>CANTUV010000011.1:27112500-32112500 GCA_947685225.1 Garcia nutans | reverse complement strand
ATGTGTTGGACAAATCATGGCCACTGAAAATAAACCAAATCCTAGCCATTAAATCCAAATGTGTTGGACAAATCATGGCCATTGAAAATAAACCAAATCCTAGCCATTAAATCCAAATGTGTTGGACAAATCATGGCCATTGAAAATAAACCAAATCCTAGCCATTAAATCCAAATGTGTTGGACAAATCATGGCCATTGAAAATAAACCAAATCCTAGCCATTAAATCCAAATGTGTTGGACAAATCATGGCCATTGAAAATAAATAAATTAATTAAATGGAAATTAAATTATAAATAACTAATTATGGTCTTCCAAACACAAGTAAGGATCAAAAAGACACCACCATCACCACTTTTCTTCTTCTTTAAGTCGTGCTCCCCCTCCCTTCTATTTTCAAGGAGACAAGTTTCAAGTCCAAGCCATTTCTCAAGTGAAATTCAATAGGAAATAAGGTAAGATACCATCCTAAGTCTTATTCTTTCATTAGAATTAGGTATTAGGCTATGTTTAGGAAGATTTGATATTATGTTCATGTTGGGAAAGAATTAGTAAGTTGATGATTATGGTGAAAAATGATAAACTACTTAAAGGAAATGATGAAAATGGTGATTATTAGTAAGAATAAGTAAAGGATTGTTAGAAAATCATAAGGTAGCATCATGTTCATATCTAGGGTTTGTTCTTACATATGTGACATATGAAATTCATAGGAAATCAAGGAGATTAGAGAGGAAAGGAAGTGAAATAGATAAGAAGAGCAAGGAAAAGCAAGGTTTGGTACTTTACCTTTGAATAATTACTTTTGATTTGGTGCTTTACCATAAAAGAAATTCTATTTGCTTACAAACTTTGGTTTATGGAAGTTTTGAAATTGATGTTTAAATATATTGATTGAGTTTAAATTAAATATTTGAGTTATGTTTTTGTTTTCTTATGACAATTTGGGTTGAAAAATTTAATTGAAACCAAATGTTTTGAGAAAATTTGGAAAGTTGATTTGTTAAGTTGTTTGGACTTTAATTAGTTTGATTTGAGTTAAACATGCAAAAATTGTTAAAAGGAAGTGTTTGAATCTTCACTTTACTATTAAAGAAGCCTTAATATTGATTTGCAAAAGAAAAATAAACTATCCTATGCATTTCAAATGTTTGGGCCGAAATGGTCCCAAAGTGACAGCTTCTGGACTATTTTTGTGGCAATTGTTTGGGGCAGCAAACGAATGAATTTTTCAACGAAATTTTACATGCAATTAGTCAACATATGAAATAAGTTTTCTGTAAAATTTCAGCCAAAAATAAGATCATTTACTTGGTCAAATGTATAACTGAAGTGGACAGAAATTTTGACGAAAACCCAGATTTTACTATTCATTTGGTCATGCCATTTTGCGTTGCCGATTTTTCTCGCCGCAACACTATTCATTTGGTCAATTTGGGATATTTTGAGGAATGCTTTGAAATGTTTAATATGTTTATTGTGGATATTAAATATGCGAAAAAGGGAAATGGTTTGACTAAAGAATGTGTTGCGCGGCATAAATGGCAAAGTGCGATGGGAATTTAAAATGATTTCGCGAGTCATTCTAAAATGAGGTTTGAGACTTAAATTGAATTATTTTAACCTTTTTGCTCTTCTGGATAGTGGGAGTGGTAGATAAGGGTATGGTGCACTATACTAACGCATGCAATACTGCTTATTATTGTGATATGATATTTTATTCAGTGGTGAGGCCACTGAAGCCAATGGGGAGGCCCATTGGTTAACCAGGATGGGGAGGCCCATTCCTGTGATCTGATATCGGTGGCCACTAAAGCCAATGGGGAGGCCCATTGGTTAACCAGGATGGGGAGGCCCATTCCTGTGATTTGATATCGGTGGGGAGGCCCACCTATGTTACAGTGGGGAGGCCCACTGCCTTATCACTATGGTTCCCTATATACCAGTAGAGCCTGATCCAAAGTCTTGTTTCTTTTAAACCACGTAATGCAAAATGAGTTTGAATTATGGTTTTTACATTTGTTGGAAGCATATTTACATTGAATGTACAGAAACTTCCATTGGTTTAGGGTTGGTTGATTTATGATTTAATTAATTCATTTTGTTTCAAAGGCTTTCATGTTTTACTTATATTTTTATCGGTAAAGTACCCACTGAGCGACAACGCTCGGCGAGTTAAGTTTTCCTTGACTCGTAGGTTCGGAGCAGTAGATAAATCTTGGGGAAGCAACGACCAGACCACAGCAAATCTCAGGGGTAGATCTTTTAGATCCAATATGAGTTAGCTAGTTGTGGCATGTATATGTATATATAAGATTGAGAGTCAGTATGTGATACTGTACGTTGTTGCTATGTTAGTAGTGTGTAACAATCATAAACCTTTACTTTATGTTGTATTAGAAGTGTGAACTCTTCGTGCAGGTTTGTAGTTGAGGGTATAAGGTGGATTCATTGGGAGTTCATTAAATTTGATGGTATTCACATTGGTCTGTGTAAAATGTTTTTCAAAAATCAGAAAAACAAGTTTTGTCGACACTTGGGATCCAAATTTCTAGATGGAACTATGGCAAAATTTCTGTAAAAATCAGAACTAAAATTTGACTAAGTAAATTGGTAGCAACAATTAGGATAGTGTGGCGCCTCTACTCAGCTTACACATGTAGGTTGGGAAGGGGTGTTACATTATCCGGGCATGAGTATTACTATTTTTTGGATGGTCTTTCAGGCTATTTCCAAATTCCAATCACCACGGAAGACCAAGAGAAGACTATATTCACCTGCCCATATGGGACATTCTCATATCGAAGAATGCCATTCGGGTTGTGCAATGCACTTGCAACTTTTCAAAGGTGCATGATGGCAGTCTTTGATGAACTTGTTGAGGATATTATGGAGATATTTATGGATGATTTCTAGGTCTATGGCAGCTCATTTCACAGATGTTTGGAAAATCTTGAAAGAGTCTTGATAAGATGTGAGGAAACCAACTTAGTGCTTAATTGGGAAAAGTGTCATTTCATAGTTCAAGAAGGAATTGTGTTGGGACACAAAATTTCAAGCAAGGGCATCGAGGTAGATCGGGCTAAGGTAGGCACCATTGAGAAGTTACCACCACCCACATCTGTAAAGGCCATCAGAAGTTTTCTAGGACATGCGGGCTTTTATCGGAGGTTCATACGATACTTTTCTAAGATAGCCCGGCCATTGACAAGACTCCTAGAGAAAGATGTGGATTTTGTTTTTGATGAGGAATGTTTGAGAGCATTCACAACTCTTAACGAGAAATTGACCCATGCTCCAATCATGGTAGCTTCCAATTGGAATCTACCTTTTGAACTAATGTGCGATGCAAGTGACTTTGCAGTGGGAGCAGTCTTGGGTCAACGCAAGGAGAAATACTTCCAGCCTATCTACTATGCAAGCAAGACTCTGAACACAGCTCAAGCTAATTACATAACTACGGAGAAAGAGCTGCTAGCTGTGGTTTTTGCTTTTGACAAGTTTAGATTATATCTAATCTTGTCAAAAGTGATTGTTTATATGGATCATTCGGCTTTGAGTTATTTATTTGTGAAGATTGATGCTAAGCCTAGGCTAATCCGTTGGGTTTTGTTGTTGCAGGAATTTGACTTGACGATTCGAGATAAAAAGGGAGCTGAAAATCTTGCAGTAAATCATCTTTCTCGCTTGGAAAATCCAACTTTGGAGAGGTTTGAAGAAGGGGACATTGATGATCACTTCCCCGATGAGAAGCTATACACCATGGTAAGTGAGGTAAGTAATTTAAATTTTGAAACACCTTGGTTTGCAGATTTTGCTAACTATTTAGCTGCTAGGGAACTTCCTAAGGACTTAACTTATCAAGCAAAGAAAAAATTCTTTTCTGACTTAAAGTATTATTTTTGGGAGGATCCTTTTTTGTTTAGATTATGTAAGGATCACATGATCCGATGATGTGGCATGGCCCAAAACAATGAACATTCTTAATCAATGCCATGCTGGACCAGCTGGTGGTCATATGGGAGCCAATAGGACTGCTCAAAAGGTACTAGAATAAGGATTTTATTGGCCCACTTTGTTTAGGGATAGCTACGAATTTATGAACAGATGTGATCATTGCCAAAGGACTGCAAACATTTCATCTCGTGATGAGATGCCCTAAAATGGAATTTTAGTGTGTGAAGTCTTTGATGTATGGGGGGATCGATTTTGTGGGACCATTTCCAAATTCTTTTGGTAACAAATATATTCTTGTAGCTATAGATTATGTCTCTAAATGGCCAAAAGCCCAAGCCTTGGCAACCAATGATGCTAGGGTTGTGATGAAGTTTTTGAAGAAATTATTTTCTTGATTTGGTACACCAAAAGCAATTATAAGTGATAGGGGTACTCACTTTTGTAACTTTCAGCTTGAGAAAGTTTTCAAAAGACTAGGAGTTACACATAGGTTTGCTACTCCCTATCATCCCCAAACTAGTGGCCAAGTTGAGAACACGAATAGGGAGATTAAACGAATTCTAGAAAAAACTGTAGAGCGATCCCAAAAGAATTGGTATGAGAAATTGGACAATGCTCTATGGGCTTTTAGGACTGCATTTAAAACTCCTTTGGGCACTACACCATTTAGACTAGTATATGGAAAAGCTTGTCATTTACCTGTCGAAATTGAACATAATGCATATTGGGCTATTAAACAGATTAACCTTGATCTAGCTCGTATGGGTGAATAGAGAAAAGTTGCAAGTAAACGAGTTGGATGAGTGGAGGTTGCAAGCTTATGACAATGCTAGAATGTATAAGGAGCATACCAAGAAATGGCATGATGCTCGTATTAAGGATAGGAAAGAGTTTCAAGCGGGAGATCAGGTATTATTGTACAATTCAAGGCTTTGACTCTTTCCGAGTAAGTTAAAGTCTCGATGGTCTGGTCCTTTTACTGTTAAGAAAGTTTTCCCCTACGGAGTGGCTGAAATAACTCACCCGAAAAAAGGAGATTTTAAAGTTAATGGGCACAGGCTCAAATTATACCTCGGAGGGGAAATACAAGACTTGAAGGAGGTTTTACACCTCCAAGACTAGGGAAGTTTACCCTACCATCTAACTAATACGATGTTAAAGAAGTGTTGGGTGGGAGACAACCCACCGTTTTATGTTTTTGGTTTATGTCGTCATTTTGTTTTAGTTTTATCTTTCTTTTATTGGGTGGTTGTTTGTTTGTTTTGCATTCATTTGAATTTATAGAGGAAATTTGATTTTGAGGAGTAAATTGAACATATTAATAGACACGGTCGTGTCATTGGGCGTGTCATTATTTTTTTCAGACAGTAGCTACAACACGTCCAGTGACACAAACGTGTCTATGAGTGTGTCGTTTTGCATGAGAAACAGTAGCTATAACACGCCTAGTGACACGCCCGTGTCTTTAAAAAAAATGAAAAATGAAAAATAAAAAAATGACAAAAAATTATCCAGCACGCCCTCAGAACACGCCCAAACTAATGGGCGTGTCATTTGCTTGGTTGTCACACTACATGTGGCACGCCCATGGACATGCCCGTGTTTGTGGGCGTGTCGATTATCATTTCATCCAGTACTTGTGACACGCCCATTGACATGATCGTGTTTATGAGCATGTCGTGTACACTATCTTTTATACTATAGGGCACGCCCAGTGACACCGGCGTGTCAATGGGCATGCCGACGTCTTTATATATAGAACCGATGCCATTTTTCACTCAATTTTCAGTTTTCTTTCTCATTTTCTATCAAATTTCTTGCACTCCCACTGGCGCATTCACACACCCACTCACTTTAGGAGAGATTCTCACTCCCGGCTTGCATTATTTGCATGCATTTGCTCATTTTCCATTGAATTTACTCGTTCCATGCGATTTTCACTTTTCAGGTATGGAATCTCAATTTTTGCGAATTTTGTTTATTTTCTTTCATTTTTTGTATAAAATCCTTGTATCTTCTTATCTTTTCCTTGAAGTTGGAAGTTTCATGATGTGTTTGCTTTATTCTGATGTGTTTTTATTTCTCGTAATTTTTGCGGCATTTGATTAATTTTGATTTTGTTTGTTATGAATTCCGTTTTGATTTGGTGTTTGTTTATTTTTGAATTGGTTTGTGGTTTGAGTTATATATTGATTGTTTCATTTGTTGGGTTTTAATTACTTGTTATTTTTGGAAAATGTATTGTTATTGTGGGAATTGCCTTTATTGTGGTATGTTTATTGCTGTCGTTCGGATTGGTTTGTTGCTTTTGGTTGATTAAGCGTGTGTTGCTATAGGTGGATTACATCTGGTTATGCTTTATCGTTATAATGCCAGCATTTCGATAACCTTGTATCATGTTATACTTTTGTTGTTATTGAGGAATCTTTTTGGTTTGCTTTGCAGACTATCCGACAATGGAGCCTCGCAAACAATCATCTTCCCAGCTTCCCACCAAGTGTGCACGAGGGGAAGGCAGTTCCAGCCAACCTGCTACACATCCAACTTCTAAATTCATGGCCACCCCCACAAATGCCTTAGATTTTTGAATGCCGAGGAAAGAAGGCAATTCAAACTTTTCGGCAACAAAGAATGGTCCCCACCTCATGTTTTAGATTGGGATGCTATGGAACTGGCTAATATTGCAGCAGATATTCGGGAATTGATTAATCAACCAGGGTGGGACCAACTATTCTCTATCAATGAGCCTTCTTATTGAGAGCTGACACTGGAATTTTACTGTACCTTCCAGTTCCAGAAGACCAAGGTTTCAATTACTGAGCCAATGATTAAATTCAGACTGGGAGGGCAGAGATTCAATATGAGCATTAATGACCTTGGGGTGCATCTCGGGTTATATACTGAAGAGGAAGTACAGACCTTTGATTATCTAAACTCCGAGGTGGATTTTGTTGAGTATAAGGTTGCTCCTCCTAGGGTTTGGCGGACATTTGCATCCACTGCCGATAAGTATCATTGCAAGGTTTCTAAGGCATCCAACTTTGAGTCTTTCCCCTGCCGAGTGGTGCATAACCTATTAGTTCACGCTCTTACAGCTCGACTAAGTAGCACAGGGGTGGTAAGCTTGCGAGATCTGTTTTTCCTGCACTGCATGGTCCAGAAGACCCGGTGCAATGTCGCACATGCCATCACACATTTTTTTTATGAGCAGTCTAAAAAAGGAGCATCAGGTACTTTACATGGTGGCATATATGTCATAAGACTCGCTCGTCATCTGGGTGTGTTAGATGGATGCCTACCTATGACGGTTGATGGTATGCCCAAGTTGTTGGGTATGGACACATTAAAGAGACTGAACCGGGAGAAGGTAGCTGGGCTGTAGGCAACTCCTATGGATTTTGATATACCAGAGGCAACCCTTCTGCTCCTTCGGATATACCACCACCTCCACCGTCAGATTTTCCTGGTTCATCCACCGCCGCTGGGCCTTCGACCGCTGCTGCTGCACCTTCTTCTTTTGCTGGACCTTCTTTTGTCCAGACTTTTGCATTTCGGGATTGGCGTCAGTCAGTTAATGTTGAGTGGGATGATGACAGGAAACCCACAGATTTAGAGAGTCAGATTTGTAGGATTGAAGGGAAGATAGGGAATATTGAGCTGAATCAGAATAAGATCTTAACCCAGCAGGACCAGCTGCAGTAGTTTATACTTGACCAGACTACTTCTTTCCAAGCCCAGCTGGATCATGAGATCTTGAGACGGCAATGGCTAGAGCAGTCCATGTTGGAGTTCTGGCGGTATCAAGGGTTTCACCCTTCGCAACCACCACCTCCACCATACCAGCCACTTGCCCTTGCACCTGCACCTGCACCTCAAGTTGATGTTTCCGATGATGAGACTGGCAGTGATGATTTCGGCGATGCACCGATTTTTGACTAGCCCACATTTTTATTTTATTTTTATTTTATTTTCATTTCTTTGCTTATTTAATATTCTTTTTATTTTTCTTTCTTTTTCATTGCTTTTGAACAATTGTTATTTTCTTTAAGAACTGTTTCTTTTGTTTTTTATTTTATTTATTTATGTCTTAACCTTGTTTTTTTTTGTTTCTTTTTGCATTTTAGATTTTTGTTTTGACGCAAATCCTCCTTCACCATACTCTTGGCACCGTACTCATATTTATCCATTCATGGACATGAAAGGGCAGTTTTTCTCTCTCTTCATTATTTCTTGTTTTGCACACACATTGGGGAAAATGTGCGTCTTAAGTGTGGGGGAGTGGTATACTTTCTTGATTGAATTTTTATTATTTCATTCTTTCTATTTGATTCATTTGTCTTAATTAATTTCTGCAAATTGTTTTTCTTTTTGGATTTAAGTAAGCTAGATTGTTGTAATAAGTGTGAATTGATGTGGTTTCCTTTATATGTTGAACAAATTTGAGATTTCCAAAATGACAATTTCTTGTTGAGGTTAACTTAGTGATATTGATCAATTGCTGAGGATCGATTGTAGTAGCTATAGTTGGGTTGTGGATTGATGGAAATTGGACACATCTAAAGTTTAAAACCTTAGTTACATTTTTTAGCATGTTATAATTCCTTAGATTCTTGAGTCGGACTTAGTATAACCCTTAAGTTTCTGACCCTTGAGTTGTTTAAAATAATAATAATAATAATAATAATAATAAATAATTCTAATTAAAGGAGCTTTGAAAATTTATCCCTGTTCCACTGATTTTTACTCTTGAATTAAAACAAATGAGTTGGAATCATGAATAGTTCTAGTAGCCATTTGAACGTTGATTCTGGCTAAGTAATCGGGGGTCGGCATCACAAATGTTTACATTCGCGTCAAAAGGTTAGTATCAGTTCAAACAAGTCGGGCTCCTTAAAATGTATATAAATGTGCATATACATTTGAAAAAAAAAAATTTAAGGGTTAGAGAACTTAAGAGAAAATTTACATTTTTCGTACTTTGCTCATGGCTTTCTGATTTTCTGGAATTTTATGCTCAATCTTTTAACTCTAGATTTTTAGGTTTTAGGTCTGCGATATTTTTTTTTGGTTTTAAAACTTCTTGATTCAGCTGTTATGATTGTGAATCAGTTTTTGGTTGAGAAAGTGAGGTTTTCTGATTTGAGTATTATCAAAACTTTACTTTTCTTTTTGAATATAGAGGGGTTCCATCATTTCTGCTTATTATAGTGATTTAGTTTGCTTGAAGACAAGCAAAAACTCAAGTGTGGGGGAATTTGATAAGTGCACAATTGATGATATTTTATTCCTATTTCTTAATATGATTATTATCCAATTGAGTCAATCCTTTTTGCACAACATTTAATTTCCCTTTACTTTTAGTCATTAAATTAATTGTTTTTAATTACACCACATCACAAACATATTGATTTGCTAAACAACAATTAAGATTTGCACTAGTACTTGACCTTGTCCTCAGTGGAACGATAACTCACTCACTACTTTATTACTTGGTCAACCCGTGCACTTGCGATATTGCTATAGCGTAGCTCGCATGCACCAGCAACAAATATCGATGTATTATCGGATCTCTACTTTACTTAATCGCTTCTAGACCTAACATAATGTACGATGCTTATTTATGTGCTAGATTTCAATCTTGCCCTAAAAAATTACATTTAAATGCCACTAAAAGAATTTTGAAATACTTAAGTGGAATATTGCATTTACGACTTTGTTATCCTAGAAATACAACATTTGATATTTTAGGCTTTTTGGATGCAGATTTTACTGGTAGCCTACTAGATAGGAAAAGAATGACCGGTATATGTCATTTTCTTGGTGATTGCCTAGTTTCTTGGTTTAGCAAGAAACAAGTGTCGGTTGCTTTATCTATCATGGAAGCCGAATACGTTGCGGCTTGCTTTTATTGCACACAAGTTTATAGATGAAGCAACAATTGCTAGATTATGGTAAAGTATTTAATCACATCCCCATCAAGTGTGACAGCACAAGTGGCATTAATCTATCCAAAAATCCCATTCAACATTCGAGGTCAAAACACATAGACACTAGACATCATTTCTTAAGAGATCATGTCCAAAACCAAAATATTATTTTAAGATACTCAAAATCAATTTGCTGATATTTTTACAAAATCTTTGAATGAAGGAAGGCCAAACTTCATAAAACAACATATAGTAATGATAGAGGGAAGTTCTCTTGAGTAATTTCTTTGTGATTTATAGTGTTGTTTCCAAAAATGGGAATGGGTTAGGGTTATGAACTTATAATCTATAATTTAATAATTGAGTTGAATCCATGATTATAAGTTCATTCCCACTAATACCTAATTGATAACAAACTTGAATGACTTTTTTAGGTCCAATTCCATCAATTTTTGTTGAGGCAATTCTTACTTGTTCATCAGTAACTAATCTAGCTCCTGTAATATATGACATTTTTTATCCTTCCTTTTACTAGTCTTGTCTTCTCGGCTGGAATCATAAATGGGTTGTCTCCTCTCTGATGATCTTTTCTATAAGTAGAACTACTGTGAGCAGTCTAAACTTCAACCTTAATTCTTGACAAATTCTCATGCGACTGCTTCATCTATTAAGCGAAAGCACAAATCTAAGGCAGAAATTCTAAATAAATACAGAACATAAAGTGGTTGTAATATCCCAAAGTATACCCTAAAAGTATTGGATTAATTGTTGATATTATTTGGATAATATGTATAAGATAAATTGAAAGAGAAAGGAGTATTAGATAAAAGTGTATATGTTGAAAATATGGAAAGATACCTAATATATATGTTCAAAGTCAAATATGTTGGTTAAATAATTAGTGGAGGAAGATATTTTAAGTGTGATGGATAATTAATTAATTAATTAAGAGTTAGTGGAATTATATGGATGGTTGATGATGTTTAGATTATTTTAATAATATGTTTGTATGGTGGAGGGGGTTTTGAGGAAGAGTTGTTGGAGAGAGAGATTTGAATTGCTTTTCCTTTCTTCCTTCCTTTCACGTGACATCTCTTTCTTTCTTTTCCTTTTTCCTTTCTTTTCCTTTGGTTCTTCGGCCAGCAGAAGCAAGAGAGAGAGGAAGAGATTTAACTTTTCAAGATCAAGATTAGAGGAAGTTTTCAAGAGATCAAGATAGAGATTTAAGAGTTTCTTCATCTTTGGTAAGTCTCCTCTTGATTTCATTGCTTTCTTTGAGTTTATGTTGTGGGTATGGAGATTTATGATTTTTGGTATGTGTATGGTTGAGTGTGTTGTGTTTAGGAGTGTTGGATTGAAGTGATTTTGGGATTTTTTTGGGTTGGATTGAAAAGAAGAATAAGTTTGTTAGTTAAGATTGAGTTGTGGTTGTGTAAAGAGTTTTTGATGATGTTGTGATTTGGGTTTGATATGTGTTTTGGCTTGTTTTGATGTTTTTGGCAAGTTTATTATGATGTTGGGTGTGTCTAAATGAGTTATGTTGAAGTGGAAGATGGTGGAAGATTATTGTTTGTTGGTTTGGTTGTCTTTTTGGCCGGAATCTGGGTTTTTGGCCTGACACGCCCAGAGGCACGTCCAGGATTTCTTAGGCGTGTCAATTGGTTGTGAGGCAGTAGATGTGACACGGCCATTAACACGCCCGTGTTAGTGAGCGTGTCATAGCTACTGTGATTTTGGAGAAATTACACGGCCAGGAGCACGTGCATGATGTTGGACGTGTCAATACTTTTGAGAGACATAATGTATTACACGCCGATGAACACGCCCGTGGTGTTGAGCGTGTAAATGTTTATGTGTTGAAGAGTTAGGGCACGGTCAGGAACACGGTCGTGTGGGTGAGCGTGTCCAGTTTAGGGTTTTGCCTTAGTTGGTTCTAAACCTCATGAGCTTAAGAGGGTTTCTTTATTCTTTTGGAATAGGTTGTGAAGAAGGTGAATTTACCCATATTCAAGAGGTGATAGATTCTTGAAAAAAGAAGTGTTTAGAGTTGTGAGGGTTGTTGTTAAGGTAAGTACAAGTTCTTCATTAATGCATATACATGTTGAGACTCAATGCATATGAATGTAAATGTGTTGAGTATTGCATTATATTGTTCATACATATAAATAATGTTATTTTGTGTATAATGTGAATTGTTAAGTATATGCCATGTTGAGATATGATGAAATGTGAAATCAATGTGGTTGATAATAATGATGTGAATGAAAAGGTTGAGGTATGCTTGCTTATATGAGATATGAAGCCATGATGATTGGCTAAGAAATGTTAATGAGATAATTGAGGCCATTGTGATGAGCCAAGATGTATTAAATGAAATAGTTGAGGCATGATTGCCTAATGGATTGTGGGTTGTGAAATGAGAAATGAATTGAAATATGAAACTAAATAAAATGATTGTGTGTATAATATGTTGATTCAATTTTCAGAGTACTGTATTTGGCGGCATGCCTATGAATCATTGGATCGGTGAAATGGGATGGCCCGTAAACCGATGCCAATTGAAAATATGAATCACTGGATAGGCGAAATGGGATGGCCCGTAAGCTGGTTCCAGTTGAAAAATGTGAAATGAATCATTGGATAGGCGAAATGGGATGGCCCGTAAGCTATTTTCCAATTGAAATTTAGTAACAGTCTAGCCGGGTTGAGGATCTCCTCATATTAATGAGTTGATGGTCCAAGAGACTGGGTCTGTTACGCTATCCATGGATAGAGATATGATATATATTGCCTACGGGCTTGATGAGTTGTGATATTGGACCAAAACAGTTACTCTGAACCTTGAATAACATATTAGTGTCATTTTGGGCCCATGCTTGTGTTTGCTATAATGTGATTATGAATTGGAGAAATTGATGAGAAATGATATAATGTTATGATATATGAACATAATTTGATTGTATGACTTGAACATTGCACCATGGCATATTGATATTATAGCTTGTATTACTAAGCCGTAGGCTTAGCGCGATTGTGGTTCATCGCACAGGTGTCAGAGAAGAACCTGAGAGTTCCACTAGACCGAGTGAGTCCAGACGTTGAGGAGTTATTCTTGGACTTAAAGATCAGAGATCAAGCTGCCACTTATGTATATATTTTATATTTGTAACTTTGATTTCAATGATTATGTCATTGTGAATATTTCTACCATTTCCGCTGCGGAGTAATTAAATGTTTTTAACTATTGTGTTTTATAAATACTCTCATGAATTTGGATCTCTTTTATTTGTTTTAAAAGGTATGTTTTGTGTATTTTATAAACAGTGGCAACCTATATTCAGTATACGTATATTACGATCGTATCAGCATGCTGTATATGTATACGGTATATAGGGGTGTTACAATTATTTTGGTATCAGAGCCTAGGTTTGAGATTCTCAACCTAGGTAAACTGTAAGAAAAAGAGTATTTTGATTTGAAAAGTTGGTTTTTGAGTAAAATATATACTTAGTATTGGCAGACTCTGATCTTTAATAAGGTGTATTCTGCTATATTTGCAGATTTAGGTTGTGATGGATCCTCATTCGCGTCAGTCTGTTGAGGGAAGTGCGGAGAGTATAGCTCCGGATGAGTATAGAGATGAGGTTAGAATTGATAGAGCCGGGGAGGCACCTGCTTCTGGGGCAGGGGGACCAGTTGGTGATGAGGTTCCACCAGCTTGGTTCAGGAATATGATGGAAGTAATGAGACAAGCTCCAGTGCAACCACCGCCACCACCACCTCAGCCTCAGGTATCAGTCAGGCAGTATGATAAATTGAGGAAGTTTGGAGCAGAAGATTTTCTGGGTACCATAGACCCGGCAGTGGCTGAACAATGGTTAGACAAAGTACAGAGGATCTTTGCTCAGTTTCAAGCCACACCTGAAGAAAAATTTGATTATATCAGGTCATTACTGCAGAAGGACGCCTATGACTGGTGGAAGACTGTGCCTCATGCCATAGATGATCCACCTACCCTATCTTATGTTGATTTTCTCAGGGAGTTTGAGCGGAAGTATACTCCAAGGGAGTATAAAGATATGAAGAAAATGGAGTTTCTGAGTTTGAGACAGGATCACCGGACAGTAACAGAGTATGAGGTTGAATTTATCCGGTTGAGCCATTATGCAGGTGGTATTATATCTGATGAGATTGACAGATGCAGGAGATTTGAAGGGGGATTGAGGCCCTCTATTATGTGTCTTGTGGCTGGTTCCAGATATCAGGATTTCTCCCAGCTTGTTGCTGCAGCTAGGAGTGTGGAGAGAGCCCAGGACATTGCAGCATCTGCTTCTGAAGAGGAGGTTAGAGTGAGAAGGCCCCAGTTTGAGGCAGGGTCTTCATCTCTTAAGAGGGGTAGAGGCAGCTTTGTTCCCAGAGTTGGGAGGAGTCAGAGGCCGACTGGTAGGTCAATACAGTATTCGAGACAGAGATCACAATCTACAGCTTCTGTAGCTAGTGCTCCTACCCCAGTGATTCAGAGATCTACTCCACGGGTATGTGAGCTTTGTGGTAAGATCCATGTGGGTGGTTGTCAGAGGATTGGTGGATCAGGTGTGTGTTTTCGTTGTGGATCGCCTGATCATTTCATTAGAGAGTGTCCTGAGATGCAGGAACAGAGGTCAGTGGATTATGTTGTTTCTCGACCCAGTTTTGGCAGAGGAGGTAGAGGAGGCAGGAGTTTTGGCAGAGGGGGTAGATCTGGGTTCAGTCAGAGGGGAGGATCTTCATTTAGAGACAGTAGACCTGATGAGGCCGGACCATCCCAGAGAGTTTATGTAATGCAGAGACAGCCAGATGCTTCAGCTGTCATTGCTGGTACTTTCTCTTTATTTGGCATCTCTGTTATTGCTTTAATTGACCCTGGATCCACTCATTCATATATTAGTGCATCTATATTGCCTATGTCTGAATTGCATGCTGAATCCCTAGGATTCGATGTTTTGGTGACAAATCCGTTAGGGCATAGTATGATTGTTAGTAAGGTGCACCGAGAGTGTGCAATTGTGGTTCAGGGTGAAAAGTTTCTTGGTGATTTGATTGAGATGCCATTTAAGGAGTATGATTTGATTTTGGGTATGGATTGGTTATCTAGACATGGAGCTGTGGTAGATTGTAAGAGGAAGAATGTTACTTTGAGAACTAGTGATGATAGAATTGTGATGGTATCTAGCGAGCAGAAGCAACTTGCATCCTCGTTGATTTCAGCTGTTTCAGCTAGGAGGTTGATCAGAAAAGGGTGTGATGCCTATCTTGCTCATGTCTTAGATACCAGGGTGGTAGGTTCTCAACTTGATAGCATTTCCACAGTATCAGAGTTTCCAGATGTTTTTCCAGAGGAGTTGCCAGGATTGCCTCCTGAGAGAGAGGTAGAGTTTGGTATTGATTTGTTGCCAGGTACCACTCCTATCTCTATTACTCCTTATAGAATGGCACCTGCTGAATTGAGAGAATTGAAGGTGCAGTTGCAGGAGTTGCTGGATAAAGGGTTTGTACGCCCTAGTGTTTCACCATGGGGAGCTCCTGTTTTGTTTGTGAAGAAGAAGGATGGTACTATGAGATTGTGTATCGATTATAGGCAATTGAATAAAGTGACTATTAAGAATAAATATCCTTTGCCTAGAATTGATGATCTCTTTGATCAGTTGAAGGGAGCAGCAGTGTTTTCTAAGATTGATTTGAGATCAGGGTACCATCAGTTGCGGGTCAGAACTGAGGATATTTCTAAGACAGCTTTTCGGACAAGGTATGGGCATTATGAGTTTTTGGTAATGCCTTTTGGTTTGACGAATGCACCTGCAGCTTTTATGGATTTGATGAATAGGGTGTTTAGGCCCTATCTGGACCAGTTTGTGGTGGTTTTCATTGATGATATTCTGGTGTATTCGCGTAATGAGGAAGAGCATGACAGGCATCTGCGGATTGTACTGCAGATTTTGAGAGAGGAACAGTTGTTTGCTAAACTGTCAAAGTGTGAGTTCTGGCTTGATCAGGTAACTTTTCTTGGTCATATCATTTCAGCTGATGGCATAAGAGTTGATCCGAGTAAGGTTGAAGCTATTTTGAATTGGAATCCACCAAAGTCTGTGACTGAAATTAGAAGTTTTCTGGGTTTGGCAGGCTATTATAGACGGTTCGTAAAAGGTTTTTCTTTAATAGCTACTCCACTTACCAGATTACTTCGTAAGGGAATTAGGTTTGTGTGGACTGATCAGTGTCAAGCTAGCTTTGAGCAGTTGAAAGAGATGTTAACTCAAGCGCCTGTTCTCACTTTACCTGTAGAAGATAAACCATATGTGATCTTTAGTGATGCTTCACATAGTGGTTTGGGTTGTGTTCTAATGCAAGAGGGTAAAGTGATAGCTTATGCTTCTCGACAGTTGAAGCCGCATGAGCTTAACTATCCGACTCATGACTTGGAGTTAGCAGCCATTGTGTTTGCATTAAAGATTTGGCGACATTATTTGTATGGAGAGAAATGTTTCATCTATACTGATCATAAGAGTTTGAAATATTTGGGAGTTCAGAGAGAGCTTAATCTTCGGCAGAGGCGATGGTTGGAATTGATTAAAGACTATGACTGCTTGATTGATTATCATCCGGGTAAGGCAAATGTTGTGGCAGATGCCTTAAGTCGAAAGTCTTTAGCAGGTTTGACTGCTTATTCGCTCTCGTTGCTTGTTGAGTTGAGAGCGTTGCATGCTAGCTTTGTATCTTGTGATGATGGTGCATTGTTGGCACAATTGCAATTGAGACCAGTATTGTTGAATCAGATTAAAGAAGCTCAATTAATTGATGAGAAGATTCAGAAAATTATTTCAGATTGTCAAAATGGAGAGAGCCGAGATTATATTGTGAGAGCTGATGGTAGCTTGTGGTTTAAAGACAGATTGTGTGTGCCTGTTGATGCTAACTTGAGAAGGATTATTTTGGGAGAAGCACACCAATCAGTTTTTGCTATGCACCCTGGTAATACAAAGATGTATCATGATTTAAAGCAGCATTACTGGTGGTATGGTATGAAGAGAGACATTGCAGAGTATGTGTCCAAATGTCTCACCTGTCAGAGGGTTAAAGCAGAGCATCAAGTTCCAACAGGGTTGCTTCAACCTTTGTCAGTGCTTGAATGGAAGTGGGAAAGAATCACTATGGACTTTGTGTCGGGTTTGCCATTGACACAGAGGAAGCATGATGCCATTTGGGTGATTGTTGATAGATTATCTAAGACAGCTCATTTTCTTCCAGTTAGAATGGATTATTCTCTTGAGAGATTAGCTGAGCTGTATATCCATGAGATTGTGAGATTGCATGGAATCCCAATTTCTTTAGTGTCTGATCGAGATTCGAGGTTTACTTCGAGGTTTTGGAAGAGTTTGCATAGAGCTTTGGGTTCTCGACTGCACTTTAGTACTGCTTTCCATCCGCAGACGGATGGGCAGTCAGAGAGAGTGATACAGATCATTGAAGATATGTTAAGAAGCTGTGTCATTGATTTCTCTGGAAGTTGGGACAGATTTTTGCCACTTGTGGAATTTGCCTACAACAATAGTCATCAATCTAGCATTGGGATGGCACCCTTCGAAGCATTGTATGGGAGAAGGTGTAGGACGCCCTTGTGTTGGAATGAAACAGGTGAAGGTAAGTTAGTTGGTCCTGATTTGGTTAAAGAGACTGAAGAGAAAGTAAAGATCATTCGGGATCGGTTAAAAGCAGCTTCAGATCGGCAGAAGTCTTATTCGGATTTGAAGAGGAGAGACATTGAGTATAGTGTAGGAGAGAAAGTATTTTTGAAAGTGTCTCCTTGGAAGAAGATCTTGAGATTTGGTCGAAAAGGGAAGCTGAGTCCTCGTTTCATTGGACCATATGAGGTATTAGAAAGAGTGGGACCAGTTGCTTATCGGCTTGCTTTACCACCTGAGTTGGATAAAATTCATAATATCTTTCATGTTTCTTTGTTGAGGAGGTATAGATCAGACCCATCTCATGTGTTACCAGTGGAATCCATTGAAGTGAGTCGGGACTTGACATTTGAAGAAGAGCCAGTTACTATCTTGGCACGGGAAGTGAAAGAGTTGAGAAATAAAGAAGTGCCACTTGTAAAGATTCTATGGAAGAATCATGGGAAAGAAGAGGCAACTTGGGAAAGTGAGCAAGCAATTCGGGAACAGTATCCTCAGTTGTTTCAGTTTTGATTTCAGGTAATTTCGAGGACGAAATTTCTTTTAGAGGGGGAGAATTGTAATATCCCAAAGTATACCCTAAAAGTATTGGATTAATTGTTGATATTATTTGGATAATATGTATAAGATAAATTGAAAGAGAAAGGAGTATTAGATAAAAGTGTATATGTTGAAAATATGGAAAGATACCTAATATATATGTTCAAAGTCAAATATGTTGGTTAAATAATTAGTGGAGGAAGATATTTTAAGTGTGATGGATAATTAATTAATTAATTAAGAGTTAGTGGAATTATATGGATGGTTGATGATGTTTAGATTATTTTAATAATATGTTTGTATGGTGGAGGGGGTTTTGAGGAAGAGTTGTTGGAGAGAGAGATTTGAATTGCTTTTCCTTTCTTCCTTCCTTTCACGTGACATCTCTTTCTTTCTTTTCCTTTTTCCTTTCTTTTCCTTTGGTTCTTCGGCCAGCAGAAGCAAGAGAGAGAGGAAGAGATTTAACTTTTCAAGATCAAGATTAGAGGAAGTTTTCAAGAGATCAAGATAGAGATTTAAGAGTTTCTTCATCTTTGGTAAGTCTCCTCTTGATTTCATTGCTTTCTTTGAGTTTATGTTGTGGGTATGGAGATTTATGATTTTTGGTATGTGTATGGTTGAGTGTGTTGTGTTTAGGAGTGTTGGATTGAAGTGATTTTGGGATTTTTTTTTGGGTTGGATTGAAAAGAAGAATAAGTTTGTTAGTTAAGATTGAGTTGTGGTTGTGTAAAGAGTTTTTGATGATGTTGTGATTTGGGTTTGATATGTGTTTTGGCTTGTTTTGATGTTTTTGGCAAGTTTATTATGATGTTGGGTGTGTCTAAATGAGTTATGTTGAAGTGGAAGATGGTGGAAGATTATTGTTTGTTGGTTTGGTTGTCTTTTTGGCCGGAATCTGGGTTTTTGGCCTGACACGCCCAGAGGCACGTCCAGGATTTCTTAGGCGTGTCAATTGGTTGTGAGGCAGTAGATGTGACACGGCCATTAACACACCCGTGTTAGTGAGCGTGTCATAGCTACTGTGATTTTGGAGAAATTACACGGCCAGGAGCACGTGCATGATGTTGGACGTGTCAATACTTTTGAGAGACATAATGTATTACACGCCGATGAACACGCCCGTGGTGTTGAGCGTGTAAATGTTTCTGTGTTGAAGAGTTAGGGCACGGTCAGGAACACGGTCGTGTGGGTGAGCGTGTCCAGTTTAGGGTTTTGCCTTAGTTGGTTCTAAACCTCATGAGCTTAAGAGGGTTTCTTTATTCTTTTGGAATAGGTTGTGAAGAAGGTGAATTTACCCATATTCAAGAGGTGATAGATTCTTGAAGAAAGAAGTGTTTAGAGTTGTGAGGGTTGTTGTTAAGGTAAGTACAAGTTCTTCATTAATGCATATACATGTTGAGACTCAATGCATATGAATGTAAATGTGTTGAGTATTGCATTATATTGTTCATACATATAAATAATGTTATTTTGTGTATAATGTGAATTGTTAAGTATATGCCATGTTGAGATATGATGAAATGTGAAATCAATGTGGTTGATAATAATGATGTGAATGAAAAGGTTGAGGTATGCTTGCTTATATGAGATATGAAGCCATGATGATTGGCTAATAAATGTTAATGAGATAATTGAGGCCATTGTGATGAGCCAAGATGTATTAAATGAAATAGTTGAGGCATGATTGCCTAATGGATTGTGGGTTGTGAAATGAGAAATGAATTGAAATATGAAACTAAATAAAATGATTGTGTGTATAATATGTTGATTCAATTTTCAGAGTACTGTATTTGGCGGCATGCCTATGAATCATTGGATCGGTGAAATGGGATGGCCCGTAAACCGATGCCAATTGAAAATATGAATCACTGGATAGGCGAAATGGGATGGCCCGTAAGCTGGTTCCAGTTGAAAAATGTGAAATGAATCATTGGATAGGCGAAATGGGATGGCCCGTAAGCTATTTTCCAATTGAAATTTAGTAACAGTCTAGCCGGGTTGAGGATCTCCTCATATTAATGAGTTGATGGTCCAAGAGACTGGGTCTGTTACTCTATCCATGGATAGAGATATGATATATATTGCCTACGGGCTTGATGAGTTGTGATATTGGACCAAAACAGTTACTCTGAACCTTGAATAACATATTAGTGTCATTTTGGGCCCATGCTTGTGTTTGTTATAATGTGATTATGAATTGGAGAAATTGATGAGAAATGATATAATGTTATGATATATGAACATAATTTGATTGTATGACTTGAACATTGCACCATGGCATATTGATATTATAGCTTGTATTACTAAGCCGTAGGCTTAGCGCGATTGTGGTTCATCGAGCAGGTGTCAGAGAAGAACCTGAGAGTTCCACTAGACCGAGTGAGTCCAGACGTTGAGGAGTTATTCTTGGACTTAAAGATCAGAGATCAAGCTGCCACTTATGTATATATTTTATATTTGTAACTTTGATTTCAATGATTATGTCATTGTGAATATTTCTACCATTTCCGCTGCGGAGTAATTAAATGTTTTTAACTATTGTGTTTTATAAATACTCTCATGAATTTGGATCTCTTTTATTTGTTTTAAAAGGTATGTTTTGTGTATTTTATAAACAGTGGCAACCTATATTCAGTATACGTATATTACGATCGTATCAGCATGCTGTATATGTATACGGTATATAGGGGTGTTACAGTGGTGAGGTTGTGCGGTGAGAAATATGATTTGTACGACCATACAATATCAAGAAATTTGAATTTTAGCACCACACATTATGGATCAATAATGTGTAAACATGTGGAAGAAGAATTGATGTTCAAATGATCGTTTAAATGTTGAGCGACCGTACAAATACATTGTGCGACTGCTATAACATGATAGGTTGGCAATGTATGGGCACAACGCTTTTGTCGAACAACCATTGAAAATATCCATTGAACAAAATTCAAAATGTGTAATTGCATAAGAAATATGACGACCACTGGACATCATTTTACTGAGAATTAAAAAATGTGTCCACGTAAATCATGTTAAATTCCACTAGAACTTTAATGTAATGGCTAGTTGGACTAAATATGGCTATAAATAGGATAAGAGACATCAGTTTTATGCAATGAAGAGCATCATATAGCTAAACTGAACAACTTTATTTGCTTTGTATTAAATTTTCTTGCTGTAATCTTTGAGTGTTGGGTGTGAGCATTAAACACTATTATATAAGTTTTAAGTGTGAGCTTTGAAACATTTAGGTTATAGAGTGAGCTTGAGAAAACTTTTATTGGATTATGAGGAAATTCTCCAACCTTGTAAAAGTTTAGTGTGACCTTGTCAAAACACCCAGTTAGGATTGTGCTTGTAAAAATTCAAGGTTAGTGAAATTCTCAACTTATAGTTAGGGAGTGGACATAGGATTAATTTGATTCGAACCACTATAAATCTTTGGTATTCATTCTTCTCTACTCCACTCTTTCCTTGTTATTTTACATTTTAATTTGTTATCACTTTTTCAAAACCAATAATTCACCGCCCCTCTTGGTTGCTATCTTGGGATAACATAGATTGAGATTGATAATAAAGATACAATGATGTTGGTGGATGAAAATAAAAAATGTTTGCATCAGAATAAAGAAGTTGGGAATGGCCGGAGTTTTTCTATTGCACCAACGCAACTTTCTCCTATTAAGATTTCAAAAATGACTGAGTCCAAAGCTCAGACCATTTGAGGGCCATGATTTGCATTAGTGTAGACCCTTAATTTTTGACCCAGTCCGGTCCAATATGTTTTATTTAGTCAAAAATGATTTTTGTTGTCTAATTGGTCCAAAATAATTTTTATTAAATAATTTTTGCTTTATTATTTAATTTTTATTAATAAAAAATAAAAATAAACAAATAAAAGTCAAAAAATAAAAATAAAAATAAAAATCAGTGTCGAAAAAAATTGGCAAAGAAAAAATCGTCGCGCCGGCCAGTGGACATTTCGCCAGCAGAAAAAATCTGCGGGTGAAATGGCAAAACCATTTTGCTCGCAGGATTTTCCTACCGGCGAAATGGTCAGCCGTAGCTCACCCACTGCCGCAATTTCCTGCGGCAGATTTTTTTTGCCAGCGCATTTTTTCCTGCGGCAATTTTTTTCGGCAGCGCAATTTTTCCGACGCAAATTTTTTGAAACCTAATTCAATTAGGTTTCGGTTTCTTTTTTTTTTATTAATATTACTTGCCGTGACTAATTAGGAATAAACCATATCAAACCACTACCAAAGGCAATGAAATTAAAGGGGGGGACCGAAAATTAATAGTAGATGGGAAAATTTTAAACCAAATCAGGGAAGGACAAGGAGCAATTCAATTTCTTTTTTTTTCTGGAATAGTAGGGACATGATTTAAGTAATTCAAAGGCAGCAACTGTCTTTGTTCTTGTTCATCCAAGAAGAATTATTTTTGGAGAATCAACAAAAGGAGGTATGTATTAAATTCTTTTTGTTTTATTTCTTTTTCACAGTAGCATAAACTATGAAATTTTATTTTTTAAATCAAAAACCTTAGAACTTTAATTTAGTTTTTCCAAAGTTAAAAACACTAATACGTTACTTTATTTTCCAAAAAGACGTAAAATTGTTATTTTTACCTCTTCAAAATCTTAAGACCTTAATTAAACATATTTTTCAATAAAACCAATATTTGGTTCTATTTCTTTCAAAACTTTAAACTAGGTTCTGTTTCTTTCAAAAAGCCATAAAAAACATCTTTTCTATTTATAAAAGCTTTAATCCGTTTGTTTAAATTCATAAAACCTCATGAAATCACAAAATTGTCTTTCTAAACCCTAATTCAAATTCATCACCCGAGACCCTAATTTTAAATCCTAAAACCTTAAATCAACTTCCACACTTAAAATAGTATTTAAAACCTTAAACCCTAACTTTTTCTAAACCTTAAACCTTTAAAACATTAAAAACCTTTAAAATATAAATACTTTAAATTTACACAATAGCTTGAAATCACCATTTAAAACCACAAATCAAAAGTATTTTAAAGTGTCTAAAACCCTAGCTTCATGATTCCACCATTCAAATATTAATTTAGTTAATCAAAGAGTCTTACCAACCTTTTAAAACATAAAACCATAATCTATTTTAATTCCATAAAAAAGTCACAGTAGCTTAATTTTATGAATTCCAAAACCTTAACACATGAGATAAAGAACCCTAAATGGAAATAGTAGCTATAATTTGGATTTTTATTTACCTTATTCAATTCCATATTTGATCATGCTTTGTTTTATTTCTTATGCTTTAATTTATTTAAATTCAATGCTTGTTTTATTTTATTTATCATGGATGGATGTTTACTTTTTATTGATATTTGGTACCTTTGATGAATGATTTATTTATTATGAATGGTTATTTACTTTTATCAATTTACTTAGAATTCTAAATGTTGTAAGAGGTATGTTTCCACTTGGTGGGTACCTCATTAATTAAATATCATGTAATTTAATTTGCTTTTCCATCTTAGAACTTATGTAAAGGGCATGTTTCTACCTTTCGGTAGGTGTCCTATCTAGGCATGTGATGTAAGGACATGTTTCCATCTTTGGATGGGTGTCCATTTATTTGTTTTCTTTTGTTTGGACATTGCTTTGATTTTAATATAGTGATGCTTTCTTTTTATTGTGTGTTGTATGGATAATATTGTTATATTTAAGAATTTTATAATATTAAGACCTGTAAAGGAGGCCGGTTCCAATGAACCGGGCGTTGTGGGGGGTGATGGACTATTTCTCACCTTCCCCACACGTACCCAACTTTTCGAACCCATTAGGGAGTTGGGGATTCCTTAGGAATTGAGTCATCCACCCCTTTCTTTTTTCCCGGCCCGTCGGGGTGGCGACTCCATTTTCTCTGGACTTAGGTCCGTGTTCTCTAAGGCCCCGAGCCCAAATAGTGTCGAAGTCGCAAGAACCATTCCACCGGGAGTGGGGCGAAAATCCCCTCTCACAGTGGCGACTCCACTGGGGATAAGAGAAGTTGATTCCGCTGGTCTTTATATTATTCTATTCTTTCTTATAATGATATTATCCATTGCATCATATTAGATTGCATTGTGTGCGTGAGTTAGGACGCCCGTGTTACCCGTGTTGTGTTATGTATGGGATACCATACTTTCACTCAAGGTATGGAGATCGAGCATGGCATAACCACTCATAGCCTCGTACCATTTCGTATATACTTGCTATGGGAACCTAAGCCTTTTTACCCAAAGACTAAAGCTCATATAATTGGCCTAGTTATTTTCCTTAGGTTTTTACCCCAAATGCATGTTGTTTGGCTATGGTTAGTTTATCTTAGTCTAAATCATGGCTTATTTGGTTTGTTCTTTTTCTAATATGACCTAAGTATATTGTAAGCTCAAAATAAATTTTTCTTTAAAAATCAAAAGACCAAAACTATTTTCAAAATTTTTTGAAATGGTCTTTGGACATAAGACTTTTCTAAAAACAAATCAAAAATTCTTTGGCCCATGGCCCAAGTACTAAGCCCAAAATCCATTTTTCTAAAATCTTTTTACAATGGGCTTAGAAATAAAATTACTTATATTCAACATTTTCTTACAAAGAGCTTGCAAAATATTTAGGTCAATTATGAAATACCAAAAATCAATTGTGGGCCTAGTTTACACTAAGAATAGATTAACCGTGGGCTTGTTTTTTTGGCATGAATCATTAGTTACTTTTTCAAGTGAGAATTCTATCTGTAATAAACCTCTTAATTTAGTTTTAATCCAATATAGCATAAAAGCTACTTTAATTGGTTGGATGGATTAAAACCTAATTAATGGGAATTATCATGGATTGGTTTCCATTTTCAAAAATATAACTATTGGTTGAAACGTCCGAGGGAATTATTCGAAAGCAAGATACCCCATGTTGGTATTTTGTTAACCATATACCTAGGAAAAGGGACTCACCATTCATGTGTGGATGTTATAAGGTTGGAAGGAACGTCCTGTTTATCCTTATCTGTTGATTGTTTGTGCATACAAGCATACATGCATACATTTGCATCTCATATCATTGATCCTCTCTGGCTTACAGCCTTGGATTACGATAGTTCTAAAGCTTACAACAATCTGACCTATGCCAGAGATGAAGTATCTAGAATGACTCAATCACTTGCTCACCTAAAACAATGGAGCCCGAACAAATTCAAAGGATGGTGGATGAGGCCCTCAATGCCAAGATGGAAGAAATCAAAGAGGCCCTAGCTGAGACCATGAAGAACCAGTTGACTGCAATCTTAGAGAACCATGCCGAGGCGTCTGCTAGCACTAAGAAACCAAAGGACAAAGGGAAGACCAAAGTTAGTGAAGTAGTTTTTGATGATGAAAAGGTGATCATTGATGATGATGATGATTGGGCTCAATACTACCAAGATATTCAAGAAAAGAAGAAAGAACCGAAGGCTGTTGAGAAGGCAACTATTGAAAAGACCGAGACATCCGATGTTGAAAAGATGATTGCTGATTTAGAAAAGAAATTTGAGAAGAAGCTGAAAACCAAAGAGATGTCTAAGATCGACAAACTATTTGAACAAGATGAAGAAGTTTCATACAAGTTCAAGATGCCATCCTTTGTAAAGTACAATGGCACCGGAAATCCTCATCTTCACGTGAAGCAATACATCACTGCCATGCAGTTTGCCCGAGCTACTAAGGCTCAAACCTTAAGGTACTTTATGCTCTGATTGGACCCTGTTATCCAAAATTGGTTCAATACCTTAGATGATGGAACACAAAAGAGTTGGGATCTACTTTACAAAGCCTTCATCCAACAATATGGATATAATGTTGAGTTGGAAGTTACCTTGATGGAAGTGGAGTCCATTAGGCAAAGTCCGAATGAGAATTTTGTAGATTATGTCAAGAGATGGAGAAACAAGGCCGCTTTACTCAAGAAGAGGCCCGATGAATCCGATCAAATAAGGATGATTGTGAGAGGGGTGTTGCCTAATCTTCATGAGAGGATGTCTCATACACTCATCCATGATTTCAAAGACCTTCTCCAAGCTGGTTTGCAAATTGAAGAATGGGAAAGGGAGAAGAGCCGCTTTGCAACAAAAAGGAATGAGAAAGGGAGCTATCAACCTGGTAGCCAAAGCATGCAAAAGGCCGTTGGTGTTAATGGTACTAACCAAGTAACAATGAGACAATTTTTGAAATTAGCAAAAATCGATGTCTTGGGTTCTCAACAAGCTTCAAAGAAAAGGATTGCTACAACCCTTAAATCCTCGTCCTTTGCCTAACCCTCTCCCACCTAATTTTGACACCAAAGCATTTTGTCAATTTCACCAAATGCAAGGACATGACACGGATAGATGTGTGAGGTTGAGACATGAGATTCAAAATCTATTTGATAATGGGAAGCTACCCGAGCCTAACAAGCCAAACACCAAAGATAACCCATTGCCAAAATTCAATAGGGTACCACCACCAGCAACCTTCATGATTGGAGGAGGTTTGCATGAGGCCTTTGTCGTGTCTTCTTTTCAAGATGTGGATGGAGAAGCAACCAAAGAAGAAGAGGCATTTGAACAAGCTATGATGGGTGGAGAAGTAGCAATTTGTGTTGTCAATGGGTTTTGGGATTCAAGTGATAGTGATGATGATATTATACCTAAGAAGGAGGAGTGGACTTGGTCCGAGCCCGAAGAAGATGAGGTGTTGAATACTAGATCCGGTAAGCGTTATGCGAGGCCACCACCTAAGGAGATAGAAACTAATAAGGGTAAGGAAGTTGAAATAGAAGAAGATGATGTTGTGCTCAAGCAATTGAAAAGAACCCAAGCAAGTGTTAGCATTTGGGACTTGTTATCTACTTCTAAAAAGCATCAAGAAACTATGGCCAAAGCCTTAGCTAGCATGCCAATTTCTACCTCCACAACACCGGAAGAGTTGATCGACTTCATAAAAATTGGGGAAGTAATGAAATGTGAAGAGGACCAAGAAAAGAGTGAAGTTAATATGGGAGCAGTTTCTTTTTCAGATGCGGACTTATCGAAGGAGGGGAGAGACCACATCCGCCCTCTCTTTATCAAAATAGAAGTCAAGGGGAAGAGGACTCCGTGTGTAATGGTCGATGATGGGTCCACCATAAATGTTTGTCCACTTAAGATATTGGCAAAGCTAGCCATGTGTAGACCCTTAATTTTTTACCCAATCTGATCTAACATGTTTTATTTAGCCCAAAATGATTTTTGTTGTCTAATTGGTCCAAAATAATTTTAATTAAATAATTTTTACCTTAGTATTTAATTTTTATTGATAAAAAATGAAAATAAACAAATAAAAAATAAAAAATAAAAATAAAAATAATATCAAAGTCAAAAAAAAATCGGCAACGAAAAGTGGTAGCGCCGGCCCGTCGGCCCAGCAGCAGCTCACCCGCAGGCCTGTGGGCGTTTCGCCCGCAGGGATTTCCTGCGGGCGAGTTATGATGGATGAGGCCCTCAATGCCAAGATGGAAGAAATCAAAGAGGCCCTAGCTGAGACCATGAAGAACCAATTGACTGCAATCTTAGAAAACCATGCTGAGGCGTCTGCTAGCACTAAGAAACCAAAGGACAAAGGGAAGATCAAAGTTAGTGAAGTAGCTTTTGATGATGATAAGGTGATCATTGATGATGATGATTGGGCTCAATATTACCAAGATCTTCAAGACAAAAAGGAACCGAAGGTTGTTGAGAAGGAAACTATTGAAAAGACCGAGACATCCGATGTTGAAAAGAGGATTGCTGATTTAGAAAAGAAATTTGAGAAGAATCTGAAAATCGAAGAGAAGTCTGAGATCGACAAATTATTTGAGCTAGATGAAGAGGTTTGATACAAGTTCAAGATGCCATCTTTTGCAAAGTATAATGGCATTGGAAATCCTCATCTCCATGTGAAGCAATATATCACTGCCATACAGTCTGCCCGAGCTACTAAGGCTCAAACTCTAAGGTACTTCATGCTCTCATTGGATCCTGCTGTCCAAAATTGGTTCAATACCTTAGATGATGGAACACAAAAGTGTTGGGATCTACTTTACAAAGCCTTCATCCAATAATATGGATATAATGTTGAGTTGGAAGTTACCTTGATGGAAGTGGAGTCCATTAGGCAAAGACCGAATGAGAATTTTGTAGATTATGTCAAGAGATGGAGAAACAAGGCTGCTTTGCTCAAGAAAAGGCCAATGAATCTGATCAAATAAGGATGATCATGAGAGGTGTCCTGCCCAATCACCGCGAAAGGATGTCTCACACCCTTATAAGGGACTTCAAAGATCTTCTCCAAGCTGGTCTACAAATTGAAGAATGGGAAAGGGAGAAGAATATCTTTTCAATAAGAAGGAATGAGAAAGGGAACAACCAGCCTAACAATCAAAGCACACAAAAAGAAGTTGATGTTAATGTAATCGGTCAAGGGAATAAAAGACAATTCTCAGAATTGGGAAAACCTCTATCTTGGGTTTTTAGCAAGTTGCAAAAGAAAGGGTTGTTACAACCTTTAGCTCCTCGACCTCTACATAATCCACTGCCACCAAACTTCAATGCCGAGGCCTTCTGTCAATTTCATCAAATGCGAGGGCATGAAATAGATAAATGTGCTCGTCTAAGGCATGAGATTCAAGACCTAATCGATAGTGGCAAACTACCTGAGCCGGATAAGCCCAACACCAAAGACAATCCATTCCCAAGGTTTAATAGAGTACCTCCACCGGCAACCTTCATGGTGGGAAAAGGATTGGAAGAAGATTTTGTTTTATCATCCTTTCAAGATGGAAATATTGAAGATGTGAAAGGAAAAGAAGCCTAACTCAATGAACTTTCCTTAGCTTGAATGTTGCTTTTCAATCTTACTTTCTTTAATATTTTAGAACTATTGTGTTTTTCAAATTTAAATTATTTTTATCATAAATTTTTGTTGGTCTTTGTTCATTTTGGTGCTCAACCAATGAGGAATTTAGCTTGATGTTTATAAATTAATGTGTCTAAGCATCATGACTTGAATGACTTTACTAGATGAGGGAATTACTCTATAGCATTGAGTTGTGTATGCTTACTTAGAGAGGGCTCCTGCATAATTATCTTTGTCTAGGTCTTAGTTAGTCTTAGAACATGCTTTGACAAACTTTCGAGGCGAAATTGAACTCTGCTTATTTAAGGAGAGATGATCTAGGCATTGTTTGATTAGCCAACGACTAGTATCCACCCAATTAAATATTAATCCCTAGTTGTCCCTTTGAGCCTTCATAAAATTTTAGCTATCTTTTCATCGGCATACAAACCCTAATAACCTACCCTAAGCTGTTGTGATACTTTTGACAAGTCTTATGATCACTAAGATGAATAGGCAAGAAGATCAAAGAAAGCAACAATTAATCAAGATCATGAGGATAGTTGAAGTTCTCAAGACCATAAGGGTAGTTGAAGTTCTCCTAATATCTCCAATATATCAAGACAATATCAGAGTAACAAATGATTTATCCCTATTAAAG
The DNA here is from genome assembly GCA_947685225.1 of Garcia nutans. Classification (NCBI taxonomy): domain Eukaryota; kingdom Viridiplantae; phylum Streptophyta; class Magnoliopsida; order Malpighiales; family Euphorbiaceae; genus Garcia; species Garcia nutans. The sequence continues at coordinate 32,082,816 of CANTUV010000011.1, read as the reverse complement.
AAGATTTATGTTACTCCACTTATCCATTATTGGAAGCCCAAGCTAGTACAAATGAGACAACTCTTTTAGAGCTAGAACAAAAAAAAAACAAAAAAAAAGAAAAGAAAAAAAAAGTAAAAAAAGAAAAAGGAAGATAAATTCTAAAAAGGTGGTTTAAAAAGCCAACTGAGTTCTCTTTTACCTAAGACAACAAAAGGCTTCCATTTATGGATTGACTTGAATTAGTCTAACCCAACCAAGGATTCAATCAAAATCAGAGGAAAAGGAGAAAGACCATCCAATTCTTGAAAGTTTTGTACTTGACAGTCCTATAAGGAAGAAGGACAAAATGAAAGGGAAGAGTAAGAGAAATAAAGAAAAGGGAGAAGAAGAAAAGGAAACAAATTTCGGTACCAAACTTTTTGCAAGGGCAAAGACTATCCCAATCAAGATCCAGATTAATGCAAAGAAGATAGAAAGAATTTGGAGTCTAGCAAGATTGCCTCCAAGCTGCCTAAAATTCAAACAAGAAATTTATAGTGTGAGGGTTTGTCCATTGTGTCACACCAGCTCCTATCTCAAAATGGCCTTCATTTAACCCATGTCCCTTATAGACCCCATTTCAAGCCTATCAAGGACCTATTGATCTCTCTTGGTAGGTAGAGTCTATTAGTGGAGATAGTTTGAATAAGCATGCATATGAGATAGACAGTATTTAAACTCAATGAGACCAGTGGCCAAGTAGTGTGTATGTGCCTATCTGAAGTGCAACAATTCTTGCTTAAATAGAAATGATTCCCGAGTTTAGTACGGTAACTAGGGTTTTCATGTTATGGATATGTTAATTTAGAAAATCAAGTCCTGAGGTACATTGACATCAATTTGGCAAAACCAACATTTGATTTCAAAAAATAAAAGAAAATGTTTGTCATACAAAGCCTTCAAGTTAAGGGAAGTATGTTGAACCTCCAAAGGACACATTGGGCAAAGGAAATGATTATTGGCAAAGTTATGAAGAAACTACCAACCGACATGCTGAAATATAGTTTGAAATGGATACATCCCTGACTCTGCTACTTAAGGTCTCCACCACTCATGTTTTCAACATCTTGTAGATAAAAGCCACAAATACAAAGCTTTTAATCATTCCAATGCGAGACTTGAACAAGCGTCAAAACGAAACCAATGAGAACACTTCTGCTGATTACCTCGGTCTGTGAGTCGATGGAACAACTGTAAGTATTATTCGTGCATATCATGCATTCATGAGCATATCACATCACACTTTCTTGTCTTGTGTTCTTTGGCAAAATGAATAGTAAACGCCCTATGAAGTAAAGAATCAAAAGAAGATGTCAAATCAAGGGGGACATGGAAAGCCCATTGCTTGAGAAAGCTCCAGTAAATTTGCAAAGAGAAGAAATATGTGCTTGTACGAAGAACTAGACGGCAAAAACATCAATCAAAGCTTGCATGGATAAAATCTTTGGTTTGAGCCTACACAGGGGGCAAAGTTTCTCCTTTTCAATTTTTTGAGTTTATATACCAAATATCTTTAATCTCACTTACAAATATTTTGCCACACAAGGGGGCAAGGAGAGGATATAAGGTCCAATTAAAAATAGCTAAATCTTTGCAAAAAGAAAGAACAAAAGAATGGAACAATAGAACTCTCAAAAGAATGAAGGTGCAAAAGACAAAAGACCAATCCATCTAAAAGAGCTAAAGCCAGGGCGAAGACCCGATCTCAAAGGATAAAGATCCATTTTCAAGGGTGAAGACCCTATCTCAAAGGATGAAGATCCATTTTCAAGGGTGAAGACCCAATCTCAAAGGATGAAGATCCATTTTGAGATCCATTTTTCAAGGGTAAAGACCCGATGTCAAAAGATGAAGATTCATTTTCAAGGATGAAGATCCATTTGCAAGGGTGAAGACCCAATCTCCAAGGATGAAAATCCATTATGAGGGTGAAGAATCACAATGCATAGAACAGCCGGAGCAGTCAGACTTCTCAACTGATAAAAGGTTAGTCAAATTCATTCTCTGGTCCAAGTACCCATTCTCGGGTCCAAGTACCCAAATCAAATCTAATCTGGGGTCCAAGTACCCAAATTAAATCAAAATCAATTCAAATCTCAAGTCAAAGTACCCATGTTAAGACCGAGTATCCCAATCAAGTTTAGGATCGAGTATCCAAATCAAGTTAGGATAGAGTATCCCAATCCAATTTCGGATCGAGTATCCAAATCTGATTTAGGATTGAGTATCCAAATCCATTTAGGATCAAGTATCCCAATCAAGTTTAGGATCGAGTATCCGAATCCAGTTAGGATCGAGTATCCGAATCCAGTTAGGATCGAGTATCCGAATCCAGTTAGGATTGAGTATCCCAATCCAATTTAGGATCGAGTATCCAAATCCAGTTAGGATCGAGTATCCAAATCCAGTTAGGATTGAGTATCCCAATCCAGTTTAGGATCGAGTATCCCAATCCAGTTTAGGATCGAGTATCCAAAGCCAATTTAGGATCGAGTATCCAAATTCGATTTAGGATCGAGTATCCAAATCCAGTTTAGGATCGAGTATCCAAATCCAATTTAGGATCTAGTATCCAAATCCAATTTAGGATCGAGTATCCAAATCCGATTTAAGATCGAGTATCCGAATCCAAGTTAGGATCAAGTATCCAAATCAAGTTAGGATCGAGTATCCCAATCCAATTTAGGGTTGAGTATCCAAATCCAATTTAGGATCGAGTATCCAAATCCAGTTAGAATCGAGTATCCGAATCCAGTTTAGGATCGAGTACCCAAATCCAGATAGGATCGAGTATTCAAGTCTAGTTTAGGATCGAGTGTCCAAATCTCTCGGGTCCAAAACCCAAAACCTCATAATTTAGTTTTATTGCTTTTCACTCTCTTTCACTAAGGTTTCAGTTCATTCAAGCAGGGGGCAAACTGTAGACCCTTAATTTTTGACCCAATCCAATCTAATATGTTTTATTTAGCCCAAAATGATTTTTGTTGTCTAATTGGTCCAAAATAATTTTAATTAAATAATTTTTACCTTAGTATTTAATTTTTATTGATAAAAAAATGAAAATAAATAAATAAAAATTTAAAAATAAAATAAAAATAAAATCAAAGTCGGAAAAAAAAATCGGCAGCAAAAAGTGGTCGCGCGGGCCCATCGGCCCAGCAGCAACTCACCCGCAGGCCTGTGGGCGTTTCGCCGGTGGGGATTTCCTGCAGGCGAGTTATTTCACCCACAGGAAATTCTTGTGGGTGAAGTAACTTTTTTATTTTGCCTGCAGGAATTTCCTGCGGGCGAAATAGCCGCCCGCAGGAATTTCCTGCGGGCTGGCACGCCCACACTCCCAGCCACGGGCCCGCCGCCACAGTGTTCTCCAGCGCAAAATTTTTCAACGCAATTTTTTTGATACCTAATCCAATTAGGTTTTAATTTTTTTTATTAATATTACTTACCTTAATTAATTAGGAATAAATAACCTTAAACCACTATAAATAAGGACCAAAGGCATTGAAATTAGGAGGGTGGCCGAGAGTGAACAAATCCAAAGTGAGTTTGGAAAGTTTGAAACCAAATCAAGGAAGGAAAAGAAGAAATTCAATTTAAATCTTTTCTGGACAGCTGGATCACAAAAAAAGGGATTCCAAAGGCAAAAAAGGTTTGTCTTTGGAGCTAGTTCATCCAAGAAGAAGCAATTTTGGAGCAACTTACAAAAGAAGGTATGAAATTCTAAATTTTAATTTTTTTTACACAATAGCTAAAACTAGGATTTTTTGTGTTTTTCAAAAGTTAAAATCTTAGAACTTTAATTTAGTTTTCCAAAGTTAAAACACTAAAATGTGACCTTATTTTCTAAAATGACTTAAAATTGTTATTTTTTCTTCTTAAAGACCTTAAAACACTAATTGAACATATTTTTCAACAAAACCAAAATCAAATTCTGTTTCTTTTCAGATTTTAAAGTAGGTTCTATTTCATTCAAAAAGCCTTAAAAAACATCTTTTCTACTTATAAAAACTTTAATTTATTTCTTTAAATTCATAAAACTTCATGAAATATCAAATTGATTTCTAAAACCCTAAAAATTATTAATTACCCGAGACCCAAATTTTAAAACCCTAAAATCCAAAATTCAACTTTTAAACCTAAAATAATGAACCCTAATCCTTTTAAAACCTTAAACCATAATTTTTATGAACCCTAATCCTTTTAAAAAATAAAAAACATAAAAACTCAAAAATTACACAGTAGCTTAAAATTATATAACCAAAAATCACAAATTAAAGTACTTTAAGGTATTTAAAACCCTAGTTTCATGATTTCATCATTCAAACCTTAATTTGGTTAATCAAAGAGTTTCACTAATCTTTTAAAACATAAAACCCTAATTTATTTTAATTCCATAAAAATTCACAGTAGCTATAATTGAACTTTTATTTGCTTTATTCAATTCCATATTTGATTTTGCTTTGATTTATCTCTTATGCTATAATTTATTTAATTTCAATACTTGATTTATTTAATTTATCATGGATGGATGTTTATTTTATTGATATTTAAATACTTTTATTGAATGATTTATTTATTATGGATGATTATTTACTTTTATCAATTAATTTAGACTTCCAAAAGTTGTAAGAGGTATGTTTCCACTTGGTGGGTACCTCATTAGTTAAACATCATGTAATTTAATTTTCTTTTCTATTTTAGAACCTTTGTAAAGGGCATGTTTCTACCTTCTGGTGGGTGTCCTATCTAGGCATGTGATGTAAGGACATGTTTCCATCCTTGGATGGGTGTCAATTTATTTGTTTTGTTTTGTTTGGACATTGCTTTGATTTTAATATAATGATGCTTTCTTTTTATTGTGTGTAGTATGGATAATATTGTTATATTTAAGAATTTTATAATATTAAGACCTGTAAAGGAGGCCGGTTCCAATGAACCGGGCGTTGTGGGGGTGCTGGGCCATTTCTCACCTTCCCCACACGTACCCAACTTTCCGAACCCATTAAGGGGTTGGGGATTCCTTAGGAATCGAGTCATCCACCCCTTTCTTTTTCCAGGCCCGTCCGGGTGGCGACTCCATTTTCTCTGGACTTAGGTCCGTGTTCTCTAAGGCCCTGAGCCTAAACAGTGCCGAAGTCGCAAGAACCATTCCACCAGGAGTGGGGGTGAAAATCCCCGCTCACACCATGTCAACAAGAGATATAAACCCAACCGAGGTGACAATTCGTACTTATGACAACAGTAAGAGGCATGCCAATCTATTATTGAATTTGTTGTTTTAGACATACCAGTTACCTTTGCCTTGCTCTTGGGGCGACCATGGTTTCACCCTCTTGGTGGAGTTCCTTCCACCCTTCATCAAAAGATCAAATTCCCATCGGAAAATGAGACAGTGGTCATTAAAGCTGAAGATAATGAGATTGTTAACGCTCTAATGGTTGAGAGGCCTCTCAATGGTTTTCAAGTGGCTGAAATTTTTGATGATGAAGTAGTGGACTCCAAAGTCTTGAATATGATGAAAAAAATGAACTACCTTCCCGGAGCTGGTCTTGGAAAGGGTAAGGCCAGTTTAACAAAGTTACCAGATTTTAGAACTCAAACTTCAAAGAAAGGGTTGGGATATGATGAAGACAATGATGTCCAGCCAAAGAAGAGTGAGAAGATGAGCTTCCCACCATTTGAAGAGATCTTTGTCAAAGTTCCAGATATGGGACCACTCCAAGGAAGGCCTGAGCCAATCATGTTCATGTGTAAGTTAATCCCAGGTTTTGAAATTTTTGCAGATGTTGTCGAGCTAGTGGAGCAAATTGAAGAAAGAACTCACCCTGCCAACCAGCAAAGAATTCAATCCAAAAGAGAAGAATGAAGCTGCCCTAAAAGCCGAGAAGACTCCGGAAGAGATTGCTGCCCTGGTTAAAGAGAAGTTTGAAGACATCCTTCTTTATGATTCTGAGAACAATGATTTTGATTTTGATTTTAATTTGTCTGCTTTGTATGAGGATGATGATGTTTTCTTTTCCAAAATGAATGCAATAAAGTCTGATTTTGCTTACTTGTGTGATGTTTCTCCTGATGGTTGCATACATTCAAATAGTAGTTACATGAGCATCTTTAATATTAATTCTGTTAATACACAATCATTAAATTTGGGAACAACTGAAAATCCTAAAAACATTAGCATAGCATCCGACCTTACTCCTGTTGAGAGAGAGAGATTTGAAAAATATTCAAAAAATATGAAGAAGTGTTTGCTTGGTCTTATGAAGATATGCCGGGGATAGATCGAGACATAGCTGAGCATCATATTCCTACTTACACTCACATAAAACCTGTCAAACAAAAGCTTAGGCGATTAAGACCTGAGTGGGCTGAATTGGTTAAAGAAGAGGTCACTAAGCAAATACAAGTGAAGTTCCTTGAAGTGATAGAATACCCAGATTGGCTAGCCATTATAGTACCTATGCCAAACAAAGATGGAAGGATAAGGGTCTGCGTGGACTATAGAGATTTAAACAAGGCTTCCCCTAAGGATGATTTTCCTTTAACTGATATAGATGTTCTCATTGATAGTGCAGCCTCTAGCGTGCTACACTCGTTTGTAGATGGATTTTCTGGATACAATCAAGTGTTAATGGCCCAAGAGGATAAAGCCAAAACTGCCTTCATTACTACATGGTGTATATTCTGTTATAGGGTGATGCCATTCGGCTTAAAGAATGTTAGAGCAACCTACCAAAGGATGGCTACCACGCTATTTCATGACATGATGCACAAAGAAGTTGAAGTATATGTTGATGATATGATGCACAAGGGAGCAACACTTCCAGAATTTAGAATTATTCTTTGATAGAGCTTTAAAATATAAGCTAAGATTAAACCCGAAGAAGTTTGTATTCAGTGTTACTTCAGGCAAATTATTGGGACATGTAATTGGTCTGAATGGTATTGAGATAGATCCTGACAAAGTCAAAGCAATCAGGGATATGCCAGCCCCAAAGAGAGAAGTTTGGGGATTCATTGGTAAATTGCAGTACATTAGCATATTTATAGTGAAGCTCACAACAATTTGTGAGCCTATCTTCAAATTGCTTAGAAAGAATCAGCTGGTTGTATGGAACGAAGAATGTCAAAAGGCCTTTGACCGAATAAAAGAGTATTTGTTGAATCCACCTGTTTTGAAACCACCTAAACCCGGCAAACCTCTATTACTATACTTAGCGGTAGAAGAAGAGTCGATAGGAGACATGCTAGCCCAAGCAGATGAGTCGGGGATTGAGAATGCATTTATTATTTGAGTAGAAAGCTCCTACCTTATGAAATTAAGTATAGTATCATTGAAAAGACATGTATAGCTATGGTTTGGTCTTCTAAGAAGTTGCGGCATTACTTTCAATCATATAGTGTGCAAGAAATTTCCAGGTTGGATCCAATGAAGTACTTAAGGGAGACATCCTCTTTAATTGGGAAATATGGTCGATGGTTGATAATATTAGAGGAATTTGAGATTGAGTATGTAACCAAAAAAACAATCAAAGGTAAAGCGGTGGCAGAATTCCTGGCTCAACAACCATTACCAGAAAGTGAAGAGGTAATCTTGGAATTTCCAGATGAACATTTAGAAGCAATTGAAGTACAAGGGTGGAAAATGTATTTTGATGGAGCAGTAAATAGGAAAGGAGCAGGTTTGGGAGTTATACTAGAATCGCCCAAAGGGGAACTCATCCCCTTAGAAAAAAAATTGAAATTTAGAGCAACCAATAATATGGTAGAGTACAAAGCTTGTATTTTTGGTTTGGAAACCCTAATGATTATGAAGGTGGATAAGGTGGAAGTTTATGGTGATTCATTACTAATAGTATCCCAAGTAAATGGAGAGTGGGAGTTGAAAGAGGAAAAATTAAAACCATACCACTGTTATTTGACCATGATGAAGAAGAATTAAAACCATACCACTATTATTTGACCATGATGCATGCAATACATCACCTTCCATGGAGAGTTATATCAAAGATGGCCTGATGGAGTGCATTTGAGATGTTTAAGAAAGCCTGAAGTGGAGTGCATCATGTTAGAAATACATGCGAGAAGTTGCGGTCCACACATGAGTGGTTTGGCCCTAGTTAAGAAGATTATTCGACAAGGTTACTATTAGTTGACCATGGAGAGAGACTGTATTGAGTTTGTCAAGAAGTGCCAACAATGTCAGATGTATGGTAACTTGAATCATATGCCTCCTGAAGAACTGCATTCAATGCCTTCACCCTGGCCATTTGCCACCTGGGGTATCGACATTATAGGAGAGAAACATCCGACAGCCTCAAACGGTCACCGTTTCATTGTAGTAGCAGTTGATTAATTTTTAAAATGGGTCAAATCCGAATCCTTCAACAAGTTGGGTGCAAGTCAAATAGCTAGGTTTATCGAAAAGAACCTCATTTGCAAATATGGGGTCCCGCATAGTGTGATATCAAACAAAAGGGTACAGTTTCAAGGAGCAGTTAAGGATTTATTCTTCAAGTACCAAATCCATCATCATCGATCCTCTCCTTATAGACCAAAGGCCAATGGTACAGTAGAAGCAATGAACAAGACAATTAAGCAAATTCTATCCAAGATGACTAAGACTTACAGGGACTGGTAAAAAATGGTTCCCTTTGCTTTATGGGGATATAGGATGAGTGTGCGAACACCTACTGGAATGACACCGTTCTCTTTGGTTAATGGGATGGAAGCAGTATTGCCAATTGAAATTGAGATCAAGTCACTAAGAGTAGTCTTGGAAGCTGAACTGCCTGAAACAGAATGGGTAGCAAGCAGATACACACAATTAGCTCTATTAGAAGAGAGAAGATTAAAGGCGCTGTATCATCACCAACTGTATCAAAAGAAGATAGCTCAGGCCTACAATAGAAGGGTCAAGGTCAGAAAATTTAGAGTTGGGGATTTGGGAAGGGCCATATGTCGTGAAACAAGTCATGAGAAAAGGTGCGGTGAAGTTATCAGACATGGATGGGAACGAATTTAGTGAGCCAGTAAACATTGATAGGTTGAAGAGGTTTTATGTGTGATAGAAAAAAGAAGAAAAAAGGAGCTCACTAGGTTGAAAACCCAAAAAGGGCATCCTAGGCAAAAGTTAGAGCAGTTCGCTAGTTCCGAAAACCCAAAAGGGCTAATTGGCAACAGGAGTGATCTTGTGTATGTTGGCTTTATGTTTGGTTGTTCCCTAATTTAATAAAACAAAATTAAAGATTAAATTTGTTCTATGTGCACTGTTATAAGTATTTGACCAAATATGGATGAAATAATAATCATAATTGCAAAAGGTGATGACAAATTATAAATGGAAAAGAAGCATCTTTTATTACTTTAATTATTTTTTCATCCTAACAATACACTTTTTGAATTGAAAAATGTAAAATCTATGGCAGTCGATAAGTGTAACGTGCAGGCCAGCTTTGCCTCAGCCGATCCAAGTAGGCTTCAGTCAAGCAAGGCATGTCTAGGTCAGGAGCAAAGGTAGAATCACGAGGCTCAGCTCCATACTGACGCCCAAGTCGGCGAGGATCATAGCATGTACCTTGACGAAGAGCAGCAAGGGGAACGTACATCAAGTATGTCTGCATGGTGATATGAGAAATCTTCCACCAAGGTACCAGCCAACGGATATTAACTTCAGAGCGTGAGTGGATCCAGTCAACCCAGTCAGCATATGAAGAAGCAGGATGGAGTAGCTTCCTAGCAGAATGATGACGTGGCAAGTATCTGGCAAAATCCATGGAGGGAGTATCAAGCAAACAAAGATGCTCCTGAAGCCAAATCTGTGAAGAAAGAATTAAATTAAAAAAAAGTCCACTAAGTTGAAAACCCGCAAGGGCAGCTTAGGTAAAAATTAGGACAGCTCGCTAGTTCCGAAAACTCGCATGGGCAGCCTAGGCAAAAGTTAGAGCAATAAAAAGAAAAAAGAAAACCTAAATTGAAAACCCAAAAGGGCAGTTTAGGTAATTACCTGGAGCAGCAACGGACTCCCGATCAATCTCTTTGACAATCCCGATTTAAATCGGTCTAATCCAACTAAGGTCTCGGCTAAGATCATCGGTACCAGTGACAAGCCTCCTTCCATTTGGTCCGTAATATCCAATACTCGTGGATCAATATCGCCGTTAGAAGAAACAAGCAAGAATTGGCCGAGCAAGCAAAGATAAAGCATGCGTCCCCATGCCTTAGTAGGAGCCAAATGAGAGAAACAAAAGACAATCAAAGGAGCAAGTAGAATTTTTTCACCTCTCATCAACCGAAGAACTTCGGGTTTTGGAATTTGAAATAACATCTACATCTTCTGTTGAGTCTTGGAAATCAATGTGGGTAATGCCATTTGTTGATTATTGGGATATCCAAGGATGGCCTCAAATTCTTCCATCAAGGGACACATTTCAAAGCCATTTATTCTAAATACCCTAGAATCCATATCCCACAAGGAAGCCACGGCATGTAAGAAGGAGTGGTCCAATTTGACATTTTGAAAACATTTTAAAACATCAAGCTTTGACCATGAAATTTGCTTCTAATGGATGGCATCCATATTCTTAAATAGAATTTTTATTTTCTTTAAATGGTGCTCGGTCATGGTTGATGAATAAAGGAGAACCAAAATTGCTAAAGGGAGTCTTCACGTTGAAAGAAAGAGATTTTGGTTTATGTATTAAAATATGGCATGAAGGGTGATTTATATAGAGGAAACAAACCTTTTCCAAAAGTGAAAAGGAAAAGGTAATGGGAAAGGTAAGGCCATATGGCATAAGGAAAGGAATTGGTCACAATTTCCTTTTCCACTTTGGATTTGGTTTAACAAAAGAAGTGGGTGTAAATTAATGGTGCTGTAACAAAAAAAAAAAAGGATTACAGTAAAGAGGAAAATTGTATATTTTTCATTATAGTACAATGTTTTACAATTGCTACAATATTTACATATCACTAAGAGGGTGGTGGTAGGTCACCAAATAAAGACCTGAAAAAGTCGTCGCCTGTTGGAGGAGGGGGAAAATTACTCATCCTGGGATCATCCGAAGCAGAAGCACTAAAATTCTTATTGCCTTGGAGTTCCGATCCGTCATGATCCTCATCAGAAGCAGACGAAAGGATCTCATGGTCATCAGGCTGGGGACCTCTTGACAAAGAAGCACTGGGATCCCTCATCCTCTGAAATCGAAAGTCTCAGAAATATTGTTCGGATTGATGATATAAATTTTCAAAATGAGAAGCCTGCTGATGACTTGCAGCCAATTCTTCTTGAAGTTTCATTTTCTGTTCTTCGAGCATCTGCTGTGAGCCAAGAAGGATAAAAGGTAAGAGCATACATAATCATGCATACATATAGCATAAATTACCATGAAATTGGGAACGTACCAGGTAATTCAAATCAATACCCTGCGAAGTAAAGAATCAAAAAGAAGATATCAAAATCAAGGGGGCATGGAAAGCCTATTTGCTTGTGGAAGCCCCAGTCATTTTCCAAAAGAAGAAATGCATGCTTATGCAAAGAACTAGACAAGAAAAACATCAATCAAAGCTGGCATGAAAGAAAAAATCCTTAGGGGGCAAGGAGAGGATATAAGATCCAATCAAAATTGGAGAAGAAAGGAAAAAGCAGTTGCAAGGGAAAAGTGGTTAAAGTGAAAAAACTCCCTTGAAAGATCAAAATAAGGAAAGGAGAGCATGGATCAAGCAAGACATGGCCAAGCCAAATCAAGCTTGGTCGTGTCACCTCAAAGAAAATCTTGGCAAAACATGACATGGGCAGGAGACACGGCCAAGCCACTGGCCGTGTCTCACATAAAGGGCAAAGTCAAGAAGGGCCAAGCAAAGAAAGAAAAGAAACAGTAGGTGACAATGGTAGGCAACACGGCCAAGCCACTGGCCGTGTTCCATCCTAAGCCGAAAACAAAGAAGAACCAGAGAAAAGACACAGAAGCTGACACACCCAGGAGACACAGCCAAGCCACTGATCGTGTCACTCCTATCTTCAAAGAACAAAGAAGACCCAATCTCCAAGGATGAAGATCCATTTGCAAGGGTGAAGACATAATCTCCAAGGATGAAGATCCATTTTGAGGGTGAAGAATCACAATGCATGGAACAGTCGGAGCAGTCAGACTTCTCAACTGATAAAAGGCTAGTTAAATTCATTCTCGGGTCCAAGTACCCACTCTCAGGTCCAAGTACCCAAATTAAATATAAATCAATTCAATCTTGGGTCCAAGTACCCAATCTCGTGTTCCAAATAAAATCCCAATTTAGTTTAGGATTGAGTATCCAAATCCAGTTAGGATCGAGTGTCCAAATGCAGTTAGGATCGAGTGTCCAAATCTAGTTAGGATCAAGTATCCCAATCCAGTTTAGGATCGAGTATCCAAACCCTATTTAGGATCGAGTGTCCAAATCCAGTTAGGATTGAGTATCTGAACCCAATTTAAGATCGAGTATCCCAATCTGAATCAAGTTAGGATCAAGTATCAGAATCAAGTTAGGATCGAGTATCCGAGTCTAGTTTAGGATCGAGTATCCAAATCTCTCGGGTCCAGAACCCAAAATACCCTTAGGTCCAGAACCTATAATCTCTTCTAAGTCCAGAACTTAGCTCGGGTCCAGAACCCAAATTTTTCTTAGGTCCAGAACCTAGAATTATTCTTGAGTCGAGAACTCGAACTAGGTCCAGAATCCAAATTTTTCTTTAGGTCCAGAACCTAGAATTATTCTTTAGTCCAGAACTCGAACTAGGTCCATAATCCAAATTTTTCTTTAGGTCCAGAACCTAGAATTATTCTTGAGTCCAGAACTCGAATTGGGTCCAGAACCCAAATTTTTCTTTAGGTCCAGAACCTAGAATTATCCTTGAGTCCAGAACTCGAACCGGGTCCAGAACTCAAATTTTTCTTAGGTCCAAAACCTAGAATTATTTCTAAGTCTAGAACTTAGCTCGGGTCCAAAACCCAAATTTTTCTTAGTTCAAGAACCTAGAATTATTCTTGAGTCCAGAACTCAAACTAGGTCCAGAATCCAAATTTTTCTTTAGGTCCAGAACCTAGAATTATTCTTGAGTCCAGAACTCGAATTGGATCTAGAACCCAAATTTTTCTTTAGGTCCAGAACCTAGAATTATCCTTAAGTCTAGAACTCGAACCTAGAATTATTCTTAAGTCTAGAACTAGAACCTAGAATTATTTCTAAGTCCAGAACTTAGCTCGGGTCCAGAACCCAAATTTACCATTAGGTCTAGAACCTAGAATTATTTCTAAGTCTATAACTTAGCTCGAGTCCAGAACCCAAATTTTCCTTAGGTCCAGAACCTAGAGTCATCCTTGAGTCCAGAACTCGAACCGGGTCCAGAACCCAAATTTTTCTTTAGGTCCAGAACCTAGAATCATCCTTTAGTCCAGAAATCGAACCGGGTCCAGAACCCAAATTTTTCTTTAGGTCCAAAACCTAGAATTATCCTTGAGTCCAGAACTCAAGCCGGTCCAGAACCCAAATTTTCCTTAAGTCCAGAACCTAGAATCATCCTTGAGTCCAGAACTCAAACCGGGTCAAGAACCCAAAACCTCAACTATCTCAAAATTTAAGTCTTATTGCTTTTCACTCTCTTTCACTAAAGTTTCAAATTTTTCAAGCGGAGGCAAGCTGTAGACCCTTAAATTTTGACTCAGTCCGGTCCAATATGTTTTATTTAGTCCAAAATGATTTTTGTTATCAAATTGGTCCAAAATAATTTTTATTAAATAATTTATGCTTTAGTATTTAATTTTTATTAATAAAAAATAAAAATAAACAAATAAAAGTTAAAAAATAAAAATGAAAATAAAAATCGGCGATGAAAAAATCATCGCGCGGGCCCGTGGGCATTTCTCCCGCAGGAAATTCCTGCGGACGAAATGGTTACCCGCAGGAATTTCCTGCGGGCGACTCCCACAGCCCTCCTACTGCCACAATTTCCTGCGGCAAATTTTTTTTGCCAGCGCATTTTTTCCTGCGGCAATTTTTTTCGGCAGCGCAATTTTTCTGACGCAAATTTTTTGAAACCTAATTCAATTAGGTTTCGGCTTCTTTTTTTTATTAATATTACTTGCCATGACTAATTAGGAATAAACTATATCAAACCATTATCAATAAAGACCAAAGGCAATGAAATTAAAGGGGGGGACCGAAAATTGGCAGTAGCAGGGAAAATTTGAAACCAAATCAGGGAAGGAAAAGGAGTATTTCAATTTCTTTTTTTTTTCTGGAATAGTAGGGACATGATTTAAGCAATTCAAAGGCAGCAACTGTCTTTGTTCTTGTTCATCCAAGAAGAATTATTTTTGGAGAATCAATAAGAGGAGGTATGTATTAAATTCTTTTTGTTTTATTTCTTTTTCACAGTAGCATAAACTATGAAATTTTATTTTTTAAATCAAAAACCTTAGAACTTTAATTTAGTTTTTCCAAAGTTAAAAACACTAATACGTTACTTTATTTTCCAAAAATACTTAAAATTGTTATTTTTACCTCTTCAAAATCTTAAAACCTTAATTAAACATATTTTTTAACAAAACCAATATTTGGTTCTATTTCTTTCAAAACTTTAAACTAGGTTCTGTTTCTTTCAAAAAGCCATAAAAAACATCTTTTCTATTTACAAAAGCTTTAATCCATTTGTTTAAATTCATAAAACCTCATGAAATCACCAAATTGTCTTTCTAAACCCTAATTCAAGTTCATCACCCGAGACCCTAAATTTAAATCCTAAAACCTTAAATCAACTTCCAAACTTAAAATAGTAAATTTTAACCCCTTTAAAACCTTAAACCCTAAATTTTTCTAAACCTTAAACCTTTAAAACATTAAAAACCTTTAAAATATAAATACTTTAAATTTACAAAATAGCTTGAAATCACCATTTAAAACCACAAATCAAAAGTATTTTAAAGTGTCTAAAACCCTAGCTTCATGATTCCTCCATTCAAATATTAATTTAGTTAATCAAAGAGTCTTACCAACCTTTTAAAATAAAAAATCATAATCTATTTTAATTCCATAAAAAAGTCACAGTAGCTTAATTTCATGAATTCCAAAACCTTAACACATGAGATAAAGAACCCTAAATGGAAATAGTAGCTATAATTTGGATTTTTATTTACCTTATTCAATTCCATATTTGATCATGCTTTGTTTTATTTCTTATGCTTTAATTTATTTAAATTCAATGCTTGGTTTATTTTATTTATCATGGATGGATGCTTACTTTTTATTGATATTTGGTACCTTTGATGAATGATTTATTTATTATGAATGGTTATTTACTTTTATCAATTGACATAGATTTCTAAATGTTGTAAGAGGTATGTTTCCACTTGGTGGGTACCTCATTAATTAAATATCATGTAATTTAATTTGCTTTTCCATCTTAGAACTTATGTAAAGGGCATGTTTCTACCTTTCGGTGGGTGTCCTATCTAGGCATGTGATGTAAGGACATGTTTTCATCTTTGGATGGGTGTCCATTTATCTGTTTTGTTTTGTTTGGACATTGCTTTAATTTTAATATAATGATGCTTTCTTTTTATTGTGTGTAGTATGGATAATATTGTTATATTTAAGAATTTTATAATATTAAGACCTGTAAAGGAGGCCGGTTCCAATGAACCGGGCGTTGTGGGGGTACCTTCCCCACAAGTACCCAACTTTCCGAACCCAATAGGGGGCTGGGGATTCCTTAGGAATCGAGTCATCCACCCCTTTTTTTTCCCAGCCCATCCGGGTGGCGACTCCATTTTCTCTGGACTTAGGTCTGTGTTCTCTAAGGCCCCGAGCCTAAACAATGCCGAAGTCGCAAGAACCATTTCACCGGGAGTGGGGGCGAAAATTCCCGCTCACAATTAGCTAAAACTATAGAGGGATGGGGAACCCTCTTGCAATTCATGTCTTAAAGGATTTGTCTCTTACACATAGACCAAACCTTATTTTCCTGATAGAATCGTTAGTTAGTTATGATTTGATTGAGAATATTGCTAAGGATATGGGTTTTATTGGTAGTTTTTGTGTTGATAGAATGGGAAGAGGAGGTGGATTAGCTATCATGTGGAAGGATGCAGATGTTGCTAATGTGGTGGGATTTTTCTGATAATCATAATGACCTTGAGGTTTGTGAGCAAGCTTTACTAAAGTGGAGGTTCACTGGCTTCTATGAATTTTCAAAACATTGTGAACCCAAAATGTTTCATCATAAAATTAAAATTTAGTCTGTTAAAGTAATAATGCAACATGAATCACTCAAAACGAATGTAGAGCATAGGAGAATGGGCCCCGGGAAAATTATTGAGCAGTCTTAGGCTTATTCCCTATGTTGCCGCGCTACATCATTGATGCTTAAGCAGGGCTACAGTGTGGCAGCTGCAGTGGCCCCTACAGCACCCAATGGTATTGTAGGAAGGCCAAAAAGTGCCGTGTAACATCCTTTTTGGTAACGTAATACCCTAGTCTAGATTTTTACAATTTTACCTTCTCAAACCTCTATAAATAGACCATTCCTCCTTATTTCTCCACATACCTCTCAACCAAGCAATACTTATTTGCTAGTTGGCTCTCTTCTCTCTCTCTTTTCTTCTTTTAAAATAAAAGGTTTTCTATTCATTATAAAGAATCCCCTACTAGCTTCCTTAGCAAGTTTAGGTGCTTGGTCCATTTTGGTTTATTTTTCCTTAGATTAAACCAAACAAAATTGCTTCATTAGCAAAACCCTAACCCCTGATTTTATTTTATCTTGCTTCTTTAGCAAAATAAAATCTCAACTAAGGTGGAATTAAGATTCGGTTATACTCTCAAGCCTCTACCAAGCAAGCTACCAAGGAAAAAAAAAAGGTAAGAATCCTTAAACTCGACTTAAATTCATTATTTTACCCTAATTTTTAGGATTATCATTTGATCTTCAAAATTGACCTAATAAATTAAAATTAACTTTTCTTCAAAATCAAATCAAACTTTTTCAATTCAAAACCATTTTCTAAATTAAGTTTCCATCTAGTTGATTCCCCAAACTATTTTTTAAATTTGGTTTTCATCCAGTTGGGCCTCAATCCATTTTCAAATTTAGGTTTCCATATAGTTTGGCCTAAAACCATTTTCAAATTAGGGTTTCATCCAACTGACTCATAAAATTATTTTCTAAACTAGGTTTCCATCTAGTTGGGCCTAAATACATTTTTAAATTAGGGTTTCATCCAATTGATTCCTAAAATCAATTTTAGTTTTAGATTCATCCAGTTGAACCTAGAATTAACTGAACCTAACCTTAAAAAAATGTAGACTCAGGCTTACCTAGCTTAGGTTGCAAACCCCATTTTGAGTCCTAAACTAACCATCTTGTGGTGGCTAGACTTGCATAGACTTTGATTCCTATTCAAATGAGATATGCATGCTTACTTGAAATTTCACTCAGAGTATCAATTCTACTTTGTAAAATAACCTCTTCCTATAAAATCTTTAGGCTTGCTATAAATTAAAGTTGTCTTTTGGGAAACCTAAGTTACTTGAAGTTTTTTATAGCTGGAACATGCCTAAAGAGTCAATTAAAATAAACAAGTTTTGAATTACAAGTCAGTAACAATAGTTGGAGAATGTTTGCTTAACCTAGAATCCTTAAGACTAGAGTTGAGATCCCTTATTCTTGGCATTGAAATGTAAAATTTAATTTAATGTATGCACTTTACCTTATTATCCTGTTATGTATAAATGTATAAATTTTCTTTAATTTGTCACTTCATATTATAACTGTCATATCAAGAATTTTATTTTGTAAAGTTCTTATTTAATCTAAAGCCAAACTATTTTTTACTTAAAATAAGCCTAAACCTAACCCCCCGAATCTATTTTTTGGTTCAAGGCTAGTGATTTTTACCCTTGGGATAATATTGAAGTCAAATTAGAGTTTTTTTTTTAAATTTTCCCCTTCTAAAATAAATCTTCAAAATCAGTTTTTTACTTGAACCAAGCATAGCCAACAAAGGTAGATTGACCTTGGTATTTTTTGTGAGACTTAGCCTTATTTTTAGTACTTTGGCTTCACATCCTTTGTGGGCAAGGCTAAAGGCGAGCTCAAGCTGGGGCCTTACAATATGAGAAGGAGGGATGCATGTAGACTATTGGAAACCCTTACAAATTTCTCAAAATTACCATGGGTTGTAAAGGGAGATTTTAATGATTTACTGTCAACAAAGGATAAATAGGGTGGCGAGGGGAATAAATGTCTTAGGATGGTTATAATTGTTAATTATTCAATACCTCTAATATCTTAGTTAGATGACCATATAGAAAAAGTATAAATATCCTTCCCCTTATACTTTGAAAATCAATCCAAAGAATTTGTATATATTTGAGAAAAAACCTTTAAAGCTCTTGAGAAAGAATTTAGTTAAAAATTCTTAGGCTTTGGGTTGTGAGTTTAAGTGTTGTAAACATTTTGTATAATTTTCTTTTATTATTAAAAGATTTACAGTAATCCATGGATACATGCAATATTGTGTCGAACCACACTAAAAAGTGTTTCTATAATTTTCACTCTCATTTTGTATTCTCACCAATATAATTTATTGGAAATACAAACTTGCATATTTTATTTTCTTAACAATTGGTATCAGAGCTTTGGTTGTGAATTTTATCAATTTTTTTTTGTCAAAGCTCTTATAAGTATAACTCATTGATAGCGGTGTTTTAATACACATTGGTTCATTGGGATAGTAAAAAATGATTCTAAGAAAATCATATTTAAATGGGAGTGATGGCTGTAGAAGAAGGAAATGTGAAAATTGAAACGTTTAATGGTGTGAACTTTGGATTTTGGAAAATAAGGATAGAGGATTATCTGTACCAAAAAAACATGTATCAACCTCTCTTAGGAAGCAAACCAAAGAGTATGAACGATGAAGATTGGGCTTTTCTTAATAGATAAGCCTTGATGTCATTTGATTGATGTATCTTGTAATGTTTCTTTCAACATAGCAAAGAAAAAGACTATGGTTGGCCTTACGATGGCTCTCTCTAGTATGCATAAGAAGCCATCTGCCTCAAATAGAGTTCATTAAATGAGGTGATTATTCAATCGACAGCTTATCATTTAAATGATCTAAACATAATCACAATCTAGTTGAGTTCAGTTGAAATTAAATTCGATGATGATGTGCAAGTATTGGTTCTCTTATCATCTCTACCAAACAATTGGAATGATATTGTTACAACTAGTAGTAGTTCATCAGGGAATGGTAAATTGAAGTTCAACGATGTATGTGAACAAGTATTGAGTAAAGAAATTCGGAGGAGTGAATCAGGTGAAGCATCAACCTCCTCAGCTTTGCACACACCATCAAGAGGGAGAACCATTGATAAAAATTCAAATCATAACAGATTGAAATTTGAACGAGGAAAATCTAGATTTGGATAGAAAGATGTGAAATGCTATAATTGTGGTAAGAAGGGTCATTTAAAAAAGATTATCGAGCACTAAAGAAAGATGTCGATGCACATGAATATGAAAATTGTGAACCCTAAATTTATCACCTAATTAAATTAGGCGCTTCTAGGTTAAAAATGGAAAAATTAAATTAATACAGTCAATAGATTAATTTTGCCTAATTATTTAAAAAAATTAAATCTAGCCATCATGATGGGCCAGGTTCCCTAGTCCGATTTTTAGTCTGATTTTGACCTTATAAATAGGGGGTCCCATTTTCAGAAAAAAGGTCCCATTTTTTCAGAGTAAAAAATTCTATCAAAATACACTTAGAATTTAGAAATTAATCATTCAGTTAATTTAATTTCATCCAATCAATTTTTCTTACATACTTTTGCTCTTTTTATTGTCAAATAATCAATTTAAGCAACCCAAGTGGAACTACAAAGTGAAAAAGCTCTCTAACCTTATGTCAAGCATGTCAAGAGAAGATCCCCAAAGGTATTCTTTCTTAAACTTACTCTTTTCAATTTGGTAACATACCACACATAACCAATTAAATCCAATCTTTGCAATAAAAGGCATGAAGTACTTACGATTTTGATTCTCATTCAAATGAGATAAGCAGGCATGCTCTGAAATTCTACTCTAGGTAGCGAATCCACCTAAAAGCTATACAAATTGGTCCTTATTGATTTATTTAAATTATTCTCTTCATTCTTAGTTTTATTTTTGTTATTTTATTTGATGAATGTTGCCATTTAAATTATTTATTATTTGCTCAATTTAATTACCTTTGAGGATTTGTGCTTAGCCATACTATGAGCTGGGATTTTTGCCCTCTACTCCCGGTGGAATGGTTCTTGCAACTTCGGCACTATTTAGGCTCGAGGCCTTAAAGAACATGAGCCTAAGGCAGAGAAAATAGAGTCACCACCCAAATAGGCTGGGAAAAAGAAAGGGGTGGATGACTCGATTCTTAAGGAATCCCCAACCTCTTAATGGGTTCAAAAAGTTGGGTACATGTGGGGAAGGTGAGAAATGGCACAACACCCCCCCACAATGCTCGATTCATTGGAACCAGCCTCCTTTGCAGGTTTTAATATTATAAAATTCTTAAATATAACAATATTATCCATACTACATGCAATAATTAAAATAAAGCATCATTATATTAAAATCAAAGCAATGTCCAAACAAAATAAATAAATGGACACCCATCCGAGGATGAAAATATGTCCTTACATCGTCCATGTCTAAAACTAAATAGGACACCCACCGAAAGGTGGAAATGTGTCCTTTACATTGTCCAAAATATAAAAGGAATTTAAATTACATGATGCTTAATACATGAGGTACACAACATATTGAAACATACCTCTTACAAAGTTTTGAAATCAAAACAAATCAATAAAAGTAAACATCCATTCATGATAAACAAATCAAATATCAAAAGTACATAAATCAATCATCAAAACATATAATAAACTACATAATCTAATTTAAAATTAAATAAAGTAATAAAAGTATAAATTTAGGATTTACATCTTAAAATAAGGTTTTAGAATTTTAATTACTAGATTAGGGCTTTGGAAAATAGAAAGTTAAGTACATAGACTCATAATGCACAAATAAATATTGAACCCTTCGACGAGCCCATACGGGTTTGTAATTGAAAGAAATTAGCTATTGTAAATCTTAGAAAAATAGAACTGATTATGGTTTTGAGAAAACATAATATTGTTTTGTGGTTTTAGATTTTAAAAATATGTTTTACAGGTGTTAAGGTATTAGTGTTTTGAAAAATAGTTTTTAGGGTTTCAAATAGAGTTTGAATGCTGAGTAGAACAATTTGATCATCTATTGCTCATTTAAATAATTAATCTAATTTGAATGATGAAGCTACTGTAAAGATAAGCAAAGAAATAGAGATTCAAACATCCGTTGTTGGTTCCACCACAATATTTGAATTCTGGTTGAACAATAATAAAGACAGTGTAGGCTACCTTTGATGGATTGTTGTTGCTTGCTCACTGCCTCTTGCTCCTTCAAGGTTCTCTTTTTTGGCCGAAAAAATCCAAAAGTCCAAAGTCCGATAAAAAAATTCAGATCCAAAGGTCCACATCCATTTTTTTTTATCAAAAGTCCCTTTCTGTGTGTTTTAATGTGGTATTTATAGGAAAAATAAAATCCTAATACTAATTGGCTAAAGAAATAAAAACCTTTTAGGAAATAAAATTAAAAACCAAGTAGAATAGAGTTTTGGCAAAATCCCGTGTGGGTCGGGCTTGCGAAAGTGCGCTGGTGAAGAAAATCTCCGGGCGCTGGGCTTGGGTGCTTTTGGGTTAGGCGCGAGCCAGGCCAATTCACCGCATGAAAAATTTGCAGTGAATTGGCCCAAGCCAATTCGTCGCCAGCGACGAAAAATTTTCATCGTCGATTCTTTTGTCATCGATTTATTTATTTATTTATTTATCTTTTTTATTGTTACTTTTTTATTAAAAATAAATATTATAAGTAATAAATATTAATTAAATAAATATTATTTAATTAAAATACGATAAAAATTATTTTATACTATTTAAAAATATCGGATTGGACTGGGTAAAAAATTAATGATCTATAGTTTGCCCCCTGCTTGAGCGATCTGAGACTACAGCAAAAGAGAGCGAAAAGCAATGTGATTTTTGACTGGGTTTAGATGAGGATGGGTTCTCGACCCAAGGTTGAAGTTGGTTTGGATTCTGGACCAGAAATGAGTTCTGGACTTGAAAAAGATTTGGGTACTTGGACCCAAGACTGAATTGGGTACTTGGACCTGAGATTGGATACTTGGACCTAAGACTGGGTTGGGTACTTGGGCCCGAGACTGAATTGGATTTGAGTTTTTGTACCCGAGAATGGGTTGGGTACTTAGACCTGAGACTAGGTACTTGGATCTGAGACTGAATTGGGTACTTAGACCCGAGATAAGAGTTGGGTGATCGACCCGAAACTGGATTTGGATTCTCAATCTTAAACTAGATGTGGATGCTCGATCCTAAATTAGATTTGGATGCTCGACCTGAAACTAGATTTGGGTGCTCGATCCTAAACTGGATTTGGATACTCGATCCTAAACTAGATTTGGATACTTGATCTGAAACTGGATTGGGTACTTGGACCTAACATAGGAGTTGGGTGCTTAACCTAAAACCAAATTTGGATGCTCAACCCGAAACTAGATTGGGTACTTGGACCTAAGACAGGAGTTGGGTGCTCGATCCAAAACTAGATTTGGGTGTTTGACCCTAAACTAGATTTTGGATTTAGGTTCCCTACCCGACATTGGATTTTGGGTTTGGGTTCTGTTGCGCTCGAATTAAGTACTACTACAAAGCGTCACTCGCAAGTATACGAGGTAGCTGTAGCAAAGGTGATCGCCCCAAGGTCGTTTCCCCAAGAAGGTGCGGTTCGTAATAGCTTGATTGACAATTTATTTAAATGCGAGAGTTTGTTTTGTTGTGATGGTGCGAGAATAATTTAAACCTAAAATTAACGTGTGTAGGGATTAATGTGTGTTGGGTGTACGAGATCAAATCGGTTCTTGGGAAGGTGCCTAGGGTCATAGGTCCATTCAATCGAAGCTCAATTCTCAATTTTCCATTAACATAACCTTGTAATTAATTTGTTTCTTAAGATTAACTAGTCAATTACTCATCCATTAGTTCTCACATTCATGAATTAGCAATGACCAATTCTTTTACCTTACCAAATTAATGAACCCTAGAACTTATATTTCTAATTCATTCATAGGGTGGTCGATTATATAGTTCCGATATCGGATTTTACCTCTCGGTCCGTCATCCAATATTCAAAGATTAATAGGTAGCTAATCTATCAACCTAGCATTTAATACAATACAATCAACCAATCAACAAAGTACATCAATGTAAATATCAAATCAAGACATTCAACCAAATATACTCAAAACCCCAAACATGGGTATTTAGCTCAACATCATAAATTCATAACAAATATTCATCTCAATACAAAACAAATACAAATTGTTCATTGCAATATCAATATCTTAATACAACAACAACAATAAGAAATGAATTAAAAGAGAGAATAGAAAAACCCCTTGTGAAGATGCCAAGAGTAGGATTGCTCATCTTCCTCCTAGCTCCACTTGATGTATTTGATGAAGAACTCAAGCCCTCTTCAATGGTTGATTCCCCTTACAATGTGGAATGGAGCTTTCTCAAGTCACCAATCCTTTGGAAGGAGCTTTCTCAAGTCACCAACCTTCAATTGATTTTGCCTTTGGAAGATGGATGGAGCTTTCTCAAGTCACCACCATTCAATGTATGATTCTTCAACCTTTGAGAGCTTGCAACCCAATTTATCCCAAAGAACCTCAAAGATCCCTTCAATGGAAGATGGAGAAGGTGGAGAGGATGGAAATGGAGGTTTGGAGGTGAAGGGACAAGGGAGAGTGTCACTCTCTCCCTCTCCCACGTTTTTTTGCAGCCATGGTGGAAGAAGAACCAAGCTCCCTCCTTTTTCCTCTTCAATCCCTTTTAATTCATTCAAAAATCAACACCCATGCCTTCCAACTCATCCCATTACCTTTTGTCCCCCACTTTTTATTTGTTTTCTATTTCTTTTGGCAAGCAATAGTGTTTGTCTCCCACTTTGTCCCCCACTTTGTTGAAAGAAATTTGACTTTTCAGGTGGGACACGGCCAAGCCAAGACAAGCTTGGCCGTGTCTCTTGTTTTTCTTCCTTGGGACACGGCCAAGCTCCTGGCCGTGTCCCTCACTATGTTTGATCCAAGGTGAGACACGGCCAGAAGACACGGCCGTGTCATGTGACACGGCCAGTGTCTTGGGCGTGTCTCCTAGCCGTGTTCGCTTTTGCTTCTTTCTTGGTTTCTTTGCTTACTTTCTTGTCAAGAGGGCGACACGGCCAAGCCTTGATTGGCTTGGCCGTGTTTGATGTGGATTGGAGGACACGGCAAAGGACACGGCCGTGTCCTCTGGGTGTGTCCGTCTCTGCTTGATTTTCCTCTCTTCCTCTTTGGAGTGTGACACGGCCATGCCTTAGTTGGCTTGGCTGTGTCTGACATTTTTGGAGGGACACGGCCAGTGACACGGCCGTGTCCCCTGGTTGTGTCACCTTCTGCCTGATTTTTGCTCTTTCTTGCTTGTTCTTTGGTTTTGCTCATTAGGTGAGACACGGCCAGAGGCTTGGCCGTGTCTCTTGGGCGTGTCAGCTACTGTTTCTTCATTTTTGCTCTGTTTTCCACTGTTTTGATCTTCCAAGGGTGTTTTTCCACCTAAACCTAAAAACAACACTTTAAACACACTTAAAACAACAATTAATCAAAACATTAACTAAAACACACATAAAATCAAACTAAAAACTAGTACAAAAATGGACTAAACAAATACCCCACACTTAACTCCTTGCTTGTCCCCAAGCAAGGCTAAAACCAAAACACAATAAACAAGATAAATTTTGTTAAGTTCAAGAGTTATTAAGATGCATCAAGACTTCCCTATCTCTAAATCCGCAATCAATATCGAATCAAACAAAATCGACACTCATGCAATTAAGTGGTTTTCCATGCATAACCAATGTTGTCACTCCCTCACCAACTCTCACAAGTGTTTGATCATGGTGGTGTTTACACTCATAACAATCAATGAAAGATTATTACCATAAGCTTGCTTATCAATCAAATCTCCACCACAAATAACAATCAAGCATCAATCAAAAGGTCTTTATTGGGTTGTAATGAGGCTAAGGTAAAGGCATGGCATTTAGGAAATGTGAGCTAAATCATTAAGTTCAAGAGCACTTTAAGAATGAAGTACCCGATCATATACATAACCCAACAATCCCAAAACACCTTCTTCTCATCTACCCCTTGACATTCAAGAGCTTTTCAAGGGAACTCACTTATTAAATCTTGCAATGATACATTCCAACCCTTTCAACAAGAACAACATTTATTCTTATTATTATATATATATATATATATTTTTTCTTTTTTTTTATTATTTTGCTTTGCAATCTTAAACCTACTAAATTTAACCCCACACTTAATTCAACACAACACTCGGTTATAAACGCTCTTAAAATGCTCTTAACCTAATGAAAGGGTAAGAGTTAAACAACAAGGTCCAAGATAATGGTGTTGTGAAAAAGAAAGAAAAGGAAAATGTAATAGGCTCAAAATTGGCTAATCTAAGGTTAAAAATAGGGTTGGTCTTTTTAAGCCAAAGTGGGTTCACCTAATTGCCTTAATCATCTTGATGCCAAATTGGAATTTTTATGCAATCTTAAAATGCATGTCAAAGCAAGTTCTAGCAATTCATCAATCAAAGATGTTCACCCACAACAATAATGATAAGTTGATGGCTCAATTCCTCACTAGGTTAATGGCAATGCAAGGGAAAACCAACAAAATTGACAATAAACACCAATTCTACTCAATTCTCCAATTCATGCTTCAAAAATTCAAAGGTCATCAATCAACAATTTTATAACAATTGAACTTTCTAAAATTCATTTATTCAACGAAAAACATTAAAAACATTAACTAAAACTTAAACAAAAACAACTTAAAAAGTAAAAACACAAAACAAAAATTGCAATTAAAAGTAAAAACACAAAATGCACCCCACACTTAAAGATTCACATTGTCCTCAATGTGAGCATGCATACACAAGGAGGGTTTAGATGAAACCTGATTTCCATCGTTCCCATATACGATGTGTGGGGCTCCTTCCACCCATAATGCAATTGGAGCCCATGACCGGGAGGATGAACAACATGTAACTTTGAAATGCACCCGGTGTACGGCAACCCTTAAATATTTTTCCTTGGAGAGAACATGCCTCAAAGAGACATGTGAAGGTCGCCTCGGGGTTATCCTCCAGTTTTATAGGAACGTGGTAATAATTTTTATCTTTGTGCAACATGGGTATCTCAGATTTCTGCTCTTCCTTACCACCAAGAGTAGTAGAAATGACTTTTGGGGACTCTTTAAGTTCAACCAAGTTTGGTTGAATCACTTCTTCATCCACTTTAACAATGTCAAGTCCCCTCTCAACAACCTCAACATCTAAAACTAGCTTGCACTCCGTAATTTCTAATTTGGGTATTTCATATTTTTCTTCTAAAAGTATACCCATCTCAAGTTTATTTCCATTTTCTCCTTGGGAGTGCATATCATAGATGTTAGAAAGTTGCTTACCTTGCTCCTCATCCTTCAAGCTGCATGGAATTGGATTTGGTGGCTTATCTGGATTGGAAGATTTATGCAACTTTGGTGAGGTTGGTGCCTCCAAATTCTCCTTCTCGTTGGATTGGCTCAACTCCTCAATGTTGGATTGCATTTCCTCGCCATCTTCTTCTTTGTTAGTTCCTGCATCAAAGGAATCACAAAAATCGTTATATATCACCTGTTCATTATTAAAATTTGTGATTACCTCGGTTGGCTCTAGTTGGCTAGGAAATTCCTCCTCTTGTTGTGCTTGGAGTTGATGTGCCAGTTGCCCAACTTGCATTTCCATCCTCTTCAATGATTCCTCCAAAGAATCAAACCTCTCATTGCTCCCTTCCTGATTTTGTTTGCTAATTTGAAGGTAAGCATTCAAATCATCTTCCACTGTGGATTTCTCGAATTGATCATGGTTTTCTGAGCTAGTTTGAATGAAGGCATTCAAACTATCTTCCAAAGTGGGTTCCTTAAGGTGATTTTGATTTTGCGCGCTAGTTTGAATGAAGGCATTCAAACTTTCTTCAAATGTGGGTGGTTTAAGGTACTCTTGATTTGAATATTGTTCTTGAGAGTAAGGATTTCTTTGGTAAGGTTGAAAAAAATTTGGAGGTGGAATGTGCTGCTGATTTTCCCAAGATAAATTTGGTTGGCTTCTCCGGCTGGGATTATAAGGATTGGAATATGTGTCATTTCTTCCCATTTGCTGGAAATCTTGGTAGTCATATTCTTCCTCTTGCCATTCTTGGTATCGTCCAAAACCCATGGAACACATGTTTGCACTATGGCCTACATTGCCACATGCTGCGCATATCTCTTGGCGTGGCATAGGTGCTCTTCCTCTTGCATTTAGCACCTTAATTTGATTGGTCAATTCTGCTAATTGCCATGCCATTTCAGAATCGTCGTTCCTATCGTAAACTCCTCCGTGCCTTGAAAACTGCATCTTTACAAAAGGCACTCAGCAACTTAATGAAAACAAATAACAAAAAATTCAAACAAAACAAATAAACAATTAAAAGAAAACAAACAAACAATTCACAGAAAATAAACAAACAATGAAAAGAAAAATCAAACTATTACTACTGCGACAGCCTTCCCCGGCAGCGGCACCAAAAACTTGTTGCGCTAGAAATTAAGTACTACTACAAAGCGTCACTCGCAAGTATACGAGGTAGCTGTAGCAAAGGTGATCGCCCCAAGGTCGTTTCCCCAAGAAGGTGCGGTTCGTAATAGCTTGATTGACAATTTATTTAAATGCGAGAGTTTGTTTTGTTGTGATGGTGCGAGAATAATTTAAACCTAAAATTAACGTGTGTAGGGATTAATGTGTGTTGGGTGTACGAGATCAAATCGGTTCTTGGGAAGGTGCCTAGGGTCATAGGTCCATTCAATCGAAGCTCAATTCTCAATTTTCCATTAACATAACCTTGTAATTAATTTGTTTCTTAAGATTAACTAGTCAATTACTCATCCATTAGTTCTCACATTCATGAATTAGCAATGACCAATTCTTTTACCTTACCAAATTAATGAACCCTAGAACTTATATTTCTAATTCATTCATAGGGTGGTCGATTATATAGTTCCGATATCGGATTTTACCTCTCGGTCCGTCATCCAATATTCAAAGATTAATAGGTAGCTAATCTATCAACCTAGCATTTAATACAATACAATCAACCAATCAACAAAGTACATCAATGTAAATATCAAATCAAGACATTCAACCAAATATACTCAAAACCCCAAACATGGGTATTTAGCTCAACATCATAAATTCATAACAAATATTCATCTCAATACAAAACAAATACAAATTGTTCATTGCAATATCAATATCTTAATACAACAACAACAATAAGAAATGAATTAAAAGAGAGAATAGAAAAACCCCTTGTGAAGATGCCAAGAGTAGGATTGCTCATCTTCCTCCTAGCTCCACTTGATGTATTTGATGAAGAACTCAAGCCCTCTTCAATGGTTGATTCCCCTTGCAATGTGGAATGGAGCTTTCTCAAGTCACCAATCCTTTGGAAGGAGCTTTCTCAAGTCACCAACCTTCAATTGATTTTGCCTTTGGAAGATGGATGGAGCTTTCTCAAGTCACCACCATTCAATGTATGATTCTTCAACCTTTGAGAGCTTGCAACCCAATTTATCCCAAAGAACCTCAAAGATCCCTTCAATGGAAGATGGAGAAGGTGGAGAGGATGGAAATGGAGGTTTGGAGGTGAAGGGACAAGGGAGAGTGTCACTCTCTCCCTCTCCCACGTTTTTTTGCAGCCATGGTGGAAGAAGAACCAAGCTCCCTCCTTTTTCCTCTTCAATCCCTTTTAATTCATTCAAAAATCAACACCCATGCCTTCCAACTCATCCCATTACCTTTTGTCCCCCACTTTTTATTTGTTTTCTATTTCTTTTGGCAAGCAATAGTGTTTGTCTCCCACTTTGTCCCCCACTTTGTTGAAAGAAATTTGACTTTTCAGGTGGGACACGGCCAAGCCAAGACAAGCTTGGCCGTGTCTCTTGTTTTTCTTCCTTGGGACACGGCCAAGCTCCTAGCCGTGTCCCTCACTATGTTTGATCCAAGGTGAGACACGGCCAGAAGACACGGCCGTGTCATGTGACACGGCCAGTGTCTTGGGCGTGTCTCCTAGCCGTGTTCGCTTCTGCTTCTTTCTTGGTTTCTTTGCTTACTTTCTTGTCAAGAGGGCGACACGGCCAAGCCTTGATTGGCTTGGCCGTGTTTGATGTGGATTGGAGGACACGGCAAAGGACACGGCCGTGTCCTCTGGGTGTGTCCGTCTCTGCTTGATTTTCCTCTCTTCCTCTTTGGAGTGTGACACGGCCATGCCTTAGTTGGCTTGGCTGTGTCTGACATTTTTGGAGGGACACGGCCAGTGACACGGCCGTGTCCCCTGGTTGTGTCACCTTCTGCCTGATTTTTGCTCTTTCTTGCTTGTTCTTTGGTTTTGCTCATTAGGTGAGACACGGCCAGAGGCTTGGCCGTGTCTCTTGGGCGTGTCAGCTACTGTTTCTTCATTTTTGCTCTGTTTTCCACTGTTTTGATCTTCCAAGGGTGTTTTTCCACCTAAACCTAAAAACAACACTTTAAACACACTTAAAACAACAATTAATCAAAACATTAACTAAAACACACATAAAATCAAACTAAAAACTAGTACAAAAATGGACTAAACAGGTTCTCGACCCAAAATTAAATTTTAGGTGCTAGACCTGAGATTGAATTTGATTGGGTTCTCAACCCGAGACTAAATTTTGGGTGCTTGACCCAAGACTAGATTTAGGTTCTCAACCTGAGACTGATTTAGATTTGGGTTCTCTACCCGAGGCTGATTTGGATGCTCGATCCAAGACTAGATTATGGGTGCTCGACTCAAAACTGGATTTTGTGTACACGAGGCGATACTAGATTTGAATTTGAGTTCTCGACCCAAAACTGGATTTTGGGTGCTTGACCTGTAACTGATTTTAGATTTGGGTTCTCAATCCAAAACTAAATTTTAGGTGCTCGACCCAAAATTGAATTAGGATTTGGGTTCTCGACCCAAAACTGGATTCTCAATCCTTAACTGGATTTGGGTTTGGGTTCTCGACCCGAAACTGGATTTTGGGTGCTCGACCCAAAATTGGATTTTAGGTGCTCGACCTAAAATTGTGTTTTGGGTATTCGACCCGAGATGAGTTCGGGACTCAAAAATGACTTGGATTTTGGACCCGATGGTGAGTTCTGGATTCAAAAGTGATTTGGGTATAGACATTTAATTTTTGACCCAATCCGGTCCATTATGTTTTATTTAGTTTAAAATGATTTTTGTTGTCTAATTGGTCCAAAAAAAATTTTATTAAAAAATTTTTGCTTTAGTATCAAATTTTTATTAATAAAAAATAGAAATAAACAAATAAAAATTAAAAAATAAAAATAAAAATAAAATAGAAGTCGGAAAAAAAATCGGCAGCGAAAAGTGGTCGCGCGGGCCCGTCAGCTCACATGCAGGCCTGTGGGCGTTTCGCCCGCAGGGATTTCCTGCGGGTGAAATAACTTTTTTATTTCACCCGCAGGAATTTCCTGCGGGCGAAATAGCCGCCTGCAAGAATTTCCTTCGGGCTGGCACGCCCACACGCCCAGCCAACGGGCCCGGTTGCTGCAGTTTTTGCCAGCGCAAAATTTTTCAACGCAATTTTTTTAAAACCTAATCCAATTAGGTTTTAATTTTTTTTATTAATATTACTTACCTTAATTAATTAGGAATAAATAACCTTAAACCACTATAAATAAGGACCAAAGGCATCGAAATTAGGGGTGGCCGAGAGAGAGGAAATCTAAAGGGAGTTTGGAAAGTTTGAAACCAAATCAAGGAAGTAAAAGAAGAAATTCAATTTAAATCTTTTCTGGACAGCAGCATCACGAAAAAGGGATTCCAAAGGCAAGAAAGGCTTGTCTTTGGAGCTAGTTCATCCAAGAAGAAGCAATTTTGGAGCAACTTACAAAAGAAGGTACGAAATTCTAAATTCTATTTTTTACACAGTAGCTAAAATTAGGATTTTTTGTGTTTTTCAAAAGTTAAAATCTTAGAACTTTAATTTAGTTTTCCAAAGTTAAAACACTAAAACGTAACCTTATTTTCTAAAAAGACTTAAAATTATTATTTTTTCTTCTTAAAGACCTTAAAACACTAATTGAACATATTTTTCAACAAAACCAAAATCAAATTTTGTTTCTTTTAAGATTTTAAAGTAGGTTCTATTTCATTCAAAAAGCCTTAAAAAACATATTTTCTACTTATAAAAACTTCAATCCTTTTGTTTAAATTCATAAAACTTCATAAAATATCAAATTAATTTCTAAAACCCTAAAAATTCTTCATTACCCGAGACCCAAATTTCAAAACCCTAAAATCCAAAATTTAACTTTAAAACCTAAAATAATGAACCCTAATCTTTTTAAAACCTTAATCCATAATTTTTATGAACCCTAATCCTTTTAAAACATTAAAAAACATAAAAACATAAAAATTCAAAATTTACACAGTAGCTTAAAATTCAATAACCAAAAATCACAAATTAAAGTATTTTAAGGTATTTAAAACCCTAGTTTCATGATTTCATCATTCAAACCTTAATTTGTTTAATCAAAGAGTCTTACCAATCTTTTAAAACATAAAACCCTAATTTATTTTAATTCCATAAAAAGTCACAGTAGCTTAATTTTAGAATTTCCAAAACCTTAACACATGAGATAAAGAACCCTAAATGGAAATAGTAGCTATACTTGAACTTTTATTTGCTTTATTTAATTCCATACTTGTTTATGCTTTGATTTATTTTTTGTGCTTTAATTTATTTGAATTCAATACTTGATTTATTTAATTTATCATGGATGGATGTTTATTTTATATCTTGATTAATAGCTTTGATGAATGATTTATTTATGATGAATGATTATTTATTTTTATCAATTAATTTAGATTTCCAAAAGTTGTAAGAGGTATGTTTCCACTTTGTGGGTACCTCATTAGTTAAACATCATGTAATTTTAATTTGCTTTTCTATTTTAGAACCTATGTAAAGGGCATGTTTCTACCTTTTGGTGGGTGTCCTATTTAGCCATGTGATGTAAGGACATGTTTTTATTGTAACACCCCTTCCCGACCTACGTGTGTAAGCTAAGTAGAGGCGCCACACTATCCTAATGTTGCTATCAAATTTACTTAGTCAAATTTTAGTTCCAATTTTTATAGAAATTTTACCATAGTTTCGCCTAGAAATTGAGTCCCAAGTGTCGACAAAATTGATTTTTTTTTATTTTTGAAAACATTTTCACACAAACCAATGCAAACAAAATCATTCTCAGTACACTCCCAATAAATCCCCCTTATAACCTCAACTACAACCTGCAAAAAGGATTTACACTTCTAGTACAAAATAAAGTAAAGGTTTATTATGAAACACAGTAGATAAAATATTTGTTCACTATGCAGCGGAAAGTAACAATATTTACAAATTCATATACATCAAAACTCAAGTTTTACAAAACATAAAGTTTATACGTGTTTGGCAGTCAGTCTTTGATCTTTAAGCCCACCATTCACACTTCAGAATCTAAATTCTACTCGGCCTAGAGGAACTCTCCTGTTCCACCCTATCACCTGCGCGATAAACCACAATCGCGCTAAGCCAACGGCTTAGTGGTACAAACAACCATAATATTATGCCTCAATGCAATACTAATGTCACACAATCAAGTTTCATAAACAATTCAAAAGAATATTATATTTCACAATCTTACATTATTTAATAATTAATAAAAATATTCATGATTCACATTGAAAACAAAGACAAGCATGGGCCCAAAATACACTAATATGTTATTCAAAGTTCAGAGTTACTGCTTTGGTCCATAATCACAACCATCAAGCCCGTAGGCAATATATATATATATCTCTATCCATGGATAGCGTAATAGACCCAGTCTCTTGGACCTCAACCCGGTTAGAACCGAGGAAATCCTCAACCCGGCTAGACTGTTACTGTTTTTGAGGCTTACGACCCAGTCTTTTCACCCCAAAAACATCATATTTCACATTTATCATTTCACATTTTTCAACTGGAATCGGCTTACGACCCGGTCTTTTCACCTATCCAGTGATTCATAGGCATGCCGCCAAACCCAGAACTCTGAAAATTGAATTAACATATTAGGCACACAATCATCATATCTTTCACATTTCATATTCCATATTTCATTTCATCATCATATAGGAAAATATGCTTCAACCATCTTATTTACATCATTATAACCAAACACATTGGTTTTACATCTCATTATATCTCAAATCACATTAATCAATTCATCACTCAAGTGTATATAACCAATGGCATTAACACACATTTTACATGCTCATCACAACATTCACATTATACCAAACATACATTATTAATATGCATTAACAATGCATTAGATTTCTTAACACATTTACAATCAAATGTATGTTAAGTCTCAACATCATATAAATGTATGCAATAATGTAGTTTGTACTTACCTTAAAACCAACTCACACCAATCTATATACTTACTCTTCCAAGAATCCTAAACACTTAGGTTAGGGAAATTCAACCTCTTCACAACCTAATCCAAAAGGAATATTAGCAAAATGACCATATGAATAGTAAATTCTGGTTTTGGACTCAACTTAATCCTTATTTTGAAAAATTGTATAAAATAATCTACTTGACTAAAAACTCTAAAATTTTTACAGAATTTATTTTTACATCTTAAAATCATTCCTTTAAAATTTCAGATCAAACTGAACACAAAATCTTGGTCAAATAGTTCACCCAACCAGACTGCTCCAATTGCCCTGCATCCTCGCAGCAGTTCTGAACTTTGTGAATTCCGTAAATTAAATTCAATCAACGTGGTTCCAAATTATTTTTCTAAAATACTAGACTCACTAAGCAACAACATATCCAAAATTCAATTGGATTTTATTTTTCTACATTTTATTAAAAATCCCGAAAGATAGCTGTCTCAGTCAAGGTACCTGCTGGAATAGGTCTAATAAAAATAATCTTTCCAAACTCATAACCATTCCAAAATCAAATCAACATATTTTTCAGTCATTCTAGACTCATAAAGGCACAACATATCAAAAATTCACTTCAAGAACGTTTTTCTATATTTAATTAAAAATCATACAAGTCACAGCATTTACTAATTGTAAAACAGAAAAAAAATTTCAAAAGGAGTTCAATGGTTAAAGTACCAAACTCATGTATTCTATGCTTTCAACTTCACTAAACACTACTCTTACTCTTCCATCACCAACACCAACCTAACTTCTTATCTTTAATTCAATTTCAACACTTTCAAACATAATCACAACTCAAATAAAACAAGGGAAATCAAGAGAGAACTTACCAAAGTTGATGAAACTTCAAGATTTTCCAACTCAATCACTTGATTCTTCCTTCAATTAGCTCTTAAAATTCAAAAATCCTCACTTGCTCTCTTGCTTCCTTGATGTCCGACCAACACAAAGAGAAAAGAAAAGAAAATGACAAAGTGTAAGAGACAAAGTCAAATTTCTCATCTCTTTAAACCTCCACCAAGTATTCCAAATAAGAAATTACTTAAATACCCTCTTCTATTTATTTTAGCTCCCTTTCCCTTTCCTTTTTTAGTAATTTCACAAATAACAAATTAAATATCTTCTTCCTTTGACCATCCATTTTGACTTGTATATATGTTATATATATTTCCATATATACAACATATAAACTCTCTCTTAATTCTTTTTCTTTCCAATTACACATATACATTTAATTCAAATAAAACAACAATTATTATATCAAAACTTCTAGGGCACACTTTGGGATATTACATCCATCCTTGGATGGGTGTCCATTTATTTACTTTGTTTGGACATTGCTTTGATTTTAATATAATGATGCTTTCTTTTTATTGTGTTTAATATGGATAATGTTATTATACTTAAGAATTTTATAATATTAAGACCTGTAAAGGAGGCCGGTTCCAATGAACCGGGCGTTGTGGGGGTGCTGGACCACTTCTCACCTTCCCCACACGTACCTAACTTTTCGAACCCATTAGGGGGTTGGGGATTCCTTAGGAATCGAGTCATCCACCTCTTTCTTTTTTTTCCCGGCCCGTCCGGGTGGCGACTCCATTTTCTTCGGACTTAGGTCCGTGTTCTCTAAGGCCTCGAGCCTAAACAGTGCCGAAGTCGCAAGAACCATTTCACCGGGAGTGGGGGCGAAAATCCCCTCTCACAGTGGCGACTCCACTGGGGATAAGAGAAGTTGATTCCGTTGGTCTTTATATTATTCTATTCTTTCTTATAATGATATTATCCATTGCATCATCTTAGATTGCATCGTTTGCGTGAGTTAGGATGCCCGTGTTACCGTGTTATGTTATGTAAGGGATACCATACTTTCACTCAAGGTATGGAGATCGTGCATGGCATAACCACACATAGCCTCATACCATTTGGTATATACTTGCTATGAGAACCTAAGCCTTTTAACCCAAAGACTAAAGCTCATGTAATTGGCCTAGTTACTTTCCTTAGGTTTTACCCCAAATGCATGTTGTTTGACTATGGTTAGTTTACCTTAGTCTAAATCATGGCTTATTTGGTTTGTTCTTTTTCTAATATGACCCAAGTACATTTGCAAGCTCAAAATAAATTTTTTCTTTAAAATCCAAAAGACCAAAACTATTTTCAAATTTTTTTCAAGTTGGTCTTTGGACATAATACTTTTCTAAAAACAAATCAAAATTCTTTGGCCCATGGCTCAAATACTAAGCCCAAAATCCATTTTTCTAACCTTTTTTACAATGGGCTTAGAAATAAAACTATTTTCACCCAACCTTTTCTTATAAAAAGCTTGCAAAAATATTTAGGTCAATTATGAAATACCAAAAATCAATTGTTGGCCTAGTCTACACTAAGAATAAATTAACTATGGGCTTGCTTTTGGCATGAACCGCTAGTTACCTCTTTTCAAGTGAGAAATCTATTTATTATAAGCCTCTTAATTTCATTTTAATTCAATATAGCATAAAAGCTACTTTAGTTGGTTGAATGGATTAAAACCTAATTAATGGAAATTATCATGGATAGATTTCTATTTTCGAAAATATAACTATTGGTTGAAACGTCCGAGGGAATTATTCGAAAGCAAGGTACCCCATGTTGGTATTTTTTTAACCATATACCTAGGAAAAGAGACTCTCCACTCGTGTGTGGATGTTATAAGGTTGGAAGGAACGTCCTTATTTGTTGTTGGTGCATACATGCATACATGCATACATTTGCATCTCATCTCATTGATCCTCTCTGGCTCACAACCCTGGATTACGATAGTTCTAAAGGTTACAACAATCTGACCTATGCCGAAGATGAAGCATCTAGTAATGACTCAATCACTTACTCACCAAAAATAATGGAGCCCGAACAAATTCAAAGGATGGTGAATGAGGCCCTCAATGCCAAGATGGAAGAAATCAAAGAGGCCCTAGCTGAGACCATGAAGAACCAATTGACTGCAATCTTAGAAAACCATGCCGAGGCATCTGCTAGCACTAAGAAACCAAAGGACAAAGGGAAGACTAAAGTTAACGAAGTAACTTTTGATGATGAAAAGGTGGTCATTGATGATGATGATGATGATTGGGCTCAATACTACCAAGAGGTTCAAGAAAAAAAAGAAAGAACCGAAGGCTATCAAGAAGGCAACTATTGAAAAGACCGAGACATCTGATGTTGAAAAGATGATTGCTGATTTAGAAAAGAAATTTGAGAAGAAATTGAAAACCAAAGAGGTGTCCGAGATAGACAAACTATTTGAACAAGATGATGAGGTCCCTTATAAATTCAAGATGCCATCATTTGCTAAGTACAATGGCACTGGAAATCCTCATCTCCATGTGAAGCAATATATCACTGCCATGCAGTCTGCCCGAGCTACTAAGGCTCAAACTCTAAGGTACTTCATGCTCTCATTGGATCCTGCTGTCCAAAATTGGTTCAATACCTTAGATGATGGAACACAAAAGAGTTGGGATCTACTTTACAAAGTCTTCATCCAACAATATGGATATAATGTTGAGTTGGAAGTTACCTTGATGGAAGTGGAGTCCATTAGGCAAAGACCGAATGAGAATTTTGTAGATTATGTCAAGAGATGGAGAAACAAGGCTGCTTTTCTTAAGAAAAGGCCGATGAATCTGATCAAATAAGGATGATCGTGAGAGGTGTCTTACCCAATCTCTGCGAAAGGATGTCTCACACCCTTATAAGGGACTTCAAAGATCTTCTTCAAGCTGGTCTACAAATTGAAGAATGGGAAAGGGAGAAGAATCGCTTTTCAATAAGAAGGAATGAGAAAGGGAACAACCAGCCTAACAATCAAAGCACACAAAAAGAAGTTGATGTTAATGTAACCGGTCAAGGGAATAAAAGACAATTCTCAGAATTGGGAAAACCTCTATCTTGGGTTTTTAGCAAGCTGCAAAAGAAAGGGTTGTTACAACCGTTAGCTCCTCGACCTCTACATAATCCACTGCCACCAAACTTCAAGCCGAGGCCTTCTGTCAATTTCATCAAATGCGAGGGCATGAAACAGATAAATGTACTCGTCCAAGGCATGAGATTCAAGACCTAATCGATAGTGGCAAACTACCCGAGCTCGATAAGCCCAACACCAAAGACAATCCATTACCAAGGTTCAATAGAGTACCTCCACCGGCAACCTTCATGGTGGGAAAAGGATTGGAAGAAGATTTTGTTTTATCATCCTTTCAAGATGGCGATATTGAAGATGTGAAAGGAAAAGAAGTCTAACTCAATGAACTTTCCTTAGCTTGAATGTTGCTTTTCAATCTTACTTTCTTTAATATTTTGGAACTATTGTGTTTTTCAAATTTAAATTTGTTTGAATAAATTATTTTTATCATAAATTTTTATTGGTCTTTGTTCATTTTGGTGCTCAACCAATGAGAAATTTAGCTTGATGTTTATAAATTAATGTGTCTAGGCATCATGACTCGAATGACTTTACTAGATGAGGGAATTGCTCTATAGCATTGAGTTGAGTATGCTTACTTAGAGAGGGCTCCTGCATAATTATCTTTGTCTAGGTCTTAGTCAGTCTTAGAACATGCTTTGACAAACTTTCGAGGCGAAATTGAACTCTGCTTATTTAAGGGAGAGATGATCTAGGCATTGTTTGATTAGCCAACAACTAGTATCCACCCTATTAAATATCAATCCCTAGTTGTCCCTTTGAGCCTTCATAAAATTTTAGCTTTCCTTTCATTGGTATACAAACCTCAATAACCTACCCTGAGCTATTGTGATACTTTTGACAAGTCTTATGATCACTAAGATGAAGAGGCAAGAAGATCAAAGAAAGCAATGATTAGTCAAGATCTTAAGGATAGTTGAAGCTCTCAAGACCATGAAGATAGTTGATTTTTCAAGACCATAATGATAGTTGATGTTCTCAAAACCTTAAGGATAGTTGAAGTCTCCAATATATCAAGACAACATCAACATCAGAGTAACAAATGATTTATCCCTATTAAGGAAGATTTATGTTACTCCACTCATCCATTATTGGAAGCCCAAGTTAGTACAAACAAGACAACTCTTTTAGAGCTAGAACTTAAAAAAAAGAAAAAAAAGAAAAAAGAAGAAAAAAATAAAACCTAAAAAGGCGATTCAAAAAGCCAACTGAGTTCTCTTTTACCTAAGACAACAAAAGGCTTCCATTTGGTTTATAAGAACATTTTGACTTGAATTGGTCCAACCCAACCAAAGATTCAATTAAAATTGGAGAAAAAGGGGAAAGACCATTCAATGCTTAAAAGTTATGTACTTGACAGTCCTACAAGGAAGAAGGACGAAATGACAAAATGATCAAAGAAAGGGAGGAGTAAGAAAAATGAAATGAAATAAAAGGGAAAAGAAGAAAAGAAATGAATTTGGGTCTTAAACTTTTTGTAAGAGCAAAGACTGTCCTGATCAAGATCTAAATTAATTCCAAGAAGAATTTGGAGTCTAGCGAGATTGCCTCCAAGCTACCTAAAATTCGAACAAGAAATTTATAGTGTGAGGGTTTGTCCATTGTGTCACACCAGTTCCTATCTCAAAATGGCCTTCATTTAACCCATGTCTCTTATAGACCCCATTTCAAGCCTATCAAAGACCTATTGATCTCTCTTGGTAGGTAGAGTCTATTAGTGGAGATAGTTTTAATAAGCATGCATATGAGATAGACAGTATTTAAACTCAATGAGACTAGTGGTCAAGTAGTGTGTATGTGCCTATCTGAAGTACAACAATTCTTGCTTAAATAGAAATAATTCCTGAGTTTAGTATGGTAACTAGGGTTGTCATGTTATGGATATATTAATTTGGAAAATCAAGTCATGAGGTACATTGACATTAATTTGGCAAAGCCAACATTTGTTTTCAAAATCAAAATTAAAAAAAAAGAAAGAGTGTTTTGTTATACAAAGCCTTCGAGCTAAGGGAAGTCTGTTGAAATGATTATTGGCAAGGTCATGAAGAAGCTATCAACTGACATGCTGAAATATAGTTTGAAATGGATACATCCCTGACTCTGCTGCTTAGGGTCTCCACCACTCATGTTTTCAACATCTTGTAGATAAAAGCCACAAATACAAAGCTTTTAATCATTCCAATGCGAGACTTGAACAAGTGTCGAAAATAAGTCAATGAGAATACTTCTGCTGATCGCCTTAGTCTGTGAGTCATGGAACCACTGTAAGTATTATTCATGCATATCATGCATACATGAGCATATCACATCGCACTTTCTTGTCTTGTGTTGTCTATTCTTTGGCAAAATGAACAGCAAACACCTTGCGAAGTAAAGAATCAAAAGAAGATATCGAATCAGGGGGGCATAGAAAGCTCATTGCTTGAGAAAGCTCCAGTAATCTTGCAAAGAGAAGAAATACGTGCTTGTGTGAAGAACTAGACAACAACAACATCAATCAGAGTCCGCAAAGAAAAATCATGGGTTTGAGCCTACATAGGGGGCAAAGTTTCTCCTTTTCAATTTTTTGAGTTTTATACCAAATATTTTTAAACTCACTTATGAATGTTTTGCCACACAGGGGGGCAAGGAGAGGATATAAGGTCCAATTAAAAATAGCTGAATTTTTGCAAAAGGAAGAGCAAAAGAATGGAACAACAAGTTAAGCTAGAATCCTCAACTAATAAAAGGTCAATCAAATCAAATTTAAATCAAGTTAGGATCGAGTATCCCAATCCAATTTAGAATCGAGTATCCAAATCCAGTTTAGGATCGAGTATCCAAATCCAGCTTAGGATCGAGTATCCCAAGTCCAGTTAGGATCGAGTATCCAAATCAAGTTAGGATCGAGTATCCCAAGTCCAGTTTAGGATCGAGTATCCAAATCAAGTTAGGATCGAGTATCCCAATCCAGTTTAGGATCGAGTATCCAAATCAAGTTAGGATCGAGTATCCCAATCCAATTTAGGATCAAGTATCCAAATCCAGTTTAGGATCGAGTATCCAAATCCACTTAGGATCGAGTATCCAAATCCAGTCTAGGATCGAGTATCCAAATCCACTTAGGATCGAGTATCCCAATCAAAATTAATATCGAGTATCCAAGTCTAGTTTAGGATTGAGTATCCAAACCGGGTCCAGAACCCAAATTTTCCTTAGGTCCAGAACCTAGAATTATCCTCGAGTCCAGAACTCGAATCCGGGTCCAGAACCCAAATTTCCCTTAAGTCCAGAACCTAGAATTATCCTCGAGTCCAGAACCCAAATTTTCCTTAGGTCCAGAACATAGAATTATCCTCGAGTCCAGAACTCGAATCCGAGTCCAGAACCCAAATTTCCCTTAGGTCTAGAACCTAGAACATCCTTGAGTCCAGAACTTGAATCCGGGTCCAGAACCCAAATTTTCCTTAGGTCCAGAACCTAGAATTATCCTCGAGTCCAGAACTCGAATCCGGGTCCAGAACCCAAATTTCCCTTAGGTCCAAAACCTAGAACATCCTTGAGTCCAGAACTCGAACCAGGTCTAGAACCCAAATTTTTCTTAGGTTTAGAACCTATAATTATCCTCGAGTCCAGAACTCGAATCCAGGTCCAGAACCCAAATTTGCCTTGGATCCAGAACCTAAAACCAT
Organism: Garcia nutans; assembly: GCA_947685225.1. Taxonomy (NCBI): domain Eukaryota; kingdom Viridiplantae; phylum Streptophyta; class Magnoliopsida; order Malpighiales; family Euphorbiaceae; genus Garcia; species Garcia nutans. The sequence continues at coordinate 32,041,301 of CANTUV010000011.1, read as the reverse complement.
ATGTGAGTCCAGAACTCAAATTGGGTCCAAGTACCCAAAACAAGTCGCCATATCAAAAATTAAGTTTTATTGCTTTTCACTCTCTTTCACTAAGGTTTCAGATCATTCAAGCAGGGGCAAACTGTAGACCCTTAATTTTTGACCCAATCCAGTCCATTATGTTTATTTAATTTAAAATAATTTTTGTTGTCTAATTGGTCCAAAATAATTTTTATTAAATAATTTTTTCTTTAGTATCAAATTTTTATTAATAAAAAATAGAAATAAACAAATAAAAATAAAAATAAAAATAAAATTTAACTCGGAAAAAAAATAGGCAGCGAAAAGTGGTCGCGCGGGCCCGTCAGCTCACCAGCAGGCCTGTGGGCGTTTCGCCCGCAGGGATTTCCTGTGGGCAAAATAGCCGCCCGCAGGAATTTCCTGCGGGCTGGCACGCCCACACGCCCAGCCAACGGGCCCGGCTGCTGCAGTTTTCGCCAGCATCAAATTTTTCAACGTAATTTTTTTGAAACCTAATCCAATTAGGTTTTAATTTCTTTTTTTATTAATATTACTTACCTTAATTAATTAGGAATAAATAACCTTAAACCACTATAAATAAGGACCAAAGGCATTGAAATTAGGGGTGGCCGAGAGAGAGGAAATCCAAAGGGAGTTTGGAAAGTTTGAAACCAAATCAAGGAAAAGAAGAAATTCAAATTAAATCTTTTCAGGATAGCAACATCACGAAAAAAGGGATTCCAAAGGCAAAAAAGGCTTGTCTTTAGAGCTAGTTCATCCAAGAAGAAGCAATTTTAGAGCAACTTACAAAAGAAGGTATGAAATTCTAAATTCTATTTTTTACACAGTAGCTAAAATTAGGATTTTTTGTGTCTTTCAAAAGTTAAAATCTCAGAACTTTAATTTAGTTTTCCAAAGTTAAAACACTAAAACGTGAACTTATTTTCTAAAAAGACTTAAAATTGTTATTTTTTCTTCTTAAAGACCTTAAAACACTAATTGAACATATTTTTCAACAAAAGCAAAAGCAAAATCAAGTTCTGTTTCTTTTAAGACTTTAAAGTAGGTTATATTTCATTCAAAAAGCCTTAAAAAACATCTTTTCTACTTATAAAAACTTCAATCCTTTTGTTTAAATTCATAAAACTTCATAAAATATCAAATTGATTTCTAAAACCCTAAAAATTCTTCATTACCCGAGACCCAAATTTCAAAACCCTAAAATCCAAAATTTAACTTTAAAACCTAAAATAATGAACCCTAATCTTTTTAAAACCTTAATCCATAATTTTTATGAACCCTAATCCTTTTAAAACATTAAAAAACATAAAAACATAAAAACTCAAAATTTACACAGTAGCTTAAAATTCAATAACCAAAAATCACAAATTAAAGTATTTTAAGGTATTTAAAACTCTAGTTTCATGATTTCATCATTCAAACCTTAATTTGTTTAATCAAAGAGTCTTACCAATCTTTTAAAACATAAAACCCTAATTTATTTTAATTCCATAAAAAGTCACAGTAGCTTAATTTTAGAATTTTTAAAACCATAACACATGAGATAAAGAACCCTAAATGGAAATAGTAGCTATACTTGAACTTTTATTTACTTTATTCAATTCCATACTTGATTATGCTTTGATTTATTTTTTGTGCTTTAATTTTTTTGAATTCAATACTTGATTTATTTAATTTATCATGGATAGATGTTTATTTTATATCTTGATTAATAGCTTTTGTAATATCCTCATTTATGCCCTAGAAGTTTTGAGTATGTTGTTGTTATTGTGGTTGTTGATATATATATTGGGAAGTGAATGTTTGTGCATATATGTGTTAAATTGTAAGAGAAAAGAAATGGGAAGAGAATGTATATGTATATGTGTTTTGGAGAAGAAATTTAGGGTTTAGAGACAAATGTATATGTTGTTTATATGATGATATAATTAACATATACATTGGTCAAATGAAGAGTCAAGGTGATGGTTAAGTGGAAGAAGATATTTTTGGTTGTTAATGAAATTACTATAAAGGGCTTATATGAGACAAAGAGTTAGTTATATGGTTAAGGGTGTTTTGGTAATTTTCCTTGTAAGATGCATGGTGGAGATTAAAAGAAGAAAAGGTGTTTGACTTGTGCATTTTCTTCTTTCTTTCTTGAAGTGGCCGGATTCTCCATAGACAAAGAGAGAAAGAGAGGTGATCTTGAGGTTTGAAGCATTTTGAAGAAGGAAGCAAGGGTTTTGGTTAAAGATTTGTGGATTTCTTCATTTGAGGTAAGATCTTTTCTTTAATTTCTTCAATTCTTTTGAAGTGGTGTGAGAAAGGAATTAGGGTTTGTTGGTTTGATGATGAGAAGTTGAGTTGGTGAAGGTGTTGGAAGTGATTGTGTTGAGTAAGAGTTGTGTTTAGTGAAATTGTTTCTGTTTTACAATTAGTAAAGGCTGTGATTTGTATGATTTTTAATTAATTATAGAAAAATGTTCTTGAAGTGAATTTTTGATATGTTGTGCCTCTATGAGTGTAGAATGACTGAAAAATATGTTGATTCGATTTTGGAATGGTTATGAGTTTAGAAAGATTATTTTTATTAGACCTGTTCCAGCAGGTACCTTAACTGAGACAGCTATACTTCGGGATTTTTAATAAAATGTAGAAAAATCATATCCAGTCGAATTTTGGATATGTTGTTGCTTAGTGAGTCTAGTATTTGAGAAAAATAATTTGGAACCACGTTGATTGAATTTGATTTATGGAATTCACAAAGTTCAGAACTGCTGCCAGGATGCAGGGCAATTGGGGCAGTCTGGTTAGGTGAACTATTTGACCAAGATTTTGTGTTCAGTTTGATCTGAAATTTTAAAGGAATGATTTTTAGATACAAAACTAAATTCTGTAAAAATTTTAGAATTTTTAGTCAAGTAGATTATTTTATACAATTTTTTCAAAATAAGGATAAAATGGAGTTTAAAACCAGAATGTACTATTCATATGAATCATATCAATTGTTCTTTGCCCTAATTGCATTGTTGAGATTGAACAATGTTATGTTATGCATTGTGAATGGTTATGTGTTTCATGAATAATATACATTGAAATTGAAATGATAATTCAAATAAGACATGATATGAGGCAATGCCATTGTGATTGGCTATGATGATGATATTGAAAGAAAGAAGGCATGTTTGCCTAAATGTGATGAGAATTTGAGAATGGAAATGGTAACTATATAATAAATGAATTGTTTGTTTAATATGTTATTCAGTTTCAGAGTTCTGGATTTGGGTGGCATGCCTAAGAAATGATAAAAGGTAACAGTCTTGCCGGGTTGAGGATCTCCTCATATGTGTTGAGTTGATGATCCAAGAGACTGGGTCTGTTACACTATGAGATATATGATTTGTAACAGTCTTGCCGGGTTGAGGATCTCCTCATATGTGTTGAGTTGATGATCCAAGAGACTGGGTCTGTTACACTATCCATGGATAGAGATACATGTATATACATTGCCTACGGGCGTGATTATTGTGACTATGAACCAAAGCAGTAACTCTGAACTCTGAATATCATATTAAATACTTGTTGGGCCCATAGGTGTTAGGGTTATATGAATGTCCTAAATAATGTTATGAGTTAATGAAATGAGATGTTGGTTATTGAGTATGATTGATTAATGTTGAATGTGGAAAGATGTTGAAATGTGGTATGCTCATATGACTATGATTTGTGAAATGCATAATTATGTGGTTAACTTTATATTTATGATATTGATCTTATCAATAACATATGTGGCATTGCATTACATTAAAGCATACCATTAGCATGTTTTATCTTACTAAGCCGTTGGCTTAGCGCGAATGTGATTCTTCGCGCAGGTGACAAGGAAGAACCAGAGAGTTCCTCTAGGCCGAGTCGAGCCTAGATTTTGAAGAGTGAATAGTGGGCTTTAAGATCGAAGACTGACTGCCAAACATGTATAAATTTTATGTGTTGTAAAACTTGAGTTTTGATGTATATGAATTTGTAAATATTGTTACTTTCCGTTGCATAGTGAACAAAGATTTTATCTGCTGTATTTCATAATAAACCTTTACTTTATTTTGTACTAGAAGTGTAAATCCTTTTTGCAGGTTGTAGTTGAGGTTATAAGGGGGATTTATTGGAAGTGTACTGAGAATGATTTTGTTTGCATTGGTTTGTGTAAAAATGTTTTCAAAAATTAGAAAAAAACCAGTTTTGTCGACACTTGGGATTGAATTTTTAGGCAAAACTATGGCAAAATTTCTATAAAAATCGGAACAAAAATTTGACTAAGTAAAAGTGGTAGCAACATTAGGATAGGGTGGCGCCTCTACTCAGCTTACACACGTAGGTCGGGAAGGGGTGTTACAATTTTTGGTATCAGAGCCTAGGTTTGAGATTCTCAACCTAGATCAATTGTAAGAAAAAGAATATTTTGATTTTTAAAGTGGGTTTTTGAGTAAAATACATGTTTTGGTATGGCAGTCTTTGATCTTTAATGAGGAATATTCTGCTGTGTTTGCAGATATAGATAGAGATGGCATCTCATTCGCGACAATCTGTTGAAGGTAGTGCCGAGAGTATTGCTCCTGCTGAGGGAGCTAGGGTTGATAGTGTTGAGGAGGCACCTGCTTCGGTGTCGGGTAGACCAGCTGGGGAGGAGGTTCCGCCAGCCTGGTTTAGGCCTATGTTGGAAGCTATGAGACAAGCACCTGTGCAACCACAGCCACCGCCACCACCCCCTCAGCCTTCAGTACCAGTAAGGCACTATGATAAGCTAAGGAAATATGGAGCAGAGGATTTCTTTGGTACAGTTGATCCGGCTGTAGCAGAACAGTGGCTTGATAGAGTTCAGAGGGTATTTGTGCAGTTGCAAGCCACTTCAGAGGAGAAGTTTGACTATGCAAGATCTTTGCTACAGAAGGATGCCTACGACTGGTGGAAGACAGTGCCCCATTCTATGGATGATCCACCAACCTTGTCTTATGCGGATTTTCTGAGAGAATTTGAGTTGAAGTATACTCCTAGGGAGTATAAAGATGGGAAGAAAAGAGAGTTTCTAGATTTGAAGCAAGATCATCGGACCGTAACTGAGTATGAAGTTGAGTTTATTCGACTGAGTCAGTATGCTGGGGGTATCGTTACTGATGAGATTGATAGATGTCGGCGATTTGAGGAGGGATTGAGGCCCTCGATCATGTGCTTAGTGGCTGGATCCAGATATCAGGATTTCTCACAGCTTGTGGCAGCAGCTCGAAGTGTAGAGCGAGCTCAAGTTATTGCAGCTGCTTCAGAGGAAGAGGTTAGGGTTAGAAGGCCCCAGTTCGAGGCAGGGTCTTCTTCTGCGAAGAGGGGTAGAGGAAGTTTTGTTCCTCGGAGTAGTAGGAGCCAGAGACCAGTGGGTAGGTCAGTGCAGTTCCAGAGGCAGAGATTTAGACCTGCAGCTTCAGTAGCGAGTGCTCCTACTCCTGGAGTTCAGAGATCCACCTTACCTGTGTGTAACCAGTGTGGTGGAAGACATGGGGGCGTTTGTTGGAGGCATAGTAGATCAGGGGTATGCTTCAGGTGTGGATCACCTGACCACTTTGTGAGAGACTGTCCTGAGAGGCAGGAGCAGATGCCAGTTGATTCTGCTGCTTCTCGAGCTAGTGTGAGGGGAGGCAGAGGAGGCAGAGGTGCCAGTCGGGGAGGTAGACCAGGATTCAGTTCTAGAGGAGGTGCTACATCCAGGGAGGGTAGACCAGAGGAGGTTGGATCTTCCCAGAGGATGTATGTTATGCAGAGACAGCTAGATACATCGGCAGTCATAGCTGGTACTTTTTCTTTATTTAATACTCCAGTACTTGCTTTGATTGATCCGGGTTCCACACATTCATATATTAGTGCATCTGTTTTGCCTGTATCTGATTTGCATGCTGAGTCCCTAGGATTTGATGTGTTGGTAACAAATCCGTTAGGGCATAGTGTGGTTGTGAGTAAGGTGCATAGAGATAGTGCAGTAGTGGTGCAGGGTGAGGAGTTCCTTGGGGATTTGATTGAGATGCCATTTAAGGAATATGACGTGATCTTAGGTATGGATTGGCTATCTCGACATGAAGCTGTGGTGGATTGTAAAAAGAAAATTGTTTCTTTGAGAACGGGTGATGGTAGAGAGGTGATAGTATCTAATGAGCAGGAACAGCTAGCCTCCTTATTTGTTTCAGCTGTTGCAGCCAGGAGGTTGATTAGAAAGGGGTGTGAAGCCTATCTTGCTCATGTGGTGGATACTAGAGTGAAGGGTTCCCCTATTGATAGCATTGCCACAGTTGCTGAGTTCCCGGATGTGTTTCCAGAGGAGTTGCCAGGGTTGCCTCCTGAGAGAGAGGTGGAGTTCGGTATTGAATTGTTGCCTGGTACCACTCCTATCTCTATTACTCCTTATAGAATGGCACCAGCAGAATTGAGGGAGTTGAAAGTGCAATTACAGGAGTTGTTGGACAAAGGATTCATTCGCCCCAGTGTTTCTCCTTGGGGAGCTCCTGTGCTATTTGTGAAGAAGAAAGATGGTACTATGAGGTTGTGTATCGATTATAGGCAATTGAACAAGGTGACTATTAAAAATAAATATCCTTTGCCTAGAATCGATGATCTCTTTGATCAGTTGAAGGGAGCGTCAGTGTTCTCCAAAATTGATTTGAGATCTGGGTACCATCAGCTGAGGGTAAGAAGTGAAGATGTTCCTAAGACTGCTTTTCGGACCAGGTATGGGCATTATGAGTTTTTAGTTATGCCTTTTGGTCTAACGAATGCACCTGCAGCTTTTATGGATTTGATGAATAGGGTGTTTAGGCCCTATTTGGATCAGTTTGTAGTGGTCTTCATTGATGATATACTGGTGTATTCACGGAATGAAGAGGAGCATGATATGCATCTGCGGATTGTGTTGCAGATTTTGAGAGAGAATCAGTTATTTGCCAAATTGTCGAAGTGTGAGTTCTGGTTGGATCAAGTTGCTTTTCTCGGACATATTGTTTCTGCAGAAGGCATCAGAGTTGATCCGAGCAAAGTTGAAGCCATTTTAAATTGGAGTCCACCCAAGTCTGTGACAGAGATTAGAAGTTTTCTGGGTTTGGCAGGCTATTACCGACGGTTTGTGAAAGGGTTTTCTTTGATAGCTACTCCACTCACCAGATTACTTCGAAAGGGAGTGAGATTTGTGTGGACAGATCAGTGTCAGGCTAGTTTTGAGCAGTTGAGAGAGTTGTTGACTCAAGCGCCTGTTCTTACTTTACCTGTTGAAGGCAAACCATATGTGATCTACAGTGATGCTTCACATAGAGGTTTGGGGTGTGTATTGATGCAGGAAGGGAAAGTTATAGCTTATGCATCTCGACAGTTGAAACCGCATGAGCTTAACTATCCGACCCATGATTTAGAATTGGCTGCCATTGTGTTTGCATTAAAGATTTGGCGCCACTATCTGTTTGGGGAGAAATGTTTCATCTACACTGATCACAAGAGTTTGAAGTATTTGGGTGTCCAGAAAGAACTCAATCTTCGTCAGAGGAGATGGTTAGAATTGATTAAAGACTACGACTGCTTGATTGACTATCATCCAGGTAAAGCAAATGTTGTTGCTGATGCCTTGAGTCGGAAGTCTTTAGCTGGTTTAACTGTTTACTCGCTCTCGTTGCTTGTTGAGTTGAGAGCATTGCATGCCAGTTTTGTACCTTGTGTTGATGGTGCATTATTGGCACAGTTGCAATTAAAGCCGATTTTGTTAGATCAGATCAAAGAAGCTCAGTTGGCCGATAAGAAGATTCAGAAGATTTTTTCAGATTGCAAGAATGGGAAGACTAGAGATTTTGTTGTGAAAGATGATGGGAGTCTCTGGTTTAAGAACCGATTGTGTGTACCCGATGATGCTGATTTGAAAAGAGTCATTTTAGAAGAAGCTCATCAGTCAATGTTTGCTATGCATCCGGGTAATACGAAGATGTATCATGATTTGAGACAGCATTATTGGTGGATTGGTTTGAAGAGAGACATTGCTGAGTTTGTATCGAAATGTCTCACTTGTCAGAAGGTTAAAGCAGAGCATCAAGTTCCAACCGGGTTGCTTCAACCATTGTCAGTGCCAGAATGGAAGTGGGAAAGAGTGACAATGGATTTTGTGTCTGGTTTGCCATTGACACAAAAGAAGCATGATGCTATATGGGTGATTGTGGATAGATTGACTAAGACAGCTCATTTCCTTCCGGTTCGAATGGATTACTCTTTGGAGAGATTGGCTGAGCTGTATATCCATGAGATTGTGAAACTGCATGGTGTTCCAACTTCTTTAGTGTCTGATCGAGATCCCAGGTTTACTTCCAGATTTTGGAAGAGTTTGCATAGTGCTTTAGGTTCTCGACTGCACTTCAGCACTGCTTTTCATCCACAGACGGATGGACAGTCAGAGAGGGTAATACAGATTATTGAGGACATGTTGAGAAGCTGTGTCATCGATTTCTCTGGAAGTTGGGATAGGTTTTTACCTCTTGTGGAGTTTGCTTACAACAATAGTCACCAATCCAGCATTGGTATGGCACCGTTTGAAGCATTGTTTGGCAGACGGTGTAGGACACCTCTTTGTTGGAATGAGCTTGGAGATAATAAGTTGGTTGGTCCTGATTTGATTCAAGAAACTGAAGATAAAGTAAAGTTGATTCGAGGCAGGTTAAAAGCAGCTTCAGACCGACAGAAGTCTTATGCAGATCTAAAAAGGAGAGATATAGAGTTTGATGTTGGAGATAAGGTATTTCTGAAAGTGTCTCCTTGGAAGAAAATTTTGAGGTTCGGTCGGAAAGGAAAATTGAGTCCTCGTTTCATTGGGCCGTATGAAGTGTTAGAAAGAGTTGGGCCAGTGGCGTATCGACTTGCTTTGCCACCTGAGTTGGATCGCATTCATAATGTATTCCATGTTTCTTTGTTGAGGAGATATAGGTCGGATCCATCTCATGTGTTGCCATTTGAGTCTATTGAAGTGAGCCCAGATTTGACATTTGAAGAGGAACCAGTTGCTATCTTGGCACGAGAAGTGAAAGAGTTAAGGAACAAGAGAGTGCCATTGGTGAAGATTCTTTGGAAGAATCATGCAAAAGAAGAAGCGACTTGGGAAAGTGAGCATACCATGCGAGAGCAGTATCCGCAATTGTTTCAGCTTTGATATCAGGTAATTTCGAGGACGAAATTTTCTTTTTAGAGGGGGAGAATTGTAATATCCTCATTTATGCCCTAGAAGTTTTGAGTATGTTGTTGTTATTGTGGTTGTTGATATATATATTGGGAAGTGAATGTTTGTGCATATATGTGTTAAATTGTAAGAGAAAAGAAATGGGAAGAGAATGTATATGTATATGTGTTTTGGAGAAGAAATTTAGGGTTTAGAGACAAATGTATATGTTGTTTATATGATGATATAATTAACATATACATTGGTCAAATGAAGAGTCAAGGTGATGGTTAAGTGGAAGAAGATATTTTTGGTTGTTAATGAAATTACTATAAAGGGCTTATATGAGACAAAGAGTTAGTTATATGGTTAAGGGTGTTTTGGTAATTTTCCTTGTAAGATGCATGGTGGAGATTAAAAGAAGAAAAGGTGTTTGACTTGTGCATTTTCTTCTTTCTTTCTTGAAGTGGCCGGATTCTCCATAGACAAAGAGAGAAAGAGAGGTGATCTTGAGGTTTGAAGCATTTTGAAGAAGGAAGCAAGGGTTTTGGTTAAAGATTTGTGGATTTCTTCATTTGAGGTAAGATCTTTTCTTTAATTTCTTCAATTCTTTTGAAGTGGTGTGAGAAAGGAATTAGGGTTTGTTGGTTTGATGATGAGAAGTTGAGTTGGTGAAGGTGTTGGAAGTGATTGTGTTGAGTAAGAGTTGTGTTTAGTGAAATTGTTTCTGTTTTACAATTAGTAAAGGCTGTGATTTGTATGATTTTTAATTAATTATAGAAAAATGTTCTTGAAGTGAATTTTTGATATGTTGTGCCTCTATGAGTGTAGAATGACTGAAAAATATGTTGATTCGATTTTGGAATGGTTATGAGTTTAGAAAGATTATTTTTATTAGACCTGTTCCAGCAGGTACCTTAACTGAGACAGCTATACTTCGGGATTTTTAATAAAATGTAGAAAAATCATATCCAGTCGAATTTTGGATATGTTGTTGCTTAGTGAGTCTAGTATTTGAGAAAAATAATTTGGAACCACGTTGATTGAATTTGATTTATGGAATTCACAAAGTTCAGAACTGCTGCCAGGATGCAGGGCAATTGGGGCAGTCTGGTTAGGTGAACTATTTGACCAAGATTTTGTGTTCAGTTTGATCTGAAATTTTAAAGGAATGATTTTTAGATACAAAACTAAATTCTGTAAAAATTTTAGAATTTTTAGTCAAGTAGATTATTTTATACAATTTTTTCAAAATAAGGATAAAATGGAGTTTAAAACCAGAATGTACTATTCATATGAATCATATCAATTGTTCTTTGCCCTAATTGCATTGTTGAGATTGAACAATGTTATGTTATGCATTGTGAATGGTTATGTGTTTCATGAATAATATACATTGAAATTGAAATGATAATTCAAATAAGACATGATATGAGGCAATGCCATTGTGATTGGCTATGATGATGATATTGAAAGAAAGAAGGCATGTTTGCCTAAATGTGATGAGAATTTGAGAATGGAAATGGTAACTATATAATAAATGAATTGTTTGTTTAATATGTTATTCAGTTTCAGAGTTCTGGATTTGGGTGGCATGCCTAAGAAATGATAAAAGGTAACAGTCTTGCCGGGTTGAGGATCTCCTCATATGTGTTGAGTTGATGATCCAAGAGACTGGGTCTGTTACACTATGAGATATATGATTTGTAACAGTCTTGCCGGGTTGAGGATCTCCTCATATGTGTTGAGTTGATGATCCAAGAGACTGGGTCTGTTACACTATCCATGGATAGAGATACATGTATATACATTGCCTACGGGCGTGATTATTGTGACTATGAACCAAAGCAGTAACTCTGAACTCTGAATATCATATTAAATACTTGTTGGGCCCATAGGTGTCAGGGTTATATGAATGTCCTAAATAATGTTATGAGTTAATGAAATGAGATGTTGGTTATTGAGTATGATTGATTAATGTTGAATGTGGAAAGATGTTGAAATGTGGTATGCTCATATGACTATGATTTGTGAAATGCATAATTATGTGGTTAACTTTATATTTATGATATTGATCTTATCAATAACATATGTGGCATTGCATTACATTAAAGCATACCATTAGCATGTTTTATCTTACTAAGCCGTTGGCTTAGCGCGAATGTGATTCTTCGCGCAGGTGACAAGGAAGAACCAGAGAGTTCCTCTAGGCCGAGTCGAGCCTAGATTTTGAAGAGTGAATAGTGGGCTTTAAGATCGAAGACTGACTGCCAAACATGTATAAATTTTATGTGTTGTAAAACTTGAGTTTTGATGTATATGAATTTGTAAATATTGTTACTTTCCGTTGCATAGTGAACAAAGATTTTATCTGCTGTATTTCATAATAAACCTTTACTTTATTTTGTACTAGAAGTGTAAATCCTTTTTGCAGGTTGTAGTTGAGGTTATAAGGGGGATTTATTGGAAGTGTACTGAGAATGATTTTGTTTGCATTGGTTTGTGTAAAAATGTTTTCAAAAATTAGAAAAAAACCAGTTTTGTCGACACTTGGGATTGAATTTTTAGGCAAAACTATGGCAAAATTTCTATAAAAATCGGAACAAAAATTTGACTAAGTAAAAGTGGTAGCAACATTAGGATAGGGTGGCGCCTCTACTCAGCTTACACACGTAGGTCGGGAAGGGGTGTTACAGCTTTGATGAATGATTTATTTATGATGAATAATGATTTATTTTTATCAATTAATTTAGATTTCCAAAAGTTGTAAGAGGTATGTTTCCACTTGGTGGGTACCTCATTAGTTAAACATCATGTAATTTAATTTGCTTTTCTATTTTAGAACCTATGTAAAGGGCATGTTTCTACCTTTTGGTGGGTGTCCTATTTAGGCATGTGATGTAAGGACACGTTTCAATCCTTGGATGGGTGTCCATTTATTTACTTTGTTTGTACATTGCTTTGATTTTAATATAATGATGCTTTCTTTTTATTGTGTGTAATATGGATAATATTATTATACTTAAGAATTTTATAATATTAAGACCTGTAAAGGAGGCCAGTTCCAATGAACCGGGCGTTGTGGGGGTGCTGGGCCATTTCTCACCTTCCCCACAGATACCCAACTTTCCGAACCCATTAGGGGGTTGGGGATTCCTTAGGAGTCGAGTCATCCACCTCTTTCTTTTTTTTCCCAGTCCGTCCGGGTGGCGACTCCATTTTCTCCAGACTTAGGTCCGTGTTCTCTAAGGCCTCGAGCCTAAACAGTGCTGAAGTCGCAAGAACCATTCCACCGGGAGTGGGGGCAAAAATCCACGCTCACATTGGGTTCTGGACTCAAAAAGTGATTTGGGTTCTGGACCCGATGGTGAGTTCTGGACTCAAAAAGTGATTTGGGTTCTGGACCCGATGGTGAGTTTTGGACTCAAAAATGATTTGGGTTCTAAAGAAAAATATTTGAATGTGAGTTTGAAAATATTTTGTATACGCATAAACTCAAAAATTAAAATGAGTAATACTTACAGTGGTTCCATTGACCCACAGACCGAGGTGATCAGCAGAAGTGTTCTCATTGGTTCCTTTCAGACGCTCATTTAGGTCTTGCATTAGAATGACAGAAAGCTTTGCATTTATGACTTTATCTTCAAGATGTTGAGGATATGAGTGGTGAGACCCAAGCAGCGGAGTCAGGGATTCATCCATTTCAAACTATGTTTTAGCATGTCAGTTGGTAGCTTCTTCATGACCTTGCCAAAAATCGTTTACTTTGCCTATTGTGTCCTTTGAGGTTTAATGGTTTGACAAACTTCTCTTAACTTGAAGGCTTCGTGTGACAAAAATATTTTTTTTATTTTTATTTTGAAATCAAATGTTGGCTTTGCCAAATCAATGTTAATGTACGTCAGGACTTGATTTTCCAAATTAACATATCTATAACATGGCAACCCTAGTTACTGTACTAAGCTCGGGAATCATTTCTATTTAAGTAACAATTGTTGCACTTCAGATAGGTACATACACATTACATGGTCAAAGGTCTCATTGAGTTTGAATATTGTGAGTTTGAATATTTCTATCTCTTATGCATGCTTATTCAAACTATCTCCACTAATAGACTCTACCTACCAAGAGAGATCAACAGGTCTTTAATAGGCTTGAAATGGGTTCTATAAGGGACATGGATTAATCGGAGGCCAATTGTAAATTGGAGCCGTTGTGACACAATGGGCAAAACCTCACACTACAAATTTCCTATTTAGATAGTTGGAAGCAGGAATAAGATAGAGCTCTGAACATTCTTCTTTCTCCTTGATGTTAATCTGGATCTTGATTGGGACTGTCTTTTCCCTTATAAAAAGAATGATACCCTCATTCCTTTTCTTTCTTCTCTTTCTTTTCTTACTCCTTTTTTTCTTTGAGCATTTTATCATTTTATCCTTCTTTCCTGTAGAACTGTTAAGTATAGGACTTTCAAAAACTGGGTGACCTTTCTTCTATCTCTCTAATTTTGATTGAATCTTTAGTTGAGTTGTACCAATTCAAGTCTAACTGTCCTTATGGAAGTCTTTTGCCACTTTAGGTAAAAGAGAACTTGGTTGGCTTTCTGAACCATTTTGGATTTTATTTTATTTTATTTTTCTTTTTTTTCTTCTTTTTATTTCTTTTCATTATTTTTTTCTTTTCTTCTTTTCTTTTTTTTTTTTGGTTCTAGCTCTAAAAGAGTCATCTTGTTTGTACCAAATTGGGTTTGTAATAATGGATGAGTAGAGTGACATAAATCTTCTTTAACAGGGATAAATCATTTATTACTCTGATGTTGTCTTGATAGATTGGAGATATTAGGTGAACTTCAACTACCCTTATGGTTTTAAGAACATCAACTATCCTTACAATTTTGGCTATGCTCCATTCTTTGATCTTCTTGCCTCTTCACCTTAGAGATCATAAGACTTGTTAAAAGCATCACAACTGCTTAGGGTAGGTTGTTAGGGTTTGTAAACCAATGAAAAGAAAGCTAAAATTTTATGAAGGCTCAAAGGGACAACTAGGGATTGATTTTTAATTGGGTGGATACTAGTTGTTGGCTAACCAAACAATGCCTAGATCATCTCTCCCTTAAATAAGCAGAGTTCAATTTCGCCTCAAAAAATTATCAAAGCATGTTCTAATACTGACTAGGACCTAGACAAAGGTACTTATTCAGGAGCCCTCTCTAAGTAAGCATACACAACTCAATGCAATAGAACACTTCCCTCACCTAGTAAAGTCATTCAAGTCATGATGCATAAATATATTAATTCATGAATCATCAAGCTAGATTCCTCATTGGTTGAGCACTAAAATGAACAAAGACCAATAAAAATTTTGATGAAAGTAATTTGTTCAAAAAATCTTAATTTTAAAAAATATAATTGTTCCATAAAACACTAAATAAAGAAAAAAAAAACAAGCCAAGGGAAGTTTGTTGAGTTAAGCTTCTTCTCCTTTCACATCTTCAATATTCCCATCTTGAAAGGAGGATAAGACAAGATCTTCCTCCAATCCTCCTCCTACCATGAAAGTTGCTGGTGGTGGCACTCTGTTGAACTTAGGCAGAGGATTGCTTTTGGTATTGGGCTTATTCGGCTCGGGTAGCTTACCATTGTCAATCAAATCTTGGATCTCGTGTCTTAGATGAGCACATTTATCCATCTCATGCCCTTGCATTTGATGAAATTGACAAAAAGCCTCGGCATTAAAGTTTGGTGGCAAAGGATATGTAGCGGTCGAGGAGCCAACGGTTGTAACAATCCTTTCTTCTGTAGCTTGTGGAAAACCAAAGATAGAGGTTTCCCCAATTCTGAGAATTGTCTTTTATTTTCCTAACCAGTCGCATTAACATCAACTTCTTTTTGTATGCTTTGATTACTCGACTGGTAGTTCCCTTTCTCATTCCTTCTTACTAAAAAGTGATTCTTCTCCCTTTCCCACTCTTCAATTTATAGACCAGCTTGGAGAAGATCTTTGAAATCCTAGATGAGTGTATGAGACATCCTTTCACGAAGACTAGGCAACACCCCTCTCACAATCATCCTTATTTGATCAGATTCATCCGGCCTCTTTCTGAGCAATGCAACCTTATTCCTCCACCTTTTCACATAGTCCATAAAATTCTCATTTTGTAACACCCTTATACCCTATATACATACAATACATATTTCCAGTATATGTAAAATACGCATATACGGTACAAGAATGTCACAGACCGGTTTAATAAAAATTTCACATTTCCAATTTAAAATTTTAAATTCTAAATATATAAAAATTAAATATAATATAAATATTCTTTACTTGTTATAAGAACCCAAAATAAATAATATATATATAAATCTTTGGGAAAAATTTGCCAGAGTTTTGTCTGTATTTTGGATATCCCAAAATTTAGCAATTACTCAACTTGCAAAAAAAGAAAACACTCCCAATAATTTCCAATCACCCTCTCAACCATACTTCTCAATTTCACCAATTTTCTCAAACATTTATACATATAGATATATATAATTTAAAACACACTTACACTCCCATTTCAAATATATTGACCCAAACATTCTTTATAATATACAATACGTAAAATTCAAAACATAATATATTATGCATAAAACTCAAAATGTACAATAACATAAAAATATATACATGTTGCTGGTAGTGTTTCTGATCTCGATAGCAACTCTACAAGCTCAACTACAAGTCTAGACCCGACCTGGTCTAGAAGAACTCTCTGGCTCAACTGGGTCTACCCTGTCACCTACGTGATGGAAACAATCGCACTAAGCCAAAGCCTAGTGGTACAAACTTTGATAATAACAATATAACTCAATGCAATACCAAATGCACAATGCATATAGATGTCACATCAATCTACTTCTTATATTTTTCAAATAATTCATAAGCACAACTCATAACATTATATTACTCAATTGTATCATAATTCATAATTCACAATAAAACAAAGACAAGCATGGGTCCAAAAAGGATCTAATATGCTATTCAAATTTCAGAGTTACTACTTTGGTCCATAATGACACCATGTGTCTAGTCCCGTAGGCAATATATATATATCCATGGATAATGTAATAGCCCCAGTCTCTTGGACCTCAACCCGGCTAGACCCTTAGGCCCCAGTATCTTGGTCCTCAATCTAGCTAGACTGCTATAGTTTTTGAGGCTTACGACCCAAAAACATCATATTTATCAGCTGGCCTGGCTTACGACCCAGTCTTTTCACCATTCCAGCGTATAGCCCGTAGGCAATCATAGGCATGCCGCCAAACCCAGAACTCTGAAAATTGAATAACATACTAGGCACACAATTTATTCATAGTTCTCATTATTAACCTCTTTCTCATTTTTACATATTCAATCTAGGCACATTGCCTTATTTTCACTTTTTTTTATCACTTTTCTCATTTTTCACATCTTTCTCATTTTTCTCACTTTTCTTACTTTTCTCATTTTTATCAATATCAATTCATTTCATTATTACACATATCTCATTTTTGCATTCACAACACATTACCCAATTACTTTGGGTATTTTCACATAATATGCATATTTCACATGTTACACAAATTAGTCATTATCAATGGATTTTCACAATGCATTTAACACATATATGACATTACAAATGTCATAGCATATTATTCATACACAATCAATGAACCAAGTAGCTTAACACATTTTTCAACAAAAATGTGTTAAGTCCAAATGTTATGCAAATATAAACATTATATTCAAAGTTTGTACATACCTCCACTAGCAACCTAAAGCAAGCTTAAAACAACCTTCAATCCAATCTTTCTAACTTGCCCTTCACCACTTGGATGAAGCAAATCAATCTCCCTCAATGCCTAAACCAAATGTGATAGCAAATAATCATTTAGTATCACATTTAATGGCATTTTCAACATTAAATCATAATTACACATCACTCCTACAAATTTCCAAAATTTTAGCCTTTCCTTACTTCAACATTGGAATTCCATTCTACTACAATTAAATTAGTGTTTTAAGATTATTTATATTATTAAAAACATATTTTAATACATTTAAATCATTTACATTATAAAAATACACTCTTATATACAAAATCTCAAAAATGGCATAACCTTCTCCCATTGAAGGTTTTCCATTCCGACACAATCCATTACTCATTCCAAGCTTATATTCATCACTTTTAACAATAAACAACATGCTTAAACAAATAAAATCACACAATTCAACCACTTTGGAAAATCACTTTTCTAAAACCCTAAATCTCCATTTCCATTCTCAAACTCCAACCCAACACCACCAAATCCAATATTTGACTTTAAAATACTTGTTTATGAATCAAAACAACTCATTTGGAATCAATTTGCACAATTAAAATTCATGTTTTCAAAACCCCAAAAATCCATAACCCTAAATTCTCTCTCTTCACCATTCTTTAACCAAACTCCATCATCTCTTCAATCTAACCTTAGAATCATTGTTAACGACCCAAAATAACATCATACACACCAATTCCAACAATTATAACATACTGCATAAAAATTCAAATTCTCACATAATCTAAATTTCCAAGGAATTCAAAGAAAAGAGATGGAAACTTACTAATTTTGGTGGAAATCACCAAAAATCCACTTGAAACTTGTTAATTCCTTCAATTTATGGAGTATGTTAGAAGCAAAATTCTTGGTCTTCAAACATCCATGGAAGCCACGTTCTTGAGAAGAAGAAGAAGAAGAAGAAGAAGAAGATTTTTAGTATTCTTTCCTTTTCATTTTTTTTAACCACATATATATATTAAAATAATTTAATATTTAATATTTAATTATTTTTTAATAAATTAAAAGTCATAATTTTCCTTTTCCGTTCAAAATTAATTTATTTTTAAATTATTTTATTAATTTTGAATTTATAAGATTTAATTACCAAAATACCCTTTTCTTTTAAAAAGTGTAGACTTTTATATATGTTATGTATATTTTGCATATATATCATATATATATATTCCACTTTTTCATTTAAAATCTCTTCATTTTTCATTTAAAACTATTAATTTAATTTATCCTTTTAAATTATAATTTATTTTATCAAATTTTCTACAAATTAGAAAATTTCAAAAAAATTTGGATGTTACAATTCTCTCCCCCTAAAATAAATTTTGTCCCCGAAATTACCTGTCCTCAAGTCGGGAACAAATGGGGAAACTGACTCTGCATTGCCTGCTCACTTTCCCATGTCACCTCCTCAGTGGCATGATTCCTCCAAAGGACTTTCACAAGTGGCACCCTCTTATTCCTCAATTCTTTAACCTCTCGTGCCAAAATCGCCACTGGTTCTTCCTCGTAAGTTAGATCTGGACTCACCTCAATGGACTCCACTGACAAGATATGAGATGGGTCAGACCTATATCTCTGAAGCATCGAGACATGGAAAACATTATGTATTCGATCTAACTCAGGCGGGAAAGCTAGTCTATAAGCCACTGGACCAACTCTCTCCAACACCTCATATGGTCCTATGAAACGAGGACTCAACTTCCCTTTGCGGCCAAATCTCAAAAATTTGTTCCATGGAGACACCTTCAGAAACACTTTATCTCCCACACTAAACTCTATGTCTCTTCTCTTTAAATTTGAATAAGATTTCTGTCGGTCTGAAGCTGCTTTCAAACGACCCCGAATCACCTTCACTTTCTCCTCTGTTTCCTTAATCAAATCGGGACCAACCAGTTTACCTTCTCCAACTTCATCCCAATACAAAGGTGTCCTGTATCTCCTGCCATATAAAGCCTCATAAGGAGTCATTCCAATACTCGACCTGTAATATCTCGAGATATACCTTAAAAGTTTTGGAGGAGTTGTTGTATTTGGATTTAATATATATGTGATGTATATGTATATGTCTAATTGTAATATCCCTAAGTGTGCCTAGAAGTTATGATAATATTGTTATTATTGAATTGAAGGTGTAAGTGATAAGTGGTAATTGTGTATGGTTTATTTGAATGATAAAAGAAGTTAAGAGATAATGTATATGTGTAATTGGAAAGAAAAGCAATATGTAGAGAGAAGTGTATATGTAGTGTATATGGTGATATATATGACATATAAGTTGGTCAAAGGGCTTGGTCAAGGGAAGAAGATATTTATATTGTTAAGTGTGAAATTACCAAAATGGGCAAGAGTTTGTAAAGGGAATTAAAATGTGCATGAGGGTAAGATAGTAAATTACTTTTGGAGGAGTATTTAATGAGTGTTGACTTTAGGGTTTCTTCATCATTTCTTCTTCTTCTTCCTTGTGTGGCCGGCTCACCTAAAGCAAAGGAAGACAAGAGAGCTAAGTGAGGGTTTGATGTTCTAAGCTTCAAAGTTGAGAGAGATTTCAAGTAAACAAGTTGGAATTTCAAGAATTTCATGATTTTGGGTAAGTTTGCTCTTGTTTACTCTTGTTATTTTTGAAGTTATGCTTGAGTTGAGTTGTGATTTGATGATGGTATGATTAAGTTGCTTATGGTGTGATTTTAAGTATTGATTTTGCTTGATAGATGAGAAGTTGGGTTGGTGTTGGTGATGGAAGAGTAAGAGTTGTGTTTAGTGAAATTGTTTCTGTTTTACAATTAGTAAAGGCTGTGATTTGTATGATTTTTAATTAATTATAGATAAATGTTCTTGAAGTGAATTTTTGATATGTTGTGCCTCTATGAGTCTAGAATGACTGAAAAATATGTTGATTCGATTTTGGATAGGTTATGAGTTTAGAAAGATTATTTTTATTAGACCTGTTCCAGCAGGTACCTTAACTGAGACAGCTCTATTTCGGGATTTTTAATAAAATGTAGAAAAATCATATTCAATTGAATTTTGGATATGTTGTTTCTTAGTGAGTCTAGTATTTGAGAAAAATAATTTGGAACCACGTTTATTGAATTTGATTTATGGAATTCACAAAGTTCAGAACTGCTGCCAGGATGCAGGGCAATTGGGGCAGTCTGGTTAGGTGAACTATTTGACCAAGATTTTGTGTTCAGTTTGATCTGAAATTTTAAAGGAATGATTTTAAGATACAAAACTAAATTCTGTAAAAATTTTAGAATTTTTAGTCAAGTAGATTATTTTATACAATTTTTCAAAATAAAGATAAAATGGAGTCTAAAACCAGAATGTACTATTCATATGGTCATTTTGCTAATATTCCTTTCCGATTAGATTTTGGAAGGAAGTGAATTGCCCTAAGTTGAGAAGTAAAGAACTCTTGAGAGAAGAAGAGTTTAGAGTTGTGTGAAGTGCTATTGAGGTAAGTACAAAACCCTATTTGATTTCATATATTTATATGACTTTGAACCTTAAACCATTTGATTATAAATGTGTTAAGAAATCTATTATATCATTGATACCTATGAGTATATCAATAAGAGTATATGAAATGTGAGAGCATTCAATAATGTATATACTATGAAAGATGAAAGATGTGATGATATGATTGTATGATATGATGATATAATAATGTAATTGATTGTGTATACTTAAATGATGAATGATTATATATGTAATAATAATGAGACATGAAATAGAGATTGAGATATAATGATGTATGAAGCTATCGTGATTGGCTATGATGATGTAAATGATGATTGAGGCATGTTTGCCTAATTGATGCCATTGTGATTGGCTATGATGATGTAAATGATGAATTGTTCCAATGTGATTTGAGATATGGTGCAAATCTATTGTGTAATGTGAAATGAATTGAGAAAGTAGAGATAAATGGACGAACTTATCTGCCTCCTGCAGAACCATGTGGACCCCTGTGGATTGGGCAACCGAACTTGGACTACCGACCTGGTTGGGGGAAAGTTCGATTCATTCAGTGTTATACGTACCTATCTGCCTCCTGCGGAACCATGCGGACCCAGTGAATTGGGCAACCGAACTTGGACTACCGACCTGGTTGCGAGAAGGTTCGTTAATGATAGTTTTATACATGCCTATCTGCCTCCTGCGGACCCCTGGGATTAGCAGTG
Organism: Garcia nutans; assembly: GCA_947685225.1. NCBI lineage: Eukaryota > Viridiplantae > Streptophyta > Magnoliopsida > Malpighiales > Euphorbiaceae > Garcia > Garcia nutans. The sequence continues at coordinate 32,020,038 of CANTUV010000011.1, read as the reverse complement.
GCCTGAGGCCCAGTGGACAACCGACCTGGTTGGGGAAAGGTTTGTATTTGCAGCTATGGTTGTTGGAAATAATGATGAACTTTGAATAACATATTAGTGTGTTTTGGGCCCGAGTATGTCTTTGTTGTTAATATGATATACAGATGTTGAAATAAATAAATATTGAGATCAATGATTGGTGAATTGTGAATATAACAATGTTATGTAGTCTGATATGTAATGTGTATATTGTTTGTGAGTATTAGTGATGGATTGTGGTTGATGATAATGGTTGCCTTTATTGGGAATATGATTTATGATTGGTAAACTATGATTTGTCATAATGTTATAAGCATATATATATAGTTTATGAGGTTGGTAGAAATTTATGTGGAATGCATTGGAAAAAGGGAAAACAGGTTAAGAGAATGATAAAACATGATGCTAAAAATATGAGGTATGTTTATTTTGCAATGTATATTTTGTTTTTAATATTTATTTGTATTACTAAGCTTTTGGGCTTAGCGTGGTTATATTAATCGTGCAGGTAAAAGGTGATGGATTTGGAGTTAAACCATTATGTCTTGAAAAGGGCAAGTGTAGCTCGAGACCAACTAGAAGATGGTGCATGCATGTATAAGTTAATATATATATTGCATTTTTTTTATAAGAATGTATTCATATGTATCAATAAATCTTTGGAAGAGACAATGTAACTATTATATATATATGTGTTATTATCAAAAGGATAGTGATCTTGTAAATCATTTTATATAATAAAATGTACTATTGTTTTAGAAGTTAAGTAAAGATTTTTAATTGTAATAACTAGTGGCATCCTTATACTCTATATACTTACTTTGCGTATACAAAGTATATGTATGGTACTTATATAGAGTATCGGGGTGTTACAAATATTTTGGTATCAAAGCTTAGGTTCGAGATTCTCAGCCTAAGTAAATTTAAAAGAAAAGTTTTAAAAAGAAAAATGATGATAAACGAAAATGAAAAGAATGAAAATTTTGATACATGCATATGCATTAACATCTAGGTTGGTCTCGAAGGTGGTATTATATGAATTAAAATGTATTTAGATTATATGAGATGGAAAAATGTATGTAAGTTTAATTGATAAATTAAAGAATGGAAGTTTACTTGAGGAAAGAAAATTGTGAAATGTTGACAATTGAAATGTGATTATAATATAAAGAAATGATTGGAAGAATAAAGTTGAGAATGAGTTAAAAACAAAATCAAGATTAATGTATGTAATCTTTCCTCTACAATTTGAATCTCTTTCTAATAAACCTTATGTTTGGATTACTAGAAAGAGGAAACATTGTTGGATGGGTAATATGAATAGATATGTTGTTAAGTGAAGAAAGTATGGTGAGATATTAAGTGAGTTGGTGGGTATAGACAAAGTCTGACCATTTAAGGTTTGAATATGTAAAGTTAAAGTTGTTAAAAGAAAAAGAGATGAGATTGGTTAAATAAGAAGATATAATGGTGTTGGTTACATTGTTGTTTAGAATGCAAACATTGTAATTTTAATGTTAGAAATGTGATATGCTTGAGTGTTGTTAAAGCTCATATTAATGGTGGTAAGATGTGATAATGGGATTTTTGAAATGAGCTTTAATATTTGTGGAAAGGATATACTTTGATGTTGTTTTGTGGTATGTATATATAAGATGATTTTTTTTTAAAGTTGATATTAAGAAAACAAGATGAGTTCATGGAAGTTTAAATATAGTAGTAAGATGAGAGTTTTTAATGTTAATGGAGTTTGGATAAAGACTATGTAAACATCGATAGTTTAATGTAAATAAAACTTATGAGTTATGTGGAATGAATGTTATTGGATATAAAATTATTATGAATTGGGTAATGTGATTGATAATATGAGAATGATTACGCTTGCATTAACAGACTTGTGCAAAGCTAAGTCATGTAATAAGATTGATAGTGAGAATTGGATTAAGCAATGTTGGTTCAAGAAATTGAGGTTTGTAAGAACTAAACTTGGAAAGTGTATAGAGGTTATTGGGCTCAATGTGTATATGATTGGATGTAATATACATATGTATAAATATGTGAGTGATATATATATATATGTTGAAGGGTAAGCAAATGGATGTAAAGATGGTATACTAAATGTATTTAAAAATAAATGTGAAAGAGGTGTCACCTTAGTAATGTGACTAAGATTTTATGAAATATGATTATAGTTAGAATGTATATATGTGTGGAATAGATAAATAACTTAAGCCATGTCAAAAAGGGATAAGAATGATGTTGTACAATGAGAAGAAATAAATGTAAAATACTTGAGTTATTTTGGAAAGCAGTCCCGGATTGGATGCCACGACCGTGGCTCTTGAAGGCCACGACCGTGGGGACTTAAATGTTGATATAACTTGTAATTTGTGATCTAAAGGCTTAAAAATGAGACTAATATATGAATGTATTATATGTTGTGATGTGCATAAGGTGAGTTTGTTGAAGCATCAATGTCATTAAGTAATGAATTGCATAGGAAATGAGAAATGTAATGAAATGATTATAACACTTGAGCAATTACATAAAATGAATATGGTTTGAGAAGCTATGAAGAGTAAGTACAAACTACATTATTGCATATATTCATATAATGTTGAGATTGAATATACATTAAATGATATCGATGATGCATAAGAATAAGGTTATGTTGTGTGTAATGTGAATATTGATGATATACATGAATACTTTTATGATAAATTGATTGATGTGATTTGAGACATGATAATAATATAAATAACATGAATGAAGCATATTTGCGTATACGATGATGAAATGAGAATTTATTTGGGAAATATTGGACAGTAATATGGTTATAGGTTCAAAGTATGTGTATGAGGAAATGTTTTATGTATACATGTATAGTAAGAGATTGTAATGGAAAAAGAAAATATAATGTATGAAATTTCGAGAAGAGATAAATTGGAAATAGAGTAATGAACGAACTTGTGTAAAAATTGTATATGATCAAATGTTGTGCATAGGAGATGTTAAAGATAATATATTTGAATATGAATTAGGCTATTAATGATCAAGTAATCAAGAACAAATTGTTTTGAAGTGAAGTTGGAATGTGCTAAATCTTGATGTAGTCAAAGTTTGGAGAATGGATATATATAATCCTTATGATCCAACTTAGTAGTGTAATTGAAAAGATTTGATTATAGCACAATTATGGTAAAACAGATAATTATGTTTCTAGTAACATGGTTGAAAGTTATGATTGGTAAATGTGTATCTTATAACTTTTGTGTTAACAATTTGGTTATAATTTTGAAAAGTAAAGAAAGAAAAGAGAATTGTGATAATATTTTGAGTTATGATTAATGTAATAAAAAGACAATTATTGTAATTATAGTAATGTTATAAAAAGGTGAAGAGATGGTAAATGGGAGAAAGTGTAACTTGTGACTGAAAGTTATATTGAATATGTTTGTGGTATGAAGTGAATAAGTGGATGATTTTAAAGTTTAAATGAGTGAATTATGAGTAATACATATGGTATGAGATAATCATGTGAATTTGGTGGAAATTGTACTAAGATAATAGAAGATAAATTATGTGTATATTGAAAGATAATTGGAAATGATTTGTTATTAATGATCATAGTTTCAAAAAGTTGAATATGGAGTTAAAGGAATTAGAAGGTGGAAATAAGTTGGATCTAATGGAATTAAGTTATATATATTGTGAAATCCAATGATAAATTTAAATAAGTTAATTGTTGGTTTGAATCAAACCAGATTGAATGTGGTATATTGTGACAAATTGATCGAATGATCTAGATTTCACTAAGATGGTGAATCAATACTGAGATTTAAAACGTCCAGTTGCATTGGGAGTATATAATTTAATGATAATGTATATGATGTAATATCTTGATAGATAAATGGACATGAATGAATTGAATTATATCAATTGTAAATAGTGATTAAAGGGGAAAAGTTGATTATTTGTAAGTTAAGTTCAAAAGTATTGTGTTAACATTTATGTTAAGTGAGAAGTAAGATAAAGAGGAATTAAGTGTATGATAAATAAGAATATTATTATCGATTAAGGTTTGACCAAATGTCTATATTGAGAATAATTGTAATGACGGGATGATCAATATTAAGATATAAATCAATGATTTTTTTTTTAGTGTAAGTTAAGAGAATAGTTATAAAGAGATGAAGTGGTAAAGTATTTGAATGTAATAATGGGACGAAGATGATTGGATTCTTGTATATAGATAAGGTATTTGGGATTGTAATGAGTTATTTTGAATATTGGATAAAAATGTAATAAGATATATATATTATGACAAGTTATGGAATTGAAAAAGATGATTGATTCTAGTAGGAAGAATACACATTATGTGAGTTGATGAAACCAGCATATAAGAATACTATTCATCTTATATGAAGATTTAAGATGGCGTATTGTTAAGAATGGAGTGTTATTGAACTGGATAATTTCGAGGACGAAATTATTTAAGGGGGAGAGAATTGTAATATCCCGAGATATACCTTAAAAGTTTTGGAGGAGTTGTTGTATTTGGATTTAATATATATGTGATGTATATGTATATGTCTAATTGTAATATCCCTAAGTGTGCCTAGAAGTTATGATAATATTGTTATTATTGAATTGAAGGTGTAAGTGATAAGTGGTAATTGTGTATGGTTTATTTGAATGATAAAAGAAGTTAAGAGATAATGTATATGTGTAATTGGAAAGAAAAGCAATGTGTAGAGAGAAGTGTATATGTAGTGTATATGGTGATATATATGACATATAAGTTGGTCAAAGGGCTTGGTCAAGGGAAGAAGATATTTATATTGTTAAGTGTGAAATTACCAAAATGGGCAAGAGTTTGTAAAGGGAATTAAAATGTGCATGAGGGTAAGATAGTAAATTACTTTTGGAGGAGTATTTAATGAGTGTTGACTTTAGGGTTTCTTCATCATTTCTTCTTCTTCTTCCTTGTGTGGCCGGCTCACCTAAAGCAAAGGAAGACAAGAGAGCTAAGTGAGGGTTTGATGTTCTAAGCTTCAAAGTTGAGAGAGATTTCAAGTAAACAAGTTGGAATTTCAAGAATTTCATGATTTTGGGTAAGTTTGCTCTTGTTTACTCTTGTTATTTTTGAAGTTATGCTTGAGTTGAGTTGTGATTTGATGATGGTATGATTAAGTTGCTTATGGTGTGATTTTAAGTATTGATTTTGCTTGATAGATGAGAAGTTGGGTTGGTGTTGGTGATGGAAGAGTAAGAGTTGTGTTTAGTGAAATTGTTTCTGTTTTACAATTAGTAAAGGCTGTGATTTGTATGATTTTTAATTAATTATAGATAAATGTTCTTGAAGTGAATTTTTGATATGTTGTGCCTCTATGAGTCTAGAATGACTGAAAAATATGTTGATTCGATTTTGGATAGGTTATGAGTTTAGAAAGATTATTTTTATTAGACCTGTTCCAGCAGGTACCTTAACTGAGACAGCTCTATTTCGGGATTTTTAATAAAATGTAGAAAAATCATATTCAATTGAATTTTGGATATGTTGTTTCTTAGTGAGTCTAGTATTTGAGAAAAATAATTTGGAACCACGTTGATTGAATTTGATTTATGGAATTCACAAAGTTCAGAACTGCTGCCAGGATGCAGGGCAATTGGGGCAGTCTGGTTAGGTGAACTATTTGACCAAGATTTTGTGTTCAGTTTGATCTGAAATTTTAAAGGAATGATTTTAAGATATAAAACTAAATTCTGTAAAAATTTTAGAATTTTTAGTCAAGTAGATTATTTTATACAATTTTTCAAAATAAGGATAAAATGGAGTCTAAAACCAGAATGTACTATTCATATGGTCATTTTGCTAATATTCCTTTTGGATTAGGTTTTGGAAGGAAGTGAATTGCCCTAAGTTGAGAAGTAAAGAACTCTTGAGAGAAGAAGAGTTTAGAGTTGTGTGAAGTGCTATTGAGGTAAGTACAAAACCCTATTTGATTTCATATATTTATATGACTTTGAACCTTAAACCATTTGATTATAAATGTGTTAAGAAATCTATTATATCATTGATACCTATGAGTATATCAATAAGAGTATATGAAATGTGAGAGCATTCAATAATGTATATACTATGAAAGATGAAAGATGTGATGATATGATTGTATGATATGATGATATAATAATGTAATTGATTGTGTATACTTAAATGATGAATGATTATATATGTAATAATAATGAGACATGAAATAGAGATTGAGATATAATGATGTATGAAGCTATCGTGATTGGCTATGATGATGTAAATGATGATTGAGGCATGTTTGCCTAATTGATGCCATTGTGATTGGCTATGATGAGGTAAATGATGAATTGTTCCAATGTGATTTGAGATATGGTGCAAATCTATTGTGTAATGTGAAATGAATTGAGAAAGTAGAGATAAATGGACGAACTTATCTGCCTCCTGCGGAACCATGCGGACCCCTGTGGATTGGGCAACCGAACTTGGACTACCGACCTGGTTGGGGGAAAGTTCGATTCATTCAGTGTTATACGTACCTATCTGCCTCCTGCGGAACCATGCAGACCCAGTGAATTGGGCAACCGAACTTGGACTACCGACCTGGTTGGGAGAAGGTTCGTTAATGATAGTTTTATACATGCCTATCTGCCTCCTGCGGACCCCTGGGATTGGCAGTGGCCTGAGGCCCAGTGGACAACCGACCTGGTTGGGGAAAGGTTTGTATTTGCAGCTATGGTTGTTGGAAATAATGATGAACTTTGAATAACATATTAGTGTGTTTTGGGCCCGAGTATGTCTTTGTTGTTAATATGATATACAAATGTTGAAATAAATAAATATTGAGATCAATGATTGGTGAATTGTGAATATAACAATGTTATGTAGTATGATATGTAATGTGTATATTGTTTGTGAGTATTAGTGATGGATTGTGGTTGATGATAATGGTTGCCTTTATTGGGAATATGATTTATGATTGGTAAACTATGATTTGTCGTAATGTTATAAGCATATATATATAGTTTATGAGGTTGGTAGAAATTTATGTGGAATGCATTGGAAAAAGGGAAAACAGGTTAAGAGAATGATAAAACATGATGCTAAAAATATGAGGTATGTTTATTTTGCAATGTATATTTTGTTTTTAATATTTATTTGTATTACTAAGCTTTTGGGCTTAGCGTGGTTATATTAATCGCGCAGGTAAAAGGTGATGGATTTGGAGTTAAACCATTATGTCTTGAAAAGGGCAAGTGTAGCTCGAGACCAACTAGAAGATGGTGCATGCATGTATAAGTTAATATATATATTGCATTTTTTTTTATAAGAATGTATTCATATGTATCAATAAATCTTTGGAAGAGATAATGTAACTATTATATATATATGTGTTATTATCAAAAGGATAGTGATCTTGTAAATCATTTTATATAATAAAATGTACTATTGTTTTAGAAGTTAAGTAAAGATTTTTAATTGTAATAACTAGTGGCATCCTTATACTCTATATACTTACTTTGCGTATACAAAGTATATGTATGGTACTTATATAGAGTATCGGGGTGTTACATGACCGATGACTGTTGTTATAAGCAAATTCAATTAATGGCAAAAATCTATCCCAATTCCTAATAAAATCAATGATACAGCTCCTCAACATATCCTCCAAAATCTGTATCACTCTCTCTGACTATCCATCTGTCTGAGGATGGAAAACAGTACTAAAATGCAATCGAGAACCCAGAGCATTATGCAAACTCTTCCAAAACCTCAATGTAAACTGGGGAACTCAATTTGACATGAAAGAAACTGAGACTCCATGCAACCTGACTATCTCATTGATATACAGCTCAACCAACCTCTCAAAAGAATAATCCATCCGAACTGGAAGAAAATGAGCCGTCTTTGTCATTCGATCAACTATCACCCAGATTGCATCATGCTTCTTCTGAGTCAAAGGTAGTCCAGTCACAAAATCCATTGTCACTCGCTCCCATTTCCACTCTGGCACTGATAAAGGTTGGAGCAATCCTGAAGGAACTTGGTGCTCAGCCTTCACTTTCAGGCAAGTGAGACATCTGGATACAAACTCTGCTATGTCCCTCTTCATACTTGACCACCAATAATGTCGCTTCAAGTCCTGATACATCTTGGTACTCCCAGGGTGTATAGCAAAAAGTGACTAATGTGCTTCCTCTAATATCATTCTTTTCAATTCTGCATCATCAGGAATACACAATCTATCTCTATACCATAGACTGCCATCATCCATCACATAAAAGTCTTGACTTTTCCCTTTTTGACAAACCAGCACAATTTTCTAAATTCTCTCATCTGCTAATTGAGCCTCCCTAATATGATCTAATAAGACTGGCCTCAACTGCAACTGAGCCATCAGAGCACCATCATCAGAAGATTCAAATCTAGCATGCAATGCTCTCAACACAACAAGCAATGAGAGCGAATAAACAGTCAAACCTGCCAAAGATTTTCGACTCAAGGCATTAACAATAACATTTGCCTTACCAGGATGATAATCAATCAAAAAGTCATAGTCTTTAATCAACTCTAACCATCGCCTCTGCCGAAGATTCAGCTCTCTCTAAACACCCAGGTATTTGTTTTATTAGTTTTTGTTACAGTTTTGTGTCTTGTTTATTATGATAATTATTGTTTTATTTAGGTATTTTGTTAGTTTTAATCGGTTTGTTTGGTGTTTTCATTAATTTTGGTAGTTTTAGTTTATTTCAATGTTTATGTCGTTTTTGATGTAGTCTTTAGTATTGTGTTTATGTTGTGTTGGTTATTGTCTATTGACTTCTTGTTTAGATTTGTTTTGAGTTTTGTGTTAGGTTAAAAAGGCAAGGAAGCAAATTTGAAGGAGAAAGTGGCAGCGGCTGACACAGGCAGAGGACACGGCCAAGTCATTGGCCGTGTCCCATATCAAATTAAAGAAGAAAGCAACTCATAGAAGCAGACCAAAAATACTCCAACACGGCCAAGTCACTCTGACTTGGCCGTGTCTCACCAATTCCAAAGGCAAAGAAGACTAAAGCTCACAGAGGCAAACACAAGCAAGGGACACGGCCAAGTCTTGTGGCTGTGTCCCTCCAAAATGGTGCAACACGGCCAAGTCACCTCTGACTTGGCCGTGTCACTCAACAAAGAAGAAATAGAAGAGAGGCAAGCAGTGATGGACACAGGCAAGGGACACGACCAAGTCACCTGGCCGTGTCCCTCCAAAGAACACTCACACGGCCAAGTCACTTCTGACTTGGCCGTGTCCCTCATGATCTAAACACGCAGTGAATTTTTTAAAGCGGACATTCATATAAAAGGAAAGGAGAGCTAGGGTTTAAAGACTGTTGACGATTTTGAGCTGAGTTTGGAGCCGTCAGAGAGAGAGGAGCTAGGGTTTTAACATTTTGTTTTCTTGATTTTGATTTCATTTTGGATTAAAACTAGCTTGATTAGATTGTTCATGCCATTGTTATATCCTTCTTGCAAGATTTGAACAAGAGATTCTTCAGAAGCTTCAAGGAGTTGTAACTTGATTTTGTTCTTGAACTTACTCTCTTTATTTTCATTGAATGGATATTATCATGTCTATTTTGATTTCTTTGAACATTAATGAGATGAATATGTTTGATTGCATTATGAACTAATTTGATCTAGTCTAGGGTTTGTATGGATCTGCTATGATTGTATGAATTGGTTATTCTCTTAGCTAATAATTTCTTTAGCCTTGATTGAATGAAATATTGTTAACATATAATTGATTGGCCACCAATTGTGTGTTTAGGGTATTAGATGATGGATTGAGAGATGAAGTCTAATGCTGGAACAATTCAATTAAGAACTTAGGTGAATTAGAGATATAACCTATTAAAAAGATTGTTTCAATTAAAACAAGATTAGTTGTAAGAGGTTTGAATGCGAGAGCTTATTTTCTTTACTCAATTAATTAAGTTGTTTGAGATTTAATCTTTGAAATTAAATTAGTTCAGTGGAATAACCATTCATACATATCAGTAGTAGAGAAGTGCAAACCCTAGATCCTTTTATCAAGTGAATCAAAACATCAGCTCTTGTTTACTTTTATTGTTTTAAACTTCAATTAAACTTTTTCATTAGTTAGCAATTTAAATTTATTCATTACTTGTTACTTTTAATCTAATAATCAATTAGCCACTTTAGCTTCCTTGTGAGACGACCTTGGGGCGATCACCTTTGCTACAGCTACCTCATATACTTGCAAGTGACGCTTTGTGGTAGAGTTAATTCGAGCGCAACAAATTTTTGGCGCCGCTGCCGAGGAGGCTAATTGGCGTAATTGTTTATTTTAAAAAAAATAAAAAATAAAAAATATTTTAGATTATTTTTCATTGTTTTCATTTTATTTTATTTGTCTTTTGCTTTTGATATTTCTTTTTCTAGAAATTTTTGTTTATGCAAGGCAGGAGATCACTCGAAGGAGAGCTACATCCATTCATTCCAGAAATTCAGAGAGTGAAAAGGAGTAGAGAAGAGTTTGAGCTCTACACCGGATTTGATACAGAGGAGGACACTTATGAATTTGAGTCAGATTCTACACAATCAGTTAAAATGGCTGAAGAAAGACAAAGAACCATGAGAGATTTTGCTAGACCTATCATTGGGACCTCTATATCTTGTATAAGGTTGACAGATGCAGCAAGGAACTATGAGTTGAAGAACATTCACTACAACATGCTGCCATCGTTCTAAGGAGTTCCAAATGAAGATCCTTTGAACTTTATTAGGGATTTCTACTCCACCCTCAACACTTTTCCATTGGGAGGATTAACAGAGGATCAGTTGAGGATGAGGTGTTTCCCATATACTTTGAAGGATAGGGCAAAGAGCTGGCTCATGATGTTGCCTGAAAATTCACTGACAACTTGGGAGCAAGTTTATAACAAGTTCATGGGCAAGTTCTATTCACACCAAAAGACAGCTGAGTTGAGAGGGAAGATTGCTACATTCTCTCAATTTGAAGGAGAGCCATTTCATGAGGCTTGGGACAGATTCAAGATGCTATTGATCCAGTGTCCGCATCATCACTACCCACTTCAACTCCTTAATCAGTTTTTCTATGATGGTCTAACCCAGCAATTTCAGAACACCGTTGATAATGCAGCTGGGGGAGCCATGGGAGAAAAGACAACTGATGAGACTTATGAGATCTTTGAGATGTTGGGAGCTAATTCTCAACAAAAGAGTGTAAGGGGAAGAAGTAAAGGGGTGAATCAATTGGAAGCCAATACTGAAATGGTTAGTCAAATAGCTGAGTTGACAAGGCAGGTTCAGATGCTAAACATGAAGAACAATATTTCTTCATCTACTCAAGAAGTCTGTGGAATCTGTGGGACATTTGGGCATGGAGTAAATATATTCCCCTCTGCATATGAATCTTTTGGGAATGAAGCTGAGCAAGTTAATGCTATGGGGGGATTTCAACCAAGAGCCAGGAATGATCCTTACTCCAACACTTACAATCCTGGTTGGAGGAGTCACCCCAATTTTTCCTGGACAACAAATAATGCTCAACAGCCTTTCCATTTGCTCCAGAGATAGAACCAACAGTAGGGCCAATCCTCAAATCAAGGTCAGCCTAAGAGAGAGAGTTTGGAGGAAAGTTTACAGGCTTTTATCCAAGTAAGTGCTAAAAATCAGGAGATGAACAACAAGAGGCTGGATTCCTTGGAAGCATCTTTTAAGAAGGTGGAGACCCAAGTGGGGCAACTTGCTCAACAGATGCAGATTCAACAAAAGGGGAAGTTCCCAAGTCAACCTGAGCAGGCACAAGCAGTGACTGTTCTTAGGAGTGGCAAGGTAATTAATAACAATGTTGAAAATAATTCTGTGAATGCAGGTGAGCAAGAGAATAAAAAGGAAGGAGAACTGGAGAATAAAGGTGCTGAAGAAAGATCAATGGAGAAGTCCCCTACAGCAGATTTGCACAAGTCAAGCAATCCATACCGGCCACCTATACCATTCCCCAGCAGGTTGAAGGATGATAAAAAAGATAAGCAATTTTCAGATATCTTCAACATGCTATCTAAGGTAAGTATCAACTTACCCTTACTTGAAGCAATTAAGAACATGCCGACTTATGCTAAATTCTTCAAAGAACTGAATACCAAGAAAAAGAGGTATGAGCCGAATGAAAAGGTGATAGTTTCTGAGGTAGCTAGTGCTGTTTTGCAGCATAAACTACCTCCTAAGCTAAAGGATCCTGGAAGTTTTATTATTCAAATTACTATGGGGAATGGAAAGGGTACTGATGGCATGTGTGACTTGGGAGCTAGTGTAAATTTAATGCCTTACTCTGTGTACCTTGACTTAGAATTAGGGGAATTTAAGCCAACAAAAATGGTGTTGCAATTAGCTGATAGATCTCTTAGATTCCCGAAAGGGGTTATAGAAGATGTGTTAGTTAAAGTTGGTGGTTTGATAGTTCCTGTGGATTTCATTGTTCTTGACATGGAAGTAGGTAATTCTTCACCATCTGCACACACCATTCTGCTGGGTAGGCCTTTTATGGCGACTACCAACACTTTGATAGATGTTAAGAATGGAAAATTATCAATGACTGTTTTGGGACAAACTGTGGAATTTTCTATTTTTAACACTTCTCCTATTCCTACAACTGCTTTATATAAGGATTGTTCTTTCATTGATTGTGTTGATGCAGTTGTTTTAGATGTTTTCTTACAGACAGGTTCCTCTGATAAATTGGAGCTGGCATTGACTTTGGATAGTGATTTGGAAATTTTTGATGCAGAAATAGCCAGTTGTCTTGAGACCTTAGGAAGTGCTGAAGTAGAGGAACTTAAAGAAAACCCAGTTTGTGAGCTTTTCCCCCCTTGAAAAAGAAGAGAAGAACCCCTTACTAGAGTTAGAGCTGAAAGAGTTACCTAAGAACCTGAAATATGTGTTTTTAGGAGATCACAACACTTTACCTGTGATAATATCTAGTGAACTTAGTGAAGGGGAGGAGATGAGGTTGGTGAGTGAGCTTAAAAGATTAAAGAGAGCAATAGGATGGGGATTGAGTGACATCAAGGGTATTAGCCCTTCCATGTGCATGCATAGAATCACTTTAGAAGAGGGAGCTAAACTTGTGAGGGAGACCCAAAGGCGACTTAACCCAAATATGAGTGAAGTGGTTAAGAAAGAAGTGCTCAAATTGCTGGATGAAGGAGTAATTTACCCAATAGCTAATAGTGAGTGGGTGAGCCCAGTACATGTAGTTCCTAAGAAATCTGGAATCACTGTGGTGAAAAATGAGAATAATGAGTTGGTTCCTACTAGGACTACTACTGGGTGGAGAATGTGCATCGATTATAGGAAGTTGAACAATGCTACAAAGAAAGATCATTTCCCTCTTCCTTTTATTGATCAGATGTTAGATAAACTTTCTGGGCACTCACATTATTGTTTTCTGGATGGCCTTTCAGGTTACTATCAGGTGCCAATAGCTCCAGAGGATCAGTCCAAGACAACCTTTACTTGCCCTTTTGGGACTTATGCATTTCGACGTATGCCCTTTGGCTTGTGCAATGCACCTGCAACTTTTCAGAGATGCATGATGTCTGTCTTCTCAGATATGATCGATGATTTTATTGAGGTATTTATGGATGATTTTTCTATTTTTGGTAATTCTTTTGATAATTGCCTCAATAAACTTGTTCGTGTGCTTGAGAGATGCATTGAATGTAACCTCGCTTTAAGTTGGGAAAAGAGTCATTTTATGGTTACTCAGGGCATTGTCTTAGGTCATGTGGTGTCAAGTAAAGGGATTGAGGTGGATAAGGCTAAAATTGAATTGATTGCTAAGTTACCCCCACCTACCTCTGTTAAGGAAATAAGAAGTTTTCTAGGGCATGCAGGATTTTACAGGAGGTTTATTAAGGATTTTTCCAAAATAAGCCCACCATTGTGCCATTTGTTGGGGAAAGATGTTCCATTTGAATTTACAGCACAATGCATGCAAGCTTTTAATTCCCTTAAGGAAAAATTGACTAGTGCACCAGTGATTGTAGCTCCTGTTTGGTCTTTACCTTTTGAAATCATGTGTGATGCCTCTAATCATGCAGTAGGAGCTGTTCTTGGGCAAAGGGTTGATAAATACTTGAGAGTAATATATTATGCCAGTTTAACCCTGAATAGTGCACAAATGAACTACACCACAACTGAAAAGGAAATGTTAGCTGTTGTTTTTGCTTTAGACAAATTTAGAGCTTATTTAATTGGGTAAAAAATTATTGTGCATTCTGACCATGCAGCTCTTAAATATCTGTTAACAAAACAACATGCTAAACCGCGCTTAATTAGATGGGTGTTGTTATTGCAAGAATTTGATTTTCAAATCAAGGATACTAAGGGTAGTGAGAATGTTGTTGCTGATCATTTATCTAGATTACCCTTCTTTAGTGAAAATCTTGCATCTGATAGCATTCATAAAAATTTAGAAGCATTTCCTGATGAGCAGCTTTTTGTGGTATTTGATGCACCTTGGTTTGCAGATATTGCTAACTATCTGGCTTGTGGTATTTTGCGTACTAACATGTCATTTTAGGAAAAGAAAAGGTTTTTACACTTGAGTAAGTTTTATTTTTGGGATGAACCTTATCTATTCCGGATTTACAAAGATGAGATAGTTCGCAGGTGTGTATCTGAGGAAGAACAACTGAGTGTTCTTCAATTTTGTCAAGACCTTCATTGTGGGGGTCATTTTGGAGGAAGAAAGACTGCAGAAAAGGTGCTTCAAAGTGGTTTTTACTGGCCTACCTTATTTAAAGATGCTCAAGAATATTGTAAGCACTGTGATCGTTGCCAAAGAGTAGGTAACATTGGGAGGAGGAATGAAATGCCCCTTCAATCATATATTGTTGTTGAACTGTTTGATGTGTGGGGAATAGACTTCATGGGTCCTTTCCCCAAGTCTTTTGGATATGAGTATATTTTAGTTGTTGTTGATTATGTTTCCAAATGGGTGGAGGCAATCCCCACCCGTACTAGTGATGCTAATGTAGTTGTTAAATTTGTGAAGGAAAATATTCTTAGCAGATTTGGTACGCCAAGGGTGATAGTCAGTGATGGGGGGAGCCATTTTTGCAACAGGCTTTTTGAGAAGTTAATGCACAAATCTGGTGTTAAACACAGAGTGGCAACCCCATATCATCCACAGACTTCAGGACAAGTGGAAACATCCAACAAGCAGATTAAGGGAATTCTGGGGAAAACAGTCAACACATCAAGGAAGGATTGGGCAAGCAGATTACATGATGCACTATGGGCATATAGGACTGCTTTCAAAACTCCTCTTGGTATGAGTCCTTACCGATTGGTTTTTGAAAAAGCTTGTCACTTGCCAGTGGAGTTGGAGCACAGAGCGTATTGGGCAATCAAGACTCTGAATTTTGACTTGGACAAAGCGAAGAGAGAATGATTTCTACAAATTTCAGAGTTAGATGAGCTGAGAAATGAGGCCTATGAGAGCTTGAGAATTTACAAGGATTGCACTAAGGCACTTCATGATAGAATTATAGTGCGAAAGACATTGAGTCCAGGTATGAAGGTTTTACTTTTTAACTCATGACTCCGTCTTTTTCCAGGTAAACTCAAGTCTCGATGGAGTGGGCCTTTCGAGATAACTCGGGTGTATCCTTCTGGTGCCATTGAATTACTTAACTCTCGAACAAGTGAGACTTTTAAAGTGAATGGACAGAGAGTTAAGCCATACAATGAAGGATTTCAAGAAGTGAGGATCATTGATAGCACTTTGATCTGTGATCCCTAGGCCTTGCATGATGTCCAGCTTTATGACATTAAAGAAGCGCTAAATGGGAGGCAACCCATCGGTTTGCATTTATTTTTCGTAGTTGTAATTTTAAATTTAGCGAGTATTAATTTTATGTTCGGTTTAAATAAATGGACTGTGCTTTGATCGGTTTTTCTTTACTTTGTGTTTCAGGGTGTTTAAAGAAGAAGGTTTGCAAAATCATTGAATAAAAAAAAGGGGTTAAAAGTTAATAAAAGACAGTAGGTGACACGGCCAAAGGACTTGGCCGTGTCACACATTGGACACGGCCAGGCTTCCTCAAAAATTTTTGATTTTGCAATTTTGTACAGAATAGGACACACCCAGGGGACACGGCCAAGTCAGTGGCCGTGTCCCTCCAAGACTATCAGACACGGCCGTGTCACCTTGACTTGGCCGTGTCCCTTCACTTTCACACACCAGACACGGCCAAGTCCACACTAACACGGCCGTGTCCCTCATTTTTACACTTTAAAAAACCCAATTTTGCCCAGTTCTTTCCATTAAATCCCTAATTTCTTTTCTTCATCTCTCTCTCGCTCTCTGTATCGCCATAGCCATAGTTTTGATTTCAAAACTCCAAATCTTCCATTTACACATCAAATTTCTTCACCCAAACTAGAGATATTCACTTAAAACTTCCTCTTTACTCATATAATTTTGATTTAATTCAGTTTTGGGTGTTAATTTTTCAGATCTCAAGATGCCGAGAACTAAGACTGTTTCACACCGCAAGCCAAAGAAGTCTACAGCCGAAGGAGCTTCTTCCTCTTCATCATCTTTATCTTCGAAGAGAGCAAGTCTTTTGGCTCGGGGTTTTTTCCCGACAAGGTATGTTAACGATGAATCTCTTAATGCCTTGCAAATTAGGACTAATTTTGAGAGATGTGTGCAATTTCTTGGATGGGAAACTCTAGTCACCTTGAGACCTTTGCAGTTTGAGGAACTTACTTTATAATTTTTGACATCTCTCAAGGTTGACAGAAATGATAAGAAAATCTGCACTAGATTGATGTTTAAATTGCTGGGTAAATCTTATGTGGTAAATATTGACCAGTTAAATGATATATATGGTTTTCATCAGCACGGGGAAAGGTCGGTACCCAAAGAATTTAAACAACAATTTGCTTGGGGAGCTTTAGGCTCGGGTACTTATGTGGCCAAATCGGCTAAGGCATCTAAGTTAAGAAATTCTGCTTTGAGGTATTTGCATAGGTTTATGGCTTGCGGATTCTTTGCTCTGAAGGAGAGCCCGGGTGTGGTTGAAGTGAGTGAATTGTTTTTCCTGGATTGTGCTTTTAATGCAATGCATGTCAGTGTCGGCTATTGGTTAGCCGATATTTTTTATTCTGTGGCTAACAAAAGAAAGGGGGCAATTTTGTTGGAGGGTTGGTTACCACATTAGCAGTAGCCCTTGTTGAGGATTTTGACCCGAGTACTAGTCGCATGACTAGAATTTTGGGTAATGACTCTTTGGATTTAGCTACACTTGAGAAGATGCACATGGTGGTGCATAGGAGAGGGACTTATGTGATGCCTTCAGATGAGCCTGCAGCACCGGGGGACAGGCAGAAGAGAGCACGGGTCCAAGAGGAGTCTGACTCAGATTCTCTTGACCTAGATGAGGATGCTCCGGTCTCGGAACATCAAGAGGTACTTCTAAAGATTGAGGCCCTGGAGGGAAAAGTGGATCAACTGGATAGCAAGGTGGACCATAACCATGCTGAGGTATTGCAGCAGTTGGAACAAATTAATAGCAACCTTGCGAAGATCTTGAGTCTCCATCCCTCAGCTGCATCATCTTCCAGCCCACCTTTTCCATAGATTTTGAGTCCTTGCTTTATTTTGTTTAATGTATTTTTGTTATAATTTTTCGTTTTTGTTTTAATGTTAACGTTTTATATTTGGATATTTTATTTTTATATATTGTACTTTTTGTTTTTGAACTTTTGTGTTTGTGATGGAAAGCTAGGATTTTGCCTCACCAGGTACGGTGGAAGACAGGTTGTCCTTTGACTCTTTTTATTTATTATTCTTGTTTTACATTGAGGACAATGTAAGTTTTAAGTGAGGTACTCTTTAAGCTTTCCTTTAATTTTTGTTTTGTTTGTCTTGTGTTGCTTATTGTGTTTGTTGTGCATGGCATAATTGTTGAAAATTTATTGATCTTTTCTTTGATTCTAGCATTATAGTTGAGACTTTAGTATCAGCATAGAAATGAGCATTTGAATTCATTCGGGATCAATTTTCGCATTCTGCAATTCATAACATATAATCTTTGTGAACCCACCTGTGTGAGTTTTGAGCCTCATAAATTTGATATTATTGTTAATTGATTTTCTTTTCTTAAGTGTGCACCTTCATGATTTAGCATCTCTAGAGTTTGCTTTTGCATACTAATTGAACTCGCATTATGATTTAATCTCAAGGTTTAAAGTGATGAAGGCAAATTAGGTTAGCCCTTTAGCTTAAAAAGAACTCCCTTAATATTAAATTCCTTAGTGTGCCAAGTTGAGCCTTTGACCTTTTCTTGTTTGATCAACACAATTCACAGCTTAACTTTCTCTTATTATCATCATACCTGCATTAAGGAATGGAGTTCCAATTATATGACAATAGGGTGGTTTATTTCAAAGTGTGGGGTAAGCAAATAAAAAATAATAATAAAAAAATAATAAGAATATGGTATTGCTATTTGGGGTGAAATGCATACTTTGCACTTTGTATTTGATTAAGAGTTGACTATTCTTTTCCTCTACATGTTAAGCTAGATGATCTATGCAATGTTATATTTTGTATATATATGTATAAAAAAAATTATAAAAGAAAAAGAAAAAAGAGAAAATAAAAAAAAGAAGAAAATAAAAGAGTATATATATATGTATACAAAAATTTACATATGTTCTAGCATTTGTTTGCAAAAGAGGAATGTCGGCTCGTGTATTTTTCTTTGAGTATGCAAGTATGTGAAGTATTAATGGGATTGTGAGTATGCCATTTGGGGGAGTTATGAGTGCCTTAGTAAGAGTAGTGTCTAATTTAGATACTCCATTTCTTGATGCTCCAGCTTAAATGTCTTTTCTCACACCTTCACCTTAACCCCATTGCATCCAAATAAAAGACCTTCGAATTAATTCTTGAGAAAATCAGTGAGGGAGATTGGATAATTAAGCAAGTTTATGGTAGTATGCAATCATGAGTGGTTTGAGTGATTAACTTTTGAAATCGAGTGAAACACTTAGATGAGAGATAAGATTTGTATGTCTAGATTAATGAATGAGTTAAGAAAATCTTGATTGAAGGAAAATGCGATTATTTATGCTGTGTCTTAAAGTATTTCATCTTATATACTGGAATTATAGTTAAAGGTTGTTTGAGTTTTTAATTTATGCCATGTGAATTTGCTTGAGGACAAGCAAAGTTTTAAGTGTGGGGTAGTTGTTTTATTATTTTTTGTTATAGTTTTGTGTCTTGTTTATTATGATAATTATTGTTTTATTTAGGTATTTTGTTAGTTTTAATCGGTTTGTTTGGTGTTTTCATTAATTTTGGTAGTTTTAGTTTATTTCAATGTTTATGTCGTTTTTGATGTAGTCTTTAGTATTGTGTTTATGTTGTGTTGGTTATTGTCTATTGACTTCTTGTTTAGATTTGTTTTGAGTTTTGTGTTAGGTTAAAAAGGCAAGGAAGCAAATTTGAAGGAGAAAGTGGCAGTGGCTGACACAGGCAGAGGACACGGCCAAGTCACTGGCCGTGTCCCATATCAAATTAAAGAAGAAAGCAACTCACAGAAGCAAACACATGCAAGGGACACGGCCAAGTCAGTGGCTGTGTCCCTCCAAAAATACTCCAACATGGCCAAGTCACTCTGACTTGGCCGTGTCTCACCAATTCCAAAGGCAAAGAAGACTAAAGCTCACAGAGGCAAACACAAGCAAGGGACACGGCCAAGTCTTGTGGCCGTGTCCCTCCAAAATGGTGCAACACGGCCAAGTCACCTCTGACTTGGCCGTGTCACTCAACAAAGAAGAAATAGAAGAGAGGCAAGCAGTGATGGACACAGGCAAGGGACACGGCCAAGTCACCTGGCCGTGTCCCTCCAAAGAACACTCACACGGCCAAGTCACTTCTGACTTGGCCGTGTCCCTCATGATCTAAACACGCAGCGAATTTTTTAAAGCGGACATTCGTATAAAAGGAAAGGAGAGCTAGGGTTTAAAGACTGTTGACGATTTTGAGCTGAGTTTGGAGCCGTCAGAGAGAGAGGAGCTAGGATTTTAACATTTTGTTTTCTTGATTTTGATTTCATTTTGGATTAAAACTAGCTAGATTAGATTGTTCATGCCATTGTTATATCCTTCTTGCAAGATTTGAACAAGAGATTCTTCAGAAGCTTCAAGGAGTTGTAACTTGGTTTTGTTCTTGAACTTATTCTCTTTATTTTCATTGAATGGATATTATCATGTCTATTTTGATTTCTTTGAACATTAATGAGATGAATATGTTTGATTGCATTATGAACTAATTTGATCTAGTCTAGGGTTTGTATGGATCTGCTATGATTGTATGAATTGGTTATTCTCTTAGCTAATAATTTCTTTAGCCTTGATTGAATGAAATATTGTTAACATATAAATGATTGGCCACCAATTGTGTGTTTAGGGTATTAGATGATGGATTGCGAGATGAAGTCTAATGCTGGAACAATTCAATTAAGAACTTAGGTGAATTAGAGATATAACCTATTAAAAAGATTGTTTCAATTAAAACAAGATTAGTTGTAAGAGGTTTGAATGCGAGAGCTTATTTCCTTGACTTAATTAATTAAGTTTTTTGAGATTTAATCTTTGAAATTAAATTAGTTCAGTGGAATAACCGTTCATACATATCAGTAGTAGAGAAGTGCAAACCCTAGACCCTTTTATCAAGTGAATCAAAACATCAACTCTTGTTTACTTTTATTGTTTTAAACTTCAATTAAACTTTTTCATTAGTTAGCAATTTAAATTTATTCATTACTGGTTACTTTTAATCTGATAATCAATTAGCCACTTTAACTTCCTTGTGAGACGACCTTGGGGTGATCACCTTTGCTACAGCTACCTCGTATACTTGCGAGTGACGCTTTGTGGTAGAGTTAATTCGAGCGCAACAGTATTTCAAACTCTTATGATCTATATAAATGAAACACTTTTCCCCATACAAATAATGCCGCCAAATCTTCAAGGCAAAGACTATTACTGCTAATTCCAAATCATACGTTGGATAATTCAGCTCATGCAGTTTCAGCTGTCGAGAGGCATAAGCAATGACTCTACCCTCCTGCATCAAAACACAACCTAAACCATTGTGTGAAGCATCATTATATATCACATATGGTTTACCTTCCACAGGCAGGGTAAGGACAGGAGCTTGAGTCAACATCTCCCTCAGCTGCTCAAAACTCACCTGACACTGATCTATCCACATAAATTTAACTCCTTTTCAAAGTAATCTGGTGAGTGGTGTAGCTATTATAGAAAAACCCTTCACAAACTGATGATAATAGCCTACCAATCCCAGAAAACTTCTAACCTCTGTCACAATCTTTGGTGGACTCCAATTCAAGATAGCCTTAATTTTACTCTGATCAACTCTAATACCCTCTGTTGAAACCACATGACCAAGAAAAGCTACCTGATCAAGCCAGAACTCACACTTAGATAGCTTAGCATACAATTGCTTCTCTCTCAGAGTTTGCAATACGATCCACAAATGCCTATCATGATCCTCCTCATTACGTGAATACACCAAGATATCATCAGTGAAGACCACCACAAACTGATCTAAATATGGTCTGAATATCCTGTTCATCAAATTCTTAAAAGCTGCTAGTGAATTCGTCAATCCAAAGGGCATCACCAGAAACTCATAATGCCCATACCTCGTACGAAAAGTTGTCTTGAGTGCATCCACATCTCTGACTCTCAATTGATGGTACCCTGATCTCTGATCAATCTTAGAGAATACTGCTGCTCCCTTCAACTGATCAAAGAGATCATCTATACGAGGCAAATGATACTTGTTCTTGATGGTCACCTTATTCAACTGCCTATAATCAATACACAATCTCATGGTGCCATCCTTCTTCTTCACAAACAACACAGACGCTCCCCATGGGGACACACTAGGGCAGACAAACCCTTTATTCAATAACTCTTGCAACTGCACCTTCAACTCTCTCAACTCAGCAGGTGCCATCTGATAAGGGGTAATAGAGATAGGAGTGGTACCAGGCAACAAATTGATACCAAACTTCACTTCTCTCTCAGGAGGTACCCCTGGCAACTCATCAAGGAAAACATCTGGAAACTCGACAACTGTGGGTATACTTTCAAGCAGGGATCCCAGTACTCTAGTATCTACAACATGAGCAAGATAAGCCTCACATCCCTTCTAAATCATCCTCCCAGCTGAAACAGCTGAAACAACCATAGATGAAAGATACCTCTGCTCACTAGATACTATAACATCCCCACCATCCCGTGTTCTGAACGTAACACATTTCTTCTAACAGTCTACCCTAGCCCCATGCTTGGATAACCAATCCATGCCCAAAATCAGATCATATTCCCTAAAAGGCATCTCAATCAGGTCACAGAGAAACTCCTCATCCTGAACAACAACTGGACTGTCTCGGTGCACCCTGCTCACCACAACACTATGCCCTAAAGGATTTGTCACCAAGACATCAAATCCTAGGGACTCAGAATGCAATTCAGACACAGGCAAGATGGATGCACTTATGTATGAATGCATAGATCCAGGATCTAATAGAGCAAGGACTAAAATACTAAATAAAGAAAATGTACCCGCAATGACGGCTGAAGCATCCGGCTGCCTCTGCATCACATAAACCCGCTGAGATGGCACAGCCTCATCTGGCCTATTGCCTCTGGATGTAGAGCCTCCTCTTTGACTAAACCTAGGGTGACCACCTCTACTAAAACCTCTGCCACCACAACCCCCTCTGACACTAGGTTGAGAAGATGCAGTATCTGCCTGCCTAACCTCTGGTGACTTGAGACAATCTATGATAAAATGGTCTGATAACCCACATCTAAAACACACTCCCGAAGCACCTCTCCACCAGCCGACACTTCCGTGTACTCTACCACAATGAACGCAAGTAGGTGGAGTAGGTCTCTGAGCCACTAGGGTCGGAGCACTAGCCACTGAAATTGCAAGTCTCTGTCTCTGTCTCTGCTGCTGTACTGACCTGCCAAACTACCCCTGGCTCCTACTAAACCTTTGAAAATGTCCCCCTCGGCCTCTCTTCACTGATGAAGACCCTGCCTCACTCTAGGGTCTCCTAACTCTGGTCTCCTCAACCCTGGCAGCTGCTGCAAGACTCTGTGCCCTCTCAACACTCCTGGCAGCTGCAACTAACTGGGAGAAATCCTGATACCAAGAGCCTGCGATGATGCACATGATAGATGGTCTCAGTCCCTCCTCAAACCTCCTACACCTGTCAAACTCGTCAGAAATGATCCCACCAGCATAGTGACTCAACTGAATAAACTCGATCTCATACTCGGTCACTGTCCTAGTATCCTATCTCATACTCAGGAATTCCATCTTCTTTGCATCTTTATACTCTTTCGGAGTATATGTCTGCTCAAATTCCCGCTAGAAATCATCATAGGTCAGAACTGGTGGATCATCCAGAGCATGTGAAACCGTCTTCCACCAATCATATGCATCTCTCTGCAGAAGAGATCTGGCATAATCAAACTTCTCTTCTGGACTAGCCTATAACTGAATAAATATCCTCTGAACCCGGTCTAGCCACAGCTTTGCTACAATAGGATCTATAGTACCAACAAAGTCCTCAGCCCCATACTTTCTTAATTTATCATACTGCCTCACTAGCAACTAATGCTGCGGCTGCGGAATTGGAGCCTGCCTCAACAACTCTACCATATGCCATACCCAGTCGGGCGGAACCTCATCAGCTACTGGTCTCACAGGCACAGAAATAGATACCTCACCAGCAGATACAACTCTAGCTCCATCTCTACCCTCATCTGGAGCCACACTCTCTGCACTACCCTCAGCAGCCTGATGCGGCCGAGACGCCATAACTACCTATATCTGCAAACAAAGCAGAAAATACTATATCAGATATCAGAAACTGCCAGTGCCAATGCTTGTATTACTCTCCCATTTCAAATACATTGACCCAAACATTCTTTATAATATACAATACATAAAATTCAAAACATAATATATTATGCATAAAACTCAAAATGTACAATAACATAAAAATATATACATGTTGCTGGCAGCGTTTCTGATCTCGATAGCAACTCTACAAGCTCAACTACAAGTCTAGACCCGACCTAGTCTAGAAGAACTCTCTGGCTCAACTGGGTCTACCTTGTCACCTGCGCAATGGAAACAATCATGCTAAGCCAAAGCCTAGTAGTACAAACTTTGATAATAACAATATAACTCAATGCAATACCAAATGCACAATGCATATAGATGTCACATCAATCCACTTTCTTATATTTTTCAAATAATTCATAAGCACAACTCATAACATTATATTACTCAATTGTATCATAATTCATAATTTACAGTAAAACAAAGACAAGCATGGGCACAAAAAGGATCTAATATGCCATTCAAATTTCAGAGTTACTGCTTTGGTCCATAATGACACCATGTGTCTAGCCCCGTAGGCAATATATATATATCCATGGATAATGTAATAGCCCCAGTCTCTTGGACCTCAACCCAGCTAGACCCTTAGGCCCCATGGTGTGTTTGAGCTATGCTTTTGCAATACCGTAAGTGGAGAGTCGCCCAAGTAATATAGTAGTCAGTGAGTTATCATTCCACTGAGGATAAGGTCAAGTACTAGTGCAAATCTTAACTGTTGTTTAGCAAATCAATAGTTGTTGTGATGTTTTGTAATTAAAAACAATTAATTTAATAACTGGAAGTAAAGGGAAATTAAATGATGTGCAAATAGGATCGATGATAATAATACTATCCAGATATTGAATCCCTTTAGCCTCAATGATATTTATGAACATCAATTTAGTTAATTCATTTAATAGAGTTGAGTTGGCATTCCTCTAACTTAGACTAAAACCTCTCTCAAGTGAATTAATCCCTAATCACTAAGTAGAGTGCCGGAATCTCTTCTCAAACACAATTAATTAGATTTTGCATTAAGAACAAGGAACTGTAAACCAAAGGATCTTGTAAGTCTATCTCTAGTACTCCAATCAATCCTCAACTCTTATGAATATTCAATTCATATCAAGCTTTCTCAAGTCAATAATATGAAAATGGCAACCAAACAATAAGCATGCTATTATCAATTGGAAATAAATCATTAAGCATCACAAGAATAAAACAACTCAATCAAATGATTCAACTAAATATAATTATTCAATCCATACAAATAAGCTAGGGTTCATCAATATCTAGATAGAGAATGAATTAGTTAATATTCAAAACCAGAAAAAACAGAATAAGAGAAATGAGTAAAAGAAACCAAACAATCCATGGCGAATAATTTGCATTTCTTCACTTGAATCCTTGATTCTTGGTTTAGGTCTTGTATAGGATATATCTTCTTCTTCAAGCTCAGCTCAAGACTCTCCTCTTTGCTCTAGCAGTTTGCTTCTTCTCCCTTGTTCTAGCCTCCACGTCCAAGATCTCTCTTTTTCTTCATTTTCTTCTCCTTTTAACTCCCTTCAAAGCTCACAGCCTATACCTTCCAGCTCACAATCCATACCTTCCAACTCACACTGCACTCCCTTGTTTCCCACATTTCCTTTGTTTTATCTTTCTTTTCCTCAAATTAGGTAAGCTTTTCTTTTTGTTTAATATTACTTTTGACAAAAGCTAGTCTTTGTTCCCCCACTTGTCTGCAAAAGAAATTCAATTATTCAAAGTTGCCCTAGGTGACATGGCCAAGCTTGCTAGCTGCGTCTCCTTCTGCCCTTTCTTTCCTTCTTTTCTTCTAGCTGACATGGCCAAGCTCCTAGTAGTGTCATGTGACACGGCCAGATGTGTCGCTTTCTGCTTTTAGCTTTGCTCTTCACTTGTTCTTTGGCTTAGGTTGGGACATGACCAAGCTTGTGGTCGTGTCATGTGACATGGCCACTGGCTTGGGCGTGTCAACTGCCAGTGTCAGCTTCTGCCTTCATTTCTTTCCTTTCTTGGTTTTGTTCCATGGGTGAGACATGACCACTGGCTTGGCCATGTCTCTTGGGTGTGTCAGCTGCTGTCTTGAAATTCATTTGAGGGACACGGCCAAGCTTGCTTTGGCTTGGCCATGTCTTGCTTGATTCATGCTCTTTCTTCATTGTTTTGATCATCCAAGGGAGTTTTTGCACTTTAACCTAAAACAAACACTTAAAACAAACTTTAAACAAAAATCAAATGAAACATTAACTAAAAACACATAGAAATCATACTAAAAACAAGTATAAAAATGCTCTTATCAAATACCCCACACTTAATTCCTTGCTTATCCCCAAGTAAGGCTAAAATCAAAACAAACTAAATAAGAAAAATTTTGTCAAGTTCAAGAGTTATAAAAATGCATCAAGACTTCCTTATCCCCAAATCCGCAATCAATATGAAATCGAACAAAATTGATACCAATGCAATTAAGTGGCTTTCCATGCATAACCTATGTTGTCACTCCCTCACCAACTCTTAGAAAGTGTTTGATCAAGGTGGTGTTTACACTCATAACAATCAATGAAAGATTATTGCCATAGGCTTGCTTATCTATCAAATCTCCACCACTTAATTACAATAAAGCATCAATCAAAAGGTCTTTTGGGTTGTAATGGGGCTAAGGTAGAGGCATGGCATTTAGGAAATGTGAGCTTAATCATTAAGTTCAAGAGCACATCAAGAATGAAGTAACCGATCATATATATATAACCCAACGATCCCAAAACACCTTCCTCTTATCTACCCCTAGGTATTTAAAGAACTTTTCAAGGGAACTCACTTATTACATCTTGTAACATATTCCAACCCTTTCAACAAGAGCAACAATTATTCTTATTATTTTTCTTCTTTTTATTTGATTTTTTTTATTTTGCTTTGCAATCTTAAACCTACTAAATTTAACCCCACACTTAATTCAACACAACACTTGGTCATAAATGCTCTTAAAATGCTCTTGACCTAATGAAAGGGTAAGAGTTAAAATAACAAGGTTCAAGCTAATGATGTTGTGAAAAAGAAAGAAAAGGAAAAACGAAATAGGCTCAAAATTGGCTATCTAAGGTTAAAAATAGGGTTGGTCTTTTTAAGCTAAAGTGGGTTCACCTAATTGCCTTAATCATTTTGATGCCAAATTGAAATTTTTATGTAGTCTTAAAATGTATGTCAAAGTAAGTTCTAGCAAGTTATCAATCAAAGATGTCCACACATAAAAAGAATAATAAGTTGATGGCTCAATTTCTCACTAGGTTAAAGGTGATACAAAGAAAAACCAACAAAATTTACAATAAAAACCAATTCTACTCAATTCTCAAATTCATGCTTCAAAAATTCAAAAGTCATCTATCAACAATCTTATAACAATTGAACTTTTCAATCTCCATCAAAATGAAGTCTAGCACAAAACTTACAAAACATCTATAACAAAACGCTTAAGAAAAATAGACAATTTTCATTTATGAACCAAAGGCTTAGCACTCACCCAACACTCTAAGTTTTACATTGTCCTCAATGGAAACAAGGATAATAATGAAAAAGAGTTAAGGTACAACCTTTTTTCCATCATTCCTTTGTGAGGCAAGCACTACCTTTTCATTCACAAACATCAATTGTTCAAGAACAAAATACAATATATCTAAAATAACCAAAATATAAAGTGTTAACATTAAAAACAATAACGAAAAATAACAACGAAAATATGCGATAACTGAAAATAAGTAAAAAGTGTTCTCAAAATGTTGGAACCGAATTGATCTATGGTGATGGAGGATGTGATGAAGAGGCAGCTGAAGGATGGATGCTCAGAATCTTAGCAAGGTTGCTATTGATTTGTTCCAACTATTGCAGGACTGTAGTATGGTTACTATTGACCTTGCTTTCCAGTGCTTCTATCCGATTAATGATCTCTTGATTGTCCGGGGCCAGAGCATCTTCATCCAAATCAAGAGAATCCGAGTTAGACCCCTCATGGACTCGTGTTCTCTTTTGCTGGCCCCCAGTGCAACTGGCTCATCTGAAGTCATCACATAGGCACCTCCTCTTTTGATAACCATATGCATCTTCTCAAGTGTGGCTAGGTCTAACGAATCATTACCCAAGATTCTAGTCAATGGAAGTTGCTCGGGTCAAAATCGTCAAGAAGGGCTATTGCCAAAGTGGTAACCAATCCTCCAATACAAATGGCACCATTCTTTTTATTTGCCACATTGTCAAAAACATCGGCTAACCAATAGTCAGCACTAGTAGGTATGGCATTAATAGCACAGTCTAAGAAAAAGAGTTCGCTTGTTTCCATGACACCTGTGCTTTCCTTTCGTGCAAAGAACCTACAAGACATGAAGCAATGTAAATATCTTAGGGCAGGGTTTGCTAATTTTTTTGCCTTGGCTGATTTGGCCACATAAGTCCCCGAGCCTAATGCTCCCCATTCAAATTGCTGCTTAAAACCCTTAGGTACAGATTTTTCCCCTTCTTGATGGAAACCAAAGATATCATTCATTTGCGTAATACTAATAACAATTGGTTTTCCAAGCAATTTAAAGGTTAACCTAGTGCAAATTTTCTTTTCATCTCTATCAACCTTAAGAGAGGTTAAAAATTCCATGGTAAGCTCTTGAAATTGCAAAGGTTTAAGGGAAACAAATTATTCCCATCCAAGGTTTTGAAAGAAGCTATAGAAATTATCCTTAATATGAAGAGCATTGAGGGATTCTTCACTTACTGTTTTATTAGTTTTTGTCATAGAATTGTATCTTATTTATTATGATGATTATTGTTTTCTTTAGGTATTTTGGTAGTTTTAATCTGTTTATTTAGTGTTTTCATTAATGTTGGTAGTTTTAATTTATTTCAGTGTTTTTGTCATTGTTGTCTTAGTTTTTAGTGTGGTGTTTATGTGTTCTTGGTTAATGTTTCATTTGATTCTTGTTTAAAGTTTGTTTCAAGTGTTTGTTTTAGGTTAATATGCAAAATATTTCCTTGGAGAAAGAATAGCATGAAGCATGTCTCATCTTAAGGGCAAAACCAAGGAACCAAGAGAGGAAGGAAAATTTGGGCAGTAACTGACACACTCAAAGGACACGGCTGTTGCTTTTGAATTAACTCTACCACAAAGCGTCACTCGCAAGTATACGAGGTAGCTGTAGCAAAGATGATCGCCCCAAGGTCGTCTCTCAAGGAAGCTAAAGTAGCTAATTGATTATCAGATTATGAATAATAAGTAATGAAGATAATTTAAATTGTTAACTAATGAAGAAGATTGATTGAAGTCTAAAACGAATAAAAGTAAATTAAGCTGATGTTTTGATTCACTTGATAGAAAGGTCTAGGGTTTACACTTCTCTACTACTTATAAGTATGAACGGTTATTCCTCTTAACCAATTTAATTTCAAAGATTAAATCTCAAGCAACTTAATTAATTGAATAAAGGAAATAAGCTCTCGCATTCTAACCTCCCTCAAATAATCTTGTTCCAATTGAAATAATCTTTTCCTAGGTTATATCTCTAATTCACCTAAGTCCTTAATTGAATTGTTCCAGCATTAGACTTCATCTCTCAATACATCATCTAATACCTAAACACATAATTGATGGCCAATCAATTATATATTAACAATATTTCGTTCAATAAAGGCTTAAAGAAATAATTGAGTTAAGAGTAATAACCAATTCATACAATCATTGCAAATCCATACAAACCCTAGACTAGATCAAATTAGTTCATAATGCTATCAAACATACTCATCTCATTAATAATCAAAGAAATCAATTTAGACATGATAATATCCATAAATACAATTCCAATGAAAATAAAGAGATAAAGTTCAAGAACAAAACAAAATTACAAACTCCTTGAAGCTTCTGAAGAATCTCTTGTTCAAATCTTGCAAGAAGGATTTATCAATGGCATGAACAATCTAATCTAGCTAGTCTAATCAAAGTGTAATCAAAATTAGAGAAAACAAATGCCTAAGTTCTTCTCTTTGACGGCTCAATCTCAGCTCCCAAAATCTCAACAACCCTTAAGAAAACCCTAAATCCATATTTATACGAATCCCCGCTTTTAAAAATCCACGTTGCCTTTGGTCCATGAGGGACACGGCCAAGTTAGAAGAGACTTGGCCGTGTTGGAGTGCATTGGACGGACACGGCCAGTGACTTGGCCGTGTCCCTTGCTTGTGTTTGCTACTGCTTGCTTTTGATCTTTTCTTCTTTGGTTGAGTGACACAGCCAAGTCTTGAAGAAGACACGGCCGTGTTGGACCTTTTTGGAGTGACTTGGCCGTGTCTCTTGCCTGTGTTTGCTTCTATGAGAATTGCTTTTCTTTGCTTTGGATTTTGGTAAGACACGGCCAAGTTAGAACAACTTGGCCGTGTTGGAGCATTTTTGGAGGGACACGGCCACTGACTTGGCTGTGTCCCTTGAGTGTATCCCTCTCTGTGTCTTGATCTTCCTTTTTAACTTGATATGGGACACGGCCAGTGACTTGGCCGTGTCCTCTGCATGTGTCATCTACTGTCTATTTTTCTTCTTTTTGGTTCCTTGGCTTTTTAACCTAAAACAAGACTTGAAACAATCTTTAAACAACAATTAAATGAACATTAACCAACAAAACATAAACACACACTAAAAACTAGGACAAAAACGACATAAACACTGAAATAAACTAAAACTACCAAAATTAATGAAAACACTAAATAAACATATTAAAACTAACAAAATACCTAAATAAAACAATAATTATTATAATAAACAAGACACAAATCTATAACAAAAACTAATAAAACAACTACCCCACACTTACAACTTTGCTTGTCCTCAAGCAAATTCACATGGCATAAATTAAAAACTCAAACAACCTTAACTAAAATTCCAGCATATAAGATGAAATCCTTCAAGACTCAGCCATAAATATTTGCATCTTACTTCAATCAAGGATTTTCTTAACTCATTCATTAATCCAGACATACAAATCTTATCTCTCATCTAAGTGTTTCACTCGATTTAAAAGGTTAATCACTCAAACCACTCATGACTGCATACTACCATAAACTTGCTTAATTATCCAATCTCTCTCACTGATTTTCTCAAGAAATAATCCGAAGGTCTTTTATTTGGATGTAATGGGGCTAAGGTAAAGGTGTGAGAAAAGACATTTAAGCTGGAGCATCAAGAAATGGAGTATCTAGATTAGACAATACTCTTGTTCTTAAACTCATAACTCCCTCAAATGACATACTTACCAATCCCTTGATACTTTCACATACTTGCACACTTCAAGAAAATACATGAGTCGACATTCCTCTTTTGATAACCAATGCTAGAATATTTATGAATTTTGTATATATGTATAACTTTTCTTTTATTCTCTCTCTTTTTTTTTATTTTTATTTTCAATATTTTTTTTAATACATATATATACAAAATATAGAATTGCATGGAACATCTAGCTTAAAATGTAGAGGAAAAGAATAATCGACTCTTAATCAAATACAATGTGCAAAGTATGCATTCAACCCCAAATAGCAATATTTATTTTATTTTATTTCTTTTACTTGCTTACCCCACACTTTGAAATAAACCACCCTATTGTCATATCACAAAACTCCATTCCTTAATGCAGGTATGATGATAATAATAGAATGCTAAGTTGAGAATTGTGTTGATCAAACAAGAAAAGGTCAAAGGCTCAACTTGGCTCACTAAGGAATTTAATATTAAGGGAGGTCTTTTAAGCTAAAGGGCTAACCTAATTTGCCTTCATCATTTTAAAACTTGAGATTAAATCATAATGTGAGTTCAATTAGTATGCAAAAGCAAACTCTAGAGATGCAAAATCATGAAGGTGCACACTTAAGAAAAGAAAATCAACTGATAATAATATCAAATTATGAGGCTCAAAACTCACACAGGTGGGTTCTCAAAGATTTATATGTCATAAATTCCAGAATGTGAAAATTAATCCTGAATGAATTCAAATGCTAATCTCTATGCTGATACTAAAGTCTCAACTATAATACTAAAATCATAGAAAAGATCAATAAGATTTTCAACAATTATGCCATGCACAACAAACACAATAAACAAAACAAGACAAAAATTAAAGAAAAGCTTAAAGATTACCCCACACTTTAGAATTTACATTGTCCTCAATGGAAACAAGAATAATAAAGAAAAAGAGTTAAAGGACAACCTGTCTTCCATCGTACCCTGGTGAGGCAAACACAAAAGTTCAAAAACAAAAGTACAATATATGAAAATAAAATATCCAAATATAAAATGTTAACATGAAAAACAAAAACGAAAAGTAATAACAAAAATACACTAAACAAAATAAAGCAAGGAACTCAAAATCTATGGAAAAGGCGGGCGTGAAGATGATGCAGTCGAGGGATGAAGACTCAAGATCTTGGCAAGGTTGCTGTTAATCTGATCCAACTGTTGCAAAACCTCAGCATGTTTACGGTCCACCTTGCCCTCTAGTCTATCTACCTTTCCCTCCAGGGCCTCAATCCTAATAAGTACCTCTTGACTTTCCGAGACCGGAGCATCCTCATCTAGATCAAGTGAATCTGAGTCAGAATCTTCTTGAACCCGTGCTCTCTTCTGCCTGTCCTCCGGTGCTTCTGGCTCAGCTAAAGCCATCATATAAGCCCCTCTCCTATGCACCACCATATGCATTTTCTCTAATGTGGCCAAATCTAATGAATCATTACCCGTAATTCGAGTCATGCGACAGGTACTCGGGTCAAAATCCTCAAGAAGGGCTACTGCCAATGTAGTAATCAGTCCTCCAACACAAATTGCCCCCGTCCTTTTATTAGCCACAATATCAAAAATATCGGCTAACCAATAACCGGCACTAACAGGCACTGCATTAACCACACAATCCAAGAAAAATAGTTCACTCAATTCCACCACACCGGGGCTCTCCTTCCGAGCAAAGAATCCGCAAGACATGAAACGATGCAAATACCTTAAAGCGAAATTTCTTAATTTAGATGCTTTGGCCGATTTGGCCACATAGGTCCCCAAGCCTAATGCTCCCCAAGCAAATTGCTTTTTAAATTCTTTAGGTACCAACCTTTCCCCATGCTGATGGAAACCATATATAGCATTTAATTGTTCAATAGTAAGCACAAATGATTTACCAAGCAATTTAAAACTCATTCTAGTGCAGATTTTTTTTTCATCTCTTTCAACTTTAAGAGATGTCAAAAATTCCAAAGTCAGCTCCTCAAATTGCAAAGGTCGCAAGGAGACTAGATTCTCCCACCCAAAAAATTGCACATATCGATAAAAATTAGTCCTAATTTGCAGAGCATCAAGAGATTTATCATTAACATACCTCATCGGGAAAAACCCCCGAGCCAAAAGAAGCTCCTTCTATTGTAGGCCTCTTCTTCTTGCGGTGTGAAACAATCTTTGTTCTTGGCATCTTGAGAAATCTGAAAAAAAAAATTCAAACCAAAACTTGATCAAATCAAACTTTTATGAGAATCGAAGAAGTTTTAATGGATTATTTCTAGTTTTGGTGAAGAGACTTGAGGTTTAATGGAGGATTTGGAGCTTGGAATCACAAAGAATGGAGGTTGCAAGAGAGAAAGCGAGAGAGCGAGAAGATGAACAAACAGGAAACTAGGGACTGAATGAGGAAAATGGTGGAAAAAATCGTGTTTTTTAAAGTGAAAAAGTGAGAGACACGGCCAAGTTAGGGTTAACACGGCCGTGTCTTGTGTGTGTTGAGGGACACGGCCAGTGACTTGGCCGTGTCCCATGGGCGTGTCTGCTACTGGAAGAAGAGGTCCAAAATAAAAAAACACAAAGAGCAATTGGTGAAGTCTTGGCCGTGTCCCATGTGACACGGCCAAGTCCTTTGGCCGTGTCACTTACTGTGATAAAGTGCAAAAATAAAAACTTTGTGTTTTTGTTAAGGCTTGGCCGTGTCCCATGTGACACGGCCAAGGGACACGGCCAAGCTCCTTGGCCGTGTCTCCTTCTGCTACTTTCAACTTTTTTT
Source organism: Garcia nutans (assembly GCA_947685225.1). Lineage (NCBI taxonomy): Eukaryota > Viridiplantae > Streptophyta > Magnoliopsida > Malpighiales > Euphorbiaceae > Garcia > Garcia nutans. The sequence continues at coordinate 31,985,876 of CANTUV010000011.1, read as the reverse complement.
ATTTTATTTTTATTTTATCAAAGAAATTGCAAACCTCTTCTCCGATCAACCTGAAACACATTAGAAAGATAAAAACCGATCAAAGCACCCATTCCATTTATTTAGACTAAACATAAAATCAAAACTTGCTAAAGTTAAAATTACAACTATGAAAAATAAATGCAAACCGATGGGTTGCCTCCCATTTAGCGCTTCTTTAATGTCATATAGCTGGACATCATGCAAGACTTATGGATCATGGATCAAAGTGCTGTCAATGATCCTCACTTCTTGAAATCCTTCATTGTATGGTTTAACTCTCTGTCCATTCACTTTAAAAGTCTCACTTGTTCGAGAGTTAAGCAATTCAATGGCACCAGAAGGATACACCTGAGTTATCTCGAAAGGACCACTCCATCGAGACTTGAGTTTACCTGGAAAAAGACGGAGTCGAGAGTTAAAAAGTAAAACTTTCAAACCTGGACTCAATGTCTTTCGCACTATAATTCTATCATGAAGTGCTTTAGTGCGATCCTTGTAAATTCTTAAGCTCTCATACGCCTCATTTCTCAGCTCATCTAACTCTGAAATTTGCAGGAATCGTTCTCTCTTTGCTTTGTCCAAGTCCAAATTCAGAGTCTTGATTGCCTAATACGCTCTGTGCTCTAACTCCACTGGTAAGTGACAAGCTTTTCCAAAAACCAATCGGTATGGACTCATACCAAGAGGAGTTTTGAAAGCAGTCCGATATGCCCATAGTGCATCATGCAATCTACTTGCCCGATCCTTCCTTGATAAGTTGACTGTTTTCTCCAGAATTCCTTTAATCTACTTGTTGGATGTTTCCACTTGTCCAGAAGTCTGTGGATGATATGGGGTCGCCACCTTGTTCTTCACACCAGATTTATGCAATAACTTCTCAAAAAACTTGTTGCAAAAATGACTTCCCCCATCACTGACTATCACTCTTGGTGTGCCAAATCTGCTAAGAATGTTTTCCTTCACAAATTTAACAACCACATTAGCATCATTAGTACGGGTGGGGATTGCCTCCACCCATTTGGAAACATAATCAACAACAACTAAAATATATTCATAACCAAAGGACTTGGCCCATGAAGTCTATTCCCCACACATCAAACAGTTCAACAACAATATATGATTGAAGGGGCATTTCATTCCTCCTCCCAATGTTACCTACTCTTTGGCAATGATCACAGTGCTTACAATACTCTTGAGCATCTTTATAGTGTTAATGGAATTTGGGTAAAGACTATTTGAGTATTGATAATCTTAATGTAAGTTAAACCCATGAGCTTGTGGAATGAATATTACTGTATATGAGAGTACTATTAAATTGAATAATGTGATTGATAGTATGAGAATGATTATGCTTGCATTGACAAACCTGAGCAAAGCTAGGTCATGGGATAATATTGACAGTAAGAAATGGGATGGATCAATGTGGATTTAAGAAATTGAGATTTGTCATAATTAGACTTGGAGAGTATAAAGAGATTATTGAGCCCAATGTATATATGAGTGGATGTAATGTACATGTGTATAGATATGTGAGTAATATATATATATATATCTATGTGTTGAAGAATAAACAAATGGATGTATAGATGGTATACTAATGCATTTAAAAATATATGTGAGAGAGATGTCACCTTAGTAGCGTGACTAAGATTTTGTGAAGTAATATCATGGTGATAATGTATATGTGTTGGGTTGATAAACAACTTAAGTCATGTCAAAAAAGGATAAAAATGATGTTGTTCACGGAATAGTAAAATGTTAAATTGTGTTGAAAATATGTAAAAGAGGAATTAAATATAATTGTATGATTATGTGTATACATGTATAGAAAATGTGGAATGAGTTTTTGATATGAATGTAATTGTAAAATGTAAGAAATGTGGAAAGTAAATCACATTGTGAATGTGATCTATGGATGTGTTATATAATTGCATATTTGATGTATATTGGAAATGACATTGCATGTAGTAGTGGACCTAAGAGAGATTAGGCCTTGATTGACGTAAAGAGTATGTGATGAAATGAAAATAAGAATAAACTTAAGAAATGTTGGATAGTGAAATGGTTATGGAAATAAGGATTAATTTGGGAAATGGTGGACAGTAATATTGTTATGATAATAACTGAATTTGGTTATCATAAATGTTATGAGCCAAAGTATTTGTGTGAGGAAATGTTCTGTGTATATAAATTTAATAAGAAATTATAAGGGAAAAAGAAAGTATAAAGAATGAAATTTATGTAAGATCTGTATAAGATTGAATGATGTGTGAAGGAGAGGTTAAGGATAATATTGTTGTATATGAGACATGCAAATGGTGATCAAATAATTAAGAGTAAATTGTGTTGAGATAGAGTTGATATATGTTAATTTTGGATGTAGTAAAGTTTGGAGAATGGAGATATAATATTTGTGATGCAACTTAGTAGTATAATTGGAAAGTTAGAAATAAATAATAGAGGAACAGTATTGATTTATAAGTTTCAGATGTGATCATTAATCTCCTATGGCCATATAGTGTATTTATGGTATTTGGCCGATTAACTTTGTTATCCACAGAATTGAGACTAAGAAAGTATAACTGTAATACTACTTTAGTAAGATTGATAATTATGTTTCTAGAAACATGATTAACGGTTATGATTGATGAAGTGTATTTTATGGTTTTTGTGTTAGCAATTTGGTTATAATTCTGGAAAAGAAAAGACAGAAAGAGAATTGTGGAAATACTTTAAGTTATGAGTAATGTGAGAAAAAGGTAATTATTGTTAATATAGTAATGATATGATAAGTGAGAAGATGATAATGAAAGAAGATTGCAGAATGTGTTTGAGAGCTATATTGATTATGTTTATGGTATACGGTGAATAAGTGGATGGGTTTAAAATTTGAGTGAGTAAACTATGAATGATAAGCATGGTATGAGATAATTATGAAATTTGGTGGAATTGTATTGAGATAATGAAAGATAAACTATGTGTATATTGAAAGATAAATTAAAGTGGATGGTTATTCATGATAAATTTAGATAAGTGAACTATTGATTTGAATCAAACAAGATTATGATGTTAAGATATTGTGGAGAATAAATCAATTGATCTGGATTTTTGCTATAATTGTGAATTATTATTGAGATTTAATATGTATGGTTGTGCTAAAGGCATAAGAGATAAATAATGATGTATACAATGTAAAATTTTGATAGATAAACGGACATGAATTAATTGAATTATATCAATTTTAATGATGAGAAAAGGGAAGAAGTTGATTTCCTGTAAAGTAAGTTCAAAAGCATTGTATTAATATTGATGTTAAGTGAGAAAATACTAGAGAAGGAATGAAGTGTATGAGAAATAAGAATATTATTATCAATGAAGGTTTGATAAATGTTTGTTTGTAAGGATGATTGTAATGATGGGATAATTAATGTTAAGATATAAGTTTATGATCTTGAAAGTTAAAGTTAAGAGAATAGTTATAAAGAGATGAAGTGATAAAATATTTTGAATGTAATAATGGAATGTAACATAAGTATGTTAAAGGATGATTGAATTTTTGCATATAGATAAGGTATTTGAGAGTATAATGAGTTATTTTGAATATTGGATGAGAATGTAATAAGGTATAAAGATTTTTATCGTGACAAGTTATGGAATTGAATAATATAATTGACTCTAAGGGGGAGAGTGCAAACTATGTGATTTGATGAAAATTTTAAATGGTGTATTGGTAAGAATGGAATGTTATTGTACTGAGTAATTTCGAGGACGAAATTTTTTTTTAGGGGGAGAGAATTGTAATATCCCGGAATAGACCCTAAGAGTTTTGGAGTTATTGTTGTTGTATTTGGATTTAATGTATATGTGTATATGTGAAATATAAGGATAATATATGTAAGACATATACATATACATCACATATACATGGGATATATATAATGGTGAAGGATAAGTGAGTTGTATATATATTTGTATAACTAAATAATAATAATAATAAAGACAAAAAGAAAAGAGAAGAAGAAAATCAAAGAAAGAATATGTGGTGGAGATTTAAAGTATTATTATTATTATTACTATTGTTATTGTTATTGTTATTATTATTATTATTATTATTATATATATATATATATATGGATAAGGACAAAGGAAAGAAGTAGAAACTTCTTCTTCCTTCTACTCCTTCTTCGTCTTCTTCGTTCTTCTTGGCCGAGAGAGAGAGGGAGAGAGAGAGAGAGAGAGAGAGAGAGAAAGAGAGAAAGATGTGATTTTCTTACCAAATTTCTTAAGGAATTCAAGAGATTTGATGATAGAGATGAAGATTTGATAAAGGATTCAAGTAAGTATTTATTTCTTTAAATTGATTTTCATTGTTTGAGTTGGGTTTGGTATGGTTGATGTGTGATGATGATGATATTGAAAGATTTAAGTATATATATGTGTTGATTTGGTAATTGGATGATGATAATATGATTATTTGTGAAGATGATGATGAATTGTTGAATAAGGGTTGAGTTTAATGAAATTTGGGGATTTGATAAATTGGTATATGAATGATGTTTATAATGATGATTGGTGTGTGTTTTGAGTGTTGTTGATGTTTTGGTAAGTTTGTTATGGTTTTTGGGTGTGTTTGATGAAGATTGTTTGAAGTGAGTAATGATAAAAAGATGGGTATTGTTGGATGTTGTTGTGTGTTGACCGGAATCTGGGTTTTTAGTCGGACACGCCCAGAGACACGGCCAGTTTGTTAGGCGTGTCGTTGGTTCTGTTTTCTGGAGTTGGTAGCACGAGCAGTGACACGCCCATGTTATTGAGCGTGTCATAAGTTCTGTGTGGCAGTAGAATTGACACGACCAGTAACACGCCCGTGTTATTGAGCGTGTCATAGCTACTGTGAGTTTGGAGAATTGACACGGCCATGAGCACGCTCTTGTTGATTGGACGTGTTGATGTTTTTGAGATACAGAATGTATTACACGCCCAGTGACACGCCCGTGGTTATGAGCGTGTCAATGTTTCTGTGTTGTGGAGTTAGGGCACGATCAGGAACACGCCCGTGTTGATGAGCGTGTCATGTGTTGAGTTTGCCCTAATTGATTCTTATTTGTATTATCTCATGTGTATTTCTAAGTGAGTGTGTATGATTACTTTTGGATTAGGTTTTAAGAGATGGAATTGCCCCTAATCCAAGTATTGAAAGATCTATGGAAGAGAAGTTATATGGGAGTGAGTTCTTTAGAGGTAAGTACAAAACCCTATTGGATTGCATATAAGTATATTGTTAAAATAAATATTAATATTGTATATGCAATGAAAAGATAAGAGATATGATACTACATTAATACATATAAGATGTGAAGGCATTCAATATATATATGTTATGAAATGTGAAAGATGTGAGGATATGATTTGTATGATGTGTATTCCAATTTATATGGTAATGCAATTGATTGTGCATACTTGAGTAATGAATGATTATGTATATAAATATCAAAGATGAACTATGAAATGTGATAATGTGATATTGTGGTGAACTATGAAATGTGATAATGTGATATTGTGATGAACTATGAAATGTGATAATGTGATATTGTGATGAACTATGAAATGTGATAATGTGATATTGTGGTGAACTATGAAATGTGATAATGTGATATTGTGATGAACTATGAAATGTGATAATGTGATATTGTGATGAACTATGAAATGTGATAATGTGATACTGTGATGAACTATGAAATGTGATAATGTGATATTGTGGTGAACTATGAAATGTGATATTGTGATGGAATATGAAATGTAAATTGAGAGGTGATGATGTATAAAGCCATTGTGGTTGGCTATGATATTGAGAATGAGATAAATGAGGCATGTTTTGCCTAAATGATGCCATTGTGGTTGGCTATGATGATGTAAATGATGATCAGAATGAGAATGAAATTGATAATGAAATAATAAATGAATTGTGTGGCTAATGTGTTATTCATTTTCAGAGTTTTGTTGTTGGTGGCATGCCTAATAAGTGTAACAATCTCTTGAAGTTAGGTTGGATTGAATCCTTGAAGCCTAATTGAGATGTTACCACCCTTGAAGCTAGGTTGGGTTAGTTCTTGAAGCCAAGTTGGGTAGAAGCTTAGCATGCTTTGCTCCCCTTGAAGCTTGGTTGAACTTAATCCTTGAAGCCTAGTTGGGTATATGATATTGATAAATGTGATAACAAAACCAAAGCATTAACTCTGAACTTTGAATGACATATTAGTGTCTTTTGGGCCCGAGTCTGTCTTTGTTGTTAATGTGATGTATATACAAGTTGAAATAAATGAGTAATGGGATCTATGTTGCCTTTGTTGGAAATGTGAGTTGTGAATGATGAATTGTGGTTAGTGATATGATTATATAACATACATGAATTATTGAAAGGAGATATGGTTTGTGAAGTTATATGCAATATGCGATTATAAAGTATAAAATGATATATATGATATGTATGAGGTGAAATTGGTAAGTATCATAATATGAAGGTTCTATCAATTTATTGAATTATGTTTGATGGTTATGTTATATGTGTATATGTATATCCTCTATAAGGTTAATAGGATTATATGAAGAATGCATTGAAAAAGGGGAAAACAGAGTAAGAAAATGTTAAAACATGAGACTAAACATATGAGGTATGTTTCCTTTATATTGTATATTTTAATGGTTACTTGTACTACTAAGCTTTCGAGCTTAGCGCGGTTATCTTAATCGCGCAGGTATATAGGTTATGAAGCTGGAGATAAGCTACTATGTCACAACGAGGACAAGTATAGTTCGAGACCAACTAGATGGTGGTGCATGCATGTAATTATACTGTATTTTCATAAGAATGTATTCATTTGTATAAATGAATCTTTGGAATAAACAATGTAACTTATATTTATGTATTACCATGATAAGAATAACCATTTTGTAAATACTTTCATATGATTTAAATGTATTATGGTTTTAAAAATTAAAGTAAAGAGTTATAATGGTGATGAAAAGTGACATTCTTATACTCTATATACATATTGTATGTGTACCTGCTATATGTACAGTATTTATATGGGGTATCGGGGTGTTACAATGCAAGATTTTCACTAAAGAAGGGTAATCTAGATAAATGATCAGCTACCACATTCTCACTACCCTTAGTATCTATGATTTGGAAATCAAATTCTTGCAATAACAACACCCATCTAATTAAGCGAGGTTTAGCATGTTGTTTTGTTAAAAGATATTTTAGAGCTGCATGATCAGAATGCACAATAATTTTCGACCCAATTAAATATGCTCTAAACTTATCTAAAGCAAAAACAACAGCTAACATTTCCTTTTCAGTTGTGGTGTAATTCAATTGTGCACTATTCAGGGTCAAGCTAGCATAATATATTACTCTCAAGTATTTATCAACCCTTTTCCCAAGAACAGCTCCTACTGCATGATTAGAGGCATCACACATGATTTCAAAAGGTAAAGACCAAACAAGAGCTACTATTACTGGTGCACTAGTCAATTTTTCTTTAAGGGAATTAAAAGCTTGCATGCATTGTGCTGTAAATTCAAATGGAACATCTTTCCCTAACAAATGGCACAATGGTTGGCTTATTTTGGAAAAATCCTTAATAAACCTCCTGTAAAAACCTGCATGCCCTAAGAAACTTCTTATTCCCTTAACAGAGGTAGGTGGGGGTAACTTAGCAATCAATTCAACTTTAGCCTTATCCACCTCAATCCCTTTACTTGACACCACATGACCTAAGACAATGCCCTGAGTAACCATAAAATGACTCTTTTCCCAACTTAAAGTGAGGTTACATTCAATGCATCTCTCAAGCACACGAACAAGTTTATTGAGGCAATTATCAAAAGAACTACCAAAAACAGAAAAGTCATCCATAAATACCTCAATAAAATCATCAATCATGTTTGAGAAGACAGACATCATCATCTCTAAAAAGTTGCAGGTGCATTGCATAAGCCAAAGGGCATACGTCGAAATGCATAAGTCCCAAAAGGGCAAGTAAAGGTAGTCTTAGACTGATCCTCTGGAGAAATTGGCACCTGATAGTAACCTGAAAGGCCATCAAGAAAACAATAATGTGAGTGTCCAGAAAGTTTATCTAACATCTGATCAATAAAAGGAAGAGGGAAATGATCTTTCTTTGTAGCATTGTTCAACTTCCTATAATCAATACACATTCTCCACCCATTGGTAGTCCTAATAGGAACCAATTCATTATTTTCATTTTTCACAACAGTGATTCCTGGTTTTTTAGGAACTACATGTACTGGGCTCACCCACTCACTATTAGCTATTGGGTAAATTACTCCTTCATCCAGCAATTTGAGCACTTCCTTCTTAACCACTTCACTCATATTTGGGTTAAGGCGCCTTTGGGTCTCCCTCTCAGGTTTAGCTCCCTCTTCTAAAGTGATTCTATGCATGCACATTGAAGGGCTAATACCCTTGATGTCACTCAATCCCCATCCTATTGCTTTTTTCAATCTTTTAAGCTCACTCACCAACCTTGTCTCCTCCTCTTCACTAAGTTCACTAGATATTATCACAGGTAAGGTATTGTGATCTCCTAAAAACACATATTTCATATTCTTAGGTAACTCTTTCAGCTCTAACTCAAGTGAAGGGTTCTTCTCTTCTTTTTGAATGGGGGGAAGTTCAAAAACTGGGTCCTCCTTAAGCTCCTCTATTTCCGCACCCTCTAAAGTCTCAAGGCAACTGGCTATTTCTGTATAAAAAATATCCAAATCACTCTCTAAGGTCAATGCCAGCTCCAATTTATCAGAGGAACCTGTCTGCAAGAAAACATCTGAAACAACTGCATCAACACAATCAATGAAAGAATAATCCTCATATAAAGCAGTTGTAGGAATAGGAGAAGTGTTAAAAATAGAAAATTCAACAGTTTGTCCCAAAACAGTCATTGATAATTTACCATTTTTAACATCTATCAAAGTGTTGGTAGTCGCCATAAAAGGCCTACCCAGTAGAATGGTGTGTGCAGATGGTGAAGAGTTACTTACTTCCATGTCAAGAACAATGAAATCCACAGGTACTATCAAACCACCAACTTTAACTAACACATCTTCTATAACCCCTTTCGGGAATCTAAGAGACCTATCAGCTAATTGCAACACCATTTTTGTTGGTTTAAGTTCCCCTAATTCTAATTCAAGGTACACAGAATAAGGCATCAAATTCACACTGGCTCCTAAATCACACATGCCATCAGTACCTTTTCCATTCCCCATTGTAATTTGAATGATGAAACTACCAGGATCCTTTAGCTTGGGAGGTAGTTTATGCTGCAAAACAGCACTAGCTACCTTAGAAACTATCACCTTTTCATTCAGCTAGTACCTCTTTTTCTTGGTATTCAGTTCTTTGAAGAATTTAGCATAAGCCGACATGTTCTTAATTGCTTCAAGTAAGGGTAAGTTAATACTTACCTTAGACAGCATGTTGAAGATATCTGAAAATTGCTTATCTTTTTTATCATCCTTCAACCTGCTGGGGAATGGTATAGGTGGCCGGTATGGATTGCTTGCCTTGTGCAAATCTGTTGTAGGGGACTTCTCCATTGATCTTTCTTCAGCACCTTTGCTCTCTGGTTCTCCTTCCTTTTTATTCTCTTGCTCACCTGCATTCACAGAATTATTTTCAACACTATTGTTAATTACCTTGCCACTTCTAAGAACAGTCACTGATTGTGCCTGCTCAGGTTGACTTGGGAACTTCCCCTTTTGTTGAATCTGCATCTGTTGAGCAAGTTGTCCTACTTGAGTCTCCACCTTCTTTAAAGATGCTTCTAGTGAATCCAGCCTCTTGTTGTTCATTTCTTGATTTTTAGCACTAACTTGGATAAAAGCCTATAAACTTTCCTCCAAACTCTCTCTCTTAGGCTGCCCTTGATTTGAGGATTGACCCTGCTGTTGGTTCTATCTCTGGAGTAAATGAAAAGGCTATTGACCATTATTTGTTGTCCAGGAAAAATTTAGGTGATTCCTCCAACCAGGATTATAAGAATTGGAGTAAGGATCATTTCGGGCCCTTGGTTGAAATCCCCCCATAGCATTGACTTGCTTAGCTTCATTACCAAAAGACTCATATGCAGAGGGTCATATATTTGCTCCGTGCCCGAATGTCCCACAGATTCCACACACTTCTTGAGCAGATGAAGAAATATTGTTCTTCATGTTCAGCATCTGCACCTGTCTTGTCAATTCAGCTATTTGACTAACCATCTCACTATTGGCTTCGAGTTGATTCACCCCTTTACTTCTTCCCCTTACACTTTTCTGTTGAGAATTAGCTCCCAACATCTCAAAGATCTCATAAGTTTCATCAGCTGTCTTTTCTCCCATAGCTCCCTCAGCTGCATTATCAACAGTGTCCTGAAATTGGTTTGTTAGACCATCGTAGAAAAACTGATTAAGAAGTTGAAGTGGGTAGTGATGATGTGGACACTGGATCAATAACATCTTGAATCTGTCCCAAGCCTCATGAAATGGTTCTCCTTCAAATTGAGAGAATGTAGCAATCTTCCCTCTCAATTAAACTGTCTTTTGATGAGAGTAAAACTTGCCCATGAACTTGTTATAAACTTGCTCCCAAGTTGTCAAAGAGTTTTCGGGCAACATCATAAGCCAGCTCTTTGCCCTATCCTTCAAAGTATATGGGAAACACCTCATCCTCAACTGATCCTCTGTTAATCCTCCCAATGGAAAAGTGTTGAGGGTGAAGTAGAAATCTCGAATAAAGTTCAAAGGATCTTCATTTGGAACTCCATATAATGATGGCAGCAAGTTGTAATGAATGTTCTTCAACTCATAGTTTCTTGCTGCATCTGTCAACCTTATACAAGATGTGGAAGTCCCAATGATAGGTCTAGCAAAATCTCTCATGGTTCTTTGTCTTTCTTCTCCCATGTTAACTGATTGTGCAGTATCTGACTCAAATTCAGAAGTGTCCTCCTCTGTATCAAATCCAGTGTAGAGCTCAAACTCTTCTCTGCTTCTTTTCACTCTCTGAATTTCTGGAATAAATGGATGTAGCTCTCCTTCAAGTGATCTCCTGCCTTGCATAAACAGAATTTTCTAGAAAAAGAAATTATTAAAAACAAAAGAAAAATAAAATCAAAAGTAAACAATGAAAAATAATCTAAGATTTCTAAAACTAATAAACAATTACGCCAATTAGCCTCCCCGGCAACGGCGCCAAAAACTTGTTGCTTTCGAATTAACTCTACCACAAAGCGTCACTCGCAAGTATACGAGGTAGCTGTAGCAAAGGTGATCGCCCCAAGGTCGTCTCTCAAGGAAGCTAAAGTAGCTAATTGATTCCCAGATTATGAATAATAAGTAATGAAGAAAATTTAAATTGTTAACTAATGAAGAAGATTTATTGAAGTCTAAAACGAATAAAAGTAAATTAAGCTGATGTTTTGATTCACTTGATAGAAAGGTCAAGGGTTTGCACTTCTCTGCTACTTATAAGTATGAACGGTTATTCCTCTTAACCAATTTAATTTCAAAGATTAAATCTCAAGCAACTTAATTAATTGAATAAAGGAAATAAGCTCTCGCATTCTAACCTCCCTCAAATAATCTTGTTCCAATTGAAATAATCTTTTCTTAGGTTATATCTCTAATTCACCTAAGTCCTTAATTAAATTGTTCCAGCATTAGACTTCATCTCTCAATCCATCATCTAATACCTAAAACACATAATTGGTGCCCAATCAATTATATATTAACAATATTTCATTCAATAAAGGCTTAAAGAAATAATTGAGTTAAGAGTAATAACCAATTCATACAATCATAGCAAATCCATACAAACCCTAGACTAGATCAAATTAGTTCATAATGCTATCAAACATACTCATCTCATTAATAATCAAAGAAATCAATTTAGACATGATAATATCCATAAATACAATTCCAATGAAAATAAAGAGATAAAGTTCAAGAACAAAACCAAATTACAAACTCCTTGAAGCTTCTGAAGAATCTCTTGTTCAAATCTTGCAAGAAGGATGTATCAATGGCATGAACAATCTAATCTAGCTAGTTTAATCAAAGTGTAATCAAAATTAGAGAAAACAAATGTAAAACCCTAAGTTCTTCTCTTTGACGGCTCAATCTCAGCTCCCAAAATCTCAACAACCCTTAAGAAAACCCTAAATCCATATTTATACGAATCCCCGCTTTTAAAAATCCGTGTTGCCTTTGGTCCATGAGGGACACGGCCAAGTTAGAAGAGACTTGGCCGTGTTGGAGTGCATTGGAGGGACACGACCAGTGACTTGGCCGTGTCCCTTGCTTGTGTTTGCTACTGCTTGCTTTTGATCTTTTCTTCTTTGGTTGAGTGACACGGCCAAGTCTTGAAGAAGACACGGCCGTGTTGGACCTTTTTGGAGGGACACAGCCAATGACTTGGTCGTGTCCCTTGCCTGTGTTTCCTTCTATGAGAATTGCTCTTCTTTGCTTTGGATTTTGGTGAGACAAGGCCAAGTTAGAGCAACTTGGCCGTGTTGGAGCATTTTTGGAGGGACACGGCCACTGACTTGGCCGTGTCCCTTGAGTGTGTCCCTCTGTGTCTTGATCTTCCTTTTTAACTTGATATGGGACACGGCCAGTGACTTGGCTATGTCCTCTGCATGTGTCAGCTACTGTCCATTTTTCTTCTTTCTGGTTCCTTGGCTTTTTAACCTAAAACAAGACTTGAAACAATCTTTAAACAACAATTAAATGAACATTAACCAACAAAACATAAACACACACTAAAAACTAGGACAAAAATGACATAAACACTGAAATAAACTAAAACTACCAAAATTAACGAAAACACTAAATAAACATATTAAAACTAACAAAATACCAAAATAAAACAATAATTATTATAATAAGCAAGACACAAATCTATAACAAAAACTAATAAAACAACGGCCAAGCCACTGGCCATGTCACATGACACAGCCAGGAGCTTGGCCGTGTCCCATACTTAGCCAAGGAAGAAGACCAAAGAAAGAAGAGCAAAGAACGAAGAGATCAGAAGGTGACACACTCAGGTAACACGGCCAAGCCACTGGCCGTGTCACATGACACGGCCTGGAGCTTGGCCGTGTCACACTCCATTCCAAAGAAGAAAAGATGAAGGATCACACAGAAGCTGACACATTTAGTTGACACAGCCAAGCCACTGGCCATGTCACATGACACGGCCAGGAGCTTGGCCGTGTCACTCCATGGACTAAAGGAAGAAAGAAAACGTGAATTTTTAAGCGAGGTTTCGTATAAATAAGAGATTAGGGTTTTTGAAGAAGACAGAGAATTTATCAGCCGTCAAAGAATAACCTTAAAACTTCTATTTGTTTTCTTTGAGAATTTTGATTACACTTTGATGCAAACAGTCTAGATTAAATTTGTTTTAGCCACTGCAACATTCTTCTAGCAAAGATCTAAATAAGAGATTCTTCAGAAGCTAAGAGAATTTGTAATTTGGTTTTGTTCTCAAACTCTATCTCTTAAGTTTCATTGGAATTGTATTCATGAATTCTATTATGTCTAAATTGATTTCTTTGAATTTTAATGAGATGAATCTGTTTGATAGCATTATTATGAACTAATTTGATCTAGTTTAGGGTTTGTATGGATCTACTATGATTGTATGAATTGGTTATTGCTCTTAACTGGATTATTTCTCTAGCCTTAATTGAATGGATTACTGTTAATATATAATTGATTGGCCACCAATTATGTGTTTTAGGTATTAGATGAAGGATTGAGAAATGAAGTCTAATGCTGGAATAATTCAATTAGGGACTTAGGTGAATTAGAAATATAACCTAAGAAAAAGATCATTTCAATTGTAACAAGATTATTTGAAAGAGGATTGAATGTGAGAGCTTATTTCCTTGATTCGATTAATTAAGTTGCTTAAGATCTAATCTTTGAAATTAAATTGGTTGAGAGGAATAACCGTTCATACATATAAGTTAGTAGAGAAGTGCAAACCCTAGACCTTTCTATTAAGTGAATCAATATATCAGCTCAGTTTACTTTCATTGTTTTAAATTCCACTCGATCTGTCTTCGTTAGTTTTTAGCAATTTAAATTTATTGATTATTTGTTATTTGCAATTTGATAATCAATTAGCCTATCTAGCTTCCTTGTGAGACGACCTTGAGGTTTTTACCAAGATACTACAGCAGCCTCGTATACTTGTGAGAATAGTTCTAGTAGTGTTAATTAGAGCGCAACAAGTTTTTGGCGCCGCTGCCGGGGAAGCTAATTGGCATAATTGTTTGTTAGTCATAGATATTTTAAATTATTTTTCATTGTTTACATTTTATTTTATTTGTCTTTTGCTTTTAATAATTCCTTTGTTCCAGATATTTTGTTTATGCAAGGCAAGAGATCACTCGGAGGAGAACTATACCCAGTTATTCCAGAAATTTAGAGAGTGAAAAGGAGCAGAGAAGAGTTTGAACTGTACACCGGATTTGATACAGAGGAGGACACTTCTGATTTTGAGTCGGATATTGCACAATCTACCAATATGGGAGAAGAAAGGCAAAGAACTATGAGGGATTTTGCTAGACCTGTCATTGGAACTTCCACATCTTGTATAAGATTGATAGATGCAGCAAGAAATTATGAGTTGAAGAAAATCAATTACAACATGCAGCCATCATTCTATGGAGTCCCAAATGAAGATCCTTTGAATTTTATCCGGGATTTCTATTCTACCCTCAACACTTTTCCATTGGGAGGACTAACAGAGGACCAGTTGAGGATGAGATGCTTTCCGTATACATTGAAGGATAGGCAAAGAGCTGGCTTATGATGTTGCCTGAAAATTCTTTGACAACTTGGGAGCAAGTTTATAACAAATTTATGGGCAAGTTTTACTCACATTAGAAGATAGCTGAATTGAGAGGGAAAATAGCTACATTCTCTCAATTTGAAGGACAGCCATTTCATGAGGCTTGGGATAGGTTTAAGATGTTATTGATCCAGTGTCCAAACCATCACTACCCACTTCAACTTCTTGATCCAGGGCCCGGAATGATCCTTACTCAAATACTTACAATCCTAGGTGGCGGAATCATCCAAAATTTTCCTGGGCAATAAATAATTCTCAACAGCCTTTCCATTTGCTCCAGAGACAGAACCAACCGCAGGGTCAATCTTCAAATCAGGGCAGCCTAAGAGAGTGAGTTTGGAGGATAGTTTACAGGCCTTTATCCAAGTCAGTGCTAAGAATCAGGAGATGAATAACAAGAGGCTGGATTCCTTAGAAGCATCTTTTAAGAAAGTGGAGACTCAAGTGGGACAACTTGCACAACAGATGCAGATTCAACAAAAAGGGAAATTTTCGAGTCAACCTGAGCAAGCACAATCAGTAACTGTTCTTAGAAGTGGCAAGGTAATAAATAATAATGTTGAAAATAATTCTGTGAATGCAGGTGATCAAGAGAACAAAAAGGAAGGAGAACCAGAGAATAAAGGTGCTGGAGAAAGATCAATGGAGAAATCCCCTTCAACAGATTTACACAAGGAAAGTAATCCTTACTGGCCACCTATACCATTCCCCAGCAGGTTGAAGAATGATAAACAAGATAGACAATTTTCAGACATCTTTAACATGTTGTCTAAGGTAAGTATTAACTTACCCTTACTTGAAGCAATAAAGAACATGCCGACTTATGCCAAATTCTTCAAGGAACTAAACACCAAGAAAAAGAGGTATGAGCCAAATGAAAAGGTGATAGTGTCAGAAGTAGCTAGTGTTGTTTTGCAGCATAAACTACCTCCGAAGCTAAAGGATCCTGGTAGTTTCATAATTCAAATTACTATGGGTAATGGAAAGGGGACTGATGGCATGTGTGATTTAGGAGCTAGTGTAAATTTAATGCCTTATTCTGTGTATCTTGAATTAGAATTGGGGGAACTTAAACCAACCAAAATGGTGTTGCAATTAGCTGACAGATCTCTTAGATTCCCGAAAGGGGTTATAGAAGATGTGTTAGTTAAGGTTGGTGGGTTGATAGTGCCTGTGGATTTTATAGTTCTTCATATGGAAGGAAGTAACTCTACACCATCCGCACACACTATTCTACTGAGTAGGCCTTTTATGGCTACTACCAACACCTTGATAGATGTTAAAAATGGTAAATTGTCAATGACTGTCTTGGGACAAATGGTTGAATTTTCTATTTTTAACATTTCTCCCATTCCTACAACTGCATTATATGAGGATTGCTCTTTAATTGATTGTATTGACGCAGTTGTTTCAGATGTTTTCTTGCAGACAAGTTTCTCAGATAAATTGGAGCTAGCACTGACCTTAGATCATGGTTTAGATATTTTTGATTCAGAAATAGCTAGTTGCCTTGAGACATTAGAGGATGCTGAAATAGAGGAACTTAAGGAGGACCTAGTATTTGAACTTTCCTCCATCCAAAAGGAAGAGAAGAATCCTTCACTTGAGTTAGAGCTGAAAGACTTACCTAAAAATCTGAAATATGTGTTTTTAGGAGATCACAACACCTTACCTGTGATAATATCTAGCAAACTTAGTGAAGGGGAGGAGATGAGGTTGGTGAGTGAGCTAAAAAGATTGAAAAGAGCAATAGGATGGGGATTGAGTGACATCAAAGGTATTAGCCCTTCAATGTGCATGCATAGAATCACCTTAGAAGAGGGAGCTAAACCTGTGAGGGAGACCCAAAGGCGCCTTAACCCAAACATGAGTGAAGTGGTTAAGAAGGAAGTGCTCAAATTGCTTGATGAAGGAGTGATATATCCAATAGCTAATAGTGAGTGGGTGAGCCTAGTACATGTAGTGCCTAAGAAATCAGGAATCACTGTGGTGAAAAATGAAAAGAATGAATTGGTTCCTATTAGGACTACTACTGGGTGGAGAATGTGTATCGATTATAGGAAGTTGAACAATGCCACAAAGAAAGACCATTTCCCTCTTCCTTTTATTGATCAGATGTTGGATAAACTTTCTGGATACTCACATTATTGCTTTTTGGATGGACTTTCAGGTTATTATCAGGTGCCTATATCACCAGAGGATCAATCCAAGACTACTTTTACTTGCCCTTTTAGGACTTATGCATTTCGGCGTATGCCCTTTGGCTTGTGCAATGCACCTGCAACTTTTCAGAGATGCATGATGTCTGTCATCACAGACATGATAGATGATTTTATTGAGGTATTTATGGATGACTTTTCTATTTTTGGTAGTTCTTTTGATAACTGCCTCAATAAACTTATTCTTGTGCTTGAGAGATGCATTGAATGTAACCTCACTTTGAGTTGGGAAAAGAGTCATTTCATGGTTACTCAGGGCATTGTCTTAGGTCATGTTGTATCGAGTAAAGGGATTAAGGTGGATAAGGCTAAAGTTGAGTTAATTGCTAAGTTACCTCCACCTACCTCTGTTAAGGGAATAAGAAGTTTTCTAGGGCATGCAGGTTTTTACTAGAGGTTTATTAAAGATTTTTCTAAAATAAGCCAACCATTGTGTCATTCGCTTGGGATAGATGTTCCATTTGAGTTTACTGCACAATGCATGCAAGCCTTTAATTTCTTTAAGGAAAAACTGACTAGTGCACCGGTGATTGTCGCTCTTGTTTGGTCTTTGCCTTTTGAAATTATGTTTGATGCCTCTAATCATGCAGTAGGAGATGTTCTTGGGCAAAGGGTCAAGAAATTTTTGAGAGTGATATATTATGCTAGCTTGACCCTGAATAGTGCGCAAATGAATTACACAACAACTGAAAAGGAAATGTTAGCTGTTGTTTTTGCCTTAGATAAGTTTAGAGCATATTTAATTGGGTCGAAAATTATTGTGCATTCTGATCATGCAGCTCTAAAATATCTTTTAACAAAACAACATGCTAAACCGCGCTTAATTAGATGGGTGTTATTATTGCAAGAATTTGATTTCCAAATCAAAGATACTAAGGAAAGTGAAAATATTGTAGCTGATCATTTATCTAGATTACCCTTCTTTGGTGAAAATCTTGCATCTGATAGCATTCATAAAAATTTAGAAGCATTTCCTGATGAGCAGCTGTTTGTGGTAATGAATGCACCTTGGTTTGCAGATATTGCTAACTATCTTGCTTGCGGTATTTTGCGTTCTGACATGTCATTTTAGGAAAAGAAAAGGTTTTTGCACATGAGTAAATTTTATTTTTGGGATGAACCTTACCTATTCCAGATATGCAAAGATGAGATAGTTCGCATGTGTGTATCTGAGGAAGAACAGCTGAGTGTTCTTCAATTTTGTCATGACCTTCACTGTGGTGGTCATTTTGGAGGGAGAAAGACTGCAAAAAAGGTGCTTCAAAGTGGTTTTTACTGGCCTACTCTATTCAAAGATGCTCAAGAGTATTGTAAGCATTGTGACCGCTGTCAAAGAGTGGGTAACATTTGGAGGAGAAATGAAATGCCCCTTCAATCATATATTGTTGTTGAACTATTTGATGTGTGGGGAATAGACTTTATGGGTCCTTTTCCCAAGTCTTTTGGTTATGAATATATTTTAGTTCCTATTGATTATGTTTCAAAATGGGTGGAGGCAATCCCCACCCGTACTAATGATGCTAATGTGGTTGTTAAATTTGTGAAGAAAAATATTCTTAGCAGATTTGGCACGCCAAGAGTGATAGTCAGTGATAGGGGAAGTCATTTCTGTAACAAACGTTTTGAGAAATTAATGAACAAATCTGGTGTGAAACACAAGGTGGCGACCCCATACCATCCACAAACTTCTGGACAAGTTGAAATATCCAACAAGTAAATAAAAGGAATTCTGGAGAAACCAGTCAACTTATCAAGGAAGGATTGGGCGAGTACATTGCATGATGCATTGTGGGCATATCGGACTGCTTTCAAGACTCCTCTGGGTATGAGTCCATACCGATTGGTTTTTGGTAAGGCTTGTCATTTACTAGTGGAGTTGGAGCACAAAGCGTATTGGGCAATCAAGACTCTGAATTTAGACTTGGACAAGGCAAAGAGAGAACGTTTTCTGCAAATTTCAGAGTTAGATGAACTGAGGAATGAGGCATATGAGAGTTCAAGGATTTATAAGGATCGCACTAAAGCACTTCATGACAGAATTATAGTGCGAAAGACATTAAGCCCAGGTATGAAAGTTTTGCTTTTTAATTCTCGTCTCCGTCTGTTTCCATGAAAACTCAAGTCTTGATGGAGTGGTCCTTTCGAGATAACTCAGGTATATCCTTCCGGTGCCATAAAATTGCTTAACTCTCGAACAAATGAAACTTTTAAAGTAAATGGACAGAGAGTTAAACCAGATAATGAAGGGTTCCAAGAAGTAAGGATCATAAATAGCACTTTGATCTACGATCCTTAAGTCTTGCATTAATGTCTAGCTATATGACATTAAAGAAGCACTAAATGGGAGGCAACCCATCGGTTTGCATTTCTTTTCATAGTTGTAATTTTATATTCAACAATTTTGATTTTATGTTTAGTTTAAATAAATGGAATGGGTGCTTTGATCGGTTTTTATTTTTCTAATGTGTTTCAAGGTTAATCAAAGAAGAGGATTGCATTTCTTTAAGATTTGGTGACACACACAAAAAAAAAAGAGCCAAAATGGCAGTGACAAACACGGCCATTTGACACGGCCAAGCCACTGGCCATGTCAAGCCAACCCTAAAATCACCAAAAACACACAGCCCCTAACACGGCCAACAAGCTTAGCCGTGTCACATGGGACACGAGCAAGCTTCACCCCAAGTCCTTTCTCTTTGTTTTTGAATCCCTTTGTTCATAGTGTCTAACACACCCATGGGACACGGCCAAGTCACTGGCCGTGTCCCTCCAAACTCATCAAACACAACCAAGCTCACCCAACCTTGGCCGTGTCCCTTCAATTTTAAAGTTTAAAAACACTGTTTTAGCACTTTTCGTTCATTTAAATCCCTAGTTTTGTTTTTGTTTCCCTTCTTTCTCTCGACTTTTCTCTCACAAAACCTCCATTGTTGTTCTTTCAAAGCTTCCAAAATCCCATTAATTCTCAATTTCCTTCACCAAAACTGAAATTAATCCGTTCAATCTTCTTCTTCTCTCATCAAAAATCAATTTAATTTGTTTAAGTTTCAAATTTTTTCAGATCTTTCAATATGCCAAGAACGAAGATGGTGTCCCACCACAAGAGGAAGCGACCTCCAACTGCAGCTGCAGCTGCATCTTCATCTTCTTCATCTTTAAAGTGAGCGACTCTTTTGGCTAGGGGTTTCTTTCCGACGAGGTATGTCAGCGATGAATCCCTTAATGCTCTTCATATTAGGGATAATTTTTATAGTTATGTTCAAAACCTTAGGTGGGAGAACCTAGTCTCCTTTCGACCTTTGCAATTTCAAGAGCTTACTTTGGAATTTTTAACATCTCTTAAGGTTGAAAGAGATGAACAAAAAATTTGCACTAGGTTGACTTTTAAATTGCTTGGGAAATCATTTGTGGTTAGTATTGAGCAATTGAATGCTATATTTGGTTTCCATCAACACGGTGAAAGGTCTGTACCTAAGGATTTTAAACAACAATTTGCTTGGGGAGTATTGGGCTCGGGAACTTATGTGGCCAAATGGGCCAAGGCAACTAAATTGAGCAATCCCACTCTTAGGTATTTGCATCGCTTTATGTCCTATGGGTTCTTTTCTCATAAGGAAAGCCCAGGTGTAGTGGAACTTAGTGAGCTCTTTTTCTTAGATTGTGCGTGTAATGCAATACCCATTAGTACTGGCTATTGGTTGGCCGATGTTTTCGATAGTGTGGCAA
Source organism: Garcia nutans (assembly GCA_947685225.1). Taxonomy (NCBI): domain Eukaryota; kingdom Viridiplantae; phylum Streptophyta; class Magnoliopsida; order Malpighiales; family Euphorbiaceae; genus Garcia; species Garcia nutans. The sequence continues at coordinate 31,964,978 of CANTUV010000011.1, read as the reverse complement.
ACAAAAAGAAGGTGACTATTTGTATTGGAGGATTGGTTACCACATTGGCAATAGCCCTTCTTGATGATTTTGACCCGAGTACCTATCGTATGACTAAAATTACGGGTAATGATTCATTGGATTTGGCTACACTTGAGAAGATGCATATGGTTGTGAGCAGGGGAGGGGCCTATGTGATGGCTTCAGCTGAGCCAGAAGCACCGGGGGGCAGACAAAAGAGAACACGAGTCCAGGAGGAGTCTGACTCAGATTCTCTGGATTTATAAGAAGATGCTCCGGTCCCGGATAATCAGGAGATACTTAATAAGATAGAGGCACTAGAGAGCAAGATTGATCGTAACCATACTGTGGTCTTGCAACAGTTGGACCAAATCAATAGCAACCTTGCTAAGATTTTGAGTCTTCACCCTTCGGCTGCATCATCATCACATCCTCCTTCACCGTAGATCAAATTGGCTCTAATCTTTCGAGATAATTCCTTACTTTCTTGTGTTTAGTTATAGCATATTTTCGTTGTTATTTTTCATTTTTGTTTTTAATGTTAACATTTTGGATATTTTATTTTATATATTATATTTTGTTTTTGAACAATTGCTGTTTGTGATAAAAAGGTAGAGTTTTCCTCACAATGGATCGATGGAAAATAGGTTTTTCCTTAACTCTTTTTCTTTATTATTCTTGTTTCCATTGAGGACAATGTAATTTATAAGTGTGGGGTAATCTTTAAGCTTTCCTTTAATTCTTGTTTTGTTTGTCTTTGTGTGTTATATTGTGCGTTGTGCATGACATAATTGTTGGAAACTTATTGATTTTTCTGTGATTCTAGCATTATATTTGAGCCTTTAGTATCAGCATAGAGATTAGCATTTGAATTCATTCAGGATCAATTTTCATATTCTGCAATTCATGACATATAAATCTTTGAGAACCTACCCTTTGTGAGTTTTGAGCCTCACAGATTGCATATTATTGTCAATTGATTTTCTTTTCTTAAGTGTGTACCTTTATGATTTTTCATCTCTAGAGCTTGCTTTTGCATACTAATTGAACTCACATTATGATTTCATCTCAAGTTTTAAAATGATGAAGGAAAATTAGGATTATCCCTTTAGCTTAAAAAGACCTCCCTTAATTATGAATTCCTTAGTGAGCCAAGTCGAGCCTTTGACTTTTTCTTGATTGATCAACACAATTCACAACTCAACATTTTCTTATTATCATCATACCTGCATTAAGGAATGGAGTTCTTATGATATGACAATAGGGTGGTTTAATTCATAAGTGTGGGGTAAGAAATTAAAAAAATATAATAGTATTGCTTTAGTAAGAGTTGGGGCTGAAATGCATACTTTGCACATTATATTTGACTAAGAGTCAATTATTCTTTTCCTCTATATTTTAAGCTAGATGTTCCATGCAATTGTATATTTTGCATATATATATATATAATAAAAATAAAAAATAATAAGAAAATAAAAGAGAAGATATATATATATATACAAAAATTCATATATTTTCTAGCATTAGAGGAATGTCGACTCATGTACTTTTCTTTAAGTATGCAAGTATGTGAGATTATCTAGGGTTGGTGAATATGCCATTTGAGGGAGTTACGAGTTTCTTCAGCAAGAGTATTGTCTAATTTAGATGCTCCATTTCTTAAGAAAATCAGTGAGAGAGATTGGATAATTAAGCAAGTTTATGGCAGTATGCAGTCATGAGTGGTTTGAGTGAATTAACCTTTGAAATCAAGTGAAACACTTAGATGAGAGATGAGATTTGTATGTCTGAATTAATGAATGAGTTAAGAAAATCTTGATTGAAGTAAATTGCAATTATTTATGGCTGAGTCTTAAAGGATTTCATCTTATATACTAGAATTATAGTTAAGGTTGTTTGAGTTTTTAATTTATGCCATGTGAATTTACTTGAGGACAAGCAAAGTTTTAAGTGTGGAGTAGTTGTTTTATTAGTTTTTGTCATAGAATTGTATCTTATTTATTATGATGATTATTGTTTTCTTTAGGTATTGTGGTAGTTTTAATCTGTTTATTTAGTGTTTTCATTAACGTTGGTAGTTTTAATTTATTTTAGTATTTTTGTCATTGTTGTCTTAGTTTTTAGTGTGGTGTTTATGTGTTTTTGGTTAATGTTTCATTTGATTCTTGTTTAAAGTTTGTTTCAAGTGTTTGTTTTAGGTTAATATGCAAAATATTTCCTTGGAGAAAGAATAGCATGAAGCATGTCTCATCTTAAGGGCAAAACCAAGGAACCAAGAGAGGAAGGAAAATTTGGGCAGTAACTGACACACTCAGAGGACACGGCCAAGCCACTGGCCGTGTCCCATACTTAGCCAAGGAAGAAGACTAAAGAAAGAAGAGCAAAGAACGAAGAGATCAGAAGGTGACACACTCAGGTGACACAGCCAAGCCACTAGCCGTGTCACATGACACGTCCAGGAGCTTGGCCGTGTCACACTCCATTCCAAAGAAGAAAAGATGAAGGATCACACAGAAGCTGACACATTCAGTAGACACGGCCAAGCCACTGGCCGTGTCACTCCATGGACTAAAGGAAGAAAGAAAACGCGAATTTTTAAGCGAGGTTTTGTATAAATAAGAGGATTAGGGTTTTTGAAGAAGATAGAGAATTTATCAGCCGTCAAAGAATAGCCTTAAAACTTCTATTTGTTTTCTTTGAGAATTTTGATTACACATTGATGCAAACAGTCTAGATTAAATTTGTTTTAGCCACTGCAACATTCTTCTAGCAAAGATCTAAACAAGAGATTCTTCAGAAGCTAAGAGAATTTGTAATTTGGTTTTGCTCTCAAACTCTATCTCTTAAGTTTCATTGGAATTGTATTCATGAATTCTATTATGTCTAAATTGATTTCTTTGAATTTTAATGAGATGAATCTGTTTGATAGCATTATTATGAACTAATTTGATCTAGTTTAGGGTTTGTATGGATCTACTATGATTGTATGAATTGGTTATTGCTCTTAACTGGATTATTTCTCTAGCCTTAATTGAATGGATTACTGTTAATATATAATTGATTGGCCACCAATTATGTGTTTTAGGTATTAGATGAAGGATTGAGAAATGAAGTCTAATGCTGGAACAATTCAATTAGGGACTTAGGTGAATTAGAAATATAACCTAAGAAAAAGATCATTTCAATTGTAACAAGATTATTTGAAAGAGGATTGAATGTGAGAGCTTATTTCCTTAATTCGATTAATTAAGTTGCTTAAGATCTAATCTTTGAAATTAAATTGGTTGAGAGGAATAACTGTTCATACATATAAGTTAGTAGAGAAGTGCAAACCCTAGACCTGTAACACTCCCATATCCAATGCACATACACTACAACCACAACAATGTAGCATAAGTGCACCAAATATAGGGATGCTACGGTTTTCTTAACATTCAAAACACTTTAAATTTGATACAATACTCTTATCATTATACATTATAGAAAAGTAGATCATTTACTTATAAAACAAAACATATTAGTTATATATATATACATTTAAATATTACACAGCGGAAGTTATAAAATATGTACATATTTACATATTAAACATTTCTTTACAAAATATAAAGAAGTATACATGATTGGCAAGTTTACTCTGATCTTTAAGCTCCCAAAATGGATTCTTCAAGGTCTACTCTCACTTGGTCTTGATGAACTCTCGGGTTCAACTCTATCAACTCTATTACCTGCGCGATTAAACACTATCGCGCTAAGCCAACGGCTTAGTAAGATAAAACATGCTAATGGTATGCTTTAATGTAATGCAATGCCACATATGTTATTGATAAGATCAACATCATAAATATAAAGTTAACCACATAATTATGCATTTGACAAATCATAGTCATATGAGCATACCACATCTCAACATCTTTCCACATTCAACATTAATCAATCATACTCAATAAACAACATCTCATTTCATTAACTCATAACATTATTTAGGACATTCATATAACCTTGACACCTATGGGCCCAACAAGTATTTAATACGATATTCAGAGTTCAGAGTTACTGCTTTGGTTCATAGTCACAATAATCACGCCCGTAGGCAATGTATATACATGTATCTCTATCCATGGATAGTGTAACAGACCCAGTCTCTTGGACCATCAACTCAACACATATGAGGAGATCCTCAACCCGGCAGGACTGTTACAAATCATATATCTCATATTCACAATTCTCATAGTGTAACAGACCCAGTCTCTTGGACCATCAACTCAACACATATGAGGAGATCCTCAACCCGGCAAGACTGTTACAAATCATCATTTCTGAAACTGAATAACATATTAAACAAACAATTCATTTATTATATAGTTACCATTTCCATTCTCAAATTCTCATCACATTTAGGCAAACATGCCTTCTTTCTTTCAATATCATCATCATAGCCAATCACAATGGCTTTACATCACATTTCACCTCTTATTTGAATCATCATAGCATCTTTGATATAACATTTCAATATACATTATTCATGAAACACATAACCATTCACAATGCATAACATAACATTGTTCAATCTCAACAATGCAATTAGGGCAAAGAATAATTTATATCATTCATAGCTTTAAGATCTTCCATATGCATTTGTTTAGGTCAATCATTGTTTAAATGTGTTTAGGTTTAGGTTAAGGTACCAACTTACCTTAAAAGGACCAAAACAATGCAAATAGAACAAAGTATAAAAACCCTAACCCACACATTTGAGGGACACGGGCAGCCACTTGAGGGACACGGCCAAGCTTGTGGCCGTGTCACTCAACCCACTTGGACAGTAAGCAACACGGGCAAGGGACACGGCCAAGCTTGTGGCCGTGTCTCTTAAACCAAAGCTCACAGTAGCTAACACGGCTTGGGAACACGGCCATGTCACCCAAAAACTAATCCAACACGCCCAAATTTCCTTGGCTTGGCCGTGTCACACATTGCTTTTGGCCGTGTCTCCCTAAACACAAACCCTAATATGCACAACTCTCCTCCAATTGCACTCAAACTCATCAAACACCATATAACATGTTTCAAATGAAAGAAATCAATGTTCTAAACACAAATTCTACATGTTTAACACAATATTCCTTATTAAAACACATCAACCAAATCATTTAAACCCATACCATCTCAAACCCTGAAACCAACTTTACACTTGAACTTCCACTATCAAAATCCATTTAAACTTACAACGTTCACAACCAAACCAACCTCAATTCAATCTTTTAACTAACAATCAACTTTAACACTTGTAAACACATATCAAACACACCAAATCATCAACTCAACAATTCACAATACACCTTAGCCACAACTTCAAAATTAATAAAAGAAAACAAGAAATTACTTACCTTAAATGAAGAATTTCCACAAATCTCTAACGAACACCCTTGATTCCTTCTTCAATTTACTTCTTGCCTCAAGAACACCTCCCTTTCTCTTTGCTATTTGGAGAGCCGGCCACTTCAAGAAAGAAAGAAGAAAAATGCACAAGTCAAACACCTTTTCTTCTTTTAATCTCCACCATGCATTTCATTTCAAGCAATTACTCATATACCCCTCATCACTTAACTTAGCTTTTGTCTCTTATAAACCCAATTAAGTAATTTCACATGCCATATAAAAATCTCCTCTTGCATTGACTCTCTCTCTTTTTGACCATTTTATATGTTATATATATCACCATATACACAACATATAAACTTGTCTCTAAACCCTAAATTTCCCCAAAACACATATACATATACTTTCCTTTTCTCAATTTAAACCAACAACAACAACAACAACAACATACAAAACTTCTAGGGCATACATAGGGATATTACAATTCTCCCCCTCTAAAAAGAAAATTTCATCCTCGAAATTACCTGATATCAAAGCTGAAACAACTGCGGATATTGTTCTTGCATAGATTGTTCACTTTCCCAAGTCACTTCTTCTTTTGCATGATTCTTCCATAGAACTTTCACCAATGGCACACTCTTGTTCCTCAACTCTTTCACTTCTCGTGCCAAGATAGCAACTGGTTCCTCTTCATAAGTCAAGTCTGGGCTCACTTCAATAGATTCAAATGGCAACACATGAGATGGATCCGACCTATATCTCCTCAACATAGAAACATGAAATACATTATGAATACGATCCAACTCAGGTGGCAAAGCAAGTCGATACGCCACTGGCCCAACTCTTTCTAATACTTCATACGGCCCAATGAAACGAGGACTCAATTTTCCTTTCCGACCGAACCTCAAAATCTTCTTCCAAGGAGATACTTTCAAAAACACCTTATCTCCAACATCAAACTGAATGTCTCTCCTTTTCAGATCTGCATAAGACTTCTGTCGGTCTGAAGCTGCTTTTAACCTGCCTCAAATCAACTTTACTTTTTCTTTAGTTTCTTGAATCAAATCAGGACCAACCAACTTATTATCTCCAAGCTCATTCCAACAAAGAGGTGTCCTACACCGTCTGCCATACAATGCTTCGAATGGTGCCATACCAATGCTAGATTGGTGACTGTTGTTGTATGCAAACTCCACAAGAGGTAAGAATCTATCCCAACTTCCAGTGAAATCAATGACACAGCTTCTCAACATGTCTTCAAGAATCTGTATCACTCTCTCAGACTGCCCATCTGTCTGTGGATGAAAAGCAGTGCTGAAGTGCAGTCGAGAACCCAAAGCACTATGCAAACTCTTCCAAAATCTTGAAGTAAACCTGGGATCTCGATCAGACACTAAAGAAGTTGGAACACCATGCAATTTCACAATCTCATGGATATACAGCTCAGCCAACCTCTCCAAAGAGTAATCCATCCTCACCGGAAGGAAATGAGCTGTCTTAGTCAATCTATCCACAATCACCCATATGGCATCATGTTTCCTTTGTGTCAATGGCAATCCAGACACAAAGTCCATTGTCACTCTTTCCCACTTCCATTCTAGCACTGACAACGGTTGAAGCAACCCGGTTGGAACTTGATGCTCTGCTTTTACCTTCTGACAAGTGAGACATTTCGACACAAAATCTGCAATGTCTCTCTTCAACCCAATCCACCAATAATGCTGTCTCAAATCATGATACATCTTCGTATTACCCGGATGCATAGCAAACATTGACTGATGAGCTTCTTCCAAAATGACCCTTTTTAAATCAGCATCATCGGGTACACACAATCTGCTCTTGAACCAGAGACTTCCATCACTTTTCACAATAAAATCTCTACCCTTTCCACTCTGACAATCCGAGACAATCTTCTGTATCTTCTTATCGGCCAACTGAGCTTCTTTGATCTGATCTAACAAAACCGGCTTCAATTGCAACTGTGCCAATAATGCACCATCAACACAAGGTACAAAACTGGCCTGCAATGCTCTCAACTCAACAAGCAACGAGAGCGAGTAAACTGTTAAACCAGCTAAAGACTTCCGACTCAAAGCATCAGCAACAACATTTGCTTTACCTGGATGATAGTCAATCAAGCAGTTGTAGTCTTTAATCAATTCTAACCATCTCCTCTGACGAAGATTGAGTTCTTTCTGGACACCCAAATACTTCAAACTCTTGTGATCAGTGTAGATGAAACATTTCTCCCCAAACAGATAGTGGCGCCAAATCTTCAATGCAAACACAATGGCAGCCAATTCTAAATCATGGGTCGGATAGTTAAGCTCATGCAGTTTCAACTATCTAGATGCATAAGCTATAACTTTCCCTTCCTGCATCAATACACACCCCAAACCTCTATGTGAAGCATCACTGAAAATCACATATGGTTTGCCTTCCACAGGTAAAGTAAGAACAGGCGCTTGAGTCAACATATCTCTCAACTGCTCAAAGCTAGCCTGACACTGATCCGTCCACACAAATCTCACTCCCTTACGAAGCAATCTGGTGAGTGGAGTAGCTATCAAAGAAAATCCTTTCACAAACTGCCGGTAATAGCCTGCCAAACCCAGAAAACTTCTAATCTCTGTCACAGACTTAGGTGGACTCCAATTCAGAATTGCTTCAACTTTGCTCGGATCAACTCTGATGCCTTCTGCAGAAACAATATGTCCGAGAAAAGCTACTTGATCCAACCAGAACTCACACTTCGACAATTTGGCAAACAACTGCTTCTCTCTCAAAATCTGCAATACAATCCGCAGATGCTTGTCATGTTCCTCTTTATTCCACGAATACACCAGAATATCATCAATGAAGACCACTACAAACTGATCTAGATAGGGCCTGAACACCCTATTCATCAAATCCATGAATGCTGCAGGTGCATTCGTCAGACCAAAAGGCATAACTAAAAATTCATAATGCCCATACCTGGTCCGGAAAGCTGTCTTTTGAACATCTTCAGCTCTGACTCTCAGCTGATGGTACCCTGATCTCAGATCAATTTTAGAAAACACAGCTGCACCCTTCAACTGATAAAATAGATCATCAATTCTAGGCAAAGGATATTTATTCTTAATGGTCACTTTGTTCAATTGCCTATAATCGATACATAATCTCATAGTACCATCTTTCTTTTTCACAAATAGCACAGGAGCTCCCCAAGGAGAAACACTGGGGCGAATAAATCCTTTATCCAACAACTCCTGTAATTGCACTTTCAACTCCCTCAATTCTGCTGGTGCCATTCTATAAGGAGTAATAGAGATAGGAGTGGTACCAGGCAACAATTCAATACCGAACTCCACCTCTCTCTGAGGAGGCAACCCTGGCAACTCCTTTGGAAACACATTCGGGAATTCAGCAACTGTGGCAATGCTATCAATAGGAGAACCCTTCACTCTAGTATCCACCACATGAGCAAGATAGGCTTCACACCCCTTTCTAATCAACCTCCTGGCTGCAACAGCTGAAACAAATAAGGAGGCTAGCTGTTCCTGCTCATTAGATACTATCACCTCTCTACCATCACCCGTTCTCAAAGAAACAATTTTCTTTTTACAATCCACCACAGCTCCATGTCGAGATAGCCAATCCATACCTAAGATCACATCATATTCCTTAAATGGCATCTCAATCAAATCCCCAAAGAACTCCTCACCCTGCACCACTACTGCACTATCTCGATGCACCTTACTCACAACCACACTATGCCCTAACGGATTTGTCACCAACACATCAAATCCTAGGGACTCAGCATGCAAATCAGATACAGGCAAAACAGATGCACTAACATATGAATGTGCGGAACCCGGATCAATCAAAGCAAGTACTGAAATATCAAATAAAGAAAAAGTATCAGCTATGACTGACGATGCATCTGGCTGCCTCTGCATAACATACATCCTCTGGGAAGATCCAACCTCCTCTGGTCTACCCTCCCTGGATGTAGCACCTCCTTTAGAACTAAACCCTGGTCTACCTCCTCGGCTGGCACCTCTGCCTCCTCTGCCTCCCCTCACACTAGTTCGAGAAGCAGTAAAATCAACTGGCATCTGCTCCTGCCTCTCAGGACAGTCTCTCACAAAGTGGTCAGGTGATCCACACCTGAAGCATACCCCTGATCTACTATGCCTCCAACAAACGCCCCCATGTCTTCCACCACACTGGTTACACACAGGTAAGGTGGATCTCTGAACTCCAGGAGTAGGAGCACTCGCTACTGAAGCTGCAGGTCTAAATCTCTGCCTCTGGAACTGCACTAACCTACCAGCTAACCTCTGACTCCTACTAACTCTAGGAACAAAGCTTCCTTTACCTCTTTTAACAAAAGAAGACCCTGCCTCAAACTGGGGCCTCCTAACCCTAACCTCTTCCTCTGAAGCAGCTGCAATAACTTGAGCTCGCTCTACACTTCGAGCTGCTGCCACAAGCTGTGAGAAATCCTGATATCTGGATCCAGCCACTAAGCACATGATAGAGGGCCTCAATCCCTCCTCAAATCGCCGACATCTATCAATCTCATCAGCAATGATACCCCCAGCATACTGACTCAGTCGAATAAACTCAACTTCATACTCAGTAACAGTCTTGCTGTCTTGCTTCAAGCTTAAGAACTCCATCTTCTTCATGTCTTTATACTCCCTAGGAGTATACTTCAACTCAAATTCTCTCAGAAAATCCGCATATGACAAGGTTGGTGGATCATCCATAGAATGGGGCACCATCTTCCACCAATCGTAGGCGTCCTTCTGTAGCAAAGATCTTGCATAGTCAAATTTTTCCTCAGGGGTGGCTTGTAACTGAATAAAGATCCTCTGTACTTTATCAAGCCACTGCTCCGCTACAGCTGGGTCAGTAGTACCAAGGAAATCCTCCGCTCCATATTTCCTTAGCTTATCATAGTGCCTCACTGGTACTGAAGGTTGAGGGGGTGGTGGCTGTGGTTGCACAGGTGCTTGTCTCATAACTTCCATCATGTGCCTAAACCAGGCTGGCGGAACCTCCTCACCAACTGGTCTACCCGACACCGAAGCAGGTGCCTCCTCAACACTATCAACTCTAGCTCCCTCAGCAGGAGCAATACTCTTGGCACTACCCTCAATCGACTGACGTGAGTGAGAATCCATCACAACCTAACACTGCAAACACAGTAGGATACTTCTTATTAAAGATCAGAGGTTGCCAATCCCAAACATGTATTTTATTTCAAAACCAACTTTTTAAGTAAAAATATTCTTTTTATTACATTTTACCTAGGCTGAGAATCTCAAACCTAGGCTCTGATACCAAAACAATTGTAACACTCCCATATCCAATGCACATACACTACAACCACAACAATGTAGCATAAGTGCACCAAATATAGGGATGCTACGGTTTTCTTAACATTCAAAACACTTTAAATTTGATACAATACTCTTATCATTATACATTATAGAAAAGTAGATCATTTACTTATAAAACAAAACATATTAGTTATATATATATATACATTTAAATATTACACAGCGGAAGTTATAAAATATGTACACATTTACATATTAAACATTTCTTTACAAAATATAAAGAAGTATACATGATTGGCAAGTTTACTCTGATCTTTAAGCTCCCAAAATGGATTCTTCAAGGTCTACTCTCACTTGGTCTTGATGAACTCTCGGGTTCAACTCTATCAACTCTATTACCTGCGCGATTAAATACTATCGCGCTAAGCCAACGGCTTAGTAAGATAAAACATGCTAATGGTATGCTTTAATGTAATGCAATGCCACATATGTTATTGATAAGATCAACATCATAAATATAAAGTTAACCACATAATTATGCATTTGACAAATCATAGTCATATGAGCATACCACATCTCAACATCTTTCCACATTCAACATTAATCAATCATACTCAATAAAAAACATCTCATTTCATTAACTCATAACATTATTTAGGACATTCATATAACCTTGACACCTATGGGCCCAACAAGTATTTAATACGATATTCAGAGTTCAGAGTTACTGCTTTGGTTCATAGTCACAATAATCACGCCCGTAGGCAATGTATATACATGTATCTCTATCCATGGATAGTGTAACAGACCCAGTCTCTTGGACCATCAACTCAACACATATGAGGAGATCCTCAACCCGGAAAAACTGTTACAAATCATATATCTCATATTCACAATTCTCATAGTGTAACAGACCCAGTCTCTTGGACCATCAACTCAACACATATGAGGAGATCCTCAACCCGGCAAGACTGTTACAAATCATCATTTCTTAGGCATGCCACCCAAATCCAGAACTCTGAAACTAAATAACATATTAAACAAACAATTCATTTATTATATAGTTACCATTTCCATTCTCAAATTCTCATCACATTTAGGCAAACATGCCTTCTTTCTTTCAATATCATCATCATAGCCAATCACAATGGTTGTACATCACATTTCACCTCTTATTTGAATCATCATAGCATCTTTGATATAACATTTCAATATACATTATTCATGAAACACATAACCATTCACAATGCATAACATAACATTGTTCAATCTCAACAATGCAATTAGGGCAAAGAATAATTTATATCATTCATAGCTTTAAGATCTTCCATATGCATTTGTTTAGGTCAATCATTGTTTAAATGTGTTTAGGTTTAGGTTAAGGTACCAACTTACCTTAAAAGGACCAAAACAATGCAAATAGAACAAAGTATAAAAACCCTAACCCACACATTTGAGGGACACGGGCAGCCAATTGAGGGACACGGCCAAGCTTGTGGCCGTGTCACTCAACCCACTTGGACAGTAAGCAACACGGGCAAGGGACACGGCCAAGCTTGTGGCCGTGTCTCTTAAACCAAAACTCACAGTAGCTAACACGGCTTGGGAACACGGCCATGTCACCCAAAAACTAATCCAACACGCCCAAATTTCCTTGGCTTGGCCGTGTCACACATTGCTTTTGGTCGTGTCTCCCTAAACACAAACCCTAATATGCACAACTCTCCTCCAATTGCACTCAAACTCATCAAACACCATATAACATGTTTCAAATGAAAGAAATCAATGTTCTAAACACAAATTCTACATGTTTAACACAATATTCCTTATTAAAACACATCAACCAAATCATTTAAACCCATACCATCTCAAACCCTGAAACCAATTTTACACTTGAACTTCCACTATCAAAATCCATTTAAACTTACAACCTTCACAACCAAACCAACCTCAATTCAATCTTTTAACTAACAATCAACTTTAACACTTGTAAACACATATCAAACACACCAAATCATCAACTCAACAATTCACAATACACCTTAGCCACAACTTCAAAATTAATAAAAGAAAACAAGAAATTACTTACCTTAAATGAAGAATTTCCACAAATCTCTAACCAACACCCTTGATTCCTTCTTCAATTTACTTCTTGCCTCAAGACCTCCCTTTCTCTTTGCTATTTGGAGAGCCGGCCACTTCAAGAAAGAAAGAAGAAAAATGCACAAGTCAAACACCTTTTCTTCTTTTAATCTCCACCATGCATTTCATTTCAAGCAATTACTCATATACCCCTCATCACTTAACTTAGCTTTTGTCTCTTATAAACCCAATTAAGTAATTTCACATGCCATATAAAAATCTCCTCTTGCATTGACTCTCTCTCTTTTTGACCATTTTATATGTTATATATATCACCATATACACAACATATAAACTTGTCTCTAAGCCCTAAATTTCCCCAAAACACATATACATATACTTTCCTTTTCTCAATTTAAACCAACAACAACAACAACAACAACATACAAAACTTCTAGGGCATACATAGGGATATTACAAGACCTTTCTATTAAGTGAATCAATATATCAGCTCAGTTTACTTTCATTGTTTTAAATTCCACTCGATCTGTCTTCGTTAGTTTTTAGCAATTTAAATTTATTGATTATTTGTTATTTGCAATTTGATAATCAATTAGCCTATCTAGCTTCCTTGTGAGATGACTTTGAGGTGCTCATTAGGATACTATAGCAGCCTCATATACTTGCGAGCGTAGTTCTAGTAGTGTTAATTAGAGTGCAACACTTACATACCTCATTGGAAAGAAACCCTTAGCGAGAAGAGTCACTCTCCTTGAAGATGATGAAGATGAAGACGGAGCTGAAGTTGGAGGTTGCTTTCTCTCTCCAAACCTCCATAACCATTCTCTAAGGAAAGGGGCCGAGAGAGAGAGAGGAAAAGGAAACCAGGGATTTGAAATGAAAGGAAAGGGGCCGAAATCTAGTTTTAAGCTTGAAAATAAGGGTGACACGGCCAAGCTTGCTTTAGCTTGGCTGTGTCTGAAATTTTTTTGGAGGGACACGGCCAGTGACTTGGCCGTGTCCCTTGACCGTGTGTGCTACTATGAAAGAAAGAAAAAAAATTCAAGATAAAGAAAGGAACATGGGTATAAGCTTGGCCATGTCTGTGTGACACGGCCAAAAACACGGCCAAGCCTTTAGGCCATGTCTGAGCCTGTGTAATTTTGGGCTTGCTTGACACAGGCAGTGGCTTGGCCACTAGCCGTGCCAAGTGGCAGTTTCCTTTACTGCCACTTTGGTTTTTTTTTTTTTGATATGGTTTATTTGTGTTACTAAAGCTAAAAGAAGTGCAATTTTCTTTCCTCAAACACATTAAAAAATAAAAACTGATCAAAGCACCCATTCCATTTTATTTAAACCAAACATGAAATTAAAATTGCTAAAAATAAAATTGTAACTATAAAAAGAAATGCAAACCAATGGGTTCCCTCCCATTTAGCGCTTCTTTAGTGTCGTGCAGCTAGACATTGTTGCGAATTTCCTAATCTTGGAGGTGTAAAACCTCTTTCAAGTCCTGTATTTCCCCTCCAAAGTATAATTTGAGCCTGTGCCCATTTACTTTAAAATCTCCTTTTTCCGGGTGAGTTATTTTAACCACTCTGTAGGGGAAAACCTCCTTAACTTTAAAAGGACCAGACCATCGAGATTTCAGCTTACCTGGAAAGAGTCGAAGCCTTGAATTGTACAGCAATACCCGATCTCCTACTTGAAACTCTTTCCATTCCTTAATGTGAGCATCATGCCATCTCTTGGTACGTTCCTTATACATTCTCACATTGTCATAAGCTTGCAGTCTTCACTCATCCAATTCATTTACCTGCAATCTTCTCCTTTCACCTGCACTAGCTAGATCAAGGTTAATCTGTTTTATAGCCCAAAATGCATGATGTTCAATTTCAACATGTAAATGGCAAGCCTTTCCATATACTAGCCTAAATGGCATAGTGCCCAAGGGAGTTTTGAATGCAGTTCTAAAAGCCTATAGAGCATTGTCCAATTTCTCAGACCAATCCTTTTGGGATCGCTTTACAGTTTTTTCCATAATTCGTTTAATCTCCCTATTCGTGTTCTTAACTTGGCCACTGGTTTGGGGATGATAGGGAGTAGCAAACCTATGTGTAACTCCTAATCTTTTGAAAACTTTCTCAAGCTGAAAGTTACAAAAGTGAGTACCCCTATCACTTATAATTGCTTTTGGTGTACCGAATCGAGAAAATAACTTCTTCAAAAACTTCATCACAACCCTAGCATCAGTGGTTGCCAAGGCTTGGGCTTCAGGCCATTTAGATACATAGTCTATAGCTACAAGAATATATTTATTACCAAGGGAATTTGGAAATGGTCCCATAAAATAGATTCCCCACACATCAAAAATTTCACATACTAAAATTCCATTTTGGGGCATCTCATCAAGAGATGAAATGTTTCCAGTCCTTTGGCAACAGTCACAGCGTTTCACCAATTCATAGCTATCTCTAAACAAAGTTGGCCAATAGAATCCTGATTCTAGTACCTTTTGAGCAGTCCTATTGGCTCCCATATGACCACCAGCTAGTCCAGAATGGCATTGACTAAGAATGTTCATTGTTTTGGGCCATGCCACACATCATCGGATCATGTGATCCTTACATAACCTAAACAAAAAGGGATACTCCCAAAAATAATACTTTAAATTAGAAAAGAATTTCTTCTTTGCTTGATAAGTTAATTCCTTAGGAAGCTCTCTAATAGCTAAATAGTTAGCAAAATCTGCAAACCAAGGCGTTTCAAAATTTAAATTACTTACCTCACTTACCATGGCTTACAGTTGCTCATCGGGGAAGTGATCATCAATGTCCCCTTCTTCAAACCTCTCCAAAGTTGGATTTTCTAAGAGAGAAAGGTGATCTGCTGTAAGATTTTTAGCTCCCTTCTTGTGTTGAATCGTCAAGTCAAATTCCTGTAACAACAAAACCCAACGGATTAGCCTAGGCTTAGCATCAATCTTCACAAATAAGTACCTCAAAGCCGAATGATCCATATAAACAATCACTTTTGACAAGATTAGATATGATCTAAACTTATCAAAAACAAAAACCACAGCTAGTAGCTCTTTCTCTGTAGTTGTGTAATTAGCTTGAGCTGTGTTCAAGGTCTTGCTTGCATAGTAGATAGGCTTAAAGTATTTCTTCTTGTGTTGACCCAAGATTGCTCCCACTGCAAAGTCACTTGCATCGCACATTAGTTCAAATGGTAGATTCCAATTAGGAGCTACCATGATTAGAGCATGGGTCAATTTCTCCTTAAGGGTTGTGAATGCTCTTAGACATTCCTCATCAAAAACAAAATCCACATCCTTCTCAAGGAGTCTTGTCAATGGATGGGCTATCTTAGAAAAATCTCGAATGAACCTCCGATAAAAACCCGCATGTCCTAGAAAACTTCTGATGGCCTTCACAGATGTGGGTGGTGGTAGTTTCTCAATGGTGTCTACTTTAGCCCGATCCACCTAAATGACCTTGTTTGAAATTTTGTGTCCCAACACAATTCCCTCTTGAACTATGAAATGACACTTTTCCCAATTAAGCACTAGATTGGTTTCCTCACATCTCATCAAGACTCTTTCAAGGTTTTCCAAACATCTTTCAAATGAGCTGCCATAGACCGAGAAATCATCCATAAATACCTCCATAATATCCTCTATAAGCTCATCAAAGATTGCTACCATGCACCTTTGGAAAGTCGCAGGTGCATTGCACAACCCGAATGGCATTCTTCGATATGCGAATGTCCCATATGGGCAGGTGAATGTAGTTTTCTCTTGGTCTTCTGTGGCAATAGGAATTTGGAAATAGCCTGAAAGACCATCCAAAAAATAGTAGTACCCATGGCCGTATAATCCTTCCAACATCTGATCAATGAAGGGTAAAGGAAAATGATCCTTTCTAGTTGCACCATTCAATTTTCTGTAGTCAATGCAAACCCTCCAACCGGTAATTGTTCTTGTTGGAATTAGCTCATTATTTTCATTAGGGACCATTGTCATCCCTCCTTTCTTTGGTACTACCTGAACTAGGCTTACCCAAGAACTATCCGAGATCGGATAGATAATCCCTGCATCAAGTAGTTTTATCACTTCAGCCTTAACTACATCTTTCATCTTCGGGTTTAGTCTCCATTGTGGTTGCACTACTGGCTTGAATTCATCCTCCATCAGTATTTTGTGAGTGCAATAAAATGGACTGATACTCTTGATGTCTGCTACCTTCCAAGCTATCACTTTCTTATGTTTATGCAACAACTGAATAAGCTTTTCTTTCTGCTCAGAAGATAGGTGGGAACTCAGAATTATTGGTAATTTCTTCTTCTCCTCCAGAAATCCATACTCAAGGTGATATGGAAGGGGCTTCAGTTCCAAATTGGGTGGATCAATCACCGATGGTTTTAGCTTCTCTTCCTTTGGCATCTCAATAGTCTCATATGCACTGCATTTGAACGAATTACTTGCTTCAAGAAAAGCAAGCTGCTCCATTGCTTCTTGATCCTCAACATTTTCCTGCAATAAACACAACTCATAGGGATCCTTGGAAACAATGTTAGTAACACAATTTACGGTCTCATGCTCAATAACATCATTGCATGATTCTGCCTCATCAAGTGAAAGTGAATGTTTCATGGCATCATGTATCCTAAAAATAACTTTCTCATCACCCACTCTCAAAGTTAGTGTGCCATCATGAACATCTATAAGGGCACGGGCTGTATTTAAAAATGGCCTATCAAGAATAAGTGAAACATCCGCATCCTCATCAATATCAATGACAACAAAATCATTGGGGAAAATGAAATCCCCAACTTTTACCAACACATCTTCTATAATGCCACGAGGGTGGACTACTGACTTATCAGCAAGTCGAATGGTCATAAGTGTTGGTTTAGGTTTACCATTGCTTAACTCTTTAAACATTTTATAGGGCATAACACTTATACTAGCCCTCAAATCAGCTAATGTGCTCTTAACTTCAAGGTTACCTATTAAACATAGAATGGTAAAACTACCTGGATCTTTTAACTTCTTGGGTAACCTCCTTTGTAAAATTGCCGAACTCTTTTCAGATAAATGCACTAAAGACACCTCCTTAAGTTTCCTTTTGTTAGAAAGGATATCTTTCAAAAATTTAGCATATTTAGGCATTTGTGACAAAGCTTCAGCAAATGGAATATTAATGTGCAATTTTTTAAAAATTTCAAGAAACTTACCGAACTGAGCATCAATCTTGTCGGATAGGGTACTCTAGGTCGGTATTCCTTCAGTATGGGGCTGCTTTCTTGCAGCTAGTTCTCTTTCTCACTTTTCATTGCAGCTTTCTCTCCCGAATTGACAGGAGGGTCGTCTTCTTTTTCTTTTTCTTGTACTTCAGCCCTTTTCTCTGTCACTTCTCCTCTTTTCCCATCCACATTACCTTTGATCTCTTTTCCACTTCTTAGTGTAATTGCCTTAAACTGCTCTTTAGGATTTGCCTCAGTGTTGCTAGGCAGACTTCCTTGTGGTCTCTCACTAAGCAACTTGGCAATTTGCCCCACCTGATTCTCTAAATTATGGATAGAGGCTTGCTGATTTCTTATGGTGGTTTCAGTTGATTGGAACCTAGTTTCAAAAGTTGCTATAAATTTCTCCATCATGTCCTCCAAATTAATCTTCCTTGGAGGGGCAGCTTGTTGATGTTGGGGATGCTGGAATCTAGGGGGAGGTCTTAGATTATTTTGATTATTCCATGAGAAATTTGGATGATTTCTCCACCCTAGATTGTATGTGTTGCTGTAAGGGTTATTCTATTGTTGCCTTGGCATATTTCCAACATAATCTACTTTCTCTTGCCTAGCAAACATGTTTCCACTTTATCAATCTAGACTTTGATGTCCACCCCCACACCATTCACAAGACATCACCTACATTACTTTCCCAGAAGAAGAGGCCAAAGAATCAAATTTTTTATTCAATGCTTCCAATTGGGCTATCAAAGCCACCACAGGATCTAATTGGTGTGAACCCATGACCTTCAGCTTTCCTTGCTCCCTTGGGGCTTGCCACTGATAATTGGTGATAGCCATGTCTTAGATTAAATCCCTTGCTTGTTCAGGTGTCTTGTTGTTTATGGTACCACCAGCTGCTGCATTAATGGATTGCTTACTTACATAATTCAACCCATTGTAAAATGTTTGAATTTGAAGCCATAGTGGAAGTCCATGATGAGGACACCTTCTCAATAAATCTTTAAATCTTTCCCAGGCATCATAAAGGGTCTCACCATCTTGTTGTAAAAAGGATGAGATATCATTCCTCAACTTAGCAGTTTTGGATGGTGGGAAGTATTTCTCTAGGAATTTCTCTGTCAACTGACCCCATATGGTGAAGGTTCCTGGAGGAAAAGATTTCAGTGACTTCTTTGGTCTATCTCTAAGGGAAAATGGGAACAACCTTAGCCTAATTGCATCATCTTAGACATTATTTATCTTGAATGTGTCACATATCTCCAGGAAATTCTCAATATGTGCATTAGGATCTTCATCAGGAAACCCATCGAACTGACAAGTCTGCTGCACCATTTGAATTACATTTGCTTGTATTTCGTAGTTGTTTGCAGCAACTGTCGGTCTCTGGATACTAGATTCAGCTCCATTGAGATTAGGCTTAGCAAACTCCTGCATTGTTCTTGGTCCAGCTCCTTCCATGACTTCAAACTCTTCTTCTTCTTCTTCTGCTATTTCCAGATTTATTTCTGTTTCTGCGTCTTCCAAAACTACCTCCTCTTCTTCCTTTCACTTTCTCCTTAATGTTCTTTCTAGCTCTGGGTCTAACTTAAACAGTTGGGATGAGTTACCTCTGGTCATAAATGGGAAGGAATACCTAAAATGATAATCGACAAGCAAGAACCAATGTCAAAAACAAATGAAAATAAAACTAAATCAATAGTCTTGATTATATTACTAATATTGAAACCATTGTCCCCGGCAGCGGTGCCAAAAACTTGGTGTGTCTGAGCTATGCTGTTGTAATAACGCAAGTGCACGGGTCGCCCAATTAATATAGTAGTGAGCGAGTTATCATTCCACTGAGGACAAGGTCAAGTACTAGTGCAAATCTTAACTGTTGTTTAGCAAATCAATAGTTGTTGTGATGTTTTGTAATTAAAAGCAATTAATTTAATAACCGGAAGTAAAGGGAAATTAAATGATGTGCAAATAGGATCGATGATAATAATACTATCCAGATATTGAATCCCCCTAGCCTCAATGATATTTATGAACATCAATTCAGTTAATTCATTTAATAGAGTTGAGTTGGCATTCCTCTAACTTAGACTAAAACCTCTCTCGAGTAAATTAATCCCTAATCACTAAGTAGAGTGCCAGAATCTCTTCTCAAACACAATTAATTAGATTTTGCATTAAGAACAAGGAACTGTAAACCAAAGGATCTTGTAAGTCTATCTCTAGTACTCCAATCAATCCTCAACTCTTATGAGTATTCAATTCATATCAAGCTTTCTCAAGTCAATAATATGAAAATGGCAACCAATCAATAAGCATGCTATTATCAATTGGAAATAAATCATTAAGCATCACAAGAATAAAACAACTCAATCAAATGATTCAACTAAATATAATTATTCAATCCATACAAATAAGCTAGGGTTCATCAATATCTAGATAGAGAATGAATTAGTTCATATTCAAAACCAGAAAAATAGAACAAGAGAAATGAGTTAAAGAAACCAAACAATCCATGGCGAATAATTTGTATTTCTTCACTTGAATCCTTAATTCTTGGTTTAGGTCTTGTATAGGATGTATCTTCTTCTTCAAGCTCAGCTCAAGACTCTCCTCTTTGCTCCAGCAGTTTGCTCCTTCTCCCTTGTTCCAGCCTCCACATCCAAGCTCTCTCTCTCTTTCTTCATTTTCTTCTCCTTTTAACTTCCTTCAAAACTCACAGCCCATACCTTCCAGCTCACAACCCATACCTTCCAGCTCACAACCCATACCTTCCAACTCACACCACACTCCCTTGTTTCCCACATTTTCTTTATTTTATCTTTCTTTTCCTCAAATTAGGTAAGCTTTTCTTTTGTTTAATATTACTTTTGACAAAAGCTAGTCTTTGTTCCCTAACTTGTCTGCAAAAGAAATTCAATTATTCAAAGTTGCCCTAGGTGACACGGCCAAGCTTGCTGGCCGTGTCTCTCACTTTGCTTGGGACATGGCCAAGCTTGCTGGCCGTGTCTCCTTCAGTCCTTTCTTTCCTTCTTTTCTTCTAGGTGACATGGCCAAGCTCCTGGTTGTGTCATGTGACACGGCCAGTGGCTTGGCTGTGTCATGTGGGTGTGTCGCTTTCTACTTTTAGCTTTGCTCTTCACTTGTTCTTTGGCTTAGGTTGGGACACGGCCAAGCTTATGGTCGTGTCATGTGACACAGCCACTGGCTTAGGCGTGTCAACTGCTAGTGTCAGCTTCTTCCTTCTTTTCTTTCCTTTCTTGGTTTTGTTCCTTGGGTGAGGCATGGCCACTGGCTTGACCGTGTCGCTTGGGTGTGTCAGCTACTGTCTTGAAAGTCATTTGAGGGACACGGCCAAGCTTACTTTTTGCTTGGCCAGGTCTTGCTTGATTCATGCTCTTTCTTCATTGTTTTGATCATCCAAGGGAGTTTTTGCACTTTAACCTAAAACAAACTTTAAACAAAAATCAAATGAAACATTAACTAAAAACACAAAGAAATCATACTAAAAACAAGTATAAAAATGCTCTTATCACCCCAGTATCTTGGTTCTCAACCCGGCTAGACTGCTACAGGTTTTGAGGATTACGACCCAGTCTTTTCAGCCCAAAAACATCATTTTTATCAGCTGGCCTGACTTACGACCCAGTCTTTTCACCATTCCAGCTATAGCCCGTAGGCAATCATAGGCATGCCGCCAAACCCAAAACTCTGAAAATTGAATAACATACTAGGCACACAATTTATTCATATTTCTCATTATTAATCTCTTTCTCATTTTTACATATTCAATCTAGGCACATTGCCTTATTTTCACTTTTTTTTCTCACTTTTCTCATTTTTCACATCTTTCTCATTTTTCTCACTTTTCTCATTTTTATCAATATCAATATCAATTCATTTCATTATTACACATATCTCATTTTTGCATTCACAACACATTACCCAATTACTTTGGGTATTTTCACATAATATGCATATTTCATATGTTACACAAATTAGCCATTATCAATGGCTTTTCACAATGCATTTAACACATATATGACATTACAAATGTCATAGCATATTATTCATACACAATCAATGAACCAAGTAGCTTAACACATTTTTCAACCAAAATGTGTTAAATCCAAAAGTTATGAAAATATAAACATTATATTCAAAGTTTGTACATACCTCCACTAGCAACCCAAAGCAAGCTAAAAACAACCTTCAATCCAATCTTTCTAACTTGCCCTTCACCACTTGGATGAAGAAAATCAATCTCCCTCAATGTCTAAATCAAATGTGATAGCAAATAATCATTTAGTATCACATTTAATGGCATTTCCAACATTAAATCATAATTACCCATCACTCCTACAAATTTCCAAAAATTTAGCCTTTCCTTACTTCAACGTTGGAATTCCATTCTACTACAATTAAATTAGTGTTTTAAGTTTATTTATATTATTAAAAACATATTTTAATACATTTAAATCATTTAAATTATAAAAATACACTCTTATATACAAAATCTCAAAAATGGCATAACCTTCTCCCATTAAAGGTTTTCCATTCCAACACAATCCATTACTCATTCCAAGCTTATATTCATCACTTTTAACACTAAACAACATACTTAAACAAATAAAATCACACAATTCAACCACTTTGGAAAATCACTTTTCCAAAACCCTAAATCTCCACTTCCATTCTCAAACTCCAACCCAACACCACCAAATCCAATATTTGACTTTAAAATACTTGTTTATGAATCAAAACAACTCATTTGGAATCAATTTGCACTATTAAAATTCATGTTTTCAAAACCCCAAAAATCCATAACCCTAAATTCTCTCTCTTCATGATTTTTTAACCAAACTCCATCATCTCTTCAATCTAACCTTAGAATCATTGTTAACTACCCAAAATAACATCATACACACCAATTCCAATAATTATAACATACTACATAAAAATTTAAATTCTCACACAATCTAAATTTCCAAGGAATTCAAAGAAAAGAGATGGAAACTTACTAATTTTGGTGGAAATCACCAAAAATCCACTTGAAACTTGTTAATTCCTTCAATTTATGGAGTATGGAAGAAGCAAAATCCTTGGTCTTCAAACATCTATGGAAGTCACATTCTTGAGAAGAAGAAGAAGAAGAAGAAGATTTTTAGTATTCTTTCCTTTTCATCTTTTTTTAACCACATATATATATATATATATTAAAATAATTTAATTTTTAATTTTTTTAATAAATTAAAAGTCCTAATTTCCCTCTTCCATTCAAAATTATTTTTTTTTTTGAATTATTTTATTAATTTTGAATTTACAAGATTTAATTACCAAAATACCCTTTTCTTTTAAAAAGTGTTGACTTTTATATATGTTTTGTATATTTTGCATATATATCATATATATATTCCACTTTTTCATTTAAAATCTCTTCATTTTTCATTTAAAACTATTAATTTAATTTATCCTTTTAAATTAAAATTTATTTTATCAAATTTTCCAAAAATTAGAAATTTTCAAAAATTTTTAAATGTTACACATTTGGTCGTTGCCTAATGGCTTCCACCTCCATCAAGGTAACTTCCAGTTCAAAATTGTACCTATATTGCTGAATGAAAGCTTTGTATAACAAATTCCATCTCTTTTGAGTACTATCCTCTAAGGTGTTGAACCAATTGTGGACAACAGGGCCCAATGAAAGCATG
This sequence comes from Garcia nutans, assembly GCA_947685225.1. Taxonomy (NCBI): domain Eukaryota; kingdom Viridiplantae; phylum Streptophyta; class Magnoliopsida; order Malpighiales; family Euphorbiaceae; genus Garcia; species Garcia nutans. The sequence continues at coordinate 31,941,220 of CANTUV010000011.1, read as the reverse complement.
AAATACCTTAGAGTTTGAGCCTTAGTAGCTCTGGCAGACTGCATAGCAGTGATATACTGCTTCACACGGAGATGAGGGTTTCTAGTACCATTGTACCTAGTTAAAGAAGGAATTTTGAACTTATAAGAGACCTTCTCATCTTGTTCAAATAGTTTGTCAATCTCGGACATTTCTTCAGTTTTCATTTTCTTTTCAAATTTCTTTTCTAAATCAGCAATCATCTTCTCAACATCAGACGTCTGGGACTTTTCAATAGTTGTCTTTTCAATAACTTTGGCTCCTTCTTTTTATCTTGAGGATCTTGGAGATTGAGCCCAGTCGTCGTCATCATCAACGACCACCTTGTCGTCATCAAAAGCCACTTTACCAACTTTAGCCTTCCCTTTATCTTTCTTGGTGCTTGCGGATGCTTCGGCATTATTTCCAAACATTGTAGTCATTTGATTCTTCATGATCTCAGCTAGGGCCCCATTTAGTTCTTCCATTTTAGCATTGAGGGTGTCATCCACCATTCTTTGAATTTGTTCGGGCTCCATTGTTTTTGGTGAAAAAGTAATTGAGTTGCTGCTAGATTCTTCATTTTCGGCATAGGTCAGATTGTCGTAAGATTTTGAATGGTCGTAATCTAGGGTTGTAAGCCAGAAATGATTATGTGATGTGATGCATGTATGCACAAACAATAAACAAACAAGGAAAAATAGGACGTTCCTTCCAATCTCATAACTTCCATACACGAATGGCAAGTCTTTGTTCCTAGGTATATGGTTAACAAAAATACCAACATGGGATATTTTATTTTCAAAAAGTTCTCTCGGATTATTCAACCAATAGTTATATTTTCAAAAATGGAAATCAATTCATGGTAATTCCCATTAATTAGGCTTTAATCCATCCAATCAACTAAAGCAGCTTTTATGCTATATTGGATTAAAACTAAATTAAGAGGTTTATTATAAATAGATTTCTCACTTGAAAAAATAACTAATGATTCATTCAAAAACAAGCCCATAGTTAATAATTCTTAGTATAAACTAGGCTCACAATTGATTTTTGGTATTTCCATAATTGACCTAAATATTCATAAGCTCTTTTAAAAGATTATGAAAATAATTTTGTTTCTAAGCCCATTGTAAAAAGATTTTAGAAAAAATGAATTTTGGGCTTTGTAATTGGGTCATGAGAAAAGAATTTTTGATTCATTTTTTAGAAAAGTTTTATGTCAAAAGACTATCTTAAAAAGTCTTGAAAATAACTTTAGTCTTTTGGACTTTAAAGAAAAATTTATTTTGAGCTTACAATGTACTTAGGTCATATTAAGAAAGGAACAAACCAAATAAGCCATGATTTAAGCCAAGATAAATTAACCACAGTCAAACAACACGCATTTGCGGTAAAAACCTAAGGAAAGTAACTAGGCCAATTACATGAGCTTTAGTCTTTGGGTTAAAAGGCTTAGGTTCCCATAGCTAGTATATACCAAAATGTACAAGGCTATGAGTGGTTATGCCATGCTCGATCTCCAAACCTTGAATGAAAGTATGGTATCCCTTACATAACACAACATGGGTAACACGTGTCCTAACTCACACACATGATGCACTAAATAATGTAATGGATAATACCTTGATAAGAAAGAATAGAATAATAAAAAGACCAACGAAATTAACTTCTCTTATCCCTAGAGGAGTTGCCACTGTGAACGGTGATTTTTGCCCCCTACTCCTAGTGGAATAGTTCTTGCGACTTTGATACTATTTAGGCTCAGGGCCTAGAGAACACAGGCCTAAGCCTGGAGAAAATGGAGTCGCCACCCTAACGGGCCAGAAAAAAGAAAGGGGTGGATGACTCAATTCCTAAGGAATTCCCAATGGGTTCAAAAAGTTGGGTACGTGTGGGGAAGGTGAGAAATGGCCCAGCACCACCACAACGCCCGGTTCATTGGAACCGGCCTCCTTTGTAGGTCTTAATATTAAAAAAATTCTTAAATACAACAATATTATCCATGCTACATGCAAAAATTAAAATAAAGCATCATTATATTAAAATCAAAGCAATGTCCAAACAAAACAAATAAATGGACACCCATCCGAGGATGGAAATATGTCCTTACATCGTCCATGTCTAAAACTAAATAGGACACCCACCGAAAGGTGGAAACGTGTCCTTTACATTGGTCCAAAACATAAAAGCAATTTCAATCACATGATGCTTAATACATGCGGCACACAACATATGGAAACATACCTCTTACAAAGTTTTGAAATCAAAACAAATCAATAAAACTAAACATCCATTCATGATAAACAAATCAAATATCAAAATTAAATAAATTTAATTTAAAATTAAATAAAGTAGTAAATGTATAAATTTAGGGTTTACATCTTAAAATAAGGTTTTATAATTTTAATTACTAAATTAGGGCTTTGGAAAAAAGAAAGTTAAGTACACAGACTCATAATGCACAAATAAATGTTGACCCCATACGACAGTCTCGCTAGCAGGTTAGCGGGCGGGGTCAAGGGGCAGCACCCCAGAAAATTTTGGAAACTGGCTTTTAGGGTTGTAGGTTTTGGTGTTGAAAATTAAGATTTTAGGGTTTAAGATTTAGAAAATAGGGTTTTGGATTTAGAAGAAATAAGCTACTGTAAATCTTAGAAAAATAGAATTGATTATGGTTTTGAGAAAACAGATTATTGTTTTGTGGTTTTAGAACGGTGTAATTAGGGTTTTAGATTTCAAAAATATGTTTTACAAGTATTAAGGTATTAGTGTTTTGAAAAATAGTTTTAGGGTTTTAAATAGAGTTTGGATGGTAAGTAGAACAGTTTGATCATCTATTGCACGTTTAAACAATTAATTCAATTTGAATGATGAAGCTACTGTAAAGATAAGCAAAGAAATAGAGATTCAAACCTCCGTTGTTGGTTCCACCACAATCTTTGAATTTCGGTGGAACAATAATAATGACAGTGTAGGCTGCCTTTGATGGATTGTTGTTGCTTGCTCACTGCCTCTTGCTCTTTCAAGGTTCTCTTTTTTGGCCAAAAAATCCAAAAGTCTAAAGTCCGATAAAAAATTCCAGATCCAAAGGTCCAGATCCTCTTTTTTTTTCTTTTTTATCAAAAGTCCCTTTCTGTGTGTTTCAATGTGGCATTTATAGGAAAAAATAAAATCCTAATACTAATTGGCTAAAGAAATAAAAACCTTTTAGAAAATAAAATTAAAAACCAAGTAGAATAGGATTTTGGCAAAATCGCGCTCGGGCCGGGCATGCGAAAGTGCGCTGGCTAAGAAAATTTGTGGGCGCTGGGCTTGGGTGCTGCTAGCTCGAGCACGAGCTAGGCCAATTCACCGCAGGATTTTCCTACGGCAAATTGGCCACAAGCCAACTCGCCGCAGGAAAATCTGCGGTGAATTGGCTTGTGGACAATTCGTTGCAGGTTTTTTCTGTGGCGAATTGGTCCAAGCCAATTCATCGCCAGCGACGAAAAATTTTCGTCGACGATTCTTCCTTCACCGATTTTATTTATTTATTTATCTTTTTTATTTTTACTTTTTTATTAAAAATAAATATTATAAGTAATAAATATTAATTAAATAAATATTAATTAATTAAAATACAACAAAAATTATTTTGGACTGTTTAAAAATATCGGACTGGACTGGGTAAAAAATTAAGGGTTTACACATACCCATAAGAGATGAGCTAATGTTCGCCTTTTATTCTTTTGGATTTGTAATAATTAGGCTAGTTGGGGATTTGTGCTTGACCTACAAGCTATAACAGCTAGAGTCAAAGCTCCCTTGTGTATGCAATTTTTAGGTTTAATAATTTATTTTCTTCATACTATGGATGTCATCTTTTAATTGCTCATGCATTACTACTATTCATATTATTCTTGTCACCACATGGATTAGTCTTTTCTTAAAAAGTTAAGATTTTGCTAAAGGGGAATATTTCAGTACTTAAAATTTGCTTGAAAACTTAGCTTAAAACCCATCGTGATTGGTTTTTGACTAGTGTCTTTTGGGTGCACAATTAAAATTTTCATGAAGTCAAAATAAGTGACTTTTTTCTTAAAATTTTCTCAAATCAAATAAATTAAAGTGGTAATTGTCCAATCATCTTTTAAAATAAAGCCATCCCCTTTTTCAAAATAAAAAGGAGAGTATTCTCTTCAAAATAAAATAATGAATCTTTTGAAAATAAAAAGATCTTTTTAAATTCGTGCTTACCAAATCAAACAGAGATCATACGCAATAGTGTCATGTAAGAGTAAGCCCAAATGAGCATTTTTCTGCATATCACGACAGGGTCGGATCAGTGCTAGGCTGAGGCCTTACAATTGGTGACTCCACTGGGAAACTTAAAATTTTGAAAATAATTTGTTTGGGCTTTTTCAAGTAATGCTATATTTCCTTTTAGTTAATTTTTTCTTTTCATCTATCATGTATAAGGGTTCTTTACCCTTTAGTTTAGGAAACCTTTAAGTAGCAAGTAGCATCCATTTCACAATGTTTATTAGGTATGTTGAAGGATAGTGAAATCATCTAACCCACAATGAATCCTCAATCTTTTGAGGTGTAACGGACATGCATATACTTTTAGACCCATGCACATACTAATATTTGACATTGGTTAGGTATATAGTTGTCCTAGTATAACAAAACCGTATGGACCAAACCACATTTTTTCATATAATGACCATAGATCCTAACCTTAGGTTGCATGGATCGTAAGAGGATGCATACAACCTCTTATTCATGAAACAGTTTTCATTCATGCATGCATGCATACCATTAAGACTTTAAAAGACCATCGAATTTAAAGCACCCTTCCTTTTAAAAATCAATCAAAATTGTGACATAAGCCTAAACCATAAACATAAATCCAAACCATAAAACCTAGGCCCCATCAACTTAGCCCATCAAAAAGGAATCCAAGCCTTGATCATTAAGCATGACTCTATGCCACACTTACTTAACCCATTACAAATCAAGCCACATCGGCTTAGCCCATCAAAATCAAGCTATATTATCCAGAACACTAAACAATAGACTATGTAACATCCGTAAATTTGTTAAAATATTAAAATAAAATTTAATAAAAATTAAATTTATAATTTAGAAGGTTAAATAAAGTGTTGAAAGTATGAAATGTAAAATGTACATGTAAGATATAAAGAAAAAAATACATTGGACACATAATGTACACATGATATCTACCTAATGCATACACTTTTAGAAAAAAACAAAGTTAGGCTAAAAGTTAAAAAAATAAATTAAATAAATTAAATAAGTAAATAAATTAAATATAATTAATTAATTAAAATTAAGATAATTATGGATAGGAAAAAAATGCCACATTAATTTAATATTTAATTATTTAGTAATTACATATATATGTGAAGGGTAAAACTTGAAATGTTGAAAAATAAAAGAAAAACTCATCTTCTTCTGCTTCCAACCATAGAGGCCAAATTTTAAGAGAGGTAAGGGAAGGCTCTCTTCATATAAAACATCAAATTTCATAAGAATTTTAAAAGATTCAAGGTAGTTTTGAAAATTAAACAAGAATTCAAGTAAGTTTTCATCACTTTTAAGCTTATTTTGTTAAGTGTATGAATATGTGAAATCATGACTTTTGAAGGAGATGGTTTTAATTGCTTAAGTGGTGTTGGAGGATATTACTTTGATGTGTGGATGATGATTTTAAGGTTAAATTCAAGAAAAGATTGGCTTTGGTCAGAGTTTGGGAGAAGAAGAAGAAGGTGATTTAAGATTTGGAATGTGATAAAAAAATTGATGCAGGATGGATTTAATTGCTTAAATGATTTTATAATATGATTTTAAAGATATAAATGAACTTAAAACATGTATTAGAATTTGTTGGAATAGATTTCTAGAATTAAAGAGAGTTAGGGAAAATTTTGATAATTTGAAGAAAATATAGTAAATTGAGTTTTGTTTCTTAAAATATGTTAGAATGTGATTCTAGAGATATAATTAAGTTTAAAACTTAATTTGGAATTGATTAAAATTAACTTCTAAAGTTAAAGTTCATTAGGGCAAGAAAAAGAAAACTTGAAAGAGTTTTGTTAAATTAAATTTTATTAGTTAAAATACTTAAAAAATGTGACTCTAATTAATTATGAACACTCACATTTTGATTAGAAAGTGAGTGCAGACCTTTAATTTTGGCTCGGATTAAATTTAGATCTAATTAAAAGGCCAAAGTAGAGTCAAGAAGATTAAACCTAGTCTGAAACAACTTTAGAAGCTTAAATCTAGTCTTGTTAAAAACTTAAATCAAGTCTAGTCAAATTTTAAAAGCCTAATTCAAGGTTGGTTTAACTTTAAAAGCCTAAAATGGGTCTGATACAATCTTAAAGTCCAAAAACTATAAGGTCTGAACCAAAATTGGCTTAGCCAATTCGTTACCAGGCTAGACATGATTGGCCTTGCCAATTCTCCTGGGCCTTACCTGGGGCGAATTGGCTATGGAGGCATGGGACAAGATCAAACTTCACCGTGAGTCTTTAATTATGCAGTTTCACATTTAGAATCCTAATAAGGCACGGATAAGAAGAGAAAATCTTGGAACCATTCACCCTAATTGTGCTTCTAAATATAGAAGCTTAAAACAAAGAAATGGATCACCAATTAATGTGGGGTAGCAACCACGGTTATCAGGAGGCAGAGAGTTAGGAAGCAACTATCAACTCATAATACTATCAATCCATAAAAAAGATACACCATACAAAGGCAGTAATCACTATCTTTGTTTTGCTCGGCCAGAATTCCAAATTATTGCAAGTAAAGCTTGGATCAATATACAATTTTGGTGGAGCCAACATATGAATGTATGTTTTCATTCTTTTAAATTTATCAAAAATTGCTTTGATTATGGTCTTAGGCATTATTTATTATTCATATCCAGTATCTTGCTTTAATTGGTTTTGTAACACCCTGATGCCTTATATAAGTACTATACATATACCTAGTATACATACAGTAAGTATATAAAGTATAAGGATGCCACTTTTCGTTACCTTTTTAAAAACCTGTAACAGAGTTCAAACCACGATATGTTAATTTACATAATATTTACAAAATCATTGTCTTTATCAAAACTTCATTTATACATATAACATTCCTTTCGTCAAAAATACATCAAAATTAAAAGTTATACATGTATGCATTACCCTCTAGTTGGTCTCAACAAATCTTTACTCTTCTCGTGGCATAACGAACAACTCTGTATCTTCCACCAAGCTACCTGCGCGATTACACATCCGCGCTAAGCCCGAAAGCTTAGTAGTACAAATATAAAAGATAAACATACCTTATAGAAATGCCAACATGTAATGATATGTCAAATTTAGGTATCATTAGTTTCTTATCATGTTTTTCCTTTTTAATTTCATCTTTCATAGATCTTAATTAATTTCATATATTAAACACATATATACATAACATTATTACCAATTCCAACCCATCACTTCTCAATCAATATATCAATATACATACATTATATCTCATACCAACCAAGAGTCACACTTCCAAAAAAGACAATCCTTATCACCACACAATTCATCATTGATATCCACAATCAATACACACCTCACATATCATACTTCATAGCATTAGTTTGTTCACAATTTACTAATCATCAATCACATTTCCAACAAAGGCAATTATTAACACCAACCATCATTCATCACTAATATCCACAGTCTATATATATCACATTTACAACAAATGACAGACTCGGGCCCAAAAGACACTAATATGCTATTCGACTTTCAGAGTTAATGCTTTGGTTTAATTATCACATTCATCAATATCCCAACTAGGCTTCAAGGATTAAGTTCAACCAAGCTTCAAGGGGAACAAAGCATGCTAAGTATCAACCCAACTTGGCTTCAAGAACTAATCCAACCTAGTTTCAAGGGTTGTAACATCTCAATTAGGCTTCAAGGACTAGACCCAACCAAGCTTCAAGGGGAGTAAAACATGTTAAACTTCAACCCAACTTGGCTTCAAGGATCAAGCCCAACCTAACTTCAAGAGATTGTTACCATTAGGCATGCCACCAACAACAAAACTCTGAAAATGAATAACACATTAGATACACAATTCGTTGATTATTTCATCATCAATATCATTTTCAATTCTCATCATCATTTTGGCAAACATGCCTCACATATCTCAATTGAATTATCATAGCCAATCACAATGGCTTCATATCACATTTGAGTTATCATTGCCAATAACAATGGCTTCATATCCCATTTTATCTTAAATCACATTTCATGTTTCATCATTGATATATGCAACATCAATTACATTACTACACAAACATATTATTAATCAATCATACTATATAGGCATGCTTCAATCATATCATTCAAGTATACCTAATCCATTTCATTGCACATATCTCTTAAATTCATGGTCATATAATCCATATGTCTATTCATTTCATTTTGATCATCATTATCAATCATGATAACATCACATTTCATCATTTCTCAAAACACATTAACATCATTCATTATTAAAACATTCATCAAATAAATTGCATTGCACATACCTTTTTAGATGATCCTCATCTCTTCCACACTATACAAAACATAACATTGTTCATTTAATATCACATGTATCAACAAATGTAAGTTCCATTTCAACCATATAAGAAGAACAAAAACCAACACAGTAGCCAACACACCCAAGGGACACGGCCAAGCTTGTGGCCGTGTCTCTCAATACCAATTCAAGCCGAGGCCGACACGGGCAAGGGGACACGGCCGTGTCTCTCCACAAAATTCAGGCAGTGGCAAACACACTCAAGGGACACGGCCAAGCTTGTGGCCGTGTCTCTCCAAAATTCAACCAACACGGCCAAACTTCCCTCAACTTGGACGTGTCTCCCAAAATTAATAGATCTTGGCCGTGTTCCATTCTTATTTTGGCCGTGTCTCTCAAATATAAAACCCTAAACATATCCAACACTTCTTTGATTGAATTAAGAACAACTTATGCACAACACAATCTCATTCAAATGAGTGTAATTCATGTTATTAACACATATTCATCACAATATTCATTTTAACACTATATCCACCAGACATTCAAACACTTTCCACATCAAACCCTAAAAACCAACATCAATCTTCTTCTTTCTACAACAACATCCATTTAACTTACCATTTTTAAACAAAACCAACACCAATTTAACCTTTCTAACTCACAATCAATTTCCATACCTTTAAACACCTCTCAAACACTCTAAATCATGATATTAACAATTCACAACACACATCAAACACATCTTCAAAATACCAAAGGAAAAACAAGAGAGTATTTACCTTAGATGAAGAAATTTCACAAATCTCTAACCAATCCTTTGATTCTTCCTTCAATTTGAGCTTAGAATCAAGAACACCTCCTTTGCTCTCTCTTTCCCTTTAGGTAGCCGGCCACCACAATGAAGAAGAAGAGAAATAATGAAGAAATCACAAAGTCAACACTCATTAAATACTCATCCAAAAGAAAATTACTATAAGACCCTCATACACATTTTAATTCCTTTTATCATCTCTTGCCCACTTTGGTAATTTCACACTTAACAATCTAAATATCTTCTTCCCTTGACTAAGCACTTTGACTTGAATATATGTTATATATATTGCCATATACCCAACATATACACTTTCTCCATACATTGCTTTCTTTCCAAACAACACATAACCATTCTCTCTCAAATTCTTTTAACATTCAAATAAACCATACTCAAATACACCACCTATCAAATACACATTCAATTCAATAATAACAATATTATCACAACTTCTAAGGCACACTTTGGGATATTACAGGTTTTAAAGTCAAAAGTAGGTTATTTACTCAACTTTGTTTCGTTCAAAAGCTTCTTTAACTTGCATTCATTGATTCCAAATTCATAGTAGCTAGTTTAATTATTGTCTAATTTATTGTCCAGTGAATTATTTAACTTATATCCATAGAGTTTAAGTGTCCAGTAGCTTACACAATGATCCGTTAGACATCTAGTAGCCAAACCATTAGTAATATTAATTTTAATATAAAGATAACCTTGGTCACAGTTCATGCAAACCCTAGTTTGATCAACCAAAACCCTAAATATTATTTTCAAAAGATAGAACCCTAGTTTTCAAAAGCATAAAACCCTAAGTTCTATAAATATAAAATCCTAGCTTACATAGAAATCCTAATTCCCCAATAAAATCATATCTTATAAGTCATTTACCTTTCAGGGGCGCTGCCTCCTATCCTTTTCAAGGGGCGCTGCCCCCTTGATGTCACCCACTAAGCGGCTAGCGAGACTGCCGTACGCGATCCCTCATCAATGGGGTTAATATTTTTTTGTGGATTGTAAGTCTTTGTGATTAATCTTAATTTTCTTTTATTAAACTCTAATTTATTATTATTTTTGTAATGATTAAACTACATTGTAACATCCCTAATTTTTGAAAATTAAATAAAATAAATTAAAATTAAATTGAATTGAATAAATTATTTAAATGGAAAATAGAAGGTTTAGAAGTGAGAATATGGGATGTATATGTGAAATATCCATAATATAGACAAAGTCAATCAAAAGTCTACACTTTAAAGTCAAAAGTCAAAGGTCAAATGACATTTTTATAAATATTCATTGAAAATTAAAAATTATTTTAATAATTTTAAAATAATTATATAAGAATAAAAAATGTAATTTATGGTTTTATTAAATAAATAAATAATTAATTAAAAATATAATAAAATATAATATATATATAATACATATAAGGTATGTTTGATGTGTATATGAGATAATGTAGACCCTTAATTTTTGACCTAGTCCGGTCCGTTATATTTTTATATAGTCCAAAATAATTTTTATGGTATTTTAATTAAATAATATTTATTTTAGTATTTATTATTTATAATTTTTAAAAAAAATAAAAATGGTGAAGTTAATAAAAAATAATAAAAATAAAAATCGGCGACGAAAAAATTCGTCGCCGAAAGTGGAATTGGCCAAGGCCAATTCGCCCACAGGAATTTCCTGCCGCGAATTAGCCAACCGCCCCAGCCAGCGCTCGCAAAGCCTCGCAATTCTTGGCCAGCGCTCGCAGTTTTGGCCAGTAAAATTTTCCAACACAGTTTTTCCGAAATCAAATTTTATTTGGTTTTGGTTTCTTTTCCTAATTAATTTTCTTTTCCTTAAACAATTAGAATTAGGTTTATGATTTTTCCTATAAATAACACTTTAAAACTTAGAATTAAGGATGGAAAAATTGGACTTTTAAACTTGGATTGGATCAGAGTAAAAAAGACAAAAAACCCTAGCAAGAGACATTAGCAACAGGCAAGCAATCAACAATTCATTAAATGTAGCCACACTGCCTTTGTTATTGTTCATCCAAAAGGCAATTTTTGGTGGAACCAATGAACGGAGGTTTGAATCTCTATTTTCTTTATTTATTTCTTTACAGTAGCTTCATCATACAAATTAATCAAAAACTTCACAAACCCTAAATTACTCATTGTTTCTAGAAACCTTAAAAGACCTTAAATTATTTCTTCTGCTTTCAAAAGCTTTAAAACCCTAAATTGTTTTTACCAACTATTTTCATCTACACCATAACTTTTTGTCCAAAATCTCGAAATGTTTTCTTAAATCTCCAAACCCTAGTTCTCTTTACGTTTTCTAAAAATCATAATTATTTTATAAAACTCTAAACTATTTTCTTAAATCCTAAAACCAAATATGTTTTCTAAAATACCAAAAGCCCTAACTTTTTTGAAAGACCAAAACAGTAAACCCTAAGTTTTCCTAAACCTTAATTCAGTGAACTTAAAACCTAATTTAGTAAATCTAAACCCTAAAACCCTGATCCAGCAAACTTAAAACAACAATCCAGTAAACCATGAATTATAAATCCTAATATCTTAAGATTCCAAAACCCAAATTTCATGATGTTACCCCTATACCCTAATTTGATTAACCAAAAAGCCTTACTACTCTCTTAAATTCATAAAACCCTAATCCATTTCAATTTTCCAAAACCTTTACAGTAGCCTAAACAAATAACAATAATAATACTAAAATTCCAAAACCTTAAATATTAATTAAAGAACTTTAAATAGAAATAGTAAACCCTAATTTGTATCTTTACTTGCTTTATTTAATTTTAGATTTGACTATGTAGTTTATTATATGCTTTGATGGTTGATTTATTTAATTTCAATGCTTGATTTATTTAATTTATCATGGATGGATGTTTTCTTTATTGTTATTATTTGTTTATTTTAGTATTAAAATTGTAAGAGGTATGATTCCACTTTGTGGGTACCTCATTAGTTAAATATCATGTAATTTAAATAGCTTTTATATTTTGGACCAATGTAAAGGACGACATGTTTCCACCTTTCGGTGGGTGTCCTATTTAGTTTAGACATGGATGATATAAGGACATGTTTCCATCTTTGGATGGGTGTCAATTTATTTGCTTTACTTGGACATTGCATTGATTTTAATATAATGATGCTTTATTTTAATTGTTGCATTTAATATTGGATAATATTGTTATCTTTAAGAATTTTATAATATTAAGACCTGTAAAGGAGGCTGGTTCCAATGAACCGGCATTGTGGGGGTGCTGAGCCTAAATAGTGTTGAAGTCGCAAGAACCATTCCACCGGGAGTGGGGGCAAAAATCCCCGCTCACAGTGGCGGCTCCACTGGGGATAAGAGAAGTTGATTCTGTTGGTCTTTATATTATTTTATTCTTTCTTATCATGATATTGTCTATTGCATCATTTTAGATTGCATCGTGTGCGTGAGTTAGGATGCTCGTGTTACTCGTGTTGTGTTATATAAGGGATACCATACTTTCACTCAAGGTATGGAGATCGAGCATAGCATAACCACTCATAGCCTCGTACCAATTGGTATATACTTGCTTTGGGAACCTAAGCCTTTTAACCCAAAGACTAAAGCTCGTGTAATTGGCCTAGTTACTTTCCTTAGCTTTTTACCCTAAATGCATGTTGTTTAACTGTGGTTCATTTATCTTGGCTTAAATCATGGCTTATTTGGTTCGTTCAATTTTTAATATGACCTAAGTACATTGTAAGCTCAAAATAAATTTTTCCTCTAAAATTCCAAAGACCAAAGCAATTTTCAAAAATTCTCAAAATGGTCTTTGGATATAAAACTTTTCTATAAACAAAATACTTTTCTCAAGACTCAAACACAAAGACCAAAATCCATTTTTTCTAAAATCTTTTTACAATGGGCTTAGAAACAAAATTGTTTTATCCAACCTTTTTACAAAAGGCTTGCAAATTATTTTGGTCAATTATGAAATACCAAAAATTAATTGTGAACCTAGTTTATACTAAGAATAATTAACCATGGGCTTGTTTTTGGCATAAACCACTAGTTCCTTTTTCAAGTGAGAAATCTATTTATAATAAACCTCTTAATTTAGTTTTAATCCAATATAGCATAAAAGCTACTTTAGTTGGTTGAATGGATTAAAGCCTAATTAATGCGAATTATCATGAACTGATTTCCATTTTTGAAAATATAACTATTGGTTGAAACATCTAAGGGAATTATTCAAAAAACAAAATACCCCATGTTGGTATTTTGTTAACCATATTACCTAGGAAAAGAGACTCGCCATTCGTGTGTGGATGTTATAAGGTTGGAAGGGATGTTCTACTTATCTTTGTTGATTGTTTGTGCATACATGCATACATACATTTGCATCTTATATCATTGATCCTTTCTGCCTCACAGCCCTGGATTATGATAGTTCAAAAGCTTACAACAATCCGACCTACACCGGAGATGAAGAATCTAGTAGCAACTCAATCACTTGCTCACTAAAAGCAATGCAGGTGGACGACACCCTCAATGCCAAGATGGAAGAAATAAAAGAGGCCCTAGCTGAGACCATGAAGAATCAATTAGCTATGATTTTAGGGAACAATGTCAAAGTATCCGCTAGCACCAAGAAGCCAAGGGATAAAGGGAAGGCTAAAGTTGGTGAAGTGGCTTTTGATGATGAGAAGGTGATCATTGATGATGATTAAGATTGGGCTCAATACTTCCAAGATCCTCAAGATAAAAAGAGCCAAAGGTTGTTGAGAAGATAACTTTTGAAAAGACTGAAAATTCTGATGTTGAGAAGATGATTGCTGACTTAGAAAAGAAATTTGAGAAGAAGCTGAAAACTGAAGAGATGTCCGAGATCGACAAACTGTTTAAACAAGATGAGGAGGTCCCTTATAAGTTCAAGATGCCTTCCTTTGCTAGGTACAATGGTACTGGAAATTCTCATCTCCATGTGAAGTAGTACATCACTGCTATGTAGTCTGCTCGAACTGCTAAAGCTCAAACTCTAAGGTATTTTATGCTCTCATTGCACCCTAGAGGAAAGTACTTGGTTCAACGCCTCAGATGAAAGTATTCAAAAAGATTGGGATCTGCTATACAAGGCATTCATCCAACAATATGGATACAATGTCGAGATGGAAGTTACCTTAATAGAAGTGGAGTCCATTTGACAAAGGCAAAATGAGAATTTTGTGGACTATGTGAAAAGATGGAGAAATAAGGCTGCTTTGCTCAAGAAAAGGCCTAATGAATCTAACCAAAAAAGGATGATTGTGAGAGGGGTGTTGCCTAGTCTTCGTGAAAGGATGTCTCATACACTCATCCATGATTTCAAAGATCTTCTCCAAGCTGGTCTGCAAATTAAAGAATGGGAAAGGGAGAAGAACCGCTTTTGGGAAAGAAGGAATGAGAAAGGAAATTATCAGCCTAGCAATCAAAGCACGCAAAAAGAAGTTGATGTTAATGTGACTGGTAGAGGAAATAAAAGACAATTCTCAAAATTGGGGAAACCTCTATCTTGGGTTTTCAACAAGCTACAAAAGAAAGGGTTATTACAACCGTTGGCTCCTCGACCGCTACATAATCCCCTACCACCAAACTTCAATGCCGAGGCCTTCTGTCAATTTCATCAAATGCAAGGGCAAGAGATGGATAAATGTGCTCATCTAAGACATGAGATCCAAGATTTTATTGACAGTGGTAAGCTACCCGAGCCAGACAAGCTCAATACCAAGAACAATCCTTTGCCTAAGTTTGGAAGAGTGCCACCACCAGCAACCTTCATGGTAGGAAAAGGATTGGAAGAAGATTTTGTTTTATCATCCTTTCAAGATGGAAATATTGAAGATGTGAAAGGAAAAGAAGTTTAAACTCAACAAACTTTCCTTAGCTTGAATGTTGCTTTTCAATTTTACTTTCTTTAATATTTAATTGGAAATATCGTGTTTTTCAAATTTAAATTTGTTTGAATAAATTACTTTTATCAAAATTTTATTGGTCTTTGTTCATTTTGGTGCTCAACCAATGAGGAATCTAGCATGATAATTCATGAATTAATATATTTATGCATCATGACTTGAATGACTTTACAAGATAAGGGAATTGCTCTATAACATTGAGTTGTGTATGCTTACTTAGAGAGGGCTGTTGCATAATGACCTTTGTCTAGGTCCTAGTCAGTCTTAGAACATGCTTAGACAAACTTTTGAGGCGAAATTGAACTCTACTTATTTAAAGGAGAGATGATCTAGGCATTGTTTGATAAGCCAACAACTAGTATCCACCCTATTAAATATCAATCCCTAGTTGTCCCATTGAGCCTTCATGAAATTTTAGCTTTCTTTTCATTGGCTTACAAACCCCAACAACATACCCTGTACTTTTATGATATTTTGACAAGTCTTATGATAACTAAGATGAAGAGGCAAGAAGATCAAAGAAAGAAATAAATAGTCAAGACCGTGAAGATAGTTGAAGTTCTTAAGGCCATAAGGGTAGTTAAAGTTCTCAAGACCATAAGGGTTGTTGAAGTTTTCCTAATGTCTCCAATATATCAAGACAACATCAGAGTAACAAATGATTTATCCCTATTAAAGAAGATTTCTGTAACTTCACTCATCCATTATTGGAAACCCAAGTTGGTACAAACAAGACAATTTTTTTAGAGCTAGAACCAAATAAAAAAGAAAGAAAAAAAGAAAGGAAGAAGAAAAAAAAAAGAAGAAGAAGAAAAAAGAAAAGAAAAAAAGAAGACAAAATGAAAAAAAAAGGAGGGAAAAAAAGAAAAGAAAAAAAGAAAGATAAAACCTAAAAAGGTAGTTCCGAAAGCCAACTGAGTTCTTTTTAACCTAAAGCAGCAAAAGGCTTCCATTTGGTTTATAAGGACATTTTGACTTGAATTGGTCCAACCCAAAGAAAGATTCAATCAAAATTAGAGAAAAAGGGAGAAAGACCATCCAGTTCTTGAAAGTTTTATACTTGACAGTCCTAAGGGAAGAAGGACAAAATGATAAAATGCTCAAAGAAAGGGAAGAGTAAGAAAAATAAAAAGAAAGAAAAGGGAGAAGAAGAAAAGAAACAAATTTGGGTACCAAACTTTTTGCAAAGGCAAAGACTATCCAAATTATGATTTAGGTTAACGCCAAAAAGAAAGAAGAATGTTCAAAGCTCTGTCTTTTCATGCTCCCAACTGTCTAAAGTTTCAACAAGCAGTTTGTAATGTGAAGGTTTGTCAATTATGTCACATCACCTCCTATCTCAAAATGACCTTCATTTAAACCCATGTCCCTTATAGATCCCATTTCAAGCCTATCAAAGACCTATTGATCTCTCTTAGTAGGTAGAGTCTATTAGTGGAGATAGTTTGGATAAGGATGCATATGAGATAGATAATATTTAAACTCAAAAGAGATCTTTGGCCAAGTAATGTGTATGTGCCTATCTGAAGTGCAACAATTCTTGTTTAAATAGAAATAATTCCCGAGTTTAGTATGGTAACTAGGGTTGTCATGTTATAGATATGTTAATTTGGAAAAATCAAGTCGTGAGGTACATTGACATTGATTTGGCAAAGCCAACATTTGATTTCAAAATCAAAATTAAAAAATATATATTTTTTTTGTCACACGAAGCCTTCAAGTTAAGAGAAGTTTGTTGCATCATCAAAACTTGAAGGACACATTGGGCAAAGGAAATGATTTCTAACAAGGTTATGAATAAGCTACCAATTGACATACAGAATCCTAATTTGAAATGGATGTATCTCTGCTATTTGGGGCCTCGATTATTTATGTTTTCAACATCTTGAAGATACAAGCCATAAATGCAAAGCTTTATGTCATTCCAGTACAAGACTTGAATGGGGATCTTAAAGGAGTCGATGAGAACACTTCTGCTGATCACCTCGGTCTGTAAGTCAATGAAACTACTGTGAGTATTATCATGCATACATGAGCATATCATATCGCACTTTCTTGTCTTGTATTGTCTATTCTTTGTCAAAGTGAACAGCAAATAACCTGCGATGTAAAGAATCAAAAGAAGATATCAAATCAGGGGGGCATGGAAAGCCCATTGGTTGAGAAAGTTCATTGCTTGAGAAAGTTCCAGTAATTTTGCAAAGAGAATAAGTGCATACTTTTGCGAAGAACTAGACAACAAAAACATCAATCAGAGCCCGCATAGAAAAATCATGGGTTTGAGCCTACACAGGGTGCAAAGTTTCTCCTTTTCAAATTTTGAGTTTATGCATGAACAAAATATTTTAAGACTCACTTCTAATATTTTACCACGCAGGGGGGCAAGGAGAGGATATGAGGGCCAGCGAAAAATAGCTGATTTTTTGCAAAAAGGAAGAATAAAAGAATGGAACATTAGAACTATCAAAAGAATAAAAACACAAATGACAAAATATTAGTCCAGCTAGAAGAGCTGAAGCCAATATAAGACCTAATCTCTAATGGATGAAGATCCAGCTAAAAGGATGAAGATCCATTTTTAAGGGTGAAGACCCGATGCAAAGGATGAAGATCCAATTTAAAGGATTTCAAGGGTGAAGACCTAATTTCCAAGGATGAAGATCCATGTTTCAAGGGTAAAGACCAGATTTCCAATGAATAAAGATCCATGTTTCAAAGGTAAAGACCTAAACTCCAGTGGATAAAGATCTATATTTCAAGGGTAAAGACCCAATTTCCAATGGATAAAGATCCATGTTTCAAAGGTAAAGACCCGACCTCCAGTGGATAAAGATCCATGTTTCAAGGGTAAAAACCCGACCTCCAATGGATAAAGATCCATGATTCAAGGGTAAAGACCCAGCCTCCAATGGATAAAGATCCATGTTGTAAGGGTAAAGACCCGATTTCCAATGGATAAAGATCCATGTTTCAAGGGTAAAGACCCGATTTCCAATGGATAAAGATCCATGCTTCAAGGGTAAAGACCCAATTTTCAATGGATAAAGATCCATTTTCAAGGGTAAAGACCCAATTCCAAGTATGAAGATCCAGCTTCAAGGATGAAGATCCAATTTTAAGTGTAAAGACCTGATGTCCAAAGGATGAAAATCCATTTTCAAGGGTGAAGACCCGATCTTAAAGGATGAAGATCCATTTTCAAGGGTGAAGACCAGATCTCTAAGGATTAAGATCCATTTTCAAGGGTAAAGACCCGATGGCCAAAGGATGAAGATCCATTTTCAAGGGTGAAGACCAGATCTCCAAGGATAAAGATCCATTTACAAGGGTGAAGACCTGATCTACAAGGATGAAAATCCATTTACAAGGGTGAAGACCCGATCTCCAAGGATGAAGATCCATTTACAAGGGTGAAGACCCGATCTCTAAGGATGAAGATCCGTTTTCAAAGGTGAAGATCCGATGCTAAGGATGAAGATCCAAGGTCCAACGATGAAGATCCATTTTTAGGGTGAAGAACCACAATGTGTTAAAGAATAGAACAACCGGAGCAGTGAGACTTCTCAATTGATAAAAGGTCAGTCAAACTCAGTCTCAGGTCCAAGCACCCAAATTCAAATCAGTCTCAGGTCTAGGTACCTAATCTCGAGTCCAAGTACCCAAATTAAATTCAATCTGGTCTAAGTACCTAATCTCGGGTCCAAGTACCCAAATCAAAATCATTCTTGGGTCCAAGTACCCAATCTCGGGTCCAGGTACCCAAATTAAATTCAATCTCGAGTCCAAGTACCCAATCTCGGGTCCAAGAACCAAATTATCCTTAGGTCCAAAACCTAAAATTTCTCTTAAGTCCAGAACTTAGCTCGGGTCCAGAACCCAAATTACCCTTAGGTCCAGAACCTAAAATCTCTTTTAAGTCCAGAACTTAGCTCGGGTCCAGAACCCAAATTACCTTTAGGTCCATAACCTAAAATCTCTTTTAAGTCCAGAGCTTAGCTCGGGTCCAAAACCCAAATTACGCCTAAGTCCAGAACCTAAAATCTCTCTTAAGTCCAGAACTTAGCTCGGGTCCAGAACTCAAATTATCCTTAGGTCCAAATCCTAAAATCTCTTTTAAGTCCAAAACTTAGCTCGACTCTAGAATCCAAATTACCTTTAGGTCCAGAACCTAAAATTATCCTTGAGTCCAGAACTCAAACCGGGTCTAGAACCCAAAACCTCAACCATCTCAGAAAAATTAAGTCTTATTGCTTTTCACTCTCTTTAGGTCCGTTATTTTTTTTATAAAGTCCAAAATAATTTTTGTGGTATTTTAATTAAATAATATTTATTTTAGTATTTATTATTTATAATTTTTAATAAAAATAAAAATGGTGAAGTTAATAAAAAAATAATAATAAATAATAATAATAAAAAAATAAAAATAAAAATAAAAATCGGAGACGGAAAAATTGATAATGAAAAAATTCGTCGCTGAAAATAGAAGTTTCCAAGGCCAATTCACCCGCAGGAATTTCCTGCGGGCGAAATGGCCTTGGGCCAATTCACCGTAGCAATTTCCTGCATCGAATTGGCCTCACCCCAGCCAGCGCTCACAAATCCTCGCAATTCCTGGCCAACGCTCACAGTTTTTGTCAACGAAATTTTCCAACACAATTTTTTTTTAAACCAAATTCTATTTGGTTTTGGTTTTTTTTTTCCTAATTAATTTTAGTTTCCTTAAACAATTAGAATTATGTTTATGATTTTTCCTATAAATAACACTTTAAAACTCAGAATTAAGGATGGAAAAATTAGACTTTTAAACTTGGATCGGATCGGAGTAAAAAAGACAAAAAACCCTAGCAAGAGACATTAGCAACAGGAAAGCAATCAACAATTCATTAAAGGTAGCCACACTGCCTTTGTTATTGTTCATCCAAAAGACAATTTTTGGTCGAACCAACGAACGAAGGTTTGAATCTCTATTTTCTTTATTTATTTCTTTACAGTAGCTTCATCATTCAAATTGAATTAATTCATTATACAAATTAATCAAAAACATCACAAACCCTAAATTACTCTTCTATTTCCAGAAACCTTAAAGACCTTAAATTATTTCTTCTGCTTCCTAAAGCTTTAAAACCCTAAATTGGTTTTACCAAATATTTTCATCTACACCATAACTTTTTGTCCAAAATCTCCAAATATTTTCTTAAATCCCCAAACCCTAGTTCTCTTTACGTTTTCTAAAAGTCATAATTATTTTATAAAACTCTAAACTATTTTCTTAAATCCTAAAACCAAATATGTTTTCTAAAATACCAAAAACCCTAACTTTTTCGAAAGACCAAAACAGTAAACCCTAAGTTTTCCTAAACCCTAATTTAGTGAACTTAAAACCTAATTTAGTAAATCTAAACCCTAAAACCCTGATCCAACAAACTTAAAATAATAATCCAGTAAACCATGAATTATAAATCCTAATATCTTAAGATTCCAAAACCCTAATTTCATGATGTTACCCCTAAACCCTAATTTGATTAGCCAAAAAGCCTTACTACTCTCTTAAATTCATAAAACCCTAATCCATTCCAATTTTCCAAAACATTTACAGTAGCCTAAATAAATAACAATAATAATACTAAAATCCCAAAACCCTAAATGTTAATTAAAGAACTTTAAATAGAAATAGTAAACCCTAATTTGTATCTTTACTTGCTTTATTTAATTTTATATTTGATTATGTAGCTTATTATATGCTTTGATAGTTGATTTATTTAATTTCAATGCTTGATTTATTTAATTTATCATGGATGGATGTTTTCTTTATTGTTATTATTTGTTTATTTTAGTATTAAAATTGTAAGAGGTATGATTCCACTTTGTGGGTACCTCATTAGTTAAATATCATGTAATTTAAATAGCTTTTATATTTTTGGACCAATGTAAAGGACATGTTTCCACCTTTTGGTGGGTGTCCTATTTAGTTTAAACAAGGATGATGTAAGGACATGTTTCCATCCTCGGATGGGTGTCCATTTATTTGCTTTGCTTGGACATTGCTTTGATTTTAATATAATGATGCTTTATTTTAATTGTTGCATGTAATATGGATAATATTGTTATATTTAAGAATTTTATAATATTAAGACCTGTAAAGGAGGCCGGTTCCAATGAACCGGGCATTGTGGGGGTGCTGGGCCATTTCTCACCTTCCTCAGACATACCCTACTTTCCAAACCCATTAAGGGGTTGGGGATTCTTTAGGAATTGAGTCATCCACCCCTTTCTTTTTCCCGGCCCGTCCGAGTGGCGACTCTATTTTCTCTGGGCTTAGGCTCGTGTTCTCTAAGGCCCCGAGCCTAAACAGTGCCGAAGTCAAAAGAACCATTCCACCGGGAGTGGGAGCGAAAATCCCCGCTCACAGACACACATTTATATGTGCATATGAGTATTTTAATACATTGAATATAATTACATATACATCACATAAATATATACATAATGGTATATGTAAAATATAAGCAACACATATAAGAAATATGCATATACATAAAATATTCATTACGTATATGTGAGGTATAATTTGGTGTTGGAAAAGTGAATGATGATGATGATGATAAATAAATATATAGAGAAAAGAAAGTCAAAAGAAGGAAGAAATGTGTGGTAGTTATTAAAAGTAAAATAAATAATTAATTAAATTAAAATATATGAATAGAAAATGAAGAAGACATAAAAGAATAGTATTTTCTTCTTCTTTGAATAGCCATTGCCGAAATTACTAAGGCTAGAGAGAGGGAGTGCATCGTTTCTTTTTTTCAAATACTTCAAATTACATAGAAAATCCAAAGGTTTCAAGTGGGTTTTGAAGAAAAATTAAGATTCAAGTAAGTAGTTCTTCCTTATGCTTTGGTTTTCTTTAATTTTTTTATTATGTTTGAAATAGTTAGAGAGAGAAAGTATTTTAAATTGTTAAAATTGGTAGTAATGAAGTTTTTTTGAGTTGTTAACAATGATTTTTAAGTAGAATTGAAGAAATGATTAAGTTTGAGATGAGTTGGTTGAAGAGAGAGAATTTAGGGTTATGAAACTTTTGAATTTTTAAATTCTTGTGATTTAATTGTGCAATTTGGTTTTTAAATGTTTTATTTTAATGCATAAACAAGGATTTTAAAGTCAAATGATGGATTTGATTAAGTTTGGATAGAGTTTGGGAATGGTACTGTTGATTTAGGGTTTTGGAAATGTGATTTTTCAAAGTATAGTGAATTTTTTATTTTAATGTTTAAAACATGTTGTTTAATGATATAAGTGAGGGAAATAAGCTTGGATTAATAATTGGAATGTGTTGGAATGGAGAACCTTCAATGGTGAAGGTTATGCCATTTTAGGGTTTTGAACAAAAGCATATGTTTAATTAATGTAATTGATTTAAACTTGTTATAAAATGTTTGTAATGATATAAATAAACTTAAAACACCCATTTGAGTGGGTTAAAATGGATTTTCAATGTTAAAGTAAGGTTAGGCCTAATTTTGGGGTATTGAGTAGAGTGATGTTTAATTAAGGTTTGATGCTTGTAATGCCTTAAAATGTGATATTAAATGATGATATTTGATCACATTTGGTTTTGGCATTAAAGAGAGGTGATTTTCCCAACCTTAGTGTTGAAGGGCAACTTGGAAGAGAAAGTTGGAGGTTGATTTTGAGCTTGTTTTTAAGTGCTTAGAGAGGTAAGTACAAACTTTTGATAAATTAGATAGATTGGTATTATATTGGGCTTAACAAATTTTGGTTGAAAAAATATGTTAAGATACTTGATACATTGAATATTCATGAACAATGTGCTATGACATGTGTATTGTTATGTATACATTATATGTATTATGAAAAGCCATTGTTAATGGCTAAATTGCATAAAATGTGAAATATGTAAAAATAACCCTAAATATTTAAGTAATGTTACTTTGATGTGAAATGTGATACATTGTGATGATATAATGAATTAAAATGAAATGACATTGATATGAATGTGAAAAAAAATGAAAATGATTCAATGTGATGAAAAAATGTGAAAATGAGGCAATGTGCCTAATTGATAATGAGAAATAAGGAAATGTGCCTAATTGATAATGTGAAATGAGACAATGAGCCTAGTTAATTATGGAAAATGAGAAAAGACTGAATATGGAAAATATGAATTATTTGTGTGCCTAGTATGTTATTCAATTTCAAAGTTCTGTGTTTGGCAGCATGCCTATGAGGTTATCCTCATTATTTGCCTTCGGGGCTAGGCGTAAGGCATCACTAATTATTGAATTGCCTATGGGGTTGGATGCTTGGTGTCACTGATACATATTTTGCCTTCGGGACTAGCTTTTGAAAATTACTTTGATTTTTCTTCTAGGCTAGACACTTAGTGTTAATTTGGACCAAAACAGTAACTCTAGATTTGAATGGCATATTAGATCTTTTGGGCCCATGCTTGTATTTGTTCTTATGTGAATTGTAAAATGATTAAAGGATATATTTTAAGGTAAAATTGTGTACTACATTGTGAAGCATCATGCAAAAGTATTTTGTATTGACATTGTTTTACAGTTTTATTGTTGTCATAGTTTGTACCGTTAAGCTATTAGCTTAGCGCAATACACCGCGGATCAACATAACATCAGGAATGGAGCTATTAAGTTAGATGAAGTGTTCCATTAGAGCTTGTTTATATTTGTAAATATGTAATTTTAAGATTGATTTTCATTAATCAGATCACCACACCCGGCTTTCCTGACTGACTAAAGACTAACCCAATCTCAATGAAGACACGGTGTAGACCCTTAATTTTTTATCTAGTCCAGTCTGATATTTTTAAATAGTCAAAAATAATTTTTATGGTATTTTTAATAATATTTATTACTTATAGTATTTATTTTTAATTAAAATAAAAAAATAATAAAAAAAGAAGAAGAAAAGATAAAAAAATAAATTGAAAATAGAAATTGACGAGCAAAATCGGCGACGAAATTTTTCATCGCTAGCGGCTAATTGGCCAATTGGCTCAGGCCAATTCACCACAAGAAAAACCTACGGTGAATTGGCCACAAGCCAATTCGTCGCAGGTTTTTTCTACGATGAATTGGCCTGAGGCCCTCACCCAGCCCGCGCGCCTCGCAATAATTTTTGCTAGAGTAATTTTTGCTGAAACCCTATTCTACTTGGTTTTGGTTTTAAATTTATTTCCTAAATGATTTTTATTTCCTTAACTAAGTAGTATTAGGTTTTTATTTTTCTTATAAATACCACATTAAAACACATAGAAAATGGACTTTGAGCAATTATTCAGACTTTTAGCAATTATTCAGACTTTTGATCTTGAGGCTTGAGACTTTGGACTTTTGATCTTTTAAAAAGGGGAGACTTTTAGACTTTTGAGGACTTGGGATCTTTTAATGAAGAAGACTAGACTTTTGGGATTAGGACTTTTGGAATTTCTTTTGGCAGTGGATTAACAATCTCAAGCTTGAATGATCAAGAGGCAGCAAACAACAAATACTCCATCAAAGGCAGCACACACTGTCTTTGTTATTGTTCAACCAAAATTCAAAATTGTGGTGGAACCAACAATGGAGGTTTGAATCTCTTTTTACTTGCTTATGTTTATAGTAGTCTCATCACTCAATTGGATTAATTATTTAAACTTACAATAGATGATCAATTGTTCTACTTACCATCCAAACTTTATTTGAAACCCTAAAAACTATTTTTCAAAACCCTAATGCCTTAATACCCATAAAACATATTTTTGAAATCTAAAACCCTAATTACACTTTTCTAAAAGCACAAAACAAAAAACTATTTTCAAAACCCTAGTGCCTTAATACCCATAAAAACTATTTTTCAAAACCCTAATGCCTTAATACCCGTAAAACCTATTTTCTAAATCTTAAACCCTAAATTCTTAATTTTTTAACACCAAAACTTACAATCCTAAAAGCCAGTTTCCAAAATTTTCTAGGGCGCTGCCCCTTGACCCCTCCCTCTAACTGGCTAGCGGGACCACCGTATGGGCTCGTCGAAGGGGTCAATATTTATTTGTGTATTATGAGTCTGTGTACTTAACTTTCTTTTTTCCATAGCCCTAATTTAGTAATTAAAATTCTAAAACCTTATTTTAAGATGTAAACCCTAAATTTATACATTTATTACTTTATTTAATTTTAAATTAGATTATGTAGTTTATTATATGTTTTAATGATTAATTTATTTGATTTTGATATTTGATTTCTTTATCATGGATGGATGATTTCTTTATTTTTTTTATTTTGGTATTAAAAATTATAAGAGGTATGATTCCATGATTGGGTACCTCATTATTTTATCTTTATGTAATTTAGATTATTTTCATATTTTGGAATTAATGTAAAGGACACGTTTTCACCTTTCGGTGGGTGTACTATTTAGTTTTAGACATGGACGATGTAAGGACATGTTTCCATCCTCGGATGGGTGCCCATTTATTTGTTTTGTTTAAAAATTTCTTTAATTTTAATATAATGATGCTTTCTTTTAATTATTGCATGTAGTATGGATAATATTGTTATATTTAAGAATTTTATAATATTAAGATCTGAAAAGGAGGCTGGTTCCAATGAACCGGGCATTGTGGGGGTGCTGGGCCATTTCTCACCTTCCTCACATGTACCCAACTTTTCAAACCCATTAGGGGGTTGGGAATTTCTTAGGAATCGATTCATCCACCCCTTTCTTTTTTTTTTTGGCCTGTCCGGGTGGCGACTCCATTTTCTTCGGGCTTAGACCTATGTTCTCTAAGGCCCTGAGCCTAAACAGTGCCGAAGTCGCAAGAACCATTTCACCGGGAGTGGGGGCAAAAATTCCCGCTCACACAGGGACATGCAACTAAACCTTTGAACTCAGGTAGTTGACAGGGGTGATCCGGTTAAGCAGGAGAGTTCTTTTAGACCATGTCAGGTCTAGATTTGAGGCTACTTATGGAGTAGATTTTGGGTACATCAAGATAATAGCCATTTGCCAACATGTACATGTTTGATATTATAATACAATTTGATATTGTGTATATTATGTTTATGATTTTAAAGTACATATATATTGTAAATTATAAAGACTCTTTGGATAAATTGTATAATGTGAGTTGTTTATATATGTTTTGATATATATATATATGTATATAAATAAATGTTTTGGGAAAATATGGAGAAGTTGAGTAATTGGGGTAGAGATGTATGATTTGTTTTATTAAGAGTGTATTTTATGCAGGTTGTGTAAATGTTAAAAATTTGGGAGTATCCATATTATAGACAAAACTCTGGCAAATTTTTTCCATGGATTTTTATGTAAATTAATTATTTTGGAACCTATAATTAATATAAAATATTTTATTTATTATTCAAAGATATATTTTAAAGTGTTTGATAATTTATATTGGAAATGAGAAAATTTTTATTAAACCAGATTATGAAATTTTTATACCGTATATGCATATTTTTCATATACAAGGTGTGTGTATTATATGTATATAGGGTATAAGGATGTTACATTTATTTTGGTATCAGAGCCTAGGTTTGAGATTCTTGACCTAGGTGGGTTGTTAGAGATAAGAAATGATAATTTTAAATATGGTTTTAAATGGTGATACATGCATTGGCACTGGTAATTTATTTGATCCATGATGTGACAATGTTCGTTTGATGTAATGAATATAAGTTGAGATGGCGTTTGGGATGAATAGATCAGAGTGGCGCAGTGGAAGCGTCATTCTGGAGATTATAGATTAAGAATTTTTGGAACTTTTATTTGAAATTAAGATTCATAGCTAATTTAATTGATGAATAAGTGAATTCAAGAAAAATAATCTAGGGAATGATTTAAGATATGAAATAAAAAGTATGAGAGATGAGTATTATAATTTCTGAAAATTCTGCATGTGCGTTGCAAAGTGATATTGTCTGAATTTTTGGACAAATCTAAGATTGTGGGGTGCACTTGAAAATTTAATGAGAAGTTCTTATATATGTTAGAATCCAATGTATAAAATTTCATAATTTTTAAAGATGGATCACTAATTAAGAAAAATAGAAGAACATAGATTATTGGAAAAATTACAGCAACTTAGAATATGTAGAAATTGAGAAACATATTTAGAAACTATGGCAAACCAACCAAGAAAAATTTGAAAATTTACACACAATATCATATGTATTCCTAGAACATATGGTAAAAGTTCATGAAGTTTTATTAAGGTTTTGTACTTGAAAAAAATGGATAATCAGGTGCTACTAGAAGAATTATGAAAGAGACAGATTTTGTGGATTTAATTTTCAAATATAGTAAATCAGTTTGGATAATTGGGTCCAGATAGATTTAATTTTCAAATATAGTAAATCAGTTTGGAAAAATCTAAAATTTTAAATATAAATCCCTATATATGTCAAGTGCACATCGATAAAATTTACAAGCTTTTATAAAGAATTGGTGAGGAATATAAAAATTGAAAAGTGAGATTGACATGAAATTGAAATTGAGAATTCCTTAGAAATTGAGTCATCCACTCATTTTTTTTTCCTGACCCATTCGGGTGGCGACTCTATTTTTCTCCAGGTTTAGGTCTGTGTTCTCTAAGGCCCTGAGCCTAATAGTTTCGAAGTCGCAAGAACCATTCTACATGGAAGTGGGAGAGAAAATCCCTGCTCACAGTGAGTGAAATTAAATTCTCATAAGCGAGAGGTGAAGGGCAATAGAGAATTTGGTGTAAAGTGGAGCTTTGGCTCATAATTTTGTTAATAAGAGGTTAGTACATACTTTGTTAGAATTATATTATAATGCATTAAAAGTGGCATGTTACATTGCATATTGGTATTGGCACTATGTTACTTTAATATGTGAAGTCACATGTAAAGTGCATAGTTATATGTTTAAAAGTATTGATTCATAATGTATAGATAGTTAAGCCATTTTAAGATGGCTAATTATACTATTAATTGTGTTTGTGGAAAGAAAGTGCTTATGGCTATTTTGGGGCATAAATTGGCCACATTGGGAAAGTGGCAAAGAAATAAATATTTATGATGAAAATATGGTAAATTGAAGGAAAAAGTGCAAAAAGAATGGAATGTGACATAATTACCAATGTTTGAGAATTTATAAAAGGGCATATAAAATGGGAGTTACCTTATATAATGTTCAGTTCCAGAGTTTTGTATTTAGAGACATGCCTATGATTGCCTTTAGGCTAGATGCTGGGCGTTACTCATATTTGATTTGCCTTCAGGTTAGATGCTGGATGTCACCACTATGTATTTAAAAGTCTACAATTTTGCCCCCTGCTTGAGCGATCTGAGACTTCAGTAGAAGAGATTGAAAAGTAATATGACTTTGAGCTAATCTTAGATATGGATGGGTTCTAGACCCGAGGGTTCTCAATCTGAGATTGGGTTTGGGTTAAGAAACCACACTCAGAATCTCTAGTTTCGATAGCACTTGAACCACACTCCTATCTATCTTGCATCCTTCAAAACCATAATTTTTGATAAAGTTTTACCTGATAAGGTGCTACATTGTACCATTGTCGAGCTTTGTAAACACACCTTCTGTTCTGGACAATAACAATTACACTAACATCAAACTAGGTTAGTCAAATGAGGTATGTAAATCATCTTACAAATGATAAAACTTTTTTTTTCTCTTTTTACATAAAGTCTACTTTTATTATAAGTTACTCATTAGTTTATGTTCTAATTTATTAATACTAAGTTACTTGCTATATTTTTGCTCTAATCCATTACTTATCTACTTTTAGTACTAAGTTCCATCTTAAATTTTACTACGATTCATTGGCTTGTCTACTTTTTATAACTAAACCATAGCTTAAAAATTAGTCTTCTAACAAGATAATTTCATTTTCATGCTTTCTTTTCTTTATAATTTTTGCTCATATATAGACATCCTTGTGCTACTAAAGCATTAAATTGTAGTATAGTGAAGCTCATCTCAGTTTTTTTCACTTGAACTACAATGACGACGCATCCTAGCCAGAAGATTGACATTTCCATGTTCATGCTCTTGGATGTACTTTAGCAATTCAATGTTGGATCGAGGCCCCAAACTTGAAGCATGTTATATCCCCTCCATTTGCAAATATGAATGGTGTCTCAAAGTTCAAATGAATAGGAAATGGGCTATTATAATTGTTTAAATAGACAAAAAAGGGGGGCTAAGTGCTTTGAAACATTCATGGTCAATAAAGTACAAAGCAAAGCAAAGAAAAGTAACATGCATCAATAGTTCATGTCAATTATTAATACTTTGTAACATTGCAAAGCAACTAACATCAATAGTTCATGTCAATTATTATTGCTTCATCACATGCATATAGTAAATATTTGTGTGTCTTGTTGCACTCTACTAACACTACTACAAAGCGACACTCGCAAGTATATGAGATAATTGTAGCAATGGTGATTGCCCCAAGGTCATCTCACAAGAAATGAATTGTTTTACAATAGTTTGATTAACAAATAAATTTGAAAACAAGAGTGTGATGTGATGTAATGGTGAAAAGCAATTAAAACTAAAAATAATGTGTGAAGGTTGAGCAAGACTAATTCAATTCTTGAATAGTGCCTAAGGTTGTAGATCAATTTAATCAAACCTTAATTCTCAAATTATCCATTAGTATACCCTTGTATTTTAATTTATTCCTCAAGTTTAATTAGTAATTACCAATTCATTAGTTTTCACATTCATGAATTAAAAACAACCAATTCTTTTGAAATTGCAAATTAATAAAACCCTAGAACTTATATTTATAATTCATTCTTTAGGTAGTTGAATGCATAATTCCAATATCAAATTTCACCTCTCGGTCCTTCATTCAATATCTAGAGATCAATAGGTAGCTATTCTATCAACCTAACATTCAATCCAATACAATCAACAAATAACAAGGTATATTAATGGAAATATCAAATCAAGTCATTTAATCAAATCAACTACAAATCCTAGGCATGAGTAATTTAGTGCATCGTCATCAATTTAAAACAAATATTCATCTCAATATAAATCAAATCACATTTTTCCATTGAAATATTAAGATTCTTAACAAACAACAACAATCTAGAAATGAATTAAAAAAGAGAATATAAAAATCCCCTTGTAGACGCCAAGAGTTGAACTACTTATCTTCCTCCTAGCTTCCACCTTGATGTATGATGAAGAAATTCTAAGCCCTCTTCAATCAATGGCTCTCTTTTTGAAAGATGGAATGGTAACTCTTTTAAGCTTACAACTCCAATCAAGCTTTCTTCAAACCCTAATCTTCTAAAGAGCTTGTTCACCCAATTTAATCCCCAAACTTGATTAAGTCTTGTCTATGGAAGAAGTAGAAGATGAATATGGAAGATGAAGATGAAGGTGTCTTGTCCAAAACCAAAAACAAGACTAAGACCAAGCCCCTTTCAATGGAGCCACCAACGTGTATGTATCTCCTCACCTTTTCCCATTATTTTAATTATTTAAACAAAAAGAAAAACTTTTCAAACTCACATCACTACCATTTGTCCCCTCTTTTTCATTTTTTAAATCTTCATCCCATAAATTAGGCAACCTTTTTCTTTTTTTATTGTTTCTTTTTGAAAATAGTGCTTGTTGTCTCACACTTTGTCCCCCTACTTTTGTAAACAATTCAATGAATTCTCACAAGACACGGCCATGATGCATGGATGACTTGGCCGTGTCTATCAATTTTACCTTTGACACGTCCAAGTCACTTGGATGTGTTCTTCACTGCCTTTGAATGTAGCTTCTTATAGGAGTTGACACAGCCGTGTCACTTAGATGTGTCCTCTTCTACCTCTCTAGTCATTTTGCTTTCTCCAGGTGTGACACGACCAAGATGCATGGCCATGTCTACTTTTGTCAAAATTTTAGTTCTTCTTTATGAGAGACACGGCCAAGATCCCATTTGTCTTGGCCATGTCATGTTACACAACCAAGATGGGTTTTGTTTTGGCAATGTCTCTTGTGACACGGCCAAGATGCATGGCCGTGTCTACTTCTGCCAAAATTTCAATTCTTATTTATGAGAGACAAGGCCAAGATCCCATTTGTCTTAGTCATGTCTCATGTGACACGACCAAGATTCATGGTCGTGTCTACTTCTGCCAAAATTTCAATTCTTCTTTATGAGAGACACGACCAAGATCCCATTTGTCTTGGCCATGTCATGTGACATGGATAAGATGGGTTTTGTCTTGGCCATGTCTCTTGTGACATAGCAAAGATAAGTGAATGTGTCTCATTTTACATTTCTTTCACTTCTTTCTTATGAGGAACATGACCAAGATTCAAGTTGTCTTAGCCATGTCACAGTGACATGGCCAAGATTGATCTTGTCCTGGCCATGTCTAATGCGACATAGCTAAGATGGTTCATGTGTTCAACACTGCTTCTATTTGCACATGATTTTCTTTTCTTCGGGTGAAACATGGCCAAGACAATGAAACATGATCAACGACATGGCCAAGATGAGGAGACATGGGCAGAGAAATAATTGTTCATCTAAATCATTAAACTTCAAGCAAACTTGAACACACATATTAGAAAAATAACTAAAAACAAATAAAATTAACCTAAAAACACATTTATAAATGATCTTAACATGTCTACAAATATTTTTTGTGCTTCTAAAATATTTTTTCATGCAGGGGGAAAGAGTACATAGGTACCCATATATGGTAAAAATAGCTAAATTTTTTGTAAATACTTTATTGGCTATAATTATATTTTTTACAGATATCTTGGGTCCAATAACCCAACCCAATTCAATTTTGGGTCCATAACCGAAACCAATTCGGGTCCATAATCCAAACCAACTCAAGTCTAGAACCCAATCATTTTCAAGTCGAGAACTCAATCCGAGTCCAGAATCTAAACCAACTCGGGTCCAGAACCCAAATTATTTTTTAGTTCAGAACTCAATCCGGGTCTAAAACCCAAACCAATTTGGGTCTAGAACCCAAATTGTAGCACCCTTATATCTCTTATATGTACAATGTATACACTCTATATATGTAAAATACGTATATAGAATACGAACGTGTCATCATTACACGTCATTTAAAATTTACCATATTTATAAGAAAACATTTTAAATTCTTATTATGTACTTTAATAATTAAAAAAATATTCATTACTAGATTAAATATCAAAAATGCATAGTTTAAGAAAAAATCTCTGGAAAAAAAAATTCTCCATAATTTTATCTGTAATTCGAAAGCTCCAAAAATTCAATTACACAGCCTGCATGAAATTTCACTCCTAAAATATAATAATAATTTCACAAAACCTCCATCTAACAACAATATTCCAATAGTATCAATAATTTAACTAAAACACCATATTTAATATATATACACACACATATATACATATAATTTCCCAACATATGTTTAAAATACATACAATTTATTTACTAAAATATACAATATTATAATTAATACTTGATGCTAACCCTGAAACTGTTGGTCTGGTGGCAAAATTAATGCTTCAATCACAAACTCACTGTTGATAATTAACCGCACTAAGCAATTTTGCTTAGTGGTATATATTTTAATAACAATAAATAAAAATAAATACTTATCAACATATAAAGACCATTACACAATGTATCACATATTTTCAAAAGATACTTAAGATTTCATAAACCCTAACATAAAACACCTCAACAGCTTATACATACACACATTCTCATACAGATACAAACATTGGGCCCAATCAGTTTTTGCACAAAACCAATTTAATTCATTTCGACATTGGGGCAAGTGTCACAATAATCAACCAAAGGCTGCCCCTTTGGACATCAAGGCTAGTGTCATACCATCACCCGTAGGCCACCTCTATTGACATTGAGGGCAAGTGTCATTTAAATCACCTATTGGCCACCCTCTCTCGACACCGGAGACAAAGTGACTATCATTGCTCGAAGGCCATCTCCTCAGCACAAAGATATTCAGCACAAATGTATCTTGCCCGTAAGCACAATAACATCATGACATACCATTGGCAAACTGGCTCCACAGTGCCAACATAAATCTTTTATGACCATTTCTATTTTACACATTCAAACATACCTCACATGCACATTTCACAATACATAGCCATGAGCCACATCACAATGCGACTCATTCTCCACATTACGCATACATTACACATTAAAGAACATAATCATGAATCACATCACATTGTGACTCATTCCATATATTATCACTTTCTATAACCTTATCCGTTGAGTAAACCTTACTACGTAACATTAATATAATTCACATATCTTATGTATAAATATTAATCCCATATTGGCAAATGACCAATGTGATACACACCACATAACTATGCTACCTTGCATAGATTATATGAATACCCATATTGCAAAACAATCATAGACATTGTGACAAAATCACATTTATATAGAATCTCAATTATTTAAATAAATATATACCGACTTCCCTTCTCCTTTCCCAAGCCAAACTCTTCATTTCACTTCTTTTATCTCTTTAACATACACATGCATAACTCAATAATAACAACATTACTCATTTAAAGTCACTTACATGCTCACTAATTATTAACTTATCATTATTTATTCAATTCTCATCAAAATCTCATTAATACTCCAATTCCACCATTTACCACTTTGTTTAAACTTCAACCTACAAATCTCATTTTCAACATTTATCCTTAAAAACATTACTTATACATTAATATAATATCAAAATAATTCACCTTCACAATTATGGAAATCTCTTTCAAAAATCCAATTTTCACATAATACAGCCATCAATATATATTTCACCAAAACTTATCCAAATCACATTTCAATCCTTACAATCATATTATTTACATTAAAACAATACTAATTCATCTTGTTACAACAATTATAACATCCTTCTTCCAAAATCCTAATTTCACATATTATAACCATAAATATCAACTTTATCAAAATCCACTCATATCACTTTTCCACTCATAAATTCATAACACTTAGATTATAACAACCCTAATTCATTTCATTTCAATAATTAAAATCACCTATGTTGGAAACCCTAATTATGCATATTATTTCTATAATCCTAAACTTACCCAACTCATCCATATCAAAATTATAACCCAAGAATCGTACCATATACACAAAAATAACATTTAATTATTCCATGGCAACAATTATAATCATCCTATCCAAAACCCTAATTCATAAATCTTCGCTTCATAACCTTACTTCAATCATTTAAGCTCATCTTCACTAGTTACTCATCAAATCATCACTCATCCATCACTTTAACTTCTTTATTATCAATTTAAACAATTAAATAACACTTTTTCTCTCAAGATATTCCATACATAAGCTTAAAATATCAAAAATAAAAGTTTAAAGAGATTTACTTACTTGATTTTCTTGATTTCCCTTTAAAATCCACTTGGTTACTTTGAAATTCTTGTAAAATTCTAAGTGTTTTGAAGAAGTCAAAAATTTCCTTTGACATCCATGGAGAGCAACATTTTTGGAGAAGAAGAAAGGATGAAGAAGAAGAAGAAATATGTTTTCTTCTTCCTCTTATTTTACTAACCATATATATATATATTATTTAATTATTTATTTAATTAAAAATTCTAATTTCCTTCTTCTATTCAAAATTAATTTAATTTTGAATTATGTAATTGATTTCCAAAATTTCTCATTATTTTTCACTGTCCAAAAAATATTTTAATTTTGAATTATTTATTTACTTATTTAAATTTCCATTCATAATTATACATATATAATAATTAATTATATAATTTTCACCAATCAACTTTCTTCCTTCTTTGACCTTTTTTCTTTCCTTACTACTACTACTACTACATTTTTCACCACAATTGTATACTAGATATATATATGTATGGTATATCTTATGAACATGTATATGTTATTTATATTCTACATATACTTCTATCCATACTTTAATTAATCATCAAATACTTATTTAATTTAACTAAAACCATGGATATTAAACAAATCTTTTTCGAGTCAAGAATTCAATCCGGGTCCATAACCCAAACCAAGTTGGATCTAGAACTCAAATTATTTTTTAGTCTAGAACTCAATCCCGGTCCAAAACCCAAACCAACTCAAGTCAAGAACCCAAATCATTTTTGAGTCCAAAACTCAATCTGGGTCCAGATCCCAAACTAACTCGGGTTCAGAACTCAAATCATTTTTAAATCTAGAAATGAATTCAGTCTAGAATCTAAACCAACTCAGATCCAGAACCCAAATTATTTTTTAGTCCAGAACTCAATTCGGGCCCAAAACCCAAACCAATTCAGGTCCAAAATCTAAATCATTTTCTAGTCCAGAACTCAATCTGGGTCTAAAACATAAACCGACTCGGATGCAGAACCCAAATCATTTTCGAGTCCAAAACTTAATCTGGGTCTAGAACCCAAACCAACTCGAGTCTAGAACCCAAGTCATTTTTTAGTCCAAAACTCAATCCGGATCCAGAACCCAAACCAACTAGGGTCCAAAACCCAAACTAACTCTAGTCCAGAACCCAAACCAACTCGAGTACAGAATCTAAGTCATTTTTTAGTCCAGAACTCAATTTGGGTCTAAAATCTAAACCAACTTGGGTCTAGTACCAAAATCATTTTTGAGTCATTAACTCAATCCAAGTCCATAACCCAAACCATCTCAGGTCCAAAACTCATCTTTATCTAAAATTAGCAAAAATTGATATTACTTTTCGCTCTCTTCTATTGAAGTCTTAGATTGCTCAAACAAAGGGCAAACTGTAGACCCTTAATTTTATACCTAAGCCAGTCCATACCGAATTTAAAGGGGTTAGATCAAGTCTAATGGTTTAAACAAGTCTAGAACAATTTAAAAAGCCTAAATGGGTCTGATACAATCTTAAAATCCCAAGACAAGTCGGTCTAAGCCCAAAAGTATATATTTTGTCAAATCGGCATGCCCAATTAGTGATAGGCCTTGCTTGGGGAAAATTGGCCATAGGCTCATGCCATGTTAATTCGCCCTGGGTGTGAACGGGGATTTTTGCCCCCACTCCCGGTGGAATGATTCTTGCGACTTCGGCACTGTTAGGTTTGGGGCCTTAGAGAACACTGGCCTAAGCCCGAAGAAAATAGAGTTGCCACCCGGACTGACCGAAAAAAAAGAAAAGGGTGGATGACTTGATTCCCAAAGAATCCCCAATTCCCTAATGGATTCAAAAAGTTGGGTACATGTGGGGAAGGTGAGAAACGGCCCAACACCCCCACAACACCCTGTTCATTGGAACCAGCCTCCTTTGCAGATCTTAATATTATAAAATTCTTAAATACAATAATATTATCCATACTACATGCAACAATTAAAATAAAGCATCATTATATTAAAATCAAAAGCAATATTCAAACAAAATAAATAAATGGACACCCATCCGAGGATGGAAATGTGTCCTTACATCGTCCAGTGTCTAAAACTAAATAGGACACCCACCAAAAGGTAGAAATGTGTCATTTACGTTAATCCCAAAATATAAAATAAATCTAATTATATGAAAATTAATTAATGAGGTACCCAATCATGGAAACATACCTCTTACAATTTGAATAAACAAATAGTAATTGAAAAAATATTCATCCATGCTAAATTAAATAAACCAAACTTCAAAATTAAATAAATTAATCATCAAAGCATATAATAAACTACAAAATCAAATCTAAAATTAAATAAAGCAATAAATATATAAATTTAGGGTTTACATCTTAAATTAAGGTTTTTAGAATATTAATAATAAATTAGGACTTAAAATAAAGAAAGTTCAATACAAAGACTTATAATACACAAATAAATATTGAGCCCCTTCCATGAGCCCATACGGCGGTCCCGCTAGGTGGTTAAATATATTAAATTCATAATAATCTAGCAATAAATTTACGAAATTTATCATATATATTATAAATTAATATTTCTCACTTCAAATTCACATTTTTCTATTTTATTTATTTTAAATTATAATTCATTTATCATTTTAATGAGTTAATTAATATATTAAATCTCTATTATATTTATATTTAAAATAATTTATTAAAATATTTCATATCTCATATCAAATTAAGTTTGTAATATATATAAATTTATATTTTCAACTGTAATAATTAATTTTTATAACAATGTGGAAGGAATAAATAATAAATAATTTTTTTTAATAAATTTAATAATATTTTTTTAAAATTGATAAATTTATAATATTAAGCTTTTTGTGTTTTGTTAAAAATCCTTAACTTTTTTTTTTTACCATTGCATCGTGTAATCGATACGTAAGAAACTTACCTAGTACTGGTCAATGAAAGAGCATTTGGCAGCGATCCTTATTACGCCGAGACTGGAGAGATCACGGCGGAATCAACCACACAATGGTGAGTTTCTTGGGAAAAAATAAAAGAGAAGATGACTCATAAAAAAACCTCATCTTCTTCTGTAATGTACGCGCCTCTACCTTCTCAACCGGGTTGCAGGGTCGGGGGCTGTGCCCCAGAAAATTTTGAAAACTGGTTTTTAGGGTTGTAGGTTTTAGTGCTGAAAATTAAGATTTTAGGGTTTAAGATTTAAAAAATAGGGTTTTGGGATTTTTGAAAGTTAGTTTACTGGATATTAAGATATTAGGGTTTTGAAAAATAATTTTAGGGTTTTAAATAAAGCTTTTGATATTGGAAAAATAATGTTATAGGAAAACATTTGCAATTAAATAATCATGTACTAAAAATATCAATTTAACACTTATAAGTCACTATAACTTAGGCTAATAGGTTGTGGATTTATTTTGTTTGAATAACGAACAACATCATCAACTCACTTCACATGAACTAATATGAAAATAAAACAAAAGGCTATAACCTACTGGAATTAATCCAACCAAATAACCATTATATTCAGCATTTAAAACCGTCAAATCATGTTATACTGAGTTAAGTTAGATGTGTACCGTAATTTTTTGGCTCCACCACAATTTGTAGAATGAAATTTTGTTTTAGCTTGAAACCAAGACAGAAGACCTAGCTTGCTATCTTGATTGTGAGTTGTCTCTCCTCTTTGTTGCTTTTTCCAATTTCAAAAGAAAGTCCAAAAGTCCTTCAACAATTCTTGAATAATTCTCCAATAATTGTGCCATCCAAAATTTTCTCCCCTGGGCGAATAAAATTGTTCCCTTTTTGTATTTTTTTAATGTGGTATTTATAGGTAAAAAATAAAAAAACCTAGTATCTTAAGAAAATTAAAAATTATTTGAAAATAAAATAAAAAACCAAGTAAAATAAGATTTCGACAAAAACTGTGCGCGGGCCTGGGTGAGCTGCTGCTGGGCGAGTGCAAAATTGCTCACAGGGGGCCAATTTCGCTTCAGGTTTTGCCTGTGGCAAATTGGCCCATGGCCTATGGTCAATTTGTCATAGGTGTTCCTGCAGCGAATTGGCCCAAGCCAATTCGTTCTTAGCGACTTTCGTCGCCGATTCTGCCGTTACCGATTTTTTTTATCTTTTTTAATATTTTTTATTTTTATTAACTATTAAATTTTATAAAAATAAATAATAAATAAAATAAATTTTATTAAAAATAAATTTTATTAAAATAAATAATAAATATTAAAATACCATAAAAAATTATTTTGGACTATTTTAAAATCTTTAGACTGGACTGGGTAAAAAATTAAGAGTCTACAACGGGGGAAATGGGTTTTCAGTTTAGTTTTTTTTTCTGAATTTTAGGCCCAGTTGCATCTAGATGTAGTTTGAATTAACTTCCAATTCTAATTGTATTCCGATTAGCTTGTGGAGTTTTTAGTTAACGTAATGTGAGCCCAAAGGATTTAACCTAACATGTTTTCTTATAAATACAGTTCTGAAAATTGAATAACATACTAGGCACACAATTTATTCATATTTCTCATTATTAATCTCTTTCTCATTTTTGCATATTCAATCAAGGCACATTGCCTTATTTTCACATTTTTTTTCTCACTTTTCTCATTTTTCACATCTTTCTCATTTTTCTCACTTTTCTCACTTTTCTCATTTTTATCAATATCAATTCATTTCATTATTACACATATCTCATTTTTGTATTCACAACACATTACCTAATTACTTTGGGTATTTTCACATAATATGCATATTTCACATGTTACACAAATTAGCCATTATCAATGGCTTTTCACAATGCATTTAACACATATATGACATTACAAATGTCATAGCATATTATTCATACACAATCAATGAACCAAGTAGCTTAACACATTTTTCAACCAAAATGTGTTAAGTCCAAATGTTATGCAAATATAGACATTATATTCAAAGTTTGTACATACCTCCACTAGCAACCCAAAGCAATCTAAAAACAACCTTTAATCCAATCTTTCTAACTTGCCCTTCACCACTTGGATGAAGCAAATCAATCTCCCTCGATGCCTAAACCAAATGTGATAGCAAATAATCATTTAGTATCACATTTGCTGGCATTTCCAACATTAAATCATAATTACACATCACTCCTACAAATTTCCAAAAATTTAGCCTTTCCTTACTTCAACATTGGAATTCCATTCTACTACAATTAAATTAGTGTTTTAAGTTTATTTATATTATTAAAAACATATTTTAATATATTTAAATCATTTACATTATAAAAATACACTCATATACAAAATCTCAAAAATGGCATAACCTTCCCCCATTGAAGGTTTTCCATTCCAACACAATCCATTACTCATTCCAAGCTTATATTCATCACTTTTAACACTAAACAACATGCTTAAACAAATAAAATCACACAATTCAACCACTTTGGAAAATCACTTTTCCAAAACCCTAAATCTCCACTTCCATTCTCAAACTCCAACCCAACACCATCAAATATAATATTTAACTTTAAAATACTTGTTCATGAATCAAAAAAACTCATTTGTAATCAATTTGCACAATTAAAATTCATGTTTTCAAAACCCTAAAAATCCATAACCCTAAATTCTCTCTCTTCACCATTCTTTAACCAAACTCCATCATCTCTTCAATATAACCTTAGAATTATTGTTAACTACCCAAAATAACATCATACACACCAATTCCAACAATTATAACATACTACATAAAAATTTAAATTCTCACATAATCTAAATTTCCAAGGAATTCAAAGAAAAGAAATGGAAACTTACTAATTTTGGTGGAAATCACCAAAAATCCACTTGAAACTTGTTAATTCTTTCAATTTATGGAGTATGGAAGAAGCAAAATCCTTGGTCTTCAAACATCCATGGAAGCCACGTTCTTGAGAAGAAGAAGAAGAAGATTTTTAGTATTCTTTCCTTTTCATCTTTTTTTTTAACCACACATATATATATATATTAAAATAATTTAATATTTAATTATTTAATTATTATTTTAATAAATTAAAAGTCCTAATTTCCCTCTTCCATTCAAAATTAATTTGTTTTTGAATTATTTATTAATTTTGAATTTATAAGATTTAATTACCAAAATACCCTTTTCTTTTAAAAAGTGTTGACTTTTATATATGTTATGTATATTTTGCATAAATATCACATATATATATATATATATTCCACTTTTTCATTTAAAATCCCTTTATTTTTCATTTAAAACTATTAATTTAATTTATCCTTTTAAATTATAATTTATTTTATCAAATTTTTCAAAAATTAGAAATTTTCAAAAAATTTTGGATGTTACATGTTTCAACTTCACAGTAAATTGAGATTTAATTTAAAGCCTCTAATTCAATTATTAAAACCTTAATATGTAAAAATTAATGCTTAAACCCAAATCTCATATCTTGTTTCTTAAACCTACCCCTTAAAACCCCAATCATAATCTATAAAACCAAGACTCCAAAATCTTAAGCCCTAATCTAAAATAATCCATAACCTCAAACCCCTAATACGCAGTAACCTGCAAACCCTAATTCCTTAAAACCCTAAATCCAAAACCTAATTCCTTAAAATCCTAAATCCAAACCCTAATTTTCTAAAATCCCTAACTTCCAAACCCTAATCCTAATATTCTAAACCCTAAATTCCAAAATCATATTTTTCAAATATTTAAACCCTAATCTTATTTCTCTAAAACCAAGCCCCTAATTCAGTCCTAAAAAAACAAAAACCAAAAACCCCAATATGCCTAAACCTAATTCCAAATTTGAAAACCCCAAAACCCTAATTTCCAACCTAAAACCTTAATTTCCCAACTAAAACCCTAATTTCCAAATTAAAACTCTAAAACCATATTTTTAACCTTACAAACCCTAAATTTGATATGTAAATGCTAATTTTGTATATTTAATGTTTTGAACCCTATTTTTGGTTATTTAATTTGTTACATGCTTTTATGATGATGATTTATTTTATTTGGTTATAATGGATGTTTTATTTTTAATTATTATATTTGAATGATTTAATTTATTTGTTTAATTATTTGTTTGGATTTTAAAGTTATAAAAGGCATGTTTTCACTTTGTGGGTGCCTTGTTTATTTAATTTTATTTATATTTGGGATAATTGTAAGGGACATATTTTCACCAATTGGTAGGTGTCCTATTTTTATTTACTTAGACTTTGGACATTGGAGATTATTGTAAGGACATATTTTTGTTTTGTACGGGTGCCTATTTTGTTGGTTTGGACTTTCTAGATTTTAATGAAATTTCTTTATTTCTATTGCTTATAGTATGGATGATATCATAATAACCAAGAATTTAATAATACTTAGACCTGATAAGGAGACCGGTTCTAATGAACCGGGCGTTATCGGGGCGCTGGGCCATTTCTCACCTTCCCCATATGTACCCAACTTTTTGAATCCATTAGGGGATTGAAAATTTCTTAAGAATCGAGTCATCCACCCCTTTTTTTTTTCCAGCCCCTCCAGGTGGCAACTCTATTTTCACCTAGTTTAAGCATGTGTTCTCTAAGGCCCTGAGCCTAATAGTGCTGAAGTTGCAAGAACCATTTCACATAGGAGTGGGGGCAAAAATCTTTGTTCACAATGGCGACTCCACTGGGGATAAGGGAAGTTGATTCCATTAGTTTTTATATTATTTTATTCTTTCTTATTATGATATTATCCATTGCATTATTTAGATACCCGTGTTAGCCATGTTGTGTCATGTAAGGGATATCATACTTTCACTCAAGGTATAGAGATCGAGCATGGGATAACCACTCATAGCCTCATACCTTTTGTTATATACTTGCTATTGGAACCTAAACTTTTCAACCCAAAGACTAAAGCCTATGTAGTTGGCCTAGTTACTTTCCTTAGGTTTTTACCCAAATGCTTATTTTTTGACTATGATTGATATATTTTTGTTTGGGCCATGGCCTATTTAGCTTGTTCTTTTTTCTAATATGACCTAATTATATTGTAAGCCCAAAAGAATTTTATTCTTTTAAGCCCAAAAGATAAAAATTATTTTCAAAACTTTCATGATGGTCTTTGGACATAAAACTTTTCTAAAATGGGTCAAAAACCCAAGATTCATTTTTAAACAAATCATTTTACAATGGGCTTTGATACAAAACTATTTTCAAACAAACCTTTTTTATGGGTGTGAGTGGGGATTTTCGCCCCACTCCCGGTGGAATGGTTCTTGTGACTTCGACACTATTAGGCTCGGGGCCTTAGAGAATACGAACCTAAGCCCAGATAAAATGAAGTCGCCACCCAGACATACAGGGAAAAATAAAGGAGTGGATGACTCAATTCCTAAGGAATCCCCAACCCCTTAATGGGTTAAGAAAATTGGGTACACGTGGGGAAGGTGAGAAATGGCCCATCACCCCTACAATGCTTTTTTGTTCATTGGAGCCGGCCTCCTTTTTAGGCCTTAATATTATAAAATTCTTAAATATAATGATATTATACATACTGCATGTGATCATAAGAATAAATAAATACTTTATTAAAATCACAACAATGTCTAAACAAAACAAATAAATGGACACTCATCTGAGGATAGAAACATGTCCTTACATTGTCTAATATCTAAAACTAAAAAGGACACCGACTGAAAGGTGGAAATGTGTCCTTTACATTGATCCAAAAACTTTAAAATAAATTAAATTATATGATGCTCACAATATGAGGTACCCAAAACATGGAAACATACCTCTTACAATGTTTTAAAACCAAAGCAAATCAATAAAAGTAACCAACCATTCATCATAAGTAAAATATTCATCCAGGACATGAAACATCAATCAAAATGCATAACAAACATTCATCTAATTTAAATAAAATGGTAAATATATAAATTTAGGATTTATGCATCATTTAGGGTTTCTTGAATGAAATTAGGGTTTTATAGGTTTTATGTTTAACAATTAGGGTTTTGTATTTACTGGACTAGTAAATTAAGAAATATTTAATATGAAAGAAATAATATGGCTACTAGATGTTTGAATTAAAGATTAGGTTTAAAATAAATTAGGGTTTGAATCTAAAGAATGGATATTTTGGATTTAGGTTTCGAAAGTTGTATGAAACTAATATTAAGGTTTAGGGTTTAATTAAATAAAATTGAAGCTCATGAAAATAGGATTAAAGGTTAGGTATTTGGAAAGAATATGTTACTATAAATTTTAGAAAAATAGATTTGATTATGATTTTGAGAAAATAGATTATTATTTTGTGGTATTAGAAAGGTGCAATTAGGGTTTTAGGCTTCAAAACTTAGTTTAATGGGTATTAAGATATTAGGGTTTTGAAAAATAATTTTTTGGGTTTTAAATAGAAACTAGATGATAAATAGAACAATTGATCAATTTGTTTTAAATAAAAATCCATCTATTGTATGCTTAAACAATTGATCAAATTGAAGAATGAGGCTACTTAAAATATGAAAAAGTTATAGAAACTCAAACCTTCGTTGTTGGTTCTAGCACAATTTTAATTCTGGTTGAACAATAACAAAGACAGTGTGTGCTGCCTTTTATGGATTGTTTTGTTGTTTGCTCCCTGTTGATCCTTCAAGTTCTAGGTTATGAATAAATTGTCAAAAAGAATTTGAATAGTTCTTGAACAAAATTCTAATCCCAAAAGTCCCAATCCCATCCCATCCCTTTTGCGTGTTTTAATGTGGTATTTATAGGTAATAAAAATAAAAAACTAGTATGTTAAGGAAATTATAAGAAAAACCTAGTATTTTGGAAATAAGATCAAAAACCAAGTAAAACAAGATTTTGGTGAGTACTGCACGCGGGCCCAGGCAAAATTAGTGCTGGGCAAGCTAGGAGCGAGCTACAGGTTG
The DNA here is from genome assembly GCA_947685225.1 of Garcia nutans. Lineage (NCBI taxonomy): Eukaryota > Viridiplantae > Streptophyta > Magnoliopsida > Malpighiales > Euphorbiaceae > Garcia > Garcia nutans. The sequence goes on along the minus strand of CANTUV010000011.1, from coordinate 31,896,495 downwards.
GACGCTGGCAAAACTGTGGCGGGGCATAGTTTTGTCCCAGGTTTTACTTGCGACAAATTGGCATGTGGCTAATTCGCCGCAGGCAAAACCTGCGGTGAATTGGCCCAAGCTAATTCATCGCTAGCGACTTTCATCGCCGATTCTGCCGTTGCTGATTTTTTATTTTTTATTTTTTATTTATACATATATTAAGAAATAATAAATGAAAAGTAAAATAAATATTAAAATAAATAATAAATGATAAATATTTATAAATAAATGATAAATAAAATAAATAATAATTATTAAGTAAAATAAATAATAAATATTAAAATAAATAACTTATACCACAAAAAATTAGTTCAGACTATTTTAAAATCTTTGGACTGGACTGGGTCAAAAATTAAAGGTCTACAATTTGCTCTCTACTTGAACGATCTGACACTTTCAGTAGAAGAGAGTGAAAAACAACATGATTAGGATGGGTTCTTGACCCAAAAAGAGTTCTAGATTCTAGAATGGTACTTGGACCCGAAAAAGATTTGGATACTTAGACCCAAGACTGAATTGGGTACTTGGACTTGAGATTGAATTGGATTAGACTAACCTTTTATCAGTTGAGAATTATGGTTGTTCTATTATTTAATTGATTGTGGGTCTTCACTCTCAAAATGGATCTTCATCCTTGGACCTTGGATCTTCATCCTTGGCATAGGATCTTCACCCTTGAAAATGGATCTTCATCCTTAGAGATCGGGTCTTCAACCTTGAAAGTGGATCTTCATCCTTGGCATATGGTCTTCACCCTTGAAAATGAATCCTCATCCTTGAAAATCGGGTCTTCACCTTTGAAATTAGATCTTCATCCTTTAAGCTGGATCTTCACCCTTAAAAATGGATCTTCATCCTTGGCATCGGGTCTTCTGTAACACCCCTTCCCAACCTACATATGTAAGCTGAGTAGAGGCGCCACACTAACCTAATGTTGCTACCAATTTTACTTAGTCAAATTTTAGTTCCGATTTTTACAAAATTTTTGCCATAGTTTCGCCTAAAAATTGAGTCCCAAGTGTCGACAAAACCGGTTTTTTTCTTATTTTCAAAAACATTTTACACAAACCAATGCAAACAAAATCATTCTCAGTACACTCCCAATAAATCCCCCTTGTAACCTCAACTACAACCTGCAAAAAGGATTTACACTTCTAGTACAACATAAAATAAAGGTTTTGTGACAACCCCCATATTTAAATATTACACAGCGGAAGTTATAAAATATTTACATATTTACAAATTCATATACATCAAAACTCAAGTTTTACAACACATAAAATTTATACATGATTGGCAAGTCTGCTCTGATCTTTAAGCTCCCAAAATGGATTCTTCAAGGTCTACTCTCGCTAGGTCTTGATGAACTCTCGGGTTCAACTCTATCCACTCTACTACCTGCGCGATTAAACACTATCGCGCTAAGCCAACGGCTTAGTAAGATAAAACATGCTAACGGTATGCTTTAATGAAATGCAATGCCACATATGTTATTGATAAGATCAACATCATAAATATAAAGTTAACCACACAATTATGCATTTCACAAATCATAGTCATATGAGCATACCACATTTCAACATCTTTTCACATTCAACATTAATCAATCATACTCCATAACCAACATCTCATTTCATTAAACTCATAACATTATTTAGGACATTCATATAACCTTGACACCTATGGGCCCACCAAGTATTTAATACGATATTCAGAGTTCAGAGTTACTGCTTTGGTTCATAGTCACAATAATCACGCCCGTAGGCAATGTATATACATGTATCTCTATCCATGGATAGTGTAACAGACCCAGTCTCTTGGATCATCAACTCAACACATATGAGGAGATCCTCAACCCGGCAAGACTGTTACAAATCATATATCTCATAGTGTAACAGACCCAGTCTCTTGGACCATCAACTCAACACCTATGAGGAGGTCCTCAACCCGGCAAGACTGTTACCTTTCATCATTTCTTAGGCATGCCACCCAAATCCAGAACTCTGAAACTGAATAACATATTAAACAAACAATTCATTTCCATTCTCAATTCTCATCACATTTAGGCAAACATGCCTTCTTTCGTTCAATTACATCATCTTAGCCAATAACAATGGCTTCACATTTCATTTCACAATATAACATCTCATTATTCAAGTATATATATATATATATATATCTCATCCATGATCACATTATATTTCACATAGCATCATTCATAAATATCAACATTTCATTCCACATTACTCATGAAACACATTACCATTCACAATGCACAACATAACATTGTTCAATCTCAACAATGCAATTAGGGCAAAGAACAATTGATTATAACATTCATTGATTCAAGTGTGTTTAAAGTGTTTAGGGTTAGGTTTAAGGACCAACCTACCTTTGGAGAACCAAAGCAATGCAAGAAGAACAAAGAATTAAAACCCTAACCATAAATAGTACATTCTGGTTTTTAAACTCCATTTTATCCTTATTTTGAAAAATTGTATAAAATAATCTACTTGACTAAAAATTCTAAAATTTTTACAGAATTTAGTTTTGTATCTTAAAATCATCCCTTTAAAATTTCAGATCAAACTGAACACAAAATCTTGGTCAAATAGTTCACCTAACCAGACTGCCCCAATTGCCCTGCATCCTGGCAGCAGTTCTGAACTTTGTGAATTCCATAAATCAAATTCAATAAACGTGATTCCAAATTATTTTTCTCAAATACTAAACTCACTAAGCAACAACATATCCAAAATTCGATTGGATATGATTTTTCTACATTTTATTAAAAATCCCGAAATATAGCTGTCCCAGTTAAGGTACTTGCTGGAACAGGTCTAATGAAAATAATCTTTCTAAACTCATAACCATTCCAAAATCGAATCAACATATTTTTCAGTCATTCTAGACTCATAGAGACACAACATATCAAAAATTCACTTCAAGAAAATTTTTCTAAAATTAATTAAAAATCATACAAGTCACAGCCTTTACTAATCCTAAAACAGAAACAATTTCACTAAACACCAATCTTACTCTTCCATCACCAACACCAACCCAACTTCTCATCTATCAAGCAAAATCAATACTTACAATCATACCATAAGCAACTTAATCATACCACTTCAAAAGAATTGAAGAAATTAGAGAAAAGATCTTACCTTAGTTAAAAACTTCTTAAATCAACACTTGAACACTTAATCTTTCTTCAATTTAAGCTTGAAATCATCAAAACCATCACTTGTCTCTTTCTTTCTCTTTGGCTATGGAGGGCCGGCCATCAACAAGAAGAAGAAGAAGAAATGATGAAGAAAATACAAGTCAAACCTTCTTTAAATATCCACCATGTGATTTTATCCAAGCAATTACCAAAGTGCCCTTATTCACATAATTATCTTTTTGTCTTATATGTGCCCAATTAAGTAATTTACCAATCTCAAATAAATATCTTCTCTTGCATTGACCAAGCCTTTTGACCACTTTATATGTCATATATATTAACATATACACAACATATAAATTTGTCTCTAAACCCTATTTCTTCCCAAAATACATATACATATACTTTCTCTTCTCAATTTCTTTTCTCTTACAATTTAACACATATATTCAATCCAATATATAACAATAACAACAACAACAATATGCAAAACTTCTAGGGCAAAAATGAGGATATTACAATTCTCCCCCTCTAAAAAAAAAATTTCGTCCTCGAAATTACCTGATATCAAGTCTGAAACAACAGAGGATATTGCTCTCGCATAGTTTGCTCACTTTCCCAAGTTGCTTCTTCTTTTGCATGATTCTTCCAAAGAATCTTCACCAATGGCACTTTCTTGTTTCTCAATTCTTTCACATCACGTGCCAAGATAGCAACTGGTTCTTCTTCAAATGTCAAATCTGGGCTCACTTCGATAGACTCAAATGGCAACACATGAGATGGATCTGACATGTACCTCCTCAACATAGAAACATGGAATACATTATGAATACGATCCAACTCAGGTGGCAAAGCAAGTCGATATGCAACTGGCCCAACTCTTTCTAACACTTCATACGGCCCAATGAAACGAGGACTCAATTTTCCTTTCCGACCGAACCTCAAAATCTTCTTCCAAGGAGATACTTTCAAAAACACCTTATCTCCAACATCAAACTGAATGTCTCTCCTCTTCAGATTTGCATAAGACTTCTGTCAGTCTGAAGCTGCTTTTAACCTACCTCGAATCAACTTTACTTTTTCCTCAGTTTCTTGAATCAAATCAGGACCAACCAACTTATCATCTCCAAGCTCATTCCAACAAAGAGGTGTCCTACACCGTCTGCCATACAATGCTTCAAACGGTGCCATACCAATGCTGGATTGGTGACTGTTGTTGTAAGCAAACTCCACAAGAGGTAAAAACCTATCCCAACTTCCAGAGAAATCGATGACACAGCTTCTCAACATGTCCTTAATAATCTGTATCACCCTCTCTGACTGTCCATCCGTCTGTGGATGAAAAGCAGTGCTGAAGTGCAGTCGAGAACCCAAAGCACTATGCAAACTCTTCCAAAATCTGGAAGTAAACCTGGGATCTCGATCAGACACTAAAGAAGTTGGAACACCATGCAGTTTCACAATCTCATGGATATACAGCTCAGCCAATCTCTCCAAAGAGTAATCCATTCGAACCGAAAGGAAATGAGCTGTTTTAGTCAATCTATCCACAATCACCCATATAGAATCATGCTTCTTTTGTGTCAATGGCAAACCAGACACAAAATCCATTGTCACTCTTTCCCACTTCCATTCTGGCACTAACAATGGTTGAAGCAACCCGGTTGGGACTTGATGCTCTGCTTTAACCTTCTGACAAGTGAGACATTTCGATACAAACTCAGCAATGTCTCTCTTCAAACCAATCCACCAATAATGCTGTCTCAAATCATGATACATCTTCGTATTACCCAGATGCATAGCAAACATTGACTGATGAGCTTCTTCTAAAATGACTCTTTTCAAATCAGCATCATCGGGTACACACAATCGGTTCTTAAACCAGAGACTCCCATCATCTTTCACAACAAAATCTCTAGTCTTCCCATTCTTGCAATCTGAAATAATCTTCTGAATCTTCATATCAATCAACTGAGCCTCTTTGATCTGATCTAACAAAACTGGTTTCAAAAGCAACTGTGCCAACAATGCACCATCGTCACAAGCTACAAAACTGGCATGCAAAGCTCTCAACTCAACAAGCAACGAGAGCGAGTAAACAGTTAAACCAGCTAAAGACTTCCGACTCAAGGCATCAGCAACAACATTTGCTTTACCTGGATGATAGTCAATCAAGCAGTCGTAGTCTTTAATCAATTCTAACCATCTCCTCTGACGAAGATTGAGTTCTTTCTGGACACCCAAATACTTCAAACTCTTGTGATCAGTGTAAATAAAACATTTCTCCCCAAACAGATAGTGGCGCCAAATCTTCAATGCAAACACAATGGCAGCCAATTCCAAATCATGGGTCGGATAGTTAAGCTCATGCGGTTTCAACTGTCGAGATGCATAAGCTATAACTTTCCCTTCCTGCATCAATACACACCCCAAACCTCTATGTGAAGCATCACTGTAGATCACATAAGGTTTACCTTCAACAGGTAAAGTAAGAACAGGTGCTTGAGTTAACAATTCTCTCAACTGCTCAAAACTCGCCTGACACTGATCCGTCCACACAAATCTCACTCCCTTACGAAGCAATCTGGTGAGTGGAGTAGCTATCAAAGAAAACCCTTTCACAAACCGCCTGTAATAGCCTGCCAAACCCAGAAAACTTCTAATCTCAGTCACAGACTTGGGTGGACTCCAATTCAATATAGCTTCAACTTTGCTCGAATCAACTCTAATACCCTCTGCTGAAACTATATGTCCGAGAAAAGCTACTTGATCCAACCAGAACTCACATTTCGACAATTTGGCAAATAACTGCTTTTCTCTCAAAATCTGAAACACAATCCACAGATGCATATCATGTTCCTCTTCATTCCGCGAATACACCAGAATGTCATCGATGAAGACCGCTACAAACTGATCTAGATAGGGCCTGAACACCCTATTCATCAAATCCATAAAAGCTGCAGGTGCATTCGTCAGACCAAAAGGCATAACTAGAAATTCATAATGCCCATACCTGGTCCGAAAAGCAGTCTTAGGAACATCTTCACTTCTTACCCTCAGCTGATGATACCCAGATCTCAAATCAATTTTGGAGAACACTGACGCTCCCTTCAACTGATCAAAGAGATCATCGATTCTAGGCAAAGGATATTTATTCTTAATGGTCACCTTGTTCAATTGCCTATAATCGATACACAACCTCATAGTACCATCTTTCTTCTTCACAAAAAGCACAGGAGCTCCCCAAGGAGAAACACTGGGGAGAATAAATCCTTTGTCCAACAACTCCTGTAATTGCACTTTCAACTCCCTCAATTCTGCTAGTGCCATTCTATAAGGAGTAATAGAGATAGGAGTGGTACCAGGCAACAATTCAATACCGAACTCCACCTCTCTCTCAGGAGGTAACCCTGGCAACTCCTCTGGAAACACATCTGGGAACTCTGCAACTGTGGCAATGCTATCAATGGGAGAACTTCTTACTCTAGTATCTACCACATGAGCAAGATAGGCTTCACACCCCTTTCTAATCAACCTCCTGGCTGCAACAGCTGAAACAAATAAGGAGGCTAGCTGTTCCTGCTCATTAGATACTATCACCTCTCTACCATCACCTGTTCTCAAAGAAACAATTTTCTTTTTACAATCCACCACAGCTCCATGTCAAGATAGCCAATCCATACCTAAGATCACATCATAATCCTTAAATGGCATCTCAATCAAATCCCCAAGGAACTCCTCACCCTGCACCACTACTGCACTATCTCTATGCACCTTACTCACAACCACACTATGCCCTAACGGATTTGTTACCAACACATCAAATCCTAGGGACTCAGCATGCAAATCAGATACAGGCAAAACAGATGCACTAATATATGAATGCGTGGAACCCGGATCAATCAAAGCAAGTACTGGAGTATTAAATAAAGAAAAAGTACCAGCTATAACTGCTGATGCATCTGGCTGCCTCTGCATAACATACATCCTCTGGGAAGATCCAACCTCCTCTGGTCTACCCTCCCTGGATGTAGCACCTCCTCTAGAACTGAATCCTGGTCTACCTCCCCGGCTGGCACCTCTGCCTCCTCTGCCTCCCCTCACACTAGCTCGAGAAGCAGCAGAATCAACTGGCATCTGCTCCTGCCTCTCAGAACAGTCTCTCACAAAGTGGTCAGGTGATCCACACCTGAAGCATACCCCTGATCTACTATGCCTCCAACAAACGCCCCCATGTCTTCCACCACACTGGTTACACACAGGTAAGGTGGATCTCTGAACTCCAGGAGTAGGAGCACTCGCTACTGAAGCTGCAGGTCTAAATCTCTGCCTCTAGAACTGCACTGACCTTCCCGCTGGTCTCTGGCTCCTACTACTCCGAGGAACAAAACTTCCTCTACCCCTCTTCGCAGAAGAAGACCCTGCCTCAAACTGGGGCCTCCTAACCCTAACCTCTTCCTCTGAAGCAGCTGCAATAACTTGAGCTCGCTCTACACTTCGAGCTGCTGCCACAAGCTGTGAAAAATCCTGATATCTGGATCCAACCACTAAGCACATGATCGAGGGCCTCAATCCCTCCTCAAATCGCCGACATCTATCAATGTCATCAGCAATGATGCCCCCAGTATACTGACTCAGTCGAATAAACTCAACCTCATACTCAGTTATGGTCCGATGATCTTGCTTCAAATCTAGAAACTCTCTTTTCTTCCCATCTTTATACTCCCTAGGAGTATACTTCAACTCAAATTCCCTCAGAAAATCAGTGTAAGACAGTGTTGGAGGATCATCCATAGAATGGGGCACTGTCTTCCACCAGTCGTAGGCATCCTTCTGTAGCAAAGATCTTGCATAGTCAAACTTCTCCTCTAAAGTGGCTTGCAACTGCACAAATACCCTCTGAACTCTATCAAGCCACTGTTCTGCTATAGCCGGATCAACTGTACCAAAGAAATCCTCTGCTCCATATTTCCTTAGCTTATCATAGTGCCTTACTGGTACTGAAGGCTGAGGGGGTGGTGGCGGTGGCTGTGGTTGCACAGGTGCTTGTCTCATAGCTTCCATCATAGGCCTAAACCAGGCTGGCGGAACCTCCTCCCCAGCTGGTCTACCCGACACCGAAGCAGGTGCCTCCTCAACACTATCAACCCTAGCTCCCTCAGCAGGAGCAATACTCTCGGCACTACCCTCAATCGACTGCCGTGAGTGAGAATCCATCACAACCTAAGTCTGCAAACACAACAGAATACCTCTTATTAAAGATCAGAGACTGCCAATCCCAAACATGTATTTTTGTTCAAAAACTCACTTTTTAAGTAAAAAATAGTCTTTTTCTTACATTTTACCTAGGTTGAGAATCTCAAACCTAGGCTCTGATACCAAAACAATTGTAACACCCCTTCCCAACCTACATATGTAAGCTGAGTAGAGGCGCCACACTAACCTAATGTTGCTACCAATTTTACTTAGTCAAATTTTAGTTCCGATTTTTACAAAATTTTTGCCATAGTTTCGCCTAAAAATTGAGTCCCAAGTGTCGACAAAACCGGTTTTTTTCTTATTTTCAAAAACATTTTACACAAACCAATGCAAACAAAATCATTCTCAGTACACTCCCAATAAATCCCCCTTGTAACCTCAACTACAACCTGCAAAAAGGATTTACACTTCTAGTACAACATAAAATAAAGGTTTTGTGACAACCCCCATATTTAAATATTACACAGCGGAAGTTATAAAATATTTACATATTTACAAATTCATATACATCAAAACTCAAGTTTTACAACACATAAAATTTATACATGATTGGCAAGTCTGCTCTGATCTTTAAGCTCCCAAAATGGATTCTTCAAGGTCTACTCTCGCTAGGTCTTGATGAACTCTCGGGTTCAACTCTATCCACTCTACTACCTGCGCGATTAAACACTATCGCGCTAAGCCAAAGGCTTAGTAAGATAAAACATGCTAACGGTATGCTTTAATGAAATGCAATGCCACATATGTTATTGATAAGATCAACATCATAAATATAAAGTTAACCACACAATTATGCATTTCACAAATCATAGTCATATGAGCATACCACATTTCAACATCTTTTCACATTCAACATTAATCAATCATACTCCATAACCAACATCTCATTTCATTAAACTCATAACATTATTTAGGACATTCATATAACCTTGACACCTATGGGCCCAACAAGTATTTAATACGATATTCAGAGTTCAGAGTTACTGCTTTGGTTCATAGTCACAATAATCATGCCCGTAGGCAATGTATATACATGTATCTCTATCCATGGATAGTGTAACAGACCCAGTCTCTTGGATCATCAACTCAACACATATGAGGAGATCCTCAACCCGGCAAGACTGTTACAAATCATATATCTCATAGTGTAACAGACCCAGTCTCTTGGACCATCAACTCAACACCTATGGGGAGGTCCTCAACCCGGCAAGACTGTTACCTTTCATCATTTCTTAGGCATGCCACCCAAATCCAGAACTCTGAAACTGAATAACATATTAAACAAACAATTCATTTCCATTCTCAATTCTCATCACATTTAGGCAAACATGCCTTCTTTCTTTCAATTACATCATCTTAGCCAATAACAATGGCTTCACATTTCATTTCACAATATAACATCTCATTATTCAAGTATATATATATATATATATCTCATCCATGATCACATTATATTTCACATAGCATCATTCATAAATATCAACATTTCATTCCACATTACTCATGAAACACATTACCATTCACAATGCACAACATAACATTGTTCAATCTCAACAATGCAATTAGGGCAAAGAACAATTGATTATAACATTCATTGATTCAAGTGTGTTTAAAGTGTTTAGGGTTAGGTTTAAGGACCAACCTACCTTTGGAGAACCAAAGCAATGCAAGAAGAACAAAGAATTAAAACCCTAACCATAAATAGTACATTCTGGTTTTTAAACTCCATTTTATCCTTATTTTGAAAAATTGTATAAAATAATCTACTTGACTAAAAATTCTAAAATTTTACAGAATTTAGTTTTGTATCTTAAAATCATCCCTTTAAAATTTCAGATCAAACTGAACACAAAATCTTGGTCAAATAGTTCACCTAACCAGACTGCCCCAATTACCCTGCATCCTGGCAGCAGTTCTGAACTTTGTGAATTCCATAAATCAAATTCAATCAACGTGATTCCAAATTATTTTTCTCAAATACTAAACTCACTAAGCAATAACATATCCAAAATTCGATTGGATATGATTTTTCTACATTTTATTAAAAATCCCGAAATATAGCTGTCCCAGTTAAGGTACTTGCTGGAACAGGTCTAATGAAAATAATCTTTCTAAACTCATAACCATTCCAAAATCGAATCAACATATTTTTCAGTCATTCTAGACTCATAGAGGCACAACATATCAAAAATTCACTTCAAGAACATTTTTCTAAAATTAATTAAAAATCATACAAGTCACAGCCTTTACTAATCCTAAAACAGAAACAATTTCACTAAACACCAATCTTACTCTTCCATCACCAACACCAACCCAACTTCTCATCTATCAAGCAAAATCAATACTTACAATCATACCATAAGCAACTTAATCATACCACTTCAAAAGAATTGAAGAAATTAGAGAAAAGATCTTACCTTAGTTAAAAACTTCTTAAATCAACACTTGAACACTTAATCTTTCTTCAATTTAAGCTTGAAATCATCAAAACCATCACTTGTCTCTTTCTTTCTCTTTGGCTATGGAGGGCCGGCCATCAACAAGAAGAAGAAGAAGAAATGATGAAGAAAACACAAGTCAAACCTTCTTTAAATATCCACCATGTGATTTTATCCAAGCAATTACCAAAGTGCCCTTATTCACATAATTATCTTTTTGTCTTATATGTGCCCAATTAAGTAATTTACCAATCTCAAATAAATATCTTCTCTTGCATTGACCAAGCCTTTTGACCACTTTATATGTCATATATATTAACATATACACAACATATAAATTTGTCTCTAAACCCTATTTCTTCCCAAAATACATATACATATACTTTCTCTTCTCAATTTCTTTTCTCTTACAATTTAACACATATATTCAATCCAATATATAACAATAACAACAACAACAATATGCAAAACTTCTAGGGCATAAATGAGGATATTACATCTTCACCCTTGAAAATGGATCTTCATCCTTTCGACTTTGGGTCTTCACCCTTCAAAGTAGATCTTCATCCTCGGCATCAGTTCTTCAGCCTTAAAAATGGATCTTCATTCTTGGAAATCGGGTCTTCACCCTTGAAATTGGATCTTCATCCTTTAAGCTTCAGGTCTTCACCCTTTAAAGTGGATCTTCATCCTCAGCACCAGGTCTTCTTCCTTGAAAATGGATCTTCATCCTTGAAAATTAGGACTTCACCCTTGAAATTGGATTTTCATCCTTTAAGCTGGATCTTCATCCTGGGAATCGGGTCTTCACCCTTTAAATTGGATCTTCATCCTTTGGACGTCGGGTCTTCACCCTTCAAAGTGGATCTTCATCCTTTAAGCTGAATCTTCATCCTTGGAATTGGGTCTTCAACCTTTAAACTGGATCTTCATCCTTTTGACTTTTGCCATATATTGGCTTTAGCTCTTCTAACTGGACTGATCTTACATCTTCATTAATTTGAGAGTTCTAATTTTCTTCTTTTTTTCATTCTCTTTGTTCTTCCTTTGCACTCTTGCAAAAAAAAAAATCAGCCATTTTTTAGCTAACCTCTTATATCTTCTCCTTGCCCCTAATAATTTTTCTCATGTAGGCTCTGATTGATGTTTGTATTTTGTTTGGTTCCTTGCATAAGCATGCATCTCTTCTTTCTTTGGAAAAATGACTACAACTTCCTTAAGCAATGTGGCTTTCGTGCCCCTGACTTCATATCTTCTTTTGATTCTTTACTTCATAGGGCATTTGCTGTTAACTTTGACAAAGAATAGACAATACAATACAAGAAAATGCAATGTGATATGTTTATGATATGCATGAATAATACTTACAGGGGTTCCATCGACTCACAGACCAAGGTAATCAGTAGAAGTGTTCTCTTTGGCTCCTTCCAAATGCTCACTCAGGTCTTGCATTGGAATGAGAGAAAGTTTTGCATTTATGGTTTTTATTTTTGAGATATCAAAAACATGAATGGTGAGTGTTAGTGTATATGCCCTAGGCCATTGATTTGGACCTTAATGTTATTCATTTTGTTATTAATAAAGAAGTTTTTATTATCATTGTTATGTTTGCATGTTATATATAATAATGATTATATCCCTGGTTTATTATTGTTATGGAGATAATAATAAATATAACTAGTGTAATATTGATTTGATAATCATAAGATGATTATAGGTATGAAGATACAAATCAATATTATGGATACATGTTAGAGAACAGTGTATTGGATAGACCCACATAGATATCACTTCATGGTTTAATGTCATAAGTGTATATCATAATAGTTTTCATTTAATCCTTTGACTTGAGATTGTCATAGTTTCCAACATAAGGAATATTATGTTTTGACATGATCAAACGTTATCTGTAACTAGATAATTATAAAGGTTATGCTTGAACATGGTATAAATTATGTAGAGGAAAATGAACAATCAAGATGGAATTTGTCCCTCTCTGTGAGAGAGATATCTTCTGGGCCCCTCGATAAGTGTAACTGAGAAATGCATGGCCGTGTTCAAATAAGTTGATATAAGATCAATCTTATTTGTTTATCAGTTAACTTGGAGATTGAGTAATCATAAGTTTGGACAATATAAGTATGACATTTACTATGACTTATGTTCAAACTAGATATCGTGTGATAAAGGGATTAATGCATGTACTATTTCAGGTTTTCATTTATGATGATTCTCATGATTAATTGGGTAGTCGTAATGTCTTGCTAGAGGCCAATTATGATTTGTGCATTTCAATAGAGATTGAAATACACTACCAATTAATATGAGCCTATCGGGTCACACACATAGAACGTAGGCTGTACTTAAAATAATAATAATTAAATATTTATTATTGTTGTTGGTATTATTATTATTATTATTAGATATTAATAATAATATTGTTATAATAATTATTATTAGATAATAATAATTAAAGACGTGGGTCCATATAGGATATGGACAATTAGGGTTTTAAAAGGACTGGAGGCCTTGATGATATTATTATTATTCGTTTTGAAAGAAAACGGAAGAAGAGGAAAAACCTAAAACCCTAATTTCGTTTTTGCAAAAAGTTCAGCCACTGCCGTTGGTGAGCTAGCACTCAGAACGGCGTACGTTTGTGTGGACTTCGTTAGAGGGTGTTCGTCTTCAGAAGGCAGCATCTGTTAATCGTTTTGAAGCTACGCAAAAAGGTTAGTTTCGAATCTCTTTTATCGAACTGAATGGATCACATGGATCCTGTGAGTAAATCGAAAGAAATTTTTTGTTTTCCGCTGCGGCAAGGGTTGCAGATTCTTCTCGATTTTCTAACAGTGAGGACCAAGCGGCATAGTCAGGGATACATCCATTTCAAACTATGATTTAGAATGTCAATTGATAGCTTCTTCACAACCTTGCAAATAATTCTTTACTTTTCCAAAGTGTCCTTTGAGGTTCGACTATTCAACATATTTCCCTTAACTTAAAGGTTTTTATAATAAGAAAATAATTTTTTTTTATTTTTTTTAAAAATCAATTGTTGACTTTGTCAAATTAATTTCATTATACCTCAAGACTCGATTTTTAGAATTAACATATCTATAACATGACAACCCTAGTTATTGTACTAAACTCGAAAATCATTTCTATTTGAGCAAGAAATATTGCATTTCAGATAGGTACATGCACATTACTTGGTCAAAGGGCTCATTGAGTTTGAATATTGTCTATCACATATGCATGTTTATCCAAACTATCTCCACCAATAGGCTGTATCTACCAAGAGAGATCAAAAGATCTTTAATATGCTTGAAATGGAGTCTATAAGGGACATGGTTTAAATGAAGGTCACTTTGAGATTAGAGCTGATGTGATACTATGGACAAGTCTTCACACTACAAATTGCTTGTTTGAACTCTAGGCAGTTGGGAGCATGAAAAGATAGAGTTTTGAATATTCTCCCATCTCCTTAGAATTAATCTGGATCTTGATTGGGATAGTCTTTTCCCTTATAAAAAGGTTGATAACCACATTCCTTTCTTTTTCTTCTTTTCCCTTTTTTTTTTCTCTCTCTCTCTCTTTCTCTTTCTTTTCTTTAAGCATTTTATCATTTTTTCCTTCTTCCCTATAGGACTGTCAAGCACAAGACTTTTAAGAACTAGATGGTCTTTCTCTTTTTTTTTTTCAGATCTTGATTGAATCTTTGGTTGGGTTGGACCAATTCAAGTCAAATTGTTCTTATAAACCAAATGGAAGCCTTTTGCTGCTTTAGGTAAAAGAGAACTTGGTTGGCTTTCTGAACCATTTTGGGTTTTATTTTCTTTCTATTTTTTTGTTTTTTTTTCTTTTCTTTCTTCTTCTTTTCTTTTCTTCTTTTTTTTGGTTCTAGCTCTAAAAGAGTTATCTTGTTTGTACCAACTTGGATTTCTAATAATGGATGAGTGGAGTGACATAAATCTTCTTTAAAATGGATATATCATTTGTTACTCTAATGTTATCTTGATAGATTGGAGATATTAGGTGAACTTCAACTATCCTTATGGTCTTGAGAACATTAACTATCCTTACGGTCTTGGTTATGCATTCCATTCTTTGATCTTCTTACCTATTCACCTTAGTGATCATAAGACTTGTCAAAAGTGTAACAACAGCTCAGGGTGGGTCATCGAGCTTATAAGTCAATAAAGAGAAAGTTTAAATCTTATGAAGGCTCAAAGGGACAACTAGGGATTGATATTTAATTTTGTGGATACTAGTTGTTGGCTCGTCAAACAATGCCTAGATCATCTCTCTCTTAAATAAGCAAAGTTCAATTTGGCCTCGTAAGTTTGTCAAAGAATGTTCTAAGACTGACTAGGACCTAGACAAAGGTCATTATGCAGGAGCCCTCTCTAAGTAAGCATACACAGCTTAATGCTATAGAATAATTTCCTCACCTAGTAAAGTCATTCAAATTATAATGCATAGATATATTAATTTATAAATATCAAGCTAGATTCATCATCAGCTGGGCACCAAAATGAACAAAGACCAAGAAAAATTTGATGAAAATAATTTATTCAAGCAAACTGTAGACCCTTAATTTTTTACCTAGTCCAATTCGATATTTTTAAAAAAAGTCCAAAATAATTTTTGTGGTATTTTAATTAAATAACATTTATTTTAATATTCATTACTTATAATATTTATTTTTTTAATAAAATAAAAAGGTAATATTAGTAAAGTAAAAATAAATAAATAAATAAAAATTGGCGATGAAAAAATCGGCGAAAGTGAATCGGCTTGGGCCAATTGCTGGCCTGCTTGCAATTGTTGTGCTAGCCCGTAGCAATTTTTTTGCCAGCGCAGTTTTTTCCAAAATTGATTTCTATTAGGTTTTGATTCTTTTCCTAAATGGTTTTAATTTCCTTAGACAATTAGAATTAGGTTTGGATTTTTTCCTATAAATACCACATTAAAACACTTCAGAAAGGGATCTGGACTTTTGGGAGACGAAACTTAGATCTTTCAAAAAAAAGAAATTAGGAACCAAACTTGGGACTTTCAAAAAATCATTTGGCCAAAAGAAAACCCTAGCAAACAAGGAGATATTCAAGTGACAGCAACCAAAGGAAGCAATCATCTCCAGATTGCTTTGCTCAACCAAAATCAAATCTGAAGCAGGCAACAACTTGTTTCAATCTCTTCAAAATTGGTGGAGCCTTCTAAAGTAGGTAAATTGCTCTAACTTCAGTTTATTGAATCATTAATCATCTTCATCTTTTAAGCCATCATCACACTGCCTTAGTTATTTAATTCTTCCTTCAATTTAGTTTAGGCAGTGGCATAAATTAATTCATATAATACATAAGGTCTTAATTAAAGTAAATAATATTATCATTCAACACAAATCTAATTTCATAAACCCTAAGTTTTTCAAACCCTAAATCTTAATTAATTTCGTTTCCAAACTTCCATAGTAGCTATTTTGTTATAATTTCATTCAGTGAGCTATTTTAATCTTTCAACAACAAATTTGGCTTTCCATATTTGTTTTCACCTAAAAATACGTAAGTAGTTTATATAGTCAATATTAAAAGAACACTCAACTTTGATAACAGTGAAGCGTCAAATTCTAAATTCAAAATCATAATCTATAGAATCAAGATTTCAAACCATAAAACCCTAATATTTTAATCATAAAACCCTAAAATTTTAATAGCCATTAAAACATGTTTTTCAAATCTAAAATCCTAATTACACCATTCTAAAAACCAAAACAACAATTTGTTTTCTTAAAACCCAATCTAGTAAACCCTAGTTTTCCTAAACCATAATTCCTAAAACATCAAAATTTTATGACAAGTTCATCAACACCCTAAAGCCCTAATCCAGTGAACCTAAAACCCAATCTAGTAAATTTAAAATCCTAATTCTTAACTTAGTAACCATAATCCAGTGAACCTAAAACCCAATCTTTTAAAATTATAAACCCTAATGTCTTAAGATTCCAAAACCCTAATTTCATGATGTTACCCCTAAACCCTAATTTGATTTACCAAAAACCTTACTACTTTCTTAAATTTATAAAACCTAATCCATTCCATTTTTTCAAAAATCCTCACAGTATCCTAAATAATTAATATAATAATTTTAAAATCCCAAAACCCTAAATGTTAATTAAAGAACCCTAAATTGAGACATAAACCTAAATTTATATCTTTATTTACTTTATTAAATTTTAGATTTGATTATGTAGTTTATTAAATATTTTGATTTATTTAATTTCAAAACTTGATTTATTTAATTTAGCAGGGATGGATATTTTCATTATTATTATGATTATTATTTGTTTATTTTGGTATTAAAATTGTGAGAGGTATGTTTCCATTATTGGGTACCTCACTAATTAATTTTTATGTAATTTAAATTGCTTTTATATTTTGGACTAATGTAAAGGATATGTTTTCACCTTTCGGTGGGTGTCCTATTTATTTTAGACATAGACGATGTAAGGACATGTTTCCATCCTCTAATGGATATACATTTATTTGCTTTGTTTGGACATTACTTTATTTTTAATATAATGATGCTTCATTTTAATTGTTGCATGTAATATGAATAATATTATTATATTTAAGAATTTCATAATATTAAGACCTGCAAAGGAGGTCGGTTCCAATGAACCGGGCGTTGTGGGGGTGCTGGGCCATTTCTCACCTTCGCTACACGTACCCAACTTTCTAAATCCATTAGGGAGGTTGGGGATTCCTTAGGAATTGAGTCATCCATCCTTTTCTTTTTTCCCAGCCCGTCTGGGTGGCGACTATATTTTCTCCTGGCTTAGGTCCGTGTTCTCTAAGGCTCCAAGCCTAAACAGTGCCGAAGTAGCAAAAACCATTCCACCGGGAGTGGGGGCAAAATTCCCGCTCACACAAACATAATTTGGAAAACATAATTGCTCCAAATAAGTACTAAAGAAAGCAAAATAAAATAAAAGAGAAACACTTCAAGCTAAGGGAGGTTCGTTGAGTTAGAGTCGAAGATATTTCATTTATTTAGACATATCAAGGGCAAGGTTTTTTTCCATCAACGAGGATCATTGCTTCATCATCCATAGTGACTCCAATCACATCATCTTTAGCGGCTTCTCTATTCATATCATCACAAGATGACAAGATAAAACTCTTCATGAAGGTTGTAAGAGGTGGCTCCCTTCCAAATATAGGCAGAGGATTGTTCTTAGTGTCAGGCTTATCAGGCTCAAATAACTTTCCATTATCAATTAAATTCAGGATCTTATGCCTCAACTTTATACAGTTGCCCATTTCGTGTTCAAGCCTTTGATGGAATTGGAAAAAAGCCTTAATATCAATGTGAGGTGGAAGAGGATTAGGCAAAGGACAAGGAGTCAAGGGTTGTGTGAGCGGGGATTTTTGTCCCCACTCCCGGTGGAATGGTTCTTGCAACTTCGACACTGTTTAGACTCGGAGCCTTAAAGAACACGGACCTAAGTCCGGAGAAAATGGAGTCGCCACCTGGATGGGCTGGGAAAAGAAAGGGGTGGATGACTCAATTCCTAAGGAATCCCCAACCCCTAATGGGTTTGGAAAGTTGGGTACGTGTAGGGAAGGTGAGAAATGGCCCAGCACCCCCACAATGCCCGGTTCATTGGAACCGGCCTCCTTTACAGGTCTTAATATTATAAAATTCTTAAATATAACAACATTATCCAATTACACACAATAATTGAAAATAAAGCATCGATATATTGAAAATCAAAATAATGTCCAAACAAAACAAATAAATAGACATTCACTCGAAGATGGAAACATGTCCTTACATCCCGTGCCTAAATAGGACACCCACCAAAAGGTAGAAATATGTCCTTTACATTGGTTCTAAAATAGAAAAGCAATTTAAATTACATGATATTTAACTAATGAGGTACCCACCAAGTGGAAACATAACTCTTACAACATTTGGAAATCGATAAAAGTAAATAACCATTCATAATAAATCATTCATCAAAGGTATTAAACATCAATAGGAAGTAAACATCCATCCATGATAAATTGAACAAATCAAGCATTGAACTTAAATAAATTAAAGCATATAAATCAAAGCATAATCAAATATAAAATTGAATAAGGCACAAAAAGATTTAAATTAGGGCTACTGTTTCTATTTAAGTTTCTTTATTTAGTGTGTTTAGGGTTTCGGGAATTCATGGGTTTAAGCTACTGTAAATTTTAAAAGAATTGAAATGGAGCAAATTTTTAGAATTTAAAAGGTTTAGAAAGTTCTTTGATTAACCAAATTAGTGTTTGAGTGGTAAAATCATGAAACTAGGGTTTGGACACTTTAAAACATTTAGTTTTATGATTTATGTTTACTGAATTATGGTTTTTAAGCTTACTGTGTTTGAATATGTTTATAGGGTTTTAAGGTTTAAATGATTAGGGTTTAAAAAACTTTAGGGTTTAAGGTTTTAAGGGAGTTAGGGTTTAGGTTAGCTAGTTTAGGGTTTGCTGTTTTGGATTTTGGAGTTGAATTAGGGTTTTAGAATTTTAGAATTAGGGTTTCGGAGAATACATTAGATTTTAGAATTTGGAAAAGCAATTGATAATTTTATGAAACTTTATGAAAATAAACAAAATGATTTAAGGTTTATAGAAACAGAAAAGATATTTTTTTTATGGTTTTTGAAAAGAAACATATTCAATTTAGGATTTTGAAAATTTGGAAAGCAAATTAGGGTTTTGAGATTTTGAAGAAACAAAGTTAACAATTTTAAGATTTTTGGAAAACAAATAATCGAATTAAGGTTTTTAAACTTTAGAAAAGATGAATTGAGTTTCTTGGGTTTTTTATTTTGATGAAACAGAAACAATAATTTTAAGATTTTTGAATGATGAAACTACTGTGAATTAATGAAACAAATAAAGAAATTCATACCTTCGTTTGTTGGTTCCACCAAAAATCACTTCCTGGATGAACAAGAACAAAGACAAGCTTTGCTAACTTTGTTGAATTAAATTGCTGGTTTGCTCTCTCAAAAAGTCCGATTGATTCAAAGTTTTCCTCCTCAATTTCGGTCTCAATTTCTCCTCCCAAAATCCGTCCCGTTTTGTGTTATCTTTGGTCTTATTTATAGAAGATTTTTTTATTAATTCTAGTTATTCACGGAATACAACATTAATTAAGAAAAGGAAACCAAAACCTAATTGTATTTGGTTTCGAAAAAATTTGCGTCAGAAAAATTTCGCTGGCAAAAAAAAAAAACTGCTGCTGAAAAATTGCGCTGGCAAAAAAAACTGATTCGAAAAAATTGCGCTGGCAGAAAAGCTGCCGCAGGAGGCAGTCGGCTATAGCGTGTGAAATTGGCCTGCGGGCCATTTCGTCCACGCTGATTTTCGGTAATGATTTTTTCATCGCCGATTTTTTCGGCACTGTTTAGACTTGGAGCCTTAAAGAACACAGACCTAAGTCCGGAGAAAATGGAGTCGCCACCCGGACGGGCTGGGAAAAGAAAGGGGTGGATGACTCGATTCCTAAGGAATCTCCAACCCCCTAATGAGTTTGGAAAGTTGGGTACGTGTAGGGAAGGTGAGAAATGGCCCAGCACCCCCACAACGCCCGGTTCATTGGAACCGGCCTCCTTTACAGGTCTTAATATTATAAAATTCTTAAATATAACAACATTATCCAATTACACACAATAATTGAAATAAAGCATCGATATATTGAAAATCAAAATAATGTCCAAACAAAACAAATAAATAGACATTCACCCGAAGATGAAAACATGTCCTTACATCCCGTGCCTAAATAGGACACCCACCAAAAGGTAGAAATATGTCCTTTACATTGGTTCTAAAATAGAAAAGCAATTTAAATTACATGATATTTAACTAATGAGGTACCCACCAAGTGGAAACATAACTCTTACAGCATTTGGAAATCGATAAAAGTAAATAACCATTCATAATAAATCATTCATCAAAGGTATTAAACATCAATAGGAAGTAAACATCCATCCATGATAAATTGAACAAATCAAGCATTGAACTTAAATAAATTAAAGCATATAAATCAAAGCATAATCAAATATAAAATTGAATAAGGCACAAAAAGATTTAAATTAGGGCTACTGTTTCTATTTAAGTTTCTTTATTTAGTGTGTTTAGGGTTTCGGGAATTCATGGGTTTAAGCTACTGTAAATTTTAAAAGAATTGAAATGGAGCAAATTTTTAGAATTTAAAAGGTTGATAAAGTTCTTTGATTAACCAAATTAGTGTTTGAGTGGTAAAATCATGAAACTAGGGTTTGGACACTTTAAAACATTTAGTTTTATGATTTATGTTTACTGAATTATGGTTTTTAAGCTTACTGTGTTTGAATATGTTTATAGGGTTTTAAGGTTTAAATGATTAGGGTTTAAAAAACTTTAGGGTTTAAGGTTTTAAGGGAGTTAGGGTTTAGGTTAGCTAGTTTAGGGTTTGCTGTTTTGGATTTTGGAGTTGAATTAGGGTTTTAGAATTTTAGAATTAGGGTTTCGGAGAATACATTAGATTTTAGAATTTGGAAAAGCAATTGATAATTTTATGAAACTTTATGAAAATAAACAAAATGATTTAAGGTTTATAGAAACAGAAAAGATATTTTTTTTATGGTTTTTGAAAAGAAACAGATTCAATTTAGGATTTTGAAAATTTGGAAAGCAAATTAGGGTTTTGAGATTTTGAAGAAACAAAGTTAACAATTTTAAGATTTTTGGAAAACAAATAATCGAATTAAGGTTTTTAAACTTTAGAAAAGATGAATTGAGTTTCTTGGGTTTTTTATTTTGATGAAACAGAAACAATAATTTTAAGATTTTTGAATGATGAAACTACTGTGAATTAATGAAACAAATAAAGAAATTCATACCTTCGTTTGTTGGTTCCACCAAAAATCACTTCTTGGATGAACAAGAACAAAGACAAGCTTTGCTAACTTTGTTGAATTAAATTGCTGGTTTGCTCTCTCAAAAAGTCCGATTGATTCAAATTTTTCCTCCTCAATTTCGGTCTCAATTTCTCCTCCCAAAATCCGTCCCCTTTTGTGTTATCTTTTTGTCTTATTTATAGAAGATTTTTTTTTATTAATTCTAGTTATTCACGGAATACAACATTAATTAAGAAAAGGAAACCAAAACCTAATTGTATTTGGTGTCGAAAAAATTTGCGTCGGAAAAATTTCGCTGGCAAAAAAAAAACTGTTGCTGAAAAAATTGCGCTGGCAAAAAAACTGATTCGGAAAAATTGCGCTGGCAAAAAAGCTGCCGCAGGAGGCAGTCGGCTGTAGCGTGTGAAATTGGCCTGCGGGGCCATTTCGTCCACGCTGATTTTCGTTAATGATTTTTTCATCGCCGATTTTTTCGTCGCTGATTTTTATTTATATTTATTTATTTATTATTTTTATTTTTATTTTTTATTAATAAAAATTAGATACTAAAGCAAATAATTATTTAAATTAGTTAACAAAATTGTTTTGGACTAATTAAAATATATTGGACAACGCAAAAATGATTTTGGACTAATTAAAATATATTTGGACCGGACTAGGTCAAAAATTAGGGGTCTACAGTTTGCCCCCTGCTTAAATGATCTGAGACTTTAGTGAAAGAGAGTGAAAAGCAATAAGACTTAATTTTGAGACGGTTGAGGTTTTGGGTTCTGGACCTGAGAGATTTGAATACTCGATCTAAACTAAACTTGTATACTCGATCCTAACTAGATTCGGATACTCGATCCTAAACTAGATTTGGATACTCGATCCTAACTGGATTTGGATACTCGATCCTAAATTGGATTGGGATTGGGATACTTGATCCTAAACTGGATTTAGATACTCGATCCTAACTGGACTTGAATTTAGATACTCGATCCTGAACTGGATTTGGATACTCGATCCTAGCTAGACTTGAATACTCGATCCTAAACTGATTTGGATACTCGATCCTAAACTAGATTTGGATACTCAGATCCTAACTGGACTTGGATACTTGATCCTAAATTGGATTTGGATACTTGATCCTAAATTGGATTGGGATACTCGATCCTAATTGTTGGATACTCGATCCTAAATTGGATTTGGATACTCGATCCTAAAATGGATTTGGATACTCGATCCTAAATTGGATTGGGATACTCGATCCTAACTTGACTTGTATACTCGATCCTAAACTTGACTTGGATACTCGATCCTAAACTGGATTTGGATACTCGATCCTAAATTGGATTTTGATACTCGATCCTAAATTGAATTGGGATACTCGATCCTAAATTGGGTTGGGATTGGGTACTTGGACCCGAGATTGATTTGATTTGGGTGCTTAGACCTGAGATTGGTACTTGGACCCGAGATTAAATTTGATTTGGTACTTGGACCCAAGATTGGGTACTTGGACCCGAGATTGAATTTGATTTGGGTACTTGGACCCAAGATTGAGTACTTGGTCCCGAGATTGGGTACTTGGACCCCATATTGAATTGAATTTGGGTACTTGGACCCAAGATTGATTTGATTTGGGTACTTGGACCCGAGATTGGGTACTTGGACCCGAGATTGAATTTGATTTGGGTACTTCGACCCGAGAATGATTTGATTTGGGTACTTGGACCCGAGATTGGGTACTTGGACTCGAGACTGGAATTGTTACATAAAATTAGTCCCACATTCTTTCAGTTTTTCCTTCTCAAGGATAGATCGCAGTGATAAGGTGGAATTGTTATTAGCAGCCATCTACAAAATAAATATGCAAAGTCAAATTTTAATTAATAATGAGGTTAAAATTATTTAAACTCCTACTAAAAATATAACCCTCCAAAGAAATTTTTTAGTAGGCTAAGATCCGTATTTCACTTAATTCTAAACTCAGCTTTGGCGTGACGCTTAAAATCAAGTTATTTAGGTAGGTAACATCTTTACCAATTACATCTCATGTAACACTTAGTAATTATGGAATATTGACATCATATGTCATAGCATGTTGAATTCCATCTAATGCCTTAGGTCCCAAACCATTTTGATAGCCTAATTAAGTCTAACCAAGTTTAAAACATATGAGTAGCACTATAACTCATCCTACTTAGCTAGGAATGTTTAAAGCATAGCTTTGGCAATATGTACTTTAATACAATCTTAGTTTTGATAGGTGTTCAAAACGTGGATGGCATTTAGACTTAAATTATTAATGAGGGTTCAACTAAATTATTATCATGTCTTGCATTACATATCATTATATTTTAGCATCCTATATGCATATATATAATTTATCACATAAGCATCATATACCAAATGACAAAATATGTAACGTGACATAGCATGGCCAAACTAAATATGATCTTCAAGAGACCAAATGAAGATCATAAAGGCAACCCTAGGTGAAAAACCTATCTATTACAACACTTGCAATATTACATATCTTCAAAAGTTGAGCTTGTGCTTCCATCACCATGGAACCATCTTCTCCTTGGTATGAATCTCCATCACAAACATTGTATCTTGAATCTTCATTTATTACAATAAAAGAAAATCTAACTACTAGTAAAATAAATTACAACAAAATAAACGACACGCAGGCCGTATTTACCCAAAATTAAGATATGAATAAACCAATCACATAGGTCATAATGCCATGCTATGCACCATGCCAAGATATCAAACAAACATAACATATTCATCACCAATATGTTAAATAGAAACAAATATATTGACATTCTTAATGTCGCGGTAATGAAATATAGGGCACGAACATACGGCGGTCCCGCTAGCCGGTTAGCTGGCGGGGCTCCCACTGGCCGGTCAGCGGGCGGGTTTCGAAGGGGCAGCGCCCCTGGGCGGGGTCGAGGGGCAGCACCCCTCGAAGCCAAACAGAAATGTTAATCTCATTAACATTTTTCTTTGGCGAAACCCTAAAACAAAATCGTTAATCTCATTAACCTTCTTACTGTTTTATTTTGAATATGTACAACCCATTACAGAATCATTACCAAATGTTTATCACATATAAACTTAATCATTTTCATCATATGAATATCATTTTAATCAACCAATCATATATACATGATCATCTCATGAAAATGACATTAAAAACACCAATCCTTTCTCATCATATGAAAAAGGAATTAGGGTTTTACAAAAATGAAACAAAAAAAAACAATCCTTTCTCATCATATGAAAAACGAATTAGGGTTTTATAGTTAACATGCCATATGAAATCAATATATCTCATGTAATCATATCAACATGGCATTTTCGACTTAAATGAAAACAACAAGTGGCTCTGATACCATTGTTAGGAAATCAAGGAGATCACTGCAAACCAAAAACACGCAGCGGAAAAATTTTTGATCTCTGATTTCCCACCAGGATCCATGCTGTTCATTTAATTCGATGAAAGTGTTCAAAGAACTAACCTGTTGATGATTCGAAATCACAGTTTGGAAAACACCCTCTATCGCGTATCCACACGAATGCTACCGTCTGGAGTGCTAGCTTTCTGCAACGGCGAAGGTTGGAAAAACGTTTTCTCTAAAACGTATTTTTTGGGTTCCTTTGTTTTTGTTCTCTTTTTTTTTAATGTTACCTCTGAGAAGACTTAACGTCTGGAGTGAATATAATCACTCCAGAATCCAATTCGAAATTGGATAAGGTAAGTCAAATTCAGAATCCAAATCTAATAAGGATTCTGAATATATTATCTAATAATATATATAAAAAATGAAAATAATAATAATAATAATAAATATTAATATCTAATATTAATATTATTAATATTATATCCAGCCCAAAGCGCATTCTTGTGTGTGACCCGATAGACCCATATTAATTGGCAGTCAATTTAATCTCTATTAAACCAACAAGTCGTAATTGGCCTCTAGCAAGACGTTACAACTACCCAATTAATATAAGGAATGTCCAATTTGCCTAATAATAGTACATGCATTAATCCCTTTGTCACACGATATCTAGCTTGAACATAAGTCATGGTTAACGTCATACTTATATTGTCCAAACTTATGATTACTCATAAAAAAACAAATGAAATTGATCACACTATCAATTCATTTGAGCACGACCATGCATTTCACAGTCTCACTTATCAAGGGGCCCAAAAGATATTTCTCTCAAAGAGAGGGACAAATTCTATCTCGATTGTTCATTATCCTCTACATAATTTCTATCATATATGATCATAACCTTTATTACTATCCAGTTACGGATAATGTTTGATCATGTCAAAATATAATAGTCCTTATATTGGAAACTATGACAATCTCAAGTCAAAGAATTAATACATAACTATCATGAGATTTACTTATGACACTAACCCATGTAGTAATCTCATGATGGGTCTATCCAATACATTGTTCTCTAACAAGTATCTATGAAATTGATTTGTATCACTATACACATAACCATCTGATGATTATCAAATCAATGTTCATACTGGTTAAGAATTATTTTTTTTTATCTCTATAACAATAATAAACCAGGGACAAATATCAAAATTGTGTAACATGCAAACAAACAATAATGATAATAAAACCTCATTTATTAATAATGAATGTGTAACATAAAGATCCAAATAAATGGCCTAGGGCACATACACTAACACCAAAAGAGATCAACAGGTCTTTAATAGGCTTGAAATGAGGTCTATAAGGGACACAGGTTTAAATGAAGGCCATTTTGAGATTGGAGCTGATGTGACACAGTGGACAAACCTTCACACTATAAATTTCTTGTTTGAACTTTAGGCAACTTGGAGGCAATCTTGCTAGATTCCAAATTCCTTCTATCTTCTTGGCATTAAATTGGATCTTGATTGGAATAGTTTTTGCCCTTGCATAAAGTTTGGTACCCAAATTCATTTCTTTTCTTCTTCTCCCTTTTCTTTCTTTTTCTTACTCTTCCTTTTCTTTGAGCATTTTATCATTTTGTCCTTCTTCCTTGTAGGATTGTCAAGTATAGAACTTTCAAGAATTGGATGGTCTTTCTCCTTTTTCTTTGATTTTGATCGAATCTTTGGTTGGGTTGGACCAATTCAAGTCAATCCATCCTTATAAACCAAATGGAAGCCTTTTGTTGTCTTAGGTAAAAGAGAACTCAGTTGGCTTTCTAAATCGCCTTTTTAGGTTTTATCTTTTTTCTTTTCTTTATCTTTTTCTTCTTTTCTTTTTTTTTCTTCTTTTTTTCTTTTCTTTTTTTTTTCTTTTCTTCTTCCTTTTTTTTCTTTTGTTTGGTTCTAGCTCTAAAAGAGTTGTCTTATTTGTACTAACTTGGGCTTCCAATAATGGATGAGTGGAGTTACATAAATCTTCTTTAACAGGGATAAATCATTTGTTACTCCAATGTTGTATTGATATACTGGAGATATTAGAAAAACTTCAACTACCCTTATGGTCTTAAAAACATCAACTACCCTTATGGTCTTGAGAACTTCAACTATCTTTATGGTCTTGAGAACTTCAACTATCCTCATGATCTTGACTAATCATTGCTTTCTTTGATCTTCTTGCCTCTTCATCTTAGTGATCATAAGACTTGTCAAAAGTTTCACAATAGCTCAGGGTAGGTTGTTGGGGTTTGTAAACCAATGAAAAGAAAGCTAAAATTTTATGAAGGCTCAAAGGGACAACTAGGGATTGATATTTAATAGGGTGGATACTAGTTGTTGGCTCGTCAAACAATGCCTAGATCATTTCTCTCTTAAATAAGCAGAGTTCAATTTCACCTCAGAAGTTTGTCAAAGCATGTTCTACGACTGACTAGGACCTAGACAAAGGTAATTATGTAGGAGCCCTCTCTAAGTAAGCATACACAACTCAATGCTATAGAGCAATTTCCTTACCTAGTAAAGTCATTCAAGTCATGATGCCCAGATATATTAATTCATGAATTATCAAGCTAGATTCCTCATTGGTTGAGCATCAAAATGAACAAAGACCAACAAAAATTTTGATGAAAGTAATTTATTTCAAGCAACTTTAAATTTGAAAAACACAATAGTTCCAAAAAATTAAAGAAAGTAAAATTGAAAAGCAACATTCAAGTTAAGGAAAGTTCATTGAGTTAAGGAAAGAAAGTTCTTTTCCTTTCACATCTTCAAGGTTTCCATCCTGAAAGGATGATAAAACAAAATTTTCTTCCAATCCCATGAAGGTTGCCGGTGGAGGTACTCTATTGAACCTTAGTAATGGATTGCCTTTGGTGTTGGGCTTATCCGGCTCGGGTAGCTTACCACTATCAATCAAATCTTGGATCTCATGCCTTAGACGAGCACATTTATCTATTTGATGCCCTCGCATTTGATGAAATTGACAAAAGGCCTAGGTATTAAAGTTTGGTGGCAGTTGATTATGTAACGATCGAGAAGCTAACGGTTGTAACAACCCTTTCTTTTGCAGCTTGCTAAAAACCCAAGGTAGAGGTTTCCCAAATTCTAAGAATTGTCTTTTATTTCCTTGACCAGTCTCATTAACATCAACTTCTTTTTGCATGCTTTGATTGCTAGGCTGATAATTCCCTTTCTCATTCTTTTTATTGAAAAATGTTCTTCTTTCTTTCCCACTCTTCAATTTGGAGACCAGCTTGGAGAAGATCTTTGAAATCCCTTATAAGGGTGTGAGACATCCTTTCACGAAGATTGGGCAGGACACCTCCCACGATCATCCTTATTCGATCAGATTCATCGGGCCTCTTCTTGAGCAAAGCAGCCTTATTTCTCCACCTTTTCACATAGTCCACAAAATTTTCATTTGGCCTTTGTCTAATGGACTCTACTTCCATTAAGGTAACTTCCATCTCGACATTATATCCATATTGTTGGATGAAGGCTTTGTAAAGCAGGTCCCAACTCTTTTGTGTTCCATCATCTAAGGTATTGAACCAATTTTTGATAATAGGGTCTAATGAAAGCATAAAGTACCTTAGAGTTTGAGCTTTAGTAGCTCGAGCAGACTGCATGGCAGTGATATACTGCTTCACATGGAGATGAGGATTTTTGATTCTATCAAAATTCGCAAAAGATGGCATCTTGAACTTGTACAAAACTTCTTCATCTAGCTCAAATAATCTGTCAATCTCAGACATCTCTTCGGTTTTTAGTTTCTTCTCAAATTTCTTTTCTAAATCAGCAATCATCTTTTCAACATCGGATGTCTTGGTCTTTTCAATAATTGCCTTCTCAACAACCTTTGGCTCCTTTTTGTCTTGAAGATCTTGGTAGTATTAAGCCCAATCATCATCATCAATGATCACCTTATCATCATCAAAAGCTACTTCATCAACTTTAGCCTTCCCATTGACCTTCTTGGTGCTAGCAGATGCTTCGGCATTATTTTCCAAAATTGCAGCTAGTTGATTCTTTATGGTCTCAGCCATGGCCTCTTTTATTTCTTCCATCTTTGCATTGAGGGCATCATCCACCATTCTTTGAATTTGTTTGGGATCCATTGTTTTTGGTGAGCAAGTGATTGAGTCTTTGCTAGATTCTTCATCTCAGGTGTAGGTCGAATTGTCTTAAGCTTTTGAACTATCGTAATCCAGGGCTGTGAGCCAGAGAGGATCAACGATATGAGATGCAAATGTATACATGTATGCACAAACAATAGACAAACAAGGACAAATAGGACATTTCTTCCAACCTTATAGCATCCACACACGAATGGCGAGTATCTTTTCCTAGGTATATGGTTAACAAAATACCAACATGGGGTACCTTGCTTTCGAATAATTCCCTCGGATGTTTCAACCAATAGTTATATTTTTGAAAATGGAAATCATTTCATAATAATTCCCATTAATTAGGTTTTAATCCATTCAACCAACTAAAGTAGCTTTTCTGCTATTTTGGATTAAAACAAAATTAAGAGGCTTGATATAAATAGATTTCTCACTTGAAAAAATTAACTAATGATTCATGCCAAAAACAAGCCCATGATTAATTATTCTTAATATAAACTAGGCTCACAATTGATTTTTTGGTATTTCATAATTAACCTAAATATTTTTGCAAGCTCTTTGTAAGAAAAGGTTGGGTGAAAATAATTTTGTTTCTAAGCCCATTGTAAAAAAATCTTAGAAAAAACATATTTTGGGCTTAATATTTTGGCCATGAGCAAAAAAATTTTTGATTTATTTTTGGAAAAGTCTTATGTCCAAAGACCATCTTGAAAAGTTTTGAAAATAGCTTTGGTCTTTTGGACTTTAAAGAAAAATTTATTTGAGCTTACAATATACTTAGGTCATATTGGAAAAAGATCAAACAAAATAAGCCATGATTTAAGCCAAGATAAATTAACCATAGTCAAACAACATGCATTTGGGGTAAAACCTAAGGAAAGTAACTAGGCCAATTACATGAGCTTTAGTCTTTGGGTTAAAAGGCTTAGGTTCCCATAGCAAGTATATACCAAATGGTACGAGGCTATGAGTGGTTATGCGATGCTCGATCTTCAAACCTTGAGTGAAAGTATGGTATCCCTTACATAGCACAACACGGGTAACACGGGCGTCCTAACTCACACACATGATGCAATCTAATATGATGCAATGGATAATATCATTATAAGAAAGAATAGAATAATATAAAGACTAACGAAATCAACTTCTCTTGTCCTCGGTGGAGTCGCCATTGTGAGCGGGAATTTTTGCCCCCATTCCCGGTGGAATGGTTCTTGCAACTTTGGTATGTTTAGGCTCAAGGCCTTAGGGAACATGGACCTAAGTCCGGAGAAAATTGAGTCTCACCCGGATGGGCCGGGAAAAAGAAAGGGGTGGATGACTCAATTCCTAAGGAATCTCCAACCCCCTAATGGGTTCAAAAAGTTGGGTACGTGTAGGGAAGGTGAGAAATGTCCCAGCACCCCCACAACGCTCGGTTCATTGGAACATGCCTCCTTTACAGGTCTTAATATTATAAAATTCTTAATATAACAACATTATCCATATTACACACAATAATTAAAATAAAGCATCTATATATTGAAAATCAAAACAACGTCCAAACAAAACAAATAAATGGACATTCACCCGGAGATGGAAACATGTCCTTACATCCCGTGCCTAAATAGGACACCCACCGAAAGGTAGAAACATGTCCTTTACATTGGTTCTAAAATAGAAAAGTAATTTAAATTACATGATATTTAACTAATGAGGTACACCACCAAGTGGAAACATACCTCTTAAAACATTTGGAAATCAATAAAAGTAAATAACCATTCATAATAAATCATTCATCAAAGGTATTAAACATCAATAGGAAGTAAACATCCATCCATGATAAATTGAACAAATCAAGCATTGAACTTAAATAAATTAAAGAATATAAATCAAAGCATAATCAAATATAAAATTGAATAAGGCACAAAAAGATTCAAATTAGGGCTACTGTTTCTATTTAAGTTTCTTTATTTAGTGTGTTTAGGGTTTTGGGAATTCATGGGTTTAAGCTACTGTAAATTTTAAAAGAATTAAAATGGAGTAAAGTTTTAGAATTTAAGAGGTTGATAAAGTTCTTTGATTAACCAAATTAGTGTTTGAGTGGCAAAAATCATGAACTAGGGTTTGGACACTTTAAAACTTTATATATTTATGATTTATGTTTACTGAATTAGGGTTTTAAGGTTTAAAGGATTAGGGTTTAAAAAAACATTAGGGTTTAAGGTTTTAAGGAAATTAGGGTTTAGGTTAGCTAGTTTAGGGTTTGCTGTTTTGGATTTTGGAGTTGAATTAGGGTTTTAGAATTTTAGAATTAGGGTTTCGGAGAATGCATTAGATTTTAGAATTTGGAAAAGCAATTGATAATTTTATGAAACTTTATGAAAATAAACAAAACGATTTAAGGTTTATAGAAACAGAAAAGATATTTTTTTAGGGTTTTTGGAAAGAAATAGATTCAATTTAGGATTTTGAAATTTTGGAAAGCAAATTAGGGTTTTGAGATTTTGAAGAAACAAAG
This sequence comes from Garcia nutans, assembly GCA_947685225.1. Classification (NCBI taxonomy): domain Eukaryota; kingdom Viridiplantae; phylum Streptophyta; class Magnoliopsida; order Malpighiales; family Euphorbiaceae; genus Garcia; species Garcia nutans. The sequence continues at coordinate 31,864,591 of CANTUV010000011.1, read as the reverse complement.
TTAACAATTTTAAGATTTTTAGAAAAAAAAATAAACGAATTAAGGTTTTTAAACTTTAGAAAAGATGAATTGAGGTTCTAGTGTTTTTTATTTTGAAGAAACAGAAACAATACTTTTAAGATTTTTGAATGATGAAGCAACTATGAATTAATGAAACAAATAAAGAAATTCATACCTTCGTTTGTTGGTTTCACCAAAAATTACTTCTTGGATGAACAAGAACAAAGACAAGCTTTGCTGACTTTGTTGAATTAAATTGCTGGTTTGCTCTCTCAAAAAGTCCGATTGATTCTCCTCCTTAATTTCGGTCTCAATTTCTCCTCCCAAAATCCGTCCCCTTTTGTGTTGTTTTTGGTCTTATTTATAGAAGATTTTTTTTATTAATTCTAGTTATTCACGGAATATAACAATAATTAAGAAAAGAAACCAAAACCTAATTGTATTTGGTTTCGGAAAATATTTGCGTCGGAATAATTTTGCTGGCGAAAAAATAAACTGATGCGGAAAAATTGCACTGGCGAAAAATACTGCTGTGGAAAAATTGTGCTGGCAAAAAAGCTGTCGTAGGGGGCAGTGGGCTGTGGCGGCGAAATTGGCCTGCGGGCCATTTTTGTCCATGCTGATTTTCGGCGACGATTTTTTCGTCGCCGATTTTTATTTTTATTTTTATTTTTATTTTTTATTTTTTATTAATAAAAATTAGATACTAAAGCAAATATTATTTAATTAAGATAACAAAAATTATTTTGGACTAATTAAAATATATTGGACAACACAAAAATGATTTTGGACTAAATAAAATATATTGGACCGGACTGGGTAAAAAATTAGGGGTCTACAGGTTGTAACAATCCCTTCTTTTGTAGCTTATTGAGAATCCAAGATAGCTACTTCCCCATTTCCAAAAAATTCCTCATTCCTCCTTGACCGGTGGCATTAACATCAGCTTCCTTTTGTGTATTTTGTTTGCTAGGTTGATAATTCTGTTTTGCAGGAAAATGGCTCTTCTCTCTTTTCCTTTGACTTTGCCCACTGGGGTGATAGCCGCCCTTATTGCTCTATTTAGACAGCACATGGTTCAACTGGTCTCGTAGAATAGGGATTAATCTCTCATTTTTCATTTGATCTCTATTAGTGAATATGTTCCCCGTTGATGTTGCATTTCCCTTCTTTCTTATGTTGATGGGAGATGCCTCATTAGCATTATTGATAAGCTCTAGAATTTCAATCAACTGGGTTTTCATAATTTCAACCAATTGCTCTCGTAGCTCAGCCATCCTAACTTTGACAACTTCATCAACTATGTCCCTTAGCTGGTTGGCATCCATCCTTCCAATGAAGCAATTGAATAAAAAATCAATGTTGTAGGCGGTATCGTTGTATGCTCTTGGATTGCCACACTCTAGGTCTATGAGACAGAAAGGATTAATGATATGTCATGTAATGCATGTATGCATATATGTATGCATAAATAATAAACAAACAAGGATAAATAGGATGTTCCTTCCAACATTATAACATCCACACACGAATGGCGAGTATGTTTTTCTAGGTTTATGGTCAACAAAATACCAACATGGGATATTTTATTTTCAAAAAGTTCCCTTGGACGGTTTAATCAATAGTTACATTTTAAAAATGGAAATTAGTTCATGATAATTCCCATTAATTAGGTTTTAATCCATTCAACCAACTATAGTAGCTTTTATGCTATATTGGATTAAAACTAAATTAAGAGGTTTATTATAAATATATTTCTCACTTGAAATAACTAATGATTCATGCCAAAAATAAGCCCATGGTTAATAATTCTTAGCATAAACTAGGCTCACAATTGATTTTTGGTATTTCATAGTTGACCTAAATAACTTGCAAGCTCTTTGTAAGAAATGGTTGGATGAAATATAAAAATAGTTTTTGTTTGAAAAGCCCATTGTAAAAAAAAATAGAAAAAATGGATTTTTAACTTTGAATTTGAGCCATGAGAAAAAAGTTTTTTTGATTTATTTTTAGAAAAGTTTTTTGTCCAAAGACTATCTTAAAAAGTTTTGAAAATAGCTTTAATCTTTTGGATTTAGAGGGAAAAAAATTATTTGAGCTCACAATGTAATTAAGTCATATTAGAAAAAGAACAAACCAAATAAGCCATGATTTAAGCCAAGATAAATTAACCATAGTCAGACAACAAGCATTTAGCGTAAAAACCTAAGGAAAGTAACTAGGCCAATTACATGAGCTTTAGTCTTTGGGTTAAAAGGCTTAGGTTCTCATAACAAGTATATACCAAAAGGTACAAGGCTATGAGTGTGTAACACCCCCCATACCCCATATACGTACACCGCATACACCCACACAACACGTGATATACGTATAGAGGATATAAGGGTGCCACAGTCCATTTTAAAACAAACCAACCCATCCTTAAATATAAAACCAAAGTCATCATTACTAAAATCTGAATAAACTAAAAACATCTAACTTATATTGTAAATAGTAATGGATGAAACAACCCTTGTTAATATATATATATATATATCTTTATTACCCCAAAAGTTTATCCAAAATATTAGTTTAATAAGCAGCGGAAAATGCAACGGAATATACATATGTTTACAATCAAAATCAATAAGTATAAAAATATGAAATTTGTATATGCCGGCAGTTCATCTCTGATCTTGATGTCCACTAAAATTCTGATCTCAAAGACTCAAGTCTATACTTGACTCGGTCTAGACGAGCTCTCTGGCACAACTGGATCTACCCTGTCACCTGCGCGATGAACCACAATCATGCTAAGTAGAAAGCTTAGTGGTACAAACTTTGATTCAATATAGATTAATGCGATGTTCATGCACAATACATATGAATATATCAATTCATTACATTATATCTCATCATATTAATCATTTGCATCACATTTCATAATTTACATTAAAACTAAGACAAACATGGGCCCAAAAAGGATCTAATATGCTATTCAAAGTTCAGAGTTACCGCTTTGGTCCATTATGACACCTTGTGTCTAGCCCCGTAGGCAATATATATATATATCCATGGATAATGTAACAGCCCCAGTTTCTTGGACCTCAACTCGGCTAGACCCTTGGGCCCCAGTATCTTGGTCCTCAACACGGCTAGACTGTTAAAGTTTTTGAGGCTTACGACCCAATTTTTTCACCCCAAAAACATCACATTTATCATTTATTAGCTGGGCTCGGCTTACGACCCGGTCTTTTCACCTGCCCAGCAATTCATAGGCATGCTGCCAAACCCAGATCTCTGAAAATTTAATAACATACTAGGCACATAATTAATTCATTTATCTCATTATCAAATACTTTCACAATTCATTTCTCATTTCATTCCTCATAATCAAACTAGGCTCATTGCCTTATTATATCCTCATTTTCTCATTCTTCTCTTTTGTATCAATATCAATTTGTTACATTATAATTTCACATATCTTACCACATTATTCCATATTTCTTTTTATATACAATACATTACTTAATTGCTTTGATACATCAACATAATTCACATTATGCATATCATAACATATAACTCATTCATCAACAATATTTATCAAGTAACTTAACACATTTCTCAACTAAATGTGTTAAGTCCCAATGTCATGTAAATGTATGCAATCATTCAAAGTTTATACTTACCTTAAGAGCAACAACACCACTCTAACAAACTCCTCTTCCAAGATAACTCTCAACACTTGAATTAAGGTAGCTCAAATCTCTTCAAAACCTAATCCAAAGGTGATTAACAACACTCACTTAGTGATACACATAAGAAAATAAGGAAGAGAACTATCTAGGGCAAACTCTACACTTTACATGCTCAACAACACGGGTGTGTCCCTGATCATGCCCTAAACCCACAACACAAAGCTTTGACACGCTCAGTGACATGGGGGTGTCACTGCATGTGCCAATTCTCCTCTAACACAAAAGCTATGACATGCTCAGTGACATGGGTGTGTCAATCTACCACTACACAGAAGCTGTGACACGCTCAGTGACATGGGCATGTCACTGCACGTGTCACCAACCCGGAAAATAGAACTAATGACATGCCCAAATACATGGCCATGTTAATAGGCGAGTCAAGCCAAAAACTCTGAAATCGACACCAAAATGCCACAACCCATGATCATCTTCCAATAACCATGTCAACAATACACAAACTCAATCAAAACCATCAACAACCCATATAATACTTGAGTAAACCTTAAAATAACTCAATTACAAACATCAAAACACAATCACAACCATATAACACAACTCAAGATCACAACACCCACTTGCCTCTTTCACCAAACTTAACCCTTTTCTGTTCAATCCAACCCCAAAATCAAAGTTAACAAAACAACACAACCGCAAATATACCAAATCAACCATAAACACATCTACAACAACCATTCACCAAACTTATGAACACAACTCAAAAGAAAACAAAGAAACAAGTTGGAAACTTACCAAAAATGAAGAAAATCTTTAAAACTCCAACTTGATCTCTTGAAATCCTTCAATTCCTTGAGTTTGAAAATAACAAAATCTCTCCCTCTTGAAGATGGTGGTGATGGCCGGCCAAAGAAGAAAAGAAGAAAATGAAAATGAAAGAAGAAGAAAGAAAGAAAGAAAGTCAACCTCTTAAACCAAATACTTTCCTCAAATTACTCTCGACCAAGCAATTTTAATAATATACTAATCAACCCACTTACATCATCTTCCAGTAACTTTAATTTAATCACTTTAATTAAAAATATCTCTTGACCAAATAAGCTATAGACTTGTATATAATATATATCTCTTCATATAAACAACATATACACATCTTCCTATCATCTTATCTTTATCACTTAATCAAATATACACTTAAAATCATTTAATCTAATTTCAACAATTAACATTCCAAAATTTTAGGGTATCATTTGGGATATTACAATTCTACCCCTCTACAAAATAATTTCATCCTCGAAATTACCTGTTCTTAAGTCTGAAATAATTGGGGATACTGATCTCGCATCATTTGCTCACTCTCCCAAGTTGCTTCTTCTTTAGCATGATTCTTCTAAAGAACCTTCACAAGTGGCACTTTCTTATTTATCAACTCTGTAACGACCCTCCCCGACCAGGTCGGCTGCCTGACCCACTAGTGGCTTACGGCCCGGCCTTTTCACCACCTGGGCACGGAGTCCGCAGGAGGCAAGCGATCGCTACAGTACTGGACAGCCCTCGCGGCCCACCCAGCAGGAATTTGTTTATTTGGCTCCCTAAGGAGTCGCCTCCCTGGATCGAACCCCTGACCTCCCACTTAAGAGAGCCAGCGAGAACCATCCAGTACCATTGTGAATTCTATCCAACTCAGGCGGCAAAGCGAGTCGATAAGCCACTGGTCCAACTCTCTCCTGTACCTTGTAAGGTCCAATGAAACAGGGACTCAACTTCCCTTTGTGGCCAAACCTCAAAATTCTCTTCCAAGGAGACACTTTCAAAAATACTTTATCTTCAATATTGAACTCTATGTCTCTCCTCTTCAAATCTGAATAGGATTTCTGCCGATCTAAAGCTGCTTTCAAATGATCCCGAATTATCTTCACTTTCTCTTCTGTTTCTTTAATCAAATCGGGACCATCCAACTTACCTTCACTAACCTCATCCCAACTTAGAGGCATTTTGCATCTTCTACCATACAATGCCTCATAAGGTGCCATTTTAATATTGGATTGGTGGCTATTGTTATAAGCAAACTCAATCAATGGCAAGAATCTATCCCAACTCCCAGAGAAATCAATGACATAGCTTCTCAACATGTCCTCTAAAATCTGTATCACTCTCTCTATCTACCCATCTGTCTGTGGATGAAAAGCAGTGCTAAAGTGCAATCAAGAACCCAAAGCAGCATGCAAACTCTTCCAAAATCTAGAAGTAAACTAGGGATCTCGATTAGACACTAAAGAAATTGGGACTCCATGCAACCTCACTATCTCACTGATATACAGCTCAACTAACTTCTCAAGAGAATAGTCCATCCAAACTGGAAGAAAATAAGCTGTCTTTGTTAATCGATCAACAATCACCCAAATTGCATCATGCTTCTTCTAGGTCAACGGCAAACCAGTCACAAAATCCATCATTACTCGCTCCCACTTCCACTCCATGCAACCTCACTATCTCACTGATATACAGCTCAACTAACTTCTCAAGAGAATAGTCCATCCAAACTGGAAGAAAATAAGCTGTCTTTGTTAATCGATCAACAATCACCCAAATTGCATCATGCTTCTTCTAGGTCAATGGCAAACCAGTCACAAAATCCATCATTACTCGCTCCCACTTCCACTCAGGCACTGATAAAGGTTGGAGCAACCATGAAGGAACTTAGTGCTCGGCCTTCATTCTCTGACAAGTGATAAATTTGGATACGAACTCCGCTATGTCCCTCTTCATACCTGACCACCAATAATGTTGCTTCAAATCATGATACATCTTAGTACTCCTAGGTTGCATAGCAAAAGCATACCGATGTGCTTCCTCCAAAATATTCTTTTTCAAACTTACATCATTAGGAACACACAATCTATCTTTGTACCAAAGACTGCCATCACTCCTCATATGGAAATCTCGACTCTCCCCCTTTTGGCAATCCAAAATAAGTTTCTATATTTTCTCATTTGCCAATTGAGACTCTCTAATATGATCCAACAACACCGGTCTCAATTGCAACTGAGCCAACAAAGCACCAAATCACATTATTCAAAACTAGCATGCAACGCTCTCAATTCAACAAGCAATGAGAGCAAATAAGCAATCAAACCTGCCAAAGACTTTTGACTCAAGGCATCAACAACTACATTTGCTTTGCCAAGATGATAATCAATCAAACAGTCATAGTCTTCGATCAACTCCAACCACCGTCTCTGCCAAAGATTCAGCTCTCTCTGAACCCCCAAGTATTTCAAACTCTTGTGATCCGTATAAATGAAACACTTCTCCCCATACAAGTAGTGTCGCCAAATCTTCAAAGCAAAAACTATGGCTGCTAACTCCAAATCATGCGTTGAGTAATTCAACTTATACGACTTCAACTACCGAGAAGCATACGCTATGGCTCTACCTTCCTGCGTTAAAACACAACCTAAACCACTATGTGAAGCATCACTGTAAACCACATATGGTTTATCTTCCATGGGCAAGGTAAGAATAGGAGCTTGAGTCAACATCTCCTTCAACTGGTCAAAGCTTGCTTGACACCGCCCTACCCACACGAATCTAACTCCCTTTTGAAGTAATCTGGTGTTATCAAAGAAAAACCTTTCACAAACCATTATAATAGCCTGCCAAACCAAGAAAACTTCTAACTTCAGTCACTGACTTCGGTAGACTCCAATTCAAAATAGCTTCAACTTTACTCGGATCAACTCTAATACCATCTACTGAAACTACATGACCGAGAAAAGTTACTTGATCAAGCCAAAACTCACACTTAGATAGCTTAGCATACAACTGCTTCTCTCTTAAAGTCTGCAATACAATCCGTACATGCTCATCATGCTCCTCCTCATTATACGAATACACCGAAATATCATCGACAAAGACCACCACAAACTGATCTAAATAGGGTCTAAACACCCTGTTCATTAAATCCATGAAAGTTGCTGGTGCATTCGTCAATCCAAAAGGCATTACCAAAAACTCATAATGCCCATACCTCGTGCTGAAAGCTGTCTTGGGAATATCTTCCTCTCTAATTCTCAACTGATGGTACCCTAATCTTAGATCAATCTTGGAGAAAACTGCTGCTCCTTTCAATTTGTCAAGAGATCATCAATCCTAGGCAAAGGATACTTATTCTTGATGGTCACTTTATTCAACTGCCTATAATCAATGCACAATCTTAAAGTACCATCCTTCTTCTTCACAAACAAAACATGAGCTCCCCATGGAGACACACTAAACACACCCTTTATCCAACAACTCCTGCAACTACACCTTCAACTCTGTCAACTCAGAAAGTATCATTCGATAGGGAGTAATAGAGATGGGATTGGTACCAGGAAAAAATCGATACCAAACTCAACCTCTCTCTTAGGGGGTATCCCTGGCAAGTCCCTAGGAAAAACATTTGGGAAATCAGCTGCTATAGGTATACTGTCAAGCTGAGAACCCACTACTCTGGTATCTACCACATGAGCAAGATAAGCCTCACATCCTTTTCGAATCAACCTCCTAGCTGCAATAACTGAAACAAACATGGATGCAATTTGTCTCTGCTCACTAGATACCATCACACTGCTACCATTACCGGTTGTAAGGGTAACACACTTATTTTGACAATCTACTACAGCTCCATGCTTAGATAACCAATTCATGCCTAAGATCATATCATACTCCTTAAAAGGCATTCAATCAAATCGCCAAGAAACTCCTCATCCTGAACAACCACTGGGCTATCTCGGTGCACCATACTCACCATAACACTATGCCCTAAAGGATTTGTCACCAAGACATCAAATCCTAGGGACTCAAAATGCAATTCAAACACAGGCAAGATGGATGCACTTATGTATGAATACGTAGATCCTAGATCAATTAAAGCAAGAACTGAAATGCCAAATAAAGAAAATGTACCTGCAATGACGGCTGAAGCATCCGTCTGCCTCTGCATCACATACACTCGCTGAGAAAGACCAGCCTCATTTGGCCTACTGCCTCCGAATGTAGAGCCTCCTCTCTGACTAAAACTAGGTCTACCACCTCTACTGAAACCTCTGCCACTACGACCTCCTCTGACACTAGGTCAAGAAACTGTAGAATCTGCCTGTCTATCCTCCTGTAGCTCAGGACAATCTCTAATGAAATGGTCAGGTGACCCGCATCTAAAACACAAAGCTGGTCCACCTATCTTCCAACAAACACCGCCATGTATCCTACCATAATGGACACATGTAGGTGGAGTAGACCTCTGAGCCATTGGGGTCGGTGCACTAGCCACAGAAACTGTAGATCTCGGTCTCTGCCTCTGATGTGGTACTGACCTAACAGGCTGCCTCTGGCCCCTGCTGAACCTTTGAAAATGACCTCCTCAGTCTCTCTTTGCAGATGAAGACCCTGCCTCAAACTGGGCTCTCCTAACTCTGGTCTCCTTCTCAGTAGCAGTTGCTGCAATAGCCCGCACTCTCTCAACACTCTAGGCTGCTGCAACTAGCTGAAAAAGATCCTGATACCGGAAACTAGTAACAATACACATAATAGAGATTCTCAACCCCTCCTCAAATCTCTTGCACCGGTCTATCTCATCTGAAATAATCCCACAGGCATAATGACTCAACCGGATAAACTCTATCTGTCACAACCCAATTTGTACATATGTACAGTACATCCATGTATAGTACATCCGCGTACAGTAAGAGGAGCCATCCCGAGAAATCACCAAAGAACACGAAGTGAAAGGAAGCTTTATAGGACAAAAAGGACCTAACTGAAAAGATTGTAAAGTTTTGTGGAGGTGGCCATAATTAACAAAAGTTGTTTTGAAGGTCCTTAATAGTGCCCATAACAGACTCTAAGGATGAAAAGTAGAGAAAAAGTGGGTCGAAGCGGAACGCCACGATTTTTCTAAAAAACGCACAGTTTGAGAGATACAGTGGATTCTCGACCAAGGGTATTTTTGTCATTCTTGTGATAATAATTTATACACTGGAAAACAAGACACGTAAAGGTATCTGAAGTAAATAGAAGGACTCCACAGTGATCGATGTTGAAGAACGAACCTAAGTGGAGGCCCGAATCACGCAAGGACCTAAAGGGAATTTTTACAAAAGTCAAGGGCATGATTGTAATTTTTATAAATTAGTTCAAAATCAAGAATGAATGTCGAAAATGGAAACTACAGGTTGAAAGGAGGAGAACGGTACATTTTACGCGTCGTAAAACCACCCGGTTAGGAAGAAAAGGCAAAACCTTCAATTGAAGGGTATTTTGGTCTTTTCACTTTCACCCAAGCACCAAGTGGGACATGTATAATAATTTAAGGACCATTTTGGTAATTTTCCAAGGAGGGGCACATGGAACCATCCTAGTTAAAGACACTTTTGTGGTGGTTAAATGTTAACCCTCCAAAAACATATGGCACCATCCTACTTAAAGACACTTTTGTGGTGGTTAAATCTTAACCCTCCAAAATGAAATTAATTAAATAAATCAAAAATCATAAGTATAAAAGGGAGAGAATGAAAATTTATGAACAAAAAGAAAAGAAGAAGAAGAACTCCTCCATTTTAGAAGAGCTAGGCCGAACCACCAAAGAAGGAGAAGAGGAAGATTTTTCACACTTTCAACTTGGATTTTCAAAGGGAAAAGCCTAATTTTAGGGTAAGGAATTCAATTCTAGTATTAATTTATTCATTTAGTTGATGTTTCTTAAATTATCATTAAAAGAAAGATTGGGAAGAATATGGAAAAGTTAAGAAAGTTAAGAGAAATTAGATCAAATGATCCATACATGTAGAAGTGATGAATAAATGGTAATTAGTAGCTTTAGATAGCAAGAATCAAGGCTTGAATATATGGTTTTTATAATGTTCTTATTATGGAAGTTATGAAAATTATAGGAAATCAAAGGGATAAAGAAGAAGAAGGGAAGAAAGAATAGGACAAGCAAGGGATAAAGAAAATAAACATGGTTTGGTACTTAAATCATTGCCTTTTCAATTAATTCATATGTTTTGCATTATGGAACTTTTGAAATTGCTTTGAAATGATGCCAATATGTGTGGTAAATATGTGGGAAAGTACTCTTGAACCATTTGTAATCAATTGATTGTGAAAAGAATGAAAACAAAACAAACTAGCTAAATTTGCTCAATTATTCATAAACTTTGATGAACTTTTAATCACCCCTTTGGTTTGATTTTTGAAAGAGGGACCCTTAGTCCTTCAATGGTATCACAAAAGGAGTCTAAAAATCAATTTTGCAAGAAAAAAATGAATTCCCCTCAACTTTTGAAAATTGGGCCTTATGGTCCCTTTTTGGCACCATTCTGCAGCTTTCATTTTGGGCAGCACGTTGAAGGGGCAAACGAAGGAATTTTTCGACGAAATTTTACATGCATTTAGTTAACTTATGAAATTGTTTTCCTGAAAACATTCAGCCAAAAATAATTTTGTTTACTTGGTCACAACTGTTGCCAAATTTGACTATTTTCAGCAGTAAAAACAAATTTTACCATTTAGTTGTCGCGAGCCATTGTGTTGCTGAGTTACGCACCGCGCCACTATTCATTTGGCTATTTTTCGAAATGTGTTAAAACTTGAATATTATGATATGGATTGATGTTAAATCATATAAAATGACATGAAGGAGAATTGGAAATGATCAGAAAGGCATCATGACAAGCTATTCCGACAATACATGCATTATGGAAAAATCATGGCTTATTGAATATCACGATCAAATTAATTAATAAATTGTTTATGCTCTACTTGGTTATGACAGAACCCTTGAGATAAGGGTATGATGCATCATACTATTATTGCAGTACTGCTCATGACATGACATGATATTCCGGCTGAAGGCCGATGATTACAATGACATGATCAATGATTCAATGAACACTGGCTATTAGCACATGTGCAAGAATTATGATGAAGGATGATGAAATATGCACCATGATGCATATCATCCTGTAATATCTCACCATTGTAATATCCTCATTTATGCCCTAGAAGTTTTGCATGTTGTTGTTGTTGTTGTTGTTGTTGTTGTTGTTGTTGTTGTTGTTGTTGTATTGTTGGTTTAAATTGAGAAAAGTATAAGTGTTTTGGGAAAGAATTTAGGGTTTAGAGACAAGTTTATATGTTGTGTATATTGTGATATATATAACATATACATTGGTCAAAAGAGTTGGTCAAGGCAAGAGGAGATATTTTTTTTAGGTCATGTGAAATTACCAAAATGGGCAAGAGATAACAAAGAGAATTAAGATATGTATGAGGGCATTATAGTAATTTTCCTTTGGATGGGTATTTAATGAAGTTTGACTTTGTGATTCTTCATCATCTTTTCTTCTTTCTTTCAAGAGGTGGCCGGCTCTCCATTAGCAAAAGGGAAGGAGAATTGTTTTTGATACTAAGATCAAATTGAAGAAGGAATTGAGAGCTTTGGTGAAAGAATTGTGGAATTTCTTCATCTAAGGTAAGAATTCTTTTGTTTCCTTTACTTATTTTGTAGTAGTGTTGAAGTTATGATTAGGGTGATTTGTGAGTTGTTGGTTTGATGATTAGATGTGGTGGTGATGTGTTTTCAAGTGTTAATTTGGTTTTAAGTTAAGAGTTTAAATAGGTGTTGATGTTGGAAGTGGTGGATGTTGATTTTGGATGAAGGAGAAAGAGATTGGTTTTAGGGTTTTGAAAATGGTTTGTGTTTAAATTTAGTATGGATGTTTTGTGAAGTGTTTCTTGTGATGAATTTGTGTTTAGAACATTGTTTCCATTCATTTGAACTATGTTATATTGTGTATGATGAGTTTGTGATGTGCATAAGGTGTTTAAATGCATTTAGAAGAGTGTTGGTTTTTGGTTAGGGTTGTTTATGAGAGACACGGCCAAGACTTGATGTTTTGGAGAGACACGGCCAAGTCCATGGAATCTTGGCTGTGTGTGTGTGATTTTGGAGAGGACACGGCCGTGTCTCATGCCAGTGTCTGCTACTGCCAACTTGTTTTGGGAGACACGGCCACAAGCTTGGCCGTGTCCCTTGGGTGTGTTGGTTACTGTGTTTGGTTTTTGTTCTTCATACATGTTTGAGTTTGAACTTTCAATTGAAATGCATATGATACTACTTGAACTAGGGTTTGTACTATGCAATGTGAATTTTGTAAATGATAATGTGTAAGATGGATAATATATTTTTGAAATGCTATAAGCATAATATGAATTGAAATGTGAAATGTGATGCAAAGCCATTGTGTTTGGCTATGATGATGCAATTGAAAAAAATAAGGCATGTTTGCCTAAATGTTGATGAGAATTGAGAATGGAAATGATGACTAAATAATAAATGAATTGTGTGGCTAATGTGTTATTCCATTTTCAGAGTTTGTTGTTGGTGGCATGCCTAATAAGTGTAACAATCTCTTGAAGTTAGGTTGGATTGAATCCTTGAAGCCTAATTGAGATGTTACCACCCTTGAAGCTAGGTTGTATTGGTTCTTGAAGCCAAGTTGGGTTGAGGCTTAGCATGCTTTGCTCCCCTTGAAGCTTGGTTGAACCTAATCCTTGAAGCCTAGTTGGGTATATGATATTGATAAATGTGATGATAGAACCAAAACATTAACTCTGAAAATTGAATGGCATATTAGTGTGTCTTGGGCCCATGCTTGTCTATGGTTAATGTGAGTCATGAATGATGCTTGCCTTTGCTTATTGTTGATGATGAATGATTAAATGAATATAAATGAGGTCTATGATAAGATATGAAGTATGATATGCCTATATATATATATATGTTGAGTTATAAAATGGAAAGCTATGTTATCAACTTGGCATAGATGATGTTACATGCATAATATGGATTGAGAATTGGTACTGCATTGCATTAAAGCATAACATTAGCATGATTATCTTACTAAGCTGTTGGCTTAGCGCGATAGTGTTTAATCGCGCAGGTAATAGAGTTGATAGAGTTGATCCCGAAAGCTCTTCGAAACCGACCGAGGGTAGACAGTGAAGAGTTGATTTTGGAGACTTAAAGATCAAAGAAAACTTGCCAATCATGTATAACTCTTTTATATTTTGTAAAGTATTGATTAAATGTACATATATGTATATTTGTAAATATGGAATTAAGTGTTTTCAAATATGTAAATATGTAAATATTTTATGACTTCCGCTGTGTAATAACTATATGTATGGATATATATATATCTAATGTGCTTTATTTTAAAAGTAAATGATCTACTTTTCTATAATATATAATGATAATAGTATTGTATCTATTTAAATGTTTTGAATGTTGAAGAAAATCGTAGCATCCCTATGTTTGGTGCACTTATGGTACATTGTTGTGAATGTAGTGTGTGTGCATTGGATGTGGGGGTGTTACAATTGTTTTGGTATCAGAGCCTAGGTTTGAGATTCTCAACCTAGGCAATATGTTATAAAAAGAATATTTTGAATTAAAAAGTGAGTTTTTGAAATAAAATACATGTTTGGGATTGGCAATCTTTGATCTTTAATAAGGTGTGTCCTGTTGTGTTTGCAGTGTTAGGTGTTAATGGATTCTCATTTGAGACAGTCAGTTGAGGGCAGTGAGGAGAGTGTTGCTCCTGATGAGGGAGTTAGAGTTGAGAGTGCTGGGGAGGCATCTGCTTCTGGGTCGGGGAGACCAACTGGTGAGGAGGTTCCACCAGCTTGGTTTGTGAATATGATGAAGACTTTCAGGCAAGCGCCAGTACAACCAGTGCCACCACCCCCTCAGCCTTTGGTGCCAGTGAGGCACTATGACAAGTTAAGGAAGTATGGAGCTGAGGATTTTATTGGTACCACTGATCCAGCTGTAGCAGAACAGTGGCTTGACAAAGTTCAGAGGATCTTTATTCAGTTGCAAGCCACCCCTGAGGAAAAGTTTGATTATGCAAGATCTTTGTTGCAGAAGGATGCATATAGTTGGTGGAAGACAGTGCCCCATTCTATGGATGATCCATCAACCTTGTCATATGCTGACTTTCTGAGAGAATTTGAATTGAAGTATACTCCAAGGGAGTATAAAGATGGGAAGAAAAGAGAATTTTTAGATTTGAAGCAAGATCACCGGACCGTAACTGAATATGAGGTTGAGTTTATTCGATTAAGTCAGTATGCTGGGGGCATAATATCAGATGAGGTAGATAGATGTAGGAGGTTTGAAGAGGGATTGAGGCCCTCTATCATGTGTCATGTGGCTGGATCCAGATATCAAGATTTTTCCCAGCTAGTGGCAGCAGCTCAGAGTGTGGAGCGAGCTCAGGGTATTGCAGCTGCTTCAGAGGATGAGGTTAGGGTGAGAAGGCCCCAGTTTGAGGCAGGGTCTTCTTCAGTGAAGAGGGGTAGAGGAAGCTTTGTTCCTCGGAGTATTAGGATTCTGAGACCAGCAGGTAGATCAGTGCAGTTCCAGAGACAAAGATTCAGACCTGCAGCTTCAGTGGCAAGTGCTCCAACCCCTATGGTTCAGAGATCCACCTTACCTATCTGCATCCATTGTGGGAGGCCCCATGGTGGTCCTTGTTGGAAGGCTGGTGTTGCAGGGGTATGTTTCAGGTGTGGGTCACCTGACCATTTTGTGAAAGATTGCCCTGAGAGGCAAAGGCAGATGCCAGTTGATTCTGCCGCTTCTCGAGCCAGTGTGAGGGGAGGCAGAGGTGTCAGCAGAGGAGGTAGATCAGGGTTCAGTGCTAGAGGAGGTGCTACATCCAGGGAGAGTAGACCAGAGGAGGTTGGATCTTCCCAGAGGATGTATGTTATGCAGAGGCAGCCAGATGCATCGGCAGTCATAGCTGGTACTTTTTCTTTATTTGATACTCCAGTACTTGCTTTGATTGATCTGGGTTCCACACATTCATATATTAGTGCATCTGTTTTACCTGTATTTGATGTGCATGCTGAATCCCTAGGGTTTGATGTTTTGGTAACAAATCCGTTAGGGCATAGTGTGATTGTTAGTAAAGTGCACAAAGATAGTGCAGTAGTGGTGCAGGGTGAGGAGTTCCTTGGGGATTTGATTGAGATGCTATTTAAGGAATATGATGTTATTTTGGGCATGGACTGGCTATCTCGACATGGAGCTGTGGTGGATTGTAAAAAGAAGATTGTTTCTTTGAGAACTGCTAATGGTAGAGGGGTGATAGTATCTAATGAGCAGGAACAGCTAGCCTCCTTATTTGTTTCAGCTGTTGCAGCTAGGAGGTTGATTAGAAAGGGGTGTGAAGCCTATCTTGCTCATGTGGTAGATACTAGAGTGAAGGGTTCTTCCATTGATAGTATTGCCACAGTTGCAGAGTTCCCAGATGTATTTCCAGAGGAGCTGCCAGGATTGCCTCCTGAGAGAGAGGTGGAGTTTGGTATTGAATTGTTGCCTGGTACCACTCCTATCTCTATTACTCCTTACAGAATGGCACCAACAGAATTGAGGGAGTTGAAAGTACAATTACAAGAGCTGTTGGATAAAGGATTCATTCGCCCCAGTGTTTCTCCTTGGGGAGCTCCTGTGTTATTTGTAAAGAAGAAAGATGGTACTATGAGGTTGTGCATCGATTATAGGCAATTGAACAAGGTGACCATTAAAAATAAGTATCCTTTGCCTAGAATCGATGATCTCTTTGATCAGTTGAAGGGAGCGTCAGTATTCTCTAAGATTGATCTGAGATCGGGGTACCATCAGCTGAGAGTCAGAGCTGAGGATGTTCCGAAGACCGCATTTCGGACCAGGTATGGGCATTATGAATTTTTAGTTATGCCTTTTGGTCTGACAAATGCACCTGCAGCTTTCATGGATTTGATGAACAGGGTGTTTAGGCCCTATTTGGATCAGTTTGTAGTGGTCTTCATCGATGATATTCTGGTGTATTCGAGGAATGAAGAGGAACATGATAAGCATCTGCGGATTGTGTTGCAGATTTTGAGAGAGAAGCAATTAATTGCCAAATTGTCGAAGTGTGAGTTTTGGTTGGATCAAGTAGCTTTTCTTGGACATATAGTTTCAGCAGAGGGTATTAGAGTTGATCCGAGCAAAGTTGAAGCTATTCTGAATTGGAGTCCACCCAAGTCTGTGACTGAGATTAGAAGTTTTCTGGGTTTGGCAGGCTATTACCTGCGGTTTGTGAAAGGGTTTTCTTTGATAGCTACTCCACTCACCAGATTACTTCGTAAGGGAGTTAAATTTGTGTGGACTGATCAGTGTCAGGCGAGCTTTGAGCAGTTGAGAGATATGTTGACTCAAGCGCCTGTTCTTACTTTACCTATTGATGGCAAACCATATGTGATCTACAGTGATGCTTCACATAGTGGTTTGGGTTGTGTGCTGATGCAGGAAGGTAAAGTTATAGCTTATGCATCTAGACAGTTGAAACCGCATGAGCTTAACTATCCGACCCATGATTTGGAATTGGCAGCCATTGTGTTTGCATTGAAGATTTGGCGCCACTATCTGTTTGGGGAGAAATGTTTTATCTACACTGATCACAAGAGTTTGAAATATTTGGGAGTTCAGAAGGAACTCAATCTTCGCCAGAGGAGATGGTTAGAATTGATTAAAGACTACGACTGCTTGATAGATTATCATCCAGGTAAAGCAAATGTTGTTGCTGATGCCTTGAGTCGAAAGTCTTTAGCTGGTTTAACTTTTTATTCGCTCTCGTTGCTTGTTGAGTTGAGAGCATTGTGTGCTAGTTTTGTACCTTGTGTTGATGGTGCATTGTTAGCACAGTTGCATGTGAAACCAGTTTTGTTGGATCAGATTAAAGAGGCTCAGTTGGTTGATAAGAAGATTCAGAAGATTATTTCAGATTGCAAGAATGGGAAGACTAGAGATTTTGTTGTGAAAAGTGATGGGAGCCTATGGTTTAAAAACCGATTGTGTGTACCCGATGATGCTGATTTGAAAAGGGTCATTTTGGAAGAAGCTCATCAGTCAGTGTTTGCTATGCATCCGGGCAATACAAAGATGTATCATGATTTGAGACAGCATTATTGGTGGATGGGGTTGAAGAGAGACATTGCTGAGTTTGTATCGAAATGTCTCACCTGTCAGAAGGTTAAAGCAGAGCATCAAGTTCCAACCGGGTTGCTTCAACCATTGTCAGTGCCAGAATGGAAGTGGGAAAGAGTAACAATGGATTTTGTGTCTGGTTTGCCATTGACACAAAAGAAACATGATGCCATATGGGTGATTGTGGATAGATTGACTAAGACAGCTCATTTCCTTCCGATTCGGATGGATTACTCTTTGGAGAGGTTGGCTGAGCTGTACATCCATGAGATTGTGAGATTGCATGGTGTTCCAACTTCTTTAGTGTCTGATCGAGATCCCAGGTTTACTTCGAGATTTTGGAAGAGTTTGCATAGTGCTTTGGGTTCTCGACTGCATTTCAGCACTGCTTTTCATCCACAGACGGATGGACAGTCTGAGAGGGTGATACAGATCATTGAGGATATGTTGAGAAGCTGTATCATCGATTTCACTGGAAGTTGGGATAGATTCTTACCTCTTGTAGAGTTTGCTTATAACAACAGTCACCAATCCAGCATTGGTATGGCACCATTCGAAGCACTATATGGTAGACGGTGTAGGACACCGCTGTGTTGGATTGAACTTGGGGAAAGTAAGTTAATTGGGCCTGATTTGATTAAAGAAACTGAAGAGAAAGTGAAGTTGATTCGGGGCAGGTTAAAAGCAGCTTCAGACCGACAGAAGTCCTATGCAGATCTGAAGAGGAGAGACATTCAGTTTGATGTTGGGGATAAGGTATTTTTGAAGGTATCTCCTTGGAAGAATATTTTGAGGTTCGGTCGGAAAGGGAAATTGAGTCCTCGTTTCATCGGACCGTATGAAGTGTTAGAAAGAGTTGGGCCAGTGGCGTATAGACTTGCTTTGCCACCTGAGTTGGATCGTATTCATAATGTGTTCCATGTATCTATGTTGAGGAGATACAGATCGGATCCATCTCACGTATTGCCAGTTGAGTCTATTGAAGTGAGCCCAGACTTGACATTTGAAGAGGAACCAGTTGCTATCTTAGCATATGATGTGAAAGAGTTGAGAAACAAGAGAGTGCCATTGGTGAAGGTTCTATGGAAGAACCACGGAAAAGAAGAAGCAACTTGGGAAAGTGAACAAACTATGCGAGAGCAATATCCTCAGTTGTTTCAGACTTGATATCAGGTAATTTCGAGGACGAAATTTCTTTTTAGAGGGGGAGAATTGTAATATCCTCATTTATGCCCTAGAAGTTTTGCATGTTGTTGTTGTTGTTGTTGTTGTTGTATTGTTGGTTTAAATTGAGAAAAGTATAAGTGTTTTGGGAAAGAATTTAGGGTTTAGAGACAAGTTTATATGTTGTGTATATTGTGATATATATAACATATACATTGGTCAAAAGAGTTGGTCAAGGCAAGAGGAGATATTTTTTTTAGGTCATGTGAAATTACCAAAATGGGCAAGAGATAACAAAGAGAATTAAGATATGTATGAGGGCATTATAGTAATTTTCCTTTGGATGGGTATTTAATGAAGTTTGACTTTATGATTCTTCATCATCTTTTCTTCTTTCTTTCAAGAGGTGGCCGGCTCTCCATTAGCAAAAGGGAAGGAGAATTGTTTTTGATACTAAGATCAAATTGAAGAAGGAATTGAGAGCTTTGGTGAAAGAATTGTGGAATTTCTTCATCTAAGGTAAGAATTCTTTTGTTTCCTTTACTTATTTTGTAGTAGTGTTGAAGTTATGATTAGGGTGATTTGTGAGTTGTTGGTTTGATGATTAGATGTGGTGGTGATGTGTTTTCAAGTGTTAATTTGGTTTTAAGTTAAGAGTTTAAATAGGTGTTGATGTTGGAAGTGGTGGATGTTGATTTTGGATGAAGGAGAAAGAGATTGGTTTTAGGGTTTTGAAAATGGTTTGTGTTTAAATTTAATATGGATGTTTTGTGAAGTGTTTCTTGTGATGAATTTGTGTTTAGAACATTGTTTCCATTCATTTGAACTATGTTATATTGTGTATGATGAGTTTGTGATGTGCATAAGGTGTTTAAATGCATTTAGAAGAGTGTTGGTTTTTGGTTAGGGTTGTTTATGAGAGACACGGCCAAGACTTGATGTTTTGGAGAGACACGGCCAAGTCCATGGAATCTTGGCCGTGTGTGTGTGATTTTGGAGAGGACACGGCCGTGTCTCATGCCAGTGTCTGCTACTGCCAACTTGTTTTGGGAGACACGGCCACAAGCTTGGCCGTGTCCCTTGGGTGTGTTGGTTACTGTATTTGGTTTTTGTTCTTCATACATGTTTGAGTTTGAACTTTCAATTGAAATGCATATGATACTACTTGAACTAGGGTTTGTACTATGCAATGTGAATTTTGTAAATGATAATGTGTAAGATGGATAATATATTTTTGAAATGCTATAAGCATAATATGAATTGAAATGTGAAATGTGATGCAAAGCCATTGTGTTTGGCTATGATGATGCAATTGAAAAAAATAAGGCATGTTTGCCTAAATGTTGATGAGAATTGAGAATGGAAATGATGACTAAATAATAAATGAATTGTGTGGCTAATGTGTTATTCCATTTTCAGAGTTTGTTGTTGGTGTCATGCCTAATAAGTGTAACAATCTCTTGAAGTTAGGTTGGATTGAATCCTTGAAGCCTAATTGAGATGTTACCACCCTTGAAGCTAGGTTGTATTGGTTCTTGAAGCCAAGTTGGGTTGAGGCTTAGCATGCTTTGCTCCCCTTGAAGCTTGGTTGAACCTAATCCTTGAAGCCTAGTTGGGTATATGATATTGATAAATGTGATGATAGAACCAAAACATTAACTCTGAAAATTGAATGGCATATTAGTGTGTCTTGGGCCCATGCTTGTCTATGGTTAATGTGAGTCATGAATGATGCTTGCCTTTGCTTATTGTTGATGATGAATGATTAAATGAATATAAATGAGGTCTATGATAAGATATGAAGTATGATATGCCTATATATATATATATATATGTTGAGTTATAAAATGGAAAGCTATGTTATCAACTTGGCATAGATGATGTTACATGCATAATATGGATTGAGAATTGGTACTGCATTGCATTAAAGCATAACATTAGCATGATTATCTTACTAAGCCGTTGGCTTAGCGCGATAGTGTTTAATCGCGCAGGTAATAGAGTTGATAGAGTTGATCCCGAAAGCTCTTCGAAACCGACCGAGGGTAGACAGTGAAGAGTTGATTTTGGAGACTTAAAGATCAAAGAAAACTTGCCAATCATGTATAACTCTTTTATATTTTGTAAAGTATTGATTAAATGTACATATATGTATATTTGTAAATATGGAATTAAGTGTTTTCAAATATGTAAATATGTAAATATTTTATGACTTCCGCTGTGTAATAACTATATGTATGGATATATATATATCTAATGTGCTTTATTTTAAAAGTAAATGATCTACTTTTCTATAATATATAATGATAATAGTATTGTATCTATTTAAATGTTTTGAATGTTGAAGAAAATCGTAGCATCCCTATGTTTGGTGCACTTATGCTACATTGTTGTGAATGTAGTGTGTGTGCATTGGATGTGGGGGTGTTACAACCATGATGAGATATATTTATCATGACCCGTGCCTTATCTGTTGATGTTCTGTTAAACCAGTAGAGCAACCAAAATGATAAAAGCAAGAAAAATGATTTCAATTCAAATTATTCAGTCAAGCCTTTTTTCCTTCTGTGTTTTGTATTTATTCCTTTCAATTATTTAAAGTATATAAATGTATGTTCAAATCATTCTTTCATTTTTTTTTATTTATTGTAATGATTTAAGTACCCACTAAGCAATTGCTTAGCGAGTTTAGTTTCCTTCTAAACTCGTAGGTTAAATGAGGAGACGAGATTGCAGCATGTCCTGCGCAGCTGGCCTTGACTACTACTTTGGGTAGGAGTTTGGATATGATTGATTATAGCAATATGGCATTTACATAAGCCTGTATGATCTAGCAAATAAATGTATTATACTGAAAAGCTAGAACACGTACACTGCTAGTAATCTAATAAATCTTAATTGGATTTAGCACTTATGTATGCAAGTATAGAAGTGTAAAGTTTTAGTGCAGGATTTGGTGGAGGATAAGGGTGATGAATATAGAAGTGTTTGAGGAGTGTTGCGATTGTTTGATTGAGATCAAAATTGTTTTCAAAAATAAAAAAAATCAATTGTGGTGACACTTGGGACCTCCATTTTTAGGGGAGGTTATGGCAAAATTTTTTTTTAAAATCTGCACTTAAAATTGGCTAAGTAAAATATTAAGACACAACCACCATGAGATAACAGTCCATCTTGGTCTATAAACATAGGCTAAGATGGGGTGTTACATTTAGTGGTATCAGAGCACCGGTTTAGCCGATCTTGGGAAATTCAACATAGGAGGATACACATTTTATGTTGGGAGTGGCCATTACCAATGTAAAATGGGATATCCTATAGCAGATAAGAAATGAGAGCATATATCATTTAGGTACGAAATGTCGGTATAGTAGAAAGAATATTATAAATACATAAGTATATGAGGTACATGTGATAAAGGAAAATCTAATAGTGATTACGTACATGCCATATAGGAAAGTTAATGTGTTGAGTCAAGCCAACTGCTAATCCTTATCACGATATATGTATACCATATAGGGTTGCAAGAGGCAGAATCACAAAGAGTTATTGATCAAGAGAAAGGAAGTCCCCAATTGAGAAGTTAAGGAAATATGAGGCTAAAGAATTTAAGGCTAGTAGGGAAGAAAGATTTGAGAAAGTTGAGTACTGTTTGGACAGTACCAGTAGGGCATTGGAACAACTGAGATGCACGTCAGATAAAAGATTTATTTATGCCATGTCCCTTTGGGTAGAAGAAACATACACTTGGTAAAACATACTTAAATGCAAGGAGAAATGAGTTTATATATCTACAGCAAGGAAGAATGACAGTATCTGAGTATGATAGAGAGTTCACCCGCCTCAGTAAGTATGCAAAGAAAATGATAGAAACAAAGCAAGAAAGACGTCAAAGGTTTTGGAAGGATTAAATAATGGAATTAAAGTACAATTAGTAGTCATGGATGTGTTTGAATTTTCAAGATTAGTTGTGAAAGTTTTAGGTATTGAGAGGGTATACATAGATTAGAGAAGTAGACACCAACGTATGCAACAAAAGAGAGTACAAACTTAAAGCTTAGGAAGATTTCGACAAGTTGAGAAGAAGTTTAGAAGTGAAGATAGTGTTGCACAGTAAAGCCGCACGATCGCAAAGCCAAGGATTAGGCCGAGGTTCAAGGCGCCAGACATCCGTAGCTAGTATACCGGGGTCCTTATAAGGAGGTTCCAGGAGAAGGTTAGATAGGCGTATATGAATGTAAAAATGAAAATGTATATAAGAAAATGAAATTTGAAGAATGGAATAAAAAGAGGAACAGAATAAGAGGATAAAAGAAAAGTACATAAAATGTTAAGACCAGACGGTAAGAGATAAAATAGATAGAACTTAGATAACAAAGATGAGTGAACAGAAATAAGTATATGAGAAATTCTCATGTCCGGCCACTAGAGAATATGTACAGTAACCCCATGTACAATATTCACATAAGCAGATGAAGTAAGCGCACTAAGAAGATACTGCTGACCCGACATCGTCGTGTTGAAATTTAGCAGGAAACCGAAGTTAAACATGCTCAACCAATGATGATGGGTGACCATCCCATGAAGTCTTAATAAGGTAGGTGACGGACCATATGAGTAGAAACTAGATGAAACCTAATCAAAACACTGTATTGTGATTCCTCCTGAAAATGCCCCAATGTAATCATCAAAATTAAGAAATTATAAGAAGAAGATATATGAGATTTATGAATTTAGGAAATGATGGGAAAAAAAAAGAGAGAGAAGAGAAAGAGAGAAATTAAGAACCAAAGAGGTAGAAATTGCAGAATTAAAATCAAATTAAAAAGGAAAGAATGAAAGTAATAACAACCCAAGGACTAGGTAAAGGAAAAAGGAAAAAGTAACAATTCAAAAATTACTGGAGGGTTGGAAAGAAATATAGATTTGAAGGATATATTGCTCCTCTATGCAAACACTGTGGATGAAGACATAAGAGTGAATGCTGGCATTTAACAAATGGATGCTGGGAATGCGGGGCACCAGATCGTGTTAGGGTAAACTGCCAGAAAGACAAGTGAATGCACCCGCACCGACAGAAAAATCACGGCCGCTTTTGGCCGAGGCCGAAGCAGGGGAAAGGAAAGTGATTCAAATTTTCAAAGAGCACAATCAGAGATCGTTGACTAGCTCAATTCAAGTACACCAGCCAGAGCCTACGCAATGAAAACTTAGAAGAATTACCAGTAGGATATGTTAAGTTCAAAACATTAGTTATAAATTCGATAAGAGACGAGGTAGTTACACACAAGTGATTAAAGAATGTTCTATAGAGTTACATGAAAATGCATTTCCAGAAAATTTAATAGAGTTACCATTCTGAGACTTTGACGTAATGTTGGTATTGGATTGGCTAACAAGGCATAAAACAGTGGTCGATTATAAGAAGAAAGAGAGTAACACTTTATACTCCCCACAAGGAGGAAGTGACAGCAGTAGGAAAGAGAGCCGATTACCTAACCAACGTAACAGCAGCAGTTACAACAAGGCATTCCATACAAACGAATGTGAGGCACACTTGGTAAGCACTATAGAAGTAAAGAAGAATGTGATAAAGATTCAAGAGGTATCAACAATGCGTGATTTTCTCGATGTTTCTTTAGACGAGCTACCCGGATTATCACCTAAGAGAAAAGTAGTATTCACTATAAATGTATATCCGGGAACTGCACCGGTGTCGGTTGCCTCATACCGAATGGTACCAGCGGAACCCAAAGAAATGAAAATGCAATTATAGGAGCTACTCGACAAGGGTCTTATATGGCCAAGTATTTCTTCATGGGGCATGCCAGTACTCTTGGTCAAGAAGAAAGATAAATCCTTAAGGTCATATGTGAACTATAAGTAGTTGAGTGAGCTTACGATTAAGGATAAATATCCATTACCATCCATCGACGATGTATTCGACCAACTTAAAGGAACCAAGGTCTTTTCAAAAAAAAAAAAAGATCACTGACTGGGATATCAGCAGCTACGGATCAAAGGAAAAGACATTCCAAAGACTACATCTAGAACTCGATACGGAAGTTATAAGTTCCTTGTAATGCCTTTTGAGCCCACAAATGTGTCAACAATATTCATGGATTTAATGAATCATATCTTTCATCCATACTTTGACTAATTTGTAAATGGTGTTCATAGATGACACCTTCGTTTATTTAAGGAAAAAAAAGAATACGATCGATACTTTTGCATAGTATTGCAAATGTTGCTAGAGAAGCAGTTGTACGTCAAACATGACAAATGCGAGTTTCGATTGGAAAAAGTGACATTCTTAGAACACACCATATTAGCATAAGGAATTAAAGTAGGTCTTAAGAAAACAAAAGCCATTTTGGAATGGAAAACACCAAAGACAGTAATAGAAGTAAGAATCTTCTTAGGACTAGCTGGGTACTATTAATGTTTTATAAAAGGGTTTTCCATTATTATCATCCCAATGACAAGGTTGTTTAAAAGGAATGCCAAACTCCAATGGACTGATAAATGTTAGAGGAACTTTGAGAAACTAAAGGAAAAGTTAACAAATGCTTCAATACCCATACGGCCCGTGTCCAGCAAAGAATTTGTGATATATAGTGATGCTTCACACATCAGTTAAGGTTATATGCTTATGCAAAAGGATAAAATAGTCGCATAAGTCTTTTGATGATTTAAACCATACGAAAAAATAATAATAATAATAACCCGGCACACTGTTTGGAATTAACAGTTATCGTATTGGAATTCAAGATTTGGAGATATGATTTATATGGAGAAAAGTGTTATATTTATACAGACGCAAAAGTTTAAAATATCCGCCAACCCAAGAGGATCTCAATTTATGGTAAGGAAAGTAAACCCAAGTTTTGGAAACAACAGCTAAGTTATAAATTATCATCTAGGAAAAGCTAACGTAGTGGCCGACGCGCTTGGTGGAAAATCGATACCAGCCTTAGGCGCTATAAGGATCAGTTTAAGACCAATGGAAGAAGAAGTACTAGTAGTAGAAATGCAAGCATAAACTATGTTTCTTTTCAAAGAAATTCAGCAAGTGCAAAAGGAAAACGAACAAATACAAAAATGGACCAAGCAAGTGCAAGGAGGAAAGGATATAAAATTCTAAATTTCTAAGAACAATAGTTTGTATTATGACAATAGAGTAATGATATTAACAATGGGAGACATAAGAAAGAAAATTTTTTCGAAAAGCATATAGTAGTCTCTACGCAATGCATCCAGGAGCTACAAATGTATCAATATCTAAAGAAGTTTTAATGGTAGCCTGGAATTAAGAGAGATATTGTTGATTTTATGACCAAATGTTTAATATGTCAACAAGAAAAAGCGAAACATCAAATACTATCGGGACTGTTACAACTAATTCCCACTCTGGTATGGAAATGGGAACATATCACTATGGATTTTGTCATAGAACTACCAATGTCACGAGGCCGGCATGACGTTGTTCAGATAATCATTGACTGCCTAACTAAGTTAGCTCATTTTCTACTTTTACAAATGGATTATTCAATAGATAAGTTGGTGGAAATGTATGCCAAGGAAATTGTACGATTACACAGGATTCCAACGTCTACTATTTTAGGCAGAGGTCCACAGTTCACCATGAATTTATGAAAGAAGTCGCAAACAGCTTCTGAAACCCAAACAAATTATAGCACTGCCTTTCACCCGTAAACAGATGGACGATTTGAAAGAGTAATCCAAATTTTGGGAGGACGTATTAAGAGTATGTGTTATAGAATTTAAGGGTGGCTGGAATAGGTATTTGAGTTTAATTGAATATGCATATAACAACGACTATTAATTTAGCATACGGTGATGCCCTATAAAGAATTATAAAAAGAAAACATGGAACACCAGAGTGTTGGACAAAATTAAGTAAAGACAAGATAAAATCATATGCGGACTCGAACCGAAGGGACATAGAACTCTAAGTGGAAGACAAGGTTTTTCTTAAGATTTTCCCATGAAAGAAGTTATTAAGATTTAAGCAAAAAAGTAAGTTAAGCCTTAGGCTTATTGGACTATACGAGATCATCGAACGCATAGATCAATAGCCTATCGGTTAACTCTATTACCAGAACTGAACAAAATATATAATGTTTTTCACGTTTCAATGATAAGGCAATATCGTTTGAACTTCACACACGATATAAAGACACAAAACATCAGAGTCCAATCTGACCTAAATTATGAAGAAGAACCAATATAAATTTTAGCACGAAAAGTCAAAGGATTAAGAAATAAGAGAATTCCTCCAGTTAAAGTGCGGCGAAGGAACCATAGAATGGAAGAGATAATTTGGGAAAGAGAAGGAATAATGAGGATGGAAGCCTAAATTTTACACCCGATCGGCGTCGGGGCGAAGCCTAAATTTTAGAGGGGAAGAAATGTCATGACCCAATTTGTACATATGTACAGTACATCCATGTACAGTACATCCGCGTACAGTAAGAGGAGCCATCCTGAGAAATCACCAAAGAACACGAAGTGAAAGGAAGCTCTATAGGACAAAAAGGACCTATCTGAAAAGATTGTAAAGTTTTGTGGAGGTGGTCGTAATTAACAAAAGTTGTTCTGAAGGTCCTTAATAGTGCCCATAACAGACTCTAAGGATGAAAAATAGAGAAAAATCGGGTCGAAGCAGAACACCACGGTTTTTCCCGAAAATGCACAGTTTGAGAGATATAGTGGATTCCCGACCAAGGGTATTTTCGTCATTCTTGTGATAATAATTTATACACTAGAAAACAAGACACATAAAGGTATCCAAAGTAAATGGAAGGACTCCGCAGAGATCGATGTTGAAGAACGAACCTAAGTGGAGGCCCGAATCACGTAAGGACCTAAAGGAAATTTTTACAAAAGCCAAGGGCATGAGCATAATTTTTATAAATTAGTTCAAAATCAAGAATGAATATCGGAAATGGAAACTAGAGGTTGAAAGGAGGAGAACGGTACATTTTATGCGTCGTAAAACCACCCGGTTAGGAAGAAAAGGCAAAACCTTCAATTGAAGGGTATTTTGGTCTTTTCACTTTCACCCAAGCACCAAGTGGGACATGTATGATAATTTAAGGACCATTTTGGTAATTTTCCAAGGAGGGGCACATGGCACCATCCTAGTTAAAGACACTTTTGTGGTGGTTAAATGTTAACCCTCCAAAAACACATGGCACCATCCTACTTAAAGACACTTTTGTGGTGGTTAAATCTTAACCCTCCAAAATGAAATTAATTAAATAAATCAAAAATCATAAGTATAAAAGGGAGAGAATGAACATTTATGAACAAAAAAAGAAGAAGAAGAAGAACTCCTCCATTTTAGAAGAGCTAGGCCGAACCACCAAAGAAGGAGAAGAGGAAGATTTTTCACACTTTCAACTTGGATTTTTAAAGGGAAAAGCCTAATTTTTGGGTAAGGAATTCAATTCTAGTATCAATTTATTCATTTATTTGATGTTTCTTAAGTTATTATCAAAAGAAAGATTGGGAAGAATATGGAAAAGTTAAGAAAGTGAAGAGAAATTAGATCAAATAATCCATACATGCAGAAGTGATGAATAAATGGTAATTAGTAGCTTTAGATAGCAAGAATCAAGGCTTGAATATATGGTTTTTATAATGTTCTTATTATGGAAGTTATGAAAATTATAGGAAATCAAAGGGATAAAGAAGAAGAAGGGAAGAAAGAATAGGACAAGCAAGGGATAAAGCAAATAAACAAGGTTTGGTACTTAAATCATTGCCTTTTCAATTAATTCATATGTTTTGCATTATGGAACTTTTGAAATTGCTTTGAAATGACGCCAATATGTGTGGTAAATATGTGGAAAAGTACTCTTGAACCATTTGTAATCAATTGATTGTGAAAAGAATGAAAACAAAACAAACTAGCTAATTTTGCTCAATTATTCATAAACTTTGATGAACTTTTAATCACCCCTTTGGTTTGATTTTTTAAAGAGGGACCCTTGTTCCTTTAATGGTATCACAAAAGGAGTCTAAAAATCAATTTTGCAAGAAAAAAATGAATTCCCCTCAACTTTTGAAAATTGGG
This sequence comes from Garcia nutans, assembly GCA_947685225.1. Taxonomy (NCBI): domain Eukaryota; kingdom Viridiplantae; phylum Streptophyta; class Magnoliopsida; order Malpighiales; family Euphorbiaceae; genus Garcia; species Garcia nutans. The sequence continues at coordinate 31,835,571 of CANTUV010000011.1, read as the reverse complement.
CCTTATGGTCCCTTTTGGGCACCATTCTGCAGCTTTCATTTTGGGCAGCACGTTGAAGGGGTAAACGAAGGAATTTTTCTACGAAATTTTATATGAATTTAGTTAACTTATGAAAGTGTTTTCCTGAAAAAATTCAGCCAAAAATAAGTTTGTTTACTTGGTCACAACTGTTGCCAAAGTTGACTATTTTCAGCAGTAAAAACAAATTTTACCATTTAGTTGTCTCGCGCCATTGTGTTGCTGAGTTAAGCGCCGTGCCACTATTCATTTGGCCATTTTTCTAAATGTGTTAAAACTTGAATATTATGATATGGATTGAAGTTAAATCATATAAAATGACATGAAGGAGAATTGGAAATGATCAGAAAGGCATCATGACAAGCTATTCCGACAATACATGCATTATGGAAAAATCATGGCTTATTGAATATCACGATCAAATTAATTAATTAATTGTTTACGCTCTACTTGGTTATGACAGAACCCTTGAGATAAGGGTATGATGCATCATACTATTATTGCAGTACTGCTCATGACATGACATGATATTCTAGCTGAAGGCCGATGATTACAATGACATGATCAATGATTCAATGAACACTGGCTATTAGCACATGTGCAAGAATTATGATGAAGGATGATGAAATATGCACCATGACACATATCATCCTATAATATCTCACCATGACGAGGTATATTTATCATGACCCGTACCTTATCCGTTGATGTTCTGTTAAACCAGTAGAGCAACCAAAATGATAAAAGCAAGAAAAATGATTTAAATTCAAATTATTCAGTCAAGCCTTTTTACCTTCTGTGTTTTGTATTTATTCCTTTCAATTATTTAAAGTATATAAATGTATGTTCAAATCATTCTTTCATTTTATTTATTTATTGCAATGATTTAAGTACCCACTAAGCAATTGCTTAGCGAGTTTAGTTTCCTTTTAAACTCGTAGGTTAAATGAGGAGACGAGATTGCAGCATGTCCTGCGCAGCTGGCCTTGACTACTACTTTGGGTAGGAGTTTGGATATGATTGATTGTAGCAATATGGCATGTACATAAGCTTGTATGATCTAGCAAATAAATGTATTATACTGAAAAGCTAGAACATGTACACTGCTAGTAATCTAATAAATTTTAATTGGATTTAGCACTTATGTATGCAAGTATAAAAGTGTAAATTTTTAGTGCAGGATTTGGTGGAGGATAAGGGCGATGAATGTAGAAGTGTTTGAGGAGTGTTACGATTGTTTGATTGAGATCAAAATTGTTTTCAAAAATAAAAAAAAAATCAGTTGTGGCGACACTTGGGACCTCCATTTTTAGGGGAGGTTATGGAAAATTTTTTTTTAAATCTACACTTAAAATTGGCCAAGTAAATTATTAAGACACAACCACCATGAGATAACAGTCCATCTTGGTCTATAAACATAGGCTAAGATGGGGTGTTACACTATCTCATACTCTGTCACTGTCTGGTTATCCTGTCTTAGATTTAGAAACTCCATCTTCTTAGCATCCTTATACTCCCTTGGAGTATACTTCTACTCAAACTCCCGCAGAAAATCACCATAATACAAGGTCGGTGGATCATCCATCGCATGTGGAACCATCTTCCACCAATCATAAGCAACTCTCTGCAGAAGAGATCTAGCATAATCAAATTTCTCTTCAGGAGTGGTTTGCAGCTGAATAAATACCCTCTAAATTCTATCCAACCACTGCTCAGCTACTGCAGTATCTATAGTACAAAAGAAGTCCGCATCTCCAAACTTCCTCAATTTATCATACTGCCTCATTGGTACTTGCGGCTGCGGTTGCAGTGGCGGTTGCTGCATTGGAGTCTACCTCAACAAATCTACCATATGCCTTAACCAAACCAACAAAATCTCATCAGCAGCTGGTCTCTCTGGTACAGGAGCAGGTGCCTCTCCAGCTAACTCAACCCTAGCTCCATCTCTACCCTCAACAGGAGCTACACTCTCAGCACTACCTTCTACGAATTGACATGACTGAGATGCCATCACTACCTATATCTGCAAACGCAGTAGAATATACCTCATCAAAGATCAGAAATTGCCAGTGCCAATGCATGTATCTTATTTAAAAATTATATTTTAAAATCAAAATTTTCTTTTTCTTAAAATTCACTTAGGTTGAGAACCTCAAACCTAGGCTTTGATACCAAAATAGTTGTAACACCCCCGCACCCCATATACGTATACCGCATACACCCACACAACACGTGATATACGTATAGAGGATATAAGGGTGTCACAGTCCATTTGAAAACAAACCAACCCATCCTTAAATATAAAACCAAAGTCATCATTAATAAAATCGAAATAACTAAAAACATCTAACTTATATTGTAAATAGTAATGGATGAAACAACCCTTGTTAAAATACAAATACATATATATCTTCATTACCCCAAAAGTTTATCCAAAACATTAGTTTAATAAGCAGTGGAAAATGCAGCGGAATATACATATGTTTACATCAAAATTAATAAGTACAAAAATATGAAATTTATACATGCTGGCAGTTCATCTCTGATCTTGATGTCCACTAAAATTCTAATCTCAAAGACTCAAGTCTAGACTTGACTCGGTTTAGACAAGCTCTTAGCACAACCAGATCTACCCTGTCACCTACGCGATAAACCACAATCTCGCTAAGCAAAAAGCTTAGTGGTACAAACTTTGATTCAATATAAATTAATGCGATGTTCATGCACAAAACATATGAATATATCAATTCATTACATTATATCTCATCATATTAATCATTTGCATCACATTTCATAATTCACATTAAAACAAAGATAAACATGGGCCCAAAAAGGATCTAATATGCTATTCAAAGTTCAGAGTTACTGCTTTGGTTCATTATGACATCTTGTGTCTAGCCTCGTAGGCAATATATATATATATATATCCATGGATAATGTAACAGCCCCAGTCTCTTGGACCTCAACCTGGCTAGACCCTTGGGCCCCAATATCTTGGTCTTCAGCCCCGCTAGACTGTTACAGTTTTTGAGGCTTACCACCCTGTGAGCGGGGATTTTTGTCCCCATTCCTGGTGGAATGGTTCTTGCGACTTCGACACTTTTTAGGCTTGGGGCCTTAAAGAACACGGACCTAAGTCCGGAGAAAATGGATTCGCCACCCGGACAGGCCGGGAGAAAGAAAGGGGTGGATGACTCGATTCCTAAGGAATCCTAACCCCCTAATGGGTTTGGAAAGTTGGGTACGTGTCGGGAAGGTGAGAAAAGGCCCAGCACCCCCACAATGCCCGGTTCATTGGAACCGGCATCCTTTGCAGGTCTTAATATTATAAAATTCTTAAATATAACAATATTCTCCATATTACACACAATAATTAAAATAAAGCATCGATATATTGAAAATCAAAACAATGTCCGAGCAAAACAAATAAATGGACACCCATCCAAAGATAGAAACATGCCCTTACACAATCCATGCCTAAATAGGACACCCACCGAAAGGTAGAAACATGTCCTTTACATTGGTTCTAAAATAGAAAAGCAATTTAAATTACATGATATTTAACTAATGAGGTACCCACCAAGTGGAAACATACCCCTTACAACATTTGGAAATAAAAAATAAATCGATAAATGATAAATAACCATTCATCATAAATAATTATTCATCAAAGATATCAATCAAAATATAAAATAAACATCCATCCATGATAAATTAAATAAATCAATCATTGAAATTAAATAAACCAACAAAGCATTGAAAATAAATTAAAGCATATAATAGACTACATAATCAAATATAAAAAGATTCAAATTAGGGCTACTGTTTCAATTTATGATTCTTTATTTAATATGTTTAGGGTTTTGGAATTTATGGGTTTAAGCTACTGTAAGTTTTAAAGGAATTGAAATGGATTAAAGTTTTATAATTTAAGAGGTTGATAAAGTTATTTGATTAACCAAATTAGTGTTTGAGGAGTGAAATCATGAAATTAGGGTTTGGACACTTTAAAACATTAGGTTTATGATTATTAGCTAGTGAATTATTGTTTTTAGGTTTACTGTGTTTGAATTTTAATATTTAGGTTTATAACGTTTTAAGGTTTAAAGGATTAGGGTTTAGAAAAATTAAGGTTTAAAGTTTTAAGGGAGTTAGGATTTAAGAAAACTAGGGTTTAATGTTAGCTAGTTTGAGGTTACTGTTTTAGTTTTAAAGTTGAATTAGGGTTTTTAGTGTTTCGGAGAATGTATTTGATTTTAGGATTTGGAAAAATAATTTATAGTTTTATGAAGCTTTATGAAAATAAACAAAACGATTTAAGGTTTATAGAAACAGAAAAGATATTTTTTAGGGTTTTTGGAAAGAAAATGATTCAATTTAGGGTTTTTAAAAATTGGAAAACAGATTAGGGTTTTGGTAAATTAATGAAATGATTTAAGGTTTTGAAAAGTTAGAAAGTAGATTAGGGTTTTACGATTTTACAGAAACAACAATTTTCAATCTTGAGTGATGAAGCTACTGTAAAGAAAATTAAATAAAGAAATTCATACCTTCGTTTGTCGGTTTCACCAAAAATTGTTTCTTGGATGAACAAGAACAAAGACAAGCTTTGCTGCCTTTGATGAATTATAGATTGCTTGCTTATTGCTTCGTTTTACTGAGTTTGGACCACCTAATCAAAAGTCTCCCAAAGTTCTGAGTTCAAAAAGAATTCGAGTCCGATCCCTCAAAGTTTTTCTCCAAAAGTCCTCTCAAATTTTCCTCCTTTTTTCCTCCTAAATTTTGATCCCCCTTTTTTCTGTTGTTTTTAGTCCTATTTATAGAAGATTTTGATGATTAATCTTAATTGATTATAGAATCTAACATTAATTAAGAAAAGGAAATCGAAACCAAATTGTATTTGGTTTTGGAAAAAATTACGTTGGAAAAATTTTACAAGCAAAAAAAAAACTACTGCGAAAAAATTTCGCTGGCGAAAAAGTTGCTGCAGGAGCTTGCAAGCTGCGGGGGCAAAATTGTGAGCGGGCCATTTTACCCTCAGGAAAATGGCCCTGGCAATTTCCTGCGAGCGAAATGGCCCAAGGCCATTTCGTCCGACCCCTTTTCGGAGACGAAATTTTTTGTCGTCGATTTTTATTTTTATTTATTTGTTTATTATTATTATTTTTTATTAATTAGAAAAACTAAATACTAAAGGAAATATTATTTGATTAAGATAACACAAAATTTGTTTTGGACTAATTAAAATATATTGGACTATATAAAAATTATTTTGGACTTATTATAATATATTGGATCGGACTGGGTCAAAAATTAAGGGTCTACAGTTTGCCCCCTACTTGAATGATCTGAGACTTTAGTAAAAGAGAGCGAAAAGCAATAAGACTTAATTTTTGAGATGGCTGAGGTTTTGGGTTCTGGACCCAGTTCGAGTTCTGGACTCAAGGATAATTTTAGGTTATGGACCTAAGTGTAATTTTAGGTTCTGGAACTAAGGAAAATTTGGGTTCTGGACCTAAGCTATGTTCTGGACTTAGAAAAAGAATCTAGGTTCTAGACTTAAGGGTAATTTGGGTTCTGGACCTGAGCTAAGTTTTGGACTTAGAAGAGATTCTAGGTTTTGGACCTAAGGATAATTTGGGTTCTGAACCCGAGCTAAGTTCTAGACTTAGAAAAGATTCTAGATTCTGGACCTAAGGAAAATTTGGGTTCAGGACCCGAGCTAAGTTTTGGACTTAGAAATAATTTTAGGTTCTGCACCATAGGAAAATTTGGGTTTTGGACCTGAGCTATGTTCTGGACTTAGAAAAGATTCTAGGTTCTAGACCTAAGGAAAATTTTGGTTCTGGACCCGAGCTAAGTTCTGGACTTAGAAAAGATTCTAGCTTCTGGACCTAAGAAAAATTTGAATTCTGGACCCGAGCTAAGTTCTGGACAGAGAAAAGATTCTAGGTTCTAGACCTAAGGAAAATTTGGGTTCTTGAACCGAGCTAATAATTTTTTGATTTCAAAAAGTTTGGTTAATTTTTATGCACATGTCTTCTTTTTGCCCCCCGTGTATAAAAATATTTATATACACGCAAGCATTTGAATGATTAATTGAATTTACTATTTATTTACTATGCAGTCACTATTTATATACTATTTATAAATAGTAACTTACTATTCATAAATAGAAGTAAATAGTAATTTACTATTGATAATAGTAATTTACTATTTATAAATAGTAATTTACTATTCATAAATAGTAAAGTTTACTATTCATCAATAGTAAAGTTTACTATTTATGACCAGTAAAACTTACTTTTGAATTTTGTTTTTTTTCTTGCCTTTTCTCTATATAAATGAACGAATTCCTTCATTTCATTCACAGCAAAATCCTTAATTTCTATAATTCCCTCAAATTCATTAAAATTTAGCACATAGTTTTTTAAAAAAAATGCATGCTTCAAGGTCAGGAACTCATTCTAATGCTGAGTTATTAGAGTTTATTCGGCATCATGAAGATGGAAATATAGATATACTAGCCGAGATGTTGCTTCATCGTAGTTCAAACCAAAAGAGCGCCGTAACTATTTTTTCCCTTTTTTTCGTTTTGATTTTTTTGTCTTTTTGTTATTTATTTTTTTTGTTTTATTTTCTTTTTCATTTCTTTTTCATTTTTTTCTCTTTTTTTGTCTTTCTGTTATTTATTTATATTATTTTTTATTATTTTTCATTTTTTATTTATGTTTTTATATTATTATTTTTTAGAAAGTTTAGGAAAGATACATTAATTTAAGTAGACAAAATAATATGTACTTACCTGGTATTAACTTACCTGGCTCCGTGTTAGCGTAGTCATTGCGTTGTTCGGGCCGGAGGGTGTATCTATAAAGCCCGACAATGGTATGATGTAGCATCTTCTCGGGTAAGGCGGATTATCCGAGATTGCGACTTTGAGAGCTTCATCTTACAATTGCCATCCGAGGAGTATTTGATAGATCAGAGCGTGGTCCAGGCGCTTGCAGAATGATGGTTGGACACAGCTCATTCTTTTCACTTTCCCATTGGAGAGATAAAAATTGATCCGGTCGATTTTACTGTTATAATCGGCCTTCAATATGATGGTGTTCCGGTTCCTCTGACCAACGATGTTTTGACATTTGAAGAAATTTAGCAATTAATTGGTATGGAACCATCGTATAAAGGGCCTTTTAAGATAAAGATCAAGCCAATTCGTAATTATTGGATGACCTACAAAGGACGGGTTCACAGAGACATGGCCTAACAGTATGCTCAAGGATTTTTGTTATATTTGCTTAGGTTGACCATCTTAGGCAGCATTGAATCCTCCATCCACTTGTCAGTTTTGAGGGTACTTTCTTATTTTAGGACGGTACCATCTTCTGGTTGGGGTGAAGCTGGTCTCGCCTGTCTTTACCATGGTCTTGATAAAATTTGCCGAAACAAGAAGTCTTTTGTCGGGTTGATGGTGGTTGTCGAGGTATTCTTCTTCTACCAATGTCAATTCTGCTCATTTCTTGCATGAATTTGATCTTTACTATTATAGTAGGCATGGGAATATGAACACAACCTCGTGAGGGTGCCTGGTATTTCCCGAGATAGGGTCGGTATCCGAGATTAAATTTTGGGTTGTCCGATCGTGTGGACGTTCCCAGCTCTCACCATGTGCATACTCACCACTTTGTGTTGAGCCGCTTAACCTGGGACCAGGTGAAATAACATTAGTATACTTTAAATTTTATGTGAAAGTTTACTTACCTTATGTTATTTTGCAGGTGAATTTGGCTTGGTGGAACCCAGAAGAGCGAACAAATTGGTCTCCCTTCATGAAGGCTGCGCTATCTTTCCAACATTCTCGCTGAGTCATCGCTGGCCCAGTGTCTAGTGGTTGGTTTCTCAGAGAGAGAGTTTATGAGTGGTTTCTTGGTCCAGAGCAACAGAGGGTTCCAATGCATTGCCCAAAATATACTTTAAATATTATGTCAATGTCAGAGGATGCATTGTGGTCGGTTCATTACAGTTATGGTGTTGAGACATTTCTCCATCTACCAGGTGCATTTTATGCCCATTTTATTCAAAGAAGGCTCTTGAAATTTGATGTATTTCCTATTGGAGTACGATAAATTCCCAAAGAAAATGAGGGTAGAGATGAAGAGGAACATCATGGAGATGCAGGAGAGTTTGTCCCACATCTCGGGGCTAGTACTTCTCAGGTAAAACTTTACCATTTTTCCCTTGCAACTACTTTTTTCTTTTTTGATTCTTTAATGATTGTTTCAGGCTATTGGCTCATTTGATCATGAGGCTGGACCTTCTTTTACTGCCCCTTCGTTTGCTCATTCTAGCCCACCAGATATGCCATCTCATCCGCAGGGCATTGATATGAATTACCTGGTAAGTTCTCTTATTCCATGGTAATTTATGCTATATGTATGCATGATTATGTATGCTCTTACCTTTTTTCTTTCTGGCTCACAGCGGATGCTTGAAGAAAAAATAGGAAACTTCAAGAAGAGTTGGCTACAAGTCATCAACAAGCTTCTGATTTTGAAAGTTTATATCATCAATCTGAACAAAATTTCCGAGACTTTAGATTTCAGGGGATGAGGGATCCTGGCACTTCTTCATCAAGAGGCCCCTAAACTGATGACCATGAGATCCTTTCGTCCAATTTCGATGAAGACCATAACAGATCGGAACTCCAAGATAATAGGGATTTTGGTGCTCCAGCTTCGGGCGATCCCGGGATGAGTAATTTGTCCCCTCCTCTAACAGGCGATGATTTTTTTAGAGCTTTATTTGATGACCTACCACCACCCTCTTAGTGATGTATAAATATTGTATCAATCGTATAAACATTGTACAATAAGCATAATGACAATACATAATTTCTACCTTTACTGTAACTCTTTTTTTTTATCATCATCATTTCCTTGCCCAATGCGTCCTTCGAGGTTCAACATACTTCCCTTAACTTGAAAGCTTTGTATGACAAAAATATTTTTTAGTATTTTTTGAATTTTTATTTTGAAATCAAATGCTGGCTTTGCCAAATCAATGTCAATGTACCTCAAGACTTGATTTTTTCAAATTAACATATCTATAACATGACAACCCTAGTTACCGTACTAAACTCTAGAATTATTTCTATTTAAGCAAGAACTGTTGCACTTCAGATAGGCACATACACATTACTCGGCCAAAGGTCTCATTTGAGTTTAAATATCGTCTATCTCATGTGCATGCTTATTCAAACTATCTCCACTAATAGACTCTACCTACCAAGAGAGATCAACAGGTCTTGGATAGACTTGAAATGGGGACTATAAGGGACATGGATTTAAATGAAGGCCATTTGTAAGTTGGAGCCGATGTGACACAATGGACAAATCATCACACTACAAACTTCTTATTTGAACTTTAGGCAGTTGGGAGCAATCTTGCTAGACTCTAAATTCCTTCTATCTTCTTGGCATTAATCTGGATCTTGATTAGGATAGTCTTTGCCCTTGTAAAAAGTTTGGTACCCGAATTCATTTCTTTTCTTCTTCTCCCTTTTCTTTCTTTTTATTTTTCTTACTTTTCCCTTTCTTTGAGCATTTTATCATTTCATCCTTCTTCCTTATAGGATTGTCAAATACAGAACTTTCAAGAACTGGATGGTCTTCCTCCTTTTTCTTTGATTCTGATTGAATCTTTGGTTGGGTTGGACCAATTCAAGTCAATCCGTCCTTATAAACCAAATGGAAGTCTTTTGTTGTCTTAGGTAAAAGAGAACTCAGTTGGCTTTTTGAATCGCCTTTTTAGGATTTATCTATCTTTTTTTTCATTTCTTTTTTTTCTTTTCTCTTTTTTTTTTGGTTCTAGCTCAAATAGAGTTGTCTTGTTTGTAGCAACTTGGGTCTCCAATAATGGATGAGTGGAGTGACATAAATCTTTTTTAACAGGGATAAATCATTTGTTACTCCGATGTTATCTTGATATATTGGAGATTTTAGAAAAACTTCAACTACCCTTATGGTCTTAAAAACATGAACTACCCTTATGGTCTTGAGAACTTCAACTATCTTTATGCTCTGGAGAACTTCAACTAATCATTGCTTTCTTTGATCTTCTTGCCTGTTCATCTTAGTGATCATAGGACTTGTCAAAATCATCACAACAGCTCAGGGTAGGTTGTTGGGGTTATATGCCAATGAAAAGAAAGCTAAAACCTTATGAAGGCTCAAAGGGACAACTAGGTATTGATATTTAATAGGGTGGATACTAGTTGTCGGCTAACCAAACAATGCCTAGATCATTTCTCTCTTAAATAAGTAGAGTTCAATTTTGCCTCGAAAGTTTGTCAAAGCATGTTCTAAGACTGACTAGGACCTAGACAAAGGTAATTATGCAAGAGCCCTCTCTAAGTAAGCATACACAACTCAATGCTATAGAGTAATTTCCTCACCTAGTAAAGTAATTCAAGTCATGATGCATAAATATAATAATTTATAAATATCAAGCTAGATTCCTCATTGGTTGAGCACCAAAATGAACAAAGACCAACAATATTTTGACGAAAGTAATTTATTTCAAGCAACTTTAAATTTGAAAAACACAATAGTTCTAAAATATTAAAGAAAGTAAAATTGAAAAGCAACATTCAAGCTAAGGAAAGTTTGTTGAGTTTAATCTTCTTTTCCTTTAACCTCTTCAATATTTCTATCTTGAAAAGAGGATAAGACAAAATCTTCTTCCAATCCTTTTCCCACCATGAAGGTTGCCGGCAGAGGTACTCTATTGAACTTAGGTAATAGATTGTCTTTTGTGTTCGGCTCATTGGGCTCGGGCAGCTTTTCACTATCAATTAAATTTTGGATCTCATGTCTCAACCTCACACATCTATCTGTGTCATGCCCTTGCATTTGATGAAATTGAAAAAATGCTTTAGTGTCAAAATTAGGTGAGAGAGTGTTAGGCAAAGGGCGAGGATTTAAGGGTTGTAACAATCCCTTTCTTTGAAGCTTATTGAGAACCCAAGACATCGGTTTGCCTAATTCTGAAAACTGTCTTCTTATTCTTTGGTTAATAGTATTATCACCAACTTCTTTTTGCATGCTTTGATTTCCAGACTAGTAGTTCCCTTTCTCATTCCTTTTTATTGAAAAGTGATTCTTCTCTCTTTCCCATTCTTCAATTTATAGACCAGCTTGGAGGAGATCTTTGAAATCACCGATGAGCGTATGAGACATCCTCTCACGAAGACTAGGCAACACCCCTCTCACAATCATCCTTATTTGATTGGATTCATTGGGCCTCTTCTTGAGCAAAGCGGCCTTGTTTCTCCATCTCTTCACATAATCTACAAAATTCTCATTCGACCTTTGCCTAATGGACTCCACTTCCATTAAGGTAACTTCCATCTCGACATTATATCCATATTGTTGGATGAAGGCTTTGTAAAGCAAATCCCAATTCTTTTGTGTTCCATCATCTAAGACATTGAACCAATTTTGGACAACAAGGTCTAATGAGAGCATGAAGTACCTTAGGATTTGAGCCTTAGTAGCTTGGGCAGACTGCATAGCAGTGATATATTGCTTCACATGGAGATGAGGATTTTTGGTTCCATCAAACTTCGCAAAAGATGGCATCTTGAACTTGTATGGAACTTCTTCATCTAGCTCAAATAATTTGTCAACTTCGGACATTTCTTCGGTTTTTAGCTTCTTCTCAAATTTCTTTTCTAAGTCCGCAATCATCTTCTCAACATCAGATGTCTCGATCTTTTCAATAGTTGCCTTCTCAACAACCTTTGACTCTTTTTTTGTCTTGACGATCTTAGTAGTATTGAGCCCAATCATCATCATCAATGATCACCTTATCATCATCAAAAGCTACTTCATCAACTTTAGCCTTCCCCTTGTCTTTCTTGGTGCTAGCAGATGCTTCGGCATTGTTTCCTAAAATTGCAGCTAGTTGATTCTTTATGGTCTCGGCCATGGCCTCTTTTATTTCTTCCATCTTGGCGTTGAGGGCATCATCCACCATTCTTTGAATTTGTTCGGGATCCATTATTTTTGGTGAGCAAGTGATTGAGTCGTTGCTAGATTCTTTGCTTCTGGCGTAGGTCGGATTGTCGTAAGCTTTTGAACTATCATAATCTAGGGTTGTGAGCCAGAAAGGATTAATGATATGAGATGCAAATGTATGCATGTATGCATGTATACACAAACAATAGACAAACAAGGACAAATAGGACATTCCTTCCAACCTTATAACATCCACACGCGAATGGCAAGTTTCTTTTCCTAGGTATATGGTTAACAAAAAACCAACATGGGGTATCTTGTTTTCAAATAATTCACTCAGACGTTTCAACCAATAGTTATATTTTTGAAAATGGAAATCAGTCCATGATAATTCCCATTAATTAGGTTTTAATCCATTCAACCAACTAAAGTAGCTTTTATGCTATATTGGATTAAAACTAAATTAAGAGGTTTATTATAAATAGATTTCTCGCTTGAAAAAGTAACTAATGATTCATGCCAAAAACAAGCCCATGGTTAATTATTTCTTAGTATAAACTAGGTTCACAATTGATTTTTGATATTTCATAATTGACCTAAATAATTTGCAAGCTCTTTGTAAGAAGAGGTTGGATGAAAATAATTTTGTTTCTAAGCACATTGTAAAAATATTTTAGAAAAAATGGATTTTGGGCTTAGTATTTGGGCCATGAGCAAAAGAATTATTTATTTATTTTTAGAAAAATTTTATGTCCAAAGATCATTTTGAAATTGTTTTGAAAATAGCTTTGGTCTTTTGGATTTAGAGAAAATTTTATTTTGAGCTTACAATGTACTTAGGTCATATTAGAAAAAGAGCAAACCAAATAAGCCATGATTTAAGGCAAGATAAATTAACCATAGTCAAACAACATGCATTTGGGGTAAAAACCTAAGGAAAGTAACTAGGCCAATTACATGAGCTTCAGTCTTTGGGTTAAAAGGCTTAGGTTCCCATAGCAAGTATATACCAAATGGTATAAGGCTATGAGTGGTTATGCCGTACTCGATCTCCATACCTTGAGTGAAAGTATGGTATCCCTTACATAACACAACACGGGTAACATGGGCGTCCTAACTCATGCACACGATGCAATCTAATATGATGCAATGGATAATATCATTATAAGAAAGAATAGAATAATATAAAGACCAACGGAATCAACTTCTCTTATCACCAGTGGAGTCGCCACTGTGAGCGGGGATTTTTGCCCCCACTCCCAGTGGAATGATTCTTGCAACTTCGGCAATGTTTAGGCTCGGGGCCTTAGAGAACATGGACATAAGTCCGGAGAAAATGAAGTCGCCACCCAGATGGGCCGGAAAAAAGAAAGGGGTGGATGACTCGATTCCTAAGGAATACCTAACCCCCTAACGAGTTCAAAAAGTTAGGTACGTGTGAGGAATGTGACAAATGGCCCAGCACCCCCCACAATGCCCGGTTCATTGGAACCGGCCTTCTTTATAGGTCTTAATATTATAAAATTCCTAAATATAACAATATTCTCCATATTACACACAATAATTAAAACAAAGCATCGATATATTGAAAATCAAAACAATGTCCAAGCAAAATAAACCGAAGATGGAAACATGCCCTTACATAATCCATGCCTAAATAGGACACCCACCGAAAGGTAGAAACATGTCCTTTACATTGGTTCTAAAATAGAAAAGAAATTTAAATTACATGATATTTAACTAATGAGGTACCCACCAAATGGAAACATACCCCTTACAACATTTGGAAATAAAAAATAAATCGATAAAAGATAAATAACCTTTCATTATAAATAATTATTCATCAAAGATATCAATTAAAATATTAAATAAACATCCATCCATGATAAATTAAATAAATCAATCATTGAAATTAAATAAACCAACAAAGCATTGAAAATAAATTAAAGCATATAATAGACTACATAATCAAATATAAAAAGATTCAAATTAGGGTTACTGTTTCTATTTAAGGTTCTTTATTTAATATGTTTAGGGTTTTGGAATTTATGGTTTTAAGCTACTGTAAGTTTTAAAGGAATTGAAATGGATTAAAGTTTTATAATTTAAGAGGTTGATAAAGTTCTTTGATTAACCAAATTAGTGTTTGAGGAGTGAGTGAAATCATGACATTAGGGTTTGGACACTTTAAAACATCTGGTTTATGATTATTAGCTACTGAATTGTTGTTTTTAGGCGTACTGTGTTTGAATTTTAATATTTAGGTTTATAAGGTTTTAAGGTTTAAAGGATTAGGGTTTAGAAAAATTAGGGTTTAAAGTTTTAAGGGAGTTAGGGTTTAAGAAAACTAGGGTTTAATGTTAGCTAGTTTGAGGTTACTGTTTTAGTTTTAAAGTTGAATTAGGGTTTTTAGTGTTTCGGAGAATGTATTTGATTTTAGGATTTGGAAAAACAATTTATAGTTTTATGAAGCTTTATGAAAATAAACAAAACGATTTAAGGTTTATAGAAACAGAAAAGATATTTTTTAGGGTTTTTGGAAAGAAAAGGATTCAATTTAGGGTTTTGAAAAATTGGAAAGCAGAATAGTGTTTTGGTAAATTAATGAAACGATTTAAGGTTTTGAAAAGTTAGAAAGTAGATTAAGGTTTTAAGATTTTATAGAAACAACAATTTTCAATCTTGAGTGATGAAACTACTGTAAAGAAAATTAAATAAAGAAATTCATACATTCGTTTGTCGGTTCCACCAAAAATTGTTTCTTGGATGAACAAGAATAAAGACAAGCTTTGCTACCTTTGATGAATTATAGATTGCTTGCTTATCGCTTCGGTTTGCTAAATTTTGACCACCTAATCAAAAGTCTCCCAAAGTTCTTAGTTCAAGAAGAATTCGAGTCCGATCCCTCAAAGTTTTTATCCAAAAGTCCTCTCAAAATTTCCTCCTTTTTTCCTCCTAAATTTCGAGCCCCCTTTTTTGTGTTGTTTTTAGTCCTATTTATAGAAGATTTTGATGATTAATCTTAATTGTTTACAGAATCTAACATTAATTAAGAAAAGGAAACCGAAACTAAATTGTATTTGGTTTCAGAAAAAATTACGTCGGAAAAATTTTGCTGGCGAAAAAAAACTGCTGCAGAAAAATTTTTTCTAGCGAAAAAGTTGCCGCTGGTGCTTGCGGGCTGCGGGCGATTTCGTCCAACCCCAAAATCGAAGTTAACAAAACAACACAACTCCAAAAATACCAAATCAACCATGAACACATCTACAACAACCATTTACCAAACTCATAATCGCAAGTCAAAAGAAAACAAAGAAACAAGTTGGAAACTTACCAAAAATGAAGAAAATCCTTAAAACTCCAACTTGATCTCTTGAAATCCTTCAATTCCTTGAGTTTGGAAACAAAAAAATCTCTCCCTCTTGAATATGGTGGTGATGGTGGGCCAAAGAAGAAAATAAGAAAATGAAAATGAAAGAAGAAGAAAGAAAGAAAGAAAGAAAGTCAACCTCTTAAACCAAACACTTTCCTCAAATTACTCTCGACCAAGCAATTTTAATAATATACTAATCAACCCACTTACATCATCTTCCACTAACTTTAATTTAATCACTTTAATTAAAAATATCTCTTGACCAAATAAGCTATAGATTTGTATATAATATATATCTCTTCATATAAACAACATATACACATCTTCCTATCATCTTATCTTTATCACTTAATCAAATATACACTTAAAATCATTTAATCCAATTTCAACAATTAACATTCCAAAATTTTAGGGTATCATTTGGGATATTACAGAGTGGTTATGCCATGCTTGATCTCCATACCTTGAGTGAAAGTATGGTATCCCTCACATAACACAACACCGGTAACACGGGCGTCCTAACTGACACACACGATGCAATCTAATATGATGCAATGGATAATATCATGATAAGAAAGAATAGAATAATAAAAAGACCAATGGAATCAACTTCTCATTTCCCCAGTGGAGTAGCCACTGTGAGCGGAGATTTTTGCCTCCACTCCCGGTGGAATGGTTCTTGCGACTTCAGCACTGTTAGGCTCGGAGCCTTAGAGAACATGCTTTATTAGTTTTTTTTCTCAAATTGCTATTTATTTATTATGATAATTATTGTTTTCATCATGCATTTTAGTAGTTTTAATCTGTTTATTCAGTGATTTCAGCATTTTGGTAGTTTTTAATTTATCCCAGTGTTTAGATCATTTTTGTACTAGTTTTTAGTATGATGTTTATGTGTTTTTAGTTAATGTTTCATTTGATTTTTGTTTGAAGTTTGTTTTAAGTGTTTGTTTTAGGTTTAAGTGCAAAAACTCCCTTGGAAGATCAAAACAAAGAAAGAAGAGCATGAATCAGCCAAATCAAGCTTGGTTGTGTCACCTCAAAGGGAATTTTGGCAGAAGCTGACACGGGCCAGGAGACACTGCCAAGCCATTGGCCATGTCTCACTTGAAGACCAAAACGAAAGAAACCAAAGAAAGAAAAGAAAGGAAGGAAAGGAGAAACAGAAGCTGACACATTCAAGTGACACATGTCCCATCCTAAGCCAAAGAACAAAGAACCAAAGAAAAGAAATAGAAGCTGACACACCCACATGACATGGCCAAGCCACTGGCCGTGTCACATGACACGGCCAGCAAGCTTGGTCGTGTCCCATCTCATGACAAAGAAAAGACAAGCATAATAGAGAAGTAGAAGGTGACACACCCATGTGACACGGCCAAGCTTGTGGCCGTGTCACACCCAGCACCCAAATATGAGATTACACAAATTTTTAGAGAAGGGAATTGTATAAATAGATAATATTAGGTCAAGGGGGAGATACTTTGAGCCATTCTTCATTTATCTTTGGAATTTAACTCTGAAATAAGAAATCTATTAAAGATTGATGTCACTTTTATTCAAACACTGTAGATCAAATTAGTTCTAGCCATTACATTATTCTTTTAACAAAAATTTGAGCAAGAGATTCTTCAGAAACCAAAGGAAGATTGTGATTGGTTTTGCTCTTCAACTCTATTTCTTAAGTTTCATTGAAATTTTATTTATGAATTCTTTAATGTTTAAATTAATTTCTTTGAATTTCAATGAGATGAATTTGTTTGATAGTATTACTATGAACTAATTTTGATCTAGTCTAGGGTTTGTATGAATCTACTATGATTGTATGAACTGTTTATTTCTCTTAATTCATTTATTTCTTTTATCCTTAATTGAATGGATTAATCTTAATATATAATTGATTGGCCACCAATTATGTGTTTTAGGTATTTAGATGAAGGATTGAGAAATGAAGTTTAATACCAGAATAATTTAATTAGGGACTTAGGTGAATTAGAAATATAAACCTAAGGAAAGGATCATTTTTATTGTAGTAAGATTAATTGAAAAAGGATTGAATGCGAGAGCTTATTTCCTTAATTTGATTAATTAAGTTGCTTGAAATATGATCTTTGAAATTAAATCAGTTGAGAGGAATAGCCGTTCATACATATAAATTAGTAGAGAAGTGCAAACCCTAGGCTTTTCTTTTAAGTGAATCAATATATCTGTTCAAATTTCTTTCTTTGCATTAAATTCAATTCCTTTCTATTTTCATTAGTTGTTTAGCAATTTAATTTTATTGATAATTTGTTATTTACGATTTGATAAATAATTAAGCTTATCTAGCTTCCTTGTAAGATGACCTTGAGGTGTTCACCGAAATACTACAGCAGCCTCATATACTTGCGAGTGTAGCTTTAGTAGTGTTTATTAAAGCGCAACAAGTTTTTGGCATCGCTGTCGGGGAAGCTAATTGGTGTAATTGTTTATTAGTCAGATATATATTGTAAATTTTTTTTCATTTTTTATATTTTATTTTATTTTTCTTTTGCTTTAAATAATTCCTTCTTTCAGAAATTTTGTTTATGCAAGGTAGGAGATCACTCGGAGGAGAGCTTTGCCCATTTATTTTAGAAATTCAAAGAGAGAAAAGGAGCAGAGAAGAGTTTGAATTGTATACCGGGTTTGATACAGAGGAGGAAATTTTTGATTTTGAGTCGAATACTGCACAGTCTACCAATATGGGAGACGAAAGGCAAAGAACTATGAGGGATTTTGCCAGACCTGTCATTGGGATTGCCACCTCATGTATAAGATTGACAGATACAACAAGAAATTATGAGTTCAAGAATATCCATTACAACATGCTGCCATCTTTCTATGGAGTTCCGAATGAGGATCCTTTGAATTTTATTTGGGATTTCTACTCCACCCTCAACACATTTCCATTGGGAGGACTAATAGAATACCAGTTGAGGATGAGGTGTTTTCCATACACATTAAAGGATAGGGCAAAAAGATGGCTTATGATGTTGCCTAAAAATTCTTTGACAACTTGGGAGCAAGTATATAACAAGTTTATGGGCAAATTTTACTCACATCAAAAGATAGCTAAATTAAGAGGAAAAATAGCTACATTTGCTCAATTTGATGGAGAGCCATTTCATGAGGCTTGGGATAGGTTTAAGATGTTGCTAATCCAGTGTCCACACCATCACTACCCACTTCAATTGCTGAATCAGTTTTTCTATGATGGTCTAACCCAGCAATTTTAGAATACTGTTGATAATGCAGCTAAGGGAGGTATGGGAGAAAAGACAGCAGAAGAGACTTATAATATCTTTGAAATGTTAGGAGCTAATTCCAAACAAAAAATTGTAAGAGGAAGAAGTAAAGGGGTAAATCAAGTGGAAGCCAACACTGAGATGGTTAATCAGATAGCTGAATTGACAAGACAAGTGCAGATGCTGAACATGAAGAGCAATACTTGTTCATCCACTCAAGAAGTGTGTGGAATTTGTGGGACTTTTGGTCATGGAGCAAATATATGCCCCTCTGCATACGAGTCTTATGGAAATGAGGCTAAGCAACTTAACGCTATGGAGGGATATCAACCAAGAGCCCGGAATGATCCTTTCTCAAACACTTACAATCCTCATTGGTGAAATCATCCAAACTTTTCATGGGCAACAAATAATTTTCAACAACCTTTCCATTTGCTCCAAAGACAAAATCAACCGCCAGGGCAATCTTCAAATCAAGGGCAGCCTAAAAGATATAGTTTGGCGGATAGTTTACATGCTTTTATCCAAGTCAGTACCGAGAATCAAGAGATGAATAACAAAAGGTTGGATTCATTAGAAGCATCTTTCAAGAAGTTGGAGACCCAAGTGGGACAACTTGCACCAAAAATGCAGATTCAATAGAAAGGAAAATTTTTTAGTCAACCTGAGCAAGCACAAGCAGTGACTGTTCTTAGAAGTGGCAAGGTAATAAATAATGGTGTTGAAAATAATTCTGTGAATGCAAGTGATCAAGAAAATGAAAAAGAAGGAGGACCAGAGGACAAGAGTGATGGAAAAAAATCAATGGAGCAATCTCCTTTAGCAGATTTAGACAAGGAAAGTAATCCTTACCGGCCACCTATACCATTCCCAGTAGATTGAAGAATGATAAACAAGATAAGCAATTTTCAGACATCTTCAACATGCTGTCCAAGGTAAGTATTAACTTACCTCTACTTGAAGCAATAAAAAATATGCCGACTTATGCCAAATTCTTCAAGGAATTGAACACCAAGAAAAAGAGGTATGAGCCAAATGAAAAGGTGATAGTATCAGAGGTAGCTAGTGCTGTTTTTCAACATAAACTACCTCCGAAGCTAAAGGATCCTGGTAGTTTTGTAATTAAAATTACTATGGATAACGGAAAGGGGACTGATGGCATGTGTGATTTAGGAGCCAGTGTTAATTTGATGCCTTACTCTGTGTATCTTGATTAGAACTTGGGGAACTAAAACCTAATAAAATGGTCTTGCAATTACCTGACAGATCTCTTAGATTCTCGAAAGGAATTATAGAAGATGTGTTAGTTAAGGTTGGTGGATTGATAGTGCCCGTGGATTTTATAGTCCTTGACATGGGAGGAGATAACCCTACACCATCCGCACACACTATTCTACTGGGTAGGCCTTTTATGGCTACGACCAACACCTTGATTGATGTTAAAAATGGTAAATTGTCAATGACTGTCTTGGGACAAATGGTTGTATTTTCTATTTTTAACACTTCTCCTATTCCTTCAACTGCATTATATGAGGATTGCTCTTTAATTGATTGTATTGACGCAGTTGTTTCAGATGTTTTCTTACAAATAGGTTCTTCGGATAAATTGGAGCTGGTACTGACCTTAGATCATAACTTTGATATTTTTTACTCAAAAGTAGCCAGTTGCCTTGATATATTGGAAAGTGCTGAAATAGAGGAATTTAAAGAGGAACCATCATTCGATGGTTAGCGCTAAATCCAAAAAGAAGAGAATAATCCTTCACTTAAGTTAGCGCTAAAAGAGTTGCCTAAAAACCTGATATATGTGTTTTTAGGAGATCACGACACCTTACCTGTGATAATTTCTAGCGAACTTAGTGAAAGGGAGGAGATGAGGTTGGTGAGTGAATTAAAAAGATTAAAAAGAGCTATAGGATGGGGGTTGAGTGATATTAAAGGTATTAGCCCTTCGATGTGCATGCATAGAATTATCTTAGAAGAGGGAGCTAAACCTGTAAGAGAGACCCAAAGGCGCCTTAACCCAAACATGAGTGAAGTGGTTAAGAAGGAAGTGCATAAATTGCTTGATGAAGGAGTGATATACCCGATAGCCAATAGTGAGTGGGTTAGCCCAGTACATGTAGTGCCTAAGAAATCAGGAATCACTGTGGTAAAAAATGAAAAGGATGAATTGATTCCTGCTAGGACTACCACTGGGTGGAGAATTTGTATAGACTACAGGAAGTTAAATAATGCCACAAAGAAAGATCATTTCCTTCTTCCTTTTATTGATTAAATGCTGGATAAACTTTCTGGACACTCACACTATTGCTTTTTGGATGGACCTTCAGGTTATTATCAGGTGCCGATCGCCCCTGAGGATCAATCCAAGACCACTTTTACTTGCTCTTTTAGGACTTTTGCATTTCGGCATATGCCCTTTGGCTTGTGCAATGCGCCTGCAACTTTTCAGAGATGCATGATGTCTGTTTTCACGGACATGATAGATGACTTTATTGAGGTATTTATGGATGATTTTTCTGTTTTTGGTAACTCTTTTGATAATTGCCTCAGTAAACTTGTTCTTGTGCTTGAAAGATGCATTGAATGTAATCTCACTTTGAGTTGGGAAAAAAGTCATTTCATGGTTACTCATGGTATTGTGTTGGGCCATATTGTGTCTAGTAAAGGGATTGAGGTGGATAAAGCTAAGGTAGAGTTGATTTTGAAGTTACCCCCACCTACCTCTGTTAAGGGAATAAGAAGCTTTCTAGGGCATGCAGGTTTTTACCGGAGGTTTATTAAAGTTTTTTCTAAAATAAGCCAACCATTGTGTCATTTGCTTGGAAAAGATGTTCCATTTGTGTTTACTGCACAATGCATGCAAGCTTTCAATTCCCTTAAGGAAAAATTGACCGGTGCACCGGTAATTGTAGCTCCTGTTTGGTCCTTACCTTTTGAAATTATGTGTGATGTATCCAATCATGCAGTAGGAGCTGTCCTTAGGCAAAGGGTTAACAAATTTTTTAGAGTGATTTATTATGCTAGCTTGACCCTACGTAGCCCACATGTTAATTACATAACAACTGAAAAAGATATACTAGCTGTTGTTTTTGCCTTAGATAAGTTTAGAGCATATTTGATTGGGTCTAAAATTATTGTGCATTCAGATCACGCAGCTTTAAAATATCTTTTGACCAAACAACATTCTAAACTCGTTTAATTAGATGGGTGCTATTATTGCAAGATTTTGATTTTCAAATCAAAGACACTAAGGGAAGTGAAAATGTTGTAGTTGATCATTTATCTAGGTTACCTTCCTTTGATTAAAATCTTGCAACTGATAGAGTTCATAGAAATCTAGAAGCATTTCCTGATGAGCAGTTGTTTGCGGTAATGAATTCACCATGGTTTGCAGATATTGCTAACTATCTTGCTTGTGGTCTTTTGCATTCTAACATGTCATTTCAGGAAAAGAAAAGGTTTCTGCACATGAGTAAGTTCTATTTCTGGGGTGAACCTTACCTATTCCGAATATGCAAAGATGAGATAGTTCACAGGTGTGTACTTGAGGAAGAACAACTTAGCGTTCTTCAATTTTGTCATGACCTTCACTGCAGTGGTCATTTTGGAAGGAGAAAGACTGTCGAAAAAGTACTTCAAAGTTGATTTTATTGGCCTACTCTATTCAAAGATGCTCAAGAATATTGTAAGCATTGTGACCACTATCAAAGAGTAAGTAATATTGGAAGGTGGAATGAAATGCCCCTTCAATCTTATATTGTAGTTGAACTGTTTGATGTTTGGGGAATAGACTTCATGGGTCCTTTTCCCAAATCTTTTGGTTATGAATACATATTGGTTGCTATTGTTTATGTTTCAAAATGGGTGGAGGCAATCCCCACCCGAACTAATGATGCTAATGTGGTTGTTAAATTTGTGAAGGAATACATTCTTAGCAAATTTGGCACACAAAGAGTGATAGTCAGTGATGGGGGAAGTCACTTCTGCAACAAACTTTTTGAGAAGTTAATGCACAAGTCGGGTGTGAAACATGAAGTGGCGACCCCATACCATCCACAGACTTCAGGACAAGTTGAGACATCCAACAAGCAAGTCAAAGGAATTTTGGAAAAAACAGTCAACTCATCAAGGAAGGATTGGGCAAGTAGATTGAATGAAGCATTGTGGGCATATCGAACGGCTTTCAAGACTCCTTTGGGTATGAGTCCATAACGATTGGTTTTCGGTAAAGCTTGTCATTTACCAGTGGAGTTAGAGCACAAGGCATATTGGGCAATTAAGACTCTGAATTTAGATTTGGACAAGGCAAAGAGAGAATGTTTTTTGCAAATTTTGGAGTTAGATGAACTAAGGAACGAGGCATATGAGAGTTTGAGGATTTATAAGGACCGTACTAAAGCACTTCATGACTAAATTTTAGTATGAAAGACTTTGAGCCCAAGTATGAAGGTCTTGCTTTTCAATTCTCATCTCTGACTATTTCTAGGAAAACTCAAGTCTCGATGGAGTGGTCCTTTCGAGATAACTCAGGTATATCCTTTTGGTGCTATAGAATTACTTAACTCTCGAATGAATGAAACTTTTAAAGTAAATGGACAGAGAGTTAAACCATATAATGAGGGGTTCTAAGAAGTAAGGATTGTCGATAGTACTTTGATCTACGATCCTTAATTCTTGCAGAAACGTCCAGTTAAGACGATGTTAAAGAAGCGCTCAATGGGAGGCAACCCATTGTTATTGTTTTTATCATTTTAAGTTTAGTATCTTCAGTTTATTTATTTATTTTCCCTTCTATTTTTCTTTAAGGCTTGATGGTTTGGAGATTGGAAGTTTTTTTATTCTTGCAGAGAACAGGCTAGGAGCATTGAATTTTAAGTGTGGGGTAGTACAAGGAGGGCCATCTAGTTCCTTGATCGCAAAAGAGGTTCTTTCTATCTTTTATGCTGAAGTCGTTGCTCCACTATGCGTGATACAAAAGAGGTTCTTCCTATCGTTTCTTTTGTTTACATTGAGGACAATGTAACTCATAAGTGTGGGGTAATTTTTAAGCTTTTCTTTAATTTTTATTTTGTTTTCTTTGTGAGTTATATTGTGCGTTTTTCATGGGATAGTTGTTGGAAACTTATTGACTTTTTTGTAATTCTAGCATTACATTTGAGCCTTTAGTATCAGCATTGAGATTAGCATTTGAATTCATTCAAGATTAATTTTCATGTTCTGCAATTCATGACCTATAAATCTCTGAGAACCCACCCTTTGTGAGTTTTGAGCCTAATAGATTGAATATTATTGTCAATCGATTTTCTTTTCTTAAGTGTGCACCTTCATGATTTTGTATCTCTAGAGCTTTCTTTTGCATACTAATTGAACTCACATTATCATTTCATTTCAAGTTTTAAAATGATGAAGGCAAATTAGGATTACCCCCTTTAGCTTAAAAAGACCTCCCTTAATTGTGAATTCCTTAGTGAGCCAAGTTGAGCCTTTGACCTTTTCTTGATTGATTGATCAACACAATTAACAACTCAACATTTTTCTATTATTATCATACCTTCATTAAGGAATGGAGTTTCTTATGATATGACAATAGGAGTGGTTTAATTGATAAGTATGGGGTAAACAAAAAAATAATAATAATAAAATAGTATTGTTTTAGTAAGATTTGGGGCTAAAATGCATATTTTGCATATTTTATTTGACTAAGAGTCGATTATTCTTTTCTTCTACATTTGAGCTAGATGTTCAATGTATTTTTATAGTTTGCATATATATGTAAAAAAATAAATAAATAAAAAATAAAAAGAGAAGATATATATATACAAAATTCATATAATTTCTAGCATTAGTCATCAAAGAGGAATTTCGACTCATTTACTTTTCTTTAAGTATGCAAATATTTGAGATTATCAAGGGGTTGGTAAATATGCCATTTGAGGGAGTTACGAGTTTCTACGCAAGATTATTGTCTAATTTAGATGCTCCATTTCTTAATGTTTCAACTTAAATGTCTTTTCTCACACCTTCACCTTAGCCCCATTACATCCAAATGAAAAGACCTTCGGATTATTTCCTGAGAAAAATCAGTGAGGGGGATTGGATAATTAAGCAAGTTTATGGTAGTATACAATCATGATTGGTTTGAGTGAATCAACCTTTGAATTGAGAGAAACACTTAGATGAGAGATGAGATTTGTTATGTCTGAATTAATGAATGAGTTAAGAAAATCTTGATTGAAGTAAATTGCATTTATTTATTGTTGAGTATTAAAGGATTTCATCTTATATACTTGAATTATAGTTAAGGTTAATTAAGTTTTTAATTTATGCCATGTGAATTTGCTTGAGAACAAGTAAAGTTTTAAGTGTGGGGTAGTTGTTTTATTAGTTTTTGTTCTCAAATTGCTATTTATTTATTACGATAATTATTGTTTTCTTCATGCATTTTAGTAGTTTTAATCTGTTTATTTAGTGATTTCAGCATTTTGGTAGTTTTTAAATTATCCAGCGTTTAGATAATTTTTGTACTAGTTTTTAATATGATGTTTATGTGTTTTTAGTTAATTTTTATTTGATTTTTGTTTGAGGTTTGTTTTAAGTGTTTGTTTTAGTTTTAAGTGCAAAAACTCCCTTGGAAGATCAAAACAAAGAAAGAAGAGCATGAATCAAGCAAGACATGGCCAAGCCAAATCAAGCTTGGCCGTGTCACCTCAAAGGGAATTTTGGCAGAAGCTGACACGGCCAGGAGACACGGCCAAGCCACTGGCCGTGTCTCACTTGAAGACAAAACCAAAGAAACCAAAGAAAGAAAAGAAAGGAGGGAAAGGAGAAACAGAAGCTGACACATTCAAGTGACACGGCCAAGCCACTGGTCATGTCAAATGACTCGGCCAAGCCACTGGTCGTGTCACATGACATGGCCAGGAGCTTGGTCGTGTCCCATTCTAACCCAAAGAATGAAGAACAAAAGAAAAAAAAAACAGAAGCTGACACGCCCACATGACACGGCCAAGCCACTGGCCATGTCAGATGACACGGCCAGCAAGCTTGGCCGTGTCCCATCTCATGCCAAAGAAAAGACGAGCACAATAGAGAAGCAGAAGGTGACACACCCATGTGACACGACCAAGCTTGTGGCCGTGTCACACCCAGCACCCAAATACGAGCTTGTACAAATTTTTAGCGAAGGGAATTGTATAAATAGATAATATTAGCTCAAGAGGGAGATACTTTGAGCCGTTCTTCATTTTTCTTTTGGAATTTATCTCTGATACAATAAATCTATCAAAGATTGATGTCACTTTTATTCAAATACTCTAGATCAAATTAGTTCTAGCCATTACATTATTCTTTTAGCAAAAATTTGAGCAAGAAATTCTTCAGAAACCAAAGGAAGATTGTGATTGGTTTTGTTCTTCAACTCTATTTCTTAAGTTTCATTGAAATTTTATTTATGAATTCTTTAATGTTTAAATTAATTTCTTTGAATTTCAATGAGATGAATTTGTTTGATAACATTACTATGAACTAATTTTGATCTAGTCTAGGGTTTGTATGAATCTACTATGATTTTATGAACTGGTTATTTCTCTTAATTGGTTTATTTCTTTTATCCTTAATTGAATGGATTAATCTTAATATATAATTGATTGGCCACCAATTATGTGTTTTAGATATTTGGATGAAGGATTGAGAAATGAAGTCTAATACCGGAATAATTTAATTAGGGACTTAGGTGAATTAGAAATATAAACCTAAGGAAAGGATCATTTTGATTATAGTAAGATTAATTGAAAAAGGATTGAATGTGAGAGCTTATTTCCTTAATTTGATTAATTAAGTTGCTTGAAATCTAATCTTTGAAATTAAATCTGTGGAGAGGAATAGCCATTCATACATATAAATTAGTAGAGAAGTGCAAACCCTAGGCTTTTCTATTAAGTGAATCAATATATCTGTTCAATTTTCTTTCATTGCATTAAATTCAATTCCTTTCTGTTTTCATTAGTTGTTTAGCAATTTGATTTTATTGATAATTTGTTATTTACGATTTGATAAATAATTAAGCTTATCTAGCTTTCTTGTGAGACGACCTTGAGGTGTTCACCGAAATACTACAGTAGCCTTGTATACTTGCGAGTGTAGCTTTAGTAGTGTTTATTAGAGAGCAACAGAACACGGACCTAAGACTAGAGAAAATGGAGTCGCCATCCGAATGGACCGAAAAAAAGAAAGGGGTAGATGACTCGATTCCTAAACAATCCCCAACCCCTTAATGGGTTCGAAAAGTTAGGTACGTGTGGGAAAAGTGAGAAATGGCCCAGCACCCCCACAACACCCGAGTCATTGGAACTGGCCTCTTTTCAGGTCTTAATATTATAAATTTCTTAAATATAATGATATTATCCATACTACATGCGATCATAAGAATAAATAAATACTTTATTAAAATCACAATAATGTCCAAACAAAACAAATAAATGGACGCCCATCCAGGAATAGAAACAAGTCTTTACATCGTCTAATATCTAAAACTAAATAGGACACCACCGGAAGGTGGAAACGTATCCTTTACATTGATCCAAAAACTTTAAAATAAATTAAATTATATAATGCTCACAATATGAGGTACCCAAATCATGGAAACATACCTCTTATAATATTTTGAAACCAAAGCAAATCAATAAAAGTAACCAACCATTCATCATAAGTAAAATATTCATCCTGGATATGAAACTTTAATCAAAATGCATGATAAACATTCATCTAATTTAAATAAAATGGTAAGTATATAAATTTAGGGTTTATGCATCATTTAGGGTTTCTTGAATGAAATTAGGATTTTATAGGTCTTATGTTTAACAATTAGGGTTTTGTATTTACTGGACTAGTAAACTAAGAAATTTTTAATATGAAAAAAATAATATGGCGACTGGATGTTTGAATTAAAGATTAGATTTGAAATAAATTAGGGTTTGAATCTAAAGAATGGATTTTTTTTATTTAGGGTTTCAGAAGTTGTATGAAACTAATATTAAGGTCTAGGGTTTAAGTAAATAAAATTGAAGCTCGTGAAAAAAGGATTAAAAGTTAGGTATTTTGAAAGAATATGCTACTGTGAATTTTAGAAAATAGAATTGATTATGATTTTGAGAAAACAGATTATTGTTTTGTAGTATTAGAAAAGTGCAATTAGGATTTTAGGCTTCAAAAATTAGTTTGATGGGTATTAAGATATTAGGGTTTTGAAAAATAATTTTTAGGGTTTTAGATAGAAACTAGATGATAAATAGAAAAATTGATCAATGTGTTTTAAATAAAAATCCATCTATTGTATGCTTAAACAATTGATCAAATTGAATAATGCGGCTACTGGAAATATGAAAAAGTTATAGACACTCAAACCTCCGGTGTTAGTTCCACCACAATTTTAATTCTGGTTGAACAATAACAAAGACAGTGTGTGCTACCTTTTATGGATTGTTTTGTTGTTTGCTCCCTCTTGATCCTTCAATTCCGAGGTTATGAATAAATTGCTAAAATGAATTCGACTAGTTCTTGAATAAAATTTTGATCCCAAAAGTCCTAATCCCATCCCATCCCTTTTTGTGTGTTTTAATGTGGTATTAATAGGTAATAAAAATAAAAAACCTAGTATGTTAAGGAAATTAAAATTTATTTTGGAAATAAAATTAAAAACCAAGTAAAATAAGGTTTTGGAGAGAACTGCGCGCGAGCCCAGGCAAAATTGGCCCCAGGCGAGCTGAGAGTGAGCTATGGGCTGGACACCGGCAAAACTGTGTGCTAGGTATAGTTTCATCATAGGTTTTTCCTATGACAAATTGGCCCATGGCCAATTTGCGCAAGCAAAACCTGCGGCGAATTGGCCTGTGGCCATTCGTCGCATGTATTCCTGCGGCGAATTGGCCCAAGCCAATTCATCGCCGATTCTGCCGTTGCCATTTTTTATTTATATATATATATATAATAAATAAAAAGTAAAATAAATATTAAAATAAATAATAAATATTTATAAATAAATGATAAATAAAAAAATAATAAATATTAAGTAAAATAAATAATAATTATTAAAATAAAATAATTTATACCTCAAAAAATTATTTCAGACTTTTTTAAAATCTTTGGACTAGACTAGGTCAAAAATTAAGGGTCTACGATGGGCTTTAAGATATTTTTTAAATAGGCTCAAAGCCGTTTTTCACTTCATGACCCAAATTTTAAATTTTTTTAGTAACACATTTTTTTTAGATGGGCTTACAACTATTTAGGTTTATTATGGAATGCCAAAAATCAATTGTGGGCTTAATTTATACCAAGAATAGTTAATCATGGGCTTGTTTATGGCATGAATCATTAGTTTTTTTTTTCCAAATAGGAAATCTTTTTATGATAAACTATTTAATTTGGTTTTAATCCATAATATAGCATAAAAGCTATTTTTAGTTGATCCAATGGATTAAGGCTATTAATGAGAATTATCATGGACTGACTTCTATGTTTAAAAATACAACTGTTAGTTAAAAATGTGCAAATGAATTTTGTCGAAAAAAAAGATGTCTCATGTTGATATTTTGTTAACCATGTACCTAGAAAAGAAGACTCGCCATCCATGTGTGGAGGTTATAAGGTTGGAAGGAATGTCCTATGTATCTTTGTCTATCTGTTATTTGTACATCCATGCATACATATATTGCATCACATGTCATTGATCCTTTTTGGCTCACAGCCCTAGAGTGCAACAGTTCAAGAGCCTAAGATAATTTGACCTACACCAGTGATGTGGAATCCACCAATGATTTAGTCAGCTTCTCACCAAAAGCAATGGATCCTAAGCAAGTCCAAAAAATGGTAGATGATGCACTCAACTCCAAGATGGAAGAACTAAAGAAGGTCCTATCTAAGACCATGAGAAGCCAACTAGCTACACTATTGGAGAACACTGCTAAAGCATCTGCTAGTACTAAGAAACAAAAAGACAAAGGAAAGGCCAAGGTTGGTAAAGTAGCCATGGATGATGACAAGGTGATGCTTGATGATGATGATGACTGGGCTCAATACTTTCAAGATCCTAAAGATAAGAAGAAGGAGCCAAAGGTTGTATAGAAGTCAACTGTTGAAAAGACTAAAGCTTCAAATTGGAGAAGATGATTACTGAGTTGGAGAAAAGTTTAAAAAGAAGCTGGAGATGGAAGAAATGTCACAGGTGGATAAACTGTTTAAACAATATAAAGAAGTCTAATATAAGTTTACAATGCCTTCTTTTGCTAAGTTCGATGGAACTGGCAACCCTCATCTTCATGTCAAGTAGTACATCACTGCTATGCAGTCTGCTTGAGCTACCAAGTCTCAAACTCTAAGGTGCTCTCGTTGGATCCTATTATGCAGAATTAGTTCAACACCTTAGAGGACAATACTCAGAAGAGTTAGGATTCTTTGTACAAAGCCTTCATCCAATAATATGGGTACAATGCTGAGTTGGAAGTTACTTTGATGGAAGTTGAGTCAATCAGACAAAAGCAAAATGAGAATTTTGTTGATTATGTGAAAAGGTAGAGAAACAAAGCTATATTGCTCAAGAAAAGATCCATCGAGTCAGATCATATTAGGATGATCATAAGAGGGGTGCTGTCCAATCTTCATGAAATGATGTCCCATACTCTCATAAGGGATTTCAAAGACATTATCCAAGGTTGTTTGGAAATAGAAGAATGGGAAAGGGAGAAGAACTATTTTTCTACATGAAGGAACGAGAAAGGAAGCTATTACTCTGGCAATTAAAGAACGCAAAAGGCAGTCGATGTTATTTTCAGATGCTGATTTAACAGAGGAGGGAAGAGATCACATTCGCCGACTTTTATTAAAGTAGAAGTAAATGGAAAGAAAACTCCATGTTTGATGGTTGATGATGGATCTACCATAAATATTTGTCCACTTAAGATCTTGCCAAAGCTAACTATGTCGAAAAGGGATCTAAGCTCGACCAAAGTGATGATTAGGGCTTATGATAATATCAAAAGGCATGCCGAAGGAACTTTCAAAGCCATTATGAAGGCTAGCCCCATTGAGTCCATAGTGGAGTTTGTGAACTTGGATATTCCCGTCACCTTTGCACTACTGTTGGGACAACTCTGGTTTCATCCTCTCAGTGGAGTTCCTTCTACACTCCATTAGAAGATCAAGTTTCCAAATGGCGATGAAATTGTGGTTATCAAGGTTGAGGACAATGAACTGATGAATGCTCTAATGGTTGAGAGGCCTCTTAATGGATTCCAAGTGGTTGTTGTTTCTGATAATGAGATGGTGGACCCCAGAGTCCTGACTATGATGAAGAATATGAATTACCTACCTGACACTGGCCTTGGAAAAGGAAAGATAGGTGTGACAAAGCTTCCAAATTTTAAGACTCAAACCTCCAGGAAAGGGTTGGGATATGATGAAGCTAATAAAGGTGTTCTGCTGAAGAAGAATGAGAAGATGAGTTTTTCTCTGCTCGAAGAGGTTTTTGTTAAAGCTCCAGACATGGGAGAACTCCAAGGGAAGCTAAAGCCAATAATGTTCATGGGGAAGATGATTTTGGGCTTTGAGATCTTTGCAGATGTTGCTAAACTAGTAGAACATAATAGATGGAGAAAAAGCTTGCCTTGCCATGTGACAAGGAGCCTAGCCTAGAAGAGCAGAAGGAAGATGTCCTAAAGAATCAAAAGACTCTAGAGGAGATTGGTGCTCTAATTAAAGACCAGTTTGAAAGTCATTTAGTTTCTGATTATGAGAACAATGTGTTTGATTTTGATTTTAATTTGTCTTCTTTTTATGTGGATGATGATGTTTTCTTTTCTAAGATGAATGCAATAAAGTCTAATTTTGCTTACTTGTGTGATGTTTTTCTTGATGGTTGCATACATTCAAGTAGTGATTACATGAGCATTTTTAATATTAACTCTATTGACACATAATCATTAAATTTGGGAACAACCAACAATCCGAAAAACATTAGCTTAGCATCTGACCTTACTCCTAAAAAGAGTGAGAGAGATTAGAAAAAATATTTAAAAAGTTTGAAGAAGTCTTTGCTTGGTCTTATGAGGATATGCCTAGAATTGATCGAGACATAGCCGAGCACAGGATTCCCACTTACACTCATATGAAACGTATCAAACAAAAGCTTAGATGATTAAGGCCAGAATGGGCAAAACTGGTCAAAGAAGAAGTGACTAAGCAGATACAAGTCAAGTTCCTCGAGGTGATAAATTATCCTGATTGGTTATCTAACATTGTTCCCATGCTAAAGAAAGATGAAAGGATTAGGGTTTATGTGGATTATAGAGACTTGAACAAGGCTTCCTCTAGAGATGATTTTCTTTTACCCCATATAGATGTCCTTTTTGATAGTGCATCCTCTAGCGTGCTACACTTATTCGTAGATGGATTTTCTAGATACAACCAAGTGTTAATAGCCCAACAGGATAAAGCCAAAACTATCTTCATTACCACATGGGGTATATTTTACCATAGGGTAATGCCATTTGGGTTAAAGAATGTTGGAGCAACCTATCAGAGGATGGCCACCACCTTGTTCCATTACATGATGCAAAAGAAAGTTGAGGTTTATGTTGATGATATGATGGTTAAGTCAGATACAAAAGAATAACATTTTCAAAATTTGGAAATCTTTTTTGAAAGAGCAGTGAAGTATAAGCTGAGATTGAACTTAAAGAAGTGTGTGTTTAGGGTTACTTTAGGCAAGATGCTAGGATACATGATTGGTCCAATGGCATTGAGATTGACCCTGACAAGGTTAAGGCAATCAGGGATATGTCAGCCCCTATGATGGAGAGAGAAGTTTGGGGATTCATTGGAAGGCTATAGTACATTAGCATATTCATAGCAAAGCTCACCGCAATCTATGAACCTGTCTTCAAATTGTTTAAAAAATTTGACATTCAAGTGGAATGAAGAGTGTCAAAGGGCCTTTGAGCGTATAAAAGAGTATTTACTGAATCCGGCTATTTTGAAATCATCTAAACCAGGTAGACCTTTATTATTATGCTTAGCAATAGATGAAGAGTCAATAGGAGCAATTCTAGCATAAGCCGATGCGTAGACCCTTAATTTTGACTCTAAATTGGTACGATCCTGATTAAAGAATCTAAAAATAAATTCTATCTGAATTTAAAAGATTTAAACCTAGTTTACAACTTTTAAATAAGTCGGTCTAGTTTCAAAAGGCATAAATTCGACTGATTAAAATTATAAACCCCTAAATTAAATGTATTCAGCCGAAATTGAAACTTTCCAGTCCATAAAGTAAAAATACAAGACAAATTTGAGTCGGGATAGTTCCAGGCAACTTGAGCCACTGCTCTTGTTGACCTAGAGGGCCCAGGTAAACATGAGCATGGTTCATGTCGATCTGGTTGCCCAAATCGACATGGCCTTGGCCCTATGTTGATTTGGCACACCAAATTGACATGAACTTTAATTTCAAAGCAATTTTGGCCAGCAATTTAATGTCCTAACCATGCTAGAATCCTTTTAAGTCTTGCATTAGGCAGATTAGCTTTAGGCTTAAGCTTTACTTTGCCTATAAATATTAGTGTTTAAAGCAACAATGATAATAACAACAATCAATCAGCAAGCAAGAAGAATCAACTGGCAAAAAGCAACAATCATAAGCAACTGGCAATTATTAATAATCAAGGAGCATACAAAATGGTTTGCAAGGATTAACAAAACACAAACCATCAACACACCAAAGGCAGTAACACTATCTTTATCTTTGCTTGGCCATAAATAACTATTGGTGCAGGCAGTAGCTTAGAATCAACAAGTAATTTGGTAGAGCCTTCAACGCAAGTTTCATTTCCTAAACATAATTTGTTTAAACATA
Source organism: Garcia nutans (assembly GCA_947685225.1). NCBI lineage: Eukaryota > Viridiplantae > Streptophyta > Magnoliopsida > Malpighiales > Euphorbiaceae > Garcia > Garcia nutans. The sequence continues at coordinate 31,801,983 of CANTUV010000011.1, read as the reverse complement.
AGTATCCATAATTTATTTTCTTTTAAACATTTTGATTATTTATTTTTATTGTAATTTTAATCTATTAGCTCAAAGTTTTAATTAATGGTGTAATTCTCAAAACCCTAAAATCCTAAACTATTTTCCAAATTCCAAACCCTAGTTTATAAAATCTATTTTCTAAAGCCAAAACACTAAAACCCTAATTCCAGTAGCTTAATTCTCAAACCTAAATCCAAACCTTAATCAAGAAACCCAATTCCCCAAACCTTAAACCTTGATTCCTAAACCCTAATTTGTCTAGTCCTAATTCCTAAAATCCAAAACACTAATTTCCCAACTTTCATCCTGAAAACCCTAATATCACATGTAAAACCCTAGTTTAGGAAAAATCCTAATTTGTATAAATATAAAACCCTAGTTTAGATTGAAACCCTAATTCCCTAACAAAACTTATTTTGAAAATCATTTACCTTTCGGGAGCTCTACCCTCAATCCCCTACAAGGGGCGCTCTGCCCCCCTTGACTCTCGCCTTCTAACCGACTAGCGAGATCACCGTATGTCAGTCCTCATCAATGGGGTCAATACTTATTTATGGATTGTTTTCTTTATTATTTATCTTTATTTCCTTTTTAATTAAGACATAATTTTTTTACCCTTTATATGATAATTATTTATGTGTTTATGAGTTTCCACTTATTTTTGTTGGATTTAAAGGAAATTGAAAAACGTATGTTTCCATCTAGTGTGGGTGCCTTGCTTATTTTTATTATGCAATTTAATTTGTCTATTAAGGACTTTTGGGACTATTGTAAGGGACATATTTTCACCTATGGTGGGTGTCCCATTTTATTTATTTATCTTGTTTTTGTTTTGGACATTGGACACTTTTAAAGCCATGTTTCCATCCATGGATGGGTGCCTATAGACCCTTAAGTTTTGTCCCAGTCCGGTCCAATATATTTTCCAAAAAAATAATTTTTGTTATTTTAAGTAATATTTGCTTCAAAAATAATAAACAAAAATAAATAAATAAATAAATAATAAAAATGAAAAAAAATCGGATTGGCCAAAGGCCATTTCGCCCACAGGATTTTCCTACGGATAATATCTGCGGGCGAAATGGCCTGCAGGCGCATTTCGCCCGCAGCTGCGGCAGCTTTTTTGCCAGCGCATTTCTTCCGCAGCCAATTTTTTTCGCCAACGCATTTTTTCCGCAGCAGTTTTTTTTTGCCAGTGAAATTTTCTGACATAAATTTTTTGAAACCTAATACAATTAGGTTTCGGTTTCCTTTTCTTATTCTATAATGTATGCCATGAGCAACTAGGAAAAAAACCATAAAAACTTCCATAAATAAGGAGGCAGAGAGAGGGAAAAAATGAATCAGAAATTAGGAGGAGAAATTGATGACCGAGAGTGAGTAGGAAAACTTGGAAACTTTAAAAATTCTTTCTGGAAGTAAACTGAAGGGGATTTTGGAGGGAGCAAATAAGTAATTCAAGCAATTCAAAGGCAAGAAAAACTTGTCTTTGACCTGGTTCATCAAAGAAGTAATTTTGGTGCAACCCCACGAAAGAAGGTTTGAATTTTTTATTCCTTTTATTTTTTCACAGTAGCTAAACATCTCATTCTTTCTTTTAATTCAAAAATCCCAGAACTTTGATTTAGCTTTTCTAAAGTTAAAAACACTAATTCGTTGCTTTATTTTCGAAAGAATTTAAAGTTATTAATTTTGTTCCTTCAAAACCCCAAAACGCAAAATTTGTTTTCCAAATTTTCAAAACTCTAAATTGTATTCTGTTTCCTTCCAAAAGACTTAAAAATATCTTTTTTGCTTTTATAAATTTTAAATCGTGTTGTTTATTTTCATAAAACCTCATAAAAGTATCAAATTGATTTTCAAACCCTAAAAGCTTCATTCATCCACCGAAACCCAAATTTTAAAACACTAAACCTTAACTCAACTCCAAACCTAAAATAGTAAAACCCTAACCCTTTAAAGCCTTAAGCCCTAATTTTTTTTATAAACCCTAATCCTTTAAAATCTTAAAAATCATATAAACACAAATATTTTAATTTTACATAGTAAGCTTGAAATCATCATTTAAAACCACAAATCAAAAGTATTTTATTGTGTCCAAAACCCTAGTTTCATGATTTCACCATTCAAACCTTAATTTAGTTAATCAAAGTGTCTTACAAACCTTTTAAAACATAAAATCCTTAATCTATTTTAATTCTTTTAAAAGTCACAGTAGCTTAAACCCATGAAAATGCAAAACCCTAAACACATGAAATAAAGGATCCTAAATGGAAACAGTAGCTATAATTTAGATTTTTATTTGCCTTATTCAATTCTATATTTGATTATGCTTTGATTTATTTTATTTGCTTTTATTCATTTAAGTTCAATTCTTGGTTTATTTAATTTATCATGGATGGATGTTTATTTTCTATTGATGTTTAATACCTTTGATGAATGATTTATTTATGATGAATGATTATTTACTTTTATCAATTTATTTAGATTTCCAAATGTTGTAAGAGGTATGTTTCTACTTGTTGGATACCTCATTAGTGAAATATCATGTAATTTAATTTGCTATTCTATTTTAGAACCTATGTAAAGGACATGTTTCTACCTTTCGGTGGGTGTCCTATTTAGGCATGTGATGTAAGGACATGTTTCCATCTTCGGATGGGTGTCCATTTATTTGTTTTGCTTTGACCTTACTCTAATTTTAATATATTGATGCTTTCTTTTAATTATTATGTGTAATATGGATAATGTTGTTATATTTAAGAATTTTATAATATTAAGACCTGTAAAGGAGGCCAGTTCCAATGAACCGGGCGTTGTGGGGGTGCTGGGCCATTTCTCACCTTCCCCACACGTACCCAACTTTTCAAACCCATTAGGGGGTTGAAGATTCCTTAGGAATCGAGTCATCCACCCATTTCTTTTTTCAGCCCGTCCGGGTGGCGACTCCATTTTCTCCGGACTTAGGTCCATGTTCTCTAAGGCCCTGAGCCTAAACAGTGCCGAAGTTGCTAGAACCATTCCACCGGGAGTGGGGGCTAAAAACCCCGCTCACAGTGGCGACTCCACTGGGGATAAGAGAAGTTGATTCCGTTGGTCTTTTTATTATTCTATTCTTTCTTATAATGATATTATCCATTGCATCATATTATATTGCATCATGTGTGTGAGTTAGGATGCCCATGTTACCCATTTTATGTTATGTAAGGGATACCATACTTTCACTCAAGGTATGGAGATCGAGCATGGCATAACCATTCGTAGCTCATACCATTTGGTATATACTTGCTATGGGAACCTAAGCCTTTTTACCCAAAGACTAAAGCTCATGTAATTGGCCTAGTTACTTTCCTTAGGTTTTAGCGCAAATGCATGCTGTTTGACTATGGTTAATTTATCTTAGCTTAAATCATGGCTTATTTGGTTTGTTCTTTTTCTAATATGACCTAAGTACATTGTAAGCTCAAAATAAATTTTTCTTTAAAATCCAAAAGACCGGTAATGGCAGTAAAATCGACCGGACGAATTGTCATCTCTCCAATGGGCAAGTTAAAAGTATGGGTTGTATCCAACCATTGCTCTGCAAGCGCCTGGACTACGCTCTGGTCTATATGATATTCCTCAGACGGCAATTGCAAGATGAACTATTCAAAGCCGCAATCTCGGATAATCCGCCTTACCCGAGAAGGCATTACATCGTACCATTATCGGGCTTTGTAAATACACCCTCCAGCCCGAATAATGTAATGATCATGCTAACACAGACCCAGGTAAGTTAATACCAGGTAAGTACATATTATTCTAACTAATTAAATTAATTTATTTTTCACAATAACAAATGATAACAAAAAAATACAAAAATATATATATATAACAAAAAAAATCAATCAAGAGAAAAAGAAAGAAAAATAATTACCTCACTCTTTTCATTGGAACTACGGTGAAGCGGCATCCCGGCCAGTATATCTAGATTTTCATCTTCATTATGCTGAATAAACTCTAATAACTTGGCATTAGAATGAGTCCCCGACCTCGAAGCATGCATTATTTTTGAAAAATATATGTTAAAATTGAAAAGAAATTTGAGAGAGTTACGAAATTGAAATTGAAATTGTGAAATGAAATGAAGAAATGGTGGCTTTTTATAGAGAAACAACAAGCAAAGAAACCAAATTCAAAACTGCTCATGAAAAGTAAATTTCACTATTCATAAATAGTAAAATTTTCTATTTATGAATAGTATTACTATTGATAAATAGTAAATGTTACTATTTATAAATAGTATTACTATTGGTGAATAATAAAAATACTATTTTCAGTAGTAAATACTATTTGATACTATTTGCGAATAGTAAATAGTGCATGAACAGTGACTACACAATAAATAAACAGTAAATTCATTTATTTATTTCAATCATTCAAATAATTGCAAGTATATAAATATTTTTACACCCAGGAGGAAATAAGAAGACATATGCCTAAAAATTAGCCAAACTTTTTTTTATTAGCTCGGGTCCAGAACCCAAAATTTTCCTTAGGTCCAGAACCTAGAATTATTTCTAAGTCCAAGAACTTAGCTCGGGTCCAGAACCCAAATTTTCCTTAGGTCCAGAACCTATAATTATCCTTGAGTCCAGAACTCAAAGCAGGTCCAGAATCCAAATTTTTCTTAGGTCCAAAACCTAAAATTATCCTTGAATCCAAAACTCAAACCGGGTCCAGAACTCAAATTTTTCTTAGGTCCAGAACCTAGAATCTTCCTTGAGTCCAGAACTCGAACCGGGTCCAGAACCTAGAAATATCCTTAAGTCCAAGAACTTAGCTCGGGTCCAGAACTCAAATTTTTCTTAGGTCCAAAACCTATAATTATCCTTGAGTCCAGAACACGAACTGGGTCTAGAACCCAAAATTTCCTTAGGTCCAGAACCTAGAATTATCCTTGAGTCCAGAACCCAAATTTTCCTTAGGTCCAGAACCTAAAATATTCCTTGAGTCCAGAACTCGAACCGAGTCCAGAACCCAAATTTACCATTAGGTCCAGAACCTAGAATTATTTCAAAGTCCAAGAACTTAGATCGGGTCCAGAATCCAAATTTTCCTTAGGTCTAGAACCTATAATTATCCTTGAGTCCAGAACGCGAACCGGGTCCAGAACTCAAATTTTCCTTAAGTCCAGAACCTAGAATTATCCTTGAGTCCATAACTCGAACCAGGTCCAGAACCCAAATTTTCCTTAGGTCCAGAACCTAGAATCTTTCTTGAGTCCAGAACTCGAACCGGGTCTAGAACCAAATTTACCATTAGGTCCAGAACCTAGAATTATTTCTATGTCCAAAACTTAGCTTGGGTCCAGAACCCAAATTTTCCTTAGGTCCAGAACCTAGAATTATTTTTGAGTCCAGAACTTGAACCGGGTCTAGAATCCAAATTTTTCTTAGGTCCAGTGCCTAGAATTATCCTTGAGTCCAGAACTCGAACCGGGTCCAGAACCCAAAACCTCCACCATCTCAAAAATTAAGTCTTGTTGCTTTTCACTCTCTTTCACTAAGGTTTCAGATCATTCAAGCAGGGGGCAAACTGTAGACCCTTAATTTTTGACCCAGTCCGATCCAATATATTTTATTTAGTCCAAAATAATTTGTGTTGTCTAATATATTTTAATTGGTCCAAAATAATTTTTGTTATCTTAATTAAATAATTTTTGCTTTATTATCTAATTTTTATTAATAAAAAATAAAAATAAACAAATCAAAAAATAAATAAAAAAAAAAGTTGGATTGCGGCGAAATGGCCGAAGGCCATTTCACCTGCAGGATTTTCCTGCTGGCGAAATTGCCCGCAGGCCTTCGCCCGCTTGCAGGACAGCTTGTTCGCCCACAGCTGCGGCAGCTTTTTCGCTAGCGCAATTTTTCCTGCTGCAGATTTTTTTCGCCGGCACAATTTTTCCGCAGCAATTTTTTTTTTGCCGGCAAAATTTTTCTAGCGCAAATTTTTCGAAACCTAATACAATTAGGTTTTGGTTTTTTTTTTCTTATTTAATATTGTATGCCATGTGTAACTAGTAAAAAAAAACCATAAAAAAAACCTCTCTAAATAACAACACAAAAAAAGAAAAAATCAGAAATTAAGGAGGAAATTGGAAAAAATTTGAAACCGAATCTGTGAAGGAAAGTTGTAGAACCAAGCTGATTTTTGAGGAGCCGAAAATCAATTCAGTAATTCATCAAAGGAATCAGCTGCCTTTGATTTGGTTGATCCAAGAAGCAATTTTGGTGCAACCCCACGAAAGAAGGTTTGAATTCTAAATTCTTTTTGTTTTTTTTTTGTTTACAGTAGCTTAATTTTTCAAAGACAAAAAAATCTCAGAACTTTTAATTTGATTTTTCTAAAGTTAAAAAAACTATTCCGTTGCTTTTTTTTCAAAAAAAAAAAACTTACAATTGCTACTTTTGTTTCATCAAAATCTTAAAACCCTAATTTAACATGTTTCTTTTCAAAACCCTTAAATAATATGTTGTTTCTTTCCAAAAGCCTTAAAAACTACCTTTTTCTGCTTTATAAACTTTAAATCGTTGGTGTATTTTCATAAAACTCCCTAAAAATATTCAATTGCTTTTTCCAAATTCTAAAATTCTAAGATCTCCCGAAACCCTAATTCAAAACTTCTAAAACCCTAATTCAATTCCTAAACTCAAAATAGTAAACCCTAACCCCTTAAAACCTTAAACCTTAATTTTTCTAAACATTAATCCTTTAAAACTTAAAAAACCATAAAATCACAAATATTTTAAATTTACACAATAAGCTTGAAATCATCATTTAAAACCATTTTAAAGTGTCCAAAACCCTAGTTTCATGGTTTCTCTATTCAAACCTTAATTTGTTTAATCAAAGAGTCTTACCAACCTTTCAAAACATAAAACCTTAAACTATTTTAATTCCATAAAAAAGTTACAGTAGCCTAATTCTATGAATTCCAAAACCTTAACACATGAGATAAAGAGCCCTAAATGGAAACAGTAGCTATAATTGGAATTTTATTTACTTTATTCAATTCTATATTTGATTATGCTTTGATTTAGTTCTTATGCTTTAATTTATTTGAATTCAATGCTTGGTTCATTTAATTTATCATGGATGAATGTTTACTTTCTATTGATATTTAATATCTTTGACGAATGATTTATTTATGATGAATGATTATTTACTTTTATCAATTTATTTTAGGTTTCCAAATGTTGTAAGAGGTATGTTTCCACTTGGTGGGTACCTCATTAGTTAAACATCATGTAATTTAATTTGCTTTTCTTTTTTAGAACCTATGTAAAGGGCATGTTTATACCTTTCGGTGGGTGTCCTATTTAGGCATGTGATGTAAGACATGTTTCCATCCTTGGATGGGTGTCCATTTATTTGTTTTGCTTGGACCTTGCTTTGATTTTAATATATTGATGCTTTCTTTTAATTATTGTGTGTAATATGGATAATGTTGTTATATTTAAGAATTTTATAATATTAAGACCTGTAAAGGAGGACGGTTCTAATGAACCGGGCATTGTGGGGGTGCTGGGCCATTTCTCACCTTCCCCACACGTACCCAACTTTTCGAACCCATTAAGGGGTTAGGGATTCCTTAGGAATCGAGTCATCCACCCCTTTCTTTTTCCCAGCCTGTCCGGGTGACGACTCCATTTTCTCCGAACTTAGGTCCGTGTTCTCTAAGGCCCCGAGCCTAAACAGTGCTGAAGTCGCAAGAACCATTCCACCGGGAGTGGGGGCAAAAATCCCCTCTCACAATAAGAAAGAAGGAAAAGGCAACATTAACAAGGAACATGTCTACTGATAAAGATCGAATGAAAAATAAGAGATCAATCCCTATTCTACAAGACCAACCGAACCATGTGCTATCTAAGTGGAGCAATAAGAGCGACTATCACCCTAGTGGGCAAAGTCAAAGGGAAAAAGGAGGTGTTGAGAAAAATTCAACAACTGAGCCTACAAAGAAGCGTAAATTTTCAAACTTAAGGGAGCCTTTGTCAAAGATGTTAGAAAATCTAATTAAAATGGATTTGCTACAACTATTGGCACCTCGGCCTCTACATAAGCCTCTACCACCAAATTTTGATGCCAAGGTTTTCTGTCAATTCCATCAAATGCAAGGGCATGAAACAAATAAATGTGTTTGATTAAGGCACAAAATCCAAGATTTGATTGACAATGGAAAGCTGCCTGAGCCTGGTAAGCCCAACACTAAGAATAATCCTCTGCCTAAATTTGGAAGGGCACCATCGCTTACAACCTTCATGAAGAGTCTTATCTTGTCACCTTGTCATGATATGGATAGAGAAGATGCTAAAGATGATATGCTACTAAGCAAGCTTGGACTAACTGTGGATGATGAAGCAATGATCCTTGATGATGAGAAAATCCTTGCCCTTGATATGTCTAAATAAATGGAGTATCTTCGACTCCAACTCAACGAACTTTCCTTAGCTTGAATGTTGCTTTTCAATTTACTTTCTTTAATATTTTGGAACTATTATGTTTTTCAAATTTAAAGTTGCTTGAAATAAATTAGTTTCATCAAAATTTTTGTTGGTCTTTATTCATTTTGGTGCTCATCCAATGAGGAATCTTGCTTGATAATTCATGAATTAATATATCTATGCATCATGATTCGAATGACTTTACTAGATAAGGGAATTGCTCTATAGCATTGAGTTGTGTATGCTTACTTAGAGAGGGCTCCTGCATAATTACCTTTGTCTAGGTCCTAATCAGTCTTAGAACATGCTTTGACAAACTTTCGAGGTGAAATTGAACTCTGCTTATTTAAGAGAGAGATGATCTAGGCATTGTTTGACGAGCCAACAACTAGTATCCACCCAATTAAATATCAATCCCTCGTTGTCCCTTCGAGCCTTCATAAAATTTTAGCTTTCTTTTCATTGGCATATAATCCAAAAAACCTACCCCAAGCTATTGTGATACATTTGACAAGTCTTATTATCACAAAGATGAAGAGGCAAGAAGATCAAAGAAAGAAATGTATAGTCAAGACCGTGAAGATAATTGGTGTTTTCAAGACCATAAGGGTAGTTGAAGTTTTCAAGACCATAAGGATAGTTGAAGTTCACCTAGTATCTCCAATCTATCAAGACAATATCAGAGTAACAAATGATTTATCCTTGTTAAAGGAGATTTATGTCACTCCACTCATCCATTATTAGAAGCTCAAGTTGGTACAAACAAGACAACTCTTTTAGAGCTAGAACCAAAAAAAACAAAAAGAAAAAGAAAGAAAAAGAAGAAAAGAAAAAAAAGGAAGGAAAAAGAAAATAAGAAAAAAGAAAGAAAAAAAAGAGATAAAACCTAAAAAGGCAGTTCAGAAAGCCAACTGAGTTCTCTTTTACCTAAAGCAGCAAAAGGCTTCCATTTGGTTCATAAGGACATTTTGACTTGAATTGGTCCAACCCAACCAAAGATTCAATCAAAATTGGAGAAAAAGGGAGAAAGACCATTCAGTTCTTGAAAGCTCTATACTTAACAGTCCTGCAAGGAAGAAGAACAAAATGATAAAATGCTCAAAGAAAGGGAAGAGTAAGAAAAATAAAAAGAAAGAAAAGGGAGAAGAAGAAAAGAATTGAATTTGGGTACCAAACTTTATGCAAGGGCAAAGACTGTTCCAATCGAGATCTAGATTAATGCCAAGAAGATAGAAAGAATTTAGAGTCTAGCAAGATTACTCCCAGCTGCCTAAAGTTCAAACAAGAAAATTTGCAGTGTGAAGGTTTGTCCATTGTGTCACACCAGCTCCAATCTCAAAATGGCCTTCATTTAAACCTGTGTCCCTTATAGACCCCATTTCAAGCCTATTAAAGATCTGTTGATATCTCTTGGTAGGTAGAGTCTATTAGTGGAGATAGTTTGGATGAGCATGCATATGAGATAGACAATATTTAAACTCAAATGAGACCTTTGGCCAAGTAATGTGTATGTGCCTATCTGAAGTGCAACAGTTCTTGCTTAAATAGAAATAATTCTCGAGTTTCGTACAGTAACTAGGGTTGTCATGTTATAGATATGTTAATTTGGAAAATTCAAGTCCTGAGGTATATTGACATTGATTTGGCAAAGCCAACATTTGATTTCAAAATCAAAATTCAAAAAATAAAAAAAATGTTTCTATCACACAAAGCCTTCAAGTTAAGGAAAGTATGTTGAACTGTCGAATTCCAAAGGACACATTGGGCAATGGAAATGATTATTGGAAAGGTCATGAAGGAGCTACCAACTGACATGCTGAAACATAGTTTGAAATAGATGTATCCCTGACTCTGCAACTTAGGGTTTCCACCACCCATATTTTCAACATCTCGAAGATAAAAGCCATAAATTTGAAGCATCCTGTAATTCTAGTGCAAGAACTGAACAGGCATCTGAAAGAAATCCATGAGAGCACTTCTACTAAACACCTCGGTCTGTGAGTCGATGGAGCGACTGTAAGTATCATTCATGCATATCATGCATACATGAGCATATCACATCACACTTTCTTGTCTTGTGTTGTCTATTCCTTGTCAAAATGAACAGCAAACACCCTGCGAAGTAAAGAATCAAAAGAAGAATTATTGGGGGCAGGAGAAGATATGACGGCCAACTAATAATAGCTGAATTCTTGCAAAAAGGAAGAACAAAAAAATGGAACATTAAAACTCTCAAAAGAATGAAGATGCAAAAGATAAAAGATTAGTCTAGCTAAAAGAGCTGAAGCCAGGGTAAAGACCCGACCTCTAGTGGATAAAGATCCATGTTTCAAGGGTAAAGACCCAATTTCCAATCGATAAAGATCCATGTTTCAAGGGTAAAGACCCGATTTTCAACGCATAAAGATCCATGTTTCAAGGGTAAAGACCCAATTTCCAATGGATAAAGATCCATGTTTCAAGGGTAAAGACCCGATCTATAATGGATAAAGATCCATGTTTCAAGGGTAAAGACCTGATTTCCAATGGATAAAGATTCAATTTCAAAGGGTGAAGACCCGAAGTCTCAAATGATGAAGATCCATTTTCAAGGGTGAAGACCCAATCTCCAAGGATGAAGATCCATTTTCAAGGGTGAAGACCTGATCTACCAGGATGAAGATCCATTTACAAGGGTGAAGACCCGATCTCAAAGGATGAAAATCCATTTTCAAGGGTGAAGACCCGATCTTAAAGGATGAAGATCCATTTACAAGGGTGAAGACCTGATCTCAAAGGATGAAGATCCATTTTGAGGGTGAAGAACCACAATGCATAGAACAGCCGGAGCAGTCAGACTTCTCAACTGATAAAAGGTCAGTCAAACTCAGTCTTGGGTCCAAATACCCAAATTCAATCCAGTCTCGGGGCCAAGTACCCAAATCAATTCAATCTCAGGTCCAAGTACCCAAATCAAATTTAATCTCTGGTCTAAGTACCCAAATCAAAATCAATCTCGGGTTTAAGTACCCAAACAAAATCAATCTCGGGTCCAAGTACCCAATCCCAGGTCTAAGTACCCAAATTCAATCTAGTCTCGGGTACAAGTACCAAATCTCGAGTCCAATTACCTATTCTCAGGTCCAAGTACTCAAATCAAATAGAATTCAATCTCGGGTCTAAGTATCCAAATCAAATCAATCTCGGGTCCAAGTATCCAAATTAAATCAATCTCAGGTCCAAGTACCCAATCTTGGGTCCAAGTACCCAAATCAAATCAATCTCGGGTCCAAGTACCCAATTTCGGGTCCAAGTACCCAAATCAATCTAATCTCGGGTCCAAGTACCCAAATCAAATTCAATCTTGGGTCCAAGTACCCAATCCCAGGTCTAAGTACCCAAATCCAATTCATTCTCTGGTCCAAGTACCCAAATCAAATTAATCTCGGGTCTAAGTACCCAATCCCGGGTCCAAGTACCCAAATCCAATTCATTCTCGGGTCCAAGTACCCCAATCAAATCAATCCTGGGTCTAAGTATCCAAATTCAATCTAATCTTGGGTCCAAATCGGCGATGGAAAAATTGGGCCATTTCGCCCGCAGGAATGGCAAACGCCATTTCACCCGCAGAATTTTTCTGCGGCCAAATGGCCAAGGCCATTTCTCCCGCAGGAAAATCCTATGGGCAAAATGGCCCACAGCCAATTTTGCTCACCTGACGCTCGTAGTTCCACGCAATTTTTCGCAGCAATTTTTTTGCCAGCGAAATTTTTCCGCAGCAGTTTTTTTTTTCAGCGAAATTTTTTCGACGCAATTTTTTTCGAAACCAAATTATGTTTGGTTTTGATTTTCTTTTCCTAATTAATGATATATTCTGTGAACAATTAAGATTAATCATCTAAATTTCCTATAAATAAGGCTAAAAACTACACAAAATAAGGGGGGTGAATAACAGAAAAATTTTGGAGGAAGCTTTTAAGAGGATCGGACTGGACTTTGAAGAGAAACTTTTGGGTAGGACAAGGAGAGAGGAATCAGACTTTAGAATGGAATTTTGAATTGGAACTTTACAAATCGATCAAACTCAATCAAAGACAGCCATCTTGCCTTTGTGCTTGTTCATCCAAGAAGTAATTTTTGGTGGAACCAACAAACGAAGGTATGAATATCTAATCTCTTTTTTCCTTATAGTAGCTTGAATCATTAAATTGTTTCTTTTGATTTTAAAAACATTAGAACCCTAATTTACTTTTTCTAAAGCTTAGAACCTTAATTCGTTTCCTTATTTTCCAAAAACCTTAAAAATGATTTTTTGTTTCTTCTAAAACCTAAGAACCCTAATCTATTTCTTCAAAATCTTAAAACCCTAACCTACTTTCCAATTTTCAAAACCTTAAATCGTTTTATTAATTTACCAAAACCCTAATCTGCTTTCTATTTTCCAAAACCTTAAAACCCTAAATTTACCTTACAGTTTCTAAAAATCCAAAAGCTTTTAAAAAGCTATAAATTGTTTTCTCAAATTCTAAAACCAAATATATTTTCTGAAACACTAAAAAACCCTAATTCAACTTCAAAACCAAAAACAGTAAACCTCAAACTAACTTTCCTAAACCCTAATCCTTAAAACCTTATAAACCTAAATATTAAAATTCAACACAGTAAGCCTAAAAACAACAATCCAGTAGCTAATAATCATAAACCTAATGTTTTAAAGTATCCAAACCCTAATTTCATGATTTTACCACTCAAACCCTAATTTGGTTAATAAAAAAACCTTATCAATCCCTTAAGTTATAAAACCTTAATCCATTTCAATTCCATTAAAACTTACAGTATCCTAAACCCATAAATTCCAAAACCCTAAACATTAAATAAAGATTCTTAAAAAGAAACAGTAGCCCTAATTTGAATCTTTACTTGCTTTATTTAATTTTATATTTGATTATGTATTCTATTATATGCTTTAATTTATTTTCAATGCTTTGTTGATTTATTTAATTTCAATGCTTAATTTATTTAGTTTATCACGGATGGATGTTTACTTTCTATTTTGATTGATATTTAATATCTTTGATGAATGATTTATTTATGATTATTACTTTTATTGATTTATTTTGATTTTTCAAATGTTGTAAGAGGTATGTTTCCACTTTGTGGGTACCTCATTTATTAAGTTCTATGTAATTTAAATTGCTTTTATATTTTAGACCAATGTAAGGGACATGTTTCTACCTTTCGGTTGGTGTCCTATTAGCTTAGGCATGGATGATGTAAGGGCATATTTCCATCTTCGGATGGGTGTCCATTTATTTGCCTCCTTTACAAGTCTTAATATTATAGAATTCTTAAGTATAACAATATTATCCATATTACATGCAACAATTGAAATGAAGCGTTGTGGGGGTGCTGGAGCATTTCTCACCTTCCTCAAACATACCCAACTTTTCGAACCCATTAGAGGGTTGGGGATTCCTTAGGAATCGGGTCATCTACCCCTTTCTTTTTCCTAACCCATCCGGGTGGCGACTCCATTTTCTCTAGACTTAGGTCCGTATTCTCTAAGGCCCTGAGCCTAAACAGTGTCGAAGTCGCAAGAACCATTCCACCGGGAGTGGGGGCGAAAATCCCCTGAAAGGGTCCAATCTAGAAGAGAAGAAGGAAGCTATCCTGAAAGCCAAGAAGACTCCAGAGGAGATTGCTGCCCTAGTTGAAGAGAAGTTTGAAGATATTCTGCCTTATGATTTTGAGAATAATGATTTTGATTTTGATTTTAATTTGTCTGTTTTGTAGGAGGATGATGATGTTTTCTTTTTCAAAATGAATGCAATAAAGTCTGATTTTGCCTACTTGTGTGATGTTTCTCCTGATGGTTGCATGCATTCAAATAGCAATTATATGAACATCTTTAATATTAATTCTGTTGATACACAATTATTAAATTTGGAAACAATCAAAAATCCTAAAAACATTAGCATAGCATCCGACATTACTCCTAATGAGAGAGAGAGATTTGAAAAAAATTCAAAAAATATAAAGAAGTATTTGCTTGGTCTTATGAGGATATGCCTGGAATAGATCGAGACATAGCCGAACATCTTATTCCTACTCACACTCACATGAAACCTGTTAGGCTATTAAGACCTGAGTGGGCTGAATTGGTTAAAGAAGAGGTCACTAAACAAATACAAGTAAAGTTCCTTAAAGTGATAGAATATCCAGATTGGCTAGCCAACATAGTACCCGTGCCAAAGAAAGATGGAAGAATAAGGGTCTGTGTGGACTATAGAGATTTAAACAAGGCTTCCCCTAAAGATGATTTTCCTTTGCCCCATATAGATGTCCTCATTGATGGTGCAGCCTCTAGTGTGATACATTCATTTGTAGATGGATTCTCCGGATACAACCAAGTGTTATTGGCCTAAGAGGATAAAGTCAAAACTGCTTTCATTACTACATGGGGTATATTTTATTATAGGGTGATGCCGTTTGGCTTAAAGAATGCTGGAGCAACCTACCAAAGTATGGCCACCACATTATTTCATGACATGATGCACAAAGAAGTTGAAGTATATGTTGATGATATGATGGTAAAATCAGATACAAGGGAACAACATTTCCAAAATTTAGAATTATTCTTCGATAGAGCATTGAAATATAAGCTAAGATTAAACCCGAAGAAGTGTGTGTTCGGCATTACCTCAGGCAAATTGTTGGGACATGTGATTGGTTCGAATGGCATTGAGATTGATACTGACAAAGTTAAAGAAATTAGGGATATGCCAGCCCCTAAGACGGAGAGAGAAGTTTGGGGATTCATTGGTAAATTACAATACATTAGCATATTCATAGCAAAGCTCACAACAATCTGTGAGCCTATCTTCAAATTGCTTAAAAAGAATCAGCCGGTCCTATGGAATGAAGAATGTCAAAAGGCCTTTGAGCGAATAAAAGAGTATTTGCTGAATCCACCTATTTTAAAACCTCCTAAACCTGGTAAACCCTTGTTACTATACTTAGTAGTAGAAGAAGAGTCAATAGGAGCCATGCTAGCCCAAGCAGATGAGTCAGGGATTGAGCATGCAGTTTACTATTTGAGTAGAAAGCTACTACCTTATGAAATTAAGTATAGTATCATTGAAAAGACCTGTATAGCTGTGGTTTGGTCTTCTAAGAAGTTGCAGCATTACTTTCAATCTTATAGTGCGCAAACAATTTTCAGGTTGGATCCAATGAAGTACTTAAGGGAGACACCCTCTTTGATTGGGAAGTATGGTCGATGGTTGATAATATTTGAAGAATTTGACATTGAGTATGTAACCCAGAAAATAATCAAAGGTAGAGCGGTGGCAAAATTCCTGGCCCAACAACCATCACCGGATAGCGAAGAGGTAGTCCTGGAATTTTCGGATGAACATTTGGATGGAAAATGTATTTTGATGGAGCAGTGAACAAGAAAGGAGCAGGTTTGGGAGTCATACTAGAATCTCCCAAAGGGGAACTTATCCCTTAACCCAAAAAGTAAAAATTCAGGGCAACCAATAATATGGTGGAGTATGAAGCATGTATCTTTGGTTTGGAAACCTTAATGATTATGAAGGTGGATAAGGTGAAAGTGTTTGGTGATTCATTGCTAGTAGTATCCCAAGTAAATGGAGAGTGGGAGTTGAAAGAAGAGAAATTAAAAACATACCACCATTACTTGACCACGATGAAGAAGAACTTTAAGGAGTGACTCCATTTTCTTCGGGCTTAGGCTTGTGTTCTCTAAGGCCCTGAGCCTAAACAGTGCCGAAGTTGCCAAAACCATTCCACCGGGAGTGGGGGAAAAAATCCCTGCTCATAGTAAGTAGAGTCTATTAGTGGAGATAGTTTGAATAAGCATGCATATGAGATAGAAAAATCTAAACTCGATGAGACCTTTGGCTAAGTAATGTGTATGTGCCTATCTGGAGTGCAACAGTTCTTGCTCAAATAAAAATGATTCCCAAGTTTAGTATGGTAATTAGGGTTATCATGTCATAGATATGTTAATTTGAAAAATTGAGTCCTGAATTAAATTGACATTGATCTGGAAAAGCCAACATTTGATTTTAAAATCAAAATTCAAAATTCAAAAAAAATATTATAAGCCTGAGGAGAAGGAGGTGGACCTTGATCAAATAAAGCCCTACAAAAGTCATTGCCCGATGGAGGAGGAAGCATGTCACCCATATGGAATTCGCTCGGAGAAAAAGTACCTAAATTCCAATTTTCTTGAAATTCAGACCTATAGCAGGCATCCTCTGAAGGGATCTCATGGTCTTCAGTTTGGGGCCCCTTAGAAGATGAAGCACCAGGATCCCTCATTCTCTGGAATCGGAAGTCTCAAAAGTTTTGCTATGGCTGATGATACAATCTTTCAAGATGGGCAACCTGTTGGCAGCTAGCAGCTAACTCCTCTTGCAGTTTCTTGTTTGGCTCTTCAAGCATTCGTTGTGAGTCAGAAAAGGAAAGGGAAAGAACATACATAATCATGCATACATACAGCATAAATTATCATGGAGCAGGATGACAAACCAGATAACTCATATCAGCGCCTTGCGGATGAGATGGCATTTCTGGTTGGTAAGAAGGAGCAAATGGAGGAGCAATAGAGGAAGGTCTAGCCTCATCACCAGATAAGTAGGTAGCCTATAATAATCATTAAAATAGTCAAAATAAGTTGAAAAAGAAGCAATTGCAATGGCAAAATGGTAAAAGTTTACCTGAAAAGTGCTAGCCCCAGGATGAGGGATGGACCCTCTTCCCTTTCCATCTTACTCCTCTTTATCACTATCCTTGTCTTCCTCAAGAATTCTCTGGATGCCAACAGGATATACGTCAAAGTTCAAGATCCCTGCTCAAATAAACTAGATATATGATGCACCAGTGGAAAGAGAAAGGTTTCAATGTCATAACCATTCCGACCTAACCACCACGCATTCTTCGGCATTGATGTAATATTTAAAGTATATTTCAGGTAGTTCATCGAGATCCTTCAGCACTCGGGAGCAAGGAACCAATCATACACCCTTTCCCCGACAAACTATCCACTAGACATAGGACCAGCAATGATTCGACGGGAGTGCTGGTAAGGTAGTGCAAAATTCATAAAAGGAGTCCAGTTTGCCCGCTCTGTAGCATACCACCAAGCCAAATTGACCTACAAGATGATGGAAGATAAGTAAACTTTTACATAGATTTTAAAGTATACTAATATTATTTTACCTTATCCCAGGTTAAGAAACTCAAGCGATAGCATTGGGTGTGCACATGGTGAGAACCAGGAACTGCTGTGCGATCGAATAACTAAAAATTCAACTTAGGATACCTAACTCTCTCTCAAGAAATGCCAGGAACCCTCACAATATTATGCTCATATGCCCATACCTGCAATAAGAATGAAAATCAAATTCATACAAGTATATGAATGGAATTGACAATGGTGGGAGAGAGTACCTCGATAATTACCATGAAGCCAATAAAAGTCTTCTTATTTCTGTAAATCTTGTCTAGGCCATGATAGAGGCACAGCCAGCTTCACCCCAGCACTAAAGCGGTACCATATCCATTTCAACAAGGGCCCTCAACACTGACAAATGGATGGCAGATTCGGTACTACATAAAATGGTCGACCCAAGCAAATATAGCAAAAATCTCTGAGCATATTGCTCGGCTATTTCTTTATGAACCCATCCATCATAGCTCATCCAATAACTCCGAATCGACTCAATTATTATCTTGAAGGGCTCTTTTAGTGACGGTTCCATACTAATTAACTATTGAATTTCTTTGTGTGTCAGGATATTGTTGGTAAGAGGGACCGAAAGGCCATAGTACCGGATACTAGTTATGGCTGTAAAATCGACTGGGCCAATGGTCATCTCTCCCACAAGTAGGTGAAAAGTATGGGTTGTGTTCATCCACTGCTCAAACAATGCTTGAACTACACTCTGATCTATTGGACATTCCACGGATGGTAATTCCAGAATAATACTTTCAAAACCGCACATTTTGGATGATCTGTTTCACCCCAGAAGGAACTACATCATACCATTACCGAGCTTTGTAAACACACCCTCCATCCCAGAAAACATAGCGATCATGCTAACACCGAACAAGATAAGCTAATACGAGGTAAGTATATCATCTCACAAATACTATTGTTTCAAAGTCAGAAATTACTCATTACTCTCTATTTTAATCTATTTATTTATTTAGTAGAATATTTCCTAATATTTGTTATAATTCATTTGCTAATATACTAAATTATAACTGAAAAATAAAATAAAATGAAAAGATAAAACAAAAAAAAAAGATAAAATAATAATAAAATAAAATGATAAATATTTGTGCTGCTAAATTATTAAATTGCAGTGTTACCTCAGTCTTTTGACTAGAACTACGATAAAGTTGCATTCCAGCTAGTAGATTAATAGTTCCATTTTCATGTTATTGGATAAATTCTAGCAACTCAACATTAGATCGAGGCCCAGATCTTGAAGCATGCCTTCTTTCCATTTGATTTCTAAACTCCTTGCTATATGCTCAAATTAAATTTCCTGCTGTGAAACTAAGTAAATATGAATGAATGTGTGAGATGAATGAAAATGGTGAAAATGGGGCATTTATATAGGCAAATGATGAGAGAAAAGACAAAATAAAAAGGGAAAATAGTAATTCCATGAAAAAAAATAGTGAATTCACTATTAGTGAATAGAGAGCAAATAGGGATAAACAGTGAATAAATAGTAAATTTAATTTTTTTAATTCCATTATTTAACTATTTGCATGTCTAAAAATAATTTTTTGTACTTTCAAGAGGATATAGGTATGGTAAAAATAGCTAAATTTTGTAGATTTTTATTAATATCCTACTAATTACAATTATCTTTTACAGGCACAGATCCAGAACCCAAATCATTTTCGAGTCTAGAACTCACCCTAGGTCCAGAATCCAAATCATTTTTGAGTTCAAAACTCATCTCAGATCTAGAATCCAAATCATTTTCGAGTCCAAAACTCATCCCAGGTCTAGAACCCAAATCATTTTTTAGTCCAAAACTCATTCCAGGTCCAGAACCCAAATTATTTTGGAGTCCAGAACTCATCCTGGGTCCAAAATTCAAATCATTTTCAAGTCCAGAACTCATCCTGGGTCCAGAACCCAAATTATTTTTTAGTCCAGAACTCATCCCAGGTCTAGAATACAAATTTTTTTTTTAGTCCAGAACTCATCCTGAGTCCATAACCCAAATCATTTTCGAGTCTAGAACTCATCATAGGTCAAGAAACCAAATCATTTTTTTAGTCCAGAACTCATCCCAGGTCTAGAACCCAAATTATTTTAGAGTCTAGAACTCATCATGGGTCAAGAACCCAAATCATTTTTGAGCCCAGAATTCATCCCAGGTCTAGAACCCAAATTATTTTCAAGTCCAGAACTCATCATGGGTCAAGAACCCAAATCATTTTCGAGTCCAGAACTCATCCCAGGTCCAGAACCTAAATCATTTTTTAGTCCAGAATTCATCCCATGTCTAGAACTTAAATCATTTTCGAGTCCAGAACTCATCCCAGGTCCAGAATCCAAATCATTTTCGAGTCTAAAACTCATCTCAGGTCCAGAACCTAAATCATTTTTTAGTCCAAAACTTATCCCAGGTCTAGAACCCAAATCATTTTTTAGTCTAGAACTCATCCCAGGTCCAGAACTCAAAATATTTTCAAGTCTAAAACTCACCCCGGGTCAAGAACCCAAACCATTTTTGAATTCAGAACTCATCCCTGGTCCAAAACCCAAATCATTTTTCAATCCAAAACTCACCTCTGGTCCAGAATCCAAATCATTTTTTAGTCCAGAATTCAATCTAATTTTTGGTACAGTGTAATATCCCTAATTATGCCCTAGTAGTTTTGGTGTTATTGTTGTTGCACTTGAACTATGTGTATATATGATAAGTTGATAAGAAATTGGAAGAGAATGTGTTTGTGTTGTTAGAAAGATATATGTGTGTAGAGAAAGGTGTATATGTTATGTATATGGTAATATATATATAGCATATAAGTTGGTCAAAGAGTGAGTCAAGGTGTTGGAGATAGTGGAAGAAGATATTTCTTTTGATATTGTGAATTACATAATTGGGCATATAAGAGACAATAGGTTAGTTTTATAATTAAGGGTGTTTTGGTAATTTTTTTCTTGTGGAATTGCATGGTGGAGATTAAATGAAGAAATGAATGGTTGACTTATCATTTTTCTTCTCTTTTCTATCTTATATGGCCGGCTCAACAAAGGAACAAGAGAGCAAGAGAACAATTGAGAGTTTTGATGATTTCAAGCTCAAAGTGAAGGAAGTTTTCAAAGTTGCAAGTTGGATTTTCAAAGAATTCCATTATTTGGTAAGTTTTCTCTTGATTGCCTTTGTTAATTTTTAAGTTTGGTTTGAGTTGAGTTGTATTTTGATGATGGTGTGATTAAATGGGTTGTGGTGTGAAATTAAGTTTGATTTTGCTTGATAGATGAGAAGTTGAGTTGGTGAAGGTGTTGGAAGTGATTGTGTTGAGTTTGAGTTAGGGTTTTGAGTTGGTAAGTGATGTTTTTGTTATGTTTGATTGGTTATTCTTGTTAATCTTTGAGTTGTTAGTGTTTATTGGTTTTAGAATTGAAGAACACATAATTTTGGAAGGGGCAGTAGCGTTTGGGATCCCACGCCCGTGGCCTTTTGGTAGCCATGGTCGTGGGGGAGGTGACCATTTTTGGACAGTTTGCTTCCTAAAGCCACGACCGTGGGGGGGTTGAGGTGGCCACGGCCGTGGGCTTTGTTTAGGGTTGTTGAGTTTTGTTTAGTGCTCTAAAGGTCTAAGATAAGGTTAATAAGTGAATAATGTTATAGAAATTGATGTGATGCATCATTGTTTTGTGTTAGGTTTTGGAAGAAGTGAATTGCCCTAATTGTGAAGTGAAGAATCTTTGGAAGAAAGGATTGCTTAGAGTTGTGTGAGTGTTTATAAGGTAAGTACAAACTACATTGTTGCATAAATACATATGACATTGAGACTTGATGCATATTTGGTTGTAAATGTGTTATGGAATGTAATGCATTACTAGTGCATATTATAAATGTTATATTGGCATATAATGAATGTGGTGATAAGCATGGAAAGTATATGTTAAGACTATTGATTGTGTACATTTGAGTAATGAAATGTGAAACCATTATGATTAATTATTAATGATATAAATAGAATGGTTAAAGTATGTTATTGATATGACAGTGAAATGTAAAATGATATGTAAAAGTGAATGATGTAATATGATATGTGAAAGTGGTGATAAGTTGCTTTAATGTGGTTATGATGATCAAAATGAAATGTGAGGCCAACATGATGGGCCAAGATAATTCAATTGAAATTGTGAGGCATGATTGCCTAATGTGTTGTGAATTTTGGAATGAAAAATAAAAGGAAATAATGTGTACTTAATATGTTGATTCAACTTTCAGAGTTCTGTTTTTGGCGGCATGCCTTAAAATATTGCCTACGGGGCTAGATACTTGGTGTCATTTGATATATATTGCCTACGGGGCTAGACACTTGGTGTCATTTGATATATATTGCCTACGAGGCTAGACACTTGGTGTCATTTGATTAAAATATTGCCTACGGGGCTAGACACTTGGTGTCATTTGATATATATTGCCTACGGGGCTAGACACATGGTGTCACTATTGACCAAAACAGTAACTCTGAACTTTGAATAACATATTAGGGTGTCTTGGGCCCAGGTCTGTCTTGGTTTTAATGTGATTTATGAAATGATTATAACACTTAAGCAAAGATACAAAGTATATTTATGGTATGAGAAACTATAAGGAGTAAGGTGAGAATAGAAATGTATTAGTTTATTGGATTGTGCACAAAACTTGATTGTATGACATGGACATTGCATCAAAGCATATTGATATTGCAGTTTGTATTAATGAGCTAGTGGCTCAGCGCGAGTGTGATTTATCGCGCAGGTAACAGAGAGGATCCTGAGAGTTCCACTAGACCGAGTGAGTCTAGACATTGAAGATTTGAGTGGGACTTAAAGATCAGAGAAGAACTGCCAATAATGTATATATTTTGTATTTTGTATATTTCAATTTTGGTATATAAATATTTGTAAATAATTGATCTACTTTCCGCTGTGTTTTAAATAAACTTTGTACCTATTTTGTTTTATGAACTACTTTAAAAGTTTTAAATTTATTCATGGTTTTGAGAATGAATGTTTTGAATATTTTATCAATAGTGACAACCTATACTCAGTATACGTATATTATGATCGTTTTAGCATGCTATGTACATATACGGAATATAGGGGTGTTACAATTATTTTGGTATCAGAGCCTAGGTTTGAGATTCTCAACCTAGGGAAATTGTAAGAAAAAGGATATTTTGATTTAAAAGTTGGTTTTTGAATAAAATATATACTTAGTATTGGCAGTCTCTGATCTTTAATAAGGAACATTCTGCTGTGTTTGCAGATATAGGTTGTAATGGATCCCCAATCACGACAGTCTGTAGAGGGAAGTGCAGAGAGTATAGCTCCTGTTGAGAGTAGGGAGGGAGCTAGAGTTGAGGTAGCCAGTGAGGTACCTGCTTCAGTGTCGGGGAGACCAGCAGGTGATGAGGTTCCACCAGCCTGGTTTAGACATATGATGGAAGTTATGAGGCAAGCACCAGTGCAACCTCCACCACCACCTCAGCCTCAGGTACCAGTGAGACAATATGATAAACTGAGGAAGTTTTGGGCAGAGGATTTTCTGGGTACGATAGATCCAGCTGTGGCAGAACAGTGGCTTGATAAAGTTCAGAGAATTTTTATTCAGTTGCAAGCCACGTCAGAGGAAAAGTTTGATTATGCTAGGTCATTATTGCAGAAGGACGCATATGACTGGTGGAAGACCGTACCACATGCCATGGATGATCCACCCACATTGACCTATGCTGATTTTCTTCGAGAATTTGAGTTGAAATATACTCCGAGGGAGTATAGAGATATGAAGAAGATGGAGTTCTTGAGTCTGAAGCAAGACCATCGGACCGTTACAGAATATGAAGTGGAGTTTATTCGATTAAGCCATTATGCGGGAGGCATTATATCCGATGAAATTGACAGATGTAGGAGATTCGAAGAGGGGTTGAGGCCTTCTCTTGTATGTCATGTGGCTGGATCCAGATATACTGATTTCTCTCAGCTTGTGGCAGCCGCACGGAGTGTGGAAAGAGTTCAAAGCATTGCAGCTGCATCTGAAGAAGAGACTAGAGTGAGAAGACCCCAGTTTGAGATAGGGTCTTCATCAGTGAAGAGGGGTAGAGGGAGCTTTGTTCCTAGAGTGGGAAGGAGTCAGAGGCCGATGAGTAGATCAGGACAGTATCAGAGGCAGAGACCGCGATCTACAGTTTCTGTGGCAAGTGCTCCGACTCCGGTGACTCAGAGACCCACCCCACCTATTTGTGAGTATTGTACTAGGGCCCATTGGGGTAATTGTCGGAGGATTGGTGGTTCGGGGGTGTGTTTTCGATGTGGATCGCCTGACCATTTTATTAGAGATTGTCCTGAGATGCAGGACCAGAGGTCAGTGGAATCTACAGCTTCTCGGCAGAGTTTTAGCAGAGGAGGTCGAGGAAGCAGGGGTTTCAGCCGAGGGGGTAGATCTGGGTTTAGTCAGAGAGGAGGATCTACACTCAAGGATGGCAGACCAGATGAGGCTGGGCCTTCTCAGTGGGTTTATGTGATGCAAAGACAGCCTGATGCTTCTGCAGTCATAGCTGGTACTTTTTCTTTACTTGGCATTTCTGTACTTGCTTTGATTGACCCTGGATCCACACATTCATACATTAGTGCATCAGTTTTGCCTGTGTCTGAAATGCATGCTGAGTCCCTAGGATTTGATGTGTTGGTGACAAATCCTTTAGGGCATAGCGTGATTGTTAGTAAAGTGCATAGAGATTATGCAGTGATGGTACAGGGTGAGAAGTTTTGTGGTGATTTGATTGAGATGTCATTTAAAGAATTTGATTTGATTCTTGGCATGGATTGGCTGTCTAGGCATGGAGCTGTGGTAGATTGTAAGAAGAAGTGTGTTACTTTGAGAACTAGTGATGATAGAGTAGTGTTGGTATCTAGTGAGCAGAGACAGCTTGCATCTTTGTTTGTTTCAGCTGTTGCAGCTAGGAAGATGATCAGAAAAGGGTGTGAAGCTTATCTTGCTCATGTGTTGGATACCAGAGTGGTAGGTTCTCAATTGGATAGCATTCCCACAGTTTCAGAATTTCCAGATATTTTTCCAGAGGAGTTGCCAGGATTGCCTCCTGAGAGAGAGGTGGAGTTTGGTATTGAGTTGTTACCAGGTACCACTCCTATCTCTATTACTCCCTATAGAATGGCACCTGTCGAATTGAGAGAATTGAAGGTGCAGTTGCAGGAGTTACTGGATAAGGGTTTTATTCGCCCTAGTGTGTCGCCGTGGGGAGCTCCTGTTTTGTTTGTTAAGAAGAAGGATGGTACTATGAGATTGTGTATCGATTATAGGCAACTGAACAAGATAACTATTAAGAAGAAATATCCTTTGCCTAGAATTGATGATCTCTTTGATCAATTGAAGGGAGCAGCTGTGTTTTCTAAAATTGATTTGAGATCAGGGTACCATCAGTTGCGGGTTAGAGCTGAGGATGTGCCAAAGACAGCTTTTCGAACCAGATATGGGCATTATGAGTTTTTGGTAATGCCATTTGGTTTGACGAATGCACCTGCCGCTTTTATGGATTTGATGAATAGGGTGTTTAGGCCTTATTTGGATCAGTTTGTGGTAGTGTTCATAGATGATATCTTGGTGTATTCGCGAAATGAGGAGGAGCATAGTGAGCATCTTCGGATTGTGTTACAAATTTTGAGAGAGAAGCAATTGTTTGCTAAGTTATCAAAGTGTGAATTCTGGCTTGACCAAGTAGCTTTTCTCGGTCATATTGTGTCAGCAGATGGCATTAGGGTTGACCCGAGTAAAGTTGAAGCTATTCTGAATTGGAGTCCACCGAAGACTGTGACTGAAGTTAGAAGTTTTCTGGGATTGGCCGGTTATTACCGACGGTTTGTGAAAGGTTTTTCTGTAATAGCTACTCCACTTACCAGACTACTTCGAAAGGGAGTGAGATTTGTGTGGACTGATCAGTGCCAGACTAGTTTTGAGCAGTTGAAAGAAATGTTGACTCAAGCACCTGTTCTCACGTTACCTATGGAAGATAAACCGTATGTGATCTACAGTGATGCTTCACATAATGGTTTGGGTTGTGTATTGATGCAAGAAGGTAAAGTGATAGCTTATGCTTCTCGACAGTTGAACCGCATGAGCTCAATTATCCGACTCATGACTTGGAGTTAGCAGCCATTGTGTTTGCCTTGAAGATTTGGCGACATTATCTTTTTGGAGAGAAATGTTTCATCTATACTGATCACAAAAGTTTGAAGTATTTGGGTGTTCAGAAGGAGCTAAATCTTCGGCAGAGGAGATGGTTAGAGTTGATTAAAGACTATGACTGCTTGATTGATTATCATCCAGGTAAAGCAAATGTTGTTGCTGATGCCTTGAGTCGGAAGTCTTTAGCAGGTTTGACTGCTTATTCGCTCTTGTTGCTTGTTGAGTTAAGAGCGTTGCATGCTAGTTTTATAGTTTGTGATGATGGTGCATTGATGGCACAATTGCATTTAAGGCCAGTATTATTAGATCAGATTAAGGAGGCTCAATTGACTGATGAGGAAACTCAGAAGATTGTGTCAGTTTGTCAACAGGGCGAGAGCCGAGATTTTGTTGTGAGAGATGATGGAAGCTTATGGTTCAAGAGTAGACTGTGTGTGCCTGATGATGAAAGTTTAAGAAAGATTGTTTTAGAAGAAGCACACCAATCAGCTTTTGCTATGCATCCGGGCAGTACCAAGATGTACCATGATTTGAGACAGCATTATTGGTGGTCTGGTATGAAGAGAGACATTGCAGAGTTTGTGTCTAAATGTCTCACTTGTCAGAGGGTGAAAGCTGAGCATCAAGTTCCAACTGGGTTACTTCAACCTTTGTCAGTGCCTGAATGGAAGTGGGATAGAGTAACTATGGACTTTGTGTCTGGTTTGCCTTTGACACAAAGAAAGCATGATGCCATTTGGGTGATTGTTGATAGGCTGACTAAGACAGCTCATTTTCTTCCAGTTCGGATGGATTATTCTTTGGAGAGGTTGGCTGAGCTGTATATCCAGGAGATTGTGAGATTGCATGGTGTCCCAATTTCTTTAGTGTCTGATCGAGATCCTAGGTTCACCTTGAGATTTTGGAAGAGTTTACATGGCGCTTTAGGTTCTCGATTGCATTTCAGTACTGCTTTCCATCCCCAGACAGATGGACAATCAGAGAGAGTGATACAGATCATCGAGGATATGTTGAGAAGCTGTGTCATTGATTTCTCTGGAAGTTGGGACGGATTTTTGCCACTGGTGGAATTTGCCTATAATAACAGTCATCAATCGAGCATTGGTATGGCACCATTTGAGGCACTGTATGGGAGAAGGTGTAGGACACCTTTGTGTTGGAATGAAACTGGTGTAGGTAAGATAATTGGTCCTGATTTGGTTAAGGAAACAGAAGATAAAGTGAAAATGATTCGAGATAGATTGAAAGCAGCTTCAGATCGACAAAAATCTTATGCAGATTTGAAAAGGAGAGACATTGAGTATAATGTGGGAGAGAAAGTATTTTTAAAAGTTTCTCCTTGGAAAAAGATCTTAAGATTTGGTCGGAAAGGGAAGCTGAGTCCTCGGTTCATTGGGTCATATGAAGTTTTAGAAAGAGTGGGACCAGTTGCTTATCGGCTTGCTTTGCCACCTGATTTGGAGCGGATTCATAATGTCTTCCATGTTTCTATGTTGAGAAGGTATAGATCAGACCCATCTCATGTGCTATCAGTTGAATCTATTGAGATGAATCCGGATCTGACATTTGAAGAAGAGCCAGTTGCTATTCTGGCACATGAAGTGAAAGAATTAAGAAACAAGAGAGTGCCACTTGTGAAAGTGCTATGGAAGAATCATGGGAGAGAAGAGGCAACTTGGGAAAGTGAGCAAACAATGCGAAACCAGTATCCTCAGTTGTTTCAGAGTTAATTTCAGGTAATTTCGAGGACGAAATTTCTTTTTAGAGGGGGAGACTTGTAATATCCCTAATTATGCCCTAGTAGTTTTGGTGTTATTGTTGTTGCACTTGAACTATGTGTATATATGATAAGTTGATAAGAAATTGGAAGAGAATGTGTTTGTGTTGTTAGAAAGATATATGTGTGTAGAGAAAGGTGTATATGTTATGTATATGGTAATATATATATAGCATATAAGTTGGTCAAAGAGTGAGTCAAGGTGTTGGAGATAGTGGAAGAAGATATTTCTTTTGATATTGTGAATTACATAATTGGGCATATAAGAGACAATAGGTTAGTTTTATAATTAAGGGTGTTTTGGTAATTTTTTTCTTGTGGAATTGCATGGTGGAGATTAAAAGAAGAAATGAAGGGTTGACTTATCATTTTTCTTCTCTTTTCTATCTTATATGGCCGGCTCAACAAAGGAACAAGAGAGCAAGAGAACAATTGAGAGTTTTGATGATTTCAAGCTCAAAGTGAAGGAAGTTTTCAAAGTTGCAAGTTGGATTTTCAAAGAATACCATTATTTGGTAAGTTTTCTCTTGATTGCCTTTGTTAATTTTTAAGTTTGGTTTGAGTTGAGTTGTATTTTGATGATGGTGTGATTAAATGGGTTGTGGTGTGAAATTAAGTTTGATTTTGCTTGATAGATGAGAAGTTGAGTTGGTGAAGGTGTTGGAAGTGATTGTGTTGAGTTTGAGTTAGGGTTTTGAGTTGGTAAGTGATGTTTTTGTTATGTTTGATTGGTTATTCTTGTTAATCTTTGAGTTGTTAGTGTTTATTGGTTTTAGAATTGAAGAACACATAATTTTGGAAGGGGCAGTAGCGTTTGGGATCCCACGCCCGTGGCCTTTTGGTAGCCATGGTCGTGGGGGAGGTGACCATTTTTGGACAGTTTGCTTCCTAAAGCCACGACCGTGGGGGGGTTGAGGTGGCCACGGCCGTGGGCTTTGTTTAGGGTTGTTGAGTTTTGTTTAGTGCTCTAAAGGTCTAAGATAAGGTTAATAAGTGAATAATGTTATAGAAATTGATGTGATGCATCATTGTTTTGTGTTAGGTTTTGGAAGAAGTGAATTGCCCTAATTGTGAAGTGAAGAATCTTTGGAAGAAAGGATTGCTTAGAGTTGTGTGAGTGTTTATAAGGTAAGTACAAACTACATTGTTGCATAAATACATATGACATTGAGACTTGATGCATATTTGGTTGTAAATGTGTTATGGAATGTAATGCATTACTAGTGCATATTATAAATGTTATATTGGCATATAATGAATGTGGTGATAAGCATGGAAAGTATATGTTAAGACTATTGATTGTGTACATTTGAGTAATGAAATGTGAAACCATTATGATTAATTATTAATGATATAAATAGAATGGTTAAAGTATGTTATTGATATGACAGTGAAATGTAAAATGATATGTAAAAGTGAATGATGTAATATGATATGTGAAAGTGGTGATAAGTTGCTTTAATGTGGTTATGATGATCAAAAAGAAATGTGAGGCCAACATGATGGGCCAAGATAATTCAATTGAAATTGTGAGGCATGATTGCCTAATGTGTTGTGAATTTTGGAATGAAAAATAAAAGGAAATAATGTGTACTTAATATGTTGATTCAACTTTCAGAGTTCTGTTTTTGGCGGCATGCCTTAAAATATTGCCTACGGGGCTAGACACTTGGTGTCATTTGATATATATTGCCTACGGGGCTAGACACTTGGTGTCATTTGATTAAAATATTGCCTACGGGGCTAGACACTTGGTGTCATTTGATATATATTGCCTACGGGGCTAGACACATGGTGTCACTATTGACCAAAACAGTAACTCTGAACTTTGAATAACATATTAGGGTGTCTTGGGCCCAGGTCTGTCTTGGTTTTAATGTGATTTATGAAATGATTATAACACTTAAGCAAAGATACGAAGTATATTTATGGTATGAGAAACTATAAGGAGTAAGGTGAGAATAGAAATGTATTAGTTTATTGGATTGTGCACAAAACTTGATTGTATGACATGGACATTGCATCAAAGCATATTGATATTGCAGTTTGTATTACTGAGCTAGTGGCTCAGCGCGAGTGTGATTTATCGCGCAGGTAACAGAGAGGATCCTGAGAGTTCCACTAGACCGAGTGAGTCTAGACATTGAAGATTTGAGTGGGACTTAAAGATCAGAGAAGAACTGCCAATAATGTATATATTTTGTATTTTGTATATTTCAATTTTGGTATATAAATATTTGTAAATAATTGATCTACTTTCCGCTGTGTTTTAAATAAACTTTGTACCTATTTTGTTTTATGAACTACTTTAAAAGTTTTAAATTTATTCATGGTTTTGAGAATGAATGTTTTGAATATTTTATCAATAGTGACAACCTATACTCAGTATACGTATATTATGATCGTTTTAGCATGCTATGTACATATACGGAATATAGGGGTGTTACATACAGGGTCAGTCTGACTCTAAACCCAATCAAAAATCATATTACTTTTCACTATCTTTTATTATAGTTTCAGATTGTTCAAGCAGGGGACAAACTATAAACCTTTATTTTTTTACCAAGTCCAGTCCAATATTTTAAAACAAGTCTGAAATAATTTTTATGGTATTTATTATTTATTTTAATATTTATTTTAATAACATAATATTTATTTTAGTGATATAATATTTATTATTTAAAATATAATGTTTATTTTCAAAAAAATAAAATTAATAAAAAATAAAATTCGGACCAATCGGTCTTCGACGAATTACGCCAATGCACAGCCTCACTCGCCAGCTCTCCCACGTCGCTCGCAGCTCGCACGCCAATCCTCATAGCAATGGTTGGCAGCTCACCCCAGCGCCAACGCACAGCGGACCCAATTTCTCGTAGCCCACACCTTCGGGCAATTTTTGCCTAAACCTTATTAAGCTCGGTTTTTTATTATTTTTCCTAAACAGATTTGATTTCCTTAAACAACCAGTATTAGGTTTTTAATTTTTTTATAAATAACACAATTAAAGACATAAATAGGGACTTCTGGACTTTTGATAATTTTTGGAGACGGGACTTTTTTGGGATCTTTTCTGAGACATGGAACGACAACAAAGAAAAATATCAATAGAAAACTGACAATTCAAAATAAGAGGCAGTTATCACAATCAAGGCAATTGCCAAATTGCCAAAGCTTAATGGAAGAGGTAGATTGATTTAGGCAGCAGCAAAATAATCAAACAAAGCTTGGTTTAGATTCTTTAAATTCGGTGGAGCCAACAATGAAGGTTTGGTTTTTATGATTTTATTCGTCCAAAACTTACAGTAACCATGTTTATAATTTTATTTGTTTAAGATTTACAGTAGCATATTTAAGGTTGGTTTAACTTTTATTATATAGTATAACCGAGCAATTTTAATTCAAACTATATATCCATTAGATCATATTTGATTTTGCATGTTTACATATTATGTTTTAGAATCAAGATTTAAACCCTAATTCAGTAAACCTTAAACCCTATTAATTATTTTCATAGAAATTATTTCATAAACCTTGATTTAAATTGTACAGTGGTCATAATTCTTTGTGAAAAATAATAATAATATTAGTTCTACAAATCAAACCTTATTTTCTAAATACAAAACCTAAAATCTTAATTTTTAGACCTAAACTCTTTAAACCCTAAATTTTATTCACAAAACCCTAATTCAAGATGTAAACCTAGATTTATGTGTTTATTGCTTTATTTAGTTTTAGATTTGATTATGTAGCTTATTATATGTTTTAATGATTGATTTATTTGATTTCAATGTTTGATTTATTTAATTTGTCATGGATGAATATTTTCTTGATTATTATTTGTCTATTAAGATTATAAGAGGTATGTTTCCATGATCGGGTACCTCATTAATTAATTTTTATGTAATTTAAATTATTTTCATATTTTGGGATTAATGTAAAGGATACGTTTCCATCTTTCAGTGGGTGTCCTATTTAGTTTTGGATATTGGATGATGTAAGAACATGTTTCCATCCTTGGATGGGTGTCCATTTATTTATTTTTGTTTGGACATTGCTATGACTTTTAATAAAGTATTTGTTTATTCTTATGATTGCATGTAGTATGGATAATATTATTATATTTAAGAATTTTATAATATTAAGACCTGAAAAGGAGGCTGGTTCTAATGAACCAATCGTTGTGGGGGTGCTGGGCCATTTCTCACCTTTCCCACGTGCACCCAACTTTTTAAACCCAATAGGGGGTTGGGGATTCCTTAGGAATCGAGCAATCCACTCCTTTCTTTTTCCTAGCCCGTCCGGGTGGAGACTCCATTTTCTCCGGGCTTAGGCTCTTATTCTCTAAGGCCTCGAGCCTAACAGTGCCGAAGTCGCAAGAATCATTTCACCGGGAGTGGGGGCGAAAATCCCAGCTCACACAGAGATTTTTCTTTAAAATACGTGTTTTTAGTACTTCAGATTATTTAAGGAATGGTTTATCTATTTATTAAAGCACAACTTAAGTTTTAAAATATTTTTCTTGGAATTGTGAAAATTTTGGTAAGATAGAAATTTTAACATTTTTGTACTATGTATACGTATTTTACATATACTGAGTGTATGTATTATACATATATGGAGTATAAGAGTGTTATAGACTAAGCCCTGTCGGCTTACCCTACCAAAAATTAAGCCATAACAACTTGACCATTCATCATCTCATTTGAGCCCCATTGGCTTGATTGCCAAAACATGAACCCTAGTTGTCTTGACTATAATGATAAAAAAAAATGAGCCACATTGACTAAATCATCACCAAAAAGCTTTTAGAAAAATCTAAAAATAATAAGAAGATAAAAGAATCAAACCCCATTGAATCAAATTGTGTGGAGCACCCAAAAACTAGTTCAAATTGTTTCTTCGCCCATTCACATTGTTAGATATCACCTTCCATCAATCCTATTTCTTTTTTCAAACGTCAAACCATAAATCAAGAAGAAGACTTCCTTATGAGATCAGCCTAATCCATAGGCACCTTAGTAAGGAAATTGCACATGAAACAAGAAAAGGATATGAGTGATCTCCAAGAGACCATTTTGGCAAAAGTCCAAACCATGATAAACTAAACATTCACTTAGTACCATACATCAAAATATGCAACTACTTCATAGCCATCACTAACTCAATCTTTTTTCTTCTTCAATGGTACCCATGACTCAACTAACTAAATCCCTTGACATGCAAACTTTAATTGAGACCATCCTCAAGAGGCAAGAACATTTTTGCTTCATCTCTCAAGTGGGCTGGATCGATGCTCAGGCGAGGTCTGACACAAATATGACCAGGAAAGTTGGTGATGCTATGATTCTAATAATCAATAGTTTGATTGAATTCTGCATTTTTTATTCAGGGGCATCTTTCCCTTCCACTTCATACTGAGAAATCATGGAGAATTATATCAATTGTGATTTCAAAAAAGTTCATCAAGCCGATGATGAAACATTTAAGATCATAGGAAAGAGAGATATTAATATAAAGTTGCCAAATCAAACAATGAGGAAGCTGCAAAGAGTGAGACATATTCCTGACCTTAAAAGGAATTTGATCTTTATGAGACAACTTAATAGTAAAGGTTATAGTACAACCTCTTCAGGTTATAAACGGAAGATTACCAAAGGAGTATTCATCTTTGCTTATGGTAAGAAGAATGGTACTCTCTATGTAACATCAAATTTAGAGAATATCATTACATTAGCAAATGTAGATGAAAAATTAAACCTATGGCACCAAAGGCTTGGCCATATGAGCAAGAAAAGAATGAAGACACATTTTTCAATAGGAAAGTTACCAAATCTACAGGGTATAGACATCGGCCTATGTGAGGAATATATCTTTGCAAAGCAAAAGAAGGTCAGTCTCTCCAAATGTTGGCATGACACCCAATTCAGAAAAGTTATAATTGGTTCATACAGATATATGGGGATTGTCTCCAATTCAATCTCTTAAATGCTCGCTATATTATGTCACCTTCATTGATGATTCTACAAAAAAGGTGTGGGTTTATTTTTTAAAGAAGAAATCAAAAGTCTTTGATACTTTTAGAAAGTGGAAAGCCATGAAAAAAAATGAAAATAGTTTGAAAGTCAAGTGTCTGAGGTCTAATAATGGAGAAAAATATAACAATCATAGATTCAAAGAATTTTACTCTAACAATTGGATCAAGATGGAGAAAACAGTTCCCATGACCCCACAACAAAATGGTGTAGCAGAGTGCATGAACATAACTCTAAATGAATATGCCATAAGCATAAGGATATATGATGGCTTACCCAAGATGTTTTGGGCTGAAGCCATCAACATCTACATGATCAACCGAGGGCCTTCAGTTTCTTTGGATGGTGAACTTCCAGTGGAAGTTTTGTAACATCCTCTGACAATTCTTATATAAAAACTATCAGAGAATGTTATTCAATAACTTTCCACGCTCCAATCAATTCATAGAAAAACCCTCATCATAATTAAATTTTTATTTTTTTAATAAGAATACAATCTGTATATCACAACACTTATAGGTCCAACATTTAGACCAATTTCCAATATCTCCAATAATCTGAATAGAAATTATGAATCATATAAACACCATAAGTTCATTAAATCAAATCAATAAACAATACATTTCTTTCATGATAATCATTCACTAGAATCTCAAACCTCATTTTCTAAATACATGTATTTCTTTCATGTTATAAATTTATACAATCTCTCAAATAGCCAAACTGAAGTATCTATATACATTTATCACTTATGAATACAATATACACAAGATCTTCATCTGTTCTTATCTTGCTCCGATGTCCTGATACCTGCGTGTCAGAAAACAATTCTAACACGCTAAGCAAAGCTTAGTGGTGCTTGTATACACATAATTTATCACTTATTATTAAAGAAATATATTTATGAAAATATAGTACTAACACTTAATTTTAAGAAGTATTTCAATACATGAACTAATTTTAGTAACAAATCAACATATTATGCTGACTACAAAAAATAAAAGTTGCACCTTTATAAATGTTATCATGTAATACAATACTTTCGGTACTGCAACTTGTATCGTTAAGAATCATTTTATTTAAGACTTGCTTTCTCATTTGATAACACTGTTCACAACACGCTTATTTTGTTTTTCAATAAGTCTTCCTTTTCAAGTTCACATATAGGATCATTTCATTCAATCTATACTTTTCATCACTTAATTTTAGTACTATACTTTAGAGCACTTTGTATCTCACATCATGATATACACTTTCAATCATTTGATATACTTTGGAGCACTTTGTATCTCACAGCATTATATACACTTTTAATCATTTGATTAATTCAATACATTGAGCATAACATTTCCATTACGTGCATTAGTACTTTCACTTGTAAGCATAAATATATATATTAACACTCACTTTTACACTGTAACACAATACTTCAATTTCAAGTAATTGACTTATATTATTATTTTACATTTCTTTCATTAGTCACAACTATCATGTTCACATATATTTTCATTAATTATGCCCATACATACTAAACTTAGATCATAGGTTTGGATAACATGTTGTGTAGCAATCTCAAGAATGTATAATGGCAATTATGCCTACTATCACTGATAACACAATGTGTCCATTTAAGTCACGAGGTGCCCACTATCACTGTGGCTATCCATCCTCTGGTTAGCCATTCAATCCAAAGCTAGATATAAATTTAATATGATTTGGGCAATTCATTAATTTTGATGAACACTACATTGTTTATTTCCTTTCATTGATACTATACTCTTATCAACATTTGGTAGGATATATATGTGTGCCACGTATCTAAAGTTTATCACTCGTTTTCATACATTTAACACATTAACACAAAAGTATGGACTATACACATATTAGTCTCATGTCATTGCTTTAACACTTACTTGTTTATATAAATACTCACTTGTTTATATAAACACTTGTTTATTTCATTTCACCTGTTTATATCATTTCACCTTTTTATATCATTTCACTTGTTTAGATCATTTCACTTGTTTATATCATGTCATTGGTACATTGCTCTTAGCAACATTTAGTAAGATATACCTATATTTGTCACTTATCTAAAGTTTCTCACTCTTTTTTCATACATTTAACACATACACATGAATTATCAATACAAAAGTATGAATATTTACATATTAGTCTCATACTAGGCCCGTAGATCACAAAATACAAGCCAAAAATACTATTTAGGTCCCCACGATTGTGGCATCACAACCCCACGACCGTGGGATAGTAAACGAGTCTGTCCAATTTTCTTTAATACCCCCACGATCATGGCCTTCAAGGGCCACGGTCATGGCATTTAGAACTGCTCTGTTTTATCAAAATTTTTGAAAGCACAGTCACACTTTCAAACCCTCGGTCATGGCCCTCCTTTGCCACGACCGTGGCACACATTTGCCACGACTGTGGCATTCATTTTGGGTCTGTTTCAGAGTAAACTCATGTATTCTGTACTTTTAACTCCATTAAACACAAACATATTGAAGATCTAAGATAATAATGTATCAAACTCAATATTTTGACATAAAAAGAATTCATATCAAATACCTTCACTTAATTAAACTTTTAACCATTTCATGTGGATAAAAGACATGATCAAACCCTTCAATTCTCATAAATATATCATTATACATAACTCAATCAGTCTATTAAATCATTTAAACTCATAAAAAGTCATATTTTTGTAAAGTATAAATCAAAAGCACATACCTTGTTGATAATCACCACTTTTCCAACTTAAATCTTAAGTTTTGATTCAAATCATGGAAAGAAGGAAGAAGAAAGAAGTGAAGATGGTGATGATGGCGTGGAGAGAAGAAGGAAATCAGAAATTTCCACACACTTACACATATACACACATATATATATATATATAATATTTTTAATCTAGTGAGGGAATGCTCATAATAACTACGGTGCACCCTCATTCTTAACCGTTGATTTTAAATCAAACTTTAATCTCATAAAATAGTAAAAATACTCTTTTCAGTAAAGGTTTAAGATATACAATGTACTATTCTTTACGTATAGCATTTATCCATAATACTTTTATCACTATACACTATCAATTTTTCATTATTAGTTAAAACGTTCCTGTTTAACATCTTGACCATTACAATCTCCCCCACTAAAGAAATTTCATCCTCGAAATTTACATACTATAGCAATAATCTATTTACTTTTTAAATAATCTCAAATTTCACATAAAATCAATGATTTTCTTAACTTACATAACATTTATTTATGTCTGATATCAAGCAACATAACACTTTCAGAATAATCATATTATAGAACTGTAGAAAATTCAGCTCTACACACTTACACTTTTCAAGTTCAATTTTGGAATTGCGTTTATTCCTCTTTAGATTTTTTTTTTCTATAATTTGTATCATTACATTCCACTGTTATATATATATCTCATTCTTTCTCTTATATACTGAACATTAAATCCTAGTTTCAGATAGCGGGTCACTGATGGCAAGTAAATGCCCACTGTATCAATATGGCCAAAGGCCCACTATGGCATGAATGCCCACTGTATATGATGTCACGGAGTGACCACTGAGAGAAAGGAACCGAAGGTCCGCTATGACGCAAAGCGTCCACTGATGGCATAGATGCCAATATCACTGGGACATATATAAAAAAATTGTCCTCTATGGCACAAAGTGCCCACTTTCAATATGGGACATAAGTGTCCTCTATGGCACAGAGTGCCCACTTTCAATATGGCATAAAATGCCTACTATCACTTTGAATATTTACCCTTTAGCTAATCCAAAAACTAGATTTAACATCAGTATCATTTATTTCAATGGTACAAAGTATAGTCAATTATAATATACTTTGAAATATAACACTTTCTCTTTGAATGGAATATAACACTTTCTCTTTGCAATGTTTGTTTCTTACTGTAAGTGTATAAGATATAAACAATCATTTCAAACACAACACATATGCACATTATACTTGTTTTTGATTAGTTCGATTGATTTTATTTATTCATCAATCTTTATCTTTTTCAAATCATTTCCATGTGTCCACTGTAATAGTGAAATCTACAAAGATTTCCACTCTTTACTTGTTTCATTCTTTTCTTAACATATTAAGAATGTATCACTATTCTTTCACTTTAAGAGTACATGTATATTTATAATTTATTTGCTATGTCTCATACACACATTCACACACACACATATATGTATATATTGCTAACTTGTTCTACCATACATCATTTCACTAGAAGGGTTCACTACCTTCACATCTCACTACATTATTTTCTTTTTACATTATCACTTCCTTTCTTTCCATTTGCAATCAATTAGTATTAAGTAACTCTTTAACACTTCTATATATATAATCTATACCTTGGCTTTAATCACCAAATAATGTTACTATCACGTATTTCATAAATACACAATATGTAAATCTCACATTCTTACTTTCATTACTCAATCAATGTGTATATACCTCTTTAGTTTCTTTAACTTGCTCTTCACATTATGTACAATCATTACTGATTTATCAATCTATCATGCTTTTCACTTTACTTCGGAAATTATCTTATTTCATCACGAAGATGTTAAATCCACTAATCACTTGTAATTGTCTTTTATCTTTTCTCTACCTTTAAACTTCTTTCACATATCCAATTACATTTGTTCATACTTTCCTCACGTTCTCTTCATATCTCAGTTTCATCATTTAATGGATTGATTTCATTTCAATCTTATAAGCTATCTTTTGTTACATATAACTATTTCCAAGATGTAGTCATTAATTCACTACTAATTCCACCGATAAACTCTACTCTGTGAAAATATGCACATTATAAAAATTTTATAGAATAGAAGTAAGCATAGCCAGATACATGATCATGCGAATGGTCTTGCACGTCTCTACTGAAATTTATTTTCAATGTTTTAAGGGCACAAATATATGCATGTCCATATAAATGATCATGCACCTCAATATTGGAATTTCTTCTCAAAGTTTGAAGAATAGAAATTTACACAAGCATATGCATGACTATACAAATAATCATGCGTATCACTACTAGAATTTCTTTTCATGATTTAATCAATAAGTTATGAAGAATGCAACTCATACACTTTAAGGAAACAAGATCCAACTCTTCCATGCACTATCCAATTCAAATCTCAATTTCCATAACCCTAAAATCTTTCAACCTTATTTTCTTTCACAACCGTATATTAACTCTTAAATGATTCAATGATAGATTTAATCATTGTTCCAGTTAAATACACATTTACATATTGCACGAAGAACTTTACTATCATAGAAGTAAAGTTTTATACTCATATTTTTTCACAATTATTTAATACACCATATCTTTCACAAGAAATGGTGTTTTATCAATTCACAAATCTCTTTTCATAATAAAACTCAAGATCATTTCATTAAATAGCACTCAGTAGTATTCAAGCACAAGCCTCTTTACCAATGCTCTTCCATTACTTTTCACTTCAATCTTTTGTTTTGATGATGTTTTAGAAGACAATAGATGACACTAGAAATCATTAAATAAGTTTTAGGCTTGTTATCCAATATACTCACTTATACAATAGTTTCAATGCATTCACATGCTTTCGTTTAACTATCACTTCAATCCTTAACGTTAAAACATTATAGAAATAAGTGCTTTTGACACTTTAAAACTCCATTATCCATATTTCACATTCAAAGTACAACTCAAATTCATTTCGAGCTATAAGGGTATTTTCATAATTTCTTACCTCATCGAAATCTTTTTCCACTATACGGATATTATCCATATTCAGATTTAATATTACCCTTATTATGGCTTATTTGACCTTATCACTATCAGTTTCAAATGCTCTCATATCATAACCACTCCACTTTGACACTCATATATTTACTCACTTAATGTAGAGCATCAATACTTAATGTTGTACAACATGACAATTCTCATTCTCGTAAGAAATTCCATGCTTGAAATTTATCTCTCTGTCATAATGCATTCCTCAACTTCCAATAAATTATTACACTTTCACTATGTTACTTTGATATATCTCTTTCACTACTCATATCTTGTTTTCTTTTCACATGATTCTTTATCACAAATAGATCTAGTACACTCCAAATAATACACTACGAATTGTCAATCAATTCTTAGTAAACATTCTATTACCATAAACATATGGAATATCAATTGTGTCACAACACATATCCACTTCTTCACTTCACATAACTTAGACAATTACATTTCACTTCTCCCATAACTCCACATGCCAGAAATGCCTAAACCATGCTCTGATACCACTAAATGTAACATCCTCTGACAATTCTTATATAAAAACTATCAGAGAATGTTATTCGATAACTTTCCATGCTCCAATCAATTCATAGAAAAACCCTCATCATAATTAAATTTTTATTTTTTTTAATAAGAATATAATCTGTATATCACAACACTTATAGGTCCAACATTTAGACCAATTTCCAATATCTCCAATAATCTGAATAGAAATTATAAATCATATAAACACCATAAGTTCATCAAATCAAATCAATAAACAATACATTTCTTTCATGATAATCATTCACTAGAATCTCAAACCTCATTTTCTAAATACATGTATTTCTTTCATGTTATAAATTTATACAATCTCTCAAATAGCCAAACTGAAGTATCTATATACATTTATCACTTATGAATACAATATATACAAGATCTTCATCTGTTCTTATCTTGCTCCGATGTCCTGATACCTGCGTGTCAGAAAACAATTCTAACACGCTAAGCAAAGCTTAGTGGTGCTTGTATACACATATTTTATCACTTAATATTAAAGAAATATATTTATGAAAATATAGTACTAACACTTAGTTTTAAGAAGTATTTCAATGCATGAACTAATTTTAGTAACAAATCAACATATTATGCTGACTACACAAAATAAAAGTTGTACCTTTATAAATGTTATCATGTAATACAATACTTTCGGTACCGCAACTTGTCTCGTTAAGAATCATTTTATTTAAGACTTGCTTTCTCATTTGATAACACTGTTCACAACACGCTTATTTTGTTTTTCAATAAGTCTTCCTTTTCAAGTTCACATATAGGATCATTTCATTCAATCTATACTTTTCATCACTTAATTTTAGTACTATACTTTAGAGCACTTTGTATCTCACATCATCATATACACTTTCAATCATTTGATATACTTTGGAGCACTTTGTATCTCACAGCATTATATACACTTTTAATCATTTGATTAATTTAATACATTGAGCATAACATTTCCATTACGTGCATTAGTACTTTCACTTGTAAGCATTAATATATATATTAACACTCACTTTTACACTGTAACACAATACTTCAATTTTAAGTAATTGACTTATATTATTATTTTACATTTCTTTCATTAGTCACAACTATCATGTTCGCATATATTTTCATTAATTATGCCCATACATACTAAACTTAGATCATAGGTTTGGATAACATGTTAGTGTAGCAATCTCAAGAATGTATAATGGCAATTATGCCCACTATCACTGATAGCACAATGTGTCCATTGAAGGCACGAGGTGCCCACTATCACTGTGGCTATCCATCCTCTGGTTAGCCATTCAATCTAAAGCTAGATATAAATTTAATATGATTTGAGAAATTCATTAATTTTGATGAACACTACATTGTTTATTTCCTTTCATTGATACTATACTCTTATCAACATTTGGTAGGATATATATGTGTGCCACGTATCTAAAGTTTATCACTCGTTTTCATACATTTAGCACATTAACACAAAAGTATGGACTATACACATATTAGTCTCATGTCATTGCTTAACACTTACTTGTTTATATAAACACTCACTTGTTTATGTAAACACTTGTTTATTTCATTTCACTTGTTTATATCATTTCCCTTGTTTATATCATTTCATTGGTACATTGCTCTTAGCAACATTTAGTAAGATATAACTATATTTGTCACTTATCTAAAGTTTCTCACTCTTTTTCATACATTTAACACATACACATGAATTCTCAATACAAAAGTATGAATTATTTACATATTAGTCTTATACTAGGCCCGTAGATCACAAAATACAAGCCAAAAATACTATTTAGGTCCCCACGGTCGTGGCATCACAACCCCATGACCGTGGGATAGCAAACGAGTCTGTCCAATTTTCTTTAATACCCCTACGGTCGTGGCCTTCACGGGCCACGGTCGTGGCATTTAGAACTGCTCTGTTTTATCGAAAGTTTTGAAAGCATAGTCACACTTTCAATCCCACGGTCGTGGCCCTCATTTCCCACGACCGTGGAACCCATTTACCACGACCGTGGCATTCATTTTGGGTCTGTTTCGGAGTAAACTCATGTATTCTGTACTTTTAACTTCATTAAACACAAACATATTGAAGATATATGATAATAATGTATCAAACTCAATATTTTGACATAAAAAGAATTCATATCAAATACCTTCACTTAATTAAACTTTTAACCATTTCATATGGATAAAAAACGTGATCAAACCCTTCAATTCTCATAAATATATCATTATACATAACTCAATCAGTCAATTAAATCATTTAAACTCATAAAAAGTCATATTTTTGTAAAGTATAAATCAAAAGCACATACCTTGTTGATAATCACCACTTTTCCAACTTAAATCTTAAGTTTTGATTCAAATCATGGAAAGAAGGAAGAAGAAAGAAGTGAAGATGGTGATGATGGCATGGAGAGAAGAAGGAAATTAGAAATTTCCACACACTTACACATATACACATATATATATATATAATATTTTTAATCTAGCGAGGGAATGCTCATAATAACTATGGTGTACCCTCATTCTTAATCGTTGATTTTAAATCGAATTTTAATCTCATAAAACAGTAAAAATACTCTTTTCAGTAAAGGTTTAAGATATACAATGTACTATTCTTTACTTATAGCATTTATCCATAATACTTTTGTCACTATACACTATCAATTTTTCATTATTAGTTAAAACGTTCATGTTTAACATCTTGACCATTACAAGTTTAGAGCAAAAAAGAGGTAAACCTTTCACACTTAAAAGTGTTTGGTTTTATCTCTTATATACATATTGATTATACTGAGAAAAATAAATTAGACCCAATGTCTAAAAAATGTGTCTTTGTTGGATTGGTGGTGATGTGTTCGGATATCAATTTTGGGATTATGAAAAATAAAAAAATCATCAGAAGTAGAGACTTAA
This sequence comes from Garcia nutans, assembly GCA_947685225.1. NCBI lineage: Eukaryota > Viridiplantae > Streptophyta > Magnoliopsida > Malpighiales > Euphorbiaceae > Garcia > Garcia nutans. The sequence continues at coordinate 31,758,901 of CANTUV010000011.1, read as the reverse complement.
TATTTAATGAGATTATGATGTACAAAGACAAGTGAACCATAAAATCAAACAACTTAAATACAAATGTTAAGACAAAGGAATTTGTTGTGCTTGAAGGGATTTCTAGAAATGATGTTCAGAATAGTCTTTTGATTAAAAAAGACCAAGAACACCAAAATTGAGACACTCCTCTAGAATTCCTAAACCAGTACAATGCTATTCACATTCTTTGTATTATTTATCATTGACTGACAATGGAAAACCAGAGTGCTATGAAGAAGCAATCCAGGTGGAGGATTCAATCAAGTGAGAGTTTTCCATGAATGGTGAGATGGACTCACTCATTTCAAATTAGACATGAAAATTAACCGAATTACTACTGGGCAAGAAAGTGCTTCATAATTAGTGGGTTTTCAGGATTAAAGAGGAACATGATGGAAGTAGGAATTACAAAGCAAAAGTAGTTGTTAAAGGATTTCAACAAAAAAAAGGTGTTGTCTGTAATAAAATTTTCTCTATAGTTGTGAAGTTGACTACAATATGCCTAGTATTAAAAAATTATAGTTGTAGAAAATTTATATATTGATTAATTAGATGTAAAGACAACATTCCTTCATGGTGATTTGGATGAAGAATTTTATATGAAGTAACTAGAAGGCTTCACAAAGGCATGTTTAGAAAACCTGGTATACAAACTGAAGAAGAGTTAGTATGGTTTAAAATAAGCTCCTAGGTAGTGGTATAAGAAGTTTGATAATTTCTTGAGCAATAATAGTATTTAAGGTGCCAAGCAGATTGCCATTACTACATCAAGAAGTTTGACAATAGCTATATTATTTTATTGTTATATATAGACGACATGTTTGTTGCAGGTTCAAGCATGCAACAAATTATTTAATTTAAAGTAAGAATTGTCAAATCAGTTTGAAATAAAAGATCTGAGTGCTGCAAAGCAAATTCTTGGATTAAGAATTGTGAGAGACTGGAAATCAGGGATTTTGATGTTGTTATAGGCTGAGTACATCACAAAATATTTTCTAGGTTTAATATGCAAAATGCTAAATAAGTGAGTACACCTTAAGGTGTTCATTTCAAACTTTCTAACGAATAGTCACAAAGATTAGATGAAGAATGTGCACACATGGCTAAGTTTTCATTTGCCTCTACAATTAGAAGTTTGATGTATATCATAGTTTGTACTATACTAGATATTTGCTCAAGCAGTGGGAGCTATCAACAAATATAAACAGTCAAATGGATCCTTAGATATCTATGGGGTACCATATATAAAGGACTTTGTTTTAAAGGTAAGGATATAACACTAACAGGCCATGTGGATGCTAATTTAGATGAAAATATAAGTAACAGAAAAAGAATTACATGGTATTTTTATACTCTAGGAGATATGGCAGTGAGTTGGGTTTCTCAATTGTAGAAGATTGTTGCTCTCTCATCAATTGAAGCAAAATATGTTGTTATTACGGAAGCCAATAAGGAGATGACCTAGCTATAGAATTTCTTAAAGGAAGTGGGCAAGAAAAAAGAAGATAATTGTAACACCTCTATACTCAATATACATGCCATACATATACCCTGTATACATATAATACGCATATAAAATATAAGGATGTTACTTTACAGTATTGTTTACTTTAGTCCACATCAATTATATTAAATAATAAAAGAACATTTCACATTATCAAATCTTATTCTTTTAAAAGTAACATTTACAAAACTATTATACTTTTCATTAGACTACATATATATAAATTTACATTGTCTTTTTTGAAATTTACTTATGTACATATACATTTTTATCAAAATACAACATAATAAAATTGTACATGCACGCACCACCTTCTAGTTGGTCTCGAAACACTCTTACTCTTCTCGTGGCACAACTGTTTAACTCCTAGATTAACAATCTACTTACCTGGGCAATTTACACAATCGCACTAAGCTCGAAAGCTTAGTGGTACATATGAACATCATACAGTACAGAAATTCACTCTCCAATCACTAACATCATTTATCATCATATTCTTATCATGTTTCTCATTTTCAATGCACTTTTTATAGCTTTTCACTATTTTCATAATGTAACACCCCTATACCCAATATCAATACACCACATATACGCACTATATGTAATATACGTATACCAGATACAAGAATGTCACAATCCATTTTCATTAAACCAATCATTAAAACTTTATCATTAAATCATCATTTCTACAGTCTAAGTAAACTTATAACATTTAGCTTATATTATAGAAAGTAATAGATAAAATATTCCTTGTTAAAATACATATATATCTTCGTTATCCAAAAGTTTATCCAAAACATTTTTTTATTGCAGAAGCAAAATATACATTTCTATATACATCAAAATCAATATATTTAAAAACAAAAATCTAAAATATATACATGCTGGCAGTTCGTCTCTGATCTTAATGTCCACTAATAACTTCAATCTCAAAGTCTCAAGTTTAGACTTGACTCGGTCTAGACGAGCTCTTCGGCACAACCGGATCTACCCTGTCACCTGCGCAATGAACCACAATCGCGCTAAGCCAAAGCTTAGTGGTACAAACTTTGATTCAATATAGATCAATGCGATGCTAATGCACAACCCATATAATTATACAACTCATTACATTATATCTCCATATATTAATCATTTGCAACACATTTTATAATTTACAATAAAGCAAAAACAAGCATGGGCCTAAAAAGGGTCTAATATGCTATTCAAATTTCAGAGTTACTGCTTTGGTCCATAATGACACGTTGTGTCTAGCCCCATAGGCAATATATATCCATGGATAATCCAACTATATCTAAGCTTAAGACCCAGTCTTTTCACTCAGTCTAGCTTCAAGGATTTGTTTTTGAGGCTTATGACCTGGTCTTTTCACCTCAAAAATATCACATTTATCAACTGGGCCCGGCTTACGACCCTGTCTTTTCATCTACCCAGTAACTCATAGGCATGCCGCCAAACTCAGAACTCTAAAATTGAATAACATACTAGGCACACTATTTATTCAATTTCTCATTATCAATTTCTTTCATAATTCTATTCTTAAATCGTTTCACATTTTCTCATTATCAAACTAGGCACATTGCCTTAATACCATCTTTTTCTCATTTTTCTCTTTTATATCAATATCAATTGGTTACATTATATTTTCACATATCTCATCACGTTATTCACATTTCCTTTCATTTACAACACATTACTTAATTGCTTTGATACATCAACATACTTATATTATGCACATCTTAACATATTTCTCATTCATCAATAATATATTAAGTAACTTAATAAATTTTTCCAACCAAATGTGTTAAGTCCCAATGTCATGTAAATGTATGCAATCATTCAAAGTTTGTACTTACCTCTAGAAGCAACAAACACCAATTCAACCTCCTCTTCAAAGAATCCTTCAACACTTGGATTGGGGCAACTCAATCTCTTCAAAACCTAATCCAAATGTGATTATAAATACTCACTTAGTGGTTCACATAAGGAAATAAAGATAAGAACTATCTAGGGCAAACTCTACACTTGACACGCTCAACAACACGGGCATATTCATAGACATGCCCTAAACCCACAACACATAAGCTTTGACATCCTTAGTGACATGGGCGTGTCACTGCACGTGACAATTCTCCTCCAACATAGAAGCTATGACACGCTCAGTGACATGGGAATGTCACTGGACGTGTCAATCCTCCAACAACACAGTAGCTATGACATGCTTAGTGAGATGGGCGTGTCACTGGATGTGTCAATACTACTACTACACAGAAGCTGTGACACGCTCAGTGACATGGGCGTGTCACTGCTCGTGTCACCAACACTAAAAATAGAACCAATGACATGCCCAAAGACATGGCCGTGCTACTGGGAGTGTTAAGCCAAAAACCTAAAATCGACACCAAAACGCCACATCCAACAAACATCTTTCTTTAACCTTATCAACACCACACAAACTCAACCAAATCCATCAATAAACAATAATAAACTTGCATAAACATCAAAACAACTCAATTACAAGCATCAAACACAAACACAACCATTTTCACAACTCAATGTCACAACGCCCATAACTCTTGCTTTCTTTACCAAACTTAACCCTTTTCTTCAATCCAACCCCAAAATCAAAGTTAATAAGAAAAACTTCAAATCAACCCAAAGCACATCTATAACAACCATTCACCAAACTCATAAACACAAACTCAAAAGAAATCAAAGAAACAAGTTGGAAACTTACCAAATATGAAAAAAAATCCTTAAAACTCCAACTTGATCTCTTGAAAACCTTCAATTTCTTGAGTTAGGAAGGAAAAAAAATCTCTCTTGATGAAGATGGTGGTGGCCAGCCCAAAGAAGAAAGAAGAAGATGAAGAAGAAAGTCAACCACAACTCAAATCACACACTTCTCTTTTAACAAAACATCTTTCCCCAAATCACTCTTCACCAAGCATTTAATTAATATTATATCATAATAAACAAAAATCATCTTCCACTATCAATGTTTAATATTTAATTAATTCAAATATCCTTTGACCTTATTATAAAGATATTGACTTGTATATGTTGTATATATCTTCATATATATAACATATACACACTTCCCTTTTCTCCTTTCTTTCCACTTAATCATATATATACTTTAAAATCATTTAATTCAATTTCAACAATTAGCATTTCCAAAATTTTAGGGTATTATTTGGGATATTACACATAATTTATACAAATCTTTAACATAAGCCATAATTCAATGGCTTATCATAACATTCATGAAATAATACACACAATTTCCACAAACATATACATATTACACATCACATTATATTTCTATAATCTCATTTTCAATATTAACACTTAGCTCTGCTCAAGTCTTTCAACAACTCATTTCTCATCATTTAGCATATTTTCTCATGTCACATTCATTTTAAGTAATTTGCATATGTTTTGTGATCATATCATTCCATGATCACCATCATATATCCTATTTAACTATTACAGGTTTTATATACAATAGGTACCACAATATCACATACACAAGCATGGGCACAAACAACTAATACATCATTCAAATCTCAGAGTTACTATTTTGGTCCATAATGACACCATGTGTCTAGCCCCGAAAGCAAAATATCAATGTAACAGTCCAACTAGGCCTGGGCTTACGACCTGGCCTTTTCACCCAGCCAAGCTTCAAGGACTAGTTTTTGAGGCTTATGATCCGGTCTTTTCATCTCAAAAATATTTTCACAGAGACGCCAAACGTCTAGCCCTATCGGCAAATATAGGCATGACGCCAAGCACAGAAATATAAAAATTGAATAACATACTAGGCACACAATTAATTCACATTTTCCATTCTCAATTCCTTTTTCATTTTTCCCATTTTCTCATTCATATCAATGTTATTTCTTTTCAACATTTCATTCTCATCAAAGGATATTTCATAACAAAATCACATCACTCAAACACTTTGGGTCATTTTCACATAATTTACAATTTGTTCAATCTAGCCATTAATAATGGCTTTTCATAATGCATACATAGCAATTTATATGTCGCAACACAATGTTCATGTATCAAGTAGCTTAACACATTTCATGGCTTCTCAATTTTTATATAACATTATCACTTGCTATAATTATATAGCTTATTCACATTGCACCACACTTAATACACATATTTTATTAATATTTATTCACTTTATAGTCACATATACATTTTTAATTCAATTTATATAAAGATATAGCTATCAAAGCCATGAATCACGGATGAAAGACAAGGACTCCATTTTGGGCAAAATCCTTCAATTGACATGCCCAGTGACATGGGCGTGTCACTAACCATGTCATTTATTCACTTTACAAAAGTTGTGACATGCCTAGTGACATAGGCGTATCACTGTACCTGTCATTTATATTGAAAAATAGCATTTACGACATGCCCAGTGGCATAGGCGTATCACTACCCCTGTCAAGCTAATTTTTTTAGTATAAAATCTAAACTGAAGTACTAATTAGGCATCCAATAGTTATACCTATGGCATCTCAAAACCATTTTTTTATACCATACTTATCAACAAAACACACTCTTATCAACTTAGAATGATGCAAATCAAAATCAAGGGCATAATCCAAGTATATACTTACTCAAGATCATATGTACAAATCAAGGAGATTATATGTACAAACCAAATAAATTATATGTACAAACCTTAGTTAATCCAAGCTTGCTCTTCTTCTTTTGATCCCCCTTAGCCTAAAGACAAAATCATAACAATAATCATTACATAATTCACTCATACAATCATCCATGTATCAATTTACTCATTTATACAAAACCCTTATCCTTTTCCTTATTTCCTTTTCCCCAATTTCACTATCCACCATCTTCTCTCACAAATAATCATATTTACTTCATTTATGCATCAATTCAACATATATATTCCAACATGTCATTGTTATCATTTTATTCAATTAATCATCTCTTTCTCTCACTAATCATATCACACACATATATATACTTAAACTTCATAAAAATCGACTCAAGGAAAAGAGCACTTACTTGAATTCTTTGTCAAATATTCAATATCCACCTTCAAATCTCTTAAAACTCTTATGAATTTGCTGTGTATATGAACAAAATCAAGCTCTTCTCTCTCTCTCTCAATTCTCACATTCAAAGAGGAAGAAGAAGAAGGAAGAAGAAATATGCCTCTTCTTTTCCCATCTTTATCTCTTATATATATATATATATATAATAATAATAATAATATGACAAATTTTCTACCATTCGCTTTCTCCCTATCATATATTTAAATATATATACATATAATTAATCACTTAATTAATTTAAGTAGCCATTCACCAAAAATATATAGACTTTTCCATAATCATCTCCTTTTTTTAACTTTAATCTTTTTACCTAATTTCATCATTTAGTGCCTTTATATATATCTTATGTATATTTTATGTATGTGTATATGTCTTATATACTCTATTTATATTTCTCATATATTTTAAATACATAATATATATGTATAACATCCATCATACACATCCATCTCTTATTATATTTTCTCTACCTATTTCACCAATATATTATCTCATAATTATTATTCCAAAGTACATAAAAAATCGGGGTATTACAATTCTCTTCCCCTTAAATAATTTCATACTCGAAATTATCCAGTACAATGATAATCTATCCATTGCAAAATATCATCTTAAATTTTTATATAAAATTAATCATATCATCAAATTATTATTTCATCAAATTACGCAACCTCTACTCTCTCCCTTAAGGTCATTCCCAATCATCTTCTTACAATTAATCATAACTTTTCACTATACTTTTCCATTCTAATCAAAATAATCATCATAAATCTTTATATTATCAATCAAATTGTCTTTAGACAAATCAGTTCTTTTATTAGTATATATGCCTCACACATCGATTATGCTCAAGATATTTTATCACTTCAACATTTTATAAATATATTCTCTTAACCTTAAATTTAAAGGTTATTGAATTATATCTTAACACTGACTATCCAGTTACCACAGTCATTTTCAGAATTGTATATCTGCTCATCTATCTCTTTCTTATATTTACAAATAGGTATTTGTAAAATCATAAATGATAACAATTTTCAATCCTTATAAATCAAGTCTCATTATGATAATTTATACATCTCCACCATAATTTTATCCTTTATACAATTACCATACATTATTTCAATACAATCAATATATAATACTACAAAATCTTATTTCCATCATTAAAAATCCATTCTCATAATTTATTCATCAAGCCAACGTGTATATGCATTCCAATCACAATAACTGACATCTTTCTCAAATTAACCACCATTCTCTTAAACAATTCTCTTATCATTTAAACTGATATAACTTAACTCACTTTATGTCCATACATATATTAGGACATTGCATCATACTAGCTATCATATATCTCTCATATTCTTAATACAATTATACATATTGAATTTCAATAATTACTCGCAACCTTAACACATTCCATATCAATTGATCTAACTATCATAATATCATCGTCACAGCTTTATTTTCTTCTAGTCAACTTTTGGCTTGTTTAAGCTCATCATTTATCTCAATTCATAACCAACTCTATTAGGTCAAACTTATTTTCAAATTCTAATTTTCTTTAGATCCATCACCATTAATACTCATTTCTACTTATTGGAGTTAATGATTGTATACAACCAATATACTTCATTTTAAATTAATTTAATTTTTTCTACATTTCTTTTTTATTATCTCTTTATTTTCTATTACACATAATATCAATTTCATGACCAAACTCTGCTTAGGTCATTAGCATATGCATTACAATTTTTTTCTACATTTCTTTTCTATTATCTCTTTATTTTCTATCTTTAATCATATCACATTCAATTCATCATATTTTGAGCTATAACCACAATGTGACTAGTAAATCACATCAAATAGCTCATTAATCACCATCAAATATGATCATGTCAAACTATGATCACCATCAAATGGCTCGTTAATCATCACATTACATATTCATTTATATAAGATACACATATACAAATACACTATTAAGCCCAACACTTCTATACAATTATTATATCCAGTTAATACAATATCATGGTCCAAGACTGCTCGGAACCATCACTGATCTCAATCACATGACCTAGCCCTGCTCAGGTCAAGGCCTAGCCTTGCTCAGGTTTATCAATATATGCATCTCTAGTCCTAGCTCTGCTTAGGACCTCTCATGTATATCCAATCAATCTCAACACAATCGGACAAGTAATTATATAGGATACACGTATATAACATCACTTTACATTTTATTATCACATACTCATTACTCTATAACTTTTATGTGATCACCACTATCCATGATCACGCCATATTAGCATTTTACATTTAACATAACTCTTAGTTACATTCCACTTTCTGTAGTTATAGATAAATTTCTACACAAGGTTACGAGTTCCAACTATACAACCCATAAATCTTGCATGTATCTCATGAAACAAAACTATCAATCTCACCAAAACTATCTCATGGACATGTTATCTCAGGTCCATGCCCATGGATAACAAAACTAATCTGCCAATACACTAAACAAGTCACATGGCCATGCTAATTTAATTAATATATCCATGTATAATAAAAAAAATTTTACTTTGAATAAATTATCTTACCACTTTGCAGTACAATTGCATGTCCTCTATAATCATACTGAATAAATTCAACCATTATGATTTTCTTTCTAGCTGTCAACACAATTGATAAATTTACATTCTTAATAGGTATTCAATTAGTTCGATGTCAATTTTTCTCATTTCTCAAATCATTCACTTAACTCAAATTACTCTTTAATACCATATAACTACTCATGCACTCTTTATAATTGAATAAATATTTTCAATATTTCAATTCTTTAATTTCTATATCCAAATAATCACTTCCTTCCAAAAGCACATTTCATCGCACATTAAATAATTAACATACCAAGTATTCCTTAAATCATGTATATATATACCATATTAAAATCTTACTTCTCTATTTATTATTATATTTCCAATATATTTCTTATAAAAATTCTCATTCATTCCTTTCTCATGATAATTTTACCAAATAACACTCAATGCACTTGCATAAAATTTTATTAAATCAAATTCCATTCCTCTCTAGTCAAACTAATTTTTTCCACTTGCACACTCTTTTCATTATAATTCTATTTTCCATATAATCTCTTACTTATACACATTTTGTTCACAATATACTATAACCAACATAATTCATTTAAATCAACGTCATGTCATATATAATTTTTACTCAATAGTAAATATTTCATTTTCTTTTATAATCTTATAACTCAATTCTAGCATTATTGTCAAATTCATTCTCTTATAACTTATTTCACAAATACATTTCAATAATCAATAATTTCAAAATTAGTTTTACACAAGTAAAACTCCACTTCTTTAATTCATTAATTAAATTTAACAACTTTTTCCACATTATTTCTTTCTCTAGCTTGACTCTCATGTGGAACCTTATTTTCCACACTATCACCTAACTCATAATTCAAATACATGACATCATAAACCACATAATGCCACATCCAAGACTAACCTAGGTGCCAATGCATATACATGTATCACAACTCGCTTCACTTTTCTAAACTTTTCATTTCTTTTTCAAAACTCACTTAGGCTGAGAATTTCAAACCTAAGCTCTGATACTAAAATAATTGTAACACCCCTATACTCAATATACATACCATACATATACCCTGTATACATATAATACGCATATAAAATATAAGGATGTTACTTTACAGTATTGTTTAAACCCTTACTTTAGTCCACATCAATTATATTAAATAATAAAAGAACATTTCACATTATCAAATCTTATTCTTTTAAAATTAACATTTATAAAACTATTATACTTTTCATTAGATTACATATATATAAATTTACATTGTCTTTTTTGAAATTTACTTATGTACATATACATTTTTATCAAAATACAACATAATAAAATTGTACATGCATGCACCACCTTCTAGTTGGTCTCGAAACACTCTTACTCTTCTCGTGGCACAATTGTTTGACTCCCAGATCAACAATCTACTCACCTGCGTGATTTACACAACCGCGCTAAGCTCGAAAGCTTAGTGGTACATATAAACATCATACACCACAGAAATTCACTCTCACATCACTAATATCATTTATCATCATACTCTTATCATGTTTCTCATTTTCAATGCACTTTTCATAGTTTTTCACTATTTTCATAATTTATACAAATTTTTAACATAAGCCATAATTCAATGGCTTATCATAACATTCATGAAACAATACACGCAATTTCCACAAACATATACATATTACATATCACATTATATTTTCATAATCTTATTTTCATCAAGACTTAGCTTTGCTCAAGTCTTTCAACAACTCATTTCTCATCATTTAGCATATTTTCTCATGTCACATTCCTTTTCAGTAATTTACATATGTTTTGTGATCATATCATTCCATGATCACCATCATATATCCCATTTAACTATCACAGGTTTTATACACAATAGGTACCATAATATCACATACACAAGCTTGGGCTTAAATAACTAATACATTATTCAAATCTCTGAGTTACTGTTTTAGTCCATAATGACACCATGTGTCTATCCCGAAGGAAAAATATCAATATAACAGTCCAACTAGGACTAGGCTTACGACTCGGCCTTTTCACCCAGCCCAGCTTCAAGGACCAGTTTCTGAGGCTTACGACCTGGTCTTTTCACCTCAAAAATATTTTTACAATGACGCTAAGCGTCTAGTCCCATAGGCAAATATAGGCATGCTACTAAACACAGAACTCTAAAAAATTGAATAACATACTAGGCACACAATTAATTCACATTTTCCATTCTCAATTCCTTTTTCATTTTTCCCATTTTCTCATTCATATCAATGTTATTTCTTTTCAACTTTTCATTCTCATCATAGGATATTTCATAACAAAATCACATCACCCAAACACTTTGGGTCATTTTCACATCATTCACAATTTATTCAATCTAGCCATTAACAATGGCTTTTCATAATGCATACATAACAATTTATATGTCATAACACAATGTTCATGTATCATGTAGCTCAACACATTTCATGGCTTCTCAATTTTTATATAACATTATCACTTGCTATAATTATATAGCTTATTCACATTGCACCACACTTAATACACATATTTTATTAATATTTATTCACTTTATAATCACATATACATTTTTAATTCAACATATATAAAGCTATAGCTATCAAAGCCATGAATCACGGATGAAAGACAAGGAAAAGGGCTATTTTGGGCAAAATCCTTCAATTGACATGCCTAGTGACATTGGCGTGTCACTAGCCATGTTATTTATTCACTTTACAGAAACTGTGACACAGCCAGTGACATGGGCATGTCACTGAATCTGTAATTTATATTGAAAAGCAGCATCTACGACATGCCCATTGACAAAAGCCTCAATGGGAAGTTTAATTTCATTCTTGTTCAAGAGGAATGTTACTGGAAACAAAGGGCTTGAAATTTTTGGTTGGAAAATGGGGATGCCAATACTCATTTTTTCCACTAGCAAGCTGCAATAAGGAAAAGAGAAAATTTGATAAAGGTTCTGAATGATGACCAGGGTATTTATCATTCTGACATGGAAGGTATAACCACAATTGCCCTTCATTATTTTATGAATTTATTCAATAAGCCTAATGGTCAATATGATGATCTGCTCAATTGTGTTAGTAAGAAAGTTAATAACACCATGAATGAATCCTTGCTAGTTCCTTTTCATAAGTCAGAATTTAAGGAAGTTCTATTCCAAATGCACCTTGACAAAGCCCTAGGACCAGATGCTATGAATTCAGGTTTTTTCCAAAAATTTTGGCATATAGTTGGCCTGGATATAGTAAAAAATTGTCAATACTAACTTTCTCGTTATGAATTCCCTAAAAGCTTAAATGATGCCACCTTATTTCTAATCCTTAAGGTTGCTAGTCCTAATAATATGAGGGATCTCCGACCCATTTCACTATGCAATATTATATATAAGATCATGCCCAAAGTTTTATCGAATAAGCCTAAATAATTTCTTTCCGCTATCATCTCTGTGTCTCAGTAAACTTTTATTGTGAGGTGCCTGATTACAGATAATGTCATGGTAGCCTTTAATGTGGCTAATTTTCTTAAAAGGAAAACTAGAGGGAAAAAGGTAAAGTGGCATTGAAAGTGGACATCAATAAAGCTTATGACCATGTGGATTGGGAATTTTTACGGTTGATGGTTTAAAGCCGGCCTTTACTTAAAACTGGGTCAAGATAATTATGTTATGTGTATCTTCAGTTAGATATAATTTCTCTTTTAATGGTGCCGTAGTAGGCCCAATAATTCCTCAAAGGGGGTGTAATACCCCTATACCCCATATACGCACACTACGTACAACCACATCTGTAATATACATATACCTAATACAGGAATGTCACGGTATATTTTAAAGCAAACCAATCTTTCAATTTAACAATATAAGAAAATTTAAAATATTTAAGTTGTATTATAAAACATAATTGATAAAATATTTATTTATTATGCAGCAGAAAAAGTAGTGGTATATACATATATATACAACATATTCTATAATTACAACAATATAAAGTTATACATGTTTGGCAGTTCATCTCTGATCTTGAATTTCACAATCAACACTTCTCAAGCCTAAACTCGACTTGGTCTAGCTGAATTCTTCACTATCTCACTAATATACAGCTCAGCCAACTTCTCAAGTGAATAGTCCATCCGAACCGGAAGAAAATGAGCTGTCTTTGTCAACCTATCAACAATCACCCAAATAGCATCATGCTTCCTCTGTGTCAAAGGCAAACCAGACACAAAATCCATTGTCACTCTCTCCCATTTCCATTCAGGCACTGATAAAGGTTGAAGCAACCATGTTGGAACTTGATGCTCCGCTTTAACCCTCTGACAAGTGAGACATTTGGACACAAATTCTGCTATGTCTCTCTTCATACCAGACCACCAATAATGCTGTCTCAAATCATGGTACATCTTTGTACTACCCGGATGCATAGCAAAAACCGATTGGTGTGCTTCTTCTAAAATGATCTTTCTCAAACTATCATCATCAGGTACACACAGCCTATCCTTGAACCAAAGACTACCATCATTCTTCACAAAGAAATCTCGACTCTCTCCATTTTGGCAATCTGAAACAATCTTCTGAATTTTCTCATATGTCAATTGAGCCTCTTTAATCTGATCCAATAATACTGGTCTCAATTGCAACTGAGCCAACAATGCACCATCATCACATGCTTCAAAACTAGCATGTAACGCTCTCAACTCAACAAGCAACGAGAGCGAATAAACAGCCAAACCTGCCAAAGACTTCCGACTTAAGGCATCAGCAACAACATTCGCCTTACCAGGATGGTAATCAATTAAACAATCGTAATCTTTAATCAGTTCTAACCATCGCCTTTGCCGAAGATTCAGCTCCTTTTGAACACCCAAATATTTCAAACTTTTGTGATCCGTATAAATAAAACATTTCTCTCCATACAAGTAGTGTCGCCAAATCTTCAAAGCAAATACTATAGCTGCCAACTCCAAATCATGAGTCGGATAATTAAGCTCATGCGGCTTCAACTGCCGAGAAGCATAAGCTATGACTTTACCCTCTTGCATCAAAACACATCCTAAACCATTATGTGAAGCATCACTATAAATCACATATGGTTTATCTTCCATGGGTAAAGTAAGAACAGGTGCTTGAGTCAACATTTCTTTCAACTGCTCAAAGCTAGCTTGACACTGATCTGTCCACACAAATCTAACTCCCTTCCGAAGCAATCTGGTGAGTGGAGCAGCTATTAAAGAAAAACCTTTCACAAATCGACGATAATAGCCTGCCAAACCCAGAAAACTTCTAACTTCAGTCACTGACTTTGGTGGACTCCAATTCAAAATAGCTTCAACTTTACTTGGATCGACTCTTATACCATCCGCTGAAACTATATGACCTAGAAAAGTAACTTGGTCAAGCCAAAACTCACATTTTGATAGCTTAGCAAACAACTGCTTCTCTCTCAAGATCTGTAACACAATCCGCAAATGCTTGTCATGCTCCTCCTTATTACATGAATATACCAAAATATCATCGATGAAAACCACCACAAACTGATCCAGATAGGGCCTAAACACCCTATTCATCAAATCCATGAAAGCTGCAGGTGCATTCGTCAACCCAAAAGGCATTACCAAGAACTCATAATGCTCATATCTTGTGCGGAAAGCTGTCTTAGAAACATCTTCAGCTCTAACCCTCAATTGATGGTACCCTGATCTCAAATCAATCTTGGAAAACACTGATGCTACCTTCAATTGATCAAAGAGATCATCAATTCTAGGCAAAGGATATTTATTCTTAATAGTCACTTTGTTCAATTGCCTATAATCGATGTACAATCTCAAAGTACCATCCTTTTTCTTCACAAACAACACAGGAGCTCCCCACGGAGAAATACTAGGGCGAATAAACCCTTTATCCAACAACTCCTGCAACTGCACCTTCAACTCTCTCAATTCAGCAGGTGCCATTCGATATGGAGTGATAGAGATGGGAGTGGTACCAGGCAATAAATCGATACCAAACTCAACCTCTCTCTCAGGGGGTAACCCTGGCAACTCCTCTGGCAATACATCTGAAAACTCAGCAACTGTGGGTATACTATCAAGTTGAGAACCCACTACTCTGGTATCCACAACATGAGCAAGATAAGCTTCACACCCTTTTCTAATCAACTTCCTAGCTGTTACAGCTGATACAAACAAGGATGTAAGTTGTCTCTGCTCACTAGATACTATCACATCCCTACCATCTCTGGTTCTCAAGGTGACACATTTCTTTTGACAATATACCACAACTCCATGCTTAGACAGCCAATCCATGCCTAAGATCAAATCATATTCTTTAAAAGGCATTTCAATCAGATCACCAAGAAACTCCTCACCCTGAACCGCCACTGCACTATCACGGTGCACCTTACTAACAACCACACTATGTCCTAAAGGATTTGTCACCAAAACATCAAATCCTAAGGATTCTGAATGCAATTCAGACACAGGCAATATAGATGCACTAATATATGAATGAGTAGATCCTGGATCAATCAAAGCAAGTACTGAAATGCCAAATAAAGAAAATGTACCGGCTATAACTGCTGAAGCATCCGGCTGCCTCTGCATCACATACACCCTCTGAGAAGATCCAGCCTCCTCTGGCCTACTGCCTCCGGATGATGATCCTCCTCTCTGACTATACCCGGATTGACCACCCCTACTGAAACCTCTGCCTCCTCGACCACCTCTGCTAACACTGGGTCGAGAGGCTGCAGACTCAGCCTGCCTATGCTCTTGCATCTCAGGACACTCCCTAATGAAATGGTCAGGCGATCCACACTTGAAGCATACAGCTGATCTACTATATTTCCAATAAACACCCCCATGTCTTCCACCACACTGAACACATACAGGTGGAGTAGACCTCTGCATCATGGGAGTCGGAGCACTGGCTACAGAAGCTGCAGGTCTCAGTCTCTGTCTCTGATACTGCACTGACCTACCCGGCTGTCTCAGACTCCTACTGATCCTCAGAATAAAACTCCCTCTACCCCTCTTCACAGATGAAGATCCTGCCTCAAACTAGGGTCTCCTCACTCCAGTCTCCTCCTCTGAAGCAGCTGCTGCAATGCTCTGCGCTCTCTCAACACTTCTAGCTGCTGCAACAAGCTGAGAGAAATCCTGGTATCTGGAACCAGCCACAATGCACATGATAGAGGGCCTCAATCCCTCCTCAAATCTTCTGCACCAATCTATTTCATCAGAAATAATTCCCCCAGCATAACGACTCAACCGGATATACTCAATCTCGTATTCTGTCACCGTCCGGTTGTCTTGCCTCAAGCTCAGGAATTCCATCTTCTTAAGATCTTTATACTCCCTCGGAGTATATTTCTGCTCGAACTCCCTCAAGAAATCACTATATGATAGTGTAGGTGGATCATCCATAGCATGAGGGACAGTCTTTCACCAATCATAGGCATCTTTCTGAAGGAGGGATCTGGCATAGTCAAACTTCTCATCCGAAGTGGCTTGCAACTAAATGAATATCCTTTGTACCCTATCCAACCACTGCTCAGCCACTGCAGGGTTGGTAGTGCCTAAGAAATCTTCAGCCCCATATTTCCTCAACTTGTCATAATGTCTTACCGGCATCTGAGGCTGTGGTGGTGGTTGCACTGGAACTTGTCTAAATAGTTCTACCACATGCCTCACCAACCCGGCAGACCCTCCTCTGCAGCTGGTCTCTCTGGCACAGAAACAGGTGCCTCACTAACTCTGTCAACTCTAGCTCCATCTCTACTCTCTCCTGGAGCTACACTCTCAGCACTTCCTTCTACAGTCTGACGTGAATGGGACTCCATTACTACCTATATCTACAAACACAGCAGAATATTCCTCATTAAAGATCAAAGACTGCCATACCAAAACATGTATTTTATTCAAAAACCAACTTTTAAAATCAAAATGTTCTTTTTCTTACAATTCACCTAGGTTGAGAATCTTAAACCTAGGCTCTGATACCAAAAATTGTAACACCCCTTCCCGACCTACGTGTGTAA
The DNA here is from genome assembly GCA_947685225.1 of Garcia nutans. Taxonomy (NCBI): domain Eukaryota; kingdom Viridiplantae; phylum Streptophyta; class Magnoliopsida; order Malpighiales; family Euphorbiaceae; genus Garcia; species Garcia nutans. Next base: position 31,741,592 of record CANTUV010000011.1, on the reverse strand, counting down.
GCTGAGTAGAGGCGCCACGCTATCCTAATGTTGCTACCACTTTTACTTAGTCAAATTTTAGTTCCGATTTTTACAGAAATTTTGCCATAGTTTCGCCTAAAAATTTAATCCCAAGTGTCGACAAAACTGGTTTTTTTCTGATTTTTGAAAACATTTTTACACAAACCAATGCAAACAAAATCATTCTCAGTACACTTCCAATAAATCCCCCTTATAACCTTAACTACAACTTGCAAAAAGGATCTACACTTCTAGTACAAAATAAAGTAAAGGTTTATTATGAAATACAGCAGACAAAATATTTGTTCACTATACAACGGAAAGTAATAATATTTACAAATTCATATACATCAAAACTCAAGTTTTACAACACATAAAATTTATACATGTTTGGCAGTCAGTCTTCGATCTTAAAGCCCATTATTCACTCTTCAAAATCTAGGTTCGACTCGACCTAGAGGAACTCTCTGGTTCTTCCCTGTCACCTGCGCGAAGAATCACATTCGCGCTAAGCTAACGGCTTAGTGGTACAAACTACAGTGCTATGATGCTTTAATGCCATGCTAATGTCACACAATCAAGATTCAAGATCAATTCAAGAGAATATTATATTTCACAATTTTACATTATTTAATAATTAATCAAAACCTTCATGATTCACATTGAAAACAAAGACAAGCATGGTCCCAAAATACACTAATATGTTATTCAAAGTTCAGAGTTACTGCTTTGGTCCATAATCATAATCATCAAGCCTGTAGGCGATATACACATATATATATCTATCCATGGATAGGGTAACAAACCCAGTCTCTTGGACCTCTACTTGGCTAGACTCAAGGAGATCCTCAACCCGGCAAGACTGTTACCAAAATAAGTGTAACAGACCCAGTCTCTTGGACCTCAACCCGACTAATCTCGAGGAGATCCTCAACCCGGCAAGACTGTTACTATTATTCATATATTTCATAGGCATGCCGCCAAACCCAGAACTCTGAAATCTGAATAACATATTAAGCACACAAACATTTCATTCATCTTTTCATAATCTCTTTCACAATTAATTTTATATTTCATAAGCAAATTAGGCAACCATGTCTCAATCATCTCATATGATCTCAAATCTCAATAAAGCAACTCTTCATAACATCATATCTTTCACATTTCATTTCATCATCACATCTTGCACATTTTACATTTCATTATATTTCTAATCATATTAATCAATTCATTATTCAAATGGATATAATCAATGGCATTAACACATATTTTACATGTTCATCACAACATTCACATTATAACCAAATATGTCTCAAGTCTCAATATCATATGAATGTATGCAATAATGTAGTTTGTACTTACCTTAAAACCAACTCACACCAATATATACACCTACTCTTCCAAGAATCCTCAACACTTAGGTTAGGGCAATTCAACCTCTTCACAACCTAATCCAAAAGGAATATTAGTAAAATGACCATATGAATAGTAAATTCTGGTTTTAGACTCCATTTTATCCTTCTTTTGAAAAATTGTATAAAATAATCTACTATACTAAAAACTCTAAAATTTTTACAGAACTAAATTTTACATCTTAAAATCATTCCTTTAAAATTTCAGATCAAACTGAATACAAAATCTTGGTCCAATAGTTCACCCAACCAGACTGCCCCAATTGCCCTGCATCCTGGCAGCAGTTCTGAACTTTGTGAATTTCATAAATTAAATTCAATCAACTTGGTTCCAAATTATTTTTCTCAAATACTAGACTCACTAAGCAACAACATATCCAAAATTCACTTCAATAACATTTTTCTATATTTAATTAAAAATCATACAAGTCACATCCTTTACTAATAGTAAAACAGAAAAATATTTCACTAAACACAACTCTTACTCTTCCATCACCAACACCAACCTAACTTCTTATCTTTAATTCCATTTCAACACATACAAACACCACCACAAGCAATCCTAACCATATTATCAACAACACTTCATCAAACTCAAAAATAACTTCAAAAACAACAAGAGCAATCAAGAGAGAACTTACCAAAATAATGAAATTTCTTGAAATTCCAACTTGTTTATTTGAAATCTTCCTTCAATTAGCTATTAAAATTCAAAAACCCTCACTTGCTCTCTTGTTTCCTTGAGGTCCGGCCACACAATGAGAAAAGAAGAGAAAATGGAAAATAAAAGAGACAAAGTCAACTTCTCATCTCTTTAAACCTCCACCAAGCAATTTAAAAAGAAATTTACTAAATACCCTCTACTATATATATTAACTCCCTTTCATTTACTTACCCTTTAGTAATTTCATAAATAACACATTAAATATCTTCTTCCTTTGACCATTCATTTGACTTATGTATATGTTATATATATTTCCATATATACAACATATACACTCTCTTTTAAATTCTTTCCTCTTTCCAATTTCACCTATACATTTTAATTCAAATAAAATAACAATTATACTAAAACTTCTAGGCACATTTTGGGATATTACACAACCCACTCAACTCTTCTTTTAACCACTAAAGCTTTCTTTAAATCTCAACCAAGCAATTTTATATATTATAATAATCATAAATGTCATCATCCACTTACTTATTCAATTTCCATTTATAAAATTATTTAATAAATCTCATTTGACCAACTAAATAATTGACTTGTATATGTTGTATATATCTCTATATATACAATATATACACACTTCTCTTTTCCTCTCATACCACTTAATATCATAAATATACTTTATATCATTTAATCCAATTGCAACAATAATCATTCCAAAAATTTTAGGGTATAGTTTGGGATATTACAGGGGGTTTGAAACAACGTGACCCATTGTTGCCTTATTTATTTATTTATTATATATGTTAAAGCCCTAACTGCTTTGGTTTCTGGAGCTGATAGAATGGGGAAGATTCATGGCTGTAAAATTTGTAGGAGTAGCCCCAGTGTATCTTACCTTTTATTTGCAGATGATATATAGTTTCTTCATCTTCAAGGAAAATGAAAGTGAGAGTATATCAGTGAAGGAAATTCTCCAATCCTACATGATAGCATCAAGACAAGCCATCAACTTCCAAAAGCCTGGCATTATGTTTAATGCTAATGTCGGACATGATATGAGGAATATAGTTCAGCAGGTCTTGGAACTCAACACTGCACTGAATTGCAGTAGATACTTAGGCTTACCATCTCTCGTTGGGAGGAACAAGAGACAAATTTTTTCTTTTCTCAAAGAAAGGATTGGGACTCGTATCACCAATTGGAAAAATAAGGCTTTGTCAAAAGCTAGCAACAGGTGTTGCTTAAAACAGTAGCCCAATCAATTCCTACATACTACATGGGTGTTTTTCTAATACTTGTATCCATATATGATGATCTCTAAAAAATGATGAATTCATTTTGATGGTATTTGAAGATGAGACAAAATAAGAGTTTACATTGGTTTTCATGGGCTCGTTTGTGCGTTAAGAAAAGTGATGGAGGTTTGGGGTTTCAATATCTTCGCTGTTTCAACTTGGCTATATTGGGTAAGTAGGGCTGGAGATTAATCTCCAATCCAAGTACTCTTTCTTTAAAAATCTTCAAAGCCAAATATATTTTTTGAGATGTGATTTTTTAGAAGCTAAAGAGGGTCACAATTCTAGCTTTATTTGGAGGAGTCAATTGCATGCCTAATATGTACTTCAAAAGGGTGCTAGATGGAGAAGGGAATTAGTACTTCCATTAATGTATGGCATGGCCTACAGATACCTAATAATATTGATTTTAGAGTTTCTTCTCATTTGGTTCAAGGGAGTGAAGAATTGCTTGTTAGTGACCTTTTAACTCCCCACTCAAGGAGCTAGAATATTGATTTTATTAATGAAGTGCTACATGAAGATGAATACAGTATTATGCAAATCCCTTTGAGTAAGAAAGTTACAGAAGATAGGCTCATATGGCATATGACCAAAGATGGGACTTGCTTAGTTAAAAGTGGTTACCATATAGTTGTCGAATTAAGAGGTAGTGTTGGCTCTTCAATCTTGGCAATTTATGGTGTAAAGTTTGGAAGGTGGAGGTAGCACCTAAAATTAGACACACGTTATGGAGAATGATTCATGGTATCCTCCCCACTAAGATGTCGCTGATTAGCATAGGGGTTGAAGTAGATTTTGGCTGCCCTTTTTGTGATTAGGAAGAGTCTATTCACCATGCACTGTTTACGTGCATTAGAGTACTGCTAACTGGAGGTTATTAGGGGTCTGAAGTAGTTTTAGCAGTGTCGATAGATTCTTTGATTAGCATTTCTCTAATTTTGATAGAAAAATTATTGGCACAATATGTTTTCTATGGTTTATTTGGTTTTGCAGGAACAAATGGTTGTGGAATAAAGAGTTTTATGATTCAGCTACCATCTTTAATAAGGTTGTGAGAGCGTGGCAGAAGTGGGAGAATATGAACTCTCGTGTGAAGGTAAGCATAGTAGCTCAAAATCGAATGGTATCTAAATCTCAAAGCATATCAATCAAGACTTGGTGTGATCCTCCATCTGGCTTCTTGAAGTGCATTTTTGATGTAGCAATGTTCCAAATCCAACAGAGGTCCAACATTGGTGTTATTCTTCGAGGCCATCATGGTCATTTCCTTAGTGCTCAATCAAGAATATGGAGAGATTGCCTTGAGCCAAGAATTGTTGAGGTACTTAGCATTAGAAAGGCTTTATCTTGGCTAAAAAGCACCTCATATTCTAATGTTATTATTGAAACATATTATTTGGAAGTTTACTACACTATTAGGTGCAATTCTTTTAAGTTAACTGAATTTGATTTATTAGTGTCAGATTGTATTGAGATAGGAAAGGATATCCATGGCCTTTCTTTCTTTTGGACTAGTAGGCAAGCTAAGAGTAGCTCATTCAATAGCGAAAGTTGCTCTCAATTTTGCTAGCCCTTATTTTTGGAGTATAACTCCAGCTTTTATTTTATTTGAAGAGAACTCTGAGGATTTTAGGACAAAGAGTATTGTGACGACCTGATGGTCAGGGCTTAGACTTGGTCATCTTCTCTCCTGTTTTGTTTTTGTCTTGATTATGAATATAGTGCCTTGATTCCTCAAAAAAAAAAAAAAAAAGGGAGAGGGGGAGGGAGGATGGGGAAAAGGGGGGTAAATATGGTTTAAAGCTGTCTAATACTTTTCTCGTAGATATTTCTGGTAAATTTGCCTAAAATTTGAAAATAAATGTTATCAAATTAATTTAAAATAATAAAACTTTGGTACTTTTTCTTCACTTTCCTTTCTTTCCCTTACTAGGAAAAATGCAATTCTTTCAAAATTTACCCCATTTTTTTCCCAAACATTGCCTTGCGCTAGCGAGGGAGAAAAGTTATTTTAGTAGTGGGTAAAACTTACATTTCTTTACAATTTAATGAAAAGATGGCATAGTTTGCAAGACTCGCTTATTTGATTGTCTTATGGTAAGTGGTTACTAAATAAAAACATACTAGACCTACTATATTTTAAACAAAGCATTCAATGCACTATGATCTTCAAGTTATTAAATTTGGAAATTTAGAAACTTTTGAATTGGAAGTGCCTTTATTGGCATTCTTACTAGAAAAATATACATGATGTTGCTCATTAGTTTTCAAAATCTGATATCTATGGAAGCTTCATTAGCATTCCAACATTTGACAGTGCAGTTTATAACCTTTAGGAAATAGAATTCTAACATATGGTCAGCGCCAGAGAAAGGCAACCACGCCAATGAAATGTTCTATGGAGACTCAGACTAACCAAAAATTGGCAGGCTGGGTAGAAATCCTCTTCGCTGATAAAATATACAAAATAATCCTCCAGATTGATCCTACAATAAATAAGAAGTCTTGATGCCAAAAAATAAAAATAAAAAATAAAAAAGACACCATAAGTTAGATTCCTAGTATTCAATGAAGACGCTATCTTCTCTTAGAAGCTCTGCTGAACATTTCTTTGATATTTAGAGATTCCTCCGCTTTAGCCTTTTCAACTTGTTTCCCAGTTCTCTTGGTTTTAATATCACTCCTACTCTTTTCCTGATTGAAAGAAAAGACACCGACAATTAGCATTAACTCCTCAAGTGGGCAAATACTGAAGCAACTATGTATTAGTTGTACTTGTTATGATCTTTTTCTATCCATTGCGACTATCCACCAAGCTCATCGTATTATACACACCATAAGTTCTATTGCCCATACCTGTATGAGACTAGATGATGCTTGGTTATTTTCATCAGCAGGCCAAGGAGTTTCAGCATCTGGCACCTTCCTGGTTGCCTGCGGAAAATTTAATCTGCAACCATTTTCCACTTTAGATATATAAAAACAAACTATCCAAGCAAAAGGAATTTAATCTGCAATTCTTTTGAAGCTGCCTAATTACACCAAGTAACCAAGTATGAAAATGAAGTTGTTCATAAGTTGAGGCAATACTTCAAATGGTCACACAAAAGCTTCAACCAGGGCTCATCCTTCAAGTACTCCCCTAATATTGTGACAGCATCAGCTACTGCACAAGTAAACGAGCAAAAATTAATGAGCCTGCATAATAAAGCTCTGGAGGGAGGCAATAAAGAAGAGGGATATAAGTCGATATAGAATTACTAATTTACATGTATTCTTCTCATCTTGAGCAGCATAGTTTTTGTCCAATGACGATAAAGCCTGTTTTAATTGGCAGACCTGCATTTACAAAGTCTTGAAAACATTAAAGACCATAAAAAAACTCTATCCTGAACAATTAATGTAAATTTTCAAATACATGGATAGAGGGACTAATAGATGCAATGCTGAATTTAATTGGTCATTGAAGATCAACAATGATGCCATAAAGCTTCAATAGAGGAATAAGATAAAACATGTAGCCAGATAATTGTGATAAGATGAAAGATCAATGTATGTTCAAGGAAATGAGGAAACAGTGATTGTCCTTTCTACTTTCTACTACAACTCGGCTTCACCATATCAACACAATATAAATTCTGAAAGATGGTTTTCAAGCCCTGAAATTTTTTTACATTACTAAATAAAAAATTCCAGGAAACGATGAAGCAATGATTTTTATTTCTAATTTCTACTGCACCTAGGCTTTATCATATCATCACAATACAAATCTGAGAGATGGTTTTCAGGTGCTGACAATTTTTTATACAGCGAAAGCATATAGCAAGATTCCTATAGTAAGTGTAAGCAGACATAAACAGACCTTGCAGAACAACCAAGCTAAAACCTTTGAATCATCAAGGCGGAAGAACTTCAGCGAGCCAATTTCTGCACGTGGAGAAAGGATGTTGTCATTGAACAACATGCAAATAACATGATATTAGGAAATTATTAAATCCATTGGCATATTGAGTTATTTCTTTCAATTAAACATACTATCCTAACAATGTCCACAATGTCTTATCCTTGTCTCATATCATGGAGTATAGACATATAATTGAGTATTAACCCATGCATCTCTTCTCAATATTCTAAATTCAGACACATTGCAGCTAGGCTTAAGATTTTTCAACTTCTAGCCTAATAGGGTATATATGACTGGAACTGCCAGAGGACCAGTTTCAAATCCAAAATCTTAATTGGATTCCACTATTAACTAATAGAAATAATACAGGTCAATATCCGTTATAGCAGATCAGCATAGTAAGACTGCATTAAGAAAAAAAATAACCATGAGATAAAATGAGTTAGCTGATATATTTCAACATTGTTGCTATGATTTGCACCATACTGAGATAAATGGGCAACCTTTAATTTCACAAACTACTTGCATACAGTTCTTTGCAATGGACATTAAATGATGATATCCAGGATAGCCATTGATGAAGATTATCTCATCTAATTGTCTGAACTTGCCAGGATCATCCCCCTTCTGCATATCAGGAAAAGATAAGTTTTATTTGAAACAGGAAGGATGACAATAAACTGGCATTGAATGGCCCACTATCAAATCTACATGTATATTTCAATATAAACATAATGTAAAACCAAAGAATCCAAATAAATCTAGTTTCCACTTGCAAGACCAAAATATCACTCTAGGTTTTCAATTCAATTTTCCACTCAAGATGGAATGCAACTGATTAAAAGGCTTCTGAAGATGAAACAATTCTTTAAACAAGGAACCGAGATTAGTCAAAGAACCAGGAGAGCTCTTGCTGACATGACCAAACAATGAAGCAGAAATGCCTACTGTACCTTCATTCTAGCTTTGTCAAAAATAGGCAACAAAAGGAAGACAGGATCAATTGGAGTGGCAGAATATAGGCGCCCATCTGTATGGCAAAGAAAAGAGGGAACAAGGGACACAGTAAGCAGTCACACAGAAAGGAGAACAATTGGCTAGTTATCAATATGGCTGAAGTCAATGGGAAAGAAATGAGTGTATAAAAACAATAAATTACATAATCACGTAAATGGTATACCAATAATTTCGAAATGTACATAACGTGCCTACCTTCTTTTTCTAAAATTAGAAAGAGAATACCCTTTTTCTTGTTTTAACCAATGATAAATGTTGAACACTTTGTTAACGAGTTCTTTATGATCAATGACCTCTGATGCCTAATAATGTAAATAAGCAGCGCTCTACAACACCAGTAACAACATAAAGTGCTTATTATTGTATTAATCAGGTCATATACTTTTGCAACAAAGTATCATTTATCAATTTACAACTGGATGTAATTATTCCGTGAAATCAAACAAGATCAGGTAAATATTAATTTTGTTTTGTTTTTTGTTTTTTTTTTTTTTCAGAACAAGAGCAGTAATAGCAACAAATATATGAATACCTTCACATATATAATCTCCCAAAAACCAAGATGTGTAAGATTGTTTGAACCAGTGAAGTTCCTGAAGCACGCCATTGACAAGGAGATAGCATGTTGTCTTCCCAGATTTTGGATGTTGGAGTGATAATAAACGTCCAATACCATTTCCAATTGAACCTTTAAAAGGCAAGAGAGTTAGTTTTGTCTCATAAAAAGGAATTTTGACAGAGGAAAAAAGAGGGACAAATTGGGACTTTACTAGGTGCAATGAGAAGACGAGTTTCTTCCACACCTTCCCACCAAGCCATTTCAACCTTTGATTATCAACTGAGAAAGAAATTTCACAAAATGACACTGTAGATTACAAGATAAAACACAGGAGACACAAAACAAAGAATCACAGAAATTTCACACCACTACGAGAGAAAATTAAATGAAAACAAGAAATTAAAAAAAAAAAGTATTTTTGATTCCTTGAATAAAGGAAAATTTCTTTGTCATGTTAAAAAGGGACTAACCTGAAATCCCGGATAAAGGACGAAGCACAAGAAATTCGGTAATGGTAAGCTGTTGTTTTTTGTTGTTGTTGGTTTTTTTTTTGGGGGAACAGATTTAAGATAAAGGAGAGAAGGAGAACCGAATGAAAGAGGACCTGAGAAACAGAAAGAGTGAAGGTGAGGGGAGAACGAAGAAAAATGTGGCTGCTGGGTTTAGGACGGAGGTGCTGTGAGGTTTAATAAAGTAAAGTATAGCGTAGTAAAATAATGTAAGTATTGATTTGTATCATGCCCACTGGGGAGGGCATGGAACTGTTGCTTATAAAGATTTAAAAATTTTTAGAATTAAATTAAAATTTAAATATTATAAAATAATTAAAACCTAAATTGAACCCTATATATAAAATATCTATACCAAACTATTAGAAGTTTCAAAAAAGATGCAAATTCGGGGGTTAAGAATTATTTTTTTTAATTTAATTAATAGAATAATAATTAATAATATTTATAAACCATTCATAAAATTTAATATCTATTTATATTAACTTTAAATCCAATAAATAATGTCTCAAATCTAATAAATATAAAAATAAATATAAACTTATCACAATCAACAAATTCAAGTAATATGCATTTTAATCTGATTCAATCTAAAAGATAAATTTATAAACCAATCTAAAGAAATAATTTAAAAAATAATTTAGTAATCAATAACATTAAACATCACTTAACATAGAATCTCAAATCTCCATATTAAACCTTGACACAATATTTTCAACACTTTCAAATTTAATTGTCTTAACAATTTAAATTAACCAATTATAGATGTATTTTAACTCATTCATGAAAAAATTATTATTATTAAATAATTTGTAATCTAATATTAATTTTTATATAAATTTTTATTTACTACTAATACATAATTATTGAGTTATATATATAGTATATACATACATATTCATTATATTTGTATCATTCATGTTCTTCTTAAATTTATTTATAATTATTTATTTGTTAATTATTATTACTCACATTCATAAAAAATTATATAAATATTATTTATCTTCACTATCATTACTCACTATTATTGTTAAAAACTACTAATATTATTACATTAATTTACCTTATTAAGTACAAATTATTATAATTTAAATGAATTCCTATCATTAGTACTAGTGGTAGCAATTATTTATATAAATATATTAATAAATTAGATTTAATTATAAAATTTGAAATTAAATTAAAAAAATAATTATTTGATTGTATTTTTTATTTACTTATATTTATATTAATACTCATGAAATTAATATTATGAATGAAAATAAAATTATGAATGAAAATAAAATAGTTTTTATAATTTAAAAATGAGTATTGTAAAATATACCAATAACATAAAAGCAATCAATTAATAAAACATGAAATAAAGAAATCAAGGTATGTCTATATATATATATAAAGTATAATATAGTAAATTAAAAATTTAAAAGTGAATATATAACATGACATAATATGTATTAATAAAATAATTCTAATATATTTTAAAAATATCAAATATTAAGTAATAAATCAATAAAATATAATATAATTTTATATTATTAATAACAAATCAGTTATTATTTTGGTTATTCGGTTTGGTTCAGTCATGTCCGGTTCTCAGAGCATATATAGCCTAATATCCATAACCGTTTAACATTTAAAAAATCGATTCAGTTCGGTTTGGAGAAAGTCAAAAAGTCAATTGATATTTTTGGTTCTGAATATTTCGGTCTGGATATTCGAATCGGTTCAAATATCTCTATGATCCGTGTTCAACCCTAATGCTGAGGAAGAAATGATAAAAATTTTCAAAAACCTTCATTTTGAAGGTGTAATATGAAGAAGAAAAGCCTTTTATCTTTAACTCTTACTTCTCATATTTTATGAAAACACCAAGTACCTCCTCTCAAATATAATATTAACATTCTCACATTTTATAAAACCTTCCCTTATCTCCATCCGATCATTCAGCGCTTCACTTTTATTTGTTAGGCTACTTTTTTTAACATATAATTTTGCCATCAAAATTAGGCCAAATATTCAAATAAGTCCTTAATTTATAGTCATAGTCTCAAGTTGAACTTTCATTATAATATCTCAAACTATACCCTAAAATTTTTAGAATGATTATTGTTGAAATTGTATTACATGATATAAAAGTATATTTATGTTTAAGTGGTAAGAGAGTGTGTATATGTTGTATATATAGAGATATATACAACATATACAAGTCAACTAATGAGTTGGTCAAAAGAGATATTTAATTATATTAATTGAAATTGAATTATTAAGTGGATGATGATATTTATGATTATTTTATTATTATAATTGCTTGGTGGATATTAAAAGGGAGGTTGTGTGGCTAAGAGAGGTTGAAAGTTTGACTTTGCTTTTTCAATCATCTTTTTCTTCTTCCTCTTTCTTGTGCTTAGCTGGCTATCACCATAACAAGAGGGAAAGAGAGATTTTTGTTCTTCCTAACTCAAGATTGAAGGGTGTTTCAAGTGATCAAGTTGGAATTATAAGGATTTTCATTACTTTTGGTAAGTTTCCATCTTGATTCTTTGGTTTTCTTTTGAGTTTGTGTATTGAGTTTGGTGTATGGTTGTTGATGATATGTGTATGGTTAATTTTGATGTGTTTGAGATTGTGTGTCTATTTGACTTTGATTTTGGGGTTGGTTTGGAGGAAATGTTAAGTTTGGTGAAGGAAAGCAAGTATTGTGTATTGTGCATGTGTTGAGTTGTGATGATGGTTGTGATTGTGTTTGATGCTTGTTTTGAGTTTGTTTTGGTGTTTATGCATGTTTAGTATGGTTTATTGGTGGTTTTGGGTAAGATTGTTTGGAGTGGAAAAGGATAAAGTATGTTGTTTGTTGGATGTGGTGTTATTAGTGTCGGAATCAGGATTTTTGGCCTTACAAGCCCAAGTTGAACTTTCATTGTAATATCCCAAACTATACCCTAAAATTTTTAGAATGATTATTGTTGAAATTGTATTACATGATATAAAGTATATTTATGTTTAAGTGGTAAGAGAGAGTGTGTATGTTGTATATATAGAGAATATACAACATATACAAGTCAACTAATGAGTTGGTCAAAAGAGATATTTAATTATATTAATTGAAATTGAATTATTAAGTGGATGTTGATATTTATGATTATTTTATTATTATAATTGCTTGGTGGATATTAAAAGGGAGGTTGTGTGGCTAAGAGAGGTTGAAAGTTTGACTTTGCTTTTTCAATCATCTTTTTCTTCTTCCTCTTTCTTGTGCTTAGCCGGCTATCACCATAACAAGAGGGAAAGAGAGATTTTTGTTCTTCCTAACTCAAGATTGAAGGGTGTTTCAAGTGATCAAGTTGGAATTATAAGGATTTTCATTACTTTTGGTAAGTTTCCATCTTGATTCTTTGGTTTTCTTTTGAGTTTGTGTATTGAGCTTGGTGTATGGTTGTTGATGATATGTGTATGGTTAATTTTGATGTGTTTGAGATTGTGTGTCTATTTGACTTTGATTTTGGGGTTGGTTTGGAGGAAATGTTAAGTTTGGTGAAGGAAAGCAAGTATTGTGTATTGTGCATGTGTTGAGTTGTGATGATGGTTGTGATTGTGTTTGATGCTTGTTTTGAGTTTGTTTTGGTGTTTATGCATGTTTAGTATGGTTTATTGGTGGTTTTGGGTAAGATTGTTTGGAGTGGAAAAGGGTAAAGTATGTTGTTTGTTGGATGTGGTGTTATTAGTGTCGGAATCAGGATTTTTGGCCTGACAAGCCCATGAGCCATGAGCATGACCAAGTTTTTGGGCGTATCAATGGTTCTGTTTTCTGGATGGATGACATGACCAGTGACACGCCCATGTCACTGAGCATGTCACAGCTTCTGTGTTGGAGTAGTGTTGACACGAGCAGTGACACGCCCATGTCACTGAGCGTGTCAAAGCTTCTGTGTTGTGGGTTTAGGGCACAATTAGGGACACGCCTGTGTTGTTGAGCGTGTCATGTGTAGAGTTTACCCTAGTTAGCTCTTATCCTTATTTCCTTATGTGTATCTCTAAGTGAGTGTGTATAATCACTTTCGGATTAGGTTTTGAAGAGATTGAGTTGCCCTAATCCAAGTGTTGAAGGATTCTTGGAAGAGGAAGTGGTTAGATTGGTGTGAGTTGCTCTTGAGGTAAGTACAAAGCTTACATGATTGCATACATTTATATGACTTTGGAACTTAACACATTTGGTTTGTAAATGTGTTAAGTAATATATTACATTGTTGATACAATTGATTAATGCTATGATTTGCATAATGTGAAAGATAAAATGATCATTCAAAATGTATGTACAATGCAATTGGTTATGTATGCCCTAATGATGAGATGTGAAGCCATTGTTGTTGGCTATAATGATGTAAATGAAATAATTGGGGCATGGTTGCCTAGATGATTATGAGAAAATGAGAATGGAATTGATAATGAAATAATAAAAGAATTGTGTGTCTAATGTGTTATTCAATTTCAGAGTTTTGTTATTAGTGGGTTGGGCTTGGTCCTTGAAGCCAAGTTAGGTTGATGCTTAGCTCCCCTTGAAGCTTGGTTGGGCCTAGTCCTTAAAACCTAGTTGGAATGTTACTTATGAGATGTTTCTCACTGTGATAATTATTTGCCTACGGGCTTGATAAATGTGATTATTGAACCAAAACAGTAACTCTGGAAGTTTAATGACATATTAGTTTCTTTTGGGCCCATGCTTGTCTTTGTTTAAATGTGAATCATGAATGATGAAATAATTGAATAATATAATGAAATGTAATGTTATGAAATATGATATTCTTGTGTGTTGTTTCTAATTCTTGAAAGTATGACATTGGCATTACATTAAAGCATATTGTTATTGTGGTTGTACCACTAAGCTTATGGCTTACCGTGATTGTGGTTCATCGCGTAGATGACAGGGTAGATCCGGTTGAACCAGAGAGTTCAGCTAGACTGAGTCGAGTCTAGGCTTGTGAAGTGTTGATTGTGGACTTCAAGATTAGAGACGAACTGCCAAACATGTATAAACTTTATACTTTGTAAATATTGATTTTGATGTATAAATATGTATATGCCGCTACATTTTTTCGCTGCTTAATAAACAATTTTTTTATCTATTAAGTTTTATAATAAGGCTTAAATGTTTTAAGTTTTCTCATATTGCTAAAATGAAAGATTGGTTTGTTTTAAAATAGACTGTGACATTCCTGTATCCAGTATACTTATATTACAGATATGGTTGTATGTAGTGTGCGTATATGGAGTATAGGGGTGTTACATTCATTGTTTTTTTATCCAGTTATTTTTTTATCAATAGCAAGCTAAATATACATGTACTGCACTGTTAGATTTTACATATACGACATTATGGGTCCAACTCTCTTTCACTTAATAGAACATGTGTAATGTAACACTCCCTGACAGAGAACTATCGAAAAATGCTACTCAATATACTAAATAATCTATAACAATCCACTATCTAATTCCAAATAAACTAATAATAATCTGACTACAAATTTTTATAGAGTTTCATCTGCAATAATCATTGTCTAAATATTTAACATTAACACAACCTGCAGAAAAACACTTCTATTTTCTATAAAATCAATCTCAATTCTAATAACTCCATTTAACCCAATACCAACCACAAACCAAAATAAATTACACATGCATATCAATATGTAAATATAAATATATAATACATTATCTGAATTAATAATCATTTACTAAATCTTATAACTCCAAATTCAAAATATATATATACAAATATTTCATCAACGTTTACAATTTATACTATCCTCAGATTTAACAAAAATAAATTACAAAATCTATACAATCCACATTTATAATGTTTGTAAAAGACATCGTCCGTACTATAGCTAATCTTTGAAACTCTAAACATCAAGTATCAAATCTGCTCTGGTCTATCTTATTTGCGTGTCATAAAAATCTAGCATGCTAAGCATATTGTTTAGTGGTGCTTTTATATACTTATTTTGCCACTTAATATTAAAAGAAAATAATTACAATAGTAAAAGTAACAAATCTCAATTTTATTAAAAATATTTCACTTAAATAAATCCAATTAAACTTATTTTTATAATAATAAATTTCACATTCAATTTTAAATAATGAAATATAACTACATTGTAAATGTTTACTAAACATCACTGTTTTTAATACAATTTGTATTCTCATATTTCAAATTCAATTTAATTAAATAATATATCATTATGTTTACTTTGTCTTGTTTATTAAGCATTGCAATTACCCACATTGCAATTGTGACAATTATATTTTTCACTTACAGCTTATAATTTTTCCCTTATAATTTATATTAATGTTCACAATTTACTTCTCATATTTATAGTAAACTTCACTTATCGATTTAAAACTTTGAATACTTCTTTTCAAATCACACTTTGAAAATCCTCATAATGTTTAACTTAATTAAGCTTTTAATTAAGCTTCAGTAAATTTTACTTATCATTACAATTTATTTTATGCTTCTAAAACATATATATTCCATATTTCCATATGTTTTACATAATTTTACCCTCATATACTTATTATCAAACATAAACTCGGACAAGGGGTTACTATTGACAAGTAAATGCCCACTTTCAGAGTTTAAGATGAGAAAAGAAAACTCATCATAAGCCCTGCAGTACTTATGCCTACATTAGTCAATATAGCCAGTGGCCCAGTAATTGCAATTAAATGCCCACTTTCAGAGCTTAAGATAAGAAGAGAAAACTCATCACAAGCTCTGCAGTACTTGTGCCTTCATCAATCAGTATGGCCAATAACTCAGTGACACCCTATGGTTAGCTATTCAATCTGATAACTAGGTTTAACATAAGTATAATTCAGGATATTCACTTGTAATTTCATTCCAATCAATTTCACAATTATAATATTAATTTTAATAAAAACATTTCTTTCTCACCAACTTTTAATCTTTTTCACTTTAACAATACAATATAATAGGCTTCATTTCAATTATTTTAATATATATATCATAAATTATCTTTAAAATTTCATTGAAGTTACTTTTAAGTATATTATAAGCATATAAAAAAAAACACTCAAGCTTTCTATTTGTTGTTCACTCACTTCTTATTACACTTATTTGTTTATATAATTTCCTCTTGAATTACTCTACAATTTCTAGAGATTTTATAAATTATAGCCAATTCTTTCAATCTCATTTGTCATGTATATTAAATATTCATATACTAGAATAATTTGGCTAAATTTGTTCTTATATCAACTTTAACTTTTCAACACAGACTTCACATTCTATAATTCCATCTTCTCAATCTCATGTTTTACATTCTACTTATGGCAATCAAGTTCTATATAGAAACTCCAAATTCTCTTAATTAGCTCTTTCCAAATACATGAATTCCATTAATTATCAACTTCTTTCCATGAATGTATATCCTGTGTATGCACTATGTATACTTTAGGTATATACATATTCGATAATTTAAACATTCCCACTTGAACTTTATCATTTCCTTATTAAATCTCTTTATACACTAAACTTAATTTTTCAATATCAGAGATCAACTGTATAAATTCTCATACTCAATAACAAAAAGAAATAAAATTTCAAAAATAAAAATTTAACATGTAACATCCCCATTTTAGTATACATTGGAGAAAATTATATGGATGATTAGGTAGGTATGATTGGTAGAGAGAAATATAAAATGTACGTATATTAAATATAAAATATATACATGATATATATTTGAGATATATAAGACATATACATAGACATAAGATATACCACACATATATATCAAGTATGCAATTGTGGTGGAAAAGATAATAATAATAATAATAATAATAATAATAATAATAATAATAATAATAATAATAATAAAAGAAAGTCAAAGAAGGAAGAAAGTTGATTGGAGGGAATTATATAATTAATTAATATATATGTATAATTATGAATGAGAAGTTGTTAAATAATTAAAAAATAATTAAAAATTAAAATGATTTTTGGATAGTGAAAAATGATGCAGAGATTTGAAAATTAATTAAATAATTCAAAATTAAATTAATTTTGAGTGGAAGAAGAAAATTAGAATTTTTAATTAAATAAATAATTAAATAATAAAATGTATATGTGGTTAGTAAAATAAGAGGAAAAATAAAACATATTTCATCTCCTTCTTCCCCCTTTCTTCTTCTCTAAAAATGTTATTCTCCATGGATGTCCAAGAAAATTTTTGTTTCTTCAAACACTTAGAATTTTATAAAATTTTAAAGGAATCAAGTAGATTTTGAAGGAAAACCAAGACTCAAGTAAGTACTCTTTCTTCTAAGCTTGTTTTTACTTAATTTCAAGATTATGTTTGGAGTGGTTAGAGAGAGAAAATGATTGTTAATTGGGGAAGATGATAGCTATGAAGTGATTAGGATATGTATATGATGATTTAATGATTGATTTGTTGAGATGGACATAGATGATGAATTTAGGGTTTATATAATTGTTTTGTGAAATTTGAGTTTCTGTAGGAGATTTCAATAATTACTAAAATGGTTTGTAATGATGTTATATTGATATATAAATGATGATTCTATGGTAAAATGATGGGAATGAATTTGAAATATTTAAGTTTAAATAAGGTAGTAAATGAGGAAAATTAGGGTTTTGGAGCAATTTTAGGTGGAATGAATATAATTGATGTTTGGTTGTGTAAAATGGCTTTGAATGTGTTGTTAATGGAATATGTTTACTTAAAATGTGGTTTAGGTTTCAGTAAGGTGGAATGGTAAAATCAAAGAGAGAAAGGGCAATGGAGAAATAAGGTTTGATAGTGAAGTTAGTGATGAAATTGTCATCTCCAAAGTTAGTACATACTTTGCTAAATTTTTAGTTGAATTTTCATGTTTGTATAAATGTGTGTGTTGTTATACTTTAAAGAATGTTGATATTCCTTTAAAGTAATATCATGTAAAACTATAAGAGGAACTAAAGTTACAATATGTTGATTGAGATTGTTAAAGAAAACGATGATGTTTTATGCAATATATTTTATGAGTGTGGAAAGGTATGAAATGTAACAAGTATATAATGTGAATATGAGCTGGTGTTTTGATCATTTATGTGTTTATTTTTAGAGTGATTTTATTGGCTTTTGATTGATTTTTCTTTTAATTTGTGTTTAAAGTTTGTTTCAAGTATTTGATTCGGGTTGAAGAATAAAATAATGGAGCTTTAATTCAATTTGATGGATTATTAAGGTGGAAAAACATGAGTGATAAGAGTGTTTTTATACTTGTTTTTAGTATGATTTTAATGTGATTTTAGTTAATGTTTCATTTGATTTTGGTTTAAAGTTTGTTTTAGGTCAAAGTGTAAAAACTCCCTTGGATGATCAAAACAATGAAGAAAAAGCATGAAGCAAGCAAGACATGGCCAAGTCAAAGCAAGCTTGGCCGTGTCCCTCAAAATCTCTTCAAGGCAGTAGATGACACGGCCAGGTGACACGCCCAAGCCTCTGGTCATGTCTCACCCAAAGAGCAAAAATCTAAGAGACCAAGAAAGGAAAGAAATTTTGGCAGAAGAAGACCCTGGCAAGTGACACGGCCACAAGCTTGGCCATGGATTGTTTGGTTTCTTTTACTCATTTATCTTGCTCTGTTTTTCTGGTTTTGAACATGAACTAATTCCTTCTCTATCTAGATATTGATGAACCCTAGCTTATTTGTATGGATTGAATAATTATATTTAGTTGAATCATTTGATTGAGTTGTTTTATTCTTATGATGCTTAATGATTTATTTCCAATTGATAATAGCATGCTTATTGATTGGTTGCCATTTTCATATTATTAACTTGAGAAAGCTTGATATGAATTGATTACTCATGAGGGTTGAGGATTGATTGGGGTACTAGAGATAGACCTACAAGATCCTTTGATGTACAGTTTCTTGTTCTTAATGCATGACCTATTTAATTGTGTTTGAGAAGAGATTCCAGCACTCTACTTAGTGATTAGGGATTAATTCGCTTGAGAGAGGTTTTAGTCTAAGTTAGAGGAATGCCAACTCAATTCTATTGAATGATTTAACTGAATTAATTGTTCATAAATATCATTGAGGCTAGGAGGATTCAATATCTGGATAGTATTATTATTATCAATCCTATTTGCATAACAATTAATTTTCCCTTACTTCCAGTTATTAATTTAGTTGTTTTTAATTACAAAGCATTACACAACTATTAATTTTCTAAACAACGGTTAAGGTTTGAACTAGTACTTGGCCTTGTCCCCAGTGGAACGATAATTCACTCACTACTATATTACTTGGGCGACCTGTGCACTTGCGGTATATCCATAGCATAGCGGCACGCACCAATGAGACATGGCTAAGACACTTCATGCCTTGTCTGTGTCCCTCATCCAAGGAAAGAGGCAGGAAAATTTGGCAGAGACAGACACACCCAATAGACACGGCCAAGCCACTGGCTGTGTCACATGACAGGGCCAAGCCTTGGCCGTGTCTCACAAATTGAACAAAGCAAAGAAGAAGCAAGGAGGAAATGCAGAAGTGAACACACTCAAGAGACACGACCAAGCCACTAGCTGTGTGATAAGACACGGCCAAGGCCTTGGCTGTGTCCCATTTAAAGACCAAAGCAAAGATAGCAAACAGTGGAGAACACACTCAAGAGACACGGCCAAGCCACTGGCGTGTCCCACTTGGAAAAGAAAAAAAATATTTGGGCAGCCATTGACACGGCCAAATGGCTTGGGTGTGTCCACAAGGAAATGAGTGACACAACCAAGTCACTCATGACTTAGCCGTGTCTTATGAAAATTCTTTCAATTATTTTACAAAAAATGGGGGACAAAATGGGGGACAACATGTGCCATCTTTTAAAAAGAAATATTAAAAGAAGAAAAAGGTTGTCTAATTCATGGGATGAAGATTTAAATAATGAGAAAGTGGGAAACAAAGTGGAGTGTGTGAGTTGGCAAGGCATGCTTTGTGTCTTAAGAAATGAAAAAAAAGAAAGATAGGGGAAGAGATATACATATACACTTTGAAGCATCTTCAAAGGGAGTTCTCTCTTGGTTCATCTTCTTATTCTTGGTCTTGAGAGAGACCATAAACATTACCTTCATCTTCATCTTCCATAAACAAGATTCTTAAAATTTTTGGGGATAAAAATTGGGTGAGCAAGTTCTTATGAAGGTTAGGGTCTAAAGAAAGCTTGATTGAGGAGTTAAGGGCCTGAGAGAGTGACCATTCCATCTTTCAAGAGGAGAGCCATTGATTAAAGAAGGCTTGTTAGTTCTTCATCACACATCAAGGTGGAGCTAAGAGGAAGACTAGAAGTTCAACTCTTAGCATCTTCAAAGGGATTTTTATATTCTCTCTTTTAATTCATTTCTAGATTGTTATTGTTTGTTAAGAATGTTAATATTTCAATGTACAATTGTGATTTGATTTATATTGAGATGAATAATTGTTCTAAATTGATGATGATGAACTAAATTACTCATGCCTAGGGTTTGTAGTAGATTTGATTGAATGACTTGATTTGATATTTCCATTAATATACCTTGTTACTAGTTGATTGTATTGGATTGAATATTAGGTTGATAGATTAGCTAACTATTGATCTCTAGATATTGAATGAAGGACCGAGAAGTGAAATTTGATATTGAAATTATGCAATCAACTACCCTAAGAATGAATTAGAAATATAAGTTATAGGGTTTATTAATTTGTATTTTCAAAGCAATTGGTTGTTGTTAATTCATGAATGTGAAAACTAATGAATTGGTAATTACTAATTAAACTCAAAGAAAAAATTAAAATACAAGGTCATGTTAATGGATAATTTAAGAGTTAAGCTTTGGTTAAATTGATCTACAACCCTAGGACCCATTCCTAAAATTGAAATAATCTTGTACAATCATTACACATGCTACTTTTAATTTTAATTGCTTTTCAACACTACTTCAAATATCACACTCTTGCTTTTAAATTTTTTTGCTAGTCAAACTATTGCAAAATAATTCCTTCCTTGTGAGATGACCTTGGGGCAATCACCATTGCTACAATTACCTCGTATACTTGCGAGTGTCGCTTGTAGTAGTAATAAATTGAGCGCAACAAGTTTTTGGCGCCGCTGCCTAGGAGGGCAATTGTTGTTAGTATTTTGATTTTTTTTATTTAAATTGTTTAATTGTTTAAAGTATTTCTTTTTGAATTAATAAGTGTTTATTGTAAGAATGCAGTTTTCAAGGCACGAGGGAGTTTATGATGTGAATGCTAATTCTGAAATGGCATTGCAATTAGCAGAATTAACAAGTCAACTTAAAATGCTAAATGCACAAGGAAAAGCACCTATGCCTAGTCAAGAAGTATATCCAGCATGTGGAATTATAGGACATAGTACAAACATGTATTCATTTGGTTTTGAACAATACCAAGAGAGGCAAGAGGAAGAATATGCCTTTGAAAATTTCCAGCCAAGGGGGTAGAAATTACCCATATTCCGATCCTTATAGTCCAAGTTGGAGAAACTACCCAAATTTTTCTTGGGAAAACCAGCGGCAAATTCCACCTCAATAATTTTTTCAACCTTACCAAAGAAGTTCTTACTTTCAAGAACAATGTTCAAATCAAGATCACCTTAAGAAAGCCACATTGGAAGATAATTTGAATGCCTTTATTCAAATTAGCACACAAAATCAAGATCAACTTAAGGAAACCCATATTGGAAGATAATTTGAATGCCTTCATCCAAATTAGCACACAAAATCAAGAAGGGATCAATAAGAGGTTTGATTCTTTGGAGGTATCATTGAAGAAGGTGGAAACTTAAGTTGGACAACTGGAAAATCAACTCCAAACACACCAAAAAGTGGAATTTTCTAGTCAAATAGAGCAAGCCAATGCAATGACAATTTTAAGGAGTGAAAAGGTAATACATAACAAAGTTTGTGATTCCTTTGATGCAGGTACTAATCAAGAAGAAAATGGCAAGGAGATACAACCCAACATAGAGGAAACAAGTCAATCAAAGAAGGAGGAGAATTTGAAAGCATCAACTTCATCAAAATTGCTTGAACCTCCAAATCCTTATATGCCACCAATTCCATTCCTAAGTATATTGAAGGATGAAAAATAAGGTAAGCAACTTTTCTGAAATGTATGATATGCCCTATAAAGAAGATAGCGAAGATAAGCTTAAGATGGCCATGACCTTAGAAGTAGAGCCTAAAATTTCCAATTCAGAAATTAAAGAGTGCAAGTTAATCTTAAATGTTGAGGTTGTTGAGAGGGGACTTCAAAGTGCTAAAGAGGATGAGAAAAAGATTCAACCAAAATTGGTTGAACATAAAAAGACCCTAAAAATTTTGAAATATGTTTTAGTTGGGAGGAACAATATGCAACCAGTGATCATCTCTTCTACTCTCGGTGGTGAGGAAGAGCAAAAAATGAATATAACCATGTTGCAGACTAAAAAAAAGTTTTTACCAAGTTCCTATAGCATTGTTGGAGGATCACCCTAAGACAACCTTCACACGTTCCCTTTGGACATTTGCTCTTTAAAGGATGCTACTTAGGCTTTGCAATATATTGGGTACCTTTCGGAGTTACATGCTATTCATTTTTTCAAACATGGGTGACAATTTCATTAAGGATCAAAGGAGCACTTCATATCGCATATGGGAATGATGGAAATTAGGTTTCATCTGAACTCTGCTCTTTTAATTTATGCATGCTCACATTGGGGACAATGTGAATCTTTAAGTGTGGGGTGCAGTTTGTGTTTTTACTTTTAACTTATCTTTGTTTAAGTTTAGTTAATGTTTTTCTTTGAATAAATGAATTTTGAAAAGTTCAATTGTTATAAGATTGTTGATAGATGACCTTTGAATTTTTGAAGCTTGAATTTGAGAATTGATTATAATTGGTACTTATTGTGAATTTTGATGGTTATTCTTGCATCACCTTTAAACTAGTGAGGAATTGAGCCTATTAAGTTGGTTATCAACTTATTATTCTTTATTGTGTGTAAACATCTTTGATTGATGAATTGCTAGAACTTGCTTTGACATGCATTTTGAGACTACATAAAAATTTCTATTAGGCATCAATATGATTAAGGCAATTAGGTGAACCCATTTTGGCTTAAAAAGACCAACCTTATATCCGACCTTAGTTAGCCAATATGACCTTATTTAATTTTTTTTCTTTCTTTTTCACAACACCATTAGCTTGAACCTTATTGTTTTAACTATTACCCTTGCTTTAGGTCAAGAGCATTTTAAGAGCGTTTATGATTGAGTGTTGTGTTAAATAAAGTATGGGGTTAAATTTAGTGGGTTTAAAATTACAAACTATTATCTTCTTTAGTTGCAAACCCTATTAAAAAAAATAAAAAAAAAGAAAAATCAAAATAATAGAAGTTGTTCTTTTCCGTAGGGTTCGAATAAGTTTGGGAATGATCATTGCAAAATTTAATAAGTTAGTTCCCTTGAAAAGCTCTTTAATGTCAAGTGGTAGGTGAGTGGAAGGTGTTTTGGGATTGTTGGGTTATACATGCGATCAATTACTTCATTCTTGAAGTGCTCTTAAACTTAATGAATAAGCTCACATTTCCTAAATGTCATGCTTTTACCTTAGCCTCATTACAATCCAATAATGACCTTATGCTTGATGCTTGATTGTAATTAGGTGATGGAGATTTGATTGATAAGCAAGCCTATAGAGATAATCTTTCATTGAATGTTAAGAGCTTAAACACTACCTGATTAAACACTTAAGAGGTTTTGTGAGGGAGTGACAATTTTTGGTATGCATGGATTGGCAATTAAATTGCTTGAGTATTGATTGTTATTGATTTGATAATGATTGTGGATTTAATAAAATGGGAGTCTTGATACATCCTTATAACTCTTGAATTTGACTAAATTTATCTTATTTAGTTTGTTTTGATTTTAACTTTGCTTGGGGACAAGCAAAGAATTAAGTGTGGGGTAGCTGTTTTGATCATTTATGCATTTATTTTTAGTGTGATTTTATTGGCTTTTGATTGATTTTTCTTTTAATTGGTGTTTAAAGTTTGTTTGAAGTATTTGATTTAGGTTGAAGAACAAAACAATGGAGCTTTAATTCAATTTGATGGATTATTTAGGTGGAAAAACATGAGACACGACCAAGACACTTCATGGCTTGGCTGTGTCCCTCATCCAAGGAAAGAGGCAGAAAAATTTGACAGAGACAGACACACCCAAGAGACATGGCCAAGCCACTGGCCGTGTCACATCACACGACCAAGGCCTTGGTCGTGTCCCATGTAAAGACCAAAGCAAAGATAGCAAATAGTGGAGAACACACTCAAGAGATACAGTCAAGCTACTGGCCGTGTCACATGACACGGCCAAGGCCTTGGCTATGTCCCACTTGGAAAAGAAAGAAAATATTTGGACAGCCATGGATACAGCCACATGGCTTGGGCGTGTCCACAAGAAAATGAGTGACATGGCCAAGTCAATCATGACTTGGCCGTGTCTTGTAAAAATTCTTTCAATTATTTTACACAAAATGGGGGACAAAATAGGGGACAACAAGTGCCATCTTTTAAAAAGAAATATTAAAAGAACAACAAGGTTGTCTAATTCATGGGATGAAGATTTAAATAATGAGGAAGTGGGAGACAAAGTGGAGTATGTGAGTTAGCAAGGCATGCTTTGTGTCTTAAGAAATGAAAAAAAAAAGAGAGGGGAAGAGATATACATATACACGTTAGAGCATCTTCAAGGGGAGTTCTCTCTTGGTTCATCTTCTTGTTCTTGGTCTTGAGAGAGACCATGAACTTTACCTTCATCTTCATCTTCCATAAACAAGATTCTTAATATTTTTAGGGATAAAAATTGGGTGAGTAAGCTCTTATGAAGGTTAAGGTTTGAAGAAAGCTTGATTGAGGAGTTGGGGGCTTGAGAAAGTGACCATTCCATTTTCAAGAGGAGAGCCATTAATTGAAGAAGGCTTTTTAGTTCTTCATCACACATCAAGGTGGAGCTAGGAGGAAGACTAGAAGTTCAACTCTTAGCATCTTCAAAGGGGTTTTTATATTCTCTCTTTTAATTCATTTGTAGATTGTTATTATTTGTTAAGAACATTAATATTTCACTGTACAATTGTGATTTGATTTATATTGAGATGAATATTTATTCTAAATTGATGATGATAAGCTAAATTACTCATTCCTAGGGTTTGTAGTAGATTTGATTAAATGGCTTGATTTGATATTTCCATTAAGATACCTTGTTACTAGTTGATTATATTGGATTGAATGTTAGGTTGATAGATTAGCTACCTATTGATCTCTAGATATTGAATGAAGGACCGAGAGGTGAAATTTGATATTAGAATTATGCAATCAACTACCCTAAGAATGAATTAGAAATATAAGTTCTAGTGTTCATTAATTTGTAATTTCAAAAGAATTGGTTGTTGTTAATTCATGAATGTGAAAACTAATGAATTGGTAATTACTAATTAAACTCAAGGAACAAATTAAAATACACGGTTATGTTTTAAGAGTTAAGCTTTGATTAAATTGATCTACAACCCTAGGCACCATTCCTAGAATTGAAATAATCTTGTACAACCATTACACACGTTACTTTTAATTTTAATTTCTTTTCACCACTACTTCAAACATCACACTCTTGCTTTTAAATTTCTTGCCAATCAAACTATTGCAAAACAATTCCTTCCTTGTGAGACGACCTTGGGGTGATCACCGTTGCTACTATTACCTCATATACTTATGAGTGTCGCTTGTAGTAATAATAAATCAAGCACAACAGTTGGTAATAGAAATATGAAAAATTGATAAACAGTCAGATAATGTGTGTGTGTACTTGTGAAATTCTTATATATATGTGTGTGTGTATTTGAACAAAATTGGATATTTTTGGAAACATATGATATAATGTGGAAAAGAGTCACATTGTGGATGTGACTCATGGTTAAGTTATATGATTGATAAATAGTATGAGGAAGATAGAAATTATGATAAATGTGAAAATGTTGTATGATGTGATGTGTATTTTGAGTATGTCTTGCACAATGAATTGTTCCAGAATATTGAAATTGGTATTGTACTGAGGAGGCGGTCTTCGGTGAATTATGTGATACTTGCCTCTAGTGTCGAGAGAGGGCGGCCTACGAGTGATTTATGTGATACTTGCCCTCGGTGTTGACAAAGGTGGCCTACGGGTGATTATATGACACTAGCCTTGATGTCTATAGGGGCGGCCTTTCGGGTGATTTATGTGACACTTGCCCCAGTGTCAAGATAGACTAAATTGATATTTCTGAAACTTGGGTGTTGTGCAGAGATTTTTTAGGCCTAATGTGAATATGTGTGTGTGCGTGTGCATGTTTAAGAGATAATGATGTGTATTTATTAAGTATTTGGATGAGCAATATATATATTATAAGCTAATTGTTGAGATTGTTGGACAATCAAACTCTATTTTGATCATTGACAATCAAATTGATAAAGAATTAATGATTTCAAACAAGTCTGTTTTGTAGAATTTCTAAGCACCTTTGTGTGATAGCCCAAACTACCAAGTGATCGCACAAATGCAACACAAGCATAGAACTAAATCGACATACAGATTTGCTAAGCAGAAAAACTAAATGGACATATAGTTTGCCGAGCTAAGCAAATGCTGAAGCTGCAGAGAACTGAACTGATGAACTAAAATCAACTCGAGCAATTATGGTGTAGCCGAGCAGCTATGATGCAGCTGAGCAACCCAAACATATGGAATAGCCAAGCAAAGCATAACGAGCTAGATAAGCCAACTATGGCAAACTGAGCTATGTCCATAATTTCTGTAGAAGAGTTCGCATTGTAAGTGAGTGGTGAAGCTAAGACATCCAACAGGTGAGCAACCGTACATGTGCACTGAATGACCACACCAAATCAAGGTAAAAATTCATAAACTCACAGAAAGGATAGCAGTCTTAGTGAGCGGTGAAGTCAGGATGCTAGAACTTCAAGCAATTGCCCAAGACACTCGAGCAACCACATGTAAAAAAGCGATAAAAACCTAAAAAGAACATAAGATATAACAATCAGGTTTCATGGTGCTTCCTCGAAGCTTAAAACCTTGTGCAACCACCTAGAAAAACTGAGCAACCACACAAGTTTGACAAATTTGAATCTTAGCACCAAATACCTTGAACTAATGTTAACCGAACATGTGGAAGAAGAAATTTGAATTCAATGGTAACCATGTGTCGAGCAATTGCACACTAGCTGGATGACCGCACAACACAATGGTACGGGCAAACTAGATTTTTTCAGATAACAAAATTCAACCATTGAAACTAGCTGTTACATAGAGCTTTTAAATCGTGCGACCACCCACCTAGCCGCAGCCATAGAATTAGTGGAAGACAAGCACTAAACTTATGGGAACCACCACAAATGGCTAGTTTAAGCCAAATGGCTATAAATACCACATTAAACTTCATTTTTGTGGTTAGAGAATACTTTGATTATTATTGTAATTTCATTGAACAACATTTTTTCATTATCTTGTCTAAAGATCAAAGATCAAAATTCTAGAGTGTTAGGTATGAGCATTAAACACCATCAAAGTTTGAGTGTGAGCTTAGAAACACTTATGTTATGAGAGTAAGTCTGGTAAAACTCTTGTAAGGGTTGTGAGAATTGATCTCAAACCATTGTTATAGTTTGGTGTGAGCTAGTGAAAATACCAAGTCAGAGTTAAGCTTATAAAAAAATCAAGACTAGTGGAACCTTTACAAGTTGTTAAGAAAGTGGATGTGGGATTGAGGTAAATCTGAACCACTATAACTCTTTGTGTTCTTTCTTCCCTATTCTACTCAACCTTTATCTACATGTTCTTCATCTCTTGTTTTTTGAATTTTAAATTTACCATCACTCTTCATATCAACTAATTGACCCCCCTCTTGGTTGCTAATTTGGGACAATAATAATGAATGATTAAATGAAAAATACATGATGTGGAGCATGCCATGGAACAATGACATAAGCATGTGGCTGTCTTGATAAGTGTGTATTTATTTTTAATTAATATACTTTATTATAGTATGTACCACTAAGCTCTTGAGATTAGCGCAGTAGTGTATATCGCGCAGGTGATTGGAAGTGCATACATGTATGATCAGAATTGAGATTGGAGATCGGAGATTAAGCGTTCCATGAGACCAACTCAGAGAGTGATGCATACATGTATATATATTTGACATTATGAACATTGTTTTTGTATATTAAATAAGTGTTAGGAAATATTTTGTGGAATGTGCATTATGTATATGTACTTATATTGGTTATTATTTATGTTGAGAAACTTTTGAATGCAATTTTGAAAAGTGATAATTTTGAAGAGATGGTGGATTTTGTGAAGACATGTATTTTCAGAGCGTTTTAAAAATAAAGAATGAGTTTGTTTGCTATGGAATTTATTAAAATTTCAGACAAAACTCTAGAGAATTTTTTTCAAAGATTTTTCCTTTATAAAATTTATTTAATTATATTTTAACTTAATTTAGTTGGGAAAAAGTGACTCTATAGAAAATTAACATACTACCCTTGTATTATATATATGCACTCTATGTATACAGGGTATATGTATTGTTCGTGTATGTAGTATAACAGTGTTATATAATAGGTATGTAAATATATGTTTAGTAATTAAATGAGTGTAAATAGTATATAATTTTAAATAGTTTATATAAAAATATATGAAAAAATTTTGTTCGAGTTTTGTTTGTAATTTCACTAAATCCTAAAATTAACATAACACAACCTGCATTAGAAAAGACACTCCCAATCCATAAATTTCACAAACTCCATCACTTCTCCATACGTGTCCAAGTATTCAACAATCATAAATAATGTACTTAATATGCATTTACAAAACTTTACAATACCTTATATATGTAAACATGTTTATAGGTTATTATAATATACATAAACATGATGTATTAAAACAAGATATATTTACATGCTATATAGTGAAACACCAGCAAGGTAGGTCTTGTGGCAAAACTCAAATTCAAAGTTCAACTCAAATCCTAGACCTACTCAGGTCTATCAGAGCTCCCTCTCTTAGTAACCCTATCATATGCGCGATAAAATTAAATCTTGCTAAGTTAAAAGTTTAGTGGTACATATTTGGATAACATAAAGTATCTAAAACAAGTAGTTCTTCTCATGGAACAAAAATGCATTAAACTTCAATTAAAATGAAATGATTATTTAACAATGTATTTACTCATAACTTTATATACAAACCACAATAACACACACTAGGCCCAACAAATCTCTAAATAATATTTAGGTTCTAGAAAAATTAATTTGGCCTATTGCGACCCAAAAGTCCTACACTGTGGATCAAGTGTCATATGATACCAGTGTATCACTCTCACCCGAAGGTCGTCTCTTCGACACCAAAGTGTCTAACACCAGTGCATCTCATGAGAATACAAAATAATGTATCTTACCCAAAAGGCATATAAAATGTCATGACATATCATTGTCATACCAACACGATAGTACCAAAACCAATATTTTGGAATAAGTAATTATGTAGGGCAAACAATCACATTATATCACATCACATATATTCTCATTTCATTTCACCATTTTTTCCACATTTTTCACTTTACAACACATTCCTTAATTATTTCCACATTGCATATTATACTCATAACAATAATGTGTCACATTTAGAATAATTTCAATCACCATAACATATTGATTTAAAGCTTAAACCAATAACCAAATCACATTTTTAAAATAATGTATAATATTTATAAATAATTTCACTTTAAAGAAAAACAACATTCTTTAAGAGTGTAAATATAGTTGATGCCAAAAATTAAAATTTAAGTTTCATATTATTAAAGTATGCACTAACATCCCTTTGCTCAAAAATTAATCCAATATCACTTTCCAAGCTTTACTTTCAAGAAACCATAAGCTTTTCCACATAGATTATTTTGGCCTAAACACTCCTAATCCAAACAACAAGTTCAATTCTTCAATAAAAAATATATTTATACTTAAATTATTTATAATAACCCTTAGTTATTGTGAGCGGGGATTTTCGCCCCCACTCCTGGTGGAATGGTTCTTGCGACTTCAGCACTGTTTAGGCTCAGGGCCTTAGAGAACACGCGCCTAAGCCCTGAGAAAATAGAGTCTCCACCCGGACGGGCAAGGAAAAAGAAAGGGGTGGATGACCCGATTCCTAAGGAATCTCCAATCTCTTAATGGGTTCGGAAAGTGTACGTATGGGGAAGGTGAGAAATGACCCAGTGTAGACCCTTAATTTTTGACCCAGTCCGGTCCAATATATTTTATTTAGTCCAAAATAATTTTTGTGTTGTCTAATATATTTTAATTGGTCCAAAATAATTTTTGTTATCTTAATTAAATAATTTTTGCTTTATTATCTAATTTTTATTAATAAAAAATAAAAAATATACAAATAAAAATCAAAAAATAAAAATAAAAATAAAAATAAAAATAAAAATAAAAATAAAAATAAAAATTAGCGACAAAAAAATCATTGTCGAAAATTTCAGCGGGCTTGGCTGTGGGCCATTTCGCCTGCAAGAATTTTCTACGGGCGAAATGGCTCGTAGGTCTATTCCCCGCCCACTGCCGCAGCCAACTGCGGCAGATTTTTTCGCCAGCACAATTTTTTCGCAGCAATTTTTTTTTCACTAGCGAAATTTTCCGACGCAAATTTTCTGAAACCTAATACAATTAGGTTTCGGTTTCCTTTTCTTATTAAATATGGTATGCCATGAGTAACTAGGAAAAACCATAAAAAAAAACTTCTATAAATAACAACAGAATAAGGGACAGAAGCTTAAACAATAGGGGATCCGAATCCGTGAAGGAAATCAGCTTGAATCAAATTAATTTTTTGAAGGAGCAGAAAAATGATTTAAGCAATTCAAAGGCAAAAAGACTTGCCTTTGTTCTTGTTCATCCAAGAAGAATTATTTGTTGGAGGAACTATCAAAAGGAGGTATGTATTAAATTCTTTGGTTATTTTTTCACAGTAGCTAAAACTAGGAAATTGTGTTTTTCAAAATTAAAAACCTTAGAACTTTAATTTAGTTTTTCTAAAGTTAAAAACCTTATTTCATTGGTTTATTTTTCAAAAGGCTTAAAATTGTTATTTTTAGTTCTTTAAAATCTTAAAACCCTAATTAAACATATTTTTCAACAAAACCAAAATTTGATTCTGTTTCTTTCAAAATTTTAAACTTGGTTCTGTTTCTTTCAACAAACCTTAACAAATATCTTTTCTATTTTTATAAACTTTAAATCGTTTGTTTAAATTCATAAAACTTCATAAAATTACCAAATTGATTTCCAAATTTTAAAAACCAATTCATCACCCGAAACCCTAATTCAACTCCAAAACCTAAAATAGTGAACACTAACCCTTTTAAAACCTTAAACCCTATTTTTTTTTATAAACCCTAATCCTTAAAACCTTAAAAATCATATAAACACAAATATTTTAATTTTACACAATAGCTTAAAAACACAATGCAATAACCGAAAATCATAAATCAAAGTGTTTTAAAGTGTCCAAGACCCTAGTTTCATGATTTCACCATTCAAACCTTAATTTATTTAATCAAAATGTCTTACCAACCTTTTAAAATATAAAACTTTAACCTATTTAATTCCATAAAAAAGTCACAGTAGCCTAATTCTATAAATTCCAAAACCTTAACACTTGAAATAAAGGACCCAAAATGGAAACAGTAGCTATAATTTTGATTTTTATTTTCCTTATTCAATTCCATATTTGATTATGCTTTGATTTATTTTAAATACTTTAATTTATTTAAGTGCAATGTTTGGTTTATTTTTCATGGATGGATGTATACTTTCTATTGATATTTAATATATTTGATGAATGATTTATTTATGATGAATGATTATTTACTTTTATTAATTTATTTAGATTTCCAAATGTTGTATGTAACACCCCGATATTCCATATAAGTACTATACATACACCTGGTATACGTACAGTAAGTATATAAAGTATAAGGATGTCACTTTTCGTTACATTTTCAAAATCCTTTAATAGGGTTCAAACCATAATACATAAATTTAAGGAACATTTACAATATCATCATACCTTTAATGATATTATCTTTATCAAAATTTCATTTATACATATAAATATACTCTTGTCAGAAATACATCATAATAAAAAAAATTATACATGTATGCATAACCCTCTAGTTGGTCTCGACAAACTTTACTCTTCTTGTGGCATAACAAAAGACTTCATATCTTCCATCTATATACCTGCGCGAATAAACACCCGCGCTAAGCCCGAGAGCTTAGTAGTCCAAATATAAAATATAAACATATAGTATAGAAGTATTGATATATAATGATACATCGATTCAATATATAATTAGTTCTTATCATATCTTCTTTTCTTTTTAATTTTATCTTTAATATATCCTAGCTAATTTCATATATGATGTATATATATACATAATATTATCACCAACCCCAATGCATCACCAATACTCAAAACCAATATATTAATACCCCTACATTATATATATACCACACCAACCATTATTGCAATACACACTTTACATATCATACCAATTATTATTGCAATACACACATTACATATCATACACTCATTATTGCAATACACACATTACACATCATATCACTCATTATTGCAATACACAATTTACATATCATATAAATCATAAATCATATTTCCAATAAAGACAACCTTTATCATCAACCACAATTCATTTACATATTACACTTAATAACATTATATTATTCACAATTCACCAAGCATAATTCATTATTAATACTCACAATCAATATTTCAATACTTGCATTTCACATTGACAATAAAGACAGACTCGGGCCCAAAACACTAATATGCCATTCGACTTTCAATAATTATATCATCATTCATTATACTCCTTCAAGTTCATCGCTATAGCCAACAACCATGACTTTATATACGTACCCTTTCCCAACCAGGTCGGTTGCCCTCCAATCCCAAGGGTCCGCAGGAGGCAAAAAGGCACGTATAACATTATTAGTAACATACCTTTCCCCATCCAGGTCGGTTGTCCAAGTTCGGTTGCCCATCCAATGGGTCCGCATGGTTCCGCAGGAGGCAGATAGGTTCATATAATATTCACTGTATCGAACCTTTCCCCAACCAGGTCAGTAGTCCAAGCTCAGTTGCCCAGCTCTCTGGGTCCGCATGGTTCCGCAGGAGGCAGATAGGTTCGCTCATTTATATCCTTTAACATTACTTTCTCAATTCATTTCCATCATTATCAAATAGGCAAACATGCCTCACATATCTCAATTGAATTGTCATAGCCAATCACAATGGCTTCATATCATATCATATCTCAATCCATATGATACATATAGCGTCATTGATATCACATTTCAAAATATATTATTCATATAATACATTGCCATACACAAGATTCACAATGCATATAACATAACATTTTCTCACTTCTCAAAACACATTAACATCATTCATTACTAGAGCATTTATCATAACAAATTGCACATACCTTAAGAATGATCCTCATTTCTTCCTACCTTTCCCATTTCATATTTCATCCTTTATATATATTCTTCATTTACATTCACAATATAATAGCTTATTTAACACTTTCATCCCGATGTGTTAATGTTCAAAGACATATAAGGATATACAATCAAATAGGGTTTATGCTTACCTTGTTAAGGATCTTCACATCCTTCACATCATTCAATCATCACCTTAGTCCAATTATGTTAACAATATAATAGATCACTTAACACATTTGCAAACAAATGTGTTAAGCCTCAAATTATGTAATTAAATACAATCATATGTATTGGTACTTACCTTATGAACACTCACACAACTCTAAGCAATCCTTTCTTCATAAGATTTCTCACTTCTCAAACTAGGGCAAATCACCTTCTTCAAACCCTAATCCAAAAGGAATATTAGCAAAATGACCATATGAATAGTACATTCTGGTTTTAGACTCCATTTTATCCTTATTTTGAAAATTTGTATAAAATAATCTACTTGACTAAAAATTCTAAAATTTTTACAGAATTTAGTTTTGTATCTTAAAATCATTCCTTTAAAATTTCAGATCAAACTGAACACAAAATCTTGGTCAAATAGTTCACCTAACCAGACTGCCCCAATTGCCCTGCATCCTGGCAGCAGTTCTGAACTTTGTGAATTCCAAAATCAAATTCAATCAACGTGGTTCCAAATTATTTTTCTCAAATACTAGACTCACTAAGCAACAACATATCCAAAATTCAATTGAATATGATTTTCTACATTTTATTAAAAATCCCGAAATATAGCTGTCTCAGTTAAGGTACCTGCTGGAACAGTTCTAATAACAATAATCTTTCTAAACTAATAACCATTCCAAAATCGAATCAACATATTTTTCAGTCATTCTAGACTCATAGAGGCACAACATATCAAAAATTCACTTCAAGAACATTTTTCTATAATTAATTAAAAATCATACAAGTTACAGCCTTTACTAATTGTAAAACAGAAAAAGAATTCACTTAACACACTCTTACTCTTCCATCACCAACACCAATTCAACCTTTTAACTTACAATCAATTTCAACAATCATAAACATATCTTAAACACACCAAATCATAATCTCAATAAATCAAAACTCATTTCATACACAACTTCAAAAATAACAAAGGAAAACAAGAAAGTACTTACTTGAATTGAAGAGATTTCACAAATCTCCAACTCAAACCTTTGATTCACCCTTCAATTTGATGTTTAAAATAATAACTCACTCTTGCTCTCTCTTTGTTTTAGATAGCCGGCCAACCATGGAGAAGAAAAGAAGAAGAAATGAAGAAAAGACAAAGGATTATCTCTTTAAATCTCCACCATGCATTTCTTACACAACAATTACCTAAATGCCCTCATCCATTTAACTTAACTCTTGTCTTATATATGCCCATTTTGGTAATTGCACAAATCACAAACAATAATATCTTCTTACCTTGACTCTCCATTTGACCACTTTATATGTTATATATATTACAATATACACAACATATACATTCTCTTAACACACTTATTCCCTTTGCAAAAACATATATACATTTAATTCAAATCAAAACAACAATTGTATCAAACTTCTAGGCTCACTTTGGGATATTACAATTCTCCCCCTCTAAAAAGAAATTTCGTCCTCGAAATTATTCAGTACAATAACGATTCATTCTTAACAAAACATCATCTTGATCTTCATAAAAAATAAAAAAAAACTTGATTAACCTTCGAGACATAAGACCTTTGCTTAGCCCTCAACTTCAATCCAGATGGATAACCCATAATCTTATAACATTGTTGAACATTATGCCCAAGAAGATTACAATGTTTACAAACAGTTTAGAAGCATTGATATTCTGCCTATATTCACCAGACTGAGAATTCCTAGCATTAGTAGCATTCACTATAAGCAAAGATTGAGCAACAGAATTTAGATCACCAAGAAAAAGATTCTCAGAATGCACAAATTGATGTTCATGTTAATCAACTAAGGCATTGGCTCCGTTAAAAGAATCTGAGACCTAATTGTTTATAACTTTTATTCAATCCTCTTAAAAACAAATGCGGAACATGCTCAGAAGATTGACAATCCTTAATCTTGTTAACAGCATTACAAGAACAATCAGGATTACAAACACAACTAACAATCGGTCTCAAAATTAATATATTCATCCCAAAGAAATATATATATATATTTTTTATAAAAAGAACTCAGTTACAGACATCTCATCCTGTCAAAAACCATAAATCTTTATATTAATTATCCCCTCCTTACCATCACTTTCAGAAAAGACATTTATCAAACCTCAATGGGTAACAAAACTCTTATTTTTCACAACTGATTTACTTCTCTAGCATGCTTTTCAATTAACTCATATATTAATACACTACTATAACTCCATTCATTCATGCCCAATTACACTTTAAAATTTTATATCATATATATTATCATGTATATCTTATATTCCTTGTACCGTTATACACATTAAATCTCAATCATAATTCATAACTTTAACAAAATCCCGATCAATTGATCTATCTGCCACAATATACAAATATCTCCATCTTACTTGATCCAAACCAACAATCAACTTATTTTCAAGTTTTAATCTCTCTAGATCCATATTCAATCGAATCATTATGATAACAAATCACTTCAAATTATCTTAATATAATTCCCACAAATTCTCATAAACATTTTATACCATATTTACTATTTATAATTCATTCATTTAAACCTCCAGTCCAATCAT
Source organism: Garcia nutans (assembly GCA_947685225.1). NCBI lineage: Eukaryota > Viridiplantae > Streptophyta > Magnoliopsida > Malpighiales > Euphorbiaceae > Garcia > Garcia nutans. The sequence goes on along the minus strand of CANTUV010000011.1, from coordinate 31,704,750 downwards.
TTATTTATTATATACCATAAACATAGTCAGTATAACTCTCAATTACATTTTATATTTCTTCCTTTTTAATATTTCCTCATATTTCATATCATTGTTATCTTTACATAATCACTTTTCTAACCATTCTTCTAAATTCAATACATTTACACAGTTTTCTTCTCTTTCTATACTTCCATAATTATAAACAAATTTATAACATAAAACTGATAAGATACAATTCTACCATTCATAACTCCTAATCATGTTTCTTGAAACACAATTATCAACCTCACCCTCAATAATATTACAATCATATCATCTCAGGCCCAAATCTGCTGATACAAAATTAACCAGCCGATTACACTAACAAATCATACGACCAGAGTATATTTAATGGTCACGTTTGTAGTTATAATTCAATATTGCTCCTCTATTATTCTTCTTCAAACATTTCCAATTACAATACTAAATTTACATATTCCTTTTCTATACTTTTTCTATCTCCAAAAGTCAACATATCTCAACTTTGTTTCAAAACAATTTGCTCTTAATTACGAGATCATCATTAACCTAACTCACGTCAACAATATTCTTTATAACACTTTTATGCACAACATTTACTCATATACAAATTTCATTCATTACTCCATTTCTAATCTATTTCTTGTAGAACTTTTCATACATTATACTCTTCTTGATATTGTACACGTATACATAGAATATTTTCACGTGCATAATCTTTGAACCGGAAAACATTTTATGATAGTCTAGCTCAGTTATTATCATAACAATTTCATCGTCCAGTATTACTTGAATCCTTTATCACTCTTCATTTCATCCCATTATCTAACTTTACATAGGTCAAGACCTAATCTCCCATAGGTCCACTAATACATGTCATATCATTTTTCCATACCATTAGTCAAGTAGTTATATCACATTCACATTCATAGGTCACATTCACAATGTAACTTACTTCCCACATTTCTTATACATGCATACCCACAATCATACAATTATATTTAATTCCTCTTTTACATACCATCAACACAATTTAGCATTGGTTACTATTCATTAAACAATATCATTCTTATTCCTTTTGACATGACTTAAATTATTTATCAACTCAACATATATATGCATTCTTACTATAATAATACCTCACAAAATCTTAGTCACATTACTAAGGTGACATCTCTCTCACATTTATTTTTAAATGCATTTAGTATACCACCTTTATACCCATTTGTTTACCCTTCAACTTATATATATCACTCACATATTTATACATATGTACATTACATCCAATCATATACATATTGAGCCCATTAACATCTATACATTTTCCAAGTCTAGTTATCACAAATCTCAATTTCTTGAACCAACATTGCTCAATCCAATTCTCACTATCAATTTTATCACATGACCTAGCTTTGCACAAGTTTGTCAATGCAATCATAATCATTCTCATATTATCAATCACATTATCATATTCATAGTAATCTCATATTCAATAATACCCATTCCACCAAGCTCATAGATTTAACCTACATTAAACTATCGATATTTAACTAATCTTTATCAAATATTTCAAAGCATTCATCAAAGGATCACAAATTGACCAAATGAATAGTAAATCTGGATTTTCGTCAAAATTTCAGACCACTTCAGATATGCATTTGACCAAGTAAATGATCTTATTTTTGGCTGAAATTTTACAGAAAACTTATTTTATATGTTGACTAATTGCATGTAAAATTTCGTTGAAAAATTCATTCGTTTGCTACCCCAAACAATTGCCACAAAAATAGTCCAGAAGCTGTCACTTTGGGACCATTTCGGCCCAAACATTTGAAATGCTTAGGATAGTTTATTTTTCTTTTGCAGATCAATATTAAGGCTTCTTTAATAGTAAAGTGAAGATTCAAACACTTACTTTTAACAACTTACTATTTCGCTTAAGCTTTAATTTTCCAAACTCATCTTTTCTTAATACCAACTTTAAAAAAAACATCTTATGTATATATATATCATAAAGCAATATCAAAACATATAATTTTCACAACTATCAAGCTCATATTGAAAAATCTCAAATATCACATATTATCACCATTACCATGAACTTTCACAACATCTAAGCATCTCACATTTCTAACATTGAATTCACAATGTTTACATTAAAATAATAATACCAATTTATATTCTTACATAATCAATATCATCTCTTTTTCATTTAAATAGAACCTTGTATATATATATATATATACCCCAAACTTTAAATAGTCACATTTTATCTATACTACTCAACTCATTCAATATCCAACCATACTTTTCTCATTTCAATAACATATCTTTCAATATTTGCAATCCAACATTATTTCCTCTATCTAACAAACCCAACATAAACTTTAATATGAAGAGATTCAAAGTGTAAAAGGAAGAGTACATACTCAAATCTAAATTTTGTTTCTCACTCATTTTTCCACTTTATTTTCCTTTTTATCTCTTTCATTTTTATACTCCAACACATTTAACACTTCACCTTACTTGTATAAATTTTCATTTTTAATTTATCAATTAAATTTATATACATCCATATCATTTCTTTTTCTAGCTTTACTTCCATGTAAAACATCATTCACACACTAACATCCATCTCATATAATTCAAATTTATCCCACATCATATAATGCCACATCCGAGACCAACCTAGGTGTTAATGCATATGCATGTATTACCAATTGCATTTCAAAACTCTTCTTTTTAATTCATTTTAAGCATTTCAAAATTTTTTTTTCTTCTTAATTTCACTTAGGCCGAGAATCTCGAACCTAAGCTCTGATACCAAAACAATTGTAACACCCCGATATTCCATATAAGTACTATACATACACATGGTATACGTACAGTAAGTATATAAAGTATAAGGATGTCACTTTTCGTTACATTTTCAAAATCCTTTAATAGGGTTCAAACCATAATACATAAATTTAAGGAACATTTACAATATCATCATACCTTTAATGATATTATCTTTATCAAAATTTCATTTATACATATAAATATACTCTTGTCAGAAATACATCATAATAAAAAAAATTATACATGTATGCATAACCCTCTAGTTGGTCTCGACAAACTTTACTCTTCTTGTGGCATAACAAAAGACTTCATATCTTCCATCTATATACCTGCGCGAATAAACACCCGCGCTAAGCCCGAGAGCTTAGTAGTCCAAATATAAAATATAAACATATAGTATAGAAGTATTGATATATAATGATACATCGATTCAATATATAATTAGTTCTTATCATATCTTCTTTTCTTTTTAATTTTATCTTTAATATATCCTAGCTAATTTCATATATGATGTATATATATACATAATATTATCACCAACCCCAATGCATCACCAATACTCAAAACCAATATATTAATACCCCTACATTATATATATACCACACCAACCATTATTGCAATACACACTTTACATATCATACCAATTATTATTGCAATACACACATTACATATCATACACTCATTATTGCAATACACACATTACACATCATATCACTCATTATTGCAATACACAATTTACATATCATATAAATCATAAATCATATTTCCAATAAAGACAACCTTTATCATCAACCACAATTCATTTACATATTACACTTAATAACATTATATTATTCACAATTCACCAAGCATAATTCATTATTAATACTCACAATCAATATTTCAATACTTGCATTTCACATTGACAATAAAGACAGACTCGGGCCCAAAACACTAATATGCTATTCGACTTTCAATAATTATATCATCATTCATTATACTCCTTCAAGTTCATCGCTATAGCCAACAACCATGACTTTATATACGTACCCTTTCCCAACCAGGTCGGTTGCCCTCCAATCCCAAGGGTCCGCAGGAGGCAAAAAGGCATGTATAACATTATTAGTAACATACCTTTCCCCATCCAGGTCGGTTGTCCAAGTTCGGTTGCCCATCCAATGGGTCCGCATGGTTCCGCAGGAGGCAGATAGGTTCATATAATATTCACTGTATCGAACCTTTCCCCAACCAGGTCAGTAGTCCAAGCTCAGTTGCCCAGCTCTCTGGGTCCGCATGGTTCCGCAGGAGGCAGATAGGTTCGCTCATTTATATCCTTTAACATTACTTTCTCAATTCATTTCCATCATTATCAAATAGGCAAACATGCCTCACATATCTCAATTGAATTGTCATAGCCAATCACAATGGCTTCATATCATATCATATCTCAATCCATATGATACATATAGCGTCATTGATATCACATTTCAAAATATATTATTCATATAATACATTGCCATACACAAGATTCACAATGCATATAACATAACATTTTCTCACTTCTCAAAACACATTAACATCATTCATTACTAGAGCATTTATCATAACAAATTGCACATACCTTAAGAATGATCCTCATTTCTTCCTACCTTTCCCATTTCATATTTCATCCTTTATATATATTCTTCATTTACATTCACAATATAATAGCTTATTTAACACTTTCATCCCGATGTGTTAATGTTCAAAGACATATAAGGATATACAATCAAATAGGGTTTATGCTTACCTTGTTAAGGATCTTCACATCCTTCACATCATTCAATCATCACCTTAGTCCAATTATGTTAACAATATAATAGATCACTTAACACATTTGCAAACAAATGTGTTAAGCCTCAAATTATGTAATTAAATACAATCATATGTATTGGTACTTACCTTATGAACACTCACACAACTCTAAGCAATCCTTTCTTCATAAGATTTCTCACTTCTCAAACTAGGGCAAATCACCTTCTTCAAACCCTAATCCAAAAGGAATATTAGCAAAATGACCATATGAATAGTACATTCTGGTTTTAGACTCCATTTTATCCTTATTTTGAAAAATTGTATAAAATAATCTACTTGACTAAAAATTCTAAAATTTTTACAGAATTTAGTTTTGTATCTTAAAATCATTCCTTTAAAATTTCAGATCAAACTAAACACAAAATCTTGGTCAAATAGTTCACCTAACCAGACTGCCCCAATTGCCCTGCATCCTGGCAGCAGTTCTGAACTTTGTGAATTCCATAAATCAAATTCAATCAACGTGGTTCCAAATTATTTTTCTCAAATACTAGACTCACTAAGAAACAACATATCCAAAATTCAATTGAATATGATTTTTCTACATTTTATTAAAAATCCCGAAATATAGCTGTCTCAGTTAAGGTACCTGCTGGAACAGTTCTAATAACAATAATCTTTCTAAACTAATAACCATTCCAAAATCGAATCAACATATTTTTTCAGTCATTCTAGACTCATAGAGGCACAACATATCAAAAATTCACTTCAAGAACATTTTTCTATAATTAATTAAAAATCATACAAGTTACAGCCTTTACTAATTGTAAAACAGAAAAAGAATTCACTTAACACACTCTTACTCTTCCATCACCAACACCAATTCAACCTTTTAACTTACAATCAATTTCAACAATCATAAACACATCTTAAACACACCAAATCATAATCTCAATAAATCAAAACTCATTTCATACACAACTTCAAAAATAACAAAGGAAAACAAGAAAGTACTTACTTGAATTGAAGAGATTTCACAAATCTCCAACTCAAACCTTTGATTCACCCTTCAATTTGATGTTTAAAATAATAACTCACTCTTGCTCTCTCTTTGTTTTAGATAGCCGGCCAACCATGGAGAAGAAAAGAAGAAGAAATGAAGAAAAGACAAAGGATTATCTCTTTAAATCTCCACCATGCATTTCTTACACAACAATTACCTAAATGCCCTCATCCATTTAACTTAACTCTTGTCTTATATATGCCCATTTTGGTAATTGCACAAATCACAAACAATAATATATTCTTACCTTGACTCTCCATTTGACCACTTTATATGTTATATATATTACAATATACACAACATATACATTCTCTTAACACACTTATTCCCTTTGCAAAAACATATATACATTTAATTCAAATCAAAACAACAATTGTATCAAACTTCTAGGCTCACTTTTGGATATTACATTGTAAGAGGTATGTTTCCACTTGTTGAATATCTCATTAGTTAAATATCATGTAATTTAATTTGCTTTTCTATTTTAAAACCTATGTAAAGGACATGTTTCTACCTTTCAGTGGGTGTCCTATTTAGGCATGTGATGTAAGGACATGTTTCCATCTTCGGATGGGTGTCCATTTATTTGTTTTGCTTGGACCTTGCTTTGATTTTAATATATTTATGCTTTCTTTTAATTATTGTGTATAATATGGATAATGTTGTTATATGTAAGAATTTTATAGTATTAAGACCTGTAAAGGAGACCAGTTCCAATGAACCGGGCGTTGTGGGGGTGCTGGGCCATTTCTCACTTTCCCCACACGTACCCAACTTTTCGAACCCATTAAGGGGTTTGGGATTCCTTAGGAATCGAGTCATCCACCCCTTTCTTTTTCCTGACCCGTCCGGGTGGCGACTCCATTTTCTCTGGACTTAGGTCCGTGTTCTCTAAGGCTCCAAGCCTAAACAGTGCTGAAGTCGCAAGAACCATTCCACCGGGAGTGGGGGCAAAATCCCCGCTCACAGTGGCGACTCCACTGGGGATAAGAGAAGTTGATTCCGTTGGTCTTCATATTATTCTATTCTTTCTTATAACGATATTATCCATTGCATCATATTAGAATGCATTGTGTACGTGAGTTAGGATGCCCGTGTTACCCGTGTTATGTTATGTAAGGGATACCATACTTTCACTCAAGGTATGGAGATCGAGCATGGCATAACCACTCATAGCCTCGTACCATTTGGTATATACTTGCTATGGGAACCTAAGCCTTTTTACCCAAAGACTAAAGCTCATGTAATTGGCCTAGTTACTTTCCTTAGGTTTTACCCCAAATGCATGTTGTTTGACTATGGTTAATTTATCTTGGCTTAAATCATGACTTATTTGGTTTGTTCTTTTTCTAATATGACCTAAGTATATTGTAAGCTCAAAATAAATTTTTTCTTTAAATTCCAAAAGACCAAAGCTATTATCAAAACTTTTCAGGATGGTCTTTGGACATAAAACTTTTCTAAAAATAAATCAAAATTCTTTGGCCCATGGCCCAAATACTAAGTCCAAAATCTATTTTTCTAAAATCTTTTTATAATGGGCTTAGAAACAAAATTGTTTTTATCCAACCTCTCCTTACAAAGAGCTTGCAAAAATATTTAGGTCAATTAAGAAATACCAAAAATCAATTGTGAGCCTAGTTTATACTAAGAACAAATTAACCATGGGCTTATTTTTGGCATGACTCATTAGTTACCTTTTTCAAGTGAGAAATCTATCTATGATAAACCTCTTAATTTAGTTTTAATCTAATATTGCATAAAAGCTACTTTTGTTGATTGGATGGATTAAACCTAATTAATGGGAATTATCATGAATGGATTTCCATTTTTGAAAATATAACTATTGGTTGAAACGTCCGAGGGAATTATTCGAAAGCAAGGTACCCCATGTTGGTATTTTGTCAACCATATGCCTAGGAAAAGATACTCGCCATTCGTGTGTGGATGTTATAAGGTTGGAAGGAACGTCCTAATTATCCTTGTTTGTTGTTTGTGCATACATGCATACATGCATACATTTGCATCTCATATCATTGACCCTCTTTGGCTCACAGCCCTGGATTACGATAGTTCTAAAGCTTACAACAATCCAACCTACGCCGGAGATGAAGTATCTAGCAACGATTCAATCACTTTCTCACCAAAAACAATGGAGCCTAAACACATTCAAAGGATGGTGGATGAGTCCCTCAATGCCAAGATGAAAGAAATAAAAGAGGCCCTAGCTGAGACCATGAAGAACCAATTGACTGCAATCTCAGAGAATCATGCCGAGGCATCTGCTAAAACTAAGAAGCCAAAGGACAAAGGGAAGACTCAAGTTAGTGAAGTGGTTTTTGATGATGAAAAGGTGATCATTGATGATGATGATGATTGGGCTCAATACTACCAAGACCTTCAAGAGAAGAAGAAAGAACTGAAGGTTATTGAGAAAGCCACTATTGAAAAGACTGAGACATCCGATGTTGAAAAAATGATTGCTGATTTAGAAAAGAAATTTAAGAAGAAGTTGAAAACCGAAGAGATGTCTGAGATCAACAAACTATTTGAACAAGATGTAGAGGTCCCTTATAAGTTCAAGATGCCTTCCTTCGCTAAGTATAATGGCACCGGAAATCCTCATCTCCATGTAAAGCAGTATATTACTGCCATGCAGTATGCCCGAGCTACTAAGGCTCAAACCCTAAGGTACTTTATGCTCTCATTGGACCCTGTTGTCCAAAATTGGTTCAATACCTTAGATGATGGAACACAAAAGAGTCGGGATCTACTTTACAAAGCCTTCATCCAACAATATGGATATAATGTTGAGTTAGAAGTTACCTTAATGGAAGTTGAGTCCATTAGGCAAAGGCCGAATGAGAATTTTATGGATTATGTCAAGAGATGGAGAAACAAGGCCGCTTTACTCAAGAAGAGGGCCGATGAATCCGATCAAATAAGAATGATTGTGAGAGGGGTGTTGCCTAATCTTTATGAGAGGATGTCTCATACACTCATCCGTGATTTCAAAGACCTTCTCCAAGTTGGTTTGCAAATTGAAGAATGGGAAAGGGAAAAAAGCCGTTTTGCAACAAAAAGGAACGAAAAAGGGAGCTATCAATTTGGTAGCCAAAGCATGCAAAGGGCCGTCGGTGTTAGTGGTACTAACTAAGGAACTAGGAGACAATTTTTAAAATTTGGAAAATCGATGTCTTGGGTTCTTAATAAGCTTCAAAGAAAGGGATTGCTACAACCATTAAATCCTCGTCCTTTGCCTAACCCTCTCCCACCTAATTTTGACACCAAAGCATTTTTTCAATTTCACCAAATGCAAGGGCATGACATGGATAGATGTGTAAGGTTGAGACATGAGATCCAAAATCTAATTGATAATGGGAAGCTACCCGAGCCCAATAAGCCAAACACCAAAGACAACCCATTGCCAAAATTCAATAGGGTACCACCACCGGCAACCTTCATGATTAGAGGAGGTTTGTATGAGGACTTTGTCATGTCTTCTTTTCAAGATGTGGGGTGGAGAAGCAACCAAAGAGGAAGAGGTATTTGGTGAAACTAAACAAGCTATGACGAGTGGAGAAGTAACAATTTATGTTGTCAATGGGTTTGGGGATTCAAGTGATAGTGATGATGATATTGTACCCAAGAAGGAGAAGTGGACTTGGTCCGAGCCCGAAGAAGATGAGGTGATGAACACTAGATCCGGTAAGCCTTATGCAAGGCCACCACCTAAGGAGGTAGAAACTAATAAGGGAAAGGAAGTTGAAGTAGAAGAAGATGATGCTGTGCTCAAGAAATTGAAAAGAACCCAAGCAAGTGTTAGCATTTGGGACTTATTAGCTACTTCTAAAAAGCACTGACAAATTATGGTCAAAGCCTTGGCTAGCATGCCAATTTCTACCTCCACAACACTGGAGGAGTTGATCAACTTCATAAAAATTGGTGAAGTAATGAAATGTGAAGAGATTTAAGAAAAGATTGAAGTTAATATGGGAGCAGTTTCCTTTTCAGATGTAGACTTACCAGAGGAGGGGAAAGACCACATCCGTGTTTTATTAGTTTTTGTTATAGATTTGTGTCTTATTTGTTATGATAATTATTGTTTTCTTTAGGTATTTTGTTAATTTTAATATGTTTATTTAGTGTTTTAATTAATTTTGGTAGTTTTAGTTTATTTCAGTGTTTATGTCGTTTTTGTCCTAGTTTTTAGTGTTTGTTTACATTTTGTTGGTTAATGTTCATTTAATTCTTGTTTAAAGTTTGTTTCAAGTTTTGTTTTAGTTAAAAAACCAAGGAACCAAATTGAAGGAAAAAAGGGACAGTAGCTGACACAGGCAGAGGACACGGCCAAGCTTGTGGCCGTGTCCCATACCAAGTTAAAGAGAAGATCAAGACACAGAGAGGGACACGGCCAAGCTTGTGGCCGTGTCCCTCCAAAGAAGCTCAGACATGGCAAAGTTGCTTAAGCTTGGCCGTGTCTCACTTAAATCCAAAGCAAAGAAGAAGAAACTTTCACAGAAGCAAACACAAGCAAGGGACACGGCCAAGCTTGTGGCCGTGTCCCTCCAAAGACATCCAACACGGCCGTGTCACACCCAACTTGGTCGTGTCTCACTTAAGTCCAAAGGAAAGATCAAAAGCAGGCAGTAGTGAACACAAGCAAGGGACACAGCCAAGTCACTGGCCGTGTCCCTCCAATTCACCTCCAACACGGCCAAGTTCATTCCAACTTGGCCGTGTCACTCATGGATTGATGAAGACGCGCGGAGGTTTCGTATAAATATTAAAGTTAGGGTTTTCTTAGTGGTTGTTGAGAGTTTTGAGATTGAATCAGCCGTCAAAGAGAGTTGAGGGTTTTCATAACTTGTTTTCTTTGATTTTTGATTACACTTTGGATTAATCTAGCTTAGATTAGATTGTTCTAGCCATTGATACATCCTTCTTGCAAGATTTGAACAAGAGATTCTTCAGAAGCTTTAAGGAGTTTGTAATTTGGTTTTATTCTCGAACTTTATCTCTTTATTTTCATTGGAATTGTATTTATGGATATTATCATGTCTAAATTGATTTCTTTGAATATTAATGAGATGAGTATGTTTGATAGCATTATGAACTAATTTGATCTAGTCTAGGGTTTGTATGGATCTGCTATGATTGTATAAATTGGTTATTACTCTTAACTCAATTATTTCTTTAAGCCTTTATTGAATGAATTATTGCTAATATATAATTGATTGGCCACCAATTATGTGTTTTTGGTATTAGATGATGGATTGAGAGATGAAGTCTAATGCTAGAACAATTCAATTAAGGACTTAGGTGAATTAGAGATATAACCTAGGAAAAGATTATTTCAATTGGAACAAGATTATTTGAGAGAGGTTTGAATGCGAGAGCTTATTTCCTTTATTCAATTAATTAAGTTGCTTGAGATTTAATCTTTGAAATTAAATTGGTTAAGAGGAATAACCGTTCATACATATAAGTAGCAGAGAAGTGCAAACCCTAGACCCTTCTATTAAGTGAATCAAATCATCAACTCAATTTACTTTTATTGTTTTAAACTTCAATCAATCTGTCTTTATTAATTGTTAGCAATTTAAATTTATTCATTACTTGCTATTTATAATCTGATAATCAATTAGCTACTTTAGCTTCCTTGTGAGACGACCTTGGGGCGATCACCTTTGCTACAGCTACCTCGTATACTTGCGAGTGACGCTTTGTGGTAGAGTTAATTCGAGCGCAACAATCCGCCCTCTCTTTATCAAAATAGAAGTCAAGCGGAAGAGGACTCCTTGTGTTATGGTCGATGATGGGTTCGCCATAAATGTTTGTCCACTTAAGATACTGCCAAAGTTAGCCATGTCGACAAGAGATCTAAACCCTACCGAGGTAATGATTCATGCTTATGATAACACTAAAAGCATGCTGAAGGGACTTTCAAAGTGGCTGTCAAGGTTGGTCCAATTGAATCTATTATTGAATTTGTTGTTTTAGACATACCAGTCACCTTTGCCTTGCTCTTGGGACGACCATGGTTTCATCCTCTTAGTGGAGTTCCTTCCACCCTTCATCAAAAGATCAAGTTCCCCAACGGAGATGAGACAGTGGTCATTGAAGCTAAAGATAATGAGATTGTTAACGCTCTAAAGATTGAGAGGCCTCTCAATGGTTTTTAAGTAGCTGCAATTTCTGATGATGAAGTGGTGGACTCCAAAGTCTTGAATATAATGAAGAACATGAACTACCTTCCTGGAGCTGGTCTTGGAAAGAGTAAGGCCTGTTTGACAAAGTTGCCAGATTTTAGAACTCAAACTTCCAAGAAAGGGTTGGGATATGATGAAGCCAATGATGTCCAGCCAAAGAAGAATGAGAAGATGAGCTTCCCACCACTTGAAGAGATCTTTGTCAAGGCTCCAGATATGGGACCACTCTAAGGAAAGCCCGAGCCAATCATGTTCATGGGTAAGTTAATCCCAGGTTTTGAAATTTTTGCAGATGTTGCTGAGCTAGTGGAGCAAGTGAAGAAAGAACTCACCCTGCCAACCAGCAAAGAATCCGATCCAAAAGAGAAGAATGAAGCTGAGCCGAAAGCCAAGAAGACTCTGGAGGAGATTGCTGCCCTGGTTGAAGAAAAGTTTGAAGACATCCTGCTTTATGATTCTGAGAACAATGATTTTGATTTTGATTTTAATTTGTCTGCTTTGTATGAGGATGATGATGTTTTCTTTTCCAAAATGAATGCAATAAAGTCTGATTTTGCTTACTTGTGTGATGTTTCTCCTGATGGTTGCATACATTCAAATAGGAGTTACATGAGCATCTTTAATATTAATTCTGTTAACACACAATCATTAAATTTGGGAACAACAGAAAATCCTAAAAACATTAGTATAGCATCCGACCTTACTCCTGATGAGAGAGAGAGATTTGAAAAAATATTCAAAAAATATGAAGAAGTGTTTGCTTGGTCTTATGAAGATATGCCAGGGATAGATCGAGACATAGTCGAGCATCATATTCCAACTCACACTCACATAAAACCTGTCAAATAAAAGCTTAGGCGATTAAGACCTAAGTGGGCTGAATTGGTTAAAGAAGAGGTCACTAAGCAAATACAAGTGAAGTTCCTTGAAGTGATAGAATATCCAGATTGGTTAGCCATCATAGTACCCGTGCCAAAGAAAGATGGAAGAATAAGGGTCTGTGTGGACTATAGAGATTTGAACAAGGCTTCCCCTAAGGATGATTTCCCTTTACCTCATATAGATGTTCTTATTGATAGTGCAGCCTCTAGTGTGCTACACTCATTTGTAGATGCATTTCCCGGATACAACCAAGTGTTAATGGCCCAAGAGGATAAAACCAAAACTGCTTTCATTACTACATGGGATATATTTTGTTATAGGGTGATGCCATTCGGCTTAAAGAATGTTGGAGCAACCTACCAAAGGATGGCCACCACACTATTTCATGACATGATGCACAAAGAAGTTAAAGTATATGTTGATGATACGATGGTTAAATCGGACACAAGGGAGCAACACTTCCAAAACTTAGAATTATTCTTCGATAGAGCTTTGAAATATAAGTTAAGATTAAACCCGAAGAAGTGTGTATTCGGTGTTACCTCAGGTAAATTATTGGGACATGTAATTGGTCCGAATAGCATTGAGATTGATCTTGACAAAGTCAAAGCAATCAGGGATATGCCAGCCCCAAAGACGGAGAGAGAAGTTCAAGGATTCATTGGTAAACTGCAGTACATTAGCAGATTTATAGCAAAGCTCACAACAATCTGTGAGCCTATCTTCAAATTGCTTAGAAAGAATCAGCCGATCATATGGAATGAAAAGTGTCAAAAGGCCTTTGATCGAATAAAAGAGTATTTGTTGAATCCACCTATTTTAAAACCACCTAAACTCGGCAAACCTCTATTACTATACTTAGCAGTAGAAGAAGAGTCAATAGGGGCCATGCTAGCCCAAGCAGATGAGTCAGGGGTTGAGCATGTCGTTTACTATTTGAGTAGAAAGCTCCTACCTTATGAAATTAAGTATAGTATCATCGAAAAGACTTGTATAGCTGTGGTTTGGTCTTCCAAGAAGTTGCGGCATTACTTTCAATCGTATAGTGTGCAAGCAATTTCCAGGTTGGACCCAATGAAGTACTTAAGGGAGACGCCCTCTTTGATTGGGAAATATGGTCGATGGTTGATAATATTAGAGAATTTGAGTTTGAGTATGTAACTAGGAAAATAATCAAAGGTAGAGTGATGGCAGAATTCCTAGCCCAACAACCATTACCAGAAAGTGAAGAGGTAATCTTGGAATTTCCAGATGAACATTTAGAAGCAATTGAAGTACAAGGGTGGAAAATGTATTTTGATGGAGCAATAAATAAGAAAGGAGCAGGTTTGGGAGTTATACTAGAATCGCCCAAAGGGGAACTCATCCCTTTAGCCAAAAAATTTAAATTTAGAGCAACCAATAATATGGTGGAATATGAAGCTTGTATTTTTAGTTTGGAAACCCTAATGACTATGAAGGTGGATAAGGTGGAAGTTTATGGCGATTCATTGCTAGTTATATCCCAAGTAAATGGAGAATGGGAGTTGAAAGAAGAAAAATTAAAACCATACCACCATTACTTGACCATGATGAAAAAGAACTTTAAGGAGTGTAGGTTTATACACCTATCAAGAGAAGAAAATCAGATGGCTTCTACCCTAGCCACATTGGCTTCGGTATGGGAAAACCCTGTTAGCTTATTCCTTAAGCCTCTGATCTTGACCAGTTCATCAAATCCTTGCTATGAATATGAAATAATCATGGAAATTGATATGGACCATGATGCGTGGTATGATACTATAAGGCGATTTTTGGAAGAAAGAGAATACCCGCCGGGGGCAACAAAGAAAGAGAGAAGAGCCATAAGGCGGTGGTCATTGCAATACATCACCTTCCATGGAGAGTTATATCAAAGATGGCCTGATTGAGTGCATTTAAGATGTTTAAGAAAACCTGAAGTGGAGCGTATCATGTCAGAAATACACGCGGGAAGTTGCGGTCCGCACATGAGTGGTTTGACCCTAGTTAAGAAGGTTATTCGACAAGGTTACTATTGGTTGACCATGGAGAGAGACTGTATTGAGTTTGTCAAGAAGTGCCAACAATGTCAGATGTATGGTAACTTGAATCACATGCCTCCTGAAGAACTACATTCAATGTCTTCACCCTGGCCATTTGCCACCTGGGGTATCGACATTATATGAGAGATACATCCTACAGCTTCAAACGGTCACCGATTCATTATAGTAGCAGTAGATTATTTTTTAAAATGGGTCGAAGCCGAATCTTTCAACAAGCTGGGTGCAAGCCAAATGGCTAGGTTTATTGAAAAGAACCTCATCTGCAGATACGGGGTCCCGCATAGTGTGATATCAGACAATGGGGTACAGTTTCAAGGAGCAGTTAAGGATTTATTCTCCAAGTACCACATCCATCATCATCGATCCTCTCCTTATAGACCAAAGGCTAATGGTGCAGTAGAAGCAACGAACAAAACAATTAAGTAAATTCTATCCAAGATGACCAAGACTTACAGGGATTGGTCAGAGATGCTTCCCTTTGCTTTATGGGGATATAGGACAAGTGTGCGAACACCTACTGGAATGACACCGTTCTCTTTGGTTTATGGGATGGAAGCAGTATTACCAATTGAAATTGAGATCAAGTCGTTAAGAGTAGTCTTGGAAGTGGAACTGCCTGAAATGGAATGGGTAGCGAGCAGATACACTCAGTTAGCTTTACTAGAAGAGAGAAGGTTAAAAGCGCTGTATCATCACCAACTGTATCAAAAGAAGGTAGCTCGGGCCTACAATAGAATGGTTAAAATTAGAAAACTCAGAGTTAGGGATTTAGTGTTGAAACAATGTAAGCCTAATGTATCTGATCCAAGAGGGAAGTTTAGGCCTAGCTGGGAAGGGCCATATGTCGTGAAACAAGTCATGAACAAAGGTGCGGTGAAGTTATCAGACATGGATGGGAACAAATTTAGTGAGCCAGTAAACATTGACAGGTTGAAGAAGTTTTATGTGTGATAGAAGAAAAGAGACGAAAAAGAAAAAAAAAGAGCTCGCTAGGTTGAAAACCCAAAAAGGGCAGCCTAGGCAAAAGTTAGAGCAGTTCGCTAGTTCTGAAAATCCAAAAGGGCGGGCTAGGCAACAATTAGGGCTAAATGAGAGAAAATCATCAATTAGAAAACCCGAAAGGGCTAATTGGCAACATGAGTGATCTTGTGTATGCTGGCTTTATGTTTGGTTGTTCCCTAATTTAATAAAACAGAATTGATGTTAAAATTGTTCTATGTGCACTGTTATAAGTATTTGACCAGAAATGGATGAAATAAATAATCATAATTGCAAAAGGTGATGACAAATTATAAATGGAAAAGAAGCATCTTTTATTATTTTAGTTATTTTTTTCATCTTAACAATACACTTTCTAAATTGACAAATGTAAAATCTATGGCAATCAATAAGTGCAATGTGCAGGCCAGCTTTGCCTCAGCCGATCCAAGTACGCTTCAGTCAAGCAAGGCATGTCTAAGTTGGGAGCAAAGTCGAAATCACAAGGCTCAGCTCCATACTGACGCCCAAGTCGGCGAGGATCATAGCATGTACCTTGACGAAGAGCAGCAAGGGGAATGTACATCAAGTATGTCCACATGGTGATACGAGAAATCTTCCACCAAGGTACTAACCAACGAATATTAACTTCAGAGCGTGAGTGGATCCAGTCAACCCAGTCAGCATATGAAGAAATAGGATGGAGTAGCTTCCTAGCAGAATGATGATATGGCAAGTATATGGCAAAATCCATGGATGGAGTATCAAGCAAACAAAGATGCTCCTGAAGCCAAATCTGTGAAGAAAGAATTAAATTAAAAAAAAAAAGAGTCCGCTAAGTTCAAAACCCGCAAGGGCAGCTTATGCAAAAATTAGGACAACTCGCTAGTTCCAAAAACTCACATGGATGGACTAGGCAAAAGTTAGAGCAAAAAAAAAAAACCTAAATTGAAAACCCAAAAGGGCAGTTTAGGTAATTACCTGAAGCAGCAACGGACCCCCAGTCAGTCTCTTTGACAATCCTGATTTAAATCGGTCTAATCCAACTAAGGTCTAGGCTAAGATCACAAGTACCGGCGACAAGCCTCCTTCCATTTGGTCCAAAATATCCAATACTCATGGATCAATATCATCGTCGGAAGAAACAAGCAAGAATTGGCTAAGCAAGCAAAGACAAAGCATGCGTCCCCATGCCTTAGTAGGGGCCAAATGAGAGAAACAAAAGTCAATTAAAGGAGCAAGTAGAATTCTTTCACCTCTCATCAACCGAAGAACTTTGGGTTTTGAATTTGAAATAAACATCTGCATCTTCTGTTGAGTCTTGGAAATCAATGTGGGTAATGCCATTTGTTGATTATTGGGATATCCAAGGATGGCCTTAAATTCTTCAATCAAGGGACATATTTCAAAGCTATTAATTCTAAATACCCTAGAATCCATATCCCAAAAGGAAGCCACGGCATGTAAGAAGGAGTGGTCCAATTTGACATTTTGAAAACATTTTAAAACATCAAGTTTTGACCATGAAATTTGCTTCCAATGAATGGTATCCATATTCTTAAATAAAATTTTTATTCTCTTTAAATGATGCTCAGTCATGATAAATGAATGAAGAAAAGATAAAATTGTTAAAGGGAGTCTTCACGTTGAAAGAGAAAGAATTTTGGTTTATGTATTAAAATATGGCATGAAGGTTGATTTATATAGAAGAAACAAACCTTTTCCAAAAGTGAAAAGGAGAAGATGATGGGAAAGTATAAGACCATATGGCATAAGGAAAGGAATTGGCAATGAATTTCCTTTACCACGTTGGGTTTGGTTTAGCAAAAGAAGTAGATGTAAATTAATGATGTACTGTAATAAAAAAAATGATGCAGTAACGAAAAAAAGAAGAAGTTACATTAAAGAGGAAAATTGTATTTTTTTCATTATTGTACAAGATTTTACAATTGCTACAATATTTACATATCACTAAGAGAGTGGTGGTAGGTCATCAAATAAAGCCTTGAAAAAGTCGTCGCCTGTTGGAGGAGGGGGCAAATCACTAGTCCCGAGTCCGCCCGAAGCGGGAGCACCAAAGCCCGGCAAATTACTCGTCCCAGGATCACCCGAAGTAGGAGCACCAAAATTCCTATTACCTTAAGGTTTCAATCCGTCATGGTGCTCATCAAAAGCAGACGAAAGGATCTCATGTTCATCAGTCTGGGGGCCTCTTGATGAAGAAGCACCGGGATCCCTCATACCCCGAAATCGGAAGTCTCAAAAATTTTGTTCAGATTGATGATATAAACTTTCAAAATGAGAAGTCTGTTGATGACTTGCAGCCAACTCTTCTTGAAGTTTCTTATTTTGTTCTTCGAGCATCCGCTGTGAGCCAAGGAGGAAAAGGTAAGAGCATACATAATCATGCATACATATAGCATAAATTACCATGAAATGAGGAATGTACCAGGTAATTCAAGTCAATGCCCTACGGATGAGATGACATATCTGGAAGGCTAGAATGAGCAAACGAAGGGGCAGTAAAAGAAGGTGCAGCCTCATGATCAAATGAGCCAACAGCCTGCAACAATCATCAAAGAATCAAAGAAAGAAAAAGTAGTTGCAAGGGAAAAGTGGTAAAAGTTTTACCTGAGAAGTACTAGCCCCGAGATGTGGAACTGACTCTCCTGCATCTCCGTGATGTTCCTCTTCATCTCTACCCTCATTTTCGTCCAAAATCTCCCATACACCAACAGGATATACATCAAAGTTCAACAGTCTTATTTGAATAAAACGGGCATAAAATGGGCCCGGTAAATGGAGAAATGACTCGGCATCATAACCATACTGGGCCGAACACCATGTATCCTTCAGCATTGACATAATATTTAAAGTATATTTCGCGATTTGCATCGGAAACCTCCACTGCTCTGGACCAAGAAACCATTCATAAACTCTCCCCTCGAGAAACCAGCCACTAGACACTGGGCCAGCAATAATTCGGCGAGAATGTTGGAAAGATAGTGCAGCCCTCATCAAAGGAGACCAATTTGCTCGCTCTTCTAGGCTCCACCAGGCCAAATTCACCTGCAAAATAACATAAGGTAAGTAAAATTTTCACATAAAATTTAAAGTGTACTAATGTTATTTTACCTGGTCCCAGGTTAAGCGGCTCAACACAAATCGATGAGTATGCACATGATGAGAGCCAGGAATGTTCACACGATCGGAAACTAGTAATTTAATCTAAGATACCCGATTCTCTCTCTGAAAATACCGGGTACCTTCATGAGGTTATGTTCATATGCCCATACCTACGATGATAATAGTAAAGATCAAATTCATGCAAGAAAAGAGTGGAAATAACATTGGTGAAGGAAAAGAATACCTCGACAACCACCATCAAGCCGAGAAAAGACTTCTTATTTCGGCAAAGCTTATCAAGACCATGGTAAAGACACATGAGACCAGCTTCGCCCCAGCCAGAAGATGGTACCATTCTGAGATAAGAAAGGGCACTCAACACTGACAAGTGGATGGAGAATTCAGTGCTGCCTAAGATGGTCAACCCGAGCAGATATAACAAAAATCCTCGAGTATACTGTTCGGCCGTGTCTCTGCCAACCCGTCCATTGTAGTTCATCCAATAACTACGAATTGGCTCGATTTTTATCTTAAAAGGCCCTTTATATGATGGTAATATACCAATTAATTCCTGAATTTCTTCAAATGTTAAAATATCGTTGGTCAGAGGGACCGGTTCACCATCATATCGAAGGCCAGTTATGACAGTAAAATCGACCGGACCAATTGTCATTTCTCTAATGGGCAAGTGAAAAGTGTGGGTTGTATCCAACCATCGCTCTACAAGCGCCTAGACTATGCTCCGGTCTATCTGATATTCCTCGGATGGCAATTGTAAGATGAACTGCTCAAAGCCGCAATCTCGGATAATCCACCTTACCCGAGAAGGCACTACATCGTACCATTGTCGGGCTTTGTAAATACACCCTCCAGCCCGAACAACACAACGATTATGCTAACACAGAGCCAGGTAAGTTAATACCAGGTAAGTACATATTATTCTATCCACTTAAATTAATTTATTTTTCACAATAACAAATAATAACAAAAATAAATAATATAAAAAAATCAAGAAATAAAAAGGAAAAAATAATTACCTTGCTCTTTTGATTGGAACTGCGATGGAGCGGCATCCCGGCCAGTATATCTAAATTTCCATCTTCATGATGCCGGATAAACTCCAATAATTCGGCATTAGAATGAGTCCCTGACCTCGAAGCATGCATTGTTTTTGAAAAGTATGTGCTAAAATTGAAAGAAATTTGAGAGAATTATAAAAGTGAAATCGTGCTGTGAAGTGAAATGAAGGAGTGGTGAGTTTTTATAGAGAAACGGCAAGCAAAAAAATCAAAATTCAATACTGTTCATGAATAGTAAATTTTACTATTGATAAATAGTAAATTATACTATTGATAAATAGTATTACTATTGATGAATAGTAAAATTTACTATTTATAAATAGTATTACTATTGTTGAACAATAAATTTACTATTTATGAATAGTATTATTATTGATAAATAGTAAAAGTACTATTGTTAATAGTAAAATACTATTTGATACTATTTGTAAATAGTAAATTTAATATTTATGAATAGTAAATAGTGCATTAACAGTGACTATATAATAAATAAACAATAAATTTAATTATTCACTTTAATCATTCAAATAATTGCAGGTGTATAAATATTAGCTAAACTTTTTAAAATAAAAAATTATTAGCCCGGGTCCAGAACCCAAATTTTTCTTAGGTCCAGAACCTCGAATTATCCTTGAGTCCAGAACTCGAACCAGGTCCAGAACCCAAATTACCATTAGGTCCAGAATCTAGAATTGTCTTTGAGTCCAGAACCCAAATTACCATTTGGTCCAGAACCTAGAATTACTTCTAAGTCCAGAACTTAGCTCGGGTCTATAACCCAAATTTTACTTAGGTCCAGAACCTAGAATTACTTCTAAGCCCAGAACTTAGCTCGGGTCCAGAACCCAAAGTACCATTAGGTCTAGAACCTAGAATTGTCTTTGAGTCCAGAACTCGAATCGGGTCTAGAACCTAAATTACCATTAGGTCCAGAACCTAGAATTACTTCTAAGTCCAGAACTTAGCTCGGGTCCAGAACCCAAAGTACCATTAGGTCCAGAACCTAGAATTGTCCTTGAGTCCAGAACTCGAACCGGGTCCAGAACCCAAATTACCATTAGGTCCAGAACCTAGAATTGTTCCTAAGTCCAGAACTTATCTCGGGTCCAGAACCCAAAATTTACCATTAGGTCCAGAACCTAGAATTATTTCTAAGTCCAGAATTTAGCTCGGGTCCAGAACTCAAATTTTCTTAGGTCCAGAACCTAGAATTATCCTTGAGTTTAGAACTCGAACCGGGTCCAGAACCCAAAACCTCCACCATCTTAAAAATTAAGTATTGTTGCTTTTCACTCTCTTTCACTAAAGTTTCAAATCATTCAAGTAGGGGGCAAACTGTAGACCCTTAATTTTTGACCCAGTCCGGTCCAATATATTTTATTTAGTCCAAAATAATTTTTGTGTTGTCTAATATATTTTAATTGGTCCAAAATAATTTTTGTTATCTTAATTAAATAATTTTTGCTTTATTATCTATTTTTTATTAATAAAAAATAAAAATAAAAATAAAAATAAAAATAAAAATAAAAATCGGCGACGAAAAAATCATCGCCGAAAATTCCAGCGGGCTTGGCCGTGGGCCATTTTGCCCGCAGGCCTATTCCCCGCCCTCTGCCACAGCCAACTGCGGGAGATTTTTTTGCCAGCGCAATTTTTTCGCAGCAGTTTTTTTCGCTAGCAAAATTTTTCGATGCAAATTTTCTGAAACTAATACAATTAGGTTTCAGTTTCCTTTTCTTATTAAATATGGTATGCCGTGAGTAACTAGGAAAAACCATAAAAAAAATTCTATAAATAGCAACAAAAAATGGGAGAATGGGTAATCAGAATAAGGGACAGAAGCTTGAACAATAGGGGATCCGAATCCGTGAAGGAAATCAACTTGAATCAAATTGATTTTTTGAAGGAGCAGAAAAACGATTTAAGCAATTCAAAGGAAAAAAAGACTTGCCTTTGTTCTTGTTCATCCAAGAAGAATTATTTGTTGGAGGAACTATCAAAAGGAGGTATGTATTAAATTCTTTGGTTATTTTTTCACACTAGCTAAAACTAGGAAATTGTGTTTTTCAAAATTAAAAACCTTAGAACTTTAATTTAGTTTTTCTAAAGTTAAAAACCATATTTCGTTGATTTATTTTTCAAAAGGATTAAAATTGTTATTTTTACTTCTTTAAAATCTTAAAACTCTAATTAAACATATTTTTCAACAAAACTAAAATTTGATTCTGTTTCTTTTAAAATTTTAAACTTGGTTCTGTTTCTTTCAACAAACCTTAACAAATATCTTTTCTATTTTTATAAACTTTAAATCGTTTGTTTAAATTCATAAAACTTCATAAAATTACCAATTTGATTTCCAAATTTTAAAAACCAATTCATCACCCAAAACCCTATTTCAATTCCAAAACCTAAAATAGTGATCACTAACCCTTTTAAAACCTTAAACCCTATTTTTTTTATAAACCCTAATCATTAAAACTTTAAAAATCATATAAACACAAATATTTTAATTTTACACAGTAGCTTAAAAATACAATGCAATAACCGAAAATCATAAATCAAAGTGTTTTAAAGTGTCCAAGACCCTAGTTTCATGATTTCACCATTCAAACCTTGATTTATTTAATCAAAATGTCTTACCAACCTTTTAAAACATAAAACTTTAATCTATTTTAATTCCATAAAAAAGTCACTGTAGCCTAATTCTATGAATTCCAAAACCTTAACACATGAAATAAAGGACCCAAAATGGAAACAGTAGCTATAATTTGGATTTTTATTTTCCTTATTCAATTCCATATTTGATTATGCTTTGATTTATTTTACATGTTTTAATTTATTTAAGTGCAATGTTTGGTTTATTTTTCTTGGATGGATGTTTACTTTCTATTGATATTTAATATATTTGATGAATGATTTATTTATGATGAATGATTATTTACTTTTATTAACTTATTTAGATTTCCAAATGTTGTAAGAGGTATGTTTCCACTTGTTGGATACCTCATTAGTTAAATATCATGTAATTTAATTTGCTTTTCTATTTTAGAACCTATGTAAAGGACATGTTTCTACCTTTCGGTGGGTGTCCTATTTAGGCATGTGATGTAAGGACATGTTTCCATCTTCGGATGGGTGTCCATTTATTTGTTTTGCTTGGACCTTGCTTTGGTTTTAATATATTGATGCTTTCTTTTAATTATTGTGTGTAATATGGATAATGTTGTTATATTTAAGAATTTTATAGTATTAAGACCTGTAAAGGAGGCTGGTTCCAATGAACCGGGTGTTGTGGGGGTGCTAGGCCATTTCTCACTTTCCCCACACGTACCCAACTTTCTGAACCCATTAAGGGGTTGGGGATTCCTTAGGAATCGAGTCATCCACCCCTTTCTTTTTCTCGGCCCGTCTGGCTGGCGACTCCATTTTCTATGGACTTAGGTCCGTGTTCTCTAAGGCCTCGAGCCTAAACAGTGCCGAAGTCGCAAGAACCATTCCACTGGGAGTGGGGGCAAAAATCCCCGCTCACACCCAGCACCCCCACAACGCCTGGTGTATTGGAACTGACCTCCTTTTTAGGTCTTAATATTATAAAATTCTTAAATATAATGATATTATCCATACTACATGCAACAATTAAAATAAAACATCATTATATTAAAATCAAAGCAATGTCCAAACAAAGCAAATAAATGGACACCCATCCAAGGATGGAAACATGTCCTTACATCATCCATATCTAAAACTAAATAGGACACCCACCGAAAGGTGGAAACATGTCCTTTACATTGGTCCAAAATATAAAAGCAATTTAAATTACATAAAATTTAACTAATGAGGTACCCACAAAGTGGAAACATACCTCTTACAATTTTAATACAAAAACAAACAAATAATAATCATAATAATAAAGAAAATATCTATCCATGATAAATTAAATAAATTAAGCATTGAAATTAAATAAATCAAAGCATATAATAAACTATGTAATCAAATCTAAAATTAAATAAAGAAAATAAAGTTACAAATTTAGGTTTATGTCTCAATTTAGGATTCTTTAATTAACATTTAGGGTTTTGGGGTTTTAGAATTATTATTATTGTTATTTAGGCAACTGTGAGGGTTTTTGGAAAAATGGAATTGATTAGGGTTTCATGGTTTGAAGAAAGTAGTAAGGTTTTTAGTTAATCAAATTAGGGTTTAGGGCTAACATCATGAATTTAGGGTTTTGGATACTTAAGATATTAGGGTTCTAGGATTTAAGGTTTGAGGAAATACGGTTTTAGGGTTTTTTGAAAAATAAAGCACTTTAGGGTTTGTTTGAAGAATAATTTATGGTTTTGGAAGAAGAACTTATGAATTTGGGATCTAAGGTTTGAAAGTTAATTTTTAGGGTTACTAGATATTTGGAAAACAAATTAGGATTCAATAAATCAACTTTTAATTTTAGAATTTAAGAAAATAATTTAGGGTTTTGATAATTGAAAAGCTATTTTGGGGTTTCAGGAAATATAAGGCAAGTTAGGGTTTGGTTCTTAGAGTTTACTAGAGTTAGAGTTTAGAAATTTGGCTTATTGGATCAATTTTAATAATTAAACTATTTGCAAACTCAGGTTTATGGTTTTTGGAATTGAGGTTTGGGAATTAGGGTTTTAGGAAGCTAGGGTTTTGGATAGATAGGGTTTTTAGAATTAGACTAATATTTTAATGATCATATTTACTTTAAGTAGAACCTTAGCTACTGTTTTGAATTAAAAAAAAAGAATTTGATTATACAAATAGTGTGATGAAAATTTGAAAGGAGAGGATAGTTATTTATTCAATAAACTAAATTTAGAGAACTTACCTACGTTTGAAGGCTCCATCGAATTTAAAGTGTTTGAATCAAGCTTATTTGGATATGTGTTGCTGCTTGAATCAAAGTTTATTTTTTGGGTTGAGCTAGATCAAGACAACACTATTTTTATTGCCTTGATTTTTTAAGTTAGATCGTCACTTCTTGGTGCTTTTCTCTCTGTCTCCTGTTGCTCTTTTTTTTTTTCAAAATCTAGTCACCCCTTGATCTCTTCCTCTTAGTTTACCTCAGAAAGATTAAGTCCAATCCTTAGGATTTCTCCGTTCCCTTCTCTCCATTCTTTTTATAGGATTTTCTTTTTGTCCCCTTTTTCTCGCCCTAGGATTTTTTTCGCGTCCCTTGTTCTTGTATTTTAATGTGGTTTGTATAGGAAAAATAAAGTCCTAATCCTATTTTAATAAGGAAACACTATCTATTTAGAAAAAACTACAAATTTGGGTAAAACAAGATTTGGTCAAAAAATCGGCAACGCGTGGGTTGTCGAGCCCGCGGGCTGTGCTAGCAAAAATTACGCTGACAAAAGTTTCTGCGGACTACGGGCTCGATGGGCTAGCTGGGCAAGCTAGTTCATTGCAGAACTGGGCAAGCCCAGCCACAGACAATTTCTATTGCAAAATGGGCTGCCGCACGTCGCTTGTTGATTCGTCTGATTTTTTATTTTTATTTTATTTTTTATTTTTATTAAAAATAACTATTAAATATTATTATTAATTAAAATATTATAAAAATAAATAAAATACCACAAAAATTATTTTGGATTATCATATTTTAAAATATCGGACTGGACTGGGTAAAAAATTAAGGGTCTACAGTTCCCCCCTGCTTGAGCGATCTGAGACTACAGCAAAAGAGAGTGAAAACCAATGTGATTTTTTACTGGATTTAGAGCCATATTGGACTCCCAAGGTTGGTTTGAGCTTTGGACTCAAAAATTAATTTGGGTTTTGGACCCAAGCTAGATTTAGAATTTGGGTTCTGGACCCGGGGTAAGTTCTGGACTCAAGGATAATTTGGATTCTGGACCCGAGTTAAGTTCTGGACTTAAGAGGAAATTTAGGTTCTGGACCTAAGCTAAGTTTTGGACTTAAGGATAATTTAGGTTCTAGTCTAAGCTAAGTTCTGGACTTAAGGATAATTTGGGTTTTGGACCCGAGCTAAGTTCTGGACTTAAGGGTAATTTGGGTTCTGGACCCAAGCTAAGTTCTGGACTTAAGAATAATTTGGGTTCTAGACCCGTGCTAAGTTCTGGACTTAAGGGTAATTTGGGTTCTAGACCTAAGCTAAGTTCTAGACTTAAAAATAATAATTTGGATTCTGGACCCGAGACTGACCTTTTATCAGTTGAGAATTCTGGTTGTTCCATTCTTTAATGGATTATGGGTCTTCACCCTCAAAATGGATCTTCATCCTTGGACCTTGGATCATCATCCTTGGCATCGGGTCTTCACCCTTGAAAACGGATCTTCATCCTTAGAGATTGGGTCTTCACCCTTGTAAATGAATCTTCATCCTTGGAGACTGGGTCTTCACCCTTGAAAACAGATCTTCATCCTTTGGACGTCAGGTCTTCACCCTTGAAATTGGATCTTCATCCTTTAAGTTGGATCTTCATCCTTTTGATCGGGTCTTCACCCTTGAAAATGGATCTTCATCCTTTGGACTTTGGGTCTTCACCTTTGAAAATGGATCTTCATCCTTGGAGATCGGGTCTTCACCCTTGTAAATGGATCTTCATCCTTTGGACTTTGGGTCTGCACCTTTGAAAATGGATCTTCATCCTTGGAGATCAGGTCTTCACCCTTGTAAATGGATCTTCATCCTTTGGACTTCGGGTCTTCACCTTTGAAAATGGATCTTCATCCTTGGAGATCAGGTCTTCACCCTTGTAATGGATCTTCATCCTTTTGAGAGTTCTAATTTTCTTCTTTTTCCATTCTCTTTTTTTTGTTCTTCCCTTGCACTTTCTCAAAAAATTTCAATCATTTTGTTTAGCTAGCCTTCATATCTTCCCCTTGTCCCCCATGATTTTTCTATGCTGGCTTTGATTGATGTTTGTAGATTATCTAGTTCTTCGAACAAGCATACATTTCTTCCCTTCTTTTGCAAAATGACTGGAGCTTCCTCAAGCAATGGGTCTTCTATGCCCCTTGATTTTATACGCATTTCATCTTTGCTTCATAGAGTGTCTATTGTTCGCTTTGACAAATAATAGACAATACAATACAAGAAAATGCAGTGTGATATGCTCATGTATGCATGATATGCATGAATAACACTTACAGTGGTTCTGTTGACTCACAGACCAAGGTGATTGACTCCTTCCAGATGCCCATTCAGGTCTTGCTTTGGAATGACAGGATGCTTCACATTTATGGCTCTTATCTTAAAGATGTTGAAAACATGAATAACGAAGACCCCAAGTGGCAGAGATATATCCATTCAGTATGTCAATTGGTAGCTTCTTCATAACCTTGCCATTAATCATTTCCTTTACCCAATGTGTCCTTTGAGGTTCGATAGTTCAACATACTCCCCTTAACTTGATGATTTTTTTTTGAATTTTCAATTTTGAATTTTGATTTTGAAATCAAATGTTGGCTTTGCCAATTTACCTCAGGACTTGATTTTCTAAATTAACATATCTATAACATGAAAACCCTAGTTACCGTACTAAACTAGGGAGTCATTTCTATTTAGGCAAGAACTTATTGCACATCAGATAGGCACATACACATTACTTGGCCAAAGGTTTTTTTGAGTTTAATTATTGTCTATCTCATATGCATGCTTTTTCAAACTATCTCCACTAATAGACTCTACCTACCAAGAGAGATCAACATGTCTTTGATAGGCTTGAAATGAGGTCTATAAGGGACATGGGTTAAATGAAGGCCATTTGTAAGTTGGAGCCGATGTGACACTATAGGCAAACCCTCACATTACTAATTTCTTATTTGAACTTTAGGCAGTTGGGAGCAATCTTGCTAGACTCCAAATTTCTTCTATCTTCTTGGCATTAATCTGGATCTTGATTAGGAAAATCTTTGCCCTTGTAAAAAGTTTAGTACCCAAATTAATTTCTTTTCTTCTTCTCCCTTTTCATTCTTTTTATTTTTCTTACTCTTCCCTTTCTTTGAGCATTTTAACATTTTATCCTTCTTCTCTGTAGGATTTTTATGTATAGGACTTTCAAAAACTGGATGGTCTTTGTCCTTTTTCTCTAATTTTGATTGAATCTTTGGTTGGATTGGACCAATTCAAGTCAAACTATCCTTATAAACCAAATGGAAGCCTTTTGCTGCTTTAGGTAAAAGAGAACTCAGTTGGCTTTCTGAACCGCCTTTTTAGGTTTTATCTCTTTTTTTTCCTTTTCTTTTTTCCTTTTTCTTTCTTTTGTCCTTTTTTTCTTTTCTTTTCTTTTTCTTTTCTTTTTCTTCTTCTTTTCTTTTCTCTTTTTTTTTTCTAGCTCTAAAATAGTTGTCTTGTTTGTACCAACTTGGATTTCTAATAATGGATGAGTGGAGTAACATAAATCTTCTTTAACAGGGATAAATCATTTGTCACTCTGATATTATCTTGATAGATTGGAGATATTAGGTGAACTTCAACTACCCTTATGGTCTTGAAAACATCAACTATCCTTATGATATTGGCTATGCATTCCATTCTTTGATCTTCTTACCGCTTCACCTTAGTGATCATAAGACTTGTTAAAAGTATCACAATAGCTCAGGGTAGGTTGTTGGGGTTTGTAAGCCAATGAAAAGAAAGCTAAAATTTTATGAAGGCTCAAAGGGACAACTAGGGATTGATATTTAATTGGGTGGATACTAGTTGTTGGCTAACCAATTAATGCCTAGATTATTTCTCCCTTAAATAAGCAAAGTTCAATTTTGCCTCGAAAGTTTGTCAAAGCATGTTCTAAGATTGACTAGGACCTAGACAAAGGTAATTATGCAGGAGCCCTCTCTAAGTAAGCATACATAACTCAATGCTATAGAGCAATTCCCTCATCTAGTAAAGTCATTCAAATCATGATGCATAGATACATTAATTTATGAATATCAAGCTAGATTCATCATTGGTTGAGCACCAAAATGAACAAAGACCAACAAAAATTTTGATGAAAGTAATTTATTAAAAAAAATAGAAAAACATAATTGTTCCAATTAAATATTAAAGAAAACAAAATAAATAGAGAAACACTCCAAGCTAAAGGAAGTTCATTGAGTTGGAGTTGAAGATACTTCATTTATTTAAACATATCAGGGTCAAGGATTTTTCCATCATCAAGGATCATTGCTTTATCATCCACAGTTAGTCCAAGCTCGCTTAGTAGCACATTCTCTTTAGCAGCTTCTTTATCCATATCAGGACGAGATGACAAGATAAAACTCTTCATGAAGGTTGTAAGCAGTGGCGCCTTTCTAATTTTAGGCAGAGGCTTATTCTTAGTGTTGGGCTTATCAGGCTCAAGCAGCTTTCCACTATCAATTAAATTCTGGATCTCATGCCTCAACTTCATACAGTTGTCCGTTTCGTGTCCAAGCCTTTGATGGAATTGACAAAATGCCTTAGTATCAAAGTTAGGCAGAAAATGATTAAGCAAAGGACGAGGAGTCAAGGGTTGTAACAGTCCCTTCTTCATTAGATTCTCTAACATTTTCGACAAAGGTTCCCCCAAGTCTGAAAATTTATGCTTCTTTGCTGGTTCAGTTGTATTGATATCAGCTTCTTTTTGTGTACTTTGATTGCTAGGCTAATAATTTCGTTTTGCAAAAAAATGGCTCTTCTCCCTTTCCCACTCTTCAATTTATAGACCAGCTTGGAGAAGATCTTTGAAATCCCGGATGAGTGTATGAGACATCCTTTCATGAAGACTAGGCAACACCCCTCTCACAATCATTCTTATTTGATCATATTCATTGGGCCTCTTCTTGAGCAAAGCAGCCTTATTTCTCCACTTTTTCACATAGTCCACAAAATTCTCATTTGGCCTTTGTCTAATGGACTCAACTTCCATTAAGGTAACTTCCAGCTTGACATTATACCCATATTGCTGAATGAAAGCCTTGTACAACATGTCCCAATCTTTTTGAGTACTTTCCTCTAAGGTGTTGAACCAATTTTAGACAATAGGGTTCAATGAGAGCATAAAATACCTCAGAGTTTGAGCTTTAGTAGCTCGAGCAGACTGCATAG
This sequence comes from Garcia nutans, assembly GCA_947685225.1. Taxonomy (NCBI): domain Eukaryota; kingdom Viridiplantae; phylum Streptophyta; class Magnoliopsida; order Malpighiales; family Euphorbiaceae; genus Garcia; species Garcia nutans. The sequence continues at coordinate 31,674,676 of CANTUV010000011.1, read as the reverse complement.
CAGTGATGTACTACTTCACATAGAGATGAAGATTTCCAGTACCATTGTACCTAGTGAAGGAAGGCATCTTGAACTTGTAAGGGACCTCCTCATCTTGTTCAAATAGTTTGTCGTTCTCGGACATCTCTTCGGTTTTCAACTTCTTCTTAAATTTCTTTTCTAAATTAGCAATCATCTTCTCAACATCAGTCTTTTCAATATTTGTCTTCTCAACAACCTTCGGCTCCTTTTTGTCTTGAGGATCTTGGAAGTATTGAGCCCAATCATCATCATCATCAAGGACTACCTTGTCATAATCAAAAGCCACTTCACCAACCTTAGCCTTCCCTTTGTCCTTTGGCTTCTTGGTGCTAGCAGATGCTTTGACATTGTTTCCTAATATTGTAGCCAATTGGTTCTTCATGGTCTCATCTAGGGCCTCTTTTATTTCTTCCATCTTGGCATTGAGGGCATCATCCACCATTCTTTGAATTTGTTCGAGCTCCATTGCTTTTGGTGAGCAAGTGATTGAGTCGATTCTACTAGATTCTCCATCTCTGGCGTACGTCGGATTGTCGTAAGCTTTTGAACTGTCGTAATCCAGGGCTGTGAGCCAGAGAGGATCAATGATATGAGATGCAAATATATGTATGCATGTATGCACAAATAAAAAACAAAGATAAGTAGAACGTCCCTTCCAACCTTATAACATCCACATACGAATGGCGAGTCTCTTTTAATAGGTAATATGGTTAACAAAATACCAACATGGGGTATCTTGTTTTTTGAATAATTCCCTCGGACGTTTCAACCAATAGTTATATTTTCAAAAATGGAAATCAGTTCATGATAATTTCCCTTAATTAGGTTTTAATCCATTTAACCAACTAAAGTAGCTTTTATGTCATATTGGATTAAAACTAAATTAAGAGGTTTATTATAAATAGATTTCTCATTTGAAAAAGTAACTAGTGGTTCATGCCAAAAACAAGCCCATGATTAATAACTCTTAGTATAAACTAGGCTCACAATTGATTTTTAGTATTTCATAATTGACCTAAATAATTTGCAAGCTCTTTGTAAGAAAAGGTTGGATGAAAGTAATTTTGTTTCTAAGCCCATTGTAAAAAAGATTTTAGAGAAAATGAATTTTGGGCTTAGTATGAGAAAAGGAATTTGTTTATGGAAAAGTTTTATATCCAAAGACCATTTTGAAAATTTTTGAAAATTGCTTTGGTGTTTTGGACTTTAAAGAAAAATTTATTTTGAGCTCTCAATGTATTTAGGTCATATTAGAAAAAGAACAAACCAAATAAGCCATGATTTAAGCCAAGATAAATTAACCATAGTCAAACAACAAGCATTTGGGGTAAAAACCTAAGGAAAGTAACTAGGCCAATTACATGAGCTTTAGTCTTTGGGATGAAAGGTTTAGGTTCCCATAGCAAGTATATACCAAATGGTACAAGGCTATGAGTGGTTATACCATGATCGATCTTCATACCTTGAGTGAAAGTATGGTATCCCTTGCATAACACAACACGGGTAACACGGGCATCCTAACTCATGCACACGATGCAATCTGATATGATGCAATGGATAATATCATGATAAGAAAGAATAGAATAATAAAAAAACAAACAAAATCAACTTCTCTTATCCCCAGTGGAGTCGCCACTGTGAGCGGGGATTTTTGCCCCCATTCCCAGTGGAATGGTTCTTGCGACTTCGGCATTGTTTAGGCTAGGGACCTTAGAGAACATGGGCCTAAGCCGGGAGAAAATGGAGTCGCCACCGGGATGGGTCGGGAAAAAGAAAGGGGTGGATGACTCGATTCCTAAGAAATCCCCAATCCCTTAATGGGTTCGAAAAGTTTGGTACGTGTGGGGAAGGTGAGAAATAGCCCAGCACCCCCACAACTCCCGGTTCATTAGAACCGGCCTCCTTTTTCAGGTCTTAATATTATAAAATTCTTAAATATAATGATACTATCCATACTACATGCAACAATTAAAATAAAGCATCATTATATTAAAATCAAAGCAATGTCCAAACAAAGCAAATAAATGGACACCCATCCGAGGATGAAAACATGTCCTTACATCATCTATGTCTAAAACTAAATAGGACACCCATCGAAAGGTGGAAACATGTTCTTTATATTGGTCCAAAATATAAAAGCAATTTAAATTATATAAAATTTAACTAATGAGGTACCCACAAAGTGGAAATATAGCTCTTACAATTTTAATACCAAAACAAACAAATAATAATCATAATAATAAAGAGAATATCCATCCATGATAAATTAAATAAATCAAGCATTGAAATTAAATAAATCAAAATAAATAATATACTACGTAATCAAAACTAAAATTAAATAAAGCAAATAAAGATATAAATTTAGGTCTATGTCTCAATTTAGGATTCTTTAATTAACATTTAGGGTTTTGGGATTTTAGAATTATTATTATTATTGTTTAGGCTACTGTGAGGGTTTTTGGAAAAATGGAATTGATTAGGGTTTTGTGGTTTGAAGAAAGTAGTAATATTTTTGGTTACTCAAATTAGGGTTTAGGGCTAACATCATGAATTTAGGGTTTTGGATCCTTAAGATATTAGGGTTATAGGATTTAAGGTTTGAGGAAATAAGGTTTTAGGGTTTTTTGAAAAATAAAGCACTTTAGTGTTTGTTTGAAGAATAATTTATGGTTTTGGAAGAAGAACTTAAGAATTTTGGATCTAAGGTTTGAAATTTAATTTTTAGGGTTACTGGATATTTGGAAAACAAATTAGGATTCAATAAAACAACTTTGAATTTTAGAATTTAAGAAAATAATTTAGGGTTTTGATAATTGAAAAGCTATTTTGGGGTTTTAGGAAATATAAGGCAAATTAGGGTTTGATTCTTAGAGTTTACTAGAGTTAGAGTTTAGAAATTCAGCTTATTGGATCAATTTTAATAATTAAACTATTTACAAACTCAGTTTATGGTTTTTGAAATTGAGGTTTGGGAATTAGGGTTTTAGGAAGCTAGGGTTTTGGATAGTTAGGGTTTTTAGAATTAGACTAATATTTTAATGATCATATTTACTTGAAGTAGAACCTTAGCTACTGTTTGAATTAAAAAAAAGAATTTGGTTATACAAATAGTGTGATGAAAATTTGAAAGGAGAAGATAGTTATTTATTCAATAAACTAAATTTAGAGAACTTACCTACGTTTGAAGACTCCACCGAATTTGAAGTGCTTGAATCAAGCTTGTTTGGATATGTGTTGCTGCCTGAATCAAAGTTTATTTTTTGGGTTGAGCTAGATAAAGACAACACTGCTTTTATTGCCTTGATTTTGTAAGTTAGATCGTCACTTCTTGTTGTTTTTCTCTCTGTCTCCTGCTGCTCTTTTTAAAAAATCCAGTCGCCTCTTGATCTCCTTCTCTTAGTTTACCTTGGAAAGATTAAGTCCAATCCTTAGGATTTCTCCGTTCTCTTCTCTCCGTTCTTTTTTTTAGGGTTTTCTTTTTGTCCCCTTTTTCTCATCCTAGGGTTTTTTTTCGCATCCCTTGTTCTTGTGTTTTAATGTGGTATTTATAGGAAAAATAAAGTCCTAATCCTATTTTAATAAGGAAACACTATCTATTTAGGAAAAACTACAAAACCGGGTAAAACAAGGTTTGGTAAAAAAATTGACAGCGTGCGGGCTGTTAGGCCCGCGGGCTGCGTTGGCAAAAATTACGATTAACGAAAATTGCTGCCAGCTATGGGCGTGATGGGCTAGCTGGGCAAGCCAGTTCATTGCAGAACTGGGCAAGCCCAGCCATAGACAATTTCTATGGCGAAATGGGCTACCGCGCGGCGTCGCTCGCCGATCCGTCATATTTTTTTATTTTTTTCATTTTTTATTATTTTTTATTATTTTTTATATTTTTTATTTTTATTAAAAATAACAATTAAATATTATTAGTAGTTAAAATATTATTAAAATAAATAAAATACCACAAAATGTATTTTGGACTATTGGATTTAAAAATATCGGATTGGACTGGGTCAAAAATTAAGGGTCTATAGTTATACTAATTTTAACAAAACCCTAACAAAATCCTAACTTCCAAAACTTTCAAAAACCCTAACTTCATAAAACAACCTCACTTCCACCATTAAATCACTAATTCAATACATACACACCATAATCACTTCATAACTATCGTCTTTCTCAATTAATACCCAATTTCTCTCACTAACCAAATTATACATGATCTTAAAAATTGATATAAACAAGCTTAATGATTGAAAACTCACTTGATTTCTTGTTTAATATTCAAAATACACTTAAATCACTTATATTTTTTTGTGAAATTTGGTGTGTTTAAGGAAGAAGAATCTCTCCCTTTCTCTCTCTCAAATTTCAGTCACCATGAAAGAGGAAGAGGAAGCTTTTTTTATTTTTCTTTCTTTCTTTCCCAATCATAACTATATATATAATTATTTATTATATAAATATTAATTATTTAATTTTTTTAAATTACCATACATAAATATCCCTTCTTACTTTTTGACTTTTATATTCATTATTATTATTATTTTAAATATATATAATTATGGATATGCATATATTGTGTATATATTGTGTTTACATTATGTGTCTAGTGTATATATTATATATATCTAGCATATATATTATGTATACAATGTATATATTTTGTATATCTTATGTTTATATAATGTATTTCTCTTCCAGTATACTTAGTTATTCTCTTGTATTAACTATCTTTACGTATATTAAAATTATGGATATTACACAATCAATATAATTTAACTTACCAAACACTTCCACATACAATTGACATATTAATTGAAATCTCTAAATGGTGTTGTTGTCTTGTATACAATAGATATATAGTATGTATATCGAATATTATTTACAGTAATTAGCTATTACAACTCATTCGATTCCCTCATTTCTCTTTTTTCTTAATTTTTCATTAACTTTTTTTCAAACTATTTCAAGTTATTGATGATCAATTATTCTATCAATTTCCCTACTTTAGTTATTAAATTTGCTTACTACCTCAAGAATGTTATAATATTATACCATTCACATACAATTAATACTTGTTCATTCTCTAGTTGTACTCTTATTTAGATTGTTTCAAATACATTTAGCGACAATGTCATCAAGTCTTCTCTTCTTTCTAAGTTTCTCCATCAATATATTAATCTTCCATCAATTCCCTTATAAACATCTTTTTATCAATTATTTACATTTTCCATAATTTAATCACCCATATATTACTAATTACACTCATTTTAAACAAGGAAATATTATCCAACACTTAAAGAGTTTCCAATGAATTCAAACATAAACCTCTATAGGCAATTTAATAAAGTATAATTCAATATAGTTTCACAAACTTCAATTAAGCTTAATAATAATCTTCCATAATCCAACAATTTAACATTTCAACAATTCAAAGATTCCTTTAAATATTATTTTAAATTAAAAGCCCAACAAACACACTTCCAAATATCACAAATATCATCATGCTTCCAATATAGAAAATTCCATAACCTTAAAATCTTTCCCTAAACTTTCCAAAACCCTATTTTCTTCCATAACCCTAAATCATCACATAAATGTTTATATTTTTTATTTAAACATAATTTTCAATTAAAAACCAATAAATACACACTTGATATACCAAAACAATAGTTTTACTTTCAAAGAATTAAAGTTTCACAATCAACTCTTTACAAATAATTCAATATACACTTTCTTTCACAAGTCACTTCACTTTATCAAATCACAAGCTTCTGTAATTAAACAAAATCAAGATTAATTCAATTAATAGCAAAAGAAGTGATATTCAAGCACTAACCTCTTTAAAATTGCTCTTCCCTTTCCCTTCCTTCAATATTTTGGATTAGTAGTGATTTTCTTGAAAAATCTTGCTTAAAGTAGTTAATTTCCACCAAAGTCATGTTTTTCTTTCAAAATATCCATGGTTTCTAATTTAAAGAATGAAAAAGAAGATGAAGATGGAGATGATGGTGGCTACGGATTTGGGATAAGGAAGAAGAAAATGAAAGTCAAAATTGGCTTTTATATAAAGTCTTGGGTTTTAATTTTATGTAATGCTCATATCTTTACTTTGATACACTTACTTTCTTTAATTACCTCTTAAGCAAATTTTTAACTCTGTAAAATCATAAAAAATAATTAATTTAACTATTTTAAAGCCCTATTATCCATGTTTCATATCCCAAATAAGAGACAATTTTATTTTAGGGTAATAAGGGTATTTTCATAATTTTCTTTTCGCTTTAAAATCTTTTTTCAAAAATACCGATTAAATCCATATCTAGATTTAATTTTCCACTTATTAAGGCTCAAGCAACCTTATTTTTACCAATTACAAATACTTTAACTAGAGATAATATCACAATCAATCCCATATATACAATTAATACAAAAAATTGTTACTTAAAATTTTAAGACATTACATGTAATATCACTCTTTACACGATCTATTTAGTGACTCTATAAATATTTTTTTAAGATAATAATATTTAAATAATTAAAACTGTAAAATCTATAACACTAACTTGTCTTTTCCCTCAGTAACATTGCCTTCTCTGCAAGAATTGTAAAAAAGAGTTACATTGTTGATCATGAAGGAAAAAAGTATTGCTGAAAAATCACAAAAAGCTTGGAAAAAGGCTCTTGATAATTTCAAAGAACAAGCTTGGAAGATGCAAAGTTTGTCATAACAAGTGATGGAGAAACTCTAAGAAAGCATTGGTTACTTTGGAAGAAACATTGGTACTGTTAGAAACTCAAACAGAAAAGATGGCAAAAAAGTGTCTAAATATGCTAAAGAATTGCTCTCAGTAGCTGCCAAGAAGTCACCTGAATTGAGGAAAACAATAGAAAAACATTATACAAAAATATCTAAAAATTTTTTGCTAGAGTCTTATCTACAATTTCAATAAGTTCCAAAATCAACATAACTCAACCTACATTAGAAAATACACTCCCAAATTCATACTTTCACAAATTCACCATTATTCATACATGTTATAATGCACAATATATATACATATATATGAATTTATAAAGGTTCACAAAACTTTGAATATTAAACATGTTTCTAAAATGTTATAATATGCACATAACCATAGTGCATTAAAATAATATATATACATGCTATGCGGTATAGCACCATCAAAACAGGTCTCATGGTAGATGACATTAACTTCAATATTAGCTTAATCTTAAACTTACAATGATATGTTAGGGCTCTCGTTATCTATTCAGTTACCTACGCAATACAAACTAATTGCACTAAGCTAAAAACTTAGTGGTGCATACTCTGATAACGTAAAATATTTAAAACAAATATTCCTTTTCTATATAAAATGCATTCATCTTTAAATGAAAGTGCAATGCTTAAATAACAATTCATAATCTCATAATTCATATAATATATCCCATTAGCACATGACACACAATGCATTTAGTACCAGCTGTAGGGAAAATACTCAATCAATATTTATTATCTTATTAATCTCATAAACACATCACATCAATATACATTAGGCCCAATAATTCCCTACACAATATTCAGGTTCTAGAAAGATTGATTTGGCCCATTGTGACCTAAAGGTCCAACATCAAGGATAAAGTGTCATATATCAACTGAAGGCCATCCCTTTCTGACATTGGGGACAAAGTGTCATAAATTATTCGAAGGTTGTCCCCTTCTGACACTAGAGACAAAGTGTCATGTATCACCCAAAGGCTGTCTCCTCAACACAAAAGTACTCGAAACCAGCATGCCTCAGCCGAAGGCATAATATAATGTAATGGCGTATCGTTGGCATGCCAACTTGAAAATACCAAACTCAATATTCTGAAACAAGTAATTGTACAGGGCAACCATTCACACAATGTCATATCACATTTATATATTCTCATCTCATTTCATTATTTTTCCATATTTTTCACATTTTCATCACATTCCATAATCATTTCAACATTGCATATTGCATTCCATATCAGTAATGTACTTCACCAAAACATGTCCTACCACCAAATCACATTGATTTAATGCTCAATGCAACATTCACACCACATTTTTAACATAATACATAGATTACATCAATAACCTCACTTTTAAGCAAAACAATAAAATTTACAATGTTAATGCAACTATAATATTTCAAATACATGTTGTAAAAGTATGTACTAACCTTATTTAGCTTCAAAATCAATATAAAACCACTTTCAAAGCTTCAAACTCAAAAATCCTTTAGCTTCATCACTTGTAACAATAAGGCCTAACCACACCTAAGCTAAATAGAAGTAATCCTTCAATTGAAAACATATTCTCCCTTAAATTATTCATAGTAACCCTTGATTATACTAATTTTAACAAAACCCCCATCAAAACCCTAATTTCAATATTTCTGTAAACCCTAACTTCATGTTTTAAGATCACTTCCATCAATTAACCACTAAATCAACATAAATACCTCTTATTAGCTTCTTAATTATCTTCTCTTTCAATTAAAAGCTAATTTCTCTCTCTAACCATTTCATACATGATCTTAAAAATTAATAAAAACATGCTTAAATATTGAAAACTTACTTGATTCCTTGATAAATCTTCAAAACCCACTTGATTTACTTGGATTTTTAGCGAAAATTTGTGTGTGTATGGAAAGAATTCCTCCACTCTATTACTTGAGAAAATTGGCCATGGTGGAAGAAGAAAGAAGAAGATGATGGTTTTTTTATTTTTAATCTTCCATTATCATCCTTATATAATTAATTAATTAATTAATTAATTATTATATATTTTAATTTCTTTAAACCCCATCCATATATTTATTTTCTACTTTGACTTTTATTTATTTTTCCTTTTAATTAATATCTTTTATATGTTACCCATTTTTTAAACTTATATATGTGTGTGTGTATCATATGTGTATATATTAGGTATATCTTGAGTATATATTATATATATTGAGTGTCTATATTATGTATACTTTAGGTATATATTATGTACACCTCTTCCAACATACCTAGTTATCCCTCCATATTGCTTATTTTAATGTATATAAAAATTACGGATATTATAGGTTTTGTTCCTCTCATATCATGAGAGAGATATCTCTAGGCCTCATGACAAGTAAGACTAGGAAATATGCGTGGCCATGCTCAAATAAATTGATAAGAGTTACTAATGTTATTTGTTAAGTTAATCTACTTGGGAATCAAGAAATATTATTCAATCAATATAAGGATGACATATTCTATGTCTTATGATTGATCTAAGATATCGTGTGACAAAAAGGCTACATATCTTATTATGAATTAAGGTTAGTAGGATCTCCAATCTTCATTTAATTTAGGTAGTCATAATTTCTTGCTAAAGGCCGCTTATGACTTATGGGCTTAAAATAATTGTTTAAGCCCATTGCCAATATTAAGTGAACCTACAAGGTCACACACATAAAATGAATTAAAATAGGCATAATTAATCTAAGTCTCTTTTATGCACTCTTGGAAACATTATGAAAATAAAATATTTTATTTCTATAATGATATATATATTTTCCCATAACGGCTAGGTAAACCTAATGGGGTATATATATATTCTGTTTCCAAAAGGATTTGAAGAATCTCAATTTATAAATATTGGATATATATATATATATGAATATATTATTTTATTAATTATTGAGGATAATTAATAAAATCAAATTCGAATAGGATTGGGATAACAAAACCTAATATATTCTCTTAAGAAAGTCTATATATGTACATTATATTAACATTAGCAACCGACTACATTTTTAAGAGAAAAATACTAAAAAGGGACTTATATGATTTTCTGAAGAGACTCTTTAGAAATAGAGTGCTAGCACACACACAACAACATATTTTAGAGTTCAACTCTTTCACGTAGATACTGTAGCACCCTTATACCCGAAATATGTATAATAAATATACCCTATATAAGTAAAATACATATCTAGGACATAAGGATTCTACAATAATTACATTTTTTGAACCCTTACTTTGATATTAAAATAATTTATAAATTATAAAAAAACTTCTCTGGGATAATTTCGCTACATTTTTGTCTATAATTTTAATATTTTCCAAATAACAAATAACCCAACTGTAAATAAAATTAAATACACTCCCAATATTTAAATTCTCATCAAAACCTCCACATTTTTTTAAATACATGTCCGTTTATATAGTCCATTATTTTACCAAAGCATTACTGTTTAGATCATTTTTGTAATAGTTTTTAGTGTGATTTTTATATGTTTTTAGTTAATGTTTTGATTGATTTTTGTTTTAAGTTTGTTTAAAGTGTTTGTTTTAGTTTTAGGTGCAAAAACACCCTTGGAAGATCAAAACAGTGCAGGAAAAACATGAACCAAGCAAGACATGGCCAAGCCAAATTAAGCTTGGCCGTGTCCCTCAAAGAATGGTGATGGCAGAGCTTGACACGGCCAAGAGACACGGCCAAGCCTCTGGCCGTGTCTCATTCAAGGAGAAAAATAAAGAAACCACAAAGAAAGAGCAAAAATGAAGGAAGCAGGAAGAGACACACTCAATGACACGGCCAAGCCTCTGGCCGTGTCCCATTTCATGCCAAAGACACTTGGAGCAAGCAAAGAAGGAAAGAAAAGAAACAGAAATGGACACACCCACATGACACGGCCACAAGCTTGGCCGTGTCACCCCTTGAGACCAAATGAAAGAAAGAAGAAAGAAAGAAGGCAGTGAAAGACACGGCCAGCAAGCTTGGCCGTGTCCCAAGGGAAAATGAGAGACATGGCCAAGCTACTCTTGGCTTGGCCGTGTCACACCTGAAACAATTGATTTCTTTTGCATGAAGTGGGGGACAAAGTGGGAGACAATGTCTTGTGCTTGCCAAAAGAAATACTAAACAAAGAAAAACTGGGGAACAAAGTGAAGTAGTGTGAGTTGTAAGGCATGGGTGTGTATTTTGAATGAATTAAAAAGAGAAGAAGAGGGAAATTGGAGGAGTTCTTAAGTTTTGGTTTTCTTGGAGCCAAATTCTGCTACACGTTTGGGAGAGGGAGAGAGTGACACTCTCCCTTGTCCCTTCACCTTCATCTCCATTTCCATCCTCTCCACCTTCTCCATCTTCCATTGATAAGATCTTTGAGGTTCTTTGGGATAAAGTGCGTTAACAAGCTCTTGAAGGTTGAAGAAGCTTCATTGAAAGGTTTGGTGACTTGAGAAAGCTCCATTCCATCTTCTAAAGGCAAAATCAATTGAAGGGTTGGTGATTTGAGAAAGCTCCATCCAAAAGTTTGGTGACTTGAGAAAGCTCCATTCCATCTTCCAAAGGCAAAATCAATTGAAGGGTTGGTGATTTAAGAAAGCTCCATCCAAAGGTTTGGTGACTTGAGAAAGCTCCATTCCATATTGCAAAGGGGAATCAACCATTGAAGAGGTCTTGAGTTCTTCATCATACATCAAGTGGAGCTAGGAGGAAGACTAGTAATCCTACTCTTGGCATCTTCACAAGGGGTTTTTCTATTCTCTCTTTTAATTCATTTCTATTGTTGTTGTTGTATTAAGAGAATTGATATTGCAATGAACAATTTGTATTTGTTTTATATTGAGATGAATGAATGTTTTAAATTGATGATGTTGAGCTCAATACCCATGCCTAGGGTTTGTAGTATATTTGATTGAATGCTTTGATTTGATATTTCCATTGATGTACCTTTTTATTGGTTGATTGCATTGGATTGTATGCTAGGTTGATAGATTAGCTACCTATTGATCTCTAGATATTGAATGAAGGACCGAGAGGTGAAATTTGATATCGGAACTATGCAATCGACTACCCTATGAATGAATTAGAAATATAAGTTCTAGGGTTTTTGTTAATTTGGTAATGTAAAAGAATTGGTCATTGTTAATTCATGAATGTGAGAACTAATGGATTGGTAATTGACTAATTAACCTTAAGGAACAAATTAATTACAAGGTTATGTTAATGGACAATTGAGAATTGGGCTTTGATTTAATAGACCTATGACCCTAAGCACCTTCCCAAGAATCGATTTGATCTTGTACAACCTTCACACTCCAATCCTACGCACGATTAATTTTTGGTTTAAATTGTCCTTCCACAATTCCGAACAACAAACACTCCCGCATTTAAATATTTGTCAATCAAGCTATTAAGAACCACACCTTCTTGGGGAAACAACCTTGGGGCGATCACCTTTGCTACAGCTACCTCGTATACTTGCGAGTGACACTTGTAGTAGTACTTAATCCGAGCGCAACAAGTTTTTGGCTCCACTGCCGGGGAGGGTTGTTGAAGTAGTAATTGTTTGATATTTTTTTTATTTAATTGTTCGATTGTTTTCTTTGAATTGTTTGTTTGTTTTGTTTTGTTTTAATTTAATTAATTGTTTATTTTCTTTAAGTTTCTAAGTGCATTGTGTAAATATGCAGTTTTCAAGGTATGTAGGGGTTTATGATGATAACCCTGACTCTGACATGGCATGTCAATTAGCAAAATTAATGAACCAACTTAAGTTGCTAAATGCAAGAGGAAGAACACCTATGCCTACTCATGAAGTATGCTCAACATGTGGCGTTGCAGGACATAGCGCAACCATGTGTTCATTTGGTTATGGATAATACCAAGAGAGGCAAGAGGAAGAATATGCCTATGGAAGTTTCCAGCAAATGGGTGGAAATGACCCATATCCCAGACCCTATAATTCAAGATGGGGAAGCCACCCAAATTTTTCTTGGAAAAACCAGCAGCAAATTCTACCTCAAAATTTTTTTCAACCTTACCAAAGAAATTCTTACTCTCAAAAACAATATTCAAATCAAGAGTACCTTAAGCCACCCACATTAGAAGATAGTTTGAATGCCTTCATTCAAACTAGCACACGAAATCAAAATCACCTTAAGGAACCCACCTTGGAAGATAGTTTGAATGCCTTCATTCAAACTAGCGCACAAAATCAAAATCACCTTAAGGAACCCACTTTGGAAGATAGTTTGAATGCCTTCATTCAAACTAGTTCACAAAATCAATATCCATTGGAAAATTCCACAGTGGAAAATGATTTGAATGCTTACCTTCAAATTAGCACACAAAATCAGGAAGGGAGCAATGAGAGGTTTGATTCTTTGGAGGAATCATTGAAGAGAGTGGAAGCTCAAGTTGGGCAATTGGCACATCAACTCCAAGCACACCAAGAAGAGGAATTTCCTAGCCAACTGGAGCAAGTCAAGGTAATCACAAATTTGAGGAGTGAAGAGGTGATATATAATAGTTTTTGTGATTCCTTTGATGCAGGAACTAATCAAGAAGAAGATGGTGAGGAAATACAACCATACATAGAGGAGTTAATTCAATCAAAGGAGGAAGAGGATTTGGAAGCATCAACTTTGACAACATTGCATGAACTTCCAAATCCTTGTATGCCACCAATCCCATTCCCAAGCAGGCTGAATGAAGAGAAACAAGGTATGCAACTTTCTAAACTTTATGACATGCCCTATGGTGAAGATAGTGAAGATAAGCTTGAGGTAGCCATGACCTTAGGAGTAGAGCTTAATTTTTCCAATTTAGAAATTGAGAAGAGCAATTTACTATTAAATAATGAGATTATTGAGAGGGAGCTTCAAATTGCTAAAGAGGATGAAGAAGTGGTTCAACCAAACTTGGTTGAACTTAAAAACACCCCAAGAATTTTGAAAGATGTGATTGGGGAGTACAGTATGCAACAAATTATCATCTCTCCCACCCTTGGTGGTGAGAACGAGCAAAAACCATATATAACCATGTTGAAAACTAAAAAAGGTTTTTACCACGTCCCCATAGCATTAGAGAATCAAGCTAAGACAACCCTCACATGTTCTTTTTGGACAATTGCTCTTCCAAGGATGCTACCTAGGCTTTTCAATACAATGGGCACATTTCAAAGTTGCATGTTGTTCATCCTCTCACACATGGGCTCCAATTGCATTATGGGTGGAAGGAGCCCTACACATCGTATATGGGAACGATGGAAATCAGGTATCATCTAAACTCTCTCTGTAGTATGCATGCTCACATTGAGGACAATGTGAATCTTTAAGTGTGGGGTGCATTATGTGTTTTGTGTGTTTTATTTTTGTTTTTGTGTTTTTACTTTTATGTTATTTTTAATGTTTTTGTGTTTTTACTTTTATGTTATTTTTGTTTAAGTTTAGTTAATGTTTTTAATGTTTTTCCTTGAATAAATGAGTTTTAGAAAGTTTAATTGTTATAAAAATTGTTGATAGATGACCTTTGAATTTTTGAAGCATGAGTTGGAGAATTGAGTAGAATTGGTGCTTATTGTCAATTTTGTCGGTTTTTTCCTTGCATTACCATTAACCTAGTGAGGAATTGAGCCATCAACTTATCATTATTGTTGTGGGTGAACATCTTTGATTGATGAATTGCTAGAACTTGCTTTGACATGCATTTTAAGATTACATAAAAATTTCAATTTGGCATCAAAATGATTAAGGCAATTAGGTGAACCCACTTTGGCTTAAAAAGACCAACCCTATTTTTAACCTTAGTTAGCCAATTTTGAGCTTATTTTATTTTTCCTTTCTTGCTTTTTCACAACACCATTAGCTTGAACCTTGTTGTTTAACTCTTATACTTTCATTAGGTCAAGAGCATTTTAAGAGCATTTATGACTGAGTGTTGTGTTGAATTAAGTGTAGGGTTAAATTTAGTAAGTTTAAGATTGCAAAGAAAAATAATAAAAATAAAAAAAAAGAGAAAAAGAAAAAAAGAAAAAAAAATATAATAATAAGAATAATTGTTGTTCTTGTTGAAAGGGTTGGAATGTATCATTGCAAGATTTAATAAGTGAGTTCCCTTGAAAAGCTCTTTAACGTCAAGGGGTAGATGAGAGGAAGGTATTTTGGGATTGTTGGGTTATGTATATGATTGGGTACTTCATTCTTAAAGTGCTCTTGAACTTAATGATTAAGCTCACATTTCCTAAATATCATGCCTTTACCTTAGCCCCATTACAACCCAATAAAGACCTTTTGATTGATGCTTGATTGTAATTTTGTGGTGGAGATTTGATTGATAAGCAAGCCTATGGCAATAATCTTTCATTGATTGTTATGAGTGTAAACACCACCGTGATCAAACACTTGTAAGAGTTGGTGAGAGAGCGACAACATAGGTTATGCATGGAAAACCACTTAATTGCATGGGTGTCGATTTTGTTTGATTCAATTTTGATTGCAGATTTAGAGATAGGGAAGTTTTGATGCATCTTTATAACTCTTGAACTTAACAAAATTTATCTTGTTAGTGTGTTTTGATTTTAGCCTTGCTTGGGGACAAGCAAGGAATTAAGTGTGGGGTATTTGTTTAGATCATTTTTGTACTAGTTTTTAGTGTGATTTTTACATATTTTTAGTTAATGTTTTGATTGATTTTTGTTTTAAGTTTGTTTAAAGTGTTTTTTTTTAGGTTTAGGTGTAAAAATACCTTTGGAAGATCAAAACAGTGCAGGAAAAACATGAACCAAGCAAGACATGGCCAAGCCAAAGTAAGCTTGGCCGTGTCCCTCAAAGAATGGTGATGACAGAGCTTGACACGGCCAAGCCTCTGGCCGTGTCTCATTCAAGGAGAAAAACAAAGAAACCACAAAGAAAGAGCAAAAATGAAGGAGGCAGGAAGAGACACACTCAATGACACGGCCAGCAAGCTTGGCCGTGTCCCATTTCATGCCAAAGACACTTGGAGCAAGCAAAGAAGGAAAGAAAGAAACAAAAATGGACACATCCACATGACACGGCCAAGCTAGTGGCCGTGTCACATGACACGACCATAAGCTTGGCCGCGTCACCCCTTAAGACCAAATGAAAGAAAGAAGAAAGAAAGAAGGCAGTGAAGGACATGGCCAGCAAGCTTGGCCGTGTCCCAAGGGAAAATGAGAGACACGACCAAGCTACTCTTGGCTTGGCCGTGTCACACTTGAAACAATTGATTTCTTTTGCACAAAGTGGGGGAAAAGTAGGAGACAATGCCTTGTGCTTGCCAAAAGAAATACTAAACAAAGAAAAGGTGGGGAAAAAAGTGAAGTGGTGTGAGTTGGAAGGCATGGGTGTATATTTTGAATGAATTAAAAAGAGAAGAAGAGGGAAATTGGAGGAGTTCTTAAGTTTTGGTTTTCTTGGAGCCAAATTCTGCTACACGTTTGGGAGAGGGAGAGAGTGACACTCTCCCTTGTCCCTTCACCTTCATCTCCATTTCCATCCTCTCCACCTTCTCCATCTTCCATTGATAAGATCTTTGAGGTTCTTTGGGATAAAGTGGGTTAACAAGCTCTTGAAGGTTGAAGAAGCTTCATTGAAAGGTTTGGTGACTTGAGAAAGTTCCATTCCATCTTCTAAAGGCAAAATCAATTGAAGGGTTGGTGACTTGAGAAAGCTCCATCCAAAGGTTTGGTGACTTGAGAAAGCTCCATTCCATATTGCAAAGGGGAATCAACCATTGAAGAGGGCTTGAGTTCTTCATCATACATCAAGTGGAGCTAGGAGGAAGACTAGTAATCCTACTCTTGGCATCTTCACAAGGGGTTTTTCTATTCTCTCTTTTAATTCATTTATATTGTTGTTGTTGTATTAAGAGAATTGATATTGCAATGAACAATTTGTATTTGTTTTATATTGAGATGAATGAATGTTTTAAATTGATGATGTTGAGCTAAATACCCATGCCTAGGGTTTGTAGTATATTTGATTGAATGCTTTGATTTGATATTTCCATTGATGTACCTTGTTATTGGTTGATTGCATTGGATTGTATGCTAAGTTGATAGATTAACTACCTATTGGTCTCTAGATATTGAATGAAGGACCGAGAGGTAAAATTTGATATCAAAACTATGCAATCGACTACCCTGTGAATGAATTAGAAATATAAGTTCTAGGGTTTTTGTTAATTTGGTAATGTAAAAGAATTGGTTATTGCTATTTCATGAATGTGAAAACTAATGAATTGGTAATTGACTAATTAACCTTAAGGAACAAATTAATTACAAGGATATGTTAATGGATAATTGAGAATTGGGCTTTGATTGAATAGACCTATAACCCTAGGCACCTTCCCAAGAATCGATTTGATCTTGTACACCCAACACACTTCTCAATCCTACACTCCTTAATCTTAGGTTTAAATTATTCTCGCACCATCCCAACACAACAAACTCCCGCATTTAAATAACTTGTCAATCAAGCTATTACGAACAACAACTTCTTGGGGAAACGACCTTGGGGCGATCACCTTTGCTACAGCTACCTCGTATACTTACAAGTGATGCTTGTAGTAGTACTTAATCCGAGCGCAACAATTATTTTATTAATTACATCCAAAGAATCTCAAATATAAAACAATATTGCTCTTATTTACATATTCATATATAATATTTCCCAAAATTGATTTCATATACATATATTGTAACCTTAATGCATAAAAAACTGAAGTACATCAAAGTCATTTTACGCATGGATACAACACCTTTTGAGTTGATCTCATGGCACACACAATACTTCAAATCTCTACCATAATCCGGACCATTCTGGTCTACATCTCTAGTACCTATGCGATACAATCTACTGCGCTAAATATATAGCTTAGTGGTATATACCTCAATAATATAAATAATTTAAAATTCATTGCATGTTTATCATGACCCATAAGTTATCATATCATCATTTCATGGTGCACTCCATGCTATATACTTTTATAAAAATGTTCATTATCTTTATGATATTTACTACTCATCCAAGCACTCATTACATACGCATTAAAACATACCACACTCATTTCTTTATTCTTCGACTCATAAAATAATAATGCCATATAATACTCTTTAATTCATATATATATACTCAAATTCACATCTTATGCTACAACTCGTAATATTTACACAACACATACACACTTACACATAAATACATCACATCCAACTCCACACATATTGGGCTCAATAATCCCTATACAATATTCTAGTTTTAGAGATATTATTATGGTATATCGCGACACTGTGGATCTAAGTGCCATATTCGTCCCTTGTTGACACCTCTATACATAGCCCCGAAGGCAAATAACAGTGATACCCAATGTCTAGCCCAAAGGCACATCATATCATAAGTAATGCACAACATCTAGTCCGAAAGCAAATCCTATCAATAATACCAAAAATAATTCTCTTGAACAAGATACTATGCAAGGTAAACACACATTTCATATACATTATTTTAGCATAACCAATTCCTTCATTGTTTACTTTCCAACACTTTTTTCACCACTTTCCTAGTGATCAATCAATATTATGATCACTTCCACATCATGTTACACATATTATGCTTCATTTTCACTTTCTTTTCATCATATTACATAAAACATGTTCATACACAAACAACACATTTGCATAAATATAATAACACTTTACCTTTTTATATTCTCATTTTATTTATCAATTCTTTCTCCAATTTTCCATGTTTCCCGTGTGATCATTCCAAATCATGATCACTATCACATGTCACAATGTTTTATAATATTTTCTCATGTTTGCAAACACATTACATATATGTTATGTTTTTTTTCCACAACTTCTCATTTCCCATCTTTTTCATTCATATAATATAATATACTTAGCCATATTCAAAATATGGTTATCTCCTCATTTTATTTCTTTCTTCTGCATCTTTATATTTATTTCTCCATTTTCACATCACACTTATCATTATGTACATATTACACAATATATTTATAACAATTACATTCACTACAAAAATTGGGGATTTAGCGATTGTTAAAAAAGTATTTACCGTTGCTAAATACCTTTACCGACAGCTTAAAAGAGATCGCTAATAAAGGCATCACTAGGTTAAATAGAGACTGTTTTAGCCAACAGCTGGCATTATCATCGCTAAATATTATTTTGTGATGGTTCTGCTATCGTCACTAAATTTCACTTGATAAAACCATCGCAAAAGTCAGTTTAGATTTTATTTTAGAAAAATAGCGATGGTTTAACAACCGTTGCTATATTTCGTTAATGAATATTTTTCACATAATATATATTTTTGTGATAGTTCATAACCATCGTGAGATTTATTTTATTTTGTGATAAACTAAAACCATAACACAATTTATATTTTGTATTATTAATTTGCCGATAGTTCATAACCATCACAAAATTTTATTTATTTATTTACATAAATAAAATGAATCTAAAGCATAAAAATCAATAATTAATACTACTTGATTACCAAATAAAAATAAATATACATTTCACAACCATGTCAATAACAATTTACTCGTTCAATACACATTTAAAACAAATTAACTTCATATATAAAATAATAAAAATAACTATGATTTACAAATGATAACAATATTTTAAGCTACTGTAACTAAAAGCACTTGTTTTTATCACACCACTTGGACTGCTAACTATCTTTTGCCTTCTCGCCATGTTCTTCCAAAATTATGTATATTGCTCCTGATCAATAGGAATACCAACCTGATTGTGGTAGAATTAACATGTTACTTTACAAAAATCCAGAGTGAGTCGTGCACATTAAATTTAGGAAATAAACAACTTTTCATGCATAATTATAGAAAAATCATCATTAGGACACTAAACCAAGCACTTAAAGAAGCTAATAGAATGTTTAAAATCAAATTTTGTACTACCATATGTATCCAATAAAATAAAAAAAGAAAAAAGAAAAAAAGTAATGTAGTCCCTTAATTTTGGCCCTGAATGAGTTTAGTTCTAATTAAGAGACCCAAATTGTAATATCCGAAATTTTTAAAAATTTCTAATTTTTAAAAATTTAATAAAATAAAATAAATAAATGATTTTAAATGAAAAATGAATGGTTTTTAAATCTAAAAGTGGAATATATATGTGATATATATGCAAAATATATATAACATATACAAAGTCAAATTTTTAAAAAGTTAAAGTGAAAGTTCAATGGCTATTTTTGTAAATAAACTTTGGAAATTTATTTAAATTATTCAAAAATAATTTACTTTTGCATGAAAGATGAATTTTTGGATTTTTAATTAAATAAATAATTAATTAATTATTAAATTAATAAAATAATATATATATATATATATATGGATATAAATAAAGGTGGAAAAAAGAGAAATTAATTTATTTTTTTCATCATCTTCTTCTTCCCACAAGGCCGAACCTCCATGG
The DNA here is from genome assembly GCA_947685225.1 of Garcia nutans. Classification (NCBI taxonomy): domain Eukaryota; kingdom Viridiplantae; phylum Streptophyta; class Magnoliopsida; order Malpighiales; family Euphorbiaceae; genus Garcia; species Garcia nutans. The sequence goes on along the minus strand of CANTUV010000011.1, from coordinate 31,654,379 downwards.
ATGGTGATCTCAAGATTTTACTTCTTCTATACTCCACAAATTGAAGGATTTCAAGTGTTCAAAGTGGATTTTTTGTGATTTCCACCAAAATTAGTAAGTTTCCAACTTCTTTCTTTGGATTTCATGGAAATTGTGATTATGTGTGTTTTGGGTTTTTGAAGTTCTAAGATTTAATTGTATATTTGGGTATGAATTAAGTTATTTTAAGTGATTAACAATGATTTTAAGGTTGGATTAAAGAAATGGCTGAGTTTGGGTAAGGATTGGTGAAGAGAGAGAGTTTAGGGTTATGTAACTTTTGGACTTTTGAATTCATGGATTTTTATTGTACAAATTGATTCTAAATGAGTTTTTTTTTTTATGCATAAACAAGTATTTTAAAGTCAAATATTGGATTTGGTTGAGTTTGATTGTAGTTGAGAATGGAAGTGGTGATTTAGGGTTTTGGAAAAGTAATTTTTCAAAGTTGTTGAATTGTTTGATATTTTTGGTTAAAACATGTTCTTTAGTAATAAAAGTGATGAATATAAGCTTGAAATGATAAATGGATTGAGTTGAAATGGAAAACCTTCAATGGGGGAAGGTTATGTCATTTTAGAATTTTGGTCATAAGTATGTGTTTTTGTAATGTAATTAGTTTAAATATATTAAAATATATTTTTAATAATATAAATAAACTTAAAATACCAAATTGAATGGCCTAATATGATATTCCCAAGTTAAAGTGAGGTTAGCCTTAACTTTGGGATTTTTATTTGAATGATGTTTAATGATGATTAATGATTGGAAATGCCTTAGAATGTAATACTAAATGATTAATACTAAATGATTATTTATGATCACATTTGGTATAGGCATTGAGGGGAATTGATTTTCCCAATCCAAGTGTTGAAGGGCAAGTTGGAAGAGAAGGTTTAAGGTAGTGTTTGAGCTTGCTTTTGGTTGCTTTTAGAGGTAAGTGCAAACTTTGGATGAATTGGCCATGTCTGCATTACATTGGGCTAAACATATTTTGAAATGGGAAATGTGTTAAGCTACTTGATGTTTTGATTATTTATGAATAATGTGCTATGACATGTTTAATGTCATATATGCATTAAATGCATTGTGAAAAACCATTGTTAATGGCTAAATTGTGTAAAATCTGAAATATGTATATTATGTGAAAATGACCCAAAGTATTTGGGTAATGCCATTTGTTGTGTATGCATTAAAAGCATTGTTTAAAAGCCATTATCGATGGCTAAAGTGCATAAAATGTGATTCATATATGAATTATGTGAAAATACCCAAAATAACTGGGTAATATGTTTTAAATGTAAAATGTGGTACATTATGATTATGTGTTGATATATGATGATATGAAGTGAGATGACATTGAAATAAATAAGAAAATAAGGCAATGTGCCTAATTAATAATAAGAAAAGAGGCAATGTGCCTAATGAATTATGAGAAAATGAGAAAGAGATTGATAACGAAATATATATAATAATTGTGTGACTAGTATATTATTCAATTTCTAGAGTTTTGTGTTTGGCGGTATGCCTATGAGGTTATCCTCATTATTTACCTTCGGAGCTAGCTTTTGAGCAATTATTTGATTTGCCTTTGGGTTAGGCGCTGGGCGTCACTTGCCTTCAGGCTAGATGTTGGGTATCCTTATAAATTGCCTTCGGGCTAGACACTGGGGGGTCAATATTTGATTATTTAGGCACATGTTTGTGTTTGTTTTATGTGAAGTGTAAAATGATTGAAAAAGATGTTTAAAATGAAATGATATGGCATATGGTGTCATGATATACATAAGCATTGTACATTGGCATTTTTTTGCAGTTTTATTTCTATCAAAGTTTGTACTACTAGGTTTTTGGCTTTGCGTGATTGTAATTCATCACGCAGGTGACAGGGAAGATCCATTAGCATTGGAGAGTTCATCTAGACCGGGTCGGGTCTAGATTTGAGGTTTTCAGTGTAGAGTTGATTTTTGGGCGTTGAGATCAAAAACACTGCCAGCATGTATACGTTTTTATTACATTTTGATATTTCATATATTATATTATTTTTTAATGTATATATATTGTAAATTATAAAGAATGTGTTGAAAAACTTTATAATGTGGGTTGATATATGTTTTGAAAAATTATATATATGTATATGTATAAATGTATTGTGAAATTTGGAGAAATTGAGGAGTATGGGTGAAATGGTGACTTGATATTATTTAGGAGTGTTATCTTATGCAGGTTGTGGTTTTGTTTAATTTGGGAATGTCCAAATTAGAGACAAAACTCTAGCTAATTATTTTCAGAGATTTTTATGGAAAATGCTTAATTTAGAACCTATGATTTCTAATAATAATTTTATTTGTTATTTAAATATACATTTAAAAGTATTTAAGATTATAAATTAGAAAACCAAAAAAATTTATTAAATCGGATTGTAACATTTTTATACCGTAAATGCATATTTTACATATACTAGGTGTGTGTATTGTACATATATAGCATATAAGGGTGTTACATTTATTTTGGTATCAGAGCCTAGGTTTGAGGTTCTGGACCTTGATGGGTTGTTAGAGAGAGAAAATGAGAATTTTAAATATGGCTTTTGTTGTCCCAAGATGGCAACCAAGAGGGGGGGGGGTGAATTGGTTTCCTCAAGAAGTAATGACAATTTAAAAAACTCAACAAACAAGAAATGCGGAATAGAGAGTTGGTTGAGTAATGGAAGAAAGAAAGAACACACAAGATTTATAGTGGTTCGGATTTACTTCAATCCTACATCCACTTCCTTAACAACTTGTTAAGGTTCCACTAATCTTTGAAGTTTTTACAAGCTCACTTCCAACTTTGGTGTTTTCACAAGTTCACACCTAACTTCACAAGTGTTTTTCTTAGGCTCACACTTACAACCCAAACAAGAGTTTTACTAGGCTTACTCTCACAACCCAAGTGTTTCCCAAGCTCACACTCAAACTTATACAATGGTGTTTTCAATGCTAACACCTAACATTCATTACAATTCAAATGCAAGTTTAAGTAAAAGAAAATTTGTTGCTTGGCTATGAAAATCTTTTCTCAATGTTGTCTCTTTTTTTGTTTTCTCATAAAAACATTGTATTTATAGCCAATGTGGTCTTACTAGCCGTTATTGATGTTGAGAATAAAGTCTTGGCAGATTAGACCTTCTTTACTTAAACTATCCGAAGCACTTCGCGGTCGCCCTTCACACAAGGATGGTCGCGCTCATGCTTCACGCGGTCGTCCTTTTAATTAGGGACGGTCGCTGCTTTTGAAAAATCTTCAACGGTCGAATTTTAGTGCTCTGCAGCTGGAATCTTGCCCATGATGTGTTTGTCGGACCAGTTCTTGCCCATGCTGTGTTTGTCGGGACGGTCGCGCCAAGCAAAGGTGCGGTCGCCCTTTTTGAATATTGAAGTGGGTTTACAACGGTCATGTCACGTGTCATTCTCTGACAGGGCAAAAGAGATGTCCGCCATAATTTGAATCTCGCGGTCGCCCTTGGTAGCATTTCGCAGTCGAACTCATATTCTCGCGTCGAACTTCTGGACGCACCTGAGGACGCGAACACTACTGTCTCTTTAAGCAATTTCTTCTTGAATGGTAGGGCGGTCGCGACTCTGAATGGGCGGTCGCTACAGTGTTAAGCGAGGTCGAGTCATTCACCGTTCTTGTCACCGCAAACCTTACTGTGATTGCAATGATTTAAGTTCCTTGAGTAGCGGTCGTGCACATAGTTGGACGGTCGCTATTCTATAGGAGCGGTCGCGATTCAGGTCGAACTTCTAGCCGCGAAACCTACTGTGACAAGGTTTCATCATGTAATTGCCTGGAGCGGTCGTCGTTAGGTGAGGTGCGACCGCTAGAAATGTTCTGTTCACCTTTAATTGAAGCAACCTAATCCTGCAACAAGATTTCTTCAAACACAAGTTAAATAGATCATCCATTTGAGTTGTCAAGGATCAAAATTAAGATCATTTGTCTAACAATCTCCCCCATTTTGACTTTGACAATTCAAATGGAATGATGAGAAAAAGATAAGTTTTAAAATTGCTCCCCCTTAACATATGCATAAGATATAGTTAAGAGCAATGTATTTATTAGATTATTTCATTAAGTTATGCCATTTTCTCCATACCATTTGCTCTTTCTCCCCCATTGTACTATTCTTTCTTTTTCTCCCATTGTGCATACTATGTTCCATTTTTGTTATTTTCTCCCCCATTGTCATAGGCAAAATGTTAAAAACAACAATCAAAACAAATAAGGAATGAGAGAAAAACATTTGCAACAAACATTTAAGCTTTATTAAGGATAGAAAAAGTACAAAGGCAGAAAATAAAACATATGAAAATGCAAACAACAAAAATCTAAGCTATTCTGAGTCATTATCTACATCTAACTCTTCTTCAACTAAAGGAGCTTTTCCTTTATCTTGAGGAGCAATAGAGGCAGAGCTAGTGCTAATGGACTCTCCTTCTTCAGCAATGCTTTGGGTGTGATCACTTATATCCCAATCTTCAAGGTTGCATTGAGGCAAGTCCAATTTGCCTTGCATATCATATAGATCATGGTGCATATGAGATATAAGGTCTATTCTCTTGTTCAAGTGCTGGAATCTATTGGAGACACTTTTCTTGAACTTAGAGAGTTTCTTTGAGAGTGTTTTGATAGCTTGGAGGATGAGTTGTGTGGAGGATGAAGCAGTTTCTGGAGCAGCTTTTGATGAAGTTGCTTTTGAAGGTAATTCTACTGCAACTTCTACAAAATCTCCCTCTTCCTCAATTGTATACCTTGGCCTTTTCTTTTGTTTATCCCCTTTCTTGCCAAAGCAGTATACATATGATCCTTCAATTTTCCTTACACATCCAGCATGCTCTAAGTAATCTATTGTGATAGAACTAGAGGCAAGATGGAAAGGGTTTCTCAAGGTAGCTAGATTCAGATCATTTAGAAGGTCTAAGTGCCTAGCTATTTGAGTGATTTGTGAGGATAGGAAGAAGGTACCAGTTCTTGTAACAGCATGATGATAGAGGGTATCAATCAAGAACTTGGTTGTGTTCATTTTGATGTTGTGGGTGAAAGCATACAGAAATATAAGGTCTCTCTTGGTTACTTTCTCATTTCCATCTGCTCTTTGATGGATGGTGTAGGTGATGATCCTGTGGAGCATCCAATGGGTGAGAGTTTTAATATGTCTGGCTTTTGATTCTTTTTCAAAAGAGGTTTCAATGGAAATTTCTTGCCAAAAATCAGAAAGGGTTTGGTTTGAGAAGATTTGGTCATTGTAAGAAGTTATACCTTCAGAAGGGAAGTTCCAAATGCTGCCAAAATCTTCTAGGGTTAAGGAGTGGTAGTTGTCAAATAGCTTAAACCTAACCCCATACCATCCTATTGCAGAGTTTGCACTCTTCTCTATTTGAAGTGACATCAGGAATTCCTTACTAAGACTAGAATATCCTACCTCTTCTGGAAAGACAAATTTTCTCCATCCAAGGACATCCAACAATCTCTCAATTTCGTCCTTGATGCCCAATGCAGAAAGCATCCCACCAAAAGGAGATTTGGTGCCTTCATCTTTCTTTTTCATTAGCATGGCATACCTAATGTCTTCCTCAGAGGTTTGGTGGTGAGGTTTGTGAATTTTCTCACCTCTTCTAGACTGTGGAGGAGATGGAGGATCAACAATGGGTTCTCTAATGGTGATTCCTGGAACTCTTTTGGCTTGACCTTTTATTTTGGAGGTGGTTTTTCTTTTAGGAGCCATTAAAAACAGAAGGAGTAGGAGTAAACTGAAAAACAGAGAGTGATTGAGAAACAGAAGTTTTTAGGGTTTCAGAAGGAAGTTTGTGTGTTTTAATAAGCAAAATATTAGATAAACTGTTGTAGCATACTCTTAAATAGATGGAATTAAGGAAATAGCCGTTTATGACTGTTGAAAATTAAGAGTTGCGACCTGTCACACAGCCAACGGTTATAAAATTTTTAGCAGAGTGTACAGGATGCGGTCGCATATTCAACAAGGTGCTATTGCGACATGTGGTCTAGCGACCATTAGTCAGATAGGTACGCTCGCGAGGGAAGAAACTGTCTGTAACGGTCGAAACTATTCAAATTGTGCGGCCGCGCACAAATTTTTCTCGACCGCGCACAAAGATTTTTATTGAATGAAACTGGCAGAAGAGATAACGATCGCTAAAGGACACTGGAGCGACCGCGACAGACTTAAAAATGAAAAATTCAAGGAAAGATGGAAGATATTCCAAGTGTGTTAAGAAAAATTAAATTTATGCACATAAAAACTTTATTGTAAGGCAAAAGTTTTAATTAACTCAAAGTGATTCCATCAATCATTCCTAAATTGAGTTTAATGAAGTTAAGTCTATCTTCATTCAAGGGTTTTGTAAAGACATCAGCAAGTTGATTTTCTGTATCTATGAATTCTAGGATTATATTCTGATTTTGTACATTTTCCCTCAAGAAATGATGTCTAATATCTATATGCTGGGATCTAGAATGTTGGATAGGATTTTTAGACAAATTGATAGCACTAGTGTTGTCACATTTAATGGAGATATTGTTAAACACTTTACCATAGTCAAGCAATTGTTGTTTCATCCATAATACTTGTGTGCAACAAAAACATGCTGCAACATATTCAGCTTCCGTTGTGGATAAAGCAACCGATGCTTGTTTCTTACTATGCCATGAAACTAGACAATTACCAAGAAAGTGACATGCTCTTGTTGTGCTTTTCCTATCTAAGATGCTACTAGCATAATCTGCATCTGAAAATCCTATAATATGAAATGATGTGTTTTTAGGATACCAAAGTCCTAAATGCATTGTACCACTCAAATATTTCAAGATTCTTTTAGTGGCATTCAAGTGTGATTCTTTAGGACAAGTTTGAAATCTAGCACAAAGACATACACTATACATTATATCAGGCCTAGAAGCGGTTAAGTAAAGTAGTGATCCGATGATATCTCGATATTTCTTCTCATCTACTGCTTTACCATTTTCATCTTTACCTAATTTCAATGATGTGCTCATAGGAGTGTTGCTAGTTTTGCAGCCATCCATTCCAAATTTCTTGATGAGTTCTTTTGTATATTTGGATTGGTTGATGAAGATCCTATCTTCACATTGCTTGACTTGCAGTCCAAGGAAAAACTTGAGTTCACCCATCATGCTCATTTCAAATTCCCTAGTCATACAAGAAGCAAATTCTTTGCACAAGACTTCATTAGTAGCTCCAAATATTATGTCATCCACATAAATTTGTACAATCAAAATGTTGTGCTTATCCTTTTTAACAAAAAGAGTTGTGTCTACTTTTCCTTTTGAAAAACCATTTTCAAGCAAATATGCACTAAGTTTATCATACCAAGCTCTAGGTGCTTGTTTCAATCCATATAAGGCTTTGGTGAGTTTGAAAACATGATCAGGAAATTTGTAGTTTTCAAAACCAGGAGGTTGTTCTACATAAACTTCTTCATTTATAAGTCCGTTTAGAAATGCACTTTTGACATCCATTTGATAAAGCTTAAAGTTCATATGACATGCAAAAGCAAGTAATATTCTAATAGCTTCTAATCTGGCTACGAGGGCAAAGGTTTCATCATAGTCAATACCTTCTTCTTGATTATAACCTTTGGCTACCAATCTTGCTTTATTTCTAATGATGTGACCATTTTCATCAAGCTTATTCCTATAAACCCATTTGCATCCTATTATAGAATAATCTATAGGTCTAGGAGTAAGTTGCCAAACATTATTTCTTTCAAATTGATTAAGTTCATCTTGCATTGCAGTTATCCAATTTTCATCATTTAAAGCTTCCTCAACAGTTTTTGGTTCAATTTGAGAAACAAAAGCAAAATTAACATCAACATGATTAATTTTAGATCTAGTAGTTACTCCCTTAGATGTTTCTCCAATGATGAGTTCCTTTGGATGATCTTTCTATATTGCCAATCCTTAGGTAGATCTTGAGTCTTTTCTTCAAGTTGATTGATCTTTGGAGCATCAATAGATTCAAGAGGTTCAAGAGTACCTGCAGGGTCATTGAAAGTAATACCTTTCTTTTGATCAAGTTTAGATGATTCATCAAATACAACAAGCATTGATTCTTCTATAACTAGAGTTTTCATGTTAAATACCCTATATGCTTTGCTATATGATGAATATCCTAAGAATATGCCTTCATCTGATTTGGATGAGAATTTTCCAAGATTATCCTTGGTATTTAATATGAAGCATTTGCATCCGAATACTCTAAAATATCCAATTCTGGGTATTCCTCCATTCCATAGCTCATAAGAGGTTTTATTAGTTAAATGCCTTTTGTAAACACGATTTGCAATGTAACAAGTTGTATTAACGGCTTCCGCCCAAAAATAAGATGGTAAATCATATTCATTGAGCATTGTCCTAGCCATTTCAATTAAAGTTCTATTTTTCCTTTCGACTACACCATTTTGCTGTGGAGTTCTAGGAGCAGAAAAATTATGTGAAATGCCAAGTTCATTGCAAAAGTCTTCAAAGTTTTCATTTTCAATTTCTTTGCCATGATCACTTCGAATAGATGTGATCACATATCCTTTTTCATTTTGAACTCTTTTTGCAAAAGTTTTGAAGTAATTAAAAGCTTCATTCTTTTGAGCTAAGAAATTAACCCATGTGAATCTAGAGTAGTCATCAACAAGAACAAATGCATATGATTTGCCTCCTAAGCTTGTAACTCTATTTGGTCCAAACAAATCTAAATGAATGAGCTCTAAAGGTCTAGAGGTGCTTATAACATTCTTTGTTTTAAATGAGCTTTTATGTTGCTTACCATGTTGACAAGGTTCACAAATTCTGTCTTTATCATATTTTATCTTAGGTAAGCCATCAACTAAGTTTTCATTGCATATATATTTCAATTGATCCATACCAGCATGTCCTAGTCTTCTATGCCATAACCATGCATCATTATTAGTGGACATTAAACATGTATGATTTGAATGTATGCTGACATTATAGGTGTTGTTTGTTCTAGTGCCCTTAAATATGATAACATCATTTGAATTTGTGATCTTGCATTCTTTAGAATCAAACTTGACAAAGTATGCTTTATCACAAAGTTGACTAACACTTAGCAAGTTATGTTTCAAACCATCAACAAGCCATACATCTTCAATTAAATCCTTACCAATAGAACCAATAGAGCCAACACCAAGAATTTTACCTTTAGCATTGTTTCCAAAAGTTACATTACCTCCATGTTTGTAGGTAATACTAGTAAAGAGCTTTGCATTTCCAGTCATATGCCTTGAGCATCCACTATCCACAAGCCATGTGCTTTCATTGATAGTAGATTTTAGGCAGACCTGCAAGATAATTGTGATCATCTTCTTTTAGGTACCCACATGAAGTTGGGTCCTTGATGGTTAGTAGAAAAAGAGTCTTCTAACTTGAGATGAGCCTTTCTTATATAACAATAGAAGTTTTTGTGTCCAAATTTCATGCAATATGTGCATTGCCATGGCATTTTACGCTTCTGTATTTTTCTTTTTGCATTATACATACAACTACAAGTATGTGATTTCTTTTGTGCAAGTTTAGTGAACAACAATGCATAGTTATTTTTGGCTTTATCTCCTAGTGAACCATAAGAAGTTCTTTTAGATTTGGTGCAAGCATCTTTGATATGAACATCAGAAATTTCAGTTGTAGATGCTTTCACAAATGTTGGTTTGCTAGGTGCAATGTTGGTTGAGCCATTGAATCCTAATCCATATTTCAAGGAAGGTGATCTTTGATTATTAATTAATATGTTCAATGCTTCCTTTCACTTATGAAATCTGGAAATTGATTCTTTTAGTTCTTTTAGTTCATGCTTCAATGTCTCATTCTCTTTAATCACCTTTTCTAAGTCATGTGAGCTTTTATTTAACTCTCATATTGTATTCATTAAGTGTTCATTTGAGGTTTTCAATTATAAGGTAGAATTCTTTAAGCATATAAAATCCTTTTCTAACTTAGAGTTTTTCTCTTTATAAAGCATCATTTTAGAGAAATATTTTTCTATTTTAAAATTCATGTGCTCAATCAAATCACTATCATCTATATCATTTATATCATCATGTGCTACTAGATCAAAGGATTGAATACTTACCTCATTGGAGTCATCTTCAATAGCCATGAGACAAAGATTTGCAATTCCTCCTTCTTCTTCTTCTTCACTTGAGGAAGAGTCATCCCACGTGGCTTTGAGAGACTTTTTCTTTTCTTTATCCCATTTCTTTTTGTTTTTTAATTTGAAGCAATCCGATTTGATATGACCAGTTTTTCCACATTCATAGCACTTTACCTCATTTTTCTTTTCTTTATCTTTGAAGGAGAATTTTGGAGGTGTACCTTTGTTTGCTTGTAATCTTTTCTTCCTTTTCCATTCATTGATTCTTTTTGAGAACATTGCCATTTCATCTTCATCATCAGTACCTTCATTGCTTGAGCTCTCAACTTCTTTGATTGCTTTGCGTGCAATTGGTTTTCTTTTTTCTTTCTCACCTTGATCTTCTTCTTTTTCACTGTGCAGCTCAAAAGTGAGTAATTTACCAACTAGCTCGTCGGTTCTTAATGTGCTGAGATCATGAGCTTCTTCTATGGATGATACTTTGGATTCAAAGTTCTTTCTAGCTCTTAGGGCTCTCAAGATTTTACTGTTTACATCACCTTGATCATATACCTTGCCATACTTCTTTAGTTCATTGACAATAGCAAGCAAGCGATTTGTCATGTCGGTGACATTTTCATTTGGTTTCATCTTGAATAGCTCATACTCATGAACATGCATTTGTTTCTTGGTAAATCTTACTTGAGTTGTACCTTCATGGTAGTTTTAAAGTGTTTTCCAAATGCAATGTGCACAAGTTAAATGTTGAACTCTTCCACCTTCTTCTCTTGAAATGGAGTTGATCAAGATGGAAGCAGCTCTATTGTTCTTGAATCGATCTCTGATATTGCTAGTTGACCATTGAGCTTTGGGAAGTGGAACTTGAATACCGTCAACTTCATGAGTGGGAGATTTCCACTCATTTTCCACGAAATCCCATAGTTCAATCCCTTCACTGTCTAGAAATAAATACATTTTGTGTTTCCAGTATGAGTAATCCGTTCCATCAAAGTAGGGTCTAAGAATAGAGTTAAGATTTCCATGAGAGCTTGATGAAGAAGAAGTTGCCATAGTGGATCAGATTTCACAAATAAGTTTAAGAAATCTCAGGGCTCTGATACCAATTGTTGTCCCAAGATGGCAACCAAGAGGGGGGGGGGTGAATTGGTTTCCTCAAGAAGTAATGACAATTTAAAAAACTCAACAAAAGAGAAATGCGGAATAGAGAGTTGGTTGAGTAATGGAAGAAAGAAAGAACACACAAGATTTATAGTGGTTCGGATTTACTTCAATCCTACATCCACTTCCTTAACAACTTGTTAAGGTTCCACTAATCTTTGAAGTTTTTACAAGCTCACTTCCAACTTTGGTGTTTTCACAAGTTCACACCTAACTTCACAAGTGTTTTTCTTAGGCTCACACTTACAACCCAAACAAGAGTTTTACTAGGCTTACTCTCACAACCCAAGTGTTTCCCAAGCTCACACTCAAACTTATACAATGGTGTTTTCAATGCTAACACCTAACATTCATTACAATTCAAATGCAAGTTTAAGTAAAAGAAAATTTGTTGCTTGGCTATGAAAATCTTTTCTCAATGTTGTCTCTTTTTTTGTTTTCTCATAAAAACATTGTATTTATAGCCAATGTGGTCTTACTAGCCGTTATTGATGTTGAGAATAAAGTCTTGGCAGATTAGACCTTCTTTACTTAAACTATCCGAAGCACTTCGCGGTCGCCCTTCACACAAGGATGGTCGCGCTCATGCTTCACGCGGTCGTCCTTTTAATTAGGGACGATCGCTGCTTTTGAAAAATCTTCAACGGTCGAATTTTAGTGCTCTGCAGCTGGAATCTTGCCCATGATGTGTTTGTTGGACCAGTTCTTGCCCATGCTTTGTTTGTCGGGACGGTCGCGCCAAGCAAAGGTGCGGTCGCCCTTTTTGAATATTGAAGTGGGTTTACAACGGTCATGTCACGTGTCATTCTCTGACAGGGCAAAAGAGATGTCCGCCATAATTTGAATCTCGCGGTCGCCCTTGGTAGCATTTCACGGTCGAACTCATATTCTCGCTTCAAACTTCTGGACGCACCTGAGGACGCGAACACTACTGTCTCTTTAAGCAATTTCTTCTTGAATGGTAGGGCGGTCGCGACTCTGAATGGGCGGTCACTATAGTGTTAAGCGAGGTCGAGTCATTCACCGTTCTTGTCACCGTGAACCTTACTATGATTGCAATGATTTAATTTCCTTGAGTAGCGGTCGTGCATATAGTTGGACGGTCGCTATTCTATAGGAGCGGTCGCGATTCAGGTCGAACTTCTAGCCGCGAAACCTACTGTGACAAGGTTTCATCCTGTAATTGCCTGGAGCGGTCGTCTTTAGGTGAGGTGCGACCGCTAGAAATGTTCTGTTCACCTTTAATTGAAGCAACCTAATCCTGCAACAAGATTTCTTCAAACACAAGTTAAATAGATCATCCATTTGAGTTGTCAAGGATCAAAATTAAGATCATTTGTCTAACAGCTTTTAATTGCGATACATGTATTGAAACTCGCAATTTCTTATCTCTGATGTGGCAATTTTCTACTTTGTTTGCAGATATAGGTAGTTATGGCATCTCAGGTGCATCAGTCTGCAGAGGGTAGTGCAGAGAGTATAGCTACTAGTGAGAGTAGAGATGGAGCTAGAGCTGAGATTGATGGAGAGGCGTCTGCTTCTATGCTAATGAGACCAGTAGCTGATGAGATTCCGCCGAACTAGGTATGGCATATGGTGGAGCTATTGAGGAAGCCTCCGGTTCAGCCGCCGCCGCCACCATAGCCGTAGCCGCAGTTGCCGACGAGGAAGTATGATAAGCTGAGGATGTTTGGAGCTGAGAACTTTGTTTATACTATAGACCTTGCTGTAGCATAGAGTGGTTAGACAAGGTCCAGAGAGTGTTTATCCAGCTACAGGCTACTCTAGAGGAGAAGTTTGATATTGCCATATCTCTTCTGCAGAGGGATACATATGAGTGATGGAAGACAGTTCCACATGCTACAACTGATCCACCAGTCCTGACCTATGATGTTTTCCTGATGGAATTCGAGAAGAAGTATACTCTGAGGGAGTATAAAGATGCAAAAAAGATGGAGTTCCTAAGTTTGAGGTAGGACACCAGGACAGTGATAGAGTATGAGATAGAGTTTATCTGGCGAAGTAACTATACTAGTAAGATCATATCTGATGAGATTGACCGATGCTAGATGTTTGAGCAGGGGCTAAGACCCTCTATTATGTTTATTGTGGCAGGCTCTCAGTATCAAGAATTTTCTCAGTTACTTACAGTTGCCAGAAGTGTTAAGAGAGCACAAGGTCTTGTAACAACTACTAGGGTTGAGGAGAGCAGAGCTAGGAGACCCCAGGGTAAGGCAGGGTCTTCATCAGTGAAGAGAGGTCAAGGGAGATATTTTGAGAGGTTCAATAGGAGTCAGGGGTAGTCTGGCAGGTCAGTACAGCAGCAGAGATAGAGACAGAGACCTACAGTTTCAGTGGCTAGTTCTCCAACCCTAATGCTCAGAGGCCTGCTCCACCTACCTGTGTTCATTATAGTAGAGTACATGGAGATGTCTGCTGGAGAAGATGTACATCAACAGTGTATTTCAGATGTGAATTGCCAGACCATTTTATCAGAGATTATCCAGAGCCACCAGAGGATAGACAAATAGATACTGTAGCTTCTAGAGCCAGTGTCAGAGGTGGCCGTGGTGGCAGAGGTTTTGGTAGAAGTGGTCAATTTGGGACTGGTTAGAGAGGAGGTTCTACAGCTGGGGTAGACCAGATGAGGCAGGGCCATCGCAGCAGGTCTATGTGATGCAGAGGCAGCTGAATGCTTCAACTGTCATTGCTGGTACTTTTACTTTATTTGGTACTTCTGTTCTTACATTGATAGACCCTAGGTTGACTCATTTATACATCAGTGCATCCATCTTGCCTGTGAGTGATTTGTATTTTGAGTCCCTAGGATTTGATGTTTTGGTGACAAATCCTTTACAGCACAATGTTGTGGTTAGCAGGGTGCACTGAGATAGTCCAGTTGTGGTTTAGGATGAGGAATTTCTCGGTGACCTGATTGAGATACCTTTCAGGGAATATGATCTAATTCTAGGCATGGATTGGTTATTCGGGCATGGGGTTGTAGTAGACTATCAATTAAAATGTGTTATCCTAGGAACACGTGATGGTATCCAATGAGTAGAGAGATCTTTCATCCATGTTTGTTTTAGCTGTTTCAGCAAGGAGGTTGGTTCAGAAGGGATGTGAGGTTTATCTTGCTCATGTTGTAGATACCAGAGTAGTGGGGTCCAAGCTTGACATTATACCCACAGTTGCCGAGTTTCCAGATATTTTCCCTGATGAGTTGCCAGGGGTACCTCTTGAGAGAGAGGTGGAGTTTGGTATTGATATGATGCCTAGTACCACTCCCATCTCTATTATTCCTTGTCAGATGGCACCTGCTTAGTTGAGAGAGTTAAAGGTATAGTTGTAGGAGTTGCTAGATAAAGGGTTCATTTGCCCGAGTGTGTCCCCGTAGGGAGCACCTGTTTTGTTTGTGAAGGATAAGGATGACACCTTGAGATTGTGTATTAATTACAGACAGTTGAATAAGGTGACCATCAAGAACAAATATACATTACCTCATATATATGATCTCTTTGATCAGTTGAAGGGAGCAGCCGTATTCTCTAAGATTGATCCGAGATCAAAGTACCATCAATTGAGAGTCAGAGATGTGGATGTACCTAAGACAACTTTCCACATGAGGTATGGGCATTATGAGTTTCTGATGATGCCTTTTGGATTGGCAAATGCACCAGTAACATTTGTGGATTTGATGAATAGGGTATTTAGACCATATTTAGATTAGTTTGTGGTGGTCTTCATAGATTATATTCAAGTGTATTCGCGTAATGAGGAGGACCATGATAGGCATCTGTAGATTGTATTACAGACTCTGAGAGAGAAGTAGTTGTATGCTAACTTGTCTAAGTGTGAGTTCTGGCTTGATCAGGAGAAGTCGAGGCTATCTTGAATTGGAGTCCACCAAAGTTTTCTGGGTTTGGCAGGCTATTATCGTCTATTTGTGAAGAGCTTTTCTATCAAAGCTACACCACTCACCATATTACTTTGAAAGAAAGTTAGATTTGTGTGGATAGATCAGTCTCAGGCGAGTTTTGAGCAGCTGAGGGAGATGTTGACTCAGGCTCCTATCCTTACCCTACCTTGGATGGTAAACCATATGTGATATACAGTGATGCTTTACATAGTGGTTTAGGTTGTGTTCTGATGCAAGAGGGTAGAGTCATTACTTATGCCTCTCGATAGTTGAAGCCACATGAGTTGAATTACCTGACTCACGATTTGTAGCTAGCAGCCACAGTTTTTGCATTAAAGATTTGGCGGCATTATTTGTATGCAGAGAAGTATCTCATTTATATGGATCACAAGAGTTTGAAGTACTTAGGTGTTCAGAGAGAGCTGAATCTTCGGCAAAGACAGTGGTTAGACTTGATTAAAGATTATGATTGTTTGATTGATTATCATCTTGGCAAGGTAAATGTTGTTGCTGATGCCTTGAGTCGAAAGTCTTTGGCAAGTTTGACTTATTATTTGCTCTTATTGCTTGTTGAGTTGAAAGCATTGCATGCCATAATTGAGTCTTGTTATGATGGTGCTTTGATGGCTCAGTTGCAGTTGAGGCCAGTTTTGTTGGATCAGATTAGGGAGGCTCAGTTGGCAGATGAGAAAATCCAGAATATTGTGATGGATTGTCAAAACCAGGAGAGTCGAAAATTTCATGTGAGAGATGATGGCTATTTGTGGTATAGAGATAGGTTGTGTATTCCTGATGATGCATGATTAAAGAGGATGATATTAGAGTAAGCACATCAGTCACTCTATGCTATGCATCCTGGTAGTACCAAGATGTATTAGGACTTAAAGCAACATTATTGGTTGTCAGGTATGAAGAGGGACATAGCATGGTTTGTATCTAGATGTCTCACTTGCCAAATAGTGAAGGCTGAGCATCAGGTTCCTTCAGGGTTGCTTCAGCCATTATCAGTGCCAGAGTGGAAATGGGAACAAGTGATGGTGAATTTTGTGACTAGACTGCCTTTGAGCTAGAAGAAGCATGATGCAATATGGGAGATAGTTGATTGGATGATGAAGACAACTTATTTTCTTCTAGTTTGGATGGATTATTCTCTTGAGAAGTTGGTTGAGTTGTATATCAGTGAGATAGTGAAGTTGCATGGAGTCCTAGTTTCTTTGGTGTTGGACTAAGACTCCTAGTTTATATGGAGGTTTTAGAGGAGTTTGCCGGATGCTTTGAATTCTCGATTGCATTTTAGCACTACTTTCCATCCTTAGACAGATGGGCAGTTAGAGAGAGTGATACAAATTTTAAAGGATATGTTGAGGAGCTGTATCATTGATTTTACTGGGAGTTGGGATAGATTCTTGCCACTGATTGAGTTTGCTTATAACAACAGTCATCTGTCCAGTATTAGGATGGTACCTTATAAGATATTGTATGGCAGAAAGTGCAGGATACCTCTGTGTTGGGATGAGGATGAAGAAGGTAAGTTGGTCTGTCCCGATTTGATTTAGGAAATATAAGAGAAAGTTAAGGTCATTCGGGGTCGTTTGAAAGCAGCTTCAAACTGACAAAAACTCCTATACAGATTTGAAGAGAAGAGATATAGAGTTCAATGTGGGAGATAAAGTGTTCTTAAAGGTGTCACCATGGAAAGAAGATTTTGATATTCGACCGCAAAGGGAAGTTAAGTCCTCTTTTCATAGGACCATATGAGGTGCTGGAGAGAGTTGGCCAAGTGGCTTATCGACTGGCTTTTCTGCCTGAGTTGGATCAAATTTATAATGTCTTCCATGTCTCTATGCTTCAGAGATACAGGTCAGGCCCATCTCATTTATTATTAGTGGATTCCATTGCGGTGAGTCTGGATATGACTTATGAGGAAGAACCAATCGCGATCTTGGCAAAAGAGGTGAAAGAGTTGAGGAATAAGAATATGCCACTTGTGAAAATCCTTCAAAAGAATTATGCCACTAAGAAGGTGACATAGGAGAGTGAGCAGACGATGCGGAGTCAGTATATTCAGTTGTTCCAGACTTGAGAGCAGGTAATTTCGAGGACGAAATTTATTTTTAGGATGAGAGAATTCTAATACCCAAAATTTCGAAAATTCTTAATTTTTGGAAATTTAATAAAATAAATTAAAATATAATTGTATAAATTAAATAAATAATTTTAAATTAAAAATGAAGGGTTTTTAAATGGAAAAGTAGAATATATATGTGATATATATGCAAAATATATCTAACATATACAAAGTCAAATTTTTTAAAAAGTCAAAGTCAAAGTCCAATGACATTTTTATAAATAAACTTTAAGAAATTTAAAATTATTTAAATTATTCAAAAATAATTTATTTTTGAATGAAAGATGAATTTTTTGATTTTTAATCAGTTAAATAAATAAATAAATAAATAATTATTAAATTAATAAAATAATATATATATATGGATATAAATAAAGGTGGAAAGAAAGAGAAATTAATTTATTTTTTTCATCTTCTTCTTCTTCTTCTTATCACAAGGCCGAACTTCCATGGATGGTGTTCTCAAGATATTACTTCTTCCATACACCACAAATTGATGGATTTCAAGTGTTCAAAGTGGTTTTTTTGATGATTTCCACCAAAATTAGTAAGTTTCCAACTTCTTTCATTGGATTTCATGGAAATTGTGATTATGTGTGTTTTGGGTTTTTGAATTTCTAAGATTTAATTGTCTATTTGGTTATGGATGAAGTTATTTTAAGTGATTAACAATTATTTTAAGGTTGGATTAAAGAAATGGTTGAGTTTGGGTAAGGATTGGTGAAAAGAGAGAGAGTTTAGGGTTATGTAACTTTTGAACTTTTGAATTCATGGATTTTAATTGTACAAATTAAATCTAAATGAGTTATTTTGATGCATAAACAAGTATTTTAAAGTTAAATATTGGATTTGGTTGAGTTTGATTGGAGTTGAGAATGGAAGTGGTGATTTAGGGTTTTGGAAAAGTGATTTTTCAAAGTTGTTGAATTGTTTAATTTTATTGGTTAAAACATGTTCTTTAGTAATAAAAGTGATGAATATAAGCTTGAAATGATAAATGGATTGAGTTGGAGTAGAAAACCTTCAATGGGGGGAAGGTTATGCCATTTTAGAGTTTTGGTCATAAGCTTGTGTTTTTTTTAATGTAATTGGTTTAAACATGTTAAAATATATTTTTAATAATATAAATAAACTTAAAATAGAAAATTAAATGGCCTAGTATGGTATTCCAAAGTTAAAGTGAGGTTAGCCAGGTTAGCCTTAACTTTGGAATTTTTATTTGAATGATGTTTAATTATGATTTAAGATTGGAAATGCCTTAGAATGTGATTCTAAATGATTATTTATAATCACATTTGGTATAGGCATTGAGGATAATTGATTTTTCCAATCCAAGTGTTGAAGGGCAAGTTGGACGAGAAGGTTGAAGGTGGTGTTTGAGCTTGCTTTTGGTTAATTTTAGAGGTAAGTACAAACTTTGGATGAATTGGACAAGTTTGCATTATATTGGGCTAAACACATTTTGAAATGGGAAATGTGTTAAGCTACTTGATGTTTTGATTATTTATGAATAATGTGCTATGACATGTGTAATATCTTATATGCATTAAATGCATTGTGAAAAGCCATTCTTAATGGATAAATTGTGTAAAATGTGAAATATGTGAAAATAACCCAAAGTGTTTGGGTAATGCCATTTTTTGTGTATGCATTAAGAAGCCATTGTTAATGGCTAAAGTGCATAAAATGTGATTCAAATGTGAATTATGTGGAAATACCTAAAATAATTGGGTAATGTGTTGTAAATGTAAAATGTGGTACATTATGATTATATGTTGATATATGATGATATGAAGTGAGATGACATTGAAATAAATGAGAAAATAAGGCAATGTGCCTAAATGATAATAAGCAAAGAGGCAATGTGCCTAATAAATTATGAGAAAATGAGAAAGAGATTGATAATAGAATATGTAATAATTGTGCGACTAGTGTGTTATTTAATTTCCAAAGTTCTATTTTTAGTGGCATGCCTATGAGATTATTCTCATTATTTGCCTTTGAAGCTAGCTTTAGAGAAATTATTTGATTTGCCTTCGGGCTAGACGCTGGGCGTCACTTGCCTTCAGGCTAGACACTAGGTGTCAATATGGACCAAAATAGTAACTCTGGGATTGAAATGGTAATATATTAGATTATTTGGACCCATGTTTGTGTTTGTTTTATATGAAATGTAAAATGATTGAAAAGATGTTGAAAATAAAATGATATGACATGTGGTGTCATGATATACATAAGCATTGTATATTAGCATTATTTTACAGTTTCATTTCTATCAAAGTTTGTACAGCTAGGCTTTTGGCTTTGCATGATTGTAATTCATCATGCAGGTGACAGCGGAGATCTGGCAGAGCCGAAGAGTTCATCTATACTGGGTTGGGTCGAGATTTGAGGTTTTTAGTGTAGAGTTAATTTTTGGGCGTCAAGATTAGAAACACTGCTAGCATGCATATGTTTCTATTACATTTTGATATTTCATATACTATATTATGTTTTGATGTATATGTATTGTAAATTATAAAGAATGTGTTGAAAAACTTTATAATGTGGGTTGATATGAGTTTTGAAAAATTATATACATGTAAATGTATAAATGTGTTTTGAAATTTGGAGAAATTGAGGAGTATGGGTGAAATGATGATTTGATATTATTTGGGAGTGTTATCTTATGCATGTGTAGACCCTTAATTTTTGATCTAGTTCAGTCCAAAAATTTTAAAACTGTAACATCCTCTGATAATTCAAATGAGAATTGTCAGGGGATGTAATTGTAATGTTTAAAACTTTAAATACTAAATTTTAATTTCATATAAATAATTAATAATGAATTGTGATATAAGTGGTATATATAAGTGAAATAAATAGTGGATCTTAAAAATTTACTGAAGAAATTATATATTTTTACGATTTTACGAGATTAAAAATTAAATTAGAATCAAAGGATAGAAAAGAGGGTGCACCATATTTAAAATAAGATTGGCCACAATAGATTAAGCCATAAAAATATATATGTATATAGGGACAAATATGTATGTATGTAGAAGCTTCTTTCTTCTTCTTCCTTCTTCTTTCCACGATCATCATCACCAACACCACCAAAGCTTCTTCTTTCTTCCTTCTTTTCCAGAATTTGGCTAAAATTTAAGAGAAAATCATATCTAGCTATGAGTTTTTAAAATAATAAGCTAGAAAAGTTGAGATTATAAACAAGTGATTAGAGAAAAAGAAGAGTTTAAAGAGGTATGTGCTTATGTATATTTTGATTTACAACTATTTGAATTTCTATGAATTTATTATTTAAAATGATTGATTGAGTTGTCTTGATGAGTTTTTACTAAAAAATATTTGATATATGCTCTTTCTATGTTAAAGAAACTAGTTTTGATCCATTGATGTCATATCTTTGGATATATGAAATTTAAGTTGATAAGTGTTCGAAATACAGAGTTTTGCTTGACACCATCAGTGACAAGGCCATGTCACTGGGTGTGTCAATGATGCTGTGTTTCAACATTGAAGACATGACCAGTAACACGCCTGTGTCATTGGGGGCATGTCATAGCTACTATGATAAAAGATAAATGACACGGCCAGTGACACGCCCGTGTCAATGGGCGTGTCATAGCTACTGTAATGCAACTTAAATGACACGGCCAGTGACACGCCCGTGTCAATGGGCGAGTCGTAGCTACTATAATGCAACTAAAATGGCATGGTTAGAGACACGCCCATGTTCTTGGACATGTCAAAACTTCTATGAGAATGAGCTTATGACACAATCAATGACATGCCCATGTCATTGAGCGTGTCACTTGAAGAAATTTGCCTAAAATGGCTCTTTTTCTTGTGTTTCATCTGTGATTTAGGCTTAATTAACTATAAAGCCTTAAAGTGTAAAGGATTTTTGAAATCAACCCTATCAAGTAGTGTAATAAATTTTGAATATATAATAAATATGTGTACTACCAAGTGTTGATTAAAGAATTGTTCCATTGAAGTGATATACATAATTCAATGATAATTAAAACTAATGAATTGTCCGAATCATACTAATTTTAGATCTAGCTTTGGATCGAATGGCTAACTAGATGAAGGATAGCCATAGTGATAGTGAGAACTTCATGTCATTAATAGACACATTGTGTCATCAGTGACAGTGGGTATAATTACCATTATACATTCTTGAGATTTGGCATTAAAATTGCTACACTAACATATTATCCAAACCTATGATCTGACTTCAGTATGTATGAGGATATTTAATGAAGTTATCTAAATTGAAAATATATGTGAATATTACGTTGTGAATAATGGAAGAAATGCAAAATAATAATATAAGTCAATTACTCAAAATCAACTTAATGTGATACAATATGAAAGCGATTGGTAATGTATATATTAAGGTTTATAAGTGAAAGTTCTAATGCATGGAATTGAAATGTTATGCTCAAGTTATTGAATTGATCAATAACTTTCTAAGTGCTATAATGATTGAAAGTATATATAGTGATATAAGATATAAAGTGCTCCAAATTATAGTAATAAATTTAAGTGCTAAAAATTATAGATTGAATGAAATTATTCTATATGTGAAACTGAAAAGTAAGACTCATTAAAAAATAAATAAGTGTAATATGAGCAATGTTAACAAATGAAAAAGTAAGTCTTAAATAAAATGATTCAAAGTGATACAGTGGAAGTGTAATAATTTATTGGAATCTGAGGAATGAATTATGACAGATAGATAAATTTCGAGAATGAAATTTCTTATGAGAATGAGAATTGTCATGCTTTAAAATTTTAAGTATTGATTTTCTGCATTAAGTGAATATATGAGTGTAAATTGGATTGATTATGATGTTATGTGTAGCTTGAGTATTTGGAATTGATAGTGATAAGGTTAAATAAGCTTTAATAAGAGTAATATTAAATCCGAGTATGGATAATATCCGTATGTTTGGAAAAGATTTCAAAGAGGTAAGAAATTATGAAAATACCTAATAGCTAGAAATGAATTCGAGCTGTAATTTAGATGTGAAATATGGATAATAAGGTTTTAAAGTGTCTAAAGTAAATGTTTTTATAATTTTCAGTTTTAAAAATTGAAGTGATAGTTAATTAAAGAAAGTGAATGCATCGAAACTATTGTATGAGTGAGTATATTGGATAAAAAGTCCTAAAGCCTATTTAAAAATTTCTAGTGTCTTCTATTGTCTTTTAAAACATCTTCAAAATAAAAGATTGAAAGGAAAAGTGATGGAAGAGTATTTTTAAAGAGGTTAGAGCTTGTATAATACTTATTTTGCTATTTATTGTATTGATCATTATTTTTATTATGAAAAGAGATTTGTGAATTGATAAAACACCATTACTTGTGAAAAATATGGTGTATTGAATAATTGTGAAAAATATAAGTATAAATATAACACCCTTATACCTTATATACGTACAATACATATTTTCAGCATATGTAAAATATGCATATACGGTATAAAAATATCACAGACCGATTTAATAAAAATTTTCACATTTCTGTTTTAAGATTTCAAATACTAATATATAAAATAAATAGTATATAAAAATTATTTGCTTGTTATAGGAATCTAAAATAAATATTTTATATGAAAATCTCTGGAAAAAATTTGCCAGAGTTTTGTTTGTAATTTAAACGTTCCCAAAATTTAGCAAAACACAATTTGCATAAAGCAAACACTCCCAATAAAAATCAATTCACCATTTCACTAATACTTTTCAATTTCTCCATATTTTCTCAAAATACATATATATATATAAATTAACAACACATATAAAATCCCATCTGAACAAATTATTCAAAACATTCTTTACAATTTACATTATATACTTCCAAAAAATATATCATAACATATATAATATCAAAATACATTATAATATCAAATATCTACATGCTGGCAAATGGCTCTGATCTTGATGTACCCAAAAATAACTCTTCAAGCTCAATAAATACAAACCTAGACCCGACCAGGTCTAGTAGAACTCTCCGGCTCTACCAATTCATTCATGACACCTGCGCGACGAATTACAATCGCGCTAAGCCAAAGCCTACTGGTACAAACTTTGATAATAACAATAAAACTCAATGCAATGCCAATGCATAATGTATATAGATGTCACATCATTCTACTTTCTTATATTTTTCAAATATTTCATAATCACAACTCATAACATTATATTACTCAATTGTATCACAATTCATAATTTATAGTAAAGCAAAAACAAACATAGGCCCAAAAAGGATCTAATATGCTATTAAAATTTCAGAGTTACTGCTTTGGTCCATAATTACACCATGTGTCTAGCCCCGTAGGCAATATATCCATGGATAAAATAACAGCCCCAGTCTCTTGGACCGAAACCCGGCTAGACCCTTAGGCCCCAATATCTTGGTCCTCAACCCAGCTAGACTGCTACAGATTTTGAGGCTTATGACCCAGTCTTTTCACCCCAAAAACATCATATTTATTAGCTGGCCTGGCTTACGACCCAGTCTTTTCACCATTCCAGCGTTTAGCCCATAGGCAATCATAGGCATTCCGCCAAACCCAAAACTCTAAAAATTGAATAACATACTAGGCACACAATTTATTCATATTTCTCATTATCAAATTCTTTCATAATTCCTTTATCAAAACTTTTCTCATTTTCTCATGATCAAACTAGGCACATTGCCTTATTATATCATCCTTTTCTTATTTTTTTTTCATTTATTCATTTTTTCTCATTATTAATCTCTTTCTCATTGTCACATATTCAATCTAGGCACATTGCCTTATTTTCACATTTTTTTTTCTCATTTTTCTCATTTTTCACATCTTTCTCATTTTTTTCACTATAAATTCAACCATTTCTTTAATCCAACCTTACAATCATTGTTAACTACCTAAAATAACATCATACACACCCATTCCAATAATTATAACATGCTACATCAAAATCTCAAACTCAACATAATCCAATTTTCTATAGAATTCAAAGAAAATAGATGAAAACTTACTAATTTTAGTGGAAATCACCAAAAATCCACTTTGAATACTTCAAATCCTTCAAATTTTGGAGTATGGAAGAAGAAAAATCTTAGGCTAGACAACCATGGAGGTTTCGGCCATGGAGAAGAAGAAGAAGAGATGAAGACTTTCTTTTTTTCTTTTTCTTTTCATCTTTTATTTTAAACCATATATATACATATTAAAATAATTTAATAATTAATTATTTAATTATTTATTTAATAAATTAAAAGTCATAAATTCCCTCTTCCATTCAAAAATAATTTATTTTTGAATTATTTTATAAATTTTGAATTTCTAAGATTTAATTACCAAAAAACCATTTTATTTTGACTTTTCTTTTAAAAAGTGGTGAATTTTATATGTAATGTATATTTTACATATATATCACATATTTGTTCCACTTTTTCATTTAAAACCCCTTCATTTTTCATTTAAAACTATTAATTTAATTTATCCATTTAATTTATAATTTATTTTATGAAATTTCCAAAAATTAGAACTTTTCAAAAATTTGGAATATTACACATATGCACAAGTAATGTGTATCATATATACACATCAAATGTACCTTATATGTGTATTAAATATTAAGTATGTAATTTATTAATCCAACATATATAATTAATATACCATATGTATATGTTATATATACTCTAGATATATATATTGAGTATATACACTTTATATCTCCAAATACTTATTTAATTTTTTCAAAATCACGGATGTTACAATAAAACTTTACTTCTATAATAGTAAAGTTATTCTTATAATATGTAAATGTGTATTTATAGATTATTAAGTAAAACAATGATTAAACCCATCATTGAATCATTTATGACTTGATATAAGATTGTGGAAGAAAATAACGTTTTGAAAGTTTTTAGGGTTATGGATGTTTGGATTTGAATTTGATTGTGCTTTGAAGAGTTGGATCATGTTTTCTCAAATTGTTTGAGTTGCATTATTAATAACTTATTGATTAAATCATGAAAAGAAATTCTAGAAGAGATACGCATGATTATTTGCGTAGTCATGTATATGCTTGAGTAAATTTCTATTCTTCAAACTTTGAGAAGAGATTCTAATAGTGAGGTGTATGATCATTCATATGGTCATGTATATACTTGTGTCCTTAAAACTTTGAAAGGAGATTTCAGTATAGATGTGTATGACCGTTCGCATGGTCATGCATCTGATTATGCATACTTCTGTTCTTCAAAACATTAAAAATAATTCAAGC
Source organism: Garcia nutans (assembly GCA_947685225.1). Lineage (NCBI taxonomy): Eukaryota > Viridiplantae > Streptophyta > Magnoliopsida > Malpighiales > Euphorbiaceae > Garcia > Garcia nutans. Next base: position 31,628,681 of record CANTUV010000011.1, on the reverse strand, counting down.
AATGATGTGCATGATCACTTGTACAATCATGCATTTGCTTATGCATATTTCTACCTTCTTATACCTTCACAAAGTAGGGTTTATGGATGGAATTAGTAGTGAATTATTGAATACATCTAGAAAATAGTTATAATTGATGAAAGATTGCTTCTAAGATTGAAATGAAATCAATCCATTTAATGATGAAACTTAGGTGTGAGGAAATATTGAGGAAAGTATGGATAAATGTAATTGGATATTTGAAATAAGTGTAAGATTAGAGAAGAGATAAAAGATGATTACAAGTGATTAGTGGATTTCATATTACTCATGAAGAAATAATATATTTAAAAAGCAAGGTGAGAAGAATGATATATTGATGAATCATTGATGATTTTAAATAGTTTGAAGAGCAAGATAAAGAAAACAAAGAGGTGTATATTCGAATTGATTGAGTAATGAAAGTAAGAATGTGAGATTTACATATTATGTACTTATGGAATACATGATAGTAACATTATTTGGTGATTAAAGACAAGTTATAGATTATATATAAAAGTGTTAAAGAGTTAACTGATATTAATTGATTACAATATAAAGAAAGGAATTCATAATGTGAAAAGGAAAGAATGTAGTGAGATTTTTAGGTAATTTAACCCTTCTAGCGAAATAATGTATTATGAATTAAGTTATAAATATATATATATGTGTGTGAGTGTATATTAAATATAGTGAATACATTATATATGTATATATATACTCTTAAAGTGAAAGAATAGTTGTGAATTCTTAAAATGATATGAAAAGAATTAAACAAGTAAGAGTGAAAATCTATTTAGACTTCATTATTACAGTGGAAACATGGAAACAATTTGAAAGATAAAGATTGATGAATAAATAAAACTAGTCGAACTAATCGGAAACAAATATAATGTGTATATATATTCATATGATAAATGTGTTTGAAATAATTGCTCATATCTTATAAATTCACAGTAATAAACAAACACTTCAAAGAGAAAGTGTTATATTCCAAAAGATACTACAATTGACAATAATTTACAATAATGAAATAAATGTATTGATCGATTATACTGATGTTAAATCTAGTTTTTGGATTAGCTAAAGGGTAAATGTTCAAAGTGATAGAGGACACTTATGTCTCATATTGAAAGTGGGCACTCTGTGCCATAGAGGACACTTATGTCCCATATTGAAAGTGGGCACTCTGTGCCATAGAAGACACTTATGTCTCATATTGAAAGTGGGCACTCTGTGCCATAGAGGACATTTTTTTATATATGTCCTAGTGATATTGACATCTATGCCATCAGTGGACGCTTTGTGTCATAGAGGACCTTTGGTCCCTTTCTATCAGTAGACACTCTATGTCATCATATACAGTGGGCATTCATGCCATAGTGGGCCTTTGGCCATATTGATATAGTAGGCATTTACTTGCCATCAGTGACCCGCTATCCGGAACTAGGATTTAAAGTTTTGTATATGAGGGAAAGAAAGAAATATATATCTATAACAGTGGAATGTAATGATACAAAATATACATAAAAAAAGAAAAAGAGAATTAAAGGCAATTATTGAATTAATCTTGAACAGTGTAAGTGTATAGAGCTGAATCTTCTACAGTTTTATAATAAGATTATTCTGAAAGTATTACATTGATTGATATCATACATAAATAAAAGTTATGAAAATTAGTAAAATAATTAGTTTTATGTGAGATTTGAGATTAGTTATAAATTAAATAGCTCATTGCCATAGCATGTAAATTTTGAGGATGAAATTTCTGTAGTGGGGGAGAATTGTAATTTTTAAAACTTTAAATACTAAACTTTTAATTTAGTATAAATAGTTGATAGTGAATTGTGATATAAGTGGTATAGATAAGTGATATAAATAGTGAATCTTAAAAATTTGCTGAAGAAATTATGTATTTTTACTGTTTTACGAGATTAAAAATCAAATTTGAATCAAAGGTTAGAAAAGAGGGGGCACCATATTTAAAATGAGATTGGCCACACTAGATTAAGCCATAAATATATATATATATATGTGTGTATAGGGACAGATATGTACGTATGTAGAAGCTTCTTTCTTCTTCTTCCTTCTTCTTTCCATGATCATCATCACCAACACCACCAAAGCTTCTTCTTTCTTTCTTCTTTTCAAGAAATTGGCTAAAATTTAAGAGAAAATCATATCTAGCTACGAGCTTTTAAAAGAATAAGCTAGAAAAGTTGAGATTATCAACAAGTGATTAGAGAAAAAGAAGAGTTTAAAGAGGTATGTGCCTATGTATACTTTGATTTACAACTATTTGAATTTCTATGAATTTATTGTTTAAAATGATTGATTGAGTTGTCTTGATGAATTTTACTGAAAATTAATTAATTTATGCTCTTTCTATGTTAAAGAAAATAGTTTTGATCCATTGATATCTTATATTTGGATATATGGAATTTAAGTTGATAAGTGTTAGAAATACAGAGTTTTGCTTGACACCACCGGTGACATGTCACTGGGCGTGCCAACGATGCTGTGCTTCAACATTTAAGACATGACCAATAACACGCCGTGTCATTGGGCGTGTCATAGCTACTGTGATAAAAGATAAATGACATGGCCAGTGACATGGGCGTGTCACAGCTACTGTAATGCAACTAAAATGACATGGCCAATGACACGTCCATGTTCTTGGACATGTCAAAACTTCTGTGAGAATGAGCTTATGACACAGTCATTGACACGCCCATGTCACTAGGCGTGTCACTTGAAGAAATTTGCCTAAAATGGCTCTTTTTCTTGTGTTTCATATGTGATTTAGGCTTAATTAACTATAAGGCCTTAAAGTGTAAAAGATTTTTTAAATCAACCCTATCAAGTAGTGTAATAAATTTTGAATATATGATAAATATGTGTAATACTAAGTGTTGATCAAAGAATTATTCCATTGAAGTGATATACATAATTCAATTATAATTAAAACTAATGAATTGTCCAAATCATACTAATTTTAGATTTAGCTTTGGATCAAATGACTAACTAGATGAAGGATAGCCATAGTGATAGTGAGCACTTCATGCCATTAATAGACACATTATGTCATCAGTGACAGTGGGTATAATTGCCATTATACATTCTTGAGATTTGGCATTAAAATTGCTACACTAACATGTTATCCGAACCTATGATCTGAGTTTACCATGTATGAGCATATTTAATGAAGTTATCTAAATTGAAAATATATGTGAATATTATGTTGTGAATTATGGAAGAAATGCAAAATAATAATATAAGTCAATTACTTGAAATCAACTTACTATGTTACTATATGAAAGTGGTTGGTAATGTATATATTAAGTTTTATAAGTGAAAGTTCTAATACATGGAATAGAAATGTTATGCTCAAGTTATTAAATTGATCAATAACTTTCTAAGTGTTATAATGATTGAAAGTGTATATAATGATATAAGATACAAAGTTCTCCAAAGTATAGTACTTAATTTAAGTGCTAAAAAGTATAGATTGAATGAAATTATTCTATATGTGAAACTTAAATGTAAGACTTACTGAAAAACAAATAAGTGTAATATGAGCAATGTTAACAAATAAAAAAGTAAGTCTTAAATAAAATGATTCAAAAAGAGAAAAGTTGCAATCCCAAAAGTGTAGTGTAGCATGTTAAGTTTTATAGAGTTAAGGTTATTATTTTGTGTAATCAAAATATTATGTTAGTTTGCTATTGAAAATAGTTAATGTATTAAAATATTTCTTAAAACTGAGTGTTATTTCTTTATTTCCATAAGCATTTTTCTTTAATATTAAATGACAAAATATGTTTATACAAGCACAACTAAGCTTTGCTTAGCATGTTAGAATTATTTTCTGGCATGCAGGTATCAGGTAATCGGAGCAAGTTAAGAAGTAAAATTAAGGATCTTAGAAAATTCAGAAAATTACCTATAGTATATATAGAGATTTTTGTATATTATACTCATTAGTTATGAAATGTATATATACAATTTAATTTGGCTATATGAGAGATTGTACAAATTTGTAAACATGAAAGAAATATATGTATTTAGAGGATGAAGTTTGAGATTCTAGTGAATGATTATCAAATAAAGCAATGTATTATATATTTATTTGATTTGATGAACTTATGATGTTTATCTAATTTATAATTACTATTTGGATTATTGGAGATATTGGAGATAGGTTTAAATATTAGATTTATAAGTTTTGTATTATATAGTTTGTATTATTATTATTTGAAGATTTTTGTTAGTAACATTTTGAAAGGAAACTTTGTCAATGAATTGATTAGAGCACCGACAGTATATTGAGTAACATTCTCTGATAATTCTAATGAGAATTGTCAGGGGATGTTACATTTAGTGGTATCAGAGCATGGTTTAGGCATTTCTGGCATGTGGAGTTATGGGATAAGTGAAATGCAATAGTCTAAGTTATGTGAATCGAATAAGTGGATATGTATTTTTGATACAATTGATATTTCATATGTTTATGGTAGTAGAATGTTTTCTAAGAATTGATCGAGAATTCATAGTGTATTGTTTGGAGTGCACCAAACCTATTTGTGAAAAAGAAGGATGTGAAAAGAAAACAAGATATGAGAAGTTAAAGAGATATATCAAAGTGATACAGTGGAAGTGTAATAATTTATTGGAATTCGAGGAATGATTTATGACAGATAGATAAATTTCGAGAATGAAATTTCTTACGAGAATGAGAATTGTCATGCTTTAAAATTTTAAGTACTGATTTTCTGCATTAAGTGAATATATGAGCACAAATTGGATTGATTATGATGTTATGTATAGCTTGAGTAATTGGAACTGATAGTGATAAGGTTAAATAAGCTTTAATAAGAGTAATATTAAATTCGAGTATGGATAATATCCATATGTTTGGAAAAGATTTCGAAGAGATAAGAAATTATGAAAATACCTAATAGCTTGAAATGAATTCGAACTGTAATTTAGATGTGAAATATGGATAACGGGGTTTTAAAGTGTCTAAAGTAATTGTTTTTGTAATGTTTCGGTTTTAAAAATTGAAGTGATAGTTAATTAAAGAAAGTGAATGCATCGAAAGTATTGTATGAGTGAGTATATTGGATAAAAGTCCTAAACCCTATTTAAAAATTTCTAGTGTCTTCTATTTCTTTTAAAACATCTTCAAAATAAAAGATTGAAAGAAAAAGTGATGGAAGAGTATTTTTAAAGAGGTTAGAGCTTGTATAATACTTATTTTGCTATTTATTGAATTGATCATGATTTTTATTATGAAAAGAGATTTGTGAATTGATAAAACACCATCACTTGTGAAAAATATGGTGTATTGAATAATTGTGAAAAATATAAGTATAAAACTTTACTTCTATAATAGTAAAGTTATTCTTACAATATGTAAATGTGTATTTATAGATTATTAACTAAAACAATTATTAAATCCATCATTGAACCATTTATGACTTGATATAAGATTGTGGAAGAAAATAAGGTTTTGAAAGATTTTAGGGTTATGGAAGTTTGGATTTGAATTTGATTTTGCTTTGAAGAGTTGCGTCATGTTTTCTCAATTTGTTTGAGTTGCTTTATTGATAATTTTTTGATTAAATCATGAAAAGAAATTCTAGCAGAGATACGCATGATTATTTGTATAGTCATGCGTATGCTTGCGTAAATTTCTATTCTTCAAACTTTGAGAAGAAATTATAATAGTGAGGTGTATGATCATTCATATGGTCATGTATATACTTGTGTCCTTAAAACTTTGAAAGGAGATTTCAGTATATATGTGTATGACCATTTGCATGGTCATGCATCAAATTATGCATACTTCTAATCTTCAAAACTTTAAAAATAATTCAAGCAATGATGTGCATGATCACTTGTACAATCATGCATTTGCTTATGCATATTTCTACCTTCTTATACCTTCACAAAGTTGGGTTTATGGGTGGAATTAGTAGTGAATTATTGAATACATCTGGAAAATTCTTATAATTGATGAAAGATTGCTTATAAGATTGAAATGAAATCAATCCATTAAATGATGAAACTTAGGTGTGAAGAAAACTTGAGGAAAATATGGATAAATGTAATTGGATATTTGAAATAAGTGTAAGATTAGAGAAGAGAAAAAAGATGATTACAAGTGATTAGTGGATTTCATATTATTCATGAAGAAATAAGATAATTTACAAAGCAAGGTGAGAAGAATGATATATTGATGAATCATTGATGATTTTAAATAGTTTGAAAAGCAAGATAAAGAAAAAAAAAGAGATGTATATTCAAATTGATTGAGTAATGAAAGTAAGAATGTGAGATTTACATATTATGTACTTATGGAATACATGTTAGTAACATTATTTGGTGATTAAAGACAAGTTATAGATTATATATAAAAGTGTTAAAGAGTTAACTGATATTAATTGATTATAATAGAAAGAAAGGAATTGATAATGTGAAAAGGAAAGAATGTAGTGAGATTTGTAGGTAATTTAACCCTTCTAGCGAAATAATGTATTGCGACTCAAGTTATAAATATATATATATATATGTGTGTGTGAGTGTGTGTATTAAATATAGTGAATACATTATATATGTATATATATATATCTTAAAGTGAAAGAATAGTTGTGAATTCTTAAAATGATATGAAAAGAATTAAACAAGTAAGAGTAAAAACCTGTTTAGACTTCATTATTACAGTGGAAACATGGAAACAATTTGAAAGATAAAGATTGATGAATAAATAAAACTAGTCGAACTAATCGGAAACAAATATAATGTGTATATATATTCGTATGATAAATGTGTTTGAAATAATTGCTCATATCTTATAAATTCACAGTAATAAACAAATACTTCAAAGAGAAAGTGTTATATTCCAAAAGATACTACAATTTACAATAATTTACAACAATGAAATAAATGTATTGATCAATTATACTAATGTTAAATCTAGTTTTTGGATTAGCTAAAAGGTAAATTTACTCTATGCCATAGAGGACACTTATTTCACATATTGAAAGTGGGCACTCTGTGCCATAGATGACACTTATGTCCCATATTGAAAGTGGGCACTCTGTGCCATAGAGGACACTTATGTCCCATATTGAAAGTGGGCACTCTGTGCCATAGATGACATTTTTTTTATATATGTCCAAGTGATATTGACATCTATGCCATCAGTGGACGCTTTGTGTCATAGAGGACCTTTGGTCCCTTTCTATCAGTAGACACTCTATGTCATCATATACAGTGGGCATTCATGCCATAGTGGGCCTTTGGCCATATTGATACAGTGGGCATTTACTTGCCATCAGTGACTCACTATCCGGAACTAGGATTTAAAGTTTTGTATATGAGGGAAAGAAAGAAATATATATCTATAACAGTGGAATGTAATGATACAAAATATACATAAAAAAAGAAAAAGAGAATTAAAGGCAATTATTGAATTAATCTTGAACAGTGTAAGTGTATAGAGCTGAATCTTCTACAGTTTTATAATAAGATTATTCTGAAAGTATTACATTGATTGATATCATACATAAATAAAAAGTTATGTAAATTAGTAAAATAATTAGTTTTATGTGAGATTTGAGATTAGTTATAAATTAAATGGCTCATTGCCATAGCATGTAAATTTTAAGGATGAAATTTCTGTAGTGGGGGAGAATTGTAATTTTTAAAACTTTAAATACTAAACTTTTAATTTAATATAAATAGTTGATAGTGAATTGTGATATAAGTGGTAAAGATAAGTGATATAAATAGTGAATCTTAAAAATTTACTGATTTATTTTTACGGTTTTAAGAGATTAAAAATCAAATTTGAATCAAAGGATAGAAAAGAGGGTGCACCATATTTAAAATGAGATTGGCCACACTAGATTAAGTCATAAATATATATGTGTGTATAGGGACAGATATGTACGTATGTAGAAGCTTCTTTCTTCTTCTTCCTTCTTCTTTCCACGATCATCATCACCAACACCACCAAAGCTTCTTCTTTCTTTCTTCTTTTCAAGAAATTGGCTAAAATTTAAGAGAAAATCATATCTAGCTATGAACTTTTAAAAGAATAAGCTAGAAAAGTTGAGATTATCAACAAGTGATTAGAGAAAAAGAAGAGTTTAAAGAGGTATGTGCTTATGTATACTTTGATTTACAACTATTTAAATTTCTATGAATTTATTGTTTAAAATGATTGATTGAGTTGTCTTGATGAGTTTTTACTGAAAAATAGTTGATATATGCTTTTTCTATGTTAAAGAAACTAGTTTTGATCCATTGATATCATATATTTGGATATATGGAATTTAAGTTGATAAGTGATCGAAATACAGAGTTTTGCTTGACACCACCAGTGACATGGCCATGTCACTGGGCGTGCCAACGATGCTGTGTTTCAACATTGGAGACATGACCAGTAACACGCCGTATCATTGGGCATGTCATAGCTACTGTGATAAAAGATAAATGACACGGCCAGTGACACGCCCGTGTCAATGGGCGTGTCATAGCTACTGTAATGCAACTTAAATGACACGGCCAGTGGCACGCCTGTGTCAATGGACGTGTCGTAGCTAATGTAATGCAACTTAAATGGCACGGCCAGAGACACACCCATGTTCTTGGACGTGTCAAAACTTCTGTGAGAATGAGCTTATGACACGATCAATGACACGCCCATGTCGCTAGGCTTGTCACTTGAAGAAATTTGCCTAAAATGACTCTTTTTCTTGTGTTTCATTTGTGATTTAGGCTTAATTAACTATAAGGCCTTAAAGGGTAAATGATTTTTGAAATCAACCCTATCAAGTAGTGTAATAAATTTTGAATATATGATAAATATGTGTAATACCAAGTGTTGATTAAAGAATTATTCCATTGAAGTGATATACATAATTCAATGATAATTAAAACTAATGAAATGTCCAAATTATACTAATTTTAAATCTAGCTTTGGATCAAATGACTAACTAGATGAAGGATAGCCATAGTGATAGTGAGCACTTCACGCCATTAATAGACACATTGTGTCATCAGTGACAATAGGTATAATTGCCATTATACCTTCTTGAGATTTGGCATTAAAATTGTTACACTAACTTGTTATCCGAACCTATGATCTGAGTTTAGTATGTATGAGCATATTTAATGAAGTTATCTAAATTGAAAATATATGTGAATATTACGTTGTGGATAATGGAAGAAATGCAAAATAATAATATAAGTCAATTACTTGAAATCGACTTACTGTGATACTATATGAAAGTGATTGGTAATGTATATATTAAGGTTTATAAGTGAAAGTTCTAATGCACGGAATACAAATGTTATGATCAAGTTATTGAATTGATCAATATCTTTCTAAGTGTTATAATGATTGAAAGTATATACAATGATATAAGATACAAAGTTCTCTGAAGTATAGTACTAAATTTAAGTGCTAAAAATTATAGATTGAATGAAATTATTCTATATGTGAAACTGAAAAGTAAGACTTACTGAAAAACAAATAAGTGCAATATAAGCAATGTTAACAAATGAAAAAGTAAGTCTTAAATAAAAAGATTCAAAAAGTGAAAAATTGCAATCCCAAAAGTGTAGTGTAGCATGTTAAGTTTTATAGAGTTAAGGTTATTATTTTGTGTAATCAAAATATTATGTTGGTTTGTTATTGAAAATAGTTAGCATATTAAAATATTTCTTAAAACTGAGTGTTATTTCTTTATTTCCATAAGTATATTCCTTTAATATTAAGTGATAAAATATGTTTATACAAGCACCACTAAGCTTTGCTTAGCATGTTAGAATTATTTTCTGACACGCAGGTATTAGGTTATCGGAGCAAGTTAAGAAGTGAAATGAAGGATCTCAGAAAATTTAGGAAATTACCTATAGTATATATCGAGATCTTTTGTATATTATACTCATCAGTTATGAAATGTATATATACAATTTAATTTGGCTATTTGAGAGATTGTACAAATTTGTAAATATGAAAGAAATATACATATTTAGAGGATGAAGTTTGAGATTCTAGTGAATGATTATCAAATAAAGTAATGTATTATATATTTATTTGATTTGATGAACTTATGATGTTTATCTAATTTATAATTACTATTTGAATTATTGCAGATATTGGAGATTAGTTTAAATATTAGATTTATAAGTGTTGTATTATACATATTGTATTATTATTATTTGAAGATTTTTGTTAGTAACATTTTGAAAGGAAACTTTATCAATGAATTGATTAGAATACTGAGAGTATATTGAGTAACATTCTCTGATAATTCTAGTGAGAATTGTCAAGGGATATTACAAAAACAGTCCGAAATAAATTTTGTGGTATATATTATTTATTTTAATATTTAATATTTATTTTGATTATTTAATATTTATTATATTATTTACTTTATTTATTTATAAATATTTATTATTTATTATTTATTTTACTTTTCAAAATTTATTTATTTATTTATTTTAAAATATATATATAAATAAAAAATAAAAAAAATCGGCGACGAAAGTCGCTAGTGACGAATTGGCTTGGGCCAATTTGCCGTAGGCAAAACCTACAACGAAATTGCTCCCCATGTGCAATTTTGCCTGCGGCTTGCCCGATCCTTGCGCAGCTCACCCAGCGCCAGTCTTGCTCGGGCCGCGCGCAGTTTTTGCCTAAACCTTACTTTACTCGATTTTTATTTTATTTCCTAGACAATTTTATTTCCTTAAATAATTAGTATTAGGTTTTTATTTTTTTTATAAATACCACATTAAAAATGTAATATCCCAAAGTATACCCTAAAAGTTTTGGAATATTTATTGTTGTATTTGGATTAATTGTATATGTTTGTTTGGGAAGGGAAGAGTGTATATGTTGTATATATGGCGATATATACAACATATACAAGTCAAATTAAAGGAAGTCAAAAGAAGATAATTAATTATTTTTAAATTAATTAAATAAATTAAAAGGAAATTAAAATAAGTGGAAGAGAGAAAATTGATTATTTTATTATTAAAATACTTGGTGGAGGTTTTAAAGAGAAGAGTGTTTGACTTGGCATCTTCATTTTCTTCTTCTTTTCCTTCCTTTTCCTTGTTGGCCGGCTCACAAAAGGCAATAGAGAGAAAGAGAGGTTTTGATTTCCAAGCTCAAAATTGAAGGAAGTTTCAAGTGATTAAGTTGGAAATTTAAGAAGTTTCATCAACTTTGGTAAGTTTCCTCTTGATTTTCTTGTTTTATTTTGAGTTGTAATTGAGTTTGATTGTTGATATTTGATAGTATGATTATGTTTGATTGTGGTGTGTTTGAAAGTGTTGAAATTGAATTAAAGATAAGAAGCTAGGTTGGTGTTGGTGTTGGAAGTGTATGAGTTGTGTTTGTGTTAGGGTTGTGAATTGGTAATTGTTGTAGATGTTGAGTTTGAATAATTAGTCTTGTAGATCTTCATTATATTGGTGTTTAATGAAGTTAGAAGCATAGAATACATGAGTTTGGTCCGAAACAAAAGCATTTTAGATGCCACGCCCGTGGCCCTTGGCTGCCACGACCGTGGCCATTGGAAGCCATGGCCGTGGGGGTTTTGAGCAAGGGAGGCAGATCCATTTGCTAACCCACTGTTTAGGTCATTTTTATACTAGTTTTTAGTATGATTTTATGTGTGTTTTAGTTAATGTTTTGATTGATTTTTATTTTAAGTTTGTTTATTGTGTTTGTTTTTAGGTTTAGGTACAAAAAGACCCTTGAAAGATCAAAACAGTGCAAGAAGAGCAAAGAACGAAGAATAGTTGCTGACACACTCACAGACATGGCCATGTCTGTGAGTGTGTCTGATCGACATGGCCATGTCTCAATGTCTTGGCCGTGTTTCATCCTAAAATAGAGGTCTTGGCCGTGTTTCATCCTAAAATAGAGGTCTTGGCCGTGTTTCATTCTATTTAGAGGCGACACACTCACAGACATGGCCATGTCTGTGAGTGTGTCTGATCGACATGGCCATGTCACTTGAAGCTTGGCCATGTCTCATTGTCTTGGCCGTGTCCCTCAAGAAATCAAGTCCAGAAGCAAACACAGGCAAGGGACACGGCCAAGTCACCTGGCCGTGTCCCTCCAATGAAGCCCAGACACGGCCAAGTCACTTTGACTTGGCCGTGTCTCACCAAATGCCAAAGGAAAAGAAATTGCAAATCATCAGTGGAAGACACATGCAAGGGACACGGCCAAGTCTTGTGGCCGTGTCCCTCCAAATTGGTGCAACACGGCCAAGTCACCTCTGACTTGGCCGTGTCACTCAACAAAGAAGAAAGAGAGGAGAGGCAAGCAGTGGTGGACACAGGCAAGGGACACGGCCAAGACACCTGGCCGTGTCCCTCCAAAGAGCACTCACACAGCCAAGTCACTTCTGACTTGGCCGTGTCCCTCATGAACCAAATGCGCAGCGATTTTAAACGGACGATTCATATAAAAGGAAAAAGAAGCAAGAACTAGAGGGGCAGCTAGGGTTTTGGTGAACGAAAAGAAAAGAGAAGAGAGGGAGGCAAACCCAACTTGGGATGAGGAGAGGGTGACACTCTCCTTGTCCCTCATCTTCATCCTCCATCTTCATCTTCTCCATCTTCCATTGATAGATCTTTAAGGTTCTTTGGGATAATTTGGGTTACAAGCTATCAAAGTTTGAAGAAGCTTCATGAAAAAGATTGGTGACTTGAGAAAGCTCTTTTCTATCTTCCAAAGGCAAATCAATTGAAGAGTTGGTGACTTGAGAAAGCTCCATCCACATTGCAAGGGGAATCAACCATTGAAGAGGCTTGAGTTCTTCATCATACATCAAGTGGAGTTAGGAGGAAGATTAGCAATCCTACTCTTGGCATCTTCACAAGGGGTTTATCTATTCTCTCTTTTAATTAATTTCAATACTGTTTTTGCTGTATTAAGAGATTGATATTGCAATTGAACAATTTGTATTTGATTTTTATTGAGATGAATGGATGTTTTAAATTGATGATGTTGAGCTAAAAACCCATGCTTAGGGTTTGTAGTATATTTGATTGAATGCTTTAATTTGATATTTCCATTGATGTTCCTTGTTGATTGGTTGATTGCATTGGAATGTATGTTAGGTTGATAGATTAGCTACCTATTGATCTCTAGATATTGAACGAAGGACCGAGAGGTGAAATTTGATATCGGAATTATGCAATTGACTACCCTTTGAATGAATTAGAAATATAAGTTCTAGGGTTACATTAATTTGCAAAAGTAAAATAATTGGTTATTGCTATTTCATGAATGTGAGAACTAATGAATTGGTAATTGACTAATTAACCTTAAGGAACAAATTAATTACAAGGCAATGTTAATGGATAATTGAGAATTGATCTTTGATTGAATGGACCTATAAACCTAGGCACTTTCCCAAGAACTGAATTGATCTTGTGCACTCATCACACACTTCAACCCTACACTCCTTAATCTTAGTTTTAAATTGTTCTTTAGCATTTCAAACAACAAACTTTCGCTTTTAATTTAATTGTTTTAATCAAGCTATTATGAACCACACCTTCTTGGGGAAACGACCTTGGGGCGATCACCATTGCTACAGCTACCTCGTATACTTGCGAGTGACGCTTTGTAGTAGTGTTAATTAGAGCGTAACAAGTTTTTGGCGCCGCTGCCGGGGAAGGTTGTTTAGTAGTGATAGTTTGATTTTTCTTTTCATTGTTTGTTTATTTTCTGTGAATTGTTTGTTTGTTTTATTTTTCTTTCAATTTAATTATTTGTTTATTTTATTTAATTATTTGCTAAGTGCCTTGTGTAAATATGCAATTTCCAAGGTACACAGGGGTTTATGATGATAACCCAGACTCTGACATGGCACGGCAATTAGCAGAATTAACGAACCAACTTAAGATGCTAAGTGCCAGAGGACAAACACCTATGCCTACTCGTGAAGTATGTTCAGCATGTGGCATTGCAGGACATAGCGCAAACATGTGTTCATTTGATTATGGACAATATCAAGAGAGGCAAGAGGAAGAATATGCCTATGAAAGTTTCCAGCAAAGGGGTAGAAGTAACCCATATTCCAATCCTTGTAATCCAAATTGGAGAAACTACCCAAATTTTTCTTGGGAAAACCAGCAGCACATTCCACCTCCAAATTTTTTTCAACCTTACCAAAGAAGTTCTTACTCTCAAGAACAATATTCAAATCAAGAGTACCTTAAGCGATCCACATTAGAAGATAGTTTGAATGCCTACATTCAAATTAGCGCGCAAAATCAAAGTAAACTTAAGGAACCCACTTTGGAAGAAAGTTTGAATGCCTTCATTCAAATTAGCTCACAAAACCATGATAAATTTGAGAAATCCACAGTGGAGGATGATTTGAATGTTTACCTTCAAGTTAGCACAGAAATTCAGGAAGGAAGCAATGAGAGGTTTGATTCTTTGGAGGAATCATTGAAGAGGGTGGAAAAGCAAGTTGGGCAACTGGCACATCAACTCCAAGCACACCAAGAGGAGGAATTTCCTAGCCAATTGGAGCAAATAGAGGTAATCACAAATGTTAAGAATGAACAGGTGATATATAACGATTTTTGTGATTCCTTTGATGCAGGAACTAACAATGAAGAAGATGGCGAGGAAATTCAATCAAACATAGAGAAGTTAATTCAATCAAAGGAAGAGGAGAATTTGGAAGCATCGACTTCGGCAAAATTGCATGAACCTCCAAATCCTTGTATGCCACCAATCCCATTCCCAAGTAAGCTAAATTCAGAGAAACAAGGTATGCAACCTTCTGAACTCCATGATATGCCCTATAGTGAAGATAGTGTAGATAAGCTTGAGGTGGCCATGACCATAGAAGTAGAGCCTAATTCTTCCAATTTAGAAATTGGTGAGAGCAATTTATTATTAAAAAATGAGATTGTTGAGGGGGAGCTTCAAATTGCTAAAGAGGATAAAGAAGTGATTCAACCAAACTTGGTTGAACTTAAAAAGACCCCTAGAATTATGAAAGATGTTTTGGTTGGGGATTACAGTATGCAACAAATTATAATCTCTCCCACCCTTGGTGGTGAGAATGAGCAAAAACCATATATAACCATGTTGCAAACTGAAAAAGGGTCTTATCATGTCCCTATAGCATTAGTGAATCAAGCTAAGACAACCCCCACATGTTCTTTTTGGACAACTGCTCTCCTAAGAATGCTACCTAGGCTTTTCCTTACATTGGGCACATTTCAAAGTTGCATGGTGTTCATCCTCTCATTCATGGGCTCCAATTGCATTATGGGTGGAAGGAGCCCCACACATCGTATATGGGAACGATGGAAATCAGGTATCATCTAAACTCTCTCTCTGTAGTATGCATGCTCACATTGAGGACAATGTTAATTTTTAAGTGTGGGGTGCATTTGGTGTTTTATGTTTTTACTTTTAATTGCATTTTGTTTAGGTTTTAGTTACTGTTTTAATGTTTTTCATTGAATAAATGAGTTTTAGAAAGTTCAATTGTTATAAAAATTGTTGATAGATGACCTTTGAATTTTTGAAGCATGAAATTGAGAATTGAGTAGAATTGGTGCTTATTGTCAATTTTGTTGGTTTTTCTTTGCATTGCTATTAACCTAGTGAGGAATTGAGCCATCAACTTATTATTCTTGTTGTGGGTGAACATCGTTGATTGATGAATTGCTAGAATTTGCTTTGAAATACATTTTAAGATTACATAAAAATTTCAATTTGGCATCAAGATGATTAAGGCAATTAGGTGAACCCACTTTGGCTTAAAAGACCAACCCTATATTCAACCTTAGTTAGCCAATTTTGAGCTTATTTTATTTTCCTTTTCTTTCTTTTTCACAACACCATTAGCTTGGACCTTGTTGTTTAACTTTTACCCTTTCATTAGGTCAAGAGCATTTTAAGAGCGTTTATGACCGAGTGTTGTGTTGAATTAAGTGTGCGGTTAAATTTAGTAGGTTTAAGATTGCAAAGCAAAATAAAAACTTGTACAAAAACTTGTGTACAAGAAAAAGAAAAAATAAAAAAAATAAAAAAAAGAGAAAGAGAAAAAGAAAAAGAATATATATATATATATAATAATAAGAATAATTGTTGTTCTTGTTGAAAGGGTTGGAATGTATCATTGCAATATTTAATAAGTGAATTCCCTTGTAAAGCGCTTTAATGTCAATGGGTATATGAGAGGAAGTGTTTCAGGATTGTTAGTTATACATAGATCGGTTACTTCATTCTTTAAGTGCTCTTGAACTTAATGATTAAGCTTACATTTCCTAAATGTCATGCCTTTACCTTAGCCCCATTACAACCAAAAGAAAGACCTTTTGATTGATGCTTGATTGTTATTTGTGGTGGAGATTTGATTGATAAGCAAGCCTATGGTAATAATCTTTCATTGATTGTTATGAGTGTAAACACCACCATGATCAAACACTTGAAAGAGTTGGTGAGGGAGAGACAACATTGGTTTTGCATGGAAAACACTTAATTGCATGAGTGTTGATTTTGTTTGATTCGATATTGATTGTGGATTTAGGGATAAGGAGGTCTTGATGCATCTTTATAACTCTTGAACTTAACAAAATTCATCTAGTTAGTGTGTTTTGATTTTAGTCTTGCTTGGGGACAAGCAAGGAGTTAAGTGTGGGGTAGTTGTTTAGGTCATTTTTATACTAGTTTTTAGTATGATTTTATGTGTGTTTTAGTTAATGTTTTGATTGATTTTTATTTTAAGTTTGTTTATTGTGTTTGTTTTTAGGTTTAGGTACAAAAAGACCCTTGAAAGATCAAAACAGTGCAAGAAGAGCAAAGAACGAAGAACAGTAGCTGACACACTCACAGACATGGCCATGTCTGTGAGTGTGTCTGATCGACATGGCCATGTCTCAATGTCTTGGCCATGTTTCATCCTAAAATAGAGGTCTTGGCCGTGTTTCATCCTAAAATAGAGGTCATGGCCGTGTTTCATTCTATTTAGAGGCGACACACTCACAGACATAGCCATGTCTGTGAGTGTGTCTGATCGACATGGCCATGTCACTTGAAGCTTGGCCATGTCTCATTGTCTTGGCCGTGTCCCTCAAGAAATCAAGTCCAGAAGCAAACACAGGCAAGGGACACGGCCAAGTCACCTGGCCGTGTCCCTCCAATGAAGCCCAGACACGGCCAAGTCACTCTGACTTGGCCGTGTCTCACCAAATGCCAAAGGAAAAGAAATTGCAAATCTCCAGTGGAAGACACATGCAAGGGACACGGCCAAGTCTTGTGGCCGTGTCCCTCCAAATTGGTGCAACACGGCCAAGTCACTTCTGACTTGGCCGTGTCACTCAACAAAGAAGAAAGAGAGGAGAGGCAAGCAGTGGTGGACACAGGCAAGGGACACGGCCAAGTCACCTGGCCGTGTCCCTCCAAAGAGAACTCACACAGCCAAGTCACTTCTGACTTGGCCGTGTCCCTCATGAACCAAACGCGCAGCGATTTTAAACGGACGATTCATATAAAAGGAAAAAGAAGCAAGAACTAGAGGGGCAGCTAGGGTTTTGGTGAACGAAAAGAAAAGAGAAGAGAGGGAGGCAAACCCAACTTGGGATGAGGAGAGGGTGACACTCTCCTTGTCCCTCATCTTCATCCTCCATCTTCATCTTCTCCATCTTCCATTGATAGATCTTTAAGGTTCTTTGGGATAATTTGGGTTACAAGCTATCAAAGTTTGAAGAAGCTTCAAGAAAAAGATTGGTGACTTGAGAAAGCTCTTTTCTATCTTCCATAGGCAAATCAATTGAAGAGTTGGTGACTTGAGAAAGCTCCATGCACATTGCAAGGGGAATCAACCATTGAAGAGGCTTGAGTTCTTCATCATACATCAAGTGGAGTTAGGAGGAAGATTAGCAATCCTACTCTTGGCATCTTCACAAGGGGTTTATCTATTCTCTCTTTTAATTAATTTCAATACTGTTTTTGCTGTATTAAGAGATTGATATTGCAATTGAACAATTTGTATTTGATTTTTATTGAGATGAATGGATGTTTTAAATTGATGATGTTGAGGTAAAAACCCATGCTTAGGGTTTGTAGTATATTTGATTGAATGATTTAATTTGATATTTCCATTGATGTTCCTTGTTGATTGGTTGATTGCATTGGAATGTATGTTAGGTTGATAGATTAGCTACCTATTGATCTCTAGATATTGAACGAAGGACCGAGCGGTGAAATTTGATATCGGAATTATGCAATTGACTACCCTTTGAATGAATTAGAAATATAAGTTCTAGGGTTACATTAATTTGCAAAAGTAAAATAATTGGTTATTGCTATTTCATGAATGTGAGAACTAATGAATTGGTAATTGACTAATTAACCTTAAGGAACAAATTAATTACAAGGCAATGTTAATGGATAATTGAGAATTGAGCTTTGATTGAATGGACCTATAAACCTAGGCACTTTCCCAAGAACTGAATTGATCTTATGCACTCATCACACACTTCAACCCTACACTCCTTAATCTTAGTTTTAAATTGTTCTTTAGCTTTTCAAACAACAAACTTTCGCTTTTAATTTAATTGTTTTAATCAAGCTATTACGAACCACACCTTCTTGGGGAAACGACCTTGGGGCGATCACCATTGCTACAGCTACCTCGTATACTTGCGAGTGACGCTTTGTAGTAGTGTTAATTAGAGCGTAACACCCATGCCCGTGGGGGTTGGGAGGCCACGACCGTGGGGTCCTAGAGAGAGATGTTGGCTTGTAGTTTATGATCTATGGGTCTAGTATGATACTAATAAGTGAAAAATTGTATTGGAATTCATGTGAATTTGTAATTAAGTGTGTATTATTCCTTTTGTATTAGGTTGTGAAGAGGTTGAATTGCCCTAGCAATAAAAAGTGATCAAGGCAGGAATCAATCTTCTGCCTTGGTGTTAAGCTCGGCCAGGAATTTTGCCAACAATTTTTGGTGGAGCATTCAAACGCAGGTATGTGTATTTAAATTTTGATTGTTAAAATTAACTCTTATCCAGTAGCAATTGATACATGCATTTGGATAGTGGTCTTTAAATTTTTAATTTTTTTCACAGTAATCAACTTAAAATCTTTAATTTATTTAATTCAAACCCTAATCACTCTTTAAAATCTAAATCTCAAGTTCTGCTTTCTTAAAAACTCAAATTTCATTCCCTTAAAACAACAAAATCCTAATTAGTTCTTTTTTCACTTAATTATTACAGTAACTTAAGCTTTCATTAAATATTAATAATTATTATATTTTTTTTAAATTATCACAGCAGCCCATTCTTTCCAAATACTTAACTTTTAAATCCTATTTTTCATACAACTTCCGAAACCCTAAATCCCAAACATGCATTCTTTAGATTTAAACCATAATTTATTTCAAACCTAATCTTTAAATCAAACATCCAGTAGCCATACTATTTTTTTAATATTAATATTTCTCAATTGACTAATCTTGTAATTAAAAAACCCTAATTGTTAAACATAAAACCCATGAAACCCTAATTTTATTCAAGAAACCCTAATTGATGAATAAACCCTAAATTTATAGACTTGCTACTTTATTTAAGTTAGATGAATGTTTATTATATATTTTGATAGATGTTTCATATCCTTGATGAATGATTTACTTATGATGAATGGTTGGTTATTTTTATTGATTTGCTTTGGTTGCAAAATATTGTAAGAGGTATGTTTCCATATTTTGGGTACCTCATATTGTGAGCATCATGTAATTTAGTTTATTCTAAAGTTTTGGATCAATGTAAAGGACATGTTTCTACCTTTTGGTACGTGTACTACTTAGTTTTAGATATTAGACGATGTAAGGATATATTTTCATTCTCGGATGGGTGTCCATTTATTTGTTTTGTTTGGACATTATTATGATTTTAATAAAGTATTTATTTATTCTTATGGTCGCATGTAGTATGGATAATATCATTATATTTAAGAATTTTATAATATTAAGACCTGAAAAGAAGCCGACTCTAATGAATTGGGCATTGTGGGGGGTGTTGGGCCGTTTCTCACCTTCCCCGCACGTACCCAACTTTTTGAACCCATTAGGAATCAATTTATCCACCCCTTTCTTTTTTTTCGGCTCGTCCAGGTGGCGACTCCATTTTCTCCAGGCTTAGGACCGTGTTCTCTAAGGGCTCGAGCCTAAAGTGCCAAAAGTCGCAAGAACCATTCCATTGGGAGTGGGGAAAAAAATCCCTGCTCACAGTGGCGACTCTACTAGGGATAAGAGAAGTTGATTTCATTGGTCTTTATATTATTCTATTCTTTCTTATTATGATATTATCCATTGCATGATATTAGATTGCATTGTGTGTGTGAGTTAGGATGCCCGTATTACCCGTGTTGATTAATGTAACGGATACCATACTTTCACTCAAGGTATGAAGATCGAGCATGGCATAACTACTCATAACTTTATACCTTTTGGTATATACTTGCTATGGGAACCTAAGCTTTTTAACTCAAAGACTAAAGCTCATGTAATTAGCCTAGTTACTTTCCTTAGATTTTTACCCTCCATGCTTGTTGTTTGACTATGGTTAATTTATCTTGGCTTAAATCATGGCTTATTTGGTTTGTTCTTTTTCTTATATGACCTACGTACATTTTTAATCTCAAATAAATTTTTCTTTAAATTCCAAAGGACCAAAGTTATTTTTAAAACTTTTCAACATGGTCTTTGGATATAAAACTCTTCTAAAAACAAATCAAAAATTCTTTTCTCATGACTCAAATACAAAGTCAAAAATCCATTTTTTTCTAAAAATCTATTTTTTGCATTTCATCCAACCTTTTCAAAAGAGCTTGCGAATATTTATGTCAATTATGAAAATACCAAAAATCAATTGTGAGCCTAGTTTATACTAAGAATTATTAATCATGGGCTTGTTTTTGTCATGAATCATTAGTTACTTTTTCAAGTGAGAAATATATTTATAATAAATTTCTTTATTTGGTTTTAATCCAATATAGCATAAAAGTTACTTTAGTTGGTTGAATGGATAAAAATCTAATTAATGGAAATTATCAAATCTTCTTGCCGAAAAGTGGTTCTTCTCCCTTTCCCACTCTTTGATTTGCAAGCCAGCTTGCAAAAGGTCTTTGAAGTCCCTTATAAGGATGCGAGACAGCCTTTCACGGAGGTTGGATAGGATGCCTCTAACTATGATCCTAATTTGGTCCGACTAATCAGGCCTCTTCCAGAGCAAAGTAGCCTTATTCCTCCATCTCTTCACATAATCCACAAAATTCTATTTTTTGGCATTTGTCTAATGGACTCAACTTCCATTAATGTAACTTTTAGCTCGATATTGTACCCATATTACTGAGTGAAAGCCTTGTACAACATGTCCCAATCTTTTTGAGTACTTTCCTCTAAGGTGTTGAACCAATATTGGACAACATGGTCCAATGAGAGCATGAAATATCTTAGAGTTTGAGCCTTAGTGGCTCGGGCAGACTGCATAACAGTGATGTACTACTTCACATGGAGATGAGGGTTTCCAGTACCACTATGCCTAGCAAAGGAAGGCATCTTGAACTTATAAGGGACCTCCTCATCTTGTTCAAACAGTTTGTCGATCTCAGACATCTCTTCAATTTTCAACTTCTTTTCAAATTTCTTTTCTAAATCAGCAATCATCTTCTCAACATTAGACATCTCAATTTTTTCAACAGTTGTCTTCTCAACAACCTTTGGCTCTTTCTTCTTGTCTTGAGGACCTTGGAAGTATTGAGCCCAGTCGTCATCATCATCAATGACTACCTTGTCACCATCAAAAGCCACTTCACCAACCTTGGCCTTCCCTTTGTCTTTCGACTTCTTAGTGCTAGCAAATGCCTCGACATTGTTCCCCAAAATTGCAGCCAATTGATTCTTCATGGTCTCAGACAGGGTCTCTTTTATTTCTTTAATCTTGACATTGATGGCATTGTCCACCATTCTTTGAATTTTTTTGGGCTCCATTGCTCTTGGTGAGAAGGTAATTGTGTAACATCCAAAAAATTTTTCTAATTTTTGGAAAATTTGATAAAATAAATTATAATTTAAAAGGATAAATTAAATTAATAGTTTTAAATGAAAAATGAAGGGATTTTAAATGAAAAAGTGAAATATATATATGATATATATGCAAAATATACATAACATATATAAAAGTCAACACTTTTTAAAACAAAAGGGTATTTTGGTAATTAAATCTTATAAATTCAAAATTAATAAAATAATTCAAAAATAAATTAATTTTAAATGGAAGAGGGAAATTAGGACTTTTAATTTATTAAAAAAATAATTAAATAATTAAATATTAAATTATTTTAGTACATATATATATGTGGTTAAAAAAAAGATGAAAAGGAAAGAATATTAAAAATCTTCTTCTTCTTCTTCTTCTTCTTCTTCTTCTTCTCAAGAACGTGGCTTCCATGGATGTTTGAAGACCAAGGATTTTGCTTCTTCCATACTCCAAAAATTGAAGGAATTAACAAGTTTCAAGTGGATTTTTGGTGATTTCCACCAAAATTAGTAAGTTTCCATCTCTTTTCTTTGAATTCCTTGGAAATTTAGATTATGTGAGAATTTGGATTTTTATTTAGTATGTTATAATTGTTGGAATTGGTGTGTATGATGTTATTTTGGGTAGTTAACAATGATTCTAAGGTTAGATTGAAGAGATGATTGAGTTTGGTTAAAGAATGGTGAAGAGAGAGAATTTAGGGTTATGGATTTTTGGGGTTTTGAAAACATGAATTTTAATTGTGCAAATTGATTCTAAATGAGTTATTTTGATTCATAAACAAGTATTTTAAAGTCAAATATTGGATTTGGTGGTGTTGGGTTGGAGTTTGAGAATGGAAGTGGAGATTTAGGGTTTTGGAAAAGTGATTTTCCAAAGTGGTTGAATTATGTGATTTTATTTATTTAATCATATTGTTTAGTGTTAAAAGTGATGAATATAAGCTTGGAATGAGTGATGGATTGTGTTGGAATGGAAAACCTTCAATGGGGGAAGGTTAGGCCATTTTTGAGATTTTGTATATAAGAGTGTATTTTTATAATATAAATGATTTAATGTATTAAAATATGTTTTTAATAATATAAATAAACTTAAAACACTAATTTAATTGTAGTAGAATGAAATTCTAATGTTGAAGTAAAGAAAGGCTAAATTTTTGGAAATTTGTAGGAGTGATGTGTAATTATGATTTAATGTTGGAAATGCCATTAAATGTGATACTAAATGATTATTTGCTATCACATTTGGTTTAGGCATTGAGGGAGATTGATTTGCTTCATCCAAGTGGTGAAGGGCAAGTTAGAAAGATTGGATTGAAGGTTGTTTTTAGCTTGGTTTGGGTTGCTAGTGGAGGTATGTACAAACTTTGAATATAATGTTTATATTTGCATGACATTTGGGCTTAACACATTTCGGTTGGAAAATGTGTTAAGCTACTTGGTTCATTGATTGTGTATGAATAATATGCTATGACATTTGTTAAATGCATTGTGAAAAGCCATTGATAATGGCTAATTTGTGTAACATGTGAAATATGCATATTATGTGAAAATACCCAAAGTAATTGGGTAATGTGTTATGAATGAAAAAATGAGATATGTGTAATAATGAAATGAATGGATATTGATAAAATCGAGAAAAGTGAGAAAAAAAAAGTGAAAATAATGCAATGTGCCTAGATTGAATATGTAAAAATGAGAAAGAAATTAATAATGAGAAATATGAATAAATTGTGTGCCTAGTATGCTATTCAATTTTCAGAGTTCTGGGTTTGGTGGCATGCCTATGATTGCCTACGGGCTATACACTGGAATGGTGAAAAGACTGGGTCGTAAGCCAGCCTAGCTGATAAATATGATGTTTTTGGGGTGAAAAGACTGGGTCGTAAGCCTCAAAAACTATAACAGTCTAGCTGGGTTGAGGACCAAGATACTGGGTACTAAGGGTCTGGCCGGGTTGAGGTCCAAGAGAATGGGGCTGTTACATTATCCATGGATATATATGTTGCCTACGGGGCTAGACACATGGTGTCATTATGGACCAAAGCAGTAACTCTGAAATTTGAAATATTAGATCCTTTTTGGGCCCATGCTTGTCTTTGCTTTACTGTGAATTATGAATTATATACAATTGAGTAATATAATGTTATGAGTTGTGCTTATGAATTATTTGAAAAATATAAGAAAGTGAATTGATGTGACATCTATATGCATTATACATTTTGTATTGCATTGAGTTATATTGTTACTATCAAAGTTTGTATCACTAGGCTTCGGCTTAGCGTGATTGTTTCCATCACGCAGGTGACAGGGTAGACCCAGTTGAGCCAAAGAGTTCTTCTAGACCAGGTCAGGTCTAGACTTGTAGTTGAGCTTGTAGAGTTGCTATCGAGATCAGAAACACTGCCAGCAACATGTATATATTTTTATGTTACTGTACATTTTGAGTTTTATGCATAATATATTATGTTTTGAATTTTATGTATTGTATATTATAAAGAATGTTTGGGTTAATGTATTTGAAATGGGAGAGTAAGTGTGTTTTAAATTATATATATATCTATATGTATAAATGTTTGAGAAAATTGGTGAAATTGAGAAGTATGGTTGAGAGGGTGATTGGAAATTATTGGGAGTGTTTTCTTTTTGCAGGTTGAGTAATTGCTAAATTTTGGGATATCCAAAATACAGACAAAACTCTGGCGAATTTTTCCTAGAGATTTATATATATATTATTTATTTTGGGTTCTTATAACATGAAAATAATATTTATATTCTATTTAATTTTTATATATTTAGAATTTGAAATTTTAAATTGGAAATGTAAAAAAAAATTAGTAAATCTATCTGTGACATTTTTGTACCGTATATGCATATTTTACATATGCTAGAAATATGTTTTGTACGTATATAGGGTATAAGGGTGTTACATTTGTTTTGGTATTAGAGCCTAGGTTTGATTTTCTCGACCTAGGTGGGATGATAGAGAGAGAAAATGGGGGATTTGAAAAATAGTTTTTAATTGTAATACATGCATTGGCACTGGCAGTTTCTGATCTCTGATATAGTATTTTTTGCTTTGTTTACAGATATAGGTAGTTATGGTGTCTCGATCGCATCAGGCTGTTGAGGGTAGTGCAGAGAGTGTGGCTCCATATGAGGGTAGAGATGGAGCTAGAGTTGTATCTGCTGGTGAGGTATCTGTTTCTGTGCCTATGAGACCAGCAGCTGATGAGGTTCCGCCTGGCTGGGTATGGCATATGGTAGAGTTGTTGAGATAGGCTCCAGTTCTGCAGCCGCCATAGCCGCAGCCGCAGTTGCCGGTGAGGCAGTATGATAAATTGAGAAAGTATGGGGCTGAGGACTTTGTTGGTACTACAGATCCTGCCGTAGCAAAGCAGTGGCTAGACTGAGTTCAGAGGATATTTATTCAGTTACAGGCTAGTCTAGAAGAGAAGTTTGATTATGCCAGATCTCTTCTGCAGAGAGATGCATATGATTGGTGGAAGACAGTTCCACATGCTCTGGATGATCCACCAGTCCTGACCTATGATGATTTCCTTTGGGAATTTGAGCAGAAGTATACTCCGAGAGAGTATAAAGATGCAAAGAAGATGGAATTCCTGAGTCTGAGATAGGATACTAGGACAGTGACCGAGTATGAGATCGAGTTTATTCGGTTGAGTCACTATACTGGTGGGATCATTTCTGACGAGTTTGACAGGTGTAGGATGTTTGAGGAGGGATTGAGACCCTCTATCATGTGCATCATTGCAGGCTCTCGGTATCATAATTTCTCCCAGTTAGTTGAAGCTGCCAGGAGTGTTGAGAGGGCGCAGAATCTTGCACCAGCTGCCAGGGTTGAGGAGACCAGATTTAGGAGACCCCAGAGTGAGGCAGGGTCTTCATTAGTGAAGAGAGGCTGAGGGGGACATTTTCAGAGGTTTAGTAGGAGTCAGGGGCAGTTTGACAGGTCAGTATAGTAGCAGAGATAGAGACAGAGACCTGCAATTTCAGTGGCTAGTGCTCCAACTCCAGTGGCTCAGAGACCTAATCCACCTACTTGCATTCATTGTGGTAGAGTACACGGAGGTGTCTGCTGGTGGAGAGGTGCTTCCGGAGTGTGCTTTAGATGTGGCTCGTCAGACCATTTTATCAGAGATTGTCCCGAGCCATCAGAGGTTAGGCAGGCAAATACTGCATCTTCTCGACCCAGTGTCAGAGGAGGTCGTGGTGGCAGAGGTTTTAGTAGAGGTGGTCACCCTGGGTTTAGTCAGAGAGGAGGCTCTACATCCGGAGGCAGTAGGCCAGATGAGGCTGGGCCATCTCAGCGGGTTTATGTGATGCAGAGGTAGCTGGATGCTTCAGCCGTCATTGCGGGTACATTTTCTTTATTTGGTATTTCAGTCCTTGCTCTATTAGATCCTAGATCTATGCATTCATACATAAGTGCACCCATCTTGCCTGTGTCTGAATTGCATTCTGAGTCCCTAGGATTTGATGTCTTGGTGACAAATCCTTTAGGGCATAGTGTTGTGGTGAGCAGGGTGCACCGAGATAGTCCAGTTGTTGTTCAAGATGAGGAGTTTCTCGGTGACCTGATTGAGATGCCTTTTAGCAAATATGATCTGATTTTGGGCATGGATTGGTTATCCAAGCATGGGGCTATGGCAGACTGTCAGAAGAAATGTGTTACTTTGGGAACACGGGATGGTAGGGATGTTATAGTATCTAGTGAGCAGAGGTATCTTTCATTTATGTTTGTTTCAGCTATTTCAGCTGGGAGAATGATTTGGAAGGGATGTGAGGCTTATCTTGCTCATGTTGTAGATACTAGAGTAGTGGGATCCCTGCTTGAAAGTATACCCACAGTTGCAGAGTTTCCAGATGTTTTCCCTGATGAGTTGCCAGGCATACCTCCTAAGAGAGAAGTGGAGTTTGGTATCGATTTGTTGCCCGGTACCACTCCTATCTCTATTACCCCTTATCAGATGGCACTTGTTAAGTTGAGAGAGTTGAAGGTGCAGTTACAGGAGTTATTGGATAAAGGGTTTATCCGCCCTAGTGTGTCCCCGTGGGGAGCGCCAGTGTTGTTTGTGAAGAAGAAGGATGGCACCATGAGATTGTGTATTGATTATAGGCAGTTGAATAAGGTGACCATCAAGAACAAGTATCCTTTGCCTAGGATAGATGATCTCTTTGATCATTTGAAGGGAGCAGTAGTATTCTCTAAGATTGATCTGAGATCAGGGTACCATCAGTTGAGAGTCAGAGATGTGGATGTACCCAAGACAGCTTTTTCTACAAGGTATGGGCATTATGAGTTTCTGGTGATGCCCTTTGGATTGACGAATGCACCAGTAGCTTTTATGGATTTTATGAACAGGGTATTCAAACCATATTTAGATCAGTTTGTGGTGGTCTTCATTGATGAAATTTTGGTGTATTGCAGATTCTGAGAGAGAAGTAGTTGTATGCTAAACTGTCTAAGTGCGAGTTCTGGCTCGATGAGGTAGCTTTTCTTGGTCATGTGGTTTCAGTAGAGGGTATTAGAGTTGATCCGAGTAAAATTGAGGCTATCTTGAATTGGAGTCCACCAAAGATTGTGACAGAGGTTAGAATTTTTTTAAGATTGGCAGGCTATTATCGTCGGTTTGTGGAGGGTTTTTCTATAATAGCTACACCACTCACCAGATTACTTCAGAAAGGAGTTAAATTTGTGTGGACAGATCAGTGTCAGGCGAGTTTTGAGCAGCTGAGGGAGATGTTGACTCAAGCTCCTGTCCTTACCCTGCCTGTGGAAGGTAAACCATATGTGATATATAGTGATGCTTCACACAATGGTTTAGGTTGTGTTTTGATGCAGAAGGGTAGAGTCATTGCTTATGCCTCTCGATAGTTGAAACCGCATGAGCTAAATTATCCACGCATGATTTGGAATTAGCAGCAATAGTCTTTGCCTTGAAGATTTGGCGACATTATTTGTATGGGGAAAAGTGTTTCATTTATACAGATCACAAGAGTTTGAAATACCTGGGTGTTCAGAGATAGCTGAATCTTCGGCAGAGGCGGTGGTTAGAGTTGATTAAGGACTACGACTGTTTGATTAATTATCATCCTGGTAAGGCAAATGTTGTTGCTGATGCCTTGAGTAAAAAATCTTTGGCAGGTTTGACTGCTTATTCGCTCTCGTTGCTTGTTGAGTTGAGAGCATTGCATGCTCAATTTGAGTCTTCTGATGATGGTGCTTTGATGGCTCAGTTGCAGTTGAGGCCAGTCTTGTTGGATCATATTAGGGAGGCTTAATTAGCAGATGAGAGAATTCAGAAAATTGTGCTGGTTTGTCAAAAAGGGGAAAGTCGAGACTTTTATGTGAGGGATGATGGCAGTCTATGATACAGAGATAGATTGTGTATTCCTGATGATGCAGAATTGAAAAGAATGATATTAGAGGAAGCACATTAGTCACTTTTTGCTATGCACTTTGGGAGTACCAAGATGTATCAGGACTTAAAGCGACATTATTGGTGGTCAGGTATGAAGAGGGACATAGCAGAGTTTGTATCCAGATGTCTCACTTGCTAGAAAGTGAAGGCTGAAAACCAAGTTCCTTCAGGATTGCTCCAACCTTTATCAGTGCCAGAGTGGAAATGGGAGCGAGTGACAATGGATTTTGTGACTGGACTACCTTTGACTCAGAAGAAGCATGGTACAATCTGGGTGATAGTTGATTGGATGATGAGACAGCTCATTTTCTTCCAGTTTGGATGGATTATTCTCTTGAGAGGCTGGTTGAGCTGTATATTAATGAGATAGTCAGGTTGCATGGAGTCCCAGTTTCTTTGGTGTCGGATCGAGATCCCAGGTTTACTTTGAGGTTTTGGAAGAGTTTGCATAATGCTCTGGGTTCTTAATTGCATTTTAGTACTACTTTCCATCCTCAGATAGATGGACAATCAGAGAGAGTGATACAGATTTTGGAGGATATGTTGAGGAGCTGTATCATTGATTTTGCCGGGAATTGGGACAGATTTTTGCCATTAATTGAATTTGCTTATACCAATAGTCATCAGTTGAGTATTGGGATGACTCCTTATGAAGCTTTATATGGCAGGAGATGCAGGACACCTTTGTGTTGGGATATAGTTGCAGAAGGTAAACTGGTTGGTCCCGATTTGATTAAGGAAACAGAGGAGAAAGTGAAGGTGATTCGGGGTCATTTGAAAGCAGCTTCAGACCGACAGAAATCTTATTCAGATTTAAAGAGAAGAGACATAGAGTTCAGTGTGGGAGATAAAGTGTTTCTGAAGGTGTCTCCATGGAAGAAGATTTTGAGATTTGGCCGCAAAGGGAAGTTGAGTCCTCGTTTCATAGGACCATATGAGGTGTTGGAGAGAGTTTTTCCATTGGCTTATAGACTAGCTTTGCCGCCTGAGTTGGATCGAATACATAATGTTTTTCCATGTCTCGATGCTTCAGAGATATAGATCTGACCCATCTCATATCTTGTTAGTAGAGTCCATTAAGGTGAGTCCAGATCTGACTTACGAGAAATAACTAGTGGCGATTTTGGCACGAGAGATTAATGAATTGAGGAATAAGAGGGTGCCGCTTATGAAAGTCCTTTGAAGGAATCATGCCACTGAGGAGGCGACATGGGAAAGTGAGCAGGCGATGTAGAGTCAGTTTCCCCATTTGTTCCAGACTTGAGGACAGGTAATTTCGAGGACGAAATTTATTTTAGGGGGAGAGAATTGTAACATCCAAAAAATTTTAAAAAATTTTCTAATTTTTGGAAAATTTGATAAAATAAATTATAATTTAAAAGGACAAATTAAATTAATTATTTTAAATGAAAAATGAAGGGATTTTAAATGAAAAAGTGAAATATATATATGATATATATGCAAAATATACATAACATAGATAAAAGTCAACACTTTTTAAAAGAAAATGGTATTTTGGTAATTAAATCTTATAAATTCAAAATTAATAAAATAATTCAAAAACAAATTAATTTTGAATGGAAGAGGGAAATTAGGATTTTTAATTTATTAAAAAAATAATTAAATAATTAAATAATAAATTATTTTAATACATATATATGTGGTTAAAAAAAAGATGAAAATGAAAGAATATTAAAAATCTTCTTCTTCTTCTCAAGAACGTGGCTTCCATGGATGTTTGAAGACCAAGGATTTTGCTTCTTCCGTACTCCATAAATTGAAGGAATTAACAAGTTTCAAGTGGATTTTTGGTGATTTCCACCAAAATTAGTAAGTTTCCATCTCCTTTCTTTGAATTCCTTGGAAATTTAGATTATGTGAGAATTTGAATTTTTATGTAGTATGTTATAATTGTTGGAATTGGTGTGTATGATGTTATTTCGGGTAGTTAACAATGATTCTAAGGTTAGATTGAAGAGATGCTGGAGTTTGGTTAAAGAATGGCGAAGAGAGAGAATTTAGGGTTATGGATTTTTGGGGTTTTGAAAACATGAATTTTAATTGTGCAAATTGATTCCAAATGAGTTGTTTTGATTCATAAACAAGTATTTTAAAGTCAAATATTGGATTTGGTGGTGTTGGGTTGGAGTTTGAGAATGGAAGTGGAGATTTAGGGTTTTGGAAAAGTGATTTTCCAAAGTGGTTGAATTATGTGATTTTATTTATTTAATCATGTTGTTTAGTGTTAAAAGTGATGAATATAAGCTTGGAATGAGTGATGGATTGTGTTGGAATGGAAAACCTTCAATGGGGGAAGGTTAGGCCATTTTTGAGATTTTGTATATAAGAGTGTATTTTTATAATGTAAATGATTTAAATGTATTAAAATATATTTTTAATAATATAAATTAACTTAAAACACTAATTTAATTGTAGTAGAATGAAATTCTAATGTTGAAGTAAGGAAAGGCTAAATTTTTGAAATTTGTAGGAGTGATGTGTAATTATGATTTAATGTTGGAAATGCCATTAAATGTGATACTAAATGATTATTTGCTATCACATTTGGTTTAGGCATTGAGGGAGATTGATTTGCTTCATCCAAGTGGTGAAGGGCAAGTTAGAAAGATTAGATTGAAGGTTGTTTTTAGCTTGCTTTGAGTTGCTAGTGGAGGTATGTACAAACTTTGAATATAATGTTTATATTTGCATGACATTTGGGCTTAAAACATTTTGGTTGGAAAATGTGTTAAGCTACTTGGTTCATTGATTGTGTATGAATAATATGCTATGACATTTGCTAAATGCATTGTGAAAAGCCATTTATAATGGCTAATTTGTGTAACATGTGAAATATGCATATTATGTGAAAATACCCAAAGTAATTGGGTAATGTGTTGTGAATGCAAAAATGAGATATGTGTAATAATGAAATGAATTGATATTGATAAAAATGAGAAAAGTGAGAAAAAAATTTGAAAATAAGGCAATGTGCCAAGATTGAATATGTAAAAATGAGAAAGAGATTAATAATGAGAAATATGAATAAATTGTGTGCCTAGTATGCTATTCAATTTTCAGAGTTCTGGGTTTGGTGCCATGCCTATGATTGCCTACGGGCTATATGCTGGAATGGTGAAAAGACTGGATCGTAAGCCAGGCCAGCTGATAAATATGATGTTTTTGGGGTGAAAAGACTGGGTCGTAAGCCTCAAAAACTGTAACAGTGTAGCCGGGTTGAGGACCAAGATACTGGGGCTTAAGGGTCTAGTCGGGTTGAGGTCCAAGAGACTGGGGCTGTTACATTATCCATGGATATATATATTGCCTACGGAGCTAGACACAAGGTGTCATTATGGACCAAAGCAGTAACTCTGAAATTTGAATAGCATATTAGATCCTTTTTGGGCCCATGCTTGTCTTTGTTTTACTGTGAATTATGAATTATGATACAATTGAGTAATATAATGTTATGAGTTGTGCTTATGAATTATTTGAAAAATATAAGAAAGTGAATTGATGTGACATCTATATGCATTGTACATTTTGTATTGCATTGAGTTATATTGTTATTATCAAAGTTTGTACCACTAGGCTTCGGCTTAGAGCGATTGTTTCCATCGCGCAGGTGACAGGGTAGACCCAGTGAGCCAAAGAGTTCTTCTAGACCAGGTCGGGTCTAGACTTGTAGTTAAGCTTGTAGAGTTGCTATCGAGATCATAAACACTACCAGCAACATGTATATATTTTTATGTTACTGTACATTTTGAGTTTTATGCATAATATATTATGTTTTGAATTTTATGTATTGTATATTATAAAGAATGTTTGGGTTAATATATTTGAAATGGGAGAGTAAGTGTGTTTTAATTTTTATATATATCTATATGTATAAATGTTTGAGAAAATTGGTGAAATTGAGAAGTATGGTTGAGAGGGTGGTTGGAAATTATTGGGAGTGTTTTCTTTTTGCAGGTTGAGTAATTGCTAAATTTTGGGATATCCAAAATACAGACAAAACTCTAGCAAATTTTTCCTAGAGATTTATATATATATTATTTATTTTGGGTTCTTATAACAAGTAAATAATATTTATATTCTATTTAATTTTTATATATTTAGAATTTGAAATTTTAAATTGGAAATGTAAAAAAAAAAAATTAGTAAATCCGTCTATGACATTTTTGTATTGTGTATGCGTATTTTACATATGCTAGAAATATGTTTTGTATGTATATAGGGTATAAGGGTGTTACAAATTGAGTCACTGCTAGATTCTATGTCACTGTTGTAGGTGGGGTTGTCGTACGCTCTTGAGCTACTGTACTCCAGGTCTGTTAGCCAGAAGGGATTAATGATATGACATGTGATGCATGTATGAATGTATGCACAAGCCATAAACAAACAAAAATAATTAGGACGTTCCTTCCAACCTTATAACTTCCATTCAAAAATGGCGAGTCTCTTTTCCTAGGTTTATGGTCAACAAAATACCAACATGGGGTATCTTGTTTTCGAATAATTCCCTCGGATGATTTTAACCAATAGTTATATTTTTGAACATGGAAATCACTTCATAATAATTCCCATTAATTAGGCTTTAATCTATCCAATCAACTAAAGCAGCTTTTATGCCATATTGGATTTAATCTAAATTAAGAGATTTATTATAAATAGATTTCTCACTTAATAAAGTAACTAATGATCCATGCCAAAAATAAGCCCATAATTAATAATTCTTAGTATAAACTAGGCTCACAATTGATTTTTGGTATTTCATAATTGACCTAAATATTTGTAAGCTCTTTCAAAAGATTATGAAAATAATTTTGTTTCTAAGCCCATTGTAAAAAGATTTTAGAAAAAATGGATTTTGGGCTTTGTATTTGGGTCATGAGAAAAGAATTTTTGATTTATTTTTTTAGAAATGTTTTATGTCCAAAGACCATCTTAAAAAGTTTTGAAAATAGCTTTGGTATTTTGGACTTTAAAGAAAAAATTACTTTGATCTTACAATGTACTTAGGTCATATTAGAAAAGGAACAAACCAAATAAGCCATGATTTAAGCCAAGATAAATTAACCATAGTCAAACAACAAGCATTTGGGGTAAAAACCTAAGGAAAGTAACTAGGCCAATTACATGAGCTTTAGTTTTTGGGTTGAAAAGGCTTAGGTTACATAGCAAGTATATACCAAAAGGTACAAGGCTATGAGTGGTTATGCCATGCTCGATCTCCATACCTTGAGTGAAAGTATGGTATCCCTTACATAATACAACACGGGTAACACGGGCATCCTAACTCACGTACACGATGCAATTTAATATGATGCAATGGATAATATCATGATAAGAAATAATATAAAGACCAACGGAATCAACTTCTCTTATCCCCAGTGGAGTCACCACTACAAGCGGGGATTTTCGTCCCCACTCATGGTGAAATGGTTCTTGCGATTTTGGCACTATTAGGCTCAAGGCCTTAGAGAACACGAGCCTAAATTTGGAGAAAATGGAGTAATCACTCGAACGGGCTGGGAAAAATAAAGAGGTGGATGACTCGATTCCTAAGGAATCCTCAACCTTCTAATGGGTTCGAAAAGTTAGGTACATGTGGGAAAGGTGAGAAATGGCCCAGCACCCCCACAACGCCCGGTTCATTGGAACCGGCCTCCTTTTCAAGACTTAATATTATAAAATTCTTAAATATAATGATATTATCCATACTACATGCAATAATTAAAATAAAGCATCGTTATATTAAAATCAAAGCAATGTTCAAACAAAATAAATGAATAGACACCCATCCGAGGATGGAAATGTGTCCTTACATCGTCTAATGTCTAAAACTAAATAGGACACCCACCAAAAGGTGGAAACCTATCTTTTACATTAATCTCAAAATAAAAAAAACAAATTAAATTACATGAAAATTAATTAATGAGGTACCCAATCATGGAAACATACCTCTTACAATTTTAATATCAAGATAAACAAATGATAATAATAATTGTAATATCCCAAAATGTACCCTAGAAGTTTTGGTATTATTGTTATAATTGGATTTTATGTATATGTTTCTTTGGTAAGAGAAAAGAATTATATAGAGAATGTATATGTTGTGTATATGAAAATATATACAACATATACACAAGTCAAAGTCAAAGAAGGTTAGTGGAAGAAGATATTTAGTTATTTTAATTAATTAAATTAATTAGTGGAAATGGAAAATTAAATGAATGGAAGAGATTAATTTGGATTATTTTAATATTATAATTGCTTGGATGAGAGGGTTTTAAGGAAAAGTTGACTTTGATTTCTTTGGTTTCTTTCTTTCTCTCTTTCTTCATCGTGGTTCTCTTTCCTTTTCTTTCTTTTTCCTTTTGTTGTCCGACCATCAAAGAAGCAAGAGAGCAAGAAGAGTTTTAATCTTCCAAGTTTAAGATTGAAGGAAGTTTTCAAGAGATCAAGTTGGAGATTTAAGAGTTTCCTCATTCTTGGTAAGTCTTTCCACTTGATTCTTTGATTGTTTGGGTTTGTGAGTTGAAGTTGTGTTAGAGAATGTGTTTGTTTGATTTTGGGTGTGTTTAAGAGTGTTTGGTTCTATTGATTTTTGGATTTTGGAGTTGGATGGAAGGAAAGAGTAAGTTTGTTGGTCTAAAAGTGTTGTGGTTGTGTTTAGGGTGGTGATGATATTTTGGATTGTGTTTGATGTATATTTTGGGTTGTTTTGTTGTTTTTGCTAGTTTGATATGGTTTTGGGTATGTTTGGCTAAGTTGGTTTGAAGTGGATGATGGTGGTAAGAAGAAAAATGTTGGTTGTGAGGTTGTTGTGGCCGGAATCTGGGTTTTTGGTCTGACACGCCCACGAACACGTCCAGGTCTTTAGGCGTGTCAATTGTTCTGTGTGGCAGTAGGTTTGACACGGCCAGTAACATGCCTGTGTTATTGAACGTGTCATAGCCACTGTGTTATTGGGGAATTGACACAGCCATGAGCATGCTCATGTTGTTGGACGTGTCAATATTTCTGAGAGACAGAATGTATTACACGCCCAGTGACACGCCCGTGGTTCTGAGCATGTCAATGCTTCTGTGTTGTAGAGTTAAGGCACGGTAAGGGACACGCCCGTGTGGTTGAGCGTGTCATGTTTAGAGTTTTCCCTAGTTGGTTCTTAGCCTTATGATCTCATGTGGGTTTCATCATTCTTTTGGAATAGGTTGTGAAGAACGTGATTTGCTATAATTTAAGAAGTGGAGGATTTTTGGAAGAGGAAGTCAATAGAGTTGTGTGGGTTGTTTTAAGGTAAGTACAAACCTTGCATTATTGCATACATTCATGTGATTTTGGAACTTATACATTTGAGTATGAATGTACTAAGGAATCTTATTGCATTGTTGATATATATATGAATAATGTTATGTTTTATACAATGTGAACTTTGTGAAATGCAATATGATATATGTATATTGATTATGAGTATTTGAAAATGAATTGAAATAGAATGAAGTGTGAAGCCAATGTGGTTGGCTATGATATTATAAATGATGTTGGAGGCATGATTGCCTAATTGTTTATAAGACATGAATTGAGAAAGAGAATGGTAAAGAGGTAAATGAATTGATTGTATGCCTAATATGTTATTCAATTTTCAGAGTGTTGGGTTTGGTGGCATGCCTATGAAAGGTAACAGTCTTGCCGGGTTGAGGATCTCTTCAAATTGAGTTGAATTGAGCTCCAAGAGACTGGGTCTGTTACACTATATGAATAATTGATATGAAATATATGAAAAGTAACAGTCTTGCCGGGTTGAGGATCTCCTCAATTTCAATCGGGTTGATGGTCCAAGAGACTGGGTCTGTTACTAGTAACAGTCTTGCCGGGTTGAGGATCTCCTCAAGCTTGTTGAGTTGATGGTCCAAGAGACTGGGTCTGTTACATTATCCATGGATAGAGATATGAGATATATTGCCTACGGGCTTGATCATTGTGATTATAGACAAAAGCAGTAACTCTGAACTATGAATATCATATTAAATACTTGTTGGGCCCATGTGTGTCTATGTTATTATTATTGATTGTATGACATTGATATTGACATTGCATAATATCATTATGGTTTGTACCACTAAGCCGCTGGCTTATTGTAATTTATCGCGCAGGTGATAGGGTCGAGACGGAAGATTCCTCTAGACCTAGTTGAGTTTATGCTTGAAGAGTTGGCCTAGAGCTTAAAGATCAGAGAGTCAAGCTGCCAATCATGTATATATTTCATGTTTTGTAAATTTTGATTTTTAATGTATGTGTACTTGTAAGTATTTGTTATAATTTCCGCTACGGATTAATAAACGTTTTTATCTATTTTTTTTTATGAATTTCTTCTAAACCTTTGATATTTGTTTTATTTCTTTTCGAGTTATGACTTGTGTATTTTATAAACTGTGGCATTTTCTATATTCAGTATACGTATATTACGATCGTATAAGCATGCTGTGTACGTATACGGGGTATAGGGGTGTTACAATAATAATAAAGTAAATATCCATCTATGATAAATTAAACATTGAAATTAAATAAATCGATCATCAAAACATATAATAAACTACATGATCCAATCTAAAACTAAATAAAGCAATGAAAATATAAATTTAGGTTTACATATTGAATTTGGGTTTTTTAATCAAAATTAGGGTTTGGAATTCTTATGAAAAAGAATTAGGGTTTATGAAAATATGATTAAATGGAATTAGGGTTTAACTAATTTTAGGTTATGATCTACATATTAGGTGTATGAAACATAATTTTAGGATTTTAAATAAAGGCTAGGGTTTTAGTTATCAAACTAGGGTTATAGCATTTTTTGCTAGGAAAATTAAATTGTGGTTTTGGATTTTCGGATTAGGGTTTTACAAAGTATAGAATGCTTAAATTAAGACTTTAAGGTTTTGGAAAATTTGATTGAGCTTTAAAAGAGAAAATTAGGAACTTGAATTAATTAATTAAGATAAGATTCTATGATTTAAAATTTGGAACAAATTGAATACTGAAGGTAAGACTTATTGAATGAAATTCCTAAAGTTATGTTTGAAGTAATAATAACAATATGCTCAATTAACAAGATAAGAGGAATGCAAATTTAAGCTAAATGAATTAATGAATTAATGAAGATGTACCTCTGTCGTAGGCTCCTCCAATTTTAAATGCTTTGAATTAAATCTGATGTTTATTATAGCCTGAATCAGCTCTGGTTATTGGTGGAAGGAAACAACTATTTGATGCAATTGTTATATTGTTTACTGTTTTCTCAATTGCTTCTTTATGATTAAGGTTTCATATGACTCTTATCCTCGCTTTCCTTTACTTCCAGTTTATTAATCCCAGTTGCTCCCTTGATTTTCGATATTGCTCTCTCTCTCTTTTACTGCCAATCTATTCATCCCAGTTGCCTCCCTTTTCTATATGTGTTAATCATATATTTATAGGAAAACTTACCTTGACCCTAAACCTAATCCGACTCTCATAAGTTAATTATGAAGTCAATTGGCCAATACAATTATGTTTAGGACTCAGATTAAAGGCTGAAATCGATATGGAGTGCACCTCATATCAATTTGGGCTGTCCAAATCGACATGAGGTAGATTCCATATCAATTTGGCCAACCAAATCGATATGAAATTGCCTCATATCGATTTGGGCTAGTCAAATCAGTATGAGGCACTTCCCTTATCAATTTGGCAAGCTCCCACATTGATATGGGCAGCACCCATATAAATTTGAGATTGGGAGAACCAACTCGACCAAAACCATTAATTTCGACTCAAACCGGTCCAAAATAATTAAACTTTCAGCCAATATTTTTGCAATTTTGATATAACCTCCAATTTAATTCTAAAATTAGGTTTAAGAAATCTAAATTCATAATGGACCAACATAAACCCTTTAAATTTAAACCGGTTCAAATTTAAGGGTCCACATTTATTTTCACTTCAACAAAAATATTTATGATGATGGCAGCTTGATCTAGCATCATTCAGGGTTCCTATGCTAGTTATTTGAATTGCATAAAATGGCATTTTTTTTCTTAATTTAATGGATATGATAAGTGCATTTCATTATTCATAGTTATTGTGAAGTCCAATAGTTCATCAATGCTCCTCCTTTAAGATATAAGAGGTACCTTATTTTTTATAGCTATTATACTTTATTTCTTTTGTGTTGCCTCAGCTCTCAACCTGTCATGATATGTTATTTTTATTTATTACTTATAATGAATTCTTTGTCTATATACTTGTGAGCGGGGATTTTCACCCCCCACTCCCATTTGCAATGGTTCTTGTGATTTCGGCACTGTTAGGCTTAGGGCCTTAGAAACACGGGCCTAACTCCGGAGAAAATGAAGTCGCCACCCAGACAGGATGGGAAAATAAAAAGGGGTAGATGACTTTATTCCCAAGGGATTCCTAACCCCCTATTGAGTTTAAAAAGTTAGGTGTGCATGGGGAAGGTGAGAATGACCCAAAACCCCCCCACAACACCCGAATCAATTGAACCGGCCTCCTTTTTAGGTCTAAATATTATTAAATTCTTAACTTATTGAAATATCATCCATACTACATGCAATTCAAAATAAATAAATATTCATTGTATTAAAATCAGGGAATGTCAAAATAAGCAAATAAAAATGGGCACCCATACAAGATGAAAACATGCCCTTACAATCATGTCCAACATCCAATACTAAACAAAATAGGATACCCACCATTTGGTGAAAACATGTCCTTTACATTAATCCAAAACTTAAAATAAATAAAATTACATTGATCCTAACAAGTAAGGCACCCACAAAGTGAAAATATGCCTTTTACATTCTTGAAATCAAAATAAACCAATTAAAACATCCAACCATTCATCATGAATAAAATAGAAATAAATCATTCATCATAAGCACATAATATATCAAATAATTAAATATAATGGTTGATCTTAAATAAATCATTAAATGCGCCAAATTAGGGTTTACATATTAAATTAGAGTATCAGGGTAAATTTAGGGTTTTAGATGGAAAACTAGGGTTTTAAACTAAAATTTAAGGTTTGGGGATCAAATTAGGGTTTTGGTTTTAAAAACATGTAAATAGAATTTTGGATGAACTATTAGGATTTTGATTTTAATAATATGTGAATAGGGTTTTGGATGAACTAATTAGGGTTTTATATCTCGAAAATAATATTTTGGATGATCAAATTAGGGGCAAAACATGTAATTTAAACTTAAACATAATGGATTAGGGTTTTGAATCAAATTTTTATGGTTTTGCATGAACTGCCCCCAAGGTTCTTTTTATATTGAAATCAATATTGTTAATTATTAGGCTATTGGATGTCCTAACGGATTATTGTCCAAAGAGGATGATGATTTAAAGGGTTTATGTAATCATTGCAAGCTAAACTAACTTTCTGTATGATGATAAAAATAATTACTATATGGAACAATGAAAACGATAAACATTGAAGACAATGATCAAGAATAACCTCTGTTAATATTAAATAAATTAATCTTGAGAATGTTGGTTGCACCAAATTTAAAGAGATGACCCAGCTTATTGCCTGAATCCACTAAGGTTTTGGCTGGAGGTTTAATGCAATAGAGATAGATTTGATTCCTGCCTCTTGGTTGTATGTGTTTTAATTGTTGCTACTGTCCTCAACTAATCTTTGTTTCTAGCTAATCCTTGTTGTTAATAATTCTTATTGCTGGTTTTGCTTTTATTTTGGATGCTATCATCTTTGTGTTTTTTTATTACATCATTCCCCCTGCGTAGCTCTTAATCTATGTATTTATAATATAATCCAAGGACTTCATTCTATTTTTCAAAACCTAAACTTATTGGAAAACCTCATTCTCTTCAATTTAATCCCAATTAGGACACTTAAATAGGCCGGTATTAAGAGATCATTTCAAATTGGTTCCAATTAGACATGAGTAGGTGCCCATGTCGAATTGGACATGCCCAAATTCGACATGGGCATGCTCATGTCGAATTAAATTTGATTTAATTTGACATGCATGCTCATGTTGAATTAAACTTTATTTAATTTGATATGAGCAAGGCTCATGTCGAATTAAGATGGCCCATTCCTATTTAAATCGAACTGGATTGATTTAGGCTTAAAAATTGAGACTGAATTTAATTCGAACTTTAAAAAATGGACTAGACTAGGTTTAGGCTTCATAAAATTGCATTGGACTTAATTTGTGTAACACCCTTATACCCTATACATGTACAACACATACACCCAGTATATGTGAAATATGTATACACAGTATAAAAATGTCACAATCCGGTTTAATAAAAAATTTTCACTTTTCTAATTTATAATCTTAAATACTTTTAAATGTATATTTAAATAACAAAAAATTATTATTAGAAATCATAGGTTCTAAATTAAGCATTTTTCATAAAAATCTCTAGCATTTTTCATAATAATTTTTCATAATTATTATTTGTCTATAATTTGGACATTTCCAAATTCAACAAAACCTCAGCCTGCTGTGAGCGGAGATTTTTGCCCCCACTCCCAGTGGAATGATGCGATTTCGGCACTGTTAGAGAACACAGGCCTAAGCTCGAAGAAAATGGAGTCGCCACCCGAAAGGGCTGAAAAAAAAGGGGTGGATGACTCGATTCCTAAGGAATTCCCAACCCCCTAATGGGTTTGAAAGTTGGGTACGTGCAGGGAAGGTGAGAAATGGCTCAGCACCCCAACAACGCCTAGTTCATTTGAACTGGCCTCCTTTGCAGGTCCTAATATTATAAAATTCTTAAATACCATGATATTATCCATACTACATGCGATCATAAGAATAAATAAATACTTTATTAAAATCACAATAATGTCCAAACAAAATAAATAAATGGACACCCATCCGAGGATAGAAACATGTCATTACATCGTCTAATATCTAAAACTAAATAGGACACCCACCAAAAGGTGGAAACATGTCCTTTACATTAATCCAAAACATTAGAATAAACTAAATTACATGATGCTCACAATATGAGGTACCCAAAATATGGAAACATACCTCTTACAATGTTTTGCAACCAAAGCAAATCAATAAAAATAACCAACCATTCATCATAAGTAAATCATTCATCAAGGATATGAAACATCAATCAAAATATATAATAAATATTCATCTAGCTTAAATAAAGCAGTAAGTATATAAATTTAGAGTTTATGCATCAATTAGGGTTTCTTGAATAAAATTAGGGTTTCATGGGTTTTATTTTTAACAATTAGGACTTTTTAATTACTGGATCAGTCCATTGAGAAATATTTAAAATAAAAGAAATAATATGGCTACTGGATGTTTGAATTAAAGATTAGGTTTAAAAAAATTATGGTTTAAATCTAAAGAATGAATGTTTTGAATTTAGGGTTTTGGAAGTTGTATGAAAATAGGATTTAAAAGTTAAGTATTTGGAAAGAATAGGCTACTATGATAATTTGGAAAAACATAATAATAATAATTATTATTTAGTGAAAGCTTAAGCTATTCTAATAATTAAGTGAAAAAAGAACTAATTAGGGGGTTTTTTTTTTATTTTAAGGGAATGAAATTTGAGTTTTTCAGAAAGCAGAACTTGAGATTTAGGTTTTAAAGAGTGATTAGGGTTTGAATTAAATATATTAAAGCTTTTAAGTTGATTACTGTGAAAAAATTTTAAAATTTAAAGACCACTATCCAATTGCAAGGATCAATTTTGATGTATCAATTACTATTAGATGAGAGTTAATTTTAACAATTAAAATTTAAATACACATACCTGCGTTTGAAGGCTCCACCAAAAAATTGTTGGCAAAATTCCTGGCCGAGCTTAACACCAAGGCATAAGATTGCTTCCTGCCTTGATCACTTCTTATTGCTTTATTGTTGCTTGTTTTCTCTAGTCCTTGAATCACTTGCTAAAAAGTCTGAATAATTCTTGAACCAATCTCTTCTCCTGGCCAAAATCTTTTCTTTTTTTGTTTGTTTTTAATGTGGTATTTATACAAAAATAAAAACCTAATACTAATTGTTT
The DNA here is from genome assembly GCA_947685225.1 of Garcia nutans. Taxonomy (NCBI): domain Eukaryota; kingdom Viridiplantae; phylum Streptophyta; class Magnoliopsida; order Malpighiales; family Euphorbiaceae; genus Garcia; species Garcia nutans. The sequence goes on along the minus strand of CANTUV010000011.1, from coordinate 31,586,005 downwards.
AAGGAAATAAAACTATCTAGGAAATAAAATCAAAATCGAGTAAAATAAGGTTTTAGCAAAAACTGTGCTTTGGCCCGAGCGAGACTGGCGCTGGGCGAGCTGCACAAGGATCGAGCTGGGCGCAAGTAAAATTGCACGTGGGGTGCAATTTTGCCGCAGGCAAAACCTACGGCGAATTGGCCCAAGCCAATTCGTCGCTGGCTACTTTTGTCGCTGATTCTGCTGTTGCAGATTTTTTTTTATTTTTTTTTATTTATATATATATATATTTAAAAATAAATAAATAAATAAATAATAAAAAGTAAAATAAATATTATATTAAAATAAATATTAAATATTAAAAAATAAATATTTATAAATAAATAAAGAAAATAATATAATAAATAATAAATAATCAAAATAAATATTAAATATTAAAATAAATAATATATACAATAAAAATTATTTCAGACTATTTTAAAATTTTTGGACTGGACTGGATTAAAAATTAAGGGTCTACAGTTTGCCCCCTGCTTAAGCGATCTGAGACTACAGTAAAAGAGAGTGAAAAGCAATGTGATTTTTGACTAGGTTTAGAGCCAGACTGGACTCTGTACCCAAGGTTGGTTTGAGTTTTGGACTCAAAAAATAATTTGAGTTCTGCATCCAAGGTGTGTTTTGGACTCAAAAATAATTTGGGTTTTGAACTCGAGGTATGTTCTAGACTAAAAAATAATTTTGGTTCTGGACCCGAGGTAAGTTCTGGACTTAAAAATAATTTGGGTTCTAGACCCGAAGTAAGTTTTGGACTAAAAAATAATTTAGATTTTGGACCCGAGGTGAATTTGGACTCAAAAATATTTTGGGTTCTGGACTCGAGGTGAGTTTTTGATTTGAAAATAATTTGGGTTTTTGACCCAAGATGAGTTTTTTGGACTAAAAAATAATTTAGGTTCTGGACCTGGGATGAGTTTTAGATTCAAAAATAATTTAGGTTCTGGACTCGGGATGAGTTTTGGATTCAAAAATAATTTGGGTTCTGGATCCAAGGTGAGTTTTTCGGACTATAAAATAATTTAGGTTCTGGACCTGGGATGAGTTTTGGATTTAAAAATAATTTAGATTTTGGACTTGGGATGAATTTTGGAGTAAAAAATAGTTTGGGTTCTGAACCCGGGGTGAGTTTTGGATTCAAAAATAATTTAGGTTCTAGACCCAAAGTAAGTTCTGGACTAAAAAATAATTTAGGTTCTAGACCCGAGATGAATTCTAGGCTTAGAAATAATTTGAATTATCTGTAAAAAAATAATTGTAGTCAGTATGATATTAAAGAAATTTGTAAAAAATTTAGCTGCAAATAATTTAGCTATTTTTTACCATACCTATATCCTTTTGCTCCCTGTGTAGAAAATATTTTAAAAGTACAAAAATATTTTTAGCCACGCAAATATTCGAATAATTAAATTTACTATTTATTCACTATTTACTTACTATTCACTAACTATTTATTCACTATTTATCCACAGTGATATTGACTTTTTTTCTTTTCTTTTTCGCGGAAAGTATTATTTTTCCCTTTTGCCTTTTTTCTTTTTCCTTTGCAATTTGCCTATATAAACGGTTCATTTCCTCAATACTCATGCACACTTACATTCATTCACAAATTTTTATATTTTCATAGTAAGCAGAGAGTTGATCAGCAAATGGAAAGGATGCATTCTTCTAGATCAGGACCTCGATCCAATGCTAAGTTGATAGAATTTATTCAACGATATGAAAATGGTACTGTAAGTCTACTAGCTGGGATGCAGCTTCATCGCAGTTCAAGCCAAAAAACTAAGCTAACATTGCAACTTAATATTTTAATAGCACAAATATGTATTATTTTATTTTATTTTATTTTATTATTATTAGTTTTTTTTCCTTTTTTTTGTTTTTTAGTTTTTATTCTCTCTTTTTTTTAATTATTAACAGTACTAAAGATTAGAAAAGAATAAATTAAAATAGAATATAGCGAGTAATTTTAGGCAATGAATCAGTAGTATTGGTATGATGATATACTTACCTTGAGGTGACTTACCTAGCTCCATGTTAGCATGATCGATGTGTTGTTCGGGGCGGAGGGTATATATATAAAACCCGACAATGGCATTGTAACACCCCATCCCAACCTACATATGTAAGCTGAGTAGAGGTGCCACACTAACCTAATGTTGCTACCAATTTTACTTAGTCAAATTTTAGTTCCGATTTTTACAAAATTTTTGCCATAGTTTCGCCTAAAAATTGAGTCCCAAGTGTCGACAAAACCGGTTTTTTTTCTTATTTTCAAAAATATTTTACACAAACCAATGCAAACAAAATCATTCTTAGTACACTCCTAATAAATCCCCCTTGTAACCTCAACTACAACCTGCAAAAAGGATTTACACTTCTAGTACAACATAAAATAAAGGTTTTGTGACAACCCCCATATTTAAATATTACACAGCGGAAGTTATAAAATATTTACATATTTACAAATTCATATACATCAAAACTCAAGTTTTACAACACATAAAATTTATACATGATTGGCAAGTCTGCTCTGATCTTTAAGCTCCCAAAATGGATTCTTCAAGGTCTACTCTCACTAGGTCTTGATGAACTCTCGGGTTCAACTCTATCCACTCTACTACCTGCGCGATTAAACACTATCGCGCTAAGCCAACAGCTTAGTAAGATAAAACATGCTAACGGTATGCTTTAATGAAATGCAATGCCACATATGTTATTGATAAGATCAACATCATAAATATAAAGTTAACCACACAATTATGCATTTCACAAATCATAGTCATATGAGCATACCACATTTCAACATCTTTTCACATTCAACATTAATCAATCATACTCCATAACCAACATCTCATTTCATTAAACTCATAACATTATTTAGGACATTCATATAACCTTGACACCTATGGGCCCAACAAGTATTTAATACGATATTCAGAGTTCAGAGTTACTGCTTTGGTTCATAGTCACAATAATCACGCCCGTAGGCAATGTATATACATGTATCTCTATCCATGGATAGTGTAACAGACCCAATCTCTTGGATCATCAACTCAACACATATGAGGAGATCCTCAACCCGGCAAGACTGTTACAAATCATATATCTCATAGTGTAACAGACCCAGTCTCTTGGACCATCAACTCAACACCTATGAGGAGGTCCTCAACCCGGCAAGACTGTTACCTTTCATCATTTCTTAGGCATGCCACCCAAATCCAGAACTCTGAAACTGAATAACATATTAAACAAACAGTTCATTTCCATTCTCAATTCTCATCACATTTAGGCAAACATGCCTTCTTTCTTTCAATTACATCATCTTAGCCAATAACAATGGCTTCACATTTCATTTCACAATATAACATCTCATTATTCAAGTATATATATATATATATATCTCATCCATGATCACATTATATTTCACATAGCATCATTCATAAATATCAACATTTCATTCCACATTACTCATGAAACACATTACCATTCACAATGCACAACATAACATTGTTCAATCTCAACAATGTAATTAGGGCAAAGAACAATTGATTATAACATTCATTGATTTAAGTGTGTTTAAAGTGTTTAGGGTTAGGTTTAAGGACCAACCTACCTTTGGAGAACCAAAGCAATGCAAGAAGAACAAAGAATTAAAACCCTAACCATAAATAGTACATTCTGGTTTTTAAACTCCATTTTATCCTTATTTGAAAAATTGTATAAAATAATCTACTTGACTAAAAATTCTAAAATTTTTACAGAATTTAGTTTTGTATCTTAAAATCATCCCTTTAAAATTTCAGATCAAACTGAACACAAAATCTTGGTCAAATAGTTCACCTAACCAGACTGCCCCAATTGCCCTGCATCCTGGCAGCAGTTCTGAACTTTGTGAATTCCATAAATCAAATTCAATCAACGTGATTCCAAATTATTTTTCTCAAATACTAAACTCACTAAGCAACAACATATCCAAAATTCGATTGGATATGAGTTTTCTACATTTTATTAAAAATCCCGAAATATAGCTGTCCCAGTTAAGGTACTTGCTGGAACAGGTCTAATGAAAATAATCTTTCTAAACTCATAACCATTCCAAAATTGAATCAACATATTTTTCAGTAATTCTAGACTCATAGAGGCACAACATATCAAAAATTCACTTCAAGAAAATTTTTCTAAAATTAATTAAAAATCATACAAGTCACAGCCTTTACTAATCCTAAAACAGAAACAATTTCACTAAACACCAATCTTACTCTTCCATCACCAACACCAACCCAACTTCTCATCTATCAAGCAAAATCAATACTTACAATCATACCATAAGCAACTTAATCATACCACTTCAAAAGAATTGAAGAAATTAGAGAAAAGATCTTACCTTAGTTAAAAACTTCTTAAATCAACACTTGAACACTTAATCTTTCTTCAATTTAAGCTTGAAATCATCAAAACCATCACTTGTCTCTTTCTTTCTCTTTGGCTATGGAGGGCCGGCCATCAACAAGAAGAAGAAGAAGAAATGATGAAGAAAACACAAGTCAAAACTTCTTTAAATATCCACCATGTGATTTTATCCAAGCAATTACCAAAGTGCCCTTATTCACATAATTTTCTTTTTGTCTTATATGTGCCCAATTAAGTAATTTACCAATCTCAAATAAATATCTTCTCTTGCATTGACCAAGCCTTTTGACCACTTTATATGTCATATATATTAACATATACACAACATATAAATTTGTCTCTAAACCCTATTTCTTCCCAAAATACATATACATATACTTTCTCTTCTCAATTTCTTTTCTCTTACAATTTAACACATATATTCAATCCAATATATAACAATAACAACAACAACAATATGCAAAAATTCTAGGACATAAATGAGGATATTACAATTCTCCCCCTCTAAAAAGAAATTTCGTCCTCGAAATTACCTGATATCAAGTCTGAAACAACAGAGGATATTGCTCTCGCATAGTTTGCTCACTTTCCCAAGTTGCTTCTTCTTTTGCATGATTCTTCCAAAGAATCTTCACCAATGGCACTTTCTTGTTCCTCAATTCTTTCACATCACGTGCCAAGATAGCAACTGGTTCTTCTTCAAATGTCAAATCTGGGCTCACTTCGATAGACTCAAATGGCAACACATGAGATGGATCTGACCTGTACCTCCTCAACATAGAAACATGGAATACATTATGAATACGATCCAACTCAGGTGGCAAAGCAAGTCGATATGCAACTGGCCCAACTCTTTCTAACACTTCATATGGCCCAATGAAATGAGGAATCAATTTTCCTTTCCGACCGAACCTCAAAATCTTCTTCCAAGGAGATACTTTCAAAAACACCTTATCTCCAACATCAAACTGAATGTCTCTCCTCTTCAGATCTGCATAAGACTTCTGTCGGTCTGAAGCTGCTTTTAACCTACCTCGAATCAACTTTACTTTTTCCTCAGTTTCTTGAATCAAATCAGGACCAACCAACTTATCATCTCCAAGCTCATTCCAACAAAGAGGTGTCCTACACCGTCTGCCATACAATGCTTCAAACGGTGCCATACCAATGCTGGATTGGTGACTGTTGTTGTAAGCAAACTCCATAAGAGGTAAAAACCTATCCCAACTTCCAGAGAAATCGATGACACAGCTTCTCAACATGTCCTCAATAATCTGTATCACCCTCTCTGACTGTCCATCCGTCTGTGGATGAAAAGCAGTGCTGAAGTGCAGTCGAGAACCCAAAGCACTATGCAAACTCTTCCAAAATCTGGAAGTAAACCTGGGATCTCGAACAGACACTAAAGAAGTTGGAACACCATGCAGTTTCACAATCTCATGGATATACAGCTCAGCCAATCTCTCCAAAGAGTAATCCATTCGAACCGGAAGGAAATGAGCTGTTTTAGTCAATCTATCCACAATCACCCATATAGCATCAAGCTTCTTTTGTGTCAATGGCAAACCAGACACAAAATCCATTGTCACTCTTTCCCACTTCCATTCTGGCACTGACAATGGTTGAAGCAACCCGGTTGGGACTTGATGCTCTGCTTTAACCTTCTGACAAGTGAGACATTTCGATACAAACTCAGCAATGTCTCTCTTCAAACCAATCCACCAATAATGCTGTCTCAAATCATGATACATCTTCGTATTACCCGGATGCATAGCAAACATTGACTGATGAGCTTCTTCTAAAATGACTCTTTTCAAATCAGCATCATCGGGTACACACAATCGGTTCTTAAACCAGAGACTCCCATCATCTTTCACAACAAAATCTCTAGTCTTCCCATTCTTGCAATCTGAAATAATCTTCTGAATCTTCATATCAATCAACTGAGCCTCTTTGATCTAATCTAACAAAACTAGTTTCAAAAGCAACTGTGCCAACAATGCACCATCGTCACAAGCTACAAAACTGGCATGCAAAGCTCTCAACTTAACAAGCAACGAGAGCGAGTAAACAGTTAAACCAGCTAAAGACTTCCGACTCAAGGCATCAGCAACAACATTTGCTTTACCTGGATGATAGTCAATCAAGCAGTTGTAGTCTTTAATCAATTCTAACCATCTCCTCTGACGAAGATTGAGTTCTTTCTGGACACCCAAATACTTCAAACTCTTGTGATCAGTGTAGATAAAACATTTCTCCCCAAACAGATAGTGGCGCCAAATCTTCAATGCAAACACAATGGCAGCCAATTCCAAATCATGGGTCGGATAGTTAAGCTCATGCGGTTTCAACTGTCGAGATGCATAAGCTATAACTTTCCCTTCTTGCATCAATACACACCCCAAACCTCTATGTGAAGCATCACTGTAGATCACATAAGGTTTACCTTCAACAGGTAAAGTAAGAACAGGCGCTTGAGTTAACAATTCTCTCAACTGCTCAAAACTCGCCTGACACTGATCCGTCCACACAAATCTCACTTCCTTACGAAGCAATCTGGTGAGTGGAGTAGCTATCAAAGAAAACCCTTTCACAAACCGCCTGTAATAGCCTGCCAAACCCAGAAAACTTCTAATCTCAGTCACAGACTTGGGTGGACTCCAATTCAATATAGCTTCAACTTTGCTCGGATCAACTCTAATACCCTCTGCTGAAACTATATGTCCGAGAAAAGCTACTTGATCCAACCAGAACTCACATTTCGACAATTTGGCAAATAACTGCTTTTCTCTCAAAATCTGCAACACAATCCGCAGATGCATATCATGTTCCTCTTCATTCCGCGAATACACCAGAATGTCATCGATGAAGACCACTACAAACTGATCTAGATAGGGCCTGAACACCCTATTCATCAAATCCATAAAAGCTGCAGGTGCATTCGTCAGACCAAAAGGCATAACTAGAAATTCATAATGCCCATACCTGGTCCGAAAAGCAGTCTTAGGAACATCTTCACTTCTTACCCTCAGCTGATGGTACCCAGATCTCAAATCAATTTTGGAGAACACTGACGCTCCCTTCAACTGATCAAAGAGATCATCGATTCTAGGCAAAGGATATTTATTCTTAATGGTCACCTTGTTCAATTGCCTATAATCGATACACAACCTCATAGTACCATCTTTCTTCTTCACAAAAAGCACAGGAGCTCCCCAAGGAGAAACACTGGGGCGAATAAATCCTTTGTCCAACAACTCCTGTAATTGCACTTTCAACTCCCTCAATTCTGCTGGTGCCATTCTATAAGGAGTAATAGAGATAGGAGTGGTACCAGGCAACAATTCAATACCGAACTCCACCTCTCTCTCAGGAGGTAACCCTGGCAACTCCTCTGGAAACACATCTGGGAACTCTGCAACTGTGGCAATGCTATCAATGGGAGAACTTCTTACTCTAGTATCTACCACATGAGCAAGATAGGCTTCACACCCCTTTCTAATCAACCTCCTGGCTGCAACAGCTGAAACAAATAAGGAGGCTAGCTGTTCCTGCTCATTAGATACTATCACCTCTCTACCATCACCCATTCTCAAAGAAACAATTTTCTTTTTACAATCCACCACAGCTCCATGTCGAGATAGCCAATCCATACCTAAGATCACATCATAATCCTTAAATGGCATCTCAATCAAATCCCCAAGGAACTCCTCACCCTGCACCACTACTGCACTATCTCTATGCACCTTACTCACAACCACACTATGCTCTAACGGATTTGTTACCAACACATCAAATCCTAGGGACTCAGCATGCAAATCAGATACAGGCAAAACAGATGCACTAATATATGAATGCGTGGAACCCGGATCAATCAAAGCAAGTACTGGAGTATTAAATAAAGAAAAAGTACCAGCTATGACTGCTGATGCATCTGGCTGCCTCTGCATAACATACATCCTCTGGGAAGATCCAACCTCCTCTGGTCTACCCTCCCTGGATGTAGCACCTCCTCTAGAACTGAATCCTGGTCTACCTCCCCGGCTGGCACCTCTGCCTCCTCTGCCTCCCCTCACACTAGCTCGAGAAGCAGCAGAATCAACTGGCATCTGCTCCTGCCTCTCAGGACAGTCTCTCACAAAGTGGTCAGGTGATCCACACCTGAAGCATACCCCTGATCTACTATGCCTCCAACAAACGCCCCCATGTCTTCCACCACACTGGTTACACACAGGTAAGGTGGATCTCTGAACTCCAGGAGTAGGAGCACTCGCTACTGAAGCTGCAGGTCTAAATCTCTGCCTCTGGAACTGCACTGACCTACCCGCTGGTCTCTGGCTCCTACTACTCCGAGGAACAAAACTTCCTCTACCCCTCTTCGCAGAAGAAGACCCTGCCTCAAACTGGGGCCTCCTAACCCTAACCTCTTCCTCTGAAGCAGCTGCAATAACTTGAGCTCGCTCTACACTTCGAGCTGCTGCCACAAGCTGTGAAAAATCCTGATATCTGGATCCAGCCACTAAGCACATGATCGAGGGCCTCAATCCCTCCTCAAATCGCCGACATCTATCAATCTCATCAGCAATGATGCCCCCAGCATACTGACTCAGTCGAATAAACTCAACCTCATACTCAGTTACGGTCCGATGATCTTGCTTCAAATCTAGAAACTCTCTTTTCTTCCCATCTTTATACTCCCTAGGAGTATACTTCAACTCAAATTCCCTCAGAAAATCAGTGTAAGACAGTGTTGGAGGATCATCCATAGAATGGGGCACTGTCTTCCACCAGTCGTAGGCATCCTTCTGTAGCAAAGATCTTGCATAGTCAAACTTCTCCTCTGAAGTGGCTTGCAACTGCACAAATACCCTCTGAACTCTATCAAGCCACTGTTCTGCTACAGCCGGATCAACTGTACCAAAGAAATCCTCTGCTCCATATTTCCTTAGGTTATCATAGTGCCTTACTGGTACTGAAGGCTGAGGGGGTGGTGGCGGTGGCTGTGGTTGCACAGGTGCTTGTCTCATAGCTTCCATCATAGGCCTAAACCAGGCTGGCGGAACCTCCTCCCCAGCTGGTCTACCCGACACCGAAGCAGGTGCCTCCTCAACACTATCAACCCTAGCTCCCTCAGCAGGAGCAATACTCTCGGCACTACCCTCAATCGACTGACGTGAGTGAGAATCCATCACAACCTAAGTCTGCAAACACAACAGAATACCTCTTATTAAAGATCAGAGACTGCCAATCCCAAACATGTATTTTTGTTCAAAAACTCACTTTTTAAGTAAAAATAGTCTTTTTCTTACATTTTACCTAGGTTGAGAATCTCAAACCTAGGCTCTGATACCAAAACAATTGTAACACCCCATCCCAACCTACATATGTAAGCTGAGTAGAGGTGCCACACTAACCTAATGTTGCTACCAATTTTACTTAGTCAAATTTTAGTTCCGATTTTTACAAAATTTTTGCCATAGTTTCGCCTAAAAATTGAGTCCCAAGTGTCGACAAAACCGGTTTTTTTCTTATTTTCAAAAACATTTTACACAAACCAATGCAAACAAAATCATTCTCAGTACACTCCTAATAAATCCCCCTTGTAACCTCAACTACAACCTGCAAAAAGGATTTACACTTCTAGTACAACATAAAATAAAGGTTTTGTGACAACCCCCATATTTAAATATTACACAGTGGAAGTTATAAAATATTTACATATTTACAAATTCATATACATCAAAACTCAAGTTTTACAACACATAAAATTTATACATGATTGGCAAGTCTGCTCTGATCTTTAAGCTCCCAAAATGGATTCTTCAAGGTCTACTCTCACTAGGTCTTGATGAACTCTCGGGTTCAACTCTATCCACTCTACTACCTGCGCGATTAAACACTATCGCGCTAAGCCAATGGCTTAGTAAGATAAAACATGCTAACGGTATGCTTTAATGAAATGCAATGCCACATATGTTATTGATAAGATCAACATCATAAATATAAAGTTAACCACACAATTATGCATTTCACAAATCATAGTCATATGAGCATACCACATTTCAACATCTTTTCACATTCAACATTAATCAATCATACTCCATAACCAACATCTCATTTCATTAAACTCATAACATTATTTAGGACATTCATATAACCTTGACACCTATGGGCCCAACAAGTATTTAATACGATATTCAGAGTTCAGAGTTACTGCTTTGGTTCATAGTCACAATAATCACGCCCGTAGGCAATGTATATACATATATCTCTATCCATGGATAGTGTAACAGACCCAGTCTCTTGGATCATCAACTCAACACATATGAGGAGATCCTCAACTCGGCAAGACTGTTACAAATCATATATCTCATAGTGTAACAGACCCAGTCTCTTGGACCATCAACTCAACACCTATGAGGAGGTCCTCAACCCGGCAAGACTGTTACCTTTCATCATTTCTTAGGCATGCCACCCAAATCCAGAACTCTGAAACTGAATAACATATTAAACAAACAATTCATTTCCATTCTCAATTCTCATCACATTTAGGCAAACATGCCTTCTTTCTTTCAATTACATCATCTTAGCCAATAACAATGGCTTCACATTTCATTTCACAATATAACATCTCATTATTCAAGTATATATATATATATATCTCATCCATGATCACATTATATTTCACATAGCATCATTCATAAATATCAACATTTCATTCCACATTACTCATGAAACACATTACCATTCACAATGCACAACATAACATTGTTCAATCTCAACAATGCAATTAGGGCAAAGAACAATTGATTATAACATTCATTGATTTAAGTGTGTTTAAAGTGTTTAGGGTTAGGTTTAAGGACCAACCTACCTTTGGAGAACCAAAGCAATGCAAGAAGAACAAAGAATTAAAACCCTAACCATAAATAGTACATTCTGGTTTTTAAACTCCATTTTATCCTTATTTTGAAAAATTGTATAAAATAATATACTTGACTAAAAATTCTAAAATTTTTACAGAATTTAGTTTTGTATCTTAAAATCATCCCTTTAAAATTTCAGATCAAACTGAACACAAAATCTTGGTCAAATAGTTCACCTAACCAGACTGCCCCAATTGCCCTGCATCCTGGCAGCAGTTCTGAACTTTGTGAATTCCATAAATCAAATTCAATCAACGTGATTCCAAATTATTTTTCTCAAATACTAAACTCACTAAGCAACAACATATCCAAAATTCGATTGGATATGATTTTTCTACATTTTATTAAAAATCCCGAAATATAGCTATCCTAGTTAAGGTACTTGCTGGAACAGGTCTAATGAAAATAATCTTTCTAAACTCATAACCATTCAAAAATCGAATCAACATATTTTTCAGTCATTCTAGACTCATAGAGGCACAACATATCAAAAATTCACTTCAAGAACATTTTTCTAAAATTAATTAAAAATCATACAAGTCACAGCCTTTACTAATCCTAAAACAGAAACAATTTCACTAAACACCAATCTTACTCTTCCATCACCAACACCAACCCAACTTCTCATCTATCAAGCAAAATCAATACTTACAATCATACCATAAGCAACTTAATCATACCACTTCAAAAGAATTGAAGAAATTAGAGAAAAGATCTTACCTTAGTTAAAAACTTCTTAAATCAACACTTGAACACTTAATCTTTCTTCAATTTAAGCTTGAAATCATCAAAACCATCACTTGTCTCTTTCTTTCTCTTTGGCTATGGAGGGCCGGCCATCAACAAGAAGAAGAAGAAGAAATGATGTAACACCCCGATACCCCATATAAATACTGTACATTACCAGGTACACATACAATATGTATATACATTTTACTATTCCGTGAACAACATCATTTTTATCCCTTTTTGACATGACTTAAGTTGTTTATCAACCCAACACATATACATTATCACCATGATATTACTTCACAAAATCTTAGTCACGCTACTAAGGTGACATCTCTCTCACATATATTTTTAAATGCATTAGTATACCATCTATACATCCATTTCACTATCCAACATTTCTTAAGTTTATTCTTATTTTCATTTCATCACATACTCTTTACGTCAATCAAGGCCTAATCTCTCTTAGGTCCACTACTACATGCAATGTCATTTCCAATATACATCAAATATGCAATTATATAACACATCCATAGATCACATTCACAATGTGATTTACTTTCCACATTTCTTACATTTTACAATTACATTCATATCAAAAACTCATTCCACATTTTCTATACATGTATACACATAATCATACAATGATATTTAATTCCTCTTTTACATATTTTCAACACAATTTAACATTTTACTATTCCGTGAACAACATCATTTTTATCCCTTTTTGACATGACTTAAGTTGTTTATCAACCCAACACATATACATTATCACCATGATATTACTTCACAAAATCTTAGTCACGCTACTAAGGTGACATCTCTCTCACATATATTTTTAAATGCATTAGTATACCATCTATACATCCATTTGTTTATTCTTCAACACATAGATATATATATATATATATATATATATATTACTCACATATCTATACACATGTACATTACATCCACTCATATATACATTGGGCTCAATAATCTCTTTATACTCTCCAAGTCTAATTATGAAAAATCTCAATTTCTTAAATCCACATTGATCCATCCCATTTCTTACTGTCAATATTATCTCATGACCTAGCTTTGCTCAGGTTTGTCAATGCAAGCATAATCATTCTCATACTATCAATCACATTATTCAATTTAATAGTACTCTCATATACAGTAATATTCATTCCACAAGCTCATGGGTTTAACTTACATTAAGATTATCAATACTCAAATAGTCTTTACCCAAATTCCATTAACACTATAATTTCACAACTTACTACTTTACTTAAACTTCCATTCACTCATCTTATGTTCTTAATATCAACTTAAAAAAAACATCTTATATATACACATTACAAAACAACCTCAAAGTATATTCTTTTCACAAATATTAAAGCTCATTTCCAAAAATCTAATTATCACATCTTTCCACCATTAATATGAGCTTTAACAACACTCAAGCGTATCACATTTCTAACATTAAAATCACAATGTTTGCATTTAAAACAGCAATGCAACAACACCATTATATTTCCTTATTTAACCAACATCATCTCTTTTTCTTTTAAAAACTTTAACTTTACATATTCAAATCATAAATGGTCAAACTTTGTCTATACCCATCAACTCATTCAATATACCACCATACTCTCTTCATTTAAATAACATAACTTTCAATATTCACAATTCGACATTATTTCCTCTGTCTAGCAAACTCAACATAAACTTTCTTATAAAGAGGTTTAAAGTATAGAAGAAAGAGTACATACTCTTATCTTAATTTGATTTTCAACTCATTTCCAACTTTATTTTCCTTTCCATTTCTTTATTTTTCAATTCATATTATGTCATACATAATATTACTCATAAACATCAATATTACATTCCATGTTGCACATGACATAACATTTTTCATATGTCTCATCAACATGCATATTTCACATTACATTTCGTAATTCGTTTCTCATAAATAATTAGGCACTATGCCTCAATTATAATTCATTTCCAACATCATTGCCAACAATCATGGTTTCTTCTCACATCAACATAGTATACACATATATCATCAACTATATTAAACATCTCATGTAACACAAATATTTTACAAATCATATTATGCCACATCCGAGACCAACCTAGGTGTTAATGCATGTGCATGTATCAAAATTTTCATTCTTTTTATTTTCATTTATCATCATTTTTTTTAAACTTTTCTTTGTAAATTTACTTAGGCCGAGAATCTCGAAACCTAAGCTCTGATACCAAAATAATTGTAACACCCCGATACCCCATATAAATACTGTACATATACCAGGTACACATACAATATGTATATAGAGTATAAGAATGTCACTTTTCATCACCATTATAACTCTTTACTTTAATTTTTAAAACCATAATACATTTAAATCATATGAAAGTATTTACAAAATGGTTATTCTTATCATGGTAATACATAAATATAAGTTACATTGTTTCTTCCAAAGATTCATTTATACAAATGAATACATTCTTATGAAAATACAGTATAATTACATGCATGCACCACCATCTAGTTGGTCTCGAACTATACTTGTCCTCGTTGTGACATAGTAGCTTATCTCCAGCTTCATCACCTATATACCTGCGCGATTAAGATAACCGCGCTAAGCTCGAAAGCTTAGTAGTACAAGTAACCATTAAAATATACAATATAAAGGAAACATACCTCATATGTTTAGTCTCATGTTTTAACATTTTCTTACTCTGTTTTCCCCTTTTTCAATGCATTCTTCATATAATCCTATTAACCTTATAGAGGATATACATATACACATATAACATAACCATCAAACATAATTCAATAAATTGATAGAACCTTCATATTATGATACTTACCAATTTCACCTCATACATATCATATATATCATTTTATACTTTATAATCGCATATTGCATATAACTTCACAAACCATATCTCCTTTCAATAATTCATGTATGTTATATAATCATATCACTAACCACAATTCATCATTCACAACTCACATTTCCAACAAAGGCAACATAGATCCCATTACTCATTTATTTCAACTTGTATATACATCACATTAACAGCAAAGACAGACTCGGGCCCAAAAGACACTAATATGTCATTCAAAGTTCAGAGTTAATGCTTTGGTTTTGTTATCACATTTATCAATATCATATACCCAACTAGGCTTCAAGGATTAAGTTCAACCAAGCTTCAAGGGGAGCAAAGCATGCTAAGCTTCTACCCAACTTGGCTTCAAGAACTAACCCAACCTAGCTTCAAGGGTGGTAACATCTCAATTAGGCTTCAAGGATTCAATCCAACCTAACTTCAAGAGATTGTTACACTTATTAGGCATGCCACCAACAACAAAACTCTGAAAATGAATAACACATTAGCCACACAATTCATTTATTATTTCATTATCAATTTCATTCTCATTCTCATCATCATTTACATCATCCTAGCCAACCACAATGGCATCATTTAGGCAAAACATGCCTCATTTATCTCATTCTCAATATCATAGCCAACCACAATGGCTTTATACATCATCACCTCTCAATTTACATTTCATATTCCATCACAATATCACATTTCATAGTTCACCACAATATCACATTATCACATTTCATAGTTCATCACAATATCACATTATCACATTTCATAGTTCATCACAATATCACATTATCACATTTCATAGTTCATCACAATATCACATTATCACATTTCATAGTTCATCACAATATCACATTATCACATTTCATAGTTCATCACAATATCACATTATCACATTTCATAGTTCATCTTTGATATTTATATACATAATCATTCATTACTCAAGTATGCACAATCAATTGCATTACCATATAAATTGGAATACACATCATACAAATCATATCCTCACATCTTTCACATTTCATAACATATATATATTGAATGCCTTCACATCTTATATGTATTAATGTATTATCATATCTCTTATCTTTTCATTGCATATACAATATTAATATTTATTTTAACAATATACTTATATGCAATCCAATAGGGTTTTGTACTTACCTCTAAAGAACTCACTCCCATATAACTTCTCTTCCATAGATCTTTCAATACTTGGATTAGGGGCAATTCCATCTCTTAAAACCTAATCCAAAAGTAATCATACACACTCACTTAGAAATACACATGAGATAATACAAATAAGAATCAATTAGGGCAAACTCAACACATGACACGCTCATCAACACGGGCGTGTTCCTGATCGTGCCCTAACTCCACAACACAGAAACATTGACACGCTCATAACCACGGGCGTGTCACTGGGCGTGTAATACATTCTGTATCTCAAAAACATCAACACGTCCAATCAACAAGAGCGTGCTCATGGCCGTGTCAATTCTCCAAACTCACAGTAGCTATGACACGCTCAATAACACGGGCGTGTTACTGGTCGTGTCAATTCTACTGCCACACAGAACTTATGACACGCTCAATAACATGGGCGTGTCACTGCTCGTGCTACCAACTCCAGAAAACAGAACCAACGACACGCCTAACAAACTGGCCGTGTCTCTGGGCGTGTCCGACTAAAAACCCAGATTCCGGTCAACACACAACAACATCCAACAATACCCATCTTTTTATCATTACTCACTTCAAACAATCTTCATCAAACACACCCAAAAACCATAACAAACTTACCAAAACATCAACAACACTCAAAACACACACCAATCATCATTATAAACATCATTCATATACCAATTTATCAAATCCCCAAATTTCATTAAACTCAACCCTTATTCAACAATTCATCATCATCTTCACAAATAATCATATTATCATCATCCAATTACCAAATCAACACATATATATACTTAAATCTTTCAATATCATCATCATCACACATCAACCATACCAAACCCAACTCAAACAATGAAAATCAATTTAAAGAAATAAATACTTACTTGAATCCTTTATCAAATCTTCATCTCTATCATCAAATCTCTTGAATTCCTTAAGAAATTTGGTAAGAAAATCACATCTTTCTCTCTTTCTCTCTCTCTCTCTCTCTCTCTCTCTCTCTCTCTCTCGGCCAAGAAGAACGAAGAAGACGAAGAAGGAGTAGAAGGAAGAAGAAGTTTCTACTTCTTTCCTTTGTCCTTATCCATATATATATATATATATAATAATAATAATAATAATAATAACAATAACAATAACAATAGTAATAATAATAATAATACTTTAAATCTCCACCACATATTCTTTCTTTGATTTTCTTCTTCTCTTTTCTTTTTGTCTTTATTATTATTATTATTATTTAGTTATACAAATATATATACAACTCACTTATCCTTCACCATTATATATATCCCATGTATATGTGATGTATATGTATATGTCTTACATATATTATCCTTATATTTCACATATACACATATACATTTAATCCAAATACAACAACAATAACTCCAAAACTCTTAGGGTCTATTCCGGGATATTACAATTCTCTCCCCCTAAAAAAAAATTTCGTCCTCGAAATTACTCAGTACAATAACATTCCATTCTTACCAATACACCATTTAAAATTTTCATCAAATCACATAGTTTGCACTCTCCCCCTTAGAGTCAATTATATTATTCAATTCCACAACTTGTCACGATAAAAATCTTTATACCTTATTACATTCTCATCCAATATTCAAAATAACTCATTATACTCTCAAATACCTTATCTATATGCAAAAATTCAATCATCCTTTAACATACTTATGTTACATTCCATTATTACATTCAAAATATTTTATCACTTCATCTCTTTATAACTATTCTCTTAACTTTAACTTTCAAGATCATAAACTTATATCTTAATATTAATTATCCCATCATTACAATCATCCTTACAAACAAACATTTATCAAACCTTCATTGATAATAATATTCTTATTTCTCATACACTTCATTCCTTCTCTAGTATTTTCTCACTTAACATCAATATTAATACAATGCTTTTGAACTTACTTTACAGGAAATCAACTTCTCTCCTTTTCTCATCATTAAAATTGATATAATTCAATTAATTCATGTCCGTTCATCTATCAAAATTTTACATTGTATACATCATTATTTATCTCTTATGCCTTTAGCACAACCATACATATTAAATCTCAATAATAATTCACAATTATAGCAAAAATCCAAATCAATTGATTTATTCTCCACAATATCTTAACATCATAATCTTGTTTGATTCAAATCAATAGTTCACTTATCTAAATTTATCATGAATAACCATCCACTTTAATTTATCTTTCAATATACACATAGTTTATCTTTCATTATCTCAATACAATTCCACCAAATTTCATAATTATCTCATACCATGCTTATCATTCATAGTTTACTCACTCAAATTTTAAACCCATCCACTTATTCACCGTATACCATAAACATAATCAATATAGCTCTCAAACACATTCTGCAATCTTCTTTCATTATCATCTTCTCACTTATCATATCATTACTATATTAACAATAATTACCTTTTTCTCACATTACTCATAACTTAAAGTATTTCCACAATTCTCTTTCTGTCTTTTCTTTTCCAGAATTATAACCAAATTGCTAACACAAAAACCATAAAATACACTTCATCAATCATAACCGTTAATCATGTTTCTAGAAACATAATTATCAATCTTACCAAAGTAGTATTACAGTTATACTTTCTTAGTCTCAATTCTGTGGATAACAAAGTTAATCGGCCAAATACCATAAATACACTATATGGCCATAGGAGATTAATGATCACATCTGAAACTTATAAATCAATACTGTTCCTCTATTATTTTATTTCCAACTTTCCAATTATACTACTAAGTTGCATCACAAATATTATATCTCCATTCTCCAAACTTTACTACATCCAAAATTAACATATGTCAACTCTATCTCAACACAATTTACTCTTAATTATTTGATCACCATTTGCATGTCTCATATACAACAATATTATCCTTAACCTCTCCTTCACACATCATTCAATCTTATACAGATCTTACATAAATTTCATTCTTTATACTTTCTTTTTCCCTTATAATTTCTTATTAAATTTATATACACAGAACATTTCCTCACACAAATACTTTGGCTCATAACATTTATGATAGCCAAATTCAGTTATTATCATAACAATATTACTGTCCACCATTTCCCAAATTAATCCTTATTTCCATAACCATTTCACTATCCAACATTTCTTAAGTTTATTCTTATTTTCATTTCATCACATACTCTTTACGTCAATCATGGCCTAATCTCTCTTAGGTCCACTACTACATGCAATGTCATTTCCAATATACATCAAATATGCAATTATATAACACATCCATAGATCACATTCACAATGTGATTTACTTTCCACATTTCTTACATTTTACAATTACATTCATATTGTAATATCCCAAACTATACCCTAAAAGTTTTGGAATTATTGTTATATTTGGAGTTAATGTATATGTTTAATGGAAGTAAAAAGGGGAAATATTATAAGATGATATATATATAAGGAAATATGGGAATATAAATACCATATAAAAGATATATACATATACATCACATATACATGGGATATAAAGTGGTGTAGGGAAAGTGAGTTATGTATATATTTTTATAATTAATTAATTAATAATTATGGTGATAAGGACAAAAAGAAAAAGAGAAAAGAAAGTCAAAAGTTGGAAGAGAGTGTGTGGTGGAGATTTATTGTTTTTATTATTATTGTTATTATTATTATTATTATTATTATATATATACTTGAGATAAGAATAAGAAGAGAAGAAAAGGAAAAAAAAAAACGTGTTCTTCTTCTTCTTCTTCTTTTTGGCCGAGAGAGAGAGAGAGAGAGAGAGAGAGAGAGAGAGAAGGAGGTGATTTTGCTTTTATTTACACCAAATACTTAAGGATTTCAAGTGGATAGTAAAGATTTGGCTAAAAATCCAAGTAAGTTCTCTTTCTTGATTTCTTTGGTTTATTTGAAGTTGTATGAAGGTTTGATTGTTGATAATTGAAATTAGGGTTGTATTATTGTAGTATGTTGGAGTATGTTTGATTTAATTAGGTTGGTGTTGGTGATTGAAGAGCAAGAGTTGTGTTTAGTGGAATTTCTTTTCTGTTTTACAATTAGTAAAGGCTGTGACTTGTACGATTTTTAATTAATTATAGAAAAATGTTCTTGAAGTGAATTTTGGATATGTTGTTGCTAGAGAGAGAGAGAGAGAGAGAGAGAGAGAAGCTAGAGAGAGAAGGAGGTGATTTTGCTTTTATTTACACCAAATACTTAAGGATTTCAAGTGGATAGTAAAGATTTGGCTAAAAATCCAAGTAAGTTCTCTTTCTTGATTTCTTTGGTTTATTTGAAGTTGTATGAAGGTTTGATTGTTGATAATTGAAATTAGGGTTGTATTATTGTAGTATGTTGGAGTATGTTTGATTTAATTAGGTTGGTGTTGGTGATTGAAGAGCAAGAGTTGTGTTTAGTGGAATTTCTTTTCTGTTTTACAATTAGTAAAGGCTGTGACTTGTACGATTTTTAATTAATTATAGAAAAATGTTCTTGAAGTGAATTTTTGATATGTTGTGACTCTTTGAGTCTAGAATGAATGAAAAATATGTTGATTCGATTTTGGAATGGTTATGATTTTGGAAAGATTATTTTTATTAGATCTGTTCCAGCAGGTACCTTAACTGAGACAGCTATATTTCGGGATTTTTAATAAAATGTAGAAAAATTATATTCAATTGAATTTTGGATATGTTGTTGCTTAATGAGTCTAGTATTTGAGAAAAATAATTTGGAACCAAGTTGATTGAATTTAATTTATGGAATTCACAAAGTTTAGAACTGCTGCCAGGATGCAGGGCAATTGGGGCAGTCTGTTTGGGTGAACTATTTGACCAAGATTTTGTGTTCAGTTTGATCTGAAATTTTAAAGGAATGATTTTAAGATGTAAAATTAAGTTCTGTAAAAATTTTAGAGTTTTTAGTCAAGTATATTATTTTATACAAATTTTCAAAATAAGGATAAAATTTAGTCTAAAACCAGAATTTACTATTCATATGGTCATTTTGCTAATATTCCTTTTGGATTAGGTTGTGAAGAGGTTGAATTGCCCTAATCTTAGTGTTGAGGATTCTTGGAAGAGTAGGTGTATAGAGTGGTGTAAGTTGGTTTTAAGGTAAGTACAAAGTTTATATGATTGCACTTATTTACATGAATTAAGACTTAACACATTTGTTTGTAAATGTGTTAAGTGAATTACTATATTGTCAATATAATTTGATTAAGGTTATGATTGGATGATGTGAAAGATATGAAGATCATTCAAATAGGTATGTACAATGCAATTTGTTATGATAAATATTGTAATGATGAATTGTGCTAATGTGTTTTGAGAAATGATGAAATGTATTGTAATTGTGGTTGGTAATAATGATTGAAATGAAATAAATAGACATGTTGATTATATGATGATGAATTTAAGATATATGCTCAATATAATTGTTTATGTATACTTGAATGATGAAGTGCTATAATGTGAATTGAAATATGATAAGAGGTGAAGCCATTGTGATTGGCTATGATGAATCAAATGAGATGTGAAGCCATTGTGTTGGCTATGAGAATGTAAATGAATTATAATTGAGGCATGGTTGCCTATTTTGAATATGAAATGAATTGAGAAAGAAATGTACAAAGATATAAATGAAAAGAGTTGTGTCTAATATGTTAATTCAACTTTCAGAGTTCTGGATTTGACGGCATGCCTATAACATATGAAGTGTTAACAGTCTAGCCGGGTTGAGGATCTCCTCAAGTTGTTGAGTTGATGGTCCAAGAGACTGGGTCTGTTACACTATATGAATTATAAATGTGAAATATATGAAAAGTAACAGTCTTGCCGGGTTGAGGATCTTCTCGATTATTCGGGTTGATGGTCCAAGAGACTGGGTCTGTTACACTATCTATGGATAGAGATATGATATATGTTGCCTACGGGCTTGATTATTGTGATTATGGATCAAAGCAGTAACTCTGAACTTTGAATAACATATTAGTGTGTTCTGGGCCCAGGTCTGTCTTGATTTTCGATGTAGTTTATGAAACGTGAAATGAATGAATAATGAAATTTATAGTTGCCTTAATTGGAAATGAAATGTTATGAAATATGTTATGTAATATGTATATTGATATGTTCCTTGTGAGTAGTAGTGATGGAATTGTGGTTGGTGTTATTGATATGTATGCATGTATGTAATATATGAGATTAGTTGAGATATGTGTAAAGTGTAATTGAAAAGGGAAACTACGATAAGAAACTAACAGTACTTAAAGTTAGTATATGGATATACGTTAGAATTTCTGTATTGTATGTTTATATTATTCATTTGTACTACTAAGCTCTCGGGCTTAGCGCGGGTGTTTATTCGCGCAGGTATTTAGATGGAAGATATGAAGTCTTTTGTTATGCCACAAGAAGAGTAAAGTTTGTCGAGACCAACTAGAGGGTTATGCATACATGTATAAATTTTAATTATGATGTATTTCTGACGAGAGAGTATTTATATGTATAAATGAAGTTTTAATAAAGATAATGACTTTGTAAATGTTATTTAAATTAATGTATTATGGTTTGAACTCTATTATAAATCTAGTAATGTATAATAATTGTATGGTTTTAAATTGAGTTGGATTGTGAATATAGAAGTGTGAATTCTTCTTGCAGGATTGTAGTTGAGGTTATAAGGGTGGATTATTGGGAGTGTACTTGAGTTGAATTGTGAAACAAAATGTTTTTTCAAATATAAGAAAAATCAGTTTTGTCGACACTTGGGACCTAGAATTTTAAGGGAGACTCCGTCAAATTTTTTTTGAAAAATTTTTATAAGGAACATTAAGTAAGCTGACATAACTAGAGCTCGTATCTTGATGTAGCATTCCTCCTCGGCTTATTATAGGTCGGGAAGGGGTGTTACAATTGTTTTGGTATCAGAGCTTAGGTTCGAGATTCTCGGCCTAAGTAAATTTAAAAAGGAAATGTTTTAAAAAGAAAAATGATGATGAATGAAAATGAAAAGAATGAAATTTTTGATACATGCATATGCATTAACATCTAGGTTGGTCTCGAATGTGGTATTATATGAATTGAAATGTATTGAATTGTATGAAATGGATAATAATGTGTGGATGAAGTTCTATATGAATGGAAATTTAAAGAAAGCAATGAGATGGAAAAAAATTTATGTAAGTTTAAGTGATAAATTAAAGAATGGTAGTTTCCTTGAGGAAAGAAAATGTGAAATATGATTATAATATAAAGAAATGATCAGGAAAATAAAGTTAAAAAAAATGAATTAAAAACAAAATCAAAATCAAAGTATGTAATCTTTCCTCTACTATTTGAATCTCTTTCTAATAAAGCTTATGTTTGGATTGCAAGGGAGAGGAAATATTGTTGATGGATAATATGGATGGATATGTAATTATAATGAAGAGAATATGGTGGAATATTGAATGAGTTGATTGATATAGACAAAGTGTGATAACTTAAGGTTTGAATATGTAAAGTTAAGATTAAAAAAAAAATGATAGGGGTTAAGCAAGGAGATAAAATGGTGTTATTAGTATTGTTAATTTAATGTAAACATTGTGGTTTGAATGGTAGGAATATAATATGCTTGAGTATTGTTAAAGCTCATGTTAATGGTGATAATGTGTAACATTTGGATTTTTGAAATGAGCTTTAATGATTGTAAAAAGGATATATTTTGATGTTGCTTTGTAGTATGTATATATAAGATGTTTACTTAAGTTTATATTAATAAAACGAGATGAGTAAATTGAAGTTTAAGCAAAGTAGTAAGAGGATAATTTATAATGTTAACGGAATTTGGATAAAGATTATTTAAATATCGAAAATTTAATGTATAGTACGTATATGAGTTAAGTGGAATGAAAATTTTTGCATATTAAGAATGACTTACAGATATGTAATTTGATGAACTAAAAGTTGGCAAGTGATGAAGTAATCATGATAAGGTTGACTACTTGGAAGGTGATAATGGGATGTAAGATGCTAGTGATCAAGGATTGAGTTGATCACTTGAAAGTGTAATGTACGCGTAGTATTGCGTGTTTGTAACCTATACAACTACATATCTATTAGTGTTGAGAATGAGTACTCTTGCATTGATAAACTTGTGCAAAGTTAGGTCATGTGATAATATTAATAGTGAGAATTGGATTGAGCAATGTTAGTTCAAGAAATTGGGATTTGTGATAACGAAATTTGGAAATTTTATAGGGATTAATGGGCGATGTGTATATGATTGGATGTAAGGGACATATGTATAAATATGTGAGATATATATAAATAATTTAAGTCATGTAAAAAAAAAGATGAAAATGGTGTTGTTCAATGAAAAATAATAAATGTTAAATGTGTATTGATGGTATGAAAAAGAGGAATTAAATATAATTGTAAAGTGTAAGAAATATGAAAGCAAGTCACATTGTGAACGTGACCTATGTATGTGAATGTGGTATAATTATTTGTATAGTGGTATGAAGAATGATATGGCATGTATTAGTGGATCTATGAGAAATTAAGTTTTGATTTATGAAGAGTTAGACTATGGATTGTAATGGAAAGTGAAAAAGGACTCGAGTAACAATGGACGATGAAATTGTTATGATAATAACTGAGCTAGACTATCATATAATGCTTTCTGGTTGAAGGATTATGCTTGTGGAAATATATTATATGTATATGTGTTTAATAAAGATGGAAAGTATAATGTATGAAAAGTTTTATAAGAGATAGGTTAGAAATGGAAGTTGTATAAAGTTTGTATATGATTGAATGTTGTACACATAAGTGTTATAAGTAATATTGTTGATGTGAGTTAGGCTAATGATAATCATATGATCAAGAACAAATTGTTTTGGAGACAAAGTTGAATTATGTCAACTTTTGAGATAGTTGGAAATGTTTGAAGAAGAATAATAGAGGAACAATATTGATTTATAAACTACATATGTGACTATTAATATACTCTGGCTATATAATTTGTTTAGTGTAATTGGCTGGTTAATTTTGTTATCAGCAGATTTGGGCCTAAGGTGATATGATTGTAGTATTATGTGGGTGAGATTGATAATTTTGTTTCAAGAAATATGGTTAGGAGTTGTGATTGGTAAAGTGGTATCTTATCAATTCTATGTTAGAAATTTGTTTATAATTATGAAAAATATGAATAGAGAAGAGAACCGTGTAAATGTCTTGAATTGTGAAGAATGAATAAAAAGTGATTATGCAATCATAGTAATGGTATGATAATGTGAGAATATGATAAATGGGAGAAATTTATGAAATGTGATTGAAAATGATACTAAATATATTTTTGTTATAAGATGAATTAATTGATGGAAACAATGTTAAGTGAATGAACTATGGGTAATAATTATAGTATGAGAAAAAATTATGAGAATTATGGGAGATTGCACTGCTATTATTGAAAGCAGAAGATATATATGAATATTGAAAGATAATTTGAAGTAATTTGTTAGTAAGGAGTCGAACAGATGGATCCTAAGGGATTAGAAGTTGAGAATGAGTTTGACCTAATAGAATTGTGTTATGTATATTGATATGTGATGATAAACTTAAATAAGTTAATGGTTGGTTTGAATGGAATAAGATTGAAATGTTGTTATTTTATGACAGCTAGATCAATTGATATAGAATTCATTAAGATTGTGAATTATTATCGAGATTTAATATGTATAGTTATGCTAAGAGTATAAGATATATATGATAATGTATATATGAAGGGATATGCTGATACATGAATGAATTATGATATATCAGTTATTAAAGATAATGAAAGGAAAAAGGTTGATTATCTGTAAAGTAAGTTTATAAAGATTGTATCGATATTAATATTAAGTGAAAAACATGGTAAAGAGGGATTTAAGTATAAGAAATGAAAATATTGTTATCAATCAAGGTTTGATAAGTGGTTATTTTCAAAAGTGATTGTAATAACAGGATAATCTATAGTAAGATTTAATTCAATAATTTCCAAGATTAAAGTTAAGAGATTGCCTATAAAAAGATGAAGTGATAAATATCTTGAATGTAATAGATGAATGGTATATTTATAGATTATAAGATGATTTGATTATTGTATAAAAGAAAATTTCTTTGAAATGTAATGAGTTATTTTGGGTGTTTTGTTGAAAAAGTAATAAGATAAATATAGCTATATAATGATGAGTTGTGAATTGGGAAAAGATGATTGACTAAAGGTGGAAGAGTAAAAGTTATGTAATTTGATGAAATCATAATATAAGAATACGATTACCTTCATATGAATTAAGATGGTGTTTTATTATAAATGAATTGTTATTGTGCTGGATAATTTCGAGGACGAAATTATTTAAGGGGGAGAGAATTGTAATATCCCAAACTATACCCTAAAAGTTTTGGAATTATTGTTATATTTGGAGTTAATGTATATGTTTAATGGAAGTAAAAAGGGGAAATATTATAAGATGATATATATATAAGGAAATATGGGAATATAAATACCATATAAAAGATATATACATATACATCACATATACATGGGATATAAAGTGGTGTAGGGAAAGTGAGTTATGTATATATTTTTATAATTAATTAATTAATAATTATGGTGATAAGGACAAAAAGAAAAAGAGAAAAGAAAGTCAAAAGTTGGAAGAAAGTGTGTGGTGGAGATTTATTGTTTTTATTATTATTGTTATTATTATTATTATTATTATTATATATATACTTGAGATAAGAATAAGAAGAGAAGAAAAGGAAAAAAAAAAAAAAAAAACGTGTTCTTCTTCTTCTTCTTCTTTTTGGCCGAGAGAGAGAGAGAGAGAGAGAGAGAGAGAGAGAGAAGCTAGAGAGAGAAGGAGGTGATTTTGCTTTTATTTACACCAAATACTTAAGGATTTCAAGTGGATAGTAAAGATTTGGCTAAAAATCCAAGTAAGTTCTCTTTCTTGATTTCTTTGGTTTATTTGAAGTTGTATGAAGGTTTGATTGTTGATAATTGAAATTAGGGTTGTATTATTGTAGTATGTTGGAGTATGTTTGATTTAATTAGGTTGGTGTTGGTGATTGAAGAGCAAGAGTTGTGTTTAGTGGAATTTCTTTTCTGTTTTACAATTAGTAAAGGCTGTGACTTGTACGATTTTTAATTAATTATAGAAAAATGTTCTTGAAGTGAATTTTTGATATGTTGTGACTCTTTGAGTCTAGAATGAATGAAAAATATGTTGATTCGATTTTGGAATGGTTATGATTTTGGAAAGATTATTTTTATTAGATCTGTTCCAGCAGGTACCTTAACTGAGACAGCTATATTTCGGGATTTTTAATAAAATGTAGAAAAATTATATTCAATTGAATTTTGGATATGTTGTTGCTTAATGAGTCTAGTATTTGAGAAAAATAATTTGGAACCAAGTTGATTGAATTTAATTTATGGAATTCACAAAGTTTAGAACTGCTGCCAGGATGCAGGGCAATTGGGGCAGTCTGTTTGGGTGAACTATTTGACCAAGATTTTGTGTTCAGTTTGATCTGAAATTTTAAAGGAATGATTTTAAGATGTAAAATTAAGTTCTGTAAAAATTTTAGAGTTTTTAGTCAAGTATATTATTTTATACAAATTTTCAAAATAAGGATAAAATTTAGTCTAAAACCAGAATTTACTATTCATATGGTCATTTTGCTAATATTCCTTTTGGATTAGGTTGTGAAGAGGTTGAATTGCCCTAATCTTAGTGTTGAGGATTCTTGGAAGAGTAGGTGTATAGAGTGGTGTAAGTTGGTTTTAAGGTAAGTACAAAGTTTATATGATTGCACTTATTTACATGAATTAAGACTTAACACATTTGTTTGTAAATGTGTTAAGTGAATTACTATATTGTCAATATAATTTGATTAAGGTTATGATTGGATGATGTGAAAGATATGAAGATCATTCAAATAGGTATGTACAATGCAATTTGTTATGATAAATATTGTAATGATGAATTGTGCTAATGTGTTTTGAGAAATGATGAAATGTATTGTAATTGTGGTTGGTAATAATGATTGAAATGAAATAAATAGACATGTTGATTATATGATGATGAATTTAAGATATATGCTCAATATAATTGTTTATGTATACTTGAATGATGAAGTGCTATAATGTGAATTGAAATATGATAAGAGGTGAAGCCATTGTGATTGGCTATGATGAATCAAATGAGATGTGAAGCCATTGTGTTGGCTATGAGAATGTAAATGAATTATAATTGAGGCATGGTTGCCTATTTTGAATATGAAATGAATTGAGAAAGAAATGTACAAAGATATAAATGAAAAGAGTTGTGTCTAATATGTTAATTCAACTTTCAGAGTTCTGGATTTGACGGCATGCCTATAACATATGAAGTGTTAACAGTCTAGCCGGGTTGAGGATCTCCTCAAGTTGTTGAGTTGATGGTCCAAGAGACTGGGTCTGTTACACTATATGAATTATAAATGTGAAATATATGAAAAGTAACAGTCTTGCCGGGTTGAGGATCTTCTCGATTAGTCGGGTTGATGGTCCAAGAGACTGGGTCTGTTACACTATCTATGGATAGAGATATGATATATGTTGCCTACGGGCTTGATTATTGTGATTATGGATCAAAGCAGTAACTCTGAACTTTGAATATCATATTAGTGTGTTCTGGGCCCAGGTCTGTCTTGATTTTCGATGTAGTTTATGAAACGTGAAATGAATGAATAATGAAATTTATAGTTGCCTTAATTGGAAATGAAATGTTATGAAATATGTTATGTAATATGTATATTGATATGTTCCTTGTGAGTAGTAGTGATGGAATTGTGGTTGGTGTTATTGATATGTATGCATGTATGTAATATATGAGATTAGTTGAGATATGTGTAAAGTGTAATTGAAAAGGGAAACTACGATAAGAAACTAACAGTACTTAAAGTTAGTATATGGATATACGTTAGAATTTCTGTATTGTATGTTTATATTATTCATTTGTACTACTAAGCTCTCGGGCTTAGCGCGGGTGTTTATTCGCGCAGGTATTTAGATGGAAGATATGAAGTCTTTTGTTATGCCACAAGAAGAGTAAAGTTTGTCGAGACCAACTAGAGGGTTATGCATACATGTATAAATTTTAATTATGATGTATTTCTGACGAGAGAGTATTTATATGTATAAATGAAGTTTTAATAAAGATAATGACTTTGTAAATGTTATTTAAATTAATGTATTATGGTTTGAACTCTATTATAAATCTAGTAATGTATAATAACTGTATGGTTTTAAATTGAGTTGGATTGTGAATATAGAAGTGTGAATTCTTCTTGCAGGATTGTAGTTGAGGTTATAAGGGTGGATTATTGGGAGTGTACTTGAGTTGAATTGTGAAACAAAATGTTTTTTCAAATATAAGAAAAATCAGTTTTGTCGACACTTGGGACCTAGAATTTTAAGGGAGACTCCGTCAAATTTTTTTTGAAAAATTTTTATAAGGAACATTAAGTAAGCTGACATAACTAGAGCTCGTATCTTGATGTAGCATTCCTCCTCGGCTTATTATAGGTCGGGAAGGGGTGTTACACATATCAAAAACTCATTCCACATTTTCTATACATGTATACACATAATCATACAATGATATTTAATTCCTCTTTTACATATTTTCAACACAATTTAACATTTTACTATTCCGTGAACAACATCATTTTTATCCCTTTTTGACATGACTTAAGTTGTTTATCAACCCAACACATATACATTATCACCATGATATTACTTCACAAAATCTTAGTCACGCTACTAAGGTGACATCTCTCTCACATATATTTTTAAATGCATTAGTATACCATCTATACATCCATTTGTTTATTCTTCAACACATAGATATATATATATATATATATATATATATTACTCACATATCTATACACATGTACATTACATCCACTCATATATACATTGGGCTCAATAATCTCTTTATACTCTCCAAGTCTAATTATGACAAATCTCAATTTCTTAAATCCACATTGATCCATCCCATTTCTTACTGTCAATATTATCTCATGACCTAGCTTTGCTCAGGTTTGTCAATGCAAGCATAATCATTCTCATACTATCAATCACATTATTCAATTTAATAGTACTCTCATATACAGTAATATTCATTCCACAAGCTCATGGGTTTAACTTACATTAAGATTATCAATACTCAAATAGTCTTTACCCAAATTCCATTAACACTATAATTTCACAACTTACTACTTTACTTAAACTTCCATTCACTCATCTTATGTTCTTAATATCAACTTAAAAAAAACATCTTATATATACACATTACAAAACAACCTCAAAGTATATTCTTTTCACAAATATTAAAGCTCATTTCCAAAAATCTAATTATCACATCTTTCCACCATTAATATGAGCTTTAACAACACTCAAGTGTATCACATTTCTAACATTAAAATCACAATGTTTGCATTTAAAACAGCAATGCAACAACACCATTATATTTCCTTATTTAACCAACATCATCTCTTTTTCTTTTAAAAACTTTAACTTTACATATTCAAATCATAAATGGTCAAACTTTGTCTATACCCATCAACTCATTCAATATACCACCATACTCTCTTCATTTAAATAACATAACTTTCAATATTCACAATTCGACATTATTTCCTCTGTCTAGCAAACTCAACATAAACTTTCTTATAAAGAGGTTTAAAGTATAGAAGAAAGAGTACATACTCTTATCTTAATTTGATTTTCAACTCATTTCCAACTTTATTTTCCTTTCCATTTCTTTATTTTTCAATTCATATTATGTCATACATAATATTACTCATAAACATCAATATTACATTCCATGTTGCACATGACATAACATTTTTCATATGTCTCATCAACATGCATATTTCACATTACATTTCGTAATTCGTTTCTCATAAATAATTAGGCACTATGCCTCAATTATAATTCATTTCCAACATCATTGCCAACAATCATGGTTTCTTCTCACATCAACATAGTATACACATATATCATCAACTATATTAAACATCTCATGTAACACAAATATTTTACAAATCATATTATGCCACATCCGAGACCAAC
Source organism: Garcia nutans (assembly GCA_947685225.1). NCBI lineage: Eukaryota > Viridiplantae > Streptophyta > Magnoliopsida > Malpighiales > Euphorbiaceae > Garcia > Garcia nutans. The sequence continues at coordinate 31,554,628 of CANTUV010000011.1, read as the reverse complement.
CTAGGTGTTAATGCATGTGCATGTATCAAAATTTTCATTCTTTTTATTTTCATTTATCATCATTTTTTTTAAACTTTTCTTTGTAAATTTACTTAGGCCGAGAATCTCGAAACCTAAGCTCTGATACCAAAATAATTGTAACACCCCGATACCCCATATAAATACTGTACATATACCAGGTACACATACAATATGTATATAGAGTATAAGAATGTCACTTTTCATCACCATTATAACTCTTTACTTTAATTTTTAAAACCATAATACATTTAAATCATATGAAAGTATTTACAAAATGGTTATTCTTATCATGGTAATACATAAATATAAGTTACATTGTTTCTTCCAAAGATTCATTTATACAAATGAATACATTCTTATGAAAATACAGTATAATTACATGCATGCACCACCATCTAGTTGGTCTCGAACTATACTTGTCCTCGTTGTGACATAGTAGCTTATCTCCAGCTTCATCACCTATATACCTGCGCGATTAAGATAACCGCGCTAAGCTCGAAAGCTTAGTAGTACAAGTAACCATTAAAATATACAATATAAAGGAAACATACCTCATATGTTTAGTCTCATGTTTTAACATTTTCTTACTCTGTTTTCCCCTTTTTCAATGCATTCTTCATATAATCCTATTAACCTTATAGAGGATATACATATACACATATAACATAACCATCAAACATAATTCAATAAATTGATAGAACCTTCATATTATGATACTTACCAATTTCACCTCATACATATCATATATATCATTTTATACTTTATAATCGCATATTGCATATAACTTCACAAACCATATCTCCTTTCAATAATTCATGTATGTTATATAATCATATCACTAACCACAATTCATCATTCACAACTCACATTTCCAACAAAGGCAACATAGATCCCATTACTCATTTATTTCAACTTGTATATACATCACATTAACAGCAAAGACAGACTCGGGCCCAAAAGACACTAATATGTCATTCAAAGTTCAGAGTTAATGCTTTGGTTTTGTTATCACATTTATCAATATCATATACCCAACTAGGCTTCAAGGATTAAGTTCAACCAAGCTTCAAGGGGAGCAAAGCATGCTAAGCTTCTACCCAACTTGGCTTCAAGAACTAACCCAACCTAGCTTCAAGGGTGGTAACATCTCAATTAGGCTTCAAGGATTCAATCCAACCTAACTTCAAGAGATTGTTACACTTATTAGGCATGCCACCAACAACAAAACTCTGAAAATGAATAACACATTAGCCACACAATTCATTTATTATTTCATTATCAATTTCATTCTCATTCTCATCATCATTTACATCATCATAGCCAACCACAATGGCATCATTTAGGCAAAACATGCCTCATTTATCTCATTCTCAATATCATAGCCAACCACAATGGCTTTATACATCATCACCTCTCAATTTACATTTCATATTCCATCACAATATCACATTTCATAGTTCACCACAATATCACATTATCACATTTCATAGTTCATCACAATATCACATTATCACATTTCATAGTTCATCACAATATCACATTATCACATTTCATAGTTCATCACAATATCACATTATCACATTTCATAGTTCATCACAATATCACATTATCACATTTCATAGTTCATCACAATATCACATTATCACATTTCATAGTTCATCTTTGATATTTATATACATAATCATTCATTACTCAAGTATGCACAATCAATTGCATTACCATATAAATTGGAATACACATCATACAAATCATATCCTCACATCTTTCACATTTCATAACATATATATATTGAATGCCTTCACATCTTATATGTATTAATGTATTATCATATCTCTTATCTTTTCATTGCATATACAATATTAATATTTATTTTAACAATATACTTATATGCAATCCAATAGGGTTTTGTACTTACCTCTAAAGAACTCACTCCCATATAACTTCTCTTCCATAGATCTTTCAATACTTGGATTAGGGGCAATTCCATCTCTTAAAACCTAATCCAAAAGTAATCATACACACTCACTTAGAAATACACATGAGATAATACAAATAAGAATCAATTAGGGCAAACTCAACACATGACACGCTCATCAACACGGGTGTGTTCCTGATCGTGCCCTAACTCCACAACACAGAAACATTGACACGCTCATAACCACGGGCGTGTCACTGGGCGTGTAATACATTCTGTATCTCAAAAACATCAACACGTCCAATCAACAAGAGCGTGCTCATGGCCGTGTCAATTCTCCAAACTCACAGTAGCTATGACACGCTCAATAACACAGGCGTGTTACTGGTCGTGTCAATTCTACTGCCACACAGAACTTATGACACGCTCAATAACATGGGCGTGTCACTGCTCGTGCTACCAACTCCAGAAAATAGAACCAACGACACGCCTAACAAACTGGCCGTGTCTCTGGGCGTGTCCGACTAAAAACCCAGATTCCGGTCAACACACAACAACATCCAACAATACCCATCTTTTTATCATTACTCACTTCAAACAATCTTCATCAAACACACCCAAAAACCATAACAAACTTACCAAAACATCAACAACACTCAAAACACACACCAATCATCATTATAAACATCATTCATATACCAATTTATCAAATCCCCAAATTTCATTAAACTCAACCCTTATTCAACAATTCATCATCATCTTCACAAATAATCATATTATCATCATCCAATTACCAAATCAACACATATATATACTTAAATCTTTCAATATCATCATCATCACACATCAACCATACCAAACCCAACTCAAACAATGAAAATCAATTTAAAGAAATAAATACTTACTTGAATCCTTTATCAAATCTTCATCTCTATCATCAAATCTCTTGAATTCCTTAAGAAATTTGGTAAGAAAATCACATCTTTCTCTCTTTCTCTCTCTCTCTCTCTCTCTCTCTCTCTCTCTCTCTCTCTCTCTCTCTCTCTCGGCCAAGAAGAACGAAGAAGACGAAGAAGGAGTAGAAGGAAGAAGAAGTTTCTACTTCTTTCCTTTGTCCTTATCCATATATATATATATAATAATAATAATAATAACAATAACAATAACAATAGTAATAATAATAATAATACTTTAAATCTCCACCACATATTCTTTCTTTGATTTTCTTCTTCTCTTTTCTTTTTGTCTTTATTATTATTATTATTATTTAGTTATACAAATATATATACAACTCACTTATCCTTCACCATTATATATATCCCATGCATATGTGATGTATATGTATATGTCTTACATATATTATCCTTATATTTCACATATACACATATACATTTAATCCAAATACAACAACAATAACTCCAAAACTCTTAGGGTCTATTCCGGGATATTACAAATGATGAAGAAAACACAAGTCAAAACTTCTTTAAATATCCACCATGTGATTTTATCCAAGCAATTACCAAAGTGCCCTTATTCACATAATTATCTTTTTGTCTTATATGTGCCCAATTAAGTAATTTACCAATCTCAAATAAATATCTTCTCTTGCATTGACCAAGCCTTTTGACCACTTTATATGTCATATATATTAACATATACACAACATATAAATTTGTCTCTAAACCCTATTTCTTCCCAAAATACATATACATATACTTTCTCTTCTCAATTTCTTTTCTCTTACAATTTAACACATATATTCAATCCAATATATAACAATAACAACAACAACAATATGCAAAACTTCTAGGACATAAATGAGGATATTACAGGCATGATGTAGCATCTTCTCGGGTAAAATGGATTGTCCGAGAGTCTCTTTTTCCTAGGTATATGGTTAACAAAATACCAACACGGGGTATCTTGCTTTCGAATAATTCCTTCAGGCGTTTCAACCAATAGTTATATTTTTTAAAGTGGAAATCCATCCATGATAATTCCCATTAATTAGGTTTTAATCCATCTAACCAATTAAAGTAGCTTTTATGCTATATTGGATTAAAACTAAATTAAGAGGTTTATTATAGATAGATTTCTCACTTGAAAAGAGTAACTAATGGTTTATGCCAAAAACAAGCCCATGATTAATTTATTTTTAGTATAAACTAGGCCCACAATTGATTCTTAGTATTTCATAATTGACCTAAATATTTTTGCAAGCTCTTTGTAAAAAATGGTTGGGTGAAAATAGTTTTGTTTCTAAGCCCATTGTAAAAAAGGTTAGAAAAATGGATTTTGGGCTTAGTATTTAGGCCATGGGCCAAAGAATTTATTTATTTATTTTTTAGAAAAGTATTATGTCCAAAGACCATCTTGAAAAATTTTAAAAATAGTTTTGGTCTTTTGGTTTTTAAAGAAAAATTTATTTTGAGCTTATAATATACTTAGGTCATAATAGAAAAAGAACAAGCCAAATAAGCCATGATTTAGACTAAGATAAACTAACCATAGTCAAACAACATGCATTTGGGGTAAAACCTAAGGAAAGTAACTAGGCCAATTACATGAGCTTTAGTCTTTGGGTTAAAAAGGCTTAGGTTCCCATAGCAAGTATATACCAAACGGTACGAGGCTATGAGTGGTTATGCCATGCTCGATCTCCATACCTTGAGTGAAAGTATGGTATCCCTTACATAACATAACACAGGGAACACGGGCATCCTAACTCATGCACACAATGCAATCTAAGATGATGCAATGGATAATGTCATTATAAGAAAGAATAGAATAATAAAAAGACCAACGAAATCAACTTCTCTTATCCCCAGTGGAGTCGCCGCTGTGAACGGGGATTTTCGCCCCCACTCCCGGTGGAATGGTTCTTGCGACTTCGGCACTGTTTAGGCTCGGGGCCTTAGAGAACACGAACCTAAGTCCGGAGAAAATGGAGTCGCCACCCGGACGAGCCGGGAAAAAGAAAGGGGTGGATGACTAGATTCCTAAGGAATCCCCAACCCCTTAATGGGTTCGGAAAGTTGGGTACGTGTGGGGAAGGTGAGAATGGCCCAGCACCCCCACAATGCCCGGTTCATTGGAATCAGCCTCCTTTATAGGTCTTAATATTATAAAATTCTTAAATATAACAATATTATCCATATTACACATAATAATTAAAAAAAAGCATCAATATATTAAAATCAAAGCAATGTCCAAACAAAGCAAATAAATGGACACCCATCCAAGGATGGAAACATGTCCTTACATCACATACCTAAATAGGACACCCACCAAAAGGTAGAAACATGCCCTTTACATAGGTTCTAAAATAGAAAAGCAAATTAAATTACATGATGTTTAACTAATGAGGTACCCACCAAGTGGAACACATACCTCTTATAACTTTTGGAAATCTAAATTAATTGATAAAAGTAAATAATCATTCATCATAAATAAATCATTCATCAAAGCTATTAATCAAAATATAAAAAAAACATCCATCCATGATAAATTCAATAAACCAAGTATTGAAATTAAATAAATTAAAGCATAAGAAATAAATCAAAGCATAATCAAGTATGGAATTGAATAAAGCAAATAAAAATCCAATTATGGCTACTGTGACTCTTTATGGAATTAAAATAAATTAGGGTTTTATGTTTTAAAGGGTTGGTAAGACTCTTTGATTAACAAAATTAAGGCTTGAATGATGATATCATGAAACTAGGGTTTTAAATACTTTAAAATACTTTAATTTGTGATTTTTGGTTATTGGGTTCCTAAGCTACTGTGTAAAATTTAGGTTTTTATGTTTTTATATTTTTTTAATGTTTTAAAAGGATTAGGGTTCATAAAAATTAGGGTTTAAGGTTTTAAAAGGGTTAGTGTTCATTATTTTGAATTTTGAAAGTTGAATTTGGATTTGATATTTTGGAATTTAGGGTCTCGGGTGGTAATTTTAATCTTAGGGTTTGGAAGACAATTTAATATTTTATGGAATTTTATGAATTTAAACAAGTGAATTAAAGTTTTTATAACTAGAAAAGATGTTTTAGAAGACTTTTTGAAGGAAAAAGTACCAAGTTTAAAGTTTTGAAAGAAGTAGAATTTGATTTTTGTTTTGTTGAAGAATATGTTCAATTAGAGTTTTAAGGTTTTTAAGAAGAAAAAATAACAATTTTAAGCCTTTTGGAAGATAAACCAACGAAATAAGGTTTTTTTTTTTTTGCTTTAGAAAAACTAAATTAAAGTTCAAAGGTTTTTAATTTTGATTTCATAAATTTGCTACTGTGTAAAAAAATAATTAAAGAAAATTAATTAACACATACCTTCTTTTGATGATTTCTCTAAAAACAATTCTTCTTGGATGAACTAGTTTCAAAGACAAGCCTTTTTTGCCTTTGAATCCTCTAAATCGTGCTACTGCTGTTCCAGAAAAGAGTTGAATTGAATTTCTCCTTTTCCTTCCTTGATTTGGTTTCAAATTTTCCAAACTACTCTTGGATTTTTTGCCTTCCCTTTTATTAATTGTCTTTGGTCCTTATTTATAGTGGTTTGAGGTTGTTTATTCCTAATTAGTTAAGGTAAGTAATATTAATAAAAACAAGAAACCAAAACCTAATTGGATTGAGTTTCAAAAATTTTGCGTCGAAAAATTTGCGCTGCCGAAAAAAAACTGCTGCGGAAAAAATGCCCTGGCGAAAAAATCTGCTGCAGCTGGTTGCGGCAGCGCGGGCGGAGCGGGCCCGTAAGCTATTTCGCAGGCAAAAAATTTCTGCGTGCGAAATAGCCCCGCTATTTCGCACGCAGAAAATTTCTGCTTGCGAAATAGCATAGTGATTTCGCTCGCAAGAAATTGCTGTGGGTGAAATGCCCATAGGCCCGTGCCCACGGGCCCGCGCGACGATTTTTTCTGCCGATTTTTTCGACTCTGATTTTTATTTTTTGATTTTTATTTGTTTATTTTTATTTTTTATTAATAAAAATTATATACTAAAGCAAAAATTATTTAACAAAAATTATTTTGGACCAATTAGATAACAAAAATCATTTTGGACTAAATAAAATATATTGGACCGGATTGGGTCAAAAATTAAGGGTCTACAGGCATCTACCATTGACATAAGAAAGAAGGGAAAGGCAGCATCAATAAGAAACTTGTTCACTAATAGAGATAAAAAAAAAAGAGGGATCAATCCCTATTCTACAAGACCAATCGAACAATGTGATGTCTAACTGGAGCAATAAGGGCGGCTACCACCCCAATGAGCAAAATCAAAGGAAAAGAAAAGGTGTTGAGAAAAATGTAACAACTGAACTAGCAAAGAAGCATAAATTTTTAGACTTAAGGGAGTCTTTGTGAAAGATGATAGAAAATCTAATGAAGATGGATTTGCTACAACTATTGGCACCTCGGCCTCTACACAAGCCTTTACCACCAAACTTTGATACCAAAGTTTTTTGCCAATTCAATTAAAGGCCTGGACATGAAATGGACAACTGTATGAAGTTGTAGAATGAGATCCAGAATTTAATTGATAGTGGAAAGTTACGTGAGCCTGATAAGCTGTTTAGATAATTTTTATAATAGTTTTTAGTGTGATTTTTATATGTTTTTAGTTAATGTCTTGATTGATTTTTGTTTTTAGTTTGTTTAAAGTATTTATTTTAGGTTTAAGTGCAAAAACACCCTTGGAAGATCAAAACAGTGCAGGAAAAGAATGAACCAAGCAAGACATGGCAAAGCCAAATCAAGCTTGGCTGTGTCCCTCAAAGAATGATGATGGTGTTGCGCTTGAATTAAGTACTACTACAAAGCGTCACTCGCAAGTATATGAGGTAGCTGTAGCAAAGGTGATCGCCCAAGGTCGTTTCCCCAAGAAGGTGTGGTTCGTAATAGCTTGATTGACAAGTATTTAAATGTGGAAGTTTAATGTTTGAGTTGCGACTTTAAAGCAATTAAGACTAAAAGTGTTGTGCGTAGGGTTGGTGTGTGATGGGTGTACAAGATCAAATCGATTCTTGGGAAGGTGCCTAGGGTTATAGGTCCATTCAATCAAAGCTCAATTCTCAATTGTCCATTAACATAACCTTGTAAATTAATTTGTTCCTTAGGGTTAATTAGTCAATTACCCATCCATTAGTTCTCACATTCATGAATTGCAATAACCAATTATTTCACATTATCAAATTAATGAAACCCTAGAACTTATATTTCTAATTCATTCATAGGGTGGTCGATTATATAGTTCCGATATCGGATTTTCACCTCTCGGTCCGTCATCCAATATTCAAAGATTAATAGGTAGCTAATCCATCAACCTAGCATTTAACACAATACAATTAACCAACAACAAGGTACATCAATGTAAATATGAAATCAAAGCATTCAACCAAATATGCTACAAGCCCTAGGCATGGGTATTTAGCTCAACATCATCAATTTATAATATTCATTCAACTCAATATAAAACAAATACAAATTGTCCATTGCAATATCAATTCTATTAATACAACAACAACAATAAGAAATGAATTAAAAGAGAGAATAGAAAAACCCCTTGTAAAGATGCCAAGAGTAGGATTGCTAGTCTTCCTCCTAGCTTCACTTGATGTATGATGAAGAACTTGAGCCCTCTTCAATGGTTGATTCCCCTTTGCAATGTGAAATGGAGCTTTCTCAAGTCACCAACCCTTCAATTGATTGTGCCTTTGGAAGATGGAATGGAGCTTTCTCAAGTCACCAATCCCTTCAATGAAGCTTCTTCAACCTTCAAGAGCTTGTTAACCCAATTTATTCCAAAGAAACTCAAAGATCTTATCAATGGAAGATGGAGAAGGTGGAGAGAATGGAAATGGAGATTAAGATGAAGGGGTAAGGGAGAGTGTCACTCTCTCCCTCTCCCACGTTTTTGCAGAAATTGTTCAAGAACAAAGAAGACTCCTCCAATTTCCCCCTTCTTCTCTTTTTAATTCATCCAACTCACACCATTTTACTTTGTTCCCCACTAATTCTTTGTTTAGTATTTCTTTTGGCAAGCATAAGGCATTGTCTCCCACTTTGTTCCCCACTTCGTGCAAAAGAAATCAAATTTTTTTAGTGTGACACGGCCAATCCAAGAGTAGCTTGGCCGTGTCTCTTGTTCTTTTCTTTCTTTGTCATGTGACATGGCCAGTGGCTTGGCCATGTCGCTTGCTAGTGTCGCCTTCTGCCTTCTTTCTTTTCTTTGTTCTCAAGTGATGACATGGCCAAGCTTCAAGCGACATGGCCATGCCATGTGACATGGCCAGTGGCTTGGCCATGTCGCTTGCCAGTGTTGCCTTCTACCTTCTTTCTTTTTTTGAGGGACATGCCCAAGACAATGAGACATGGCCAAGCTTCAAGCGACATGGCCATGTCGATCAGACATGGGCAAAGACATGGCCATGTCTATGAGTGTGTCAAGTACTGCCTTTATTTTACGATGAAACACTGCCAAGACAATGAGACATGGCCAAGCTTCAAGTGACATGGCCATGTCGATCAGACATGGGCAAAGACATGGCCATGTCTGTGAGTGTGTCAAGTACTGCCTCTATTTCTTTTCTTTCTTGGTTTCTTTTCCTTAGGTGAGACACGACCAGTGGCTTGGCCGTGTATCTTGGGTATGTCAGCTACTATCTTGGAATTCTTTTGAGGGACATGGCCAAGCTTGCTTTGGCTTGGCCATGTCTTGCTTGATTCATGCTCTTTCTTCATTTTTCTTGATTGTTTTGATCATCCAAGGGAGTTTTTGCACTTTAACCTAAAATAAATACTTTAAACAAACTTAAAACAAAAATCAGTCAAAACATTAACTAAAAACATATAAAAATCATATTGAAAACTGGTACAAATATGATCTAAACAAATACCTCACACTTAATTCCTTGCTTGTCCCCAAGCAAGGCTAAAATCAAAACACACTAACAAGATAAATTTTGTTAAGTTCAAAAGTTATAAAGATGCATCAAGACTTCTCTATCCCTAAATCCGCAATCAATATCGAACAAACAAAATTGACACCAATGCAATTAAGTGGCTTTCCATGCATAACCAATGTTGTCACTCCCTCACCAACTCTTACAAGTGTTTAATAATGGTGGTGTTTACACTCATAACAATTAATGAAAGATTATTGCCATAGACTTGCTTATCAATCAAATCTCCACCACAAAATTACAATCAAGCATCAATCAAAAGGTCTTTATTGGGTTGTAATGGGGCTAAGGTAAAGGCATGGCATTTAGGAAATGTGAGCTTAATCATTAAGTTCAAGAGCACTTTAAGAATGAAGTACCCGATCATATACATAACCCAATAATCCCAAAACACCTTCCTCTCATCTACCCCTTGACATTAAAGAGCTTTTCAAAAGAACTCACTTATTAAATCTTGCAATAATACATTCCAACCCTTTCAACAAGAACAACAATTATTCTTATTATTATATATAAATATATAGATATATATTTTTTCTTTTTCTCTTTTTTTTAAATTTTTTTTATTTTTATTATGTTGCTTCGCAATCTTAAACCTACTAAATTTAACCCCACACTTAATTCAACATAACACTCGGTCATAAACGCTCTTAAAATGCTCTTGACCTAATGAAAGGGTAAGAGTTAAACAACAAGGTTCAAGCTAATGGTGTTGTGAAAAAGAAAGAAAAGGAAAAATAAAATAAGCTCAAAATTGGCAAACTAAGGTTAAAAATAGGGTTGGCCTTTTTAAGCCAAAGTGGGTTCACCTAATTGCCTTAATCATCTTGATGCCTAATTGAAATTTTTATGCAATATTAAAATGCATTTCAAAGCAAGTTCTAGCAAATCATCAATCAAAGATGTTTACCCACAACAATAATGATAAGTTGATGGCTCAATTTCTCACTAGGTTAAAGGCAATGCAAGGAAAAACCAACAAAATTGACAATAAGCACCAATTCTACTCAATTCTCAATTTCATGTTTCAAAAATTCAAAGGTCATCTATCAACAATTTTATAACAATTAAACTTTCTAAAATTCATTTATTCAACGAAAAACATTCAAAAACATTAACTAAAACTTAAACAAAAACAAGTTAAAAGTAAAAACACAAAAACAAAAGTAAAAACGCAAAACACATAATGCAGCCCACACTTAAAGATTCACATTGTCCTCATTGTGAGCATGTGTTGCGCTCGAATTAAGTACTACTACAAAGCGTCACTCGCAAGTATACGAGGTAGCTGTAGCAAAGGTGATCGCCCCAAGGTCGTTTCCCCAAGAAGGTGTGGTTCGTAATAGCTTGATTGACAATTTATTTAAATGCGAGAGTTTGTTGTTTGGAGTGGTGCGAAAATAATTAAACCTAAATTTAACCGTGCGTAGGGTTGATGTATGATGGTTGTTCAAGATCAAATTGATTCTTGGGAAGGTGCCTAGGGTCATAGGTCCATTCAATCAAAGCTCAATTCTCAATTGTCCATTAACAATACCTTGTAAATTAATTTGTTCCTTAAGATTAATTAGTCAATTACCAATCCATTAGTTCTCACATTCATGAATTAACAATGACCAATTCTTTTACATTACCAAATTAATGAAACCCTAGAACTTATATTTCTAATTCATTCATAGGGTGGTCGATTATATAGTTCCGATATCGGATTTCACCTCTCGGTCCATCATCCAATATTCAAAGATCAATAGGTAGCTAATCTATCAACCTAACATTTAATGCAATACAATCAACCAATCAACAAGGAACATCAATGTAAATATCAAATCAAAGCATTCAACCAAATATGCTACAAACCCTAAACATGGGTATTTAGCTCAACATCATCAATTTATAATATCCATTCAACTCAATATAACACAAATACAAATTGTCCATTGCAATATCAATATTCTTAATACAACAACAACAATAGAAATGAATTAAAAGAGAGAATAGAAAAACCCCTTGTGAAGATGCCAAGAGTAGGATTGCTAGTCTTCCTCCTAGCTCCACTTGATATTTGATGAAGAACTCAAGCCCTCTTCAATGGTTGATTCCCCTTGCAATGTGGAATGGAGCTTTCTCAAGTCACCAAACCTTTGGAAGGAGCTTTCTCAAGTCACCAACCTTCAATTGATTTGCCTTTGGAAGATGGATGGAGCTTTCTCAAGTCACCACCATTCAATGTATCTTCTTCAACCTTTGAGAGCTTGCAACCCAATTTATCCCAAAGAACCTCAAAGATCTTTTCAATGGAAGATGGAGAAGGTGGAGAGGATGGAAATGGAGGTTTGGAGGTGAAGGGACAAGGGAGAGTGTCACTCTCTCCCTCTCCCACGTTTTTTTGCAGCCATGGTGGAAGAAGAACCAAGCTCCCCCTCCATTTTCCTCTTCTCTCCTTTTTAATTCATCCAAAAATCAACACCCATGCCTTCCAACTCATCCCATTACCTTTTGTCCCCCACTTTTTATTTGTTTAATATTTCTTTTGGCAAGCAATAAGTCTTTGTCTCCCACTTGTTCCCCACTTTGTTGAAAGAATTTTGACTTTTCAGGTGGGACACGGCCAAGCCAAGAGTGTCTTGGCCGTGTCTCTTGGTCTCTTCCTTGAGGTGACACGGCCAAGCCAAGAGTGGCTTGGCCGTGTCTCTTGATTTTTCATGGGACACGGCCGTGTCACTTGGCCGTGTCCCTCACTGGACTTTTCTTTTCTTTCTTTCTTTCTTTCTTCCTTTTGGTACAGGGTGAGACACGGCCAGAGGACACGGTCGTGTCATGTGACACGGCCAGTGTCCTGGCCGTGTCCCTTGATGGTGTCTGTTTCTGCTTCTTTTCTTTCCTTCTTTGCTTGATCAAGTATCCAAGGCATGAAATGGGACACGGCCAAGCTTGCTGGCCGTGTCATGTGACACGGCCAGAGGCTTGGCTGTGTCACCTGGGTGTGTCACTTCCTGTGTGCTTCTTTTTCTCCTTTTCTTTGGTTCTTTGTTTTGCCTTTTGAATGAGACACGGCCAGAGGCTTGGCCGTGTCTCTGGGTGTGTCAGCTACTGCCTTGAAGAAGTTTTGAGGGACATGGCCATGTCTTGCTTGGCTTGGCCATGTCGTGCTTGGTTCATGCTTTTCTTGCCCGGTTTTGATCTTCCAAGGGTGTTTTTGCACCTAAACCTAAAACAAACACTTTAAACATACTTTAAACAAAAATCAATCAAAACATTAACTAAAACACACATAAAATCATACTAAAAACTAGTACAAAAATGACCTAAACAACTACCCCACACTTAAATCCTTGCTTGTCCCCAAGCAAGGCTAAAATCAAAACACAATAAACAAGATGATTTTTGTTAAGTTCAAGAGTTATAAAGAATGTTTCAAGACTTCCCTATCCTTAAATCCGCAATCAATATCGAATCAAACAAAATCGACACTCATGCAATTAAGTGGCTTTCCATGTATAACCAATGTTATCGCTCCCTCACCAACTCTTACAAGTGTTTGATCATGGTGGTGTTTACACTCATAACAATCAATGAAAGATTATTACCATAGGCTTGCTTATCAATCAAATATCCACCACAAAATAACAATCAAGCATCAATCAAAAGGTCTTTATTGGGTTGTAATGGGGCTAAGGTAGAGGCATGATATTTAGGAAATGTGAGCTTAATCATTAAGTTCAAGAGCACTTCAAGAATGAAGTAACCATTTATACATATAACCCAACAATCCCAAAAGACCTTCCTCTCATCTACCCCTTGACATTAAAGAACTTTTCAAGGGAACTCACTTATTAAATATTGCAATGATACATTCCAACCCTTTCAACAAGAACAACAATTATTCTTATTAATATATTTATATATATATTTTTATTTTTTTTATTTTTTATTTTTTTTATATTTTTATTATTTTTTTTATATTGCTTTGCAATCTTAAACCTACTAAACTTAACCCCACACTTAATTCAACACAACACTCGGTCATAAACGCTCTTAAAATGCTCTTGACCTAATGAAAGGATAAGAGTTAAACAACAAGGTTCAAGCTAATGGTGTTGTGAAAAAGAAAGAAAAGGAAAAATAAAATAGGCTCAAAATTGGCTAACTAAGGTTAAAAATAGGGTTGGTCTTTTTAAGCCAAAGTGGGTTCACCTAATTGCCTTAATCATCTTGATGCCAAATTGAAATTTTTATGTAATCTTAAAATGTATGTCAAAGCAAGTTCTAGCAACTCATCAATCAAAGATGTTCACCCACAACAATAATAATAAGTTGATGGCTCAATTCCTCACTAGGTTAATGGCAATGCAAGGGAAAACCAACAAAATTGACAATAAACACCAATTCTACTCAATTCTCCAATTCATGCTTCAAAAATTCAAAGGTCATCAATCAACAATTTTATAACAATTGAACTTTCTAAAATTCATTTATTCAACGAAAAACATTAAAAACATTAACTAAAACTTAAACAAAAACAACTTAAAAGTAAAAACACAAAAACAAAAGTAAAAACATAAAACACATAATGCACCCCACACTTAAAGATTCACATTGTCCTCAATGTGAGCATGCATACACAAGGAGGGTTTAGATGAAACCTGATTTCCATCGTTCCCATATACGATGTGTAGGGCTCCTTCCATCCATAATGCAATTGGAGCCCATGACTGAGAGGATGAACAACATGTATCTTTGAAACGTACCCGGTATACGGCAACCACTAAATAGCATTCTTTGTAGAGGACATGTCTCAAAGGGACATGTAAAGGTTGCCTCGGGGTGATCCTCCAGTGCTATAGGAACGTTGTAAAATCCTATTTCATTGTGCAACATGGTTCTATCTATTGTATGCTCTTCTTCACCACCAAGAGTAGAGATGACTTTTGGGGGCTCTTTAATTTCAACCAAGCTTGGTTGAATCACTTCTTCATCCACTTTAACAATTTCAAGTCCCCTCTCAACAACCTCATCATCTAAAACTAGCTTACACTCCTCAATTTCTAAATTGGGCATTTCATGCTCTTCTTCTAAGGTCATAATCATCCCAATCTTATTTTCGCTTTCTCCTTGGGAATGCATAATATAGATGTTAGAAGGTTGCTTACCTTGCTCCTCTTCTTTTAGCCTACTTGGGAATGGAATTGAGTGCAAAGGATTCGGAGGTTCATACAAATGTGATGAAGTTGATGAGTCCAAATTCTCCTCCTCCTTTGATTGACTTTGTTTCTCCATGTTGGGCAGCATTTCCTCACCATTGTCTTCTTGATTAGTTCCTGCATCAAAGGAATCACAAAAATTGTTATATATTACCTGTTCACTCGTCAAATTTGTGATTACCTTGACTTGCTCCAATTGGCTAGGAAATTCCTTCTTTTGGTGTGCTTGGAGTTGATGTGCCAGTTGCCCAACTTGCATTTCCACCCTCTTCAAAGATTCCTCCAAAGAATCAAATCTCTCATTGCTCCCTTCTTGATTTTGTGTGCTTATTTGAAGGTAAGCATTCAAATCATCTTCCACTGTGGATTTCTCAAATTGATCATGGTTTTGTGAGCTAGTTTGAATGAAGGTATTCAAACTATCTTCCAAAGTGGGTTCCTTAAAGTGATTTTGATTTTGCGCGCTAGTTTGAATAAAGGCATTCAAACTTTCTTCTAAGGTGGGTTCCTTAAGGTGATCTTGGTTTCGTGTGCTAGTTTGAATGAAGGCATTCAAACTATCTTCTAATGTGGGTGGCTTAAGGTACTCTTGATTTGAATATTGTTCTTGAGAGTAAGGATTTCTTTGGTAAGGTTGATAAAAATTTTGAGGTGGAATTTGCTGTTGATTTTCCCAAGAAAAATTTGATTGGCTTCCCCAGCTGGGATTATAAGGATTGGAATATGTGTCATTTCTTCCCATTTGCTAGAAACCTTTGTAGCCATCTTCTTCCTCTTGCCAATCTTGGTATCGTCCATAACCCATGGAACACGTGTTTGCACTATGGCCTACATTGCCACATGCTGTACATATCTCTTGGCGTGGCATAGGTGCTCTTCCTCTTGCATTTAGCACCTTAATTTGATTGGTCAATTCTGCTAATTGCCATGCCATTTCAGAATCGTCGTTCCTATCGTAAACTCCTCCGTGCCTTGAAAACTGCATCTTTACAAAAGGCACTCAGCAACTTAATGAAACCAATAACAAAAAAATTCAAACAAAACAAATAAACAATTAAAAGAAAACAAACAAATAATTCACAGAAAATAAACAAACAATGAAAAGAAAAATCAAACTATTACTACTGCGACAGCCTTCCCCGGCAGCGGCGCCAAAAACTTGTTGCGCTCGAATTAAGTACTACTACAAAGCGTCACTCGCAAGTATACGAGGTAGCTGTAGCAAAGGTGATCGCTCCAAGGTCGTTTCCCCAAGAAGGTGTGGTTCGTAATAGCTTGATTGACAATTTATTTAAATGCGAGAGTTTGTTGTTTGGAGTGGTGCGAAAATAATTAAACCTAAATTTAACCGTGCGTAGGGTTGATGTATGATGGTTGTTCAAGATCAAATTGATTCTTGGGAAGGTGCCTAGGGTCATAGGTCCATTCAATCAAAGCTCAATTCTCAATTGTCCATTAACAATACCTTGTAAATTAATTTGTTCCTTAAGATTAATTAGTCAATTACCAATCCATTAGTTCTCACATTCATGAATTAACAATGACCAATTCTTTTACATTACCAAATTAATGAAACCCTAGAACTTATATTTCTAATTCATTCATAGGGTGGTCGATTATATAGTTCCGATATCGGATTTCACCTCTCGGTCCATCATCCAATATTCAAAGATCAATAGGTAGCTAATCTATCAACCTAACATTTAATGCAATACAATCAACCAATCAACAAGGAACATCAATGTAAATATCAAATCAAAGCATTCAACCAAATATGCTACAAACCCTAAACATGGGTATTTAGCTCAACATCATCAATTTATAATATCCATTCAACTCAATATAACACAAATACAAATTGTCCATTGCAATATCAATATTCTTAATACAACAACAACAATAGAAATGAATTAAAAGAGAGAATAGAAAAACCCCTTGTGAAGATGCCAAGAGTAGGATTGCTAGTCTTCCTCCTAGCTCCACTTGATATTTGATGAAGAACTCAAGCCCTCTTCAATGGTTGATTCCCCTTGCAATGTGGAATGGAGCTTTCTCAAGTCACCAAACCTTTGGAAGGAGCTTTCTCAAGTCACCAACCTTCAATTGATTTGCCTTTGGAAGATGGATGGAGCTTTCTCAAGTCACCACCATTCAATGTATCTTCTTCAACCTTTGAGAGCTTGCAACCCAATTTATCCCAAAGAACCTCAAAGATCTTTTCAATGGAAGATGGAGAAGGTGGAGAGGATGGAAATGGAGGTTTGGAGGTGAAGGGACAAGGGAGAGTGTCACTCTCTCCCTCTCCCACGTTTTTTTGCAGCCATGGTGGAAGAAGAACCAAGCTCCCCCTCCATTTTCCTCTTCTCTCCTTTTTAATTCATCCAAAAATCAACACCCATGCCTTCCAACTCATCCCATTACCTTTTGTCCCCCACTTTTTATTTGTTTAATATTTCTTTTGGCAAGCAATAAGTCTTTGTCTCCCACTTGTTCCCCACTTTGTTGAAAGAATTTTGACTTTTCAGGTGGGACACGGCCAAGCCAAGAGTGTCTTGGCTGTGTCTCTTGGTCTCTTCCTTGAGGTGACACGGCCAAGCCAAGAGTGGCTTGGCCGTGTCTCTTGATTTTTCATGGGACACGGCCGTGTCACTTGGCCGTGTCCCTCACTGGACTTTTCTTTTCTTTCTTTCTTTCTTTCTTCCTTTTGGTACAGGGTGAGACACGGCCAGAGGACACGGTCGTGTCATGTGACACGGCCAGTGTCCTGGCCGTGTCCCTTGATGGTGTCCGTTTCTGCTTCTTTTCTTTCCTTCTTTGCTTGCTCAAGTATCCAAGGCATGAAATGGGACACGGCCAAGCTTGCTGGCCGTGTCATGTGACACGGCCAGAGGCTTGGCCGTGTCACCTGGGTGTGTCACTTCCTGTGTGCTTCTTTTTCTCCTTTTCTTTGGTTCTTTGTTTTGCCTTTTGAATGATACACGGCCAGAGGCTTGGCCGTGTCTCTGGGTGTCAGCTACTGCCTTGAAGAAGTTTTGAGGGACATGGCCATGTCTTGCTTGGCTTGGCCATGTCATGCTTGGTTCATGCTTTTCTTGCCCGGTTTTGATCTTCCAAGGGTGTTTTTGCACCTAAACCTAAAACAAACACTTTAAACATACTTTAAACAAAAATCAATCAAAACATTAACTAAAACACACATAAAATCATACTAAAAACTAGTACAAAAATGACCTAAACAGCATGCATACTACAGGGAGGGTTTAGATGATACATGATTTCCATCGTTCCCATATATGATGTGTAGTACTCCTTCCACCCATAATGCAATTGGAGCCTATAAGTGAGAGGATGAACAACATGCAACTTTGAAATGTGCCCAATGTATTGAAAAACCTAGGTAGCATCCTTGGAAGAGCAATTGTCCAAAAAGAACATGTGAGGGTTGTCTTAGCTTGATTCTCTAATGCTATAGGGACGTGGTAAGAACCTTTTTCAGTTTGCAACATGGTTATATATGGTTTTTGCTCGTTCTCACCACTAAGAGTGGGAGAGATGATAATTTGTTGCATACTGTACTCCCCAACCAAAACATCTTTCAAAATTCATGGAGTCTTTTTAAGTTCAACCAAGTTTGATTGAACCACTTCTTCATCCTCTTTAGCAATTTGAAGCTTCCCCTCAACAATCTCATTATTTAATAGTAAATTGCTCTCCTCAATTTCTAAATTGGAAAAATTAGGCTCTACTTCTAAGGTCATGGCCACCTCAAGCTTATCTTCACTATCTTCACTATAGGGCATGTCATAAAGTTTAGAAAGTTGCATACCTTGTTTCTCTTCATTCAGCCTGCTTGGGAATGGGATTGGTGGCATACAAGGATTTGGAGGCTCATTCCATTTTGTTGAAGTTGATGCTTCCAAATTCTCCTCCTCCTTTGATCGAATTAACTCCTCTATGTATGGTTGTATTTCCTCACCATCTTTTTCTTGATTAGTTCTTGCATCAAAGAAATCACAAAAACTGTTATATATCACCTATTCACTCCTCAAATTTGTGATTACCATGACTTGCTCCAGTTGGCTAGGAAATTCCTCTTCTTGGTTTGCTTGGAGTTGATGTGCCAGTTGCCCAACTTGAGCTTCCACCCTCTTCAATGATTCTTCCAAAGAATCAAACCTCTCATTGCTCCCTTCCTGATTTTGTGTGCTAATTTGAAGGTAAGCATTCAAATCATCTTCCACTGTGGATTTCTTGCATTGATTTTGATTTTGTGCACTAATTTGAATGAAGGCATTCAAACTATCTTCCAAAGTGGGTTCCTTAAGTCGATCTTGATTTTGTGCACTAGTTTGAATGAAGGCATTCAAACTATCCTCCAATGTCGGTTTCTTAAGGTGATCTTGATTTTGTGCGCTAGTTTGAATGAAGGCATTCAAACTATCCTCCAAATTGGGTTTCTTAAGGTGATCTTGATTTGAATATTGTTCTTGAGAGTAAGGATTTCTTTGGTAAGGTTGAAAAAAAATTTGAGGTGGAATTTGCTGTTAATTTTCCCAAGAAAAATTTGGGTGGCTTCCCTAGCTTGAATTATAAGGTCTGGGATATGGGTCATTTCCACCCATTTGCTGGAAACTTTCATAGGCATATTCTTCCTCTTTCCTCTCTTGGTATTATCCATAACCAAATGAACACATGTTTGTGCTATGTCCTGCAATGCCACATGCTGAACATACTTCACGAGTAGGCATAGGTGTTCTTCCTCTTGCATTTAGCATCTTAAGTTGGTTCGTTAATTCTGCTAATTGCCATGCCATGTCAGAGTTAGGGTTATTGTAACACCCCTTCCCAACCTACATATGTAAGCTGAGTAGAGGCGCCACACTAACCTAATGTTGCTACCAATTTTACTTAGTCAAATTTTAGTTCCGATTTTTACAAAATTTTTGCCATAGTTTCGCCTAAAAATTGAGTCCCAAGTGTCGACAAAACCGGTTTTTTTCTTATTTTCAAAAACATTTTACACAAACCAATGCAAACAAAATCATTCTCAGTACACTCCCAATAAATCCCCCTTGTAACCTCAACTACAACCTGCAAAAAGGATTTACACTTCTAGTACAACATAAAATAAAGGTTTTGTGACAACCCCCATATTTAAATATTACACAGCGGAAGTTATAAAATATTTACATATTTACAAATTCATATACATCAAAACTCAAGTTTTACAACACATAAAATTTATACATGATTGGCAAGTCTGCTCTGATCTTTAAGCTCCCAAAATGGATTCATCAAGGTCTACTCTCGCTAGGTCTTGATGAACTCTCGGGTTCAACTCTATCCTCTCTACTACCTGCGCGATTAAACACTATCGCGCTAAGCCAACGGCTTAGTAAGATAAAACATGCTAATGGTATGCTTTAATGAAATGCAATGCCACATATGTTATTGATAAGATCAACATCATAAATATAAAGTTAACCACACAATTATGCATTTCACAAATCATAGTCATATGAGCATACCACATTTCAACATCTTTTCACATTCAACATTAATCAATCATACTCCATAACCAACATCTCATTTCATTAAACTCATAACATTATTTAGGACATTCATATAACCTTGACACCTATGGGCCCAACAAGTATTTAATACGATATTCAGAGTTCAGAGTTACTGCTTTGGTTCATAGTCACAATAATCACGCCCGTAGGCAATGTATATACATGTATCTCTATCCATGGATAGTGTAACAGACCCAGTCTCTTGGATCATCAACTCAACACATATGAGGAGATCCTCAACCCGGCAAGACTGTTACAAATCATATATCTCATAGTGTAACAGACCCAGTCTCTTGGACCATCAACTCAACACCTATGAGGAGGTCCTCAACCCGGCAAGACTGTTACCTTTCATCATTTCTTAGGCATGCCACCCAAATCCAGAACTCTGAAACTGAATAACATATTAAACAAACAATTCATTTCCATTCTCAATTCTCATCACATTTAGGCAAACATGCCTTCTTTCTTTCAATTACATCATCTTAGCCAATAACAATGGCTTCACATTTCATTTCACAATATAACATCTCATTATTCAAGTATATATATATATATCTCATCCATGATCACATTATATTTCACATAGCATCATTCATAAATATCAACATTTCATTCCACATTACTCATGAAACACATTACCATTCACAATGCACAACATAACATTGTTCAATCTCAACAATGCAATTAGGGCAAAGAACAATTGATTATAACATTCATTGATTCAAGTGTGTTTAAAGTGTTTAGGGTTAGGTTTAAGGACCAACCTACCTTTGGAAAACCAAAGCAATGCAAGAAGAACAAAGAATTAAAACCCTAACCATAAATAGTACATTCTGGTTTTTAAACTCCATTTTATCCTTATTTTGAAAAATTGTATAAAATAATCTACTTGACTAAAAATTCTAAAATTTTTACAGAATTTAGTTTTGTATCTTAAAATCATCCCTTTAAAATTTCAGATCAAACTGAACACAAAATCTTGGTCAAATAGTTCACCTAACCAGACTGCCCCAATTGCCCTGCATCCTGGCAGCAGTTCTGAACTTTGTGAATTCCATAAATCAAATTCAATCAACGTGATTCCAAATTATTTTTCTCAAATACTAAACTCACTAAGCAACAACATATCTAAAATTCGATTGGATATGATTTTTCTACATTTTATTAAAAATCCCGAAATATAGCTGTCCCAGTTAAGGTACTTGCTGGAACAGGTCTAATGAAAATAATCTTTCTAAACTCATAACCATTCCAAAATCGAATCAACATATTTTTCAGTCATTCTAGACTCATAGAGGCACAACATATCAAAAATTCACTTCAAGAACATTTTTCTAAAATTAATTAAAAATCATACAAGTCACAGCCTTTACTAATCCTAAAACAGAAACAATTTCACTAAACACCAATCTTACTCTTCCATCACCAACACCAACCCAACTTCTCATCTATCAAGCAAAATCAATACTTACAATCATACCATAAGCAACTTAATCATACCACTTCAAAAGAATTGAAGAAATTAGAGAAAAGATCTTACCTTAGTTAAAAACTTCTTAAATCAACACTTGAACACTTAATCTTTCTTCAATTTAAGCTTGAAATCATCAAAACCATCACTTGTCTCTTTCTTTCTCTTTGGCTATGGAGGGCCGGCCATCAACAAGAAGAAGAAGAAGAAATGATGAAGAAAACACAAGTCAAACCTTCTTTAAATATCCACCATGTGATTTTATCCAAGCAATTACCAAAGTGTCCTTATTCACATAATTATCTTTTTGTCTTATATGTGCCCAATTAAGTAATTTACCAATCTCAAATAAATATCTTCTCTTGCATTGACCAAGCCTTTTGACCACTTTATATGTCATATATATTAACATATACACAACATATAAATTTGTCTCTAAACCCTATTTCTTCCCAAAATACATATACATATACTTTCTCTTCTCAATTTCTTTTCTCTTACAATTTAACACATATATTCAATCCAATATATAACAATAACAACAACAACAATATGCAAAACTTCTAGGGCATAAATGAGGATATTACAGTTATCATCATAAGCCCCTGCGTACCTTGAAAATTGCATATTTACAAAAGACACTTAGCAACTTAAAGAAAACAAACAAATAATTAAATTGAAAGAAAATCAAACAAAACAAACAAACAATCAATTAAATTGTAAAGAAAAATCAAACTATCACTACTTAAACAGCCCTCCTCGGCAGCGGCGCCAAAAACTTATTGCGCTTGAATTAAGTACTACTACAAAGCATCACTCGCAAGTATACGAGGTAGCTGTAGCAAAGGTGTTCGCCTAAGGTCGTTTCCCCAAGAAGGTGTGGTTCGTAATAGCTTGATTGACAAGTATTTAAATGTGGAAGTTTAATGTTTGAGTTGCGACTTTAAAGCAATTAAGACTAAAAGTGTTGTGCGTAGGGTTGGTGTGTGATGGGTGTACAAGATCAAATCGATTCTTGGGAAGGTGCCTAGGGTTATAGGTCCAATCAATCAAAGCTCAATTCTCAATTGTCCATTAACATAACCTTGTAAATTAATTTGTTCCTTAAGGTTAATTAGTCAATTACCCATCCATTAGTTCTCACATTCATGAATTAGCAATAACCAATTATTTCACATTATCAAATTAATGAAACCCTAGAACTTATATTTCTAATTCATTCATACGGTGGTCGATTATATAGTTTCGATATCGGATTTCACCTCTCGGTCCGTCATCCAATATTCAAAGATTAATAGGTAGCTAATCCATCAACCTAGCATTTAACACAATACAATTAACCAACAACAAGGTACATCAATGTAAATATGAAATCAAAGTATTCAACCAAATATGCTACAAGCCCTAGGCATGGGTATTTAGCTCAACATCATCAATTTATAATATTCATTCAACTCAATATAAAACAAATACAAATTGTCCATTGCAATATCAATTCTATTAATACAACAACAATAATAAGAAATGAATTAAAAGAGAGAATAGAAAAACCCCTTGTAAAGATGCCAAGAGTAGGATTGCTAGTCTTCCTCCTAGCTTCACTTGATGTATGATGAAGAACTCGAGCCCTCTTCAATGGTTGATTCCCCTTTGCAATGTGAAATGGAGCTTTCTCAAGTCACCAAACCTTTGGATGGAGCTTTCTCAAGTCACCAACCCTTCAATTGATTGTGCCTTTGGAAGATGGAATGGAGCTTTCTCAAGTCACCAATCCCTTCAATGAAGCTTCTTCAACCTTCAAGAGCTTGTTAACCCAATTTATTCCAAAGAAACTCAAAGATCATATCAATGGAAGATGGAGAAGGTGGAGAGAATGGAAATGGAGATGAAGATGAAGGGGGTAAGGGAGAGTGTCACTCTCTCCCTCTCCCACGTTTTTGCAGAAATTGTTCAAGAACAAAGAAGACTCCTCCAATTTCCCCCTTCTTCTCTTTTTAATTCATTCAAAAACACCCCCATGCCTTCCAACTCACACCATTTTACTTTGTTCCCCACTAATTCTTTGTTTAGTATTTCTTTTGGCAAGCATAAGGCATTGTCTCCCACTTTGTTCCCCACTTCGTGCAAAAGAAATCAAATTTTTTTAGTGTGACACGGCCAATCCAAGAGTAGCTTGGCCGTGTCTCTTGTTCTTTTCTTTCTTTGTCATGTGACATGGCCAGTGGCTTGGCCATGTCGCTTGCCAGTTTCACCTTCTGCCTTCTTTCTTTTCTTTGTTCTCAAGTGGTGACACGGCCAAGCTTCAAGCGACATGGCCATGCCATGTGACATGGCCAGTAGCTTGGCCATGTCGCTTGCCAGTGTTGCCTTCTACCTTCTTTCTTTTTTTGAGGGACACGCCCAAGACAATGAGACATGGCCAAGCTTCAAGCAACATGGCCATGTCGATCAGACATGGGCAAAGACATGGCCATGTCTGTGAGTGTGTCAAGTACTGCCTCTATTTTACGATGAAACACGGCCAAGACAATGAGACATGGCCAAGCTTCAAGTGACATGGCCATGTCGATCAGACATGGGCAAAGACATGGCCATGTCTGTGAGTGTGTCAAGTACTGCCTCTATTTCTTTTCTTTCTTGGTTTCTTTTCCTTGGGTGAGACATGACCAGTGGCTTGGCCGTGTATCTTGGGTGTGTCAGCTACTATCTTGGAATTCTTTTGAGGGACATGGCCAAGCTTGCTTTGGCTTTGCCATGTCTTACTTGATTCATGCTCTTTCTTCATTTTTCTTGATTGTTTTGATCATCCAAGGGAGTTTTTGCACTTTTACCTAAACAAATACTTTAAACAAACTTAAAACAAAAATCAGTCAAAACATTAACTAAAAACACATAAAAATCATACTGAAAACTAGTACAAATATGATCTAAAGTGTTGGCAGAGCTTGACACGGCCAAGCCACTGGCCATGTCTCATCCAAGGAGCAAAAAAAAAAAAGAAACCACAAAGAAAGAGCAAAAATGATGACTAGCTTGGCCGTGTCACCCCTTAAGACCAAATAAAAGAAAGAAAAGAAAGAAAGCAGTGAAGGTCACGGCCAGCAAGCTTGGCCATGTCCTAAGGGAAAATGAGAGACACGGCCAAGCTACTCTTGGATTGGCCATGTCACACCTAAAATATTTGAATTCTTCTACACGAAGTGGGGGACAAAGTGGGGAACAAGGCCTTGTGCTTGCCAAAAGAAATATTAAACAAATAAAAAGTGGGGAACAAAGTGAAATGGTGTGAGTTGGAATGCATGGGTGTGTATTTTGAATGAATTAAAAAGAGAAGAAGAGGGAAATTGGAGGTTCTTGGAGCCAAATGTTTTGCTACACGTTGGGAGAGGGAGAGAGTGACGCTCTCCCTTAGCCCTTCACCTCCAACCTCCATTTCCATCCTCTCCACCTTCTCCTTCTTCCATTGATAAGATCTTTGAGGTTCTTTGGGATAAATTGGGTTAACAAGCTCTTGAAGGTTGAAGAAGCTTCATTGAAAGGTTTGGTGACTTGAGAAAGCTCCATTCCATATTGCAAAAGGAAATCAACCATTGAAGAGGGCTTGAGTTCTTCATCATATATCAAGTGGAGCTAGGAGGAAGACTAGTAATCCTACTCTTGGCATCTTCACAAGGGGTTTTTCTATTCTCTCTTTTAATTCAATTCTATATTGTTGTTGTTATATTAAGAGATTGATATTGCAATGGACAATTTGTATTTGTTTTATATTGAGTTGAATGAATGTGTTAAATTGATGATGTTGAGCTAAATACCCATGCCTAGGGTTTGTAGTATATTTGGTTGAATGTCTTGATTTGATATTTCCATTGATGTTCCTTATTGATTGGTTGATTGTATTGCATTAAATGCTAGGTTGATAGATTAGCTACCTATTGATCTTTGAATATTGGATGATGGACCGAGAGGTGAAATTCGATATCAGAACTATATAATCGACCACCCTATGAATGAATTAGAAATATAAGTTCTAGGGTTTCATTAATTTGATAATGTGAAATAATTGGTTATTGCTAATTCATGAATGTGAGAACTAATGGATTGGTAATTGACTAATTAACCTCAAGGAACAAATTAATTATAAGGTTATGTTAATGGATAATTGAGAATTGAACTTTGATTGAATGGACCCATAACCCTAGGCACCTTCCCAAGAATCGATTTGATCTTGTACACCCATCACACACATTAATCCCTACGCACGGTTAATTTTAGGTTTAAATTGTCCTTCCACAATTCCGAACAACAAACAATCCCACATTTAAATAACTTGTCAATCAAGCTATTACGAACCACACCTTCTTGGGGAAACGACCTTGGGGAGATCACCTTTGCTACAACTACCTCATATACTTGCGAGTGACGCTTGTAGTAGTACTTAATTCGAGTGCAACATAAGCCCAATACAAAGGACAATCCTTTGCCTAGGTTCAATAGAGTGTCACCACCAGCAACCTTCATGGTAGGAAGAGGATTGGAGGAAGATTTTGTCTTATCCTCTTTCCAAGATTAGAGTACTTAAGATATGAAGAAAGAAGAAACTCAATGAACTTCCCCTAGCTTGAATGTTGCTCTTCTATTTTGCTTTCTTTAAATATTTAATTGGAACAATTATATTTTTTCAGATTAAGATTGTTTGAGTAAATTATTTTCATCAAAATTTTATTGGTCTTTGTTCATTTTATTGCTCAACTAATGAGGAATTTAGCTTGACCTTTATGAATTAATATATCTATGCATTATAATTCGAATGACTTTACTAGGTGAGGAAATTGTTCTATAGCCTTGAGTTGTGCATGTTTACTTAGAGAGGGCTCCTACATAATTACCTTTTTCTAGTCAGTCTTAGAACATGCTTTGATGGACTTTCGACAAAAAATTGAACTCTACTTATTTTAGGGAGAGATGATCTAGACATTGTTTGGTAAGCCAACAACTAGTATCCACCCAATTAAATATAAATCCCTAGTTGTCCCTTTGAGCCTGCTTGAGATTTTAGTTTTCTCTTTATTGACTTATAAGCCCAATGACCTGCCCTGAGCTGTTGTTACACTTTTGAAAAATCTAATGATCACTAAGGTAAAGAGGCAAGAAGATAAAAGAAAGGAATGCATAGTCAAGACCATATGGATAGTTGAAGTTACCAAGACCATAAAGATAGTTGAAGTTCACCTGATATTAAACCTAACATCTCCAATTTATTAAGATGACATCAGGACAACAAATGATTTATCCTTATTGAAATAAGAATCACTCTACTCCACTCATCCATAAACAGAAGTATAGAATGGTGCAAGCGAGATAATCCTTTTGGAGTTAAGACCCAACATAAAAAACAAAAATAAAAACAAAACAAAAGAATAAAAGAAAAGGAAAAGAGAAAGAGAGAAAAAAAATAAAAAAAAGAAGAAAAAATGGGTCCTGCGTTTGTGCAAAATCAAAAGAAAAAGAAAATATAAATGGCAGTCCAGAAAGCCAATTGAGTTTTCCTTTACCTAAAGCAGTAGAAGGCAAAGACAGTTTAACTTAAATTGGTCCAACCCAACCAAAATCAGAGAAGTAGGAGAAAGGTCATCTAGTTTTTAAAGGCCTTATACTTGACAATCCCACAAGAAAGAAGGACAAAATGATAAAGAAGCTAGAAAATAAATAAAAAAAAGTGAAAAAAAAGAAAGAGAAAGAAGAGGGAAAAAGAAGAAAAAGAAAAGAAAATAAAACCCAAAACGGTTCAGAAATCCAACCGAGTTCTTTTTTTAACTAAAGCAACAAAAGACTTCCATTTTGTTTATAAGGACAATTTGACTGGAATTTGTCCAACCCAACAAAAAATTCAATAAAAATTAGAGAGATAGAAGAAAGGTCATTCAGTTCTTGAAAGTCATGTACTTGACAGTCCTATGGAGAAGAAGGACAAAATGATAAAATTCTCAAAGAAAGGGAAGAGTAAGAAAAAGAAAGAGAAAGAAAAGGAAAAAGAAGAAAAGAATTGGGTACCAAGCTTTTTGCAAAGGCAAAGATTGTCTCAATCGAGATCCAGATTAACGTCAAAAAAAGAAGAATGTTCAAAGCTCCATCTTTTCATATTTCCAGCTACCTATGGCTCCAATAGAAAATCATAGTGTGAATGTTTGTCAATAGTGTCACATCAGCTCCAAGCTCAAAGATGGCCTTCATGTAACCCATGTCCCTTATAGACCCCATTTCAAGCCTATTAAAGACATGTTGATATCTCTATGTTGGTAGAGTGTATTAGTGGAGATAGTTTGAATAAGCATGCATATGAGATAGACAGTATTCAAACTCAATGAGACCTTTGACAAAGTAAAGTGTATATGCCTATCTGAAGTGCAACAGTTTTTGCTTAAATAGAAATGATTCCCAAGTTTAGTACGATAACTAGGTTTGTCATGTTATAGATATGTTAATTTGGGAAATCGAGTCCGGAAGTACAATGACACTTATTTGACAAAGTCAACATTTGATTTAAAAAAACTATTTTCTTATTGTAAAAAGCCTTTAAGTTAAGGGAAATATGTTGAGCAATCGAACCTCGAAGGACACATTGGGAAAAGTAAATGATTATTGGCAAGGTTATGAAGAAGCTACCAACTGACATGCTGAATCATAGTTTGAAATGGATGTATCCCTGACTCCGCTACTTGGGTCTCACCACTCATGTTTTCAACATCTCAAAGATAAAAGCCTTAAATGCGAAGCTTTCTGTCATTCCAATGTAAGACCTGAACAGGCATATGAAAGGAGTCAATGAGAACACTTCAGCTGGTCACCTCAATTTGTGAGTTGATGGAACCAATGTAAGTATTACTCATACATATCATGCATGCATAAGCATATCACACTGCATTTTTCTTTGTCAAAAGTAAAAAACAATACTCCATGAAGCAAACATGAAGCGGGAATGGAATCAGGGGGCATGAAAGGCCCCATTACTTGAGGAAGCTCCAGTCATTTTGCAAAAGAAGAAATGCATGCTTGTGAGAGGAAATAGATAATAAAAACATCAACATAAGCCCACATAGGAAAAAACATTGGTTTGAGCCTACATAGGGGGCAAAGTTTCTCCTTTTCAATTTTTGAGTTTATGCATGTACAAAGCATTTTTCAAACTCAGTTTCAAATATTTTGCCATGCAGAGGGCAATGAGAAGATATGAGGGCCATCTAAAAATTAGCTGAATTTTTTTATTTGGGAACTATGATATAAGGGCCAACTAAAAAATAGCTGAATTTTTTTGCAAACAGAAGAACAAAAAGAATGGAACATTATAATTATCAAAAGAATGAAGATGCAAAAGGCAAAAGATCAGTACAGCTAACAAACGGAAGAACAAAAAGAATGGAACATTAGAACTATCAAAAGAATGAAGATGTAAAAGATAAAAGATTAGTCTAGCTATAAGAGCTAAAGCCAATATAAGAAGAAGTCCAATGGATAAAAATTCATGTTTCAAGAGTAAAGACCCGATCTCCAATGGATAAAGATCCCAAGTTTCAAGGGTAAAGTCCTGTTCTCCAATGGATAAAGATCCATTTTTAAGGGTGAAGACCTGATCTCAAATGGATAAAGATCCATTTTTAGCCACAATCCATTAAAGAATGGAATAACATTCTCAACTGATAAAAGGTAAGTCAAATCTAGTTTTGGGTCAAGCACCCAAAATACAATCCTGGGTCTAAGTACCCAAACTCAATTCACTCTTAGGTCCAAGTATCCAAATTCAATTCAGTCTTGGGTCTAAGTGCCCAATCTTGGGTCCAAGTATCCAAATCCAATTCAGTCTTGGGTCCAAGTATCTAATCTCGAGTCTAAGTACCCAAATACAATTCAGTCTTGGGTATAAGTATCCAGTCTCGAGTCCAAGTACCTAATTCAATCACGGGTCTAATCTCAGTACCTAATTCAATCACGGGTCTAATCTTGGGTCCAAGTACCTCCAAGTACCTAATCTCGGGTCTAAGTATCCAAATCAAATTCAGTCTCGGGTCCAAGTATCCAAATCAAATTTAGTCTTGGATCTAAGTACCCAAATCAAATTTAGTCTCGAGTCCAAGTACTCAGTCCTGGGTCCAAGTACCCAAGTAAAATTCAATCTCGGGTCCAAGTTCCCAGTCTCAAGTCCAAGTACCCAAATCAAATTCAGTCTCAGGTTCAAGTACCCAATCACAGGTCTAAGTACCCAAATCCAATTCAGTCTCGGGTCTAAGTACCAGTCTTGGGTTCAGGCATCCAATTTAGTCTCAAGTCCAAGTATCCAATCTCGGGTCTAAGTACCTAAGCCCAATTCAGTCTCGGGTCTAAGTACCAATTCAGTCACGGGTCCAAGTACCCAAACTCAATCCAATCTCACGTCCAAGTACCCAAATCCAACCCAATCTCAGGTCCAAGTACCCAGTCCCAGGTCCAAGTACCTAAATCTTTTTTAAGTCCAAACTCAAACCAACTCCAACCTCAGGTCGAGAACCCATCCTCATCCAAAATCTTCTCAAAGTCATATTGCTTTTCACTCTCTTTTGATGTAGTCTCAGATCGTTAAAGCAAGGGACAAACTGTAGACCCTTAATTTTTGACCAAGTCTAGTCCAAAGATTTTAAAACAGTCCCAAATAATTTTTATAGCATTTATTATTTAAATTTTATTATTTATTATTTATTTTAATTATATAATATTTATTTTAATAATATTTAATACTTATTTTTAAATATAGTATTTTTTGTAATTTATTATTTATTATTTATTTTATTATTTTAGTAATAATATAATTAATTATAAATATTTTAAATATAATGTTTTAATAGTAAAAATAAAAAAAATAAAATATATGCATATAAAAATGATAAAGAATAGAAAATAAAAAATCAGACGGTCAAATCGGTGCACGCAATGCGACGGCAGCCAATTGGCCTACCGCAGGCCACACCTGCGGCTAATTTGGGGGCTCACCCAGTAGCACCTAGTAGTCCAAACACGCTCGGCCCCGAGAGATATTTTTGACGAATAAGTGTTTTACTCGGTTTTAATTATATTTCCTTAACAGTTTTATTTTCTTGAAACCAAACTTAATTAGGTTTATGATTTTCCTATAAATAAAAACATTAAATAGAGGAGAAAGGGGGGAGGATTTTATTCAGGGACTTTGATTTTTTCTTTGGACTTTTTGAAATTCTAGAGGCAGAGAGAGACTTTTTCGGGGGACAGACTTTTGGGAGCTTTTTAGACCTTTTTTTTTGTTTTTAGACTTTTGGGACACTGGAAAATTTTGGACATTGGATTATTGGAGACTTTTTTCGATAGAAGCTAAGAACTCTAAAACTATAGCAATATTTAGCAAGAAGATTAAGGCAACAAGCAAGCAAGCAGTGACTATCTTTGTGTTATCTAATCCCAAATTTTCATCCAACAATTTTGGTGGAGCCTTCAAACATAGGTATGTTTATCTAACTGTTTTTTAATCAAAAATCATCTTCATCTACTAATCATTGATCAATTATAATTGATGAATTACAACTTTCAAAACTCATGCAATAATCCAATAATTATGAAAATCAACAGACAAAGTCTTTTATTTCTTTTAAAGGCATAGTAGCCATTACTTAGATTTTCTAAAAGAAAAATATTATTACAGTAGGTATTATTTTTATTTATTCCAAAACTTTTAACTTTATTTTCATAAAATGCCAAGCCATAATTCACTTAAAATTGTAAAACCATAATTAAATCTATTTTCCAAAATATATCACAGTAGCCATTCTCTTTTCAAAAATAAAATGTAATAGTGTTATTTTTCTTAGAAATCCAAACCCTAATTTAATTTAAACCCTAATCTATTTTGTTAAAGCCCTAATCAATTATTTTTCTTTATTTAATCATCACAGTACCTTATTCTTTTCAAATATTTATGTTTTAATCTTATTTACATACGTTTTTACCTTATTTGCTTAAATCCTAAATTTTAATTTTAATCACACGATAGCATAATTATTTTTTAAAAAATAAATAAACATAATAATAATATTAGTTCTTTAAAATTCCAAAACCTTAGCTTTTAAATATAAACTCCAAAACCCTAAATGTCATTTAAGAAACCCTATGTTGATACATAAACCTAAATTTACATCTTTATTTGTTTCATTATTAAGTGAATATTTATTATATAATTTGATTAGTGATTTATTTATATCTTTGATTTATGTCTTCAATGAATGATTTATTTATGATGAATGGTGATTGGTTATTTTTGTTGATTTGCTTTGGTTTCAAAATATTGTAAGAGGTATGTTTCTATGTTTTGGGTACCTCATGTATTGATCATCATTTAGTTTAATTTATTTCAAGTTTTGGATCAATATAAAGGATACATTTCCACCAATTGGTGGGTATCCTATTTTATTTATTTTCTCTTGGACATTGGACAATTGTAAAGGCATGTTTCCATCCATAGATGGGTGCCTCTTTGTTTGTTTTGTTTGAACATTGTTGTGATTTTAATAAAGTACTTATTTGTTCTTAATTATTGCATGTAGTATGGATAATATCACTATATTTATGAATTTCATAATATTAAGATCTGAAAAGGAGGTCGGTTCCAATGAACCGGCCATTGTGGGGGTGCTGGGTCATTCTCACATTCCCCACACATACCCAATTTTTTGAACCCATTAGGGGGTTAGGGATTCCTTAGGAATCGAGTCATCCATCCCTTTCTTTTTTCGGGCCATTTCGGGTAGCAACTCAATTTTCTCTGGGCTTAGGCCCGTGTTCTCTAAGGCCTTGAGCCTAACAGTGCTGAAGTCTCAAGAACCATTCCACGTAGGAGTGGGGGCAAAAATCCCCACTCACAGCCTCCATCTTGGTGAACTCTTTGTCTAGAGAAGAAGGAGGAAGAGTTTAACATCTTATTTGTGCACATAGTATTTGGAAAACTCTTGAGATTTATTATGAGAGTACCACCCAAGTGAGGTTCACCAAGACTCAAATTCTTATGCATGAGTATGAACTTTTCAAAATGAAGCCCAATGAAAATGTCACTAAAATGATGAATCGATTACTTGCTATTGTAAACTACTTGAAGAAATATGGAAAATTATATGATCCAGGTGATTCAATGGCAAAATATTGAGAGTAGTTAGAGCTAAGAAGAACTTTAGGTTTCTTCAATTGAAGAAGCACATGACCTTAGGACACTAAGGGCCAATGAGCTAGTTGAAAAACTTATCACCTTTGAATTACACCCCGACAAAGAAGATGACAAATTTGAGAAGGATAAGAGAAAAGCAATTGCTCTCAAAGTCGCCAAAGAAGTTGATAGCTCAAATGAAGAAGATAGTGACGATGATGATGAAATGGCCATGCTATCTAAAAGAGTAAGTGAATGAAAAAGGAAGAGGAGATTGCAAGCTAATAAAGGTAATTCAACAAAATCCTTTTTCAAAGAAAAAGAAAAGAAGAATGAAATAAAATGCTATGAATGTGACAATATGGATCACATCAAAATGAAATTGCTTTAAAATGAAGAACAAGAAGAAATAGGACAACAAAAAGAAGTCTCTCAAAGCCACATGGGATGATGACTCCTCAAGTGAAGAAGAAGAAGAGGAGAAAGAGCAATGCATTGCAAATCTTTATCTTATAGCTATTAGAGATGATGATGATCACAACAATGAGTTAGGTAGTATATCATTAAATATTAATACATATAGTGATAATATTGATAATGCTTTGGATGATAGTGATTTGGTTAAGCATATGAACTAAGAGTTCAAAAATATTTCTCTAAGATGAAATTCTATAAAGAAAAATGTTCTAAGCTAGAAAAGGACTTCGTTTCTTTAAAAAATTATACTTTAGAATTAAAAACATCAAATAAACAATATTTGAAATCTATTGATGAAATGTCTAGAAATTATCTAGCTTGGAGAAAATTTCCAAGGAAAATGACATTTTAAAAGGAGAAATAAATGAACTAATCTATATTTCTAAGTTTCATAAAGGTAAGAAAGCCATAGATACATTGATTAGTATTCAAAGGTCACCTTCCGCCATGTATGGTTTAGGGTTCGATGACTCTTCTACTACTACATCCAATGCACCGACATTTGTTAAAGCCTCTGCAACTCAAACATCTAGTGTTGAAGTTGTAAAGAGCACAAATACATATGCAAAGCCTAAAAGTCCTAAAAAGACTACTTAAGGCTCACTAGGCTTTAAAACTAAGGTTCCAAGAGCAAATTATGCATATATGTACAAAAAGCATAAACACAACTAAAAGTATGCACAATTCTGTACCATACACACTTGTGATTGTCAATTCCATTCTTCAAAGTTCAATAGAACAAGGATACAAAAACATAAAACCTTGTGTCAATTCCAATATTGCATGAAATTTATTTATAAAAGTACATATTGCTATATTAGGAAGGTTCATCTCAAATTGGAGGACCCTTCTATAACTAACCTCTAAGGACCAATGTTTATTTGGGTACCTAAAAGAAGATAAACCCTATTGTCTTATAGGTTTCCCTAAAGTCTACTCTCTATGAGAGTGTTTGGCTTGTAGATAGTGGATGCTCAAGCATATTACCGGTAATGCAAAAATTTTCACAACTCTTACTTAAAAGCAAGGAGGTAATGTGACATTTGGAAATAATGCTGAAGAAAAAATTATAGGCATTGGTTTTATTAGTAAGCTTGGAAGAACATGATTGATAATGTATGGTTGGTAGATGGATTAAAACATAACTTGCTTATTGTTAGTCAATTTCATGACAAAGGTTATAATGTCAATACTAATTCTAAAGGATGCAAAATTGCCTCTTTTAGTGGTGAACTTGCATTTAATGGAAGTAGAATTGGCAACACTTATAAAATTGACATAAACTCTAATAATACCTTTGAATGTTTAGTCACTATTAGTAATGATGCTTGGCTATGGCATTGAAGATTAGGACATACTAATATGGATCAATTGCAATGTCTATGCAAGGAAGAACTTGCAGGTGGTCTTTCTAAAATGAAATTTAATAAAGATAAAATTTATGAAACTTGTCAAAATGAAAAACAACATAAGATCTTCTTCAAAACTAATAATATTATTGCAAGTACATCTAGATCTCTAGAACTAATACATTTAGTATTTGTTTGACCAAATAGAGTTATTAGTCTATGAGGTAAGTTATATGCATTTGTACTTGTAAATGATTACTCAAGGTTTACATGGGTTAATTTCTTAGCTCAAAAGAATGAGGCTTTTGATCATTTCAAATTTTTTGCAAAAAGAGTTCAAAATGAGAAAGGCTATATGATCAAATTTATTAGAAGTGATCATGGAAAAGAATTTGAAAATGAGGAATTTAAAAATTTTTACAATGAACTTGGTATTTCACATAATTTTTTAACTCCTAGAACATTACAACAAAATGTTGTGGTTGAAAGAAAAAATAGAACACTAGTAGAATGGTTAGGCCAATTCTCAATGAGTATAATTTACTTTCTTAATTTTGGGTGGAAGTCATTAATACTGCTTGTTATGTTGCAAATCATGTGTTCAAAAGGCTAATGTTAAAAATTCTTATGAGCTTTGGAATGGAAGAAAACCCAAAATTTCATATCTAAGAGTATTTGGATGCAAATGCTTCATATTAAATACCAAGGATAACCTTAAAAAATTCTCATCCAAATTGGATGAAGGTATATGCTTAGGGTACTCATCTTCTAGCAAAGCATATGGAGCATTTAATAGGAGAACTCTAGTAGTTGAAGAATCTATACATGTCATTTTTGATGAATCCTTTAAGCTTGATTATGGGTAAGGTAGTGTTTTTGATCATTTTGTAGGAGCATTTGAAGAGCTTGAGATAAATAATGATGAGCAAGAACAAATTGTGGAACAAGAAGAGACTTAGAAACTACTCAAAGATTGGCATTATCAAAAGGATCATCCAAAAGAACTCATTATTTGTGACACTTCAAAGGGAGTAAGTACTAGATCTAAACTTAAATATTTAGATTCGAATGTTGCTTTTGTTTCTCAACTTGAGCCAAGGACTATTGTGGAGGCTCTTAGTGATAAATGTTGGATGATTTTCATGAAAATGAACTCAACCAATTTAAGAGAAATAAGGTATGGGAGCTTGTTCCTAAACCCAAGGATCATCCAATTATTTATTGTAAAATTATAAGTACAAACTTAATGAAGATGGTCTTTCAAGACAAAACTTAGATCTTTCGAGACGAAACTTAGATCTTTCAATAAAAAGGAAATTTGGAACCAAACTTGGGACTCTCAAAAATTCTTTCGGCCAAAAGAAAACCCTAGTAAGCAAGGAGAAATTGAAGAGACAGCAACCAAAGGAGGCAATCAGTCGTCTCAAAATTGCTTTGCTCAACCAAAATCAAATCTGAAGTAGGCAACAACTTGGTTCAATTTCTTCAAATTTGGTGGAGCCTTCAAACGTAGGTAAATTGCTCTAACTTCAGTTTAATGAATCATTAATCATCTTCATCTTTTATGCAATCATCACACTGCCTCAGTTATTTAATTCTTCCTTCAATCTAGTTTAGGTAATAGCATAAATTAATTTATACAATACTTAAGATCTTAATTAAAGAAAATATTATAATCATTCAACACAAATCTAATTTCATAAACCCTAAGTTATTCAAACCCTAAATCTTAATTAACTTTTTTTTTCAAACCTTCACAGTAGCTATTTTGTTATAATTTTATTCAATGAGCTATTTTAATCTTTCAACAATAAATTTGGCTTTCTATAATTGTTTCACCTAAAAATACACAAGTAGTTGATATAGTCAATATTAAAAGCACACTCAACTTTGATTACGGTGAAACATCAAATTCTAAACTCAAAATGATAATCTATGAAATTAAGATTTCAAACCATAAAACCCTAATATCTTAACTGTAAAACCCTAAAACTTTAATAGCCTTGAAACATGTTTTTCAAATCTAAAATCCTAATTATACCTTTCTAAAAACCAAAACAATAATTTGTTTGCATAAAACCCTAATCAAACCTATTTTTAAATCAGAGTAGCATTATTTTCATAAAAACATCCAAAACCCTAAATCTTTTAAACATCCAAAACCCTAAATCTTTTAAACATCCAGTAGCTATGTTATTACTTTAAAATATTTCTCAACTAATTAAACTAGTATATGCAAGACCCTAGTTATTAAACATAAAACCCTAAAAACCCTAATTGATGCATCAACCCCTAAAGTTAATATATTTACTGTTTTATTTAAATTGGATGAATGTTTATTATATATTTTGATTGATTTATGATGTCTTTGATGA
This sequence comes from Garcia nutans, assembly GCA_947685225.1. NCBI lineage: Eukaryota > Viridiplantae > Streptophyta > Magnoliopsida > Malpighiales > Euphorbiaceae > Garcia > Garcia nutans. The sequence goes on along the minus strand of CANTUV010000011.1, from coordinate 31,517,096 downwards.
ATGATTTATTTATAATGAATGGTCATTTACTTTTATTAATTTATTTTGATTTAAAAACATTGTAAGAGGTATGTTTCCATATTTTGGGTACCTCATTAGTTAAATTTTATGCGATTTAAATTGCTTTTATATTTTAGACCAATGTAAAGAGCATGTTTACACATTTCGATGGGTGTCCTATTTATTTTAGACATGGACAATGTAAGGACATGTTTCCATCCTCGGATGGGTGTCCATTTATTTGCTTTGTTTGGACATTGCTTTGATTTTAATATAATGATGCTTTATTTTAATTGTTGCATGTAATATGGATAATATTGTTATATTTAAGAATTTTATAATATTAACACCTGCTAAGGAGGCCAATTCCAATGAACCGGGAGTTGTGAGGTGTGTTTGGCCATTTCTCACCTTCCCCACACGTACCAAACTTTTCGAACCCATTAGGAGGTTGTGGATTTCTTAGGAATCAAGTCATCCACCCCTTTCTTTTTTTCTGGCCAGTATTCTCTAAGGCCCTAAGCCTAAACAGTGCCAAAGTCGCAAGAACCATTCCACCGGGAGTGGGGGCAAAAATCTCCTCTCATAGTGGCGACTCCATTGGGGATAAGAGAAGTTGATTCCGTTGGTCTTTTTATTATTCTATTCTTTCTTATCACGATATTATCCATTGTATCATATTAGATTGCATCGTGTGTGTGAGTTAGGATGCCCGTGTTACTCGTGTTGTGTTATGTAAGGGATACCATATTTTCACTCAAGGTATGGAGATCGAGCATGGCATAACCACTTATAGCCTCATGCCTTTTGGTATATACTTGCTATGGGGACCTAAGCCTTTTATCCCAAAGACTAAAGCTCATGTAATTGGCCTAGTTACTTTCCTTAGGTTTTTACCCCAAATGCTTGTTGTTTGACTATGGTTAATTTATCTTGGTTTAAATCATGGCTTATTTGGTTTGTTCTTTTTCTAATATGACCTAAGTACATTGTAAGCTCAAAATAAATTTTTTCTTTAAAGTCCAAAAGACAAAAGCTATTTTCAAAACTTTTCAAGGTGGTCTTTGGACGTAAAACTTTTCTAAAGATAAATCAAAAAATTCTTTTCTCATGACTCAAATACAAAGCCCAAAATCCATTTTTTCTAAAATCTTTTTACAATGGGCTTAAAAACAAAATTACTTTCTTCCAACCTTTTCTTACAAAGAGCTTGTAAATTATTTAGGTCAATTATGAAATACCAAAAATCAATTGTGAGCCTAGCTTATACTAAGAGTTATTAATCATGGGCTTGTTTTTGGCATGAACCACTAGTTACTTTTTCAAGTGAGAAATCTATTTATAATAAACCACTTAATTTATTTTTAATCCAATATAGCATAAAAGCTACTTTGGTTGATTGGATGGATTAAAGCCTAATTAATGGGAATTATAATGAACTGATTTCCATTTTTTTAAAAATAACTATTGGTTGAAACGTTTGAGAGAAATATTCAAAAAATAAGATACCCTATGTTGCTATTTTGTTAACCATATTACCTAGGAAAAGAGACTCGCCATGTAACACCCCTTCCCGACCTACATATGTAAGCTGAGTAGAGGTGCCACACTAACCTAATGTTGCTACCAATTTTACTTAGTCAAATTTTAGTTCCGATTTTTACAAAATTTTTGCCATAGTTTCGCCTAAAAATTGAGTCCCAAGTGTCGACAAAACCAGTTTTTTTCTTATTTTTAAAAACATTTTACACAAACCAATGCAAACAAAATCATTCTCAGTACACTCCCAATAAATCCCCCTTGTAACCTCAACTACAACCTGCAAAAAGGATTTACACTTCTAGTACAACATAAAATAAAGGTTTTGTGACAACCCCCATATTTAAATATTACACAGCGGAAGTTATAAAATATTTACATATTTACAAATTCATATACATCAAAACCCAAGTTTTACAACACATAAAATTTATACATGATTGGCAAGTCTGCTCTGATCTTTAAGCTCCCAAAATGGATTCTTCAAGGTCTACTCTCACTAGGTCTTGATGAACTCTCGGGTTCAACTCTATCCACTCTATTACCTGCGCGATTAAACACTATCGCGCTAAGCCAACGGCTTAGTAAGATAAAACATGCTAATAGTATGCTTTAATGAAATGCAATGCCACATATGTTATTGATAAGATCAACATCATAAATATAAAGTTAACCACACAATTATGCATTTCACAAATCATAGTCATATGAGCATACCACATTTCAACATCTTTTCACATTCAACATTAATCAATCATACTTCATAACCAACATCTCATTTCATTAAACTCATAACATTATTTAGGACATTCATATAACCTTGACACCTATGGGCCCAACAAGTATTTAATACGATATTCAGAGTTCAGAGTTACTGCTTTGGTTCATAGTCACAATAATCACGCCCGTAGGCAAGTGTAACAGACCCAGTCTCTTGGATCATCAACTCAACACATATGAGGAGATCCTCAACCCGGCAAGACTGTTACAAATCATATATCTCATAGTGTAACAGACCCAGTCTCTTGGACCATCAACTCAACACCTATGAGGAGGTCCTCAACCCGGCAAGACTGTTACCTTTCATCATTTCTTAGGCATGCCACCCAAATTCAGAACTCTGAAACTGAATAACATATTAAACAAACAATTCATTTCCATTCTCAATTCTCATCACATTTAGGCAAACATGCCTTCTTTCTTTCAATTACATCATCTTAGCCAATAACAATGGCTTCACATTTCATTTCACAATATAACATCTCATTATTCAAGTATATATATATATATCTCATCCATGATCACATTATATCTCACATAGCATCATTCATAAATATCAACATTTCATTCCACATTACTCATGAAACACATTACCATTCACAATGCACAACATAACATTGTTCAATCTCAACAATGCAATTAGGGCAAAGAACAATTGATTATAACATTCATTGATTCAAGTGTGTTTAAAGTGTTTAGGGTTAGGTTTAAGGACCAACCTACCTTTGGAAAACCAAAGCAATGCAAGAAGAACAAAGAATTAAAACCCTAACCATAAATAGTACATTCTGGTTTTAAACTCCATTTTATCCTTATTTTGAAAAATTGTATAAAATAATCTACTTGACTAAAAATTCTAAAATTTTTACAGAATTTAGTTTTGTATCTTAAAATCATCCCTTTAAAATTTCAGATCAAACTGAACACAAAATCTTGGTCAAATAGTTCACCTAACCAGACTGCCCCAATTGCCCTGCATCCTGGCAGCAGTTCTGAACTTTGTGAATTCCATAAATCAAATTCAATCAACGTGGTTCCAAATTATTTTTCTCAAATACTAGACTCACTAAGCAACAACATATCCAAAATTCAATTGAATATGATTTTTCTACATTTTATTAAAAATCACGAAATATAGCTGTCCCAGTTAAGGTACCTGCTGGAACAGGTCTAATGAAAATAATCTTTCTAAACTCATAACCATTCCAAAATCGAATCAACATATTTTTCAGTCATTCTAGACTCATAGAGTCACAACATATCAAAAATTCACTTCAAGAACATTTTTCTAAAATTAATTAAAAATCATACAAGTCACAGCCTTTACTAATCCTAAAACAGAAACAATTTCACTAAACACCAATCTTACTCTTCCATCACCAACACCAACCCAACTTCTCATCTATCAAGCAAAATCAATACTTACAATCATACCATAAGCAACTTAATCATACCACTTCAAAAGAATTGAAGAAATTAGAGAAAAGATCTTACCTTAGTTAAAAACTTCTTAAATCAACACTTGAACACTTAATCTTTCTTCAATTTAAGCTTGAAATCATCAAAACCATCACTTGTCTCTTTCTTTCTCTTTGGCTATGGAGGGCCGGCCATCAACAAGAAGAAGAAGAAGAAATGATAAAGAAAACACAAGTCAAACCTTCTTTAAATATCCACCATGTGATTTTATCCAAGCAATTACCAAAGTGCCCTTATTCACATAATTATCTTTTTGTCTTATATGTGCCCAATTAAGTAATATACCAATCTCAAATAAATATCTTCTCTTGCCTTGACCAAGCCTTTTGACCACTTTATATGTCATATATATTAACATATACACAACATATAAATTTGTCTCTAAACCCTATTTCTTCCCAAAATACATATACATATACTTTCTCTTCTCAATTTCTTTTCTCTTACAATTTAACACATATATTCAATCCAATATATAACAATAACAACAACAACAATATGCAAAAATTCTAGGGCATAAATGAGGATATTACACGCCATTCGTGTGTAGATCTTATAAGTTTGGAAGGGATGTTCTACTTATCTTTGTTTATTGTTGTGCATACATGCATACATACATTTGCATCTCATATCATTGAACCTCTCTGGCTCACAACCCTGGATTACGATAGTTCAAAAGCTTACGACAATCCGACCTACGCCGAAGATGAAGAATCTTGAAGCAACTCAAGCACTTGCTCACCAAAAGCAATGGAGCCCGAACAAATTCAAAGAATGGTGGACAACACCCTTAATGCCAAGATGGAAGAAATAAACGAGGCCCTGGCTAAGACCATGAAGAGCCAATTGGCTGCAATTTTAGGAAACAATGTTGAAACATCTGCTAGCACCAAGAAGCCAAAAGACAAAGGGAAGGCTAAAGTTGGCGAAGTGGTTTTTGATGATGATAAGGTGATTGTTGATGAGGATCATGATTGGGCTCAATACTTCCAAGATTCTCAAGACAAGAAGAAAGAACAAAGATTGTTGAAAGATCAGCTATGGAGAAAACTAAAACTTCTAATGTTGAAAAGATGATTGCAGACTTGGAAAAGAAATTTGAGAAGAAGCTCAAAATTGAAGAAATGTTCGAGGTTGACAAATTATTTGAGCTAGATGAAGAAGTTCCGTACAAGTTCAAGATGCCATCCTTTGCAAAGTTTGATGGAACCAAAAATCCTCACCTCCATGTAAAGCAGTATATCACTGCTATGCAGTCTACCCGAGCTACTAAGGCTCAAACTCTAAGGTACTTTATGCTCTCATTGGATCCTGTTATCCAAAACCGGTTCGATACCTTAGATGATGACACACAAAAGAGTTGGGATCTGCTATACAAAGCCTATATCCAACAATATCGATATAATGTTGAGATGGAAGTTACCTTAATGGAAGTTGAGTCCATTAGACAAAGGCCAAATGAAATTTTGTGGACTATGTGAAAAGATGGAGAAATAAGGCTGCTTTGCTCAAGAAGAGGCTCGATGAATATGATCAAATAAGGATGATTGTGAGAGGGGTGTTGCCTAGTCTTCGTGAAAGGATGTCTCATACACTCATCTGAGATTTCAAAGATCTTCTCCAAGCTAGTCTACAAATTGAAGAATGGTAAAGAGAGAAAAACTGTTTTTCAACAAGAAGGAATGAGAAAGGAAACTACCAGTCTGGTAACCAAGGCATGCAAAAGGTAGTTGGTGTTAATGCTACTAGCCAAGGAACAATAAGGTAGTTTTCAAAATTGGGGAAACAGCTGTCTTAGGTTCTCAATAAGCTACAAAAGAAGAGATTGTTACAACCCTTAAACCCTCATCCTTTGCCTAACCCTCTCCCACCTAATTTCGGCACTAAGACATTTTATCAATTTCATCAAATGCAAGGGCACGACACAGATAGATGTGTGAGGTTGATTCATGAGTCCAAAATTTGACTGATAGTGGAAAGCTGCCCGAGCCCAACAAGCTGAACAACAAAGACAATCCATTACCAAGGTTTAATAGAGTACCACCACCGACAACCTTCATGATTGGAGGAGGTTTGCATGAAAGTATTGTCATGTCTTCTTTCCAAGATGTGAGTGGAGAAGCAACCAAAGAAGAAGAGGTATTAGCAAAATTGAACAAGTTATGGTGAGTAAAGAATTAGTAATTTGTGTTGTGAATGGGTTTTGGGATTCAAGGGATAGTGATGATGATCTTGTACCCAAGAAGGATGAATGGACCTGGTCCGAGCCCGAAGAAGAAGAAGTAATGAACACTAGATCCGGTAAGCCTTATGGAAGGCCACCGCCTTTGGAGGTAGAAGTTAATAAAGGAAAGGAAGCTGAAGTAGGGAACAAAGAAGAAGAAGATGATACAGTTCTCAAGCAATTGAAAAGAACCCAAGCAAGTTTTAGCATTTGGGACTTATTGGCTACTTCTAAAAAGCACCGAGAAACTATGGCCAAGGCCTTGGCCAACATGCCAATTTCCACCTCCATAACACCGGAGGAGCTGATCAACTTCATAAAAATAGGAGTAATGAAATGTGAAGATATTCAAGAGAAGAGTGAAGTTAATATGGGAGTAGTATCTTTCTCATATGTGGATTTACCAGAAGAGGGGAGAGATCACATCTGCCTCTCTTTATCAAAATAGAAATCAAAGGGAAAAGGACTTGATGCATAATGGTTGATGATGGGTCCACCATAAATGTTTGCCCACTTAAAATATTGCCAAAACTAGCCATGTCAATAAGGGATCTAAACCCAACTGAAGTAACCATTCGGTATTATGACAACACCAAGAGACATGCCGAAAGAACTTTCAAAGCTACTGTCAAGGTTGGTCCAATTGAATCTATTGTTGAATTTGTTGTTTTAGACATACCTATTACCTTTGCCTTACTCTTGGGATGACCATGGTTTCATCCTCTTGGTGGAGTTCCTTCCACCCTTCATCAAAAGATCAAGTTCCCTAATGGAGATGAGACAGTGGTCATCGAGGCCGAAGATAATGAGGTTGTTAATGCTCTAATGATTAAGAGGCCTCTCAATGGGCAAGGCCAGTTTGACAAAGCTTCCAGATTTCAAAACTCAAACTTCTAAGAAAGGGTTAGGGTATGAAGAAGCCAACAAAGAATGTCCAGCCAAAGAAGAATAAGAAGATGAGCTTCTCGCCACTTGAAAAAATCTTTGTCAAAGCTCCAAACATTGGAAAACTCAAAGGAAAGCCCGAGCCAATCATGTTCATGGGAAAGTTGATCCCGAGTTTTAAAATTTTTGCCTATGTTGTCGAGTTAGTGGAACAAGTAAAGAAAGAGCTTACCCTGCCAGCCAACAAGGAGACCAATCCAGAAGAAAATAAGGAAGCTGTCCTAAAAGCCGAGAAGACTCCAAAGGAGATTGCTGCCTTGGTTAAAGAGAAGTTCGAAGATATTCTGCTTTATGATTTTGAGAATAATGATTTGATTTTGAGAAGAAGATATTTTAATTGTTGGTGGTGAAATTACTAAAATGTGGATGAAAGGAAGCTAAAACAAATAAGGAAAGGGTATTTAAGTAATTGTCTTGTTAGAATTGCTTGGTGGAGGTTTAAAGAGATGACAAAGTTGACTTTGTCTCTAACTTTCCTCTTCAATTTTCTTCTTTCCTTTTCTTGGCTGGCTACTCCAAAGACAAAAGAGCAAGGAAGAGTTTTAATGTTTTAAAATCAAATTGAAGGAAGAATCAAGGAATTAAGTTGGAGATTTGTGAAATTGCCTCAATTCTTGGTAAGTTCTCTCTTGTTTTCCTTTGTTCTTTTTGAAGTTGTAATTGAGTTGAGTTATGATTTGTTGATATTATGATTAGGTGTAGTTGTGATGTGTTTATAAGTGTTGGAATTGATTCTACAATGAGAAGTTAAGTTGGTGTTTGAGTTGAAAGAGTAAGTTGTATTTGTATTAGGGTTTTGAAGTGGTAAGTGAGGTGTAACTTGAGTTTGATCAATAATTTTCATAGATATTCATGTTGTTTGTAATTGTTGGAGTTGTAAAGCTAAAATTTGTGATTTTGGGTGAAGGCAGTAGCATTCTGGATGCCACGCCCGTGGCCTTGATTGCCATGGCCATGGCCAATTGTAGCTATAGCTGTGGAGGTTGGTGCAAAGGAGCATAAGTGATTTCTAACCCACGCCCGTGGGGGTTGGGATGGCCACGACCGTGGGCTATAATGTGTGATGTTGGGTTTTAATTTATGATCTAAAGGTCTAAGATGAGGTTAACAAGTGGTTGATTGTATTGGAATTGATGTGGTTCATCATTGTTTTGGCTTAGGTTGTGAAGAAGGTGATTTGCTCTAATTTGAGAAGTGAAGAGTTTTTGGAAAAAGAAGTGTATAGAGTTGTTTAAGTGGTGCTTAAGGTAAGTACAAACCTTGCATTGTTGCATATATTCATATGATGTTGAGATTGAACATAATGTGAACATTAATGATGTATATGAATAATGTTATGTTGTGTACAATGTGGAACATAATGTGAACATTAATGATGTATATGAATAATGTTATGTTGTGTACAATGTGGAACATAATGTGAACATTGATGATGTATATGAATAATGTTATGTTGTGTACAATGTGGGACATAATGTGAACATTGATGATGAATTACCTTAATGTAAATTGGGCCATAAAGAGATGTGAAATTAATGTTATGAATTATAATGATGTGAATGATATGATTGAAGTATGCCTAGATGATATGATTGAATAATGATATGTTTGTTTAGTCAATATAATTGATTATGGATATGTGAAAGACGAAGCATTATAATGTGAATTGAGACGTGATAAATTAAATGTGATGAGAAGTCATTGTGAATGGTTATGATTATAAAAATGAAATTGTTGAGTCATGATTGCATATTTGATAATGAGAAATGAATTGAGAAAGTAATGTTTAAAGATATAAATGAGTGGACCTATCTGCCTCCTGCGGAACCATGCAGACCCAGTGAGATGGGCAACCGATCTTGGACTACCGACCTGGTTAGGGGAAGGTTCGACACAGTTAATATTATATGTACCTATCTGCCTCCTGCGGAACCATGCGGACCCAGTTGTTGGGCAACCGAACTTGGACTACCGACCTGGTTGGGGGAAGGTACATTACTGATATTTTTATACGTTCCTATCTGCCTCCTGCGGACCCATGGGATTGGCAGTGGCCTGAGGCCCAGTGGGCAACCGACCTGGTTGGGGGAAGGTTCGTATATGGAGCCATGGTTGATGGCTATAATTAATGAATGATGATATAATGATTGGGATAATAAAATATAACATTTATAAGTATGATCTTTATTGATTGAATGTATGACATTGATATTGACATTGCATATTATTATGGTTTGTGCTACTGAGTTGTTAGCTCAGCGCGATTGTGGTTCATCGCGCAGGTGATAGGGTTGATAGAGTTGAGACAGAGGATTCTTCTAGACCTAGTTGAGTTTGAGCTTGAAGAGTTGGATTAGAGCTTAAAGATCAGAGAGTCAAGCTGCCAATCATGTATATATTCTATGTTGTATAAATTTTGATCTTTATGTATTTGTACTTGTAAATATTTGTTTTAACTTCCGCTGTGTATTAATAAATGATTTCATATATTATATTTTATGGATTTCTTTTAAAACAATTGATATTTGTTTTATTTCTTTTTGAGATATGATATGAGTATTTTGTTTAAACTGTGGCATTTTCTATATTCAGTATACGTATATTACGATCGTATAAGCATGCTTTGTACGTATACGGGATATAGGGGTGTTACAATTATTTTGGTATCAGAGCCTAGGTTTGAGATTCTCAACCTAGGTCAAGTGTATGAAAAAGAATATTTTGATTTTAAAAAGTGGGTTTTGAACAAAATACATGTTTGGAGTTGGCAGTCTCTAATCTTTAATGAGGTGTATCCTGCTATGTTTGCAGATATAGGTTATAATGGATCCTCAGTCACATCTATTTGTTGAGGGTAGTGCCGAGAGTGTAGCTCCTGATGATGGTAGAGATGGAGCTGGAGTGGATGTAATTGGAGAGGCCCCTGTTTCTGTGTCAGGGAGACCAGCTGGTGAGGAGGTTCCGCCAGTTTGGTTTAGGCATATGGTTGAAATATTGAGATAGGCACCAGTGCAACCACCGCCACCACCACCACAACCAATAGTACCAGTGAGACAATATGATAAATTAAGAAAGTATGGAGCAGAAGATTTTCTGGGAACTATTGATCCAGTGGTAGCTGAGCAGTGGCTAGATAAGGTACAAAGAATCTTCATTCAATTGCAAGCCACTCCAGAAGAAAAATTTGATTATGCTAGATCATTGCTTCAGAAGGATGCATATGATTGGTGGAAAACAGTGCCCCATGCTATGGATGATCCACCAACATTATCCTATGGTGATTTCCTATGGGAATTTGAGTTGAAGTATACTCCGAGGGAGTATAAAGATATGAAAAAGATGGAATTTCTGACCTTGAGGCAAGATCACCGGTCTGTGATAGAATATGAGTTAGAATTTATCCGGTTGAGCCAATACGCCGGGGGAATTATCTCGGATGAGATTGACAGGTGTAGAAGGTTTGAGGAGGGATTGAGACCCTCAATTATGTGTATTGTGGCTGGCTCTAGATATCATGATTTCTCTCAGCTGGTTGCAGTGGCTAGAGGTGTGGAGAGAGCCCAAGGTATAGCAGCAGCTGTTTCTGAAGAGGAGATCAGGGTTAGGAGACCCCAGTTTGAGGCAGGGTCTTCATCTGTGAAAAGAGGTAGAGGCAGTTTTACTCCTAGGATCAGTAGGAGTCAGAGGCAGGTTGGTAGGTCAGTTCAGTTGCAGAGACCGAGATCGAGACCTACAGCTTCAGTAGCGAGTGCTCCTACTCCAGTAGTTCAGAGATCCACTCCACCTAGATGTGCTCAGTGTGGTGGAACACATAGGGGTGTTTGTTGGAAGAATAGTGGACTAGCTGTATGCTTCAGATGTGGATCTCCTGATCATTTTATTAGAGAGTGTCCAGAGATGCTGGAGCAGAGGCCAGTAGATTCTGTAGTTTTTCGACCTAGCATCAGAGGTGGTCGAGGGAGCAGAGGTTTTAGTAGAGGGGGTAGACTTGGATATAGTCATAGAGGAATATCTTCATCCAAGGATGTTAGGCCTGATGAGGCTGGGTCTTCTCAACGAGTATATGTGATGCAAAGACAACCCGATGCTTCTGCAGTGATTGCGGGTACTTTTTCTTTATTTGGTATTTCAGTTCTTGCTTTAATTGATCCAGGCTCTACTCATTTATATATTAGTGCATCTATTTTGCCTGTGTTTAACTTGCATTCTAAGTCCCTAGGATTTGATGTGCTGGTGACAAATTCTCTCGGGCATAGTGTGATTGTTAGCAAGGTGCATCGAGATAGTGCAGTTGTGGTGCAAGGTGAGGAGTTTCGTGGAGATTTGATTGAAATGTCTTTTAAAGGGTATGATGCCTACCTTGCTCATGTTGTGGATACTAGAGTAAGAGGTTCTCAACTTGGTGATATAACCACAGTTGCAGAATTTCCAGATGTATTTCCAGAGGAGTTGCCAGGGTTGCCTCCTGAGAGAGAGGTTGAGTTTGGTATCGAATTGTTTCCTGGTACCACTCCCATCTCTATCACTCCTTATCGCATGGCACCTGCTGAATTGAGAGAGTTGAAGGTGCAGTTACAGGAGTTGTTGGATAAAAGGATTTATTCTGTAATATCCCAATGTATGCCCTAGAAGTTTGGATATAATTGTTGTTTGTTTGAATTATGTGTATATGTTATGTTGATAAGAAAAGAAATTGAAAAGAGAATGTTTATGTATTGTTTAAAAAGGAAAGGCATGTGTAGAGAGAAAGTGTATATGTTGGGTATATGGTAATATATATAACATATACATAAGTCAAAATTGATGGTCAATGCAAGAGGATATTTATTTGTGGTATGTGAAATTACTATTAAGGGCATATATGAAAAAGAGGTTAAGTTAAATGGATGAGGGTATTTAAGTAATTTTCCTTTTTGGAATGAATGGTGGAGATTTAAAGAGAAGAGAACTTTGACTTTTCCTCTTCATTTTCTATTTTCTTTCCTTTTCTTTCCTTGGGTGGCCGGCTCATCAAAGAAGTAAGGAAAACAAAAGAGCAAGGAAGGGTTTTGGATGTTCCAAGTTCAAATTGAAGAAAGATTTCAAGTATACAAGTTGGAATTTCAAGGAATTTCATTATTTTGGTAAGTTTTCTCTTGTTTGCTTTTGTTGTTTTTGAAGTTATGTTTGAGTGGGGTTGTGGTTTGTTGATAGTATGATTAAGTTTGGTTGTGGTATGATTTTAAGTGTTGAAATTTCTTGTAAGATGAGAAGTTAAGTTGGTGTTTGAATTAAAAGAGTAAGTTGTGTTTATATTAGGGTTTTGAAGTGATTATTGAAGTATAACTTGAGTTTGATCATGTATTTTCATAGATTTGCATGTGGTTGGGGTTTGTTGGAGTTGTAGGTCTTGGAATGGAGAAGTTGGCCAAAGGCAGTAGCCTTGTGGATGCCACGCCCGTGGCCTTGGTTGGCCATGGCCGTGGCCAATTAGAACCATGGCCGTGGGGGAGTGGAGCTAGAAAGGCAGAAATGATTTCTAAGCCACGCCCGTGGGGGTGAAGGTGGCCACGGCCGTGGGCCTTTATGAGTGATGTGGAAGTGTAATTTGTGATTTAAGGGTTTATTAAGAGGTTATTAAGTGATAAATTGTATTAGAATTCATGAATTGTATCATCTTTGGATTAGGGTTTCAAAGAAGGTGATTTGCCCTAATTTGGGAAGTGAAGAATCTTGGAAAAAGGAAAGTGTTAGAGTTATGTGAATGGTTATTGAGGTAAGTACAAATGTTTATGATTGCATTTATTTACATGATTTAAGACTTAACACATTTGTTTGCAAATGTGTTAAGTGATTTACTATGTTGTTAATATAATTTGACTAAGGTTATGATTGGATGATGTGAAAGATATGAAGATTATTCAAAAAGGTATGTGCAATGCGATTTGTTATGATAAATGTATTAATAATGAATGGTGTAAATGTGCCTTGAGAAATGATGGAATGTGATGCTATCATGGTTGATAATAATAATCAATATGAAATAAATGGACATATGGTTTATATGACAATGAATTTAAGATACATGTGCAATGTAATTGATTATGTATGTTTGGATGATATAGTGTAAAATGTGAATTGAGATAAAATGCGATATGAAGCCATTGTGTTTGGCTATGATGATTCAAATGTGATGTGAAGCCATTGTGTTTGGCTATGATGATGCAAATGTGATGTGAAGCCATTGTGATTGGCTATGATGATTCAATTGTGATAAATGAGGCATGTTTGCCTAGATGATGATGAGAATTGAGAATGAAAGTGCTAATGAAATAATAAATGAATTGTGTGGCTAATGTGTTATTCCATTTTCAGAGTTTGTTGTTGGTGGCATGCCTAATATTAGTAACAATCTCTTGAAGTTAGGTTGGATTGATCCTTGAAGCCAAGTTGGGTTGAAGTTTAACATGTTTTACTCCCCTTGAAGCTTGGTTGGATCTAATCCTTGAAGCCTAATTGAGATGTTACAACCCTTGAAGCTAGGTTGGATTGGTTCTTGAAGCCAAGTTGGGTTGATACTTAGCATGCTTTGTTCCCCTTGAAGCTTGGTTGAACCTAATCCTTGAAGCCTAGTTGGGATAATGATAAATGTGATGATTGAACCAAAGCATTAACTCTGAAAATTGAATGACATATTAGTGTCTTTTGGGCCCGAGTCTGTCTTTGTTGTCAATAGGATATACAAATGTTGAAATAAATGAATAATGAGATCTATGGTTGACTTTGTTGACAATGTGATTCATGATTAGTGAATTGTGAACAAAATAATGCTATGAAGTATGTTGCGTAATGTGCGTATTGATATATTGATTGTGAGTGTTAGTAATGTATTATGATTGGTGAATTGTGAATTAAACAATGTTACGAAGTATGATGTGAAATGTGTATATTAATATACTAATTGTGAGTATTAATGATGGATTGCGGATAATGATTCAATTGAATGATATAATGATTGCATTTGTTGCAAATATGATTAATGAATATTGAATTGTGGATAATGATTTAATTGAATGGTGTAATGAGATGTAAGGTTATGAAGTATGACATGTAATATGTATATGAGGTAGCAATGGTAAGTATCGTTTTATGAATGTTTTATGTAAATATATATATAATCTATGAGATTAGTGGGAGTATATGAAGAATGCACTAAGAAAGGAAAAACGGGATAAGAAAACAATAAAACAATGATGCTAAAAATATGAGGTATGATTCTTTTGTAAAGTATATTTTAATATTTATTTGTACTACTAAGCTCTCGGGCTTAGCGCGGATGTGTAATCGCGTAGGTGACTTGGAGGAAGATATGAAGTCTTTTGTATGCCACGAGAAGAGTAAGAGTTTGTCGAGACCAACTAGAGGTTGATGCATACATGTATAATTTTTAATTATGATGTATTTCTGACAAGAGTGTATGTATATGTATAAATGAAATTTTGATAAAGATAAGATTATGATATATATGTAAGATCATTAAAAATAAAATGATTTATAAATGTTCTTTAATTTAATGTATTGTGGCTTGAATTCTGTTAAAGGTTTTAAAATGAAATGAAAAGTGACATCCTTATACTTTATATACTTACTGTATGTATACCCGGTGTATGTATAGTACTTATATAAAGTATCGGGGTGTTACAATTATTTTGGTATCAGAGCTTAGGTTCGAGATTCTCAGCCTAAGTGAAATTAAAAAGAGTTTTGAGATGAAATTTGTAATACATGCATATGCATTGACACCTAGGTTGGTCTCGGATGTGGCATTATATGATTTGTAGTATATTTGTGTTGTATGAGATGGATGCTAGTGTGTAAATGATGTTTTACATGAACGTAAAGCTAGAGAAAGAAATTATATGGATTTATATAAGTTTAATTGATAAATTAAAAATGGAAACTTAAGTAAGTAAAGTGAATTGTTAAATGTGTTGAAGTATAAAGAGATGAAAAGGAGAATAAAGTTGAAAATGAGATGGAAACAAAATCAAGATAAGAGTAAGTACTCATTCCTCTACACTTTGAATCTCTTTATAATAGAGTTTATGTTGGGTTTGTTAGACAGAGGAAATATTGTTGAATTGTTAATATTGAAAGATATGTAATTAAAATGAGAAGAGTAAGGTGGGATATTGAATGAATTGATTAGTATAGACAAAGTGTGACTATTGAAAGTTTGGGATATATATATATAAAGTTAAGGTTTTGTAACAAGGAAAAATAGATGATATTGGTTAAGCAAGAATATAAATTGGTATTGTTATTTTAATGCAACCATTATGAAATCAATGTTAGAAATGTGAGATGCTTGAATATAGTGAAAGCTCATGGTAATGGTGGTCATATGTGATATTTGAGATTTTGAACTGAGCTTGATAAGTATGAAAATTAGATGTTTTGATATTTCTTTGTGATATATATATAAGATGTTTTTAAAGTGATATTAAGAAAAGATGAGTTTGGCAAATTGAAGTTTAAGCCAAGTAGCAAATTGAAAAGTTAAAGTCTTAATGGAATTTGATAAAGATTATTTGAATATTGGTAGTTAAATATATATTCAATACATGAGTTAGGTGAAATGACTAATATTGCGCATGAAAGTACTATGAATTGAGTAATGTGATTGATAGTATGAGAATTTGTTTTGAAGTAAAAAGGAAGTGTATAAGCAAATGAAAAGGAACTATTTTAAATCATTTTACTGCAAAGGGTAAAAATGGATATGGAAGTATATTAAATGTTATTAAAGACGAAAGTGAAAGAGATGTTATATTGAGAATATGATTAAGATGGATGTGAAGTGTTATTATAATCAATAACTATATATATATATGTGTTGTGTGAATAAATACTTTACATCATACTGGAAGAATTGGTACTGTATTGCGCTCGCTGGCTCTCTTAAGAGGGAGGTCAGGTGTTTGATCTGGGGAGGCGACTTGCACTCATGTGTCTTGGGTGTAAGCCAAATAAACAAATCTTGTTAGAGGGCCTATAAAGGCAGTTCAATACTGTAGCAGCTCAGCCCAGAGGCCCTGGGGGTTTCTCCGGATAGGAATGGCTCAGCAGGTGGACTGGGACGGTTGTTACAGTTATAAAGGAAAATTTGTATTGAATGTGTGAAAAAGAATAATAAAATAAGAGCATATCACTAAGTGTATACATGTATATGATATGTGGACTGAATTTTTCAATATGAATGAAATTATGATGTGTGTATATATATATATAAAAAAAAATTGTGTGAATCACATTTTGAAGGTGACTTATGAATATGTATGTGGTATAATTATAAAAGTAGTGATATGGAAACGATGTTGTATGTATTAGTGGACCTAAGAGAGATTAGGTCTTGAACTGTGAAAGCTAGATGGATTATGTGATAGAAGTGAATATAGAATGGATTTGAATAATATTGGATAGTGGAAATTGTTGTAGTGAGTATGGAATTTGATGATCATATGATATTTAAAGTTCCAAAGTATTCATATATGGAAATTTCTATATGATGATATATTATAAGAGATTGTGAATGGATTAGAAATGAAGTGACGAATAGAAATTGTATAGAAACTGCATATGATTAAATATGTATATATTAATATTGTTGAAAAATGAATTAAGTTGATAAAGATCATATAATCGAGTGCAAGTTGGTTTGAAATGGAGTTGGAATGTATTAACTTCTAATATAGCAAAGATGGAAAGAAGGAATATATAATTCTTGAGATACACCTTAGCCTTGTATTTGTAAAAATTGAGAATAAAATTAAAAAAAAGAACAGCATTGATTTGAAAGTTCCAGGCTTGAATATTAATCTTTTAAAGCCATGTGTTTTGTTCAGTATATTTGATCGGTTAATTTTGTTACCCATAGATTTGGGTTTTAGATAAAATGATTGTAATACAGATTTGGTGAAATTGAAAGTTATGTTTGAGAAGTATAATTAAAAGATATGATGAATAAAGTTGTATCTTAACATTTTATGTTAAGAATTTGGTTATAATTACAAAGGTAAAGAGAGAAAAGGAAATTATGGAAATGTTTTGAGTTATGGGTAATATGGTAAAGAGGTAATCAAAATAAATATAACAATGATATGAAATGTGAGGAGATATTAAAAAGGGAGAAAATATAAAATGTGACTGAAAGTTATACTGAATAAGTTTATGGTATATAATGAATAAATGAATGGACTTGAGGTTTAAGTGAATGAACTATAGATAGTAAGTATGGTATAAATTTGTTATGAGAATTGAGGGGAATTATACTAAGATAATTTGAAGTAAATTGTTATCATGATAATTTGAATGAATATGGATCGGAAGAGATCGGGAATTGTATATAAGTCTTCCTTGATAGAACTAAGATATATATATATATATACATATATGAATATTGTGAAATTTCTTGATAAGTTAAATGAATTAATCGTTGTTTGGAATTGAACAAGAATGGAACGTGAGTATATTGTGGCAGATAGATTAATGAAACTGGATTTGGCTAAGATTATGAATCATTATAGTTGTACCAAGGGTATAATTATTCACATGATAATGTATATGATGTAAAATGTTAAAGTGTGATTGGACATGAATAAATGGAGTTATAGTACTTGTTAATCACGATAAAAAGGGAAAAGATTGTTTATTTATAAAATAAATTGAAAGGTAATGTATTAATATGTAAGTTGAGTAAAAAGCATGCTAAAGAAGTAACTCCTTTTGTGAAATAAGGATCTTGTTATCTATTGAAGGTTGATAAATGTCTATTTAGACAATGATTGTAATGACGGGATAATTAATACTAAGATTTAAGCCAATGATTTTTAAGGTTAAAGTTAAAAGAGAAATTACAAAAAGGGGAAGAAACAATATATATATTAAAAATAAAGATTGGATGAAGTATAAGTGTACTATAAAATGATCTGATTCTTGTATAAAGACATTAATAGAAAGTGTAATAAGTTCTTTTGAATGTTTGATCAAGGAAGTAATAAGATATATAAACATATAGAATGATGAGTTATGGAATTTAGAGCAGATGGTTGATTCTAAAGGGAAGAGTTAAAGTTATATGATTTGATGACATATTAACTTAAGCATATAATTAACTTCATATGGAAGTTAAGATAGTATTTTGTTAAGAATGGATTGTTATGGTACTGATAATTTCGTGGACGAAATTATTTAAAGGGGAGAGAATTGTAATATCCCAATGTATGCCCTAGAAGTTTGGATATAATTGTTGTTTGTTTGAATTATGTGTATATGTTATGTTGATAAGAAAAGAAATTGAAAAGAGAATGTTTATGTATTGTTTAAAAAGGAAAGGCATGTGTAGAGAGAAAGTGTATATGTTGGGTATATGGTAATATATATAACATATACATAAGTCAAAATGGATGGTCAATGCAAGAGGATATTTATTTGTGGTATGTGAAATTACTATTAAGGGCATATATGAAAAAGAGGTTAAGTTAAATGGATGAGGGCATTTAAGTAATTTTCCTTTTTGGAATGCATGGTGGAGATTTAAAGAGAAGAGAACTTTGACTTTTCCTCTTCATTTTCTATTTTCTTTCCTTTTCTTTCCTTGGGTGGCCGGCTCATCAAAGAAGCAAGGAAAACAAAAGAGCAAGGAAGGGTTTTGGATGTTCCAAGTTCAAATTGAAGAAAGATTTCAAGTATACAAGTTGGAATTTCAAGGAATTTCATTATTTTGGTAAGTTTTCTCTTGTTTGCTTTTGTTGTTTTTGAAGTTATGTTTGAGTGGGGTTGTGGTTTGTTGATAGTATGATTAAGTTTGGTTGTGGTATGATTTTAAGTGTTGAAATTCTTGTAAGATGAGAAGTTAAGTTGGTGTTTGAATTAAAAGAGTAAGTTGTGTTTATATTAGGGTTTTGAAGTGATTATTGAAGTATAACTTGAGTTTGATCAAGTATTTTCATAGATTTGCATGTGGTTGGGGTTTGTTGGAGTTGTAGGTCTTGGAATGGAGAAGTTGGCCGAAGGCAGTAGCCTTGTGGATGCCACGCCCGTGGCCTTGGTTGGCCATGGTCGTGGCCAATTAGAACCATGGCCGTGGGGGAGTGGAGTTAGAAAGGCAGAAATGATTTCTAAGCCACGCCCATGGGGGTGAAGGTGGCCACGGCCGTGGGCCTTTGTGAGTGATGTGGAAGTGTAATTTGTGATTTAAGGGTTTATTAAGAGGTTATTAAGTGATAAATTGTATTAGAATTCATGAATTGTATCATCTTTGGATTAGGGTTTCAAAGAAGGTGATTTGCCCTAATTTGGGAAGTGAAGAATCTTGGAAAAAGGAAAGTGTTAGAGTTATGTGAATGGTTATTAAGGTAAGTACAAATGTTTATGATTGCATTTATTTACATGATTTAAGACTTAACACATTTGTTTGCAAATGTGTTAAGTGATTTACTATGTTGTTAATATAATTTGACTAAGGTTATGATTGGATGATGTGAAAGATATGAAGATTATTCAAAAAGGTATGTGCAATGCGATTTGTTATGATAAATGTATTAATAATGAATGGTGTAAATGTGTCTTGAGAAATGATGGAATGTGATGCTATCATGGTTGATAATAATAATCAATATGAAATAAATGGACATATGGTTTATATGACAATGAATTTAAGATACATGTGCAATGTAATTGATTATGTATGTTTGGATGATATAGTGTAAAATGTGAATTGAGATAAAATGCGATATGAAGCCATTGTGTTTGGCTATGATGATTCAAATGTGATGTGAAGCCATTGTGTTTGGCTATGATGATGCAAATGTGATGTGAAGCCATTGTGATTGGCTATGATGATTCAATTATGATAAATGAGGCATGTTTGCCTAGATGATGATGAGAATTGAGAATGAAAGTGCTAATGAAATAATAAATGAATTGTGTGGCTAATGTGTTATTCCATTTTCAGAGTTTGTTGTTAGTGGCATGCCTAATATTAGTAACAATCTCTTGAAGTTAGGTTGGATTGATCCTTTAAGCCAAGTTGGGTTGAAGTTTAACATGTTTTACTCCCCTTGAAGCTTGGTTGGATCTAATCCTTGAAGCCTAATTGAGATGTTACAACCCTTGAAGCTAGGTTGGATTGGTTCTTGAATCCAAGTTGGGTTGATACTTAGCATGCTTTGTTCCCCTTGAAGCTTGGTTGAACCTAATCCTTGAAGCCTAGTTGGGATAATGATAAATGTGATGATTGAACCAAAGCATTAACTCTGAAAATTGAATGACATATTAGTGTCTTTTGGGCCCGAGTCTGTCTTTGTTGTCAATATGATATACAAATGTTGAAATAAATGAATAATGAGATCTATGGTTGACTTTGTTGACAATGTGATTCATGATTGGTGAATTGTGAACAAAATAATGCTATGAAGTATGTTGCGTAATGTGCGTATTGATATATTGATTGTGAGTGTTAGTAATGTATTATGATTGGTGAATTGTGAATTAAACAATGTTACGAAGTATGATGTGAAATGTGTATATTAATATACTAATTGTGAGTATTAATGATGGATTGCGGATAATGATTCAATTGAATGATATAATGATTGCATTTGTTGCAAATATGATTAATGAATATTGAATTGTGGATAATGATTTAATTAAATGGTGTAATGAGATGTAAGGTTATGAAGTATGACATGTAATATGTATATGAGGTAGCAATGGTAAGTATTGTTTTATGAATGTTTTATGTAAGTATATATATAATCTATGAGATTAGTGGGAGTATATGAAGAATGCACTAAGAAAGGAAAAACAGGATAAGAAAACAATAAAACAATGATGTTAAAAATATGAGGTATGATTCTTTTGTAAAGTATATTTTAATATTTATTTGTACTACTAATCTCTCGGGCTTAGCGCGGATGTGTAATCGCTTAGGTGACTTGAAGGAAGATATGAAGTCTTTTGTATGCCACGAGAAGAGTAAGAGTTTGTCGAGACCAACTAGAGGTTGATGCATACATGTATAATTTTTAATTATGATGTATTTCTGACAAGAGTGTATGTATATGTATAAATGAAATTTTGATAAAGATAAGATTATGATATATATGTAAGATCATTAAAAATAAAATGATTTATAAATGTTCTTTAATTTAATGTATTGTGGCTTGAATTCTGTTAAAGGTTTTAAAATGAAATGAAAAGTGACATCCTTATACTTTATATACTTACTGTATGTATACCCGGTGTATGTATAGTACTTATATGAAGTATCGGGGTGTTACATATTCGCCCCAGTGTTTCTCCTTGGGGAGCTCCTGTGTTGTTTGTGAAGAAGAAGGATGGTACCATGAGGTTATGCATTGGCTATAGGCAATTGATCAGAGTAACTATCAAGAATAAATATTCTTTGCTTAGAATTGATGATCTCTTTGATCAATTAAAAGGAGCAGCCGTGTTTTCCAAGATTGATTTGAGATCAGGGTACCATCAGTTGAGGGTGAGAGCTGAAGTTGTTTCTAAGACAGCTTTCCGCACGAGGTATGGGCATTATGAGTTTTTAGTGATGCCTTTTGGATTAA
Source organism: Garcia nutans (assembly GCA_947685225.1). Taxonomy (NCBI): domain Eukaryota; kingdom Viridiplantae; phylum Streptophyta; class Magnoliopsida; order Malpighiales; family Euphorbiaceae; genus Garcia; species Garcia nutans. Next base: position 31,495,511 of record CANTUV010000011.1, on the reverse strand, counting down.
CGAATGCACCTACAGCTTTTATGGATTTGATGAATAGGGTGTTCAAGCTCTATCTGGATCAATTTGTGGTGGTTTTCATTGATGATATTTTGTTGTATTCGCGTAATGAGGAGGAGCATGACAAGCATTTGCGGTTTGTGTTACAGATTTTGAGAGTAAAGCAATTATATGCTAAGCTGTCGAAGTGTGAGTTTTGGCTTGACCAAGTGACTTTTCTGGGTCATGTAGTTTCAGCAGATGGTATAAGAGTCGACTCAAGTAAGGTAGAAGCTATTTTGAATTGGAGTCCACCGAAGTCAGTGACTGAAGTTAGAAGTTTGTTTGGGTTTGGTAGGCTATTACTGCCAGTTTGTGAAAGGTTTTTCTTTGATAGCTACTCCACTCACCAGATTGCTTCGGAAGGGAGTTAGATTTGTGTGGACGGATCAGTGTCAAGCTAGCTTTGAGCAGTTGAAGGAATTGTTGACTCAAGCACCTGTTTTTACTTTACTTGTAGAAGATAAACCATATGTGGTTTACAGTAATGCTTCACATAGTGGTTTGGGTTGTGTTTTGATGCAAAAGGGTAAAGTTATAGCTTATGCTTCTCGATAGTTGAAGCCGCATGAGTTTAACTATCCGACACATAATTTGGAGTTAGCAGCCATAGTGTTTGCTTTAAAGATTTGGCGACACTATTTGTTTGGAAAGAAGTGTTTCATTTACACTGATCATAAGAGTTCGAAGTATTTAGGGGTTCAAAGAGAGCTTAATCTTCGGCAGAGGCGATGGTTGGAATTGATAAAAGATTACGACTGTTTGATTGATTTTCATCCTGGTAAGGCAAATGTTGTGGCTGATGCCTTGAGTCAAAAGTCTTTAGCAGGGTTGACTGTCTTTTCGCTCTCGTTGCTTGTTGAGTTGAGAGCGTTGCATGCTAAATTTGTATCCTGTGATGATGATGCATTATTGACTCAATTGCAGTTGAGACCAATATTATTAGATCAGATTAAAGAGGCTCAGATGGCTGATGAGAAAATCCAAAAGATTGTTTCAGGTTGTTAAAAGGAGAGAGCCAAGATTTTCTTGTGAGAGGAGATGGTAGTCTTTGGTTTAAGGACAGATTATGTGTACCAAATGATGCTAATTTGAGAAGGATTATTTTAAAAGAAGCACACCAGTCAGTTTTTGCTATGCACCTGGGCAATATGAAGATGTACCATGATTTGAAACAATACTACTGGTGGTCTGGGTTGAAGAGAGACATAGTGGAATTTGTGTCTAGATACCTCACTTGTTAGAAGGTTAAAGCAGAGCATCAAATTCCAATAGGTTTGCTTCAACTTTTAGCAGTGCCTGAATGGAAATGGGAAAGAATAACAATGGACTTTGTATCTGATTTGCCATTGACTCAGAGGAAACATGATGCTTTTGGGGTGATTGTTGATAGATTGACTAAGACAGCTCATTTTCTTCCAGTTCAGAGGGATTATTCTTTGAAGAGATTGGCTAAGCTGTATATCCTTGAGATTGTGAAGTTGCATGGTGTCCCAATTTCTTTAGTGTCTGATTGAGATCCCCAATTTACTTCGAGGTTTTGGAAGAATTTACTTAATGCTTTGGGTTCTCGATTACATTTTAGTACTGTTTTTCATCCGCAAACTGATGGGCAGACAGAGAGAGTGATACAGATTATTGAGGATACGTTAAGAAGCTGTGTCATTGATTTTTCTGGCAACAGTCATCAATCTAGTATTGGTATGACACCATTCGAGGCACTATATGGTAGAAGATGCAAAACTTCCTTAGCCTGGAATGAAATTGGAAAGGGCAAGTTAATTGGTCCTGATTTAGTTAAAGAAACTGAAGAGAAAGTGTCTCCTTGGAAGAAAATATTGAGGTTTGGTCTGAAAGGAAAGCTGAGTCCTCGTTTCATTGGACCTTATGAAATATTGGAAAGAATAGAACTAGTTGCGATTTTGGCACATGAAGTAAAAGAACTGAGAAATAAGAAAGTACCATTGGTGAAAGTTTTGTGGAAGAATCATGTAAAGAAAGAGGCAACTTGGGAAAGTGAACAAGCAATGCGAGATCAATATCCTCAGTTGTTTTAGAGATACTATCAGGTAATTTCGAGGATGAAATTTCTTTTTAGAGGGGGAGAGTTGTAATATCCCAAAAGTGTGCCTAGAAGTTTTGATATTTTTGTTATAATTGTTGTTTTAATTGGATTGAATGTATGTGTGTTAATTTGGAAGAGAAAAGAAATTTGAAGGAAGTGTATATGTAGTGTATATGGGAATATATATAACATATATGTTGGTCAAATGTGTGGTCAAGGGAAGAAGATATTTTAATTGTTGGTGGTGAAATTACTAAAAAGGGCATGTGGATGAAAGGAAGCTAAAACAAATAAGGAAAGGGTATTTAAGTAATTGTCTTGTTAGAATTGCTTAGTGGAGGTTTAAAGAGATGACAAAGTTGACTTTGTCTCTAACTTTCCTCTTCAATTTTCTTCTTTCCTTTTCTTGGCCGGCTACTCCAAAGACAAAAGAGCAAGGAAGAGTTTTAATGTTTTAAAATCAAATTGAAGGAAGAATCAAGGAATTAAGTTGGAGATTTGTGAAATTGCCTCAATTCTTGGTAAGTTCTCTCTTGTTTTCCTTTGTTCTTTTTGAAGTTGTAATTGAGTTGAGTTATGATTTGTTGATATTATGATTAGGTGTAGTTGTGATGTGTTTATAAGTGTTGGAATTGATTCTATAATGAGAAGTTAAGTTGGTGTTTGAGTTGAAAGAGTAAGTTGTATTTGTATTAGGGTTTTGAAGTGGTAAGTGAGGTGTAACTTGAGTTTGATCAATAATTTTCATAGATATTCATGTTGTTTGTAATTGTTGGAGTTGTAAAGCTAAAATTTGTGATTTTGGGTGAAGGCAGTAGCATTCTGGATGCCACGCCCGTGGCCTTGATTGCCATGGCCGTGGCCAATTGTAGCTATAGCCGTGGAGGTTGGTGCAAAGGAGGCAGAAGTGATTTCTAACCCACGCCCGTGGGGGTTGGGATGGCCACGACCGTGGGCTATAATGTGTGATGTTGGGTTTTAATTTATGATCTAAAGGTCTAAGATGAGGTTAACAAGTGGTTGATTGTATTGGAATTGATGTGGTTCATCATTGTTTTGGCTTAGGTTGTGAAGAAGGTGATTTGCTCTAATTTGAGAAGTGAAGAGTTTTTGGAAAAAGAAGTGTATAGAGTTGTTTAAGTTGTGCTTAAGGTAAGTACAAACCTTGCATTGTTGCATATATTCATATGATGTTGAGATTGAACATAATGTGAACATTAATGATGTATATGAATAATGTTATGTTGTGTACAATGTGGAACATAATGTGAACATTAATGATGTATATGAATAATGTTATGTTGTGTACAATGTGGAACATAATGTGAACATTAATGATGTATATGAATAATGTTATGTTGTGTACAATGTGGAACATAATGTGAACATTGATGATGTATATGAATAATGTTGTGTTGTGTACAATGTGGGACATAATGTGAACATTGATGATGAATTACCTTAATGTAAATTGGGCCATAAAGAGATGTGAAATTAATGTTATGAATTATAATGATGTGAATGATATGATTGAAGCATGCCTAGATGATATGATTGAATAATGATATGTTTGTTTAGTCAATGTAATTGATTATGGATATGTGAAAGACGAAGCATTATAATGTGAATTGAGACATGATAAATTAAATGTGATGAGAAGTCATTGTGAATGGTTATGATTATACAAATGAAATTGTTGAGTCATGATTGCATATTTGATAATGAGAAATGAATTGATAAAGTAATGTTTAAAGATATAAATGAGTGGACCTATCTGCCTCCTGCGGAACCATGCGGACCCAGTGAGATGGGCAACCGATCTTGGACTACCGAACTGGTTGGGGGAAGGTTCGACACAGTTAATATTATATGTACCTATCTGCCTCCTGCGGAACCATGCGGACCCAGTTGTTGGGCAACCGAACTTGGACTACCGACCTGGTTGGGGGAAGGTACATTATTGATAGTTTTATACGTTCCTATCTGCCTCCTGCAGACCCAGGGGATTGGCAGTGGCCTGAGGCCCAGTGGGCAACCGACCTGGTTGGGGGAAGGTTCGTATATGGAGCCATGGTTGATGGCTATAATTAATGAATGATGAATAATGATTGGGATAATAAAATATAACATTTATAAGTATGATCTTTATTGATTGAATGTATGACATTGATATTAACATTGCATATTATTATGGTTTGTGCTACTGAGTTGTTAGCTCAGCGCGATTGTAGTTCATCGCGCAGGTGATAGGGTTGATAGAGTTGAGACAGAGGATTCTTCTAGACCTAGTTGAGTTTGAGCTTGAAGAGTTGGATTAGAGCTTAAAGATCAGAGAGTCAAGCTGCCAATCATGTATATATTCTATGTTGTATAAATTTTGATCTTTATGTATTTGTACTTGTAAATATTTGTTTTAACTTCCGTTGTGTATTAATAAATGATTTCATATATTATATTTTATGGATTTCTTTTAAAACAATTGATATTTGTTTTATTTCTTTTTGAGATATGATATGAGTATTTTGTTTAAACTGTGGCATTTTCTATATTCAGTATACGTATATTACGATCGTATAAGCATGCTTTGTATGTATACGGGATATAAGGGTGTTACAGTATTTATATGTGGAAAAGTTCTATGTATTTGAATATAATAAGAGATTGTAAATGGATTAGGAATAAAACAATAAATGGAATTTTTGTAAGATTTGCATATGATTGAATATGCACATAGTAAGAAATGTTAATAGTAAATATGGTATGAAGTTATCATGAGAATTGGTGGAAATTATACTAAGATTATGGAAAATAAACTATATGTATATTAAAGGACAAGTTGGAGTAATTTGTTATCATGATAATTTGACTGAATATGGAACTAAAGAGATTAGAATTTGAATATAAATTTGACCTAATGGAATTAGGTCATATGAATATTGTGAAATTTAATGATAAGTTTAAATAAATTAATACTTGGTTTGAATGGAACAAGATTGAAACATGAGTATATTGTGACAGATAGATCGATTGATCTAGATTTCGCTAAGATTGCAAATTATTGTTGAGATTTAATATGTAAAGTTGTATTTAGAGTATAAAAATTTAAATGATATGTATATGATGTAGAATTCTAAAATGTGAATGGAAAAGAATGAATGGAGCTATATTAGTTGTAAATAAAGAAAAAAAGGGAAAAGATTGATTATCTATAAATAAGTTGAAAGGCATTGGATTACTACGTATGTTAAGTGAAAAACATATTAAAGAAGGAATTGAATGTATGAAAAATAAGGATATTGTTATCAATTAAAGTTTGGTAAATGTCTATATTGAAAATGATTATAAGGATGGGATAATCAATAATAAGATTTAACTCAATGATTTTTAAGGTTAAATTAAAAGGGTAATTATAAAGAGATGAAGTAATGACATATCTTGAAGATAATGATTAGACGAAGTATAAGTATATTATAAGATGATCTGATTTTTGTCTAAAGGTAATTTCATTGGGAAAGTGAGAAATTATCTTGATTGTTTTGTTAAGGAAGTAATAAGATATATATATATATATATATAGGTATAATGATGAATTATGAAATTTAAAGAAGATGATTGACTCTAAGGGGGAGAGTAAAAGTTATATGATTTGATGATATAATAACTTAAGAATATAATTAACTTCATATGGAAGTTAAGATGGTATTATGTTAAGAATGGATTACTATTGTACTAGATAATTTCGAGGATGAAATTATTTAAGGGGGAGAGAATTGTAATATTCCAAAGTACACCCTAAAAGTTTGGAATAATTATGGTTGTTTATGGATTTAATGTGTATGTTTAATGACTTAATTTAATATCCCGATTTTGGTGTACGTTGGAGAAGTAGATGTGAGAAGATATGTTGGTAAAATATGTAAAGACAATATTTTAAGAAAAGATCTATATAAGGGATGATATGTATATGTGGTATTTGGAAAATATAAGAAAAATAAATACAATATATAGGAGATATGCATATACCAACATATATATCACATATACCTAATGTATAAAATGGTGTAGGAAAAGTAAGTTTATATAATTAATAAATAATAAATAATAATAATCATAAAAGAAAAAGAAGAGAAGAAAGTCAAAGGAGGAATATAAAATGTGGTGGAGGATTTTTAAATATAATTATATTATATTATTATTATTATTATTATATATATGTGATAAGTATGAGAAGAAAAGAAAGAATCTTCTTTCTTCTTCTTCTTGCACGAGAGAGAGAGAGAGAAAGAGAGAGAGAGAGAGAGATGATTTCATCTATATACACATCAAATCCAAAGGGATTTTGAGAGAATTGAAGATGGTTATTGAAGATTTGGCATAATATCCAAGTAAGTATTCATTTCCTTGTATGGATTTCTAGTGATTGAGTTTATATTTGATATGATGATGATGATGATGATGATGATGATGATGATGATGTTAATGAAAGATTGAAGTAGATATATGTGTGGAATTGGTATTTAGATGATGATAATATGGTTAATTGTGAGATAATATGGTTAATTGTGAGGATGATGATGAATTGTTGAATTGTTGAGTAAGGGTTTAGTATTATGAATTGGGGATTTGAGTAGTTGATTCATGGTGATGTATATAATGTTATTATTATGATATATTGAAGTTAAATAAGTGTTAAATTGATGGGTAATTGATGAATATAACCAAGATGTTGATTAAGGGTGATGAAGTATGAGTTTTGAAGTGTTTGTGTTTTCATGGATGAGAGTTCGAATTCATGATTTTTAGCCTGACACGGCCAGTGACACGGCCGTGTGGTTGGGCGTGTAATCGGTACTGAGTTGGACGTTTGTGACACGACCATTAACACGGCCATGTTACTGAGCGTGTTATAGCTACTGTGAGATAAAGTAATTGACATGGCCATGAACACGCCCGTGTTGTTGGGCATGTCAATGTTTCTGTAAGGCAGAATGAGTGACACGTCCAGTGACATGCCCGTGTTACTGAGCGTGTCAAAGCTTCTGTATTGTTGGTTTAGGGCACGATCAGGGACACGCCCGCGTTAGTGAGCGTGTCATGTGTTGAGTTTGCCCTAGTTAGTTATCATTCTTATTTTCTTATATGAATAATTATCTTTGGATTAGGTTTTGAAGAGATTTTGTTGCCATAATCCAAGTGTTGGAGGATTCTTGGAAAAAAGAACTTAGATTTGGTGTGAGTTCTCTAGAGGTAAGTACAAATTGATATAAATGCATTCTTTTACATGATTTTGAAACTTAACACATTTAGTTATAAATGTGTTAAGTAATTTACTATATTGTTAATACCATGTAACTAACGTTATGATTTGTATGGTGTGAAAGATATAAGGATCATTCAAAAAGGTATGTGCAATGCAATTTATTATGATAAATACTTTATGGATGAATCCAAAATATATTATGTATATTCTATTGATGAGTTATTTTAATGTGAATTGAGGTATGATAAGATGTAAAACCATTGCGGTTGGTTATGATTATTCAAATGAAATAAGTGGGGCATGTTTGCCTAAATGATGATGTTTAATGCAATTAATGAAATATACTCTCTTGATGAGATGATTGAGGCATGGTTTCCTATTACGATTATGAAATATGAAGCCATGATTGTTGGCTATAATGAGGAGAATGAAATGAATTGAGAAAGAAATGTATAAAGTTATAAGTGGAATGATTTTGTGTCTAATATGTTGATTCAAGTTTCAGAGTTCTGAATTTGACGGCATGCCTATGAATTATAGTAACAGTCTTGCCGGGTTGAGGATCTCTTCAATTTGAGTTGAATTGAGGTCCAAGAGACTGGGTCTGTTACACTATGTGAATTATGGATATGAAATATATGAAAAGTAACAGTCTTGCCGGGTTGAGAATCTCCTCGATACAGTCGGGTTGATGGTCCAAGAGACTGGGTCTGTTACAGGTAACAGTCTTGCCGGGTTGAGGATCTCCTCAAGTTTATTGAGTTGATGGTCCAAGAGACTGGGTCTGTTACACTATCCATGGATAGAGATATATATGTGTATCGCCTACGGGCTTCATGATTATGATTATAGACCAAAGCAGTAACTCTGAACTTTGAATAACATATTAGTGTCTTTTGGGCCCGAGTCTGTCTTTGTTTTCAATGTGATATACAAATGATGAAATACATGAGTAATGAAATATATGGTTGCCTTTGTTGGAAATGTGAGTCATGATTGGTGAATTGTGGATAATGAATTAATTGAATAAAATAAGGTCATGAAATGTTTTGAAGTATGATATGTAATATTTGTATTGATATATTCATTGTGAATATTAATGATAGAATTGTGGTTGGTGTTAATGATATCAATATATGTATATAATATATGAGATTAGTAGAGATATATGAAAGGTGTAATTAAAAAGGGAAAACATGATATGAAACTAATGGTATATGAAATTGATATATAATTATATTTTATTATTTCTGTAATGCATGTTTATATTATATATTTGTATTACTAAGCTCTCGGGCTTAGCGCGGATATATAATCGCGCAGGTGCGTAGGTGGTAGATCTGAAGTCTTTCGTTATGCCATGAGAAGAGTAAGAGTTTGTCGAGACCAACTAGAGGGTGATGCATACATGTAAAATTTTAATTATGTTGTATTTCTGACAAGAATATATTCATATATATAAACGAAGTTATGATAAGGATAAGATTATTCTATATATATGTAAGATCATTAAAAGTATAATGATTTTGTAAATGTTCTTTAAATTAATGTAATATGATTTGAACTCAGTTAAAGGTTTTTAAATTGTAACGAAAAGTGACATCCTTATACTTTATATGTTTACTGTATGTATATGAGGTATATGTATAGTATTTATATAAAGTATCGGGGTGTTACAGCTTCCCCTACAGATGATTTTCCTTTACCCCATATAGATGTCCTCATTGATAGTGCAGCCTCTAGCGTGCTACATTCAATTGTAGATGGATTTTTCGAATACAACCAAGTATTAATGGCCCACCAGGATAAAGCCAAAACTACTTTCATTACTATATGGGGTATATTTTGTTATAGGGTAATGTTGTTCAGATTAAAGAATACTGAAGCAACCTACCAAAGGATGGCCACCACATTATTTCATGACATGATGCATAAAGAAGTCAAAGTATATGTTGATTATATGATGGTGAAATCAGATACGAGGGAACAACACTTCCAAAACTTAGAATTATTCTTCAATAGAACATTGAAATATAAGCTAAGATTAAACCTGAAGAAGTGTGTGTTCGGGGTTACCTCAGGCAAATTATTGGGACATGTGATTGGTCTAAATAGCAATGAGATTGACCCTGATAAAGTTAAAGCACTCAGGGATATGCCAGCCCCAAAGACGGAGAGAGAAGTTTGGGGGTTCATTTGTAAATTACAATACATTAGCAGGTTTATAGCAAAGCTCACAACAATCTGTGAGCCTATCTTCAAGTTGCTTAAAAAGAATCAGCCGGTCCTGTGGAATGAAGAGTGTCAAAAGGCCTTTGAGCGAATAAAGTACTATCTACTAAATCCACCTATTTTGAAGCCACCTAAACCCAGTAAACCCTTGTTACTATACTTAGCAGTAGAAGAAGAGTCAATAGGAGCCATGCTAGCCCAAGCAGATGAGTCAGGGATTGAGCATGCAATTTACTATTTGAGCAGAAAGCTCATACCTGATGAAATTAAGTATAGTATCATTGAAAAAACCTGTATAGCTATGGTTTGGTCTTCTAAGAAGTTGTAGCATTACTTTTAATCTTATAGTGTACAACCAATTTCCAGGTTGGATCCAATGAAGTGCTTAAGGGAGACACCCTCTTTGATTGGGAAGTATGGGCGATGGTTGATAGTATTGGAAGAATTTGAGATTGAGTATGTAACCAGGAAAACAATCAAAGGTAGAGCAGCGGTAGAATTCCTGGCCGAACAACCATTACCGGGTAGTGAAGAGGTAGTCTTGGAATTTCCGGATGAACATTTAGATGCCATTGAAGTACAAGGATAGAAAATGTATTTTAACAGAGTAGTGAATAGGAAAGGAGCAGGTTTGGGAGTCATACTAGAATCGCCCAAAGGGGAACTTATCCCTTTAGCCAAAAAGTTGAAATTCAAGGCAACCAATAATATGGTGGAGTACGAAGCATGTATCTTTTGTTTGGAAACCCTACTGATTATGAAGGTGGATAAGGTGGAAGTTTTTGGCGATTCATTGCTAGTAGTATCCCAAGTAAATGGAGAGTCGGAGTTGAAAGAAGAGAAATTAAAACCATACCACCATTACTTGACCATGATGAACAAGAACTTCTAGGAGTACAGGTTTATACACCTACCAAGGGAAGAAAACTAGATGGCTGATGCCCTAGCCACATTGGCTTCGGTATGGGAAAATCCTGTCAACTTATTCCTCAAGCCTCTGATTTTGACCTGTTCATTAACTCCTTGCTATTAATATGAGACAATAATGGAAATTGATGCAGACCATGATGCATGGTATGATACTATAAGATTATTTTTATTGGAAAGGGAATACCCATCGAGGGTAACAAAGAAAGAAAGAAGAGCCATAAGGCGGTGGTTCTTGCAATACATCACCTTCCATGGAGAGTTATATTGAAGATGGCCTGATGGGGTGCATTTGAGATGCTTGAGGAAGCCTGAAGTGGAGCATCTCATGTCAGAAATACATACGGGAAGTTGCAGCCCACACATGAGTGGTTTGGCCCTAGTTAAGAAGATAATTTGACAAGGTTACTACTGGTTGACCATGGAGAGAGATTATATTGAGTTTGTAAGGAAGTACCAATAATGTCAGATGTATGGTAATTTGAATCACATGCCCCCTCAAGAATTGCATTCTAAGTCTTCACCCTAGCCCTTTGCCACTTGGGGTATCGACATTATAAGAGAGATACATCCGACAGCCTCAAATGGTCACCATTTCATTGTAGTAGTGGTAGATTACTTTTCAAAATGGGTCAAAGCTGAATCATTCAACAAACTAGGGGCAAGTCAAATGGGTAGATTTACTGAAAAGAACCTCATCTGCAGGTATGGGGTCCCACACAGTGTGATATCAGACAATGGGGTACAGTTTCAAGGAGCAGTTAAGGACTTATTATTGAAGTACCAAATCCATCATCACCGATCCTCTCCTTATAGACCAAAGGCTAATGGTGCAGTAGAAACAACAAACAAGAAAGCAAATACTATCCAAGATGACTAAGACATACAGGGATTGGTCGGAGATGCTTCCTTTTGCTTTGTGGGGATATAGAACAAGTGTACGAACACCGACTGGAATGACACCGTTCTCTTTGGTTTATGGGATGGAAGCAGTATTGCCAATTGAAATTGAGATCAAGTCGTTAAGAGTAGTCTTGGAAGCTGAACTACCTGAAACAAAGTGGGTATTGAGCAGATACACACAGTTAACATTACTAGAGGAGAGAAAGTTAAAAGCACTGTATCATCATCAACTATATCAAAGGAAGATAGCTCGGGCCTACAATAGAAGAGTTAAGAACAAAAAACTCAAAATCAGTGATTTAATGTTGAAATAATTTATGCCTAATGTATCTGATCCAAGAGAAAAATTTAGGCCTAGCTGGGAAGGGCCATATGTTGTGAAACAAGTCATGAACAAGGGTGCAGTGAAGTTATTAGACATGGACAGGAACGAGTTTAGTGAGCCGGTGAACATTGATAGGTTGAAGAGGTTTTATGTATAAAAAAGAGAAAAAGAAAAAAGAGCTCGCTAGGTTGAAAACCTAAAAGGGTGGCCTAGGCAAAAGTTAGAGCAGTCCTCTAGTTTTGAAAATCCAAAAGGGAGGGCTAGGCAACAATTATGGCTAAATGAGAGAAAATCGTCAATTAGAAAACCCGAAAAAGCTAGTAGATAATAGGAGTGATCTTGTGCATGCTGGCTTTATGTTTTGTTGTTCCCCAATTTAATAAAACAGAATTAATAATAAAATAGTTCTATGTGCACTATTATAAGTATTTGACTAGATATGGATGAAATAAATAAACACAATAGCAAAAGGTGAGGACAAATTATAAAAGGAAAAGAAGCATCTCTTACTATTACTTTTATTATTTTTTTATCCTAACAATACAATTTCTAAAGAAATTGACAAATGTAAAATCTATGGCAAACGATAAGTGTAACGTGTAGGCCAACTTTGCTTCAGCCGATCCAAGTAGGCTTCAGTCAGACAAGGCATGTCTAAATCGAGAGTGAATTTAGAACCTCGAGGCTCAGCTTGTAACACCCCCATATCCAATGCACACACACTACAACCACAACAATGTAGCATAAGTGCACCAAACATAGGGATGCTACGGTTCTCTTAACATTCAAAACACTTTAAAACTTGATACAATACCCTTATCATTATACATTATAGAAAAGTAGATCATTTACTTATAAAACAAAACATATTAGTTATATATATATATATTTAAATATTACACAGCGGAAGTTATAAAATATGTACATATTTACATATTAAACATTTCTTTACAAAATATAAAGAAGTATACATGATTGGCAAGTTTGCTCTGATCTTTAAACTCCCAAAATGGATTCTTCAAGGTCTACTCTCACTTGGTCTTGATGAACTCTCGGGTTCAACTCTATCAACTCTATTACCTGCGCGATTAAACACTATCGCGCTAAGCCAAGGGCTTAGTAAGATAAAACATGCTATTGATATGCTTTAATACAATACAATGTCAATTCTCAATCTATATTATACATGTAACCACTTAGATGCAAAGTTAACATCATACCTTTACATTTCATAATTCAACATATATATATATGCATATCACATTTCAACATCTTTTCTTATACTTCATTAGCTAATCATTAAACAATCGATAAACAACACTAAACAAAGACAAGCATGGGCCCAAGACACACTAATATGCAATTCAATTTTCAGAGTTAATGCTTTGGTTTGTTATCACATTTATCAATATCATATACCCAACTAGGCTTCAAGGATTAAGTTCAACCAAGCTTCAAGGGGAGCAAAGCATGCTAAGCTTCAACCCAACTTGGCTTCAAGAACTAACCCAACCTAGCTTCAAGGGTGGTAACATCTCAATTAGGCTTCAAGGATTCAATCCAACCTAACTTCAAGAGATTGTTACACTTATTAGGCATGCCACCAACAACAAACTCTGAAAATGGAATAACACATTAGCCACACAATTCATTTAGATTTCATTCTCAATTCTCATTATCATTTAGGCAAACATGCCTCATTTATCTCCATTGAATCACCTTAGCCAATAACAATGGCTTCACATTTCATTTCACAATATAACACTTCATTATTCAAGTGTATATTTTATCTCATCCATGATCACATTATATCTCACATAGCATCATTCATGAATATCAACATTTTATTCCACATTACTCATGAAACACATTATCATTCACAATGCATAACATAACATTGCTCAATCTCAACAATGCAAGAATAATTTATATTATTCATAGCTTTAGGATCATCCACAAGTGTTTGATTAAGTCATTCCTTGGGTTAAGTATGTTTAAAATGTTTATGTTTAGGTTTAGAGACCAAACTACCTTTGAAGAATCCAAACCATGCAAAAAGAGAACCAAGAAATCAAACAATATCCAACTCATTTGAGGGACACGCCCAGCCCACTTGAGGAACACGGCCGTGTCTTTAAAAATAAAAGAGGCAGTAGCCAACATAAATAAATGACACGGGCGTGTCTCTTCATGGCTTCTGGCCGTGTCACCCATGCACATAACCTTAACTAAAACCAACACTTTCTCAATTGCACTCAAACACAATATTCATCATATAACATGTTTCAAATGAACATAATCAATGTTCTAAACACATATTCACCACAAGAATTACTTCACAACACATTAATATAACAATTAAACACACATCATCTCAAAACACTAAAATCACCATCCTTCTCCACCTTTCAAAATCAACATTTACCACTTCCAACAACAACACCTATTTAAACTATTAACTTAAAACCAATTTAACACTTGAAAACAAATCATAAACACATCTCATCATCAAATCATCAAACCCTAATTAACTTCCCATACCACTTCAAAAGAATGAAAGAAATCAAAGGGAAGATCTTACCTTAGTTAAAAACTTCTTGAATCAACACTTGAACACTTAATCTTCCTTCAATTTTGAACTCAACTCATCAAGAACCTCTCTTCACCTCTTGCTTCCCTTTGTCTATGGAGGAGCCGGCCACTTCATGAAAGAAAGAAGAAAATGATGAAGAAACAAAGTCAAATTTTGCTTTAAATCTCCACCAAGTAATCTTATCCAAGCAATTACCAAATTGCCCTTAACCATATAACTAACCTTTTGTCTCATATAAGCCCACATATGTAATTACACACTTAACACAAAAATATCTCTCTTCCTTTGACTCTTCCTTTGACCCATTTATATGTTATATATATCATCATATACACAACATATACCATTCTCTCTAAACCCTATTTTCTTTCCAAAACACATATACACAAGCATTCTCCTCCCAATTTCTTTTCTTAACACATCATATACATTCAATCCAATTTATAACAATAACAACAACAACAATATAACCAAGACTTCTAGGGCATACATGAGGATATTACAATTCTCCCCCTCTAAAAAGAAATTTCGTCCTCGAAATTACCTGATATCAAATCTGAAACAATTGCGGATATTGCTCTCGCATGGATTGTTCACTTTCCTAAGTTGCTTCTTCTTTTCCATGATTCTTCCACAAAATCTTCACAAGTGACACTGTCTTGTTTCTCAACTCTTTCACATCACGTGCCAAAATAGCAACTGGTTCCTCTTCAAATGTCAGATCAGGATTTACTTCAGTTGACTCAATCGCCAACACATGAGATGGATCCGACCTATACCTCCTCAACATAGAAACATGAAATACGTTATGAATACGATCCAACTCAGGTGGCAAAGCAAGTCGATACGCCACTGGTCCAACTCTTTCTAACACTTCATACGGCCCAATGAAATGAGGACTCAATTTTCCTTTCCGACCGAACCTCAAAATCTTCTTCCAAGGAGATACTTTCAAAAATACCTTATCTCCCACATCAAACTCTATATCTCTCCTCTTTAGATCTGCATAAGACTTCTGTCGGTCTGAAGCTGCTTTTAATCTGCTTCGAATCAACTTTACTTTCTCTTCAGTTTCTTGAATCAAATCAGGCCCAATTAACTTACCTTCCCCAATTTCACTCCAACAAAGAGGTGTCCTACACCGTCTGCCATACAATGCTTCAAATGGTGCCATACCAATGCTGGATTGGTGACTGTTGTTGTATGAAAACTCCACAAGTGATAAAAACCTATCCCAACTTCCAGAGAAATCGATGACACAGCTTCTCAACATATCTTCAAGTATCTGTATCACCCTCTCTGACTGTCCATCTGTCTGTGGATGAAAAGCAGTGCTGAAGTGCAGTCGAGAACCCAAAGCACTATGCAAACTCTTCCAAAATCTTGAAGTAAACCTGGGATCTCGATCAAATACTAAAGAAGTTGGAACACCATGCAACTTCACAATCTCATGGATATACAGCTCAGCCAACCTCACCAAAGAGTAATCCATCCGCACCAGAAGGAAATGAGCTGTCTTAGTCAATCTATCCACAATCACCCATATGGCATCATATTTCCTTCATGTCAATGGCAACCCAGACACAAAGTCCATTGTCACTCTATCCCACTTCCATTCTGGCACTAACAATGGTTGAAGCAACCCGGTTGGAACTTGATGCTCTGCTTTAACCTTCTGACAAGTGAGACATTTCGATACAAACTCAGCAATGTCTCTCTTCAACCCCATCCACCAATAAAGCTGTCTCAAATCATGATACATCTTCGTATTACCCGGATGCATAGCAAACATCGACCGATGAGCTTCTTCTAAAATGATCCTTTTCAAATCAGCATCATCCGGCACACACAATCGGCTCTTAAACCAGAGACTCCCATCACTCTTCACAATAAAATCTCTACCCTTTCCACTCTGACAATCCGAAACAATCTTCTGTATCTTCTTATCGGCCAACTGAGCTTCTTTGATTTGATCTAATAAAACCGGCTTTAATTGCAACTGTGCTAACAATGCACCATCATCACAAGGTACAAAACTAGCACACAATGCTCTCAACTCAACAAGCAACGAGAGCGAGTAAACAGTCAAACCTGCTAAAGACTTCCGACTCAAGGCATCAGCAACAACATTTGCTTTACCTGGATGATAATCAATCAAGCAGTCGTAGTCTTTAATCAATTCTAACCATCTCCTCTGACGAAGATTGAGTTCTTTCTGGACACCCAAATACTTCAAACTCTTGTGATCAGTATAAATGAAACATTTCTCCCCAAACAGATAGTGGCGCCAAATCTTCAATGCAAACACAATGGCAGCCAATTCCAAATCATGGGTCGGATAGTTAAGCTCATGCGGTTTCAACTGTCGAGATGCATAAGCTATAACTTTCCCTTCTTGCATCAATACACACCCCAAACCTCTATGTGAAGCATCACTGTAGATCACATATGGTTTGCCTTCAACAGGTAAAGTAAGAACAGGCGCTTGAGTTAACATTTCTCTCAACTGCTCAAAGCTCGCCTGACACTGATCTGTCCACAAAAACCTCACTCCCTTACGAAGCAATCTGGTGAGTGGAGTAGCTATCAAAGAAAACCCTTTCACAAACCGCCGGTAATAGCCTGCCAAACCCAGAAAACTTCTAATCTCTGTCACAGACTTGGGTGGACTCCAATTTAAAATGGCTTCAACTTTACTCGGATCAACTCTAATGCCTTCTGCAGAAACAATATGTCCGAGAAAAGCTACTTGATCCAACCAAAACTCACACTTCGACAATTTGGCAAATAACTGCTTCTCTCTCAAAATCTGCAATACAATCCGCAGATGCAAATCATGTTCCTCTTCATTCCTTGAATACACTAGAATATCATCGATGAAGACCACTACAAACTGATCCAGATAGGGCCTAAACACCCTATTCATCAAATCCATAAAAGCTGCAGGTGCATTCGTCAGACCAAAAGGCATAACTAAAAATTCATAATGCCCATACCTGGTCCGAAAGGCGGTTTTAGGAACATCTTCAGCTTTAACTCTCAATTGATGGTACCCAGATCTCAAATCAATTTTAGAAAACACAGCTGCACCCTTCAATTGATCGAAGAGATCATCGATTCTAGGCAAAGGATATTTATTTTTAATAGTCACCTTGTTCAATTGCCTATAATCGATACACAACCTCATAGTACCATCTTTCTTTTTCACAAATAGCACAGGAGCTCCCCAAGGAGAAACACTAGGGCGAATGAATCCTTTGTCCAACAACTCCTGTAATTGCACTTTCAACTCCCTCAATTCTGCTGGTGCCATTCTATAAGGAGTAATAGAGATAGGAGTGGTACCAGGCAACAATTCAATACCGAACTCCACCTCTCTCTCAGGAGGCAATCCTGGCAACTCCTTTGGAAAAACATCAGGGAAATCTGCAACTGTGGCAATACTATCTCCCTTCACTCTAGTATCCACCACATGAGCAAGATAGGCTTCACACCCCTTTCTAATCAATCTCCTAGCTGCAACAGCTGAAACAAATAAGGAGGCTAGCTGTTCCTGCTCATTAGATACTATCACCTCTCTACCATCACCCGTTCTCAAAGAAACAATTTTCTTTTTACAATCCACCACAGCTCCATGTCGAGATAGCCAATCCATACCTAAGATCACATCATATTCCTTAAATGGCATCTCAATCAAGTCTCCAAGGAACTCCTCACCTTGCACCCTCACTGCACTATCTCGGTGCACCTTACTCACAACCACACTATGCCCTAACGGATTTGTCACCAACACATCAAATCCTAGGGACTCAGTATGCACATCAAATACAGGCAATACAGATGCACTAACATATGAATGCGTGGAACCTGGATCAATCAAAGCAAGTACAGAAAAACCAAATAAGGAAAAAGTACCAGCAATGACTGCCGAAGCATCTGGCTGCCTCTGCATAACATACATCCTCTGGGAAGAACCAACCTCCTCTGGTCTACTCTCCCTGGAGGTAGCACCTCCTCTAGAACTGTACCCCGGTCTACCTCCTCGGCTGACACCTCTGCCTCCTCGGCCTCCCCTCGCACTAGGTCGAGAAGCTGCTGTATCAACTGACATCTGCTCTTGCTTCTCAGGGCAATCTCTCACAAAGTGATCAGGTGACCCACACCTGAAACAAACCCCTGCTACACCAGTCTTCCAGCAAGGACCACCATCTGGCCTACCACAATGGATGCAGATGGGTAAGGTGGATCTCTGAACCATAGGGGTCGGAGCACTCGCCACTGAAGCTGCAGGTCTAAATCTCTGCCTCTGTAACTGCACTGACCTACCAGCTGACCTCTGACTCCTACTAACTCTAGGAACAAAGCTTCCTTTACCTCTCTTCGCAGAAGAAGACCCTGCCTCGAACTGGGGCCTTCTAACCCTAACCTCTTCTTCTGAAGCAACCGCAATACCCTGAGCTCGCTCTACACTTCGAGCTGCTGCCACAAGCTGTGAGAAATCCTGATATCTGGATCCAGCCACTAAGCACATAATCGAGGGCCTCAATCCCTCCTCAAATCGCCGACATCTATCAATCTCATCAGCAATGATACCCCCAGCATACTGACTCAATCTAATAAACTCAACCTCATACTCAGTTACTGTCTTGCTGTCTTGCTTCAGACTCAAAAACTCCATCTTCTTCATGTCTTTATACTCCCTAGGAGTATATTTCAACTCAAATTCCCTCAGAAAATCAGTGTAAGACAGTGTTGGAGGATCATCCATAGAATGGGGCACCGTCTTCCACCAATCGTAGGCGTCCTTCTGTAGCAAAGATCTTGCATAATCAAACTTTTCCTCTGAGGTGGCTTGCAACTGAACAAATACCCTCTGAACTCTATCAAGCCACTGTTCTGCTACAGTCGGATCAACTGTACCAAAGAAATCCTCTGCTCCATATTTCCTTAGCTTATCATAGTGCCTCACTGGTACTGAAGGCTGAGGGGGTGGTGGCACTGGTTGTACTGGCGCTTGCCTCATAACTTCCATCATATGCCTAAACCAGGCTGGCGGAACCTCCTCACCAACTGGTCTACCCGACACCGAAGCAGGTGCCTCCTCAACACTATCAACCCTAGCTCCCTCATCAGGAGCAACGCTCTCCTCACTACCCTCAACCGACTGTCGTGTGTGAGAATCCATCACAACCTAAGTCTGCAAACACAACATACTACATCTTATTAAAGATCAGAGGTTGCCAATCCCAAACATGTATATTATTCAAAAACCACTTTTAAAATCAAAATAATCTTTTTCTTACATTTTACCTAGGTTGAGAATCTCAAACCTAGGCTCTGATACCAAAACAATTGTAACACCCCCATATCCAATGCACACACACTACAACCACAACAATGTAGCATAAGTGCACCAAACATAGGGATGCTACGGTTCTCTTAACATTCAAAACACTTTAAAACTTGATACAATACCCTTATCATTATACATTATAGAAAAGTAGATCATTTACTTATAAAACAAAACATATTAGTTATATATATATATATTTAAATATTACACAGCGGAAGTTATAAAATATGTACATATTTACATATTAAACATTTCTTTACAAAATATAAAGAAGTATACATGATTGGCAAGTTTGCTCTGATCTTTAAACTCCCAAAATGGATTCTTCAAGGTCTACTCTCACTTGGTCTTGATGAACTCTCGGGTTCAACTCTATCAACTCTATTACCTGCGCGATTAAACACTATCGCGCTAAGCCAAGGGCTTAGTAAGATAAAACATGCTATTGATATGCTTTAATACAATACAATGTCAATTCTCAATCTATATTATACATGTAACCACTTAGATGCAAAGTTAACATCATACCTTTACATTTCATAATTCAACATATATATATATGCATATCACATTTCAACATCTTTTCTTATACTTCATTAGCTAATCATTAAACAATCCATAAACAACACTAAACAAAGACAAGCATGGGCCCAAGACACACTAATATGCAATTCAATTTTCAGAGTTAATGCTTTGGTTTGTTATCACATTTATCAATATCATATACCCAACTAGGCTTCAAGGATTAAGTTCAACCAAGCTTCAAGGGGAGCAAAGCATGCTAAGCTTCAACCCAACTTGGCTTCAAGAACTAACCCAACCTAGCTTCAAGGGTGGTAACATCTCAATTAGGCTTCAAGGATTCAATCCAACCTAACTTCAAGAGATTGTTACACTTATTAGGCATGCCACCAACAACAAACTCTAAAAATGGAATAACACATTAGCCACACAATTCATTTAGATTTCATTCTCAATTCTCATTATCATTTAGGCAAACATGCCTCATTTATCTCCATTGAATCACCTTAGCCAATAACAATGGCTTCACATTTCATTTCACAATATAACACTTCATTATTCAAGTGTATATTTTATCTCATCCATGATCACATTATATCTCACATAGCATCATTCATGAATATCAACATTTCATTCCACATTACTCATGAAACACATTATCATTCACAATGCATAACATAACATTGCTCAATCTCAACAATGCAAGAACAATTTATATTATTCATAGCTTTAGGATCATCCACAAGTGTTTGATTAAGTCATTCCTTGGGTTAAGTATGTTTAAAATGTTTATGTTTAGGTTTAGAGACCAAACTACCTTTGAAGAATCCAAACCATGCAAAAAGAGAACCAAGAAATCAAACAATATCCAACTCATTTGAGGGACACGCCAAGCCCACTTGAGGAACACGGCCGTGTCTTTAAAAATAAAAGAGGCAGTAGCCAACACAAATAAATGACACGGGCGTGTCTCTTCATGGCTTCTGGCCGTGTCACCCATGCACATAACCTTAACTAAAACCAACACTTTCTCAATTGCACTCAAACACAATATTCATCATATAACATGTTTCAAATGAACATAATCAATGTTCTAAACACATATTCACCACAAGAATTACTTCACAACACATTAATATAACAATTAAACACACATCATCTCAAAACACTAAAATCACCATCCTTCTCCACCTTTCAAAATCAACATTTACCACTTCCAACAACAACACCTATTTAAACTATTAACTTAAAACCAATTTAACACTTGAAAACAAATCATAAACACATCTCATCATCAAATCATCAAACCCTAATTAACTTCCCATACCACTTCAAAAGAATGAAAGAAATCAAAGGGAAGATCTTACCTTAGTTAAAAACTTCTTGAATCAACACTTGAACACTTAATCTTCCTTCAATTTTGAACTCAACTCATCAAGAACCTCTCTTCACCTCTTGCTTCCCTTTGTCTATGGAGGAGCCGGCCACTTCATGAAAGAAAGAAGAAAATGATGAAGAAACAAAGTCAAATTTTGCTTTAAATCTCCACCAAGTAATCTTATCCAAGCAATTACCAAATTGCCCTTAACCATATAACTAACCTTTTGTCTCATATAAGCCCACATATGTAATTACACACTTAACACAAAAATATCTCTCTTCCTTTGACTCTTCCTTTGACCCATTTATATGTTATATATATCATCATATACACAACATATACCATTCTCTCTAAACCCTATTTTCTTTCCAAAACACATATACACAAGCATTCTCCTCCCAATTTCTTTTCTTAACACATCATATACATTCAATCCAATTTATAACAATAACAACAACAACAATATAACCAAGACTTCTAGGGCATACATGAGGATATTACACAGCTCCTACTGACGGTCAAGCCGACGAGGATCATAGCAAGTACCTCGATGAAGAGCAGCAAGAGGAACATACATCAAGTATGTCCACATGGTGATACGAGAAATCTTCCACCAAGGTACTAATCAACGGATGTTGACTTCAATGAGTGAGGGGATCCAGTCAACTCAGTCAACATATAAAGAAGCAGGGTGGAGTAGTTTTCTAGCAAAATGATATTGCGGCAGATATCTAACGAAATCCATAGATGGAGTATCAAGCAAGCAGAGACGCTCCTGAAGCCAAATCTGTAATGAAAAATTAAAAATTTAAAATTTAAAAAAGGGGGTCCTCTAAGTTGAAAACCCGCAAGGGTGGCTTAGGCAAAAATTAGGACAGCTTGCTAGTTTTGAAAACCTGCATAGGCAGAGGGTTCGCTAAGCTGAAAACCTGCAAGGGCAGCTTAGGCAAAAATTAGGACAACTCGCTAGTTTTGAAAACCCACAAGGGTGAACTAGGCAAAAATTAGAGCAATAAACAATAATAATAAAAAAAAGAAAAGAAAACCCTGAATTGAAAACTCAAAAGGGCAATTTAGTCAATTACCTAAAGCAACAATGGACTCCCGGTCAATTTCTTCTATAATCTCTATTTAAGTTGGTCTAGTCTAACTAAAGTCTCAGCTAAGATCACGGGTATCGGTGACAAGTCTCCTTCCATTTGGTCTATGATATCCAATACTCGTGGATCAATATCGCCATCAGAAGAAACAAGCAAGAATTGGCCAAGCAAGCATAGACACAGCATACATCCCCATGCCTTAGTAGGAGCCAAATGAGAAAGGCAAAAGTCAATTAAGGGACCAAGCAAAATTTTCTCACCTCTCATCAATTGTAGAACTTCGGGCTTTGAAAGTTGAAATAACATTTGCATCGTTTGTTGAGTCTTGGAAATCAATATAGGTAATGCCATTTGTTGATTACTTGGATATCCAAGGATGGCCTCAAATTCTTCAATCAAGGGACATATCTCAAAGACATTAATTTTAAATGTCCTAGAATTTACATTCCAAAAAGAATCCATGGCATGTAAAAAAGAATGGTCCAATTTAACATTTTAAAAACACTTCAAAGTATCAATTTTATGCCAAGATATTTGTTTCCAATGAATGACATTCATATTTTTAAATAGAACTTTTGTTTTCTTCAAATTAAGTTCGGTCATTGTTGACAACTGAAGGAAAAATTGGAATTTTTAAAAGGAATTTTTACGTTGAAGTAGAAAATCTCCTGGCTTCTATATAAAATCATGGCTTGAAAAGAGATTTATATGGGATGATTGTGCTATTCCAAAATTGACAAGGAAAAGTGTGAGACCGAGATGTGCGAGGATAGGGAATTGGCGATGAAAAGATCTTGAATTGCCGCGTTGCCTTTGGTTTTGAAGGTTAGTGATACTGTGGAAATATTAAATGTGAAGAGAAAAGGCCAATATTTGTATCATAGTAATAATGATGATAAAAAAAAAGAGAAAAAAAAGAGAGGAAAAGTTGCAGTAAAAATGCAAATTACATATCACCATTATTATTTTTATACTTATTATACAATATTTCCTCAATTGATACAATACTGATACATCACTAAGAATGAGGTGGTGGATCATGATCAAACAAAACCTTAAAAAAGTCATTTCCTATTGAAGAATGAGGTGGTGGCCTCCTTTACAGGTCTTAATATTATAAAATTCTTAAATATAACAATACACGCAACAATTGAAATAAAGCATCGTTATATTAAAATCAAAGCAATGTCCAAGCAAAGCAAATAAATGGACACCCATCTGAGGATGGAAACATGTCCTTACATCATCCATGTCTAAACTAATAAGACACCCAACAAAAGGTAGAAAAATGTCCTTTACATTGGTTCAAAATATAAAAGCAATTTAAATTACATGATAATTAATTAATGAGGTACCCACAAAGTGGAAACATAACTCTTACAACACTTGAAAATCAAACTAAATCAATAAAAGTAAATAACCATTCATCATAAATAAATCATTCATAAAAGATATTAAACATCAATCAAAATATATAATAAACATTCATCCATGATAAATTAAATAAATCTAGCATTGAAATCAAATAAATCAACCATCAAAGCATATAATAAACTACATAATCAAATCTAAAAATAAAGCAAGTAAAGATACAAATTAGGGTTTACTGTTTCTATTTAAAGTTCTTTAATTAATATTTAAGGTTTTGGGATTTTAGTATTATTAATATTATTTGTTTAGGTTACTGTAAAGATTTTGGAAAATTGGAATGGATTAGGGTTTCATGAATCAAATTAGGGTTTAGGGGTAACATTATAAAATTAGGGTTTTAGAATTTCAAGACATTAGCTTTATAATTCATGCTTATTGGATTGTGATTTTAGGTTTATTGTATTGAGTTTTAAGGTTTAGGTTTATAATATTTTAAGGTTTTAAGGATTAGGATTTAGGAAATCTAGGGTTTACTGTTTTGGTTTTGAGAGAATTAGGGGTTATGATATTTTAGAAGATATATTTGGTTTTAGAATTTGAGAAAACAGCTTAGAGTTTTATAAAAGTAATTGTGATTTTTAGAAACTGTAAAGTAAGTTAGAGTTTGGAGATTTAACAAAACATTTGGAAATTTTGGAAAAAAGTTAGAGAAAAACAGTTTAGGGTTTTTTTAAAGTTTTTGGAAATAGACAAAACGATTTAAGGTTTTTGGAAACAAAAGAAACGAATTAGGGTTTTTAAGTTATTTGGAAATAGGCAAAACGATTTAAGGTTTTTGGAAACAAAAGAAATGAATTAGGGTTTTTAAGGTATTTGGAAACAGAAGAAATCATTTAGGTTATTGAAACAAAGATCAATGTTACTACATATTTATAGATCAAAGTTTTGTATGTATATTCTTATTAATCAAAGAAACAAAGCTACTGTGATCATGAGTAATGTATAATTAAGGATCAATCCTGCATAGTTGGTTCCACCAAAAAGTTGCCTTCTGAATGAACAAAAACAGTGGCAAGGTTGCTGCCTTTGATGGATTGATTGCTACTTCTTGTTCCTCTCAAATCTAAAGTCCTACTCTCTGATCCAAGTCCCAAGTTCTCGTCCTGTTTTTATGTGTTTTAAAGTGTTATTTATAGGAAAATTTATAAGATTAATTCTAATTGTTTAAGGAAACTAAGATTAATTAGGAAAAGAAACCAAAACCAAAAAGAGTATGGTTTCTGAAAAAATTGCGTTGGAAAATTTTGCTGGCGAAATTGCAAGAGTTGGAGAGAAACTGTGAGGCGAGAGCTGGGCACGAGAATTGTCACGGCCAACCAATTTCGCTTTAGGAAATTCCTGCGGGCGAAATTGGCCTTGGCCAATTACTTTCGGCAACTAATTTTTCGTCGTCGATTTTTTTTCATTTATTTATTTGTTATTATTTTTTATTTTATTAAAAATTATAAAAAATAAATACTAAAATAAATATTATTTAATTAAAATATTACAAAAATTATTTTGGACTATTTAAAAAAATAACGGACCGGACCGGGTCAAAAATTAATGCCTCATGGCCTAAATAAAAAGCTCAAAATTTATTTTTAAACAAACCTTTTTACTATGAGATTTGAAACAGAAATATTTTTATACTTCATTCAAATAAAAACCTTTTTCAATGGGCTTTTAAATATTTGTCAAAACCTTTTCTCAAATGAGCTTACAACTAGTTAGGGTAATTATTGGATACTCAAAATTAATTGTGGGCCGAGTTTACACTAAGGCTTATTAATCATGGGATTGTTTGAAGTATGAATCACTAGTTGTTTTTTCAAAATGGGAAATCTATTTATGATAAGCCTTTTAAGTTAGTTTTAATCTAATATAGCATAAAAGCTATCTTTTGTTGATCCAATGGATTAAGACTTAATTGATGGGAATTGTCATGGACTGACTTCTATGTTTAAAAATATAACTATTGGTTAATCGTCTGAGTGAAATTATTCAAAAATAATATATACCATGTTGGTATTTATTTGACCACATACCTAGAAAAAGAGATTTGCCATTCATGTGTGGAACTTATAAGGTTAGAAGGTTCGTTCCTACTATGTTGAGTTTGTTTTTTGTTACTTGTGCATCCATGCATACATGCATTGTATCTCATATCATTGATCCTTTCTGGCTCACAGCCTTGGAGTACAACAGTTCAAGAGCCTATGACAATCCAACCTATGCCAGTAATGTAAAATCCAGCAATGACTCAGTAAGCTTCTCACCAGGAGCAATGGAACCTGAATAGATTCAGAAGATGATAGACAATGCAGTCAATGCGAAGATGAAAGAGCTAAAGGGGGTCCTAGCTGAGACCATGAAAAACCAAATGGATGCACTATTGGGAAACACTGCTGAAGCATCTGCTATTACCAAAACCATATTGACAAAGAAAATGCCAAGGTCGATAAAATAGCCTTCGATGATGACAAGATGGTTATTGACGATGTTGAATACTGGACTTAGTATTTTTAGGATCCTGAAGATAAGAAGAAAGAGCTGAAGGTTACGAAAAAAATTAACTGTTGAAATGATCGAGACCTCTGATGTGGAGAAGATGATTATGGACTTAGAGAATAAGTTTGAGAGGAAGCTGAAAAATCAAAGAGATGTCTGAGGTAGATAAATTGTTTGAGTAAGATGAGGAAGTCCCATACAAGTTCAAGATGCCTTCCTTTGCCAAAATTTGATGAAACTGGTAACCTCATCTTCATGTGAAGCAGTACATCCCTGCTATGCAGTCTGCTTGAGCTACTAAAGCTCGAACTCTAAGGCACTTCATGCTTTTGTTGGATCCTATTGTGCAAAATTGGTTCAACACCTTAGAGGATAGTACACAGAAGAGCTGGGATTCTTTGTGCAAAGCCTTCATCTAATAATATGGGTACATTGCTGAGTTGGAGATTACTTTGATGGGAGTTGAGTTGATAAGGTAGAAACAAAATGAAAACATTGTTGATTACATGAAGAGGTGGATAAGTAAGGCTTCTCTTCTTAAAAAGAAGCCTGATGAGTCTGACCATATCAGAATGATAGTGAGAGGTGTCATGCCCAACCTTCATGAGAGATTGTCTCATACTTTTATTAGATATTTTAAAGATCTTCTCCAAGCTGGCTTACAAATAGAAGAATGGGAATGAGAGAAAAGCCATCTTTCTGGAAGAATGAATGAGAGGGGAAATTATCAGTCTGGTAGCCATAATACATAAAATGCAATAGATGTTAATGCAATTGGTCAAGTAAATAAGAGGCAATTTTTAAATCTTGGAAAATCTCTATCTTGGATTTTCAACAAGTTATAGAAGAAAGGGCTATTACAACTATTGGCTCCTTGACCGCTACATGATCCTCTTCAATCAAACTTTGATTCCAAGGCCTTCTATAAATTCCATCGAATGTAAGGGCATGATAAAGATAATTATGCTCAATTAAGGCATGAGATCCATGATTCGATTAACAATAGCAAGCTGCCTGAGCCCGACAAACCCAATATTAAAGGCAATACATTGCCTATGTTTGGAAGAGTGCCACTGCTAGCAATCTTCACTATAAAAGGAGGATTGATGGAAAGTTCTATCTTATCATCCTTTCAAGCTATAGATGAAGGAATCCCCTAACATGTCCAAGTAGATGAAGCATTTTTTGACTTCAACTCAATGAACTTCCCTTAGCTCTTTTGGTTTTTATTTCATTTTGTCTCTTTAATATTTTTTAGAGCAATTATGTTTTACAAATTAAGATTATTTGAATAAATTATTTTCATTAAAATTTTATTGGTCTTTGTTCATTTTGGCGTTCAACCAATGATGAGCCTAGCCTGATATCCGTGAATTAGTGTATGCATGCATCAAGATACAAATGACTTTACTAGGTGAGGGAGTCATTCTATATCATTAAACTGTGTATGCTTACGTAGAGAGGGCTCCTACATAAATACCTTTGTCTAGGTCCCAGTCAATTTTAAAACATGCTTTGACAAACTTTTGAGGTGAAATTAAACTTTGCTTATTTAAAGGAGAAATGATTTAGGCATTGTTTGGTTAGCCAACAACTAGTATCCACCTTATTAATATCAATCCCTAGTTTGCCCCTTTGAGCCTTCATGAAATTTCTTAGCTTGTTGTTATTGGCTTGTAAACCCCAACAATCTACCTTGAGCTATTGTGACTCTTATGACAAGTTTGATCATCATTGGCATAAAGGGGAATGAAGATAAAGGAAGAGGATGCAAAGTCAAGACCATCAGGATAGTTAAAGTTTACCTGAATTGGACTTAATATCTAAAAACTATCAAGGCAACAAAGGATTCATCCTTGTTGAAGAAAACTCACCCTACCTTATTTATAGCCTGAAGCATAGAATGGTGCAAATAAGGCAACTTTCTTGGAGCTAGGAAAATAAAACAAAAAATTAGTAAAAAAGAGAAAAAAAAAGACAGAAAGAAAAAAAGAAAAAAAGAAAAAAAAGAAGAAGAAGAAAAGAAAAAAAAAAGAGAAAATGAAAATAAAACCCCAAAAGATTGATTTAGAAAGCCAATCAAGTTCTTCTTACCTAAAGCAAGCAGAAGACTCCCACTTAGTTTATAAGGATAGATTGACTTAAATTGGTCCTATCCAACTAGAAATTCAACCAAAATTAGAGAAAGACCATATAGTTCATGGAACCCATCACACCTCCTAGTCAATAATCTTGAAAGTCCTACACTTGACAATCCTACAGAGAAAAAGGACAAAAAGATAAAATGCTAAAAAAAGAAGAAAGAAGAAAAAAATAAAAAAAAAGAAGAAAAGGGAAAGGAATGAGGGTGTCAAACTTTTTGTGAAGGTAAAGATGTCCGAATCAATATCTAGATTAAGGTCAATGGAAGAAAATTCAAAGCTCTATCTTTTCATGCTTCCAACTGTCTGAGGTTCCAACAAGAAGTTTATAGTGTGTGAGGGTTTGTCAATAGTGTCACAGCGGCTCTAATTTATAAATGGCCTCTGTATAACCCATGTCCCATATAGGCCCCATTTCAAACCTATTAAAGACCTATTGATCTCTCTTGGTAGGTACAGTTTATTAGTCAATATTGTTTAAATAAGTGTGCATATGAGATAGACAATATTTAAACTCATTGAGACCTTTGGCCATGTAATGTGGATGTCTATCTGAAGTGCAATAGTTCTTACTCGAATGAAAACTATTCCCGAATTTAGTATGGTAACTAGGGTTATCATGTTGTAGATATATTAATTTGGAAAAGCCGAGTCCAAACAATAATTGACACTAATTATCAAGATCCAGATTAATGTTAATGGAAGAAAGTTCAAAGCTCTATCTTTTCATGCTTGTCTAAGTTTCCAACAAGAAGTTTATAATGTGTGAAGGTTTGTCCATAGTGTCACATCGTCTCTAATTTATTAATGGCCTTCACTTAAACCTTGTCCCATATCGGCCCCATTTCAAACCTATTAAAGACATGTTGATTTATCTTAGTAGGTAGAGTCTATTAGTGGAGATTTTTTGAATAAGTGTGCATATGAGATAGACAATATTTAAACTCAATGAGACCTTTGGTCATGTAACGTGTATATACCTATCTAAAGTGCAACAATTCTTACTAAAATGGAAATGATTCCTGAGTTTAGTATGGTAACTAAGGTTATCATGATGTAGATATATTGATTTAGAAAAGTTGAGCCCTAAGGTAAATTGACACTGATTTGACAAAGTCAAGATTTGATTTTTTTTTATAAAATAATTTTCTTATTATATAAACCTTCAAGTTAATGGAAGTATGTGTGAGCGGGGATTTTCGCCCCCACTCCCGATGGAATGGTTCTTGTGACTTCGGCACTGTTTAGGCTTAGGGCCTTAGAGAACACGGACCTAAGTCCGAAGAAAAATGGAGTCGCCACCTGGACGGGCTAGGAAAAAGAAAGGGGTGGATGACTCGATTCCTAAGGAATCTCCAACCCACTAATGGGTTCGGAAAGTTGGGCACGTGTGGGGAAGGTGAGAAATGGCCCAGCACCCCCACTACGCCCGATTCATTGGAACCGACCTCCTTTACAGGTCATAATATTATAAAATTCTTAAAGATAACAATATTATCCATATTACACATAATAATTAAAATAAAGCATCATTATATTAAAATCAAAGCAATGTCCAAACAAAGCAAATAAATGGACACCCATCCAAGGATGGAAACATGTCCTTACATCACATGCCTAAATAGGATACCCACCAAAAGGTGGACACATGCCCTTTACATAGGTTCTAAAATAGAAAAGCAAATTATATTACATGATGTTTAACTAATGAGGTACCCACCAAGTGGAAACATACCTCTTACAACTTTTGGAAATCTAAATTAATTGATAAAAGTAAATAATCATTCATCATAAATAAATCATTCATCAAAGCTATTAATCAAAATATAAAATAAACATCCATCCATGATAAATTAAATTAATCAAATATTGAAAATTAAAGCATAAGAGATAAATCAAAGTATAATCAAGTATGGAATTGAATAAAGCAAATAAAAGTTCAATTATAGCTACTGTGACTTTTTAAGGAATTAAAATAGATTAGGGTTTTATGTTTTAAAAGGTTGGTAAGACTCTTTGATTAAACAAATTAAGATTTGAATGATGAAATCATGAAACTAGGGTTTTAGACACTTTAAAATACTTTGATTTGTGATTTTTGGTTATTGGGTTTCTAAGCTACTGTGTAAAATTTATGTTTTTATGTTTTTATTTTTTTTAATATTTTAAAAGGATTAGGGTTCATAAAAATTAGGGTTTAAGATTTTAAAGGAGTTAAAGTTTAATATTTTAGGTTTAGAAGTTGAATTAGGGTTTTAGTGTTTTAGAATTTGGGTCTCGGGTGATTTGTTGAATTAGGGTATAAAAAGACAATTTGATGATTTCATGAGGTTTAATGAATTTAAACAAATGGATTGAAGTTTTTACAAATAGAAAAGATGCTTTTTATGGTTTTTTGGAAGAAACAATACCAAGTTTAAAATTTTAAAAGAAACAGAATTAAATTCTAGTTTTGTTGAAAAATATGTTCAATTAGAGTTTTAAGATTTTTAAGAAGTAAAAATAACAATTTTAAATCTTTTTGGAAAATAAAGTAACGTATTAGTGTTTTAACCTTGGAAAAACTAAATTAAAGCTCTAAAGTTTTTTATTTAAAAAACCTAAATTTCATAAATTTGCTACTATGAAAAGATAAATCAAAAAAGAATTTAACATACCTCCTTTTGTTGATTCTCCAAAATAATTCTTCTTGGATGAACAAGCTCCAAAGACAAGCCTTTTTTGCCTTTGAATCATTTAAATAATGCCTCTCCTCCTTTAAAAATCAATTGAATTGAATTTGTTACTTTTCCTTCACTGATTTGGTTTCCAATTTTCCAAGCTACTGCCAATTTTTTGCCACCCTTTAATTTGGTTGCCTTTGGTTCTTATTTATAAGGGTTTGATGCAGTTTAATCCTAATTAGCTAAGGCAAGTAATATTAATAAAAAAAAAGAAACCAAAACCTAATTGGATTAGGTTTTGAAAAATTTGCGTCGGAAAATTTGCACTGCCGAAAAAAAATTGTTGCGGAAAAACTGCGCTGGCAAAAATATCTGCCGCAGCTGGCTGCGACAGCGCGTGCAGAGCGGGCCTATAAGCTATTTCGCAGGCAGAAAATTTCTGGGTACGAAATAGCACAGTTATTTCGCCCGCAGGAATTTCCTGTGGGCGAAATGCCCACGGGCCCGTGCGACTATTTTTTCGTCGCCGATTTTTCCGACTCCAATTTTTATTTTTATTTTTATTTTTTGACTTTTATTTGTTTATTTCTATTTTTTATTAATAAAAATTAGATACTAAAGCAAAAATTATTTAATAAAAATTATTTTAGACCAATTAGACAACAAAAATCATTTTAGACTAAATAAAACATATTGGACCGGATTGGGTAAAAAATTAAGGGTCTACAGTTTGCCCCCTTCTTGAATGATCTGAAACCTTAGTGAAAGAGTGTGAAAAGCAATAAGACTTAATTTTTGATGAATTGGATGAGGTTTTGGGTTCTAGACCCGGTTTCGAGTTCTGGACTCAAGGATAATTCTAGGTTTTGTACCTAAGGAAAATTTGGGTTCTGGACCCAGTTCAAGTTCTAGACTCAAGGATAATTTTAGGTTCTGGACCTAAGAAAAATTTGGGTTTTGGACCCGGTTCGAGTTCTAAACTCAAGGATAATTCTAGGTTCTGGACCTAAGGAAAATTTGGGTTCTGGACCTGGTTCGAATTCTGGACTCAAGGATAATTCTAGGTTCTCGACCTAAAGAAAATTTATGTTCTGGACCCGGTTTGAGTTCTGGACTCAAGGATAATTCTAGGTTCTGAACCTAAAGAAAATTTGGGCTCTGAACCCCGTTCGAGTTCTGGACTCAAGGATAATTCTAGTTTTTTGACCTTAGGAAAATTTGGATTCTGGACTCGAGAGATTTGGATACTCGATCCTAAACTAGACTCAGATACTCAATCCTATCTGGATTCGAATACTCGACCCTAAACTGTATTGGGATACTCGGCCCTAAATTGATTTGATTTGGGTACTTGGACCCAAGATTGGGCACTTGGATCCGAGATTGGGCACTTGGACCCAAGATTGGGTACTTTAACCCGGGATTGATTTGATTTGGGTACTTGGACCCAAGATTGGGCACTTGGATCCGGGATTGGGCACTTGGACCCAAGATTGGGTACTTGGACCCGAGCTTGAATTGATTTGGGTACTTGGACCCAAGATTGGGTTGAATTTGATTTGGGTACTTGGACCCGAGAATGAATTTGACTAACCTTTTATCAGTTGAGAAGTCTGACTGCTCCAGATGTTCTATGCATTGTGATTCTTCACCCTCAGAATGGATCTTCAACCTCGGAGATCGGGTCTTCACCCTTGAAAATGGATCTTCATCCTTGGAGATTGGAGTCTTCTTTGTTCTTTGAAGATGGGAGTGACACGGCCAGTGGCTTAGCCGTGTTTCCTGGGTGTGTCAGCTTCTGTGTCTTTTCTTTGATTTTTCTTTGTTATAGGCTTAGGATGGGACACGACAAGTGGCTTGGCCGTGTTGCTTGCCAGTGTCACCTACTGTTTCTTTTCTTTTTTTCTTTGGTCCTTCTTGACTTTGTGCTTTAGGTGAGACACGGCCAGTGGCTTGGCCGTGTCGCCTACCCGTGTCATATTTTGCCAAAATTTCTTTTAAGGCGACACGGCTAGGCTTGATTTGGTTTGGCCATGTCTTGCTTGATTCATGCTCTTCTTTCCTTGTTTTGATCTTCCAAGGGAGTTTTTTGCACTTTAACCACTTTTCCCTTGCAACTGTTTTTCCTTCATTTGATTCTTAATGATTGTTGCAGGTTGTTGGCTCGTTTGATCATGAAGCTGGACCTTCTTTCACTGCCCCTTCGTTTGCGCATTCTAGCCCGCCGGATACACCATCTCATCTGCAGGGTATTAATATGAACTACCTGGTACGTTCCTCATTTCATAATAGTTTACGCTATATGTATGCATGATTATGTATGCTCTTACCTTTTCTCTTCTTGGCTCACAGTGGATGCTCGAAGAACAAAATAAGAAACTTCAAGAAGAGTTGGCTGCAAGTCGTCAGCAAGCTTCTCATTGTGAAGGTTTATATCATCAATCCGAACAAAATTTTCGTGACTTCCGATTTCAAGGAATGAGGGATCCCGGTGCTTCTTCATCGAGAGGCCCCCAGACTGATGACCATGAGATCCTTTCGTCTACTTCTGATGAGGACCATGACAAATCGGAACTCCAAGGCAATAGGGATTTTAGTGCTTCTGCTTCGGATGATCCCGGGACGAATAATTTGCTCCCTCCTCCAAAAGGCGATGACTTTTCAAGTCTTTATTTGGTGACCTACCACCACCCTCTTAGTGATATGTAAATATTGTAGCAATTGTAAAACATTGTATAATAATGAAAAACATACAATTTTCCTCTTTACTGTAATCCTTCTTCTTCTTCTTTTTTTTATCGCTCTAACTTTTGCCTAGTCCGCCCATGCGGGTTTTCGAAACTAGCGACCAATTCTAATTTTTGCCTAAGCTACCCTTGTTAGTTTTCAATTTAGCGGACCTCTTTTTTTCTTTTTTTTTTAATTCTTTCTTTACAGATTTGGCTTCAGGAGCGTCTCTATTTGCTTGATAGTCTCTCCATGGATTTTACTAGATACCTGCCACGTCATCATTCTAATAGGAAGCTACTCCATCCTGCTTCTTCATATGCTGACTGGGTTGACTGGATCCACTCACGCTCTGAAGTCAATATCCGTTGGTTGGTACCTTGGTGGAAGATTTCTTGTATCACCATGCGGACATACTTGATGTACGTTCCTCTTGCTGCACTTCGTCAAGGTACATGCTATGATCCTCGCCGACTTGGGTGTTAGTATGGAGTTGAGCCTCATGATTCTGACTTTGCTCCTGACCTAGGCATGCCTTGCTTGACTGAAGCCTACTTGGATCGGTTAAGGCAAAGCTGGCCTGTACGTTACACTTATCGACTGCCATAGATTTTACATTTGTCAATTCAGAAAGTGTTTTGTTAGGATGAAAAATAACTAAAGTAATGAAAGATGCTTCTTTTCCATTGATAATTTGTCATCACCTTTTGCAATTATGATTATTTATTTCATCCGTATTTGGTCAAATACTTATAACAGTGCACATAGAACAAATTTAATCATTAATTTTGTTTTATTAAATTGAGGAACAATCAAACATAAAGCCAGCATACACAAGATCACTCCTGTTGCCAATTAGCCCTTTCGAGTTTTCTAATTGGCGATTTTCTCTCATTAACCCTAATTGTTGCCTAGCCCGCCCTTTCAAGTTTTTGAAACTAGCGGACTGCTCTAACTTTTGCCTAGGCCGCCCTTTTTGGGTTTTCAACCTAGTGAGCTCTCTCTTTTTTATTTTTCATACATAAAACTTCTTCAACCTGTCAATATTTACTGGCTCACTAAATTCATTCCCATCCATGTCTGATAACTTCACCGCACCTTTGCTCATGACCTGTTTCACGACATATGGCCCTTCCCAGCTAGGTCTGAACATCCCTCTAGGATCAGATACATCAGGCTTACATTGCTTCAACACCAAATCCCCAACTCTAAATTTTCTGACCTTGACCCTTCTATTGTAGGCCCGAGCTATCTTCTTTGGATACAGTTGGTGATGATACAGTGCCCTTTAACCTTCTCTCTTCCAGTAGAGCTAACTGTGTGTATCTGCTTGTTACCCATTCCGTTTCAGGTAGCTCCACTTCCAAGACTACTCTCAATGACTTGATCTCAATTTTAATTGGCAATACTGCTTCCATCCCATAAACCAAAGAGAATGGTGTCATCCTAGTAGGTGTTCGCACACTCGTCCTATATCCCTATAAAGCAAAGGGAAGCATTTCTGACCAGTCCCTGTAAGTCTTAGTCAACTTGGACAGAATTTGCTTAATTGTCTTGTTTGTTGCTTCCACGGCACCATTAGCCTTTGGTCTATAAGGAGAGGATCGATGATGATGGATTTGGTACTTGGAGAATAAATCCTTAACTGCTCCATGAAACTGTACTCCGTTGTCTTATATCACACTGTACGGGACCCCATATCTGCAGATGAGATTCTTTTCGATAAACCTAGCCATTTGACTTGCACCCAGCTTGTTGAAGGATTCAGCTTCGACCCATTTTGAAAAATGATCAACTGCTACTACAATGAAACGGTGACCGTTTGAGGCTGTCGGATGTATCTCTCCTATAATGTCGATACCCCAGGTGGAAAATGGCCAGGGTGAAGACATTGAATGTAGTTTTTCAGGAGGCATGTGATTCAAGTTACCATACATCTGACATTGCTGGCACTTCTTGACAAACTCAATACAGTCTCTCTCCATGGTCAACCAATAGTAACCTTGTCGAATAATCTTCTTAACTAGGGCCAAACCACTCATGTGCGGACCGCAACTTCCCGCATGTATTTCAGACATGATACGCTCCACTTCAGGCTTTCTTAAACATCTCAAATGCACTCCATCAGGCCATCTTCGATATAACTCTCCATGGAAGGTGATGTATTGCAATGACCACCTCCTTATGGCTCTTCTCTCTTTCTTTGTTGCCTCCGGCGGATATTCTCTTTCCTCCAAAAATCGCCTTATAGTATCATACCATGCATCATGGTCCGTATCAACTTCCATGATTGTCTCATATTCATAGCAAGGAGTTGATGAACTGGTCAAGATCAGAGGCTTAAGGAATAAGCTGGCAGGATTTTCCCATACCGAAGCCAATGTGGCTAGGGCATCAGCCATCTGATTTTCTTCTCTTAACAGGTGTATAAACCTACACTCCTTAAAATTCTTCTTCATCATGGTCAGGTAATGGCGGTATGGTTTCAATTTTTCTTCTTTCAACTCCCACTCTCCATTTACTTGAGATACTACTAGCAACGAATCACCATAAACTTCACCTTATCCACCTTCATAATCATTAGGGTTTCTAAACCGAAAATATAAGCTTCGTACTCTACCATATTATTGGTTACCCTAAATTTCAACTTTTTGGCTAAAGGGATGAGTTCCCCTTCAGGCGATTCTAGTATAACTCCCAAACCTACTCCTTTCCTGTTTACCGCTCCATCAAAATACATTTTCCACCCTTGTACTTCAATTACTTCTAAATGTTCATCTGGAAATTCCAAGATTACCTCTTCACTTTCTGGTAATGGTTGTTGAGCCAGGAATTCTGCCACCGTTCTACCCTTGATTGCTTTCCTGGTTACATACTCGATCTCAAATTATTCTAATATTATCAACCATTGACCATATTTCCCAATTAAAGAGGGTGTCTCCCTTAAGTACTTCATTGGATCCAACCTGAAAATAGCTTGCACACTATACGATTGAAAGTAATGCTGCAACTTCTTAGAAGACCAAACCACGGCTATACATGTCTTTTCGATGATACTATACTTAATTTCATAAGGTAGGAGCTTTCTCCTCAAATAGTAAACGGCATGCTCAATCCTCGACTCATCTGCTTAGGCTAGCATGGCTCCTATCGACTCTTCTTCTACTGTTAAGTATAGTAATAGAGGTTTTCCGAGTTTAGGTGGTTTTAAAACAGGTGGATTCAACAAATACTCTTTTATTTGGTCAAACGCCTTTTGACATTCTTCGTTCCATACGACCGGCTGATTCTTTCTAAGCAATTTGAAGATAGGCTCACAAATTATTGTGAACTTTGCTATAAATCTGCTAATGTACTGCAGTTTACCAATGAATCCCCGAACTTCTCTCTCCGTCTTTGGGGCTGGCATATCCCTGATTGCTTTAACTTTGTCAGGATCTATCTCAATGCCATTCGGACTAATTACATGTCCCAAAAATTTACCTGAGGTAACACCGAATACACACTTCTTCAGATTTAATCTTAGCTTATATTTCAAAGCTCTATCGAAGAATAATTCCAAGTTCTGGAAGTGTTGTTCCCTTGTATCCGACTTCACCATCATATCATCCACATATACTTCAACTTCTTTGTGCATCATGTCATGAATAGTGTGGTGGCCATCCTTTGGTAGGTTGCTCCAGCATTCTTTAAGCCGAAAGGCATCACCCTATAACAAAATATACCCCATGTAGTAGTGAAGGCAGTTTTGGCTTTATCCTCTTGGGCCATTAACACTTGATTGTATCCGGAAAATCCATCTACAAATGAGTGTAGCATGCTAGAGGCTGCACTATCAATGCAAACATCTATATGAGGTAAAGGAAAATCATCCTTAGGGGAAGCTTTGTTTAAATCTCTATAGTCCATGTAGACCCTTATCCTTCCATCTTTCTTTGGCACGGGTACTATATTGGCTAACCAATCTGGATATTCTATCACTTCAAGGAACTTCACTTGTATTTGCTTAGTGACCTCTTCTTTAACCAATTCGGCCCACTCAGGTCTTAGTCGCCTAAGCTTTTGTTTGACAGGATTAATGTGAGTGTAAGTAGGAATATGATGCTCGGCTATGTCTCGATCTATCCCAGGCATATCCTCATAAGACCAAGCAAACTCTTCTTCATATTTTTTGAATATTTTTTCAAATCTCTCTTTCTCACCAGGAGTAAGGTCGGATGCTATGCTAATGTTTTTAGGATTTTTAATTGTTCCCAAATTTAATGATTGTGTGTTAATAGAATTAATATTAAAGATGCTCATGTAACTGCTATTTGAATGTATGCAACCATCAGGAGAAACATCACACAAGTAAGCAAAATCAGACTTTATTGCATTCATTTTGGAAAAGAAAACATCATCATCCTCATACAAAGCAGACAAATTAAAATCAAAATCATTATTCTTAGAATCATAAAGCAGGATGTCTTCAAACTTTTCTTCAACCAGGGCAGCAATCTCTTCTAGAGTCTTCTCGGCTTTCAGGGCAGCTTTATTCTTCTCTTTTGGATTGGATTCTTTATTGGTTTACAAGGTGAGCTCTTTCTTCACTTGCTCCACTAGCTCAACAACATCTGCAAAAATTTTAATACCTGGAATTAATTTACCCATGAACATGATCGGCTCGGGCTTTCCTTGGAGTGGTCCCATATCTAGAGCTTTGACAAAGATCTCTTCAAGTGGTGGGAAACTCATCTTCTCACTCTTCTTTGGCTGGACACCATTGGCTTCATCATATCCCAACCCCTTCTTGGAAGCTTGAGTTCTAAAATCATGCAATTTTGTCAAACTGGCCTTACCCTTTCCAAGACCAGCTCCGAGAAGGTAGTTCATACTCTTCATCATATTCAAAACTTTGGAGTCCGCTACTTCATCATCAAAAATTATAGCCACTTGAAAACCATTGAGAGGCCTCTCAACCATTAGAGCATTAACAATCTCATTATCTTCAACTTCAATGACCACTGTCTCATTTCCGTTGGGGAATTTGATCTTTTGATGAAGGGTGGAAGGAACTCCACCAAGAGGATGAAACCATGGTCGCCCCAAGAGTAAGGCAAAGGTAACTGGTATGTCTAAAACAACAAACTCAACAATAGATTCAATTGGACCAACCTTGACAACCGCTTTGAAAGTCCCTTTGGCATGCCTCTTAGTGTTATCATAAGCATGAATTGTCACCTCGGTTGGGTTTAGATCTCTTGTGACATGGCTAGCTTTGGCAATATTTTAAGTGGACAAACATTTATGGCAGACCCATCATCGACCATTACACATGGAGTCCTCTTCCCCTTGACTTTTATTTTGATAAAGAGAGGGCGGATGTGGTCTCTCCCCTCCTCTGGTAAGTCCGCATTTGAAAAAGAAACTGCTCCCATATTAACTTCACTCTTTTCTTGGACCTCCTCACATTTCATTACTTCCCCCATTTTTATGAAGTTGATCAACTCCTCTGGTGTTGCGGAGGTAGAAATTGGCATGCTAGCCAAGGCTTTGGCCATAGTTTCTCGGTGCTTTTTAGAAGTAGCTAACAAATCCCAAATGCTAACACTTTCTTGGGTTCTTTTCAATTTCTTGAGCACAACATCATCTTCTTCTATTTCAACTTCCTTCCCCTTATTAGTTTCTATCTCCTTTGGTGGTGGCCTTGCGTAAGGCTTACCGGATCTATCACCTCATCTTCTTCGGGCTCGAACCAAGTCCACTCCTCCTTCTTAGGCATAATATCATCATCACTATCACTTGAATCCCAAAACCCGTTGGCAACACAAATCGCTACTTCTCCACCCATCATAGCTTGTTCAAATGCCTCTTCTTCTTTGGTTGCTTCTCCACCCACATCTTGAAAGGAAGACATGACAAAGTCCTAATCCAAACCTCCTCCAATCATAAAGGTTGCCGGCGGTGGTACCCTATTGAATTTGGGTAATGGGTTGTCTTTGGTGTTTGGCTTGTTGGGCTCGGGTAGCTTCCCATTATCAATTAGATTTTGGATCTCATGTCTCAACCTCACACATCTATCCGTGTCATGTCCTTGCATTTGGTGAAATTGACAAAATGCTTTGGTGTCAAAATTAGGTGGGAGAGGATTAGGCAAAGGACGAGGATTTAAGGGTTGTAGCAATCCTTTTCTTTGAAGCTTGTTGAGAACCCAAGACATCGGTTTTTCCAATTTTAAAAATTGTCTCCTTGTTCCTTGGTTGGTAGCATTAACACCGATGGTCTTTTGCATGCTTTGGCTACCAGGTTGATAGCTCCCTTTCTCGTTCCTTTTTGTTGCAAATCGGCTCTTCTCCCTTTCCCATTCTTCAATTTGCAAACCAGCTTGGAGAAGTTCTTTGAAATCACGGATGAGTGTATGAGACATCCTCTCATG
Source organism: Garcia nutans (assembly GCA_947685225.1). Taxonomy (NCBI): domain Eukaryota; kingdom Viridiplantae; phylum Streptophyta; class Magnoliopsida; order Malpighiales; family Euphorbiaceae; genus Garcia; species Garcia nutans. Next base: position 31,454,947 of record CANTUV010000011.1, on the reverse strand, counting down.
AAGATTAGGCAACACCCCTCTCACAATCATCCTTATTTGATCGGATTCATCGGGCCTCTTCCTGAGTAAAGCGGCCTTGTTTCTCCATCTCTTTACATAGTCCACAAAATTCTCATTTGGCCTTTATGGACTCCACTGCCATCAAGGTAACTTCTAACTCAACATTATATCCATATTGTTGGATGAAGGCTTTGTAAAGTAGATCCCAACTCTTTTGTGTTCCATCATCTAAGGTATTGAACCAATTTTGGACAACAGGGTCCAATGAGAGCATAAAGTACCTTAGGGTTTGAGCCTTAGTAGCTCGGGCAGATTACATGGCAGTGATATACTGCTTCACATGAAGATGGGGATTTTCGGTGCCATTGTACTTAGCAAAGGAAGGCATCTTGAACTTATAAGGGACCTCTTCATCTTGTTCAAATAGTTTGTTGATCTCAGACATCTCTTCGATTTTCAACTTCTTCTCAAATTTCTTTTCTAAATCAGCAATCATCTTTTCAACGTCTGATGTCTCGGTCTTTTCAATAGTTGCCTTCTCAACAGCCTTCGGTTCTTTCCTCTTTTCTTGAACCTCTTGGTAGTATTGAGCCCAATCATCATCATCATCATCAATGATCACTTTTTCATCATTAAAAACCACTTCACTAACTTTGGTCTTCCCTTTGTCCTTTGGTTTCTTAGTGCTAGCAGATGCCTCGGCATGGTTTTCTAAGATTGCAGTCAATTGGTTCTTCATGGTCTCAGCTAGGGCCTCTTTGATTTCTTCCATCTTGGCATTGAGGGCCTCATCCACCATCCTTTGAATTTGTTCGGGCTCTAACATTTTAGGTGAGCAAGTGATTGAGTCATTGCTAGATACTTCATCTCCGACGTAGGTCGGATTGTTGTAAGCTTTTGAACTATCGTAATCCAGGGCTGTGAGCAAGAGAGGATCAATGATATGAGATGCAAATGTATGCATGTAAGCATGTATGCACAAACAATCAACAAATAAGGATAAATAGGACATTCCTTCTAACCTTATAACATCCACACACGAATGGCGAGTCTCTTTTCCTAGGTATATGGTTAACAAAATACCAACATGGGGTATCTTGCTTTCGAATAATTTCCTCGGACGTTTCAACCAACAGTTATATTTTCAAAAATGGGAATCAATCCATGATAATTCCTATTAATTAGGTTTTAATCCATTCAACCAACTATAATAGCTTTTATGCTATATTGGATTAAAACTAAATTAAGAGGTTTATTATAGATAGATTTCTCACTTGAAAAAGTAACTAATGATTCATGCGAAAAACAAGCCCATGGTTAATTTGTTCTTAGTGTAAACTAGGCCCACAATTGATTTTTGGTATTTCATAATTGACCTAAATATTTTTCCAAGCTCTTTGTAAAAAATGGTTGGGTGAAAATAGTTTTGTTTCTAAGCCCATTGTAAAAGATTTTAGAAAGATGGATTTTGGGCTTAGTATTTGGGCCATGGGCTAAAAATTTTTTGACTTGTTTTTAGAAAAAATCTTATGTCCAAAGACCATCTTGAAAAATTTTGAAAATATCTTTGGTCTTTTGCATTTTAAAGAAAAATTCATTTTGAGCTTACAATATACTTAGGTCATATTAGAAAAAGAACAAACCAAATAGGCCATGATTTAGACTAAGATAAACTAACCATAGTCAAACAACATGCATTTGGGGTAAAAGCTAAGGAAAGTAACTAGGCCAATTACATGAGCTTTAGTCTTTGGGTTAAAAGGCTTAGGTTCCCATAGCAAGTATATACCAAATGGTACGAGGCTCTGAGTGGTTATGCTATACTCGATCTCCATACCTTGAGTGAAAGTATGGTATCCCTTACATAACACAACACGGGTAACACGGGCATCCTAACTCACGCACACAATGCAATCTAAAATGATGCAATGGATAATATCATTATAAGAAAGAATAGAATAATATAAAGACCAATGGAATCAACTTCTCTTATCCCCAGTGGAGTAGCCACTATGAGCGGGGATTTTCGCCCCCACCCCGCTGGAATGGTTCTTGCGACTTCGGCACTGTTTAGGCTCTGGGCCTTAGAGAACACAGACTTAAGTCGGAAGAAAAATGTAGTCGCCACCCGGATGGGCCGGAAAAAAGAAAGGGGTGGATGACTTGATTCCTAAGGAATCCCCAACCCCCTAATAGGTTCGAAAAGTTGGGTACGTGTGGGGAAGGTGAGAAATGGCCCAACACCCCCACAATGCCCGGTTCATTGGAACCGGCCTCCTTTACAGGTCTTAATATTATAAAATTCTTAAATATAACAATAATATCCATATTACACACAATATTTAAAAGAAAGAATCATTATATTAAAATCAAAGTAATGTCTAAACAAAGCAAATAAATGGACACCCATCCAAGGATGGAAACATGTCCTTACTTCACATGCCTAAATAGGACACCCACTAAAAGGTAGACACATGCCCTTTACATAGGTTCTAAAATAGAAAAGCAAATTAAATTACATGATGTTTAACTAATGAGGTACCCACCAAGTGGAAACATACCTCTTACAACTTTTGAAAATTTAAATTAATTGATAAAAGTAAATAATTATTCATCATAAATAAATCATTCATCAAAGCTATTAATCAAAATATAAAATAAACATCCATCCATGATAAATTAAATAAATCAAGTATTGAAAATTAAAGCATAAGAGATAAATCAAAGTATAATCAAGTATGGAATTGAATAAAGCAAATAAAAGTTCAATTATAGCTACTGTGACTTTTTATGGAATTAAAATAGTTTAGGGTTTTATGTTTTAAAAGGTTGGTAAGACTCTTTGATTAAACAAATTAAGGTTTGAATGATGAAATCATGAAACTAGGGTTTTAGACACTTTAAAATACTTTGATTTGTGATTTTTGGTTATTGAGTTAGCTACTGTGTAAAATTTATGTTTTTATGTTTTTATTTTTTTAATATTTCAAAAGGATTAGGGTTCATAAAAATTAGGGTTTAAGGTTTTAAAGGAGTTAAAGTTTAATATTTTAGGTTTAGAAGTTGAATTAGGGTTTTAGTGTTTTAGAATTTGGGTCTCGGGTGATTTGTTGAATTAGGGTATAAAAAGACAATTTGATGATTTCATGAGGTTTTATGAATTTAAACAAATGGATTGAAGTTTTTACAAATAGAAAAGATGCTTTTTATGGTTTTTTGGAAGAAACAATACCAAGTTTAAAATTTTAAAAGAAACAAAATTAAATTCTAGTTTTGTTGAAAAATATGTTCAATTAGAGTTTTAAGATTTTTAAGAAGTAAAAATAACAATTTTAAATCTTTTTGGAAAATAAAGTAACGTATTAGTGTCTTAACCTTGGAAAAACTAAATTAAAGCTCTAAATTTTTTTATTTAAAAAGCCTAAATTTCATAGATTTGCTACTGTGAAAAGATAAATCAAAAAAGAATTTAACATACCTCCTTTTGTTGATTCTCCAAAATAATTCTTCTTGGATGAACAAGCTCCAAGACAAGCCTTTTTTTGCCTTTGAATCCTTTAAATCATGCCTCTCCTCCTTTAAAAATCAATTGAATTGAATTTGTTACTTTTCCTTCACTGATTTGGTTTCCAATTTTCCAAGCTACTGCCAATTTTTTGCCACCCTTTAATTTGGTTGCCTTTGGTTCTTATTTATAAGGTTTTGCTGTAGTTTAATCCTAATTAGCTAAGGCAAGTAATATTAATAAAAATAAGAAACCAAAACCTAATTGGATTAGATTTCAAAAATTTTGCGTCAGAAAATTTGCGCTGCCGAAAAAAAACTGCTGCGGAAAAACTACGCTGGTAAAAAAATCTGCCGCAGCTGGCTGCTGCAGCGCGCGCGGAGCGGGCCAATAAGCTATTTCGCAGGCAGAAAATTTCCTATGGGCGAAATGCCCACGGGCTCGCGCGATGATTTTTTTGTCGCCGATTTTTCAAACTCCAATTTTTATTTTTATTTTTATTTTTTGACTTTTATTTGTTTATTTCTATTTTTTATTAATAAAAATTAGATACTAAAGCAAAAATTATTTAATAAAAATTATTTTGGACCAATTAGACAACAAAAATTATTTTAGACTAAATAAAACATATTTGATCGGATTGGGTCAAAAATTAAGGGTCTACAGTTTGTTGCACCACCAAATCATGAAGGACACATGAGGCAAAATAAATAATCATTTGCAAGGTTATGAAGAAGCTACCAACTTATGTGTTGAATTATAGTTTGAAATGGATGTATCTCCATGCTACTTGGGCCAAATCACTCATGTTTTCAATATCTTGAAAGCCTTAAAAGTAAAGTCTTCTACCATTTCAATGCAAGACTTGAACGAGCATCTGAAAGGAATCCATGGAGGCATTTTAGCCGATCACCTCAGTCTGTGAGTCAATAGAACCACTATAAGTATTATTCATGCATATCATGCAAACATGAGCATATCACACTGCATTGTCTATTCTTTGTCAAAATGAACAACATATACTCTATGAAGCAAACATGAAGTAGATAAAGAATCAAAGGGCATAGAAGGTCCATTACTTGAGGAAGATCCAGTCACCTTGCAGGAATGAAGATGCATGCCTGTGCAAGGAACCAAACAAAATGCAAACATTAATCGGAGCCTACATGGGAACAAGATCATTGGTTTGAGCCTACACAGGGGGCAAAACTTCCTTTTTTCAATTCTTAATTATATGCGTGTACAATATATTTTCAGACTCACTTTTAACATTTTGCTATGCATGGGGAAAAGAGAGCACATGAGGGCTAGCTAAACTATATCTGAATTTTTTGCAAAAGGAAGGACAAAAGAAAAAAGCCAAAATCCTCAGAAGATCAATCAAGCTAGAAGAGCTATCTGGTTTTTTCCTTGAATCTTTGTAAGCCAGTCTCGGGTCGAGAATCAAAATCCAATCTTAAGTAGAGTACCCAAAATATAGCATCAGGTTGAGAACCCAAATCCAATCTTAGGTCGAGTACCCAAAATCCAATTTTGAGTCGGGAACCCTAATCAAGTTTCGGGTTGATAACCCTAATCAAATTTTAGGTCAAGAATCCTAATCCAGTTTTTGGTCGAGTACCCTAATCTAGTCTTGGGTTGAGTACCTTAATCCAGTCCCAGGTCAACCACCCTAATCTAGTCTCGGGTCTAGCACCCTAATCTAATTCGGGTCAAGAACCCTAATCTAGATGGGTTCGAGCACCCTAATCTAATCTTGGGTTGAGAACCCTAATCAAATTTTGGGTTGAGAACCCTAATCCTGTTTTTGGTCGAGCACCCAAAAAAATTCTCTGGTCCAGAACCCAAAATTTTCTTTTGAGTCCAAAACTCAATCCGGGTCTAGAACCCAAACCAATCTGGGCCTAGAACCCAAACCAAACTTGCTCTAGAATCTAAATCTTTTTCGAGTTTGGAACTTAAATCGGGTCCAAAACCCAAAATAGCTCGACTCCAAAACCTAAATCTTTTTCTAGTCAAGAACTCAAAATAGGTTCAGGCACCCAAACCAACTCAGCCCTAGAGCCCAAATTCAACATCGGGCCTCAAGCCCAATTCATTTTTGCCAAAATTAATTCAATAATCATGTTACTTTTCACTCTCTAAATCATTCCAAGATCATTCAAGTAGGGGGGGGGGGGGGGCAAACTATAGACCCTTAATTTAGCCCTAATTTAGTATGATCATGATTAAAGAATGCCAAAAAAAATAAATTGATCCGACATTAAAAGATTTAAACCTAATTTACAACTTTTAAATTAGTCGATCCGATTTTAAAAGGCATAAATTCAATTATAAAACCCTAATTTAAAACTTTTCGGCCCAAAAATTAAAAAAATGTGAGATTAATTTGAGTCTGGGTGGCTTAGGCAAATTTAGCCATTGTTTTTGTCGACTTGGAGGGCTAAGTGGACATGAGCATGGCTCATGTCGAACTGGTTTGCCTAGGTGGACATGAACCAAGGCTCATGTCAACCTGGTTACCCAAATTCACATGGCCTTAGAACACGTGGATATGGCACACCAGATCAACATGATTATTGGCTGGTTGGTTTCCACATTAGCTTATAATTCATTTAAAATTGGATTACCAAATTAGGTTTAGGGTTTTTATTGATTGTTTAAGTTGTTAACAGTGGGGGCAAGAGCAATAATCAAAGAAGCAACAACAATCAGGCACCCATGATAATTAAAAGAGCAACAATCAATAATTAAAGTAGCGACCAACAACGTTCATTAATAAACCATTTACCAAACATAGTAACCATTGCCTTTGGTATTTGCTCAGTCAGAAACAACCATTATGCAACTGGTAGCTTTGGATCAACAATCACTTTGGCAAAGTCTTAAATGTAAGTTTCGTATATTAAACTTAATTTACTTAAGCATACAGTAGCCATAACATGTTTTCTTTTAAATGTTTTGTTTATTTGTTTTGATATTAATTTTTCCAGTAACTTAAAATTGTTAAACCCTAATCATATGTTTTATAAACCAAGGTTAAATTTATCCTGTAGCTTAAGGATTCTTTTAAATCATTGGAAATTTAATTTGTTTTGCAATTCCAAAAAACATAATCCAGTAAACCTATTTCCCAAAACCTAAACCAAACCTTAAACATTGAGTAACCTAAACCAAACACCAAATCCAGGAACCTAAAACAAAACCGTAAATCCAAAACCTATAATTCAAACCCTAATTTATAAAATCCTAAAACCTAAACCCTAGCTTTCAAACCTTAACTTTCAAAATTCCAAAACCCTAATCTGTAACTCTTAAGCATTAAACACTTAAACCTAATTTCTAAACATATCTAGTTAACCTAATCCAATAACCAAATTTATAAACCCTAGACCAAAATCTTAATTCAAATCCCTTGAAACAATAATTCCTTAATTTAATCCCAAATATCCTGTAAACCCTAATCCATTCCCAAAATATCAAAAAACTCTAATTCAAGGTTTAAGACCAAATTTTGTACATTTAAAATAATTAATTTATGATTGAACCTGAGTTTTGATTATTTAATTTATTGTTATATATTTATGATTCATTTTATTTCATTTACAAATGGATGATCTATTATTGTGGATGTTTGTATAATTTAATTTACTTAATTAATTATTTATTAGATTTTAAGATTTTAAAAGGCATGTTTCCACTTTGTGGGTACCTCGATTTTTTTATGTGTAATTTAATTTATTTTTTAAAGGTTTTGAGACTAATATAAAGGACATATTTCTACCTTTAGGTGAGTGTCCTATTTATTTTAACCTGCTTGGGAAAGGAATTGGTGGTCTGTAAGGATTTAGGGATTTATGCAACTTTGGTGAAATGGATGCTCCACACTCTCTTCCTCCTTCAATTCACTTGGTTGAGCTTGGCTTATTTACATTTACTCGCCATTTTCTTGAATTATACCTGGATCTAAAGAATCACCAATGTTGTTATCAATTTCCATACCACTTCTCAAGATCATGATTGCCTTGGCTTGCTCTGGCTGGCTTGGAAAATTTCCCTTCTGATGTGCTTGTAGTTGGTTAGCTAATTGATCAGCTTGTGTTTCAACCTTTTTCAATAATGCTTCCAAATAATTAAACCTTTTGTTGTTCAATTCTTGATTTTGTGTGCTTGCTTGAATAAAAGCATTCAAGTTTTCTTCCATGGTACGTTTCTTCGATTGATCTTGATGTGAAGATTATACTTGAAATTTAGGATCTCTTTGATATGGTTGGAAGGATTGCTGAGCTAGAATGTGTTGTTGATTCTTCCAAGAGAAATTTGGATTATTTCTCCAACCGGGATTATAAGAATTGGAACATGGATCATTTCTCCCTCTTTGTTGGAAACCTTCGAAGCATAAATTTGCTCTTGCCCGTCTTGGCATTAATTAAAATTGTTTGAGCACATATTTGCATTATGGCCTATAACATCACATGATGCATATGTTTCTCGACTTGACATAGGCAAGTTTCCGCTAGCATTCAGTAATTTTACTTGCCTTGTCAACTCTGCTATTGATCTTTCCATTTTTGAATTTGCATTCAACTCATATTATCATCTATTCCTTTCTCTAATACTCTCCTACTATGAATTTGCTCTTAACATTTCAAACAACCTAAAAGTTTTTGCAGTTTTCTTCTCACCCATTGCACCCCTGCTGTATTATCCACTCTATCTTGAATTTATTGAGAGAGCCTATCATAAAAGAATTGATTGAGCAATTGTTGTGGATAATAATGATGATGGCATTGGAACAACAAAAATTTAAATCGAACCCACAACTCAAGAAATGGTTCTCCATCCAATTGGGTGAATGTTGCAATGCTTCCCTTAGGCTCCTTTGTTTTCTAATGTGAATAGAATTTTCCCATGAATTTGCTATAAACTTCAGTCCATATGGTTAACGAATTTTTTGGTAAAGTCATAAACCATGCCTTTGACCTATCCTTCAAACTATATGGGAAACACCTCATTTTTAGCTCATCTTCTGTCAATGTTTGCAAATGGAATGTATGCAAGGTTGTATAGAAATCACGAATAAAGTTGAGAGGATCTTCATTCGACAATCCATGAAAAAGAGGGTAGTATACTATAATGAATATTTTTTAGTTCATAGCTTCTTGTTGTGTTTCTCAACCATATACATGTTGTAGTTAACCCAATAATTGGTCGAACAAACTCCTTCATGGGTAGTTCCTCTGCTTCACCCATCTCTACTTTCATGTTCTCCTTAAATTGCTCTTCGGTGTCTTCTCCTTCTTGTCCCAAAGGATCTACTCAATCAGTTCTAGGAATTCTATGAATATCATCTATAAATGGAATAATTTTGTTGCCTTGGGACCTTCGTCCTTGCATAAATCACCTAGGAAATTAAAAAAAACAATTAAACAATTAAACAATTAAAATAAGAGAATCAAATTATTACCTAAACTGCCTTCCCTGGCAACGGTGCCAAAAATTTGTTGTGCTCTATTTAATACTACTACAAAGCGACTCTCACAAGTATACGAGGTTATTGTAGTAACAATGATTGCTCTAAGGCTGTCTCATAAGAATGGTGTTTGTTCATAATAATTTGATTAAAAGAAAATATTAAAGTTTGAGTGTATGTTGTTGGATAGGTAAAAGACATTTAAGATTACAAGTAAAATAAATAACACTTGCACAAAATGAATTAGAACTTTCAAAAGGATGACTGGGATTTGCAATTGAATTTAGTTAAATGTTTAATTCTCAAATTATCCATTAATATAACCTTGTAACCTAATTTGTTTCTTGTGATTAATTAGCAATTATCAATTCATTAGTTCTCACATTTATGAATTAATAACAACCAATTATTTTGAATTTACAAATTAAGAGAACCCCTAGAACATAAATTTCTAATTCATTCTTACGGAATTTAAATACATAGTTCCAATATCAAATTTCATCTTTTAGTTCTTCATTCAATATCTTGAGATTAACAAATGGCCAATCTATCAACCAACATTCAATCCAATGCAATCAACACACAAAACATGGCATATTAATGGAAATACTTATTAAATCATCTGATTAAATCTATTTTAAATCCTATGCATGGATAATTTAGTTCATCATCATTAAATCAAATCACATACTAATCTCAATAGAAATCAAATAACAAATATCCATTCAAATATTAATGTTCATAACAAATAAACAAAAATTTGGAAATGAATCAATTGAACTAATTCAAGAATAGAAAAAACCCGGTTTGAAGAAGACTAGAGTGGATCTTCTCTTTTTCTTCCTCCAACCTTGCTTGAGTTAGATGAAGAATCCCTAAACCTCCTATGAAGAATCCTTAAACCTCCTCCCAAAAGCTTTGCAAAACAAATCTTGTGAAGAAAAAATCGCTAATGTTGATAGTGATAGATGGTGAATGATCTCTTCCAAGAAGAAGAAGAATAGCAATAATCCTTGGCTCCCTCCAACGTGTAGCCTTTCTTTTATCTCCCATTTCAATTATTTTTAATTGTTAAGACAAAGAAAATTTTACTTTAAAACTCACCTCCATACCCCCACTTCCATTTGTTTTCTTTTTAAATTTTTAAACCTTTCTTTCCATCAAAAAATAACTCACCTTTTCACTTCTTTTATTTTTTTAAAGAACCATTCTTGTTGTCTCCTATCTTGTCCCTCACATCGTATAAAAACAAACAAAGAATCTATCTTAGACAAGGCCAAGTCAGTTTGTTCTTGGCCATGTCTCTCATTTTTCCCTTAGACATGGCCAAGTCATGTGCCTGTGTCCATCACTACTATCATGCATGTTTATTGTGTGAAGTGACATAGCTGTGTCTGATGATTGGGTCTTCTTTTGCCTGTCATTGGCTCCTTTTCTCATGAGGTGGAACACGGCTAAGTCAGTAGGTGCGTCATATGACACTACCTATGACTTGCCCTCGTCTTCTCCATGTGTCTACTTCTGCCCATTTTTTCTTTCTTATCAAAGGTGTGGCCAAGTCATGTTTTGTCCTAGCCATGTCATGTGACACAGCCAGGTTAGGTGGGTGTGTCACACGTTGTCCAAATTTCCACTTTCTTGATGAGGAACACAACCAAGTCATTGAAGACAACTTGGCTGTGTTCAATCCTCTTTCCTAAAAATTGGCTTTGACAAGTGAATTAAAGCTGCATTTTGCACATGTTAATGCTTCAACCTAAATCATAACACATCAAGAAAACTTAAACACAAATTTAAGGAATAATTAACTAAAAGCCAATAAAATTACCCTAAAAACATACACATAATTGACCATAACATGCCATTATCCAAAACAAAAGATGTGAACCAAACAAGGTCCCTTTTTCTTTCACTCTAGAATCCTTATGTATTGAATCCTATATAAATGAAGCTTTAGAATACCTTGGGTGGGAAAAATTTAATTTCCTAGAAAAATATGATCTAGGTTGGGAATCTCTAACCAAATAATTTCTCACTACTTTAATTGTTGAGAAAAGATACTTGGAACCTCTGTGACTTTATAGTATCACATTTAGACTTTTCAATATATCCTTTCAACTTTGTTTCCAAGAATTTTCTTCAATTTGGGGTTTCAACATGGAATGTATTTTTCATCTATCCAACCCTTCCTTTTCCAATGCCATCTTACTTGAGTTTTAGAGATAAATTTCCCTAGAAATTGATTTCAATAAGCTATCCAATGCCAAACACCTTAGAACCATACCTCTTTGGATACTACATAGAATCATCACCTATACCGTCAATCATATAGGGGGAAATCAATAAGAAAGTGACTCACAAATATCTTATATTTCTCTATTGTTTGGAGAAAAAGGTAAAAATCCAAACTAGTAAATTTCTAACTGACCAATTTCTCATCCTCCGAAACAAATCAACCAGGACACTCATGATCACATCCTTCATCACCCAAATAGCCAAATATGTGGGTGCTCTTATTCCTACCAACTTAGCCTGTAAAATACTTATACCCTATATACGTACATTACATACACATAACACATGTAATATACTCATATACGATACAAGAATACCACAACCCATTTTAATAAAAACCTTGCTTTTCGAATCTGTATAATCTTAAACAATTTAACGGATATAATTTAAATAAAAAAATATTTTTTCTTAAAAATACATACATATCCCCATTATAAAAATTTTTATCCAAAACATTCTTTATAGTTTACGATATAAATATATAAATGAATCAAAATATAATATAATATACATGATGTCAAAATGTATGAAAATATAAAATATGTACATGATGGCTGTGTGTGTCTCTGATCTTGATGTCTAACAATCAACTATACACTCAAGATCTCAAATCTAGACCTGGTTTGGCTTAGACAAACTCTTCGGCTCTACCGAATCTACCTATCATCTGTGCAAAGAATCACAATCGTGCTAAGTCAAAAGCCTAGTGATACAAACTTTGATAATAATAAAGTTCAAATGCAATGTCAATGCACAATGCATATGGATATCATATCTCATATTATTTTATCTAAACATATTTCTCATTTGTTTCACCATTCACAATTCACATTCACTTTAACAGTCTGAAGTTCCCTCTCAACAATCTCAACATTTAAGATTAAATTTCACTCCTCAATTTCTAAATTGGAAATTTTAGGCTCTATATCAAAGTTGATGACCATCTCAAGCTTATCTTCTTTATCTTCTTTAGAGGGCCTATCATAGATTTCAGAAAGTTGTTTACCTTGCTTCTCATCCTTCAATCTACTTGGGAATGGAATTGGTGGCATATAAGGATTTGGAGGCTCATGCAATTTTGGTGAGGCTGATGCTTCCAAATTCTCCTCCTCCTTTGATTGACTTGGTTCCTCTATGTTGGGTTGTATATCCTTGCCATTTTCTTATTGATTAGTACCTGCACTATAGGAATCCCAAACTTTTTTTATATATTACCTTTTCATTCCTCAAAATTGTGATTGCATTGGCTTGCTCTAATTGGCTAGCAGATTCCACTTTTTTGTGTGCTTGGAGTTGATTTGCCAATTGCCCGACTTGAGTTTCCACCTTCTTCAATGATACCTCTAAAGAATCAAACCTCTTATTGCTCCCTTCTTAATTTTGTGTGCTAATTTTAATGAAAGCATTCAAATTATCTTCCAATGTGGGTTTCTTGAATTGATCTTGGCTTGAAAACTGTCATTGAAAGTAAGAACTTCTTTGATAAGGTTAAAAAGATTATTGTGGTGTAATTTGCTGCTGGTTTTCCCAATAAAAATTTAGGTGGTTTCTCAAACTTGAATTATAAGGATTGGAATATGGATCATTTCTACCTCCTTTGTTGGAAACTTTTCAAAGGCATATGCTTCCTCTTGCCCATCTTGGTATTGTTCAAAACCAGATGGACACATGTTTGCACTATGTCCTGCAATGCCACATGTTGGGCATATTTCACGACTAGGCATATGTGCTCTTCCTCCTGCATTTAGCATCTTAAGTTGACTTGTTAATTCTGCTAATTGCCATGCCATTTTAGAATTAGCATTCACATCATAAACTCCCTCGTGCCTTGAAAACTTCATCCTTACAATAAACACTTAGTAATTCAAACAAAAACACTTTAAACAATTAAACAATTAAAATAAAAGAATCAAAGTATTAACAATAATTGCCTTCCCTGGCACTGGCACCAAAAACTTGTTACGCTCTACCAACACTACTATAAAGCGACACTCGCAAGTATACGAGGTAATTGTAGCAACGGTGATCACCCTAAGATCGTCTCATAAGGAAGGAATTATTTTGCAATAGTTTGATTTAAACAAAATAAATAAAATTGAGTGTGTGTTGTTGAATTGATGAATTGTAATTAAAATTTGAAAGTAAAAACAAGTAGTAGTTGTGTAAGATTAATTTAATTTTTGAAATAGTGCCTAAGGTTGTAGATCAATTTAATTAAATCTTGATTCTCAAAACATTTCCATTAATATATCCTTGTAATTTAATTTGTTTCTTGTGTTTAATTTAGCAATTATCAATTCATTAGTTCTCACATTCATGATTTAACAACAACCAACTACTTGAGTTTGCAAATTAAAAGAACCCTAGAAATTATATTTCTAATTCATTCTTAGGGTAGTCAATTGTATAGTTTTGATATTGAATTTCATCTCTCGATCCTTTATACCTAACATTTAACCTAATACAATCAACTAATAACAAGGTATATTAATGGAAATATCAAATCAAGTCATTTAATCAAATCTACTACAAACCCTAGGTATGAGTAAATTAGCTCATCATCAATTTAAAATAAGCATTCATCTCAATATAAATCAAATCAAAATTATACATTGTAATACTAATGTTCATAATAAAACAACAACAATCTAGTGAATTAAAAGAGAATATGAAAAACCCCTTTGATGATGTTAAGAGTTAAACTTCTAGTCTTCCTCCTAGCTCCACTTTTAATATGATGAAGAACTAACAAGCCTTCTTCAATCAATGGCTCTCTTCTTAAAAGATGGAATGGTAACTCTCTCAAGCTTACAACTCCAATCAAGCTTTCTTCACGCCCTAATCTTTTAAAGAGCTTGTTTACCATATTTAATCCCCAGACTTGTTGAAGTCTTGTCTATGGACAAAGTAGATGATGAATATGGAAGATGAAGATGAAGGTGTCTTATCCAAAACATAGAACAAGACTAGGACCAAGCCCTCTTGAATGTAGCCTCCAATGTGTATGTATATTTTCACTTTCAATTCTTTTTAATTTTTTAAGACACCTTGCATGTCTTACCAACTCACACACTTCACTTTGTCTTCCTCTTTTTTCATTATTTAAATCTTCATCCCATGAATTAGGCAACCTTTTTCTTCTTTTATTATTTCTTTTTCAAAGATAGAAGTTATTGTCTCCCACTCTGTCCCCCATCTCTTGTAAACAAATTGAAAGAATAATCACAAGACACGACCAAGTCATGAGTTACTTGGCCATGTCACTCATTTCCTAATGGAAACGACCAAGCCATGTGGCTGTGTCCTTGGCTACCATTTTGTTCTCTTTCTTCTCTAAGTAAGATAAACCAAGGCCTTGGCCGTGTCATGTGACACGGCTAGTGGCTTGGTCGTGTCTCTTAAATGTATTCTCCACTATCTCTATGTTGTCTCTTCTCTTTGCTTTGTTCTTCAGATGGGACACGGCCAAGGCCTTGGCCATGTCTCATGAATGTGTTCTCCATTGTCTCTATGTTGTCTCTTCTCTTTGCTTTATTTTTAAGATGGGACACGGCCAATGCCTTGGCCGTGTCATGTGACATAGCCAATGGCTTGGCCGTGTCTCTTGCATGTGTCTCTCTCTGCCTAATTTTCCTAAGGGACACGGCCAAGCTGACTTGACCTGGTTATTTCATGTGAGTGGTCATGTCCCTTATTTTCCCACCATTTTGATCCATCAATCCATTGTTTTGCACTTCAACCTAAATCAAACACTTAAAGCAAAGTTTAAACACAAATTAAAAAAATTAACTTAAAGCCAATAAAATTAACCTAAACATGTATACATATTTGATCAAAACATGACATCCTTAGTGACATGGGCGTGTCACTGTATGTGTCAATACTATTACATTACAAAAGCTGTGACAAGCTCAGTGACATGGGCTTGTCACTTCACGTGCCACTAACACTAAAAATAGAACCATCAACACACCCAATGACATGGCCGTGTCACTAGGCATGTCAGGCCAAATTCCTAATATCAACACATAATTGTCACATTCAAAGTTATCATTCCTTGCTTATACTTTGTACAATCTATCTTTCCATTCCAACTCTATTTATACTCAACCAAATCCATCATTTAACTTTAAAATAATTGCTTATGCATCAAAGTAACTCAAATAAAATCAGATTACACAATTTAAAACCATGAATTCACAACTCAAAAGTTACATGACCCAAGACTCTCTTCCTACACTAAACTCAACTCAAACTTAACTATTTCTTCAATCCAACCTTAAAATCATGGTTAACTACTCAAAGCAACTTTATACATACCAATTTCAACCATTAACATACAACCTAACAAGTCAACTTCAATTATTTTTGAGCTTATGCAATCAAATTGAATAGAATTAATATTTGTACCAATTTACATTTTGCAAGACTTATTTTTTTTTTATGAAATTTGAAAGAGCCTAACCGAACCAAAAGACAAGCTGACTGGACTTTGGAGAAAGTAGCTATACCGAGCTACAATTCGACCACAATCTTACCAAGTTGCCATACCAAAAGTAAGTCCAACTACATCATTACCAAGCTGACGAGCACTCCATAAATGAGGTTATAAGAGCACGAACATTCCAAAGTTGAGCCAATTGAACTGAAGTATGGTACAATCAAACCCAGCCTTAGCTGTTAGGACCAAGTAAGAGCTTATTGAACTAAGCTCGAGCTAAAATATCAAGTAGATTTCACGCTCAGTGTCACTCCCACATTGCGAATGGACAAACTGTCATGACCATATCATTAAGTAGTCCGACCAGACAGAGTCCACGAAAAATTCACAAAAACATCTAGCAGAGCTCATGATCCCTGGTACTCTGAAGATTTCAGCATATCATGCCTAGCATGACTAAACCTGTTGGAGTCCAATCAAATCGAGCCAAAGCCGAACATCTATCAAAGTTTCAATAGATATCACAGTCACTGGCACTCCCAAAATCTCAGCATATCATGAGTTGTCCAACCAGACCGAAGCCATTCCACCCATACTAGTGAAATGGGTATTCAAAAATTATAATCATTACTTATCCACTCAATTGTTGGATGCCATGTGTATTAGCCATTGAATAGCTTTTTTTAGTGAAATGGAGAGCATGATCAAACTAGTTCTCATTCAATCATGCTAAAACCAAGCCGACCGAAATAAGGCTTAATCCCACCAAGTTGAGCTCAAGCTAACTGGACTAATGCAAGTCCGACCATGAATTGTCTCTAAATAATGATTAAAGTGGGAGACAAGAATCAATCATGTTGGCTCCTACCTTAAATGGCTAGTTGAAGTCTTGAAGGCTATAAATACCACAAGAAACCTCAATTTTTTAGTGATTGTGATTGTAATTGCTGAGATAAACATCTTTCATTTCGTTGCATCAAAATTTCTAATTGTATTCATTGAGTATTTGGTGAGACCATTAAACACGATTGTAAGTTTGAGTGTGAGCTTTGAAATATGTAGGTTTTAGAGTGAGCCTAGGAAAACTTTTGTTAGGTTGTGAGGATTATACTTAAACCTTGCAAAAGTTTGGTATGAATTTGTTAAAACACCAAGTTGGAGTTGAGCTTGTAAAAACTCAAGATTAGTAGAACCTTATAAGTTGTTAAGGAAGCAGATGTAGGATTAAGGTAATCAGAATCACTATAAATTCTTTGTGTATGCTCTTTTATATAATAATCCTCTCCTGCTTTGTTTGCTTTTAATTTTTTTAATTTCTCACCACTTTTTTGAAACAACCAATTCACCGCCCTTTTGGTTGCCATCTTAGTACAACATACCTATAACCTATGCTATAAAATCAATCTCGTTAAGCTATTAGCTTAGTGGTACATACTTTGATAAAATAATTAATTAAAATGCATAAAATTACTGAGAAATGTATTATATGTTTCCTTATGTCACATACATTGGGTCCAAAAGTCCCTATACAATATTCAAGTTATAGAAACATTTATTTGGCCCATTGCGACACCGAGGATCAAAATGTCACATCATACCACCTGAAGACGCATCCCCTATCGATATGGAGGTCAAGTGTCATATAATACTACCCAAAGGCTGCCTTCTCCACACTGTAATGTCCAAAACCAATGTGTCTCGCCTGAAGGTATATAGCATGCCAATTCAAATACATTTCTCTTGAATAAGTTATTATATAAGGCAAACATTCATCAAATGTTACATTATATCACATTTTTCATAATCTCATTCATTCCTCATCCTCATCATATTATTCATTTCTTTTTCATAATTTCCATATTTCCCATGATCAATCACATTACACAATATAACTCAATTCCACTTTTTTTCACATCACATTTCATAAAACTGTATCACAATCACATCCACACGCACATGTATACATAATGTCATTTTAAAGGAACATAGAGTCATTCAAAGTGTGCCAAAATGGGTAATGCCAAACATGTAGATTCAATTTAGATGTTAAAAAATGTGTACTAACCTTAGTAAGTTCCAAAAACAATATTAATCTACTTTCCAACTCTTACTTTCACCAAACCCTTAATTTCTTCATTTGGGCAAATTGAAGCTGCACACTCCTAAACCAAAAATTAAGAAAAATTATTTCAGTAGAATCGTATTTCTATTAATTTTATTAAAAATAATCACTACTTATACAATTTCTAACTAATTTATAACAAAACCCTAATTTTCCCTTTACTAACTTTCTTCAACTTCACCCTAACCAATTCATTTCCACTAACAAATCATAAAATCATTATATATCCTCCAAAACTACTTCAAAACAACCCATTACTATAATTATAGATTCCTCCATCAAAAACTCGAAATTCACATAATCAAAATTTTAAAGGAAAATTTCTTAAATTAGAAAGAACTCTTACCTATTAATGAGAAACCTTCAAAATCAGCCTAAATCCTTGTAAAATATTATGAAAGTTCAAGTAATTGAAGAAGGAAACCTCTCCCTTGTTTAACCATGGAATTTGGCCACTCTTGGAAGAAGGAAGAAGAAGAAAAATGATTTTTAATTTATTTCTTCATAACCACATAGATACATTAATTAAATAATTAATTAGTTCATTAATAATTAAATATTAGATATTTTTCTTCTTCCACCCATAATTAATTTATTATATATATTTTAAACTTTTACCTCATTTTGTTTTTAGGGACATGTATTTATTATTTATATATCATGTATACATTTGGTATTCAATATATATTTTATGTATATCTTTGTATACATTCGGTATATACTATATATATTACTCTTCCAACACATTAACTAACCCTTCACATTAATTATTTATTTGTACTTTAAATTGTCGATGTTACAGGACACATCCATACACTAGGATATTGGTAAAATTTTCATTTATAACAACTATTCGAGCAAGAGCTGGCACAAGTATAAATTACCCTTTTTGCATAAATGAATGCATCTGGAAACCGATTTGCAATGTTTTGCAAATGAACAATTTTCTTCATTTCAAGCTCACTTTTATTTCTTCTGGGATCATAATGAGATATTGATGATGCATTCCATGAAATATCTTTTTTTCCAGTTTTCCTTTTTTCCCCTAATGTTGGGGACACAATCTCATTAAATTAACAATCAACAAAATGTGTTGTAAAAATATCACCTATGATTAGTTGAAGATACCTTATAATTGATGGTAATTAAGCACGAATGCTAATTCTCAGTCACCTTTGCGGGCCTATTTTTGTATGTTGTAGTGGAGTAATTGGAACATATGCAGCACAACCATAAATTTTTAAATGAAAAATATTGGGCTTATGTAGGGATGAAGCCATAAGTTTGAAAAAAGAGGGGCAAAATTACTTGATTATATACTAAGAAATATTATTTTTGAGAATTAGTTTAATATTATATTTGGCTTTGATAATTTTACTTTGATAAATTTACTTAATGATATATTAAAAAAATATTTTTGACAAAGTGATTTCTGAATTTATTGATGATACATTAAAACAAAACTAAAAAGAAAAAAAATATTAAATCATGGACTACTTAAGAAATACTTCAAGCAAAAATTATCACATAATATTAAAGGTATAAATAATAAATAAAAAAATTTAGAAATATAAATAAATTTTTAAAAAATAAAGATTCGAGTAGTGTATTTTTTTTATCAAATTTTATTTTTAAATTTATTCTTAATCCCTTTATTTATTAGATAGGTACAAAATATTTTAATCAAAAAGTTTATCTCATTTCCTAATTTCTATTTCTTTTCCACTTTAGAACTGATCTAAAAATAAAGAGCAATTTAAAATTTTTTAAGGGGGCAAAAAAGAAATTATAAAAAATTTAATGTATAAATATAAATATATATAATTTTTTTTAAAAAGTGACAACTTCTCTATAACATACCTTCGCCTCTAAACACACGACCATTTATAAGTTGTAATGGGGAGAATTCGTGATAATTAATTGGCAATAGTGGAACTAGGATTTGATTCAAGGAGGCCAAAATTTTGAAGCCAAAAAAATTACATTCAACATATAATTTTATTGCAAATAAATTAAAGATAAAATTAAATAAAAATAATTAATTTTTACTCTTGGTTTGATAATGATTGAGAGGTGATAATTGTATTATACGATTCTACATCTAATTTCTAGTGTTTTTATATTCTTATTGATAAATTATATATTAAAGGTTTAAAATGACATTTTCCATGTTTAATTTTAATGGATCCATCATCACAAATTAATACCATATTTTTCTTCTTCTTTTTTATTTTACAATTTGCAACAAAAGTTTCACAACAAAGATTATAAAATTAAATAAAATAATACATAGTATTGCAAAATTTTAATAACTTAGGTATAAATTTTAAATACAAATATTTTTATTCTTAAATTAAGACAAATTAGAAATGAATTTGTGACTAATAATCTAATGAATAAAAATTTTATAATGAAATAAATAATATAATATAATTAATAATGAATGTTTGTCAAATAAAAAAAGTATTTAAGTACTTTTATTTACTTAAGTATATTATTTAGAGGTAAGCAATAACATCATTGGTATAAAATTAAAATAATGGATTTACTTATTATAATTATTTTAATTATAAAGTTTATTATAATTATTTTAATTGAAAAGTTTATCTCCTTTCCCAATTTCTATTTCTTTTCCTCTTTAGAACAGATTTAAAAATAAAGAGCAATTTAAAATTTTGTTAAGGGGAAAAAAAAGAAATTATAAAAAATTTAATGTATAAATATAAATATATATAATTTTTATTAAAAAAAAAGAGACCCCTTCTTTACAACATACCTTCGCCTCTAAACTCATGACCATTTATAAGTTGTATTGGGGAGAATTCTTCATAATCAATTGGCATTAGTGGAACTAGGATTTGATTCAAGGAGGCCAAAATTTTGAAGCCAAAATAATTACATTCAACATATAATTTTATTGCAAATAAATTAAAGATAAAATTAAATAAAAATAGTCCTTTTAATATTATAGTAGTGTAACAATTAATTTTTGCTCTTGATTTGCAATGATTGAGAGGTGATAATTGTATCATACGATTATACATCAAATTTGTGGTGTTTGCATATTCTTATTGATAAAGTATATATTAAAGGTTTAAAATGACATTGTCCATGTTTAATTTTAATGAATCCATCATCACAAAATTAATATCATATTTTTCTTCTTTTTTTTCAATTTGCAACAAAAGTTTCAGAACAAAAATTATAAACTTAAATAAAATAATACATATTATTATTATAAAAATTTAATAATTTAGAGACAAGTTTTAAATAGGAATATTTTTACTCTTAAATTAAGACAAATTAGAAATGAATTTGACTAATAATTTAATGAATACAAATTTTGTAATGAAATAAATAATATAATATAATTAATAATTGATGTTTGTCAAATAAAAAAGTATTTAAGTACTTTTATTTAATTAAGTCTATTATTTAGAGGTAAGCAATAACATCATTGGTATAAAATTAAAATAATGGAATTACATATTATAATTATTTTAATTAAAAAGTTTATTATAATTATTTTAATTGAAAAGTTTATCTCCTTTCCCAATTTCTATTTCTTTTCCTCTTTAGAACAAATTTAAAAATAAAGAGCAATTTAAAATTTTGTTAAGGGGGGCAAAAAAGAAATTATAAAAAATTTAATGTATAAATATAAATATATATAATTTTTTTTTTAAAAAAAAGAGACCCCTTCTTTACAACATACCTTCGCCTCTAAACTCATGACCATTTATAAGTTGTAATGGGGAGAATTCGTTATAATCAATTGGCATTAGTGGAACTGGGATTTGATTCAAGGAGGCCAAAATTTTGAAGCCAAAATAATTACATTCAACATATAATTTTATTGCAAATAAATTAAAAATAAAATTAAATAAAAATAATCCTTTTAATATTATAGTAGTGTAACAATTAATTTTTGCTCTTGATTTGCAATGATTGAGAGGTGATACAATTATCATACGATTCTACATCAAATTTGTGGTGTTTGCATATTCTTATTGATAAATTATATATTAAAGGTTTAAAATGACATTGTCCATGTTTAATTTTAATGAATCCATCATCACAAAATTAATATCATATTTATCTTCTTCTTCTTTCTTTTTTTTTTTCAATTTGCAACAAAAGTTTCAAAACAAAAATTATAAACTTAAATAGAACAATGCATATTAATATAAAAATTTATTAATTTAGGGATAAGTTTTAAATACGAATATTTTTACTCTTAAATTAAGATAAATTAGAAATGAATTTGTGACTGATAATTTAATGAATAAAAAATTTATAATGAAATAAATAATATAATATAATTAATAATTGATGTTTGTCAAATAAAAAAAGTATTTAAGTATTTTTATTTAATTAAGTATATTATTTAGAGGTAAGCAATAAAATCATAGGTATAAAATTAAATTAAACATCATGGAAATACTTATTATAATTATTTTTCAAATATTTATGAGATGAAAGGATACATCAAATATCTTATTAATAACACGTTATCTGTGTATATACATATGTACATATATATATTTAATAAATACACTCATATATATATGTATGTATGTGTAATTGACATGAAGGGCTCCATAGACAACCCAAGACCCCCTTAAAATTTGCTTCTTAGAGTTGGTTTAATTTTAATTAGTGCTACTGCATGTAATATAGCATATTTCCAAGAAAAATAGATAATTTTAATCTCATAAGTAATGGTCTAGCAATTAATTGCAATCATTTTATAAAAAGATTATGCTAAATCATTTTGTATATGAGTGTGAGCCATAAGATGCTCAACTGTAATACCAATTGATGCACAATAATCATTAAATGCTTGGGATTTAAATTCTCCTACATTACCAAGATGAATTTTCATGATTGCATAATCTGTAAATTATGCTCATAAGTAAATAATTTGTGCTAATAGTCTCCCAAATTAACATTGCGAGTAGATAATATACAAATATGTGATCATCTTATACAAGCATTTATTACTACCATAAATAGTGAAAAAGATCAAAAGATGAAATAATAAGCTCACATATATCACCATGATTTCATTTTGAAAAATGAGGAGATTCAAATTCAATTTTACTTTGAGATGGGCTAGTAATCAATTTTCCTTAAGCACAAGCAACACATGAAAATTTACTTGATGAAAGAATCTTCTGATTCTTTAAAGGGTTTCCATACAAATGTTCTATAATTCTTCTTATCATTATAACACCAAGATAAGCTAAGCAATCATGCCATAGAATAAAATTATTTGAGTCAATTAACTTCTAATTAATTGTAACATTAGACTCTATTAGATTTATACAAGTGTAATATAATCCAGGAGAAAGTACTAGCAATATTTCCATAATATGCTTCTTTCTTGAGATTATATAAGTAATATAGAGATATTCTTTATTATTTTTATCTTTAGTCTCAACATGATAATCATCAAGATGTATATCTCTAAAACTTAAAAGATTTCTTTTTGATTTACTAGATAAAATTGGATCATTAATTATTAATTTTGTCCATTTATATAATATGATATGGGCTCTTCTAGGATCTTCAATTAAATTTACAACACCAAAAAAATGTATTAGCATTAGCCTCAACTAATCAAGGATGAGAAAATATGTTGTCTTTTAGAATAGTGTGCATTGTTGCATTGTCTGCCATGCATAAGTCTCCACCAGCACCAAGTGACTGAATGTTTCCATTCTTTCTTCAAAATAAAAATAGCATAAATAAGTGTTATAATACTTTATTTAATATATTTCTATAAAGTAAATGAAGATAAAAAAAACACACATGGATATTAAAATTAACATACTTAAAAATAAACAAATAAAAATGTGCAATACTGAATAAAACACATAAAAAATTAATCAGGATAGACATTTTCATCAGACATCAAATTATTAGCTTTTCCATCAGTATTCTCGAAGAAGTTTGAAACATCTAGATGTGTAAAATCCATTGCATCATTATGTTCAAGGACATTAGTCACTACACCTTTTCATTTTCCTTTTCCATTTAGAGAAGCTTGGTAAAGATCAACAAGGTCTTTAGATATACGATAGGTATGTGACCAATGTCTTTTCATACTACATGTGTCACATATATTTTCTTCATTTTTACTCTATAAATTTTTACCACGACCTTAACCATGACAATGGCTACAACCACAAACTTGACTGTGACCATAATTTTGACCATGCTCATACTTGTTTGACATTACTATTTTCACTTTAGGGAATGGTTCATGTATGGTTGGTCGTGATTGATGATTTTTAAATAAAAGTTCATTATTTTTTTAGGGAATGGTTCATGTATGGTTGGTCGTGATTGATGATTTTTAAATAAAAGTTCATCATTTTCTTAGGGAATGGTTCATGTATGGTTGGTCATGATTGATGATTTTTAAATAAAAGTTCATTATTTTTTTAGGCACAGGAAGACATGATATTAATTCATAATATAATTTTAAAATATTGACTCGATATTGCGATTACAGGAGCATATTTGAGGCATAAAAAGTTAAAAAGTTTTTTTCTAACAAGTCTTGATCACTAGTCTTCTCACTACATACTTTTAGTTGAGAAGCAATCTTAAAGACAACAAAGTTATATTCGCTAACAGTTTTGAAATCTTACAATTGTAAGTGCATCCAATCATAGCAAGCTTTTTAAAGAATAATTATTTTTTTTATTATCAAATCTTTCTTTCTAAATTATGCCAATGTTCAAATAGATCTTTTGCTGTTATATATTCAACCTCCTTTTTGAAAATGATGCCGAAGGAATATCATTATTTTTACACAATCATTTATAGATGTGCCATTTTCCTCTTGAATTTTATTTCCAATATTCATATAGTCAATATGAATCTTAGTATTAAGGGTCCATGATAATTAATTATTTTGCGATATATCAACTGCAACAAACTTAAATTTGTGATGTTTGACATCGTGTAAATCACTAAATAAATAAAATTATAACAAGTTGCAAATATGTTATCTTTAATAATAAATTAATAATTATATTATGTAAAAGTAATTGTAAATTGTATATAATTAGAACAAGCTGGATTTTATTAGAATGAATTATATAATTATTTTTTGCATTATTACATGTGTGCAAATAAGAGTAATATATAATTAAATAAGCACAAATATGCATCATCAACAAATTAAAACATAATTATTACTTGAATATGGTACTATGCACATGGAGAATGAAATAGACAATGTATTGCCAAATGACAATAAAAACTAAAAATTTATAAAATGTATAAAATTAAAAAAAACAACAAATAAAATTTATAAAATGTTTATGTACTAAATACATATTTAGATAACCACTTCCCTAGATAAATTTCCAAGATGCATAGGGTTTAGAGTAATTTCCAAAATGCATATTTCCAAGATGCATCAGTATAGTAATTAACAATTCAAAAAATTTATAGTAATGAATAAGTATTTAAATTCTAGTGGTGCATATGTATATAATATTGAGAAGAATTATCATATGTCATATAAATACAACCTTAAAAATGAAAATCATCTCATAAAATTAAACATGCAACAATTAATACAACCATTTTTACTATTTTTACAAATGCAACAATTATCAACAATTCTTAATAACAAATAAATGGAATGAAATCATCTCTATTTAAGAACAAATGAGAATACATATTTTATTCTTAATTCATGTAGTAACATGACATGAGAAAATCCATGTAAAATGCACTGCAAACACAATATATGAGAGGAAAAATAAATACAATAACATCACATAGAAAAATGATTTTCAAATTTAGTATGAACAACATATTTGTATCAAGTACCTTTAATGAAATAAAAATGAAATTAACTTGAAATAAGTGATATAGAGCAAATTTGTACTAATAACATGTTATAAATATGAGAAAAAATTTTAGATAAATATAAGAAAATGAATAATAAAAACTAAATATCTTGAGAAAAAAAATTGAGAGAGGAAAACTATTATGTTTTTCAATTTTTTTTGTACATCAAACAAATTTACAACCTTTTCAATTTATAAAGTTGGAATTTGGCTTTAGAATTAGTGAAACGAAACTTAAAAGTCATAAGTTTCACTACTAAATATTATTTTGAATGAACTATTAAATTTTCTTCAATGAAGATAAACATATATGTTAGTTTTGGGTTGGGGTAGCCCATGACGGGTAGGCAAACTCATGAACCCAACATTGTTTACATATTATTTAAATATAATATTTATTATTAAATATTGTTAAGATAATATTTTAGTTAAAAGTTTAAAAGGGAGAGGATAAATTATACTTGGATAAAAATAATCCAAGAGTTCGATTTTATTTGTAAAATCAAACATAATATCATTTTAAGAAAAGGATATTATTAATTTGACATTAATTATCAACTAACAAAGAAAGGTAACATAAGTTTTTTCTCTCTTTGGCTTATTCTCTCCAATTTCCATACAATGTGAGTATGAGACAGAGAGGCCAAGACTATAAAAAGACTTGCTTTTAGAATGTGAAAAGTGATAACCTTCCCTTTTAGTCATTGTTCATCAAGGTTATTTTTCTATGAGCATCATCAGACATAACATATGACCCTTTTCTTGTACGAATTTAGTTTCCAACATTAGTATCAAAGTTTTTAGTTGTTTATGCTCTAGTTTTTATGAACAAGTAAGTTGATTAGTTGTTTAAAAAAAAATTTCTTTTGTAAACTATTTGTGACCTTTGACCACTAATCGTATAAGCATGTTTAGGCATGAACAACACTAGGTTATTGCTTCCGTTTATATGATTTTATGATTTCATATTGAACTAGGCATGTAGAGCTTCGATTTGATCTATGTGAGTGAGAATTTTTGCCCCTATTTTTTATGGAATGGTTCTTGTGACTTTGGCACTTTTAAGCTCATGGCCTTATATAACATGGCCTAAATCTAGAGAATAGGAGTTGATTCTTAAGGAATCTCCAACTCCTACTGAGTCTAAAAAGTTGAGTACATATGAGGAAGGTGAGAAGTGACCCAGCACCCCATAATGCCCGTTTCCAATCTAGTTCATTGGAACAAGCTTCCTTCTCACATCTAAACATTATTAAATTTTTTATGTTATTATAATATTATTCATATTACAAGCAATTAAAAGTAAATAGAATAAAGAACAATCATATAACTCAAACAATAAAATGGACACCCATACGAGATAGAAACATGCCCTTTTAAATATCCATATGTCCATAATACAAGGTAAAATAGGACACCCACAAGAAGGTGGAAACATTATATTTGATAAGAGCATTTTTATACTTGTTTTTAGTATGATTTCTATGTGTTTTTAGTTAATGTTTTATTTGATTTTGGTTTAAAGTTTGTTTTAAGTGTTTGTTTTAGGTCAAAGTTCAAAAACCCCCTTGGATGATAAAAAAAAATGAAGAAAAAGCATGAAGCAAGCAAGACATGGCCAAGCCAAAGCAAGCTTGGCCATGTCCCTCAAATGAAATCCAAGACAGTGGCTGACATGGGCAGAAGACACGGCCAAGCCACTGGCCGTGTCTCACCTAAGGAGCAAAACCAAAGAGACCAAGCAAGAAAGGAAAGAAATGAAGGCAGTAGCTGACACACCCAGGTGACACGCCCAAGCCAGTGGTCATGTCACATGACACAACCACAAGCTTGGCCGTGTCCCATGCCTAGCCAAAGAACAAAAGAAGAAAAGAAACAAGCAGAAGGCGACACACCCAAGTGACAAGGCTAAGCCACTGGCCGTGTCACCCCATGAGACTAAAGAGAAAAGAACAAAAGGAAGCAAGGCAGTGATGGACACGGCCAACTAGCTTGGTCGTGTCCCAAGGAGAAATGAGAGACACGGCCAAGCCACTCATGGCTTGGCCATGTCATCTAAGAAAACCTTGATTCTTTTGCACAAATTGAGAGACAAAGTGGGGAACAAAACATCATGCTTGCCAAAAGAAATACAAAAAAAAGAAGATGTGGGGAACAAGGGAGAGTGTTGTGAGCTGGTGTGAGTTGGAAAGCATGGGCTTGGAGCTTTGGAGGGAAAGAAAATGAAAAGAAGAGGGAGATGAAAGAGGGGGGAGCTTCTGCAGAGGGCTGGAGTTTTGTGTAGGAAACAGAGAACAGAGGCAGAGAAGAGAGGTTTGAGAGGAGGAGGCTGGGCATACACGTTTTGGGCAAGGAGGGAGTGACACTTTCCTTGACTCTTCATCTTCATCCTCCATTTCCATCCTCTCCAAGATCTGTATCTTCCATTGGCAGCTCCTGGAGATTGAAGAAGCTACATTGAAAGGGGTTTTCCTATTTTATCCTTTTATGTATTTTAATGTTATTGTCGTTGTTGTTGTTGTATTAAGTGTATTGAACATGAACTAAATCATTCTCTATCCAGATGTGTAATATCCCAAGGTACACCCCAAAAGTTTTGGAGCTATTGTTATATTTGGATGTAATTTGTGTGTGTGTATTAAGGGGAAAGAGAAAAGAAGTGAAGAGAAGATATGTTGGTAAAATATGTAAGGAAAATATTATAAGAGCTAGATGGATATGAAGAATAAAGTGTATATATGGTATTTGATGATATGGGAAATATAAATGCAATATATATGACATATACATAGACTCACATATACATCACATATTCATGATGTATAAATTGGTGTAGGAAAGTGAGTTATATATATATATTTGTATAATTAGTTAATAATAATAATAATGATAATAAGGACAAAAAGAAAAAGAAGAGGAAAGCAAAAGAAATTTGTGTGGAGGAGATTTAATGGTATTATTATTATTATTATTATTATTGTTATTATCATTATTGTTATTATTATTAGTATTATTATATATATATATATATATAAAGGATAAGAACGAAGGAAGAATGGAGAAACTTCATTCTTCTTCTTCTTCTTCTTCTTCTGTTTGGTGAACGAGAGAGAGAGAGAGAAGCTAGAGAGAGAAGCACTAAGGATTAAAGGAATTTAAGGGAATTGAAGATGGAGATGAAGATTTGGCAAGCTATTCAAGTAAGTACTAATCTCTTAAGTGGATTTTTATTTATTATAGAAATATATGAGTTTTTATCTTCTTGTTTTGATTTCTTTTGGATTGACATTATATTTGGTATAATGGGTGTGTAAGATGATGAAAAGAAAAGATTGAAGCATGTAAATGTATTGAACTATCATCTAAGTGATGATAAGTTGAGATAATTGTGAGAATGATGATGAATTGTTGAGTTAGGGTTGTGTATAAATGAATTGGTACTTTGAGTAATTGATTATAGTGAGGAGTATATATTGATTATTATGATGATATAATGAAGATATTTATATGTTAAAATGATAGGAAATTGATAAATA
Organism: Garcia nutans; assembly: GCA_947685225.1. Lineage (NCBI taxonomy): Eukaryota > Viridiplantae > Streptophyta > Magnoliopsida > Malpighiales > Euphorbiaceae > Garcia > Garcia nutans. The sequence goes on along the minus strand of CANTUV010000011.1, from coordinate 31,425,701 downwards.
TTAATAAAGATGATGATTAATAGGGTTGTGGTGTGATTTTGGAAGGGCTTGGATGAATTTGGAAGTGTTTGGTCTTTGAATCATTGAAGGACACGGCCAAGTTATGAGAGACACGGCCAAGTTAGGGCAAACTTGGCCGTGTTGAATGGTTTTTGGAGAGACACGGCCACTGTCTTGGCCGTGTCCCTTGACCGTGTTTGCCACTGCCTAGTTTGTGTTGAGAGACACGGCCGTGTCCCTTGCCCGTGTCTGCTTCTGGATTGTTTATGTTGAGAGACACGGCCACTGGCTTGGCCGTGTCTACTGCCCGTGTTTGCTACTGTAACTTTTGGTTGAGAGACACGGCCACAGGCTTGGCCGTGTCCCTTGAGGGTGTTTGTTATTGTGTTTGTTAATTGTTCTTTTTACTTTGTTGGATCTTCAAGGGTCTTTTGTATCTAAACACACTTAAAACAATAATGATCCAACCAAATGTATATAGAAGATTCTACATTCATGTATAATGTAAATTGTTTTGTATATAACAATGATGATATAGGAAATGTGGAAGAGATAATGATCATGGAAAAAGGTATGTGCAATGCCATTGATTATGTCTTGTTGAGTGATGAATTGATCAATATGATTAGATGATAACAATGATGTTTATGATACTATATGAACAATGTTGTGTAGAATGCATTGTGAATTTTGTGAATTGCAATGATGATTTATATATATATATTGTGAAAAATATGATGAGAAGTCATTGTTATTGACTATAATGATTCAAATGTGATGGAAAGCCATTGTGATTGGCTATGATGATTCAAGTGAAAGAGATAAGGCATGTTTGCCTAATTGATGATGAACTTGATAATGAATTAATAAATGAATTGTGTAACTAATGTGTTATTCAATTTCAGAGTTCTGGATTTGGGAGGCATGCTTATAAAATGAAAGGTAACAGTCTTGCCGGGTTGAGGATCTCTTTAATTTGAGTTGAATTGAGGTCCAAGAGACTGGGTCTGTTACACTATGAGATTTGTGCTTGTAAGATATATGATTTGTAACAGTCTTGCCGGGTTGAGGATCTCCTCGATTGAATCAGGTTGATGGTCCAAGAGACTGGGTCTGTTACTTGATAAATGTGATATGAGAATTGTAGTAACAGTCTTGCCGGGTTGAGGATCTCCTCGAGTTTAGCCGAGTTGATGATCCAAGAGACTGGGTCTGTTACGCTATCCATGGATAGAGATATTTATATATGATGCCTACGGGCTTGATGATTATGATTATAGACCAAAGCAGTAACTCTGAACTTTGAATAACATATTAGTGTTGTTTGGGCCCGAGTCTGTCTTTGTTTACAATGTGATATTCAAATGTTGAAATAAATGAGTAATGAGATCTATAACTGCCTTTATTGGAAGTATGATTTTGTAATATGTGTATTGATGTATTGAAAGTGAATATGTTTTGAGGGACTTTCGTGATATATGAATTTATGAAAATGTTGTATGATGTGTAAATTGTATATGAATGTGGAATTTGTGAGTATTGTCTTCATGAAGGTTTGGATAGGTCATAAAATGGTGCTTTGTTGAAATGATGTATATTTATATGTATATGAGATAGAAAAGGGAAGAATTGAGTTGTGAATGTTCTATGTGATTATATAACTAATTTATGAAATTAGTAGGAACTTATGAAGAATGCATTAAGAAAGGAAAATGTGGTAAGAGAACAATAAACCATAAAGCTAAACATATGAGGTATGATAATTTGGTAAAGTATATTTTATTATTCAATTGTACTACTAAGCTTTCAAGCTTAGCGTGGTTGTTTAATCGCGCAGGTATTTATGCGGTTGATCTGGAAATCTAGCTGTGATGCCACGAGAAGGGTAAGAGTGTCTCGAGACCAACTAGAAGGTGATGCATACATGTGTGACTTTAAACTATAATGTATTTTTGAGTTAATATATATTCATATGGATGAATGAAATTTTGATAAATGAGAATACTGACTTTAGTAGATGTGTTTTAAATCAATGTATAATTTGATGAACTTGGATAAAGTTTTTTTTTAAATTGAAACTAAAAGTAACATTCTTATGCTTTATATACGTATTGTATGTATACTGGGTATATGTATAGTACTTATATAGAGCATGGGGGTGTTATAAGATGTTAATGAACCCTAGCTTATTTGTATGATTGGATACTTTTAATTGATTGAGTTGTTTTATTCTTATGATGCTTAATGATTATTGCCAATTGATGATAGCATGCTTATTGATTGGTTTCCATTTTCATATTATTGACTTGAGAAAGATTGATATGAATTGATTACTCATAAGGGTTGAGGATTGATTGGGGTGCTAGAGATAGACCTGCAAGATCCTTTGGTTTATAGTTCCTTGTTCTTAATGCATGATCTATTTAATTATGTTTTGAGAAGAGATTCTGACACTCTACTTAGTGATTAGGGATTAATTCGCTCGAGAGAGGTTTTAGTCTAAGTTAGAGGAATGCCAACTCAGCTCTATCATGTAATGTAATTGAGGCTAGGGGAATTCAATATCTAGATAGTATCATTATCATCAATCCTTTTTACACAACACACAATTTATCTTTATGTTCATTTATTTAAGTTAATTTTCTTTAATTACAAAACACCACAAAAATATTGATTTGCTAAACAACAGTTAAGATTTGCACTAGTGCTTGGCCTTGTCCTCAGTGGAACGATAACTCACTCACTACTTTATTACTTGGGCGACCCGTGTACTTGCGGTATTGCTATAGCTCTAGGCGCGACGCATCAAGTTTTTGGCGCCGTTGCCGGCGATAATGGTTTCAATACTAGTAATATAATTAAGACTATTTATTTAGTTTTATTTTCATCAAGAATGTTTGTTTATTTTCTGTAAATTGTTTGTGTGTTTTTCTTTGAAATGTTTGTTTATTTTCTGTAAATTTGTTTGTTTGTTTGTTTTTTTTAAATTGCTGAGTGCCTTTTGTAAAGATGCAGTTTTCAAGGCACGGGGAAGTTTATGATGGGGACTGTTATTCAGAGCTTGCATGGCAACTCGCAAATTTAACGAATAAAGTTGATAGGCTAATTGCAAGCCGGGGAAGCCCATCAAATTGTACAGCATGTGGAAATGCAGGGCATAGTGCCAATACATGTTCATTTGGTTTCCAACGATACCAAGATTGGCACGAGGAAGAATATGACTACCAAAATTTCCAGCAGATTGTGGTAATGACCCATATTCCAATTCTTATAATCCAACAAATGGGTACCAAAGTTTCCAGCATATGGGTGGTAATGACCAATATCCCAATTCTTACAATCCAAGTCGGGAAAGCCACCCAAATTTTTATTGGGAAAATCAGCAGTACATCTCACCTCAACAAAATTTTCAACCTTGCCAAAGAAGTTCTTACTTTCAAGAACAATTCTCAGACCAAGACCACCTTGAGGAATCCACATTGGAGGATAAGTTAAATGCCTATATTCAAAAACTCACAATGAATCAAGATCACCTTGAGAAACCCACTTCGGAGGATGAGTTGAGGTCTGAATCTTTGCAAGAAACACTGAGGATATTGGATGCTCTAGAAGAGCAGCTAGCACATCAACCCCAAGCACATCTAAAGGAGGAGTTTCCTAGCCAATTGGAGCAAATTGAGGTAGTCACAAATTTGAGGAATGAACAGATAAAATATAACAATTTTTGTGATTTCTTTGATGTAGGGACCAATCAAGAAGAAAATGGCGAGGAGATCCAACCCGATATAGAGGAGTTGAATCAAACAAAGGAAGAGGAGAATTTGAAAGAATCAACTTGGATAGAATTGCATGAAACTCTAAATCCTTTTATGCCACCAATTTCATTCCTATGTAGACTGAAGGAAGAGAAACAAGGTATGCATATTCCAGAACTCTATGACATGCCCCATTGTGAAGATAAGGTAGATAAGCTTAAGGTAGCCACAACCTTAGAAGTAGAGCCTAATATTTCCAATCTAGAAATCGAGGAGAGCAAATTACTATTAAACGATGAGGTTATTGAGATGAAACTTCAATTTGCTAAAGAGGATGAGAATGAGATTCAACCAAACTTGGTTGAACTTCAAAAGACCCTAAAAATCTTGGAATTTGTTTTAGTTGGGGAGAACAATATGCAACAAATGATCATCCCTCCCACTTTTGAGAGCGAGAAAGAATGAAAAATGAATATAAACATGTTGCATACTGAAAAACATTCTTACTAGCACTAGAGGATCACCCCATGACAACTTTCACATATTCTCATTGGCCAATTGCTCATCTAAGGATGCTACCTAAGCTTTGCAACACATTGGGCATAATTCAAAGTTGCATATTGTCCATCCTCTCAATTCTGGGCTCCAATTGCATTATGGGTGGAAGGAGCCCTACATATCGCATATGGGAGTGATGGAAATCAGGTTTCATTTGAACTCTCTTTTAGTTTATGCATGCTCACATTGAGGACAATGTGAAATTTTAAGTGTGGGGTGCATATTGTGTTTTGTGTTTTTAATTTTGTGTTTTGTGTTTTTAATTTTAATTTTTTTTTGTGTTAGTTTAGTTAATGTTTTTCATGTTTTCTTTGAATAAATGAATTTTGAAAAGTTCAATTGTTATAAATATTGCTGATTGATGACCTTTGAATTTTTGAAACATGATTGTGAGAATTAAGTAGAACATGATTGTGAGAATTGAGTAGAATTGATACTTATTGTTAATTTTGTTGGATTTTCCTTGCATTGCCTTTAACCTAGTGAGAAATTGAGCCATCAACTTATTATTCTTTTTGTGGGAAAACATCTTTGATTGATGACTTGCTAGAACTTGCTTTGACATGCATTTTAAGACTATATAAAAATTTCAATTTGACATCAAGATGATTAAGGCAATTAGGTGAACCCACTTTGGCTTAAAAAGACCAACCCTATTTTTAACCTTAGTTAGCCAATTTTGAGCCTATTTTATTTTTCCTTTTCTTTCTTTTTCACAACATCATTAGCTTGAACCTTATTGTTTTAACTCTTATCTTTTCATTAGGTCAAGAGCATTTTAAGAGCGTTTATGACCCAATGTTGTGTTGAATTAAGTGTGGGGTTAAATTTAGTAGGTTTAAGATTATAAAGCAAAATATAAAACATATATATATATAATAAAATAAAAAAAAAAGAAAAATAATAAGAAAAATTGTTGTTCTTGTTAAAAAGGTTGGAATATGTTACAAGATGTAATAAGTGAGTTACCTTGAAAAATTCTGTCAATGTCAAGGGGTAGTTAAGAGGAAGGTGTTTTGAGATTATTGGGTTATACATATGACCGGTTACTTCATTCTTGAAGTGCTCTTGAACTTAATGATTGAGCTCACATTTCCTAAATGCCATGCCTCTACCTTAGCCCCATTACAACCAAATAAAAGACCTTTTGATTGATGCTTGATTGTAATTAAGTGATGGAGATTTGATAGATAAGCAAGCCTATGGCAATAATCTTTCATTGATTGTTATGATTGTAAACACCACCTTGATCAAATACTTTCTAAGAGTTGGTGAGGGAGTGAGAATATAGGTTATGCATGGAAAGCCACTTAATAGCATTGGTATCAATTTTGTTCGATTTGATGTTGATTGCGGATTTAGGGATAGGGAAGTCTTGATACATTTTTATAACTCTTGAACTTGACAAAATTTTTATGTTTAGTTTGTTTTAATTTTAGCCTTGCTTGGGGACAAGCAAGGAATTAAGTGTGGGGTATTTGATAAGAGCATTTTTATACTTGTTTTTAGTATGATTTCTATGTGTTTTTAGTTAATGTTTTATTTGATTTTGGTTTAAAGTTTGTTTTAAGTGTTTGTTTTAGGTCAAAGTTCAAAAACCCTTTGGATGATCAAAACAATGAAGAAAAAGCATGAAGCAAGCAAGACATGGCCAAGCCAAAGCAAGCTTGGCCATGTCCCTCAAATGAAATCCAAGATAGTGGTTGACACGGGCAGGAGACACGGCCAAGCCACTGGCCGTGTCTCACCTAAGGAGCAAAACCAAAGAGACCAAGCAAGAAAGGAAAGAAATGAAGGTAGTAGCTGACACACCCAAGTGACATGCCCAAGCCAGTGGCCGTGTCACATGACACGGCCACAAGCTTGGCCGTGTCCCATGCCTAGCCAAAGAACAAAAGAAGAAAAGAAACAAGCAGAAGATGACACACCCAAGTGACACAGCCAAGCCACTGGCCGTGTCACCCCATGAGACTAAAGAGAAACGAAAGAAAGGAAGCAAGGCAGTGATGGACATGGCCAACTAGCTTCGCCGTGTCCCAAGGAGAAACGAGAGACACGGCCAAGCCACTCATGGCTTGGCCGTGTCACCTAAGAAAACCTTGATTCTTTTGTATGAATTGGGAGACAAAGTGGGGAACAAAACATCATGCTTGCCAAAAGAAGTAACACCTCTTCCCGACCTATGTGTGTAAGCTGAGTAGAGGCACCACACTATCCTAATGTTGCTACCAATTTTACTTAGTCAACTTTTAGTTCCGATTTTTACAGAAATTTTGCCATAGTTTCGCCTAGAAATTGAGTCCCAAGTGTCGACAAAACTGGTTTTTTTTTTTCTAATTTTTGAAAATATTTTTACACAAACCAATGCAAAAAAAATCATTCTCAGTACACTCCAAATAAATCCCCCTTATAACCTCAACTACAACCTGCAAAAAGGATTTACGCTTCTAGTACAAAATAAAGTAAAGGTTTATTATGAAACACAGTAGATAAAATATTTGTTCACTATGCAGTGGAAAGTAACAATATTTACAAATTCATATACATCAAAACTCAAGTTTTACAAAACATAAAGTTTATACATGTTTGGCAGTCAGTCTTTGATCTTTAAGCCCACTATTCACACTTCAGAATCTAAACTCTACTCGGCCTAGAGGAACTCTCCGGTTCCACCCTGTCACCTGCGCGATAAACCACAATCGCGCTAAGCCAATGGCTTAGTGGTACAAACAACCATAATATTATGCCTCAATGCAATGCCAATGTCACACAATCAAGTTTCATAAACAATTCAAAAGAATATTATATTTCACAATCTTACATTATTTAATAATTAATCAAAACATTCATGATTCACATTGAAAACAAAGACAAGCATGGGCCCAAAATACACTAATATGTTATTCAAAGTTCAGAGTTACTGCTTTGGTCCATAATCACAGTCATCAAGCCCATAGGCAATATATATATATCTCTATCCATGGATAGCGTAACAGACCCAGTCTCTTGGACCTCAACCCGGTTAGAACAGAGGAAATCCTCAACCCGGCTAGACAGTTACTGTTTTTGAGGCTTACGACCCAGTCTTTTCACCCCAAAAACATCATATTTCACATTTATCATTTCACATTTTTCAACTGGAATCGGCTTACGACCCGGTCTTTTCACCTATCCAGTGATTCATAGGCATGTCGCCAAACCTAGAACTCTGAAAATTGAATTAACATATTAGGCACACAATCATCATATCTTTCACATTTCATATTCCATATTTCATTTCATCATCATATAGGCAAATATGCTTCAACCATCTTATTTACATCATTATAACCAAACACATTGGTTTTACATCTCATTATATCTCAAATCACATTAATCAATTCATCACTCAAGTGTATATAACCAATGGCATTAACACACATTTTACATGCTCATCACAACATTCACATTATACCAAACATACATTATTAATATGCATTAACAATGCATTAGATTTCTTAACACATTTACAATCAAATGTATGTTAAGTCTCAACATCATATGAATGTATGCAATAATGTAGTTTGTACTTACCTTAAAACCAACTCACACCAATATATACACTTACTCTTCCAAGAATCCTCAACACTTAGGTTAGGGCAATTCAACCTCTTCACAACCTAATGCAAAAGCAATATTAGCAAAATGACCATATGAATAGTAAATTCTGGTTTTGGACTCAACTTAATCCTTATTTTGAAAAATTGTATAAAATAATCTACTTGACTCAAAACTCTAAAATTTTTACAGAATTTAGTTTTACATCTTAAAATCATTCCTTTAAAATTTCAGATCAAACTGAACACAAAATCTTGGTCAAATAGTTCACCCAACCAGACTGCTCCAATTGCCCTGCATCCTTGCAGCAGTTCTGAACTTTGTGAATTCCGTAAATTAAATTCAATCAACGTGGTTCCAAATTATTTTTCTAAAATACTAGACTCACTAAGAAACAACATATCCAAAATTCAATTGGATATTATTTTTCTACATTTTATTAAAAATCCCGAAAGATAGCTGTCTCAGTCAAGGTACCTGCTGGAACAGGTCTAATAAAAATAATCTTTCCAAAATCATAACCATTCCAAAATCAAATAAACATATTTTTAAGTCATTCTAGACTCATAGAGGCACAAAATATCAAAAATTCACTTCAAGAACGTTTTTCTATATTTAATTAAAAATCATACAAGTCACAACATTTACTAATTGTAAAACAGAAAAATTTCAAAAGGAGTTCAATGGTTAAAGTACCAAACTCATGTATTCTATGCTTTCAACTTCACTAAACACAACTCTTACTCTTCCATCACCAACACCAACCTAACTTCTTATCTTTAATTCAATTTCAACACTTTCAAACAAAATCACAACTCAAATAAAACAAGGGAAATCAAGAGAGAACTTACCAAAGTTGATGAAACTTCAAAATTTTCCAACTGAATCACTTGATTCTTCCTTCAATTTGCTCTTAAAATTCAAAAACCCTCACTTGCTCTCTTGCTTCCTTGATGTCCGGCCAACACAAAGAGAAAAGAAAAGAAAATGACAAAGTGTAAGAGACAAAGTCAAATTTCTCATTGCGAACCTCGGTTTCCACCCGAAAAGGATTCGGATGAACGTTCACTTGTTGTTAGGAGTCGCCACTCAGTTTTTTCTATTCAAAGGGAAAAACTAAGAAAACCCTTGTTTGACTCCAATTAATGCATCCAATGTAAAGGTTTCTAATCTACGAACCCAAGGAGGATTTGGGGACTATGTCATGTATTTGATTAATTTGCCCGGAAGAAACAAACCCAAAAGGGATGAAGAAAAGAAGACCAGCAAATTGTTAGTAAATTGTGGACTTGCTATTTGGGGTGAATCCCAAATATGCCTACATACTCTCATTTTTATGAGAGATCAAAGCCCATGTAGTTCGGAAAAGCCTATTTAAAGGCAATTATGCATTATGCATGTGTGTGTATGCTTCGTGCATTGTCGGGCTTTTTGCCAAAATTGTGAGATTTTCAGCACTTAGTGCCAAATTTGATGAAATTTGGATACTTAGTACCAAAAAGAATGCAATTTAGGCTCCGTGCCAAAAAGATTAATTCATTCGTGGCTTAATGCCAAAAGATTGATTGATTAGTTAATTAGGTCTTAGACCTAAAAGAATTAGGTCTTCAACCAAAAAGAAATTGAGAAGAAGGTGCAATGTTTAGGACATGCTTGGATTGACAAATGATGAATTAGGATACTACCTTGTTTAGGATTCTCCCACTTCGAAGTTCCAGATCTTGTTTTCTTAGACCTTGGATTATGATTCTTGATTCCTGCAGCACAGTGTTAGATTTATGCAAAGAAAAGTCCAAGAAGAGTTCTTAAACGTGTGAAATTAGAGAGTTCGTCAGCACGAGGCCCACCCGAAAAAGCCCAACCCTTTTTCTGAAAAGTCGAGGCCTTTTATAGACAAAATTTCAGACTGGACGGTGGTCGAACCGCCGTGGAAGTGACCAGCCCGGGAAAAAAAAGGAAAAACAGAAACGGCGGCGGTCGGACCGCCGGTCCCGGCGGTTCATCCCCCAAAATGGCAAAAAAAAACTCGCACTTTTTCGTTTAAACTGATTTTCCGGGAGCTACGGACCTCCAAAAATTATTCCGAGACCATATCTGTGATCCTTGCGTCGCTCCGGACATTTCAAATACCTTGAAGACATACTTTCGGTGAACTTTGCCGTGGTCATCCGGTTTGGTTTGGTCTTTTGCAGTCTGAGAAAATCGGCTTTCCGAGCCTCAAAATTCTAGTATTCACAATTGCCCCCCACTAGGGACCATAAAAATGATTTATGGGATCCAGTGGCCTTTTGAAGAGCGAATTTTGAGCGAGGGGTAAAAGACCCGCCTTTTGGCATTTCTGGATTGCTTGCAACACTTCTGATTTTTCTCTGATTGTATTCTGACTTTTCTGCATCTGCACTTTTGTTTAGCACAAACAGTACATATGTATGCATGATGTCCCCTTTTATTTTCATAAAGGTATTTATTTGCTTCTTTACAACCATTGCATGCACAACTGGACCAAGAGTCTTCAAAAGGTTGAAAGGATCAATATGGGAAGATATGGATTGAAAGCTATTGCTACTCTTAGAGGCGTAGCTGTAGATTGGGATTTCTTGCATGTTTGTGTCAGATTTTGGGATCCCCAAGCTCACGTGTTTAGATTTGGTGCCCGGATGGACGAGATGTGTCCTCTTTTTGAGGAATTCTGCTCAATTATTGGATGTGACCCAAATGCCCCTAGGCATGAGGTTCGAGTTGGCCATGTGGGGTCTTTTCAGAGGCTTTTCAACTTTACAAGGCCTCAAGCTCAAGCTATGATTGTGGATGGGAATAAGGCGATGTTGCTTCCTTTGATTGATGCATTCCTGACTGCTAATTTTGAAGATGAGATTTAACTGAAGCATAGGATGCGAGCTTTTATTTTCTGCCTGTTAGCTGGGTTTCTTTTCAACCGTGACCCTGGCTTCGGAGATTTAAAGCTTTACCCCATGGTTAGGCAAATGGAAGATTGATCAGAGGGTTCCTCTTCCTGTTGGGCTTACTGTTGCTGCCCCTATTACGCCCGGAGTTACTCGAGCTCCTCTTGAGTTAGGAACCTACAGATGATCAGACCTTTTGCAGAGCCTTCCCTTATCGAACCTACTCCAAAGTATAGGACTTGATTTATAGCCATAGTTTGGCTAATTGAAAAGCCAAGGAGGCATGCATTGCTGTAGGAGTTGGAGGGAGAGGATGTGGTTCCTCTTAACGAGGGGAAGATAGATGTTGCAGAAAGTTTCGGAACTAAGGAAGATACCGAAGACTCTGCCCCACGTAGGAGACGTAGGATTTAGATCCTAGGGTTGACTCTATTGTCTGCTTTTTTGGATTGCTTTTACCTTTTTGGTTTATTGGATGTTTAGGACTTATGGTTTGACTCTTTTCATGGAATGAATGACTCTTTTTGTAATGAATGATTCTTTTTTGGAATGAATGACTCTTTCATTTGCTTTTCAAGCATTATCTACTTTATTTACTTGCTCTAATTTTTGCCTAAGCCGTCCTTTCGGATTTTCAACTTAGCGAGCTCTTACCCATTCTTGCCTAAGCCGCCCTTTGCGGGTTTTTAACTTAGTGGAAATTTTTTTTTTATGTTGGCAAAAGAAAAGTTAATCAATGGTTTTCATTGAAATTTAGACCATGCTCAAGGAGAGCTGCCTACATATCTCGAATTAGTTTGCGAGAATCAGGTCTAATGTAGTTCCTTACAATGCATGATTATACATAATATTTCTTTAATTGATCCAGATTGCATGGGTTTGTGAACTCCAGACCATCCAAATCATACAAGATGACGGCTCCGCCGGAAAGTATTTTCTTTACAATGTAGGGTCCAGCCCAAAGAGGACGAAACTTCCCACAAGGATCTGTAACAGGTGTTCTGATCTCTTTCAGAACCAAACAACCTTCTTCCAACTTTTGATCTTTGACCTTTTTGTTGAAATGTCTGGCCATTCGCCTCTGATACCCTTGAATATGATGTAGAGCTTGAAGTCTTTTTTCATCCAAACCCAATAACTGATGATGATAATTGCCAATCCATTCAGCTTCATTTATCTGACTTTCTTGAATTATCCTCGCCGATTGAACTTCCAGTTCAATGGGGAGTACTGCTTCCATTCCGTACACCAGTGAATACGGGGTTGCCCCAGTAGGAATTCTAATTGATGTTCTATATCCCCACAAAGCTAGTGGTAACTTCTCATGCCAACACCTGTGTTCCTTGATCATTTTTTGTATGATCACCTTTATAGACTTATTTGCTGCTTCTACAGCTCCATTCGTTTGAGGTCTATAAGGAGAGGACTTATGATGCTGGATCCTCTTATCCTTCAAGAGTTTAGCAAATTCTGCTTGGAAATGAGTTCCATTATCAGTGATAATCTCAAATGGCGTTCCGTACCGACAAAGGATGTTGGTTCGGACAAACTGTGCTGCCTTTTTTGCGTCACATTCTGTATAGGAAGCTGCTTCAACCCACTATGTGAAGTAATCCACCACTACCAAGATAAACTAATGTCCATTCAAAGCTCTCGGATGTATTTTGCCAATTATATCTATTCCCCAAGTAGCGAAGGGCCATGGAGAAGTGATTGGATTCAGGGCAACGGGAAGTTGCTTCTACAGCTTAGCAAATATCTAGCACTGATGGCATTCTTGCACAAATGCCACACAGTCTGTATTCATGGTGGACCAATAATATCCTAGATTGGCTATTTTTCGAGCCAAGGCGATCCCATACATATGCGGTCCTGATTCGCCACCATGCACCATTTCCATTATCCGCTTAGCCTCTGCTTCGTTCACACACCTTAGGTGCATTCCATTCCAACTTCTTTTGTAGAGGATATCTCCATTAAGAATGTAACCTGTGGCTAGCTGCCTTATTACTCTCTGATCAACCCTTGATGATCCCTCCGGATAACTTCCATCCTTGAGATAACTCTTGATATCCCAGAACCATGGTTTACCATCGGCCAAATGCATTACGTGGGCAGGTTGCTTCTGAAGTTGAACTTTCAATGGATGAATGGCTTTCCCCTCCTTGATATTGATCATGGAAGCTAAAGTAGCCAAGGCATCAGCAAACTGATTCTTTGCTCTTGGGAGATATTCGAAGGACAAATCATCGAATTGTTGTGCCAAATGATCAAGGCATTGTAGGTAAGGAACCAAACGCTCTTCTCTTATTTTCCATTTCCTTAAAGCTTGTGACACTATTAAAATAGAATCACCATAGACCTTTAGGTTCTTAATCCCCAATCCCAGGGCGGCTTCGAGCCCATTGATGCAAGCTTCATATTCTGCTTCATTGTTTGTGCAGCTAAAGTCAAGTTTAACTGCAAAGGGAATGTATTCTCCACAAGGAGTTTTGAACACAATCCCAATTCCATTTCCATGATAATTGGATGCCCCATCAAAATACATCTCCCAAACACTTCTTTCCACATTCAAGAGGTCTTCGTCAGGGAAATTCATTTCTCGCATTTCGTCTTTTACGGGTAATTCTGCTAACTGGTCAGCTATTGCCCCACCTTTCACAGCTTTCCTTTGAATGAATTTTAAGTCAAAAGCTGCCAATGTTGATACCCACTTTGCCATTTTGCTGTCCAAAACAGGCCTCTCCATAAGGAATTTCAAGGGACTCTGCTCTGCGATGACACAAGTAGTGTAAGAAGACAAGTAGTGTTGTAACTTCGTGCAAGCCCAATACAATGCTAAACACAACTTCTCAATCTTGTTATACTTTAACTCATAGTCCAGCATCCTTTTGCTGAGGTAGTAAATTGCATTTTCTACCTTTGTATCTTCGACTTCTTGAGCTAGCATTGCACCCATGGCTTCATCTGTTACAGACAAATACAAGAGCAGAGGTTTTCCCATTTTGGGAGGCTGCAGAATTGGCGGACTTAACAAGTATTCTTTAATCTTGTCGAAGGCCTTCTGGCAGTCTTCATTCCATTCTTGTGAAGCACCTTTCCTTAGTAGCTTAAAGATAGGACTACAAGTCTCTGCCAACTGCGATATGAATCGATTGATATACTGTAATCTACCAAGAAAGCCTCAAATCTCCTTTTTTGTTCTTGGTGGAGGCATTTTCAGAATAGCCTTTGACTTTGCTGGATCAACTTCTATTCCTTTCTTGCTGACCAAATATCCCAAAAATAAGCCTGATGTTGCTCCAAATAGGCACTTTGCAGGATTAAGCTTCAAATTGTACTTGCGAAGTCTAAGGAAGAACTTCTCAAGTGCTTCAACGTGCTCTTCCGGAGATTTTGACTTAACAATCATATCGTCAACATACACTTCTACTTCTTTGTGAATCATGTCATGAAAGACTGTTATCGCCATCCTTTGGTAGGTAGTTCCTGCATTTATCAATCCAAAAGGCATAACCCTGTAGCAGAAAGTGCCCCATTCTGTAATGAAAGCTGTCTTTTCTTTGTCCGGTGGATGCACCATGATCTGATTGTACCCAACCGCAAGGTCAGTCATGGAAACCATCATATGCCCAGCCATCCTGTCTATTAGCAAATCGATGTGTGGTAGCGGGAAATCGTCCTTGGGACAAGCCTTATTCAAATCTCTATAGTCAACACACATCCTGACCTTTCCGTCTTTCTTCGGGACTGACACAATGTTTGCTAACCAGGAAGGGTAGACAATTGGTTCTATGAACTTATTATCCAGTTGCTTGGCAATCTCATCTTTAATTTTCAAAGACCATTCTGGCTTCATTCTTCTCAACTTCTACTTAACCGGCTTTGCATCGGGTTATAGTGGAATCTTGTGAACTGCTATTGCTGGGTCTATTCCAGTGACATCACTTGTCTTCCACATGAAGCAGCCGACATATCTTTTGATACACTCAACAACCTGTTCCTTATTCACACAATCATATGCAATGTATGTATATTCATTTTCTTTGCCAATTATTATCTTTTCATTCATTTCTTTTATTTCATTTATTTCATTTTTACTAGATAATACTTGGAAAGCAAAAGACATAGGGTAACCAAGAACTTGAACAGTTTCATTAATAATGGCGGAGTCATCCTCTAGAGTTACATTATATTCGACATCAGGGTTTTCTATTCTTGAAGCTAAAGAAGACTCAGCACTAAACTCTGACTCAGTGTTTGACTCAAGATTTGACTCAGTACAAGACTCAGGTTCAGGGTATGACATATGACTAGGTTTGACTATATCTGCTTGTCCCTCCTCGGCATACCAGTTCATCAGTGGTCCATCTGTTGTCTTGATCAGCTTCATGAAGTCCCTTTTGTCTTCAAAATTGGTTATCATAGCAACCTCATCAAAGAGACTAGGCTGCATGATATCTTCCACTTGTGGGTCAGTTATAGGTTCTGGCTCTTCTTCCTTTATGGTCAAAACATCATTGAACATCTCAAAACCTGGTAGCTTCTTTCCAGTCATAGGAGAATAGAACGGCTCCTGGAAACCACAGTAAGGAACTGTTTTCCTAGGTTTGTAGAAGTGATCGTTCAGGGTTCTAAAGTAAGGACGCATTTTGAGGCTTTTTGCCCCCCAAGTCTTCTTTTTGTTCTTCCCATGCTCAAACTCTTCTATCTCCTCGTCTGTGGGTTTGTACCCCAAGCCAAAAGTTCCCTTATTCTCAGGCTCTTCCCATGGCCACACTATAGATGATTTTCTCCCAGACTTTATCATTTCCATCCCGGGTAGCAGACCTACCCTCAGCATCATTCCAACCAGGCAATTGATTTGGATCCCCCCAAAGTCATATAGGATAAATGGCCTTTTGGGCCTCTCTCCTTCGATGCATTGAACAGTGTCATAATGGAACCCAATCAAGGCCATAGCAGTTTCACCAAGAACAACCTCAAAGAGAGACTGATCCGTGTTTTCTTGTTGATTTCACATGTGTCCCCTTTGATAGTGATGATTTTTCCTTCAAAAGGGAACTTAAGTTTTTGATGTAATGAAGATGGTACAACATTATTCTGATGAATCCACGGCCTTCCAAGGAGGAGATTAAAGCTTGCGGGTACATCAATGACCTAGAACGGCACTCCCATTTTCACCGGTCCAATAGCAACTTCCAGAGTAGCAACACCCAAAATTTCTCTTCAAGTGTTATCATATGCTCTAACAATTTGATCAGAAGGTGTAAGATCTATAGCCTCCAACCCCAGACAACTTGCTACTTTCAAGGGACATACATTTAAGGCTGACCCATTATCAATGAGAACCATGGGCACAGTCTTTCCCCCAGTTTGTATGGTGATGTATAGAGCATCATTGTGTTTCATGCCGTCTTCTGGTAAATCTTCATCAGAAAATCTGATACTCAATGCCTTGGTTGATTGGGTCAAAGTGGCCACCAAAGCTTCTGGGCTTGTGTCTACTGATGTATCAAGTTGACTCAAAGCTTTACTGAGAGCCTGACGATGTGGGAATGTGGAAGCAAGGAGCTCCCAAATTGACACCTTAGCTTGAGTTTGTTTAAGTTGAGTGAGGACAGGGTCTTCCTTTGGTTCTAGCGTCTTCTTATATGGGTGATTCGGGGTCTTAGGGGCTTTCCCCAAGTCAAGTGGTTGATATTTCCTTCCACTTCTTGTCAAAGCATCGACCTCTTCAGCGAGGTCATTCAGATCTAGCACACATATTTCATTCATTTCCAAGAGAAGTTTGAAAGGATCAAACAACTCTTCTTCCACAGTGATGGCGTGGATGGAATGATTGGGCAAAGGGTTAGTATTAATGTTTGGTCGACTCCTGAGAGGAATGATGTCACCACTATCCACCAAATCCTGGATGCGGTTTTTCAGAGTCCAGGAAGCATCTGTCCTATGCCCTTTTCCTTTATGGTATTCACAGTACTCATTGGCCTTATAATTGGAGGGTAATGGGTTTGGAGGAGGCCTCGGGTCCAAAGGCTTCAAGTACTTTCCTTCCACAGCCTTTTTAAACACTAGATGAAGGGGCATCCCAAGGTCGGTATATTGCCTTCTTGGCTGATTTCTCTGCCCAAGATTGCCCACACGTAAATGATTCGCAGGGGCAATATTGGCCACTTCATTGACCTTGCTTGAGGAAGCAGCTTGGCCCTGTTTCTTATACTTTGAAGTAGCTCCCTCATCCACTATCTTACCCAATTGTATCAAATCTTCTACCTTAGTTGCAGTCGCAATGAGCGATTTGAAAGTAGGTAGGTATTGGGTTTGCAGTTGAGCTTGATATGTAGGCCTTAAATTCTTGATTATAATATCAATCTGCTCCTGTTCTGAAGGGCGATTAATCATTTGGGCAGCCTTCGCCCTCCATCTCGTAAGGAACGAGGAGAAGGGTTCATTGTTGTTTTGTTTGGTAGTCTCAAGCTCTCTTCTAGTGACATCTACCTCAATATTGTAGTGGTATTGAGTGTTAAATGCATTGCAGATGTCTTCCCAGGTCTTAATCTTGGCATGATCCAGAATTACAAACCATTTAAGGGCAGCACTAGTCAAGGATTGATGGAAGAGTTGAGCAAAGAGCTCGTCATTTAAACCCCAAGGGCTTAAGGCCCCTACATACATCTTCAGGTGGGTTTTAGGGCAAGTAGTCCCATCAAATCTGTCCATCCCAGGCATCTTGAATTTTGGAGGCAACCTAGCTTGGGGAAACAAGGATAAGGAATCCATGTCTACCACCTCTTTATGAGTTTTCATGGCAGTGATTGACCTTTCAAGCAATTCAAGTTTCTTTTTTAGTTCATCAGTTTCAGTAGCATTCTTAGAGGGTGGGTGGATCCTCTAAATTGATGACAGGGGTATTATTTTGAGCAGTCATGGGGGTACTAGTTTGTCTCACAATAGGTTCCTTCCCTAGATTTCCAGGAGTAGTGGCTGTCTTTGGTGCCCCTCCCAATTCGGCCAAGATGGCTACCCTTTGGGCGGTCAAGGCTTCATCAATTCTTTCTTGAATCCTAGTTTCAATTTCCTTAACCTGACCATCTAGTAAGCCTTAATCTGTTCAATAGTAGCCATTTCAGTAATTGGAGTAGTTGGTGAAGTTGGGGTAGTAGGACTTGTGGGTGATTGCACAGTTGAAGTTGGTGGTGTAGCTTGTGTAGGTGAAGGCACACAGATAGTGGGTACCTACAAAGGTCAAGGGTAAAGGATCAGGGTAGTGTGTAGGGTAGGAAGACTCTTGGTCCACTTGCATATATCAAAAGGTTTTCCCCAAAACAATGTTGTTATGTTGCATGAATGCACCTCATCACATCATAATTCATTTTAATGGAATGTGGCACTATTATTGGGTACATACAACCTAAGGGAGGGTTCTATTGTTACATGAAAAATAGAGAATAGGCTTATAATAGGGACCCTTGAGTCTTGAGTAAGATATACCTAACCACATGTGAAACAAAGAGTTTTGCGTGGGTCCAACAGTGCGTTTACTCATGGGCCACTCCAAAAGGATTGGAATTGTTTGCGACAACAGGGAGGACGCTTTGGCTGTCCGCCGGCATAATCAAGGAGACCTGCCGGTCAGCGCTACTTGCTATCCAGACTCAGAATTTTGAATAGAGAGAGAAGAAATTCATTTGAAAACAATTTTTTATGCAATGGAGGAAAATGATTCCCCCATATAATGCAAGAGAAAAAGATTCTCTAGATGACAAAGCAAATGCACAATTAATCAAACAAGGGGTCCATCAAAGGAAAAAGATTCCTTTTATCAATTTTATTCCAATATCCTTAAGGAAAGGATATATATTGCTAAGGTACCCTGCAAAATAAATAAAAGTACCCTAAAGAAGGGCAAGTTAGTCAAATAAACAATTGCAGTCCACTAAGATCCCATAAATTGTTTTTATGGTCCCTAGTGGAGTCGCCAAACTGTGAACCTCGGTTTCCACCCGAAAAGGATTCGGATGAACGTTCACTTGTTGTTAGGAGTCGCCACTCAGTTTTTTCTGTTCAAAGGGAAAAAATAAGAAAACCCTTGTTTGACTCCAATTAATGCATCCAATGTAAAGGTTTCTAATCTATGAACCCAAGGAGGATTCGGGGACTATGTCATGTATTTGATTAATTTGCCCGGAAGAAACAAACCCAAAAGGGATGAAGAAAAGAAGACCAGCAGATTGTTAGTAAATTTTGGACTTGCTATTTGGGGTGAATCCCAAATATGCCTACATACTCTCGTTTTTATGAGAGATCAAAGCCCATGTAGTTCGGAAAAGCCTATTTAAAGGCAATTATGCATTATGCATGTGTGTGTGTATGCTTCGTGCATTGTCGAGCTTTTTGCCAAAATTGTGAGATTTTCAGCACTTAGTGCCAATTTTGATGAAATTTGGATACTTAGTACCAAAAAGAATGCAATTTAGGCTCCATGCCAAAAAGATTAATTCATTCGTTGCTTAATGCCAAAAGATTGATTGATTAGTTAATTAGGCCTTAGACCTAAAAGAATTAGGTCTTCGACCAAAAAGAAATTGAGAAGAAGGTGCAATGTTTAGGACATGCTTGGATTGACAAATGGTGAATTAGGATACTACCTTGTTTAGGATTCTCTCACTTCGAAGTTCCAGATCTTGTTTTCTTAGACCTTGGATTATGATTCTTGATTCCTGCAGCACAGGGTTAGATTTATGCAAAGAAAAGTCCAAGAAGAGTTCTTAAACGTGTGAAATTAGAGAGTTCGTCAGCACGAGGCCCACCCGAAAAAGCCCAACCCTTTTTCTAAAAAGTTGAGGCCTTTTATAGACAAAATGGCACAAAAAAACCCGCACTTTTTCGTTCAAACTGATTTTCCGTGAGCTACGGACCTCCAAAAATTATTCCGAGACCATATCCGTGATCCTTGCGTCGCTCTGGACATTTCAAATACCATGAAGACATACTTTCAGTGAACTTTGCCGTGGTCATCCGGTCTGGCTTGGTCTTTTGCAGTCTGAGAAAATCGGCTTTCCGAGCCTCAAAATTCGAGTATTCACACTCATATCTTTAAACCTCCACCAAGTATTCCAAATAAGAAATTACTTAAATGCCCTCTTCTATTTATTTTAGCTCCCTTTCCCTTACTTTCCTTTTTAGTAATTTCGCAAATAACAAATTAAATATCTTCTTCCTTTGACCATCCATTTTGACTTGTATATATGTTATATATATTTCCATATATACAACATATAAACTCTCTCTTAATTCTTTTTCTTTCCAATTACACATGTATATTTAATTCAAATAAAACAACAATTATATCAAAACTTCTAGGGCACACTTTGGGATATTAAAAAAGAAATACAAATAAAAAAAAGAAGATGTGGGGAACAAGGGAGAGTTGTGTGAGCTGGTGTGAGTTGGAAAGCATGGCCTTGGAGCTTTGGAGGGAAAGAAAATGAGAAGAAGAGGGAGATGAAAGAGGGGGGAGCTTCTGCAGAGGGCTGGAGTTTTGTGCAGGAAACAGAGAACAGAGGTAGAGAAGAGAGGTTTGAGAGGAGGAGGCTGGGCATACACGTTTTGTGCAAGGAGGGAGTGACACTTTCCTTGACTCTTCATCTTCATCCTCCATTTCCATCCTCTCCAACATTTGCATCTTCCATTGGCAGCTCCTGGAGATTGAAGAAGCTACATTGAAAGGGGTTTTTCTATTTTCTCCTTTTATGTATTTTAATGTTATTGTTGTTGTTGTTGTATTAAGTGTATTGAACATGAACTAAATCATTCTCTATCTAGATGTTAATGAACCCTAGCTTATTTGTATGATTGGATACTTTTAATTGATTTAGTTGTTTTATTCTTATGATGCTTAATGATTATTGCCAATTGATGATAGCATGCTTATTGATTGGTTGCCATTTTCATATTATTGACTTGAGAAAGCTTGATATGAATTGATTACTCATAAGGGTTGAGGATTGATTGGGGTGCTAGAGATAGACCTACAAGATCCTTTGGTTTATAGTTTCTTGTTCTTAATGCATGATCTATTTAATTGTGTTTTGAGAAGAGATTCCGGCACTCTACTTAGTGATTAGGGATTAATTTGCTCGAGAGAGGTTTTAGTCTAAGTTAGAGGAATGCCAACTCAACTCTATCATGTAATGTAATTGAGGCTAGGGGAATTCAATATCTAGATAGTATCATTATCATTAATCCTTTTTACACAACACACAATTTATCTTTATGTTCATTTATTTAAGTTAATTGTCTTTAATTACAAAACACCACAAAAATATTGATTTGCTAAACAACAGTTAAGATTTGCACTAGTGCTTCGCATTGTCCTCGGTGGAACGATAACTCACTCACTACTTTATTACTTGGGCGACCCGTGCACTTGCAGTATTGCTATAGCTCTAGGCCCGAGGCATCAATATTAATCCCCAAATATAAATTAATTGAAAGAACAAAATTAAATGAGACACCCACAAAGTGAAAATATATCTTTATAACCTCAAAATCTAAATAAAAATTGCAATCCACAAACATATAAATAATCATCATACAAGAAAAAAATTAGAACTTAATTAAAAGGAAATTAAGATTAATCGCAGTAATTGCAATCCACAAACACATCTTAGTATTAACTCGTTAACAAAATATAGGGCATGATGCACACGGTGGTCCAACACGGCCTACATAGCACCTCCAAAAGGTAAATGATTTATCAAACTCGTTGAATGAGTTGCTTCCTCAAGAACATATATTATTAATTTAGGGTTTAATACTAAAATTAGTGTTTAGGATGATGGGATTAGGGTTTGCAAATTAGGTTTAAATTCTAAAACTAGGGTTTGGATGATCAAATTAGGGATTTATTGATGGAATGGGGATCAAATCCTAAAACTATGGTTTTACTGCATGATCAAACCAAATAAAGTAAAGTAAGATGAATCTTGCAAAGTTACAAAAATATCAAAGTGTTTAATTTTTAAATTAAACAAAGAAAAGTAGAGGTGACCATATTGATGTCATAGATTCCATCAAGTAATTGCATTGATCTAATGTAACACCCTATGCCTTATATATGAACCATACATATACCCCGTACACATAAAATATTAATATAAAATATAATGATGTCACGTTACAGTATTGTTTAAACATTTACCTTAATTCCACATTAATAATATATTTAATGCAAGAACATTTTATATTATCAAATCTCATTCATATGAAGTAAGATTTCTAAAATCATTAAAATTTTCATTTAATAACATATATACATTTATACATCATATTTCCAAAAATTCACTGATATACACATATTTATGATGAAAATACAACATAACACATTGTACATACATGCACCACCTTCTAGTTGGTCGATGGCACACCCTCAGTCTTCTCATGGCATAACTATCCGACTCTCAGATCAGTAATCTATTCACCTGCGAGATTCACAAAATGACGCTAAGCTCAAAAGCTTAGTGGTACTTATAAACATCATATACATACTGTAGACCCTTAATTTTTGACCTAATCTGGTCCAATATTTTTTATAGTCCAAAATAATTTTTGTGGTAATTTAATATAATAATATTTATTTTAGTATTTATTATTTTTAATTTTTAATAAAAATAAAAAAGGTAATATTAGCATAGTTAAAAAAATATAAATAAAATAAATAAATAAAATTGGTGACGAAAAAATCGATGACGAAAAGTACATTGGCTTGGGCCAATTCGCCCCAGGAAATTCCTGTGGCGAATTGGGCACAAGCCAATTCACCATAGGAAATTCCTGCAGCGAATTGGCTGGCCCGCTCATAATTGTCGTGCTGGCCCGCTGTAACACCCCTTCCCGACCTACATGTGTAAGCTGAGTAGAGGCGCCACACTAACCTAATGTTGCTACCAATTTTACTTAGTCAAATTTTAGTTCCGATTTTTTTTTTCAAAAATTTTGCCATAGTTTCGCCTAAAAATTGAGTCCCAAGTGTCGACAAAACCGGTTTTTTTCTTATTTTTAAAAAACATTTTACACAAACCAATGCAAACAAAATCATTCTCAGTACACTCCCAATAAATCCCCCTTGTAACCTCAACTACAACCTGCAAAAAGAATTTACACTTCTAGTGCAACATAAAATAAAGGTTTTGTGACAACCCCTATATTTAAATATTACACAGCGGAAGTTATAAAATATTTACATATTTACATACTAAACATTTCTTTACAAAATATAAAGAAATATACATGATTGGCAAGTCTACTCTGATCTTTAAGCTCCCAAAATGGATTCTTCAAGGTCTACTCTCACTTGGTCTTGATGAACTCTCGGGTTCAACTCTATCAACTCTATTACCTGCGTGATTAAACACTATCGCGCTAAGCCAACGGCTTAGTAAGATAAAACATGCTAATGGTATGCTTTAATGTAATGCAATGCCACATATGTTATTGATAAGATCAACATCATAAATATAAAGTTAATCACATAATTATGCATTTCACAAATCATAGTCAGATGAGTATACCCCATTTCAACATCTTTCCACATTCAACATTACTCAATCATACTCAATAACCAACATCTCATTTCATTAACTCATAACATTATTTATGACATTCATATAACCTTGACACCTATGGGCCCAACAAGTATTTAATACGATATTCAGAGTTCAGAGTTACTGATTTGGTTCATAGTCACAATAATCATGCCCGTAGGCAAATGTATATACATGTATCTCTATCCATGGATAGTGTAACAGACCCAGTCTCTTGGACCATCAACTCAACACATATGAGGAGATCCTCAACCCGGCAAGACTGTTACAAATCATATATTTCATGTTCACAATTCTCATAGTGTAATAGACCCAGTCTCTTGGACTCTCAACTCAACACATATGAGGAGATCCTCAACCCGGCAAGACTGTTACCTTTCATCATTTCTTAGGCATGCCACCCAAATCCAGAACTCTGAAACTGAATAACATATTAAACAAACAATTCATTTATTATATAGTTACCATTTCCATTCTCAAATTCTCATCACATTTAGGCAAACATGCCTTCTTTCTTTCAATATCATCATCATAGCCAATCACAATGGCATTGTCTCATATCATGTCTTATTTGAATTATCATTTCAATTTCAATGTATATTATTCATGAAACACATAACCATTCACAATGCATAACATAACATTGTTCAATCTCAACAATGCAATTAGGGCAAAGAACAATTGATATGATTCATATGAATAATACATTCTGGTTTTAGACTCCATTTTATCCTTATTTTGAAAAATTGTATAAAATAATCTACTTGATTAAAAATTCTAAAATTTTTACAGAATTTAGTTTTGTATCTTAAAATCATTCCTTTAAAATTTCAGATCAAACTGAACACAAAATCTTGGTCAAATAGTTCACCTAACCAGACTGCCCCAATTGCCCTGCATCCTGGCAGCAGTTCTGAACTTTGTGAATTCCATAAATCAAATTCAATCAACGTGGTTCCAAATTATTTTTCTCAAATACTAGACTCACTAAGCAACAACATATCCAAAATTCAATTGGATATGATTTTTCTACATTTTATTAAAAATCCCGAAATATAGCTGTCTCAGTTAAGGTACCTGCTGGAACAGTTCTACTAAAAATAATCTTTCTAAACTCATAACCATTCCAAAATCGAATCAACATATTTTTAAGTCATTCTAGACTCATAGAGCCACAACATATCAAAAATTCACTTCAAGAACATTTTTCTATAATTAATTAAAAATCATACAAGTTACAGCCTTTACTAATTGTAAAACAGAAAAAGAATTCACTAAACACACTCTTACTCTTCCATCACCAACACCAACCAAGCTTCTTATCTTTAATTCCATTTCAACACTTGAGAATAAATCATAAACACATCTCATCATCAAATCATCAAACCCTAATTAACTTCCCATACCACTTCAAAAGTAGGAAAGAAATCAAAGGAAAGATCTTACCTTAGTTAAAACTTCTTGAATCAACACTTAAACACTTAATCTTCCTTCAATTTGAGCTCAACACATCAAGATCCTCTCTTAACCACTTGCTTTCCTTTCTCTATGGAGGAGCCGGCCACACACATGAAGAAGAAGAAGAAATTATGAATAAACCAAAGTCAACTCTTCTTTAAATCTCCACCAAGAGTTCCAATTCAAGCAATTACTTAATTACCCTTAATCATTTAATTTAACTTTTGTCTCATGTATGCCCATGATAGTAATTACACATATCACATAAAAATATCTCTCTTCCTTTGACTCTTCCTTTGACCCATTTATATGTTATATATATCCTCATATACACAATATATACCGTTCTCTCTAAACCCTAATTCTTTCCCAATACACATATACACAAGCATTCTCCTCCCATTTCTTTTCTTATCCCATCATATACATTCAATCCAATTTACAACAATAACAACAACACAATATGCAAAACTTCTAGGGCATAAATGAGGATATTACAATTCTCCCCCTCTAAAAAGAAAATTTCGTCCTCGAAATTACCTGATATTAAAGCTGAAACAATTGCGGATATTGCTCTTGCATGGATTGTTCACTTTCCCAAGTTGCTTCTTCTTTTCCATGATTCTTCCACAAAATCTTCACAAGTGGCACTTTCTTGTTTCTCAACTCTTTCACATCACATGCCAAAATAGCAACTGGTTCCTCTTCAAATGTCAAATCAGGATTTACTTCAATTGACTCAATCGGCAACACATGAGATGGATCCGACCTATACCTCCTCAACATAGAAACATGAAATACGTTATGAATACGATCCAACTCAAGTGGCAGAGCAAGTCGATACGCCACTGGCCCAACTCTTTCTAACACTTCATACGGCCCAATGAAACGAGGACTCAATTTTCCTTTCCGACCGAACCTCAAAATCTTCTACCAAGGAGACACTTTCAGAAATACCTTATCTCCAACATTAAACTCTATATCTCTCCTTTTCAGATCTGCATAAGATTTCTGTCGGTCTGAAGCTGCTTTTAACCTGCCTCGAATTAACTTTACTTTTTCTTCAGTTTCTTGAATCAAATCAGGACCAACCAACTTATTATCTCCAAGCTCATTCCAACAAAGAGGTGTCCTACACCGTCTGCCATACAATGCTTCAAACGGTGCCATACCAATGCTGGATTGGTGACTGTTATTGTATGCAAACTCCACAAGAGGTAAAAACCTATCCCAACTTCCAGAGAAATCGATGACACAGCTTCTCAACATGTCCTCAATAATCTGTATCACCCTCTCTGACTGTCCATCCGTCTCTGGATGAAAAGCAGTGCTGAAATGCAGTCGAGAACCTAAAGCACTATGCAAACTCTTCCAAAATCTGGAAGTAAACCTGGGATCTCGATCAGACACTAAAGAAGTTGGAACACCATGCAGTTTCACAATCTCATGGATATACAGCTCAGCCAACCTCTCCAAAGAGTAATCCATCCGCACCGGAAGGAAATGAGCTGTCTTAGTCAATCTATCCACAATCACCCATATGACATCATGTTTCCTTTGTGTCAATGGCAACCCAGACACAAAGTCCATTGTCACTCTTTCCCACTTCCATTCTGGCACTGACAACGGTTGAAACAACCCGGTGGGAACTTGATGCTCTGCTTTAACCTTCTGACAAGTGAGACATTTTGATACAAACTCAGCAATGTCTCTCTTTAACCCAATCCACCAATAATGCTGTCTCAAATCATGATACATCTTGGTATTGCCTGGATGCATAGCAAACATCGACTGATGAGCTTCTTCCAAAATAATGTTCTTCAAATCAGCATCATCGGGTACACATAATCTGTTTTTAAACCATAGGCTCCCATCACTCTTCACAACAAAATCTCTACTCTTTCCACTCTGACAATATGAAATAATCTTCTGAATCTTCATATCAGTCATCTGAGCCTCTTTAATCTGATCTAACAAAACTGGCTTCAATTGCAACTGTGCCAACAATGCACCATCATCACAAGGTACAAAACTGGCATGCAATGCTCTCAACTCAACAAGCAACGAGAGCGAGTAAACTGTTAAACCAGCTAAAGACTTCCGACTCAAGGCATCAGCAACAACATTTGCTTTACCTGGATGATAGTCAATCAAGCAGTCCTAGTCTTTAATCAATTCTAACCATCTCCTCTGACGAAGATTGAGTTCTTTCTGGACACCCAAATACTTCAAACTCTTGTGATCAGTGTAGATGAAACATTTCTCCCCAAACAGATAGTGGCGCCAAATCTTTAATGCAAACACAATAGCAGCCAATTCCAAATCATGGGTCGGATAGTTAAGCTCATGCGGTTTCAACTACCTAGATGCATAAGCTATAACTTTACCTTCCTGCATCAATACACACCCCAAACCTCTATGTGAAGCATCACTGTAGATCACATATGGTTTGCCTTCCACAGGTAAAGTAAGAACAGGCGCTTGAGTCAACATATCTCTCAACTGCTCAAAGCTAGCCTGACACTGATCCATCCACAAAAACCTCACTCCCTTATGAAGCAATCTGGTGAGTGGAGTAGCTATTAAAGAAAACCCTTTCACAAACCGCCGGTAATAGCCTGCCAAACCTAGAAAACTTCTAATCTCTGTCACAGACTTAGGTGGACTCCAATTCAGAATAGCTTCAACTTTACTTGGATCAACTCTAATGCCTTCTGCTGAAACAATATGTCCGAGAAAAGCTACTTGATCCAACCAAAACTCACACTTCGACAATTTAGCAAACAACTGCTTCTCTCTCAAAATCTGCAACACAATCCGCAGATGCATATCATGTTCCTCTTCATTCCGCGAATACACCAGAATGTCATCAATGAAGACCACTACAAACTGATCCAAATAGGGCCTAAACACCCTATTCATCAAATCCATAAAAGCTGCAGGTGCATTTGTTAGACCAAAAGGCATAACTAGAAATTCATAATGCCCATACCTGGTCCGAAAGGCGGTCTTCGGAACATCCTCAGCTCTGACTCTCAGCTGATGGTACCCAGATCTCAAATCAATTTTAGAAAATACAGCTGCACCCTTCAATTGATCAAAAAGGTCATCAATTCTAGGCAAAGGATATTTATTTTTAATAGTCACCTTGTTCAATTGTCTATAATCGATACACAACCTCATAGTACCATCTTTCTTTTTCACAAATAGCACAGGAGCTCCCCAAGGAGAAACACTGGGGCGAATAAATCCTTTGTCCAATAACTTCTGTAATTGCACTTTCAACTCCCTTAATTCTGCTGGTGCCATTCTGTAAGGAGTAATCGAGATAGGAGTGGTACCAGGCAACAATTCGATACCGAACTCCACCTCTCTCTCAGGAGGCAATCCTGGCAACTCCTCTGGAAAAACATCAGGGAACTCTGCAACTATGGCAATACTATCAATAGGAGAACCCTTCACTCTAGTATCCACCACATGAGCAAGATAAGCTTCACACCCCTTCCTAATCAATCTTCTAGCTGCAACAGCTGAAACAAATAAGGAGGCTAGTTGTTCCTGCTCATTAGATACTATCACATCTCTACCATCAACAGTTCTCAAAGAAACAATTTTCTTTTTACAATCAACTACAACTCCATGTCTAGCTAACCAATCCATGCCTAGGATCACATCATATTCCTTAAATGGCATCTCAATCAAATCTCCAAGGAACTCCTCACCCTGCACCCTCACTGCACTATCCCGGTGCACTTTACTAACCATCACACTATGCCCTAACGGATTTGTCACCAACACATCAAATCCTAGGGACTCAGCATGCACATCAAACACAGGCAAAACAGATGCACTAATATATGAATGTGTGGAACCCGGATCAATCAAAGCAAGTACTGAAATATCAAATAAAGAAAAAGTACCAGCTATGACTGCCGATGCATCTGTCTGCCTCTGCATAACATACATCCTCTGGGAAGATCCAACCTCCTCTGGTCTACCCTCCCTGGATGTAGCACCTCCTCTAGAACTGAACCCTGGTCTACCTCCTCGGCTGGCACCTCTGCCTCCTCGGCCTCCCCTCGCACTAGGTCGAGAAGCTGCTGTATCAACTGACATCTGTTCCTGCCTCTCAGGACAGTCTCTCACAAAGTGATCAGGTGATCCACACCTGAAGCATACCCCTGATCTACTATACCTCCAACAAACGCCCCCATGTCTTCCACCACACTGGTTACACACAGGTAAGGTGGATCTCTGAACTCCAGGAGTAGGAGCACTCGCTACTGAAGCTGCAGGTCTAAATCTCTGTCTCTGTAACTGCACTGACCTACCCACTGGTCTCTGGCTCCTACCACCCCGAGGAACAAAACTTCCTTTACCCCTCTTCGCAGAGGAAGACCCTACCTCGAACTGGGGCCTCCTAACTCTAGTCTCTTCCTCTGAAGCAGCTGCAATAACTTGAGCTCTCTCCACACTGCGAGCTGCTGCCACAAGCTGAGAAAAATCATTATATCTTGAACCAGCCACATGACATATAAGAGAAGGCCTTAACCCCTCTTCAAATCTCCTGCATCTATCTATCTCATCAGCAATGATACCCCCAGCATACTGACTCAGTCGAATAAACTCAACTTCATACTCAGTAACAGTCTTGCTGTCTTGCTTCAAGCTCAAGAACTCCATCTTCTTCATGTCTTTATACTCCCTAGGAGTATACTTCAACTCAAATTCCCTCAGAAAATCAGCATATGACAAAGTTGGTGGATCATCCATAGAATGGGGCACTGTCCTCCACCAATCGTAGGCATCCTTCTGCAGCAAAGATCTTGCATAGTCAAACTTTTCCTCAGGGGTGGCTTGCAACTGAACAAATATTCTCTGAACTTTGTCTAACCATTGCTCAGCCACAACTGGATCAGTAGTACCTATAAAATCCTCTGCTCCAAACTTCCTTAGTTTATCATATTGCCTCACTGCTACCAAAGGCTGTGGGGGTGGTGGTGGTGGCTGTGGTTGCACTGATGCTGGCCTCAAAGCCTCTATCACATGCCTAACCCAAGCTAGCAGAACCTCCTCCCCAGCTGATCTCCCTGACACCGAAGCAGGTGCCTCCTCAACGCTAACAACCCTAGCTCCATCATCAGGGGCAATACTCTCGGCACTACCCTCAACCGACTGTTGTGAGTGAGAATCCATCACAACCTAACACTGCAAACACAGCAGATTATATCTTATTAAAGATCAGAGACTGCCAATCTCAAACGTATATGTTATTCAAAACCACTTTTTAAGTAAAAATAGTCTTTTTATTACATTTTACCTAGGTTGAGAATCTCAAACCTAGGCTCTGATACCAAAACAATTGTAACACCCCTTCCCGACCTACATGTGTAAGCTGAGTAGAGGCGCCACACTAACCTAATGTTGCTACCAATTTTACTTAGTCAAATTTTAGTTCCGATTTTTTTTTTCAAAAATTTTGCCATAGTTTCGCCTAAAAATTGAGTCCCAAGTGTCGACAAAACCGGTTTTTTTCTTATTTTTAAAAAACATTTTACACAAACCAATGCAAACAAAATCATTCTCAGTACACTCCCAATAAATCCCCCTTGTAACCTCAACTACAACCTGCAAAAAGAATTTACACTTCTAGTGCAACATAAAATAAAGGTTTTGTGACAACCCCTATATTTAAATATTACACAGCGAAAGTTATAAAATATTTACATATTTACATACTAAACATTTCTTTACAAAATATAAAGAAATATACATGATTGGCAAGTCTACTCTGATCTTTAAGCTCCCAAAATGGATTCTTCAAGGTCTACTCTCACTTGGTCTTGATGAACTCTCGGGTTCAACTCTATCAACTCTATTACCTGCGTGATTAAACACTATCGCGCTAAGCCAACGACTTAGTAAGATAAAACATGCTAATGGTATGCTTTAATGTAATGCAATGCCACATATGTTATTGATAAGATCAACATCATAAATATAAAGTTAATCACATAATTATGCATTTCACAAATCATAGTCAGATGAGTATACCCCATTTCAACATCTTTCCACATTCAACATTACTCAATCATACTCAATAACCAACATCTCATTTCATTAACTCATAACATTATTTAGGACATTCATATAACCTTGACACCTATGGGCCCAACAAGTATTTAATACGATATTCAGAGTTCAGAGTTACTGATTTGGTTCATAGTCACAATAATCATGCCCGTAGGCAAATGTATATACATGTATCTCTATCCATGGATAGTGTAACAGACCCAGTCTCTTGGACCATCAACTCAACACATATGAGGAGATCCTCAACCCGGCAAGACTGTTACAAATCATATATTTCATGTTCACAATTCTCATAGTGTAACAGACCCAGTCTCTTGGACTCTCAACTCAACACATATGAGGAGATCCTCAACCCGGCAAGACTGTTACCTTTCATCATTTCTTAGGCATGCCACCCAAATCCAGAACTCTGAAACTGAATAACATATTAAACAAACAATTCATTTATTATATAGTTACCATTTCCATTCTCAAATTCTCATCACATTTAGGCAAACATGCCTTCTTTCTTTCAATATCATCATCATAGCCAATCACAATGGCATTGTCTCATATCATGTCTTATTTGAATTATCATTTCAATTTCAATGTATATTATTCATGAAACACATAACCATTCACAATGCATAACATAACATTGTTCAATCTCAACAATGCAATTAGGGCAAAGAACAATTGATATGATTCATATGAATAATACATTCTGGTTTTAGACTCCATTTTATCCTTATTTTGAAAAATTGTATAAAATAATCTACTTGATTAAAAATTCTAAAATTTTTACAGAATTTAGTTTTGTATCTTAAAATCATTCCTTTAAAATTTCAGATCAAACTGAACACAAAATCTTGGTCAAATAGTTCACCTAACCAGACTGCCCCAATTGCCCTGCATCCTGGCAGCAGTTCTGAACTTTGTGAATTCCATAAATCAAATTCAATCAACGTGGTTCCAAATTATTTTTCTCAAATACTAGACTCACTAAGCAACAACATATCCAAAATTCAATTGGATATGATTTTTCTACATTTTATTAAAAATCCCGAAATATAGCTGTCTCAGTTAAGGTACCTGCTGGAACAGTTCTACTAAAAATAATCTTTCTAAACTCATAACCATTCCAAAATCGAATCAACATATTTTTAAGTCATTCTAGACTCATAGAGGCACAACATATCAAAAATTCACTTCAAGAACATTTTTCTATAATTAATTAAAAATCATACAAGGTACAGCCTTTACTAATTGTAAAACAGAAAAAGAATTCACTAAACACACTCTTACTCTTCCATCACCAACACCAACCAAGCTTCTTATCTTTAATTCCATTTCAACACTTGAGAATAAATCATAAACACATCTCATCATCAAATCATCAAACCCTAATTAACTTCCCATACCACTTCAAAAGTAGGAAAGAAATCAAAGGAAAGATCTTACCTTAGTTAAAACTTCTTGAATCAACACTTAAACACTTAATCTTCCTTCAATTTGAGCTCAACACATCAAGATCCTCTATTCACCACTTGCTTTCCTTTCTCTATGGAGGAGCCGGCCACACACATGAAGAAGAAGAAGAAATTATGAATAAATCAAAGTCAACTCTTCTTTAAATCTCCACCAAGAGTTCCAATTCAAGCAATTACTTAATTACCCTTAATCATTTAATTTAACTTTTGTCTCATGTATGCCCATGATAGTAATTACACATATCACATAAAAATATCTCTCTTCCTTTGACTCTTCCTTTGACCCATTTATATGTTATATATATCCTCATATACACAATATATACCATTCTCTCTAAACCCTAATTCTTTCCCAATACACATATACACAAGCATTCTCCTCCCATTTCTTTTCTTATCCCATCATATACATTCAATCCAATTTACAACAATAACAACAACACAATATGCAAAACTTCTAGGGCATAAATGAGGATATTACACCCGCAGCAATTTTTTTGCCAGTGTAGTTTTTTTAGCGCAGTTTTTTCCGAAACCAAATTTTATTTGGCTTTGATTTCTTTTCCTAATTGGTTTTAATTTCCTTAGACAATTTGAATTAGGATTGGATTTTTCCTACAAATACCACATTAAAACCCTTCAGAGGGGGAATCGGGACTTTAGACTTCTGACTTTGGAGGACTAAACTTAGAACCAAACTTTGGACCTTAAAATTTGTTCGGTCAAAAGAAAACCCTAGCAAGCAAGGAGAAATTCAAGAGATGACAATCATCTCCAAATTGCTTTGCTCAACCAAAATAAAATCTGAAGTAGGCAATGGCTCGGTTTAATTTCTTCCAATTTGTTGGAGCCTTCAAACGTAAGTAAATTGCTCTAACTTTAGTTTATTCAATCATTAATCATCTTCTTCTTTTAAGCCACATCACACTGCCTTAGTTATTTAATTCTCCATTCAATTTAGTTTAGGCAGAAGCATGAACTAATTCATACAATAAGATCTTAATTAAAGTAAATAATATAATCATTCAACACAAATCTAATTTCATAAACCCTAAGTTATTCAAACCCTAAATCTTAATTAATTTCGTTTCCAAACTTCCACAGTAGCTGTTTTATTATAATTTCATTCAGTGAGCTATTTTAATCTTTCAATAACAAATTTGGCTTTCTATATTTGTTTTCACCCAAAAATTCATAAGTAGTTGATATAGTCAATATTAAAATCACACTCAACTTTAATTATAGAAAAGCATCAAATTCTAAATTCAAAATCATTATCCACAGAATTGAGATTTCAAACTATAAAACCCTAATATCTTAACCGTAAAACCCTAAAATTTTAATAGCCATTAAAAATGTTTTTCAAATCTAAAATCCTAATTACACCTTTCTTAAAACCAAAAACAACAATCTATTTTCTTAAAACCCAATCTAGTAAACCCTAGTTTTCCTAAACCCTAATTCTTAAAACATCAAAACTTTATGACAAGTTCATCAACACCCTAAAGCCCTAATCCAGTGAACCTAAAACCTAATCTAGTAAATCTAAAATCCTAATTCCAAACTCAGTAACCATAATCAAGTGAACCTAAAATCCAATCTTTTAAAATTATAAACCCTAATGTCTTAAAGTTCCAAAACTCTAATTTCATGATGTTAGCCCTAAACCTTAATTTGATTGACCAAAAACCTTACTACTTTCTTAAAATTATAAAACCCTAATCAATTCCATTTTTTTCAAAAACCCTCACAGTAGCCTAAATAATAAGTATAATAATTTCAAAATCTCAAAATCCTAAATGTTAATTAAAGAACCCTAAATTGAGACATAAACCTAAATTTGTATCTTTATTTGCTTTATTTAATTTTAGATTTGATTATGTAGTTTATTATATGTTTTGATGGTTGATTTATTTAATTTATCATGGATGGATATTTTCTTTATTATTATGATTATTATTTGGTTATTTTGGTATTAAAATTGTAAGAGGTATGTTTCCATTTTGTGGGTACCTCATTAGTTAAATTCTATGTAATTTAAATTGCTTATATATTTTGGACTAATATAAAGGACATTTTTCCACCTTTCGGTGGGTATCCTATTTAGTTTTAGACATGGAC
Source organism: Garcia nutans (assembly GCA_947685225.1). Classification (NCBI taxonomy): domain Eukaryota; kingdom Viridiplantae; phylum Streptophyta; class Magnoliopsida; order Malpighiales; family Euphorbiaceae; genus Garcia; species Garcia nutans. The sequence continues at coordinate 31,391,139 of CANTUV010000011.1, read as the reverse complement.
AATGTAAGGATATATTTCCATCCTCGAATGGGTGTCCATTTATTTGCTTTGTTTTGACATTGCTTTGATGTTAATATAATGATGATTTATTTTTATTGTTGCATGTAGTATGGATAATATTGTTACACTTAAGAATTTTATAATATTAAGACCTGCAAAGGAGGCCAGTTCCAATGAACCGGGCGTTGTGGGGGTGCTGGGCCATTTCTCACCTTCCCCACACGTACCCAACTTTCTAAGCCCATTAGGGAGTTGGGGATTCCTTAGGAATTGAGTCATCCACCTCTTTCTTTTTCCCGGCCTGTCCAGGTGGTGACTCCATTTTCTCCAAGCCCATGTTCTCTAAGGCCCCCAGCCTAAACAGTGCCGAAGTCACAAGAACCATTCCACCAGGAGTGGGGGCAAAAATACCTGCTCACAGTGGCGACTACACTAGGGATAAGAGAAGTTAATTCCATTGGTCATTATATTATTCTATTCTTTCTTATCATGATATTATCCATTGCATCATATTAGATTTGCATCATGTGTGTGAGTTAGGACGTCCGTGTTACCTGTGTTGTGTTATGTAAGGGGTACCATACTTTCACTCAAGGTATGGAGATCGAGCATGGCATAACCACTCATAGCCTCGTACCATTTGGTATATACTTTCTATGGGAACCTAAGCCTTTTAACCTAAGGACTAAAGCTCATATAATTGGCCTAGTTACTTTCCTTAGGTTTTACCCCAAATGCATGTTGTTTGACTATGGTTAATTTGTCTTGGCTTAAATCATGGCTTATTTGGTTTGTTCTTTTTCTAATATGACCTAAGTACATTGTAAGCTCAAAATAAATTTTTCTTTAAAGTCCAAAAGACCAAAGCTATTTTCATAACTTTTGCAAGATGGTCTTTGGACATAAAACTTTTCTAAAAAAACAAATCAAAAAATCTTTTCTCATGATCCAAATACAAAGCCCAAAATCCATTTTTTCAAAAATCTTTTTACAATGTGTTTTTCAAACAAAACTATTTTTTTCATTTCATCTATCCTTTTCTTTGAAAGAGCTTACAAATTATTTAGGTCAATTATGGAAATACCAAAAATCAATTGTGAGCCTAGTTTATACTAAGGATAATTAATCATGGGCTTGTTTTTGGCATGAATCATTAGTTACTTTTTCAAATGAGAAATCTATTTATAATAAACCTCTTAATTTAGTTTTAATCCAATATAGCATAAAAGCTACTTTAGTTGGTTGAATGGATTAAAACCTAATTATTGGAAATTATCATGAACTGATTTTTATTTTTGAAAATATAACTATTGGTTGAAACGTCCGAGTAAAATTACTCTAAAACAAGATACCGCATGTTGGTATTTTGTTAACCATATACCTAGGAAAAGAGACTTGCCATTCGTATGTGGATGTTATAAGGTTGGAAGGGACGTTCTACTTATCTTTGTTTATTGTTTGTGCATACATGCTTACATACATTTGCATCTCATATCATTGATCCTCTCTGGCTCACAACCCTTGATTATGACAGTTCAAAAGCTTATGAAAATCTGACCTGCACGGGAGACGAAGAATCTAGTAGCAATGACTCAATCACTTGCTCACCAAAAGCAATGGAGCCCAAACAAATTCAAAGAATGGTGGACGACGCCCTCAATGCCAAGATGGAAGAATTAAAAGAGGCCCTGGCTGAGACCATGAAGAATCAATTGGCTGCAATTTTAGGGAACAATGCTGAAGCATCTGCTAGCACTAAGAAGCCAAAGGACAAAGTGGCTTTTCATGATGACAAGGTAGTCATTGATGATGATGATGACTGGGCTCAATACTTCCAAGATCCTCAAGAAAAAAAAGGAGCCGAAGGTTATTGAGAAGACAACTATTGAAAAGACAGAGACGTCTAATGTTGAGAAGATGATTGTTGATTTAGAAAAGAAATTTGAGAAGAAGCTAAAAACTGAAGAGATGTCCGAGATCGACAAACTATTTGAGCAAGATGAGGAGTTCCCTTACAAGTTCAAGATGCCTTCATTCGCAAGGTACAATGGTACTGGAAACCCTCATCTCCATGTGAAGCAGTACATCACTGCTATGCAGTCTGCTCGAGCCACTAAGGCTCAAACCTAAAGATATTTCATGCTCTCATTGGACCCTGTTGTCCAAAATTGGTTCAACACCTTAGAGGAAAGTCTCAAAAAGATTAAAACATGTTGTACAAGGCTTTCATTCAGTAGTATGGGTACAATGTTGAGTTGGAAGTTACTTTAATAGATGTTGAATCCATTAGACAAAGGGCAAATGAGAATTTTGTGGACTATGTGAAAAGGTGGAGGAATAAGGCTACTTTGCTCAAGAAGAAGCCTGTTGAATATGATCAAATAAGGATGATTGTGAGAGGGGTGTTGCCTAGTCTTCGTGAAAGGATGTCTCATTCACTCATCTGGGATTTCAAAGATCTTCTCCAAGCTAGTCTACAAATTGAACAGTGGGAAAGGAGAAGAATCATTTTTCAGCAAAATGAAATTATTAGCCTACCAATCAAAGTACACAAAAGGAAGCTGATGTCAATACAACTGGTCAACCAAATAGAAGGCAGTTTTCAAATTTGGAGAAGCCTTTATCTTGGGTTTTCAACAAGCTACAAAAGGAGGGACTATTATAATCATTGGCCCCTCGACCATTGCTAAATCCTTTACCCCCAAAATTTGATACTAAGGCTTTTTGTCAATTTCATCAGACTTAAGGACATGAGATCGATAAATGTACCCAATTGAAGCATGAGATCCAAGATCTAATAGTGGTAAGCTATCTGAGCCGTACAAGCCCAATATCAAGAACAATCATTTGCATAAGTTTGGAAGAGTACCTCCACCAGTAACTTTCATGGTAGGAGGAGGATTGGAGGAAGATCTTGTCTTATCCTCCTTTCAAGATGGGAATATTGAAGATGTGAAAGGAGAAGAAGCTTAACTCAACAAACTTCCCTTGGCTTGTTTGTTTTTCTTGTTTTATTTTCATTCTTTAATATTTAATTGGAACAATCATGTTTTTTAAATTTATATTTATTTGAATAAATTACTTTCATCAAAATTTTTGTTGGTCTTTGTTCATTTTGGTGCTCAACTAATGAGGAATCTTGCTTGATAATTCATAAATTAATATATTTATGCATCATGACTTGAATGACTTTACTAGGTGAGGGAATTGCTCTATAGCATTGAGTTATGTATGCTTACTTAGAGAGGGCTCCAGCATAATTACCCTTCTCTAGGTCCCAGTCAGTCTTAGAACATGCTTTGACAAACTTTTGAGGTGAAATTGAACTCTGCTTATTTTAAGAGAGAGATGATCTAGGCATTGTTTGGTTAGCCACAACTAGTATCCACCCTATTAAATATCAATCCCTAGTTGTCCCTTTGAGCCTTCATGAAATTTTAGCTTTCTTTTCATTGACTTACAAACCCCAACAACCTACCCTGAGCTGTTGTGAAACCTTTGACAAGTCTTATGATCACTAAGGTGAAGAGGCAAGAAGATCAAAGAAAGGAATGAATAGTCAAGATCATATGGATAGTTGATGTTCTCAAGACAGTAAGGGTAGTTAAAGTTCACCTAATATCTCCAATCTATCAAGATAACATCAGAGTAACAAATGATTTATCCCTGTTAAAGGAGATTTATGTCACTTCACTCATCCATTATTAGAAATCTAAGTTGGTACAAACAAGATAACTCTTTTAGAGCTAGAACCAAAAAAAAAAGAAAAAGAAAAAGAAGAAGAAAAAAAAAAGAAAAGAAAAAAAGACGAAAGAAAAAAAAAGGAAAAAAAGAAAGATAAAACCTAAAAAGGCAGTTCAGAAAACCAACTAAGTTCTCTTTTACCTGAAGCAGCAAAAGGCTTCCATTTAGTTTATAAGAACAGTTTGACTTGAATTGGTCCAACCCAACCAAAGATTCGATCAAAATCAGAGAAAAAGGAGAAAACCATCTAGTTTTTAAATGTCTTGTACTTGATAGTCCTACGGGGAAAAAGAACAAAATGCTCAAAGGAAGGGAAGATTAAGAAAAAGAAAGAGAAAGAGAAAAGAAAAATGGTGATGAATATGGGTAGCAAACTTTTTACAAGGGCAAAGACTATTCTAATCAAGATCCAGATTAATACCAAAAAGATGGGAGGATACTCAAAGCTCTATCTTTTCATGCTCCCAGCTGCCTAAAGTTCAAACAAGAAATTTGTAGTGTGAAGGTTTGTCCATTGTGTCACATCAGCTCCATCTCAAAATGACCTTCATTTAAACCATGTCCCTTATATTTCAAGCCCATCAAAGACCTATTGATCTCTCTTGGTAGGTAGAGTCTATTAGTGGAGATAGTTTCGATAAGCATGCATATGAGATAGAAAATATTTAAAAATGAGACCTTTGGCCAAGTAATGTGTATGTTCCTATCTGAAGTGCAACAATTATTGCTTAAATAGAAATGATTCCCAAGTTTAGTATGGTAACTAGGGTTGTCATGTTATAAATATGTTAATTTGAAAAATTAAGTCCTGAGGTAAATTGACATTGATTTGGCAAAGCCAACATTTGACTTCAAATCAAAATTCAAAATTGAAAATTCAAAAAAAAAGGAAAGAAATTTTATAAAGCCTTCAAGTTAAGGGGAGTATGTTGAACTATCGAGCCTTGAAGGACACATTGGGTAAAGGAAATGATTAATGGCAAGGTTATGAAGAAGCTACTGAATCATAATTTGCAATGGATGTATCTCTGCTACTTGGGGCCTCCATTATTCATTTTTTTAATATCTCAAAGATAAAAGCCATAAATGTGAAGCATCCTATCATTCCAAAGCAAGACTTGAATAGGCATCTGGAAAGAGTCAATGAGAACACTTCTGCTGATCACCTTGATCTCTGAGTCGACGGAATCACTGTAAGTGTTATTCATGCATACATGAGCATATCTCATGGCATTTTCTTTTATTATATTGTCTATTCTTTGTCAAAGCGAACAACAGACACTCTATGAAGCAAAGATGAAGCGGGTATAGAATCAAGGGGCATAGAAGACCCATTGCTTGAGGAAACTCCAGTCATTTTGCAAAAGAAAGGAAGAAATGCATGCTTGTTCGAAGAACTAGATAATCTACAAACATCAACCAAAGCCCGCATAGAAAAATCATGAGGGACAAGGAGAAGATTTGAAGGTCAGCTAAAATGGCTGATTTTTTTTTTTGCAAAAGTGTAAAGGAAGAATAAAAAAAATTGGAACATTAGAACTATTAAAAGAATGGAGACGCAAAAGATAAAAGATCAGTCCAGCAAGAAGAGTTGAAGCTAATATAGGACAAATCTCTAAGGATGAAGATGAAGACCCGATTTCAAAGGATGAAGATCCAGCTTAAAGGATGAAGATCCACTTTCAAGGGTGAAGACCCAATTTCCAAGGATGAAGATCCACTTTAAAGGGTGAAGACCCAATTCCAAGGCTGAAGATCCAGCTTAAAGGATGAAGATCCACTTTCAAAGATGAAGACCCGATTTCCAAAGATGAAGATCCATTTTCAAAGGAGAAGACCTAATTCCAAGGATGAAGATCCAATTTGTAATACCCCTATACCCCGTATACGCACACTACATACTACTACACCTGTAATATATGTATACCGAATACAGGAGTGCCACGGTTTATATTAGATAACCCAAATTTTCTCTTCTGCAATAATATAAGAAAACTTAAAACACTTTATATTATATTATAAACAATACTAGATAAAACATTTATTCATTATGCAACGGAAAATGTAGTGGTATTTACATAAATAAATACATCAAAATCCATGTTTACAAAACATAAAGTTTATACATGTTTGGCAGTTTGTCTCTGATCTTTAAGCCCACAATCAACACTTCAAAGTCTAGACTCGACTTGGTCTAGCTGAACTCTCCGGTTCTACCCTGTCACCTGCGCGATGAACCACAATCGCGCTAAGCCATAGGCTTAGTGGTACAAACCACAATAACAATATGCTTTAATGCAATGTCAATGTCATACTTTCAAGCAATAGAGATCATATTCAAAACTGCTATATTTCATAACATTATATTTCATTATCTTATTTAATTGTTTTACCATTTATGATTCACATTGAAATAAAGACAAGCATGGGCCCAAAAAGGATCTAATATGTTATTCAAAATTCAGAGTTATTGCTTTGGTCCATAATCAAATTCATCAAGCCCGTAGGCGATATATATATCTATCCATGGAAAATGTAACAGACCCAGTCTCTTGGACCTCAACCCGGCTAGACCGTAGGGCCCTAGTATCTTGGTCCTCAACCCGGCTAGACTGTTACTATTTTTGAGGCTTACGACCCGGTCTTTTCACCTCAAAAATATCATTTTTCATATTTATCAGCTGGGCTTGGCTTATGACCCAGTCTTTTCACCTGCCTAGCAATTCATACGCATGCTGCCAAACCCATAACTCTGAAAATTGAATAACATACTAGACACACAATTAATTCATTTATCTCATTATCAATCTCTTTCACAATTTATTTCTCATTTCATTTCTCATAATCAAACTAGGCAACCATGCCCCAATTATTTCATTTGCATCATTATAGCCAATTGCAATGGACATACATTTTGAATGATCATCATATCTTTCACATTATGCAAATCATAACATTAATCAAATGTATTAACAATGTAATAAATTACTTAACACATTTATAACCAAATGTGTTAAGTCTCAAAGTCATGTAAATGTATACAACCATGTAAGTTTGTACTTACCTCAAGAGCAACTCACACCAATCTAAACACTTCCTCTTCCAAGAATCCTCCAACGCTTGGATTAGGGCAACTCAATATGTTCAAAACCTAATCCAAAAGTGATAATACACACTCACTTAAAGATACACATGAGATAATAAGGCTAAGAATCAACTAGGGAAAACTCTACACATGACACGGTCAACAACACGGGAGTGTCCCTGACCGTGCCCTAAACTCACAACACAGAAGCTTTGACATGCTCAGTGACATGGGCGTGCCACTGGCCATGTCAATCCTCCCTCAACACAGTAGCTATGACACACTCAGTGATATGGGCGTGTCATTGGACGTGTCAGTGATACTACAACACAGAAGCTGTGAAATGCTCAGTGACATGGGGGTGTCATTGGTCGTGTCACCCGTCCAGAAAATAGAATCATTGACACGCCTAAAGACTTGGTTGTGCTCATGGGCGTGTCAGGCCAAAAATCCTGATTCCGGCAACAACAACATCACATCCAACAAACCTCTTACTTCCACCATCTTCCACTCTAAACAAACTTAACTAAACACACCCATAAACCATACTAACTTGCAAAAACATCAAAACAACTCAATACATACATCAAACACCAATTCACAACCATCACATACACACAACTCAAACACAACACTTGTTTTTTTCCAACACCAAACTTAACTCTATCTCAAAACCAACACCAATAAGATCAAACACCCTCAAATACACCATAATCAAATATACACATACCATCAACAATCAAACACCAAACTCAAAACACAAACTTAGAAGAAAACCAAAGAATCAAGTGGAGAACTTACCAAAAGTGATGAAAACTCTTAGATTTCTAACTTGATCACTTGAAACATCCTTCAATCTTGAGTTTGGAAAGACAAAATCTCACTTTCTCTCTTGCTATGGAGCTAGCCGGCCAAGGAGAAAAGAAAAGAAGAAGAAGATGAATAAAGAAAAGCAAAGTCAACACTCAACTCTTCTTTCAACCACTAAAACTCCCTTTAATTCTCAACTAAGCAATTTTATTAATATAATATTCATAAAAATCTTCATCCACTACTAATTTCCATTTCAATTAATTTAATAAAAATAAATAAATCTTCTTTTGACCTTCCATTTCTTTGACTTATATATGTTGTATATATCTCATATATACAACATATACACTCTTCTCTTTAGCTCTTTTCTCTTTCCACTTAAACATATATATTTAATCCAAATACAACAATAAATATTCCAAAACTTTTAGGGTATACTTTGGGATATTACAATTCTCCCCCTCTAAAAAGAAATTTCATCCTCGAAATTACCTGATCTCAATTCTGAAACAGCTGGGGATACTGATCTCGCATCGCTTGCTCACTCTCCCAAGTTGCCTCTTCCTTCGCATGATTCTTCCAAAGAACCTTTACATGTGGCACTTTCTTATTTCTCAACTCTTTCATTTTATGTGCCAAAATAACCACTGGTTCTTCTTCAAAAGTTAAATCCGGACTCACCTCAATAGATTCAACGGATAGAACATGAGATGGGTCTGATCTGTACCTTCGCAGCATAGAAACATGGAAGACATTGTGAATTCTATCCAACTTAAGCGGCAAAGCAATTCGATAAGTAATTGGTCCCACTCTCTCCAATACCTCATAAGGTCCAATAAAACGAGGACTTAGCTTTCCTTTTTGACTAAATCTCAAAATCTTTTTCCAAGGAGACACTTTTAGAAATACTTAATCTCCAACATTGAACTCTATGTCTGTCCTCTTCAAATCTGAATAAGATTTCTGACGATCTGAAGCTGCTTTCAACCGATCCCGAATTATTTTCACTTTCTCTTCCATTTCTTTAATCAAATCAGGACCAACCAATTTACCTTCTCCAACTTCATTCCAACATAGAAGCATTATGCATCTTCTACCATACAATGCCTCATAAGGTGTCATTTTAATACTAGACTGATGACTATTGTTATAAGCAAATTCCATTAATGGCAAAAATCTGTCCCAACTTCCAGAGAATTCAATGACACAGCTTCTCAACATGTCCTCCAAAATCTGTATCACTCTCTCTGACTGCCCAACTGTCTGCGGATGAAAAGCAGTGCTAAAGTGTAATCGAGAACCCAAAGCACCATGTAAAGTTTTCCAAAATCTCGAAGTAAACTGGGGATCTCGATCAGACACTAAAGAAATTGGGACTCCATGCAACTTCACTATCCCACTGATATACAGCTCAGCCAACTTCTCAAGATAATAGTCCATCCGAACTGGAAGAAAATGAACTGTCTTTGTCAACCGATCAACAATCACCCAGATAGCATCATGCTTCTTCTGAGTCAATGGCAAACCAGACACAAAATCCATTATCACACGTTCCCATTTCCATTCAGGCACTGATAAAGGTTGAAGCAACCCTGTTGGAACTTGATGCTCAGCTTTCACCCTCTGACAAGTGAGACATTTAGATACAAACTCCGCTATGTTCCTCTTCATACTTGACCACCAGTAATGTTGCTTCAAATCATAATACATCTTGGTACTCCCAGGGTGCATAGCAAAAACCGACTGATGTGCTTCCTTCAAAATAATCTTTCTCAATCTTGCATCATCAGGAACACACAATCTATCCTTGAACCAAAGGCTACCATATTTTCTCATATAAAAATCTCGGTTCTCTCCTTTCTAGCAACCCGAAACAATCTTTTGAATTTTCTCATCAACCAATTGAGCCTCTTTAATCTGATCCAACAACACCGGTCTCAAATGCAACTGAGCTAACAAGGCTCCCTCATCACATGATTCAAAACTAGCATGCAATGCTCTCAACTCAACAAGCAACGAGAGCGAATAAACAGTCAAACCTGCCAAAGACTTCCTAATTAAGGCATCCTCAACAACATTTGCTTTACCAGGATGATAATCAATCAGACTATCATAATCTTTGATTAGCTCCAACCATCGTCTTTGTCGAAGATTAAGCTCTGTCTGAACCCCCAAATATTTCAAACTCTTATGATCCATGTAAATGAAACACTTCTCCCCATTCAAGTAGTGTCGCCAAATCTTCAAAGCAAAAACTATGGCTGCTAACTCCAAATCATGCGTCGGATAATTAAGCTCATGCGGCTTCAACTGTCGAGAAGCATAAGCTATGACTTTACCTTCTTGCATCAAAACACAACCTAAACCATTATGTGAAGCATCACTGTAATCACATATGGTTTATCTTCCACAGGAAAAGTAAGAACAGGAGCTTGAGTCAACATTTCCTTCAACTGCTCAAAGCTTGCTTGACACTGATCTGTCCACACAAATCTAACTCCCTTCCGAAGAAATCTGGCGAGTGGAGTAGCTATCAAAGAAAAACCCTTCACAAACCATCGATAATAGCCTGCCAAACCCAGAAAACTTCTAACTTCAGTCATTGACTTTGGTGGACTCCAATTTAAAATGGCCTCAACTTTATTTGGATCAACTCTTATGCCATCTGCTGAAACTATATGACCGAGAAAAGTCACTTGATCAAGCCAAAACTCACACTTCAACAGCTTAGCATACAATTGCTTCACTCTCAAGGTTTGCAATACAATCCACAGATGCTTGTCATGATCCTCTTCATTACACGAATACACCAAAATATCATCAATGAAGACCACCAAAAACTGATCTAGATAGGGCCTAAACACCCTATTCATCAAATCCATAAAAGCTGCAGCTGCATTCGTCAAACCAAAAGGCATCACTAAAAACTCATAATGCCCATATCTTGTGTGGAGAGATGTCTTAGGAACATCTTCAGCTCTGACTCTCAACTGATGGTACCCTGATCTCAAATTAATCTTGGAAAACACTGATGCTCCTTCAACTGATCGAAGAGATCATCTATCCTAGGCAAAGGGTACTTATTCTTGATAGTCACATTGTTCAATTGCCTATAATCAATGCACAACCTCAAAGTACCATCCTTCTTCTTCACAAACAAAACAGGTGCTCCCCATGGAGAAACACTAGGGTGAACAAACCATTTATCCAACAACTCCTGCAACTGGACCTTAAACTCTCTCAACTTAGCAGGTGACATTCGATAAGGAGTAATAGAGATGGGAGTGGTACCAGGCAACAAATTGATACCAAACTCAACCTCTCTCTCAGGGGGTAACACTGGCAACTCCTCCGGAAAAACATCTGGAAATTCCGCAACTGTGGGTATACTATCAAGTTGAGAACCCACTATCCTGGTATCTACCACATGAGCAAGATAAGCATCACACCCTTTTCTAATCAACTTTCTAGTTGCAACAGCTGACACAAATAAGGATGCAAGTTGTCTCTGCTAACTAGATACCATCACACTTCTACCATCACTGGTTCTTAGGGTAACACACTTCTTTTGACAGTTTGTAACACCCCTTCCCGACCTACATGTATAAGCTGAGTAGAGGCGCCACACTATCCTAATGTTGCTACCAATTTTACTTAATCAAATTTTAGTTCCGATTTTTACAGAAATTTTGCCATAGTTTCGCCTAGAAATTGAGTCCCAAGTGTCGACAAAACTGGTTTTTTTCTGATTTTTGAAAACATTTTTACACAAACCAATGCAAACAAAATCATTCTCAGTACACTCCCAATAAATCCCCCTTATAACCTCAACTACAACCTGCAAAAAAAAGATTTACACTTCTAGTACAAAATAAAGTAAAGGGTTATTATGAAACACAGTAGATAAAATATTTGTTCACTATGCAGCGAAAAGTAACAATATTTACAAATTCATATACATCAAAACTCAAGTTTTACAAAACATAAAGTTTATACATGTTTGGCAGTCAGTCTTTGATCTTTAAGCTTGTTTGGCAGTCAGTCTTTGATCTTTAAGCCCACTATTCACACTTCAGAATCTAAACTCTACTCGGCCTAGAGGAACTCTCCGGTTCCACCCTGTCATCTGCGCGATAAACCACAATCGCACTAAGCCAACAGCTTAGTGGTACAAACAACCATAATATTATGCCTCAATGCAATGCCAATGTCACACAATCAATTTTCATAAACAATTCAAAAGAATATTATATTTCACAATCTTACATTATTTAATAATTAATCAAAACATTCATGATTCACATTGAAAACAAGGACAAGCATGGGCCCAAAATACACTAATATGTTATTCAAAGTTCAGAGTTGCTGCTTTAGTCCATAATCACAATCATCAAGCCCGCAGGCAATATATATATAACTCTATCCATGGATAGCGTAACAGACCCAGTCTCTTGGACCTCAACCCGGTTAAAATCGAGGAAATCCTCAACCCGGCTAGACTGTTACTGTTTTTGAGGCTTACTACCCAGTCTTTTCACCCCAAAAACATCATATTTCACATTTATCATTTCACATTTTTCAACTGCAATCGGCTTACGACCCGGTCTTTTCACCTATCCAGTGATTCATAGGCATGCCGCCAAACCTAGAACTCTGAAAATTGAATTAACATATTAGGTACACAATCATCATATCTTTCACATTTCACATTCCATATTTCATTTCATCATCATATAGGCAAATATGCTTCAACCATCTTATTTACATCATTATAACCAAACACATTGGTTTTACATCTCATTATATCTCAAATCACATTAATCAATTCATCACTCAAGTGTATATAACCAATGGCATTAACACACATTTTACATGCTCATCACAACATTCACATTATACCAAACATACATTATTAATATGCATTGACAATACATTAGATTTCTTAACACATTTACAATCAAATGTATGTTAAGTCTCAACATCATATGAATATATGCAATAATGTAGTTTGTACTTACCTTAAAACCAACTCACACCAATCTATACACTTGCTCTTCCAAGAATCCTCAACACTTAGGTTAGGGCAATTCAACCTCTTCACAACTTAATCCAAAAGGAATATTAGCAAAATGACCATATGAATAGTAAATTCTGGTTTTGGACTCAACTTAATCCTTATTTTGACAAATTGTATAAAATAATCTACTTAACTAAAAACTCTAAACTTTTTACAGAATTTAGTTTTACATCATAAAATCATTCCTTTAAAATTTCAGATCAAACTGAACACAAAATTTTGGTCAAATAGTTCAACCAACCAGACTGCTCCAATTGCCCTGCATCCTGGCAGCAGTTCGTAACTTTGTGAATTCCGTAAATTAAATTCAATCAAAGTGGTTTCAAATTATTTTTATCAAATACTAGACTCACTAAGAAACAACATATCCAAAATTCAATTGGATATTATTTTTCTACATTTTATTAAAAATCCCGAAAGATAGCTGTATCAGTAAAGGTACCTGCTGGAACAGGTCTAATAAAAATAATCTTTCCAAAATCATAACCATTCCAAAATCAAATCAACATATTTTTCAGTCATTCTAGACTCATAGGGGCACAACATATGAAAAATTCACTTCAAGAACATTTTTCTATATTTAATTAAAAATCTTACAAGTCACAGCATTTACTAATTGTAAAACAGAAAAAAATTCAAAAGGAGTTCAATGGTTAAAGTACCAAACTCATGTATTCTATGCTTTCAACTTCACTAAACACAAATCTTACTCTTCCATCACCAACACCAACCTAACTTCTTATCTTTAATTCAATTTCAACACTTTCAAACATAATCACAACTCAAATAAAACAAGGGAAATCAAGAGAGAACTTACCAAAGTTGATGAAACTTCAAAATTTTCCAACTCAATCACTTGATTCTTCCTTCAATTAGCTCTTAAAATTGAAAAACCCTCATTTGCTCTCTTGCTTCCTTGATGTCCGGCCAACACAAAGAGAAAAGAAAAGAAAATGACAAAGTGTAAGAGACAAAGTCAAATTTCTCATCTCTTTAAACCTCCACCAAGTATTCCAAATAAGAAATTACTTAAATACCCTCTTCTATTTATTTTAGCTCCCTTTCTCTTACTTTCTTTTTTAGTAATTTCACAAATAACAAATTAAATATCTTCTTCCTTTGACCATCCATGTTGACTTGTATATATGTTATATATATTTCCATATATACAACATATAAACTCTCTCTTAATTCTTTTTTCTTTCCAATTACACATATACATTTAATTCAAATAAAACAACAATTATATCAAAACTTCTAGGGCACACTTTGTGATATTACAATTCTCCTCCTCTAAAAAGAAATTTCGTCCTCGAAATTACCTGATATCAAGTCTGAAACAGTTGAGGATACTGATCTCGCATCACTTGCTCACTCTCCCAAGTTGCCTCTTCTCTACCATGATTCTTCCAAAGAACTTTTACAAGTGGCACTTTCTTATTTCTCAACTCTTTCACTTCATGTGTCAAAATAGCAATTGGTTCTTCTTCAAGAGTTAGATCCGGACTCACCTCAATAGAGTCAACTAGTAAAACATGAGATGGGTCAGATCTATACCTTCGCAACATAGAAACATGGAAGACATTATGGATTCTATCCAACTCAGGCGGCAAAGCAAGACGATAAGCAACTGGTCCAACTCTTTCTAATATCTCATACGGTCCAATAAAACGAGGACTCAGCTTCCCTCTTCGACCAAATCTTAAAATCTTTTTCCAAGGAGACACTTTCAAAAATACTTTATCTCCAACATCAAACTCTATGTCTCTCCTCTTCAAATCTGAATAAGACTTCTGTCGGTCTGAAGCTGCTTTCAACCTATCCCGAATCATCTTCACTTTTTCTTCAGTCTCTTTAATCAGATCAGGACCAATTAACTTGCCCTCTCCAATTTCATTCCAACATAAAGGCGTTCTACATCTTCTTCCATACAATACCTCAAATGGTGCCATTCCAATACTGGATTGATGACTGTTGTTGTAAGCAAATTCTACAAGTGGCAAAAATCTGTCCCAACTTCCAGAGAAATCAATGACACAGCTTCTCAACATATCCTCGATAATCTGTATCACTCTCTCTGACTGCCCATCTATTTGCGGATGAAAAGTAGTGCTAAAATGCAATCGAGAACCCAAAGCACCATGTAAACTCTTCCAAAATCTTGAAGTAAATCTAGGATCTCGATCAGACACTAAAGAAATTGGGACTCCATGCAACTTTACTATCTCATTGATGTACAACTCAGCTAACTTCTCAAATGAATAGTCCATCCGAACCGGAAGAAAATGAGCTGTCTTTGTCAATCTATCAATAATCACCCAAATAGCATCATGTTTCCTCTATGTCAAAGGTAAACCAGACACAAAATCCATTGTCACTCTCTCCCATTTCCATTCAGGCACTGATAAAGGTTGAAGCAACCCTGTTGGAACTTGATGCTTAGCTTTCACCCTCTGACAAGTGAGACACTTGGATACAAACTCCGCTATGTCTCTTTTCATACCTAACCACCAATAACGTTGTTTCAAATGATGGTACATCTTTGTACTTCCTGGATGCATAGTAAAAACCGATTGGTGTGCTTCCTCCAAAATAACCTTTTTCAAACTATCATTATTAGGAACACACAATCTATCCTTAAACCAAAGGCTACCATCACTTCTGACAAAGAAATCTCGGCTCTCCCCGTTTTGGCAATCTGAAACAATCTTCTGAATTTTCTCATCTGTCAATTGAGCCTCCTTAATCTGATCCAACAATACTGGTCTCAATTGCAACTGAGCCAACAATGCACCATCATCACATGCTTCAAAACTAGCATGTAACGCTCTCAACTCAACAAGCAACGAGAGGGAATAAATAGCCAAACCTGCCAGAGACTTCCGACTCAAGGCGTCAGCAACTACATTTGCCTTACCAGGATGATAATCAATCAAACAGTCGTAGTCTTTGATCAGCTCTAACCATCGCCTTTGCCGAAGATTCAGTTCCCTCTGGACACCCAAATATTTCAAACTTTTATGATCCGTATGGATAAAACATTTCTCCCCATACAAGTAGTGTCGCCAAATCTTCAAAGCAAATACTATAGCTGCCAATTCCAGATCATGTGTTGGATAATTGAGCTCATGCGATTTCAACTGCCGAGAAGCATAAGCTACAACTTTACCCTCTTGCATCAAGACACATCCTAAACCATTATGTGAAGCATCACTGTAAATTACATAAGGTTTATCTTCCACGGGTAAAGTAAGAACAGGTGCTTGAGTCAACATTTCTTTCAACTGATCAAAACTAGCTTGACACTGATCTGTCCACACAAATCTAACTCCCTTTTGAATCAATCTGGTGAGTGGAGTATCTATCAAAGAAAAACCTTTCACAAACCTTCGATAATAGCCTGCCAAACCGAGAAAACTTCTAACTTCAGTCACTGACTTTGGTGGACTCCAATTCAAAATAGCTTCAACTTTACTTGGATCGACTCTTATACCATATGCTGAAACTATATGACCGAGAAAAGTTACTTGGTCAAGCCAAAACTCACACTTTGACAGCTTAGCATACAACTTGTAACACCCCCACATCCAATGCACACACACTACAACTACAACCATGTAGCATAAGTGCACCAAACATAGGGATGCTACGGTTTTCTTCAACATTCAAAACATTTAAATAGATACAATACTATTATCATTATATAATATAGAAAAGTAGATCATTTACTTTTAAAATAAAACACATTAGATATATATATACATACATATAGTTATTTCACAGTGGAAGTCATAAAATATTTACATATTTGAAAACACTTAATTCCATATTTACAAATATACAAATATGTACATTTAATCAATACTTTACAAAATATAAAAAGAGTTATACATGATTGGCAAATCTCCTTTGATCTTTAAGTCTCCAAAATCAACTCTTCAATGTCTACCCTCACTCGGTCTCGAAGAGCTCTCGGGTTCGATTCTAACAGTTCTATCACCTGCGCGATTAAACACTATCGCGCTAAGCCAAGGGCTTAGTAAGATAATCATGCTAATGATATGACTTCGTGCAATGTAATGTCATTTCTCAAACCATAATATATATGTAACATCATATATGCAAAATTAACAATATACTTTCACATTACATATCACATTTTATTATCTTTTCATATACCTCATTAGTATTCATTTAATCATCAATACAAAGCAAAACAAACATCATTCATGACTCACATTAACCATAGACAAGCATGGGCCCAAGACACACTAATATGCCATTCAATTCATTTACATATCAATTATCATTTCCATTCTCAATTCTCATCAATATTTAGGCAAACATGCCTTCATTCTCTCAATATTATCATCATATAGCATCATTCATCATAGCCAAACACAATGGCATTGTCTCATATCATATCTTATTTGAATTATCATTTCATCTTTGATACAACATTTCAAGGTACATTACTCATAAAATACAATACCTTTCACAATGCATAACATAACCTTGTTTAAAACTCAACAATGCAATTAGGGCAAAGAACAACTTATATGATTCATAGCTTTAGGATCTTCCATATGCATTTGATTAGTTCATTCATTGATTCAAGTGTGTTTAAAGTGTTTTAGGGTTAGGTTTAAGAACCAACCCACCTTTGAAGAACCAAAACAATGCAAAAAGAACAAAGAAACAAAACCCTAACCAACTCATTTGATGGACACGGGCAGCACACATGAGGGACACGGCCAAGCTTGTGGCCGTGTCTCTCAATTCAACTTTGGCAGTAGCAAACACGGCTTAGGGACACGGCCGTGTCTCTTCAACCAAAACTCACAGTAGCTCACACGGCTTGGGAACACGGCTGTGTCACCCAAAAATTAATCCAACACGTCCAAAATCATATGACTTGGCCGTGTCTCACATGGCCTTTGGCCGTGTCTCCCAAAACCAAAACCCTAATTCTAACCAACTCTCTTCCAAATGCATTAAAACTCAATATACATCATACCACATGCTTCAAATGAACATCATCAATGTTCTAAATACATATTCATTACAATAATCACTTTAAAACATCTTAATATCACAATTAAACAAACACCATCTCAAAACCCTAACTCAAACTCTACTCTTGATTTTCCACTATCAATCTTCACTTATTTTTTTTCCATAATCACAACCAAACCAACACAACCTCCAATTTTTAACTTACAATCAACTCTAACACTTATAAACACACATCAACACACTAAATCATCATCTCAACAATTCTCAATACACCTTAACCACAATTTCCAAATTAATAAAAGAAAACAAGAAATTACTTACCTAAAGTGAAGAAATTCCACAAATCTTCAACTTGATTCTTCAATTCTCCCTTCAATCTTGATCTTACTATCAAGAACACTTCTCCTTCCCTTTTGCTAATGGAGAGCCGGCCACTACCATCAAGAGGAAGAGAAAATGATCAAGAATCACAAAGTCAAACTTCATTAAATACCCATCCAAAGGAAAATTACTATAATGCCCTCATACATATCTTAATTCTCTTTGTTATCTCTTGCCCATTTTAGTAATTTCACATGCCCTAAAAAAATATCTCCTCTTGCCTTGATCAACTCTTTTGACCAATGTATATGTTATATATATCACAATATACACAACATATAAACTTGTCTCTAAACCCTAAATTCTTTCCCAAAACACTTATACTTTTCTTTTCTCAATTTAAACCAACAATACAACAACAACAACAACAACAACAACAAGCAAAACTTCTAGGGCATAAATGAGGATATTACAATTCTCCCCCTCTAAAAAGAAATTTCGTCCTCGAAATTACCTGAAATCAATTCTGAATATTGCTCTCGCATAGTCTGCTCATTCTCCCAAGTTGCTTCTTCTTTTGCATGATTCTTCCAAAGAATTTTCACTAATGGCACTCTCTTGTTCCTCAATTCTTTCACTTCCCGTGCCAAGATAGCAACTGGTTCCTCTTCAAATGTCAAGTCTGGGCTCACTTCAATAGATTCAAATGGCAACACATGAGATGGATCTGACCTGTACCTCCTCAACATAGATACATGGAACACATTATGAATACGATCCAACTCAGGTGGCAAAGCAAGTCTATACGCCACTGGCCCAACTCTTTCTAACACTTCATACGGTCCGATGAAACGAGGACTCAATTTTCCTTTTCGACCGAACCTCAAAATCTTCTTCCAAGGAGATACCTTCAAAAATACCTTATCCCCAACATCAAACTGAATAACTCTCCTCTTCAGATCTGCATAAGACTTCTGTCGGTCTGAAGCTATTTTCAATCTGCCTCGAATCAACTTCACTTTCTCTTCAGTTTCTTGAATCAAATCAGGCCCAATCAACTTACTATCACCAAGTTCACTCCAACAAAGAGGTGTTCTGCACCGTCTGCCATACAATGCCTCGAATGGGGCCATTCCGATGCTGGATTGGTGACTGTTGTTGTAAGCAAACTCCACAAGAGGTAAGAATCTATCCCAACTTCCCGAGAAATCGATGACACAGCTTCTCAACATATCCTCAACAATCTGTATCACCCTCTCAGACTGTCCATCCGTCTGTGGATGAAAAGCAGTACTGAAGTGTAGTCGAGAACCCAAAGCTCTGTGCAAACTCTTCCAAAATCTTGAAGTAAACCTGGGATCTCGATCAGACACCAAAGAAGTTGGAACACCATGCAATTTCACAATCTCCTGGATGTACAGCTCAGCCAACCTCTCCAAAGAATAATCCGTCCGAACGGGGAGGAAATGAGCTGTCTTAGTCAATCTATCCACAATCACCCATATGGCATCATGTTTCTTTTGTGTCAATGGCAAACCAGACACAAAGTCCATGGTCACTCTTTCCCACTTCCATTCTGGCACTGACAACGGTTGAAGCAACCCAGTTGGAACTTGATGCTCTGCTTTAACCTTCTGACAAGTGAGACATTTCGATACAAACTCAGCAATGTTTCTTTTCAACCCAATCCACCAGTAATGCTGTCTCAAATCATGATACATCTTGGTGTTGCCCGGATGCATAGAAAACATCGACTGGTGTGCCTCTTCCAAAATGACCCTCTTCAAATCAGCATTATCGGGTACACACAATCTGTTCTTGAACCATAGGCTCCCATCATTCCTCACAATAAAATCTCTACTCTCTCTACTCTGACAATCTGCAATAATCTTCTGAATCTTCTTATCAGTCAACTGAGCCTCTTTGATCTGATCCAACAAAACCGGCTTCAATTGCAACTGTGCCAATAATGCACCATCATCACAAAGTACAAAACTGGCACGCAAAGCTCTTAACTCAACAAGCAACGAGAGCGAGTAAACTGTTAAACCAGCTAAAGACTTCCGACTTAAGGCATCAGCAACCACATTTGCTTTACCTGGATGATAATTTATCAAACAGTCGTAGTCTTTAATCAATTCTAACCATCTCCTCTGCCGAAGGTTGAGCTCTT
The DNA here is from genome assembly GCA_947685225.1 of Garcia nutans. NCBI lineage: Eukaryota > Viridiplantae > Streptophyta > Magnoliopsida > Malpighiales > Euphorbiaceae > Garcia > Garcia nutans. The sequence continues at coordinate 31,370,910 of CANTUV010000011.1, read as the reverse complement.
TCTGAACACCCAAATACTTCAAACTTTTGTGATCAGTGTAAATGAAACATTTCTCCCCAAACAGATAATGGCGCCAAATCTTTAATGCAAAAACAATGGCAGCCAACTCCAAATCATGGGTAGGATAGTTAAGCTCATGCGGTTTCAACTGTCGAGATGCATAAGCTATAACTTTCCCTTCCTGCATCAGCACACATCCCAAACCACTATGTGACGCATCACTGTAGATCACATATGGTTTGCCTTCTACAGGTAAAGTAAGAACAGGCGCTTGAGTCAACATATCTCTCAACTGCTCAAAGCTAGCCTGACACTGATCCGTCCACACAAATCTCACTCCCTTACGAAGCAATCTGGTGAGTGGAGTAGCTAGCAAAGAAAATCCTTTCACAAACCGCCGGTAATAGCCTGCCAAACCCAGAAAACTTCTAACCTCTGTCACAGACTTGGGTGGACTCCAATTCAAAATGGCTTCAACTTTACTCGGATCAACTCTAATGCCTTCTGCTGAAACAATATGTCCGAGAAAAGCTACCTGATCCAACCAGAACTCACACTTCGACAATTTGGCAAATAGTTGCTTTTCTCTCAAAATCTGCAACACAATCCGCAGATGCATATCATGTTCCTCTTCATTCCTCGAATACACCAGAATATCATCGATGAAGACCACAACAAACTGATCCAAATAGGGCCTAAACACCCTATTCATCAAATCCATAAAAGCTGCAAGTGCATTCGTCAGACCAAAAGGCATAACTAAAAATTCATAATGCCCATACCTGGTCCGAAATGCGGTCTTCGGAACATCCTCAGCTCTGACTCTCAGCTGATGGTACCCCGATCTCAGATCAATCTTAGAGAATACAGCTGCATCCTTCAATTGATCAAAGAGATCATCGATTCTAGGCAAAGGATATTTATTCTTAATTGTCACCTTGTTCAATTGCCTATAGTCGATACATAACCTCATGGTACCATCTTTCTTCTTTACAAAGAGCACAGGAGCTCCCCAAGGAGAAACACTGGGGCGAATGAATCCTTTATCCAACAGCTCCTGTAATTGCACTTTCAACTCCCTCAATTCTGCTGGTGCCATTCTGTAAGGAGTAATGGAGATAGGAGTGGTACCCGGCAACAATTCAATACCAAACTCCACCTCTCTCTCAGGCGGCAATCCTGGCAACTCCTCAGGAAACACATCAGGGAACTCTGCAACTGTGGCAATGCTATCAATAGGAGAACTTCTTACTCTAGTATCTATCACATGAGCAAGATAAGCTTCACATCCCTTTCTAATCAACCTCCTGGCTGCAACAGCTGAAACAAATAAGGAGGCTAACTGTTCCTGCTCATTAGATACTATCACCTCTCTACCATCACTAGTTCTCAAAGAAACAATTTTCTTTTTACAATCCACCACAGCTCCATGTCGAGATAGCCAATCCATGCCTAAAATCACATCATATTCCTTAAATGGCATCTCAATCAAATCTCCAAGGAACTCCTCACCCTGCACCCTCACTGCACTATCTCGATGCACTTTACTCACAATCACACTATGCCCTAACGGATTTGTCACCAAAACATCAAATCCTAGGGACTCAGCATGCACATCAAACACAGGCAATACAGATGCACTAATATAAGAATGGGTGGAGCCCGGATCAATCAAAGCAAGTACTGCAGTATCAAATAAAGAAAAAGTACCAGCTATGACCGCCGATGCATCCGGCTGTCTCTGCATAACATACATCCTCTGGGAAGAACCAACCTCCTCCGGTCTAGTCTCCCTGGATGCAGCACCACCTCTAGAACTGAACCCTGCTCTACCACCTCGGCTGGCACCTCTGCCTCCCCTCACACTGGCTCGAGAAGCGGCAGAATCAACTGACATCTGCCTCTGCCTCTCAGGGCAATCTCTCACAAAGTGATCCGGTGACCCACACCTGAAACATACCCCAGCAACACCAGCTTTCCAACATGGACCACCATGGGGCCTCCCACAATGGATGCAAATAGGTAAGGTGGATCTCTGAACCATAGGGGTTGGAGCACTTGCCACTGAAGCTGCAGGTCTGAATCTTTGTCTCTGGAACTGCACTGATCTACCTGCTGGTCTCTGGCTCCTAATACTCCGAGGAACAAAGCTTCCTCTACCCCTCTTTGCTGAAGAAGACCCTGCCTCAAACTGAGGCCTTCTCACTCTGACCTCTTCCTCTGATGCAGCTGCAATCACTTGAGCCCTTTCTACATCTCGAGCTGCTGCCACTAGCTGGGAGAAATCGTGATATCTAGACCCGGCCACTAAGCACATGATAGAGGGTCTCAATCCCTCCTGGAACCTCCGGCATCTATCTATCTCATCAGCAATAATGCCACCAGCGTAATGACTCAATCTAATAAACTCAACCTCATATTCAGTTACAGTCTTGCTATCTTGCTTCAAGCTCAAGAACTCCATCTTCTTCATATCCTTATACTCCCTTGGAGTATACTTCAACTCAAATTCTCTCAAGAAATCAGTGTAAGACAGTGTTGGAGGATCATCCATAGAATGGGGCACCGTCTTCCACCAATCGTAGGCATCCTTCTGTAGCAAAGATCTTGCATAGTCAAACTTTTCCTCTGAGGTGGCTTGCAACTGAACAAATACTCTCTGAACTCTGTCAAGCCACTATTCTGCCACAGCTGGATCAACTGTGCCTAAGAAATCCTCCGCTCCATATTTCCTCAGTTTATCATAATGCCTTACTGGTACTGAAGGCTGAGGGGGTGGTGGCTGTGGTTGCACAGGTGCTTGTCTCATAGCTTCCATCATATTCCTAAACCAGGCTGGCGGAACCTCATCACCTACTGGTCTACCCGACCCAGAAACAGGTGCCTCACCAGCACTATCAACCCTAGCTCCATCCTCAGGAGCAACACTCTCCTCACTACCCTCAACTGATTGTCTCAAATGAGGATCCATCAACACCTACACTGCAAACACAAAAAAAAGGACACACCTTATTAAAGATCAGAGGTTGCCAATCCCAAACATATGTGTTATTTAAAACCACTTTTTAAGTAAAAATATTCTTTTTATTACATTTTACCTAGGTTGAGAATCTCAAACCTAGGCTCTGATACCAAAACAATTGTAACACCCCCACATCCAATGCACACACACTACAACTACAACCATGTAGCATAAGTGCACCAAACATAGGGATGCTACGGTTTTCTTCAACATTCAAAACATTTAAATAGATACAATACTATTATCATTATATAATATAGAAAAGTAGATCATTTACTTTTAAAATAAAACACATTAGATATATATATACATACATATAGTTATTTCACAGCGGAAGTCATAAAATATTTACATATTTGAAAACACTTAATTCCATATTTACAAATATACAAATATGTACATTTAATCAATACTTTACAAAATATAAAAAGAGTTATACATGATTGGCAAATCTCCTTTGATCTTTAAGTCTCCAAAATCAACTCTTCAATGTCTACCCTCACTCGGTCTCGAAGAGCTCTCGGGTTCGATTCTAACAGTTCTATCACCTGCGCGATTAAACACTATCGCGCTAAGCCAAGGGCTTAGTAAGATAATCATGCTAATGATATGACTTCGTGCAATGTAATGTCATTTCTCAAACCATAATATATATGTAACATCATATATGCAAAATTAACAATATACTTTCACATTACATATCACATTTTATTATCTTTTCATATACCTCATTAGTATTCATTTAATCATCAATACAAAGCAAAACAAACATCATTCATGACTCACATTAACCATAGACAAGCATGGGCCCAAGACACACTAATATGCCATTCAATTCATTTACATATCAATTATCATTTCCATTCTCAATTCTCATCAATATTTAGGCAAACATGCCTTCATTCTCTCAATATTATCATCATATAGCATCATTCATCATAGCCAAACACAATGGCATTGTCTCATATCATATCTTATTTGAATTATCATTTCATCTTTGATACAACATTTCAAGGTACATTACTCATAAAATACAATACCTTTCACAATGCATAACATAACCTTGTTTAAAACTCAACAATGCAATTAGGGCAAAGAACAACTTATATGATTCATAGCTTTAGGATCTTCCATATGCATTTGATTAGTTCATTCATTGATTCAAGTGTGTTTAAAGTGTTTTAGGGTTAGGTTTAAGAACCAACCCACCTTTGAAGAACCAAAACAATGCAAAAAGAACAAAGAAACAAAACCCTAACCAACTCATTTGATGGACACGGGCAGCACACATGAGGGACACGGCCAAGCTTGTGGCCGTGTCTCTCAATTCAACTTTGGCAGTAGCAAACACGGCTTAGGGACACGGCCGTGTCTCTTCAACCAAAACTCACAGTAGCTCACACGGCTTGGGAACACGGCTGTGTCACCCAAAAATTAATCCAACACGTCCAAAATCATATGACTTGGCCGTGTCTCACATGGCCTTTGGCCGTGTCTCCCAAAACCAAAACCCTAATTCTAACCAACTCTCTTCCAAATGCATTAAAACTCAATATACATCATACCACATGCTTCAAATGAACATCATCAATGTTCTAAATACATATTCATTACAATAATCACTTTAAAACATCTTAATATCACAATTAAACAAACACCATCTCAAAACCCTAACTCAAACTCTACTCTTGATTTTCCACTATCAATCTTCACTTATTTTTTTTCCATAATCACAACCAAACCAACACAACCTCCAATTTTTAACTTACAATCAACTCTAACACTTATAAACACACATCAACACACTAAATCATCATCTCAACAATTCTCAATACACCTTAACCACAATTTCCAAATTAATAAAAGAAAACAAGAAATTACTTACCTAAAGTGAAGAAATTCCACAAATCTTCAACTTGATTCTTCAATTCTCCCTTCAATCTTGATCTTACTATCAAGAACACTTCTCCTTCCCTTTTGCTAATGGAGAGCCGGCCACTACCATCAAGAGGAAGAGAAAATGATCAAGAATCACAAAGTCAAACTTCATTAAATACCCATCCAAAGGAAAATTACTATAATGCCCTCATACATATCTTAATTCTCTTTGTTATCTCTTGCCCATTTTAGTAATTTCACATGCCCTAAAAAAAATATCTCCTCTTGCCTTGACCAACTCTTTTGACCAATGTATATGTTATATATATCACAATATACACAACATATAAACTTGTCTCTAAACCCTAAATTCTTTCCCAAAACACTTATACTTTTCTTTTCTCAATTTAAACCAACAATACAACAACAACAACAACAACAACAACAAGCAAAACTTCTAGGGCATAAATGAGGATATTACACAACTGCTTCTCTCTCAAGATCTGTAACACAATTCGTAGATGCTTGTCATGCTCTTCCTCATTACGTGAATACACCAAAATATCATCGATGAAAACCACCACAAACTGATCCAGATAGGGCCTAAACACCCTATTCATCAAATCCATGAAAGCTGCAGGTGCATTCGTCAATCCAAAAGGCATTACCAAGAACTCATAATGCCCATATCTTGTGCGGAAAGCTGTCTTAGAAACATCTTCAGCTCTAACCCTCAATTGATGGTACCCTGATCTCAAATCAATTTTGGAAAACACCGCTGCTCCCTTCAACTGATCAAAGAGATCATCAATTCGGGGCAAAGGATACTTATTCTTGATAGTTACTTTGTTCAATTGCCTATAATTGATGCACAATCTCAAAGTACCATCCTTTTTCTTCACAAACAACACAGGAGCTCCCCACGGAGAAACACTAGGGCGAATAAACCCTTTATCCAACAACTCCTGCAACTGCACCTTCAACTCTCTCAATTCAGCAGGTGCCATTCGATAAGGAGTGATAGAGATGGGAGTGGTACTAGGCAACAAATCGATACCAAACTCAACCTCTCTCTCAGGGGGTAACCCTGGCAACTCCTCTGGAAATACATCTGAAAACTCAGCAACTATGGGTATACTATCAAGTTGAGAACCCATTACTCTGGTATTCAAAACATGAGCAAGATAAGCATCACACCCTTGTATAATCAACTTTCTAGGTGAAACAGCTGAAACCAACAAGGATGCAAGTTGTCTCTGCTCACTAGATATTAATATACTTCTACTATCACCAGTTCTCAAAGTAACACATTTCTTTTGACAATCCACCACAGCTCCATGCTTAGACAACCAATCCATGCCTAAGATCAAATCATATTCTTTAAAAGGCATTTCAATTAAATCACCAAGAAACTCCTCACTTTGCACCACAACAGCACTATCACGATGCACCTTACTCACCACAACACTATGTCCTAAAGGATTGGTCACTAAGACATCAAATCCTAAGGACTCTGAATGCAATTCAGATACAGGAAAGATAGATGCACTTATGTATGATTGAGTAGATCCTGGATCAATCAAAGCAAGTACTGAAATGCCAAATAAAGAAAGAAAATGTACCCGCTATAACTGCTGAAGCATTCGCTGCCTCTGCATCACATATACTCTCTGAGAAGATCCAGTCTCATCTGGCCTGCTGCCCCTGGATGAAGATCCTCCTCTCTGACTAAACCCAGGTCTACCACCTCTACTGAAACCTCTGCCCCCTCGACCACCTCTGCTGACACTAGGTCGAGAAGCTGCAGTATCAGCCTGCCTATATTCCTGCATCTCAGGACAATCTCTAACAAAATGAGTTGGTGACCCACATCTAAAACACCCAGCTGATCCACCAATCTTCAAACAAACACCCCCATGGGTATTACCACAATGCTCACATTCAGGTGGAGTAGACCTCTGAATCACTAGAGTTGGGGCACTAGCTACAGAAACTGTCAGTCTCGACCTCTGCCTCTGATACTGAACTGATCTGCTCGACTGTCTCTGGCTTCTACTGGTTCTCGGAACAAAACCTCCTCGACCCCTCTTCATAGATGAAGACCCTGCCTCAAACTGGGGTCTCCTTACCCTGGTCTCTTCCTCAGTAGCAGCTGCTGCAATGCCCTGTGCTCTCTCAACACTTCTAGCTGCTGCAACAAGCTGAAAAAAATCCTGATACTGGGAACCAGCCACAATGCACATGATAGAGGGCCTCAATCCCTCCTCAAATTTTCGGCACTGGTCTATTTCATCGAAAATAATTCCCCCGGCATATCGACTCAACCGGATATACACAATCTCATACTCTGTTACCGTCCGGTTGTCTTGCCTCAAATTCAGGAATTCCATCTTCTTAATATCTTTATACTCCCTCGGAGTATATTTCTGCTCGAACTCCCTCAGAATATCACCATAAGATAATGTAGGTGGATCATCCATGGCATGAGGAACCATCTTCCACCAGTCATAGGCATCTTTCTGTAGGAGGGACCTAGCATAGTCAAATTTTTCATCTGAAGTAGCTTGCAACTGGATGAATATTCTCTGCACTTTATCCAACCACTGCTCAGCCACTGCAGGATCGGTAGTGCCCAAGAAATCTTCAGCCCCATATTTTCTCAACATATCATAATGTCTTACCGGCACCTGAGGCTGTGGTGGTGGGGGCTGCACTGGAGCTGGCCTCAATAGTTCTATCACATGCCTTAGCCAACCCGGCGGAACCTCCTCTGCAGCTAATCTCTCTGGCACAGAAACAGGTGCCTCACTAACCCTCTCAACTCTAGCTCCATCTCTACTCTCTCCTGGAGCTACACTCTCAGCACTTCCTTCTACAGTCTGACGTGAATGGGACTCCATTACTACCTATATCTGCAAACATAGCAGAATATTCCTCATTAAAGATCAAAGACTGCCATACCAAGACATGTATTTTATTCAAAAACCAACTTTTAAAATCAAAATATTCTTTTTCTTAAAATTCACCTAGGTTGAGAATCTCAAACCTTGGTTCTGATACCAAAAACTGTAACACCCCTTCCCGACCTACGTGTATAAGATGAGTAGAGGCGCCACACTATCCTAATGTTGCTACCAATTTTACTTAATCAAATTATAGTTTCGATTTTTATAGAAATTTTGCCATAGTTTCGCCTAGAAATTAAGTCCCAAGTGTCGACAAAACTGGTTTTTTTATGATTTTTGAAAACATTTTTACACAAACCAATGCAAACAAAATCATTCTCAGTACACTCCCAATAAATCCCCCTTATAACCTCAACTACAACCTGCAAAAAAAAAGATTTACACTTCTAGTACAAAATAAAGTAAAGGGTTATTATGAAACACAGTAAATAAAATATTTGTTCACTATGCAGAGGAAAGTAACAATATTTACAAATTCATATACATCAAAACTCAAGTTTTACAAAACATAAAGTTTATACATGTTTGGCAGTCAGTCTTTGATCTTTAAGCCCACTATTCACACTTCAGAATCTAAACTCTACTCGGCCTAGAGGAACTCTCCGGTTCCACCCTGTCATCTGCGCGATAAACCACAATCGCGCTAAGCCAACGGCTTAGTGGTACAAACAACTATAATATTATGCCTCAATGCAATGCCAATGTCACACAATCAAGTTTCATAAATAATTCAACAGAATATTATATTTCACAATCTTACATTATTTAATAATTAATCAAAACATTCATGATTCACATTGAAAACAAGGACAAGCATGGGCCCAAAATACACTAATATGTTATTCAAAGTTCAGAGTTACTGCTTTAGTCCATAATCACAATCATTAAGCCCGCAGGCAATATATATATAACTCTATCCATGGATAGCGTAACAGACCCAGTCTGTTGGACCTCAACCCAGTTAAAACCGAGGAAATCCTCAACCCGGCTAGACTGTTACTGTTTTTGAGGCTTATGACCCAGTCTTTTCACCCCAAAAACATCATATTTCACATTTATCATTTCACATTTTTCAACTGGAATCGGCTTACGACCCGGTCTTTTCACCTATCCAGTGATTCATAGGCATGCCGGCAAACCCAGAACTCTGAAAATTGAATTAACATATTAGGCACGCAATCATCATATCTTTCACATTTCATATTCCATATTTCATTTCATCATCATATAGGCAAATATGCTTCAACCATCTTATTTACATCATTATAACCAAACAAATTGGTTTTACATCTCATTATATCTCAAATCACATTAATCAATTCATCACTCAAGTGTATATAACCAATGGCATTAACACACATTTTACATGCTCATCACAACATTCACATTATACCAAACATACATTATTAATATGCATTAACAATACATTAGATTTCTTAACACTTTTACAATCAAATGTATGTTAAGTCTCAACATCATATGAATGTATGCAATAATGTAGTTTGTACTTACCTTAAAACCAACTCACACCAATCTATACACTTACTCTTCCAAGAATCCTCAACACTTAGGTTAGGACAATTCAACCTCTTCACAACCTAATCCAAAAGGAATATTAGCAAAATGACCATATGAATAGTAAATTCTGGTTTTGGACTCAACTTAATCCTTATTTTGAAAAATTGTATAAAATAATCTACTTGACTAAAAACTCTAAAATTTTTACAGAATTTATTTTTACATTAAAAATTCTTTTGAAATTTCAGATCAAACTGAACACAAAATCTTGGTCAAATAGTTCAACCAACCAGACTGCTCAAATTGCCCTGCATCCTGGCAGCAGTTCTGAACTTTGTGAATTCCGTAAATTAAATTCAATCAACGTGGTTCCAAATTATTTTTCTCAAATACTAGACTCACTAAGAAACAACATATCCAAAATTCAATTTAATATTATTTTTCTACATTTTATTAAAAATCCCGAAAGATAGCTGTCTCAGTCAAGGTACCTGCTGGAACAGGTCTAATAAAAATAATCTTTCCAAAATCATAACCATTCCAAAATCAAATCAACATATTTTTCAGTCATTCTTGACTCATAGAGGCACAACATATCAAAAATTCACTTCAAGAACGTTTTTCTGTATTTAATTAAAAATCTTATAAGTCACAGCATTTACTAATTGTAAAACAGAAAAAAATTCAAAAGGAGTTCAATGGTTAAAGTACCAAACTCATGTATTCTATGCTTTCAACTTCACTAAACACAACTCTTACTCTTCCATCACCAACACCAACCTAACTTCTTATCTTTAATTCAATTTCAACACTTTCAAACATAATCACAACTCAAATAAAACAAGGGAAATCAAGAGAGAACTTACCAAAGTTGATGAAACTTCAAAATTTTCCAACTCAATCACTTGATTCTTCCTTCAATTAGCTCTTAAAATTCAAAAACCCTCACTTGCTCTCTTGCTTCCTTGATGTCCGGCCAACACAAAGAGAAAAGAAAAGAAAATGACAAAGTGTAAGAGACAAAGTCAAATTTCTCATCTCTTTAAACCTCCACCAAGTATTCCAAATAAGAAATTACTTAAATACCCTCTTCTATTTATTTTAGCTCCCTTTCCCTTACTTTCCTTTTTAGTAATTTCACAAATAACAAATTAAATATCTTCTTCCTTTGACCATCCATGTTGACTTGTATATATGTTATATATATTTTCATATATACAACATATAAACTCTCTCTTAATTCTTTTTCTTTCCAATTACACATATACATTTAATTCAAATAAAACAACAATTATATCAAAACTTCTAGGGCACACTTTGGGATATTACACAGCGTACCACAGCTCCATACTTAGACAACCAATCCATACCTAAAATCAAATCATACTCCTTAAAAGGCATTTTAATCAAATCACCAAGAAACTCCTCACCTTGCACCACAACTGAACTATAACGATGCACCTTGCTAACTACCACACTATGCCCTAAAGGATTTGTCACCAAGACATCAAATCCTAAGGACTCTGAATGCAATTCAGACACAGGCAAGATAGATGCACTTATGTATGAATGAGTAAATCCTGGATCAATCAAAACAAGAACTGAAATGCCAAATAAAGAAAATATACCTGCAATGACTGCTGAAGTATCCGGTTGCCTCTGCATCACATACACTCGCTGAGAAGACCCAGCCTCATCTGGCCTACTGCCTCTGGATGTAGAGCCTCCTCTCTGACTGATCCCAGGTCGACCACCTCTACTAACACCTCTGCCACTTCAACCTCCTCTCACACTAGGTTGAGAAACTGCAGAATTTGCCTGCCTATGCTCTTGCATCTCAGGACAATCTCTAATGAAATGGTCAGGCGATCCACATCTGAAACACACAGCTAATCCACCAATCTTCCAACAAACACCCCCATGTATCCTACCACAATGGACACATGTAGGTGGAGTAGACCTCTAAACCACTGGAGTCGGAGCACTAGCTACAGAAACTGTAGGTCTTGGTCTCTGCCTCTGAAACTGAACTGACCTACCCGACTGCCTCAGGCTCCTACTGACTCTCGGAACAAAACTTCCTCAACCTCTCTTCATAGACGAAGACCCTGCCTCAAACTGGGATCTCCTAACTCTGGTCTCCTCTTCAGTAGCAGTTGCTGCAATAGCCTGTGCTCTCTCAACACTTCTGGCTGCTGCAACAAGCTGGGAAAGATCCTGATACCGGGAACCAGCAACAATACACATAATAAAGGGCCTCAACCCTTCCTCAAATCTCCTACACTGGTCAATCTCATCTGAAATAATCCCCCCGGCATAATGACTCAACCGGATGAACTCTACCTCATTCTCTGTCACAGTCCGGTTATATTGTCTCAGATTCAGAAATTCCATCTTCTTGACATCCTTATACTCCCTTAGAGTATATTTCTACTCAAACTCCCACAGAAAATCACTATAAAACAAAGTCGGTGGATCATCCATAGCATGAGGAACCGTCTTCCACCAATCATAAGCATCTTTCTGCAGAAGGGATCTAGCATAATCAAATTTCTCTTTAGGAGTGGCTTGCAACTGGATGAATACCCTCTGAACTCTATCCAACCACTGCTCAGCTACTGCAGGATCTGTAGTACCAAAGAACTCTTCAGTCCCAAATTTCCTCAATTTATCATAATGTCTCACCGGTACTTGTGGCTGTGGTGGCGGTGGCTGCACTAGAGCTTGCCTCAACAATTCTACCACATGCCGTAACCAAACCGGTGGAACCTCATCAGCAGCTGATCTCTCTTGCACAGGAGCAGGTGCCTCTCCAGTTCTCTCAATCCTAGCTCCATCTCTACCCTCTTCAGGAGCTACACTCTCAGCACTACCTTCTATGGACTGACGTGACTGAGACGCCATCACTACCTATATCTGCAAACACAGCAGAATATACCTCATCAAAGATCAGAGACTGCCAATACCAAAACATGTATCTTATTTAAAAAAACAACTTAAACAACTTTTAGAATCAAAATGTTCTTTTTCTTACAATTTACCTAGGTTGAGAATCTCAAACCTAGGCTCTGATACCAAAACAAATGTAACACCCCTATACCCCGTATACGCACACTACATACTACTACACTTGTAATATACGTATACTGAATACAGGAGTGCCACGGTTTATATTAGATAACCCAATTTTTCTCTTCTGCAATAATATAAGAAAACTTAAAATACTTCATATTATATTATAAACTATACTAGATAAAACATTTATTCATTATGCAATGAAAAATGTAGTGGTATTTACATAAATAAATACATCAAAATCCATGTTTACAAAACATAAAGTTTATACATGTTTGGCAGTTTGTCTCTAATCTTTAATCCCACAATCAACACTTCAAAGTCTAGACTCGACTCGGTCTAGCTGAACTCTCCGGTTCTACCCTGTCACCTGCGCGATGAACCACAATCGCTCTAAGCCATAGGCTTAGTGGTACAAACCACAATAACAATATGCTTTAATGTAATGTCAATGTCATACTTTCAAGCAATAGAGATCATATTCAAAAATGCTATATTTCATAACATTACATTTCATTATCTTATTTAATTGTTTTACCATTTATGATTCACATTGAAGCAAAGACAAGCATGGGCCCAAAAAGGATCTAATATGTTATTCAAAATTCAAAGTTACTGCTTTGGTCCATAATCACATTCATCAAGCCCATAAGCGATATATATATCTATCCATGGATAATGTAACAGACCTAGTCTCTTGGACCTCAACCCGGTTAGACCCTAGGGCCCCAGTATCTTGGTCCTCAACTCGGTTAGACTGTTACTATTTTTGAGGATTACGACCCGGTCTTTTCACCTCAAAAATATCATTTTTCATATTTATCAGCTGGGCTTGGCTTACGACCCGGTCTTTTCACCTGCCCAGCAATTCATAGGCATGCCGCCAAACCCAGAACTCTAAAAATTGAATAACATACTAGGCACACAATTAATTCATTTATCTCATTATCAATCTCTTTCACAATTTATTTCTCATTTCATTTCTCATAATCAAACTAGGCAACCATGCCCTAATTATTTCATTTGCATCATTATAGCCAATTGCATTGGACATACATTTTGAATGATCATCGTATCTTTCACATTATGCAAATCATAACATTAATCAAATGTATTAACAATGTAATAAATTACTTAACACATTTATAACCAAATGTGTTAAGTCTCAAAGTCATGTAAATGTATACAACCATGTAAGTTTGTACTTACCTTAAGAGCAACTCACACCAATCTAAACATTTCCTCTTCCAAGAATCCTCCAACGCTTGGATTAGGGCAACTCAATCTCTTCAAAACCTAATCCAAAAGTGATAATACACACTCACTTAAAGATACACATGAGATAATAAGCCTAAGAATCAACTAGGGCAAATTCTACACATGACACGCTCAACAACACTGTCCCTGACCGTGCCCTAAACTCACAACATAGAAGCTTTGACACGCTCAGTGACATGGGCGTGCCACTGGCCGTGTCAATCCTCCCTCAACACAGTAGCTATGACAAGCTCAGTGACATGGGCGTGTCATTGGACGTGTCAATGCTACTACAACACAGAAGCTGTGACATGCTCAGTGACATGGGCATGTCACTGGTCGTGTCACCCATCCAGAAAATAGAATCATTGACATGTCTAAAGACTTGGCCGTGCTCATGGGCGTGTCAAGCAAAAAATCTTGATTCCGGCAACAACAACATCACATCCAACAAACCTCTTACTTCCACCATCTTCCACTCCAAACAAACTTAACTAAACACACCCATAAACCATACTAACTTGCAAAAACATCAAAGCAACTCAATATATACATCAAACACCAATTCACACCTATCACATACACACAACTCAAACACAACACTTGTTTTCTTCCAACACCAAACTTAACTCTATCTTAAAACCAACACCAATAAGATCAAACACCCTTAAATACACCATAATTGTAACATCCTCTGACAATTCTTATATAAAACTATCAGAGAATGTTATACGATACACTGTTCGCGCTCCAATCAATTTTTAGAAAACTCTCATCATAAATAAAAATTTTCAAATAATAATACAATCTGTATATCACAACCCTTATAGGTCCAATGTTTAAACCAATTTTCAATAATCCATTACAAATCAGATAACTATCATACATTTGTCAAATCAAATGATTAAATAATACATTCCTTTCTTTTACAATCATTCGCTAGAATTCTCAAACTTCATTCTCTAAATACATATAGCCTTTTATGTTTACACATTTATACAATCTCTCAATTCGCCAAACTGAAGAATCTATATACATTTATCACTTACGAATACAATATACACAAGATCTTCATCTGTTCTTAACTTGCTCCGATGTCCTGATACCTGCGTGTCAGAAAACAATTCTTACACGCTAAGCAAAGCTTAGTGGTGCTTGTATACACAAAGTTTAATACTTAATATTAACGAAATATACTTATGAAAATATAGTACTAACACTTAGTTTTAAGAAGTATTTCCATATATAAACTAATTTTAGTAACAAGTCAATATACCATGCTGAATACACAAAATATGAGCTATCCCTGTATAAAAATTATTATATAATACAATACTTTCGGTACTGCAACTTGTCTCTTTAAGAATCACTTTATTGAAGACTTGTTTTCTCATTTGATAACATTGTTCATAATATGCTTTTTTTTTCAATAAGTCTTCCTTTTCAAGTTCACATATAGGATCATTTCATTCAATCTATACTTTTCAGCCCTTACATCTAGTACTATACTTTAAAGCACTTTGTATCTCACATCATGATATACACTTTCAATCATTTGATATACTTTGGAGCACATCTCATAGCATTATATACACTTTTAATCCTTTGATTAATTCAATACATTGAGCATAACATTACCATTACGTGCATTAGGACTTTCACTTGTAAGCATTAATATATATATTACCGTTTACTTTTATACTATAACACAATACTTCAATTTCAAGTAATTGAATTATATTATAATTTTACATTTCTTTCATTAGTCACAACTATCACATATAATTTCATTAATTATGCCCATACATACTAAACTTAGATCATAGGTTTGGATAACATGTTAGTGTAGTAATCTCAAGAATTTATAATGGCAATTATGCCCACTATCACTGATAATACAATGTGTCCATTAATGGCACGAGGTGCCCACTATCACTTTGGCTATCCATCCTCTGGTTAGCCATTCAATCCAAAGCTAGATATAAATTTAGTATGATTTGGGCAATTCATTAATTTTGATGAACACTACATTGTTTATTTCATTTCCTTGGTACTATACTCTTATCAACATTTGGTATATGTGTGTCACTTGTCTAAAGTTTATCACTCGTTTACATACGTTTAACACATTAACACAAAAGTATGGACTATACACATATTAGTCTCATGTTATTGATTAACACTTGTTTATATAAACACTCACTTGTTTATATAAGCACTTGTTTATATCATTTCACTTGTTTATACCATGATCTTGGTACATTACTCTTAGCAACATTTAGTATGATATATATTTGTCACTTATCTAAAGTTTCTCACTCTTTTTCATGCATTTAACACATACACATGAAGTCTCAATACAATTATTCACATATTAGTCTCATACTAGGCCTATAGATCACAAATTGCAAGCCAAAAACATTATTTAGGTACCCCACGGCCGTGGCATCTCAACCCCAAGCCCGTGGGGTCCAAAATGAAGCTGTAAAATAAGTTTGAAGACCCCACGGTCGTGGCCTTCAAGGGCCACGGTCATGGCATCTAAAACTCTTCTGTTCTCTCGAATTTTTTTGAAGAAACAGCATCACTTTCAATCCCACGGTCGTGGCACTGAATTGTCACGGCCGTGGCATTCATTTTGGGACTGTTTTTGGAGTAAAATCATGTATTCTGCACTTTTAACTTCATTAAACACAAACATGTTTAAGATCTAAGATCAAAATGTATCAAACTCAAAGTTTTGATAGAAAAAGAATTCATATCAAATATTTTACCACAACTTCACTCGATCAAACTTTCAATCATTTCCTATGAAGAAAACCAACATCAAACCATTCAATTCTCATAAAGGTTGAGTTAAGGATCAAAACCCATCATATAAAAGTTATTTTTCACTCAACAATCCAATTAATAAATATTTTCAAGAAATATCTCATCATACAAAACTCAATCATTCAATGAAATCATTAAAACTCATAAAACTTCATAATTTTTGCAAAGTATAAATCAAAAGCACATACCTTGTTGATAATCACCACTTTCCAACTTAATCTTCTCAACACTTATATTTAAATGTAATCTTATCTTAATTTTGATTCAAATCATGGAAAGAAAGAAGGAAGAAGAAACTTTGGTGGTGTTGGTGATGGTGGCGTGGAGAGAAGAAGAAAGAAGAAATTTCTACACAATACACATATACACATATATATATAATATTTTTAATCCAATGAGCGAATGCTCATAATAACTATGGTGCACCCTCATTCTTAACCGTTGATTCTAAATCAAGTTTTAATCTCGTAAAACAGTAAAAATACTCTTTTCAGTAAAGGTTTAAGATATGCAATGTACTATTCCTTACGTATAGCATTTATCCACAATACTTTTGTCACTATACACTATGCATTTTTTTCATTATTAGTTAAAACTTCCCTGTTGAAAATCGTGACCATTACAATTCTCCCCCACTAAAGAAATTTCATCCTCGAAATTTACATACTATAGCAATAAGCTATTTCATTTTAAAATAATTTCACATGTCATATAAAATCAATTATTTTATTAACGTATATAACATTTCTTTCTATCTAATATCAATCAATATAACACTTTCAGAATAATCTTATTATAGAACTGTAGAAAATTATTCAACTCTACACACTTACACTTTTCAAGTTTAATTTTGGATTTGCCTTTATTCCTCTTTAGATTTTTTTTATAGTTTGTATCATTACATTCCACTGTTATATATATATCTCGTTATTTCTCTAATATATTGAACATTAAATCCTAGTTCCGGATAGCGGGTCACTGATGGCAAGTAAATGCCCACTGTATCAATATGGCCAAAGGCCCACTATGGCATGAATGCCCATTGTATATGATGTCACGAAGTGACCACTGAGAGAAAGGAACCAAAGGTTCTCTATGACGCAAAGCGTCCACTGATGGCATAGCTGCCTATATCACTGGGACATATAAAAAAAATGTCCTCTATGGCACAAAATGCCCACTTTCGATATGGAACATAAATGTTCTCTATGGCACAGAGTGCCCTCTGTCAATATGGCATAAAATGCCCACTATCACTTTGAATATGTACCCTTTAGCTAATCCGGAAACTAGATTTAACATCAGTATCATTTATTTCAATGGTACAAAGTATTATCAATTATACTATCCTTTGAAATATAACACTTTCTCTTTGAATGGAATATAATACTTTCTCTTTGAAATGTTTATTTCTTACTGTAAATGTATAAGATATAAACAATCATTTCAAACACATTTATCATATGAACACATATACACATTATACTTGTTTTTTATTAGTTCAATTGATTTTCTTTATTTATCAATCTTTATCTTTTCAATTCATTTTCATGTTTCCACTGTAATAATGAAATCTACAAAGATTTCCACTCTTCACTTGTTTTATTCTTTTCTTAACATATTAAGAATTTATCACTATTCTTTCACTTTAAGAGTACATGTACATTTATACTTTATTCTCTATGTCTCATACACACATTCACACAGACACATATATGTATATATTACTAACTTATTCTACCATACATCATTTCACTAGAAGGGTTCTCTACCTTCACATCTCACTACATTCTTTACTTTTTACATTATCACTTCCTTTCTTTCCATTTGCAATCAATTAGTATTAAGTAATTCTTTAACACTTCTATATATAATCTATAACTTGTCTTTAATTACTAAACAATATTACTATCACATATTTCATAAATACACAATATGTAAATCTCACATTCTTACTTTCATTACTCAATCAATTTGTACATACCTCTTTAGTTTCTTTAACTTGCTCTTCACATTATGTACAATCATTACTGATTTATTAATCTATCATGTTTTTCACTTTATTTCGGAAATTATCTTATTTCATCATGAAGATGTTAAATCCACTAATCACTTGTAATTGTCTTTTATCTTTTCTCTATCTTTACACTTCTTTCACATATCCAATTACATTTATTTATACTTTTCCTCACGTTCTTTTCACATTTCAGTTTTATCATTTAATGGATTGATTTCATTTCAATCTTATAAGCAATCTTTTATCACTTTTAACTATTTCCACCACTCTACTTTGTGAAGGTATCAGAAGGTAGAAATACGCATAAGCAAATGCATGACTATGCAAGTGATCATGCACATCATTGTTGCAATTATTTTGAAAGTTTTGCAGAATAGAAATATGCATAGCCAAATGCATATCCATATGAATGATTATGCACCTCACTATTGGAATTTCTTCTCAAAGTTTGAAGAATAGAAATGTACACAAGCATATGAATGACTATACAAATAATCGTGCGTATCACTACTAGAATTTCTTTTCATGATTTAATCAATAAGTTATTCATGAAGCAACTCATACAAATTGCGGAAATAGGATTCAACTCATCCATGCACTATCAAATTCAAATCTCAATGTCCATAACCCTAAAATTTTTCAAAACATTATGTTCTTTCACAATCGTATATTAACTCTTAAATGATTCAATGATAGATTTAATCATTGTTCCAGTTAAATACACATTTACATATTGCACGGAGAACTTTACTATCATAGAAGTAAAGTTTTCACAATGATTTAATACACCATATCTTTCACAAGTAACGGTGTTTTATCAATTCACAAATCTCTTTTCATAATACAAATCAAGATCATTTCATTAAATAGCACTCAGTAGTATTCAAGCACTAGCCTCTTTACCAATACTCTTCCATTACTTACTTTTCTTTTCAATCTTTTGTTTTGATGATGTTTTAGAAAACAATAGAAGACAATAGAAATCTTTAAATAAGTTTTAGGACTGTTATCCAAAATACTCACTTATACAATAGTTTTGATGCATTCACGTGCTTTCATTTAACTATCACTTCAATCCTTAACGTTGAAACATTATAAAAACAATTACTTTTGACACTTTAACACTTCATTATCCATATTTCACATTCACAGTATAGCTCGAATTCATTTCAAGCTAGAAAGGTATTTTTCATAATTTCTTACCTCTTTGAACTCTTTTTCCACTATACGGATATTATCCATACTCGGATTTAATATTACTCTTATTAAGGATTATTTAACCTTATCACTATCAGTTTCAAATGCTCTCATATCATAATCACTCCACTTTGACACTCATATATTCACTCACTTAATGTAGAACATCAATACTTAATGTTGTACACCATGACAATTCTCATTCTCGTAAGAAATTTCATGCTCGAAATTTATCTCTCTGTGATAATTTATTCTTCTGATTCCAATAAATTATTACACTTCCACTATTTTACTTTAACATATCTCTTTGGCTACTCATATATTGTTTTCTTTTCACATCTTTCTTTGTCACAAATAGACATAGTGCACTCTAAACAATACACTACGAATTGTCAATCATTCTTAGTAAACATTCTATTACCATAAACATATGGAATATCAATTGTGTCACTACACATATCCACTTTTTCACTTCACATAACTAAGACAATTACATTTCACTTCTCCCATAATTCCACACGCCAGAAACGCCTAAACCACTCTCTGATACCACTAAATGTAACATCCTCTGACAATTCTTATATAAAAACTATTAGAGAATGTTATACGATACACTGTTTGCGCTCCAATTAATTTTTAGAAAACTCTCATCATAAATAAAAATTTTCAAATAATAATACAATCTGTATATCACAACCCTTAGAGGTCCAATGTTTAAACCAATTTTCAATAATCCATTACAAATCAGATAACTATCATACATTTTTCAAATCAAATGATTAAATAATACATTCCTTTCTTTTACAATCATTCACTAGAATTCTCAAACTTCATTCTCCAAATACATATATCCTTTTATGTTTACACATTTATACAATCTCTCAATTCGCCAAACTGAAGTATCTATATACATTTATCACTTATGAATACAATATACACAAGATCTTCATCTGTTCTTAACTTGCTCCGATGTCCTGATACCTGCGTGTCAGAAAACAATTCTAACACGCTAAGCAAAGCTTAGCGGTGCTTGTATACACAAAGTTTAACACTTAATATTAACGAAATATACTTATGAAAATATAGTACTAACACTTAGTTTTAAGAAGTATTTCCATATATAAACTAATTTTAGTAACAAGTCAATATACCATGCTGAACACACAAAATATGAGCTTTCCCTGTATAAAAATTATTATATAATACAATACTTTCGGTACTGCAACTTGTCTCTTTAGCAATCTCAAGAATTTATAATGGCAATTATGCCCACTATCACTGATAACACAATGTGTCCATTAATGGCACGAGGTGCCCACTATCACTTTGGCTATCTATCCTCTGGTTAGCCATTCAATCCAAAGCTAGATATAAATTTAGCATGATTTGGGAAATTCATTAATTTTGATGAACACTACATTGTTTATTTCATTTCATTGGTACTATACTCTTATCAACATTTGGTATATGTGTGTCACTTGTCTAAAGTTTATCACTCGTTTTCATAAGTTTAACACATTAACACAAAAAGTATGGACTATACACATATTACTCTCATGTTATTGATTAACACTTGTTTATATAAGCACTTGTTTATATCATTTCACTTGTTTATACCATGATCTTGGTACATTACTCTTAGCAACATTTAGTATGATATATATTTGTCACTTATCTAAAGTTTCTCACTCTTTTTCATGCATTTAGCACATACACATGAAGTTTCAATACAATTATTCACATATTAGTCTCATACTAGGCCTGTAGATCACAAATTACAAGCCAAAAACATTATTTAGGTACCCCACGGCCGTGGCATCTCAACCCAACGCCCATGGGATCCAAAATGAAGCTGTAAAATAAGTTTAAAGACCCCACGGTCGTGGCCTTCAAGGGCCACGGTCGTGGCCTTCAAGGGCCACGGTCGTGGCATCTAAAACTCTTCTATTCTCTAGAATTTTTTTGAAGAAACAACATCACTTTCAATCCCACAGTCGTGGCACTCAATTGCCACGGCCGTGGCATTGATTTTGGGACTGTTTACGGAGTAAAATCATGTATTCTGCACTTTTAACTTCATTAAACACAAACATGTTTAAGATCTAAGATCAAAATGTATCAAACTCAAAAGTTTTGATAGAAAAAGAATTCATATCAAATATTTTACTACAACTTCACTCAATCAAACTTTCAATCATTTCCTATGAAGAAAACCAACATCAAACCATTCAATTCTCATAAAGGTTGAGTTAAGGATCAAAACCCATCATATAAAAGTTATTTTTTACTCAACAATCCAATTAATAAATATTTTCAAGAAATATCTCATCATGCATAACTCAATCATTCAATGAAATCATTAAAACTCATAAAACTTCATAATTTTTGCAAAGTATAAATCAAAAGCACATACCTTGTAGATAATCACCACTTTCCAACTTAATCTTCTCAACACTTATATTTAAATGTAATCTTATCTTAATTTTGATTCATATCATGGAAAGAAAGAAGAAAGAAGAAACTTTGGTGGTGTTGGTGATGGTGGCGTGGAGAGAAGAAGAAAGAAGAAATTTCTACACAATACACATATACACATATATATATATAATATTTTTAATCCAGTGAGGGAATGCTCATAATAACTATGGTGCACCCTTATTCTTAACCGTTGATTCTAAATCGAGTTTTAATCTCGTAAAACAGTAAAAATACTCTTTTCAGTAAAGGTTTAAGATATGCAATGTACTATTCCTTACATATAGCATTTATCCACAATACTTTTGTCACTATACACTATGCATTTTTTTCATTATTAGTTAAAACTTCCCTGTTGAAAATCATGACCATTACAATAATCAAATATACACATACCATCAACAATCAAACACCAAACTCAAAACACAAACTTAGAAAAAAACCAAAGAATCAACTGGAGAACTTACCAAAAGTGATGAAAACTCTTAGATTTCCAACTTGATCACTTGAAACATCCTTCAATCTTGAGTTTGGAAAGACAAAATCTCACTTTCTCTCTTGCTATGGAGCTAGCCGGCCAAGGAGAAAAGAAAAGAAGAAGAAGATGAATAGAGAAAAGCAAAGTCAACACTCAACTCTTCTTTCAACCACTAAAACTCCCTTTAATTCTTAACCAAGCAATTTTATTAATATAATATTCATAAAAATCTTCATCCACTTACTAATTTCCATTTCAATTAATTTAATAAAAATAAATAAATCTTCTTTTGACCTTCCATTTCTTTGACTTGTATATGTTGTATATATCTCATATATACAACATATACACTCTTCTCTTTACCTCTTTTCTCTTTCCACTTAAACATATACATTTAATCCAAATACAACAATAAATATTCCAAAACTTTTAGGGTATACTTTGGGATATTACACAGTTTCAAAGGGTGAAGACTCGAAGTCCAAAGGATGATGATCCAATTTCAAAGAGTAAAGACCCGAAGTCCAAAGGATGATGATCCATTTTCAAGGGTGAAGACCCGATGCAAAGGATGAAGTCCAGCTTAAAGGATGAATATCCAATTTTAAGGGGGAAGACCCGATGTCCGAAGGATGAAGATCCATTTTCAAGGGTGAATACCCAATCTCCAAGGATGAGGATCCATTTATAAGAGTGAAGATCCGATCTCCAAGGATGAAGATTCATTTTCAAAGGTGAAGATCTGATGCCAAGAATGAAGATCCAAGGTCCAAGGATGAAGATCCATTTTGATGGTCAAAGACCCACAATCCATTAAAGAATGGAATAACAAATTATGTTCAGAACTTAGCTTAGGTCTAGAACCTAAATTCACCCTTAAATCCAGAACTTATCTCAGGTCCACAACCCAAATTATCCTTAAGTCCAGAACATAGCTTAGGTCCAGTACCTAAATTCTCTCTTAAGTCCAGAACTTAGCTCAGGTCCAGAACCTAAATTATTTTTAAGTCCAGAACTTAGCATGGGTCCAGAACCCAAATCTCTCTTAAGTCCTGTAGACCCTTAATTTTTGACCAAGTCCGGTTCAATATATTTTAATTAGTCCAAAATAATTTTTGTGTTGTCCAATATATTTTAATTAGTCCAAAACAAATTTTGTTATATTAATTAAATAATTTTTGCTTTAGTATCTAATTTTTATTAATAAAAATAAAAATAAATAATAAAAAAATAAAAATAAAAATCGACAACAAAAAAATCATCGCCGAAAACCAGCGCGGCCATTTCGCCCTCAGAAATTTTCTATGGGCTCACTGGTAGGAAAATCCTGCGGGCGTAATGGCCCACAGGCCAATTTACCCCCCGCTGTCACAGCCAGCTGCTGTAGGTTTTTTGCCAGCGCATTTTTTCCGTAGCAGTTTTTTTTTTGCCAGCGTAATTTTTCCGCAGCAGTTTTTTTTTGCCAGGGAAATTTTTTCGACGCAAATTTTTTCGAAACCTAATACAATTAGGTTTCAGTTTCTTTTTCTTAATGAATGTTCTATTCCATGAATAACTAAGATTAAATAATACCAAAAACAATGCAAAAGGTATGAAGAAATTGGGACAGAAATCTGAAGAAAAATTGAAACCGAAACTGAGGAGGAAAAGCTTTGAATCATTCTAATTTTTTGAGAGAGCAAACACACAAATCAAGCAATTCAAAGGCAGCAAAGCTTGTCTTTGTTTTTGTTCATCCAAGAAGAAATTTTTGGTGGAACCAACATATGGAGGTATGCATCAATTGTCTAAATTCAATTCTTCACAGTAGCTTAAATCATCCCATTGTTTCTTTTAATTCAAAAACCCTAGAACCTCAATTCACTTTTTCTAAAGTTTAAAAACCTTAATTCGTTGCTTTGTTTTCCAAAAAGTTTAAAGTTGTTGTTTTTGTTTCTTCAAATCTCAAAACCCTAATTTGCTTTCCAAATTTTCAAAATCATAAATTAAACCTGTTTCTTTCCACAAACCCTAAGAAAACATCTTTTCTGCTTCTATAAACTTTAAATCGTTTGGTTTATTTTCATAAAGTTCCATAAAATTATCAATTGATTTTCAAATCTAAAAACCTAATGCATTCCCCGAAACCCTAAATCAAAAATTCTAAAACCCTAATTCAATTCCAAAACTCAAAAATCAAAATAGTAAACCCTAACTCCCTTAAAACCTTAAACCCTAATTTTTCTAAACCCTAATCCTTTAAACTTTAAAATCTTATAAATTTAAATATTATAATTCAAACACAGTAAGCTTAAAACCATAATTCAATGAGTAACTGTAAATCATAAATGTAAGTGTTTTAAAGTGTTCAAAACCTAATTTCATGATTTTACCACTCAAATACTAATTTGGTTAATCAAAGAACTTTATCAACCTATTAAATTCTAAAACTTGGCTCCATCTCAATTCTTTTAAAATTCACAATAGTTTAAACCCATGAATTCCCAAAACCTTAAACATATTAAATAAAGAAACTTAAATAGAAACAGTAGCCCTAATTTGAATCTTTATTTGCCTTATTCAATTTTATATTTGATTATGCTTTGATTTATTTTATATGCTTTAATTTATTTAAGTTCAATGCTTGGTTTATTTAATTTATCATGGATGGATGTTTACTTTCTATTGACGTTTAATACCTTTGATGAATGATTTATTTATGATGAATGGTTATTAACTTTTATCAATTTATTTAGATTTCCAAATGTTGTAAGAGGTATGTTTCCACTTGTTGGGTACCTTATTAGTTAAAGATCATGTAATTTAAATTGCTTTTCTATTTTAGAACCAATGTAAAGGACATGTTTCTACCTTACGGTGGGTGTCCTATTTAGGCATGGGATGTAAGGACATGTTTTCATCTTCGGATGGGTGTCCATTTATTTGTTTTGCTTGGAAATTAATTTGATTTTCAATATATCGATGCTTTATCTTAATTATTGTGTGTAATATGGATAATATTGTTATATTTAAGAATTTTATAATATTAAGACCTGTAAAGGAGGCCGGTTCTAATGAACCAGGCATTGTGGGGGTGCTGGGCTATTTCTCACCTTCCCCACACGTACCCAACTTTTTGAACCCATTAGGGGGTTGGGGATTCCTTAGGAATCAAGTCATCCACCCTTTTCTTTTTCCCGGCCTATCCGGGTGGCGACTCCATTTTCTCCGGGCCTAGGTCTATGTTCTCTAAGGCCCCAAGCCTAAACAGTGCCGAAGTCACAAGAACCATTCCACCAGAAGTGGGGGAAAAAATCCATATTCTTAAATATAATATTTATCTTCTTTAAATGATGCTCGGTCATGGTTGATGAATGAAGGAAAATCAAAATTGTTAAAGGGGTCTTCACATTGAATAAGAAAGAATTTTGGATTCTATATGAAATATGGCATGAAAGGTGATTTATATAGAGGAAATAACCTTTTCCAAAAGTGATAAGGAAAAGGTGATGGGAAAGAATGAGACAATATGACATAAGGAAAGGAATAAGCAACGAAATTCCTTTACCGCGTTGGATTTGGTTTACCAAATGGTGCGGCTATGAATTATGAAATTGTGATTCACTGTTTATGATGTGATAAAAAAAAGTAGTATAATAATTGTGGCACAGTAAAAAAAAGAAAGAAAAAAAAGTTTCAGTAAAGATGGAAATTGTATTTTTTTCATTATTGTATAATATTTATACAATTGATACAATATTTATACATCATTGAGAGGTTGGTGGTAGGTCATTAAATAAATCCTTGAAAAAGTCATCGCCTGTTGGAGGAGGGGGCAAATCACTCGTCCCGAGTCTGCCCAAAGCTAGAGCACCAAAATTCGGCAAATTACTAGTCCCGGGATCACCCGAAGCGGGAGCACCAAAATCCCTATTACCTAGAAGTTTAGACCCATCACGGTCCTCATCAGAAGCAGAGGAAAGGATCTCATGGTCATTAGTCTGGGGGCCTCTTGATGAAGAAGCGCCAGGATCCCTCATCGCCTGAAATCGGAAGTCCTGGAAATTCTGTTTGGACTGATGATATAAATTTTCAAAATGAGAAGCTTGCTAACGACTTGCAGCCAACTCTTCTTGAAGTTTCCTATTTTGTTCTTTGAGCATCCGCTGTGAGGCAAAAAGGAAAAAAAAGGTAAGAACACACATAATCATGCATACATATAGCATAAATTACCATGAAATAAGGAACTTACCATGTAGTTCATATCAATGCCCTGCGGATGAGATGGCATATCTGGCGGGCTAGAATGAGCAAACGAAGGGGTAGTAAAAGAAGGTCCAGCTTCATGATCAAATGAACCAACAGCCTGTAACAATCATTAAAGAATCAAAGAAAGAAAAAAGCAGTTGCAAGGGAAAAATGGTAAAAGTTTTACCTGAGAAGTACTAGCCCCAAGATGTGGAACAAACTCTCCTGCATCTCCGTGATGTTCCTCTTCAACTCTACCCTCATTTTCTTCAGGAATCCCCCGCACACCAATAGGAGATACATCAAAGTTCAAGAGCCTCCTTTGAATAAATGGACATAAAATGCACCAGGTAGATGAAGAAATGACTCAACACCATAACCGTACCGAGCCGGCTACCATGCATCCTCCGACATCGACATAATATTTAAAGTATATTTCGGGATATGCATCGGGACCCTCCACTACTCTAGACCGAGAAACAATTCATAAACTCTCTCCCCGAGAAACCAGCCACTAGACACTGGGCCAGCGATGACTCGGAGAGAATGTTGGAAAGATAGCGCAGCCCTCATGAAAGGAGACCAATTTGTCCGCTCTTCTGGGTTACACCAGGCCAAATTCACCTGCCAAACAACATAAGGTAAGTAAACTTTCACATAAAATTTAAAGTATACTAATGTTATTTTACCTGGTCCCAGGTTAAGTGGCTCAATACAAAGCGATGAGTATGCACATGGCGAGAGCCGAGAACGTCCACATGATCAGACAACCAGAAATTTAATCTCGGATACCCGATTCTCTCTCGAAAAATACCGAGTACCCTCACGAGGTTGTGTTCATATGTCCATACCTACAATAACAATAAAGATCAAATTCATGCAAGAAAAGAGAGGAATTGACATTGGTAGAAGAAGAATACCTCGACAACTGCCATCAAGCTGACAAAAGACTTCTTATTTCGGCAAAGTTTATCAAGATCATGGTAAAGACAAGCGAGACCAGCTTTACCCCAGCTAGAAGATGGTACCATTCCGAAATAAGAAAGGGCACTCAACACTAACAAGTGGATGGAGTATTCAGTGCTGCCTAAGATGGTCGACCCAAGCAGATATAACAAAAATCCTCGAGCATACTGTTCGGCTGTGTCTCTTCCAACTCGTCCTTCGTAGTTCATCCAATAACTACGAATTGGCTCAATTTCTATCTTAAAAGGCCCTTTATAGGATGGTTCCATACCAATTAATTTCTGAATTTCTTCAAATGTTAAAATATCGATGGTCAGAGGAACCGGAACACCATCATATCGAAGACCGGTTATAGCAGTAAAATCGACCGGACCAATTGACATCTCTCCAATGGGCAAGCGAAAAGTGTGGGTTGTGTCCAACCATCGCTCTGCAAGCTCCTAGACTACGCTCCGGTCTATCTGATATTCCTCGGATGGCAATTATAAGATGAACTGCTCAAAGCCACAATCTCGGATAATCTGCCTTACCCGAGAAGGCACTACATCGTACCATTGTCGGGCTTTGTAAATACACCCTCCAGCCCGAACAATGCAATGATCATGCTAACACAGAGCTAGGTAAGTTAATACCAGGTAAGTACATATTATCCTATCTGCTTACATTAATATATTTTTCCTAAATTTTTTAAAAATTATTATAATATAAAAAAATAAAAAATATAATTGGGTAAATACAATAAAAACAGCATAAAATAAGAACATAAATACAAAAATAAAATAAAATAAATAAATAAATCAAACAAAAATAAAAAATAATAAAGAATAATAATAACAGAAAAATAATAAAATAAATATAAAAAAATAAATATAAAAAAAAGAAAGACGAAAAATTAAGAAAAAAAAGAGAAAAATAATTACCGCACTCTTTTCGTTGGAACTGCGATGAAGCGGCATCCCGGCTAGTATATCTATATTTCCATCTTTATGATGCCGAATAAACTCCAATAACTTGGCATTAGAATGAGTCCCTAACCTTGAAGCATTCATTTTTTTGAAAACTATGTGCTAAATTTGAAAGAATTTGAGAGAATTATAGAAATTGAGATTTAGCTGTGAATCGAACGAAAGAATTAGTTCGTTTATATAGAAAAACGACAAGGAAGAAAAACAAAATTCAAAAGTAAGTTTTACTGTTTATGAATAGTAAACTTTACTATTCATAAATAGTAATTTTTACTATTTATAAATAGTAAATTACTATTGATAAATAGTAAAATTACTATTTTCAATAGTAAATACTATTTGCTACTATTTTCGAATAGTAAATTTACTATTTATAAATAGTAAATAGTGCATGAACAGTGACTACACAGTAATAAACAGTAAATTCAATTATTTAATTTAATCATTCAACTGCTTGCTTGTATATAAATATTTTTACACGCAGGGGTAAAAAAAAAGAAAAGAAGACATGTGCATAAAACTAGCCAAACTTTTTGAAATAAAAAATTATTTTCCTTAGGTCCAAAACCTAAAATCTTTTCTAAGTCCAGAACTTAGCTCGGGTCCAAAACCCAAATTTCCTTAGGTCCAGAACCTAGAATCTCTTTTAAGTCCAGAACTTAACTCGGGTCTAGAATCCAAATTTTCCTTAAGTCCAGAACCTAGAATTTCTTTTAAGTCCAGAACTTAGTTCAGGTCCATAACCCAAATTTTCCTTATGCCCAGAACCTAGAATCTCTTTTAAGTCCAGAACTTAACTCAGGTCCAGAACCCAAATTTTCCTTATGCCCAGAACCTAGAATCTCTTTTAAGTCCAGAACTTAACTCGGGTCCAGAACCCAAATTATCCTTAGTTCCAGAACCTAGAATCTTTTTTAAGTCCAAAACTTAGCTCGGGTCCAGAACCCAAATTTTCCTTATGTCGAGAACCTAGAATTATCCTTAAGTCCAAAACTCGAACCGGGTCCAGAACCCAAAACCTCAACCATCTCAAAAATTAAGTCTTATTGCTTTTTACTCTCTTTCACTAAAGTCTCATATCATTCAAGCAGGGGCAAACTGTAACCCTTAATTTTTTACCCAGTCCAATCCAATATATTTTAATTAGTCCAAAATAATTTTTGTGTTGTCCAATATATTTTAATTAGTCCAAAAGAATTTTTGTTATCTTAATTAAAGAATTTTTGCTTTAGTATCTAATTTTTATTAATAAAAATAAAAAAATAAAAATAATAGACAAAAAAATAAAAATAAAAATCGGCGACGAAAAAATCGGGGATGAAAAAATCGTCGTTGAAAACCAGCGCGGGGCGAAATTGCCAAAGCCATTTCTCCTGTAGAATTTCCTTAGGATTTTCCTGCTGGCGAAATGGCCCGCAGGCCAATTCGCCCCCCGCTGCCGCAGCTTTGCCAGCGCATTTTTTTCGTAGCAGTTTTTTTTTGCCAGCGCAATTTTTCCGCGGCAGTTTGTTTTCTCCAGGGAAATTTTTTCGACGCAAATTTTTTCGAAACCTAATACAATTAGGTTTTGGTTTCCTTTTCTTAATGAATGTTATATTTCGTGAATAATTAAAATTAATCAAAAAAATCTTCTATAAATAATACCAAAAACAACACAAAAGGTATGAAGAAATTGGGACGAAAATCTGAAGAAAAATTGAAACCGAAAATGAGGAGGAAAAGCTTTGAATCAATCTAATTTTTTAAGAAAGCAAACAAATAAATTAAGCAATTCAAAGGCAGCAAAGCTTGTCTTTGTTTTTGTTCATCCAAGAAGAAATTTTTGGTGGAACCAACAAACAGAGGTATGCATCAATTGTCTAAATTCTATTCTTCACAATAGCATAAATCATCCCATTGTTTCTTTTAATTCAAAAACCTTAGAACCTCAATTCACTTTTTCTAAAGTTTAAAATCCTTAATTCGTTGCTTTGTTTTCCAAAAAGTTTAAAGTTGTTGCTTTTGTTTCTTCAAATCTCAAAACCCTAATTTGCTTTCCAAATTTTCAAAATCATAACTTAAATCTGTTTCTTTCCACAAACCCTAAGAAAATATCTTTTCTGCTTATATAAACTTTAAATCATTTGGTTTATTTTCATAAAGTTTCATAAAATTATCAATTGATTTTCAAATCCTAAAAACCTAATGCATTCCTCGAAACCCTAAATCAAAAATTTTAAAACCCTAATTCAATTCCAAAACTCAAAACACTAAACCCTAACTCCCTTGAAACCTTAAACCCTAATTTTTCTAAACCCTAATCCTTTAAACTTTAAAATCTTATAAATTTAAATATTATAATTCAAACAGAGTAAGCTTAAAACTATAATTCATTAAGTAGCCGTAAATCATAAATCTAAGTGTTTTAAAGTGTTCAAACCCTAATTTCATGATTTTACCACACAAATACTAATTTGGTTAATCTAAGAACTTTATCAACCTATTAAATTCTAAAACTTGGCTCCATCTCAATTCTTTTAAAATTCACAGTAGTTTAAACCTATGAATTCCCAAAACCTTAAACATATTTAATAAAGAAACTTAAATAGAAACAGTAGCCCTAATTTGAATCTTTATTTGCCTTATTCAATTTTATATTTGATTATGATTTGATTTATTTTATATGCTTTAATTTATTTAAATTCAATGCTTGGTTTATTTAATTTATCATGGATGGATGTTTACTTTCTATTGATGTTTAATACCTTTAATGAATGATTTATTTATGATGAATGGTTATTAACTTTTAACAATTTATTTATATTTCCAAATGTTTTAAGAGGTCCAATATGTTTTATTTAGTCCAAAATGATTTTTGTTGTCTAATTAGTCCAAAATAATTTTTGTTAAATAATTTTTGCTTTAGTATCTAATTTTTATTAATAAAAAATAAAAATAAACAAATAAAAATCAAAAAATGAAAATAAAAATAAAAATGGGAGTCAGAAAAATCGGCAGCGAAAAAACAGTCGCACGGGCCCGTGGGCTATTTCGCCCGCAGGAAATTCCTGCGGAAGAAATCACTGTGCTATTTCGCCCGCAGGAAAATCCTGCGGGCAAAATAGCTTGCCCACAGGAATTTCCTGCGGGCAACGCCCCAGCCCGCCTGCGGCAGTTTTTTTTTTCCAGCGCATTTTTTCTTGTGGCAATTTTTTTCGGCAACGCAAATTTTTTGAAACCTAATTCAATTAGGTTTTGGTTTCTTTTTTTTTTATTAATATTACTTACCTTAATTAATTAGGAATAAACAACCTCAAACAACTTTAAATAAGGACCAAAGGCAATTAATTTGGGGAGGAAAATTTTCATAGTGAGCTTGGAAATTGGAAAACCAAATCTGTGAAGGAAAAGCAATAATTGAATTCAATTGATTTTTAAAGGAGCAGCATCACGATTTAAGCAATTCAAACGCAAAAAAAGCTTGTCTTTGGAGCTAGTTCATCCAAGAAGAATTGTTTTTGGAGGAATCATCAAAAGAATGTATGTGTTAATTGATTTTCTGTAATTGTTTTTACACAGTAGCTAAAAACTAGAATTTTTGTGTTTTTCAAAAGTTAAAATCTTAGAACTTTAATTTAGTTTTTCTATAGCCAAAAAATCTTATTTCGTTAGTTTATCTTCCAAAAGGCTTAAAATTGCTATTTTTACTTCTTAAAAATCTTAAAACTCTAATTGAACATATTTTTCCACAAAACTATGATTTAAATTCTGTTTCTTTTAAAATTTTAAAGCAGGTTCTATTTCATTCAAAAATCCTTAAAAAATCTTTTCTACTTATAAAAACTTTAATTTGTTTGTTTAAATTCATAAAACTTCATGAAATTATCAAATTGATTTCCAAATTCCTAAAAATTAATTCACCACCCGTGACCCTAATTCTAAATCCTAAAATCCAAAATTCAACTTTTAAACCTAAAATAATGAACCCTAATCCTTTTAAAACTTTAAACCCTAATTTTTATGAACCCTAATTCATTAAAAACATTAAAAACCATAAAACCATAAATAGATTAAATTTACACAGTAGCTTAGAAACCCAATAACCAAAAATCACAAATCAAAGTATTTTAAAGTGTCTAAAACCCTAGTTTCATGATTTCACCATTCAAACATTAATTTGTTTAATCAAAGAGTCTTACCAACCTTTTAAAAAATAAAACCCTAATCTATTTTAATTCCACAAAAGTCACAGTAGCTATAATTGGACTTTTATTTGCTTTATTTAATTCTATACTTGATTATACTTTGATTTATCTCTTATGCTTTAATTTATTTAATTTTAATACTTGATTTATTTAATTTATCGTGGATGGATGTTTATTTTATATTTTGATTAATAGCTTTGATGAATGATTTATTTATGATGAATGATTATTTACTTTTATCTATTAATTTAGATTTCCAAAAGTTGTAAGAGGTATGTTTCCATTTGATGGGTACCTCATTAGTTAAACATCATGTAATTTAATTTGCTTTTCTATTTTAGAACCTATGTAAAGGGCATGTTTCTACCTTTTGGTGGGTTTCCTATTTAGGCATGTGATGTAAGGACATGTATCCATCCTTGGATGGGTGTCCATTTATTTGCTTTGTTTGGACATTGCTTTGATTTTAATATAATGATGCTTTCTTTTTATTGTGTGTAGTATAGATAATATTGTTATATTTAAGAATTTTATAATATTAAGACCTGTAAAGGAGGCCGGTTCCAATGAACCGGGTGTTGTGGGGGTGCTGGGCCATTTCTCACCTTCCCCACACGTACCCAACTTTCCGAACCCATTAGGGGGTTGGGGATTCCTTAGGAATTGAGTCATCCACCCCTTTTTTTTTCCCGGCCCGTCCGGGTGGCGACTCCATTATTCTCCAGACTTAGGTCCGTGTTCTCTAAGGCCCTGAGCCTAAATAGTGCTGAAGTCGCACGAACCATTCCATCGGGAGTGGGGGCAAAAATCCTCGCTCACAGTATGTTTCCACTTGTTGGGTACCTCATTAGTTAAAGATCATGTAATTTAAATTGCTTTTCTATTTTAGAATCAATGTAAGGGACATGTTTCTACCTATCGGTTGGTGTTCTATTTAGGCATGGGATGTAAGGACATGTTTCCCTCTTCGGATGGGTGTCCATTTATTTGTTTTGCTTGGACATTGTTTTGATTTTCAATATATCGATGCTTTATCTTAATTATTGTGTGTAATATGGATAATATTGTTATATTTAAGAATTTTATAATATTAATACCTGTAAAGGAGGCCGGTTCCAATGAACCGAGTGTTGTGGGGGTACTGGGCCATTTCTCACCTTCCCCATTCGTACCCAACTTTCCGAACCCATTAGGGGCTTGGGGATTCCTTAGGAATCGAGTCATCCACCCCTTTCTTTTTTCCGGCTTGTTCGGGTGGCAACCATTTTCTCCTCACCTAGGTCCGTTTTCTCCAAGGCCTTGAGCCTAAACAGTGCCAAAGTCGCAAGAACCATTCCACCGAGAGTAGGGGCAAAAATCCCCACTCACAAAGTCCAAAACTTAGCTCGGGTCCAGAACCCAAATTACCTTTAAGTTCAGAACTTACTCTGGGTCTAGAACCCAAATCCTAAATTTAGCTCGGGTCCAAAACCCAAATTATTTTTGAGTCCAGAGCTCAAACCATCCTTGGGAGTCCGGTATGGCTCCAAAACCAGTCAAAAATCACATTGCTTTTCACTCTCTTTTGCCGTATGTAAACCCTTAATTTTTGACCCAGTCCAGTCCGATATTTTTAAAACAGTAATTTTTGTGGTATTTTAATTAAATAATATTTATTTTAGTATTTATTATTTATAATTTTTAATGAAAATAAAAAAGGTAATATTAATAAAGTTAAAAAATATATACAAAAAGTAATAAATAAAAATCGGCGATGAAAAAATTGGCGATGAAATTTTTCATCGCCGAAAGTGAATTGGCTTGGGACAATTCACCCCAGCGCAGGCCGCCAGCTCTTGCAATTTTCATCTGAAGCAATTTTTTTGCCATCGCAATTTTTTCCAAAGCAGTTTTTTTTCCGAAACCGAATTCTATTTGGTTTTGATATCTTTTCCTAAATAATTTTAATTTCCTCAGACAATTAGAAGTGAGTTTGTTATTTTTCCTATAAATACCGCATTAAAATACAGAATTAAGGATTGGAAAATTGATTTTTACTTGGGAGGAAAAAGAAGATAGAAACCCTAGGAGCAAGAAATGGCAAAAGTTAGCAACAAGAAGCATTCATCAAGCCATCAAAGGCAGCAACATTGCCATTGCTATTATTCAACCAGAATTCAAGTTTTGGTGGAACCAACAACAGAGGTTTGATTTTCTATTAACTTATTTATGTTCAAATTAGCTTCATCATACAATTTAATCAATTGTTTGAACATATACAATTTTGTTATTTGATCAATTATTCTATTTACCATCTAAACTCTATAAAAAAACCCTAAAAATCTTAATACTCGTAAAACTAATTTTCTGAAATCTAAAACCCTAATTACACTTTTCTAAAACCACAAAACAATAATCTGTTTTTTTAAAACCGTAACTTATTTCAAACCTAATCTCTAATTAAAATATCCAGTAGCCTTATTTTTTCAAGCATCAAAAGCTTCAACCCTAATTAATTCTTCTTTCCAAAATCACACAGTAGCATTATTCTTTTAAAAATAACATAAGTTCCTTAAAATCTCAAAACCCTATTTTCTAAATCTTAAACCCTAAAATCTTAATTTTCAACACCAAAACATATAACCCTAAAAGCCAGTTTTCAAAATCTTCCGGGGCTAGCGGGACCGCCGTATGGGCTCGGGTCAATATTTATTTGTGTATTATAAGTGTTTATGTTTAACTTCCTTTTGTTATGATTATTCAAAATATAGTAGCTTTATCCAAAATACAAACCTAAACCCTAATTTATTCAAACCATAAATCTTAATTCTGTTTTCAAATCTTCACAGTAGCTTTTTTATAATTTTATTCACTGGGATATTTTAATCTTTCAATATCTCCATTAAAGACTTTCTTTGTTTGATTCATCTAAAAATACTTAAGCAGTTATTATAGTCAATATTAAACTATACTTAACTTTGATCATGGTAAAACATCAAATCCTAAATCATAATTTGCAAAATAAAGGATTCAAACCATAAAACCCTAATATCTTAACTGTGAGACCTAAGCCCTAATATCTTAAGGTTCCAAAACCCTAATTTCATGATGTTAGCCCTAAACCCTAATTTGATTAACCAAGAACCTTACTACTTTCTTAAATTTATAAAACCCAAATCCATTCCATTTTTCCAAAAATTCTCACAGTAGCCTAAATAATAATAATAATAATTCCAAAACCCAGGAAACCCTAATTGATATATGAACCCTAAAGTTATATACTTACTATTTTATTTAAATTGAACGAATGTTTATTATATGTTTTGATGACTAATTTATTTAATTTTGATATTTGATTTGTTTATCATTAATGGATATTTACTTTTATTGATTTGTTTTTTATTTCAAAACTTTGTAAGAGTTATGTTTCCAATTCGTGGGTACCTCATTAGTTAAATTTTATGTAATTTAAATTGCTTTTATATTTTGGACCAATGTAAAAGACATGTTTCCACCTTTCGGTGGGTGCCCTATTTAGTTTAGACATGGACGATGTAAGGACATGTTTTCATCCTTGGATGGGTGTCCATTTATTTGTTTTGTCTGGACATTGCTTTAATTTTAATATAATGATGCTTTCTTTTAATTGTTGCATGTAATATGGATAATATCATTATATTTAAGAATTTTATAATATTAAGACCTATAAAGGAGGCAGGTTCTAATGAACCGAGCATTGTGGGGGTGCTGGGCCATTTCTCACCTTCCCCACATGTATCCATCTTTCCGAACCCATTAGGGGGTTGGGAATTCCTTAGGAATCAAGTCATCCACCCCTTTCTTTTTTTTGGCCTGCCCAGGTGGCGACTCCATTTTCTCCTAGCTTAGGCCCTTTTTCTCTAAGTCATTGAGCCTAAACAGTGCCAAAGTTGCAAGAACCATTCCACCGGGAGTGGGGGCAAAAATCCCCGCTCATAGTGGCGACTCCACTGGGAATAAGAGAAGTTTATTCCATTGGTCTTTTTATTAATCTATTCTTTCTTATCATGATATTATTCATTGCATCATATTAGATTGCATCGTGTGCGTGAGTTAGGATACCCGTCTTACCCGTATTATATTATGTAAGGGATACCATACTTTCACTAGAGGTATGGAGATCGAACATGGCATAACTACTCATAGCCTTATACCATTTGGTATATACTTGCTATGGGAACCTAAGCCTTTTAACCCAAAGACTAAAGCTCACGTAATTGGCCTAGTTACTTTCCTTAGGTTTTTACCCCAAATGCTTGTTGTTTGACTATGGTTAGTTTATCTTGGTTTAAATAATGGTTTTTTTTGTTTGTCCTTTTTCTGATATGACCTAATTACATTGTGAGCTCAAATAAATTTTTCTTTAAAGTCCAAAAGACCAAAGCTATTTTCAAAACTTTTAAAGATAGTCTTTGGACATAAAACTTTTTCTAAAAATAAATCAAAAAAATCTTTTCTCAAGACTCAAATACAAAGCCCAAAATCCATTTTTTCTAAAATCTTTTTGCAATGGGCTTAGAAACAAAATTGTTTTTATCCAACCTTTTCTTACAAAGAGCTTGCAACTTATTTAGGTCAATTACGAAATACCCAAAAATCAATTGTGAGCCTAGTTTATACTAAGGATAATTAATCATGGGCTTGTTTTTGGCATGAATCATTAGTTTCTTTTTCAAGTGAGAAATCTATTTATAATAAACCTCTTAATTTAGTTTTAATCCAATATAGCATAAAAGCTACTTTAGTTGGTTGAATGGATTAAAACCTAATTAATGGGAATTATCATGAACTTATTTCGATTTTTGAAAATATAACTATTGGTTGAAACGTCCAAGGAAATATTTTGAAAATAAGATACCCCATGTTGGTATTTTGTTAACCATATACCTAGGAAAAGAGACTCGCCATTCATGTGTGGTTGTTATAAGGTTGGAAGGAACATCCTAATTATCTTTCTTTGTCTATTGTTTGTGCATACATGCATACATACATTTGCATCTCATATCATTGATCCTTTCTGACTCACAGCTCTGGCTTACGATAGTTCAAAAGCTTATGACAATCTGACCTACGCCGGAGATGAAGAATCTAGTACCAACTCAATATCTTTTTCACCAAGAGCAATGGACCCAAACAAATTCAAAGAATGGTGGATGACGCCCTTAATGCCAAGATGGAAGAAATAAAAGAGGCCTTGGCCGAGACCATGAAGAACCAACTAGCTACAATTTTAGGGAACAATGCCGAAGCATCTGCTAGCACCAAGAAAGACAAAGGGAAGGCTAAAATTGGTGAAATAGCTTTTGATGATGATAAGGTGATCATTGATGATGATGATTGGGCTCAATACTTCCAATATCCTCAAGACAAGAAGAAAGAACCAAAGATTGTTGATAGATCAACTTTTGAAAAGACTAAAAATTTTAATGTTGAGAAGATGATTACTGATTTAGAAAAGAAATTTGAAAAGAAACTGAAAACTGAAGAGATGTCTGAGATCGACAAACTATTTGAACAAGATGAGAAGGTCCCTTATAAGTTCAAGATGCCTTCCTTTGCTAGATACAATGGTACTGGAAACCCTCATCTCCATGTGAAGCAGTACATCACTGCTATGCAGTCTGCCCGAGCTACTAAGACCCAAACTCTAAGATATTTTATGCTCTCATTGGACCATGTTGTCCAAAATTGGTTCAACACCTTAGGGGAAAGTACTCAAAAAGATTGGGACATGTTGTATAAGGCTTTCATTTAGCAATATGGGCATAATGTTGAGCTAGAAGTAACCTTAATGGAAGTTGAGTCCATTAGGCAAAAACCAAATGAGAATTTTGTGGACTATGTGAAAAGGTGGAGAAATAAGGTGCATTGCTCAAGAAGAGGCCAGATGAATCTGATAAAATAAGGATAATTGTGAGAGGGGTGTTGCCTAGTCTTCGTGAAAGGATGTCTCATACACTCATTCGTGATTTCAAAGATCTTCTCCAAACTGGTCTGCAAATTGAAGAATGGGAAAGGGAGAAGAGCCGCTTTTCGGCAAGAAGGAATGAGAAAGGAAATTATCAACCTAGCAATCAAAGTACACAAAAGGAAGCTGATGGTAATGCCAATAGTCAAGGAGGAATGATGCAGTTTTCAGAATTAGGGAAGACGCTGTCTTGGGTTCTAAATAAGCTACAAAAAAAAGGGATTGTTACAACCCTTGACTCCTCGTCCTATGCCTAATCCTCTTCCAGCTAACTTTGATACTAATGCATTTTGACAATTCCATCAAAGGCCTTGACATAAAATGGACAATTGTATGAAGTTGAGGTATGAGATCCAGAATCTAATCGATAGTGGTAAGCTATCTAAGCCAGACAAGCCCAATACTAAGAACAATCTTTTGCCTAAATTTGGAAGAGTGCCGCCCCTAGCAACCTTCATGGTAGGAAAAGGATTGGAAGAAGATTTTGTTTTATCATCCTTTCAAGATGGAAATATTGAAGATATGAAAGGAAAAGAAGCTTAACTCAACAAACTTTCCTTAGCTTGAACGTTGCTTTTCAATTTTACTTTCTTTAATATTTAATTGGAACAATTGTGTTTTTCAAATTTAAAGTTGCTTGAAATAAATTATTTTTGTCAAAATTTTGGTTGGTCTTTATTCATTTTGGTGCTCAACCAATGAAGAATCTAGCTTGATAATTTATGAATTAATATATTTATGCATCATAACTTGAATGGCTTTACTAGGTGAGGGAATTGCTCTATAGCATTGAGTTGTATATGCTTACTTAGAGAGGGCTCCAGCATAATTACCTTTGTCTAGGTCCTATTTAGTCTTAGAACATGCTTTGACAAACTTTTGAGGCGAAATTGAACTCTGCTTATTTAAGAGAGAAATGATCTAGGCATTGTTTGGTTAGCCAACAACTAGTATCCACCTAATTAAATATCCATCCCTAGTTGTCTCTTTAAGCCTTCATAAAATTTTAGCTTTCTTTTCATTGGCTTACAAACCCCGATAACCTACCCTGAGCTATTGTGATACTTTTGACAAGTCTTATGATCACTAAGATGAAGAGGCAAGAAGATCAAAGAAAGAAATGAATAGTCAAGACCATGAAGATAGTTGAAGTTCTCATGACCATAAGGGTAGTTGATGTTTTCAAGGCCATAAGGGTAGTTAAAGTTCTCTTAATATCTCCAATTTATCAAGATAACATCAGAGTAACAAATGATTTATCCCTGTTAAAGGAGATTTATGTCACTCCACTTATCCATTATAAGAAACCCAAGTTGGTACAAACAAGACAACTCTTTTAGAGCTAGAACCAAAAAAATAAAGAAAAAGAAAAGAAAAGAAAAGAAAAGAAAAGAAAAGAAGAAGGAAAAAAAGAAAAAAAAGAAAAGGAAAAAAGGACAAAACAAAAAAGAAGTGGAAAAAAAAGAAAAGAAAAGAAAAGGTAAAACATAAAAAGGCAGTTCAGAAAGCCAACCAAGTTCTCTTTTACCTAAAGCAGCAAAAGGCTTCCATTTGGTTTATAAGGACGGTTTGACTTACATTGGTCCAACCCCACCAAAGATTCGATCAAAATCAAATAAAAAGTAGAAAGACTGTTCAGTTCTTGAAAGTTCTGTACTTGACAGTCCTACAAGGAAGAAGGACAAAATGATAAAATGCTCAAATAAAGGGAAGAGTAAGAAAAATAAAAAGAAAGAAAAGGGAGAAGAAGAAAAGAAACGAATTTGGTAACAAACTTTTTGCAAGGGCAAAGATTGTCCTAATCAAGATCCAGATTAATGCCAACAAGATAGAAATAATTTAAAGTCTAGCAAGATTGCTCCTAGCTGCCTAAAGTTCAAACAAGAAATTTGTAGTGTGAGGGTTTGCCCATAGTGTCACAATGGCTCCAACTTACAAAAGGCCTTCATTTAACCCATGTCCCTTATAAACCCCATTTCAAGCCTATCAAAGACCTGTTGATCTCTCTTGGTAGTTAGAGTCTATTAGTGGAGATGGTTTTGATAAGCATGCATATGAGATAGACAATATTCAAACTCAAATGAGACTTTTGACCAAGTAATGTCTATGTGCCTATCTGAAGTGCAATAATTCTTGCTTAAATAGAAATGATTTTGAGTTTAGTATAGTAACTAGGGTTGTCATGTTATAGATATGTTAATTTGAAAAATCAAGTCCTGATGTAAATTGACATTAATTTGGCAAAGCCAACATTTGATTTCAAAATCAAAATTCAAAAAATAAAAAATATTTTTGTCATACAAAGCCTTTAAGTTAAGGAAAGTATGTTGAACTGTCGAATCTCGAAAGACACATTGGGCAAAGTAAATGATTATTGGCAAGGTCATGAAGATAAAAGCCATAAATGTGAAGCATTTTGTCATTCCAAAGCAAGACCTGAATGGGCATCTGAAAGGAGTCAATCACCTTAGTCTGTGAGTCAACAAAACCACTATTAGTGTTATTCATGCATATCATGCATAAATGAGCATATTACATGGCATTTTCTTGCATTGTATTGTTGCGCTCTAATTGACACTACTAGAACTACACTCGCAAGTATACGAGGTTGCTGAAGTATCTTGGTGAACACCTCAAGGTCATCTCACAAGGAAGCTAAATAAGCTAATTGATTATCAGATTGCAAATAATAAATTATCAATAAATTAAAATTGCTAACAACTAATGAAGACAGATCGAATAGAGTTTAAAATAATAAAAGTAAACTGAGTTGATATATTGATTCACTTAATAGAAAGGTCTAGGGTTTGCACTTCTCTACTAACTTATATGTATGAATGGTTATTCCTCTCAACCAATTTAATTTCAAAGATTAAATCTCAAGCAACTTAATTAATCGAATCAAGGAAATAAGCTCTCGCATTCAAACCTTTTTCAAATAATCTTGTTACAATTGAAATAATCCTTTTCTTAGGTTATATTTCTAATTCACCTAAGTCCCTAATTGAATTGTTCCAACATTAGACTTCATCTCTCAATCCTGCATCTAATACCTCAAACACATAATTGGTGGCCAATCAATTATATATTAACAGTAATCAATTCAATCAAGGCTAAAGAAATAAATTCAGTTAAGAGCAATAACAAATTCATACAATCATAGTAGTTCCATACAAACCCTAGACTAGATCAAATTAGTTCATAATGATGCTATCAAACATATCCATCTCATTAAAATTCAAAGAAATCAATTTAGACATTATAGAATTCATGAATACAATTCCAATGAAATTTAAGAGATAAAGTTTGAGAACAAAACAAAATTACAAACTCCCTTTAGCTTCTGAAGAATTTCTTGTTCAGATCTTTGCTAGAAGAATGTTGCAATGGCTAAAACAAATTTAATCTAGACTGTTTAAATCAAATTGTAATCAATAATCTCAAAGAAAACAATTTGGAAACCCTAAAGTTATCTTTGACGGCTGATCAAGATCTCTCTATAATATCCCTTCAAAAACCCTAATCGTCTATTATTTATACGAAACCTCGCTCCAAAAATCCGTATTTTCTTTCTTCCTTTAGTCCTTGGAGTGACACGGCCAAGCTCCTGGCCGTTTCATGTGACACGGCCAGTGGCTTGGCCGTCTCACCTGAATGTGTCCGCTTCTGTGTGATTTTCATCTTTTCTTCTTTGGAGTTGAGTGTGACACGGCCAAGCTTGGGTGAACTTGGCCATGTTTGATGTGTTTGGAGGGACACGGCCAGTGGCTTGGCCGTGTCCCCTGGGTGTGTCAGCTACTGATCTCTTCATTCTTTGCTTTTCTTTCTTTGGTTCCTTCCTTGGCTATGTGTGGGACACGGCCAAGCTTCCTGGTCGTGTCATGTGACACGGCCAGTGGCTTGGCCGTGTCCTCTGAGTGTGTCAGTTACTGCCCAAATTTTCCTTCTCTCTTGGTTCCTTGGTTTTTCCCTTAAGGTGAGACATGCTTCATGCTACTCTTTTTCCAAGGAAGCAATTTGCATATTAACCTAAAACAAACACTTAAACAAACTTTAAACTAGAATCAAATAAACATTAACTAACAACACATAAACACCACACTAAAAACTAGAACAAAAATGACATAAACACTGAAATAAATTAAAACTACCAAAATTGATGAAAACACTAAATAAACAGATTAAAACTACAAAAATACCTAAAGAAAACAATAATCATCATAATAAATAAGACACAATTCTATGAAAAAAAC
The DNA here is from genome assembly GCA_947685225.1 of Garcia nutans. Classification (NCBI taxonomy): domain Eukaryota; kingdom Viridiplantae; phylum Streptophyta; class Magnoliopsida; order Malpighiales; family Euphorbiaceae; genus Garcia; species Garcia nutans. Next base: position 31,327,614 of record CANTUV010000011.1, on the reverse strand, counting down.
TAATAAAACAACTACCCCACACTTAAAACTTTGCTTGTCCTCAAGCAAATTCACATGGCATAAATTAAAAACTCAAACAACTTTAACTATAATTCCAGTATATAAGACGAAATCCTTTAAGACTCAGCCATAAATAATTGCAATGTACTTCACTCAAGATTTTCTTAACTCATTCATTAATCCAGACATAACAAATCTCATCTCTCATCTAAGTGTTTCACTCGATTTCAAAGGTTAATTCACTCAAACCACTCATGACTGCATACTACCATAAACTTGCTTAATTATCCAATCTCTCTCACTGATTTTCTCAAGAAATAATCCGAAGGTCTTTTATTTGGATGTACTGAGGCTAAGGTGAAGGTATGAGAAAAGACATTTAAGCTGGAACATCAAGAAATGGAGTATCTAAATTAGACAATACTCTTGCTCAGAAACTCCCTCAAATGGCATATTCACCAACCTTGATAATCTCACATACTTGCATACTTAAAGAAAAGTACATGAGTCGACATTCCTCTAATGCTAGAAAATATATAAATTCTGTATATATATATATCTTCTCTTTTATTTTTTTTCTTTTATTATATTTTTTTTCTTTAATATATATATACAAAATGGAACATCTAGCTTAAAATGTAGAGGAAAAGAATAACTGACTCCTAGCAAATACAATAAGCAAAGTATGCATTTCAGCCCCAAATCTTACTAAAGCAATACTATTTTTGCAATTTTTTAATTGCTTACCCCACACTTATGAATTAAACCACCCTATTGTCATATCATAAGAAACTCCATTCCTTAATGCAGGTATGATGATAATAAGAAAGTGTTGAGTTGTGAATTGTGTTGATCAATCAAGAAAAAGTCAAAGGCTCTACTTGGCTCACTAAGGAATTCATAATTAAGGGAGGTCTTTTTAAGCTAAAGGGATAATCCTAATTTGCCTTCATCATTTTAAAACTTGAGATTAAATCATAATGTGAGTTCAATTAGTATGCAAAAGCAAGCTCTGGAGATGCAAAATCATGAAGGTGCACACTTAAGAAAAGAAAATCAATTGACAATAATATTCAATCTATGAGGCTCAAAACTCACAAAGGTGGGTTCTCAAAGATTTATATGTCATGAATTGCAGAATGTGAAAATTGATCCTGAATGAATTCAAATGCCAATCTCTATGATGATACTAAAGTCTCAAATATAATGCTAGAATCACAGGAAAGTCAATAAGTTTTCAACAATTATGTCATGCACAATGCACAATATAACACACAACGACAAACAAAACAAGAATTAAGGAAAGCTTAAAGATTACCCCACACTTATAAATGACATTGTCCTCAATGGAAACCAGGATAATAAAGATAAAGAGTGAAGGTACAACCTGTTTTCCATTGATCCCTTGTGAGGCAAACTCTACCTTTTCATCACAAACAGTAAATGTTCAAAAACAAAATACAATATATAAAATAAAATATCCAAAATGTCAACATTAAAAAAAACAAAAATGAAAAAAATAACAACAGAAATATACTATAACTAAACACAAGAAATGAAGGAACTCTCTCAAAAGATTAGAGCCAATGTGATCTATGGTGAAGGAGGATGTGATGATGAAGCAGCCGAAGGATGAAGACTCAGTATCTTAGCAAGGTTGCTATTAATTTGGTCTAACTGTTGCAAGATCGCAGCATGGTTACGATCTACCTTGCTCTCCAGTGCCTCTATCCTATTAAGTATCTCTTGATTATCCGGGGCCAGAGCATCTTCTTCCAAATCAACAGAATCCGAGTCGGACTCCTCCTGGACTTGTGTTCTCTTTTGTCTATCCTCCGGTGCTTTTGGCTCAGCTGAAGCCATCACATAGGCTCCTCCCCTGTGCACCACCATGTGCATCTTCTTAAGTGTAGCCAAATCCAATGAATCATTACCCGTAATTCTAGTCATACGACAGGTACTCGGGTCAAAATCATCAAGAAGGGCTGTTGCCAATGTGGTAACCAATCCTCCAATACAAATAGCCCCCTTCTTTTTGTTTGCCACACTATCAAAAATGTCGGCCAACCAATAGTCGGAACTAATAGGTATTGCATTACACGCACAATCTAAGAAAAAGAGCTCACTAAGTTCCATTACACCTGGGCTTCTCTTCCTAGCAAAGAATCCACAGGACATAAAGCGATGCAAATACCTAAGAGCGGGATTGCTCAATTTAGTTGCCTTGGCCGATTTAGCCACATAAGTTCCCGAGCCCAATGCTCCCCAAGCAAATTGTTGTTTAAAATCCTTATGTACCGACCTCTCACCGTGTTGATGGAAACCAAATATAACATTAAATTGCTCAATACTAACCACAAATTATTTCCCAAGCAATTTAAAATTCAACTTAGAGCAAATTTTTTGTTCATCTCTTTCAACCTTAAGAGATGTTAAAAATTCCAAAGTGAGCTCTTGAAATTGCAAAGGTCTATAGGAGACTAGGTTCTCCCACCCAAAGGTTTTGAACATAATAATAAAAATTATCCCTAATTTGAAGAGCATTAAGGGATTCATCGCTGACATACCTCATCGGGAAGAAACCCCGAGCCAAAAGAGTAGCTCTCTTCAAAGATGAAGAAGATGAAGATGAAGATGAAGATGAAGCTGCAGTTGGAGGTCGCTTCCTCTTATGGTGGGACACCATCTTCGTTCTCGGCATATTGAAAGATCTGAAAAAAAAAATTTGAAACTTAAATATATTAAATTGATTTTTTATGAGAGAAGAAGAAGATTAAACGGATTAATTTAAGTTTTAGTGAAGGAAATTGAGAATTGATGGTAGTTTGGAAGCTTTGAAAGACAAACAATGGAGGTTTTGTGAGAGAGACGTCGAGAGAACGAGAGGAAGCAAAAAGAAATTTAGGGATTGAAATGAAGGAGAAGTGAAAAATTTGTGTTTTTAAAGTGTAAAATTGAAGTGACACGGCCAAGCTTGGGTGAGCTTGGCCGTGTCTGATGTGCTTGAAGGGACATGGCCAGTGACTTGGCCGTGTCCCATGGGCGTGTCTGACACTGTGAACAAAGGTTTGCAAAAACAAACAGAAGTGATTTCTGGTGAAGCTTGGTCGTGTCCCATGTGACAAGACCAAGCTTGTTGGCCGTGTCAGAGGCTGTGTGTTTTTGGTGACTTAAGGGTTGGCTTGACACGGCCAAGACACGGCCAGTGGCTTGGCCGTGTCACCTACTGCCATTTTGACTCTTTTTTTATTTTTTTATTTATTATTATTTTTTTTTTATATCACCAAATCTTAAAGAAATTGCAAACCTCTTCTTCGATCAACCCTGAAACACATTAGAAAAATAAAAACCAATCAAAGCACCCATTCCATTTATTTAAAACAAACATAAAATAAAAATTGCTGAATATAAAATTACAACTATGAAAAGAAATGCAAACCGATGGGTTGCCTCCCATATAGCGCTTCTTTAATGTCATATAGCTGGACATTACTGCAAGACTTAAGGATCGTAGATCAAAGTGCTATCAATGATCCTTACTTCTTAGAATCCTTCATTATATGGTTTAACTCTCTGTCTATTTACTTTAAAAGTCTCATTTGTTCGAGAGTTAAGCAATTCTATGGCACCGGAAGGATATACCTGAGTTATCTTGAAAGGACCACTCCATCGAGACTTGAGTTTTCCTGGAAACAGACGGAGACGAGAATTAAAAAGCAAAACTTTCATACCTGGGCTCAATGTCTTTCACACTATAATTTTGTCATGAAGTGCTTTAGTGCGATACTTATAAATCCTCAAACTCTCATACGCCTCATTCCTCAGCTCATCTAACTTTGAAATTTGCAGAAAATGCTCTCTCTTTCCTTTGCCCAAGTCTAAATTCAGAGTCTTGATTGTTCAATACGCTTTGTACTCCAACTCCACTGGTAAATGACAAGCCTTACCAAAAACCAATCGGCATGGACTCATTCCCAAAGGAGTCTTGAAAGCAGTTTGATATGCCCACAATGCATCATGCAATATACTCGCCCAATCCTTCCTTGATAAGTTGACTGTTTTCTCCAGAATTCCTTTTATTTGCTTGTTGGATGTTTCAACTTGTCCAGAAGTCTGTGGATGGTATGGGGTCGCCACCTTGTGCTTCACACCAGATTTTTACATTAATTTCTCAAAAAGTTTGTTGCAGAAATGACTTCCCTCATCACTGACTATCACTCTTGGCGTGCCAAATCTGCTAAGAATATTTTCCTTCACAAATTTAACAACCACATTAGCATCATTAGTATGGGTGGGGATTGCCTCCACCCATTTTGAAACATAAGCAACAGCAACTAAAATATATTCATAACCAAGAGACTTGGGAAAAGGACCCATAAAGTCTATTCCCCACACATCAAACAGTTCAACAACAATATAAGATTGGAGGGGCATTTCATTCCTCCTCCCAATGTTACCCACTCTTTGACAGCGGTCACAATGCTTACAATACTATTGAGCATCTTTGAATAGAGTAGGCCAGTAAAAACAACTTTGAAGCACCTTTTCTGCACTCTTTCTTCCTCCAAAATGACCACCACAGTGAAGGTCATGACAAAATTTAAGAACACTCAGTTATTCTTCCTCCGATACACACCTGCGAACTATCTCATCCTTGCATTTTCGAAATAGGTAAGGTTCATCCCAAAACTAAAATTTACTCACGTGCAAAAACCTTTTCTTTTCCTGAAATGACATGTTAGAACGCAAAATACCACAGGCAAGATAGTTAGCAATATCTGCAAACCAAGGTGCATTAATTACCACAAACAGCTGCTCATCAGGAAATGCTTCTAAATTTTTATGAATGCTATCAGATGCAAGATTTTTCATCAAAGAAGGGTAATCTAGACAAATGATAAGCTACAACATTTTCACTCCCCTTAGTATCTTTGATTTGGAAATCAAATTCTTCCAATAATAACACCCATCTAATTAAGCGCGGTTTAGTATGTTGTTTTGTCAAAAGATATTTTAGAGCTGCATGATCAGAATGCACAATAATTTTCGACCCAATTAAATATGCTCTAAACTTATCTAAAGCAAAACCAACCGCTAACATTTCCTTTTCAGTTGTTGTGTAATTTATTTGCGCACTATTCAGGGTCAAGCTAGCATAATATATTACTCTCAAAAATTTATCAACCCTTTGCCCAAGAACAACTCCTACTGTATGATTAGAGGCATCGCACATAATTTTGAAAGGTAAAGACCAAACAGGAGCTACTATTACCGGTGCACTAGTAAGTTTTTCCTTAAGGGAATTAAAGGCTTGCATGCATTGTGCAGTAAACTCAAATGGCACAATGGTTGTCTTATTTTAGAAAAATCTTTAATAAACCTCCAGTAAAAACCTGTATGCCCTAGAAAACTTCTTATTCCCTTAACAGAGGTAGGTGGGGGTAATTTAGCAATCAATTCTACCTTGGCCTTATCCACCTCAATCCCTTTACTTGACACCACATGACCTAAGAAAATGCCCTGAGTAACCATGAAATGACTCTTTTCCCAACTCAAAGTAAGGTTACACTCAATGCATCTCTCAAGCACAAGAACGAGTTTATTTAGGCAATTATCAAAAGAACTACCAAAAATAGAAAAGGCATCCATAAATACCTCAATAAAATCATCTATCATGTCTGTGAAGACAGACATCATGCATCTCTGAAAAGTTGCAGGTGCATTGCACAAGCCAAAGGGCATATGCCGAAATGCATAAGTCCCGAAAGGGCAAGTAAAAGTAGTCTTGGATTGGTCCTCTAGTGATATCAGCACCTGATAATAACCTGAAAGTCCATCTAAAAAGCAATAATGTGAGTGTCCAGAAAGTTTATCCAACATCTGATCAATAAAAGGAAGAGGGAAATGGTCTTTCTTTGTGGCATTGTTCAACTTCCTATAATCGATACACATTCTCCACCCGGTAGTAGTCCTAGTAGGAACCAATTCATTATTTTCATTTTTCACTACATTGATTCCAGATTTCTTAGGCACTACATGTACTGGGCTCACCCACTCACTATTAGCTATTTGATATATCACCCCTTCATCAAGCAATTTGAGCACTTCCTTCTTAACCACTTCACTCATATTTGGGTTAAGGTGCCTTTGGGTCTCCCTCACAGGTTTAGCTCCTTCTTCTAAGGTGATTCTATGCATGCACATTGAAGGGCTAATACCTTTTATGTCACTCAATCCCCATCCTATTGCTCTTTTCAATCTTTTAAGCTCACTCACCAACTTCATCTCCTCCCCTTCACTAAGTTCGCTAGATATTATCACAGGTAAGGTGTTGTGATCTCCTAAAAACACATATTTCAGATTTTTAGGTAACTCTTTTAGCTCTAACTCAAGTGAAGGATTCTTCTCTTCCTTTTGGATGGAGGGAAGTTCAAATACTGGGTCCTCCTTAAGTTTCTCTATTTTAGCATTCTCTAATGTCTCAAGGCAACTGGCTATTTCCGAATCAAAAATATCCAAACCACCATCGAAGGTCAGTGCCAGCTCCAATTTATCCGAGGAACCTGTCTGCAAGAAAACATCTGAAACAGCTGCATCAATACAATCAATTAAAGAGAAATCCTCATATAATGCAGTTGTAGGAATGGGAGAAGTTTTAAAAATAGAAAATTCAACCATTTGTCATAAGACAGTCATTGACAATTTACCATTTTTAACATCTATCAAGGTGTTGGTAGTCGCCATAAAAGGCCTACCCAGTAGAATAGTGTGTGCGGATGGTGTAGAGTTACTTCCTTCCATGTCAAGAACTATAAAATCCATAGGCACTATCAACCCACCAATCTTAACTAACACATGTTCTATAACCCCTTTCGGGAATCTAAGAGATTTGTCAGCTAATTGCAACACCATTTTTGTAGGTTTAAGTTCCCCTATTTCTAATTCAAGATACACAGAATAAGGCATCAAATTTACACTGGCTCCTAAATCACACATGCCATCAGTTCCCTTCCCATTACCCATAGTAATTTGAATTATGAAACTACCAGGATCCTTTAGCTTCGGAGGTAGTTTATGCTGCAAAACAGCACTAGCTACCTCTGACACTATCACCTTTTCATTTAGCTCATACCTTTTTTTCTTTGCGTTCAGTTCCTTGAAGAATTTGGCATAAGCTGACATGTTCTTTATTGCTTCAAGTAAGGGTAAGTTAATACTTACCTTGGACAGCATGTTGAAGATGTCCGAAAATTGCTTATCTTCTTTATCATTCTTCAACCTGCTGGGGAATGGTATAGGTGGCCGGTAAGGATTACTTGCCTTGTGTAAATCTGCTGAAGGGGATTTCTCCATTGAACTTTCTACAGCACCTTCATTCTCTGGTTCTCCTTCCTTTTTTTTCTTTTCATCACCTGCATTCACAGAATTATTTTCAACATTATTGTTTATTACCTTGCCACTTCTAAGAACAGTCACTGATTGTGCCTGCTCAGGTTGACTTGGAAATTTCCCTTTTTGTTGAATCTGCATCTGTTGTGCAAGTTGTCCCACTTGAGTCTCCACACTCTTAAAAGATGCTTCTAATGAATCCAGCCTTTTGTTAGTCATCTCCTGATTCTTAGCTCTGACATGGATAAAGGCCTGTAAACTATTCTCCAAACTCTCTCTCTTAGGCTGCACTTGATTTGAAGATTGACCCTGCGGTTGGTTTTGTCTCTGGAGCAAATGGAAAGGTTGTTGAGAGTTATTTGTTGCCCAGGAAAAATTTGGATGATTCTGCCAACCAGGATTGTAAGTGTTTGAGTAAGGATCATTTCGAGCCCTTGGTTGATATCCCCCCATAGCATTGACTTGCTCAGCTTCATTCCCATAAGACTCATATGCAGAGGGGCATATATTTGCTCCATGCTCGAAAGTCCCACAAATTCCACACAATTTTTGAGTGGATGAAGAGGTATTATTCTTCATATTCAACATCTACACTTGCCTTGTCAATTCAGCTATCTGATTTACCATCTCACTGTTGGCTTCCAATTGATTCGCCCCTTTACTTCTTCCTCTTACACTTTTTTGTTGAGAATTAGCTCCCAACATCTCAAAAATTTCATAAGTTTCATCAGCTGTCTTTTCTCCCATAGCTCCCCAGCTGCGTTATCAACAGTGTTCTGAAATTACTGGGTTAGACCATCGTAGAAAAAATGATTTAGAAGTTGAAGTGGGTAGTGATGGTGTGGACACTGGATCAATAACATCTTAAACCAGTCCCAAGCCTCATGAAATGGCTCTCCTTCAAATTGAGAGAATGTAGCTATCTTCCCTCTCAATTCAGCTGTCTTCTGATGTGAGTAAAATTTGCCCATAAATTTGTTATAAACTTGCTCCCAAGTTGTCAAAGAATTTTCAGGCAACATCATAAGCTAGCACTTTGCCCTATCCTTCAATGTATACGGGAAACACCTCATCCTCAACTGGTCCTCTGTTAGTCCTCCCAATGGAAAGTGTTGAGGGTGGAATAGAAATCCCAAATAAAGTTCAAAGGATCTTCATTTGGAACTCCATAGAATGATGGCAGCATGTTGTAATGGATGTTCTTCAACTCATAATTTCTTGCTGCATCTGTCAATCTTATACAAGATGTGGAAGTTCCAATGACAGGTCTAGCAAAGTCCCTCATAGTTCTTTGCCTTTCTTCTCCCATATTAAAAGTGTCCTCTTTTATATCAAATCCGGTGTACAGTTCAAACTCTTCTCTGCTCCTTTTCACTCTTTGAATTTCTGGAATGACTGGGTATAGCTCTGCTCCGAGTGATCTCCTGCCTTGCATAAACAAAATTTCTGGAAAAAGAAATTATTAAAAGAAAAAGACAAATAAAATCAAAAGTAAACAATGAAAAATAATCTAAAATATTTATGCCTAATAAACAATTACGCCAATTAGCTTCCCCGGCAGCAGCGCCAAAAACTTGTTGCGCTCTAATTGACACTACTAGAGCTACACTCGCAAGTATACGAGGTTGTTGAAGTATCTTGGTGAACACCTCAAGGTCGTCTCACAAGGAAGCTAAATAAGCTAATTGATTATCAGATTGCAAATAATAAATTATCAATAAATTAAAATTGCTAACAACTAATGAAGACAGATCGAATAGAGTTTAAAACAATAAAAGTAAACTGAGCTGATAAATTGATTCACTTAATTGAAAGGTCTAGGGTTTGCACTTCTCTACTAACTTATATGTATGAACGGTTATTCCTCTCAACCAATTTAATTTCAAAGATTAAATATCAAGCAACTTAATTAATCGAATCAAGGAAATAAGCTCTCGCATTCAAACCTTTTTCAAATAATCTTGTTACAATTGAAATAATCCTTTTCTTAGGTTATATTTCTAATTCACCTAAGTCCCTAATTGAATTGTTCCAGCATTAGACTTCATCTCTCAATCCTTCATCTAATACCTCAAACACATAATTGGTGGCCAATCAATTATATATTAACAGTAATCCATTCAATCAAGGCTAAAGAAATAAATTCAGTTAAGAGCAATAACCAATTCATACAATCATAGTAGTTCCATACAAACCCTAGACTAGATCAAATTAGTTCATAATGATGCTATCAAACATATCCATCTCATTAAAATTCAAAGAAATCAATTTAGACATAATAGAATTCATGAATACAATTCCAATGAAATTTAAGAGATAAAGTTTGAGAACAAAACCAAATTACAAACTCCCTTTAGCTTCTGAAGAATCTCTTGTTCAAATCTTTGCTAGAAGAATGTTGCAATGGCTAAAACAAATTTAATCTAGACTATTTGAATCAAAGTGTAATCAATAATCTCAAAGAAAACAATTTGGAAACCCTAAAGTTATCTTTGACGGCTGATCAAGATCTCTCTCTAATCTCCCTTCAAAAACCCTAATCGTCTATTATTTATACGAAACCTCGCTCTAAAAATTCGCATTTTCTTTCTTCCTTTAGTCCCTGGAGTGACACGGCCAAGCTCCTAGCTGTGTCATGTGACACGGCCAGTGGCTTGGCCGTGTCACCTGAATGTGTCTGCTTCTGTGTGATTTTCATCTTTTCTTCTTTGGAGTTGAGTGTGACACGGCCAAGCTTGGGTGAGCTTGGCCGTGTTTGATGTGTTTGGAAGGACACGGCCAGTGGCTTGGCAGTGTCCCCTGGGTGTGTCAGCTACTGATCTCTTCGTTCTTTACTTTTCTTTCTTTGGTTCCTTCCTTGGCTATGTGTGGGATACGGCCAAGCTTTCTGGCCGTGTCAAGTGGCTTGGCCGTGTCCTCTGAGTGTGTCAGTTACTGCCCAAATTTTCCTTCTCTCTTGGTTCCTTGGTTTTGCCCTTAAGGTGAGACATGCTTCATGCTACTCTTTTTCCAAGGAAGCAATTTGCATATTAACCTAAAACAAACACTTAAACAAACTTTAAACAAGAATCAAATAAACATTAACTAACAACACATAAACACCACACTAAAAACTAGAACAAAAACGACATAAACACTGAAATAAATTAAAACTACCAAAATTGATGAAAACACTAAATAAACAGATTAAAACTACCAAAATACCTAAAGAAAACAATAATCATCATAATAAATAAGACACAATTCTATGAAAAAAACTAATAAAACAACTACCCCACACTTAAAACTTTGCTTGTCCTCAAGCAAATTCACATGGCATAAATTAAAAACTCAAACAACTTTAACTATAATTCCAGTATATAAGACGAAATCCTTTAAGATTCAGCCATAAATAATTGCAATGTACTTCACTCAAGATTTTCTTAACTCATTCATTAATCCAGACATAACAAATCTCATCTCTCATCTAAGTGTTTCACTCGATTTCAAAGGTTAATTCACTCAAACCACTCATGACTGCATACTACCATAAACTTGCTTAATTATCCAATATCTCTCACTGATTTTCTCAAGAAATAATCCGAAGGTCTTTTATTTGGACGTACTGAGGCTAAGGTGAAGGTGTGAGAAAAGACATTTAAGCTGGAACATCAAGAAATGGAGTATCTAAATTAGACAATACTCTTGCTCAGAAACTCGTAACTCCCTCAAATGGCATATTCACCAACCTTGATAATCTCACATACTTGCATACTTAAAGAAAAGTACAAGAGTCAACATTCCTCTAATGCTAGAAAATATATAAATTCTGTATATATATATATATCTTCTCTTTTATTTTTCTTTTTTTTCTTTTATTATATTTTTTTTCTTTAATATATATATACAAAATGGAACATCTAGCTTAAAATGTAGAGGAAAAGAATAACTGACTCCTAGCAAATACAATAAGCAAAGTATGCATTTCAGCCCCAAATCTTACTAAAGCAATACTATTTTTGCGTTTTTTTTAATTGCTTACCCCACACTTATGAATTAAACCACCCTATTGTCATATCATAAGAAACTCCATTCCTTAATGCAGGTATGATGATAATAAGAAAGTGTTGAGTTGTGAATTGTGTTGATCAATCAAGAAAAAGTCAAAGGCTAAACTTGGCTCACTAAGGAATTCATAATTAAGGGAGGTCTTTTTAAGCTAAAGGGATAATCCTAATTTGCCTTCATCATTTTAAAACTTGAGATTAAATCATAATGTGAGTTCAATTAGTATGCAAAAGCAAGCTCTAGAGATGCAAAATCATGAAGGTGCACACTTAAGAAAAGAAAATCAATTGACAATAAAATATTCAATCTATGAGGCTCAAAACTCACAAAGGTGGGTTCTCAAAGATTTATATGTCATGAATTACAGAATGTGAAAATTGAAATGTAGAAACATGCCCATTACCTCCATGTTTGTAGGTAATACTTGTAAAGAGCTTTGCATTCCCGGTCATATGCCTTGAGCACCCACTATCCACAAGCCATGTGCTTTCGTTGATAGTAGATTTTAGGCATACCTATAAGGTAATAGTGGTTATCTTTTCTTAGGTACCCAAATGAAGTTGGGTCCTTGATAGTTAGGAATAAAGGTGTCTTTTAGCTTGAGATGAGCCTTTCTAATATGACAAAAGAAACTTTTATGTCTAAATTTCATGCAGTATGTACATTGCCATAGTGTCTTTGTGAGCGTGGATTTTTGCCCCCACTCCCGGTGGAATGGTTTTTGAGACTTCTGCACTGTTAGGCTCGGGGCCTTAGAGAACATGGACCTAGGTCTAGAGAAAATGGAGTAGCCACCCGGATGGGCTGGGAAAAAAGAAAGGGGTCGATGACTCGATTTCTAAGGAATCCCCAACCCCCTTAATGGGTTCGGAAAGTTGGGTACGTGTGGGGAAGGTGAGAAATGGCCCAGCACCCCTACAATGCCCGGTTCATTGGACCCGGCCTCCTTTACAGGTCTTAATATTATAAAATTCTTAAATATAACACTATTATCCATATTACACACAATAATTAAAAGAAAGCATCATTATATTAAAATCAAAGCAATGTCCAAACAAAGCAAATAAATGGACACCCATCCAAGGATGGAAACATGTCCTTACATCACATGCCTAAATAGGACACCCACTGATATGTAGAAACATGCCCATTACATAGGTTCTAAAATAGAAACATGATGTTTAATTCATGAGGTACCCACCAAGTGGAAACATACCTCTTACAACTTTTGGAAATCTAAATTAATTGATAAGAGTAAATAATCATTCATCATAAATAAATCATTCATCAAAGGTATTAAATATCAATAGAAAGTAAACATCCATCCATGATAAATAAAATAAACCAAGCATTGAACTTACATAAATTAAAGCATATGAAATAAATCAAAACATAATCAAATATGGAATTGAATAAAGCAAATAAAAGTCCAATTATAGCTACTGTAACTTTTTATGGAAGTAAAATAGATTAGGGTTTTATGTTTTAAAAGGTTGGTAAGACTCTTTGATTTAACTAAATTAATATTTGAATGATGAAATCATGAAACTAGGGTCTTAGACACTTTAAAATACTTTTGATTTATGATTTTAAATGGTGATTTCAAGCTACTATGTAAATTTAAAATATTTGTGTTTTTATGGTTTTTAATGTTTTAAAGGATTAAAGTTTAGAAAAAGTTAGGGTTTAAGGTTTTTAAGGAATTAGAGCTTATTATTTTAAATTTGGAATTTGAATTAGGGTTTTAGGAGCTTTGAATTGGAGTTTCGGGTGATGAATTGGCTTTTGGAATTTGGAAATCAATTTGATAATTTTATGAAGTTTTATGAATTTAAACAAATGGATTAAAGTTTTGATAAGTAGAAAAGATGTTTTTTAAAGCCTTTTGAAAGAAATAGAACCTAATTTAAAGTTTTGAAAGAAATAGAATCAAATATTGTTTTTGTTGAAAATATGTTTAATTAAGGTTTTAAGATTTTGAAGAGGTAAAAATAACAATTTTAAGTCTTTTTGGAAAATAAAGTAACGTATTAGTGCTTTTAACTTTGGAAAAACTAAATTAAAGTTGAAAAATAAAATTTCATAGATTATGCTACTGTGAAAAAATAAAACAAAAGGAATTTAACATACCTCCTTTTATTGATTCTCCAAAAATAGTTCTTCTTGGATGACCAAGAACAAAGACAATTGCTGCCTTTGAATTACTTAAATCGTGTCATTGCTATTCTAGAAAAAAAGAAATTGAATTGCTCCCTTTTCCTTCACTGATTTGGTTTCAAATTTTCAAGTCTCTGTTGGATTTTCGGCTTCCCCAATTTAATTACCTTTGGTCCTTATTTATAGTGGTTTGATGTGGTTTATTCCTACTTAATCAAGGCAAGTAATATTAATAAAAAAAATAAACCGAAACCTAATTGAATTAGGTTTCAAAAAATTTACATCAGAAAAAATTGTGCTGTCGAAAAAATTGCCGCAGGAAAAAATGCGCTGGCGACAAAAATCTGCCGCAGATTTTGCGGCAGTAGGCTGGCTGCGGGCGTCGCTCGCAGTAAATTCCTATGGGAGACCATTTCGCCCGCAGGAAAATCCTGTGAGCGAAATAAAAAACCTATTTCGCCCGCAGATTTTTTCTACGGGCGAAATGCCCACGGGCCTGTGCGACGATTTTTTCGTCCCCGATTTTTCCGACTCCGATTTTTTTTATTTTTATTTTTTGACTTTTATTTGTTTATTTTTATTTTTATTAATAAAAATTAGATACTAAAACAAAAATTATTTAATAAAAAATATTTTGGACCAATTAGACAACAAAAATTATTTTGGACTAAATAAACATATTGGACCGGATTGGGTAAAAAATTAAGGGTCTACAGTTTGCCCCCTGCTTGAAAAATCTGAAACTTTAGTGAAAGAGAGTGAAAAGCAATAAGACTTAATTTTTGAGATGGTTGAGGTTTTGGGTTCTGGACCCAGTTTGAGTTCTGGACTCAAGGATAAATTCTAGGTTCTAGACCTAAGGAAAATTTGGGTTCTGGACCCGGTTCGAGTTTTGGACTCAAGGATAATTCTAGGTTCTCGAACTAAGGAAAATTTGGATTCTAGACCCGGTTTTAGTTCTGGACTCAAGGATAATTCTAGGTTGTCTACCTAAGAAAAATTTGGGTTCTAGACCCGGTTCGAGTTCTAGACTCAAGGATAATTTTAGGTTCTCGACCTAAGGAAAATTTGGGTTCTGGACCCGGGAGATTCGGATACTCGATCCCAAACTAGACTCGCATACTCGATCCTAAATTAGCTTTGGATACTCGATCCTAAACTGGATTGGGATACTCAATCCTAACTGGATTCGGACACTCGATCCTAACTGGATTTGGATACTCGATCCTAAATTGGCTTTGGATACTCGATCCTAAACTGGATTGGGATACTCGATCCTAAATTGTGTTCGAATACTCGATCCTTAACTTGATTGGGATACTCGATCCTAAATTGGCTTTGGATTTGGGTACTTGGACCCAGGATTGGGTATTTGGACCCTAGATTGAATTTGATTTGGGTACTTGGACCAGAGATTATATTTGATTTGGGTACTTGAACCTGAAATTTATTTGATTTGGGTACTTGGACCCGAGATTGGATTGAATTTGATTTGGTTACTTGGACCGAGATTGGGTACTTGGACCCGAGATTGGGCACTTGGACCCAAGATTGGATTTGATTTGGGTACTTAGACCTGAGATTGGGTACTTGGACCAAAGATTGGATTGAATTTGATTTGAGTACTTGGACCCGAGATTGGGTACTTAGACCTGAGCTTGAATTGATTTGGGTACTTGGACCTGAGAATGGGTGTTTGGACCTGAGATTGGGTTTTTGGACCCGAGCTTGAATTGATTTGGGTACTTGGACCCGAGATTGAGTTTGACTGACCTTTTATCATTAGGGAAATTTGACTGCTCCGGTTATTCTATGCATTGTGGTTTTTCACCCTCAAAATGGATCTTCATCCTTTGAGATCAGGTCTTCATCCTTGAAAATGAATCTTCATCTCTTGACATCGGGTCTTTACCCTTAAGAAATGGATCTTCATCCTTTGAGATCGGATCTTCACCCTTGCGAATGGATCTTCAACCTTTGAGATTGGGTCTTCACCCTTGCAAATGGATCTTCATCCTTGGAGGTTGGGTCTTTACCTTGGCTTAAACTCTTTTAGCTGGGTTGATCTTTTGTCTTTTGCATCTTCATTCTTTTGAGAGTTCTAATGTTCCATTCTTTTGTTCTTCCTTTTTGCAAAGATTTAGCTATTTTTAATTGGACCTTATATCCTCTCCTTGCCCCCCTGCGTGGCAAAATATTGGCAAGTGAGTTTAAAAATATTTGGTATATAAACTCAAAAAATTGAAAAGGGAAACTTTACCCCCTCTGTAGGCTCAAACCAAAGATTTTATCCATGTAAGCTTTGATTGATATTTTTCTTATCCAGTTCTTTGCATAAGCACGCATTTCTTCTCTTTGCAAAGTGACTGGGGCTTTCTCAAGCAATGGGCTTTCCATGCCCCCCTGATTTGACATCTTCTTTTGATTCTTTACTTCACAGAGTGTTTGTTGTTCACTTTGATAAAGGATAGACAATACATGACAAGAAAGTGTGATGTGATGTGCTCATGTATGCATGATATGCATGAATAATACTTATAGTCATTCCATCAAATCACAGACCGAGGTGATTAGCAGAAGTGTTCTCATTGGTTCCTTTTTGACGCTTGTTCAAGTCTCGCATTGGAATAATCAAAAGCTTTGCATTTTTAGCTTTTATCTTCAAGATGATGAAAACATGAGTGGTGGAGACCCCGGGCAGCAGAGTCAGGGATTCATCTATTTCAAACTATATTTCAGCATTTTAGTTGATAGCTTCTTCATGACCTTGCCAATAATCATTTCCTTTGCCCAATGTGTTATTCAAGGTTCAACATACTTCCCTTATCTTGAAGGCTTTGTATGACAAAACACTTTTTTTTTAAAAATCAAATGTTGGCTTTGCCAAATCAATGTAAATGTACCTCAGAACTTGAGTTTTCCAAATTAACATATCTATAACATAATAACCCTAGCTACCGTACTAAACTCAAAAATTATTTCTATTTAAGCAAGAACTGTTGCACTTCAGATTGGCACATACACATTACTTGGTCAAAGGTCTCATTTGAGTTTAAATATTGTCTATCTCATATGCATACTTATCCAAACTATCTCCACTAATAGACTCTACCTACCAAGAGAGATCAACAGGTCTTTGATAGGTTTAAAATGGGGTCTATATGGGACACAGGTTTAAGTGAAGGCCATTTTGAGATTGGAGCTGGTGTGACACAATGGACAAACCCTCACACTATAACTTTCTTCTTTGAACTTTAGGCAGCTGGGAGCAATCTTGCTAGACTCCAAGTTCTTTCTATCTTTTTGGCATTAATTAGGATCTTAATTAGGACAATCTTTGCCCTTGCAAAAATTTTGGTACCCAAAATCGTTTCTTTTCCTCTTCTCCCTTTCCTTTTTTTTTTCTTATTCTTCCCTTTCTTTGAGCATTCTATCATTTTGTCCCTCTTCCTTGTAGGACTGTCAAGTATAGAATTTTCAAGAACTGAATAGTCTTTCTCCCTTTTTCTTTGATTTTGATCGAATCTTTAGTTGGGTTGGACCAATTCAAGTCAAAACGTCCTTATAAACCAAATGGAATTCTTTTGTTGTCTTAGGTAAAAGAGAACTCAGTTGGCTTCTTGAACCATTTTGGGTTTTCTTTTTCTTTTTTCTCTCTTTTTTTTTCTTTTTTTTTCTTTTGTTTTTTTTGTTTTCCTTTCTTTTTTTTTTAGCTCAAACTGAGTTGTCTTGTTTGTACCAACTTGGGCTTCCAATAATAGATGAGGGGAGTAACATAAATCCTTATTAACAGGGATAAACCATTTGTTACTCTAATGTTGTCTTGACATATTAGAGATATTAAGTAAACTTCAACTACCCTTATGGTCTTTGAAAAATTCAACTACCCTTATGATCTTGAGAACTTCAACTATCTTTATGGTCTTGAGAACTTCAATTATCTTCATGGTCTTGAAACTTCAACTATCCTCATGATCTTGACTAATCATTGCTTTCTTTGATCTTCTTGCCTATTCATCTTAGTGATCATAAGACTTGTCAAAAGTATCACAATACCTCAGGTAGGTTATTGGGGCTTGTAAGCCAATGAAAAGAATGCTAAAATTTTATGAAGGCTCAAAGGTACAACTAGGGATTGATATTTAATAGGTGGATACTAGTTGTTGGCTAAGCAAACAATGCCTAGATCATTTCTCTCTTAAATATGCAGAGTTCAATTTCACCTCGAAAGTTTGTCAAAGCATGGTCTAAGATTGATTAGGACCTAGACAAAGTTATGCAGGAGCCCTCTCTAAGTAAGCATACACAACTCAATGCTATAGAGCAATTCCCTCACCTAGTAAAGTCATTCAAGTCATGATGCCTAGACACATTAATTTATGAATTATCAAGCTAGATTCCTCATTGGTTGAACACCAAAATGAATGAAGACCAACAAAAATTCTGATGAAAATAATTTATTCAAGCAATTTTAAATTTGGAAAACAAGATTGTTCCAATTAGATATTAAAGAAAGTAAAATTGAAAAGCAACATTCAAGCTAAGGAAAGTTTGTAGAATTTAAGCTTCTTTTCCCTTCACATCTTCAATATCCCCATCTTAAAAGGGTGATAAAACAAAATCTTCTTCCAATCCTTTTCCCACCATGAAGGTTGCCGGTGGAGGTACTCTTCCAAAGTTAGGCAAAGAGTTATTCTTGGTATTGGGCTTATCCGGCTCGAGTAGCTTACCACTGTTGATTAAATCTTGGATCTCATGCCTTAGGCAAGCACATTTATCTGTTTCATGCCCTCACATTTGATGAAATTGACAGAAGGCCTCGGCATTGAAGTTTGGTGGTAGTGGATTATGTAGTGATCGAGGAGCTAATGGTTGCAACAACCCTTTCTTTTGTAGCTTGCTAAAAACCCAAGATAGAGGTTTCCCCAATTCTAAGAATTGTCTTTTATTTCCTTGACCGGTCACATTAACATCAACTTCTTTTTGTGTGCTTTGATTTTCGGACTGGTAATTCCCTTTCTCATTCCTCTTTATTGAAAAGAAATTCTTCTCTCTTTCCCACTCTTCAATTTGCAGACCATCTTGGAGAAAATCTTTGAAATCCCTTATAAGAGTGTGAGACATCCTTTCACGGAGATTGGGTAAGACACCTCTCACGATCATCCTTATTTGATCAGATTCATTGGGCCTTTTCTTGAGCAAAGTGGCCTTGTTTCTCCATCGCTTCACATAGTCCACAAAATTCTCATTTGGCCTTTGCCTTATGGACTCCACTTCCATTAAGGTAACTTCTAACTCAACATTATATCCATATTATTGGATGAAGGCTTTGTAAAGTAGATCCCAACTCTTTTGCGTTCCATCATCTAAGGTATTGAACCAATTTTGGACAACAGGGTCCAATGAGAGCATAAAGTACCATAAGGTTTGAGCCTTAGTGGCTCGGGCAGACTGCATGGCAGTGATATACTGCTTCACATGGAGATGAGGATTTCTGGTGCCATTGTACTTTGCAAAGGATGGCATCTTGAACTTGTATGGAACTTCTTCATCTTATTCAAATAGTTTCTCGATCTCAGACATCTCTTTGGTTTTCAGCTTCTTCTCAAATTTCTTTTCTAAATCAGCAATCATCTTTTCATCATCGGATGTCTCGGTCTTTTCAATAGTTGCTTTCTCAACAGCCTTCGGTTCTTTCTTTTTTTCTTGAATCTCTTGGTAGTATTGAGCCCAATCATCATCATCATCAATGATCACCTTTTCATCATCAAAAACCACTTCACTAACTTTGGTTCTCCCTTTGTCCTTTGGTTTCTTAGTAATAGCAAATGCCTTGGCATGATTTTCTAAGATTGCATTCAATTGGTCCTTCATGGTCTCAGCTAGGGCCTCTTTGATTTCTTCCATCTTGGCATTGAGGGCCTCATCCACCATCCTTTGAATTTGTTCAGGCTCCTTTGTTTTAGGTGAGCAAGTGATTGAGTCGTTGCTAGATACTTCATCTCCGGCTTAGGTCGGATTGTTGTAAGCTTTAGAATTATCATAATCCAGGGCTATGAGCCAGAGAGGATCAATGATATGAGATGCAAATGTATGCATGTATGCATAAACAATCAACAAATAAGGATAAATAGGACATTCCTTCCAACCTTATAACATCCGCATACGAATGGCGAGTCTCTTTTCCTAGGTATGTGGTTAACAAAATACCAGCATGGGGTATCTTATTTTCGAATAATTCCCTCGGACGTTTCAACCAATAGTTATATTTTCGAAAATGGAAATCTATCCACGATAATTCCAATTAATTAGGTTTTAATCCATTCAACCAACTATAGTAGATTTTATGCTATATTGGATTAAAACTAAATTAAGAGGTTTATTATAAATAGATTTCTCACTTGAAAAAGGTAACTAATGATTCATGCCTAAAACAAGCCCATGGTTAATTTATTCTTAGTATAAACTAGGCCCACAATTGATTTTTTGTATTTCTTAATTGACCTAAATATTTTTGCAAGCTCTTTGTAAGAAGAGGTTGGGTGAAAATAGTTTTGTTTCTAAGCCCATTGTAAAAGACTTTTAGAAAATGGATTTTGGGCTTAGTATTTGGGCCATGGGCCAAAGAATTTTTGATTTATTTTTAGAAAAGTCTTATGTCCAAAGACCAACTTGAAAAAATTTTTAAAATAGCTTTGATCTTTTAGACTTTAAAGAAAAAAATATTTTTTGAGCTTACAATATACTTAGGTCATATTAGAAAAAGTGCAAACCAAATAAGCCATGATTTAGACTAAGATAAACTAACCCAAGTCAAACAACATGCATTTGGAGTAAAACCTAAGGAAAGTAACTAGGCCAATTACATGAGCTTTAGTCTTTGGGTTAAAAGGCTTAGGTTCCCATAGCAAGTATATACCAAACAGTACGAGGCTATGAGTGCTTATGCCATGCTCAATCTCCATACCTTGAGTGAAAGTATGGTATCCCTTACATAACATAACACGGGTAACACGAGCGTCCTAACTCACGCATACGATGCAATCTAATATGATGCAATGGATAATATCATTATAAGAAAGAATAGAATAATATAAAGACCAACGGAATCAACTTCTCTTATCCCCAGTGGAGTCACCACTATGAGCGGGGATTTTTGCCCCCACTCCTGGTGGAATGGTTCTTGCAACTTCGGCACTGTTAGGCTCGAGGCCTTAGAGAACACGGACCTAGGTCCGAAGAAAATGGAGTCGCCAGCTAGACGGGCAGGGAAAAAAGAAAGGGGTGGATGACTCGATTCCTAAGGAATCCCCAACCCCCTAATGGGTTCGGAAAGTTGGGTATGTGTGGGGAAGTTGAGAAATGGCCCAGCACCCCTACAATGCCCGGTTCATTGGAACCGGCCTCCTTTACATGTCTTAATATTATAAAATTCTTAAATATAACACTATTATCCATATTACACACAATAATTAAAAGAAAGCATCATTATATTAAAATCAAAGCAATGTCCAAACAAAGCAAATAAATGGACATCCATCCAAGGATGGAAACATGTCTTTAGAGCACATGCCTAAATAGGACACCCATCAAAAGGTAGAAACATGCCCTTTACATAGGTTCTAAAATAGAAAAGCAAATTAAATTGCATGATGTTTAATTAATGATGTACCCACCAAGTGGAAACATACCTCTTACAACTTTTGGAAATCTAAATTAATTGATAAGAGTAAATAATCATTCATCATAAATAAATCATTCATCAAAGGTATTAAATATCAATAGAAAGTAAACATCCATCCATGATAAATAAAATAAACAAAGCATTGAACTTACATAAATTAAAGCATATGAAATAAATTAAAACATAATCAAATATGGAATTGAATAAAGCAAATAAAAGTCCAATTATAGCTACTGTAACTTTTTATGAAATTAAAATAGATTAGGGTTTTATGTTTTAAAAAGGTTGGTAAGACTCTTTGATTTAACTAAATTAATATTTGAATGATGAAATCATGAAACTAGGGGTTTTAGACACTTTAAAATTTTTTTGATTTGTGGTTTTAAATGGTGATTTCAAGCTACTGTGTAAATTCAAAATATTTGTGTTTTATGGTTTTTAATGTTTTAAAGGATTAAAGTTTAGAAAAAGTTAGGGTTTAAGGTTTTAAAGGAATTAGAGCTTATTATTTTAAGTTTGGAATCTAAATTAGGGTTTTAGGAGCTTTGAATTGGAGTTTCGGGTGATGAATTGGCTTTTGGAATTTGGAAATCAATTTGATAATTTTATGAAGTTTTATGAATTTAAACAAACGGATTAAAGTTTTGATAAGTAGAAAAGATATTTTTTAAAGCCTTTTGAAAGAAATAGAACCTAATTTAAAGTTTTGAAAGAAATAGAATCAAATATTGTTTTTGTTGAAAATATGTTTAATTAAGGTTTTAAGATTTTGAAGAGGTAAAAATAACAATTTTAAGTCTTTTTGGAAAATAAAGTAACGTATTAGTGCTTTTAACTTTGGAAAAACTAAATTAAAGTTTTAAGGTTTTTGATTTGAAAAATAAAATTTCATAGATTATGCTACTATGAAAAAATAAAACAAAAAGAATTTAACATACCTCCTTTTGTTGATTCTCCAAAAATAGTTCTTCTTGGATGAACAAGAACAAAGACAATTGCTGCCTTTGAATTGCTTAAATTAGGTCCTTGCTATTCCAGAAAAAAAGATATTGAATTGCTCCCTTTTCCTTCATTGATTTGGCTTCAAATTTTCAAGTCTCTGTTGGATTTTCGGCTTCCCCAATTTAATTGCCTTTGGTCCTTATTTATAGTGGTTTGATGTGGTTTATTCCTAATTAATCAAGGCAAGTAATATTAATAAAAAAAAGAAACCAAAACCTAATTGAAATAGGTTTCAAAAAGTTTACGTCGGAAAAAATTGCGTTGCCGAAAAAATTGCTGCAGGAAAAAATGCGCTGGCGAAAAAAATCTGACGAAGATTTTGCGGCAGTAGGTGCCATTTTGCTCACAGGAAAATCCTGCAAGCGAAATGGTAAAGCTATTTCACCAGCAGATTTTTTCTATGGGCGAAATAGCTTGGGCCATTTCGCCCGCAGGAAATTCCTGTGGGCAAAATGCCCATGGACCCGCGCGATGATTTTTTCGTCGCTGATTTTTTTGACTTCGATTTTTATTTTTATTTTTTATTTTTTGACTTTTATTTGTTTATTTTTATGTTTTATTAATAAAAATTAGATAGTAAAGCAAAAATTATTTAATAAAAATTATTTTGGACCAATTAGACAACAAAAATCATTTTGGACTAAATAAACATATTGGACCGGATTGGGTCAAAAATTAAGGGTCTACAGTCTTATATTTTTGTATTTTTCTATTCATATTCCAAGTATTATGCATACAAACAAATTTGCTTTTGTGCAAGTTTAGTGTACATAAATGCATGATTACTTTTTGAGAACTTAGCTCTATTTCCTAGCGAGCCATGAAAAGTTCTTTTGGAACTTTTAAACTTGGTGTGAGCATCTTTGTTCTTTACAATATCAACAATAGAAATTTTAGTTGTAGATGCTTTTACAAATGTTGGTGTGCTTGGTGCAATGTTGATTGAGCCATTGAATCCTAATCCATATTTTAAGGAGGGTGATCTTTGGTTACAAATAAATGTGTCTAAGGCTTCCTTTCCTTTATGAAATTTTGAAATTGATTCTTTTAGTTCTTTTAGTTCATGCTTCAGAATTTCATTCTCTTTAATAATTTTTTCTAAATCATGTGAGTTTTTATTTAACTCTTCTATTGAATTCATCAAGTGTTCATTTGAAGTTTTCAATTCTAAGGTAGAGTTCTTTAAGCATATAAAATCCTTTTCTAACTTAGAGCTTTTTTCTTTATAGAGCATCATTTTAGAAAAATATTTTTATATTTTAAAGTTCATGTGCTAAATCAAATCACTATCATCTAGATTATCACTATCATCATGTGCTACTAGATCAAAGAATTGAGTACTTACCTCATTGGAGTCATCTTCAATAGCCATGAGACATAGGTTTGCAATTCCTTCTTCTTCTTCTTCTTCTTCACTTGAAGAGGAGTCATCCCATGTGGCTTTGAGAGACTTTTTCTTTTCTTTGTCCAATTTCCTTTTATTCTTTACTTTGAAGCAATCCGATTTGATGTGACCAGTTTTTCCACATTCACAGCACTTTACCTCATTTTTCTTTTCTTTATCTTTGAAGGAGGATTTAGGAAGTGTACCTTTATTTGCTTGTAATCTTTTCTTCCTTTTCCATTCATTAATTATTTTTGAGAACATTGCCATTTCATCTTCATCATCAGTACCTTCATTGCTTGAGGTCTCAACTTCTTTGATTGCTTTGAGAGCAATTGGTTTTCTCTTTTCTTTCTCACATTGATCTTCTTCTTTTTCACTGTGTAGCACAAATGTGAGTAGTTTTCCCACAAACTTGTCGGTTCTCAATGTGCTAAGATCATGAGCTTTTCGATGGATGATACTTTTGATTCAAAGTTCTTTCTAGCTCTTAAGGCTCTCAAGATTTTATTATTTACATCACCTTGATCATATACCTTGTCATACTTCTTTAGTTCAATGAAAATAGCAAGCAAGCAATTTGTCATGTCGGTGACATTTTCATTTGTTTTCATCTTGAATAGCTCATACTCATGAACATGCATTTGTTTCTTGGTGAATCTCACTTGAGTCGTACCTTCATGATAGTTTTCAAGTGTCTTCCAAATGCAATGAGCACAAGTTAAATGTTGAACTCTTCCACCTTCTTCTCTTGAAATGGAATTCATCAAGATGGAAGCAGCTCTATTGTTCTTAAATCGATCTTTGACATTGATAGTTGACCATTGTGCTTTGGGAAGAGGAACTTGAATACCATCAACTTCATAAGTGGGAGGTTTCCACTCACTTTCCACAAAATCCCATAGTTCAATTCCTTCACTATCTAGAAACAAATACATTTTGTGTCTCTAATAGGAATAATCCATTCCATAAAAGTAGGGTCTAAGGATAGTGTTAAGATTTCCATGAGATATTGAGTTTGATGAAGAAGAAGTTGCCATAGTGGATCAAATTTCACAATTATGTAATATCCTCATGTTGTTGTTATTGTTGTTGTTGTTATATTGGATTGAATATATGTGTTAATTGCAAGAGAAAAGAAATTGGGAAAGAAAATAGGGTTTAGAGAGAATGGTATATGTTGTGTATATGATGATATATATAATATATAAATTGGTCAAATGAAGAGTCAAGGGGGTAGAGATATTTATTTTGTTGAATGTGAAATTACATAAAAGGACTTATAAGTTAAAAGAGAGCTAGAACAAATGGTTAAGGGCATTGAGGTAATTTACCTTTAGAAATCTCTTGGTGGAGATTTAAAGAAGAAAAGATGTTGACTTGTGTTGATTTTCTTCTTTTTTTTTTTTGTGGGTGCCGGCCATTCAAGAAAGAAAAGAGTAAGAGAAGTGTTTTTGATGCTAGAAGCAATTTGAAGAAGGAATCAAGGGTTTTGGTTAGAGATTGGTGGAATTTCTTCATTTGAGGTAAGATCTTTTCCTTGATTTCTTCTTTTCTTTTGAAGGGGTGTTTGAAGTGAATTAGGGTTTGTAGGATTTGATGATGAGATGTGTTTATGATGTGTTTTCAAGTGTTAAAGTGATTTTAAGTTAAAAGGTTACATAGGTGTTGTTGTGGAAAGTGGTAGATGTTGATTTTGAAAGATTATGAATGATGTTGGATTTTAGGGTTTTGAAATGGTATTTGTTTAAATGTAATATTAATGTATTGTGAAGTGGTTTTTGTGATGAATATGTGTTTAGAACCTTGATTATATTTATTTGAAACATGTTATATGGTGTATATTGTGTTGAGTGATATTAGAAGAGAATTGGTTTTGGTTAGGGTGTTGTTCTTGGGTGACACGGCCAAAGGCATTGAGAGACACGGCCAAGTCATGAAATTTTGGACGTGTTGGATTGGTTTTTGAGAGACACGGACGTGTCCCATGCCAGTGTCTGTCACTGCCAAAGTTAAGTTGAGAGACACGGCCACAAGCTTGGCCGTGTCCCTCAAATGTGTTGGCTACTGTTTTTATTTTTGTTCTTTGTGTATGGTTTTGATTCTTCAAAGATATTTTTGATACTTAAACATAAATATAAACACTTTAAATATACTTCAAAGATAAGAATGACCTAATTAAATATATGTGGAACATACATTCATTGATGTTGAGATTGTAGCACACATTTGTTGATATTGATGAAACATATGAACAATGTTAGGCTATATGCATTGTGAATGGCAATGTGGTATGTACTTTGAAATGTTGTATCAATGATGTTATATGATTAATATGAATTGAGATATTGTTTGATTTGAGGCCATTGTGATTGGCTATGATGATTCAATTTAAAGATACATGGCATGTTTGCCTAATTGATGAGAATGAAATGTGAATGAATTGTGTGGCTAATGTGTTATTCCATTTTCAGAGTTTGTTATTGGTGGCATGCCTAATGATAGTAACAATCTCTTGAAGTTAGGTTGGATTGAATCCTTGAAGCCTAATTGAGATGTTACAACCCTTGAAGCTAGGTTGTGTTGGTTCTTGAAGCCAAGTTGGGTTGAAGCTTAGCATGCTTTGCTCCCCTTGAAGCTTGGTTGAACTTAATCCTTGAAGCCTAGTTGGGTATATGATATTGATAAATGTGATAACAAAACCAAAACATTAACTCTGAAAATTGAATGGCATATTAGTGTGTCTTGGGCCCAATGCTTGTCTTTGTTTAATGTGAGTCATGATTTGTTTAATGTTGTTCATGAATGGTTAAATGAATAACTAATGAGGCATATGAAATGTAAAGGTATGTTGTTAGTTTTGCATATATGATGTTACATGTATAATATGGATTGAGAATTGGCATTGCATTGCATTGAAGCATAACACTAGCACATTTTGTCTTACTAAGCCGTTGGCTTAGCGCGATAGTGTTTAATCGCGCAAGTAATAGGGTTGAACCCGAGAGCTCTTCGAGACCAAGTGAGAGTAGACAGTGAAGAGTTGATTTTGGGAACTTAAAGATCAGAGGTGTATAACTCTTTTATATTTTGTAAAGTAATGATTTTAATGTACATATGCGTATATTTGTAAATATGAAATTAAATGTTTTCATATATGTAAATATTTGATAAATTCCGCTGCGTAACAACTAAATGTATCTATATATATTTATTTAGTTTTGTATTACAAGTTAACTACTTATCTTTCTATAATGTATACAATTGAAAGATTATCGTATGGTTTAAAATGTTTTAAATGTTAAGAAAATCCGTAGCATCTCTATGTTTAGTGCATGTATACTACATTGTGGTGTTTGTAGTGTGCATGTATTGAATGTAGGGGTGTTACAAATTAAGTCTAAGAAATTTCAAAGCTCTGATACCAATTGTTGTCCCAAGATGGCAACCAAGAGGGGGGGGGGGTGAATTGGTTTCCTCAAGAAATGATGGCAAATTATAAACTCAACAAACAAGAAATGCGGAATAGAAAAATGGTTAAGTAGTGAGTAGAAGAAAGAACGCACAAGATTTATAGTGGTTCGGATTTTCTTCAATCCTACATTCACTTCCTTAACAACTTGTTAAAGTTTCACTAATCTTTTGAAGTTTTACAAGCTCACTTCCAACTTTGGTGTTTTCACAAGTTCACACCTAACTTGACAAGTGTTTTTCTAATGCTAACACTCAAACCACTTACAAGAGTTTTACTTGGCTCACTCTCACAACCTTTACAAGAGTTTTTCTAGGCTTACTCTCACAACCTAAGTGTTTTTCAAGCTCACACTCAAACTTTTGCAATGGTGTTTTCAATGCTTACACCTAACATTCATTACAATTCAAATGTAAATTGGAGTAAAAGAAAATATGTTGGTTGGCTATAAAATTTTTGATTCTCCCTTCATTTTTTTTCTTAGAATAGCAATGTATTTATAGCCAATGTGGTCTGACTAACCGTTATAGATAGTGAGAATTAAGTCATGGTAGTTTAGACATTTTTTAATAAACTGTTCGAAGCAGTTCGTGGTCATCCTTAGTACAAGGATGGTTGCATTCATGTCTTATGTGGTCGCCCTTGGACAAGGTATGGTCGCTGCATTCAAATTTGCTTCAATGGTCAAATTTAAGTGCTCTACTGCAGGAATCTTACCCATATTGTGGTTGTCGGGACGGTCGCGCATAGGATAGGTGTGGTCACCCTTTTTTGAATGCTTAGGTGGGTTTCCAACGGTCATTACACGTGGCATTCTTTAACTAGGCAAAATGAAAGTCCGCCTAAATATGAATGTCGCGGTTGCTCTAGGTGCCTGTTAGCGGTCGAGTTGAGAGACTCGCGTCAAACTTCCGGATGCACCTTAGGACGCTAACACTACTGTCAGTTTAAGTAGATTTCTCTTCAATCATCAATGCGATCACGGATACTGAAGGGCAGTTGCTAGAGTGGTAAGCGAGACTGTATTCTTCACCGTTCTTGTCACCGCGAACCTTACTGGAATTTGGATGATTTGGGTTTCTACTATTGCGCTCGTCCATTATTTAGGACGTTCGCTCTTGTTGGAGTGCAGTCGTGACTGAGGTCAAGTTTCTAACCGCAAACCCTACTGTGATATGGTTTCATCCTTCAATTGAGTGGGGCGGTCTCCATGTCTTGTGTGAACGCTAAATATGCTCTGTTCAACTTTATTTGAAACAACCTAATCCTGCAACAAGGTTCTTTAAACACATGTTAAATAAGTCATTCAATTTGAGTTCTCAAGGATCAAAATTGAGATCTTTTGGCTAACAATTCAAACCATAAATCCTAATTCTATTTTAAATCTTCACAGTAGATTTTTTATAATTTTATTCACTGGAATATTTTAATCTTTCAATAACTCCATTAAAGACTTTCTATGTTTGTTTCATCTAAAAATACTTAAGTAGTTATTATAGTCAATATTAAAACCATACTTAACTTTGATCACGGTAAAACATCAAATCCTAAATCATAATCTGCAAAATCAAGGTTTCAAACCATAAAACCCTAATATCTTAACCGTGAGCCCTAAGGCCTAATATCTTAAGGTTCCAAAACCCTAATTTCATGATGTTAGCCCTAAACCCTAATTTGATTAACCAAAAACCTTACTACTTTCTTAAATTAATAAAACCCAAATCCATTCCATTTTTCCAAAAATTCTCA
This sequence comes from Garcia nutans, assembly GCA_947685225.1. Lineage (NCBI taxonomy): Eukaryota > Viridiplantae > Streptophyta > Magnoliopsida > Malpighiales > Euphorbiaceae > Garcia > Garcia nutans. Next base: position 31,298,730 of record CANTUV010000011.1, on the reverse strand, counting down.
CAGTAGCCTAAATAATAATAATAGTAATTAAAAAACCCAAGAAACTCTAATTGATATATGAACCCTAAAGTTATATACTTATTATTTTATTTAAATTGAATGAATGTTTATTATATGTTTTGATGATTAATTTATTTAATTTTGATATTTGATTTGTTTATCATGAATAGATATTTACTTTTATTGATTTGTTTTTTATTTCAAAACTTTGTAAAAGGTATGTTTCCACTTCGTGTGTACCTCATTAGTTAAATTTTTTGCAATTTAAATTACTTTATATTTTGGACCAACGTAAAGGACATGTTTCCACCTTTCAGTGGATGTCCTATTTAGTTTAGACATGGACGATGTAAGGACATGTTTCCATCCTTGGATGTGTGTCCATTTATTTGTTTTATTTGGACAGTGCTTTAATTTTAATATAATGATGCTTTATTTTAATTGTTGCATGTAATATGGATAATATCATTATATTTAAGAATTTTATAATATTAAGACCTGAAAAGGAGACCGGTTCCAATGAACCGGGTGTTGTGGGGGTGCTGGGCCATTTCGCACCTTCTCCACACGTACCCAACTTTTTGAACCCATTAGGGGATTGGGAATTCCTAAGGAATCGAGTCATCCACCCCTTTCTTTTTTTTTTCTGGCCTGTTCGGGTGGCGACTCCATTTTCTCTAGGCTTAGGCCCGTGTTCTCTAAGGCACCTAGCCTAAACAGTGCCAAAATCGTAAGAACTATTTCACCGGGAGTGGGGGCAAAAATCCCTGCTCACACCGTAGTCTCAGATCGCTCAAGCAGGGGGCAAATTGTAGACCATTAATTTTTGACCCAGTCTGGTCCAATATTTTTATAGTACAAAATAATTTTTGTGGCATTTTACTTAAATAATATTTATTTTAGTATTTATTATTGATAATTTTAATAAAAATAAAAAAGATAATATTAGTAAAGTTAAAAAATATATAAATATAATAAATAAATAAATAAAAATCGGAGAAGAAAATTTTTTGTCGACGAAAGTGCATTGGCTTGGGCCAATTCACCATAGGAATTTCCTACGGCGAATTGGGCACAAGGCAATTCACCGCAGGAAATTCATGCGGCGAATTGGCTAGCCCGCTCGCAATTATCTTGCTGGCCCGTATCACTTTAGTTCCATATCACTTTTCTTCATTGCTTAAATCATTCACTTGACTCAAAATTATTCTTTAATATATCATATAACTACTCATGCACTCGTTATAACTGAATAAATATTTTCAATATTCACATCTTCAAAATTTTTTTATATCCAAATAATCATTTCATTCTAACAACACATTTCACATCAAATCAAATCATTAACATACCTAGTATTCCATAAATCATGTATATATATATATACACCATATTAAAATCTTACTTCTCTATTTATTATCCTATTTCTAATATATCTCATATAAAAATTCTCATTCACTCCTTTCTCATAACAAGTTTATCAAATAACACTCAATGAGCTTGCATAAAATTTCATTAACTCAACTTCCATACCTCTCTAATCAAACTAACTTTTCAACTTACACACTCTTTTTGTTATACTTTTTTTTACAATCTCTTACTTGTACACATTTTTATCACAATAAACTATAGCCAACATGATTCATTTAAATCAACATCATATCATACATAATTTTACTCAATAATAAATGTTTCATTTTCTTTTATAATCTTATAACTCAATTCTAACATTATTCTTAAATTCATTCTCTTATAAAGTATTTCACAAACACATTTCAATAATCACTAATTTCAAAATTAATTTTACTTAAGGAAAACTCCGTTTCATTAATTCATTAATTAAACTTATGTAACTCTTCCCACATCATTTCGTTATCTAGTTGTACTCTCATGTAGAACCTCATTTTCCTCACTATCTTTTGACTCATATCATTCAAACACTTCACAACATAAACCACATAATGCCACATCCAAGACTAACCTAGGTGTCAATGCATATGCATGTATCATAACTCGCTTCACTTTTCAAAAAATTTCCATTTCTTTTTCAAAACTCACTTAGGCTGAGAATCTCAAACCTAAGCTTTGATACCAAAATAATTGTAACACCCTACACCTTATATAGGCACCATAGATATACCCAGTATACATATAATATGCATATAAAATATAATGATGTCACATTACAGTATTGTTTAAACATTTACCTTAATTCCACATTAATAATATATTTAATGTAAGAACATTTTATATTATCAAATCACATTCTTAAGAAGTAACATTTGAAAAATCATTAAAATTTTCATTTAATTACATATATACATTTATACATCATCTTTTCAAAAATTCACTAATATACATATATTTATGATCAAAATGCAACATAACACACTGTACATGCATGCACCACCTTCTACTTGGTCACTAGCACACCCTCAGTCTTCTCATGGCACAACTTTTGACTCTCAGATTAGCAATGTAATATCCCAAAATATACCCTAGATGTTTTGGGTTTTATTATTATTATAATTGGATTTATTGTATATGTTTTATTGGAAGAAAAAGGGGTTTTTAAAGGAAGTGTATATGTGATGTATATTAGGATATATATAACATATACCTAAGTCATGGAAAGTCAAAGTTTTGAGTTAGTGGAAGAAGATATTTGTTGTGTTTTTGAATTTGTTATTAATTAATTAATAAGGATTTGAATGTGTGGAAGAGGTTGAAAGAGATTAGTTTAATATTTTAAATTGCTTGGTTGAGAGGGTTTTAAGGAAAAGAGGGGTTTGACTTTGGATTTCTCTTTCTTCCTTCTTCTTTCTTTCTCATTGCCGTGGATCACTTTCTCCTTCTCCTTCCTTTGCTTTGTTTGGCTGGTTAACACAAGAAACAAGAGAGCAAAGAAGAGATTTGAACCTCTAATTCAAGATCTAAGGAAGCTTTCAAGAGTTCAAGTGGAAAGTTAAGAGATTTCTTCATCTTTGGTAAGTTCTTCACTTGACTCTTTGATTTCTTTGAGTTTTTGAGTTGAGTTGTGATTGGTATGTGATTATGTTGTTTAAGATGGGTTTAAGAGTGTTTGGGTAACTGATTTCTTGTTTTTGGGGATGGATTGGAGGAAAGAGTAAGTTGTTGGAAGTGATTGTTTTGAGGTTGTGTTTTAGGTTTGTGTTGATGATTTTTGATTTGAGATTTGAGAAATGCTTTAGTTGTTTTGGTGTTTTTGTGAGTTTGTTATGGTTTTTGGTTATGTTGAGATGACTTTGGTTGAAGTGGTTTTTGGTGAAAGAAAGAGTTTTGTTGGTTGTGTTGTTGTTTTGGCCGGAATCTGGGTTTTTGGCCTGACACGCCCTAGGGCACGTCCAGGATTTTGGGCGTGTCGATAGCTCTGTATTTTGGGTTGAGTGACACGCCCATGTCACTGAGCGTGTTGTAGCTTCTGTGTGGCAGTAGGATTGACACGACCAGTAACACGCCCGTGTTATTGAGCGTGTCATAGCCACTGTGTTTTTGGGGAATTGACACGGCCATGAGCACGTTCTTGATGTTGGACGTGTCAATATTGTTGTGAGGCAGAAGGTATTACACGCCCAGTAACACGCCCGTGTCATTGAGCGTGTAAAAGCTTCTGTGTTGTGGAGTTAGGGCACGGTCAGGGACACGCCCGTGTGGGTGAGCGTGTCATGGTTAGAGTTTGCCCTAGCTGGTTCTTAGCCTTATGTTCTTATAAGGGTTTCATCTTCCTTTGGATTAGGTTGTGAAGAAGGTGAATTACTCTAATTCAAGAAGTGAAAGATTGTTGGAAAGAGAGGTGTTAATATTGTGTGGGTTGCATTTAAGGTAAGTATAAACTACATTATTGCATACATCCATATGATGTTGAAATTTAACATACATTTCATGATATTGATGATGCTTATGAATAATGTTATGTTGTGTATAATGTGGAATATGATGTGAACATTTATAATGATATGAAAGATATGATAATGTGATGAATTGTATTTATGTGATGAGAAGCCATGATTGTTGGCTATGATGATGAAATAAATTACAATTGAGGCAAGGTTGCCTATTGCGAAAATGAGAATGAAATGAGAATGAAATGATTTTGTGTAAAGTGTGTTATTCAACCTTCAGAGTTCTGATTTTGGCAGGCATGCCTATTGTAGTAACAATCTAGCCGGGTTGAGGATCTCCTCAAGTTGTTGAGTTGATGGTCCAAGAGACTGGGTCTGTTACTTTATAAATGTGAAATGATAAATGTAAATTGAAGTAACAGTCTAGCCGGGTTGAGGATCTCCTCGATTTAGTCAGGTTGATGGTCCAAGAGATTGGGTCTGTTACAGGTAACATTCTAGCCGGGTTGAGGATCTCCTCAAGTTGTTGAGTTGATGGTCCAAGAGACTGGGTCTGTTACCCTATCCATGGATAGAGAGATATGTATATTGCCTACGGGCTTGATTATTGTGATATTGGACCGAAACAGCAACTCTGAACTTTGAATAACAAATTAGTGTCTTGTGGGCCCATAGGTGTCTTTGTTGAATGAGTATAATGGATGATGATATGATTATTGAAATTATGAAATGTAACCTTCATATATATATATGATTATTATTGATTGAATGTATGATATTTATATTGACATTTCATATTATCATGATGGTTTGTACTACTGAGTTTTGGCTCAGCGCGATTGTGGTTCATCGCGCAGGTGGTAGAGTTGATAGGGTTGAGACTGAGGATTCCTCTAGACCTAGTTGAGCTTTACTTGAAGAGTTGGATTAGAGCTTAAAGATCAGAGAGTCAAACTGCCAATCATGTATCTATTCTATGTCGTATATATTTTTGACGTTTATGTATTTGAACTTGTAAAAATTTGTAATAACTTCCGCTGTGAATTTATAAATGTTTTTATACATAGTGTCTTTTGAATTTCCTTTAAACATTCGAGTTATGAGTTATGTATTTTAAACAGTGGCATGTTCTATATTCAGTATACGTATTATACGATCGTATAAGCATGCTTGGTACGTATACGGGATATAGGGGTGTTACAATTATTTTGGTATCAGAGCCTAGGTTTGAGATTCTCAACCTAGGTCAAGTATAAGAAAAAGAGTATTTTGATTTTAAAAGTGAGTTTTTGAATAGAATACATGTTTGGTGTCGGCAGTCTCTGATCTTTAATGAGGAGTATTCTACTGTGTTTGCAGATATAGGTTATAATGGATCCTCATTCGCGTCAATCCGTTGAGGGTAGTGCTGAGAGCATAGCTCCAGAGGTTGGATTAGATGGAGCTAGAGTGGATGGATCTGGAGAGGCCCCTATTTCTGTGTCAGGGAGACCAGCTGGTGAGGAGATTCCACAAGTTTGGTTTAGGCATATGTTTGAATTTATGAGGCAGGCACCAGTGCAACCACCTCCACCTCCACCACAGCCTATGATACCAGTGAGACAGTATGATAAACTACGGAAATATGGAGCAGAGGATTTCTTGGGTACCATTGATCCAGCTGTAGCTGAGCAGTGGCTAGATAAAGTTCAGAGAGTATTTGTTCAGTTACAAGCCACTCCGGAAGAAAGATTTGATTATGCAAGATCTTTGTTGCAGAAGGACGCATACGACTGGTGGAAGACAGTGCCCCATGCTATGGATGATCCACCGACATTGTCCTATGCTGATTTTCTGAGAGAATTTGAATTGAAGTATACTCCGAGGGAGTATAAAGATTTGAAGAAAATGGAATTCCTAAGTTTGAAGCAAGATCACCGGACTGTAACAGAATATGAATTAGAATTTATCCGGTTGAGTCGCCATGCCGGAGGGATTATCTCTGATGAGATTGACCGGTGCAGAAGGTTTGAGGAGGGACTGAGACCCTCACTGATGTGTCATGTGGCTGGTTCTAGATACCAGGACTTCTCTCAGCTGGTTGCAGCGGCTAGAGGTGTGGAGAGAGCACAAATTTTAGCAGCAGCCGCTACTGAAGAGGAGACCCGGGTTAGAAGACCTCAGTTTGAGGCAGGATCCTTATATGTGAAGAGAGGTAGAGGTAGTTTTACTCCTAGGTTTAGTAGGAGTCAGAGACCGGCTGGTAGGTCAGTTCAGTTACAGAGATCACGATCGAGACCTACAGCTTCAGCAGCGAGTGTTCCTACTCCTACAGTTCAGAGATCCACTCTACATGTCTGTGACCATTGTGGAGGGTCACATAGAGGTGCTTGTTGGCAGAATAGAGGACCAGCTGTGTGCTTCAGATGTGGTTCTCCCGATCATTTTATTAGGGAGTGTCTAGAGATGCAGGAGCAGAGATCGGTTGATTCTGCAGTTTCTCGACCTAGTGTCAGAGGTGGTCGAGGGGGCAGAGGTTTCTCCAGAGGGGGTAGACCTGGTTATTATCAGAGAGGAGGATCTTCATCCAGGGATACTATGCCAGATGAGGCTGGGCCTTCTCAACTGGTTTATGTGATGCAAAGACAACCAGATGCTTCTGCAGTCATTGCTGGTACTTTCTCTTTATTTGGCATTTCAGTTCTTGCTTTAATTGATCCAGGCTCAACTCATTCATATATTAGTGCATCTGTGCTGCCTGTGACTGATTTGCATGCTGAGTCCCTAGGATTTGATGTATTAGTGACAAATCCGTTAGGGCATAGTGTGATTGTTAGCAAGGTGCACCGGGATAGTGCGGTTGAGGTACAAGGTGAGGAGTTTCTTGGAGACTTGATTGAAATGCCTTTTAAAGAGTATGATTTGATTTTGGGTATGGATTAGTTGTCTAGGCATGGAGCTGTAGTTGATTGTCAGAAGAAATGTGTCACTTTGAGAACTAGTGATGATAGGAGTGTGATGGTGTTTAGTGAGCAAAGACAGCTTGCATCCTTGTTCGTATCAGCTGTATCAGCTAGACGGATGATTAGAAAAGGGTGTGATGCTTACCTTGCTCATGTTGTGGATACTAGAGTAAGGAGTTCTCAAATTGATGATATCTTGGTGTATTCTCGTAGTGAGGAGGAGCATGACAAACATTTGCGGATTGTGTTACAAATTTTGAGAGAGAAGCAATTTTATGCTAAATTATCAAAATGTGAGTTTTGGCTTGACCAAGTGACTTTTCTGGGTCATATAATTTCAGCAGATGGTATTAGAGTTGATCCAAGTAAAGTTGAAGCTATTTTGAATTGGAATCCACCAAAGTCTGTAACTGAAGTTAGAAGTTTTTTTTTGGGTTTGGCAGGCTATTATCGACGCTTTGTAAAAGGTTTTTCTTTCATAGCCACTCCACTCACCCGATTGCTTCGGAAATGATTTAAAATTGTGTGGACGGATCAGTGCCAATCTAGCTTTGAGCAGTTGAAAGAAATGTTGACACAAGCCCCTGTTCTTACTTTACCCGTGGAGGATAAACCGTATGTGGTTTTTAGTGATGCTTCACATAGTGGTTTAGGGTGTGTTTTGATGCAAGAGGGTAAAGTTATAGCTTATGCCTCTTGGCAGTTGAAGCCGCATGAGCTTAACTATCCGACTCATGATTTGGAGTTAGCGGCTATAGTGTTTGCTTTGAAGAATTGGCGCCACTATTTGTATGGAGAGAAATGCTTTATCTATACGGATCACAAAAGTTTGAAATATTTGGGTGTTCAAAAGGAGCTGAATCTTAGGCAAAGACGATGGTTAGAACTGATTAAAGATTACGACTGCTTGATTGATTACCATCCTGGTAAGGCAAATGTAGTTGCTGATGCCTTAAGTCGGAAATCTTTAGCAGGTTTGGCTGTTTATTTCGCTCTCGTTGCTTGTTGAGTTAAGAGCGTTGCATGCTAGTTTTGAAGTTTGTAATGATGGTGCATTATTAGCTCAACTGCAGTTGAGACCAATATTGTTGGATCAGATTAAGGAGGCTCAATTGACGGATGAGAAATTCAGAAGATTGTATCAGATTACCGAGATGGAGTGAGCCGAGATTTTCATGTGAAGAGTGATGGTAGTCTTTGGTTCAAGGATAGATTGTGTGTTTCTGATGATGATAATTTGAAAAGGATCATTTTGGAAGAAGCACACCAATCGGTGTTTGCCATACATCCGGGAAGTACAAAGATGTACCATGACTTAAGACAGCATTACTGGTGGCCTGGTATGAAGAGAGACATAGCGGATTTTGTATCCAAATGTCTTACTTGTCAGAGGGTGAAAGCTGAACATCAAGTTCCAACAGGGTTGCTTCAACCCTTAACAGTGCCGGAATGGAAATGGGAAAGGGTGACAATGGATTTTGTTTCAGGGTTGCCTTTGACTCAGAGAAAGCATGATGCTAGTTGGGTAATTGTGGATCGGTTAACAAAGACATCTCATTTTCTTCCGGTTCATATGGATTATTCTCTTGAGAAGTTAGCTGAGCTGTATATTCGTGAGATTGTGAAGTTGCATGGAGTCCCAATTTCTTTAGTGTCGGATCGAGATCCCCGGTTCACTTCAAGGTTTTGGAAGAGTTTACATGGGGCTATGGGTTCTCGATTGCACTTTAGTACTACATTTCATCCACAGACCGATGGTCAGTCAGAGAGAGTGATATAGATTATTGAGGATATGTTGAGAAGCTGTGTCATCGATTTCTCGGGGAGTTGGGACAGATTGTTGCCACTTGTGGAATTTGCTTACAACAACAGTCACCAATCAAGCATTGGTATGGCACCATTTGAGGCTTTGTATGGTAGACGTTGTAGAATGCCCTTATGTTGGAACGAAACTGGTGAAGGTAAATTAATTGGTCCGGATTTGGTTAGAGAGACTGAAGAGAAAGTGAAAACAATTCGGGAGCGGTTAAAAGCAGCTTCAGACCGACAGAAATCTTATTCAGATTTGAAAAGGAGAGACATTGAGTATAATGTGGGAGATAAAGTATTCTTGAAAGTGTCTCCTTGGAAAAGGATATTGAGATTTGGTCGAAAAGGAAAACTAAGTCCTCGTTTTGTTGGACCATATGAGATTTTGGAAAGGGTTGGACCAGTTGCGTATCGGCTTGCTTTACCAACGGAGTTGGATAGGATCCATAATGTTTTCCATGTTTCTATGTTAAGAAGATATAGATCGGATCCATCTCATGTTTTACCAGTTGAATCTATTGAAGTGAGTTCGGATTTGACATTTGAAGAAGAACCAGTTGCTATTTTGGCTTATGAAGTAAAAGAATTGAGAAATAAGAGTGTGCCATTGGTGAAAGTTCTATGGAAGAATCATGGAAAAGAAGAGGCGACTTGGGAGAATGAGCAAGTAATGCGAGATCAGTATCCACAATTGTTTCAGACTTGATATCAGGTAATTTCGAGGACGAAATTTCTTTTAGAGGGGGAGAATTGTAATATCCCAAAATATACCCTAAATGTTTTGGGTTTTATTATTATTATAATTGGATTTATTGTATATGTTTTATTGGAAGAAAAAGGGGTTTTTAAAGGAAGTGTATATGTGATGTATATTAGGATATATATAGCATATACCTAAGTCATGGAAAGTCAAAGTTTTGAGTTAGTGGAAGAAGATATTTGTTGTGTTTTTGAATTTCTTATTAATTAATTAATAAGGATTTGGATGTGTGGAAGAGGTTGAAAGAGATTAGTTTAATATTTTAAATTGCTTGGTTGAGAGGGTTTTAAGGAAAAGAGGGGTTTGACTTTGGATTTCTCTTTCTTCCTTCTTCTTTCTTTCTCATTGCCGTGGATCACTTTCTCCTTCTCCTTCCTTTGCTTTGTTTGTCCGGTTAACACAAGAAACAAGAGAGCAAAGAAGAGATTTGAACCTCTAATTCAAGATCTAAGGAAGCTTTCAAGAGTTCAAGTGGAAAGTTAAGAGATTTCTTCATCTTTGGTAAGTTCTTCACTTGACTCTTTGATTTCTTTGAGTTTTTGAGTTGAGTTGTGATTGGTATGTGATTATGTTGTTTAAGATGGGTTTAAGAGTGTTTGGGTAACTGATTTCTTGTTTTTGGGGATGGATTGGAGGAAAGAGTAAGTTGTTGGAAGTGATTGTTTTGAGGTTGTGTTTTAGGTTTGTGTTGATGATTTTTGATTTGAGATTTGAGAAATGCTTTAGTTGTTTTGGTGTTTTTGTGAGTTTGTTATGGTTTTTGGGTATGTTGAGATGACTTTGGTTGAAGTGGTTTTTGGTGAAAGAAAGAGTTTTGTTGGTTGTGTTGTTGTTTTGGCCGGAATCTGGGTTTTTGGCCTGACACGCCCTAGGGCACGTCCAGGATTTTGGGCGTGTCGATAGCTCTGTATTTTGGGTTGAGTGGCACGACCAGTGACACGCCCATGTCACTGAGCGTGTTGTAGCTTCTGTGTGGCAGTAGGATTGACACGACCAGTAACACGCCCGTGTTATTGAGCGTGTCATAGCCACTGTGTTTTTGGGGAATTGACACGGCCATGAGCACGTTCTTGATGTTGGACGTGTCAATATTGTTGTGAGGCAGAAGGTATTACACGCCCAGTAACACGCCCGTGTCATTGAGCGTGTAAAAGCTTCTGTGTTGTGGAGTTAGGGCACGGTCAGGGACACGCCCGTGTGGGTGAGCGTGTCATGGTTAGAGTTTGCCCTAGCTGGTTCTTAGCCTTATGTTCTTATAAGGGTTTCATCTTCCTTTGGATTAGGTTGTGAAGAAGGTGAATTACTCTAATTCAAGAAGTGAAAGATTGTTGGAAAGAGAGGTGTTAATATTGTGTGGGTTGCATTTAAGGTAAGTATAAACTACATTATTGCATACATCCATATGATGTTGAAATTTAACATACATTTCATGATATTGATGATGCTTATGAATAATGTTATGTTGTGTATAATGTGGAATATGATGTGAACATTTATAATGATATGAAAGATATGATAATGTGATGAATTGTATTTATGTGATGAGAAGCCATGATTGTTGGCTATGATGATGAAATAAATTACAATTGAGGCAAGGTTGCCTATTGCGAAAATGAGAATGAAATGAGAATGAAATGATTTTGTGTAAAGTGTGTTATTCAACCTTCAGAGTTCTGATTTTGGCAGGCATGCCTATTGTAGTAACAATCTAGCCGGGTTGAGGATCTCCTCAAGTTGTTGAGTTGATGGTCCAAGAGACTGGGTCTGTTACTTTATAAATGTGAAATGATAAATGTAAATTGAAGTAACAGTCTAGCCGGGTTGAGGATCTCCTCGATTTAGTCAGGTTGATGGTCCAAGAGATTGGGTCTGTTACAGGTAACATTCTAGCCGGGTTGAGGATCTCCTCAAGTTGTTGAGTTGATGGTCCAAGAGACTGGGTCTGTTACCCTATCCATGGATAGAGAGATATGTATATTGCCTACGGGCTTGATTATTGTGATATTGGACCGAAACAGCAACTCTGAACTTTGAATAACAAATTAGTGTCTTGTGGGCCCATAGGTGTCTTTGTTGAATGAGTATAATGGATGATGATATGATTATTGAAATTATGAAATGTAACCTTCATATATATATATGATTATTATTGATTGAATGTATGATATTTATATTGACATTTCATATTATCATGATGGTTTGTACTACTGAGTTTTGGCTCAGCGCGATTGTGGTTCATCGCGCAGGTGGTAGAGTTGATAGGGTTGAGACTGAGGATTCCTCTAGACCTAGTTGAGCTTTACTTGAAGAGTTGGATTAGAGCTTAAAGATCAGAGAGTCAAACTGCCAATCATGTATCTATTCTATGTCGTATATATTTTTGACGTTTATGTATTTGAACTTGTAAAAATTTGTAATAACTTCCGCTGTGAATTTATAAATGTTTTTATACATAGTGTCTTTTGAATTTCCTTTAAACATTCGAGTTATGAGTTATGTATTTTAAACAGTGGCATGTTCTATATTCAGTATACGTATTATACGATCGTATAAGCATGCTTGGTACGTATACGGGATATAGGGGTGTTACAAGCAATCTCCTCACCAGTGCGATTCACAGAATCGCGCTGAGCTCAAAAGCTTAGTGGTACTTATAAACATCATATACATACATTAAAGAAAATCACATTCACAACACTAACATAATTTATTATCATATTATTCATCATTTATCAGTTTACATGAAATTTCCAATGCACAATGCTTATGTAAATCATGTCACTATGTGACCTACTATTTCATTTTAGATATACTTTACAATCATCTTTCAATTCAAATGAAACAAATACAAGCATGGGCCTAAATAATATAATATATTATTCAAATCTCAGAGTTACTATTTTGGTCCATATTGACACCTAGTCTAGGCCGAAGGCAACTCACGCCCAGGATCTATGTAACACCCCCATATCCAATGCACACACACTACAACCACAACAATGTAGCATAAGTGCACCAAACATAGGGATGCTACGGTTTTCTTAACATTCAAAACACTTTAAACTTGATACAATACCCTTATCATTATACATTATAAAAAAAATAGATCATTTACTTATAAAACAAAACATATTAGTTATATATATATATATACATTTATATATTACACAGCGGAAGTTATAAAATATGTACATATTTACATATTAAACATTTCTTTACAAAATATAAAGAAGTATACATGATTGGCAAGTCTGCTCTGATCTTTAAGCTCCCAAAATGGATTCTTCAAGGTCTACTCTCACTTGGTCTTGATGAACTCTCGGGTTCAACTCTATCAACTCTATTACCTGCGCGATTAAACACTATCGCGCTAAGCCAACGGCTTAGTAAGATAATCATGCAAATGATATGACTTAGTGCAATGCAATGTCATTTCTCAATCCATATTATACATGTAACATCATATATGCAAAACTAACAACATACTTTCACATTACATATCACATTTCAATATCTTTTCATATACCTCATTAGTATTCATTTAACCATTCATAATCAACACTAAACAAAGACAAGCATGGGCCCAAGACACACTAATATGCCATTCAATTTTCAGAGTTAATGCTTTGGTTTTGTTATCACATTTATCAATATCATATACCCAACTAGGCTTCAAGGATTAAGTTCAACCAAGCTTCAAGGGGAGCAAAGCATGCTAAGCTTCTACCCAACTTGGCTTCAAGAACTAACCCAACCTAGCTTCAAGGGTGGTAACATCTCAATTAGGCTTCAAGGATTCAATCCAACCTAACTTCAAGAGATTGTTACACTTATTAGGCATGCCACCAACAACCAACTCTGAAAATGGAATAACACATTAGCCACACAATTCATTTATTATTCAATTATCATTTTCATTCTCAATTCTCAACAACATTTAGGCAAACATGCCTTATTTCTTTCAATTGCATCATCATAGCCAAACACAATGGCATTGTCTCATATCATGTCTTATTTGAATTATCATTGCATCTTTGATATACATTTCAATGTATATTACTTATGAAACACATTACTATTCACAATGCATAACATAACATTGTTCAATCTCAACAATGCAATTAGGGCAAAGAACAATTGATATGATTCATAGTTTTAGGACCTTACACATACATTTGATTATATCATTCATTGATTCAAGTGTGTTTAAAGTGTTTAGGGTTAGGTTTAAGGACCAACCGACCTTTGGAGAACCAAAGCAATGCAATTAGAACAAAGAATAAAAACCCCAACCCATAAAATTGAGGGACACAGGCAGCCACTTGAGGGACACGGCCAAGCTTGTGGCCGTGTCACTCAACCCAATTGGACAGTAAGCAACATGGGCAAGGGACACGGCCAAGCTTGTGGCCGTGTCTCTTGAACCAAAACTCACAGTAGCTAACACAGCTTGGGAACACGGCCGTGTCACCCAAAAACTAATCCAACACGCCCAAAATCCCTTGGCTTGGCCGTGTCTCACATTGCTTTTGGCCGTGTCTCCCAAAACACAAACCCTAATATGCACAACTCTCCTCCAATTGCACTCAAACTCATCAAACACCATATAACATGTTTCAAATGAATGGAATCAATGTTCTAAACACAAATTCTACATGTTTAACACAATATTCCTTATTAAAACACATCAACCAAAACATTTAAACACATACCATCTCAAACCCTAAAACAAACTTTACACTTGAACTTCCACTATCAAAATCCATTTAAACTTACAACCTTCACAACCAAACCAACCTCAATTCAATCTTTTAACTAACAATCAACTTTAACACTTGTAAACACATATCAAACACACCAAATCATCAACTCAACAATTCACAATACACCTTAGCCACAACTTCAAAATTAATAAAAGAAAACAAGAAATTACTTACCTTAAATGAAGAATTTCCACAAATGTCTAACCAACACCCTTTGATTGCCTCTTCAATTTACTTCTTGCCTCAAGAACACCTCCCTTTCTCTTTGCTATTTGGAGAGCCGGCCACTTCAAGAAAGAAAGAAGAAAAATGCACAAGTCAAACACCTTTTCTTCTTTTAATCTCCACCATGCATTTCATTTCAAGCAATTACTCATATACCCCTCATCACTTAACTTAGCTTTTGTCTCTTATAAACCCAATTAAGTAATTCCACATGCCATATAAAAATCTCCTCTTGCATTGACTCTCTCTCCTTTTGACCATTTTATATGTTATATATATCACCATATACACAACATATAAACTTGTCTCTAAACCCTAAATTTCCCCAAAACACATATACATATACATTCTTTTCCCAATTTAAACCAACAACAACAACAACAACAACATACAAAACTTCTAGGGCATACATAGGGATATTACAATCTAGCCCGAAGGCAAATAATAGTAATGCCCAACTTCTTTCCCGGAGGCAGGTGACGTCCAATGAGAAATCATGTTAAATCACATGTCACATATCACATAAGCAACTCCAAATCATGTTAAATAAAATATGTACAATCTCATAATTATATATACAAACTCAAGATCATGCATATAAACCAAAGAGATTATGTACAAACCTTTAGTTATTCTAAGTTTACTCTTCTTTACTTACTTCTTGTTAATCTAAAGATAAAATCATAATAACAAGCATCATATATTTCATTTATACCATAATCCATACATCAATTCACTCAATCCCCAGCTCAACTTTACCAAACAATTACTATTTTTCTCAATTCCAACTACTCATCATTATCCCCAGCATCTAACTATATTTACTTCATCTATGTATCAATTCAACATATATATACTTTAATATATCATTGACATCATATTATTCAATGAATCATCACTTTCTTTCACTAACTATATCAAGCATATATATAATCCATAAAATAAGCTCAAGAAGAAAGAACTTACTTGAATTACTTGCCAAATCTTGACTATTTCCTTTAATCCCTTTTGAATCTCTTGTAAAAGTTGATATGTAAGATAAATTCACTCTTCCTCTCTCTCTCTCAAACTCACATTGGATAAGAAGAAGAAGAAGAAGAAGAAGACTTATCTCTTCTTTTCTCATCCTTATCTTATATAAATAAAATATTATAAATAAATAATAAAATATTATAAATAAATCCCACTTCAATTTTCCACCACACATCTTCTTCTTCTTTGACTTTGTCCTCTAGCCTGAAGGCAAATCATAGTGATGCCCAGCATCTAGCCTAAAGGCAGGTGATGTCCAACGTCTACCCCAAAGGAAAATTATAGTGATGTCCAGCATCAAGCCCGAAGGCAAATAATGAGGATAACATCATAGGCATGCCGCCAAACACAAAACTTTGAAAATTGAATAACATACTAGGCACACAAATAATTCATATTTTCCATTATCAATTTCTTTCACATTTCTCACATTCAACTAGGTACATTGCCTCTTTTCTAATTATCATTTAAGTACATTGCCTCTTTTCTCATTATCATTTAATTACATTGCCTCTTTTTTCATTATCATTTATACACATTGCCTCATTCCTTATTTTTTTCATTCATTTCAATGTCATAACATCTCATTTTATCATTTTAATGTCATATCATTTCATTTCATCATTTTAATGTCATATCATCACAATGTATCACATTTTATGCAATCTAGCCATTGCCATTGGCTTTTCATAATATCTTTAGTGCGTACACAACTATAAACATTACCAAAAACTTAGGGTCATTTTCACATATAACACAAGTTTCACTTTATACTCAATTTAACCATTATCAATGGCTTCACAATGTATTTAATACATACATGACAAATTACATGTCATAGCACATAGTTTAATATATCAAATAGCTTAACACATTTCTCATTCAAAATATGTTAAGACCAATGTGATGCAACAAAACTCAAACTCAAGCCAAACTCCCTAAATCTTTACTTTCTGTAACTCTTCATAACTTTATCTTCTAATCAAGATATGAATAGTCAAGTTATTAATAACATCAATCTATATATCTCAATTATACAACTCAAATCCTCTCTTTCCTTCTTAACTGATAGCACCTAATTCAATACTCCGTACTTTGGAGTTTCTCATTAACTAATAATATAATAAGTTTCCAAACTAACAATAATATCAATCTTCATATCATCCTTATAAAATTCATTATTCAATTAATCATTCACACTTAACATCCAACCACATTTCCCAATTCATATTTCCATCATGCAGGCATAAGCCACACTCACCATATGACTCATCAACATACCAATATTTAGCATAATCGATATATTTTATCATAATTCTTTGAGTGACATGCTCAATTATAGAAACTTTGACATGCCCAACAACATGAGCGTGTCACTACCTGTATCCTTAATTATGCCTTACAGTAGGCATGAGACTCCAAGAGATATGGGCGTGTCACAGCCTATGCAATTAGTCCTGCATTACAGAAGCTACGATCCGCCCAAAGACATGTGCGTGTCACTGCTTGTGTCTTTATTCTTATATTACAGTGTCTACGACCCACCCAGAGACATGGGCATATCAATGGGTGTGTCAGGCTAAATATCTAGGTACACCCATGACATCGCAAAAACACTCTTTCACTCCATTTTCTTCAATACAATACTCACATATCACATAAGTAACTCCAAATCATGTTAAATCAAATATGTACAACCTCATAATTATATATACAAAGTCAAGATCATGTATATAAACCAAAGAGATTATGTACAAACCTTTAGTTATACCAAGTTTACTCTTCTTTACCTACTTCTTGTTAATCTAATCATAAAATCATAATAATAACCATCATATATTTCATTCATACCATCATCCATACATCAATTCACCCAATCCCTAACTCAACTTTACCAAACCCTTACTCTTTTCCTCAATTTCAACTACTCATCATTATCCCCAACATCTAACCATATTTACTTCATTTATGTATCAATTCAACATATATATACTTCAATATATCATTGTCATCATATTATTCAATGAATCATCACTTTCTCTCACTAACTATATCATGCATATATATAATCTATAAAATAAGCTCAATAAGAAAGAACTTACTTGAATTACTTGCCAAATCTTGACTATTTCCTTTAATCCCTCTTGAATCTCTTGTAAAAGTTGATATATAACATAGAAAGTTCACTCTTCCACTCTCTCTCTAAAACTCACGATGAAGAAGAAGAAGAATAAGGAGAAGAAGACTTATCTCTTCTTTTTCTCATCCTTATCTTATATAAATAAAATATTATAAATAAATCCCACTTTAATTTTCCACTACACATCTTCTTCCTTCTTTGACTTTGTCCTCTTCACTTTATTATTAGTACTATTGTTATTATTATTCAATTATAATCAACTTTCCCTACAACCAATTATACCTCATGTACATTTGGTGTATATGTTGGATATATGTATGTCTTGTATATGTCATGTTTATTTTAAATATTATATATATATATAACATATGCATATATATTGCATCTATCATATATATTCATCTTATATTTTCCCTATCCATCGCAACTATTTACTCTCCCATATTTAGTATTCCAAAATACATAAAAATCGGGGTGTTACATCCAAACCCAAGCACAATCCTCTAGGTTCTACCTTGCTGCTGTGCAATCTGCTTGAGTAAAACAAACATTGATGTTGTGTCTCTAGCTTTCTGCTTCTTTTTTCACTTTCTATTTAGGGTTTCTACATCTTTTTAGCTTATGTTTATTGGTGTCGATTGTTCTTTGTATCTCTCTTGTTTTGATTGCTTAATTGCTAATTGTGGCTACCTTTTAGATCCTAATGGCTGTTGTTTAATCTACTAATTTTGGCCACCTTTTTTTCCTCTCTTTGCTTTTTGTATTTATAAGCAAAATTAGGCTAATCCTGGTTAATCACTCTCAATCATATTAGAAAACTCCTTATTTATCTGAGTCTCTTTGAATTTAAGATCCCAGTCTTTTTGAATTTATGTGCAATTAGGAAACTTAAAAGCAAATTAAAATATAATTAGGTTGGATTTAAGGGCTTGGCCAATTCATCTTGGTTTTGGTTTTTTAAAGTTAAACCGGTTTGGTTTGAGCTTTTAAAACTAGCTAGACCAGCCTTGGTTTGAGCTTTCAAACTTGACCAAACTTAATTCAAGTTTTAAAAATTGGATTCGATTTGATTTGGACCTTTTAATTGGGACTAAACTCTTTCAGGGCTAAAATTAAGGGTCTACAGTATATTATTTGCAAAACTCAAACTTAAATTGATCAAAATATGGCCTTCTACAGTTGGGTACTCGAAACTAAATTTAATTAATATATTGAGATTAAATTTATTAAAGATTAATCTATTGTTATATCTAGAATGATAGGTAAGGGTGTTTCAAAATTTATTTTGACCACACCAATGGAATCGCGAACCCCAAAAACCCTCCACTAGAAAAGTCTCACTGACCAAATTAGTCAGTACCAAGGCTGGGCTTCCCAGCCTCCAGGGTCACGTGCCATATCTGGGGGCCCCCAGCGGAACACAAAACCATTTGTTGTTTTCATGTTACTAAATGTCATTTAACAAAATGGACCCGTCATCTGCTGGGATGCCAGTTGGCCACTGCCAACATATGAGGCAGCTCCTGGTTGGTTAAAAATCATTTTTTGAATAAAAATTATCCAAACCTTGTTTTTCGCTCTTTTTTCACATATTGATTCCAAATTGTCTTCTAGATTTTTTGATAATATTTATTATATTTTTCCAGGAACTTTAAAAATATTTTTTAATAATATTTTTAATTAATAAAAATTAGTTTTTGATTAGAAAAAAATAATTTTTTCACATGGAAAAAAGTATTTTTGACATAAAAAATTTCTAAATTTCTGTAAAAATATTTTTTGAATATATATGTGCCTATTTTAATGAGGATATGTTCTTTATTAATTTTATTAATTATATTATAGTATATAATTATGTTTTCTGACCAACTTTTCTTTTGAAAAGTTTGCACACATGGTTATCATTGTCAAGACAACTTTTGTGGCACATACACCTGAGGCCAGGAGAAAGGTGAAATTAACAATTATGAAAAATAAAGTGAATACTCGAGAAATACGTCTTAATAATTGTATTTGTGACTTAGACTTTCTCATGCATCATATAATGGGTATACATGAAATTTGTCGACAAATGGTGTGGCTATGAGACTTAAGCACTCAATACTCAATGTACTTGATGTTAAGGGATTTGTTTGTGCATCCAGCACTTCATGAGCCGCTTAATTGAGAATGAGGTGAAGGGAATAATATATATCGAGTTATTTTTATATCTTTCTTTAAGGCTTGGTGTTCAAAAAGGATAGTGAGAAAGTTTTACATAAAGCATGAGGGTATGACACATCACAGTAGGACAGAGTTAGTGGTCAAAGGATTTTCAAGCGACACCATATATTCCTTACCAATTAACCCGAGGAATGTCCTTTGGTTTTCAGCTCCTGCTAGGAGTCAGGTCATCCGTAGTTTTTCAGTCTAACTTTTTAATGCTAAGTTCTTATTTTTTTTATTACTCATGAAAATAAGGATCTTTCTAGAGGATTTATTTTTCACGATTGATGGATTATAATTTTTTATTTATTAATGGAATATGCATTTTTATTTTTAATAATTATTTAGTATAATTATTTTAATGCATGACATTAATTATTCAAGTTTTATAATTATTCAATATATTGTAACACTCTTATACCCCATATACATGCAGTACATACACCCAACATGTATAAAATATGCATATGGAACATAAGAATGCCGCAAGTTTGTCTTTTCAAAAATTTCATATTTCATAATAAATATTTTAAATACTTTAAGTGTATTTTAATAGTAAAGAGAAATATTCTATAACATTATTAAGTGCTAAAATAATTATTTTATATAAAATTTTTGAAAAAAATTCATCAAAGTTTTATCTGTATTTCATATACTCCCAAAAATAACAATTGTCACAACTTGTAAGAAAACACACTCCCAAATATTTTCAACCATTTCATACTCTAAAAAAGCCCCTTAATTTCTCCAAAATATTCAAATACACAAATATGCATATCCATATCCATAAATCCCAAAATTAAAACCAAACCTTAATAATTTACATTAATTTCATATTTACAAACTTAATTTACATAATTAAAGATAAGTTTCCAAAATGAAATCATTACATGCTTGCAATTGGTCATGGTCCATGGTAGCAAAACAAAACACCAAAAATATGCAAGAAACTCTGCTCTGCACAAGTCCCATAGGGTTTCTATATCAACATTGTCACCTATACGATAAATAAATCGCGCTAAGCTTCTAGCTTAGCGGTACATACTTTGATAATATAAATAACTTTAAACAATGCATTATGAATCTCTCTTAAAAGCACGCTATAAATGATGACCATATGCACATACATATACATAAATTTAATCATAGTACCAGAAACACATGCATTGGGTCCAATTAACCTTATACAGTACTCAGGTTCCAAAGACATTGTTGTGGTCTATCGCGACACTCAGAATATAAGTGTCGCAACCATCCCCTATTAACACCTCTTACTCTGGCCCCAGAGGCAAATAACAATCATAGTTGACACCTAGTGTCATGTCCGATGGCATATCGTATCATAATGATGCCCAGCGTCTGGCCCAAAGGAAAATGATATCTATAGCACCAAAAACAATTCTCTGGAATAAGATACTATACAAGGCGAACAAAAATAATTTCACATTTTACATAATCAATTTTCTATCACCTTTTTCCATAGTCATTCATAGTTCCTTTCATTTATCCATAACTCATCACATTTTCAATATTAAATGTCACATCTACAATGTGAATTCATTACTCATAGATTTTGGCCACTTTCCACTTTTTCCACAATTACCACATATTATTCATTTAGCCATTATACTAACCTAGAATAATGCACATAATGCATTTAACATCACTTCACAATCAATAATGAAAACTAAAATAACAAAGTAGCTTGGCACATTTACTATCAAAATGTGTTAAGCTAATTTTGATGCAAATGTATTATAACTTATCAAAGTATGTACATACCTTGGCTTATACAACTCCCAATCTAAAAAGGACTCCTTCCACACTACTACTACAATGTGCCCTTCACCACTAGGGTTGAACAAATACTGTCTACTCATTGCATATCCCAAATGTGAATGTTTTTAATTATTTAGAATCACATTTTAAAGCATCTAAACTATTAAATATAAATTAAACATCTTTCCCTCTAATTTTTAAAATTTACTTATAATTATATTTAACTGTAAAAAAATAGTTCTACTCAATTGAAAATAGTATTTTTAATTATTTTCTATCATTAAAAGCATAATATAACATGATTTAAACAATGAATTACATTAACATCATTTCTTTAACCATGTTCTTCCAAAACCCTAATCTTCTTTAATTTTGAAACTATAATCCAATCATTTTTAAAACATAATTTAAGCTTGAAAATATCTTTAAACTCATATTCTAACACATCCTAAATAATTAAATTCAATTAAAAATAATTCCTTACAAAAATCCCATGGAAACCCTAATTTCATCACTAACTCAATCAAACTTTTACTAAACCCTAACAAATCAGTCATTTAACTTCAATATCATTATCTCCTCATCAAAATAAAACCTCCCATATCCATTTAACAAATTAAAACACACCCCATCAAAAGTCCAATTGTTACAAAATAGAAATTTTGAAAGAAAAATTTCATAAATTCAAGAAATTACTAACTAATTATTGGGAAATCACCAAAGCTCCTATTGATTCTTGAAATTTCTTACCAAAGTTAGTGTTTGGATGAATAAAAACTCATCCCTTAGCCATGAAGAAAAACGAGTTTGAGAGAGAAGAGAGGAAGAAGATGGTTTTTAAAATTTTTACTTTTTCTTCTCTTCTTCGCTTAAGACAACATATATATAATATTTAATTATTTTAATTAATTAATTATCTAATTATTTTTAAAATGTTAATTTTCATCTTCTGTTAAACAATTATTTTATTTTTAAATTAATTTATTAATTTCCATTATTATTAATTTATTATTATTATTTAACTTTTCACCTTTACTTTTCACAATTTTGACCTTTCACGATATTAACCATTACATGTTATATATATAACATATACTTCACATATATATTTCACACTCTTACCTCCCACAACTTAACTAATCTTTAAAATTATTTAATTAGTTATTAGTTTTAATTAAAACTCGGGTGTAATATATATAGTTTTGACTTAGTTTGAATAATTGTATAATTTTGCATATATATTTTATATTAATACTAATCTTCACATATAATCGAGATGATGATTTGAAACCTATTGACCTATTGACTTGAGATTGTATCTGTAATAATTTTAATGTATAAATTGGTTGTAAAATTATAATGACATGTAAATTGTGGCATTAATATTTTTGTGCATATAATGTCTAGTTGTGAATCATCAATTTTTCATAGTAAAATGTCATATGCTTCTAAGAATATTGTCACTAAACTAAACAAGGGAGCCAAGTTATCTGGGGATAACTATGAGATTTGGAGCATCAAAATTAAGTATGTTCTGGAAGATCAAGAGGCACTAGAACCTTTGAGTTCCACCATGGATGAACCTAACCATGTATGAAACTAACCAAGAAAGAACCATGACCTAATATAGGCATGATCATTATGCCTTCACTATCTAGAATAGGAAAAAATCACTTGTTAATATCACTTTGCTAAGTGTAATGGATGATGACATTATGGAGGAGTTTAGCGGCTATGGATATGCAAGGGATATATAGGTGGCCATTAAAGAAAAATTTGGTAGAGTTTCTCTACCTAAGTTGCGTTCGCTTATTATTAAGTTTGACACTTATAAGAAGCATCCTGAACACAACATTTGGGAACATCTCCGAGAGATGTCCAACATGATAAGTGAGCTTCATAATGCCAGTCTTAAGTTGACTGAAGAGTAGAAGATCCAAACAGTTATCATATATCCTTACCAGATAGTTGGGACCATATAAGAATGCACCTGACACATAATCTAGCTATCAAGACCTTTTTTAATACCTCCCGTCACATGGAATTAGAGGTTGATAGACTTGAAGCTATATAACCGACTATGAAGGCGCATCTAGTTCAAGCCAATGCAAATGGGAATCGTGGCACCAAGCACAAGTACAACAACAGCAAAGGCAAGGGTAAGGTCAAGGAAGGTCAAGCCAGCAAAAATCCAAAGCAAAACAAGAGTAAGCATCCTAAGAAGAGAAATGTTGCAAAGGTCAAATGTTTCAATTATGGAAATAAGGGCCACTATGCTAAGGAATGCATTGCAATTAAAAAGCTATAATCATTAAGTCTTGTGTAAATGGAATAATAAGTTCCAGTTCAATATTGCTAACTGAAGCCAATCCTCTGTGGATTGTTGATTCGAGAGCCACCAACCATGTAATGAAGGGCAGTGATGCCTTCATTGAATTTTGTCAATTACCCGTCAGGGCAAGATAGATCTTCATGGGGAATAATGCTTGCATTGAGGTGAAAAGGATTGGCACCTACAAACTAATGTTGCATGGAGGTCGAACCATGCTACTCCATGATGTTCTTTACTTCCCACAAATAAGATAGAATTTGGTTTCTATTATTATTTTACTTAGATTAGGTTTTTCAATAAATTTTCATGAAAATGCAATGCTTTTAAATTTAAGACAAACATTTTGTGGTTCTGTATAAATTTTGGATAACTTCTTTGTCCTGGATATTAAACATTGTTCAATTTCTAATAACAGTTTTTCTATATTCATTGTTTCAAGTAATTTTGATGAAGATGTGAATGCATGGCAGGCTAGACTAGGTCGTATTAGCCAACAAAGCATGGATAGATTAGCTACGGATGGTCTCCTATCGAATTGCAGTAAAGTAGAATTACCTATTGATAAATTTTATCTAGCGGGAAAAACTAAGAGAAAATCTTTCCGGAAAGGCACAAGAACCACAATTCCATTACAACTTATACATTCAGACATTTATGGTCCAGTGAATGTGAGGGCAAGGCATGGTGCTTAATATTTCATCACCTTCACAGATGACTATAATAAGTTTAGTCATGTTTATTTGATTGAACATATTTCTAAAGCTTTAATTTGATTCAAGAACTATCTCAACCTAGTTGAAAATTAATGAGACAAGAAAGTGAAATCACTTCAAACCAATAGAGGTTAAAAAAAATATCTTGTCAGTTCAAATAATGGTGTGATGTAAAGGGATAGAGCATCAGCTGACTATTCCTCAAACTTCACAACAAAATGGTGTTACTAAAAAGAGAAACAGGACTCTCCTCGAAATAGTTAGGTTAATCATGGAACAAGCTAATTGCCCATTGCCTTTTAAGGTGAAACATTATTAACTGCCACATACATACTTAACCATGTGCCCTCTAAATCTACCCTAACAACACCATATGAGTTAAGGACAGTTTGGAAACCCAACCTCAGTATCTTAAAACCCAGGGATGTGCTACCAAATATAAGAATGTATGATATTACCTATAGAAATTTACCAACAAAAAAATTTCTCTTGTTGATACTGATAGATTACCTGGAAAAAAATTAGCATAATAAAATAAAAAATATACTGAGAGTTTACTGACCGAATACCAAGAACAACATTTATCGAGAGAAAAAATATTGGCAATATTGGCCGCAGAGAATGGTGCCAAAATTTTTTAACTTAATTTTCCAACAAAAAAACTTTTGATCGATAATTTATAGTGCCAAATATTAGCCAAATATATGTCGGTAAACTACTTTTCTCGGTAATTAGTAGAGACAATTATCTCTCAGCAAATGAATTATATAAAATCTAAACACTTCTTAATTAAACTTTTTAACAAAAGATAAAATTTTTGTCTGTAAAACCGAGAGAAAAAATTATTCTTCCAGCAAATTAATTGAACAAAAAATTATTAATTTGTGGAGAGAATGTCTCTTCTCTCGGTATTACCAAGAGAATAGCATTTCTCCTAGTGATAAATAAAAATTATTATGTGAATTTTCATTTACCAATAGAAATATATTTTCTCTCGATAAATATCAAAAAGGAAACTTTTATTATAAATTTACGGAGAGAAAAATCATTTCTCTCGATAATACTGAGAGAAGTGAACTTTTGCTCAGTAAACAATAACTTAAGACGACAATTTCTCGCCTTATTTATTTCATTTAGCGAGAGAAAATTTTCTTCTCTTGGTACTACTGAGAGAATTAATATTTTCATCATTAAAATAATAAAGGAGTTTTTGCCTTTCTTATTTCATTTAACAAGAGAAAATTTATTTCTCTTTAAATTACTGAGAGAAGTAAACTTTCTCTCAGTAAACAAAAACTAAAGCTGGCAATTTTTTGCCTTATTTATTTCACTTACCGAGAGAAAATTTTCTTCTCTCGGTACTGCCTTTAAAAGTATATTTTCACTCGGTGAATATAAAGTAGAGACGATAATTTTTCCGCCTTTTTTTTATTTCATTTAATGAGAGAAAGTCCACTTCTCTTAGTAGTATTGAGAGAAGTACCTTTCTGTGGGTAAATACAGACAAGAAACATTACCACAATAGTTTCATTGACCGACAAATGGCTTTTTCTCTCATTAAATTTACTGAGAGACATTTTGTCTATAGTTAAATTAACCCTAAATATAAAAACTTTTTCCCTCCCCCTCACCTTTCCACCTCCCTTCTTCTCTGTGTCTTTGTTTCTTTGCCTTTCTATTTCTCCATTTCTCTCTCCCACTCCAGTTCTATGACATCAATTCAACAGCGACGATAAACTTTACTCTTGGTTTTATCTCCATTTACGGTATTTTTATTTTCTTTTCCATTTTTCTTTTTTTATATTTTATATTTTTCATAATTTTTTTCAATTTTTAGTTCATGTTTTAGGGAAACTTTGGAGTGTTTACGATTTGTTCTCTTCACATTCGATATTTACTAAATTTTAATGTAGTTTTTTATTTATTTGCCGATAATTTATATATAGTTGGAATTTATTAATGTGTTGGTTGAATTAGCATGGATTTTTGAGATTTTTAGTATGATGATTTTTATTTTGTTTGTGTTTATATGTAGTATTTTTTAATGTATTTTAACTGTGCATGTAACATAATTTTTTTTTTTGCGTTTATTAAGTAATGATGTGAAAAAAGTATAATATTAATAATTTTGGTCAAAAAATTAGAAATTCATTTTCTATTTATAAAATATAAAAAACTTTTTTTAAAAAAATTAATATTTTTGGTTATTTTAGAGGTTCAGGGATATTTATAAATTTTTTATTTTAGGGTATTTTATGAAAAAATCTTATTTTTTGAGATAAAATTATAAATTTTGTGAGAAAATCATAATCCTAAAATTTTATATATTATAATTATAAAAAATTATAAAAATTTATTGATTATAAAATAGAAAAAAAAATTGTGAAAAAATAATATTTTTGTGATTTAGAGGATGTGTGAAAATTAAAATTAAAATCAAAATTTTAAATATTAAATCATAATTTATAGAATTTTTTATTTTTGTTAATGAAAAAATATAATGAAATGTGATAAAATTATAATTTTGTTATTGATATCAAAATTATTGTGAAAGAATTAAAAATGTTGGTGATTTATATTTTTTAGAAATTTTAGGTTTTAGTTTTAAACAATATATCTAAAGACTGGATTAGCCATGGTTTAAGGCTTATGTTAAATTAGCCATTCCAATTCGACATCAGCATGGTTCATGTCGAATTGGGATGGCCCATTCGAGATGAGCAAGGCTCATCTCGAATTGGGATGGCCTATTCGTCAGTCCAGTTGCTTTAGCCTTTTTTAAATCACACCGGAGTTGGTTTGGGCTTTTGAAATTGAACCAGACTTGGTTTAGGCTTTAAAATTGGACCAGACTCAATTCAAGTTTTTAAAATTAGATTTGATTTAATTTGGGCTTCTAATTGGAACTGAACTCATTTAGGGCCAAAATTAATAGTCAACAGTTTTTCCTTTGCTTGAATGATATGAGACTTTAGTAGAAGAGAGTGAAAAGCAACAATACAACTCCTAAATTTTGTACCAAGTATCTACAAAACAAAACATAGAAACAAACAAGCAAAAATCCAAAAGATGGATACCCTATGGTGAGGAACCAATGAGTATCAACATCAGACTGTTGAACGACTCTAATATCTCAACAGGCTTTCGGGTAACTGTGAGTTGGGATTTTTGCCCCCTTCTATGTGAAATGGTTCTTACGACTTTGGCACTATTAGGCTCAAAGCCTTAGAGAACATGGGCCTAAACATGGAGAAAATGGAGTCGCCACCCGGACGGGTCAGGAAAAGAGAGGGGTAGATGACTTGATTCATAAGGAATCCCCATCCCCCTATTAGGTTCGAAAAGTTGGATACTCATGAAGAAGGTGAGAATGACCTAGTACGCCCATAGCACTCGGTTCATTAGAACCAGTCTCATTTTTAGGTTTCAATATTATTAAAATCTTAAGCATTATAATATTATCCATACTACATGCAAGTATTAAAATAAGTAATCGTTATATTATAAATCAAACAAACAAATAAAATGAACACCCAACCAAATATGGAAACATGTCCTTACAAATGCCCACAAAGACAATAAATAAAATAGGACACCCACCAAAAGGTGGAAACATATCCCTTACAATTGTCCCAAAGTCATTAAAAATTTAAATTGCAGAAAATGAATAAATTAAGCAAATAAGGCACCCACGAGTAAAAACATGCCTTTTACATCTTTAAAATCATAATAATAAAATTAAAACCATTCAACCATTCATAGCAAAACTAATAATACAAACATATAGGTAATAATCACAAAAATAATAAATAAGAATTTAATAAAAGGAAATTAAAGTTAACCACAAATTGCAATCCACAAATAAATGTTGACTAAATTGACCAGGGGTTGCACTTGGCGGTCCCGCTGGGGTTTAATATTTATAGAAATTAAGTTTTTTCTAAACTATGGTTTTAAGGTAAAAATTAGGGTTTTCAATCAAAATAAGTTAAATTAAATCATCTTATTAGGATTTATGTGAAATCATCATCAAAATTAGGGTTTAATACTTAAGGTTCGATTTATGTGATTATGTTTATAAACATAGGGCTAATGGACATTGATTTAGAAGAATATGGAATGAGATGTGTTGATTTATAAAGTGCTATTAGATGACACAAATGTATTGTATGATAATAGAAATTGTTATATGATATTTAAATAACTGTGATAAGTGTATAATTGATGATATTTTTTCCCCTATTTTTTAATATATTTATTGTCAAATTGAGTTTAATTTGTTTGTTCAAGTGTTTATTAGGGTTGATTCCAGAAACTTTTGACACGTTGGGACCTTAAGGTTATTTAGGACGGAATCACGGATGAAAGATAAGGAAAGAAGCTATTTTGGGCAAATTCTTCAATTGACACGCCCAGTGACATGGGTGTGTCAGTGGCCGTGTCATTATACTACTTTACAGAAGCTTCGACATGCTTGGAGATATAGGTGTGTCACTGAACGTGTTATTACTCCTGACTTATAGAAGCTTTGACACACCCAATGACACAGGCATGTCCCTAACCGTGTTCCTAACTCAGCATTGCAGTAGCAACGACACACCCAAGGACATGATCATGTCACTGCCCATGTCATTAAAGTTTGAAACAACACCGTTCACACACCCACAAACACAGGCGTGTCCATGGGCGGTTCAGGCAAAAATCTCTACACTATAATATCTGAGCTAAAGAGCAAATTAAGGATCCAATTTTATTTTTATAGCCGGCCTCCTGAGAAAAAGAGAGTTTTTGGCAGCTAAGAGTGAAGGTGAAGATCTAATTCAAGCGAGATTTAATCCAAGATTCGAGGATTGAAGTGAAGAAACACAAATTGTTCATTATGGATTGTTTGAATTCTTTTACTTATTTTCCCATGTTTTGGTTTTCTGGTTATGAACATAAGCTAAATTTTATCTATCTAGATGCCCTAGCTTTATTATATGGATTGAATAATTCTTATTAAGTTAAATCATTTGATTGAGTTATTTTATCCTTTTGATTTTTAATTTCTTATTTCCTATTGATAATAGCATGCTTATTGATTGGTTATAATTTTCATATTATTGACTTGAGAAAGCTTGATATGAACATAATTTTTATTCATATTGAGGGTTGATTGGAGTGCTAGAGATAGACTTACAAGACCCTTTGGTTCAAAGTTCCTTGTTCTTATTGCAAAATCTATTTAATTATACTTGAGAAGAGATTCCTAGCATTCTACTTAGTGATTAGGGCTTAATTCACTTGAGAGAGGTTTTAATCTAAATTAGGGGAATGCTAATTCAACTCTATTATTTGATTTAATTGAATTGATATTCAAAAATGCTTTTTATGGCTAGGGGGATTCAATATATGGATAGTATTTTTATCATCAACTTTTGTTGCACAATATTTAATTTTTCTTTACTTTAATTTATTAAGTAATTTGTCTTTTATTTTAATCATCACAAAAACTATTGATTCACTAAACAACAATTAAAATTTGCACTAATATTTGATATTGTCCCCAGTGGAATGATATCTTACTCACTATTTTATTACATGCGTAACCCGTGCACTTGCAATAACACTGCGATAGCACAGATTCACCATCAAGTTTTTGGTGCTGTTGCTGGGGACAACAATTTTCAATATTAGTAATATAATCAATACTGTAGATTTAGTTTCTATTTTTATTTGTTTTAACATTAGTTCTTGCTTGTTGATTGTCATTTTAGGTACTTCTTCCCATTTATGACCCGAGCTAGCTCTTCCCAATTACTTGAATTAGATTTAGAAAGTTAGAGAGAGTAACACCCTTATACCCAATATACGTACACTACATACACTCATATATGTAATATACTTATAGAGGATACAAGAATGTCACAACCATTTTTAGAAATCAAATCATCATTTATAAAATCTGTATAAATTTAAAACATACAATTGATATCATAAAAATAATAAATGAAACATTTCTAGTTAAAACACATATGTATCTTCATTACCCAAAAGTTTATCCAAAACTTTTTTTTTATTGCGGAAGCGAAATATACATATTTATATACATCAAAATCAATATATATATATATACAAAAATCTAAAATATATACATTCTGGTAGTTTGTCTCTGATCTCGATGTCCAATAGTCAACTCTTCAATAGAGATCACAAGCCTAGACTCTATTTGGTCTAGCTGAACTCTCCGGCTCAACCGAATCTACCCTGTCACCTACGCAATGAATCACAATCGTGCTAAGCCAAAAACTTAGTTTTACAAACTCTGATAATAGTATGGTTCAAATGAAATGCCAATGTCACACTTTTAAGAACTAGAAACAATACATAAGGATATCATATTTCATAACATTAAATCTCATTATGCTGCTCAATTGTTCCACCATTCATAATTCACATTAATGCAAAGACAAGCATGGGCCCAAAAGGATCTAATATGCTATTCAAATTCCAGAGTTACTGCTTTGGTCAAATGTAATAACATTTGTCTAGCCTGAACATGAGTCATAATCACAATGAGGATTACCTCATATGTAACATCCCAATTAGGCTTCAAAGACTAGGTCTAACCCAGCTTCAAGGGTCTGCAACATCATGTAACACCAAACTAGGCTTCAAGGACCAAGCCCAACCCAGCTTCAAGGGATTGTTACTTTTTTGGCATGCCGCCAACAACAAAACTCTGAAAATTGAATAAAATACTAGGCACACAATTCTTTCATAATTTCATTATCAAATCATTTCTCATTTTCTCATGATCATCTAGGCACAATGCCTCAAATATCTCATTTATATCAGTATAGCCATCACGAATGGCTTTAAATACCATCATTAGTGTATACATAACAAATTGCATTACTCATATATTTTGAATCATCATCATATATTTCACATAGTCACATTATGCAAATCATAGCACAATACTCATGCATCAACAATGTAGTAAATAGCTTAACACATTTTCCAACCAAATGTGTTAAGTCCCAATATCATGTAAATATGAACAATTATTCAAAGTTTGTACTTACCTCTAAGAGCAACAAACACCAATTCCAATCTCCTCTTCCAAGATATCCCTCAACACTTGGAATAGGATAGCTCAAATCTCTTCAAAGCCTAAACCAAAGGTGATTATACATACTCACTTAGTGATACACATAGGAAATAAGGAAAAACACTATCTAGGGGAAACTCTACACTTGACACGCTTAAAAATGCGGGTGTGTCCATGACCGTGCCCTAAACCCACAACACAGAAGCTATAACATGCTCAGTGACATGGGCGTGTCACTGCACATGTCAATACTCTAAAAACACAGAAGCTATGATGTGCTCAGTAACATGGGCGTGTCACTGGTCGTGTCAAAAGTCCTCCAACACAGTAGCTATGACACACTAGGTGACATGGGCGTGTCACTCAACTTGTCAATTCTATAACATTGCAGAAGCTGTGACACGCTCAGTGACATGGGCACGTCACTGCTCATGTCACCAACACTGAAAATAGAACCATAGACACATCCAAAGGCATGGTCGTGTCACCGGGCGTGTCAGGCCAAAAACCTGATATCGCCACAACAATACCTCATCCAAAAATCATCTTTCAATACCCTTTTTAACTTCAAACCAAAACAACCGAAACCATCATAATACCACATGACACATATGTAAACATCAAAATAACTCAAACACAATCAACAATACACATTCATAACCATATTTCACAACTCAAAACTTATACAATCTATAACTCTTATTTTCTTGACCACTTAACCTTTTTCTTCAATCCAACCCCAAATTCAAAGTTATCTACACACAAGAACTTCAAACATACCCAAAATTAACTATAAACACAACTACATCATCATCCAACACACTCATAAACACACTCTCAAAGGAAATCAAAGAAACAAGTTGGAAACTTACCAAATATGAAGAAAAATCCTTAAAACTCCAACTTAGTCACTTGAAATCCTTCAATTGCTTGAGTTAGGAAGAACAAAATCTCTTTCCCTTGATGAAGATCATGGTGGCCTGCCCAAAGAAGAAAGAAGAAGATGAAGATGATAGTCAACAACAACGCAAACCAAACACTTCTCTTTTAACCAAACACATTTCCCTAATTCACTCTCCACCAAGCATTTATAATAATATAATAATAATCCCAAATATGTCATCTTCCACTATCATTAATTAATATGTAAATAATTAAAATATCTCTTAATCTTATCAAGATATTAACTTGTATATATTGTATATATCAACATATATACATCATATATACATCTCCTCTTTTTCCTTTTTCACTTAATCAAATATATACACTGATAAATCCTTTAATTAATTTTCAAAAATTAGTATTTCTAAAATTTTAGGGTATTATATGGGATATTACAGAGAGAACATTGAGGAGAAAGTGAAAGGAAGAAAGGGAAGCAGTTATGGCAGAAATGGAACCAAACTTTGAAGATCTCAGCTCAGAAGAAGAACTTGAAGTTATGGCAGAAAATGAGCTAAGGACAATGCAGAAATTTGCTAGGCGCATCTTAATGGGGCTAATTCGACCATGTAGAGATCAGCAGTTGATGTAAACAAATTTGAGATAAAGACAAATGTAATTCAAATGGTGCAGCAGACTTGTTAGTTTGATGGGTTCCTAGATAAAGATCCTAATGCACATATTGAGATTTTTCTAGAAATATGTGACACATCCAAGATACATAATATCTCTAAAGAAGCAATTAGGCTGAGGTCGTTCCCATTCACACTTAGAGATTGACCAAAGAAATGGCTAAAATCATCCCCCCCCCCCCAAACACTTTCACCACATGGGGTCAATTGGCAGAAAAGTTCTTAGAAAATTATTTCCCTCCGTCCAAGACTACAAAGTTGAGGAATGATATTTCATCTTTTTTCCAGCTGGATGGTGAGACTCTTTATTGTGCCTGGGAGAGGTTCAAAGATTTATTAAGGTGTCCTCATCATGGGCTTCCACTGTGGATCCAGATTCAAAATTTCTAAAATGGATTCAATTATGCATGTAAGCAATCCATCAATGCAGCTGGTGGAGGTACCATAAAAAATAAGACACCTGAACAAGAAAGGGAATTGATTGAAGATATAGCCCTTACCAATTATCAGTGGCAAACTTTAAGGGAATAAGGAAAACTAAAGGTCACTGGTCACATCAATTGGATCCCGTGGTGGCTTTGACAGCATAGTTGGAAGCAATGAATAAAAATATTAATTCTTTAGCTTCATCTTTGGGGAAATCAATGCAAGTGATGTCTTGTTAATGGTGTAGGGGTGGACATCAAATTCAAGATTGCTAATGTGGCAATATGTTTGCTAGATAGGAGTAGGTGGATTATGTTAGAAATATGCCTAGGCAACAATAGAACAACCCCTATAACAACACATATAATCTAAGGTGGAGAAATTATCCTAATTTCTCCTAGAATAATCAGAATAATCCAAGGCCTCCCCCTAGATTTAAGTAGCCTCAACATCAACAGGCTGTCCCTCCAAGAAAGAGCAATTTGGAGGACATGATGGAGAAGTTTATAGCAACTTCAAAAACCAGATTTCAATCAACAGAAACTACCCTTAGAAATCAGCAAACCTCCATTCACAATTTGGAAAATCAGGTGGGGCAAATTGACAAGTTACTTAGTGAATATCCATAAGGGAGCTTACTTAGCAATATTGAGGCAAATCTGAAAGAGCAATTGAAGGTAATTACTCTAAGGAGTGGAAAGGAAATTAAGGGTGGTGTGGTTGAAAATAAGGTTGAGTCACAAGCAGAAGATGTTGAGACACAAAAAGAAAAAGAAGATAAGTATACTGTCGCTTCAGGTGAGAAGGCTGCAGTGGAAAATGATAAAGCAAATCAACCTCAAGAACCCAGTCCAGTAGTGAAGGAATATCGACCTGGAGTGCCATATCCAGCAAGGTTAAACAAGGACAAAATGGATGCTCAGTTTGGTAAGTCTCTTGAACTCTTTAAACAACTGCACATTAATATTCCATTTGCTAAAGCTTTATCGTAGATGCCCAAATATGCTAAATTTTTAAAAGATATCCTTTCTAGAAAAAGGAAATTTGAGGAAGTATCTTTGGTGCAATTATCCAATAGGAGTTCAGCAATTTTGCAGAAGAGGTTGCCTAAGAAATTAAAAGATCTTGTTAATTTTACTATTCCATGTTTGATAGGTAATCTTGAAGTTCAAAGTGCATTGGCTGACTTGGGGGCTAGTGTAAGTGTTATGCTCTACAAGATATTTAAAAAGTTAGGTGTTGGAGAACCTAAACCAAAACACATTACCATTCAAATTGCTGATAAGTTAGTAATTCACCCTCGTGGTATTATAGAGGATGTGTTGGTAAAAGTTGGGGGTTTCATTTTTCCCAATGATTTTGTTGTCATTGATGTAGATGAGGATGCAGATGTTTTGCTTATCCTTGGTAGGCCATTTTTTAATACAGCCTATGCCCTTATCGATGTCCATGATGGCATATTGACTTTAAGAGTGGGAAGTGAGAAAGTTATTTTTAATGTACATTAAGCTATGAAGCACCCAACACTCAATGAGGCGGGTTCATGAAATGATATCATTGAGCATGAAACCTGAAATTGTGTTAGTAACATTGTTACAACCAAACATGGAGAAATCATCCCAACCTGTCATGGGGAACCCTAAACAACCAAAATGCACCTTATCAACCCCCATACATGAGAAATCAAAACCAAGTTCTCCCTCCTTTTGCAAAACCATCATATGAGTCTGCCCTTGAAAAATTCATTGGAACAACATCAGAAAGGTTTGATAAGATGGAAAAATAATACGATAAGCTTGAGTCGTGGATGGAATAGCTTACGATCCAAAATAGAAACCTTGAAATTCAAGTTAGGCAAATAGCAAGTTCTCTTAATACTCGACCACAAGGAGCTCTTCCAAGCCAACCACAAATTAATCCAAGAGAACATTGTAATGCTAATTTTCTGAATAACATACAGCTTGAAGATTTTCACAAGAGTCCAAAATTCGACAAATTTCTTCTTCTAAAATGAAAGAAAGCGAAGCTGAACAAGAGGAGGCACCATTAAAGCAAGAGGTTAAACCTTATATGCCACATATTCCTTTCCCTCAAAGGCTAAAGAAAAAGATGGAGGAAAATGAAAAGATTGCACTTACTGAGGAGTGCAACAATCATCTTCTTCATATGATCCCTTCCAAACTTAAAGATCCAGGGAGTTTTTCTATTCCTTGTAAAATTGGTGAGATTAGTTTTCACAATGCTTTATGTGATTTAGGTTCTAGCATTAGTCTAATGCCTCTTTCAATTTTTAGAAAATTAAGATTCACACAAATGAAGCCTACAAAGATGTCATTGCAACTTGCAGATCACTCAGTTGAATATCCAATTGAAATTGTGGAGAACATACAAGTAAAAGAGGATAATTAATATGGAAAGTTGTTATCTTTGATGTAGAAGAGGATGTAGATATTACACTAATTTTGGGGAGATCTTTCTTAGCTACTACAAGAGCTATAATGTAATATCCTCATTTATGCCCTAGAAGTTTTGCATGTTGTTGTTGTTGTTGTTATTGGATTGTTGGTTTAAATTGAGAAAGAAAAGTATAAGTGTTTTGGGAAAGAATTTAGGGTTTAGAGACAAGTTTATATGTTGTGTATATTGTGATATATATAACATATAAAATGGTCAAAGGGAGAGTCAAAGTGTTGGTTAGTGGAAGAAGGTATTTTCTTGTTGAGTGTGAAAGTTCATATATGGGCTCATATAAGACAAAAGGTTAGTTATATGGTTAAGGGCCTTGAGGTAATTTACTTTTGGAAATTTTGTGGTGGAGATTAAAAGGAAGATTGACTTTGTGATTATGGAAAAATAAGTGAAGATTGATAGTGAAAAATCAAGAGTAGAGTTTGAGTTAGGGTTTTGAGATGGTGTTTGTTTAATTGTGATATTAAGGTGTTTTAAAGTGATTATTGTAATGGATATGTATTTAGAACATTGATGATGTTCATTTGAAGCATGTCGTATGATGTATATTGAGTTTTAATGCATTTGGAAGAGAGTTGGTTAGAATTAGGGTTTTGGTTTTGGGAGACACGGCCAAAGGCCATGTGAGACACGGCCAAGTCATATGATTTTGGACGTGTTGGATTAATTTTTGGGTGACACAGCCGTGTTCCCAAGCCGTGTGAGCTACTGTGAGTTTTGGTTGAAGAGACACGGCCGTGTCCCTAAGCCGTGTTTGCTACTGCCAAAGTTGAATTGAGAGACACGGCCACAAGCTTGGCCGTGTCCCTCATGTGTGCTGCCCGTGTCCATCAAATGAGTTGGTTAGGGTTTTGTTTCTTTGTTCTTTTTGCATTGTTTTGGTTCTTCAAAGGTGGGTTGGTTCTTAAACCTAACCCTAAAACACTTTAAACACACTTGAATCAATGAATGAACTAATCAAATGCATATGGAAGATCCTAAAGCTATGAATCATATAAGTTGTTCTTTGCCCTAATTGCATTGTTGAGATTTAAACAAGGTTATGTTATGCATTGTGAAAGGTATTGTATTTTATGAGTAATGTACCTTGAAATGTTGTATCAAAGATGAAATGATAATTCAAATAAGATATGATATGAGACAATGCCATTGTGTTTGGCTATGATGAATGATGCTATATGATGATAATATTGACAGAATGAAGGCATGTTTGCCTAAATGTTGATGAGAATTGAGAATGGAAATGATAATTGATATGTAAATGAATTGTGTGGCTAATGTGTTATTCCATTTTCAGAGTATGTTATTGGTGGCATGCCTAATGATAGTAACAATCTCTTGAAGTTAGGTTGGATTGAATCCTTGAAGCCTAATTGAGATGTTACCACCCTTGAAGCTAGGTTGGGTTAGTTCTTGAAGCCAAGTTGGGTAGAAGCTTAGCATGCTTTGCTCCCCTTGAAGCTTGGTTGAACTTAATCCTTGAAGCCTAGTTGGGTCTATGATATTGATATTGATAAATGTGATGATAGAACTAAAACATTAACTCTGAAAATTGAATGGCATATTAGTGTGTCTTGGGCCCATGCTTGTCTATGGTTAATGTGAGTCATGAATGATGTTTGTTTTGCTTTGTATTGATGATTAAATGAATACTAATGAGGTATATGAAAAGATAATAAAATGTGATATGTAATGTGAAAGTATATTGTTAATTTTGCATATATGATGTTACATATATATTATGGTTTGAGAAATGACATTGCATTGCACGAAGTCATATCATTAGCATGATTATCTTACTAAGCCCTTGGCTTAGCGCGATAGTGTTTAATCGCGCAGGTGATAGAACTGTTAGAATCGAACCCGAGAGCTCTTCGAGACCGAGTGAGGGTAGACATTGAAGAGTTGATTTTGGAGACTTAAAGATCAAAGGAGATTTGCCAATCATGTATAACTCTTTTTATATTTTGTAAAGTATTGATTAAATGTACATATTTGTATATTTGTAAATATGGAATTAAGTGTTTTCAATTATGTAAATATTTTATGACTTCCGCTGTGAAATAACTATATGTATGTATATATATATCTAATGTGTTTTATTTTAAAAGTAAATGATCTACTTTTCTATATTATATAATGATAATAGTATTGTATCTATTTAAATATTTTGAATGTTGAAGAAAACCGTAGCATCCTTATGTTTGGTGCACTTATGCTACATGGTTGTAGTTGTAGTGTGTGTGCATTGGATGTGGGGGTGTTACAATTGTTTTGGTATCAGAGCCTAGGTTTGAGATTCTCAACCTAGGTAAAATGTAATAAAAAGAATATTTTTACTTAAAAAGTGGTTTTAAATAACACATATGTTTGGGATTGGCAATCTTTGATCTTTAATAAGGTGTGTCCTGTTGTGTTTGCAGTATTAGGTGTTGATGGATCCTCCTTTGAGACAATCGGTTGAGGGTAGTGAGGAGAGCGTTGCTCCTGAGGATGGAGCTAGGGTTGATAGTGCTGGTGAGGCACCTGTTTCTGGGTCGGATAGACCAGTAGGTGATGAGGTTCCGCCAGCCTGGTTTAGGAATATGATGGAAGCTATGAGACAAGCACCTGTGCAACCACAGCCACCACCCCCTCAGCCTTCAGTACCAGTAAGGCATTATGATAAACTGAGGAAATATGGAGCGGAGGATTTCTTAGGCACAGTTGATCCAGCTGTGGCAGAACAGTGGCTTGACAGAGTTCAGAGAGTATTTGTTCAGTTGCAAGCCACCTCAGAAGAAAAGTTTGACTATGCAAGATCTTTGCTACAGAAGGATGCCTATGATTGGTGGAAGACGGTGCCCCATTCTATGGATGATCCTCCAACACTGTCTTACACTGATTTCTTGAGAGAATTTGAGTTGAAATATACTCCTAGGGAGTATAAGGATATGAAGAAGATGGAATTCTTGAGCTTGAAGCAAGATAACAAGACTGTTACTGAGTATGAAGTTGAGTTTATTCGACTGAGTCAGTATGCTGGGGGCATCATTGCTGATGAGATTGATAGATGCCGGCGATTTCAGGAGGGATTGAGGCCCTCGATCATGTGTTTAGTGGCTGGATCTCGATATCACGATTTCTCCCAGTTAGTGGAAGCAGCTCGAAGTGTAGAGCGAGCTCAAGTGATTGCAGCTGCTTCAGAGGATGAGGTTAGGGTGAGAAGGCCCCAGTTTGAGGCAGGGTCTTCTTCAGTGAAGAGGGGTAGAGGAAGCTTTGTTCCTCGGAGTAGTAGGAGCCAGAGACCAGCAGGTAAATCAGTGCAGTTCCAGAGGCAAAGATATAGACCTGCAGCTTCAGTGGCAAGTGCTCCGACCCCTATGGTTCAGAGATCCACCTTACCTATTTGCATCCATTGTGGGAGGCCCCATGGTGGTCCATGTTGGAAAGCTGGTGTTGCTGGGGTTTGTTTCAGGTGTGGGTCACCGGATCACTTTGTGAGAGATTGCCCTGAGAGGCAGAGGCAGATGTCAGTTGATTCTGCCGCTTCTCGAGCCAGTGTGAGGGGAGGCAGAGGTGCCAGCCGAGGTGGTAGAGCAGGGTTCAGTTCTAGAGGTGGTGCTGCATCCAGGGAGACTAGACCGGAGGAGGTTGGTTCTTCCCAGAGGATGTATGTTATGCAGAGACAGCCGGATGCATCGGCGGTCATAGCTGGTACTTTTTCTTTATTTGATACTGCAGTACTTGCTTTGATTGATCCGGGTTCCACCCATTCTTATATTAGTGCATCTGTATTGCCTGTGTTTGATGTGCATGCTGAGTCCCTAGGATTTGATGTTTTGGTGACAAATCCGTTAGGGCATAGTGTGATTGTGAGTAAAGTGCATCGGGATAGTGCAGTGAGGGTGCAGGGTGAGGAGTTCCTTGGAGATTTGATTGAGATGCTATTTAAGGAATATGATGTTATTTTGGGCATGGATTGGCTATCTCGACATGGAGCTGTGGTGGATTGTAAAAAGAAGATTGTTTCTTTGAGAACTAGTGATGGTAGAGAGGTGATAGTATCTAATGAGCAGGAACAGTTAGCCTCCTTATTTGTTTCAGCTGTTGCAGCCAGGAGGTTGATTAGGAAGGGGTGTGAAGCCTATCTTGCTCATGTGGTAGATACTAGAGTGAAGGGTTCTCCTATTGATAGCATTGCCACAGTTGCAGAGTTCCCTGATGTTTTTCCTGAGGAGTTGCCAGGATTGCCGCCTGAGAGAGAGGTGGAGTTTGGTATTGAATTGTTGCCTGGTACCACTCCTATCTCGATTACTCCTTACAGAATGGCACCAGCAGAACTAAGAGAGTTAAAAGTGCAATTACAGGAGCTGTTGGATAAGGGATTCATTCGCCCCAGTGTTTCTCCTTGGGGAGCTCCTGTGCTGTTTGTGAAGAAGAAAGATGGTACCATGAGGTTGTGCATCGACTATAGGCAATTGAACAAGGTGACCATTAAAAATAAGTATCCTTTGCCTAGAATCGATGATCTCTTTGATCAGTTGAAGGGAGCGTCAGTATTCTCTAAGATTGATCTGAGATCGGGGTACCATCAGCTGAGAGTCAAAGCTGAAGATGTTCCGAAGACAGCATTTCGGACCAGGTATGGGCATTTTGAATTTTTAGTTATGCCTTTTGGTCTGACGAATGCACCTGCAGCTTTTATGGATTTGATGAATAGGGTGTTTAGGCCCTATTTGGATCAGTTTGTAGTGGTCTTCATCGATGATATCCTGGTGTATTCGAGGAATGAAGAGGAACATGATATGCATCTGCGGATTGTGTTGCAGATTTTGAGAGAGAAGCAGTTATTTGCCAAATTGTCGAAGTGTGAGTTCTGGTTGGATCAAGTAGCTTTTCTTGGACATATTGTTTCAGCAGAAGGCATCAGAGTTGATCCGAGTAAAGTTGAAGCAATTTTGAATTGGAATCCACCCAAGTCAGTGACAGAGGTTAGAAGTTTTCTGGGTTTGGCAGGCTATTACCGGCGGTTTGTGAAAGGGTTTTCTTTGATAGCTACTCCACTCACCAGATTGCTTCGTAAGGGAGTGATATTTGTGTGGACGGATCAGTGTTAGGCTAGCTTTGAGCAGTTGAGAGATATGTTGACTCAAGCGCCTGTTCTTACTTTACCTGTAGAAGGCAAACCATATGTGATCTACAGTGATGCGTCACATAGTGGTTTGGGGTGTGTATTGATGCAGGAAGGGAAAGTTATAGCTTATGCATCTCGACAGTTGAAACCGCATGAGCTTAACTATCCTACCCATGATTTGGAGTTGGCTGCCATTGTTTTTGCATTAAAGATTTGGCGCCATTATCTGTTTGGGGAGAAATGTTTCATTTACACTGATCACAAAAGTTTGAAGTATTTGGGTGTTCAGAAAGAGCTCAACCTTCGGCAGAGGAGATGGTTGGAATTGATTAAAGACTATGACTGTTTGATAGATTATCATCCAGGTAAAGCAAATGTGGTTGCTGATGCCTTAAGTCGGAAGTCTTTAGCTGGTTTAACAGTTTACTCGCTCTCGTTGCTTGTTGAGTTGAGAGCATTGCGTGCCAGTTTTGTACCTTGTGATGATGGTGCATTATTGGCACAGTTACAATTGAAGCCTGTTTTGTTGGATCAGATCAAAGAGGCTCAGTTAGCTGATAAGAAGATTCAGAAGATTGTTTTAGATTGTGAGAGTGGAAAGACTAGAGATTTTGTTGTGAAGGATGATGGGAGCCTATGGTTCAAGAACAGATTATGTGTACCCGATAATGCTGACTTGAAGAGGATCATTTTAGAGGAAGCTCATCAGTCTTTATTTGCTATGCATCCGGGTAATACGAAGATGTATCATGATTTGAGACAGCATTACTGGTGGATTGGGTTGAAGAGAGACGTTGCTGAGTTTGTATCGAAATGTCTCACTTGTCAGAAGGTTAAAGCAGAGCATCAAGTTCCCACTGGGTTGCTTCAACCGTTGTCAGTGCCAGAATGGAAATGGGATAGAGTGACCATGGACTTTGTGTCTGGTTTGCCATTGACACAAAGGAAACATGATGCCATATGGGTGATTGTGGATAGATTAACTAAGACAGCTCATTTCCTTCCGGTTCGGATGGATTACTCTTTGGAGAGGTTGGCTGAGCTATACATCCATGAGATTGTGAAATTGCATGGTGTTCCAACTTCTTTGGTGTCTGATCGAGATCCCAGGTTTACTTCAAGATTTTGGAAGAGTTTGCACAGAGCTTTGGGTTCTCGACTATACTTCAGTACTGCTTTTCATCCACAGACGAATGGACAGTCTGAGAGGGTGATACAAATTGTTGAGGATATGTTGAGAAGCTGTGTCATCGATTTCTCTGGAAGTTGGGATAGATTCTTACCTCTTGTGGAGTTTGCTTACAACAACAGTCACCAATCCAGCATCGGAATGGCCCCATTCGAGGCATTGTATGGCAGACGGTGCAGAACACCTCTTTGTTGGAGTGAACTTGGTGATAGCAAGTTGATTGGGCCTGATTTGATTCAAGAAACTGAAGAGAAAGTGAAGTTGATTCGAGGCAGATTGAAAGCAGCTTCGGACCGACAGAAGTCTTATGCAGATCTGAAGAGGAGAGATATTCAGTTTGATGTTGGGGATAAGGTATTTTTGAAAGTATCTCCTTGGAAGAAGATTTTGAGGTTCGGTCGGAAAGGAAAATTGAGTCCTCGTTTCATTGGACCGTATGAAGTGTTGGAAAGAGTTGGGCCAGTGGCTTATCGGCTTGCTTTGCCACCTGAGTTGGATTGTATTCATAATGTGTTTCATGTTTCTATGTTGAGGAGGTACAGGTCAGATCCATCTCATGTGTTGCCATTTGAATCTATTGAAGTGAGCCCAGACTTGTCATTTGAAGAGGAACCAGTTGCTATCTTGGCACGGGAAGTGAAAGAATTGAGGAACAAGAGAGTACCATTGGTGAAGATTCTTTGGAAGAATCATGCAAAAGAAGAAGCAACATGGGAAAGTGAGCAGACTATGCGAGAGCAATATCCTCAATTGTTTCAGAATTGATTTCAGGTAATTTCGAGGACGAAATTTCTTTTTAGAGGGGGAGAATTGTAATATCCTCATTTATGCCCTAGAAGTTTTGCATGTTGTTGTTGTTGTTGTTATTGGATTGTTGGTTTAAATTGAGAAAGAAAAGTATAAGTGTTTTGGGAAAGAATTTAGGGTTTAGAGACAAGTTTATATGTTGTGTATATTGTGATATATATAACATATAAAATGGTCAAAGGGAGAGTCAAAGTGTTGGTTAGTGGAAGAAGGTATTTTCTTGTTGAGTGTGAAAGTTCATATATGGGCTCATATAAGACAAAAGGTTAGTTATATGGTTAAGGGCCTTGAGGTAATTTACTTTTGGAAATTTTGTGGTGGAGATTAAAAGGAAGATTGACTTTGTGATTATGGAAAAATAAGTGAAGATTGATAGTGAAAAATCAAGAGTAGAGTTTGAGTTAGGGTTTTGAGATGGTGTTTGTTTAATTGTGATATTAAGGTGTTTTAAAGTGATTATTGTAATGGATATGTATTTAGAACATTGATGATGTTCATTTGAAGCATGTCGTATGATGTATATTGAGTTTTAATGCATTTGGAAGAGAGTTGGTTAGAATTAGGGTTTTGGTTTTGGGAGACACGGCCAAAGGCCATGTGAGACACGGCCAAGTCATATGATTTTGGACGTGTTGGATTAATTTTTGGGTGACACAGCCGTGTTCCCAAGCCGTGTGAGCTACTGTGAGTTTTGGTTGAAGAGACACGGCCGTGTCCCTAAGCCGTGTTTGCTACTGCCAAAGTTGAATTGAGAGACACGGCCACAAGCTTGGCCGTGTCCCTCATGTGTGCTGCCCGTGTCCATCAAATGAGTTGGTTAGGGTTTTGTTTCTTTGTTCTTTTTGCATTGTTTTGGTT
Organism: Garcia nutans; assembly: GCA_947685225.1. NCBI lineage: Eukaryota > Viridiplantae > Streptophyta > Magnoliopsida > Malpighiales > Euphorbiaceae > Garcia > Garcia nutans. The sequence continues at coordinate 31,254,632 of CANTUV010000011.1, read as the reverse complement.
CTTCAAAGGTGGGTTGGTTCTTAAACCTAACCCTAAAACACTTTAAACACACTTGAATCAATGAATGAACTAATCAAATGCATATGGAAGATCCTAAAGCTATGAATCATATAAGTTGTTCTTTGCCCTAATTGCATTGTTGAGATTTAAACAAGGTTATGTTATGCATTGTGAAAGGTATTGTATTTTATGAGTAATGTACCTTGAAATGTTGTATCAAAGATGAAATGATAATTCAAATAAGATATGATATGAGACAATGCCATTGTGTTTGGCTATGATGAATGATGCTATATGATGATAATATTGAGAGAATGAAGGCATGTTTGCCTAAATGTTGATGAGAATTGAGAATGGAAATGATAATTGATATGTAAATGAATTGTGTGGCTAATGTGTTATTCCATTTTCAGAGTATGTTATTGGTGGCATGCCTAATGATAGTAACAATCTCTTGAAGTTAGGTTGGATTGAATCCTTGAAGCCTAATTGAGATGTTACCACCCTTGAAGCTAGGTTGGGTTAGTTCTTGAAGCCAAGTTGGGTAGAAGCTTAGCATGCTTTGCTCCCCTTGAAGCTTGGTTGAACTTAATCCTTGAAGCCTAGTTGGGTCTATGATATTGATATTGATAAATGTGATGATAGAACCAAAACATTAACTCTGAAAATTGAATGGCATATTAGTGTGTCTTGGGCCCATGCTTGTCTATGGTTAATGTGAGTCATGAATGATGTTTGTTTTGCTTTGTATTGATGATTAAATGAATACTAATGAGGTATATGAAAAGATAATAAAATGTGATATGTAATGTGAAAGTATATTGTTAATTTTGCATATATGATGTTACATATATATTATGGTTTGAGAAATGACATTGCATTGCACGAAGTCATATCATTAGCATGATTATCTTACTAAGCCCTTGGCTTAGCGCGATAGTGTTTAATCGCGCAGGTGATAGAACTGTTAGAATCGAACCCGAGAGCTCTTCGAGACCGAGTGAGGGTAGACATTGAAGAGTTGATTTTGGAGACTTAAAGATCAAAGGAGATTTGCCAATCATGTATAACTCTTTTTATATTTTGTAAAGTATTGATTAAATGTACATATTTGTATATTTGTAAATATGGAATTAAGTGTTTTCAATTATGTAAATATTTTATGACTTCCGCTGTGAAATAACTATATGTATGTATATATATATCTAATGTGTTTTATTTTAAAAGTAAATGATCTACTTTTCTATATTATATAATGATAATAGTATTGTATCTATTTAAATGTTTTGAATGTTGAAGAAAATCGTAGCATCCTTATGTTTGGTGCACTTATGCTACATGGTTGTAGTTGTAGTGTGTGTGCATTGGATGTGGGGGTGTTACATATAATTAATATGGAAAGTGGCAATCTTATTTTAAAAGTAGGGGATGAATACGTAGAATTCAACATGACAACATCAAAAGACCTTTCTTTTGTTATTCAAGGCCCTACTAATGAAGCTGATAACAAGGAAGTAGATAATTCACCTATTACTTTTGAGGCAACTCCGCAACCATCACTTGAAGGATATCAAGAATTTGGGAAAGATTACATAGCAAGCAACATCTTGGGTGAAAAAGTGATTTGTGATCTTCCACCTTGAGGATTAACAATTATAGTCAAGCTAAAGATTATAAATTAGCGCTTATTGGGAGGCAACCCAATATTTTATTTAAATTTTTGCTTTTATTTTTATTTTTTTGTGTTATGGTTTTGTGTTTTTTTTTTTATTTTAGGATAAACTTGGATGGAAATGAGCTTTTGGATGGATTCTTCTTACAAAGGAAAAATAATCAAGAATGGACATGTACACCCCCTTCTTCACCTAATATCTAAACCACTTGAGGACAGTGGCAAGCTTCAAGCTTCGGGGAGAGTTCAACTTAAGAAATTTCATAAAGTATTCTATTCCTTTTTTATTTCATTTACTCTTTCATAAATGATTGGGATATAGGGTACCTACTAAAATTTTTTTTCGAGCATGATAAAAAAAAAAAAACTTTTGCTTGAAATCTTGCACTTGAATGATTGAGTTCATGAGAGGCCAATACTTATTTGTGATTCATTGATTTTTAAAAAACAAAAAAAAAATTTGAGATGAAGATTTTGTGAAGTGTTGTACTTTATGGATTTTGACCTGAATGCATTCTTGATTTATCTATATAAAGCTCGGCTCATTTCTTCATTTCATCCATACTTATACAAATTTTGATATCAGAGAGTTTAGAGAGTTTAGCATAGAGTTGAGGAGAAAATGCATGCTTCGAGATCTGGGACTCGATCTAATACTGAGTTATTGGAGTTTATTGGTGGCATGAAAATGAAAATATAAATCTACTAGCCGGGATGCAGCTTCATCACAGTTCAAATCAAAAGACCAAGGTAATAATTCAATTATTTATTTTATCAACAAATCATTTTTGCGTTTTTGCGTTTTTCTTTTTTCTCTTTTCTTTTTTTGTTGCTTATTTTTTTGTTTTTTTAAGATTTAGGAAAAATAAATTAATTAGATAAATATATTTAAGAATTTAACAACCAAGTAAATAGATAGACTAAAAATAGAACATAAATAAATTTAGCCTAAAAATCAGTGGTATTGATATGATGATATACTTACCTTGTGTTAACTTACCTGGCTCCGTGTTAGCATGATCATTGCGTTATCCGGGGTGGAGGATGTGTCTATAAAGCACGACAATGGTATGATGTAGCACCTTCTCGGGTAAAATGAATTATCCTAGATTGCAGTTTTGAAAGCTTTATCTTGCAATTACCTTCTGAGGAGTGTCCGATAGATAAGAGTGTAGTTCAAGCATTGTGAAAGCCATGGATGGACACGACCCATACTTTCCACCTACCTATAGGAGAAATGACCATTGGCCCAGTTGATTATATAGCTATAACTGGTATCCGATATTATGGCCTTCCAGCTCCTCTTACGAATGATATTCTAACATTCGAAGAAATCCAACAGTTAATCGTTATGAAACCATCAATTAAAGGGCCTTTCAAGATAAAAATTGAGCCGATTCAGAGTTATTGGATGAACTATGAAGGATGGGTTTGTAGGGAAACAACCAAACAATATGCTTAAGGATTTTTACCGTATTTGCTCGGGTTAACCATTTTAGGCAACACCAAATTTGCCATCCATTTGTCGTTGTTGAGGGCCCTTACTGATATGAGTATGGTACCACTTTATGGCTGGGATGAAGCTGACCTTGCTAGTCTTTATCATGTACTTGATAAGATTTGCAGAAATAAGAAGTCTTTTGTTGGCTTTATGATGGTTGTCGAGGTATTATTCTTCAACCATTGTCAATTCCATTCTTATTCTTGCATGAATTTGATTTTTATTATTGTTGTAGTTATGGGCATATGAGCATAATCTTGTGAGAGTGCCTGGCATTTTCTGAGAGAGAGTCGGGTATCCAAGATTAAATTTTTGTTTGTCCGATCGTGTAGAAGTTTTTAGCTTTCACCATGTACACACCCAACACTATCTCTTGAGTTGCTTAACTTGGGGCCAGGTAAAATAGTATTAGTATATTTTAAAATTTATATAAAAGTTCACTTACCTTATGTCATTTTTTAGGTCAATTTGGCCTGGTGGAATACACGAACTGGACTTCCTCCATGAATGCCCCATTTCCCTTTCAATATACTCGCCGAGTCATTGTCGACCCTGTGTCTAGTGGCTGGTTTCTCGAGGAGAGAGTGTATGAGTGGTTTCTTAGTCCTGAGCAGTGGAGGATCCTGATGTGTTACCCTGAGTATACTTTAAATATCACATCAATATCGGAGAATGCATAGTGGTTGGCTCGGCATGGTTATGATGTTGAAACCTTTCTCTATCCACCAGGTGCATCTTATATCCAGTTTATTTAAGTAGGACTCTTGAACTTTGATGTATCTCCTGTTGGTGTATGAGAGATTCTTGAGGAAAATGAGGATAGAGATGAGGAGGAGTACAATGGTGAGGGAATAGAGTCTGTCTCGCATCTCGGTGCTAGCACTTCTCAGGTAAACTTTTACCATTTTTCCATTGCAATCACTTCTTTCTTAACTTGTTTTGACTTTTTTAATGATTGTTGTAGGCTGCTGGCTCATTTGGTCATGAAGCTGGACCTTCTTTTATTGCTCCTCCATTTGTTCATTCTAATCAACCGGAGATCCCATCTCATCCACAAGGTATTGATATGAATTACATGGTAGGTTTTCTTGTTCCATGATAATTTATGCTATATGTATGCATGATTATGCATGCTCTTACTCTTTTCCTTTTTGACTCACAGCAGATGCTTGAGAAACAAAATAAGAAACTTCAAGAAGAGTTGGCTGCTAGTCGTCAACAGGTTGTCCATTTTGAGAAATTGTATCATGTAACGCCCCTATACTTCATATAAGCACTATACATATACCTGGTATACATACAATGCATATATAAAATATAAGAATGTCACTTTTAGTTTTTTTATTTAACAATCTTTATCCAAGGTCAAGCAATCTTATATTAAATTAAGAAACATTTATAAGAATCATTATTGTTATCAAAAATAAAACCTAAATAAAATTATACATGTATGCATAACCTTCTAGTTGGTCTCGAGACACTCTTACCTTTCTCGTGGCATAGCAGCTAGGCATCCAGATCATCCGCATAAATACCTGCGCGATTACACAACCGCGCTAAGCCCGAGAGCTTAGTAGTACAAATAAATAATAAAGTATACATTACAAAATAATCATACCTTATAATTTTAGCATCATGTTTTATTGTTCTCTTACCACGTTTTCCTTTCTCAATGGATTCTTCATATATTGCCACTAATCTCATAAATTAAATACATCATTACATAGCATATTCACAACACAATACTTACCCTTTCTATTTCATATACACATATATATGCATACATTATTACAACAAAACATCATTCAAACCTTTATAAGAACAATTCTCACAAATTCCACATTCACAAACATGTTACACATCATACAACAATTCCATAACCTCATATCTTAACAAAACTCCTTAAGCCATATTCACTTTCAACATATCAATACACATGTTACAAACTCATACTTCATAACATCATTTTATTCACAATTCATTAATCATAAAACACATTTCCATCAAAAGCATTCATAGATCTCATTATTCATTTGTTTCAACATTGTTTCCATATACCTTATTTATCAATCATGTTACCATTCATGACTCACATTACACAAAGACAAGCATGGGCCCAAGACACACTAATATGCCATTCAATTTTCAGAGTAATGCTTTGGTTTAATCATCACATTTATCATTATCATAGACCCAACTAGGCTTCAAGGATTAGGCTCAACCAAGCTTCAAGGGGAACAAAGCATGCTAAGTATCAACCCAACTTGGCTTCAAGAACCAACCCAACCTAGCTTCAAGGGTTGTAACATCTCAATTAGGCTTCAAGGATTAGACCCAACCAAGCTTCAAGGGGAGTAAAACATGTTAAACTTCAACCCAACTTGGCTTCAAGGATCAAATCCAACCTAACTTCAAGAGATTGTTACTAATAGGCATGCCACCAACAACAAACTCTGAAAATGGAATAACACATTAGTCACACAATTCATTTATTATTTCATTATCATTTCCATTCTCAATTCTCATCATCATTTAGGCAAACATGCCTTATTTCTTTCAATTGCATCATCATAGACAATCACAATGGCTTTACATTTCATTTCACAATATAACACTTCAATCTTCAATATTCAAATGTACATTTATATCATCAATTAGGCAAACAAGCCTCAATCATAACATTAAGGTAATTCATCATCAATGATCTCATGATATTCCACGTTGTACCCAACATATCATTCTTCATATGCATCATCAATCTACATATAGCACAATACAATTCATAATATTTACAATACATAAAACATCACATGGTTCATATAATATCAACATTATCATCAAATCATATTGATCAATTCAATTCATCACTCAAGTATACATAATCAATGACATTGCACATACTTTTTCATTGATCACTATATCTTTCACATTTCCTATATCATCATTGATATATTCATACATAACAATTTACCTTATTCAAGGACTTAGAATCTTTCATATACATTTGGTTGGATCATTATTGGTTTAAGTGTGTTTAGGTACAAAAGACATTTGAAGATCCAACAATGTATAAAAACCAAATAACAAACACAATAACAAACACCCTCAAGGGACACGGCCAAGCTTGTGGCCGTGTCTCTCAATACAATCATCCAGTAGCAAACACGCCCAAGGGACACGGCCAAGCTTGTGGCCGTGTAACTCAACACCAATTCAAGTAGTAGCAAACACGGGCAATGGACACGGCCAAGCCAGTGGCCGTGTCTCTCAACACAACAATCCAGTACCAGACACGGGCAAGGGACACGGCCTTGTCTCTCAACATAAATCAGACAGTAACAAACACAGGCAAGGGACACGGCCAAGCCAGTGGCCGTGTCTCTCCAAAACTCATCCAACATGGCCAAATTTGCCCTAACTTGGCCGTGTCTCTCATAACTTGGCCGTGTCCTACAATAATTTAAAGACCAAACACTCGAAATTCATCCAAACCAAACCACAAATCAACATTTCATCATTTTCTCACAATTTTCTCAACTAATCATCACTTAGATATCAATTCCACACATTTACATACTTAAATCTCTTGTTATCCTCCTTTTACCCACCAATCATACCAAACATAACCTCAATCCAAAAGAAATCAAAACAAGAAGATATATACCTATATATATATAATCAATAAAATTCATTCAAGAAATATGTACTTACTTGTATAGCTTGCCAAATCTTCATTTTCATCTTCAATACTCTTAAAATCCTTAAGAAATTTTGATGAAGATCACATTTCTCTCTCTCTCTCGTGCTCTCTCTCTCCCTCTCGTGCTCTCTTGTCCACGAAGAAGAAGAACAGAAGAAGAAGAAAGAAAGAAGGTTCTCCTCCCTTCCTTCGTTCTTATCTCATAAATAATAATAATAATAATAATAATAATAATAACAATAACAATAATAATAATAATAACAACAATAACAATAATAATAACAATAATAACAATTATACCATTAAATCTCCACCACACACAATTCCTTTTAACTTTCTTCTTCTTTTCTCTTTCCTTCAATACACACATTGAATCCAATTACAACAGTAATCCCAACACTTTTAGGGTATACTTTAGGATATTACAATTCTCTCCCCCTTAAATAATTTCGTCCTCGAAATTATCCAGTATAATAACAACCCATTTAGAACAATTCACCATTTTAATTTTCATATGAAGATAATCGTATCTTATAATATAGTTTTATCAAATCTCATATCTTCTACTCTCCCCCTTAGAGATAATCATCTTCTCTGAAATTCATAATTCATCATTGTATAGGTATATATATATATCTTTACCTCTTATTACTTTCTCAACAAAGCAATCAAGATATCTCATAACATCTCCAATACATTTTATCTTTGTACTTCAGTCAGATTATCACTTTAACTCTTTATGGATATTCTTTTAACTTTAACCTCAAAAATCATTAATCAATATCTTAGCATTGTTTATTCCATTCTTACCATCACTTTCAAAATAAACATTTACCAAACATCAATGGATAACTATATCCTTACTCTCATGAGTTTATTTCTCACCATGTACAATTAATATACCTCAATTTATTTATGTTCATTCATAAATCAGAATATTACATCATACACATTACCATTAAATCTTACACTCCCAATACAATTGCACATATTAAATCTCAATATTGCCTTGCAACTTTAACGAAACCTAGATCAATCGATTTATCTATCAAAATATACTAACATTTCAACTTTATTTGATTCAAACCAACAATTAACTTATTGAAATTTATCATTGAATTTTTACCATATATACTTATATATAACCTAAGTTCATTAGGTCAAACTTATATTCAAATTCTAATCTTTCCAAATTCATATATTCAATCAATATGAATCATGCTTATACATATACATTTCCTTATTTCAATAATTATATCATCATTTCTTATACTCATTCAAAATTTATCAATATTGCCAACAATTATAACTTCATAAACGATCTTTTCCCCCAACCAGGTTGGTAATCCAAGTTTGGTTGCCCAACACATTGGGTCCGCATGGTACCACAGGAGGCAGATAAGTCCGTTCATTTATCTTTTCACAATTCATTTTTAACATCATTGCCAACAATTATGGTTTCTCATCACATCAAAATAGTATACTCATATATCATCAACTATATTGAACATCTCATTATACAATCATAGCATTTCCAACATTATTGATATATACATATTAATTTACATTATTCATACTCCCATAAATTTTAAGTTCATTCACATAATCACTTTACACTGTAAATGTATCCTATATAACTTTCAGTCATGATTACAATTTCTTCCTTTTTTATTATTTCTTCACTTCACCTAATATTACTATATTTATATAATTATTGTTCTATCACACAATTCATAGCTTAAAACATTATCACAATTCTCTTCCCTTGCTTTACTTCTCATAGTTACAATTAAATTTTTAATATCGAAATTATAAGATATAACTTCACCAATCATATCTTTTAACCATGTTTCTGAAAACATAGTTATCCATCTCAGTTCTAAATCTGAAGATAATAAAACTAATCACTAATCACACTAACTAAATCATATGACAATGATATATTAACAATCACGCTTAGGGGTTGTAAATCAATATTGTTCTTTTATTATTCAATTTCCAACCTTTACAATTATAATACTAACTGGTATCACATAAATTATATATTTATTCTCCAAACTTTTATTACACCAAGAATTAACACATTTTAATTCCATCTCAAAACAGTTTGCTTTTGATTATCTGATCATCATTAACCCAACTCATGTTCGATAATATTATCCTTAACATTTTCTACTCCCAACCTTCAATTAGATACAAATCTTACACAAGTATCATTCATTACTCCATTTCCAATCCATCTCTTTTAAAAATTTCAAGTACATAATTCTTTCCTTACCATTTCTTATTATACATTTATACATAAAACACTTTCACACACAAATACTTTGAGTTCCAACACATCTTATGATAGCCTCATTTAGTTATTGCTATAACAATTTCACTGTTCAATATTACCCAGGTCCATTCTCACTTCTAATACCATTAAACATGTAATGGTATAAGATAATAAACATATTATATACACCTTCATAGGTCACATTCATATCGAAAAGTTCATTTCACAAATCCTCTTTATATAAACACATAATTATGGAATTTATTAAATTTCCCTTTTACATATAGTTTATACAAATTTAATATTTATCACTTTCCTTTGACTATTATCATTCTCATTTGTTTATCATAACTTAAGTTATTCATTAACTTCAATAAATATACATATTCTACTTATAATATTATTTCACAGGGAGCTTAATCACATTTCCAATGTGATATCTCTTTCACATTTGTTTATAAATATCTTTAACACATCTTTCACAATCATTTTTATCCTTTCCAATCAAATTACTTAAAGTAACTCATTTTCTTTTGCTCAATTCCTTTTTCTTTTATCTCAAACCAAATTTTCCTACTATCAATTACATCTCCCAATTCATAATACTTTCATGAGCACTAATATCCATTTCATATATTTCATGTATTAAATACATTAAACTATCAGTATTTCATTGATCTCTATCCACATTCCACTAAAACTATAAATTTCCAACTTACTACTCTATTTGAACTTCACTTTATTCATCTCATTCTCTTAATATCAACTTTAAAACATCTTATATATATATACCACTAAATAACATCAAAACATCTATGTTTCACAATTATTAAGCTCATTCCAAAGAAAATCTAAATATCTCATATCTCCACTATTAACATGAGCTATCACAATATTCAAGCATATCACATTTCTAATATTGAAATCACCATGTTTGCATTAAAATAACAATACAAACAACACCAATGTATATTTGTACTTAACCAACGTCATCTCTTTTTCTTTTGAACATAACCTTAACTTTACATATCGACACCTTACATTATCACACTTAATCTATACCAATCAACTCATTCAATAATTCACTATACTTTTTTGCATTTACATAATATATCTTTTCATATTACCCATCCAACAATATTTCCTCTTTCTATAAATCCAACCATCAAGTTTATTTGAAAGAGATTCAAACAATAGAGGAAAGATCACATACTTTAATCTTAATTTGTTTCTAACTCATTTCCCACTTAATTCTTCTAGCCATTTCTTTATATGCCAAATACATACCAATACTGAAACTTTTTACTTATACTTTCCATATCATTTCTTTATATCACACTCATCTCTCAACTATCAATATTTCTAGATTTGCTTTCATATGAAACCTCATTTACACACTATCATTTATCTCATCTCATGTAACTCAAATACATCACAATTCACAATTCACAATTCACACAATGCCACGTTCGAGACCAACTTAGATGTGAATGCATATGCATGTCTTACCAATTGCATTTCCAAAATCTTCTTTTCAATTCTTATTTAAACTCTTCAAAAATTTTCTTTTTAATTTCACTTAGGCCGAGAATCTCGAACCTAAGCTCTGATACCAAAATAACTGTAACGCCCCTATACTTCATATAAGCACTATACATATACCTGGTATACATACAATGCATATATAAAATATAAGAATGTCATTTTAGTTTTTTTATTTAACAATCTTTATCCAAGGTCAAGCAATCTTATATTAAATTAAGAAACATTTATAAGAATCATTATTGTTATAAAAAATAAAACCTAAATAAAATTATACATGTATGCATCACCTTCTAGTTGGTCTCGAGACACTCTTACCTTTCTCGTGGCATAGCAGCTAGGCATCCAGATCATCCGCATAAATACCTGCGCGATTACACAACCGCGCTAAGCCCGAGAGCTTAGTAGTACAAATAAATAATAAAGTATACATTACAAAATAATCATACCTTATAATTTTAGCATCATGTTTTATTGTTCTCTTACCACGTTTTCCTTTCTCAATGGATTCTTCATAAATTGCCACTAATCTCATAAATTAAATACATCATTACATAGCATATTCACAACACAATACTTACCCTTTCTATTTCATATACACATATATATGCATACATTATTACAACAAAACATCATTCAAACCTTTATAAGAACAATTCTCACAAATTCCACATTCACAAACATGTTACACATCATACAACAATTCCATAACCTCATATCTTAACAAAACTCCTTAAGCCATATTCACTTTCAACATATCAATACACATGTTACAAACTCATACTTCATAACATCATTTTATTCACAATTCATTAATCATAAAACACATTTCCATCAAAAGCATTCATAGATCTCATTATTCATTTGTTTCAACATTGTTTCCATATACCTTATTTATCAATCATGTTACCATTCATGACTCACATTACACAAAGACAAGCATGGGCCCAAGACACACTAATATGCCATTCAATTTTCAGAGTAATGCTTTGGTTTAATCATCACATTTATCATTATCATAGACCCAACTAGGCTTCAAGGATTAGGCTCAACCAAGCTTCAAGGGGAACAAAGCATGCTAAGTATCAACCCAACTTGGCTTCAAGAACCAACCCAACCTAGCTTCAAGGGTTGTAACATCTCAATTAGGCTTCAAGGATTAGACCCAACCAAGCTTCAAGGGGAGTAAAACATGATAAACTTCAACCCAACTTGGCTTCAAGGATCAAATCCAACCTAACTTCAAGAGATTGTTACTAATAGGCATGCCACCAACAACAAACTCTGAAAATGGAATAACACATTAGTCACACAATTCATTTATTATTTCATTATCATTTCCATTCTCAATTCTCATCATCATTTAGGCAAACATGCCTTATTTCTTTCAATTGCATCATCATAGCCAATCACAATGGCTTTACATTTCATTTCACAATATAACACTTCAATCTTCAATATTCAAATGTACATTTATATCATCAATTAGGCAAACAAGCCTCAATCATAACATTAAGGTAATTCATCATCAATGATCTCATGATATTCCACATTGTACCCAACATATCATTCTTCATATGCATCATCAATCTACATATAGCACAATACAATTCATAATATTTACAATACATAAAACATCACATGGTTCATATAATATCAACATTATCATCAAATCATATTGATCAATTCAATTCATCACTCAAGTATACATAATCAATTACATTGCACATACTTTTTCATTGATCACTATATCTTTCACATTTCCTATATCATCATTGATATATTCATACATAACAATTTACCTTATTCAAGGACTTAGAATCTTTCATATACATTTGGTTGGATCATTATTGGTTTAAGTGTGTTTAGGTACAAAAGACATTTGAAGATCCAACAATGTATAAAAACCAAATAACAAACACAATAACAAACACCCTCAAGGGACACGGCCAAGCTTGTGGCCGTGTCTCTCAATACAATCATCCAGTAGCAAACACGCCCAACGGACACGGCCAAGCTTGTGGCCGTGTCACTCAACACCAATTCAAGCAGTAGCAAACACGGGCAATGGACACGGCCAAGCCAGTGGTCGTGTCTCTCAACACAACAATCCAGTACTAGACACGGGCAAGGGACACGGCCTTGTCTCTCAACATAAATCAGACAGTAACAAACACAGGCAAGGGACACGGCCAAGCCAGTGGCCGTGTCTCTCCAAAACTCATCCAACACGGCCAAATTTGCCCTAACTTGGCCGTGTCTCTCATAACTTGGCCGTGTCCTACAATAATTTAAAGACCAAACACTCGAAATTCATCCAAACCAAACCCCAAATCAACATTGCATCATTTTTCTCACAATTTTCTCAACTAATCATCACTTAGATATCAATTCCACACATTTACATACTTAAATCTCTTGTTATCCTCCTTTTACCCACCAATCATACCAAACATAACCTCAATCCAAAAGAAATCAAAACAAGAAGATATATACCTATATATATATAATCAATAAAATTCATTCAAGAAATATGTACTTACTTGTATAGCTTGCCAAATCTTCATTTTCATCTTCAATACTCTTAAAATCCTTAAGAAATTTTGATGAAGATCACATTTCTCTCTCTCTCTCGTGCTCTCTCTCTCCCTCTCGTGCTCTCTTGTCCACGAAGAAGAAGAACAGAAGAAGAAGAAAGAAAGAAGGTTCTCCTCCCTTCCTTCGTTCTTATCTCATAAATAATAATAATAATAATAATAATAATAATAATAATAATAACAATAACAATAATAATAATAATAACAACAATAACAATAATAATAACAATTATACCATTAAATCTCCACCACACACAATTCCTTTTAACTTTCTTCTTCTTTTCTCTTTCCTTCAATACACACATTGAATCAAATTACAACAGTAATCCCAACACTTTTAGGGTATACTTTAGGATATTACATATCACCAGTCAGAGTAAGATTTTTGAGACTTCCAATTTTAGGGGATGAGAGATCCTAGTGCTTCTTCATCTAGAGGACCCCAAACTGATTACCATGATATCCTTTCATCTACTTCGGATGAGGACCATTGCAGATATGAATTTCAAGGTAATAGAGATTTAGGTGTTTGTACTTCGGGCAGACTCGGGATGGGTGATATGCCTCCTTCAATAGGAGATGACTTTTTTAAGGCTTTGTTTGATCATGATCCACCACCCCATCCTTAATGATCTATTATTATTGTATCAATTAAGAAAATATTGTATAAAAAAATAAAATCAATGATAAAAATAATAATGATGATATATAATTTTTACTTTTATTGCAAATTTTGACTTTTTTTTATCATCATTATTACTTTGATACAAATATTGGCCTTTCCTCTTCATATTTAATATTTTCACAGTATCACTAAACTTCAAAACCAAAGGCAACACGGCAATTCAAGATCCTTTCATCGCCAATTCCCTATCCTCGCAGATCTCGGTCTCACACTTTTCCTTTTCAATTTTGGAATAGCATAATCATCCCATATAAATCTCTTTTCACTCCATGACTTTTTACAGAAGCCAGGAGATTTTCTACTTCAACGTAAAAGTTCCTTTTAACAATTCCAATTTTACTTCAGTTGTCAACAATGACCGAACTCAATTTAAAGAAAAGAAGAGTTCTAATTAAAAATATGAATAACGTTCATTGGAAACAAATATCTTTGTCAAAAATCAATACATTGAAGTGTTTTCAAAATGTTAAATTGGACCATTCTTTTTTACACGACATGGCTTCTTTTTAGAATGTGAATTCTAGGAAATTTAAGATTATTGGCTTTGAGATATGTCCCTTGATTGAAGAATTTGAGGCCATCCTTGGATATCCAAGCAATCAATAAATGGTGTTACCTATATTAATTTCAAAGACTCAACAAAAGATGCAGATGTTATTTCAACTTTCAAAGGAGGTGAGAAAATTCTACTCGGTCCCTTAATTTACTTTTGCCTTTCTCATTTGGCTCCTACTAAGGCATGGGGATGTATGCTTTGTCAATGCTTGCTTGGCCAATTCTTACTTGTTTCTTCTGATGGTGATATTGATCCACGAGTATTGGATATCATGGACAAAATGGAAGGAGCCTTGTCATCGATACCCGTGATCTTAGCTGAGACTTTAGTTGGATTAGACCAACTTAAATAGGGATTATTGAAAAAATTAACCGGGAGTCCATTATTTCTTTATGTAATTACCTAAACTGCCATTTTGGGTTTTCAATTTAGGTTTTTCTTCTTTTTTCATTGCTCTAATTTTTGCCTAGTATGCCCATGCGGATTTTCGAAACTAGCCAGCTGTCTTAATTTTTCCCTAAGCTGCCCTTGCAGGTTTTCAACTTAGAGGACCCCTTTTTTAAAATTTTTAATTTTTCCTCACAGATTTGGCTTCAGGAGCGTCTCTGCTTGCTTGATACTCCATCTATGGATTTTGCTAGATATCTACCACGATATCATTTTGCTAGGAAACTACTCCATCCTGCTTCTTTGTATGTTGACTGGGTTGACTGGATCCACTCACGTGCTGAAGTCAAAATCCGTTGGTCAGTACCTTGGTGGAAGATTTCTCGTATCACCATGCGGACATACTTGATGTGTGTTCCTCTTGCTACTTTTCATTGAGGTACTTGCTATGGTCCTCACCGACTTGACCGTCAGTATGGAGATGAGCCTCGAGGTTCTGAATTCACTCCCAATTTAGACATGCCTTGTTTGACTGAAGCCTACTTAGATCAGCTAAAGCAAAGTTGGCTTGCACGTTACACTTTTCGTCTACCATATATTTTATATTTGTCAATTTCTTTAGAAAATGTTTAGCTAGGATGAAAAATTAATAAAAGTAATAATAAGAGATGCTTCTTTTCCTTTTATAATTTTTCATCACCTTTTACTATTGTG
Organism: Garcia nutans; assembly: GCA_947685225.1. Taxonomy (NCBI): domain Eukaryota; kingdom Viridiplantae; phylum Streptophyta; class Magnoliopsida; order Malpighiales; family Euphorbiaceae; genus Garcia; species Garcia nutans. Next base: position 31,239,000 of record CANTUV010000011.1, on the reverse strand, counting down.
TTTATTTGTTTCATCCATATATGGTCAAATACTTTAATAGTGCACATAGAACAATTTTAATATTAATTCTATTTTATTAAATTGGGGAACAACCAAACATAAAGCCAGCATACACAAGATCACTCCTGTTGCCAACTTGCCCTTTCGGGTTTTGTAATTGACATTTTCTCTCATGTAGCCCTAATTATTGCCTAGCCTGCCCTTTCGGGTTTTCGGAACTAGCAGATTGCTCTAACTTTTGGCTAGGGCTCCCTTTTTGGGTTTTCAACCTAGCGATCTCTTTTTTCTTTTTCTCTCTTTTCTTTTATACATAAAACCTCTTTAACCTGTCAATGTTCACTGGCTCACTAAACTCATTCCCGTCAATGTCTGATAATTTCACTACACCCTTGTTCATGACTTGTTTCACAACATATGGCCCTTCCCAACTAGGCCTAAATTTCCTTCTTGGATTAGATACATTAGGCTTACATTGTTTCAACACCAAATCCCTGACTCTGAGTTTTCTAATCTTAACCCTTCTATTGTAAACCCAAGCTATCCTCCTTTGATACAGTTGATGCTTTTAACCTTCTCACCTCTAGTAAAGCTAACTGTGCATATCTACTCACTACCCATTCTATTTCAAGCAGTTCAACTTCCAAGACCACTCTCAATGACTTGATCTCAATTTCAATTGGCAACACTGGTTCCATCCTGTAAATCAAAGAGAATGGTGTCATTTCAGTCACTGTTCGCACACTTGTTCTATATCCCCGCAAAGCAAAAGGAAGCATCTCTGACCAATCCCTATATGTCTTAGTCATCTTGGACAGAATTTACTTAATTGTCTTGTTTGTTGCTTCTATTGCACCATTAGCGTTTGGTCAATAAGGAGAGGATCGGTGATGATGGATTTGGTACTTTGAGAATAAGTCCTTAATTGCTCCTTAAAACTATACCCCATTGTCTGATATCACACTGTGCAGGACCCCATACCTACAGATGAGGTTCTTTTTAATAAATCTACCCATTCTTGTCCCCAGTTTGTTGAAGGATTCGACTTTAACCCATTTTGAAAAATAATCTACTACTACTACAATGAAACGGTGACCGTTTGAGGCGGTCGGATGTATCTCTCCTATAATGTCGATACCTCAAGTGGCAAAGGGCCAGGGTGAAGACATAGAATGCAATTCTTTAGGAGGCATATGATTCAAATTACCATACATCTTTCATTGATAGTACTTCCTTACAAACTCAATACAATCTCTCTCCATGGTCACCCAGTAGTAACCTTGTCGAATTATCTTTTTAACTAGGGCTAAACCACTCATGTGTGGACCGCAACTTCCCATGTGTACCACTTCAAGTGATATGCTCCACTTCAGGCTTCCTCAAGCACCTCAAGTGCACCCCATCAGGCCATCTTCTATATAACTCTCCATGGAAGGTGATGTATTGCAAGGACCACCGCCTTATGGCTCTTCTTTCTTTCTTTGTTGCCCCTAACTTGTATTCCCTTTCCTCTAAAAATCATCTTATAGTATCATACCATGCATTATGGTCTATATCAATTTCCATGATTGTCTCATATTTATAGCAAGGAGTTGATGAACTGGTCAAAATTAGAGGCTTGAAGAATAAGTTGATAGGATTTTCCCATACCAAAGCCAATGTGGCTAGGGCATCAGCCATATGGTTTTCTTCTCTTAATAGGTGTATAAACCTGCACTCCTTAAAGTTCTTCTTCATCATGGTCAAGTAATGGTGGTATGGTTTTAATTTTTCTTCTTTCAACTCCCACTCTCCATTTACTTGGGATACTACTAGCAATGAATTGCCTAAAACATCCACCTTATCCACCTTCATAATCATTAGGGTTTCCAAAACAAAGATGCATGCTTCATATTCCACCATATTATTGGTTGCCCTGAATTTAAATTTTTTAGCTAAAGGGATACGTTCCCCTTTGAGCGACTCTATATGACTCCCAAACCTACTCCTTTCATATTCACTGCTCCGTCAAAATATATTTTCCATCCTTGTACTTCAATGGCCTCTAAATGTTCATTCAAAAATTCCAAGACTACCTCATCACTATCCGGTAATGGTTATTGGGCCAGGAATTCTGCCACTACTCCACCTTTGATTATTTTCCTGGTTACATACTCAATGTCAAATTCTTCCAATATTATCAACCATCGCCCATACTTCCCAATCAAAAAGGGTGTCTCCCTTAAGTACTTCATTAAGTCTAACTTGGAAATTGCTTGCACACCATAAGATTCAAAGTAATGTCGCAACTTCTTAGAAGACCAAACCACAGCTATACAGATCTTTTCAATGATACTATACTTAATTTCATAAGGTAGGAACTTTCTACTCAAATAGTAGATTGCGTGCTCAATCCCTGACTCATCTGTTTGGGCTAGTATGGCTCCTACTGACTCTTCTTCTACTGCTAAGTAAAGTAATAGGGGTTTACCGGGTTTAGGTGGTTTCAAAATAGTTGGATTCATAAAATACTCTTTTATTCATTCAAAGGCCCTTTGACACTCTTCATTCCACAGGACCGACTGATTCTTCTTAAGCAACATGACGATAGGCTCACAGATTGTTGTGAGCTTTGCTATAAACCTGCTAATGTATTGTAATTTACCAATGAATCCCTAAACTTCTCTCTCTATCTTAGGGGCTAGCATATCCCTGATTTCTTTAACTTTGTCAGGGTCAATCTCAATGCCATTTGGACCAATCACATATCCCAACAATTTGCCTGAGGTAACCCTTAACACACACTTTTTTGGGTTTAATCTTAGCTTATATTTCAATGCTCTATCGAAGAATAATTCTAAGTTTTGGAAGTGTTGTTCCCTTGTATTTTATTTCACCATCATATCATCAACATATACTTCAACTTCTTTGTGCATCATGTCATGAAATAATGTGGTGGCCATCCTTTGGTAGGTTGCTCCAGCATTCTTTAAGCCGAACGACATCACCCTATAACAAAATATACCCCATGTAGTAATGAAAGCACTTTTGGCTTTATCCTCTTGGGCCATTAACACTTGGTTGTATCCGGAAAATCCATCTATAAATGAATGTAGCATGCTAGAGGCTGCACTATCAATGAGAACATCTATATGGGGTAAAGGAAAATCATCTTTAGGGGAAGCCTTGTTTAAATCTCCATAGTCCACACAAACCCTAATTCTTCCATCATTCTTTGGCATGGGTACTATGTTAGCTAGCCAATCTGGATATTCTATCACTTCAAGGAACTTTACTTGTATTTGTTTAGTGAACTCTTCTTTAACTAATTCAGTCCATTTCGGCCTCAAACGCCTAAGCTTTTGTTTGACAGGCTTCATATGAGTGTAAGTAGGAATAAGATGTTTGGCTATGTCTCAATCTATTCCAGGCATATCCTCATAAGACCAAGCAAATATTTCCTCATGTTTTTTGAATATTTTTTTCAAATCTCTCTCTCTCATCAGGAGTAAGGTCGGATCCTATGCTAATGTTTTTAGGATTTTCAGTTGTTCCCAAATTTAATGATTGTGTATCAACAGAGTTAATATTAAAGATGCTCATATAACCGCTATTTGAATGTATGCAACCATCAGGAGAAACATCACACAAGTAAGCAAAATTAGACTTTATTGCATTCATCTTGGAAAAGAAAACGCCATCATCCTCATACAAAGCAGACAAATTAAAATCAAAGTCAAAATCATTGTTTTCAAAATCATAAAGCAGAATATCTTCAAACTTCTCTTCAACTAGGGCAGTGATCTCCTCCAGAGTCTTCTTAGCTTTTAGGACAGATCCCTTCTTCTCTTCCGGATTGGACTCCTTATTGGCTGGCAGGGTGAGCTCTTTCTTTACTTGTTCCACTAACTCAGCAACATCAGCAAAAATTTCAAAACCTGGGATCAACTTTCCCATGAACATGATTGGCTCAAGCTTTTCTTGGAGTGGTCCCATGTCTGGAGCTTTGACAAAGATTTTTTCAAGTGGTGGGAAGCTCATCTTCTCATTCTTTTTTGGCTGGACATCTTTGTTGGCTTCTTCATACCCTAACCCTTTCTTGGAAGTTTGAGTTTTAAAATCTGGAAGCTTTGTTACACCGGCTTTGCCCTTTCCAAGACCAGCTTTGGGAAGGTAGCTCATGTTCTTAATCATGTTCATGACCTTAGAGTCCACTACTTCATCATCAGAAATTATAGCTACATGGAAAACATTGAGGGGCCTCTCCACCATTAGAGCATTAACAACCTCATTATCTTCGGCCTCGATGAACATTGTCTCATCTTCGTTAGGAAACTTGATCTTTTGATGAAGGGTGGAAGGAGCTCCACCAAGAGTATGAAACCATGGTCGTCCCAAAAGTAAGGCAAAGGTAACAGGTATGTCCAAAACAACAAATTCAATAATAGATTCAATTGGACCAACCTTGATAGCAGCTTTGAAAGTTCCTTTAGCATGTCTCTTAGTGTTGTCATAAGCCCGAATGGTTACCTCGGTTGGGTTTAGATCCCTTGATGGCATGGCTAGCTTTGTCAATATTTTAAGTGGACAAACATTTATGGCAGACCCATCATCAACCATTACACATGGAGTCCTTTTTTCTTTGATTTCCACTTTGATAAAGAGAGGGTGGATGTGATCTCTCCCCTCTTTCAGTAAATCCACATCTGAGAAAGATACCGCTCATATATTAACTTTGCTCTTCTCTTGAATATCTTCACATTTCATTACTCCTTCAATTTTTATGAAGTTGTTCAGCTCCTCTGGTGTTATGGAGGTGGAAATTAGCATGCTAGCCAAGGCCTTGGCCATAGTTTCTCGATGCTTCTTAGAAGTAGCCAATAAATCCCAAATGCTAACACTTGCTTGGGTTCTTTTCAATTACTTGAGCACAATATCATCTTCATCTTCTTTGTTCCCTACTTTGACTTCCTTTCCTTTATTAACTTCTACCTCCTTAGGCGGTGGCCTTGCATAAAGCTTATCGGATCTAGTATTCATTACTTCATCTTCTTCGAGCTCGAACCAGGTCCATTCCTCCTTCTTGGGTACAAGATCGTCATCACTATCGCTTGAATCTCAAAACCCATTCACAACCCAAATTGCTATTTCTTTACCAACCATAGCTTGTTCAATTTTGCTAAATACCTCTTCTTCTTTGGTTGCTTCTCCACCCACATCTTTGAAAGAAGACATGACAAAACTTTCATGCAAACCTCCTCCAATCATGAAGGTTGCCGGTGGTGGTACTCTATTGAAACTTGGTAATGGATTGTCATTGGTGTTCGGCTTGTTGGGCTCGGGCAGCTTTCCACGATCAATCAAATTTTGAATCTCATGCCTCAACCTCACAAATCTATCTGTGTCATGTCCTTGCATTTAATGAAATTGATAAAATGCCTTAGTGTCAAAGTTAGGTGGGAGAGGGTTAGGCAAAGGATGAGGATTTAAGGGTTGTAACAATCCCTTCTTTCATAGCTTATTGAGAACCCAAGACAGCGGTTTCCCCAATTCTAAAAACTGCCTTCTTGTTCATTGGCTAGTAGCATTAACACCATCTGCCTTTTGAATGCCTTGGTTACCAGAATGATAGTTTCCTTTCTCTTTCCTTCTTGTTGAAAAATGGTTCTTCTCTCTTTCCCATTCTTCAATTTGTAGACCATCTTGGAGGAGATCTTTGAAATAATGGATGAGTGTCTGAGACATCCTTTCATGAAGACTAGGCAACACCCCTCTCACAATCATTCATATTTGATCAGATTCATCAGGCCTCTTATTGAGCAAAGCAACCTTATTTCTCCATCTTTCCACATAGTCCGCAAAATTTTCATTTGGCCTTTATCTAATGGACTCAACTTCCATTAATGTAACTTTCATCTCAACATTATATCCATATGGTTGGATGAAAGCCTTGTATAGCATGTCCCAACTCTTTTGCATGTCGTCATCTAAGGTATTAAACCAGTTTTTGATAATAGGATCCAATGAGAGAATGAAGTACCTTAGAGTTTGAGACTTAGTAGCTCGGGCATAATGTATAGCAGTGATATACTGCTTCACATGGAGGTGAGGATTTCCGGTTCCATCAAACTTTGCAAAGGATGATATCTTGAATTTGTATGGGACTTCTTCGTATAGCTCAAATAATTTGTCAACTTCAAACATTTCTTCAGTTTTTAGCTTCTTCTCAAAATTCTTTTCCAAATCCGCAATCATCTTTTCGACATCAGAAGTTTCAGTTTTCTCCATAGCTAATCTTTCAATAATCTTTGATTCTTTCTTCTTGTATTGAGGATCTTGGAATTATTAAGCCCAATCATCATCATCATCAATGATCACCTTATCATCATCAAAAACCACTTCACCAACTTTAGCCTTCCCCTTGTCCTTTGGCTTCTTAGTGCTAGCAGATGCTTCGACATTATTTCCTAAAATTGCAGCCAATTGGTTCTTCATGGCCTCAGCTAGGGCCTCTTTCATTTCTTTCATCTTGGCATTGAGGGAATCATCTACCATTCTTTGAATTTGTTTAGGCTCCATCGCTTTTGGTGATCAAGTGATTGAGTCGTTACTACTAGATTCTTCATCTCTGGCATAGGTCGGATTGTCGTAAGCTTTTGAACTGTCGTAATCCAGGCCTGTGAGCCAGAGAGGATCAATGATATGAGATGCAAATGTACGTATGCATGTATGCAAAAACAATAAACAAAGATAAGTAGAACGTCCCTTCCAACCTTATAACATCCACACACGAATGGTGAGTCTCTTTTCATAGTTAATATGGTTAACAAAATACCAACATGGGTATCTTGTTTTTGAATATTTCTCTCGGACGTTTCAACTAATAGTTATATTTTCAAAAATGGAAATCAGTTCATGATAATTCCCAATAATTAGGTTTTAATACATTTAACCAACTAAAGTAGCTTTTATGCTATATTGGATTAAAACTAAATTAAAAGGTTTATTATAAATAGATTTCTCACTTAAAAAAGTAACTAATGATTCATGCCAAAAACAAGCCCATGATCAATAATTCTTAATATAAACTAGGACCATAATTGATTTTTGGTATTTTCATAATTGACCTAAATAATTTGCATGCTCTTTCTAAGGCTGGTTGAAAATAATTTTATTTCCAAGCCCATTGTAAAAAAATTTTAGAAAAAAATGGATTTTGGGCTTTGTATTTGAGTCATGAGAAAAGAATTTGTTTATGGAAAAGTTTTATATCCAAAGACCATTTTGAAAAGTTTTGAAAATAGCTTTGGTCTTTTGGGCTTTGAAAAATTTATTTTGAGCTTACAAATGTACTTGGGTAATATTAGAAAAAGAACAAACCAAATAAGCCGTGATTTAAGCTAAGACAAATTAACTACAGTCAAACAACAAGCATTTGAGGGTAAAACCAAAGGAAAGTAACTAAGCTAATTACATGAGCTTTAGTCTTTGGGTTGAAAAGGCTTAGGTTCCCATAGCAAGTATATACCAAATTATACAAGGCTATGAGTGGTTATGCCATGCTCGATCTCCATACCTTGAATTAAAGTATGGTATCCCTTACATAACACAACACGGGCAACACAGGCGTTCTAACTCTCGCACACGATGCAATCTAAATGATGCAATGGATAATATCATGATAAGAAAGAATAGAATAATATAAAGACCAACGGAATCAACTTCTCTTAACCCCCAGTGGAGTCGATATGGTGAGCGGGGATTTTCGCCCCCACTGTCGGTGCAATGGTTCTTGTAACTTCGGGACTATTTAGGCTCAGGGCCTTAGAGAAAATGGAGTCGCCACCGGGACGGGTCGGGAAAAAGAAAGGGGTTGATGACTCGATTGCTAAGGAATCCCCAACCCCCTAATGGGTTTGAAAAGTTGGGTACGTGTGGGGAAGGTGAGAAATGGCCTAGCACCCCCACAACGCCCGATTCATTGGAACCGGCCTCCTTGCCAAGTCTTAATATTATAAAATTCATAAATATAATGATATTATCCATACTACATGCAAAAATTAAAATAAAGCATTATTATATTAAAATCAAAGCAATGTCCAAGCAAAACAAATAAATGGACACCCATATGAGGATGGAAACATGTCCTTACATCATCCATGTCTAAAATTAAATAGGACACCCACCGAAAGGTGGAAACATGTCCTTTATATTGGTCCAAATTATAAAAGCAGTTTAAATTACATAAAATTCAACTAATGAGGTACCCACAAAGTAGAAACATACCTCTTACAATTTTAATACCAAAACAAACAAATAATAATCATAATAATAAAGAAAATATCCATCCATGATAAATTAAATAAATCAAGTATTGAAATTAAATAAAAAAAACATATAATAAACTACATAATCAAATCTAAAATTTAATAAAGCAAATAAAGATACAAATTTAGGTTTATATATCAATTTAGGGTTCTTTAATTAATAGTTAGGGTTTTGAGATTTTTGAATTATTATTATTATTATTTAGGCTACTGTGAGAATTTTGGAAAAATGGGATGGATTAGGGTTTTATAAATTTGAGAAAGCAGTAAGGTTTTTGGTCAATCAAATTAGGGTTTAAGACTAACAGCATAAAATTAGGGTTTTGGAACCTTAAGACAATAGAGTTTATAATTTTAAAAGATTGGGATTAGGGTTTAAGATTTTTTAGGTTTACTGGAGAGAAAGATTTATGAGATTTATTGGATTTGGGCTTAAGGATTTGTTAGGTTTACTAGATGGGGATTTGAAAAATGAGGTTTTAGTATTTTGGGAATAAATTAGGATTTTCTCGGATTAGGGTTTTGGGTGTTTTTGGCAGAATAATTTGGATTAGAGTTACTGGGTGAAGAGCCTTAAAATAAATTAAGGTTTTGATTTATCATTTTAGAAGAAACATCGATTCTGGAAATAAATTAAGATTTTCGAAAACAATTAGGATTTTGAAACTTTAATGGAATAATTTAGGGTTTAAAGTTTTGAAAATAGTAGAACAGTTTAGGGTTTTAAAGTTTTGGAAACAGAAGAATAATTTAGGATTTTTGATAATTTAATCAATGACTTAGGCTACTGGATGTTTAAAAAATTTAGGGTTTTGGATATTTTAATTAAAATAATGCTAGTGGGATTTTAAAAAAATAGGTTTAGTTAGGATTTTAAGCAAATGGATTGTTGTTTTCATTTTTAGAAAGGTGTAATTAGGATTTTAGATTTAAAAAACATGTTTTAAAGCTATTAAAGTTTTTGGGTTTTAAGGTTAGGATATTAGGGTTTTATGGTTTTAAATCTTAATTCTATAGATTTTGATTTTGAGTTTATAATTTGATGCTTTACTGTAATCAAAGTTAAGTGTGCTTTTAATATTGACTATATCAACTACTTATATATTTTAGGTGAAACAAATATAGAAAGCCAAATTTATTGTTGAAAGATTAAAATAACTCACTGAATCAAATTATAACAAAATAGCTACTGTGAAGGTTTGAAAACAAAGTTAATTAAAATTTAGGGTTTGAATAACTTAAGGTTTATGAAATTAGATTTGTGCTGAATGATTTTATTATTTACTTTAATTAAGACCTTAAGCATTGTATGAATTAATTTATGCTGCTGCCTAAACTAGATTAAAGGAAGAATTAAATAACTAAGGCAGTGTGATGATGGCTTAAAAGATGAAGATGATTAATGATTCAATAAATTGAAGTTAGAGCAATTTACCTACATTTGAAGGCTCCACCAAATTTGAAAAAATTGAACCAAGTCATTGCCTACTTCAGATTTGATTCTGGTTGAGCAAAGCAATATGGAGATGATTGCTTGTTGCCTCCTTTGGTTGCTTTGTCTTCAATTTCTCCTTGCTTGCTAGGGTTTTCTTTTGGCCGAAAGAATTTTTGAGCATCCTAAGTTTAGTCCCTAACTTCTTTTTGAAAGATATAAGTTTCGTCCCCAAAGTTCCAGTCTCTTTCTGAAGTGTTTTAATGTGGTATTTATAGGAAAAAATCCCTAATTATAATTGTCTAAGGAAATTAAAACCATTTAGGAAAAGAAATCAAAACCAAATAGAATTCAATTTCAGAAAAAACTGCACTGGAAAAAATTATGCTGGCGAAAGTTACTGAGGGCTACAGGCGGGCCAGCGAGAATTGCTTGCGAACGGGCGAGCTGGGGAGCAGGCCAGCCAATTCCTGCAGCAAATTGGCCCAAGCCAATTCACTTTCGGTGACAAAAAATTTTCGTCGCCGATTTTTATTTATTTATTTATTATTTATTTTCATTATTTTTTTAACTTTACTAATATTACCTTTTTTATTTTTGTTAAAAATTATAAATAATAAATAAAAATAAATATTATTTAATTAAGATCCCACAAAAATTATTTTGGACTATAAAAAATATTGGACCAGACTGGGTCAAAAATTAAGGGTCTACAGCCCACATCAGTCAAGGCCATCAGAAGCTTTTTGGGACATGCAGGCTTCTATCGGAGGCTTATATGTGACTTTTCTAAGATAGCTCGTCCTCTAACAAGACTACTAAAGAAAGATGTTGATTTTGTGTTTGACGAGGAATGTTTAAGATCTTTCTTAACTCTTTAGGAGAGATTGACCTATGCTCCAATCATGGTAGCTCCCGATTGGAATTTCACATTCGAACTGATGTGTGATGCAAGTGATATTGCAGTGGGGGCAGTTTTGGGTCAACGTAAAGAGAAGCATTTTCAACCCATTTATTATGCAAGCAAGACATTGAATGCAGCCCAGGCCAATTACACAACTATAGCTATGGTTTTTGCTTTTGAAAAATTTAGATCATATCTAATATTGTCCAAAGTGATTGTGTATATGGACCACTCGGCTTTGGGGTATTTATTTGCCAAAACAAATGCAAAGTCTAGGCTAATTTGTTGTAAGTATGCAGGGAATTGAAGTTGATCAAGAGAAGGTGAAAGCTATCCAAGAGTGGCCGAATCCTTCAAGTGTGATAGAAGTGAGGAGTTTTCACGGATTGGCAAGCTTCTATAGGAGACTTGTCCCTAATTTCTCTACATTGGCAGCCCCCTTGACTAGCATAATCAAGAAAGAAGTGGGATTCGTTTGGGGCAAGGAGCAACAAGAAGCATTTGATGCTTTGAAAGAGAAGCTTTCTACTACACCCGTTTAGCTTTACCTAACTTTGATTCTACTTTTGAAATTGAATGTGATGCTTCTGGTGTAGGTATTGGAGCTATTTTGATGCAAGAGAAGAAGCCCATTGCATACTTTAGTGAAAAACTTAATGGAGCAAAGCTGAATTATTCAACTTATGACAAGGAGCTATATGCTTTGGTGAGAGCATTGGAAGTATGGGAGCATTATTTGCTGCCCAAGGAATTCGTGATCCATTCAGACCATGAATCATTGAAGCATTTGAGAGGGCAATTCAAGTTGAATAAAAGACATGCAAAATGGGTTGTGAAGATTGAGAAGTTTCCTCATGTGATCAAATACAAGCAAGGTAAAGACAATGTAGTGGCAGATGCACTTTCAAGGAGGTACGCTTTACTTAATGTTTTGAGTACTAAATTGCTTGGATTTGAATGTATAAAGGACTCATATGTTGGTGATTCTGATTTCGGCAATGTTTATGATGCTTGTGAGCATGGTGCTTTTAATTCTTTCTATAGACATGATGGGTTTTTGTTTAAGGGTTTGAAATTATGCATGCCTAGATGTTCTATGAGAGATTTGCTAGTATTAGAATCACATTGTGGGGGTTTGATGGGGCATTTTGGAGTTGATAAGACTTTAGACATGCTGAATGAACACTTTTATTGGCCAAATATGAAAAGGGATGTAATTCGGATTTGTAAGGCTTGTTTGGCTTGTAGGCAAGCTAAGTCTAAATCTATGCCTCATGGTTTATATATGCCATTACCCGTTCCTAGTTCTCCTTGGATGGACATTAGTATGGACTTTGTTTTAGGATTACCAAGGACTAAGAGGGGGAGAGATAGCATATTTGTAGTTGTTGATAGGTTTAGTAAGATGGCACACTTTATCCCATGTCATAAGAGTGATGATGCTAGTTTAGTGGCCGAACTCTTCTTTAGGGAGGTGGTTTGAATTCATGGGATACCAAAAATCCATAGTTTCTGATAGAGACACCAAGTTTTTTCTCACTTTTGGCGTGTGCTTTGGGGAAAGTTAGGTACCAAGTTGTTATTTTCCACCACTTGTCATCCTCAAACGAATGGACAAACAGAAGTAGTAAACAGAACTTTAGGTACCATGTTGAGAGCTTTAGTGGGTAAGAATTTGTGTTCTTGGGAAGATTGTTTGCCATTTATTGAGTTTGCTTATAATCGTGCTATTCATTCTTCTACAGGATATTCACCTTTTGAGCCTGTTTATGGTTTTAACCTACTAACAGTTTTGGATCTTGTTTCTTTACCTTCTTATGAGCTTGTTAGTTTAGATGGTGAGAAGAAAGATAAATTGGTGAAAGAGATAAATGAGAAAGCAAGGGTGAATATTGAGAAAAGGAACAAGAGATATGCTGATTCTGCAAATAGAGGGAGACGTGAGATTAAGTTTCGAGTAGGAGATTGGGTTTGGGTGCATTTTCGAAAAGAGAGGTTTGGGCAAGCAAGGGGAGATGGCCCATTCCAAGTGCTGGAGAAGATTAATGACAATGCCTACAAGATCGACTTACCAAGTACGTATAATGTTAATGCTACTTTCAATGTAAGTGATCTTTCTCCTTTTGATGATGCAGATTTGAGGACAAATCTTTTTGAAGAGGGGGAGAATGATGCAAGAAAGGATCCCTTGAAGCTAGCAAGTGGACCAATCACTAGGAGCAAGGCAAAGAGATATCAAGCTAGTATGGCTTTGCATATTCAAGAAGAGATTTCCAAAGAGCTTCAACAATTATCATTCAAGAAGATGGAGATAGAGCTTGAAGAAGGCACACCAAAGCTGATTATGATGCTTAGTGTGGAGCTAAAGGCTAGCTAAAGAAAGGTTCAACGTGCAAGAAAGGTCCATGGGGTTCATATAAAGCCTTGGGAAGTAATTTAAGGCCCATGGACAGCCCAAATAGTGTGGGGCATTTTTTATGTTGAAGGGATTAGTTTGGTTGTTTCCATACTTTATATTTTCCTTATTGGATTAGGATTTTGTTTCCATACTTTATATTTTCCTTAGTGGATTAGGATTTTGTTTCCATAATTTATATTTTCCTTTGTGGGTTAGGATTTTGTTTCCATTTCCTTATGCAATTAGGGATGTTTTCCTTATGCAATTAGGAATGTTTTAGTTTTCAATATGCAATTAGGAATTTTGTAACCCTTATTTAAGGGCACTATTAGGCCGAATTTCAGACTACAACAATTAATAAAAATTTTCGAATTCTTCTACAAGTTATTCTTGGGAATTTTCGTGTGAGAGAGATTAGAGTGGATTATTTAATTCTTTCTTTGCATCAAGAATTAGGTTTACTTATCAACAAGAGTTGTGGCGTTTTCCTTCTTCTTACCAACTAAATCCTTCAATCATAGTGAGTTCGCGTTTCTTTATAGGTGTTGGGTTCCTTAGGAGGTGATTAACAAGTTTCAAGGAGTTCTCTACCATTGTTATACGTTGGGTTTGCTGCCATCGTTGCTAAAGGTCCGCGTTAATGAGCCAGAAAGGATCAATGATATGAGATGCAAATGTATGCATGTATGCATGTATGCACAAACGATCAACAAAAAAAGATAATTAAGACATTCCTTCCAACCTTATAACATCCACACACAAATGGCAAGTCTCTTTTCCTAGGTAATATGGTTAACAATGTAACACCCTTATACCCTATATACGTACAAAATATATTTCTAGCATATGTAAAATACGTATATACGGTAAAAAAATGTCATAGACGGATTTACTAATTTTTTTTTTACATTTCCAATTTAAAATTTCAAATTCTAAATATATAAAATTAAATAGATTATAAACATTATTTACTTGTTATAAGAACCCAAAATAAATAATATATATAAAAATATATGGGAAAAATTCACCAGAGTTTTGTCTATATTTTGGATATCCCAAAATTTAGCAATTACTCAACCTGCAAAAAGAAAACGCTCCCAATAATTTCCAATCACCCTCTCAATCATACTTCTCAATTTCACCAATTTTCTCAAACATTTATACATATAGATATATATAATTTAAAACGCACTTACTCTCCCATTTCAAATACATTGACCAAACATTCTTTATAATATACAATACGTAAAATTCAAAACATAATATATTATGCATAAAACTAAAAATGTACAATAACATAAAAATATATACATGTTGATGGTAGTGTTTCTGATCTCGATAGCAACTCTACAAGCTCAACTACAAGTCTTGACCCGACCTGGTCTATAAGAACTCTCTGGCTCAACTGGGTCTACCCAGTCACCTGTGCGATGGAAATAATCGCGCTAAGCCGAAGTCTAGTGGTACAAACTTTGATAATAACAATATAACTCAATGTAATACCAAATGCATAATGCATATAGATGTCACCTCAATCCACTTTCTTATATTTTTCAAATAATTCATAAGCACAACTCAGAACATTATATTACTCAATTGTATCATAATTCACAATTCACAGTAAAACAAAGACAATCATGGGCCCGAAAAGGATCTAATATGCTATTCAAATTTCAGAGTTACTGCTTTGGTCCATAATGACACCATGTGTCGAGCCCCGCAAGCAATATATATATATATATATCCATGGATAATGTAACAGCCCCAGTCTCTTGGACCACAACCCGACTAGACCCTTAGGCCCCAGTATCTTGGTCCTCAACCCGGCTAGACTGCTACAGTTTTTGAGGCTTACGACCCAGTCTTTTCACCCCAAAAATATCATATTTATCAGCTAGCCTGGCTTACGACCCAGTCTTTTCACCATTCCAGCGTATAGCCCGTAGGCAATCATAGGCATGCCGTGTAATATCCTCATTTATGCCCTAGAAGTTTTGCATATTATTGTTGTTGTTATTGTTATATATTGGATTGAATATATGTGTTAAATTGTAAGAGAAAAGAAATTGAGAAGAGAAAGTATATGTATATGTATTTTGGGAAGAAATAGGGTTTAGAGACAAATTTATATGTTGTGTATATGTTAATATATATGACATATAAAGTGGTCAAAAGGCTTGGTCAAGGCAAGAGAAGATATTTATTTGAGATTGGTAAATTACTTAATTGGGCACATATAAGACAAAAAGATAATTATGTGAATAAGGGCACTTTGGTAATTGCTTGGATAAAATCACATGGTGGATATTTAAAGAAGGTTTGACTTGTGTTTTCTTCACCATTTCTTCTTCTTCTTCTTGTTGATGGCCGGCCCTCCATAGCCAAAGAGAAAGAAAGAGACAAGTGATGGTTTTGATGATTTCAAGCTTAAATTGAAGAAAGATTAAGTGTTCAAGTGTTGCTTTAAGAAGTTTTTAACTAAGGTAAGATCTTTTCTCTAATTTCTTCAATTCTTTTGAAGTGGTATGATTAAGTTGCTTATGGTATGATTGTAAGTATTGATTTTGCTTGATAGATGAGAAGTTGGGTTGGTGTTGGTGATGGAAGAGTAAGATTGGTGTTTAGTGAAATTGTTTCTGTTTTAGGATTAGTAAAGGCTGTGACTTGTATGATTTTTAATTAATTTTAGAAAAATGTTCTTGAAGTGAATTTTTGATATGTTGTGCCTCTATGAGTCTAGAATGACTGAAAAATATGTTGATTCGATTTTCGAATGGTTATGAGTTTAGAAAGATTATTTTCATTAGACCTGTTCCAGCAGGCACCTTAACTGGGACAGCTATATTTCGTGATTTTTAATAAAATGTAGAAAAATCATATCCAATCGAATTTTGGATATGTTGTTTCTTAGTGAGTCTAGTATTTGAGAAAAATAATTTGGAACCACGTTGATTGAATTTGATTTATGGAATTCACAAAGTTCAGAACTGCTGCAAGGATGCAGGGCAATTGGGGCAGTCTGGTTAGGTGAACTATTTGACCAAGATTTTGTGTTCAGTTTGATCTGAAATTTTAAAGGGATGATTTTAAGATACAAAAATAAATTCTGTAAAAATTTTAGAATTTTTAGTCAAGTAGATTATTTTATACAATTTTTCAAAATAAGGATAAAATGGAGTTTAAAACCAGAATGTACTATTTATGGTTAGGGTTTTAATTCTTTGTTCTTTTTGCATTGCTTTGGTTTTCCAAAGGTAGGTTGGTCCTTAAACCTAACCCTAAACACTTTAAACACACTTGAATCAATGAATGTTATAATCAATTGTTCTTTGCCCTAATTGCATTGTTGAGATTGAACAATGTTATGTTGTGCATTGTGAATGGTAATGTGTTTTATGAGTAATGTGGAATGAAATGTTGATATTTATGAATGTTGCTATGTGAGATATAATGTGATCATGGATGAGATATATATATATACTTGAATAATGAGATGTTATATTGTGAAATGAAATGTGAAGCCATTGTTATTGGCTAAGATGATGTAATTGAAAGAAAGAAGGCATGTTTGCCTAAATGTGATGAGAATTGAGAATGGAAATGAATTGTTTGTTTAATATGTTATTCAGTTTCAGAGTTCTAGATTTGGGTGGCATGCCTAAGAAATGATGAAAGGTAACAGTCTTGCTGGGTTGAGGACCTCCTCATAGGTGTTGAGTTGATGGTCCAAGAGACTGGGTCTGTTACACTATGAGATATATGATTTGTAACAGTCTTGCCGGGTTGAGGATCTCCTCATATGTGTTGAGTTGATGATCCAAGAGACTGGGTCTGTTACACTTGCCTACGGGCGTGATTATTGTGACTATGAACCAAAGCAGTAACTCTGAACTCTGAATATCGTATTAAATACTTGTTGGGCCCATAGGTGTCAAGGTTATATGAATGTCCTAAATAATGTTATGAGTTAATGAAATAAGATGTTGGTTGTTGAGTAATGTTGAATGTGGTATGCTCATATGACTATGATTTGTGAAATGCATAATTATGTGTTAACTTTATATTTATAATGTTGATCTTATCAATAGTATATGTGGCATTGTATTGCATTAAAGCATACTATTAGCATGTTTTATCTTACTAAGCCGTTGGCTTAGCGCGATAGTGTTTAATCGCGCAGGTAATAGAGTGGATAGAGTTGAACCCGAGAGTTCATCAAGACCTAGTGAGAGTAGACCTTGAAGAATCCATTTTGGGAGATTAAAGATCAGAGCAAACTTGCCAATCATGTATAAATTTTATGTGTTGTAAAACTTGGGTTTTGATGTATATGAATTTGTAAATATGTAAATATTTTATAACTTCCGCTGTGTAATATTTAAATATGGGGGTTGTCACAAAACCTTTATTTTATGTTGTACTAGAAGTGTAAATCCTTTTTGCAGGTTGTAGTTGAGGTTACAAGGGGGATTTATTGGGAGTGTACTGAGAATGATTTTGTTTGCATTGGTTTGTGTAAAATGTTTTTAAAAATAAGAAAAAAACCGGTTTTGTCGACACTTGGGACTCAATTTTTAGGCGAAACTATGGCAAAAATTTTGTAAAAATCGGAACTAAAATTTGACTAAGTAAAATTGGTAGCAACATTAGGTTAGTGTGGCACCTCTACTCAGCTTACATATGTAGGTCGGGAAGGGGTGTTACAATTTTTGGTATCAGAGCCTAGGTTTGAGATTCTCAACCTAGGTAAAATGTAATAAAAAGAATATTTTTACTTAAAAAGTGGTTTTGAATAACATATACGTTTGAGATTGGCAGTCTCTGATCTTTAATAAGATATAATCTGCTGTGTTTGCAGTGTTAGGTTGTGATGGATTCTCACTCACGTTAGTCGATTGAGGGTAGTGCCGAGAGTATTGCTCCTGCTGAGGGAGCTAGGGTTGATAGTGTTGAGGAGGCACCTGCTTCGGTGTCGGGTAGACCAGCTGGGGAGGAGGTTTCGCCAGCCTGGTTTAGGCCTATGATGGAAACTATGAGACAAGCACCTGTGCAACCACAGCCACCGCCACCACCCCCTCAGCCTTCAGTACCAGTAAGGCACTATGATAAGCTAAGGAAATATGGAGCAGAGGATTTCTTTGGTACAGTTGATCCGGCTGTAGCAGAACAGTGGCTTGATAGAGTTCAGAGGGTATTTGTGCAGTTGCAAGCCACTTCAGAGGAGAAGTTTGACTATGCAAGATCTTTGCTACAAAAGGATGCCTACGACTGGTGGAAGACAGTGCCCCATTCTATGGATGATCCTCCAACACTGTCTTACACTAATTTTCTGAGGGAATTTGAGTTGAAGTATACTCCTAGGGAGTATAAAGATGGGAAGAAAAGAGAGTTTCTAGATTTGAAGTAAGATCATCGGACCGTAACTGAATATGAAGTTGAGTTTATTCGACTGAGTCAGTATGCTGTGGGTATCATTGCTGATGAGATTGATAGATGTCGGCGATTTGAGGAGGGATTGAGGCCCTCGATCATGTGCTTAGTGGCTGGATCCAGATATCAGGATTTCTCACAGCTTGTGGCAGCAGCTCGAAGTGTAGAGCGAGCTCAAGTTATTGCAGCTGCTTCAGAGGAAGAGGTTAGGGTTAGGAGGCCCCAGTTTGAGGCAGGGTCTTCTTCTGCAAAGAGGGGTAGAGGAAGTTTTGTTCCTCGGAGTAGTAGGAGCCAGAGACCAGCGGGTAGGTCAGTGCAGTTCCAGAGGCAGAGATTTAGACCTGCAGCTTCGGTAGCGAGTGCTCCTACTCCTGGAGTTCAGAGATCCACCTTACCTGTGTGTAACCAGTGTGGTGGAAGACATGGGGGCGTTTGTTGGAGGCATAGTAGATCAAGGGTATGCTTCAGGTGTGGATCACCTGACCACTTTGTGAGAGACTGTCCTGAGAGGCAGGAGCAGATGCCAGTGGATTCTGCTGCTTCTCGAGCTAGTGTGAGGGGAGGCAGAGGAGGCAGAGGTGCCAGCCGGGGAGGTAGACCAGGATTCAGTTCTAGAGGAGGTGCTACATCCAGGGAGGGTAGACCAGAGGAGGTTGGATCTTCCCAGAGGATGTATGTTATGCAGAGTTCCCAGATGTGTTTCCAGAGGAGTTGCCAGGGGTACCTCCTGAGAGAGAGGTGGAGTTCGGTATTGAATTGTTGCCTGGTACAACTCCTATCTCTATTACTCCTTATAGAATGGCACCAGCAGAATTGAGGGAGTTGAAAGTGCAATTACAGGAGTTGTTGGACAAAGGATTTATTCGCCCCAGTGTTTCTCCTTGGGGAGCTCCTGTTCTATTTGTGAAAAAGAAAGATGGTACTATGAGGTTGTGTATCGATTATAGGCAATTGAATAAGGTGACTATTAAAAATAAATATCCTTTGCCTAGAATCGATGATCTCTTTGATCAGTTGAAGGGAACGTCAGTGTTCTCCAAAATTGATTTGAGATCTGGGTATCATCAGTTGAGAGTCAAAGCTGAAGATGTTCCTAAGACCGCCTTTCGGACCAGGTATGGGCATTATGAATTTTTAGTTATGCCTTTTGGTCTGACAAATGCACCTGCAGCTTTCATGGATTTGTTGAATAGGGTGTTTAGGCCCTATTTGGATCAGTTTGTAGTGGTCTTCATTGATGATATACTGGTGTATTCGCGGAATGAAGAGGAACATGATATGCATCTGCGGATTGTGTTGCAGATTTTGAGAGAAAAGCAGTTATTTGCCAAATTGTCGAAATGTGAGTTCTGGTTGGATCAAGTAGCTTTTCTCGGACATATAGTTTCAGCAGAGGGTATTAGAGTTGATCCGAGCAAAGTTGAAGCTATATTGAATTGGAGTCCACCCAAGTCTGTGACTGAGATTAGAAGTTTTCTGGGTTTGGCAGGCTATTACAGGCGGTTTGTGAAAGGGTTTTCTTTGATAGCTACTTCACTCACCAGATTGCTTCGTAAGGGAGTGAGATTTGTGTGGACAGATCAGTGTCAGGCGAGTTTTGAGCAGTTGAGAGAATTGTTAACTCAAGCGCCTGTTCTTACTTTACCTGTTGAAGGTAAACCTTATGTGATCTACAGTGATGCTTCACATAGAGGTTTGGGGTGTGTATTGATGCAAGAAGGTAAAGTTATAGCTTATGCATCTCGACAGTTGAAACCGCATGAGCTTAACTATTCAACCCATGATTTGGAGTTGGCTGCCATTGTCTTTGCATTGAAGATTTGGCGCCACTATCTGTTTGGGGAGCAATGTTTCATCTACACTGATCACAAGAGTTTGAAGTATTTGGGTGTCCAGAAAGAACTCAATCTTCGTCAGAGGAGATGGTTGGAGTTGATTAAAGACTACGACTGTTTGATTGTCTATCATCCAGGTAAAGCAAATGTTGTTGCTGATGCCTTAAGTCGGAAGTCTTTAGCTGGTTTAACAGTTTACTCGCTCTCGTTGCTTGTTGAGTTGAGAGCATTGCATGCCAGTTTTGTACCTTGTGTTGATGGTGCATTATTGGCACAGTTGCAATTAAAGCCGATTTTGTTAGATCAGATCAAAGAAGCTCAGTTGGCTGATAAGAAGATACAGAAGATTGTTTCAGATTGTCAGAGTGGAAAGGGTAGAGATTTTATTGTGAAGAGCGATGGGAGTCTCTGGTTTAAGAACCGATTGTGTGTACCCGATGATGCTAATTTGAAAAGGGTCATTTTGGAAGAAGCTCATCAATCAATGTTTGCTATGCATCCGGGTAATATGAAGATGTATCATGATTTGAGACAGCATTATTGGTGGATTGGTTTGAAGAGAGACATTGCAGATTTTGTGTCGAAATGTCTCACTTGTCAGAAGATTAAAGTAGAGCATCAAGTTCCAACCGGGTTGCTTCAACCATTGTTAGTGCCAGAATGGAAGTGGGAAAGAGTGACAATGGATTTTGTGTCTGGTTTGTCATTGACACAAAAGAAGCATGATGCTATATGGGTGATTATGGATAGATTGACTAAGACAACTCATTTCCTTCCGGTTCGAATGGATTACTCTTTGGAGAGATTGGCTGAGCTGTATATCCATGAGATTGTGAAACTGCATGGTGTTCCAACTTCTTTAGTGTCTGATCGAGATCCCAGGTTTACTTCCAGATTTTAGAAGAGTTTGCATAGTGCTTTGGGTTCTCGACTGCACTTCAGCACTACTTTTCATCCACAGGCAGATGGACAGTCAGAGAGGGTGATACAGATTATTGAGGACATGTTGAGAAGCTGTGTCATCGATTTCTCTGGAAGTTGGGATAGGTTTTTACCTCTTGTGGAGTTTGCTTACAACAACAGTCACCAATCCAGCATTGGTATGGCACCGTTTGAAGCATTGTATGGCAGACGGTGTAGGACACCTCTTTGTTGGAATGAGCTTGGGGATAATAAGTTGGTTGGTCCTGATTTGATTCAAGAAACTGAAGAAAAAGTAAAGTTGATTCGAGGCAGGTTAAAAGCAGTTTCAGACCGACAGAAGTCTTATGCAGATCTGAAGAGGAGAGATATAGAGTTTGATGTTGGAGATAAGGTATTTTTGAAAGTGTCTCCTTGGAAGAAGATTTTGAGGTTCGGTCGGAAAGGAAATTGAGTCTTCGTTTCATTGGGCCGTATGAAGTGTTAGAAAGAGTTGGGCCAGTGGCGTATCGACTTGCTTTGCCACCTGAGTTGGATCGTATTCATAATGTATTCCATGTTTCTATGTTGAGGAGATATAGGTCGGATCCATCTCATGTGTTGCCTTTTGAATCTATTGAAGTGAGCCCAGACTTGACATTTGAAGAGGAACCAGTTGCTATCTTGGCACGGGAAGTGAAAGAGTTGAGAAACAAAAGAGTGCCATTGGTGAAGATTTTGTGGAAAAATCATGGAAAAGAAGAAGCAACTTGGGAAAGTGAACAATCCATGCGAGATTAGTATCCGCAGTTGTTTCAGAGTTGATATCAGGTAATTTCGAGGACGAAATTTTCTTTTTAGAGGGGGAGAATTGCAATATCCTCATTTATGCCCTAGAAGTTTTGCATATTGTTGTTGTTGTTATTGTTATATATTGGATTGAATATATGTGTTAAATTGTAAGAGAAAAGAAATTGAGAAGAGAAAGTATATGTATATGTATTTTGGGAAGAAATAGGGTTTAGAGACAAATTTATATGTTGTGTATATGTTAATATATATGACATATAAAGTGGTCAAAAGGCTTGGTCAAGGCAAGAGAAGATATTTATTTGAGATTGGTAAATTACTTAATTGGGCACATATAAGACAAAAAGATAATTATGTGAATAAGGGCACTTTGGTAATTGCTTGGATAAAATCACATGGTGGATATTTAAAGAAGGTTTGACTTGTGTTTTCTTCACCATTTCTTCTTCTTCTTCTTGTTGATGGCCAGCCCTCCATAGCCAAAGAGAAAGAAAGAGACAAGTGATGGTTTTGATGATTTCAAGCTTAAATTGAAGAAAGATTAAGTGTTCAAGTGTTGCTTTAAGAAGTTTTTAACTAAGGTAAGATCTTTTCTCTAATTTCTTCAATTCTTTTGAAGTGTTATGATTAAGTTGCTTATGGTATGATTGTAAGTATTGATTTTGCTTGATAGATGAGAAGTTGGGTTGGTGTTGGTGATGGAAGAGTAAGATTGGTGTTTAGTGAAATTGTTTCTGTTTTAGGATTAGTAAAGGCTGTGACTTGTATGATTTTTAATTAATTTTAGAAAAATGTTCTTGAAGTGAATTTTTGATATGTTGTGCCTCTATGAGTCTAGAATGACTGAAAAATATGTTGATTCGATTTTGGAATGGTTATGAGTTTAGAAAGATTATTTTCATTAGACCTGTTCCAGCAGGTACCTTAACTGGGACAGCTATATTTCGTGATTTTTAATAAAATGTAGAAAAATCATATCCAATCGAATTTTGGATATGTTGTTGCTTAGTGAGTCTAGTATTTGAGAAAAATAATTTGGAACCATGTTGATTGAATTTGATTTATGGAATTCACAAAGTTCAGAACTGCTGCCAGGATGCAGGGCAATTGGGGCAGTCTGGTTAGGTGAACTATTTGACCAAGATTTTGTGTTCAGTTTGATCTGAAATTTTAAAGGGATGATTTTAAGATACAAAACTAAATTCTGTAAAAATTTTAGAATTTTTAGTCAAGTAGATTATTTTATACAATTTTTCAAAATAAGGATAAAATGGAGTTTAAAACCAGAATGTACTATTTATGGTTAGGGTTTTAATTCTTTGTTCTTTTTGCATTGCTTTGGTTTTCCAAAGGTAGGTTGGTCCTTAAACCTAACCCTAAACACTTTAAACACACTTGAATCAATGAATGTTATAATCAATTGTTCTTTGCCCTAATTGCATTGTTGAGATTGAACAATGTTATGTTGTGCATTGTGAATGGTAATGTGTTTTATGAGTAATGTGGAATGAAATGTTGATATTTATGAATGTTGCTATGTGAGATATAATGTGATCATGGATGAGATATATATATATACTTGAATAATGAGATGTTATATTGTGAAATGAAATGTGAAGCCATTGTTATTGGCTAAGATGATGTAATTGAAAGAAAGAAGGCATGTTTGCCTAAATGTGATGAGAATTGAGAATGGAAATGAATTGTTTGTTTAATATGTTATTCAGTTTCAGAGTTCTGGATTTGGGTGGCATGCCTAAGAAATGATGAAAGGTAACAGTCTTGCCGGGTTGAGGACCTCCTCATAGGTGTTGAGTTGATGGTCCAAGAGACTGGGTCTGTTACACTATGAGATATATGATTTGTAACAGTCTTGCCGGGTTGAGGATCTCCTCATATGTGTTGAGTTGATGATCCAAGAGACTGGGTCTGTTACACTTGCCTACGGGCGTGATTATTGTGACTATGAACCAAAGCAGTAACTCTGAACTCTGAATATCATATTAAATACTTGTTGGGCCCATAGGTGTCAAGGTTATATGAATGTCCTAAATAATGTTATGAGTTAATGAAATAAGATGTTGGTTGTTGAGTAATGTTGAATGTGGTATGCTCATATGACTATGATTTGTGAAATGCATAATTATGTGTTAACTTTATATTTATAATGTTGATCTTATCAATAGTATATGTGGCATTGTATTGCATTAAAGCATACTATTAGCATGTTTTATCTTACTAAGCCGTTGGCTTAGCGCGATAGTGTTTAATCGCGCAGGTAATAGAGTGGATAGAGTTGAACCCGAGAGTTCATCAAGACCTAGTGAGAGTAGACCTTGAAGAATCCATTTTGGGAGCTTAAAGATCAGAGCAGACTTGCCAATCATGTATAAATTTTATGTGTTGTAAAACTTGGGTTTTGATGTTTATGAATTTGTAAATATGTAAATATTTTATAACTTCCGCTGTGTAATATTTAAATATGGGGGTTGTCACAAAACCTTTATTTTATGTTGTACTAGAAGTGTAAATCCTTTTTGCAGGTTGTAGTTGAGGTTACAAGGGGGATTTATTGGGAGTGTACTGAGAATGATTTTGTTTGCATTGGTTTGTGTAAAATGTTTTTAAAAATAAGAAAAAAACCGGTTTTGTCGACACTTGGGACTCAATTTTTAGGCGAAACTATGGCAAAAATTTTGTAAAAATCGGAACTAAAATTTGACTAAGTAAAATTGGTAGCAACATTAGGTTAGTGTGGCACCTCTACTCAGCTTACATATGTAGGTCGGGAAGGGGTGTTACATGCCGCCAAACCCAGAACTTTAAAAATTGAATAACATACTAGGCACACAATTTATTCATATTTCTCATTATTAATCTCTTTCTCATTTTTACATATTCAATTCATTTCATTATTACACATATCTCATTTTTGCATTCACAACACATTACCCAATTACTATGGCTATTTTCACATAATATGCATATTTCACATGTTACACAAATTAGCCATTATCAATAGCTTTTCACAATGCATTTAACACATATATGTCATTACAAATGTCATAACATATTATTCATACACAATCAATGAACCAAGTAGCTTAACACATTTTTCAACCAAAATGTGTTAAGTCCAAATGTTATGCAAATATAAACATTATATACAAAAAAAATATAAACATTATATTCAAAGTTTGTACATACCTCCACTAGAAACCCAAAGCAAGCTAAAAACAACCTTCAATCCAATCTTTCTAACTTGCCCTTCACCACTTGGATGAAGCAAATCAATTTCCCTCAATGCCTAAACCAAATGTGATAGCAAATAATTATTTAGTATCACATTTAATGGCATTTCCAACATTAAATCATAATTACACATCACTCCTACAAATTTTCAAAAATTTAGCCTTTCCTTACTTCAACATTGGAATTCCATTCTACTACAATTAGATTAGTGTTTTAAGTTTATTTATATTATTAAAATATATTTTAATACATTTAAATCATTTACATAATAAAAATACACTCTTATATACAAAATCTCAAAAATGGCATAACCTTCTCCCATTGAAAGTTTTCCATTCCAACATAATCCATTACTCATTGCAAGCTTATATTCATCACTTTTAACTCTAAACAACATGCTTAAACAAATAAAATCACACAATTCAACCACTTTGGAAAATTACTTTTCCAAAACCCTAAATCTCCACCTCCATTCTCAAACTCCAACCCAACACCACCAAATCCAATATTTGACTTTAAAATACTTCTTTATGAATCAAAACAACTCATTTGGAATCAATTTGCACAATTAAAATTCATGTTTTCAAAACCCCAAAAATCCATAACCCTAAATTCTCTCTCTTCACCATTCTTTAACCAAACTCCATCATCTCTTCAATTTAACCTTACAATCATTGTTAACTACCCAAAATAACATCATACACACTAATTCCAACAATTATAACATACTACATAAAAATCCAAATTCTTACAAAATCTAAATTTCCAAGGAATTCAAAGAAAATAGATGGAAAATAACTAATTTTGGTGGAAATCACCAAAAATCCACTTGAAACTTGTTAATTCCTTCAATTTATGGAGTATGGAAGAAGCAAAATCTTTGGTCTTCAAATATCCATGGAAGCCACGTTCTTGAGAAGAAGAAGAAGAAGAAGAAGAAGATTTTTAATATTCTTTCCTTTTCATCTTTTTTTAACCACATATATATATTAAAATAATTTAATATTTAATTATTTAATTATTTTTTAATAAATTAAAAGTCCTAATTTCCCTCTTCCATTCAAAATTAATTTTTTTGAATTATTTTATTAATTTTGAATTTATAAGATTTAATTACCAAAATATCCTTTTCTTTTAAAAAGTGTTGACTTTTATATATGTTATGTATATTTTGCATATATATCATATATATATTCCACTTTTTCATTTAAAATCCCTTCATTTTTCATTTAAAACTATTAATTTAATTTATCCTTTTAAATTAAAATTTATTTTATCAAATTTTCCAAAAATTAGAAATTTTCAAAAAATTTTGGATGTTACAATTCTCCCCCCCTAAAATAAATTTCGTCCCCGAAATTACCTGTCCTCAAGTCTAGAACAAATGGGGAAACTGACTCTGCATCGCCTACTCACTTTCCCATGTCGCCTCCTCAGTGACATGATTCTTCTAAAGGACTTTCACAAGTGGCACCCTCTTATTCCTCAATTCTTTAACCTCTCGTGCCAAAATTGCCACTAGTTCTTCCTCGTAAGTCAGATCTGGACTCACCTCAATGGACTCCACTGACAAAATATGAGATGGGTCAGACCTATATCTCCAAAGCATCAAGACATGGAAAACATTATGTATTCGATCCAACTCAGGCGGCAAAGCTAGTCTATAAGCCACTGGACTAACTCTCTCCAACACCTCATATGGTCCTATGAAACGAGGACTCAACTTCCCTTTGCTGCCAAATCTCAAAATCTTCTTCCATGGAGGCACCTTCAGAAACACTTTATCTCCCACACTAAACTCTATGTCTCTTCTCTTTAAATCTGAATAAGATTTTTGTCGGTCTGAAGCTGCTTTCAAAAGACCCCGAATCACCTTCACTTTCTCCTCTGTTTCCTTAATCAAATTGGGACCAACCAGTTTACCTTCTCCAACTTCATCCCAACACAAAGGTGTCCTGCATCTACTGCCATATAAAGCCTCATAAGGAGTCATCCCAATAATCGACTGATGATTATTGTTATAAGCAAACTCAATTAATGGCAAAAATCTGTCCCAATTTCCTGGTAAAATCAATGATACAGCTCCTCAACATATCATCTAGAATCTGTATCACTCTCTCTGACTGTCCATCTATCTGAGGATGGAAAGCAGTACTAAAATGCAATCGAAAACCCAGAGCATTATGCAAACTCTTCCAAAACCTCGAAGTAAACCGGGGATCTCGATCCGACACCAAAGAAACTGGGACTCCATACAACCTGACTATCTCATTGATATACAGCTCAGCCAACCTCTCAAGAGAATAATCCATCCGAACTGGAAAAAATGAGCTATCTTCGTCAACTATCACCCAGATTGCATCATGCTTCTTTTGGGTCAAAGGTAGTCCAATCACAAAACCATTGTCACTCACTCCCATTTTCACTTTGGCACTGATAAAGGTTGGAGCAACCCTGAAGGAACTTGGTGCTCAGCCTTCACTTTCTGGCAAGTGAGACATCTGGATACAAACTCTGCTATGTCCCTCTTCATACCTGACCACCAATAATGTCGCTTCAAGTCCTGATACGTCTTGGTACTCCCAGGGTGCATAGCAAAAAGTGACTAATGTGCTTCCTCTAATATCATTC
This sequence comes from Garcia nutans, assembly GCA_947685225.1. Classification (NCBI taxonomy): domain Eukaryota; kingdom Viridiplantae; phylum Streptophyta; class Magnoliopsida; order Malpighiales; family Euphorbiaceae; genus Garcia; species Garcia nutans. The sequence continues at coordinate 31,211,105 of CANTUV010000011.1, read as the reverse complement.
TTTTCAATTCTGCATTATCAGGAATACACAATCTATCTCTGTACCATAGACTGCCATCATCCCTCACATAAAAGTCTCAACTTTCTCCTTTCTGACAAAACAGCATAATTTTTTGAATTCTCTCATCTGCTAATTGAGCCTCCCTAATATGATCCAACAAGATTGGCCTCAACTGCAACTGAGCCATCAAAGCACCATCATCAGAAGACTCAAATCTAGCATGCAATGCTCTCAAATCAACAAGCAACGAGAGCGAATAAGCAGTCAAACCTGCCAAAGATTTCTGACTCAAGGCATCAGCAACAACATTAGCCTTACCAGGATGATAATCAATCAAACAATCGTAGTCTTTAATCAACTCTAACCACTGCCTCTGCCGAAGATTCAGCTCTCTCTGAACACCCAGGTATTTCAAACTCTTGTGATCCGTATAAATGAAACACTTTTTCCCATACAAATAATGCCGTCAAATCTTTAAGGCAAAGACTATTGCTGCTAATTCCAAATCATGCGTTGGATAATTCAGCTCATGCGGTTTCAACTGTCGAGAGGCATAAGCAATGACTCTACCCTCCTGCATCAAAACACAACCTAAACCATGGTGTGAAGCATCACTATATATCACATATGGTTTACCTTCCACAGGCAGGGTAAGGACAGGAGCTTGAGTCAACATCTCCCTCAGCTGCTCAAAACTCGCCTGACACTGATCTGTCCACACAAATTTAACTCCTTTTTGAAGTAATCTGGTGAGTGGTGTAGCTATTATAGAAAAAACCTTCACAAACTGACGATAATAGCCTACCAATCCCAGAAAACTTCTAACCTCTGTCACAGTCTTCGGTGGACTCCAATTGAAGATAGCCTCAATTTTACTCGGATCAACTCTAGTACCCTCTGCTGAAACCACATGACCAAGAAAAGCTACATGATCGAGCCAGAACTCACACTTAGATAGTTTAGCATGCAACTGCTTCTCTCTCAGAGTGTGCAATACGATCCGCAAATGCCTATCATGATCCTCCTCATTACGCGAATACACCAAGATGTCATCATTGAAGACCACCACAAACTGATCTAAATATGGTCTGAATAACCTATTCATCAAATCCATAAAAGCTGCTGGTGCATTCGTCAATCCAAAGGGCATCACCAGAAACTCATAATGCCCATACCTCGTATGAAAAGCTGTCTTGGATACATCCACATCTCTGACTCTCAACTGATGGTACCCTGATCTCAGATCAATCTTAGAGAATACTGCTGCTTCCTTCAACTGATCAAAGATATCATCTATCCGAGGCAAAGGATACTTGTTCTTGATGGTCACCTTATTCAACTGCCTATAATCAATACACAATCTCATGGTGCCATCCTTCTTCTTCACAAACAACACAGGCGCTCCCCACGGGGACACACTAGGGTGGATAAACCCTTTACCCAATAACTCCTGCAACTACACCTTCAACTCTCTCAACTCAGCAAGTGCCATCCGATAAGGGGTAATAGAGATAGGAGTGGTACCAGGCAACAAATTGATACCAAACTCCACTTCTCTCTTAGGAGGTACCCCTGGCAACTCATCAGGAAAAACATCTGGAAACTCGGTAACTGTAGGTATACTTTCAAGCAGGGATCCCACTACTCTAGTATCTACAACATGAGCAAGATAAGCCTCACATCCCTTCCGAATAATTCTCCCAGCTGAAACAACTAAAACAAACATAGATGAAAGATACCTCTGCTCACTAGATACTATAACATCCCTACCATCCCGTGTTCTCAAAGTAACACATTTCTTCTTATAGTCTACCACAGCCCCATGCTTGAATAACCAATCCATGCTCAAAATCAGATCATATTCCTTAAAAGGCATCTCAATCAGGTCACCGAGAAACTCCTCATCTTGAACAACAATTGGACTATCTCGGTGCACCCTGCTCACAACAACACTATGCCCTAAAGGATTTGTCACCAAAACATAAAATCCTAGGGACTCAGAATGCAATTCAAACACAGGCAAGATGGATGCACTTATGTATGAATGTGTACATCCAGGATCTAATAGAGCAAGGACTTAAATACCTAATAAAGAAAATGTACTCGCAATGACAGATGAAGCATCCGGCTACCTCTGCATCACATAAACCCGCTGAGATGGCCCAGCCTCATCTGGTCTACTGCCTCTGGATGTAGAGCCTCCTCTCTGACTAAACCCATTGCGACCACCTCTACTAAAACCTCTGCCACCACGACCCCCTCTGACATTGGGTCGAGAAGATGCAGTATCTGCCTGCCTAACCTCTGGTGGCTCGGGAAAATCTCTGATAAAATGGTTTGATGACCCACATCCAAAACACACTCTCGAAGCACCTCTCCACCAGCAGACACCTCCATGTACTCTACCACAATGAACACAAGTAGGCAGAGTAGGTCTCTGAGCCACTGGAGTCGGAGCACTAGCCACTGAAATTGCAGGTCTCTGTCTCTGCTGCTGTACTAACATGCCAAACTGCCCTGACTCCTACTAAATCTCTGAAAATGTCCCCCTCGGCCTCTCTTCACTAATGAAGACCCTACCTCACTCTGGGGTCTCCTAACTCTGGTCTCCTCAACCCTGGCAGCTGCTACAAGACTCTGGTCTCCTCAACACTCCTGGCAGCTGCAACTAACTGGGAGAAATCCTGATATCGAGAGCCTGCAATGATGCACATGATAGAGGGTCTCAGTCCTTCGTCAAACCTCCTGCACCTGTCAAACTCATCAGAAATAATCCCACCAGCATAGTGACTCAATCGGATAAACTCGATCGCTGTCCTATTATCTTGTCTTAGACTCAGGAACTCCATCTTCTTTGCATCTTTATACTCTCTCAGAGTATACTTTTGTTCAAATTTCCGCAAGAAATCATCATAGGTCAGGACTGATGGATCATCCAGAGCATGAGGAACTGTCTTCCACCAATCATATGCATCTCTCTGTAGAAGAGATCTGGCATAATCAAACTTCTCTTCTGGACTGGCCTGTAACTGAATAACTATCCTCTGAACCTGGTCTAGCCACTGCTATGCTACAGCAGGATCTGTAGTACTAATAAAGTCCTCAGCCTCATACTTTCTCAGTTTATCATACTGCCTCACCGGCAATTGCGGCTGCGGCTGTGACGGTTACGGAACTGGAGCCTACCTCAACAACTCTACCATAGGCCATACCCAACCAGGTGGAACCTCATCAGCTGCTGGTCTCACAGGCACAGAAATAGACACCTCACCAGCAGATACAACTCTAGCTCCATCTCTACCCTCATCTGGAGCCACACTCTCTGCACTACCCTCAGTAGCCTGATATGGCCGAGATGCCATAACTACCTATATCTGCAAACAAAGCAGAAAATACTCTGTCAAAGATCAGAAACTGCTAGTGCCAATGCATGTATTACAATTAAAAACTATTTTTCAAATCTCCCATTTTCTCTCTTTATCATCCCACCTAGGTCAAGAACCTCAAACCTAGGCTCTGATACCAAAACAAATGTAACACCCTTATACCATATATACGTACAAAACATATTTCTAGTATATGTAAAATACGCATATACGGTACAAAAATGTCACAAAAGGATTTACTAATTTTTTTTTACATTTCCAATTTAAAATTTAAAATTCTAAATATATAAAATTAAATAGAATATAAACATTATTTACTTGTTATAAGAACCCAAAATGAATAATATATATATAAATCTCTGGAAAAAATTTGCCAGAGTTTTGTCTGTATTTTTGATATCCCAAAATTTAGCAATTACTCAACCTGCAAAAAGAAAACACTCCAAAAAATTTCCAATCACCCTCTCAACCATACTTCTCAATTTCACCAAATTTCTCAAACATTTATACATATAGATATGTATAATTTAAAACAAACTTACTCTCCCATTTCAAATATATTGACCCAAACATTCTTTATAATATACAATATGTAAAATTCAAAACATAATATATTATGCATAAAACTCAAAGTGTACAATAACATAAAAATATATACATGCTGCTGGCAGTGTTTCTGATCTCGATAGCAACTCTACAATCTCAACTACAAGTCTAGACCCGACCTGGTCTAGAAGAACTCTCTGGCTCAACTGGGTCTACCCTATCACCTGCGCAATGAAAATAATTGCGCTAAGCCGAAGCCTAGTGGTACAAACTTTGATAATAACAATATAACTCAATGCAATACCAAATGCACAATGCATATAGATGTCACCTCAATCCACTTTCTTATATTTTTCAAATAATTCATAAGCACAACTCAGAACATTATATTACTCAATTGTATCATAATTCATAATTCACAGTAAAATAAAGACAAGCATGGCCCAAAAAGAATCTAATATGCTATTCAAATTTTAGAGTTACTGTTTTGGTCCATAATGACACCATGTGTCTAGCCCCGTAGGCAATATATATATATCCATGGATAATGTAATAGCCCCAGTCTCTTGGATCTCAACCCGGCTAGACCCTTAGGTCTCAGTATCTTGGTCCTCAACCCGGCTAGACTGCTACAGTTTTTGAGGCTCACGACCCAGTCTTTAAACCCTAAAAACATCATATTTATCAGCTGGCCTGGCTTACGACCCAGTCTTTTCACCATTCCAGCGTATAGCCCGTAGGCAATCATAGGCATGCCGCCAAACCCAGAACTCTGAAAATTGAATAACATACTAGGCACACAATTTATTCATATTTCTCATTATTAATCTCTTTCTCATTTTTACATATTCAATTCATTTCATTATTATACATATCTCATTTTTGCATTCACAACACATTACCTAATTACTTTGGGTATTTTCACATAATATGCATATTTCACATGTTACACAAATTAGCTATTATCAATGGCTTTTCACAATGCATTTAACACATATATGACATTGCAAATGTCATAGCATATTATTCATACACAATCAATGAACCAAGTAGCTTAACACATTTTTCAACCAAAATGTGTTAAGTCCAAATGTTATGCAAATATAAACATTATATACAAAAGAAATATAAACATTATATTCAAAGTTTGTACATACCTCCACTAGCAACCTAAAGCAAGCTAAAAATAACCTTCAATCCAATCTTTCTAACTTGTCCTTCACCACTTGGATGAAGCAAATCAATCTCCCTCAATGCATAAACCAAATGTGATAGCAAATAATCATTTAGTATCACATTTAATGGCATTTCTAACATTAAATCATAATTACACATCACACCTATAAATTACCAAAAATTTAGCCTTTCCTTACTTTAGCATTTGAATTGTATTCTACTACAATTAAATTAGTGTTTTAAGTTTATTTATATTATTAAAAACATATTTTAATACATTTAAATCATTTACATTACAAAAATGCACTCTTATATACAAAATCTCAAAAATGGCATAACCTTCCCCCATTGAAGGTTTTCCATTCCAACACAATCCATTACTCATTCCAAACCTTATATTCATCACTTTTAACACTAAACAACATGCTTAAACAATTAAAATCACACAATTCAACCATTTTGGAAAATCACTTTTCCAAAACCCTAAATCTCCACTTCCATTCTCAAACTCCAACCCAACACCACCAAATCCAATATTTGACTTTAAAATACTTTTTTATGAATCAAAACAACTCATTTGGAATCAATTTGCACAATTAAAATTTATGTTTTCAAAACCCCAAAAATCCATAACTCTAAATTCTCTCTCTTCACCATTCTTTAACCAAACTCCATTATCTCTTCAATCTAACCTTAGAATCATTGTTAACTACCCAAAATAATATCATAAACACCAATTCCAACAATTATAACATACTACATAAAAATCCAAATTCTCACATAATCTAAATTTCCAAGGAATTCAAAGAAAAGAGATGGAAACATACTAATTTTGGTGAAAATCACCAAAAATCCACTTGAAACTTGTTAATTCCTTCAATTTATGGAGTATGGAGAAGCAAAATCCTTGGTCTTCAAACATCCATGGAAGCCATGTTCTTGAGAAGAAGAAGAAGAAGAAGATTTTTAATATTCTTTCCTTTTCATCTTTTTTTAACCACATATATATATTAAAATAATTTAATATTTAATTATTTTTTTAATAAATTAAAAGTCCTAATTTCCCTCTTCCATTAAAAATTAATTTGTTTTTGAATTATTTTATTAATTTTGAATTTATAAGATTTTATTACCAAAATACCCTTTTCTTTTAAAAAGTGTTGACTTTTATATATGTTATGTATATTTTGCATATATATCATTTATATATTCCACTTTTTCATTTAAAATCCCTTCATTTTTCATTTAAAACTATTAATTTAATTTATCCTTTTAAATTATAATTTATTTTATCAAATTTTCCAAAAATTAAAAATTTTCAAAAATTTTTGGATGTTACAAACAAAATACCAACATGGGGTATCTTGTTTTCAAATATTTCTCTCGGACATTTTAACCAATAGTTATATTTTTAAAAATGAAAATCATTTCAAAATAATTCCCATTAATTAGGTTTTAATCAATTTATTCAACTAAAGTAGCCTTTATGCTATATTGGATTAAAACTAAATTAAGAGGTTTATTATAGATAGATTTCTCACTTGAAAAAGGTAACTAATGATTCATGCCAAAAACAAGTCCATGGTTAATTTATTCTCAGTATAAACTAGGCCCACAATTGATTTTTGGTATTTCATAATTGACTTAAATATTTTTGCAAGCTCTTTGTAAAAAATGGTTGGATGGTGATAATTCTATTTCTAAGCCCATTATAAAAAGATTTTAGAAAAATAGATTTCGGGCTTAGTATTTGGGACATGAGCCAAAGAATTTTTGATTTGTTTTTAGAAAAGTCTTATGTCCAAAGACCATCTTGAAAAATTTTGAAAATAGCTTTGGTCTTTTGGATTTAAAGAAAAGTTTATTTTGAGCTTACAATATACTTAGGTCATATTAGAAAAAGAAAAAACCAAATAAGCCATGATTTAAGCCAAGATAAATCAACCATAGTCAAACAACATGCATTTGGGGTAAAACCTAAGGGAAGTAACTAGGCCAATTACATGAGATTTAGTCTTTGGGTTAAAAGGCTTTGGTTCCCATAGCAAGTATATACCAAATGGTACGAGGCTATGAGTGGTTATGCCATGCTCGATCTTCATACCTTGAGTGAAAGTATGGTATCCCTTACATAACATAACACGGGTAACAAGGGCGTCCTAACTCACGCACACGATTCAAACTAATATGATGCAATGGATAATATCATTATAAGAAATAATAGAAAAATATAAAGACCAACAAAATCAACTTCTCTTATCCCTAGTGGAGTCGCCACTGTGAGCGGTGATTTTCGCCCCCACTCCAGGAGGAATGGTTCTTGCGACTTCGGCACTCTTTAGGCTCGGGGCCTTAGAGAACACGGATCTAAATCCGGAGAAAATAGAGTCGCCACCCGGATGGGCCGGGAAAAAGAAAGGGGTGGATGACTCAATTCCTAAGGAATCCCCATCCCCCTAATGGGTTAGGAAAGTTGGGTACGTGTGGGGAAGGTGAGAAATGGCCCAGCACCCCCACAATGCCTCGTTCATTGGAACCGGCCTCCTTTACAGGTCTTAATATTATAAAATTCTTAAATATAACAACATTATCCATATTACACACAATAATTAAAATAAAGCATCGATATATTGAAAATCAAAATAATATCCAAGCAAAACGAATAAATGGACACCCATCCGAAGATGGAAACTTGCCCTTACATAATCCATGCCTAAATAGGACACCCACCGAAAGGTAGAAACATGTCCTTTACATTGGTTCTAAAATTAAAAAGCAATTTAAATTACATGATATTTAACTAATGAGGTACCCACCAAGTGGAAACATACCTCTTACAACATTTAGAAATCTAAATAAATCGATAAAAGTAAATAACCATTCATCATAAATAAATCATTCATCAAAGATATCAAACATTAATCAAAATATATAATAAACATTCATCCATGATAAATTAAATAAATCAAGTATTGAAATTAAATAAATCAACCATCAAAAAATATAATAAACTATATAATCAAATCTAAAATTAAATAAAGCAATAAATATATAAATTTAGGGTTTTAAAGAATTATCAATTGAATTTAGGGTTTCAGAACGTAGGATTTTAGAAACTAAAGTTTTATAATTAGGGTTTTGAAATTAGGATTTTTAGGGTTTTTGAAACTAGGGTTTTGGAATTAGGGTTTTTAAAACTAGGGTTTTGGAATTAGGGTTTTGGAATTAGAGTTTTGGATAGTTAGGGTTTTTTAAACTAAGGTTTTGGAATTATGGTTTTTAAAACTAGGGTTTTGGAATTGACTTACTACCTAAAAAACATAATTTTGGATTTGGAAAAATAAATTAAGGTTTTGAAAAAATAATCGATATTTTGGAATTTAATAATGAAATGGTTTAGGCTTTTGGATAAAAATAGTTTGAGGTTTTGAGTTTTAATGAAATAACATACGGCTCTCGAAGATAAAGTAAACAAGATTGATTTTAACAATTAATTGTTAACTAATGGGGATTATGAATACCAATTGATAAATGTGATAATTAAAGCAAAAGATTAAAGTTATTAAAACAAAAACCAAAGCAAACGATTAAAACGAAAAAACAATTTACTTCATGTTCAAAGATCAAGCTACTGTGTGTTCAAAGTTGCTGCATGCATGCATGTTCTTATTAATCAAAGAAACAAAACTACTATAATCATAAATAATTCATGATTAAAGATCAAACCTCCACTCGTTAGTTACTCCACAATTAACTTCTGGATGAACAATTAACAAAGACAGCACTGCTGTCTTTGATGAATTGATTACCGATGAATGTTTGATGCTAATATTTTCTGTTTGTTGCCGTCTCTTTGCTATCTTGTTAATGTTCCTTGCCATCCCCTCTTAATGTTCCCTTGTTAATCTTTTCTCCCCTTTTATGAATTCTAAAATATTGTTACTTATAGCCGACCCTCACTCAGAATCCTTAACCTAATATAAAACAGGCCCTAAAACAAATTCTAGTTGAATTAGGAAACATATTGAACCCATGTCAACCTAGTTGCCCTAGGTCGACATGAGACCAACCTCATGTCGACCTTGGGCTGCCCAAGTCGACATGAGGCATGCTCATGTCGATCTTGGGCTGCCAAGGTCGACATGAGGCATGTTCATGTCGACCTAGCCTTCCAAGGTCGACATGAAGCATGCTCATGTCGACCTTGCTTGCCCAAGTCAACATGAGGCATGCTCATGTTGATCTTGGGCTGCCAAGGTCGACATGAAGCATGCTAATGTCTCTAGGCCGGCCTCAATTAAATTATTCTGACCTTTTTTAACTTATGAACCAAAAAATTTTAATTTGTGCCAATTCCACTTGGTTTTAGGGTTTTACAATCAAATATATGCCTCCTTAATTCGAACCGACTCCTTTAAAAATTATAAACTAGGTTTAAATATTTAAAGTCGAATCAAATTTATTTTGGCATCCTTTAATTAGGGCCATATCAAATTGGGGGTAAAAATTAAGGGTTTACAGTGATGGGAAAGGGTGAGACCGTATGGCATAAGGAAAGGAATTAGCAACAAATTTCCTTTACCGCGTTGAATTTGGTTTAGCAAAGTGATGTGGCTGTGAATTATGAAATTGTGATGTACTGTGATAAAAAAAAATATGAAAAAGAAAGTTTAGTAATTATGATGCAGTAACGATGAAAAGTAATAAAAAACAAAAAAAAAACAATAAACAACAAAACATAAAGACGAAAAAAAATCAAAAAGAAAAATAATTACCGCGCTCTTTTGGTTGGAACTACGATGAAGCGGCATCCCGACTAGTAGATCTATATTTCCATCTTCATGATGCACAATAAACTCTAATGACTCGGCATTAGAATGAGTCCTTGACCTTGAAGCATATTTTTTTTTTTTGAAAACTATGTTCTAAATTTGAAAGAATTTGAGAGAATTATAGAAATTGAGAAATTTTGCTTTGAATCAAATGACAGAATTGGTTGGTTTATATAGAGAAATGGCAAGGAAAAAATAAAATTAAAAAGTAAGTTTTACTATTCATGAATAGTAAACTTTACTATTGATAAATAGTAAATTTTACTATTGATGAATATTAAATTACTATTTCCAATAGTAAAATACTATTTATTACTATTTACGAATAGTAAATTACTATTTATAAATAGTAAATAGTGCATGAACAGTGACTACACAGTAAATAAACGGTAAATTCAATTATTTAATTTAATTATTCAAATAATTACGTGTATATAAATATTTTTACACGCATGGGGCAAGAAGAAGACATGTACATAAAAATTAGCCAAACTTTTTGAAATAAAAAATTATTAGCTCGAGTCCAAAACCCAAATTTTTCTCAGGTCCAGAACCTAGAATCTTCCCTAAGTCCATAACTTAACTCGGGTCCAGAACCCAAATTTGTAATACCCCGATTTTGGTGTATATTGGAATAGTAGTTGTGAGAAGATATGTTGGTAAAATATGTAAAGAAAATATTATAAGAGATAGATGTATATGAAGGATGATATGTATATATGGTATTTGAAAAATATGGAAAATATAAATACAATATATTAGAGATATACATATAGCAACATACACATCACATATACATGATGTATATATTGGTATAGGAAAAGTAAGTTGTAAATAATAATAATAATAATAATAATAATAATAATAATAATAATAATAATAATAATAATAATAATAACAACAAGAAGAGAAAAAGAAGAAAAGGAAGTCAAAGGGAATGACAAGTGTGTGGTGGAGAATTTTTAAGGGATTTAATTATATTATTATATATATAAGATAAGATTGAAAAAGGAAGAAAAGATCTTTCTTTCTTTCTTTCCTTCTTCTTCTTCTTCTTCTTCTTGAACGAGAGAGATAGAGAGAGAGAGAGATGTGATTTTGTTGGCATACACATCAAATTCTTAAGGGCATTAAGAGAATTGAAGGTGGATATTGAAAATTTGGCAAAGAATTCAAGTAATTGTTCATTTCTTTGTGTTGATTTCTATTGATTGTGTTTATATTTGATATGGTTAGTGTGTGAAGATGATGATAATGAAAGATTGAAGTATATATATATGTTGAATTGGTATTTAGATGATGATAATATGGTTATTTGTGAGGATGATGATGGATTGTTGAAATTGTTTAGTAAGGGTTTAATATAAATGAGTTGGGAAAATTGAGTAATTGATATATGGATGATGTATATAATGATTATTATTATGATATGTTGAAGTTATATAAGTGTTAAATTGACAGGTGATTTATGAATATAAACTAAGATGTTGATTAAGGGTGTTGTAGTATGGATTTTGGAGTGATTGTGTTTACATGGATGAGAGTTCAAAATGCATAATTTTAGCCTGACACGGCCAGTGACACGGCCATGTCATTGGACGTGTCATAGCTATTGAGAGATAAAGTAATTGACACAGCCATGAACACGCTCGTGTTGTTGGGCGTGTCAATGTTTCTGTGAGGCAGAATGAGTGACACGTCCAGTGACACTCCCGTGTTACTGAGCATGTCAAAGCTTCTGTGTTGTTGGTTTAGGGCACGATTAGGGACACGCTCGTGTTGTTGAGCGTGTCATGTGTAGAGTTTGCCCTAGTTGGTTCGTATCTATATTATCTCATGTGTATCTCTGAGTGAGTGTGTATGATCACATTTTGATTAGGTTTTGAAGAGATTGGGTTGCCCTAATCCATGTGTTGGAGGATTCTTGCAAGAGGAGTTTAGATTGGTGTGAGTTTCTCTTGAGGTAAGTACAAACCCTATATGATTGTATGTATTTGCATGACTATGGGACTTAACACGTTTGTTGGAAAATGTGTTAAGTTATTTATTATATTGTTGATGTGTGAGAAATGTGCTATGATGTGTATTATGTGTACTATGTGGAATGTATGTTGAAGATTCTAAATATATGAATAATGTAATTTGCTATGTATATCTCAATGATGAAATATGAAACTATTATGAATGGATATAAAGGTGAAATGTGAATGATATGATGATCATTCAAATTATATGTACAATGCAATTGGTTATGTATACCCTAATGATGAGATGTGAAGCCATTGTTGTTGGCTATAATGAAGCAAATGAAATAATTTGTAACACCCCTTCCCAACCTACATATGTAAGCTGAGTAGAGGCGCCACACTAACCTAATGTTGCTACCAATTTTACTTAGTCAAATTTTAATTCCGATTTTTACAAAATTTTTGCCATAGTTTCGCCTAAAAATTGAGTCCCAAGTGTCGACAAAACCGGTTTTTTTCTTATTTTTAAAAACATTTTACACAAACCAACGCAAACAAAATCATTCTCAGTACACTCCCAATAAATCCCCCTTGTAACCTCAACTACAACCTGCAAAAAGGATTTACACTTCTAGTACAACATAAAATAAAGGTTTTGTGACAACCCCCATATTTAAATATTACACAGCGGAAGTTATAAAATATTTACATATTTACAAATTCATATACATCAAAACTCAAGTTTTACAACACATAAAATTTATACATGATTGGCAAGTCTGCTCTGATCTTTAAGCTCCCAAAATGGATTCTTCAAGGTCTACTCTCACTAGGTCTTGATGAACTCTCGGGTTCAACTCTATCAACTCTACTACCTGCGCGATTAAACACTATCGCGCTAAGCCAACGGCTTAGTAAGATAAAACATGCTAACGGTATGCTTTAATGAAATGCAATGCCACATATGTTATTGATAAGATCAACATCATAAATATAAAGTTAACCACACAATTATGCATTTCACAAATCATAGTCATATGAGCATACCACATTTAAACATCTTTTCACATTCAACATTAATCAATCATACTCCATAACCAACATCTCATTTCATTAAACTCATAACATTATTTAGGACATTCATATAACCTTGACACCTATGGGCCCAACAAGTATTTAATACGATATTCAGAGTTCAGAGTTACTGCTTTGGTTCATAGTCACAATAATCACGCCCGTAGGCAATGTATATACATGTATCTCTATCCATGGATAGTGTAACAGACCCAGTCTCTTGGATCATCAACTCAACACATATGAGGAGATCCTCAACCCGGCAAGACTGTTACAAATCATATATCTCATAGTGTAACAGACCCAGTCTCTTGGACCATCAACTCAACACCTATGAGGAGGTCCTCAACCCGGCAAGACTGTTACCTTTCATCATTTCTTAGGCATGCCACCCAAATCCAGAACTCTGAAACTGAATAACATATTAAACAAACAATTCATTTCCATTCTCAATTCTCATCACATTTAGGCAAACATGCCTTCTTTCTTTCAATTACATCATCTTAGCCAATAACAATGGCTTCACATTTCATTTCACAATATAACATCTCATTATTCAAGTATATATATATATCTCATCCATGATCACATTATATCTCACATAGCATCATTCATAAATATCAACATTTCATTCCACATTACTCATGAAACACATTACCATTCACAAGGCACAACATAACATTGTTCAATCTCAACAATGCAATTAGGGCAAAGAACAATTGATTATAACATTCATTGATTCAAGTGTGTTTAAAGTGTTTAGGGTTAGGTTTAAGGACCAACCTACCTTTGGAGAACCAAAGCAATGCAAGAAGAACAAAGAATTAAAACCCTAACCATAAATAGTACATTCTGGTTTTAAACTCCATTTTATCCTTATTTTGAAAAATTGTATAAAATAATCTACTTGACTAAAAATTCTAAAATTTTTACAGAATTTAGTTTTGTATCTTAAAATCATCCCTTTAAAATTTCAGATCAAACTGAACACAAAATCTTGGTCAAATAGTTCACCTAACCAGACTGCCCCAATTGCCCTGCATCCTGGCAGCAGTTCTGAACTTTGTGAATTCCATAAATCAAATTCAATCAACGTGATTCCAAATTATTTTTCTCAAATACTAAACTCACTAAGCAACAACATATCCAAAATTCAATTGGATATGATTTTTCTACATTTTATTAAAAATCCCGAAATATAGCTGTCTCAGTTAAGGTACCTGCTGGAACAGGTCTAATAAAAATAATCTTTCTAAACTCATAACCATTCCAAAATCGAATCAACATATTTTTCAGTCATTCTAGACTCATAGAGGCACAACATATCAAAAATTCACTTCAAGAACATTTTTCTATAATTAATTAAAAATCATACAAATCACAGCCTTTACTAATTGTAAAACAGAAACAATTTCACTAAACACAACTCTTACTCTTCCATCACCAACACCAACCTAGCTTCTTATCTATAATTCCATTTCAACACTTTTACACAAACACACTCCATCAAACTCAAACAAAATTCCAAATAGAACAAGAGAAATCAAGAGAAAACTTACCTTAAATGAAGAATTTGCACAAATCTCTAACCAACACCCTTGATTCCTTCTTCAATTTGCTTCAAACCTCAAGATCACCTCTCTTTCTCTCTTTGTCTATGGAGAATCCGGCCACACATGAAGAGAAGCAGAAAATATGAAGAGCAAAGTCAAATTTGGCTTCTTATATCCATCAAGTGTTTTTAACCTTGCAATTACTAAAACACCCTTCACCATTTAACTAACCTTTTGTCTCATCTAAGCCCTTATATGTAATTTCATTAACAACCAAAAATATCTTCTTCCACTTAACCATCACCTTGACTCTTCATTTGACCAATGTATATGTTAATTATATCATCATATAAACAACATATACATTTGTCTCTAAACCCTAAATTTCTTCTCCAAAACACATATACATATACTTTCTCTTCTCAATTTCTTTTCTCTTACAATTTAACACATATATTCAATCCAATATATAACAATAACAACAACAACAATATGCAAAACTTCTAGGGCATAAATGAGGATATTACAATTCTCCCCCTCTAAAAAGAAATTTCGTCCTCGAAATTACCTGATATCAACTCTGAAATAGTTGAGGATATTGCTCTCGCATAGTTTGCTCACTTTCCCAAGTTGCTTCTTCTTTTGCATGATTCTTCCAAAGAATCTTCACCAATGGCACTTTCTTGTTCCTCAATTCTTTCACATCACGTGCCAAGATAGCAACTGGTTCTTCTTCAAATGTCAAATCTGGGCTCACTTCGATAGACTCAAACGGCAACACATGAGATGGATCTGACCTGTACCTCCTCAACATAGAAACATGGAATACATTATGAATACGATCTAACTCAGGTGGCAAAGCAAGTCGATATGCAACTGGCCCAACTCTTTCTAACACTTCATACGGCCCAATGAAACGAGGACTCAATTTTCCTTTCCGACCAAACCTCAAAATCTTCTTCCAAGGAGATACTTTCAAAAACACCTTATCTCCAACATCAAACTGAATGTCTCTCCTCTTTAGATCTGCATAAGACTTCTGTCGGTCTGAAGCTGCTTTTAACCTACCTCGGATCAACTTCACTTTTTCCTCAGTTTCTTGAATCAAATCAGGTCCAATTATTTTACCTTCACCAAGTTCGCTCCAACAAAGTGGTGTTCTGCACCGTCTACCATACAATGCCTCGAACGGTGCCATACCAATGCTAGATTGGTGACTGTTGTTGTAAGCAAACTCCACAAGAGGTAAGAATCTATCCCAACTTCCAGTGAAATCGATGACACAGCTTCTCAACATATCCTCAATAATCTGTATCACCCTCTCTGACTGTCCATCCGTCTGTGGATGAAAAGCAGTGCTGAAGTACAGTCGAGAACCCAAAGCACTATGCAAACTCTTCCAAAATCTTGAAGTAAACCGGGGATCTCGATCAGACACTAAAGAAGTTGGAACACCATGCAATTTCACAATCTCCTGAATATACAGCTCAGCCAATCTCTCCAAAGAGTAATCCATCCGCACCGGAAGGAAATGAGCTGTCTTAGTCAATCTATCCACAATCACCCATATGGCATCATGCTTCTTTTGTGTCAATGGCAAACCAGACACAAAATCCATTGTCACTCTTTCCCATTTCCATTCTGGCACTGACAATGTTTGAAGCAACCCGGTTGGAACTTGATGCTCTGCTTTAACCTTCTGACAAGTGAGACATTTATATACAAACTCAGCAATGTCTCTCTTCAACCTAATCCACCAATAATGCTGTCTCAAATCATGATACATCTTGGTATTACCCGGATGCATAGCAAACATCGACTGATGTGCTTCTTCCAAAATAACTCTCTTCAAATCAGCATCATCGGGTACACACAATTTGCTCTTGAACCAGAGACTCCCATCATCTCTCACAACAAAATCTCTAGTCTTTCCATCGTGACAATCTGAAATAATCTTCTGAATCTTCATATCAGTCAACTGAGCCTCTCTGATATGATCCAATAAAACTGGTTTCAAATGCAATTGTGCCAACAATGCACCATCATCACAAGATACAAAGTTAGCACGCAGAGCTCTCAATTCAACAAGCAACGAGAGCGAATAAATTGTTAAACCAGCTAAAGACTTCCGACTCAAGGCATCAGCAACAACATTTGCTTTACCTGGATGATAGTCAATCAAGCAGTCGTAGTCTTTAATCAATTCTAACCATCTCCTCTGACGAAGATTGAGTTCTTTCTGGACACCCAAATACTTCAAACTCTTGTGATCAGTGTAGATGAAACATTTCTCCCCAAACAGATAGTGGCGCCAAATCTTCAATGCAAACACAATGGCAGCCAATTCCAAATCATGGGTTGGATAGTTAAGCTCATGCGGTTTCAACTGTCGAGATGCATAAGCTATAACTTTGCTCGGATCAACTCTAATACCCTCTGCTGAAACTATATGTCCGAGAAAAGCTACTTGATCCAACCATAACTCACATTTCGACAATTTGGCAAATAACTGCTTTTCTCTCAAAATCTGCAACACAATCCGCAGATGCATATCATGTTCCTCTTCATTCCGCGAATACACCAGTATATCATCAATGAAGACCACTACAAACTGATCCAAATAGGGCCTAAACACCTTATTCATCAAATCCATAAAAGCTGCAGGTGCATTCGTTAGACCAAAAGGCATAACTAAAAACTCATAATGCCCATACCTGGTCCGAAAAGCAGTCTTAGGAACATCTTCACTTCTTACCCTCAGCTGATGGTACCCAGATCTCAAATCAATTTTGGAGAACACTGACGCTCCCTTCAACTGATCAAAGAGATCATCGATTCTAGGCAAAGGATATTTATTCTTAATGGTCACCTTGTTCAATTGCCTATAATCGATACACAACCTCATAGTACCATCTTTCTTCTTCACAAAAAGCACAGGAGCTCCCCAAGGAGAAACACTGGGGCGAATAAATCCTTTGTCCAACAACTCCTGTAATTGCACTTTCAACTCCCTCAATTCTGCTGGTGCCATTCTATAAGGAGTAATGGAGATAGGAGCGGTACCAGGCAACAATTCAATACCAAACTCCACGTCTCTTTCAGGAGGCAATCCTGGCAACTCCTCTGGAAAAACATCTGGGAACTCTGCCACTGTGGCAATGCTATCAATTTGAAAACCTTTTACTCTAGTATCTACCACATGAGCAAGATAGGCATCACACCCCTTCCTAATCAATCTCCTGGCTGCAACAGCTGAAACAAATAAGGAAGCTAGCTGTTCTTGCTCATTAGATACTATTACCTCTCTACCATCACCAGTTCTCAAAGAAACAATTTTCTTTTTACAATCCACCACAGCTCCATGTCGAGATAGCCAATCCATGCCTAAGATCACATCATATTCCTTAAATGGCATCTCAATCAAATCTCCAAAGAACTCCTCACCCTGCACCCTCACTACACTATCCCGGTGCACCTTACTCACAACCACACTATGCCCTAACGGATTTGTTACTAACACATCAAATCCTAGGGACTCAGCATGCATATCATACACAGGCAAAACAGATGCACTAATATATGAATGTGTGGAACCCGGATCAATCAAAGCAAGTACTGGAGTATTAAATAAAGAAAAAGTACCAGCTATGACTGCCGATGCACCCGGCTGCCTCTGCATAACATACATCCTCTGGGAAGATCCAACCTCCTCTGGTCTACCCTCCCTGGATGTAGCACCTCCTCTAGAACTGAACCCTGGTCTACCTCCTCGGCTGGCACCTCTGCCTCCTCTGCCTCCCCTCACACTAGCTCGAGAAGCAGCAGAATCAACTGACATCTGCTCCTGCCTCTCAGGACAGTCTCTCACAAAGTGGTCAGGTGATCCACACCTGAAGCATACCCCTGATCTACTATGCCTCCAACAAACGCCCCCATGTCTTCCACCACACTGGTTACACAAAGGTAAGGTGGATCTCTGAACTCCAGGAGTAGGAGCACTCGCTACTGACGCTGCAGGTCTAAATCTCTGCCTCTGGGACTGCACTGACCTACCCGCTGGTCTCTGGCTCCTACTACTCCGAGGAACAAAACTTCCTCTACCCCTCTTCGCAGAAGAAGACCCTGCCTCTAACTGGGGCCTTCTAACCCTAACCTCCTCCTCTGAAACAGCTGCAATAACTTGAGCTCGCTCTACACTTCGAGCTGCTGCCACAAGTTGTGAGAAATCCTGATATCTGGATCCAGCCACTAAGCACATGATCGAGGGCCTCAATCCCTCCTCAAATCGCCGACATCTATCAATCTCATCAGCAATGATGCCCCCAGCATACTGGCTCAGTCGAATAAACTCAACCTCATACTCAGTTACGGTCCGATGATCTTGCTTCAAATCTAGAAACTCTCTTTTCTTCCCATCTTTATACTCCCTAGGAGTATACTTCAACTCAAATTCTCTCAGAAAATCCGCATAAGACAGGGTTGGTGGATCATCCATCGAATGTGGCACCGTCTTCCACCAATCGTAGGCGTCCTTCTGTAGCAAAGATCTTGCATAGTCAAACTTTTCCTCTGAAGTGGCTTGTAACTGAACAAATACCCTCTGTACTCTGTCAAGCCACTGCTCTGCCACAGCTGGATCAGTAGTGCCTACAAAATCTTCAGCTCCATACTTCCTCAGTTTGTCATAATGCCTCACAGAAACTACAGGCTGAGGGGGTGGTGGCTGTGGTTGCACAGGTGCTGGTCTCATAGCTTCCATCATATTCCTAAACCAGGCTGGCGGAACCTCCTCCCCAGCTGGTCTACCCGACACCGAAACAGGTGCCTCCTCAACACTATCAACTCTAGCTCCCTCAGCAGGAGCAATACTCTCGGCACTACCCTCAATCGACTGACGAGAGTGAGAATCCATCACAACCTAAGTCTGCAAACACAACAGAATACCTCTTATTAAAGATCAGAGACTGCCAATCCCAAACATGTATTTTTGTTCAAAAACTCACTTTTTAAGTAAAAATAGTCTTTTTCTTACATTTTACCTAGGTTGAGAATCTCAAACCTAGGCTCTGATACCAAAACAATTGTAACACCCCTTCCCAACCTACATATGTAAGCTGAGTAGAGGCGCCACACTAACCTAATGTTGCTACCAATTTTACTTAGTCAAATTTTAATTCCGATTTTTACAAAATTTTTGCCATAGTTTCGCCTAAAAATTGAGTCCCAAGTGTCGACAAAACCGGTTTTTTTCTTATTTTTAAAAACATTTTACACAAACCAACGCAAACAAAATCATTCTCAGTACACTCCCAATAAATCCCCCTTGTAACCTCAACTACAACCTGCAAAAAGGATTTACACTTCTAGTACAACATAAAATAAAGGTTTTGTGACAACCCCCATATTTAAATATTACACAGCGGAAGTTATAAAATATTTACATATTTACAAATTCATATACATCAAAACTCAAGTTTTACAACACATAAAATTTATACATGATTGGCAAGTCTGCTCTGATCTTTAAGCTCCCAAAATGGATTCTTCAAGGTCTACTCTCACTAGGTCTTGATGAACTCTCGGGTTCAACTCTATCAACTCTACTACCTGCGCGATTAAACACTATCGCGCTAAGCCAACGGCTTAGTAAGATAAAACATGCTAACGGTATGCTTTAATGAAATGCAATGCCACATATGTTATTGATAAGATCAACATCATAAATATAAAGTTAACCACACAATTATGCATTTCACAAATCATAGTCATATGAGCATACCACATTTAAACATCTTTTCACATTCAACATTAATCAATCATACTCCATAACCAACATCTCATTTCATTAAACTCATAACATTAATTAGGACATTCATATAACCTTGACACCTATGGGCCCAACAAGTATTTAATACGATATTCAGAGTTCAGAGTTACTGCTTTGGTTCATAGTCACAATAATCACGCCCGTAGGCAATGTATATACATGTATCTCTATCCATGGATAGTGTAACAGACCCAGTCTCTTGGATCATCAACTCAACACATATGAGGAGATCCTCAACCCGGCAAGACTGTTACAAATCATATATCTCATAGTGTAACAGACCCAGTCTCTTGGACCATCAACTCAACACCTATGAGGAGGTCCTCAACCCGGCAAGACTGTTACCTTTCATCATTTCTTAGGCATGCCACCCAAATCCAGAACTCTGAAACTGAATAACATATTAAACAAACAATTCATTTCCATTCTCAATTCTCATCACATTTAGGCAAACATGCCTTCTTTCTTTCAATTACATCATCTTAGCCAATAACAATGGCTTCACATTTCATTTCACAATATAACATCTCATTATTCAAGTATATATATATATCTCATCCATGATCACATTATATCTCACATAGCATCATTCATAAATATCAACATTTCATTCCACATTACTCATGAAACACATTACCATTCACAAGGCACAACATAACATTGTTCAATCTCAACAATGCAATTAGGGCAAAGAACAATTGATTATAACATTCATTGATTCAAGTGTGTTTAAAGTGTTTAGGGTTAGGTTTAAGGACCAACCTACCTTTGGAGAACCAAAGCAATGCAAGAAGAACAAAGAATTAAAACCCTAACCATAAATAGTACATTCTGGTTTTAAACTCCATTTTATCCTTATTTTGAAAAATTGTATAAAATAATCTACTTGACTAAAAATTCTAAAATTTTTACAGAATTTAGTTTTGTATCTTAAAATCATCCCTTTAAAATTTCAGATCAAACTGAACACAAAATCTTGGTCAAATAGTTCACCTAACCAGACTGCCCCAATTGCCCTGCATCCTGGCAGCAGTTCTGAACTTTGTGAATTCCATAAATCAAATTCAATCAACGTGATTCCAAATTATTTTTCTCAAATACTAAACTCACTAAGCAACAACATATCCAAAATTCAATTGGATATGATTTTTCTACATTTTATTAAAAATCCCGAAATATAGCTGTCTCAGTTAAGGTACCTGCTGGAACAGGTCTAATAAAAATAATCTTTCTAAACTCATAACCATTCCAAAATCGAATCAACATATTTTTCAGTCATTCTAGACTCATAGAGGCACAACATATCAAAAATTCACTTCAAGAACATTTTTCTATAATTAATTAAAAATCATACAAATCACAGCCTTTACTAATTGTAAAACAGAAACAATTTCACTAAACACAACTCTTACTCTTCCATCACCAACACCAACCTAGCTTCTTATCTATAATTCCATTTCAACACTTTTACACAAACACACTCCATCAAACTCAAACAAAATTCCAAATAGAACAAGAGAAATCAAGAGAAAACTTACCTTAAATGAAGAATTTGCACAAATCTCTAACCAACACCCTTGATTCCTTCTTCAATTTGCTTCAAACCTCAAGATCACCTCTCTTTCTCTCTTTGTCTATGGAGAATCCGGCCACACATGAAGAGAAGCAGAAAATATGAAGAGCAAAGTCAAATTTGGCTTCTTATATCCATCAAGTGTTTTTAACCTTGCAATTACTAAAACACCCTTCACCATTTAACTAACCTTTTGTCTCATCTAAGCCCTTATATGTAATTTCATTAACAACCAAAAATATCTTCTTCCACTTAACCATCACCTTGACTCTTCATTTGACCAATGTATATGTTAATTATATCATCATATAAACAACATATACATTTGTCTCTAAACCCTAAATTTCTTCTCCAAAACACATATACATATACTTTCTCTTCTCAATTTCTTTTCTCTTACAATTTAACACATATATTCAATCCAATATATAACAATAACAACAACAACAATATGCAAAACTTCTAGGGCATAAATGAGGATATTACATAATTGGGGCATGTTTGCCTAGATGATTATGAAGAAATGAGAATGGAATTGATAATGAAATAATAAACGTATTGTGTGCCTAATGTGTTATTCACTTTTTAGAGTTTTGTTGTTGGTGGCATGCCTAATAGTAACAATCTCTTGAAGCTGGGTTGGGCTTAATTCTTGAAGCCAAGTTGGGTTGAAGTTTAGCATGCTTAACTCCCCTTGAAGCTTGGTTGGGTCTAGTCCTTGAAGCCTAGTTGAGATGTTATAAACCCTTGAAGCTAGGTTGGGTTTGATCCTTGAAGCCAAGTTGGGTTGATGCTTAGCATGCTTCGCTCCCCTTGAAGCTTGGTTGGGCCTAATCCTTGAAGCCTAGTTGGGATAATGATAAATGTGAAAATTAAACCAAAACATTAACTCTGAAAGTTGAATGACATATTAGTTTTTTTTGGGCCCATGCTTGTCTTTGCTTAAAGGTGAATTATGAATGATGAATTAATTGAATAATATAATGACATGTAATGTTCTGAAGTATGATATGATTACAATACATAGGTAAATTATTGAAAAGAAATGTGGCCTGAGAAGCTATGCTGAATGATGAGATTATGAATGTTCTAATAAGTCATGGAATTGTGGTTTGTGTTATTGATATATGTATATATGTATATAATTATGAGATTAGTAAAAATATATGAAAAGTGTAATTGAAAATGAAAAAACATGATAAGAAAATAATGATACATGAAGTTAATATATGAGTATGATTTTCTGTAATGTATGTTTATAATATTTATTTGTACTACTAAGCTTTCGAGCTTAGCGCGGTTGTGTAAATCGCGCAGATGAGTAGGTGGTTGATCTAGAAGTCAAATCGTTATGCCACGAGAAGGGTAAGAGTATTTCGAGACCAACTAGAAGGTGGTGCATACATGTACAATTTAATTATGTTGTTTTTTGATAAAAGTGTATTCATATGTATAAATGAATTTTGGTAAAGACAAGATAATTATATATATGTAATATCATCAAAAGTATAATGATTTTGCAAATGTTCTTTAAATAAAATGTATTATTGTTTGGAACTAAAGTAAAGGTTTTTAGTTTGAAATTAAAAGTGACATTCTTATATTTTATATACGTACTGTATGTATACAAGGTATATGTATAGTACTTATATAGAGTATAGGGTGTTACAAAATTACCCTTAGGTCCAGAACCTAGAATCTTTTCTAAGTCCAGAACTTAGCTCGGGTCTAGAACCCAAATTACCCTTAGGTCCAGAACCTAGAATCTTTTCTAAGTCTAGAACTTAGCTCGGGTCCAGAACCCAAATTACCTTAGGTCCAGAACATAGAATCTTTCCTAAGTCCAGAACTTAGCTTGGGTCCAGAACCCAAATTTTCCTTAGGTCCAAAACCTAGAATCTTTCCTAAGTCCAAAACTTAGCTCGGGTCCAGAACTCAAATTTTCCTTAGGTCCAGAACTTAGCTCGGGTCCAGAACCCAAAATTTCCTTAGGTCCAGAACCTAGAATCTCTTTTAAGTCTAGAACTTAGCTCGGGTCCAGAGCCCAAATTTTCTTTAGGTCCAGAACCTAGAATCTCTTTTATGTCCAGAACTTAACTCGAGTCCAGAGCCCAAATTACCTGTAGATCCAGAACCTAGAATCTCTTTTAAGTCCAGAACTTAACTCGGGTCCAGAACCCAAATTTTCCTTAGATCCAGAACCTAGAATCTCTTTTATGTCCAGAACTTAGCTCGGGTCCAGAACCCAAATTTTCCTTAGGTCAAGAACCTAGAATCTCTTTTAAGTCCAGAACTTAGCTCTGGTCCAAAACCCAAATTTTCCTTAGGTCCAGAACCTAGAATCTCTTTTAAGTCCAGAACTTAGCTCAGATCCAGAACCCAAATTTTTCTTAGGTCTAGAACCAAAAATTATGCTTAGGTCCAGAAACTAAAATTATCCTTGAGTCCAGAACTAGAACCGGGTCTAAAGCCCAAAACTCATCCATCTCAAAAATTAAATCTTATTGCTTTTCACTCTCTTTCACTAAAGTCTCAGATCATTCAAGCAGGGGGCAAACTGTAGACCCTTAATTTTTGACCCAGTCCAGTCCAATATATTTTAATTAGTCCAAAATATTTTTGTGTTGTCCAATATGTTTTAATTAGTCCAAAACAATTTTTGTTTTCTTAATTAAATAATGTTTGCTTTAGTATTTAATTTTATTAATAAAAAATAAAAAATAATAATAGACAAATAAATAAAAAATCGGAGACAAAATTTTTCGTCGCCGAAAAAGGTTGCGGCGAAATGGCCCACAGGCCAATTTTCACCCCCAGCCCGCAGCCACCTACGGCAGCTTTTTTGCCAGCGCAATTTTTCCGCAGTAGTTTTCTTTCGCCAGCTAAATTTTTCGGTTTCGGTTTCCTTTTCTTAATTAATGTTAGATTCCATGAATAACTAAAATTAATCATAAAAATCTTCTATAAATAAGGACTAAAACAATACAGAAAGGGGGGTGAAATTTGGAACCAAAATTGAGGAGGAAAACTTTGAAAAATAAATCGGAATTTAAGAATTCCTTCTAGCAGTGAAATTGATCGAATTTTTGAGAAAGCTAACAAGCAAATTCAATCCATCAAAGGCAACCATCTTGCCTTTATTTTTGTTCATCCAAGAAGTAATTTTTGGTGGAACCAACAAATAGAGGTATGAATGTCTAATTTCTTCACAGTAGCTTAAACCATCCAATTGTCTCTTTTGATTCAAAAACCCTAGAACTTTAATTTACCTTTTCTAAAGCATAAAAACCTTAATTCGTTTCTTTGTTTTCCAAAAATCTTAAAATTGTTATTTTTGTTTCTTCAAAATCTCAAAACCCTAATTTGCTTTCCAAATGTCAAAACGCTAAATTGAATCTGCTCCTTTCCAAAAACACTAAAAAATATCTTTTTTGTTTCTATAAACCTTAAATCGTTTTGTTTATTTTCATAAAGTTTCATAAAATTATCAATTGTTTTTCCAAATACTAAAATCTAATGCATTCTCCAAAACCCTAATTCTAAAATTCTAAAACCCTAATTCAACTCCAAAATCCAAAACAGTAAACCCTAAACTAGCTAACCTAAACCCTAAAGTTTTCTTAAACCCTAATTCACTTAAAACCATTAAACCCTAATTTTTCTAAACCCTAATCCTTTAAACCTTGAAATTTTATAAACCTAAATATTCAAATTCAAACACAGTAAGCCTATAACAACAATCCAGTAACCGTAAATCATAAATATAATGTTTTAAAGTGTCTAAACCCAAATTTCATGATTTCACTCTTCAAACACTAATTCGATTAATCAAATAATTTTATCAACCTCTTAAATTATAAAATTTTAATCCATTTCATTTCCTTTAAAACGTACAGTAGCCTAGACAAATAACAATAATAATATCTTAAAACCCTAAATGTTAATTAAAGAAATTTAAATAGAAACAGTAACCCTAATTTGAATATTTACTTGCTTTATTTAATTTATGTAGTCTATTACATACTTTAATCTATTTTCAATGCTTTGTTGATTTATTTAATTTCAATGCTTAATTTATTTAAATTATCATGGATGAATGTTTATATTTTGATTGATGTTTAATGTCTTTGGTGAATGATTTATTTATTCGATTTATTTAGATTTCTAAATGTTGTAAGAGGTATGTTTCCACTTGGTGGGTACCTTATTAGCTAAATATCATGTAATTTAAATTGTTTTTATATTTTAGAACCAATGTAAAGGACATGTTTATACCTTTCGGTGGGTGTCCTATTTAGGCATGGATTATGTAAGGGCATGTTTTCATCTTCGGATGGGTGTCCATTTATTTGTTTCGCTTGGACATTGCTTTGATTTTAATATAATGATGCTTTCTTTTAATTGTTGTGTGTAATATGGATAATATTGTTATATTTAAGAATTTTATAATATTAAGACCTGTAAAGGAGGCCGGTTCCAATAAACCGGCCATTGTGGGGGTGCTGGGCCATTTCTCACCTTCCCCACACGTACCCAACTTTTCAAACCCATTAGGGGGTTTGGGATTCCTTAGGAATGGAGTCATCCACCCCTTTCTTTTTTCCGGCCCATCCGGGTGGCAACTCTATTTTCTCTAGACTTAGGTCCGTGTTCTCTAAGGCCCCGAGCATAAACAGTGCCGAAGTTGCAAGAACCATTCCACCGGGAGTTGGGGCGAAAATCCCCGCTCACAGTAAGAATTCTCAAAATTCAACTAAAGTTCATTATTCTGCTCTAATTTTTTAGATAATCCTTTAATTTTCAAAATTAGAACCCTAATTCATCATTTTTCCTAATTTTGGAGATTATCATTTGATCTTCAAAATTGATTTAATAAATAAAAATCAACTTTTCCTCAAAATCAAATTAAACATTTTCAATTCAAAATCATTTTCAAATTAGGGTTTCATCCAGTTGTCTGCCAAA
Organism: Garcia nutans; assembly: GCA_947685225.1. Classification (NCBI taxonomy): domain Eukaryota; kingdom Viridiplantae; phylum Streptophyta; class Magnoliopsida; order Malpighiales; family Euphorbiaceae; genus Garcia; species Garcia nutans. The sequence continues at coordinate 31,184,206 of CANTUV010000011.1, read as the reverse complement.
ACTATTTTCAAATTACGGTTTCATCTATTTGTCTCCCAAAAGTATTTTTAAATTAAGGTTTCATCTAGTTGTCTCCTAAAACCATTTTCTAATTAGGGTTTCATCCACTTGTTTCTAAAAATCATTTTTAAAATAAGAGTTGTCTCCCAAAACCATTTTCAAAATAGGATTTCATCCAATTAATCCTAAGGTTATTTTTCTAAATTAGGTTTCATTTAGCTTATCCTAAGGTTGTTTTTTCTAAATTAGGTTTCATCCTGTTGATCCTAAGGTTATTTTCTAAATTATGTTTCATCTAGTTGATCTTAACGTTAGTTTTATAAATTAGGTTTTATCCAGTTGATCCTAAGGTTGTTTTTTCTAAATTAGGTTTCATCCAGTTGATCCTAAGGTTATTTTTCTAAATTAGGTTTCATCCAGTTGGACCTAGAATTTATCTATAACACTCTTATACCCTATATACGTACAACACATATAACCTATATACATAAAGTATGTTTATAAAATACAAGAGTGCTACAATATTGAACTATAAAAACACTTTCATTTCATAATATAAACTTACTACTTTATAAATACATATAATGCAATTGAATAAATATAGTTAAAATATAATTTTATTAATTTATTAACAAAAATCTTCAAAAAAATTTGCTAGAGTTTTGTCTGTAATTTCAATAAATTCCAAAATCTCAAAGTACATAGCCTACATAAAATAGCACTCCCAAAAACTCTTTTCATTCTAAAATCACCTCTTCCATATTATACATCCAAGATTTCCATAATAAAAAACAATATTCATTATATTTGCACATATATACTTGAATCCTCAAACTTTGTTTAAAATACATATATTATATTTATAACATAACATAACCATGTTATATAGAAAGTACAATTACACATGTATGCAACACCATCTAAAGTTGGTCTTATGGCTAAACCCTACCTTTTTAGTCAATCCTAACACCTAGACCTGCTTGGGTCTACTAGGACTCCGCTGCTTTGCAACTTTGTCACTTGCGGGATACAGTCAACATCGCTAGGCCCGAAAGTTTAGTAGTACATACTTTGATAACATAAAATATTTTAAAAATCAATTTATGCTTCATGACTTGCAAAACATCATTCTATCAACACATGAAACGCCCATTTACACATTCTTTATCTTATACAATTCATCATTATATCACAAATTCATACATTGGGCCCAACAAGTCCATACACAATATCCAAGTTCCAAAACAACTGATTTGACCCCATCATGAACCGAAGGTCTGACACTAGGGATCTAAGTGCCACAGACCACTTGAAAGTGCATCCCCTATTGACATTAGAAATCTAAGTGGCATATACCACCCGAAGGCGCATCCCCTATTGACACTAGTGTGTCTCGTCCAAAGGCATACCAATAAATGTGACAATAGTATATCTCGCCCAACGGTGTAATAAACATTATGACATATCTTTGGCATGCCAACTCAACAGTACCATCATCAACCTTCTAGAACAAGTAATCGTGTAGGGCTAACAAACACATAATATCTAATTACATTTTCATATCCTTTTTCATGTTGTCACTCTTCACAATTTTCCACATTCCACATATATTTTCATATTATTATCCCTTTTGTTAATTTCCCATATTTTTCACATTTCTCTATCACATTGCATATAATTCTTTAATTATATTCACCATGTATCTCACTTTCATAATGCCAACATACAAATAGCATTTCCAATACATATTACAAAACATTAGCATTTTTCCAATAAACCATAACTTTTAAACCAAAACTAATACAAAAATCATGTTTTTAAACCATAATGCATAAGATAATAAGTAATGTCACTGTGAAGAATGTCATCATTTTTTAAAGATTGTCAGTATAGATGATGGCAAGCATGTACATTCAATTAAAATGTTAACAAAGAATGCACTAATCTTGAAAAGCTCCAAAACCAACTCAAATTTTTTTTTCAAGCCCAACTTTCACTAAAACCTAAATACATCCTATAGACCCTTAATTTTTGACTCAGTCCAGTCTGATATTTTTAAATAGTCTAACATAATTCTTTTGGTATTTTTTAATAATATTTATTACTTATTGTATTTGTTTTTAATTAAAATAAAAAATATAAAAAAAGAAGAAGAGAAGATAAAAAATAAATTGAAAATAAAAATCGGCGACGGAAGAATTTGCGATGAAAATTTTTTATCGCGGGCGACGAATTGGCTTCGGCCAATTCGCCGCAAAATTTTTCTAATGCGAATTGGCTTGGCCTACACCCGAGCCTGCAGCACCCAAGCCCAGCACCCGCAGATTTTCTTTGCCAGCACAATTTCGCATGCACTGCCCACGCGCGATTTTGCCAAAATCCTATTATACTTTATTTTAATTTTATTTCCTAAAAGAGTTTTTATTTCTTTAGCCAATTATTATTAGGATTTTATTTTTTCCTGTAAATACCACATTAAAATGCACAGACTTGGGACTTTGGACTTTTGATCTAAAAAAGAGGATTTGGACCTTTGGAGCTCGAAATTATTTTTGGCAGTCTATTCATAATCTCAAACTTGAAGAATCAAGAGGCAGCAAACAATATACAACCCATCAAAGGTAGCCCACACTGTCTTTGTTATTATTCAAGATTGTGGTGGAACCAACAACGCAGGTCTGAATCTCTATTTCTTTATTTATGTTTATAATAGCTTCATCATACAATTTGATCAATTGTTTAAACATACATGCTTTTGTTATTTGATCAATTATTCTATTTACCCTCTAAACATTATTTAAAACTCTAAAAAGTGATTTTTCAAAACCCTAAAAACCTTAATACCCGTAAAACTAACTCTTAAAATTTAAAACCCTAATTACACTTTTCTAAAACCACAAAACAATAATCCGTTTTCTTAAAACCCTAACCAAATCTATTTTTCTAAGATATACAGTAGCTTATTTCTTCCAATTTCAAAACCCTATTTTCTAAATCTTAAACCCTAAAATCTTAATTTTCTAAGATTTACCGCCGTATGGGCTCGTCGAAGGGATCATTATTTATTTGTGTATTGTAAGTCTTTATGTTTAACTTCCTTTATTATGATTATTCAAAATACAATAGCTTTATTTAAAATACAAACCTAAACCCTAATTTATTCAAACCATAAATCATAATTAATTCTATTTTCCAAATAATCATTGTAGCTTGTTCCTTTCAAATATCTAAAGATTTTATTTTATTTTTGTAAGCTTCAATCTTATTTACTTAAACCCTAATTGTTAAACATAAAACCCATGAAATCCTAATTGATACATGAACCCTAAAGTTATATACTTACTATTTTATTTAAATTTGATGAATGTTTATTATATATTTTGACTGATGTTTGATGTCTTTGATTATTGATTTATTTAATTTCGATAATTGATTTGTTTATCTTGAATGGATGTTTATTTTTATTGATTTGTTTTGATTTCAAAACTTTGTAAGTGGTATGTTTCCATATGTTGGGTACCTCATGTCACATCCGTGATTCTGGAAATATTAAAGTTGTATATACCCTATATATATCTAGTGTATATATAACCTATACATATGGTATATTAATTGTATATGATAGATTAATACATTACATTACATACTTAATATATTTAATACACAAATAAGATACATTTGATGTGTATATAAGATACACATTACATATGCATATGTGTAATATCCCAAATTTTTAAAAAGTTCTAATTTTTAGAAATTTAATAAAATAAATTATAATTTAAATGGATAAATTAAATTAATGGCTTTAAATGAAAAATGAAGAAATTTTAAGTGAAAAATTGGAATATAAATGTAAAATATATACAACATAAAAGTCAACACTTTTTAAAAGAAAAGTCAAAGTAAAAGGGTATTTTGGTAATTAAATCTTAGAAATTTAAAATTAATAAAATAATTCAAAAATAAATTATTTTTGAATGGAAGAGGGATTTTGGACTTTTAATTTATTAAATAAATAATTAAATAATTAATTATTAAATTATTTTAATATATATATGGTTTAAAATAAAGATGAAAAGAAAAAGAAAATTAAAAGTTTTTCCATCTTCTTCGTCTTCTAAAGGGCCAAAACTCCATTGATGGTGGCCAAGGATTTTTCCTTCTTCAATACTCAATTTATTGAAGAGATTTCAAGGATTTAAGAGGAGTCTTGTTAATTTCTTCCATAGTAAGTTTTTCATCTTAATCTTTGGAATTTTATAAATTTATGAATATGTTGAGTTTGGGGTTTTGATGTAGTATGTTATAATTATTGGAATGGGTGTGTATGATGTTATTTTTGGTAGTTAACAATGATTTTAAGGTTGGATTAAAGAAATGGTTGAGTTTGGGTAAGATTGGTGAAGAGAGAGAATTTAGGGTTATAGAACATTTGAGTTTTTCAAATCATGAATTTTAATTGTGCAAATTGGTTCCAAATGTGTTGTTTTGATGCATAAACAAGGATTTTAAAATCAAATGATGGATTTAGTTAAGTTTGGATAGAGTTTGAAGATGGTAGTATTGATTTAGTATTTTGGAAAAGTGAATTTTCAAAAAAATGATTAATTGTTTGATTTTAATTTATAAATCATGTTATTTAATGATATAAGTGGTGGACATAAGATTAAAATGATAATTGGATTGAGTAGGAATGGAGATCCTTCAATGGTGAAGGTTATGCCATTTTAGGGTTTTGAACATAAGCATGTGGTTAATTAATGTAATTGGTTTAAACATGTTAAAATATGTTTGTAATGATATAAATAAAATTAAAATAATAATTTATTGGGTTAATATTAATAAGTTAAATTAAGGAAAGACTTAATTTTTGAAATTTTTTAGGAGTGTTATTAAATTAAGGTTTGATGTTGAGAATGCCTTAGAATGAGATATTAAATGATTATTTATGATCACATTTGATATAGGCATTGAGTGGAAGTAGTTTGGCCGATCCAAGTGTTGAAGGGAAACTTGGAAGAGAATGTTCGTGAGAGTTTTAAGATTACTTTGGTTCCTATTTGAGGTAAATACAAACTTTGAATACATTGATTATGTTTGCATGACATTTAGGCTTAGCTCATTTTAGTTGAAAAATATGTTAAGCTACTTGGTACATTGATTGTGTATGAATAATGCGCTATGGCATTTGTAATATCATATATGTGTTAAATGCATTGTGAAAAGCCATTGATAATAGCTAAATTGTGTAAAATGTGAAATATGTATATTATGTGGAAATACCCAAAGTAATTGGGTAATGTGTTGTGAATGCAAAAATGAGATATGTGGTATAATGAAATAAATTGATATTGATAAAATTGAGAAAAATGAGAAAAATGAGAAAGATGTGAAAAATGCGAAAAGTGAGAAAAAAATGTGAAAAATAAGGCAATGTGCCTAGATTGAATATGTGAAAATGAGAAAGAGATTAATAATGAGAAATATGAATAAATTGTGTGTCTAGTATGTTATCCAATTTTCAGAGTTCTATGTTTAGCGGCATGGCTATGATTTACTACGGGCTAGACGCTGATTGTGATTGTAAAAATATTTTTGAGGTGAAAAGACCAGGCCGTAAGTCTCAAAAATAAATATCTAAAGATAGGATGAGTGAAAAGACTAGGTCGTAAGCTCATGCCTAGTTGGAATATTCCATTGATATATTCCCTACGGGGCTAGACACATGGTATAATTATAGACCAAAACAATAACTCTAGAATTTGTGTAATATCCCAAAAATGTGCCCTAGAAGTTTTAGTATAATTGTTGTTTTATTTGAATTAAAATGTATATGTTAATTTGGGAGAGAAAAGAAATTTAAAAGAAAGTGTATATGTTGTGTATATGGAAATATATACAACATATATACAAGTCAAATGTGATGGTCAAGGGATGAAGATATTTAATTTGTTCTTTGTGAAATTACTAAATAGGGTAATAGGTGAATGAGAAGTAAAATAAATAGGTGAGGGTATTTAAGTAATTTTCTTTTTAAATTACTTGGTGGAGGTTTAAAGAAGAGAGTAAAGTTGACTTTGCCATTCATTTTTATTTTTCTTCTTCTTCCTTTGTGTTTGGCCGGCCATCACTCAAGCAAGAGAGCAAAAGAGGGATTTGATTTTCCAAGACCAAAATTGAAGGAGATTTCAAATAAACAAGTTGGAATTTCAAGAAATTTCATTATTTTGGTAAGTTCTCTCTTGATTGCTCTTGTTGTTTTTGAAGTTATTTTTGAGTTTGATGAAGTGTTGTTGATAATATGGTTAGGATTGCTTGTGGTGTGTTTGTAAGTGTTGAAATGGAATTAAAGATAAGAAGTTAGGTTGGTGTTGGTGATGGAAGAGGAAGAGTTGTGTTTAGTGAAAATTTTTCTGTTTTACAATTAGTAAAGGCTGTGACTTATATGATTTTTAATTAAATATAGAAAAATGTTCTTGAAGTGAATTTTTGATATGTTGTGCCTCTATGAGTCTAGAATGACTGAAAAATATGTTGATTCGATTTTGGAATGGTTATGATTTTGGAAAGATTATTTTTACTAAACCTGTTCCAGCAGGTACCTTAACTGAGACAGCTATATTTCGGGATTTTTAATAAAATGTAGAAAAATCATATTCAATTGAATTTTGGATATGTTGTTGCTTAGTGAGTCTAGTATTTGAGAAAAATAATTTGGAACCACGTTGATTGAATTTAATTTATGGAATTCACAAAGTTCAGAACTGCTGCCAGGATGCAGGGCAATTGGGGCAGTCTGGTTGGGTGAACTATTTGACCAAGATTTTGTGTCCAGTTTGATCTGAAATTTTAAAGGAATGATTTTAGAATTTTTAGTCAATTAGATTATTTTATACAAATTTTCAAAATAAGGATAGAGTAGAGTCTAAAACCAGAATGTACTATTCATATGGTCATTTTGCTAATACTCCTTTTGGATTAGGTTGTGAAGAGGTTGAATTGCCCTAGCCTACATGTTGAGGATTCTTGGAAGAGTAAGTGTATAGATTGGTGTGAGTTGGTTTTAAGGTAAGTACAAATTATATTATTTCATACATTCATATTATGTTGAGATTTAACATACATTTGATTGTAAATGTGTTAAGAAATCTAATGCATTATTAATGCATATTAATAATGTATGTTTGGTATGATGTGAATGTTGTGATGAGTATGTAAAGTATGTGTTAATGTCATTTGATTATATCCATTTGAATGATGAAATGAAATATGAAAGATATGATGTTATGAAGAGTTGCTTTATTGTGATTTGAGATCATATGAGATATGAGGCCATAGTTGTTGGCTATGATAATGCAAATGAAATATATATAAAATGGAGGCATGGTTGCCTAATTAATTATGAGAAATGAAATGAAAAGAAATTGATAATGAGATAAATGAAATGATTGTGTGCCTAATATGTTTATTCAATTTTCAGAGTTCTGGTTTTGGCGGCATGCCTATGAATCACTGGATAGGTGAAATGACCGGGTCGTAAGCCGATTCCAGTTGAAAAATGTGAAATGTGATGTTTTTGGGGTGAAATGACCGGGTCGTAAGCCTCAAAAACAAATTATTGAAACTAGATTGGGTGAAATGACTGGGTCGTAAACTCAAATCTAGTTGATTATCCATGGATAAATGTATTGATGATTATGATTATGGACCAAAGCAGTAACTCTGAACTTTGAATGGCATATTAGATTATTTTTGGGCCCATGCTTGTGTTTGTTTAAATGTGACTATTGAATGGTGAAACAAATGAATAATGAGATGACTACTGTACATACATTATTGAAACCGGTAAGATTTGAAATATAATATTCTCTTGAATTGATCTTGAATCTTTATTGTGTGACATTAGCATGGCATTAAAGCATCATAGCACTGTAATTTGTACAACTAAGCCGTTGGCTTAGCGCGAATGTGATTCTTCGCGCAGGTGACAGGGAAGAACCAGAGAGTTCCTCTAGGCCGAGTCAAGTCTAGATTTTGAGGTGTTGATAGTGGGCTTAAAGATCAAAGACTGACTGCCAAAGAAATGTATAAATTTTATGGGTTGTAAAACTTGAGTTTGGATATATATGAATTTGTAAATATTGTTATTTTCCGCTGCATAGTGAACAAATATTTTATCTACGGTATTTCATAATAAACCTTTACTTTATGTTGTACTAGAAGTGTAAATCCTTTTTGCAGGTTGTAGTTGAGGTTATAAGGGGGATTTATTGGGAGTGTACTGAGAATGATTTTATTTGCATTGGTTTGTGTAAAATGTTTTTAAAAATCAGAAAAAAACCAGTTTTGTTGACACTTGGGACTCAAATTTTAGGCAATACTATGGCAAAATTTCTGTAAAAATCGGAACTAAAAATTTGACTAAGTAAAATTGGTAGCAACATTAGGATAGTGTGGCGCCTCTACTCGGCTTACATATATAGGTCGAGAAGGGGTGTTACAATTTGAATAGCATATTAGTTGTCTTTGGGCCCATGTTTGTGTTTGTTCATATGTGAATTGTGGATTGTAAAATAATTGAAGAGTATGAGAAAATGGAATGATGTGATGTTCATAAGCATTTTGCATTGGCATTACTTTACATTTTTATTATTATCAAAGTTTGTACCACTAGGCTTCGGCTTAGCGCGATTGTAATTCATCACGTAGGTGACATGGACGTTTTGGTAGAGCCGAAGAGTTCTACTAGACCTGGTCGGGTCTAGGTTTGTAGTTTTTGAGCTTGAAGAGTTTTTCAGTACATCAAGATCAGAGCCAGTTGCCAGCATGTAGATATTTGATATTACAGTATATTTTGATATTATATATGTTATGATATGTTTTTTAAATATATAATGTAAATTGTAAAGAATATTTTGAATAATTTAGTTAGGATGGGATCTTATTTGTGTTGTTAATATATATACCTATATATAAGTATTTTGAGAAAAAATGAAGAAATTGAGAAGTATTGGTGAAATGGTGAATTGATTTTATTTGGAGTGTTTGTTTTATGTAGGTTGTGTTTTGCTTAATTTGAGAATGTCCAAATTACAGAAAAAAATTTTGGTGAAATTTTTCCCAAAGATTTTCATATTAAATATTTATTTTGGGTTCCTATAACGAACAAAGAATATTTATATACTATTTAATTTTATATATTTAGTATTTGAAATTCTAAATTTGAAATGTGAAAATTTTTTTATTAAATCGGTCGGTGATATTTTTATACCGTATATGGGTATTTTATAAATGCTAGAAATATGTATTGTACGTATATAGAGTATAAGGGTGTTACAATTATTTTGGTATTAGAGCCTAGGTTTGAGGTTCTCGACCTAGGTGAGTTGTTGGAGAGAGAAAATTGGAATATAAAAAAAATGATTTCCAATTGTGATGCATGTATTGGCACTGGTAATTTATCTAATCCCTGATGTGGTAATGTCCATTTGATATAATGGATATGAGTTGAGATGGCGTCTGGATTATATAGATAAGAGTGGCATAACAGAAATGTCATTCTAGAGCGCATGAATTAAAAATTTTTGGAACTTTTATTTGAAATTAAAATTCATAGCTGATTCAATTGATAAATAAGTGAAATTAAGAAAAATAATGTATGAAATGATTTAAGATATGAAATAAAAAGTTTGAATTGGGCATGATAGTTACAGAAAATTTTATAGGTGTACTGTAAAATGATATTTTTGAATAAATATAGGAATGTTGGATGAGTTTGAAAATTTAATGAAAAGTTTTTCTATATGTTAGAATCTAATATATAAAATTTCATAATTTTTAAAAATGAATTACTAATTAAGAAAGGCAGAAGAACACAGATTGTTGGAGGAGTTCCAGAAACTCATAATCTGTAGAAATTGAGAAACATATTTAAAAACAATGGCAAACCAACCCAGAAAATATGAAAATTTACACCCAATATCATATGTATTCCTATGACATATGGTTAAAATTTCATGAATTTTTATTAAGGTATGTACCTGAAAAAATGGACAACCGGGTGCTACCAGAGAAATTATTAAAGAGACAGATTCTCTGATTTTGGAAGATTTAATTTTTAAATATATTAAATCAACTTGGAAAAATTTAGAACTTTAAATATAAGTCCATATATGTGTCAAGTGCACATGGATAAAAGTTTACAAGCTTTTATAAAGAATTGGTAAGGAATATAAAAATTGAAAGTGAGACTGACATGAAACTAAAGAAGTCATACAATTTTGTATACATGAGTAATAAATTAATTTCAAGGGATAAATGAATAGGAACAATTATGAAAATTTATATGCATACGGGTAGAAGTATGAAGAAGGAATATGGAGTTTTAATTATTTAGAACAAAGAGTTCATAAAAAAAATGAATGATACATGATTTAGGGTTTGAGTATGTAAAAGTAGGATATCTAATTAATGATGTTAATTAGTGTAAGGAAATGAATTAGTGTTGTTTAAAAGTAAAAGTTATGATCTTAAGATTGAGAATGTGATATGGATGAGATTTAGTGAGGTTCATGTTGTTGGTTGCATTATATAAAATTTGAATTTTTGAAATGGGTTTCCATAATTGTGAAAGTGATGTGTTTTGATGTTATATTAATATAAAAATAATATTTATAAAGTTAGCTCTTGAAAGTGAGATTAATAAAATGAAGTTTAAGTAAAGTAGTAAGTTCAAAATTTAGAGTTGTAAGATAATTTCGATAAGATTGTTTAGATATTGATAGTTTAATGTTTAATAAGCATAGGAGTAATTTTGAATGAGTAATATTATTTATGAAAGTACTAACTAAGGTGTAATGTGGTTGATAATATAGAAATTTATTATGAAATAAAGGGAAATGATTAAGCAAGTGAAAATGAGTTACTTTAGTTAATTGAATTGGAAATGATGAAAATGGATATGAAAGGTATGATCAATGCATAAAAAATAAATATGAGAGAGATGTCACATTGAAAATGTGACTAAGATTTATGTGAAGTGTTAAAACAAATATAATAAGAAACTTATTTAAAAGATGGGCGATTAAATAAGAAATATGTTAATTATGTTGTGGTCATAGTGTATATATATGTTGAATTGATGAATAACCTAAGTAATGTCAAAAGAATGAGAAATGATAATGTTCTCTGAAAGGTGATAAATGTTAACTTTGTATAGGTTGTATGTAAAAGAGGAATTGTGTATACTTGTATGATATGAGTGATGAGATTTTTCAATATGAACACAATTGTGATATATAAGAAAATGTGGAAAGTAAGTCACATTGTGAATATGACTTATGAATGTTTGTGTGGATAATTAAAAAAATGTTATTGAGTGCTTGTTACCTTATACAATTACTTGTCTAGTGATATTGAGAATGATATTGCAAGTATTAATATACCTAAGAGAGATTAGGTCTTGATCTGCGTAGAGTTAGGTCATGTGATGAAATTGAGATTGAGAATAGACCCGAGCAGCACTGCACGGTGATATTGTTATTGTAATAACTGAACTTGATGATTGTAATGTGTTGGGCCCAAAGTATATGCGTTTAAATAAGAGATTGTAAGGAAAAGGAAAGTATAATGAAGAAAGTATGGAAGTAAAAAAAATTAATAAATTTTTTTATAAGAGATAGATTAGAAATGGAGTAATAAATGTAAATTGTGTAAAATTAGCATATGAACGAATGTGCATATGTAAGAGATGTTAATGATAATATTGTTGAAACTTGAGTTAGGCTAATGATGATCAAGTGATTAAGAGTAAATTGTTTTGAAACAAAAGTGATCAAAAGTAAATTGCATTGAAACAGAGATAAAATGTGTTAACTCTTTGTGTAGCAAAAGATTAAAAAATGAATATGTGATTTTTGCGATAGGAACTAAACATTGTGATTGGAAATGTTTGAAGAAGAATGATAGAGGGGCTGTAACACCCCTTCCCAACCTACATATGTAAGCTGAGTAGAGGCGCCACACTAACCTAATGTTGCTACCAATTTTACTTAGTCAAATTTTTGTTCCGATTTTTACAAAATTTTTGCCATAGTTTCGCCTAAAAATTGAGTCCCAAGTGTCGACAAAACCGGTTTTTTTCTTGTTTTTAAAAACATTTTACACAAACCAATGCAAACAAAATCATTCTCAGTACACTCCCAATAAATCCCCCTTGTAACCTCAACTACAACCTGCAAAAAAGATTTACACTTCTAATACAACATAAAATAAAGGTTTTGTGACAACCCCCATATTTAAATATTACACAGCGGAAGTTATAAAATATTTACATATTTACAAATTCATATACATCAAAACTCAAGTTTTACAACACATAAAATTTATACATGATTGGCAAGTCTGCTCTGATCTTTAAGCTCCCAAAATGGATTCTTCAAGGTCTACTCTCACTAGGTCTTGATGAACTCTCGGGTTCAACTCTATCCACTCTACTACCTGCGCGATTAAACACTATCGCGCTAAGCCAACGGCTTAGTAAGATAAAACATGCTAACAGTATGCTTTAATGAAATGCAATGCCACATATGTTATTGATAAGATTGACATCATAAATATAAAGTTAACCACACAATTATGCATTTCACAAATCATAGTCATATGAGCATACCACATTTCAACATTAATCAATCATACTCCATAACCAACATCTCATTTCATTAAACTCATAACATTATTTAGGACATTCATATAACCTTGACACCTATGGGCCCAACAAGTATTTAATACGATATTCAGAGTTCAGAGTTACTGCTTTGGTTCATAGTCACAATAATCACGCCCGTAGGCAATGTAGATACATGTATCTCTATCCATGGATAGTGTAACAGACCCAGTCTCTTGGATCATCAACTCAACACATATGAGGAGATCCTCAACCCGGCAAGACTGTTACAAATCATATATCTCATAGTGTAACAGACCCAGTCTCTTGGACCACAACTCAACACCTATGAGGAGGTCCTCAACCCGGCAAGACTGTTACCTTTCATCATTTCTTAGGCATGCCACCCAAATCCAGAACTCTGAAACTGAATAACATATTAAACAAACAATTCATTTCCATTCTCAATTCTCATCACATTTAGGCAAACATGCCTTCTTTCTTTCAATTACATCATCTTAGCCAATAACAATGGCTTCACATTTCATTTCACAATATAACATCTCATTATTCAAGTATATATATATATATCTCATCCATGATCACATTATATCTCACATAGCATCATTCATAAATATCAACATTTCATTCCACATTACTCATGAAATACATTACCATTCACAATGCACAACATAACATTGTTCAATCTCAACAATGCAATTAGGGCAAAGAACAATTGATTATAACATTCATTGATTCAAGTGTGTTTAAAGTGTTTAGGGTTAGGTTTAAGGACCAACCTACCTTTGGAGAACCAAAGCAATGCAAGAAGAACAAAGAATTAAAACCCTAACCATAAATAGTACATTCTGATTTTTAAACTCCATTTTATCCTTATTTTGAAAAATTGTATAAAATAATCTACTTGACTAAAAATTCTAAAATTTTTACAGAATTTAGTTTTGTATCTTAAAATCATCCCTTTAAAATTTCAGATCAAACTGAACACAAAATCTTGGTCAAATAGTTCACCTAACCAGACTGCCCCAATTGCCCTGCATCCTGGCAGCAGTTCTGAACTTTGTGAATTCCATAAATCAAATTCAATCAACGTGATTCCAAATTATTTTTCTCAAATACTAGACTCACTAAGCAACAACATATCCAAAATTCGATAGGATATGATTTTTCTACATTTTATTAAAAATCACGAAATATAGCTGTCCCAGTTAAGGTACCTGCTGGAACAGGTCTAATGAAAATAATCTTTCTAAACTCATAACCATTCCAAAATCGAATCAACATATTTTTCAGTCATTCTAGACTCATAGAGGCACAATATATCAAAAATTCACTTCAAGAACATTTTTCTATAATTAATTAAAAATCATACAAGTCACAGCCTTTACTAATCCTAAAACAGAAACAATTTCACTAAACATCAATCTTACTCTTCCATCACCAACACCAACCCAACTTCTCATCTATCAAGCAAAATCAATACCTAAAATCATACCATAAGCAACTTAATCATACCACTTCAAAAGAATTGAAGAAATTAGAGAAAAGATCTTACCTTAGTTAAAAACTTCTTAAATCAACACTTGAACACTTAATCTTTCTTCAATTTAAGCTTGAAATCATCAAAACCATCACTTGTCTCTTTCTTTCTCTTTGGCTATGGAGGGCCGGCCATCAACAAGAAGAAGAAGAAGAAATGATGAAGAAAACACAAGTCAAACCTTCTTTAAATATCCACCATGTGATTTTATCCAAGCAATTACCAAAGTGCCCTTATTCACATAATTATCTTTTTGTCTTATATGTGCCCAATTAAGTAATTTACCAATCTCAAATAAATATCTTCTCTTGCATTGACCAAGCCTTTTGACCACTTTATATGTCATATATATTAACATATACACAACATATAAATTTGTCTCTAAACCCTATTTCTTCCCAAAATACATATACATATACATATACATTCTCTTCCCATTTCTTTTCTCTTACAATTTAACACATATATTCAATCCAATATATAACAATAACAACAACAACAATATGCAAAACTTCTAGGGCATAAATGAGGATATTACAGGGGCAGTATTTATTTATAAGCCACATGCATGACCATTATTATGCCATGGTCGTATGATTTGTTTAGTATATTGACCGATTAGTTTTGTTATCCATGGGCATGAGCCTGAGATGACATGACCATTGGATAGATTTGGTTAGATTGATAGTTATGCTTCAAGACACATGGTCAAGACTTATGGTTTGCATAGTGATATCTTATAATTTTATGTTAGAAATTTGTTTATATTATAGAAAGTGTGGAACAAAAGAGAATTGTGAAAATATGATGAGCTTTAAATGATGTGTAAGAAAAGTGATTTTTATAAATATGGTAACTATAAGAAATGTAAGAAATGATAAATGAAAGGAATTATGAAATGCGAGTAAGAGTTATTTTGAATATGTTTGAAAGTGGTATAAAATGAATAAGTTGATGAAAATGATGTTTAAAGTGAATGAGACTAGGGGAAATGAATATTATCTGTAATGATGAATTCGAAGGAAATTAAGATTTGAGAATAAATTTGACCTAATAGAATTAGGTCATGAATTAAAAATAGATTAATGAATTAAAAATAGACTAAAGGTTGGTCAGAATTGAATAAGGCTGTGATAGTCATATTGTGACAATTAGATCAATTGATCTGAAATTTAATAAGTTTACAAGTATTTAGTGAATTTCAATGTATGTAGTTGTATTAAGAATAAGCAAGCTATGTGATAATGTGCAAATACAACATTCTGATATGTATATGCATATGAAAGGAGCTAAGTTCTGTTAGTTATAGTATAATTGGAATGAATCTTAATAAGGAAATAAGATTTTTTTTGTTGTATAATGGTGATATTAAATTAATATGTGGTAATTGTATAAAGAGTAGGATCTAAGTGATGATGTGTAAAATTATTGTGTTAAGATAAAAGTTATTAACATTTGAATTTAAGGTGATAAGAGTATATTTTAAGATAATGAAGTGATCAAATATCTTGAGTACAATAGGTGTGTGGTGTATATATATTAAAGAGATGAACTAATTTTGTCTAATGGCAATTCGATTGATGATATGATAATTCATTGTGTAGACCCTTAATTTTTTACCTAATCCGATCTAATATGTTTTATTTAGCCCAAAATGATTTTTGTTGTCTAATTGGTTCAAAATAATTTTAATTAAGTAATTTTTATCTTAGTATCTAATTTTTATTAATAAAAAATGAAAATAAACAAATAAAAATTATAAAATAAAAATAAAAATAAAATCGGAGTCGGAAAAAAAATCGGCAGCAAAAAGCAGTCGTGCGAGCCCGTGGGCGTTTTGCCCGCAGGAATTTCCTGCGGGCGGCACGCCCGTAGGCCCAGCATTTCAGCCGCAGGCCTGCGGGCGAAATAACTTCCCGCAGGAATTTCCTGCGGGCTGGCACGCCCACACGCCCAGCCAACGGGCCCGGCTGTCACAGTTTTTGCCAGCGCAAAATTTTTCAACGCAATTTTTTTAGAAACCTAATCCAATTAGGTTTTAATTTCTTTTTTTTTATTAATATTACTTACCTTAATTAATTAGGAATAAATAACCTTAAACCACTATAAATAAGGACCAAAGGCATTGAAATTAAAGGGAGGCCGAGAGTGAACAAATCCAAAGGGAGTTTGGAAAGTTTGAAACCAAATCAAGGAAAGAAAAGAAGAAATTCAATTTAAATCTTTTCTGGAAAGCAGCATCACGAGAAAAGGGATTCCAAAGGCAAAAAAGGCTTGTCTTTGGAGCTAGTTCATCCAAGAAGAAGCAATTTTGGAACAACTTACAAAAGAAGGTATGAAATTCTAAATTCTAATTATTTACACAGTAGCAAAGCTAGGATTTTTTGTGTTTTTCAAAAGTTAAAATCTTAGAACTTTAATTTAGTTTTCCAAAGTTAAAACACTAAAACGTGACCTTATTTTCTAAAAAGACTTAAAATTGTTATTTTTTCTTCTTAAAGACCTTAAAATACTAATTGAACATATTTTTCAATAAAACCAAAATCAAATTCTGTTTCTTTTAAGATTTTAAAGTAGGTTCTATTTCATTCAAAAAACCTTAAAAAACATCTTTTCTACTTATAAAAACTTCAATCCTTTTATTTAAATTCATAAAACTTCATAAAATATCAAATTGATTTTTAAAACCCTAAAAATTCTTCATTACCCGAGACCCAAATTTCAAAACCCTAAAATCCAAAATTTAACTTTTAAACCTAAAATAATGAACCCTAATCCTTTTAAAACCTTAAACCCTAATTTTTATCAACCATAATCCTTTTAAAGCATTAAAAAACATAAAAACATGAAAACCCAAAAATTGCACAGTAGCTTAAAATTCAATAATCAAAAATCACAAATTAAAGTATTTTAAGGTATTTAAAACCCTAGTTTCATGATTTCATCATTCAAACCTTAATTTGTTTCATCAAAGAGTCTTACCAACCTTTTAAAACATAAAACCCTAATCTATTTTAATTCCATAAAAAGTCATAGTAGCTATACTTGAACTTTTATATGCTTTATTCAATTCCATACTTGATTATGCTTTGATTTATTTCTTATGCTTTAATTTATTTGAGTTCAATACTTGATTTATTTAATTTATCATATATGGATGTTTATTTTATATCTTGATTAATAGCTTTGATGAATGATTTATGATTATCAATTAATTTAGATTTCCAAAAGTTGTAAGAGGTATGTTTCCACTTTGTAGGTACCTCATTAGTTAAACATCATGTAATTTAATTTGCTTTTCTATTTTAGAACCTATGTAAAGGGCATGTTTCTACCTTTTGGTGGGTGTCCTATTTAGGCATGTGATGTAAGGACATGTTTCCATCCTTGGATGGGTGTCCATTTATTTACTTTGTTTGGACATTGCTTTGATTTTAATATAATGATGCTTTCTTTTTATTGTGTGTAATATGGATTATGTTATTATACTTAAGAATTTTATAATATTAAGACCTATAAAGGAGGCCAGTTCCAATAAACCGGGCATTGTGGGGGTGCTGGGCCATTTCTCACCTTCCCCACACGTACCCAACTTTCCGAACCCATTAGGGGGTTGGGGATTCCTTAGGAATCGAGTCATCCTCCCCTTTCTTTTTTCCCAGCCCGTCCGTGTAACACCCCCACACCCAATACATACACACTACATACACCACAATGTAGTATACATGTATCGAATATAGGAATGCTACTGATTTTTATTAACATTCAAAACATTTTTAAATGATACTATAAACTTTCTCATTATACGTTAAAGAAAAATAAGTACTTACTTGTAATATAAAACAAAATAGATATAAATACATTTACTTAATACGCAGCGGAATTTATAAAATAGTTACATATATAAAAACATTTAAATCCATATTTACAAATATACATATATTCACATTATAAACAATACTTTACAAAACATAAAGAATTTATACATGATTGGCAGCTCTTCTCTGATCTTTAAATCCAAGAATAAACCCTTCAATGTCTACTCTCACTAGGTCTCGAAGAACTCTCGGGTTCAACTCTGTTACCTGCGCGATTAAACACTATCGCGCTAAGCCAACGGCTTAGTAAGACAAATCATGCTTTAATGCAATGCAATGTCATACATATTATTCACAAAAACAACACCATAGGTGAAAAGCTAATAACATACCTTTACATTTAATATTCACATATATATATATACCACATTTCAACAATCTTCCATATATCTCATTAGTCAATCATTTTACCATTTATGAATCACATTAAACAAAGACAAGCATTGGGCCCAAGACACACTAATATGCCATTCAATTTTTAGAGTTAATGTTTTGGTTTTGTTATCACATTTATCAATATCATATACCCAACTAGGCTTCAAGGATTAGGTTCAACCAAGCTTCAAGGGGAGCAAAGCATGCTAAGCTTCAACCCAACTTGGCTTCAAGAACCAACCCAACCTAGCTTCAAGGGTTGTAACATCTCAATTAGGCTTCAAGGATTCAATCCAACCTAACTTCAAGAGATTGTTACTATCATTAGGCATGCCACCAATAACAAACTCTGAAAATGGAATAACACATTAGCCACACAATTCATTTACATTTCATTCTCAATTCTCATCAATTAGGCCAACATGCCATATATCTTTCAATTGAACCATCATAGCCAATCACAATGGCTTTATAGCATTTCATATCTCAATTCATATTGTGCATATAGCATTATTAGTATCACATTTCAAAGTACATTATTCATAATACACATCACCATTCACAAGCCTCACAATACACAATACATAACCTTGTTCATGTAATATCATATGCATTATCAATTCCATATCATCTCACATTTCATGATTCAACAATGATGTTAGACAAATGATCTCTATTTTGATCCTTGACAACTCAAATGGATGATCTATTTAACATGTATTTGAGAATCTTGTTGCAGGATTAGATTGCTTCCAATAAGGTGAACAGAACCTTTCTAGCGGTCGCGCCTCACCTAAATACGACCGCTCCATACAATTAAAAGATGAAACCTTATTACAGTAGGTTTCGCGGCCAGAAGCCCGACCTAAGTCGCGACCGCACTTCACAATCAAAAGATGAAACCTTATTACAGTAGGTTTCACGGTCAGAAGCCCGACCTAAGTCGCGACCGCACATGAATAATAGCGACCGTCCCAAATTACGTGTCTCTCATGCATAAACCCTAAATGTAGCCAAATTTCTTTTGGTTATCTTAAAACACATTGTACACAACATAACCTCATTCAAATGGACATAATCAACATCATTAGCAATTATTTTACATGCTCATCACAATATTTTCTTCACCAACATTCATTAACAATACATTTGATACCTTATCACATTTACAAACAAAAGTGTTTTAAGATTAAACAACATATGCATGTTTGTAACCATATAGTTTGTACTTACCTTTAGCACCAATTATACAACTCTAAACACTTTCTTTTCTCCAAGAATTCTTCACTTCTCAAATTAGAGCAAATCACCTTCTTCCAAAACCTAATCCAAAATAACACAATATAATTTATCACTTACCATTTCCAAAACCCTAAAACCAACATCACTCTTAACTTATCATCTTCAAATCCAAACCAACACCACAACCAATTAAATCCAACATATAATAATCAACACAACCCTACCATCAAAAATCCACAACCAAACTCACAACCAACTTAAATAAACTAAGAGAATCAAGAGAGACTTACCAAAAATAATGAATCTTCTTGGATTTTCCACTTAACCACTTGAAAACTTCTTCAATTTGAGCTTCAAATATCATCAACTCTTGTTTTCTCTCTTGCTCTCTAAGTTGGCCGGCCACACGTGAAAAGAAGAAAAGAAATTGATCAAACAAAAGTCAAATCCTCTTTTAACCTCCACCACACAATTTCCAAAAGAAGAATTACCAAAATGCCCTCTTAAACATAATTACACTTCCTTTTATTTAGCATGCCCTTTATAGTAATTTCAATAACAACAACTAAATTTCTTCTTCCACTATATCCAACACCTTGACTCTCCCTTTGACCAACATATATGCCATATATATTGCCATATACACTACATATACATCTTCTCTACACATCACTTTTCTTTCAAATAACACATGAACATTCTCTCTTAAATTTTTTTATCACACAACACATACATTCAATCACATTTTAAACCAAAAACAACAACAACAACAACAACAATAACAACATAATCAAAACTTCTAGGGCATACATGAGGATATAACAGTCCGGGTGGCGACTCCATTTTCTCTGAACTTAGGTCCGTGTTCTCTAAGGCCCTGAGCCTAAACAGTGCCGAAGTCGCAAGAACCATTCCACTGGGAGTGGGGACGAAAATCCCCGCTCACAGTGGCGACTCCACTGGGGATAAGAGAAGTTGATTCCGTTGGTCTTTATATTATTCTTTTCTTTCTTATAATGATATTATTCATCATATTAGATTGCATTGTGTGCATGAGTTAGGATGCCAGTGTTACCCATGTTATGTTATGCAAGGGATACCATACTTTCACTCAAGGTATGGAGATCGAGCATGGCATAACCACTCATAGCCTCGTACCATTTGGTATATACTTGCTATGGGAACCTAAGCCTTTTAACCCAAAGACTAAAGCTCATGTAATTGGCCTAGTTACTTTCCTTAGGGTTTTACCCCAAATGCATGTTGTTTGACTATGGATAATTTATCTTGGTTTAAATCATGGCTTATTTGGTTTGTTCTTTTTCTAATATGACCCAAGTACATTTGCAAGCTCAAAATAAATTTTTTTCTTTAAAATCCAAAAGACCAAAACTATTTTTAAAACTTTTTAAGATGGTCTTTGGACATAAGACTTTTCTAAAAATAAATCAAAAATCCTTTGGCTCATGGCCCAAATACTACCAAGATCTTCAAGATAAAAAGGAGCCAAAGGTTGTTGAGAAGGCAACTATTGAAAAGACCGAGACATCTGATATTGAAAAGATGATTGCTGATTTAGAAAAGAAATTTGAGAAAAAGCTGAAAACTGAAGAAATGTCCGAAGTTGACAAGTTATTTGAACAAGATGAAGAGGTCCCTTATAAATTCAAGATGCCTTCCTTTGCTAAGTACAATGGCACCGGAAATCCTTATCTCCACGTGAAGCAATATATCACTGCCATGCAATCTGCCTGAGCTATTAAGGCTCAAACCCTAAGGTACTTCATGCTCTCATTGGACCCTGTTGTCCAAAATTGGTTCAATACCTTAGATGATGTAACACAAAAGAGTTGGGATCTACTTTACAAAGCCTTCATCCAAAAATATAGATACAATGTTGAAATGGAAGTTACCTTAACGGAAGTTGAGTCCATTAGGCAACGACCAAATGAAAATTTTGTAGATTATTTCAAGAGATGGAGAAACAAGGTTGTTTTACTCAAGAAGAGGCCCAATGAATCCGATAAAATAAGGATAATTGTGAGAGGGGTATTGCCTAATCTTCGTGAGAGGATGTCTCATACACTCATACGCGATTTCAAAGATCTTCTCCAAGCTGGTCTACAAATTGAAGAGTGGGAAAGGGAGAGGAATCATTTTTCAATAAAAAGGAATGAGAAAGGGAACTACCAGTCGGGCAATCAAAGCACACAAAAAGAAGTTGATGTTAATGCCGCTAGTGAAAGAGGAATGAGGCAGTTTTCAAATCTAGGGAAGCCACTGTCTTGGGTTCTCAATAAGCTACAAAAGAAGGGATTGTTACAACCCTTGACTCATCGTCCTTTGCCTAATCCTCTTCCACCTAACTTTGATACTAATGCATTTTGCCAATTCCATCAAAGGCCTGGACACGAAACAAACAATTGCATGAAGTTGAGGCATGAGATCCAGAATTTAATTGATAATAGCAAGTTGCCCGAGCCGGACAAGCCTAACACCAAAGATAATCCATTTCCAAGGTTCAACAGAGTGCCACCACCAGCAACCTTCATGGTGGGAAAAGGATTGGAAGAAGACTTTGTTTTAACATCCTTTCAAGATGGAAATATTGAAGATGTGAAAGGAAAAGAAGCCTAACTCAATGAACTTTCCTTAGCTTGAATGTTGCTTTTCAATCTTACTTTCTTTAATATTTTAGAACTATTGTGTTTTTCAAATTTAAATTATTTTTATCATAAATATTTGTTGGTCTTTGTTCATTTTGATGCTCAACCAATGAGGAATTTAGCTTGATGTTTATAAATTAATGTGTCAAGGCATCATGACTCGAATGACTTTACTAGATGAGGGAATTACTCTATAGCATTGAGTTGTGTATGCTTACTTAGAGAGGGCTCCTGCATAATTATCTTTGTCTAGGTCTTAGTCAGTCTTAGAACATGCTTTGACAAACTTTCAAGGTGAAATTGAACTCTGCTTATTTAAGGGAGAGATGATCTAGGCATTGTTTGATTAGCCAACAACTAGTATCCACCCAATTAAATATTAATCCCTAGTTGTCCCTTTGAGCCTTCATAAAATTTTAGCTTTCTTTTCATTGGCATATAACCTCAATAACCTACCTTGAGCTGTTGTGATACTTTTGACAAGTCTTATGATCACAAAGGTGAAAAGGCAAGAAGATCAAAGAAAGAAATGACTATGAAGATAGTTGAAGTTCTCAAAACCTTAAGGGTAATTGAAGTTCCCTTAATGTCTCCAATATATCAAGACAACATCAACAAATCCCTATTAAAGAAGATTTATGTTACTCCACTCATCCATTATTGGAAACCCAAGTTGGTACAAACAAGACAACTATGTTTGAGCTATAACCAAAAAAGGAAAAAAGGAAAAAAGAGAATAGAAAAAGAAAAGAAAGAAAAAAAAAAGATAAAACCTAAAAAGGCGGTTCATAAAGCCAACTGAGTTCTCTTTTACCTAAAGCAGCAAAAGGCTTCCATAAGGACGGTTTGACTTGAATTGGTCCAACTTAACCAAAGATTCAATCAAAATTGGAGAAAAGGAGGGAGACCATCCAGTTCTTGAAAGTTTTGTACTTGATAGTCCAATAAGAAAGAAGGACAAAATGATAAAATGCTCAAAGAAAGGGAAGAGTAAGGAAAACAAAGAGAAAGAAAAGGGACGAGTAAGAGAAATAAAGAAAAGGGAGAGAGAGAAAAGAAATGAATTTGGGAACCAAACTTTTTTGCAAGGGCAAAAACTGTCCTAGTCAATATCCAGATTAATGCCAAGAAGATATAGAAGGAATTTGGAGTCTAGCAAGATTGCTCCCAACTGCCTAAAGTTCAAACAAGAAATTTATAGTGTGAGGGTTTGTCCATTGTGTCACACCAGCTCCTATCTCAAAATGGCCTTCAATTAACCCATGTCCCTTGTATAGCCCATTTCAAGCCTATCAAAGACCTGTTGATCTATCTTGGTAGGTAGAATCTATTAGTGGAGATAGTTTGAATAAGCATGCATATGAGATAGACAATATTTAAACTCAAATGAGACCTTTGGCCAAGTAATGTGTATGTGCCTATCTGAAGTACAACAGTTCTCGCTTAAATAGAAATGATTCCCGAGTTTAGTACGGTAACTAAGGTTGTCATGTTATAGATATGTTAATTTGGAAAAATCAAGTCCTGAGGTACATTGACATTAATTTGGCAAAGCCAACATTTTGATTTAAAAAAAAAATGTTTTGTCATACAAAGCCTTAAGTTAAGGGAAGTATGTTGAACCTCCAAAGCACATATTGGGCAAAGGAAATGATTATTGACAAGCTACCAATTGACATGCTGAAACATAATTTGAAATGGATGCATCCCTGACTCTACCATTAGGGGTCTCTACCACTCATGTTCTCAACATATAGAAGATAAAAGCCACAAATGCAAAGCTTTCGATCATTCCAATGCAAGACTTGAACAAGCGTCAAAACGGAACCAATGAGAACACTTCTGCTGATCACCTTGGTCTGTGAGTCGATGGAACAACTGTAAGTATTATTCATGCATATCATGCATACATAAGCATATCACATCATACTTTCTTGTCTTGTATTGTCTATTATTTATCAAAGTGAACAACAAACACTCTGTGAAGTGAAGAATCAAAAGAAGATGTCAAATCAGGAGGGCATGGAAAGCCCATTGCTTGAGAAAGCTCCAGTAATTTTGCAAAGAGAAGAAATGCATGCTTGTGTGAAGAACTAGATAAGAAAAATATCAATCAAAGCTTGCATGAAAAAAATCTTTGGTTTGAGCCTACACAGGGGGAAAAGTTTCTCCTTTTCAATTTTTTGGGTTTATATACCAAATATCTTTAAACTCACTTACAAATATTTTGCCACACAGGGGGGCAAGGAGAGGATATAAGGTCCAATTAAAAATAGCTAAATCTTTGCAAAAAGGAAGAACAAAAGAATGGAACATTAGAACTCTCAAAAGAATGAAGATGAAAAAGACAAAAGACCAATCCAGCTAAAAGAGCTGAAGCCATGGTAAAGACCCAACCTCCGATGGATAGAGACCCATGTTTTAAGAGTAAAGACCCAATCTCAAAGGATGAAGATCCATTTGCAATGGTGAAGACCCGATGTCGAAAGATGAAGATCATTTTCAAGGACAAAGACCCGGTCTCAAAGGATGAAGATCCAATTTGAGGGTGAAAAACCACAATGCATGGAATAACCGAAGTAGTCAGATTTATCAAATTATAAAAGGTTAGTCAAACTCAATCTTAGGTCCAAGCACCCAAATTCAAATCAATCTTGGGTCCAAGCACCCAATCTCGGGTCCAAGTACCCAAATCTATTCAAGCTCGGGTCCAAGAACCTAATCTCGGGTCCAAGCACTCAATTTTGGGTCTAAGTACCCAAATTAAATCAATCTCAGGTCCAAGTACCTAATTTCGGGTCCAAGTACCCAAATCAAATCTAATCTCGGGTCCAAGTACCCAAATCAAATCTAATCTCTGGTCCAAGTACCCAAATCAAATCAATCTCAGGTCCTAGTACCCAATTCTGGGTCCAAGTACCCAAATTCCATCCAATCTTGGGTCTAAGAACCCAAAACGAATTCAACCCAATCCCAAGTCCAAGTACCCAAATTCAATCAATCTCGGGTCCAAGTACCCGATCTCGGGTCCAAGTACCTAATCCCGGGTCCAAGTACCCAAAATCAATTCAAGCTTGGGTCCAAGTACCTAATCTCAGGTCCAAGTACCGAATCCCGGGTCCAAGTACCGAATCCCATGTCCAAGTACCCAATCTCGGGTCCAAGTACCGAATCTCGTGTCCAAGTACCCAATCTCGGGTCCAAGTACCCAAAATAAGTCACCATATCAAAAATTAAGTCTTTTTGCTTTTCACTCTCTTTCACTAAGGTTTCAGATCATTCAAGCAGGGGGGCAAACTATAGACCCTTAATTTTTAGCCCAATCAGATCTAATATGTTTTATTTAGCCCAAAATGATTTTTGTTGTCTAATTGGTCTAAAATAATTTTAATTAAGTAATTTTTATCTTAGTATCTAATTTTTATTAATAAAAAATGAAAATAAACAAATAAAAAATAAAAATAAAAATAAAAAAAAAATCGGAGTTGAAAAAAAAATCGGCAGCGAAAAGCAGTCGTTCTGGCCCTTGGGCGTTTTGCCCGCCCAGCATTTCACCCGCAGGAATTTCCTGCGAGCTAGTTATTTCGCCCGCAGGAATTTTCTGTTGGTGAAATAACTTCCAGCGGGGCGAGTTATTTCGCCCGCAGGAAATTCCTGCGGGCGAAATAACTTCCCGCAGGAATTTCCTGTGGGTTGGCACGCCCACACGCCCAGCCAACGGGCCCGGCTGCCACAGTTTTTGCCAGCGCAAAATTTTTCAACGCAATTTTTTGAAACCTAATCCAATTAGGTTTTAATTTCTTTTTTTTTATTCATATTACTTACGTTAATTAATTAGGAATAAATAACCTTAAACCACTATAAATAAGGACCAAAGGCATTGAAATTAAAGGGGGGCCGAGAGTGAACAAATCCAAAGGAGTTTGGAAAGTTTGAAGCCAAATCAAGGAAGGAAAAGAAGAAATTCAATTTAAATCTTTTCTGGACAGCAGCATCACGATAAAAGGGATTCCAAAGGCAAAAAAGGCTTGTCTTTGGAGCTAGTTCATCCAAGAAGAAGCAATTTTCGAGCAACTTACAAAAGAAGGTATGAAATTCTAAATTCTAATTTTTTACACAGTAGCAAAGCTAGAATTTTGTGTTTTTCAAAAGTTAAAATCTTAGAACTTTAATTTAGTTTTCCAAAGTTAAAACACTAAAACGTGAACTTAATTTCTAAAAAGACTTAAAATTGTTATTTTTTCTTCTTAAAGACCTTCAAACACTAATTGAACATATTTTTCAATAAAACCAAAATCAAATTCTGTTTCTTTTAAGATTTTAAAGTAGGTTATATTTCATTCAAAAAACCTTAAAAAACATCTTTTCTACTTATAAAAACTTCAATCCTTTTATTTAAATTCATAAAACTTCATAAAATATCAAATTGATTTTTAAAACCCTAAAAATTCTTCATTACCCGAGACCTAAATTTCAAAACCCTAAAATCCAAATTTTAACTTTTAAACCTAAAATAATGAACCCTAATCCTTTTAAAACCTTAAACCCTAATTTTTATGAACTTTAATCCTTTTAAAACATTAAAAAACATAAAAACATGAAAACCCAAAAATTACACAGTAGCTTAAAATTCAATAATCAAAAATCACAAATTAAAGTATTTTAAGGTATTTAAAACCCTAGTTTCATGATTTCATCATTCAAACCTTAATTTGTTTCATCAAAGAGTCTTACCAACCTTTTAAAACATAAAACCCTAATCTATTTTAATTCCATAAAAAGTCACAGTGGCTATACTTGAACTTTTATTTGCTTTATTCAATTCCATACTTGATTATGCTTTGATTTATTTCTTATGCTTTAATTTATTTGAATTTAATACTTGATTTATTTAATTTATCATGGATGGATGTTTATTTTATATCTTGGTTAATAGCTTTGATGAATGATTTATGATTATCAATTAATTTAGATTTTCAAAAGTTGTATGAGGTATGTTTCCACTTGGTGGGTACCTCATTAGTTAAACATCATGTAATTTAATTTGCTTTTTTTATTTTAGAACCTATGTAAAGGGCATGTTTCTACCTTTTGGTGGGTGTCCTATTTAGGCATGTGATGTAAGGACATGTTTCCATCCTTGGATGGGTGTCCATTTATTTACTTTTTTTGGACATTGCTTTGATTTTAATATAATGATGCTTTCTTTTTATTCTGTGTAATATGGATAATGTTATTATACTTAAGAATTTTATAATATTAAGACCTATAAAGGAGGCCGGTTCCAATGAACCAGGCGTTGTGGGGGTGCTGGGCCATTTCTCACCTTCCCCACACGTACCCAACTTTTCGAACCCATTAGGGGGTTGGGGATTCCTTAGGAATCGAGTCATCAACCCCTTTCTTTTTTCTCGGCCCGTCCGGGTGGTGACTCCATTTTCTCTGGACTTAGGTTCGTGTTCTCTAAGGCCCCAAGCCTAAACAGTGTCGAAGTCGCAAGAACCATTCAATCGGGAGTGGGGGCGAAAATCCCCCCTTACACATTGTGATTGTTTGACTAAATAGACAGTATAATGATGAGTTATGGAATGTTAAAAAGGTAATTGAGAATGAACCTAAGGGAGAGAATAGAAATTATGTAATTTGATAAAATAATAATTTTGATGAGATTTTAAGATTATGTTTTATTTGGATGATTTATTACCAAACTGGATTATTTCGAGAATAATATAATTTAAGGGGGAGAAAATTGTCACATCCGTGATTTTGGAAATATAAAAGTTGTATATACCCAATATATATCTAGTGTATATATAATATATACATATTGTATATTAATTGTATATGTTAGATTAATACATTACATACTTAATATATTTAATACATAGATAAGGTACATTTGATGTGTATATAAGATACACATTACTTGTGCATGTGTAATATCCCAAAATTTTAAAAAATTCTAATTTTTGAAAATTTTAAAAAATAGATTATAATTTAAATGAAAAAATTAAATTAATGGTTTTAAATGAAAAATGAAGGGATTTTAAGTGAAAAAATGAAATATATATGTGATATATATGTAAAAATATATACAACATATAAAAGTCAACACTTTTTAAAAGAAAGTCAAAGTAAAAGGGTATTTTGGTAATTAAATCTTAGAAAATTAAAATTAACAAAATAATTCAAAAATAAATTATTTTTGAATGGAAGAGGGATTTTGGACTTTTAATTTATTAAATAAATAAATAATTATTAAATTATTTTAATATATATATATATGTTTTAAAATAAAGATGAAAAGAAAAAGAAAATTAAAAGTTTTTCCATCTTCTTCTTCTTCTTTTCAAGGGCCGAAACTCCATTGATGGTGGCCAAGAATTTTTCCTTCTTCCATACTCAATTTATTGAAGAGATTTCAAGGATTTAAGAGGAGTCTTGGCAATTTTTTCCATAATTAGTAAGTTTTTCATCTTAATCTTTGGAATTTTATAAATTTATGAATATGTTGAGTTTGAGATTTTGATGTAGTATGTTATAATCATTTGAATGGGTGTGTATGATATTATTTTGGGTAGTTAACAATGATTTTAAGGTTGGATTAAAGAAATGGTTGAATTTGGGTAAGATTGGTGAAGAGAGAGAATTTAGGGTCATGGAGCATTTGAGTTTTTGAAATCATGAGTTTTAATTGTGCAAATTGGTTCCAAATGTGTTGTTTTGATGAATAAACAAAGATTTTAAAATCAAATGATGGATTTAATTAAGTTTGGATAGAGTTTGAAGATGGTAGTATTGATTTAGGGTTTTTAAAAAGTGAATTTTCAAAAAATGATTAATTGTTTGATTTTAATGCATAAATCATGTTATTTAATGATATAAGTTGTGGACATCAGATTGAAATGATAATTGGATTGAATTGGAATGGAGATCCTTCAATGGTGAAGGTTATGCCATTTTAGGGTTTTGAACATAAGCATGTGGTTAATTAATGTAATTGGTTTAAACATGTTAAAATATGTTTGAAATGACATAAATAAAATTAAAATAATAATTTAATGGGTTAATATGGATAAGTTAAATTAAGGAAAGACTTAATTTTTGAAATTTTATAGGAGTGCTGTTAAATTAAGGTTTGATGTTGAGAATGCCTTAGAATGTGATATTAAATGATTGTTTATGATCACATTTGATATAGGCATTGAGAGGAAGTAGCTTGGCCGATCCAAGTGTTGAAGGGCAACTTGGAAGAGAAGGTTGGTAAGAGTTTTAAGATTATTTTGGTTGCTATTTGAGGTAAGTACAAACTTTAAATACATTAGTTATGTTTGCATGACATTTGTGCTTAACTCATTTTGATTGAAAAATGTGTTAAGCTACTTGGTACATTGATTGTGTATGAATAAAGTGCAAAGACATTTGTAATGTCATATATGTGTTAAATGCATTGTGAAAAGCCATTGATAATGGCTAAATTGTGTAAAATGTAAAATATGTATATTATGTGGAAATACCCAAAGTAATTGGTTAATGTGTTGTGAATGCAAAAAATGAGATATGTGGTATAATGAAATAAATTGATATTGATAAAAATGAGAAAAGTGAGAAAAATGAGAAAGATGTGAAAAGTGAGAGAATAAATGTGAAAATAAGGCAATGTACCTAAATTGAATACGTGAAAATGAGAAAGATTAATAATGAGAAATATGAATAAATTGTGTGTCTAGTATGTTATTCAAATTTCAGAGTTCTGTGTTTGGCGGCATGATTATGGTTGCCTACGGGCTAGACGCTGGGCGCCATTGGGAAAATTTTTTTTAGGTGAAAAGACCGAGTCGTAAGCCTCAAAAACAAATATTTAAAGCTAGGATGAGTGAAAAGACTGGGTCGTAAGCTCATGCCTAGTTGGAATATTTCATTGATATATTGCCTACGAGGCTAGATGCACGGTGTCATTATAGACCAAAACAATAACTCTAGAATTTGAATAGCATATTAGTTGTCTTTGGGCATTTGTGTTTGTTTATATGTGAATTGTGGATTGTGAAATAATTGAAGAGTATGAGAAAATGGAATGATGTGATGTTCATAAGCATTTTGCATTGGCATTACTCTACATTTTTATTATTATCAAAGTTTGTACCATTAGGCTTCGGCTTAACACAATTGTAATTGGTTGCGCAGGTGACATGTACATTTTGGTAGAGCCGAAGAGTTCTACTATACCTGGTCGAGTCTAGGTTTGTAGTTTTTGAGCTCGAAGAGTTTTTCAGTACATTAAGATTGGAGCCAGTTGACAGCATGTAGATATTTGATATTACAGTATATTTTAATATTTTATATGTTATGATATGTTTTTGAAGTATATGTTATGATATATTTTAATATTTTATATGTTATGATATGTTTTTAATATAAAATTGAACAAAGCAAATAAAGATTCAAATTAGGGCTACTGTTTCCATTTAAGGTTCTTTATTTCATGTGTTTTTGGAATTTATAGGTTTAGGATTTGTAATTCTTAGCTACTGTGAACTTTTAAGGAATTGACATGAATTAAAGTTATATAATTTAAGAGATTGATAAAGTTCTTTAATTAACCAAATTAGGGTTTGACATGTATAATCATGAAATTAGGTTTTGGACACTTTAAAACATTTAGATTTAAGATTTACAATCACTGGATTGTGTTTGAAAGCTTACTGTGTTAGAATATGTTTATAGGGTTTTAAGGTTTAAAAGATTAGGGTTTAGAAAACTTTAGGGTTTAGGTTTTAATGGAGTTAGGGTTCACTGTCTTGGGTTTTGGAATTGAATTAGGGTTTTAGGATTTTGAATTAGGGTTTCGGAGAATGCATTAGGTTTTTAGGATTTGAAAATCAATTGATAATTTTATGAAACTTTATGAAAATAAACAAAATGATTTTAAGTTTATAGAAACAGAAAAGATGTTTTTAGGGCTTTTGGAAAGAAACAGAACTAAATTTAGGGTTTTGAGATTTGAAGAAACAAAAATAACAACTTTAAACTTTTTGGAAAACAAAGCAACAAAATAAGTTTTTTAAACTTTAGAAAAAGTGAATTAAGGTTCTAGGGTTTTTGAATTAAAAGAAACAATGGGATGATTTAAGCTACTGTGAAGAATAGAATTTAGACAATTGATGTATACCTTCGTTTGTTGGTTCCACCAAAAATTTTTTCTTGGATGAACAAAAACAAAGACAAGCTTTGCTGCCTTTGAATTGCTTGAATTATTTTTCTGCTCTCTAAAAAAAAAATCAGATTGATTCAAAGCTTTTCCTCCTCAGTTTCGGTCTCCAATTTCTAATCCAATTTTCTTTTTTCTCCCCCCCTCTTTTTGTGTTGTTTTAGTCCTTATTTATAGAAGATTTCTATGGTTAAATATATAACATTCATTAAGAAAAGGAAACTAAAACCTAATTGTATTAGGTTTCGAAAAATTTGCATCGGAAAAATTTCGCTGGCGAAAAAAAACTGCTGCGGAAAAATTACGCTGGCAAAAAAAAAACTGTTGCTGAAAAATTGCGCTGCAAAAAATTAATAAAAGTTATTTTTATTTATTATTTTTTTTGTTTTTATTTATTATTTTTTATTAATAAAAATTAGATACTATTTAATTAAAATAACAAAAATTATTTTGGACTAATTAAAATATTTTGGACAATACAAAAATTATTTTGGACTAATTAAAATATATTGGACCAGACTGGGTCAAAAATTAAGGGTCTACAGTTTGCCCCCTGCTTGAACGATCTGAGACTTTAGTGAAAGAGAGTGAAAAGCAATAAGACTTAATTTTTGAGATGGTTGAGGTTATGGGTTCTGGACCCAGTTCGAGTTCTGGACTCAAGGATAATTCTAGGTTCTGGACCTGAGTGTAATTTTAGGTTCTGGACCTAAAAATTTGGGTTTTAGACCCGAGCTAAGTTCTGGACTAAGAAAAGATTCTAGGTCCTAGACCTAAGGATAATTTGGGTTCTTGACCCGAGCTAAGTTCTTGACTTAGAAAATATTTTAGGTTATGGACCTAAGGATAATTTAGGTTCTGGACCCGAGCTAAGTTCTGGACTTAGAAAAGATTTTAGGTTCTGGACCTAAGGAAAATTTGGGTTCTGGACCCCAGCTAAGTTCTGGACTTAAAAAGAGATTCTAGGTTATGGACCTAAGGAAAATTTGGGTTCTGGACCCGAGCTAAGTTCTTGACTTAAAAAGAGATTCTAGGTTCTGGACCTAAGGAAAATTTGGGTTCTGGACTCGAGCTAAGTTATGGACTTAGAATGAATTATAGGTTTTGGACATAAGGGTAATTTGGGTTCTGGACCCGAGAGATTTGGATACCCAATCCTAAACTAGAATTGGATACTCGATCCTAACTGGATTTGGATACTCGATCCTAAACTGGATTGGAATACTCGATCCTAACTGGATTTGGATACTCGATCCTAAACTTGATTGGGATACTCAATCCTAAATTGGATTGGGATACTCGATCCTAAACTGGATTTGGATACTCAATCCTAAATTTGATTGGGATACTCGATCCTAACTGGACTTGGATACTCGATCCTAAACTGGATTCGGATACTCAATCCTAACTGGATTCATATACTCGATCCTAAACTGGATTGGGATACTCGATCCTAACTGGATTCGGATACTCGATCCTAAACTGGATTGGGATACTCGATCCTAAACTGGGTACTTTGACTTGAGATTTGAATTTGATTTGGGTACCTGGACCCAAGATTGAATTTGATTTGGGTATTTGTGTCACATCCGCCTACTGCATTTATGCAGTGTAGACACGTGCATAGCAAGAGTAGGGAAAAGGAGAAGATAATTCTTGATAACAGCCCTAGATAAGGTTGTATGACAAAAGGGACATAATTGTAATTTTTAATAAAGTTGGGGACGTAGATGTAATTTCAAAGAAAGTTGCACCGGATGTTCTTAATAGTGCATATAATAGATTTCAAAAATGGAATGTAGAGAAAAACTGGATCGCAACGATGTGTAACGGTTTTTCCAGGAAATGTCTCGTTAAAGAAAAATGAAGAAATGTTGCCTAAGGGCATTTTGGTCATTATCAATTAAAGTCATACATGAATTTAGGGTAGGAAATAAAGATGTGAGTACGTAGAGAATGGCGAGAGGTTAAATATGAAACGATCGTCAGTGGATACGAAGCCGGAGAAAACCCGAGCAAAAATAGGACCTATGACAAGGGACAAACATGACGCGATTTGGGTAATCGTAGACTGGCTTACTAAGTCCGCTCATTTCATACCAGTACGTGTGGATTACTCGTTAGACAAGTTGGCAGACTTGTATATCAAAGAGATTATACGTCTCCACGGAGTTCCAACTTCGATCATATCCGATCGAGACCCACGTTTTACGTCAAATTTTTGGCAGAAGTTACAAACAGCCCTTGGAACTCGAACTTACCACAGCACAGCATTTCATCCCCAGACAGATGGACAGTCGGAAAGAGTGATTCAAATTTTAGAAGATATGCTGAGGGCGTGCGTTTTAGAATTTAAAGGTAGTTGGGACAAACACCTAAGCTTAATGGAATTCGCGTACAACAACAGTTATCAATCCAGCATACAAATGGCACCTTACAAAGCACTGTATGGTCGAAAATGCAGAACTCCAGTTTGCTGGACAGAATTGAGTGAGGAAAAGATGTTGGGGCCAGACATAGTTAAGGAAACTGAAGAGAAGGTAGAAATCATTCGAGACCGATTAAAAGCAGCAGCGGACAGGCAAAAATCATACGCGGATCTAAAAAGGAAAGACATACAGTTTGAGGTAGGTGACAGAGTGTTCCTCAAAGTCTCTCCTTGGAAGAAAGTGTTACGATTTAAACAAAAAGGCAAGCTAAGCCCTAGATTCATCGGACCATATGAAATTATTAAACGGGTAGGTCCGGTAGCTTACCAGTTGGCGTTACCACCTGAATTAAATAAAATACATGATGTTTTCCATGTTTCGATGCTAAGGAGGTATCGTTCAGATCCAACCCACGTCATACAAGTTCAAGATATTGAGATTCAGCCTGAAATGACATATGAGGAAGAGCCGGTAGAGATCCTAGCACGTGAAATCAAAGAGTTGCGAAATAAGAAGATTCCATTGGTCAAAGTGCTTTGGAGGAATCACAAAGTAGAAGAAGCTACATGGGAACGCGAAGAAACTATGAAGAAGCAATACCCATATTTGTTTTCACTTGATGAGCTTCGGGACGAAGCTTAAATTAACGAGGAAGGAACTGTCACATCCGCCTACTGCATTTATGCAGTGTAGACACGTGCATAGCAAGAGTAGGGAAAAGGAGAAGATAATTCTTGATAACAGCCCTAGATAAGGTTGTATGACAAAAGGGACATAATTGTAATTTTTAATAAAGTTGGGGACGTAGATGTAATTTCAAAGAAAGTTGCACCGGATGTTCTTAATAGTGCATATAATAGATTTCAAAAATGGAATGTAGAGAAAAACTGGATCGCAACGACGTGTAACGGTTTTTCCAGGAAATGTCCCGTTAAAGAAAAATGAAGAAATGTTGCCTAAGGGCATTTTGGTCATTATCAATTAAAGTCATACATGAATTTAGGGTAGGAAATAAAGACGTGAGTACGTAGAGAATGGCGAGAGGTTAAATATGAAACGATCGTCAGTGGATAAGAAGCCGGAGAAAACCCGAGCAAAAATAGGACCTAAAGGGAATTTTGTAAAAAG
The DNA here is from genome assembly GCA_947685225.1 of Garcia nutans. Taxonomy (NCBI): domain Eukaryota; kingdom Viridiplantae; phylum Streptophyta; class Magnoliopsida; order Malpighiales; family Euphorbiaceae; genus Garcia; species Garcia nutans. The sequence goes on along the minus strand of CANTUV010000011.1, from coordinate 31,149,052 downwards.
TTGAGGGCTTATCGGTAATTTTTCAAAATGACTTGGAAACCTAAAATAGACCTTATAAATAGAAAGTAGAGGTCGAGAGGATCAAAACTATATATAGTTTGACTCGTGGAACTATACGGTTTAAAAGATATGATCGATTAATCGCCGGAACGTAATGTGGCTCGGTTTCGTGTCGGGACCGGATGGGTAACCCGGGACAACTTTATGAGATCCAATGGGAAGAGAGACAAGTGGAAAGAAGTAAAGGAAAAAGGAAGTTATAAAAATCAAAGGTTGGCCAATCAAAAGAGAACATTTAGCATATGTAATAAATGTGTAATAAATGAAGAAAGAGAAAAAGTGGACAAGTGGGCAAGGTGATCATCACTTCCTTTGTATATATAAATATGTGATATGAAGAGCAAATTCTCTCTTTTTCCACTCACCAAATTCGGCCAACAAGGGAAACACCCAAAAGACTTCCAAGTTTCTTCAAAAGTTGATTTTTAAGGTGAGTTTTTTTAAGGTTTTCTAGTATGTAGACTTTAATTTTTAGTTTTAGGTAGTTATATAACTATTGGAAGATTGGAAATTAGGGTTCTTATGGTGGATTTGGAAATTTTAAGTAGTTATGATATTAATCAATTAAATGAAAGAATCAAGGTTTCTAAGGTTTAATAAGGTTAGATTAGGGTTTAGTTTGAAAAGAAATGGAGGATAGCTTATTAATCTAAATTGCTAAGGTTTATGTTTAAGGGTGTGTTCTTGAATTTCTTGAAGGAAAAACAAAGATTAAGGAAGGAGAAGGAGGAAAAGAAAAAGGGGAAGTACAAGAATAAGGTTTGGTGCTTTACCATAAAAGAAATTCTATTTTTCTTACAAACTTTGGTTTATGGAATTTTTGATGTTCATGAACTTTAATTAGTTTGATTTGAGTCAAATATGCAAAAGTTGTCAAAGGGAAGTGTTTGAATCTTCACTTTACTATTAAAGAAGCCTTAATATTGATTTGCAAAAGAAAAATAAACTATTCTATGCATTTCAAATGTTTGGGCCGAAATGGTCCCAAAAAGACAGCTTTCTGGACCTTTTTGTGGAAATCGTTTGAGGCAGCAAATGAATGAATTTTTCAACGAAATTTTACATGCAATTAGTCAACATATGAAATAAGTTTTCTGTAAAATTTTAGCTAAAAATAAGATCATTTACTTGGTCAAATGCATGACTGAAGTGGACTGAAATTTTGACGAAAACCCAGATTTTACTATTCATTTGGTCATGCCATTTTGCGTTGCCGATTTGTCTCGCCGCAACACTATTCATTTGGTCAATTTGTGATATTTTGAGAAATGCTTTGAAATGTTTGATGTGTTTATTGTGGATGTTAAATATGCGAAAAAGGGGAATGGTTTGAGTAAAGAATGTGTTGCGCGGCATAAATGGCAAAGTGCGATGGAAATTTAAAATGATTTCGCGAGTCATCCTAAAATGAGGTTTGAGACTTAAATTGAATCATTTAAAGCTTTTTGCTCTACTGGATAGTGGGAGTGGTAGATAAGGGTATGGTGCACTATACTAACTTATGCAGTACTGCTTGATATTGTGATTGAATTGATATGATCTGAACTCAATGGTGAGGGCCATTGGGGGCCAATGGTGAGGGCCATTGGTTATAACCAGGATGGTGAGGGCCATTCCTGTGATCTGATATCGGTGGTGAGGGCCACCTATGTTACAGTGGTGAGGGCCACTGCCTTATCACTATGGTTCCCTATATCCCAGTAGAGCCTGGATCAAAGACATATTATTTTTCGTTGAACTATATAATGCAAATGAATTTGAATTATGATTTTACATTATTGAAAACATATCATACTGAATGTATCACGATTTCTATTGGTATAATGTTGGTTGATTGTTGATTTTATTATTTCCTTTTTACTTCGAATACTTTCATGTACTACTTTTATTTTTATTGGTAAAGTACCCACTGAGCGACAACGCTCAGCGAGTTAAGTTTTCCTTGACTCGTAGGTTCGGAGCAGTAGATAAATCTTGGGGAAGCAACGACCAGACCACAGCAAATCTCAGGGGTAGATCTTTTAGTTCCATTATGAGTCGATAGTTGTGGCATGTATATGAATAAATATAAAAGAGATTTTCTATGTTATAATTGTATGTTAGTAGTATGTAATAATCATAAATCTTTACTTTATGTTATATTAGAAGTGTGAACTCTTCATGCAGGTTTGTAGTTGAGGGTATAAGGTGGATTCATTGGGAGTGCATTAAATTTGATGGTATTCTTATTCACATTGGTATGTGTAAAATGTTTTCAAAAATCAGAAAAACAAGTTTTGACGACACTTGGGATCCAAATTTCTAGGCGGAACTATGGCAAAATTTCTGTAAAAATCAGAACTAAAATTTGACTAAGTAAATTGGTAGCAACAATTAGGATAGTGTGGCACCTCTACTTAGCTTACACATGTAGGTTGGGAAGGGGTGTTACAATTTGTGGTATCAGAGCTAAGGTTTAGCCGCTTCTGGGTAATCCAACATAGGAGGATGTACGTTTTATGTCGGGAGTGGCCATTACCGACATAAAACGAGATATCCTGTAGTAAATAAGAGATTGTACGATTTCATGGAGTCCTAAATTTTGCAATGTATATAAGGGCTTCCTAATATTGTAAAACTTTGTGTTTGGAAATAAATAAAAGTTGTGTTGTATATGTGTTAATTAAGAATTTTATATTTATATACATGCCACCTAGGGTAAGATAATGTTGTTGGTCTGGGTCGTTAATAATGATGGGATGGTATATGTTTACTCTTTAGATGTCGCAAGCAGCGCAGCGTGATATAGAGGAGGAGGTCGAGTCTCAGGCCTCCCGAGTTGTAGAAATGCGTGTATCTGAGACATCAGCGTCGAAGCAACCACCGCTGATGCTCCTATTCCCAATGATATGTTGCAACAAATGGTTGCCGTATTTCGGCAGATAGCCAGCGTTGCCCCAGCCCCACCCCCAGCGCCAGCACCCGTACCAGTACCTGCTGTAGGAGGGGAAAGGAAACCCCCAATAGAAAAGATAAGAAAGTATGGTGCGAAGGAGTTTAAGGCTCGAAGGGACGATGATTCTTCAACAGCCGAGTATTGGCTGGAAGGAACAATACGAGCCTTAGATCAGTTACAGTGTACGCCAGAAGAGTGAGTGATATGTGCTACTTCCTTATTAGTGGAAGAAGCATATATATGGTGGGACACAGTTCACCAACGAGTTTCACCGGAACAGAGAACATGGGGTTTCTTTGTGAATGAGTTCAAGAGGAAGTTTATATCGGAGGCATACCTAGATGCCAAGAAAAAGGAGTTTCTACACTTAAAGCAAGGTCGACTGACCGTTGCTGAATACGAGAGGGAAATTACTAGGTTGAGTAGGTATGCCAAGAAGACAATTGAAGACGAACATGATAGATGTAAGCAGTTCTAGGATGGATTGAATAATGAGATATGGATGCAGCTAATTGCTGCTAATATCAAAGAATTTTCCGAGTTGGTCAAATAATGAGATATGGATGCAGCTAATATTAGTTACTAACCCATTAGGAAATGAGGTGATTACTAGGAAGGTAGTGAAAGATTGCCCCGTAGAGATACACGGACATATCTTTTGGGGAGATTTATTTGAACTACCATTTCAAGAATTCGATGCTATTCTTTGGATGGATTGGTTGGCCAAGCACGATGCACTAGTTGACTGTAAACGGAAGAGAGTTACCTTGTATACTGCAGACGGTGACGAAGTGACCCTAGTAGGAAAAAGGAAGGACTATCTAACTAACATTATTTCTGCCATGACGGCTAAGAGGTTAGTGCAAAAAGGTTGCGAGGCATACCTGGTATGTGCATTAGTAGCGAAAGAAGAGGCACCAAAGTTACAAGATATACCTACTGTATGCGATTTTCCCGACGTATTTCCTGATGATTTACCCGGATTACCACCTAAACGAGAGGTGGAATTCATCATAGACATGTACCCGGGAGCTGCACCAGTATCCATCGCACCTTACCGAATGGCGCCAGCGGAGCTAAAAGAATTAAAGGTACAGCTACAAGAACTTTTAGACAAGGGGTTCATAAGGCCAAGTGTGTCACCATGGGGAGCACCAGTATTGTTCGTGAAAAAGAAAGACGGATCCTTAAGGTTGTGTGTAGATTACCGTCAACTTAATAAGCTGACCATCAAAAACAAGTATCCGTTACCTCGCATAGATGATCTGTTTGATCAACTCAAAGGTGCTGGAGTCTTTTCAAAAATTGATCTACGATCGGGTTATCATCAATTGGGAATTAAAGGTGAAGACATACCAAAAACTGCATTCAGAACTCGTTATGGACATTATGAATTCATTATTATGCCTTTCGGATTAACGAATGCACCTGCAGTATTCATGGATTTAATGAACAGAATCTTCCACCCGTATTTGGATCAGTTCGTGGTTGTATTCATTGACGACATATTGGTGTATTCAAAGAATCGAGAGGATCATGATCGTCACCTTAGAATTGTTTTGCAAACCCTGCGAGAAAAGCAGTTATACGCTAAATTCAGTAAATGCGAATTTTGGTTGGAAGAAGTAGCTTTCTTGGGACATATTGTATCGGCAGAAGGAATAAGGGTCGATCCCAAGAAAATAGAAGCAGTATTGGAATGGAAGTCACCTAAGACAGTAACGGAAGTCCGTAGTTTCTTGGGATTAGCAGGATATTATCGGAGATTCGTTAAAGGGTTTTCCATGATCGCCGTACCTATGACCAAACTACTTCAGAAGAATGCCAAATTCCAGTGGACCGACGCTTGTCAAAGGAGCTTTGAAAAGCTGAAACAAAAACTTACTGAAGCGCCTATTCTTACACAACCCGAATCAGGAAAAAATTTTGTGATTTATAGCGATGCATCCCATATCGGGTTAGGTTGTGTATTGATGCAGGAAGGCAAAGTCATTGCGTATGTCTCTCGACAGCTCAAGCCACATGAAAAGAATTATCCTACGCATGACTTAGAGCTAGCAGCGATTGTTTTGGCTTTCAAGACGTGGAGGCATTACTTATACGGGGAAAAATGTTACATCTTTACGGATCATCAAAGCCTGAAATATTTACCCACGCAGAAAGATTTAAACCTGCGACAGCGAAAATGGATGCAATGGTTAGCCAACTACGACTATACGATTAATTATCACCCGGGCAAAGCAAATGTCGTAGCAGATGCACTTAGTAGGAAGTCAATGCAAGCGCTAAGTGCTATGAGGGTAACGTTAAAACCTACAGAAGATGGAGCTATCTTTGCAGAAATGCACGTGCGACCTAATTTACATTAACAAATACGTGAGGCTCAGAAGGAAGATGAACAAGTGAAGGCGGAACATCAACTACCCTCAGGGCTACTACAACCTATTACGATTCCAACCTGGAAATGGGATCGTATTACTATGGATTTTGTCACAGGATTGCCTATGACAAGGGACAAACATGACGCGATTTGGGTAATCGTAGACCGGCTTACTAAGTCCGCTCATTTCATACCAGTACGTGTGGATTACTCGTTAGACAAGTTGGCAGACTTGTATATCAAAGAGATTATACGTCTCCACGGAGTTCCAACTTCGATCATATCCGATCGAGACCCACGTTTTACGTCAAATTTTTGGCAGAAGTTACAAACAGCCCTTGGAACTCGAACTTACCACAGCACAGCATTTCATCCCCAGACAGACGGACAGTCGGAAAGAGTGATTCAAATTTTAGAAGATATGCTGAGGGCATGCGTTTTAGAATTTAAAGGTAGTTGGGACAAACACCTAAGCTTAATGGAATTCGCGTACAACAACAGTTATCAATCCAGCATACAAATGGCACCTTACGAAGCACTGTATGGTCGAAAATGCAGAACTCCAGTTTGCTGGACAGAATTGAGTGAGGAAAAGATGTTGGGGCCAGACATAGTTAAGGAAACTGAAGAGAAGGTAGAAATCATTCGAGACCGATTAAAAGCAGCAGCGGACAGGCAAAAATCATACGCGGATCTAAAAAGGAAAGACATACAGTTTGAGGTAGGTGACAGAGTGTTCCTCAAAGTCTCTCCTTGGAAGAAAGTGTTACGATTTAAACAAAAAGGCAAGCTAAGCCCTAGATTCATAGGACCATATGAAATTATTAAACGGGTAGGTCCGGTAGCTTACCAGTTGGCGTTACCACCTGAATTAAATAAAATACATGATGTTTTCCATGTTTCGATGCTAAGGAGGTATCGTTCAGATCCAACCCACGTCATACAAGTTCAAGATATTGAGATTCAGCCTGAAATGACATATGAGGAAGAGCCGGTAGAGATCCTAGCACGTGAAATCAAAGAGTTGCGAAATAAGAAGATTCCATTGGTCAAAGTGCTTTGGAGGAATCACAAAGTAGAAGAAGCTACATGGGAACACGAAGAAACTATGAAGAAGCAATACCCATATTTGTTTTCACTTGATGAGCTTCGGGACGAAGCTTAAATTAACGAGGAAGGAACTGTCACATCCGCCTACTGCATTTATGCAGTGTAGACACGTGCATAGCAAGAGTAGGGAAAAGGAGAAGATAATTCTTGATAACAGCCCTAGATAAGGTTGTATGACAAAAGGGACATAATTGTAATTTTTAATAAAGTTGGGGACGTAGATGTAATTTCAAAGAAAGTTGCACCGGATGTTCTTAATAGTGCATATAATAGATTTCAAAAATGGAATGTAGAGAAAAACTGGATCGCAACGACGTGTAACGGTTTTTCCAGGAAATGTCCCGTTAAAGAAAAATGAAGAAATGTTGCCTAAGGGCATTTTGGTCATTATCAATTAAAGTCATACATGAATTTAGGGTAGGAAATAAAGACGTGAGTACGTAGAGAATGGCGAGAGGTTAAATATGAAACGATCGTCAGTGGATACGAAGCTGGAGAAAACCCGAGCAAAAATAGGACCTAAAGGGAATTTTGTAAAAAGTTGAGGGCTTATCGGTAATTTTTCAAAATGACTTGGAAACCTAAAATAGACCTTATAAATAGAAAGTAGAGGTCGAGAGGATCAAAACTATATATAGTTTGACTCGTGGAACTATACGGTTTAAAAGATATGATCGATTAATCGCCGGAACGTAATGTGGCTCGGTTTCGTGTCGGGACCGGATGGGTAACCCGGGACAACTTTATGAGATCCAATGGGAAGAGAGACAAGTGGAAAGAAGTAAAGGAAAAAGGAAGTTATAAAAATCAAAGGTTGGCCAATCAAAAGAGAACATTTAGCATATGTAATAAATGTGTAATAAATGAAGAAAGAGAAAAAGTGGACAAGTGGGCAAGGTGATCATCACTTCCTTTGTATATATAAATATGTGATATGAAGAGCAAATTCTCTCTTTTTCCACTCACCAAATTTGGCCAACAGGGAAACACCCAAAAGACTTCCAAGTTTCTTTAAAAGTTGATTTTTAAGGTGAGTTCTTTTATGGTTTTCTAGTATGTAGACTTTAATTTTTAGTTTTAGGTAGTTATATAACTATTGGAAGATTGGAAATTAGGGTTCTTATGGTGGATTTGGAAATTTTAAGTAGTTATGATATTAATCAATTAAATGAAAGAATCAAGGTTTCTAAGGTTTAATAAGGTTAGATTAGGGTTTAGTTTGAAAAGAAATGGAGGATAGCTTATTAATCTAAATTGCTAAGGTTTATGTTTAAGGGTGTGTTCTTGAATTTCTTGAAGGAAAAACAAAGATTAAGGAAGGAGAAGGAGGAAAAGAAAAAGTGGAAGTACAAGAATAAGGTTTGGTGCTTTACCATAAAAGAAATTCTATTTTTCTTACAAACTTTGGTTTATGGAATTTTTGATGTTCATGAACTTTAATTAGTTTGATTTGAGTCAAATATGCAAAAGTTGTCAAAGGGAAGTGTTTGAATCTTCACTTTACTATTAAAGAAGCCTTAATATTGATTTGCAAAAGAAAAATAAACTATTCTATGCATTTCAAATGTTTGGGCCGAAATGGTCCCAAAAAGACAGCTTTCTGGACCTTTTTGTGGAAATCGTTTGAGGCAGCAAATGAATGAATTTTTCAACGAAATTTTACATGCAATTAGTCAACATATGAAATAAGTTTTCTGTAAAATTTTAGCTAAAAATAAGATCATTTACTTGGTCAAATGCATGACTGAAGTGGACTGAAATTTTGACGAAAACCCAGATTTTACTATTCATTTGGTCATGCCATTTTGCGTTGCCGATTTGTCTCGCCGCAACACTATTCATTTGGTCAATTTGTGATATTTTGAGAAATGCTTTGAAATGTTTGATGTGTTTATTGTGGATGTTAAATATGCGAAAAAGGGGAATGGTTTGACTAAAGAATGTGTTGCGCGGCATAAATGGCAAAGTGCGATGGAAATTTAAAATGATTTCGCGAGTCATCCTAAAATGAGGTTTAAGACTTAAATTGAATCATTTAAAGCTTTTTGCTCTACTGGATAGTGGGAGTGGTAGATAAGGGTATGGTGCACTATACTAACTTATGCAGTACTGCTTGATATTGTGATTGAATTGATATGATCTGAACTCAATGGTGAGGGCCATTGGGGGCCAATGGTGAGGGACATTGGTTATAACCAGGATGGTGAGGGCCATTCCTGTGATCTGATATCGGTGGTGAGGGCCACCTATGTTACAGTGGTGAGGGCCACTGCCTTATCACTATGGTTCCCTATATCCCAGTAGAGCCTGGATCAAAGACATATTATTTTTCGTTGAACTATATAATGCAAATGAATTTGAATTATGATTTTACATTATTGAAAACATATCATACTGAATGTATCACGATTTCTATTGGTATAATGTTGGTTGATTGTTGATTTTATTATTTCCTTTTTACTTCGAATACTTTCATGTACTACTTTTATTTTTATTGGTAAAGTACCCACTGAGCGACAACGCTCAGCGAGTTAAGTTTTCCTTGACTCGTAGGTTCGGAGCAGTAGATAAATCTTGGGGAAGCAACGACCAGACCATAGCAAATCTCAGGGGTAGATCTTTTAGTTCCATTATGAGTCGATAGTTGTGGCATGTATATGAATAAATATAAAAGAGATTTTCTATGTTATAATTGTATGTTAGTAGTATGTAATAATCATAAATCTTTACTTTATGTTATATTAGAAGTGTGAACTCTTCGTGCAGGTTTGTAGTTGAGGGTATAAGGTGGATTCATTGGGAGTGTATTAAATTTGATGGTATTCTTATTCACATTGGTATGTGTAAAATGTTTTCAAAAATCAGAAAAACAAGTTTTGACGACACTTGGGATCCAAATTTCTAGGCGGAACTATGGCAAAATTTCTGTAAAAATCAGAACTAAAATTTGACTAAGTAAATTGGTAGCAACAATTAGGATAGTGTGGCACCTCTACTTAGCTTACACATGTAGGTTGGGAAGGGGTGTTACAATTTGGACCCAAGATTGATTTGATTTGGGTACTTGGACACGAGAATGGGTACTTGGACTTGGGATTAAATTTGATTTGGGTACTTAGACCCGAGATTGGATTGGATTTGGGTACTTGGACCTGAGAATGGGTACTTAGACCCAAGATTGATTTGACTAACCTTTTAGTTGAGAAGTCTGATTGCTCCGACTGTTCTATGCATGGTGGTTCTTCACCTTCAGAATGGACCTTCATCCTTTGAGATCAGGTCTTCATTCTTGAAAATGGATCTTCATCCTTTGAGATCGGGTCTTCACCCTTGAAAATGGATCTTCATCCTTTGAGATTGGGTCTTCACCCTTGAAAATGGATATTCATCCTTGAAGATTGGGTCTTCATCCTTGCAAATGGATCTTCATCCTTTGGGATCAGGTCTTCACCATTGGAACATGGATCTTTATCCATCGGAGGTTGGGTCTTTACCCTGCTTTCAGCTCTTTTAGCTGAACTGATCTTTCATCTTTAACATCTTCATTCTTTTGACAGTTCTAATGTTCCATTCTTTTATTCTTCCTTTTTGCAAAAATTCAGCTATTTTTAGTTGGCTCTCATATCTTCTTCTGCCCCCATGCAAGCTTTGATTGATGTTTTTGTTGTCTAGTTCTTCACACAAGCACGTATTTCTTCTCTTTGCAAGATTACTGGAGCTTTCTCAAGCAATGGGCTTATATGCCCCCCTAATTTGACATCTTCTTTTGATTGTTTACTTCACAAGGTGTTTGCCATTTACCTTAATAAAGAATAGACAATACAAGACAAGAAAGTGCGCTATGATATGCTCATGTATGCATGATATGCATGAATAATACTTACAGTCATTCCATTGACTCACAGACCGAGGTGTTCAGTAGAAGTGTTCTCATTGGTTCCTTTCATATACTCGTTCAGGTATTGCATTGGAATAAAAGAATGCTTCCCATGTATGACTTTTATCTTTGAGATATTGAAAACATGAATAATGGAGGCCCTAAGCAGTAGAGATGGGGATTCGAACTATGTTTCAGTATGTCAGTTGATAGCTTCTTCATGATCTTGCCAATAATCATTTCCTTTGCCCAATGTGTCCTTTGGAGGTTCAACATACTTCCCTTAACTTGAAGGCTTTGTATGACAAAACATTTTTTTTTATTTTTTTTGAATTTTGATTTTGAAATCAAATGTTGGCTTTGCCAAATTAATGTCAATGCACCTCAGGACTTGATTTTTCCAAATTAACACATCTATAACATTACAACCCTAGTTACCGTACTAAACTCAGGAATCATTTCTATTTATGCAAGAATTGTTGCACTTCAGATAGGCACATAAACATTACTTGGCCAAAGGTCTCATTGAGTTTAAATACTATCTATCTTATATGCAAACTTATCCAAAGTATCTCCACTAATAGACTTTACCTACCAAGAGAGATCAACAGGTCTTTGATAGGCTTGAAATGGGGTCTATGAGGGAAACAAGTTAAATGAAGGCCATTTTGAGATAGGAGCTGATGTGACACAATGGACAAACCTTCACACTACAAATTTCTTGTTTGAATTTTGGGCAGCTTGGAGGCAATCTTGCTAGACTTCAAATTCCTTCTATCTTCTTGGCATTAATCTAGATCTTGATTAGGACATTTTTTGCCCTTGCATAAAGTTTGGTTTCCACATTCATTTCTTTTCTTCTTCTCCCTTTTCTTTCCTCTTTATTTTTCCTACTCTTCCCTTTTCTTTCTCATTTTGTCCTTCTTTCTTGTAGGACTGTCAAGTATAGAACTTTCAAAAACTGAATGGTCTTTCTCCTTTTTCTTTGATTTTGATTGAATCATTGGTTGGGTTGGACCAATTCAAGTAAAATGTCCTTATGAACCAAATTGAAGCCTTTTGTTGCTTTTGGTAAAAGAGAACTCAGTTGGCTTTTAGAACTGCCTTTTTAGGTTTTATCTTTCTCTTTTTTTTCCTTTTTGTTTTCTTCTTTTGTTTTCTTCTTTTTTCTTTTGTTTTCTTTTCCTTCTTTTCTCTTTTCTCTTTTTGCTTTTTTTTTTGGTTCTAGCTCAAACAGAGTTGTCTTATTTATACCAACTTGGGTCTCCAATAATGGATGAGTGGAGTAACATAAATCTTCTTCAACAGGGATAAATCATTTGTTACTCTGATGTTGATGTTCTCTTGATATATTGGAGATATTAAGGGAACTTCAACTATCCTTATGGTCTTGAAAACATCAACTATCCTTATGGTCTTGATAACACCAACTATTTTTACAGTCTTGGCTATGCATTCCATTCCTTGATCTTCTTTCCTCTTTGCCTTAGTGATCATAAGACTTGTCAAAAGTATCACAACAGCTCAGGGTAGGTTATTGAGGTTTGTAAGCCAATGAAAAGAAAGCTAAAATTTTATGAAGGCTCAAAGGGATAACTAGAGATTGATATTTAATTGGGTGGATACTAGTTGTTGGCTAACCAAACAATGCCTAGATTATTTCTCTCTTAAATAAGCAGAGTTCAATTTCTCCTCGAAAGTTTGTCAAAGCATGTTCTAAGACTGACTAGGACCCAGACAAAGGTAATTATGCAGGAGCTCTCTCTAAGTAAGCATACACAACTCAATGAACAATTCCCTAATCTAATAAAGTCATTCAAGTCATGATGCCTAGACACATTAATTTATAAATATCAAGCTAGATTCCTCATCGGTCTAACACCAAAATGAACAAAGACCAACAAAAATTTTGGTGAAAGTAATTTATTAAAACAAACATAATTATTCAAATTAAACATTAAAGGAAATAAAATAAGAGAAACAAACAAGCCAAAGGAAGTTTGTTGAGTTAAGCTTCTTTTCCTTTCACATCTTCAACATTCCCATCTTGAAAAGTGGATAAAACAAAATCTTCTTCCTATCCTTTTCCCACCATAAAGGTTGCTAGTAGTGGCACTCTTCCAAATTTAGGCAAAGGGTTGTTCTTAGTATTGGGCTTATCCGGTTCAGGTAGCTTACTACTATCAATTAGGTCTTGGATCTCATGACTTAGACGAGCACATTTATCTGTTTCATGCCCTCAAATTTGATGAAATTGACAGAAGGTCTCGGCATTGAAGCTTGGTGGCAATGGATTATGTAGTGGTTGAGGAGCTAACGGTTGCAACAACCCTATCTTTTGCAGCTTGCTAAAAACCCAAGATAAAGGTTTCCCCAATTCTGAGAATTATATTTTATTTCCTTGACCAGCCACATTAACATCAACTTCTTTTTGCTTGCTTTGATTGCTAGGCTGATAATTCCCTTTTTCATTCCTTTTTATTGAAAAATGATTCTTTTCCCTTTCCCACACTTCAATTTGTATACCAGCTTGGAGAAGATCTTTGAAGTCATGGATGAGTGTATGAGACATCCTTTCACGAAGACTAGGCAGGATGCCTCTCATGATCATCCTTATTTGATCAGATTTATTGGGCCTTTTCTTGAGCAAAGTAGCCTTGTTTCTCCATCTTTTCATATAGTCCACAAAATTCTCATTTGGCCTTTGTCTTATGGACTCCACTTCCATTAAGGTAACTTCCATCTTGACATTATATCCATATTGCTGGATGAAGGCTTTGTATAGCAGATCCCAACTCTTTTATGTTTCTTCTTCCAAGTTATTGAACCAATTTTGGACAACAAGGTCTAATGAGAGCATGAAGTACCTTAGAGTTTAAGCCTTAGTAGCTCGGGCAGACTGCATGGCAGTGATATACTGCTTCACATGGAGATGAGGATTTTCGATTCCATCAAACTTTGTGAAAGATGGCATCTTGAACTTGTACGGGACTTCTTCATCTAACTCAAATAATTTGTCAACTTCGGACATTTCTTCGGTTTTTAGTTTCTTCTCAAATTTCTTTTCTAAATCCGCAATCATCTTTTCAACATCAAATGTTTCGGTCTTTTCAATAGTTGCCTTCTCAACAACCTTTGGATCATTTTTATCTTAAAGATATTGGTAGTATTGAGCCCAATCATCATCATCAATGATCACTTTATCATCATCAAAAGCTACCTCATCAACTTTAGCCTTCCCCTTGACCTTTGGCTTATTAGTGCTAGCAGATGCTTTGGCATGATTTTCTAAAATTGCAGCTAGTTGATTCTTTATGGTCTCAGCCATGACCTCTTTTATCTTTTCCATTTTGGCATTGAGGGCTTAATCCACCATTCTTTGAATTTGTTCGGGCTCCATTGCTTTTGGTGTAAAAGAGATTGAGTCGTTGCTAGATACTTCGCTTCCGGCATAGGCCGGATGATTGTAAGCTTTTGAACTATCATAATCCAGGGCTATGAGCCAAAAAGGATCAATGATATGAGATGCAAATGTATGCATGTATGCATGTATGCACAAACAATCAACGAAGAAAGATAGTTAGGACGTTCCTTCCAACCTTATAACATCCACACACGAATGGCGAGTCTCTTTTCCTAGGTAAATGGTTAACAAAATACCAACATGGGGCATCTTGTTTTTGAATATTTCCCTCGGACGTTTCAACCAATAGTTATATTTTCAAAAATTGAAATCAATCCATAATAATTCCCATTAATTAGGTTTTAATCCATTTAACCAACTAATGTAGCTTTTATGCTATATTGGATTAAAACAAAATTAAGAGGTTTATTATAAATAGATTTCTCACTTGAAAAAGGTAACTAATGATTCATGCTAAAAACAAGCCCATGATTAATTATTCTTAGTATAAACTAGGCTCACAATTGATTTTTGGTATTTCATAATGGACCTAAATATTTTTACAAGATCATTGTAAGAAAAGGTTGGGTGAAAATAATTTTGTTTCTAAGCCCATTGTAAAAAGATTTTTAGAAAAAATGGATTTTGGGCTTACTATTTGGGCCATTAGCAAAAGAATTTTTTATTTATTTTTAGAAAAGTCTTATGTCCAAAGACCATCTTGAACAACAACAACAACAACAACAAAAAAGCCTTAATCCCAAGTCAATTGAAAATAGCTTTGGTCTTTTGGACTTTAAAGAAAAATTTATTTTGAGCTTACAATATACTTAGGTCATATTAGAAAAAAGAACAACCCAAATAAGCCATGATTTAAGCCAAGATAAATTAACCATAGTCAAATAGCATGCATTTAGGGTAAAACCTAAGGAAAGTAACTAGGCCAATTACATGAGCTTTAGTCTTTATGTTAAAAGGCTTAGGTTCCAATAGCAAGTATATACCAAATGGTACGAGGCTATGAGGGGTTATTCCATGCTCGATCTCCATACCTTGTGTGAAAGTATGGTATCCCTTACATAACACAACACGGGTAACATGGGCGTCCTAACTCAGGCACATGATGCAATCTAAGATGATGCAATGGATAACATCATTATAAGAAAGAATAGAATAATATAAAGACCAATGGAATCAACTTCTCTTATCCCCAGTGGAGTCGCCACTGTGAGCGGGGATTTTTGCCCCCACTCCCGGTGGAATGGTTCTTGCGACTTTGGCACTGTTTAGGCTCGGGGCCTTAGAGAACGCGAACATAAGTCCGGAGAAAATGGAGTCGCCACCCGATGGGCCGGGAAAAAGAAAGGGGTGGATGACTCGATTCCTAAGGAATCCCCAACCCCTAATGGGTTCAAAAAATTGGGTACGTATAGGGAAGGTGAGAAATGGCCCAGCACCCCCACAATGTCCGGTTCATTGGAACCGGCCTCCTTTACAGGTCTTAATATTATAAAATTCTTAAATATAACAATATTATCCATATTACACACATTAATTAAAATAAAGCATCAATATATTGAAAATGAAAACAATGTCAAAGCAAAACAAATAAAAGGACACCCATCCGAAGATGGAAATATGTCCTTACATCACATGCCTAAATAGGACACCCACCGAAAGGTAGAAACATGTCCTTTACATTGGTTCTATAATAGAAAAGCAATTTAAAATGCATGATATTTAACTAATGAGGTACTCACCAAGTGGAAACATAGCTCTTACAACATTTGGAAATCTAAATAAATCGATAAAAGTAAATAACCATTCATCATAAATAAATCATTCATCAAAAATATCAGTCAAAATATAAAATAAACATCCATCCATGATAAACTAAATAAACCGAGCATTGAACTTAAATAAATTAACGCTTATAAAATAAATCAAAGCATCATCAAATATAAAATTGAACAAAGCAAATAAAGATACAAATTACGGCTACTGTTTCCATTTAAGGTTCTTTATTTCATGTGTTTTTGGAATTTATAGGTTTAGGATTTGTAATTCTTAGCTACTGTGAACTTTTAAGGAATTGACATGTATTAAAGTTTTATAATTTAAGAGATTGATAAAGTTCTTTAATTAACCAAATTAGGGTTTGAGATGTATAATCATGAAATTAGGTTTTGGACACTTTAAAACATTTAGATTTAAGATTTACGGTCACTGGATTGTGTTTGAAAGCTTACTGTGTTTGAATATGTTTATAGGGTTTTATGGTTTAAAAGATTAGGGTTTAGAAAACTTTAGGGTTTAGGTTTTAAGGGAGTTAGGGATCATTGTCTTGGATTTTGGAATTGATTTAGGGTTTCGGGATTTTTGAATTAGGGTTTCGGAGAATGCATTAGGTTTTTAGGATTTGAAAATGAATTGATAATTTTATGAAACTTTATGAAAATAAACAAAATGATTTTAAGTTTATAGAAACAGAAAAGATATTTTTAGGGCTTTTGGAAAGAAACAGAACTCAATTTAGGGTTTTGAGATTTGAAGAAACAAAAATAACAACTTTAAACTTTTTGGAAAACAAAGCAATGAATTTAGGTTTTTAAACTTTAGAAAAAGTGAATTGAGGTTCTAGGGTTTTGGATTTAAAAGAAACAATGGGATGATTTAAGCTACTATGAAGAATAAAATTTAGACAATTGATGCATACCTTCGTTTGTTGGTTCCACCAAAAATTTCTTCTTGGATGAACAAAAACAAAGACAAGTTTTGTTGCCTTTGAATTGCTTGAATTGGTTTTTTGCTCTCTAAAAAAAATCAGATTGATTCAAAACTTTTCCACCTCAGTTTCGGTCTCCAATTTCTGATCCAATTTTCTTTTTTCTCTCCCCCCTTTTTTTTTTGTTATTTTAGTCATTATTTATAGAAGATTTCTATGGTTAAATATAGTTATTCATGGAATATAACATTCATTAAGAAAAGGAAACCAAAACCTAATTGTATTAGCTTTCAAAAAATTTGCGTTGGAGAAATTTTGCTGGCAAAAAAAAACTGCTGCGGAAAAAATGCGCTGGCAAAAAAGCTGCCACAGCTGGCGAAATTGGCCTGCGGGCCATTTCGCCCCACAGGAATAAACTGCGGGCGAAATGGCTTTGGCCATTTCGCTGCACACTGAATTTATTATTATTATTATTATTATTATTTTGTAATAAAAATTAGATACTATTTAATTAAAATAACAAAAATTATTTTGGACTAATTAAAATATATTGGACCGGACTTGGTAAAAAATTAAGGGTCTACAGTAGTAATGCTGTGTAAATGTTAAAAAATGAAAAGGAAAGTATAATAATTATGGCAAAGTAATAATGATAAAAAAAATACAGCGAAGATGGAAATTACTTATTGTCATTATTATTTTTATGCTTACTGTACAATGTTTATGCAATTGATACAATATTTATACATCACTAAGAAGGTGGTGGTAGGTCATCAAATAAAGCCATGAAAAAATCATCGCCTGTTGGAGGAGGAGGCAAATTACTCATCCCGAGTCCGCCCGAAGTAGGAGCACCAAAATCCCTATTACCTTGGAGTTCCAATCTATCACGGTCCTCATCAGAAGTGGACGAAAGGATATCATGACCATCAGTTTAGGGGCCTCTAGATGAAGAAGCGCCAGGATCCCTCATCCCCTGAAATCGAAAGATGCGGAAATTTTGTTTTGATTGATTATATAAATTTTCAAAATGAGAAGCCTGCTGACGACTAGCGGCCAACTCTTCTTGAAGTTTCTTATTTTGTTCTTCCAGTATCCGTTATGAGCCAAAATGGAAAAGAGTAAGAGCATACATAATCATGCATACATATAGCATATATTACCATGAAACAAGAAAACTTATAAGGTAATTCATATCAATACCCTGTGGATGAGATGGCATATTTGGCGGACTAGAATGAGAAAACAAAGGAGCAGTAAAAGAAGGTCTAGCATCATGACCAAATGAGCTAGCAACCTGCATCAATCATTAAAGAATCAAAATAAGTTAAGAAAGAAGCAATTACAATGAAAAATGGTAAAGGTTTACCTGAGAAGTGCCAGCCTCGAGATGTGGAACGAATTCTACTGCCTCTCCATGATGTTCCTCTTCATCTCTACCCCCATTTTCTTCAGGAATTTCTCATACACCAACAGGAGATACATCAAAGTTCAAGAGCCTTATTTGAATAAAATGGGCATAAGATGCACTCGGCAAATAGAGAAATGTTTCAACACCATAACCATGTCGAGCCAACCACCATGCATCCTCTAGCATTGTTGTAATATTTAAAGTGTATTTCGGTCAACGCATTGGGACCCTCCTCTTCTCTGGACCAAGAAACCACTCATAAACTCTCTCTCTGAGAAACCAGCCACTAGACACTGGGCCAGCGATGACTCGACGAGTATGTTGGAAAGACAATGCAGCATTCATGGAGGAAGTCTAGTTTGTCCTCTCTTCTGGGTTCCACTAGGCCAAATTCACCTGCAAAATAACATAAGATAAGTAAACTTTCACAAAAATTTTAAAGTACACTAATGCTATTTTACCTGGTCCTAGGTTAAGCTGCTCAAAACGAAGTGTTGGGTGTGCACATGGTGAGAATCGGGAACTTTCGCACGATCTGACAATTAGAAATTTAATCTCGGATACCCAACGCTCTCTTGGGAAATACCAGGCACCCTCACAAGGTTGTGCTCATATGCCCATGCCTACAACAATAATAGAGATCAAATTCATACAAGATAAGAATGGAATTGACATTGGTAGAGTACCTCGATAACCACCATAAAGTCGACGAAAGACTTCTTATTTCGGCAAATTTTGTCAAGACCATGGCAAAGACAGGCAAGGCCAGCTTCACACCAGCCATAAAGTGGCACTGTCCTAAAATAAGAAAGGGCCCTCAACACTGACAAATGGATAGAGGATTCAGTGCTGCCTAAGATGGTCGACCCAAGCAAATATAACAAAAATCCTTGAGCATACTGTTACGCTGTGTCTCTGTG
This sequence comes from Garcia nutans, assembly GCA_947685225.1. Classification (NCBI taxonomy): domain Eukaryota; kingdom Viridiplantae; phylum Streptophyta; class Magnoliopsida; order Malpighiales; family Euphorbiaceae; genus Garcia; species Garcia nutans. Next base: position 31,130,231 of record CANTUV010000011.1, on the reverse strand, counting down.
AACCCGTCCTTCGTAGTTCATCCAATAACTACGAATTGGCTCGAATTTTATCTTAAAAGGCCCTTTATATGATGGTTCCATGCCAATTAACTATTGAATTTCTTCAAATCTCAAAATATCATTGGCAAGAGGAACCGGAACACCATCATACCGAATGCCGATTATAGCAGTAAAGTCGACCGGACCATTTTTCATCTCTCCAATGTGCAAGTAAAAGTATGAGTTGTGTCCAACCATCGTTCTGCAAGCGCCTGGACTACACTCCAGTCTATCAGATACTCCTCAGATGGTAATTGTAAGATGAAGCTCTCAAAGCTGCAATCTCGAATAATCTGCCTTACCCGAGAAGGCGCTACATCATACCATTATCAGGCTTTGTAGATACACCCTCCAGCCCGAATAATGCAATGATCACTTTAACACAAAGCCAGGTAAGTTAACACCAGGTAAGTATATCATTATTCTATCTACTTAAATTCTTAAATTAATTCATTTTTTCTAAATTTTCTAAAAAACCACAAAAAAACAACAAAAATTTTCCAATGCAATTTTTTTCAAAATTCTATTTGGTTTCGGTTTTCTTTTCCTAATTAATTATAGTTTCCTTAAACTATTGGAATTAATCTTCTAAATTTCCTATAAATAACACTAAAAAACACAGAAAAAGGGATTGGACTCTGGAGGGAGAAAAACTTAGGACTAGAACTTTGAACTTGGGACTTCAGATTTGAGAGGTACAAGCAAAGCCATCAACGATTTATCAAAGGCAGCAACCTTGCCTTTGTCTTTGTTCATCCATAAAGCAACTTTTTGGTGGAACCAACTATGCAAGTTTGATCCTTCATTATACATTGCTCATTATCACAGTAGCTTTGTTTCTTTGATTCCTAATAATATACACATAAAACCTTGATCTATAAACATGTAGTAACATTGATCTTTGTTTCAATAACATAAGTGATTTCTTCTATTTCTTCTAAACCTTAGAACCCTAATTTATTTCTTCTAAATCTTAAAACCCTAATTCATTTCTTTTGTGTCCAAGAACCTTAAATCGTTTAGCCTATTTCCAAAAAAACTTTATAAAACTCTAAACTATTTTCTTAAATACCAAAACCAAACATATTTTTCGAAACACTAAAAACCCTAATTCTCTCAAAACCAAAACTGTAAACCCTAAGTTTTCCTAAACCTTAATTCCCTCAAAACTAATACGTAAACCCTAGTTTTCCAAAACCCTAATCCTTAAAACCTTACAACCTTATAAACATAAACATTAAAACTCAATATAGTAAACCCAAAACAACAATCCAGTAATCAAGAATTATAAACCTAATGTTTTAATTATTCTAAAACCCTAATTTCATAATGTTACCCCTAAACCCTAATTTGATTCATGAAGCCCTAATCCATTTTAATTCTCTTAAAATTTACAGTAGCCTAAACAAATGATAATAATAATACTAAAATCCCAAAACCCTAAATATTAATTAAAGAACTTTAAATAGAAATAGTGAACCCTAATTTGTATCTTTACTTGCTTTATTTTTAGATTTGATTATGTACCTAATAATGGTGCATGAATCCTTCATCTATGCCACCAAATGGATAACCTTAATATCACTCCATCCCGAGGCATTAGTAAACAAAAATCCAACCGTCAGATAGAAAGATAAATCCCTAACCTTTAACTTTCTCCTTTCTACATCACCCACATCATCCATTCCCTTGAACTTTGACAAAATCACTCTATCTTGCTTATCACTAAAAGCGGGGATTTTTGCCCCTACTATGATATGGAAAGGTTCTTGCGACTTTGAAACTGTTAGGCTTAGGGCCTTAGAGAAAATAGGCCTAAACCCGAACAAAATGGAGTCGACACCTGAACAACCAGAAAGAAGAAAGGGGTGGTTGACTCGATTCCTAAAGAATCCCTAACCCCTTAATAGGTACATATGGGGAAGGTGAGAATGACCCAGCACCATTATAACGCCCATTGATTAAAACCAATCTCCTTTTCAGGTCTAAATATTATTAAATTCTTGAATATTATATTATTATCCATACTACATGCAATTCAAAATAAATAAAGATTCATTGTATTAAAGCAAAAAAGGTTCAACCAAACAAATAAAATGGGCACCCATACAAGATGCAAAAATGCCCTTACAATCATGTCCAATGTCCAAAACTAAATAAAATAAGACACCCACCATTTGGTAGAAACGTGTCTGTTACATTAATCTAAAACTCAAAATAAATTAAATTACATTTAACTAACGAGGTAACAAAAAAATTAAAACATACATCTTACATCCTTGAAATCAAAATAATCAATAGTAAAACAGTTAACTAAATAAATTAAACCATTCAAACATTCACAATAATTAAAAGCAAATCATCCATTATAAACCAAATAAAATAAATCATCCATCATAAGTATATAATAAATTAAATAATCAAATCTAGGGTTTAAAGCATTAAATATACAAAATTAGGCTTCACATATTAAATTTGGGTTTATAGAGGTTAAAAACAAGGTTTTAGGTTTTTTTTAAAAAAATTAGGGATTTAGATGGAAAACTAGGGTATTAGTTTGGAAATTAGGGTTTTGGAGTTTAAATTTGGAAATTAGGGTTTTGGTATGGAAATTAAGGTCAGATGGAAGTCTAGGGTTTTAGTTTGGAAATTAGAGTTTTAGGTTTTAATTTTGAAATTAGGGATTTGGTTTGGAAATTATGGTTTTGAATCGAAGTCTAGGGTTTTAATTGGGAAATTAGGGTTTTAGTTGTAATTAGGGTTTTAATTTGAAAATTAAGGTTTTAGAAACATGCAAACAACATTTGATTCCTAAAGTTTAGGAATTGTATGCACAAACTTATGGCCACTATGTATTAATTTGGATAATATATGCAAGACATATATAAATTGCTACTGGATGAAAAAGCATACTATAAATCTAAAAAAAAACATGTACTAGTTATACAAGCCAGTGGATGAAGCAGAATTCTCAATACTCAAACTATTTGATGATGTTTTAAAGGAGAATTGCAACTGTTGGATAAGTAAATTGAATTTAGAAAACTAAACCTACATTTGAAGACTCCACCAAAGTTGAATGTTTGAGCCAAGCTTTGGGTATGCTTGAATCGACTATAGTATTGGTTGAGTCAAATAATTGTTGGGACAATTGATGTGTGTTAATTTTTGCTTGCTTATTGCTAATTGGGTAAATTGTTTTTGCTTTCAGCCGTCTTTTGTTGCTGCTTCCCATTAATTCTCTCTCCCCTTTTTTCTCTATTAATTCTCTTCTTATAGGCAATATTAAGGCACCAAATTAACACAAATTGTCTTATAGGCAATATTAAGGCACAAAAATAACACAAATTGTCTTTAGAAAGGCCCAAGCAGCTATTTTAATTTAAGCAAAAATAAAACTGTCTAATTAGGGCCAGCCATGAGGCAACTCATGTCGAATTGGCTTATGCCAATTTGACATGAGAAAGTTCATGTCTAATTTGGCATACACAATTAGACATGAGCTTGTGCATAGTGCTCATGTCTAATTAGCACAGTGCCCAAGACTGGAAGGGGTTATGGACCCGAGATTGGTTTGATTTCTAGACCCGTGGTTGGTTTTGGATTTTAGACCCAAGACTAAATTGGGTTTTAAACTTGAGGTTGGTTTGGGTTCTAGACCTGGAATAAGTTCTAGACTCGAAATGCTTTGAGTTCTGGACCCTAATTATTTGATTGACCTTCTACCAGTTGAAAATTATGGCTTTCTTCTAGCCATCAATTTCAGTTCTTCTAGCTGACTGACCTTCTATTAGTTGAGAGTTCTTGCTTTCTTGTAACCATCAACATCAGCCATTCTAGCTTGACTGAGCTTCTGGCAGTTGAGAATTCTAGCCACTTGCTTCATTCTTCAATGGATTCTGCTTGGGGATGGACCTTCATCTTATTTTGACTTCAGTTCTTCTAGCTGACTGACCTTCTGTCAGTTGAGGGTGCGGGCTTTTTTCTAGCCACTTGTTCCATTCTTCAATGGATCGACTTTAGCTCTTCTAGCTGGACTAACCTTCTGTCATTTGAGAGTGCAAGCTTTCTTCTAGCCACTTGTTTCATTCTCCAATGGAGTGACTTTAGCTCTTCTAGCTGGATTGACCTTCTACCATTTGTATCTTCATTGACTTGTTCTATTCTCTATTGGATTATGCTTTTGATTCTTTAATGGCTTCTGATTTATAAAAAAGTTTTGTTATTTTTAGCCCTTTATCCCTCATTTCTTCTCTTGTTTCCTACATGATATAACATTGAAAGAGATGCTTGAAAATATTTTATGCATACATGAAATCAAAAATCAAAAGGTAAAGCTTCCCCCCTGTGTAAGCTCAAATTGATGATCTTGTGTCCATTATACTTCAACCGATACTTTTGTTTTGTTCTTTGTGCATGTACGCATCTCTATTTTTAAGTGATTGGATCTTTCTCAAGCAATGGGCCTTCTATGCCCCCTGGCTCCATATGTGCTTCATGTTTGCTTTGTTATTTATATTGTTAATTTTAACAAAGAATGGGCAATACAAGACAACAAAATGCAATGCGATATGCTAATGTATGTATGATGTGCATGAATAATACTTACAGTCGTTCTATTAACTCACAAACTGAGGGGATTAGCTGAAGTGCTCCCATTGATTCATTCTAGATGTTCTTTCAAATCTTGCATTAGAACAATAGAAGACTTTTCATCTATGGCTTTTATCTTCTAGAAGTACAAAGTATGAATAATGAGGGCCCTAGTGAAGCGGACCATTAGCAACGATGGCAGCAAACCCAACGTATAACAATGGTAGAGAACTCCTTGAAACTTGATAATCACCTCCTAAGGAACCCAACGCCTATAAAGAGATGCGAACTCACTATGATTGAAGGATTTAGTTGGTAAGAAGAAGGAAAACGCCACAACTCTTGTTGATAAGTAAACCTAATTCTTGATGCAAAGAAAGAATTAAAGAATCCACTCTAATCTCTCTCACATGAAAATTCACAAGAAGAACTTGTAGAATAATTCAAAATTTTTTATTAATTGTTGTTGTAACACCCCTACATTCAATACATGCACACTACAACCACCACAATGTAGTATACATGCACTAAACATAGAGATGCTACAAATTTTCTTAACATTTTAAACATTTTAAACCATACCATAATCTTTCAATTGTATTCATTATAGAAAGATAAGTAGTTAACTTGTAATACAAAACTAAATATATATATTTAGATACATTTAGTTGTTACGCAGCGGAATTTATCAAATATTTACATATATGAAAACATTTAATTTCATATTTACAAATATACACATATATACATTAAAATCATTACTTTACAAAATATAAAAGAGTTATACATGATTGGCAAGTCTCCTCTGATCTTTAAGTTCCCAAAATCAACTCTTCACTGTCTACTCTCACTCGGTCTCGAAGAGCTCTCGGGTTTAACCCTATTACCTGCGCGATCAAACACTATCGCGCTAAGCCAACGGCTTAGTAAGTCCAATCATGCTAATGTTATGCTTAAGTGCAATGCAATGCAACACACCTTATTAATAAAAGCAACAACATAGGTGAAAAGTTAACATCAACCCTTTTGCCTATCACAAATCATATAAGCATACCACAATTCAACATATTTCCACATCCTTCATTAATCAATCAAATTATCATTCATGACTTACATTAAACATAGACAAGCATGGGCCCAAAACACACTAATATGCCATTCAATTTTCAGAGTTAATGTTTTGGTTTTGTTATCACATTTATCAATATCATATACCCAACTAGGCTTCAAGGATTAGGTTCAACCAAGCTTCAAGGGGAGCAAAGCATGCTAAGCATCAACCCAACTTGGCTTCAAGAACCAACCCAACCTAGCTTCAAGGGTGGTAACATCTCAATTAGGCTTCAAGGATTCAATCCAACCTAACTTCAAGAGATTGTTACACTTATTAGGCATGCCACCAACAACAAACTCTGAAAATGGAATAACACATTAGCCACACAATTCATTTATTATTCAATTATCATTTCCATTTCCAATTCTCATCAACATTTAGGCAAACATGCCTTCTTTCTTTCAATTGCATCATCATAGCCAATCACAATGGCTTTGCATCATATCATTTCTTATTTGAATCATCATAACATCTTTGATATAACATTTCAATATACATTACTCATGAAACATATTACCATTTACATTGCATAACATAATATTGCTCAATCTCAACAATGCAATTAGGGCAAAGAACAATTTATATCATTTATAGCTTTATGATCTTCCACATCCATTTGATTAGGGCTTTCCATGCTTTAAGTATATTTAAAGTGTTTATGTTTAGGTTTAGGGACCAACCCACCTTTGAAGAACCAAAACAATACAATTAGAATAAAGAAATAAAACCCTAACCAACACATTTGAGGGACACGGGCAGCACCCTTGAGGGACACGGCCAAGCTTGTGGCCGTGTCACTCAAACCAATTGGACAGTAAGCAACACGGGCAAGGGACACGGCCAAGCTTGTGGCCGTGTCTCTCAACCAAAAATCACAGTAGCTAACACGGCTTGGGGACACGGCCGTGTCTCTCAAAACTAATCCAACACACCCAAAAGTTCCATGACTTGGCCGTGTCTCTCCTTTGCTTTTGGCCGTGTCACCCATAAACAAACCCTAACCAAATCCAACACTCTTTCAATTGCACTCAAATACAATATACACCATACAACATGTTTCAAATGAACATAATCAATGTTCTAAACACATATTCATCATAAGAATCACTACACAACACATTAATATTACACTTAAACACAAACCATCTCAAACCCTAAAATCACCATCTTTCAAAAATCAACATCCACCACTTCCAACAACAACACCTATTTAAACTCTTAACTTAAAACCAATTCAACATTTGAAAACACAACACAAACACATCTCAAACACACCAAATCACAAAATCAACAAATCTTAATTCACTTCAACACCACTTTAAAATAAGTAAAGAAAACTAGAGAATACTTACTTTAGATGAAGAACTTCCACAAATCTCTTGTCAAATCCTTTGATTGCTTCTTCAATTTGCTTCTAGCATCAAGAACACCTCTCTTTCCTTTTGGTTTTTGGAGAGCCGGCCACTTCTTGAAAGAAAGAAGGAAATGATGAAGACACAAAGTCAAATTTTGCTTTTAATCTCCACCAAGTGATCTTATCCAAGCAATTACCAAAATGCCCTCAATCATATAACTAACTTTTTGTCTCATATAAGCCCTTATATGTAATTGCACTTTCCACACAAAATATCCTCTTATATTGACTCTATATTTGACCAATTTATATGTTATATATATATCATCATATACACAACATATACCATTCTCTCTAAACCCTAATTCTTTTCCCCAAAACACATATACACAAGCATTTACTTTCCAATATCTTTTCTCTTACAATTTAACACATATATTCAATCCAATATATCACTACAACAACAATAACAACAACATCAACAACTTAATCAAAACTTTTAGGCCATATATGAGGATATTACAGTTGTAGTCTGAAATTCGGCCAAATAGTGCCCTTAAATAAGGGTTACAAAATTCCTAATTGCATATGGAAAACTAAAACATTCCTAATTGCATAAGGAAAACATTCCTAATTGCATAAGGAAAACATAAAGTATAGAAACAAAATCCTAATCCACTAAGGAAAATATAAAGTATGGAAACAAAATCCTAATCCACTAAGGAAAATATAAAGTATGGAAACAAAATCCTAATCCAATAAGGAAAATATAAAGTATGGAAACAACCAAACTAATCCCTTCAACATAAGAAATGCCCCACACTATTTAGGCTGTCCATGGGCCTTAAATTACTTCCCAAGGCTTTATATGAACCCCCATGGACCTTTCTTACATGTTGGACCATTCTTTAGCTAGCCTTTAGCTTCCACACTAAGCATCATAATCAGCTTTGGTGTGCCTTCCTCAAGCTCTATCTCCATCTTCTTGAATGATAATTCTTGAAGCTCTTTGGAAATCTCTTCTTGAATATGCAAAGCCATACTAGCTTGATATCTCTTTTCCTTGCTCGTAGTGATTGGTCCACTTACTAGCTTCAAGGGATCCTTTCTTGCATCATTCTCCCCCTCTTCAAAAAGATTTGTCCTCAAATCTGCATCATCAAAAGGAGAAAGATCGCTTACATTGAAAGTAGCACTAACATTATACGTACCTGGTAAGTCAATCTTGTAGGCATTGTCATTAATCTTCTCCAGCACTTGGAATGGGCCATCTCCCCTTGCTTGCAACTTGTTCTTCCTTTGGTTAGGAAACCTCTCTTTTCAAAAATGCACCCAAACCCAATCTCCTACTTGAAACTTAATCTCACGTCTCCCTCTATTTGCAGAATCAGCATATCTCTTGTTCCTTTTCTCAATATTCACCCTTGCTTTCTCATGCATCTCTTTCACCAATTTAGCTTTCTTCTCACCATCTAAACTAACAAGCTCATGAGAAGGTAAAGAAACAAGATCCAAAACTATTAGTGGGTTAAAACCATAAACAAGCTCAAAAGGTGAATATCCTGTAGAAGAATGAATAGCACGATTATAAGCGAACTCAATAAATGGCAAACAATCTTCCTAAGAACTCAAATTCTTACCCACTAAAGCTCTCAACATGGTACCTAAAGTTCTGTTTACTACTTTTGTTTGTCCATCCGTTTGGCGATGACAAGTGGTGGAAAATAACAACTTGGTACCTAACTTTCCCCAAAGCACACGCCAAAAGTGAGACAAAAACTTGGTGTCTCGATCAGAAACTATGGATTTTGGTATCCCATGAATTCGAACCACCTCCCTAAAGAAGAGTTCGGCCACTAAACTAGCATCATCACTCTTATGACATGGGATAAAGTGTGCCATCTTACTAAACCTATCAACAACCATAAATATGCTATCTCTCCCCCCTCTTAGTCCTTGGTAATCCTAAAACAATGTCCATCCAAGGAGAACTAGGAACGGGTAATGATATATACAAACAATGAGGCATAGATTTAGACTTAGCTTGCCTACAAGCCAAACAAGCCTTAGAAATTCAAATTACATCCCTTTTCATATTTGGCCAATAAAAGTGTTCATTTAGCATGTCTAAAGTCTTATCAACTCCAAAATGCCCCATCAAACCCCCACAATGTGATTCTAATACTAGCAAATCTCTCATAGAACATCTAGGCATGCATAATTTCGAACCCTTAAACAAAAACCCATCATGTCTATAGAAAGAATTAAAAGCACCATGCTCACAAGCATCATAAACATTGCCGAAATCAGAATCACCAACATATAAGTCCTTTATACATTCAAATCCAAGCAATTTAGTACTCAAAACATTAAGTAAAGCGTACCTCCTTGAAAGTGCATCTACCACTAAATTGTCTTTACCTTGCTTGTATTTGATGACATAAGGAAACTTCTCAATCTTCATAACCCATTTTGCATGTCTTTTATTCAACTTGCCTTGCCCTCTCAAATGCTTCAATGATTCATGGTCTAAATGGATCACGAATTCCTTGGGCAGCAAATAATGCTCCCATACTTCCAATGCTCTCACCAAAGCATATAGCTCCTTGTCATAAGTTGAATAATTCAGCTTTGCTCCATTAAGCTTTTCACTAAAGTATTCAATGGGCTTCTTCTCTTGCATCAAAACAGCTCCAATACCTACACTAGAAGCATCACATTCAATTTCAAAAGTAGAATCAAAGTTAGGTAAAGCTAAAACGGGTGTAGTAGAAAGCCTCTCTTTCAAAGCATCAAATGCTTCTTGTTGCTCCTTGCCCCAAACGAATCCCACTTCTTTCTTAGTTATGCTAGTCAAGGGGGCTGCCAATGTAGAGAAATTAGGGACAAATCTCCAATAGAAGCTTGCCAATCCGTGAAAACTCATCACTTCTGTCACACTTGAAGGATTCGGCCACTCTTGGATAGCTTTCACCTTCTCTTGATCAACTTCAATTCCCTGCATACTTACAACAAAACCAAGAAAAATAACCCTATCTAGACAAAAAGAACACTTCTTAAGCTTAGCATAAAGGTTTTGCTCCCTAAGGATTTCAAGCACTTTCCTAACATGTTCAACATGTTCTTCCTCAGTTTTGCTATAAATTAGAATATCATCAAAGTAAACTACCACAAACTTACCTAAATAAGCTCCCAAAACATGGTTCATTAATCTCATGAAAGTACTAGCTGCATTAGATAAACAAAAGGCATAACTAACCATTCATACAAACCATATTTTGTTTTGAAGGCAGTCTTCCATTCATCTCCAGGCTTCATGCGAATTTGATGATAACCACTCATAAGATCAATCTTTGTGAAATATTTCGCCCCATGCAATTCGTCCAACATGTCATCAAGTCTAGAAATGGGATGTCTATACTTCACAGTAATCTTGTTCACAGCCCTACAATCAACACACATCCTCCAAGAACCATCTTTCTTGGGTACTAATAAGACTGGAACGGCACAAGGACTAAGGCTCTCGCAAACCAAGCCTTTCTCCAAAAGCTCTCTAACTTGTCTTTGCATCTCTTTTGTCTCCATAGGATTGCTCCTATATGCTGGCCGGTTTGGAATTGTATAACCGAGTATGAAATCAATTTGATGTTCAATCCCTCTTAATGGCGGCAAACCACTAGGAAGGTCTTTAGGAAACACATCCTTAAAATCCTGCAACAAAGACACAAAACTAGAAGGTAAAGAATCAAGAGATTCTTCACTGTCAGCAAGTAACAATTCTTTATACATAATAATGAGTACAGGCTGCCCTACATCTATCTCTCTTGCTCTTGCATAAAAAGTATGTTTTGCTTTTTCTCCTTACTTATTTTCTCTCACCAACGGGCCATTTATTTGTTTGCTTACTTTCTTTTGACTCTCGGCCTCTTTTCCCTTTCTGCACTCACTCACTTTATTATTTTCTCTCTCCCTACCCTTAGAATTACCCTTGGGTGTTGAAGAAACATCATTGGCCGAATTTGAACCCCCATGGTTCATGTTGGCCGAAACTTCTTTCTCCCTCTAGCATCCTCTTCTGATCTTCATACACCTCTTGAGGTGATAATGGTGCTAGAACAACCTTCTTTCCTTCATAAGTAAAGGTATACTTATTAGAAAAGCCATCATGTTGTGCCCTACTATCATGCTGCCATGGTCTTCCTAATAGAAAATGCCCAGCTTGCATTGGCACTACATCACACAAAACCTCATCTTTATACCACCCAATGGAGAATGGTACCTTGACTTGCTTCAACACTTTTACTTCTCCAGCGTCATTGAACCATTGCAACTTGTAAGGATTGGGATGTTTAAAACAAGTTAACCCCAATTTATCCACCATTGTAGTACTAGCAGCATTGGTACAACTTCCACCATCAATGATAAGTGTACAAACCTTACCATTCACCAAACACCTAGAGTGGAAAAGATTCTCCCTTTGATCCAAGCCTTCTTCCTTGACTTGAATATTCAAGGCTCTTCTAGTAACAAGCATCTCTCCACGTTCAGCATTCAAGACTTGATTCTCCCAAGCCTCTTCATCATATTCGGCCCTATCACCACATTCGGCCTCCTCTTCTTCTTCATGTTCAGATTCTGATTCAATTTCCCCTTCATGGGTAGCAATCATCACCCTCTTATTCGGACATTGAGAAGCAATGTGTCCACTTTCCAAACACTTGTAGCATTTAATTTCCCTACTTGGAGTAGGTCTAGAAGGTGTTTCCTTGGCTGTTTTTGCATCCCCATCATTCGGCTTCTTGAAATTAGGATTGTAGGAAGAATTCTTTTGGAAAGAACCCTTGTAATCCCCTTTGTAGGAACCTCCACTCGAACTTGAACCCTTGAAGTTTGAAAATTTTCCACTAGCTTTAGAGTAGCCAGTTTTCAAAATAGCTTTATTCTTCAATCTTCTCTCTATCTTCATGGCCTTTTGAACTAACTCTTCCATTGTGTTGAATTCATACATCTCCAATTCATTGGCTATGTTCAAATTCAATCCCCCAAGAAATCGTGACATCTTCTTGTCTTCATCTTCATCAATATTTGCCCTAGCCATGATCATCTCCATCTCTTTGTGGTACTCTTCCACACTTCTTCCACCTTGAACTAGTCTTGCTAGTCGATTGTACAAATCCCGAATGTAGTGAGATGGTACAAATCGTCTCCTCATTAGTTTTTTTCAAGGTTGACCATTCAGGAATAGGCCTCATACCTTTCCCTCTTCTATTAGATAGCTTTCAATTGATCCCACCAAAAGGTAGCATACCCCTTGAACTCTACGGCTGCCAAAACTGATTTCTTCTCTTCAGTGTAGTTATGGCATTCAAAAATCTGCTCAACTTTCCTCTCCCATTCTATGAACTCTTCTGCATTGTTCTTCCCTTCAAAGGAAGAAATCTTCATCTTGATGGAATTAAGGTCACCATCAGTGGTAGGTTGATTTCCACCTTCATCTTCATCTTCTACCCTTTCGACTGCTTCTAGGGCTTCAAGATTTCCTTGCCCTTCTCTCCTAAGCACTCTTCTAGCTCGCATTATGGGATTTGAATGTGCGGCTGGCTGCCCTTGTTGCACTTGCTGAATTTGTTGTGCTTGTCGTGCTGCATTCTCTTGCAATCTAGTATCCATCATCTCCATTCGACCAAGCATTGCTGCCAAAGTCTCATTAAGCCTAGCCAAGCGACCATAGCTCCTTCTTTGCTAGTCTCTTCTCCTTTTCCAGCCATGTTAACAAACAAACAAACTCAAAGAAACAAGATTAGTAATAATCGAAATTCACTCAAGTGTTTAGAATTACCTCACTTTTCTTGTCTTCCTTGATTGCACTTCAGAACCAATCTCACCAACCAACAATTGTCAAGTCATTCAAGAAACTAGAACCTAAATCCTAGAACTAGATAGAAAACAAGACAAGTATCCGGAGGCAATGCAAGGTAATTTGCACTACACGATATAAAACCAAGTATCAACACAAGCAAATGATACTTAGCAATGTAATGGAATTAAAAGCTAGATAAAGAAATCAGAAACAATGAAGACAATAAACAAGACAAATTTGGATATAATGAATCAAAAACAACCCACACTTGGCAAGCTGCTTTATGGACCTAATCAATTCTACCCAAAACGCTAGCTTCTAGACTCTAATTCCCACCTATAACACTCAAATAACATGAATATTAAGGTATGATTTTCGAATTCCAAAAGTCCCTCAAAAGGTTAAATTATTCGCCCAAAAATTTTATTACTTCTCACCCACCTAGATCTGATCCTTAGCACCCAAATAGCAAGAATATCAAAAAATTTTTGTTGAGGTGGTTTTGTGCTCTTTTTTTTTTTGCTTCCTCTCACTATCTCCTTGATTCGGGACTTAATTTACTCCCAAGGACTTTTCAAAATCTGGACTTAATTCGCAACCCCAAATTCACTCAAGACCAAATCGAAATCAAACTTGAACACAAACTCTAGCTTTTGCTTTCTTTCAAGAACCCTAATCTTGGTTTCGAATCCAATTCAGATGCAAGGCCTAGGTTTCAAAATTCAATCAAACTCCTTTTCCTAGGTTTCGAATTACTCTTTGAACAATCTTTAGGCTTCTCGAATTTTGATATATGACTCTTTTTTTCGAAAATTAAAGACTAGACTCTCTAAGAATCCTAAAATGCAGAAACTTAAAAGACCTAAATTAACAAAACCTAGAATGACAAAGTAGATAAAAATTACCTTGTAGCAAGGCTTTGATACCAAATGACACGGACCCTTAGCAACGATGGCAGCAAACCCAATGTATAACAATGGTTTACAAACTTGATAATCACCTCCTAAGGAACCCAATGCCTATAAAGAGAAGCAAACTCACTATGATTGAAGGATTTAGTTGGTAAGAAGAAGGAAAATGCCACAACTCTTGTTGATAAGTAAACCTAATTCTTGATGCAAAGAATGAATTAAAGAATACACTCTAATCTCTCTCACACGAAAATTCACAAGAAGAACTTGTAGAAAAATTCAAAAATTTTTATTAATTATTGTAGTCTGAAATTCGGCCTAATAGTGCCCTTAAATAAGGGTTACAAAATTCCTAATTGCATATGGAAAACTAAAACATTCCTAATTGCATAAGGAAAACATTCCTAATTGCATAAGAAAAACATTCCTAATTGCATAAGGAAAACATTCCTAATTGCATAAGGAAAACATAAAGTATGGAAACAAAATCCTAATCCACTAAGGAAAATATAAAGTATGGAAACAAAATCCTAATCCAATAAGGAAAATATAAAGTATGGAAACAACCAAACTAATCCCTTCAACATAAGAAATGCCCCACACTATTTGGGCTGTCCATGGGCCTTAAATTACTTCCCAAGGCTTTATATGAACCCCCATGGACCTTTCTTGTACGTTGGACCTTTATTTAGCTAGCCTTTAACTTCCACACTAAGCATCATAATCAGCTTTGGTGTGCCTTCCTCAAGCTCTATCTCCATCTTCTTGAATGATAATTCTTGAAGCTCTTTGGAAATCTCTTCTTGAATATGCAAAGCCATACTAGCTTGATATCTCTTTGCCTTGCTCCTAGTGATTGGTCCACTTGCTAGCTTCAAGGGATCCTTTCTTGCATCACCTAGAAAGGTAAAGACATGAGAGACATTCATTTGGTTGGCAACTTCTTAATAACATGACATTGCAAGTGATCCTTTCATTAGCCCTCTTTTGCCTTTTATGTCCTTTGAGGTTCAACAATGCAACATACATCCTTTAACTTGATGGCTTTGTATGAGAAAAACATTTTTTTAAAATCTCAAAATCATATTTTGGCTTGGTCAAATCAGTGTTGATTTACCTTAGGACTTGATTTTTCAAAATTAACAAATCTATAATATGAAAACCCTAGTTACCATACTAAACTCGGGAATCAATTCTATTTTAACAAGAACTATTGCACTTCAGATTGGCACATACACATTTCTTGGTCAAATGTCTTATTGAGTTTAAATATTGTCTATCTAATATGCATGCTTATCCAAACAATCTCCACTAATAGCCTCTACCTACTGAAAGAGATTAATAGATCTTTAGCAGGCTTGAAATGGGGTCTATAAGGGGCATGGGTTAAGTGAAGGCCATTTTCAAATTAGAGCAAATGTGATACTGCTTACAAATCCTTACACTACAAACTTTATTATTGGAACTGTATGCTGTTGAAAGTATTCTTAAATTCTAGGCACCATTTCTTTCTTCTAGGCATCTTATTATCTGACTACATGAATAAATCTTGAACGTTCTTCCGTCATTTGGTAGAATTATTAATCTTTTCCTTTTTCAAAAGCTCAGGACCATTATTTTATCCTTTTTCCATTTGGAATATCAAGTATGAAGACTTTCAAGATTGTGGACTTGGAGCTGTGTTGGATAAAATGAAAAATGCTCTTTCTCTTATTTCTCTAATTCTATTTGAGTCTTTGGTTGAGCTAGACCAATTCAAGTCAATCTGTCCTCGTAAACTAAGTGGAAGTTTTCTGTTACTTCAGGTAAAAGGAACTCTATTGGTTTTCTAAACTACCTTTTTTGGTTATATTTTTTCCTTATCCTCCTTCTTTTTTCTTCCTCTTTTCTCTTTTCTTTTCTTTCCTTGTTTCTTTTTCTTCTTTGTGTTGTTGTTGCTTTTCCTTTTTTTTCTTTTTTTGTTTTCTTTTCTTTTTTTCTCTTTTTTTCCTTACTCTAAGAAATTTGTGTTGTCTGCACCATTCTATGCTTCTGACTATGAATGAGTGGAGTGGAGTGAGTTTGTTTCAATAAAGATAAATCATTTGTTGCCTTGATGTCATCATAATATATCAGAGATATTAGGTCTTGTATCAGGTGAACTTCAACTATCCTTATCATCTTGACTATGCATTCCAGTCTTTGATCTTCTTGCCTCTTCACCTTAGTGATCATCAGACTTGTCATAAGAGTCACAATAGCATAGGGTAGGTTATTGAATTTACAAGCAAATAAAGAGCAAGCTAAAATCTCATGAAGGCTCAAAGGGACAACTAAGGATTGATATTTAATTAGGTGGATTCTAGTTATTGGCTTACCAAATATTGTATAAGATCATTTCTTCCTTAAATAAGCAAAGTTAAATTTTTCCTCGAAAGTTCATCAAAGCATTTTCTAAGATTGATGAGGACCTAGACACACATAATTATTCAGGAGCCCTCTCTAAGTAATCATGCACAAGTTAATGCTATAGAATAACTCCCTCGCCTAGTAAAGTTATTCGAATTATAATGTATAGATATATTAATTTATGAATATCGAGGGAGACTCATCATCAAAGACCAACAAAAATTTAATGAAAATAATTTAGTCAAGCAATCTTAATTTGAAAAACATAATTGTTGTAGAAAACACCAATAAAATGAAACAAAAATTAAACAAGTAGAGGGAAGTTTTATTGATTTGATGTCGAAAGAGCTTTCTCTATTTGTTCATATCAAGGGCCGGGATCATCAATGATAGTCATCACTTCGTGATCCATAGGTTTAAGCTTGCTTAGTAGTACCTTCTCTTTAGCAGCTTCTCCATCCATATCATGATAGGATGACAAGATAAAATTCTCCTCCAATCCTTCCTCTATCATAAATGTTGCAAGCGGTGGCACCCTTATGAATTTAGGTAGAGGATTATTCTTGGTGTTGGGCTTATTAGGCTCAGAAACTTTCTACTATCAATAAAATCTTGGATCTCATGCTTTAAGCAAACAATGACTTCTCCACAGCCATCAGCTCTTTCTTCTTATTGATACAAATGTCATCATCATCAATAACTACCTTGTCATCATCAAAGGCTACCTAACTAACTTTAGCTTTACCCTTGTCTTTCAGCTTCTTAGTACTAGTAGATGTTTCTGCAGTGTTTCCCAATAGTGTAGCTAGTTGTATTTTCATGATCTCAATTACGGCCCCCTTTAGTTCATCCATTTTTGAGTTGATTTCATCATCTACTATCTTTTGAACTTGCTTAGGATCCATCGCTTTAGGTGAGAAGTTGACTGATTCATTGCTGAAATCTACGTCACTGGCATAGGTTAGATTATCCTAGGCTCTTGAACTATTGTACTCATGGACTGTGAGCCAGAAAAGATCAATGGCATGTGATGCAATGCATGTATGCATGGATGTACCAGTGATAAACAAGTAAACAAACCAAATAAAAAGAGTAGGAATAAACCTCCCAACCTTGTATCTTAAGGCCCATAAAAAAGGTTTGTTTGAAAAATAGCTTTGTATTAAAGCCCATTGTAAAAGGATTTGTTAAAAAATGAATTTTGGGCTTTGTACTTGGGCCATGAAGTGAAAAATAATTTTTGATCCATCTTCAAAAGGTTTTATATCCAAAGACCATTTTAAAAAGTTTTTAAAATAATTTTGGTATTTTGGGCTTTAAAAGAATAAAATTATTTTGGGCTTGCAATATAATTTGGTCATATTATAAAAAGAACAAATAAAATATGGTGGCATGCCTATGAGATTATTCTCATCATTTGCCTTCAGGGCTTGACGTTGGGCATCACTGATATATGATTTGCCTTGGGGCTAGACACTGGGTGTCACTTGCATTACCTTCGAGCTAGACACTGGGTGTGAAACTAAACAAAAATAGTAACTTTGGAATTTGAATAATGTAATAGGTTAGATGGGCCTAATGCTTGTGTATATGTTAATGTGATATTTTGGAAAAGTGATAAATGTGAAGTAAAGTGGAATTGCATATTACATTGTGTGATGTCATGATACAACATAATACATTGCCTTTCTTTAAAAGTTTTATTATTATTAAAGTATGTACCACTAGGCTATTAGCTTAGCACGATTTGTCTATCGTGCAAGTGGCAGGTGAAACGCAGATAGTCTAGAAGTATAGCGGTTTACCACCAGACCAATGCCAATGTATAACATGTAAATATGTAATTTTTGTTATTCTTATAAAGTTTGTAAAATTATATATGCAAATGATGTAAACTTTATGGTTTTGGATAAATATTGTAAACTTGTAGTATTTTCGTATATAATTATATATTTGCATATATTTGGTATTTTGGAAAAATAGATGAATTGATATTTTGAGAGTATAAAATATTTTGCAGGTTGTGTTATTTATATTTTTGGGAATGATCAAAATATAGACAAAACTCAGAAAATTTTTTCAGAGATTTTCTTATAAATTTATATTTTAATAACTTACTATTTAAGTATATATTATTTATTAGTAATTATCTATGTTAATTAAAAAGAGAATTTTTATTATGGAATTTATTGTGGGATTTTTATATTTTGTATGCGTATTTTACATATACGAGATATATATATTGTACGTATATAGGATATAAGGGTGTTACAGTGCTCATAACTAATTAGCATAGTGTCAGCCTAAATCAGACCAGAGTTGTTTTAAGTTCTCTAAAATTGGACCAGACCCTTTTAATTAGGACTGAATTTAATTTGTACTAAAATTAAGGGTCCACGATCAATCAAAGAGAAGAACAGCTGGAACCCCTTAAAATACCCAACCAAAGTCTCTGGCACTACTAGTAGTGCATCTAAACCACTCCCTAAGATAGCGCTGAACTCTTCAAATGTGGGGCAAAGTTCCTCCATGCTAGCCGCAAACCTAAAGACATGAGCACTATGGTCCCAAAATTTGAGACATGCCCAGAGAAAATCCCAGTCGACATTTAGACCCCTTAATGCAGTCACTGGCCCAATCCCAAATTTTCCCTGGCTAATTTTGTCTGCAATGTCAAAACTATGGATCCATGATAGCATGGTGTGACCAAAAGCCCGTTCCATTGCAAAATAATGCAAAATAATGCAAATCAAAAGAAAAATAAGGAAAAGCAAGTAAAAATAAAAAATAAGACTAAAAAATTTTCTAAAATTGAAAGGAAGATAAAAAAAAAGTTTTTTTAGCATTAATGAAGCACTAAAAAAAGGATAAAATGGTTTTTTTAGCTGAAAAAATCTATTTATAGGCATTTTGCGTGACCTAGTGTGTCACGACAGCTTTTTGGATCGGCAGCGGTAGGACAGGCTACTGCAACAATCTTGAGGCTGCTACATGGCACAACTACGGCAACCATAATGCATGTGTTGCTTTTCCAATTTTTTCCCTTTTCTTGTTTTTCTTTATTTTGTAAATAAAATTTTTAAAAAAATATATACATGTAAAATATAGATAATAAAAATAATATAATAAAAATAATATATAAAATAAATAGTAAAAATAGATAAATAAGAGATAATAAAATGAACAAGTTGTAAAAGTTAATATTTATAAATATAAACACTACAGTTGTAAACAAGAATACATATAACTAATTTGAACGCATATAATTAATCATAATTTGTAAAGACTAGTAGTTTGTTAATAAAATTAATAAAAAATGATCATTCATTTTTCATACAACATTTGCATTGCATTTTCTACTCTGACTATCGCAGGAAATCATAAAGTCATCAAGGCAGGCGGTTCCTCCTTCGCCTCAATTCAACAGCTCTTGTAGCTTCCTCCAAGGACTCAATTTGTTCTTCAATCTTGGTAGTTAGGTCAAGGTGATGATCAAGACAAACTGAAACCAATGAACCATCATTTAGAAATGCTCTGCCCAATCACTAGGAATAGTATCCTTGCATGAAAATCAATCAGGTTCGTGGAGCACATATGGAAGATAGTAATAAAAATAGAGCAGTTAAAAGAATTACTGTAACATGTTCCTTCTGAAGATGAGAAATGGGTCTATCTGGAACATTATAATCCCTGAAACTAGAGCCGATTATGGTGTCATACGTGATGGTTGGATCCCAGTAGTACTCAGAAGGCATCCTTCCTAGGTTAGTATGAGTCAATACAAGGGCAGTATGAGGCACTATAGATTTGCTAGCAGAACGTGACTAGTAGGAATAGTATAAATAGAAGAAGGAGTTCGCCCAGGTCTAACATGTTAAGGCATGAGAGAAGTCTTGCAAAATTCATCATAATCTTAGTCCAAAATAGTGAATTGCTGGGCAGGCAATCTAGTAAAAAGAGCATCACCACAGCGAATCCTCATCCCATCCTGTATATCAACTGGAGGGAACATGAGTGCACCTCAATCTGCTATAGAGTTGGCGTATGACCCTCTCACCTGAGTAGGATACCCTAAGCCTTAGGGCATGCAAGAGAAGTCTGGATCATGAAAGAGTCGCAACTATGAGAAATAAGGCTGGTGGGTCAATAAACCTTGCAAAATAGGGAACCTAGCTGATATATTCAAAAGGTTAGTAAAGTCAGCTGAGATAAACAAATAGGACAATAAAGAAAGTGAGAGAGGCTCACATAATTAACGCCTAGCAAGCTAAAATGAGACCTCAATGCACCAAATAGTGGCAAGTCCCCCCTGCCATGTTACTGTTGTTTCACCTAATTCTGATTGGATAAGCTGTAAGAGGTGGATCCTTCAACATAGGAGTAGTGTAGTAAAGGTACTCATAAGCCCAAATCAATATAAAAATAGTGTAGTAAAGGTTTTTATAAGCACAAATCTACATCAAAAGAGAATAACAATAAATGCAAGCCATAATAAGATAAATAGCAATGGTAAGTGTGACCGGGGATTTTTGCCCCCACTCCCGGTGGAATGGCTCTTATGACTTTGGCACTGTTTAGGCTTGGGGCCTTAGAGAACACGGGCCTTAGTAAGCCCCGAGAAAATGGAGTCACCACCCAAATGGGCCGGGAAAAAGAAAGGGGTGGATGACTCAATTCCTAAGGAATCCCCAACCCCCTAATGGGTTTGAAAAGTTGGGCACGTGTGAGGAAGGTGAGAAATGGCCTAGCACCCCCACAATGCCCGGTTCATTGGAACGGGCCTCCTTTGCAGGTCTTAATATTATAAAATTATTAAATATAACAATATTATCCATACTACATGCAGCAATTAAAATAAAGCATCATTATATTAAAATCAAAGCAATGTCCAAACAAAACAAATAAATGGACACCCATCTGAGGATGGAAACATGTCCTTACATTGTCCATGTCTAAAACTAAATAGGACACCACCGAAAGGTGAAATTTTGTCCTTTACATTGGTCCAAAATATAAAAGCAATTTAAATTACATAAGTTTTAAATAATGAGGTACCCACAAAGTGGAAACATACCTCTTATAATTTTAATACCAAAACAACAAATAATAATCATAATAATAAAGAAAATATGCATCCATGATAAATTAAATTAATCAAGCATTGAAATTAAATAAATCAACAATCAAAACATATAATAAACTACATAATCAAATCTAAAATTAAAATAGAGCAATAAATATATAAATTTAGGGTTCGCATCTTAAATAGTGTTTTAGAATTTTAATCACTAAATTAGGGCTTTGGAAAAAGGAAAGTTAAATACATGGACTCATAATACACAAATAAATATTGACCCCTTCGATGAGCATATACGGCGGTCCCGCTAGCCGATTAGTGGGCAGGGATGAAGGGGGCAGCGCCCCAGAAAATCTTAGAAACTGGCTTTTAGGGTTGTAGGTTTTGGTGTTGAAAATTAAGATTTTAGGGTTTAGGATTTAGGAAATAGGGTTTTGGGATTTTGAGGAACTAATATTATTTTTTTAAAAGAATAACGCTACTAGATGTTTTAAAGATTTAGGATTTCAAATGTTTTTATGAAAATAATGCTACTGTGATTTAAAAAATAAGTTTGGTTAGGGTTTTAAGCAAACAGATTGTTGTTTTGGTTTTTAGGGTTTAAGAGAGAAAGATTTATGGGATTAGGGTTTTTTAACTTACTGCCTTTGAAAAATAATTTTGTATTTGGAGAGATAAATTAAGGTTTTGGAAAAATAATAAATATTTTGGAGTTTAATAATGAAATGGTTTATGCTTTTGGGTAAAAATAGTTTAAGGTTTTGAGTTTCAATAAAATAACTTACAGTTCTTGAGGTTTTAGCAAACAAAATACATTCTGACAATTAATTTAAATCTTCAGCAGCTACTAGGTAGTTTTAAGTTTTCTATAAAACATGCAACTGGAGTTATGAACACCAACTGATTAATGTATTAACTAAAGTAAACAATTAAAGTTATTAAAACAAAGATCAATTTATTGCATGTTCAAAGATCAAGTTACTGCACGTTCAAAGATCAAGTTACTGCATGTTCTTATTAATAAAAGAAAACGAAGCTACTGTGAGCATGAATAATTTTTTATTAAAGATCAAACATCTGTTGTTGGTTCCACAAAAAAAAATGATTTTTGGATGAACAATGTGAAGACAGTATGGACTCTGCCTTCTTCTTTGGTTGTCATGATATTTCTAGTTGTTGTTTCTTTCGTTCTCAAAACATTGCTGCTATTCTTCCATGTTTTTTGTTCCTAATCCTCTAAATGTTAATTGTTGACCTGTTTATTAAAATTGCAACCCCTGTTAAAGTCTAAAACATTATTATTTATAGGCCCAAACCTCACTCAGAATCCTTAACCTTAATATTAATCTGTCCTTAAAACAAATTTTAGTTTAATTAGGAAACTCACTGAAACCATGTCGATCTGGGCAACCATATCGACATGAGTTAAAGCCATGTCGACATGAGGCATGAGGATTCTGAGTTTATAGGCATACTCATGTTGACCTGGTCCCTGCAGGTCAACATGAGCAATTGCTCATGTCCCTCCGGCCAGCCTGAATCTAATTATACTTGACTTTTTTAACTTATGGACTGAAAAGTTTTAATTTGGGTCGATTCAACTTGATTTTAGGGTTTTACAATTGCATTTATGCCTCTTTAATCCGAACAGACTTATTAGAAGTTATAAATCATATCGAATTTATTTTGGCATTCTTTAATTCAGATCGTACCAACTTAGGGCCAAAACTAAGGGTCTACAGTTTTCCCCTTGCTTGAAAGATCAGATAATTTCAATAGAAGAGAGTGAAAAGCAACATGACTTTGAGAAGATTTTGGATAAGGATGGATACTTGGACTTGGTTTGGGTACCTAGACTTGAGATTAAATTTGATTTGACTGACCTTTTATCAGTTGAGAATTCTGGCTCCACTGGTTGTTCCATTTTTTATGGATTGTGGGTCTTTACCCACAAAAAATGGATCTTTGTCTATTGAAAATTGGGTCTTTATCCTTGAAACATATATCTTTATCCATTGGGGATTGGGTCTTTACCCTTGAAACATGGATCTTTATCCATTAGAGATCGGGTCTTTACCCTTGAAACATGGATCTTTATCCATTAGAGATCGGGCCTTTACCCTTGAGGCATGGATCTTTATCCATTGAAGGTCAGGTCTTTACCCTTGAAACATGGATCTTTATTCATTGGAGGTCAGGTCTTTACCCTTGAAACATGGATCTTTAGCCATTGGAGATCGGGTCTTTACCCTTGAAACATGGATCTTCATCCATTGGAGATCGGGTCTTTACCATTCAAACATGGATCTTTATCCATTGGAGACAGGGTCTTTACCCTTGAAACATGGATCTTTATCCATTGGAGGTCGGGCCTTTACCATTGAAACATGGATCTTTATCCGTTGGAGGCCGGGTCTTCACCCTTGAAACATGGATCTTTATCCATTGGAGGTTGAGTCTTTACCCTTTAAACATGGATCTTTATCCATTAGAGATCAGGTCTTTACGCTTAAAACATGGATCTTTAACCATTAGAGATCGATTCTTTACCCTTGAAACATGGATCTTTATCCATTGGAGATTGGGTTTTTACCCTTGAAATATGGATCTTTATCAATTGGAGATCGGGTCTTTACCCTTGAAAAATGGATCTTTATCAATTGGAGGTTGGGTCTTTACCCTTGAAACATGGATCTTTATCCATTGGAGGACGGGTATTTACCCTTGAAACATGGATCTTTATCCATTGGAGGTCAGGTCTTTACCCTTGAAACTTGGATCTTTATGCATTGGAGTTGGGGTCTTTACCATTGAAACATGGATCTTTATCCAATGGACATTGGGTCTTTACCCTTGAAACATGGATCTTTATCCATTGAAGATTGGGTCTTCACCCTTGAAACATGGATCTTTATCAATTTTAGATCGGGTCTTTACCCTTGAAACAAGGATCTTTATCCATTAGATATCGAGTCTTTAGCCTTGGAACATGGATATTTTTCCATCAGAGATCAGGTCTTTACCCTTGAAATATGGATCTTTATCCTTTGGAAATTGGGTCTTTACCCTTGCAACATGGATCTTTACCATTAGAGATCGGGTCTTCACCCTAGAAACATGAATCTTTATCCAATCGAGATCGAGTCTTCACCCTTGAAATATGGATCTTTATCCATTGGAAATCGGGTCTTTGCCCTTAAAACATGGATCTTTATCCATGGGAGACTGGGTCTTTACACTTGAAACATGGATCTTTAGCCATTTAAGATTGGGTCTTTACCCTTGAAACATAGATCTTTATCCATTAGAGATCGGGCCTTTACCATTGAGACATGGATCTTTATCCATTGAAGGTCAAGTCTTTACCCTTGAAACATGGATCTTTATTCATTGGAGGTCAGGTCTTTACCCTTGAAACATGGATCTTTATCCATTGGAGATCGGGTCTTTACCCTTGAAACATGGATCTTCATCCATTTGAGATCGGGTCTTTACCATTCAAACATGGATCTTTATCCATTGGAGATAGGGTCTTTACCCTTGAAACATTGATCTTTATCCATTGGAGCCCGGGTCTTTACCATTGAAACATGGATCTTTATCCATTGGAGGCCGGGTCTTTACCCTTGAAACATGGATCTTTTATCCATTGGAGGTTGAGTCTTTACCATTGAAACATGGATCTTTATCCATTAGAGATCGGGTCTTTACCCTTGAAACATGGATCTTTAACCATTAGAGATCGGGTCTTTACCCTTGAAACATGGATCTTTATCCATTGGAGATGCCCTTGAAACATGGTTCTTTATCCATTGGAGATCGGGTCTTTACCCTTGAAATATGGATCTTTATCAATTGGAGGTCGGGTCTTTACCTTTGAAACATGGATCTTTATCCATTGAAGGTCGGGTATTTACCCTTGAAAGATGGATCTTTATCCATTAGAGGTTGGGTATTTACCCTTGAAACTTGGATCTTTATGCATTGGAGTTGGGGTCTTTACCCTTGAAACATGGATTTTTATCCATTGGACATTGGGTCTTTACACTTGAAACATGGATCTTTATCCAATGAAGATCGAGTCTTCACCCTTGAATCATGGATCTTTATCCATTTTAGATCGGGTCTTTAACCTCGAAACATGGATCTTTGTCCATTGGAGATAGGGTCTTTACCCTTGAAACATGGATTCTTTATCCATTGGAGATCGAGTCTTTACCCTTGGAACATGGATCTTTATCCATCAGAGATCAGGTCTTTACCATTGAAATATGGATATTTATCCTTTGGAAATTGGGTCTTTAACCTTGCAACGTGGATCTTTATCCTTTAGAGATTAGGTCTTTACCCTGGAAAAATAGATCTTTATCCAATGGCGATTGGGTCTTCACCTTTGAAATATGGATCTTTATCCATTGGAAATCGGGTCTTTACCCTTGAAACATGGATCTTTATCCACTAGAGATCGGGTCTTTACCCTTGAAACATGGATCTTTAGCCATTTAAAATTGGGTCTTTACCCTTGAAACATGGATCTTTATCCATTAGAGATCGGGCCTTTACCCTTGAGACATTGATCTTTATCCATTGAAGGTCAGATCTTTACCCTTGAAACATGGATCTTTATCCATTGGAGATCGGGTCTTTACCCTTGAAACATGGATATTCATCCATTTGAGATCGGGACTTTACCATTCAAACATGGATCTTTATCCATTGGAGATAGGGTATTTACCCTTGAAACATGGATCTTTATCCATTGGAGGCCGGGTCTTTACCATTGAAACTTGGATCTTTATCCATTGGAGGACGGGTCTTTACAATTGAAACATGGATCTTTATCCATTGGAGGTTGAATCTTTACCCTTGAAACATGGATCTTTATCCATTGGAGGTCAGGTCTTTACCCTTGAAACATGGATCTTTATGCTTTGGAGCCATTCAAACATGGATCTTTATCCAATGGACATTGGGTCTTTACCCTTGAAACATGGATCTTTATCCATTGAAGATCAGGTCTTCACCCTTGAAACATGGATTTTTATCAATTTTAGATCTGGTCTTTACCCTTGAAACAAGGATCTTTATCCATTAGAGATCGAGTCTTTAGCCTTGGAACATGGATATTTTTCCATCAGAGATCAGGTCTTTACCCTTGAAATATGGATCTTTATCCTTTGGAAATTTGGTCTTTACCCTTGCAACATGGATCTTTATCCATTAGAGATCAGGTCTTTACCCTGGAAACATGGATCTTGATCCAATGGAGATCGAGTCTTCACCCTTGAAATATGGATCTTTATCCATTTGAAATCGGGTCTTTACCCTTAAAACATGGATCTTTATCCATGGGAGACTGGGTCTTTACCCCTGAAACATGGATCTTTATCCATTAGAGATCGGGTCTTTACACTTGAAACATGGATCTTTAACCATTTGAGATTGGGTCTTTACCCTTGAAACATGGATCTTTATCCATTAGAGATCAGACCTTTGCCCTTGAGACATGGATCTTTATCCATTGAAGGTCAGGTCTTTACCCTTGAAACATGGATCTTTATTCATTGGAGGTCAGGTCTTTACCCTTGAAACATGGATCTTTATTCATTGGAGATCGGGTCTTTACCCTTGAAACATGTATCTTCATCCATTGGAGATCGGGTCTTTACCATTCAAACATGGATCTTTATCCATTGGAGATAGGGTCTTTACCCTTGAAACATGGATCTTTATCCATTGGAGCCCGGGTCTTTACCATTGAAACATGGATCTTTATCCATTGGAGGCTGGGTCTTTACCCTTGAAACATGCATCTTTATCCATCAGAGATCAGGTCTTTACCCTTGAAATATGGATTTTATCCTTTGGAAATTGGGTCATTACCCTTGCAACATGGATCTTTATCCATTAGAGATCGGGTGTTTACCCTGGAAACATGGATCTTTAACCAATGGAGATCAGGTCTTCACCCTTGAAATATGGATCTTTATCCTTTGGAGATCGGGTCTTTATCCATTGGAGGTCTGGTATTTACCCTTGAAACTTGGATCTTTATGCATTGGAGTTGGGGT
Organism: Garcia nutans; assembly: GCA_947685225.1. NCBI lineage: Eukaryota > Viridiplantae > Streptophyta > Magnoliopsida > Malpighiales > Euphorbiaceae > Garcia > Garcia nutans. Next base: position 31,102,824 of record CANTUV010000011.1, on the reverse strand, counting down.
CTTTACCCTTGAAACATGGATCTTTATCCATTGGACATTGGGTCTTTACACTTGAAACATGGATCTTTATCAATTGAAGATCGGGTCTTCACCCTTGAAACATGGATCTTTATTCATTTTTGATCGGGTCTTTACCCTTGAAACATGGATCTTAATCCATTGGAGATAGGGTCTTTACTCTTGAAACATGGATTCTTTATCCATTGGAGATCGAGTCTTTACCCTTAGAACATGAATCTTTATCTATCGGAGATAAGGTCTTTACCATTTAAATATGGATCTTTATCCTTTGGAAATTGGGTCCTTATTCTTGCAACATGGATCTTTATCCATTAGAGATCGAGTCTTTACTATGGAAACATGGATCTTTATCCAATGGAGATAAGGTCTTTACCCTTGAAACATGTATCTTTATCCATTGGAGATCGGGTCTTTACCCTTGAAACATGGATCTTTATCCATTGGAGATCGGGTCTTTACCCTTGAAACATGGATACTTATCTACTAGAGATCGAGTCTTTACACTTGAAACATGGATCTTTAGCCATTTAAGATTGGGTCTTTACCCTTGAAACATGGATCTTTATCCATTCGAGATCGGGCCTATACTCTTGAGACACGGATCTTTATGCATTGAAGGTCAGGTCCTTACCCTTGAAACATGGATCTTTATCCACTAGAGATCGGGTCTCTGCACATAAAACATGGATCTTTAGCCATTTAAGATCGGGTCTTTACCCTTGAAACATGGATCTATATCCATTAGAGATTGGGCCTTTACCCTTGAGACATGGATCTTTATCTATTGAAGGTCAGATCTTTACCCTTGAAACATGGATCTTTATTCATTAGAGGTCAGCTCTTTACCTTGAAACATGGATCTTTATCTATTGGAGATCGGGTCTTTACCCTTGAAACATGGATCTTCATCCATTGGAGATCGGGTCTTCACCATTCAAACATGGATCTTTATCCATTGGAGATAGGGTCTTTACCCTGTAAACATGTATCTTTATCCATTGGAGGCCGGGTCTTTACCATTGAAACATGGATCTTTATCCATTGGAGTGCGGGTCTTTACCCTTGAAACATGGATCTTTATCCATTGGAGGTTGAGTCTTTACCCTTGAAACAAAGATCTTTATCCATTAGAGATCGGGTCTTTACCCTTGAAACGTGGATCTTTAACCATTAGAGATCGTGTCTTTACCATTCAAACATGGATCTTTATCCATTGGAGATAGGGTCTTTACCCTTGAAACATGGATCTTTATCCATTGGAGATTGGGTTCTTAACCTTGAAACATGGACCTTTATCCATTGGAGATCGGGTCTTTACGCTTGAAACATGGATCTTTATCAATTGGAGGTCGGGGCTTTACCTTTGAAACATGGATCTTTATCCTTTGGAGGTAGGGTATTTACCCTTGAAACATGGATCTTTATCCATTGGAGCTGGCGTCTTTACCCTTGAAACATGGAACTTTATCCATTGGAGTTGGGGTCTTCACCCTTGCAACAAGGATCTTTATCCATTGGACATTGGATCTTTACCCTTGAAACATGGATCTTTATCCATTGAAGATCGGGTCTTCACCCTTGAAACATGGATCTTTATCCATTGGAGGTTGAATGTTTACCCTTGAAACATGGATCTTTTTCCATTGGAGGTCAGGTCTTTACCCTTGAAACTTGGATCTTTATGCATTGGAGTTGGGGTCTTTACCCTTGAAACATGGATCTTTATCCATTGGACATTGGGTCTTTACACTTGAAACATGGATCTTTATCCATTATAGATCGGGTCTTCACCCTTGAAACATGGATCTTTATCCATTTTAGATCGGGTCTTTACCCTTGAAACATGGATCTTTATCCATTGGATATCGGGTCTTTACCCTTGAAACATGGATTCTTTATCCCATGGGGATCGGGTCTCCACCCTTGAAATATGTATCTTTATCCTTTGGAAATCGGGACTTTACCCTTGAAGCATGGATTTTTATCCATTGGAGAACGGGTCTTTACCCTTGAAACATGGATCATTATCCATTGAAGATTGGGTCTTCACCCTTGAAACATGGATCTTTATCCATTTTAGATTGGGTCTTTACCCTTGAAACATGGATCTTTATCCATTGGCGATCGGGTCTTTACCCTTGAAACATTGATTCTTTATCCATTGGAGATCCAGACTTTACCCTTGGAACATGGATCTTTATCCATCAGAGATCAGGTCTTTACCCTTGAAATATGGATCTTTATCCTTTGGAAATTGGGTCTTTACCCTTGCAACATGGATCTTTATCCATTAGAGATCGGGACTTTACCCTGGAAACATGGATCTTTATCCAATGGATATCAGATCTACACCCTTGAAATATGGATCTTTATCCTTTGGAGACCGGGTCTTTATCCTTTAGAAATTGGGTCTTTACCCTTGCAATATGGATCTTTATCAACTGGAGGTCGGGTCTTTACCCTTAAAACATGGATCTTTATCCATTGGAGGTCGGGTATTTACCCTTGAAAAATGGATCTTTATCCATTGGAGGTCCGGTATTTACCCTTGAAACTTGGATCTTTATGCATTGGAGTTGGGGTTTTTACCCTTGAAACATGGATCTTTATCCATTGGACAATTGGTCTTTACACTTGAAACATGGATCTTTATCCATTGAAGATAGGGTCTTCACCCTTGAAACATGGATCTTTATCCATTTTAGATCGAGTCTTTACCCTTGAAACATAGATCTTTATCCATTAGAGAAAGGGTCTTTACCCTTGAAACATGGATTCTTTATCCATTGGAGATGAAGTCTTTACCCTTGGAACATGAATCGTTATCCATCAGAGATCAGGTCTTTACCATTGAAATATGGATCTTTATCCTTTGGAAATTGGGTCTTAACGCTTGCAACATGGATCTTTATCCATTAGAGATCGGGTCTTTACCCTGAAAACATGGATCTTTATCCAATGGAGATCAGGTCTTTACCCTTGAAACATGGATCTTTATCCATTGGAGATCGGGTCTTTACCCTTGAAACATGGATCTATATCCATTGGAGATCGGGTCTTTACCCTTGAAACATGGATCTTTATCCATAAGAGATCGGGTCTTTACCCTTGCAACATGGATCTTTATCCATTAGAGATCGGGTCCTTACCCTTGAAACATGGATCATTATCCAATGGAGATCGGGTCTTCACCCTTGTAATATGGATCTTTATCTATTGGAAATCGGGTCTTTACCCTTGAAACATGGATCTTTATCCATTGGAGATAGGGGATTTACCCTTGAAACATGGATCTTTATCCATTGGAGGCCGGGTCTTTACCATTGAAACATGGATCTTTATCCATTGGAGGCCGGGTCTTTACCCTTGAAACATGGATCTTTATTTATTGGAGGTCGGGTCTTTACCCTTGAAACATGGATCTTTATCCATTGGAGATTGGGTTTTTACCCTTGAAACATGGATCTTTATCCATTGGAGATCGGGTCTTTACCCTTGAAATATGGATCTTTATCAACTGGAGGTAGGGTATTTACCCTTGAAACATTGATCTTTATCCATTGGAGCTTAGGTCTTTACCCTTGAAACATGGATCTTTATCCATTGGAGTTGGGGTCTTCACCCTTGCAACATGGATCTTTATCCATTGGACATTGGGTCTTTACCCTTGAAATATGGATCTTTATCCATTGAGGATCGGGTCTTCACCCTTGAAACATGGATCTTTATCCATTTTTCATCGGGTCTTTACCCTTGAAACATGGATCTTTATCCATTGGAGATCGAGTCTTTACCCTTGAAACATGGATTCTTTATCCATTGGAGATCGAGCCTTTACCTTTGGAATATGAATTTTTATCCATAAGAGATCAGGTCTTTCATTTAAATATGGATCTTTATCCTTTGGAGATTGGGTCTTTACTCTTGCAACATGGATCTTTATCCATTAGAGATCGGGTCCTTACCCTTGAAACATGGATCATTATCCAATGGAGATCGGGTCTTCACCCTTGTAATATGGATCTTTATCTATAGGAAATCAGGTCTTTACCCTTGAAACATGGATCTTTATCCATTGGAGATAGGGTCTTTACCCTTGAAACATGGATCTTTATCCATTGGAGGTCGGGTCTTTACCCTTGAAACATGGATCTTTATCCATTGGAGATTGGGTTTTTACCCTTGAAACATGGATCTTTATCCATTGGAGATCAGGTCTTTACCCTTGAAATATGGATCTTTATCAACTGGAGGTCGGGTCTTTACCCTTGAAACATGGATCTTTATCCATTGGAGGTCGGGTATTTACCCTTGAAACTTGGATCTTTATGCATTGGCGTCGGGGTCTTCACCCTTGAAACATGGATCTTTATCCATTTTTGATAGGGTCTTTACCCTTGAAACATGGATCTTTAGCCATTTAAGATCAGGTCTTTACCATTCAAACATGGATCTTTATCCATTGGAGATCGGGTCTTTACCATTCAAACATGGATCTTTATCCATTGGAGATAGGGTCTTTACCCTTGAAACATGGATCTTTATCCATTGGAGGGCGGGTCTTTACCCTTGAAACATGGATCTTTATCCATTGGAGGTTGAGTCTTTATCCTTGAAACAAAGATCTTTATCCATTAGAGATCGGGTCTTTACCCTTGAAACATGGATCTTTAACCATTAGAGATCGGGCCTTTACCATTCAAACATGGATCTTTATCCATTGGAGATAGGGTCTTTACCCTTGAAACTTGGATATTTAACCATTGGGGATCGGGTCTTTACCCTTGAAACATGGATCTTTATCCATTGGAGATTGGGTTTTTACCCTTGAAACACGGATCTTTATCCATTGCAGATCGGGTCTTTACGCTTGAAACATGAATCTTTATCAATTGGAGGTCGGGTCTTTACCTTTGAAACATTATTCTTTATCCGTTGGAGGTAGGGTATTTACCCTTGAAACATGGATCTTTATCCATTGGAGCTCGGGTCTTCACCCTTGCAACATGGATCTTTATCCATTGGACATTGGGTCTTTACCCTTGAAACATGGATCTTTATCCATTGAAGATCGGGTCTTCACCCTTGAAACATGGATCTTTATCCATTTTCTATCGGGTCTTTACCCTTGAAACATGGATCTTTATCCATTGGAGATCGAGTCTTTACCCTTGAAACATGGATTCTTTATCCATTGGAGATCGAGCCTTTACCTTTTGAACATGGATCTTTATCCATAAGAGATCAGGTTTTTCTTTGAAATATGGATCTTTATCCTTTGGAAATTGGGTCTTTACGCTTGCAACATGGATCTTTATCCATTAGAGATCGGGTCCTTACCCTTGAAACTTGGATCATTATCCAATGGAGATCGGGTCTTCACCCTTGTAATATGGATCTTTATCTATTGGAAATCGGGTCTTTACCCTTGAAACATGGATCTTTATCCATTGGAGATAGGGTATTTACCCTTGAAACATGGATCTTTATCCATTGGAGGCTGGGTCTTTACCCTTGAAACATGGATCTTTATCCATTGGAGGTCGGGTCTTTACCCTTGAAACATGGATCTTTATCCATTGAAGATTGGGTTTTTACCCTTGAAGCATGGATTTTTATCCATTGGAGATCGGGTCTTTACCCTTGAAACATGGATCATTATCCATTGAAGATTGGGTCTTCACCCTTGAAACATGGATCATTATCCATTTTAGATTGGATCTTTACCCTTGAAACATGGATCTTTATCCATTGGCGATCGGGTCTTTACCCTTGAAACATTGATTCTTTATCCATTGGAGATCGAGACTTTACCCTTGGAACATGGATCTTTATCCATCAGAGATCAGGTCTTTACCCTTGAAATATGGATCTTTATCCTTTGGAAATTGGGTCTTTACCCTTGCAACATGGATCTTTATCCATTAGAGATCGGGTCTTTACCCTGGAAACATGGATCTTTATCCAATGGGGATCGGATCTACACCCTTGAAATATGGATCTTTATCCTTTGGAGACCGGGTCTTTACCCTTTAGAAATTGGGTCTTTACCCTTGCAATATGGATCTTTATCAACTGGAGGTCAGGTCTTTACCCTTAAAACATGGATCTTTATCCATTGGAGGTCGGGTATTTACCCTTGAAAAATGGATCTTTATCCATTGGAGGTCCGGTATTTACCCTTGAAACTTGGATCTTTATGCATTGGAGTTGGGGTTTTTACCCTTGAAACATGGATCTTTATCCATTGGACAATTGGTCTTTACACTTGAAACATGGATCTTTATCCATTGAAGATAGGGTCTTCTCCCTTGAAACATGGATCTTTATCCATTTTAGATCGGGTCTTTACCCTTGAAACATAGATCTTTATCCATTGGAGAAAGGGTCTTTACCCTTGAAACATGGATTCTTTATCCATTGGAGATGAAGTCCTTACCCTTGGAACATGAATCTTTATCCATCAGAGATCAGGTCTTTACCATTGAAATATGGATCTTTATCCTTTGGAAATTGGGTCTTAACCCTTGCAACATGGATCTTTATCCATTAGAGATCGGGTCTTTACCCTGGAAACATGGATCTTTATCCAATGGAGATCAGGTCTTTACCCTTGAAACATGGATCTTTATCCATTGGAGATCGGGTCTTTACCCTTGAAACATGGATCTTTATCCATTGGAGATCGGGTCTTTACCCTTGAAACATGGATCTTTATCTACTAGAGATCGGGTCTTTACAATTGAAAGATGGATCTTTAGCCATTTAAGATTGGGTCTTTACCCTTGAAACATGGATCTTTATCCGTTAGAGATCGGGCCTTTACCCTTGAGACATGGATCTTTATCCATTGAAGGTCAGGTCTTTACCCTTGAAACATGGATCTTTATTCATTGGAGGTCAGGTCTTTACCCTTGAAACATGGATCTTTATCCATTTGAGATCGGGTCTTTACCCTTGAAACATGGATCTTCATCCATTGGAGATCGGGTCTTTACCATTAAAACATGGATCTTTATCCATTGGAGATAGGGTCTTTACCCTTGAAACATTGATTTTTATCCATTCGAGGTCAGGTCTTTACCATTGAAACATGGATCTTTATCCATTGGAGGCCGAGTTTTTACCATTGAAACATGGATCTTTATCCATTGGAGGCCGGGTATTTACCCTTGAAACATGGATCTTTAAACATTGGAGATCGGGTCTTTACCTTTGAAACATGGATCTTTAACCATTGGAGATTAGGTTTTTATCGTTGAAACATGGATCTTTATCCATTGGAGATCGGGTCTTTACGCTTGAAACATGGATATTTATCAATTGGAGGTCTGGTCTTTACCCTTGAAACATGGATCTTCATCCATTGGAGGTCGGGTATTAACCCTTGAAACATGGATCTTTATCCATAGGAGGTCAGGTCTTTACCCTTGAAACATGGATCTTTATCCATTGGAGATCGGGTCTTTACCCTTGAAACATGGATCTTTATCCATTGGAGATCGGGTCTTTACCCTTGAAACATGGATCTTTAAACATTGGAGGTCTGGTCTTTACCCTTGAAACATGGATCTTCATCCATTGGAGGTCGGGTATTAACCCTTGAAACATGGATCTTTATCCATTGGAGGTCAGGTCTTAACCCTTGAAACATGGATCTTTATCCATTGGAGATCGGGTCTTTACCCATGAAACATGGATCTTTATCCTTTGGAGATCGGGTCTTTACCCTTGAAACATGGATCTTTATCTACTAGAGATCGGGTCTTTACACTTGAAAGATGGATCTTTAGCCATTTAAGATTGGGTCTTTACCCTTGAAACATGGATCTTTATCCATTAGAGATCGGGCCTTTACCCTTGAGACATGGATCTTTATCCATTGAAGGTCAGGTCTTTACCCTTGAAACATGGATCTTTATTCATTGGAGGTCAGGTCTTTACCCTTGAAACATGGATCTTTATCCATTTGAGATCGGGTCTTTACCCTTGAAACATGGATCTTCATCCATTGGAGATCGGGTCTTTACCATTAAAACATGGATCTTTATCCATTGGAGATAGGCTCTTTACCCTTGAAACATGGATTTTTATCCATTCGAGGTCGGGTCTTTACCATTGAAACATGGATCTTTATCCATTGGAGGCCAAGTTTTTACTACTGAAACATGGATCTTTATCCATTGGAGGCCGGGTATTTACCCTTGAAACATGGATCTTTAAACATTGGAGATCGGGTCTTTACCTTTGAAACATGGATCTTTAACCATTGGAGATTAGGTTTTTATCCTTGAAACATGGATCTTTATCCATTGGAGATCGGGTCTTTACGCTTGAAACATGGATATTTATCAATTGGAGGTTTTGTCTTTACCATTGAAACATGGATCTTCATCCATTGGAGGTCGGGTATTAACCCTTGAAACATGGATCTTTATCCATTGGAGGTCAGGTCTTTACCCTTGAAACATGGATCTTTATCCATTGGAGTTGGGGTCTTTACCCTTATAACATGGAACTTTATCCATTGGACATTGGGTCTTTACCCTTGAAACATGGATCTTGATCCATTGAAGATCGTGTCTTCACCCTTGAAACATGGATCTTTATCCATTTTTTATCGGGTCTTTACCCTTGAAACATGGATCTTTATCCATTGCAGATCGAGCCTTTACCCTTGAAACATGGATCTTCATCCATTGGAGATCGGGTCTTTACCATTAAAACATGGATCTTTATCCATTGGAGATATGGTCTTTACCCTTGAAACATGGATTTTTATCCATTCGAGGTCGGGTCTTTACCATTGAAACATGGATCTTTATCCATTGGAGGCCAAGTTTTTACCACTGAAACATGGATCTTTATCCATTGGAGGCCGGGTATTTACCCTTGAAACATGGATCTTTAAACATTGGAGATCGGGTCTTTACCTTTGAAACATGGATCTTTAACCATTGGAGATTAGGTTTTTATCCTTGAAACATGGATCTTTATCCATTGGAGATCGGGTCTTTACGCTTGAAACATGGATATTTATCAATTGGAGGTCTGGTCTTTACCCTTGAAACATGGATCTTCATCCATTGGAGGTCGGGTATTAACCCTTGAAACATGGATCTTTATCCATTGGAGGTCAGGTCTTTACCCTTGAAACATGGATCTTTATCCATTGGAGTTGGGGTCTTTACCCTTATAACATGGAACTTTATCCATTGGACATTGGGTCTTTACCCTTGAAACATGGATCTTGATCCATTGAAGATCGGGTATTCACCCTTGAACATGGATCTTTATCCATTTTTTATCGGGTCTTTACCCTTGAAACATGGATCTTTATCCATTGCAGATCGAGCCTTTACCCTTGAAACATGGATTCTTTATCCATTGGAGATCGAGCCTTTACCTTTGGAACATGGATCTTTATCCATAAGTGATCAGGTCTTTCTTTCAAATATGGATCTTTATCCTTTGGAAATTGGGTCTTTACCCTTGCAACATGGATCTTTATCCATTAGAGATCGGGTCCTTACCCTTGAAACATAGATCACTATCCAATGGAGATCGGGTCTTCACCCTTGTAATATGGATCTTTATCTATTGGAAATCGGGTCTTTACCCTTGAAACATGGATCTTTATCCATTGGAGATAGGGTCTTTACCCTTGAAACATGGATCTTTATCCATTGGAGGCCGGGTCTTTACCATTGAAATATGGATCTTTATTCATTGGAGGCCGGATCTTTACCCTTGAAACATGGATCTTTATCCATTGGCGGTCGGGTCTTTACCCTTGAAACATGGATCTTTATCCATTGGAGATTGGGTTTTTACCCTTGAAACATGGATCTTTATCCATTGGAGATCGAGTCTTTACCCTTGAAATATGGATCTTTATCAACTGGAGGTCTGGTCTTTACCCTTGAAACATGGTTCTTTATCCATTGGAGGTCGGGTATTTACCCTTGAAACATGGATCTTTATCCATTGGAGGTCGGGTATTTACCCTTGAAACATGGATCTTTATGCATTGGAGTTGGGATCTTTACCCTTGAAACATGGATCTTTATCCATTGGACATTGGGTCTTTACACTTGAAACATGGATCTTTATCTATTGAAGATCGGGTCTTCACCCTTGAAACATGGATCTTTATCCATTTTAGATCGGGTCTTTACGCTTGAAACATGGATATTTATCAATTGGAGGTCTGGTCTTTACCCTTGAAACATGGATCTTCATCCATTGGAGGTCGGGTATTAACCCTTGAAACATGGATCTTTATCCATTTGAGATCAGGTCTTTACCCTTGAAATATGGATCTTTCTCCTTTGGAAATTTGTTCTTTACCCTTGCAACATGGATCTTTGTCCATTAGAGATCGGGTCTTTACCATGGAAACATGATCTTTATCCAATGGAGTTCAGGTCTACACCCTTGAAATATGGATCTTTATCCTTTGGAGACCGGGTCTTTATCCATTGGAGGTCGGGTATTTACCCTTGAAACTTGGATCTTTATGCATTGGAGTTGGGGTCTTTACCCTTGAAACATGGATCTTTATCCATTGAAGATAGGGTCTTCACCCTTGAAACATGGATCTTTATCCATTTTAGATCGGGTCTTTACCCTTGAAACATAGATCTTTATCCATTGGAGAAAGGGTCTTTACCCTTGAAACATGGATTCTTTATCCATTGGAGATGAAGTCTTTACCCTTGGAACATGAATCTTTATCCATCAGAGATCAGCTCTTTGCCATTGAAATATGGATCTTTATCCTTTGGAAATTGGGTCTTTACCCTTGCAACATGGATCTTTATCCATTAGAGATCGGGTCTTTACCCTGGAAACATGGATCTTTATCCATTGGAGTTGGGGTTTTTACCCTTGAAACATGGATCTTTATCCATTGGACAATTGGTCTTTACACTTGAAACATGGATCTTTATCCATTGAAGATAGGGTCTTCACCCTTGAAACATGGATCTTTATCCATTTTAGATCGGGTCTTTACCATTGAAACATAGATCTTTATCCATTGGAGAAAGGGTCTTTACCCTTGAAACATGGATTCTTTATCCATTGGAGATGAAGTCTTTACCCTTGGAACATGAATCTTTATCCATCAGAGATCAGGTCTTTACCCTTGAAACATGGATCTTTATCCTTTGGAGATCGGGTCTTTACCCTTGAAACATGGATCTTTATCCATTTTAGATCGGGTCTTTACCCTTGAAACATGGATCTTTATCCATTGGAGATATGGTCTTTACCCTTGAAACATGGATTCTTTATCCCATGGGGATCGGGTCTTCACCCTTGAAATATGTATCTTTATCCTTTGGAAATCGGGACTTTACCCTTGAAACATGGATTTTATCCATTGGAGATCGGGTCTTTACCCTTGAAACATGGATCATTATCCATTGAAGATTGGGTCTTCACCCTTGAAACATGGATCTTTATCCATTTTAGATTGGGTCTTTACCCTTGAAACATGGATCTTTATCCATTGGCGATCGGATCTTTACCCTTGAAACATTGATTCTTTATCCATTGGAGATCGAGACTTTACCCTTGGAACATGGATCTTTATCCATCAGAGATCAGGTCTTTACCCTTGAAATATGGATCTTTATCCTTTGGAAATTGGGTCTTTACCCTTGCAACATGGATCTTTATCCATTAGAGATCAGGTCTTTACCCTGGAAATATGGATCTATATCCAATTGATATCAGATCTACACCCTTGAAATATGGATCTTTATCCTTTGGAGACCGGGTCTTTATCCTTTAGAAATTGGGTCTTTACCCTTGCAATATGGATCTTTATCAACTGGAGGTCGGGTCTTTACCCTTAAAACATGGATCTTTATCCATTGGAGGTCGGGTATTTACCCTTGAAAAATGGATCTTTATCCATTGGAGGTCCGGTATTTACCCTTGAAACTTGGATCTTTATGCATTGGAGTTGGGGTTTTTACCCTTGAAACATGGATCTTTATCCATTGGACAATTGGTCTTTACACTAGAAACATGGATCTTTATCCATTGAAGATAGGGTCTTCACCCTTGAAACATGGATCTTTATCCATTTTAGATCGGGTCTTTACCCTTGAAACATAGATCTTTATCCATTGGAGAAAGGGTCTTTACCCTTGAAACTTGGATTCTTTATCCATTGGAGATGAAGTCTTTACCCTTGGAACATGAATCTTTATCCATCAGAGATCAGGTCTTTACCATTGAAATATGGATCTTTATCCTTTGGAAATTGGGTCTTAACCCTTGCAACATGGATCTTTATCCATTAGAGATCGGGTCTTTACCCTGGAAACATGGATCTTTATCCAATGGAGATCAGGTCTTTACCCTTGAAACATGGATCTTTATCCATTGGAGATCGGGTCTTTACCCTTGAAACATGGATCTTTATCCATTGGAGATCGGGTCTTTACCCTTGAAACATGGATTTTTATCTACTAGAGATCGGGTCTTTACACTTGAAAGATGTATCTTTAGCCATTTAAGATTGGGTCTTTACCCTTGAAACATGGATCTTTATCCGTTAGAGATCGGGCCTTTACCCTTGAGACATGGATCTTTATCCATTGAAGGTCAGGTCTTTACCCTTGAAACATGGATCTTTATTCATTGGAGGTCAGGTCTTTACCCTTGAAACATGGATCTTTATCCATTTGAGATCGGGTCTTTACCCTTGAAACATGGATCTTCATCCATTGGAGATCGGGTCTTTACCATTAAAACATGGATCTTTATCCATTGGAGATAGGGTCTTTACCCTTGAAACATGGATTTTTATCCATTCGAGGTCAGGTCTTTACCATTGAAACATGGATCTTTATCCATTGGAGGCCGAGTTTTTACCATTGAAACATGGATCTTTATCCATTGGAGGCCGGGTATTTACCCTTGAAACATGGATCTTTAAACATTGGAGATCGGGTCTTTACCTTTGAAACATGGATCTTTAACCATTGGAGATTAGGTTTTTATCCTTGAAACATGGATCTTTATCCATTGGAGATCGGGTCTTTACGCTTGAAACATGGATATTTATCAATTGGAGGTCTGGTCTTTACCCTTGAAACATGGATCTTCATCCATTGGAGGTCGGGTATTAACCCTTGAAACATGGATCTTTATCCATAGGAGGTCAGGTCTTTACCCTTGAAACATGGATCTTTATCCATTGGAGATCGGGTCTTTACCCTTGAAACATGGATCTTTATCCATTGGAGATCGGGTCTTTACCCTTGAAACATGGATCTTTAAACATTGGAGGTCTGGTCTTTACCCTTGAAACATGGATCTTCATCCATTGGAGGTCGGGTATTAACCCTTGAATCATGGATCTTTATCCATTGGAGGTCAGGTCTTTACCCTTGAAACATGGATCTTTATCCATTGGAGATCGGGTCTTTACCCATGAAACATGGATCTTTATCCATTGGAGATCGGGTCTTTACCCTTGAAACATGGATCTTTATCTACTAGAGATCGGGTCTTTACACTTGAAAAGATGGATCTTTAGCCATTTAAGATTGGGTCTTTACCCTTGAAACATGGATCTTTATCCATTAGAGATCGGGCCTTTACCCTTGAGACATGGATCTTTATCCATTGAAGGTCAGGTCTTTACCCTTGAAACATGGATCTTTATTCATTGGAGGTCAGGTCTTTACCCTTGAAACATGGATCTTTATCCATTTGAGATCGGGTCTTTACCCTTGAAACATGGATCTTCATCCATTGGAGATCGGGTCTTTACCATTAAAACATGGATCTTTATCCATTAGAGATAGGGTCTTTACCCTTGAAACATGGATTTTTATCCATTCGAGGTTGGGTCTTTACCATTGAAACATGGATCTTTATCCATTGGAGGCCTAGTTTTTACCACTGAAACATGGATCTTTATCCATTGGAGGCCGGGTATTTACCCTTGAAACATGGATCTTTAAACATTGGAGATCGGGTCTTTACCTTTGAAACATGGATCTTTAACCATTGGAGATTAGGTTTTTATCCTTGAAACATGGATCTTTATCCATTGGAGATCGGGTCTTTACGCTTGAAACATGGATATTTATCAATTGGAGGTTTTGTCTTTACCCTTGAAACATGGATCTTCATCCATTGGAGGTCGGGTATTAACCCTTGAAACATGGATCTTTATCCATTGGAGGTCAGGTCTTTACCCTTGAAACATGGATCTTTATCCATTGGAGTTGGGGTCTTTACCCTTATAACATGGAACTTTATCCATTGGACATTGGGTCTTTACCCTTGAAACATGGATCTTGATCCATTGAAGATCGTGTCTTCACCCTTGAAACATGGATCTTTATCCATTTTTTATCGGGTCTTTACCCTTGAAACATGGATCTTTATCCATTGCAGATCGAGCCTTTACCCTTGAAACATGGATTCTTTATCCATTGGAGATCGAGCCTTTACCTTTGGAACATGGATCTTTATCCATAAGTGATCAGGTCTTTCTTTCAAATATGGATCTTTATCCTTTGGAAATTGGGTCTTTACCCTTGCAACATGGATCTTTATCCATTAGAGATCGGGTCCTTACCCTTGAAACATAGATCACTATCCAATGGAGATCGAGTCTTCACCCTTGTAATATGGATCTTTATCTATTGGAAATCGGGTCTTTACCCTTGAAACATGGATCTTTATCCATTGGAGATAGGGTCTTTACCCTTGAAACATGGATCTTTATCCATTGGAGGCCGGGTCTTTACCATTGAAATATGGATCTTTATCCATTGGAGGCCGGATCTTTACCCTTGAAACATGGATCTTTATCCATTGGCGGTCGGGTCTTTACCCTTGAAACATGGATCTTTATCCATTGGAGATTGGGTTTTTACCCTTCAAACATGGATCTTTATCCAGTGGAGATCGAGTCTTTACCCATGAAATATGGATCTTTATCAACTGGAGGTCTGGTCTTTACCCTTGAAACATGGATCTTTATCCATTGGAGGTCGGGTATTTACCCTTGAAACATGGATCTTTATGCATTGGAGTTGGGATCTTTACCCTTGAAACATGGATCTTTATCCATTGGATATTGGGTCTTTACACTTGAAACATGGATCTTTATCCATTGAAGATCGGGTCTTCACCCTTGAAACATGGATCTTTATCCATTTTAGAATGGGTCTTTACCCTTGAAACATGGATCTTTATCCATTTGAGATCAGGTCTTTACCCTTGAAATATGGATCTTTATCCTTTGGAAATTGGTTCTTTACCCTTGCAACATGGATCTTTGTCCATTAGAGATCGGGTCTTTACCATGGAAACATGGATCTTTATCCAATGGAGATCAGGTCTACACCCTTGAAATATGGATCTTTATCCTTTGGAGACCGGGTCTTTATCCATTGGAGGTCGGGTATTTACCCTTGAAACTTGGATCTTTATGCATTGGAGTTGGGGTCTTTACCCTTGAAACATGGATCTTTATCCATTGAAGATAGGGTCTTCACTCTTGAAACATGGATCTTTATCCATTGAAGATAGGGTCTTCACCCTTGAAACATGGATCTTTATCCATTTTAGATCGGGTCTTTATCCTTGAAATATGGATCTTTATCCTTTGGAAATTGGTTCTTTACCCTTGCAACATGGATCTTTGTCCATTAGAGATCGGGTCTTTACCATGGAAACATGGATCTTTATCCAATGGAGATCAGGTCTACACCCTTGAAATATGGATCTTTATCCTTTGGAGACCGGGTCTTTATCCATTGGAGGTCGGGTATTTACCCTTGAAACTTGGATCTTTATGCATTGGAGTTGGGGTCTTTACCCTTGAAACATGGATCTTTATCCATTGAAGATAGGGTCTTCACTCTTGAAACATGGATCTTTATCCATTTTAGATCGGGTCTTTACCGTTGAAACATAGATCTTTATCCATTGGAGAAAGGGTCTTTACCCTTGAAACATGGATTCTTTATCCATTGGAGATGAAGTCTTTACCCTTGGAACATGAATCTTTATCCATCAGAGATCAGCTCTTTGCCATTGAAATATGGATCTTTATCCTTTGGAAATTGGGTCTTTACCCTTGAAACATGGATCTTTATCCATTAGAGATCGGGCCTTTACCCTTGAGACATGGATCTTTATCCATTGAAGGTCAGGTCTTTACCCTAGAAACATGGATCTTTATTCATTGGAGGTCAGGTCTTTACCCTTGAAACATGGATCTTTATCCATTTGAGATCGGGTCTTTACCCTTGAAACATGGATCTTCATCCATTGGAGATCGGGTCTTTACCATTAAAACATGGATCTTTATCCATTGGAGATAGGGTTTTTACCCTTGAAACATGGATTTTTATCCATTCGAGGTCGGGTCTTTACCATTGAAACATGGATCTTTATCCATTGGAGATAGGGTCTTTACCCTTGAAACATGGATCTTTATCCATTGGAGGCCGGATCTTTACCCTTGAAACATGGATCTTTATCCATTGGAGATTGGCTTTTTACCCTTGAAACATGGATCTTTATCCATTGGAGATCGTGTCTTTACCCTTGAAATATGGATCTTTATCAACTGGAGGTCTGGTCTTTACCCTTGAAACATGGATCTTTATCCATTGGAGGTCGGGTATTTACCCTTGAAACATGGATCTTTATCCATTGGAGGTCGGGTATTTACCCTTGAAACATGGATCTTTATGCATTGGAGTTGGGATCTTTACCCTTGAAACATGGATCTTTATCCATTGGACATTGGGTCTTTACACTTGAAACATGGATCTTTATCCATTGAAGATCGGGTCTTCACCCTTTAAACATGGATCTTTATCCATTTTAGAACCGCTCTTTACCCTTGAAACATGGATCTTTATCCATTTGAGATCAGGTCTTTACCCTTGAAATATGGATCTTTATCCTTTGGAAATTGGTTCTTTACCCTTGCAACATGGATCTTTATCCATTAGAGATCGGGTCTTTACCATGGAAACATGGATCTTTATCTAATGGAGATCAGGTCTACACCCTTGAAATATGGATCTTTATCCTTTGGAGACCGGGTCTTTATCCATTGGAGGTCGGGTATTTACCCTTGAAACTTGGATCTTTATGCATTGGAGTTGGGGTCTTTACCCTTGAAACATGGATCTTTATCCATTGAAGATAGGGTCTTCACCCTTGAAACATGGATCTTTATCCATTTTAGATCGGGTGTTTACCCTTGAATCATAGATCTTTATCCATTGGAGAAAGGGTCTTTACCCTTGAAACATGGATTCTTTATCCATTGGAGATGAAGTCTTTACCCTTGGAACATGAATCTTTATCCATCAGAGATCAGCTCTTTGCCATTGAAATATGGATCTTTATCCTTTGGAAATTGGGTCTTTACCCTTGCAACATGGATCTTTATCCATTAGAGATCGGGTCTTTACCCTGGAAACATGGATCTTTATCCATTGGAGTTGGGGTTTTTACCCTTGAAACATGGATCTTTATCCATTGGACAATTGGTCTTTACACTTGAAACATGGACCTTTATCCATTGAAGATAGGGTCTTCACCCTTGAAACATGGATCTTTATCCATTTTAGATCGGGTCTTTACCCTTGAAACTTAGATCTTTATCCATTGGAGAAAGGGTCTTTACCCTTGAAACATGGATTCTTTATCCATTATAGATGAAGTCTTTACCCTTGGAACATGAATCTTTATCCATCATAGATCAGGTCTTTACCATTGAAATATGGATCTTTATCCTTTGGAAATTGGGTCTTTACCCTTGCAACATGGATCTTTATCCATTAGAGATCGGGTCTTTACCCTGGAAACATGGATCTTTATCCAATGGAGATCAGGTCTTTACCCTTGAAACATGGATCTTTATCCATTGGAGATCGGGTCTTTACCCTTGAAACATGGATCTTTATCCATTGGAGATCGGGTCTTTACCCTTGAAACATGGATCTTTATCTACTAGAGATCGGGTCTTTACACTTGAAAGATGGATCTTTAGCCATTTAAGATTGGGTCTTTACCCTTGAAACATGGATCTTTATCCATTAGAGATCAGGCCTTTACCCTTGAGACATGGATCTTTATCCATTGAAGGTCAGGTCTTTACCCTAGAAACATGGATCTTTATTCATTGGAGGTCAGGTCTTTACCCTTGAAACATGGATCTTTATCCATTTGAGATCGGGTCTTTACCCTTGAAACATGGATCTTCATCCATTGGAGATCGGGTCTTTACCATTAAAACATGGATCTTTATCCATTGGAGATAGGGTCTTTACCCTTGAAACATGGATTTTTATCCATTCGAGGTCGGGTCTTTACCATTGAAACATGGATCTTTATCCATTGGAGGCCGAGTTTTTACCATTGAAACATGGATCTTTATCCATTGGAGGCCGGGTATTTACCCTTGAAACATGGATCTTTAAACATTGGAGATCGGGTATTTACCTTTGAAACATGGATCTTTAACCATTGGAGATTAGGTTTTTATCCTTGAAACATGGATCTTTATCCATTGGAGATCGGGTCTTTACGCTTGAACATGGATATTTATCAATTGGAAGTCTGGTCTTTACCCTTGAAACATGGATCTTCATCCATTGGAGGTCGGGTATTAACCCTTGAAACATGGATCTTTATCTATTGGAGGTCAGGTCTTTACCCTTGAAACATGGATCTTTATCCATTGGAGATCGGGTCTTTACCCTTGAAACATGGATCTTTATCCATTGGAGATCGGGTCTTTACCCTTGAAACATGGATCTTTATCTACTAGAGATCGGGTCTTTACACTTGAAAGATGGATCTTTAGCCATTTAAGATTGGGTCTTTACCCTTGAAACATGGATCTTTATCCATTAGAGATCGGGCCTTTACCCTTGAGACATGGATCTTTATCCATTGAAGGTCAGGTCTTTCCCTTGAAACATGGATCTTTATTCATTGGAGGTCAGGTCTTTACCCTTGAAACATGGATCTTTATCCATTTGAGATCGGGTCTTTACCCTTGAAACATGGATCTTCATCCATTGGAGATCGGGTCTTTACCATTAAAACATGGATCTTTATCCATTGGAGATAGGGTCTTTACCCTTGAAACATGGATTTTTATCCATTCGAGGTCGGGTCTTTACCATTGAAACATGGATCTTTATCCATTGGAGGTCGAGTTTTTACCATTGAAACATGGATCTTTATCCATTGGAGGCCGGGTATTTACCCTTGAAACATGGATCTTTAAACATTGGAGATCGGGTCTTTACCTTTGAAACATGGATCTTTAACCATTGGAGATTAGGTTTTTATCCTTGAAACATGGATCTTTATCCATTGGAGATCGGGTCTTTACGCTTGAACATGGATATTTATCAATTGGAAGTCTGGTCTTTACCCTTGAAACATGGATCTTCATCCATTGGAGGTCGGGTATTAACCCTTGAAACATTGATCTTTATCTATTGGAGGTCAGGTCTTTACCCTTGAAACATGGATCTTTATCCATTGGAGATCGGGTCTTTACCCTTGAAACATGGATCTTTATCCATTGGAGATCGGGTCTTTACCCTTGAAACATGGATCTTTATCTACTAGAGATCGGGTCTTTACACTTGAAAGATGGATCTTTAGCCATTTAAGATTGGGTCTTTATCCTTGAAACATGGAT
This sequence comes from Garcia nutans, assembly GCA_947685225.1. Lineage (NCBI taxonomy): Eukaryota > Viridiplantae > Streptophyta > Magnoliopsida > Malpighiales > Euphorbiaceae > Garcia > Garcia nutans. The sequence continues at coordinate 31,083,080 of CANTUV010000011.1, read as the reverse complement.
CTTTATCCATTATAGATCGGGCCTTTACCCTTGAGGCATGGATCTTTATCCATTGAAGGTCAGGTCTTTACCCTTGAAACATGGATCTTTATTCATTGGAGGTCAGGTCTTTACCCTTGAAACATGGATCTTTATCCATTTGAGATCGGGTCTTTACCCTTGAAACATGGATCTTCATCCATTGGAGATCGGGTCTTTACCATTAAAACATGGATCTTTATCCATTGGAGATAGGGTCTTTACCCTTGAAACATGGATTTTTATCCATTCGAGGTCGGGTCTTTACCATTGAAACATGGATCTTTATCCATTGGAGGCCGAGTTTTTACCATTGAAACATGGATCTTTATCCATTGGAGGCCGGGTATTTTCCCTTGAAACATGGATCTTTAAACATTGGAGATCGGTTCTTTACCTTTGAAACATGGATCTTTAACCATTGGAGTTAGGTCTTTATCCTTGAAACATAGATCTTTATCCATTGGAGATCGGGTCTTTACGCTTGAAACATGGATATTTATCAATTGGAGGTCTGGTCTTTACCCTTGAAACATGGATCTTCATCCATTGGAGGTCGGGTATTAACCCTTGAAACATGGATCTTTATCCATTGGAGGTCAGGTCCTTACCCTTGAAACATGGATATTTATCCATTGGAGTTGGGGTCTTTACCCTTATAACATGGAACTTTATCCATTGGACATTGGGTCTTTACCCTTGAAACATGGATCTTGATCCATTGAAGATCGGGTCTTCACCCTTGAAACATGGATCTTTATCCATTTTTTATCGGGTCTCTACCCTTGAAACATGGATCTTTATCCATTGCAGATCGAGTCTTTACCCTTGAAACATGGATTCTTTATCCATTGGAGATCGAGCCTTTACCTTTGGAACATGGATCTTTATCCATAAGAGATCAGGTCTTTCATTCAAATATGGATCTTTATCCTTTGGAAATTGGGTCTTTACCCTTGTAACATGGATCTTTATCCATTAGAGATCAGGTCCTTACCCTTGAAACATAGATCACTATCCAATGGAGATCGGGTCTTCACCCTTGTAATATGGATCTTTATCTATTGGAAATCGGGTCATTACCCTTGAAACATGGATCTTTATCCATTGGAGATAGGGTCTTTACCCTTGAAACATGGATCTATATCCATTGGAGGCCGGGTCTTTACCATTGAAATATGGATCTTTATCCATTGGAGGCCGGATCTTTACCCTTGAAACATGGATCCTTATCCATTGGCGGTTGGGTCTTTACCCTTGAAACATGGATCTTTATCCATTGGAGATTGGGTTTTTACCCTTGAAACATGGATCTTTATCCATTGGAGATCGAGTCTTTACCCTTGAAATATGGATCTTTATCAACTGGAGGTCTGGTCTTTAAACTTGAAACATGGATCTTTATCCATTGCAGGTCGGGTATTTACCCTTGAAACATGGATCTTTATCCATTGGAGGTCGGGTATTTACCCTTGAAACATGGATCTTTATGCATTGGAGTTGGGATCTTTACCCTTGAAACATGGATCTTTATCCATTGGACATTGGGTCTTTACACTTGAAACATGGATCTTTATCCATTGAAGATCGGGTCTTCACCCTTGAAACATGGATCTTTATCCATTTTAGAACGGGTCTTTACCCTTGAAACATGGATCTTTATCCATTTGAGATCAGGTCTTTACCCTTGAAATATGGATCTTTATCCTTTGGAAATTGGTTTTTTACCCTTGCAACAAGGATCTTTATCCATTAGAGATCGGGTCTTTACCATGGAAACATGGATCTTTATCCAATGGAGATCAGGTCTACACCCTTGAAATATGGATCTTTATCCTTTGGAGACCGGGTCTTTATCCATTGGAGGTCGGGTATTTACCCTTGAAACTTGGATCTTTATGCATTGGAGATAGGGTCTTTACCCTTGAAACATGGATTTTTATCCATTCGAGGTCGGGTCTTTTCCATTGAAACATGTATCTTTATCCATTGGAGGCCGAGTTTTTACCATTGAAACATGGATCTTTATCCATTGGAGGGCGGGTATTTACCCTTGAAACATGGATCTTTAAACATTGGAGATCGGGTCTTTACCTTTGAAACATGGATCTTTAACCATTGGAGATTAGGTTTTTATCCTTGAAACATGGATCTTTATCCATTGGAGATCGGGTCTTTATGCTTGAACATGGATATTTATCAATTGGAGGTCTGGTCTTTACCCTTGAAACATGGATCTTCATCCATTGGAGGTCGGGTATTAACCCTTGAAACATGGATCTTTATCCATTGGAGGTCAGGTCTTTACCCTTGAAACATGGATCTTTATCCATTGGAGATCGGGTCTTTAACCTTGAAACATGGATCTTTATCCATTGGAGATCGGGTCTTTACCCTTGAAACATGGATCTTTATCTACTAGAGATCGGGTCTTTACACTTGAAAGATGGATCTTTAGCCATTTAAGATTGGGTCTTTACCCTTGAAACATGGATCTTTATCCATTAGAGATCGGGCCTTTACCCTGAGACATGGATCTTTATCCATTGAAGGTCAGGTCTTTACCCTTGAAACATGGATCTTTATTCATTGGAGGTCAGGTCTTTACCCTTGAAACATGGATCTTTATCCATTTGAGATCGGGTCTTTACCCTTGAAACATGGATCTTCATCCATTGGAGATCGGGTCTTTACCATTAAAACATGGATCTTTATCCATTGGAGATAGGGTCTTTACCCTTGAAACATGGATTTTTATCCATTCGAGGTCGGGTCTTTACCATTGAAACATGGATCTTTATCCATTGGAGGCCGAGTTTTTACCATTGAAACATGGATCTTTATCCATTGGAGGCCGGGTATTTACCCTTGAAACATGGATCTTTAAACATTGGAGATCGGGTCTTTACCTTAGAAACATGGATCTTTAACCATTGGAGATTAGGTTTTTATCCTTGAAACATGGATCTTTATCCATTGGAGATCGGGTCTTTACGCTTGAAACATGGATATTTATCAATTGGAGGTCTGGTCTTTACCCTTGAAAAATGGATCTTCATCCATTGGAGGTCGGGTATTAACCCTTGAAACATGGATCTTTATCCATTGGAGGTCAGGTCTTTACCCTTGAAACATGGATCTTTATCCATTGGAGTTGGGGTCTTTACCCTTATAACATGGAACTTTATCCATTGGACATTGGGTCTTTACCCTTGAAACATGGATCTTGATCCATTGAAGATCGGGTCTTCACCCTTGAAACATGGATCTTTATCCATTTTTTATCGGGTCTTTACCCTTGAAACATGGATCTTTATCCATTGCAGATCGAGTCTTTACCCATGAAACATGGATTCTTTATCCATTGGAGATCGAGCCTTTACCTTTGGAACATGGATCTTTATCCTTAAGAGATCAGGTCTTTCTTTCAAATATGGATCTTTATCCTTTGGAAATTGGGTCTTTACCCTTGCAACATGGATCTTTATCCATTATAGATCGGGTCCTTACCCTTGAAACATAGATCACTATCCAATGGAGATCGGGTCTTCACCCTTGTAATATGGATCTTTATCTATTGGAAATCGGGTCTTTACCCTTGAAACATGGATCTTTATCCATTGGAGATAGGGTCTTTACCCTTGAAACATGGATCTTTATCCATTGGAGGCCGGGTCTTTACCATTGAAATATGGATCTTTATCCATTGGAGGCCGGATCTTTACCCTTGAAACATGGATCTTTATCCATTGGCGGTCGGGTCTTTACCCTTGAAACATGGATCTTTATCCATTGGAGATTGGGTTTTTACCCTTGAAACATGGATCTTTATCCATTGGAGATCGAGTCTTTACCCTTGAAATATGGATCTTTATCAACTGGAGGTCTGGTCTTTACCCTTGAAACATGGATCTTTATCCATTGGAGGTCGGGTATTTACCCTTGAAACATGGATCTTTATCCATTGGAGGTCGGGTATTTACCCTTGAAACATGGATCTTTATGCATTGGAGTTGGGATCTTTACCCTTGAAACATGGATCTTTATCCATTGGACATTGGGTCTTTACACTGGAAACGTGGATCTTTATCCATTGAAGATCGGGTCTTCACCCTTGAAACATGGATCTTTATCCATTTTAGAACGGGTCTTTACCCTTGAAACATGGATCTTTATCCATTTGAGATCAGGTCTTTACCCTTGAAATATGGATCTTTATCCTTTGGAAATTGGTTTTTTTCTCCTCGCAACATGGATCTTTATCCATTAGAGATCGGGTCTTTACCATGGAAACATGGATCTCTATCCAATGGAGATCAGGTCTACACCCTTGAAATATGGATCTTTATCCTTTGGAGACCGGGTCTTTATCCATTGGAGGTCGGGTATTTACCCTTGAAACTTGGATCTTTATGCATTGGAGTTGGGGTCTTTACCCTTGAAACATGGATCTTTATCCATTGAAGATAGGGTCTTCACCCTTGAAACATGGATCTTTATCCATTTTAGATCGGGTCTTTACCCTTGAAACATAGATCTTTATCCATTGGAGAAAGGGTCTTTACCCTTGAAACATGGATTCTTTATCCATTGGAGATGAAGTCTTTACCCTTGGAACATGAATCTTTATCCATCAGAGATCAGCTCTTTGCCATTGAAATATGGATCTTTATCCTTTGGAAATTGGGTCTTTACCCTTGCAACATGGATCTTTATCCATTAGAGATCGGGTCTTTACCCTGGAAACATGGATCTTTATCTAATGGAGATCAGGTCTTTACCCTTGAAACATGGATCTTTATCCATTGGAGATCGGGACTTTACCCTTGAAACATGGATCTTTATCCATTGGAGATCGGGTCTTTACCCTTGAAACATGGATCTTATCTACTAGAGATCGGGTCTTTACACTTGAAACATGGATCTTAAACCATTTAAGATTGGGTCATCACCCTTGAAACATGGATCTTTATCCATTTTAAATCGGATCTTTACCCTTGAAACATGGATCTTTATCCATTGGAGATCGGATCTTTACCATTAAAACATGGATCTTTATCCATTGGAGATAGGGTCTTTAGCCTTGAAACATGGATCTTTATCCATTCGAGGTTGGGTCTTTACCATTGAAACATGGATCTTTATCCATTGGAGGCCGAGTCTTTACCATTGAAACATGGATCTTTATCCATTGGAGGCCGGGTATTTACCCTTGAAACATGGATCTTTAAACATTGGAGGCCGGGTATTTACCCTTGAAACATGGATCTTTAAACATTGGAGATCGGGTCTTTACCCTTGAAACATGGATCTTTAACCATTGGAGATTGGGTTTTTATCCTTGAAACATGGATCTTTATCCATTGAAGATTGAGTCTTCACCCTTGAAACATGGATCTTTATCCATTTTTTATCGGGTCTTTACCCTTGAAACATGGATCTTTATCCATTGGAGATTGAGTCTTTACCCTTGAAACATGGATTCTTTATCCATAAGAGATCAGGTCTTTCTTTGAAATATGGATCTTTATCCTTTGGAAATTGGGTCTTTACCCTTGCAACATGGATCTTTATCCATTAGAGATTGGGTCCTTACCCTTGAAACAAGGATCATTATCCAATGGAGATCGGGTCTTCACCCTTGTAATATGGATCTTTATCTATTGGAAATCGGGGCTTTACCCTTGAAACATGGATCTTTATCCATTGGAGATAGGGTATTTACCCTTGAAACATGGATCTTTATCCATTGGAGGCCGGGTCTTTACCATTGAAACATGGATCTTTATCCTTTGGAGGCCAGGTCTTTACCCTTGAAACATGGATCTTTATCCATTGGAGGTCGGGTCTTTACCCTTGAATCATGGATCTTTATCCATTGGAGGTCGGGTCTTTACCCTTGAAACATGGATCTTTATCCATTGGAGATCGGGACTTTACCCTTGAAATATGGATCTTTATCAACTGGAGGTCGGGTCTTTACCCTTGAAACATGGATCTTTATCCATTGGAGGTCGGGTATTTAACCTTGAAACTTGGATCTTTATGCATTGGAGTTGTCGTCTTTACCCTTGAAACATGGATCTTTATCCATTGGACATTGGGTCTTTACACTTGAAACATGGATCTTTATCCATTTTAGATCGGGTCTTTACCCTTGAAACATTGATCTTTATCCATTGGAGATCGTGTCTTTACCCTTGAAACATTGATCTTTATCCATTGCAGATCGAGACTTTACCCTTAGAACATGGATCTTTATCCATCAGAGATCAGGTCTTTACCCTTGAAATATGGATCTTTATCCTTTGGAAATTGTGTCTTTACCCTTGCAACATGGATCTTTATCCATTAGAGATCGGGTATTTACCCTGGAAACATGGATCTTTATCCAATGGAGATCAGGTCTACACCCTTGAAATATGGATCTTTATCCTTTGGAGACCGGGTCTTTATGCATTGGAGGTCGGGTATTTACCCTTGAAACTTGGATCTTTATGCATTGGAGTTGGGGTCTTTACCCTTGAAACATGGATCTTTATCCATTGGACATTGGGTCTTTACACTTGAAACATGGATCTTTATCCATTGAAGATAGGGTCTTTACACTTGAAACATGGATCTTTATCCATTTTAGATCGGGTCATTACCCTTGAAACATGGATCTTTATCCATTGGAGAAAGGGTCTTTACCCTTGAAACATGGATTCTTTATCCATGGGAGATGAAGTCTTTTCCCTTGGAACATGAATCTTTATCCATTGAAGATCGGGTCTTCACCCTTGAAACATGGATCTTTATCCATTTTTTATCGGGTCTTTACCCTTGAAACATGGATCTTTATCCATTGGAGATTGAGTCTTTACCCTTGAAACATGGATTCTTTATCCATTGGAGATCGAGCCTTTACCTTTGGAACATGGATCTTTATCCATAGGAGATCAGGTTTTTCATTGAAATATGGATCTTTATCCTTTGGAAATTGTGTCTTTACCCTTGCAACATGGATCTTTATCCATTAGAGATCGGGTCTTTACCCTGGAAACATGGATCTTTATCCAATGGAGATCAGGTCTACACCCTTGAAATATGGATCTTTATCCTTTGGAGACCGGGTCTTTATCCATTGGAGGTCGGGTATTTATCCTTGAAACTTGGATCTTTATGCATTGGAGTTGGGGTCTTTACCCTTGAAACATGGATTTTTATCCATTGGACATTGGGTCTTTACACTTGAAACATGGATCTTTATCCATTGAAGATAGGGTCTTCACCCTTAAAACATGGATCTTTATCCATTTTAGATCGGGTCATTATTCTTGAAACATAGATCTTTATCCATTGGAGAAAGGGTCTTTACCCTTGAAACATGGATTCTTTATCCATGGGAGATGAAGTCTTTTCCCTTGGAACATGAATCTTTATCCATCAGAGATCAGGTCTTTACCATTGAAATATGGATCTTTATCCTTTGGAATTGGGTCTTTACCCTTGCAACATGGATCTTTATCCATTAGAGATCGGGTTTTTACCCTGGAAACATGGATCTTTATCCAATGGAGATTAGGTCTTTACCCTTGAAACATGGATCTTTATGCATTGGAGTTGGGGTCTTTACCCTTGAAACATGGATTTTTATCCATTGGACATTGGGTCTTTACACTTGAAACATGGATCTTTATCCATTGAAGATAGGGTCTTCACCCTTAAAACATGGATCTTTATCCATTTTAGATCGGGTCATTATTCTTGAAACATAGATCTTTATCCATTGGAGAAAGGGTCTTTACCCTTGAAACATGGATTCTTTATCCATTGGAGATGAAGTCTTTACCCTTGGAACATGAATCTTTATCCATCAGAGATCAGCTCTTTGCCATTGAAATATGGATCTTTATCCTTTGGAAATTGGGTCTTTACCCTTGCAACATGGATCTTTATCCATTAGAGATCGGGTCTTTACCCTGGAAACATGGATCTTTATCCATTGGAGTTGGGGTTTTTACCCTTGAAACATGGATCTTTATCCATTGGACAATTGGTCTTTACACTTGAAACATGGACCTTTATCCATTGAAGATAGGGTCTTCACCCTTGAAACATGGATCTTTATCCATTTTAGATCGGGTCTTTACCCTTGAAACTTAGATCTTTATCCATTGGAGAAAGGGTCTTTACCCTTGAAACATGGATTCTTTATCCATTATAGATGAAGTCTTTACCCTTGGAACATGAATCTTTATCCATCATAGATCAGGTCTTTACCATTGAAATATGGATCTTTATCCTTTGGAAATTGGGTCTTTACCCTTGCAACATGGATCTTTATCCATTAGAGATCGGGTCTTTACCCTGGAAACATGGATCTTTATCCAATGGAGATCAGGTCTTTACCCTTGAAACATGGATCTTTATCCATTGGAGATCGGGTCTTTACCCTTGAAACATGGATCTTTATCCATTGGAGATCGGGTCTTTACCCTTGAAACATGGATCTTTATCTACTAGAGATCGGGTCTTTACACTTGAAAGATGGATCTTTAGCCATTTAAGATTGGGTCTTTACCCTTGAAACATGGATCTTTATCCATTAGAGATCAGGCCTTTACCCTTGAGACATGGATCTTTATCCATTGAAGGTCAGGTCTTTACCCTAGAAACATGGATCTTTATTCATTGGAGGTCAGGTCTTTACCCTTGAAACATGGATCTTTATCCATTTGAGATCGGGTCTTTACCCTTGAAACATGGATCTTCATCCATTGGAGATCGGGTCTTTACCATTAAAACATGGATCTTTATCCATTGGAGATAGGGTCTTTACCCTTGAAACATGGATTTTTATCCATTCGAGGTCGGGTCTTTACCATTGAAACATGGATCTTTATCCATTGGAGGCCGAGTTTTTACCATTGAAACATGGATCTTTATCCATTGGAGGCCGGGTATTTACCCTTGAAACATGGATCTTTAAACATTGGAGATCGGGTATTTACCTTTGAAACATGGATCTTTAACCATTGGAGATTAGGTTTTTATCCTTGAAACATGGATCTTTATCCATTGGAGATCGGGTCTTTACGCTTGAACATGGATATTTATCAATTGGAAGTCTGGTCTTTACCCTTGAAACATGGATCTTCATCCATTGGAGGTCGGGTATTAACCCTTGAAACATGGATCTTTATCTATTGGAGGTCAGGTCTTTACCCTTGAAACATGGATCTTTATCCATTGGAGATCGGGTCTTTACCCTTGAAACATGGATCTTTATCCATTGGAGATCGGGTCTTTACCCTTGAAACATGGATCTTTATCTACTAGAGATCGGGTCTTTACACTTGAAAGATGGATCTTTAGCCATTTAAGATTGGGTCTTTACCCTTGAAACATGGATCTTTATCCATTAGAGATCGGGCCTTTACCCTTGAGACATGGATCTTTATCCATTGAAGGTCAGGTCTTTCCCTTGAAACATGGATCTTTATTCATTGGAGGTCAGGTCTTTACCCTTGAAACATGGATCTTTATCCATTTGAGATCGGGTCTTTACCCTTGAAACATGGATCTTCATCCATTGGAGATCGGGTCTTTACCATTAAAACATGGATCTTTATCCATTGGAGATAGGGTCTTTACCCTTGAAACATGGATTTTTATCCATTCGAGGTCGGGTCTTTACCATTGAAACATGGATCTTTATCCATTGGAGGTCGAGTTTTTACCATTGAAACATGGATCTTTATCCATTGGAGGCCGGGTATTTACCCTTGAAACATGGATCTTTAAACATTGGAGATCGGGTCTTTACCTTTGAAACATGGATCTTTAACCATTGGAGATTAGGTTTTTACCCTTGAAACATGGATCTTCATCCATTGGAGGTCGGGTATTAACCCTTGAAACATTGATCTTTATCTATTGGAGGTCAGGTCTTTACCCTTGAAACATGGATCTTTATCCATTGGAGATCGGGTCTTTACCCTTGAAACATGGATCTTTATCCATTGGAGATCGGGTCTTTACCCTTGAAACATGGATCTTTATCTACTAGAGATCGGGTCTTTACACTTGAAAGATGGATCTTTAGCCATTTAAGATTGGGTCTTTATCCTTGAAACATGGATCTTTATCCATTATAGATCGGGCCTTTACCCTTGAGGCATGGATCTTTATCCATTGAAGGTCAGGTCTTTACCCTTGAAACATGGATCTTTATTCATTGGAGGTCAGGTCTTTACCCTTGAAACATGGATCTTTATCCATTTGAGATCGGGTCTTTACCCTTGAAACATGGATCTTCATCCATTGGAGATCGGGTCTTTACCATTAAAACATGGATCTTTATCCATTGGAGATAGGGTCTTTACCCTTGAAACATGGATTTTTATCCATTCGAGGTCGGGTCTTTACCATTGAAACATGGATCTTTATCCATTGGAGGCCGAGTTTTTACCATTGAAACATGGATCTTTATCCATTGGAGGCCGGGTATTTTCCCTTGAAACATGGATCTTTAAACATTGGAGATCGGTTCTTTACCTTTGAAACATGGATCTTTAACCATTGGAGTTAGGTCTTTATCCTTGAAACATAGATCTTTATCCATTGGAGATCGGGTCTTTACGCTTGAAACATGGATATTTATCAATTGGAGGTCTGGTCTTTACCCTTGAAACATGGATCTTCATCCATTGGAGGTCGGGTATTAACCCTTGAAACATGGATCTTTATCCATTGGAGGTCAGGTCCTTACCCTTGAAACATGGATATTTATCCATTGGAGTTGGGGTCTTTACCCTTATAACATGGAACTTTATCCATTGGACATTGGGTCTTTACCCTTGAAACATGGATCTTGATCCATTGAAGATCGGGTCTTCACCCTTGAAACATGGATCTTTATCCATTTTTTATCGGGTCTCTACCCTTGAAACATGGATCTTTATCCATTGCAGATCGAGTCTTTACCCTTGAAACATGGATTCTTTATCCATTGGAGATCGAGCCTTTACCTTTGGAACATGGATCTTTATCCATAAGAGATCAGGTCTTTCATTCAAATATGGATCTTTATCCTTTGGAAATTGGGTCTTTACCCTTGTAACATGGATCTTTATCCATTAGAGATCAGGTCCTTACCCTTGAAACATAGATCACTATCCAATGGAGATCGGGTCTTCACCCTTGTAATATGGATCTTTATCTATTGGAAATCGGGTCATTACCCTTGAAACATGGATCTTTATCCATTGGAGATAGGGTCTTTACCCTTGAAACATGGATCTATATCCATTGGAGGCCGGGTCTTTACCATTGAAATATGGATCTTTATCCATTGGAGGCCGGATCTTTACCCTTGAAACATGGATCCTTATCCATTGGCGGTTGGGTCTTTACCCTTGAAACATGGATCTTTATCCATTGGAGATTGGGTTTTTACCCTTGAAACATGGATCTTTATCCATTGGAGATCGAGTCTTTACCCTTGAAATATGGATCTTTATCAACTGGAGGTCTGGTCTTTAAACTTGAAACATGGATCTTTATCCATTGCAGGTCGGGTATTTACCCTTGAAACATGGATCTTTATCCATTGGAGGTCGGGTATTTACCCTTGAAACATGGATCTTTATGCATTGGAGTTGGGATCTTTACCCTTGAAACATGGATCTTTATCCATTGGACATTGGGTCTTTACACTTGAAACATGGATCTTTATCCATTGAAGATCGGGTCTTCACCCTTGAAACATGGATCTTTATCCATTTTAGAACGGGTCTTTACCCTTGAAACATGGATCTTTATCCATTTGAGATCAGGTCTTTACCCTTGAAATATGGATCTTTATCCTTTTTTTGTAGGTCAGGTCTTTACCCTTGAAACATGGATCTTTATCCATTTGAGATCGGGTCTTTACCCTTGAAACATGGATCTTCATCCATTGGAGATCGGGTCTTTACCATTAAAACATGGATCTTTATCCATTGGAGATAGGGTCTTTACCCTTGAAACATGGATTTTTATCCATTCGAGGTCGGGTCTTTACCATTGAAACATGGATCTTTATCCATTGGAGGCCGAGTTTTTACCATTGAAACATGGATCTTTATCCATTGGAGGCCGGGTATTTTCCCTTGAAACATGGATCTTTAAACATTGGAGATCGGTTCTTTACCTTTGAAACATGGATCTTTAACCATTGGAGTTAGGTCTTTATCCTTGAAACATAGATCTTTATCCATTGGAGATCGGGTCTTTACGCTTGAAACATGGATATTTATCAATTGGAGGTCTGGTCTTTACCCTTGAAACATGGATCTTCATCCATTGGAGGTCGGGTATTAACCCTTGAAACATGGATCTTTATCCATTGGAGGTCAGGTCCTTACCCTTGAAACATGGATATTTATCCATTGGAGTTGGGGTCTTTACCCTTATAACATGGAACTTTATCCATTGGACATTGGGTCTTTACCCTTGAAACATGGATCTTGATCCATTGAAGATCGGGTCTTCACCCTTGAAACATGGATCTTTATCCATTTTTTATCGGGTCTCTACCCTTGAAACATGGATCTTTATCCATTGCAGATCGAGTCTTTACCCTTGAAACATGGATTCTTTATCCATTGGAGATCGAGCCTTTACCTTTGGAACATGGATCTTTATCCATAAGAGATCAGGTCTTTCATTCAAATATGGATCTTTATCCTTTGGAAATTGGGTCTTTACCCTTGTAACATGGATCTTTATCCATTAGAGATCAGGTCCTTACCCTTGAAACATAGATCACTATCCAATGGAGATCGGGTCTTCACCCTTGTAATATGGATCTTTATCTATTGGAAATCGGGTCATTACCCTTGAAACATGGATCTTTATCCATTGGAGATAGGGTCTTTACCCTTGAAACATGGATCTATATCCATTGGAGGCCGGGTCTTTACCATTGAAATATGGATCTTTATCCATTGGAGGCCGGATCTTTACCCTTGAAACATGGATCCTTATCCATTGGCGGTTGGGTCTTTACCCTTGAAACATGGATCTTTATCCATTGGAGATTGGGTTTTTACCCTTGAAACATGGATCTTTATCCATTGGAGATCGAGTCTTTACCCTTGAAATATGGATCTTTATCAACTGGAGGTCTGGTCTTTAAACTTGAAACATGGATCTTTATCCATTGCAGGTCGGGTATTTACCCTTGAAACATGGATCTTTATCCATTGGAGGTCGGGTATTTACCCTTGAAACATGGATCTTTATGCATTGGAGTTGGGATCTTTACCCTTGAAACATGGATCTTTATCCATTGGACATTGGGTCTTTACACTTGAAACATGGATCTTTATCCATTGAAGATCGGGTCTTCACCCTTGAAACATGGATCTTTATCCATTTTAGAACGGGTCTTTACCCTTGAAACATGGATCTTTATCCATTTGAGATCAGGTCTTTACCCTTGAAATATGGATCTTTATCCTTTGGAAATTGGTTTTTTACCCTTGCAACAAGGATCTTTATCCATTAGAGATCGGGTCTTTACCATGGAAACATGGATCTTTATCCAATGGAGATCAGGTCTACACCCTTGAAATATGGATCTTTATCCTTTGGAGACCGGGTCTTTATCCATTGGAGGTCGGGTATTTACCCTTGAAACTTGGATCTTTATGCATTGGAGATAGGGTCTTTACCCTTGAAACATGGATTTTTATCCATTCGAGGTCGGGTCTTTTCCATTGAAACATGTATCTTTATCCATTGGAGGCCGAGTTTTTACCATTGAAACATGGATCTTTATCCATTGGAGGGCGGGTATTTACCCTTGAAACATGGATCTTTAAACATTGGAGATCGGGTCTTTACCTTTGAAACATGGATCTTTAACCATTGGAGATTAGGTTTTTATCCTTGAAACATGGATCTTTATCCATTGGAGATCGGGTCTTTATGCTTGAACATGGATATTTATCAATTGGAGGTCTGGTCTTTACCCTTGAAACATGGATCTTCATCCATTGGAGGTCGGGTATTAACCCTTGAAACATGGATCTTTATCCATTGGAGGTCAGGTCTTTACCCTTGAAACATGGATCTTTATCCATTGGAGATCGGGTCTTTAACCTTGAAACATGGATCTTTATCCATTGGAGATCGGGTCTTTACCCTTGAAACATGGATCTTTATCTACTAGAGATCGGGTCTTTACACTTGAAAGATGGATCTTTAGCCATTTAAGATTGGGTCTTTACCCTTGAAACATGGATCTTTATCCATTAGAGATCGGGCCTTTACCCTGAGACATGGATCTTTATCCATTGAAGGTCAGGTCTTTACCCTTGAAACATGGATCTTTATTCATTGGAGGTCAGGTCTTTACCCTTGAAACATGGATCTTTATCCATTTGAGATCGGGTCTTTACCCTTGAAACATGGATCTTCATCCATTGGAGATCGGGTCTTTACCATTAAAACATGGATCTTTATCCATTGGAGATAGGGTCTTTACCCTTGAAACATGGATTTTTATCCATTCGAGGTCGGGTCTTTACCATTGAAACATGGATCTTTATCCATTGGAGGCCGAGTTTTTACCATTGAAACATGGATCTTTATCCATTGGAGGCCGGGTATTTACCCTTGAAACATGGATCTTTAAACATTGGAGATCGGGTCTTTACCTTAGAAACATGGATCTTTAACCATTGGAGATTAGGTTTTTATCCTTGAAACATGGATCTTTATCCATTGGAGATCGGGTCTTTACGCTTGAAACATGGATATTTATCAATTGGAGGTCTGGTCTTTACCCTTGAAAAATGGATCTTCATCCATTGGAGGTCGGGTATTAACCCTTGAAACATGGATCTTTATCCATTGGAGGTCAGGTCTTTACCCTTGAAACATGGATCTTTATCCATTGGAGTTGGGGTCTTTACCCTTATAACATGGAACTTTATCCATTGGACATTGGGTCTTTACCCTTGAAACATGGATCTTGATCCATTGAAGATCGGGTCTTCACCCTTGAAACATGGATCTTTATCCATTTTTTATCGGGTCTTTACCCTTGAAACATGGATCTTTATCCATTGCAGATCGAGTCTTTACCCATGAAACATGGATTCTTTATCCATTGGAGATCGAGCCTTTACCTTTGGAACATGGATCTTTATCCTTAAGAGATCAGGTCTTTCTTTCAAATATGGATCTTTATCTATTGGAAATCGGGTCTTTACCCTTGAAACATGGATCTTTATCCATTGGAGATAGGGTCTTTACCCTTGAAACATGGATCTTTATCCATTGGAGGCCGGGTCTTTACCATTGAAATATGGATCTTTATCCATTGGAGGCCGGATCTTTACCCTTGAAACATGGATCTTTATCCATTGGCGGTCGGGTCTTTACCCTTGAAACATGGATCTTTATCCATTGGAGATTGGGTTTTTACCCTTGAAACATGGATCTTTATCCATTGGAGATCGAGTCTTTACCCTTGAAATATGGATCTTTATCAACTGGAGGTCTGGTCTTTACCCTTGAAACATGGATCTTTATCCATTGGAGGTCGGGTATTTACCCTTGAAACATGGATCTTTATCCATTGGAGGTCGGGTATTTACCCTTGAAACATGGATCTTTATGCATTGGAGTTGGGATCTTTACCCTTGAAACATGGATCTTTATCCATTGGACATTGGGTCTTTACACTGGAAACGTGGATCTTTATCCATTGAAGATCGGGTCTTCACCCTTGAAACATGGATCTTTATCCATTTTAGAACGGGTCTTTACCCTTGAAACATGGATCTTTATCCATTTGAGATCAGGTCTTTACCCTTGAAATATGGATCTTTATCCTTTGGAAATTGGTTTTTTTCTCCTCGCAACATGGATCTTTATCCATTAGAGATCGGGTCTTTACCATGGAAACATGGATCTCTATCCAATGGAGATCAGGTCTACACCCTTGAAATATGGATCTTTATCCTTTGGAGACCGGGTCTTTATCCATTGGAGGTCGGGTATTTACCCTTGAAACTTGGATCTTTATGCATTGGAGTTGGGGTCTTTACCCTTGAAACATGGATCTTTATCCATTGAAGATAGGGTCTTCACCCTTGAAACATGGATCTTTATCCATTTTAGATCGGGTCTTTACCCTTGAAACATAGATCTTTATCCATTGGAGAAAGGGTCTTTACCCTTGAAACATGGATTCTTTATCCATTGGAGATGAAGTCTTTACCCTTGGAACATGAATCTTTATCCATCAGAGATCAGCTCTTTGCCATTGAAATATGGATCTTTATCCTTTGGAAATTGGGTCTTTACCCTTGCAACATGGATCTTTATCCATTAGAGATCGGGTCTTTACCCTGGAAACATGGATCTTTATCTAATGGAGATCAGGTCTTTACCCTTGAAACATGGATCTTTATCCATTGGAGATCGGGACTTTACCCTTGAAACATGGATCTTTATCCACTGGAGATCGGGTCTTTACCCTTGAAACATGGATCTTATCTACTAGAGATCGGGTCTTTACACTTGAAACATGGATCTTAAACCATTTAAGATTGGGTCATCACCCTTGAAACATGGATCTTTATCCATTTGAAATCGGATCTTTACCCTTGAAACATGGATCTTTATCCATTGGAGATCGGATCTTTACCATTAAAACATGGATCTTTATCCATTGGAGATAGGGTCTTTAGCCTTGAAACATGGATCTTTATCCATTCGAGGTTGGGTCTTTACCATTGAAACATGGATCTTTATCCATTGGAGGCCGAGTCTTTACCATTGAAACATGGATCTTTATCCATTGGAGGCCGGGTATTTACCCTTGAAACATGGATCTTTAAACATTGGAGGCCGGGTATTTACCCTTGAAACATGGATCTTTAAACATTGGAGATCGGGTCTTTACCCTTGAAACATGGATCTTTAACCATTGGAGATTGGGTTTTTATCCTTGAAACATGGATCTTTATCCATTGAAGATTGAGTCTTCACCCTTGAAACATGGATCTTTATCCATTTTTTATCGGGTCTTTACCCTTGAAACATGGATCTTTATCCATTGGAGATTGAGTCTTTACCCTTGAAACATGGATTCTTTATCCATAAGAGATCAGGTCTTTCTTTGAAATATGGATCTTTATCCTTTGGAAATTGGGTCTTTACCCTTGCAACATGGATCTTTATCCATTAGAGATTGGGTCCTTACCCTTGAAACAAGGATCATTATCCAATGGAGATCGGGTCTTCACCCTTGTAATATGGATCTTTATCTATTGGAAATCGGGGCTTTACCCTTGAAACATGGATCTTTATCCATTGGAGATAGGGTATTTACCCTTGAAACATGGATCTTTATCCATTGGAGGCCGGGTCTTTACCATTGAAACATGGATCTTTATCCTTTGGAGGCCAGGTCTTTACCCTTGAAACATGGATCTTTATCCATTGGAGGTCGGGTCTTTACCCTTGAATCATGGATCTTTATCCATTGGAGGTCGGGTCTTTACCCTTGAAACATGGATCTTTATCCATTGGAGATCGGGACTTTACCCTTGAAATATGGATCTTTATCAACTGGAGGTCGGGTCTTTACCCTTGAAACATGGATCTTTATCCATTGGAGGTCGGGTATTTAACCTTGAAACTTGGATCTTTATGCATTGGAGTTGTCGTCTTTACCCTTGAAACATGGATCTTTATCCATTGGACATTGGGTCTTTACACTTGAAACATGGATCTTTATCCATTTTAGATCGGGTCTTTACCCTTGAAACATTGATCTTTATCCATTGGAGATCGTGTCTTTACCCTTGAAACATTGATCTTTATCCATTGCAGATCGAGACTTTACCCTTAGAACATGGATCTTTATCCATCAGAGATCAGGTCTTTACCCTTGAAATATGGATCTTTATCCTTTGGAAATTGTGTCTTTACCCTTGCAACATGGATCTTTATCCATTAGAGATCGGGTATTTACCCTGGAAACATGGATCTTTATCCAATGGAGATCAGGTCTACACCCTTGAAATATGGATCTTTATCCTTTGGAGACCGGGTCTTTATGCATTGGAGGTCGGGTATTTACCCTTGAAACTTGGATCTTTATGCATTGGAGTTGGGGTCTTTACCCTTGAAACATGGATCTTTATCCATTGGACATTGGGTCTTTACACTTGAAACATGGATCTTTATCCATTGAAGATAGGGTCTTCACCCTTGAAACATGGATCTTTATCCATTTTAGATCGGGTCATTATTCTTGAAACATAGATCTTTATCCATTGGAGAAAGGGTCTTTACCCTTGAAACATGGATTCTTTATCCATGGGAGATGAAGTCTTTTCCCTTGGAACATGAATCTTTATCCATTGAAGATCGGGTCTTCACCCTTGAAACATGGATCTTTATCCATTTTTTATCGGGTCTTTACCCTTGAAACATGGATCTTTATCCATTGGAGATTGAGTCTTTACCCTTGAAACATGGATTCTTTATCCATTGGAGATCGAGCCTTTACCTTTGGAACATGGATCTTTATCCATAGGAGATCAGGTTTTTCATTGAAATATGGATCTTTATCCTTTGGAAATTGTGTCTTTACCCTTGCAACATGGATCTTTATCCATTAGAGATCGGGTCTTTACCCTGGAAACATGGATCTTTATCCAATGGAGATCAGGTCTACACCCTTGAAATATGGATCTTTATCCTTTGGAGACCGGGTCTTTATCCATTGGAGGTCGGGTATTTATCCTTGAAACTTGGATCTTTATGCATTGGAGTTGGGGTCTTTACCCTTGAAACATGGATTTTTATCCATTGGACATTGGGTCTTTACACTTGAAACATGGATCTTTATCCATTGAAGATAGGGTCTTCACCCTTAAAACATGGATCTTTATCCATTTTAGATCGGGTCATTATTCTTGAAACATAGATCTTTATCCATTGGAGAAAGGGTCTTTACCCTTGAAACATGGATTCTTTATCCATGGGAGATGAAGTCTTTTCCCTTGGAACATGAATCTTTATCCATCAGAGATCAGGTCTTTACCATTGAAATATGGATCTTTATCCTTTGGAATTGGGTCTTTACCCTTGCAACATGGATCTTTATCCATTAGAGATCGGGTTTTTACCCTGGAAACATGGATCTTTATCCAATGGAGATTAGGTCTTTACCCTTGAAACATGGATCTTTATCCATTGGAGATCGGGTCTTTACCCTCGAAACATGGATCTTTATCCATTGGAGATCGGGTCTTTACCCTCGAAACATGGATCTTTATCTACTAGAGATCGGGTCTTTACACTTGAAACATGGATCTTTAGCCATTTAAGATTGGGTCTTTACCCTTGAAACATGGATCTTTATCCATTAGAGATCGGGCCTTTACCCTTGAGACATGGATCTTTATCCATTGAAGGTCAGGTCTTTACCCTTGAAAGATGGATCTTTATTCATTAGAGGTCAGGTCTTTACCCTTGAAACATGGATCTTTATCCATTGGAGATCGGGAATTTACCCTTGAAATATGGATCTTTATCAACTGGAGGTCGGGTCTTTACCCTTGAAACATGGATCTTTATCCATTGGAGGTCGGGTATTTACCCTTGAAACATGGATCTTTATCCATTGGAGGTCGGGTATTTACCCTTTAAACTTGGATCTTTATGCATTGGAGTTGGGGTCTTTACCCTTGAAACATGGATCTTTATCCATTGGACATTGGGTCTTTACACTTGAAACATGGATCTTTATCCATTGAAGATCGGGTCTTCACCCTTGAAATATGGATCTTTATCCATTTTAGATCGGGTCTTTACCCTTGAAACATTGATCTTTATCCATTGGAGATCGGGTCTTTACCCTTGAAACATGGATTCTTTATCCAATGGGGGTCGGATCTTCACCCTTGAAATATGGATCTTTATTCATTGGAAATCGGGACTTTACCCTTGAAACATGGATTTTTATCCATTGGAGATCGGGTCTTTACCCTTGAAACATGGATCTTTATCCATTTTAGATTGGGTCTTTACCCTTGAAACATGGATCTTTATCAATTGGCGATCGGGTCTTTACCCTTGAAACATTGATTCTTTATCCATTGCAGATCGAGACTTTACCCTTAGAACATGGATCTTTATCCATCAGAGATCTGGTCTTTACCCTTGAAATATGGATCTTTATCCTTTGGAAATTGTGTCTTTACCCTTGCAACATGGATCTTTATCCATTAGAGATCGGGTCTTTACCCTGGAAACATGGATCTTTATCCAATGGAGATCAGGTCTACACCCTTGAAATATGGATCTTTATCCTTTGGAGACCGGGTCTTTATCCATTGGAGGTCGGGTATTTACCCTTGAAACTTGGATCTTTATGCATTGGAGTTGGGGTCTTTACCCTTGAAACATGGATCTTTATCCATTGGACATTGGGTCTTTACACTTGAAACATGGATCTTTATCCTTTGAAGATAGGATCTTCACCCATGAAATATTCATCTTTATTCAATTGAAATCGGGACTTTACCCTTGAAACATGGATTTTTATCCTTTGGAGATCGGGTCTTTACCCTTGAAACATGGATTCTTTATCCATTGGAGATGAAGTCTATACCCTTGGAACATGAATCTTTATCCATCAGAGATCAGGTCTTTACCATTGAAATATGGATCTTTATCCTTTGGAATTGGGTCTTTACCCTTGCAACAGGGATCTTTATCCATTAGAGATCGGGTCTTTACCCTGGAAACATGGATCTTTATCCAATGGAGATCAGGTCTTTACCCTTGAAACATGGATCTTTATCCATTGGAGATGTGGTCTTTACCCTTGAAACATGGATCTTTATCCATTGGAGATCGGGTCTTTACCCTTGAAACATGGATCTATATCCATTAGAGATCGGGCCTTTACCCTTGAGACATGGATCTTTGTCCATTGGAGATCGGGTCTTTACCACTGAAACATGGATCTTTATCTACTAGAGATCGGGTCTTTACACTTGAAACATGGATCTTTAGCCATTTAAGATTGGGTCTTTACCCTTGAAACATGGATCTTTATCCATTAGAGATCGGGCCTTTACCCTTGAGACATGGATCTTTATCCATTGAAGGTCAGGTCTTTACCCTTGAAAAAAGGATCTTTATTCATTGGAGGTCAGGTCTTTACAATTGAAACATGGATCTTTATCCATTTGAGATCGGGTCTTTACCCTTGAAACATGGATCTTCATCCATTGGAGATCGGGTCTTTAAAATTAAAACATGGATCTTTATCCATTGGAGATAGGGTCTTTACCCTTGAAACATGGATCTTTATCCATTCGAGGTCGGGTCTTTACCATTGAAACATGGATCTCTATCCATTGGAGGTCGGGTCTTTACCATTGAAACATGGATCCTTATCCATTGGAGGTCGGGTCTTTACGCTTGAAACATGGATATTCATCAATTGGAGGTCTGGTCTTTACCCTTGAAACATGGATCTTTATCTATTTGAGGTCGGGTATTAACCCTTGAAACATGGATCTTTATCCATTGGAGGTCCGGTCTTTACCCTTGAAATATGGATCTTTATCCATTGGAGTTGGGGTCTTTACCCTTGCAACATGGAACTTTATCCATTGGACATTGGGTCTTTACCCTTGAAACATGGATCTTTATCCATTGAAGATCGGGTCTTCACCCTTGAAACATGGATCTTTATCCATTTTTTATCGGGTCTTTACCCTTGAAACATGGATCTTTATCCATTGGAGATCGAGTCTTTACCCTTGAAACATGGATTCTTTATCCATTGGAGATCGAGCCTTTACCTTTGGAACATGGATCTTTATCCATAGGAGATCAGGTTTTTCATTGAAATATGGATCTTTATCCTTTGGAAATTGTGTCTTTACCCTTGCAACATGGATCTTTATCCATTAGAGATCGGGTCTTTACCCTTGAAACATGGATCATTATGCAATGGATATCGGGTCTTCACCATTGAAATATGGATCTTTATCTATTGGAAATCGGATCTTTACCCTTGAAACATGGATCTTTATCCATTGGAGATAGGGTCTTTACCCTTGAAACATGGATCTTTATCTACTAGAGATCGGGTCTTTACACTTCAAACATGGATCTTTAGCCATTTAAGATTGGGTCTTTACCCTTGAAACATGGATCTATATCCATTAGAGATCGGGCCTTTACCCTAGAGACATATATCTTTAACCATTGAAGGTCAGGTCTTTACCCTTGAAACATGGATCTTTGTTCATTGGAGGTCAGGTCTTTACCCTTGAATCATTGATCTTTATCCATTTGAGATCGGGTCTTTACCCTTGAAACATGGATCTTCATCCATTGGAGATCGGGTCTTTACCATTAAAACATGGATCTTTATCCATTAGAGATAGGGTCTTTACCCTTGAAACATGGATCTTTATCCATTCGAGGTCGGGTCTTTACCATTGAAACATGGATCTTTATCCATTGGAGGCCGGGTCTTTACCCTTGAAACATGGATCTTTATCCATTGGAGATTAGGTCTTTACCCTTGAAACATGGATCTTTATCCATTGGAGATCGTGTCTTTACCCTTGAAACATGGATCTTTATCCATTGGAGATCGGGTCTTTACCCTGGAAACATGGATCTTTATCCAATGGAGATTAGGTCTTTACCCTTGAAACATGGATCTTTATCCATTGGAGATCGGGTCTTTACCCTTGAAACATGGATCTTTATCCATTGGAGATTAGGTCTTTACCCTTGAAACATGGATCTTTATCCATTGGAGATCGGGTCTTTACCCTTGAAACATGGATCTTTATCCTTTGGAGATCGGGTCTTTACCCTTGAAACATGGATCTTTATCTACTAGAGATCGGGTCTTTACACTTGAAACATGGATCTTTAGCCATTTAAGATTGGGTCTTTAACCTTGAAACATGGATCTTTATCCATTAGAGATCGGGCCTTTACCCTTGAGACATGGATCCTTATCCATTGAAGGTCAGGTCTTTACCCTTGAAACATGGATCTTTATTCATTGGAGGTCAGGTCTTTACCCTTGAAACATGGATCTTTATCCATTGGAGATTGGGACTTTACCCATGAAATATGGATCTTTATCAACTGGAGGTCGGGTCTTTACCCTTGAAACATGGATCTTTATCCATTGGAGGTCGGGTATTTACCCTTGAAACATGGATCTTTATCCATTGGAGATTGGGACTTTACCCTTGAAATATGGATCTTTATCAACTGGAGGTCGGGTCTTTACCCTTGAAACATGGATCTTTATCCATTGGAGGTCGGGTATTTACCCTTGAAACATGGATCTTTATCCATTGGAGGTCGGGTATTTACCCTTTAAACTTGGATCTTTATGCATTGGAGTTGGGGTCTTTACCCTCGAAACATGGATCTTTATCCATTGGACATTGGGTCTTTACACTTGAAACATGGATCTTTATCCATTGAAGATCGGGTCTTCACCCTTGAAACATGGATCTTTATAAATTTTAGATCGGGTCTTTACCCTTGAAACATTGATCTTTATCCATTGGAGATCGGGTCTTTACCCTTGAAACATGGATTCTTTATCCAATGGGGGTCGGATCTTCACCCTTGAAATATGGATCTTTATTCATTGGAAATCGGGACTTTACCCTTGAAACATGGATTTTTATCCTTTGGAGATCGGGTCTTTACCCTTGAAACATTGATCTTTATCCATTTTAGATTGGGTCTTTACCCTTGAAACATGGATCTTTATCAACTGGCGATTGGGTCTTTACCCTTGAAACATTGATTCTTTATCCATTGCAGATCGAGACTTTACCCTTAGAACATGGATCTTTATCCATCAGAATTCAGGTCTTTACCCTTGAAATATGGATCTTTATCCTTTGGAAATTGTGTCTTTACCCTTGCAACATGGATCTTTATCCATTAGAGATCGGGTCTTTACCCTGGAAACATTGATCTTTATCCAATGGAGATCAGGTCTACACCCTTGAAATATGGATCTTTATCCTTTGAAGACCGGGTCTTTATCCATTGGAGGTCGGGTATTTACCCTTGAAACTTGGATCTTTATGCATTGGAGTTGGTGTCTTTACCCTTGAAACATGGATCTTTATCCATTGGACATTGGGTCTTTACACTTGAAACATGGATCTTTATCCATTGAAGATAGGGTCTTCACCCTTGAAACATGGATCTTTATCCATTTTAGATCGGGTCTTTATCCTTGAAACATAGATCTTTATCCATTGGAGAAAGGGTCTTTACCCTTGAAACATGGATTCTTTATCCATTGGAGATGAAGTCTATACCCTTGGAACATGAATCTTTATCCATCAGAGATCAGGTTTTTACCATTGAAATATGGATCTTTATCCTTTGGAATTGGGTCTTTACCCTTGCAACATGGATCTTTATCCATTAGAGATCGGGTCTTTACCCTTGAAACATGGATCTTTATCCATTGGAGATCGGGTCTTTACCCTTGAAACATGGATCTTTATCCATTGGAGATCGGGTCTTTACCCTTGAAACATGGATCTTTATCTACTAGAGATCGGGTCTTTACACTTGAAAACATGGATCTTTAGCCATTTATGATTGGGTCTTTACCCTTGAAACATGGATCTTTATCCATTAGAGATCGGGCCTTTACCCTTGAGACATGGATCTTTATCCATTGAAGGTCTGGTCTTTACCCTTGAAACAAGGATCTTTATTCATTGGAGGTCAGGTCTTTACAATTGAAACATGGATCTTTATCCATTTGAGATCGGGTCTTTACCCTTGAAACATGGATCTTCATCCATTGGAAATCGGGTCTTTAAAATTAAAACATGGATCTTTATCCATTGGAGATAGGGTCTTTACCCTTGAAACATGGATCTTTATCCATTCGAGGTCGGGTCTTTACCATTGAAACATGGATCTCTATCCATTGGAGGTCGGGTCTTTACCATTGAAACATGGATCTTTATCCATTGGAGGCCGGGTATTTACCCTTGAAACATGGATCTTTAAACATTTGAGATCGGGTCTTTACCATTGAAATATGGATCTTTAACCATTGGAGATCGGGTCTTTACGCTTGAAACATGGATATTTATCAATTGGAGGTCTGGTCTTTACCCTTGAAACATGGATCTTTATCTATTTGACGTCGGGTATTAACCCTTGAAACATGGATCTTTATCCATTGGAGGTCCGGTCTTTACCCTTGAAATATGGATCTTTATCCATTGGAGTTGGGGTCTTTACCCTTGCAACATGGAACTTTATCCATTGGACATTGGGTCTTTACCCTTGAAACATGGATCTTTATCCATTGAAGATCGGGTCTTCACCATTGAAACATTGATCTTTATCCATTTTTTATCGGGTCTTTACCCTTGAAACATGGATCTTTATCCATTGGAGATCGAGTCTTTACCCTTGAAACATGGATTCTTTATCCATTGGAGATCGAGCCTTTACCTTTGGAACATGGATCTTTATCCATAGGAGATCAGGTTTTTCATTGAAATATGGATCTTTATCCTTTGGAAATTGTGTCTTTACCCTTGCAACATGGATCTTTATCCATTAGAGATCGGGTCTTTACCCTTGAAACATGGATCATTATCCAATGGATATCGGGTCTTCACCATTGAAACATGGATCTTTATCTATTGGAAATCGGATCTTTACCCTTGAAACATGGATCTTTATCCATTGGAGATAGGGTCTTTACCCTTGAAACATGGATATTTATCTTCTAGAGATCGGGTCTTTACACTTCAAACATGGATCTTTAGCCATTTAAGATTGGGTCTTTACCCTTGAAACATGGATCTATATCCATTAGAGATCGGGCCTTTACCCTAGAGACATATATCTTTAACCATTGAAGGTCAGGTCTTTACCCTTGAAACATGGATCTTTGTTCATTGGAGGTCAGGTCTTTACCCTTGAATCATTGATCTTTATCCATTTAAGATCGGGTCTTTACCCTTGAAACATGGATCTTCATCCATTGGAGATCGGGTCTTTACCATTAAAACATGGATCTTTATCCATTAGAGATAGGGTCTTTACCCTTGAATCATGGATCTTTATCCATTCGAGGCCGGGTCTTTACCATTGAAACATGGATCTTTATCCATTGGAGGCCGGGTCTTTACCCTTGAAACATGGATCTTTATCCATTGGAGATTAGGTCTTTACCCTTGAAACATGGATCTTTATCCATTGGAGATCGTGTCTTTACCCTTGAAACATGGATCTTTATCCATTGGAGATCGGGTCTTTACCCTGGAAACATGGATCTTTATCCAATGGAGATTAGGTCTTTACCCTTGAAACATGGATCTTTATCCATTGGAGATCGGGTCTTTACCCTTGAAACATGGATCTTTATCCTTTGGAGATCGGGTCTTTACCCTTGAAACATGGATCTTTATCTACTAGAGAACGGGTCTTTACACTTGAAACATGGATCTTTAGCCATTTAAGATTGGGTCTTTACCCTTGAAACATGGATCTTTATCCAATGGAGATTAGGTCTTTACCCTTGAAACATGAATCTTTATCCATTGGAAATCGGGTCTTTACCCTTGAAACATGGATCTTTATCCATTGGAGATTAGGTCTTTACCCTTGAAACATGGATCTTTATCCATTGGAGATCGGGTCTTTACCCTTGAAACATGGATCTTTATCCTTTGGAGATCGGGTCTTTACCCTTGAAACATGGATCTTTATCTACTAGAGAACGGGTCTTTACACTTGAAACATGGATCTTTAGCCATTTAAGATTGGGTCTTTACCCTTGAAACATGGATCTTTATCCATTAAAGATCGGGCCTTTACCCTTGAGACATGGATCCTTATCCATTGAAGGTCAGGTCTTTACCCTTGAAACATGGATCTTTATTCATTGGAGGTCAGGTCTTTACCCTTGAAACATGGATCTTTATCCATTGGAGATTGGGACTTTACCCTTGAAATATGGATCTTTATCAACTGGAGGTCGGGTCTTTACCCTTGAAACATGGATCTTTATCCATTGGAGGTCGGGTATTTACCCTTGAAACATGGATCTTTATCCATTGGAGGTCGGGTATTTACCCTTCAAACTTGGATCTTTATGCATTGGAGTTGTGGTCTTTACCCTCGAAACATGGATCTTTATCCATTGGACATTGGGTCTTTACACTTGAAACATGGATCTTTATCCATTGAAGATCGGGTCTTCACCCTTGAAACATGGATCTTTATCCATTTTAGATCGGGTCTTTACCCTTGAAACATTGATCTTTATCCATTGGAGATCGGGTCTTTACCCTTGAAACATGGATTCTTTATCCAATGGGGGTCGGATCTTCACCCTTGAAATATGGATCTTTATTCATTGGAAATCGGGACTTTACCCTTGAAACATGGATTTTTATCCTTTGGAGATCGGGTCTTTACCCTTGAAACATTGATCTTTATCCATTTTAGATTGGGTCTTTACCCTTGAAACATGGATCTTTATCAATTGGCGATTGGGTCTTTACCCTTGAAACATTGATTCTTTATCCATTGCAGATCGAGACTTTACCCTTAGAACATGGATCTTTATCCATCAGAATTCAGGTCTTTACCCTTGAAATATGGATCTTTATCCTTTGGAAATTGTGTCTTTACCCTTGCAACATGGATCTTTATCCATTAGAGATCGGGTCTTTACCCTGGAAACATGGATCTTTATCCAATGGAGATCAGGTCTACACCCTTGAAATATGGATCTTTATCCTTTGGAGACCGGGTCTTTATCCATTGGAGGTCGGGTATTTACCCTTGAAACTTGGATCTTTATGCATTGGAGTTGGGGTCTTTACCCTTGAAACATGGATCTTTATCCATTGGACATTGGGTCTTTACACTTGAAACATGGTTCTTTATCCATTGAAGATAGGGTCTTCACCCTTGAAACATGGATCTTTATCCATTTTAGATCGGGTCTTTATCCTTGAAACATAGATCTTTATCCATTGGAGAAAGGGTCTTTACCCTTGAAACATGGATTCTTTATCCATTGGAGATGAAGTCTATACCCTTGGGACATGAATCTTTATCCATCAGAGATCAGGTTTTTACCATTGAAATATGGATCTTTATCCTTTGGAATTGGGTCTTTACCCTTGCAACATGGATCTTTATCCATTAGAGATCGGGTCTTTACCCTTGAAACATGGATCTTTATCCATTGGAGATCGGGTCTTTACCCTTGAAACATGGATCTTTATCCATTGGAGATCGGGTCTTTACCCTTGAAACATGGATCTTTATCTACTAGAGATCGGGTCTTTACACTTGAAAACATGGATCTTTAGCCATTTATGATTGGGTCTTTACCCTTGAAAGATGGATCTTTATCCATTAGAGATCGGGCCTTTACCCTTGAGACATGGATCTTTATCCATTGAAGGTCTGGTCTTTACCCTTGAAACAAGGATCTTTATTCATTGGAGGTCAGGTCTTTAC
This sequence comes from Garcia nutans, assembly GCA_947685225.1. NCBI lineage: Eukaryota > Viridiplantae > Streptophyta > Magnoliopsida > Malpighiales > Euphorbiaceae > Garcia > Garcia nutans. The sequence goes on along the minus strand of CANTUV010000011.1, from coordinate 31,054,475 downwards.
AATTGAAACATGGATCTTTATCCATTTGAGATCGGGTCTTTACCCTTGAAACATGGATCTTCATCCATTGGAGATCGGGTCTTTAAAATTAAAACATGGATCTTTATCCATTGGAGATAGGGTCTTTACCCTTGAAACATGGATCTTTATCCATTCGAGGCCGGGTCTTTACCATTGAAACATGGATCTTTATCCATTGGAGGCCGGGTCTTTACCCTTGAAACATGGATCTTTATCCATTGGAGATTAGGTCTTTACCCTTGAAACATGGATCTTTATCCATTGGAGATCGTGTCTTTACCCTTGAAACATGGATCTTTATCCATTGGAGATCGGGTCTTTACCCTGGAAACATGGATCTTTATCCAATGGAGATTAGGTCTTTACCCTTGAAACATGGATCTTTATCCATTGGAGATCGGGTCTTTACCCTTGAAACATGGATCTTTATCCTTTGGAGATCGGGTCTTTACCCTTGAAACATGGATCTTTATCTACTAGAGAACGGGTCTTTACACTTGAAACATGGATCTTTAGCCATTTAAGATTGGGTCTTTACCCTTGAAACATGGATCTTTATCCAATGGAGATTAGGTCTTTACCCTTGAAACATGGATCTTTATCCATTGGAAATCGGGTCTTTACCCTTGAAACATGGATCTTTATCCATTGGAGATTAGGTCTTTACCCTTGAAACATGGATCTTTATCCATTGGAGATCGGGTCTTTACCCTTGAAACATGGATCTTTATCCTTTGGAGATCGGGTCTTTACCCTTGAAACATGGATCTTTATCTACTAGAGAATGGGTCTTTACACTTGAAACATGGATCTTTAGCCATTTAAGATTGGGTCTTTACCCTTGAAACATGGATCTTTATCCATTAAAGATCGGGCCTTTACCCTTGAGACACGGATCCTTATCCATTGAAGGTCAGGTCTTTACCCTTGAAACATGGATCTTTATTCATTGGAGGTCAGGTCTTTACCCTTGAAACATGGATCTTTATCCATTGGAGATTGGGACTTTACCCTTGAAATATGGATCTTTATCAACTGGAGGTCGGGTCTTTACCCTTGAAACATGGATCTTTATCCATTGGAGGTCGGGTATTTACCCTTGAAACATGGATCTTTATCCATTGGAGGTCGGGTATTTACCCTTCAAACTTGGATCTTTATGCATTGGAGTTGGGGTCTTTACCCTCGAAACATGGATCTTTATCCATTGGACATTGGGTCTTTACACTTGAAACATGGATCTTTATCCATTGAAGATCGGGTCTTCACCCTTGAAACATGGATCTTTATCCATTTTAGATCGGGTCTTTACCCTTGAAACATTGATCTTTATCCATTGGAGATCGGGTCTTTACCCTTGAAACATGGATTCTTTATCCAATGGGGGTCGGATCTTCACCCTTGAAATATGGATCTTTATTCATTGGAAATCGGGACTTTACCCTTGAAACATGGATTTTTATCCTTTGGAGATCGGGTCTTTACCCTTGAAACATTGATCTTTATCCATTTTAGATTGGGTCTTTACCCTTGAAACATGGATCTTTATCAACTGGCGATTGGGTCTTTACCCTTGAAACATTGATTCTTTATCCATTGCAGATCGAGACTTTACCCTTAGAACATGGATCTTTATCCATCAGAATTCAGGTCTTTACCCTTGAAATATGGATCTTTATCCTTTGGAAATTGTGTCTTTACCCTTGCAACATGGATCTTTATCCATTAGAGATCGGGTCTTTACCCTGGAAACATGGATCTTTATCCAATGGAGATCAGGTCTACACCCTTGAAATATGGATCTTTATCCTTTGGAGACCGGGTCTTTATCCATTGGAGGTCGGGTATTTACCCTTGAAACTTGGATCTTTATGCATTGGAGTTGGGGTCTTTACCCTTGAAACATGGATCTTTATCCATTGGACATTGGGTCTTTACACTTGAAACATGGATCTTTATCCATTGAAGATAGGGTCTTCACCCTTGAAACATGGATCTTTATCCATTTTAGATCGGGTCTTTATCCTTGAAACATAGATCTTTATCCATTGGAGAAAGGGTCTTTACCCTTGAAACATGGATTCTTTATCCATTGGAGATGAAGTCTATACCCTTGGGACATGAATCTTTATCCATCAGAGATCAGGTTTTTACCATTGAAATATGGATCTTTATCCATTGGAATTGGGTCTTTACCCTTGCAACATGGATCTTTATCCATTAGAGATCGGGTCTTTACCCTTGAAACATGGATCTTTATCCATTGGAGATCGGGTCTTTACCCTTGAAACATGGATCTTTATCCATTGGAGATCGGGTCTTTACCCTTGAAACATGGATCTTTATCTACTAGAGATCGGGTCTTTACACTTGAAAACATGGATCTTTAGCCATTTATGATTGGGTCTTTACCCTTGAAAGATGGATCTTTATCCATTAGAGATCGGGCCTTTACCCTTGAGACATGGATCTTTATCCATTGAAGGTCTGGTCTTTACCCTTGAAACAAGGATCTTTATTCATTGGAGGTCAGGTCTTTACAATTGAAACATGGATCTTTATCCATTTGAGATCGGGTCTTTACCCTTGAAACATGGATCTTCATCCATTGGAGATCGGGTCTTTAAAATTAAAACATGGATCTTTATCCATTGGAGATAGGGTCTTTACCCTTGAAACATTTATCTTTATCCATTCGAGGTCGGGTCTTTACCATTGAAACATGGATCTCTATCCATTGGAGGTCGGGTCTTTACCATTGAAACATGGATCTTTATCCATTGGAGGCCGGGTATTTACCCTTGAAACATGGATCTTTAAACATTTGAGATCGGGTCTTTACCATTGAAATATGGATCTATAACCATTGGAGATCGGGTCTTTACGCTTGAAACATGGATATTTATCAATTGGAGGTCTGGTCTTTACCCTTGAAACATGGATCTTTATCTATTTGAGGTCGGGTATTAACCCTTGAAACATGGATCTTTATCCATTGGAGGTCCGGTCTTTACCCTTGAAATATGGATCTTTATCCATTGGAGTTGGGGTCTTTACCCTTGCAACATGGAACTTTATCCATTGGACATTGGGTCTTTTCCCTTGAAACATGGATCTTTATCCATTGAAGATCGGGTCTTCACCCTTGAAACATGGATCTTTATCCATTTTTTATCGGGTCTTTACCCTTGAAACATGGATCTTTATCCATTGGAGATCGAGTCTTTACCCTTGAAACATGGATTCTTTATCCATTGGAGATCGAGCCTTTACCTTTGGAACATGGATCTTTATCCATAGGAGATCAGGTTTTTCATTGAAATATGGATCTTTATCCTTTGGAAATTGTGTCTTTACCCTTGCAACATGGATCTTTATCCATTAGAGATCGGGTCTTTACCCTTGAAACATGGATCATTATCCAATGGATATCGGGTCTTCACCATTGAAATATGGATCTTTATCTATTGGAAATCGGATCTTTACCCTTGAAACATGGATCTTTATCCATTGGAGATAGGGTCTTTACCCTTGAAACATGGATCTTTATCTTCTAGAGATCGGGTCTTTACACTTCAAACATGGATCTTTAGCCATTTAAGATTGGGTCTTTACCCTTGAAACATGGATCTATATCCATTAGAGATCGGGCCTTTACCCTAGAGACATATATCTTTAACCATTGAAGGTCAGGTCTTTACCCTTGAAACATGGATCTTTGTTCATTGGAGGTCAGGTCTTTACCCTTGAATCATTGATCTTTATCCATTTGAGATCGGGTCTTTACCCTTGAAACATGGATCTTCATCCATTGGAGATCGGGTCTTTACCATTAAAACATGGATCTTTATCCATTAGAGATAGGGTCTTTACCCTTGAAACATGGATCTTTATCCATTCGAGGTCGGGTCTTTACCATTGAAACATGGATCTTTATCCATTGGAGGCCGGGTCTTTACCCTTGAAACATGGATCTTTATCCATTGGAGATTAGGTCTTTACCCTTGAAACATGGATCTTTATCCATTGGAGATCGTGTCTTTACCCTTGAAACATGGATCTTTATCCATTGGAGATCGGGTCTTTACCCTGGAAACATGGATCTTTATCCAATGGAGATTAGGTCTTTACCCTTGAAACATGGATCTTTATCCATTGGAGATCGGGTCTTTACCCTTGAAACATGGATCTTTATCCATTGGAGATTAGGTCTTTACCCTTGAAACATGGATCTTTATCCATTGGAGATAGGGTCTTTACCCTTGAAACATGGATCTTTATCCTTTGGAGATCGGGTCTTTACCCTTGAAACATGGATCTTTATCTACTAGAGAACGGGTCTTTACACTTGAAACATGGATCTTTAGCCATTTAAGATTGGGTCTTTACCCTTGAAACATGGATCTTTATCCATTAGAGATCGGGCCTTTACCCTTGAGACATGGATCCTTATCCATTGAAGGTCAGGTCTTTACCCTTGAAACATGGATCTTTATTCATTGGAGGTCATGTCTTTACCCTTGAAACATGGATCTTTATCCATTGGAGATTGGGACTTTACCCTTGAAATATGGATCTTTATCAACTGGAGGTCGGGTCTTTACCCTTGAAACATGGATCTTTATCCATTGGAGGTCGGGTATTTACCCTTGAAACATGGATCTTTATCCATTGGAGGTCGGGTATTTACCCTTTAAACTTGGATCTTTATGCATTGGAGTTGGGGTCTTTACCCTCGAAACATGGATCTTTATCCATTGGACATTGGGTCTTTACACTTGAAACATGGATCTTTATCCATTGAAGATCGGGTCTTCACCCTTGAAACATGGATCTTTATCCATTTTAGATCGGGTCTTTACCCTTGAAACATTGATCTTTATCCATTGGAGATCGGGTCTTTACCCTTGAAACATGGATTCTTTATCCAATGGGGGTCGGATCTTCACCCTTGAAATATGGATCTTTATTCATTGGAAATCGGGACTTTACCCTTGAAACATGGATTTTTATCCTTTGGAGATCGGGTCTTTACCCTTGAAACATTGATCTTTATCCATTTTAGATTGGGTCTTTACCCTTGAAACATGGATCTTTATCAACTGGCGATTGGGTCTTTACCCTTGAAACATTGATTCTTTATCCATTGCAGATCGAGACTTTACCCTTAGAACATGGATCTTTATCCATCAGAATTCAGGTCTTTACCCTTGAAATATGGATCTTTATCCTTTGGAAATTGTGTCTTTACCCTTGCAACATGGATCTTTATCCATTAGAGATCGGGTCTTTACCCTGGAAACATGGATCTTTATCCAATGGAGATCAGGTCTACACCCTTGAAATATGGATCTTTATCCTTTGGAGACCGGGTCTTTATCCATTGGAGGTCGGGTATTTACCCTTGAAACTTGGATCTTTATGCATTGGAGTTGGGGTCTTTACCCTTGAAACATGGATCTTTATCCATTGGACATTGGGTCTTTACACTTGAAACATGGTTCTTTATCCATTGAAGATAGGGTCTTCACCCTTGAAACATGGATCTTTATCCATTTTAGATCGGGTCTTTATCCTTGAAACATAGATCTTTATCCATTGGAGAAAGGGTCTTTACCCTTGAAACATGGATTCTTTATCCATTGGAGATGAAGTCTATACCCTTGGAACATGAATCTTTATCCATCAGAGATCAGGTTTTTACCATTGAAATATGGATCTTTATCCTTTGGAATTGGGTCTTTACCCTTGCAACATGGATCTTTATCCATTAGAGATCGGGTCTTTACCCTTGAAACATGGATCTTTATCCATTGGAGATCGGGTCTTTACCCTTGAAACATGGATCTTTATCCATTGGAGATCGGGTCTTTACCCTTGAAACATGGATCTTTATCTACTAGAGATCGGGTCTTTACACTTGAAAACATGGATCTTTAGCCATTTATGATTGGGTCTTTACCCTTGAAACATGGAGCTTTATCCATTAGAGATCGGGCCTTTACCCTTGAGACATGGATCTTTATCCATTTAAGGTCTGGTCTTTACCCTTGAAACAAGGATCTTTATTCATTGGAGGTCAGGTCTTTACAATTGAAACATGGATCTTTATCCATTTGAGATCGGGTCTTTACCCTTGAAACATGGATCTTCATCCATTGGAGATCGGGTCTTTAAAATTAAAACATGGATCTTTATCCATTGGAGATAGGGTCTTTACCCTTGAAACATGGATCTTTATCCATTCGAGGTCGGGTCTTTACCATTGAAACATGGATCTCTATCCATTGGAGGTCGGGTCTTTACCATTGAAACATGGATCTTTATCCATTGGAGGCCGGGTATTTACCCTTGAAACATGGATCTTTAAACATTTGAGATCGGGTCTTTACCATTGAAATATGGATCTTTAACCATTGGAGATCGGGTCTTTACGCTTGAAACATGGATATTTATCAATTGGAGGTCTGGTCTTTACCCTTGAAACATGGATCTTTATCTATTTGAGGTCGGGTATTAACCCTTGAAACATGGATCTTTATCCATTGGAGGTCCGGTCTTTACCCTTGAAATATGGATCTTTATCCATTGGAGTTGGGGTCTTTACCCTTGCAACATGGAACTTTATCCATTGGACATTGGGTCTTTACCCTTGAAACATGGATCTTTATCCATTGAAGATCGGGTCTTCACCCTTGAAACATGGATCTTTATCCATTTTTTATCGGGTCTTTACCCTTGAAACATGGATCTTTATCCATTGGAGATCGAGTCTTTACCCTTGAAACATGGATTCTTTATCCATTGGAGATCGAGCCTTTACCTTTGGAACATGGATCTTTATCCATAGGAGATCAGGTTTTTCATTGAAATATGGATCTTTATCCTTTGGAAATTGTGTCTTTACCCTTGCAACATGGATCTTTATCCATTAGAGATCGGGTCTTTACCCTTGAAACATGGATCATTATCCAATGGATATCGGGTCTTCACCATTGAAATATGGATCTTTATCTATTGGAAATCGGATCTTTACCCTTGAAACATGGATCTTTATCCATTGGAGATAGGGTCTTTACCCTTGAAACATGGATCTTTATCTTCTAGAGATCGGGTCTTTACACTTCAAACATGGATCTTTAGCCATTTAAGATTGGGTCTTTACCCTTGAATCATTGATCTTTATCCATTTGAGATCGGGTCTTTACCCTTGAAACATGGATCTTCATCCATTGGAGATCGGGTCTTTACCATTAAAACATGGATCTTTATCCATTAGAGATAGGGTCTTTACCCTTGAAACATGGATCTTTATCCATTCGAGGTCGGGTCTTTACCATTGAAACATGGATCTTTATCCATTGGAGGCCGGGTCTTTACCCTTGAAACATGGATCTTTATCCATTGGAGATTAGGTCTTTACCCTTGAAACATGGATCTTTATCCATTGGAGATCGTGTCTTTACCCTTGAAACATGGATCTTTATCCATTGGAGATCGGGTCTTTACCCTGGAAACATGGATCTTTATCCAATGGAGATTAGGTCTTTACCCTTGAAACATGGATATTTATCCATTGGAGATCGGGTCTTTACCCTTGAAACATGGATCTTTATCCATTGGAGATCGGGTCTTTACCCTTGAAACATGGATCTTTATCCATTGGAGATTAGGTCTTTACCCTTGAAACATGGATCTTTATCCATTGGAGATCGGGTCTTTACCCTTGAAACATGGATCTTTATCCTTTGGAGATCGGGTCTTTACACTTGAAAACATGGATCTTTATCTACTAGAGAACGGGTCTTTACACTTGAAACATGGATCTTTAGCCATTTAAGATTGGGTCTTTACCCTTGAAACATGGATCTTTATCCATTAGAGATCGGGCCTTTACCCTTGAGACATGGATCCTTATCCATTGAAGGTCAGGTCTTTACCCTTGAAACATGGATCTTTATTCATTGGAGGTCAGGTCTTTACCCTTGAAACATGGATCTTTATCCATTGGAGATTGGGACTTTACCCTTGAAATATGGATCTTTATCAACTAGAGGTCGGGTCTTTACCCTTGAAACATGGATCTTTATCCATTGGAGGTCGGGTATTTACCCTTGAAACATGGATCTTTATCCATTGGAGGTCGGGTATTTACCCTTTAAACTTGGATCTTTATGCATTGGAGTTGGGGTCTTACCCTTTAAACTTGGATCTTTATCCATTGGACATTGGGTCTTTACACTTGAAACATGGATCTTTATCCATTGAAGATCGGGTCTTCACCCTTGAAACATGGATCTTTATCCATTTTAGATCGGGTCTTTACCCTTGAAACATTGATCTTTATCCATTGGAGATCGGGTCTTTACCCTTGAAACATGGATTCTTTATCCAATGGGGGTCGGATCTTCACCCTTGAAATATGGATCTTTATTCATTGGAAATCGGGACTTTACCCTTGAAACATGGATTTTTATCCTTTGGAGATCGGGTCTTTACCCTTGAAACATTGATCTTTATCCATTTTAGATTGGGTCTTTACCCTTGAAACATGGATCTTTATCAATTGCCGATTGGGTCTTTACCCTTGAAACATTGATTCTTTATCCATTGCAGATCGAGACTTTACCCTTAGAACATGGATCTTTATCCATCAGAATTCAGGTCTTTACCCTTGAAATATGGATCTTTATCCTTTGGAAATTGTGTCTTTACCCTTGCAACATGGATCTTTATCCATTAGAGATCGGGTCTTTACCCTGGAAACATGGATCTTTATCCAATGGAGATCAGGTCTACACCCTTGAAATATGGATCTTTATCCTTTGGAGACCGGGTCTTTATCCATTGGAGGTCGGGTATTTACCCTTGAAACTTGGATCTTTATGCATTGGAGTTGGGGTCTTTACCCTTGAAACATGGATCTTTATCCATTGGACATTGGGTCTTTACACTTGAAACATGGATCTTTATCCATTGAAGATAGGGTCTTCACCCTTGAAACATGGATCTTTATCCATTTTAGATCGGGTCTTTATCCTTGAAACATAGATCTTTATCCATTGGAGAAAGGGTCTTTACCCTTGAAACATGGATTCTTTATCCATTGGAGATGAAGTCTATACCCTTGGAACATGAATCTTTATCCATCAGAGATCAGGTTTTTACCATTGAAATATGGATCTTTATCCTTTGGAATTGGGTCTTTACCCTTGCAACATGGATCTTTATCCATTAGAGATCGGGCTTTTACCCTTGAAACATGGATCTTTATCCATTGAAGGTCTGGACTTTACCCTTGAAACAAGGATCTTTATTCATTGGAGGTCAGGTCTTTACAATTGAAACATGGATCTTTATCCATTTGAGATCGGGTCTTTACCCTTGAAACATGGATCTTTATCCATTGGAGATTAGGTCTTTACCCTTGAAACATGGATCTTTATCCATTGGAGATCGGGTCTTTACCCTTGAAACATGGATCTTTATCCTTTGGAGATCGGGTCTTTACCCTTGAAACATGGATCTTTATCTACTAGAGAACGGGTCTTTACACTTGAAACATGGATCTTTAGCCATTTAAGATTGGGTCTTTACCCTTGAAACATGGATCTTTATCCATTAGAGATCGGGCCTTTACCCTTGAGACATGGATCCTTATCCATTGAAGGTCAGGTCTTTACCCTTGAAACATGGATCTTTATTCATTGGAGGTCAGGTCTTTAACCTTGAAACATGGATCTTTATCCATTGGAGATTGGGACTTTACCCTTGAAATATGGATCTTTATCAACTGGAGGTCGGGTCTTTACCCTTGAAACATGGATCTTTATCCATTGGAGGTCGGGTATTTACCCTTGAAACATGGATCTTTATCCATTGGAGGTCGGGTATTTACCCTTTAAACTTGGATCTTTATGCATTGGAGTTGGGGTCTTTACCCTCGAAACATGGATCTTTATCCATTGGACATTGGGTCTTTACACTTGAAACATGGATCTTTATCCATTGAAGATCGGGTCTTCACCCTTGAAACATGGATCTTTATCCATTTTAGATCGGGTCTTTACCCTTGAAACATTGATCTTTATCCATTGGAGATCGGGTCTTTACCCTTGAAACATGGATTCTTTATCCAATGGGGGTCGGATCTTCACCCTTGAAATATGGATCTTTATTCATTGGAAATCGGGACTTTACCCTTGAAACATGGATTTTTATCCTTTGGAGATCGGGTCTTTACCCTTGAAACATTGATCTTTATCCATTTTAGATTGGGTCTTTACCCTTGAAACATGGATCTTTATCAACTGGCGATTGGGTCTTTACCCTTGAAACATTGATTCTTTATCCATTGCAGATCGAGACTTTACCCTTAGAACATGGATCTTTATCCATCAGAATTCAGGTCTTTACCCTTGAAATATGGATCTTTATCCTTTGGAAATTGTGTCTTTACCCTTGCAACATGGATCTTTATCCATTAGAGATCGGGTCTTTACCCTGGAAACATGGATCTTTATCCAATGGAGATCAGGTCTACACCCTTGAAATATGGATCTTTATCCTTTGGAGACCGGGTCTTTATCCATTGGAGGTCGGGTATTTACCCTTGAAACTTGGATCTTTATGCATTGGAGTTGGGGTCTTTACCCTTGAAACACGGATCTTTATCCATTGGACATTGGGTCTTTACACTTGAAACATGGATCTTTATCCATTGAAGATAGGGTCTTCACCCTTGAAACATGGATCTTTATCCATTTTAGATCGGGTCTTTATCCTTGAAACATAGATCTTTATCCATTGGAGAAAGGGTCTTTACCCTTGAAACATGGATTCTTTATCCATTGGAGATGAAGTCTATACCCTTGGAACATCAATCTTTATCCATCAGAGATCAGGTTTTTACCATTGAAATATGGATCTTTATCCTTTGGAATTGGGTCTTTACCCTTGCAACATGGATCTTTATCCATTAGAGATCGGGTCTTTACCCTTGAAACATGGATCTTTATCCATTGGAGATCGGGTCTTTACCCTTGAAACATGGATCTTTATCCATTGGAGATCGGGTCTTTACCCTTGAAACATGGATCTTTATCTACTAGAGATCGGGTCTTTACACTTGAAAACATGGATCTTTAGCCATTTATGATTGGGTCTTTACCCTTGAAACATGGATCTTTATCCATTAGAGATCGGGCCTTTACCCTTGAGACATGGATCTTTATCCATTGAAGGTCTGGACTTTACCCTTGAAACAAGGATCTTTATTCATTGGAGGTCAGGTCTTTACAATTGAAACATGGATCTTTATCCATTTGAGATCGGGTCTTTACCCTTGAAACATGGATCTTTATCCATTGGAGATTAGGTCTTTACCCTTGAAACATGGATCTTTATCCATTGGAGATCGGGTCTTTACCCTTGAAACATGGATCTTTAGCCATTTAAGGTTGGGTCTTTACCCTTGAAACATGGATCTTTATCCATTAGAGATCGGGCCTTTACCCTTGAGACATGGATCCTTATCCATTGAAGGTCAGGTCTTTACCCTTGAAACATGGATCTTTATTCATTGGAGGTCAGGTCTTTACCCTTGAAACATGGATCTTTATCCATTGGAGATTGGGACTTTACCCATGAAATATGGATCTTTATCAACTGGAGGTCGGGTCTTTACCCTTGAAACATGGATCTTTATCCATTGGAGGTCGGGTATTTACCCTTGAAACATGGATCTTTATCCATTGGAGGTCGGGTATTTACCCTTTAAACTTGGATCTTTATGCATTGGAGTTGGGGTCTTTACCCTCGAAACATGGATCTTTATCCATTGGACATTGGGTCTTTACACATGAAACATGGATCTTTATCCATTGAAGATCGGGTCTTCACCCTTGAAACATGGATCTTTATCCATTTTAGATCGGGTCTTTACCCTTGAAACATTGATCTTTATCCATTGGAGATCGGGTCTTTACCCTTGAAACATGGATTCTTTATCCAATGGGGGTCGGATCTTCACCCTTGAAATATGGATCTTTATTCATTGGAAATCGGGACTTTACCCTTGAAACATGGATTTTTATCCTTTGGAGATCGGGTCTTTACCCTTGAAACATTGATCTTTATCCATTTTAGATTGGGTCTTTACCCTTGAAACATGGATCTTTATCAACTGGCGATTGGGTCTTTACCCTTGAAACATTGATTCTTTATCCATTGCAGATCGAGACTTTACCCTTAGAACATGGATCTTTATCCATCAGAATTCAGGTCTTTACCCTTGAAATATGGATCTTTATCCTTTGGAAATTGTGTCTTTACCCTTGCAACATGGATCTTTATCCATTAGAGATCGGGTCTTTACCCTGGAAACATGGATCTTTATCCAATGGAGATCAGGTCTACACCCTTGAAATATGGATCTTTATCCTTTGGAGACCGGGTCTTTATCCATTGGAGGTCGGGTATTTACCCTTGAAACTTGGATCTTTATGCATTGGAGTTGGGGTCTTTACCCTTGAAACATGGATCTTTATCCATTGGACATTGGGTCTTTACACTTGAAACATGGATCTTTATCCATTGAAGATAGGGTCTTCACCCTTGAAACATGGATCTTTATCCATTTTAGATCGGGTCTTTATCCTTGAAACATAGATCTTTATCCATTGGAGAAAGGGTCTTTACCCTTGAAACATGGATTCTTTATCCATTGGAGATGAAGTCTATACCCTTGGAACATGAATCTTTATCCATCAGAGATCAGGTTTTTACCATTGAAATATGGATCTTTATCCTTTGGAATTGGGTCTTTACCCTTGCAACATGGATCTTTATCCATTAGAGATCGGGTCTTTACCCTTGAAACATGGATCTTTATCCATTGGAGATCGGGTCTTTACCCTTGAAACATGGATCTTTATCCATTGGAGATCGGGTCTTTACCCTTGAAACATGGATCTTTATCTACTAGAGATCGGGTCTTTACACTTGAAAACATGGATCTTTAGCCATTTATGATTGGGTCTTTACCCTTGAAACATGGAGCTTTATCCATTAGAGATCGGGCCTTTACCCTTGAGACATGGATCTTTATCCGTTGAAGGTCTGGTCTTTACCCTTGAAACAAGGATCTTTATTCATTGGAGGTCAGGTCTTTACAATTGAAACATGGATCTTTATCCATTTGAGATCGGGTCTTTACCCTTGAAACATGGATCTTCATCCATTGGAGATCGGGTCTTTAAAATTAAAACATGGATCTTTATCCATTGGAGATAGGGTCTTTACCCTTGAAACATGGATCTTTATCCATTCGAGGTCGGGTCTTTACCATTGAAACATGGATCTCTATCCATTGGAGGTCGGGTCTTTACCATTGAAACATGGATCTTTATCCATTGGAGGCCGGGTATTTACCCTTGAAACATGGATCTTCAAACATTTGAGATCGGGTCTTTACCAATGAAATATGGATCTTTAACCATTGGAGATCGGGTCTTTACGCTTGAAACATGGATATTTATCAATTGGAGGTCTGGTCTTTACCCTTGAAACATGGATCTTTATCTATTTGAGGTCGGGTATTAACCCTTGAAACATGGATCTTTATCCATTGGAGGTCCGGTCTTTACCCTTGAAATATGGATCTTTATCCATTGGAGTTGGGGTCTTTACCCTTGCAACATGGAACTTTATCCATTGGACATTGGGTCTTTACCCTTGAAACATGGATCTTTATCCATTGAAGATCGGGTATTCACCCTTGAAACATGGATCTTTATCCATTTTTTATCGGGTCTTTACCCTTGAAACATGGATCTTTATCCATTGGAGATCGAGTCTTTACCCTTGAAACATGGATTCTTTATCCATTGGAGATCGAGCCTTTACCTTTGGAACATGGATCTTTATCCATAGGAGATCAGGTTTTTCATTGAAATATGGATCTTTATCCTTTGGAAATTGTGTCTTTACCCTTGCAACATGGATCTTTATCCATTAGAGATCGGGTCTTTACCCTTGAAACATGGATCATTATCCAATGGATATCGGGTCTTCACCATTGAAATATGGATCTTTATCTATTGGAAATCGGATCTTTACCCTTGAAACATGGATCTTTATCCATTGGAGATAGGGTCTTTACCCTTGAAACATGGATCTTTATCTTCTAGAGATCGGGTCTTTACACTTCAAACATGGATCTTTAGCCATTTAAGATTGGGTCTTTACCCTTGAAACATGGATCTATATCCATTAGAGATCGGGCCTTTACCCTAGAGACATATATCTTTAACCATTGAAGGTCAGGTCTTTACCCTTGAAACATGGATCTTTGTTCATTGGAGGTCAGGTCTTTACCCTTGAATCATTGATCTTTATCCATTTGAGATCGGGTCTTTACCCTTGAAACATGGATCTTCATCCATTGGAGATCGGGTCTTTACCATTAAAACATGGATCTTTATCCATTAGAGATAGGGTCTTTACCCTTGAAACATGGATCTTTATCCATTCGAGGTCGGGTCTTTACCATTGAAACATGGATCTTTATCCATTGGAGGCCGGGTCTTTACCCTTGAAACATGGATCTTTATCCATTGGAGATTAGGTCTTTACCCTTGAAACATGGATCTTTATCCATTGGAGATCGTGTCTTTACCCTTGAAACATGGATCTTTATCCATTGGAGATCGGGTCTTTACCCTGGAAACATGGATCTTTATCCAATGGAGATTAGGTCTTTACCCTTGAAACATGGATCTTTATCCATTGGAGATCGGGTCTTTACCCTTGAAACATGGATCTTTATCCACTGGAGATCGGGTCTTTACCCTTGAAACATGGATCTTTATCCATTGGAGATTAGGTCTTTACCCTTGAAACATGGATCTTTATCCATTGGAGATCGGGTCTTTACCCTTGAAACATGGATCTTTATCCTTTGGAGATCGGGTCTTTACACTTGAAAACATGGATCTTTATCTACTAGAGAACGGGTCTTTACACTTGAAACATGGATCTTTAGCCATTTAAGATTGGGTCTTTACCCTTGAAACATGGATCTTTATCCATTAGAGATCGGGCCTTTACCCTTGAGACATGGATCCTTATCCATTGAAGGTCAGGTCTTTACCCTTGAAACATGGATCTTTATTCATTGGAGGTCAGGTGTTTACCCTTGAAACATGGATCTTTATCCATTGGAGATTGGGACTTTACCCTTGAAATATGGATCTTTATCAACTAGAGGTCGGGTCTTTACCCTTGAAACATGGATCTTTATCCATTGGAGGTCGGGTATTTACCCTTGAAACATGGATCTTTATCCATTGGAGGTCGGGTATTTACCCTTTAAACTTGGATCTTTATGCATTGGAGTTGGGGTCTTACCCTTTAAACTTGGATCTTTATCCATTGGACATTGGGTCTTTACACTTGAAACATGGATCTTTATCCATTGAAGATCGGGTCTTCACCCTTGAAACATGGATCTTTATCCATTTTAGATCGGGTCTTTACCCTTGAAACATTGATCTTTATCCATTGGAGATCGGGTCTTTACCCTTGAAACATGGATTCTTTATCCAATGGGGGTCGGATCTTCACCCTTGAAATATGGATCTTTATTCATTGGAAATCGGGACTTTACCCTTGAAACATGGATTTTTATCCTTTGGAGATCGGGTCTTTACCCTTGAAACATTGATCTTTATCCATTTTAGATTGGGTCTTTACCCTTGAAACATGGATCTTTATCAATTGGCGATTGGGTCTTTACCCTTGAAACATTGATTCTTTATCCATTGCAGATCGAGACTTTACCCTTAGAACATGGATCTTTATCCATCAGAATTCAGGTCTTTACCCTTGAAATATGGATCTTTATCCTTTGGAAATTGTGTCTTTACCCTTGCAACATGGATCTTTATCCATTAGAGATCGGGTCTTTACCCTGGAAACATGGATCTTTATCCAATGGAGATCAGGTCTACACCCTTGAAATATGGATCTTTATCCTTTGGAGACCGGGTCTTTATCCATTGGAGGTCGGGTATTTACCATTGAAACTTGGATCTTTATGCATTGGAGTTGGGGTCTTTACCCTTGAAACATGGATCTTTATCCATTGGACATTGGGTCTTTACACTTGAAACATGGATCTTTATCCATTGAAGATAGGGTCTTCACCCTTGAAACATGGATCTTTATCCATTTTAGATCGGGTCTTTATCCTTGAAACATAGATCTTTATCCATTGGAGAAAGGGTCTTTACCCTTGAAACATGGATTCTTTATCCATTGGAGATGAAGTCTATACCCTTGGAACATGAATCTTTATCCATCAGAGATCAGGTTTTTACCATTGAAATATGGATCTTTATCCTTTGGAATTGGGTCTTTACCCTTGCAACATGGATCTTTATCCATTAGAGATCGGGTCTTTACCCTTGAAACATGGATCTTTATCCATTGGAGATCGGGTCTTTACCCTTGAAACATGGATCTTTATCCATTGGAGATCGGGTCTTTACCCTTGAAACATGGATCTTTATCTACTAGAGATCGGGTCTTTACACTTGAAAACATGGATCTTTAGCCATTTATGATTGGGTCTTTACCCTTGAAACATGGATCTTTATCCATTAGAGATCGGGCCTTTACCCTTGAGACATGGATCTTTATCCATTGAAGGTCTGGACTTTACCCTTGAAACAAGGATCTTTATTCATTGGAGGTCAGGTCTTTACAATTGAAACATGGATCTTTATCCATTTGAGATCGGGTCTTTACCCTTGAAACATGGATCTTCATCCATTGGAGATCGGGTCTTTAAAATTAAAACATGGATCTTTATCCATTGGAGATAGGGTCTTTACCCTTGAAACATGGATCTTTATCCATTCGAGGTCGGGTCTTTACCATTGAAACATGGATCTCTATCCATTGGAGGTCGGGTCTTTACAATTGAAACATGGATCTTTATCCATTGGAGGCCGGGTATTTACCCTTGAAACATGGATCTTTAAACATTTGAGATCGGGTTTTTACCCTTGAAACATGGATCTTTAACCATTGGAGATTGGGTTTTTATCCTTGAAACATGGATCTTTATCCATTGGAGATCGGGTCTTTACGCTTGAAACATGGATATTTATCAATTGGAGGTCTGATCTTTACCCTTGAATCATGGATCTTTATCTATTGGAGGTCGGGTATTAACCCTTGAAACATGGATCTTTATCCATTGGAGGTCCGGTCTTTACCCTTGAAATATGGATCTTTATCCATTGGAGTTGGGGTCTTTACCCTTGCAACATGGAACTTTATCCATTGGACATTGGGTCTTTACCCTTGAAACATGGATCTTTATCCATTGAAGATCGGGTCTTCACCCTTGAAACATGGATCTTTATCCATTTTTTATCGGGTCTTTACCCTTGAAGCATGGATCTTTATCCATTGGAGATCGAGTCTTTACCCTTGAAACATGGATTCTTTATCCATTGGAGATCGAGCCTTTACCTTTGGAACATGGATCTTTATCCATAGGAGATCAGGTTTTTCATTGAAATATGGATCTTTATCCTTTGGAAATTGTGTCTTTACCCTTGCAACATGGATCTTTATCCATTAGAGATCGGGTCTTTACCCTTGAAACATGGATCATTATCCAATGGATATCGGGTCTTCACCATTGAAATATGGATCTTTATCTATTGGAAATCGGATCTTTACCCTTGAAACATGGATCTTTATCCATTGGAGATAGGGTCTTTACCCTTGAAACATGGATCTTTATCTACTAGAGATCGGGTCTTTACACTTCAAACATGGATCTTTAGCCATTTAAGATTGGGTCTTTACCCTTGAAACATGGATCTATATCCATTAGAGATCGGGCCTTTACCCTAGAGACATGGATCTTTATCCATTGAAGGTCAGGTCTTTACCCTTGAAACATGGATCTTTGTTCATTGGAGGTCAGGTCTTTACCCTTGAAACATGGATCTTTATCCATTTGAGATCGGGTCTTTACCCTTGAAACATGGATCTTCATCCATTGGAGATCGGGTCTGTACCATTAAAACATGGATCTTTATCCACTGGAGATAGGGTCTTTACCCTTGAAACATGGATCTTTATCCATTCGAGGTCGGGTCTTTACCATTGAAACATGGATCTTTATCCATTGGAGTCGGGTCTTTACCCTTGAAACATGGATCTTTATCCATTGGAGGCCGGGTCTTTACTCTTGAAACATGGATCTTTATCCATTGGCGATCGGGTCTTTACCCTTGAAACATTGATTCTTTATCCATTGCAGATCGAGACTTTACCCTTAGAACATGGATCTTTATCCATCAGAGATTAGGTCTTTACCCTTGAAATATGGATCTTTATCCTTTGGAAATTGTGTCTTTACCCTTGCAACATGGATCTTTATCCATTAGAGATCGGGTCTTTACCCTGGAAACATGGATCTTTATCCAATGGAGATCAGGTCTACACCTTTGAAATATGGATTTTTATCCTTTGGAGACCGGGTCTTTATCCATTGGAGGTCGGGTATTTACCCTTGAAACTTGGATCTTTATGCATTGGAGTTGGGGTCTTTACCCTTGAAACATGGATCTTTATCCATTGGACATTGGGTCTTTACACTTGAAACATGGATCTTTATCCATTGAAGATAGGGTCTTCACCATTGAAACATGGATCTTTATCCATTTTAGATCGGGTCTTTATGTAATAACCTCATTTATGCCCTAGAAGTTTTGCATGTTGTTGTTGTTGTTGTTGTTGTTGTTGTTGTATTGTTGGTTTAAATTGGGAAAAGAAAAGTATAAGTGTTTTGGGAAAGAATTTAGGGTTTAGAGACAAGTTTATATGTTGTGTATATTGTGATATATATAACATATACATTGGTCAAAAGAGTTGGTCAAGGCAAGAGGAGATATTTTTTTTAGGTCATGTGAAATTACCAAAATGGGCAAGAGATAACAAAGAGAATTAAGATATGTATGAGGGCATTATAGTAATTTTCCTTTGGATGGGTATTTAATGAAGTTTGACTTTGTGATTCTTCATCATCTTTTCTTCTTTCTTTCAAGAGGTGGCCGGCTCTCCATTAGCAAAAGGGAAGGAGAAGTGTTTTTGATACTAAGATCAAATTGAAGAAGGAATTGAGAGCTTTGGTGAAAGAATTGTGGAATTTCTTCATCTAAGGTAAGAATTCTTTTGTTTCCTTTACTTATTTTGTAGTAGTGTTGAAGTTATGATTAGGGTGATTTGTGAGTTGTTGGTTTGATGATTAGATGTGGTGGTGATGTGTTTTCAAGTGTTAATTTGGTTTTAAGTTAAGAGTTTAAATAGGTGTTGATGTTGGAAGTGGTGGATGTTGATTTTGGATGAAGGAGAAAGAGATTGGTTTTAGGGTTTTGAAAATGGTTTGTGTTTAAATTTAGTATGGATGTTTTGTGAAGTGTTTCTCGTGATGAATTTGTGTTTAGAACATTGTTTCCATTCATTTGAACTATGTTATATTGTGTATGATGAGTTTGTGATGTGCATAAGGTGTTTAAATGCATTTAGAAGAGTGTTGGTTTTTGGTTAGGGTTGTTTATGAGAGACACGGCCAAGACTTGATGTTTTGGAGAGACACGGCCAAGTCCATGGAATCTTGGCCATGTGTGTGTGATTTTGGAGAGGACACGGCCGTGTCTCATGCCAGTGTCTGCTACTGCCAACTTGTTTTGGGAGACACGGCCACAAGCTTGGCCGTGTCCCTTGGGTGTGTTGGTTACTGTGTTTGGTTTTTGTTCTTCATACATGTTTGAGTTTGAACTTTCAATTGAAATGCATATGATACTACTTGAACTAGGGTTTGTACTATGCAATGTGAATTTTGTAAATGATAATGTGTAAGATGGATAATATATTTTTGAAATGCTATATGCATAATATGAATTGAAATGTGAAATGTGATGCAAAGCCATTATGTTTGGCTATGATGATGCAATTGAAAGAATTAAGGCATGTTTGCCTAAATGTTGATGAGAATTGAGAATGGAAATGATGACTAAATAATAATTGAATTGTGTGGCTAATGTGTTATTCCATTTTCAGAGTTTGTTGTTGGTGGCATGCCTAGTAAGTGTAACAATCTCTTGAAGTTAGGTTGGATTGAATCCTTGAAGCCTAATTGAGATGTTACCACCCTTGAAGCTAGGTTGGGTTGGTTCTTGAAGCCAAGTTGGGTTGGAGCTTAGCATGCTTTGCTCCCCTTGAAGCTTGGTTGAACCTAATCCTTGAAGCCTAGTTGGGTATATGATATTGATAAATGTGATGATAGAACCAAAACATTAACTCTGAAAATTGAATGGCATATTAGTGTGTCTTGGGCCCATGCTTGTCTATGGTTAATGTGAGTCATGAATGATGCTTGCCTTTGCTTATTGTTGATGATGAATGATTAAATGAATATAAATGAGGTCTATGATAAGATGTGAAGTATGATATGACTATATGTATATATGTTGAGTTATAAAATGGAAAGCTATATTATCAACTTGGCATAGATGATGTTACATGCATAATATGGATTGAGAATTGGTACTGCATTGCATTAAAGCATAACATTAGCATGATTATCTTACTAAGCCGTTGGCTTAGCGCGAAGTGTTTAATCGCGCAGGTAATAGAGTTGATAGAGTTGATCCCGAAAGCTCTTCGAAACCGACCGAGGGTAGACAGTGAAGAGTTGATTTTGGAGACTTAAAGATCAAAGAAAACTTGCCAATCATGTATATTTCTTTTATATTTTGTAAAGTAATGTTTATAATGTAAATTTGTAAATATTTTATAACTTCCGCTGTGTAATATTTAAATGTATATGTATATCTAATATGTTTTGTTTTATAAGTAAATGACCTATTTTTCTATAATGTATATAATTGAAAGGTTATGGTTTTGTTTAAAGTGTTTTGAATGTTAAGGAAACCGTAGCATCCCTATGTTTGGTGCACTTATGCTACATTGTTGTGGTTGTAGTGTGTGTGCATTGGATATGGGGGTGTTACAATTTATCCTTGAAACATAGATCTTTATCCATTGGAGAAAGGGTCTTTACCCTTGAAACATGGATTCTTTATCCATTGGAGATGAAGTCTATACCCTTGGAACATGAATCTTTATCCATCAGAGATCAGGTTTTTACCATTGAAATATGGATCTTTATCCTTTGGAATTGGGTCTTTACCCTTGCAACATGGATCTTTATCCATTAGAGATCGGGTCTTTACCCTGGAAACATGGATCTTTATCCATTGGAGATCAAGTCTTTACCCTTGAAACATGGATCTTTATCCATTGGAGATCGGGTCTTTACCCTTGAAACATGGATCTTTATCCATTGGAGATCGGGACTTTACCCTTGAAACATGGATCTTTATCTACTAGAGATCGGGTCTTTACACTTGAAACATGGATCTTTAGCCATTTAAGATTGGGTCTTTACCCTTGAAACATGGATCTTTATCCATTAGAGATCGGGCCTTTACCCTTGAGACATGGATCTTTATCCATTGAAGGTCAGGTCTTTACCCTTGAAACAAGGATCTTTATTCATTGGAGGTCAGGTCTTTACAATTGAAACATGGATCTTTATCCATTTGAGATCGGGTTTTACCCTTGAAACATGAATCTTCATCCATTGGAGATCGGGTCTTTAAAATTAAAACATGGATCTTTATCCATTGGAGATAGGGTCTTTACCCTTGAAACATGGATCTTTATCCATTCGAGGTCGGGTCTTTACCATTGAAACATGGATCTCTATCCATTGGAGGTCGGGTCTTTACCATTGAAACATGGATCTTTATCCATTGGAGGCCGGGTATTTACCCTTGAAACATGGATCTTTAAACATTTGAGATCGGAATTTTACCCTTGAAACATGGATCTTTAACCATTGGAAATTTGGTTTTTATCCTTGAAACATGGATCTTTATCCATTGGAGATCGGGTCTTTACGCTTGAAACATGGATATTTATCAATTGGAGGTCTGGTCTTTACCCTTGAAACATGGATCTTTATCTATTGGAGGTCGGGTATTAACCCTTGAAACATGGATCTTTATCCATTGGAGGTCCGGTCTTTACCCTTGAAATATGGATCTTTATCCATTGGAGTTGGGGTCTTTACCCTTGCAACATGGAACTTTATCCATTGGACATTGGGTCTTTACCCTTGAAACATGGATCTTTATCCATTGAAGATCGGGTCTTCACCCTTGAAACATGGATCTTTATCCATTTTTTATCTGGTCTTTACCCTTGAAACATGGATCTTTATCCATTGGAGATCGAGTCTTTACCCTTGAAACATGGATTCTTTATCCATTGGAGGTTGGATCTTTACCCTTGAAACATGGATCTTTATCCATTGGAGTTGGGGTCTTTACCCTTGCAACATGGATTTTTATCCATTGGAGATCGGGTCCTTACCCTTGAAACATGGATCATTATCCATTGAAGATCGGGTGTTCACCCTTGAAACATGGATCTTTATCCATTTTATATTGGGTCTTTACCCTTGAAACATGGATCCTTATCCATTGGCGATCGGGTCTTTACCCTTGAAACTTTGATTCTTTATCCATTGGAGATCGAGACTTTACCCTTGGAAGATGGATCTTTATCCATCAGAGATCAGGTCTTCACCCTTGAAATATGGATCTTTATCCTTTGGAAATTGGGTCTTCACCCTTGCAACATGGATCTTTATCCATTAGAGATCGGGTCTTTACCCTGGAAACATGGATCTTTATCCAATGGAGATCAGGTCTACACCCTTGAAATATGGATCTTTATCCTTTGGAGACCGGGTCTTTATCCATTGGAAGTGGGGTATTTAGCCTTGAAACTTGGATCTTTAGGCATTGGAGTTGGGGTCTTTACCCTTGAAACATGGATCTTTATCCAATTGACATTGGGTCTTTACACTTGAAAAATGGATCTTTATCCATTGAAGATAGGGTCTTCACCCTTGAAACATGGATCTTTATCCATTTTAGATCTGGTCTTTACCCTTGAAACATAGATCTTTACCCTTGAAACATGGATCTTTATCCATTGGCGATCGGGTCTTTACCCTTCAAACATGGATTCTTTATCCATTGGAGATGAAGTCTTTACCCTTGGAACATGAATCTTTATCCATCAGAGATCAGGTCTTTACCATTGAAATATGGATCTTTATCCTTTGGAAATTGGGTCTTTACCCTTGCAACATGGACTTTTATCCATTAGAGATCGGGTCTTTACCCTGGAAACATGGATCTTTATCCAATGGAGATCAGGTCTTTACCCTTGAAACATGGATCTTTATCCATTGGAGATCGGGTCTTTACCCTTGAAACATGGATCTTTAGCCATTTAAGATTGGGTCTTTACCCTTGAAACATGGATCTATATCCATTAGAGATCGGGCCTTTACCCTTGAGACATGGATCTTTATCCATTGAAGGTTAGGTCTTTACCCTTGAAACATGGATCTTTGTTCATTGGAGGTCAGTTCTTTACCCTTGAATCATTGATCTTTATCCATTTGAGATCGGGTCTTTACCCTTGAAACATGGATCTTCATCCATAGATCGGGTCTTTACCATTCAAACATGGTTCTTTATCCATTGGAGATAGGGTCTTTACCCTTGAAACATGGATCTTTATCCATTCGAGGTCGGGTCTTTACCATTGAAACATGGATCATTATCCATTGGAGGCCGGGTCTTTACCCTTGAAACATGGATTTTTATCAATTGGAGGCCGGGTCTTTACTCTTGAAACATGGATCTTTATCCATTAGAGATCGGGTATTTACCCTTGAAACATGGATTTTTAACCATTGGAGATCGGGTCTTTACCATTGAAACATGGACCTTTAACCATTGGAGATTGGATTTTTATCCTTCAAACATGGATCTTTATACATTGGAGATCGGGTCTTTACGCTTGAAACATGGATCTTTATCAATTGGAGGTCGGGTCTTTACCCTTGAAACATGGATCTTTATCCATTGGAGGTCGGGCATTTACCCTTGAAACATGGATCTTTATCCATTGGAGGTCGGGTATTTACCCTTGAAACATGGATCTTTATCCATTGGAGTTGGGGTCTTTACCCTTGAAACATGGATTTTTAACCATTGGAGATCGGGTCTTTACCATTGAAACATGGACCTTCAACCATTGGAGATTGGATTTTTATCCTTCAAACATGGATCTTTATACATTGGAGATCGGGTCTTTACGCTTGAAACATGGATCTTTATCAATTGGAGGTCGGGTCTTTACCCTTGAAACATGGATCTTTATCCATTGGAGGTCGGGCATTTACCCTTGAAACATGGATCTTTATCCATTGGAGGTCGGGTATTTACCCTTGAAACATGGATCATTATCCGTTGGAGTTGGGGTCTTTACCCTTGAAACATGGATCTTTATCCATTTTATATCGGGTCTTTACCCTTGAAGCATGGATCTTTATCCATTGGCGATCGGGTCTTTACCCTTGAAACATTGATTCTTTATCCATTGGAGATCGAGACTTTACCCTTGGAAGATGGATCTTTATCCATCAGAGATCAGGTCTTCACCCTTGAAATATGGATCTTTATCCTTTGGAAATTGGGTCTTTACCCTTGTAACATGGATCTTTATCCATTAGAGATCGGGTCTTTACCCTGGAAACATGGATCTTTATCCAATGGAGATCAGGTCTACACCCTTGAAATATGGATCTTTATCCTTTGGAGACTGGTTCTTTATCCATTGGAAGTGGGGTATTTAGCCTTGAAACGTGGATCTTTATGCATTGGAGTTGGGGTCTTTACCCTTGAAACATGGATCTTTATCCAATTGACATTGGGTCTTTACACTTGAAACATGGATCTTTATCCATTGAAGATAGGGTCTTCACCCTTGAAACATGGATCTTTATCCATTTTAGATCTGGTCTTTACCCTTGAAACATAGATCTTTATCCATTGGAGAAAGGGTCTTTACCCTTCAAACATGGATTCTTTATCCATTGGAGATGAAGTCTTTACCCTTGGAACATGAATCTTTATCCATCAGAGATCAGGTCTTTACCATTGAAACATGGACTTTTATCCATTAGAGATCGGGTCTTTACCCTGGAAACATGGATCTTTATCCATTGGAGATCGGGTCTTTACCCTTGAAACATGGATCTTTATCCACTGGAGATCGGGTCTTTACACTTGAAACATGGATCTTTATATACTAGAGATCGGGTCTTTACACTTGAAACATGGATCTTTAGCCATTTAAGATTGGGTCTTTACCCTTGAATCATGGATCTTTATCCATTTAAGATTGGGTCTTTACCCTTGAAACATGGATCTTCATCCATTGGAGATCGGATCTTGACCATTAAAACATGGATCTTTATCCATTGGAGATAGGGTCTTTACCCTTGAAACATGGATCTTTATCCATTCGAGGTTGGGTCTTTACCATTGAAACATGGATCTTTATCCATTGGAGGCCGGGTCTTTACCATTGAAACATGGATCTTTATCCATTGGAGGCCGGGTATTTACCCTTGAAACATGGATCTTTAACCATTGGAGATCGGGTCTTTACCCTTGAAACATGGATCTTTAACCATTGGAGATTGGGTTTTTATCCTTGAAACATGGATCTTTATCCATAAGAGATCGGGTCTTTACGCTTGAAACATGGATATTTATCAATTGGAGGTCTGGTCTTTACCCTTGAAACATGGATCTTTATCCATTGGAGGTCGGGTATTAACCCTTGAAACATGGATCTTTATCCATTGGAGGTCAGGTCTTTACCCTTGAAACATGGATCTTTATCCATTGGAGTTGGGGTCTTTACCCTTGCAACATGGAACTTTATCCATTGGACATTGGGTCTGTACCCTTGAAACATGGATCTTTATCCATTGAAGATCGGGTCTTAACCCTTGAAACATGGATCTTTATCCATTTTTTATCGGGTCTTTACCCTTGAAACATGGATCTTTATCCATTGGAGATTGAATCTTTACCCTTGAAGCATGGATTCTTTATCCATTGGAGATCGAGCCTTTTCCTTTGCAACATGGATCTTTATCCATAAGAGATCAGGTCTTTCTTTGAAATATGGATCTTTATCCTTTGGAAATTGGGTCTTTACCCTTGCAACATGGATCTTTATCCATTAGAGATCGGGTTTTTACCCTTGAAACATGAATCTTTATCCATTGGAGATAGGGTATTTACCCTTGAAACATGGATCTTTATCCAGTGGAGGCCGGGTCTTTACCATTGAAACATGGATCTTTATCCATTGGAGGCTGGGTCTTTACCCTAGAAACATGGATCTTTATCCATTGGAGGTCGGGTCTTTACCCTTGAAACATGGATCTTTATCCATTGGAGATTGGGTTTTTACCCTTGAAAAATGGATCTTTATCCATTGGAGATCAGGTCTTTACCCTTGAAATATGGATCTTTATCAACTGGAGGTCGGGTCTTTACCCTTGAAACATGGATCTTTATCCATTGGAGGTCGGGTATTTACCCTTGAAACATGGATCTTTATGCATTGGAGTTGGGGTCTTTACCCTTGAAACATGGATCTTTATCCATTGGACATTGGGTCTTTACACTTGAAACATGGATCTTTATCCATTGAAGATCGGGTCTTCACCCTTGAAACATGGATCTTTAACCATTTTAGATCGGGTCAAACCCTTGAAACATGGATCTTTATCCATTGGAGATCGGGTCTTTTCCCTTGAAACATGGATCTTTATCCATTGGAGGTCGGGTCTTTACCCTTGAAACATGGATCTTTATCCATTGGAGATTGGGTTTTTACCCTTGATACATGGATCTTTATCCATCAGAGATCAGGTCTTTACCATTGAAACATGGACTTTTATATATTAGAGATCGGGTCTTTACCCTGGAAACATGGATCTTTATCCAATGGAGATCAGGTCTTTACCCTTGAAACATGGATCTTTATCCATTGGAGATCGGGTCTTTACCCTTGAAACATGGATCTTTATCCATTGGAGATCGGGTCTTTACCCTTGAAACATGGATCTTTATCTACTAGAGATCGTGTCTTTACACTTGAAACATGGATCTTTAGCCATTTAAGATTGGGTCTTTACCCTTGAAACATGGATCTTTATCCATTAGAGATCGGGCCTTTACCCTTGAGACATGGATCTTTATCCATTGAAGGTCAGGTCTTTACCCTTGAAGCAAGGATCTTTATTCATTGGAGGTCAGGTCTTTACAATTGAAACATGGATCTTTATCCATTTGAGATCGGGTCTTTACCCTTGAAACATGGATCTTTATCCATTGGACATTGGGTCTTTACACTTGAAACATGGATCCTTATCCATTGAAGATCGGGTCTTCACCCTTGAAACATGGATCTTTATCCATTTTATATCGGGTCTTTACCCTTGAAACATGGATCTTTATCCATTGGCGATCGGGTCTTTACCCTTGAAACATTGATTCTTTATCCATTGGAGATCGAGACTTTACCCTTGGAAGATGGATCTTTATCCATCAGAGATCAGGTCTTCACCCTTGAAATATGGATCTTTATCCTTTGGAAATTGGGTCTTTACCCTTGCAACATGGATCTTTATCCATTAGAGGTCGGGTCTTTACCCTGGAAACATGGATCTTTATCCAATGGAGATCAAGTCTACACCCTTGAAATATGGATCTTTATCCTTTGGAGACCGGGTCTTTATCCATTGGAAGTGGGGTATTTAGCCTTGAAACTTGGATCTTTATGCATTGGAGTTGGGGTCTTTACCCTTGAAACATGGATCTTTATCCAATTGACATTGGGTCTTTACACTTGAAACATGGATCTTTATCCATTGAAGATAGGGTCTTCACCCTTGAAACATGGATCTTTATCCATTTTAGATCTGGTCTTTACCCTTGAAACATAGATCTTTATCCATTGGAGAAAGGGTCTTTACCCTTCAAACATGGATTCTTTATCCATTGGAGATGAAGTCTTTACCCTTGGAACATGAATCTTTATCCATCAGAGATCAGGTCTTTACCATTGAAACATGGACTTTTATCCATTAGAGATCGGGTCTTTACCCTGGAAACATGGATCTTTATCCAATGGAGATCAGGTCTTTACCCTTGAAACATGGATCTTTATCCATTGGAGATCGGGTCTTTACCCTTGAAACATGGATCTTTATCCATTGGAGATCTGGTCTTTACCCTTGAAACATGGATCTTTATCTACTAGAGATCGGGTCTTTACACTTGAAACATGGATCTTTAGCCATTTAAGATTGGGTCTTTACCCTTGAAACATGGATCTTTATCCATTAGAGATCGGGCCTTTACCCTTGAGACATGGATCTTTATCCATTGAAGGTCAGGCCTTTACCCTTGAAACAAGGATCTTTATTCATTGGAGGTCAGGTCTTTACAATTGAAACATGGATCTTTATCCATTTGAGATCGGGTCTTTACCCTTGAAACATGGATCTTCATCCATTGGAGATCGGGTCTTTAAAATTAAAACATGGATCTTTATCCATTGGAGATAGGGTCTTTACCCTTGAAACATGGATCTTTATCCATTCGAGGTCGGGTCTTTACCATTGAAACATGGATCCCTATCCATTGGAGGTCGGGTCTTTACCATTGAAACATGGATCTTTATCCATTGGAGGCCGGGTATTTACCCTTGAAACATGGATCTTTAAACATTTGAGATCGGGTTTTTACCCTTGAAACATGGATCTTTAGCCATTGGAAATTTTGTTTTTATCCTTGAAACATGGATCTTTATCCATTGGAGATCGGGTCTTTACGCTTGAAAAATGGATATTTATCAATTGGAGGTCGGGTCTTTACCCTTGAAACATGGATCTTTATCCATTGGAGGTCGGGTATTTACCCTTGAAACATGGATCTTTATGCATTGGAGTTGGGGTCTTTACCCTTGAAACATGGATCTTTATCCATTGAAGATCGGGTCTTCACCCTTGAAACATGGATCTTTATCCATTTTAGATTCGGTCTTTACCCTTGAAACATGGATCTTTATCCATTGGAGATCGGGTCTTTGCCCTTGAAACATGGATTGTTTATCCATTGGACATCGATTCTTTACCCTTGGAAATTGGAGATCGTTATCCATCAGAGATCAGGTCTTTACCATTGAAATATGGATTTTTATACTTTGGAAATTGGGTCTTTACCTTTGCAACATGGATCTATATCCAATAGGGATCGGGTCTTCACCCTTGAAATATGGATCTTTATCCATTGGAAATCGGGACTTTACCCTTGAAACATTGATTTTTATCCATTGGAAATCGGGACTTTACCCTTGAAACATGGATTTTTATCCATTGGAGATCGGGTCTTTACCCTTAAAACATGGATCTTTATCCATTGAGGATCAGGTCTTCACCCTTGAAACATGGATCTTTATCCATTTTAGATTGGGTCTTTACCCTTGAAACATGGATCTTTATGCATTGGAGATCGGGTCTTTACCCTTGAAACATTGATTCTTTATCCATTAGAGATCGTGACTTTACCCTTGGAACATGGATCTTTATCCATCAGAGATCAGGTCTCTACCATTGAAATATGGATCTTTATCCTTTGGAAATTGGGTCTTTACCCTTGCAACATGGATCTTTATCCATTAGAGATCGGGACTGTACCCTGGAAACATGGATCTTTATCCAGTGGAGATCAGGTCTTCACCCTTGAAGTATGGATCCTTATCCTTTGGAGATCGGGTCTTTATCCATTGGAGGTCTGGTATTTACCCTTGAAATTTGGATCTTTATGCATTGGAGTTGGGGTCTTTACCAATGAAACATGGATCTTTATCCATTGGATATTGGGTCTTTACACTTGAAACATGGATCTTTATCCATTGAAGATCGGGTCTTCACCCTTGAAACATGGATCTTTATTCAATTTAGATCGGCTCTTTACCCTTGAAACATGGATCTTTATCCATTGGAGATAGGGTCTTTACCCTTGAAACATGGATTCTTTATCCATTGGAGATCGAGTCTTTACCCTTGGAACATGAATCTTTATCCATCAGAGATCAGATCTTTACCATTGACATATGGATCTTTATCCATTAGAGATCGGGTCTTTACCCTGGAAACATGGATCTTTATCCAATGGAGATCAGGTCTTTACCCTTGAAACATGGATCTTTATCCATTGGAGATCGGATCTTTACCCTTGAAACATGGATCTTTATCCATTGGAGGTCGGGTCTTTACCCTTGAAACATGGATCTTTATCCATTTTAGATTGGGTCTTTACCCTTGAAACATGGATGTTTATCCATTGGCGATCGGGTCTTTACCCTTGAAACATTGATTCTTTATCCATTGGAGATCGAGACTTTACCCTTGGAACATGGAACTTTATCCCTCAGAGATCAGGTCTTTACCCTTGAAATATGGATCTTTATCCTTTGGAAATTGGGTCTTTACCCTTGCAACATGGATCTTTATCCATTAGAGATCGGGTCTTTACCCTGGAAACATGGATCTTTATCCAATGGAGATCAGGCCTACACCGTATAAATATGGATCTTTATCCTTTGGAGACCGGGTCTTTATCCATTGGAGGTCGGGTATTTACCCTTGAAACTTGGATCTTTATGCATTTGAGTTGGGGTCTATACCCTTGAAACATGGATCTTTATCCATTGGACATTGGGTCTTTACGCTTGAAACATGGATCTTTATCCATTGAAGATAGGGTCTTCACCCTTGAAACATAGATCTTTATCCATTTTAGATCTGGTCTTTACCCTTGAAACATAAATCTTTATCCATTGGAGAAAGGGTCTTTACCCTTCAAACATGGATTCTTTATCCATTGGAGATGAAGTCTTTACCCTTGGAACATGAATCTTTATCCATCAGAGATCAGGTCTTTACCATTGAAATATGGATTTTTATACTTTGGAAATTGGGTCTTTACCTTTGCAACATGGATCTATATCCAATAGGGATCGGGTCTTCACCCTTGAAATATGGATCTTTATCCATTGGAAATCGGGACTTTACCCTTGAAACATTGATTTTTATCCATTGGAAATCGGGACTTTACCCTTGAAACATGGATTTTTATCCATTGGAGATCGGGTCTTTACCCTTAAAACATGGATCTTTATCCATTGAGGATCAGGTCTTCACCCTTGAAACATGGATCTTTATCCATTTTAGATTGGATCTTAACCCTTGAAACATGGACCTTTATGCATTGGAGATCGGGTCTTTACCCTTGAAACATTGATTCTTTATCCATTAGAGATCGTGACTTTACCCTTGGAACATGGATCTTTATCCATCAGAGATCAGGTCTCTACCATTGAAATATGGATCTTTATCCTTTGGAAATTGGGTCTTTACCCTTGCAACATGGATCTTTATCCATTAGAGATCGGGACTTTACCCTGGAAACATGGATCTTTATCCAGTGGAGATCAGGTCTTCACCCTTGAAATATGGATCTTTTTCCTTTGGAGATCGGGTCTTTATCCATTGGAGGTCTGGTATTTACCCTTGAAATTTGGATCTTTATGCATTGGAGTTGGGGTCTTTACCCTTGAAACATGGATCTTTATCCATTGGATATTGGGTCTTTACACTTGAAACATGGATCTTTATCCATTGAAGATCGGGTCTTCACCCTTGAAACATGGATCTTTATCCAATTTAGATCGGCTCTTTACCCTTGAAACATGGATCTTTATCCATTGGATATAGGGTCTTTACCCTTGAAACATGGATTCTTTATCCATTGGAGATCGAGTCTTTACCCTTGGAACATGAATCTTTATCCATCAGAGATCAGATCTTTACCATTGACATATGGATTTTTATCCATTAGAGATCGGGTCTTTACCCTGGAAACATGGATCTTTATCCAATGGAGATCAGGTCTTTACCCTTGAAACATGGATCTTTATCCATTGGAGATCGGGTCTTTACCCTTGAAACATGGATTTTTATCCATTGGAGATCGGGTCTTACCCTTGAAACAAGGATACTTTATCCAATGGGGATCGGGTCTTCACCCTTGAGATATGGATCTTTTTCCATTGGAGACCGGGACTTTATCCATTGGAGGTGGGGTATTTACCCTTGAAACTTGGATCTTTATGCTTTGGAGTTGGGGTCTTTACCCTTGAAACATGGATCTTTATCCATTGGACATTGGGTCTTTACACTTGAAACATGGATCTTTATCCGTTGAAGATAGGGTCTTCACCCTTGAAACATGGATCTTTATCCATTATAGATCGGGTCTTTACCCTTGAAACATAGATCTTTATCCATTGGAGAAAGGGTCTTTACCCTTGAAACATGGATTCTTTATCCATTGGAGATGAAGTCTTTACCCTTGGAACATTAATCTTTATCCATAAGAGATCAGGTCTTTACCATTGAAATATGGATCTTTATCCTTTGGAAATTGGGTCTTTACCCTTGCAACATGGATCTTTATCCATTAGAGATCGGGTCTTTACCCTGGACACATGGATCTTTATCGGATGGAGATCAGGTCTACACCCTTGAAATATGGATCTTTATACTTTGGAGACCGGGTCTTTATCCATTGGAGGTGGGGTATTTACCCTTGAAACTTGGACCTTTATGCATTGGTGTTGGGGTCTTTACCCTTGAAACATGGATCTTTATCCATTGGACATTGGGTCTTTACACTTGAAACATGGATCTTTATCCATTGAAGATAGGGTCTTCACCCTTGAAACATGGATCTTTATCCATTTTAGATCGGGTCTTTACCCTTGAAACATAGATCTTTATCCATTGGAGAAAGGGTCTTTAGCCTTGAAACATGGATTCTTTATCCATTAGAGATGAAGTCTTTACCCTTGGAACATGAATCTTTATCCATCAGAGATCAGGTCTTTACCATGGAAATATGGATCTTTATCCTTTGGAAATTGTGTCTTTACCCTTGCAACATGGATCTTTATCCATTAGAGATCGGGTCTTTACCCTGGAAACATGGATCTTTATCCAATGGAGATCAGGTCTTTACCCTTGAAACATGGATCTTTATCCATTGGAGATCGGGTCTTTAACCTTGAAACATGGATCTTTATCCATTGGAGATCGGGTCTTTACCCTTGAATCATGGATCTTTATCTATTGGAGATCGGGTATTTACACTTGAAACATGGATCTTTAGCCATTAAAGATTGGGTCTTTACCCTTGAAACATGGATCTTTATCCATTAGAGATCGGGCCTTTACCCTTGAGACATGGATCTTTATCCATTGAAGGTCAGGTCTTTAGCCTTGAAACATGGATCTTTATTCATTGGAGGTCAGGTCTTTACCCTTGAAACATGGATCTTTATCCATTTGAGATCGGGTCTTTACCCTTGAAACATGGATCGTCATCCATTGGAGATCGGGTCTTTACCATTGAAACATGGATCTTTATCCATTGGAGGCCGGGTATTTACCGTTGAAATATGGATCTTTAAACATTGGAGATCGGGTCTTTACCCTTGAAACATGGATCTTTAACCATTGGAGATTGGGTTTTTATCCTTGAAACATGGATCTTTATCCATTGGAGATCGGGTCTTTACGCTTGAAACATGGATATTTATCAATTGGAGGTCTGGTCTTTACCCTTAAAGCATGGATCTTTATCCATTGTAGGTCGGGTATTAACCCTTGAAACTTGGATCTTTATCCATTGGAGGTCAAGTGTTTACCCTTGAAACATGGATCTTTATCATTTGGAGGTGGGGTCTTTACCCTTGCAACATGGAACTTTAACCATTGGACATTGGGTCTTTACCCTTGAAACATGGATCTTTATCCATTGAAGATCGGGTCTTCACCCTTTAAACATGGATCTTTATCCATTTTTTATCGGGTCTTTACCCTTGAAACATGGATCTTTATCCATTGGAGATCGAGCCTTTACCTTTGGAACATGGATCTTTATCCATAAGAGATCAGGTCTTTCATTGAAATATGGATCATTATCCTTTGGAAATTGTGTCTTTACCCTTGCAACATGGATCTTTATCCATTAGAGATCGGGTCTTTACCCTTGAAACATGGATCATTATCCTATGGATATCGGGTCTTCACCATTGAAATATGGATCTTTATCTATTGGAAATCGGGTCTTTACCCTTGAAACATGGATCTTTATCCATTGGAGATAGGGTCTTTACCCATGAAACATGGATCTTTATCCATTGAAGGTCAGGTCTTTACCCTTGAAACATGGATCTTTGTTCATTGGAGGTGAAGACTTTACCCTTGAAACATGGATCTTTATCCATTTGAGATCGGGTCTTTACCATTAAAACATGGATCTTTATCCATTGGAGATAGGGTCTTTACCCTTGGAACATGGATCTTTGTTCATTGGAGGTCAGGACTTTACCCTTGAAACATGGATCTTTATCCATTCGAAGTCGGGTCTTTACCATTGAAACATGGATCTTTATCCATTGGAGGCCGGGTCTTTACCCTTGAAACATGGATCTTTATCCATTGGAGGCCGGGTCTTTACTCTTGAAACATAGATCTTTATCCATTAGAGATCGGGTATTTACCCTTGAAACATGGATCTTTAACCATTGGAGATCGGGTCTTTACCATTGAAACATGGACCTTTAACCATTGGAGATTGGATTTTTATCCTTGAAACATGGATCTTTATACATTGGAGATCGGGTCTTTACGCTTGAAACATGGATCTTTATCAATTGGAGGTCGGGTCTTTACCCTTGAAACATGAATCTTTATCCATTGGAGGTCGGGTATTTACCCTTGAAACATGGATCTTTATCCATTGGAGGTCGGGTCTTTACCCTTGAAACATGGATCTTTATCCATTGGAGTTGGGGTCTTTACCCTTGCAACATGGAACTTTATCCATTGGACATTGGGTCTTTACCCTTGAAACATGGATGTTTATCCATTGAGGATCGGGTCTTCACCCTTGAAACATGGATCTTTTTCCATTTTAGATCGGGTCTTTACCCTTGAAACATGGATTCTTTATCCATTGGAGGTCAGGTCTTTACCCTTGAAACATGGATCTCTATCCATTTGAGGTCGGGTCTTTACCATTGAAACATGGATCTTTATCCATTGGAGATCGAGTCTTTACCTTTGGAACATGGATCATTATCCATAAGAGATCAGGTCTTTATTTGAAATATGGATCCTTATCCTTTGGAAATTTGGTCTTTACCCTTGCAACATGGATCTTTATCCATTAGAGATCGGGTCTTTACCCTTGAAACATGGATGTTACCCTTGAAACATGGATGTTTAACCATTGGAAGCCGGGTCTTTACCATTGAAACTTTGATCTTTATCCATTAGAGGCCAGGACTTTACCCTTCAAACATGGATCTTTATCCACTGGAGGTTGAGTATTTAACCTTGAAACATGGATCTTTATCCATTAGAGATCGGGTCTTAACCCTTGAAACATGGATCTTTAACCATTAGAGATCGGGTCTTTATCCTTGAAACATAGATCTTTATCCATTATAGATTGGGTTTTTACCTTGAAACATGGATCTTTATTCTTTGGAGATCGTGTCGTCACCCTTGAAATGTGGATCATTATCAATTGGAGGTCGGGTCTT
The DNA here is from genome assembly GCA_947685225.1 of Garcia nutans. NCBI lineage: Eukaryota > Viridiplantae > Streptophyta > Magnoliopsida > Malpighiales > Euphorbiaceae > Garcia > Garcia nutans. The sequence continues at coordinate 31,018,679 of CANTUV010000011.1, read as the reverse complement.
TACCCTTGAAACATGGATCTTTATCCATTGGAGGTCTGGTATTTACCCTTGAAACATGGATCTTTATCCATTGGAGATCGGGTCTTTACCCTTGAAATATGGATCTTTATCTTTTGGAAATTGGGTCTTCACCCTTGCAACATGGATCTTCATCCATTAGAGATCGGGACTTTACCCTTGAAACATTGATCTTTATCCAGTGGAGATCAGGTCTTCACCCTTGAAATATGGATCTTTATCCTTTGGAGATCGGGTCTTTATCCATTGGAGGTCGGGTATTTACCCTTGAAACTTGGTTCTTTATGCATTGGAGTTGGGGTCTTTACCCTTGAAACATGGATCTTTATCCATTGGACATTGGGTCTTTACACTTGAAACATGGATCCTTATCCATTGAAGATCGAGTCTTCACCCTTGAAACATGGATCTTTATCCATTTTAGATCGGGTCTTTACCCTTGAAACATGGATCTTTATCCATTGGAGATAGGGTCTTTACCCTTGAAATATGGATTCTTTATCCATTGGAGATCGAGTCTTTACCCTTGGAACATGAATCTTTATCCATCGAAGATCAGATCTTTACCATTGAAATATGGATCTTTATCCATTAGAGATCGGGTCTTTACCCTGGAAACATTGATCTTTATCTAATGGAGATTAGGTCTTTACCCTTGAAACATGGATCTTTATCCATTGGAGATCGGATCTTTACCCTTGAAACATGGATCTTTATCCATTGGAGATCGGGTCTTTACCACTGAAACATGGATCTTTATCTACTAGAGATCGGGTCTTTACACTTGAAACATGGATCTTTAGCCATTTAAGATTGGGTCTTTACCCTTGAAACATGGATCTATATCCATTAGAGATCGGGCCTTTACCCTTGAGACATGGATCTTTATCCATTGAAGGTTAGGTCTTTACCCTTGAAACATGGATCTTTGTTCATTGGAGGTCAGGTCTTTAATCTTGAATCATTTATCTTTATCCATTTGAGATCGGGTCTTTACCCTTGAAACATGGATCTTCATCCATTGGAGATCGGGTCTTTACCATTAAAACATGGATCTTTATCCATTGGAGATAGGGTCTTTACCCTTGAAACATGGATCTTTATCCATTCGAGGTCGGGTCTTTACCATTGAAACATGGATCTTTATCCATTGGAGGCCAGGTCATTACCCTTGAAACATGGATCTTTATCCATTGGAGGCCGTGTCTTTACTCTTGAAACATGGATCTTTATCCATTAGAGATCGTGTATTTACCCTTGAAACATGGATATTTAACCATTGGAGATCGGGTCTTTACTATTGAAACATGGACCTTTAACCATTGGAGATTGGATTTTTATCCTTGAAAAATGGATCTTTATACATTGGAGATCGGGTCTTTACGCTTGAAACATGGATCTTTATCAATTGGAGGTCGGGTCTTTACCCTTGGAACATGGATCTTTATCCATTGGAGGTCGGGTATTTACCCTTGAAACATGGATCTTTATCCATTGGAGGCCGGGTCTTTACTCTTGAAACATGGATCTTTATCCATTAGAGATCGGGTATTTACCCTTGAAACATGGATCTTTAACCATTGGAGATCGGGTCTTTACCATTGAAACATGTACCTATAACCATTGGAGATTGGATTTTTATCCTTGAAACATGGATCTTTATACATTGGAGATCGGGTCTTTACGCTTGAAACATGGATCTTTATCAATTGGAGGTCGGGTCTTTACCCTTGAAACATGAATCTTTATCCATTGGAGGTCGGGTATTTACCCTTGAAACATGGATCTTTATCCATTGGAGGTCGTGTCTTTACCCTTGAAACATGGATCTTTATCCATTGGAGTTGGGGTCTTTACCCTTGCAACATGGAACTTTATCCATTGGACATTGGGTCTTTACCCTTGAAACATGGATGTTTATCCATTGAAGATCGGGTCTTCACCCTTGAAACATGGATCTTTATACATTTTAGATCGGGTCTTTACCCTTGAAACAGGGATTCTTTATCCATTGGAGGTCAGGTCTTTACCCTTGAAACATGGATCTCTATCCATTTGAGGTCGGGTCTTTACCATTGAAACATGGATCTTTATCCATTGGAGATCGAGTCTTTACCCTTGAAACATAGATTCTTTATCCACTGGAGATCGAGTCTTTAACTTTGGAACATGGATCTTTATCCATAAGAGATCAGGTCTTTAATTGAAATATGGATCTCTATCCATTGGAGGCCGTGTCTTTACTCTTGAAACATGGATCTTTATCCATTAGAGATCGGGTATTTACCCTTGAAACATGGATCTTTAACCATTGGAGATCGGGTCTTTACCATTGAAACATGTACCTTTAACCATTGGAGATTGGATTTTTATCCTTGAAACATGGATCTTTATACATTGGAGATCGGGTCTTTACGCTTGAAACATGGATCTTTATCAATTGGAGGTCGGGTCTTTACCCTTGAAACATGAATCTTTATCCATTGGAGGTCGGGTATTTACCCTTGAAACATGGATCTTTATCCATTGGAGGTCGGGTCTTTACCCTTGAAACATGGATCTTTATCCATTGGAGTTGGGGTCTTTACCCTTGCAACATGGAACTTTATCCATTGGACATTGGGTCTTTACCCTTGAAACATGGATGTTTATCCATTGAGGATCGGGTCTTCACCCTTGAAACATGGATCTTTTTCCATTTTAGATCGGGTCTTTACCCTTGAAACATGGATTCTTTATCCATTGGAGGTCAGGTCTTTACCCTTGAAACATGGATCTCTATCCATTTGAGGTCGGGTCTTTACCATTGAAACATGGATCTTTATCCATTGGAGATCGAGTCTTTACCCTTGAAACATAGATTCTTTATCCATTGGAGATCGAGTCTTTACCTTTGGAACATGGATCATTATCCATAAGAGATCAGGTCTTTATTTGAAATATGGATCCTTATCCTTTGGAAATTTGGTCTTTACCCTTGCAACATGGATCTTTATCCATTAGAGATCGGGTCTTTACCCTTGAAACATGGATGTTACCCTTGAAACATGGATGTTTAACCATTGGAAGCCGGGTCTTTACCATTGAAACTTTGATCTTTATCCATTAGAGGCCAGGACTTTACCCTTCAAACATGGATCTTTATCCACTGGAGGTTGAGTATTTAACCTTGAAACATGGATCTTTATCCATTAGAGATCGGGTCTTAACCCTTGAAACATGGATCTTTAACCATTAGAGATCGGGTCTTTATCCTTGAAACATAGATCTTTATCCATTATAGATTGGGTTTTTACCTTGAAACATGGATCTTTATTCTTTGGAGATCGTGTCGTCACCCTTGAAATGTGGATCATTATCAATTGGAGGTCGGGTCTTTACCCTTGAAACATGGATCTTTATCCATTGGAGGTCTGGTATTTACCCTTGAAACATGGATCTTTATCCATTGGAGATCGGGTCTTTACCCTTGAAATATGGATCTTTATCTTTTGGAAATTGGGTCTTCACCCTTGCAACATGGATCTTCATCCATTAGAGATCGGGACTTTACCCTTGAAACATTGATCTTTATCCAGTGGAGATCAGGTCTTCACCCTTGAAATATGGATCTTTATCCTTTGGAGATCGGGTCTTTATCCATTGGAGGTCGGGTATTTACCCTTGAAACTTGGTTCTTTATGCATTGAAGTTGGGGTCTTTACCCTTGAAACATGGATCTTTATCCATTGGACATTGGGTCTTTACACTTGAAACATGGATCCTTATCCATTGAAGATCGAGTCTTCACCCTTGAAACATGGATCTTTATCCATTTTAGATCGGGTCTTTACCCTTGAAACATGGATCTTTATCCATTGGAGATAGGGTCTTTACCCTTGAAATATGGATTCTTTATCCATTGGAGATCGAGTCTTTACCCTTGGAACATGAATCTTTATCCATCGAAGATCAGATCTTTACCATTGAAATATGGATCTTTATCCATTAGAGATCGGGTCTTTACCCTGGAAACATTGATCTTTATCTAATGGAGATTAGGTCTTTACCCTTGAAACATGGATCCTTATCCATTGGAGATCGGATCTTTACCCTTGAAACATGGATCTTTATCCATTGGAGATCGGGTCTTTACCACTGAAACATGGATCTTTATCTACTAGAGATCGGGTCTTTACACTTGAAACATGGATCTTTAGCCATTTAAGATTGGGTCTTTACCCTTGAAACATGGATCTATATCCATTAGAGATCGGGCCTTTACCCTTGAGACATGGATCTTTATCCATTGAAGGTTAGGTCTTTACCCTTGAAACATGGATCTTTGTTCATTGGAGGTCAGGTCTTTAATCTTGAATCATTTATCTTTATCCATTTGAGATCGGGTCTTTACCCTTGAAACATGGATCTTCATCCATTGGAGATCGGGTCTTTACCATTAAAACATGGATCTTTATCCATTGGAGATAGGGTCTTTACCCTTGAAACATGGATCTTTATCCATTCGAGGTCGGGTCTTTACCATTGAAACATGGATCTTTATCCATTGGAGGCCAGGTCATTACCCTTGAAACATGGATCTTTATCCATTGGAGGCCGTGTCTTTACTCTTGAAACATGGATCTTTATCCATTAGAGATCGTGTATTTACCCTTGAAACATGGATATTTAACCATTGGAGATCGGGTCTTTACTATTGAAACATGGACCTTTAACCATTGGAGATTGGATTTTTATCCTTGAAAAATGGATCTTTATACATTGGAGATCGGGTCTTTACGCTTGAAACATGGATCTTTATCAATTGGAGGTCGGGTCTTTACCCTTGGAACATGGATCTTTATCCATTGGAGGTCGGGTATTTACCCTTGAAACATGGATCTTTATCCATTGGAGGCCGGGTCTTTACTCTTGAAACATGGATCTTTATCCATTAGAGATCGGGTATTTACCCTTGAAACATGGATCTTTAACCATTGGAGATCGGGTCTTTACCATTGAAACATGTACCTATAACCATTGGAGATTGGATTTTTATCCTTGAAACATGGATCTTTATACATTGGAGATCGGGTCTTTACGCTTGAAACATGGATCTTTATCAATTGGAGGTCGGGTCTTTACCCTTGAAACATGAATCTTTATCCATTGGAGGTCGGGTATTTACCCTTGAAACATGGATCTTTATCCATTGGAGGTCGTGTCTTTACCCTTGAAACATGGATCTTTATCCATTGGAGTTGGGGTCTTTACCCTTGCAACATGGAACTTTATCCATTGGACATTGGGTCTTTACCCTTGAAACATGGATGTTTATCCATTGAAGATCGGGTCTTCACCCTTGAAACATGGATCTTTATACATTTTAGATCGGGTCTTTACCCTTGAAACAGGGATTCTTTATCCATTGGAGGTCAGGTCTTTACCCTTGAAACATGGATCTCTATCCATTTGAGGTCGGGTCTTTACCATTGAAACATGGATCTTTATCCATTGGAGATCGAGTCTTTACCCTTGAAACATAGATTCTTTATCCACTGGAGATCGAGTCTTTAACTTTGGAACATGGATCTTTATCCATAAGAGATCAGGTCTTTAATTGAAATATGGATCTCTATCCATTGGAGGCCGTGTCTTTACTCTTGAAACATGGATCTTTATCCATTAGAGATCGGGTATTTACCCTTGAAACATGGATCTTTAACCATTGGAGATCGGGTCTTTACCATTGAAACATGTACCTTTAACCATTGGAGATTGGATTTTTATCCTTGAAACATGGATCTTTATACATTGGCGATCGGGTCTTTACGCTTGAAACATGGATCTTTATCAATTGGAGGTCGGGTCTTTACCCTTGAAACATGAATCTTTATCCATTGGAGGTCGGGTATTTACCCTTGAAACATGGATCTTTATCCATTGGAGGTCGGGTCTTTACCCTTGAAACATGGATCTTTATCCATTGGAGTTGGGGTCTTTACCCTTGCAACATGGAACTTTATCCATTGGACATTGGGTCTTCACCCTTGAAACATGGATGTTTATCCTTTGAAGATCGGGTCTTCACCCTTGAAACATGGATCTTTATACATTTTAGATCGGGTCTTTACCCTTGAAACATGGATTCTTTATCCATTGGAGGTCAGGTCTTTACCCTTGAAACATGGATCTGCGTCCATTTGAGGTCGGGTCTTTACCATTGAAACATGGATCTTTATCCATTGGAGATCGAGTCTTTACCCTTGAAACATAGATTCTTTATCCATTGGAGATCGAGTCTTTACCTTTGGAACATGGATCTTTATCCATAAGAGATCAGGTCTTTCCTTGAAATATGGATCTTTATCCTTTGGAAATTTGGTCTTTACCCTTGCAACATGGATCTTTATCCATTAGAGATCGGGTCTTTATCCTTGAAACATGGATGTTTAACCATTGGAAGCCGGGTCTTTACCATTGAAACTTGGATCTTTATCCATTAAAGGCCGGGACTTTACCCTTGAAACATGGATCTTTATCCATTGGAGGTTGAGTCTTTAACCTTGAAACATGGATCTTCATCCATTGGAGATCGGGTCTTTACCATTAAAACATGGATCTTTATCCATTGGAGATAGGGTCTTTACCCTTGAAACATGGATCTTTATCCATTCGAGGTCGGGTCTTTACCATTGAAACATGGATCTTTATCCATTGGAGGCCAGGTCATTACCCTTGAAACATGGATCTTTATCCATTGGAGGCCGTGTCTTTACTCTTGAAACATGGATCTTTATCCATTAGAGATCGTGTATTTACCCTTGAAACATGGATATTTAACCATTGGAGATCGGGTCTTTACTATTGAAACATGGACCTTTAACCATTGGAGATTGGATTTTTATCCTTGAAAAATGGATCTTTATACATTGGAGATCGGGTCTTTACGCTTGAAACATGGATCTTTATCAATTGGAGGTCGGGTCTTTACCCTTGGAACATGGATCTTTATCCATTGGAGGTCGGGTATTTACCCTTGAAACATGGATCTTTATCCATTGGAGGCCGGGTCTTTACTCTTGAAACATGGATCTTTATCCATTAGAGATCGGGTATTTACCCTTGAAACATGGATCTTTAACCATTGGAGATCGGGTCTTTACCATTGAAACATGTACCTATAACCATTGGAGATTGGATTTTTATCCTTGAAACATGGATCTTTATACATTGGAGATCGGGTCTTTACGCTTGAAACATGGATCTTTATCAATTGGAGGTCGGGTCTTTACCCTTGAAACATGAATCTTTATCCATTGGAGGTCGGGTATTTACCCTTGAAACATGGATCTTTATCCATTGGAGGTCGTGTCTTTACCCTTGAAACATGGATCTTTATCCATTGGAGTTGGGGTCTTTACCCTTGCAACATGGAACTTTATCCATTGGACATTGGGTCTTTACCCTTGAAACATGGATGTTTATCCATTGAAGATCGGGTCTTCACCCTTGAAACATGGATCTTTATACATTTTAGATCGGGTCTTTACCCTTGAAACAGGGATTCTTTATCCATTGGAGGTCAGGTCTTTACCCTTGAAACATGGATCTCTATCCATTTGAGGTCGGGTCTTTACCATTGAAACATGGATCTTTATCCATTGGAGATCGAGTCTTTACCCTTGAAACATAGATTCTTTATCCACTGGAGATCGAGTCTTTAACTTTGGAACATGGATCTTTATCCATAAGAGATCAGGTCTTTAATTGAAATATGGATCTCTATCCATTGGAGGCCGTGTCTTTACTCTTGAAACATGGATCTTTATCCATTAGAGATCGGGTATTTACCCTTGAAACATGGATCTTTAACCATTGGAGATCGGGTCTTTACCATTGAAACATGTACCTTTAACCATTGGAGATTGGATTTTTATCCTTGAAACATGGATCTTTATACATTGGCGATCGGGTCTTTACGCTTGAAACATGGATCTTTATCAATTGGAGGTCGGGTCTTTACCCTTGAAACATGAATCTTTATCCATTGGAGGTCGGGTATTTACCCTTGAAACATGGATCTTTATCCATTGGAGGTCGGGTCTTTACCCTTGAAACATGGATCTTTATCCATTGGAGTTGGGGTCTTTACCCTTGCAACATGGAACTTTATCCATTGGACATTGGGTCTTCACCCTTGAAACATGGATGTTTATCCTTTGAAGATCGGGTCTTCACCCTTGAAACATGGATCTTTATACATTTTAGATCGGGTCTTTACCCTTGAAACATGGATTCTTTATCCATTGGAGGTCAGGTCTTTACCCTTGAAACATGGATCTGCGTCCATTTGAGGTCGGGTCTTTACCATTGAAACATGGATCTTTATCCATTGGAGATCGAGTCTTTACCCTTGAAACATAGATTCTTTATCCATTGGAGATCGAGTCTTTACCTTTGGAACATGGATCTTTATCCATAAGAGATCAGGTCTTTCCTTGAAATATGGATCTTTATCCTTTGGAAATTTGGTCTTTACCCTTGCAACATGGATCTTTATCCATTAGAGATCGGGTCTTTATCCTTGAAACATGGATGTTTAACCATTGGAAGCCGGGTCTTTACCATTGAAACTTGGATCTTTATCCATTAAAGGCCGGGACTTTACCCTTGAAACATGGATCTTTATCCATTGGAGGTTGAGTCTTTAACCTTGAAACATGGATCTTCATCCATTGGAGATCGGGTCTTTACCATTAAAACATGGATCTTTATCCATTGGAGATAGGGTCTTTACCCTTGAAACATGGATCTTTATCCATTCGAGGTCGGGTCTTTACCATTGAAACATGGATCTTTATCCATTGGAGGCCAGGTCATTACCCTTGAAACATGGATCTTTATCCATTGGAGGCCGTGTCTTTACTCTTGAAACATGGATCTTTATCCATTAGAGATCGTGTATTTACCCTTGAAACATGGATATTTAACCATTGGAGATCGGGTCTTTACTATTGAAACATGGACCTTTAACCATTGGAGATTGGATTTTTATCCTTGAAAAATGGATCTTTATACATTGGAGATCGGGTCTTTACGCTTGAAACATGGATCTTTATCAATTGGAGGTCGGGTCTTTACCCTTGGAACATGGATCTTTATCCATTGGAGGTCGGGTATTTACCCTTGAAACATGGATCTTTATCCATTGGAGGCCGGGTCTTTACTCTTGAAACATGGATCTTTATCCATTAGAGATCGGGTATTTACCCTTGAAACATGGATCTTTAACCATTGGAGATCGGGTCTTTACCATTGAAACATGTACCTATAACCATTGGAGATTGGATTTTTATCCTTGAAACATGGATCTTTATACATTGGAGATCGGGTCTTTACGCTTGAAACATGGATCTTTATCAATTGGAGGTCGGGTCTTTACCCTTGAAACATGAATCTTTATCCATTGGAGGTCGGGTATTTACCCTTGAAACATGGATCTTTATCCATTGGAGGTCGTGTCTTTACCCTTGAAACATGGATCTTTATCCATTGGAGTTGGGGTCTTTACCCTTGCAACATGGAACTTTATCCATTAGACATTGGGTCTTTACCCTTGAAACATGGATGTTTATCCATTGAAGATCGGGTCTTCACCCTTGAAACATGGATCTTTATACATTTTAGATCGGGTCTTTACCCTTGAAACAGGGATTCTTTATCCATTGGAGGTCAGGTCTTTACCCTTGAAACATGGATCTCTATCCATTTGAGGTCGGGTCTTTACCATTGAAACATGGATCTTTATCCATTGGAGATCGAGTCTTTACCCTTGAAACATAGATTCTTTATCCACTGGAGATCGAGTCTTTAACTTTGGAACATGGATCTTTATCCATAAGAGATCAGGTCTTTAATTGAAATATGGATCTCTATCCATTGGAGGCCGTGTCTTTACTCTTGAAACATGGATCTTTATCCATTAGAGATCGGGTATTTACCCTTGAAACATGGATCTTTAACCATTGGAGATCGGGTCTTTACCATTGAAACATGTACCTTTAACCATTGGAGATTGGATTTTTATCCTTGAAACATGGATCTTTATACATTGGCGATCGGGTCTTTACGCTTGAAACATGGATCTTTATCAATTGGAGGTCGGGTCTTTACCCTTGAAACATGAATCTTTATCCATTGGAGGTCGGGTATTTACCCTTGAAACATGGATCTTTATCCATTGGAGGTCGGGTCTTTACCCTTGAAACATGGATCTTTATCAATTGGAGTTGGGGTCTTTACCCTTGCAACATGGAACTTTATCCATTGGACATTGGGTCTTCACCCTTGAAACATGGATGTTTATCCTTTGAAGATCGGGTCTTCACCCTTGAAACATGGATCTTTATACATTTTAGATCGGGTCTTTACCCTTGAAACATGGATTCTTTATCCATTGGAGGTCAGGTCTTTACCCTTGAAACATGGATCTGCGTCCATTTGAGGTCGGGTCTTTACCATTGAAACATGGATCTTTATCCATTGGAGATCGAGTCTTTACCCTTGAAACATAGATTCTTTATCCATTGGAGATCGAGTCTTTACCTTTGGAACATGGATCTTTATCCATAAGAGATCAGGTCTTTCCTTGAAATATGGATCTTTATCCTTTGGAAATTTGGTCTTTACCCTTGCAACATGGATCTTTATCCATTAGAGATCGGGTCTTTATCCTTGAAACATGGATGTTTAACCATTGGAAGCCGGGTCTTTACCATTGAAACTTGGATCTTTATCCATTAAAGGCCGGGACTTTACCCTTGAAACATGGATCTTTATCCATTGGAGGTTGAGTCTTTAACCTTGAAACATGGATCTTTATCCATTAGAGATCGGGTCTTAACCCTTGAAACATGGATCTTTAACCATTAGCGATCAGGTCTTTATCCTTGAAACATGGATCTTTAACCATTAGAGATCAGGTCTTTATCCTTTAAACATAGATCTTTATCCATTGGAGATTGGGTTTTTACCCTTGAAACATGGATCTTTATTCATGGAAATCGTGTCGTTACCCTTGAAATATGGATCTTTATCAATTGGAGGTCGGGTCTTTACCCTTGAAACATGGATCTTTATCCATTAGAGGTCTGGTATTTACCCTTGAAACATGGATCTTTATCCATTGGAGATCGGGTCTTTACCCTTGAAATATGGATCTTTATCTTTTGGAAATTGGGTCTTTACCCTTGCAACATGGATCTTCATCCATTAGAGATCGGGACTTTACCCTTGAAACATGGATCTTTATCCAGTGGAGATCAGGTCTTCACCCTTGAAATATGGATCTTTATCCTTTGGAGATCGGGTCTTTATCCATTGGAGGTCGGGTATTTACTCTTGAAACTTGGATCTTTATGCATTGGAGTTGGGGTCTTTACCCTTGAAACATGGATCTTTATCAATTGGACATTGGGTCTTTACACTTGAAACATGGATCTTTATCCATTGAAGATCGGGTCTTCACCCTTAAAACATGGATCTTTATCCATTTTAGATCGGGTCTTTACCCTTGAAACATGGATCTTTATCCATTGGAGATAGGGTCTTTACCCTTGAAATATGGATTCTTTATCCATTGGAGTTCGAGTCTTTACCCTTGGAACATGAATCTTTATCCATCGGAGATCAGATCTTTACCATTGAAATATGGATCTTTATCCATTAGAGATCGGGTCTTTACCCTTGAAACATGGATCTATATCCATTAGAGATCGGGCCTTTACCCTTGAGACATGGATCTTTGTCCATTGGAGATCGGGTCTTTACCACTGAAACATGGATCTTTATCTACTAGAGATCGGGTCTTTACACTTGAAACATGGATCTTTAGCCATTTAAGATAGGGTCTTTACCCTTGAAACATGGATCTATATCCATTAGAGATCGGGCCTTTACCCTTGAGACATGGATCTTTATCCATTGAAGGTTAGGTCTTTACCCTTGAAACATGGATCTTTGTTCATTGGAGGTCAGGTCTTTACCCTTAAATCATTGATCTTTATCCATTTCAGATCGGGTCTTTACCCTTGAAACATGGATCTTCATCCATTGGAGATCGGGTCTTTACCATTAAAACATGGATCTTTATCCATTGGAGATAGGGTCTTTACCATTGAAACATGGATCTTTATCCATTCGAGGTCGGGTCTTTACCATTGAAACATGGATCTTTATACATTGGAGGCCGGGTCTTTACCCTTGAAACATGGATCTTTATCCATTGGAGGCCGTGTCTTTACTCTTGAAATATGGATCTTTATCCATTAGAGATCGGGTATTTACCCTAGAAACATGGATCTTTAACCATTGGAGATCAGGTCTTTACCATTGAAACATGGACCTTTAACCATTGGAGATTGGATTTTTATCCTTGAAACATGGATCTTTATACATTGGAGATCGGGTCTTTACGCTTGAAACATGGATCTTTATCAATTGGAGGTCGGGTCTTTACCCTTGGAACATGGATCTTTATCCATTGGAGGTCGGGTATTTACCCTTGAAACATGGATCTTTATCCATTGGAGGCCGGGTCTTTACTCTTGAAACATGGATCTTTATCAATTAGAGATCGGGTATTTACCCTTGGAACATGGATCTTTAACCATTGGAGATCGGGTCTTTACCATTGAAACATGGACCTTTAACCATTGGAGATTGGATTTTTATCCTTGAAACATGGATCTTTATACATTGGAGATCGGGTCTTTACGCTTGAAACATGGATCTTTATCAATTGGAGGTCGGGTCTTTACCCTTGGAACATGGATCTTTATCCATTGGAGGTCAGGTATTTACCCTTCAAACATGGATCTTTATCCATTGGAGGCCGGGTCTTTACTCTTGAAACATGGATCTTTATCAATTAGAGATCGGGTATTTACCCTTGGAACATGGATCTTTAACCATTGGAGATCGGGTCTTTACCATTGAAACATGGACCTTTAACCATTGGAGATTGGATTTTTATCCTTGAAACATGGATCTTTATACATTGGAGATCGGGTCTTTACGCTTGAAACATGGATCTTTATCAATTGGAGGTCGGGTCTTTACCCTTGGAACATGGATCTTTATCCATTGGAGGTCAGGTATTTACCCTTCAAACATGGATCTTTATCCATTGGAGGCCGGGTCTTTACTCTTGAAACATGGATCTTTATCCATTAGAGATCGGGTATTTACCCTTGAAACATGGATCTTTAACCATTGGAGATTGGGTCTTTACCATTGAAACATGTACCTTTAACCATTGGAGATTGGATTTTTATCCTTGAAACATGGATCTTTATACATTGGAGATCGGGTCTTTACGCTTGAAACATGGATCTTTATCAATTGGAGGTCAGGTCTTTACCCTTGAAACATGAATCTTTATCCATTGGAGGTCGGGTATTTACCCTTGAAACATGGATCTTTATCCATTGGAGTTGGGGTCTTTACCCTTGCAACATGGAACTTTATCCATTGGACATTGGGTCTTTACCCTTGAAACATGGATGTTTATCCATTGAAGATCGGGTCTTCACCCTTGAAATATGGATCTTTATACATTTTAGATCGGGTCTTTACCCTTGAAACATGGATTCTTTATCCACTGGAGGTCAGGTCTTTACCCTTGAAACATGGATCTCTATCCATTTGAGGTCGGGTCTTTACCATTGAAACATGGATCTTTATCCATTGGAGATCGAGTCTTTACCCTTGAAACATAGATTCTTTATCCATTGGAGATCGAGTCTTTACCTTTGGAACATGGATCTTTATCCATAAGAGATCAGGTCTTTCCTTGAAATATGGATCTTTATCCTTTGGAAATTTGGTCTTTACCCTTGCAACATGGATCTTTATCCATTAGAGATCGGGTCTTTACCCTTGAAACATGGATGTTTAACCTTTGGAAGCTGGGTCTTTACCATTAAAACTTGGATCTTTATCCATTAGAGGCCGGGACTTTACCCTTGAAACATGGATCTTTATCCATTGGAGGTTGAGTCTTTAACCTTGAAACATGGATCTTTATCCATTAGAGATCGGGTCTTTATCCTTGAAACATGGATCTTTAACCATTAGAGATTGGGTTTTTACCCTTGAGACATGGATCTTTATTCATTGGAAATCGTGTCGTTACCCTTGAAATATGGATCTTTATCAATTGGAGGGCGGGTCTTTACCCTTGAAACATGGATCTTTATCCATTAGAGGTCTGGTATTTACCCTTGAAACATGGATCTTTATCCATTGGAGATCGGGTCTTTACCCTTGAAATATGGATCTTTATCTTTTGGAAATTGGGTCTTTACTCTTGCAACATGGATCTTCATCCATTAGATATCGGGACTTTACCCTTGAAACATGGATCTTTATCCAGTGGAGATCAGGTCTTCACCCTTGAAATATGGATCTTTCTCCTTTGGAGATCGGGTCTTTATCCATTGGAGGTCGGGTATTTACCCTTGAAACATGGATCTTTATGCATTGGAGTTGGGGTCTTTACCCTTGAAACATGGATCTTTATCCATTGGACATTGGGTCTTTACACTTGAAACATGGATCTTTATCCATTGAAGATCGGGTCTTCACCCTTGAAACATGGATCTTTATCCATTTTAGATCGGGTCTTTACCCTTGAAACATGGATCTTTATCCATTGGAGATAGGGTCTTTACCCTTGAAATATGGATTCTTTATCCATTGGAGATCGAGTCTTTACCCTTGGAACATGAATCTTTATCCATTAGAGATCGGGTCTTTACGCTTGAAACATGGATCTTTATCAATTGGAGGTCGGGTCTTTACCCTTGAAACATGAAGTTTTATCCATTGGAGGTCGGGTATTTACCCTTGAAACATGGATCTTTATCCATTGGAGTTGGGGTCTTTACCCTTGCAACATGGAACTTTATCCATTGGACATTGGGTCTTTACCCTTGAAACATGGATGTTTATCCATTGAAGATCGGGTCTTCACCCTTGAAATATGGTTCTTTATGCATTTTAGATCGATTCTTTACCCTTGAAACATGGATTCTTTATCCACTGGAGGTCAGGTCATTACCCTTGAAACATGGATCTTTATCCATTTGAGATCAAGTCTTTACCCTTGAAACATAGATTCTTTATCCATTGGAGATCGAGTCTTTACCTTTGGAACATGGATCTTTATCCATAAGAGATCAGGTCTTTCCTTGAAATATGGATCTTTATCCTTTGGAAATTTGGTCTTTACCCTTGCAACATGGATCTTTATCCATTAGAGATCGGGTCTTTACCCTTGAAACATGGATGTTTAACCATTGGAAGCCGGGTCTTTACCATTAAAACTTGGATCTTTATCCATTAGAGGCCGGGACTTTACCCTTGAAACATGGATCTTTATCCATTGGAGGTTGAGTCTTTAACCTTGAAACATGGATCTTTATCCATTAGAGATCGGGTCTTAACCCTTGGAACATGGATCTTTATCCATTGGAGGTCAGGTATTTACCCTTCAAACATGGATCTTTATCCATTGGAGGCCGGGTCTTTACTCTTGAAACATGGATCTTTATTCATTAGAGATCGGGTATTTACCCTTGAAACATGGATCTTTATCAATTGGAGGTCGGGTCTTTACCCTTGAAACATGTACCTTTAACCATTGGAGATTGGATTTTTATCCTTGAAACATGGATCTTTATCCATTGGAGATCGGGTCTTTACCCTTGAAATATGGATCTTTATCAATTGGAGGTCAGGTCTTTACCCTTGAAACATGAATCTTTATCCATTGGAGGTCGGGTATTTACCCTTGAAACATGGATCTTTATCCAGTGGAGATCAGGTCTTCACCCTTGAAATATGTATCTTTATCCTTTGGAGATCGGGTCTTTATCCATTGGAGGTCGGGTATTTACCCTTGAGACATGGATCTTTATGCATTGGAGTTGGGGTCTTTACCCTTGAAACATGGATCTTTATCCATTTGAGATCAAGTCTTTACCCTTGAAACATAGATTCTTTATCCATTGGAGATCGAGTCTTTACCTTTGGAACATGGATCTTTATCCATAAGAGATCAGGTCTTTCCTTGAAATATGGATCTTTATCCTTTGGAAATTTGGTCTTTACCCTTGCAACATGGATCTTTATCCATTAGAGATCGGGTCTTTACCCTTGAAACATGGATGTTTAACCATTGGAAGCCGGGTCTTTACCATTAAAACTTGGATCTTTATCCATTAGAGGCCGGGACTTTACCCTTGAAACATGGATCTTTATCCATTGGAGGTTGAGTCTTTAACCTTGAAACATGGATCTTTATCCATTAGAGATCGGGTCTTAACCCTTGAAACATGGATCTTTAACCATTAGAGATCGGGTCTTTATCCTTGAAACATAGATCTTTATCCATTGGAGATTGGGTTTTTACCTTTGAAACATGGATCTTTATTCATTGGAAATCGTGTCGTTACCCTTGAAATATGGATCTTTATCAATTGGAGGTCGGGTCTTTACCCTTGAAACATGGATCTTTATCCATTAGAGGTCTGGTATTTACCCTTGAAACATGGATCTTTATCCATTGGAGATCGGGTCTTTACCCTTGAAATATGGATCTTTATCTTTTGGAAATTGGGTCTTTACCCTTGCAACATGGATCTTCATCCATTAGATATCGGGACTTTACCCTTGAAACATGGATCTTTATCCAGTGGAGATCAGGTCTTCACCCTTGAAATATGTATCTTTATCCTTTGGAGATCGGGTCTTTATCCATTGGAGGTCGGGTATTTACCCTTGAAACATGGATCTTTATGCATTGGAGTTGGGGTCTTTACCCTTGAAACATGGATCTTTATCCATTGGACATTGGGTCTTTACACTTGATACATGGATCTTTATCCATTGAAGATCGGGTCTTCACCCTTGAAACATGGATCTTTATCCATTTTAGATCGGGTCTTTACCCTTGAAACATGGATCTTTATCCATTGGAGATAGGGTCTTTACCCCTGAAATATGGATTCTTTATCCATTGGAGATCGAGTCTTTACCCTTGGAACATGAATATTTATCTATCGGAGATCAGATCTTTACCATTGAAATATGGATCTTTATCCATTAGAGATCGGGTCTTTACCCTGGAAACATGGATCTTTATCTAATGGAGATCAGGTCTTTACCCTTGAAACATGGATCTTTATCCATTGGAGATCGGATCTTTACCCTTGAAACATGGATCTTTATCCATTGGAGATCGGGTCTTTACCAGTGAAACATGTACCTTTAACCATTGGAGATTGGATTTTTATCCTTGAAACATGGATCTTTATACATTGGAGATCGGGTTTTTACGCTTGAAACATGGATCTTTATCAATTGGAGGTTGGGTCTTTACCCTTGAAACATGAATCTTTATCCATTGGAGGTCGGATATTTACCCTTGAAACTTGGATCTTTGTTCATTGGAGGTCGGGTCTTTACCCTTGAATCATTGATATTTATCCATTTGAGATCGGGTCTTTACCCTTGAAACATGGATCTTCATCCATTGGAGATCGGGTCTCTACCATTAAAACATGGATCTTTATCCATTGGAGATAGGGTCTTTACCCTTGAAACATGGATCTTTATCCATTCAAGGTCGGGTCTTTACCATTGAAACATGGATCTTTATCCATTGGAGGCTGGGTCTTTACCCTTGAAACATGGATCTTTATCCATTAGAGGCCGTGTCTTTACTCTTGAAACATGGATCTTTATCCATTAGAGATCGGGTATTTACCCTTGAACCATGGATCTTTAACCATTGGAGATCGGGTCTTTACCATTGAAACATGGACCTTTAACCATTGGAGATTGGATTTTTATCCTTGAAACATGGATCTTTATATATTGGAGATCGAGTTTTTACGCTTGAAACATGGATCTTTATCAATTGGAGGTCGGGTCTTTACCCTTGGAACATGGATCTTTATCCATTGGAGGTCGGGTATTTACCCTTGAAACATGGATCTTTATCCATTGGAGGTCGGGTCTTTACCTATGAAATATGGATCTTTATCCATTGGAGTTGTGGTCTTTACCCTTGCAACATGGAACTTTATCCATTGGACATTGGGTCTTTACCCTTGAAACATGGATGTTTATCCATTGCCCTTGAAACATGGATGTTTATCCATTGAAGATCGGGTCTTCACCCTTGAAACATGGATCTTTATCCATTTTAGATCGGGTCTTTACCCTTGAAACATGGATTCTTTATCCATTAGAGGTCAGGTCTTTACCCTTGAAACATAGATCTTTATCCATTTGAGGTCGGGTCTTTACCATTGAAACATGGATCTTTATCCATTGGAGCTCGAGTCTTTACCCTTGAAACATGGATTCATTATCCATTGGAGATCGAGTCTTTACCTTTGGAACATGGATCTTTATCCATAAGAGATCAGGTCTTTCCTTGAAATATGGATCTTTATCCTTTGGAAATTTGGTCTTTACCCTTGCAACATGGATCTTTATCCATTAGAGATCGGGCCTTTACCCTTGAAACATGGATGTTTAACCATTGGAAGCCGGGTCTTTACCATTGAAACTTGGATCTTTATCCATTGGAGGCCGGGTCTTTACCCTTGAAACATGGATCTTTATCCATTGGAGGTTGAGTCTTTAAGCTTGAAACATGGATCTTTATGTAACACCCCTATATCCTGTATACGTACTAAGCATGCTTAAACGATCGTAATATACGTATACTGAATATAGGAAATGTCACAGTTTAAAAAAAATACACAACATATATCTTTGTAAATAAGTGAAACCAATCTCAAACATTTTAAAAGAAATCCAAAAGACACCATATATATATATATAGATAAAATGTTTATTAATTCACAGCCGAAGTTATTACAAATATGTTACAAAACAAAATTTACAAAACATAGAATAAATATATATATATACATGATTGGCAGCTCTTCTCTGATCTTTAAGTCCCAAAATGAACTCTTCAATGTCTACTCTCACTCGGTCTTGAAGAACTCTCAGGTTCAACTCTATCACCTGCGCGATCAAACACTATCGCGCTAAGCCAACGGCTTAGTAGTACAAAGTATGCTAGTATTATGCTTTAGTGCAATGTAATGTCACACTTTTTAATAACAAATCAACATCATAGATGGAAGGCTAACAACATACCTTTATATTTCATAAACCACACATATAAAAGCACATCACATTACCACATCATACTACATTCAATGTCATAACAATATTCATATTACATCTTCATAGTTCCATTGATTTTACCATTCAAGAATCACATTATATACAAAGACAAGCATGGGCCCAAAACACTCTAATATGCCATTCAATTTTCAGAGTAAATGTTTTGGTTTAATCATCACATTTATCATTATCATAAACCCAACTAGGCTTCAAGGATTAGGTTCAACCAAGCTTCAAGGGGAACAAAGCATGCTAAGTCTCAACCCAACTTGGCTTCAAGAACCAACCCAACCTAGCTTCAAGGGTTGTAACATCTCAATTAGGCTTCAAGGACTAGACCCAACCAAGCTTCAAGGGGAGTAAAACATGTTAAACTTCTACCCAACTTGGCTTCAAGGATCAAGCCCAACCTAACTTCAAGAGAGTGTTACTATCATTAGGCATGCCACCAACAACAAACTCTGAAAATTGAATAACACATTAGCCACACAATTCATTTATTATTTCATTCTCAATTGAATCATCATAGCCAATCACAATGGCTTCACATGTCATTATATCTCAAATCACATTTCATATTTAATCAATGATATATACATAAAAACAATTAATATCATATCCTTCACATTATACCCTTGTCATCATTGATATAAACATAACAATTTACATCATATCCTTCACATTATACATATATCATCATTAACATAAGCATTACAAAATACATTATTCATACTCATCACAACATTCACATTATGCCAACATAACAATAATAATATGCATCAACAATGCATTAGGTTTCTCAACACATTAACAAGCAAGTGTGTGTTAAGCCTCAACAACTTGTAAATATATGCAATAATGTGGTTTGTACTTACCTCAATAAGAATTCACACAACTCTAAACACTTTTCTTTATCCAAGATTCTTCACTTCCCAAATTAAGGCAAATCACCTTCTTTCAAAACCTAATCCAAAAATTGCTACAATCCATGAGTTCCAACACAATCTATCACTTATAAACCTCATTTAAGACCCTTAGATCATAAAGTATAATTCAACATCATTCACAAAGGCCCACGGCTGTGGCCACCACAACCCCCACGGGAGTGGGTTAAAGGATGATTCTGCCACTCTTGCTCCCATCCTCCACGGCCATGGCTACACATGACCACGGCCATGGCAACCAAGGCCACGGGCGTGGCATCCACAATGCTACTGCCTTCGGCCAATATCTCATATTTTGAGCTTACAACTCCAACAAACACAAATAACATGAAAAACTATGAAAATACTTGATCAAACTCAAGTTACACTTCACTCACCACATCAAAACCCTAATACAACACAACTTAATCTTTCAACTCACACACCAACTTAACTTCTCATCTTAAAATCAATTTTAACATTAGAAAACACATCACAAACACACTTAATCATACAATCTATAATCATCCATCAACTTCAAACACATCTTCAAAAAGAACAAAGGAAAACAAGAGAAAGAACTTACCAAAGTTGATGAATTTCACAACTTTCTAACTTAATCACTTAATTCTTCCTTCAATTTGAGCTTAAAACTTCAAGATCCTCTCTTGCTCTCTTGCTCTCTTTGTCTTTGGATGAGCCGGCCACCATAAAGAAAAAGAAGAAAAGATGATGAAGAGAAAGTCAAATTATCATCTCTTTAAATCTCCACCAAGCAATTTTAACAAGACAATTACCAACATACCCTTTTCTCACTTGTTCTAGCTACCTTTCATCCACAAACCCCTTTTAGTAATTTCACATACATCAATTAAAATATCTTCTTCCCTTGACCACTTATTTTGACCAACTTATATATTATATATATTACCATATACCCAACATATACACTTTCTCTCTACACACTACTTTACGTTTTAAACAATACATACACATTCTCTTTTCAATTTCTTTTCTCTTGCAAAATGAACATATACCTTCAATCCATTTTAAAACAACAACAATAACAACAACAACAACAACAACAATATTCAAAACATCTAAGGCATACATTGGGCTATTACACTTTAT
This sequence comes from Garcia nutans, assembly GCA_947685225.1. Classification (NCBI taxonomy): domain Eukaryota; kingdom Viridiplantae; phylum Streptophyta; class Magnoliopsida; order Malpighiales; family Euphorbiaceae; genus Garcia; species Garcia nutans. The sequence goes on along the minus strand of CANTUV010000011.1, from coordinate 30,997,353 downwards.
CCATTAGAGATCGGGTCTTAACCCTTAAAACATGGATCTTTAACCATTAGAGATCGGGTTTTTATCCTTGAAACATGGATCTTTATCCATTGGACATTGGGTCTTTACCCTTGAAACATGGATGTTTATCCATTGAAGATCGGGTCTTCACCCTTGAAACATGGATCTTTATCCATTTTAGATCGGGTCTTTACCCTTGAAACATGGATTCTTTATCCATTAGAGGTCAGGTCTTTACCCTTGAAACATGGATCTTTATCCATTTGAGGTCGAGTCTTTACCATTGAAACATGGATCTTTATCCATTGGAGATCGAGTCTTTACCCTTGAAATATGGATTCTTTATCCATTGGAGATCGAGTCTTTACTTTTGGAACATGGATCTTTATCCATAAGAGATCAGGTCGTTCCTTGAAATATGGATCTTTATCCATTAGAAATTTGGTCTTTACCATTGCAACATGGAACTTTATCCATTAGAGATCGGGTCTTTACCGTTGAAACATGGATGTTTAACCACTGGAAGTTGGGTCTTTACCATTGAAACTTGGATCTTTATCCATTGGAAGCCGGGTCTTTACCCTTGAAACATGGATCTTTATCCATTGGAGGTTGAGTCTTTAACCTTGAAACATGGATCTTTATCCATTAGAGATCAGGTCTTAAACCTTGAAACATGGATCTTTAACCATTAGAGATCGGGTCTTTATCCTTGAAACATGGATCTTTATCCATTGGAGATTGGGTTTTTACCCTTGAAACATGGATCTTTATTCATTGGAGATAATGTCTTTACCCTTGAAATATGGATCTTTATCAATTGGAGGTCGGGTCTTTACCCTTGGAACATGGATCTTTATCCATTGGAGGTCGGGTATTTACCCTTGAAACATGGATCTTTATCCATTGGAGGTCGGGTCTTTACCCTTGAAATATGGATCTTTATCCATTGGAGTTGGGGTCTTTACCCTTGCAACATGGAACTTTATCCATTGGACATTGGGTCTTTACCCTTGAAACATGGATGTTTATCCATTGCCCTTGAAACATGGATGTTTATCCATTGAAGATCGGGTCTTCACCCTTGAAACATGGATCTTTATCCATTTTAGATCGGGTCTTTACCCTTGAAACATGGATTCTTTATCCATTAGAGGTCAGGTCTTTACCCTTGAAACATAGATCTTTATCCATTTGAGGTCGGGTCTTTACCATTGAAACATGGATCTTTATCCATTGGAGATCGAGTCTTTACCCTTGAAACATGGATTCATTATCCATTGGAGATCGAGTCTTTACCTTTGGAACATGGATCTTTATCCATAAGAGATCAGGTCTTTCCTTGAAATATGGATCTTTATCCTTTGGAAATTTGGTCTTTACCCTTGCAACATGGATCTTTATCCATTAGAGATCGGGCCTTTACCCTTGAAACATGGATGTTTAACCATTGGAAGCCGGGTCTTTACCATTGAAACTTGGATCTTTATCCATTGGAGGCCGGGTCTTTACCCTTGAAACATGGATCTTTATCCATTGGAGGTTGAGTCTTTAAGCTTGAAACATGGATCTTTATGTAACACCCCTATATCCTGTATACGTACTAAGCATGCTTAAACGATCGTAATATACGTATACTGAATATAGGAAATGTCACAGTTTAAAAAAAATACACAACATATATCTTTGTAAATAAGTGAAACCAATCTCAAACATTTTAAAAGAAATCCAAAAGACACCATATATATATATAGATAAAATGTTTATTAATTCACAGCGGAAGTTATTACAAATATGTTACAAAACAAAATTTACAAAACATAGAATAAATATATATATATATACATGATTGGCAGCTCTTCTCTGATCTTTAAGTCCCAAAATGAACTCTTCAATGTCTACTCTCACTCGGTCTTGAAGAACTCTCAGGTTCAACTCTATCACCTGCGGGATCAAACACTATCGCGCTAAGCCAACGGCTTAATAGTACAAAGTATGCTAGTATTATGCTTTAGTGCAATGTAATGTCACACTTTTTAATAACAAATCAACATCATAGATGGAAGGCTAACAACATACCTTTATATTTCATAAACCACACATATAAAAGCACATCACATTACCACATCATACTACATTCAATGTCATAACAATATTCATATTACATCTTCATAGTTCCATTGATTTTACCATTCACGAATCACATTATATACAAAGACAAGCATGGGCCCAAAACACTCTAATATGCCATTCAATTTTCAGAGTAAATGTTTTGGTTTAATCATCACATTTATCATTATCATAAACCCAACTAGGCTTCTAGGATTAGGTTCAACCAAGCTTCAAGGGGAACAAAGCATGCTAAGTCTCAACCCAACTTGGCTTCAAGAACCAACCCAACCTAGCTTCAAGGGTTGTAACATCTCAATTAGGCTTCAAGGACTAGACCCAACCAAGCTTCAAGGGGAGTAAAACATGTTAAACTTCTACCCAACTTGGCTTCAAGGATCAAGCCCAACCTAACTTCAAGAGAGTGTTACTATCATTAGGCATGCCACCAACAACAAACTCTGAAAATTGAATAACACATTAGCCACACAATTCATTTATTATTTCATTCTCAATTGAATCATCATAGCCAATCACAATGGCTTCACATGTCATTATATCTCAAATCACATTTCATATTTAATCAATGATATATACATAAAAACAATTAATATCATATCCTTCACATTATACCCTTGTCATCATTGATATAAACATAACAATTTACATCATATCCTTCACATTATACATATATCATCATTAACATAAGCATAACAAAATACATTATTCATACTCATCACAACATTCACATTATGCCAACATAACAATAATAATATGCATCAACAATGCATTAGGTTTCTCAACACATTAACAAGCAAGTGTGTGTTAAGCCTCAACAACTTGTAAATATATGCAATAATGTGGTTTGTACTTACCTCAATAAGAATTCACACAACTCTAAACACTTTTCTTTATCCAAGATTCTTCACTTCCCAAATTAAGGCAAATCACCTTCTTTCAAAACCTAATCCAAAAATTGCTACAATCCATGAGTTCCAACACAATCTATCACTTATAAACCTCATTTAAGACCCTTAGATCATAAAGTATAATTCAACATCATTCACAAAGGCCCACGGCTGTGGCCACCACAACCCCCACGGGAGTGGGTTAAAGGATGATTCTGCCACTCTTGCTCCCATCCTCCACGGCCATGGCTACACATGACCACGGCCATGGCAACCAAGGCCACGGGCGTGGCATCCACAATGCTACTGCCTTCGGCCAATATCTCATATTTTGAGCTTACAACTCCAACAAACACAAATAACATGAAAAACTATGAAAATACTTGATCAAACTCAAGTTACACTTCACTCACCACATCAAAACCCTAATACAACACAACTTAATCTTTCAACTCACACACCAACTTAACTTCTCATCTTAAAATCAATTTTAACATTAGAAAACACATCACAAACACACTTAATCATACAATCTATAATCATCCATCAACTTCAAACACATCTTCAAAAAGAACAAAGGAAAACAAGAGAAAGAACTTACCAAAGTTGATGAATTTCACAACTTTCTAACTTAATCACTTAATTCTTCCTTCAATTTGAGCTTAAAACTTCAAGATCCTCTCTTGCTCTCTTGCTCTCTTTGTCTTTGGATGAGCCGGCCACCATAAAGAAAAAGAAGAAAAGATGATGAAGAGAAAGTCAAATTATCATCTCTTTAAATCTCCACCAAGCAATTTTAACAAGACAATTACCAACATACCCTTTTCTCACTTGTTCTAGCTACCTTTCATCCACAAACCCCTTTTAGTAATTTCACATACATCAATTAAAATATCTTCTTCCCTTGACCACTTATTTTGACCAACTTATATGTTATATATATTACCATATACCCAACATATACACTTTCTCTCTACACACTACTTTACTTTTTAAACAATACATACACATTCTCTTTTCAATTTCTTTTCTCTTGCAAAATGAACATATACCTTCAATCCAATTTAAAACAACAACAATAACAACAACAACAACAACAACAATATTCAAAACATCTAAGGCATACATTGGGATATTACACTTTATCCATTAGAGATCGGGTCTTAACCCTTGAAACATGGATCTTTAACCATTAGAGATCGGGTTTTTATCCTTGAAACATGGATCTTTATCCATTGGACATTGGGTCTTTACCCTTGAAACATGGATGTTTATCCATTGAAGATCGGGTCTTCACCCTTGAAACATGGATCTTTATCCATTTTAGATCGGGTCTTTACCCTTGAAACATGGATTCTTTATCCATTAGAGGTCAGGTCTTTACCCTTGAAACATGGATCTTTATCCATTTGAGGTCGGGTCTTTACCATTGAAACATGGATCTTTATCCATTGGAGATCGAGTCTTTACCCTTGAAATATGGATTCTTTATCCATTGGAGATCGAGTCTTTACTTTTGGAACATGGATCTTTATCCATAAGAGATCAGGTCGTTCCTTGAAATATGGATCTTTATCCATTGGAAATTTGGTCTTTACCATTGCAACATGGAACTTTATCCATTAGAGATCGGGTCTTTACCGTTGAAACATGGATGTTTAACCACTGGAAGTTGGGTCTTTACCATTGAAACTTGGATCTTTATCCATTGGAAGCCGGGTCTTTACCCTTGAAACATGGATCTTTATCCATTGGAGGTTGAGTCTTTAACCTTGAAACATGGATCTTTATCCATTAGAGATCAGGTCTTAAACCTTGAAACATGGATCTTTAACCATTAGAGATCGAGTCTTTATCCTTGAAACATGGATCTTTATCCATTGGAGATTGGGTTTTTACCCTTGAAACATGGATCTTTATTCATTGGAGATAATGTATTTACCCTTGAAATATGGATCTTTATCAATTGGAGGACGGGTCTTTACCCTTGAAACATGGGTCTTTATCCATTGGAGGTTGAGTCTTTAACCTTGAAACATGGATCTTTATCCATTTGAGATAGGGTCTTAACCCTTGAAACATGGATCTTTAACCATTAGAGATCGGGTCTTTATCCTTGAAACATGGATCTTTAACCATTGGAGATTGGGTTTTTACCCTTGAAACATGGATCTTTATTCATTGGAGATCGTGTCTTTACCCTTGAAATATGGATCTTTATCAATTGGAGATCGGGTCTTTACCCTTGAAACATGGATCTTTATCCAATGGAGGTCTAGTATTTACCCTTGAAACATGGATCTTTATCCATTGGAGATCGGGTCTTTACCCTTGAAATATGGATCTTTATGAATTCGAGGTCGTATCTTTACCCTTGAAACATGGATCTTTATCCATTGGAGGTCGGGTATTTACCCTTGAAACATAGATCTTTTTTCATTGGAGGTCAGGTATTTACCCTTGAAACTTGGATCTTTATGCATTGGAGTTGGGGTCTTTACCCTTGAAACATGGATCTTTATTCATTGGACATTGGGTATTTACCCTTGAAACATGGATCTTTATCCATTGAAGATCGGGTCTTCACCCTTGAAACATGTATCTTTATTTATTTTAGATCGGGTCTTTACCCTTGAAACATGGATCTTTATCCTTTGGGGATAGGGTCTTTGCCCTTGAAACATGGATTCTTTATCCATTAGAGATCGGGTCTTTTCCCTCAAAACATGGATCTTTATACAATGGAGATCGGGACTTCACCCGTGAAATATGGATCTTTATCCAATGGAAATCGGGTCTTTACCCTCGAAACATGGATCTTTATCAATTGGAGATCGGGTCTTTACCCTTGAAACTTGGATCTTTATCCACGAGAGATCGGGTCTTTACACTTGAAACATAAATCTTTAGCCATCTAAGATCGGGTCTTTACCCTTGAAACATGGATCTTTATCCATTAGAAATCGGGACATTACCTTGAGACACAGATCTTTTTCCATTGATGGCCAGGTCTTTACCTTTGAAACATGGATCTTTATTCATTAGAGGTCAGGTCTTTACCCTTGAAACATGGATCTTTATCCATTGGAGATCGGGTCTTTACCCTTGAAACATGGATCTTCATCCATTGGAGATCGGGTCTTTACCATTCATACATGGATCTTTATCCATTGGAGATAGGGTCTTTACCCTTGAAACATGGATCTTTATCCATTGGAGGCAGGGTCTTTACCATTGAAACATGGATCTTTATCCATTGGAGGGCGGGTCTTTACCCTTGAAACATGGATCTTTATCCATTGGAGGTTGAGTCTTTACCCTTGAAACAAAGATCTATATCCATTAGAAATCGGGTCTTTACCCTTGAAACATGGATCTTTATCCATTGAAGATAGGGTATTTACCCTTGAAACATGGATCTTTAACCATTGGAGATCAGGTCTTTACCCTTGAAACATGGATCTTTATCCATTGGAGATTGGGTTTTTACCCTTGAAGCATGGATCTTTATTCATTGGAGATTGGGTGTTTACGCTTGAAATAGGGATCTTTATCAATTGGAGGCCGGGTCATTACCCTTGAAACATGGATCTTTATCCATTGGAGGTCTAGTATTTACCCTTGAAACATGGATCTTTATCCATTGGAGATCGGGTCTTTACCCTTGAAATATGGATCTTTATCAATTGGAGGTCGGGTCTTTACCCTTGAAACATGGATCTTTATCCATTAGAGATCGGGTCTTTACCCTTGAAAATGGATCTTTAACCATTAGAGATCGGGTCTTTATCCTTGAAACATGGATCTTTATCCATTGGAGATTGGGTTTTTACCCTTGAAACATGGATCTTTATCCATTGGAGATTGGGTTTTTACCCTTGAAACATGGATCTTTATTCATTTGATATCGGGTCTTTACGCTTGAAATAGGGATCTTTATCAATTGGAGGCCGGGTCTTTACCCTTGAAACATGGATCTTTATCCATTGGAGGCCGGGTCTTTACCCTTGAAACATGGATCTTTATCCATTGGAGGTCTGGTATTTACCCTTGTAACATGGATCTTTATCCATTGGAGATCGTGTCTTTACCCTTGAAATATGGATCTTTATCAATTAGAGGTCGGGTCTTTACCCTTGAAACATGGATCTTTATCCATTAGAGATCGGGTCTTTACCATTGAAAATGGATCTTTAACCATTGGAGATTGGGTATTAACCATTCAATCATGGATCTTTATCCATTGAAGATAGGGTCTTTACCCTTGAAACATGGATCTTTAACCATTGGAGATCGGGTCTTTACCCTTGAAACATAGATCTTTATCCATTGGAGATTGGGTTTTTACCCTTGAAACATGGATCTTTGTTCATTGGAGATCGGGTCTTTACGCTTGAAATAGGGATCTTTATCAATTGGAGGCCCGGTCTTTACCCTTGAAACATGGATCTTTATCCATTGGAGGTATGGTATTTACCCTTGAAACATGGATCTTTATCCATTGGAGATCGGGTCTTTACCCTTGAAATATGGATCTTTATCAATTGGAGGTCGTGACTTTACCCTCGAAACATGGATCTTTATCCATTGGAGGTCGGGCATTTACCATTGAAACATGGATCTTTTTCCATTGGAGGTCAGGTATTTACCTTGAAACTTGGATCTTTATGCATTAGAGTTGGGGTCTTTACCCTTGAAACATGGATCTTTATCCATCGGACTTTGGGTATTTACCCTTGAAACATGGATCTTTATCCATTGAAGATCTGGTCTTCACCCCTGAAACATGTATCTTTATTTATTTTAGATGGGGTCTTTACCCTTGAAACATGGATCTTTATCCATTGGAGATCGGGTCTTTACCCTTGAAGCATGGATTCTTTATCAATTAGAGATCGGGTCTTTATCCTTAAAAATGGATCTTTATCCAATGGAGATCGGGACTTCACCCGTGAAATATGGATATTTATCCAATGGAAATCGGGTCTTTACCCTTGAAACATGGATCTTTATCAATTGGAGATCGGGTCTTTACCCTTGAAACTTGGATCTTTATCCACTAGAGATCGGGTCTTTACACTTGAAACATGGATCTTTAGCCATTTAAGATCGGACCTTTACCCTTGAAACATGGATCTTTATCCATTATAAATAGGGCCTTTACCCTTGAGACACGGATCTTTATCCATTGAAGGTCAGGTCTTTACCCTTGAAACATGGATCTTTATTCAATAGATGTCAGGTCTTTACCCTTGAAACATGGATCTTTATCCATTGGAGATCGGGTCTTTACCCTTGAAACATGGATCTTTATCAATTGGAGGTCGGGTATTTACCCTTGAAACATGGATCTTTATCCATTGGAGGCCGGATCTTTACCATTGAAACATGGATCTTTATCCATTGGAGGGCGGGTCTTTACCCTTGAATCATGGATCTTTATCCATTGGTGGTTGAGTCTTTACCCTTGAAACAAAGATCTTTATCCATTAGAGATCGGGTCTTTACCCTTGTAACATGGATCTTTAAGCATTAGAAATCGGGTCTTTACTATTCAAACATGGATCTTTATCCATTGGAGATCGGGTGTTTACCCTTGAAACATGGATCTTTAACCATTGGAGATCGAGTCTTTACCCTTGAAACATGGTTCTTTATCCATTGGAGATCGGGTCTTTACCCTCGAAACATGGATCTTTATCCATTGGAGGTCGGGCATTTACCATTGAAACATGGATCTTTTTCCATTGGAGGTCAGGTATTTACCTTGAAACTTGGATCTTTATGCATTAGAGTTGGGGTCTTTACCCTTGAAACATGGATCTTTATCCATCGGACTTTGGGTATTTACCCTTGAAACATGGATCTTTATCCATTGAAGATCTGGTCTTCACCCCTGAAGCATGTATCTTTATTTATTTTAGATGAGGTCTTTACCCTTGAAACATGGATCTTTATCCATTGGAGATCGGGTCTTTACCCTTGAAGCATGGATTCTTTATCCATTAGAGATCGGGTCTTTACCCTTAAAAATGGATCTTTATCCAATGGAGATCGGGACTTCACCCGTGAAATATGGATCTTTATCCAATGGAAATCGGGTCTTTACCCTTGAAACATGGATCTTTATCAATTGGAGATCGGGTCTTTACCCTAGAAACTTGGATCTTTATCCACTAGAGATCGGGTCTTTACACTTGAATCATGGATCTTTAGCCATTTAAGATCGGACCTTTACCCTTGAAACATGGATCTTTATCCATTATAAATAGGGCCTTTACCCTTGAGACACGGATCTTTATCCATTGAAGGTCAGGTCTTTACCCTTGAAACATGGATGTTTATTCAATAGAGGTCAGGTCTTTACCCTTGAAACATGGATTTTTATCCATTGGAGATCGGGTCTTTACCCTTGAAACATGGATCTTTATCCATTGGAGGTCGGGTATTTACCCTTGAAACATGGATCTTTATCCATTGGAGGCCGGGTCTTTACCATTGAAACATGGATCTTTATCCATTGGAGGGCGGGTCTTTACCCTTGAATCATGGATCTTTATCCATTGGAGGTTGGGTCTTTACCCTTGAAACAAAGATCTTTATCCATTAGAGATCGGGTCTTTACCCTTGTAACATGGATCTTTAAGCATTAGAAATCGGGTCTTTACTATTCAAACATGGATCTTTATCCATTGGAGATCGGGTCTTTACCCTTGAAACATGGATCTTTAACCATTGGAGATCGAGTCTTTACCCTTGAAACATGGATCTTTATCCATTGGAAATCGGGTCTTTACCCTTGAAACATGGATCTTTATCCATTGGAGGTCGGGTATTTACCCTTGAAACATAGATCTTTTTTCATTGAAGGTCAGGTATTTACAATTGAAACTTGGATCTTTATGCATTGGAGTTGGGGTCTTTACCCTTGAAACATGGATCTTTAATCATTGGACATTGGGTATTTACCCTTGAAACATGGATCTTTATCCATTGAAGATCGGGTTTTCACCCTTGAAACATGTATCTTTATTTATTTTAGATCGGGTCTTTACCCTTGAAACATGGATCTTTATCCATTGGAGATAGGGTCTTTGCCCTTGAAACATGGATTCTTTATCCATTGGAGATCGGGTCTTTTCCCTCAAAACATGGATCTTTATACAATGGAGATTGGGACTTCACCCGTGAAATATGGATCTTTATCCAATGGAAATCGGGTCTTTACCCTTGAAACATGGATCTTTATCATTAGAGATCGGGTCTTTACCCTTAAAACATGGATCTTTATACAATGGAGATCGGGACTTCACCCGTGAAATATGGATCTTTATCCAATGGAAATCGGGTCTTTACCCTTGAAACATGGATCTTTATCATTAGAGATCGGGTCTTTACCCTTAAAACATGGATCTTTATCCAATGGAGATCGGGACTTCACCCGTGAAATATGGATCTTTATCCAATGGAAATCGGGTCTTTACCCTTGAAACATGGATCTTTATCAATTGGAGATCGGGTCTTTACCCTTGAAACTTGGATCTTTATCCACTAGAGATCGGGTCTTTACACTAGAAACATGGATCTTTAGCCATTTAAGATCGGACCTTTACCCTTGAAACATGGATCTTTATCCATTAGAAATCGGGCCTTTACCCTTGAGAAACGGATCTTTATCCATTGAAGGTCAGGTCTTTACCCTTGAAACATGGATCTTTAATCAATAGAGGTCAGGTCTTTACCCTTGAAACATGGATCTTTATCCATTGGAGATCGGGTCTTTACCCTTGAAACATGGATCTTTATCCATTGGAGGTCGGGTATTTACCCTTGAAACATGGATCTTTATCCATTGGAGGCCGGGTCTTTACCATTGAAACATGGATCTTTATCCATTGGAGGGCGGGTCTTTACCCTTGAATCATGGATCTTTATCCATTGGAGGTTGAGTCTTTACCCTTGAAACAAAGATCTTTATCCATTATAGATCGGGTCTTTACCCTTGAAACATGGATCTTTAAGCATTAGAAATCGGGTCTTTACTATTCAAACATGGATCTATATCCATTGGAGATAGGGTCTTTACCCTTGAGACATGGATCTTCATCCATTGGAGATCGAGTCTTTACCCTTGAAACATGGATCTTTATCCATTGGAGATTGGGTCTTTGCCCTTGAAACATGGATCTTTATCCATTGGAGTTGGGGTCTTCACCCTTGCAACATGGATCTTTATCCATTGGACATTGGGTTTTTACCCTTGAAATATGGATCTTTATCCATTGGAGATCGGGTCTTTACGCTTGAAACATGGATCTTTATTAAATAGAGGTCGGGTCTTTACCTTTGAAACATGGATCTTTATCCATTGGAGGTAGGGTATTTACCCTTGAAACATGGATCTTTATCCATTGGAGGTCGCGTCTTTACCTTTGAAACATGGATCTTTATCCATTGGAGGTAGGGTATTTACCCTTGAAACATGGATCTTTATCCATTGGAGGTTGAGTCTTTACCCTTGAAACAAAGATCTTTATCCATTAGAGATCGGGTCTATACCCTTGAAAGATGGATCTTTAACCATTAGAAATCGGGTCTTTACCATTCAAACATGAATCTTTATCCATTGGAGGTAGGGTATTTACCCTTGAATCATGGATCTTTAACCATTGGAGATCGAGTCTTTACCCTTGAAACATGGATCTTTTTCCATTGGAGATCTGGTCTTTACCCTTGAAACATGGACCTTTATCCATTGGAGATTGGGTTTTTACCCTTGAAACATGGATCTTTATCCATTGGAGATCGGGTCTTTAACATTGAAACATGGATCTTTATCCATTGGAGATCGGGACTTTACCCTTGAAGCATGGATTCTTTATCCATTGGAGATCGGGTCTTTACCCTCAAAACATGGATCTTTATCCAATGGAGATCGGGACTTCACCCGTGAAATATGGATCTTTATCCAATGGAAATCGGGTCTTTACCCTTGAAACATGGATCTTTATCAATTGGAGATCGGGTCTTTACCCTTGAAACTTGGATCTTTATCCACTAGAGATCGAGTCTTTACACTTGAAACATGGATCTTTTGCCATTTAAGATCGGACCTTTACCCTTGAAACATGGATCTTTATCCATTATAAATCGGGCCTTTACCCTTGAGACACGGATCTTTATCCATTGAAGGTCAGGTCTTTACCCTTGAAACATGGATCTTTATTCAATAGAGGTCAGGTCTTTACCCTTGAAACATGGATCTTTATCCATTGGAGATCGGTCTTTACCCTTGAAACATGGATCTTTATCCATTGGAGGTCGGGTATTTACCCTTGAAACTTGGATCTTTATCTAGTGGAGGCCGGGTCTTTACCATTGAAACATGGATCTTTATCCATTGGAGGGCGGGTCTTTACCCTTGAATCATGGATCTTTATCCATTGGAGGTTGAGTCTTTACCCTTGAAACAAAGATCTTTATCCATTAGAAATCGGGTCTTTACCCTTGAAACATGGATCTTTATCCATTGAAGATAGGGTCTTTACCCTTGAAACATGGATCTTTATCGATTGGAGATCGGGTCTTAACCCTTGAAACATGGATCTTTATCCATTGGAGGGCGGGTCTTTACCCTTGAATCATGGATCTTTATCCATTGGAGGTTGAGTCTTTACCCTTGAAACAAAGATCTTTATCCATTAGAAATCGGGTCTTTACCCTTGAAACATGGATCTTTATCCATTGAAGATCGGGTCTTCACCCTTGAAACATGTATCTTTATTTATTTTAGATCGGGTCTTTACTCTTGAAACATGGATCTTTATCCAATGGAGATAGGGTCTTTGCCCTTGAAACATGTATCTTTATTTATTTTAGATCGGGTCTTTACCCTTGAAACATGGATCTTTATCCATTGGAGATAGGGTCTTTGCCCTTGAAACATGGATTCTTTATCCATTGGAGATCGGGTCTTTTCCCTCAAAACATGGATCTTTATACAATGGAGATCGGGACTTCACCCGTGAAATATGGATCTTTATCCAATGGAAATCGGGTCTTTACCCTTGAAACATGGATCTTTATCAATTGGAGATTGGGTCTTTACCCTTGAAACTTGGATCTTTATCCACTAGAGATCGGGTCTTTACACTTGAAACATAAATCTTTAGCCATCTAAGATCGGGTCTTTACCCTTGAAATATGGATCTTTATCTATTAGAAATGCGGAGTTTACCTTGAGACACGGATCTTTCTCCATTGAAGGTCAGGTCTTTACCTTTGAAACATGGATCTTTATTCATTAGAGGTCAGGTCTTTACCCTTGAAACATGGATCTTTATCCATTGGAGATCGGGTCTTTACCCTTGAAACATGGATCTTCATCCATTGGAGATCGGGTCTTTACCATTCGTACATGGATCTTTATCCATTGAAGATAGGGTCTTTAACCTTGAAACATGGATCTTTATCCATTGTGGGCCGGGTCTTTACCATTGAAACATGGACCTTTATCCATTGGAGGGCGGGTCTTTACCCTTGAAACATGGATCTTTATCCATTGGAGGTTGAGTCTTTACCCTTGAAACAAAGATCCTTATCCATTAGAAATCGGGTCTTTACCCTTGAAACATAGATCTTTATCCATTGAAGATAGGGTCTTTACCCTTGAAACATGGATCTTTAACCATTGGAGATTGGGTCTTTACCCTTGAAACATGGATCTTTATCCATTGGAGATTTGGTTTTTACCCTTGAAACATGGATCTTTATTCATTGGAGATCGGGTGTTTACGCTTGAAATAGGGATCTTTATCAATTGGAGGCCGGGTCTTTACCCTTGAAACATGGATCTTTATCCATTGGAGGTCTGGTATTTACCCTTGAAACATGGATCTTTATCCATTGGAGATCGAGTCTTTACCCTTCAATTATGGATCTTTATCAATTGGAGGTCGGGTCTTTACCCTTGAAACATGGATGTTTATCCATTAGAGATCGGGTCTTTACCCTTGAAAATGGATCTTTAACCATTAGAGATCGGGTCTTTATCCTTGAAACATGGATCTTTATCCATTGGAGACTGGGTTTTTACCCTTGAAACATGGATCTTTATCCATTGGAGATTGGGTTTTTACCCTTGAAACATGGATCTTTATTCATTGGATATCGGGTCTTTACGCTTGAAATAGGGATCTTTATCAATTGGAGGCCGGGTCTTTACCCTTGAAACATGTGTCTTTATCCATTGGAGGTCTGGTATTTACCCTTGAAACATGGATCTTTATCCATTGGAGATCGGGTTTTACCCTTGAAATATGGATCTTTATCAATTGGAGGTCGGGTCTTTACCCTTGAAACATGGATCTTTATCCATTAGAGATCGGGTCTTTACCCTTGAAAATGGATCTTTAACCATTAGAGATTGGGTATTAACCATTCAAACATGGATCTTTATCCATTGAAGATAGGGTCTTTACCCTTGAAACATGGATCTTTATCCATTGGAGATCGGGTCTTTACCCTTGAAACATGGATCTTTATCCATCGGAGATTGGGTTTTTACCCTTGAAACATGGATCTTTATTCATTGGAGATCGGGTCTTTACGCTTGAAATAGGGATCTTTATCAATTGCAGGCCCGGTCTTTACACTTGAAACATGGATCTTTATCCATTGGAGGTATGGTATTTACCCTTGAAACATGGATCTTTATCCATTGGAGATCGGGTCTTTACCCTTGAAATATGGATCTTTATCAATTGGAGGTCGGGTATATACCCTTGAAACATGGATCTTTATCCATTAGAGATCGGGTCTTTACCTTTGAAAATGGATCTTTTACCATTAGAGATCGGGTCTTTATCCTTGAAACATGGATCTTTATCCATTGGAGATTGGGTTTTTACCCTTGAAACACTGATCTTTATCAATTGGAGATAGTGTCTTTACCCTTGAAATATGGATCTTTATCAATTGGAGGTCGGGTCTTTACCCTTGAAACATGGATCTTTATCCATTGGATGTCTAGTATTTACCCTTGAAACATGGATCTTTATCCATTGGAGATCGGGTCTTTACCCTGGAAATATGGATCTTTATCAATTGGAGGTCAGGACTTTACCCTCGAAACATGGATCTTTATCCATTGGAGGTCGGGTATTTACCATTGAAACATGGATCTTTTTCCATTGGAGGTCAGGTATTTACCTTGAAACTTGGATCTTTATGCATTAGAGTTGGGGTCTTTACCCTTGAAACATGGATCTTTATACATCGGACTTTTGGTATTTACCCTTGAAACATGGATCTTTATTCATTGAAGATCTGGTCTTCACCCCTGAAACATGTATCTTTATTTATTTTAGATGGGGTCTTTACCCTTGAAACATGGATCTTTATCCATTGGAGATCGGGTCTTTACCCTTGAAGCATGGATTCTTTATCCATTAGAGATCGGGTCTTTACCCTTGAAACATGGATCTTTATCCATTGAAGGTCGGGTCTTTACACTTGAAGCATGGATCTTTATCAAATGGAGGTCGGGTCTTTACCTTTGAAACATTGATCTTTATCGATTGGAGGTAGGGTATTTACCCTTGAAACATGGATCTTTATCCATTGGAGATCGGGTATTTACCCTTGAAACATGAATCTTTATCCATTGGAGGTTGGGTCTTCACCCTTGCAAAATGGATCTTTATCCATTGGACATTGGGTTTTTACCTTGAAACATGGATCTTTATCCATTGGAGATCGGGTCTTTACGCTTGAAACATGTATCTTTATTAAATGGAGGTCGGGTCTTTACCTTTGAAACATGGATCTTTATCCATTGGAGGTAGGGTATTTACACTTGAAACATGGATCCTTATCCATTGGAGGTCGGGTCTTTACCTTTGAAACATGGATCTTTATCCATTGGAGGTAAGGTATTTACCCTTGAAACATGGATCTTTATCCATTGGAGGTTGAGTCTTTACCCTTGAAACAAAGATCTTTATCCATTAGAGATCGGGTCTTTACCCTTGAAAGATGGATCTTTAACCATTAGAAATCGGGTCTTTACCATTCAAACATGAATCTTTATCCATTGGAGGTAGGGTATTTACCCTTGAAACATGGATCTTTACCCATTGAAGATCGAGTCTTTACCCTTGAAACATGGATCTTTTTCCATTGGAGATCGGGTCTTTACCCTTGAAACATGGATCTTTATCCATTGGAGATTGGGTTTTTACCCTTGAAACATGGATCTTTATCCATTGGAGATCGGGTCTTTAACCTTGAAACATGGATCTTTATCCATTGGAGATCGGGACTTTACCCTTGAAGCATGGATTCTTTATCCATTGGAGATCGGGTCTTTACCCTCAAAACATGGATCTTTATCCAATTGAGATCGGGACTTCACCCGTGAAATATGGATCTTTATCCAATGGAAATCGGGTCTTTACCCTTGAAACATGGATCTTTATCAATTGGAGATCGGGTCTTTACCCTTGAAACTTGTATCTTTATCCACTAGAGATCGGGTCTTTACACTTGAAACATGGATCTTTCGCCATTTAAGATCGGACCTTTACCCTTGAAACATGGATCTTTATCCATTATAAATCGGGCCTTTACCTTTGAGACACGGATCTTTATCCATTGAAGGTCAGGTCTTTACCCTTGAAACATGGATCTTTATTTAATAGAGGTCAGGTCTTTACCCTTGAAACATGGATCTTTATCCATTGGAGAT
Source organism: Garcia nutans (assembly GCA_947685225.1). Lineage (NCBI taxonomy): Eukaryota > Viridiplantae > Streptophyta > Magnoliopsida > Malpighiales > Euphorbiaceae > Garcia > Garcia nutans. Next base: position 30,980,589 of record CANTUV010000011.1, on the reverse strand, counting down.
CGGGTCTTTACCCTTGAAACATGGATCTTTATCCATTGGAGGTCGGGTATTTACCCTTGAAACTTGGATCTTTATCCATTGGAGGCCGGGTCTTTACCATTGAAACATGGATCTTTATCCATTGGAGGGCGGGACTTTACCCTTGAATCATGGATCTTTATCCATTGGAGGTTGAGTCTTTACCCTTGTAACAAAGATCTTTATCCATTAGAGATCGGGTCTTTACCCTTGAAACATGGATCCTTAACCATTAGAAATCGGGTCTTTACCATTCAAACATGGATCTTTATCCATTGGAGATAGGGTCTTTACCCTTGAAACATGGATCTTTAACCATTGGAGATCGAGTCTTTACCCTTGAAACATGGATCTTTACCCATTGGAGATTGGGTTTTTACCCTTGAAACATGGATCTTTATCCATTGGAGATCGGGTCTTTACGCTTGAAACATGGATCTTTATCAAATGGAGGTCGGGTCTTTACCTTTGAAACATGGATCTTTATCAATTGGAGGTAGGGTATTTACCCTTGAAACATGGATCTTTATCCATTGGAGATTGGGTCTGTGCCCTTGAAACATGGATCTTTATCCATTGGAGTTGGGGTCTTCACCCTTGCAACATGCATCTTTATCCATTGGACATTGGGTTTTTACCCTTGAAACATGGATCTTTATCCATTGGAGATCGGGTCTTTACGCTTGAAACATGGATCTTTATCAAATGGAGGTCGGGTCTTTACCTTTGAAACATGGATCTTTATCCATTGGAGGTAGGGTATTTACCCTTGAAACATGGATCTTTAACCATTGGAGATTGAGTCTTTACCCTTGAAACATGGATCTTTTTCCATTGGAGATCGGGTCTTTACCCTTGAAACATGGATCATTATCCATTGGAGATTGGGTTTTTACTCTTGAAACATGGATCTTTATGCATTGGAGATCGGGTCTTTACCCTTGAAACATGGATCTTTATCCATTGGAGATCGGGTCTTTACCCTTGAAGCATGGATTCTTTATACATTGGAGATCGGGTCTTTACCCTCAAAACATGGATCTTTATCCAATGGAGATCGGGACTTCACTCGTGAAATATGGATCTTTATCCAATGGAAATCGGGTCTTTACCCTTGAAACATGGATCGTTATCAATTGGAGATCGGGTCTTTACCCTTGAAACATGGATCTTTATCCACTTGAGATCGGGTCTTTACACTTGAAACATGGATCTTTAGCCATTTAATATCGGGTATTTACCCTTGAAACATGGATCTTTATCCATTAGAAATCGGGCCTTTACCCTTGAGACACGGATCTTTATCCATTGAAGGTTAGGTCTTTACCCTTGAAACATGGATCTTTATTCAATAGAGGTCAGGTCTTTACCCTTGAAACATGGATCTTTATCTATTGGAGATTGGGTCTTTACCCTTGAAACATGGATCTTTATCCATTAGAAGGTCGGGTATTTACCCTTGAAACATGGATCTTTATCCATTGGAGGCCGGGTCTTTACCATTGAAACATGGATCTTTATCCATTGGAGGGCGGGTCTTTACCCTTGAATCATGGATCTTTATCCATTGGAGGTTGAGTCTTTACCCTTGAAACAAAGATCTTTATCCATTAGAGATCGGGTCTTTACCCTTGAAACATGGATCTTTAACCATTAGAAATCGGGTCATTACCATTCAAACATGGATCTTTATCCATTGGAGATAGGGTCTTTACCCTTGAAACATGGATCTTTAACCATTGGAGATCGGGTCTTTACCCTTGAAACATGGATCTTTATCCATTGGAGATTGGGTTTTTATCATTGGAACATGGATCTTTATCCATTGGAGATCGGGTCTTTACGCTTGAAACATGGATCTTTATCAAATGGAGGTCGGGTCTTTACCTTTGTAACATGGATCTTTATCCATTGGAGGTAGGGTATTTACCCTTGAAACATGGATCTTTATCCATTGGAGATCGGGTCTTTACCCTTGAAACATGGATCTTTATCCATTGGAGTTGGGGTCTTCACCCTTGCAACATGGATCTTTATCCATTGGACATTGGGTTTTTACCCTTGAAACATGGATCTTTATCCATTGGAGATCGGGTCTTTACGCTTGAAACATGGATCTTTATCAAATGGAGGTCGGGTCTTTACCTTTGAAACATGGATCTTTATCCATTGGAGGTAGGGTATTTACCCTTGAAACATGGATCTTTATTCATTGGAGGTCGGGTCTTTACCCTTGAAACATGGATCTTTATCCATTGAAGGTAGGGTATTTACCCTTGAAACATGGATCTTTCTCCATTGGAGGTTGAGTCTTTACCCTTGAAACAAAGATCTTTATCCATTAGAGATCGGGTCTTTACCCTTGAAAGATGGATCTTTAACCATTAGAAATCGGGTCTTTACTATTCAAACATGGATCTTTATCCATTGGAGGGCGGGTCTTTACCCTTGAATCATGGATCTTTATCCATTAGAGGTTGAGTCTTTACCCCTGTAACAAAGATCTTTATCCATTAGAGATCGGGTCTTTACCCTTGAAACATGGATCCTTAACCATTAGAAATCGGGTCTTTACCATTCAAAGATGGATCTTTATCCATTGGAGATAGGGTCTTTACCCTTGAAACATGGATCTTTAACCATTGGAGATCGAGTCTTTACCCTTGAAACATGGATCTTTACCCATTGGAGATTGGGTTTTTACCCTTGAAACATGGATCTTAATCCATTGGAGATCGGGTCTTTACGCTTGAAACATGGATCTTTATCAAATGGAGGTGGGGTCTTTACCTTTGAAACATGGATCTTTATCCATTGGAGGTAGGGTATTTACCCTTGAAACATGGATCTTTATCCATTGGAGATTGGGTCTTTGCCCTTGAAACATGGATCTTTATCCATTGGAGTTGGGGTCTTCACCCTTGCAACATGGATCTTTATCCATTGGACATTGGGTTTTTACCCTTGAAACATGGATCTTTATCCATTGGAGATCGGGTCTTTACGCTTGAAACATGGATCTTTATCTAATGGAGGTCGGGTCTTTACCTTTGAAACATGGATCTTTATCCATTGGAGGTAAGGTATTTACCCTTGAAACATGGATCTTTAACCATTGGAGATCGAGTCTTTACCCTTGAAACATGGATCTTTTTCCATTGGAGATCGAGTCTTTACCCTTGAAACATGGATCTTTATCCATTGGAGATTGGGTTTTTACCCTTGAAACATGGATCTTTATGCATTGGAGATCGGGTCTTTACCCTTGAAACATGGATGTTTATCCATTGGAGATCGGGTCTTTACCCTTGAAGCATGGATTCTTTATCCATTGGAGATCGGGTCTTTACCCTCAAAACATGGATCTTTATCCAATGGAGATCGGGACTTCACTCATGAAATATGGATCTTTATCCAATGGAAATCGGGTCTTTACCCTTGAAACATGGATCTTTATCAATTGGAGATCGGGTCTTTACCCTTGAAACATGGATCTTTATCCACTTGAGATCGGGTCTTTACACTTGAAACATGGATCTTTAGCCATTTAATATCGGGTCTTTACCCTTGAAACATGGATCTTTATCCATTAGAAATCGGGCCTTTACCCTTGAGACACGGATCTTTATCCTTAAAAGGTCAGGTCTTTACCCTTGAAACATGGATTTTTATTCAATAGAGGTCAGGTCTTTACCCTTGAAACATGGATCTTTATCCATTGGAGATCGGGTCTTTACCCTTGAAACATGGATCTTTATCCATTGAAGGTCGGGTATTTACCCTTGAAACATGGATCTTTATCCCTTAGAAGGTCGGGTATTTACCCTTGAAACATGGATCTTTATCCATTGGAGGCCGGGTCTTTACCATTGAAACATTGATCTTTATCCATTGGAGGGCGGGTCTTTACCCTTGAATCATGGATCTTTATCCATTGGAGGTTGAGTCTTTACCCTTGAAACAAAGATCTTTATCCATTAGAGATCGGGTCTTTACCCTTGAAACATGGATCTTTAACCATTAGAAATCGGGTCATTACCATTCAAACATGGATCTTTATCCATTGGAGATAGGGTCTTTACCCTTGAAACATGGATCTTTAACCATTGGAGATCGGGTCTTTACCCTTGAAACATGGATCTTTATTAAACATGGATCTTTATCCATTGGAGATCGGGTCTTTACGCTTGAAACATGGATCTTTATCAAATGGAGGTCGGGTCTTTACCTTTGTAACATGGATCTTTATCCATTGGAGGTAGGGTATTTACCCTTGAAACATGGATCTTTATCCATTGGAGATCGGGTCTTTACCCTTGAAACATGGATCTTTATCCATTGGAGTTGGGGTCTTCACCCTTGCAACATGGATCTTTATCCATTGGACATTGAGTTTTTACCCTTGAAACATGGATCATTATCCATTGGAGATCGGGTCTTTACGCTTGAAACATGGATCTTTATCAAATGGTGGTCGGGTCTTTACCTTTGAAACATGGATCTTTATCCATTGGAGGTAGGGTATTTACCCTTGAAACATGGATCTTTATCCATTGGAGGTCGGGTCATTACCCTTGAAACATGGATCTTTATCCATTGAAGGTAGGGTATTTACCCTTGAAACATGAATCTTTCTCCATTGGAGGTTGAGTCTTTACCCTTGAAACAAAGATCTTTATCCATTAGAGATCGGGTCTTTACCCTTGAAAGATGGATCTTTAACCATTAGAAATCGGGTCTTTACCATTCAAACATGGATCTTTATCCATTGGAGGGCGGGTCTTTACCCTTGAATCATGGATCTTTATCCATTAGAGGTTGAGTCTTTACCCCTGAAACAAAGATCTTTATCCATTAGAGATCGGGTCTTTACCCTTGAAACATGGATCCTTAACCAATAGAAATCGGGTCTTTACCATTCAAAGATGGAACTTTATCCATTGGAGATAGGGTCTTTACCCTTGAAACATGGATCTTTAACCATTGGAGATCGAGTCTTTACCCTTGAAAAATGGATCTTTACCCATTGGAGATTGGGTTTTTACCCTTGAAACATGGATCTTTATCCATTGGAGATCGGGTCTTTACGCTTGAAACATGGATCTTTATCAAATGGAGGTGGGGTCTTTACCTTTGAAACATGGATCTTTATCCATTGGAGGTAGGGTATTTACCCTTGAAACATGGATCTTTAACCATTGGAGATCTGGTCTTTACCCTTGAAACATGGATCTTTATCCATTGGAGATTGGGTTTTTACCCTTGGAACATGGATCTTTATCCATTGGAGATCGGGTCTTTACGCTTGAAACATGGATCTTTATCAAATGGAGGTCGGGTCTTTACCTTTGTAACATTGATCTTTATCCATTGGAGGTAGGGTATTTACCCTTGAAACATGGATCTTTATCCATTGGAGATCGGGTCTTTACCCTTGAAACATGGATCTTTATCCATTGGAGTTGGGGTCTTCACCCTTGCAACATGGATCTTTATCCATTGGACATTGGGTTTTTACCCTTGAAACATGGATCTTTATCCATTGGAGATCGGGTCTTTACGCTTGAAACATGGATCTTTATCAAATGGTGGTCGGGTCTTTACCTTTGAAACATGGATCTTTATCCATTGGAGGTAGGGTATTTACCCTTGAAACATGGATCTTTATCCATTGGAGGTCGGGTCATTACCCTTGAAACATGGATCTTTATCCATTGAAGATAGGGTATTTACCCTTGAAACATGAATCTTTCTCCATTGGAGGTTGAGTCTTTACCCTTGAAACAAAGATCTTTATCCATTAGAGATCGGGTCTTTACCCTTGAAAGATGGATCATTAACCATTAGAAATCGGGTCTTTACCATTCAAACATGGATCTTTATCCATTGGAGGGCGGGTCTTTACCCTTGAATCATGGATCTTTATCCATTAGAGGTTGAGTCTTTACCCCTGAAACAAAGATCTTTATCCATTAGAGATCGGGTCTTTACCCTTGAAACATGGATCCTTAACCATTAGAAATCGGGTCTTTACCATTCAAAGATGGATCTTTATCCATTGGAGATAGGGTCTTTACCCTTGAAACATGGATCTTTAACCATTGGAGATCGAGTCTTTACCCTTGAAAAATGGATCTTTACCCATTGGAGATTGGGTTTTTACCCTTGAAACATGGATCTTTATCCATTGGAGATCGGGTCTTTACGCTTGAAACATGGATCTTTATCAAATGGAGGTGGGGTCTTTACCTTTGAAACATGGATCTTTATCCATTGGAGGTAGGGTATTTACCCTTGAAACATGGATCTTTATCCATTGGAGATTGGGTCTTTGTCCTTGAAACATGGATCTTTATCCATTGGAGTTGGGGACTTCACCCTTGCAACATGGATTTTATCCATTGGACATTGGGTTTTTACCCTTGAAACATGGATCTTTATCCATTGGAGATCGGGTCTTTACGCTTGAAACATGGATCTTTATCTAATGGAGGTCGGGTCTTTACCTTTGAAACATGGATCTTTATCCATTGGAGGTAGGGTATTTACCCTTGAAACATGGATCTTTAACCATTGGAGATCGAGTCTTTACCCTTGAAACATGGATCTTTTTCCATTGAAGGTAGGGTATTTACCCTTGAAACATGAATCTTTCTCCATTGGAGGTTGAGTCTTTACCCTTGAAACAAAGATCTTTATCCATTAGAGATCGGGTCTTTACCCTTGAAAGATGGATCTTTAACCATTAGAAATCGGGTCTTTACCATTCAAACATGGATCTTTATCCATTGGAGGGCGGGTCTTTACCCTTGAATCATGGATCTTTATCCATTAGAGGTTGAGTCTTTACCCCTGAAACAAAGATCTTTATCCATTAGAGATCGGGTCTTTATCCTTAAAACATGGATCCTTAACCATTAGAAATCGGGTCTTTACCATTCAAAGATGGATCTTTATCCATTGGAGATAGGGTCTTTACCCTTGAAACATGGATCTTTAACCATTGGAGATCGAGTCTTTACCCTTGAAACATGGATCTTTACCCATTAGAGATTGGGTTTTTACCCTTGAAACATGGATCTTAATCCATTGGAGATCGGGTCTTTACGCTTGAAACATGGATCTTTATCAAATGGAGGTGGGGTCTTTACCTTTGAAACATGGATCTTTATCCATTGGAGTAGGGTATTTACCCTTGAAACATGGATCTTTATCCATTAAAGATTGGGTCTTTGCCCTTGAAACATGGATCTTTATCCATTGGAGTTGGGGTCTTCACCCTTGCAACATGGATCTTTATCCATTGGACATTGGGTTTTTACCCTTGAAACATGGATCTTTATCCATTGGAGATCGGGTCTTTACGCTTGAAACATGGATCTTTATCTAATGGAGGTCGGGTCTTTACCTTTGAAACATGGATCTTTATCCATTGGAGGTAAGGTATTTACCCTTGAAACATGGATCTTTAACCATTGGAGATCGAGTCTTTACCCTTGAAACATTAATCTTTTTCCATTGGAGATCGGGTCTTTACCCTTGAAACATGGATCTTTATCCATTGGAGATTGGGTTTTTACCCTTGAAACATGGATCTTTATGCATTGGAGATCGGGTCTTTACCCTTGAAACATGGATCTTTATCCATTGGAGATCGGGTCTTTACCCTTGAAGCATGGATTCTTTATCCATTGGAGATCGGGTCTTTACCCTCAAAACATGGATCTTTATCCAATGGAGATCGGGACTTCACTCATGAAATATGGATCTTTATCCAATGGAAATCGGGTCTTTACCCTTGAAACATGGATCTTTATCAATTGGAGATCGGGTCTTTACCCTTGAAACATGGATCTTTATCCACTTGAGATCGGGTCTTTACACTTGAAACATGGATCTTTAGCCATTTAATATCGGGTCTTTACCCTTGAAACATGGATCTTTATCCATTAGAAATCGGGCCTTTACCCTTGAGACACGGATCTTTATCCTTTGAAGGTCAGGTCTTTACCCTTGAAACATGGATTTTTATTCAATAGATGTCAGGTCTTTACCCTTGAAACATGGATCTTTATCCATTGGAGATCGGGTCTTTACCCTTGAAACATGGATCTTTATCCATTGAAGGTCGGGTATTTACCCTTGAAACATGGATCTTTATCCCTTAGAAGGTCGGGTATTTACCCTTGAAACATGGATCTTTATCCATTGGAGGCCGTGTCTTTACCATTGAAACATGGATCTTTATCCATTGGAGGGCGGGTCTTTACCCTTGAATCATGGATCTTTATCCATTGGAGGTTGAGTCTTTACCCTTGAAACAAAGATCTTTATCCATTAGAGATCGGGTCTTTACCCTTGAAACATGGATCTTTAACCATTAGAAATCGGGTCATTACCATTCAAACATGGATCTTTATCCATTGGAGATAGGGTCTTTACCCTTGGAACATGGATCTTTATCCATTGGAGATCGGGTCTTTACGCTTGAAACATGGATCTTTATCAAATGGAGGTCGGGTCTTTACCTTTGTAACATGGATCTTTATCCATTGGAGGTAGGGTATTTACCCTTGAAACATGGATCTTTATCCATTGGAGTTGGGGTCTTCACCCTTGCAACATGGATCTTTATCCATTGGACATTGGGTTTTTACCATTGAAACTTGGATCTTTATCCATTGGAGATCGGGTCTTTACGCTTGAAACATGGATCTTTATCAAATGGTGGTCGGGTCTTTACCTTTGAAACATGGATCTTTATCCATTGGAGGTAGGGTATTTACCCTTGAAACATGGATCTTTATCCATTGGAGGTCGGGTCATTACCCTTGAAACATGGATCTTTATCCATTGAAGGTAGGGTATTTACCCTTGAAACATGAATCTTTCTCCATTGGAGGTTGAGTCTTTACCCTTGAAACAAAGATCTTTATCCATTAGAGATCGGGTCTTTACCCTTGAAAGATGGATCTTTAACCATTAGAAATCGGGTCTTTACCATTCAAACATGGATCTTTATCCATTGGAGGGCGGGTCTTTACCCTTGAATCATGGATCTTTATCCATTAGAGGTTGAGTCTTTACCCCTGAAACAAAGATCTTTATCCATTAGAGATCGGGTCTTTACCCTTGAAACATGGATCCTTAACCATTAGAAATCGGGTCTTTACCATTCAAAGATGGATCTTTATCCATTGGAGATAGGGTCTTTACCCTTGAAACATGGATCTTTAACCATTGGAGATCGAGTCTTTACCCTTGAAAAATGGATCTTTACCCATTGGAGATTGGGTTTTTACCGTTGAAACATGGATCTTTATCCATTGGAGATCGGGTCTTTACGCTTGAAACATGGATCTTTATCAAATGGAGGTGGGGTCTTTACCTTTGAAACATGGATCTTTATCCATTGGAGGTAGGGTATTTACCCTTGAAACATGGATCTTTATCCATTGGAGATTGGGTCTTTGTCCTTGAAACATGGATCTTTATCCATTGGAGTTGGGGACTTCACCCTTGCAACATGGATCTTTATCCATTGGACATTGGGTTTTTACCCTTGAAACATGGATCTTTATCCATTGGAGATCGGGTCTTTACGCTTGAAACATGGATCTTTATCTAATGGAGGTCGGGTCTTTACCTTTGAAACATGGATCTTTATCCATTGGAGGTAGGGTATTTACCCTTGAAACATGGATCTTTAACCATTGGAGATCGAGTCTTTACCCTTGAAACATGGATCTTTTTCCATTGGAGATCGGGTCTTTACCCTTGAAACAAGGATCTTTATCCATTGGAGATTGGGTTTTTACCCTTGAAACATGGATCTTTATGCATTGGAGATCGGGTTTTTACCCTTGAAGCATGGATTCTTTATCCATTGGAGATCGGGTCTTTACCCTCAAAACATGGATCTTTATCCAATGGAGATCGGGATTTCACTCGTGAAATATGGATCTTTATCCAATGGAAATCGGGTCTTTGCCCTTGAAACATGGATCTTTATCAATTGGAGATCGAGTCTTTACCCTTGAAACATGGATCTTTATCCACTTGAGATCGGGTCTTTACACTTGAAACATGGATCTTTAGGCATTTAATATCGGGTCTTTACCCTTGAAACATTGATCTTTATCCATTAGAAATCGGGCCTTTACCCTTGAGACACGGATCTTTATCCATTGAAGGTCAGGTCTTTACCCTTGAAACATGGATTTTTATTCAATAGAGGTCAGGTCTTTACCCTTGAAACATGGATCTTTATCCATTGGAGATCGGGTCTTTACCCTTGAAACATGGATCTTTATCCATTGAAGGTCGGGTATTTACCCTTGAAACTTGGATCTTTATCCATTGGAGGCCGGGTCTTTACCATTGAAACATGGATCTTTATCCATTGGAGGGCGGGTCTTTACCCTTGAATAATGGATCTTTATCCATTGGAGGTTGAGTCTTTACCCTTGAATCAAAGATCTTTATCCATTAGAGATCGGGTCTTTACCCTTGAAACATGGATCCTTAACCATTATAAATCGGGTCTTTACCATTCAAACATGGATCTTTATCCATTGGAGATAGGGTCTTTACCCTTGAAACATGGATCTTTAACCATTGGTGATCGAGTCTTTACCCTTGAAACGTGGATCTTTACCCATTGGAGATTGGGTTTTTACCCTTGAAACATGGATCTTTATCCATTGGAGATCGCGTCTTTACGCTTGAAACATGTATCTTTATCAAATGGAGGTCGGGTCTTTACCTTTGAAACATGGATCTTTATCCATTGGAGGCAGGGTATTTACCCTTGAAACATGGATCTTTATCCATTGGAGATTGGGTCTTTGCCCTTGAAACATGGATCTTTATCCATTGGAGTTGGGGTCTTCACCCTTGCAACATGGATCTTTATCCATTGGACATTGGGTTTTTACCCTTGAAACATGGATCTTTATCCATTGGAGATCGGGTCTTTACGCTTGAAACATGGATCTTTATCAAATGGAGGTCGGGTCTTTACCTTTGAAACATGGATCTTTATCCATTGGAGGTAGGGTATTTACCCTTGAAACATGGATCTTTAACCATTGGAGATCGAGTCTTTACCCATGAAACATGGATCCTTTTCCATTGGAGATCGGGTCTTTACCCTTGAAACATGGATCTTTATCCATTGGAGATTGCGTTTTTACCCTTGAAACATGGATCTTTATGCATTGGAGATCGAGTCTTTACCCTTGAAACATGGATCTTTATCCATTGGAGATCGGGTCTTTACCCTTGAAGCATGGATTCTTTATCCATTGGAGATCGGGTCTTTACCCTCAAAACAAGGATCTTTATCCAATGGAGATCGGGACTTAACTCGTGAAATATAGATCTTTATCCAATGGAAATCGGGTCTTTACCCTTGAAACATGGATCTTTATCAATTGGAGATCGGGTCTTTACCCTTGAAACATGGATCTTTATCCACTTGAGATCGGGTCTTTACACTTGAAACATGGATCTTTAGCCATTTAATATCGGGTCTTTACCCTTGAAACATGGATCTTTATCCATTAGAAATCGGGCCTTTACCCTTGAGACACGGATCTTTATCCATTGAAGGTCAGGTCTTTACCCTTGAAACATGGATCTTTATTCAATAGAGGTCAGGTCTTTACCCTTGAAACATGGATCTTTATCCATTGGAGATCGGGTCTTTACCCTTGAAACATGGATCTTTATCAATTCGAGATCGGGTCTTTACCCTTGAAACATGGATCTTTATCCACTTGAGATCGGGTCTTTACACTTGAAACATGGATCTTTAGCCATTTAATATCGGGTCTTTACCCTTGAAACATGGATCTTTATCCATTAGAAATCGGGCCTTTACCCTTGAGACACGGATCTTTATCCATTGAAGGTCAGGTCTTTACCCTTGAAACATGGATTTTTATTCAATAGAGGTCAGGTCTTTACCCTTGAAACATGGATCTTTATCCATTGGAGATCGGGTCTTTACCCTTGAAACATGGATCTTTATCCATTGAAGGTCGGGTATTTACCCTTGAAACTTGGATCTTTATCCATTGGAGGCCGGGTCTTTACCATTGAAACATGGATCTTTATCATTTGGAGGGCGAGTCTTTACCCTTGAATAATGGATCTTTATCCATTGGAGGTTGAGTCTTTACCCTTGAAACAAAGATCTTTATCCATTAGAGATCGGGTCTTTACCCTTTAAACATGGATCCTTAACCATTATAAATCGGGTCTTTACCATTCAAACATGGACCTTTATCCATTGGAGATAGGGTCTTTACCCTTGAAACATGGATCTTTAACCATTGGTGATCGAGTCTTTACCCTTGAAACGTGGATCTTTACCCATTGGAGATTGGGTTTTTACCCTTGAAACATGGATCTTTATCCATTGGAGATCGCGTCTTTACGCTTGAAACATGTATCTTTATCAAATGGAGGTCGGGTCTTTACCTTTGAAACATGGATCTTTATCCATTGGAGGCAGGGTATTTACCCTTGAAACATGGATCTTTATCCATTGGAGATTGGGTCTTTGCCCTTGAAACATGGATCTTTATCCATTGGAGTTGGGGTCTTCACCCTTGCAACATGGATCTTTATCCATTGGACATTGGGTTTTTACCCTTGAAACATGGATCTTTATCCATTGGATATCGGGTCTTTACGCTTGAAACATGGATCTTTATCAAATGGAGGTCGGGTCTTTACCTTTGAAACATGGATCTTTATCCATTGGAGGTAGGGTATTTACCCTTGAAACATGGATCTTTAACCATTGGAGATCGAGTCTTTACCCATGAAACATGGATCTTTTTCCATTGGAGATCGGGTCTTTACCCTTGAAACATGGATCTTTATCCATTGGAGATTGGGTTTTTACCCTTGAAACATGGATCTTTATGCATTGGAGATCGAGTCTTTACCCTTGAAACATGGATCTTTATCCATTGGAGATCGGGTCTTTACCCTTGAAGCATGGATTCTTTATCCATTGGAGATCGGGTCTTTACCCTCAAAACAAGGATCTTTATCCAATGGAGATCGGGACTTAACTCGTGAAATATGGATCTTTATCCAATGGAAATCGGGTCTTTACCCTTGAAACATGGATCTTTATCAATTGCAGATCGGGTCTTTACCCTTGAAACATGGATCTTTATCCACTTGAGATCGGGTCTTTACACTTGAAACATGGATCTTTAGCCATTTAATATCGGGTCTTTACCCTTGAAACATGGATCTTTATCCATTAGAAATCGGGCCTTTACCCTTGAGACACGGATCTTTATCCATTGAAGGTCAGGTCTTTACCCTTGAAACATGGATCTTTATTCAATAGAGGTCAGGTCTTTACCCTTGAAACATGGATCTTTATCCATTGGAGATCTGGTCTTTACCCTTGAAACATGGATCTTTATCCATTAGAGGTCGGGTATTTACCCTTGAAACATGGATCTTTATCCATTGGAGGCCGAGTCTTTACAATTGAAACATGGATCTTTATCCATTGGAGGGCGGGTCTTTACCGTTGAATCATGGATCTTTATCCATTGGAGGTTGAGTCTTTACCCTTGAAACAAAGATCTTTATCCATTAGAGATCGGGTCTTTACCCTTGAAACATGGATCTTTAACCATTAGAAATCGGGTCTTTACCATTCAAACATGGATCTTTATCCATTGGAGATAGGGTCTTTACCCTTGAAACATGGATCTTTAACCATTGGAGATCGGGTCTTTACCCTTGAAACATGGATCTTTATCCATTGGAGATTGGGTTTTTACCCTTGAAACATGGATCTTTATCCATTGGAGATCGGGTCTTTACGCTTGAAACATGGATCTTTATCAAATGGAGGTCGGGTCTTTACCTTTGAAACATGGATCTTTATCCATTGGAGGTAGGGTATTTACCCTTGAAACATGGATCTTTATCCATTGGAGATCGGGTCTTTAACCTTGAAACATGGATCTTTATCCATTGGAGTTGGGGTCTTCACCCTTGCAACATGGATCTTTATCCATTGGACATTGGGTTTTTACCCTTGAAACATGGATCTTTATCCATTGGAGATCGGGTCTTTACCCTTGAAACATGGATCTTTATCAAATGGAGGTCGGGTCTTTACCTTTGAAACATGGATCTTTATCCATTGGAGGTAGGGTATTTACCCTTGAAACATGGATCTTTATCCATTGGAGATTGGGTCTTTGCCCTTGAAACATGGATCTTTATCCATTGGAGTTGGGGTCTTCACCCTTGCAACATGGATCTTTATCCATTGGACATTGGGTTTTTACCCTTGAAACATGGATCTTTATCCATTGGAGATCGGGTCTTTACGCTTGAAACATGGATCTTTATCAAATGGAGGTCGGGTCTTTACCTTTGAAACATGGATCTTTATCCATTGGAGGTAGGGTATTTACCCTTGAAACATGGATCTTTAACCATTGGAGATCGAGTCTTTACCCATGAAACATGGATCTTTTTCCATTGGAGATCGGGTCTTTACCCTTGAAACATGGATCTTTATCCATTGGAGATTGGGTTTTTACCCTTGAAACATGGATCTTTATGCATTGGAGATCGGGTCTTTACCCTTGAAACATGGATCTTTATCCATTGGAGATCGGGTCTTTACCCTTGAAGCATGGATTCTTTATCCATTGGAGATCGGGTCTTTACCCTCAAAACATGGATCTTTATCCAATGGAGATCGGGACTTCACTCGTGAAATATGGATCTTTATCCAATGGAAATCGGGTCTTTACCCTTGAAACATGGATCTTTATCAATTGGAGATCGGATCTTTACCCTTGAAACATGGATCTTTATCCACTTGAGATCGGGTCTTTACACTTGAAACATGGATCTTTAGCCATTTAATATCGGGTCTTTACCCTTGAAACATGGATCTTTATCCATTAGAAATCGGGCCTTTACCCTTGAGACACTGATCTTTATCCATTGAAGGTCAGGTCTTTACCCTTGAAACATGGATCTTTATTCAATAGAGGTCAGGTTTTTACCCTTGAAACATGGATCTTTATCCATTGGAGATCGGGTCTTTACCCTTGAAACTTGGATCTTTATCCATTAGAGGTCGGGTATTTACCCTTGAAACATGGATCTTTATCCATTGGAGGCCGGGTCTTTACCATTGAAACATGGATCTTTATCCATTGGAGGGCGGGTTTTTACCCTTGAATCATGGATCTTTATCCATTGTAGGTTGAGTCTTTACCCTTGAAACAAAGATCTTTATCCATTAGAGATCGGGTCTTTACCCTTGAAAGATGGATCATTAACCATTAGAAATCGGGTCTTTACCATTCAAACATGGATCTTTATCCATTGGAGGGCGGGTCTTTACCCTTGAATCATGGATCTTTATCCATTAGAGGTTGAGTCTTTACCCTTGAAACAAAGATCTTTATCCATTAGAGATCGGGTCTTTACCCTTGAAACATGGATCTTTAACCATTAGAAATCGGGTCTTTACCATTCAAACATGGATCTTTATCCATTGGAGATAGGGTCTTTACCCTTGAAACATGGATCTTTAACCATTGGAGATCGGGTCTTTACCCTTGAAACATGGATCTTTATCCATTGGGGATTGGGTTTTTACCCTTGAAACATGGTTCTTTATCCATTGGAGATCGGGTCTTTACGCTTGAAACATGGATCTTTATCAAATGGAGGTCGGGTCTTTACCTTTGAAACATGGATCTTTATCCATTGGAGGTAGGGTATTTACCCTTGAAACATGGATCTTTATCCATTGGAGATCGGGTCTTTACCCTTGAAACATGGATCTTTATCCATTGGAGTTGGGGTCTTCACCCTTGCAACATGGATCTTTATCCATTGGACATTGGGTTTTTACCCTTGAAACATGGATCTTTATCCATTGGAGATCGGGTCTTTACGCTTGAAACATGGATCTTTATCAAATGGAGGTCGGGTCTTTACCTTTGAAACATGGATCTTTATCCATTGGAGGTAGGGTATTTACCCTTGAAACATGGATCTTTATCCATTGGAGGTCGGGTCTTTACCCTTGAAACATGGATCTTTATCCATTGGAGGTAAGGTATTTACCCTTGAAACATGGATCTTTATCCATTGGAGGTTGAGTCTTTACCCTTGAAACAAAGATCTTTATCCATTAGAGATCGGGTCTTTACCCTTGAAAGATGGATCTTTAACCATTAGAATCCGGGTCTTTACCATTCAAACATGGATCTTTATCCATTGGAGATAGGGTCTTTACCCTTGAAACATGGATCTTTAACAATTGGAGATCGAGTCTTTACCCTTGAAACATGGATCTTTATCCATTGGAGATCGGGTCTTTTGTAACACCCCGTTACTCCATATAAGTACTATACATATATCTAGTATACATACAGTAAGTATATAAAGTATAAGGATGCCACTTTTCGTTACCACTTAAAATCCTTTAACAGAGTTCAAACCATAATACTTTCATTTAAAGAATATTTACAAAATCATTATACTCGTAATAATCTTATGTATGTATAATAATCATATCTTTATCCAAAACTTCATTTATACATAAGAATACACTTCATCAAAAATATATCATAATTAAAAGTTATACATGTATGCAATACCCTCTAGTTGGTCTCGACAAACTCTTACTCTTCTCGTGGCATAACGAAAGACTTCATATCACCCACCTAGTCACCTGCGCGATTACACATCCGCGCTAAGCCCGAGAGCTTAGTAGTACAAATATAAAATATAACGTACATTATAGAAATTCTAACATATAATGATATATCAAGTCAATGTACCATTAATTCTTATCATGTTTTTCCTTTTTCATTGCACCTTTCATATATCTCTACTAATTTCATATTATATACGTTTATACAAACCATTATTATCAACCACAATCCATTACTAATACTCACAATCAATATATCAATACACATACATTATATATCATTCCAATCATGAATCACATTTCCAATAAAAATAATCCTTATCACCAACCACAATCCATCATTAATACCCACAATCAATATATCAATACAGACATCACATATCATTCTTCATAACATTATTTTATTCCCAAGTCACCAATCATAAATCACATTTCCAACAAAGGCAACCATAGATCTCATTACTCATTTATTTCCATATTTATATATTTATCACATTGACAACAAAGACAAACTCGGGCCCAAAAGACACTAATATGCCATTCAATCTTCAGAGTTAATGCTTTGGTTCAATCATCACATTTATCATTATCCCAACTAGGCTTCAAGGATTAGGTTCAACCAAGCTTCAAGGGGAACAAAGCATGCTAAGTATCAACCCAGCTTGGCTTCAAGAACCAATCCAACCTAGCTTCAAGGGTTGTAACATCTCAATTAGGCTTCAACAACTAGACCCAACCAAGCTTCAAGGGGAGTAAAACATGTTAAACTTTGTCAAAGAAGTAGGCACCAACCATTTTTAGTCAAAATGGAGGTGCCTAATTGTCAAAAATGGAGGTGCCTAATTTAGGACATTATCAAAAGTGGAGGTGCCTAATTTGTGGAATTGTCAAAGTCAAAAATGGAGGTGCCTAATTTAGGTAATTGTCAAAATGGAGGTGCCTAATTTATTGACTAATTTCACCAACCCATGTTTTTGAAGCCTATATAAACCCATCTCCCTCATTTGGATTATACACCTTAAAATTGAAGAAGTAAAGAGAAGAGAGTGTCTTTGAGAGAATTTTGTGAGGAAAAATTCTTGTTCATAATTGAGTGAGGGTTGTGAGTGTTTATAAACACATTGTATTTTTCTCCTTAATATAAGTCTGCAGCAGCTCCGGAGATGTAGGCATAATTGGCCGAACTCCGTTATCAAATTCTGTGTTAATATTCCGCATTTATTTTCGCTCTCCTACTAATCTGGTTTAAGGGAATAGAGTGGTAATCACCTCAATTTCCCAACAAACTTCAACCCAACTTGGCTTCAAGGATCAATTCCAACCTAACTTCAAGAGATTGTTACTAATATTAGGCATGCCACCAACAACAAACTCTGAAAATGGAATAACACATTAGCTACACAATTCATTTATCAATTTCATTCTCAATTCTCATCATCAATTAGGCAAACATGCCTTATGTCTTTCAATTGAATCATCATAGCCAATCACAATGGCTTCACATCACATTTGAGTTATCATAGCCAATCACAATGGCTTCACATAATACATATATCATCATAGCCAAACACAATGGCTTCACATCACATTTTATCTCAATTCATATTATACACTTCATCATTCAAGCATACATAATCAATTTCATTGCACATGTATCTTAAATTCATCGTCATCTAAACAACATGTCCCTCTATTTCATTTCAATCATTATTGAAACATTTATCATAATAAATTGCATTGCACATACCTTTTTGGATGATCATTATAGCTTTCACCTTCAAGAACTACTCCCATTAAGCTATACATAATCAATTACCTCATCATATCCTTCACATTTTACATATAGCATCATGGATATAACATTACAAAGGACATTATTCATATAACACATTACCATTCACAAGATTCACAATGTATATAATACATAACCTTGTTCATTTAGTATCATATGCATCATCAAATGTAGGTTCAATCTCAATCATGTAAGAAGAGCAAAAACCAAACACAGTAACCAACACACTCAAGGGACACGACCAAGCTTTGTGGCCGTGTCTCTCAACCAAAAACAACAGAAGCCAACATGGGCAAGGGACACGGCCGTGTTATCTCCAAAAATCACCAAACACGACCAAATTTCCATGGACTTGGCCGTGTCTCTCAAAAATATTTTAGGTTGGCCGTGTCTCTTCCTTGGTTTGGCCGTGTCTCTCATGTATTCAAACCCTAACTATGGCCAACTCTCTTTTGATTGAATAAAAAACACAATATACACAACATAAACTCATTCAAATGGATGTAATCAAAGTCATTAACACTTATTTTGCATGTTTAACACAATATTCACATTAACCATACATTAACAATCCATTTAATCATCTACCATTTCAAAACCCTAAAACCAAACATCACTCTTAACTTATCATCTTCAAACCAAAACCAACATCAATCCAACCTTTTTAACTTATAATCAATCTCAACACTTATAAACTCATCTCAAACACACCTATTCATAATCTCAACACATCACAACCCACCTCAAACATAACTTCAAAAATAACAAAGATAAACAAGAGAGTACTTACCTTAAATGAAGAAATTTCACAAATCTCCAACTTGATCCTTTGATTTTTCCCATCAAATTGATGTTTAGAACTTAGAACACTTCTCATCCTCCTTCTTTCCTTTGGTACCCGGCCACACCAAAAATGAGAAGAGAAGAAATAAAAATCAAGTCAAACTTCTCTTCTTCTTTAAATCTCCACCAAGCAATTCTACACGAGCAATTACTTAAATGCCCTCATCCATTTAACTTAACCTTTGTCACTTATATGCCCATTAAAGTAATTTCACATATCACACATAAATATCCTCTTCCATTGACCATCCCTTTTGACTAATGTATATGTTATATATATAACAATATACCCAACATATACACTTTCTCTCTACACATTCCTTTCCTTTTTAAACAATACATAAACAATCTCTTTTCAATTTCTTTTCCTATCAACATAACATATACACATAATTCAAACAAACAACAATTGTATCCAAACTTCTAGGGCACACATTGGGATATTACATCTTTACCCTTGAAACATGGATCTTTATCCATTGGAGATCTGGTCTTTACCCTCGAAACATGGATCTTTATCCAATGGAGATCGGGACTTCAACCGTGAAATATGGATCTTTATCTAATGGAAATCGGGTCTTTACCCTTGAAACATGGATCTTTATCAATTGGAGATGTAACACCCCGATACCTTATATAAGTACTATACATATACCTGGTATACATACGGTAAGTATATAAGGTATAAGGATATCACTTTTCGTTATTTTTTTTTTAAACCTGTAAAAGAATTCCAAACCATAATACATTAATTTAAATAACATTTACCCAATCATTATCTTTATCAAAAACTTCATTTATATATATAATTACTTTCTCGTCATAAATACATCAATATAAAAGTTATACATGTATGCATTTCCCTCTAGTTGGTCTCGACAAACTTTTACTCTTCTCGTGGCATAACGAAAGACTTCATATCTTCCACCTATTTACCTGCGCGAATACACACCCGCGCTAAGCCCGAGAGCTTAGTAGTCCAAATATAAAATATAAACATTTAGTATATAAGTATTAACATATAATGATATATCAATTCAAGGTATAATTAGTTCTTATCATATTTTCTTTTCTTTTTAATTGCATCTTTCATATATCCTAGCTAATTTCATATATGATGTACATATATACATAATAATATCACCAACCCCAATCCATCGCCAATACTCAAAATCAATATTATTAATACACCCACATTATATATACCATACCAATCATGAATCACATTTCCAATGAAGACAATCCTTATCATCAACCACAATTCATTTACATATCACACTTCATAACATTATCTTATTCACAATTCACCAATCATGATTCATTATTAATACTCACAATCAATATTTTAATACACACATTACCTATCATACCAATCATGAATCACATTTCCAATGGAATCCACCATAGATCTCATTTATTTCAACACTTGTATTTCACATTGACAACAAAGACAGACTCGGGCCCAAAACACTAATATGCCATTCGACTTTCAGAGTTAATGCTTTGGTTTAATTATCACATTTTTCATTATCCCAACTAGGCTCCAAGGATTAGGTTCAACCAAGCTTCAAGGGGAACAAAGCATGCTAAGTATCAACCCAACTTGGCTTCAAGAACCAATCCAACCTAGCTTCAAGGGTTGTAACATGTCAATTAGGTTTCAAGGGCTAGACCCAACCAAGCTTCAAGGGGAGTAAAACATGTTAAACTTCAACCCAACTTGGCTTCAAGGATCAAGTCCAACCTAACTTTAAGAGATTGTTACTATTAGGCATGCCACTAACAACAAAACTCTGAAAATGAATAACATATTAGACACATAATTCATTGATCATTTTATCATCAATATCATTCACAATTCTCATCATCATTTAGGCAAACATGCCTCACATGTCTCAATTGAATTGTCATAGCCAATCACAATGGCTTCACAACATATCATATCTCAATCCATATGATACATATAGCATCATTGATATAACATTTCAAAGTATATTATTCATATAATACATTGCCATACACAGGATTCACAATGCATATAACATAACATTTCCTCATTTCTCAAAACACATTAACATCATTCATTATTAGAATATTTATCATAACAAATTGCACATACCTTTAGAATGATCCTCATTTCTTCCTACCTTTCCCATTTCATATTTCATCCTTTATATATATTTATATATATAGTGATTTACATTCTTCATTTACATCCACAATATAATAGCTTATTTAACACTTTCATCCAAATGTGTTAAGGTTCAAAGACATATAAGGATATACAATCAAATAGGGTTTATGCTTACCTTTTTAATGATCTTCACATCCTTAACATCATTCAATCATCACCTTAATCCAATTATATTAACAATATAGTAAACCACTTAACACATTTGAAAACAAATGTGTTAAGCCTCAAATCATATAAATAAATACACTCGTATGTATTGGTACTTACCTCAAGAACTATTCCCATCCATCTATACATTTCCTCTTCCAAGAATTCTCAACATTTAGGTTAATGCAACACAATCTCTTCAAAACCTAATTCAAAGATCATTATTCATAGGTTTAGAATCATCCACATACATTTGTTTAGGTCATTCTTTGATTACAAAGTATTTAGAGTGTATATAAAATGTTTAGGAACAAAAGACTTTTAAAGAATCAAACAATGCATGAAGAACCAAAAACCATCACAGTAGCAAACACACCCAAGGGACAGGGCCAAGCTTATGGCCGTGTCTCTCAAGACCAAAACTTCCTGAGGCAGACACGGGCAAGGACACGGCCGTGTCTCTCAACACAACTCAGGCAGTAGCAAACACATTCAAGGGACACGGCCAAGCCAGTGGCCGTGTCACCCCAAAACCTATCCAACACGGCCAAAATTCTCTAGACTTGGCCGTGTTTTCTCAAAAATAATAAGTCTTGGTCGTGTCTCATCTTACTTATGGCCGTGTCACTCAAGAACACAAACCCTCATTTGGCCAAAGCTCTTTCACTTGCATTTTCACACTTTTTGCACAACAATAATCTCATTCAATTGGTTCTAGTCAATGTTGTTAACACATATCATATATATATTCATCACATTAATCACTTAAACAACACATTAACATTACATTTTAAACACAAACCATCTCAAAACCCTAAAACCAAATTCCACTCTTGATCTTCCACTTAACTTACCATATTCAAAACCAAACCAACACCAATTCAATCTTATAATTTACAATCCATTTTAAAACTTATAAACACATCACAAACACATTTAATCATCAAATCAACAAACCCTAATTCACTTAAAACACCACTTCACAAGAATAGAAGAAATCAAGGAAAAGAACTTACCAAAGTTGTTGAATTCCACAAATCTTCAACTTAATTCCTTGATTCTCCCTTCAATCTTGATGTTAGAAACCAAAACACTTCAATTGCTCTCTCTTCTCTTTGGATAGCCGGCCACCACTTCAAGCAAAGAAAAGAAAATAACAAGTCAACCTTTCTTTCCTTCTTTTAATCTCCACCAAGAGATTTCCAAAAGAGAATTACCTCAATGCCCTTAACCATTTACTTTAGCTCTCTTTTAACTCACATGTCCTTTATAGTAATTTCACATATCATAAATGAAAATATCTTCTTGCATTGACTCTCCCTTTTGACCAACTTATATGTTATATATATTACCATATAATCAACATATACACCTCTCTCTAAACCCTCTTTTCTTTCCCAAAACACATATACATAAACCCTCTCTTCTCATTTCTTTTCTCTTCACATAACATATACATTCAATCCAACTTACAACAACAACATAATCAAAACTTCTAAGGCATACATGAGGATATTACAATTCTCTCCCCCTTAAATAATTTCATCCTCGAAATTATCTAGTATAATTGTAATCCATTCATAATACCATACCATCTTAACTTCCAAATGAAGTTAATTATACGTTTAAGTCATTATATCATCAAATCATATAGCTTCAACTCTCCTCTTTAGAATCAACCACCTTCTTTAAATTCCATAACTCATCATTCTATATGTTTATACCTCTTGTTATTTCCTTAATCAAACATTCAAAAGAACTCATTACATTTCTTGTTAATGTCTTTATATAAGAATCAGATCATTTTATAGTACACTTATACTCCATCTAATCTTTATATTTAATATATTTTGTTCTTTCACTTCTTTGTAATTACTCTCTTAACTTTAACCTTAAAAACCATTGACTTATATCTGAGCATTAATTATCCCTTCATTACAATCACTACCTAAATAGACATTTATCACCCTCAATAGATAACAAAATCCTGATTTTTCATAAATGGAGTTATTTCTTTAGCATGCTTTTCACTTAACTTACATATTAATACATTACCTTTCCACTTATTTTATAAATAACCCATCTTTTTCTCTTCTTATCATGATTTAAAATTACTATAACTTCACTCATTCATCCAATCACACTTTAAAAATTTTACACCATATACATTACCATGTAAATAATTACACTCTTGGTACTACTATACACATTAAAATTCAATAATGATTCATAATCTTAGCCAATTATAGATCCATTGATCTATCTGTCACAATATATCCACATTCAAATCTTATTCAACTCCAACCAACAATTAATATATTTGACTTATCATAATATTTCACCATAGTCATATATATATATATATAACTTCATTCCATTAGGGAAAATTTATGATTAATTCCTGATCTCTTCCGATCCCTATTCAATCAAATTATCATAATAACAAATCACTTCAAATTATCTTTTAATAAACACATAGTTTATTCACTTAAACCTCAAGTTAAATACCATCAACATATTCAGTATAACTTTCAGTTATATTTATTTCGATTACCTTATTGTCATATCATCCGTAACTCAAAACCTTTCCATAGTTTCTTTTTCCTCTCTTAGTCTTCACAATTATAACCAAATTTTTAACATAAAATGATAAAGTACAACTTTATCCATCATTACTTTTAACTATACTTCTCAAACAAAATTTTCCATCTCCCCAAATCTGTATTGCAATAATTTTATCTAAAATCCAAATCCATGGATAACAAATTAACCGATCAAATATACTAGACAAAACATATGGCTTTAAGAGATTAATATTCAAGCCTGGGACTTTCAAATCAATACTGTTCCTCTCATAATTTTATTCTCAATCTATACAAATACAAGGCTAAGGTATATCTCAAGAATTACATATTTCTTCTTTGCATTTTTGGCATATCAGAAGTTAACACATTCCAATTCTATTTCAAACCAATTTGCACTCGAATAAATGATCTTTATCAACTTAATTCATATTTCAACAATATTACTATATACATATTCAGTCATATGCAGTTCCCTTACAATTACTATTCGTCACTTCATTTCTAATCCATCTACAATCTCTTAATATATATATATATATACATAAAACTTTCCATATGTGAATACCTTAAGCAAGATGAGACACGGCCAAGACTTATTACTTTTGAGAAACACGGCCAAGTCTAGAGAATTTTGGCCGTGTTGGATAGGTTTTGCGGTGACACGGTCACTGGCTTGGCCGTGTCCCTTGAATGTGTTTGCTACTGCCTGAGTTGTGTTGAGAGACACGGCCGTGTCCTTGCCCGTGTCTGCCTCGGGAAGTTTTGGTCTTGAGAGACACGGCCACAAGCTTGGCCGTGTCCCTTGGGTGTGTTTGCTACTGTGATGGTTTTTGGTTCTTCAAGCATTGTTTGATTCTTCAAAAGTCTTTTGTTCCTAAACATTTTATATACACTCTAAATACTTTGTAATCAAAGAATGACCTAAACAAATGTATGTGGATGATTCTAAACCTATGAATAATGATCTTTGAATTAGGTTTTGAAGATATTGTGTTGCATTAACCTAAATGTTGAGAATTCTTGGAAGAGAAAATGTATAGATGGATGGGAATAGTTCTTGAGGTAAGTACAAACTTAAATAGATGTAATCTTTTATATGATTTTGAAACTTAACACCCTTGGTATAAATGTGTTAAGTAGATTATTATATTGTCAATTCAATGTTACTAATATTGTCATTTGTATAGTGTGAAAGCTATAAGGATCATCCAAAAGAAAGGTTTGTGCGATGCAATTTGTTAGGATAAATGTGTTAATAATGAATGGTGTTAATGTGTCTTGAGAAATGATGAAATGTGATGTTATCATGATTGATAATGATGATCAAAATGAAATAAATGGACATATGGATTATATGACAATGAAATTAAGATACATGTGCAAAGAAATGGATTATGTATACTTGAATGACATGATTAAAGCATGCCTATATGGTATGATTGATTAATGACATGTTTGTTTAGTAATGTAATTGATGTTGCATATATCAATGATGAAACATGAAATGTGATTTGAGATATAATGTGATATAAAGCCAATGTGATTGGCTATGATAATTCAATTGAGATATGTAAGGCATGTTTGCCTAAATGATGATGAGAATTGAAAATGATATTGATGATGAAATAAACAATGAATTGTGTATCTAATGTGTTATTCATTTTCAGAGTTTTGTTGTTGGTGGCATGCCTAATGGTAACAATCTCTTGAAGTTAGGTTGGGCTTGATCCTTGAAGCCAAGTTGGGTTGAAGTTTAACATGTTTTACTCCCCTTGAAGCTTGGTTGGGTCTAGTCCTTGAAGCCTAATTGAGATGTTACAACCCTTGAAGCTAGGTTGGATTAGTTCTTGAAGCCAAGTTGGGTTGATACTTAGCATGCTTTGTTCCCCTTGAAGCTTGGTTGAACTTAATCCTTGAAGCCTAGTTGGGATATTTATGAATGTGATAATTAAACCAAAGCATTAACTCTGAAAGTCGAATAGCATATTAGTGTCTTTTGGGCTCGAGTCTGTCATTTGTTGTAAATATGATATATATATATACAAATGTTGGAATACATGAGTAATGAGATATATAAATTGTGGATATTAGTGATGGATGATGGTTGGTGATAATAATTGCTTTTGTGAGAAATGTGATGTATGATTAATGAATTGTGAACAAACTAATGTTATGAAGTATGATATGTGATGTGTGTATTGATTGTGGGTATTAATGATGAATTGTGTTTGGTGATAAGGATTGTCTTCCTTGGAAAATGTGACTTTTGATTAGTATGATATATGATGTATGTATATTGATATATTGATTGTGAGTATTATTAATGGATTATGGTTGGTGGTAATGTTTTATATAAACGTATATAATATATGAGATTAGTAAAGATATATGAAAGTTACAATTAGGAAGGAAAAACATGATAAGAACTAATTGTACATTGAGTTGATATATCATTATTTAATGGAATATCTATAATGTATGTTTATATTTTATCTTTGTACTACTAAGCTTTCGGGCTTAGCGCGGATGTGTAATCGCGCAGGTAGCTTGGTGGAAGATACAAAGTCTTTCGTTATGCCACAAGAAGGGTAAAGGTTTGTCGAGACCAACTAGAGGGAAATGCATAAATGTATAACTTTTATATTGATGTATTTATGACGAGAAAGTAATTATATGTATAAATGAAGTTTTTGATAAAGATAATGATTTGGTAAATGTTATTTAAATTAATGTATTATGGTTTGGAATTCTTTTACAGGTTTTAAAAAGGTAACGAAAAGTGACATCCTTATACTTTATATACTTACCGTATGTATACCAGGTATACATATAGTACTTATATAAGGTATCAGGGTGTTACATTTCTTTCCCAAAACACATATACATAAACCTTCTCTTCTCATTTCTTTTCTCTTCACATAACATATACATTCAATCCAACTTACAACAACAACATAATCAAAATTTCTAAGGCATACATGAGGATATTATAGGAGATCGGGTCTTTACCCTTGAAACTTTGATCTTTATCCACTAGAGATCGGGTCATTACACTTGAAACATCGATCTTTAGCCATTTAAGATCGGGTCTTTACCCTTGAAACATGGATCTTTATCCATTAGAGATCGGGCCTTTTCCCTTGAGACATTGATCTTTATCCATTGAAGGTCAGGTCTTTACCCTTGAAACATGGATCTTTATCCAATGGAGATCAGAACTTCACCCGTGAAATATGGATCTTTATCCAATGGAAATCGGGTCTTTACCCTTGAAACATGGATCTTTATCAATTGGAGATCGGGTATTTACCCTTGAAACTTGTATCTTTATCCAATAGAGACTTGAAACATGGATCTTTAGTCATTTAAGATCGGGTCTTTACCCTTGAAACATGGATCTTTATCCATAAGAAATCAGGCCTTTACCCTTGAGACATGGATCTTTATCCATTGAAGGTCAGGTGTTTACCCTTCGAACATGGATCTTTATCCATTATAGATCAGGTCTTTGCCCTTGAAATATGGATCTTTATCCTTTGGAAATTGGGTTTTTACCCTTGCAACATGGATCTTTATCCATTAGAGATCGGGTCTTTACCCTTGAAACATGGATCATTATCCAATGGAGATCGGGTCTTCACCATTGAAATATGGATCTTCATCTATTGGAAATCGGGTCTTTACCCTTGAAACATGGATTTTTATCCATTGGAGATCGGGTCTTTACCCTTGAAACATGGATATTTATCCATTGAAGATCGGGTCTTCACCCTTGAAACATGTATCTTTATTTATTTTAGATCGGGTCTTTACCCTTTAATCATGGATCTTTATCCATTGGAGATCGGGTCTTTACCCTTGAAACATGGATTCTTTATCCATTGCATCGGGTCTTTACCCTCGAAACATGGATCTTTATCCAATGGAGATCGGAACTTCACCCGTGAAATATGGATCTTTATCCAATGGAAATCGGGTCTTTACCCTTGAAACATGGATCTTTATCAATTGGAGATCGGGTATTTACCCTTGAAACTTGTATCTTTATCCACTAGAGACTTGAAACATGGATCTTTAGTCATTTAAGATCGGGTCTTTACCCTTGAAACATGGATCTTTATCCATTAGAAATCGGGCCTTTACCCTTGAGACATGGATCTTTATCCATTGAAGGTCAGGTGTTTACCCTTCGAACATGGATCTTTATCCATTATAGATCAGGTCTTTGCCCTTGAAATATGGATCCTTATCCTTTGGAAATTGGGTCTTCACCCTTGCAACAAGGATCATTATCCATTAGAGATTGGGTCTTTACCCTTGAAACATGGATCTTTATCCAATGGAGATCGGGTCTTTACCCTTGAAACATGTATCTTTATCAATTAGAGATCGGGTCTTCACCCTTGAAATATGGATCTTTATCCTTTGGAAATCGGGACTTTACCCTTGAAACATGGATCTTTATCCATTGGAGATCATGTCTTTACCCTTGAAACATGGATCTTTATCCATTGGAGATTGGGTCTTTACCCTTGAAACATGGATATTTATCCGTTGGAGATCGGGTCTTTACCCTTGAAACGTGGATCTTTATCCATTGGAGATCGTGTCTTTACCCTTGAAACATGGATCTTTATCCATTGGAGATCGGGTCTTTACCTTTGAAACATGGATCTTTATCCACTAGAGATCGAGTCTTTACCCTTGAAACATGGATCTTTATCCATTAGAGATCGGGCCTTTACGCTTGAGACATGGATCTTTGTCCATTGAAGGTCGGGTCTTTACCCTAGAAATATGGATCTTTATTCATTGGAGGTTAGGTCTTTACCATTGAAACATGGATCTTTATCCATTGGAGATCGGGTCTTTACCCTTGAAACATGGATCTTTATGTAACACCCCGATACTCCATATAAGTACTACACATATACCTGGTATACGTACAGTAAATATATAAAGTATAAAGATGTCACATTTCGTTACAATTTACAAACCTTTAACATATCTCAAACCACAATACATTAATTTAAAGAACATTTACAAAATTGATATACTTTTAATGATCTTATAAATATACAATAATCTTATCTTTCTCGAAACATCATTTATACAAATGATTACATTCTTGATAAAAGTACATCATAATTAAATTATACATGTATGCATCACCCTCTAGTTGGTCTCGACAAACTCTTACTCCTCTCGTGTCATAACGCAAGACTTTATATCTTTCATCTGGTCACCTGCGCGATCAAACAACCGCGCTAAGCCCGAGAGCTTAGTAGTACAAATATATAATATACACATACATTATAAAAATATTAGCATATAATGATATATCAATTCCATGTAACTTTAGCTTATCATATCTTTTCTTTTAGATTGTACCTTTCATATATCTCAACTAAATCATATTTCAATACCCACATTCCACAACATACTTCATAACATTATTTTATTCACCATTTACCAATCATGAATAACATTTCCAATAAGGCAATCATTAACACCAACCACAATCCATCACCAATACTCACAATCAACATATCAATACATACACATTACATATCATACCTCATAACATTGTTTAAATCACAATTCACCAATCATAAGTCACATTGTCAACAAAGTCAATCATAGATCTCATTATTCATCTAATTCAACATTTGTATATCACATAGACATCAAAGACAGACTCGGGCCCAACAGACACTAATATGCAATTCAATTTTCAGAGTTAATGTTTTGGTTTGTTATCACATTTATCAATATCATATACCCAACTAGGCTTCAAGGATCAAGTTCAACCAAGCTTCAAGGGGAGCAAAGCATGCTAAGCTTCTACCCAACTTGGCTTCAAGAACTAATCCAACCTAGCTTCAAGGGTGGTAACATCTCAATTAGGCTTCAAGGATCCAATCCAACCTAACTTCAAGAGATTGTTACACTTATTAGGCATGCCACCAACAACAAACTCTGAAAATGGAATAACACATTAGCCACACAATTCATTTAGATTTCATTCTCAATTCTCATTATCATTTAGGCAAACATGCCTCATTTATCTCCATTGAATCACATTAGCCAATAACAATGGCTTCACATTTTATTTCACAATATAACACTTCATTATTCAAGTGTATAGTTATCTCATCCATGATCACATTATATCTCATATAGCATCATTCATCATAGCCAAACACAATGGCATTGTCTCATATCATGTCTTATTTGAATTATCATTTCATCTTTTACATACATAATCATTTACCTCATCATATCCTTTACATGTCATATTCCACCATTGATATATATATATATACAACATCAATTACATTAACTAGGTAAACATATCATTCACATCATTATAAATTGCATTGTACATACCTTTTTGGATGATCCTCATCTCTTTCACCCTCAAGAGTTATTCCCACCAAGCTATCCATAATCAATAACTTCATCCTCTTTTTCACATTTTACATATAGCCTCATTGATATATATATATATATACAACATCAATTACATTAACTAGGCAAACATATCATTCAAAGTGCATAACATAACATTGCTAAATCTCAACAATGCAATTAGGGCAAAACACAATTGATATGATTCATAGCTTTATGATCTTCCACATTCCTTTGATTAGATCATTCTTGTGTTTAAAACATATTTATAATGTTCATGTTTAAGTTTAGAAACAATGGAACCTTTGAAGAATCAAAACAATGTAAAAAGAAACAAAGTATAAAGCAATATGTAATTCATTTGTAGGACACGCCCAACCCATTTGATGGACACGCCCAGCCACTTGATGGAACACGCCCGTGTCACTAACAACAAAAGAGGCAGTAGCCAATTCAAACAATTGACACGCCCAGCACCTTTGATGGACACGCCCGTGTCACTAACAACAAAAGAGGCAGTAGCCAATTCAAACAATTGACACGCCCAACTCAATTGATGAACACGCCCGTGTCTCTTCAATGCCTATGGCCGTGTCACCCATAACCAAAACCAATTCTCTTCTAATTGCATTCAAACACAATATTCATCATATAACATGCTTCAAATGAATATAATCAATGTTTTAAACACATATTCATCACAAGAATTACTTCACAACACATTAATATAACAATTAAACACATCTCAACTCAAAACCCTAAAATCAACATCTTCACCATTTCCAACAACAACCACTAATTAAACTCATAACTTAAAATCAATTTAACACTTGAACACACAACACAACACATCTCAAATCCACCAAATCACAAAATCATCAAACCTTACTTCACTTCCAACACAACTTCCAATTAAGTAAAGAAAACAAGAGAATACTTACCATCTTTCCAACAAAACCAACACCAATCCAATCCTTTAGCTTGTAATCAATTTCAATACTTGTAAACACATATATAACACACTAAATCATGAAATCAATCCATCATAACCTATCTCAAACATTAACAAAGGAAAACAAGTAAGTACTTACCTCCATTGATGAATTCCACCAAATCTCCACTTAATCCTTTGATTCTTCCTTCAATTCTCTTAAAACCCTAAGGTTTTGGTGAAAATCAACTCATCTCTCTACCTCTCTCTCTCTCTCTCTCGTGCAAGAACCAAAAGGAGAAGAAGAAGAAGAAGAAGAAGAGAATATCTTCATTTCTTTTTCCTCTTCCACGATAGCCACATATATGTATATAATAATAATAATAATAATAATAATATAATTACTAATTACCAAAAATCCTCCACCAAGCATTTCATTTCAAGCAATTACTCATATACCCCTTATCACTTAACTTAGCTTTTGTCTCTTATGAACCCAATTAAGTAATTCCACATGCCATATAAAAATATCTCCTCTTGCATTGACTCTTTCTCTTTGACCATTTTATATGCTATATATATCACCATATACACAACATATAAACTTGTCTCTAAACCCTAAATTTCCCCAAAACACATATACATATATTTTCTGTTCTCAATTTAAACCAACAACAATAACAACAACAACAACAACATACAAAACTTCTGGGGCATGCATCGGGATATTACACTTTATCCATTGGAGGTCGGGAATTTACCCTTGAAACTTGGATCTTTATCCATTGGAGGTTAAATCTTTGCCCTTGAAACATGGATCATTGTCCATTAGAGATCGGGTCTTTACCCTTGAAACATTGATCTTTATCCATTGGAGATTTGGTTTTTACCCTTGAAACATGGACCTTTATCCATTGGAGATCGGGTGTTTAACCTTGAAACATGGATCTTTATCAATTGGAGGTCGGGTATTTACCCTTGAAACATGGATCTTTATCCATTGGAGGTTGAGTCTTTACCCTAGAAACATGGATCTTTATCCATTAGAGATCGGTTCTTTACCCTTGAAACATTGATCTTTAACCATTAGGGATCGGGTCATTACCTTTGAAACATGGATCTTTATCCATTGGAGATTGGGTTTTACCCTTGAAACATGGATCTTTATCCATCAGAGATCAGGTCTTTACCCTTGAAATATGGATCTTTATCTTTGGAAATTGGGTCTTTACCCTTGAAACATGGATCTATATCCATTGGAGGTCAGGTCTTTACCCTTGAAACTTGGATCTTTATCCATTTGAATTTGGGTCTTTACCCTTGAAACATGGATCTTTATCCATTGGACATTTTTGTCTTTACCCTTGAAACATGGATCTTTATCCATTGAAGATCGGGTCTTCACCCTTGAAACATCGATCTTTATCCATTTTAGATCGAGTCTTTACCCTTGAAACATGGATCTTTATCCATTGGAGATCGGGTCTTTACCCTTGAAACATGGATTGTTTATCCATTGGAGATTGAGTCTTTACCCTTGGAACATGGATCTTTATCCATCAGAGATCAGGTCTTTACACTTGAAATATGAGTCTTTATCCATTGGAGATCGGGTCTTTACCCTTGAAACAGGGATTCTTTATCCATTAGAGATTGGGTCTTAACCTTGGAACA
Organism: Garcia nutans; assembly: GCA_947685225.1. NCBI lineage: Eukaryota > Viridiplantae > Streptophyta > Magnoliopsida > Malpighiales > Euphorbiaceae > Garcia > Garcia nutans. The sequence continues at coordinate 30,947,259 of CANTUV010000011.1, read as the reverse complement.
TGGATTTTTATCCATTAGAGATCAGGTCTTTACCCTTCAAATATGGATCTTTATCCTTTGGAAATTGGGTCTTCACCCTTGCAACATGGATCTTTATCCATTAGAGATTGGGTCTTTACCCTTTAAACATGGATCTTTATCCAATGGAGATCGGGTCTTTGCCCTTGAAACATGTATCTTTATCAATTAGAGATCGGGTCTTCACCCTTGAAATATGGATCTTTATCCTTTGGAAATCAAGACATTACACTTGAAACATGGATCTTTATACATTGGAGATCGGGTCTTTACCCTTGAAACATGTATCTTTATCAATTAGAGATCGGGTCTTCACCCTTGAAATATGGATCTTTATCCTTTGGAAATCGGGACTTTACCTTTGAAACATGGATCTTTATCCATTGGAGATCATGTCTTTACCCTTGAAACATGGATCTTTATCCATTGGAGATCGGGTCTTTACCCTTGAAACATGGTTCTTTATCCGTTGGAGATCGGGTCTTTACCCTTGAAACGTGGATCTTTATCCATTGGAGATCGTGTCTTTACCCTTGAAACATGGATCTTTATCCAATGGAGATCGGGTCTTTACCCTTGAAACATGTATCTTTATCAATTAGAGATCGGGTCTTCACCCTTGAAATATGGATCTTTATCCTTTGGAAATCGGGACTTTACCCTTGAAACATGGATCTTTATCCATTGGAGATCATGTCTTTACCCTTGAAACATGGATCTTTATCCATTGGAGATCGGGTCTTTACCCTTGAAACGTGGATCTTTATCCGTTGGAGATCGGGTCTTTACCCTTGAAACGTGGATCTTTATCCATTGGAGATCGTGTCTTTACCCTTGAAACATGGATCTTTATACATTGGAGATCGGGTCTTTACCTTTGAAACATGGATCTTTATCCACTAGAGATCGAGTCTTTACCCTTGAAACATGGATCTTTATCCATTAGAGATCGGTCCTTTACGCTTGAGACATGGATCTTTGTCCATTGAAGGTCGGGTCTTTACCCTAGAAACATGGATCTTTATTCATTGGAGGTTAGGTCTTTACCATTGAAACATGGATCTTTATCCATTGGAGATCGGGTTTTTACCCTTGAAACATGGATCTTTATCCATTGGAGGTCGGGAATTTAAACTTGAAACTTGGATCTTTATCCATTGGAGGTTTAATCTTTGCCCTTGAAACATGGATCTTTGTCCATTAGAGATCGGGTCTTTACCCTTGAAACATTGATCTTTATCCATTGGAGATTTGGTTTTTACCCTTGAAACATGGACCTTTATCCATTGGAGATCGGGTCTTTAACCTTGAAACATGGATCTTTATCAATTGGAGGTCGGGTATTTACCCTTGAAACATGGATCTTTATCCATTGGAGGTTGAGTCTTTACCCTTGAAACATGGATCTTTATCCATTCGAGATCGGTTCTTTACCCTTGAAACATTGATCTTTAACCATTAGGGATCGGGTCATTACCTTTGAAACATGGATCTTTATCCATTGGAGATTGGGTTTTACCCTTGAAACATGGATCTTTATCCATCAGAGATCAGGTCTTTACCCTTGAAATATGGATCTTTATCTTTGGAAATTGGGTCTTTACCCTTGAAACATGGATCTATATCCATTGGAAGTCGGGTCTTTACCCTTGAAACTTGGATCTTTATCCATTTGAATTTGGGTTTTTACCCTTGAAACATGGATCTTTATCCATTGGACATTTTTGTCTTTACCCTTGAAACATGGATCTTTATCCATTGAAGATCGGGTCTTCACCCTTGAAACATGGATCTTTATCCATTTTAGATCGGGTCTTTACCCTTGAAACATGGATCTTTATCCATTGGAGATCGGGTCTTTACCCTTGAAACATGGATTGTTTATCCATTGGAGATTGAGTCTTTACCCTTGGAACATGGATCTTTATCCATCAGAGATCAGGTCTTTACACTTGAAATATGAGTCTTTATCCATTGGAGATCGGGTCTTTACCCTTGAAACAGGGATTCTTTATCCATTAGAGATTGGGTCTTAACCTTGGAACATGGATTTTTATCCATTAGAGATCAGGTCTTTACCCTTCAAATATGGATCTTTATCCTTTGGAAATTGGGTCTTCACCCTTGCAACATGGATCTTTATCCATTAGAGATTGGGTCTTTACCCTTTAAACATGGATCTTTATCCAATGGAGATCGGGTCTTTGCCCTTGAAACATGTATCTTTATCAATTAGAGATCGGGTCTTCACCCTTGAAATATGGATCTTTATCCTTTGGAAATCAAGACATTACACTTGAAACATGGATCTTTATACATTGGAGATCGGGTCTTTACCCTTGAAACATGGATCTTTATCCATTGGAGATCGGGTCTTTACTTTTGAAACATGGATCTTTATCCACTAGAGATCAGGTCCTTAGCCTTGAAACATGGATCTGTATCCAATAGAGATCGGCCTTTAGCCTTGAGACATGGATCTTTGTCCATTGAAGGTCTGTCCTTTACCCTTGAAACATGGATCTGTATCCATTAGAGATCGGCCTTTAGCATTGAGACATGGATCTTTGTCCATTGAAGGTCTGTCCTTTACCCTTGAAGCATGGATCCGTATTCATTGGAGGTTAGGTCTTTACCCTTGAAACATCGATCTTTATCCATAGGAGATTTGGTTTTTACCCTTGAAACATGGATCTTTATCCATTGGAGATCGGGTCTTTAACCTTGAAACATGGATATTTATCAATTGGAGGTCGGGTCTTTACCCTTGAAACATGCATCTTTATCCATTGGAGGTTGAGTCTATACCCTTGAAACATGGATCTTTATCCATTAGAGATCGGGTCTTTACCCTTAAAACATTGATCTTTAACCATTAGGGATGGGGGCTTTACCTTTGAAACATGGATCTTTATCCATAGGAGATTTGGTTTTTACCCTTGAAACATGGATCTTTATCCATTGGAGATAGGGTCTTTACCCTTGAAACATGGATCTTTATCTATTGGAAATCGGGTCTTTACCCTTGAAACATGAATTTTTATCCATTGGAGATCGGGTCTTTACCCTTGAAACATGGATTCTTTATCCATTGGATCAGGTCTTTACCCTCGAAACATGGATCTTTATCCAATGGAGAGCGGGACTTCACCCGTGAAATATGGATCTTTATCCAATGGAAATCGGGTCTTTACCCTTGAAACATGGATCTTTATCAATTGGAGATTGGGTCTTTACCCTTGAAACTTGTATCTTTATCCACTAGAGATCGGGTCTTTACACTTGAAACATGGATCTTTAGCCATTTAAGATCGGGTCTTTACCGTTGAAACATGGATCTTTATTAATTAGAAATCGGGCCTTTACCATTGAGACATGGATCTTTATCCATTGAAGGTCAGGTCTTTACCCTTCGAACATGGATCTTTATCCATTGGAGGTTGAGTCTTTACCCTTGAAACATGGATTTTTATCCATTAGAGATCGGGTCTTTACCCTTGAAAAATGGATCTTTAACCATTAGAGATCGGGTCTTTACCATTGAAACATGGATCTTTATCCATTGGAGATTGTGTTTTTACCCTTGAAACATGGATCTTTATCCATTGGAGGTCGGGTCTTTACCCTTGAAACTTGGATCTTTATCCATTGGAATTTGGGTCTTTACCCTTGAAACATGGATCTTTATCCATTGGACATTGGGTCTTTACCCTTGAAACATGGATCTTTATCCATTGAAGATTGGGTCTTTACTTTTGAAACATGGATCTTTATCCATTGGAGATCGGGTCTTTACTTTTGAAATATGGATCTTTATCCATTGGAGATCGGGTAAACCCTTGAAACAAGGATATTTACCACTAGACATCGGGTCTTTACACTTGAAACATGGATCTTTAGCCATTTAAGATTGGGTCTTCACCCTTGAAACATGGATCTTTATCCATTGGAGATTAGGTTTTTACCCTTGAAACATGGATCTTTATCCATTTTAGATCGGATCTTTCCCCTTGAAACATGGATCTTTATCCATTGGAGATGGGGCCTTTACCCTTGAAACATGGATTCTTTATCCATTGGAGATCGAGTCTTTACCCTTGGAACATGGATCTTTATCAATCAGAGATCAGGTATTTACCCTTGAAACATGGATCTTTATCCATTGGACATTGGGTCTTTACCCTTGAAACATGGATCTTTATCCATTGAAGATCGGGTCTTCACCCTTGAAACATGGATCTTTATCCATTTTACATCGGGTCTTTACCCTTGAAACATGGATCTTTATCCATTGGAGATCGGATCTTTACCCTTGAAACATGGATTCTTTATCCATTAGTGATTGGGTCTTTACTCTTGGAACATGGATCTTTATCCATTAGAGATCGGGTCTTTACCCTTGAAATATGGATCTTTATCCTTTGGATATTGGGTCTTCGCCCTTGTAACATAGATGTTTATCTGTTAGAAATTGGGTCTTTACCCTTGAAACATGGATCTTTATCCATTGGAGATCAGGTCTTTACCCTTGAAACATGTATCTTTATCAATTAGAGATCGGGTCTTTACATTTGAAATATGGATCTTTATCCTTTGGAAATCGGGACCAAGCCCTTGAAACATGGATCTTTATCCATTGAAGATCGGGTCTTTACCCTAGAAACATGGATCTTTATCCATTGGAGATAGGCTTTTTAGGTTTGAAACATGGACCTTTATCCACTATAGATCGAATCTTTACCCTTGAAACATGGATCTTTATCAATTAGAGATCGGGCCTTTACCCTTGAGACATGGATCTTTGACCATTGAAGGTCGGGCCTTTACCCTTTAAACATGGATCTTTGTCCATTAGAGATCAGGTCTTTACCCTTGAAGAGTGGATCTTTATCCATTAGAGGCCGGGTCTTTCCCCTTGAAACATGGATCTTTATCCATTAGAGATCGGGTCTTTACCCTTGAAACATCGATCTTTAACCATTAGAGATCGGGTCTTTACCTTTGAAACATGGATCTTTATCCATTGGAGATTGGGTTTTTACCCTTGAAACATGGATCTTTATCCATTGGAGATCGAGTCTTTACCGTTGAAATATGGATCTTTATCAATTGGAGGTCGGGTCTTTACCCTTGAAGAATTGATCTTTATCCATTGGAGGTAGGGTATTTGCCCTTGAAACATGGATCTTTATCCATTGGAGGTCGGGTCTTTACCCTTGAAACTTTGATCTTTATCCATTTGAATTTGGGTCTTTACCCTTGAAACTTGGATCTTTATCCATTGGACATTGGGTCTTTACCCTTAAAACATCGATCTTTATCCATTGAAGATCGGGTCTTCACCCTTGAAACATGGATCTTTATCCATTGAAGATCGGGTCTTTACTTTTGAAACATGGATCTTTATCCATTGGAGATCGGGTCATTACTTTTGAAATATTGATCTTTATCCATTGGAGATCGGGTAAACCCTTGAAACACGGATCTTTACCACTAGACATCGGGTCTTTATACTTGAAACATGGATCTTTAGCCATTTAAGATTGGGTCTTCACCCTTGAAACATGGATCTTTATCCATTGGAGATTAGGTTTTTACCCTTGAAACATGGATCTTTATCCATTTTAGATCGGATCTTTACCCTTGAAACATGGATCTTTATCCATTGGAGATGGGGTCCTTACCCTTGAAAAATTGATTCTTTATCCATTGGAGATCGAGTCTTTACCCTTGGAACATGGATCTTTATCAATCAGAGATCAGGTAATTGCACTTGAAACATGGATCTTTATCCATTGGACATTGTGTCTTTACCCTTGAAACATGGATCTTTATCCATTGAAGATCGGGCCTTGACCCTTGAAACATGGATCTTTATCCATTTTAGATCGGGTCTTTACCCTTGAAACATGGATCTTTATCCATTGGAGATCGGATCTTTACCCTTGAAACATGGATTCTTTATCCATTGGAGATCAAGTCTTTACCCTTGGAACATGGATCATTATGCATCAGACATCAGTTCTTTACCCTTGAAATATGGATCTTTATCCATTGGAGATCGGGTCTTTACCCTTGAAACATGGATTCTTTATCCATTAGAGATTGGGTTTTTACTCTTGGAACATGGATCTTTATTCATTAGAGATCGGGTCTTTACCCTTGAAATATGGATCTTTATCTTTTGGATATTGGGTCTTCACCCTTGTAACATAGATGTTTATCTGTTAGAAATTGGGTCTTTACCCTTGAAACATGGATCTTTATCCATTGGACATCGGGTCTTTACCCTTGAAACATGTATCTTTATCAATTAGAGATCGGGTCTTTACATTTGAAATATGGATCTTTATCCTTTGGAAATCGGGACCAAGCCCTTGAAACATGGATCTTTATCCATTGAAGATCGGGTCTTTACCCTAGAAACATGGATCTTTATCCATTGGAGATAGGGTTTTTACCTTTGAAACATGGACCTTTATCCACTATAGATCGAATCTTTACCCTTGAAACATGGATCTTTATCAATTAGAGATCGGGCCTTTACCCTTGAGACATGGATCTTTGACCATTGAAGGTCGGGCCTTTACCCTTTAAACATGGATCTTTGTCCATTAGAGATCAAGTCTTTATCCTTGAAGCGTGGATCTTTATCCATTAGAGGCCGGGTCTTTCCCCTTGAAACATGGATCTTTATCCATTAGAGATCGGGTCTTTACCCTTGAAACATTGATCTTTAACCATTAGAGATCGGGTCTTTACCCTTGAAACATGGATCTTTATCCATTGGAGATTGGGTTTTTACCCTTGAAACATGGATCTTTATCCATTGGAGATCGAGTCTTTACCATTGAAATATGGATCTTCATTAATTGGAGGTCGGATCTTTACCCTTGAAGCATTGATCTTTATCCATTGGAGGTCGGGTCTTTACCCTTGAAACTTGGATCTTTATCCATTTGAATTTGGGTCTTTACCCTTGAAACATGGATCTTTATCCATTGGACATTGGGTCTTTACTCTTGAAACATGGATCTTTATCCATTGAAGATCGGGTCTTCACCCTTGAAACATGGATCTTTATCCATTTTAGATCGCGTCTTTAACCTTGAAACATGGATCTTTATCCATTGGAGATCGGGTCTTTACCCTTGAAACTTGGATTGTTTATCCATTGGAGATTGAGTCTTTACCCTTGGTACATGGATCTTTATCCATCAGAGATCAGGTCTTTACCCTTGAAATATTAAACTTTATCCATTGGAGATCGGGTCTTTACCCCTGAAACTGGGATTCTTTATCCATTAGAGATTGGGTCTTTACCCTTGGAACATGGATTTTTATCCATTAGAGATCAGGTCTTTACCCTTGAAATATGGATCTTTATCCTTTGGAAATTGGGTCTTCACCCTTGCAACATGGATCTTTATCCATTAGAGATTGGGTCTTTACCCTTTAAACATGGATCTTTATCCAATGGAGATCGGGTCTTTGCCCTTGAAACATGTATCTTTATCAATTTGAGATCGGGTCTTCACCCTTGAAATATGGATCTTTATCCTTTGGAAATCAAGACATTACACTTGAAACATGGATCTTTATACATTGGAGATCGGGTCTTTACCCTTGAAACATGGATAGTTATCCATTGGAGATCGGGTCTTTACTTTTGAAACATGGATCTTTATCCACTAGAGATCAGGTCTTTACCCTTGAAACATGGATCTGTATCCATTAGAGATCGGCCTTTAGCCTTGAGACATGGATCTTTGTCCATTGAAGGTCTGTCCTTTACCCTTGAAGAATGGATCTGTATTCATTGGAGGTTAGGTCTTTACCCTTGAAACATCGATCTTTATCCATAAGAGATTTGGTTTTTACCCTTGAAACATGGATCTGTATTCATTGGAGGTTAGGTCTTTAACCTTGAAACTTGGATCTTTATCAATTGGAGGTCGGGTCTTTACCCTTGAAACATGCATCTTTATCCATTGTAGGTTGAGTCTATACCCTTGAAACATGGATCTTTATCCATTAGAGATCCGGTCTTTACCCTTGAAACATTGATCTTTAACCATTAGGGATGGGGCCTTTACCTTTGAAACATGGATCTTTATCCATTGGAGATTGTTTTTACACTTGAAACATGGATCTTTATCCATCAGAGATCAGGTCATTACCCTTGAAATATGGATCTTTATCCTTTGGAAATTGCGTCTTTACCGTTGCAACATGGATCTTTATCCATTAGAGATCGGGTCTTTACCGTGGAAACATGGATCTTTATCCAATGGAGATCGGGTCCTCACCCTTGAATTAAGGATCTTTATCAATTGGAAATCGGGTCTTTACCATTGAACCTTGCATCTTTATCCATTGGAGATCGGGTCTTTACCCTTGAAACATGGATCTTTATCCACTAGAGATCGGGTCCTTAGACTTAAAACATGGATCTTTATCCATTTAAGATCTGGTGTTTACACTTGAAACATTGATCTTTATCCATTGGAGATTTGGTTTTTACCCTTGAAACATGGATCTTTATCCATTGGAGATCGGGTCTTTACCCTTGAAACATGGATCCTTATCAATTTGAGGTCGGGTCTTTAACCTTGAAACATGGATCTTTATCCATTGGAGGTCGGAACTTTGCCTTGTAACATGGATCTTTATCCATTGGAGATAGGGTCTTTACCCATGAAACATGGATCTTTATCCATTGGAGGTCGGGTCTTTACCCTTGGAACATGGATCTTTATCCATTGGAGGTTGAGACTTTACCCTTGAAACATGGATCTTTGTCCATTAGAGATCGGGTATTTACCCTTGAAACATGGATCTTTAACCATTAGAGATCGGGTCTTTACCCTTGAAATATGGATCTTTCTCCATTGGACATGGGGTTTTTACCCTTGAAACATGGATCTTTATCCATTGGAGATCGGGTCTTTACCCTTGAAACATGGATCTTCATCCATTGGAGATCGGGTCTTTACCATTCAAACATGGATCTTTATCCATTGGAGATAGGGTCTTTACCTTTGAAACATGGATCTTTATCCATTGAATGTCGGGTCTTTACCATTGAAACATGGATTTTTATCCACTGGAAATTGGGTCTTTACGCTTGAAACATGGATCTTTATCCATTGGAGATCGGGTCTTTACCTTTGAAACATGGATCTTTATCCACTAGAGATCGGGTCTTTACCCCTGAAACATGGATCTTTATCCATTAGAGATCGGGCCTTTACGCTTGAGACATGGATCTTTGTCCATTGAAGGTCGGGTCTTTACCCTAGAAACATGGATCTTTATTCATTGGAGGTTAGGTGTTTACCATTGAAACATGGATCTTTATCCATTGGTGATAGGGTCTTTACACTTGAAACATGGATCTTTATCCATTAGAGATCGGCCTTTAGCCTTGAGACATGGATCTTTGTCCATTGAAGGTCTGTCCTTTACCCTTGAAGCATGGATCTGTATTCATTGGAGGTTAGGTCTTTACCCTTGAAACATCGATCTTTATCCATAGGAGATTTGGTTTTTACCCTTGAAACATGGATCTTTATCCATTGGAGATCGGGTCTTTAACCTTGAAACATGGATCTTTATCAATTGGAGGTCGGGTCTTTACCCTTGAAACATGCATCTTTATCCATTGGAGGTTGAGTCTATACCCTTGAAACATGGATTTTTATCCATTAGAGATCGGGTCTTTACCCTTGAAACATTGATCTTTAACCATTAGGGATAGGGTCTTTACCTTTGAAACATGGATCTTTATCCATTGGAGATTGGTTTTTACCCTTGAAACATGGATCTCTATCCATCAGAGATCAGGTCTTTACCCTTGAAATATGGATCTTTATCCTTTGGAAATTGCGTCTTTACCGTTGCAACATGGAACTTTATCCATTAGAGATCGGGTCTTTACCGTGGAAACATGGATCTTTATCCAATGGAGATCGGGTCCTCACCCTTAAATTAAGGATCTTTATCAATTGGAAATCGAGTCTTTACCATTGAAACTTGGATCTTTATCCATTGGAGATCGGGTCTTTACCCTTGAAACATGGATCTTTATCCACTAGAGATCGGGTCCTTAGACTTGAAACATGGATCTTTATCCATTTAAGATCTGGTCTTTACACTTGAAACTTTGATCTTTATCCATTGGAGATTTGGTTTTTACCCTTGAAACATGGATCTTTATCCATTGGAGATCGGGTCTTTACCCTTGAAACATGGATCCTTATCAATTTGAGGTCGGGTCTTTAACCTTGAAACATGGATCTTTATCCATTGGAGGTCGGAACTTTGCCCTTGAAACATGGATCTTTATCCATTGGAGATAGGGTCTTTACCCTTGAAACATGGATCTTTATCCATTGGAGGTCGGCTCTTTACCCTTGGAACATGGATCTTTATCCATTGGAGGTTGAGACTTTACCCTTGAAACATGGATCTTTATCTATTAGAGATCGGGTCTTTACCCTTGAAACATGGATCTTTAACCATTAGAGGTAGGGTCGTTTACACTTGAAACATGGATCTTTATCCATTGGAGATTGGGTTTTTACCCTTGAAACATGGATCTTTATCCATTGGAGGTCGGGTCTTTACCCTTGAAACATGGATCTTTATCCATTGGAGGTCGGGTATTTACCCTTGAAACATGGATCTTTATCCATTGGAGGTCGGGTCTTTACCATTGAAACTTGGATCTTTATCCATTAGAGGCCGGGTGTTTCCCCTTGAAACATGGATCTTTATCCATTAGAGGCCGGGTCTTTACCCTTGCAACATGGATCTTTATCCAATGGAGATCGGGTCTTCACCCTTGAAATAAGGATCTTAATCAATTGGAAATCGGGTCTTTTTCATTGAAACGTGGATCTTTATCCATTTGAGATCGGGTTTTTACCCTTGAAACATGGATCTTTATCCACTAGAGATCGGGTCTTTACACTTGAAACATGGATCTTTAGCCATTTAAGATATGGTCTTTACACTTGAAACATGGATCTTTATCCATTGGAGGTCGGGTCTTTACCCTTGGAACATTGATTTTATCTGTAACGACCCTCCCCGACCAGGTCGGCTGCCCGGCCCACTAGTGGCTTACGGCCCGGCCATTTCACCACCTGGGCACGGAGTCCGCAGGAGGCAAGCTATCGCTACAGTACTGGACAGCCCTCGCGGCCCACCCAACAGGAATTTGTTTATTTGGCTCCCTAAGGAGTCGCCTCCCTGGATCGAACCCCTGACCTCCCACTTAAGAGAGCCAGCGAGAACCATCCAGTACCATTTCTGCTAAACAATTGTAACACCCCTACATTCAACACATGCACACTACAACCACCACAATGCAGTATACATGCACTAAACATAGAGATGCTACAGATTTTTTTTAACATTCAAAACATTTTAAATGATACCATAAATTTTCAATTGTATACATTATAGAAAGATAAGTAATTAACTTGTAATACAAAACTAAATAGATATATATATAAAGATACATTTAGTTGTTACGCAGCGGAATTTATCAAATATTTACATATATGAAAACATTTAATTTCATATTTACAATATACACATATGTACATTAAAATCTTTACTTTACAAAATATAAAAGAGTTATACATGATTGGCAAGTCTCCTCTGATCTTTAAGTTCCCAAAATGGATTCTTCAAGGTCTACTCTCACTTGGTCTTGATGAACTCTCGGGTTCAACTCTATCAACTCTATTACCTGCGCGATTAAACACTATCGCGCTAAGCCAAGGGCTTAGTAAGATAAAACATGCAATGGATATGCTTTAATGCAATACAATGTCAATTCTAATTCATATCATATATGTAACAACATAGATGCAAAGCTAACAACATCCCTTTACATTTTATAACCAACATACATATATGCATATCACATTTCAACATCATTGCATATACTTCATTATTTAATCATTTAATCATCCATAAATAACAATAAACAAATCATGACTCTCATTAAACAAAGACAAGCATTGGGCCCAAGACACACTAATATGCAATTCAATTTTCAGAGTTAATGCTTTGGTTTGTTATCACATTTATCAATATCATATACCCAACTAGGCTTCAAGGATTAAGTTCAACCAAGCTTCAAGGGGAGCAAAGCATGCTAAGCTTCAACCCAACTTGGCTTCAAGAACTAACCCAACCTAGCTTCAATGGTGGTAACATCTCAATTAGGCTTCAAGGATTCAATCCAACCTAACTTCAAGAGATTGTTACACTTATTAGGCATGCCACCAACAACAAACTCTGAAAATGGAATAACACATTAGCCACACAAATCATTTATTATTTAATTATCATTTCCATTCTCAACTCTCATCATAGCCAATAACAATGGCCTCATATCACATATAAGTTACCATAGCCAATCACAATGGCATTTTATTCCATCACATTATACATATAGCATTATTGATATAAACATAACCAAACACATTACTCATCACATGAGTCACAATACATGAAATATCACATTGTTCACATAGTATCATATACATTGCCATTATCATCATATGCAACAATACAATAATACAAGATTTGTACTTATTTTACTAACAATTCATACAACTCCTAACATTTCCTTGTCCAAGATTCTTTAACCTCTTAGATCAATGATCAATCACTATCTTCAAGACTTAAATCAAAAGTAATAGCATATACTTGTTTAGGGATACACAAGAAATAATCCAATTAGGAATTAATTAGGGCAAACCTCAACCCTGACACGTTCACCCACACGGGCGTGTTTATGGCCGTGCCCTAACTCCACAACATAGAAACATTTACACGCTCAACAACATGGGTGTGTTCCTGGGCGTGTAAATTCTCAAATCTTACAGTAGCTATGACACGCTCAATAACACGGGCGTGCTACTGATTGTGTCAAACCTACTGCCTCCAACACAATTGACACGCCTAAAAACCCTGGACGTGCTCATGGGCGTGTCCGGCCACAAATCAAGACTCCAATCAAAAACAACCATACACTCAACAACACACTTCTATACATTAACATCCTCTTCAAATAATCTTAACAAAACATACTCAAAACTCATCTCAACTTGCAACACACCCAAAACAAACCAAAACACACATCAAACACCAAACACAAAATCATCTCAAAACCCTTACCACATATACAACATCATCTCTTCCAACCACTTACTCCTTTCTTCAATCCATACTCAACATCCATCATCCAATCACTCAAACACTTCTCACATCTCAAAATCAACCAACACACTCTTAAAAATCTATCAAACTCAAATATCATTTCAAATAAACACAAAGATCACAAGAGAACTTACCAAAGTTACAAAACTTCTTGAATCACCAACTTGATCACTTAATCTTCCTTCAATTTTGAACTCAACTCATCAAGAACCTCTCTTCACCTCTTGCTTCCCTTTGTCTATGGAGGAGCCGGCCACTTCATGAAAGAAAGAAGAAAATGATGAAGAAACAAAGTCAAATTTTGCTTTAAATCTCCACCAAGTAATCTTATCCAAGCAATTACCAAATTGCCCTTAACCATATAACTAACCTTTTGTCTCATATAAGCCCACATATGTAATTACACACTTAACACAAAAATATCTCTCTTCCTTTGACTCTTCCTTTGACCCATTTATATGTTATATATATCATCATATACACAACATATAACATTCTCTCTAAACCCTATTTCTTTCCAAAACACATATACACAAGCATTCTCCTCCCAATTTCTTTTCTTAACACATCATATACATTCAATCCAATTTATAACAATAACATCAACAACAATATAACCAAGACTTCTAGGGCATACATGAGGATATTACAATTCTCCCCCTCTAAAAAGAAATTTCGTCCTCGAAATTACCTGATATCAAGTCTGAAACAACTGAGGATATTGTTCTCGCATGGTTTGTTCATTTTCCCAAGTTGCCTCTTCCTTTCCATGATTCTTCCACAAAATTTTCACAAGTGGCACTCTCTTGTTTCTCAACTCTTTCACATCACGTGCCAAAATAGCAAGTGGTTCCTCTTCAAACGTCAGATCAGGATTTACTTCAATTGACTCAATCGGCAACACATGAGATGGATCCGACCTGTACCTCCTCAACATAGAAACATGAAATACGTTATGAATACGATCCAACTCAGGTGGCAAAGCAAGTCGATACGCCACTGGCCCAACTCTTTCTAACACTTCATACGGCCCAATGAAACGAGGACTCAATTTTCCTTTCCGACCGAACCTCAAAATCTTCTTCCAAGGAGATACTTTCAAAAATACCTTATCTCCCACATCAAACACTATATTTCTCCTCTTTAGATCTGCATAAGATTTCTGTCGGTCTGAAGCTGCTTTTAACCTGCCTCGAATCAACTTTACTTTCTCTTCAGTTTCTTGAATCAAATCAGGCCCAATTAACTTACCTTCCCCAAGTTCATTCCAACAAAGAGGTGTCCTACACCGTCTGCCATACAATGCTTCAAACGGTGCCATACCAATGCTGGATTGGTGACTGTTGTTGTAAGCAAACTCCACAAGAGGTAAAAATCTATCCCAACTTCCAGAGAAATCAATGACACAGCTTCTCAACATATCCTCAATAATCTGTATCACCCTCTCTGACTGCCCATCTGTCTGTGGATGAAAAGCAGTACTGAAGTGCAGTCGAGAACCCAAAGCACTATGCAAACTCTTCCAAAATTTTGAAGTAAACCTGGGATCTCGATCAGACACTAAAGAAGTTGGAACACCATGCAGTTTCACAATCTCATGGATATACAGCTCAGCCAACCTCTCCAAAGAGTAATCCATCCGCACCGGAAGGAAATGAGCTGTCTTAGTCAATCTATCCACAATCACCCATATGGCATCATGTTTCCTTTGTGTCAATGGCAACCCAGACACAAAGTCCATTGTCACTCTATCCCACTTCCATTCTGGCACTGACAACGGTTGAAGCAACCCGGTTGGAACTTGATGCTCTGCTTTAACTTTCTGACAAGTGAGACATTTCGATACAAACTCAGCAATGTCTCTCTTCAACCCAATCCACCAATAATGTTGTCTCAAATCATGATACATCTTCGTATTACCCGGATGCATAGCAAACATCGACTGATGAGCTTCTTCCAAAATGACCCTTTTCAAATCAGCATCATCGGGTACACACAATCTGCTCTTGAACCAGAGACTTCCATCACTCTTCACAATAAAATCTCTACTCTTTCCACTCTGACAATCCGAAACAATCTTCTGAATCTTCTTATCGGCCAACTGAGCTTCTTTGATTTGATCTAACAAAACCGGCTTCAGTTGCAACTGTGCCAACAATGCACCATCAACACAAGGTACAAAACTAGCACACAATGCTCTCAACTCAACAAGCAACGAGAGCGAGTAAACAGTCAAACCTGCTAAAGACTTCCGACTCAAGGCATCAGCAACAACATTTGCTTTACCTGGATGATAATCAATCAAGCAGTCGTAGTCTTTAATCAATTCTAACCACCTCCTTTGACGAAGATTGAGTTCTTTCTGGACACCCAAATACTTCAAACTCTTGTGATCAGTGTAGACGAAACATTTCTCCCCAAACAGATAGTGGCGCCAAATCTTCAATGCAAACACAATGGCAGCCAATTCCAAATCATGGGTCAGATAGTTAAGCTCATGCGGTTTCAACTGTCTAGATGCATAAGCTATAACTTTCCCTTCCTGCATCAAAACACACCCCAA
Source organism: Garcia nutans (assembly GCA_947685225.1). Classification (NCBI taxonomy): domain Eukaryota; kingdom Viridiplantae; phylum Streptophyta; class Magnoliopsida; order Malpighiales; family Euphorbiaceae; genus Garcia; species Garcia nutans. Next base: position 30,931,436 of record CANTUV010000011.1, on the reverse strand, counting down.
ACCTTTATGTGAAGCATCACTGTAGATCACATACGGTTTGCCTTCAACAGGTAAAGTAAGAAGAGGTGCCTGAGTTAACATTTCTCTCAACTGTTCAAAGCTCACCTGACACTGATCTGTCCATAAAAACCTTACTCCCTTACGAAGCAATCTGGTGAGTGGAGTAGCTATCAAAGAAAACCCTTTCACAAACCGCCGGTAATAGCCTGCCAAACCCAGAAAACTTCTAATCTCTGTCACAGACTTGGGTGGACTCCAATTTAAAATGGCTTCAACTTTACTCGGATCAACTCTAATGCCTTCTGCAGAAACAATATGTCCGAGGAAAGCTACTTGATCCAACCAAAACTCACACTTCGACAATTTGGCAAACAACTGCTTCTCTCTCAAAATCTGCAACACAATCCGCAGATGCTTGTCATGTTCCTCTTTATTTCGCGAAAACACCAGAATATCATCAATGAAGACCACTACAAACTGATCTAGATAGGGCCTGAACACCCTATTCATCAAATCCATGAAGGCTGCAGGTGCATTTGTCAGACCAAAAGGCATAACTAGAAATTCATAATGCCCATACCTGGTCTGAAAAGCGGTCTTAGAAACATCCTCAGCTTTAACTCTCAATTGATGGTACCCAGATCTCAAATCAATTTTGGAGGTTGAGTCTTTACCCTAGAAACATGGATTTTTATCCATTAGAGATCGGGTCTTTACCGTTGAAACATGGATCTTTAACAATTAGAGATCGGGTCTTTACCCTTGAAACATGGATCTTTATCCGTTGGACGTCGGGTCTTTACCATTAAAACTTGGATCTTTATCCATTAGAGGCCGGGTCTTTCCCCTTGAAACATGGATCTTTATCCATTGGAGGTTGAGTCTTTACCCTTGAAACATGGATTTTTATCCATTAGAGATCGGGTCTTTACCCTTGAAACATGGATCTTTAACCATTAGAGATCGAGTCTTTACCCTTGAAACATGGATCTTTATCAATTGGAAATCGGGTATTTACCATTGAAACGTGGATCTTTATCCATTGGTGATCGGGTTTTTACCCTCGAAACATGGATCTTTATCCACTAGAGATCGGTTCTTTACACTTGAAACATGGATCTTTAGCCATTTAAGATATGGTCTTTAACCTTGAAACATGGATCTTTATCCATTGGAGGTCGGGTCTTTACCCATGGAACATTGATTTTATCCATTGGAGGTTGAGTCTTTACCCTTGAAACATGGATCTTTGTCCATTAAAGATCGGGTCTTTACCCTTGAAACATGGATCTTTAACCATTAGAGATCGGGTCTTTACCTTTGAAACATGGATCTTTATCCATTGGAGATCGGGTTTTTACCCTTGAAACATGGAACTTTATACATTAGAGATCGGGTCTTTACCCATGAAACATGGATCTTCGTTGGTGATCGGGTCTTTACCATTCAAACATGGATCTTTATCCATTGGAGATAGGGTCTTTACCCTTGAAACATGGATCTTTATCCATTGGAGGTCGGGTCTTTACCATTGAAACTTGGATCTTTATCCATTAGAGGCCGGGTCTTTCCCCTTGAAACATGGATCTTTATCCATTGGAGGTTGAGTCTTTATCCTTGAAACAAAGATCTTTATCCATTAGAGATCGGGTCTTTACCCTTGAAACATGGATCTTTAACCATTAGATATCGGGCCTTTACCATTCAAACATGGATCTTTATCCATTGGAGATAGGGTCTTTACCCTTGAAACTTGGATATTTAACCATTGGGGATCGGCTCTTTACCCTTGCAACATGGATCTTTATCCATTGGAGTTTGGGTTTTTACCCTTGAAACATGGATCCTTATCCATTGGAGGTCGGGTCTTTACCCATGAAACTTGGATCTTTATCCATTGGAATTTGGGTCTTTACCCTTGAAACATGGATCTTTATTAATTGGACATTGGGTCTTTCCCCTTGAAACATGGATCTTTATCCATTGAAGATCGGGTCTTTACTTTTGAAACATGGATCTTTATCCATTGGAGATCGGGTCTTTACTTTTGAAATATGGATTTTTATCCATCGGAGATCGGGTAAACCCTTGAAACATGGATCTTTACAACTAGACATCGGGTCTTTACACTTGAAACATAGATCTTTAGCCATTTAAGATCGTGTCTTCACCCTTGAAACATGGATCTTTATCCATTGGAGATTAGGTTTTTACCCTTGAAACATGGATCTTTATCCATTTTAGATCGGATCTTTACTCTTGAAACTTGGATCTTTATCCATTGGAGATGGGGTCTTTACCCTTTAAACATGGATTCTTTATCCATTGGAGATCGAGTCTTTACCCTTGGAACATGGATCTTTATCAATCAGAGATCAGGTATTTACCCTTGAAACATGGATCTTTATCCATTGGAGATCGGGTCATTACTTTTGATATATGGATCTTTATAAATTGGAGATCGGGTAAACCCTTGAAACATGGATCTTTACCACTAGACATCGTGTCTTTACACTTGAAACATGGATCTTTAGCCATTTAAGATCGGGTCTTCACCCTTGAAACATGGATCTTTCTCTATTGGAGATTAGGTTTCTACCCTTGAAACATGGATCTTTATCCATTTTAGATCGGATCATTACCCTTGAAACATGGATCTTTATCCATTGGACATTGGGTCTTTACCCTTGAAACATGGATCTTTATCCATTGAAGATCGGGTCTTCACCCTTGAAACAAGGATCTTTATCCATTTTAGATCTGGTCTTTACCCTTGAAACATGGATCTTTATCCATTGGAGATCGGGTCTTTACCCTTGAAACATGGATTCATTATCCATTGGAGATCGAGTCTTTACCCTTGGAACATGGATCATTATGCATCAGACATCAGGTCTTTACCCTTGAAATATGGATCTTTATCCATTGGAGATCTGGTCTTTACCCTTGAAACATGGATTCTTTATCCATTAGAGATTGGGTCTTTACTCTTGGAACATGGATCTTTATCCATTAGAGATCAGGTCTTTACCCTTGAAATATGAATCTTTATTCTTTGGATATTGGGTCTTCACCCTTGTAACATAGATGTTTATCCATTAGAAATTGGGTCTTTACCCTTGAAACATGGATCTTTATCCATTGGAGATCGGGTCTTTACCCTTGAAACATGAATCTTTATCAATTAGAGATCGGGTCTTCACATTTGAAATATGGATCTTTATCCTTTGGAAATTGGGACCTAGCCCTTGAAACATGGATCTTTATCCATTGAAGATCGGGTCTTTACCCTAGAAATATGGATCTTTATCCTTTGGAGATAGGATCTTTACCTTTGAAACATGGACCTTTATCCACTATAGATCGGGTCTTTACCCTTGAAACATGGATCTTTATCCATGAGAGATCGGGCCTTTACCCTTGAGACATGGATCTTTGACCATTGAAGGTCGGGCCTTTACCCTTTAAACATGGATCTTTGTCCATTAGAGATTAGGTCTTTACCCTTGAAGCGTGGATCTTTATCCATTAGAGGCCGGGTCTTTCCTCTTGAAACATGGATCTTTATCCATTGGAGGTTGAGTCTTTACCCTTGAAACATAGATTTTTATCCATTAGACATCGGGTCTTTACCCTTGAAACATCGATCTTTAACCATTAGAGATCGGGTCTTTACCCTTGAAACATGGATCTTTATCCATTAGAGATTGGGTTTTTACCCTTGAAACATGGATCTTTATCCATTGGAGATCGAGTCTTCACCGTTGAAATATGGATCTTTATCAATTGGAGGTCGGGTCCTTACCCTTGAAGCATGGATCTCTATCCATTGGAGGTCGGGTATTTACCCTTGAAACATGGATCTTTATCCATTGGAGGTCAGTTCTTTAGCCTTGAAACTTGGATCTTTATTCATTTGAATTTGGATCTTTACCCTTGAAACATGGATCTTTATCCCATTGGACATTGGGTCTTTACCCTTGAAACATGGATCTTTATCCATTGAAGATCGAGTCTTCACCCTTGAAACATGGATCATTATCCATTTTAGATCGGGTCTTTACCCTTGAAACATGGATCTTTATCCATTGGAGATCGGGTCTTTACCCTTGAAACATGGATTCTTTATCCATTGGAGATTGAGTCTTTACCCTTGGAACATGGATCTTTATCCATCAGAGATCAGGTCTTAACCCTTGAAATATGAATCTTTATCCATTGGAGATCGGGTCTTTACCCTTGAAACAGGGACTCCTTATCCATTAGAGATTGGGTCTTTACCCTTGGAACATGGATTTTTATCCATTAGAGATTGGGTCTTTACCCTTTAAACATGGATCTTTATCCAATGGAGATCGGGTCTTTGCCCTTGAAACATGTATCTTTATCAATTAGAGATCGGGTCTTCACCCTTGAAATATGGATCTTTATCCTTTGGAAATCAAGACATTACACTTGAAACATGGATCTTTATACATTGGAGATCGGGTCTTTACCCTTGAAACATGGATCTTTATCCATTGGAGATCGGGTCTTTACTTTTGAAACATGGATCTTTATCCACTAGAGATCAGGTCTTTACCCTTGAAACATGGATCTGTATCCATTAGAGATCGGCCTTTAGCCTTGAGACATGGATCTTTGTCCATTGAAGGTCTTTCCTTTACCCTTGAAGCATGGATCTGTATTCATTGGAGGTTAGGTCTTTACCCTTGAAACATCGATCTTTATCCATAGGAGATTTGGCTTTTACCCTTGAAACATGGATCTTTATCAATTGGAGGTCGGGTCTTTACCCTTGAAACATGCATCTTTATCCATTGGAGGTTGAGTCTATACCCTTGAAACGTGGATCTTTATCCATTAGAGATCGGGTCTTTACCCTTGAAACATTGATCTTTAACCATTAGGGATGGGGGTTTACCTTTGAAACGTGGATGTTTATCCATTGGAGATTGGTTTTTACCCTTGAAACATGGATCTTTATCCATCAGAGATCAGGTCTTTACCCTTGAAATATGGATCTTTATCCTTTGGAAATTGCGTCTTTACCGTTGCAACATGGATCTTTATCCATTAGAGATCGGGTCTTTACCGTGGAAACATGGATCTTTATCCAATGGAGATCGGGTCTTCACCCTTGAATTAAGGATCTTTATAAATTGAAAATCGGGTCATATTGGATCTTTATCCATTGGAGATCGGGTCTTTACCCTTGAAACATGGATCTTTATCCACTAGAGATCAGGTCTTTAGACTTGAAACATGGATCTTTAGCCACTTAAGATCTGGTCTTTACACTTGAAACATTGATCTTTATCCATTGGAGATTTGGTTTTTACCCTTGAAACATGGATCTTTATCCATTGGAGATCGGGTCTTTACCCTTGAAACATGTATCCTTATCGATTGGAGGTCGGGTCTTTAACCTTGAAACATGGATCTTTATCCATTGGAGATTAGGTTTTTACCATTGAAACATGGATCTTTATCCATTTTAGATTGGATCTTTATCCTTGAAACATGGATCTTTATCCGTTGGAGATTAGGTTTTTACCCTTGAAACATGGATCTTTATCAATTTTAGATTGGATCTTTACCATTGAAACATGGATCTTTATCCATTGGAGATCGGGTCTTTACCCTTGAAACATGGATCTTTATCCATTTTAGATCGGGTCTTTACCCTTGAAACATCGATCTTTATCCATTGCAGATCGGGTCTTTACCCTTGAAACATGGATTCTTTATCCATTGGAGATCGAGTCTTTACCCTTGGAACATGGATCTTTATCAGTAAGAGATCAGGTATTTACCCTTAAAACATGGATCTTTATCCATTGGACATTGGGTCTTTACCCTTGAAACATGGATCTTTATCCATTGAAGATCGGTTCTTCACCCTTGAAACTTTGATCTTTATCCATTTTAGATCGGGTCTTTACCCTTGAAACATGGATCTTTATCCATTGGAGATCGGGTCTTTACCCTTGAAACATGGATTCTTTATCCATTGGAGATCGAGTCTTTACCCTTGGAACATGGATCATTATGCATCAGACATCAGGTCTTTACCCTTGAAATATGGATCTTTATCCATTGGAGATCGGGTCTTTACCCTTGAAACATGGATTCTTTATCCATTAGAGATTGGGTCTTTACTCTTGGAACATGGATCTTTATCCATTAGAGATCAGGTCATTACCCTTGAAATATGGATCTTTATCCGTTGGATATTGGGTTCACCCTTGTAACATAGATGTTTATCTATTAGAAATTGGGTCTTTACCCTTGAAACATGGATCTTTATCCATTGGAGATCGAGTCTTTACCCTTGAAACATGTATCTTTATCAATTAGAGATCGGGTCTTTACATTTGAAATATGGATCTTTATCCTTTGGAAATCGGGACCTAGCCCTTGAAACATGGATCTTTACCCATTAAAGCTCGGGTCTTTAGCCTAGAAACATGGATCTTTATCCATTAGAGATAGCGTCTTTACCTTTGAAACATGGACCTTTATCCACTATAGATCGGGTCTTTACCCTTGAAACATGGATCTTTATCCATTAGAGATCGAGCCTTTACCCTTGAGACATGGATCTTTGACCATTGAAGTTCGGGCCTTTACCCTTTAAACATGGATCTTTGTCCATTAGAGATCAGGTCTTTACCCTTGAAGCGTGGATCTTTATCCATTAGATGCCGGGTCTTTCCCCTTGAAACATGGATCTTTATCCATTGGAGGTTGAGTCTTTACCCTTCAAACATGGATTTTTATCCATTAGAGATCGGGTCTTTACCCTTGAAACATGGATCTTTAACCATTAGAGATCGGGTCTTTACCCTTGAAACATGGATCTTTATCCATTGGAGATCGAGTCTTTACCGTTGAAATATGGATCTTTATCAATTGGAGGTCGGGTCTTTACCCTTGAAGTATGGATCTTTATCCATTGGAGGTCAGGTATTTACCCTTGAAACATGGATCTTTATCCATTGGAGGTCGGGTCTTTAGCCTTGAAACTTGGATCTTTATCCATTTGAATTTGGATCTTTACCCTTGAAACATGGATCTTTATCCCATTGGACATTGGGTCTTTACCCTTGAAACATGGATCTTTATCCATTGAAGATCGGGTCTTCACCCTTGAAACATGGATCTTTAACCATTAGAGATCGGATCATTACCCTTGAAATATGGATCTTTATCCTTTGGAAATTGCGTCTTTACCGTTCCAACATGGATCTTTATCCATTAGAGATTGGGTCTTTACCCTGGAAACATGGATCTTTATCCAATGGAGTTCGGGTCCTCACCCTTGAATTAAAGATCTTTATCAATTGTAAATCGGGTCTTTACCATTGAACCTTGGATCTTTATCCATTGGAGATCGGGTCTTTACCCTTGAAACATGGATCTTTATCCACTAGAGATCGGGTCCTTAGACTTGAAACATGGATCTTTATCCATTTAAGATCTGGTCTTTACACTTTAAACATTGATCTTTATCCATTGGAGATTTGGTTTTTACCCTTGAAACATGGATCTTTATCCATTGGAGATCGGGTCTTTACCCTTGAAACATGGATCCTTATCAATTTGAGGTCGGGTCTTTAACCTTGAAACATGGAACTTTATCCATTGGAGGTCGGAACATTGCCCTTGTAACATGGATCTTTATCCATTGGAGATAGGGTCTTTACCCATGAAACATGGATCTTTATCCATTGGAGGTCGGGTCTTTACCCTTGGAACATGGATCTTTATCCATTGGAGGTTGAGACTTTACCCTTGAAACATGGATCTTTGACCATTAGAGATCGGGTATTTACCCTTGAAACATGGATCTTTAACCATTAGAGATCGGGTCTTTACCCTTGAAATATGGATCTTTCTCCATTGGACATGGGGTTTTTACCCTTGAAACATGGATCTTTATCCATTGGAGATCGGGTCTTTACCCTTGAAACATGGATCTTCATCCATTGGAGATCGGGTCTTTACCATTCAAACATGGATCTTTATCCATTGGAGATAGGGTCTTTACCTTTGAAACATGGATCTTTATCCATTGAATGTCGGGTCCTTACCATTGAAACATGGATTTTTATCCATTGGAAATGGGGTCTTTACCCTTGAAACATGGATCTTTATCCATTGGAGATCGGGTCTTTACCTTTGAAACATGGATCTTTATCCACTAGAGATCAGGTCTTTACCCCTGAAACTTGGATCTTTATCCATTAGAGATCGGGCCTTTACGCTTGAGACATGGATCTTTGTCCATTGAAGGTCGGGTCTTTACCCTAGAAACATGGATCTTTATTCATTGGAGGTTAGGTGTTTACCATTGAAACATGGATCTTTATCCATTGGAGATAGGGTCTTTACACTTGAAACATGGATCTTTATCCATTAGAGATCGGCCTTTAGCCTTGAGACAGGGATCTTTGTCCATTGAAGGTCTGTCCTTTACCCTTGAAGCATGGATCTGTATTCATTGGAGGTTAGGTCTTTACCCTTGAAACATCGATCTTTATCCATAGGAGATTTGGTTTTTACCCTTGAAACATGGATCTTTATCCATTGGAGATCGGGTCTTTAACCTTGAAACATGGATCTTTATCAATTGGAGGTCGGGTCTTTACCCTTGAAACATGCATCTTTATCCATTGGAGGTTGAGTCTATACCCTTGAAACATGGATCTTTATCCATTAGAGATCGGGTCTTTACCCTTGAAACATTGATCTTTAACGATTAGGGATAGGGTCTTTACCTTTGAAACATGGATCTTTATCCAATGGAGATTGGTTTTTACCCTTGAAACATGGATCGTTATCCATCAGAGATCAGGTCTTTACCCTTGAAATATGATCTTTATCCTTTGGAAATTGCGTCTTTACCGTTGCAACATGGATCTTTATCCATTAGAGATCGAGTCTTTACCGTGGAAACATGGATCTTTATCCAATGGTGATCGGGTCCTCACCCTTGAATTAAGGATCTTTATCAATTGGAAATCAAGTCTTTACCATTGAAACTTGGATCTTTAACCATTGGAGATCGGGTCTTTACCCTTGAAACATGGATCTTTATCCACTAGAGATCGGGTCCTTAGACTTGAAACATGGATCTTTATCCATTTAAGATTTGGTCTTTACACTTGAAACATTGATCTTTATCCATTGGAGATTTGGTTTTTACCCTTGAAACATGGATCTTTATCCATTGGAGATCGGGTCTTTACCCTTGAAACATGGATCCTTATCAATTTGAGGTCGGGTCTTTAACCTTGAAACATGGATCTTTATCCATTGGAGGTCAGAACTTTGCCCTTGTAACATGGATCTTTATCCATTGGAGATAGGGTCTTTACCCATGAAACATGGATCTTTATCCATTGGAGGTCGGGTCTTTACCCTTGGAACATTGATCTTTATCCATTGGAGGTTGAGACTTTACCCTTGAAACATGGATCTTTGTCCATTAGAGATCGGGTATTTACCCTTGAAACATGGATCTTTAACCATTAGAGATCGGGTCTTTACCCTTGAAATATGGATCTTTCTCCATTGGACATGGGGTTTTTACCCTTGAAACATGGATCTTTATCCATTGGAGATTGGGTCTTTACCCTTGAAACATGGATCTTCATCCATTGGAGATCGGGTCTTTACCATTCAAACATGGATCTTTATCCATTGGAGATAGGGTCTTTACCTTTGAAACATGGATCTTTATCCATTGAATGTCGGGTCTTTACCATTGAAACATGGATTTTTATCCACTGGAAATTGGGTCTTTACCCTTGAAACATGGATCTTTATCCATTGGAGATCGGGTCTTTACCTTTGAAACATGGATCTTTATCCACTAGAGATCGGGTCTTTACCCCTGAAACATGGATCTTTATCCATTAGAGATCGGGCCTTTACGCTTGAGACATGGATCTTTGTCCATTGAAGGTCGGGTCTTTACCCTAGAAACATGGATCTTTATTCATTGGAGGTTAGGTGTTTACCATTGAAACATGGATCTTTATCCATTGGAGATAGGGTCTTTACACTTGAAACATGGATCTTTATCCATTAGAGGCCGGGTCATTCCCCTTGAAACATGGATCTTTATCCATTGGAGGTTGAGTCTTTACCCTAGAAACATGGATTTTTATCCATTAGAGATCGGGTCTTTACCGTTGAAACATGGATCTTTAACAATTAGAGATCGGGTCTTTACCCTTGAAACATGGATCTTTATCCGTTGGAGGTCGGGTCTTTACCATTAAAACTGGGATCTTTATCCATTATAGGCCGGGTCTTTCCCCTTGAAACATGGATCTTTATCCATTGGAGGTTGAATCTTTACCCTTGAAACATGGATTTTTATCCATTAGAGATCGGGTCTTTACCCTTGAAACATGGATCTTTAACCATTAGAGATCGGGTCTTTACCCTTGAAACATGGATCTTTATCCATTGGAAATCGGGTATTTACCATTGAAACGTGGAGCTTTTATCCATTGGTGATCGGGTTTTTACCCTCGAAACATGGATCTTTATCCACTAGAGATCGGTTCTTTACACTTGAAACATGGATCTTTAGCCATTTAAGATATGGTCTTTAACCTTGAAACATGGATCTTTATCCATTGGAGGTAGGGTCTTTACCAATGGAACATTGATTTTATCCATTAGAGGTTGAGTCTTTACCCTTGAAACATGGATCTTTGTCCATTAAAGATCGGGTCTTTACCCTTGAAACATGGATCTTTAACCATTAGAGATCGGGTCTTTACCTTTGAAACATGGATCTTTATCCATTGGAGATCAGGTTTTTACCCTTGAAACATGGATCTTTATCCATTAGAGATCGGGTCTTTACCTTTGAAACATGGATCTTCGTTGGAGATCGGGTCTTTACCATTCAAACATGGATCTTTATCCATTGGAGATAGGGTCTTTACCCTTGAAACAAGGATCTTTATCCATTGGAGGTCGGGTCTTTACCATTGAAACTTGGATCTTTATCCATTAGAGGTCGGGTCTTTCCCCTTGAAACATGGATCTTTATCCATTGGAGGTTGAGTCTTTACCCTTGAAACATGGATTTTATCCATTAGAGATTGGGTCTTTACCCTAGAAACATGGATTTTTAACCATTAGAGATCGGCTCTTTACCCTTGAAACATGGATCTTTATCCATTGGAGTTTGGGTTTTTACCCTTGAAACATGGATCCTTATCCATTGGAGGTCGGGTCTTTACCCTTGAAACTTGGATCTTTATCCATTGGAATTTGGGTCTTTACCCTTGAAACATGGATCTTTATCCATTGGACATTGGGTCTTTCCCCTTGAAACATGGATCTTTATCCATTGAAGATCGGGTCTTTACTTTTGAAACATGGATCTTTATCCATTGGAGATCGGGTCTTTACTTTTGAAATATGGATCTTTATCCATTGGAGATCGGGTAAACCCTTGAAACATGGATCTTTACCACTAGACATCGGGTCTTTACACTTGAAACATAGATCTTTAGCCATTTAAGATCGTGTCTTCACCCTTGAAACATGGATCTTTATCCATTGGAGATTAGGTTTTTACCCTTGAAACATGGATCTTTATCCATTTTAGATCGGATCTTTACTCTTGAAACTTGGATCTTTATCCATTGGAGATGGGGTCTTTACCCTTTAAACATGGATTCTTTATCTATTAGAGATCGAGTCTTTACCCTTGGAACATGGATCTTTATCAATCAGAGATCAGGTATTTACCCTTGAAACATGGATCTTTATCCATTGGAGATCGGGTCTTTACTTTTGAAATATGGATCTTTATAAATTGGAGATCGGGTAAACCCTTGAAACATGGATCTTTACCACTAGACATCGGGTCTTTACACTTGTAACATGGATCTTTAGCCATTTAAGATCGAGTCTTCACCCTTGAAACATGGATCTTTATCAATTGGAGATTAGGTTTTTACCCTTGAAACATGGATCTTTATTCATTTTAGATCGGATCTTTACCCTTGAAACATGGATCTTTATCCATTGGACATTGGGTCTTTACCCTTGAAACATGGATCTTTATCCATTGAAGATCGGGTCTTCACCCTTGAAACAAGGATCTTTATCCATTTTAGATCTGGTCTTTACCCTTGAAACATGGATCTTTATCCATTGGAGATCGGGTCTTTACCCTTGAAACATGGATTCTTTATCAATTGGAGATCGAGTCTTTACCCTTGGAACATGGATCATTATGCATCAGACATCAGGTCTTTACCCTTGAAATATGGATCTTTATCCATTGGAGATCGGGTCTTTACCCTTGAAACATGGATTCTTTATCCATTAGAGATTGGGTCTTTACTCTTGGAACATGGATCTTTATCCATTAGAGATAAGGTTTTTACCCTTGAAATATGAATCTTTATCCTTTGGATATTGGGTCTTCACCCTTGTAACATAGATGTTTATCCATTGGAAATTGGGTCTTTACCCTTGAAACATGGATCTTTATCCATTGGAGATCGGGTCTTTACCCTTGAAACATGTATCTTTATCAATTAGAGATCGGGTCTTCACATTTGAAATATGGATCTTTATCCTTTGGAAATTGGGACCTAGCCCTTGAAACATGGATCTTTATGCATTGAAGATCGGGTCTTTACCCTAGAAACATGGATCTTTATCCATTGGAGATAGGATCTTTACCTTTGAAACATGGACCTTTATCCACTATAGATCGGGTCTTTACCCTTGAAACATGGATCTCTATCCATGAAAGATCGGGCCTTTACCCTTGAGACATGGATCTTTGACCATTGAAGGTCGGGCCTTTACCCTTTAAACATGAATCTTTGTCCATTAGAGATTAGGTCTTTACCCTTGAAGCGTGGATCTTTATCCATTAGAGGCCGGGTCTTTCCTCTTGAAACATGGATCTTTATCCATTGGAGGTTGAGTCTTTACCCTTGAAACATAGATTTTTATCCATTAGACATCGGGTCTTTACCCTTGAAACATCGATCTTTAACCATTAGAGATCGGGTCTTTACCCTTGAAACATGGATCTTTATCCATTAGAGATTGGGTTTTTACCCTTGAAACATGGATCTTTATCCATTGGAGATCGAGTCTTCACCGTTGAAATATGGATCTTTATCAATTGGAGGTCGGGTCCTTACCCTTGAAGCATGGATCTCTATCCATTGGAGGTCGGGTATTTACCCTTGAAACATGGATCTTTATCCATTGGAGGTCAGTTCTTTAGCCTTGAAACTTGGATCTTTATTCATTTGAATTTGGATCTTTACCCTTGAAACATGGATCTTTATCCCATTGGACATTGGGTCTTTACCCTTGAAACATGGATCTTTATCCATTGAAGATCGAGTCTTCACCCTTGAAACATGGATCATTATCCATTTTAGATCGGGTCTTTACCCTTGAAACATGGATCTTTATCCATTGGAGATCGGGTCTTTACCCTTGAAACATGGATTCTTTATCCATTGGAGATTGAGTCTTTACCCTTGGAACATGGATCTTTATCCATCAGAGATCAGGTCTTAACCCTTGAAATATGAATCTTTATCCATTGGAGATCGGGTCTTTACCCTTGAAACAGGGACTCCTTATCCATTAGAGATTGGGTCTTTACCCTTGGAACATGGATTTTTATCCATTAGAGATTGGGTCTTTACCCTTTAAACATGGATCTTTATCCAATGGAGATCGGGTCTTTGCCCTTGAAACATGTATCTTTATCAATTAGAGATCGGGTCTTCACCCTTGAAATATGGATCTTTATCCTTTGGAAATCAAGACATTACACTTGAAACATGGATCTTTATACATTGGAGATCGGGTCTTTACCCTTGAAACATGGATCTTTATCCATTGGAGATCGGGTCTTTACTTTTGAAACATGGATCTTTATCCATTAGAGATTGGGTTTTTACCCTTGAAACATGGATCTTTATCCATTGGAGATCGAGTCTTCACCCTTGAAACATCGATCTTTAGCCATTAGAGATCGGGTCTTTACCCTTGAAACATGGATCTTTATCCATTAGAGATTGGGTTTTTACCCTTGAAACATGGATCTTTATCCATTGGAGATCGAGTCTTCACCGTTGAAATATGGATCTTTATCAATTGGAGGTCGGGTCTTTACCCTTGAAGCATGGATCTTTATCCATTGGAGGTCGGGTATTTACCCTTGAAACATGGATCTTTATCCATTGGAGGTCGGGTCTTTAGCCTTGAAACTTGGACCTTTATTCATTTGAATTTGGATCTTTACCCTTGAAACATGGATCTTTATCCCATTGGACGTTGGGTCTTTACCCTTGAAACATGGATCTTTATCCATTGAAGATCGGGTCTTCACCCTTGAAACATGGATCATTATCCATTTTAGATCCGGTCTTTACCCTTGAAACATGGATCTTTATCCATTGGAAAACATGGATTCTTTATCCATTGGAGATTGAGTCTTTACCCTTGGAACATGGATCTTTATCCATTAGAGATCAGGTCTTTACCCTTGAAATATGAATCTTTATCCATTGGAGATCGGGTCTTTACCCTTGAAACAGGGACTCTTTATCCATTAGAGATTGGGTCTTTGCCCTTGGAACATGGATTTTTATCCATTAGAGATTGGGTCTTTACCCTTTAAACATGGATCTTTATCCAATGGAGATCGGGTCTTTGCCCTTGAAACATGTATCTTTATCAATTAGAGATCGGGTCTTCACCCTTGAAATATGGATCTTTATCCTTTGGAAATCAAGACATTACACTTGAAACATGGATCTTTATACATTGGAGATCGGGTCTTTACCCTTGAAACATGGATCTTTATCCATTGGAGATCGGGTCTTTACTTTTGAAACATGGATCTTTATCCACTAGAGATCAGGTCTTTACCCTTGAAACATGGATCTGTATCCATTAGAGATCGGCCTTTAGCCTTGAGACATGGATCTTTGTCCGTTGAAGGTCTTTCCTTTACCCTTGAAGCATGGATCTGTATTCATTGGAGGTTAGGTCTTTACCCTTGAAACATCGATCTTTATCCATAGGAGATTTGGTTTTTACCCTTGAAACATGGATCTTTATTAATTGGAGGTCGGGTCTTTACCCTTGAAACATGCATCTTTATCCATTTGAGGTTGAGTCTATACCCTTGAAACGTGGATCTTTATCCATTAGAGATCGGGTCTTTACCCTTGAAACATTGATCTTTAACCATTAGGGATGGGGGTTTACCTTTGAAACATGGATGTTTATCCATTGGAGATTGGTTTTTACCCTTGAAACATGGATCTTTATCCATCAGAGATCAGGTCTTTGCCCTTGAAATATGGATCTTTATCCTTTGGAAATTGCGTCTTTACCGTTGCAACATGGATCTTTATCCATTAGAGATCGGGTCTTTACCGTGGAAACATGGATCTTTATCCAATGGAGATCGGGTCTTCACCCTTGAATTAAGGATCTTTATCAATTGAAAATCGGGTCTTTACCATTGAAACTTGGATCTTTATCCATTTGAGATCGGGTCTTTACCCTTGAAACATGGATCTTTATCCACTAGAGATCGGGTCTTTAGACTTGAAACATGGATCTTTAGCCACTTAAGATCTGGACTTTACCCTTGAAACATTGATCTTTATCCATTGGAGATTTGGTTTTTACCCTTGAAACATGGATCTTTATCCATTGGAGATCGGGTCTTTACCCTTGAAACATGGATCCTTATCGATTGGAGGTCGGGTCTTTAACCTTGAAAGATGGATCTTTATCCATTGGAGATTAGGTTTTTACCCTTGAAACATGGATCTTTATCCATTTTAGATTGGATCTTTATCCTTGAAACATGGATCTTTATCCATTGGAGATTAGGTTTTTACCCTTGAAACATGGATCTTTATCCATTTTAGATTGGATCTTTACCCTTGAAACATGGATCTTTATCCATTGGAGATCGGGTCTTTACCCTTGAAACATGGATCTTTATCCATTTTAGATCGGGTCTTTACCCTTGAAACATGGATCTTTATCCATTGGAGATTGGGTCTTTACCCTTGAAACATGGATTCTTTATCCATTGGAGATCGAGTCTTTACCCTTGCAACATGGATCTTTATCAATTAGAGATCAGGTATTTACCCTTAAAGCATGGATCTTTATCCATTGGACATTGGGTCTTTACCCTTGAAACATGGATCTTTATCCATTGAAGATCGGGTCTTCACCCTTGAAACATGGATCTTTATCCATTTTAGATCGGGTCTTTACCCTTGAAACATGGATCTTTATCCATTGGAGATCGGGTCTTTACCCTTGAAACATGGATTCTTTATCCATTGGAGATCGAGTCTTTACCCTTGGAACATGGATCATTATGCATCAGACATCAGGTCTTTACCCTTGAAATATGGATCTTTATCCATTGGAGATCGGGTCTTTACCCTTGAAACATGGATTCTTTATCCATTAGAGATTGGGTCTTTAATCTTGGAACATGGATCTTTATCCATTAGAGATCAGGTCTTTACCCTTGAAATATGGATCTTTATCCGTTGGATATTGGGTTCACCCTTGTAACATAGATGTTTATCTGTTAGAAATTGGGTCTTTACCCTTGAAACATGGATCTTTATCCATTGGAGATAGGGTCTTTACCCTTGAAACATGTATCTTTATCAATTAGAGATCGGGTCTTTACATTTGAAATATGGATCTTTATCCTTTGGAAATCGGGACCTCGCCCTTGAAACATGGATCTTTACCCATTAAAGATCGGGTCTTTAGCCTAGAAACATGGATCTTTATCCATTAGAGATAGGGTCTTTACCTTAGAAACATGGACCTTTATCCACTATAGATCGGGTCTTTACCCTTGAAACATGGATCTTTATCCATTAGAGATCGAGCCTTTACCCTTGAGACATGGATCTTTGACCATTGAAGGTCGGGCCTTTACCCTTTAAAAATGGATCTTTGTCCATTAGAGATCAGGTCTTTACCCTTGAAGCGTGGATCTTTATCCATTAGAGGCCGGGTCTTTCCCCTTGAAACATGGATCTTTATCCATTGGAGGTTGAGTCTTTACCCTTGAAACATGGATTTTTATCCATTAGAGATCGGGTCTTTACCCTTGAAACATGGATCTTTAACCATTAGAGATCGGGTCTTTACCCTTGAAACATGGATCTTTATCCATTGGAGATCGAGTCTTTATAGTTGAAATATGGATCTTTATCAATTGGAGGTCGGGTCTTTACCCTTGAAGCATGGATCTTTATCCATTGGAGGTCGGGTATTTACCCTTGAAACATGGATCTTTATCCATTGGAGGTCGGGTCTTTAGCCTTGAAACTTGGATCTTTATCGATTTGAATTTGGATCTTTACCCTTGAAACATGGATCTTTATCCCATTGGACATTGGGTCTTTACCCTTGAAACATGGATCTTTATCCATTGAAGATCGGGTCTTCACCCTTGAAACATGGATCATTATCCATTTTAGATCGGGTCTTTACCCTTGAAACATGAATCTTTATCCATTGGAGATCGGGTCTTTACCCTTGAATCATGGAATGTTTATCCATTGGAGATTGAGTCTTTACCCTTGAAACATGGATCTTTGTCCATCAGAGATCAGGTCTTTACCCTTGAAATATGGATCTTTATCCGTTGGATATTGGGTTCACCCTTGTAACATAGATGTTTATCTGTTAGAAATTGGGTCTTTACCCTTGAAACATGGATCTTTATCCATTGGAGATCGGGTCTTTACCCTTGAAACATGTATCTTTATCAATTAGAGATCAGGTATTTACCCTTAAAGCATGGATCTTTATCCATTGGACATTGGGTCTTTACCCTTGAAACATGGATCTTTATCCATTGAAGATCGGGTCTTCACCCTTGAAACATGGATCTTTATCCATTTTAGATCGGGTCTTTACCCTTGAAACATGGATCTTTATCCATTGGAGATCGAGTCTTTACCCTTGAAACATGGATTCTTTATCCATTGGAGATCGAGTCTTTACCCTTGGAACATGGATCATTATGCATCAGACATCAGGTCTTTACCCTTGAAATATGGATCTTTATCCATTGGAGATCGGGTCTTTACCCTTGAAACATGGATTCTTTATCCATTAGAGATTGGGTCTTTAATCTTGAAATATGGATCTTTATCCATTAGAGATCAGGTCTTTACCCTTGAAATATGGATCTTTATCCGTTGGATATTGGGTTCACCCTTGTAACATAGATGTTTATCTGTTAGAAATTGGGTCTTTACCCTTGAAACATGGATCTTTATCCATTGGAGATCGGGTCTTTACCCTTGAAACATGTATCTTTATCAATTAGAGATCGGGTCTTTACATTTGAAATATGGATCTTTATCCGTTGGAAATCGGGACCTCGCCCTTGAAACATGGATCTTTACCCATTAAAGATCGGGTCTTTAGCCTAGAAACATGGATCTTTATCCATTAGAGATAGGGTCTTTACCTTAGAAACATGGACCTTTATCCACTATAGATCGGGTCTTTACCCTTGAAACATGGATCTTTATCCATTAGAGATCGAGCCTTTACCCTTGAGACATGGATCTTTGACCATTGAAGGTCGGGCCTTTACCCTTTAAAAATGGATCTTTGTCCATTAGAGATCAGGTCTTTACCCTTGAAGCGTGGATCTTTATCCATTAGAGGCCGGGTCTTTCCCCTTGAAACATGGATCTTTATCCATTGGAGGTTGAGTCTTTACCCTTGAAACATGGATTTTTATCCATTAGAGATCGGGTCTTTACCCTTGAAACATGGATCTTTAACCATTAGAGATCGGGTCTTTACCCTTGAAACATGGATCTTTATCCATTGGAGATCGAGTCTTTATAGTTGAAATATGGATCTTTATCAATTGGAGGTCGGGTCTTTACCCTTGAAGCATGGATCTTTATCCATTGGAGGTCGGGTATTTACCCTTGAAACATGGATCTTTATCCATTGGAGGTCGGGTCTTTAGCCTTGAAACTTGGATCTTTATCCATTTGAATTTGGATCTTTACCCTTGAAACATGGATCTTTATCCCATTGGACATTTGGTCTTTCCCTTGAAACATGGATCTTTATCCATTGAAGATCGGGTCTTCACCCTTGAAACATGGATCATTATCCATTTTAGATCGGGTCTTTACCCTTGAAACATGAATCTTTATCCATTGGAGATCGGGTCTTTACCCTTGAATCATGGAATGTTTATCCATTGGAGATTGAGTCTTTACTCTTGAAACATGGATCTTTGTCCATCAGAGATCAGGTCTTTACCCTTGAAATATGAATCTTTATCCATTGGAGATCGGGTCTTTACCCTTGAAACAGGGATTCTTTATCCATTAGAGATTGGGTCTTTACCCTTGGAACATGGATTTTTATCCATTAGAGATCAGGTCTTTACCCTTCAAATATGGATCTTTATCCTTTGGAAATTGAGTCTTCACCCTTGCAACATGGATCTTTATCCATTAGAGAATGGGTCTTTACCCTTTAAACATGGATCTTTATCCAATGGAGATCGGGCATTTGCCCTAGAAACATGTATCTTTATCAATTAGAGATCGGGTCTTCACCCTTGAAATAAGGATCTTTATCCTTTGGAAATCAAGACATTACACTTGAACCATGGATCTTTATACATTGGAGATCGATTCTTTACCCTTGAAACATGGATCTTTATCCATTGGAGATCGGGTCTTTACTTTTGAAACATGGATCTTTATCCACTAGAGATCAGGTCTTTACCCTTGAAACATGGATCTGTATCCATTAGAGATCGGCCTTTAGCCTTGAGACATGGATCTTTGTCCATTGAAGGTCTGTCCTTTACCCTTGAAGCATGGATCTGTATTCATTGGAGGTTAGGTCTTTACGCTTGAAACATCGATCTTTATCCATAGGAGATTTGGTTTTTACCCTTGAAACATGGATCTTTATCCATTGGAGATCGGGTCTTTAACCTTGAAACATGGATCTTTATCAATTGGAGGTCGGGTCTTTACCCTTGAAACATGCATCTTTATCCATTGGATGTTGAGTCTATACCCTTGAAACATGGATCTTTATCCATTAGAGATCGGGTCTTTACCCATGAAACATTGATCTTTAACCATTAGGGATGGGGCCTTTACCTTTGAAACATGGATCTTTATCCATTGGAGATTGGTTTTTACCCTTGAAACATGGATCTTTATCCATCAGAGATCAGGTCTTTACCCTTGAAATATGGATCTTTATCCTTTGGAAATTGCATCTTTACCGTTGCAACATGAATTTTTATCCATTAGAGATCGGGTCTTTACCGTGGAAACTTGGATCTTTATCCAATGGAGATCGGGTCTTCACCCTTGAATTAAGGATCTTTATCAATTGAAAATCGGGTCTTTACCATTGAAACTTGGATCTTTATCCATTGGAGATCGGGTCTTTACCCTTGAAACATGGATCTTTATCCACTAGAGATCGGGTCTTTAGACTTGAAACATGGATCTTTAGCCATTTAAAATCTGGTCTTTACACTTGAAACATTGATCTTTATCCATTGGAGATTTGGTTTTTACCCTTGAAACATGGATCTTTATCCATTGGAGATCGGGTCTTTACCCTTGAAACATGGATCCTTATCGATTGGTGGTTTGGTCTTTAACCTTGAAACATGGATCTTTATCCATTGGAGGTCGGAACTTTGCCCTTGAAACATGGATCTTTATCCATTGGAGATAGGCTCTTTACCCTTGAAACATGAATCTTTATCCATTGGAGGATGGGTCTTTACCCTTGGAACATGGATCTTTATTCATTGGAGGTTGAGACTTTACCCTTGAAAGATGGATCTTTGTCCATTAGAGATCGGGTCTTTACACTTGAAACATGGATCTTTAACCATTAGGGATCGGGTCTCTACCCTTGAAACATGGATCTTTATCCATTGGAGATGGGGTTTTTACCCTTGAAACATGGATCTTTATCCATTGGAGATCGGGTCTTTACCCTTGAAACATGGATCCTTATCAATTAGAGGTTGGGTCTTTAACCTTGAAACATGGATCTTTATCCATTGGAGGTCGAAACTTTGCCCTTGAAACATGGATCTTTATCCATTGGAGATAGGGTCTTTACCCTAGGAACATGGATCTTTATCCATTGGATGTTGAGACTTTACCCTTGAAACATGTATCTTTATCCATTGGATGTTGAGACTTTACCCTTGAAACATGGATCTTTGTCCATTAGCGATCGGGTCTTTACCCTTGAAACTTGGATCTTTAACCATTAGAGATCGGGTCTTTAAACTTGAAACAGGGATCTTAATCCATTGGAGGTCGGGTCTTTACCATTGAAACTTGGATTTTTATCCATTAGAGGCCGGGTCTTTCCCCTTGAAACATGGATCTTTATCCATTGGAGGTTGAGTCTTTACCCTTGAAACATGGATTTTCATCCATTAGAGATCGGGTCTTTACCCTTGAAACATGGATCTTTATCCATTGGAAATCGTGTCTTTACCATTGAAACGTGGATCTTTATCCATTGGAGATCGGGATTTTACCCTTGAAACATGGATTTTTTATCCACTAGAGATCGGGTCTTTACACTTGAAACTTTGATTTTATCCATTGGAGGTTGAGTCTTTACCCTTGAAACATGGATCTTTGTCCATTAGAGATCGGGTCTTTACCCTTGAAACATGGATCTTTAACCATTAGAGATTGGGTCTTTACCCTTGAAACATGGATTTACATGCATTGGAGATTGGGTTTTTACCCTTGAAACATGGATCTCTATCCATTGGAGATCGGGTCTTTACCCTTGAAACATGGATCTTCATCCATTGGAGATCGGGTCTTTACCATTCAAACATGGATCTTTATCCATTGGAGATAGGGTATTTACCCTTGAAACATGGATGTTTATCCGATGGAGGTCGGGTCTTTTCTCTTGAAACATGGATCTTTATCCACTGGAGGTTGAGTCTTTGCCCTTGAAACATGGATTTTTATCAATTAGAGATCGGGTCTTTACCCTTGAAACATGGATCTTTAACCATTAGAGATCGGGTCTTTACTTTTGAAATATGGATGTTTATCCATTGGAGATCGTGTAAACCCTTGAAACATGGATCTTTACCACTAGACATCAGGTCTTTACACTTGAAACATGGATCTTTAGCCATTTTAGATAGGGTCTTCACCCTTGAAACATGGATCTTTATCCATTGGAGATTAGGTTTTTACCCTTGAAACATGGATCTTTATCCATTTTAGATCGGATCTTTACCCTTGAAACATGGATCTTTATCCATTGGAGATCGGGTCTTTACCCTTGAAACATGGTTTCTTTATCCATTGGAGATCGAGTCTTTACCCTTGGAACATGGATCTTTATCATTTAGAGATTAGGTATTTACCCTTGAATCATGGATCTTTATCCATTGGACATTGGGTCTTTACCCTTGAAACATGGATCTTTATGCATTGAAGATCGGGTCTTCACCCTTGAAACATGGATCTTTATCCATTTTAGATTGGGTCTTTACCTTTGAAACATGGATTCTTTATCCATTGGAGATCGAGTCTTTACCCTTGGAACATGGATCATTATGCATCAGACATCAGATCTTTACCCTTGAAATATGGATCTTTATCCATTGGAGATCGGGTCTTTACCCTTGAAACATGGATTCTTTATCCATTAGAGATTGGATCTTTACCCCTGGAACTTGGATCTTTATCCATTAGAGATCAGGTCTTTACCCTTGAAATATGGATCTTTATCCTTTGGATATTGGGTCTTCACCCTTGTAACATAGATGTTTATCTGTTAGAAATTGGGTCTTTACCCTTGAAACATGGATCTTTATCCATTGGAGATCGGGTCTTTACCCTTGAAACATGTATCTTTATCAATTAGAGATCGGGTCTTTACATTTGAAATATGGATCTTTATTGTTTGGAAATCGGGACCTAGCCCTTGAAACATAGATCTTTATCCATTGAAGATCGGGTCTTTAGCCTAGAAACATGGATCTTTATCCAATGGAGATAGGGTCTTTACCTTTGAAACATGGACCTTTATCCACTATAGATTGGGTCTTTACCCTTGAAACATGGATCTTTATCCATTAGAGATCGGGCCTTTACCCTTGAGACATGGATCTTTACCATTGACGGTCGGGCCTTTACCCTTTAAACATGGATCTTTGTCCATTAGAGATCAGGTCTTTACCCTTGAAGCGTGGATCTTTATCCATTAAAGGACGGGTCTTTCCCCTTGAAACATGGATCTTTTTTCCATTGGAGGTTGAGTCTTTACCATTGAAACATGGATTTTTATCCATTAGAGATCGTGTCTTTACCCTTGAAACATGGATCTTTAACCATTAAAGATCAGGTCCTTACCCTTGAAACATGGATCTTTATCCATTGGAGATTGGGTTTTACCCTTTAAACATGGATCTTTATCCATTGGAGATCGAGTCTTTACCGTTGAAATATGGATCTTTATTTATTGGAGGTCGGGTCTTTACCATTGAAACATGGATCTTTATCCATTGGAGGTCGGGTCTTTACCATTGAATCTTGGATCTTTATCCATTTGAATTTGGGTCTTTACCCTTGAAACATGGATCTTTATCCATTAGACATTGGGTCTTTACCCTTGAAACATGGATCTTTATCCATTGAAGATCGGGTCTTCACCCTTGAATCATGAATCTTTATCCATTGGAGATCGGGTCTTTACCCTTGAATCATGGAATGTTTATCCATTGGAGATTGAGTCTTTACCCTTGAAACATGGATCTTTGTCCATCAGAGATCGGGTCTTTACCCTTGAAACAGGGATTCTTTATCCATTAGAGATTGGGTCTTTACCCTTGGAACATGGATTTTTATCCATTAGAGATCAGGTCTTTACCCTTCAAATATGGATCTTTATCCTTTGAAAATTGGGTCTTCACCCTTGCAACATGGATCTTTATCCATTAGAGAATGGGTCTTTACCCTTTAAACATGGATCTTTATCCAATGGAGATCGGGTCTTTGCCCTAGAAACATGTATCTTTATCAATTAGAGATCGGGTCTTCACCCTTGAAATATGGATCTTTATCCTTTGGAAATCAAGACATTACACTTGAACCATGGATCTTTATACATTGGAGATCGGGTCTTTACCCTTGAAACATGGATCTTTATCCATTGGAGATCGGGTCTTTACTTTTGAAACATGGATCTTTATCCACTAGAGATCAGGTCTTTACCCTTGAAACATGGATCTGTATCCATTAGAGATCGGCCTTTAGCCTTGAGACATGGATCTTTGTCCATTGAAGGTCTGTCCTTTACCCTTGAACCATGGATCTGTATTCATTGGAGGTTAGGTCTTTACCCTTGTAACATCGATCCTTATCCATAGGAGATTTGGTTTTTACCCTTGAAACATGGATCTTTATCCATTGGAGATCGGGTCTTTAATCTTGAAACATGGATCTTTATCAATTGGAGGTCGGGTCTTCACCATTGAAACATGCATCTTTATCCATTGGAGGTTGAGTCTATACCCTTGAAACATGGATCTTTATTAATTAGAGGTCGAGTTTTTACCCTTGAAACATTGATCTTTAACCATTAGGGATGGGGCCTTTACCTTTGAAACATGGATCTTTATCCATTGGAGATTGGTTTTTACCCTTGAAACATGGATCTTTATCCATCAGAGATCATGTCTTTACCCTTGAAATATGGATCTTTATCCTTTGGAAATTGCGTCTTTACCGTTGCAACATGGATCTTTATCCCTTAGAGATCGGGTCTTTACTGTGGAAACATGGATCTTTATCCAATGGAGATCGTGTCTTCCCCCTTGAATTAAGGATCTTTATCAATTGGAAATCGGGTCTTTACCATTGAAACTTGGAGCTTTATCCATTGGAGATCGGGTCTTTACCATTGAAAATTTGATCTTTATCCACTAGAGATCGGGTCTTTAGACTTGAAACAAGGATCTTTAGCCATTTAAGATCTGGTCTTTACACTTGAAAAATTGATCTTTATCCATTGGAGATTTGGTTTTTACCCTTGAAACATGGATCTTTATATATTGGAGATCGGGTCTTTACCCTTGAAACATGGATCCTTATTGATTGGAGGTCGGGTCTTTAACCTTGAAACATGGATCTTTATCCATTGGAGGTCGGAACTTTGCCCTTGAAACATGGATCTTTATCCATTGGAGATAGGGTCTTTACCCTAGAAACATGGATCTTTATCCATTGGAGGTCTGCTCTTTACCCTTGGAACATGACTCTTTATCCATTGGAGGTTGAGACTTTACCCTTGAAACATGGATCTTTGTACATTAGAGATTGGGTGTTTACCCTTGAAACATGGATCTTTAACCATTAGAGATCGGGTCTTTACCCTTGAAACATGGATCTTTATCCATTGGAGATGGGGTTTTTACCCTTGAAGCATGGATCCTTATCCATTGGAGATCGGGTCTTTACCCTTGAAACATGGATCTTTATCAATTAGAGATAGGGTCTTTACCCTTGAAACATTGATCTTTATCCATTGGACATTGGGTCTTTACCCTTGAAACATGGATCTTTATCCGTTGAAGATCGGGTCTTTACTTTTGAAACATGGATCTTTATCCATTGGAGATCGGGTCTTTACTTTTGAAATATGGATCTTTATCCATTGGAGATCGGGTAAACCCTTGAAACATGGATCTTTACCACTAGACATCGGGTCTTTACACTTGAAACATGGATATTTAGCCATTTAAGATCGGGTCTTCACCCTTGAAACATGGATCTTTATCCATTTGAGATTACGTTTTTACCCTTGAAACATTGATCTTTATCCATTTTAGATCGGATCTTTACCCTTGAAACATGGATCTTTATCCATTGGAGATCGGGTCTTTACCCTTGAAACATGGATTCTTTATCCATTGGAGATCGAGTCTTTACCCTTGGAGCATGGATCTTTATCAATCAGAGATCAGGTTTTTACCCTTGAAACATGGATCTTTATCCATTGGACATTGGGTCTTTACCCTTGAAACATGGATCTTTATCCATTGAAGATCGGGTCTTCACCCTTGAAACATGGATCTTTATCCATTTTAGATCGGGTCTTTACGCTTGAAACATGGATCTTTATCCATTTTAGATCGAGTCTTTACCATTGAAAATTGGATCTTTATCCATTGGAGATCGGGTCTTTACCCTTGAAACATGGATCATTATCCACTAGAGATCGGGTCCTTAGACTTGAAACATGGATCTTTATCAATTTAAGATCTGGTCTTTACACTTGAAACATTGATATTTATCCATTGGAGATTTGGTTTTTACCCTTGAAACATGGATCTTTATCCATTGGAGATCGGGTCTTTACCTTTGAAACATGGATCCTTATTGATTGGAGGTCGGGTCTTTAACCTTGAAACATGGATCTTTATCCATTGGAGGTCGTAACTTTGCCCTTGAAACATGGATCTTTATCCATTGGAGATAGGGTCTTTACCCTAGAAACATGGATCTTTATCCATTGGAGGTCGGCTCTTTACCCTTGGAACATGGATCTTTATCCATTGGAGGTTGAGACTTTACCCTTGAAACATGGATCTTTGTCCATTAGAGATTGGGTCTTTACCCTTGAAACATGGATCTTTAACCATTAGAGATCGGGTCTTTACCCTTGAAACATGGATCTTTATCCATTGGAGATGGGCTTTTTACCCTTGAAACATGGATCTTTATCCATTGGAGATCGGGTCTTTACCCTTGAAACATGGATCTTTATCAATTAGAGATAGGGTCTTTACCCTTGAAACATGGATCTTTATCCATTGGACATTGGGTCTTTACCCTTGAAACATGGATCTTTATCCGTTGAAGATCGGGTCTTTACTTTTGAAACATGGATCTTTATCCATTGGAGATCGGGTCTTTACTTTTGAAATATGGATCTTTATCCATTGGAGATCGGGTAAACCCTTGAAACATGGATCTTTACCACTAGACATCGGGTCTTTACACTTTAAACATGGATATTTAGAAATTTAAGATCTGGTCTTCACCCTTGAAACATGGATCTTTATTCATTTGAGATTACGTTTTTACCCTTGAAACATGGATCTTTATCCATTTTAGATCGGATCTTTACCCTTGAAACATGGATCTTTATCCATTGGAGATCGGGTCTTTACCCTTGAAACATGGATTCTTTATCCATTGGAGATCGAGTCTTTACCCTTGGAACATGGATCTTTATCAATCAGAGATCAGCTATTTACCCTTGAAACATGGATCTTTATCCATTGGACATTGGGTCTTTACCCTTGAAACATGGATCTTTATCCATTGAAGATCGGGTCTTCACCCTTGAAACATGGATCTTTATCCATTTTAGATCGGGTCTTTACGCTTGAAACATGGATCTTTATCCATTGGAGATCGGGTCTTTACCCTTGAAACATGGATTCTTTATCCATTGGAGATCAAGTCTTTACCCTTGGAACATGGATCATTATGCATCAGACATCAGGTCTTTACCCTTGAAATATGGATCTTTATCCATTGGAGATCGGGTCTTTACCCTTGAAACATGGATTCTTTATCCATTAGAGATTGGGTCTTTACTCTTGGAACATGGATCTTTATCCATTAGAGATCAGGTCTTTACCCTTGAAATATGGATCTTTATCCTTTGGAGATCGGGTCTTTACCCTTGAAACATGTATCTTTATCAATTAGAGATCGGGTCTTCACATTAGAATTATGGATCTTTATCCTTTGGAAATCGGGACCTAGCACTTGAAACATGGATCTTTATCCATTGAAGATCGGGTCCTTACCCTAGAAACATGGATCTTTATCCATTGGAGATAGGGTCTTTACCTTTGAAACATGGACCTTTATCCACTATAGATCGGGTCTTTACCCTTGAAACATGGATCTTTATCCATTAGAGATCGGGCCTTTACCCTAGAGACATGGATTTTTGACCATTGAAGGTCGGGCCTTTACCGTTTAAACATGGATCTTTGTCCATTAGAGATCATGTCTTTACCCTTTAAGCGTGGATCTTTATCCATTAGAGGCCGGGTCTTTCCCCTTGAAACATGGATCTTTATCCATTAGAGATCGGGTCTTTACCCTTGAAACATCGATCTTTAACCATTAGAGATTGGGTCTTTACCCTTGAAACATGGATCTTTATCCATTTGAGATTGGGTTTTTACCCTTGAAACATGGATCTTTATCCATTGGAGATCGAGTCTTTACCGTTGAAATATGGATCTTTATCAATTGGAGGTCGGTTCTTTACCCTTGAAGCATGGATCTTTATCCATTGGAGGTCGGGTATTTATCCTTGAAACATGGATCTTTATCCATTTGAATTTGGGTCTTTACCCTTGAAACATGGACCTTTATCCATTGGACATTGGGTCTTTACCCTTGAAACATGGATCTTTATCCATTTGAATTTGGGTCTTTACCCTTGAAACATGGACCTTTATCCATTGGACATTGGGTCTTTACCCTTGAAACATGGATCTTTATCCATTGAAGATCGGGTCTTCTGTAACACCCCGATACCCCATATAAATACTGTACATATACCAGGTACACATACAATATGTATATAGAGTATAAGAATGTCACTTTTCATCACCATTATAACTCTTTACTTTAATTTTTAAAACCATAATACATTTAAATCATATGAAAGTATTTACAAAATGGTTATTCTTATCATAGTAATACATAAATATAAGTTACATTGTTTCTTCCAAAGATTCATTTATACAAATGAATACATTCTTATGAAAATACAGTATAATTACATGCATGCACCACCATCTAGTTGGTCTCGAACTATACTTGTCCTCGTTGTGACATAGTAGCTTATCTCCAGCTTCATCACCTATATACCTGCGCGATTAAGATAACCGCGCTAAGCTCGAAAGCTTAGTAGTACAAGTAACCATTAAAATATACAATATAAAGGAAACATACCTCATATGTTTAGTCTCATGTTTTAACATTTTCTTACTCTGTTTTCCCCTTTTTCAATGCATTCTTCATATAATCCTATTAACCTTATAGAGGATATACATATACACATATAACATAACCATCAAACATAATTCAATAAATTGATAGAACCTTCATATTATGATACTTACCAATTTCACCTCCTACATATCATATATATCATTTTATACTTTATAATCGCATATTGCATATAACTTCACAAACCATATCTCCTTTCAATAATTCATGTATGTTATATAATCATATCACTAACCACAATTCATCATTCACAACTCACATTTCCAACAAAGGCAACATAGATCCCATTATTCATTTATTTCAACTTGTATATACATCACATTAACAACAAAGACAGACTCGGGCCCAAAAGACACTAATATGTCATTCAAAGTTCAGAGTTAATGCTTTGGTTTTGTTATCACATTTATCAATATCATATACCCAACTAGGCTTCAAGGATTAAGTTCAACCAAGCTTCAAGGGGAGCAAAGCATGCTAAGCTTCTACCCAACTTGGCTTCAAGAACTAACCCAACCTAGCTTCAAGGGTGGTAACATCTCAATTAGGCTTCAAGGATTCAATCCAACCTAACTTCAAGAGATTGTTACACTTATTAGGCATGCCACCAACAACAAAACTCTGAAAATGAATAACACATTAGCCACACAATTCATTTATTATTTCATTATCAATTTCATTCTCATTCTCATCATCATTTACATCATCATAGCCAACCACAATGGCATCATTTAGGCAAAACATGCCTCATTTATCTCATTCTCAATATCATAGCCAACCACAATGGCTTTATACATCATCACCTCTCAATTTACATTTCATATTCCATCACAATATCACATTTCATAGTTCACCACAATATCACATTATCACATTTCATAGTTCATCACAATATCACATTATCACATTTCATAGTTCACCACAATATCACATTATCACATTTCATAGTTCATCACAATATCACATTATCACATTTCATAGTTCATCACAATATCACATTATCACATTTCATAGTTCATCACAATATCACATTATCACATTTCATAGTTCACCACAATATCACATTATCACATTTCATAGTTCATCACAATATCACATTATCACATTTCATAGTTCATCACAATATCACATTATCACATTTCATAGTTCATCTTTGATATTTATATACATAATCATTCATTACTCAAGTATGCACAATCAATTGCATTACCATATAAATTGGAATACACATCATACAAATCATATCCTCACATCTTTCACATTTCATAACATATATATATTGAATGCCTTCACATCTTATATGTATTAATGTATTATCATATCTCTTATCTTTTCATTGCATATACAATATTAATATTTATTTTAACAATATACTTATATGCAATCCAATAGGGTTTTGTACTTACCTCTAAAGAACTCACTCCCATATAACTTCTCTTCCATAGATCTTTCAATACTTGGATTAGGGGCAATTCCATCTCTTAAAACCTAATCCAAAAGTAATCATACACACTCACTTAGAAATACACATGAGATAATACAAATAAGAATCAATTAGGGCAAACTCAACACATGACACGCTCATCAACACGGGCGTGTTCCTGATCGTGCCCTAACTCCACAACACAGAAACATTGACACGCTCATAACCACGGGCGTGTCACTGGGAGTGTAATACATTCTGTATCTCAAAAACATCAACACGTCCAATCAACAAGAGCGTGCTCATGGCCGTGTCAATTCTCCAAACTCACAGTAGCTATGACACGCTCAATAACACGGGCGTGTTACTGGTCGTGTCAATTCTACTGCCACACAGAACTTATGACACGCTCAATAACATGGGCGTGTCACTGCTCGTGCTACCAACTCCAGAAAACAGAACCAACGACACGCCTAACAAACTGGCCGTGTCTCTGGGCGTGTCCGACTAAAAACCCAGATTTCGGTCAACACACAACAACATCCAACAATACCCATCTTTTTATCATTACTCACTTCAAACAATCTTCATCAAACACACCCAAAAACCATAACAAACTTACCAAAACATCAACAACACTCAAAACACACACCAATCATCATTATAAACATCATTCATATACCAATTTATCAAATCCCCAAATTTCATTAAACTCAACCCTTATTCAACAATTCATCATCATCTTCACAAATAATCATATTATCATCATCCAATTACCAAATCAACACATATATATACTTAAATCTTTCAATATCATCATCATCACACATTAACCATACCAAACCCAACTCAAACAATGAAAATCAATTTAAAGAAATAAATACTTACTTGAATCCTTTATCAAATCTTCATTTCTATCATCAAATCTCTTGAATTCCTTAAGAAATTTGGTAAGAAAATTACATCTTTCTCTCTTTCTCTCTCTCTCTCTCTCTCTCTCTCTCGGCCAAGAAGAACGAAGAAGACGAAGAAGGAGTAGAAGGAAGAAGAAGTTTCTACTTCTTTCCTTTGTCCTTATCCATATAATAATAATAATAATAATAATAATAATAATAACAATAACAATAACAATAACAATAGTAATAATAATAATAATACTTTAAATCTCCACCACATATTCTTTCTTTGATTTTCTTCTTCTCTTTTCTTTTTGTCTTTATTATTATTATTATTTAGTTATACAAATATATATACAACTCACTTATCCTTCACCATTATATATATCCCATGTATATGTGATGTATATGTATATGTCTTACATATATTATCCTTATATTTCACATATACACATATACATTAAATCCAAATACAACAACAATAACTCCAAAACTCATAGGGTCTATTCCGGGATATTACATCTTCACCCTTGAAACATGGATCTTTATCCTTTTTAGATCGGGTCTTTACCCTTGAAACATGGATCTTTATCCATTGGAGATCGGGTCTTCACCCTTGAAACATGGAATGTTTATCCATTGGAGATTGAGTCTTTACCCTTGGAACATGGATCTTTATCCATCAGAGATCAGGTCTTTACCCTTGAAATATGAATCTTTATCCATTGGAGATCGGGTCTTTACCCTTGAAACAGGGATTCTTTATCCATTAGAGATTGGGTCTTTACCCTTGGAACATGGATTTTTATCCATTAGAGATCAGGTCTTTACCCTTCAAATATGGATCTTTATCCTTTGGAAATTGGGTCTTCACCCTTGCATCATGGATCTTTATCCATTAGAGATTGGGTCTTTACCCTTTAAACATGGATCTTTATCCAATGGAGATCGGGTCTTTTGTAACACCCCCACATCCAATGCACACACACTACAACTACAACCATGTAGCATAAGTGCACCAAACATAGGGATGCTACGGTTTTCTTCAACATTCAAAACATTTAAATAGATACAATACTATTATCATTATATAATATAGAAAAGTAGATCATTTACTTTTAAAATAAAACACATTAGATATATATATACATACATATAGTTATTTCACAGCGGAAGTCATAAAATATTTACATATTTGAAAACACTTAATTCCATATTTACAAATATACAAATATGTACATTTAATCAATACTTTACAAAATATAAAAAGAGTTATACATGATTGGCAAATCTCCTTTGATCTTTAAGTCTCCAAAATCAACTCTTCACTGTCTACCCTCGGTCGGTTTCGAAGAGCTCTCGGGTTCGATTCTAACAGTTCTATCACCTGCGCGATTAAACACTATCGCGCTAAGCCAAGGGCTTAGTAAGATAATCATGCTAATGATATGACTTCGTGCAATGCAATGTCATTTCTCAAACCATAATATATATGTAACATCATATATGCAAAATTAACAATATACTTTCACATTACATATCACATTTTATTATCATTTCATATACCTCATTAGTATTCATTTAATCATCAATACAAAGCAAAACAAACATCATTCATGACTCACATTAACCATAGACAAGCATGGGCCCAAGACACACTAATATGCCATTCAATTTTCAGAGTTAATGTTTTGGTTCTATCATCACATTTATCAATATCAATATCATAGACCCAACTAGGCTTCAAGGATTAAGTTCAACCAAGCTTCAAGGGGAGCAAAGCATGCTAAGCTTCTACCCAACTTGGCTTCAAGAACTAACCCAACCTAGCTTCAAGGGTGGTAACATCTCAATTAGGCTTCAAGGATTCAATCCAACCTAACTTCAAGAGATTGTTACTATCATTAGGCATGCCACCAATAACATACTCTGAAAATGGAATAACACATTAGCCACACAATTCATTTACATATCAATTATCATTTCCATTCTCAATTCTCATCAATATTATCATCATATAGCATCATTCATCATAGCCAAACACAATGGCATTGTCTCATATCATATCTTATTTGAATTATCATTTCATCTTTGATACAACATTTCAAGGCACATTACTCATAAAATACAATACCTTTCACAATGCATAACATAACCTTGTTTAAATCTCAACAATGCAATTAGGGCAAAGAACAACTTATATGATTCATAGCTTTAGGATCTTCCATATGCATTTGATTAGTTCATTCATTGATTCAAGTGTGTTTAAAGTGTTTTAGGGTTAGGTTTAAGAACCAACCCACCTTTGAAGAACCAAAACAATGCAAAAAGAACAAAGAAACAAAACCCTAACCAACTCATTTGATGGACACGGGCAGCACACATGAGGGACACGGCCAAGCTTGTGGCCGTGTCTCTCAATTCAACTTTGGCAGTAGCAAACACGGCTTAGGGACACGGCCGTGTCTCTTCAACCAAAACTCACAGTAGCTCACACGGCTTGGGAACACGGCTGTGTCACCCAAAAATTAATCCAACACGTCCAAAATCATATGACTTGGCCGTGTCTCACATGGCCTTTGGCCGTGTCTCCCAAAACCAAAACCCTAATTCTAACCAACTCTCTTCCAAATGCATTAAAACTCAATATACATCATACCACATGCTTCAAATGAACATCATCAATGTTCTAAATACATATTCATTACAATAATCACTTTAAAACACCTTAATATCACAATTAAACAAACACCATCTCAAAACCCTAACTCAAACTCTACTCTTGATTTTCCACTATCAATCTTCACTTATTTTTCCATAATCACAACCAAACCAACACAACCTCCAATTTTTAACTTACAATCAACTCTAACACTTATAAACACACATCAACACACTAAATCATCATCTCAACAATTCTCAATACACCTTAACCACAATTTCCAAATTAATAAAAGAAAACAAGAAATTACTTACCTAAAGTGAAGAAATTCCACAAATCTTCAACTTGATTCTTCAATTCTCCCTTCAATCTTGATCTTACTATCAAGA
Organism: Garcia nutans; assembly: GCA_947685225.1. Classification (NCBI taxonomy): domain Eukaryota; kingdom Viridiplantae; phylum Streptophyta; class Magnoliopsida; order Malpighiales; family Euphorbiaceae; genus Garcia; species Garcia nutans. Next base: position 30,896,868 of record CANTUV010000011.1, on the reverse strand, counting down.
ACACTTCTCCTTCCCTTTTGCTAATGGAGAGCCGGCCACTACCATCAAGAGGAAGAGAAAATGATCAAGAATCACAAAGTCAATCTTCCTTAAATACCCATCCAAAGGAAAATTACTATAATGCCCTCATACATATCTTAATTCTCTTTGTTATCTCTTGCCCATTTTGGTAATTTCACATGCCCTAAAAAAATATCTCCTCTTGCCTTGACCAACTCTTTTGACCAATGTATATGTTATATATATCACAATATACACAACATATAAACTTGTCTCTAAACCCTAAATTCTTTCCCAAAACACTTATACTTTTCTTTCTCAATTTAAACCAACAATCCAATAACAACAACAACAACAACAACATGCAAAACTTCTAGGGCATAAATGAGGATATTACAATTCTCCCCCTCTAAAAAGAAATTTCGTCCTCGAAATTACCTGAAATCAATTCTGAAACAACTGAGGATATTGCTCTCGCATAGTCTGCTCACTTTCCCAAGTTGCTTCTTCTTTTGCATGATTCTTCCAAAGAATCTTCACCAATGGTACTCTCTTGTTCCTCAATTCTTTCACTTCCCGTGCCAAGATAGCAACTGGTTCCTCTTCAAATGTCAAATCTGGGCTCACTTCGATAGACTCAATTGGCAACACGTGAGATGGATCCGATCTGTACCTCCTCAACATAGAAACATGAAATACACTATGAATACGATCCAACTCAGGTGGCAAAGCAAGTCTATACGCCACTGGCCCAACTCTTTCTAACACTTCATACGGTCCGATGAAACGAGGACTCAATTTTCCTTTTCGACCGAACCTCAAAATTTTCTTCCAAGGAGATACCTTCAAAAATACCTTATCCCCAACATCAAACTGAATGTCTCTCCTCTTCAGATCTGCATAAGACTTCTGTCGGTCTGAAGCTGCTTTTAACCTGTCCCGAATCAACTTCACTTTCTCTTCAGTTTCTTGAATCAAATCAGGACCAATCAATTTGCTATCACCAAGTTCACTCCAACAAAGAGGTGTCCTACACCGTCTGCCATACAATGCCTCGAATGGAGCCATTTCGATGCTGGACTGGTGACTGTTATTATAAGCAAACTCCACAAGAGGTAAGAATCTATCCCAACTTCCAGTGAAATCAATGACACAGCTTCTCAACATATCCTCAATGATCTGTATCACCCTCTCAGACTGTCCATCCGTCTGTGGATGAAAAGCAGTACTGAAATGCAGTCGAGAACCCAAAGCACCATGCAAATTCTTCCAAAATCTCGAAGTAAACCTGGGATCTCGATCAGACACTAAAGAAGTTGGAACACCATGCAATCTCACAATCTCATGGATGTATAGCTCAGCCAACCTCTCCAAAGAGTAATCCATCCGAACCGGAAGGAAATGAGCTGTCTTAGTTAATCTATCCACAATCACCCATATAGCATCATGTCTCCTTTGTGTCAAAGGCAACCCAGACACAAAGTCCATTGTCACTCTTTCCCACTTCCACTCTGGCACTGACAACGGTTGAAGTAACCCAGTGGGAACTTGATGCTCTGCTTTAACCTTCTGACAAGTGAGACATTTTGATACAAACTCAGCAATGTCTCTCTTCAACCCAATCCACCAATAATGCTGTCTCAAATCATGATACATCTTCGTATACCCGGATGCATAGAAAATAAAGACTGATGAGCTTCCTCTAAAATGATCCTCTTCAAGTCAGCATTATCGGGTACACACAATCTATTCTTAAACCATAGACTCCCATCATCCTTCACAACAAAATCTCTAGTCTCTCTACTCTGACAATCTGCAATAATCTTCTGAATCTTCTTATCAGTCAACTGAGCCTCTTTCATCTGATCCAACAAAACAGGCTTCAATTGTAACTGTGCCAATAATGCACCATCATCACAAGGTACAAAACTGGCACGCAATGCTCTCAACTCAACAAGCAACGAGAGCGAGTAAACTGTTAAACCAGCTAAAGACTTCCGACTTAAGGCATCAGCAACCACATTTGCTTTACCTGGATGATAATCTATCAAACAGTCGTAGTCTTTAATCAATTCTAACCATCTCCTCTGCCGAAGGTTGAGCTCTTTCTGAACACCCAAAAACTTCAAACTCTTGTGATCAGTGTAAATGAAACATTTCTCCCCAAACAGATAATGGCGCCAAATCTTTAATGCAAAAACAATGGCAGCCAACTCCAAATCATGGGTAGGATAGTTAAGCTCATGCGGTTTCAACTGTCGAGATGCATAAGCTATAACTTTCCCTTCCTGCATCAATACACACCCCAAACCTCTATGTGAAGCATCACTGTAGATCACATAGGGTTGGCCTTCTACAGGTAAAGTGAGAACAGGCGCTTGAGTCAACAAATCTCTCAACTGTTCAAAGCTAGCCTGACACTGATCTGTCCACAAAAACCTCACTCCTTTACGAAGCAATCTGGTGAGTGGAGTAGCTATCAAAGAAAATCCTTTCACAAACCGCCGGTAATAGCCTGCCAAACCCAGAAAACTTCTAACCTCTGTCACAGACTTGGGTGGACTCCAATTCAAAATGGCTTCAACTTTACTCGGGTCAACTCTAATGCCTTCTGCTGAAACAATATGTCCGAGAAAAGCTACCTGATCCAACCAGAACTCACACTTCGACAATTTGGCAAATAGTTGCTTCTCTCTCAAAATCTGCAACACAATCCGCAGATGCAAATCATGTTCCTCTTCATTCCTCGAATACACCAGGATATCATCGATGAAGACCACTACAAACTGATCCAAATAGGGCCTAAACACCCTATTCATCAAATCCATAAAAGCTGCAGGTGCATTCGTCAGACCAAAAGGCATAACTAAAAATTCATAATGCCCATACCTGGTCCGAAATGCAGTCTTCGGAACATCTTCAGCTCTGACTCTCAGCTGATGGTACCCCGATCTCAGATCAATCTTAGAGAATACTGACGCTCCCTTCAACTGATCAAAGAGATCATCGATTCTAGGCAAATGATACTTATTTTTGATGGTCACCTTGTTCAATTGCCTATAGTCGATGCACAACCTTATAGTACCATCCTTCTTCTTTACAAAGAGCACAGGAGCTCCCCAAGGAGAAACACTGGGGCGAATGAATCCTTTATCCAACAGCTCCTGTAATTGCACTTTCAACTCCCTCAATTCTGCTGGTGCCATTCTGTAAGGAGTAATAGAGATAGGAGTGGTACCAGGCAACAACTCAATACCAAACTCCACCTCTCTCTCAGGAGGCAATCCTGGCAGCTCCTCAGGAAAAACATCAGGGAACTCTGTAACTGTGGCAATGCTATCAATAGGAGAACCCTTCACTCTAGTATCTACCACATGAGCAAGATAGGCTTCACACCCCTTCCTAATCAACCTCCGGGCTGCAACAGCTGAAACAAATAAGGAGGCTAACTGTTCCTGCTCATTAGATACTATCACCTCTCTCCCATCACCGGTTCTCAAAGAAACAATTTTCTTTTTACAATCCACCACAGCTCCATGTCGAGATAGCCAATCCATGCCTAAAATCACATCATATTCCTTAAATGGCATCTCAATCAAATCTCCAAGGAACTCCTCACCCTGCACCCTCACTGCACTATCCCGATGCACTTTACTCACAAACACACTATGCCCTAACGGATTTGTCACCAAAACATCAAATCCTAGGGACTCAGCATGCACATCAAACACAGGCAATACAGATGCACTAATATAAGAATGGGTGGAGCCCGGATCAATCAAAGCAAGTACTGCAGTATCAAATAAAGAAAAAGTACCAGCTATGACCGCCGATGCATCCGGCTGTCTCTGCATAACATACATCCTCTGGGAAGAACCAACCTCCTCCGGTCTAGTCTCCCTGGATGCAGCACCACCTCTAGAACTGAACCCTGCTCTACCACCTCGGCTGGCACCTCTGCCTCCCCTCACACTGGCTCGAGAAGCGGCAGAATCAACTGACATCTGCCTCTGCCTCTCAGGGCAATCTCTCACAAAGTGATCCGGTGACCCACACCTGAAACATACCCCAGCAACACCAGCTTTCCAACATGGACCACCATGGGGCCTCCCACAATGGATGCAAATAGGTAAGGTGGATCTCTGAACCATAGGGGTTGGAGCACTTGCCACTGAAGCTGCAGGTCTGAATCTTTGTCTCTGGAACTGCACTGATCTACCTGCTGGTCTCTGGCTCCTAATACTCCGAGGAACAAAGCTTCCTCTACCCCTCTTCACTGAAGAAGACCCTGCCTCAAACTGGGGCCTTCTCACTCTGACCTCTTCCTCTGATGCAGCTGCAATCACTTGAGCCCTTTCTACATCTCGAGCTGCTGCCACTAGCTGGGAGAAATCGTGATATCGAGATCCAGCCACTAAACACATGATCGAGGGCCTCAATCCCTCCTGAAATCGCCGGCATCTATCAATCTCATCAGCAATGATGCCCCCAGCGTAATGACTCAATCTAATAAACTCAACCTCATACTCAGTAACAGTCTTGTTATCTTGCTTCAAGCTCAAGAATTCCATCTTCTTCATATCCTTATACTCCCTAGGAGTATATTTCAACTCGAATTCCCTCAAGAAATCTGCATATGACAAAGTTGGTGGATCTTCCATGGAATGTGGCACAGTCTTTCACCAATCGTAGGCATCCTTCTGTAGCAAAGATCTTGCATAGTCAAACTTTTCCTCAGGGGTGGCTTGTAACTGAATAAAGATCCTCTGAACTTTGTCAAGCCACTGTTCTGCCACAGCTGGATCAGTGGTACCAATAAAATCCTCAGCTCCATATTTCCTCAGTTTATCATAATGCCTTACTGGTACTGAAGGCTGAGGGGGTGGTGGCTGTGGTTGCACTGGCGCTTGCCTGAAAGTCTCCATCATATTCCTAAACCAGGCTGGCGGAACCTCATCACCTACTGGTCTATCCGACCCAGAAACAGGTGCCTCACCAGCACTATCAACCCTAGCTCCATCCTCAGGAGCAACGCTCTCCTCACTACCCTCAACCGATTGTCTCAAATGAGGATCCATCAACACCTAATACTGCAAACACAACAGAACACACCTTATTAAAGATCAAAGATTGCCAATCCCAAACATGTATTTTCTTTCAAAAACTCACTTTTTAATTCAAAATATTCTTTTTATAACATATTACCTAGGTTGAGAATCTCAAACCTAGGCTCTGATACGAAAACAATTGTAACACCCCCACATCCAATGCACACACACTACAACTACAACCATGTAGCATAAGTGCACCAAACATAGGGATGCTACGGTTTTCTTCAACATTCAAAACATTTAAATAGATACAATACTATTATCATTATATAATATAGAAAAGTAGATCATTTACTTTTAAAATAAAACACATTAGATATATATATACATACATATAGTTATTTCACAGCGGAAGTCATAAAATATTTACATATTTGAAAACACTTAATTCCATATTTACAAATATACAAATATGTACATTTAATCAATACTTTACAAAATATAAAAAGAGTTATACATGATTGGCAAATCTCCTTTGATCTTTAAGTCTCCAAAATCAACTCTTCACTGTCTACCCTCGGTCGGTTTCGAAGAGCTCTCGGGTTCGATTCTAACAGTTCTATCACCTGCGCGATTAAACACTATCGCGCTAAGCCAAGGGCTTAGTAAGATAATCATGCTAATGATATGACTTCGTGCAATGCAATGTCATTTCTCAAACCATAATATATATGTAACATCATATATGCAAAATTAACAATATACTTTCACATTACATATCACATTTTATTATCATTTCATATACCTCATTAGTATTCATTTAATCATCAATACAAAGCAAAACAAACATCATTCATGACTCACATTAACCATAGACAAGCATGGGCCCAAGACACACTAATATGCCATTCAATTTTCAGAGTTAATGTTTTGGTTCTATCATCACATTTATCAATATCAATATCATAGACCCAACTAGGCTTCAAGGATTAAGTTCAACCAAGCTTCAAGGGGAGCAAAGCATGCTAAGCTTCTACCCAACTTGGCTTCAAGAACTAACCCAACCTAGCTTCAAGGGTGGTAACATCTCAATTAGGCTTCAAGGATTCAATCCAACCTAACTTCAAGAGATTGTTACTATCATTAGGCATGCCACCAATAACATACTCTGAAAATGGAATAACACATTAGCCACACAATTCATTTACATATCAATTATCATTTCCATTCTCAATTCTCATCAATATTATCATCATATAGCATCATTCATCATAGCCAAACACAATGGCATTGTCTCATATCATATCTTATTTGAATTATCATTTCATCTTTGATACAACATTTCAAGGCACATTACTCATAAAATACAATACCTTTCACAATGCATAACATAACCTTGTTTAAATCTCAACAATGCAATTAGGGCAAAGAACAACTTATATGATTCATAGCTTTAGGATCTTCCATATGCATTTGATTAGTTCATTCATTGATTCAAGTGTGTTTAAAGTGTTTTAGGGTTAGGTTTAAGAACCAACCCACCTTTGAAGAACCAAAACAATGCAAAAAGAACAAAGAAACAAAACCCTAACCAACTCATTTGATGGACACGGGCAGCACACATGAGGGACACGGCCAAGCTTGTGGCCGTGTCTCTCAATTCAACTTTGGCAGTAGCAAACACGGCTTAGGGACACGGCCGTGTCTCTTCAACCAAAACTCACAGTAGCTCACACGGCTTGGGAACACGGCTGTGTCACCCAAAAATTAATCCAACACGTCCAAAATCATATGACTTGGCCGTGTCTCACATGGCCTTTGGCCGTGTCTCCCAAAACCAAAACCCTAATTCTAACCAACTCTCTTCCAAATGCATTAAAACTCAATATACATCATACCACATGCTTCAAATGAACATCATCAATGTTCTAAATACATATTCATTACAATAATCACTTTAAAACACCTTAATATCACAATTAAACAAACACCATCTCAAAACCCTAACTCAAACTCTACTCTTGATTTTCCACTATCAATCTTCACTTATTTTTCCATAATCACAACCAAACCAACACAACCTCCAATTTTTAACTTACAATCAACTCTAACACTTATAAACACACATCAACACACTAAATCATCATCTCAACAATTCTCAATACACCTTAACCACAATTTCCAAATTAATAAAAGAAAACAAGAAATTACTTACCTAAAGTGAAGAAATTCCACAAATCTTCAACTTGATTCTTCAATTCTCCCTTCAATCTTGATCTTACTATCAAGAACACTTCTCCTTCCCTTTTGCTAATGGAGAGCCGGCCACTACCATCAAGAGGAAGAGAAAATGATCAAGAATCACAAAGTCAATCTTCCTTAAATACCCATCCAAAGGAAAATTACTATAATGCCCTCATACATATCTTAATTCTCTTTGTTATCTCTTGCCCATTTTGGTAATTTCACATGCCCTAAAAAAATATCTCCTCTTGCCTTGACCAACTCTTTTGACCAATGTATATGTTATATATATCACAATATACACAACATATAAACTTGTCTCTAAACCCTAAATTCTTTCCCAAAACACTTATACTTTTCTTTCTCAATTTAAACCAACAATCCAATAACAACAACAACAACAACAACATGCAAAACTTCTAGGGCATAAATGAGGATATTACAATTCTCCCCCTCTAAAAAGAAATTTCGTCCTCGAAATTACCTGAAATCAATTCTGAAACAACTGAGGATATTGCTCTCGCATAGTCTGCTCACTTTACCAAGTTGCTTCTTCTTTTGCATGATTCTTCCAAAGAATCTTCACCAATGGTACTCTCTTGTTCCTCAATTCTTTCACTTCCCGTGCCAAGATAGCAACTGGTTCCTCTTCAAATGTCAAATCTGGGCTCACTTCGATAGACTCAATTGGCAACACGTGAGATGGATCCGATCTGTACCTCCTCAACATAGAAACATGAAATACACTATGAATACGATCCAACTCAGGTGGCAAAGCAAGTCTATACGCCACTGGCCCAACTCTTTCTAACACTTCATACGGTCCGATGAAACGAGGACTCAATTTTCCTTTTCTTTATCCATTGGAGATCGAGTCTTGACCCTTGGAACATGGATCTTTATCAATCAGAGATCAGGTATTTACCCTTGAAACATGGATCTTTATCCTTTGGACATTGGGTCTTTATCCTTGAAACATGGATCTTTATCCATTGAAGATCGGGTCTTCACCCTTGAAACATGGATCTTTATCCATTTTAGATCGGGTCTTTACCCTTGAAACATGGATCTTTATCCATTGGAGATCGGGTCTTTACCCTTGAAACATGGATTCTTTATCCATTGGAGATCGAGTCTTTACCCTTGGAACATGAATCTTTATCCATTGGAGGTTGAGACTTTACCCTTGAAACATGGATCTTTGTCCATTAGAGATCGGATCTTTACCCTTGAAATATGGATCTTTATCCATTGGAGATCGGGTCATTACCCTTGAAACATGGATTCTTTATCCATTAGAGATCAGGTCTTTACCCTTGAAATATGGATCTTTATCCTTTGGATATTGGGTCTTCACCCTTGTAACATAGATGTTTATCTGTTAGAAATTGGGTCTTTACCCTTGAAACACGGATCTTTATCCTTTCGAGATCGGGTCTTTACCCTTGAAACATGTATCTTTATCAATTAGAGATATGGTCTTCACATTAGAAATATGGATCTTTATCCTTTGGAAATCGGGACCTAGCATTTGAAACATGGATCTTTATCCATTGAAGATCGGGTCTTTACCCTAGAAACATGGATCTTTATCCATTGGAGATAGGGTCTTTACCTTTGAAACATGGACCTTTATCCACTATAGATCGGGTCTTTACCCTCGAAACATGGATCTTTATCCATTAGAGATCGGGCCTTTACCCTTGAGACATGGATCTTTGACCATTGAAGGTCGGGCCTTTACCCTTTAAACATGGATCTTTGTCCATTAGAGATCATGTCTTTACCCTTGAGGCGTGGATCTTTATCCATTAGAGGCCTCGTCTATCCCCTTGAAACATGGATCTTTATCCATTAGAGATCGGGTCTTTACCCTTGAAACATCGATCTTTAACCATTAGAGATAGGATCTTTACCTTTGAAACATGGATCTTTATCCATTGGAGATTGGGTTTTTACACTTGAAACATGGATCTTTATCCATTGGAGATCGAGTCTTTACCGTTGAAATATGGATCTTTATCAATTGGAGGTCGGGTCTTTACCCTTGAAGCATGGATCTTTATACATTGGAGGTTGGGTATTTATCCTTGAAACATGGATCTTTATCCATTGGAGGTCGGGTCTTTACCCTTGAAACTTGGATCTTTATCCATTTGAATTTGGGTCTTTACCCTTGAAACATGGATCTTTATCCATTGGACATTGGGTCTTTACCCTTGAAACATGGATCTTTCTCCATTGAAGATCGGGTCTTCACCCTTGAAACATGGATCTTTATCCATTTTAGATCGGGTCTTTACCCATGAAACATGGATGTTTATCCATTGGAGATCGGGTCTTTACCCTTGTAACATGGAATGTTTATCCATTAGAGATAAGGTCTTTACCCTTGAAACATCGATCTTTAACCATTAGAGATCGGGTCTTTACCTTTGAAACATGATTCTTTGTCCATTAGAGATTGGGTTTTTACCCTTGAAACATGGATCTTTATCCATTGGAGATCGAGTCTTTACCGTTGAAATATTGATCTTTATCAATTGGAGGTCGGGTCTTTAACCTTGAAGCATGGATCTTTATTCATTGGAGGTCGGGTATTTATCCTTGAAACATGGATGTTTATCCATTGGAGGTCGGGTCTTTACCCTTGAAACGTGGATCTTTATCCATTTGAATTTGGGTCTTTACCCTTGAAACATGGATCTTTATCCATTGGACATTGGGTCTTTACCCTTGAAACATGGATCTTTATCCATTGAAGATCGGGTCTTCACCCTTGAAACATGGATCTTTATCCATTTTAGATTGGGTCTTTACCCTTGAAACATGGATGTTTATCCATTGGAGATCGGGTCTTTACCCTTGTAACATGGATTGTTTATCCATTGGAGATTGAGTCTTTACCCTTGAAATATGAATCTTTATCCATTTTAGATCGGGTCTTTACCCTTGTAACATGGATCTTTATCCATCAGAGATCAGGTCTTTACCCTTGAAATATGAATCTTTATCCATTGGAGATCCGGTCTTTACCCTTGAAACAGGGATTCTTTATCCATTAGAGATCAGGTCTTTACCCTTCAAATATGGATCTTTATCCTTTGGAAATTGGGTCTTCACCCTTGCAACATGGATCTTTATCCATTAGAGATTGGGTCTTTACCCTTTAAACATGGATCTTTATCCAATGGAGATCGGGTCTTTGCCCTTGAAACATGTATCTTTATCAATTAGAGATCGGGTCTTCACCCTTGAAATATGGATCTTTATCCTTTGGAAATCAAGACATTACACTTGAAACATGGATCCTTATACATTGGAGATCGGGTCTTTACCATTGAAACATGGATCTTTATCCATTGGAGATAGGGTCTTTACTTTTGAAACATGGATCTTTATCCACTAGATATCAGGTCTTTACCCTTGAAACATGGATCTGTATCCATTAGAGATCGGCCTTTAGCATTGAGACATGGATCTTTGTCCATTGAAGGCCTGTCCTTTACCCTTGAAGCATGGATCTGTATTCATTGGAGGTTAGGTCTTTACCCTTGAAACATCGATCTTTATCCATAGGAGATTTGGTTTTTACCCTTGAAACATGGATCTTTATCCATTGGAGATTGGGTCTTTAACCTTGAAACATGGATCTTTATCAATTGGAGGTCGGGTCTTTACCCTTGAAACATGCATCTTTATCCATTGTAGGTTGAGTCTATACCCTTGAGACATGGATCTTTATCCATTAGAGATCGGGTCTTTACCCTTAAAACATTGATCTTTAACCATTAGGAGATTGGTTTTTACCCTTGAAACATGGATCTTTATCCATCAGAGATCAGGTATTTACCCTTGAAATATGGATCTTTATCCTTGGAAATTGCGTCTTTACCGTTGCAACATGGATCTTTATCCATTAGAGATCGGGTCTTTACCGTGGAAACATGGATCTTTATCCAATGGAGATCGGGTCTTCACCCTTGAATTAAGGATCTTTATCAATTGCAAATCGGGTCTTTACCATTGAAACTTGGATCTTTATCCATTGGAGATCGGGTCTTTACCCTTGAAACATGGATCCTTATCAATTTCAAGTCGGGTCTTTAACCTTGAAACATGGATCTTTATCCATTGGAGGTCGGAACTTTGCCCTTGAAACATGGATCTTTATCCATTGGAGATAGGGTCTTTACCCTCGAAACAAGGATCTTTATCCATTGGAGGTCGGGTCTTTACCCTTGGAACATGGATCTTTCTCCATTGGAGGTTGAGACTTTACCCTTGAAACATGGATCTTTGTCCATTAGAGATCGGGTCTTTACCATTGAAACATGGATCTTTAACCATTAGAGATCGGGTCTTTACCCTTGAAACATGGATCTTTATCCATTGGAGATGGGGTTTTTACCCTTGAAACATGGATCTTTATCCATTGGAGATCGGGTCTTTACCCTTAAAACATGGATCTTCATCCATTGGAGATCGGGTCTTTACAATTCAAACATGGATCTTTATCCATTGGAGATAGGGTCTTTACCCTTGAAACATGGATCTTTATCCATTGAAGGTCGGGTCTTTACCATTGAAACTTGGATCTTTATCCATTGGAGGCCAGGTCTTTCCCCTTGAAACATGGATCTTTATCCATTGGAGGTTGAGTCTTTACGCTTGAAACATGGATTTTTATCCATTAGAGATCGGGTCTTTACCCTTGAAACATGGATCTTTAACTATTAGAGATCGGGTCTTTACCCTTGAAACATGGATCTTTATCCATCGGAGATTGGGGTTTTACCCTTGAAACATGGATCTTTATCCATTGGAGATCGAGTCTTTACCGTTGAAACATGGATCTTTATCAATTGGAGGTCGGGTCTTTACCCTTGAAACGTCGATCTTTATCCATTGGAGGTCGGGTATTTACCCTTGAAACATGGATCTTTATCCATTGGAGGTCGGGTCTTTACCCTTAAAACTTGGATCTTTATCCATTTTAGATCGGGTCTTTACCCTTGAAAACATGGATCTTTATCCATTGGAGATTGGATCTTTACCCTTGAAACATGGATTGTTTATCCATTGGAGATCGAGTCTTTACCCTTCGAACATGGATCTTTATTCATCAGAGATCAGGTCTTTCGCCTTGAAACATGGATTGTTTATCCATTGGAGATTGAGTCTTTACCCTTGGAACATGGATCTTTATCCATCAGAGATCAGGTCTTTACCCTTGAAATATGAATCTTTATCCATTGGAGATTGGGTCTTTACCCTTGAAACAGGGATTCTTTATCCATTAGAGATTGGGTCTTTACCCTTGGAACATGGATTTTTATCCATTAGAGATCGGGTCTTTACCCTTCAAATATGGATCTTTATCCTTTGGAAATTGGTCTTCACCCTTGCAACATGGATCTTTATCCATTAGAGATTGGGTCTTTACCCTTTAAACATGGATCTTTATCCAATGGAGATCGGGTCTTTACCCTTGAAACATGTATCTTTATCAATTAGAGATCCGGTCTTCACCCTAGAAATATGGATCTTTATCCTTTGGAAATCAAGACTTTACACTTTAAACATGGATCTTTATCCATTGGAGATCGGGTCTTTACCCTTGAAACATGGATCTTTATCCATTGGACACCGGATCTTTACTTTTGAAACATGGATCTTTATCCACTAGAGATCAGGTCTTTACCCTTGAAACATGGATTTGTATCCATTAGAGATCGGCCTTTACGCTTGAGACATGGATCTTTGTCCATTGAAGGTCTGGCCTTTACCCTTTAAGCATGGATCTTTATTCATTGGAGGTTAGGTCTTTACCCTTGAAACATGGATCTTTATCCATAGGAGATAGGGTCTTTACCCTTGAAACATGGATCTTTATCCATTGGAGTATCTTTATCCATTGGAGGTCAAGTCTTTACCCTCGAAACCTGGTTTAGTTTTTCCCTTGAAACATGGACCTTTAACCATTAGAGATCGGGTCTTTACCCTTGAAACATGGATCTTTATCCATTGCAGATTGGCTTTTTACCCTTTAAACATGGATCTTTATCCATTAGAGATCGGGTCTTTACCCTTGAAACATGGATCTTTATCACTTGGAGGTCGGGTCTTTATCCTTGAAACATGGATCTTTATCCATTGGAGGTTGAGTCTTCACCCTTGAAACATGGATCTTTATCCCTTATAGATCGGGTCTTTACCCTTGAAGCATGGATCTTTATCCCTTATAGATCGGGTCTTTACCCTTGAAGCATGGATCTTTAACCATTAGAGATCGGGTCTTTACCCTTGAAACATGGATCTTTATCCATTGGAGATTGGGTTTTTACCCTTGAAACCTGGATCTTTATCTATTCGAGATCGGGTCTTTACTCTTGAAACATGGATCTTTATCCATTGGAGGTCGGGTCTTTACCATTGAAACATGGATCTTTATCCATTGGAGGCCGGGTCTTTACCCTTGAAACATGGATATTTATCCATTGGAGGTTGAGTCTTTACCTGTAACACCCCCACATTCAATACATGCACACTACCAACACCACAATGTAGTATACATGCACTAAACATAGGGATGCTACGGATTTTCTTAACATTCAAAACATTTTAAATGATACCATCACCTTTCTCATTATGCATTTTAGAAAATAAGTAATTAGCTTGTAATACAAAACAAAATAGATATATATATACATTTAGTTAATACGCAGCGGAATTTGTAAAATAGATTTACATAAATGAAAACATTTAAATCCATATTTACAAATATACATATATTCACATTATAAACAATACTTTACAAAATATTAAAAGAATTATACATGATTGGCAAATCTTCTCTGATCTTTAAGTTCCAAAATCAGCTCTTCAATGTCTACTCTCACTCGGTCTCGAAGAGCTCTCGGGTTCAACTCTATCAACTCTATCACCTGCGCGATTAAACACTATCGCGCTAAGCCAACGGCTTAGTAAGATAAATCATGCAAATGATATGCTTTAGTGCAATGCAATGTCAATTCTCAATCCATATTATACATATAACATTATATATGCAAAGCTAACAACATACCTTTACATTTCATAATTCAACATATGTAGACATATCACATTTCAACATCTTTTCATATACCTCATTAGTTACTCATTAAACCATTCATGAACAACACTAAACAAAGACAAGCATGGGCCCAAGACACACTAATATGCCATTCAATTTTCAGAGTTAATGCTTTGGTTTTGTTATCACATTTATCAATATCATATACCCAACTAGGCTTCAAGGATTAGGTTCAACCAAGCTTCAAGGGGAGCAAAGCATGCTAAGCTTCAACCCAACTTGGCTTCAAGAACCAACCCAACCTAGCTTCAAGGGTTGTAACATCTCAATTAGGCTTCAAGGATTCAATCCAACCTAACTTCAAGAGATTGTTACTCATATTAGGCATGCCACCAACAATAAACTCTGAAAATGGAATAACACATTAGCCACACAATTCATTTATATTTCATTCTCAATTCTCATCATCAATTAGGCAAACATGCCATATATCATTCAATTGAATCATCATAGCCAATCACAATGGCCTTGTCTCATATCATCTCTTATTTGAATCATCATAGCATCTTTGATATAACATTTCAATATACATTACTCATGAAACACATTACCATTCACAATGCATAACATAACATTGTTCAATCTCAACAATGCAATTAGGGCAAAGAACAATTTATATCATTTATAGCTTTAGGATCTTCCACATCCATTTGATTAGGGCATTCTTTGTTTGAAGTATGTTTAAAGTGTTTATATTAGGGTTTAGGTACCAAAATACCTTTGAAGAATCATAACAATGCAATTAGAACAAAGAATAAAAACCCTAACCAACACATTTGAGGGACACGGGCAGCCCACTTGAGGGACACGGCCAAGCTTGTGGCCGTGTCTCTCAACCTCAATTTGACAGTAAGCAACATGGGCAAGGGACACGGCCAAGCTTGTGACCGTGTCTCTCAACCAAAAATCACAGTAGCTAACACAACTAGGGGACACGGCCGTGTCTCTCAAAAACCAATCCAACACGCCCAAAATCCCTTGGCTTGGCCGTGTCTCTCTTTCCCTTTGGCCGTGTCACCCATGAATTAAAACCCTAACATGCACAACTTTCCTCCAATAGCACTCCAACTCATCATACACAATATAGCATGGTTCAAATGAATGGAAACAATGTTCTAGACACAAATTCATCACAAGAATCACTTCACAAAACATTCATAATACATTTAAACACAAACCATCTCAAAACCCTAAAATCAATATCCTTCTCCATCTTCCAAAATCAACATCCACCACTTCCAACAACAACACCTATTTAAACTCTTAACTTAAAACCAATTTAACACTTGAAAACACATCACCACCACATCTTATCATCAAATCAACAAACCCTAATTAACTTCCAATACCACTTCAAAAGGATAAAAGAAATCAAAGGAAAGATCTTACCTTAGTTAAAAACTTCTTGAATCAACACTTGATCACTTAATCTTCCTTCAATTTGAGCTCAACACATCAAGATCCTCTCTTCACCTCTTGCTTTCCTTTGTCTATGGAGGAGCCGGCCACTACAACCAAGAAAAAGAGAAAAATGATGAAGAAAGAATGTCAATCCTTCTTTAAATCTCCACCATGTGACTCAATTCAAGCAATTACCAAAACACCCTTATCCATATAACTAACCTCTTGTCTCTTATAAGCCCATTATAGAAATTTTCACATATCCCATAAAAATATTTCTCTTCCATTGACTCTCCCTTTGACTTATGTATATGTTATATATATCATCATATAAACAACATATACACTTTTCTCTAAACCCTCTTTCTTTCCCAAAAACACATATACATAAGCATTCTCTTACCAATTCCTTGTCTTATCACCTAACATATACATTCAATCACATTTTAAACCAACAACAAAAACAACAACCACATAATCAAAACTTCTAGGGCATACATGAGGATATTACATTACCTTTGAAAGATGGATCTTTATCCATTAGAGATCGGGTCTTTACCCTTGAAACATGGACCTTTAACCATTAGAGATCGGGTCTTTACCCTTGAAACAAGGATCTTTTTCCATTGGAGATTGGCTTTTTACCCTTGAAACATGGATCTTTATCCATTAGAGATCGAGTCTTTACCCTTTAAACATGGATCTTTATCAATTGGAGGTCGGGTCTTTATCCTTGAAACATGGATCTTTATCCATTGGAGGTTGAGTCTTTACCCTTGAAACATGGATCTTTATCCATTTTAGATCGGATCTTTACCCTTGAAACATGGATCTTTATCCATTGGAGATCGGGTCTTTACCCTTGAAACATGGATTCTTTATCCATTGGAGATCGAGTCTTTACCCTTGGAACATGGATCTTTATCCATCAGAGATCACGTCTTTACCCTTGAAATATGGATCTTCATCCTTTGGAAATTGGGTCTTTACCCTTGCAACATGGATCTTTATCCATTAGAGATCGGGTCTTTACTGTGGAAACATGGATCTTTATCCAATGGAGATCAGGTCTTCACCCTTGAAACATGGATCTTTAACCATTGCAAATCGGGTCTTTACAATTGAAACATGGATCTTTATCCATTGGAGATCGGGTCTTTACCCTTGAAACATGGATCTTTATCCACTAGAGATCGGGTCTTCACACTTGAAAAATGGATCTTTAGCCATTTAAGATCGGGTCATTACACTTTATCCATTGGAGATTAGGTTTTTACCCTTGAAACATGGATCTTTATACATTGGAGATTGGGTCTTTACCCTTAAAACATGGATCCATATCAATTGGAGGTCGGGTCTTTACTTTGAAACATAGATCTTTATCCATTATAGGTCGGTCTTTGCCCTTAAAGCATGGATCTTTATCCATTAGAGATAGGGTCTTTACCCTTGAAACATGGATCTTTATCCATTGGGGGCCGGGTCTTTACCCTTGAAACATGGATGTTTATCCATTAGAGATCGGGTCTTTACCATTGAAACAAGGATCTTTATCCATTGGAGATTGGGTTTTTATCCTTGAAACATGGATCTTTATCAATTGGAGGTCGGGTCTTTACCCTTGAAACATGGATCTTTATCCATTGGAGGTCGGGTACATACCCTTGAAACATAGATCCTTATCCATTGGAGGTCGGGTCTTTGCCCTTGAAACTTGGTTCTTTATCCATTGGAGTTGGGGTCTTTACCCTTGAAACATGGATCGTTATCCATTGGACATTGGGTCTTTACCCTTGAAACATGGATCTTTATCCATTGAAGATCGGGTCTTCACCCTTGAAACATGGATCTTTATCCATTTTAGATCGGGTCTTTACCCTTGAAACATGGATCTTTATCCATTGGAGATCGGGTCTTTACCATTGAAACATGGATTCTTTATCCATTAGAGATCGAGTCTTTACCCTCGGAACATGGATCATTATCCATCAGACATTAGGTATTTACCCTTGAAATATGGATCTTTATCCATTGGAGATCGAGTCTTTACCCTTGGATCATGGATCTTTATCCATCAGAGATCAGGTCTTTACCCTTGAAATATGGATCTTTATCCTTTGGAAATTGGGTGTTTACCCTTGCAACATGGATCTTTATCCATTAGAGATCGGGTCTTTACCGTGGAAACATGGATCTTTATCCAATGGAGATTGGGTCTTCACTCTTGAAATATGGATCTTTAACCATTGGAAATCGGGTCTTTACAATTGAAACATGGATCTTTATCCATTGAAGATCGGGTCTTTACCCTTGAAACATGGATCTTTATCCACTAGAGATCGGGTCTTTACACTTGAAAAATGGATCTTTAGCCATTTAAGATCGGGTCTTTACCCTTGAAACATGGATCTTTATCCATTGGAGATTGGGTTTTTACCCTTGAAACATGGATCTTTATACATTGGAGATCGGGTCTTTACCCTTAAAACATGGATCCATATCAATTGGAGGTCGGGTCTTTACTTTGAAACATAGATCTTTATCCATTATAGGTCGGTCTTTTACCTTAAAACATGTATCTTTATCCATTAGAGATAGGGTCTTTACCCTTGAAACATGGATCTTTATCCATTGGAGGCCGAGACTTTACCCTTGAAACATGGATCTTTATCCATTTGAGGTTGAGTATTTACCCTTGAAACATGTATTTTTATCTATTAGAGATCGGGTCTTTACCCTTGAAACATGGATCTTTAACCATTAGAGATTGGGTCTTTACCCTTGAAACATGGATCTTTATCCATTGGAGATTGGGTTTTTATCCTTGAAACATGGATCGTTATCAATTGGAGGTCGGGTCTTTACCCTTGAAACATGGATCTTTATCCATTGGAGGTCGGGTACTTACCCTTTAAACATAGATCTTTATCCATTGGAGGTCGGGTCTTTGCCCTTGAAACTTGGTTCTTTATCCATTGGAGTTGGGGTCTTTACCCTTGAAACATGGATCTTTATCCATTGGACATTGGGTCTTTACCCTTGAAACATGGATCTTTATCCATTGAAGATCGGGTCTTCACCCTTGAAACATGGATCTTTATCCATTTTAGATCGGGTCTTTACCCTTGAAACATGGATCTTTATCCATTGGAGATCGGGTCTTTACCATTGAAACATGGATTCTTTATCCATTAGAGATCGAGTCTTTACCCTCGGAACATGGATCATTATCCATCAGACATTAGGTCTTTACCCTTGAAATATGGATCTTTATCCATTGGAGATCGAGTCTTTACCCTTGGAACATGGATCTTTATCCATCAGAGATCAGGTCTTTACCCTTGAAATATGGATCTTTATCCTTTGGAAATTGGGTGTTTACCCTTGCAACATGGATCTTTATCCATTAGAGATCGGGTCTTTACCGTGGAAACATGGATCTTTATCCAATGGAGATTGGGTCTTCACTCTTGAAATATGGATCTTTAACCATTGGAAATCGGGTCTTTACAATTGAAACATGGATCTTTATCCATTGGAGATCGGGTCTTTACCCTTGAAACATGGATCTTTATCCACTAGAGATCGGGTCTGTACACTTGAAAAATGGATCTTTAGCCATTTCAGATCGGGTCTTTACCCTTGAAACATGGATCTTTATCGATTGGAGATTGGGTTTTTACCCTTGAAACATGGATCTTTATACATTGGAGATCGGGTCTTTACCCTTAAAACATGGATCCATATCAATTGGAGGTCGGGTCTTTACTTTGAAACATAGATCTTTATCCATTATAGGTTGGTCTTCGCCCTTAAAACATGTATCTTTATCCATTAGAGATAGGGTCTTTACCATTGAAACATGGATCTTTATCCATTGGAGGCCGAGTCTTTACCCTTGAAACATGGATCTTTATCCATTTGAGGTTGAGTATTTACCCTTGAAACATGTATTTTTATCTATTAGAGATCGGGTCTTTACCCTTGAAACATGGATCTTTAACAATTAGAGATCGGGTCTTTACTCTTGAAACATGGATCTTTATCCATTGGAGATTGGGTTTTTATCCTTGAAACATGGATCTTTATCAATTGGAGGTCGGGTCTTTACCCTTGAAACTTGGATCTTTATCCATTAGAGGTCGGGTATTTACCCTTGTAACATGGATCTTTTTCCATTGGAGGTCGGGTCTTTGCCCATGAAACTTGGATCTTTATCCATTAGAGTTGGGGTCTTTACCCTTGAAACATGGATCTTTATCCATTTTAGATCGGGTTTTTACCCTTGAAACATGGATCTTTATCCATTGGAGGTCGGGTCTTTGCCCTTGAAACATGGATTCTTATCCATTGGAGATAGGTTCTTTATCCTTGAAACATGGATTTTTATCCATTGGAGATTGGGTCATTACCCTCGAAATATGGATCTTTATCCATTGAAGATCGGGTCTTCACTCTTGAAACATGGATCTTTATCCATTGTAGATTGAGTCTTCACCCTTGAAACATGGATCTTTATCAATTTTAGATCGGATCTTTACCCTTGAAACATGGATCTTTATACATTGGAGATCGGGTCTTTACCCTTAAAACATGGATTCATATCAATTGGAGGTCGGGTCTTTACTTTGAAACATAGATCTTTATCCATTATAGGTAGGTCTTTGCCCTTAAAATATGGATCTTTATCCATTAGAGATAGGGTCTTTACCCATGAAACATGGATCTTTATCCATTGGAGGCTGGGTCTTTACCCTTGAAACATGGATCTTTATCCATTTGAGGTTGAGTATTTACCCTTGAAACATGGATTTTTATCTATTAGAGATAGGGTCTTTACCCTTGAAACATGGATCTTTAACCATTAGATATCGGGTCTTTACCCTTGAAACATGGATCTTTATCCATTGGAGATTGGGTTTTTATAATTGAAACATGGATCTTTATCAATTGGAGGTCGGGTCTTTATCCTTGAAACATGGATCTTTATCCATTGGAGGTCGGGTATTTACCCTTGTAACATGGATCTTTATCCATTGGAGGTCGGGTCTTTGCCCTTGAAACTTGGATCTTTATCCATTGGAGTTGGGGTCTTTACCCTTGAAACATGGATCTTTATCCATTGGACATTGGGTCTTTACCCTTGAAACATGGATCTTTATCCATTGAAGATCGGGTCTTCACCCTTGAAACATTGATCTTTATCCATTTTAGATCGGGTCTTTACCCTTGAAACATGGATCTTTATCCATTGGAGATCGGGTCTTTACCCTTTAAACAAAAATTCATTATCCATTGGAGATTGAGTCTTTACCCTTGGAACATGGATCATTATCCATCAGACATCAGGTCTTTACCCTTGAAATATGGATCTTTATCCATTGGAGATCGGGTCTTTACCCTTGAAACATGGATTATTTATCCATTAAAGATTGGGTCTTTACTCTTGGAACATGGATCTTTATCCAATAGAGATCAGGTCTTTACCCTTGAAATATGGATCTTTATCCTTTGGGTATTGGGTCTTCACCCTTGCAACATAGATGTTTATCCATTAGAGATTGGGTCTTTACCCTTGAAACATGGATCTTTATCCATTGGACATCGGGTCTTTACCCTTGAAACATGTATCTTTATCAATTAGAGATCGGGTCTTCACATTTGAAATATGGATCTTTATCCTTTGCAAATCGGGACCCAGCCCTTGAAACATGGATCTTTATCCATTGAAGATCGGGTCTTTACCCTAGAAACATGGATCTTTATCCATTGGAGAACGGGTCTTTACCTTTGAAACATGGATCTTTATCCACTATAGATCGGGTCTTTACCCTTGAAACATGGATCTTTATCAATTGGAGGTCGGGTCTTTATCCTTGAAACATGGATCTTTATCCATTGGAGGTCGGGTATTTACCCTTGTGCCATGGATCTTTATCCATTGGAGGTCGGGTCTTTGCCCTTGAAACTTGGATCTTTATCCATTGGAGTTGGGGTCTTTACCCTTGAAACATGGATCTTTATCCATTGGACATTGGGTCTTTACCCTTGAAACATGGATCTTTATCCATTGAAGATCGGGTCTTCACCCTTGAAACAATGATCTTATCCATTTTAGATCGGGTCTTTACCCTTGAAACATGGATCTTTATCCATTGGAGATTGGGTCTTTACCCTTGAAACACGGATTCTTTATCCATTGGAGATCGAGTCTTTACCCTTGGAACATGGATCATTATCCATCAGACATCAGGTCTTTACCCTTGAAATATGGATCTTTATCCATTGGAGATCTGGTCTTTACCCTTGAAATATGGATTCTTTATCCATTAAAGATTGGGTCTTTACTCTTAGAACATGGATCTTTATCCAATAGAGATTAGGTCTTTACCCTTGAAATATGGATCTTTATCCTTTGGATATTGGGTCTTCACCCTTGCAACATAGATGTTTATCCATTAGAGATTGGGTCTTTACCCTTGAAACATGGATCTTTATCCATTGGAGATTGGGTCTTTACCCTTGAAACATGTATCTTTATCAATTAGAGATCGGGTCTTCACATTTGAAATATGGATCTTTATCCTTTGCAAATCGGGACCTAGCCCTTGAAACATGGATCTTTATCCATTATATATCGGGTCTTTACCCTAGAAACATGGATCTTTATCCATTGGAGATCGGGTCTTTACCTTTGAAACATGGATCTTTATCCACTATAGATCGGGTCTTTACCCTTGAAACATGGATCTTTATCCATTAGAGATCGGGCCTTTACCCTTGAGACATGGATCTTTGACCATTGAAGGTCGGGCCTTTACCCTTGAAACAAGGATCTTTGTCCATTAGAGATCAAGTCTTTACCATTGAAGCGTGGATCTTTAACCATTATAGATCGGGTCTTTAACCTTGAAACATGGATCTTTATCCCTTGGAGATTGCTTTTTACCCTTGAAATATGGATCTTTATCCATTGGAGATCGGGTCTTTACCCTTGAAACTTGGATCTTCATCCATTGGAGATCGGGCATTTAGCATTCAAGCATAAATCTTTATCCATTGGAGATAGGGTCTTTACACTTGAAACATGGATCTTTATCCATTGGAGGTCGGGTCTTTACCATTGAAACATGGCTCTTTATCCATTGGAGGCCGGGTCTTTACCCTTGAAACATTGATCTTTATCCATCAGAGATTAGGTCTTCCCCCTTGAAACATGGATTTTTAACCATTAGAGATCGAGTCTTTACCCCTGAAACATGAATCTTTATCCATTGGAGATCGGGTCTTTACCCTTGAATCATGTATCTTTCTGAATTGGAGGTCGGGTCTTTACCCTTGAAACATGGATCTTTATCCATTGGAGGTCGGGTATTTACCCTTGAAACCTAGATCTTTATCCATTGGAGATTGGGTTTTTACCCTTGAAACCAGGATCTTTATCCATTCGAGATCGGGTCTTTACCCTTGAAATATGGATCTTTATCAATTGGAGGTTGGCTCTTTTCCCTTGAAACATGGATCTTTATCCATTGGAGGTGGGTATTTACACTTGAAACATGGATCTTTATTTATTGGAGGTCAGGTCTTTACCCTTGAAACTTGGATCTTTATCCATTGGATATCGGGTCTTTACCCTTGAATCATGGATCTTTCTGAATTGGAGGTCGGGTCTTTACCCTTGAAACATGGATCTTTATCCATCAGAGATTAGGTCTTCAACCTTGAAACATGAATTTTTAACCATTAGAGATCAAGTCTTTACCCCTGAAACATGGATCTTTATCCATTGGAGATCGGGTCTTTACCCTTGAATCATGGATCTATCTGAATTGGAGGTCGGGTCTTTGCCCTTGAAACATGGATCTTTATCCATTGGAGGTCGGGTATTTACCCTTGAAACCTAGATCTTTATCCATTGGAGATTGGGTTTTTACCCTTGAAACCAGGATCTTTATCCATTCGAGATCGGGTCTTTACCCTGGAAATATGGATCTTTATCAATTGGAGGTCGGCTCTTTTCCCTTGAAACATGGATCTTTATCCATTGGAGGTGGGTATTTACCCTTGAAACATGGATCTTTATTTATTGGAGGTCAGGTCTTTACCCTTGAATCTTGGATCTTTATCCATTGGATATCGGGTCTTTACCCTTGAATCATGGATCTTTCTGAATTGGAGGTCGGGTCTTTACCCTTGAAACATGGATCTTTATCCATTGGAGGTCGGGTATTTACCCTTGAAACCTGGATCTTTATCCATTGGAGATTGGGTTTTTACCTTTGAAACCAGGATCTTTATCCATTCTAGATCGGGTCTTTACCCTTGAAATATGGATCTTTATCAATTGGAGGTCGGCTCTTTTCCCTTGAAACATGGATCTTTATCAATTGGAGGTGGGTATTTACCCTTGAAACATGGATCTTTATCCATTGGAGGTCAGGTCTTTACCCTTGAAACTTGGATCTTTATCCATTGGAGTTTTGCCTCTACCCTTGAAACATGGATCTTTATCCATTGGACATTGGGTCTTAACCCTTGAAAAATAGATCTTTATCCATTGAAGACCGGGTCTTCATCCTTGAAACATGGATCTTTATCCATTTTAGATCGGATCTTTACCCTTGAAACATGGATCTTTATCCTTTGGAGATCGGGTCTTTACCCTGAAACATGGATTCTTTATCCATTGGAGATCGAGTCTTTACCCTTGGAACATGGATCTTTATCCATTAGAGATCAGGTCTTTACCCTTGAAATATGGATCTTTATCCTTTGGAAATTGGGTCTTTACCCTTGCAACATGGATCTTTATCCATTAGAGATCGTGTCTTTACCGTGGAGACATGTATCTTTATCCAATGGAGATCGGGTCTTCACCCTTGAAATATGGATCTTTAACCATTGGAAATCGGATCTTTACAATTGAAACATGAATCTTTATCCATTGGAGATCGGGTCTTTACCCCTGAAACATGGATCTTTATCCACTAGAGATCGGGTCTTTACACTTGAAAAATGGATCTTTAGCCATTTAAGATCGGGTCTTTACCCTTGAAACATGGATCTTTATCCATTGGACATTGGGTTTTTACCCTTGAAACATGGCTCACTAAGGAATTAAATATTAAGGGAGGTCTTTTTAAGCTAAAGGGCTAGCCTAATTTGCCTTCATCATTTTAAAACCTGAGATTAAATCATAATGTGAGTTCAATCAGTATGCAAAAGCAAACTCTAGAGATGCAAAATCATGAAGGTGCACACTTAAGAAAAGAAAATCAATCATTTAATCTATAAGGCTCAAAACTCACAATGGTTGGTTCTCAAAGATTTATATGTCATGAACCGCAGAAAGTGAAAATTGATCCTGAATGAATTCAAATGCTCATTTCTATGCTGATACTAAAGTCTCAACTATAATGCTAGAATCATAGAAAAGATCAATAAATTTTCAACAATTATACCATGCACAACACAATAAAACATACCAAGGCAACCAAAACAAAAATTAAAGAAAAGCTCAAAGCTTACCCCACACTTTAGAATTTACATTGTCCTCAATGGAAAACAAGAATAATAAAGAGAAATAATTAAGAACAACCTGTCTTCCATCATATCCTGGTGAGGCAAAACCTAACTATCCATCACTAACACAGATGTTCAAAAACAAGATGCAAGAGAGCTTTAGGGTTTCTATTTATTTAAACTAAACATAAAATCAAAATTGCAAAATATAAAATTATAACTAAGAAAAAGAAATGCAAACCGATGGGTTGCCTCCTATTAAGCGCTTCTTTAATGTCATTAAGCTGGACATCATGCAAGGTCTAGGGATCATGGATCAAAGTGCTGTCAATGATCTTCAATTCCTGAAATCCTTCTTTATATGGCTTAACTCTATTTCTATTTGCCTTAAAAATCTTATTGGTTCTAGAGTTAAATAATTCAATGGCACCAGAAGGACATACCTTAGTTACCTCGAAAGGACCACTCCATCTAGATTTGGGTTTACCTGGAAACAGACTGAGTCGATAATTAAAAAGTAAAACTTTCATACCTGGACTCAATGTCTGTCGCACAGTAAATCTATCATGAAATATTTTAGTGCGATCCTTAAAGTTCCTCGAGCTCTCGAATGCTTCTGGGTTAGGGCACCCTTTGGTCTTCCCCACTGGTTTAGCTCCCTCTTCTAAAGTCAGTTTCAGCTCCAATTTATCTGGGGAGTCTGTCTGCAACACAACATCTGAAACAACTGCTTCAACACAATCAATGAAAGAACAATCCTCATATAAAGCAGTTGTAGGAATAGGAGAAGTGTTGGTAGTCGCCATAAAAGGCCTACCCAGCAGAATGGTGTGTGCAGATGGTGAAGAATTACCTACTTCCATGTCAAGAACAATGAAATCCACAGGTACTATCAAACCACCAACTTTAACTAACACATCTTCTATAACCCCTTTCGGGAATCTAAAAGACCTATCAGCTAATTGCAAAACCATTTTTGACGGTTTAAGCTCCCCTAGTTCTAATTCTTTAAACACTGAATAAGGCATCAAATTCACACTAGCTCCTAGATCACACATACCCTCAGTTCCTTTGCCATTCCCCACAGAAATTTGAATTATAAAGCTTCCAGGATCCTTTAGTTTGGGAGGTAGTTTATGCTGCAGAACAGCACTAGCTACCTCTGAAACTATCACCTTTTCATTCATCTCATACCTCTTTTTCTTAGTGATCAACTCTTTGAAGAACTTGGTATAAGCCGGCATATTCTTTATTGCCTCAAGTAAGGGTAAGTTAATACTTACCTTAGACAGCATGTTGAAGATGTTAGAAAATTGCTTATCTGTTTTATCATCCTTCAACCTGCTAGGGAATGGTACAGGTGGCCGGTATGGGTTGCTTGCCTTATGTAGATCTGCTGTAGGGGACTTCTCCACTGATCTTTCTCCAGCACCTTTGTTCTTTGGTTCTCCTTCCTCCTTGTTCTCTTTGTTA
This sequence comes from Garcia nutans, assembly GCA_947685225.1. Lineage (NCBI taxonomy): Eukaryota > Viridiplantae > Streptophyta > Magnoliopsida > Malpighiales > Euphorbiaceae > Garcia > Garcia nutans. The sequence goes on along the minus strand of CANTUV010000011.1, from coordinate 30,870,039 downwards.
CCTGCATTCACAGAATCATTTTCAACATTGTTATAAATTTCCTTACCACTTCTAAGAACAGTCACTGATTGTGCCTGCTCAGTTTGACTTGGGAATTTCCCCTTTTGTTGAATCTTCATCTGTTGTGCAAGTTGTCCAACTTGTGTCTCCACCTTCTTAAAAGATGCTTCTAGTGAATCCAGTCTCTTGTTGGTCACCTCTTGATTTTTAGCACTGACTTGAATAAAAGCTTGTAAACTTTCCTCCAAGCTCTCTATCCTAGACTTCCCTTGATTTGAGGATTGGCCCAACTCTTGATTCTGTCCTTGAAGCAAATGGAAAGGCTGCTGAGAATTATTCTTTGCCCAAGAAAAATTTGGGTGATTCCTCCAACCAGGGTTGTAAGTGTTGGTGTAAGGATCATTTCTGGCCCTGGGTTGGAATCCTCCCATAACATTGACCTGCTCAGCTTCATTCCCATAGGACTCATATGCAGAGGGGCAAATATTTGCTCCATGCCCCAGAGTTCCACAAATTTCACATGCTTCATGAGTAGAAGAAGAAATATTATTCTTCATATTCAGCATCTGCACTTGCTTTGTCAACTCAGCTATCTGATTGACCATCTCACTATTGGCTTCTAGTTGATTCACTCCTTTACTTCTTCCCCTTACATTTTTCTGTTGAGAATTAGCTCCCAACATCTCAAAGATCTCATAAGTTTCAGCTGCTGTCTTTTCTCCCATGGCTCCCCCAGCTGCATTATCAACAGTGTTCTGAAATTGCTGGGTTAGACCATCATAGAAAAACTGGTTCAGAAGTTGAAGTGGATAGTGATGATGTGGACACTGGATCGATAACATTTTAAATCTGTCCCAAGCCTCATGAAATGGCTCTCCTTCAAATTGAGAGAATGTAGCAATCTTCCCTCTCAACTCAGCTGTCTTCTGATGTGAATAGAACTTGCCCATGAATTTATTATAAACTTGCTCCCAAGTTGTCAGTGAGTTTTCGGGCAACATCATAAGCCAGCTCTTTGCTCTATCTTTCAAAGTATATGGAAAAACACCGCATCCTCAACTGATCCTCTGTTAATCCTCCCAATGGAAAAGTGTTGAGGGTGGAGTAGAAATCCTGAATAAAGTTCAAAGGATCTTCATTTGGAACTCCATAGATTGAGGGCAGCATATTGTAATGGATGTTCTTCAATTCATAATTTCTTGCTGCATCTGTCAGTCTTATGCAAGAAGTGGAAGTTCCAATGACAGGTCTAGCAAAGTCTCTCATCGTCCTTTGTCTTTCTTCAGCCATTTTAACAGATTGTGCAGATTCTGACTCACAATCAGAAGTGTCCTCCTCTGAAGTATCAAATCCTGTGTAAAGCTCAAACTCTTCCCTTCTCCTTTTCACCCTCTGAATTTCTGGAATGAATGGATGTAGCTCTCCTTCGAGTGATCTCCTGCCTTGCATAAACAGAATTGTCTAGAAAAAGAAAAAATTAAAAGCAAAAGACAAAATAAAATAAAATGAAAACAATGAAAAATAATCTAAAATAATTTTTTTTAATAAACAATTACGCCAATTAGCTTCCCTGGCAGCGGCGCCAAAAACTTGTTGCGCTCAAATTAACTCTACCACAAAGCGTCACTCGCAAGTATACGAGGTAGCTGTAGCAAAGGTGATCGCCCCAAGGTCGTTCTCTCAAGGAAGCTAAAGTGGTTAATTGCTTATCAGATTATGTTTAACAAGTAATAAAGAGATTTATAAATTGCTAAATAATGAAGAAGATTGATTAAAGTTTAAAACAATAAAAGTAAATTGAGCTGTGTTTTGATTCACTTAATAGAATGGTCTAGGGTTTGCACTTCTCTACTACTTATATGTATGAACGGTTATTCCTCTTAACTAATTCAATTTCAAAGATTAAATCTTAAACAACTCCACTAATCGAGTCAAGGAAATAAGCTCTCGCATTCAAACCTCTTTCAACTAATCTTGTTATAAGTGAAATAATCTTTTTAATAGGTTATATTTCTAATACACCTAAGTCCTTAATTGAATTGTTCAAGTATTAAACTTCATCTCTCGATCTATCATCTAATACTGTAACACCCCCATGCTCTATATAAGTACTATACATATACCTGGTATACATACAATACGTATATAAAGTATAAGAATGTTACTTTTCGTTTCAATTATTTTAAAACCTTTATCCAAATTCAAGCAATATTACATTAATTTAAAGAACATTTACAAATTTCATGATTCTTATAAAAATACAACATAATTAAAATCACATATGTATGCATCACCTTCTAGTTGGTCTCGAGACACTCTTACCCTTCTCGTGGCATAACAGCTGAACTTCCAGATCAATCGCATAATCACCTGCGCGATTACACAACCGCGCTAAGCCCGAGAGCTTAGAAGTACAAATAAATATAAAATATAAAATATATGCTTTACCAAAGAATCATACCTCATATTTTTAGCATCATGTTTTATTGTTCTTTTACCCCGTTTTCCTTTCTCAATGTATCCTTCATATATTCCCACAAATCTCATAAATTATATACATATTTACATGGAACATTCACAACACGATACTTACCCTTTCTATCTCATATACATAAACATATACATCATTTCAATAAATCACCATTCAATGACCTATCCAAACCTTCATGAAAACAATACTCACAAATTCCACATTCATATACATTTTACACATCATACTATATTTTCATAAAATCATATCTCAACAAAGCTCCTCAAGCCATATTCACTTTCAATATATTATTACATACATTACAAAATCATACTTCATAACATCATTTTATTCACAATTCGTTAATCATGAATCACACTTTCAACAAAGTCAGCCATAAATCCCATTATTCATTTATTTCAACATTTGAATATCACATTGACAACAAAGACAGACTCGGGCCCAAACAACACACTAATATGCCATTCAATTTTCAGAGTTAATGCTTTGGTTTAATTATCACATTTATCATTATCCCAACTAGGCTTCAAGGATTAGGCTCAACCAAGCTTCAAGGGGAACAAAGCATGCTAAGTATCAACCCAACTTGGCTTCAAGAACCAATCCAACCTAGCTTCAAGGGTTGTAACATCTCAATTAGGCTTCAAGGATTTGACCCAACCAAGCTTCAAGGGGAGTAAAACATGTTAAACTTCAACCCAACTTCGCTTCAAGGATCAATCCAACCTAACTTCAAGAGATTGTTACTAATAGGCATGCCACCAACAACAAACTCTGAAAATGGAATAACACATTAGTCACACAATTCATTTATTATTTCTTTATCAATATCATTCTCAATTATCATTATAGCCAATCACAATGGCTTCACATCTCATTTGATTCATCATGGCCAATCACAATGGCTTCATATCACATTTGATTCATCATAGCCAATCACAATGGCTTCATATCACATTCTTATTCACAATAATACACTTTATTATTCAAGTATACATGTATAACATCAATTACATTAAACATCAATTAGGCAAATCTATCATATCATTTCTATCATCACTCAATGGCATTGAACATTATCTAGGCATACATCAATCATAACATTACTTTCACATCATACAAATTATATCATCACATCTTTCACCTTCCATAACATATACATTATCCATATATATATACATCAACACTATAACACATTAACACATTTATAGCTGAAGGTGTTAAGGTCCTAAATCATATAAATATATGAAATCAAATGAAGTTTTGTACTTACCTCAAGAGAAACTCACATCCATCTACTCTTTCTTTCATAAATCCTTCAGTACTTGGATTAAAGCAACTCAATCTCTTCAACACCTAATCCCAAAAGTGATCATACATACTTACTTAGAGATACACATAAGATAATATAGGTAAGAATCAACTAGGGCAAACTCCACACACATGACACGCTCACCAACACGGGCGTGTCCTTGATCGTGCCCTAAACCAACAATACAGAAGCTTTGACATGCTCAATACCACGGGCGTGTCACTGGGCGTGTAATACATTCTGCCTCACACAAAACATCGACACGTCCAACAACATGAGTGTGCTCATGGCCGTGTAAATTCTCAAATCTCACAGTAGCTATGACACGCTCACCAACACGGGTGTGTTACTGGTCGTGTCGAACCTACTGCCACCAACATAATTGACACGCCTAAGAACCTGGACGTGCTCATGGGCGTGTCTGGCCAAAAATCCAGATTCCGGCCAAAACAACAAGACACCCAACAAAACACCCCTTATCACCAACATCCACTTCCAACAAACTTACCAAAACATACCCAAAAACCATTTTAAACTTACAAAACATCAAAACAACTCCCACATACATCAATCACAAATCACAAACATCATTACAAACCTTAAACACAATTACAACACCATCTCTTTCAACACACTTACTCTTTTCTTCAATCCATCCTTAAAATCCATAATCAATTTACTCACATACTCTTAAACATATCAAAATCAAACAACACACTCTTAAACAATCTATCAAACTCAAACACAACTTCAATTAAACCAAGAAATCAAAAGATGACTTACTTGAATTTCTTGCCAAATCTTCAAACTTCATCTTCAATCTTCTTAAAATCCTTAAGCAATTTGATGTGAAGATCAAAAATCACATCTCTCTCTCTCTCTCTCTCTCTCTCTCTCTCTTCCACGAAGAAGAAGAAGAAGAAGAAAGAAAGAATCTTTTCTTTCTTTGTTCTTATCTCTTATATATATATATAATAATAATAATATAATATAATATTATTATTTCCAAAATATCTTCTTACTCCTTTTGACTTTCTTTCCTTCTTTCTTTTATTATTATTATTATTATTTAACTATATAAACTTACTCTTCCCTACACCACTTTATACATTATGTATATGTCTTATATATATTGCATTTATATTTCCCAAATACCATATGTATACATATTATCCTCCATGTACATCCATTCCTTATACTATTTCCTTTTAATTAATTTATCTATCTTTCTATTTCCATAAAACATATACCTTAAATCCAAATACAACAATAACTCCAAAACTTTTGGGGTATATTTTGGGATATTACAAATACCTTAAAACACATAATTGGTGATCAATCAATTATATATTAACAATATTCCATTCAATCAAGGCTAAAGAAATTGTTAGCTAAGAGAATAACCAATTCATACAATCATAGCAGATCCATACAAACCCTAGACTAGATCAAATTAGTTCATAATGCAATCAAACATATTCATCTTATTAATGTTCAAAGAAATCAAAATAGACATGATAATATCCATTCAATGAAAATAAAGAGAATAAGTTCAAGAACAAAACCAAGTTACAAACTCCTTGAAGCTTTTGAAGAATCTCTTGTTCAATCTTGCAGGAAGGATGTCTTGATGGCTAGAACAATTTAATCTAAACTAGTTTTAATCCAAAGTGAAATAAAAATCAAGAAAACAAATGTTTAAAACCCTAACTTTGCTCTTGACGGCTCAAAACTTTGCTCCAAATCTGTTCTAAATCGTCTCTCAAACCCTAGCTTTTATTTTCCTTTTATATGAATCGTACGCGTTAAAAATCCGATGCGGGCTTGGAACATGAGGGACAAGGCCAAGTCAGAAGTGACTTGGCCGTGTGAGTGATCTTTGGAGGGACACGGCCAGGTGACATGGCCGTGTCCCTTGCCTGTGTCCACTTCTGTTGCTTTCGATCTCTCTTTCTTCTTTGTTGAGTGACACGGCCAAGTCAGAGGTGACTTGGCCGTGTTGCATGTCTTTTGAGGGACACGGCCACAAGACTTGGCCGTGTCCCTTGCATGTGTCCTTCATTGTAAGTCTTTAGTCTTCTTTCCTTTGGAACTTGGTGAGACACGGCCATGTTTGAGGTGACTTGGCCGTGTTGCTTCATTTTGGAGAGACATGGCCAAGTGACATGGCCATGTCGCTTGCATGTGTTGCCTACTGTGATGACTTGGCTGTGTTTGAGCATATTTGGAGGGACATGGCCATGTTTGAGGTGACTTGGCCGTGTTGCTTCATTTTGGAGAGACATGGCCAGGTGACTTGGCCATGTCGCTTGCATGTGTCGCCTGATTTGGCCATGTCGCTTGCATGTGTCGCCTGACTTGGCCATGTCGCTTGCATGTGTCGCCTGACTTGGCCATGTCGCTTGCACGTGTCGCCTACTGTGATGATTTCTTCTTCTTCACTCTTGGTTCCTTGGCTTTTTTAACCTAAAAAAAACATCAAACAAACTTTAAACAAAAAGTAAATAAACAATAACCAACAAAACATAAACACTATACTAAAAACTAGATCAAAAACAACACAAACACTAAAATAAACTAAAACTATCAAAATTAATGAAAACACTAAACAAACCGATAAAAACTAACAAAATACCAAAATAAAACAATAATTATCATAATAAACAAACTACAAATCTATGACAAAAACTAACAAAACATTTACCCTTGAAACATGGATCTTTATCCATTTGAGGTTGAGTATTTACCCTTGAAACATGGATTTTTATCTATTAGAGATTGGGTCTTTACCCTTGAAACATGGATCTTTAACAATTAGAGATCGGATCTTTACCCTTGAAACATGGATCTTTATCCATTGGAGATTGGGATTTTATCCTTGAAACATGGATCTTTATTAATTAGAGGTCGGGTCTTTACCCTTGAAACATGGATCTTTACCCATTGGAGGTTGGGTATTTACCCTTGTATCATGGATCTTTACCCATTGGAGGTCGGGTCTTTGCCCTTGAAACATGGATCTTTATCCATTGGAGTTGGGGTCTTTACCCTTGAAACATGGATCTTTATCCATTGGACATTGGGTCTTTACCCTTGAAACATGGATCTTTATCCATTGAAGATCGGGTCTCCACCCTTGAAACATGGATCTTTATCCATTTTAGATCGGGTCTTTACCCTTGAAACATGGATCTTTATCCATTGGAGATCGGGTCTTTACCCTTGATATATGGATCTTTATCAATTGGAGGTCGGGTCTTTACCCTTGAAACATGGATTTTTATCCATTGGAGGTCGGGTATTTACCCTTGAAACATGGATCTTTATCCATTGGAGGTCCGGTCTTTACCCTTTAAACGTGGATCTTTATCCATTGGAGTTGGGCTCTTTACCCTCGAAACATGGATCTTTATCCATTGGACATTGGGTCTTAACCCTTGAAACATGGATCCTTATCTATTGAAGATTGGGTCTTCACCCTTGAAACATGGATCTTTATCCATTTTAGATCGGGTCTTTACCATAAAAACATGAATCTTTATCAATTGGAGATTGGGTCTTTACCCTTGAGACATGGAGTCTTTATCCATTGGAGATAGAGTCTTTACCCTCGGAACATGGATCTTTATCAATCAGAGATCAGGTCTTTACCCTTGAAACTTGGATCTTTATCCATTGGAGTTGGGGTCTTTACCCTTGAAACATGGATCTTTATCCATTGGACATTGGGTCTTTACCCTTGAAACATGGATCTTTATCCATTAAAGATCGGGTCTTCACCCTTGAAACATGGATCTTTATCCATTTTAGATCGGGTCTTTACCCTTGAAATATGGATTCTTTATCCATTGGAGATCAAGTCTTTACCCTCGGAACATGGATCTTTATCCATCAGAGATCAGGTCTTTACCCATTAAATATGAATCTTTATCCTTTGGAAATTGGGTCTTTACCCTTGCAACATGGATCTTTATCAGTTAGAGATCGGGTCTTTACCGTGGAAACATGGATCTTTATCCAATGGAGATCGGGTCTTCACCTATGAAATATGGATCTTTATCCATTGGAAATCGGGTCTTTACCATTGAAACTTGGATCTTTATCCATTGCAGATCGGGTAAACCCTTGAAACATGGATCTTTACCACTAGAGATCGAGTCTTTACACTTGAAACATGGGTCTTTAGCCATTGGATATCGGGTCTTTACTCTTGGAACATGGATCCTTATCAATTGGAGGTCGGGTCTTTACACTTGCAACATGGACCTTTATCCATTGGAGGTCGGGTCTTTCCCCTTGAAACATAGATCTTTATCCATTGGAGATAGGGTCTTTACCCTTGAAACATGGATCTTTTTCCATTGGAGATTGGATCATTACCCTCGAAACATGGATCTTTATCCATTGAAGATCGGGTCTTCACTCTTGAAACATGTATCTTTATCCATTGTAGATCGGGTCTTCACCCTTCAAACATGGATCTTTATCAATTTTAGATCGGGTCTTTACCCTTGAAACATGGATCTTTATCCATTGGAGAACGGGTCTTTACCCTTGGAACATGGATGTTTATCCATTGGAGATCGAGTCTTTACCCTTAGAACATGGATCTTTATCCATTAGAGATCAGGTCTTTGCCATTGAAATATGGATCTTTATCCTTTGGAAATTGGGTCTTCACCCTTGCAACATGGATCTTTATCCATTAGAGATAGGGTCTTTACCCTTGAAACATGTATCTTTTTCAATTAGAGATCGGATCTCCACCCTTGAAATATGGATCCTTATCCTTTGGAAATCTAGACTTTACCCTTGAAGCATGGATCTATATCCATTGGAGATCGGGTTATTAAACTTGAAACATGGATCTTTATCCATTGGAGATCGGGTCTTTACCTTTGAAACATGGATCTTTATCCACTAGAGATCGGTTCTTTACACTTGAAACATGGATCTTTAGCCAATTAAGATCGGGTCTTCGCCCTTGAAACATGGATCTTTATCCACTGGAGATAGGGTCTTTACCCTTGAAACATAGATCTTTATCCATTGGAGGTCGGGCCTTTACCCTTGAACCATGGATCTTTATCCATTGGAGGTTGAGTCTTTACCCTAGAAACATGGATCTTTGTCCATTAGAGATGGGGTCTTTACCCTTGAAACATGGATCTTTAGCCATTAGAGATCGGGTCTTTACACTTGAAACATGGATCTTTATCCATTGGAGACCGAGTCTTTACCCTTGAAACATGGATCTTCATCCATTGGAGATCGGGTCTTTACCATTCAAACATGGATCTTTATACATTGTAGATAGGGTCTTTACCCTTGAAACATGGATCTTTATCCTTGGAGGTTGGGTCTTTACCTTTGAAACATGGATCTTTATCTATTGGAGGACGAGTCTTTACCATTGAAACATGGATCTTTATCCATTGGAGGTTGAGTCTTTACCCTTGAAACATGGATTTTTATCCATTAGAGATCGGGTCTTTACCCTTGAAACATGGATCTTTAACCATTAGATATCAGGTCTTTACCCTTGAAACATGGATCTTTAACCATTGGAGATTGGGTTTATACCCCTTAAACAAGGATCTTTATCCATAGGGGATCGGGTCTTTACCCTTGAAACATGAATCTTTATCAATTGGAGGTCGGGTCTTTACCCTTGAAACATGGATCTTTATCCATTGGTGGTAGGGTATTTACACTTGAAACATGGATCTTTATCCATTGGAGGTCGGGTCTTTACCCTTGAAACGTGCATCTTTATCCATTGTAGTTGGGGTCTTTTTCCTTGAACAATGGATCTTTATCCATTGGACATTGGGTCTTTACCCTTGAAACTTGGATCTTTATCCATTGGAGATCGGGTCTTTACCCTTGAAACATGGATTCTTTATCCATAGCAGATCGAGTCTTTACCCTTGGAACATGGATCTTTTTCCATCAGAGTTCAGGTCTTTACCCTTGAAATATGGATCTTTATCCTTTGGAAATTGGGTCTTTACCCTTGCATCATGGATCTTTATCCATTAGATATCGGGTCTTTACCCTGGAAACATGGAACTTTATCCAATGGAGATCGGGTCTTCACCCTTGAAATATGGATCTTTATCCATTGGAAATCGGGTGTTTACCCTTGAAACATGGATCTTTATCAATTGGAGACTGGTTCTTTACCCTTGAAACATGGATCTTTATCCACCAGAGATCGGGTCTTTACACTTGAAACATGGATCTTTAGCCATTTAAGATCGGGTTTTTACCCTTGAAACATGGATCTTTATCCATTGGAGATTGAGTTTTTACCGTCGAAACATGGATCTTTATCCATTGGATATCGGGTCTTTACCCTTGGAACATGGATCCTTATCAATTGGAGGTCGGGTCTTTACACTTGCAACATGGACCTTTATCCATTGGAGGTCGGGTCTTTCCCCTTGAAACATAGATCTTTATCCATTGGAGATAGGGTCTTTACCCTTGAAACATGGATCTTTTTCCATTGGAGATTGGATCATTACCCTCGAAACATGGATCTTTATCCATTGAAGATCGTGTCTTCACTCTTGAAACATGTATCTTTATCCATTGTAGATCGGGTCTTCACCCTTCAAACATGGATCTTTATCAATTTTAGATCGGGTCTTTACCCTTGAAACATGGATCTTTATCCATTGGAGAACGGGTCTTTACCCTTGGAACATGGATGTTTATCCATTGGAGATCGAGTCTTTACCCTTAGAACATGGATCTTTATCCATTAGAGATCAGGTCTTTGCCATTGAAATATGGATCTTTATCCTTTGGAAATTGGGTCTTCACCCTTGCAACATGGATCTTTATCCATTAGAGATAGGGTCTTTACCCTTGAAACATGTATCTTTTTCAATTAGAGATCGGATCTCCACCCTTGAAATATGGATCCTTATCCTTTGGAAATCTAGACTTTACCCTTGAAGCATGGATCTATATCCATTGGAGATCGGGTTATTAAACTTGAAACATGGATCTTTATCCATTGGAGATCGGGTCTTTACCTTTGAAACATGGATCTTTATCCACTAGAGATCGGTTCTTTACACTTGAAACATGGATCTTTAGCCAATTAAGATCGGGTCTTCGCCCTTGAAACATGGATCTTTATCCACTGGAGATAGGGTCTTTACCCTTGAAACATAGATCTTTATCCATTGGAGGTCGGGCCTTTACCCTTGAACCATGGATCTTTATCCATTGGAGGTTGAGTCTTTACCCTAGAAACATGGATCTTTGTCCATTAGAGATGGGGTCTTTACCCTTGAAACATGGATCTTTAGCCATTAGAGATCGGGTCTTTACACTTGAAACATGGATCTTTATCCATTGGAGACCGAGTCTTTACCCTTGAAACATGGATCTTCATCCATTGGAGATCGGGTCTTTACCATTCAAACATGGATCTTTATACATTGTAGATAGGGTCTTTACCCTTGAAACATGGATCTTTATCCTTGGAGGTTGGGTCTTTACCTTTGAAACATGGATCTTTATCTATTGGAGGACGAGTCTTTACCATTGAAACATGGATCTTTATCCATTGGAGGTTGAGTCTTTACCCTTGAAACATGGATTTTTATCCATTAGAGATCGGGTCTTTACCCTTGAAACATGGATCTTTAACCATTAGATATCAGGTCTTTACCCTTGAAACATGGATCTTTAACCATTGGAGATTGGGTTTATACCCCTTAAACAAGGATCTTTATCCATAGGGGATCGGGTCTTTACCCTTGAAACATGAATCTTTATCAATTGGAGGTCGGGTCTTTACCCTTGAAACATGGATCTTTATCCATTGGTGGTAGGGTATTTACACTTGAAACATGGATCTTTATCCATTGGAGGTCGGGTCTTTACCCTTGAAACGTGCATCTTTATCCATTGTAGTTGGGGTCTTTTTCCTTGAACAATGGATCTTTATCCATTGGACATTGGGTCTTTACCCTTGAAACTTGGATCTTTATCCATTGGAGATCGGGTCTTTACCCTTGAAACATGGATTCTTCATCCATTGCAGATCGAGTTTTAACCCTTGGAACATGGATCTTTTTCCATCAGAGATCAGGTCGTTACCCTTTAAATATGGATCTTTATCCTTTAGAAATTGGGTCTTTACCCTTGCAACATGGATCTTTATCCATTAGAGATCTGGTCTTTACCCTGGAAACATGGAACTTTATCCAATGGAGATCGGGTCTTCACCCTTGAAATTTGGATCTTTATCCATTGGAAATCGGGTCTTTACCCTTGAAACATGGATCTTTATCAATTGGAGATCGGGTCTTTACCCTTGAAACATGGATCTTTATCCACTAGAGATCGGATCTTTACACTTGAAACATGGATCTTTAGCCATTTAAGATCGGGTTTTTACCCTTGAAACATGGATCTTTATCCATTGGAGATTTGGTTTTTACCCTTGAAACATGGATCTTTATCCATTGGAGATCGTGTCTTTACCCTTGAAACATGGATCCCTATCAATTGGAGGTCGCGTCTTCACCCTTGCAACATGGATCTTTATCCATTGGAGGTCGGGTCTTTGCCCTTGAAATATATATCTTTATCCATTGGAGATAGGGTCTTTACCCTTGAAACATGGATCTTTTTCCATTGGAGATTGGGTCACTACCCTCGAAACATGGATCTTTATCCATTGAAGATCGGGTCTTCACTCTTGAAAAATGTATCTTTATCCATTGTAGATCGGGTCTTCACCCTCGAAACATGGATCTTTATCAATTTTAGATCAGGTCTTTACCCTTAAAACATGGATCTTTAGATCTTTATACATTGGAGATCGGGTCTTTACCCTTGAAGCATGAATGTTTATCCATTGGAGATCGGGTCTTTACCCTTTGAAACATGGAATCATTATCCATTGGAGATCGAGTCTTTACATTTGGAACATGGATCTTTATCCATTAGAGATCAGGTCTTCACCCTTGAAATATGGATCTTTATCCTTTGGAAATTGGATCTTTATCCATTGAAGGTCGGGCCTTTACCCTAGAAACATGGATCTTTTTCATTGGAGGTCAGGTCTTTACCTTAGAAAGATGGATCTTTATCCATTGGAGATCGGGTCTTTACGCTTTAAACATGGATCTTTATAAAACGGAGTTCGAGTCTTTACCATTCAAACATGGATCTTTATCCATTGGAGATAGTGTCTTCACCCTTGAAACATGGATCTTTATCCATTGGGGGTCGGGTCTTTACCATTGAAACATGGATCTTTATCCATTGGGGGTCGGTCTTTACCATTGAAACATGGATCTTTATCCATTGGAGGCCGGGTCCTTACCCTTGAAACATGGATCTTTATCCATTGGAGGTTGAGTCTTTACCCTTGCAACTTGGATCGTTATCCATTACAGATCGGGTCTTTACCCTTGAAACATGGATCTTCAAACATTAGAGATCGGGTCTTTACCCTTGAACCATGGATCTTTATCCATTGGAGATTGGGTTTTTACCCTTGAAACATGGATCTTTATCCATTTGAGATTGGGTCTTTACCCTTGAAATATGGATCTTTATTGTTTGGAACTCGAGTTTTACCCTTGAAACATGGATCTTTATCCATTGGAGGTCGGGTCTTTACCTTTGAAACATGGATCGTTATCCATTGGAGGTTGGGTCTTTACCCCTGAAACATGGATCTTTATCCATTGGACATTGGGTCTTAACCCTTGAAAAATAGATCTTTATCCATTGAAGATCAGGTCTCCACCCTTGAAATATGGATCTTTATCCATTTTAGATCGGATCTTTACCCTTGAAACATGGATCTTTATACATTGGAGATCGGGTCTTTATCCTTAAAACATGGATCCATATCAATTGGAGGTCGGGTCTTTACTTTGAAACATAGATCTTTATCCATTATAGGTCTGTCTTTGCCCTTAAAACATGGATCTTTATCCATTAGAGATAGGGTCTTTACCCTTGAAACATGGATCTTTATCCATTGGAGGCCGGGTCTTTACCCATGAAACATGGATCTTTATCCATTTGAGGTTGAGTATTTACCCTTGAAACATGAATTTTTATCTATTAGAGATCGGGTCTTTACCCTTGAAACATGGATCTTTAACCATTAGATATCGGGTCTTTACCCTTGAAGCATGGATCTTTATCAATTGGAGGTCGGGTCTTTACCCTTGAAACATGGATCTTTATCCATTGGAGGTCGGGTATTTACCCTTGTAACATGAATCTCTATCCATTGGAGGTCGGGACTTTGACCTTGAAACTTAGATCTTTATCCATTCGAGTTGGGGTCTATACCCTTGAAACATGGATCTTTATCCATTGGACATTGGGTCTTTACCCTTGAAACATGGATCTTTATCCATTGAAGATCTGGTCTTCACCCTTGAAACATTGATCTTTATCCATTTTAGATCGTGTCTTTACCCTTGAAACATGGATATTTATGCATTGGAGACCGGGTCTTGACCGTTGAAACATAGATCTTTATCCATTGGAGATCGTGTCTTTACCCTTGAAACATGGATCCCTATCAATTGGAGGTCGCGTCTTTACCCTTGCAATATGGATCTTTATCCATTGGAGGTCGGGTCTTTGCCCTTGAAACATATATCTTTATCCATTGGATATAGTGTCTTTACCCTTGAAACATGGATCTTTATCAATTGGAGGTCGGGTCTTTACCCTTGAAAAATGGATCTTTATCCATTGGAGGTCGGGTATTTACCCTTGTAACATGGATCTTTATCCATTGGAGGTCGGGACTTTGCCCTTGAAACTTAGATCTTTATCCATTTGAGTTGGGGTCTTTACCCTTGAAACATGGATCTTTATCCATTGGACATTGGGTCTTTACCCTTGAAACATGGATCTTTATCCATTAAAGATCGAGTCTTCACCCTTGAAACATTGATCTTTATCCATTTTAGATCGGGTCTTTACCCTTGAAACATGGATCTTTATCCATTGGAGATCAGGTCTTGACCCTTGAAACATGGATCTTTATCCATTGGAGATCGTGTCTTTACCCTTGAAACATGGATCCCTATCAATTGGAGGTCGCATCTTTACCCTTGCAACATGGATCTTTATCCATTGGAGGTCGGGTCTTTGCCCTTGAAACATATATCTTTATCCATTGGAGATAGTGTCTTTACCCTTGAAACATGGATCTTTTTCCATTGGAGATTAGGTCATTACCCTCAAAACATGGATCTTTATCCATTGAAGATCGGGTGTTCACTCTTGAAACATGTATCTTTATCCATTGTAGATCGGGTCTTCACCCTTGAAAGATGGATCTTTATCAATTTTAGATCTGGTCTTTACCCTTGAAACATGGATCTTTATACATTGGAGATCGGGTCTTTAGCCTTGAAGCATGAATGTTTATCCATTGGAGATCGGGTCTTTACCCTTTGAAACATGGAATCTTTATACATTGGAGATCGAGTCTTTACATTAGGAACATGGATCTTTATCCATTAGAGATCAGGTCTTTACCCTTGAAATATGGATCTTTATCCTTTGGAAATTGGGTCTTCACCCTTTCAACATGTATCTTTATCCATTAGAGATCAGATCTTTACCCTTGAAATATTGATCTTTATCCTTTGGAAATTGGGTCTTCACACATTCAACATGGATCTTCATCCATTAGAGATCGGGTCTTTACCCTTGGAACATGTGTCTTTTTCAATTAGAGATCGGGTGTCCACCCTTGAAATATGGATCCTTATCCTTTGGAAATCTAGACTTTACCCTTGAAACAAGGATCTTTATCCATTGGAGATTTGGTCTTTACCCTTGAAACAAGGATCTTTATCCATTGGAGATTTGGTCTTTACCCTTGAAACATGGATCTTTATCCATTGGAGATCGGGTCTTTACCTTTGAAACATGGATCCTTATCCACTAGAGATCGGGTCTTTACCCTGGAAACATGGATCTTTATCCATTGAAGGTCGGGTCTTTACCCTAGAAACATGGATCTTTTTCATTGGAAGTCGAGTTTTACCCTTGAAACATGGATCTTTATCCATTGGAGATCGGGTATTTACCCATGAAACATGGATCGTTATCCATTGGAGGTTGGGTCTTTACCCTTAAAACATGGATCTTTATCCATTGGACATTGGGTCTTAACCCTTGAAAAATAGATCTTTATCCATTGAAGATCAGGTCTTCACCCTTGAAACATGGATCTTTATCCATTTTAGATCAGATCTTTACCCTTGAAACATGGATCTTTATACATTGGAGATGGGGTCTTTACCCTTAAAACATGGATCCATATCAATTGGAGGTCGGGTCTTTACTTTGAAACATAGATCTTTATCCATTATAAGTCGGTCTTTGCCCTTAAAGCATGGATCTTTATCCATTAGAGATAGAGTCTTTACCCTTGAAACATGGATCTTTATCCATTGGAGGCCGGGTCTTTACCCTTGAAACATGGATCTTTATCCATTTGAGGTTGAGTATTTACCCTTGAAACATGGATTTTTATCTATTAGAGATCGAGTCTTTACCCTTGAAACATGGATCTTTAACCATTATATATCGGGTCTTTACCCTTAAAACATGGATCTTTATCCATTTGAGATTGGGTTTTTATCCTTGAAACATGGATCTTTATCAATTTGAGGTCGGGTCTTTACCCTTGAAACATGGATCTTTATCCATTGGAGGTCGGGTATTTACCGTTGTAACATGGATCTTTATCCATTGGAGGTCGGGTCTTTGCCCTTGAAACTTGGATCTTTATCCATTGGTGTAGGGGTCTTTACCCTTGAAACATGGATCTTTATCCATTGGACATTGGTTCTTTACCCATGAAACATGGATCTTTATCCATTGAAGATTGGGTCTTCACCCTTGAAACATGGATCTTCAAACATTAGAGATCGGGTCTTTACCCTTGAACCATGGATCTTTATCCATTGGAGATTGGGTTTTTACCCTTGAAACATGGATCTTTATACATTGGAGATTGGGTCTTTACCCTTGAAATATGGATCATTATTATTTGGAAGTCGGGTTTTACCCTTGAAACATGGATCTTTATCCGTTGGAGGTCGGGTATTTACCCATGAAACATGGATCGTTATCCATTGGAGGTTGGGTCTTTAACCTTGAAACATGGATCTTTATCCATTGGACATTGGGTCTTAACCCTTGAAAAATAGATCTTTATCCATTGAAGATCAGGTCTTCACCCTTGAAACATGGATCTTTATCCATTTTAGATCGGATCTTTACCCTTGAAACATGGATCTTTATCCATTATAGATCGGGTCTTTACCCTTGAAACATGGATCTTCAAACATTAGAGATCGGGTCTTTACCCTTGAACCATGGATCTTTATCCATTGGAGATTGGGTTTTTACCCTTGAAACATGGATCTTTATCCATTTGAGATTGGGTCTTTAGCCTTGAAATATGGATCTTTATTGTTTGGAATTCGAGTTTTACCCTTGAAACATGGATCTTTATCCATTGGAGATCGGGTATTTACCCATGAAACATGGATCGTTATCCATTGGAGGTTGGGTCTTTACCCTTAAAACATGGATCTTTATCCATTCGACATTGGGTCTTAACCCTTGAAAAATAGATCTTTATCCATTGAAGATCAGGTCTTCACACTTGAAACATGGATCTTTATCCATTTTAGATCAGATCTTTACCCTTGAAACATGGATCTTTATGCATTGGAGATGGGGTCTATACCCTTAAAACATGGATCCATATCAATTGGAGGTCGGGTCTTTACTTTGAAACATAGATCTTTATCCATTATAAGTTTGTCTTTGCCCTTAAAGCATGGATCTTTATCCATTAGAGATAGAGTCTTTACCCTTGAAACATGGATCTTTATCCCTTGGAGGCCGGGTCTTTACCCTTGAAACATGGATCTTTATCCATTTGAGGTTGAGTATTTACCCTTGAAATATGGATTTTTATCTATTAGAGATCGGGTCTTTACCCTTGAAACATGGATCTTTAACCATTAGATATCGGGTCTTTACCCTTGAAACATGGATCTTTATCCATTGGAGATTGGGTTTTTATCCTTGAAGCATTGATCTTTATCAATTGGAGGTCGGGTCTTTACCCTTGAAACATGGATCTTTATCCATTGGAGGTCGGGTATTTACCCTTGTAACATGGATCTCTATCCATTGGAGGTCGGGACTTTGCCCTTGAAACTTAGATCTTTATCCATTGGAGTTGGGGTCTTTACCCTTGAAACATGGATCTTTATCCATTGGACATTGGGTCTTTACCCTTGAAACATGGATCTTTATACATTGAAGATCGGGTCTTCACCCTTGTAACATTGATCTTTATCCATTTTAGATCGGGTCTTTACCCTTGAAACATGGATCTTCATCCATTGGAGATCAGGTCTTGACCCTTGAAACATGGATCTTTATCAATTGGAGATCGTGTCTTTACCCTTGAAACATGGATCCCTATCAATTGGAGGTCGCATCTTTACCCTTGCAACATGGATCTTTATCCATTGGAGGTCGGGTCTTTGCCCTTGAAACATATATCTTTATCCATTGGAGATAGTGTCTTTACCCTTGAAACATGGATCTTTTTCCATTGGAGATTAGGTCATTACCCTCAAAACATGGATCTTTATCCATTGAAGATCGGGTCTTCACTCTTGAAACATGTATCTTTATCCATTGTAGATCGGGTCTTCACCCTTGAAACATGGATCTTTATCAATTTTAGATCTGGTCTTTACCCTTGAAACATGGATCTTTATACATTGGAGATCGGGTCTTTAGCCTTGAAGCATGAATGTTTATCCATTGGAGATCGGGTCTTTACCCTTTGAAACATGGAATCTTTATCCATTGGAGATCGAGTCTTTACGTTTGGAAAATGGATCTTTATCCATTAGAGATCAGGTCTTTACCCTTGAAATATGGATCTTTATCCTTTGGAAATTGGGTCTTCACCCTTTCAACATGTATCTTTATCCATTAGAGATCAGATCTTTACCCTTGAAATATTGATCTTTATCCTTTGGAAATTGGGTCTTCACACATTCAACATGGATCTTCATCCATTAGAGATCGGGTCTTTACCCTTGGAACATGTGTCTTTTTCAATTAGAGATCGGGTGTCCACCCTTGAAATATGGATCCTTATCCTTTGGAAATCTAGACTTTACCCTTGAAACAAGGATCTTTATCCATTGGAGATTTGGTCTTTACCCTTGAAACATGGATCTTTATCCATTGGAGATCGGGTCTTTACCTTTGAAACATGGATCCTTATCCACTAGAGATCGGGTCTTTACCCTGGAAACATGGATCTTTATCCATTGAAGGTCGGGTCTTTACCCTAGAAACATGGATCTTTTTCATTGGAAGTCGAGTTTTACCCTTGAAACATGGATCTTTATCCATTGGAGATCGGGTATTTACCCATGAAACATGGATCGTTATCCATTGGAGGTTGGGTCTTTACCCTTAAAACATGGATCTTTATCCATTGGACATTGGGTCTTAACCCTTGAAAAATAGATCTTTATCCATTGAAGATCAGGTCTTCACCCTTGAAACATGGATCTTTATCCATTTTAGATCAGATCTTTACCCTTGAAACATGGATCTTTATACATTGGAGATGGGGTCTTTACCCTTAAAACATGGATCCATATCAATTGGAGGTCGGGTCTTTACTTTGAAACATAGATCTTTATCCATTATAAGTCGGTCTTTGCCCTTAAAGCATGGATCTTTATCCATTAGAGATAGAGTCTTTACCCTTGAAACATGGATCTTTATCCATTGGAGGCCGGGTCTTTACCCTTGAAACATGGATCTTTATCCATTTGAGGTTGAGTATTTACCCTTGAAACATGGATTTTTATCTATTAGAGATCGAGTCTTTACCCTTGAAACATGGATCTTTAACCATTATATATCGGGTCTTTACCCTTAAAACATGAATCTTTATCCATTTGAGATTGGGTTTTTATCCTTGAAACATGGATCTTTATCAATTGGAGGTCGGGTCTTTACCCTTGAAACATGGATCTTTATCCATTGGAGGTCGGGTATTTACCGTTGTAACATGGATCTTTATCCATTGGAGGTCGGGTCTTTGCCCTTGAAACTTGGATCTTTATCCATTGGTGTAGGGGTCTTTACCCTTGAAACATGGATCTTTATCCATTGGACATTGGTTCTTTACCCTTGAAACATGGATCTTTATCCATTGAAGATTGGGTCTTCACCCTTGAAACATGGATCTTCAAACATTAGAGATCGGGTCTTTACCCTTGAACCATGGATCTTTATCCATTGGAGATTGGGTTTTTACCCTTGAAACATGGATCTTTATCCATTTGAGATTGGGTCTTTAGCCTTGAAATATGGATCTTTATTGTTTGGAATTCGAGTTTTACCCTTGAAACATGGATCTTTATCCATTGGGGGTCGGGTCTTTACACTTGAAACATGGATCGTTATCCATTGTAGGTTGGGTCTTTACCCTTGAAACATGGATCTTTATCCATTGGACATTGGGTCTTAACCCTTGAAAAATAGATCTTTATCCATTGAAGATCAGGTCTTCACCCTTGAAACATGGATCTTTATCCATTTTAGATCGGATCTTTACCCTTGAAACATGGATCTTTATACATTGGAGATCGGGTCTTTACCCTTAAAACATGGATCCATATCAATTGGAGGTCGGGTCTTTACTTTGAAACATAGATCTTTATCCATTATAGGTCGGTCTTTGCCCTTAAAACATGGATCTTTATCCATTAGAGATAGGGTCTTTACCCTTGAAACATGGATCTTTATCCATTGGAGGCCGGGTCTTTACCCATGAAACATGGATCTTTATCCATTTGAGATTGGGTCTTTAGCCTTGAAATATGGATTTTTATCTATTAGAGATCGGGTCTTTACCCTTGAAACATGGATCTTTAACCATTAGATATCGGGTCTTTACCCGTGAAACATGGATCTTTATCCATTGGAGATTGGGTTTTTATCCTTGAAGCATTGATCTTTATCAATTGGAGGTCGGGTCTTTACCCTTGAAACATGGATCTTTATCCATTGGAGGTCGGGTATTTACCCTTGTAACATGGATCTCTATCCATTGGAGGTCGGGACTTTGCCCTTGAAACTTAGATCTTTATCCATTGGAGTTGGGGTCTTTACCCTTGAAACATGGATCTTTATCCATTGGACATTGGGTCTTTACCCTTGAAACATGGATCTTTATACATTGAAGATCGGGTCTTCACCCTTGAAACATTGATCTTTATCCATTTTAGATCGGGTCTTTACCTTTGAAACATGGATCTTTATCCATTGGAGATCAGGTCTTGACCCTTGAAACATGGAACTTTATCAATTGGAGATCGTGTCTTTACCCTTGAAACATGGATCCCTATCAATTGGAGGTCGCATCTTTACCCTTGCAACATGGATCTTTATCCATTGGAGGTCGGGTCTTTGCCCTTGAAACATATATCTTTATCCATTGGAGATAGTGTCTTTACCCTTGAAACATGGATCTTTTTCCATTGGAGATTAGGTCATTACCCTCAAAACATGGATCTTTATCCATTGAAGATCGGGTCTTCACTCTTGAAACATGTATCTTTATCCATTGTAGATCGGGTCTTCACCCTTGAAACATGGATCTTTATCAATTTTAGATCTGGTCTTTACCCTTGAAACATGGATCTTTATACATTGGAGATCGGGTCTTTAGCCTTGAAGCATGAATGTTTATCCATTGGAGATCGGGTCTTTACCCTTTGAAACATGGGATCTTTATCCATTGGAGATCGAGTCTTTACGTTTGGAACATGGATCTTTATCCATTAGAGATCAGGTCTTTACCCTTGAAATATGGATCTTTATCCTTTGGAAATTGGGTCTTCACCCTTTCAACATGTATCTTTATCCATTAGAGATCAGATCTTTAACCTTGAATTATTGATCTTTATCCTTTGGAAATTGGGTCTTCACACATTCAACATGGATCTTCATCCATTAGAGATCGGGTCTTTACCCTTGGAACATGTGTCTTTTTCAATTAGAGATCGGGTGTCCACCCTTGAAATATGGATCCTTATCCTTTGGAAATCTAGACTTTACCCTTGAAACAAGGATCTTTATCCATTGGAGATTTGGTATTTACCCTTGAAACATGGATCTTTATCCATTGGAGATCGGGTCTTTACCTTTGAAACATGGATCCTTATCCACTAGAGATCGGGTCTTTACCCTGGAAACATGGATCTTTATCCATTGAAGGTCGGGTCTTTACCCTAGAAACATGGATCTTTTTCATTGGAAGTCGAGTTTTACCCTTGAAACATGGATCTTTATCCATTGGAGATCGGGTATTTACCCATGAAACATGGATCGTTATCCATTAGAGGTTGGGTCTTTACCCTTAAAACATGGATCTTTATCCATTGGACATTGGGTCTTAACCCTTGAAAAATAGATCTTTATCCATTGAAGATCAGGTCTTCACCCTTGAAACATGGATCTTTATCCATTTTAGATCAGATCTTTACCCTTGAAACATGGATCTTTATACATTGGAGATGGGGTCTTTACCCTTAAAACATGGATCCATATCAATTTGAGGTCGGGTCTTTACTTTGAAACATAGATCTTTATCCATTATAAGTCGGTCTTTGCCCTTAAAGCATGGATCTTTATCCATTAGAGATAGAGTCTTTACCCTTGAAACATGGATCTTTATCCATTGGAGGCCGGGTCTTTACCCTTGAAACATGGATCTTTATCCATTTGAGGTTGAGTATTTACCCTTGAAACATGGATTTTTATCTATTAGAGATCGAGTCTTTACCCTTGAAACATGGATCTTTAACCATTATATATCGGGTCTTTACCCTTAAAACATGAATCTTTATCCATTTGAGATTGGGTTTTTATCCTTGAAACATGAATCTTTATCAATTGGAGGTCGGGTCTTTACCCTTGAAACATGGATCTTTATCCATTGGAGGTCGGGTATTTACCGTTGTAACATGGATCTTTATCCATTGGAGGTCGGGTCTTTGCCCTTGAAACTTGGATCTTTATCCATTGGTGTAGGGGTCTTTACACTTGAAACATGGATCTTTATCCATTGGACATTGGTTCTTTACCCTTGAAACATGGATCTTTATCCATTGAAGATTGGGTCTTCACCCTTGAAACATGGATCTTCAAACATTAGAGATCGGGTCTTTACCCTTGAACCATGGATCTTTATCCATTGGAGATTGGGTTTTTACCCTTGAAACATGGATCTTTATACATTGGAGATTGGGTCTTTACCCTTGAAATGTGGATCATTATTATTTGGAAGTCGGGTTTTACCCTTGAAACATGGATCTTTATCCGTTGGAGGTCGGGTCTTTACACTTGAAACATGGATCGTTATCCATTGGAGGTTGGGTCTTTAACCTTGAAACATGGATCTTTATCCATTGGACATTGGGTCTTAACCCTTGAAAAATATATCTTTATCCATTGAAGATCAGGTCTTCACCCTTGAAACATGGATCTTTATCCATTTTAGATCGGATCTTTACCCTTGAAACATGGATCTTTATCCATTATAGATCGGGTCTTTACCCTTGAAACATGGATCTTCAAACATTAGAGATCGGGTCTTTACCCTTGAACCATGGATCTTTATCCATTGGAGATTGGGTTTTTACCCTTGAAACATGGATCTTTATCCATTTGAGATTGGGTCTTTAGCCTTGAAATATGGATCTTTATTGTTTGGAATTCGAGTTTTACCCTTGAAACATGGATCTTTATCCATTGGAGGTCGGGTCTTTACCCTTGAAACATGGATCGTTATCCATTGTAGGTTGGGTCTTTACCCTTGAAACATGGATCTTTATCCATTGGACATTGGGTCTTAACCCTTGAAAAATAGATCTTTATCCATTGAAGATCAGGTCTTCACCCTTGAAACATTGATCTTTATCCATTTTAGATCGGATCTTTACCCTTGAAACATGGATCTTTATACAT
The DNA here is from genome assembly GCA_947685225.1 of Garcia nutans. Taxonomy (NCBI): domain Eukaryota; kingdom Viridiplantae; phylum Streptophyta; class Magnoliopsida; order Malpighiales; family Euphorbiaceae; genus Garcia; species Garcia nutans. The sequence continues at coordinate 30,846,124 of CANTUV010000011.1, read as the reverse complement.
TGGAGATCGGGTCTTTACCCTTAAAACATGGATCCATATCAATTGGAGGTCGGGTCTTTACTTTGAAACATAGATCTTTATCCATTATAGGTCGGTCTTTGCCCTTAAAACATGGATCTTTATCCATTAGAGATAGGGTCTTTACCCTTGAAACATGGATCTTTATCCATTGGAGGCCGGGTCTTTACCCATGAAACATGGATCTTTATCCATTTGAGATTGGGTCTTTAGCCTTGAAATATGGATCTTTATTGTTTGGAATTCGAGTTTTACCCTTGAAACATGGATCTTTATCCATTGGGGGTCGGGTCTTTACACTTGAAACATGGATCGTTATCCATTGTAGGTTGGGTCTTTACCCTTAAAACATGGATCTTTATCCATTGGACATTGGGTCTTAACCCTTGAAAAATAGATCTTTATCCATTGAAGATCAGGTCTTCACCCTTGAAACATGGATCTTTATCCATTTTAGATCAGATCTTTACCCTTGAAACATGGATCTTTATACATTGGAGATGGGGTCTTTACCCTTAAAACATGGATCCATATCAATTGGAGGTCGGGTCTTTACTTTGAAACATAGATCTTTTTCCATTATAAGTCGGTCTTTGCCCTTAAAGCATGGATCTTTATCCATTAGAGATAGAGTCTTTACCCTTGAAACATGGATCTTTATCCATTGGAGGCCGGGTCTTTACCCTTGAAACATGGATCTTTATCCATTTGAGGTTGAGTATTTACCCTTGAAACATGGATTTTTATCTATTAGAGATCGAGTCTTTACCCTTGAAATATGGATCTTTAACCATTATATATCGGGTCTTTACCCTTAAAACATGGATCTTTATCCATTTGAGATTGGGTTTTTATCCTTGAAACATGGATCTTTATCAATTGGAGGTCGGGTCTTTACCCTTGAAACATGGATCTTTATCCATTGGAGGTCGGGTATTTACCGTTGTAACATGGATCTTTATCCATTGGAGGTCGGGTCTTTGCCCTTGAAACTTGGATCTTTATCCATTGGTGTAGGGGTCTTTACCCTTGAAACATGGATCTTTATCCATTGGACATTGGTTCTTTACCCATGAAACATGGATCTTTATCCATTGAAGATTGGGTCTTCACCCTTGAAACATGGATCTTCAAACATTAGAGATCGGGTTTTTACCCATGAAACATGGATCTTTATCCATTGGAGATCGGGTCTTTACCCTTCAAACATGGATTCTTTATCCATTGTTGATCGAGTCTTTACCCTTGGAACTTGGATCTTTTTCCATCAGAGATTAGGTCTTTACACTTGAAATATGGATCTTTATACTTTGGAAATTGGGTCTTTACCCTTGCAACATAGATCTTTATCCATTAGAGATCTGGTCTTGACCCTTGAAACATAGAACTTTATCCAATGGAGATCGGGTCTTCACCCTTGAAATATGGATCTTTATCCATTGGAAATCGGGTCTTTACCCCTTAAACATGGATCTTTATCAATTGGAGATCGGGCCTTTACCCTTGAAACATGGATCTTTATCCACTAGAGATCGGGTCTTTACACTTGAAACATGGATCTTTAGCCATTTAAGATTGGGTTTTTACCCTTGAAACATGGATCTTTATACATTGGAGATTGGGTTTTTACCCATGAAACATGGATCTTTATCCATTGGAGATTGGGTCTTTGCCCTTGAAACATGGATCTTTATCCATTGGAGATCGGGTCTTTACCCATGAAACATGGATCCTTATCAATTGGAGGTCTGGTCTTTACCCTTGCAACATGGATCTTTATCCATTGGAGGTCGGGTCTTTGCCCTTGAAACATGGATCTTTATCCATTGGGGATAGGGTCTTTACCCTTGAAACATGGATCTTTTTCCATTGGAGATTGGGTCATTACCCTTGAAACATGGATCTTTATCCATTGAAGATCGGGTCCCACTCTTGAAACATGGATCTTTATCCATTGTAGATCGGGTCTTCACCCTTCAAACATGGATCTTTATCCATTGGAGATCGGGTCTTTACCCGTGAAACATGGATGTTAATCCATTGGAGATCGGGTCTTTACCCTTGAAACATGGAATCTTTATCCATTGGAGATCGAGTCTTTACCCTTGAAACATGGATCTTTATCAATTGGAGGTCGGGTCTTTACCCTTGAAACATGGATCTTTATCCATTGGTGGTCGGGTATTTACCCTTGAAGCATGGATCTTTATCCATTGGAGATTGGGTTTTTACCCTTGAAACATGGATCTTTATCCATTGGAGTTCGGGTCTTTACCCTTGAAACATTAATCCTTATCAATTGGAGGTCTGGTCTTTGCCCTTGAAACATGGATCTTTATCTACTGGAGATAGGGTTTTTACCCTTGAAACATGGATCTTTATCCCTTGGAGGTCGGGTCTTTACCATTGAAACATGGATCTTTATCCATTGGAGGGTGAGTCTTTTCCCTAGAAATATGGATCTTTGTCCATTAGAGATTGGGTCTTTACACTTGAAACATGGATCTTTAACCATTAGAGATCGGGTCTTTACACTTGAAACATGGATCTTTATCCCTTGGAGACCGAGTCTTTACCCTTGAAACATGGATCTTCATCCATTGGATATCGGGTCTTTACCCTTGAAACATGGATTCATTATCCATTGCAGATCGAGTCTTTACCCTTGGAACATGAATCTTTTTTCCATCAGAGATCAGGTCTTTACCCTTGAAATATGGATCTTTATCCTTTTGAAATTTGGTCTTTACCCTTGCAACATGGATCTTTATCCATTAGAGATCGGGTTTTACCCATGAAACATTAAACTTTATCCAATGGAGATCGGGTCTGCACCCTTGAAATATGGATCTTTATTGATTGGAAATCGGGTCTTTACCCTTGAAACATGTATATTTATCAATTAGAAATCGGGTCTTTACCCTTGAAACATGGATCTTTATCCACTAGAGATCGAGTCTTTACACTTGAAACATGGATCTTTAGCCATTTAAGATTGGGTTTTTACCCTTGAAACATGTATCTTTAGCCATTGGAGATTGGGTTTTTACCCATGAAACATGGATCTTTATCCATTGGAGATTGGGTCTTTACCCTTGAAACATGGATCCTTATCAATTGAAGGTCGGGTCTTTACCCTTGAAACATGGATCTTTATCCATTTGGGGGTCGGGTCTTTGCCCTTGAAACATGGATCTTTATCCATTGGGGATAGGGTCTTTACCCTTGAAACATGGATCTTTTTCCATCGGAGATTGGGTCATTACACTTGAAACATGGATCTTTATCCATTGAAGATCGGGTCCCACTCTTGAAACATGGATCTTTATCCATTGTAGATCGGGTCTTTACACTTCAAACATGGATCTTTATCCATTGGAGATCGGGTCTTTACCCGTGAAACATGGATGTTAATCCATTGGAGATCGGGTCTTTACATTTGAAACATGGAATCTTTATCCATTGGAGATCGAGTCTTTACCCTTGAAACATGGATCTTTATCAATTGGAGGTCGGGTCTTTACCCTTGAAACATGGATCTTTATCCATTGGTGGTCGGGTATTTACCCTTGAAGCATGGATCTTTATCCATTGGAGATTGGGTTTTTACCCTTGAAACATGGATCTTTATCCATTGGAGTTCGGGTCTTTACCCTTGAAACATTAATCCTTATCAATTGGAGGTCTGGTCTTTGCCCTTGAAACATGGATCTTTATCTACTGGAGATAGGGTTTTTACCCTTGAAATAAGGATCTTTATCCCTTGGAGGTCGGGTCTTTACCATTGAAACATGGATCTTTATCCATTTGAGGGTGAGTCTTTTCCCTAGAAACATGGATCTTTGTCCATTAGAGATCGGGTCTTTACACTTGAAACATAAATCTTTAACCATTAGAGATCGGGTCTTTACACTTGAAACATGGATCTTTATCCCTTGGAGACCGAGTCTTTACCCTTGAAACATGGATCTTCATCCATTGGATATCGGGTCTTTACCCTTGAAACATGGATTCATTATCCATTGCAGATCGAGTCTTTACCCTTGGAACATGAATCTTTTTTCCATCAGAGATCAGGTCTTTACCCTTGAAATATGGATCTTTATCATTTTGAAATTTGGTCTTTACCCTTGCAACATGGATCTTTATCCATTAGAGATCGGGTTTTACCCATGAAACATGGAACTTTATCCAATGGAGATCGGGTCTTCACCCTTGAAATATGGATATTTATCAATTAGAAATCGTGTCTTTACCCTTGAAACATGGATCTTTATCCATTGGTGTAGGGGTCTTTACACTTGAAACATGGATCTTTATCCATTGGACATTGGTTCTTTACCCTTGAAACATGGATCTTTATCCATTGAAGATTGGGTCTTCACCCTTGAAACATGGATCTTCAAACATTAGAGATCGGGTCTTTACCCTTGAACCATGGATCTTTATCCATTGGAGATTGGGTTTTTACCCTTGAAACATGGATCTTTATACATTGGAGATTGGGTCTTTACCCTTGAAATGTGGATCATTATTATTTGGAAGTCGGGTTTTACCCTTGAAACATGGATCTTTATCCGTTGGAGGTCGGGTCTTTACACTTCAAACATGGATCGTTATCCATTGGAGGTTGGGTCTTTAACCTTGAAACATGGATCTTTATCCATTGGACATTGGGTCTTAACCCTTGAAAAATATATCTTTATCCATTGAAGATCAGGTCTTCACCCTTGAAACATGGATCTTTATCCATTTTAGATCAGATCTTTACCCTTGAAACATGGATCTTTATCCATTATAGATCGGGTCTTTACCCTTGAAACATGGATCTTCAAACATTAGAGATCGGGTCTTTACCCTTGAACCATGGATCTTTATCCATTGGAGATTGGGTTTTTACCCTTGAAACATGGATCTTTATCCATTTGAGATTGGGTCTTTAGCCTTGAAATATGGATCTTTATTGTTTGGAATTCGAGTTTTACCCTTGAAACATGGATCTTTATCCATTGGAGGTCGGGTCTTTACCCTTGAAACATGGATCGTTATCCATTGTAGGTTGGGTCTTTACCCTTGAAACATGGATCTTTATCCATTGGACATTGGGTCTTAACCCTTGAAAAATAGATCTTTATCCATTGAAGATCAGGTCTTCACCCTTGAAACATTGATCTTTATCCATTTTAGATCGGATCTTTACCCTTGAAACATGGATCTTTATACATTGGAGATCGGGTCTTTACCCTTAAAACATGGATCCATATCAATTGGAGGTCGGGTCTTTACTTTGAAACATAGATCTTTATCCATTATAGGTCGGTCTTTGCCCTTAAAACATGGATCTTTATCCATTAGAGATAGGGTCTTTACCCTTGAAACATGGATCTTTATCCATTGGAGGCCGGGTCTTTACCCATGAAACATGGATCTTTATCCATTTGAGATTGGGTCTTTAGCCTTGAAATATGGATCTTTATTGTTTGGAATTCGAGTTTTACCCTTGAAACATGGATCTTTATCCATTGGGGGTCGGGTCTTTACACTTGAAACATGGATCGTTATCCATTGTAGGTTGGGTCTTTACCCTTAAAACATGGATCTTTATCCATTGGACATTGGGTCTTAACCCTTGAAAAATAGATCTTTATCCATTGAAGATCAGGTCTTCACCCTTGAAACATGGATCTTTATCCATTTTAGATCAGATCTTTACCCTTGAAACATGGATCTTTATACATTGGAGATGGGGTCTTTACCCTTAAAACATGGATCCATATCAATTGGAGGTCGGGTCTTTACTTTGAAACATAGATCTTTTTCCATTATAAGTCGGTCTTTGCCCTTAAAGCATGGATCTTTATCCATTAGAGATAGAGTCTTTACCCTTGAAACATGGATCTTTATCCATTGGAGGCCGGGTCTTTACCCTTGAAACATGGATCTTTATCCATTTGAGGTTGAGTATTTACCCTTGAAACATGGATTTTTATCTATTAGAGATCGAGTCTTTACCCTTGAAATATGGATCTTTAACCATTATATATCGGGTCTTTACCCTTAAAACATGGATCTTTATCCATTTGAGATTGGGTTTTTATCCTTGAAACATGGATCTTTATCAATTGGAGGTCGGGTCTTTACCCTTGAAACATGGATCTTTATCCATTGGAGGTCGGGTATTTACCGTTGTAACATGGATCTTTATCCATTGGAGGTCGGGTCTTTGCCCTTGAAACTTGGATCTTTATCCATTGGTGTAGGGGTCTTTACCCTTGAAACATGGATCTTTATCCATTGGACATTGGTTCTTTACCCATGAAACATGGATCTTTATCCATTGAAGATTGGGTCTTCACCCTTGAAACATGGATCTTCAAACATTAGAGATCGGGTTTTTACCCATGAAACATGGATCTTTATCCATTGGAGATCGGGTCTTTACCCTTCAAACATGGATTCTTTATCCATTGTTGATCGAGTCTTTACCCTTGGAACTTGGATCTTTTTCCATCAGAGATTAGGTCTTTACACTTGAAATATGGATCTTTATACTTTGGAAATTGGGTCTTTACCCTTGCAACATAGATCTTTATCCATTAGAGATCTGGTCTTGACCCTTGAAACATAGAACTTTATCCAATGGAGATCGGGTCTTCACCCTTGAAATATGGATCTTTATCCATTGGAAATCGGGTCTTTACCCCTTAAACATGGATCTTTATCAATTGGAGATCGGGCCTTTACCCTTGAAACATGGATCTTTATCCACTAGAGATCGGGTCTTTACACTTGAAACATGGATCTTTAGCCATTTAAGATTGGGTTTTTACCCTTGAAACATGGATCTTTATACATTGGAGATTGGGTTTTTACCCATGAAACATGGATCTTTATCCATTGGAGATTGGGTCTTTGCCCTTGAAACATGGATCTTTATCCATTGGAGATCGGGTCTTTACCCATGAAACATGGATCCTTATCAATTGGAGGTCTGGTCTTTACCCTTGCAACGTGGATCTTTATCCATTGGAGGTCGGGTCTTTGCCCTTGAAACATGGATCTTTATCCATTGGGGATAGGGTCTTTACCCTTGAAACATGGATCTTTTTCCATTGGAGATTGGGTCATTACCCTTGAAACATGGATCTTTATCCATTGAAGATCGGGTCCCACTCTTGAAACATGGATCTTTATCCATTGTAGATCGGGTCTTCACCCTTCAAACATGGATCTTTATCCATTGGAGATCGGGTCTTTACCCATGAAACATGGATGTTAATCCATTGGAGATCGGGTCTTTACCCTTGAAACATGGAATCTTTATCCATTGGAGATCGAGTCTTTACCCTTGAAACATGGATCTTTATCAATTGGAGGTCGGGTCTTTACCCTTGAAACATGGATCTTTATCCATTGGTGGTCGGGTATTTACCCTTGAAGCATGGATCTTTATCCATTGGAGATTGGGTTTTTACCCTTGAAACATGGATCTTTATCCATTGGAGTTCGGGTCTTTACCCTTGAAACATTAATCCTTATCAATTGGAGGTCTGGTCTTTGCCCTTGAAACATGGATCTTTATCTACTGGAGATAGGGTTTTTACCCTTGAAACATGGATCTTTATCCCTTGGAGGTCGGGTCTTTACCATTGAAACATGGATCTTTATCCATTGGAGGGTGAGTCTTTTCCCTAGAAATATGGATCTTTGTCCATTAGAGATTGGGTCTTTACACTTGAAACATGGATCTTTAACCATTAGAGATCGGGTCTTTACACTTGAAACATGGATCTTTATCCCTTGGAGACCGAGTCTTTACCCTTGAAACATGGATCTTCATCCATTGGATATCGGGTCTTTACCCTTGAAACATGGATTCATTATCCATTGCAGATCGAGTCTTTACCCTTGGAACATGAATCTTTTTTCCATCAGAGATCAGGTCTTTACCCTTGAAATATGGATCTTTATCCTTTTGAAATTTGGTCTTTACCCTTGCAACATGGATCTTTATCCATTAGAGATCGGGTTTTACCCATGAAACATTAAACTTTATCCAATGGAGATCGGGTCTGCACCCTTGAAATATGGATCTTTATTGATTGGAAATCGGGTCTTTACCCTTGAAACATGGATATTTATCAATTAGAAATCGGGTCTTTACCCTTGAAACATGGATCTTTATCCACTAGAGATCGAGTCTTTACACTTGAAACATGGATCTTTAGCCATTTAAGATTGGGTTTTTACCCTTGAAACATGTATCTTTAGCCATTGGAGATTGGGTTTTTACCCATGAAACATGGATCTTTATCCATTGGAGATTGGGTCTTTACCCTTGAAACATGGATCCTTATCAATTGAAGGTCGGGTCTTTACCCTTGAAACATGGATCTTTATCCATTTGGGGGTCGGGTCTTTGCCCTTGAAACATGGATCTTTATCCATTGGGGATAGGGTCTTTACCCTTGAAACATGGATCTTTTTCCATCGGAGATTGGGTCATTACCCTTGAAACATGGATCTTTATCCATTGAAGATCGGGTCCCACTCTTGAAACATGGATCTTTATCCATTGTAGATCGGGTCTTTACCCTTCAAACATGGATCTTTATCCATTGGAGATCGGGTCTTTACCCGTGAAACATGGATGTTAATCCATTGGAGATCGGGTCTTTACATTTGAAACATGGAATCTTTATCCATTGGAGATCGAGTCTTTACCCTTGAAACATGGATCTTTATCAATTGGAGGTCGGGTCTTTACCCTTGAAACATGGATCTTTATCCATTGGTGGTCGGGTATTTACCCTTGAAGCATGGATCTTTATCCATTGGAGATTGGGTTTTTACCCTTGAAACATGGATCTTTATCCATTGGAGTTCGGGTCTTTACCCTTGAAACATTAATCCTTATCAATTGGAGGTCTGGTCTTTGCCCTTGAAACATGGATCTTTATCTACTGGAGATAGGGTTTTTACCCTTGAAATAAGGATCTTTATCCCTTGGAGGTCGGGTCTTTACCATTGAAACATGGATCTTTATCCATTTGAGGGTGAGTCTTTTCCCTAGAAACATGGATCTTTGTCCATTAGAGATCGGGTCTTTACACTTGAAACATAAATCTTTAACCATTAGAGATCGGGTCTTTACACTTGAAACATGGATCTTTATCCCTTGGAGACCGAGTCTTTACCCTTGAAACATGGATCTTCATCCATTGGATATCGGGTCTTTACCCTTGAAACATGGATTCATTATCCATTGCAGATCGAGTCTTTACCCTTGGAACATGAATCTTTTTTCCATCAGAGATCAGGTCTTTACCCTTGAAATATGGATCTTTATCATTTTGAAATTTGGTCTTTACCCTTGCAACATGGATCTTTATCCATTAGAGATCGGGTTTTACCCATGAAACATGGAACTTTATCCAATGGAGATCGGGTCTTCACCCTTGAAATATGGATATTTATCAATTAGAAATCGGGTCTTTACCCTTGAAACATGGATCTTTATCCACTAGAGATCGAGTTTTTACACTTGAAACATGGATCTTTAGCCATTTAAGATTGGGTTTTTACCCTTGAAACATGTATCTTTAGCCATTGGAGATTGGGTTTTTACCCATGAAACATGGATCTTTATGCATTGGAGATTGGGTCTTTACCCTTGAAACATGGATCCTTATCAATTGAAGGTCGGGTCTTTACCCTTGAAACATGGATCTTTATCCATTTGGGGGTCGGGTCTTTGCCCTTGAAACATGGATCTTTATCCATTGGGGATAGGGTCTTTACCCTTGAAACATGGATCTTTTTCCATTGGAGATTGGGTCATTACCCTCGAATCATTGATCTTTATCCATTGGAGTTGGGGTCTTTACCCTTGAACAATGGATCTTTATCCATTGGACATTGGGTCTTTACCCTTGAAACGTGGATCTTTATTCATTGGAGATCGGGTCTTTACCCTTCAAACATGGATTCTTTATCCATTGCTGATCGAGTCTTTACCCTTGGAACTTGGATCTTTTTCCATCAGAAATTAGGTCTTTACATTTGAAATATGGATCTTTATCCTTTGGAAATTGGGTCTTTACCCTTGCAACATGGATCTTTATCCATTAGAGATATGGTCTTTACTCTTGAAACATAGAACTTTATCCATTGGAGATCGGGTCTTCACCCTTGAAATATGGATCTTTATCCATTGGAAATCGGGTCTTTACCCTTGAAACATGGATCTTTATCAATTGGAGATCGGGCCTTTACCCTTGAAACATGGATCTTTATCCACTAGAGATCGGGTCTTTACACTTGAAACATGGATCTTTAGCCATTTAAGATTGGGTTTTTACCCTTGAAAAATGGATCTTTATCCATTGGAGATTGGGTTTTTACCCATGAAACATGGATCTTTATCCATTGGAGATCGGGTCTTTACCCTTGAAACATGGATCCATATCAATTGGAGGTCGGGTCTTTACCCTTGCAACATGGATCTTTATCCATTGGAAGTTGGGTCTTTGCCCTTGAAACATGGATCTTTATCCATTGGAGATCGGGTCTTTACCCTTGAAACATGGATCTTTATCCACTAGAGATCGGGTCTTTACACTTGAAACATGGATCTTTAGCCATTTAAGATTGGGTTTTTACCCTTGAAACATGGATCTTTATCCATTGGAGTTTGGGATTTTACCCATGAAACATGGATCTTTATCAATTGGAGATCGGGTCTTTACCCTTGAAACATGGATCCTTATCAATTGGAGGTCGGGTCTTTACCCTTGCAACATGGATCTTTATCCATTGGAGGTCGGGTCTTTGCCCTTGAAACATGGATCTTTATCCATTGGAGATAGGGTCTTTACCCTTGAAACATGGATCTTTTTCCATTGGAGATTGGGTCATTACCCTTGAAACATGGATCTTTATCCATTGAAGATCGGGTCTCACTCTTGAAACTTGGATCTTTATCCACTGTAGATCGGGTCTGCACACTTGAAACATGGATCTTTATCAATTTTTGATCGGGTCTTTACCCTTCAAACATGGATCTTTATCCATTGGAGATCGGGTCTTTACCCGTGAAACATGGATGTTAATCCATTGGAGATCGGGTCTTTACCCTTGAAACATGGAATCTTTATCCATTGGAGATCGAGACTTTACTTTTGAAACATGGATCTTTATCAATTGGAGGTCGGGTCTTTACCCTTGAAACATGGATCTTTATCCATTGGTGGTCGGGTTTTTACCCTTGAAACATGGATCTTTATCCATTGGAGATCGGGTCTTTACCCTTGAAACATTAATCCTTATCAATTAGAGGTCGGCTCTTTGCCCTTGAAACATGGATCTTTATCCACTGGAGATAGGGTTTTTACCCTTGAAACATGGAACTTTATCCATTGGAGGTCGGGTCTTTACCCTTGAAACATGGATCTTTATCCATTGGAGGGTGAGTACTTACATTAGAAACATGGATCTTTGTCCTTTAGAGATCGGGTCTTTACCCTCGAAACATGGATCTTTAACCATTAGAGATCGGGTCTTTACACTTGAAACATGGATCTTTATCCATTGGAGACCGGGTCTTTACCCTTGAAACATGGATCTTCATCCATTGGAGATCGGGACTTTACCATTCAAACATAGATCTTTATGCATTTGAGATAGGGTCTTTACCCTTGAAACATGGATCTTTATCCATTGGTGGTCGGGTATTTACCCTTGAAACATGGATCTTTATCCATTGGAGATTGAGTTTTTACCCTTGAAAAATGGATCTTTATCCATTGGAGATCGGGTCTTTGCCCTTGAAACATTAATCCTTATCAGTTGGAGGTCGGGTCTTTGCCCTTGAAACATGGATCTTTATCCACTAGAGATAGGGTTTTTACCATTGAAACATGGATCTTTATCCATTGGAGGTCGGGTCTTTACCATTGAAACATGGATCTTTATCCATTGGAGGTTGAGTCTTTACCCTAGAACATGGATCTTTGTCCATTAGAGATCAGGTCTTTACCCTTGAAACATGGATCTTTAACCATTAGAGATCGGGTCTTTACACTTGAAACATGGATCTTTATCCATTGGAGACCGGGTCTTTACCCTTGAAACATGGATCTTCATCCATTAGAGATCGGGACTTTACCATTCAAATATGGATCTTTATCCATTGGAGGTCGGGTCTTTACCATTGACCATTGGATCTTTATCCTTTGGAGGTCGGGTCTTTACCGTTGAAACATGAATCTTTATCCATTGGAGGCCGAGTCTTTACCCTTGAAACATGGATCTTTATCCATTGGAGGTTGAGTCTTTACCCTTGAAACATGGATTTTTATCCATTAGAGATCGGGTCTTTACCCTTGAAACATAGATCTTTAACCATTAGATATCGGGTCTTTACCCTCGAAACATGGATCTTTATCCATTGGAGATTGGGTTTTTACACTTTAAACATGGATCTTTATCCATTGGGGATCGGGTCTTTACCCTTGAAACATGGATCTTTATCAATTGGAGGTCGGGTCTTTACCCTTGAAACATAGATCTTTATCCATTGGTGGTCGGGTATTTTCCCTTGAAACATGGATCTTTATCCATCGGAGGTCGGGTCTTTACCCTTGAAACTTGGATCTTTATCCATTGGAGTTGGGGTCTTTACCCTTGAACAATGGATCTTTATCCATTGGACATTGGGTCTTTACCCTTGAAACTTGGATCTTTATCCATTGGAGATCGAGTCTTTACCCTTCAAACATGGAATCTTTATCCATTGGAGATCGAGTCTTTACCCTTGAAACATGGATCTTTATCAATTGGAGGTCGGGTCTTTACCCTGGAAACATGGATCTTTATCCATTGGTGGTCGGGTCTTCACCCTTGAAACATGGATCTTTATCCATTGGAGATTGGGTTTTTACCCTTGAAACATGGATCTTTATCCATTGGAGACCAGGTCTATACCCTTGAAATATGGAACTTTATCAAATGGACATCGGGTCTTCACCCTTGAAATATGGATCTTTATCCATTGGAAATCGGGTCTTTACCCTTGAAACATGGATCTTTATTAATTGGAGATCGGGTCTTTACCCTTGAAACATGGATCTTTATCCACTAGAGATCGGGTCTTTACACTTGAAACATGGATCTTTAGCCATTTAAGATTGGGTTTTTACCCTTGAAACATGGATCTTTATCCATTGGAGATTGGGTTTTTACCCATGAAACATGGATCTTTATCAAATGGAGATCGGGTCTTTACCCTTGAAACATGGATCCTTATCAATTGGAGGTCGGGTCTTTACCCTTGTAACATGATCTTTATCCATTGGAGGTCGGGTCTTTGCCCTTGAAACATGGATCTTTATCCATTGGAGATAGGGTCTTTACCCTTGAAACATGGATCTTTTTCCATTGGAGATTGGGTCATTACCCTCGAAACATGGATCTTTATCCATTGAAGATCGGGTCTTCACCGTTGAAACATGGATCATTATCCATTGTAGATCGGGTCTTCACCCTTGAAACATGGATCTTTATCAATTTTAGATCGGATCTTTACCCGTCAAACATGGATCTTTATCCATTGGAGATCGGGTCTTTACCCATGAAACATTGATGTTTATCCATTGGAGATCGGGTCTTTACCCTTGAAACATGGAATCTTTATCCATTGGAGATCGAGTCTTTACCCTAGAAACATGGATCTTTATCAATTGGAGGTCGGGTCTTTACCCTTGAAACATGGATCTTTATCCATTGGTGGTCAGGTCTTCACCCTTGAAACATGGATCTTTATCCATTGGAGATTGGGTTTTTACCCTTGAAACATGGATCTTTATCCATTGGAGACCGGGTCTTTACCCTTGAAACATTAATCCTTATCAATTGAGGTCGGGTCTTCGCCCTTGAAACATGGATCTTTATCTACTGGAGATAGGGTTTTTACCCTTGAAACATGGATCTTTATCCATTGGAGGTCGGGTCTTTACCATTGAAACATGGATCTTTATCCATTGGAGGTTGAGTCTTTTCCCAAGAAACATGGATCTTTGTCCATTAGAGATCGGGTCTTTACGCTTGAAACATGGATCTTTATCCATTGGAGGTTGAGTCTTTTCCCAAGAAACATGGATCTTTGTCCATTAGAGATCGGGTCTTTACCCTTGAAACATGGATCTTTAACCTTTAGAGATCGGGTCTTTACACTTGAAGCATGGATGTTTATCCATTGGTGACCGGGTCTTTACCCTTGAAACATGGATCTTCATCCATTGGAGATCGGGACTTTACCATTTAAACATGGATCTTTATCCATTTGAGATAGGGTCTTTACCCTTGAAACATGGATCTTTTTCCATTGGAGATTGGGTCATTAACCTCGAAACATGGATCTTTATCCATTGATGATCGGGTCTTCACTCTTGAAACATGGATATTTATCAATTGTAGATCGGGTCTTCACCCTTGAAACATGGATCTTTATCAATTTTAGATCGGGTCTTTACCCTTCAAACATGGATCTTTATCCATTGGAGGTCGGGTCTTTACCCTTGAAACATGGATCTTTATCCATTGGAGATCGGGTCTTTACCCGTGAAACATGGATGTTTATCCATTGGAGATCGGGTCTTTACCCTTGAAACATGGAATCTTTATCCATCGAAGATTGAGTCTTTACCCTTGAAACATGCATCTTTATCAATTGGAGGTCGGGTGTTTACCCTTGAAACATGTATCTTTACCATTGATGGTCGAGTCTTCACCCTTGAAACATGGATCTTTATCCATTGGAGATTGGGTTTTTACCCTTGAAACATGGATCTTTATCCATTGGAGATCGGGTCTTTACCCTTGAAACATTAATCCTTATAAATTGGAGGTCTGGTCTTTGCCCTTGAAACATGGATCTTTATCTACTGGAGATAGGGTTTTTACCCTTGAAACATGGATCTTTATCCATTGGAGGTCGGGTCTTTACCATTGAAACATGGATTTTTATCCATTGGAGGTTGAGTCATTTCCCTAGAAACATGGATCTTTGTCCATTAGTGATCGGGTCTTTACACTTGAAACATGGAACTTTAACCATTAGAGATCGGGTCTTTACACTTGAAACATGGATCTTTATCCATTTTAGATCGAGTCTTTACCCTTGAAACATGGATCTTCATCCATTGGAGATCGGGACTTTACCATTGAAACATGGATCTTTATCCATTGGAGGTTGAGTCTTTACCCTTGAAACATGGATTTTTATCCATTAGAGATCGGGTCTTTACCCTTGAAACATAGATCTTTAACCATTAGATATCGGGTCTTTACCCTTGAAACAAGGATCTTTATCCATTGGAGATTGGGTTTTTACCCTTTAAACATGGATCTTTATCCATTGGGTATCGGGTCCTTACCCATGAAACATGGATCTTTATCAATTGGAGATAGGGTCTTTACCCCTGAAACATGGATCTTTATATATTGGTGGTCAGGTATTTACCCTTGAAACATGGATCTTTATCCATTGGAGGTTGGGTCTTTACCCTTGAAACTTGGATCTTTATCCATTGGAGTTGGGGTCTTTACCCTTGAACAATGGATCTTTATCCGTTGGACATTGGGTCTTTACCCTTGAAACTTGGATCTTTATCCAATGGAGATCGGGTCTTTACCCTTCACACATGGATTCTTTATCCATTGCAGATCGAGTCTTTACCCTTGGAACATGGATCTTTTTCCATCAGAGATCAGGTCTTTACCCTTGAAATATGGATCTTTCTCCTTTGGAAATTGGGTCTTTACCCTTGCAACATGGATCTTTATCCATTAGAGATCTGGTCTTTACCCTAGAAACATAGAACTTTATCCAATGGAGATCGGGTCTTCACCCTTGAAATATGGATCTTTATCCATTGGAAATCGGGTCTTTACCCTTGAAACATAAATCTTTATCAATTGGAGATCGGGCCTTTACCCTTGAAACATGGATCTTTATCCACTAGAGATCGGGTCTTTACACTTGAAACATTATCTTTAGCCATTCAAGATTGGGTTTTTACCCTTGAAACATGGATCTTTATCCATTGGAGATTGGGTGTTTACCCATGAAACATGGATCTTTATCCTTTGGAGATCGGGTCTTTACCCTTGAAACATGGATCCTTATCAATTGGAGGTCGGGTCTTTACCCTTGCAACATGGATCTTTATCCATTGGAGGTCGGGTCTTTGCCCTTGAAACATGGATCTTTATCCATTGGAGATAGTGTCTTTACCTTTGAAACATGGATCTTTTTCCTTTGGAGATTGGGTCTTTACCCTTGAAACATTAATCCTTATCAATTGGAGGTCTGGTCTTTGCCCTTGAAACATGGATCTTTATCTATTGGAGATAGGGTTTTTACCCTTGAAACATGGATCTTTATCCCTTGGAGGTCGGGTCTTTACCATTGAAACATGGATCTTTATCCATTGGAGGTTGAGTCTTTTCCCTAGAAACATGGATCTTTGTCCATTAGAGATTGGGTCTTTACACTTGAAACATGGATCTTTAACCATTAGAGATCGGGTCTTTACACTTGAAACATGGATCTTTATCCATTGGAGACCGAGTCTTTACCCTTGAAACATGGATCTTCATCCATTGGATATCGGGTCTTTACCCTTGAAACATGAATTCTTTATCCATTGCAGATCGAGTCTTTACCCTTGGAACATGGATCTTTTTCCATCAGAGATAAGGTCTTTACCCTTGAAATATGGATCTTTATCCTTTTGAAATTTGGTCTTTACCCTTGCAACATGGATCTTTATCCATTAGAGATTGGGTTTTACCCATGAAACATGGAACTTTATCCAATGGAGATCGGGTCTTCACCCTTGAAATATGGATCTTTATCCATTGGAAATCGGGTCTTTACCCTTGAAACATGGATATTTATCAATTAGAAATCGGGTCTTTACCCTTGAAACATGGATCTTTATCCACTAGAGATCGAGTCTTTACACTTGAAACATGGATCTTTAGCCATTTAAGATTGGGTTTTTACCCTTGAAACAAGGATCTTTATCCATTGGAGATTGGGTTTTTACCCATGAAACATGGATCTTTATCCATTGGAGATTGGGTCTTTACCCTTGAAACATGGATCCTTATCAATTGGAGGTCGGGTCTTTACCCTTGCAACATGGATCTTTATCCATTTGGGGGTCGGGTCTTTGCTCTTGAAACATGGATCTTTATCCATTGGGGATAGGGTCTTTACCCTTGAAACATGGATCTTTTTCCATTAGAGATTGGGTCATTACCCTCGAATGATGGATCTTTATCCATTGGAGTTGGGGTCTTTACCCTTGAACAATGGATCTTTATCCATTGGACATTGGGTCTTTACCCTTGAAACGTGGATCTTTATTCATTGGAGATCGGGTCTTTACCCTTCAAACATGGATTCTTTATCCATTGCTGATCGAGTCTTTACCCTTGGAACTTGGATCTTTTTCCATCAGAAATTAGGTCTTTACATTTGAAATATGGATCTTTATCCTTTGGAAATTGGGTCTTTACCCTTGCAACATGGATCTTTATCAATTAGAGATATGGTCTTTACCCTTGAAACATAGAACTTTATCCAATGGAGATCGGGTCTTCACCCTTGAAATATGGATCTTTATCCATTCGAAATCGGGTCTTTACCCTTGAAACATAAATCTTTATCAATTGGAGATCGGGCCTTTACCCTTGAAACATGGATCTTTATCCACTAGAGATCGGGTCTTTACACTTGAAACATGGATCTTTAGCCATTTAAGATTGGGTTTTTACCCTTGAAACATGGATCTTTATCCATTGGAGATTGGGTTTTTACCCATGAAACATGGATCTTTATCCATTGGAGATCGGGTCTTTACCCTTGATACATGGATCCTTATCAATTGGAGGTAGGGTCTTTACCCTTGCAACATGGATCTTTATCCATTGGAGGTCGGGTCTTTGCCCTTGAAACATGGATCTTTATCCATTGGAGATAGGGTCTTTACCTTTGAAACATGGATCTTTTTCCTTTGGAGATTGGGTCTTTACCCTTGAAACATTAATCCTTATCAATTGGAGGTCTGGTCTTTGCCCTTGAAACATGGATCTTTATCTACTGGAGATAGGGTTTTTACCCTTGAAACATGGATCTTTATCCCTTGGAGGTCGGGTCTTTACCATTGAAACATGGATCTTTATCCATTGGAGGTTGAGTCTTTTCCCTAGAAACATGGATCTTTGTCCATTAGAGATCGGGTCTTTACACTTGAAACATGGATCTTTAACCATTAGAGATCGGGTCTTTACACTTGAAACATGGATCTTTATCCATTGGAGACCGAGTCTTTACCCTTGAAACATGGATCTTCATCCATTGGATATCGGGTCTTTACCCTTGAAACATGAATTCTTTATCCATTGCAGATCGAGTCTTTACCCTTGGAACATGGATCTTTTTCCATCAGAGATCAGGTCTTTACCCTTGAAATATGGATCTTTATCCTTTTGAAATTTGGTCTTTAACCTTGCAACATGGATCTTTATCCATTAGAGATTGGGTTTTACCCATGAAACATGGAACTTTATCCAATGGAGATCGGGTCTTCACCCTTGAAATATGGATCTTTATCCATTGGAAATCGGGTCTTTACCCTTGAAACATGGATATTTATCAATTAGAAATCGGGTCTTTACCCTTGAAACATGGATCTTTATCCACTAGAGATCGAGTCTTTACACTTGAAACATGGATCTTTAGCCATTTAAGATTGGGTTTTTACCCTTGAAACATGGATCTTTATCCATTGGAGATTGGGTTTTTACCCATGAAACATGGATCTTTATCCATTGGAGATTGGGTCTTTACCCTTGAAACATGGATCCTTATCAATTGGAGGTCGGGTCTTTACCGTTGCAACATGGATCTTTATCCATTTGGGGGTCGGGTCTTTGCTCTTGAAACATGGATCTTTATCCATTGGGGATAGGGTCTTTACCCTTGAAACATGGATCTTTTTCCATTGGAGATTGGGTCATTACCCTCGAATCATGGATCTTTATCCATTGGAGTTGGGGTCTTTACCCTTGAACAATGGATCTTTATCCATTGGACATTGGGTCTTTACCCTTGAAACGTGGATCTTTATTCATTGGAGATCGGGTCTTTACCCTTCAAACATGGATTCTTTATCCATTGCTGATCGAGTCTTTACCCTTGGAACTTGGATCTTTTTCCATCAGAAATTAGGTCTTTACATTTGAAATATGGATCTTTATCCTTTGGAAATTGGGTCTTTGCCCTTGCAACATGGATCTTTATCTACTGGAGATAGGGTTTTTACCCTTGAAACATGGATCTTTATCAATTGGAGGTCGGGTCTTTACCCTTGAAACATGGATCTTTATCCATTGGTGGTCGGGTATTTACCCTTGAAGCATGGATCTTTATCCATTGGAGATTGGGTTTTTACCCTTGAAACATGGATCTTTATCCATTGGAGTTCGGGTCTTTACCCTTGAAACATTAATCCTTATCAATTGGAGGTCTGGTCTTTGCCCTTGAAACATGGATCTTTATCTACTGGAGATAGGGTTTTTACCCTTGAAACATGGATCTTTATCCCTTGGAGGTCGGGTCTTTACCATTGAAACATGGATCTTTATCCATTGGAGGGTGAATCTTTTCCCTAGAAATATGGATCTTTGTCCATTAGAGATTGGGTCTTTACACTTGAAACATGGATCTTTAACCATTAGAGATCGGGTCTTTACACTTGAAACATGGATCTTTATCCCTTGGAGACCGAGTCTTTACCCTTGAAACATGGATCTTCATCCATTGGATATCGGGTCTTTACCCTTGAAACATGGATTCATTATCCATTGCAGATCGAGTCTTTACCCTTGGAACATGAATCTTTTTTCCATCAGAGATCAGGTCTTTACCCTTGAAATATGGATCTTTATCCTTTTGAAATTTGGTCTTTACCCTTGCAACATGGATCTTTATCCATTAGAGATCGGGTTTTACCCATGAAACATTAAACTTTATCCAATGGAGATCGGGTCTGCACCCTTGAAATATGGATCTTTATTGATTGGAAATCGGGTCTTTACCCTTGAAACATGGATATTTATCAATTAGAAATCGGGTCTTTACCCTTGAAACATGGATCTTTATCCACTAGAGATCGAGTCTTTACACTTGAAACATGGATCTTTAGCCATTTAAGATTGGGTTTTTACCCTTGAAACATGTATCTTTAGCCATTGGAGATTGGGTTTTTACCCATGAAACATGGATCTTTATCCATTGGAGATTGGGTCTTTACCCTTGAAACATGGATCCTTATCAATTGAAGGTCGGGTCTTTACCCTTGAAACATGGATCTTTATCCATTTGGGGGTCGGGTCTTTGCCCTTGAAACATGGATCTTTATCCATTGGGGATAGGGTCTTTACCCTTGAAACATGGATCTTTTTCCATCGGAGATTGGGTCATTACCCTTGAAACATGGATCTTTATCCATTGAAGATCGGGTCCCACTCTTGAAACATGGATCTTTATCCATTGTAGATCGGGTCTTTACCCTTCAAACATGGATCTTTATCCATTGGAGATCGGGTCTTTACCCGTGAAACATGGATGTTAATCCATTGGAGATCGGGTCTTTACATTTGAAACATGGAATCTTTATCCATTGGAGATCGAGTCTTTACCCTTGAAACATGGATCTTTATCAATTGGAGGTCGGGTCTTTACCCTTGAAACATGGATCTTTATCCATTGGTGGTCGGGTATTTACCCTTGAAGCATGGATCTTTATCCATTGGAGATTGGGTTTTTACCCTTGAAACATGGATCTTTATCCATTGGAGTTCGGGTCTTTACCCTTGAAACATTAATCCTTATCAATTGGAGGTCTGGTCTTTGCCCTTGAAACATGGATCTTTATCTACTGGAGATAGGGTTTTTACCCTTGAAATAAGGATCTTTATCCCTTGGAGGTCGGGTCTTTACCATTGAAACATGGATCTTTATCCATTTGAGGGTGAGTCTTTTCCCTAGAAACATGGATCTTTGTCCATTAGAGATCGGGTCTTTACACTTGAAACATAAATCTTTAACCATTAGAGATCGGGTCTTTACACTTGAAACATGGATCTTTATCCCTTGGAGACCGAGTCTTTACCCTTGAAACATGGATCTTCATCCATTGGATATCGGGTCTTTACCCTTGAAACATGGATTCATTATCCATTGCAGATCGAGTCTTTACCCTTGGAACATGAATCTTTTTTCCATCAGAGATCAGGTCTTTACCCTTGAAATATGGATCTTTATCATTTTGAAATTTGGTCTTTACCCTTGCAACATGGATCTTTATCCATTAGAGATCGGGTTTTACCCATGAAACATGGAACTTTATCCAATGGAGATCGGGTCTTCACCCTTGAAATATGGATATTTATCAATTAGAAATCGGGTCTTTACCCTTGAAACATGGATCTTTATCCACTAGAGATCGAGTTTTTACACTTGAAACATGGATCTTTAGCCATTTAAGATTGGGTTTTTACCCTTGAAACATGTATCTTTAGCCATTGGAGATTGGGTTTTTACCCATGAAACATGGATCTTTATGCATTGGAGATTGGGTCTTTACCCTTGAAACATGGATCCTTATCAATTGAAGGTCGGGTCTTTACCCTTGAAACATGGATCTTTATCCATTTGGGGGTCGGGTCTTTGCCCTTGAAACATGGATCTTTATCCATTGGGGATAGGGTCTTTACCCTTGAAACATGGATCTTTTTCCATTGGAGATTGGGTCATTACCCTCGAATCATTGATCTTTATCCATTGGAGTTGGGGTCTTTACCCTTGAACAATGGATCTTTATCCATTGGACATTGGGTCTTTACCCTTGAAACGTGGATCTTTATTCATTGGAGATCGGGTCTTTACCCTTCAAACATGGATTCTTTATCCATTGCTGATCGAGTCTTTACCCTTGGAACTTGGATCTTTTTCCATCAGAAATTAGGTCTTTACATTTGAAATATGGATCTTTATCCTTTGGAAATTGGGTCTTTACCCTTGCAACATGGATCTTTATCCATTAGAGATATGGTCTTTACTCTTGAAACATAGAACTTTATCCATTGGAGATCGGGTCTTCACCCTTGAAATATGGATCTTTATCCATTGGAAATCGGGTCTTTACCCTTGAAACATGGATCTTTATCAATTGGAGATCGGGCCTTTACCCTTGAAACATGGATCTTTATCCACTAGAGATCGGGTCTTTACACTTGAAACATGGATCTTTAGCCATTTAAGATTGGGTTTTTACCCTTGAAAAATGGATCTTTATCCATTGGAGATTGGGTTTTTACCCATGAAACATGGATCTTTATCCATTGGAGATCGGGTCTTTACCCTTGAAACATGGATCCATATCAATTGGAGGTCGGGTCTTTACCCTTGCAACATGGATCTTTATCCATTGGAAGTTGGGTCTTTGCCCTTGAAACATGGATCTTTATCCATTGGAGATCGGGTCTTTACCCTTGAAACATGGATCTTTATCCACTAGAGATCGGGTCTTTACACTTGAAACATGGATCTTTAGCCATTTAAGATTGGGTTTTTACCCTTGAAACATGGATCTTTATCCATTGGAGTTTGGGATTTTACCCATGAAACATGGATCTTTATCAATTGGAGATCGGGTCTTTACCCTTGAAACATGGATCCTTATCAATTGGAGGTCGGGTCTTTACCCTTGCAACATGGATCTTTATCCATTGGAGGTCGGGTCTTTGCCCTTGAAACATGGATCTTTATCCATTGGAGATAGGGTCTTTACCCTTGAAACATGGATCTTTTTCCATTGGAGATTGGGTCATTACCCTTGAAACATGGATCTTTATCCATTGAAGATCGGGTCTCACTCTTGAAACTTGGATCTTTATCCACTGTAGATCGGGTCTGCACACTTGAAACATGGATCTTTATCAATTTTTGATCGGGTCTTTACCCTTCAAACATGGATCTTTATCCATTGGAGATCGGGTCTTTACCCGTGAAACATGGATGTTAATCCATTGGAGATCGGGTCTTTACCCTTGAAACATGGAATCTTTATCCATTGGAGATCGAGACTTTACTTTTGAAACATGGATCTTTATCAATTGGAGGTCGGGTCTTTACCCTTGAAACATGGATCTTTATCCATTGGTGGTCGGGTTTTTACCCTTGAAACATGGATCTTTATCCATTGGAGATCGGGTCTTTACCCTTGAAACATTAATCCTTATCAATTAGAGGTCGGCTCTTTGCCCTTGAAACATGGATCTTTATCCACTGGAGATAGGGTTTTTACCCTTGAAACATGGAACTTTATCCATTGGAGGTCGGGTCTTTACCCTTGAAACATGGATCTTTATCCATTGGAGGGTGAGTACTTACATTAGAAACATGGATCTTTGTCCTTTAGAGATCGGGTCTTTACCCTCGAAACATGGATCTTTAACCATTAGAGATCGGGTCTTTACACTTGAAACATGGATCTTTATCCATTGGAGACCGGGTCTTTACCCTTGAAACATGGATCTTCATCCATTGGAGATCGGGACTTTACCATTCAAACATTGATCTTTATGCATTTGAGATAGGGTCTTTACCCTTGAAACATGGATCTTTATCCATTGGTGGTCGGGTATTTACCCTTGAAACATGGATCTTTATCCATTGGAGATTGAGTTTTTACCCTTGAAAAATGGATCTTTATCCATTGGAGATCGGGTCTTTGCCCTTGAAACATTAATCCTTATCAGTTGGAGGTCGGGTCTTTGCCCTTGAAACATGGATCTTTATCCACTAGAGATAGGGTTTTTACCATTGAAACATGGATCTTTATCCATTGGAGGTCGGGTCTTTACCATTGAAACATGGATCTTTATCCATTGGAGGTTGAGTCTTTACCCTAGAACATGGATCTTTGTCCATTAGAGATCAGGTCTTTACCCTTGAAACATGGATCTTTAACCATTAGAGATCGGGTCTTTACACTTGAAACATGGATCTTTATCCATTGGAGACCGGGTCTTTACCCTTGAAACATGGATCTTCATCCATTAGAGATCGGGACTTTACCATTCAAATATGGATCTTTATCCATTGGAGGTCGGGTCTTTACCATTGACCATTGGATCTTTATCCTTTGGAGGTCGGGTCTTTACCGTTGAAACATGAATCTTTATCCATTGGAGGCCGAGTCTTTACCCTTGAAACATGGATCTTTATCCATTGGAGGTTGAGTCTTTACCCTTGAAACATGGATTTTTATCCATTAGAGATCGGGTCTTTACCCTTGAAACATAGATCTTTAACCATTAGATATCGGGTCTTTACCCTCGAAACATGGATCTTTATCCATTGGAGATTGGGTTTTTACACTTTAAACATGGATCTTTATCCATTGGGGATCGGGTCTTTACCCTTGAAACATGGATCTTTATCAATTGGAGGTCGGGTCTTTACCCTTGAAACATAGATCTTTATCCATTGGTGGTCGGGTATTTTCCCTTGAAACATGGATCTTTATCCATCGGAGGTCGGGTCTTTACCCTTGAAACTTGGATCTTTATCCATTGGAGTTGGGGTCTTTACCCTTGAACAATGGATCTTTATCCATTGGACATTGGGTCTTTACCCTTGAAACTTGGATCTTTATCCATTGGAGATCGAGTCTTTACCCTTCAAACATGGAATCTTTATCCATTGGAGATCGAGTCTTTACCCTTGAAACATGGATCTTTATCAATTGGAGGTCGGGTCTTTACCCTGGAAACATGGATCTTTATCCATTGGTGGTCGGGTCTTCACCCTTGAAACATGGATCTTTATCCATTGGAGATTGGGTTTTTACCCTTGAAACATGGATCTTTATCCATTGGAGACCAGGTCTATACCCTTGAAATATGGAACTTTATCAAATGGACATCGGGTCTTCACCCTTGAAATATGGATCTTTATCCATTGGAAATCGGGTCTTTACCCTTGAAACATGGATCTTTATTAATTGGAGATCGGGTCTTTACCCTTGAAACATGGATCTTTATCCACTAGAGATCGGGTCTTTACACTTGAAACATGGATCTTTAGCCATTTAAGATTGGGTTTTTACCCTTGAAACATGGATCTTTATCCATTGGAGATTGGGTTTTTACCCATGAAACATGGATCTTTATCAAATGGAGATCGGGTCTTTACCCTTGAAACATGGATCCTTATCAATTGGAGGTCGGGTCTTTACCCTTGTAACATGATCTTTATCCATTGGAGGTCGGGTCTTTGCCCTTGAAACATGGATCTTTATCCATTGGAGATAGGGTCTTTACCCTTGAAACATGGATCTTTTTCCATTGGAGATTGGGTCATTACCCTCGAAACATGGATCTTTATCCATTGAAGATCGGGTCTTCACCGTTGAAACATGGATCATTATCCATTGTAGATC
The DNA here is from genome assembly GCA_947685225.1 of Garcia nutans. Classification (NCBI taxonomy): domain Eukaryota; kingdom Viridiplantae; phylum Streptophyta; class Magnoliopsida; order Malpighiales; family Euphorbiaceae; genus Garcia; species Garcia nutans. The sequence continues at coordinate 30,820,526 of CANTUV010000011.1, read as the reverse complement.
GGGTCTTCACCCTTGAAACATGGATCTTTATCAATTTTAGATCGGATCTTTACCCGTCAAACATGGATCTTTATCCATTGGAGATCGGGTCTTTACCCATGAAACATTGATGTTTATCCATTGGAGATCGGGTCTTTACCCTTGAAACATGGAATCTTTATCCATTGGAGATCGAGTCTTTACCCTAGAAACATGGATCTTTATCAATTGGAGGTCGGGTCTTTACCCTTGAAACATGGATCTTTATCCATTGGTGGTCAGGTCTTCACCCTTGAAACATGGATCTTTATCCATTGGAGATTGGGTTTTTACCCTTGAAACATGGATCTTTATCCATTGGAGACCGGGTCTTTACCCTTGAAACATTAATCCTTATCAATTGAGGTCGGGTCTTCGCCCTTGAAACATGGATCTTTATCTACTGGAGATAGGGTTTTTACCCTTGAAACATGGATCTTTATCCATTGGAGGTCGGGTCTTTACCATTGAAACATGGATCTTTATCCATTGGAGGTTGAGTCTTTTCCCAAGAAACATGGATCTTTGTCCATTAGAGATCGGGTCTTTACGCTTGAAACATGGATCTTTATCCATTGGAGGTTGAGTCTTTTCCCAAGAAACATGGATCTTTGTCCATTAGAGATCGGGTCTTTACCCTTGAAACATGGATCTTTAACCTTTAGAGATCGGGTCTTTACACTTGAAGCATGGATGTTTATCCATTGGTGACCGGGTCTTTACCCTTGAAACATGGATCTTCATCCATTGGAGATCGGGACTTTACCATTTAAACATGGATCTTTATCCATTTGAGATAGGGTCTTTACCCTTGAAACATGGATCTTTTTCCATTGGAGATTGGGTCATTACCCTCGAAACATGGATCTTTATCCATTGATGATCGGGTCTTCACTCTTGAAACATGGATATTTATCAATTGTAGATCGGGTCTTCACCCTTGAAACATGGATCTTTATCAATTTTAGATCGGGTCTTTACCCTTCAAACATGGATCTTTATCCATTGGAGGTCGGGTCTTTACCCTTGAAACATGGATCTTTATCCATTGGAGATCGGGTCTTTACCCGTGAAACATGGATGTTTATCCATTGGAGATCGGGTCTTTACCCTTGAAACATGGAATCTTTATCCATCGAAGATTGAGTCTTTACCCTTGAAACATGCATCTTTATCAATTGGAGGTCGGGTGTTTACCCTTGAAACATGTATCTTTACCATTGATGGTCGAGTCTTCACCCTTGAAACATGGATCTTTATCCATTGGAGATTGGGTTTTTACCCTTGAAACATGGATCTTTATCCATTGGAGATCGGGTCTTTACCCTTGAAACATTAATCCTTATAAATTGGAGGTCTGGTCTTTGCCCTTGAAACATGGATCTTTATCTACTGGAGATAGGGTTTTTACCCTTGAAACATGGATCTTTATCCATTGGAGGTCGGGTCTTTACCATTGAAACATGGATTTTTATCCATTGGAGGTTGAGTCATTTCCCTAGAAACATGGATCTTTGTCCATTAGTGATCGGGTCTTTACACTTGAAACATGGAACTTTAACCATTAGAGATCGGGTCTTTACACTTGAAACATGGATCTTTATCCATTTTAGATCGAGTCTTTACCCTTGAAACATGGATCTTCATCCATTGGAGATCGGGACTTTACCATTGAAACATGGATCTTTATCCATTGGAGGTTGAGTCTTTACCCTTGAAACATGGATTTTTATCCATTAGAGATCGGGTCTTTACCCTTGAAACATAGATCTTTAACCATTAGATATCGGGTCTTTACCCTTGAAACAAGGATCTTTATCCATTGGAGATTGGGTTTTTACCCTTTAAACATGGATCTTTATCCATTGGGTATCGGGTCCTTACCCATGAAACATGGATCTTTATCAATTGGAGATAGGGTCTTTACCCCTGAAACATGGATCTTTATATATTGGTGGTCAGGTATTTACCCTTGAAACATGGATCTTTATCCATTGGAGGTTGGGTCTTTACCCTTGAAACTTGGATCTTTATCCATTGGAGTTGGGGTCTTTACCCTTGAACAATGGATCTTTATCCGTTGGACATTGGGTCTTTACCCTTGAAACTTGGATCTTTATCCAATGGAGATCGGGTCTTTACCCTTCACACATGGATTCTTTATCCATTGCAGATCGAGTCTTTACCCTTGGAACATGGATCTTTTTCCATCAGAGATCAGGTCTTTACCCTTGAAATATGGATCTTTCTCCTTTGGAAATTGGGTCTTTACCCTTGCAACATGGATCTTTATCCATTAGAGATCTGGTCTTTACCCTAGAAACATAGAACTTTATCCAATGGAGATCGGGTCTTCACCCTTGAAATATGGATCTTTATCCATTGGAAATCGGGTCTTTACCCTTGAAACATAAATCTTTATCAATTGGAGATCGGGCCTTTACCCTTGAAACATGGATCTTTATCCACTAGAGATCGGGTCTTTACACTTGAAACATTATCTTTAGCCATTCAAGATTGGGTTTTTACCCTTGAAACATGGATCTTTATCCATTGGAGATTGGGTGTTTACCCATGAAACATGGATCTTTATCCTTTGGAGATCGGGTCTTTACCCTTGAAACATGGATCCTTATCAATTGGAGGTCGGGTCTTTACCCTTGCAACATGGATCTTTATCCATTGGAGGTCGGGTCTTTGCCCTTGAAACATGGATCTTTATCCATTGGAGATAGTGTCTTTACCTTTGAAACATGGATCTTTTTCCTTTGGAGATTGGGTCTTTACCCTTGAAACATTAATCCTTATCAATTGGAGGTCTGGTCTTTGCCCTTGAAACATGGATCTTTATCTATTGGAGATAGGGTTTTTACCCTTGAAACATGGATCTTTATCCCTTGGAGGTCGGGTCTTTACCATTGAAACATGGATCTTTATCCATTGGAGGTTGAGTCTTTTCCCTAGAAACATGGATCTTTGTCCATTAGAGATTGGGTCTTTACACTTGAAACATGGATCTTTAACCATTAGAGATCGGGTCTTTACACTTGAAACATGGATCTTTATCCATTGGAGACCGAGTCTTTACCCTTGAAACATGGATCTTCATCCATTGGATATCGGGTCTTTACCCTTGAAACATGAATTCTTTATCCATTGCAGATCGAGTCTTTACCCTTGGAACATGGATCTTTTTCCATCAGAGATCAGGTCTTTACCCTTGAAATATGGATCTTTATCCTTTTGAAATTTGGTCTTTACCCTTGCAACATGGATCTTTATCCATTAGAGATTGGGTTTTACCCATGAAACATGGAACTTTATCCAATGGAGATCGGGTCTTCACCCTTGAAATATGGATCTTTATCCATTGGAAATCGGGTCTTTACCCTTGAAACATGGATATTTATCAATTAGAAATCGGGTCTTTACCCTTGAAACATGGATCTTTATCCACTAGAGATCGAGTCTTTACACTTGAAACATGGATCTTTAGCCATTTAAGATTGGGTTTTTACCCTTGAAACAAGGATCTTTATCCATTGGAGATTGGGTTTTTACCCATGAAACATGGATCTTTATCCATTGGAGATTGGGTCTTTACCCTTGAAACATGGATCCTTATCAATTAGAGGTCGGGTCTTTACCCTTGCAACATGGATCTTTATCCATTTGGGGGTCGGGTCTTTGCTCTTGAAACATGGATCTTTATCCATTGGGGATAGGGTCTTTACCCTTGAAACATGGATCTTTTTCCATTAGAGATTGGGTCATTACCCTCGAATGATGGATCTTTATCCATTGGAGTTGGGGTCTTTACCCTTGAACAATGGATCTTTATCCATTGGACATTGGGTCTTTACCCTTGAAACGTGGATCTTTATTCATTGGAGATCGGGTCTTTACCCTTCAAACATGGATTCTTTATCCATTGCTGATCGAGTCTTTACCCTTGGAACTTGGATCTTTTTCCATCAGAAATTAGGTCTTTACATTTGAAATATGGATCTTTATCCTTTGGAAATTGGGTCTTTACCCTTGCAACATGGATCTTTATCAATTAGAGATATGGTCTTTACCCTTGAAACATAGAACTTTATCCAATGGAGATCGGGTCTTCACCCTTGAAATATGGATCTTTATCCATTCGAAATCGGGTCTTTACCCTTGAAACATAAATCTTTATCAATTGGAGATCGGGCCTTTACCCTTGAAACATGGATCTTTATCCACTAGAGATCGGGTCTTTACACTTGAAACATGGATCTTTAGCCATTTAAGATTGGGTTTTTACCCTTGAAACATGGATCTTTATCCATTGGAGATTGGGTTTTTACCCATGAAACATGGATCTTTATCCATTGGAGATCGGGTCTTTACCCTTGATACATGGATCCTTATCAATTGGAGGTAGGGTCTTTACCCTTGCAACATGGATCTTTATCCATTGGAGGTCGGGTCTTTGCCCTTGAAACATGGATCTTTATCCATTGGAGATAGGGTCTTTACCTTTGAAACATGGATCTTTTTCCTTTGGAGATTGGGTCTTTACCCTTGAAACATTAATCCTTATCAATTGGAGGTCTGGTCTTTGCCCTTGAAACATGGATCTTTATCTACTGGAGATAGGGTTTTTACCCTTGAAACATGGATCTTTATCCCTTGGAGGTCGGGTCTTTACCATTGAAACATGGATCTTTATCCATTGGAGGTTGAGTCTTTTCCCTAGAAACATGGATCTTTGTCCATTAGAGATCGGGTCTTTACACTTGAAACATGGATCTTTAACCATTAGAGATCGGGTCTTTACACTTGAAACATGGATCTTTATCCATTGGAGACCGAGTCTTTACCCTTGAAACATGGATCTTCATCCATTGGATATCGGGTCTTTACCCTTGAAACATGAATTCTTTATCCATTGCAGATCGAGTCTTTACCCTTGGAACATGGATCTTTTTCCATCAGAGATCAGGTCTTTACCCTTGAAATATGGATCTTTATCCTTTTGAAATTTGGTCTTTAACCTTGCAACATGGATCTTTATCCATTAGAGATTGGGTTTTACCCATGAAACATGGAACTTTATCCAATGGAGATCGGGTCTTCACCCTTGAAATATGGATCTTTATCCATTGGAAATCGGGTCTTTACCCTTGAAACATGGATATTTATCAATTAGAAATCGGGTCTTTACCCTTGAAACATGGATCTTTATCCACTAGAGATCGAGTCTTTACACTTGAAACATGGATCTTTAGCCATTTAAGATTGGGTTTTTACCCTTGAAACATGGATCTTTATCCATTGGAGATTGGGTTTTTACCCATGAAACATGGATCTTTATCCATTGGAGATTGGGTCTTTACCCTTGAAACATGGATCCTTATCAATTGGAGGTCGGGTCTTTACCGTTGCAACATGGATCTTTATCCATTTGGGGGTCGGGTCTTTGCTCTTGAAACATGGATCTTTATCCATTGGGGATAGGGTCTTTACCCTTGAAACATGGATCTTTTTCCATTGGAGATTGGGTCATTACCCTCGAATCATGGATCTTTATCCATTGGAGTTGGGGTCTTTACCCTTGAACAATGGATCTTTATCCATTGGACATTGGGTCTTTACCCTTGAAACGTGGATCTTTATTCATTGGAGATCGGGTCTTTACCCTTCAAACATGGATTCTTTATCCATTGCTGATCGAGTCTTTACCCTTGGAACTTGGATCTTTTTCCATCAGATATTAGGTCTTTACATTTGAAATATGGATCTTTATCCTTTGGAAATTGGGTCTTTGCCCTTGCAACATGGATCTTTATCCATTAGAGATATGGTCTTTACCCTTGAAACATAGAACTTTATCCAATGGAGATCGGGTCTTCACCCTTGAAATATGGATCTTTATCCATTGGAAATCGGGTCTTTACCCTTGAAACATGGATCTTTATCAATTGGAGATCGGGCCTTTACCCTTGAAACATGGATCTTTATCCACTAGAGATCGGGTCTTTACACTTGAAACATGGATCTTTAGCCATTTAAGATTGGGTTTTTACCCTTGAAACATGGATCTTTATCCATTGGAGATTGGGTTTTTACCCATGAAACATGGATCTTTATCCATTGGAGATCGGGTCTTTACCCTTGAAACATGGATCCTTATCAATTGGAGGTCGGGTCTTTACCCTTGCAACATGGATCTTTATCCATTGGAGGTTTGGTCTTTGCCCTTGAAACATGGATCTTTATCCATTGGAGATCGGGTCTTTACCCTTGAAACATGGATCCTTATTAATTGGAGGTCAGGTCTTTACCCTTGCAACATGGATCTTTATCCATTGGAGGTCGGGTCTTTGCCCTTGAAACATGGATCTTTATCCATTGGAGATAGGGTCTTTACCCTTGAAACATGGATCTTTTTCCATTGGAGATTGGGTCATTACCCTTGAAACATGGATCTTTATCCATTGAAGATCGGGTCTCACTCTTGAAACATGGATCTTTATCCACTGTAGATCGGGTCTGCACCCTTGAAACATGGATCCTTATCAATTTTAGATCGGGTCTTTACCCTTCAAACATGGATCTTTATCCATTGGAGATCGGGTCTTTACCCGTGAAACTTGGATGTTAATCCATTGGAGATCGGGTCTTTACCCTTGAAACATGGAATCTTTATCCATTGGAGATCGAGTCTTTACTTTTGAAACATGGATCTTTATCAATTGGAGGTCGGGTCTTTACCCTTGAAACATGGATCTTTATCCATTGGTGGTCGGGTATTTACCCTTGAAACATGGATCTTTATCCATTGGAGATTGGGTTTTTACCCTTGAAACATGGATCTTTATCCATTGGAGATCGGGTCTTTACCCTTGAAACATTAATCCTTATCAATTGGAGGTCGGCTCTTTGCCCTTGAAACATGGATCTTTATCCACTGGAGATAGGGATTTTACCCTTGAATCATGGATCTTTATCCATTGGAGGTCGGGTCTTTACCTTTGAAACATGGATCTTTATCCATTGGAGGGTGAGTACTTACATTAGAAACATGGATCTTTGTCCATTAGAGATCGGGTCTTTACCCTCGAAACATGGATCTTTTGTAACATCCCGAATTCCAGATTGGTAAGAAACAGACATAGAGGATATGATTTAGGCTTAGAACAAAGGAACTTAGAACATGACCTATAACTTGAGCTCGTATTTCATCCTAGTTAATGACAGAATTAGAGAGTCTCAAAGAAGACTTAATTGTTTATTTGTGTCTTAGATAGACGTATAACTTTAAATTACCCAATTTGGAGTTGTAAAGAATAAGATATGATGGATTTAGTAGACAATGTGCAAGCTGCCTCAGGACAGCATAGTAGGCTTGACTTCAAAGGACCGTCAAAAATCAGATATAGCTCGGATCAACCTGACATTTTGACACAATGTAGCCCTAGATGTCTAGTCTCAGTAGGAATAAGAATTACTTAATTTGGAGTTGTGAGTAAAAAGATATTAATAAAGAAAGACAGCAAGGTCAAGAAGGGATATCAAAAGGACCTAAGTGGAAATTTCTCAAAAGTTAGGGGCAACTATGTAAACTTAAAAATTTAGTGTCGGAAGTTCTTAATAGTGCCCATATCCGACCCCGAAAGAATATTCTTGAGATTAATCGGGTCATAACCGTGGGTTTCAATTTTTCCTGAAAACGCATGGTTTGTAAGTTACGGGCGATTTTCCGATAAGGACATTTTGGACATTTCCACTGGAGGAGCGATTTTGTAATTAAATATAACTTTGGGGGCAAAATATTAAAAGAACAAAAAAAAACACTTTCAAGTGGCCAAATCCTAGCCATTAAATCTAAATGTGTTGGACAAATCATGGCCATTGAAAATAAACCAAATCCTAGCCATTAAATCCAAATGTGTTGGACAAATCATGGCCATTGAAAATAAACCAAATCCTAGCCATTAAATCCAAATGTGTTGGACAAATCATGGCCATTGAAAATAAACCAAATCCTAGCCATTAAATCCAAATGTGTTGGACAAATCATGGCCATTGAAAATAAATAAATAAATTAAATGTAAATTAAATTATAAATAACTAATTATGGTCATCCAAACCCAAGTAAGGATCAAAAAGACACCACCATCACCACTTTTCTTCTTCTTTAAGTCGTGCTCCCCCTCCCTTCCATTTTCAAGGAGACAAGTTTCAAGTCCAAGCCATTTCTCAAGTGAAATTCAATAGGAAATAAGGTAAGATACCATCCTAAGTCTTATTCTTTCATTAGAATTAGGTATTAGGCTATGTTTAGGAAGATTTGATATTATGTTCATGTTGGGAAAGAATTAGTAAGTTGATGATTATGGTGAAAAATGATAAACTACTTAAAGGAAATGATGAAAATGGTGATTATTAGTAAGAATAAGTAAAGGATTGTTAGAAAATCATAAGGCAGCATCATGTTCATATCTAGGGTTTGTTCTTACATATGTGACATATTAAATTCATAGGAAATCAAGGAGATTAGAGAGGAAAGGAAGTGAAATAGATAAGAGGAGCAAGGAAAAGCAAGGTTTGGTACTTTAACCATGGAACTTCTTTTGAAAATTTTTCTGTTTTACAATTAGTAAACTGCTGTGAATTGTACGATTTTTAATTAAATATAGAAAAATTATAGTGAGTTGAATTTTGGATATGTTGTTGTTTAATAAGTCTAGTATTTGAGAAAAATAATTTGGAACCACATTGATTGAATTTAATTTACGGAATTTATAAAATTCAAAACTGCTGCCAGGATGCAGGGTAACTGGAGCAGTCTGGTTGGGTGAACTATTTGACCAAGATTTTGTGTCCATTTTGATCTGAAATTTTAAAGGAATGATTTTAACATGTAAAAATAAATTCTGTAAAAATTTTAGAATTTTTACTCAAGCGGATTATTTTATACGATTTTTCAAAATAAGGATCGAGTTGAGTCCAAAACCAGAATTTACTATTCATATGGTCATTTTGCTATTATTCATTTGGTCATTTTTCAAAAGTAATCCAATTGATTCCTTATGAATATAAATGAGTATAGTATGTTATTAAAATGATAAAATATGATATTTCACGTTGAAATAATATAAGAACCATAAGTCGATAATTGTATAATGCATATTCGATTAAGTAATGGTATGAGAATTTTGGCTCCACTTGGTATCTGGGACAGTACTGAGTACGGTAAGGGTATGATATATCATACTATATGCAGTGCTGCTTTAATATAGGACTTCGGTCCGAGTTATATAGGGTGACGACCCGAGCTATATAGGACTTCGGTCCGAGTTATATAGGGTGACGACCCGAGCTATATAGGACTTCGGTCCGAGTTATATAGGGCAATCGCCCGAGTTATATAGGACTCCGGTCCGAGGGCTTCGGCCACAGATTCCACAAGGCTTGGTCCGCGATTCTTTTTTAGGGCCACAGCCACAGAATATATATACAGTTGTTTCAGTTAGTTCCTTACCATACGTTAGTCTACCAAATTACCTTGTGGAGCGAATTGATAAAATGATAATAACTGAATATATGACATGTATGAATTGTTTTTACTGTGATATTATTTTTCAATACGACTCATTGATTTTAAAAGTGCATTATGCTTTTATTATTTATTTTTCATAATTAGTTAAAGTACCCACTAAGCAATGCTTAGTGAGTTTAGTTTCTTCTAAACTCGTAGGTCATTAGCAAGGAGCCAGTAACGAGCAGAAGAGTTCTGCGATTTGCGGGTCATCAACAAATTTAGGTGGTGCTCTTCATTTTGTATTTTGGTATTAGAAACTGGCATGTACTTATTTGAACAATACAAAGAGATAACTTGATGTACATGTAAATCTAGTAATGTATAATAAATGTATGGTTTTGAATTGAGTTGGGTTGTGAATATAGAAGTGTGAATTCTTCTTGCAGGATTTGTAGTTGAGGTTATAAGGGTGGATTATTGGGATTGTGCTTGAGTTGAATTGTGAAACAAAATATTTTTCAAAAATAAGAAAAATCAGTTTTGTCGACACTTGGGACCACCATTTTTAGGGGAAGTTATGGCAAATTTTTTTTAAAATCTGTACTTAAAATTGGCTAAGTAAAATATAAAGACACAACCATCATGAGATAACAGTCCATCTTGGTCTATTAACGTAGGCTAAGATGGGGTGTTACATCTTTAACCATTAGAGATCGGGTCTTTACAATTGAAACATGGATCTTTATCCATTGGAGACCGGGTCTTTACCCTTGAAACATGGATCTTCATCCATTGGAGATCGGGACTTTACCATTCAAACATAGATCTTTATGCATTTGAGATAGGGTCTTTACCCTTGAAACATGGATCTTTATCCATTGGTGGTCGGGTATTTACCCTTGAAACATGGATCTTTATCCATTGGAGATTGGGTTTTTACCCTTGAAAAATGGATCTTTATCCATTGGAGATCGGGTCTTTACCCTTGAAACATTAATCCTTATCAGTTGGAGGTCGGGTCTTTGCCCTTGAAACATGGATCTTTATCCACTAGAGATAGGGTTTTTACCATTGAAACATGGATCTTTATCCATTGGAGGTCGGGTCTTTACCATTGAAACATGGATCTTTATCCATTGGAGGTTGAGTCTTTACCCTAGAAACATGGATCTTTGTCCATTAGAGATCAGGTCTTTACCCTTGAAACATGGATCTTTAACCATTAGAGATCGGGTCTTTACACTTGAAACATGGATCTTTATCCATTGAAGACCGGGTCTTTACCCTTGAAACATGGATCTTCATCCATTAGAGATCGGGACTTTACCATTCAAATATGGATCTTTATCCATTGGAGGTCAGGTCTTTACCATTGACCATTGGATCTTTATCCTTTGGAGGTCGGGTCTTTACCGTTGAAACATGAATCTTTATCCATTGGAGGCCGAGTCTTTACCCTTGAAACATGGATCTTTATCCATTGGAGGTTGAGTCTTTACCCTTGAAACATGGATTTTTATCCATTAGAGATCGGGTCTTTACCCTTGAAACATAGATCTTTAACCATTAGATATCGGGTCTTTACCCTCGAAACATGGATCTTTATCCATTGGAGATTGGGTTTTTACACTTTAAACATGGATCTTTATCCATTGGGGATCGGGTCTTTACCCTTGAAACATGGATCTTTATCAATTGGAGGTCGGGTCTTTACCCTTGAAACATAGATCTTTATCCATTGGTGCTCGGGTATTTTCCCTTGAAACATGGATCTTTATCCATCGGAGGTCGAGTCTTTACCCTTGAAACTTGGATCTTTATCCATTGGAGTTGGGGTCTTTACCCTTGAACAATGGATCTTTATCCATTGGACATTGGGTCTTTACCCTTGAAACTTGGATCTTTATCCATTGGAGATCGAGTCTTTACCCTTCAAACATGGAATCTTTATCCATTGGAGATCGAGTCTTTACCCTTGAAACATGGATCTTTATCAATTGGAGGTCGGGTCTTTACCCTGGAAACATGGATCTTTATCCATTGGTGGTCGAGTCTTCACCCTTGAAACATGGATCTTTATCCATTGGAGATTGGGTTTTTACCCTTGAAACATGGATCTTTATCCATTGGAGACCAGGTCTATACCCTTGAAATATGGAACTTTATCAAATGGACATCGGGTCTTCACCCTTGAAATATGGATCTTTATCCATTGGAAATCGGGTCTTTACCCTTGAAACATGGATCTTTATCAATTGGAGATCGGGTCTTTACCCTTGAAACATGGATCTTTATCCACTAGAGATCGGGTCTTTACACTTGAAACATGGATCTTTAGCCATTTAAGATTGGGTTTTTACCCTTGAAACATGGATCTTTATCCATTGGAGATTGGGTTTTTACCCATGAAACATGGATCTTTATCAATTGGAGATCGGGTCTTTACCCTTGAAACATGGATCCTTATCAATTGGAGGTCGGGTCTTTACCCTTGCAACATGATCTTTATCCATTGGAGGTCGGGTCTTTGCCCTTGAAACATGGATCTTTATCCATTGGAGATAGGGTCTTTACGCTTGAAACATGGATCTTTTTCCATTGGAGATTGGGTCATTACCCTCGAAACATGGATCTTTATCCATTGAAGATCGGGTCTTCACCGTTGAAACATGGATCATTATCCATTGTAGATCGGGTCTTCACCCTTGAAACATGGATCTTTATCAATTTTAGATCGGATCTTTAATCGTCAAACATGGATCTTTATCCATTGGAGATCGGGTCTTTACCCATGAAACATGGATGTTTATCCATTGGAGATCGGGTCTTTACCCTTGAAACATGGAATCTTTATCCATTGGAGATCGAGTCTTTACCCTTGAAACATGGATCTTTATCAATTGGAGGTCGGGTCTTTACCCTTGAAACATGGATCTTTATCCATTGGTGGTCAGGTCTTCACCCTTGAAACATGGATCTTTATCCATTGGAGATTGGGTTTTTACCCTTGAAACATGGATCTTTATCCATTGGAGACCGGGTCTTTACCCTTGAAACATTAATCCTTATCAATTGGAGGTCGGGTCTTCGCCCTTGAAACATGTATCTTTATCTACTGGAGATAGGGTTTTTACCCTTGAAACATGGATCTTTATCCATTGGAGGTCGGGTCTTTACCATTGAAACATGGATCTTTATCCATTGGAGGTTGAGTCTTTTCCCAAGAAACATGGATCTTTGTCCATTAGAGATCGGGTCTTTACGCTTGAAACATGGATCTTTATCCATTGGAGGTTGAGTCTTTTCCAAAGAAACATGGATCTTTGTGCATTAGAGATCGGGTCTTTACCCTTGAAACATGGATCTTTAACCTTTAGAGATCGGGTCTTTACACTTGAAGCATGGATCTTTATCCATTGGAGACCGGGTCTTTACCCTTGAAACATGGATCTTCATCCATTGGAGATCGGGACTTTACCATTTAAACATGGATCTTTATCCATTTGAGATAGGGTCTTTACCCTTGAAACATGGATATTTTTCCATTGGAGATTGGGTCATTACCCTCGAAACATGGATCTTTATCCATTGATGATCGGGTCTTCACTCTTGAAACATGGATATTTATCCATTGTAGATCGAGTCTTCACCCTTGAAACATGGATCTTTATCAATTTTAGATCGGGTCTTTACCCTTCAAACATGGATCTTTATCCATTGGAGGTCGGGTCTTTACCCTTGAAACATGGATCTTTATCCATTGGAGATCGGGTCTTTACCCGTGAAACATGGATGTTTATCCATTGGAGATCGGGTCTTTACCCTTGAAACATGGAATCTTTATCCATCGAAGATCGAGTCTTTACCCTTGAAACATGCATCTTTATCAATTGGAGGTCGGGTGTTTACCCTTGAAACATGTATCTTTACCATTGATGGTCGAGTATTCACCCTTGAAACATGGATCTTTATCCATTGGAGATTGGGTTTTTACCCTTGAAACATGGATCTTTATCCATTGGAGATCGGGTCTTTACCCTTGAAACATTAATCTTTATAAATTGGAGGTCTGGTCTTTGCCCTTGAAACATGGATCTTTATCTACTGGAGATAGGGTTTTTACCCTTGAAACATGGATCTTTATCAATTGGAGGTCGGGTCTTTACCCTTGCAACATGGATCTTTATCCATTGGAGGTTGGGTCTTTGCCCTTGAAACATGGATCTTTATCCATTGGAGATCGGGTCTTTACCCTTGAAACATGGATCCTTATCAATTGGAGGTCGGGTCTTTACCGTTGCAACATGGATCTTTATCCGTTGGAGGTCGGGTCTTTGCCCTTGAATCATGGATCTTTATCCATTGGAGATAGGGTCTTTACCCTTGAAACATGGATCTTTTTCCATTGGAGATTGGGTCATTACCCTTGAAACATGGATCTTTATCCATTGAAGATCGGGTCTCACTCTTGAAACATGGATCTTTATCCATTGTAGATTGGGTCTTCACCCTTGAAACATGGATCCTTATCAATTTTAGATCGGGTCTTTACCCGTGAAACATGGATGTTAATCCATTGGAGATCGGGTCTTTACCCTTGAAACATGGAATCTTTATCCATTGGAGATCGAGTCTTTACTTTTGAAACATGGATCTTTATCAATTAAAGGTCGGGTCTTTACCATTGAAACATGGATCTTTATCCATTGGTGGTCGGGTATTTACCCTTGAAACATGGATCTTTATCCGTTGGAGATTGGGTTTTTACCCTTGAAACATGGATCTTTATCCATTGGAGATCGGGTCTTTACCCTTGAAACATTAATCCTTATCAATTGGAGGTCGGTCTTTGCCCTTGAAACACGGATCTTTATCCACTGGAGATAGGGTTTTTACCCTTGAAACATGGATCTTTATCCATTGGAGGTCGGATCTTTACCATTGAAACATGGATCTTTATCCATTGGAGGGTGAGTACTTACCCTAGAAACATGGATCTTTGTCCATTAGAGATCGAGTCTTTACCCTCGAAACATGGATCTTTAACCATTAGAGATCGGGTCTTTACACTTGAAACATGGATCTTTATCCATTGGAGACCGGGTCTTTGTCCTTGAAACATGGATCTTCATCCATTAGAGATCAGGACTTTGCCATTCAAACATAGATCTTTATCCATTTGAGATAGGGTCTTTACCCTTGAAACATGGATCTTTATCCATTGGTGGTCGGGTATTTACCCTTGAAACATGGATCTTTATCCATTGGAGATTGGGTTTTTACCCTTGAAATATGGATCTTTATCCATTGGAGATCGGGTCTTTACCCTTGAAACATTAATCCTTATCAGTTGGAGGTCGGGTCTTTGCCCTTGAAACATGGATCTTTATCCACTAGAGATAGGGTTTTTACCATTGAAACATGGATCTTTATCCATTGGAGGTCGGGTTTTTACCATTGAAACATGGATCTTTATCCATTGGAGGTTGAGTCTTTACCCTAGAAACATGGATCTTTGTCCATTAGAGATCAGGTCTTTACCCTTGAAACATGGATCTTTAACCATTAGAGATCGGGTCTTTACACTTGAAACATGGATCTTTATCCATTGGAGACCGGGTCTTTACCCTTGAAACATGGATCTTCATCCATTAGAGATTGGGACTTTACCATTCAAACATGGATCTTTATCCATTGGAGGTCGGGTCTTTACCATTGACCATTGGATCTTTATCCTTTGGAGGTCGGGTCTTTACCGTTGAAACATGAATCTTTATCCATTGGAGGCCTAGTCTTTACCCGTGAAACATGGATCTTTATCCATTGGAGGTTGAGTCTTTACCCTTGAAACATGGATTTTTATCCATTAGAGATCGGGTCTTTACCCTTGAAACATAGATCTTTAACCATTAGATATCGGGTCTTTACCCTCGAAACATGGATCTTTATCCATTGGAGATTGGGTTTTTACACTTTAAACATGGATCTTTATCCATTGGGGATCGGGTCTTTACCCTTGAAATATGGATCTTTATCAATTGGAGGTCGGGTCTTTACCCTTGAAACACAGATCTTTATCCATTGGTGCTCGGGTATTTTCCCTTGAAACATGGATCTTTATCCATCGGAGGTCTGGTCTTTACCCTTGAAACTTGGATTTTTATCCATTGGAGTTGGGGTCTTTACCCTTGAACAATGGATCTTTATCCATTGGACATTGGGTCTTTACCCTTGAAACTTGGATCTTTATCCATTGGAGATCGAGTCTTTACCCTTCAAACATGGAATCTTTATCCATTGGAGATCGAGTCTTTACCCTTGAAACATGGATCTTTATCAATTGGAGGTCGGGTTTTTACCCTGGAAACATGGATCTTTATCCATTGGTGGTCGGGTCTTCACCCTTGAAACATGGATCTTTATCCATTGGAGATTGGGTTTTTACCCTTGAAACATGGATCTTTATCCATTGGAGACCAGGTCTTTACCCTTGAAATATGGAACTTTATCAAATGGACATCGGGTCTTCACCCTTGAAATATGGATCTTTATCCATTGGAAATCGGGTCTTTACCCTTGAAACATGGATCTTTATCAATTGGAGATCGGGTCTTTACCCTTGAAACATGGATCTTTATCCACTAGAGATCGGGTCTTTACACTTGAAACATGGATCTTTAGCCATTTAAGATTGGGTTTTTACCCTTGAAACATGGATCTTTATCCATTGGAGTTTGGGTTTTTACCCATGAAACATGGATCTTTATCAATTGGAGATCGGGTCTTTACCCTTGAAACATGGATCCTTATCAATTGGAGGTCGGGTCTTTACCCTTGCAACATGATCTTTATCCATTGGAGGTCGGGTCTTTGCCCTTGAAACATGGATCTTTATCCATTGGAGATAGGGTCTTTACACTTGAAACATGGATCTTTTTCCATTGGAGATTGGGTCATAACCCTCGAAACAAGGATCTTTATCCATTGAAGATCGGGTCTTCACCGTTTAAACATGGATCATTATCTGTAATATCCTCATTTATGCCCTAGAAGTTTTGCATATTGTTGTTGTTGTTATTGTTATATATTGGATTGAATATATGTGTTAAATTGTAAGAGAAAAGAAATGGGAAGAGAATGTATATGTATATGTATATGTATATGTATTTTGGGAAGAAATAGGGTTCAGAGACAAATTTATATGTTGTGTATATGTTAATATATATGACATATAAAGTGGTCAAAAGGCTTGGTCAATGCAAGAGAAGATATTTGTTTGAGATTGGTAAATTACTTAATTGGGCACATATAAGACAAAAAGATAATTATGTGAATAAGGGCACTTTGGTAATTGCTTGGATAAAATCACATGGTGGATATTTAAAGAAGGTTTGACTTGTGTTTTCTTCATCATTTCTTCTTCTTCTTCTTGTTGATGGCCGGCCCTCCATAGCCAAAGAGAAAGAAAGAGACAAGTGATGGTTTTGATGATTTCAAGCTTAAATTGAAGAAAGATTAAGTGTTCAAGTGTTGATTTAAGAAGTTTTTAACTAAGGTAAGATCTTTTCTCTAATTTCTTCAATTCTTTTGAAGTGGTATGATTAAGTTGCTTATGGTATGATTGTAGGTATTGATTTTGCTTGATAGATGAGAAGTTGGGTTGGTGTTGGTGATGGAAGAGTAAGATTGATGTTTAGTGAAATTGTTTCTGTTTTAGGATTAGTAAAGGCTGTGACTTGTATGATTTTTAATTAATTATAGAAAAATGTTCTTGAAGTGAATTTTTGATATGTTGTGCCTCTATGAGTCTAGAATGACTGAAAAATATGTTGATTTGATTTTGGAATGGTTATGAGTTTAGAAAGATTATTTTCATTAGACCTGTTCCAGCAGGTACCTTAACTGGGACAGCTATATTTCGTGATTTTTAATAAAATGTAGAAAAATCATAGCCAATCTAATTTTGGATATGTTGTTGCTTAGTGAGTCTAGTATTTGAGAAAAATAATTTGGAATCACGTTGATTGAATTTGATTTATGGAATTCACAAAGTTCAGAACTGCTGCCAGGATGCAGGGCAATTGGGGCAGTCTGGTTAGGTGAACTATTTGACCAAGATTTTGTGTTCAGTTTGATCTGAAATTTTAAAGGGATGATTTTAAGATACAAAACTAAATTCTGTAAAAATTTTAGAATTTTTAGTCAAGTAGATTATTTTATACAATTTTTCAAAATAAGGATAAAATGGAGTTTAAAAATCAGAATGTACTATTTATGGTTAGGGTTTTAATTCTTTGTTCTTCTTGCATTGCTTTGGTTCTCCAAAGGTAGGTTGGTCCTTAAACCTAACCCTAAACACTTTAAACACACTTGAATCAATGAATGTTATAATCAATTGTTCTTTGCCCTAATTGCATTGTTGAGATTGAACAATGTTATGTTGTGCATTGTGAATGGTAATGTATTTCATGAGTAATGTGGAATGAAATGTTGATATTTATGAATGATGCTATGTGAGATATAATGTGATCATGGATGAGATATATATATATACTTGAATAATGAGATGTTATATTGTGAAATGAAATGTGAAGCCATTGTTATTGGCTAAGATGATGTAATTGAAAGAAAGAAGGCATGTTTGCCTAAATGTGATGAGAATTGAGAATGGAAATGAATTGTTTGTTTAATATGTTATTCAGTTTCAGAGTTCTGGATTTGGGTGGCATGCCTAAGAAATGATGAAAGGTAACAGTCTTGCCGGGTTGAGGACCTCCTCATAGGTGTTGAGTTGATGGTCCAAGAGACTGGGTCTGTTACATTATGAGATATATGATTTGTAACAGTCTTGCCGGGTTGAGGATCTCCTCATATGTGTTGAGTTGATGATCCAAGAGACTGGGTCTGTTACACTATCCATGGATAGAGATACATGTATCTACATTGCCTACGGGCGTGATTATTGTGACTATGAACCAAAGCAGTAACTCTGAACTCTGAATATCGTATTAAATACTTGTTGGGCCCATAGGTGTCAAGGTTATATGAATGTCCTAAATAATGTTATGAGTTTAATGAAATGAGATGTTGGTTATGGAGTATGATTGATTAATGTTGAAATGTGGTATGCTCATATGACTATGATTTGTGAAATGCATAATTGTGTGGTTAACTTTATATTTATGATGTCGATCTTATCAATAACATATGTGGCATTGCATTTCATTAAAGCATACCGTTAGCATGTTTTATCTTACTAAGCCGTTGGCTTAGCGCGATAGTGTTTAATCGCGCAGGTAGTAGAGTGGATAGAGTTGAACCCGAGAGTTCATCAAGACCTAGTGAGAGTAGACCTTGAAGAATCCATTTTGGGAGCTTAAAGATCAGAGCAGACTTGCCAATCATGTATAAATTTTATGTGTTGTAAAACTTGAGTTTTGATGTATATGAATTTGTAAATATGTAAATATTTTATAACTTCCGCTGTGTAATATTTAAATATGGGGGTTGTCACAAAACCTTTATTTTATGTTGTATTAGAAGTGTAAATCTTTTTTGCAGGTTGTAGTTGAGGTTACAAGGGGGATTTATTGGGAGTGTACTGAGAATGATTTTGTTTGCATTGGTTTGTGTAAAATGTTTTAAAAACAAGAAAAAAACCGGTTTTGTCGACACTTGGGACTCAATTTTTAGGCGAAACTATGGCAAAAATTTTGTAAAAATCGGAACAAAAATTTGACTAAGTAAAATTGGTAGCAACATTAGGTTAGTGTGGCGCCTCTACTCAGCTTACATATGTAGGTTGGGAAGGGGTGTTACAATTGTTTTGGTATCAGAGCCTAGGTTTGAGATTCTCAACCTAGGTAAAATGTAAGAAAAAGACTATTTTTACTTAAAAAGTGAGTTTTTGAACAAAAATACATGTTTGGGATTGGCAGTCTCTGATCTTTAATAAGAGGTATTCTGTTGTGTTTGCAGACTTAGGTTGTGATGGATTCTCACTCTCGTCAGTCGATTGAGGGTAGTGCCGAGAGTATTGCTCCTGCTGAGGGAGCTAGAGTTGATAGTGTTGAGGAGGCACCTGCTTCGGTGTCGGGTAGACCAGCAGGGGAGGAGGTTCCGCCAGCCTGGTTTAGGCCTATGATGGAAGCTATGAGACAAGCATCTGTGCAACCACAGCCACCGCCACCACCCCCTCAGCCTTCAGTACCAGTAAGGCACTATGATAAGCTAAGGAAATATGGAGCAGAGGATTTCTTTGGTACAGTTGATCCGGCTGTAGCAGAACAGTGGCTTGATAGAGTTCAGAGGGTATTTGTGCAGTTGCAAGCCACTTCAGAGGAGAAGTTTGACTATGCAAGATCTTTGCTACAGAAGGATGCCTACGACTGGTGGAAGACAGTGCCCCATTCTATGGATGATCCACCAACCTTGTCTTATGCGGATTTTCTGAGAGAATTTGAGTTGAAGTATACTCCTAGGGAGTATAAAGATGGGAAGAAAAGAGAGTTTTTAGATTTGAAGCAAGATCATCGGACCGTAACTGAGTATGAAGTTGAGTTTATTCGACTGAGTCAGTATGTTGGGGGTATCATTGCTGATGAGATTGATAGATGTCGGCGATTTGAGGAGGGATTGAGACCCTCGATCATGTGCTTAGTGGCTGGATCCAGATATCAGGATTTCTCACAGCTTGTGGCAGCAGCTCGAAGTGTAGAGCGAGCTCAAGTTATTGCAGCTGCTTCAGAGGAAGAGGTTAGGGTTAGAAGGCCCCAGTTCGAGGCAGGGTCTTCTTCTGCAAAGAGGGGTAGAGGAAGTTTTGTTCCTCGGAGTAGTAGGAGCCAGAGACCAGCGGGTAGGTCAGTGCAGTTCCAGAGGCAGAGATTTAGACCTGCAGCTTCAGTAGCGAGTGCTCCTACTCCTGGAGTTCAGAGATCCACCTTACCTGTGTGTAACCAGTGTGGTGGAAGACATGGGGGCGTTTGTTGGAGGCATAGTAGATCAGGGGTATGCTTCAGGTGTGGATCACCTGACCACTTTGTGAGAGACTGTCCTGAGAGGCAGGAGCAGATGCCAGTTGATTTTGCTGCTTCTTGAGCTAGTGTGAGGGGAGGCAGAGGAGGCAGAGGTGCCAGCCGGGGAGGTAGACCAGGATTCAGTTCTAGAGGAGGTGCTACATCCAGGGAGGGTAGACCAGTGGAGGTTGGATCTTCCCAGAGGATGTATGTTATGCAGAGGCAGCCAGATACATCGGCAGTCATAGCTGGTACTTTTTCTTTATTTAATACTCCAGTACTTGCTTTGATTGATCCGGGTTCCACGCATTCATATATTAGTGTATCTGTTTTGCCTGTATCTGATTTGCATGCTGAGTCCCTAGGATTTGATGTGTTGGTGACAAATTCGTTAGGGCATAGTGTGGTTGTGAGTAAGGTGCATAGAGATAGTGCAGTAGTGGTGCAGGGTGAGGAGTTCTTAGGGGATTTGATTGAGATGCCATTTAAGGAATATGATATGATCTTAGGTATGGATTGGCTATCTCGACATGGAGCTGTGGTAGATTGTAAGAAGAAAATTGTTTCTTTGAGGACGGGTGATGGTAGAGAGGTGATAGTATCTAATGAGCAGGAACAGCTAGCCTCCTTATTTGTTTCAGCTGTTGCAGCCAGGAGGTTGATTAGAAAGGGATGTGAAGCCTATCTTGCTCATGTGGTAGATACTAGAGTAAGAAGTTCTCCCATTGATAGCATTGCCACAGTTGCAGAGTTCCCAGATGTGTTTCCAGAGGAGTTGCCAGGGTTACCTCCTGAGAGAGAGGTGGAGTTCGGTATTGAATTGTTGCCTGGTACAACTCCTATCTCTATTACTCCTTATAGAATGGCACCAGCAGAATTGAGGGAGTTGAAAGTGCAATTACAGGAGTTGTTGGACAAAGGATTTATTCGCCCCAGTGTTTCTCCTTGGGGAGCTCCTGTTCTATTTGTGAAAAAGAAAGATGGTACTATGAGGTTGTGTATCGATTATAGGCAATTGAACAAGGTGACCATTAAGAATAAATATCCTTTGCCTAGAATCGATGAACTCTTTGATCAGTTGAAGGAAGCGTCAGTGTTCTCCAAAATTGATTTACGATCTGGGTATCATCAGTTGAGAGTCAAAGCTGAAGATGTTCCTAAGACCGCTTTTCGGACCAGGTATGGGCATTATGAATTTTTAGTTATGCCTTTTGGTCTGACGAATGCACCTGCAGCTTCCATGGATTTGATGAATAGGGTGTTTAGGCCCTATTTGGATCAGTTTGTAGTGGTCTTCATTGATGATATACTGGTGTATTTGCGGAATGAGGAGGAACATGATATGCATCTGCGGATTGTGTTGCAGATTTTGAGAGAGAGGCAGTTGTTTGCTAAATTGTCGAAGTGTGAGTTCTGGTTGGATCAGGTAGCTTTTCTCGGACATGTTGTTTCAGCAGAAGGCATTAAAGTTGATCCGAGCAAAGTTGAAGCTGTATTGAATTGGAATCCACCTAAATCAGTGACAGAGATTAGAAGTTTTCTGGGTTTGGCAGGCTATTACCGGCGGTTTGTGAAAGGGTTTTCTTTGATAGCTACTCCACTCACCAGATTGCTTCGTAAGGGAGTGAGATTTGTGTGGACGGATCAGTGTCAGGCGAGTTTTGAGCAGTTGAGAGAATTGTTAACTCAAGCGCCTGTTCTTACTTTACCTGTTGAAGGTAAACCTTATGTGATCTACAGTGATGCTTCACATAGAGGTTTGGGGTGTGTATTGATGTAAGAAGGTAAAGTTATAGCTTATGCATCTCGACAGTTGAAACCACATGAGCTTAACTATCCGACCCATGATTTGGAATTGGCTGCCATTGTTTTTGCATTGAAGATTTGGCGCCATTATCTGTTTGGGGAGAAATGTTTCATCTACACTGATCACAAGAGTTTGAAGTATTTGGGTGTCCAGAAAGAACTCAATCTTCGTCAGAGGAGATGGTTAGAATTGATTAAAGACTACGACTGCTTGATTGACTATCATCCAGGTAAAGCAAATGTTGTTGCTGATGCCTTGAGTCGGAAGTCTTTAGCTGGTTTAACAGTTTACTCGCTCTCGTTGCTTGTTGAGTTGAGAGCATTGCATGCCAGTTTTGTACCTTGTGTTGATGGTGCATTATTGGCACAGTTGCAATTAAAGCCGATTTTGTTAGATCAGATCAAAGAAGCTCAGTTGGCTGATAAGAAGATACAGAAGATTGTTTCAGATTGTCAGAGTGGAAAGGGTAGAGATTTTATTGTGAAGAGCAATGGGAGTCTCTGGTTTAAGAACCGATTGTGTGTACCCGATGATGCTGATTTGAAAAGGGTCATTTTGGAAGAAGCTCATCAGTCAATGTTTGCTATGCATCCGGGTAATACGAAGATGTATCATGATTTGAGACAGCATTATTGGTGGATTGGTTTGAAGAGAGACATTGCAGATTTTGTGTCGAAATGTCTCACTTGTCAGAAGGTTAAAGCAGAACATCAAGTTCCAACCGGGTTGCTTCAACCATTGTTAGTGCCAGAATGGAAGTGGGAAAGAGTGACAATGGATTTTGTGTCTGGTTTGCCATTGACACAAAAGAAGCATGATGCTATATGGGTGATTGTGGATAGATTGACTAAGACAGCTCATTTCCTTCCGGTTCGAATGGATTACTCTTTGGAGAGATTGGCTGAGCTGTATATCCATGAGATTGTGAAACTGCATGGTGTTCCAACTTCTTTAGTGTCTGATCGAGATCCCAGGTTTACTTCCAGATTTTGGAAGAGTTTGCATAGTGCTTTGGGTTCTCGACTGCACTTCAGCACTACTTTTCATCCACAGACGGATGGACAGTCAGAGAGGGTGATACAGATTATTGAGGACATGTTGAGAAGCTGTGTCATTGATTTCTCTGGAAGTTGGGATAGGTTTTTACCTCTTGTGGAGTTTGCTTACAACAACAGTCACCAATCCAGCATTGGTATGGCACCGTTTGAAGCATTGTATGGCAGACGGTGTAGGACACCTCTTTGTTGGAATGAGCTTGGAGATAATAAGTTGGTTGGACCTGATTTGATTCAAGAAACTGAAGAAAAAGTAAAGTTGATTCGAGGCAGGTTAAAAGCAGCTTCAGACCGACAGAAGTCTTATGCAGATCTGAAGAGGAGAGATATAGAGTTTGATGTTGGAGATAAGGTGTTTTTGAAAGTATCTCCTTGGAAGAAGATTTTGAGGTTCGGTCGGAAAGGAAAATTGAGTCCTCGTTTCATTGGGCCGTATGAAGTGTTAGAAAGAGTTGGGCCAGTTGCATATTGACTTGCTTTGCCACCTGAGTTGGATCGTATTCATAATGTATTCCATGTTTCTATGTTGAGGAGGTACAGGTCAGATCCATCTCATGTGTTTCCATTTGAGTCTATCGAAGTGAGCCCAGACTTGACTTTTGAACAAGAACCAGTTGTTATCTTGGCACATGATGTGAAAGAATTGAGGAACAAGAAAGTGCCATTGGTGAAGATTCTTTGGAAGAATCATGCAAAAGAAGAAGCAACTTGGGAAAGTGAGCAAACTATGCGAGAGCAATATCCTCAACTATTTCAGAGTTGATATCAGGCAATTTCGAGGACGAAATTTCTTTTTAGAGGGGGAGAATTGTAATATCCTCATTTATGCCCTAGAAGTTTTGCATATTGTTGTTGTTGTTATTGTTATATATTGGATTGAATATATGTGTTAAATTGTAAGAGAAAAGAAATGGGAAGAGAATGTATATGTATATGTATATGTATTTTGGGAAGAAGTAGGGTTTAGAGACAAATTTATATGTTGTGTATATGTTAATATATATGACATATAAAGTGGTCAAAAGGCTTGGTCAATGCAAGAGAAGATATTTATTTGAGATTGGTAAATTACTTAATTGGGCACATATAAGACAAAAAGATAATTATGTGAATAAGGGCACTTTGGTAATTGCTTGGATAAAATCACATGGTGGATATTTAAAGAAGGTTTGACTTGTGTTTTCTTCATCATTTCTTCTTCTTCTTCTTGTTGATGGCCGGCCCTCCATAGCCAAAGAGAAAGAAAGAGACAAGTGATGGTTTTGATGATTTCAAGCTTAAATTGAAGAAAGATTAAGTGTTCAAGTGTTGATTTAAGAAGTTTTTAACTAAGGTAAGATCTTTTCTCTAATTTCTTCAATTCTTTTGAAGTGGTATGATTAAGTTGCTTATGGTATGATTGTAGGTATTGATTTTGCTTGATAGATGAGAAGTTGGGTTGGTGTTGGTGATGGAAGAGTAAGATTGATGTTTAGTGAAATTGTTTCTGTTTTAGGATTAGTAAAGGCTGTGACTTGTATGATTTTTAATTAATTATAGAAAAATGTTCTTGAAGTGAATTTTTGATATGTTGTGCCTCTATGAGTCTAGAATGACTGAAAAATATGTTGATTCGATTTTGGAATGGTTATGAGTTTAGAAAGATTATTTTCATTAGACATGTTCCAGCAGGTACCTTAACTGGGACAGCTATATTTCGTGATTTTTAATAAAATGTAGAAAAATCATATCCATTCGAATTTTGGATATGTTGTTGCTTAGTGAGTCTAGTATTTGAGAAAAATAATTTGGAATCACGTTGATGGAATTTGATTTATGGAATTCACAAAGTTCAGAACTGCTGCCAGGATGCAGGGCAATTGGGGCAGTCTGGTTAGGTGAACTATTTGACCAAGATTTTGTGTTCAGTTTGATCTGAAATTTTAAAGGGATGATTTCAAGATACAAAACTAAATTCTGTAAAAATTTTAGAATTTTCAGTCAAGTAGATTATTTTATACAATTTCTCAAAATAAGGATAAAATGGAGTTTAAAAATCAGAATGTACTATTTATGGTTAGGGTTTTAATTCTTTGTTCTTCTTGCATTGCTTTGGTTCTCCAAAGGTAGGTTGGTCCTTAAACCTAACCCTAAACACTTTAAACACACTTGAATCAATGAATGTTATAATCAATTGTTCTTTGCCCTAATTGCATTGTTGAGATTGAACAATGTTATGTTGTGCATTGTGAATGGTAATGTATTTCATGAGTAATGTGGAATGAAATGTTGATATTTATGAATGATGCTATGTGAGATATAATGTGATCATGGATGAGATATATATATATACTTGAATAATGAGATGTTATATTGTGAAATGAAATGTGAAGCCATTGTTATTGGCTAAGATGATGTAATTGAAAGAAAGAAGGCATGTTTGCCTAAATGTGATGAGAATTGAGAATGGAAATGAATTGTTTGTTTAATATGTTATTCAGTTTCAGAGTTCTGGATTTGGGTGGCATGCCTAAGAAATGATGAAAGGTAACAGTCTTGCCGGGTTGAGGACCTCCTCATAGGTGTTGAGTTGATGGTCCAAGAGACTGGGTCTGTTACACTATGAGATATATGATTTGTAACAGTCTTGCCGGGTTGAGGATCTCCTCATATGTGTTGAGTTGATGATCCAAGAGACTGGGTCTGTTACACTATCCATGGATAGAGATACATGTATCTACATTGCCTACGGGCGTGATTATTGTGACTATGAACCAAAGCAGTAACTCTGAACTCTGAATATCGTATTAAATACTTGTTGGGCCCATAGGTGTCAAGGTTATATGAATGTCCTAAATAATGTTATGAGTTTAATGAAATGAGATGTTGGTTATGGAGTATGATTGATTAATGTTGAAATGTGGTATGCTCATATGACTATGATTTGTGAAATGCATAATTGTGTGGTTAACTTTATATTTATGATGTCGATCTTATCAATAACATATGTGGCATTGCATTTCATTAAAGCATACCGTTAGCATGTTTTATCTTACTAAGCCGTTGGCTTAGCGCAATAGTGTTTAATCGCGCAGGTAGTAGAGTGGATAGAGTTGAACCCGAGAGTTCATCAAGACCTAGTGAGAGTAGACCTTGAAGAATCCATTTTGGGAGCTTAAAGATCAGAGCAGACTTGCCAATCATGTATAAATTTTATGTGTTGTAAAACTTGAGTTTCGATGTATATGAATTTGTAAATATGTAAATATTTTATAACTTCCGCTGTGTAATATTTAAATATGGGGGTTGTCACAAAACCTTTATTTTATGTTGTATTAGAAGTGTAAATCTTTTTTGCAGGTTGTAGTTGAGGTTACAAGGGGGATTTATTGGGAGTGTACTGAGAATGATTTTGTTTGCATTGGTTTGTGTAAAATGTTTTTAAAAACAAGAAAAAAACCGGTTTTGTCGACACTTGGGACTCAATTTTTAGGCGAAACTATGGCAAAAATTTTGTAAAAATTGGAACAAAAATTTGACTAAGTAAAATTGGTAGCAACATTAGGTTAGTGTGGCGCCTCTACTCAGCTTACATATGTAGGTTGGGAAGGGGTGTTACATTATCCATTGTAGATCGGGTCTTCACCCTAGAAACATGGATCTTTATCAATTTTAGATCGGGTCTTTACCCGTCAAATATGGATCTTTATCCATTGGAGATCGGGTCTTTACCCATGAAACATGGATGTTTATCCATTGGAGATCGGGTCTTTACCCTTGAAACATGGAATCTTTATCCATTGGAGATCGAGTCTTTACCCTTGAAACATGGATCTTTATCAATTGGGGGTCGGGTCTTTACCCTTGAAACATGGATCTTTATCCATTGGTGGTCAGGTCTTCACCCTTGAAACTTGGATCTTTATCCATTGGAGATTGGGTTTTTACCCTTGAAACATGGATCTTTATCCATTGGAGACCGGGTCTTTACCCTTGAAACATTAATCCTTATCAATTGGAGGTTGGGTCTTTGCCCTTGAAACATGGATCTTTATCTACTGGAGATAGGGTTTTTACCCTTGAAACATGGATCTTTATCCATTGGAGGTCGGGTCTTTACCATTCAAACATGGATCTTTATCCATTGGAGGTTGAGTCTTTTCCCTCGAAACATGGATCTTTGTCCATTAGAGATCGAGTCTTTACCCTTGAAACATGGATCTTTAACCATTAGAGATCGGGTCTTTACACTTGAAGCATGGATCTTTATCCATTGGAGACCGGGTCTTTACCCTTGAAACATGGATCTTCATCCATTGGAGATCGGGACTTTACCATTTAAACATGGATCTTTATCCATTTGAGATAGGGTCTTTACCCTTGAAACATGGATCTTTATCCATTGGAGGTGGTCTTTACCGTTGAAACATGGATCTTTATCCATTGGAGGCCGGGTCTTTACCCTTGAAACATTGATCTTTATCCAATGGAGGTTGAGTCTTTACCCTTGAAACATGGATCTTTATCCATTGGAGATCAGGTCTTTACCCTTGAAACATAGATCTTTAACCATTAGATATCGGGTCTTTACCCTTGAAACAAGGATCTTTATCCATTGGAGATTGGGTTTTTACCCTTTAAACATGGATCTTTATCCATTGGTGGTCGGGTATTTACCCTTGAAACATGGATCTTTATCCATTGGAGGTCGGGTCTTTACCCTTGAAAGTTGGATCTTTATCCATTGGAGTTGGGGTCTTTACCCTTGAACAATGGATCTTTATCCATTGGACATTGGGTCTTTACCCTTGAAAATTGGGTCTTTATCCATTGGAGATCGGGTCTTTACCCTTCAAACATGGATTCTTTATCCATTGCAGATCAAGTCTTTACACTTGGAACATGGATCTTTTTCCATCAGAGATCAGGTCTTTACCCTTGAAATATGTATCTTTATCCTTTGGAAATTGGGTCTTTACCCTTGCAACATGGATCTTTATCCATTAGAGATCTGGTCTTTACCCTAGAAACATGGAACTTTATCCAATGGAGATCGGGTCTTCACCCTTGAAATATGGATCTTTATCCAATGGAAATCGGGTCTTTACCCTTGAAACATGGATCTTTATCAATTGGAGATCGGGTCTTTACCCTTGAAACATGGATCTTTATCCACTAGAGATCGGGTCTTTACACTTGAAACATGGAGCTTTAGCCATTTAAGATTGGGTTTTTACCCTTGAAACATGGATCTTTATCCATTGGATATTAGGTTTTTACCCATGAAACATGGATCTTTATCCATTGGAGATCGGATCTTTACCCTTGAAACATGGATCCTTATCAATTGGAGGTTGGGTCTTTACCCTTGCAACATGATCTTTATCCATTGGAGGTCGGGTCTTTTCCCTTGAAACATGGATCTTTATCCATTGGAGATAGGGTCTTTACCCTTGAAACATGGGTCTTTTTCCATTGGAGATTTGGTCATTACCTTCGAAACATGGATCTTTATCCATTGAAGATCGGGTCTTCACTCTTGAAACATGGATCATTATCCATTGTAGATCAGGTCTTCACCCTTGAAACAGGGATCTTTATCAATTTTAGATCGGGTCTTTACCCTTCAAACATGGATCTTTATCCATTGGAGGTCGGGTCTTTACCCGTGAAACATGGATGTTTATCCATTGGAGATCGGGTCTTTACCCTTGAAACATGGAATCTTTATCCATTATAGATAGAGTCTTTACCCTTGAAACATGGATCTTTATCAATTGGAGGTCGGGTCTTTACCCTTGAAACATGGATCTTTATCCATTGGTGGTCGGGTATTTACCCTTGAAACATGGATCTTTATGCATTGGAGATCGGGTCTTTACCCTTGAAACATGGAGTCTTTATCCATTGGTGGTCGGGTATTTACCCTTGAAACTTTGATCTTTATCCATTGGAGTTCGGGTCTTTACCCTTGAAACATGGATTCTTTATCCATTGCAGATCGAGTCTTTATCCTTGGAACATGGATCTTTTTCCATCAGAGATCAGGTCTTTACCCTTGAAATATGGATCTTCATCCTTTGGAAATTGGGTCTTTATCCTTGCAACATGGATTTTATCCATTAGAGATCTAGTCTTTACCCTTGAAACATGGAACTTTATCCAATGGAGATCGGGTCTTCACCCTTGAAATATGGATCTTTATCCATTGGAAATCGGGTCTTTACCCTTTCGGACTAGATCTGATGATGTTCCTAAGACAGCCTTTCGGACCAGGTATGGGCATTATGAGTTTTTAGTAATGCCATTTGGTTTGACGAATGCACCTGCAGCTTTTATGGACTTAATGAATAGGGTGTTTAGACCCTACTTGGATCAGTTTGTGGTAGTGTTTATTGATGATATTCTGGTGTATTCGCGGAATAAAGAGGAACATGACAAGCATCTGCGGATTGTGTTGCAGATTTTGAGAGAGAAGCAGTTGTTTTCTAAACTGTCGAAGTGTGAGTTTTGGTTGGACCAGGTAGCTTTTCTCGATCATATAGTTTCAGCAGAGGGTATTAGAGTTGATCCGAGTAAAGTTGAAGCTATTTTGAATTGGAGTCCACCAAAGTCAGTGACTGAAGTTAGAACTTTCTGGGTTTGGCAGGCTATTACCGACGGTTTGTGAAAGGGTTTTCTTTTATAGCTACTCCACTTACCAGATTGCTTCGAAAGGGGGTTAGATTTGTATGGACAGATCAGTGTCACGCTAGCTTTGAACAGTTGAGGGAAATGTTGACTCAAGCGCCTGTTCTTACTTTACCTGTAGAAGGCAAACCATATGTGTTCTACAGTGATGCTTCACATAGTGGTTTGGGTTGTGTTTTGATGCAAGAAGGTAAAGTGATAGCTTATGCATCTCGACAGTTGAAACCGCATGAGCATAATTATCCGACCCATGATTTGGAGCTAGCAGCCATTGTGTTTGCATTGAAGATTTGGCGACACTATTTGTTTGGGGAGAAATGTTTCATCTACACTGATCACAAAAGCTTGAAATATTTGGGTGTCCAAAAAGAGCTCAATCTTCGACAGAGGAGGTGGTTGGAATTGATTAAAGACTACGACTGTTTGATTGATTATCATCCAGGTAAAGCAAATGTTGTTGCTGATGCCTTGAGTCGGAAGTCTTTGGCAGGTTTGACTGTTTATTCGCTCTCGTTGCTTGTTGAGTTGAGAGCATTGCATGCCAGTTTTGTATCTTTTGATGATGGTGCATTGTTGGCACAGTTGCAAGTGAAACCAGTTTTGTTAGATCAGATTAAAGAGGCTCAGTGGGCTGATGAAAAGATTCAGAAGATTGTTTCAGATTGCCAGAACGGGAAAAGTAGAGATTTTATTGTGAGAAATGATGGGAGTCTCTGGTTTAAGAACAGATTGTGTGTACCGGATGATGCTGATTTGAGAAGGATCATTTTAGAAGAAGCACATCAGTCGGTGTTTGCTATGCATCCGGGTAATATCAAGATGTATCATGATTTGAGGCAACATTACTGGTGGTCCGGTATGAAAAGAGACATAGCTGAGTTTGTATCCAGATGTCTCACATGTCAGAGGGTAAAAGCTGAGCATCAAGTTCCCACAGGGTTACTTCAACCGTTGTCAGTGCCTGAATGGAAATGGGAAAGAGTGACCATGGATTTTGTGTCTGGTTTGCCATTGACACAAAGGAAACATGATGCCATATGGGTGATTGTTGATAGGTTGACTAAGACAGCTCGTTTCCTTCAGGTTCAGATGAATTTTTCTTTGGAAAGATTAGCTGAGCTGTATATCCATGAGATTGTGAAGTTGCATGGTGTCCCAATTTCTTTAGTGTCTGATCGAGATCCCCGGTTTACTTCAAGATTTTGGAAGAGTTTGCATAGTGCTTTGGGTTCTCGACTGCACTTCAGCACTGCTTTTCATCCACAGTCGGATGGACAGTCAGAGAGGGTGATACAGATTATTGAGGATATGTTGAGAAGCTGTGTTATTGATTTCTCTGGAAGTTGGGACAGATTTCTACCGCTTGTGGAGTTTTCTTATAACAACAGCCATCAATCCAGCATTGGTATGTCACCATTTGAAGCATTGTATGGCAGACGGTGTAGGACACCTTTATGTTGGAGTGAACTTGGTGAAAGTAAGTTAATTGGGCCTGATTTGATTAAAGAAACTGAAGAGAAAGTGAAGTTGATTCGAGGCAGATTGAAAGCAGCTTCAGACCGACAGAAGTCTTATGCAGATCTGAAAAGGAGAGACATTGAGTATTATGTGGGAGATAAGGTATTTTTGAAAGTATCTCCTTGGAAGAAGATTTTGAGGTTCGGTCGAAAAGGGAAATTGAGTCCTCGATTCATTGGACAGTATGAAGTTTTAGAGAGAGTTGGGCCAGTTGCTTATCGGCTTGCTCTACCACCTGAGTTGGATCGTATCCATAATGTATTCCATGTTTCTATGTTGAGGAGATACAGATCGGATCCATCTCATGTGTTGCCGATTGAATCTATTGAAGTGAGTCCTGATTTGACATTTGAAGAGGAACCAGTTGCTATATTGGCTCGTGATGTGAAGGAGTTAAGAAACAAAAGAGTGCCACTTGTAAAGATTTTGTGGAAAAATCATGCAAAAGAAGAAGCAACTTGGGAAAGTGAACAAACCATGCGAGATCAGTATCCTCAGTTGTTTCAGACTTGATATCAGGTAATTTCGAGGACGAAATTTCTTTTTAGAGGGGGAGAATTGTAATATCCTCATGTATGTCCTAGAAGTTTTGATTATGTTGTTATTGTTATTGTTATTGTTGTTGTTGTTGTTGTTGGTTTAAAATGTGATTGAATGTATATGTTAGGTGATAAGAAAAGGAATTGGTAAGAGAATGCTTATGTATATGTGTTTTGGGAAAGAAAGAGGGTTTAGAGAAAAGTGTATATGTTGTTTATATGATGATATATATAACATATACATAAGTCAAAGGGAGAGTCAATGGAAGAGAGATATTTTTTTGGGATATGTGAAATTACTATAATGGGCTTATAAGAGACAAGAGGTTAGTTATATGGATAAGGGTGTTTTGGTAATTACTTGAATTGAAACTCATGGTGGAGATTTAAAGAAGGATTGACTTTGTTTCTTCATCATTTTTTTCTCTTTTTCTTGGTTGTAGTGGCCGGCTCCTCCATAGACAAAGGAAAGCAAGAGGTGAAGAGAGGATCTTGATGTGTTGAGCTCAAATTGAAGGAAGATTAAGTGATCAAGTGTTTATTTAAGAAGTTTTTAACTAAGGTAAGATCTTTCCTTTGATTCCTTTTATTCTTTTGAAGTACTATTTGAAATTCATTAGAGTTTGTTGAATTGATGATGGGATGTAGTTGTGTTTTGTATTCAAGTGTAAATTTGGTTTTAAGTTAATAATTTAAATAGGTGTTGTTGTTGGAAGTGAAGGATGTTGATTTTGGAAGATGGAGAAGGATATTGGTTTTAGGGTTTTGAGATGGTTTGTGTTTAAATGTATTATGAATGTTTTGTGAAGTGATTCTTGTGATGAATTTGTGTTTAGAACATTGTTTCCATTCATTTGAACCATGCTATATTGTGTATGATGAGTTGAAGTGCAATTGGAGGAAAGTTGTGCATGTTAGGGTTTTAATTCATGGGTGACACGGCAAAAGGGAAAGAGAGACACGGCCAAGCCAAGGGATTTTGGGCGTGTTGGATTGGTTTTTGAGAGACACGGCCGTGTCCCCTAGTCGTGTTAGCTACTGTGATTTTTGGTTGAGAGACACGGCCACAAGCTTGGCTGTGTCCCTCAAGTGGGCTGCCCGTGTCCCTCAAATGTGTTGGTTAGGATTTTTTTTATTCTTTGTTCTAATTGCATTGTTATGATTCTTCAAAGGTATTTTGGTACCTAAACCTAAACATAAACACTTTAAACATACTTCAAACAAAGAATGCCCTAATCAAATGGATGTGGAAGATCCTAAAACTATGAATGATGTAGAGTGTTCTTTGCCCTAATTGCATTATTGAGATTGAACAATGTTATGTTATGCATTGTGAATGGTAATGTGTTTCATGAGTAATGTATATTGAAATGTTATATCAAAAATGCTATGATAATTCAATTGAATGATATATGGCATGTTTGCCTAATTGATGAGGAGAATTGAGAAAGAGTTTGATAAAGAGAATAATGAAATAATGGCATGTTTAATATGTTATTCAGTTTCAGAGTTCTGGTTTTTGGAGGCATGCCTATTTAATGAAAGGTAACAGTCTTGCCGGGTTGAGGATCTCTTCAAATTGAGTTGAATTGAGGTCCAAGAGACTGGGTCTGTTACACTATGATAATTGATATTATGAGATATTTGATTTGTAACAGTCTTGCCGGGTTGAGGATCTCCTCGAGTTAGATGAGTTGATGATCCAAGAGACTGGGTCTGTTACGCTATCCATGGATAGAGATATATATGTATATGTTGCCTACGGGCTTAATAATGGTGTTTATGAACCAAAGCAGTAACTCTGAATTCTGAATATCGTATTAAATACTTGATGGGCCCATAGGTGTCTAGGTTTTATGTATATCATAAATGATGTCCTAATGTAATGAAATGTTAATATTACTTAAATGATGAAACGGAATATTGTCTGTTGAGTATGATCTTTATTGATTGAGAGTGTATCATTGATGTTGATTTATTAATACAAATGTGAAACATTGCATTGCACTAAAGCACAACATTAGCATGAATTGTCTTACTAAGCCCTTGGCTTAGCGCGATAGTGTTTAATCGCGCAGGTGATAGAGTTGATAGAGTTGAACCCGAGAGCTTTTCGAGACCGAGTGAGAGTAGACGTTGAAGAGTTGATTTTGGGAACTTAAAGATCAGAGAAGAATTGCCAATCATGTATAACTCTTTCATATTTTGTAAATATTGTTTATAATGTAAATATATGTATAATTGTAAATACGTATTCAAATGCTTTCATATATGTAAATATTTTCTATATTCCGCTGCGTATTAACTAAATGTATTTATATATCTATTTTGTTTTATATTACAAATTGATGACTTATTTTCTGTAATGTATATGAGAAAGATGATGGTATTATTTAAAATGTTTTGAATGTTAATAAAATCCATAGCATTCCTATATTCGATACATGTATACTACATTGTGGTGTATGTAGTGTGTATGTATTGGGTGTGGGGGTGTTACAATTGTTTTGGTATCAGAGCCTAGGTTTGAGATTCTCAACCTAGGTCACGTATAAGAAAAAGAATATTTTTACTTAAAAAGTGAATTTTTGAATAACATACATGTTTGGGATTGGCAATCTCTGATCTTTAATAAGATGTATTCTACTGTGTTTGCAGAAATAGGTTGTGATGGATCCTCATTTCCGTCAGTCAGTTGAGGGTAGTGAGGAGAGCGTAGCTCCAGAGGATAGAGCTAGAGTTGATAGTGCTGGGGAGGCACCTGCTTCGGTGTCGGGCAGACCAGTTGGTGAGGAGGTTCCGCCAGCTTGGCTTAGGCATGTGGTTGAGGCTTTGAGGCAAGCACCAGTGCAACCTTGAAACATGGATATTTATCAATTAGAAATCGGGTCTTTATCCTTGAAACATGGATCTTTATCCACTAGAGATCAAGTCTTTACACTTGAAACATGGATCTTTAGCCATTTAAGATTGGGTTTTTACCCTTGAAACATGGATCTTTATCCATTGGAGATTGGGTTTTTACCCATGAAACATGGATCTTTATCCATTGGAGATCGGGTCTTTACCCTTGAAACATGGATCCTTATCAATTGGAGGTCGGGTCTTTACCCTTGCAACATGGATCTTTATCCATTTGGGGGTCGGGTCTTTGCCCTTGAAACGTGGATCTTTATCCATTGGGGATAGGGTCTTTACCCTTGAAACATGGATCTTTTTCCATTAGAGATTGGGTCATTACCCTCGAATCATGGACCTTTATCCATTGGAGTTGGGGTCTTTACCCTTGAACAATGGATCTTTATCCATTGGACATTGGGTCTTTACCCTTGAAACGTGGATCTTTATTCATTGGAGATCGGGTCTTTACCCTTCAAACATGGATTCTTTATCCATTGTTGATCGAGTCTTTACCCTTGGAACTTGGATCTTTTTCCATCAGAGATTAGGTCTTTACACTTGAAATATGGATCTTTATCCTTTGGAAATTGGGTCAACATGGATCCTTATCCATTAGAGATATGGTCATTACCCTTGAAACATAGAACTTTATCCAATGGAGATCGGGTCTTCACCCTTGAACTATGGATCTTTATCCATTGGAAATCGGGTCTTTACCCTTGAAACATGGATCTTTATCAATTGGAGATCGGGCCTTTACCCTTGAAACATGGATCTTTATCCACTAGAGATCGGGTCTTTACACTTGAAACATGGATCTTTAGCCATTTAAGATTGGGTTTTTACCCTTCAAACATGGATCTTTATCCATTGGAGATTGGGTTTTTACCCATGAAACATGGATCTTTATCCATTGGAGATCGGGTCTTTACCCTTGAAACATGGATCCCTATCAATTGGAGGTCAGGTCTTTACCCTTGCAACATGGATCTTTACCATTGGAGGTCAGGTCTTTGCCCTTGAAACATGGATCTTTATCCATTGGAGATCGGGTCTTTACCCTTGAAACATGGATCCTTATCAATTGGAGGTCGGGTCTTTACCCTTGCAACATGGATCTTTATCCATTGGAGGTCGGGTCTTTGCCCTTGAAACATGGATCTTTATCCATTGAAGATAGGGTCTTTACCCTTGAAACATGGATCTTTTTTCCATTGGAGATTGGGTCATTACCCTTGAAACATGGATCCTTATCCATTGAAGATCGGGTCTCACTCTTGAAACATGGATCTTTATCCATTGTAGATCGGGTCTTCACCCTTGAAACATGGATCTTTATCAATTTTAGATCGGGTCTTTACCCTTCAAACATGGATCTTTATCCATTGGAGATCGGGTCTTTACCCGTGAAACATGGATTTTAATCCATTGCAGATCGGGTCTTTACCCTTGAAACATGGAATCTTTATCCATCGGAGATCGAGTCTTTACCCTTCAAACATGGATCTTTATCAATTGAAGGTCGGGTCTTTACCCTTGAAACATGGATCTTTATCCATTGGTGGTCGGGTATTTACCCTTGAAACATGGATCTTTATCGATTGGAGATTGGGTCTTTACCCTTGAAACATGGAATCTTTATCCATTGGGGATCGGGTCTTTACCCTTGAAACATTGATCTTTATCAATTGGAGGTCGGGTCTTTACCCTTGAAACATGGATCTTTATCCATTGGTGACCGGGTATTTACCCTTGAAACATGGATCTTTATCCATTGGAAGTTGGGTCTATACCCTTGAAACTTGGATCTTTATCCATTGGAGTTGGGGTCTTTACCCCTGAACAATGGATCTTTATCCATTGGACATTGGGTCTTTACCCTTGAAACTTGGATCATTATCAATTGGAGATCGGGTCTTTACACTTGAAACATGGATTCTTTATCCATTGCAGATCGAGTCTTTACACTTGGAACATCGATCTTTTTTTCATTAGAGATCAGGTCTTTACCCTTGAAATATGGATCTTCATCCTTTGGAAATTGGGTCTTTACCCTTGCAACATGGATCTTTATCCATTAGAGATCGGGTCTTCACCCTTGAAACATGGAACTTTATCCAATTGGAGATCGGGTCTTTACCCTTGAAGCATGGATCTTTATCCACTAGAGATCGGGTCTTTACACTTGAAACATGGATCTTTAGCCATTTAAGATTGGGTTTTTACCCTTGAAACATGGATCTTTATCCATTGGAGATTGGGTTTTTACCCATGAAACATGGATCTTTGTCCATTAGCGATCGGGTCTTTACCGTTGAAATATGGATCCTTATCAATTGGAGGTCGGGTCTTTACCCTTGCAACATGGATCTTTATCCATTGGAGGTCGGGTCTTTGCACTTGAAACATGGATCTTTATCCATTGGAGATAGGGTCTTTACCCTTGAAACATGGATCTTTTTCCATTGGAGATTGGGTCATTACCCTCGAAACATGGATCTTTATCCATTGAAGATCGCGTCTTCACTCTTGAAACATGGATCTTTATCCATTGTAGATCGGGTCTTCACCCTTGAAACATGGATCTTTATCATTTTTAGATCGGGTCTTTACCCTTGAAACATGGATCTTTATCCATTGGAGATCGGGTCTTTACCCGTGAAACATGGATGTTTATCCATTGGAGATCGGGTCTTTACCCTTTAAACATGGATCTTTATCCATTGGTGGTCGGGTCTTTACCCTTGAAACTTGGATCTTTATCCATTGGAGTTGGGGTCTTTACCCTTGAACAATGGATCTTTATCCACTGGACATTGGGTCTTTACCCTTGAAACTTTGATCTTTATCCATTGGAGATTGGGTCTTTACCCTTGAAACATGGATTCTTTATCCATTGTAGATCGAGTCTTTACCCTTGGAACATGGATCTTTTTCCATCAGAGATGAGGTCTTTACCCTTGAAATATGGATCTTTATCCTTTGGAAATTGGGTCATTACCCTTGCAACATGGATCTTTATCCATTAGAGATCGGGTCTTTATCCTTGAAACATGGAACTTTATCTAATGGAGATCGGGTCTTCACCCTTGAAATATGGATCTTTATCCATTGGAAATTGGGTCTTTACCCTTGAAACATGGATCATTATCAATTGGAGATCGGGTCTTTACCCTTGAAACATGGATCTCTATCCACTAGAGATCGGGTCTTTACACTTGAAACATGGATCTTTAGCCATTTAAGATTGGGTTTTCACCCTTGAAACATGTATCTTTATCCATTGGAGGTTGGGTGTTTACCCTTGAAACATGGATCTTTATCCATTGGTGGTCGGGTATTTACCCTTGAAACATGGATCTTTATCGATTGGAGATTGGGTCTTTACCCTTGAAACATGGAATCTTTATCCATTGGGGATCGGGTCTTTACCCTTGAAACATGGATCTTTATCAATTGGAGGTCGGGTCTTTACCCTTGAAACATGGATCTTTATCCATTGGTGACCGGGTATTTACCCTTGAAACATGGATCTTTATCCATTGGAAGTTGGGTCTATACCCTTGAAACTTGGATCTTTATCCATTGGAGTTGGGGTCTTTACCCCTGAACAATGGATCTTTATCCATTGGACATTGGGTCTTTACCCTTGAAACTTGGATCATTATCAATTGGAGATCGGGTCTTTACACTTGAAACATGGATTCTTTATCCATTGCAGATCGAGTCTTTACCCTTGGAACATCGATCTTTTTTTCATTAGAGATCAGGTCTTTACCCTTGAAATATGGATCTTCATCCTTTGGAAATTGGGTCTTTACCCTTGCAACATGGATCTTTATCCATTAGAGATCGGGTCTTCACCCTTGAAACATGGAACTTTATCCAATTGGAGATCGGGTCTTTACCCTTGAAGCATGGATCTTTATCCACTAGAGATCGGGTCTTTACACTTGAAACATGGATCTTTAGCCATTTAAGATTGGGTTTTTACCCTTGAAACATGGATCTTTATCCATTGGAGATTGGGTTTTTAACCATGAAACATGGATCTTTATCCATTGGCGATCGGGTCTTTACCGTTGAAATATGGATCCTTATCAATTGGAGGTCGGGTCTTTACCCTTGCAACATGGATCTTTATCCATTGGAGGTCGGGTCTTTGCACTTGAAACATGGATCTTTATCCATTGGAGATAGGGTCTTTACCCTTGAAACATGGATCTTTTTCCATTGGAGATTGGGTCATTACCCTCGAAACATGGATCTTTATCCATTGAAGATCGGGTCTTCACTCTTGAAACATGGATCTTTATCCATTGTAGATCGGGTCTTCACCCTTGAAACATGGATCTTTATCAATTTTAGATCGGGTCTTTACCCTTGAAACATGGATCTTTATCCATTGGAGATCGGGTCTTTACCCGTGAAACATGGATGTTTATCCATTGGAGATCGGGTCTTTACCCATCAAACATGGATCTTTATCCATTGGTGGTCGGGTCTTTACCCTTGAAACTTGGATCTTTATCCATTGGAGTTGGGGTCTTTACCCTTGAACAATGGATCTTTATCCATTGGACATTGGGTCTTTACCCTTGAAACTTTGATCTTTATCCATTGGAGATTGGGTCTTTACCCTTGAAACATGGATTCTTTATCCATTGTAGATCGAGTCTTTACCCTTGGAACATGGATCTTTTTCCATCAGAGATCAGGTCTTTACCCTTGAAATATGGATCTTTATCCTTTGAAAATTGGGTCTTTACCCTTGCAACATGGATCTTTATCCATTAGAGATCGGGTCTTTATCCTTGAAACATGGAACTTTATCTAATGGAGATCGGGTCTTCACCCTTGAAATATGGATCTTTATCCATTGGAAATCGGGTCTTTACCCTTGAAACATGGATCATTATCAATTGGAGATCGGGTCTTTACCATTGAAACATGGATCTCTATCCACTAGAGATCGGGTCTTTACACTTGAAACATGGATCTTTAGCCATTTAAGATTGGGTTTTTACCCTTGAAACATGTATCTTTATCCATTGGAGGTCGGGTCTTTACCCTTGAAACATGGATCTTTATCCATTGGTGGCCGGGTATTTACCCTTGAAACATGGATCTTTATCCATTGGAGGTCGGGTCTTTACCCTTGAAACTTGGATCTTTATCCATTGAAGTTGGGGTCTTTACCCTTGAACAATGGATCTTTATCCATTGGACATTGGGTCTTTACCCTTGAAACATGGATTCTTCATCCATTGCAGATTGAGTCTTTACCCTTGGAACATCGATCTTTTTCTATCAGAGATTAGGTCTTTACCCTTGAAATATGGATCTTTATCCTTTGGAAATTGGGTCTTTACCCTTGCA
Source organism: Garcia nutans (assembly GCA_947685225.1). Classification (NCBI taxonomy): domain Eukaryota; kingdom Viridiplantae; phylum Streptophyta; class Magnoliopsida; order Malpighiales; family Euphorbiaceae; genus Garcia; species Garcia nutans. Next base: position 30,780,105 of record CANTUV010000011.1, on the reverse strand, counting down.
ACATGGATCTTTATCCTTTGGAAATTGGGTCTTTACCCTTGCAACATGGATCTTTATCCATTAGAGATCGGGTCTTTACCCTTCAAACATGGAACTTTATCCAATGGAGATCGGGTCCTCACCCTTGAAATATGGTTCTTTATCCATTGGAAATCGAGTCTTTACCCTTGAAACATGGATCTTTATCAATTGGAGATCGGGTCTTTACCCTTGAAACATGGATCCTTATCCACTAGAGATCGGGTCTTTACACTTGAAAAATGGATCTTTACCCATTTAAGATCGGGTTTTTACCCTTGAAACATGGATCTTTACCCATTGGAGATTGGGTTTTTACCCTTGAAACATGGATCTTTATCCATTGGAGATCGGGTTTTTACCCATGAAACATGGATCCTTATCCATTGGAGATCGGGTCTTTACCCTTGCAACATCGATCCTTATCAATTGGAGGTCGGGACTTTGCCCTTGCAACATGGATCTTTATCCATTGGAGGTCGGGTCTTTGCCCTTGAAACATGGATCTTTATCCATTGGAGATAGGGTCTTTGCCCTTGAAACATGGATCTTTTTCCATTGGAGATTGGGTCATTACCCTCGAAACATGGATCTTTATCCATTGAATATCGGGTCTTCACTCCTGAAACATATATCTTTATCCATTATAGATCGGGTCTTCACCCTTGAAACATGGATCTTTATCCATTGGAGATCGGGTCTTTACCCGTGAAACATGGATGTTTATCCATTGGAGATCGGGTCTTTACCCTTGAAACATGGAATCTTTATCCATTGGAGATCAAGTCTTTACCCTTGGAACATGGATCTTTAACCATTAGATATCAGGTCTTTACCCTTGAAATATGGATCTTTATCCTTTGGAAATTGGGTCTTCACCCTTGCAACATGGATCTTTATCCATTAGAGATCGGGTCTTTGCCCTTGAAACATGTATCTTTATCAATTATAGATCGGGTCTCCACCCTTGAAATATGGATTGTTATCCATTGGAAATCTAGACTTTACCCTTGAAACATGGATCTTTATGCATTGGAGGTCGGGACTTTACCCTTGAAACATGGATCTTTATACATTGGAGATCGGGTCTTTACCTTTGAACCATGGATCTTTATCCACTAGAGATCGGGTCTTCACCCTGGAAACATGGATCTTTATCCATTAGAGATCGGGCCTTTACCCTTGAGACATGGATCTTTATCCATTGAAGGTCGGGTCTTTACCCTAGTAACATGGACCTTTTTCATTGGAGGTCAGGTCTCTACCTTAGAAACATGGATCTTTATCCATTGGAGATCGGATCTTTATGCTTTAAACATGGATCTTTATCCAACGGAGATCGGGTCTTTACCATTCAAACATGGATCTTTATGCATTGGAGATAGTGTCTTTACCCTTGAAACATGGATCTTTATCCATTAGGGGTCGGGTCTTTACCATTGAAACATGGATCTTTAACCATTGGAGGTCGGGTCCTTACCCTTGAAACATGGATCTTTATCAATTGGAGGCTGAGTCTTTACCCTTGAAACATGGATCTTTACCCATTAGAGATCGGGTCTTTACCCTTGAAACATGTATCTTTATCAATTAGAGATCGGGTCTCCACCCTTGAAATATGGATTCTTATCCATTGGAAATCTAGACTTTACCATTGAAACATGGATCTTCAACCATTATAGATCAGGTCTTTACCCTTGAAATATGGATCTTTATCCTTTGGAAATTGGGTCTTCACCCTTGCAACATGGATCTTTATCCATTAGAGATCGGGTCTTTACCCTTGAAACATGTATCTTTATCAATTAGAGATTGGGTCTCCACCCTTGAAATATGGATCCTTATCCATTGTAAATCTGGACTTTACCCTTAAAACATGGATCTTTATCCATTGGAGATCGGGTCTTTACCCTTCAAACATGGATCTTTATACATTGGAGATCGGGTCTTTACCTTTGAACCATGGATCTTTATCCACTAGAGATCGGGTCTTCACCCTGGAAACATGGATCTTTATCCATTAGAGATCGGGCCTTTACCCTTGAGACATGGATCTTTATCCATTGAAGGTCGGGTCTTTACCCTAGAAACATGGACCTTTTTCATTGGTGGTCAGGTCTTTACCTTAGAAACATGGATCTTTATCCATTGGAGATCGGATCTTTATGCTTTAAACATGGATCTTTATCCAACGGAGATCGGGTCTTTACCATTCAAACATGGATCTTTATCCATTGGACATTGGGTCTTTACCCTTGAAACATGGATTCTTCATCCATTGCAGATTGAGTCTTTACCCTTGGAACATCGATCTTTTTCTATCAGAGATTAGGTCTTTACCCTTGAAATATGGATCTTTATCCTTTGGAAATTGGGTCTTTACCCTTGCAACATGGATCTTTATCCTTTGGAAATTGGGTCTTTACCCTTGCAACATGGATCTTTATCCATTAGAGATCGGGTCTTTACCCTTCAAACATGGAACTTTATCCAATGGAGATCGGGTCCTCACCCTTGAAATATGGTTCTTTATCCATTGGAAATCGAGTCTTTACCCTTGAAACATGGATCTTTATCAATTGGAGATCGGGTCTTTACCCTTGAAACATGGATCCTTATCCACTAGAGATCGGGTCTTTACACTTGAAAAATGGATCTTTACCCATTTAAGATCGGGTTTTTACCCTTGAAACATGGATCTTTACCCATTGGAGATTGGGTTTTTACCCTTGAAACATGGATCTTTATCCATTGGAGATCGGGTTTTTACCCATGAAACATGGATCCTTATCCATTGGAGATCGGGTCTTTACCCTTGCAACATCGATCCTTATCAATTGGAGGTCGGGTCTTTGCCCTTGCAACATGGATCTTTATCCATTGGAGGTCGGGTCTTTGCCCTTGAAACATGGATCTTTATCCATTGGAGATAGGGTCTTTGCCCTTGAAACATGGATCTTTTTCCATTGGAGATTGGGTCATTACCCTCGAAACATGGATCTTTATCCATTGAATATCGGGTCTTCACTCCTGAAACATATATCTTTATCCATTATAGATCGGGTCTTCACCCTTGAAACATGGATCTTTATCCATTAGAGATCGGGTCTTTACCCGTGAAACATGGATGTTTATCCATTGGAGATCGGGTCTTTACCCTTGAAACATGGAATCTTTATCCATTGGAGATCAAGTCTTTACCCTTGGAACATGGATCTTTAACCATTAGATATCAGGTCTTTACCCTTGAAATATGGATCTTTATCCTTTGGAAATTGGGTCTTCACCCTTGCAACATGGATCTTTATCCATTAGAGATCGGGTCTTTGCCCTTGAAACATGTATCTTTATCAATTATAGATCGGGTCTCCACCCTTGAAATATGGATTGTTATCCATTGGAAATCTAGACTTTACCCTTGAAACATGGATCTTTATGCATTGGAGGTCGGGACTTTACCCTTGAAACATGGATCTTTATACATTGGAGATCGGGTCTTTACCTTTGAACCATGGATCTTTATCCACTAGAGATCGGGCCTTCACCCTGGAAACATGGATCTTTATCCATTAGAGATCGGGCCTTTACCCTTGAGACATGGATCTTTATCCATTGAAGGTCGGGTCTTTACCCTAGTAACATGGACCTTTTTCATTGGAGGTCAGGTCTCTACCTTAGAAACATGGATCTTTATCCATTGGAGATCGGATCTTTATGCTTTAAACATGGATCTTTATCCAACGGAGATCGGGTCTTTACCATTCAAACATGGATCTTTATGCATTGGAGATAGTGTCTTTACCCTTGAAACATGGATCTTTATCCATTAGGGGTCGGGTCTTTACCATTGAAACATGGATCTTTAACCATTGGAGGTCGGGTCCTTACCCTTGAAACATGGATCTTTATCAATTGGAGGCTGAGTCTTTACCCTTGAAACATGGATCTTTACCCATTAGAGATCGGGTCTTTACCCTTGAAACATGTATCTTTATCAATTAGAGATCGGGTCTCCACCCTTGAAATATGGATTCTTATCCATTGGAAATCTAGACTTTACCATTGAAACATGGATCTTCAACCATTATAGATCAGGTCTTTACCCTTGAAATATGGATCTTTATCCTTTGGAAATTGGGTCTTCACCCTTGCAACATGGATCTTTATCCATTAGAGATCGGGTCTTTACCCTTGAAACATGTATCTTTATCAATTAGAGATTGGGTCTCCACCCTTGAAATATGGATCCTTATCCATTGTAAATCTGGACTTTACCCTTAAAACATGGATCTTTATCCATTGGAGATCGGGTCTTTACCCTTCAAACATGGATCTTTATACATTGGAGATCGGGTCTTTACCTTTGAACCATGGATCTTTATCCACTAGAGATCGGGTCTTCACCCTGGAAACATGGATCTTTATCCATTAGAGATCGGGCCTTTACCCTTGAGACATGGATCTTTATCCATTGAAGGTCGGGTCTTTACCCTAGAAACATGGACCTTTTTCATTGGTGGTCAGGTCTTTACCTTAGAAACATGGATCTTTATCCATTGGAGATCGGATCTTTATGCTTTAAACATGGATCTTTATCCAACGGAGATCGGGTCTTTACCATTCAAACATGGATCTTTATCCATTGGAGATAGTGTCTTTACCCTTGAAACATGGATCTTTATCCATTAGGGGTCGGGTCTTTACCATTGAAACATGGATCTTTATCCATTGGAGGTCGGGTCCTTACCCTTGAAACACGGATCTTTATCAATTGGAGGCTGAGTCTTTACCCTTGAAACATGGATCTTTACCCATTAGAGATCGGGTCTTTACCCTTGAAACATGGATCTTCAACCATTATAGATCGAGTCTTTACCCTTGTACCATGGATCTTTATCCATTGGTGATTGGGTTTTTACCCTTAAAACATGGATCTTTATCCATTAGAGATTGGGTCTTTACCCTTGATACATGGATCTTTATTATTTGGAGGTCGGGTTTTACCCTTGAAACATGGATCTTTATCCATTGGAGGTCAGGTATTTACCCTTGAAACATGGATCGTTATCCATTGGAGGTTGGGTCTTTACCCTTGAAACATGGATTTTAATCCGTTGGAGTTGGAGTGTTTACCCTTGAAACATTGATCATTATCCATTGGACATTGGGTGTTTACCCTTAAAACATGGATCTTTATCCATTGAAGATCGGGTCTTCACCCTTGAAACATGGTTCTTTATCCATTTTAGATCAGGTCTTTACTCTTGAAACATGGATCTTTATCCATTGGAGATCTGGTCTTTACCCTTGAAACATGGATTCTTTATCCATTGTAGATTGAGTCTCTACCCTTGGAACATGGATCTTTATCCATCAGAGATCATGTCTTTACCCTTGAAATATGGATCCTTATCCTTTGGAAATTGGGTCTTTACCCTTGCAACAAGGATCTTTATCCATTAGAGATCAGGTCTTTACCCTTGAAACATGGATCTTTATCCAATCGAGATCGGGTCTTCACCCTTGAAATATGGATATTTATCCATTGGAAATCGGGTCTTTACCCTTGAAACATGGATCTTTATCCATTGGAGATCGGGTCTTTACCCCTGAAACATGGATCTTTATCCATTAGAGATCGGGTCTTTATCTTCGAAACATGGATCTTTATCAACTAGAGATCGGGTCTTTACCCCTGAAACATGGATCTTCAGCCATTTATGATCGGGTCTTTACCCTTGAAACATGGATCTTTATCCATTGGAGAATGGGTTTTTACCCTTGAAACATGGATCCTTATCAATTGGAGGTCGGGTCTTTACCCTTCAAACATGGATCTGTATCCATTGGAGATGGGGTCTTTACCCTTGAACCATGGATCTTTATCCATTGGAGATTGGGTCTTTACCCTCAAAACATGGATCTTTATCCATTGAAGATCGGGTCTTCACTCTTGAAACATGGATCTTTATCCATTGTAGATCGGGTCTTCACCCTTGAAACATGGATCTTTATCAATTTTAGATCGGGTCTTTACCCTTGAAACATTAATCTTTATCCATTGGAGTTTTTGTCTTTACCCTTGAAACATGGATTCTTTATCCAATAGAGATCGAGATCTTTACCCTTGGAACATGGATCTTTATCCATTAGAGATCAGGTCTTTACCCTTGAAATATGGATCTTTATCCTTTGAAAATTGGTTCTTTACCCTTGCAACATGGATCTTTATGCATTAGAGATCGAGTCTTTACCCTTGAAACATGGATCTTTATCAAATGGAGATCGGGTCTTTACACTTGAAACATGGATCTTTATCCATTGGAAATTGTTTCTTTACCCTTGCAACATGGATCTTTATGCATTAGAGATCGGGTCTTTACCCTTGAAACATGGATCTTTATCCAATTGAGATCGGGTCTTTACCCTTGAAACAGGTATCTTTATCTGTAACACCCCGATACCCTATATAAGTACTATGCGTATACCTAGTATACATACAGTAAATATATAAAGTATAAGGATGTCACTTTTCGTTACCTTTTAAAAACCTGTAACAGAGTTCAAACCATAATACATTAATTTAAATAACATTTACAAAATCATTATCTTTATTAAAACTTCATTTATACATATAAATACTCTTTCGTCAGAAATACATCATAATTAAAATTTATACATGTATGCATTACCCTCTAGTTGGTCTCGACAAACTTTACTCTTCTTGTGGCATAACAAAGACTTCATATCTTCCATCTATATACCTGCGCGAATAAACACCCGCGCTAAGCCCGAGAGCTTAGTAGTCCAAATATAAAATATAAACATATAGTATAGAAGTATTGATATATAATGATACATCGATTCAATATATAATTAGTTCTTATCATATATTCTTTTCTTTTTAATTTTATCTTTAATATATCCTAGCTAATTTCATATATGATGTATATATATACATAATATTATCACCAACCCCAATGCATCACCAATACTCAAAACCAATATATTAATACCCCTACATTATATATATACCACACCAACCATTATTGCAATACACACTTTACATATCATACCAATTATTATTGCAATACACACATTACATATCATACACTCATTATTGCAATACACACATTACACATCATATCACTCATTATTGCAATACACAATTTACATATCATATAAATCATAAATCATATTTCCAATAAAGACAACCTTTATCATCAACCACAATTCATTTACATATTACACTTAATAACATTATATTATTCACAATTCACCAAGCATAATTCATTATTAATACTCACAATCAGTATTTCAATACTTGCATTTCACATTGACAATAAAGACAGACTCGGGCCCAAAACACTAATATGTTATTCAAAGTTCAGAGTTACTGCTTTGGTTCATAGTCACAATCATCACGCCCATAGGCAATGTATATACATGTATCTCTATCCATGGATAGTGTAACAGACCCAGTCTCTTGGACCATCAACTCAACACATATGAGGAGATCCTCAACCCGGCAAGACTGTTACAAATCATATATCTCATATTCACAATTCTCATAGTGTAACAGACCCAGTCTCTTGGACCATTAACTCAACACATATGAGGAGATCCTCAACCCGGCAAGACTTTTACCTTTCATCATTTCTTAGGCATGCCACCCAAATCCAGAACTCTGAAACTGAATAACATATTAAACAAACAATTCATTTATTATTTCATTATCAATCTCATCATCAATTAGGCCAACATGCCTTATCTCTTTCAATTGAATTATCATAGTCAATCACAATGGCTTCATATCATATCATATCTCAATCCATATGATACATATAGCATCATTGATATCACATTTCAAAGTATATTATTCATATAATACATTGCCATACACAAGATTCACAATGCATATAACATAACATTTTCTCACTTCTCAAAACACATTAACATCATTCATTACTAGAGCATTTATCATAACAAATTGCACATACCTTAAGAATGATCCTCATTTCTTCCTACCTTTCCCATTTCATATTTCATCCTTTATATATATTCTTCATTTACATTCACAATATAATAGCTTATTTAACACTTTCATCCCAATGTGTTAATGTTCAAAGACATATAAGGATATACAATCAAATAGGGTTTATGCTTACCTTGTTAATGATCTTCACATCCTTCACATCATTCAATCATCACCTTAGTCCAATTATGTTAACAATATAATAGATCACTTAACACATTTGCAAACAAATGTGTTAAGCCTCAAATTATGTAATTAAATACAATCATATGTATTGGTACTTACCTCAAGAACTAGTCCCATCAATCTATACATTTCTTTTCTTTCCAAGAATTCTCCACATTTAGGTTAATGCAACCCAATCTCTTCAAAACCTTTGAGGGACACGGGCAGCACCACTTGAGGGACACGGTTAGGGCAATTCAACCTCTTCACAATCTAATCCAAAAGGAATATTAGCAAAATGACCATATGAATAGTACATTCTGGTTTAAGACTCCATTTTATCCTTATTTTGAAAATTTGTATAAAATAATCTACTTGACTAAAAATTCTAAAATTTTTACAGAATTTATTTTTGTATCTTAAAATCATTCCTTTAAAATTTCAGATCAAACTGAACACAAAATCTTGGTCAAATAGTTCACCTAACCAGACTGCCCCAATTGCCCTGCATCCTGGCAGCAGTTCTGAACTTTGTGAATTCCATAAATCAAATTCAATCAAAGTGGTTCCAAATTATTTTTCTCAAATACTAGACTCACTAAGCAACAACATATCCAAAATTCAATTGGATATGATTTTTCTACATTTTATTAAAAATCCCGAAATATAGCTGTCTCAGTTAAGGTACCTGCTGGAACAGGTCTAATAAAAATAATCTTTCTAAACTCATAACCATTCCAAAATCGAATCAAAATATTTTTCAGTCATTCTAGACTCATAGAGGCACAACATATCAAAAATTCACTTCATGAAAATTTTTCTATAATTAATTAAAAATCATACAAGTCACAGCCTTTACTAATTGTAAAACAGAAAAAAAATCACTAAACACAACTCTTACTCTTCCATCACCAACACCAACCTAGCTTCTTATCTTTAATTCCATTTCAACACTTTTACACACACCATACACAAACACACTCCATCAAACTCAAACAAAATTCCAAATAGAACAAGAGAAATCAAGAGAAAACTTACCTTAAATGAAGAAATTCCACAAATCTCTAACCAAAACCCTTGATTCCTTCTTCAATTTGATTATAGAACTTCAAACACCTCCCTAGCTCTTTCTCTTCTTCAATGGCCAGCCTCTTCAAGAAAGAAAGAAGAAATACCAACAAGTCAACCACTTTTCTTCTTTTAATCTCCACCATGCAACTTAACCAAAGAAAATTACCTCCATGCCCTTCATCCATTTAATTAATATTTTGTCTCATATATACCCATATATATAATTTCACATGCCACAAATAAATATCATCTTGTATTGACCAACCCTTTTGACCAATGTATATGTTAGTTATACAACCATATAAACAACATATACACTTCTCTCTACACCCTCTTTTCTTCTCAAAACACAAATACCTATACATTCTTTTCCCAACTTCTTTTCTCTTGTAATTTAACACATATATTCAATCCAATATATAACAATAACATAATCAAAACTTTTAAGGTATACATGAGGATATTACATTATCAATTAGAGATCGGGTCTTCACCCTTGAAATATGGATCTTTATCCATTGGAAATCGGGCTTTACCCTTGAAACATGGATCTTTATCCATTGGAAATCGGGTCTTTACTCTTGAAACATAGATCTTTATCCATTGGAGATCGGGTCTTTACCTTCGAAACATGGATCTTTATCCACTAGAGATCGGATCTTTACCCTTGAAACATGGATCTTTAGCCATTTAAGATCGGGTCTTTACCCTTGAAACATGGATCTTTATCCATTGGAGATTTGGTTTTTACCCTTGAAACATGGATCTTTATCCATTAGGGGTCGGGTCTTTACCATTGAAAGATGGATCTTTATCCATTGGAGGTCGGGTCCTTACCCTTGAAACATGGATCTTTATCAATTGGAGGTTGAGTCTTTACCCTTGAAACATGGATCTTTACCCATTAGAGATCGGGTCTTTACCCTTGAAACATGGATCTTCAACCATTATAGATCGGGTCTTTACCCTTGTACCATGGATCTTTATCCATTGGAGATTGGGTTTTTACCCTTAAAATGTGGATCTTTATCCATTAGAGATTGGGTCTTTACCCTTGATACATGGATCTTTATTATTTGGAGGTCGGGTTTTACCCTTGAAACATGGATCTTTATCCATTGGAGGTCGGGTATTTACCCTTGAAACATGGATCGTTATCCAATGGAGGTTGGGTCTTTACCCTTGAAAGATGGATTTTAATCCGTTGGAGTTGGAGTGTTTACCCTTGAAACATGGATCTTTATCCATTGGACATTGGGTGTTTACCCTTAAAACATGGATCTTTATCCATTGAAGATCGGGCCTTCACCCTTGAAACATGGTTCTTTATCCATTTTAGATCTGGTCTTTACTCTTGAAGCATGGATCGTTATCCATTGGAGATCGGGTCTTTACCCTTGAAACATGGATTCTATATCCATTGGAGATTGAGTCTCTACCCTTGGAACATGGATCTTTATCCATCAGAGATCATGTCTTTACCCTTGAAATATGGATCCTTATCCTTTGGAAATTGGGTCTTTACCCTTGCAACAAGGATCTTTATCCATTAGAGATCAGGTCTTTACCCTTGAAACATGGATCTTTATCCAATCGAGATAGGGTCTTCACCCTTGAAATATGGATATTTATCCATTGGAAATCGGGTCTTTACCCTTGAAACATGGATCTTTATCCATTGGAGATTGGGTCTTTACCCCTGAAACATGGATCTTTATCCATTAGAGATCGGGTCTTTATCTTTAAAACATGGATCTTTATCAACTAGAGATCGGGTCTTTACCCCTGAAACATGGATCTTCAACCATTTATGATCGGGTCTTTACCCTTGAAACATGGATCTTTATCCATTGGAGATTGGGTTTTTACCCTTGAAACATGGATCCTTATCAATTGGAGGTCGGGTCTTTACCCTTCAAACATGGATCTGTATCCATTGGAGATGGGGTCTTTACCCTTGAACCATGGATCTTTATCCATTGGAGATTGGGTCTTTACCCTCAAAACATTGATCTTTATCCATTGAAGATCGGGTCTTCACTCTTGAAACATGGATTTTTATCCATTGTAGATCGGGTCTTCACCCTTGAAACATGGATCTTTATCAATTTTAGATCGGGTCTTTACCCTTGAAACATTAATCTTTCTCCATTGGAGTTCGGGTCTTTACCCTTGAAACATGGATTCTTTATCCATTAGAGATCGAGTCTTTACCCTTGGAACATGGATCTTTATCCATTAGAGATCAGGTATTTACCCTTGAAATATGGATCTTTATCCTTTGAAAATTGGTTCTTTACCCTTGCAACATGGATCTTTATGCATTCGAGATCGAGTCTTTACCCTTGAAACATGGATCTTTATCAAATGGAGATCGGGTCTTTACCCTTGAAACATGGATCTTTATCCATTGGAAATTGTTTCTTTACCCTTGCAACTTGGATCTTTATGCATTAGAGATCGGGTCTTTACCCTTGAAACATGGATCTTTATCCAATGGAGATCGGGTCTTTACCCTTGAAACAGGTATCTTTATCAATTAGAGATCGGGTCTTCACCCTTGAAATATGGATCTTTATCCATTGGAAATCGGGCTTTACCCTTGAAACATGGATCTTTATCCATTGGAGATCGGGCCTTTACTCTTGAAACATAGATCTTTATCCATTGCAGATCGGGTCTTTACCTTTGAAACATGGATCTTTATCCACTAGAGATCGGATCTTTACCCTTGAAACATGGATCTTTAGCCATTTAAGATCGGGTCTTTACCCTTGAAACATGGATCTTTATCCATTGGAGATTTGGTTTTTACCCTTGAAACATGGATCTTTATCCACTGGAGATCGGGTCTTTACCCTTGAAACATGGATCCTTATAAATTGGAGGTGGAGTATTTACCCTTGAAACATGGATCTTTTTCCGTTGGAGGTCCGGTCTTTACCCTTGAAACATGGATCTTTATCCATTGGAGATTGAGTCTTTACCCTTGTAACATGGATCTTTATCCATTGAGGATCTTTATCCATTGAAGATTGGGTCGTCACCCTTGAAACATGGATCTTTACCCATTGTAGATTGGGTCTTTACCCTAGAAACATGGATCTTTATCCATTGGAGATCGTGTCTTTACCCTTGGAACATGGATCTTTTTCCATTAAAGATCGGGTCTTTACGCTTGAAATATGGATCTTTGTCCTTTGAAAATTGGGTCTTTACTCTTGCAACATCGATCTTTATCCTTTAGAGATCGGGTCTTTACCCTTGAAACATTGATCTTTATCCAATGGAGATCGGGTCTTTACCTTTGAAACATGGATCTTTATCCATTAGAGATCGGGTCTTCACCCTTGAAATATGTATCTTTATCCATTGGAAATTGAGTCTTTACCCTTGAAACATGGATCTTTATCCATTGGAGATCGGGTCTTTACCCTTGAAACATGGATCTTTATTCATTGGAGATCGGGTATTTATCCTTAAAACATGGATCTTTGGCCACTGGAGATCAGGTCTTTACCCTTGAAACATGGATCTTTCTCCATTAGAGATCGGGTCTTTACCCTTGAAATATGGATCTTTATCCAATGGAGATCGGGTGTTTACCCTAGCTTTTATTGGAGATCGGGTCTTTACCCTAGCTTCAGCTCTTCTAGCTGGACTGATCTTTTGTCTTATGCATCTTCATTCTTTTGAGAATTCTAATTTTCTTCTTTTTCCATTCTCTATTATTCTTCCTTTGCACTTTTGCAAAAAATTCAGCCTTTTTTAGCTAGCCTTCATATCTTTTCCTTGCCCCACATGATTTTTCTATGTAGGCTTTGGTTGATGTTTTTAGATTATCTAGTTCTTCGGATAAGCATGTATTTCTTCTTTTGCAAAATGATTTAGAGCTACCTTAAGCAATAGGCTTTCCATGCCCCCTTGATTCAATATCTTCTTTTTATTCTTTACTTCACGGGGTGTTTGTTGTTCACTTTCACAAAGAATAGATAATACAAGATAAGAAAATGCAATGCGATATGCTCATTTATGCATGAATAACACTTACAATGGTTCTATTGACTAACAGATTGAGGTGATCAGCTGAAGTGTTCTCATTGACTCCCTCCGGATGCTTGTTTAGTTCTTTTTTTGGAATGACAGCATGCATCACATTTATGGCTTTTATCTTCGAGATATTGAAAATATGAGTGGTTGAGACCCCAAGCAGTAGAGATACATCCATTTCAAATTATGATTTGGTATATCAATTGGCAGCTTCTTCATAACCATTCCATTAATCATTTCCTCTACCCAATGTGTCCTTTGAGGTTCGATAGTTCAACATAATTTTTTTTTGAAATCCCAATGTTGGCTTTGCCAAATTAATGTCAATTTACCTCAGGACTCGATTTTTAAATTAACATATCTATAACATGGCAACCCTAGTTACTGTACTAAACTCGAGAATTATTTATATTTAAGCAAGAACTGTTGCACTTCAGATAGGCACATACACATTACTTGGCCAAAGGTCTCAATGATTTTAAATGCTGTCTATCTCATATGCATGCTTTTTCAAACTATTTCCAGTAATAGACTCTACCTACCATGAGAGATCAACAGGTCTTTGATAGGCTTAAAATGGGGTCTATAAGTGACACAGGTTAAATGAAGGCCATTTGTAAGTTGGAGCCAATGTGACACAATGGATAAACCCTCACACTAAAAACTTCTTGTTAGAAGTTTAGGCAGATAGAGTTTTGAATGTTCTTCCATCTTCTTGGCGTTAATCTAAATCTTGATTGGGATAGTCTTTGCCTTTGCAAAAAGTTTGGTACCCATATTCTTTTCTTTCTTTTTTATTTCTTTCTTTTTCTTACTTCTTTTCTTTGAGCATTTTATTATTTTGTTCTTCTTTTTTGTATAACTCTTAAGTACATGACTTTCAAGAACTGGATGAATTTTCTCCTTTTTCTCCGATTTTGATTGAATCTTTGCTTGGATTGTACCAATTCAATTCAAACTGTCCTTATAAACCAAATGGAAGCCTTTTGCTACTTTAGGCAAAAGATAACTCAGTCGGCTTTCTGAACCGCCTTTTTGGGTTTTATCTTTCTTTTTTTTTCTTTTTTTCTTTTCCTTTTTTTTTCTTTTGTCCTTTTTTTCTTTTCTTTTTTCTTCTTTTCTTTTCTTTTTCTTTTCTTTTTCTTCTTTTCTTTTTCTTCTTCTTTTTTTTGGTTCTAGCTCTAAAAGAGTTGTCTTGTTTGTTCCAACTTGGGTTTCTAATAATGGATGAGTGGAGTGAAATAAATCTCCTTTAATAGAGATAAATCATTTATTACTCTGAAGTTGATAGATTGGAGATATTAGGTGAACTTCAACTACCCTTATGTTCTTAAGAACATCAACTATCCTTATGATCTTAAATATTCATTCCTTTCTTTGATCTTCTTTCCTATTCACCTTATTGATCATAAGACTTGTCAAAAGTATCACAACAGCTCAGGGTAGGCTATTGGGGTTATATACCCATGAAAAGAATGCTAAAATTTTATGAAGGCTCAAAGGGACAACTAGGGATTGATATTTAATAAGGTGGATACTAGTTGTTGGCTTGTCAAACAATGCCTATATCATTTCTCTCTTAAATAAGTGAAGTTTAATTTCACCTAGAAAGTTTGTCAAAGCATTTTCTAAGACTGACTAGGACCTAGAGAAAGGTAATTATGCAGAAGCCTTCTCTAAGTAAGCATACACAACTCAATGCTATAGAAGAATTCCCTCATCTAGTAATGTCATTCAACTCATGATGCCTAGATATATTAATTCATGAATCATCAAGATAGATTCCTCATTGTTTGAGCACCAAAATGAACAAAGACCAACAAAAATTTTGATGAAAGTAATTTATTAAAAAAAAATAGAAAAACATAATTGTTCCAATTAAAGAAAGCAACATTCAAGCTAAAGAAAGTTTGTTGAGTTAAGCTCCTTCTCCTTTCACATCTTCAACATTCCCATCTTTAAAAAAGGATAAGACAAAATCTTCTTCCAATGCTATTCCTACCATGAAGGTTGCTGGAGGTGGCACTCTGTTGAACCTTAGCAAAGTATTGTCTTTTGTGCTGGGCTTATCAGACTCAGGCAGCTTACCACTGTCAATTAAATTTTGGATCTCATGTTTTAGTCGCAAGCATTTGTCTGTCTCATGTCCTTGTGTCTGATGAAAATCAGAAAAGGCTTTAGTATTATATTTTAGGGGTAAAGGATTCGACAAAGGTTGAGGGGCCAATGGTTGTAACAGTCCCGCCTTTTGTAGCTTGTTGAAAACCCCAGATAAAGGCTTACTGTAGACCCTTAATTTTTGACCCAATCCGATCCAATATGCTTTATTTAGTCCAAAATGATTTTTGTTGTCTAATTGGTCCAAACTAATTTTAATTAAATAGTTTTTTCTTTATTATCTAATTTTTATTAATAAAAAATAAAAATAAACAGATAAAAATCAAAAAATAAAAATAAAAATCAGAGACGAAAAAATCGGCAGCGAAAAACAATCGCACGGACCCGAAAGAGTTTTGCCCCACAGGAAAATCCTGTGGGCAAAACCTTTGCCTGCAGGAATTTCCTACGGGCGAGCTATTTCGCCCGCAGGAAACTCCTGCGGGCAAAATATTCGCCCGCAGGAATTTCCTGTTGGGGACGCTCCCGCAGGCCCTGCGGGCGAAATAACTTCCTGCAAGAAATTCCTGCGGGCTGGCGCGCCTACTGGCCCCCCTCCTGCTGGCTGGCGCACCTACTGGCCCCAGCCACGGGCCCGTTACCACAATTTTTGCCAGCGCTAATTTTTTTAACCCAAATTTTAGAAACCTAATCCAATTAGATTTTAATTCTTTTTTTATTAATATTAATTGCCGTGTGGAATTATGAAGAAATAACCTAAAAACCACTATAAATAAGGATTAATTGAACCAAATTTAGAGGGAGGAAAATTTTACACAGTGAGTATAGGATTTGAAACCAAATCAAGGAAAGAAAAGCAATAAATCAATTCAATTGATTTTTAAAGGGAGGAGCACAACGAATTAAGGAATTCAAAGGCAACAAAGGCTTGTCTTTGGAGCTAGTTCATCAAAGAAGAGTTATTTTTTGGAGAATCAACAAAAGAAGGTATGTTAAATTCTTTTTTATTTATGTAACACAGTAGCAAATCTATACAATTTAAGGTTTTTTTAAATCAAAACTTTAGAACTTTAATTTAATTCTTCCAAGATTAAAACACTAAACCATGACTTTCTTTTCTAAAAAGACTTAAAATTGTTATTTTTTCTTCTTAAAAATCTTAAAACTCTCATTGAACATATTTTTCAACAAAACCAAAATCAAATTCTATTTCTTTCAAAATTTTAAATTAGGTTCTATTTCATTCAAAAAGCCTTCAAAAACATTTTTTCTACTTATAAAAACTTCAATACATGTGTTTAAATTCATAAAACTTCATAAATCATCAAATTGCTTTTTAAAACTCTAATTCAAATTCATTACCCGAGAACCCTAATTTCAAAGCCTAAAACCAAAATTCAACTTTTAAACCTAAAACAATGAACCTTAATCATTTTTAAACCTTAAACCTTAATTTTTATGAACCCTAATCATTTTAAAAAATTAAAAACCATAAAAACATAAAAAAAAAAACTCTAAAATCACACAGTAGCTTAAATCACTATTTAAAATCATGAATTAAAAAGTATTTCAAAGTGTCCAAAACCCTAGTTTTATTATTTCACCATTCAAACCTTAATTTTGTTAACCAAAGAGTCTTACCAATCTTTTAAAACATAAAACCCTAATTTATTTTAATTCCATAAAAAGTCACAGTAGCTATAATTGAATTTTTGTTTGCTTTATTCAATTCCATATTTATTTATACCTTGATTTATCTCTTATGCTTTAATCTATTTATTTTCAATAATTGATTTATTTAATTTGTTATAGATGGATGTTTATTTTATTGATATTTAAATACTTTTAATGAATGATTTATTTATTACGGATGATTATTTACTTTTATCAATCAATTTAGACTTTCAAAAGTTGTAAGAGGTATGTTTCCACTTGGTGGGTACCTCATTAGTTAAACACCATGTAATTTAATTTTCTTTTCTATTTTAGAACTTATGTAAAGGGCATTTTTCTACCTTTTGGTGGGTGTCCTATCTAGGCATGTGATGTAAGGACATGTTTCCATCCTTGAATGGGTGTCCATTTATTTTTTTTGTTTTGTTTGGACATTGCTTTGATTTTAATATAATGATGCTTTCTTTTTATTGTGTGTAGTATGGATAATATTGTTATATTTAAGAATTTTATAATATTAAGACATGTAAAGGAGGCCGGTTCCAATGAACTGGGCGTTGTGGGGGTGCTGGGCCATTTATCACCTTCCCCACACGTACCCAACTTTCCGAACCCATTAAGGGGTTAGGGATTCCTTAGGAATCGAGTCATCCACCCCTTTCTTTTTCCCGGCCCGTCCGGGTGGTGACTCCATTTTCTCCAGACTTAGGTCCGTGTTCTGTGAGGCCCCGAGCCTAAACAGTGCCGAAGTCGCAAGAACCATTCCACCGGGAGTGGGGGCAAAAATTCCCGCTCACAGTGGCGACTCCACTGGGGATAAGAGAAGTTGATTCAATTGGTCTTTATATTATTCTATTCTTTCTTATAATGATATTATCCATTGCATCATCTTAGATTGCATCGTGTGCGTGAGTTAGGACGCCCGTGTTACCCGTGTTATGTTATGTAAGGGATAACATACTTTCACTCAAGGTATGAAGATCGAGCATGGCATAACCACTCATAGCCTTGTACCGTTTGGTATATACTTGCTATGGGAACCTAAGCCTTTTTACCCAAAGACTAAAGCTCATGTAATTGGCCTAGTTACTTTCCTTAGGTTTTACCCCAAATGCATGTTGTTTGACTATGGTTAGTTTATCTTAGTCTAAATCATGGCTTATTTGGTTTGTTCTTTTTCTAATATGATCTAAGTATATTGTAAGCTCAAAATAAATTTTTCTTTAAAGTCCAAAAGACCAAAGTTATTTTCAAAATTTTTCAAGATGATCTTTGGACATAAGACTTTTCTAAAAACAAATCAAAAATCCTTTGGCTCATGGCCCAAATACTAAGCCCAAAATCCATTTTTCTAAAATCTTTTACAATGGGTTTAGAAACAAAACTATTTTCACCCAACCATTTTTTACGAAGAGCTTGCAAAAATATTTAGGTCAATTATGAAATACCAAAAATCAATTGTGGGCCTAGTTTACACTAAGAATAAATTAACCATGGGCTTGTTTTTGGCATGAACTACTAGTTATCTCTTTTCAAGTGAGAAATCTATTTATAATAAGCCTCTTAATTTCGTTTTAATCCAATATGGCATAAAAGCTACTTTAGTTGGTTGAATGGATTAAAACCTAATTAATGGGAATTATCATGGATTGATTTCCATTTTCGAAAATATAACTGTTGGTTGAAACGTCCGAGGGAATTATTCGAAAGCAAGGTACCCCATGTAGGTATTTTGGTTAACCATATACCTAGGAAAAGAGACTCGCCATTCATGTGTGGATGTTATAAGTGTAATATCCTCATTTATGCCCTAGAAGTTTTGCATATTGTTGTTGTTGTTATTGTTATAAATTGGATTGAATGAATATGATGGGATAAGAAAAGAAATTGGGAGGAGAATGCTTGTGTATATGTGTTTTGGGGAAATTTAGGGTTTAGAGAGAATGGTATATGTTGTGTATATGATGATATATAAAACATATAAATGGGTCAAAGGAAGAGTCAAAAGAAGAGAGATATTTTTGTGTTAAGTGTGTAATTACATATAAGGGCTTATATGAGACAAAAGGTTAGTTATATGGTTGAGGGCATTTTGGTAATTGCCTGGATAAGATTACTTGGTGGAGATTAAAAGCAAAATTTGACTTTGTGTCTTCATCATTTTCTTTCTTTCTTTCAAGAAGTGGCCGGCTCTCCATAAACCAAAAAGGAAGAGAAGTGTTCTTGATGCTAGAAGCATATTGAAGAAACAATCAAAGGATTTGACAAGGGATTTGTGGAATTTCTTCTTTTAAAGTAAGTATTCTCTTGTTTTCTTTACTTATTTGGAAGTGGTGTTGGAAGTGAAGTAGGGTTTGGTGATTTTGTGATTTGGTGGATTTGAGATGTGTTGTGTTGTGTTTACAAGTGTTAAATTGATTTTAAGTTATGAGTTTAATTAGAGGTTGTTGTTGGAAATGGTGGATGTTGATTTGGAAGGATGGAGAAGGATGTTGATTTTAGGGTTTTGAGATGATATGTGTTTAATTGTTATATTAATTTGTTGTGAAGTAATTCTTGTGGTGATTATGTGTTTAGAACATTGATTATGTTCATTTGAAACATGTTATATGATGAATATTGTGTTTGTGTGCAATTGAGAAAGTGTTGGTTTTAGTAATGGGTGACACGGCCATAAGCATTGAAGAGACACGCCCGTGTCATTTATTTGAGTTGGCTACTGTCTCTTTTATTTTTAGAGACACGGGCGTGTCCCTCAAGTGGGCTGGGCGTGTCCTACATGTAACACCCCCACACCCAATACATACACACTACATACACCACAATGTAGTATACATGTATCGAATATAGGAATGCTACGGATTTTCTTAACGTTCAAAACATTTTAAACTTGATACAATACCCTTATCGTTATATATTATAGAAAAGTAAATCATTTACTTATAAACAAAACATATTAGATATATATATACATACATTTAAATATTACGCAGAGGAATATAGAAAACATTTACATATATGAAAGCATTTGAATACGTATTTACAATTATACATATATTTACAATAGAACCCATATTTACAAAATATAAAAGAGTTATACATGATTGGCAAGTCTCCTTTGATCTTTAAGTTCCCAAAATCAACTCTTCACTGTCTACTCTCACTCGGTCTCGAAGAGCTCTCGGGTTCAACCCTATTACCTGCGCGATCAAACACTATCGCGCTAAGCCAAGGGCTTAGTAAGACAATTCATGCTAATGTTATGCTTTAGTGCAATGCAATGTTTCACATTTGTATTAATAAATCAAAATCAATGATACACACACAATTAGTAAAGATCATACTCAACAAACAATATTCCGTGAATAGTCCGTTTCATCATATAAGTAATATTAACATTTCATTACATTAGAACAACATTTATGTTATACATAAAACCTAGACACCTATGGACCCATCAAGTACTTAATACGATATTCAGAATTCAGAGTTACTGCTTTGGTTCATAAACACCATTATCAAGCCCGTAGGCAACATATACATATATATTTATCTCTATCCATGGATAGCGTAACAGACCCGATCTCTTGGATCATCAACTCATCTAACTCGAGGATATCCTCAACCCGGCAAGACTGTTACAAATCAAATATCTCATAATATCAATTATCATAGTGTAACAGACCCAGTCTCTTGGACCTCAATTCAACTCAATTTGAAGAGATCCTCAACCCGGCAAGACTGTTACCTTTCATTAAGTAGGCATGCCTCCAAAAACCAGAACTCTGAAATTGAATATCATATTAAGCATACACTTATTTCATTATTCTCTTTATCAAACTCTTTCTCAATCTTTCTCATCAATTAGGCAAACATGCCATACATCATTCAATTATATCATCATAGCCAATCACAATGGCTCTATATTCCATTTCATCTCAATTCACAACATAACATTTCAATCTTTCATAAACACATTCATTTGCATCATCATGTCATTCACATTATTCATATATATATATATATATCATCAGTGATATAAAACATAACAATACACATTGCTCAAATAAATTAACAATGTAATAATGCCACATTTGAACTTACACACAATCATATAGGTTTTGTACTTACCTCAAAAACAAATCACACTACTGTTAACACTTCCTTGTTCAAGATCCTTCTATCTCTTAAATCAATGATTAATCACTATCTTCAAGACCTAAATCAAAAGTAATAGCATATACTTGTTTAGGGATACACAAGAGATAATCCAATTAGGAATTAATTAGGGCAAACCCTAACCCTGACACGCTCACCCACACGGGCGTGTCCATGACCGTGCCCTAACTCCACAACACAGAAGTATTTACACGCTCAACAACATGGGCGTGTTTCTGGGCGTGTAAATTCTCAAATCTCACAGTAGCTATGACACGCTCAATAACACGGGCGTGCTACTGGTCGTGTCAAACCTACTGCCTCCAACACAATTGACACGCCTAAAGACCCTGGACGTGCTCATGGGCGTGTCCGGCCACAAATCAAGATTCTGACCAAAACAACCAAACACTCAACAAAACACTTTTATCCAACAGCATCCACTTCACACCATCTTAACAAAACATACTCAAAACTCATCTAAAATTTGCAACACACCAAAACAAGCCAAACACACATCAAGCACAAAACACAAAATCATCTTAAAACCCTCACCACATATACAACATCATCTCTTCCAACCACTTACTCTTTTCTTCAATCCATACTCAACATCCATCATTCAATCACTCAAACACTTCTCACATCTCAAAATCAACCAACACACTCTTAAAAATCTATCAAACTCAAATATCATTTCAAATAAACACAAAGATCACAAGAGAACTTACCAAAGTTATAAGACTTCTTGTATCATCCACTAGATCACTTCAATCTTCCATCAATTTGAGCTTAACACATCAAGATCTTCACTTTGTCTCTTGTTTTCCTTTGTCTATGAAGAAGCCGGCCACACAAAGAAGAAAGAAGAAATGAACCACAAAAATAAAGTCAACTCTTCTTTTAATCTCCACCAAGTGTTCCAATTCAAACAATTACCAAATCACCCTTTTATCATTTGTTCTAGCTTTCTTTTTAATCCACTGCCCTTAATAGTCATTTCACCAATAACCAAATAAATATCTCTACCCCCCTTGACTCTTCATTTGACCAATTTATATGTTATATATATATCATCATATACACAACATATACCATTCTCTCTAAACCCTATTTTCTTTCCCAATTTCTTTTCTCTTGCAATTAACACATATATACAATCCAATATAACAACAACAACAATAACAACAATAACAATAACATAATCAAAACTTCTAGAGCATATATGAGGATATTACAATTCTCCCCCTCTAAAAAAAAATTTCGTCCTCGAAATTACCTGATATCAAAGCTGAAACAACTGAGGATATTGCTCTCGCATGGATTGTTCACTTTCCCAAGTTGCTTCTTCTTTTGCATGATTCTTCCATAGAACCTTCACAAGTGGCACTCTCTTATTTCTTAATTCTTTCACATCACATGCCAAGATAGCAACTGGTTCCTCTTCAAATGTCAAATCTTGATTTACCTCGATAGATTCAATCGGCAACACATGAGATGGATTCGATCTGTATCTCCTCAACATAGAAACATGAAATACATTATGAATACGATCCAACTCAGGTGGCAAAACAAGTCGATACGCAACTGGTCCAACTCTTTCCAAAACTTCATACGGTCCAATGAAACGAGGACTCAATTTCCCTTTCCGACCGAACTTTAAAATCTTCTTCCAAGGAGACACTTTCAGAAATACCTTATCTCCAACATCAAACCCTATGTCTCTCCTTTTCAGATCTGCATAAGACTTCTGTCGGTCTGAAGCTGCTTTTAACCTGCCTCTAATCAACTTTACTTTTTCTTCAGTTTCTTGAATCAAATCAGGACCAACCAACTTATTATCTCCAAGCTCATTCCAACAAAGAGGTGTCCTACACCGTCTGCCATACAATGCTTCAAACGGTGCCATACCAATGCTGGATTGGTGACTGTTGTTGTAAGCAAACTCCACAAGAGGTAAAAACCTATCCCAACTACCAGAGAAATCGATGACACAGCTTCTCAACATGTCCTCAATAATCTGTATCACCCTCTCTGACTGTCCATCCATCTGTGGATGAAAAGCAGTACTGAAGTGTAATCGAGAACCCAAAGCACTATGCAAACTCTTCCAAAATCTTGAAGTAAACCTGGGATCTCGATCAGACACTAAAGAAGTTGGAACACCATGCAACTTCAATATCTCATGGATATACAGCTCAGCTAATCTCTCCAAAGAGTAATCCATCCGAACCGGAAGGAAATGAGCTGTCTTAGTCAATCTATCCACAATCACCCATATGGCATCATGCTTCCTTTGTGTCAATGGCAAACCAGACACAAAATCCATCGTCACTCTATCCCACTTCCATTCTGGTACTGATAATGGTTGAAGCAATCCAGTTGGAACTTGATGCTCTGCTTTTACCTTCTGACAAGTGAGACATTTCGATACAAACTCAGTAATGTCTCTCTTCAAACCAATCCACCAATAATGCTGTCTCAAATCATGATACATCTTTGTATTACCCGGATGCATAGCAAACACTGACTGATGTGCTTCTTCCAAAATGACTCTTTTCAAATCAGCATCATCGGGTACACACAATCGGTTCTTAAACCAGAGACTCCCATCACCTTTCACAATAAAATCTCTAGTCTTCCCATTCTTGCAATCTGAAATAATCTTTTGAATCTTCATATCAGTCAACTGAGCCTCTTTGATCTGATCCGATAAAATTGGTTTCAAATGCAACTGTGCCAACAATGCACCATCGTCACAAGCTACAAAACTGGCATGCAAAGCTCTCAACTCAACAAGCAACGAGAGTGAGTAAACAGTTAAACCAGCTAAAGACTTCCGACTCAAGGCATCAGCAACAACATTTGCTTTACCTGGATGATAATCAATCAAACAGTCGTAGTCTTTAATCAATTCCAGCCATCTCCTCTGTCGAAGATTAAGTTCTTTCTGGACACCCAAATATTTCAAACTTTTGTGATCAGTGTAGATGAAACATTTCTCCCCAAACAAATAGTGTCGCCAAATCTTCAATGCAAACACAATGGCTGCTAGCTCCAAATCATGGGTCGGATAGTTAAGCTCATGCGGTTTCAACTGTCGTGAAGCATAAGCTATCACTCTACCTTCTTGCATCAGTACACAACCCAAACCATTATGTGAAGCATCACTGTAGATTACATATGGTTTGTCTTCTACAGGTAAAGTAAGAACAGGCGCTTGAGTCAACATTTCTCTTAACTGATCAAAACTAGCCTGACACTGATCCGTCCACACAAATCTCACTCCCTTACGAAGCAATCTGGTGAGTGGAGTAGCTATCAAAGAAAACCCTTTCACAAACCGTCGGTAATAGCCTGCCAAACCCAGAAAACTTCTAACCTCTGTCACCGACTTGGGTGGACTCCAATTCAATATAGTTCCAACTTTGCTCGGATCAACTCTAATGCCTTCTGCTGAAACAATATGTCCGAGAAAAGCGACTTGATCCAACCAGAACTCACATTTCGACAATTTGGCAAACAACTGCTTCTCTCTCAAAATCTGCAACACAATCCGCAGATGCATATCATGTTCCTCTTCATTCCGCGAATACACCAGAATGTCATCGATGAAGACCACTACAAACTGATCCAGATAGGGCCTGAACACCCTATTCATCAAATCCATAAAAGCTGCAGGTGCATTCGTTAGACCAAAAGGCATAACTAAAAATTCATAATGCCCATACCTGGTCCGAAAGGCGGTCTTGGAAATGTCTTTAGCTTTAACTCTCAATTGATGGTACCCAGATCTCAAATCAATTTTAGAAAACACAGCTGCACCCTTCAATTGATCAAAGAGATCATCGATTCTAGGCAAAGGATATTTATTTTTAATAGTCACCTTGTTCAATTGCCTATAATCGATACACAACCTCATAGTACCATTTTTCTTTTTCACAAATAGTACAGGAGCTCCCCAAGGAGAAACACTGGGGCGAATAAATCCTTTGTCCAACAACTCCTGTAATTGCACTTTCAATTCCTTCAATTCTGCTGGTGCCATTCTATAAGGAGTAATAGAAATAGGAGTGGTACCAGGCAACAATTCAATACCGAACTCCACCTCTCTCTCAGGAGGCAATCCTGGCAACTCCTCTAGAAATACATCTGAGAACTCTGCAACTGTGGCAATGCTATCAATAGGAGAACCTCTTACTCTAGTATCTACCACATGAGCAAGATAAGCATCACACCTTTTTCTAATCAACCTCCTAGCTGCAACAGCTGAAACAAATAAGGAGGCTAACTGTTCCTGCTCATTAGATACTATCACCTCTCTACCATCACCAGTTCTCAAAGAAACAATTTTCTTTTTACAATCCACCACAGCTCCATGTCGAGATAGCCAGTCCATACCTAGAATCACATCATATTCCTTAAATGGCATCTCAATCAAATCTCCAAGGAACTCCTCACCTTGCACCCTCACTGCACTATCTCGGTGCACCTTACTCACAATCACACTATGCCCTAACGGATTTGTCACCAACACATCAAATCCTAGGGACTCAGCATGCATATCAGACACAGGCAAAACAGATGCACTAATATAAGAATGTGTGGAACCCGGATCAATCAAAGCAAGCACTGAAGTATCAAATAAAGAAAAAGTACCAGCTATGACTACCGATGCATCTGGCTGCCTCTGCATAACATACATCCTCTGGGAAGATCCAACCTCCTCTGGTCTACTCTCCCTGGATGTAGCACCTCCTCTAGCATTGAACCCAGATCTGCCTCCCCGGCTGCTATCTCTGCCTGCTCGACCTCCCATCACACTAGGTCGAGAAGCTGCAGTATCAACTGACATCCGCTCCTGTCTCTCTGGACAATCTCTAATAAAATGCTCAGGAGATCCACATCTGAAGCACACAGCTGACCCACTATACCTCCAACAAGCACCCCTATGTGATCCACCACACTGAGCACACACAGGTAGAGCGGATCTCTGAGTCACTAGGGTCGGAGCACTCGCCACTGAAGCTGTAGGTCTAAATCTCTGTCTCTGAAACTGCATTGACCTACCAGCTGACCTCTGACTCCTACTAACTCTAGGAACAAAGCTTCCTTTACCTCTCTTAACAGAAGAAGACCCTGCCTCAAACTGGGGCCTCCTAACCCTAACCTCTTCCTCTGAAGCAGCTGCAATAACTTGAGATCGCTCCACACTCCGAGCTGCTGCCACAAGCTGGGAAAAATCATGATATCTAGATCCAGCCACTAGACACATGATAGAGGGCCTCAATCCCTCCTCAAATCTCCTGCATCTATCTATCTCATCAGCTATAATGCCCCCAGCATACTGGCTCAATCGAATAAACTCAACCTCATACTCAGTTACAGTCTTGCTATCTTGCTTCAAGCTTAAGAACTCCATCTTCTTCATGTCTTTGTACTCCCTAGGAGTATACTTCAACTCAAACTCTCTCAGAAAATCCGCATATGACAAGATCGGTGGATCATCCATAGAATGGGGCACTGTCCTCCACCAGTCGTATGCATCCTTCTGTAGCAATGATCTTGCATAATCAAACTTTTCCTCTGGGGTGGCTTGCAACTGAATAAAGATCCTCTGTACTTTGTCAAGCCACTGTTCTGCTACAGCTGGATCAGTAGTACCAAGGAAATCCTCTGCTCCATACTTCCTTAGTTTATCATAGTGCCTCACTGGTACCACAGGCTGAGGGGGTGGCGGCGGTGGTTGCACTGGTGCTTGTCTCAAAGCCTCTATCACATGCCTAAGCCAAGCTGGCGGAACCTCCTCACCAACTGGTCTCCCCGACACCGAAACAGGTGCCTCCCCAGCACTATCAACTCTAGCTCTATCCTCCGGAGCTACACTCTCCTCACTACCCTCAACTGACTGACGCAAATGAGGATCCATCACAACCTATTTCTGCAAACACAGCAGAATACATCTTATTAAAGATCAGAGATTGCCAATCCCAACATATATTTTATTCAAAAACCACTTTTTAAAATCAAAATAGTCTTTTTCTTACATTTTACCTAGGTTGAGAATCTCAAACCTAGGCTCTGATACCAAAACAATTGTAACACCCCCACACCCAATACATACACACTACATACACCACAATGTAGTATACATGTATCGAATATAGGAATGCTACGGATTTTCTTAACGTTCAAAACATTTTAAACTTGATACAATACCCTTATTGTTATATATTATAGAAAAGTAAATCATTTACTTATAAACAAAACATATTAGATATATATACATACATTTAAATATTACGCAGAGGAATATAGAAAACATTTACATATATGAAAGCATTTGAATACGTATTTACAATTATACATATATTTACAATATAACCCATATTTACAAAATATAAAAGAGTTATACATGATTGGCAAGTCTCCTTTGATCTTTAAGTTCCCAAAATCAACTCTTCACTGTCTACTCTCACTCGGTCTCGAAGAGCTCTCGGGTTCAACCCTATTACCTGCGCGATCAAACACTATCGCGCTAAGCCAAGGGCTTAGTAAGACAATTCATGCTAATGTTATGCTTTAGTGCAATGCAATGTTTCACATTTGTATTAATAAATTAACATCAATGATACAGACACAATTAGTAAAGATCATACTCAACAAACAATATTTCGTGAATAGTCCGTTTCATCATATAAGTAATATTAACATTTCATTACATTAGAACAACAGTTATGTTATACATAAAACCTAGACACCTATGGACCCATCAAGTACTTAATACGATATTCAGAATTCAGAGTTACTGCTTTGGTTCATAAACACCATTATCAAGCCCGTAGGCAACATATACATATATATTTATCTCTATCCATGGATAGCGTAACAGACCCGGTCTCTTGGATCATCAACTCATCTAACTCGAGGATATCCTCAACCCGGCAAGACTGTTACAAATCAAATATCTCATAATATCAATTATCATAGTGTAACAGACCCAGTCTCTTGGACCTCAATTCAACTCAATTTGAAGAGATCCTCAACCCGGCAAGACTGTTACCTTTCATTAAGTAGGCATGCCTCCAAAAACCAGAACTCTGAAATTGAATATCATATTAAGCATACACTTATTTCATTATTCTCTTTATCAAACTCTTTCTCAATCTTTCTCATCAATTAGGCAAACATGCCATACATCATTCAATTATATCATCATAGCCAATCACAATGGCTCTATATTCCATTTCATCTCAATTCACAACATAACATTTCAATCTTTCATAAACACATTCATTTGCATCATCATGTCATTCACATTATTCATATATATATATATATATCATCAGTGATATAAACATAACAATACACATTGCTCAAATAAATTAACAATGTAATAATGCCACATTTGAACTTACACACAATCATATAGGTTTTGTACTTACCTCAAAAACAAATCACACTACTCTTAACACTTCCTTGTTCAAGATCCTTCTATCTCTTAAATCAATGATTAATCACTATCTTCAAGACCTAAATCAAAAGTAATAGCATATACTTGTTTAGGGATACACAAGAGATAATCCAATTAGGAATTAATTAGGGCAAACCCTAACCCTGACACGCTCACCCACACGGGCGTGTCCATGACCGTGCCCTAACTCCACAACACAGAAGTATTTACACGCTCAACAACATGGGCGTGTTTCTGGGCGTGTAAATTCTCAAATCTCACAGTAGCTATGACACGCTCAATAACACGGGCGTGCTACTGGTCGTGTCAAACCTACTGCCTCCAACACAATTGACACGCCTAAAGACCCTGGACGTGCTCATGGGCGTGTCCGGCCACAAATCAAGATTCCGACCAAAACAACCAAACACTCAACAAAACACTTTTATCCAACAACATCCACTTCACACCATCTTAACAAAACATACTCAAAACTCATCTAAAACTTGCAACACACCAAAACAAGCCAAACACACATCAAGCACAAAACACAAAATTATCTCAAAACCCTCACCACATATACAACATCATCTCTTCCAACCACTTACTCTTTTCTTCAATCCATACTCAACATCCATCATCCAATCACTCAAACACTTCTCACATCTCAAAATCAACCAACACACTCTTAAAAATCTATCAAACTCAAATATCATTTCAAATAAACACAAAGATCACAAGAGAACTTACCAAAGTTATAAGACTTCTTGTATCATCCACTAGATCACTTCAATCTTCCATCAATTTGAGCTTAACACATCAAGATCTTCACTTTGTCTCTTGTTTTCCTTTGTCTATGAAGAAGCCGGCCACACAAAGAAGAAAGAAGAAATGAACCACAAAAATAAAGTCAACTCTTCTTTTAATCTCCACCAAGTGTTCCAATTCAAACAATTACCAAATCACCCTTTTATCATTTGTTCTAGCTTTCTTTTTAATCCACTGCCCTTAATAGTCATTTCACCAATAACCAAATAAATATCTCTACCCCCCTTGACTCTTCATTTGACCAATTTATATGTTATATATATATCATCATATACACAACATATACCATTCTCTCTAAACCCTATTTTCTTTCCCAATTTCTTTTCTCTTGCAATTAACACATATATACAATCCAATATAACAACAACAACAACAACAACAATAACAATAACATAATCAAAACTTCTAGAGCATATATGAGGATATTACTTCTATGCAAGAGCAGTATCCGCAGTTGTTTCAGCTTTGATATCAGGTAATTTCGAGGACGAAATTTCTTTTTAGAGGGGGAGAATTGTAATATCCTCATTTATGCCCTAGAAGTTTTGCATATTGTTGTTGTTGTTATTGTTATAAATTGGATTGAATGAATATGATGGGATAAGAAAAGAAATTGGGAGGAGAATGCTTGTGTATATGTGTTTTGGGGAAATTTAGGGTTTAGAGAGAATGGTATATGTTATGTATATGATGATATATATAACATATAAATGGGTCAAAGGAAGAGTCAAAAGAAGAGAGATATTTTTGTGTTAAGTGTGTAATTACATATAAGGGCTTATATGAGACAAAAGGTTAGTTATATGGTTGAGGGCATTTTGGTAATTGCTTGGATAAGATTACTTGGTGGAGATTAAAAGCAAAATTTGACTTTGTGTCTTTATCATTTTCTTTCTTTCTTTCAAGAAGTGGCCGGCTCTCCATAAACCAAAAAGGAAGAGAAGTGTTCTTGATGCTAGAAGCATATTGAAGAAACAATCAAAGGATTTGACAAGGGATTTGTGGAATTTCTTCTTTTAAAGTAAGTATTCTCTTGTTTTCTTTACTTATTTGGAAGTGGTGTTGGAAGTGAAGTAGGGTTTGGTGATTTTGTGATTTGGTGGATTTGAGATGTGTTGTGTTGTGTTTACAAGTGTTAAATTGATTTTAAGTTATGAGTTTAATTAGAGGTTGTTGTTGGAAATGGTGGATGTTGATTTGGAAGGATGGAGAAGGATGTTGATTTTAGGGTTTTGAGATGATATGTGTTTAATTGTTATATTAATGTGTTGTGAAGTAATTCTTGTGGTGATTATGTGTTTAGAACATTGATTATGTTCATTTGAAACATGTTATATGATGAATATTGTGTTTGAGTGCAATTGAGAAAGTGTTGGTTTTAGTAATGGGTGACACGACCATAAGCATTGAAGAGACACACCCGTGTCATTTAGTTGAGTTGGCTACTGTCTCTTTTATTTTTAGAGACACGGGCGTGTCCCTCAAGTGGGCTGGGCGTGTCCTACAAATGAGTTACATATTGTTTTATTCTTTGCTCCTTTTTACATTGTTTTGATTCTTCAAAGGTTCTATTGTTCCTAAACTTAAACATGAACATTATAAACATGTTTCAAACACAAGAATGATCTAATCAAATGAATGTGGAAGATCCTAAAGCTATGAATCATATCAATTGTGTTTTGTCCTAATTGCATTGTTGAGATTTAGCAATGTTATGTTATGCATTGTGAATGGTAATGTGTTTCTTGAGTAATGTGGAATGAAATGTTAATATTTATGAATGATGTTATGTGAGATATAATGTGATCATGGATGAGATAAATATACACTTGAATAATGAAGTGTTATATTGTGAAATGAAATGTGAAGCCATTGTTATTGGCTAAGGTGATTCAATGGAGATAAATGAGGCATGTTTGCCTAAATGAAAATGAGAATTGAGAATGAAATCTAAATGAATTGTGTGGCTAATGTGTTATTCCATTTTCAGAGTTTGTTGTTGGTGGCATGCCTAATAAGTGTAACAATCTCTTGAAGTTAGGTTGGATTGAATCCTTGAAGCCTAATTGAGATGTTACCACCCTTGAAGCTAGGTTGGGTTAGTTCTTGAAGCCAAGTTGGGTTGAAGCTTAGCATGCTTTGCTCCCCTTGATGCTTGGTTGAACTTAATCCTTGAAGCCTAGTTGGGTATATGATATTGATAGTTGTGATAACAAACCAAAGCATTAACTCTGAAAATTGAATGGCATATTAGTGTGTCTTGGGCCCAATGCTTGTCTATGTTTAATGTGAGTCATGATTTGTTTATTGTTGTTCATTGATGATTAAATGATTAAATAATGAAGTATATGCAATGATGTTGAAATGTGATATGCATATATGTATGTTGATTATAAAATATAAAGAGATGTTGTTAGCTTTGCATCTATGTTGTTACATATATGATATGAATTAGAATTGACATTGTATTGTATTAAAGC
Organism: Garcia nutans; assembly: GCA_947685225.1. Lineage (NCBI taxonomy): Eukaryota > Viridiplantae > Streptophyta > Magnoliopsida > Malpighiales > Euphorbiaceae > Garcia > Garcia nutans. The sequence goes on along the minus strand of CANTUV010000011.1, from coordinate 30,748,055 downwards.
ATCTCAATAGCATGTTTTATCTTACTAAGCCCTTGGCTTAGCGCGATAGTGTTTAATCGCGCAGGTAATAGAATTGATAGAGTTGAACCCGATAGTTCATCAAGACCAAGTGAGAGTAGACCTTGAAGAATCCATTTTGGGAGCTTAAAGATCAAAGCAGACTTGCCAATCATGTATACTTCTTTATATTTTGTAAAGAAATGTTTAAGATGTAAATATGTAAATATTTTATAACTTCCGCTGTGTAATATTTAAATATATATATATAACTAATATGTTTTGTTTATAAGTAAATGATCTATTTGTCTATAATGTATAATGATAAGAGTATTGTATCAAGTTTTAAAGTGTTTTGATTGTTAAGAAAACCGTAGCATCCCTATGTTTGGTGCACTTGTGCTACATCATTGTGGGTGTAGTGTGTGTGCATTGGATATGGGGGTGTTACAATAAGGTTGGAAGGATCGTCCTAATTACACTTGTTTATTGATTGTTCATGCATACATGCATACATGCATACATTTGCATCTCATATCATTGGTCCTCTCTGGCTCACAGCCCTGGATTACGAAAGTTCAAAAGTATGGCATACATGCATACATTTCACAATCCGACCTACGCCGGAGACAAAGCATCTAGCAACGACTCAATCACTTGCTCACCAAAGATAATGGAGCCCGAACAAATTCAAAGGATGGTTGATGAGGCCCTCAATGCCAAGATGGAAGAAATCAAAGAGGCCCTAGCTGAGACCATGAAGAACCAATTGACTGCAATCTTAGAGAAACATGCCGAGGCATCTGCTAGCACTAAGAAACCAAAGGACAAAGGGAAGACCAAAGTTAGTGAAGTAGCTTTTGATGATGAAAAGGTGGTCATTGATGATGATGATGATTGGGTTCAATACTACCAAGAGGTTCAAGAAAAGAAGAAAGAACCGAAAGTTGTCGAGAAGGCAACTATTGAAAAGACCGAGACATCTGATGTTGAAAAGATGATTGCTGATTTAGAAAAAAAATTTGAGAAGAAGCTGAAGACCGAAGAGATGTCCGAAGTTGACAAGTTATTTGAACAAGATGAAGAGGTCCCTTATAAATTCAAGATGCCTTCCTTTGCTAAGTACAATGGCACCGGAAATCCTCATCTGCATGTGAAGCAATATATCACTGCCATGCAATCTGCTCGAGCTACTAAGGCTCAAACCCTAAGGTACTTTATGCTCTCATTGGACCCTGTTGTCCAAAATTGGTTCAATACCTTAGATGATGAAACACAAAAGAGCTGGGATCTACTTTACAAAGCGTTTATCCAACAATATGGATATAATGTTAAATTGGAAGTTACCTTGATGGAAGTGGAATCCATTAGGCAAAGGCCAAATGAGAATTTTGTAGACTATGTCAAGAGATGGAGAAACAAGGCTGCTTTACTCAAGAAGAGGCCCGCTGAATCCGATCAAATAAGGATAATTGTGAGAGGGGTGTTACCTAGTCTTCGTGAGAGGATGTCTCATACACTCATCCGTGATTTCAAAGACCTTCTTCAAGCTGGTTTGCAAATTGAAGAATGGGATAGGGAGAAGAGCTGATTTGCAACGAAAAGGAATGAGAAAGGGAGCTACCAACCTGGTAGCCAAAGCATGCAAAAGGCCGTCGGTGTTAATGCTACTAACCAAGGAACAAGGAGACAATTTTCGGAATTGGGAAAACTGATGTCCTGGGTTCTCAACAAGCTTCAAAGGAAGGGATTGCTACAAACCTTAAATCCTCGTCCTTTGCCTAATCCTCTCCCACCTAATTTTGACACCAAAGCATTTTGTCAATTTCACCAAATGCAAGGACATGACACGGATAGATGTGTGAGATTGAGACATGAGATCCAAAACTTAATTGATAATGGGAAGCTACCCAACCCAACAAGCCAAACACCAAAGATAACCCATTGCCAAAGTTCAATAGAGTACTACCACCAGCAACCTTCATGATTGGAGGAGGTTTGCATGAGGATTTTGTCATGTCTTCTTTTCAAGATATGGGAGGAGAAGCAATCAAAGAAGAAGAGGAATTTAATGAAGTTAAATAAGCTATGATTGGTGGGGAAGTAACTATTTGTGTGGTAAACAGGTTTTGGGATTCAAGTGATAGTGATGATGATATCATACCAAAGAAGGAGGAGTGGACTTGGTCTGGGCCCGAAGAAGATGAGGTGATGAATACTAGATTCGGTAAGCCTTATGCAAGGCCACCACCTAAGGAGGTAGAAACTAATAAGGGGAAGGATGCTGAAGTGGAAGAAAATGATGTTGTACTCAAGCAATTAAAAAGAACTCAAGCAAGTGTTAGCATTTGGGACCTGTTAGTTACTTCTAAAAAGCACCGAGAGACTATGGCCAAAGCCTTGGCTAGCATGCCGATTTCTACCTCCACAACACCGGAGGAGTTGATGAACTTCATAAAAATTGGGGAAGTAATGAAATGTGAAAAGGTTCAAGAGAAGAGCGAAGTTAGTATGGAAGCAATTTCTTTTTCCGATGCGGATTTACCAGAGGAAGGGAGAGACCACATCCGCCCTCTCTTTATCAAAATAGAAGTCAAGGGGAAGAGGACTCCTTGTGTAATGGTCGATGATGGGTTCGCCATAAATGTTTGTCCACTTAAGATACTACCAAAGCTAGCCATGTCAACAAGAGATTTAAACCCAACCGAGGTGACAATTCGTGCTTATGACAATACTAAGAGGCATGCCGAAGGGACTTTTAAAGCGGCTGTCAAGGTTGGTCTAATTGAATCTATTGTGGAGTTTGTTGTTTTAGACATACCAGTTACCTTTGCTTTACTCTTGGGGCGACCATGGTTTCAGCCTCTTGGCGGAGTTCCTTCCACCCTTCATCAAAAGATCAAATTTCCCAACGGAAATGAGACAGTGGTCACTGAAGCTGAAGATAATGAAATTGTTAACTCCCTAATGGTTGAAAGGCCTCTCAATGGTTTTCAAGTGGTTGCAATTTCTAATGATGAAGTAGTGGACTCCAAAGTCTTGAATATGATGAAGAACATGAACTACCTTCCCGGAGCTGGTCTTGGAAAGGGTATGGTCGGTTTGACAAAGTTTCCAGATTTTAGAACTCAAACATCCAAGAAGGGGTTAGGATATGATGAAGACAACAATGTTCAGTCAAAGAAGAGTGAGAAGATGAGCTTCCCACCACTTGAAGAGATCTTTGTCAAAGCTCCAGATATGGGACCACTCCAAGGGAAGCCTGAGCCAATCATATTCATGGGTAAGTTAATCCTCGGTTTTGAAATTTTTGCAGATGTTGCTGAGCTAGTGGAGCAAGTGAAGAAAGAGCTCACCCTGTCAATCAACGAAGAGAAGAATGAAGCTGCCCTGAAAGCCAAGAAGACTCCGGAAGAGATTGTTGCCCTGGTTGAAGAAAAGTTTGAAGACATCCTGCTTTATGATTCTGAGAATAATGATTTTGATTTTGATTTTAATTTGTCTGCTTTGTATGAGGATGATGATGTTTTCTTTTCCAAAATGAATGCAATAAAGTCTGATTTTGCTTACTTGTGTGATGTTTTCCTAATGGTTGCTTACATTCAAATAGCACTTACATGAGCATCTTTAATATTAATTCTGTTAACACACAACCATTAAATTTGGGAACAATTGAAAATCCTAAAAACATTAGCATAGCATCCGACCTTACTCCTGATGAGAGAGAGAGATTTGAAAAGATATTTAAAAATTATGAAGAAGTGTTTGCTTGGTCTTATGAGGATATGCCTGGAATAGATCGAGACATAGCCGAGCATTATATTCCTACTTACACTCACATTAAACCTATTAAACAAAAGCTTAGATGATTAAGACCTGAGTGGGCTGAATTGGTTAAAGAAGAGGTCACTAAGCAAATACAAGTGAAGTTCCTTGAAGTGATAGAATACCCAGATTGGCTAGCCAACATAGTACCTGTGCCAAAGAAAGATGGGAGGATAAGGGTTTGTGTGGACTATAGAGATTTAAACAACGCTTCCCCTAAGGATGATTTTCCTTTACCTCATATAGATGTACTCATTGATAGTGCCGCCTCTAGCGTGCTACACTCATTTGTCGATGGATTTTCCAGATACAATAAAGTGTTAATGGCCCAAGAGGATAAAGCCAAAACTGCCTTCACTACTACATGGGGTATATTTTGTTATAGGGTGATGCCTTTCGGCTTTAAGAATGCTGGAGAAACTTACCAAAGGATGGCCACCACATTATTTCATGACATGATGCACAAAGAAGTTGAAGTATATGTTGATGATATGATGGTTAAGTCGGATACAAGGGACCAACACTTCCAGAATTTAGAATTAGTCTTCAATAGAGCTTTGAAGTATAAGCTAAGATTAAACTCGAAGAAGTGTGTATTCGGTGTTACCTCAGGTAAATTGTTGGGTCATGTAATTGGCCTGAATGGCATCGAGATAGATCCCAAAAAAGTCAAAGCAATCAGGGATATGCCGGCCCCTATGACGGAGAGAGAAGTTCGGGGATTCATTGGTAAACTACAGTACATTAGTAGATTTATAGCAAAGCTCACAACAATCTATGAGCCTATCTTCAAGTTGCTTAGGAAGAATCAGCCGGTCGTATGGAACAAAGAATGTCAAAAGGGCTTTGATCGAATAAAAGAGTATTTGTTGAATCCACCTGTTTTGAAACCACCTAAACCCGGCAAACCTCTATTACTATACTTAGCAGTAGAAGAAGAGTCGATAGGAGCCATGCTAGCCCAAGCAGATGAGTCGGGGATTGAGCATGCCGTTTACTACTTAAGTAGAAAGCTCCTACCTTATGAAATTAAGTATAGTATTATTGAAAAAACATGCATAGCCACAGTTTGGTCTTCTAAGAATTTGCGGCATTACTTTCAATCATATAGTGTGCAAGCAATTTCCAGGTTGGATCCAATGAAATACTTAAGGGAGACACCCTCTTTAATAGGGAAATATGGTCGATGGTTGATAATACTAGAAGAATTTGGGATCGAGTATGTAACCAGAAAAACAATCAAAGGTAGAGCGGTGGCAGAATTTCTGGCTCAACAACCATTACCAGAAAGTGAAGAGGTAATCTTGGAATTTCAAGATGGACATTTAGAAGCAATTGAAGTACAATGGTGGAAAATGTATTTTGATGGAGCAGCAAACAGGAAAGGAGCAGTTTTGGGAGTTATACTAGAATCGCCCGAAAGGGAACTCATCCCTTTAGCCAAAAAGTTGAAATTTAGGGCGACCAATAATATGGTGGAGTACGAAGCTTGTATTTTAGGTTTGGAAACCCTAATGATTATGAAGGGTGATAAGGTGGAAGTTTATGGTGATTCGTTGTTAGTAGTATCCCAAGTAAATGGAGAGTGGGAGTTGAAAGAAGAAAAATTGAAACCATACCATCATTACCTGACCATGATAAAGAAGAATTTTAAGGAGTGTAGGTTTATACACTTATCAAGAGAAGAAAATCAGATGGCTGATGCCCTAGCCATATTGGCTTTGGTATGGGAAAATCCTGTTAGCTTATTCCTTAAGCCTCTGGTCTTAACTAGTTCATCAACTCCTTGCTATGAATATGAAACAATCATGGAAATTGATACAGACCATGATGCATGGTATGATACTATTAGGAGATTTTTGGAGGAAAGAGAATACCCGCCGGGGGCAACAAAGAAAGAGAGAAGGGCCTTAAGGCGGTGGTCATTGCAATACACCACATTCCATGGGGAGTTATATCGAAGATGGCCCGATGGGGTGCATTTGAGATGTTTAAGAAAACCCGAAGTGGAGCACATCATGTCAGAAATACATGCGGGAAGTTGCGGTCCGCACATGAGTGGTTTGGCCCTAGTTAAGAAGATTGTTCGACAAGGTTACTATTGGTTGACCATGGAGAGAGACTGTATTGAGTTTGTCAAGAAGTGCCAACAATGTCAGATGTACGGTAACTTGAATCATATGCCTCCTAAAGAACTGCATTCAATGTCTTCACCCTGGCCCTTTGCCACCTGGGGTATAGACATAATAGGAGAGATACATCCGACAACTTCAAATGGACACCATTTTATTGTGGTAGCAGTTGATTATTTTTCAAAATGGGTCAAAGCCAAATCCTTCAACAAGCTGGGTGAAAGTCAAATGGCTAGGTTTATCGAAAAGAATCTCATCTGCATATATGGGGTCCCGCACAGTGTGATATCAGACAACAGGGTACAGTTTCAAGGGGCAGTTAAAGATTTATTCTCCAAGTACCACATCCATCATCATAGATCCTCTCCTTATAGACCAAAGGCTAACGGGGTAGTGGAAGCAACAAATAAGACAATTAAGCAAATTCTGTCCAAAATGACTAAGACTTACAGGGATTGGTCAGAGATGCTTCCCTTTGCTTTATAGGGATATAGGACGAGTGTGCGAACACCTACTGGAATGACACCGTTCTCTTTGGTTTATGGGATGGAAGCAGTATTGCCAATTGAAATTGAGATCAAGTCATTGAGAATAGTCTTGGAAGTGGAGCTGCCTGAAACAGAATGGGTAACAAGCATATACACTCAGTTAGCCCTTTTAGAAGAGAGAAGGCTAAAGGCACTGTATCATCACCAACTGTATCAAAAGAAGATAGCTCGGGCCTACAATAGAAGGGTCAAAATTCAAAGATTCAGGGTTGGGGATTTGGTATTGAAGCAATGTAAGCCTAATGTATCTGATCCAAGAGGGAAGTTCAGACCTAGCTGGGAAGGACCATATGTCGTGAAACAAGTCATGAACAAAGGTGCAGTGAAGTTATCAGACATGGATGGGAACGAATTTAGTGAACCAGTAAACTTTGACATGTTGAAGAGGTTTTATGTATGAAAAATGAAAAAGAAAGAGCTCGCTAGGTTGAAAATCCACAAAGGGCAGCCTAGGCAAAAGTTAGAGCAGTTCGCTAGTTCCGAAAACCCGAAAAGGCGAGCTAGGCAACAATTAGGGCTAATGAGAGAAAATCATCAATTAGAAAACCCGAAAGGGCTAATTGGCAACAGGAGTAATCTTGTGTATGCAGGCTTTATGTTTGGTTGTTCCCTAATTTAATAAAACAGAGTTAATGATTAAATTGCTCTTTGTGTACTGTTATGAGTATATGACAAGACATGGACGAAATAAGTAATCATAATTGCAAAAGGTGATGACAAATTATCAATGGAAAAGAAGCATCTTTTATTACTTTAGTTATTTTCCATCCTAACAAAACACTTTATGAATTGACAAATGTAAAATCTATGGCAGTCGATAAGTGAAACGTGTAGGCCAGCTTTGCCTCAGCCGGTCCAAGTAGGCTTCAGTCAAGCAAGGCATGTCTAGGTCAGGAACAAAATCAGAATCATGATGTTCAGCTCCATATTGACCCCCAAGTCGATGAGGATCATAGCATGTACCTTGACGAAGTGCAGCAAGAGGAACGTACATCAAGTATGTCCGCATGGTAACATGAGAAATCTTCTACCAAAGTACCAACCAACGGATATTGACTTCAGAACGTGAGTGGATCCAATTAACCCAGTCGGCATATGAAGAAGCTGGGTGGAGTAGCTTCCTAGCAGAATGATGACGAGGCAGGTATTTGGCAAAATCCATGGAGGGAGTATCAAGCAAACAAAGACGTTCCTGAAACCAAATCTGCGAAGGAAAAAAAAAGAGGTCTGCTAAGTTGAAAACCCGCAAGGGCAGTTTAGGCAAAAATTAGGACAGCTCGCTAGTTCTGAAAACCCACATGGGCGGATTAGGCAAAAATTAGAGCAATAAAAAAAAATAAATTGAAAACCCGAAAGGGCAGTTAAGGTAATTACTTGAAGCAGCAATAGGCTCTCGGTCAGTCTCTTTGACATTCCTGATTTAAATCGATCTAATCCAACTAAGGTTTCGGCTAAGATCACAGGTACTGGCGACAAGCCTCCTTCCATTTGATCCATGATAATCAATACTCGTGGGTCAATATCGCCGTCAGAAGAAACAAGTAATGTCACATCCGCCTACCGCAATTATGCAGTGTAGTCACGTGCATAGCGAGAGTAGGGGAAAGGAGAAGATAATTCTTGATAACAGCCCTAGATAAGGTTGTATGACCAAAGGATCCTAGTTGTAATTTTTAAAAAGTTTTGGGGACGTAGATGTAATTTCAAAGAAAGTTGCACCGGATGTTCTTAATAGTGCATATAACAGATTCCAAAAATGGAGTGTAGAGAAAAATCGGATCGCAACGACGTGTAATGGTTTTTCCAGGAAATGTCCCGTTAAAGAAAAACGAAGACATGTTGACTAGGGGCATTTTGGTCATTATTAATTAAAGTTATACATGAATTTAAGGTAGGAAATAAAAACGTGAGTACGTAGAGAATGGCGAGGGGTTAAATATGAAACGATCGTCGGTAGAAACGGAGCCGGAGAAAACCCGAGCAAAGAAAGGACATAACGGGAATTTTGTAAAAAGTTGAGGGCTTATTGGTAATTTTTCTATTGGACCGGATTGGGTCAAAAATTAAGGGTCTACAGTTTTCCCTCTGCTTGAATGATCTGAAACCTTAGTGAAAGAGAGTGAAAAGCAATAAGACTTAATTTTTGATGAAACGGTTGAGGTTTTGGGTTCTGGACCCGGTTCGAGTTCTAGACTCAAGGATAATTCTAGGTTCTGGACTTAAGGAAAATTTGGGTATTGGACTCGGTTTGAGTTCTGAACTCAAGGATAATTCTAGGTTCTGGACCTAAGGAAAATTTGGGTTCTGGACTCGGTTTGAGTTCTCAAGGATAATTCTAAGTTCTGGACCTAATGTAACACCCCTTGTGTAAGTCGAGTAGAGGCGCCACACTAACCTAATGTTGCTACCAATTTTACTTAGTCAAATTTTAGTTTCGATTTTTATGGAAATTTTGCCAGAGGTTCACCTAGAAATTGGGTCCCAAGTGTCGACAAAACTAGTTTTTCTGATTTTTGAAAACATTTTTACACAAACCAATGTGAATACAATCAATTTCAATACACTCCCAAATGAATCCACCTTATAACCTCAACTACAAACCTGCAAGAAGAATTCACACTTCTAGTACAAAATAAAGTAGGGGTCTATTATTATTACATACTACTAACGTACAGTATAATATAGTAATTCTCAATCTTATATATACATATACATGCCACAACTAGATAACTCAAAATGGAAACTAAGAGATCTACTTTGAGATGCTGTGGGTCTGTTCATCGCTTTCCAAAAGTTAGCTACTACTCCGAACCTATGAGTCAAGGAAAACTTAACTCGCTGAGCAATGTCGCTCAGTGGATACTTTACCAATGGAAATAAAAGTAAAACAATGAAAGCATTTGAAATAAAAGGAAATAATTGAATAAAAAATCAACCAACATTAAACCAATGGAAGTTATTGTACATTCAGTGTAAATATGCTTTCAACAAATGTAAAAACCATAATTCAAACTCATTTTGCATTACGTAGTTTAGAAAAACAGGAATTTGGCTCTACTGGTATATAGGGAACCATAGCGAGAAGGCAGTGGCCCTCACCACCATTATCATATCACAGGAATGGCCCTCACCATCCTGGTTATAACCAATGGCCCTCACCACTGGCTTCAATGGCCCTCACCATTGAGTTCAGATCATAACAATTCAATCACAATATCAAGCAGTACTGCATAAGTTAGTATAGTGCACCATACCCTTATCTACCACTCCCAACTACCCAGTAGAGCATAAAGGTTAAAATGATTCAATTTAAGCCTCAAACTTCATTTTAGAATGACTCAAGAAATTATTTTAATTTCCGTTGCACTTTGCCATTTATGCCGCGCACCACATTCTTTAGTCAAACCATTACCCTTTTTCACATATTTAACATCCACAATAAATATATCAAACATTTCAAAGCATTCCTCAAAAGGTCACAAATTGACCAAATGAATAGTGTCGCGGCACTTAAAATCGGCAACGCAAAATGGCATGACCAAATGAATAGTAAAATCTGGATTTTCGTCAAAATTTCAGTCCGTTTCAGTCATACATTTGACCAAGTAAATGATCTTATTTTTGGCTGAAATTTTACAGGAAACTCATTTCATATGTTGACTAATTGCATGTAAAATTTCATTGAAAAATTCATTCATTTGCTACCTCAAACAACTGCCACAAAAAGAGTCCAGAAAACTGCCATTTTGGGACCATTTCTGCCCAAACATATGAAATTCATGGGATAGTTTATTTTTCTTTTTCAAATCAATATGAAGGCTTCTTTAATGATAAAGTGAAGATTCAAACACTTCCCTTTGACAACTTTTGCATGTTTAACTTAAATCAAACTAATTAATATTCATCAAATCAACTTGCCAAATTTTTCTCAAAACATTTGGTTTAAATTAAATTTAAACAACTCAACTGCCATAAGAAACCAAGAATATAACTGAAACATTTAATTTAAACTCAATCAATACATTTAAGCATCAACATCAAAAATTCCATAAACCAAAGTTTGTAAGAAAAATAAAATTTCTTTTATGGTAAAATACCAAACCTTGTTCTTTTAATTCCCCTTTGCTTTTCCTTCTTCTCCTTCCTTAATATTTGTTTCCCCTTCAAGAAATTCAAGAACACAACCTTAAACATAAACCTTAGCAATTTAGAACAATAAGCTACCCTCCATTTCTTTTCAAACTAAACCCTAATCTAACCTTATTAAACCTTAGAAACCTTGATTCTTTCATTTAATTAATCAACATCATCAGTACTTAAAATTTTCCCCAAATCCACCATAAGAACCCTAATTTCCAATCTTCCAATAGATATATAAATACTTAAAATTGATACTAGAATTGAAGTCTACATACTTTAAAACCTTAAAACTCACCTTGAACTTGAATCAAACTTGACAAAAATTGGAAATCCTTTGGTGTTCTTCTGATGGAGGCCGAAAGTTTGGAGGTGAGAGAGAGAGTTTTGTTCTTCTTGCTATGATTATATATATAGTGAAATGATGTCCACTTTTGGGTTGGATGAATACTTTAGGGCCAATTGTCCACATCTTTTTCTTTTCTTCTTTTTATAAACCCTAAATGGCAAATTTTCATTAGGCCAAATGTCTCTTTCTTTTATTTATTTAAAACCCAAGCCCTTAAACTTTCATTTAATTATATTTTGACCCCTCCACCTCCTTGTGCTGAAATTTTATGGTCTAAGGTGTGAAAAGACCAAAATACCCTCCGGCGATTATTCGCTCGTAACTTTTAAACCGTACAGTTTTCACGATGCAAACTACATATGGTTTTGATCCTCTTGACCCCTACTTTCTATTTTTAAAGTCTATTTTAGGTTTCCAAGGCATTTTGAAAAATTTCCAATAAGCCCTTGACTTTTTACAAAATTCCCTTTAAGTCCTTTCTTTGCTCGGGTTTTGCCCGGACTCCGTTTCTACTGTCGATCATTTCATATTCAACCCCTCAATGTCCTCTACGCACTCGTGTGTTTATTTGCTACTTTGGATTCATGTATAAATTTTAATTAAAATGACCAAAATACCCCTAGTCTACATGTCTTTGTTTCTCTCTAACGGGGCGTTTCCTGGAAAAACCGTTACTCGTCGTTGCGACCCGATTTTTCTCTACTCTCCATTTTTGGAATCTGGTATGTACACTATTAAGAACCTCCAGTACAACTTTTGGAAATTACAGTTACCTACCCAAAACGTTTTTTAGAAATTTCAGTCACTCCCCAAAACTTTACATTTTGTTCCAATTAAGTCTCATTGATCCTATAGCCTTATCTGGGGCCGTTGTCAGGAAGTATCTTCTCCTTTCCCCTTCTCTCACTGTGCACATGACTACTATGCATAAATGCGGTGGGCGACACCTAAGGAAAATTTAGGTTCTGGACTCGGTTCGAGTTCTGGATTCAAGGATAATTCTAGGTTCTCGACCTAAAGAAAATTTGGGTTCTAGACCCGGTTCGAGTTCTGGACTCAAGGATAATTCTAGGTTCTGGACCTAAGGAAAATTTGGGTTCTGGACCCAGTTCGAGTTCTGGACTCAAGGGAGATTCTAGGTTCTGGACCTAAGGAAAATTTGGGTTCTGGACCCGGTTCGAGTTCTAGACTCAAGGATAATTCTAGGCTGTGGACATAAGGAAACTTTGGGTTTTGGACCCGGAATTGGGTGCTTGGACCTGAGATTGATTTGATTTGGGCACTTGGACCCGAGATTGATTTGATTTGGGTACTTGGACCCGAGATTGATTTAATTTGGGTACTTGGACCCGGGATTAGGTACTTGGACCCGAGATTGATTTGATTTGGGTACTTGGACCCGAGAATGGGTACTTGGACCCGAGCTTGGGTACTTGGACCCGAGAATGGGTGCTTGGACCCGAGATTAAGTTTGACTGACCTTTTATCATTTGAGAAGTCTGACTGCTCTGGCTGTTTTATGCGTTGTGATTCTTCAGACCCTTGAAAATGGATCTTCATCCTTTGAGATCGGGTCTTCACCCTTGAAAATGGATCTTCATCCTTTGAGATCGGGTCTTCACCCTTGAAAATGGATCTTCATCCTTTGAGATAGGGTCTTCACCCTTGAAAATGGATCTTCATCCTTTGAGATCGGGTCTTCACCCTTGAAAATGGATCCTCATCCTTTGAGATCGGGTCGTTACCCTTGAAAATGGATCTTCATCCTTTGAGATCTGGTCTTCACCTTGAAAATGGATCTTCATCCTTTGAGATCAGGTCTTTACCCTTGAAAATGGATCTTCATCCTTTGAGATCGGGTCTTTACCCTTGAAAATGGATCTTCAACCTTTGAGATTGGGTCTTCACCCTTGAAAATGGATCTTCATCCTTTGAGATCAAGTCTTCACCCTTGAAAATTGATCTTCATCCTTTGAGATTGGGTCTTCTTTGTTCTTTGAAGATGGGAGTGACATGACCAGTGGCTTGGCCGTGTCCCCTGGGTGTGTCAGCTTCTGTGTTTTTTCTTTGGTTCTTCTTTATTCTTGGCTTAGGATGGGACACGGCCAAGCTTGTGGCCGTGTCACCTGCCAGTGTCACCTACTGCTTCCCTTCTCTCTTTGCTTGGTCTTTCTTTGCTTTGCCCTTTATGTGAGACACGGCTAGTGGCTTGGCCGTGTCTCCTGCCCGTGTCATGTTCTGCCAAGATTTCCTTTGAGGTGACACGGCCAAGATTGATTTGGCTTGGCCATGTCTTGCTTGATCCATGTTTTCCTTGTTTTGATCTTCCAAGGGAGTTTTTGCACTTTAACCACTTTTTCCTTGCAACTGCTTTTCCTTTTTTTCTTCAATTTTGATTGGATCTTATATCATCTCCTTGCCCCCCCAAGGATTTTTTTTCTTTCATGCAAGCTTTGATTGATGTTTTTCTTGTCTAGTTCTTTACATAAGCACGCATTTCTTCTCTTTGCAAAGTGACTGGGGTTTCCACAAGCAAATAGGCTTTCCATGCCCCCTTGATTCAATATCTTCTTTTGATTCTTTAATTCGCAGGGTGTTTGCTGTTCTTTAAGATAAGAAAGTGTGATGTAATATGCTCATGTATGCATGATATGCATTAATAATACTTACAGTAGTTCCATCGACTCACAGACCAAGGTGATTAGCAGAAGTGTTCTCATTGGTTCCTTTTTGACGCTCGTTCAAGTCTCACATTGAAATGATGAAAAGCTTTGCATTTGGCTTTTATCTTCAAGATGTTGAAAACATGAGTGGTGGAGACCCTAAGTAGCAGAGTCAGGGATGTATCCATTTCAAACTATGTTTCAGCTTGTCAGTTGGTAGTTTCTTCATGACCTTGCCAATAATCAACTCAACATACTTCCCTTAACTTGAAGGCTTTGTATGACAAAACACTCTTTTTTTTTATTTTTGATTTTGAAATCAAATGTTTGCTTTGCCAAATCGATGTCAATGTACCTCAGGACTTGATTTTTCCAAATTAATATATCTATAACATGACAACCCTAGTTACCGTACTAAACTCAGGAATCATATCTATTTAAGCAAGAACTGTTGCACTTCAGATAGGCACATACACATTGCTTGGCCAAAGGTCTCATTTGAGCTTAAATATTGTCTATCTCATATGCATGCTTATCCAAACTATCTCCACTAATAGACTCTACCTACCAAGAGAGATCAACAGGTCTTTGATAGGCTTGAAACAGGGTCTATAAGGGACATGGGTTAAAGTGGAGGCCATTTTGAGATTGGAGCTGGTGTGACACAATGGAAAAACCCTCACACTACAAATTTCTTGTTGGAACTTTAGACATTTGGGAGCAATCTTTCTAGACTCCAAATTCCTTCTATCTTCTTGTCATTAATCTGGATCTTAATTAGGATAGTTTTTACCCTTGCAAAAAGTTTAAGACCCAAATATGTTTCTTTTCTTCTTTTCCCTTTTTTCCTCTTTATTTTTCTTACTCTTCCCTTTTCTTTCTCTTTCCTTACTCTTCCCTTTCTTTTATCATTTTGTCCTTCTTTCTCGTAGGACTATCAAGTACAAAACTTTCAAGAACTGGATGGTCTTCCTCCTTTTTCTTTGATTTTGATTGAATCTTTGATTGTGTGTGGACCAAGTCAATCCATAAATGGAAGCCTTTTGTTGTCTTAGGTAAAAGAGAACTCAGTTGGCTTTCTGAACCACCTTTTTAAATTTTATCTTTCTTCCTTTTCTTTTTTTTTTCTTTTGGTTTTCTTTTGTTTTCTTCTTTTTTCCTCTTTTTTTTTTAATTTTTTTTAGCTCTAAAAAAGTTGTCTTGGTTTGTACTAACTTGGGCTTCCAATAATGGATAAGTGGAGTAACATAAATCTTCTTTAATAGGGATAAATCATTTGTTACTCTGATGTTGATGTTGATATATTAGAGATATTAGGAAAACTTCAACTACCCTTATGGTTTTGAGAACATCAACTATCCTTATGATCTTGAGAACTTCACAACACAGAAGCTTTTACACGCTCAACAACACGGGCGTGTTCAGGGGCATGTAATACATTCTGCCTCTCAACCACATTGACACGTCCAACATCATGAGCGTGCTCATGGCCGTGTCAAATCCCCAAAAACACAGTGGCTATGACACGCTCAATAACACGGGCGTGTTACTGGTCGTGTCAATACCTAACCAACACAGTAGCTATAACACGCTCAGTGACATGGACGTGTCATTGCTCGTGCCACTCATCCCAAAATACAGAACCATCGACACGCCCAAAATCCTGGACGTGCCCTTGGGCATGTCAGGCCAAAAACCCAGATTCCGGCCAAAACAACAATACAACCAACAAAACACTTCCCTTCACCAAAAACCACTTCAACCAAACTCATCTCAACATACCCAAAAACCATAACAAACTTACCAAAAACATCAAAACAAGTAATAACATACTTCCAACACAAATCAAAAATCATAAACACAAACCTAAAATACAACCTCAATACATTCACTTTCAACAACTTACTCTTTCCTTCAAACCATCCCCAAAACCAGAAATAAGTTTACCCAAACACTCTTAAACCCATCTTAAACAAACATAATCACATACCATCCACAAACTCAACTCAAAAACTCAAAGAAATCAAAGAATCAAGTGAAGAACTTACCAAGGATGAAGAAACTCTTAACCTTTCCACTTGATCTCTTGAAAGCTTCCTTAGATCTTGAGTTTAGAGGTTCAAATCTCTCCCTTGTTCTCTTGTCTCTTTGTTAGCAGGCCAAAAAAAAAGAAAAGGAAGGAGAAGAAGATGAGCCACGGCAAGGAAGAAAGAAAGAAGAAAGAGAAACACAAAGTCAACCTCCTTTTCCTTAAAACCCTCTCAACCAAGCAATTATAATATTAAACTAATCCCATTTAATCTCTTCCACTCAATTAATTCCTTATTATTTAATTATTAAATTCAAAAACACAAAATATCTTCTTCCACTATCATTCTTTTGACTTTCCAATTACTTGTGCATATGTTGTATATATTCTAATATACACAACATATACACTCTCTTTAAAAACCCTTTTCTCTTCCGAATAAACATATACATTGAATCCAATTTAAACAACAATAAAGCCAAAACATCTAGGGCACACTTAGGGATATTACAATGAATATCCTCTGTACCTTATCCAGCCACTGCTCAGCTACTGCTGGATCAATAGTACCCAAAAAATCTTCTGCTCCATACTTTCTTAATTTATCATAATGTCTCACTGGTACCATTGGTTGTGGTAGTGGTGGCGGTGGTTGCACTGGTGCTTGCCTCAATAATTCAACCACATGCCTAAGCCAAACTGGCGGAACCTCCTCACCAGCTGGTCTCCCTGACACAGAAGCAGGTACCTCTCTAGCTCTATCAACTCCAGCTCCATCCCTACTCTCTTCAGGAGCTACACTCTCAGCACTACCCTCGACAGATTGACGTGAATGAGAATCCATTAAAACCTATATCTGCAAACACAACAGAATATTCCTCATTAAAGATCAGAGACTGCCAATACCAAACATGTATTTTATTCAAAAATCAACTTTTAAAAATCAAAATTTTCTTTTTCTTACAATGAACCTAGGTTGAGAATCTCAAACCTAGGCTCTGATACCAAAACAATTGTAACACCCCTATACCCCGTATACGTACACAACATGCTTATACGATCGTAATATACGTATACTGAATATAGAAATGCCACAGTTTAAAAAATACACAAGACATATCTCTAAAAAGAAATTAAACAAATATCAAATGTTTAACAGAAGATTATAAAACACAATAGATAAAAATGTTTATTTAATACGCAGCGGAAATTGTAACAATTATTTACAAATACAAATACATTAAAATCAATATTTACAAAACATGAAATATATATACATGATTGGCAGCTTGACTCTCTGATCTTTAAGCTCTAGGCCAAGTCTTCAAAACATAAACTCAACTAGGTCTAGAGGAATCCTCCGTCTCAACTCTATCACCTGCGTAATGAACCACAATCGCGCTGAGCTAACGGCTCAATAGTATAAACATAATGATATTATGCAATGTCAATATCAATGTCATACATCCAAACATTAGAGATCATATTCATAAATGTTACATTTCATTATTTCAATAATTGTATCATCATCCATCACACACATTCAACATAGACACACATGGGCCCAACAAGTATTTAATATGATATTCAAAGTTCAGAGTTACTGCTTTGGTCCATAATCACAATAATCAACCCCGTAGGCAATATATATACATCTCTATCCATGGATAGGGTAACAGACCCAGTCTCTTGAACCTCAACTCGCTAAACTCTAGGAGATCCTCAACCCGGCAAGACTGTTACCTGTAACAGACCCAGTCTCTTGGACCATCAACCCGACTGAATCGAGGAGATCCTCAACCCGGCAAGACTGTTACTTTTCATATATTTCATATCAATAATTCACATAGTGTAACAGACCCAGTCTCTTGGACCTCAATTCAGCTCAAATTGAAAAGATCCTCAACCCGGCAAGACTGTTACCTTTCATATATTTCATAGGCATGCCGCCAAATCCAGAACTCTGAAATTGAATAACATATTAAACATACAATCCTTTCATTCACCTCTTTATCATTCTCTTTCTCATTTCATATCTCATATTCAAATAGGCAATCATGCCTCAATAATTTCATTTGCATAATCATAGCCAACAACAATGGCTTCATTATATCTCCATTCACATCAATGCAATTCATCATTTAAGTACTCATAATCAATTGCATTGAACATACATTTTGAATGCTTCTTATGTATTTCATATTTCATATCCCATTATTATCATACATATAGCACATTACATTTCACAAGATTCACAATGTGCAAAACATAACATTATTCACATGTATCAACAATGCAATAGGTTACTTAACCCATTCACTAAATGTGTTAAATTACAAAATCAAATGGATGTATGCAACAATGCAAGGTTTATACTTACTTCAAAAGCAACCCACACAACTCTAAACACTTTCTCTTCCAAGAGTCCTTCACCAAAAGAATTAAGGCAATTCACCTTCTTCACAACCTAATTCAAAACTATGATGAAACACATCAATTCCAATGCAATCAATCACTTATCAACCTCATACTAGACCCATAGATCACAAATACAACCCAACAACTCAACCTTAGACCCCACGGTCGTGGCCACCCAAGACCCCCACGGGCGTGGGTTAAAGAATGAATCTGCCCAAAAATATCCAACACCCCATGGCCATGGCATCAAAGGGCCACAGGCGTGGCATCCAAGATGCTACTGCCTCCAACCAAAAACATGTATTCCAAGCTTCTAACTCCATTAAACACAAATATCAAGAAGACTAACAAAAATAATTAACCAAACTCAACATTAACAACACTTACCAACTCAAAACCCTAATACAAACTCAACACAAACACTTCCAACACCAATACTAACTTAACTTCTTATCTTAAAATCAATTACAACATTCATAACCACACCACAAAACAAACTTAATCATACTATCATCAACACTCCATCAACTTAAACAAAACTCCAAATAGAACAAGAGAAAACAAGAGAAAACTTACCAACAAAGATGAACTTCTTGAATTTTCCACTTATTTTCTTGAAATCTTCCTTCAATTTGATCTTAAAACTCAAAACCTCGCTTGCTCTCCTTGGTCTTCTTGATAGCCGGCCACTCAAAAGGAAAAGAAGAAAATGAAGAATAAGAGGAACCAAAGTCAAATATTAATTCCACTCTTAAATCTCCACCAAGTATTTAAATTATTAAAATAATCCAATTAATCTCTTCCATTCAATAAATTCCCATTTTCCATCAATTAACTTAATTAATTAAAACAACTAATATCTTCTTCCACTTACCCTTTTTGACTTTGACTTGTATATATGTTGTATATATTTTCATATACACAACATATACACTCTTTTCATATCTTTTCTCTTTCAAATTAACATATACACTTAATTCAATTACAACAATGATGTCAAAACTTCTAAGGCACACTTTGGGATATTACAAAAGAAGTGGCTGAATTCTTTTCCTCCAGGAACCTTCACCATATGGAGTCAGTTGGCAGAGAAATTCCTTGAGAAATACTTCCCACCATCCAAAACTGCTAAGTTGAGGAATGATATCTCATCCTTTTTACAGCAAGATGGTGAGACCCTTTATGATGTCTGGGAAAGATTTAAAGATTTGTTGAGAAGGTGTCCTCATCATGGACTTCCACTATGGCTTCAAATTCAAACCTTTTACAATGGGTTGAATTATGTAAGTAAGCAATCCATTAATGCAGCAGCTGGTGGTACCATAAACAACAAGACACCTGGACAAGCAAGGGATTTAATCGAAGACATGGCTATCACCAATTATCAGTGGCAAGCCCCAAGGGAGCAAGGAAAGCTGAAGGTTATGGGTTCACACCAATTAGATCCTGTGGTGGCTTTGACAGCCCAATTGGAAGCATTGAATAAAAAATTTGATTCTTTGCCCTCTTCTTCTGGGAAAGTAATGCAGGTGATGTCTTGTGAATGGTGTGGGGGTGGACATCAAAGTCAAGATTACCAAAGTGGCAACATGTTTTCTAGGCAAGAGCAAGTAGATTATGTTGGAAATATGCCAAGGCAACAACAGAATAACCCTTACAGCAACACATACAATCCGAGGTGGAGAAATCATCCAAATTTCTCATGGAATAATCAAAATAATCCAAGACCTCCCCTTGGATTCCAGCAGCCCCAACATCAACAAGCTGCCCCTCAAAGGAAGAGAAATTTGGAGGACATGATGGAGAAATTTATAGCAACTTTTGAAACTAGGTTCCAATCAACTAAAACCACCATAAGAAATCAGCAAGCCTCTGTCCATAATTTAGAGAATCAGGTGGGGCAAATTGCCAAGTTGCTCAGTGAGAGACCACAAGGAAGTCTGCCTAGCAACACTGAGGCAAATCCTAAAGAGCAGCTCAAGGCAATTACACTAAGAAGTGAAAAAGAGATCAAAGGTAATGTGGATGGGAAAAGAGGAGAAGTGGCAGAGAAAAGGGCAAAAGTACAAGAAAAAGAAAAAGAAGACGACCCTCCTGTCACTTCGGGAGAGAAAGCTGCAATGAAAAGTGAGAAAGAGAACCAATCGCAAGAAAGTAGCCCCATACTAAAGGAATATCGACCTAGAGTACCCTATCCGGCAAGATTGAACAAGGACAAGATTGATGTTCAGTTCGGTAAGTTTCTTGAACTTTTAAAACAATTGCACATTAATATTCCATTTGTTGAAGCTTTGTCACAAATGCCTAAATATGCTAAATTTTTGAAAGATATCCTTTCTAACAAAAGGAAACTTGAGGAGCTATCTTTAATGCATTTATCTAAAAAGAGTTCGGCAATTTTGCAAAGGAGGTTACCCAAGAAGTTAAATGATCCAGGTAGTTTTACCATTCCATGTTTAATAGGTAACCTTGAAGTCAAGAGCGCATTAGCTGATTTGGGGGCTAGCATAAGTGTTATGCTTGATAAAATGTTTAAAGAGTTAGGGCATTGGTAAACCTAAACCAACACTTATGACCATCCAACTTGCTGATAAGTCAGTAGTCCACCCTCGTGGCATTATAGAAGATGTCTTGGTAAAAGTCGGGGATTTCATTTTCCCTAATGATTTTGTTGTCATTGATATTGATGAGGATGCAGATGTTTCACTTATTTTTGGTAGGCCATTTTTAAATACAGCCCATGCCCTTATAGATGTTCATGATGGCACACTAACTTTGAGAGTGGATGATGAGAAAGTTATTTTTAGGATACATGATGCCATGAAACATTCACTTTCACTTGATGAGGTGGAATCATGCAATGATGTTATTAAGCATGAGACCATAAATTGTGTTACTAACATTGTTTCCAAGGATCCCCTTGAGTTGTGTTTATTGCAGGCAAATGTTGAGGATCAAGAAGCAATGGAGCAGCTTGCTTTTCTTGAAGCAAGCAATTCGTTCAAATGCAGGGCATATGAGACTATTGAGATGCCAAAGGAAGAAAAGCCAAAACCATCGGTGATTGATCCACCCAACTTGGAACTGAAGCCCCTTCCAGATCACCTTGAGTATGGATTTTTGAAGGAGAAGAAGAAATTACCAAATAATTCTGAGTTCCCACCTATCTTCTGAGTAGAAAGAAAAGCTTATTCAGTTGTTGCAGAAACATAAGAAAGTGATAGCTTGGAAGGTAGCAGACATCAAGGGTATCAGTCCATCCTATTGCACTCACAAAATACTGATGGAGGACGAATTCAAGCCAGTAGTGCAACCACAATGGAGACTAAACCTGAAGATGAAAGATGTAGTGAAGGCTGCAGTGATAAAACTACTTGATGCAGGGATTATCTATCCTATCTCGGATAGTTCTTGGGTGAGCCCAGTTCAGGCAGTACCAAAGAAAGGAGGGATGACAATGGTCCCTAAAGAAAATGATTAGTTGATTCAAACAAGAACAATTATCGGTTGGAGGGTTTGCATTGACTACAGAAAATTGAATGATGCAACTAGAAAGGATCATTTTCTTTTACCCTTCATTGATCAGATGTTGGAAAGATTATCCGGCCATGAGTACTACTGTTTTTTGGATGGTCTTTCAGGCTATTTCCAAATTCCTATTGCCCCGGAAGACCAAGAGAAAACTACATTCACCTACCCATATGGGACATTCGCATATCGAAGAATGCCATTCGGGTTGTGCAATGCACCTGCAACTTTCCAAAGGTGCATGGTAGCAATCTTTGATGAGTTTATAAAGGATATTATGGAGGTATTTATGGATGATTTCTCGGTCTATGGAAGCTCATTTGAAAGATGTTTGGAAAACCTTGAAAGAGTCTTGATGAGATGTGAGGAAACCAATCTAGTTCTTAATTGGGAAAAGTGTCATTTCATGGTTCAAGAGGGAATTGTGTTGGGACACAAAATTTCAAACAAGGGCATTGAGGTGGATCGGGCTAAAGTTGAGACCATTGAGAAACTACCACCACCCACATTTGTGAAGGCCATCAGAAGTTTTCTAGGACATGAGGGTTTTTATCGGAGGTTCATTCGAGATTTTTCTAAGATAGCCCGTCCATTGACAAGACTCCTTGAGAAGGATGTGGATTTTGTTTTTGATGAGGAATGTCTAAGAGCATTCACAACCCTTAAGGAGAAATTGACCCATGCTCCAATCATGGTAGCTCCTATTTGGAATCTACCATTTGAACTAATGTGCAATGCAAGTGACTTTGCAGTGGGTGCAGTCTTGGGTCAATGCAAGGAGAAATACTTTTAGCCTATCTACTATGCAAGCAAGACCTTGAACACAGCTCAAGCTAATTACACAACTACAAAGAAAGAGCTGCTAACTGTGATTTTTGCTTTTGATAAGTTTAGATCATATCTAATCTTGTCAAAAGTGATTATTTATACGGATCATTCGACTTTGAGGTACTTATTTGTGAAGATTGATGCTAAGCCTAGGCTAATCCGTTGGTTTTGTTGTTGCAGGAATTTGACTTGATGATTCAAGACAAGAAGGGAGCTGAAAATCTTGCAATAGATCACCTTTCTCACTTGGAAAATCCAACTTTGGAGAGGTTTAAAAAAGGGGACATTGATGATCACTTCCCCAATGAGCAACTGTACGCCATGGTAAGTGAGGTAAGTAATTTAAATTTTGAAACGCCTTGGTTTGCAAATTTTGCTAACTATTTAGCTATTAGGGAACTTCCTAAGGACTTAACTTATCAAGCAAAGAATAAATTCTTTTCTGATTTAAAGTATTATTTTTAGGAGGATCCCTTTTTGTTTAGGTTATGTAAGGATCGCATGATCTGACGATGTGTGGCATGGCCAGAAACAATGAACATTCTTAGTCAATGCCATGCTGGACCAGCTGGTGGTCATATGGGAGCCAATAGGACTGCATAAATTGTACTAGAATCAGGATTCTATTGGCCAACTTTGTTTAGAGATAGCTACGAATTGGTGAAATGCTGTGATAGTTGCCAAAGGACTGGAAACATTTCATCTCGTGATGAGATTCCCCAAAATGGAATTTTAGTATGTGAAATTTTTAATGTGTGGGAAATCGATTTTATGGGACCGTTTCCAAATTCCCTTGGTAATAAATATATTCTTGTAGCTATAGACTATGTATCTAAATGGCTTGAAGCCCAAGCCTTGGCAACCAATGATGCTAGGGTTGTGATGAAGTTTTTGAAGAAGTTATTTTCTCGATTCGGTGCACCAAAAGCAATTATAAGTGATAGGGGTACTCACTTTTGTAACTTTCAGCTTGAGAAAGTTTTCAAAAGATTAGGAGTTACACATAGGTTTGCTACTCCCTATCATCCCCAAACCAGTGGCCAAGTTGAGAACACGAATAGGGAGATTAAATGAATTATGGAAAAAACTGTAGAGCAATCCCGAAAGGATTGGTCCGAGAAATTGGACAATGCTCTATGGGCTTTTAGAACTGCATTCAAAACTCCCTTGGGCACATATGGAAAGGCTTGCCATCTACCTGTTGAAATTGAACATCATGCATTTTGGGCTATAAAACAGATTAACCTTGATCTAGCTAGTTCAGGTGAAAGGAGAAGATTGCAAGTAAATGAATTGGATGAGTGGAGACTGCAAGTTTATGACAATGCGAGTATTAGACAAATGATCTCAATTTTGATCCTTGACAACTCAAATTGAATGACTTATTCAACATGTGTTTGAAGAACCTTGTTGCAGGATTAGGTTGTTTCAAATAAAGCTGAATAGAGCATGTTTAGTGGTCCCACAAGAAATGGAAACGACCTCCCCATTCAATTGAAGGATGAAACTATATCACAGTAGGTTTTGCGGTCAAAAACCCAACCTCAGTCGCGACCGCACTTACACAAGAGTGGCTGTCCTACATTCATGGACGACCGCAACACAAGAAACCCAAATCATCCTAATTACAGTAAGGTTCACGGTGACAAGAACGGCGAAGGATACGGTCTTGCTTATTACTTTAGCAACCGCCCTTTGATATCCGCGACCACTCTGATGATTCAGGAGAAATCTTCTTAAACTGACAGTAGTGTTCGCGTCCTAAGGTGTGTCCAGAAGTTTGACGCAAGTGTCTCAACTCGACCGTGAAATGTCACCTAGTGCGACCGCGAAATTCATATTTAGGCAGACTTTCATTTTGCCCAGTCAAAGAATGCCACGTGTGATGACCGTTATAAACCCACTTCAGCATTCAAAAAGGGCGACCACACTTATCATATGCACGACCGTCCCGACAACTACAACATGGGCAAAATTCCTACTGTAGAGCACTCAAATTTGACCGTTGAAGCAAATTTAAATGCAGCGACCGTACCTTGTCCAAGGACGACCATGTGAGACATGAGCGTGACCATCCTTATATGAAGGACGACCGCAAAATGCTTCGAACAATTTACTGAAAAAGTTCTAAACTGCCAAGACTTTATTCTCACTATCTATAACGGCTAGTTAGACCACATTGGCTATAAATACAATGCTACTCTAAGAAAAGAAATTGTGAAGAGAGAATCAAAGACTTTATAGCCAAGCAACATATTTTCTTTTACTTAAACTTACATTAGAATTGTAATGAATGTTAGGTGTAAGCATTGAAAACACCATTGTAAAAGTTTGAGTGTGAGCTTGGAAAACACTTAGGTTGTGAGAGTGAGCCGAGTAAAAACTCTTGTAAAGGTTGTGAGAGTAAGCCTAGAAAAACTCTTGTAAAGGTTTTGAGTGTAAGCCTTAGTAAAACACTTGTCAAGTTAGGTGTGAACTTGTGAAAACACAAAAGTTGGAAGTGAGCTTGTAAACCTTCAAAGATTAGCGAAACCTTAACAAGTTGTTAAGGAAGTGGATGTAGGATTGAAGAAAATCCGAATCACTATAAATCTTGTGTGTTCTTTCTTTCATTCACCACTCAACCATTTCTCTATTCTGCATTTCTTGTTTGTTGAGTTTCTAATTTGCTATTATTCCTTGAGGAAACCAATTCACCCCCCCTCTTGGTTGCCATCTTGGGACAACAATTGGTATCAGAGCTTGAAATTTCTTAAACTTAATTGTGAAATTTGATCCACTATGGCAACTTCTTCTTCATCAAACTCTATCTCTCATGGAAATCTTAACACTATTCTTAGACGCTACTTAGATGGAACTAATTATTCCTACTTGAAACACAAAATGTATTTGTTTCTAGACAGTGAAGGAATTGAACTATGGGATTTTGTGGAAAGTGAGTGGAAACCTCCCACTTATGAAGTTGATGGTATTCAAGTTCCTCTTCCCAAAGCACAATGGTTAACTATCAATGTCAAAGATCGATTCAAGAACAATAGAGCCGCTTCTATCTTGATGAATTCCATTTCAAGAGAAGAAGGTGGAAGAGTTCAACATTTAACTTGTGCACATTGCATTTGGAAGACACTTGAAAACTACCATGAAGGCATGACTCAAGTGAGATTCACCAAGAAACAAATGCATGTTCATGAATATGAGCTATTCAAGATGAAATCAAATGAAAACGTCACTGACATGACAAATCGCTTGCTTGTTATTGTTAATGAACTAAAGAAGTATGGCAAGATATATGATCAAGGTGATGTAAACAGTAAAATCTTGAGAGCCCTAAGAGTTAGAAAGAACATTGAATCAAAAGTATTATCCATCGAAGAAGCTTACGAACTTAGTACATTGAGAACCGATGAGCTTGTGGGAAAACTACTCACATTTGAGCTACATAGTGAAAAAGAAGAAGATCAAGGTGAGAAAGAAAAGAGAAAACAAATTGCTCTCAAAGCAATCAAAGAAGTTGAGAGCTCAAGCAACGAAGGTACTGACGATGAAGATGAAATGGCAATGTTCTCAAAAAGAATCAATGAATGGAAAAGGAAGAAAATATTACAAGCAAATAAAGGTAAACTTCCTAAATTCTCCTTCAAAGATAAAGAAAAGAAAAATGAGGTAAAGTGCTATGAATGTGGAAAAACTGGTCACATTAAATCAGATTGCTTCAAAGTAAAGAATAAAAGGAAATGGGACAAAAAAAAGAAAAAGTCTCTCGAAGCCACATGGGATGACTCCTCTTCAAGTGAAGAAGAAGAAGAAGAAGGAATTGCAAATCTATGTCTCATGGCTATTGAAGATGACTCCAATGAGGTAAGTTCTCAATCCTTTGATTCAGTAGCACATGATGATATTGATAATCTAGACGATAGTGATTTGATTGAGCACATGAACTTTAAAATAGAAAAATATTTTTCTAAAATGATGTTCTATAAAGAAAAACACTCTAAGTTAGAAAAGGATTTTATATGCTTAAAGAACTCTACCTTAGAACTGAAAACCTCAAATGAACACTTAATGAATTCAATAGAAGAGTTAAATAAAAACTCACATGACTTAGAAAAAATTATTAAAGAGAATGAAATTTTGAAGCATGAACTAAAAGAACTAAAAGAATCAATTTCAAGATTTCATAAAGGAAAGGAAGCCTTAGATACATTAATCGGTAACCAAAGATCATCCTCATTAAAATATGGATTAGGATTCAATGGATCAACCAACATTGCACTAAGCAAACCAAAATTTGTAAAAGCATCTACAACTAAAATTTCTAATGTTGATATTGTAAAGAATAAAGATGCTCGCACCAAGTCTAAAAGTACCAAAAGAACTTCTTATGGTTCACTAGGAAATAAAGCTAAAAGTAATCATGCATTTTTGTACACTAAACTTGCACAAAAGCAATCACATATTTGTAGTTGTATGCATAATACTTGGAATACAAAAGAAAAATGCAAAAATATAAAATACCATGGAAATGCACATATTGCATGAAGTTTGGACATAAAAGTTTTTTCTGTCACATAAGAAAGGCTCATCTCAAGTTAGAAGAAACCTTTATTACTAGCCATCAAGGACCCAACTTCATGTGGGTACCTAAGAGAAGATGACCACTATTGCCTTGTAGGTATGCCTAACATCTACTATCAACGAAAGCACATGGCTTGTGGATAGTGGGTGCTCAAGACATATGACCAGGAATGTAAAGCTCTTTACAAGTATTACCTACAAACATGGAGGTACTCTTGAACCTCATGAAACTATTGATGATCCAAAGATCAATCAATATGAACTTGAAGAAAAGACTCAAGATCTACCTAAGGATTGGCAATACAAGAAAGTTCATCATAAGGAACTCATCATTGGTGAAACATCTAAGGGAGTAATTACTAGATCTAAAATTAATCATATAGATGTTAATTTTGCTTTTGTTTCTCAAATTGAGCCAAAGACCATTAAGGAGGCTTTAAATGATGAAAGTTAGATAACTGCAATGCAAGATGAACTTAATCAATTTGAAAGAAATAATATTTGGCAACTCACTCCTAGACCTACAGATCACTCTATCATAGGATGCAAATGGGTCTATAGGAATAAGCTTGATGAAAATGGTCACATTGTTAGGAATAAAGCAAGTTGGTAGCCAAAGGCTATAATCAAGAAGAAGGTATTGACTATGATAAAACTTTTGCCCCTGTAGCCAGATTAGAAGCTATTAGAATATTACTTGCTTTTGCATGTCACATGAACTTTAAACTCTTTCAAATGGATGTTAAAAGTGCATTTCTAAATGGACTTATAAGCGAAGAAGTTTATGTAGAACAACCTCCTAGTTTTGAAAACCACAAATTTCCTGATCATGTTTTCAAACTTACCAAAGCTTTATATGGATTGAAACAAGCACCAAGAGCTTGGTATGATAAACTAAGTGCATATTTGCTTGAAAATGGTTTTTCAAAAGGAAAAGTAGATACAACTCTCTTTGTTATAAAGGACAAGCATAACATTTTGATTGTACAAATTTATATGGATGACATAATATTTGGAGCTACTAATGAAGCCTTATGCAAAGAATTTTCTTGTTGTATGACTAGGGAATTTGAAATGAGCATGATGGGTGAACTCAAGTTCTTCCTTGGACTACAAATCAAGCAATGTGAAAATGGGATCTTCATCAACCAATCCAAATATACAAAAGAACTCATCAAGAAATTTGTAATGGATGGCTGCAAAACTAACAAAACTCTTATGAGCACATCCTAGAAATTGGGTAAAGATGAAAATGGTAAAACAGTAGATGAAAAGAAATATCGAGGTATTATCAGATCACTACTTTACTTAACCGCTTCTAGACCTGATATAATGTATAGTGTATGTCTTTATGCTAGATTTCAAACTTGTCCTAAAGAATCACACTTGAATGCTACTAAGAGAATTTTGAAATATTAAAGTCGTATAATGCATTTAGGACTTTGGTATCCTAAAAACACATCATTTCATATCATAGGTTTTTCAGATGCAGATTAAGCTGGTAGTATCTTAGATAGGAAGAGCACAACAGGTGCATGTCACTTTCTTGGTAACTATCTAGTTTCTTGGCATAGTAAGAAACAAGCATCGGTTCTTTATCCACAATGGAAGCCAAATATGTTGCAGCATGTTTTTGTTGCACACAAGTATTATGGATGAAACAACAATTTCTTGACTATGGCAAAGTATTTAACAACATCTCCATTAAATGTGACAACACTAGTGCTATAAATTTGTCTAAAAATCCTATCCAACACTCTAGATCCAAACATATAGATAATAGACATCATTTTTGAGAGAAAATGTACAAAATCAGAATATAGTCCTAGAGTTTATAGATACACATAATCAACTTGCTAATATCTTTACAAAACCTTTGATAAAAGATTGCCTATCAATAAATTTTTAAAACATCACAATGTATAAACTTTTTGCCTAAAATTATAAAAATCCTTCATCTTTTTTTTGTCTCTTTCATTTTTTTTGAGTCACTCGCATTCACTCCAATGCCTTTAGCGATAGCTATCTTGCCAGCCAGATTCATCTAAATTAATATCTCTATGCGCAGTCAAGAAACCTTGTGCGCGGTGGTAATAATTTGAACAGTTTCGACCGTTATAGACATTCTCTGCACCCGCGAGCGCACTAATCTTGTTAATGGTCGCTATAGTACATTTCACGATCGCACCTATACAAATAGGCGACTGCACTCTGTACACTCTACTCGAAATTTTGTAACCGTTGGCTGTATGGCAGGTCGCGTTTCTTAACTCTCAACATTTATAAACGACTATTTTCTTAATTTCTTCTATTTAAGAGCATTATACATCAGTTTCTTGGATATTTTACTTCATATAACATACAAACTTCCCTCCAAATCTATAAAATTCTCTCAAGATCATTTCCTTCTCAAAACACTCTCTGTTTTCTAGTTTTCTTCCTGTTCTTCAACCCTAATGGCTCCCAAAAAGAAAATAATCTCCAAAGGGAAAGGGAAGGGAAAGAAACCTTCAGGAATTATCATAAGAGAACCAACAGATGTTCCTCCATCTCCTCCACTGTCTAGAAGAGGTGAGAAAATTCACAAACCTCACCACCAAACCTTTGAGGAAGATGTGAGATATGCCATGCCGAAGAGAAAGAAAGTCGAGGGAACCAAATCTCCATTTGGTGGGATTCTCTCTGCCCTCAACATCAAAGATGAGATTGAAAGTTTACTCGATGTTCTTGGCTGGAGGAAATTCATATTTCCTGAAGAGGTAGGCTATTCTAGTTTAAGTAAGGAATTTCTCATGTCTTTTCAGACTGAAAAGAGTGGAAATTCTACACTGGGGTGGTATGGGGTTAGATTTAAGTTATTTGACCAATACCAAGCCTTAACTTTAGAAGACTTTGGCAAAATCTAGGACTTTCCTGTTGATGGAATAACCTCCTACAATGATTTAACCTTCTCCAACCAAACACTCTGTAACACCCCGATACCCCATATAAATACTGTACATATACCAGGTACACATACAATATGTATATAGAGTATAAGAATGTCACTTTTCATCACCATTATAACTCTTTACTTTAATTTTTAAAACCATAATACATTTAAATCATATGAAAGTATTTACAAAATGGTTATTCTTATCATGGTAATACATAAATATAAGTTACATTGTTTCTTCCAAAGATTCATTTATACAAATGAATACATTCTTATGAAAATACAGTATAATTACATGCATGCACCACCATCTAGTTGGTCTCGAACTATACTTGTCCTCGTTGTGACATAGTAGCTTATCTCCAGCTTCATCACCTATATACCTGCGCGATTAAGATAACCGCGCTAAGCTCGAAAGCTTTGTAGTACAAGTAACCATTAAAATATACAATATAAAGGAAACATACCTCATATGTTTAGTCTCATGTTTTAACATTTTCTTACTCTGTTTTCCCCTT
Source organism: Garcia nutans (assembly GCA_947685225.1). NCBI lineage: Eukaryota > Viridiplantae > Streptophyta > Magnoliopsida > Malpighiales > Euphorbiaceae > Garcia > Garcia nutans. The sequence continues at coordinate 30,717,573 of CANTUV010000011.1, read as the reverse complement.
TTTCAATGCATTCTTCATATAATCCTATTAACCTTATAGAGGATATACATATACACATATAACATAACCATCAAACATAATTCAATAAATTGATAGAACCTTCATATTATGATACTTACCAATTTCACCTCATACATATCATATATATCATTTTATACTTTATAATCGCATATTGCATATAACTTCACAAACCATATCTCCTTTCAATAATTCATGTATGTTATATAATCATATCACTAACCACAATTCATCATTCACAACTCACATTTCCAACAAAGGCAACATAGATCCCATTACTCATTTATTTCAACTTGTATATACATCACATTAACAACAAAGACAGACTCGGGCCCAAAAGACACTAATATGTCATTCAAAGTTCAGAGTTAATGCTTTGGTTTTGTTATCACATTTATCAATATCATATACCCAACTAGGCTTCAAGGATTAAGTTCAACCAAGCTTCAAGGGGAGCAAAGCATGCTAAGCTTCTACCCAACTTGGCTTCAAGAACTAACCCAACCTAGCTTCAAGGGTGGTAACATCTCAATTAGGCTTCAAGGATTCAATCCAACCTAACTTCAAGAGATTGTTACACTTATTAGGCATGCCACCAACAACAAAACTCTGAAAATGAATAACACATTAGCCACACAATTCATTTATTATTTCATTATCAATTTCATTCTCATTCTCATCATCATTTACATCATCATAGCCAACCACAATGGCATCATTTAGGCAAAACATGCCTCATTTATCTCATTCTCAATATCATAGCCAACCACAATGGCTTTATACATCATCACCTCTCAATTTACATTTCATATTCCATCACAATATCACATTTCATAGTTCACCACAATATCACATTATCACATTTCATAGTTCATCACAATATCACATTATCACATTTCATAGTTCACCACAATATCACATTATCACATTTCATAGTTCATCACAATATCACATTATCACATTTCATAGTTCACCACAATATCACATTATCACATTTCATAGTTCATCACAATATCACATTATCACATTTCATAGTTCATCACAATATCACATTATCACATTTCATAGTTCATCACAATATCACATTATCACATTTCATAGTTCATCACAATATCACATTATCACATTTCATAGTTCATCTTTGATATTTATATACATAATCATTCATTACTCAAGTATGCACAATCAATTGCATTACCATATAAATTGGAATACACATCATACAAATCATATCCTCACATCTTTCACATTTCATAACATATATATATTGAATGCCTTCACATCTTATATGTATTAATGTATTATCATATCTCTTATCTTTTCATTGCATATACAATATTAATATTTATTTTAACAATATACTTATATGCAATCCAATAGGGTTTTGTACTTACCTCTAAAGAACTCACTCCCATATAACTTCTCTTCCATAGATCTTTCAATACTTGGATTAGGGGCAATTCCATCTCTTAAAACCTAATCCAAAAGTAATCATACACACTCACTTAGAAATACACATGAGATAATACAAATAAGAATCAATTAGGGCAAACTCAACACATGACACGCTCATCAACACGGGCGTGTTCCTGATCGTGCCCTAACTCCACAACACAGAAACATTGACACGCTCATAACCACGGGCGTGTCACTGGGCGTGTAATACATTCTGTATCTCAAAAACATCAACACGTCCAATCAACAAGAGCGTGCTCATGGCCGTGTCAATTCTCCAAACTCACAGTAGCTATGACACGCTCAATAACACGGGCGTGTTACTGGTCGTGTCAATTCTACTGCCACAAAGAACTTATGACATGCTCAATAACATGGGCGTGTCACTGCTCGTGCTACCAACTCCAGAAAACAGAACCAACGACACGCCTAACAAACTGGCCTTGTCTCTGGGCGTGTCCGACTAAAAACCCAGATTCCGGTCAACACACAACAACATCCAACAATACCCATCTTTTTATCATTACTCACTTCAAACAATCTTCATCAAACACACCCAAAAACCATAACAAACTTACCAAAACATCAACAACACTCAAAACACACACCAATCATCATTATAAACATCATTCATATACCAATTTATCAAATCCCCAAATTTCATTAAACTCAACCCTTATTCAACAATTCATCATCATCTTCACAAATAATCATATTATCATCATCCAATTACCAAATCAACACATAAATATACTTAAATCTTTCAATATCATCATCATCACACATCAACCATACCAAACCCAACTCAAACAATGAAAATCAATTTAAAGAAATAAATACTTACTTGAATCCTTTATCAAATCTTCATCTCTATCATCAAATCTCTTGAATTCCTTAAGAAATTTGGTAAGAAAATCACATCTTTCTCTCTTTCTCTCTCTCTCTCTCTCTCTCTCTCTCTCTCTCTCTCGGCCAAGAAGAACGAAGAAGACGAAGAAGGAGTAGAAGGAAGAAGAAGTTTCTACTTCTTTCCTTTGTCCTTATCCATATATATATATATAATAATAATAATAATAACAATAACAATAACAATAGTAATAATAATAATAATACTTTAAATCTCCACCACATATTCTTTCTTTGATTTTCTTCTTCTCTTTTCTTTTTGTCTTTATTATTATTATTATTATTTAGTTATACAAATATATATACAACTCACTTATCCTTCACCATTATATATATCCCATGTATATGTGATGTATATGTACATGTCTTACATATATTATCCTTATAATTCACATATACACATATACATTAAATCCAAATACAACAACAATAACTCCAAAACTCTTAGGGTCTATTCCGGGATATTACACACTCTCTACCTTTTGGCAAGAAATTTCTGTGGAAATCTCATTTGAAAAAGAGTAAAAGGCTAGGCACATCAAATCCCTCACCCATTGGATGCTTCATAGGATCATCACCTACACCATTCATCAAAGAGCTTATGGGAATGAAAAGGTAACAAAAAGAGACCTCATATTCTTATATGCTTTGAATGAACACAACTAAGTTCTTGATTGACACTCTATATCATCATGCTATTAGAAGAACTGGAACTTTCTTCTTATCCTCACAAATAACTCAAATAGGTAGGCACCTGAACTTACTAAATGATCTTAACTTAGCTACCTTGAGAAATCCTTTCAATCTTGCCTCTAGTGCCATCACCATTGACTATCTAGAACATGTTGGATGTGTAAGGAAGATTGAGGGTACATATGTGTATTACTTTGGCAAATGAGGTATTGTGGATAGACAAAAGAAAAGACCAAGATACACAATTGAGGAAGAAGGAGACTCCTTGGAAGTTGCTGTTGAACTACCTCCAAAAGCTACTTCATCTAAACCTACTCAGGAAACTACTTCATCTCCTACAAAACTCATTCTCAAAGCTATCAAATCTCTCTCTCGAAAACTCTCTGAATTCAAGAAAAGTGTCTCTAAAAGATTCCATCACTTGAACAGGAATTGACCTTATATCTCACATGCATCATGATCTCTATGACATGCAAGGCAAACTGGACTTGCCTCATTGCAATATTAAGGATTGGGATATAAGTGATCATATAGAAAGTCTCCCTGAAGAAGAAGAGTCTATCAGCACTAGCTCTATCTCTAAAGTTCCTCTTGATAAGGGAAAAGATCCTTTAGAAGAAGAAGAGATAGATGAGGATGAAGATTCTGATTAGTTTATTTGTTTTCTTTTTTTTATGTTTTGTTGTTTTATCTTGTTTTCTTTTTCCTATCTTACATTATCTTTGTATTGCCCTCTACCTTTAAACATTTTGATTGTTATACCCAAAGTTGTTTATTATCTTTACATATTTTCTTTTATGCATTTTGCCTATGACAATGGGGGAGAAAGATAGCCAAAAGATTGGAATGATTGTTTACTAATGCAAGATAGCCAAATGATATAAATGTTATTAAAAAAGGAATGATTGTTTACCAATGCACCAAGTTATACTCCAACATAAACATGACTCATGCATATGTTTAGGGGGAGCATTATAACAAATTTATTAACATTCAACACATGAGCAATTTGAATAAGGAAAGATTATGAGCCAATCTAAGTCATATCCTTGTTAATTTATATCATCATTCCATTTGATTGTCAAAGTCAAAATGGGGGAGATTGTTAGACAAATGATCTCAATTTTGATCCTTGACAACTCAAATTGAATGACTTATTTAACATGTGTTTGAAGAATCTTGTTGCAGGATAAGGTTGTTTCAAATAAAGCTGAACAGAGCATGTTTAGCGGTCACACAAGACATGGAAATGACTGCCCCATTCAATTGAAGGATGAAACTATATCACAGTAGGTTTCGTGGTCAAAAACCCAACCTCAGTTGTGACTACACTTACACAAGAGCGACCGTCCTACATTCATGGACGACTGCAACACAAGAAACCCAAATCATCCTAATTACAGTATGGTTCCCGGTGACAAGAACGGCGAAGGATACGGTCTTGCTTATCACTTTAGCGATCGCCCTTTGATATCCACAACAGCTCTGATGATTCAGGAGAAATATGCTTAAACTGACTGTAGTGTTTGCGTCCTAAGGTGTGTCCAAAAGTTCGACGCGAGTGTCTCAACTCGACTGCGAAATGTCACCTAGGGCGACTGCGAAATTCATATTTAGGCGGATTTTCATTTTGCCGAGTCAAAGAATGCCACGTGTGATGACCGTTATAAACCCACTTCAGCATTCAAAAAGGGTGACCACACCTATCATATGCGTGACCGTCCCGACAACCATAGCATGGGCAAGATTCCTGCTGCAGAGCACTCAAATTTGACCGTTGAAGCAAATTGAAATGCAGCGACCGTACCTTGTCCAAGGACGACCGCGTGAGACATGAGCGCGACCATCCTTATATGAAGGACAACCGCGAAATGCTTCGAACAGTTTACTGAAAAAGGTCTAAACTGCCAAGACTTTATTCTCACTATCTATAATGGCTAGTTAGACCACAATGGCTATAAATACATTGCTACTCTAAGAAAAAAAATGTGAAGAGAGAATCAAAGACTTTATAGCCAAGCAACATATTTTCTTCTACTTAAACTTACATTTGAATTGTAATGAATGTTAGGTGTAAGCATTGAAAACACCATTGTAAAAGTTTGAGTGTGAGCTTGGAAAACACTTAGGTTGTGAGAGTGAGCCTAGTAAAAACTCTTGTAAAGGTTGTGAGAGTAAGCCTATAAAAACTCTTGTAAAGGTTTTGAGTGTAAGCCTTAGTAAAATACTTGTCAAGTTAGGTGTGAACTTGTGAAAACACCAAAGTTGGAAGTGAGCATGTAAAACTACAAAGATTAGTGAAACCTTAACAAGTTGTTAAGGAAGTGGATGTAGGATTGAAGAAAATCTGAACCACTATAAATCTTGTGTGTTCTTTCTTTCATTCACCACTCAACCATTTCTCTATTCCACATTTCTTGTTTGTTGAGTTTCTAATTTGCTATTATTCCTTGAGGAAACCAATTCACCCCCCCCCCTCTTGGTTGCCATCTTGGGACAACAGCGAGAATGTATAAGGAATGTACCAAGAGATGGCATGAAGCTCACATTAAGGAACAAAAAGAGTTTCAAGTAGGAGATCGGGTATTGCTATACAATTCAAGGCTTTGACTCTTTCTAGGTAAGCTGAAATCTCGATGGTCTGGTCCTTTTAAAGTTAAGGAGGTTTTCCCCTACGGAGTGGTTGAAATAACTCACCCGGAAAAAGGAGATTTTAAAGTAAATGGGCACAGGCTCAAATTATACTTTGGAGGGGAAATACAGGACTTGAAGGAGGTTTTACACCTCCAAGATTAGGAAATTTGCAACAATGTCTAGCTACACGACACTAAAGAAGCGCCAAAATGGGAGGCAACCCATCGGTTTGCATTTCTTTTTATAGTTACAATTTTATTTTTAGCAATTTTAATTTCATGTTTGGTTTAAATAAAATGGAATGGGTGCTTTGATCGGTTTTTATTTTTTAATGTGTTTGAGGAAAGAAAATTGCACTTTTTTTAGCTTTAGTAACACAAATAAACAATATCAAAAAAAAAGAAAAAAAAACCAAAGTAGAAGTAAAGGACACTGCCACTTGACATGGCAAAGCCACTGGCCGTGTCAAGCAAGAACAAAATTACACAGGCTCAGACACGGCCAAAAGGCTCGGTCGTGTTTTTGGATGTGTCACATAGACACGGCCAAGCTTATGCCCGTGTTCCTTTCTTTATCTTGAAATTTTTTTTCTTTCTTTCACAGTAGCACACACGGTCAAGGGACATGGCCAAGCCACTGGCCGTGTCCCTCCAAAAAAATTTCAGACACGACCAAGCTAAAGCAAGCTTGGCCGTGTCACCCTTATTTTCAAGCTTAAAAACTAGATTTCGGCCCCTTTCCTTTCATTTAAAATCCCTGGTTTCCTTTTCCTCTCCCTCTCTCTCTCGGCTCTCTCTCTCTCCAAACCTCCATAATCATTCTCTAAAAGCTCGATAATCCCTCTCAAATCTCCAGTTTTCTTAACCAAAACCAAATTAAACCCATTCAATCTTCTTTTTTTCTCCTGAAAAACCAATTAAATCCATTAAAGCTTCAATTTTCACCAAAATTATCAAAATGCCAAGAACAAAGATGGTATCCCATCACAAGAGGAGGCAACCTCCAACTTCAGCTTCGTCTTCATCTTCATCATCTTCAAGGAGAGCGACGCTTCTCGCTAGGGGTTTCTTTCCAACGAGGTATGTAAGCGAAGAATCCCTCAATGCTCTTCATGTTAAGGATAATTTCTATAGCTTCGTTCAAAACCTTGGATGGGAACAATTTGTTTCCCTTAAACCTTTGCAATTTCAAGAGCTTACCATGGAATTTTTAACCTCTATTAAGGTTGATAGAGATGAAAAGAAAATTTACACTAGGTTAACCTTTAAATTGCTTGGAAAACCAATTGATATTAGTATTGCGCAAATGAATGATATCTTTGGTTTCCATCAAGAAGGGGAAAATCTGTACCTAAGGGTTTTAAACAGAAATTTGCATGGGGAGCATTTGGCTCGGGGACTTATGTGGCCAAATTGGCCAAGGCAATGAAATTAGCAAATCCTGCCCTAAGATATTTATATCGCTTCATGTCTTATGGGTTCTTTGCACGGAAGGAAAGCACATGTGTCATGGAAACAAGCGAACTCTTTTTCTTAGATTGTGCTATTAATGCCATACCTGTTAGTGCCGGCTATTGGTTAGCCGATGGTTTTGACAATGTGGCAAATAAAAAGAAGGGTGCCATTTGTATTGGAGGATTGGTTACCACTTTGGCAATAGCCCTTCTTGATGATTTTGACCCGAGCAACTACCGTATGACTAGAATCTCGGGTAATGATTCGTTAGACCTAGCCACACTTGAGAAGATGCATATGGTTATCAAAAGAGGAGGTGCCTATGTGATGACTTCAGATGAGCCAGTTGCACCAGAGGCCCGGCAAAAGAGAACACGAGTCCATGAGGGTTCCGACTCGGATTCTCTTGATTTGGATGAAGATGCTTTGGCCCCGGACAATCAAGAGATCATTAATCGGATAGAAGCAATGGAAAGCAAGGTCGATAGTAACCATGCTGCAGTCTTGCAATAGTTGGAACAAATCAATAACAACCTTGCTAAGATTTTGAGCATCCATCCTTCAGTTGCCTCTTCATGACATCCTCCATCACCATAGATCAATTCGGCTCCAACCTTTTGAGAACACTTTTTACTTTCTTATTTTCAGTTATTGCATATTTTCGTTGTTATTTTTCATTATTGTTTTTAATGTTAACACTTTATATTTTGGTTATTTTAGATATATTGTATTTTGTTCTTGAACAATTGATGTTTGTGAATGAAAAGGTAGTGCTTGCGTCACAAAGGAACGATGGAAAACAGGTTGTACCTTAACTCTTTTTCATTATTATCCTTGTTTCCATTGAGGACAATGTAAAACTTAGAGTGTGGGGTGAGTGCTAAGACTTTGGTTCATAAATGAAAATTATCTATATTTATTAAGCGTTTTGTTATAGATGTTTTGTCAGTTTTGTGCTATACTTCATTTTGATGGAGATTGACAAGTTCAATTGTTATAAGATTGTTGATAGATGACTTTTGAATTTTTGAAGCATGAATTTGAGAATTAAGTAGAATTGGTGCTTATTGTAAATTTTGTTGGTTTTTCTTTGAATCACCTTTAACCTAGTGAGAAATTGAGCCATCAACTTATTATTCTTTTTGTGTGTGGACATCTTTGATTGATAACTTGCTAGAACTTGCTTTGACAAACATTTTAAGACTACATAAAAATTTCAATTTAGCATCAAGATGATTAAGGCAATTAGGTGAACCCACTTTGGCTTAAAAAGACCAACCCTATTTTTAACCTTAGATAGCCAATTTTGAGCCTATTTCGTTTTTCCTTTTCTTTCTTTTTCACAACATCATAGGCTTGAACCTTGTTGTTTTAACTCTTACCCTTTCATTAGGTCAAGAGCATTTTAAGAGTGTTTATGACCAAGTGTTGAGTTGAATTAAGTGTGGGGTTAAATTTAGTATGTTTAAGATTGCAAAAAATAAAAATAAAAAAATCAAATAAAAAGAAGAAAAATAATAAGAATAATTGTTGTTCTTGTTGAAAGGGCTGGAATATGTTACAAGATGCAATAAGTGAGTTCCCTTGAAAAGTTCTTTAAATATCAAGGGGTAGATAAGAGGAAGGTGTTTTGGGATCGTTGGGTTATATATATATATGATCGGTTACTTCATTCTTGAAGTGCTCTTGAACTTAATGATTAAGCTCACATTTCCTAAATGCCATTCCTCTACCTTAGCCCCATTACAACCCAATAAAAGACCTTTTGATTGATGCTTGATTGTAATTAAGCGGTGGAGATTTGATAGATAAGCAAGCCTATGGTAATAATCTTTCATTGATTGTTATGAGTGTAAACACCACCTTGATCAAACACTTTCTAAGAGTTGGTGAGGGAGTGACAACATAGGTTATGCATGGAAAGCCACTTAATTGCATTGGTATCGATTTTGTTCGATTTGATATTGATTGTGGATTTGGGGATGAGGAAGTCTTGATGCATTTTTATAACTCTTGAACTTGACAAAATTTTTCTTGTTTAGTTTGTTTTGATTTTAGCCTTGCTTGGGGACAAGCAAGGAATTAAGTGTGGGGTATTTGATAAGAGCATTTTTATACTTGTTTTTAGTATGATTTATATGTTTTTTTAGTTAATGTTTCATTTGATTTTTGTTTAAAGTTTGTTTTAAGTGTTTGTTTTAGGTTAAAGTGCAAAAACTCCTTTGGATGATCAAAACAATGAAGAAAGAGCATGAATCAAGCAAGACATGGCCAAGCCAAAGCAAGCTTGGCCGTGTCCCTCAAATGAATTTCAAGACAGTAGCTGACACACCCAACAGACACGGGCAAGCCAGTGGCCATGTCTTACACAAGGAACAAAACCAAGAAAAGAAAGAAACGAAGGCAGAAGCTGACACTGGCAGTTGACACGCCCAAGCCAGTGGCCGTGTCACATGACACGGCCACAAGCTTGGCCGTGTCCCAACCTAAGCCAAAGAACAAATGAAGAGCAAAGCTAAAAGCAGAAAGTGACACACCCACATGACAAGACCAAGCCACTGGCCGTGTCACATGACACGGCCAGGAGCTTGGCCGTGTCACCTAGAAGAAAAGAAGGAAAGAAAGGGAAGAAGGAGACACGGCCAGCAAGCTTGGCCGTGTCCCAAGCAAAGTGAGAGACACGGCCAGCAAGCTTGGCCGTGTCACCTAGGGCAACTTTGAATAATTGAATTTCTTTTGCAGACAAGTGGGGGAACAAAGACTAGCTTTTGTCAAAAGTAATATTAAACAAAAGAAAAGCTTGCCTAATTTGAGGAAAAGAAAGATAAAACAAAGGAAATGTGGGAAACAAGGGAGTGTGGTATGAGTTGGAAGGTATGGGTTGTGAGCTGGAAGGTATGGGCTGTGAGCTTTGAAGGGAGTTAAAAGGAGAAGAAAATGAAGAAAGAGAGAGAGCTTGGATGTGGAGGATGGAACAAGGGCGAAGGAGCAAACTGCTGCAGCAAAGAGGAGAGTCTTGAGCTGAGCTTGAAGAAGAAGATACATCCTATACAAGACCTAAACCAAGAATCAAGGATTCAAGTGAAGAAATACAAATTATTCGCCATGGATTGTTTGGTTTCTTTTACTCATTTCTCTTGTTCTGTTTTTCTGGTTTTGAATATGAACTAATTCATTCTCTATCTAGATATTGATGAACCCTAGCTTATTTGTATGGATTGAATAATTATATTTAGTTGAATCATTTGATTGAGTTGTTTTATTCTTCTGATGCTTAATGATTTATTTCCAATTGATAATAGCATGCTTATTGATTGGTTGCCATTTTCATATTATTGACTTGAGAAAGCTTGATATGAATTGAATACTTATAAGGGTTGAGGATTGATTGGAGTGCTAGAGATAGACTTACAAGATTCTTTGGTTTATAGTTCCTTATTCTTAATGCAAGATCTATTTAATTGTGTTTGAGAAGAGATTCCAGCACTCTACTTAGTGATTAGGGATTAATCCACTCGAGAGAGGTTTTAGTCTAACTTAGAGGAATGCCAACTCAAATCTATTGAATGATTTAACTGAATTGTTTTTTCATAAATATCATTGAGGCTAGGGGGATTCAATATCTAGATAGTATTATTATTATCAATCCTTTTTGCACAACATTTAATTTCCCTTTACTTTCAGTTATTAAATTAGTTGTTTTTAATTACAAAGCATCACACAACTATTAATTTGCTAAATAACGGTTAAGGGTTGCACTAGTACTTGGCCTTGTCTCCAGTGGAATGATAACTCACTCACTACTATATTACTTGGATGACCCGTGCACTTGCGGTATTGCAACAACATAGCTCGGACACACCATTGGACAAAGAAAATGATTATTGGCAAGGTTATGAAGAAGCTACCAAATGACATGCCAAAACATAGTTTGAAATGGATGTATCCCTGACTATGTTTTTTGGGCCTCACCACTCATGTTCTCAACATCATGAAGATAAAAGCCATAAATGTGAAGCATTATGTCATTCTAAAGCAAGACCTGAATGGACATCTGGAAGGAGTAAATGAGAACACTTCAGTCGACCATCTCGCTCTAAGTCGATAGAACCACTGTAAGTGTTATTCATGCACATCATGCATACATGAGCATATCACATTGTATTTTTTTGTATTGCATTGTCTATTCTTTGTCAAAGTGAACAACAAATACTCTCTAAAGCAAAGATGAAGCAGGTATAGAATCAGGGGGCATGGAGGGCCCATTGCTTGAGGAAGCTCTAGTCATTTTACAAAAAAAAGAAGAGATGCATGCTTATGAAAGGAACTAGACAAAATACAAACATCAATCGGAGCCTAGCAAAAAAAAAATCATTAGTTTGAGCCCACATAGGGGCAAAATTTCTCCTTTCCAATTTTTTTAGTTTATGAGTATACAAAATATTCCCAAACTCACTTTCAAATATTTTGCCACGCAGGGGGAAAGGAGAAGATATGAGGGCCAACTAAAAAATAGCTGAATTTTTTTTCAAAAGGAAGAATAAAAGAACAAAACAAGAAGAAAGTAAGACACTCAAAAGAATGAAGATGAAAGATCAATCCAACTAGAAAAGCTAAAGCCAATATAAGACCCACTCTCTAAGGATGAAGATCCAATTTCAAGTGTGAAGACCCGATGCCAAAGATGAAGATTCAATTTCAAGGGTAAAGACCAAAAGACAAGAGATGAAGATCCAAGGTCTAAGGATAAAGATCCATATTGAGGGTGAAGACCACAATCCATTAAAGAATGGAACAATAGGTTAAAAGTAAGCCAGAATTCTCAACTGATAAAAGGTCAGTCAAATTTAATCTCGGGTCCAAGTACCCTGATGCAGGTCGAGAACCCAAAAATCAGTTTTGGGTCGAGCGCCAAAAAATCCAATTTTGGGTCGAGCACCCGAATCCAGTTTAGGATCGAGAATTATTATGGACTCAGCCTAGCTATCTGCAAGTGCACAAATTGTTAACAAGTAATATAATGATAAGTAGTGTATGATTCCCACGATGAAGTTTTCTTTTAAGTACTGATTAATTAAAACTAAGTATTATTTGGATGATAAAATTTGATTTATGATTAAGCAAAATAAATAACATTGAATTAAATATAATGTTATGAAACTTAGGGTTAAGTCACCTTTATTGATTTATCATTGGTTTTCTAAAGTATTGATTTAATTTAGTTTTCCTTTCATTAATGGTTAAATTCTCCTAAATTAAGCCCAAGTCTTTCTCAAGTACTAGAACTAATATCAATTTAATCCTTATGTCTACTCTCGTGATCACAAGTAATTAAACCAATTCATTAGGTTTTATGAGAATTTTTGAATTAAACTCGTAAGTGTTTAACCATATCTCTAAGTGAAAAACTTCCTTAAGATTGTTACCTCTATGGACTAATATTGTACTTCCACTCTCGCTCCATCACAAAACACCTCAATTAAATTAATTATTGGCCAGATAATTAAACCATTAAGAGTAAATATAACAAAATAATTTAAGGATAAACTAAATTAATTCAAATAGGCATTTATAACTCCATGATAAATTCAATGAAAGGGACCATCCCTAATGAGAATTAGTTCTTCGTTATTGAAATAAAAACATTGAAATTATTTAAGAAAGACATTAAAAACATAATTTGAAGAACAATAAATATCAAGCTCTATTTCTTCGAAGAAGAACATGACTTGGAACTTGAATTTCTTCTTGAACCAGAATTTCACTCTCCTTCTTGAGAAAACTCTAATCTATTTTTTTTCTTGAATAAAGCTAATCTAATTCTTTTAAATCTTTCACATCTTGAAACCTTAGAGGAAGTGTGTTTAAATAGAGTGTTTGAAAGCTTCATTAGTGGGGAAAAATTGAAAAGGGTTGGCCACATCTTGTTTGAGTCACCACCTACCCAATTTTTTGCTCAAGGTCTTGAATTTCAGCCCCACGGTCGTGGTTTTTGAGTGCCACGGTCATGGCCTGAGTTGGATTGGACAGTTTGAGTACTTTACATTCGTAAATGGTCGATAAGGTAGGCCACAATCATGGCTTTTCAATGCCACAGTCGTGGCATATGAGTGGAGGCTTCATTAGTTTGAAATGCCAAAACATAGTTTGAAATGGATGTATCCCTGACTATGTTGCTTGGGCCTCAACACTCATGTTCTCAACATCTTGAAGATAAAAGCCATAATTGTGAAGCATTCTTTCATTCTAAAGCAAGTCCTGAATGGACATCTGGAAGGAGTAAATGACAACACTTCAGTTGACCATCTCGCTCTAAGTCGATAGAACCACTGTAAGTGTTATTCATACACATCATGCATACATGAGCATATCAGATTGTATTTTTTTTTTATTGTATTGTCTATTCTTTGTCAAAGTGAACAACAGATACTCTATAAAGCAATGATGAAGCGGGTATAGAATCAGGGGGGTATGGAGGGCCCATTGCTTGAGGAAGCCCTAGTCATTTTACAAAAAAAAAAAAAGAAGAGATGCATGCTTATGAAAGGAACTAGACAAAATACAAACATAAATCAAAGCCTGCCAAAAAAAAAAATTTGTTTGAGCCTACACAGGGGCAAAATTTCTCCTTTCCAATTTTTTTAGTTTATGAGTATACAAAATATTCCCAAACTCACTTTCAAAAATTTTGCCATGCAGGGGGCAAGGAGAAGATATGATGGCCAAAGATGAAGATCCAATTTCAAGTGTGAAGTCCCGATGCCAAAGATGAAGATTCAATTTCAAGGGTGAAGACCCAAAGACAAGAGATGAAGATCCAAGGTCTAAGGATAAAGATCCATATTGAGGGTGAAGACCACAATCCATTAAAGAATGGAACAATAGGTTAAAAGTAAGCCAGAATTCTCAACTGATAAAAGGTCAGTCAAATTTAATCTTGGGTCCAAGTACCCTGATGCAGGTCGAGAACCCAAAAATCCAGTTTTGGGTCAAGAGCCAAAAAATACAATTTCGGGTCGAGCACCCGAATCTAATTTCGGGTCGAGCACCCAAATCCAGTTTAGGATTGAGAATTATTGTGGACTCAGCCTAACTATCTGCAAGTGCACAAATTGTTAATAAGTAATATAATGATAAGTAGAATATCGTTCCCACGAGGAAGTTTTCTTTTAAGTACTGATTAATTAAAACTAAGTATTATTTGGATGATAAAATTTGATTTATGATTAAGCAAAATAAATAACATTGAATTAAATATAATGTTATGAAACTTAGGGTTAAGTCACCTTTATTGATTTATCATTGGTTTTCTAAAGTATTGATTTAATTTAGTTTTCCTTTCATTAATGGTTAAATTCTCCTAAATTAAGCTCAAGTCTTTCTCAATTACTAGAACTAATATCAATTTAATCCTTATGTCTACTCTCGTGATCATAAGTAATTAAACCAATTCATTAGGTTTTGTGAGAATTTTTTAATTAACCTTGTAAGTGTTTAACCTTATCTCTAAGTGAAAAACTTCCTTAAGATTGTTACCTATATGGACTAATATTGTACTTCCACTCTCGCTCCATCACAAAACACCTCAATTCAATTAATTATTGGCCAGATAATTAAAGCATTAAGAGTAAACATAACAAAATAATTTAAGGATAAACTAAATTAATTCAAATAGGCATATATAACTCCATGCTAAATTCAATGAAAGGGACCAGCCCTAAAGAGGATTAGTTCTTCGTTATTGAAATAAAAACATTGAAATTATTTAAGAAAGACATTAAAAACATAATTTAAAGAACAAGAAATATCAAACTCTATTTCTTTGAAGAAAAACTTGACTTGGAACTTGAATTTCTTCTTGAAACAGACTTTCACTCTCCTTCTTGAGAAAACTCTAATCAATTATTTTTTCTTGAATAAATCTAATCTAATACTTGTAAATATTTCACAACTTGAAACCTTAGAGGAAGTGTGTTTAAATAGAGTGTTTGAAAGCTTCATTAGTGGGGAAAAACTAAAAAGGTTAGGCCACATCTTGTTTAAGTCAGCACCTACCCAATTTTTTGCTCAAGGTCATGAATTTCGGCCCCACGGTCGTGGCTTTTGAGTGCCACGGTCATGGCCTGTGTTAGATTGGATAGTTTAAGTACTTTACAGTTGTAAATGGTTGGCAAGGTAGGTCAAGATCATGGCTTTTCAATGCCACATTCATGGCATATGAGTGGAGGCTTCATTAGTTTGAAATGACAAAACATAGTTTGAAATGGATGTATCCCTGACTATGTTGCTTGGGCCTCACCACTCATGTTCTCAACATCTTGAAGATAAAAGCCATAAATGTGAAGCATTCTATCATTCTAAAGCAAGACCTGAATGGACATCTAGAAGGAGTAAATGAGAACACTTCAGTTGATCATCTCGGTCTAAGTCGATAGAACCACTATAAGTGTTATTCATGCACATCATGCAAACATGAGCATATCACATTGTATTTTTTTGTATTGTATTGTCTATTCTATGTCAAAGTGAACAACAGATACTCTATAAAGCAAAGATGAAGTGGGTATAAAATCAGGGGGTATGGAGGGCCCATTGCTTGAGGAAGCTCTACTCATTTTACAAAAGAAAGAAGAGATGCATGCTTATGCAAGGAACTAGACAAAATACAAACATCAATCAAAGCCTACAAAAAAAAAATCATTGGTTTGAGCCTACACAGGGGAAAAATTTCTCCTTTTCAATTTTTTTTGTTTATGCGTATACAAAATACTCCCAAACTCACTTTGAAATATTTTGCCACGCAGGGGGCAAGGAGAAGATATGAGGGCCAACTAAAAAATAGCTGAATTTTTTTTCAAAAGGAAGAACAAAAGAACAAAATAAGAAGAAAGTAAGACTCTCAAAAGAATGAAGATGAAAGAGATGAAAGATCAATCCAACGAGAAGAGCTAAAGCCAATATAAGACCCAATCTCTATGGATGAAGATCCAATTTCAAGGGTGAAGACCCGATGCCAAGGATGAAGATTCAATTTCAAGGGTGAAGAGCCAAAGACCAGAGATGAAGATCCAAGGTCTAAGGATGAAGATCCATTTTGAGTGTGAAGACCCAAAATCCATTAAAGAATGGAATAATAGGTTAAAAGGAAGCCAGAATTCTCAACTGATAAAAGGTCAATCAAATTTATTCTCGGGTCCAAGTACCCAGACTCAGGTCAAGAACCCAAAAGTCCAGTTTTGGGTCGAGCACCCAAAAATCCAATTTCGGGTTGAGCACCCAATTCCAATTTCGGGTCGAGCACCCAAATCTAGTTTAGGATCGAGAATTATCGTGGACTCAACCTAGCTATCTGCAAGTGCATAAATTGTTAATAAGTTATATAATGATAAGTAGAGTATCGTTCCCACGAGGAAGTTTTCTTTTAAGTACTGATTAATTAAAACTAAGTATTATTTGAATGATAAAATTTGATTTATGATTAAGCAAAATAAATTACATTAAATTAAATATAATGTTATGAAACTTAGGGTTAAGTCACCTTTATTGATTTATCATGGGTTTTCTAAAGTATTGATTTGATTTAGTTTTCCTTTCATTAATGGTTAAATTCTCCTAAATTAAGCTCAAGTCTTTCTCAAGTATTAGATCTAATATCAATTTAATCCTTATGTCTACTCTCGTGATCACAAGTAATTAAACCAATTCATTAGGCGTTGTGAGAATTTTTGAATTAACCTCATAAGTGTTTGACCTTATCTCTAAGTGAAAAACTTCCTTAAGATTGTTACCTTTATGGACTAATATTGTGCTTCTACTCTCGCTCCATCACACAACACCTCAATTCAATTAATTATTGGCTAGATAATTAAAGCATTAAGAGTAAAGATAACAAAATAATTTAAGGATAAACTAAATTAATACAAATAGGCAATTATAACTCCATGATAAATTCAATGAAAGGGACCAATCCTAAAGAGGATTAGTTCTTCGTTATTGAAATAAAAACATTGAAATTATTAAAGAAAGACATTAAAAATATAATTTAAAGAACAAGAGATATCAAACTCTATTTCTTTGAAGAAGAACTTGACTTGGAACTTGAATTTCTTCTTGAACCAGAGTTTCACTCTCCTTCTTGAGAAAACTCTAATCTATTTTTTTTCTGGAATAAATCTAATCTAATTCTTGTAAATCTTTCACATCTTGAAACCTTAGAGGAAGTGTGTTTAAATAGAGTGTTTGGAAGCTTCATTAGTGGGGAAAAATTGAAAAAGTTTGGCCACATCTTGTTTGGTTCACCACCTACCCAATTTTTTTATCAAGGTCTTGAATTTCGGCCCCACGGTCGTGGGTTTTGAGTGCCACGGTCATGGCCTGAGTTGGATTGGACAGTTTGAGTACTTTATAGTTGTAAATGGTCTGCAAGGTAGGCCACGGTCATGGGTTTTTAATGCCACAGTTGTGGCATATGAGTAGAGGCTGCCAATTTTGAATTTTCTTCTCTTTCTTAGATCGGGCAGTCAAGAAATCAATCCCATAGTCGTGTCTTTTGAGTGCCACGGTCATGGCTTTTGATTTGCTTCTGAAATATGAAAAATCTCTTCAAAACATAGCCAAAATCCATGCCATGGTCGTGGCTTTTGAGCTCAATGTTCATGGGTTTTAATATGCTTATGCCCTTGCAATTTATGTCATTGAAAAATTTGGATAGCTTCAAATCAAATCCCATGGCCATGGGTTTTTGACAGCCATGGTCTTAGGATTCAAAACGAATAAGGACCTCTTGATTTCTCATCTTTAATTTCATTTTCAAGTTCAGAATCATGTATCGTAATTTATAAGACCATGAAAATTCATTTTCTTCCATTTTTGAGCTTGTTTTGACATCCTTTTTATTCTTCTTCCATTTTCTATGATTTTTAGCCAAAATAAGCTATTTCTTCATACTTGTAACTTTATACTTGAAATGATGAATATTCTAGCATTCACAACAAAAAATTGATTGAATTTAATTAATAATGATAAAATATAACTAGAATAATCATTACATTATATGCAAAATATGGTCTTATCAAGAATCTAGTTTCGGATGGAGCACCCAAATCCAGTTTTGGATTAAGAATCCAATTTCGGGTCTAGCATCCAAATCCAGTTTCTGGTCAAGCACCCAAATTCAGTTTCTGGTTGAGAACCTAAATCCAGTCTAGGATTGAATATCTAAATTTAGTCTCGGGTTGAGTATCCAAAATAAAGTTTCGATTCAAAAACCCTAAATATAGTCTCGGGTCAAGAACCCTAAATCCATTCTCAGGTCAAGAATCCAAAAATTTAGTTTCGGGTCGAGTACCTAAAATTCAATTTTGGGTTGAGAACCCTAAATCACATCTCAGGTCGAGAACCTAAAAATCTAGTTTCGGGTCGAGCACCCAAAAATCCAGTTTTGGGTCGAGCGCTCAAAAATCTAGTCTCGGGTCGAGAACCCAAATTATTTTCAAGTCCAAAATCCAACATCTAATCAATAACTCAAATCATTTCCAATCTCGAGTCGAGAACCCATCCTCATCCAAAATCAACTCAAAGTCATGTTGCTTTTGACTCTCTTCTACTGAAAGTATCAGATCGTTCAAGCAGGGGGCAAACTATAAACCCTTAATTTTTTACCAAGTCAAGCCCGATATTTAAAAATAGTCCAAAAATAATTTTTATAATATTTATTATTTATTTTAAAGTATTTTAAATATTTATATAATATCTATAATATTTATTAAATTATTTTAAATATTTATATAATATCTATAATATTTATTTTTAATAATAAAAATAAAAATAAAAAAATATCAAAAAAGATAAAAAATAAAAAGTCGGATGGATCGGCGAGAAAATTCGTCCCAGGCCTAGGCCTGCGGTGAAATCGTTGCTTGCCAATTCGCCACACACGCCAGCAAGCAGCCCCTATTTCACCACACATCCTCGTAGCAGCACTCCCAGCTCGCCCCGCAGCAGCTAGTGCTCGCCCAGCATAGCTCGCGTGCCAGTAACCCAATTCATCAAAGCAAATGACCAGCAGCCCGTGGCAACCCACGCGCACTGTCGATTTTGCCAAAAAAACTTATCAATCTCTGATTATTTTATTTCCTTAAAAGTCCATATTTCCTTAACAAAATAGCATTAGGTTTTTATTTTTTTTCCCTATAAATAACACATTAAAAACACAGTATCAAGGACTTTTCTTAGCAACTTTGGACGACACAATTATTGAACAATTATTCAAGGACTTGAGCAATTTAGGCAGAAACTTGGAGACTTTTGGGACGAAATGCAACCATTAGTAAAACTTTAACAATTATTAAGAGAAAAGAAACAAACTCACAACAAGTAATACAAAGAGGTAGTAACCACAATCAAGGCAATTGCAAAATTGCCAAAGCTCAACCAAAAATCAAGTTTTTTCAAGCATTAAGGTAGAGAGTTTGGTTCAACGTTCAAAATTGGTGGAGCCTTCAACGCAGGTATTTTTCCTCTAAATTTAACTTCTTTAAACATGCAGTAGCTATGTTATTTTACCTTTAAAACTTTTTGATTATTTTGGGCTGTTAGATTAACACTATAGCTTCATTATTTTGATCATATATATTTAATTACTAAAGCCTTAACTACATAAAATCAAAGATCAATCTGTTTGTCCATCTAGTAGCCATGTTATCTCTTTTATATTGAATATTTATTAGTTGACTAATCCAGTAATTAAAATACAAAACCGTAAAATCCTAAGTTTTAAAACAAGAACTCTGTAAACCATACATTTCCCCAAGAAACCCTAGTTGAAATCTAAAACCCTAGTTTCTATGTTTTATTACTTATATGTATATTTATGATATATGTTGATGGATGATTTATTGCATGTCTCAATGGATGATTTATTCTTACTTGATTTTATGATGAATATTGGAATGCTTTGATTTATTTTTAGTTTCAAGAAATTGTAAGAGGTATGTTTCCATGGTTGGGTACCTCAAATTGTTAAGTAGCATGTAATTCAATTTATCTTTAAGCTTTGGACCTACGTAAAGGTTACATTTTCACCAATTGGTGGGTATCCTATTTTCTTTATTTTCTTTTGGACATTGGACAATTGTAAAGGCAAGTTTCCATCCTTGGATGGGTGCCTATTTGTTTGTTTTGAATGGACCTTGTCTTGATTTTTAATGAAGTATTTATTTATTTAATTGATCACAAGTAGTTTGGATAATATTATGTTAATAAAGAATTTTATAATATTAAGACTTGAAAAGGAGGTCAGTTCTAATGAACTGGGCATTGTAGGGGTGTTGGGTCATTCTCACTTTTCCCACACATACCCAACTTTCCAAACCTATTAGGGGGTTGGGGATTCCTTAGGAATCGAGTTATCCTGTAATATCCTCATTTATGGCCTAGAAGTTTTGCATATTGTTGTTGCTGTTATTGTTATATATTGGATTGAATATATGTGTTAAATTGTAAGAGAAAAGAAATTGAGAAGAGAAAGTATATGTATATGTATTTTGGGAAGAAATAGGGTTTAGAGACAAATTTATATGTTGTGTATATGTTAATATATATGACATATAAAGTGGTCAAAAGCCTTGGTCAATGCAAGAGAAGATATTTATTTGAGATTGGTAAATTACTTAATTGGGCACATATAAGACAAAAAGATAATTATGTGAATAAGGGCACTTTGGTAATTGCTTAGATAAAATCATATGGTGGATATTTAAAGAAGGTTTGACTTGTGTTTTCTTCATCATTTCTTCTTCTTCTTCTTGTTGATGGCCGGCCCTCCATAGCCAAAGAGAAAGAAAGAGACAAGTGATGGTTTTGATGATTTCAAGCTTAAATTGAAGAAAGATTAAGTGTTCAAGTGTTGATTTAAGAAGTTTTTAACTAAGGTAAGATCTTTTCTCTAATTTCTTCAATTCTTTTGAAGTGGTATGATTAAGTTGCTTATGGTATGATTGTAAGTATTGATTTTTCTTGATAGATGAGAAGTTGGGTTGGTGTTGGTGATGGAAGAGTAAGATTGGTGTTTAGTGAAATTGTTTCTGTTTTAGGATTAGTAAAGGCTGTGACTTGTATGATTTTTAATTAATTTTAGAAAAATTTTCTTGAAGTGAATTTTTGATATGTTGTGCCTCTATGAGTCTAGAATGACTGAAAAATATGTTGATTCGATTTTGGAATGGTTATGAGTTTAGAAAGATTATTTTTAGTAGAACTGTTCCAGCAGGTACCTTAACTGAGACAGCTATATTTCGGGATTTTTAATAAAATGTAGAAAAATCATATCCAATTGAATTTTGGATATGTTGTTGCTTAGTGAGTCTAGTATTTGAGAAAAATAATTTAGAACCACGTTGATTGAATTTGATTTATGGAATTCACAAAGTTCAGAACTGCTGCCAAGATGCAGGGCAATTGGGGCAGTCTGGTTAGGTGAACTATTTGACCAAGATTTTGTGTTCAGTTTGATCTGAAATTTTAAAGGGATGATTTTAAGATACAAAAATAAATTCTGTAAAACTTTTAGAATTTTTAGTCAAGTAGATTATTTTATACAATATTTTCAAAATAAGGATAAAATGGAGTTTAAAACCAGAATGTACTATTTATGGTTAGGGTTTTAATTCTTTGTTCTTCTTGCATTGCTTTGGTTTTCCAAAGGTAGGTTGGTCCTTAAACCTAACCCTAAACACTTTAAACACACTTGAATCAATGAATGTTATAATCAATTGTTCTTTGCCCTAATTGCATTGTTGAGATTGAACAATGTTATGTTGTGCATTGTGAATGGTAATGTGTTTCATGAGTAATGTGGAATGAAATGTTGATATTTATGAATGATGCTATGTGAGATATAATGTGATCATGGATGAGATATATATATATACTTGAATAATGAGATGTTATATTGTGAAATGAAATGTGAAGCCATTGTTATTGGCTAAGATGATGTAATTGAAAGAAAGAAGGCATGTTTGCCTAAATGTGATGAGAATTGAGAATGGAAATGAATTGTTTGTTTAATATGTTATTCAGTTTCAGAGTTCTGGATTTGGGTGGCATGCCTAAGAAATGATGAAAGGTAACAGTCTTGCCGGGTTGAGGACCTCCTCATAGGTGTTGAGTTGATGGTCCAAGAGACTGGGTCTGTTACACTATGAGATATATGATTTGTAACAGTCTTGCCGGGTTGAGGATCTCCTCATATGTGTTGAGTTGATGATCCAAGAGACTGGGTCTGTTACACTATCCATGGATAGAGATACATGTATATACATTGCCTACGGGCGTGATTATTGTGACTATGAACCAAAGCAATAACTCTGAACTCTGAATATTGTATTAAATACTTGTTGGGCCCATAGGTGTTAAAGGTTATATGAATGTCCTAAATAATGTTATGAGTTTAATGAAATGAGATGTTGGTTATGGAGTATGATTGATTAATGTTGAATGTGAAAAGATGTTGAAATGTGGTATGCTCATATGACTATGATTTCTAAAATGCATAATTGTGTGGTTAACTTTATATTTATGATGTTGATCTTATCAATAACATATGTGGCATTGCATTTCATTAAAGCATACCGTTAGCATGTTTTATCTTACTAAGCCGTTGGCTTAGCGCGATAGTGTTTAATAACGCAGGTAGTAGAGTGGATAGAGTTGAACCCGAGAGTTCATCAAGACCTAGTGAGAGTAGACCTTGAAGAATCCATTTTGGGAGCTTAAAGATCAGAGCAGACTTGCCAATCATGTATAAATTTTATGTGTTGTAAAACTTGAGTTTTGATGTATATGAATTTGTAAATATGTAAATATTTTATAACTTCCGCTGTGTAATATTTAAATATGGGGATTGTCACAAAACCTTTATTTTATGTTGTACTAGAAGTGTAAATCCTTTTTGCAGGTTGTAGTTGAGGTTACAAGGGGGATTTATTGGGAGTGTACTGAGAATGATTTTGTTTGCATTGGTTTGTGTAAAATGTTTTAAAAATAAGAAAAAAACCGGTTTTGTCGACACTTGGGACTCAATTTTTAGGCGAAACTATGGCAAAAAATTTTGTAAAAATCGGAACTAAAATTTGACTAAGTAAAATTGGTAGCAACATTAGGTTAGTGTGGCGCCTCTACTCAGCTTACATATGTAGGTTGGGAAGGTGTGTTACATATCCACCCCTTTCTTTTTCTCAAACCGTCAGGGTGGCAACTCCATTTTCTTCGGGCTTAGGGTCGTGTTCTCTAATGCCCCAAGCCTAACAGTGCCGAAGTCATAAGAACCATTCCACATCGGAGTGGGGGTAAAAATAACCGCTCACAATTGTAAAGGATATGTTTCCACCAAACGGTGGGTATCCTATTTTATTTATTTTCTTTTGGACATTGGATAATTGTAAAGGCATGTTTCCATACATGGATGAGTGCCTATTTTTTTGTTTGGTTTGGACATTGTTGTGATTTTAATAAAGTATTTGTTTATTCTTATTATTGCATGTATTATGGATAATATTGTATTAATTAAGAATTTTATAATATTAAGACCTGAAAAGGAGGCCGATTTCAATGAACCGAGCGTTGTGGGGGTGCTGAGCCATTTCTCACCTTCCCCATACCTACCTAACTTTCAGAACTCATTAGGGGATTGGGGATTCCATAGGAATCGAGTCATCCACCCCTTTTGTTTTTTGGCCCATCCGGGTGGCTCCATTGGGAGTGGGGTAAAAATTCCCCCCTCACAGTGGTGACTTCACTGGGGACAAAAAACAAGCAGGCTGAAATAATTGGACAAAAATCAAGTCTCTTACCAATTTGCCGCACACTCTAGTATGCAGCCCCCAGTTTGCCACACATCTTCATAGTAGCAAGCCCAGCTAGCCCCGCAGCAGCCCATGCTTGCGTAGCCTAATTCCTTGTAGCAAATGGCCAGCAGCCTGTGGCAGCCTGCTTGCGCTGCTGATTTTGCTAGAAAACCTTATCAACCTCGGATTATTTTATTTCCTTAACAGTCCATATTTCCTTAACCAAATAACATTAGGTTTTTATTTTTTCCTATAAATAACACATTAAAACATAGTATCAAGGACTTTTCTTAGCAACTTTGGATGGCACAATTATTGAAGGATTATTCAAGGACTTGAGCAATTTAGGCATAGAATTGAAGACTTTTGGGATGAAAAGCAACCATTAGTAAAATTTAACAATTATTAAGAGAAAAGCAACAAACTCACAGCATGTAATCCAAAGAGGCAGCAATCACAATCAAGGCAATTGCCAAATTGCCAAAGCTCAACCAAATATCAAGTTGTTTCAAGCATTAAGGCAATGAGTTTGGTTCAACATTCAAAATTGGTGGTGCCTTCAACGTATGTATTTTCCTCTAAATTTAACTTCTTTAAACATATAGTACTTATGTTATTTTACCATTAAAACTTTTTGATTATTTTGGGTTGTTAGATTAACACTATAACTTCATTATTTTAATAATACAAATTTAATTGCTAAAGCCTTAATTACATAAAATCAAAGATCAATCTATTTTTCCATCCAATAGCCATGTTATTTCTTTTATATTGAATATTTATTAGTTGACTAATCCAGTAATTAAAATACAAAACCCTAAAATCTTAACTTTTATACCTAAACCCTCTAAACCCTAATTTTACTCAATAAACCCTATTTAAGATTTAAACCTAAAATTATATCTTTATTGCTTTATTTAGTTTTAGATCTGATTATGTAGTTTATTATATGTTTTGATGATTGATTTATTTAATTTCGATATTCGATTTGTTTAACTTATCATGGATGGATATTTTCTTTATAATTATTTATTTATTAAAATTGTAAGAGATATGTTTCCATGTTTTGGGTACCTCATGCATTGAGCATTATGTAATTTAAATTACTTCAAGTTTGGGATTAATGTAAAAGACACATTTCCACCTTTTGGTCCTATTTGGTTTTGGACATTAGACAATGTAAGGACATGTTTTTATCCTTGGATAGGTGTACATTTATTGGTTTTGTTTGATCATTGCTATGATTTTTAATAAAGTATTTATTTATTCTTTTGAGTGCATGTAGTATGGACAATATCATTATATTTAAGAATTCTATAATATGAAGACCTGAAAAGGAGGTCGGTTCCAATGAACCGGGCATTGTGGGGGTGCTAGGCCATTTCCCTTCTTCCACACATGTACCCAACTTTTCGAACCTATTAGGGAGTTTGGGATTCCTTAGGAATCGAGTTATTCACCTCTTTCTTTTTCCCAGCCCTTTAGGGTGGCGACTCCATTTTCTCCGGGCTTAGCCCCATATTCTCTAAAGCCTTGAGCCAAGTAGTGCCGAAGTCACAAGAACCATTCCACGTGGGAGTGGGGATAAAAATCCCTGCTCACACTTATCTCTTCTTCTCGCACTCTTATCTTTATATAAATAAAATATCATAAATAATTACCACTTAAATTTTTCATCACTCATCTTCTTCCATCTTTTGACTTTGTGCTTTCCCTTTATTATTATTATTATTAATTAATTAATTAAATAATTAAAATCAACTTTCCATAAAACCAATTATACTTCATGTATATGTTGGATATATGTCTATGTCACATATATGTCATGTTTATTTTAAATATATTTAATATATACATATATTATATCTATCATACATATTCATCTTATATTTCCTCTATGCATCACAACTATTTACTCCCCCATCTTTACTATTCCAAAATACATAAAAATCGAAGTGTTACAGTATGATTATACTCGGTGGAAAACAAAGTTACTGTGATTGTATTTAGAAAACCAAGCTACTGTAATCATATTTATAAACTTTGAACTACTGGATATTTATTTCAAATTAATATTTCATGTGATAGATTATTATTGTTATTGTGATAGGTGGTTTGATGGATATAAGTTGATTGCTGGATTCTCAAACAAAGTTGTCGGACATTGTACAAAAATACAATAATGAAATAAAATAATTCAATGAATTAATAATAAATAAGGTATTGTGACTTTAAAACAGATTAAATGAAGGATTGCAAACCTCTGTTGTTAGTTCCACCTATATTTCACTTTGCTCGAGATTATATAATCTTGGTTGAATGAGATAAAGATAGGCGTATAGAACTACCTTATAGTTTGGTAGTTTTGGTGTTTCTGCTCACTGATCACTCAAGTTGCTATGATTTTCATTTGTTATTTCTTTTTTACTGCCTATTATCTATTGATGTCCTTGGTAATTCTTAAAGCCTATATTTATAAAGAAAGATTAGGTTAAACTTTGTAAACCTGTATCAGTTTCCTAATTAAACATGGTTGACTGAGGCATATCAACTTAAAATAATTTGAATTCATGATCAAACATGACCACGTCAAACTGAATTTGAAGCCAAAATAAATCTATAATGAACTATGGAAGGCCTATTTCTATATGGACCTTCCCATATCAAATTGGGGCCTGCCAAATCGATATGGGAGTGCCAAATCGAATTGGGAAGCTCCCAAATTGATATGGGACCTTCCCATATTGATTTAGGGCTTTCCAAATTGATATGGTTGTCCCATATTTAATTGGGAAGCCCAATTCGACATGGGTACACCCCATGGAGAGTAATTAATCCCTACATCAAATTAGAGCCGACTAAACCTTCAAAATAGGCCTATTTTAGGCCTTAAAAATCAATCGAATCAAATTTAAAAGCTTAAAATAGGTTTAAGCCATTAAGAATAGACTGATAAATACTTATGCCATTTTTAATTAGGTGCAAACCGACTTGAGCCAAAATTAATTGTCTACAATGGGATATCTTGTTTTCAAATAATTCACTCAGATGGTTTAACCAATAGTTGTATTTTCAAACATAAAAGTCAATCCATGATAATTCTAATTAATTAAGTCTAAATCCATTGGTCCAACAAAAAGATAGCTTTTATGCTACATTGGATTAAAACTAACTTAAAAAGTTTATCATAAATAGATTTCCCATTGGCAAAAGCAACTAATGGTTTATGCAATGGACAATCCCATGATTAATAATTCTTGACATAAATTAGGCCCGCAATTGATTTTAATATTCTATAACTGGCCTAACTAGTTGTAAGCACATTAAGAAAAGGTTTGTAATTTGAATGAAATGAAAACTGGTTTTGTTTGAAAGCCCATTGTAAAAAGGCCTGTTTGAAAATGAATCTTTGGCTTTGTATTTGGGCCATGGGGTAAAAGAATTTTTGACCTATATTTAAAAGGTTTTATGTCCAAAGACCAACTTGAAAAGTTTTAAAAAATAATTTTGGCCTTTTAGGCTTAGAAAAATAAAATTATTTTGGGCTTACAATATAGTTAGGTCATATGAGGAAAAGAGCAAATCAAATAAGCCATGGTTCAAACAAAGATGTATCAATCATAGTCAAATAACAAGCATTTGGGTAAAAATCTAAGGAAATTATCTAGGCTAATTATATGAGTTTTCATCTTTGGATTAAAAAGCTTAGGTTCCCATAGCAAATATAAACCAAAAGGTACAAGGCTTTGAGAGGTTATGCCATGTTCTATCTCCATACCTTAAGTGAAAGTATGGTATCCCTTGCATAACATAACTCGGGTAATACGGGCATCCTAACTCACACACACAATGCAATCTAAATGATGCAATGGACAATATCATAATAAGAAAGAATAAGATAATATAAAGAACAATGGACAATAACATAATAAGAAAGAATAAGATAATATAAAGAACAATGGAATCAATTTCTCTTATCCCTAGTGGAGTTGCTACTGTGGGCAGGGATTTTTGTCGCCACTTCCGATGGAATGGTTCTTGCGACTTCGGCACTGTTAGGTTTAGGGTCTTAGAGAACACATGCCTAAACCTAGAGAAAATGGAGCCGCCACCCAAATGGGCTGAGAAAAAGAAATGGGTGAATGACTTTATTCCTAAGGAATCCCCAACCCTAATGGGTTTGGAAAGTTTGGTACATATGGGGATGGTGAGAATGACCAGCACCCCCATAACGCTTGGTTCATTGGAACTGACCTCTTTTCAGGTCAAAATATTATTATATTCTTAACCTTATTAAAATATTATCCATACTATATGCAATTATTAAAATAAATAATCACTGAATTAAAAAGAAAACAAGTTCAAACAAAACAATAAATGGGCACCAATGCAAGAGGGAAATGTGCCCTTACAATGTCCAAAGTCCAAAACTAAATAAAACAAGACACCCATCACTTAGTGGAAACATGTCCTTTACATTAATCCAACACTTGAAATGTTTTAAATTACATGGAACTTAACTAATGAGGTACCCACAAAGTGGAAACATGCCTCTTACATTCCTGAAATCAAAATAAACCAATGAAAAACATTAAATCATTCATCATAAAACAAATAAAATAAATCATCCATCAAGAATATATAATAAAAAAAATCTAGGTTTAAATGCCACATTGAACAATAGATACACAAAACTAGGGTTTTAATTTATGAATTAGTGGGTTAGAAAATATGATTAGGGTTTTAGGATTTTATAAAACATGATTAAGGTTTTGGAAAAACATAATTAGAGTTCATGTTTTTAGAAAAAACATAATTAGGGTTTAGGGTTTTATTTTTGAATTAGGGTTTTGGAAATAGAGCTAGCATTTTAATAAAATTAGGGTTTAGAAAATAATACTAGGATTTTGAAATTTTGAAAACTAAGTTTTCTTATAAGCTTAGGGTTTAGAAAATAATTTTACGATTTTAAGTTAAAGCTATGGTTTTAGTTAATTAAATTAGAGTTATGGTTCTTCAAACATGTTGCTTAGATTTTGAATACTTAAAATTTTATTACTGTAAGAAAGTTCACAAATTGATGATCACTGTCGATTGGTTTTGCTAGATTACTATTTGAGTTATTAAGGTTGCAATTGTAAGCTTTAACAAATCAATTGATATTGGAAGAAAATAACTACTGCATGAAAATGTTGTCTTTAATGAATAAGGGTTGCTACTGGATATCATAAACAATTGCAACACATTAAATAAAACAATAATCAAAGTGACTACTATAAACTTTAATGGATTAAAAAATAAAACCAAACCTCCGTTTGTTGGCTCCATCAAATTGTATGCTGTTCCAAACCTTCTGCTTGCACCAGTATTTGAGTCTCAGTTGAGCAAAGTGAAGGCAAAGTCTACTGGCTTCTTGTTTTTTGATGATGGTTAGTACTTTGTATCTTTTACTCCATTTTTGTTTTTGTTTTTTGCTTTTTGATAATTCTTACTGCTAATTTTCCCTCTGTTTTGTGCTTCTTGCTAAAAGTCCCCAGTCCTTTCTGCATCCCTTTATTCTTGTATTTATAAGGAACAAATAAGGTTAAATGAATATGTGACCCCAGCTTTAGCTTAATTTTAATTTCCTATTTAAGCACGGTTCCCATTTGAATCATATTGAATTAAATTCTTTTAAATTTGAGTTAAACCATGACCATATTAGATTAAAACAAGTTTAATCCGACATAAAAAATAGTCCATATCGAATTAGTATTTGTAATTTGATATGGTCTTGCTCCATATCGAATTAGAAATGACCTAATTCGACATGGGCCTTCCATATTGAATTCCATATCGAATTAGGGTAATTCTAATCCAATATAGATATCCAAATAGAATTAGAATTAGTCTAATTCGATATGGATGCTTTCATATCGAATTAGGCATGGTCTGATTTGATATGGACTATCCATATCGAATTGGACAAGCCTCATTCGATATGACATGATCAATATCGATCCAAACTTTATTCAACCTAAAATCCAACCATTTCAAGGTTTTAAAAAACTGATCAGACTTATTTTAGGCCTTATAAAGTTGTACCAATCTAATTAAAAGCTTAATATATGTTTAAGCTTATTAAGAACGGACCGATCATGACTTAGGCTTCTTTAATTATGATTAAACTAGTTAGGGCCAAAATCAAGGGTCTACAGTTTCCTACTTTTTGGCACCTATCACATCTGATACAAAAATTATAAACATCTTTAAAAAGAGTAGGCCAATACAAACCAGTTTGAAGAATCTTCTCGGTGATCTTCTTACCTATAAAATATCCCCCATAATACATGTTTTGGCAAAATTGTAGCACTTGCAATTGTTTTTCTTCTACCACATATCTTCTAAAGATCTCATCCCTACAAATTCTAAACAAATATGGTTCATCCCAAAAATAATAGATACAAGAATGTAGAAACCTCTTCTTTGCTTGAAAACCCAAGTTCTTCCTCAAAACACAACAAGAAAGGTAATTAGCAATATTCGCATACCATGGTACTTGTGTAATGGGAAACAAGTGCTCATCGGGAAATCTTTCAAAAGAATTTTCAAGAGAAATATGTGCATCATCATCATTAGAGGGTGGTTTAGAAAGATAGTTAGCCACTAAATTTTCACTACCTTTCCAATCCCTGATTTCCACATCAAACTCTTGCAGTATAAGAACCCACCTAATGAGCCTTGGTTTAGCTTGTGGTTTAGTCAACAAGTATTTCAAGGCCGTATAGTCTGAAAATACATTGATTTTAGAACCTATTAAATAATATTTGAATTTATCAATTTTAAACACTACTAGTAACATCTCTCTTTCAAAGGTTGTGTAATTTACTTGTGCATTATTCAAAGATAAATTTGCATAATAAATTGCACACAAATGTTTATTTACCCTTTGGCCTAATACATCCCCAATAGCATAATTTTATCCATCACACATAATCCTAAAAGGCAAATCCCAATTGGGAAAAACAATTACAGGGGCAAAAGTTAATTTTTCTTTTAAAATGTTAAATGCTTCCAAGCATTTATCAAAAAAAAAATGAAACATCTTTTCTATGTAAATTACACAAAGGGCATGAAATTTTTAAAAATCCTTTATGAATCTCCTATAAAACCTAGCATGTCCCCAAAAAAAACTCCTGATCCCCTTAACAGATGTGGGAGATGGTAAATTAGTAATCAAATCAACTTTAGCCTTATCCATCAATGCCTTTGTAAGATACAACATGCCCCAAAACAATACCACGATCTACCATAAAATGACTCTTTTCACAACTTAAAGTTAAATTATATTCAAAACATCTTTCAAGCACAAGAGTCAGTTTATATAAACAATCATCAATAGAAGTGCCAAAGATAGAAAAATCATCCATAAATCCTTTAATGATCCTATCCACCATATCAGAAAAGATGAATATCATACACCTCTGAAAAGTACCTAGTGCATTGCAAAGCCCAAATGGCATCCTTTGAAAAGCAAATGTTCCAAAAGGACAAGTAAAAGTTATCTTTGGTTGGTCCTCTGATGCTATGGGAACTTGATAATAATTTGAAAGCTAATTAATAAAATAATAGAAGGCATGGTTAGATAATCTATCTAGCATTTGGTTAATGAATGGTAAAGGAAAATGATTTTTCTTGTTAACACGATTTAGCTTTCAATAGTCTATACACATTCTTGACCTAGTTTGTGTGCGTGCTGGTACCGTAACACCCTTATACCTCATATAGTATACTACATATATCTGGTATATGTAAAATACATAAATAGAATATAAAAATTTCACAGTATGATCTTACAAAAAATTTTCATAAATTCAAGAATACCATTTTAAAAACTTAAATTGTTAATAGATAAATAAAAATAGTCATCAACAATTTGATGAGTAACAGACACATTTTAAAAGAAAATCTTTGAAAAAAAAAATTTGCCAGAGTTTGTTTATATTTTGGATAATCCCAAATTTTAAATTTCACAACCTGCATTTAAAATATACTCCCAAATATCTAATCAACACACCCATATCTCCAAAAATATCTTGATGGCTTAAATCTATCAACATTCCTCAAGATATACATCCACTAGTACATATATAAATATATATCCCTTTTTTTCAACATTTAACACAAAAGAAAGCCTTTATAATTTACGTCATATACAAGCCTATAAATCAAATGTACAATATTAATATGTTTAAAAGTTTAAAGTGTATAAATGAAATGCTAGTGGCATTGGTCTATGGCAGCTCTAAAATCTTCATAACCACCAACTATACCCTAGACTTAGGGTAGTCTGGCAACACTCTCCGAATCCTTTAGATCCGCCCTGTCGTCTGCGCAATGAAATTCATCTGCACTAAGCATTTTGCTTAGTGGTACACACTTTGGTATAAATAAATCACATTCTATAAACAATGCTATGAATGCATTATATTTCAAAAGTCACTTAACAAACATACATATTTATTTAACATATTATCCACACACAATGGGCCCAACAATCCTTATATTATGGTATAGTTTTAGAAATATTATCTTGGGCTATCTCATTCATCTGTTACACCAATGTGTCTCACTCGAAGGTGTAAAGTATATAACACCAGCATGTCTCACCCGAAGGCATAACAAATATATGACACCAGTGTGTCTCACCCAAATGTATAAAAATCCAACAATAATATTCTAGAACTAAACCCTATATAAGGTGTCATACAAATAAATTTCTCTTATTTCACATTTTTCATTCTTCTCCATGTTTATGACTCAAAAACCACATCATCACTACTTTCAGGACAAGTGTGGCTCACTTCCATATTTTGGTGCACAATTTGCACTTTTCACATTTTGCACACACATCACATTTAGCCATTTTCAATGGCTTCTCATGAGATAATTAATGCAAACCAAGTATTGTTACTTCAAAAAATGTCATACACGTACATTTATGTTGTTCAAGTAACATATTACATTCAAATAATGAAATGTATTATGCATAACATCAACAAAATCAATTAATTTCAATACCAAAGTATGTACTAACCTTTCCAAAAGCACTCCAAGCTAAAGGCACCACTTGTTCAAAATACTCTTCACTACATGTTGAAGAAACAACTTCCTACACAACACCTATTCAAAATGTGAATGTATACATACATTAGGACTAAATTTTAAGGTGCTTAAAGCTTAAAACCCAAATTAAAACACATCCATTCAACATTCCCTTTTCTGAGCCCTAAGGCTCTCCAACCTTAGAAATCTAATTAAATCAATTCCAAAGTGAGTTTTAAGCTTAAATATATCTAAACATCACATTTTAGCACATTTAAAGCAATAAAACTCAATTTAGAACCACTCATTTCAAAACCCTAAAATATGCCCAAATCCACTTCAATTTTGGTTCTTCACTCCAACCAATTCTAAATGATTATTTAAACTCATTTCCATCATTGAAACCATTAAACAACATAATTTAAATCATGAAACTAAACCAACATACATACTTTAACCAACTTCTTCTAAAATCATAAAATCACTTCTACTTCTTTTAAACTCTAACCAAACCCATCCTTTTCCTTTAATCTAACTTCAAAATAATTGTTTACTCATCAAAATAACTTCATCCATAACCATTCCAACAATTATAATATACCCTTTCATAAACCCAATTCAAACATATTCATAAATTTTCATAAAATTAGAAAATTAGGTAAGAAAGCTTACCAACTAATGAAGAAACTACTAAATCTCACTTCAATCCTTTAAAATCCTTCAAAATTTGGTGCTTGGAGCAAAAATATCATTGGCCATGGTCAAATTCGTGCTTGAGAGAAGAGAATAAGAAGATGATGATGATAAATAGTTATTTTAGTTTTATTTCTTCTTTAGATACCAATCATATATATATTATTTTAATATATTAATTAATTAATTAATTTTAATTCCAAATTTCCCATATTCAATAAAAAATTATTTTCTTTTAAATTATTTAATTAATTTCAATTTTTATAAAATTTATTTACTATTTTGCCCCTCTTCACTATTCATCTTTTGTCTTTTTCTAACTTATATTTGACTTTATATGTAATGTATATTTTCATTATATTTCACATATATGCATGATATTTTCACACTTCAAATACCTCATTTAGGCCTCCAATTTATTTATTTTATTTTATTTTATTTTATTTAGTAAATTAGCTGATGTTACAACTCTCTCTCCCCCTTAAGTAATTTCATCCTTGAAATTACTCGCATAAGCTCGAAAATAGTTAAGGATATTAACTTCGTATCATCTACTCACTCTCCTACGTTACCTTCTCAGTGGAATGATTCTGCAAAAGAACTTTAAATAATGGCACCTTTTTATTTCTTAATTCTTTTACTTCCCGTGCCAATATTGCCACTGGTTCCTCTATGTAGATTAGATGCAGATTCTCCTCGATAGTGTAGACCCTTAATTTTTGACCCAGTCCGGTCCGTTATTTTTTATAGTCCAAAATAATTTTTGTAGTATTTTAATTAAATAATATTTATTTTAGTATATATTATTTATAATTTTTAATAAAAATAAAAATGGTGAAGTTAATAAAGAAAATAATAATACAAAATAAATACAAAATAAATAAACAAAAATAAAAAAATAATAAATAAATAAAAATTGGGCGACGAAAAAATCGGCGACAAAAAATTCATCTCCAAAAGTGGAATTGGCCAAGGCCAATTCACCCGCAGGAATTTCCTGCAGGCCATTTCGCCGCAGGAAATTCCTGCGGCGAATTGGCCAGCCGCCCAGCGTCCTCCCGTAAATTTCCTCGCAGCTTGCAGTTTCCAGCCCACTCGCAGTTTTCGCCAGCGAAATTTTTCAACGCAGTTTTTTCCGATATCAAATTCTACTTGGTTTTGGTTTCTTTTCCTAATTAATTTTAGTTTCCTTAAAAAATTAGAACTAGGCTTATAATTTTTTCTATAAATAACACTTTAAAACTCAGAATTAAGGGACTTTGGAGGATCGAAAAAAATTGGGGGGATCAAAAATTTGTTTTACTAGAGTTAAACTTGGGACTTCAGATTTGAGAGGAGCAAGAAGAAGCAATCAATCCATCAAAGGCAGCAACCTTGCCTTTGTATATCATTCATCCAGAAATCAATTTTTGGTGGAACCAACAAATGGAGGTTTGAATCTCTATTTTTTTTATTTATTTCTTTACAATAGCTTCATCATTCAAATTGGATTAATTGTTTCATACTAAATCATCCTTCTATTTATAAAACTTCAAAAACCCTAAATTGTTTCTTCTGTTTCCAAAAACATTAAAACCCTAACCTAATCTCTATTCGAAAAATTCAGTAGCCTTATTTTTTTAAAGCATTAAAAGCTTTAACCCTAATTAATCATTCTTTCCAAAATCACACAGTAAGCATTATTCTTTTAAAAATAATACTAGTTTCTTCCAATTTCTTTTCTAAATCTTGAACCGTAAAATCATAATTTTCAACACCAAAACCTACAACCCCGTAAGGGGTGCTGCCCCCTTGCCCCCCGCCCGTTAACTGGCTAGTGGGAGGCGTATGGGCTCGGGTCAATATTTATTTATGTATTATAAGTCTTTATGTTTAGCTTCCTTTGTAACACCCTGATACTCCATATAAGTACTATACATATACCTAGTATACATACAATACGTATATAAAGTATAAGAATGTTACTTTTAGTTTCAAATTAAAAGAAAACCTTTATCCAGATTCATAAAATTGAACATTAATTTAAAACACATTTACAAAAGTCAATATTCTTATTTATCAAAACTTCATTCATCCATATGAATATATATATTAACTCAAAAATACAATATAATTTAAAATCACACATGTATGCATCACCTTCTAGTTGGTCTCGAGACACCTATACCTTTCTCGTGGCAAAAAGCTGAACTTCCAGATCAACCGCAACCACCTGCGCGATTACACAACCGCGCTAAGCCCGAAAGCTTAGTAATACAAATAATAATAAAATATACCTTACTAAAGAATCATACCTCATATTTTTAGCATCATATTTTATTTTCTTTCTCTTACCCCGTTTTCCTTTCTCAATGCATTCTTCACATATTCCTACTAATCTCATAAATTATACACATATTTATATACGTTATTTTAACAAGTCACCATTCAATGATTTATCCAAACCTTCATGAAAACAATTCTCACAAGTTCCACATTCATATACATTTACACATCATATTATATTTTCATAAACTCATTTCTTATCAAGGCTCCTCAACCCATATTCATTTTCAATATATCAATACACACATATTTTATATATCATACCAATCATGAATCACATTTGCAATAAAGGCAACCATAGGTCTCATTTCTCATTTATTTCAACATTTAAATATCACACTGACAACAAAGACAGACTCGGGCCCAACAGACACTAATATGTTATTCAAAGTTCAGAGTTTCTGCATTGGTCCATAATCACAATGATCAAGCCCGTAGGCAATATATCTCATATCTCTATCCATGGATAGCGTAACAGAACCAGTCTCTTGGATCATCAACTCGGCTAAACTCGAGGAGATCCTCAACCTGGCTAGACTGTTACTACAATTCACATTTCATATTTTATCAAGTAACAGACCCAGTCTCTTGGATCTCAATTCATCTCAATGCAAAGAGATCCTCAACCCGGCAAGACTGTTACCTTTCATGTATTTCGTATCAATAATTCACATAGTGTAACAGACCCAGTCTCTTGGACCTCAATTCACCCAAATTGAAGAGATCCTCAACCCGGCAAGACTGTTACATTTTCACATTTTCTAGGCATGCCACCAAATCCAGAACTCTGAAAATTGAATCAACATATTAGACACAAAATCTTTTCATTTTCATTTCATTCTCAATTGAATTATCATAGCCAATAACAATGGCTTGACATCTCATTTGAATCACTACAGCCAATCACAATGGCTTCACATCATATTTCAATCCACATCATAGCCAATAACAATGGCTTCACATTTCATTTCATATTATGTCTCAAAACATATTATAATATTTCATTATTCAATTGTATATAACCACATACTTCATCATATCCTTCACATTGTATATATAATATCATTGATATAACACCACAACTACATTATTCATATCAAACATTACAATTCTCAAAGTTCACAATGCATAAGACATAACATTGTTCATATAATATCATCATTGATGTACACATATATAATTTACCTTATTCATAGATTTGGAATCCTCAATACACATTTGTTTAGGTCATCTTTGTTTTAAGTATATTTAAAATATAGATACAAGAAGACATTTGGAGGATCCAACCATGTAAGAGCAAATAACAAGCACAATATCAAACACCCTCATGGGACACGGCCAAGCTTGTGGCCGTGTCTCTCAACACAAACATTCAGTAGCAAACACGCTCAAGGGACACGGCCAAGCTTGTGGCCGTGTCACTCAACACCAAATCATCCGAGGCAGACACGGGCAAGGGACACGGCCGTGTCTCTCAACATAAAATAGGCAGTGGCAAACACAGTCAAGGGACACGGCCAAGCCAGTGGCCGTGTCTCTCCAAAAATCATCCAACACGGCCAAGTTTGCCCTAACTTGGCCGTGTCTCTCATATCTTGGCCGTGTCCTTCAAGTATTTAAAGACCAAGCCCTTCAAAATTCATACCACAACCCTTTTAATCATCATCTTTAATCATATTTATCAATTCCCTATCACTTTAACATTTATATATCGTCATTATATCATCATAATAATCAATATATATATACATCACTATAATCAATTATTCCAAATACCAATTTATTCATACTAAACTCTAACTCAACAATTCATCACCATCTTCACAATTACCCCAATATCATCACTTAACTATCAATTTAACACAATTACATACTTCAATCTTTCATTTCCATCATCTTATACACCAATCATAACCTCAATCCAAAAGAAATCCAAAACAAGAAGAGAAAGATTTATATATACATAATCAATAAAATCAACTAAAAAGGTAAGTACTTACATGAATAGCTTGCCAAATCTTCAACTCCACTTGCAAATCTCTTGATATCCTCAATCTTTGGTGTAATTAGAAGCAAACTCATCTTTCTCTCTCTAGCTTCTCTCTCTCTCTCTCTTTCTCGTTCACTAAGAAAAAGAAGACGAAGGAGAAGAAGAAGAAAGAAAGATCTCATTCTTTCTTTCATTCTTATCATATATATATATATAATAATAATAATAATAATAACAATAATAATAATATTAATAATATTAATACAATTAAATCTCCACCACACACCATTTCTTTTGACTTTCTTCTTCTTTTTCTTTTTGTCCTTATTATCATTATTATTAATCACATATATATATATATAACTCACTTTTCCTACACCATTATATATATCATGTATATGTGATGTATATGTAAGTATATGTATATGTCATATATATTGCATTTATATTTCCCAAATCTTCTCTTCACTTCTTTTCTCTTTCCCTTCAATACACACATTGAATTCAAATACAACAATAACCCCAACACTTTTAGGGTATACTTTAGGATATTACATCCTTTGTTATGATTATTCAAAATAGAGTAGCTTTATTCAAAATACAAACTTAAACCCTAATTTATTCAAAACATAAATCCTATTTCTGTTTTCAAATCTTCACAATAGCTCTTTATAATTTTATTCACTAGGATATTTTAATCTTTCAAATAACTCCATTAAAGACTTTTTATATTTGTCCCATCTAAAAATATTTAAGTAGTTATTATAGTCAATATTAAAACCATACTTAACTTTGATCACGGTAAAAAATCAAATCCTAAATCATAATCTGCAAAATCAAGGTTTCAAACTTTAAAATCCTAATTCATGAAGTTTGCTTAAAACCCTAACTAAACATACCATTTTTTAAGTCATAGTAACATTATTTTCATAAAACATCCAAAACCTTAAAATCTTTTAAACATCCAGTAGCTATGCTATTGCTTTAAAATATTTCTCAAAACCCTAGTTATTGAGCATAAAACTCTAAAAACCCTAATTAATCTATGGATCCTTAAAGTTAATATATTTACTGATTTATTTACATTGGATGAATGTTTATTATATATTTTGGTTAATGTTTAATATCTTTGATTAATGATTTATTTATGATGAATGGTTATTTACTTTTATCGATTTATTTTGATTTCCAAATGTTGTAAGAGGTATGTTTCCACTTTGTGGGTACCTCATTAATTAATTTCTATATAATTTAAATTGCTTTTATATTTTAGACCAATGTAAAGGACATGTTTCTTCCTTTTGGTGGGTGTCCTATTTAGCTTAGACATGGATGATGCAAGGGCATGTTTCCATCTTCGGATGGGTGTCCATTTATTTGCTTTGTTTAGACATTGCTTTGATCTTAATATAATGATGCTTTATTTCAATTTTTGCATGTAATATGGATAATATTGGTATACTTAAGAATTTTATAATATTAAGACCTGCAAAGGAGGTTGGTTCCAATGAACCGGGCGTTGTGGGGGTGCTGGGCCATTTCTCACCTTCCCCATACGTACCCAACTTTTCGAACCCATTAGGGGGTTAGGGATTCCTTAGGAATCAAGTCATCCACCCCTTTCTTTTTCCCAGCCCATCCAGATGGCAACTCCATTTTCTCTGGACTTAGGTCCGTTATCTTTAAGGCCCCGAGCCTAAACAGTACCGAGTTGCAAGAACCATTCACCGGGAGTGGGGGCGAAAATCCCCGCTCACAGATAGACTCCACTAATAAAATATGAGATGGATCAGATTAATACCTCTAAAGCATAGAGACATGGAAAACATTATGAATCTTTTCTAGTTTAGGTGGTAACGCAGTCTGTAGGCTACTGGTCTTACTCTTTTCAGTATCTCATATGGTCCGATAAATCGCGGACTCAATTTTCCTTTCTGACCGAACCTTAAAATCCATTTCCATGGAGATGCCTTCAAGAATACCTTATCCGCTGTGCTAAACTCCGTATCTTTTCTCTTCAAATCTGAGTAAGATTTCTGTTGGTTTGAAGCTGCTTTCAATCTATCCTAAAAAAATTTATCCTTTTCCTATGCTTCCTTGATCAAATCGGGACCTACTAACTTACCTTCTCCAACTTCATCCCTGCACAATGGTGTCCTGTATTTCCTGCCATACAAGGCCTCATATGGTGACATCCCAATGTTGGACTAAAAACTATTATTATATACAAACTCCACCAAAGGTAAGTGTCTTTCCTAGCTCCCTAAAAACTCAATTATATAGCTCCTCAACATATCCTCTAATACTTGTATCACCCTCTTAGATTGTTCATCTGTCTTAGGATGGAAAGCAGTACTAAACTGCAACCAACTACCCAATGCATCCTATAAACTCCTCCAAAATCTAGATGTGAATCTAGGATCTCGGTATGATACCACTGAAACTGGAACTCCATGTAATCTTAATATCTCACTGCTATATAACTGAGCTAGCCTATCAAAGGGGTAGTCCATCCTGACCGAAAGAAAGTGTGCTGACTTCATCTATCTATCCACAATCTTACAGCATGCTTCTTCTAGATCAAAGGTAATTTTTCCACAAAGTCCATAGTTACACGCTTCCATTTCCATTCAGGTACAGATAAAGGCTACAACAATCCTGAAGGAACCTGATGTTTAGCCTTCACTCTCTAATAGGTGAGACATTTGGAAAAAAATTATGCTATGTCCCTCTTCATACCAGACCACTAATAATGCTATTTCAAATCCTAATACATCTTGGTACTTCTAGGGTGCATAACATATGAAGATCAATGTGCTTCCTCTAAAATCCTCTTTTCAAGTCCACATTCTCAGGAACACACAATCTACCTCTGTACCACAATTTGTCATCATTTCTCATATGAAAATCTTTGCTCTCCCCTTTTAAACAGTCCTCCATAATCTTTTAGAATTTCAAATTTAACTTACGTGCTCTTATAATCTGATCAATTGGTAATGGCCTCACCTGCAACTGAGCCATATGAGCACCATCATCAGAAACCTCAAATCTGGAATAAAATGCTCTCAACTTAACAAGCAACACAAGAGCATAAGCAGTAAACCCTGCCATTGACTTCTGACTCAAGGCATCTGCAACTACATTTGCCTTGCCAGGATGGTAGTCAATCGAGCAGTCATAATCCTTTATCAATTACAACTACCATCTTTGTTGAAGATTTAATTCCTTTTGAACACCCAGATATTTCAAAATCTTACAGTCAGTATAAATAAAACAATTCTCTCCATACAAATGGTGTCTCCAAATCTTTAATGCAAATACAATGGCTGCCAACTCCAAATCATGAGTTAGATAGTTTAACTCAAGATGTTTCAACTATCTAGAAGCATATGCAATAACTCTACCTTCCTGCATCAACACACAACCCAAACCACTATGTGACGTATCATTATATATCACATATGGTTTGCCTTCTATAAATAGATTAAGAACTGGAGCTTAAGTAAACATGTCTCTCAACTGCTCAAAGCTCATCTGACACCGATCATTCCATACAAATTTCACATCTTTTCAAAGTAGTTTGGTGAGTGGTGAAGCTATCATGGAAAATCCTTTCACAAACAGATGATAATAATCAACCAATCCCAGAAAACTTCCAATCTCAGTCACATTCTTCAGTAGACTCCAATTTAAAATTGCCTCAACTTTACTTGGATCACCTTTTATACCCTCTACTGAAACAACAAGCCCGAGAAAAGTCATTTGATCCAACCATGTGAGCAGGGATTTTTGCCCCCACTCCTGATGGAATGGTTCTTGCGAATTTGGCACTGTTTAGGCTCGGGCCTTAGAGAACATAGGCCTAACCCGAAGAAAAATGGAGTCGCCACCTGGATGAGTCGGGAAAAAGAAAGGGGTGAATGACTCAATTCCTAAGGAATCCCCAACCCCCTAATGGGTTCAAAAAGTTGGGTGCATGTGGGAAAGGTGAGAAATGGCCCAGCACCCCCACGATGCCTGGTTCATTAAAACTGGCCTTCTTTGTAGGTCTTGATATTATAAAATTCTTAAGTATAACAATATTATCCATATTACATACAACAATTTAAATAAAGCATCATTATATCAAAATCAAAGCAATGTCCAAACAAACTAAATAAATGGACACCCATCCTAGGATGGAAACATGTTCGTACATCGTCCATTTCTAAAACTAAATAGGACACCCATCAAAATTTGGAAACGAGTCCTTTATATTGGTCCAAAATATAAAAGCAATTTAAATTACATGATGCTTAATACATGAGGTACCCCAAATATGGAAACATACCTCTTACAATGTTTTGAAATCAAAATAAATTAATAAAAGTAAACAAACATTCATTATAGATAAATCATTTATCAAAGACATCAAACATCAATCAAAATGTGTAATAAACATTCATCTAATTTGTATAAAATAGTTAATATATAACTTTAGGGTTCATTCATCAATTAGGGTTTCTTGGGTTTTATGTTTAACAATTAGGGTTTTGCATATACTAGTTTAATTAGTTGAGAAAATCCTTTCACAAACAGATGATAATAATCAACCAATCCCAGAAAACTTCCAATCTCAGTCACATTCTTCAGTAGACTCCAATTTAAAATTGCCTCAACTTTACTTGGATCAACTTTTATACCCTCTACTGAAACAACAAGCCCGAGAAAAGTCATTTGATCCAACCATGTGAGCAGGGATTTTTGCCCCCACTCCTGATGGAATGGTTCTTGCGAATTTGGCACTGTTTAGGCTCGGGCCTTAGAGAACATAGGCCTAACCCGAAGAAAAATGGAGTCACCACCT
Organism: Garcia nutans; assembly: GCA_947685225.1. NCBI lineage: Eukaryota > Viridiplantae > Streptophyta > Magnoliopsida > Malpighiales > Euphorbiaceae > Garcia > Garcia nutans. Next base: position 30,674,631 of record CANTUV010000011.1, on the reverse strand, counting down.
GGATGAGTCGGGAAAAAGAAAGGGGTGAATGACTCAATTCCTAAGGAATCCCCAACCCCCTAATGGGTTCAAAAAGTTGGGTGCATGTGGGAAAGGTGAGAAATGGCCCAGCACCCCCACGATGCCTGGTTCATTAAAACTGGCCTCCTTTGTAGGTCTTGATATTATAAAATTCTTAAGTATAACAATATTATCCATATTACATACAACAATTTAAATAAAGCATCATTATATCAAAATCAAAGCAATGTCCAAACAAACTAAATAAATGGACACCCATCCGAGGATGGAAACATGTTCGTACATCGTCCATTTCTAAAACTAAATAGGACACCCATCGAAATTTGGAAACGTGTCCTTTATATTGGTCCAAAATATAAAAGCAATTTAAATTACATGATGCTTAATACATGAGGTACCCCAAATATGGAAACATACCTCTTACAATGTTTTGAAATCAAAATAAATTAATAAAAGTAAACAAACATTCATTATAGATAAATCATTTATCAAAGACATCAAACATCAATCAAAATGTGTAATAAACATTCATCTAATTTGTATAAAATAGTTAATATATAACTTTAGGGTTCATTCATCAATTAGGGTTTCTTCGGTTTTATGTTTAACAATTAGGGTTTTGCATATACTAGTTTAATTAGTTGAGAAACACTTTAAAGAAATAACATGGCTACAAGATGTTTGAATAAAAAGATTAGATTTGAAATAAATTAGGGATTGAATCTAAAAAATGGATGTTCTGGATTTAGGGTTTCGGAAGTTGTATGAAAATAATATTAAAATTTAGGGTTTGAATTAAGATTGAAAATCATGAAAATTGGTTTTTAGATTAAGTATTTGAAAAAATAAGCTACTATGATTTTAGCAAAATAGATTTGGTTATGGTTTTAAAAAAAATAGATTATTGTGGTTTTAGAAAAGTGTAATTTAGTATTTTAGATTTTAAAAATATGTGTTACGGGTATTAAGGTATTAGGGTTTTGAAGAAATATTTTTAGGGTTTCAAATAAAGTTTGGATGGTTAGTAGAATAATTGATCAAATTTTATGATGAAACAATTAATCCAACTTGATGAAGCTGCTGTAAACATAAACAATGAAATAGAGATTTAAACCTTTGTTGTTGGTTCCACCACAATCTTTGAATTCTGGTTGAACAAAAATAAAGACAGTGTAGGCTGCCTTTGATGGAATGCTTGTTGTTTGCTCACTCTTGATCTTTCAAGCTTGAGATTAGTCGAAAAAATCCAAAATTCAAAAGTCAAGTAAAATATTTCTGCACCCCATTATGTGTTTTTAATGTGGTATTTATAAGAAAAAATCATAAACCAAATCCTAATTGGCTAAAAAAAATAAAAACCTTTTAGGAAATAAAATTAAAAACCAAGTAGAATAGGGTTTTAGCAAAACCGCGTGAAAGCTTGGCGCGCGAAAGTTTGCTGGCAAAAAAAAATTGCTACAGGCGCTAGGCACGAGCCAGCCAGTTCATCGATTTTTTGTCGCTGATTCTTCCATCACCGATTTTTTATTTTCAGTTTATTTTTTATCTTTTCTTTATCTTTTTTATATTTTATTTTAATTAAAAACAAATACTATGAGTAATAAATATTATTAAAATTACCACAAATTATTTTGGACTATTTAAAAATATTGGACTTGATTGGGTCAAAAATTAAGGGTCTACAGTTTGTCCCCTGCTTGAACGATCTGAGACTTTCAATAGAAGAGAGTGAAAAGCAAAATGACTTCGAGCATATTTTGGATGATGATGGGTTCTCGACCCGAGGTTGAAGTTCATTTAGATTCTTGATCAGAAATGTGTTTTTAGGTGTTCGATCAAAAATTGAATTTGGATTTGGATTCTCGACCTGAAATTGGATTTTAGGTGCTGTAGATCCTTAATTTTTGACCCAGTCCAATTCGATATTTTTAAACAGTCCAAAATAATTTTTGTGGTGTTTTAAATAATAATATTTATTACTTATAATATTTATTTTTAATAAAAATAAAAAAATAATAAAAAAAGATAACAAATAAATATATAAAAATCAACGACGGAAGAATTGGCGAAGAAAATTTTTCATCGCTGGCGAATTGGCTTGGGCCAATTCGCCACAGAAAAACCTGTGACGAATTGGCCACAAGAAAATTTGCTGCAGATTTTTCCTGAGGCGAATTGGCTGGCACGCGCCCAACGCCGGTAGAACTTCTTTGCCAGAGCACTTTCGCATGCCCGGCCTGCGCGCGGTTTTGCCAAAACCCTATTCTATTTGGTTTATAATTTTATTTCCTAAAATTTTTTTATTTTCATAGCCTATTAGTATTATATTTTTTTTTCTTATAAATACCACATTAAAGAAACAGAATGAAGGATCTAAAATTTTTTATCGGACTTTGAACTTTAGATTTTTTCAACCAAAAAAGAGAACCTTGAAGGAGAAAAAGGCAACGAGCAAGCAACAACAATCCATCAAAGGCAGCCTACATTGTCTTTATTATTGTTCAACCAGAATTCAAAGATTGTGTTGGAACCAGCAACGGAGGTTTGAATCTCCATTTCTTTGCTTATGTTTACAGTAGCTTCATCATACAATTTGATAAATTGTTTAAACATGCATTTTTTTGTTATTTGATCAATTGTTCTACTTTCTATCCAAACTTTATTTAAAACCCTAAAAAGCATTTTTCCAAAACCCTAATGCCTTAATACCCATAAAACATATTTTTGAAAACTAAAACCCTAATTACACTTTTCTAAAACCACAAAACACAAATCTAATTTCTTAAACCCTAAGTTATTCAAACACTAAGTCTTAATTAATTCTGTTTTCAAATCTTCACAGTAGCTTGTTCCATTAAATCACCGTAGTATTAGATTATTCAAATAATATTTTAAACATCCAGTAGTCATAATACATAGAAGTATTTATCAAAAAATCCATGTCAAAGTGGTCTTAAAGTTTTTCTAATAATCATGTTTTGATAAAACCCTAACTCCAGTAAACTCTAAGACCCAAGCCCTAATTTACCTTGTAATTCCTAAAACCCCAAAATAGTTTTGCAATTATCAAAACCCTAAATTATTTTCTAAAATTCTAAGATTCAAAATTGCTTTCTTAAATCCTAATATGTTTTCTAAATATCTAGTAACCCTAAAAATTAACTTTCAAACCTTAGATTCCAAATTCTTAAGCTCTTCTTCTAGAACCATAAATTATTCTTCAAACAAATCCTAAAGTGCTTTATTTTTCAAAAAAATCCTAAATCTTTTTCCCCGAACCCTAAATTCTTTAAAACCCTAATTCTAAATGCCAAAACCTTAATTCCTCAAAGCCAAAATTTAGAAATTATAATTTATTAAACCAACAACCGGTACTTCCAGTAGCCTAAAGCTATAACCAAAACCCTATTTCCTCAAACTTTAAATCCCAGAACCCTAATTTCTTAAATCCTAAATCTTAAACCTAAACCTTGTTTATTTAATGGATTGAATTCTAATTTTATTTATTTATTTGATTTGTTATATGTTAATGATGAATGGTTTATTTTATTTTATGAATGATTTGCTTTTATTTATAATTAGATGATTGAATATTCTTTTATTTGTCTTAGTTTTAAAATTGTAAAAGGTATGTTTCCACTTTATGGGTGCCTCATTAATTAAACATCATGCAATTTATTTTATTTTAATATTTTTTGGACCACTGTAAAGGACACATTTTTACCTTTCAGTGGGTGTCCTATTTAGTTTTAGGCATAGACTATGTAAGGACATGTTTCCATCCTCGGATGGGTGTCCATTTATTTTTTTTGTTTGGACATTGCTTTGATTTTAATATAATGATACTTTATTTCAATTGTCGCATGTAATATGGATAATATTGTTATATTTAAGAATTTTATAATAATAAGACCTACAAAAGAGACTGGTTCCAATCAACCGGGCGTTGTGGGAGTGCTGGGCTATTTTTCACCTTCCCCACACGTACCCAACTTTTCAAACAAATTTGGGGGTTGGGGATTCCTTATGAATTGAGTCATCCATGCCTTTCTTTTTCCCTTCCCGTCCGGGTGGCGACTCCATTTTCTCCAGGCTTAGGCCCCTGTTCTCTAAGGCCCCTAGCCTAAACAGTGCCTAAGTCACAATAACCATTCCATCGCGAGTGAGGGCAAAAATCCCCGCTCATAGGTGCTCGACTCAAAACTGAATTTGGATTTGGGTTCTCAACCCGAAATTGGATTTTAGGTGCTCAGTCCGAAACTAAATTTTGATTTGGGTTCTCGACCTGAAACTAGATTTTGGATTTGAATTTGGGTTCTCGATCCGAAATTGGATTTTAGGTGCTCGACCTGAAACTAAAGTTGGATTTGGGTTCTCGACCCAAATTTGCATTTTAGATTTGGATTTGGGTTCTCGACCAGAAACTGGATTTTAGATTTGGGTTCTCAACCCAAAATTGGATGTGGATGCTCGATCCTAAACTGGATTTGTGTGCTCGACCCAAAACTGTATTTTATGTATTTGATCCAATAACTGATTTTAGGTACTCGATCTAAAATTGAATTTTGGATGCTCGATCCAAAACTGGATCGTGGGTGCTCGAACTGAAACTAGATTTGGATACTCAATCCAAAACTGAATTTGATTTGGGTACTTGGACCTGAGACTGGATTTTTGGTGCTCGACCTGAAATTGGATTCTCGATCCTAAACTAAAATTGGGTGCTCAACATAAAATTGGATTCTTGATCTTAAACTAGATTTGGGTACTCGACCGAAAATTGGATTCTCAATCCTAAATTGGATTATCGGTGCTCAACTCAAAACGGGAGTCTGGTGCTTGAACCGAGATAGGAGTTAGGTGCTCGATCCAAAACTGGATTGGGTATTTGGACCCTAGATAGGAGTTGGGTGCTCAACCCGAAACATGAATTGGGTGCTCTACCCAAAACTGGATTTGGGTTTAGGTTCTATACCCGAAATTGGATTTTGGGTGCTTGACCCAGAATTGGATTTTGGGTGCTTGACCCGAGATGAGTTCGGAACTCAAAAGTGATTTGGGTTCTGGACTCGATGGTGATTTCTAGACTCAAAAGTGATTTGGGTTTCGAACCCGGTGGTGAGTTCTAGACTCAAAAGTGATTTGAATTCTGGACCCGGTTGTTAGTTTTGGACTTAAAAATGAATTGGGTTTTGCACCCAAGATAAGTTTTGGACTTAAAATAATTTGGATTCTGGATCTAAGGTGAGTTTTGTGTACTCGACACGATAGTAGATTTGGATTTGGGTTCTCGACCCGAAACTAGATTTTTGGGTTTTTGGGTGCTCGAACCGAATATAAATTATCGATCCTAAATTGGATTTGGGTTCTCGACTTGAAATTGGATTCTCGATCCAAAACTAGAATTGGGTTCTCAACTTGAAACTGAATTTTGGGTGCTCGACCCAATACTGAATTTTTGTACATGTATAAACTCAAAAATTAAAAAGGAGAAACTTTGCCCCCTGTGTAAGCTTAAACCAATGATATTTCTCATGTAGACTCTGATTGATGTTTGTATTTCTTTCTCTCTCCTTACATAAGCATGCATCTCTTCTTTTTTTTGCAAAATGACTAGAGCTATGCCCGCTTCATCTTTGCTTCATAGAGTATTTGTTGTTTCACTTTGACAAAGAATACAGAATATGTAACACCCCCATCTTAGCCTATGTTTATAGACCAAGATGGACTGTTATCTCATGGTGGTTGTGTCTTAATATTTTACTTAGCCAATTTTAAGTGCGGATTTTAAAAAAATTTTGCCATAACCTCCCCTAAAAATGGAGGTCCCAAGTGTCGCCACAACTTATTTTTTTTTATTTTTGAAAACAATTTTGATCTCAATCAAACAATCGCAACACTCCTCAAACACTTCTATATTCATCACCCTTATCCTCCACCAAATCCTGCACTAAAACTTTAAACTTCTATACTTGCATACATAAGTGCTAAATCCAAATAAGATTTATTAGATTGCTAGCAGTGTACGTGTTCTAGCTTTTCAGTATAATACATTTATTTGCTAGATCATACAAGCTTATGTGCATGCCAAATTGCTAAAATCAATCATATCCAAACTCCTACCCAAAGTAGTAGTCAAGGCCAGCTGCGCAGTACATGCTGCAATCTCATCTCCTCGTTTAACCTACGAGTTTAGAAGGAAACTAAACTCGCTAACAATTGGTTAGTGGGCACTTAAATCATTGCAATAAATAAATAAAATGAAAGAATGATTTGAACATACATTTATATACTTTAAATAATTGAAAGGAATAAATACAAAACACTGAAGGTAAAAAGGCTTGACTGAATAATTTGAATTTAAATCATTTTTCTTGCTTTTATCAATTTGTTTGCTCAACTGGTTTAACAGAACATCAACGAATAAGGCATGGGTCATGATAAATATATCTCATCATGGTGAGATATTACAGGATGATATGCGTCATGGTGCATATTTCATCATCCTTCATCATAATTCTTGCACATGTGCTAATAGCCAGTGTTCATTGAATCGTTGATCATGTCATTGTAATCATCGGCCTTCAGTTCGGAATATCATGTCATGTCATGAGCAGTACTGCAATAATAGTATGATGCATCATACCCTTATCTCAAGGGTTCTATCATAACCAAGTAGAGCGTAAACAATTTATTAATTAATTTGATCGTGATATTCAATAAGCCATGATTTTTCCATAATGCATGTATTGTCGGAATAGCTTGTCATGATGCCTTTCTGATCATTTTCAATTCTCCTTCATGTCATTTTATATGATTTAACATCAATCCATATCATAATATTCAAATTTTAACACATTTAGAAAAATGACCAAATGAATAGTGGCACGGCGCGTAACTCAGCAACACAATGGTGCGCGACAACTAAATGGTAAAATCTGTTTTTACTGCTGATAATCAGTCAACTTTGGCAACAGTTGTGACCAAGTAAACAAACTTATTTTTGGCTGAATTTTTCCAGGAAAACACTTTCATAAGTTAACTAAATGCATGTAAAATTTCATCCAAAACTTCCTTCGTTTTCCCCTTCAACGAACTGCCCAAAATGAAAGCTGCAAAATGGTGCCCAAATGGGACCATTCGGCCAAATTTGCAAAACTTGAGGGGAATTCATTTTTTTCTTGAAAAATTGATTTTTAGACTCCTTTTGTGATACCATTGAAGGACTAAGGGTCCCTCTTTCAAAAATCAAACCAATGGGGTGATTAAAAGTTCATCAAAGTTTATGAATAATTGAGCAAATTTAGCTAGTTTGTTTTGTTTTCATTCTTTTCACAATCAATTGATTACAAATGGTTCAAGAGTACTTTCCCACATATTTACCACACATAATGGCGTCATTTCAAAGCAATTTCAAAAGTTCGATAATGCAAAACATATGAATTAATTGAAAAGGCAATGATTTAAGTACCAAACCTTGTTTATTTGCTTTATCCCTTGCTTGTCCTATTCTTTCTTCCCTTCTTCTTCTTTATCCCTTTGATTTCCTATAATTTTCATAACTTCCATAATAAGAACATTATAAAAACCATATATTCAAGCCTTGATTCTTGCTATCTAAAGCTATTAATTACCATTTATTCATCCCTTCTACATGTATGGATCATTTAATCTAATTTCTCTTCACTTTCTTAACTTTTCCATATTCTTCCCAATCTTTCTTTTGATGATAACTTAAAAAACATCAACTAAATGAATAAATTGATACTAGAATGGAATTCCTTACCCTAAAATTAGGCTTTTCCCTTTGAAAATCCAAGTTGAAAGTGTGAAAAATCTTCCTCTTCTCCTTCTTTGGTGGTTCGGCCTAGCTCTTCTAAAATGGAGGAGTTCTTCTTCTTCTTTTTTTTTTGTTCATAAATGTTCATTCTCTCCCTTTTATACTTATGATTTTTGATTTATTTAATTAATTTCATTTTGGAGGGTTAAGATTTAACCACCACAATAGTGTCTTTAACTAGGATGGTGCCATGTGTTTTTTGGAGGGTTAAGATTTAACCACCACAAAAGTGTCTTTAACTAGGATGGTGCCATGTGTCCCTCCTTGAAAAATTACCAAAATGGTCCTTAAATTATCATACATGTCCCACTTGGTGCTTGGGTGAAAGTGAAAAGACCAAAATACCCTTCAGTTGAAGGTTTTGCCTTTTCTTCCTAACCGGGTGGTCTTACGATGCGTAAAATGTACCGTTCTCCTCCTTTCAACCTCTAGCTTCCATTTCCAACATTCATTCTTGATTTTGAACTAATTTATAAAAATTACGCTCATGCCCTTGACTTTTGTAAAACTTCCCTTTAGGTCCTTACGTGATTCGGGCCTCCACTTAGGTTCGTTCTTCAACATCAATCACTGCGGAGTCCTTCCGTTTACTTCGGATACCTTTACGTGTCTTGTTTTCCAGTGCATAAATTATTATCACAAGAATGACAAAAATACCCTTGGTTGAGAATCCACTGTATCTCTCAAACTGTGCGTTTTCGGGAAAAACTGTGGCGTTCCCCTTCGACCCGATTTTTCTCTACTTTTCATCCTTAGAGTCTGTATGGGCACTATTAAGGACCTTCAGAACAACTTTTGTTAATTACAGCCACCTCCACAAAACTTTACAATCTTTTCAGTTAGGTCCTTTTTGTCCTATAGAGCTTCCTTTCACTTCGTGTTCTTTGGTGATTTCTCGGGGTGGCTCCTCTTACTGTACGCGGATGTACTGTACATGGATGTACTGTACATATGTACAAATTGGGTCGTGACACAATACAATACAAGAAAATGCAATGTGATATGCTCATGTGTGCATGATATGCATGAATAACACTTACAATGGTTCTATCGACCAACAGACCGAGATGATCAACTGAAGTGTTCTCATTGGTTCCTTCTAGATGCTTATTCAGGTCTTGCATTGGAATGATACAAGGTGTAGACCATTAATTTTTGACCCAGTCAAATCCAATATTTTTCTAAAATAGTCTAAAATAAATTTTATGGTATTTTAATTAAATAATATTTATTTTAATATTCATTACTTATAATATTTATTTTTAATAAAAATAAAAAAGGTAACAATAAAAAAAGATAAATAAATAAATAAAAATTGGCGACGGAAGAATCGACGATGAAAAATTTTCATCACTAAAGATGAATTGGCTTGGGCCAATTCACCTTAGGAAAAACCTGCGGCAAACTGGCTGGCCCGCGCCCAGCACCTGCAGTAGTTTTTTTGCCAGCACATTTTATCACACCCAGCCAGCACGCGATTTTTCCAAAACCCTATTTTACTTGATTTTTAATTTTATTTCCTAAAAGGTTTTTATTTTTTTTAGCTAATTAGGATTAGGTTTATGATTTTTTCTTATACCACATTAAAGACACAAAATTAAGGAGCTAAAATTTTTTTACTTGACCTTGGACTTTTGGATTTTTCCAGCCAATCTCAAGCATGAAAGATCAAGTGAGCAAACATCAAACATTCTATCAAAGGTTGCCCACATTGTCTTTTTTATTGTTCAACCAAAATTCAAAGATTGTGGTGGAACCAACAATGAAGGTTTAAATCTCTATTTCTTTGTTTATGTTTACAGTAGCTTCATCAAATTTGATTAATTGTTTCATCACACAATTTGATCAATTAGTCTACTAAACATCGAAACTTTATTAGAAACCCTAAAAATATTTCTTCAAAACCTAATGCCTTAATACTCGTAACACATATTTTTTAAAATCTAAAACCGTAAATTACACTTTTCTAAAGCCACAATGATCTGTTTTCTTAAAACCCTAACTAAATCTATTTTTTTAAAACCACAGTAGCTTATTTTTTTTTCAAATACCTAATCTAAAAACCCTATTTTTATGATTCTCAATCTTATTTATTTAAACCCTAAATTTTAATATTATTTTCATACAACTTCCAAAACGCTAAATCCAAAACATCCATTCTTTATATTCAAACCCTAATTTATTTCAAATCTAATCTTTATATTCAAACATCCAATAGTCATGTTATTTCTTTAAAATATTTCTCAACTAATTAAACTAGTATATGCAAAACCCTAATTGTTAAGCATAAAACCCAAGAAACCCTAATTGATGCATGTACCCCTATTATTTTATTTAAATTGGATGAATGTTTATTATATATTTTGATTGATGCTTGATGTCTTTGATGAATGATTTATTTATGATGAATGGATGTTTACTTTTATTAATCTGTTTTGATTTCAAAACCTTGTAAGAGGTTTGTTTCCATATGTTGGGTACCTCATGTATTAAGCATCATATAATTTAAATTGCTTTTATATTTTGGACCAATGTAAAGGACACGTTTCCACCTTTCAGTGGGTATCCTATTTAGTTTTAGACATGCACAATGTAAGGACATGTTTCCATCCTCGGACGGGTGTCCATTTTATTTCTTTTTTTTGGACATTGCTTTAGTTTTAATATAATGTTGCTTTATTTTAACTGTTGCATGTAATATGGAAAATATTGTTATACTTAAGAATTTTCTAATATTAAGACCTGCAAAGGAGGCCGGTTCCAATGAACCGAGTGTTGTGGAGGTGCTGGGCTGTTTCTCACCTTCCCCATACGTACCCAACTTTTCAAACCCATTAGGGGGTTGGGGATTCCTTAGGGAATTGAGTCATCCACCCCTTTCTTTTTTTCAGCCCATTCGGGTGGCTACTCCATTTTCTCCTGGCTTAGGCCCGTGTTCTCTAAGGCCCCGAGTCTAAACAGTATCGAAGTAGCAAGAACCATTCCGCCGGGAGTGGGGGCAAAAATCTCCGCTCATAGTGGTGACTCCACTGGGGATAAAAGAAGTTGATTCTGTTAGTCTTTATATTATTCTATTCTTTCTTATCATGGTATTATCCATTGCATCATTAGATTGCATTGTGTGTGTGAATTAGGACGCCCGTGTTACCCATGTTGTGTTATGTATGGGATACCATACTTTCACTCAAGGTATGGAGATCGAGCATGGCATAACCACTCATAGCCTTGTATCATTTGGTATATACTTGCTATGAGAACCTAAGCCTTTTAACCTAAAGACTAAAGATCATGTGATTGGCCTAGTTACTTTCCTTAGGTTTTTACCCTAAATGCTTGTTGTTTGACAATGGTTAGTTTATCTTGGTTTAAATCATGGCTTATTTGGTTTGTTCTTTTTTCTAATATGACCTAAGTACATTGTAAGCTCAAAATAAATTTTTCTTTAAAGTCCAAAAGAACAAAGCTATTTTTTTTAACTTTTTAAAATGGTCTTTGGATATAAAACTTTTCCAAAAACTAGTTCTTTTCTCATAACTCAAATATAAAGCCCAAAATCTATTTTTTTCTAAAATCTTTTTATAATGGGCTTAGAAACAAAATTATTTTCATCCAACCTTTAAAAGAGCTTATAAATTATTTAGGTCAATTATGAAAATACCAAAAATCAATTGTGACCATAGTTTACACTAAGAGTTATTAATCATGGGCTTGGTTTTGGCATGAATCACTAGTTACTTTTTCAAGTGAAAAATATATTTATAATAAACCTCTTAATTTAGTTTTAATCCAATATAGCATAAAAGCTACTTGAGTTGATTGGATGGATTAAAGCCTAATTAATGGGAATTATCATGAGCTGATTTTCATATTTGAATATATAAGTATTGGTTGAAAAGCCCGAGGTAATTATTCAAAAACAAGATACCACATGTTGGTATTTTGTTAACCTTATTACCTAGGAAAAGCGACTCGCCATTCGTGTGTGGATGCTATAAGATTGGAAGGAACGTCCTATTTATCCTTACTTGTGCATACATGCATACATACATACAAGCATTACATGACATATCATTAATCCCTTATGGAACACATTCCTAGATTATGATAGTTCAAAAGCTTATGACAATCCGACCTACGTTGGAGACGAGGAATCTAGCAACGACTCAATCATTTTTTCACCAAAAGTAATTGAGCCCGAACAAATTCAAAGAATGGTGTATGACACCCTCAATGCTAAAATGGAAGAACTAAAGGGAGCCCTAGCCGAGATCATAAAGAATCAAATGACTACAATGCTTGGGAACAATGTCGAAGCATCCGCAATCACTAAGAAAGATAAAGGGGAGGCTAAGGTTGTTAAAGTGGCTTTTGATGATGACAAGGTAATCATTGATGACAATGACGACTTGGCTCAATACTTCCAAGATCCTCAAGAAAAAAAGAAGAAGCCAAATTTTGTTGAGAAAATAACGTTTGAAAAGACTAAAAATTTTGATGTTGAGAAGATGATTGCTAACCTAGAAAAGAAGTTTGAGAAGAAACTGAAAACCGCAGAGATGTCTGAGATTGACAAACTGTTTGAACAAGATGAGGAGTTCCCTTATAAATTCAAGATGCCTTCCTTCGCTAGGTACAATGGTATTGGAAACCCTCATCTCCATGCGAAGCTGTACATCACTACCATGCAATGTGCCAGAGCTGCTAAAGCTCAAACTCTAAGGTATTTCATGCACTCATTAGATCCTATTGTGCAAAATTGGTTTAATACCTTGGAAGAAAGTACCCAAAAAGATTTCATTCAACAGTATGGGTACAATGTCACTGGAAGTTACCTTGGTGGAGGTGGAGACCATTAGGCAAAAACCAAATAAGAATTTTTTGGACTATGTGAAAAGATGGAGAAATAAGGCTACACTTCTCAAAAGGAGGCCTGATGAGTCGGACCAAATCATGATGATAGTCAGAGGCATCCTGCCCAACCTCCGTGAAGGCTATCTCACACCCTTATAAGGGATTTTAAAGATCTTTTGCAAGTTGGCTTGCAAATTGAAGAGTGGGAAAGGGAGAAGAACCACTTTTAGGCAAGAAGGAATGAGAAAGGGAATTATAAGCCTAACAATCAAAGTACACAAAAGGAAGATAATGTTAATGCCACTTGTCAAGGAGGAATGAGGCAGTTTTTAGAATTAAGGAAACCGCTGTCTTGGGTTCTCAATAAGCTACAAAAGAAGGAATTGTTACAACCCTTTACTTCTTGTCCTTTACCTAATCCTCTTAAACCTAACTTTGATACTAATGCATTTTGCCAATTCCATCAAAGGCCTGGACACAAAATGGACAACTGTATGAAGTTGAGGCATGAGATTTAGATTTAAATGATAATGGAAAGTTTCCTGAGCCAAATAAGCCTAATACCAAAAGTAATCCTTTGCCTAGGTTCAACAGAGTGCCACCACCAACAACTTTCATGGTAGGAGGAGGATTAGAGGAAGATCTTGTCTTATCATCCTTTCAAGATGGGAAATATTGAAGATGTGAAAGGAGAAGAAGCTTAACTCAATAAACTTTCCTTAACTTGAATGGTGCTTTTCAATTTTGCTTTCTTTAATATTTAATTGGAATAATCGTGTTTTTCAAATTTAAAGTTGCTTGAATAAATTATTTTTGTTAAATTTTTATTGGTCTTTGTTCATTTTGGTGCTCAACCGATGAGGAATCTAGCTTGATGTTCATAAATTAATGTGTTTAAGCATCATGATTTGAATGACTTTACTAGATGAGGGAATTGCTCTATAGCATTGAGTTGTGTATGCTTACTTAGAGAGGGCTCCTACATAATGACTTCTGTCTAGGTCCTAGTCAGTCTTAGAACATGCTTTGACAAACTTTCAAGGCGAAATTAAACTCTGCTTATTTAAGGGAGAGATGATCTAGGCATTGTTTGGTTAGCCAACAACTAGTATCCACCCAATTAAATATCAATCCCTAGTTGTCCCTTTTAGCCTTCATAAAATTTTATCTTTCTTTTCATTAGCTTACAAACCCCAACAACCTACTCTGAGCTGTTGTGATACTTTTGATAAGTCTTATGATCACTAAGGTAAAGAGGAAAGAAGATCAAAGAATATAATGCATAGCCAAAACTGTAAGGATAGTTGATGTTATCAAGACCATAAGGGTAATTGAAGTTCACCTGAATTAGACAAAATATCACAGATAAAGTCAAGACTGAAGCAGATTAATACCACTCCACTCATCCATTATTTGAAATACAAGTTGGTACAAATAAGACAACTCTTTTAGAGTTAGAACAAAAAAAAGAAAAAAAATAAAAAAAAGAAAAAAAAAAGAAGAAAAGAAAAAAAGGAAAAGAAAATAAAATAAAACCCAAAACGGTTCAGAAAGCTAACCAAGTTCTCTTTTACCTAAAGCAGCAAAAGACTTCCATAAGGACAGTTTAACTTGAATTGGTCCAACTCAACCAAAGATTCAATCAAAATTAGAGAGATAGAAGAAAGGTCATCCAGTTCTCGATAGTCCTGTACTTGAAAGTCCTACAAGAAAGAAGGACAAAATGATAAAATGCTCAAAGGAAAGAAGGAGTAAGAAAAGAAAGATAAAAAAAGAAAGAAATGAATATTGGTACCAAACTTTTTGCAAAAGCAAAGACTATCCCAATCAAGATTCAGGTTAACACCAAAAATAAAGAAGAATGTTCAAAGCTCTGTCTTTTCATGTTTCCTACTGCCTATGGCTCCAACAAAAAATCATGGTGTGAATAGTGTCACAACGGCTCCAACTTACAAAAGGCCTTCATTTAACCCGTGTCCCTTATAGACCCCATTTCAAGGCTATTAAAGACTTGTTGATCTCTCTTGATAGGCAGAGTCTATTAGTGGAGATAGTTTAGATAAGCATGCATATGAGATAGATAATATTCAAAATCAAATGAGACCTTTGACCAAGTAATGTGTATGTGCCTATCTGAAGTGCAACAATTCTTGCTTAATTAGAAATGATTCCCAAGTTTAGTATGGTAACTAGGGTTGTCATGTTATAGATATGTTAATTCTAAAAAATGAGTCTTGAGGTACAATGACATTGATTTAACAAAGTCAGCATTTTACTTATAAAAATCTATTTTATTATTATAAAAAAAATTTACAAAGCCTTCAAGTTAGAGGAAATATGCTGAACAGTAGAACCTCAAAGGACACACTATGTAATATCGTAAATGATACCCTAAAATTTTGGAATGCTTATTTGTGAGAATTGGATTAAATAATTTAAAGTGTATATATGACGAATGGAATAAGAGGAAGAAGTGTATACAAATCAAGGGGTTTTATAAGTCAAAAGAGATATTCTAATTATTTAAATGGATTTGTTTAATATTAGCGGAAGATGATGTAGTGGATTTAATATTATATTGCTTAATTATATGGTGGAGAGTGATTTGAGGAGAGAGTGGGTGTTTAAGCGGTTGACTTTCTTTCTTTCTATGTTTTTCTTTCATCTTCATCTTCTTCTTTCCTTCTAGTGAGCCAGCCACCCTTATCAACCAAAGGAAAAGAGATTTTGTAATATCCCAAAGAATACCCTAAAAGTTTTGGAGTTATTGTTGTATGTGGATTTAGGGTATATGTATATAAGGGAAATATAGATACAATATATATATATAAGACATATACATATACATGGGATATAATTTGATGTAGGAAAAGTGAGTTATATATATATATATTGGTATAATTAATCAATAATAATAATGATAATAAGGACAAAAAGAAAAAGAGAAGAGGAAAGTCAAGGGAAGAAAGTGTGGTGGATATTAACTTAGAAATTATTATTATTATTATTATTATTATTATTATATATATAGGATAAGAACGAAAGAAAGGAGAACTTTCTTTCTTCTTCTGCTTCTTCTTCTTAGTGAACGAGAGAGAGAGAGAGAGAGAGAGAAGCTAGAGAGAGAAAGGTGATTTTGCTTCTAATTACACCAAAGATTAAGGATATCAAGATGTTTGCAAATGGATATTGAAGATGGAGATGAAGGTTTGGCAACATGTTCAAGTAAGTACTCATCTTTTAAGTTGATTTTATTGATTATATATATATAAATCTTTATCTTCTTGTTTTGTATTTCTTTTGATTGAGGCTATGGTGAGTGTATAAGATGATGGAAATGAAAGATTGAAGTATGTAATTGTGTTGAATTGATAATTAAGTAATGATAAGTTGGGGTATTTGTGAAGATGATGATGAATTGTGGAGTTAGGGTTTAGTATGAATGAATTGGTATTTTGAATAATTGATTATTATGATGATATAATGAAGTTATATAAATGTTAAAATGATAGGGAATTGATAAATATGAACAAAGATGATGATTAAAAGGGTTGTGGTATGAATTTTGAAGGGCTTGGTCTTTGAATCCTTGAAGGACACGGCCAAGTTATGAGAGACACGGCCAAGTTAGGGCAAACATGGCCGTGTTGGATGGTTTTCGGAGAGACACGGCCACTGTCTTGGCCGTGTCCCTTGACCGTGTTTTCCACTGTCCACTTTATGTTGAGAGACACGGCCGTGTCCCATGCCCGTGTTTACTACTGCCAAAATTGTGTTGAGAGACACGGCCACAAGCTTGGCCGTGTTCCTCAAGTGTGCTGCCCGTGTCGCTCAAATGTGTTAGGTAATGTTTTTATTCTTTGTTCTTCTTACATTGTTATGATTATCCAAAGGTAATTGTGTACCTAAACCTAAACCTAAACCTAAACACACTTAAAACAATAATGATCCAACCAAATGTATATGGAAGATTCTAAATCCATGAATAATGTAAATTGTTGTGTATATATATATATCAATGATGATATAGGAAATGTGAAAGATATAATGATCATGGGAAAAGTATATGCAATGCCATTGATTATATATACTTGAGTGATAATGATGCATATGATATTATATGAACAATGTTTTGTGTTATGCATTGTGAACCTTGTAAATTGTAATGTTATATCAATGATGATATATATATATATAATGTATTTTAGGATATGATGAGGTAATTGAATAATGAAATATTATAGTATGATTTGAGACATGATATGATGTGAAGCCATTGTTATTGGCTATGATGATTCAAATGAGATGTGAAGCCATTGTTATTGGCTATGATGATTTAAATGTGATGTGATGAAGCCATTGTGATTGGCTATGATGATTCAAATGAGATGTGAGCCATTGTTATTGGTTATGATAATTCAATTGAGAATAAAATTGATAAATGAATTGTGTGACTAATGTGTTATTCCATTTTCAGAGTTTGTTGTTGGTGGCATGCCTAATAAGTGTAACAATCTCTTGAAGTTAGGTTGGATTGAATCCTTGAAGCCTAATTGAGATGTTACCACCCTTGAAGCTAGGTTGGGTTGGTTCTTGAAGCCAAGTTGGGTTGAAGCTTAGCATGCTTTGCTCCCCTTGAAGCTTGGTTGAACCTAATCCTTGAAGCCTAGTTGGGTCTATGATATTGATAAATGTGATAATAAAACCAAAGCATTTACTCTGAAAATTGAATGGCATATTAGTGTGTTGTTTGGGCCCGAGTCTGTCTTTGTTGTCAATATGATATTCAAATGTTGAAATAAATGAATAATGAGATCTATGGCTGCCTTTATTGAAAGTGTGATTCATGATTGATGATTTGTGAATAAAATGATGTTATGAAGTATGATTTTGTAATATGTGTATTGATATATTGAAAGTGAATATGGTGTGAGGAGCTTTGTTGAGATATGAGTTTATGAAAATATGGTATGATGTGTAAAATGGATATGAATGTGGAATTTGTGAGAATTGTTTTCATGAAGGTTTGGATAGGTCATTGAATGGTGTTTTGTTAAAATAATGTATATGTATATGTATATGACATAGAAAGGGTAAGTATTGTGTTGTGAATGTTCTATGTAATTACGTATCTAATTTATGAGATTAGTAGGAATATATGAAGAATGCATTGAGGAAGGAAAACGTGGTAAGAGAACAATAAAACATAGTGCTAAAAATATGAGGTATGATTCTTTTGTAAGGTATATTTTATTATTTATTTGTACTACTAAACTCTCGAGCTTAGCGAGGATGTGTAATCGCGCAGGTACTTATGCGGTTGATCTGGAAGTCCAACTGTTATGCCACGAGAAGGGTAAGAGTGTCTCGAGACCAACTAAAAGGTGATGCATACATATATGATTTTAATTATGTTGCATTTTTAATAAGAATAATGATTTTTTGTAAATGTGTTTTAAAGTAATGTAAAATTGTATGAACTCGGATAAAGGTTTTTAAATTGAAATTATACGTGACATTCTTATACTTTATATACGTATTGTATGTATACTAGGTGTATGTAGGGTGCTTATATGGAGTTTCAGGGTGTTACAATTATTTTGGTATCAGAGCTTAGGTTCGAGATTCTCGGCCTAAGTGAAATTAAAAAGAAAATTTTTGAATAATTTAAATAAGAATTAAAAAGAAGAGTTTTGAAATGCAATTGGTAATACATTCATATGCATTCACATCTAGGTTGGTCTCGAAAGTGGCATTATGTGAATTGTGATGTATTTAAATTACATGAGATAAATGATAGTATGTAAATGAGGTTTCATATGAAAGTAAATTTTAAAATGTTAATAATTGAGAGGTGACTGTGATATAAAGAAATGATATGGAATTTATAAGTAAAAAGTTTGATTATTGATATGTGTATGACATATAAAGAAATGGCTAGAAGCATAAAGTTGGAAAGGAGTTAAAAACAAAATTTAGATTAAAGTATGTAATCTTTTCTCTATTATTTGAATCTCTTTCTAATAAATTTTATGTTTGGATTTCTAGAAAGAGGAAATATTGTTGGATGGGTAATATGGGAAGATAAAGCATTTAAATGCAAAGAGTATAGTGAAATATTGAATGAGTTGATTGGTATAGATTAAGTGTGATAATTTAAGGTGTGGATACATAAAGTTAAGATTTTGTTTAGAAAGAAAAAGAGACGATGTTGATTAAATAAGAAGATATATGAGTGTTGTTTGTATTGTTATTTTAATGCAAACATGGTGATTTTAATGTTAGAAATATGATATGTTTGAATATCGTGAAAGCTCATGTTAATGGTGGAGATATGTGACATTTAGATTTTTTTTTTGGAATGAGCTTAATAATTGTGAAACATATATGTTTTGAAGTTGCTTTTTGGTAGATACATATAAGATGTTTTAAAGTTGATATTAAGAGAATGAGATGAATACATTGAAGTTTAAGTAAATTAGTAAGATGAGAATTTATGGTTGTAATGGAATGTGAATAAAGATCATTTAGATATTGATAGTTTAATGTATTTAATACATGAGATATATGAAATGAATAGTAGTGCACATGAAAATATTATGAATTGGGAAACGAGATTGATAGTAGGAAAATTTGGTTAGAAATAAAAGAAAAGGGATTGAGTAAATGGAAATGAGTTACTTTAAGTAATTTGGTTGGAAAGGATGAAAATGGATATGAAAGATATGTTAAAGGTATTTAAAAACAAATGTGAGAGAGATATCACATTGGAAATGTGATTAAGCTCTTTGTAAAATAATATTATAAGTAGAGTGTATATATTTATTGAAGTTAATGAATAACTTAAGTTATGTTAAAAGAATGAGAATGATAATAGTCAAAAGAAAGTGATAAATATTAAATTTGTATAAACTATATGCAAAAGAGAAAGTTAATAAATTGCATAATTATGTGTATATATATAAAGAGGATATGCGAAATGAACTTTTCGACATGAATGTAATGATTATATGTAAGAAAGGTGGGAAGTGAATCACATTATAAGTGTGACCTATGTATGTGTATATAATATGTTTATTATTTTATACCATTACATGTTTAATGGTATTAGAAATGAGATTATATATAGTAGTGGACCTAATAGAGAGTAAATCTTAATTTTCGCAGAATAGATAATGAGAATGGACTTGGGTGATATTGAACAGTGAAATTGTTATGGCAATGACTAGATGGGGCTATTATAAGATGTTTTGGAATTCAAAGTATTTGTGTGTGAAAATGTTTTATGTATAAGTGTATAATAAGAAATTGTAAGGAAAGAATGATGTATTTGAAAATTTTTAGAAGAGATGGATTGGAAATGGAGTAATGAATGATACTTGTGTAAAATTTGTATTTGATTGAAGGTTGGGCGTAGAAAATGTTAAAGATAATATTATTGAACATGAGTTAGGTTAATGATAATCAAATAATCAAAAGCAAACTGTTTTGAGATGGAATTAAAATGTGTTAACTTTTAGTGTAATAAAAATTTGGAGAATAAATGTATAATTTTTGTGATGCAATCTAGCATTATAATTATAAAGGCTGGAAATTGAATAATAGAAGAACGATATTGATTTACAAACCCTAAGTGTGATTGTTAATATACCATGGTCATATGATTTGGTTAGTGTGATCAGTTGGTTAGTTTTATTATCTTTAGATTTAGAACTGAGATGATATAACTGTAGTACAGTTTTGGTGAGATTGATAACTATGTTTCTAGACATATCGGTTAAAAGATATGATTGAATCATGTCTAGATGATATGAATGAATAATGAGATGTTCAATATAATTAATGATATATGTGTATACCATTTTGATGTGCCAAGAAATCATGATTGTTGGAAATTAATTATAATTGAAGTATAGTGTCTAATTATTTTGAAAGGTGAATGGTGAAAAGATAAAGGAACAAACCTATCTGCCTCCTTCGGAACCATGCGGACCCATTGTGTTGGGCAACCGAACTTGGACTACCGACCTGGTTGGGGAAAAGTTCATTTATGAAGCTATAGTTGTTGGCTATATTGATAAACTTTGAATGAGTATGGGAAATGATGACATAATTATTGAACTAATGAGATGTATATTTATAAGCATGATTTTATTGATTGAATATAAGGTTACCCTAATGGAATTAGGTCATATATATATGAATATTGTAAATTTCATGATAAACTTGAATAACTTAATTGTTGGTTTGAATCATATAAGGTTGAAATGTTAGTATATTGTGATAGATAGATCAATTGATCTAGATTTCGCCTAAGTTGCGAGTCAATATTGAGATTTTATATGTACAGGTGTACTGGAAGTGTAAAATTTAAATGGTAGCGTGTATGATGTAATATTCTGGCCTATGAATGAACATAAATAATTTGAAGTATATCAGTTGTAAATGGTGATAAAAAGGTTGATTATCTGTTAAGTGAGTTTAAAGAGGTGGTATCAATATTAATGTTAAGTGAAAAACATGATAAAGAAGGACTTAAGTGTAAACAAAATGAGAAGATTGTTATTGATCAAGGGTTGATAAGTGGCTATTTTCAAAAGTGATTGTAAGGACAAGAAAAGCAATAGTATTATATAACTCAATAATTTTCAAGGTTAAGGTTAAGAGATTATCTATACAGAGATGAAGTGATAAATATCTTGAATGTAATAGATGAATGGTATATATATAGATTATAAGAAGATTTGATTATTGTATAAAAGAAAATTCATTGGGAATGTAATGAGTTATCTTGGTTGCTCTGTTGAGAAAGTTATAAGATAAATATAAATATATAGTGATGAATTGGTTGACTTAAAGGGGGAGAGTAAAAGTTATATAATTTGATAAAATTATAGTGTAAGATACAATTATCTTTATATGAAAATTAAGATGGGTTGTTATTGTGCTGGATAATTTTGAGGACGAAATTATTTAAGGGGGAGAGAATTGTAATATCCAAAAGAATACCCTAAAAGTTTTGGAGTTATTGTTGTATGTGGATTTAGGGTATATGTATATAAGGGAAATATAGATACAATATATATATATAAGACATATACATATACATGGGATATAATTTGATGTAGGAAAAGTGAGTTATATATATATATATTGGTATAATTAATCAATAATAATAATGATAATAAGGACAAAAAGAAAAAGAGAAGAGGAAAGTCAAGGGAAGAAAGTGTGGTGGATATTAACTTAGAAATTATTATTATTATTATTATTATTATTATTATTATATATATAGGATAAGAACGAAAGAAAGGAGAACTTTCTTTCTTCTTCTGCTTCTTCTTCTTAGTGAACGAGAGAGAGAGAGAGAGAGAGAGAGAAGCTAGAGAGAGAAAGGTGATTTTGCTTCTAATTACACCAAAGATTAAGGATATCAAGATGTTTGCAAATGGATATTGAAGATGGAGATGAAGGTTTGGCAACATGTTCAAGTAAGTACTCATCTTTTAAGTTGATTTTATTGATTATATATATATAAATCTTTATCTTCTTGTTTTGTATTTCTTTTGATTGAGGCTATGGTGAGTGTATAAGATGATGGAAATGAAAGATTGAAGTATGTAATTGTGTTGAATTGATAATTAAGTAATGATAAGTTGGGGTATTTGTGAAGATGATGATGAATTGTGGAGTTAGGGTTTAGTATGAATGAATTGGTATTTTGAATAATTGATTATTATGATGATATAATGAAGTTATATAAATGTTAAAATGATAGGGAATTGATAAATATGAACAAAGATGATGATTAAAAGGGTTGTGGTATGAATTTTGAAGGGCTTGGTCTTTGAATCCTTGAAGGACACGGCCTAGTTATGAGAGACACGGCCAAGTTAGGGCAAACATGGCCGTGTTGGATGGTTTTCGGAGAGACACGGCCACTGTCTTGGCCGTGTCCCTTGACCGTGTTTGCCACTGCCCACTTTATGTTGAGAGACACGGCCGTGTCCCATGCCCGTGTTTGCTACTGCCAAAAATGTGTTGAGAGACACGGCCACAAGCTTGGCCGTGTTCCTCAAGTGTGCTGCCCGTGTCCCTCAAATGTGTTAGGTAATGTTTTTATTCTTTGTTCTTCTTACATTGTTATGATTATCCAAAGGTAATTGTGTACCTAAACCTAAACCTAAACACACTTAAAACAATAATGATCCAACCAAATGTATATGGAAGATTCTAAATCCATGAATAATGTAAATTGTTGTGTATATATATATCAATGATGATATAGGAAATGTGAAAGATATAATGATCATGGGAAAAGTATATGCAATGCCATTGATTATATATACTTGAGTGATAATGATGCATATGATATTATATGAACAATGTTTTGTGTTATGCATTATGAACCTTGTAAATTGTAATGTTATATCAATGATATATATATATATATAATGTATTTTAGGATATGAAGGATATGATGAGGTAATTGAATAATGAAATATTATAGTATGATTTGAGACATGATATGATGTGAAGCCATTGTTATTGGCTATGATGATTCAAATGAGATGTGAAGCCATTGTTATTGGCTATGATGATTTAAATGTGATGTGATGAAGCCATTGTGATTGGCTATGATGATTCAAATGAGATGTGAGCCATTGTTATTGGTTGTGATAATTCAACTGAGAATAAAATTGATAAATGAATTTGTGTGACTAATGTGTTATTCCATTTTCAGAGTTTGTTGTTGGTGGCATGCCTAATAAGTGTAACAATCTCTTGAAGTTAGGTTGGATTGAATCCTTGAAGCCTAATTGAGATGTTACCACCCTTGAAGCTAGGTTGGGTTGGTTCTTGAAGCCAAGTTGGGTTGAAGCTTAGCATGCTTTGCTCCCCTTGAAGCTTGGTTGAACCTAATCCTTGAAGCCTAGTTGGGTTTATGATATTGATAAATGTGATAATAAAACCAAAGCATTTACTCTGAAAATTGAATGGCATATTAGTGTGTTGTTTGGGCCCGAGTCTGTCTTTGTTGTCAATATGATATTCAAATGTTGAAATAAATGAATAATGAGATCTATGGCTGCCTTTATTGAAAGTGTGATTCATGATTGATGATTTGTGAATAAAATGATGTTATGAAGTATGATTTTGTAATATGTGTATTGATATATTGAAAGTGAATATGGTGTGAGGAGCTTTGTTGAGATATGAGTTTATGAAAATATGGTATGATGTGTAAAATGGATATGAATGTGGAATTTATGAGAATTGTTTTCATGAAGGTTTGGATAGGTCATTGAATGGTGTTTTGTTAAAATAATGTATATGTATATGTATATGAGATAGAAAGGGTAAGTATTGTGTTGTGAATGTTCTATGTAATTACGTATCTAATTTATGAGATTAGTAGGAATATATGAAGAATGCATTGAGAAAGGAAAACGTGGTAAGAGAACAATAAAACATAGTGCTAAAAATATGAGGTATGATTCTTTTGTAAGGTATATTTTATTATTTATTTGTACTACTAAACTCTCGAGCTTAGCGCGGATGTGTAATCGCACAGGTACTTATGCGGTTGATCTGGAAGTCCAAGTGTTATGCCACGAGAAGGGTAAGAGTGTCTCGAGACCAACTAGAAGGTGATGCATACATATATGATTTTAATTATGTTGCATTTTTAATAAGAATAATGATTTTTTGTAAATGTGTTTTAAAGTAATATAAAATTGTATGAACTCGGATAAAGGTTTTTAAATTGAAATTAGACGTGACATTCTTATACTTTATATACGTATTGTATGTATACTAGGTATATGTAGGGTACTTATATGGAGTATCAGGGTGTTACAGAATTTATTGCTTCCAAGCTCAAGAGATTGATGGATTTCAAGAGATCAAGTTGGAGTTTTAAGGATTTTCTTCATTTTTGGTAAGTTTCCAACTTGTTTCTTGGTTTTCTTTTGAGTTTGTGTTCTTGGGTTTGTTGGATGGTTGTTGTAGATGTGTTTATGGTTATTTTGGTGTGTTTGAAGTGTTTTGTCTTGGTAACATTGATTTTTGGGTTTGGATTGAATAGAAAAAGGGTTGAGTTTTGTAAAAGAGGCAAGTGTGTGGATTGTGTGATTTTTGACTTGTGAATATGGTGGCGTTTGTGTTTGATGTTTGTAATTGAGTTGTTTTAAGGTTTACTCAAGTATTATATGGGTTGTTGATGGTTTTGGTTGAGTTTGTGTGTTGTTGATATTGCTATTGGAAGATGATTGTGGGTTGTGGCTTTGTTGGTGTCGATTTCAGAGTTTTTGGCCTGACACACCCAGGAACACAGCCATGTCTTTGGGCGTGTCATTGGTTCTATTTTCTGGGTTGGTGACATGAGCAATGACATGCCCATGTCACTGACCCTGTCATAGTTACTATGTTGTTGGTTGATTGACACGTCCAGTGACATGCCCATGTCACTGAGCATGTCATAGCTTCTATTTTGGAGGAGGATTGACATGGCCAAAGCTTCTGTGTTGTGGGTTTAGGGCACGGTCAGGGACACGCCCGTGTTGTTAAGCATGTCAAGTGTAGAGTTTGCCCTAGATAGTTCTTTTCCTTATTTTCTCATGTGTATCACTAAGTGAGTGTTGTTAATCACCTTTGGATTAGATTTTGAAGACATTTGAGCCACCTTAATTCAAGTGTTGAGAGTTATCTTGGAAGAGGAGTTGATAGAGTGGTGTTGTTGCTCTTAGAGGTAAGTACAAACTTTGAATGATTGCATACATTTACATGACATCAAGACTTAACACATTTAGTTGAGAAATGTGTTAAGTTACTTGATACATCATTGATGAATGAATTATATGGTATGATATGTATAATGTGAATTATGTTGTTGTATCAAAGCAATTGAGTAATGTTTTAGAAATGAAATGGAATGTGTAATAACATGATGAGATATATGAAAACATATTGTAACTAATCGATATTGAGATAAAATAGAAGAATGAGAAAAATGAGAAAAGATGATATACTAAGGCAATGAGCCTAGTTTGATTATGAGAAATGAAATGAGAAATGAATTGTGAAAGAGATTGATAATGAGATAAATGAATTAATTGTGTGCCCAGTATGTTATTCAATTTTCAAAGTTCTGGGTTTGGCAGCATACCTATTAATTGTTCGGCAGGTGAAAAGACCGGGTCGTAAGCTGAGCCCAACTGATAAATGTGATGTTTTTGGAGTGAAAAGACTGGGTCGTAAGCCTCAAAAACTGTAATAGTCTAGCTAGGTTGAGGACCAAGATACTGGGGCCCTAGAGTCTAGCCGGGTTGAGGTCCAAGAGACTGGGTCTATTACATTATCCATGGATATATATTGCCTACGGGGCTAGACACAAGGTGTCAATATGGACCAAAGTAGTAACTCTGAACTTTGAATAGCTTATTAGTTTCGTTTTGGGCCCATGCTTGTCTTTGCTTTAATGTGAATTATGAAATGTGATGCAATGATTAATATGTTGAGATATAATGCTATGAGTTGATATATTCATATATATTATGCATGAGCATCGCATTGATCTATATGGATTCAAAGTTTATACCACTAAGCTTTCTGCTTAGCGCGATTGTGGCTCATCGCGCATGTAACAGGGTAGATCCGATTGTGCCGAAGAGCTCGTCTAGACAGAGTCGAGTCTAGGCTTGAGTTTGTGATAGCAGTGTTGAGTTTTGGACATCAAGATCAGAGACGAACTGCCAGCATGTACAAATTCTATAATTTTGTAAACATTGATTTTGATATATATACATATGTATTTTTCACTGCTTATTTAACATATGTTTTGAACAGACTGTTTTGGATAAACTTTTGGGTACTAATGTTATATAAATATGTATTTTAATGAAGGAATGTTTTCTTTATTGATTTCTATAACATGAGTTAAATGTTTTAAGTTTACTCGGACTGACTTATGATGTTTATATGTTAAAGTTTAAAGTTAGGTTTGTTTAAAATGAACCATGGCACCCCTTTATCCGATATACGTATATCGCGTGTTGTGCGGGTGTATGTGGTGTGCGTATATGGGGTACGGGGGTGTCACACACTGGGCAAAGTAAAGAATTATTTGCAAGGTTGTGAATAAGCTACCAATTGACGTGCTGAATCATAGTTTGAAATGGATGTATCTCTGACTCTGCCGCTCGGGGTCTGACCACTCATATCCTCGACATCTTGAAGATAAAAAGCTATAAATGCAGAGCCTTCTGTCATTCCAATGAAAGATCTGAACAGGCAAATGGAAGGAATCAATGAGAACTCTTCAGCTGATCACTTAGGTCTGTGAGTCAATGGAACCATTGTAAGTATTATCCATGCATATCATGCATACATGAGCATATCACATTGCGTTTTCTTGTATTGTATTATCTATTCTTTGTCAAAGTGAACAGCAAACACCCTGTGAAGTAAAGAATCAAATGAAGATATGGAATCAGATGGCATGGAAGGCCCATTGCTTGGTTAATCTATGATAATTTTGCAAAAGAAAGAATAAATGCATGCTTGTCCGAAGAACTAGACAATCTACAAACATTAACCAAAGCCTGCATAGAAAAAATCATGGGTTTTAGCATACACAGGGGGCAAAGTTTCTCCCTTTCAATTTTTTGAGTTTATATAGGTACAAAATATTTTCAAACTCACTTGCAAATATTTTGCCACATAGGGGACAAGGAGAAGATATGAGGGCCAACAAAAAAATAGCTAAATTTTTGCAAAAGGAAGAACAAAAGAATGGAACAATCAATTAAGCCGGAATTCTCAACTGATAAAAGGTCAATGAAAAAAAAATTCAGCCTCGGGTCTAAGTACCCTAATCAAATTCAATCTTAGGTCTAAGAGCCCAAATCAAATTCAATCTCGGGTCCAAGTACCTAGTCTCGGGTCTAAGTACCCAATCTCAGATCCACGTACCCAATCTTGGGTCTAAGAACCCAAACTCAATTCAGTCTTGGGTCCATGTTCCCAGGTTTGAGTCTAAATAAAATTTAGTCTTGGGCCCAAGTATCCAATCTGGAGTCCAAGTACCTAGTCTCGGGTCCAAGTGTCCAAATAAAATTTAGTCTTAGGTCCAAGTACCTAGTTTCGAGTCCAAGTACCCAAACTCAACCCAATCTCAGGTCCAAGTACCCAATCTCGGGTCCAAGTACCCAAACTCAATTCAGTCTAGTGTCCAAGTACCCAATCTCGAATCCAAGTACCCAAATTAAATTCAGTCTCAGGTCCAAGTACCCAGATTCAGGTCCAAGTATCAAATCTCGGGTCCAAGTACCCAATCTCGAGTCCAATTACCCAAACTAAATTCCATCTCGGGTCTAAGTACCCAAATCTAACTCAATTTCGGGTCCAAGTACCCAAACTCAATTCAGTCACGGCTCTAAGTACCAAGTTTTGGGTCCAAGTATCCAAACTCAACTCAATCTCGGGTCCAAGTACCCAATCTCAATTCCATCTAGAGTCTAAATACCCAGTCTCAGGTCCAAATACCCAAATCAAATTCAGTACCGGGTCCAAGTATCCAATCTCAGGTCCAAGTAACCAATTTCGGGTCCAAGTACCCAAATCCAATTTAGTCTCGGGTCCAAGTACCTAATATCGGGTACAAGTTCCCAAATTACACTCAATCACGGGTCCAAGTACCCAATCTCGGGTCCAAGTACCTAAATCCAATTCAATCACAGGTCCAAGTATCCGAATTAAATTCAATCTCGGGTCCAAGTACCCAAATAGAATCTAAGTACCCATCCTCATCCAAAATATGTTCAAAAATTATATTGCTTTCGCTCTCTTTTTTTTAGTCTTAGATCGCTCAAGCAAGGGGCAAACTATAGACCTTTAATTTTTGACCTAATCCAGTCCAATATTTTTTTAAAACAATCCAAAATAATTTTTATGGTATTTTATTTAAATAATATTTATTTTAATATTCATTACTCATAATATTTATTTTTAACAAAAATAAAAAAGGTAACAGTAAAAAAGATAAAAATAAATAAATAAAAATCGGCGAAGGAGGAATCGGTGATGAAAAATTTTCATCGCCAAAGACGAGTTGGCTTGGGCTAATTTGCCCCAGGAAAATCCTGCGATGAACTGGCTGGCCCGCACCCAACGTCCACAGTAATTTTCTAGCCAGCGCACTTTCACATGGCCAGCCCGCACGCGGTTTTGCCAAAACCCTATTCTACTTAATTTTTAATTTTGTTTCCTAAATGGTTTTTATTTTTTTTAGCCAATTAGGATTAGGTTTATGATTTTTTCTTATAAATACCACATTAAAGACACAAAATTAAGGAGCTAAAATTTTTTGCTTGACCTTGGACTTTTGGATTTTTTCGGCCAATCTCAAGCTTGAAAGATCAAGTGAGCAACCAATAAACATTTCATCAACGGTAGCCTGCACTGTCTTTATTATTGTTCAACCAGAATTCAAAGATTATGGTGGAACCAACAATGAAGGTTTGAATCTCTATTTCTTTGTTTATGTTTACAGTAGCTTCATCAAATTGGATTAATTGTTTCATCATACAATTTGATCAATTAGTCTACTAACCATCGAAACTTTATTTGAAACCCTAAAATTATTTCTTCAAAACCTTAATGCCTTAATACTCGTAACACATATTTTTAAAATCTAAAACCCTAAATTACACTTTTATAAAGCCACAATGATTTGTTTTCCTAAAACCCTAACAAAATCTATTTTTCTAAAATCACAGTATCTTATTTTTTTCAAATACCTAATCTAAAACATTAATTTTCATGGTTCTCAATCTTATTTATTTAAACCTTAAATTTTAATATTATTTTCATACAACTTTCATAATCCTAAATCCAAAACATCCATTCTTTAGATTCAAACCCTAATTTATTTCAAATCTAATCTTCATATTCAAACATCCAGTAGCCATATTATTTCTTTAAAATGTTTCTCAACTAATTAAACTAGTATATGTAAAACCCTAATTGTTAAACATAAAACCCAAGAAACCTTAATTGATGCATGTACCCCTAAAGTTATATGCTTATTGTTTTATTTAAATTGGATGAATGTTTATTATGCACTTTGATTGATGTTTGATGTCTTTGATGAATGATTTATTTTTTATGAATGTGCCATTAGAATTCTGGTCAAGCAATACCAAGACAATGTGTTCACTGCCTTTGTTAACTTATGTGCCTTTGATCTTTCTTTTTCTCTATTTTATTTTCTTGCTTATAATTTTTCTGTTGATGCTTGTTTGCTAGGGTTTCTCGCAGAGTCCAAAAGTCCACTGTATTAGCCCAAAAAATTAAAAAGTCTCCAGACTCTCTCGAAAAGATTAAAAGTCCAAAGTTTCTTCAAAATAATTGCCACCTTTGTCCGTGTGTTTAATATCATTATTTATAGGAAAATAAAAAGACCTAATTCTATTTTAATAAGGAAATACCAACTATTTAGGAAAAATTACAAAACCATATGAAACAAGATTCAGTTAAAAAATCAGCAGCATGCAGGCTGCTGGGCCTTTAGGCTAGGTGAACTGGGCAAGCCAGTTCGCTACAGGCAGCGCCTGTGGTGAACTTGGCAAGCCCAGTTGCTATCTGTGGCAAATTGGGCAGTGCCCAATTCGCCGCAGATACTTGCTACAACAAAGATACTTGCTACGATGAAGTGCCTTGCGCGCTGCCGCGCGTCGCTCGTTGATTAGTCAGATTTTTTTATCTTTTTATTTTTATTATTAAAAATAACTATTAAATATTTTAAAGATAAATATTATAAATAGTAAATAAAATAAATACCACAAAAATTATTTTGGAGTGGTTAAAAATATTGAACTGGATTTGGTAAAAAATTAAGGGTCTAAACAATTACTCCGCTGCAGCTGGATCAATGTTGCCAAAGAAATTGTAGCTTCGAATTTCCTCAGCTTGTCATACATTCAAATTGATAGCTACTACTAGTACAGTGGTGACAGTGACAATTATTGTACCAAAGCCTGCAGTAATAACTCTGCCATCTATTGCACCTAGACTGGCAAAACTTCCTCAACTGTTGGTCTAGCTAGCACTGATGCCTCCCTGGGATCTCTACAGTAGATCTAACACCACCCTCTCTAGGAGCAACACTCTCAGCACTCCCCTTACAAAACTCATGTGTTTGAGATGTCATGCCTACCAATGTCTGTAGATACAGAAAGAATCACCACATTAGGGACCAAATAAAAAATGCCAGTGCAATGCATAAATGACATTTTAAATTCACATTTAAAATTTTATTTCCTCTCTCTAAAAACCCACCTAGGTTGAGAATCTCAAACTAGGCTCTGATACCAAAATAAATATAATACCCTTATACCTCATATTTGTATAATACATATACCAGTATATGTAAAATATGTATACAAAATATAAAAAATATCACAGTACGATCTTTCCAAAAATTTTCATAAATTGAAAAATACCATTTTAAAAACATAAAATGTATTTTAATAGATAAATAAAAGCAGTCATTAGCAATTTGAAGAGTAATAGACATATTTTAATAGAAAATCCCATGGAAAAATTTGCCATAGTTTTGTCTGTATTTCAAATAATCCTAAATTTCAAAATTCACAACCTGCATTTAAAATACACTCCTAAATATCCAATCTACACATCCATATCTCCACAAATAGCCTAATGGCTCAAATCCACCAACATTCCACAAGATATACATCTACCAATATATATATATAAATATATATCCCTTTTTTCAACATTTAACAAAGTCTTCATAATTTACATCATATACAACTCGATAAATATAAAGTGCAATATTAATACGTTTATAGGTTAAACTGTATACACAAAATGCAAGTGGCATTGGTCTTTGGCAGCTCTAAAATCTTCGAAACCACTAACTATAGCCTAGACTCGGGGTGTTCTGGCAACACTCTTTGGATCCTCTGGTGCCTTATCACCTGTGTGATGAAATTCATCCATGCTAAGCATCTTGCTTAGTGGTACACACTTTGGTATAAATAAGTCACATTTTTTAAACAATGCCATGAATGTATTATATTTTAAATGTCACTTAACAAACATACACTTTTATTTAACATATCAATCATCCACACACAATGGGCCTAATGATCCTTATATAATGGTCTAGTTTAAGAAATATTGTCTTGGGCTATCTTATTCATCTATGACACCAATGTGTCTCACCCAAAGGTTTAATAAGTATATGACATCAACATGTCTCACTCGAAGGTGTAATAAGTATATGACACCAGTGTGTCTCCCCCGAAGGCATACAAATTCAACAATAATAATCTAGAACTAAACCCTATATAAGATGCTATACAAACACATTTTCTCTTGTTTCACATTTTCATTCTTTTCCATGTTTATCAATCAAAACCACATCATCACCACTTTCAGGACAGGTGTGGCTCACTTCACATTTTGGTGCATAATTTGCACTTTTGACATTTTGCACACGCATCACATTTAGCCATTTTTCAATGGCTTCTCATGCCATAATTAATGAAAACCAAGTATTGTTACTTCAAACAATGACATACACATACATTCATGTTATTCAAGTAACATATCAAATTCAAATAATGAAATGTATTATGCATAACATCAATAAAATCAATTAATTTCAATACAAATGTATGTACAAACCTTTCCAAAAGCACTCTAAGCTAAAAGCACTACTTGTTCAAAATACTCTTCACTACTAAGTTGAATAAACAACTTCCTACTCAACACCTATTCAAAATGTGAATTTATATCATACATTATGACCACATTTTAAGGTGATAATGCTTAAAACACAAATTAAAACACATTCATTCAACTTTTCCTTTTCTTAACCCTAAGGCTCTCCAACCTTAGAAATCCAATTAGGACCACTTCAATTTTGGTTCTTCATCCAACCTATTTTAAATGGTAATTTAAACTCATTTCTATCATTTAAACCATTTAACAACATAATTTAGATCATGAAACCAAATAAACATACATACTTTAACTAACTTCTTCCAAAACACTAAAATCACTCTACTTTTTTTAAACTATAACCAAACCCATCCTTTCATTTAATCTAAATTTAAAATCATTGTTTACTCATCAAAACAACTTCATCCATAACCATTCCAATAAGTATAACATACCCTTTCATAAACCTAATTCAAACATATTCATAAAATTTCATAAAATTATAAAATTAGGTAAGAAAGCTTACCAATTAATGAAGAAACCACTCAATCTCACTTCAATCCTAAAATCCTTCAAAATTTGGTGTTAGGAGCAAAAATCATCCTTCGCCATGGTAAAATTCGTGCTTGAGAGAGAAGAGAAGAAAAAGAATATGATAAATAGTTATTTTAATTTTCTTTCTTCCTTAAATACCAACCGTATATATATTATTTTAATATATTGATTAATTATTTAATTAATTTTAATACCAACCATAAAAAAATATTTTCTTTTTAAATTATTTAATTAATTTTTAATTTTATAAAATTTATTTACCATTTTACCATTTATTTAATTCATTGATTTTATATGTAATCTACATTTTCATTTCATATCACATGTATATATATATATATGATATTTTCTCACTTCCAACACCTCATTTAGCCCTCCAACTAATTTATTTTATTTTATTTTATTTAGTTTCATTTAATTTAGTAAATTAGCGAATGTTATAGGTACCAACTCTCATTTCTCATTTTGAACCATAGTTAAGCACTTTTTCTTCGATACCATATGTACAGGGCTAACCCATTCACTATCAGCTACAGGATAGATCACCCCCTTATCAAGGAGTTTAAGTACTTCCTTTTTAGCCACCTTACTCATGTTTGGATCGAGCCTCCTCTAGGCCTCTCTCATTGGTTTAAATCCTATAACAATTCTATGCATATGCATGGAAGGACTAATGCCCTTAATGCCACTCAATCCTTAACCAATTACCTTCTTAACTCTCTTTAGCACTCTCACAACTTTCTCCTCTTCATCACTACTGAGAGTCGAAGAAATGATCACTGATTGTGTATTTTTCTCCGCAAGAAAAACATATTTCAAATGTTTTGGGGGTTCTTTAAGTTCAACCATTTTTGGTTGAATCTTATCTTCCTCTACCCTAACACCATCAAGTCCCCTCTCATCAATCTCACCATTTAACATCAACTTGAACTCCTCAATTTCCACATTAGAAATTTCAACCTTTTCTCCTAAGGTTAAGTCCATCTCCAATTTGTCATCACTACATTATTTCTAGAAAACATTTCCAACAATAAGTTTAATATAATCAATAAAGAATAATTTTCATAAACAATAGTAGTGGAAATAGGGGAAGTGTTAAAAATTGAAAATACCATAGTTTGTCCTAATACAATCATGGTTTGTTTTCTATTTTTAACATCTATCAAAGTGCTAGTTGTAGCCATAAATATATCATCCTAACAAAATATTGTATTCAACATCCCTTGGGATCTCTTCCCCCATATCAAGGACTATAAAGTCCACATGAATAATTAAATCCCCAACTTGAACTAGAACATCCTCTGTAATTCCCTTAGGGAATCTAAGAGTTCTATCAGCCAATTGTAAGACCATCTTAGTTTGTTTAAGTTCTCCAAGTTCTAACTATAAATAAATCAACTAAGGCATCAAATTTATACTAGCTCCTAAGTCACACATACCAATTGTTTCTTTCCCATTCCCTATAGAGATATTAATTACAAAACTTCCAAGGTACTTTAGCTTAGGAGGTAACTTATGTTTTAAAATAGCACTTGCTACCTCAGAAACTATCACCTTTTCATTTGGCTCATGCCTTTTCTTTTTGGTGTTTAATTCCTTGAAAAAACATGGCATAAGCTGGCATGCTCTTAATTACTGGGAGCGAGGATTTTTGCCCCCACCCCCGGTGGAATGGTTCTTGCGACTTTCGCACTGTTTAGGCTCGGGGCCTTAGAGAACACGGACCTAAGTCTGGAGAAAATGGAGTCGCCACCCGGATGGGCCGGGAATAAAAAAGGGGTGGATGACTCGATTTCTTAGGAATCCTCAGCCCCCTAATGGGTTCGGAAAGTTGGGTACGTGTGGGGAAGGTGAGAAATGGCCTAGCACCCCCACAACGCCCGGTTCATTGGAACCGACCTCCTTTACAGGTCTTAATATTATAAAATTCTTAAATATAACAATATTATCCATATTACACATAATAATTAAAATAAAGCATCGATATATTGAAAATCAAAACAATGTCCAAGCAAAACAAATAAATGGACACCCATCCGAAGATGGAAACATGTCCTTACATCCCATGCCTAAATAGGACACCCACCGAAAGGTAGAAACATGTCCTTTACATTAGTTCTAAAATAGAAAAAGCAATTTAAATTATATGTTATTTAACTAATGAGGTACCCACAAAGTGGAAACATATCTCTTACAACATTTGGAAATCTAAATAAATCGATAAAAGTAAATAACCATTCATCATAAATAAATCATTCATCAAAGTTATTAAACATCCATTCAAAGTAAACATCCATCCATGATAAATTAAATAAACCAAGCATTGAACTTAAATAAATTAAAGCATATAAAATAAATCAAAGCATAATCAAATATAAAATTGAATAAAGCAAATAAAGAACCAAATTAGGGCTACTGTTTCTATTTAAGATTCTTTATTTAATGTCTTTAGGGTTTTGAAATTTATTACTGTGAGTTTTTAAAGGAATTAAAAATGGATTAAGGTTTTATGTTTTAAGAGGTTGATAAAGTTCTTTGATTAACCAAATTAGTGTTTGAGAAGTGAAATCATGAAATTAGGGTTTGGGCACTTTAAAACCTTAGGATTTATGATTTACGGTTACTGGATCATTATTTTTGGATTTACTGTGTTGAATTTTATCATTTAAATTTATATGATTTTAAAGTTTTAAAAATTAGGGTTTAAAAAAATTAGGGTTTAAGTTAGCTAGTTTAGGGTTTATTATTTTCGGTTTTGGAGTTGAATTAGGGTTTTAGAATTTTAGAATTAGGGTTTTGGGAAATGCATTAGATTTTAGGATTTGGAAAAACAATTGACAATTTTATGAAACTTTATAAGAATAAACAAAATGATTTAAGGTTTATAGAAACAGAAAAGATATTTTTTAAGGTTTGTGGAAGGAAACAGATTCAATTTAAGGTGTTGAAAAATTGAAAAGCAAAATTAATTAGGGTTTTGAGATTTTGAAGAAACAAAGATAGCAATTTTAGGGTTTTTGGAAAACAAATAAACTAATTAAGGTTTTTAAGCTTTAGAAAAGTAAATTAAAGTTCTATTGTTTTTTTCTTTGTTGAATCAAAAGAAACAGAAACAATTTTTGTTTTTAAGTGATAGAGCTACTGTAAATTAATGAAGAAAATAAAGAAATTCATACCTTCATTTGTTGGTTCCACCAAAAATCACTTCTTGGATGAACAAGAAAAAAGACAAGCTTTGCTGCCTTTGAATTCCTTGAATTGTTTGTTTACTCTCTCAAAAAGTCTGATTGATTCAAAGTTTTCCTCCTCAATTTTGGTCTTAATTTCTCCTCCAAATTCGATCCAATTTCTCCTCCAAATCCGATCCAATTTCCCCCTTTTTTGCGTTGTTTTTTGTCTTATTTATAGAAGATTTTTGTGGTTAATTCTAGTTATTCACAAAATCTAATATTGATTAAGAAAAGGAAACCGAAACCTAATTGTATTCGGTTTCGAAAAAATTTGCGTCGAAAAAATTTTGCTGGCGAAAAAAACTGCTGCGGAAAAATTGCGCTAGCGAAAAAAAACTACTGCGGAAAAAATATGCTAGCAAAAAAAAAACTGCCGCAGCCAAAATTGGCCTGCGGGCCATTTCATCCACACTAACTTTTGGAGACGATTTTTTTGTCGCCAAATTTTATTTTTTTGTTTATTATTATTATTTTTTTATTAATAAAAATTAGATGCTAAAGCAAATATTATTTAATTAAGATAACAAAAATTATTTTGGACTAAATAAAATATATTGGACAATACAAAAATGATTTTGGACTAATTAAAATATATTGGACTGGACTGGGTCAAAAATTAAGGGTCTACAGTTTACCCCATGCTTGAATGATCTGAGACTTTAGTGAAAGAGAGTGAAAAGCAATAAGACTTAATTTTTGAGACGGTTGAGGTTTTGGGTTCTAGACCTAAGAGATTTGGATACTCGATCCTAAACTAGAATTGGATACTCGATCCTAACTAGATTTGGATACTTGATCCTAAATTGGATTTGGATACTCAATCCTAACTGGATTTGGATACTCGATCCTAAATTAGATTGGGATACTCTTAAACTGGATTTGGATACTCGATCCTAAATTGGATTGGGATACTCGATCCTAATTGGATTTGGATACTCGATCCTA
Source organism: Garcia nutans (assembly GCA_947685225.1). NCBI lineage: Eukaryota > Viridiplantae > Streptophyta > Magnoliopsida > Malpighiales > Euphorbiaceae > Garcia > Garcia nutans. The sequence continues at coordinate 30,637,440 of CANTUV010000011.1, read as the reverse complement.
AACTAGATTTGGATACTCGATCCTAAATTGGATTGGGATACTCGATCCTAAACTGGATTTGGATACTCGATCCTAAATTGGATTGGGATACTCGATCTTAACTTGACTTAGATACTCGATCCTAAATTGGATTGGGATACTCGATCCTAAACTGTATTTGGATACTCGATCCTAAACTGGGTACTTGGACCTGAGATTGGGTACTTGGACCCGAGATTGAATTTGATTTGGGTTCTTAGACCCAATATTGATTTGATTTGGGTACATGGACCCAAGAATGATTTGATTTGGGTACTTGGACCTGAGAATGAATTTGATTTGTGTACTTGGACCTAGGATTGGGTTTGACTAACCTTTTATCAGTTGAGAAGTCTGACTGCTCCGGCTGTTCTATGCATTGTGGTTCTTCACCCTCAAAATGGATCTTCATCCTTTGAGATCGGGTCTTCACCCTTGAAAATGGATCTTCATCCTTTGAGATTAGGTCTTCACCCTTGAAAATGGATCTTCATCCTTTGAGATTAGGTCTTCACCTTTGAAAACGGAACATCATCCTTTGAGATCGGGTCTTCACCCTTGAAAATGGATCTTTATCCATTGGAGGTCGGGTCTTTACCCTGGCTTCAGCTCTTTTAGCTGAACTGATCTTTCCTCTTTTTCATCTTCATTCTTTTGATAGTTCTAATGTTCCATTCTTTTGTTCTTCCTTTTTGCAAAAATTCAGCTATTTTTAGTTGGCTCTCATATCTTCTCCTGCCCCCATGCAAGCTTTGATTGATGTTTTTGTTGTCTAGTTCTTCGCACAAGCACTTATTTCTTCTCTTTGCAAGATTATTGGAGCTTTCTCAAGCAATGGGCTTTCTATGCCCCCTTGATTCAAAATCTTCTTTTGATTCTTTAACTCGTAGGGTATTCGCTTTTCATTTTGACAAAGAATAGAAAATACAAGACAAGAAAGTGAAATATGATATGCTCATGTATGAATGATACGCATGAATAATACTTACAATGGTTCCATCAACTCACAGACCGAGGTGATCAGCAGAAGTGCTCTCACGAATTTCTTTTTGACGCTCGTTCAAGTCTTGCATTAGAATGATCGGAAGCTTTGCATTTGTGGCTTTTATCTTCAAGATGTTGAAAACACGAGTGGTGGAGATCCCAAGTTGCAGAGTCAGGGATACATCCTTTTTAAACTATGATCTTGCCAATAATCATTTCCTTTGCCCAATGTGACCTTTGGAGGTTCAACATACTTCCCTTAACTTGAAGTCTTTGTATGACAAAACTCTTTATTATTATTATTATTATTATTATTATTATTATTATTATTATTATTATTATTTATTTTTTTTTTAATTTTGATTTTGAAATCAAATGTTGGCTTTGCCAAATTAATGTCAATGTACCTCAGGACTTGATTTTTCCAAATTAACATATCTATAACATGACAACCCTAGTTACCATACTAAACTCGGGAACCATTTCTATTTAAGCAAGAACTATTGCACTTCAGATAGGCACATACACATTACTTGGCCAAAGGTCTCATTGAGTTTAAATATTATCTATCTCATATGCATGCTTATCCAAACTATCTCCACTAATAGACTCTACCTACCAAGAGAGATCAACAGGTCTTTGATAGGCTTGAAATGGGGTCTATAAGGGACACAGGTTTAAGTGAAGGCTATTTTGAGATAGGAGCTTATGTGACACAATGGATAAACCTTCACACTATAAATTTCTTGATTGAATTTTAGGCAGTTGGGAGCAATCTTTCTAGACTCCAAGTTCCTTCTATCTTCTTGGCATTAATTTGGATCTTGATTAGGATAGTCTTTGCCCTTGCAAAAAGTTTGGTACCCAAATTTGTCTCTCTTTTTCTTCTCCCTTTTCTTTCTTTTTATTTTTCTTACTCTTCTCTTTCTTTGAGCATTTTGTCATTTTGTCCTTCTTCCTTATAGGACTGTCAAGTACAAAACTTTCAAAAACTGAATGGCCTTTCTCCTATTTCTTTTACTTTGATTAAATCTTTGAATGGGTTGGAACCAATTCAAGTCAATCCGTCCTTATAAACCAAATGGAAGCCTTTTGTTGTCTTAGGTAAAAGAGAACTCAGTTGGCTTTTTGAACCACCTTTTTAGGTTTTATCTTTCTTCCTTTCTTCCTTTTTGTTTTCTTCTTTTTTGTTTTCTTTTCTTTTCTTTCTCTTTTTTTCTTCTTTCTTTTTTCTTTCTTTCTTTCTTTTTCTTTCTTTCTTTCCTTTTTTGTTTTGGTTCTAGCTCAAATAGAGTTGTCTTGTTTGTAACGACTTTAGCTTCCAATAATGGATGAATGGAGTGACATAAATCTTCCTTAACAGGGATAAATCATTTGTTACTCTGATGTTGTCTTGATATATTTGAGATATTAAGTGAACTTCAACTTCCCTTATGGTCTTGAAAACTTCAATTATCTTTATGGTCTTGAGAACTTCAACTATCTTCATGATCTTGACTAATCATTACTTTCTTTGATCTTCTTGCCTCTTCATCTTAGTGATCATAAGACTTGTCAAAAGTATCACAATAGCTCAGGGTAGGTTGTTGGGGTTATATGCCAATGAAAAGAAATCTAAAACCTTATGAAGGCTCAAAGGGACAACCAGGGATAGATATTTAATTGGGTGGATACTAGTTGTTGGCTAATCCAAACAATGCCTAGATCATTTCTCCCTTAAATAAGCAGAGTTCAATTTCGCCTCGAAAGTTTGTCAAAGCATGTTTTAAGACTGACTAGGACATAGACAAATTTAATTATGTAGGAGCCCTCTCTAAGTAAGCATACACAACTCAATACTATAGAGCAATTCCCTTATCTAGTAAATTCATTCGAGTCATGATGCATAAATATATTAATTAATGAATTATCAAGCTAAATTCCTCATTGGTTGAGCATCAAAATGAACAAAGACCAATAAAATTTTTGATAAAAGTAATTTATTCAAACAAATTTAAATTTGAAAAACATGATTATTCTAATTAAATATTAAAGAAAGTAAAATTGAATAGCAACATTCAAGCTAAGGAAAGTTTGTTGAGTTTAAGCTTCTATTCCTTTCACATCTTCAATATTTCCATCTTGAAAGGATGATAAAACAAAGTCTTCTTCCAATCCTTTTCCAACCATGAAGGTTGCCGGTGGAGGTACTCTATTGAACCGTAGTAATGGATTGCCTTTGGTGTTGGGCTTATCCGGCTTGTGTAGCTTACCACTATCAATCAAATCTTGGATCTCATGCCTTAGACGAGCACATTTATATGTTTCATGCCCTCGCATTTGATGAAATTGACAGAAGGCCTCGGCATTGAAGTTTGGTGGCAGTGGATTATGTAACGGTCGAGGAGCCAACGGTTGTAACAACCCTTTCTTCTGCAGCTTGCTAAAAACCCAAGATAGAGGTTTCCCCAATTCTGGGAATTATCTTTTATTTCCTTAACCAGCCACATTAATATCAACTTCTTTTTGTGTGCTTTGATTGCTAGGCTGATAATTCCCTTTCTCATTCCTTCTTATGGAAAAGCGATTCTTCTCCCTTTCCCATTCTTCAATTTGTAGACCAGCTTGGAGAAGATCTTTGAAATCCTTTCATGGAGATTGGGCAGGACGCCTCTCACTATCATCCTTATTCGATCAGATTCATCGGACCTTTTCTTGAGCAAAGCAGCCTTGTTTCTCCATCTTTTCACATAGTCCACAAAATTCTCATTTGGCCTTTGTCTTATGGACTCCACTTCCATTAAGGTAACTTCCATCTCGACATTATACCCATATTGTTGGAGGAAGGCTTTTTATAGCAGAGCCCAACTCTTTTGTGTTTCTTCTTCTAAGGTATTGAACCAATTTTGGACAACAGGGTCTAATGAGAGCATGAAGTACCTTAGAGTTTGAGCCTTAATAGCTCGGGCAGACTGTATAGCAGTGATATACTGCTTCACATGGAGATGAAGATTTCCGGTTCCATCAAACTTTGCAAAAGATGGCATCTTGAATTTGCATGGAACTTCTTCATCTAGCTCAAATTATTTTTCAATCTTGGACATCTCTTCTATTTTTAGTTTCTCCTCAAATTTCTTTTTTTAATCAGCAATCATCTTTTCGACATCAGAAGTTTCGGCCTTCTCCATAGTTGATCTTCAACAATCTTCGATTCTTTCTTCTTGTCTTGGGGATCTTGGTAGTATTGAGCCCAATCATCATCATCATCATCAATGATCACCTTTTCATCATCAAAAACTACTTTACCAACTTTAGTCTTCCCTTTGTCCTTTGGCTTCTTAGTGCTAGCAGATGCCTCGGCATGATTTTCTAAGGTTGCAGTCAATTGGTTCTTCTTGGTCTCAGCTAGGGCCTCTTTTATTTCTTCCATCTTGGCATTGAGGGCATCATCCACCATTCTTTGAATTTTTTTGGGATCCATTGTTTTTGGTGAGCAAGTGATTGAGTTGTTGCTAGATACTTCATCTCCGGTGTAGGTTGGATTGTCATAAGATTTTGAACTGTCGTAATCCAGGGCTGTGAGCCAAAAAGGATTAATGAGATGCAAATGTATGCATGTATGCACAAACAATAGAAAAACAAGGACATATAGGACGTTCCTTCCAACCTTATAACACCCATACACGAATGGCGAGTCTCTTTTCCTAGGTATATGGTTAACAAAATACCAACATGGGGTATCTTATTTTTGAATAATTCCCTCGGACATTTCAACCAATAGTTATATTTTTAAAAATGGAAATCAACTTATGATAATTCCCATTAATTAGGTTCTAATCCATTTAACCAACTAATGTAGCGTTTATGCTATATTTGATTAAAATGAAATTAAGAGGTTTATTATAAATGGATTTCTCACTTGAAAAAGGTAACTAATGATTCATGCCAAAAACAAGCCCATGATTAATTATTCTTAGTATAAACTAGTCTCACAATTGATTTTCGATATTTCGTAATTGACCCAAATAATTTGTAAGCTCTTTGCAAGATAATTTTGTTTATAAGCCCATTGTAAAAAGATTTTTAGAAAAAATGGATTTTTGGCTTTACATTTGGGTTATGAGCAAAAGAATTTTTAATTTGTTTTTAAAAAAGTCTTATGTCCAAAGACCATCTTGAAAATTTTTGAAAATAGCTTTGGTCTTTTGGACTTTTAAGAGAAAATTTTATTTGTGAGCTTACAAATGTACTTGGGTCAAATTAGAAAAAGAACAAAACAATAAGCCGTGATTTAAGTCAAGATAAATTAACCATAGTCAAACAACATGCATTTGGGGTAAAACCTAAGGAAAGTAACTAGGCCAATTATATGAGCTTTAGTCTTTGGGTTAAAAGGCTTAGGTTCCCATAGCAAGTATATACCAAATGGTACGAGGCTATGAGTGGTTATGCCATGCTCGATCTCCATACCTTGAGTGAAAGTATGGTACCCCTTACATAACACAACACGGGTAACACGGGAGTCCTAACTCACGCACACGATGCAATCAAATATGATGCAATGAATAATATCATTATAAGAGAGAATAGAATAATATAAAGACCAACGGAATCAACTTCTCTTATCCCCAGTGGAGTCGCCACAGTGAGTGGGGATTTTCTCCCCCACTCCCGGTGGAATGGTTCTTGCAACTTCGGCACTGTTTAGACTCGGGCCCTTAGAGTACACGGACCTAAGTCTGGAGAAAATGGAGTCACTACCCGGACGGGCCTGGAAAAAGAAAGGGGTGGATGACTCGATTCCTATGGAATCCCCAACCCCCTAATGGGTTCGGAAAGTTAGGTACATGTGGGGAAGGTGAGAAATGGACTAGCACTCCCACAATGCCCGGTTCGTTAGAACCGGCCTCCTTTACAGGTCTTAATATTATAAAATTCTTAAATATAACAATATTATCCATATTACACACAATAATTAAAATAAAACATTGATATATTGAAAATCAAAACAATGTCCAAGCAAAACAAATAAATGGACACCCATCCGAAGATGGAAACATGTCCTTACATCCCATGCCTAAATAGGACACCCACCGAAAGGTAGAAACATGTCCTTTACATTAGTTCTAAAATAGAAAAAGCAATTTAAATTATATGTTATTTAACTAATGAGGTACCCACAAAGTGGAAACATATCTCTTACAACATTTGGAAATCTAAATAAATCGATAAAAGTAAATAACCATTCATCATAAATAAATCATTCATCAAAGATATTAAACATCCATTCAAAGTGAACATCTATCCATGATAAATTAAATAAACCAAGCATTGAACTTAAATAAATTAAAGCATATAAAATAAATCAAAGCATAATCAAATATAAAATTGAATAAAGCAAATAAAGAACCAAATTAGGGCTACTGTTTCTATTTAAGATTCTTTATTTAATGTCTTTAGGGTTTTGAAATTTATTACTGTGAGTTTTTAAAGGAATTAAAAATGGATTAAGGTTTTATGTTTTAAGAGGTTGATAAAGTTCTTTGATTAACCAAATTAGTGTTTGAGAAGTGAAATCATGAAATTAGGGTTTGGGCACTTTAAAACCTTAGGATTTATGATTTACGGTTACTGGATCATTATTTTTGGATTTACTTTGTTGAATTTTATCATTTAAATTTATATGATTTTAAAGTTTTAAAAATTAGGGTTTAAAAAAATTAGGGTTTAAGTTAGCTAGTTTAGGGTTTATTATTTTCGGTTTTGGAGTTGAATTAGGGTTTTAGAATTTTAGAATTAGGGTTTTGGGGAATGCATTAGATTTTAGGATTTGGAAAAACAATTGACAATTTTATGAAACTTTATAAGAATAAACAAAACGATTTAAGGTTTATAGTGTAACACCCCCATACTCTATATAAGTACTATACATATACCTGGTATACATACAATACGTATATAAAGTATAAGAATGTTACTTTTCGTTTCAATTATTTTAAAACCTTTATCCAAGTTCAAGCAATATTACATTAATTTAAAGAACATTTACAAATATCATGATTCTTATAAAAATACAACATAATTAAAATCACATATGTATGCATCACCTTCTAGTTGGTCTCGAGACACTCTTACCCTTCTCGTGGCATAACAGCTGAACTTCCAGATCAATCGCATAATCACCTGCGCGATTACACAACTGCGCTAAGCCCGAGAGCTTAGAAGTACAAATAAATATAAAATATAAAATATATGCTTTACCAAAGAATCATACCTCATATTTTTAGCATCATGTTTTATTGTTCTTTTACCCCGTTTTCCTTTCTCAATGTATTCTTCATATATTCCCACAAATCTCATAAATTATATACATATTTACATGGAACATTCACAACACGATACTTACCCTTCCTATCTCATATACATAAACATATACATCATTTCAATAAATCACCATTCAATGACCTATCCAAACCTTCATGAAAATAATACTCACAAATTCCACATTCATATACATTTTACACATCATACTATATTTTCATAAAATCATATCTCAACAAAGCTCCTAAAGCCATATTCACTTTCAATATATTATTACATACATTACAAAATCATACTTCATAACATCATTTTATTCACAATTCATTAATCATGAATCACACTTTCAACAAAGTCAGCCATAAATCCCATTATTCATTTATTTCAACATTTGAATATCACATTGACAACAAAGATAGACTCGGGCCCAAACAACACACTAATATGCCATTCAATTTTCAGAGTTAATGCTTTGGTTTAATTATCACATTTATCATTATCCCAACTAGGCTTCAAGGATTAGGCTCAACCAAGCTTCAAGGGGAACAAAGCATGCTAAGTATCAACCCAACTTGGCTTCAAGAACCAATCCAACCTAGCTTCAAGGGTTGTAACATCTCAATTAGGCTTCAAGGACTAGACCCAACCAAGCTTTAAGGGGAGTAAAACATGTTAAACTTCAACCCAACTTGGCTTCAAGGATCAAGCCCAACCTAACTTCAAGAGATTGTTACTATAGGCATGCCACCAACAACAAACTCTGAAAATGGAATAACACATTAGTCACACAATTCATTTATTATTTCTTTATCAATATCATTCTCAATTATCATTATAGCCAATCACAATGGCTTCACATCTCATTTGATTCATCATGGCCAATCTGTAATATCCCTATGCATGCCCTAGAAGTTTTGTTGTTGTTGTTGTTGGTTTGAATTGAGAAATGGGAAGAGAATGTTTTTGTATGGTGGTTGGGAAAGAAAAGAGGGTTTAGAGATAATTGTATATGTTGCTTATATGGTGATATATATAACATATAAAGTGGTCAAAATGGAAAGTCAAGGAAAGAGGATATTTTTGTGTTGGTTGTGAATTACTTAAATGGGTATAGATATGACAAAAGCTTAGTTAAATGGATGAGGGTATTATAGTAATTTTCTTTTGGATGGGTATTTAATGCCTATTGACTTTGTGTTTCTTCATCATTTCTTCTTCTTCTTCTTGTTGTGTGGCCGGCTCATCAAAGAGAGAAGAGAGCAAGAGAACAAGTGATGGTTTTGATGATTTCAAGTTCAAAGTGAAGGAAGTTTTCAAAGTTACAAGTTGGAGTTTCAAGGAATTTCATTATTTGGTAAGTTTGCTCTTGTTTACTCTTGTTATTTTTGAAGTTATGCTTGAGTTGAGTTGTGATTTGATGATGGTATGATTAAGTTGCTTATGGTGTGATTTTAAGTATTGATTTTGCTTGATAGATGAGAAGTTGGGTTGGTGTTGGTGATGGAAGAGTAAGAGTTGTGTTTAGTGAAATTGTTTCTGTTTTACAATTAGTAAAGGCTGTGATTTGTATGATTTTTAATTAATTATAGAAAAATGTTCTTGAAGTGAATTTTTTATATGTTGTGCCTCTATGAGTCTAGAATGACTGAAAAATATGTTGATTCGATTTTGGATAGGTTATGAGTTTAGAAAGATTATTTTTATTAGACCTGTTCCAGCAGGTACCTTAACTGAGACAGCTCTATTTCGGGATTTTTAATAAAATGTAGAAAAATCATATTCAATTTAATTTTGGATTAGTTGTTGCTTAGTGAGTCTAGTATTTGAGAAAAATAATTTGGAACCACGTTGATTGAATTTGATTTATGAAATTCACAAAGTTCAGAACTGCTGCCAGGATGCAGGGCAATTGGGGCAGTCTGGTTAGGTGAACTATTTGACCAAGATTTTGTGTTCAGTTTGATCTGAAATTTTAAAGGAATGATTTTAAGATACAAAACTAAATTCTGTAAAAATTTTAGAATTTTTAGTCAAGTAGATTATTTTATACAATTTTTCAAAATAAGGATAAAATGGAGTCTAAAACCAGAATGTACTATTCATATGGTCATTTTGCTAATATTCCTTTTGGATTAGGTTGTGAAGAGGTTGAATTGTCCTAATTGCATTGTTGAGATTGAATAATGTTATGTTATGCATTGTGAATGGTAATGTGTTTCATGAGTAATGCACATTGAAATGTTATACCAAAGATGTTATAGTGATTCAAATGAAATATGATTGAAGCATGCATTGATGATAGGATTGAATAATAATGTGAGTGTTTAGATAATGTAATGAATATTGTATATAATGATGAAATGAAGTGGGAATGATATGATGTTATGAGAAAATGGTTTTGTTGTAATGTGAGATGTTGAGGCATGATTGCTTAACTTGCTTGTGAAAAAGAAATGAATTGAAAAAGTATTGATAAGTTTAATGAACGGACCTATCCGTCTCCTGCGGAACCATGCGGACCCAGTGGGTTGGGCAACCGATCTTGGACTACCGATCTGGTAGGAGGAAGGTTCGATATAGTCAGTATTATACGTACCTATTTGCCTCCTGCGGAACCATGCGGACCCATTGGAATGGGCAACCGAACTTGGACAACCGACCTGGATGGGGAAAGGTATGTTACTGATAATGTTATACGTGCCTATTTGCCTCCTGCGGACCCTTGGGATTGGAGGGCAACCGACCTGGTTGGGAAAGGGTACGTATATAAAGTCATAGTTGTTGGCTATAATGATAAATTTAAATGAGTATAATGAATGGTGCTATTATATGAATATTGATGTGACATTGAACAAAGCAACATATTGAATAAATAATATGCTTTTGATTGATATATGTAATTAATTTGTGACATTGCATTTTAGCATGAATTATCTTACTAAGCCCTTGGCTTAGCGCGATAGTGTTTAATCGCGCAGGTAATTGAGCTGATAGAGTCGAACCCGAGAGTTCATCAAGACCAAGTGAGAGTAGACCTTGAAGAGTTGATTTTGAGAACTTAAAGATCAGAAGAGAATTGCCAATCATGTATACTTCTTTATATTTTGTAAAGTAATGATTAAAATGTAAAAATATGGATATTTTTTAATATGTACTCAAGTGTTTGTAAATATGTACATATTTTATAACTTCCGCTGTGTAATATTTAAATGTATATATATATATAACTAATATGTTTTGTTTTATAAGTAAATGACCTACTTTTCTATAATGTATAATGATAAGGGTATTGTATCAAGTTTAAAGTGTTTTGAATGTTAAGAAAACCGTAGCATCCCTATGTTTGATGCACTTATGCTACATTGTTGTGGTTGTAGTGTGTGGGCATTGGATATGGGAGTGTTACAAATCCTTTTTGCAGGTTGTAGTTGAGGGTATAAGGGGGGATTTATTGGAAGTGTACTGAGAATGATTTTGTTTGCATTGGTTTGTGTAAAATGTTTTAAAAAAAAACTAGTTTTGTCGACACTTGGGACTCAAATTTTAGGCGAAACTATGGCAAAATTTCTATTAAAATTGGAACTAAAATTTGACTAAGTAAAATTGGTAGCAACATTAGGTTAGTGTGGCACCTCTACTCAGCTTACACATGTAGGTTGGGAAGGGGTGTTACAATTGTTTTGGTATCAGAGCCTAGGTTTGAGATTCTCAGCCTAGGTAAAATGTAATAAAAAGAATATTTTACTTAAAAAGTTGGTTTTGAAATAATATACATGTTTGGGATTGGCAACCTCTGATCTTTAATAAGATGTAGTATGTTGTGTTTGCAGACTTAGGTTGTGATGGATTCTCACTCACGTCAGTCGATTGAGGGTAGTGCCGAGAGTATCGCTCCTGCTGAGGGAGCTAGAGTTGATAGTGTTGAGGAGGCACCTGCTTCGGTGTCGGGTAGACTAGCTGGAGAGGAGGTTCCGCCAGCCTGGTTTAGACATATGATGGAAGTTATGAGGCAAGCACCAATGCAACCAGTGCCACCACCCCCTCAGCCTTTGGTATCTGTGAGGCACTATGATAAACTAAGGAAGTATGGAGCGGAGGATTTCCTTGGTACTACTGATCCAGCTGTAGCAGAACAGTGGCTTGACAAAGTACAGAGGATTTTTATTCAGTTACAAGCCACCCCTGAGGAAAAATTTGACTATGCAAGATCTTTGCTACAAAGGATGCCTACGATTGGTGGAAGACGGTGCCCCATTCTATGGATGATCCTCCAACACTGTCTTACACTGATTTTCTGAGGGAATTTGAGTTGAAGTATACTCCTAGGGAGTATAAAGATGGGAAGAAAAGAGAGTTTCTAGATTTGAAGCAAGATCATCGGACCATAACTGAGTATGAAGTTGAGCTTATTCGACTGAGTCAGTATGCTGGGGGTATCATTGCTGATGAGATTGATAGATGCAGGAGGTTTGAGGAGGGATTGAGGCCCTCGATCATGTGCTTAGTGGCTGGATCCAGATATCAGGATTTCTCACAGCTTGTGACAGCAGCTCGAAGTGTAGAGCGAGCTCAAGTTATTGCAGCTGCTTCAGAAGAAGAGGTTAGGGTTAGAAGGCCCCAGTTCGAGGCAGGGTCTTCCTCTGCGAAGAGGGGTAGAGGAAGTTTTGTTCCTCGGAGTAGTAGGAGCCAGAGACCAGCTGGTAGGTCTGTGCAGTTCCAGAGACAGAGATTTAGACCTGCAGCTTCAGTGGCAAGTGCTCCGATCCCTATGACTCAGAGATCCGCTCCACCTAGATGTGCTCAGTGTGGGGGTTATCATAGAGGTGTTTGTTGGAAGAGTGGTGGACCAGCTGTATGCTTCAGGTGTGGATCACCTGACCACTTTGTGAGAGACTGTCCTGAGAGGCAGGAGCAGATGCCAGTTGATTCTGCTGCTTCTCGAGCTAGTGTGAGGGGAGGCAGAGGAGGCAGAGGTGCCAGCCGGGGAGGTAGACCAGGATTCAGTGCTAGAGGAGGTGCTACATCCAGGGAGGGTAGACCAGAGGAGGTTGGATCTTCCCAGAGGATGTATGTTATGTAGAGGCAGCCAGATACATCGGCAGTCATAGCTGGTACTTTTTCTTTATTTAATACTCCAGTACTTGCTTTGATTGATCCGGGTTCCACGCATTCATATATTAGTGCATCTGTTTTGCCTGTATTTGATGTGCATGCTGAGTCCCTAGGATTTGATGTGTTGGTGACAAATCCGTTAGGGCATAGTGTGGTTGTGAGTAAGGTGCATAGAGATAGTGCAGTAGTGGTGCAGGGTGAGGAGTTCCTTGGGGATTTGATTGAGATGCCATTTAAGGAATATGACGTGATCTTAGGTATGGATTGGCTATCTCGACATGGAGCTGTGGTGGATTGTAAAAAGAAAATTGTTTCTTTGAGAACGGGTGATGGTAGAGAGGTGATAGTATCTAATGAGCAGGAACATCTAGCCTCCTTATTTGTTTCAGCTGTTACAGCCAGGAGGTTGATTAGAAAGGGGTGTGAAGCCTATCTTGCTCATGTGGTAGATACTAGAGTGAAGGGTTCTTCCATTGATAGTATTGCCACAGTTGCAGAGTTCCCTGATGTTTTTCCAGAGGAGTTACCAGGATTGCCTCCTGAGAGAGAGGTGGAGTTTGGTATTGAATTGTTGCCTGGTACCACTCCTATCTTTATTACTCCTTACAGAATGGCACCAGCAGAATTGAGGGAGTTGAAAGTGCAATTACAGGAGTTGTTGGACAAAGGATTTATTCGCCCCAGTGTTTTTCCTTGGGGAGCTCCTGTGCTATTTGTGAAGTGGAAAGATGGTACTATGAGGTTGTGTATCGATTATAGGCAATTGAACAAGGTGACTATTAAAAATAAATATCCTTTGCCTAGAATCGATGATCTCTTTGATCAATTGAAAGGTGCAGCTGTGTTTTCTAAAATTGATTTGAGATCTGGGTACCATCAGCTGAGAGTCAGAGCTGAGGATGTTCCGAAGACCGCCTTTCGGACCAGGTATGGGCATTATGAATTTCTAGTTATGCCTTTTGGTCTAACGAATGCACCTGCAGCTTTTATGGATTTGATGAATAGGGTGTTTAGGTCCTATTTGGATCAGTTTGTAGTGGTCTTCATTGATGATATACTAGTGTATTCGCGGAATGAAGAGGAACATGATATGCATCTGCGGATTGTGTTGCAGATTTTGAGAGAGAAGCAGTTATTTGCCAAATTGTCGAAGTGTGAGTTCTGGTTGGATCAAGTTGCTTTTCTCGGACATATTGTTTCAGCGGAAGGCATTAGAGTTGATCCAAGTAAAGTTGAAGCTATTCTGAATTGGAGTCCACCCAAGTCTGTGACAGAGATTAGAAGTTTTCTGGGTTTGGCAGGCTATTACCGACGGTTTGTGAAAGGGTTTTCTTTGATAGCTACTCCACTCACCAGATTACTTCGAAAGGGAGTGAGATTTGTGTGGACAGATCAGTGTCAGGCTAGTTTTGAGCAGTTGAGAGAGTTGTTGACTTAAGCGCCTGTTCTTACTTTACCTGTTGAAGGCAAACCATATGTGATCTACAGTGATGCTTCACATAGAGGTTTGGGGTGTGTATTGATGCAGGAAGGGAAAGTTATAGCTTATGCATCTCGATAGTTGAAACCGCATGAGCTTAACTATCCGACCCATGATTTGGAATTGGCTGCCATTGTGTTTGCATTGAAGATTTGGCGCCACTATCTGTTTGGGGAGAAATGTTTCATCTACACTGATCACAAGAGTTTGAAGTATTTGGGTGTCCAGAAAGAACTCAATCTTCATCAGAGGAGATGGTTAGAATTGATTAAAGACTACGACTGCTTGATTGACTATCATCCAGGTAAAGCAAATGTTGTTGCTGATGCCTTGAGTCGGAAGTCTTTAGCTGGTTTAACAGTTTACTCGCTCTCGTTGCTTGTTGAGTTGAGAGCATTGCATGCCAGTTTTGTACCTTGTGTTGATGGTGCATTATTGGCACAGTTGCAATTGAAGTCGATTTTGTTAGATCAGATCAAAGAAGCTCAGTTGGCCGATAAGAAGATTCAGAAGATTATTTCAGATTGTAAGAATGGGAAGACAAGAGATTTTGTTATGAAAGACGATGGGAGTCTCTGGTTTAAAAACCGATTGTGTGTACCCGATGATGCTGAATTGAAAAGAGTCATTTTAGAAGAAGCACATCAGTCAGTGTTTGCTATGCATCCGGGTAATACGAAGATGTATCATGATTTGAGACAGCATTATTGGTGGATTGGTTTGAAGAGAGACATTGCAGATTTTGTGTCGAAATGTCTCACTTGTCAGAAGGTTAAAGCAGAGCATCAAGTTCCAACCGGGTTGCTTTAACCATTGTCAGTGCCAGAATGGAAGTGGGAAAGAGTGACAATGGATTTTGTGTCTGGTTTGCCATTGACACAAAAGAAGCATGATGCTATATGGGTGATTGTGGATAGATTGACTAAGACAGCTCATTTCCTTCCGGTTCGAATGGATTACTCTTTGGAGAGATTGGCTGAGCTGTATATCCATGAGATTGTGAAACTGCATGGTGTTCCAACTTCTTTAGTGTCTGATCGAGATCCCAGGTTTACTTCCAGATTTTGGAAGAGTTTGCATAGTGCTTTAGGTTCTCGACTGCACTTCAGCACTGCTTTTCATCCACAGACGGATGGACAGTCAGAGAGGGTGATACAGATTCTTGAAGACATGTTGAGAAGCTGTGTCATTGATTTCACTGGAAGTTGGGATAGATTTTTACCTCTTGTGGAGTTTGCATACAACAACAGTCACCAATCCAGCATTGGTATGGCACCGTTTGAAGCATTGTATGGCAGACGGTGTAGGACACCTCTTTGTTGGAATGAGCTTGGAGATAATAAGTTGATTGGTCCTGATTTGATTCAAGAAACTGAAGAAAAAGTAAAGTTGATTCGAGGCAGGTTAAAAGCAGCTTCAGACTGACAGAAATCTTATGCAGATCTGAAAAGGAGAGATATAGAGTTTAATGTTGGAGATAAGGTATTTCTGAAAGTGTCTCCTTGGAAGAAGATTTTGAGGTTCGGTCGGAAAGGAAAATTGAGTCCTCGTTTCATTGGGCCGTATGAAGTGTTAGAAAGAGTTGGGCCAGTGGCATATCGACTTGCTTTGCCACCTGAGTTGGATCGTATTCATAATGTATTCCATGTTTCTATGTTGAGGAGATATAGATCGGATCCATCTCATGTGTTGCCATTTGAGTCTATCAAAGTGAGCCCAGATTTGACATTTGAAGAGGAACCAGTTGCTATCTTGGCACATGATGTGAAAGAATTGAGAAACAAGCAAGTGCCATTGGTGAAGATTCTTTGGAAGAATCATGCAAAAGAAGAAGCGACTTGGGAGAGTGAACAATCCATGCGAGAGCAATATCCGCAGTTGTTTCAGCTTTGATATCAGGTAATTTCGAGGACGAAATTTTCTTTTTAGAGGGGGAGAATTGTAATATCCCTATGCATGCCCTAGAAGTTTTGTTGTTGTTGTTGTTGGTTTGAATTGAGAAATGGGAAGAGAATGTTTTTGTATGGTGGTTGGGAAAGAAAAGAGGGTTTAGAGATAATTGTATATGTTGCTTATATGGTGATATATATAACATATAAAGTGGTCAAAATGGAAAGTCAAGGAAAGAGGATATTTTTGTGTTGGTTGTGAATTACTTAAATGGGTATAGATATGACAAAAGCTTAGTTAAATGGATGAGGGTATTATAGTAATTTTCTTTTGGATGGGTATTTAATGCCTATTGACTTTGTATTTCTTCATCATTTCTTCTTCTTCTTCTTGTTGTGTGGCCGGCTCATCAAAGAGAGAAGAGAGCAAGAGAACAAGTGATGGTTTTGATGATTTCAAGTTCAAAGTGAAGGAAGTTTTCAAAGTTACAAGTTGGAGTTTCAAGGAATTTCATTATTTGGTAAGTTTGCTCTTGTTTACTCTTGTTATTTTTGAAGTTATGCTTGAGTTGAGTTGTGATTTGATGATGGTATGATTAAGTTGCTTATGGTGTGATTTTAAGTATTGATTTTGCTTGATAGATGAGAAGTTGGGTTGGTGTTGGTGATGGAAGAGTAAGAGTTGTGTTTAGTGGAATTGTTTCTGTTTTACAATTAGTAAAGGCTGTGATTTGTATGATTTTTAATTAATTATAGAAAAATGCTCTTGAAGTGAATTTTGGATATGTTGTGCCTCTATGAGTCTAGAATGACTGAAAAATATGTTGATTCGATTTTGGATAGGTTATGAGTTTAGAAAGATTATTTTTATTAGACCTGTTCCAGCAGGTACCTTAACTGAGACAGCTCTATTTCGGGATTTTTAATAAAATGTAGAAAAATCATATTCAATTGAATTTTGGATATGTTGTTGCTTAGTGAGTCTAGTATTTGAGAAAAATAATTTGGAACCACGTTGATTGAATTTGATTTATGAAATTCACAAAGTTCAGAACTGCTGCCAGGATGCAGGGCAATTGGGGCAGTCTGGTTAGGTGAACTATTTGACCAAGATTTTGTGTTCAGTTTGATCTGAAATTTTAAAGGAATGATTTTAAGATACAAAACTAAATTCTGTAAAAATTTTAGAATTTTTAGTCAAGTAGATTATTTTATACAATTTTTCAAAATAAGGATAAAATGGAGTCTAAAACCAGAATGTACTATTCATATGGTCATTTTGCTAATATTCCTTTTGGATTAGGTTGTGAAGAGGTTGAATTGTCCTAATTGCATTGTTGAGATTGAATAATGTTATGTTATGCATTGTGAATGGTAATGTGTTTCATGAGTAATGCACATTGAAATGTTATACCAAAGATGTTATAGTGATTCAAATGAAATATGATTGAAGCATGCATTGATGATAGGATTGAATAATAATGTGAGTGTTTAGATAATGTAATGAATATTGTATATAATGATGAAATGAAGTGGGAATGATATGATGTTATGAGAAAATGGTTTTGTTGTAATGTGAGATGTTGAGGCATGATTGCTTAACTTGCTTGTGAAAAAGAAATGAATTGAAAAAGTATTGATAAGTTTAATGAACGGACCTATCCGTCTCCTGCGGAACCATGCGGACCCAGTGGGTTGGGCAACCGATCTTGGACTACCGATCTGGTAGGAGGAAGGTTCGATATAGTCAGTATTATACGTACCTATTTGCCTCCTGCGGAACCATGCGGACCCATTGGAATGGGCAACCGAACTTGGACAACCGACCTGGATGGGGAAAGGTATATTACTGATAATGTTATACGTGCCTATTTGCCTCCTGCGGACCCTTGGGATTGGAGGGCAACCGACCTGGTTGGGAAAGGGTACGTATATAAAGTCATAGTTGTTGGCTATAATGATAAATTTAAATGAGTATAATGAATGGTGCTATTATATGAATATTGATGTGACATTGAACAAAGCAACATATTGAATAAATAATATGCTTTTGATTGATATATGTAATTAATCTGTGACATTGCATTTTAGCATGAATTATCTTACTAAGCCCTTGGCTTAGCGTGATAGTGTTTAATCGCGCAGGTAATAGAGCTGATAGAGTCGAACCCGAGAGTTCATCAAGACCAAGTGAGAGTAGACCTTGAAGAGTTGATTTTGGGAACTTAAAGATCAGAAGAGAATTGCCAATCATGTATACTTCTTTATATTTTGTAAAGTAATGATTATAATGTAAAAATATGGATATTTTTAAATATGTACTCAAGTGTTTGTAAATATGTACATATTTTATAACTACCGCTGTGTAATATTTAAATGTATATATATATAACTAATATGTTTTGTTTTATAAGTAAATGACCTACTTTTCTATAATGTATAATGATAAGGGTATTGTATCAAGTTTAAAGTGTTTTGAATGTTAAGAAAACCGTAGCATCCCTATGTTTGATGCACTTATGCTACATTGTTGTGGTTGTAGTGTATGGGCATTGGATATGGGAGTGTTACAAATCCTTTTTGCAGGTTGTAGTTGAGGGTATAAGGGGGGATTTATTGGAAGTGTACTGAGAATGATTTTGTTTGCATTGGTTTGTGTAAAATGTTTTAAAAAAAAAAACTAGTTTTGTCGACACTTGGGACTCAATTTTTAGGCGAAACTATGGCAAAATTTCTATTAAAATTGGAACTAAAATTTGACTAAGTAAAATTGGTAGCAACATTAGGTTAGTGTGGCGCCTCTACTCAGCTTACACATGTAGGTCGGGAAGGGGTGTTACACAATCACAATGGCTTCATATCACATTTGATTCATCATAGCCAATCACAATGGCTTCATATCACATTTGATTCATCATAGCCAATCACAATGGCTTCACATCACATTCTTATTCACAATAATACACTTTATTATTCAAGTATACATGTATAACATCAATTACATTAAACATCAATTAGGCAAATATATCATATCATTTCTATCATCACTCAATGGCATTGAACATTATCTAGGCATACATCAATCATAACATATACATTATCCATATATATATACATCAACACTATAATACATTAACACATTTATAGCTGAAGGTGTTAAGGTCCTAAATCATATAAATATATGAAATCAAATGAAGTTTTGTACTTACCTCAAGAGAAACTCACATCCATCTACTTTTCTTTCATAAATCCTTCAGTACTTGGATTAAAGCAACTCAATCTCTTCAACACCTAATCCCAAAAGTGATCATACATACTTACTTAGAGATACACATAAGATAATATAGGTAAGAATCAACTAGGACAAACTCCACACACATGACACGCTCACCAACACGGGCGTGTCCTTGATCGTGCCCTAAACCAACAATACAGAAGCTTTGACACGCTCAATACCACGGGCGTGTCACTGGGCGTGTAATACATTCTGCCTCATACAAAACATCGACACGTCCAACAACATGAGCTTGCTCATGGCCGTGTAAATTCTCAAATCTCACAGTAGCTATGACACGATCACCAACACGGGCGTGTTACTGGTCATGTCGAACCTACTGCCACCAACATAATTGACACGCCTAAGAACCTGGACGTGCTCATGGGCGTGTCAGGCCAAAAATCCAGATTCCGGCCAAAACAACAAGACACCCAACAAAACACCCCTTATCACCAACATCCACTTCAAACAAACTTACCAAAACATACCCAAAAACCATCTTAAACTTACAAAACATCAAAACAACTCCCACATACATCAATCACAAATCACAAACATCATTACAAACCTTAAACACAATTACAACACCATCTCTTTCAACACACTTACTCTTTTCTTCAATCCATCCTTAAAATCCATAATCAATTTACTCACATACTCTTAAACATATCAAAATCAAACAATACACTCTTAAACAATCTATCAAACTCAAACACAACTTCAATTAAACCAAGAAATCAAAAGATGACTTACTTGAATTTCTTGCCAAATCTTCAAACTTCATCTTCAATCTTCTTAAAATCCTTAAGCAATTTGATGTGTAGATCAAAAATCACATCTCTCTCTCTCTCTCTCTCTCTCTCATCCGCGAAGAAGAAGAAGAAGAAGAAAGAAAGAATCTTTTCTTTCTTTGTTCTTATCTCTTATATATATAATAATAATAATAATATAATATTATTATTTCCAAAATATCTTCTTACTCCTTTTGACTTTCTTTCCTTCTTTCTTTTATTATTATTATTATTATTATTATTTAACTATATAAACTTACTCTTCCCTACACCACTTTATACATTATGTGTATGTCTTATATATATATTGCATTTATATTTCCCAAATACCATATGTATACATATTATCCTCCATATACATCCATTCCTTATACTATTTCCTTTTAATTAATTTATCTATCTTTCTATTTCCATAAAACATATACCTTAAATCCAAATACAACAATAACTCCAAAACTTTTGGGGTATATTTTGGGATATTACATATAGAAACAGAAAAGATATTTTTTATAGTTTTTGGAAGGAAACAGATTCAATTTAAGTTGTTGAAAAATTGGAAAGAAAAATTAGGTTTTTGAGATTTTTAAGAAACAAAGATAGTGTAGACCCTTAATTTTTGACCAAATCCGGTCCAATATGTTTTATTTAGTCCAAAATGATTTTTGTTGTCTAATTGGTCCAAAATAATTTTTGTTAAATAATTTTTGCTTTAGTATCTAATTTTTATTAATAAAAAATAAAAATAAACAAATAAAAGTCAAAAAATAAAAATAAAAATTGGAGTAAAAAAAATCGGCAAAAAAATCGTCGCGCAGGCACGTGGGCATTTTGCCCGCAGAAAAAATCTGCGGGCGAAATAGCTTTGCCATTTCGCCCATAGGAAAATCCTATGGGCAAAATGGTTGCCCGCAGGAGTTTCCTGCTGGCGACTCCCGCAGCCCGCCCACTGCCGCAATTTCCTGCGGCAGATTTTTTTCGCCATGGCATTTTTTCCTGCGGTAATTTTTTCGGCAGCGTAATTTTTCAACGCAAATTTTTCAAAACCTAATTCAATTAGGTTTTGGTTTCCTTTTCTTATTAATATTACTTGCAGTGACTAATTAGGAATAAACCATATCAAACCACTATAAATAAGGACAAAAGGCAATGAAATTGGAGGAGGCCGAAAATCCAACAGAAGCTTGAAAATTTGAAACCAAATCAGTGAAGGAAAAGGAGCAATTCAATTTCTTTTTTTCTGGAATAGCAGGGACATGATTTAAGTAATTCAAAGGTAGCAACTGTCTTTGTTCTTGTTCATCCAAGAAGAATTATTTTTGGAGAATCAACAAAAGGAGGTATGTATTAAATTCTTTTTTGTTTTATTTTTTCACAGTAGCATAAACTATGAAATTTGTTTTTTAAATCAAAAACCTTAGAACTTTAATTTAGTTTTTCGAAAGTTAAAAATACTAATACGTTACTTTATTTTCCAAAAAGACTTAAAATTGTTATTTTTACCTCTTCAAAATCTTAAAACTTAATTAAACATATTTTCAACAAAACCAATATTTGATTCTATTTCTTTCAAAATTTTTAACTCGGTTCTGTATCTTCCAAAAAGCCATAAAAAATATCTTTTCTATTTATAAAAACTTTAATCCGTTTGTTTAAATTCATAAAACTTCATAAAATTATCAAATTAATTTCTAAACTCTAAAAGCTAATTCACCACCCGTGACCCTAATTTTAAATCCTAAAACCCTAATTCAACTTCCAAACTTAAAATAGTAAATTTTAACCCCTTTAAAACCTTAAACCCTAGCTTTTTCTAAACCTTAATCCTTTAAAACATTAAAAAAAACCATAAAAACATAAATACTTTTAATTTTACACAGTAGCTTGAAATCACCATTTAAAACCACAAATCAAAAGTATTTCAAAGTATCTAAAACCCTAGTTTCATGATTTCACCATTCAAATATTAATTTAGTTACTCAAAGAGTCTTACCAACCTTTTAAAACATAAAACCCTAATCTATTTTAATTCCATAAAAAGTCATAGTAGCTATAATTGGACTTTTATTTTCTTTATTCAATTCCATATTTGATTATGCTTTGATTTATTTCATATGCTTTAATTTATGTAAGTTCAATGCTTGGTTTATTTTATTTATCATGGATGGATGTTTAATTTCTATTGATATTTAATACCTTTGATGAATGATTTATTTATGTTGAATGATTATTTACTCTTATCAATTAATTTAGATTTCCAAAAGTTGTAAGAGGTATGTTTCCACTTGGTGGGTACCTCATTAATTAAACATCATGTAATTTAATTTGCTTTTCTATTTTAGAACCTATGTAAAGGGCATGTTTCTACCTTTCGATGGGTGTCCTATTTAGGCATGTGATGTAAGGACATGTTTCCATCTTTGGATAGGTGTCCATTTATTTGCTTTGTTTGGACATTGCTTTGATTTTAATATAATGATCCTTTCTTTTAATTATTGTGTGTAATATGGATAATGTTATTATATTTAAAAATTTTATAATATTAAGACCTGTAAAGGAGGCCGGTTCCAATGAACCGGGCATTGTGGGGGTGCCGGGCCATTTCTCACCTTCCCCACACATACCCAACTTTTCGAACCCATTAGGGGGTTGGGAATTCCTTAGGAATCGAGTCATCCACCCCTTTCTTTTTTCCCGGCCCGTCCGGGTGGCGACTCCATTTTCTTCAGACTTAGGTCCGCGTTGTCTAAGGCCCCGAGCGTAAACAGTGCCGAAGTCTCAAAAACCATTCCACCGGGAGTGGGGGCAAAAATCCCCGCTCACAGTGGCGACTCCACTAGGGATAAGAGAAGTTGATTACGTTGGTCTTTATATTATTCTATTCTTTCTTATAATGATATTATTCATTGCATCATATTAGATTGCATCGTGTGCGTGAGTTTGGACGCCTGTGTTACCCGTGTTATGTTATGTAAGGGATACCATACTTTCACTCGAGGTATGGAGATCGAGCATGGCATAACCACTCATAGCCTCGTGCCATTTGGTATATACTTGCTATGGGAAACTAAGCCTTTTTACCCAAAGACTAAAGCTCATGTAATTGGCCTAGTTACTTTCCTTAGGTTTTTACCCCAAATGCATGTTGTTTGACTATGGTTAATTTATCTTGGCTTAAATCATGGCTTATTTAGTTCGTTCTTTTTTCTAATATGACCTAAATACATTGTGAGCTCAAAATAAACTTTTCTTTAAAGTCCAAAAGACCAAAGCTATTTTCAAAATTTTTCAAGATGGTCTTTGGACATAAGGCTTTTCTAAAAACAAATAAAAACTTCTTTGGCCCATGGCCCAAATACTAAGCCCAAAATCCATTTTTCTGAAGTCATTTACTATGGGCTTAGAAACAAAACTATTTTCACCCAACCTTTTCTTACAAAGAGCTTACAAATTATTTGGGTCAATTAGGAAATACCAAGAATCAATTGTGGGCCTAGTTTACACTAAGAATAAATTAACCATGGGCTTGTTTTTGGCATGAATCACTAGTTACTCTTTTCAAGTGAGAAATCTATCTATAATAAACCTCTTAATTTAGTTTTAATCCAATATAGCATAAAGGCTGCTTTAGTTGGATAAATGGATTAAAACCTAATTAATAGGAATTATCATGGATTGATTTCCATTTTCAAAAATATAACTATTGGTTAAAATTCCAAGGGAATTATTCGAAAGCAAGATACCCCATGTTGGCATTTTGTTTACCATATACCTAGGAAAAGAGACTCGCCATTAATGTGTGGGTGATATAAGGTTGGAAGGAATGTCCTAATAATCCTTATTTGTTGATTTGTTTGTGCATACATGCATACATTTGCATCTCATATCATTGATCCTTTCTGGATCACAACCCTGGATTATAATAGTTCTAAAGCTTACAACAATCCGACCTACACCGGAGATGAAGTATCTAGCAACGACCCAATCACTTGCTCAACTAAAACAATGGAGCCCGAACAAATCCAAAGGATGGTGGATGAGGCCCTCAATGCCAAGATGGAAGAAATCAAAGAGGCCCTAGCCGAGACCATGAAGAACCAATTGACTACAATCTTAGAGAACCATGCCGAGGCATCTGCTGGCACTAAGAAACCAAAGGACAAATAGTGAAGTGGTTTTTGATGATGAAAAGGTGATCATTGATGATGATGATGATTGGGCTCAATACTACCAAGATGTTCAAGAGAAGAAGAAAGAACCAAAGGTTGTTGAGAAAGCAACTATCGAAAAGACGGAGACATCCGATGTTGAAAAGATGATTGCTGATTTAGAAAAGAAATTTGAGAAGAAGTTGAAAACTGAAGAGATGTCTGAGATCGACAAACTATTTGAACAAGATGAAGAGGTCCCTTATAAATTCAAGATGCCTTCCTTTGCTAAGTACAATGGCACCGGAAATCCTTATCTTCATGTGAAGCAGTATATCACTGCCATGCAATCTGCCCGAGCTACTAAGGCTCAAACCCTAAGGTACTTTATGCTCTCCTTGGACCCTGTTGTCCAAAATTGGTTCAGTACCTTAGATGATGGAACAAAAAAGATTTGGGATCTACTTTACAAGGCCTTCATCCAACAATATGGATATAATGTTGAGTTGGAAGTTAACTTGATGGAAGTGGAGTCCATTAGGCAAAGGCCGAATGAGAATTTTGTAGATTATGTCAAGAGATGGAGAAACAAGGCCGCTTTACTCAAGAAGACGCCCGATGAATTCGATCAAATAAGGATGATTGTGAGAGGGGTGTTTCCTAGTCTTCGTGAGAGGATGTCTCATACACTCATTCGTGATTTCAAAGACCTTCTCCAAGCTGGTTTGCAAATTGAAGAATGGGAAAGGGAGAAGAGTCTCTTCACAATAAAAAGGAACGAGAAAGGGAGCTATCAACCTGGTAGCCAAAGCATGTAAAAGGCCATCGGTGTTAATGCTACTAACCAAGGAACAAGGGGACAACTTTCAGAATTAGGAAAACCGATGTCTTGGGTTCTCTACAAGTTTAAAGAAAAGGATTGCTACAACCCTTAAATCCTCATCCTTTGCCTAACCCTCTCCCACCTAATTTTGACACCAAAACATTTTATCAATTTCACCAAATGCAAGGACATGACATGGATAGATGTGTGAGGTTGAGACATGAGATTCAAAACCAAATTGATAATGGGAAGCTACTCGAGCCCAACAAGCCAAACACTAAAGACAAACCCATTGCCAAAATTCAATAGGGTACCACCACCGGCAACCTTCATGATAGGAGGAGGTTTGCATGAGGCCTTTGTCATGTCTTCTTTTCAAGATGTGGGTGGAGGAGCATCCAAAGAAGAAGAGGCATTTGAACAAGCTATGATGGGTGGAGAAGTAGCAATTTGTGTTGTCAACGGGTTTTGGGATTCAAGTGATAGTGATGATGATATTATACCCAAGAAGGAGGAATGGACTTGGTCCAAGCCCGAAGAAGATGAGGTGATGAACACTAGATTCGGTAAGCCTTATGCAAGACCACCACTTAAAGAGATAGAAACTAATAAGTGGAAGGAGGTCGAAATAGAAAAAGATGATGTTGTGCTCAAGCAATTGAAAAGAACCCAAGCAAGTGTTAGCATTTGGGACTTGTTAGCTACTTCTAAAAAGCACCGAGAAACTATGGCCAAAGCCTTAGCTAGGCCCATTTCTACCTCCACAACACCGGAGGAGTTGATCAACTTCATAAAAATTGGGGAAGTAATGAAATGTGAAGAGGTCTAAGAAAAGAGTGAAGTTAATATGGGAGCGGTTTCTTTTTCAGATGCGGACTTACCGAAGGAGGGGAGAGACCACATCCGCCCACTCTTTATCAAAATAGAGGTCAAGGGGAAGAGGACTCCATGTGTAATGGTCGATGATGGGTCCGCCATAAATGTTTGTCCATTTAAGATATTACCAAAGCTAGCCATGTCAATAAGAGATCCAAACCCAACCGAGGTGACAATTCATGCTTATGACAACACTAAGAGACATGCCGAAGGGACTTTCAAAGTGGCCATCAAGGTTGGCCCAATTGAATCTATTGTTGAATTTGTTGTTTTAGACATACCGGTTACCATCGCCTTACTCTTGGGATGACCATGGTTTCACCCTCTTGGTGGAGTTCCTTACACCCTTCATCAAAAGATCAAATTCCCCAAAGGAAATGAGATAGTGGTCATTGAAGCTGAAGATAATGAGATTGTTAACGCTCTAATGATTGAGAGGTCTCTCAATGGTTTTCAAGTGGCTACAATTTCTGATGATGAAGTAGTGGACTCCAAAGTCTTGAATATGTTGAAAAACATGAACTACCTTCCCGGAGCTGGTCTTGGAAAGGGTAAGGCCGGTTTGACAAAGTTTCCAGATTTTAGAACTCAAACTTCCAAGAAGGGGTTAGGATATGATGAAGACAACTATGTCCAGCCAAAGAAGAGTGAGAAGATGAGCTTCCCACCACTTGAAGAGATCTTTGTCAAAGCTCCAGATATGGGACCACTCCAAGGAAAGCCCAAGCCGATCATGTTCATGGGTAAGTTAATTCCAGGTTTTGAAATTTTTGCAGATGTTGCCGAGCTTGTGGACCAACTGAAGAAAGAGCTCACCCTGTCAACCAATAGAGAATACAATCCAAAAGAGAAGAATAAAGCTTCCCTAAAAGCCGAGAAGACTCAGTAAGAGATTGCCACCCTGGTTGAAGACATCCTGTTTTATGATTCTGAGAACAGTGATTTTGATTTTGATTTTAATTTGTCTGCTTTGTATGAGGATGACGATGTTTTCTTTTCCAAAATGAATGCATTAAAGTCTGATTTTGCATACATTCAAATAGCAGTTACATGAGCATCTTTAATATTAATTCTTTTAACACACAATCATTAAATTTGGGAACAACTGAAAATCCTAAAAATATTAGCATAGCATCCGACCTTACTCCTGATGAGAAAGAGAGATTTGAAAAAATATTCAAAAAATATGAAGAAGTGTTTGCTTTGTCTTATGAAGATATGCCAGGGATAGATCGAGACATAGTTGAGCATCATATTCCTACTTACACTCACATAAAACCTATCAAACAAAAGCTTAGGCGATTAAGACCTGAGTGGGCTGAATTGGTTAAAGAAGAGGTCACTAAGCAAATACAAGTGAAGTTCCTTGAAGTGATAGAATACCCAGATTGGCTAGCCAACATAGTACCTGTGCCAAAGAAAGATGGGAGGATAAGGGTCTGTATGGACTATAGAGATTTAAACAAGGCTTCCTCTAAGGATGATTTTCCTTTACCTCATATAGATGTTCTCATTGATAGTGTAGCCTCTAGCGTGCTACACTTGTTTGTAGATGGATTTTCCGGATACAATCAAGTGTTAATGGCCCAAGAGAATAAAGCCAAAACTGCTTTCATTACTACACGGGATATATTTTGTTATAGGGTGATGCCTTTCGATTTAAAGAATGCTGGAGCAACCAACCAAAGGATGGCCACCACACTATTTCATGACATGATGCACAAAGAAGTTGAAGTATATGTTGATGATATGATGGTGAAGTCGGATACAAGGGAGCAACACTTCCAAAACTTAGAATTATTCTTCAATAGAGCTTTAAAATATAAGCTAAGATTAAACCCGAAGAAGTGTGTATTCGGTGTTACCTCAGGTAAATTGTTGGGACATGTGATTGGTCCGAATGGCATTGAGATAGATCCTGACAAAGTCAAAGCAATCAGGGATATGTTAGCCCCAAAGACGGAGAGAGAAATTCGGGGATTCATTGGTAAACTGCAGTACATTAGCAGATTTATAGCAAAGCTCACAACAATCTGTGTAATATCCTAAAGTATACCCTAAAAGTGTTGGGGTTACTATTGTACTTGGATTCAATGTGTGTATTGAAGGAAAGAGAAAAGAAGAAGAAAGTCAAAAGGAATTGTGTGTGGTGGAGATTTAATGGTATTAATGTTATTATTATTATTATTATTATTGTTATTATTATTATTATTATTATTATTATTATATATATGATAAGAATGAAAGAAAGAACTAGATCTTTCTTTCTTCTTCTCCTTCGTCTTCTTTTCTTAGTGAACGAGAGAGAGAGAGAGAGAGAGAGAGAGAGAGAGAGAGAAGCTAGAGAGAGAAAGATGATTTTGCTTCAAATTACACCAAGGATTAAAGGAATTTAAGAGTATTGAAGATGGAGATGAAGATTTGGCAACATATTCAAGTAAGTAATCATCTCTTGAGTTGAATTTATTGATTATACTTATATCTATAAGTTTCTATTTCCTTAGTTGGATTTCTTTTGGATTTGGGTTATGTTTGGTTTGATTGGTGTGTAAGTGGATGATAACAAGAGATTGAAGTATATAAATGTGTAAAATTAACATTTAAGTGATGATGAGTTGAGATAATTGTAAGGAAAATGATGAAATGTTGATTTGGGGTTTAGTTGGATGAATTTTCGATTGTTTGGTCTTTAAATTATTGTAGGACACGGCCAAGTCATGAGAGACACGGCCAAGTTGGGGCAAATTTGAGTGTGTTGAATGAATTTTGGAGAGACACGGCCACTGACACGGGCGTGTCCCTTGCCCGTGTTCGCTACTGTCTGAATTGTGTTGAGAGACACGGCCGTGTTCCTTGCCCGTGTCCGGTACTGGATTGTTGTGTTGAAAGACACGGCCACTGCCTTGGCCGTGTCCATTGCCCGTGTTTGCTACTGCTTGAATTGGTGTTGAGTGACACGGCCACGAACACGGCCGTGTCCCTTGGGCGTGTTGGCTACTGGATGTTTAAATTGAGAGACACGGCCACAGGCTTGGCCGTGTCCCTTGAGGGTGTTAGTTTTTGTGTTTGTTAATTGTTCTTCATACATTGTTGGATCTTCAATTGTCTTTTGTACTTACATACACTTGCAACAATAATGATCCAACCAAATGTATATAGAAGATTCTACATTAATGTATAATGTAAATTGTTTTGTATATAACAATGATGGTATAGGCAATGTGGAAGATATAATGATCATGGAAAAAGGTTTGTGCAATGCCATTGTTTATGTATTGTTGAGTGATAAATTTAATTGATCAATATGATTTGATGATAATGTTGATATTATATGAACTATGTTATGCTTTATGCATTGTCAATCTTATGAATTGTATTGTGCTATATGTAGATTAATGATGCATATGAATAATGACGTGTTATGTACAATGTGAAATATCATGTGATCATTGATGATGAATTACCTTAATGTTATGATTAAGGCTTGTTTGCCTAATTGATGATACAAATGTCCATTTGAATAATGAAGTGTTATATAGTGAAATGTTATAAAATGATGTGAAGTCATTGTTATTGACTATGATGATTAAAATATGAAGTGAAGCCATTGTGATTGGCTCTAATGATTCAAATGAGATATGAAGCCATTGTTATTGGCTATGGCAATTCAATTGAGAATGAAATGAGAATGAAAAGATTTTGTGTCTAATATGTTGATTCAAATTTCAGAGTTCTGGTTTTGGCGGCATGCCTAGGAAATGTGAAAAAGGTAACAGTCTTGCCGGGTTGAGGATCTCTTCAATTTGAGTGAGTTGAGGTCCAAGAGACTGGGTCTGTTACACTATATGAATTATTGATATGAAATATATGAAAAGTAACAGTCTTGCCGGGTTGAGGATCTTCTCGATTTAGTCGGGTTGATGGTCCAAGAGACTGGGTCTGTTACTAGTAACAGTCTTGCCGGGTTGAGGATCTCCTCAAGTTATTGAGTTGATGGTCCAAGAGACTGGGTCTGTTACACTATCCATGGATAGAGATATGAGATATATTGCCTACGGGCTTGATCATTGTGATTATAGACCAAAGCAGTAACTCTGAACTTTGAATAACATATTAGTGTGTTGTTTGGGCCCGAGTCTGTCTTTGTTGAAATATGTGATATGCAAATGTTGAAAGATATGACTAAAGAGATCTATGGCTGCCCTCATTGGAAATGTGATTCATGGTTGATGAATTGTGAATAAAATGATGTTATGAAATATGACTTTGTAATATGTGTATTGATATATTGAAAGTGAATATGGCTTGAAGTGTTTTATTGAGATATGAGTTTATGAAAATGTTGTATGATGTGTAAAATGTATGTAAATGTGAGAATTGTTTCCATGAAAGTTTGGATATGCCAAAGAAGGGTGATTTGTTGAAAATGATGTATATGTATATGTATATGAGATAGAAATGGTAAGTATTGTATTGTGAATGTTGTATATAGATATGTGTATAATTTCTGAGATTAGTGGGATTATATGAAGAATGTTTTGAGAAAGGAAAAACGGGATAAGCGAACTATAGAACATAATGCTAAGAACGTGAGGTATGATTATTTTTTAAAGTATATTTTAATGCTTATTTGTCTTACTAAGCTTTCTAGCTTAGCGTGGTTTTGTAATCGCGCAGGTTTTTATGCGGATGATCTAGAAGCTTAGTTGCTATGCCACGAGATGGGTAAGAGTGTCTCGAGACCAACTAGAAGGTGATGCATACATGTGTGATTTTTCATTATGCTTTATATTTTTATAAGAATAATGATTACTATAAATGTTTCTTAAATGAACATAATATTGCTTGAACTTGGATAAAGACTTTTAAATAGAAATTAAAAGTGACACTCTTATAATTCATATACGCATTGTATGTATACCAAGTATATGTATAGTGCTTATATGGAGTATGGGGGCATTTTTAACTGTAACAACCCTCCCCAACTAGGTCGGTATCCCAAGGTCGGTTGCCCAGCCCACTGGGTCCGCATGGTCCGCAGGAGGCAAGCGATCGCTACAGTACTGGACAGCCCTCGCGGCCCACCCAGCAGGAATTTGTTTATTTGGCTCCCTAAGGAGTCGCCTCCCTGGATCGAACCCCTGACCTCCCACTTAAGAGAGCCAGCGAGAACCATCCAGTACCATTTCTGCAAGTAGCAGAAATGGTACTGGATGGTTCTCGCTGGCTCTCTTAAGTGGGAGGTCAGGGGTTCGATCCAGGGAGGCGACTCCTTAGGGAGCCAAATTAACAAATCCTGCTGGGTGGGCCGCGAGGGATGTCCAGTACTGTAGCGATCGCTTGCCTCCTGCGGACCATGCGGACCCAGTGGGCTGGGCAACCGACCTTGGAATTCCGACCTGGTTGGGGAGGGTCGTTACAATCTGTGAGCCTATCTTCAAATTGCTTAGAAAGAATCACCCGGTTGTATGGAACGAAGAATGTCAAAAGGCCTTTGATCGAATAAAAGAGTATTTGTTGAATCCACCTGTTTTAAGACTGCCTAAACCTGGCAAACCTCTATTACTATACTTAGCAGTAGAAGAAGAGTCAATAGGAGCTATGCTAGCCGAAGCAGATGAGTCGGGAATTGAGCATGCCATTTACTATTTGAGTAGAAAGCTCTTACCTTATGAAATTAAGTATAGTATCATTGAAAAGACATGTATAGCCATGGTTTGATCTTCTAAGAAGTTGCGGCATTACTTTCAATCATATAGTGTGCAGGCAATTTCCAGGTTGGATCCAATGAAGTACTTAAGGGAGACACCCTCTTAAATTGGGAAATATGGTCGATTGTTGATAATATTAGAGGAATTTGAGATCGAGTATGTAGCTAGGAAAACAATCAAAGGTAGAGCCGTGGCAGAATTCCTGTCTCAACAACCATTACCAGAAAGTGAAGAGGTAATCTTGGAATTTCTAGATGAACATTTAGAAGTAATTGAAGTACAAGGGTGGAAAATGCATTTTGATGGAGCAGTAAACAGGAAAGGAGCAGGCTTAGGAGTTATACTAGAATCGCCCGAAGGGGAACTTATCCCTTTTGCCAAAAAATTGAAATTTAGGGCAACCAATAATATGGTGGAGTACGAAGCTTGTATTTTCGGTTTGGAAACCTTAATGATTATGAAGGTGGATAAGGTGGAAGTTTATGGCGATTCATTGCTAGTTGTATCCCAAGTAAGTGGAGAATGGGAGTTGAAAGAAGAAAAATTAAAACCGTACTACCATTGCTTGACAATGATGAAGAAGAATTTTAAGGAGTGTAGGTTTATACACCTGTCAAGAGAAGAAAATTAGATGGCTGATGCCCTGGCCACATTGGCTTCGATATGGGAAAACCCTGTTAGCCTATTCCTTAAGCCTTTGATCTTGACCGGTTCATCAACTCCTTGCTATGAATATGAAACAATCATGGAAATTGATACAGACCATGATGCGTGGTATGATACTATAAGATGATTTTTGGAGGAAAGAGAATACCCGCCGGGGGCAACAAAAAAAGAGAGAAGAGCCATAAGGCAGTGGTCATTGCAATACATCACCTTTCATGGGGAGTTATATCAAAGGTGGCCTGATGGGTGCATTTAAGATGTTTAAGAAAGCCTGAAGTGGAGTGCATCATGTCAAAAATACATGTGGGAAGTTGCGGTCCGCACATGAGTGGTTTGGCCCTAGTTAAGAAGATTATTCCACAAGGTTACTATTGGTTGACCATGGAGAAAGACTGTATTGAGTTTGTAAAGAAGTGCTAGCAATGTCTGATGTATGGTAACTTTAATCATATGCCTCTTGAAGAACTGCATTCAATGTCTTCACCCTGGCCGTTTGCCACCTGGGGGATCGACATTATAGGAGAGATACATCGGACAGCTTCAAACGGGCACCATTTAATTGTGGTAGCAGTAGATTATTTTTCAAAATGGGACGAAGCTGAATCCTTCAACAAGCTGGGTGCAAGTCAAATGGCTAGGTTTATCGAAAAGAATCTCATCTGTAGATATGGGGTCCCGCACAGTGTGTTATCAAACAATGGGGTATAGTTTAAGGAGTAGTTAAGGATTTATTCTCGAAGTACCAAATCCATCATCATCGGTCCTCTCCTTATAGACCAAAGGCTAATGTTGCCGTGGAAGCAAGAAATAAGACAATTAAGCAAATTTTGTCCAAGATGACCAAGACTTATAGGGACTGGTCAAAAATGCTTTCCTTTGCTTTATGGGGATATAGGACAAGTGTGCGAACACCTACTGGGATGACACTGTTCTCTTTGGTTTATGGGATGGAAGTGGTATTACCAATTGAAATTGAGATCAAGTCACTAAGAGTAGTCTCGGAAGCTGAACTGCCTGAAACAGAATGGGTAGTAAGCACATACAAACAATTAGCTCTACTAGAAGAGAGAAGGTTAAAAGCACTGTATCATCACCAACTGTATCAAAAGAAGATAGCTCGGGCCTACAATAAAAGGGTTAAAATCCAAAAATTCAGAGTCGAGGATTTGGTGTTGAAGTAATGTAAGCCTAATGTATCTAATCCAAGAGGGAAGTTCAGACCTAGCTGAGAAGAGCCATATGTCGTGAAACAAGTCATGAGAAAAGGTGCGGTGAAGTTATCAGACATGGATGGGAACGAATTTAGTGAGCCAGTAAACATTGACAGGTTAAAGAGGTTTTATGTATGATAGAAAAAAGGGAAAAAGGAGCTCGCTAGGTTGAAAGCCCAAAAAGGGCAGCCTAGGCAAAAGTTAGAGTAGTCCGCTAGTTCCGAAAACTTGAAAGGGTGGGCTAGGCAACAATTAGGGCTAAATGAGAGAAAATCATCAATTAGAAAACCTGAAAGGGCTAATTGGCAACTGGAGTGATCTTGTGTATGCTAGCTTTATGTTTGGTTGTTCCCCAATTTAATAAAACAGAAGTAATGATTAAATTTGTTCTATGTGCACTGTTATAAGTATTTGACCAGATATGAATGAAATAAATAAACATAATAGAAAAAGGTGATGACAAATTATAAATGGAAAAGAAGCATCTTTTATTACTTTAATTATTTTTTCATCCTAACAATACACTTTCTGAATTGACAAATGTAAAATCTATGGCAGTCGATAAGTGTAACGTGCAGGCCAGCTTTGCCTTAACCTATCCAAGTATGCTTTAGTCAAGCAAGGCATGTCTAGGTCAGGAGCAAAGTCAGAATCATGAGGCTCAGCTCCATACTGACACCCAAGTCGGCAAGGATCATAGCATGTACCTTGACGAAGAGCAGCAAGGGGAACATACATCAAGTATGTCCGCATGGTGATATGAGAAATCTTCCACCAAGGTACCAACCAACAGATATTGACTTCAAAGCATGAGTGGATCCAATCAACCCAGTCAGCATATGAAGAAGTAGGATGGAGTAGCTTTCTAGCAGAATGATGATGTGGCAGGTATCTGGCAAAATCCATAGAGGGAGTATTAAGCAAACAAAGACGCTCCTGAAGCCAAATCTGTGAAGAAAGAATTAAATTAAAAGAAAAGAAAAAAAGAGTCCGCTAAGTTGAAAACCCGCAAGGGCAGCATAGGCAAAAATTAGGACAGCTCGCTAGTTCTGAAAACTCGCGTGGGTGAACTAGGCAAAAGTTAGAGTAATAAAAAAAAGAGAAAACATAAATTGAAAACCCAAAAGGGCAGTTTAGGTAATTACCTGAAGCAGCAACGGACTCCCAGTCAGTCTCTTTGACAATCCTGATTTAAATCGATCTAATCCAACTAAGGTCTCGGCTAAGATCACAGGTACTGGCGACAAGCCTCCTTCCATTTGGTCCATAATATCCAATACTTGTGGGTCAATATTGCCGTCAGAAGAAATAAGCAAGAATTGGCTGAGCAAGCAAAGACAAAACATGCGTCCCCATGCCTTAGTAGGAGCCAAATGAGAGAAACAAAAGTCAATCAAAGGAACAAGTAGAATTTTTTCACCTCTCATCAACTGAAGAACTTCGAGTTTTGGAATTTGAAATAACATCTGCATCTTCTGTTGAGTCTTGAAAATTAATGTGGGTAACGCCATTTGTTGATTATTTGGATGTCCAAGGATTGCCTCAAATTCTTCAATCAAGGGACACATTTTAAAGCCATTAATTCTAAATACCCTAGAATCCGTATCCCACAAGGAAGTCATGGCATGTAAGAAGGAGTGGTCCAATTTGACATTTTGAAAACATTTTAGAACATTAAGCTTTGACCATGAAATTTGCTTCCAATGGATGGCATCCATATTCTTAAATAAATTTTTATTTTCTTTAAACGGCATTAGGAAAGGAGGTGGCAATGAATTTTCTTTACCATGTTAGATTTGGTTTAGCAAAAGAAGTGGATGTAAATTAATGTACTGTAAGAAAAAAAAATAAAAAAAATTGCAGTAACGTAAAAAAAACAAAAACAAAAAAGAAAAGAGTTACAGTAAAGGGGAAAATTGTATATTTTTCATTATTGTATAATGTTTTACAATTGGTACAATATTTACATATCACTAAGAGGGTGTTGGTAGGTCACTAAATAAAGACTTGAAAAAATTGTCGCCTGTTGGAGGAGGGGGCAAATTACTCATCTCGGGATCACCCGAAGCAGAAGCACTAAAATCCCTATTGCCTTGGAGTTCCGATTTGTCATTGTCTTCATCAGAAGCAGACGAAAGGATCTCATGTTCATCAGTCTGGAGGCCTTTTGATGAAGAAGTACCGGGATCCCTCATCCCCCGAAATTGTAAGTTACAGAAATTTTGTTTGGATTGATGATATAAACTTTCAAAATGAGAAGCCTGCTAACGACTTGCAGCCAACTCTTCTTGAAGTTTCTTATTTTGTTCTTCGAGCATCCGCTGTGAGCCAAGAAGGAAAAGGTAAGAGCATACATAATCATGCATAAATATAGCATAAATTACAAGGAAATAAGGAACGTACCAGGTAATTCAAATCAATACCCTGTGAAGTAAAGAATCAAAAAGAAGATATCAAATCAAGGGGAGCATGGAAAGCCTATTTGCTTGTGGAAGCCCTAGTCATTTTGCAAAAGAAGAAATGCGTGCTTATGCAAAGAACTAGACAAGAAAAACATCAATCAAAGCTAGCATGAAAAAAAAATCCAATTAAAGATAGCTGAATTTTTGCAAAAAGGAAGAACAAAAGAATGAAACATTAGAACTCTCAAAAGGATGAAGATGCAAAAGAAAAAAGATCAGTTCAGCTAAAAGAGCTGAAGCCAGGGTAAAGACCCGACCTCCAATGGATAAAGATCCATGTTGCAAGGGTGAAGACCCGATCTCAAAGGATGAAGATCCATTTGCAAGGGTGAAGACCCAATCTCCAAGGATAAAGATCCATTTGCAAGGGTGAAGAATCACAATGCATAGAACAGCCGGAGCAGTCAGACTTCTCAACTAATAAAAGGTTAGTCAAATTCATTCTAGGGTACAAGTACCCAATCTCCGGTCCAAGTACTCAAATTAAATCAAAAGCAATTCAATCTCGGGTCCAAGTTCCCAATCTCGAGTATCTGAATCCAGTTTAGGATCGAGTATCCAAATCCAGATAGGATCGAGTATCCGAGTCTAGTTTAGGATCGAGTATCCAAACCTCTCGGGTCAAGAACCCAAATTTTCCTTAGGTCCAGAACCTAAAAATATCCAAATCTCTCGGGTCCAGAACCCAAATCTTCCTTAGGTCCAGAACCTAGAAATATCCAAATCTCTTGGGTCCAGAACCCACATTTTCCTTAGGTCCAGAACCTAGAAATATCCTTGAGTCCAGAACTCGAATAGCGTCCAGAACCCAAATTTTCCTTAGGTCCAGAACCTAGAATCTCTTCTAAGTCTAGAACTTAGCTGGGGTCCAGAACCCAAATTATCCTTAGGTCCAGAACCTAGAATTATTTCTAAGTCCAGAACTTAGCTTGGGTCCAAAACTCAAATTTTTCTTTAGGTCCAAAACCTAGAATTATCCTTGAGTCCAGAACTCGAACCGGGTCCAAAACCTGAATTTTTCCTTAGGTCCAAAACCTAGGATTATTTCTATGTCCAAGAACTTAGCTCGGCTCCAGAACCCAAATTATCCTTAGGTCCAGAACCTTGAATTATTTCTAAGTCCAGAACTTAGCTAGGGTCTAGAACCCAAATTTTATATAGTAGCTTGAAATCACCATTTAGAACCACAAATTAAAAGTATTTCAAAGTGTCTAAAACCCTAGTTTCATGATTTCACCATTCAAATATTAATTTAGTTAATCAAAGAGTCTTACCAACCTTTTAAAACATAAAACCCTAATCTATTTTAATTCCATAAAAAGTCACAGTAGCTATAATTGGACTTTTATTTGCTTTATTCAATTCCATATTTGATTATGTTCTGATTTATTTCATATGCTTTAATTTATGTAAGTTCAATGCTTGGTTTATTTTATTTATCATGGATGGATGTTTACTTTCTATTGATATTTAATACCTTTGATGAATGATTTATTTATGATGAATGATTATTTACTCTTATCAATTAATTTAGATTTCCAAAAGTTGTAAGAGGTATGTTTCCACTTAGTGGGTACCTCATTAATTAAACATAATGTAATTTAATTTGCTTTTCTATTTTAGAACCTATGTAAAAGGCATGTTTCTACCTTTCGGTTACCTTTCGGTGGGTGTCCTATTTAGGCATGTGATGTAAGGACATGTTTCTATCTTTGGATGGGTGTCCATTTATTTGCTTTGTTTGGACATTGCTTTGATTTTAATATAATGATGCTTTCTTTTAATTATTGTGTGTAATATGTATAATGTTGTTATATTTAAGAATTTTATAATATTAAGACCTATAAAGGAGGCCGGTTCCAATGAACCAGGCATTGTGGGGGTGCTGGGTCATTTCTCACCTTCCCCACACATACCCAACTTTCTAAACCCATTAGGGGCTTGGGGATTCCTTAGGAATCGAGTCATCCACACCTTTCTTTTTTCCCGGCCTGTTCGGGTGGCGACTCCATTTTTTCCGAACATAGGTCCGTGTTCTCTAAGGCCCCGAGCCTAAACAGTGCCAAACTCGCAAGAACAATTCCACCGGGAGTGGGGGCAAAAATCCCTGCTCACAGATAGCAATTTTAGGGTTTTTGGAAAACAAATAAACGAATTAAGGTTTTTAAGCTTTAGGAAAGGTAAATTAAAGTTTTAGGGTTTTTTTTGTTGAATCAAAAGAAACAGAAAAAATTATTATTTTTAAGTGATAGAGCTACTATAAATTAATGAAACAAATAAAGAAATTCATATCTTCGTTTGTTGGTTCCACCAAAAATCACTTCTTGGATGAACAAGAACAAAGACAAGCTTTGCTGCCTTTGAATTGCTTGAATTGTTTGTTTGCCCTCTAAAAAAGTCTGATTGATTCAAAGTTTTCCTCCTCAATTTTGTTGTCAATTTTTCCTCCAAATCCGACCAATTTCTCCTCCAAATCCGATCCAATTTCCCCTTTTTTGTGTTGTTTTTTGTCTTATTTATAGAAGATTTTTATGGTTAATTCTAGTTATTCATGGAATCTAATATTGATTAAGAAAAGGAAACCGAAACCTAATTGTATTAGGTTTCGGAAAAATTTGCGTCGAAAAAATTTTGCTGGCGAAAAAAAACTGCTGCGGAAAAATTGCGCTGGCAAAAAAAACTACTGCGGAAAAAATGATTTTTATTTTTATTTTTTGGCGATGATTTTTTCGTCACCGATTTTTATTTTTATTTTTATTTATTTATTATTATTATTATTTATTAATAAAAATTAGATACTAAAGCAAATATTATTTAATTAAGATAACAAAAATTGTTTTGGACTAATTAAAATATATTGGACAACACAAAAATGATTTTGGACTAATTAAAATATATTAGACTGGACTGGGTCAAAAATTAAGGGTCTACAATTACATCAAGGGAAGATTTATACTTACCTTAGAAAGCATATAATAAATTTTAAAAAATTGCTTATATTGCTTCTCATTTTTCAACCTACTTGGAAAAGAAATTGGTGGTCTGTAAAGGTTGGAAGACTTATGCAACTTTCATATAGTTGATGCATGTACGTTCTCCTCCTACTTTGTTTGACTTTATTACTATAGGTTGGCTTGTACCTCCCAGCCATTCTCTTCTTGATTAGTACTTGCATCCAAAGAATCATTAACTTTGTTATCTATTAACTTTCCACTCCTTAAAACTATGATTGCTTTGGCTTACCCTGGCTGGCTTGGAATTTTCCCTTTTTTGTGTACTTGAAGTTGGTTTGCCAATTGCCCAACTTGAGTTTCCACCTTCCTTAATGATGCTCGTTATAATAATTTTTATATGTGTTTTTAGTATGGATTTGTTTACTTTTTAGTTGTTTTATAAATAGTTTGTTTAAGTTTATTGTTAGGTTGAAGAATGGGATTCATGAGAAAAGAGACAATAAAGTATGCTAAGTCTATTTTTTAAAACAAAATTTTGAAGAAATATACAACACGGCCAAGCCATATAAAAGTGCTAGCCATGTATCTCAATTGCAAGAAAAATAATGGACATGGTTTCAAGGTAGAATTGAACACATGCTAGTGTCCTAGCCGTGTCACTCACAAGGAAAATTTGGAATAAATATAGAATTAGACATGGCATGAGGTCTTGGCCATGTCTCTACCTAGGTTTCATTGTCTTGGCCATGTCTCTTGATAGAGTGAAAATATAATCATTGTTTTATGCAATTTTAGCTCTGATTTTTACTATTCTCCAATTGAATTTGATGAGTTTGATTATTTGAGTTAGAATTACACTTTGTGAGCATGGAAGACAAGGCTAAAGGTTTTTGATGATTAGTAAGGCAAAATTCAAGAAAAACAAGCAAAAATGAAGGAAAAACATATGCCACGACCGTGGCCCCCCAAAGGCCACAACCGTGGGTTCCATTTTGCTACTGCCTGAGCTAAGAACAAGAAGAAAATAAGTTTGGCAACTTCATTTCAAAAGCCACGACCGTGGTCTCCTAAAGGCCATGACCGTGGCCCACCAGATCAACCTAGGCAGCTGAAAAGTTTGACCAAACGGGCAGAGTTCACACAGGCCACGACCTTGGCACTCCAAAAGCCACGACCATGGCCCTTATTTTATGATTTGTGAGCTGCAAATGTTGAAGATGAACTCACCAACCAAGTCTTGTTTAAACCTTTTTCAATTTTTTCCACTAAAGAAGTCTCCAAGCACTCTATATAAACACATTTCCTCCAAGGATTCAAGGGGGCAGGAATTAATAGGATATGTAATAGATTAGATTCATCCAAATAAATTTAGGAAAGAAGTGTAAAATTCTGCTTTAAGGGGGAGTTTAAGATCCAAGTCAAGATCTTCTTCAAAGAAATAGAGTTTGATATTTCTTATTCCTTTTAAATTATGTATTCATTTACCATTTTAAATATTTGTAATGTTTTTATAATGAAGAACTAATCCTCTTTAGGGTTGGTCCCTTTAATTGAATTTATTATGGAGCTATAAATGTCTATTTGGTTAAATTAGTTATCCTTTGATTATTTTATTGTCTTTAATCTTAATGCTTTGATTATTTGACCAATGATTAATTGATTTGTGATGTTGTGTGATGGAGCGAGAGTGGAAGCATGACATTAGTCCAAGGTGATAACAATCTTAAGTAAGTTTCTCACTTAGAGATAAGGTTAAACCCTTAAGAGGTTGATTCAAGATTCTCATAAAACCTAATGAATTGATTTAATTACTTATGATCACGAGAGTAGACGTAAGGATTAAAGTCGATATTGGTTCTAGTACTTGAGAGAGACTTGAATTTAATTTAGGAGAATCCAACCATTAATCAAAAGGAAGACTGAATTAAATCAATACCTTAGAAAATCCATGATAAATCAATAAAGGTGACCAAACCCAAAGTCTTAAATTATTAGAAATTTATTCTTGATTTATTGTCATTTTAGCCAGTTAAATCATAAATTAAATTTGATTATCCAAATATTAATCAGTTTAATTGTTTGGTACTTAGAATTAACCTCCTCATGGGAATGATACTTTACTCATCATTATATTACTTGTTAACGATTTGTGCACTTGCAGATAGTGAGGCTGAGGCCGCAACAA
The DNA here is from genome assembly GCA_947685225.1 of Garcia nutans. Lineage (NCBI taxonomy): Eukaryota > Viridiplantae > Streptophyta > Magnoliopsida > Malpighiales > Euphorbiaceae > Garcia > Garcia nutans. Next base: position 30,596,559 of record CANTUV010000011.1, on the reverse strand, counting down.
GTTTTCGGGGCCATTGCCGAGGAGGCAATGTCACGAGCCAATTTGTACATATGTACAGTACATCCACGTACAGTAAGAGGAGCCATCCCGAGAAATCACCAAAGAACACGAAGTGAAAGGAAGCTCTATAGGACAAAAAGGACCTAACTGAAAAGATTGTAAAGTTTTGTGGAGGTGGCCGCAATTAACAAATGTTGTTCTGAAGGTTCTTAATAGTGCCCATAACAGACTCTAAGGATGAAAAGTAGAGAAAAAATGGGTCAAAGCAGAATGCCACGGTTTTTCCCGAAAACGCACAGTTTGAGAGATACAGTGGATTCTCGACCAAGGGTATTTTCGTCATTCTTGTGATAATAATTTATACACTGGAAAACAAGACACGTAAAGGTATCCGAAGTAAACGGAAGGATTCTGCAGTGATCGATGTTGAAGAACGAACCTAAGTGGAGGCCCGAATCACGTAAGGACCTAAAGGGAATTTTTACAAAAGTCAAGGGCATGAGCGTAATTTTCATAAATTAGTTCAAAATCAAGAATGAATGTCGGAAATGGAAACTAGAGGTTAAAAGGAGGAGGACGGTACATTTTACGCATCGTAAAACCACCCGGTTAGGAAGAAAAGGCAAAACCTTCAATTGAAGGGTATTTTGGTCTTTTCACTTTCAACCAAGCACCAAGTGGGACATGTATGATAATTTAAGGACCATTTTGGTAATTTTCCAAGGAGGGGCACATGGCACCATCCTAGTTAAAGACACTTTTGTGGTGGTTAAATCTTAACCTTCCAAAATGAAATTAATTAAATAAATAAAAAATCATAAGTATAAAAGGGAGAGAATAAACATTTAGAAGAGCTAGGCCGAACCACCAAAGAAGGAGAAGAGGAAGATTTTTCACACTTTCAACTTGGATTTTCAAAGGGAAAAGCCTAATTTTAGGGTAAGGAATTCAATTCTAGTATCAATTTATTCATTTAGTTGATGTTTCTTAAGTTATCATCAAAAGAAAGATTGGGAAGAATATGGAAAAGTTAAGAAAGTGAAGAGAAATTAGATTAAATGATCCATACATGTAGAAGTGATGAATAAATGGTAATTAGTAGCTTTAGATAGCAAGAATCAAGGCTTGAATATATGTTTTTTATAATGTTCTTATTATGGAAGTTATGAAAATTATAGGAAATCAAAGGGATAAAGAAGAAGAAGGGAAGAAAGAATAGGACAAGCAAGGGATAAAGCAAATAAACAAGGTTTGATACTTAAATAATTGCCTTTTCAATTAATTCATATGTTTTACATTATGGAATTTTTGAAATTGCTTTGAAATGAAGCCATTATGTGTGGTAAATATGTGGGAAAGTACTCTTGAACCATTTGTAATCAACTGATTGTGAAAAGAATGAAAACAAAACAAACTAGCAAAATTTGCTCAATTATTCATAAACTTTGATGAACTTTTAATCACCTCTTTGGTTTGACTTTTGAAAGAGGGACCCTTAGTCCTTCAATGGTATCACAAAAGGAGTCTAAAAATCAATTTTGCAAGAAAAAAATGAATTCCCCTCACGTTTTGAAAATTGGGCCGAATGGTCCCTTTTGGGCACCATTCTGCAACTTTCATTTTGGGCAGTTCGTTGAAGGGGCGAAAGAAGGAATTTTTTGACAAAATTTTACATGCATTTAGTTAACTTATGAAAGTGTTTTCCTGCAAAAATTCAGCCAAAATTAAGTTTGTTTACTTGGTCACAACTGTTGCCAAAGTTGACTGATTTTCAGCAGTAAAAACAGATTTTACCATTTAGTTGTCGCGCGCCATTGTGTTGCTGAGTTACGCGCCGCGCCACTGTTCATTTGGTCATTTTTCTAAATGTGTTAAAACTTGAATATTATGATATGGATTGATGTTAAATCATATAAAATGACATGAAGGAGAATTGGAAATGATCAGAAAGGCATCATGACAAGCTATTCCGACAATACATGCATTATGAAAAAATCATGGCTTATTGAATATCACGATCAAATTAATTAATAAATTGTTTATACTCTACTTGGTTATAACAGAACCCTTGAGATAAGGGTATGATGCATCATACTATTATTGCAGTACTTCTCATGACATGACATGATATACCGGCTGAAGGTCGATGATTACAATGACATGATCAATGATTCAATAAACACTGGCTATTAGCACATGTGCAAGAATTATGATGAAGGATGAAGAAATATGCACCATGACGCATATCATCCTGTAATATCTCACCATGACGAGATATATTTATCATGACCCGTGCCTTATCCGTTGATGTTCTGTTAAACCAGTAGAGCAACCAAAATGATAAAAGCAAGAAAAATGATTTAAATTCAAATTATTCAGTCAAGCCTTTTTACCTTCTGTGTTTTGTATTTATTCCTTTCAATTATTTAAAGTATATAAATGTATGTTCAAATCATTCTTTCATTTTATTTATTTATTGCAATGATTTAAGTACCCACTAAGCAATTGCTTAGCGAGTTTAGTTTCCTTCTAAACTCGTAGGTTAAACGAGGAGACGAAATTGCAGCATGTCCTGCGCAGCTGGCCTTGACTACTACTTTGGGTAGGAGTTTGGATATGATTGATTGTAGCAATATGGCATGTACATAAGCTTGTATGATCTAGCAAATAAATGTATTATACTGAAAAGCTAGAACACGTACACTGCTAGTAATATAATAAATCTTATTTGGATTTAGCACTTATGTATGCAAGGATAGAAGTGTAAAGTTTTAGTGCAGGATTTGGTGGAGGATAAGGGTGATGAATATAGAAGTGTTTGAGGAGTGTTGCGATTGTTTGATTGAGATCAAATTTTTTTTCAAAAATCAAAAAAATCAGCTGTGGTGACACTTGGGACCTCCATTTTTAGGGGAGGTTATGGCAAAATTTTTTTAAAATCTGCACTTAAAATTGGCTAAGTAAAATATTAAGACACAACCACCATGAGATAACAGTCCATCTTGGTCTATAAAAATAGGCTAAGATGGGGTGTTACATTTAGTGGTATCAGAGCACCGGTTTAGCCAGTCCTAGGAAATTCAACATAGGACGATACACATTTTATGTTGGGAGAGGCCATTACCAATGTAAAATGGGATATCCTATAGCAGATAAGAAATGAGAGCATATATCATTTAGGTATGAAATGTCGGTATAGTAGAAAGAATATTATAAATACATAAGTATATGAGGTACATGTGATAAAGGAAAATCTAATAGTGATTACGTACATGCCATATAGGAAAGTTAATGTGTTGAGTCAAGCCAGCTGCTAATCCTTATCACGATATATGTATACGATATAGGGTTGCAAGAGGCAGAATCACAAAGAGTTATAGATCAAGAGAAAGGAAGTCCCCAATTGAGAAGTTAAGGAAATATGGGGCGAAAAAATTTAAGGCTAGTAAGGAAAAAAGATTTGAAGAAGTTGAGTACTTTTTGGACAGTACTAGTCAGGCATTGGAACAACTGAGATGCACGCCAGATAAAAGATTTATTTATGCCATGTCCCTTTGGGTAGAAGAAACATACACTTGGTAAAACATTCTTAAACGCAAGGAGAAATGAGTTTATATATCTACAGCAAGGAAGAATGACAGTATCTGAGTATGATAGAGAGTTCACCGGCCTCAGTAAGTATGCAAAGAAAATGATAGAAACAAAGCAAGAAAGATGTCAAAGGTTTTGGAAGGATTAAATAATGGAATTAAAGTACAATTAGTAGTCATGGATGTGTTTGAATTTTCAAGATTGGTTGTGAAAGTTTTAGGTATTGAGAGGGTATACATAGATTAGAGAAGTAGACACCAACGTATGCAATAAAAGAGAGTACAAACTTAAAGCTTAGGAAGATTTTGACAAGTTGAGAAGAAGTTTAGAAGTGAAGATAGTTTTGCATAGTAAAGCTGGCGATCGCAAAGCCAAGGATCCAGCCGAGGTTCAAGGCGCCAGACATCCGTAGCTAGTATACCGGGGTCCTTATAAGGGGGTTCCAGGAGAAGGTTAGATAGGCGTATATGAATGTAAAAATGAAAATGTATATAAGAAAATGAAATTTGAAGAATGGAATAAAAAGAGGAACAGAATAAGAGGATAAAAGAAAAGTACGTAAAATGTTAAGACCAGACAATAAGAGATAAAATAGATAGAACTTAGATAACAAAGATGAGTGAACAGAAATAAGTATATGAGAAATTCTCATGTCCGGCCACTAGAGAATATGTACAGTAACCCCATGTAAATATTCACATAAGCAGATGAAGTAAGCGCACTAAGAAGATACTGCTGACCTGACACCGTCGTGTTGAAATTTAGCAGGAAATCGGAGTTAAACGTGCTCAACGAATGATGATGGGTGACCATCTCGTGAAGTCTTAATATGGTAGGTGACGGACCATATGAGTAGAAACTAGACGAAACTTAATCAAAACACTGTATTGTGATTCCTCCTGAAAATGCCCCAATGTAATCATCAAAATTAAGAAATTATAAGAAGAAGATATATGAGATTTATGAATTCAGGAAATGATGGGAAAAAAAAAAGAGAGAGAAGAGAAAGAGAGAAATTAAGAACCAAAGAGGTAGAAAGTGCAGAATTAAAATCAGATTAAAAAGGAAAGAATGAAAGTAATAACAACCCAAGGACTAGGTAAAGGAAAAAGGAAAAAGTAACAATTCAAAAATTACTGGAGGATTGGAAAGAAATATAGATTTGAAGGATATATTACTCCTCTATGCAAACACTATGGATGAAGACATAAGAGTGAATGTTGATATTTAACTGATGGATGCTGGGAATGCGGGGCACCAGATCGTGTTAGGGTAAACTGCCAGAAAGACAAGTGAATGCACCCGCACCGATAGAAAAATTACGGCCGCTTTTGACCGAGGCCGAAGCAGGGGAAAGGAAAGTGATTCGAATTTTCAAAGAGCACAATCAGAGACCGTTGACTAGCTCAATTCAAGTACACCAGCCAGAGCCTACGCAATGAAAACTTAGAAGAATTACCAGTAGGATATGTTAAGTTCAAAACATTAGTTATAAATCCGATAAGAGACGAGGTAGTTACACACAAGTGATTAAAGAATGTTCTATAGAGTTAAATGAAAATGCATTTCCAGAAAATTTAATAGAGTTACCATTCCGAGACTTTGACGTAATGTTGGTATTGGATTGGCTAACAAGGCATAAAATAGTGGTCGATTATAAGAAGAAAGAGATAACACTTCATACTCCCCACAAGGAGGAAGTGACGGCAGTAGGAAAGAGAGCCGATTACCTAACCAACGTAACAGCAGCAGTTACAACAAGGCGTTCCATACAAACGGATGTGAGGCACACTTGGTAAGCACTATGGAAGTAAAGAAGAATGTGATAAAGATTCAAGAGGTATCAACAATGCGTGATTTTCTCGATGTTTCTTTAGACGAGCTACCCGGATTATCACCTAAGAGAAAAGTAGGATTTACTGTAAATGTATATTCGGGAACTGAACCAGTGCCGGTTGCCTCATACCGAATGGTACTAGCGGAACCGAAAAAAATGAAAATGCAATTATAGGAGCTACTCGACAAGGGTCTTATATGGCCAAGTATTTCTTCATGGGGCACGCCAGTACTCTTCGTCAAGAAGAAAGATAAATCCTTAAAGTCATATGTGAACTATAAGTAGTTAAATGAGCTTACGATTAAGGATAAATATCCATTACCGTCCATCGACGATGTATTCGACCAACTTAAAGGAACCAAGGTCTTTTAAAAAAAAAAAGATCACCGAGTGGGATATCAGCAGCTACGGATCAAAGGAAAAGACATTCTGAAGACTACATCTAGAACTCGATACGGATGTTATAAGTTCCTTGTAATGCCTTTTGAGCCCACAAATGTGTCAGCAGTATTCATGGATTTAATGAATCATATCTTTCATCCATACTTTGACCAATTTGTAAATGGTGTTCATAGATGACACCTTCGTTTATTTAAGGAAAAAGAAAAGAATACGATCGATACTTTTGCATAGTATTGCAAATGTTGCGACAGAAGCAGTTGTACGTCAAACATGACAAATGCGAGTTTCGATTGGAAAAAGTGACATTCTTAGAAAACACCATATTAGCATAAGGCATTAAAGTAGGTCTTAAGAAAACAAAAGCCATTATAGAATGGAAAACACCAAAGACAGTAATAGAAGTAAGAATCTTCTTAGGACTGGCTGGGTACTATTAATGTTTTATAAAAGGGTTTTCAATTATTATCATCCCAATGACAAGGTTGTTTCAAAGGAATGCCAAACTCCAATGGACTGATAAATGTTAGAGGAACTTTGAGAAAATAAAGGAAAAGTTAACGAATGCTTCAATACCCATACGGCCCGTGTCCAGCAAAGAATTTGTGATATATAGTGATGCTTCACACATCGGTTAAGGTTATATGCTTATGCCAAAGGATAAAATAGTCGCATAAGTCTTTTGATGATTTAAACCATACGAAAAAAATAATAATAATAACCCGGCACACTGTTTGGAATTAACAGTTATCGTATTGGCTTTCAGGAATTGGAGATATGATTTATATGGAGAAAAGTGTTATATTTATACAGACGCAAAAGTTTAAAATATCCGCCAACCCAAGAGGATCTCAATTTATGGTAAGGAAAGTAAACCCAAGTTTTGGAAACAACAACTAAGTTATAAATTATCATCTAGGAAAAGCTAACGTAGTGGCCGACGCGCTTGGTGGAAAATCGATACCAGCCTTAGGCGCTATAAAGATCAGTTTAAGACCAATGGAAGAAGAAGTACTAGTAGTAGAAATGCAAGCATAAACTATGTTTCTTTTCAAAGAAATTCATCAAGTGCAAAAGGAAAACGAACAAATACAAAAATGGACCAAGAAAGTGCAAGGAGGAAAGGATATAAAATTCTAAATTTCTAAGAACAATAGTTTGTATTATGACAATAGAGTAATGATACTAACAATGGGAGACATAAGAAAGAAATTTTTTTTCGAAAAGCATATAGTAGTCTCTACGCAATGCATCCAGGAGCTACAAATGTATCAATATCTAAAGAAGTTTTAATGGTAGCCTGGAATGAAGAGAGATATTGTTGATTTTATGACCAAATGTTTAATATGTCAACAAGCAAAAGCGAAACATCAAATACTATCGGGACTGTTACAACTAATTCCCACTCTGGTATGGAAATGGGAACATATCACTATGGATTTTGTCATAGAACTACCAATGTCACGAGGCCGGCATGACATTGTTCGGATAATCGTTGACTGTATAACTAAGTTAGCACATTTTCTACTTTTACAAATGGATTATTCAATAGATAAGTTGGTGGAAATATACGCCAAGGAAATTGTACGATTACACAGGATTCCAACATCCATCATTTTAGGCAGAGGTCCACAGTTCACCATGAATTTATGGAAGAAGTCGCAAACAGCTTCTGAAACCCAAACAAATTATAGCACTGCCTTTCACCTGTAAACAGATGGACGATTTGAAAGAGTAATCCAAATTTTGGGAGGACGTATTAAGAGTATGTGTTATAGAATTTAAGGGTGGCTGGAATAGGTATTTGAGTTTATTTGAATATGCATATAACAACGACTATTAATTCAGCATACGGTGACGCCCTATAAAGAATTATACGAAAGAAAACATGGAACACCAGAGTGTTGGATGGAATTAAGTAAAGACAAGATAAAATCATATGCGGGTAAGTAGGGGCAAAATCATATGCGGACTCGAAACAAAGGGACATAGAACTCTAAGTGGAAGACAAGGTTTTTCTTAAGATTTTCCCATGAAAGAAGGTATTAAGATTTAAGCAGAAAAGTAAGTTAAGCCTTAGGCTTATTGGACTATATGAGATCATCGAACGCTTAGATCAATAGCCTATCGGTTAACTCTATTACCAGAACTGAACAAAATACATAATGTTTTTCACGTTTCAATGATAAGGCAATATCGTTTGAACTTCACACACGGTATAAAGACACAAAACATCAGAGTCCAATCTGACCTAAATTATGAAGAAGAACCAATAAAATTTTAGCACGAAAAGTCAAAGGATTAAGAAATAAGAGAATTCCTCCAGTTAAAGTGCGGCAAAGGAACCATAGAATGGAAGAGATAATTTGGGAAAGAGAAGGAATAATGAGGATGGAAGCCTAAATTTTACACCCGATCGGCTTCGGGACGAAGACTAAATTTTAGAGGGGAAGAAATGTCATGACCCAATTTGTACATATGTACAGTACATCCATGTACAGTACATCCGCGTACAGTAAGAGGAGCCATCCCAAGAAATCACCAAAGAACACGAAGTGAAAGGAAGCTCTATAGGACAAAAAGGACCTAACTGAAAAGATTGTAAAGTTTTGTGGAGGTGGCCGTAATTAACAAAAGTTGTTCTGAAGGTCCTTAATAGTGCCCATAACAGACTCTAAGAATGAAAAGTAGAGAAAAATCGGGTCGAAGCAGAACAAGACAATAATTGATACACTGGAAAACAAGACATGTAAAGGTATCCAAAGTAAATGGAAGGACTCCGCAGTGATCGATGTTGAAGAATGAACCTAAGTGGAGGCCCGAATCACTTAAGGACCTAAAGGGAATTTTTACAAAAAAGTCAAGGGCATGAGCATAATTTTCATAAATTAGTTCAAAATCAAGAATGAATGTCAAAAATGAAAACTAGAGGTTGAAAGGAGGAGAACGGTACCTTTTATGCGTCTCAAAACCACCCGGTTAGGAAGAAAAGGCAAAACCTTCAAAGAAGGAGAAGAGGAAGATTTTTCACACTTTCTACTTGGATTTTCAAAGGGACAAGCCTAATTTTAGGGTAAGGAATTCAATTCTAGTATCAATTTATTCATTTAGTTGATGTTTCTTAAGTTATCATCAAAAGAAAGATTGGGAAGAATATGGAAAAGTTAAGAAAGTGAAGAGAAATTAGATTAAATGATCCATAAATGTAGAAGTGATGAATAAATGGTAATTAGTAGCTTTAGATAGCAAGAATCAAGGCTTGAATATATGGTTTTTATAATGTTCTTATTATGGAAGTTATGAAAATTATAGGAAATCAAAGGGATAAAGAAGAAGAAGGGAAGAAAGAATAGGACAGGCAAGGGATAAAGCAAATATACAAGGTTTGGTACTTAAATCATTGCCTTTTCAATTAATTCATATGTTTTGCATTATGGAACTTTTGAAATTGCTTTGAAATGACGCCATTATGTGTGGTAAATATGTGGGAAAGTACTCTTGAACCATTTGTAATCAATTGATTGTGAAAAGAATGAAAACAAAACAAACTAGCTAAATTTGCTCAATTATTCATAAACTTTGATGAACTTTTAATCACCCCTTTGGTTTGATTTTTGAAAGAGGGACCCTTAGTCCTTCAATGGTATCACAAGAGGAGTCAAAAAATAAACTTTGCAAGAAAAAAATGAATTCCCCTCAAGTTTTGAAAATTGGGCCTAATGGTCCCTTTTGGGCACCATTCTGCAACTTTCATTTTGGGCAGTTTGTTGAAGGGGCAAACGAAGGAATTTTTAACGAAATTTTACATGAATTTAGTTAACTTATGAAAGTGTTTTCCTGCAAAAATTCAGCCAAAAATAAGTTTGTTTATTTTTCACAACTGTTGCCAAAGTTGACTGATTTTCAGCAGTAAAAACAGATTTTACCATTTAGTTGTCGCGCGCCATTATGTTCCTGAGTTACGCGCTGTGCCACTATTCATTTGGTCATTTTTATAAATGTGTTAAAACTTGAATATTATGATATGGATTGATGTTAAATCATATAAAATGAAGCTATTCCGACAATACATGCATTATGGAAAAATCATGGCTTATTGAATATCATGATCAAATTAATTAATAAATTGTTTACGCTCTACTTGGTTATAACAGAACCCTTGAGATAAGGGTATGATCCATCATACTATTATTGCAGTACTGCTCATGACATGACATGATATTCCGGCTGAAGGCCGATGATTACAATGACATGATCAATGATTCAATGAACACTGGCTATTAGCACATGTGCAAGAATTATGATGAAGGATGATTAAATATGCACCATGACGCATATCATCCTGTAATATCTCACCATGACGAGATATATTTATCATGACCCGTGCCTTATCCGTTGATGTTCTGTTAAACCAGTAGAGTAACCAAAATGATAAAAGCAAGAAAAATGATTTAAATTCAAATTATTCAGTCAAGCCTTTTTACCTTCTGTGTTTTGTATTTATTCCTTTCAATTATTTAATGTATATAAATGTATGTTCAAATCATTCTTTCATTTTATTTATTTATTGCAATGATTTAAGTACCCACTAAGCAATTGCTTAGCGAGTTTAGTTTCCTTCTAAACTCATAGGTTAAACGAGGAGACGAAATTGCAGCATGTCCTGCGCAGCTGGCCTTGATTACTACTTTGGGTAGGAGTTTGTATATGATTGATTGTAGCAATATGGCATGTACATAAGCTTGTATGATCTAGCAAATAAATGTATTATACTGAAAAGCTAGAACACGTACACTACCAGTAATCTAATAAATCTTATTTGGATTTAGCACTTATGTATGCAAGGATAGAAGTGTAAAGTTTTAGTGCAGGATTTGGTGGAGGATAAGGGTGATGAATATAGAAGTGTTTGAGGAGTGTTGCGATTGTTTGATTGAGATCAAAATTGTTATCAAAAATAAAAAAAATCAGTTGTGGCGACACTTGGGACCTCCATTTTTAGGGGAGGTTATGGCAAATTTTTTTTTTTAAATCTGCACTTAAAATTGGCTAGGTAAAATATTAAGACACAACCACCATGAGATAACAGTCCATCTTGGTCTATAAACATAGGCTAAGATGGGGTGTTACAGGCAATCGTTCTAATATTGATAATATTAAACTGTTATTACTTTGGATTTTTACTTTTCTACTTTATTTCTTTAAATTTTAAGGGTACATGCGTAACAATCCACACACTAAATTTGTACCCTATAATCCTGAAATTGAAAAATTTTATAAACAGCAAAACAAGCAAAGAAGAGAAAGACAAAGAGGAGAAGGAACTTCAACTGAAATCCAGTTAGAAAAAGAAATCATGGGAGATCCACAGAACATGACCCTGAAACAATATGTTATGCCATCTGCTCACCCAAGATCTAGCATAGTCAAACCTCCTGTGCAAGCCAACACATTTGATCTAAAACCAGCACTTATTAATTTAATTCAACAATCTGTTTTTCAAGGCTTACCACATGAGGATGCTTATGCTCATATTTCAAATTTTTTAGAAATGTGTGATACATTTAAAATTAATGGTGTATCTGATGATGCTATTAGGTTGCGGCTTTTTCTGATTTCATTAAGAGATCAAGCAAAAGATTGGCTCATTTCTAAGGCACCAGGTACATTCTCCACTTGGGATCAATTTTTTGTTTTTATGGTACTTTTCTATTTTATTTCAATTTTAAACTATGCTTTTGGTTACTTATGGTTTAATTTTTGTTTAGTATTTTTATTTCTTTATATGTTCTTTTATATGTTAAAATTTGATTCAGTTAATTTTTAATTCTAAAAGTTAAAATTCGGTGGAATAATAATACCTTATGAATTTTAATATTCCAAATGAGCTCTTCAATGCAATTAAAAGTGGTTCGTTATTTAATTTTAGATTGAGTTTATATTCTTTTACCTAGGCCTAGAACATGTTTAAAAGAGCTTTTGAGGCGAAAAAGAATCAAGCTAGATAAAAGGGAAAAATGATTTAGGTATTGTTTGAAAAGCCAAATCCTTATATCCACCATATTTGAACATTGCCTCTAGTTGTCCCTTTTGAGCCTAAATCAATATTTTAGCTTGAGAATTTCTTGATAAGCAACAAAAACCACCCTTTTCAAGGTTAACTATCTTTTAAAAAATTACTATAAGGATACAAGTTAAAAATAAGAAGCTCTTAAAGTTTAAAGTTTGGGGGAGTTTTACATATAAAAAAAATGATATATAAATATGATAAATAAATTAGACTCCCTAAAAAGAAAGAAAGGAGCAAAGCATTCAAAAAAAATCTCTACAAAAGCTATAAAATAAATAAATAAATAAAAATTTTTGGAAGATACTTAACCTATTTTTATCTTATTTTAGCCCATACCTTTTAGACCTCATTACAAGCCTATTAAAGACATTTTGATTTCCCTTAATCTAGTGTGGTCTATTAATGGAGAAGGCTCGATTAAGCATGCATATGAGACTAGGATATATATATATATACTAAAAAAAAAAAGAGAGAATATTTCCTTATCTAAAATTTGATGATTGATTGTAATTAATTAAGTTTGTAATATCCCTATTTGTGCCCTAGTAGTTTTGAGGTTGTTGTTATTTTAATTGGATTAAATGTATATGTTAAGTTGATAAGGAAAAATTTGTGTAGAGAGAAATGTATATGTAGTGTATATGGTAATATATATAACATATATGTTGGTCAAAGTGGAAAGTCAAGGGAAGAGGATATTTTATTGTTACTTGTGAAATTACTTAAAAGGGCTTGTAAATAATAGGAAGAGAAAGCATATGAGAAGAGGACATTTAAGTAATTTCCTAATTATTTTTGTGGTGGAGATTTAAAGAAGAAGCAAAGTTTGACTTTTACTCTTCATTGTCATTTTCTTTTCTTTTCTTTCTTGTGTGGCCGGCTCATCAAAGGGACAAGAGAGCAAGAGAACAAGTGAAGGTTTTGTTGATTCCAAGCTCAAATTGAAAGGAGTTTTCAAGTATACAAGTTGGAATTTCAAGGAATTTCATGATTTGGTAAGTTTTCTCTTGTTTGCCATTGTTATTTTTGAAGTTATGTTTAAGTTGAGTTGTGGTTTGATGATGGTATGATTAAGGTTGTTTATGGTGTGAATTTAAGTATTGAGATTGCTTGATAGATGAGAAGTTAAGTGGGTGTTGATGTTGGAAGTGGTTGTGTGGAGATTGTGTAAGGTTTTTGAGTGGTAAGTGTTGGTTATGTTATGTTTGATTGATTATTCTTGTTGATCTTTGAGTTGGTTGTGTTTGTTGGTTTTAGAAGTGAAGAATACCTAATTTCGGAAAGGGGCAGTAGCGTTTTGGATGCCACGCCCGTGGTCTTTTGGTAGCCATGGCCGTGGGGGTGTTGGCCATTTTTGGGCAGTAGGGTTCTCAAAGCCACGACCGTGGGGGTTGAGGTGGCCACGGCCGTGGGCTTTGCTTAGTGATGTTGAGATTTGTTTAGTGGTCTTAAGATTTAGGATAAGGTTAATAAGTGATAATGTTATAGAATTGATGTGTTGCATCATTGTTTTGGGTTAGGTTTTGGAAGAAGTGATTTGCCCTAATTGTGAAGTGAAGAATCTTTGGAAGAAAGGATTGCTTAGAGTTGTGTGAGTATGCATAAGGTAAGTACAAACTACATCATTGCATTCATTTATGAGATGTGGAAACTTAATATACATATGTGTTTGTTAAAGTGTTGAGAACATAAATGCATTGTTGAAACATATTATTATTGTTATGTGAATGTTGTGCTAAGCGTGTGTAATGTATGTTAAGAATATTGGTTGTGTATATATTTGAGTAATAAAGTGTGGAAATAACATGATTGATTACTCATGATGTAAGTAAAATGGTTAAGGCATGTTTGCTTTTATGATAATGCAATGTGATTGGTTATGATGAATTAATTAATGTGATGTGAGATATGAAGTTGGAAATGTGAATGGGATGAGTTGTGAGGCCATGATTGTTGGCTATGATGATATAGTTGAGATATGAATGCCTAATGAATTGTGGATGGTAAAATGAGAAATGAATTGAGAATGAGATAAACTAAATGATTGTGTGCCTAATATGTTGATTCAACTTTCAGAGTCCTGTATTTGATGGCATGCCTAAGAATCATTGGATAGGCGAAATGGGTGGCTCGTAAGCCGATTCCAATTGAACAATACTTATGAATCACTGGATAGGTGAAATGGGAGGCCCGTAAACCGATTCCAGTTGAAAAATGTGAATATGGAATGATGGTGAAATGGGAGACCCGTAAACCACTTCCATTTGAAAAATTAGTAACAGTCTAGCCGGGTTGAGGATCTCCTCATGTTAATGGGTTGATGGTCCAAGAGACTGGGTCTGTTACGCTATCCATGGATAGAGATATGATATATTTTGCCTACGGGCTTGATGATGTGATATTGAATCAAAGCGGTGACTCTGAACTTTGAATAACATATTGGTTTGTGTTTTGGGCCCAATGCTTGTGTTTGTTTAAATGTGATTATTATTGGATGAAAGTAATGAGAAATGATATGATGTAATGTTATGAGAGATGTTCATGGTTTAATAAGTTAGGGTGAACAAGGTATGCGTGAAATGTAATGTTTACTTGAATTGTGTATACAACTTGATTGTGTGACATGAACATTGCATCAAAGCATCTTGATATTGTAGTTTGTTTTACTAAGCTGTTAGCTTAGCGCGATTGTGGTTCATCGCGCAGGTGTTAGAGAAGAACCCGAGTGTTTCACTAGACCGAGTGAGTCTAGACATTGAGGATTTGCCTTAGGACTTAAAGATCAGAGCAGTGCTGCCAACCATGTATAATTTCTTTATATTTTGTAAAGTAATGATTTTAATGTATATGTATACATAGTTGTAAACTTGAACTTAGATATTTCTATATATGTAAATACTTTATAATTTCCGCTGCGTACTAAATAAATGTTTATATTCCTTTTTATTTTCTATTACATGTTAACTACCACATTTCTTATATGGTACAAAGAGAAAAATTGTTTGGTGTCTTTTAAAGAGTTAAATGGTTTAAGAAATCCGTAGCATTCCTATGTTTCATGTACGTATATTACATTGTAGTATTATGTAGTGTGCGTATATGGGATTTAGGGGTGTTACAAAGTTCTTGAGTAAAGGAGGAAAAGAATGAAGTAAGGTAAATTTATGAAGCTAATTGCAACTTAGGGTTTTAAAACTTGGATTGTTTAAGATTTTGCATATAAACTAACATATAGAGAAATATATAACTCTGAATTGCTTGAGGACAAGCAATAATTCAAGTTTGGGGGAATTTGATAGAGTGAAAATATAATCATTGTTTTATTCAATTTTAACTCTGATTTTTAACTATTCTCCAATTGAATTTGATGAGTTTGATTATTTGAGTTAGAATTACACTTTGTGAGCATGGAAGACAAGGCTAAAGGTTTTTGATTATTAGTAAGGCAAAATTCAAGAAAAACAAGCAAAAATGAAGGCAAAACATATGCCACGACCATGGCCCCCCAAAGGCCACGACCGTGGGTTCCATTTTACCACTGCCTGAGCTAAAAATAAGAAGAAAATAAGTTTGGCAGCTTCATTTCAAAAGCCATGACCGTGGTCTCCCAAAGGCCATGACCGTGGTCCACCAGACCGACCTAGGCAGCTGAAAATGTAGACCAAGCGGGCAGATGTCACACAGGCCACGACCGTGGCACGCCAAAAGCCACGACTGTGGCCCTTATTTTATGATTTGTAAGCTACAAATGTTGAAGATGAACTCACCAACCAAGTCTTGTTTAAACCTTTTTCAGTTTTTCTCCACTAAAGAAGTCTCCAAGCACTCTATATAAACACATTTCCTCCAAGTATTCAAAGGAGCAGGAATTAATAGGATATTTAATAGATTAGATTAGATTCATCCAAATAAATTTAGGAAAGAAGTGTAAAATTCTGCTTCAAGGGGGAGATCAAGATCCAAGTCAAGATCTTCTTCAAAGAAATAGAGTTTGATATTTCTTATTCCTTTTAAATTATGTCTTCATTTACCATTTTGAATATTTGTAATGTTTTTATAATGAAGAACTAATCCTCTTTAGGGTTGGTCCCTTTAATTGAATTTATCATGGAGCTATAAATGTCTATTTGGTTAAATTAGTTATCCTTTGATTATTTTGCTGTCTTTAATCTTAATGCTTTGATTATTTGGCCAATGATTAATTGATTTGAGATGTTGTGTGATGGAGCGAGAGTGGAAGCATGACATTAGTCCAAGGAGATAACAATCTTAAGTAAGTTTCTCACTTAAAGATAAGGTTAAACCCTTAAGAGGTTGATTCAAGATTCTCATAAAACCTAATGAATTGATTTAATTACTTATGATCATGAGAGTAGACGTAAGGATTAAAGTCGATATTGGTTCTAGTACCTGAGAGAGACTTGAACTTAATTTAGGAGAATCCAACCATAAATCAAAAGGAAGACTGAATTAAATCAATACCTTAGAAAATCCATGATAAATCAATAAAGGTGACCAAACCCTAAGTCTTAAATTATTAGAAATTTATTCTTGATTTATTTTCATTTTAGCTAGTTAAATCATAAATTAAATTTGATTATCCAAATATTAATCAGTTTAATTGTTTGGTACTTAGAATTAACCTCCTCATGGGAACGATACTTTACTCATCATTATATTACTTTTTAACGATCTGTGCACATGCAAATAGTGAGGTTGAGGCCGCAACATCTTTGCCCATGTCCCATCATCTTGGCCTTATCTCTACCGGTGGCTCACCGTCTAGGTCATGTCTCTGCCTATGTGTACACTCTTAAATTTTGACCAAATCCAGTCCAATATTTTAAAATAAGCCTAAAATAATTTTTGTGGTATTTATTATTTATTTTAATAATATAATATTTATTATTTATTTTATTATTTATTTATTTTTAATAATATAATTAAATAGATAATATTTATTTTTAAATATATATATAATAAAAAAATAAAAATCAGACGGATCGATGAGCGATGAGAGGCAACGCTGCAGTATGGCAACCGGCCTGCGGTGAATTGTGGCACGCCCCACAGTAGCCCATGCTTTCCCAGCCCAGCTCGAGTACCAGTAGCCTAATTCCTCACAACAATTGGCTAGCAACCCGCGTGCGCTGCCGATTTTGCCAAAATCCTTATTTAGCTTGATTTAAATTTATTTTCCTTAATAGTTTATTATTTCCTTAAGCCAATAGTATTAGGCTTTTATTTTCTTATAAATAGCAAATTTAAACAATTAAGAAGGGGGGACTTTGGCTTTTTCGGCAAAGACGATTGAGACAGTAGCAATTATTCAGGAGAAATTATTCGTACTTGGAAAATTATTCAGAGACTTGGGATTTTTTAGGAGATTTATTTAGAGACTTAGAATGGTAGTGAACGAGAGCAAGGGAAATAGAGACAAAGAGCAAGAGTGCAAGAAAGAAATCAAAGGCTTAAGACCACCAACTAGAAGGTAGTGCTATATGACTGTCTTCAATTCATTTCAACTAAGATTTACAATCATAAATATTGGTGGAACCTACAATGGAGGTTTGCAATCTTTTATTTAAATTATTTTTAAGCCATATTGGCGGGACCGCCGTATGGGCTCGTCAAAGGGGTCAATATTTATTTGTGTATGATAAGTCTTTATATTTAATTTCCTTTATCTAAAATCCTAATTTAATAATTAAAATTTTAAAAGCCTAATTTAAGATGAAAACCCTAGATTTATACATTTATTGCTTTATTTAGTTTTAGATTTGATTATATGGTTTATTATATGTTTTGGTGATTAATTTCTTTGATTTCAATGTTTGATTTATTTAATTTATCATGGATGAATATTTTTTATTATTATTTGTTTATTAAAATTGTAAGAGGTATGTTTCCATGATTGGATACCTCATTCATTAATCTTTATGTAAATTAATTTATTTTCTTATTTTGGGATTAATGTAAAGGACACGTTTCCATCTTTCGTTGGGTGTCCTATTTATTTTTAGATGTTGGACGATGTAAGAACATGTTTCTATCCTCGGATGGTTGTCTGTTTATTTATTTTATTTGAACATTGCTATGATGTTTAATAAAGTATTTGTTTATTGTTATGATTGTATGTATTATGGATAATATTATTATATTTAAGATTTTATAATATTAATACCTAAAAAGGAGACCAGTTCAAATGAACCAGGCGCTGTGGGGGTACTAGGCCATTTCCCACCTTCTCCACACGTACCCAACTTTCTGAACCCATTAAGGGGTTGGGGATTCCTTAGGAATTGAGTCATCCACCCCTTTCTTTTTTCCCGCCCGTCCGGGTGACAACTCCATTTTCTCTAGTCTTAGGCTCGTGTTCTCTAAGGCCCCGAGCCTAACAGTGTCAAAGTCTCAAGAACCATTCCACATGGGTATGGGGGCAAAAATCCCCGCTCATACCATGTCTTGCCGTCTTGGCAGTGTTACTGACCATGTCACATGACATGGCCAACATAACTTGAAGCTTGGCTGTGTCTCTCACAAGAACTTTAATTTTAGATAAATCTGAACACATTCACTCATCTTGACTGCGTCACATTGGACATGGCCAAGACAAAAGCTGACTTGGTCGTGTTTCATCCCAAGAAAAGAAAAGCATGAGCAAATGCAAGCAGTACTGGACAAGTTCACAAGTATTGGTCTTGCCAAATATGAAGCTTAGAAGAGATGACCAAGACAAGACCATCTTGGCCATGTTCCATCCTAAGAAATCAAGAGGAAGAATGCCTCTAAAGTATAAAATCTCTTAATGGACCCTTAATTTTGGTCCTAAGCTAGTCCGATCCCAAATTAAAGAAGGCCAAGATAAATTTGGTCCAATTTCAAAAGCTTAAACTATTTTATAGATTTGAATTAGGTTGTTCCATTTTTAAAAGCCCTAAAGTAAGTCTATTTAATTTTTAGAGTCCAAAACCTAGTCCAATTTAATATTTAAAGACCAAAACATGTTTGATTCAATTTGCAAATACAAAATTATGCATGACCGAACCCTAAATGTAAAACCATGATGAATTGGCTTATCCAATTCACCATGGACGGCCTCCATGGTGAATTTACAATGCCTAATTTGCCATGGATGGCTTACCATGGCGAATTGGTATTCCTTTAATCCGGCTATAATTCAGTTTGCTAATTAATTTTAGAGCTCTTAATTAAGATCAGACTTTGAAAAGTCGGTGGATTAGTGTATTAGGGTTTGGACTTTAAACTTTCTTTTGCCTATAAATACAAAGGTTAAGCATCAGTGAAAAACAAAAAAAAAGAATGAGGTTTCAGGATCTTAAGCAGCTAGAAATAAAAAAAACACACATAGAGTAAGAAAAGTAAAATAAAAGACAGTAGCCTAGAATATATATTCATCCATTGATCATCAAAGCCACCAACCAACTCGATCCAGGCAATTCAGCAGGCAAATTGTGCAACCAAGCTTGGTACAGTAAACATATATTGGTGGAACCTAAACAGAAATTTAGTTTTCTAAACACAATTTATTTAAAGTTCCAGTCAATATATCCTTTATTACTTCACTAAATGGTTTAAATGTTGTGAGCTATCTTATTCCAATATCTAATTTAATTTCGGCAATGTTAAATGTTTGAACATGGTTAGTCCAATAGTTAAATGATATTGATTGTGATTATGCATAAATCCTAATAACATAATTTTATCCAACTTATTTTGTTCCAAAACCCTAATTGATTAGACTTAGTCTTAAATTGCATGTTTTAATCCCAAACTTAAATGTTTTGATAAAAAAATTCTTGTTTATTTTATAAAAAACTAATTCTTATCTTAATCCCTAATTTCATATTTGAAACCCTAATTTTATAATCTAAACTTAATTTATAGAAGCAAACCCTGGATTTGTATATTGGAACCCTAATTTGGTCAAAGTTTGCATCTTATTTTTTGAATTTATTATATATTTAAAGTTAATATCTTATGGATGTTTGGATGTTTTAATCATGTTTGGTTAATTGTTTTGATTCAAAGGATGTAAAAGGCATATTTTCACATTATGTGAGTGTCTTATTTAATTAGTTTTTTATTTAATTTATTTCTTGGACTTTGGGACAATTGTAAAGACACATTTCCACCAAATAGTGGGTTTCCTATTTTATTTATTGGTGTGAACATTTAAAGATTGTAAGGGTATGTTTTCATCTAAGGATGGGTGCCCATGTTATTTTATGATGTACTATTTTTTTATGAATGAATCCATTTTATTAATAATTGCATATAGTATAGATAATATCATAATGTTTAAGAATTTAATATTATTTAGATATGAAAAAGAGGCCGGTTCCAATGAACTAGGCATTAAGGGGGTGCCGGACCACTTTCCATCTTTCTCACACATACCCAACTTTTCAAACCCAATAGGGGGTTAGGGATTCCTTAGGAATCTAGTTATCCACCCCTTTCTCTTCTTTCCCATCCCATCCGAGTGGCGACTCCATTTTTTTTTTAGTTTAGGCTCCTATTCTCTAAGGCCCTGAGCCTAACAGTACATAAGTCATAAGAGCCACTCTAATGGGAGTGAGGGCAAAAATCCCTTTTCACAGTGGCAACTCTATTTTATTCTTTTTTGTTATAATGTTATCCGTTGCATCGTTTAGATTGCATCGTGTGTGTGAGTTAGGACGCCCGTGTTACCCGAGTATTGTTATGTGAGGGATACCATACTTTCACGTAAGGTATGGAGATCAAGCATGGCATAACCACTTATAGCCTCCTACCTTTTGGCATATACTTGCTATGGGAGCCTAAAACTTTTCAACCCAAAGACTAAAGCTCATCTAATTGGCCTAGTAACTTTCCTTAGGTTTTTACCCAAAATGATTGTTCTTTGACCATGTTTGATATATCTTGGTTTGAACCATGGCCTATTTGGTTTGTTCTTTTCTAATAAGACCTATTTGTTTTGTAAGCTTAAAATAGTTTTTTAAGCCCAAAAGACCAAAGTTATTTTTAAAAATTTTCAAGATGATCTTTGGACTTAAAATCTTTTCTAAAATGGGTCAAAATTTCTTTTATACCTCATGGCCCAAGTATAAAGCCCAAGATTCATTTTTTAAACAAACCTTTTTTATAATGGGCATTGAAACAAAACCATTTTTTACTTCATTCAAATCATAACTTTGCTTACCCTTTTTTTTAAATGGGCTTACAGCTATTTTGATCAATTATTGAATGCTAAAAATCAATTGCAAGCTGATTTCAAAAATTATTAATCATGCACTTGTCTGACATGAATCATTAGTTGCTTTTCTAAAAGAAAATCTATTTATGATAAATGCTTTACTTTATTTTTAATTCCAAGTATATAATAAAGGCTATTTTTTGTTGATCCAATTGATTAAAGCTTAATTTATGGGAATTATCATGGACTGATTTCTAAGTTTAAAAATACAAGTATTAGTAAAACTGTCCGAGTGAATTTTTCAAAACAAGATATCCCATGTTGATATTTTGTTGGCATATACCTAGGAAAAGAGACTCGTCATTCATGTGTGGAAGATATAAGGTTGGAAGGAATGTCCTAATTATCTTTCTATGTCTGTAATTTGTGCATCCATGCATACATGCATTGCATTACATAGAATTGATCCTTTTTGGCTCATAGAGCTAGAGTACATCAGTTTAAGAGCTTACGACAATTTCACCTACACTAGTGACGTAGAATCCAATAATGACTTAATCAGCTTCTCACCAAAAGCAATAGAACCTAAATAGATTCAAAAGATGGTGGATGATGCACTCAATTCCAAGATAGAAGAACTAAAGGGGGTCCTATCTGGAACCATAAAAAACCAGCTGGCTGTACTATTAGAAAATATTATTAAGCATCTGCTAGTACTAAGAAGCAGAACGACAGGGGAAAGGATAAGGTAGGTCAGGTAGCCTTTGATGATGATAAGGTGATTATTGATGATGATGATGATTGGGCTCAATATTTCCAAGCTCCTCAAGATATGAAGGAAGAAAAGAAGGCTATGGAGAAAAATGAAACTCCGAATGTGGAGAAAATGATTATTGATTTAGATAAGAAGTTCAAAAACAAGCTACAGGCTGAGGAGGTCTCAGAGGTAGACAAGCTATTTGAGCAAGATGAAGACGTATCTCATATGTTTAAAATGCCTTCTTTTGCAAAGTACAATGGTACAAGAAATCCTCACTTGCATTTTAAGCATTACATCACCGCCATGCATTCCACTCAAGCTACTAAGCCAGAACTGTAAGGTATTTTATGCTTTCTTTGGACCTTATTGTGCAGAATTGGTTTAATACTTTGGAAGAAAGTACTCAAAAAGATTAGGATATGTTGTACAAAGCGTTCATTCAGCAATATGGGTACAATGTTGAACTGGAAATGACTCTAATGGAGGTGGAAACTATCAGACAAAAGCAAATGGGAATTTTGTTAACTATATTAAGAGGTCAACAAACAAGGCTACACTGCTCAAGAAGAGACTAGATGATCTAACCAAATTTGAATGATAGTAAGGGGTGTCCTACCCAGGCTGTGTGAATGGATTTCTCACACTCTCATAAGGGATTTCAAAGATCTTCTCCAAGCTAGCTTAAAGATAGAAGAATGGGAACGAGAGAAGAGCCATTTTTCTAAAAGAAAGAATGAGATGGGGAATTATTAGTATAGCGACTAAAGTACACATAATGCAGTAGATGTCAATGCAGCTGGTCAAACAAATAGAAGACAGTTTTCAGATCTAGGGAAACCTTTGTCTTGGGTTTTTAACAAACTGCAGAAAAAGGGATTGTTACAGCCATTGGCCCCTCGACCTTTTTCAAATCCTTTACTGCCAAAATTTGATACTAAAGCCTTTTGTCGATTTCATTAGACACAAGGACATGAGATAGACAAATGCTTGCGACTAAAACTTGATAACCAAAATTTGATTGACAATGGAAAGCCTAACACGAAGGACAATCCTTTGCCTAGGTTTAACAGAGTGCCACCACCAATAAAATATTTTCACCAATTCTCCATATTATGAATTCATAAACACATATTCATATCTATAACTCAAATTTTCATTTTTCATAATTAAATAGTTTTATATGTTTATACATATATATAGACCCTTATTTTTTAACCCAGTCCGATCCGTTATTTTTTATATAGTCCAAAATAATTTTTGTGGTATTTTAATTAAATAATATTTATTATAGTATTTATTATTTATAATTTTTAATAAAAATAAAAAATGGTAAAGTTAATAAAATAAAAAATAATAAAAATAAAAAATAAAAAAATCGGCGACGGAAAAATCGGTGACGAAAAAAATTCATCGCCGAAAGTTGAATTAGCCAGGCCAATTGGCCTGCAGGAATTTCCTGAGGGCGAAATGGCCTTTGTCCAATTTGCAGCAGGAAATTCGTGCGGTGAATTGGCTGGCCGCCCAGCACCCGCCAGTAGCAGCTCGCTCCCTCGCAGTTTTCTCCAGTAATTTTTTTGCCAGCGCATTTTTCTAATGCAGTTTTTCCGAAACCAAATTCTATTAGGTTTTGGTTTCTTTTCCTAATTGGTTTTAATTTCCTTAAATAATTAGAAGTAGGTTTATAATTTTTCCTATAAATACCACATTAAAACACAGAATTAAGTGACTTTTAATGGAATCGAAAATTGGCTTTTACTAAAGGAAAAAAGAGACAGAAAAACCCTAGCACAAGAGACATTAGCAACAAGAAGCAATCAACAATCCATTCAAAGGCAGCAACACTGCCTTTGTCATTGTTCATCCAGAAATCAACTTTGGTGGAACCAACGAACGGAGGTTTGATTATAAATCTTTGCTTCGATTATATTTACAATGTTATAGCCATATTTTCTTTTAAGTACATCTCTCATTGATTTTTGTTTCAGTTACCTAAAGCATAGTACTTGGTAATATGTTCATCCAGTAACCTTAATTAGTTATCAAAACTTCAAAACCCTAAAACTATTCTTCTCTTTTCAGAAACCTTAAAACCCTAAAGTATTTCTCTCCCATTTTCAAAACTTCAAAAACACTAAACTACTCTTCTATTTCCAAAAACCTTAAAAACCCTAAATAGTTTCTTCTATTTTCCAAAAACCTTAAGACGCTAAAACTATTCTTCTGCTTCCAAAAGCTTTAAAACCCTAAACTGTTTTCCCCGAACTATTTTCATCCAAACTCTAACTTTTTCCAAAATTTCCAAATGTTTTCTTAAATCTCTAAACCCTAATCTTCTTTATATTTTCTAAGAAACATAATAATTTTATAAAACTCTAAACTGTTTTCTTAAATCCTAAAATCAAATATGTTTTCCAAAATACCATGTTGTCCCAAGATGGCAACCAAGAGGGGGGGGGGTGAATTGGTTTCCTCAAGAAATAATGACAATTAAAAAATCAACAAAATAGAAATGCGGAATAGAGAGATGGTTGAGTAATGGAAGAAAGAAAGAACACACAAGATTTATAGTGGTTCGGATTTACTTCAATCCTACATCCACTTGCTTAACAACTTGTTAAGGTTCCACTAATCTTTGAAGTTTTTACAAGCTCACTTCCAACTTTGGTGTTTTCACAAGTTCACACCTAACTTCACAAGTGTTTTTCTAAGGCTTACACTCAAGAACCTTTAAAAGAGTTTTTAAGGCTCACTCTCACAACCTAAACAAGAGTTTTACAAGGCTTACTCTCACAACCCAAACAAGAGTTTTACAAGGCTTACTCTCACAACCCAAGTGTTTTCCAAGCTCACACTCAAACTTATACAATGGTGTTTTCAATGCTTACACCCAACATTCATTACAATTCAAATGTAAGTTTAAGTAAAAGAAAAGTTGTTGCTTGGCTATCAAATTCTTTTTTTGCTTCACTTCTTATTCTTTTCTTATAGAAGCACTGTATTTATAGCCAATGTGGTCTTACTAGCCGTTATTGATAGTAAGAATAAAGTCTTGGCAGTTTAGACCTTCTTTATTAAACTGTCCGAAGTATTTCATGGTCGTCCTTCATACAAGGATGGTTGCACTCATATCTCACGTGGTCGTCCTTGGACAAGGTACGGTCGCTGTATTTAAAAATACTTCAACAGTCAAATTTTAGTGCTCTGCAGTAGGAATCTTGCCCATGCTTTGGTTGTCGGGACGGTCGCGCATCACAAAGGTGCGGTCGCCCTTTCTGAATGTTGAAGTGGGTTTATAACGGTGTCATTCTCTGACAGGGCAGAAGAGATGTCCGCCAAAATTTGAATGTCGCGGTCGCCCTAGGTAGCATCTCGCGGTAGAGTTGAGAAACTCACGTCGAACTTCTGGACGCACCTAAGGATGCGAACACTACTGTCTCTTTAAGCAATTTTCTCCTGCATTGGCAGAATGGTGGCAAATATGAATGCGTGGTTGCTAAAGTGGTAAGCGAGGCCGTGTCATTTGCCGTTCTTGTCACCACGAACCTTACTGTGATTAAAATGATTTGAGTTCCTTGAGTAGCGGTCGTCCATAACTTGGGGACGGTCGCTCTTCTTAAAGTGCGGTCGCTACTGAGGTCGGGTTTCTGACCGCAAAACTTACTGTGATAAGGTTTCATCCTTTAATTAAATGGTCAGTCGTATTCAGGTTTGGTGCGACCGCTATAGGTGTTCTGTTCAGCCTTATTTGAAGCCTGCAACAAGATTCTTCAAACACATGTTAAATGGATCATTCAATTTGAGTTGTCAAGGATCAAAATTGAGATCATTTGTCTAACAATCTCCCCCATTTTGACTTTGACAATTCAAATGGAATGATTAAAAAAATCTAAATTGCTCCCCCATAACATATGCATGAATCATGGTTAAGTATATCTTGGTGCATTGTTATTATTTGATTATCTTGGTTTAGTTAAACAATCATTCCAAGTTGTGTACTATTTTCTCCCCCATTGTCATAGGCAAAACATTTTCCCCATTGCATAACATATCTTGAAGATTAAAAGATACTAAACATTATGTTTATTAAAAGATAGAGGAAAGTACAAAGATATATTAAACACATAAAGCAACAAACATATCAAGGCATAACACAAAATGAAGATGTAAACTACTGAAACTAAATGTGTTGAAAATGAAAACTATTCTGAATCATCATCCTCATCTATCTCTTCTTCTACTAAAGGAGCTTTTCCTTTATCTTGAGGAGCAAAAGAGGTAGAGCTAGTACTAATGGACTCTTCTTCTTCAGGAAGACTTTGGGTATGATCACATATATCCCAATCTTCAAGATCGCATTAAGGCAAGTCCAGTTTGCCTTGCATATCATAGAGATCATGATGCATGTGAGATATAAGGTCAATTCTCTTGTTCAAGTGATGGAATCTTTTGGAGACACTTTTCTTGAATCTAGAGAGTTTCCTGGAGAGAGATTTGATAGCATTGAGGATGAGTTGGGTAGAGGATGAGGTAGTTTCTTGAGCAGCTTTTGGAGGTAATTCCACAGCAACTTCCAGAGAGTCTCCCTCTTCCTCAATTGTGTACCTTGGCCTTTTCTTTTGTCTATCCACAACTCCTTTTTTGCCAAAATAGTACACATATGTACCTTCAATCTTCCTTACACATCCAGCATGTTCTAGATATTCAATAATGATGGCACTAGAGGCAAGATTGAAAGGGTTTCTCAATGTAGCTAAGTTCAGATCATTTAGTAGGTTCAGGTGCCTAGCTATTTGAGTAATTTGTGAGGATAAGAAGAAGGTTCCAGTTCTTGTAACTGCATGATGATAGAGGGTGTCAATCAAGAACTTGGTTGTGTTCATTTGGATGTTGTGGGTGAAAGCATATAAAAATATGAGGTCTCTTTTGGTTACCTTTTCATTCCCATCAGCTCTTTGATGGATGGTGTAGGTGATAATCCTATGAAGCATCCAATGGGTGAGGGAATTGATGTCTCTGGCTTTTGATTCTTTTTCAAAAGAAGTTTCCACGGAAATTTCTTGCCAGAATGCAGAGAGAGTTTGGTTTGAAAAGATTTGATCGTTGTAGGAGGTTATACCATCAGCAGGAAAGTTTCAAATATTGCCAAAGTCTTCTAGGGTTAAGGCTTGGTATTGATCAAACAGTTTAAACCTAACCCCATACCATCCCAGTGCAGAGTTAGCACTCTTCTCTATTTGGAAGGACATAAGGAACTCCTTGCTTAAACTGGAATAACCTACCTCCTCAGGAAATACAAACTTTCTCCATCCAAGGACATCTAGTAATCTTTCAATTTCGTCCTTGATATTCAGGGCAGAAAGCATCCCACCAAAAGGAGATTTGGTTCCCTCAACTTTCTTTGTCTTCAGCATGGCATACCTAACATCTTCCTCAGAAGTTTGATGGTGAGGTTTGTGAATTTTCTCACCTCTTCTGGACTGTGGAGGAGATGGAGGATCATTTATTGGTTCTCTTATTGTGATTCCCGAAGCTCTCTTTGCTTTTCCTTTTATTTTGGAGGTTGTCTTCTTTTTGGGAGCCATTAGGATAGAAAGAAAAAGAAGAAAACTGGAAAACAGAGGGTGTTTTGAGAAGCAGATGATTTTGAGAGGATTTTCAAGATTTAGAGGGAAGTTTATATGTTTTGATAAGCAAAATATCAAAGAAACTGATGTATCATACTCTTAAATAGAAGAAATTAAGAAAATAGCCGTTTATGACTGTTGAAAGTTAAGAGTTGCGACCTGTCATACAGCCAACGGTTACAAAATTTTGAGCAGAGTGTACAGAGTGCAGTCACAGATTTAGAAGGGTGCGATCGCTAAATGCAGTCTAGCGACCATTAGCACGATCAGTACACTCGCGGGTGAAGAAACTATCTGTAACGGTCAAAACTGTTCAAATTATTATGTCCGCGCACAAATTTTCTCGACCGCGCACAGAGATTTTTGTTTGAATGAATCTGGCAGATGAGATAGCGATCGTGATGGACACTGGAGCGAACGTGACTGACTTAGAAATGAAAGAGTCAAGGAAAGATGGAGGAATTTTCTAATGTTTAGGCAAAAAAAATTTTATGCACATTGAAACTTCATTGATAGGCAATTAATTTATTAATTCAAAGTGATTCCATCAATCATTCCTAAATTAAGTTTAATGAAGTTAAGTCTATCTTCATTCAAGGGTTTTGTAAAGATATCAGCAAGTTGATTTTGTATATCTATAAATTCTAGGATTATATTCTGATTTTGTACATTTTCTCTCAAGAAATGATGTCTAATATCTATATGTTTGGATCTAGAGTGTTGGATTGGATTTTTAGACAAATTGATAGCACTAGTGTTGTCACATTTAATAGAGATATTGTTAAATACTTTACCATAGTCAAGCAATTGTTGTTTCATCCATAATACTTGTGTGCAACAAAAACATGCTGCAACATATTCGGCTTCCGTTGTGGATAAAGCAACCGATGCTTGTTTCTTACTATGCCAAGAAACTAGACAATTACCAAGAAAGTGACATGCTCCTGTAGTGCTCTTCCTATCTAAAATACTACCAGTATAATCTGCATCTGAAAAGCCTATGATATGAAATTATGTGTTTTTAGGATACCAAAGTCCCAAATGCATTGTACCACTCAAATATTTCAAAATTCTCTTAGTGGCATTCAAGTGTGATTCTTTAGGACTAGTTTGAAATCTAGCATAAAGATATACACTATACATTATATCAGGTTTAGAAGCGGTTAAGTAAAGTAGTGATCCGATGATACCTCGATATTTCTTCTCATCTACTGCTTTACCATTTTCATCTTTACTTAATTTCAAGGATGTGCTC
The DNA here is from genome assembly GCA_947685225.1 of Garcia nutans. Classification (NCBI taxonomy): domain Eukaryota; kingdom Viridiplantae; phylum Streptophyta; class Magnoliopsida; order Malpighiales; family Euphorbiaceae; genus Garcia; species Garcia nutans. The sequence goes on along the minus strand of CANTUV010000011.1, from coordinate 30,567,821 downwards.
ATAGGAGTTTTGCTAGTTTTGCAGCCATCCATTCCAAATTTCTTGACGAGTTCTTTTGTATATTTGGATTGGTTGATGAATATCCCATCTTCACATTGCTTGACTTGCAGTCTAAGGAAGAACTTGAGTTCACCCATCATGCTCATTTCAAATTCCCTAGTCATACAAGAAGCAAATTCTTTGCACAAGGCTTCATTAGTAGCTCCAAATATTATGTCATCCACATAAACTTGTACAATTAAAATGTTATGCTTGTCCTTTTTAACAAAGAGAGTTGTGTCTACTTTTCCTTTTGAAAAACCATTTTCAAGTAAATATGCACTAATTTTATCATACCAAGCTCTTGGTGCTTGTTTCAATCCATATAAAGCTTTTGTAAGTTTGAAAACATGATCAGGAAATTTGTAGTTTTCAAAACCAGGAGGTTGTTCTACATAAACTTCTTTGCTTATAAGTCCGTTTAGAAATGCACTTTTAACATCGATTTGAAAGAGTTTAAAGTTCATGTGACATGCAAAAGCAAGTAATATTCTAATAGCTTCTAATCTTGCTATGGGGGCAAAGGTTTCATCATAGTCAATACCTTCTTCTTAATTATAGCCTTTGGCTACCAATCTTGCTTTATTTCTAACAATGTGACCATTTTCATCAAGCTTATTCCTATAGACCCATTTGCATCCTATTATAGAGTGATCTGTAGGTCTAGGAGTAAGTTGCCAGACATTATTTCTTTCAAATTGATTAAGTTCATCTTGCATTGCAGTTATCCAATTTTCATCATTTAAAGCCTCCTCAACAGTCTTTGGCTCAATTTGAGAAATAAAAGCAAAATTAACATCTACATGATTAATTTTAGATCTAGTAATTACTCCCTTAGATGTTTCTCCAATGATGAGTTCCTTAGGATGGTCTTTCTTGTATTGCCAATCCTTAGGTAGATCTTGAGTCTTTTCTTCAAGTTCATACTGATTGATTTTTGGAGCATCAATAGATTCAAGAGGTTCAAGAGTACCTGCAGGGTCATTGAAAGTAATACCTTTCTTTTGATCACGATTAGATGATTCATCAAATACAACATGCATTGTTTCTTCTATAACTAGAGTTTTCATGTTAAATACCCTATATGCTTTGCTATATGATGAATATCCTAGGAATATGCCTTCATCTAATTTGGATGAAAATATTCCAAGATTATCCTTGGTATTCAGTATGAAGCATTTGCACCCGAATACTCTAAAATATCCAATTCTGGGTATTCTTCCATTCCATAGCTCATAAGAAGTTTTATTAGTTAAATGCCTTTTGTAAACACAATTTGCAATATAAGAAGCTGTATTAACGGCTTCTGCCCAAAAATAAGATGGTAAATCATATTCATTGAGCATTGTCCTAGCCATTTCAATTAAAGTTCTATTTTTCCTTTCAACTACACCATTTTTCTTTGGAGTTCTAGGAGCAGAAAAATTATGTGAAATGCCAAGTTCATTACAAAAACCTTCAAATTTTTCATTTTCAAATTCTTTGCCATGATCACTTCTAATAGATGTGATCACATATCCTTTTTCATTTTGAACTCTTTTTGTGTAACACCCCCACATTCAATATATGCACACTACAAACACCACAATGTAGTATACATGCACTAAACATAGGGATGCTACGGATTTTCTTTACATCCAAAACATTTTAAGCAATACCATAATCTTTCAGTTGTATACATTATAGAAAAATAAGTAATCAAGTTGTAATACAAAACCAAATAGATATATTTACATTTAGTTAATACGCAGTGGAATTTTATAAAATATTTACATGTATAAACTCTTTCAAATCCATGTTTATAGTTATACATATATTTACATTAAAACCAATACTTTACAAAATATAAAAGAAATATACATGATTGGCAAGTCTCTTCTGATCTTTAAGTTCCAAATCAACACTTCAACATCTACTCTCACTCGGTCTCGAAGAACCTTCAGGTTCAACTCTATCAACTCTATCACCTGCGCGATTAAACACTATCGCGCTAAGCCAAGGGCTTAGTAAGATAAAACATGCTAATGGTATGCTTTAATGTAATGCAATGCCACATATGTTATTGATAAGATCAACATCATAAATATAAAGTTAACCACATAATTATGCATCTCACAAATCATAGTCATATGAGCATACCACATTTCAACATCTTTCCACATTCATCATTAATCAATCATACTCAATATACAACATCTCATTTCATTAACTCATAACGTTATTTAGGACATTCATATAACCTTGACACCTATGGGCCCAACAAGTATTTAATACGATATTCAGAGTTCAGAGTTACTGCTTTGGTTCATAATCACAATAATCACGCCCGTAGGCAATATATATACATGTATCTCTATCCATGGATAGTGTAACAGACCCAGTCTCTTGGATCATCAACTCAACACATATGAGGAGATCCTCAACCCGGCAAGACTGTTACAAATCATATATCTCATATTCACAATTCTTATAGTGTAACAGACCCAGTCTCTTGGACCATCAACTCAACACATTTGAGGAGATCCTCAACCCGGCAAGACTGTTACCTTTCATCATTTCTTAGGCATGCCACCCAAATCCAGAACTCTGAAACTGAATAACATATTAAACAAACAATTCATTTATTATATAGTTACCATTTCCATTCTCAAATTCTCATCACATTTAGGCAAACATGCCTTCTTTCTTTCCATATCATCATCATAGCCAATCACAATGGCTTTGATATAACATTTCAATATACATTACTCATGAAACACATAACCATTCACAATGCATAACATAACATTGTTCAATCTCAACAATGCAATTAGGGCAAAGAATAATTTATATCATTCATAGCTTTAAGATCTTCTATATGCATTTGTTTAGGTCAATCATTGTTTAAATGTGTTTAGGTTTAGGTTTAGGTACCAACTTACCTTAAAAGGACCAAAACAATGCAAATAGAACAAAGTATAAAAACCCTAACTCACACATTTGAGGGACACGGGCAGCCACTTGAGGGACACGGCCAAGCTTGTGGCCGTGTCTCTCAACCTAAATTGACAGTAAGCAACACGGGCAAGGGACACGGCCAAGCTTGTGGCCGTGTCTCTCAACCAACAAATCACAGCAGCAGACACGGGCATAGGACACGGCCAAGCTAGTGGCCGTGTCTCCCAACACCAAAATCCAGTAGTGAACACGGGCACTAGACACGGCCGTGTCTCTCTCAAAGCAATCCAACACGCCCAAAATCACTTGGCTTGGCCGTGTCTCTCCTTTGTTTTGGCCGTGTCACTCAAATACACAACCCTAAAAATGGCCAACACCCTTCTAAAAGCATTTACACCCTTTTTACACAACAATCATCTCATTCAAATGGATACAATTCATGTTATAAACACATATCTTACATATTCACCCTAGTAATCACAATAACCATACATTAAATTCATACCAAACCAAAACCCTAAAAATACAACATCACTCCCATTTTCTCAAAATCAATCTCCACCTACTTACCATCTTCAATCTAAAACCATTAATAATTAACTCTTTGGCTTATAATCAAATTCAACACATTACAACCACATCAAATCATCATATCAACAAATCACAATTTCTTTTAAACCCAACTTCAAAATTTACAAAGGAAAAACAAGAGATTTCTTACCTTAAATTATAACACTTCTTGAATCAACACTTGATCACTTCAATCTTCCTACAATTGGAGCTTACTCTTCAAAGTCTTCTCTTTGTCTCTTTTGCTTTCCCTTTGTCTACGAGAATCAGCCAAAATGGAAAAGAAGAAGGAAATACATGGAGGAAATAAAGTCAACTCCACTTTAAATCTCCACCAAGAGATTTTATCCAAGCAATTACCAAAATGCCCTCAATCAAATAACTAACCTTTTGTCTCATCTAAGCCCTTATATGTAATTGCACATTCCACAAAAATATCTTCTTGCATTGACTCTATATTTGACCAATTTATATGTTATATATATCATCATATACAGAACATATACATTTGTCTCTAAACCCTATTTCTTTTCCCCAAAACACATAAATTCACAAACATTCACTTTCCAATATATACCAACAACAACAATAACAACAACATCAACAACATAATCAAAACTTCTAGGGCATATATGAGGATATTACATTTTGCAAACGTTTTGAAGTAATTAAAGGCTTCATTCTTTTGAGCTAAGAAATTAACCCATGTGAATCTAGAGTAATCATCAACAAGAACAAATGCATATGATTTGCCTCCTAAGCTTGTAACTCTATTTGGTCCAAACAAATCCAAATGAATGAGCTCTAAAGGTCTAGAGGTGCTTATAACACTCTTTGATTTAAATGAGCTTTGATGTTGCTTACCATGTTGACAAGGTTCACAAATCCTATCTTTGTCATATTTTATCTTAGGTAGGCCATCAACTAAGTTTTCATTGCAGATATATTTTAATTGATCCATACCAGCATGTCCTAGTCTTCTATGCCATAACCATGCATCATTATTAGTGGACATTAAACATTTAAATGTATGATTTGAATGTATGTTGATATTATAAGTGTTGTTTGTTCTAGTACCCTTAAATATGATCATATCATTTGAATTCGTGATCTTGCATTCTTTGGAATCAAAATTGACAAAGTATGCTTTATCACAAAGTTGACTAACACATAGCAAGTTATGTTTCAAACCATCAACAAGCCATACATCTTCTATTAAATCCTTACCAATATATCCAATGGAGCCAACGGCAAGAATTTTTCCTTTAGCATTGTTTCCAAAAGTTACATTACCTCCATGTTTGTAGGTAATACTTGTAAAGAGCTTTGCATTCCCAGTCATATGCCTTGAGCATCCACTATCCACAAGGCATGTGCTTTCGTTGATAGTAGATTTTAGGCATACCTGCAAGGCAATAGTGATCATCTTCTTTTAGGTACCCACATGAAGTTGGGTCCTTCATGGTTAGTAGTAAAAGTGCCTTCTAACTTGAGATGAGCCTTTCTTATATAACAAGAAAAATTTTTGTGTCCGAATTTCATGCAATATGTGCATTGCCATGGTATTCTATACTTCTGCATTTTCTTTTTGTATTTAAAGTATCATGCATACAACTACAAGTATGTGATTTCTTTTGTGCAAGTTTAGTGTACAAAAATGCATAATTATTTTTGGCTTTATTTCCTAGCAAACCATAAGAAGTTCTTTTGGTACTTTTAGACTTGGCATCTTTGATATGAACATCAGAAATTTCAATTGTAGATGCTTTTACAAATGTTGGTTTGCTTGGTGCAATGTTGGTTGAGCCATTGAATCCTAATCCATATTTTAAGGAAGGTGATCTTTGGTTATTAATTAATGTGTTTAATGCTTCCTTTCCTTTATAAAATCTGGAAATTGATTCTTTTAGTTCTTTTAGTTCATGCTTCAATGTTTCATTTTCTTTAATAACCTTTTCTAAGTCATGTGAGTTTTTATTTAACTCTCCTATCGTATTCATTAAGTGTTCATTTGAGGTTTTCAATTCTAAGGTAGAGTTCTTTAAGCATATAAAATCCTTTTCTAACTTAGAGTTTTTCTCTTTATAAAGCATCATTTTAGAAAAATATTTTTCTATTTTAAAGTTCATGTGCTCAATCAAATCACTATCATCTATATCATTTATATCATTATGTGCTACTTGATCAAAGGATTGAGTACTTACCTCATTGGAGTCATCTTCAATAGCCATGAGACACAGATTTGCAATTCCTTCTTCTTCTTCTTCTTCACTTGAAGAAGAGTCATCCCATGTGGCTTTGAGAGACTTTTTATTTTCTTTATCCCATTTCTTTTTGTTCTTTAGTTTGAAGTAATCCGATTTAATGTGACCAGTTTTTCCACATTCATAGCATTTTACCTCATTTTTCTTTTCTTTATCTTTGAAGGAGAATTTTGGAAGTGTACCTTTGTTTTCTTGTAATCTTTTCTTCCTTTTCCATTCATTGATTCTTTTTTAGAACATTGCCATTTCATCTTCATCATAAGTACCTTCATTTCTTGAGCTCTCAACTTCTTTGATTGCTTTGAGTGCAATTGGTTTTCTCTTTTCTTTTTCACCTTGATCTTCTTCTTTCTCACTGTGTAGCTCAAATGTGAGTAGTTTTCCAACTAGCTCGTTGGTTCTTAATGTGCTGAGATCATGAGCTTCTTCAATGGATGATACTTTTGATTCAAAGTTTTTTCTAGCTCTTAGTGCTCTCAAGATTTTACTGTTTACATCACCTTGATCATATACCTTGCCATACTTCTTTAGTTCATTGACAATAGCAAGCAAGCGATTGGTCATGTCGGTGACATTTTCATTTGATTTCATCTTGAATAGCTCATACTCATGGACATGCATTTGTTTCTTGGTAAATCTCACTTGAGTCATACCTTCATGGTAGTTTTCGAGTGTTTTCCAAATGCAATGTGCACAAGTTAAATGTTGAACTCTTCCACCTTCTTCTCTTGAAATGGAATTCATCAAGATGGAAGCGGCTCTATTGTTCTTGAATCGATCTTTGACATTGCTAGTTGACCATTGTGCTTTGGGAAGTGGAACTTGAATACCGTCAGCTTCATAAGAGGGAGGTTTCCACTCACTTTCCACGAAATCCCATAGTTCAATCCCTTCACTGTCTAGAAATAAATACATTTTGTGTTTCCAATATGAATAATCAGTTCCGTCAAAGTAGGGTCTAAGAATAGTGTTAAGATTTCCATGAGAGTTTGATGAAGAAGAAGTTGCAATAGTGGATCTAATTTCACAATTAAGTTTAAGAAATCTCATGCTTTGATACCATACCAAAAACCTTAATTCTCTCAAAACCAAATACAGTAAACCCTAATTTTCCTAAACCCTAAATTCTTAAAGCATCAAAACTTTATGACAAATTCAACAACACCCTAAACCTTAATCCAGTGAACTTAAAAATCCAATATAGTAAATCTAAATCCTAAAGCCATGATCCAGTAAACCTAAAATCACAATCCAGTAACCATGAATTATAAGCTCTAATGTCTTAAGATTTCAAAACCCTAATTTCATGATGTTACCCCTAAATCCTAATTTGATTAAACAAAAAACCCTTACTACTTTCTTAAATTCATAAAACCCTAATCCATTCAAATTTTTCAAAACCTTTACAGTAGTCTAAATAAATAATAATAATAATTCTAAAATCCAAAAACCCTAAATGTTGATTAAAGAACTTTAAATTGAGACATAAACCTAAATTTATATCCTTATTGCTTTATTTAATTTTAGATTTTATTGTGTAGTTTATTATATGTTTTGATGGTTGATTTATATAATTTCAATGCTTGATTTATTTAATTTATCATGGATGGATATTCTCCTTATTATTATGATTCTTATTTGTTTGTTTTAGTATTAAAATTGTAAGAGGTATGTTTCCACTATGTGGATACCTCATTAATTAATTACTATGTAATTTAAATTACTTTTATATTTTGGACCAATGTAAAGGATATGTTTCTACCTTTCGGTGGGTGTCCTATTTAGTTTAAACATGAACGATGTAAGAACATGTTTCCATCCTCAGATGGGTGTCCATTTATTTGCTTTGTTTGGAAATTGCTTTGATTATAATATAGCGATGCTTTATTTCAATTGTTGTGTGCAATATGGATAATATTGTTATGCTTAAAAATTTTATAATATTAAGACCTACAAAGGAGGCCAATTCCAATAAACCGGGCGTTGTGGGGGTGCTGGGCCATTTCTCACCTTCCCCACACGTACCCAACTTTTCGAACCCATTAGGGGGTTGAGGATTCCTTAGGAATCGAGTCATCCACCCCTTTCTTTTTCCCGGCCCGTCCGGGTGGCAACTCCATTTTATCCGGACTTAGGTCCGTGATCTCTAAGGCTCTAAGCCTAAATAGTGCTGAAGTCACAAGAACCATTCCACCGGGAGTGGGGGCAAAAATCCCAGCTCACAATATACAACCCTCAAAATTCTTTATTTACCAACACAAGTGTTATATATAAATGTATATAAATCAAAATACTTAAATCCATATTTATACATGAATGCAAATGGAATAATTAGCCTTGCGGCACCCTGAGTCACCATGTATCATCCACATCCCGGCACCCTCTCTGAACAATAACTATTTTACCTGTGCGATACAGACTATCGCGCTAAGCTTACAAGCTCAGTAGTACATATTTAAAAACAACGATAAATATTATACATCCATATATTCTTCTTTTTCTCAAAATTATGGCTTTACAATATTTTTTTTATAAAATTGTACACCCTTAATTTTTGCCCCAATTTGTTATGGTCCTAATTAAAGGATGCCAAAATAAATTTGATCCGACTTTAAATATTTAAACCTAGTTTATAATTTTTAAAAGGAGTCGGTTCGGATTAAAGAGGCATATATTTGATTGTAAAACCCTAAAACCAAGTGGAATTGGCCCAAATTAAATTTTTTCAGTTCATAAGTTAAAAAAGGTAAGAGTAATTTAATTGAGGCCGGCCTGGAGACAATAGGATGCTTCATGTCGACATTGGCATCCCAAGATCGACATGAGCATGCGTCATGTCAACTTGGGCAAGCTAGGTCAACATGAGCATGCTTCATGTTGACCTTGGGAGGCTAGGTCGACATGAACATGCCTCATGTCGACCTTGGCAGCCCAAGATCGACATGAGCATGCCTCATGTCAACTTAGGCAGCCCAAGGTCGACATGAGGTTGGTCTCATGTCGACCTAGGGCAACTAGGTTGACATGGGTTCAATATGTTTCCTAATTCAACTAGAATTTCTTTTAGGGACTATTTTATATTAGGTTAAGGATTCTGAGTGAGGTTTGGCTATAAGTAACAATGCTTTAGAATTCATAAGGAGGAGAAAAGATTAACAAGGGAACATTAAGAGGGGACGACAAGGAACATTAAGAAGATAGCAATGAGATGGCAACAAACAGAAAAGATTAGCATCAAACATTCATCGGTAATCAATCCATCAAAGACAGTAGTGCTGTCTTTGTTAATTGTTCATCCAGAAGTTAATTGTGGAGTAACCAACGAGTGGAGGTTTGATCTTTAATCATGAATTATTTATGTTTACAGTAGTTTTGTTTCTTTGATTAATAAGAACATGCATGCATGCAGTAACTTTGAACACACAGTAGCTTGATCTTTGAACATGCAGTAAATTGTTTTTTTGTTTTAATAACTTTAATCGTTTGTTTTGGTTTTTGTTTTAATAATTTTAATCTTTTGCTTTAATTATCACATTGATAAATTGGTATTCATAATCCCACTGGCATATTCTATAAAGCATAAAACTATCCAGTAGTCAACAATTAATTATTAAAATCCATCTTATTTACTTTAACTTCGAGAACCGTATGTTATTTCATTAAAATTCAAAACCTTAAACTATTTTTATCCAAAAGCCTAAACCATTTCATTATTAAACTCCAAAATATTGATTATTTTTCCAAAACCTTAATTTATTTTTCCAAATCCAAAATTGTGTTTTTTTTAGGCAGTAAGTCAATTCCAATAACCTTAATTCCAAAACCCTAATTTTAAAAATCCTAATTCCAAAAACCCTAATTCCAAAACCCTAGTTTTAAAAACCCTAATTCCAAAACCCTAATTCCAAAAGCCCTACTTCCAAAGCTTTAGTTTTAAAAAACCCTAATTCCAAAACCTTAGTTTTAAAAACCCTAATTCCAAAACCCTAATTTTAAAAACCCTAATTCCAAAACCCTAATTCCAAAACCTAGTTTCAAAAACCCTAAAAATCATAATTTCAAAACCTTAATTATAAAATTTTAGTTTCTAAAACCTAAATTTTGAAACCCTAAATTCAATTGATAATCCTTTAAAACCCTAAATTTACATATTTATTGCTTTATTTAATTTTAGATTTGATTATATAGTTTATTATATTTTTCAATGTTGATTTATTTAATTTATCATGGATGGATGTTTATTTTATATTTTGATTAATAACTTTGATGAATGATTTATTTATGGTGAATGGTTATTTACTTTTATCAATTTATTTAGATTTCCAAATGTTGGAAGAGGTATGTTTCCACTTGTTGGATACCACATTAGTTAAATATCATGTAATTAAATTTTCTTTTCTATTTTAGAACCTATGTAAAGGACATGTTTCTGCCTTTCGGTGGGTGTCCTATTTAGGCATGTGATGTAAGGACATATTTCCATCTTCGGATGGGTGTCCATTTATTTGTTTTGCTTGGACCTTGATTTTATTTTAATATAATGATGCTTTCTTTTAATTATTGTGTGTAATATGGATAATGTTGTTATACTTAAGAATTTTATAATATTAAGACCTGTAAAGGAGGCTGGTTCCAATAAACCGGGCGTTGTGGGGGTGCTGGGCCATTTCTCACCTTCCCCACACGTACCCAACTTTCCAAACCCATTATGGGGTTGCGAATTCCTTAGGAATCAAGTCATCCACCCCTTTCTTTTTTACCGGCCCATCCGGGTGGTGACTCCATTTTCTCCGGACTTAGGTCCGTGTTCTCTAAGGCCCTGAGCCTAAACAGTGTCGAAGTCGCAAGAACCATTCCACCGGGAGTAGGGGCAAAAATCCCCGCTCATAGTGGGGACTCCACTGGGGATAAGAGAAGTTGATTTCGTTGGTCTTTATATTATTCTATTCTTTCTTATAATGATATTATCGATTGCATCATATTAGTTTGCATCGTGTGCGTGAGTTAGGACACCCGTATTACCCGTGTTATGTTATGTAAGGGATACTATACTTTCACTCAAGCTATGGAGATCGAGCATGGCATAACCACTCATAGCCTTGTACCATTTGGTATATACTTGCTATGGGAACCTAAGCATTTTAACCCAAAGACTACAGCTCATGTAATTAGCCTAGTTACTTTCCTTAGGTTTTACCCCAAATGAATGTTGTTTGACTATGGTTGATTTATCTTGGCTTAAATCATGGCTTATTTGGTTTTTTCTTTTTCTAATATGACCTAAGTATATTGTAAGCTTAAAATAAATTTTTCTTTAAAATCTAAAAGACCAAAGCTATTTTCAAAATTTTTCAAGATGGTCTTTGGACATAAGACTTTTCTAAAAACAAATCAAAAATTCTTTGCCCCATGGCCCAAATACTAAGCCCAAAAGCCACTTTTCTAAAATCTTTTACAATGGGCTTAGAAACAAAATTATTTTCATCCAACCATTTTCTTACAAAGAGCATGCAAATTATTTAGGTCAATTAAGAAATACCAAAAATCAATTGTGAGCCTAGTTTATACTAAGAAATAATTAATCATAGGCTTGTGTTTGGCATGAATCATTAGTTACTTCTTCAAGTGAGAAATCTTTTTTATAATAAACCTCTTAATTTAGTTTTAATCCAATATAGCATAGAAGCTACTATAGTTGGTTGAATGGATTAAAACCTAATTAATGGGAATTATTGTGAACTGATTTCTATTTTTGAAAATATAACTATTGGTTAAAACGTCCGAGGGAATTATTCAAAAATAAGATACCCCATGTTGGTATTTTGTTAACCATATTACCTAGGAAAAGAGACTCGCCATTTGTGTGTCGATGTTATAAGTTTGGAAGGAACGTCCTAATTATCTTTCTTTGTTGATTGTTTGTGCATACATGCATACATTTGCATCTCATATCATTGATCCTTTCTGGCTTATAGACCTGAAGTACAACAATTTAAGAGCATACAACGATACCACCTACAACATTGATTTTGATTCAAGCACTTCATTGGAAGGATGGATGCGAACCAGCTAAGGGACATAGTCGATGAAGTTGTCAAAGCAAGGATGGCCGAGCTACAAGATCAATTGGTTGAAATTATGAGGACCCAGTTGATTCAAATTCTAGAGATAATCAATAATGCTAATGAGGCATCCCCTATTGACATAAGAAAGAAGGAAAAGGCAGCATTAACAAGGAACATGTCCACTAATAGAGATCGAATGAAAAATGAGAGATCAATCCCTATTCTACAAGACCAACCGAACCATGTGCTATCTAAGTGGAGCAATAAGAGCAGCTATCACCCTGGTGGGCAAAGTCAAATGGAAAGGGGAGGTGTTGAGAAAGATGCAACAACTAAGCCAACAAAGAAGTGTAAATTTTCAGACTTAAGGGAGCCTTTGTCAAAGATGTTAGAAAATCTAATGAAAATGGATTTACTACAACCATTGGCACCTCGGCCTCTACATAAGCCTCTACCACCAAATTTTGATGCCAAGGTTTTCTGTCAATTTCATCAAATGCAAGGGCATGAGACAGATAAATGTGTTTGATTAAGGCATGAAATCCAAGATTTGATTGACAGTGGAAAGCTGCCTGAGCCTGATAAGCCCAACACTAAGAATAATCCTCTGCCTAAATTTGGAAGGGCACCATCGCTTACAACCTTCATGAAGAGTTTTATCTTGTCACCTTGTCATGATATGGATAGAGAAGCTGCTAAAGATGATGATGAAGCAATGATCCTTGATGATGCAAAAAATCCTTGCCCTTGAGATGAAGCATCTTTGACTCCAACTCAACAAACTTTCCTTAGCTTGAATGTTGCTTTTCAATCTTACTTTCTTTAATATTTTGGAACTATTGTGCTTTTCAAACTTAAAGTTGCTTTAGATAAATTATTTTCATCAAAATTTTGTTGGTCTTTGTTCATTTTGGTGCTCAACCAATGAGGAATCCAGCTTGATATTTATAAATTAATGTATCTAGGCATCATGACTTGAATGACTTTACTAGGTGAAGGGAATTACTCTATAGCATTGAGTTGTGTATGCTTACTTAGAGAGGGCTCCTGCATAATTATCTTTGTTTAGGTCCTAGTCAGTCTTAGAACATGCTTTGACAAACTTTCAAGGCAAAATTGAACTCTACTTATTTAAGGGAGAGATGATCTAGGCATTGTTTGGTTAGCCAACAACTAGTATCTACCTAATTAGATATCAATCTCTAATTGTCCCTTTGAGCCTTCATAAAATTTTAGCTTTCTTTTCATTGGCATATAACCTTGACAACCTACCCTGAGCTGTTGTGATACTTTTGACAAATCTTATGATTACTAATATGAAAAGGCAAGAAGATCAAAGAAAGCAATGAATAGTCAAGATCATTGAAGTTCTCAAGACCATAAGGATAGTTGATATTTTTAAGACCATAAAAGTAGTTGAAGTTTTCAAGACCATAAGGGTAGTTGAAGTTCACGTAATATCTCTAATATATCAAGACAATATTAGAGTAACAAATGATTTATCCCTGTTAAAGAAGATCTATGTTACTCCACTCATCCATTATTGGAATCCCAAGTCGGTACAAACAAGACAAATCTTTTAGAGCTAGAACCGAAAAAAAAGAAGGAAAAAAAAGAGAAGAAAAGAAACCAAAAAAAACAAAAGAAAAGAAAAGAAAAGGAAAAAAAAAGAGAAAAAAGAAAAGTAAAAGGAAAAAGAAAACACAAAATGGTTCAAAAAGCCGACTGAGTTCTCTTTTACCTAAAGCAGCAAAAGGCTTCCATAAGGACAGTTTGACTTGAATTTGTCCAACCCAACCAAAGATTCAACCAAAATGGGAGAAAAGGAGGAAGACCATTCACTTCTTGAATGTTCTGTACTTAACAGTCCTATAAGGAAGAAGGACAAAATGATAAAATGCTCAAAGAAAGGGAAGAGTAATGAAAGAGAAAGAAGAAGGAAGAGTAAGAAAAATAAAAAGAAAGAAAAGGGAGACGAAGAGAAGAAACAAATTTGGGAACCAAACTTTTTGGAAAGGCAAAGACTATCCCAATCAAGAACCAGATTAATGCCAAGAAGATAGAAGGAATTTGGAGTCTAGCAAAATTGCCTCCAAGCTGCCTAAAATTCAAACAAGAAATTTAAAGTGTGAGAATTTGTCCATTGTGTCACATCAGCTCCTATCTCAAAATGGCCTTCATTTAACCCATGTTCCTCATAGACCCCATTTCAAGCCTATCAAAGACCTATTGATCTCTCTTGGTAGGTAGAGTCTATTAGTGGAGATAGTTTGGATAAGCATGCATATGAGATAGACAGTATTTAAACTCAAATGAGACCTTTGGCCAAGTAATGTGCATGTGCCTATCTGAAGTGCAACAATTCTTGCTTAAATAGAATTGATTCCTGAGTTTAGTACAATAACTAGGGTTGTCATGTTATAGATATCTTAACTTGGAAAAATCAAGTCCTGAAGTACATTGACATTGAATTGGAAAAGCCAACATTTGATTTCAAATTCAAAAAAATAAAAAATAAAAAATAAAAAAAAATTATGTTTTTTTCATACAAAGCCTTCAAGCTAAGGGGAGTATATTGAACTGTCAAACCTCTAAAGGACACATTGGGCAAAGGAAATTATTATTGACAAAATTATGAAGAAACTACCAACCGACATGCTGAAATATAGTTTGAAATGGATGCATCCCTGACTCTACTGCTTAGGGTCTCCACCACTCATGTTTTCAACATCTTGAAGATAAAAGCCACAAATGCAAAGCTTTCAATCATTCCAATGCAAGACTTGAACAAGCGTCAAAAGGGAACCAATGAGAACCCTTCTACCGATCACCTCAATCTGTGAGTCAATGGGATGACTATAAGTATTATTCATGCATATCATGCATACATGAGCATATCACATCACACTTTCTTGTCTTGTATTGTCTATTCCTTTTCAAAGTGAACAGCAAATACCTTGTGAAGTAAAGAATCAAAAGAAGATATTGACTCAAGGGGGCATGGAAAGCCTATTCACTTGTGGAAGCTCCAGTCGTTTTGCAAAGAGAAGAAATACGTGCTTGTACAAAGAGCTAGACAACAACAACATCAATCAGAGGGCGCAGGTGAGGATATAAGGTCCAATTAAAAATAGATGAATTTTTGCAAAAGAAGAACAAAAAGAATGGAACATTAGAACTATCAAAAGAATGATGACGCAAATGACAAAAGATCAGTCTAGATAGAAGAGCTGAAGCCAATATAAGACTCGATCTCAAAGGATAAAGATCCATTTACCAAGGTGAAGACCCGATCCAAAAGGATGAAGATCCATTTGCAAGGGTGAAGACCCGATCCCAAAGGATGAAGATCCATTTGCAAGGGTGAAGACCCGATCTCTCAAAGGATGAAAATCCATTTTCAAGGGTGAAGACCCGATCTCAAAGGATGAAGATCCATTTTCAAGGGTGAAGACCCGATTTCAAAGGATGAAGATCCATTTTCAAGGGTGAAGACCCGATCTCAAAGGATCAAGATCCATTTTGATGGTGAACAATCACATTGCATAGAACAGCCGGAGCAGTCAGACTTCTCAACTAAAAGGTTAGTCAAATTCATTCTCGGGTCCAAGTACCCAATCTTGGCTCTAAATACCCAAATCAAACCCAAAACAAAACCTCAACAATCTAAAAAATTAAGTCTTATTGCTTTTCACTCTCTTTTGCTGGAGTCTCAGATCGTTTAAGCAGGGGGCAAACTGTAGACCCTAAATTTTTACCCCAATTTGATATGGTCCTAATTAAAGGATGCCAAAATAAATGTGATCTGACTTTAAATATTTAAACCTAGTTTATAATTTTTAAAAGGAGTCGGTTCAGATTAAAGAGGCATATATTTGATTATAAAACCCTAAAACCAAGTGGAATTGGCCCAAATTAAAATTTTTTTGTTCATGAGTTAAAAAAGGTCAGAGTAATTTAATTGAGGCCGGCCTGGAGACATTAGGATGCTTCATGTTGACCTTGGAAGCCCAATATCGACATGAGCATGCCTCATGTCAACTTGGGCAAGCTAGGTCGACATGAGCATGCTTCATGTCGACCTTGGGAGGCTAGGTCGACATGAACATGCCTCATGTCGACCTTGGCAGCCCAAGATCGACATGAGCATGCCTCATGTCGACTTGGGCAGCCCATGGTCGACATGAGATTGGTCTCATGTCGACCTAGGGCAACTAGGTCGACATGGGTTCAATATGTTTCCTAATTCAACTAGAATTTATTTTAGGGACTGTTCTATATTAGGTTAAGGATTCTGAGTGAGGTTCGGCTATAAGTAAAAATGTTTTAGAATTCATAAGGAGGAGAAAAAGATTAACAAGGTAACATTAAGAGGGGATGACAAGGAACATTAAGAAGATAGCAAAGAGACGGCAACAAATAGAAAAGATTAGCATCAAACATTCATCGGTAATCAATACATCAAAGACAGTAGTGTTGTCTTTGTTAATTGTTCATCCAGAAGTTAATTGTGGAGTAACTAACGAGTGGAGGTTTGATCTTTAATCATGAATTATTTATGTTTACAGTAGTTTTGTTTCTTTGATTAATAAGAACATGCATGCCTGCAGTAACTTTGAACACACAGTAGCTTGATCTTTGAACATGCAGTAAATTGTTTTTTCGTTTTAATAACTTTAATCATTTGTTTTGGTTTTTTTTATAATAACTTTAATCTTTTGCTTTAATTACCACATTGATCAATTGGTATTCGTAATCCCACTGGCATATTTTATAAAGCATAAAACTATCTAGTAGTCAACAATTAATTGTTAAAATCCATCTTGTTTACTTTAACTTCGAGAACCGTATGTTATTTCATTAAAACTCAAAACCTTAAACTATTTTTATCCAAAAGCCTAAACCATTTCATTATTAAATTCCAAAATATTGATTATTTTTCCAAAACATTAATTTATTTTTCCAAATCCAAAATTGTGTTTTTTTAGGCAGTAAGTCAATTCTAAAAACCTTAATTCCAAAACCCTAATTTTAAAAACCCTAATTCCAAAACCCTAGTTTTAAAAACCCTAATTCCAAAAACCCTACTTCCAAAACCTTAGTTTTAAAAACCCTAATTCCCAAACCCTAATTTTAAAAACCCTAATTCCAAAAACCCTACTTCTAAAAACCCTAACTCCAAAACCCTAATTCCAAAACCCTAGTTTCAAAAACCCTAAAAATCCTAATTTCAAAACCTTAATTATAGAACTTTAGTTTCTAAAACCCTAAATTTCGAAACGCTAAATTCAATTGATAATCCTTTAAAACCCTAATTTTACATATTTATTGCTTTATTTAATTTTAGATTTGATTATATAGTTTATTATATTTTTCAATGATGATTTATTTAATTTATCATGGATGGATGTTTATTTTATATTTTTATTAATAGCTTTGATGAATGATTTATTTATGGTGAATGGTTATTTACTTTTATCAATTTATTTAGATTTCCAAATGTTGTAAGAGGTATGTTTCCACTTGTTGGATACCACATTAGTTAAATATCATGTAATTCAAATTTCTTTTCTATTTTAGAACCTATGTAAAGGACATGTTTCTGCCTTTCGGTGGGTGTCCTATTTAGGCATGTGATGTAAGGACATGTTTCCATCTTCGGATGGGTGTCCATTTATTTGTTTTGCTTGGACCTTGCTTTGATTTAAATATAATGATGCTTTCTTTTGATTATTGAGTGTAATATGGATAATGTTGTTATACTTAAGAATTTTATAATATTAAGACCTGTAAAGGAGGCCGGTTCCAATGAACCAGACATTGTGGGGGTGTTGGGCCATTTCTCACCTTCCTCACACGTACCCAACTTTCCGAATCCATTAAGGGGTTAGGGATTCCTTAGGAATTGAGTCATCCACCCCTTTCTTTTTTCCCAGCCTGTCTAGGTGGCGACTCCATTTTCTTCGGACTTAGGTCCGTGTTCTCTAAGGCCCTGAGCCTAATCAGTGTCGAAGTCGCAAGAACCATTCCACAGGGAGTGGGGGCAAAAATTCCCGCTCACAAAAACCTTTGTTAATTTTATTATTCCATACCTTATATATAAATATATCACCAAATTCTAAAATATAAGCACATTCACATACTCATTGGCTCATTTCCCCTATACAATTACCAATTCTAATACACACATTATCAATTCCATGACCCAACTCTGTTCAGGTCATTTCATTCTTTATAACTAGCTTTGCTCAAGTCTTTGGGCATATGCTTTATCATTCTCAACTTTCTCTAGACAAATAATTGAATAGGATTGGGAATCACACAATACTCATGATTTAGTCTCAACCCATCACTATACATTATTCATCTTGAAATCATCATATTGTCTCGCATGTCTTATCTTATCACAACTCATTCATCATATACCATTATCCATAACATAATACATATATACACATAAACATATTACAAACACACACATTGGGCCCAAATAACCTTAAAAAGTCTAAAGATATTGTTATGGTCTATCAAGACACTAGGGATCCAAGTGTTGCATTCGTCCCCTGTTGACACCTCTATGTCTAAACCCCAAGGCAAAAGTTAGTGACACCTAGTGTCTAGCCCGAAGGCACATCATATCATAAGTGACACCCAGCGTCTAGGCCGAAGGTAAATCATTTAAATAATACCAAAAACAATTCTCTAGAATAAGATACTATACAAGGCAAACACGCACTTTATATACTTTATTACTTTAGCATAACCAATCCCTTTATAGTTTAATTTTCAACACTTTTATATCATTTTTCTCAATTTCTTCATTTCATACCCATTTTCCATTCCCAAGTGATCATACCGTGCTATGATCACTTTCACATTTCAGATTTCCACATTTACACCAACATACTCATATTACACATCACAATACCTATTACATTTCATCACACTATCATATTTTTATATCACATTTCCCCTTTTCTCACAATCATATTTTTACATCACATTTCCTCTTTTCTCAAATCTTAACATTTTTTTACATATTTAGCTATTTCCCATAATTTGTCATATTTTACCATTTTCCATGTTTCTCACACACATTATTATTTTCTTTTTACAATTTTCACTACTTATATATTTGTAGACCCATAATTTTGGCCCTAGGCAAGTATGACCCCAATTGATTGAGGCCAAGTCAAATTCGGTCCATTCTTAATGGGTTAAACCTAGTTTAAAGCTTTAAATTGGATCGGCCCAATTTTATGACCAAAATTAACCCAGTTGAATATTTAAAGTCTTCTTTAGGTCGAATTCAAAGTAAGAAAGAAGTTCAGTTTGGTTTAATTCGGTATGGGCATAGCCCAATTTGAATTGGATTCTCCAATTCGATATGAGCCCATACCATATCGAATTGGACATTGTCCAATTCGGTTTGAGTGAGAACAAATCTAATTGAAAAACCTCCAATTTGATATGAATATGTCCATATCGAATTGAAGCAAGTCCAATTCGATATGAAGATGTGCCCAATTCGATTTATATCAATTTGGATGCATTTTAATTCAATATGAGCCTTACTTTTAGTCCTTAATTGGGGCTAAATTCAGTTTAATTTTGGTTTAAATTCTAATTGCACTCCGATAAGAAAAAAAAAAGAGTTTGAAAATTAGGGTTTTTAAGCGGCATTAACCTACTTATTGCCTATAAATACAATTTTAGAAAATAATGGGGGACAAACAATTATAAAAAAGTGAAAGAGAAAAACTAAGCAAAATCACAAAGGCAAACAGAAAGCAAAGCATCAAGAGAGATAGTTGCTTAAACACAAGTGATCCTTGGATCATTGAGCTTCTAACCAAAATCAACATTGGTCTAGGTAGAAAGCAAAACAAAGAGCTTGGTTAAACATATTCAATTTCGTGGAGCCAACAACGCAAGTTCAGTTTTTCACACTCAATTTGATTAAATCATCATTGTTTATTTTTTATTCTTCAATAATTTTTATTAATTGTTGTTTGAAGTTAATTATTTAATTGTTAAACATACATAAAATAGGTTAAATCATGGATTTCATCCGATCCAAACCTAAACAACATGATTTAATGCAAGTTGTTTGGAACCAAAAACCCTAAACTTACATTATTTTAATCCAAGCATAATATTTTATTTTTAGGTTACTAATTTATTTCTCAAAACCCTAATTTCTATCCAAAACCCTAGTTTTACATACTTTGACCATAAACCCTAAATTTATTCCTTAAATTCTAATTTTATTTCCAAAATCATTAAAACCATGTTTTTAATTCACATGTAAAACCATAGTTTATAAATACAAAACCCTAACTTGTAAGTATAAAATCCTAGTTTTGATAAAATCCCTAATTTTACATGTTTAATCATTATTTAGCTTAAAAAAAATCCAATTTCAGTAAAAAGCCCTAATTTGATCAATGGAAAGCCCTAAAACCCTAATTTCATATTAAAACCCTATTTTTGCAATTTAATCATAGTATAATGGTGGAATCCTAGTTTTAATTACTGATTTATTGTTACTTGTTTATGATGGATGATATGATTTGCTTATTTAATTGAATTTTTGTTTATTTGTTATTTGGGTTTAAAAATTGTAAAAGGCATATTTCCACTTTGTGGGTGCCTTGTTTATTTAATCTGTTTCTTTTATCTTATTTGTTTTTGGGGATTGATGCAAGGGAAACGTTTTCACCAATTGGTGGGTGTCTTAATTTATTTACTTATATTTTGGACATTGGACATTATAAGGGCATGTTTCCATCCTTGGATGGTTGCCCATTTTGTTTGATTTATTTCTAATAATATGATGAAAATTTATTTCCTTTCTAATTGCATGTAGTATGGATGGTATGATGTTAAGTTGGGAATTTAATAATATATGGATGGTACCTCTGCAGCATAGAAACATGGAAGACAGTATGGATTCTATCCAATTCAGGCGGCAAAGCAAGTCGATAAGCAACTGGTCCAACTCTCTCTAAAACCACATAAGGTCCAATAAAACAAGGACTCAGCTTCCCTTTACGGCCAAATCTCAAAATCTTTTTCCAAGGAGACTTTTAAAAATACTTTATCTCCAACATTATATCTCTCCTCTTCAAATTTGAATAAGATTTCTACCGATCTGAAGCTGCTTTCAACCGATCCCAAATTGTTTTCACTTTCTCTTCCATTTCTTTAATCAAATCGGGACCAATCAACTTGCCTTCTCCAACTTCATTCCTACATAGAGGCATCCTGCATCTTCTACCATACAATGCCTCATATGGTGCCATTTCAATACTAGATTGATAACTGTTGTTGTAAGCAAATTCCATCAATGGCAAGAATCTATCCCAACTTCTAGAGAAATCAATGACACAGCTTCTCAACATATCCTCTAAAATATGTATCACTCTCTCTGACTGCCCATCTGTCTGCAGATGAAAAGCAGTGCTAAAGTGCAATCAAGAACCCAAAGCACCATGCAAAGTCTTCCAAAACCTCAAAGTGAATCGGGGATCTCGATTAGACACCAAAGAAATTGGAACTCCATGCAATCTTACAATTTCATTAATATACAGCTCAACCAACTTCTCCAAAGAATAGTCCATTCTAACTGGAAGAAAATGAACTATCTTCATTAATCGATCAATAATCATTCGAACGGCATC
This sequence comes from Garcia nutans, assembly GCA_947685225.1. Lineage (NCBI taxonomy): Eukaryota > Viridiplantae > Streptophyta > Magnoliopsida > Malpighiales > Euphorbiaceae > Garcia > Garcia nutans. Next base: position 30,546,263 of record CANTUV010000011.1, on the reverse strand, counting down.
ATGCTTCCTCTGAGTCAATGGCAAACCAGTCACAAAATCCATTGTCACTCGCTCCCATTTCCACTCAGGCACCGATAAAGGTTGGAGCAACCCGGTAGGAACTTGGTGCTCGGCCTTCACTCTCTGATAAGTAAGACATTTGGATACAAACTCCGCTATATCTCTCTTCATACCTGACTACCAATAGTGTTACTTCAAATCATGATACATCTTAGTACTTCCAGGGTGCATAGCAAAAGCCGACTGATGTGCTTCCTCTAAAATAATCTTTCTCAACCTTGCATCATCAGGAACACACAATCTATCTTTGTACCAAAGGCTACCATCATCTCTCACAAGAAAATCTCAGCTCTCCCTCTTTTGGCAATCCGATACAACTTTCTGAATTTTCTCATTAGCCAACTGAGCCTCTTTAATCTGATCTCACAACACCGATCTCAAATGCAACTGAGCCAACAATGCACCATCATCACATGATTCAAAACTAACATGCAACGCTCTCAACTCAACAAGCAACAAGAGCGAATAAATAGTCAAACCTGCTAAAGACTTCCGACTCAAGGCATCAGCAACTACATTTGCCTTACCAGGATGATAATCAATCAAACAGTCATAGTCTTTGATAAACTCCAATCACCATCTCTGCCAAAGATTCATCTCTCTCTGAATCCCCAAGTATTTCAAACTCTTGTGATCTATATAGATGAAACACTTCTCTCCATACAAGTAGTGTCGCCAAATCTTCAAAGCAAACACTATAGCTACAAACTCCAAATCATGCATCGGATAATTAAGCTCATGCGGCCTCAACTGCTGAGAAGCATAAGCTATGACTCTACCCTCCTATATCAAAACACAACCTAAACCACAATGTGAATCATCACTGTAAATCACATATGGTTTATCTTCCACATGCAATGTAAGAATAGGAGCTTGAGTCAACATCTCCTTCAACTACTCAAAACGTACTTGACACTGATATGTCCACACAAATCTAAATCCCTTCTGAAGTAATCTAGTGAGTGGAGTATCTATCAAAGAAAAACCTTTCACAAAACCGTCGATAATAGCCTGCCAAATTTAGAAAACTTCTAACTTCAGTCACTGACTTTGGTGGACTCCAATTCAAAATGGCCTCAACTTTACTCGGATCAACTCTTATACCATCTGTTGACACCACATGACCGAGAAAAGTCACTTGATTAAGCCAAAACTCGCACTTAGATAGCTTAGCATACAACTGCTTCTCTCTCAAGGTCTGCAACACCATCCGCAAATGCTTGTCATGCTCCTCCTTATTATGTGAATAAACCAAGATATCATCAATAAAAACCACGACAAACTGATCTAGATAGGGTCTAAACACCCTATTCATCAAATCCATAAAAGCTGCTAGTGCATTCGTCAATCCAAAAGGCATCACCAAAAACTCATAATGCCCATATCTTATGCCGAAAGTTGTCTTAGGAACATCTTCCTCTCTGACTCTAAACTGATGGTACCCTAATCTCAAATCAATCTTGGAAAACACTGCTGCTCCCTTTATCTGATCGAAGAGATCATCAATCCTAGGCAAAGGGTACTTATTCTTGATAGTCACCTTGTTCAACTGCCTATAATCAATACACAATCTTAAGGTACCATCCTTCTTCTTTACAAACAAAATTGGTGCTCCCCACGGAGACACACTAGGGCGAACAAACCCTTTATCCAACAACTCTTGTAACTGCACCTTCAACTTTTCTCAACTCAGTAGGTGCCATTCGATAGGGAGTAATAGAGATGGGAGTGGTACTAGGCAACAAATCAATACCAAACTCAACATCTCTCTTAGGGGGTAACCCTGGCAACTCCTCAGGAAAAACATCTAGGAATTCAGCAACTGTGGGTATACTATCAAGCTGAGAACCCACTACTCTGGTATCCACAACATGAGCAAGATAAGCATCACACCCTTTTTGAATCAACCTCCTAGCTACAGCAATTGAAACAAACATGGATGCAATATGTCTCTGTTCACTAGATCCCATAACACTTCTACCATCACCTGTTCTCAGGGTAACACACTTCTTTTGACAATCTACTATAGCTCCATGCTTAGACAACCAATCCATGCCTAGAATCAGAACATACTCCTTAAAGGGCATTTCAATCAAATCACCAAGAAACTCCTCATCTTGTACCACAACTAAACTATCATGATGCACCTTGCTAACTACCACACTATGCCCTAAAGGATTTGTCACCAACACATCAAATCCTAGGGACTCTGAATGCAATTCAGTCACAGGCAAGATAGATGCACTTATGTATGAATGAGTATATCCTGGATCAATCAAAACAAGAACTGAAATGCCAAATAAAGAGAATGTACCCACAATGACTGCTGAAGCATCCGGTTGCCTCTGCATCACATACACTCTCTGAGATGATCCAGCCTCATCTAGCCTACTACCTCCGGATGTAGAGCCTCCTCTCTGATTGATCCCAGGTCGACCACCTCTACTGAAGCCTCTACCCCCTCGACCACCTCTACTAACACTAGGTCAAGAAGCTACAGTATTAGTCTATCTATCCTCATGTAGCTCAGGGCAATCATTGATAAAATGAGCTGGTGACCCACATCTAAAACATACTCCTGATCCACCCGTCTTCCAACAAGCACCCCCATGTGCCCTACCAAAATTGACACATGTAGGTAGAATGGATCTCTAAACCATTGGAGTTGGAGCACTCTCTACAGAAATTGTAGGTCTCGGTCTCTGCCTCTGATACTGAACTGACCTACCCGACTGCCTCTGGCTCCTACTGAACCTCAGAACAAAACTTCCTCGGCCTCTCTTCATAGATGAAGACCCTGCCTCAAACTGGGGTCTCCTAACTCTGGTCTCCTCCTCAATAGCAGCTGCTACAATACCCTGTGCTCTCTCAACACTTCTAGCTGCTGTAACCAATTGAGAAAAGTCTTGGCACCTGTGAGCGAGGATTTTTTCCCTCACTCCTGGTGGAATGGTTCTTGCGACTTCGGCACTGTTTAGGCTCGGGGCCTTAGAGAACACGGACCTAAGTCTGAAGAAAATGGAGTCGCCACCCGGACGGGCAGGGAAAAAAGAAAGGGGTGAATGACTCGATTCCTAAGGAATCCCCAACCCCTTAATGGGTTCAAAAAGTTGGGTACGTGTGGGGAAGGTGAGAAATGGCCCGGCACCCCCACAACGCCCGGTTCATTGGAACCGGCCTCCTTTGTAGGTCTTAATATTATAAAATTCTTAAATATAACAACATTATCCATATTGCACACAATAATTAAAAGAAAGCATCAATATATTAAAATTAATGTAAGGTCCAAGCAAAACAAATAAATGGACACCCATCCGAAGATGGAAACATGTCCTTACATCACATGCCTAAATAGGACACCCACCGAAAGGTAGAAACATGTCCTTCACATAGGTTCTAAAATAGAAAAGCAAATTAAATTACATGATATTTAACTAATGAGGTATCCAACAAGTGGAAACATACCTCTTACAACATTTGGAAATCTAAATAAATTAATAAAAGTAAATAATCATTCATCATAAATAAATCATTCATTAAATATCAATAGAAAGTAAATATCCATTCACGATAAATTAAATAAATCAAGTATTGAACTTAAATAAATTAAGGCATATAAAATAAATCAAAGCATAATCAAATATAGAATTGAATAAGGCAAATATAAATCTAAATTATAGCCACTGTTTCCATTTAGGGTTCTTTATTTCATATGTTTAGGGTTTTGGATTTTCATAAGTTTAAGCTACTGTGACTTTTAAAGAATTAAAATAAATTAAGGATTTTATGTTTTAAAAGTTTGGTAAGACATTTTGATTAAACAAATTAAGGTTTGAATGGTTAAATCATAAAACTAGGGTTTTGGACACTTTAAAACACTTTGATTTATGATTTTTGATTTATTGCATTGTGTTTTTAAGCTACTGTGTAAAGTTATATTTGTATTTATATAATTTTTAAGGTTTTAAGGATTAGGGTTTATAAAAAAAATTAGGATTTAAGGTTTTAAAAGGGTTAGTGCTCACTATTTTAGGTTTTGGAGTTGAATTAGGGTATTAGGATTTAAAATTAGGGTTTCGGGTGATGAATCAGTTTTTAGAATTTGGAAATCAATTTGATAATTTTATGAAGTTTTATGAATTTAAATAAACGATTTAAATTTATAAAAATAGAAAAGATATTTGTTAAGGTTTGTTGAAAGAAACAGAACCATGTTTAAAATTTTGAAAGAAACATAATCAAATTTTGGTTTTATTGAAAAATATGATCAATTAGGGTTTTAAGATTTTGTAGAAGTAAAAATAATAATTTTAAGCCTTTTTAGAAAATAAAGCAACGGATTAGTGTTTTTAACTTTAGAAAAACTAAATTAAAGTTCTAAGGTTTTTAATTTTGAAAAAAACAATTTCCTAGTTTTAGCTACTATGAAAAAATAACCAAAGAATTTAATACATACCTCCTTTTGATAGTTCCTCCAACAAATAATTCTTCTTGGATGAACAAGAACAAAAAAAGTCTTTTTGCCTTTGAATTGCTTAAATCATTTTTCTGCTCCCTCAAAAAATCAGCTTGATTCAAGTTGATTTCCTTCACGGATTCAAATTCACTTTTGTTCATGCTTCTTTTCCCAATTTCTAATTACCTTTCCTCCCTTTTTGTGTTGTTATTCATAGAAGTTTTTTATGGTTTTTCCTAGTTACTCATGACATACAATATTTAATAAGAAAAGGAAATCGAAACCTAATTGTATTAGGTTTCGAAAAATTTGCGTCGAAAAATTTCGCTGGAGGAAAAAAAACTGCTGCGGAAAAATTGCACTGGCAAAAAAATTTACGGCAGGAAAAATTACACTGGCAAAAAAATTTGCCGCAGTTGGCTGCGGCAAGGGGGGAATAGACCTGCAGGCCATTTCGCCCTCAGGAAACTCCTGCGTGCGAAATGGCCCACGGCCAAGCCCGCTGGAATTTTCGGCGATGATTTTTTTGTCGTTGACTTTTATTTTTATTTTTATCTTTATTTTTTTATTTTTATTTGTTTATTTTTATTTTTATTAATAAAAATTAAATAATAAAGCAAAAATTATTTAATTAAGATAACAAAAATTATTTTGGACCAATTAAAATATATAATACAACACAAAAATTATTTTAGACTAAATAAAATATATTGGACCGGACTGGGTAAAAAATTAAGGGTCTACAGTTTGCCCCCTGCTTAACTGATCTGAAACTTTAGTGAAAGAGAGTGAAAAGCAACAAGACTTAATTTTTGAGATGGTGGAGGTTTTGGGTTCTGGACCCGGTTCGAGTTCTAGACTCAAGGATAATTCTAGGTTCTGGACCTAAAAAAAATTTGGGTTCTGGACCCGAACTAAATTCTGGACATGGAAATAAGTCTAGATTCTGGACCTAATGGTAAATTTGGATTCTGGACCCGAGCTAAGTTCTGGACTTAGGAACAATTCTAGGTTTCGAACCTAATGGTAATTTGGGTTCTGAACCCGGTTCGAGTTTTGGACTCAAGGATAATTCTAGGTTCTGGACCTAACGGTACTTTGGGTTCTGGACCCAAGCTAAGTTCTAGAGTTAGAAGTAATTCTAGGTTCTGAACCTAAAGAAAATTTGGGCTCTGGACCCGAGCTAAGTTCTGGATTTAGGAACAATTCTAGGTTCCGGACCTAATGGTAATTTAGGTTTTGGACCCGGTTCTAGTTCTGGACTCAAGGATAATTCTAGGTTCTGGACCTAATGGTACTTTGGGTTCTGGACCCGAGCTAAGTTCTGGACTTAGAAGTAATTCTAGGTTCTTGACCTAAAGATAATTTGGGTTATGGACTCGAGCTAAGTTCTGGACTTAGAAATAATTCTAGGTTCTGGACCTAAGGTTAATTTGGGTTCTGATCCCGAGCTAAGTTCTAGACTTAGAAATAATTCTAGGTTCTGGACCTAAGGAAAATTTGGGTTTTGGACACGAGCTAATAATTTTTATTTCAAAAAGTTTGGCTAATTTTTATGCATATGTCTTCTTATTGCCCCCTGGGTATAAAAATATTTATATACTGTGAACCTCGGTTTTCCACCTGAAAAGGATTCGGATGAAAGTTCACTCGTTGTCGGGAGTCGCCACTCAGTTTATTTTGTTCAAAGGGAAAAACTAAGAAAACCCTTGTTTGACTCCAATTGATGCATCCAATGTTAAGGTTTCTAATCTACGAACCCAAGGAGGATTCGGGGACTATGTCATGTATTTGATTAATTTGCCAATTTAGAATTGAATCCAAAAGGAACACAGAAAGGAAGAAGAATAGATTGTTAGTAAATTGCGGACTTGTTATTTGAGGTGAATCTCAAATATGCCTACATACTCTCATTTTTTATGAGAGATCAAAGCCCATGTAGTTCGGAAAAGCCTATTTAAAGGCGATGAAAATTATGCTTCATGCATGTGTGTGTGTATGCTTCGTGCATTTGTCAGGCTTTTTTGCCAAAGTTGTTAATTTTAGCACTTGGTGCGAATTTGTGAAATTTAGGTACTTTGTACCAAAATAATGCAATTTAGGCCTTTGGCCAAAAGATTGATTTTAATTGTGAAATTTAGGTATTTTGTACCCAAAAAGATACAATTTAGGCTCCGTGCCAAAAGGTTGATTGATTCGCGGCTTCATGCCGAAGTGTTGATTGATTAGTTAATTAGGCCTTAGACCTAAAAGGATTAGGTCTTTGACCGAAAAGAAATTAAGAAGAAGATAAGATGCTTTATGACATGCTTAAATTGACAAATGATAAATTATCATACTACCTTGTTTAGGGTCCTTCCACTTCGAAGTTCCAGGTCTTGTTTTCTTAGATCTTGAAATATGATTCTTAATCCCTGCCACACGAGGTTAGATTCTTGCAAATAAAAGTCCAATAAGAGTTTTTTTAGGCGTGAAACGAATTCGACAGCATGAGGCCCACCCGAAAAAAGTCCAACCTCCCTTTTTGAAAACTTAGCAGCATTTTATAGGCAAAATTCGGGCTGGACGGCGGTCGGACCGCCTGGACGGCGGTTGGACCGGGCGGCTCGCCGGAAAAACGGGAAGAGGACACGGACGGCGGTCGGACAGCCGTGGGCGGCGGTCGGACCGCCGGGTCCCAGCGGTTCACCCCCAAAAATCGCACCGAAATCCGCATTTTTTCCGTTCAAACCGATTTTCTGGGAGTTGCGGACCTCCAAAAATTATTCCGAGACCATACCTGTGATCCTTGCATCGTTCCGGACGTTTCAAGTACCATGAAGACATACTTTCGGTGAATTTTACCGAGTACGTCAGGTCCGGCTCGGTTTTTTACAGTCGGCTTTTCGAGCCTTAAAATTCGAGTGTTCACAATTGCCTCCCACTGGGGTCCATAAAAATGATTTATGGGGCTCAGTGGTTGTCTGAAACGAAAATTTTGAGCGAGGTGCAAAAAGACCCGCGTTTTCACATTTTCCTTATAAATTGGCTTATTCAATTCCATTTTCATTTGCTTTCATTCTTTCTTTTCCTTCAATTTTCTTCAAACTTTCTTTCAACAATGGATTTCACTGGCTTTGAAGACTTTGAGATCCCACTCCCTCCCTGCAATCTTTTACTTGAGGAGGAGAAGCACAGCTCCAGGACTGGCTGTTACGAGGTAAGTACCTTATCTTTTACTTACCTAGTATGCATGTTTAGGAAATTTATTTATTTCTAGTAAGGAACTTAGAAACAAATTTTTAAGAATTCTTCCTTCACATGTACTAGTAATAAATCAAGGGTAATACTAGGTTTCACCATTTTCTTCCATCAGTAATTATTTCTAGTAAAGAACTTAGAAATAATCCTCTAGGAAGTCACACCCGGCTGGGGATAGAAATTAATTTTTTTTTTCAGACTTGGGCTTATGAGTACTTTCCTGATGTCGCCCCTTTTCTTCGTAAGCCACTTGCCCCTGTAGATCCTCTTTCTCCCATTGCTTGGAGGTGGTATAGAGAGAGGATAGCAGCACCAAAGAGGAAGCTTCCTATCAGAGAGCTGAGATCGTTCTTCGACAGTTGCTCCATGAACTCGGTAAATACTTTATCTTGATCGTTATTTATTATATTAGAGAAAATGATTCACTAACATAATAAATTTTTACAGGTAGCATTTACAACAATGTCTAACCGGCTGACAGAGTGGATTGCTCAAGATCACAGCTTTCAGCGGTCACAGACCCTGACTCACCGTCGATTCATACTTCCCCATCCAGAGGATTGACGATACTATCTCGCCGAGAGAGTGACTTTCCAGATTGCTGGTTTCCGTACAGTTCCCTTGGACCCCCCTGATGACATGCTGTCTCTGACGCTTCTGCCTGTTACAGCGTCCCAGTATCAGGATGATCCCTTCGAATCGGCCTTTGCCTCGGATGAAGAGGATTATGATATTTACTGTCTTGAGTGACTGATGCCACACATTGGGGCCCGGTTTGATTCTGCACCACCTTATCGGTCCTCCCACTCTTCAGCCCCTACTTCCAGCACCCCGGGAGACCATCCCTCTTCCAGCTGGCGAGCTAAAAGACCTTCTTCCTCTAGGACTAGGGCTTCCGCCTCCAGGGCTGGACCATCACATGCTGGAGCAAGCAGTAGTTCATCACATTTGAGGCCTCCCCCATCCATCCTTGCGGCTACCGATCGATTGGACCCTGCTTTAGCCGACTTGAGGTTGCCATATGCTGTTCATTATCACGCACCTGATGGTTGGGTGTCCCGACCAATTGGTGTGGAGAGTGCACCTCACCGGAGGCTTGTTCACATTACTCAGGTATATTCTTTTAGAACTTTTCATGAAAAGGATTCATAAAATTCTCTTGAAATTGACTGTGATTGTGTCTTTTTCACAGGTACCTGAGGGCCTAGTTGCTGATATGACAGCACTGATCACTGCTTTGTCGGATGAGCTGGCTGGTGCTTGGACTGATGCTGCTTATGAGAGGCAGAACAGGATGCAAAGGCGGAGAGCCCGGCGCTGAATTCTGATATTTGTCTTGGACTATATTTGTAGTATTTGAATTATTCTTGCTTTGTACTTTGTACTTTTCGTATTTTCCACCTGTCATTTGAACTTAAGTACAAACCTGCACTAATTTGTTAGTATTAACAGCAGATATGTATGTATGGTGTTTGTTTGTTTGTTTTTTTTGTTTGTTTGTTTTAGAAATCTATTTTCAAAAATAAATCCCTGAGATAACCCCAAAAAATAGTACCTAAAATAATCTAAACAAGGCCAAAACACAGGAATTTCATAAAATAAAATAAAAATAAAAATCAAATTATATTTATATATATATATAAACAAAAGAAAAAGGGAATCGAGGCTGTGAGGGGACAGTCGGACCGCCGTGGGCGGCTGTCGAGCCGCCCGCCCGGCGGTCGGACCGCCGGGGAGGCCCCGGGGCAGTATATGTATTGGAAAAAAAACAGAATTTTGAGTGCATTTTTGGGCCAGAAACAAATTTCTCATTGCAGGATTTTTTATTTTCCTCAAAAATGAATCCTCTTTTTAACCACGTGATGCATAACTGGACCAAGAGCCTTCATAACGTCGAAAGGATCAACATGGGAAGGTATGGACTGAAAGCCGTTACTACCCTTAGGGGCGTGGCTGTGGATTGGGATTTTTTGCATGCTTGCATTAGATTTTGGGATCCTCAAGCCCATGCTTTCAGATTCGGTGCTCGAATGGAGGAAATGTGTCCTCTCTTTGAGGAATTTTGTTCAATCATTGGATGTGACCCCAATGCCCCTCTTGTAAGGCATGAGGTCCAAGTTGGTTATGTGGGATCCTTTCAGAGGCTTTTCAGCTTTACCAGGCCTCAAGCTCAAGCTATGATCATGGATGGGAGTAGAGCGATGCTGCTTCCCCTGATTGATGAATTTCTGACCGCCAACTTTGAAGATGAGGTTCAAATGAAACACAGAATGCGAGCTTTTGTTTTCTGCCTGTTGGCCGGGTTCCTTTTCAATCGTGATCCTAGCTTCGGTGATTTAAGGCTTTGCCCCATGGTTAGGCCGATGGAAGAGCTTAATTGCATCGGTGGTATGATTCTGGCTGAGACCATCCAGAGTCTTGACAGAGCTGCCCTCGGGTTTGAGAACTGGACTGTTACCCCGATCATTCTTCAGGTAATCTTGTTATACCTTTTTGCTTCTTCTAATTTCATTCTCTCTCTTTTTTTTTTGTAAATAGAAAGGATCTATTTATTTTTATTTTTATTTTTATTTTTATTATTTTTTTTATTTTCAGGTTTGGCTGAGAGACCATCTCCGAGTGGTTGCTGCTCCTAATGCCTTGACATATAACCCTTCTCAGTACCGCACCAGGAGAATCCAGATTACTTTTCCCTCCATGGCCAAGTGGGCTATCTGGTTGTTTGAGCTTGGACCAGAAGAATTGCTATGGTTCGTCCCTTGGTATAGAATTTCTCGCTTCATGGAGGCAAATGCAATGCACAACCATGTCTATCTCCTTGGTTTCACCCATAGCACGTGGTATAGTGCTTCCCGGGTCCTCAGACAGATGGGGATTGATCAGAGGGTTCCCCTTCCGGTCGGGCTTACCATTGCTTCCCCTATTACCCCTGGAGTTACCCGAGTTGTTCTACAGACTTGGGTCAGAGACCATCAGATGATCAGGCCTTTTGCTGAGCCTTCCCTTGTTCAGCCCACTCCGGAGTATAGGACCTGGTTTATAGCCGAAGTTTGGCCCGCTGAAAAACCCAGGAGGTATGCCTTGCTGTAGGAGTTGGAGAGAGAGGAGGTGGTTCCTCTTAGCGAGGAGAAGATAGACGTTGCAGAGAGTTCCGGAACTAAGGAAGATACCGAAGACTCTGCCCCACGTAGGAGGCGTAGGATTTAGATCCCAGGGTGACTCCATTGTCTGCTTTTTGGGTTGTTTGTACCTTTTTAGTTCCTTGAATGTATAGGACTTATGGTCTGACTCTTTTTTGTAATGACTGACTCTTTTTGTAATGAAAGATTCTTTTTTGAATGAATGACCCTTTCTTCTTTTTTTTTTGTTTGCTTTCCAAGCATTATCTACTTTATTTATTTGCTCTAATTTTTGCCTAAGCCGTCCTTTCGGATTTTCAACTTAGCGAGCTCTTACCCATTCTTGCCTAAGCCACCCTTTGTGGGTTTTCGACTTAGCGGGATTTTTTGTTGTTTGTTGTTGTTTTTTTTTTTGTAATATTAGAAAATAAAAAATGAATGGATGATTTTTATTAATATTTAGACCGTGCTCAAGGAGAGCTGCCTACATATCTCGAATTAGTTTGCGAGAATCAGGTCTAATGTAGTTCATTACAATGCATGATTATACATAATATTTCTTTAGTTGATCCAGATTGCATGGGTTTATGAACTCCAGACCATCCAAATCAGACAAGATGACGGCCCCGCCGGAAAGTATTTTCTTTAAAATGTAGGGTCCCGCCCAATGAGGACGAAACTTCCCACGAGGATCTGTAACAGGTGTTCTAATCTCTTTCAGAACCAAACAACCTTCTTCCAACTTTCGATCTTTGACCTTTTTGTTGAAATGTCTGGCCATTCGCTTCTGATACCCTTGAATCCGATATAGAGCTTGAAGTCTTTTTTCATCCAAACCCAACAACTGATGATGATAATTGCTGATCCATTCAGCTTCATTTATCTGACTTTCTTGAATTATCCTCGCCGATTGAACTTCCAGTTCAATGGGGAGTACAACTTCCATTCCGTACACCAGGGAATACGGGGTTACCCCAGTAGGAGTTCTAATTGATGTTCTATATCCCCACAAAGCCAGCGGTAACTTCTCATGCCAACGCCTATGTTCCTTGATCATTTTTTGTATGATCACCTTTATAGACTTGTTCGCTGCTTCTACAGCTCCATTTGTTTGAGGTCTATAAGGAGAGGACTTATGATGCTGGACATTCTTATCCTTCAAGAGCTTAGCAAATTCAGCTTGGAAATGAGTTCCATTATCAGTGATAATTTCAAACGGCGTTCCATACCGACAAAGGATGTTGGTTCGGACGAACTGTGCTGCCTTTTTGGTGTCTAATTCTGCATAGGAAGCTGCTTCAACCCACTTTGTGAAGTAGTCCACTGCTACCAAGATAAACTGATGTCCATTTGATGCTTTTGGATGTATTTTGCCAATTATATCTATTCCCCAAGTAGCGAAGGGCCATGGAGAAGTTGTAATATCCTCATATATGGTCTAGAAGTTTTGATTATGTTATTGTTATTGTTGTTATTGTTGTTGTTGTTATATTGGATTGTATATATATGTTAATTGCAAGAGAAAAGAAATTGGGAAAGAAAATAGGGTTTAGAGAGAATGGTATATGTTGTGTATATGATGATATATATAACATATAAATGGGTCAAAGGAAGAGTCAAAGGAAAAGAGATATTTTTGTGTTGAGTGTGTAATTACTTAAATGGGCCTATATGAGACAAAAGGTGAGTTATATGGTTAAGGGCATTGAGGTAATTTTACCTTTAGAAATCTCTTGGTGGAGATTAAAAGATGGAAAAATGTTTGACTTGTGGCTATTTTGTTTTCTTTTCATTTTGGGTGCCGGTGATTGAAGGAGAGAAAGAGGAAGAGAAGTGTTCTTGATGCTAGAGTTCAATTGAAGAGGCAATCAAAGAGTTTGGTTAGAGATTTGTGAAATTTCTTCATCTAAGGTAAGAAATCTCTTGTTTTTCCTTTGTAAATTTTGAAGTTATGTTTAAAGTGAAGTGTGATTTGTTGATGTAATGATTTGGTGTATTTGATATGTGTTTGCAAGTGTTAGAATTGATTTAAAGTTAAAAAAAAATTGGAATTGGTGTTGGTTTGGTTGTGATTATGGAAAAATAAGTGAAGTTTGATAGTGGAAAATCAAGAGTAAAGTTTGAGTTAGGATTTTGAGATGGTTTGTGTTCAAATGTGTTGTTTAAGTGGTTATTATGATGAATATGTGTTATGACATGAGTTATATCCATTTGAGTGAGTTTGTGTTGGGAATTATATGTTAAAATGCATTTGGAAGAGGGTTGGTTACATTTAGGGTTTATGCATGAGAGACACGTAATTTGGGGCGGTCGTTATTATTCAAGTGCGGTCGCGACTTAGGTCGGGCTTCTGGCCGCGAAACCTACTGTAATAATGTTTTATCTTTTGATTATGAGGTGCGGTCGCGACTTAGGTCGGGCTTCTGGCCGCGAAACCTACTGTAATAAGATTTTATCTTGTAATTGTATGGGGCGGTCGTATTCAGGTGAGGCGCGACCGCTAGAAAGGTTCTGTTCACCTTATTGGAAGCAATCTAATCCTACAACAAGATTTTCATATACATGTTAAATAGATCATCCATTTGAGTTGTCAAGGATCAAAATAGATATCATTTGTCTAACATCATTGTTGAATCATGAAATGTGAGATGATATGGAATTGATAATGCATATGATATTATATGAATAATGTACTTTGAAATGTGATACTAATAATGCTATATACACAATATGAATTGAGATATGAAATGCTATAAAGCCATTGTGATTGGCTATGATGATATAATTGAATGATGTATGGCATGTTTGCCTAATTGATGAGAAAGATTGATAAAGAGTTTGAAATAAGTGTATGTTTAATATGATATTCAATTTCAGAGTTCTGGTTTTTTTTTTTTGGAGGCATGCCTATTTAATGAAAGTTAACAGTCTTGTCGGGTTGAGGATCTCTTCAAATTGAGATGAATTGAGGTCCAAGAGACTGGGTCTGTTACACTATGATAATTGATATTATGAAATATTAGATTTGTAACAGTCTTGCCGGGTTGAGGATCTCCTCGAGTTAGATGAGTTGATGATCCAAGAGACTGGGTCTGTTACACTATCCATGGATAGAGATATATATGTATATGTTGCCTACGGGCGTGATAATGGTGTTTATGAACTGAAGCAGTAACTCTGAATTCTGAATATCGTATTAAATACTTGATGGGCCCATAGGTGTCTAGGTTTTATGTATAACATAAATGTTGTTCTAATGTAATGAAATGTTAATATTACTTATATGATGAAACGGACTATTCACGGAATATTGTTTATTGAGTATGATCTTTACTAATTGTGTGTGTATCATTGATGTTGATTTATTAATACAAATGTGAAACATTGCATTGCACTAAAGCATAACATTAGCATGAATTGTCTTACTAAGCCCTTGGCTTAGCGCGATAGTGTTTAATCGCGCAGGTAATAGAGTTGAACCCGAGAGCTCTTCTAGACCGAGTGAGAGTAGACATTGAAGAGTTGATTTTGGGAACTTAAAGATCAGAGGAGATTTGCCAATCATGTATAACTCTTTTATATTTTGTAAAGATTTTGTTTATATTGTAAATATATATATGTAATGATAAATATGTACTCAAATGTTTTCATATGTGTAAATATTTTATAACTTCCGCTGTGTACTACTTAAATGTATTAATATATCTATAATGTATATTGAGAAAGATGATGGTATTATATAAAAATGTTTTGAATGTTGATGAAAAGCCGTAGCACTCCTATATTCGGTGCACATATGCTACATTGTGGTGTTGTAGTGTGTGTGTACTGAATGTGGGGGTGTTACAATTGTTTTGGTATCAGAGCCTAGGTTTGAGATTCTCAACCTAGGTAAAATGTAAGAAAAAGACTATTTTTGACTTTAAAAGTGGTTTTGAATAACATATATATTTGGGATTGGCAACCTTTGATCTTTAATAAGAAGTATTCTACTGTGTTTGCAGTGTTAGGTTGTGATGGATTCTCACTCACGTCAGTCGATTGAGGGTAGTGCCGAGAGTATTGCTCCTGCTGAGGGAGCTAGAGTTGATAGTGTTGAGGAGGCACCTGCTTCGGTGTCGGGTAGACCAGCTGGAGAGGAGGTTCCGCCAGCTTGGTTTAGACATATGATGGAAGTTATGAGGCAAGCACCAGTGCAACCAGTGCCACCACCCCCTCAGCCTGTGGTACCAGTGAGGCACTATGACAAACTAAGGAAGTATGGAGCGGAGGATTTCCTTGGTACTACTGATCCAGCTGTAGCAGAACAGTGGCTTGACAAAGTACAAAGGATCTTTATTCAGTTGCAAGCCACATCGGAGGAAAAGTTTGATTATGCAAGATCTTTGCTACAGAAGGATGCATATGACTGGTGGAGGACAGTGCCCCATTCTATGGATGATCCACCGACCTTGTCATATGCGGATTTTCTGAGAGAGTTTGAATTGAAGTATACTCCTAGGGAGTACAAAGACATGAAGAAGATGGAGTTCTTAAGCTTGAAGCAAGATAGCAAGACTGTAACTGAGTATGAGGTTGAGTTTATCCGATTGAGCCAGTATGCTGGGGGCATTATAGCTGATGAGATAGATAGATGCAGGAGATTTGAGGAGGGATTGAGGCCCTCTATCATGTGTCTAGTGGCTGGATCTAGATATCACGATTTCTCCCAGCTAGTGGCAGCAGCTCGGAGTGTGGAGCGAGCTCAAGTTATTGCAGCTGCTTCAGAGGAAGAGGTTAGGGTTAGGAGGCCCCAGTTTGAGGCAGGGTCTTCTTCTGTTAAGAGAGGTAAAGGAAGCTTTGTTCCTAGAGTTAGTAGGAGTCAGAGGTCAGCTGGTAGGTCAGTGCAGTTTCAGAGGCAGAGATTTAGACCTGCAGCTTCAGCGGCGAGTGCTCCAACCCCAGTGACTCAGAGATCCACTCTACCTGTGTGTGCTCAGTGTGGTGGATCACATAGGGGTGCTTGTTGGAGGTATAGTGGGTCAGCTGTGTGCTTCAGATGTGGATCTCCTGAGCATTTTATTAGAGATTGTCCAGAGAGACAGGAGCGGATGTCAGTTGATACTGCAGCTTCTCGACCTAGTGTGAGGGGAGGTCGAGCAGGCAGAGGTAGCAGCCGGGGAGGCAGATCTGGGTTCAGTGTTAGAGGAGGTGCTACATCCAGAGAGAGTAGACTAGAGGAGGTTGGGTCTTCCCAGAGGATGTATGTTATGCAGAGGCAGCCAGATGCTTCGGCAGTCATAGCTGGTACTTTTTCTTTATTTGATACTTTAGTACTTGCTTTGATTGATCCGGGTTCCACACATTCTTATATTAGTGCATCTATTTTACCTGTGTCTGATATGCATGCTGAGTCCCTAGGATTTGATGTTTTGGTGACAAATCCGTTAGGGCATAGTGTGGTTGTGAGTAAGGTGCACCGAGATAGTGAAGTGAGGGTGCAAGGTGAGGAGTTCCTTGGAGATTTGATTGAGATGCCATTTAAGGAATATGATGTGATCCTAGGTATGGATTGGCTATCTAGACATGGAGCTGTGGTAGACTGTAAAAGGAAAATTGTTTCTTTGAGAACTGCTGATGGTAGAGAGGTGATAGTATCCAATGAGCAGGAACAGCTAGCCTCCTTATTTGTTTCAGCTGTTGCAGCCAGGAGGTTGATTAGAAAGGGGTGTGAAGCTTATCTTGCTCATGTGATAGATACTAGAGTGAAGGGTTCTCCCATTGATAGTATTGCCACAGTTGCAGAGTTCCCAGATGTATTCCCAGAGGAGTTGCCAGGATTACCTCCTGAGAGAGAGGTGGAGTTCGGTATTGAATTGTTGCCTGGTACCACTCCTATCTCTATTACTCCTTATAGAATGGCACCAGCAGAATTGAGGGAATTGAAAGTGCAATTACAGGAGTTGTTGGATAAAGGATTTATTCGCCCCAGTGTTTCTCCTTGGGGAGCTCCTGTGCTATTTTGTGAAGAAGAAAGATGGTACTATGAGGTTGTGTATCGATTATAGGCAATTGAACAAGGTGACTATTAAAAATAAATATCCTTTGCCTAGAATCGATGATCTCTTTGATCAATTGAAGGGTGCAGCTGTGTTTTCTAAAATTGATTTGAGATCTGGGTACCATCAATTGAGAGTTAAAGCTGAAGACATTTCCAAGACCGCCTTTCGGACCAGGTATGGACATTATGAGTTTCTAGTTATGCCTTTTGGCTTGACGAATGCACCTGCAGCTTTTATGGATTTGATGAATAGGGTGTTCAGGCCCTATCTGGATCAGTTTGTAGTGGTCTTCATCGATGACATTCTGGTGTATTCGCGGAATGAAGAGGAACATGACAAGCATTTGCGGATTGTGTTGCAGATTTTGAGAGAGAAGCAGTTGTTTGCCAAATTGTCGAAGTGTGAGTTCTGGTTGGATCAAGTCGCTTTTCTCGGACATATTGTCTCAGCTGAAGGCATTAGAGTTGATCCGAGTAAAGTTGAAGCCATTTTAAATTGGAGTCCACCCAAGTCTGTGGCAGAGGTTAGAAGTTTTCTGGGTTTGGCAGGCTATTACAGACGGTTTGTGAAAGGATTTTCTTTGATAGCTACTCCACTCACCAGATTGCTTCGTAAGGGAGTGAGATTTGTGTGGACAGATCAGTGTCAGACTAGCTTTGAGCAGTTGAGAGAAATGTTGACTCAAGCGCCTGTTCTTACTTTACCTGTTGAAGGCAAACCATATGTGATCTACAGTAATGCTTCACATAGTGGTTTGGGGTGTGTTCTGATGCAAGAAGGTAAAGTTATAGCTTATGCATCTCGACAGTTGAAACCACATGAGCTTAACTATCCGACCCATGATTTGGAGCTAGCAGCCATTGTGTTTGCATTGAAGATTTGGCGACACTATCTATTTGGGGAGAAATGTTTTATCTACACTGATCACAAAAGTTTGAAATATTTGGGTGTTCAAAAAGAGCTCAATCTTCGGCAGAGGAGATGGTTGGAATTGATTAAAGACTACGACTATTTGATTGATTATCATCCAGGTAAAGCAAATGTTGTTGCTGATGCCTTGAGTCGGAAGTCTTTAGCTGGTTTAACTGTTTACTCGCTCTCGTTGCTTGTTGAGTTGAGAGCTTTGCATGCCAGTTTTGTACCTTGTGATGATGGTGCATTGTTGGCACAGTTGCTTTTGAAACCAGTTTTGTTAGATCAGATAAAAGAGGCTCAGTTGATTGATATGAAGATTCAGAAGATTATTTCAGATTGCAAGAATGGGAAGACTAGAGATTTTATTGTGAAAGGTGATGGGAGTCTCTGGTTTAAGAACCGATTGTGTGTACCCGATGATGCTGATTTGAAAAGAGTCATTTTAGAAGAAGCACATCAGTCAGTGTTTGCTATGCATCCGGGTAATACAAAGATGTATCATGATTTGAGAAAGCATTACTGGTGGATTGGTTTGAAGAGAGATATTGCAGATTTTGTGTCGAAATGTCTCACCTGTCAGAAGGTTAAAGCAGAGCATCAAGTTCCAACTGGATTGCTTCAACCATTATCAGTACCAGAATGGAAGTGGGATAGAGTGACGATGGATTTTGTGTCTGGTTTGCCATTGACACAAAGGAAACATGATGCCATATGGGTGATTGTGGATAGATTGACTAAGACAGCTCATTTCCTTCCGGTTCGGATGGATTATTCTTTGGAAAGGTTAGCTGAGCTGTATATCCATGAGATTGTGAAGTTGCATGGGGTTCCAACTTCTTTAGTGTCTGATCGAGATCCCAGGTTTACTTCAAGATTTTGGAAGAGTTTGCATAGTGCTTTGGGTTCTCGATTACACTTCAGCACTGCTTTTCATCCACAGACGGATGGACAGTCAAAGAGGGTGATACAGATTATTGAAGATATGTTGAGAAGCTGTGTCATAGATTTCTCTGGAAGTTGGGATAGATTTTTACCTCTTTGTGGAGTTTGCATACAACAACAGTCACCAATCTAGCATTGGTATGGCACCATTCGAAGCATTGTATGGCAGACGGTGTAGGACACCTCTTTGTTGGAATGAGCTTGGAGATAATAAGTTGATTGGTCCTGATTTGATTCAAGAAACTGAAGAGAAAGTAAAGTTGATTAGAGGCAGGTTAAAAGCAGCTTCAGACCGACAGAAGTCTTATGCAGATCTGAAAAGGAGAGACATAGAGTTTGATGTTGGGGATAAGGTATTTCTGAAAGTGTCTCCTTGGAAGAAGATTTTGAGGTTCGGTCGGAAAGGGAAATTGAGTCCTCGTTTCATTGGACCGTATGAAGTTTTGGAAAGAGTTGGGCCAGTTGCGTATCGACTTGCTTTGCCACCTGAGTTGGATCGTATTCATAATGTATTTCATGTTTCTATGTTGAGGAGGTACAGATCGGATCCATCTCATGTATTGCAAATTGAATCAATCGAAGTGAGCCCAGATTTGACTTTTGAAGAGGAACCATTTGCTATCTTGGCACATGATGTGAAAGAGCTGAGAAACAAGAGAGTGCCATTGGTGAAAGTTCTATGGAAGAATCATGCAAAAGAAGAAGCAACTTGGGAAAGTGAACAATCCATGCGAGAGCAATATCCTCAGTTGTTTCAGAGTTGATATCAGGTAATTTCGAGGACGAAATTTTCTTTTTAGAGGGGGAGAATTGTAATATCCTCATATATGGTCTAGAAGTTTTGATTATGTTATTGTTATTGTTGTTATTGTTGTTGTTGTTATATTGGATTGTATATATATGTTAATTGCAAGAGAAAAGAAATTGGGAAAGAAAATAGGGTTTAGAGAGAATGGTATATGTTGTGTATATGATGATATATATAACATATAAATGGGTCAAAGGAAGAGTCAAAGGAAAAGAGATATTTTTGTGTTGAGTGTGTAATTACTTAAATGGGCCTATATGAGACAAAAGGTGAGTTATATGGTTAAGGGCATTGAGGTAATTTTACCTTTAGAAATCTCTTGGTGGAGATTAAAAGATGGAAAAATGTTTGACTTGTGGCTATTTTGTTTTCTTTTCATTTTGGGTGCCGGTGATTGAAGGAGAGAAAGAGGAAGAGAAGTGTTCTTGATGCTAGAGTTCAATTGAAGAGGCAATCAAAGAGTTTGGTTAGAGATTTGTGAAATTTCTTCATCTAAGGTAAGAAATCTCTTGTTTTTCCTTTGTAAATTTTGAAGTTATGTTTAAAGTGAAGTGTGATTTGTTGATGTAATGATTTGGTGTATTTGATATGTGTTTGCAAGTGTTAGAATTGATTTAAAGTTAAAAAAAAATTGGAATTGGTGTTGGTTTGGTTGTGATTATGGAAAAATAAGTGAAGTTTGATAGTGGAAAATCAAGAGTAAAGTTTGAGTTAGGATTTTGAGATGGTTTGTGTTCAAATGTGTTGTTTAAGTGGTTATTATGATGAATATGTGTTATGACATGAGTTATATCCATTTGAGTGAGTTTGTGTTGGGAATTATATGTTAAAATGCATTTGGAAGAGGGTTGGTTACATTTAGGGTTTATGCATGAGAGACACGTAATTTGGGGCGGTCGTTATTATTCAAGTGCGGTCGCGACTTAGGTCGGGCTTCTGGCCGCGAAACCTACTGTAATAATGTTTTATCTTTTGATTATGAGGTGCGGTCGCGACTTAGGTCGGGCTTCTGGCCGCGAAACCTACTGTAATAAGATTTTATCTTGTAATTGTATGGGGCGGTCGTATTCAGGTGAGGCGCGACCGCTAGAAAGGTTCTGTTCACCTTATTGGAAGCAATCTAATCCTACAACAAGATTTTCATATACATGTTAAATAGATCATCCATTTGAGTTGTCAAGGATCAAAATAGATATCATTTGTCTAACATCATTGTTGAATCATGAAATGTGAGATGATATGGAATTGATAATGCATATGATATTATATGAATAATGTACTTTGAAATGTGATACTAATAATGCTATATACACAATATGAATTGAGATATGAAATGCTATAAAGCCATTGTGATTGGCTATGATGATATAATTGAATGATGTATGGCATGTTTGCCTAATTGATGAGAAAGATTGATAAAGAGTTTGAAATAAGTGTATGTTTAATATGATATTCAGTTTCAGAGTTCTGGTGAAACATTGCATTGCACTAAAGCATAACATTAGCATGAATTGTTAAAGCATAACATTAATACAAATGTTGAATATAATTGAATGATGTATGGCATGTACACACATGATGTTGATTTATTAATACAAATGTGAAACATTGCATTGCACTAAAGCATAACATTAGCATGAATTGTCTTACTAAGCCCTTGGCTTAGCGCGATAGTGTTTAATCGCGCAGGTAATAGAGTTGAACCCGAGAGCTCTTCTAGACCGAGTGAGAGTAGACATTGAAGAGTTGATTTTGGGAAATTAAAGATCAGAGGAGATTTGCCAATCATGTATAACTCTTTTATATTTTGTAAAGATTTTGTTTATATTGTAAATATATATATGTAATGATAAATATGTACTCAAATGTTTTCATATGTGTAAATATTTTATAACTTCCGCTGTGTACTACTTAAATGTATTAATATATCTATAATGTATATTGAGAAAGATGATGGTATTATATAAAAATGTTTTGAATGTTGATGAAAAGCCGTAGCACTCCTATATTCGGTGCACATATGCTACATTGTGGTGTTATAGTGTGTGTGTACTGAATGTGGGGGTGTTACAGAAGTGATCGGATTCAGGGCAACGGGAGGTTGCTTCTGCATCTTGGCAAATATCTGACACTGATGGCATTCTTGCACAAATGCCACGCAGTCAGCATTCATGGTAGACCAATAATATCCTAGATTGGCAATTTTTCGAGCCAAGGCGATCCCATACATGTGTGGTCCTGATTCGCCACCATGTACCATTTCCATTATCTGCTTAGCCTCTGCTTCATTCACACATCTTAGGTGCATTCCATTCCAACTCCTCTTGTAGAGGATATCTTCATTAAGAATGTAACCTGTGGCTAGCTGCCTTATGGCCCTCTGATCAACCTTTGATGATCCCTCCGGATAACTTCCATCCTTGAGATAACCTTTGATATCCCAAAACCATGGTTTACCATCGGCCAAATGCATTATGTGGGCAGGTTGCTTCTGAAGTTGAACTTTCAATGGATGAATGACTTTCCCCTCCTTGATATTTATCATGGAAGCTAAAGTAGCCAGGGCATCAGCAAACTGATTCTTTGCTCTTGGGAGATATTCGAAGGACAAATCATCGAATTGTTGTGCTAGATGATCAAGGCGTTGTAGGTAAGGAACCAAACGCCCTTCTCTTATCTTCCATTTCCTTAAGGCTTGCGATACTATTAAAATAGAATCACCGTAGACCTTTAGGTTCATAATCCCTAATTCGAGGGCGGCTTCAAGCCCATTGATGCAAGCTTCATATTCTGCTTCATTGTTTGTGCAGCTAAAGTCAAGTTTAACTGCAAATGGAATGTATTCTCCACAAGGAGTTTTGAACACAATCCCAATTCCATTTCCATGATAATTGGATGCCCCATCAAAATACATCTCCCAAATACTCCTTTCCACATTCAAGAGGTCTTCGTCAGGGAAACCCACTTCTCGCATCTCGTCATTCACGGGTAATTCCGCTAATTGGTCAGCTATTGCGCCACCTTTCACAGCTTTCCTTTGAATGAATTTTAGGTCAAAGGCTGCCAATGTTGACACCCACTTAGCCATTTTGCTGTCCAAAACAGGCCTCTCCATAAGGAATTTCAAGGTACTATGTTCTGCGATGACATAAGTAGTGTAAGAAGACAAGTAGTGTTGTAACTTCGTACAAGTCCAATACAAGGCTAAACACAACTTCTCAATCTTGTTATACTTTAACTCATAATCCAGCATCCTTTTGCTGAGGTAGTAAATTGCATTTTCTACCTTTGTATCTTCAGCCTCTTGAGCTAGTATTGCACACATGGCTTCATCTGTTATAGACAAATACAAGAGCAGAGGTTTTCCCATTCTGGGAGGTTGTAGAATTGGCGGACTTAACAAGTATTCTTTGATCTTGTCGAAGGCCTTTTGGCAGTCTTCATTCCATTCTTGTGAAGCACCTTTCCTTAGTAGCTTAAAGATTGGACCACAAGTCTCTGCCAATTGCGATATGAATCGACTGATATACTGTAATCTACCTAGCAAGCCTCGAATCTCTTTTTCTGTTCTTGGCGGAGGCATTTTCAGAATAGCCTTCGACTTTGCTGGATCAACTTCTATTCCCTTCTTGCTGACCAAATATCCCAAAAATAAGCCTGATGTTGCACCAAAGAGGCACTTTGTAGGATTAAGCTTCAAATTGTACTTGCGAAGTCTAAGGAAGAACTTCTCAAGTGCTTCAATGTGTTCTTCTGGAGATTTTGACTTAACAATCATATCATCAACATACACTTCTACTTCTTTGCGAATCATGTCATGAAAGACTGTTGTCGCCATACTTTGGTAGGTAGCCCCTGCATTTATCAACCCAAAAGGCATAACCCTGTAGCAGAAAGTGCCCCATTCTGTAATGAAAGCTGTCTTCTCTTTGTCTGGTGGGTGAACTAGGATATGATTGTACCCAACCACGAGGTCAGTCATGGAAACCATCACATGCCCAGCCATCCTGTCTATCAGCAAATCGATGTGTGGTAGTGGAAAATCGTCCTTGGGACAGGCCTTATTCAAATCTCTGTAGTCAACACACATCCTGACCTTTCCGTCTTTCTTCGGGACTGGCACAATGTTTGCTAACCAGGAAGGATAGGCAATTGGTTCTATGAACCTATTATCCAGTTGCTTGGCAACCTCCTCTTTAATTTTCAAAGACCATTCAGGCTTCATTCTTCTCAATTTCTGCTTAACCGGCTTTGCACCAGGGTATAGCGGAATCTTATGAACTGCTATTGCTGGGTCTATTCCCGTGACATCACTTGCCTTCCACATGAAGCAGTCAACATATCTTCTGATGCACTCGACAATCTGTTCTTTATTCATACAATCATATGCAATGTATGTATGTTCATTTTCTTTGCCAATTATTATCTTTTCATTTATTTCTTTCATTTCATTTATTTCATTTTTGCTAGATAATACTTGGAAAGCAAAAGACACAGGGTAACCAAGAACTTGAACAGTTTCATTAATAATGGCGGAGTCATCCTCCAGAGTTACATCATTTTTGACATCAGGGTTTTCTATTCCTGAAGATAAGGAAGACTCAGAACTGGACTCTGACTCGGTGTTTGACTCGAGATTTAACTCGATACAAGACTCAGGTTCAGGGTATGATACAGGACTAGGTTTGACTGTAGCAGCTTGTCCCTCCTCGGCATACCAGTTCATCAGTGGTCCATCTGTAGTCTTGATCAGCTTTGTCAAGTCCCTTTTGTTGTCAAAATTGGTTATCATAGCAACCTCATCAAAGAGACTAGGCCGCATGAAATCTTCCACTTGTGGTTCAGTTATAAGCTCTGGATCTTCTTCCTTCAACACTAAAACATCAGTGAACATCTCAAAACCCGGTAATTGCTTCCTAGTCATAGGAGAATAGAATGGCTCCTGGAAACCATAGTAAGGAACTGCTTTCCCAGGTTTGCAAAAGTGACCATTCAGAGTTCTAAAATAAGGGCGCATTTTGAGGCTTCTTGCCCCCCAATTCTTCTTTTTCTTCCTTCCATGCTCAAACTCTTCTACCTCCTCATCTGTGGGTTTGTACCCTAGGCCAAAAGTTCCCCTATTCTCAGGTTCTTCCCATGGCCGCACCACGGGTGTTTTCCTCCCAGACTTTATCATTTCCATTCCGGGCAGCAGACCTACCCTTAGCATCATTCCCACCAGGCAATTGATTTGGACCTCTCCAAAATCATATAAGATAAATGGCCCTTTGGCTTTTTCTCCTTCAATGCATTGGACTGTATCATAATGGAAACCAGTCAAGGTCATGGCGGTTTCACCAGGAACAACCTCAAAGAGAGACTGATCCATGGTTCTCTTGTTGATTTCACAGGTGTCACCTTTGATAGTGATGATTTTTCCTTCAAAAGGGAACTTAAGTTTTTGATGTAATGAAGAAGGGACAACATTACTCTGATGAATCCACGGCCTTCCAAGGAGGAGATTAAAGCTCGCGGGTACATCAATGACTTGGAAGGGCACTCTCATTTTCACCGGCCCAATAACAATTTCCAGAGTGGCAACACCCAAAATTTCTCTTCGAGTATTATCATATGCTCTAACAATCTGATCAGAAGGTGTAAGATCCGTAGCCTCCAACCCCAGATAGCTTGCTACTTTTAAGGGACATACATTTAAGGCTGACCCATTATCAATGAGAACCATGGGAACAGTCTTTCCCCCGGTTTGTATGGTGATGTATAGATCATCATTGTGTTTACTGCCATCTTCTGGTAGGTCCGTATCAGAAAATCGGATACTCAATGTCTTGGTTGATTAGGTCAAAGTGGCTACCAAAGCTTCTGGGCTTGTGTCTACTGATGTATCAAGCTGACTCAAAGCTTCGCTGAGAGCCTGACGGTGTGGGAATGAGGAAGCAAGGAGCTCCCAAATTGACACCTTAGCTTGAGTTTGTTTAAGCTGAGTGAGGATAGGGTCTTCTTTTGGCTCTGGTGTCTTCTTATGGGGGTGATTTGAGGTTGTAGGGGCTTTTCCCAAGTCGAGTGGCTGATATTGCCTTCCGCTTCTTGTCAAAGCGTCGACCTCTTCAGCAAGGTCATTCAAATCCAACACACACACTTCATTCACTTCTAAGAGAAGTTTGAAAGGATCAAAGAGCTCTTCTTCCACAGGGATGGCGTGGATGGAATGATTAGGCAAAGGGTTAGTATTAATGTTCGGTTGACTTCTGAGAGGAATGATGTCACCCCTATCCACCAAATCCTGGATGCGGTTTTTCAGAGTCCAGCAAGCATCTGTTCTATGCCCTTTTCCTTGGTGGTATTCACAATATTCATTGGCCTTATAACTGGCGGGTAATGGGTTTGGAGGTGGCCTTGGGTCCAAAGGCTTCAAATACTTCCCTTCTATGGCCTTTTTAAACACTAGATGAAGGGGCACCCCAAGGTCGGTATACTGCCTTCTTGGCTGATTTCTCTGCCCAAGATTGCCCACACGTAAAGGATTCGCAGGGGCAATATTGGCCACTTCATTGATTTTGCTTGACGAAGCAGTTTGGCTCTGTTTTTTATATTTCAAAGTAGCTCCCTCATCTACTATCTTACCCAATTGTATCAAATCTTCTACCTTGGTTGCAGTCGCAATGAGCGATTTGAAAGTAGGTAGATATTGGGTTTGCAGTTGAGCTTGATATGTAGGCCTTAAATTCCTGATTATAATATCAATCTGCTCCTGTTCTGAAGGGTATTGATCATTTGGGCGGCTTTTGCCCTCCACCTCGTAAGGAACGAGGAGAAGGGTTCATTGTTGTTTTGTTTGGTAGTCTCAAGTTCTCTTCTAGTGACATCCACCTCAATATTGTAGTGGTATTGAGTGTTAAATGCATTGCAGTTGTCTTCCCAGGTCTTAATCTTAGCACTGTCCAGGCTTACAAACCATTTTAGGGCAGCCCCAGTCAAGGATTGTTGAAAGAGTTGAGCAAAGAGCTCATCATTTAAACCCCAAGGGCTCAAGGCCTCCACATACATCTTCAAATGGGTTTTAGGGCAAGTGGACCCATCAAATCTGTCCATCCCAGGCATCTTGAATTTTGGAGGCAATCTAGCTTGGGGAAACAAGGATAAGGAATCCATGTCTACCACCTCTTTATGATTTTTCATGGCAGTGATTGACCTTTCAAGCAATTCAAGTTTCTTTTTCAGTTCATTAGTTTCATTTTTAGAGGGTGGATCCTCCAAATTGATGACAGGGGTATTGTTCTGAGCAGTCATGGGGGTACTAGTTTGCCGCGCAATAGGTTCTTTCCCCAAATTTTCAGAAGTAGTGGCTGTCTTTGGTGCCCCTCCTAATTCAGCCAGGATGGCTACCCTTTGGGCAGCTAAAGCTTCATCAATTCTCTCTTGCATCCTAGCTTCAATTTCCTTAACCTATCCATCTAGCAAAGCCTTAATCTGTTCAATAGTAGCCATTTCAATAATTGGAACAGTTGGTGAAATTGGGGTAGCAGGATTTATGGGTGATTGGACAGTTGGAGTTGGTGTAGCCTGTGTGGGTGAAGGCACACGGATAGTGGATACCTGCAAAGGTTAAGGGTAAAGGATCAGGGTAGTGTGTAAGGTAGGAAGACTCTTGGTCCACTTGCATATATCAAAAGGTTTTCCCCAAAACAATGTTGTTATGTTGCATGAATGCACCTCATCACATCATAATTCATTTTAATGGTATGTGGCACTATCATTGGGTACATACAACCTAAGGGAAGGTTCTATTGTTCATGAAAAAATAGAGAATTGGATCATCATAGGGACCCTTGAGTCTTGAGTAAGATATACCTAACCACATGTGAAACAAGGAGTTTCGCGTGGGTCCAACAGTACGATTACTCATGGGCCACTCCAAAAGGATTGGAATGGTTTGCGACAACAGGGAGGACGCTTTGGCTGTCTGTCGGCATAATCAAGGAGACCTGCCGGTCAGGCCTACTTGCTATCCAGACTCAGCATTTTGAACAGAAAGAGAAGAAATTCATTTGAAAACAATTTTTTATGCAATGGAGGAAAAGGATTCCCCCATATAATGCAAGAGAAAAAGATTCTTTGAATGTCAAAATAAATGCACAATTAGTCAAACAAGGGGTCCAATAAAGGAAAAGGATTCCTTTTGTCAATTCTCAATCCAATATCCCCAAGGAGGGGATATATATTGCTAGGGTACCCTGCAAAATGAATAAAAGTACCCTAAAGAAGGGCAAATCAGTCAAATGAATAATAGTCTACTAGGATCCCATAAATTATTTTTATTATTTTTATTTTTATTATTTATTTTTTTTATGGTCCCCATAAAGATTCTTTTTTTTTTCAATTTTCAATTCTAATGTCCTTAAAGAAAGGACAACAATTGCTAAGGTATCTGCAAAATAAATAAAAATACCCTAAAGAAGGGCCAGTTAATCAAATAAACCATAGTAGTCTACTAGGATCCCATAAATCATTTTCATGGTCCCTAGTGTCAAATTAATCAAATAAGCAATAGTAGTCCACTAGAATCCCATAAATCATTTTTATGGTCCCTAGTGGAGTCGCCAATCTGTGAACCTCGGTTTTCCAGCCGAAAAGGATTCGGATGAAAGTTCACTCGTTGTCGGGAGTCGCCACTCAATTTATTTTGTTCAAAGGGAAAAACTAAGAAAACCCTTGTTTGACTCCAATTGATGCATCCAATGTTAAGGTTTCTAATCTACGAACCCAAGGTGGATTCGGGGACTATGTCATGTATTTGATTAATTTGCCAATTTAGAATTGAATCCAAAAGGAACACAGAAAGGAAGAAGAATAGATTGTTAGTAAATTGCGGACTTGTTATTTGAGGTGAATCTCAAATATGCCTACATACTCTCGTTTTTTATGAGAGATCAAAGCCCATGTAGTTCGGAAAAGCCTATTTAAAGGCGATGAAAATTATGATTCATGCATGTGTGTGTGTATGCTTCGTGCATTTGTCGGGCTTTTTTTGCCAAAGTTGTTAATTTTAGCACTTGGTGCGAATTTGTGAAATTTAGGTACTCTGTACCAAAATAATGCAATTTAGGCCTTTGGCCAAAAGATTGATTTTAATTGTGAAATTTAGGTATTTTGTACCCAAAAAGATACAATTTAGGCTCCATGCCAAAAGGTTGATTGATTCGCGGCTTCATGCCGAAGTGTTGATTGATTAGTTAATTAGGCCTTAGACCTAAAAGGATTAGGTCTTTGACCGAAAAGAAATTAAGAAGAAGATAAGATGCTTTATGACATGCTTAAATTGACAAATGATAAATTATCATACTACCTTGTTTAGGGTCCTTCCACTTCGAAGTTCCAGGTCTTGTTTTCTTATATCTTGAAATATGATTCTTAATCTCTGCCACACGAGGTTAGATTCTTGCAAATAAAAGTCCAATAAGAGTTTTTTAGGCGTGAAACAAATTCGACAGCATGAGGCCCACCCGAAAAAAGTCCAACCTCCCTTTTTGAAAAATTAGCAGCATTTTATAGGCAAAATTCGGGCTGGACGGCGGTCGGACCGCCGGGGTCGACGGTCGGACCGGGCGGCTCGCCGGAACAACGGGAAGAGGACACGGACGGCGGTCGGACCGTCGAGGTTTGCAGTCGGACCACCGGTCCGTGCGGTCGGACCGCCGGTCGGTCAGCGATCGAACCGCCGTGGGTGGCGGTCGGACCGCCGGTCCCAGCGGTTCACCCCCAAAAACCGCACCGAAATCCGCATTTTTTCCGTTCAAACCGATTTTCTGGGAGTTGCGGACCTCCAAAAATTATTCCGAGACCATACCTGTGATCCTTGCATCGTTCCGGACGTTTCAAGTACCATGAAGACATACTTTCGGTGAATTTTACCGGGGACGTCCGGTCCGGCTCGGTTTTTTACAGTCGGCTTTCCGAGCCTTAAAATTCGAGTGTTCACATATACCTGCAATTATTTAAATGATTAAAATGAATAATTGAATTTACTCTTTTATTTACTGTGCAGTCACTGTTCATATACTCTTTACTATTCATAAATAGTAAATTTACTATTCACAAATAGTTTCAAATAGTATTTGCTATTTTAATAATTTTCACTATTTATAAAATAGTAATACTATTTATGAATAGTAAAATATACTGTTCATTAATAGTAATACTATTTAAAAATAGTAAAATTTATTGTTCATAAAAATTTACTATTTATCAATATTAACACTATTTTATGAATAGTAAAATTTACTATTCATCAATAGTAAAGTTTACTGTTTATAAATAGTAAAATTTACTATTCATGAACAATATTGAATTTTATTTTTTGCTTGTCGTTTCTTTATAAAAAGTCACCATTCCTTCATTTCATTTCACAGAACAATTTCAATTTCATAATTCTTTCAAATTTCTTTCAATTTTAGCACATATTTTTCAAAAACAATGCATGCTTCGAGGTTAGGGACTCATTTTAATGCCGAGTTATTGGAGTTTATTCAGCATCATGAAGATGGAAATTTAGATAAACTAGCTGGGATGCCGCTCCATCGCAGTTCCAATCAGAAGAGCGAGGTAATTATTTTTTCCCTTTTATTTCTTGATTTTCTTTTGTTGTTTTTATATTATTTATTTCTTCATTTTATATTATTTTTTGTATATTTTTTTATATATTTATTATTATTATTTTGTTATTATTTGTTATTATGAAAAATAAATTAATTTAAGTGGATAGAATAATATGTACTTACCTGGTATTAACTTACCAGGGTCTGTGTTAGCATGATCATTGTGTTGTTCAGACTAGAGGGTGTATTTACAAAGCCCGACAATGGTACGATGTAGTGCCTTCTCGGGTAAGGCGGATTATTCGAGATTGCGGCTTTGAGCAGTTCATCTTACAATTGCTATCCGAGGAATATCAGATAGACCGGAGCATAGTCCAGGCGCTTGCAGAGCGATGGTTGGATACAACCCACACTTTTCACTTGTCCATTGGAGAGATGACAATTGGTCCGGCCGATTTTACTGCCATAACTGGCCTTCGATATGATGGTGAACCGGTCCTTCTGACCAACGATATTTTAACATTTGAAGAAATTCAGGAATTAATTGGTA
This sequence comes from Garcia nutans, assembly GCA_947685225.1. NCBI lineage: Eukaryota > Viridiplantae > Streptophyta > Magnoliopsida > Malpighiales > Euphorbiaceae > Garcia > Garcia nutans. Next base: position 30,515,540 of record CANTUV010000011.1, on the reverse strand, counting down.
TGGAACCATCATATAAAGGGCCTTCTAAGATAAAAATCAAGCCAATTCATAGTTATTGGATGAACTACGAAGGACGAGTTGGCAGAGACACGGCCAAACAGTATGCTCGAGGATTTTTGTTATATCTGCTCGGGTCCACCATCTTAGGTAGCACTGAATTCTCCATCCACTTGTCAGTGTTGAGTGCCCTTTCTTATCTCAGAATTGTACCATCTTCTAGCTAGGGCGAAGCTGGTCTCGCGTGTCTTTACCATGGTCTTGATAAGCATTGCCGAAATAAGAAGTCTTTTGTCAACTTGATGGCGGTTGTCGAGGTATTCTTTTCCTTCACCAATGTTATTTCCACTCTTTTCTTGCATGAATTTGATCTTTACTATCATCGTCATAGGTATGGGCATATGAACATAACCTCATGAGGGTACCCGATATTTCTCGAGAGAGAATCGGGTATCCGAGATTAAATTACTGGTTGTCCGATCGTGTGAACATTCCCGGCTCTCATCATGTGCATACTCACCACTATGTGTTGAGCCGCTTAACCTGGACCAGGTAAAATAACATTAGTACACTTTAAATTTTATGTGAAAGTTTTACTTACCTTATGTTATTTTGCAGGTGAATTTGGCATGGTGGAGCCCAGAAGAGAGAGCAAATTAGTCTCCTTTGATGAGGGTTGCACTGTCTTTCCAACATTCTCGCCAAATTATTACTGGCCCAGTGTCTAGTGGCTGGTTTCTCGGGGAGAGAGTTTATGAATGGTTTCTCGGTCCAGAGCAGCGAAGGTTTCCGATGCAAATCCCAGAATATACTTTAAATATTATGTCAATGCCAAAGGATGCATGGTGGATGGCCCGGTATGGTTATGATGACGAGTCATTTCTCCATTTACCGGGCCCATTTTATGCCCATTTTATTCAAATAAGACTGTTGAACTTTGATGTATCTCCTGTTGGTGTGCGGGAGATTTTCGATGAAAATGAGGCTAGAGATGAAGAGGAACATCACGGAGATGTAGGAGATTTCGTTCCACATCTCGGGGCTAGTACTTCTCAGGTAAAACTTTTACCACTTTTCCCTTGAAACTGCTTTTTCTTTCTTTGATTCTTTGATGATTGTTGCAGGCTGTTGGCTCATTTGATCATGAGGTTGGACCTTCTTTTACTGCCCTTTCATTTGCTCATTCTAGCCTGCCAGACATGCCATCTCATCCGCAGGGCATTGACTTGAATTACCTGGTACATTCCTCATTTCATGGTAATTTATGCTATATGTATGCATGATTATGTATGCTCTTACCTTTTCCTCCTTGGCTCATAGCGGATGCTCGAAGAACAAAATAAGAAACTCCAAGAAGAGTTGGCTGCAAGTTGTCAGCGGGCTTCCCATTTTGAAAGTTTATATCATCAATCCTAACAGAATTTCTGAGACTTTCGATTTCGGGGGATGAGGGATCCCGGTGCTTCTTCATCAAAGGGCCTCCAGACTGACGACCATGAGATCCTTTCATCTGCTTCTGATGAGGACTATGATGGATCGGAACCTCAAGGTAATAGGGATTTTGGTGCTCCTGCTTCAGGTGATCTCGGGTCAAGTAATTTGCCGGGTTTTGGTGCTCCCGCTTCGGGCGAACTCGGGACGAGTGATTTGCCCCCTCCTCCAACAGGTGATGACTTTTTCAAGGCTTTATTTGATGACCTACCACCACCCTCTTAGTCATATGTAAATACTGTAGCAATTGTAAAATCTTGTACAATAATGAAAAAATAAAATTGTCCTCTTTACTGTAACTCTTTTTTTTTACGTTACTGCACTACTTTTTTTTTTGTTACAGTACATCATTAATTTACATCTACTTCTTTTGCTAAACCAAATCCAACGTGGTAAAGGAAATTCACTGCCAATTTATTTCCTTATACCATATGGTCTTATTCTTTCCCATCATATTCTCCTTTTCAATTTTGGAAAAGGTTTGTTTCTTATATATAAATCACCCTTCATGCCATATTTTAATACATAAACCAAAATTCTCTCTCTTTCAACGTGAAGACTCCCTTTAACAATTTAAATTTTTTTCTTCATTCACTCATCATGACAGAGTATCATTTAAAGAAAATAAAAATTCTATTTAAGAATATGGATGCCATTCATTGGAAGAAAATTTCATGGTCAAAACTTGATGTTTTAAAATGTTAAATTGGACCACTCCTTCTTACATGTAGTGGCTTCCTTTTGGGATATGGATTCTAGGGTATTTAAAATTAATGGCTTTGAAATATGTCTCTTGATTGAAGAATTTGAGGCCATCCTAGGATATCGAAATAATCAACAAATGGCGTTACCCACATTGATTTCCAAGACTCAACAGAAGATGCAGATGTTATTTCAAATTCCAGAACCCGAAGTTCTTCAGTTGATGAGAGGTGAAAAAATTCTACTTGCTCCTTTGATTGACTTTTGTCTCTCTCATTTGGCCCCTACTAAGGCATGGGGACACATGCTCTATCTTTGCTTGCTCAGTCAATTCTTGCTTGTTTCTTTCGATGGCGATATTGATCCATGAGTATTGGATATTATGGACCAAATAGAAGGAGGCTTGTCGCCGGTACCTGTGATCTTAGCCGAGACCTTAGTTGGATTAGACCGATTTAAATTAGGATTGTCAAAGAGACTAATTGGGAGTCCGTTACTGCTTCAAGTAATTACCTAAACTGCCCTTCCGGGTTTTCATTTTAAGTTTTCTTTTTTCTTCTTTTCATTGCTCTAACTTTTGCCTAGTCTGCCCATGCGGATTTTTGAAACTAGCGAGTTGTCCTAATTTTTGCCTAAAATTCCCTTGCAGGTTTCAACTTAGCAAACTTTTCCCTTTCTTTTATTGCTCTAATTTTTGCCTAGTCCGCCCATGCGGGTTTTCGAAACTAGCGAGTTGTCCTAATTTTTGCCTAAGTTTCCCTTGCGGGTTTTCAACTTAGAGGACCTCTTTTTTTTTTTAAATCTTTTTTTTACATATTTGGCTTCAGGAGTGTCTTTGCTTGCTTGATACTATATCCATGGACTTTGTCAGATACCTACAACATCATCATTCTGCCAGGAAGCTACTCCATCCTGCTTCTTCATGTGCTGACTGGGTTGACTGGATCCACACACGCTCCAAAGTCAATATTCGTTGGTCAAAACCTTGGTGGAAGATTTCTCATATCACCATGCGGACATACTTGATGTACGTTCCCCTTGCTGCTCTTCGTCAAGGTACATGCTATGATCCTCGCCAACTTGAACTAGCGGACTACTCTAACTTTTGCTTAGGCCGCCCTTTTTGGGTTTTCAACCTAGCGAGCTCTTTCCTTTTATTTTTCATGCATAAAACTTCTTCAACCTGTCAATATTTACTGGCTCACTAAATTCGTTCCCATCCATGTCTGAAAATTTCACCGCACCTTTGTTCATGACTTGTTTCACGACATATGGCCCTTCCCAGCTAGGTCTAAACTTCCCTCTTGGATCAGATACATTAGGCTTACATTGCTTCAACACCAAATCCCCAACTCTGAATTTTCTGATTTTAGCCCTTCTATTGTAGGCTCGAGCTATCTTCTTTTGATACAGTTGGTGATGATATAGTGCCTTTAACCTTCTCTCTTGTAGTAGAGCTAATTGTGTGTATCTGCTTGCTACCCATTTCGTTTCAGCAGTTTAGCTTCCAAGACTATTCTTAATGACTTGATTTCTATTTCAATTGGTAATACTGCTTCCATCCCATAAACCAAAGAGAACGCTGTCATTCCAGCAGGTGTTCGCACACTTGTCATGTATCCCCATAAAGCAAAGGGAAGCATTTCCGACCAATCCCGGTAAGTCTTGGACATCTTGGATAGAATTTGCTTAATTGTTTTGTTTGTTGCTTTGACTGCACCATTAGCCTTTGGTCTATAAGGAGAGGATCTATGATGATGAATTTGGTACTTTGAGAATAAATCCTTAACTATGATGATGAATTTGGTACTTTGAGAATAAATCCTTAACTGCTCCTTGAAACTGTACCCCATTGTCTGATATCACTCTGTGCGAGACCCCGTACCTGCAAATGAGGTTCTTTTCAATAAACCTAGACATTTGTCTTACACCTAGTCTATTGAAGGATTCGGATTCGACCCATTTTGAAAAATAGTCTACTGCTACCACAATGAAACAATGACCATTTGAAGCTGTTGGTTGTATCTCTCCTATAATGTCGATACCCCAGGTGGCAAATGGCCAGGGTGAAGCCATTGAATGCAATTCTTCAGGAGGCATGTGATTCAAGTTACCATACATCTGACATTGTTGGCACCTCTTTACGAACTCAATACAATCTCTCTCCATGGTCAACCGATAGTAACCTTGTCGAATAATCTTCTTAACTAGGGCCAAACCATTCATGTGCGGACCGCAACTTCCCGCATGTATTTCTGACATGATGCGCTCCACTTCAAGCTTTCTTAAACATCTCAAATGCACCCCCATCAGGCCATCTTCGGTATAACTCTCCATGGAAGGTGACGTATTGTAATGACCATCGTCTTATGGCTCTTCTCTCTCTCTTTGTTGCCCCCAGCAGGTATTCTCTTTCCTCCAAAAATTGCCTTATAGTATCATACCACGCATCATGGTCCGTATCAATTTTCATGATTGTTTCATATTCATAGCAAGGAGTTGATGAACTGGTTAGGATCAGAGGCTTAAGGAATAAGCTAACAGGGTTTTCCCATACCGAAGCCAATGTGGCTAGGGCATCAGCCATCTGATTTTCTTCCCTTGATAGGTGTATAAACCTAAACTCCTTAAAGTTCTTCTTCATCATGGTCAAGTAATGGTGGTATGCTTTTAACTTTTCTTCTTTCAACTCCCACTCTCCATTTATTTGGTATACAACTAGCAATGAATCACCGAAAACTTCCACCTTATCCACCTTCATAATCATTAGGGTTTCGAAACTAAAAATACAAGCTTCGTACTCCACCATATTATTGGTTGCCCTAAATTTCAATTTTTTGGCTAAAGGGATGAGTTCCCCTTCGGGCGATTCTAGTATAACTCCCAAACCTGCTCCTTTCTTGTTTACTGCTCCATAAAAATACATTTTCCACACTTGTACCTCAATTGCTTCTAAATGTTCATCTGGAAATTCCAAGATTACCTCTTCACTTTCTGGTAATGGTTGTTGGGCTAGGAATTCTGCCACCGCTCTACCTTTGATTATTTTCCTGGTTACATACTCAATCTCAAATTCCTCTAATAGTATCAACCATCGACCATATTTCCCAATTAAAGAGGGTGTCTCCCTTAAGTACTTCATTGGATCCAACCTAGAAATTGCTTGCACACTATATGATTGAAAGTAATGCCGCAACTTCTTAGAAGACCAAACCATGGCTATACAGGTCTTTTCAATGATACTATACTTAATTTCATAAGGTAGGAGCTTTTTACTCAAATAGTAAACTGCATGCTCAATCTCTGACTCATCTGCTTGGGCTAGCATGGCACCTATTGACTCTTCTTCTACTGCTAAGTATAGTAATAGAGGTTTTCCAGGTTTAGGTGCTTTTAAAACAGGTGGATTCAGCAAATACTCTTTTATTCGATCAAAAGCCTTTTGACATTCTTCATTCCATACGACCGGCTGATTCTTTCTAAGAAACTTGAAGATAAGCTCATAGATTGTTGTGAGCTTTGCTATAAATCTGCTAATATATTGTAATTTACTGATAAATCCCCAAACTTCTCTCTCCGTCTAAGGGGCTGGCATATCCCTGATTGCTTTGACTTTGTCAGGATCAATCTCAATGCCATTCGGACCAATAGCATGTCCCAACAATTTACCTGAGGTAACACCGAACACACACTTCTTCGGGTTTAATCTTAGCTTATATTTCAAAGCTCTATCGAAGAATAACTCTAAGTTTTGGAAGTGTTTCTCCCTTGTATCCGACTTAACCATCATATCATCAACATATACTTCAACTTCTTTGTGCATCATGTCATGAAATAATGTGGTGGCCATCCTTTGGTAAGTTGCTCCAGCATTCTTTAAACCGAACGACATTACCTTACAACAAAATATACCCCATGTAGTAATGAAAGCAGTTTTGGCTTTATCCTCTTGGGCCATTAGCACTTGATTGTATCCAAAAAATCCATCTACAAATGAGTGTAGCACGCTAGAGGCTGCACTATCAATGAGGACATCTATATGAGGTAGAGGAAAATCATCCTTAGGGGAAGCCTTGTTTAAATCTCTATAGTCCACGCAAACCCTTATTCTTCCATCTTTTTTTGGCACGGGTACTATATTGGCTAACCAATCTGGATATTCTATCACTTCAAGGAACTTCACTTTTATTTGCTTAGTGACCTCTTCTTTAACCAATTCAGCCCACTCAAGTCTTAATCGCCTAAGCTTTTGTTTGACAGGTTTTATGTGAGTGTAAGTAGGAATATGATTCTCGGCTATGTCTCGATCTATTCCAGGCATATCCTCATAAGACCAAGCAAATACTTTTTCATATTTTTTGAATATTTTTTTCAAATCTCTCCCTCTCATCAGGAGTAAGGTCGGATGCTATGCTAATGTTTTTAGGATTTTCAGTTGTTCCCAAATTTAATGATTGTGTGTTAACAGAATTAATATTAATGATGCTCATGTAACTGCTATTTGAATGTATGCAACCATCAAGAGAAACATCACACAAGTAAGCAAAGTCAGACTTTATTACATTCATATTGGAAAAGAAAACATCAACATCCTCATACAAAGCAGACAAATTAAAATCAAAATCAAAATCATTGTTCTCAGAATCATAAAGCAGGATGTCTTCAAACTTTTCTTCGACCAGTGTAGCAATCTCTTTCGGACAGCTTCATTCTTCTATTTTAGATTGGATTCCTTGCTGGCTGACAGGGTGAGCTCTTTCTTCACTTTCTCCACTAGCTCGGTAACATCTATAAAAATTTCAAAACCTGGAATCAACTTACCCATGAACATGATCGACTCGAGCTTTCCTTAGAGTGGTCCCATATCTGGAGCTTTGACAAAGATCTCTTCAAGTTGAGGGAAGCTCATCTTCTCACTCTTCTTTGGCTGGACATCATTGTCTTCATCATATCCTAATCCCTTCTTGGATGTTTGAGTTCTAAAATCTGGCAACTTTGTCAAACCGGCCTTACCCTTTCCAAGACTAGCTCCGGAAAGGTAGTTCATGTTCTTCATCATATTCAAGACTTTGGAGTCCACCACTTCATCATTAGAAATTGCAGCTACTTGAAAACTATTGAGAGGCCTCTCAATCATTAGAGCGTTAACAATCTCATTATCTTCAGCTTCAATGACCACTGTCTCATCTCCGTTGGAGAACTTGATCTTTTGATGAAGGGTGGAAGGAACTCCACTAAGAGGATGAAACCATGGTCATCCCAAGAGCAAGGCAAAGGTGACTGGTATGTCTAAAACAACAAATTCAACAATAGATTCAATTGGACCAACCTTGACAACTACTTTGAAAGTCCCTTCGGAATGCCTCTTAGTGTTGTCATAAGCACGAATCGTTACCTCGGTAGGGTTTAGATCTCTTGTCGACATGGCTAACTTTAGCAGTATCTTAAGTGGACAAACATTTATGGCGGACCCATCATTGACCATAACACAAGGAGTCCTCTTCCCCTTGACTTCTTTTTTGATAAAGAGAGGGCAGATGTGATCTCTCCCCTCCTCCGGTAAGTCCGCATCTGAAAAAGAAACTGCTCCCATATTAACTTCACTCTTTTCTTGAACCTCTTCACATTTCATTACTTCCCCAATTTTTATGAAGTTGATCAACTCCTCCGGTGTTGTGGAGGTAGAGATTGATCAACTCCTCTCATAGTTTCTCGGTGCTTTTTAGAAGTAGCTAATAAGTCCCAAATGCTAACACTTGCTTGGGTTATTTTCAATTGCTTGAGCACAGCATCATCTTCTTCTACTTCAACTTCCTTTCCCTTATTAGTTTCTACCTCCTTAGGTGATGGCCTTGCATAAGGCTTACCGGATCTAGTGTTCATCACCTCATCTTCTTCGGGCTAGGACCAAGTCCACTCCTCCTTCTTGGGTACAATATCATCACTATCACTTGAATCCTAAAACCCGTTGACAACATAAATTGTTACTTCTCCACTCATCATATCTTGTTTAGTTTCACCAAATACCTCTTCCTCTTTGGTTGCTTCTCCACCCACATCTTGAAAAGAAGACATGACAAAGTCCTCATGTAAACCTCCTCCAATCATGAAGGTTACCGGTGGTGGTACCCTATTGAATTTTGGCAATGGGTTGTCTTTGGTGTTTGGCTTATTGGGCTCGGGTAGCTTCCCATTATCAATTAGATTTAGATCTCATGTCTCAACCTTACACATCTATCTGTGTCATGCCCTTGCATTTGGTGAAATTGACAAAATGCTTTGGTGTCAAAATTAGGTGGGAGAGGGTTAGGCAAAGGACGAGGATTTAAGGGTTGTAGCAATCCCTTTCTTTGAAGCTTATTGAGAACCCAAGACATCGGTTTTCCCAATTCCAAAAATTGTCTCCTCATTCCTTAGTTAGTAGCATTAACACTGACGGCCTTTTGCATACTTTGGCTACCAGATTGTTAGCTCCCTTTTTCATTCCTTTTTGTTGCAAAAAAACTTTTTTCCCTTTCCCATTCTTCAATTTGCAAACCAGCTTGGAGAAGGTCTTTGAAATCATGGATGACTGTATGAGACATCCTCTCACAAAGATTAGGCAACACCCCTCTCACAATCATTCTTATTTGATCGGATTCATCGGGCCTCTTCTTGAGTAAAGCAGCCTTGTTTCTCCATCTCTTGACATAATCCACCTCATTCAGCCTTTGCCTAATGAACTCAACTTCCATTAAGGTAACTTCTAACTCAACATTATATCCATATTATTGGATGAAGGCTTTGTAAAGTAGATCCCAACTCTTTTGTGTTCCATCATCTAAGGTATTGAACCAATTTTGTAATATCCTCATTTATGCCCTAGAAGTTTTGCATATTGTTGTTGTTGTTATTGTTGTTGTTATTGTTATATATTGGATTGAATGTATATGATGGGATAAGAAAAGAAATTGGTAGGAGAATGCTTGTGTATATGTGTATTGGGAAAGATTTAGGGTTTAGAGAGAATGGTATATGTTGTGTATATGATGATATATATAACATATAAATTGGTCAAATGAAGAGTCAAAGTGTTGGTTAAGTGGAAGAAGATATTTTTGTGTTAAGTGTGTAATTACATATAAGGGCTTAGATAAGACAAAAGTTAGTTATATGATTGAGGGCATTTTGGTATTTGCTTGGATAAGAATACTTGGTGGAGATTAAAAGCAAAAATTGACTTTGTGTCTTCATCATTTTCTTCTTTCTTCATGAAGTGGCCGGCTCTCCATTAACAAAAGGGAAAGATAAGTGTTCTTGATGCTAGAAGTGAATTGAAGAAGCAATCCAAGGTTTTGACAAAGGATTGGTGGAATTTCTTCTTCTAAAGTAAGTATTCTCTTGTTTTCTTTGTTTATTTGGAAGTTTTGTTGGAAGTGAATAAGGGTTTGGTGATTTTGTGATTTGGTGGGTTTGAGATGTGTTGTGTTGTGTTTTCAAGTGTTTAATTGATTTTAAGTTATGAGTTTAATTAGAGGTTGTTGTTGGAAATGGTGGAGATGTTGATTTGGAAGAATGGAGAAGAGTGTTGATTTTAGGGTTTTGAGATGATATGTGTTTAATTGTTATATTAATGTGTTGTGAAGTAATTCTTGTGATGAAAATGTGTTAGAACATTGATTTTGTTCACTTGAAACATGTTATATGATGAATATTGTGTTTGAGTGAAATTGAGAAAGTGTTGGTTTTAGTTAAGGTTGTGTTGATGGGTGACACGGCCATATGCATTGGAGAGACACGGGCGTGTCCATCAAAGGTGATGGGCGTGTCAATTGTTTGAATTGGCTACTGTCTCTTTTGTTGTTAGAGACACGGGCGTGTCCATCAAAGGTGATGGGCGTGTCAATTGTTTGAATTGGCTACTGTCTCTTTTGTTGTTAGTGACACGGGCGTGTTCCATCAAATGGGTTGGGCGTGTCCTACAAATGAATTACATATTGTTTTATACTTTGTTTCTTTTTACATTGTTTTGATTCTTCAAAGGTTCCATTGTTTCTAAACTTAAATATGAACATTATAAACATGTTTCAAACACAAGAATGATCTAATCAAATGAATGTGGAAGATCATAAAGCTATGAATCATATCAATTGTGTTTTTCCCTAATTGCATTGTTGAGATTTGGCAATGTTGTTATGCACTTTGAATGGTAATGTGGTTCATGAGTAATGTATATTGAAATGTTGTATCAAAGATGAAATGATAATTCAAATAAGACATGATATGAGACAATGCCATTATGTTTGGCTATGATGAATGATGCTATATGAGATATAATGTGATCATGAATGAGATAAATATACACTTGAATAATGAAGTGTTATATTGTGAAATAAAATGTGAAGCCATTGTTATTGGCTAATGTGATTCAATGGAGATAAATGAGGCATGTTTGCCTAAATGATAATGAGAATTGAGAATGAAATCTAAATGAATTGTGTGGCTAATGTGTTATTCCATTTTCAGAGTTTGTTGTTGGTGGCATGCCTAATAAGTGTAACAATCTCTTGAAGTTAGGTTGGATTGGATCCTTGAAGCCTAATTGAGATGTTACCACCCTTGAAGCTAGGTTGGATTAGTTCTTGAAGCCAAGTTGGGTAGAAGCTAAGCATGCTTTGCTCCCCTTGAAGCTTGGTTGAACTTGATTCTTGAAGCCTAGTTGGGTATATGATATTGATAAATGTGATAACAAACCAAAGCATTAACTCTGAAAATTGAATTGCATATTAGTGTGTCTTGGGCCCATGCTTGTCTTTGTTTAGTGTTGTTTATGGATTGTTTAATGATTAGTTAATGAAGTATGAGAAAAGATGTTGAAATGTGATATGCATATATTTATATGTTGAATTATGAAATGTAAAGGTATGATGTTAGCTTTGCATATAAATGGTTACATGTATAATATGAATTGAGAATTGACATTGTATTGTATTAAAGCATACCAATAGCATGTTTTATCTTACTAAGCCGTTGGCTTAGCGCGATAGTGTTTAATCGCGCAGGTAATAGAGTTGATAGAGTTGAACCCGGTAGTTCTTCAAGACCCAGTGAGAGTAGACCTTGAGGAACCCATTTTGGGAGCTTAAAGATGAAAGCAGACTTGCCAATCATGTATACTTCTTTATATTTTGTAAAGAAATGTTTAATGTGTAAAAATGTAATTATTTTATAACTTCCCTTGTGTAATATTTAAATATATATATACATAACTAATATGTTTTGTTTTATAAGTAAATGATCTATTTTTCTATAATGTATGATGATAAGGGTATTGTATCAAGTTTTAAAGTGTTCTAAATGTTAAGAGAAATGTAGCATTTCTATGTTTGGTGCACATATGCTACATTGTTGTGGTTGTGGTGTGTGTGCATTGGATATGGGGGTGTTACAATTGTTTTGGTATCAGAGCCTAGGTTTGAGATTCTCAACCTAAGTAAAATGTAAGAAAAAGAATATTTTTACTTAAAAAGTGAATTTTTGAATAACATACATATTTATGATTGGCAGTCTTTGATCTTTAATAAGATATAATCTGCTGTGTTTGTAGATATAGGTAGTAATGGATCCCCACTCACGGCAGTCAATTGAGGGAAGTGCGGAGAGTGTTGCTCCTGAGGAGGGAGCTAGGATTGATAGTGTTGAGGAGGCACCTGCTTCGGTGTCGGATAGACCAGTTGGTGAGGATGTTCCGCCAGCTTGGTTCAGGAATATGATGGAAGTTATGAGACCAGCACCTGTGCAACCAGTGCCACCACCCCCTCAGCCTTCAGTATCAGTGAGGCACTATGATAAGCTAAGGAAATATGGAGCAGAGGATTTCTTTGGTACAGTTGATCCAGCTGTGGCAGAACAGTGGCTTGATAGAGTTTAGAGGGTATTTGTTCAGTTGCAAGCCACCCCTGAGGAAAAGTTTGACTATGCAAGATCTTTGCTACAAAAGGATGCATATAGTTGGTGGAAGACAGTGCCCCATTCTATGGATGATCCACCAACTTTGTCATATGCTGACTTTTTGAGAGAATTTGAATTGAAGTATACTCCAAGGGAGTATAAAGATGGGAAGAAAAGAGAGTTTTTAGATTTGAGGCAGGATCACCGGACCGTGACAGAGTATGAGGTTGAATTTATCCGGTTGAGTGAGTATGCTGGGGGAATTATAGTTGATGAGATTGATAGATGCAGGAGATTTGAGGAGGGATTGCGGCCTTCTCTTATGTGTCATGTGGCTGGTTCAAGATATACTGATTTTTCCCAGCTTGTGGCAGCAGCTCGCAGTGTGGAGAGAGCTCAAGTTATTGCAGCTGCTTCAGAGGAAGAGACTAGAGTTAGGAGGCCCCAGTTTGAGGCAGGGTCTTCTTCTGCGAAGAGAGGAAAAGGGAGTTTTGTTCCTCGGAGTAGTAGGAGCCAGAGACCAGTGGGTAGGTCAGTGCAGTCACAGAGACAGAGATTTAGACCTGCAGCTTCAGTGGCGAGTGCTCCAACCCCTATGGTTCAGAGATCCACCTTACCCATCTGCATTCATTGTGGGAGGCCACATGGTGGTCCTTGTTGGAAAGCAGGGGTAGCGGGAGTTTGTTTCAGGTGTGGGTCACCTGATCACTTTGTGAGAGATTGCCCTGAGAGGCAAGAGCAGGTGTCAGTTGATACTGCAGCTTCTCGGCCCAGTGTGAGGGGAGGTCGAGGAAGCAGGGGCTTTGGCAGAGGAGGCAGAGTTGGGTTCAGTTCCAGAGGAGGTTCTGCATCCAGAGAGAATAGACCAGAGGAGGTGGGATCTTCTCAGAGGATTTATGTGATGCAGAGACAGCCTGATGCATCGGCAATCATAGCTGGTACTTTTTCTTTATTTGATACTCCAGTACTTGCTTTGATTGATCCGGGTTCCACCCATTCTTATATTAGTGCATCTATTTTGCCTGTTTTTGATGTGCATGCTGAGTCCCTAGGATTTGATGTGTTAGTGACAAATCCGTTAGGGCATAGTGTGGTTGTGAGTAAGGTGCACCGAGATAGTGCAGTGAGGGTGCAAGGTGAGGAGTTCCTTGGAGACTTGATTGAGATGCCATTTAAGGAATATGATGTGATCTTAGGAATGGATTGGCTATCTCGACATGGAGCTGTGATGGATTGTAAAAAGAAAATTGTTTCTTTGAGGACTGTTGATGGTAGATAAGTGTTAGTATCTAATGAGCAGGAACAGCTAGCCTCCCTATTTGTTTCAGCTGTTGCAGCTAGGAGATTGATTAGAAAGGGGTGTGAAGCCTATCTTGCTCATGTGGTGGATACTAGAGTGAAGGGTTCTCCCATTGATAGCATTGCCACAGTTGCTGAGTTTCCGGATGTTTTTCCAGATGAGTTGCCAGGATTGCCTCCTGAGAGAGAAGTGGAGTTCGGTATCGAATTGTTGCCTGGTACCACTCCTATCTCGATTACTCCTTACAGAATGGCACCAGCAGAATTAAGGGAGTTGAAAGTACAATTACAGGAGTTATTGGACAAAGGATTTATTCGCCCCAGTGTTTCTCCTTGGGGAGCTCCTGTGCTATTTGTGAAGAAGAAAGATGGTACCTTGAGGTTGTGTATCGATTATAGGCAATTGAATAAGGTGACTATTAAAAATAAATATCCTTTGCCTAGAATTGATGATCTCTTTGATCAGTTAAAGGGTGCAGCTGTGTTTTCTAAAATTGATCTGAGATCTGGGTACCATCAGCTAAGAGTCAGAGCTGAGGATGTTCCGAAGACAGCTTTTCGGACCAGGTATGGGCATTATGAGTTTTTAGTTATGCCTTTTGGTCTGACGAATGCACCTGCAGCTTTTATGGATTTGATGAATAGGGTGTTTAGGCCCTATCTGGATCAGTTTGTAGTGGTCTTCATCGATGATATTCTGGTGTATTCGCGGAATGAAGAGGAACATGACATGCATCTGCGAATTGTGTTGCAGATTTTGAGAGAGAAGCAATTGTTTGCCAAATTGTCGAAGTGTGAGTTCTGGTTGGATCAAGTAGCTTTTCTTGGTCATATTGTTTCTGCAGAAGGCATCAGAGTTGATTCGAGCAAAGTTGAAGCTATTCTGAATTGGAGTCCACCCAAGTCGGTAACAGAGGTTAGAAGTTTTCTGGGTTTGGCAGGCTATTACCGGCGATTTGTTAAAGGGTTTTCTCTGATAGCTACTCCACTCACCAGATTGCTTCGTAAGGGAGTGAGGTTTTTGTGGACGGATCAGTGTCAGGCGAGCTTTGAGCAGTTGAGAGATATGTTAACTCAAGCGCCTGTTCTTACTTTACCTGTGGAAGGCAAACCATATGTGATCTACAGTGATGCTTCACATAGAGGTTTGGGGTGTGTATTGATGCAGGAAGGGAAAGTTATAGCTTATGCATCTCGACAGTTGAAACCGCATGAGCTTAATTATCCAACCCATGATTTGGAATTGGCTGCCATTGTATTTGCATTGAAAATTTGGCGTCACTATCTGTTTGGGGAGAAATGTTTCATCTACACTGATCACAAGAGTTTGAAGTATTTGGGTGTCCAGAAAGAGCTCAATCTTCGTCAGAGGAGATGGTTAGAATTGATTAAAGACTATGACTGTTTGATTGATTATCATCCAGGTAAAGCAAATGTTGTTGCTGATGCCTTGAGTCGGAAGTCTGTAGCTGGTTTAACTGTGTATTCGCTCTCATTGCTTGTTGAGTTGAGAGCATTGCATGTCAGTTTTGTACCTTGTGATGATGGGGCATTGTTGGCACAGTTGCAATTGAAGCCAGTTTTGCTAGATCAGATTAAAGAGGCTCAGATGACGGATATGAAGATTCAAAAGATTATTTCAGATTGCAAAAATGGAAAATCTAGAGATTTTGTTGTGAAAAGTGATGGGAGTCTCTGGTTCAAGAGCAGATTGTGTGTACCCGATGATGCTGTTTTGAAAAAGGTCATTTTGGAAGAAGCTCATCAGTCGATGTTTGCTATGCATCCGGGTAATACGAAGATGTATCATGATTTGAGACAGCATTATTGGTGGATTGGGTTGAAAAGAGACATTGCTGAGTTTGTATCGAAATGTCTCACTTGTCAGAAGGTTAAAGCAGAGCACCAAGTTCCAACCGGGTTGTTGCAACCGTTGTCAGTGCCAGAATGGAAGTGGGATAGAGTGACGATGGATTTTGTGTCTGGTTTGCCATTGACACAAAAGAAGAATGATGCCATATGGGTGATTGTGGATAGATTGACTAAGACAGCTCATTTCCTTCCAGTGCGGATGGATTACTCTTTGGAGAGCTTGGCTGAGCTGTATATCCATGAGATTGTAAAGTTGCATGGTGTTCCAACTTCTTTAGTGTCTGATAGAGACCCCAGGTTTACTTCAAGGTTTTGGAAGAGTTTGCATAGTGCTTTGGGTTCTCGACTGCACTTCAGTACTGCTTTCCATCCTCAGACAGATGGGCAGTCAGAGAGGGTGATACAGATTATTGAAGACATGTTAAGGAGCTGTGTCATCGATTTCTCTGGAAGTTGGGACAGATTTCTACCGCTTGTGGAGTTTGCTTACAACAACAGTCACCAATCCAGTATTGGTATGGCACCATTTGAAGCATTGTATGGTAGACGGTGCAGGACACCTCTTTGTTGGAGTGAACTTGGTGAAGGTAAAATAATTGGCCCTGATTTGATTCAAGAAACAGAAGAGAAAGTAAAGTTGATTCGAGGCAGATTAAAAGCAGCTTCAGACCGACAGAAGTCTTATGCAGATCTGAAAAGGAGAGACATAGAGTTTAATGTTGGAGATAAGGTATTTTTGAAAGTATCTCCTTGGAAGAAGATTTTGAGGTTCGGTCGGAAAGGGAAATTGAGTCCTCGTTTCATTGGGCCGTATGAAGTGTTAGAAAGAGTTGGGCCAGTGGCATATCGACTTGCTTTGCCACCTGAGTTGGATCGTATTCATAATGTGTTTCATGTTTCTATGTTGAGGAGATATAGGTCGGATCCATCTCATGTGTTGCCATTTGAATCTATTGAAGTGAGCCCAGACTTGACTTTTGAAGAGGAACCAGTTGCTATCTTGGCACGAGAAGTGAAAGAGTTGAGGAATAAGAGTGTACCATTGGTGAAAGTGCTATGGAAGAATCATGGAAAAGAAGAAGCAACTTGGAAAAGTGAGCAATTTATGCAAGAGCAGTATCCGCAGTTGTTTCAACTTTGATATCAGGTAATTTCGAGGACGAAATTTCTTTTTAGAGGGGGAGAATTGTAATATCCTCATTTATGCCCTAGAAGTTTTGCATATTGTTGTTGTTGTTATTGTTGTTGTTATTGTTATATATTGGATTGAATGTATATGATGGGATAAGAAAAGAAATTGGGAGGAGAATGCTTGTGTATATGTGTATTGGGAAAGATTTAGGGTTTAGAGAGAATGGTATATGTTGTGTATATGATGATATATATAACATATAAATTGGTCAAATGAAGAGTCAAAGTGTTGGTTAAGTGGAAGAAGATATTTTTGTGTTAAGTGTGTAATTACATATAAGGGCTTAGATAAGACAAAAGTTAGTTATATGATTGAGGGCATTTTGGTATTTGCTTGGATAAGAATACTTGGTGGAGATTAAAAGCAAAAATTGACTTTGTGTCTTCATCATTTTCTTCTTTCTTCATGAAGTGGCCGGCTCTCCATTAACAAAAGGGAAAGATAAGTGTTCTTGATGCTAGAAGTGAATTGAAGAAGCAATCCAAGGTTTTGACAAAGGATTGGTGGAATTTCTTCTTCTAAAGTAAGTATTCTCTTGTTTTCTTTGTTTATTTGGAAGTTTTGTTGGAAGTGAATAAGGGTTTGGTGATTTTGTGATTTGGTGGGTTTGAGATGTGTTGTGTTGTGTTTTCAAGTGTTTAATTGATTTTAAGTTATGAGTTTAATTAGAGGTTGTTGTTGGAAATGGTGGAGATGTTGATTTGGAAGAATGGAGAAGAGTGTTGATTTTAGGGTTTTGAGATGATATGTGTTTAATTGTTATATTAATGTGTTGTGAAGTAATTCTTGCGATGAAAATGTGTTAGAACATTGATTTTGTTCACTTGAAACATGTTATATGATGAATATTGTGTTTGAGTGAAATTGAGAAAGTGTTGGTTTTAGTTAAGGTTGTGTTGATGGGTGACACGGCCATATGCATTGGAGAGACACGGGCGTGTCCATCAAAGGTGATGGGCGTGTCAATTGTTTGAATTGGCTACTGTCTCTTTTGTTGTTAGAGACACGGGCGTGTCCATCAAAGGTGATGGGCGTGTCAATTGTTTGAATTGGCTACTGTCTCTTTTGTTGTTAGTGACACGGGCGTGTTCCATCAAATGGGTTGGGCGTGTCCTACAAATGAATTACATATTGTTTTATACTTTGTTTCTTTTTACATTGTTTTGATTCTTCAAAGGTTCCATTGTTTCTAAACTTAAATATGAACATTATAAACATGTTTCAAACACAAGAATGATCTAATCAAATGAATGTGGAAGATCATAAAGCTATGAATCATATCAATTGTGTTTTGCCCTAATTGCATTGTTGAGATTTGGCAATGTTGTTATGCACTTTGAATGGTAATGTGGTTCATGAGTAATGTATATTGAAATGTTGTATCAAAGATGAAATGATAATTCAAATAAGACATGATATGAGACAATGCCATTGTGTTTGGCTATGATGAATGATGCTATATGAGATATAATGTGATCATGAATGAGATAAATATACACTTGAATAATGAAGTGTTATATTGTGAAATAAAATGTGAAGCCATTGTTATTGGCTAATGTGATTCAATGGAGATAAATGAGGCATGTTTGCCTAAATGATAATGAGAATTGAGAATGAAATCTAAATGAATTGTGTGGTTAATGTGTTATTCCATTTTCAGAGTTTGTTGTTGGTGGCATGCCTAATAAGTGTAACAATCTCTTGAAGTTAGGTTGGATTGGATCCTTGAAGCCTAATTGAGATGTTACCACCCTTGAAGCTAGGTTGGATTAGTTCTTGAAGCCAAGTTGGGTAGAAGCTTAGCATGCTTTGCTCCCCTTGAAGCTTGGTTGAACTTGATTCTTGAAGCCTAGTTGGGTATATGATATTGATAAATGTGATAACAAACCAAAGCATTAACTCTGAAAATTGAATTGCATATTAGTGTGTCTTGGGCCCATGCTTGTCTTTGTTTAGTGTTGTTTATGGATTGTTTAATGATTAGTTAATGAAGTATGAGAAAAGATGTTGAAATGTGATATGCATATATTTATATGTTGAATTATGAAATGTAAAGGTATGATGTTAGCTTTGCATATAAATGGTTACATGTATAATATGAATTGAGAATTGACATTGTATTGTATTAAAGCATACCAATAGCATGTTTTATCTTACTAAGCCGTTGGCTTAGCGCGATAGTGTTTAATCGCGCAGGTAATAGAGTTGATAGAGTTGAACCCGGTAGTTCTTCAAGACCCAGTGAGAGTAGACCTTGAGGAACCCATTTTGGGAGCTTAAAGATGAAAGCAGACTTGCCAATCATGTATACTTCTTTATATTTTGTAAAGAAATGTTTAATGTGTAAAAATGTAATTATTTTATAACTTCCGTTGTGTAATATTTAAATATATATATATATACATAACTAATATGTTTTGTTTTATAAGTAAATGATCTATTTTTCTATAATGTATGATGATAAGGGTATTGTATCAAGTTTTAAAGTGTTCTAAATGTTAAGAGAAATGTAGCATTTCTATGTTTGGTGCACATATGCTACATTGTTGTGGTTGTGGTGTGTGTGCATTGGATATGGGGGTGTTACAAATTTTGGATAATAGGGTCCAATGAGAGCATAAAGTACCTTAGGGTTTGAGCCTTAGTAGCTCGGGCAAACTGCATGGCAGTGATATACTGCTTCACATGGAGATGAGGATTTCCGGTGCCATTGTACTTAGCAAAGGAAGGCATCTTGAACTTGTAAGGGACCTCTTCATCTTGTTAAATAGTTTGTCGATCTCAAATATCTCTTCGGTTTTCAACTTCTTCTCAAATTTCCTTTCTAAATCAGCAATCATCTTTTCAACAGCGAATGTCTAGGTCTTTTCAATAGTTGCTTTCTCACCAACCTTTGGTTCTTTCTTCTTCTCTTGAACATCTTGGTAGTATTGAGCCTAATCATCATCATCATCAATGATCACCTTTTCATCATCAAAAACCACTTCACTAACTTTGGTCTTCCCTTTGTCCTTTGGCTTCTTAGTGCTAGCAGATGCCTCGGCATGATTCTCTAAGATTACAGTCAATTGGTTCTTCATGGTCTCAGCTAGGGCCTCTTTTATTTCTTCCATCTTATCATTGAGGGCCTCATCCACCATCCTTTGAATTTGTTCGGGCTCCATTATTTTTGGTGAGCAAGTGATTGAGTCGTTGCTAGATACTTCGTCTCCGGTGTAGGTCAGATTGTTGAAAGCTTTAAAACTATCGTAATCCAGGGCTATGAGCCAAAGAGGGTCAATGATATGAGATGCAAATGTATGCATGTATGCATAAACAACAAACAAGGATAATTAGGATGTCACTTCCAACCTTATAACATCCACACACGAATGGTGAGTCTCTTTTCTTAGGCATATGGTTGACAAAATACCAACATGGGGTACCTTACTTTCGAATAATTCCCTCGGACGTTTCAACCAATAGTTATATTTTCAAAAATGGAAATCAGTTCATAATAATTCCCATTAATTAGATTTTAATCCATTTATCCAACTAAAGTAGCCTTTATGCTATATTGGATTACAAGTAAATTAAGAGGTTTAAAATAAATAGATTTCTCACTTGAAAAAGGTAACTAATGATTCATGCCAAAAACAAGCCCATGGTTAATTTATTCTTAATGTAAACTAGGCCCACAATTGATTTTTGGTGTTTCTTAATTGACCTAAATAATTTGCAAGCTCTTTGTAAGAAAAGATTGGGTGAAGATAGTTTTGTTTCCAAGCCCATTGTAAATGATTTTAGAAAAATGGATTTTGGGCTTAGTATTTGGGCCATGAGCCAAAGAATTTTTTATTTGTTTTTTAAAAAAGTCTTATGTCCAAAGACTATCTTAAAAAATTTTGAAAATAGCTTTGGTCTTTTGGATTTTCTAAAGAAAAATTTATTTTGAGCTTACAGTTTACATAGGTCATATTAGAAAAAGAACAAACCAAATAAGCCATGATTTAGACTAAGACAAACTAACCATAGTCAAACAACATGCATTTGGGGTATAACCTAAGGAAAGTAACTAGGCCAATTACATGAGCTTTAGTCTTTGGGTTGAAAGGCTTAGGTTCCCATAGCAAGTATATACCAAATGGTACGAGGCTATGAGTGGTTATGCCATGCTCGATCTCCATACCTTGAGTGAAAGTATGGTATCCCTTACATAACACAACACGGGTAACACGGGCGTCCTAACTCACGCACATGATGCAATCTAAGATGATACGATGGATAATATCATTATAAGAAATAATAGAATAATATAAAGACCAACGGAATCAACTTCTCTTATCCCCAGTGGAGTTGCCACTGTGAGCGGGGATTTTTGCCCCCACCGCCGGTGGAATGGTTCTTTCGACTTCGGCACTATTTAGGCTCGGGGCCTTAGAGAACACTGACCTAAGTCCGGAGAAAATGGAGTCTTCACCCGAACGGGCCGGGAAAAAAGAAAGGGGCGAATGAGTCGATTCCTAAGGAATCCCAAACCCCCTAATGGGTTTGAAAAGTTGGGTACTTGTGGGGAAGGTGAGAAATGGCCCAGCACCCCCACAACTCCTGGTTCATTGGAATCGGCCTCCTTTACTAGTCTTAATATTATAAAATTCTTAAATATAACACATTATCCATATTACACACAATAATTAAAAGAAAAGCATCAATATATTAAAATTAAAGCAAGGTCCAAGCAAAACAAATAAATGGACACCCATCCGAAGTGGAAACATGTCCCTACATCACATGCCTAAATAGGACACCCACCGAAAGGTAGAAACATGTCCTTTACATAGGTTCTAAAATAGAAAAGCAAATTAAATTACATGATATTTAACTAATGGGGTATCCAACAAGTGGAAACATACCTCTTACAACATTTGGAAATCTAAATAAATTAATAAAAGTAAATAATCATTCATTAAATATCAATAGAAAGTAAACATCCATTCTTGATAAATTGAATAAATCAAGTATTGAACTTAAATAAATTAAGGCATATAAAATAAATCAAAGCATAATCAAATATAGAATTGAATAAGGCAAATAAAAATCTAAATTATAGCCACTGTTTCCATTTAGGGTTCTTTATTTCATATGTTTAGGGTTTTGGATTTTCATAAGTTTAAGCTACTGTGACTTTTAAAGAATTAAAATTAATTAAGGATTTTATGTTTTAAAAGGTTGGTAAGACATTTTGATTAAACAAATTAAGGTTTGAATGGTGAAATCATGAAACTAGGGTTTTGGACACTTTAAAACACTTTGATTTATGATTTTTGATTTATTGCATTGTGTTTTTAAGCTACTGTGTGAAGTTAAAATATTTGTGTTTATATGATTTTTAAGGTTTTAAGGATTAGGGTTTATAAAAAAAATTGGGGTTTAAGGTTTTTAAAGGGTTAGTGCTCACTATTTTAGGTTTTAGAGTTGAATTAGGGTTTTAGGATTTAAAATTAGGGTTTCAAGTGATGAATTGGTTTTTAGAATTTGGAAATCAATTTGATAATTTTATGAAATTTTATGAATTTAAACAAACAATTTAAAGTTTACAAAAATAGGAAAGATATTTGTTAAGGTTTGTTGAAAGAAATAGAACGAAGTTTAAAATTTTGAAAGAAATAAAAACAAATTTTGTTTTTGTTGAAAAATATGTTCAATTAGGGTTTTAAGATTTTGAAGAAGTAAAAATAACAATTTTAAGCCTTTTTGGAAAATAAAGCAACAGATTAGTGTTTTAAACTTTAGAAAAACTAAATTAAAGTTCTAAGGTTTTTAATTTTGAAAAACACAATTTCCTAGTTTTAGCTACTGTGAAAAAATAACCAAAGAATTTAATACATACCTCCTTTTGATAGTTCCTCCAACAAATAATTCTTCTTGGATGAATAAGAACAAAAAAAAAGTCTTTTTGCCTTTGAATTGCTTAAATCGTTTTTTTGCTCCCTCAAAAAATCAGCTTGATTCAAGCTGATTTCCTTCACGGATTCGGATTCACTTTTGTTCAAGCTTCTTGTCCCAATTTCTGATTACCTTTCCTCCCTTTTTGTGTTGTTATTTTTAGAAGTTTTTTTATGGTTTTTCCTAGTTACTCACGACATACAATATTTAATAAGAAAAGAAAACCAAAACCTAATTGTATTAGGTTTCGAAAAATTTACGTCGGAAAATTTCGCTGGCAAAAAAAAAACTGCTGCGAAAAAATTGTGCTGGCGAAAAAATCTACCGCAGTTGGCTGGGCAGGGGGTGGGGAATAGGCCTGCTGGCAAAATGGCCCACGGCCAAGCCCGCTGGAATTTTCGGCAACGATTTTTTCATCGCCGATTTTTATTTTTCTTTTTATCTTCATTTTTTTATTTTTATTTGTTTATTTTTATTTTTTATTATTAAAAATTAGATAATAATGCAAAAATTATTTAATTAAGATAATAAAAATTATTTTGGACCAATTAAAATATATTAGACAATACAAAAATTATTTTGGACTAAATAAAATATATTGGACCGGACTGGGTCAAAAATTAAGGGTCTATAGTACCGAGAACCAGCAACAATACACATAATAGAGGGCCTCAATATATTCTCAAATCTCCTACACCGGTCTATCTCATCTGAAATAATCACACCGGCATAGTGACTCAACCGAATATACTCAATCTCATATTTTGTCACTGTCCGGTTATCTTGCCTTAGATTTAGAAATTCCATCTTCTTGACATCTTTGTGCTCCCTCGGAGTATATTTCTGCTCAAACTACCGCAGAAAATCACTATAAGACAATGTCGATGGATCATCCATAGCATGAGGAGCCATCTTCCACCAATCATAAGCATCTTTCTGCAGAAGGGATCTAGCATAATCAAACTTCTCATCAAGAGTGGCATGCAACTGGATGAATACCCTTTGAACTCTATCCAACCACTGCTCAGCTACTGCAGGATCTGTAGTGCCAAAGAAATCCTCAGCACCATACTTTTTCAATTTATCATAATGCCTCACCGACACTTGTGGTTGTGGTTGCGGTGGCGGCTGATGCACCGGAGATTGCCTCAACAATTCTACCACATGTCTTAGCCAAACTGGCGGAACCTCATCAGCAGCTGGTCTCTCTGGCATAGGAACAGGTGCCTCTCAAGCTCTCTCAACCCTAGCTCCATCTCTACCCTCTTTAGGAGCTACACTCTCAGCACTACCTTCTATGGACTGATGTGACTGAGACACCATCACTACCTATATCTACAAAAATAGCAGAATATACCTCATCAAAGATCAGAGACTGCCAATGCCAAAGCATGTATCTTATTTAAAAACCATATTTTAAAATCAAGAATTTTCTTTTTCTTACAATTCACCTAGGTTGAGAACCTCAAACCTAGGCTCTAATACCAAAATAGATGTAACACCCCTATACCCCATATACGCACACTACATACAACCACATCTGTAATATACGTATACCTTATACAGGAGTGTCATGATTATTATTAAACAAACCAATCTTTCCATTTAGCAATAATATGAGAAAACTTAAAACATTGAAATCTTATTATCAAACAAAATAAATAAAACATTTATTTATTTTGCAGTGGAAAATGTAGCAGTAATGTACATATATATACATCAAAATTAATAATTACAAAATATATAGAGTTTATACATGTTTGGCAGTTCGTCTATGATCTTTAAGTCCACAATCAACACTTCAAAGTCTAGACTCAACTCGGTCTAGCTGAACTCTCCGGTTCTACCCTGTCACCTGCGCGATGAACCATAATCACGCTAAGCCAACGGCTTAGTGGTACAAACCACAATAATAATATACTTTAATGTAATGCCAATGTCATACATTCAAATATTATAAACAACACATAATAATATCATATTTCAAAACCTTACATTAAATCTTATTATTCATTTGTTTCACTATTCATGATTCACATTTAAACAAAGACAAGCATGGGCCCAAAAGAAACTAATATGCCTTTCAACTTTCAGAGTTAATGTTTTGGTTCAATTATCACATTTATCATCCCAACTAGGCTTCAAGGATTAGGCCCAACCAAGCTTCAAAGGGAGAAAAGCATGCTAAGCATCAACCCAACTTGGCTTCAAGGACCAAACCCAACCCAGCTTCAAGGGTTTGTAACATCCCAACTTTCAATAAATAAGATAAAAAACAACACAAAAAATCAATCAGAAATAGAGGAAGAAATCGGAGAAGAAATAGGAACAAAATTGGATCCGAAACTGAGCAGGAAAGGCAGTAATTCAATTCAATTTTTTTTGAGGGAGTAGAAAAACAATTCAAGGCAATTCAAAGGCAGCAAAGCTTGTCTTTGATTTGGTTCATACAAGGAGTAATTTTGGTGCAACCCAAGAAAGAAGGTTTGAATTCTTAATTTCTTTATATTTTTTCACAGTAGCATAAACTATCCAATTGTGTCTTTGAATTCAAAAACCCTAGAACTTTAATTTAGTTTTTCTAAGGCTTAAAAACCTTATTTTGTTGCTTTGTTTTCCAAAAAAAACTTACAATTGTTATTTTTGCTTCATCAAAATCTTAAAACCCTAATTTAACATGTTTCTTTTCAAAACCATAATTTAAATTCTGTTTCTTTCTAAAAACCTTAACAAATATCTTTTCTATTTATGAAAACTTTAAATCGTTATTTTATTTTCATAAAACTTCATAAAATTATGAAATTGATTTTCAAACCCTAAAAACCTCATGCATTCACTTAAACCCTAATTCAACTTTAAAACTAAACAATAAACCTTAAAGTCCTTTGAAACCTTAAATCCTAATTTTTTCTAAACCCTAATCCTTTAGAACTTTAAAAACCATATAAATCCCAAATGTTTAATTTTACACAGTAAGCTTAAAACACAATTCAATGAATAACCGTAAACCATAAATCTAAGTATTTTAAAGTGTCCAAACCCTAGTTTCATGATTTCACCATTCAAACACTAATTTGGTTAATCAAAGAACTTCATCAACCTTTTAAAACATAAAACCTTAATCTATTTTAATTCCTTTAAAAACTCACAGTAGCCTAATTCCATAAATTCCAAAATCCTAAACACATGAAATAAAGGACCAAAAATGGAAGCAGTAGCTATAATTTAGATTTTTATTTGCCTTTTTCAATTTTATATTTGATTATGCTTTGATTTATTTTATATGCTTTAATTTATTTGAGTTCAATGCTTGGTTTATTTAATTTGTCATGGATGGATGTTTACTTTCTATTGATGTTTAATACCTTTGATGAATGATTTATTTATGATGAATGGTTATTTACTTTTATCAATTTATTTAGATTTCCAAATGTTGTAAGAGGTATGTTTCCACTTGGTGGGTACCTCATTAGTTAAATATCTTGTAATTTAAAATGATTTTCTATTTTAGAACCATTGTAAAGGGCATGTTTCTACCTTTTGTTGGGTATCCTATTTAGGCATGGGATGTAAGGACATGTTTCCATCTTCAGAGGGGTGTCCATTTATTTGTTTTGTTTTTCTTGGACATTGCTTTGATTTTAATATAATGATGCTTTCTTTTTATTGTGTTTAATATGGATAATGTTGTTATATTTAAGAATTTTATAATATTAAGACCTGTAAAGGATGCCGGTTCTAATGAATCGGGCGTTGTGGGGGTGCTGGGCCATTTCTTACCTTCCCCACACATACCCAACTTTTCAAACCCATTAAGGGATTGGGGATTCCTTAGGAATCGAGTCATCTACCCCTTTCTTTTTCCTAGCCCGTCCGGGTGGCAACTCCATTTTCTCCAGACTCAGGTCCGTGTTCTCTAAGGTCCCAAGCCTAAATAGAGCCGAAGTCGCAAGAACCATTCCACCGGGAGTGGGGGCAAAAATCCCCGCTCATAGTGGCGACTCCACTAGGGATAAGAGAAGTTGATTCCACTGGTCTTTATATTATTCTATTCTTATAATATTATTATCCAACACATCATATTATATTGCATTGTGTGCATGAGTTAGGACGCCCGTGTTACCCGTGTTGTGTTATGTAAGGGATACCATACTTTCACTCAAGGTATGGAGATCGAGCATGGCATAACCACTCATAGCCTCGTACCATTTGGTATATACTTGCTATGGGAACCTGAGTCTTTTAACCCGAAGACTAAAGCTCATGTAATTGGCCTAGTTACTTTCCTTAGGTTTTTACACCAAATGCATGTTGTTTGACTATGGTTCATTTATCTTGGCTTAAATCATGGCTTATTTGGTTTGTTCTTTTTCTAATATGACCTAAGTACATTGTAAGCTCAAAATAAATTTTTCTTTAGAAAATCCAAAAGACCAAAGCTATTTTCAAAATTTTTCAAGATGGTCTTTGTACATAAAACTTTTCTAAAAATATATCAAAAATTCTTTGGCTCATGGCCCAAATACTAAGCCTGAAATCTATTTTTCTAAAATCTTTTTATAATGGGCTTAGAAACAAAATTGTTTTTATCCAACCTCTCCTTACAAAGAGCTTGCAAAAATATTTAGATCAATTAAGAAATATCAAAAATCAATTGTTGCCTAGTTTACACTAAGAATAAATTAACCATGGGCTTGTTTTTGGCATGAATCATTAGTTACCTTTTTCAAGTGAGATATCTATCTATGATAAACCTCTTAATTTAGTTTTAATCTAATATAGCATAAAAGCTACTTTAGTTGGTTGGATGGATTAAAACCTAATTAACGGGAATTATCATGGATGTATTTCCATTTTTTAAAATATAACTATTGGTTGAAATGTCCGAAGGAATTATTCGAAAATAAGATACCCCATGTTGGTATTTTGTCAACCACATACCTAGGAAAAGAGACTCGCCATTCGTGTGTGGATGTTATAAGGTTGGAAGGAACATCCTAATTATCTTTCTTCGTTGATTGTTCGTGCATACATGCATACATTTGCATCTCATATCATTGATCCTCTCTGGCTCACAGCCCTGGATTACGACAGTTCAAAAGCTTACAACAATCTGACCTATGCTGAAGACAAAGTATCTAGCAATGACTTCATCACTTGCTCACCAAAAACAATGGAGCCCGAACAAATTCAAAGGATGGTGGATGGGGCCCTCAACGCCAGGATGGAAGAAATAAAAGAGGCCCTAGCTGAGACCATGAAGAACCAATTGACTGCAATCTTAGAGAATTATGCCGTGGCATCTGCTAGCACTAAGAAGCCAAGGGACAAAGGGAAGACTAAAGTTGGTGAAGTGGTTTTTGATGATGAAAAAGTGATCATTGATGATGATGATGATTGGGCTCAATACTACCAAGATGCTCAAGAGAGGAAAAAGGAAACGAAGATTGTTGAAAGATCAACAATGGAAAAGACCGAAACTTCTGATATTGAAAAGATGATTGCCAATTTAGAAAAGAAATTTGAGAAGAAGTTGAAAACCGAAGAGATGTCCAAGATCAACAAACTAATTGAACAAGATGAGGAGGTCCCTTATAAGTTCAAGATGCCTTCCTTTGCTAGATACAATGGTACTAGAAATCCTCATCTCCATGTCAAGCAGTATATCACTGCTATGCAGTCAGCCTGAGCTACTAAGGCTCAAACTCTAGGGTACTTCATGCTCTCATTGGACCCTGTTGTCCAAAATTGGTTCAATACCTTAGATGATGGAACACAAAAGAATTGGGATTTGCTATACAAGGCTTTCATCCAGCAATATGGGTATAATGTCGTGTTGGAAGTTACCTTAATGGAAGTGGAGTCCATTAGGCAAAGGTCGAATGAGAACTTTGTGGATTATGTGAAGAGATGGAGAAACAAGGCTGCTTTGCTTAAGAAGAGGCCCGATGAATCCGATCAAATAAGGATGATTGTGAGAGGGGTATTGCCTAGTCTTCATGAGAGAATGTCTCATCCATGATTTCAAAGACCTTCTCCAAGCTGGTTTGCAAATTGAAGAATGGGAAAGGGAGAAGAGCCGTTTTGCAACAAAAAGGAACGAGAAATGGAGCTATCAATCTGGTAGCCAAAACATGCAAAAGGCCGTCGGTGTTAATGCTACTAACCAAGGAATGAGGAGACAATTTTCAAAATTGGGAAAACTGATGTCTTGGGTTCTCAATAAGCTTCAAAGAAAGGGATTGCTACAACCCTTAAATCCTCGTCCTTTGCCTAACTCTCTCCCACCTAATTTTGACACTAAAGCATTTTGTCAATTTCACCAAATGCAAGGGCATGACATGGATAGATGTGTGAGGTTGAGACATGAGATCCAAAATCTAATTGATAATGGGAAGCTACCCGAGCCCAATAAGCCAAACACCAAAGACAACCCATTACCAAAATTCAATAGGGTACCACCACCAGCAACCTTCATGATTGGAGGAGGTTTGCATGAGGATTTATTCATGTCTCCTTTTCAAGATGTGGGTGGAGAAGCAACCAAAGAAGAAGAGGTATTTGGTGAAATTAAACAAGCTATGATGGGTGGAGAAGTAACAATTTGTGTTGTCAACAGGTTTTGGGATTCAAGTGATAGTGATGATGATATTGTATCCAAGAAGGAGGAGTGGACTTGGTCCAAGCCCGAAGAAGATGAAGTAATGAACACTAGATCTGGTAAGCCTTATGCAAGGCCACCACCTAAGGAGGTAGAAACTAATAAGGGAAAGGAAGTTGAAGTAGAAGAAGATGATGTTGTGCTCAAGCAATTGAAAAGAGCCCAAGCAAGTGTTAGCATTTGGGACTTATTAGATACTTCTAAAAAGTACCGAGAAACTATGGCCAAAGCCTTGGCTAGCATGCCAATTTCTACCTCCACGACACCAGAGGAGCTGATCAACATCATAAAAATTGGAGGGGTAATGAAATGTGAAGAAAAGAGTGAAGTTAATATGGGACCAGTTTCTTTTTCGGATGCGGACTTACCGGAGGAGGGGAGAGACCACATCCGCCCTCTCTTTATCAAAGTAGAAATAAAGGGGAAGAGGACTTCTTGTGTAATGGTTGATAATGGGCCCACCATAAATGTTTGTCCACTTAAGATATTTCCAAAGCTAGCTATGTCAACAAGGGATCTAAATCCAACTGAAGTAACAATTTGGGCTTATGACAACACTAAGAGACACGCTGTGAGCAGGGACTTCGGCACTGTTTAGGCTCGGGGGCTTAGAGAACACGGACCTAAGTTAGGAGAAAATGGAGTCGCCACCCGGATGGGCCGGGAAAAAGAAAGGGGTGGATGACTCGATTCCTAAGGAATCCCTAATCCCCTAATGGGTTCAAAAAGTTGGGTACGTGTGGTGAAGGTGAAAAATGGCCAGCACCCCCACAACGCCCGGTTCATTGGAACCGGCCTCCTCTACAGGTCTTAATATTATAAAATTCGTAAATATAACAATATTATTCATACTACACATAATAAAAAGAAAGCATCATTATATTAAAATCAAAGCAATGTCCAAACAAAACAAAAAAAATAAATAGACACCCATCCGAAGATGGAAACATGTCCTTACATCACATGCCTAGATAGGACACCCACCGAAAGGTAGAAACATGCCCTTTACATAAGTTCTGAGATAGAAAAGCAAATTAAATTACATGATATTTAACTAATGAGGTACCCACCAAGTGGAAACATACCTCTTACAACATTTAGAAATCTAAATAAATTGATAAAAATAAATAATCATTCATAATAAATAAATCATTTATCAAAGGTACCAAATATCAATAAAAAGTAAACATCCATCCATGATAAATAAAATAAACCAAGCATTGAATTTAAATAAATTAAAGCATAAGAAATAAAACCAAGCATGATCAAATATGGAATTGAATAAGGTAAATAAAAATCCAAATTATAGCTACTGTTTCCATTAAGGGTTCTTTATCTCACGTGCTAAGGTTTTGGAATTTATAAAATTAAGCTACTGTGACTTTTTTATGGAATTAAAATAGATTAAGGTTTCATATTTTAAAAGGTTGGTAAGACTCTTTGATTAACTAAATTAATATTTGAATGGTGAAATCATGAAACTAGGGTTTGACCACTTTGAAATACTTTTGATTTGTGGGTTATGGTTATTCATTGTGTTTTTAAGCTACTATGTAAAATTAAAGTATAAAGTTTTAAAGGAGGTTAGGGTTCATTATTTTAGGTTTTCGAGTTGAATTAGGTTTTTAGGCTTTTGATTTTAGGGTTTCGGGTGATTTGTTCATTTTAGGATTTGGAAAAACAATTTGATGATTTCATGAGGTTTTATAAGTTTAAACAAAGTGATTTGAATTTTACATAAATAGAAATGATATTTTTAAAGCTTTTGGAAGGAAACAGAATCACAATTATGGTTTTGTTGAAAAACATGTTCAATTAGGGTCTTAAGATTTTGAAGGAGTAAAAATAACAATTTTAAGTCTTTTTGGAAAATAAAACGATGAATTAGTGTTTTTAAACTTTGAACAAAGGGAATTATGGTTTTAGGGTTTTTGAATTAAAAGACATCATTTATTAGTTTATGCTACTGTGTAAAATATAAAGAAATTAGAATTTCATACCTTATTTTGTATGTTGCACCAAAATTGCTTCTTGGATGAACAAGCTCCAAAGACCAGCCTTTTTGCCTTTTGAATTCCTTAAATCGTGTTTCTACTACTTTAAAAATCAATTGAATTCAAGCTTTTCCTTCACGAATTTGGATTCCCTCCTACTGTCCCATTTTTTTTCCTTTTTTGATTGCCTTTTGTCCTTATTTATAGAGGTTTCTTATGGTTTATTCCTAATTAATCACAGCAAGTAATATTGATAACAAAAGGAAATCAAAACCTAATTGAAATAGGTTTTGGAAAATTTGAGTCGGAAAAATTGCGCTGCCGAAAAAATTGTCGCAGGAAAAAATGCGCTAGCGAAAAAATTTGTCGCAGTCAACTGCGGCAGTGGGCGAGGAGGGACGTCGCCCGCAGGAAATTCCCACACTGATTTTTGGCGACGAATTTTTGTCGCCGATTTTTATTTTTATTATTTTCATTTTTATTTGTTTATTTTTATTTTTTATTAATAAAATTAAATACTAAAGCAAAAAATTATTTAATTAAGATAACAAAAATTATTTTGGACCAAAAAAATATATTAGGCAACACAAAAATTATTTTGGACTAAATAAAATATATTGGACCGGACCAGGTCAAAAATTAAGGGTCTACAGTTTGCCCCTGCTTGAAAAATCTGAAACTATAGTGAAAGATAGTGAAAAAAAATAAGACTTAATTTTTGAGATAGTTGAGGTTTTGGGTTCTTGTGAGCGGAGATTTTCGACCCACTCCCGGTGTAATGGTTCTTGCGACTTCGGCACTATTTAGACTCGGGGCCTTAGAGAACATGGACCTAAGTTCGGAGAAAATAGAGTCGCCACCCGGATAGGCGAGGAAAAAAGAAAGGGGTGGATGACTCGATTCCTAAGGAATCTCCAACCCCTCAATGGGTTCGGAAAGTTGGGTACGTGTGGGGAAGGTGAGAAATTGCCCAGCACCCCCACAACGCCCGGTTCATTGGAACCGGCCTCCTTTACAGGTCTTAATATTATAAAATTCTTAAATATAACAATATTATCCATACTACACACACTAAAAAGAAAGCATCATTATATTAAAATCAAAGCAATGTCCAAACAAAACAAATAAATGGACACCCATCCAAGGATGGAAACATATCCTTACATCACATGCCTAGATAGGACACCAACTAAAAGGTAGAAACATGCCCTTTACAAAGGTT
Source organism: Garcia nutans (assembly GCA_947685225.1). Taxonomy (NCBI): domain Eukaryota; kingdom Viridiplantae; phylum Streptophyta; class Magnoliopsida; order Malpighiales; family Euphorbiaceae; genus Garcia; species Garcia nutans. The sequence goes on along the minus strand of CANTUV010000011.1, from coordinate 30,483,255 downwards.
CTAAAATAGAAAGGAAAATTAAATTACATGATATTTAACTAATGAGGTACCCACCAAGTGGAAACATACCTCTTACAACTTTTGGAAGTCTAAATTGATTGATAAAAGTAAATAATCATCCATAATAAATAAATCATTCATTAAATGTATTTAAATATTTACAAAATAAACATTCATCCATGATAAATTAAATAAATCAAGTATTGAAATTAAATAGATTAAAGCATAAAAGATAAATCAAGGTATAAATAAATATGGAATTGAATAAAGCAAATAAAAGTTCAATTATAGCTACTGTGACTTTTTATGGAATTAAAATAGATTAGGGTTTTATGTTTTAAATGGTTGGTAAGATTCTTTGATTAACCAAATTAAGGTTTGAATGATGAAATCATGAAACTAGGGTTTTAAATACCTTAAAATACTTAAATTTGTGATTTGTGATTATTGAATTTTAAGCTACTGTGCAATTTTTGGGTTTTCATGTTTTTATGTTTTTTTTATGTTTTAAAAGGATCAGGGTTCATAAAAATTATGGTTTAAGGTTTTAAAAGGAATAGGGTTCATTATTGTAGGATTAAAAGTTGAATTTTGGATTTTAGGGTTTTGAAATTTGGGTCTCGGGTAATGAAGAATTTTTAGGGTTTTAGAAATCAATTTGATATTTTATGAAGTTTTATGAATTTAAACAAATAAATTAAAGTTTTTATAAGTAGAAAAGATGTTTTTCAAGCTTTTTGAATGAAATAGAACCTACTTTAAAATCTTAAAAGAAACAGAATTTGATTTTTGTTTTGTTGAAAAATATGTTCAATTAGTGTTTTAAGGTCTTTAAGAAGAAAAAATAACAATTTTAAGTCTTTTTAGAAAAGAAGGTCACGTTTTAGTGTTTTAACTTTGGAGGAATTAAACTAAAGTTCTAAAGTTTTTGATTTAAAAAAAACCCTAATTCCTTAATTTAGCTATTGTGTAACATAAATCAATTAAGGAAAATCACTTACCTTCTTTTGTTGATTCTTCCAAAAATAATTCTTCTTGGATGAACTAGCTCCAAAGACAAGCCTTTTTTGCCTTTGGAATCCCTTCTCGTGATGTTGCTGCCTAGAAAAGATTTAAATTGAATTTCTTCTTTTCCTTCCTTGATTTAGTTTCAAACTTTCCAAACTCCCTTTGGATTTGTTCACTCTCGGCCACCCCCTTTTTTCTATGCCTTTGGTCCTTATTTATAATGGTTTAAGGTTATTTATTCCTAATTAATTAAGGTAAGTAATATTAATAAAAAAAGAAATTAAAACCTAATTGGATTAGGTTTAAAAAAAATTGCATTGAAAAATTTTGCGCTAGCGAAAACTGTGGCAGCCGGGCCCGTGGCTGGAACTAGTGGGCGTGCCAGCCCGCAGGAAATTCCTGCGGGAAGTTATTTCACCCGCAGGCTTGCGGGTGAGCTGCTGCTGGGCCGACGGGCCCGGGCGACCACTTTTTTTGCCGATTTTTTTCCCGACTCTGATTTTTATTTTTATTTTTATTTTTTTATTTTTATTTTTTATTAATAAAAATTAGATAATAAAGCAAAACTATTTAATTAAAATTATTTTGGACCAATTAGACAACAAAAATCATTTTGGACTAAATAAAGGATATTAGATCAGATTGGGTCAAAAATTAAGGGTCTACAGTTTGCCCCCTGCTTGAATGATCTAAAACCTTAGTGAAAGAGAGTGAAAAGCAATAAGACTTAATTTTTGAGGTTTTGGGTTCTGGACCCGAGAGATTTGGACATTCGATCCTAAACTAGACTTGAATACTCGATCCTATCTGGATTTGGGTACTCGATCCTAAATCGGATTTGGATACTCGATCCTAACTTGGATTCGGATACTCGATCCTAAACTTCATTGGGATACTCGATCCTAACTGGATTTGGATACTCGATCTTAAATCGGATTTGGATACTCGATTCTAAACTAGATTTGGATACTCGATCCTAAACTGGATTTGGATACTCGATCCTAAATCGAATTTGGATACTCGATCCTAAATTGGCTTTGGATACTCGATCCTAAACTGGATTGGGATACTCAATCCTAACTGGATTTGGATACTCGATCCTAAATTGGATTGGGATACTTGATCCTAACTGGATTCAAACACTCGATCCTAACTTGGATTCGGATACTCGATCCTAAACTTGATTGGGATACTCGATCCTAACTGGATTTGGATACTCGATCTTAAATCGGATTTGGATACTCGATCCTAAACTGGATTTGGATACTCGATCCTAAATTGGCTTTGGATACTCGATCCTAAACTGGATTGGGATACTCAATCCTAACTGGATTTGGATACTCGATCCTAAATTGGATTGGGATACTCGATCCTAAATTGGATTGGGATACTCGATCCTAACTTGGATTCGGATACTCGATCCTAAAATTGATTGGGATACTCGATCCTAACTGGATTTGGATACTCTATCTTAAATCGGATTTGGATACTCGATCCTAAACTGGATTTGGATACTCGATCCTAAATTGGATTTGGATACTTGATCCTAACTGGATTTGGATACTCGATCCTAAATTTTGGATACTCGATCCTAAATTGGCTTTGGATACTCGATCCTAAACTGGATTGGGATACTCGATCCTAACTGGATTTGGATACTCGATCCTAAATTGGATTGGGATACTCGATCCTAACTGGATTCGGACACTCGATCCTAACTGGATTTGGATACTCGATCCTAAACTGGATTTGGATACTCGATCCTAAATCAAATTTGATTTGGGTACTCTATCCGAAATTGGATTGGGATACGCGATCCTAACTTGATTTGGATACTCGATCCTAAACTTGATTGGGATACTCGATTCCTAACCTGGGTACTTTGACTTGAGATTTGAATTGATTTTGATTTAATTTGGGTACTTGGACCCGAGATTAGATTTGATTTGGGTACTTGGACCCGAGAATGGCTACTTGGACCCGAGAATGAATTTGACTAACCTTTTATCAGTTGAGAAGTCTGACTGCTCCGGCTATTCTATGCATTGTGATTCTTCACCCTCATAATGGATCTTCATCCTTGGAGATTCGGTCTTCACCCTTGCAAATGGATCTTCATCCTTGAAAATGAATCTTCATCTTTTGACATCGGGTCTTTACCCTTAAAAAATGGATCTTCATCCTTTGAGATTGGGTCTTCACCCTTGAAAATGGATCTTCATCCTTTGAGATCGGGTTTTCACCCTTGAAAATGGATCTTCATCCTTTGAGATCGGGTCTTCACCCTGGCTTTAGCTCCTTTAGCTGGATTGGTCTTTTGTCTTTTGCACCTTCATTCTTTTGAGAGTTCTATTGTTCAATTCTTTTGTTCTTTCTTTTTGCAAAGATTTAGCTATTTTTAATTGGACCTTATATCCTCTCCTTGCCCCCCTGTGTGGCAAAATATTTGTAAGTGAGTTTAAAAATATTTGGTATATAAACCCAAAAAATTGAAAAGGAGAAACTTTGCCCCCTGTGTAGGCTCAAACCAAAGATTTTTTCCATGCAAGCTTTGATTGATGTTTTTGCTGTCTTGTTCTTCGCATAAGCATGCATTTCTTCTCTTTGCAAGATTACTGGAGCTTTCTCAAGCAATGGGCTTTCTATGCCCCCCCTGATTTGATATCTTCTTTTGATTGCTTGCTGTTCATTTTGACAAGGAATAGACAACACAAGACAAGAAAGTGCGATGTGACATGCTCATGTATGCATGATATGCATGAATGATACTTACAGCGGTTTCATCGACTCACAAACCAAGGTGATCAGCAGAAGTGTTCCCATTGGTTCCGTTTTGCCGCTTGTTCAAGTCTTGCATTGGAATGATCGAAAGCTTTGCATTTGTGGCTTTTATCTTCTACATGTTGAGAACATGAGTGGTAGAGACCCTAATGGTAGAGTCAGGGATGCATCCATTTCGAAATATGTTTTAGCATGTCAATTGGCAGCTCGCCAATAATCATTTCCTTTGCCCAATATGTCCTTTGGAGTTTCAACATACTTCTCTAAACTTGAAGGCTTTGTATGATAAAACATTTTTTTCTTTTTTTTTTCCTTTTTTTTTGAATTTTAATTTTGAAATCAAATGTTGGCTTTGACAAATTAATGTCAAAGTACCTCAGGACTTGATGTTTCCAAATTAACATATCTATAACATGACTACCCTATTTACCGTACTAAACTCGGGAATCAATTCTATTTAAGCCAGAATTGTTGCACTTCAGATAGGCACATACACATTACTTGGCCAAAGGTCTCATTTGAGTTTAAATATTGACTATCTCATATGCATGCTTATTCAAACTATCTCCACTAATAGACTCTACCTACCAAGAGAGATAAACATGTCTTTGATAGGCTTGAAATGGGGTCTATGAGGGACATGGGTTAAATGAAGGCCATTTTGAGATAGGAGCTGGTGTGACACAATGGACAAACCCTCACACTACAAATTTCTTGTTGGAACTTTAGACAGTTGGGAGCAATCTTTCTAGACTCCAAATTCCTTCTATCTTCTTGGCATTAATCTGGATCTTGATTGGGACAGTTTTTTCCCTTGCAAAAAGTTTAAGACCCAAATCTGTTTGTTTCCTTCTTTTCCCTTTTCTTTATTTCTCTTACTCTTCCCTTTTCTTTCTCTTTGTTTTCCTTAATCTTCCCTTTCTTTTAGCATTTTATCATTTTTTCCTTCTTTCTTGTTGGACTATCAAGTACAAAACTTTCAAGAACTGGATGGTCTCCCTCCTTTTCTCCAATTGTGATTGAATCTTTGGTTGCGTTGGGCCAATTCAAGTCAAACCATCCTTATGGAAGCCTTTTGCTGCTTTAGGTAAAAGAGAACTCAGTTGGCTTTCTGAACCGCCTTTTTAGGTTTTATCTTCTTTTTTTTTTACTTTTTCTATTCTCTTTTTTCTTTCTTTTTTTTTCCTTTTTTGGTTCTAGCTCAAACATAGTTGTCTTGTTTGTACCAACTTGGGCTTCCAATAATGGATCAGTGGAGTAACATAAATCTTCTTTAACAGGGATAAATCATTTGTTACTCTAATGTTGATGTTGTTTTGATATATTGGAGACATTAAGGGAACTTCAACTACCCTTAAGGTTTTGAGAACATCAACTATCCTTATTGTCTTGAGAACTTAAACTATCTTCATAGTCTTGACTATTCATTTCTTTCTTTGATCTTCTTGCCTTTTCACCTTTGTGATCATAAAACTTGTCAAAAGCATCACAACAGCTCAAGGTAGGTTGTTGAGGTTATATGCCAATGAAAAGAAAGCTAAAATTTTATGAAGGCTCAAAGGGATAACTAGGGATTAATATTTAATTGGGTGGATACTAGTTGTTGGCTAATCAAACAATGCCTATATCATCTCTCCCTTAAATAAGCAGAGTTCAATTTCGCCTTGAAAGTTTGTCAAAGCATGTTCTAAGACTGACTAAGACCTAGACAAAGATAATTATGCATGAGCCCTCTCTAAGTAAGCATACACAACTCAATGCTATAGAGCAATTCCCTCATCTAGTAAAGTCATTCGAGTCATGATGACTAGACACATTAATTTATAAACATCAAGCTAAATTCCTCATTGGTTGAGCACCAAAATGAACAAAGACCAATTTATGATAAAAATAATTTATTCAAACAAATTTAAATTTGAAAAACACAATAGTTCCAAATATTAAAGAAAGTAAGATTGAAAAGTAACATTCAAGCTAAGGAAAGTTCATTGAGTTAGGCTTCTTTTCCTTTCACATCTTCAATATCCCCATCTTGAAAGGATGATAAAACAAAATCTTCTTCCAATACTTTTCCCACCATGAAGGTTGCCGGTGGAGGTACTCTATTAAACCTTGGTAATGGATTGTCTTTGGTGTTGGGCTTATCCGGCTCCGGTAGTTTGCCACTATCGATTAGGTCTTGAATCTCAAGCCTTAGACGAGCACATTTATCTGTTTCATGTCCTCGCATTTGATGAAATTGATAGAAGGCCTCGGCATTGAAGTTTGGTGGCAGTGGATTATGTAGAGGTCGAGGAGCTAACGATTGTAACAACCCTTTCTTTTGCAGCTTGGTAAAAACCCAAGATAAAGGTTTCCCCAATTTCTGAGAATTGCCTTTTATTCCCTTGACTGGTTACATTAACATCAACTTCTTTTTATGTGCTTTGATTGTTAGGCTGGTTGTTCCCTTTTTCATTCCTTCTTATTGAAAAGCGATTCTTCTCCCTTTCCCATTCTTCAATTTGTAGACCAGCTTGGAGAAGATCTTTCAAGTCCCTTTATGAGTGTATGAGACATTCTTTCACGGAGATTGGGCAGGACGCCTCTCACGATCATCCTTATTTGATCAAATTCATCGGGCCTTTTCTTGAGCAAAGCAGCCTTGTTTCTCCATCTCTTGACATAATCTACAAATTTCTCATTCGGTCTTTGCCTAATGGACTCCACTTCCATCAAGGTAACTTCCAACTCAACATTATATCCATATTGTTGGATGAAGGCTTTGTAAAGTAGATCCCAGCTCTTTTGTGTTCCATCATCTAAGGTATTGAACCAATTTTGGACAACAGGGTCCAATGAGAGCATAAAGTACCTTAGGGTTTGAGCCTTAGTAGCTCGGGCAGATTGCATGGCAGTGATATATTGCTTCATGTGGAGATGAGGATTTTCGGTGCCATTGTACTTAGCAAATGATGGCATCTTGAATTTATAAGGGACCTCATCATCTTGTTCAAATAGTTTGTCTATCTCGGACACCTCTTCGGTTTTCAATTTCTTCTCAAATTTCTTTTCTAAATCAGCAATCATCTTTTCAACATCGGATGTCTCGGTCTTTTTAATAGTTGCCTTCTCAACAACCTTCGACTCCTTTTTATCTTGAGGATCTTGGTAGTATTGGGCCCAATCATCATCATCAATGATCACCTTCTCATCATCATAAGCCACTTCATTAACTTTCGTCTTCCCTTTGTCCTTTGGCTTCTTAGTGCTAGCAGAAGCCTCGGCATGATTCTCTAAGATTGCAGCCAATTGGTTCCTCATGGTCTCAGCTAGGGCCTCTTTTATTTCTTCCATCTTGGCATTGAGGGCTTCATCCACCATTCTTTGAATTTGTTCGAGCTCCATTGTTCTTGGTGCGCAAGTGATTGAGTCGTTGCTAGATATCTCGTCTCCGGTGTAGGTCAGATTGTAAGCTTTTGAACTATCATAATCCAGGGCTGTGAGCCAAAGAGGATTGATGATATAAGATGTAAATGTATGCATGTATGCATGTATGCACAAACAATAGACAAACATGGACAAATGAGGATGTTCCTTCCAACCTTATAACATCCACACACGAATGGCGAGTCTCTTTTCCTAGGTATATGGTTAACAAAATACCAACATGGGGTATCTTGCTTTAGAATAATTCCCTCGGACGTTTCAACCAATAGTTATATTTTCAAAAATGGAAATCAATCCATGATAATTCCCATTAATTAGGTTTTAATCCATTAAACCAACTAAAGTAGCTTTTATACTATGTTTGATTAAAACGAAATTAAGAGGCTTATTATAAATAGATTTCTCACTTGAAAAGAGGTAACTAGTGGTTCATGCCAAAAACAAGCCCACAGTTAATTTATTCTTAATGTAAACTAGACCCACAATTGATTTTTGGTATTTCATAATTGACCTAAATATTTTTGCAAGCTCTTTGTAAGAAAATGTTGGGTGAAAATAGTTTTGTTTATAAGCCCATTGTAAAAGATTTTAGAAAAATGGATTTTGGGCTTAGTATTTGGGCCATGGGCCAAAGAATTTTTGATTTTTTTTTAGAAAAGTCTTATGTCCAAAGACCATCTTAAAAAGTTTTGAAAATAGTTTTGGTCTTTTGGATTTTAAAGAAAAATTTATTTTGAGCTTGCAAATGCACTTGGGTCATATTAGAAAAAGAACAAACCAAATAAGCCAAGATACCAAGATAAATTATCCATAGTCAAACAACATGCATTTGGGGTAAAACCTAAGGAAAGTAACTAGGCCAATTACATGAGCTTTAGTCTTTGGGAAGAAAGGCTTAGGCTCCCATAGCAAGTATATACCAAATGGTACGAGGCTATGAGTGGTTATGCCATGCTCGATCTCCATACCTTGAGTGAAAGTATGGTATCACTTACATAACATAACACGGGCAATACGGGCATCCTAACTCATGCACACAATGCAATCTAATATGATGCAATGGATAATATCATTATAAGAAAGAAAAGAATAATATAAAGACCAACGGAATCAACTTCTCTTATCCCCAGTGGAGTCGCCACTGTGAGCGGGGATTTTTGCCCCCACTCCCGGTGGAATGGTTCTTGCGACTTCGGCACTGTTTAGGCTCGGGGGCTTAAAGAACACGGACCTAAGTCCGGAGAAAATGGAGTCGCCACCCGGACGGGCAGGGAAAAAAGAAAGGGGTGGATGACTCAATTCCTAAGGAATCCCCAACCCCTTAATGGGTTCGGAAAGTTGGGTACGTGCGGGGAAGGTGAGAAATGGCCCAGCACCCCCACAACACCCGGTTCATTGGAACCGGCCTCCTTTACAGGTCTTAATACTATAAAATTCTTAAATTTAACAATATTATCCATACTACACACAATAAAAAAGAAAGCATCATTATATTAAAATCAAAACAATGTCCAAACAAAACAAATAAATGGACACCCGTCCAAGGATGGAAACATATCCTTACATCACATGCCTAGATAGGACACCGACCAAAAGGTAGAAACATGCCCTTTACAAAGGTTCTAAAATAGAAAAGAAAATTAAATTACATGATATTTAACTAATGAGGTACCCACCAAGTGGAAACATACCTCTTACAACTTTTGGAAGTCTAAATTGATTGATAAAAGTAAATAATCATCCATAATAAATAAATCATTCATTAAATGTATTTAAATATCAACAAAATAAACATCCATCCATGATAAATTAAATAAATCAAGTATTGAAATTAAATAGATTAAACCATAAAAGATAAATAAAGGTATAAATAAATATGGAATTGAATAAAGCAAATAAAAGTTCAATTATAGCTACTGTGACTTTTTATGGAATTAAAATAGATTAGGGTTTTATATTTTAAATGGTTGGTAAGATTCTTTGATTAACCAAATTAAGGTTTGAATGATGAAATCATGAAACTAGGGTTTTAAATACCTTAAAATACTTAAATTTGTGATTTTTGATTATTGAATTTTAAGCTACTGTGCAATTTTTGGGTTTTCATATTTTTATGTTTTTTTATGTTTTAAAAGGATTAGGGTTCATAAAAATTATCGTTTAAGGTTTTAAAAGGAATAGGGTTCATTATTTTAGGATTAAAAGTTGAATTTTGGATTTTAGGGTTTTGAAATTTGGGTCTCGGGTAATGAAGAATTTTTAGGGTTTTAGAAATCAATTTGATATTTTATGAAGTTTTATGAATTTAAACAAATAAATTAAAGTTTTTATAAGTAGAAAAGATGTTTTTCAAGGCTTTTTGAATGAAATAGAACCTACTTTAAAATCTTAAAAGAAACAGAATTTGATTTTGGTTTTGTTGAAAAATATGTTGAATTAGTGTTTTAAGGTCTTTAAGAAGAAAAAATAACAATTTTAAGTCTTTTTAGAAAAGAAGGTCATGTTTTAGTGTTTTAACTTTGGAGGAATTAAACTAAAGTTCTAAAGTTTTTTATTTAAAAAAAACCCTAATTCCATAATTTAGCTACTGTGTAACATAAACCAATTAAGGAAAATCACTTACCTTCTTTTGTTGATTCTTCCAAAAATAATTTTTCTTGGATGAACTAGCTCCAAAGACAAGCCTTTTTTGCCTTTGGAATCCCTTCTCGTGATGCTGCTGTCTAGAAAAGATTTAAATTGAATTTCTTCTTTTCCTTCCTTGATTTGGTTTCAAACTTTCCAAACTCCCTTTGGATTTGTTCACTCTCGGCCACCCCCTTTTTTCTATGCCTTTGGTCCTTATTTATAATAGTTTAAGGTTATTTATTCCTAATTAATTAAGGTAAGTAATATTAATAAAAAAAATTAAAACCTAATTGGATTAGGTTTGAAAAAAAATTGCATTGAAAAATTTTGCGCTGGCAAAAACTGTGGCAGCCGGGCCCGTGGCTGGAGCCAGTGGGCGTGCCAGCCCGCAAGAAATTCCTGCGGGAAGTTATTTCGCCCACAGGCCTGCGGGTGAGCTGCTGCTGGGCCGACGGGCCCGCGCGACCTCTTTTCACTTCCGATTTTTTTTTTCCAACACCGATTTTTATTTTTATTTTTATTTTTTATTAATAAAAATTAGATAATAAAGCAAAAACTATTTAATTAAAATTATTTTGGACCAATTAGACAACAAAAATCATTTTGGACTAAATAAAACATATTAGATCGGATTGGGTCAAAAATTAAGGGTCTACAGTTCTGGACCCGGTTTGAGTTTTGGACTCAAGGATAAATTCTAGGTTCTCGACCTAAGGAAAATTTGGGTTCTGGACGCGGTTCGAGTTCTGGACTCAAGGATGATTCTAGGTTTTGGACCTAAGGAAAATTTGGGTTCTGGGCCTGGTTCGAGTTCTGGACAATGATAATTCTAGCTTCTGGACCTAAGGAAAATTTCAGTTTTGGACCTGAGCTACGTTCTAGACTTAGAAATAATTCTAGGTTCTGGACCTAATGGTAAACTTGGGTTCTGGACCCTGTTCGAGTTCTGGACTCAAGAATAATTCTAGGTTCTTGACCTAAGGAAATTTTGGGTTTTGGACCCAAGCTAAGTTCTGGACTTAGAAATAATTCTAGGTTTTGGACCTAATGGTAAACTTGGGTTCTAGACCCTGTTCGAGTTCTGGGCTCAATAATAATGCTAGGTTCTGGACCTAAGGAAAATTTGGGTTTTGGACCCGAGCTAAGTTCTGGACTTAGAAGAGATTCTAGGTTCTGGATGTAAGGGAAAAATTTGGATTCTAAACCCGGTTCGAGTTCTGGACTCAAGGATAATTCTAGGTTCTGGACCTAAGGGAAAATTTGGGTTCTGGACCCGATTCGAATTGATTTTGATCTAATTTGGGCACTTGGACCCGAGATTGTTTTGATTTGGGTACTTGGACTCGAGATTGGGTACTTGGACCCGAGAATGAATTTGACTAACCTTTTAGTTGAGAAGTCTGACTGCTTCGGCTGTTCTATGCATGGTGGTTCTTAACCCTCAGAATGGATCTTCTTCCTTTGGAGGTCGGGTCTTTACCCTGGCTTCAACTCTCTTAGCTGAACTGATCTTTTGTCTTTTGCATCTTCATTCTTTTGAGAGTTCTAATGTTCCATTCTTTTGTTCTTCCTTTTTGCAAAAATTCAGCTACCTTTAATTGGACCTCGTATCCTCTCCTTGCCCCCCCCCCAAGGATTTTTTTCTTTCATGCCATCTTTGATTGATGTTTTTCTTGTCTAGTTCTTTGTATAAGCACACATTTCTTCTTTTGTAAAATGATTGGGGCTTCCACAAGCAAATAGGCTTTCCATGGCTCCTTGATTTGATATCTTCTTTTTGATTCTTTACTTCGCAGGGTATTGATTTGAATTACCTAGTACGTTCCCAATTTCATGGTAATTTATGCTATATGTATGCATGATTATGTATGCTCTTACCTTTATTCCTTTTTGGCTCACAGCAGAGGCTCAAAGAACAGAAAAGGAAAATTCAAGAAGAGTTGGCTGCAAGTCGTCAGCAGGCTTCTCATTTTGAAAGTTTATATTATCAATCCAAACAACATTTTTGAGACTTCTGATTTCAGAGGATGAGGGATCCCGGTGCTTCTTTATCAAGAGGTCCCCAGCCTGATGACCATAAGATCTTGTCGTCTGCTTCTGATGATGATCATAACGGATCAGAATCTCAAGGTAATAGGGATTTTGGTGCTCCCGCTTCGAGTGATCCTGGGACGAGTAATTTTTCCCCTCCTCCAACGGGTGACAATTCTTTTCAAGGCTTTATTTGATGACTTACAACCACCCTCTCAGTGATATGCAAAATATTGTAGCAATTGTAAAATATTGTATAATAATGAAAAATATACAATTTGCCTCTTTACTGGAAATCCTTTTTTTATTATTTTTATTTTTTTTTCATTACTGCAAATTTTTTTTTACAGTACATCATAATTTCATAATTAATATCCACCTTATTTGCTAAACCAAATCCAATGTGATAAAGGAAATTGTCACCAATTCCTTTCCTTATGCCATATGGTCTTATCTTTCCCCATCACTCTTCCTTATCACCTTTGGAAAAGGTTTATTTTCTTCTATATAAATCACCTTGCATGCCCTTTTTAATACAAAAACCAAAATTCTTTTCCCTTTCAACGTGAAGACCCTTTTAACAATTTTGGTTCTCCTTTATTCATCAACCATGACCAAGCACCATTTAAAGAAAATTAAAATTCTATTTAAGAATATGGATGCCATCCATTGGAAGCAAATTTCATGGTCAAAGCTTGATGTTTTAAAATATTTTCAAAATGTCAAATTGGACCACACCTTCTTACATGTCGTGGCTTCCTTTTGGGATTTGGATTCTAGGGTATTTAGAATTAATGGCTTTGAAATGTGTCCCTTGATTGAAGAATTTGAGGCCATCCTTGGATATCCAAATAATCAACAAATGGCATTACCCACATTGATTTCCAGGACTCAACATAAGATGCAGATGTTATTCCAAATTCCAAAACCCGAAGTTCTTTGGTTGATGAGAGGTGAAAAAATTCTACTTGCTCCTTTGATTGTGTAACACCCCGATACCCTATATAAATACTGTACATATACCAGGTACACATACAATATGTATATAGAGTATAAGAATGTCACTTTTCATCACCATTATAACTCTTTACTTTAATTTTTAAAACCATAATACATTTAAATCATATGAAAGTATTTACAAAATGGTTATTCTTATCATGGTAATACATAAATATAAGTTACATTGTTTCTTCCAAAGATTCATTTATACAAATGAATACATTCTTATGAAAATACAGTATAATTACATGCATGCACCACCATCTAGTTGGTCTCGAACTACACTTGTCCTAGTTGTGACATAGTAGCTTATCTCCAGCTTCATCACCTATATACCTGCGCGATTAAGATAACCGCGCTAAGCTCGAAAGCTTAGTAGTACAAGTAACCATTAAAATATACAATATAAAGGAAACATACCTCATATGTTTAGTCTCATGTTTTAACATTTTCTTACTCTGTTTTCCCCTTTTTCAATGCATTCTTCATATAATCCTATTAACCTTATAGAGGATATACATATACACATATAACATAACCATCAAACATAATTCAATAAATTGATAGAACCTTCATATTATGATACTTACCAATTTCACCTCATACATATCATATATATCATTTTATACTTTATAATCGCATATTGCATATAACTTCACAAACCATATCTCCTTTCAATAATTCATGTATGTTATATAATCATATCACTAACCACAATTCATCATTCACAACTCACATTTCCAACAAAGGCAACATAAATCCCATTACTCATTTATTTCAACTTGTATATACATCACATTAACAACAAAGACAGACTCGGGCCCAAAAGACACTAATATGTCATTCAAAGTTCAGAGTTAATGCTTTGGTTTTGTTATCACATTTATCAATATCATATACCCAACTAGGCTTCAAGGATTAAGTTCAACCAAGCTTCAAGGGGAGCAAAGCATGCTAAGCTTCTACCCAACTTGGCTTCAAGAACTAACCCAACCTAGCTTCAAGGGTGGTAACATCTCAATTAGGCTTCAAGGATTCAATCCAACCTAACTTCAAGAGATTGTTACACTTATTAGGCATGCCACCAACAACAAAACTCTGAAAATGAATAACACATTAGTCACACAATTCATTTATTATTTCATTATCAATTTCATTCTCATTCTCATCATCATTTACATCATCATAGCCAACCACAATGGCATCATTTAGGCAAAACATGCCTCATTTATCTCATTCTCAATATCATAGCCAACCACAATGGCTTTATACATCATCACCTCTCAATTTACTTTTCATATTCCATCACAATATCACATTTCATAGTTCACCACAATATCACATTATCACATTTCATAGTTCATCACAATATCACATTATCACATTTCATAGTTCATCACAATATCACATTATCACATTTCATAGTTCATCTTTGATATTTATATACATAATCATTCATTACTCAAGTATGCACAATCAATTGCATTACCATATAAATTGGAATACACATCATACAAATCATATCCTCACATCTTTCACATTTCATAACATATATATATTGAATGCCTTCACATCTTATATGTATTAATGTATTATCATATCTCTTATCTTTTCATTGCGTATACAATATTAATATTTATTTTAACAATATACTTATATGCAATCCAATAGGGTTTTGTACTTACCTCTAAAGAACTCACTCCCATATAACTTCTCTTCCATAGATCTTTCAATACTTGGATTAGGGCAATTCCATCTCTTAAAACCTAATCCAAAAGTAATCATACACACTCACTTAGAAATACACATGAGGTAATACAAATAAGAATCAATTAGGGCAAACTCAACACATGACACGCTCATCAACACGGGCGTGTTCCTGATCGTGCCCTAACTCCACAACACAGAAACATTGACACGCTCATAACCACGGGTGTGTCACTGGGCGTGTAATACATTCTGTATCTCAAAAACATCAACACGTCCAATCAACAAGAGCGTGCTCATGGCCGTGTCAATTCTCCAAACTCACAGTAGCTATGACACGCTCAATAACACGGGCGTGTTACTGGTCGTGTCAATTCTACTGCCACACAGAACTTATGACACGCTCAATAACATGGGCGTGTCACTGCTCGTGCTACCAACTCCAGAAAACAGAACCAACGACACGCCTAACAAACTGGCCGTGTCTCTGGGCGTGTCCGACTAAAAACCCAGATTCCGGTCAACACACAACAACATCCAACAATACCCATCTTTTTATCATTACTCACTTCAAACAATCTTCATCAAACACACCCAAAAACCATAACAAACTTACCAAAACATCAACAACACTCAAAACACACACCAATCATCATTATAAACTTCATTCATATACCAATTTATCAAATCCCCAAATTTCATTAAACTCAACCCTTATTCAACAATTCATCATCATCTTCACAAATAATCATATTATCATCATCCAATTACCAAATCAACACATATATATACTTAAATCTTTCAATATCATCATCATCACACATCAACCATACCAAACCCAACTCAAACAATGAAAATCAATTTAAAGAAATAAATACTTACTTGAATCCTTTATCAAATCTTCATCTCTATCATCAAATCTCTTGAATTCCTTAAGAAATTTGGTAAGAAAATCACATCTTTCTCTCTTTCTCTCTCTCTCTCTCTCTCTCTCTCTCTCTCTCTCTCTCTCTCTCTCTCTCTCTCTCGGCCAAGAAGAACGAAGAAGACGAAGAAGGAGTAGAAGGAAGAAGAAGTTTCTACTTCTTTCCTTTGTCCTTATCCATATATATATATATAATAATAATAATAATAATAATAACAATAACAATAACAATAACAATAGTAATAATAATAATAATACTTTAAATCTCCACCACATATTCTTTCTTTGATTTTCTTCTTCTCTTTTTTTTTGTCTTTATTATTATTATTATTATTTAGTTATACAAATATATATACAACTCACTTATCCTTCACCATTATATATATCCCATGTATATGTGATGTATATGTATATGTCTTACATATATTATCCTTATATTTCACATATACACATATACATTAAATCCAAATACAACAACAATAACTCCAAAACTCTTAGGGTCTATTCCGGGATATTACAGATTGACTTTTGCTTCTCTCATTTGGCTCCTACTAAGGTATGGGGATGCATGCTTTGTCTTTGTTTGCTCTTGTTTCTTCTAACAGCGATATTGATCCATGAGTATTGGATATTATGGACCAAATGGAAGGAGGCTTGTTGCCGGTACCTGTGATCTTAGCCAAGACCTTAGTTGGGTTAGACCGATTTAAATTGGGATTGTCAAAGAGATTGACTGGGAGTCTGTTGCTGCTTCAGGTAATTACCTAAATTGCCCTTTTGGGTTTTCAATTTAGGTTTTCTTTTTTACTTCTTTTCTTTATAGCTCTAATTTTTGCGTAGTCCGTCCAAGTGGGTTTTCGGAACTAGTGAGCTGTCCTAACTTTTGCCTAAGCCGCCCTTGCGGGTTTTCAACTTAGCGGACTTTTTTTTTCTCACAGATTTGGCTTCAGGAGTGTCTTTGCTTGCTTGATACTCCATCCATGGATTTTTCCAGATACATGCCACGTCATCATTCTACTAGGAAGCTACTCCATCCTGCTTCTTCATATGCTAATTGGGTCGACTGGATCCACTCACGCTCTGAAGTCAATATCTATTGGTTGGTACCTTGGTGGAAGATTTCTCATATCACCATGCGGACATACTTGATGTATGTTCCCCTTGCTGCTCTTCGTCAAGGTACATGCTATGATCCTTGCCGAATTGGGCGTCAGTATGGAGCTGAGCCTGGTGATTCTGACTTTGCTCCCGACTTAGACATGCCTTGCTTGACTGAAGCCTACTTGGATCGGTTAAGGCAAAGCTGGCCTGCACGTTACACTTATCGACTGCCATAGATTTTACATTTGTCAATTCAGAAAGTGTATTGTTAGGATGAAAAAATAATTAAAGTAATAAAAGATGCTTCTTTTCCATCTATAATTTGTCATCACCTTTTGCAATTATGATTATTTATTTCATCCATATCTGGTCAAATACTTATAACAGTGCACATAGAACAATTTTAACATTAATTTTGTTTTATTAAATTGGGGAACAACCAAACATAAAGCCAGCATACACAAGATCACTCCTGTTACCAACTAGCCCTTTCGGGTTTTCTAATTCTCTATTTTCTCTCTTTTAGCCCTAATTGTTGCCTAGCCTGCCCTTTTGGGTTTTCAGGACTAGCGGACTGCTCTAACTTTTGCCTAGGCCGCCCTTTTTGGGTTTTCAACCTAGCAAGCTCTTTCTTTTTTATTTTTTATACATAAAACTTCTTCAACCTGTCAATATTTACTGGCTCACTAAATTCGTTCCCATCCATGTCTGACAACTTCACTGCATCTTTGTTCTTGGCTTGTTTAATGACATATGGCCCCTCCTAGCTAGGTCTGAACTTTCCTCTTGGATCAGATACATTAGGCTTACATTGCTTCAACACCAAATCCCTAACTCTAAATTTTCTGACCTTAACCCTTCTATTGTAGGCCCGAGCTATCTTCTTTTGATACAGTTGGTGATGATACAACGCCTTTAATCTTCTCTCTTATAATAGAGCTAATTATGTGTATCTGCTTGTTACCCATTCCATTTCAGGCTGTTCAGCTTCCAAGACTACTCTTAACGACTTGATCTCAATTTCAATTGGCAATACTGCTTCCATCCCATAAACCAAAGAGAACTGTGTCATCCCAGTAGGTGTGCGCACACTTGTCCTATATCCCCATAAAGCAAAGGGAAGCATCTCTGACCAATCTCTGTAAGTCTTGGTCATTTTGAACAGGATTTGCTTAACTGTCTTGTTTGTTGGTTCCACAGCACCATTAGCCTTTGGTCTCTAAGGAGAGGACTGATGATGATGGATTTGTTACTTCGAGAATAAATCCTTAACTGCTCCTTGAAACTGTACCCCATTGTCTGATACTACACTGACATGTGCCATTTCCTGCGGGCAAAATGGCATGTGCCTTGAAATTCCTACGGGCAAAATGGCATGTGCCATTTTTCTCGCAGGAAAATCGTGCGTGCAAAATGGCTTTGCAGAAAAAATCTGCGGGCGAAATGGCGCATGGCCCTCACCCGCAGCTGCCCCGCACTGATTTTTGGCTACGAATTTTTCGTCGCCGATTTTTTCGTCGCCAATTTTTATTTTTATTTTTATTTTCATTTTTTTGATTTTTATTTGTTTATTTTTATTTTTTATTAATAAAATTAAATACTAAAGCAAAAAATTATTTAATTAAGATAACAAAAATTATTTTGGACCAAAAAAATATATTAGGCAACACAAAAATTATTTTGGACTAAATAAAATATATTGGACCGGACCGGGTCAAAAATTAAGGGTCTACACATGCCGAAGGGACTTTCAAAGCTGCTGTCAAGGTTGGTCCAATTGAATCTATTGTTGAGTTTGTTGTTTTAGACATATCGGTTACCTTCGCCTTACTCTTGGGGCGACCATGGTTTCATCCTCTTAGTGGAGTTCCTTCCACCCTTCACCAAAAGATCAAGTTCCCCAATGGAGATGAGACAGTGGTCATTGAAGCTGAAGATAATGAGATTGTTAACGCTCTAATGATTGAGAGGCCTCTCAATGGTTTTCAAGTAGCTATAATTTCTGATGATGAAGTAGTGGACTCCAAAGTCTTAAATATGATGAAGAACATGAACTACCTTCCCAGAGTTGGTCTTGGAAAGAGTAAGGCCGGTTTGACAAAGTTGCCAGATTTTAGAACTCAAACATCCAAGAAAGGGTTGGGATATGATGAAGCCAATGATGTCTAGCCAAAGAAGAGTGAGAAGATGAGCTTCTCACCACTTGAAGAGATCTTTGTCAAGGCTCCAGATATGGGACCACTACAAGGAAAGCCCGTGTTCATGGGTAAGTTAATCCCAGGTTTTGAAATTTTTACAGATGTTGCTGAGGTAGTGGAGCAAGTGAAGAAAGAACTCACCCTGCCAACCAGTAAAGAATCCAATCCAAAAGAGAAGAATGAAGCTGTCCTGAAAGCCGAGAAGACTCCGAAGAGATTGCTGCCCTGGTCGAAGAAAAGTTTGAAGACATCCTACTTTATGATTCTGAGAACAATGATTTTGATTTTGATTTTAATTTATCTGCTTTGTATGAGGATGATGATGTTTTCTTTTCCAAAATGAATGCAATAAAGTCTAATTTTGCTTACTTTTGTGATGTTTCTATTGATGGTTGCATACATTCAAATAGCAGTTACATGAGCATCTTTAATATTAATTCTATTAACACACAATCATTAAATTTGGGAACAACTGAAAATCCTAAAAATATTAGCATAGCATCTGACCTTACTCTTGATGAGAGAGAGAGAGATTTGAAAAAATATTCATTAAATATGAAGAAGTGTTTGCTTGGTCTTATGAGGATATGCTTGGAATAGATCGAGACATAGCCGAGCATCATATTTCAACTCACACTCACATGAAACCTGTCAAACAAAAGCTTAGGCGATTAAGACCTGAGTGGGCTGAATTGGTTAAAGAAGAGGTCACTAAGCAAATACAAGTAAAGTTCCTTGAAGTGATAGAATATCCAGATTGGTTAGCCAACATAGTACCCGTGCCAAAGAAAGATGGAAGAATAAGGGTCTGTGTGGACTATAGAGATTTGAACAAGGCTTCCCCTAAGGATGATTTCCCCGTACCTCATATAGATGTTCTCATTGATAGTGAAGCCTTTAGCTTGCTACACTCATTTGTAGATGGATTTTTCGGATACAACCATGTGTTAATGGCCCAAGAGGATAAAACCAAAACTGCTTTCATTACTACGTGGGGTATATTTTGTTATAGGGTGATGCCGTTCGGCTTAAAGAATGCTGGGGCTACCTACCAAAGGTTGGCCACCACACTATTTCATGACATGATGCACAAAGAAGTTGAAGTATATATTGATGATATGATGGTTAAATTAGACACAAAGGAGCAACACTTCCAAAACTTAGAATTATTCCTCGATAAAGATTTGAAATATAAGCTAAGATTAAACCCGAAGAAGTGTGTATTCGGTGTTACCTCAGGTAATTTATTGGGACATGTAATTGGTCCGAATGGCATTGAGATTGATCCTGACAAAGTCAAAGCAATCAGGGATAAGCCAACCCTAAAGACGGAGAGAGAAGTTTGGGGATTCATTGGTAAACTGTAGTAGATTAGCAGATTTATAGCAAAGCTCACAACAATCTGTGAGCCTATCTTCAAATTGCTTAGAATGAATCAGCCGGTCATATGGAATGAAGAGTGTCAAAAGGCCTTTAAGTGAATAAAAGAGTATTTGTTGAATCCACCTGTTTTAAAACTACCTAAACCCGGCAAACCTCTATTACTATACTTAGCAGAAGAAGAAGAGTCGATAGGAGCCATGCTAGCCCAAGCAAATGAGTCAGGGATTGAGCATGTAGTTTACTATTTGAGTAGAAAGCTCCTACCTTATGAAATTAAGTATAGTATCATTGAAAAGACCTGTATAGCTGTGGTTTGGTCTTCTAAGAAGTTGCGGCATTACTTTCAATCTTATAGTGTGCAAGCAATTTCCAGGCTGGATCCAATGAAGTACTTAAGGGAGACACCCTCTTTGATTGGGAAATATGGTCGATGGTTGATAATATTAGAAGAATTTGAGATTGAGTATGTAATCAGGAAAACAAACAAAGGTAGAGCGGTGGCAGAATTCCTGGCCCAACAACCATTACTAGAAAGCGAAAAGGTAATCTTGGAATTTTCGGATGAACATTTAGAAGCAATTGAAGTACAAGGGTGGAAAATGTATTTTGATGGAGCAGTAAACAGGAAAGGAGCAGGTTTGGGAGTTGTACTAGAATCACCCGAAGGGGAACTTATCCCTTTAGCCAAAAAGTTGAAATTTAGGGCAACCAATAATATGGTGGAATACGAAGCTTGTATTTTTTGTTTAGACACCCTAATGATTATGAAGGTGGATAAGGTGGAAATTTTTGGCGATTCATTGCTAGTAGTATCCCAAGTAAATGGAGAGTGGGAGTTGAAAGAGGAAAAATTAAAACCATACCACCATTGCCTGACCATGATGAAGAAGAACTTTAAGGAGTGTAGGTTTATACACCTGTCAAGAGAAGAAAATTAGATGGCTGATGCCCTAGCCACATTGGCATCAGTATGGGAAAACCCTGTCAGCTTATTCCTTAAGCCTCTAATCTTGACCAGTTCATCAACTCCTTGCTGTGAATATGAAACAATCATGGAAATTGATATGGATCATGATGCGTGGTATGATACTATAAGGCAATTTTTGGAAGAAAAAGAATACCCGCTTGCGTTTCTTTAACCTTCTCTCTTCTAGTAGAGCTAACTGTGTGTATCTGCTCGCTACCCATTTCGTTTCAGGCAGTTTGGCTTCCAAGACTACTCTTAATGACTTGATTTCTATTTCAATTGACAACACTGCTTCTATGAGCAAGGATTTTTGCCCCCACTCTCGGTGGAATGGTTCTTGAAACTTCAACACTGTTTAGGCTCAGGGCCTTAGAGAACACGGACCTAAGTCTAGAGAAAATGGAGTTGCCACCTGGACGGGCCGGGAAAAAGAAAGGGGTGGATGACTCGATTCCTAAGGAATCCCCAACCCCTTAATGGGTTCGGAAAGTTGGGTACGTTTGGGGAAGGTGAGAAATGGCCCAGCACCCCCACAACGCCCGGTTCATTGGAACCGGCCTCCTTTGCAGGTCTTAATATTATAAAATTCTTAAATATAATAATATTATCCATACTACACATAATAAAAAGAAAGCATCATTATATTAAAATTAAAGCAATGTCCAAACAAAACAAAACAAATAAATGGACACCCATCCAAGGATGGAAACATGTCCTTACATCACATGCCTAGATAGGACACCCACCATAAGGTAGAAACATGCCCTTTACATAAGTTCTAAAATAGAAAAGCAAATTAAATTACATGATGTTTAAATAATGAGGCACCCACCAAGTGGAAACATACGTCTTACAACTTTTGGAAATCTAAATTAATTGATAAAAGTAAATAATCATTCATCATAAATAAATCATTCATCAAAAGTATTTAAACATCAATAAAATAAACATCCATCCTTGATAAATTAAATAAATCAAGTATTAAAATTAAATAGATTAAAGCATAAGAGATAAATCAAGGTATAAGTAAATATGGAATTGAATAAAGCAAATAAAAGTTCAATTATAGCTACTCTGACTTTTTATGGAATTAAAATAAATTAGGGTTTTATGTTTGAAAAGGTTGGTAAGACTCTTTGATTAACCAAATTAAGGTTTGAATGATGAAATCATGAAACTAGGGTTTTGAATACCTTAAAATACTTAAATTTGTGATTTTTGATTATTGAATTTTAAGCTACTGTGCAATTTTTGGGTTTTCATGTTTTTATGTTTTTTTATGTTTTAAAGGGATTAGGGTTCATAAAAATTAGGGTTTAAGATTTTAAAAGGATTAGGGTTTATTATTTTAGGTTTAAAAGTTGAATTTTGGATTTTAGGCTTTAAAATTAGGGTTCTCGGGTAAAAGATATTTTTAGGGTTTTAGAAATCAATTTGATATTCTATGAAGTTTTGTGAATTTAAACAAATGAATTGAAGTTTTTATAAGTAGAAAAGATGTTTTTTAAGGTTTTTTGAATGAAATAGAACCTACTTAAAAAATTTGAAAGAAATAGAATTTGATTTTGGTTTTGTAGAAAAATATGTTCAATTAAAGTTTCAAGATTTTTAAGAAGAAAAAATAACAATTTTAAGTCTTTTTAGAAAAGAAGGTCAGGTTTCAGTGTTTTAACTTTGGAATAATTAAACTAAAGTTATAAAGTTTTTGATTTAAAGAAACCCTAATTCCATAATTTAGCTACTGTGTAACATAAATCAATTAAGGAAAATCACTTACCTTCTTTTGTTGATTCTTCCAAAAATAATTCTTCTTGGATGAACTAGCTCCAAAGACAAGACTTTGTTGCCTTTGAATTGCTTAATTCGTGCTGCTATCCCCTTAAAAATCAGTTGAATTGAATTATTGCTTTTCCTTCCTTGATTTGGTTTCCAATCCCAAGCTCACTGTGAAAATTTTTCCTCCCCTCCTCTAATTTGGTTCTATTGGTCCTTATTTATAATTGTTTTTAGGTTGTTTATTCCTAATTACATACGACAATTAATATTAATAAAAAAAAGAAATTAAAACCTAATTGGATTAGGTTTCAAAATTTTGGTTAAAAAAAAAATTTGCGCTAGCAAAAACTGTGGCAGCGGGCCCATGGCTGGGGCCAATAGGCGTGCCGCCCGCAGGAATTTCCTGCGGGAAGTCATTTCGCCCGCAGGAAATTCCTGCAGGCGAAAAACCTTTCCCCGCAGGAAGTTATTTCGCCTGCAGGAATTTCCTGAGGGTGAACGATTGGGCCTACGGGCGAAATAGCTCTCCCGCAGGAATTTCCTGCGGACGAAGGTTTTGCCTGCAGGATTTTCCTGCGGGGCAAAACTCCCTCGGGCATGTGCGACTTTTTTTCGCTGCCGATTTTTTTCGAATCAGATTTTTATTTTTATTTTTTTATTTTAATTTGTTTATTTTTATTTTTTATTAATAAAAATTAGATAATAAAGCAAAATTATTTAATTAAAATTATTTTGGACCAATTAGACAACAAAAATTATTTTGGACTAAATAAAGCATATTGGATCGAATTGGGTCAAAAATTAAGGGTCTACAGTTTGCCCCCTGCTTGAATGATCTGAAACCTTAGTGAAAGAGAGCGAAAAGCAATAAGACTTAATTTTTGATGAAACGGTTGAGGTTTTGGGTTCTGGACCCGGTTTGAGTTCTGGACTCAAGGATAATTCTAGGTTCTGGACCTAAGAAAAATTTTGGTTCTGGACTTAGAAAATTCTAGGTTCTGGACCTAAGGAAAATTTGGGTTTTAGACCCGATTCGAGTTCTGGACTCAAGGATGACTCTAGGTTCTAGACCTAAGGGAAATTTGGGTTCTGGACTTATAAAATTCTAGGTTCTGGACCTAAGGAAAATTTGGGTTTTGGACCCGAGCTAAGTTCTGGACTTAGAAAAGATTCTAGGTTCTGGACCTAAGGAAAATTTGGGTTCTAGACCCGAGCTAAGTTCTGGACTTAAAAAGATTCTAGGTTCTGGACCTAACGAAAATTTGGGTTCTGGACCCGAGCTAAGTTCTGGACTTAAAAAGATTCTAGGTCCTAGACCTAAGGGTAATTTGGGTTCTTGACCTGAGCTAAGTTCTGGACTTTGAAAATTCTAGGTTCTGGACCTAAGGAAAATTTGGGTTCTAGACACGGTTCGAGTTCTGGACTCAAGGATGACTCTAGGTTCTAGACCTAAGGGAAATTTGGGTTCTAGACCTGAGCTAAGTTCTGGACTTATAAAATTCTAGGTTCTGGACCTAAGGAAAATTTGGGTTCTGGACCTGAGCTAAGTTCTGGACTTAGAAAAGATTCTAGGTTCTGGACCTAAGGAAAATTTGGGTTCTGGACCCAAGCTAAGTTCTGGACTTAGAAAAGATTCTAGGTTATGGACCTAAAGAAAATTAGGGTTCTAGACCCGGTTCGAGTTCTGGACTCAAGGATGATTCTAGGTTCTGGACCTAAGGAAAATTTGGGTTCTAGACCCGATTCGAGTTCTGGACTCAAGGATAATTCTAGGTTCTGGACCTAAGGAAAATTTGGGTTCTAGACCCGTTTCGAATTAATTTTGAGCTAATTTGGGTACTTGATTTAGGTACTTGGACCTAAGATTGGGTACTTGGACCCAGGATTGGGTACTTGGACCCAAGATTGGGTACTTGTACCCTAGCTTGAATTGATTTTGGGTACGTGGACTAGGGATTGGGTACTTGGAGCCGAGATTGATTTGATTTGGGAACTTGGACCCGAGATGGGGTACTTGGACCCGAGCTTGAATTGATTTTGGGTACTTGGACCCGGGATTGGGTTCTTGGACCTGAGCTTGAATTGATTTTGGTACTTGGACCAGAGCTTGGGTACTTGGACCCGAGCTTAAAATGAATTTGACTAACCTTTTAGTTGGGAAGTCTGACTGGTCTGGCTATTTTATGCATTGTGATTCTTCACCATCAAATTGAATCTTCATCCTTTGAGACCGGGTCTTTATCCTTGAAAATGAATCTTCATCTTTTGACATCGGGTCTTCACCCTTGAAACATTGATCTTTATCCATTGGAGGTCGGGTCTTTACCCTGGCTTCAGCTCTTTTAGCTCGATTGATTTTTTGTCTTATGCATCTTCATTCTTTTGAGAGTTCTAATTGTTCCATTCTTTTGTTGTTCCTTTTTACAAAGATTTAGCTATTTTTAATTGGACCTTATATCCTCTCCTTGCCCCCTTGCGTGGCAAAATATTTGTAAGTGAGTTTAAAAATATTTGGTATATAAACCCAAAAAATTGAAAAGGAGAAACTTTGCCCCCTGTGTAGGCTCAAACCAAAGATTTTTTCCATGCAAGCTTTGATTGATATTTTTCTTGTCTAGTTCTTCACACAAGCATGCATTTCTTCTCTTTGCAAAATTACTGGAGCTTTCTCAAGCAATGGGCTTTCCATGCCCTCCTGATTTGACATCTTCTTTTGATTCTTCACTTCATAGAGTGTTTTCTATTCTCTTTGATAAAGAATAGACAATACAGGACAAGAAAGTACGATGTGATATGCTCATGTATGTATGATATGCATGAATAATACTTACAGTTATTCCATCGACTCACGGACCGAGGTGATTAGCAGAAGTGTTCTCATTGGTTTCGTTTTGACGCTTGTTCAAGTCCTACATTGGAATGATCGAAAGCTTAGTATTTGTGGCTTTCATCTTCTATATGTTGAGAACATGAGTGGTAGAGACCTCTAATAGTAGAGTCAGGGATGCATCCATTTTGAATTATGTTTCAGCATGTCAATTGGCAGCTTGCCAATAATCATTTCCTTTGCCCAATATGTCCTTTGGAGGTTCAACATACTTCCCATAACTTGAAGGCTTTGTATGACAAAACATTTTTTTTTTAATTTTGATTTTGAAATCAAATGTTGGCTTTACCAAATTAATGTCAATGTACCTCAGGACTTGATTTTCCAAATTAACATATCTATAACATGATAAACCTAGCTACTGTACTAAACTCGGGAATCATTTCTATTTAAGCTAGAACTGTTGCACTTCAGATAGGCACATACACATTACTTGGGCAAAGGTTTCAGTTTAAATATTGTCTATCTCATATGCATGCTTATTCAAACTATCTCCACTAATAGACTCTACCCACCAAGATAAATCAACAGGTCTTTGATAGGCTTGAAATGGGGTCTACAAGGGACATCGGTTAAATGAAGGCCATTTTGAGATAGGAGCTGGTGTGACACAATGGACAAACCCTCACATTATAAATTTCTTGTTTGAACCTTAGGCAGTTAGGAACAATCTTGCTAGTCTCTAAATTCTTTCTGTCTTCTTGACATTAAGCTGCATCTTAATCAGGACAGTCTTTGCCCTTGCAAAAAGTTTAAGTCCCAAATTCCTTTCTTTTCTTCTTCTCCCTTTTCTTTATTTCTCTTACTCTTCCCTTTTCTTTCTCTTTGTTTTCCTTAATCTTCCCTTTCTTTGAGCATTTTATCACTTTGTCCTTCTTTCTTATTGGACTATCAAGTATAAAACTTTCAAGAACTGGATGGTCTCCCTCCTTTTCTCCAATTTTGATTGAATCTTTGGTTGAGTTGGGCCAATTCAAGTAAAAATGTCTTTATGAACCAAATGGAAGCCTTTTGCTGCTTTAGGTAAAAGATAACTCAGTTGGCTTTATGAACCGCCTTTTTAGGTTTTATCTTCTTTTTTTTTATTCTTTTTTATTCTTTTTCTATTCTCTTTTTTTTTCCTTTTTTGGTTCTAGCTCAAACATAGTTGTCTTGTTTGTACCAACTTGGGCTTCCAGTAATGGATGAGTGGAGTAACATAAATCTTCTTTAATAGGAATAAATCATTTATTACTCTAATGTTGATGTTGTCTTAATATATTGGAGACATTAAGGGAACTTCAACTACCCTTAAGGTTTTGAGAACATCAACTACCCTTAAGGTTTTGAGAACATCAACTATCCTTATGGTCTTGAAAACATCAACTACCCTTATGGTCTTGAGAACTTCAACTATCTTCATAGTCTTGACTATTCATTTCTTTCTTTGATCTTCTTGCCTTTTCAACTTTGTGATCATAAGACTTGTCAAAAGTATCACAACAGCTCAAGGTAGGTTGTTGAGGTTATATGCCAATGAAAAGAAAGCTAAAATTTTCTGAAGGCTCAAAGGGACAACTAGGGATTGATATTTAATAGGGTGGATACTAGTTGTTGGCTTATCAAACAATGCCTAGATCATTTCTCCCTTAAATAAGCAGAGTTCAATTTCGCCTCGAAAATTTGTCAAAGCATGTTCTAAGACTGACTAAGACCTAGACAAAGATAATTATGCAGGAGCCCTCTCTAAGTAAGCATACACAACTCAATGCTATAGAGCAATTCCCTCACCTAGTAAAGTCATTCAAGTCATGATGCCTAGACACATTAATTTATAAACATCAAGCTAAATTCCTCATTGGTTGAGCATTAAAATGAACAAAGACCAACAAAATTTTTTGATAAAAGTAATTTATTCAAACAAATTTAAATTTGAAAAACACGATAGTTCCAAAATATTAAAGAAAGTAAAATTTTAAAGCAACATTCAAGCTAAGGAAAGTTTGTTGAATTGGAGTGAAAGACACTCCATTCATTTAGACATATCAAGGGCAAGGATTTTTTCCATCATTAAAGATCATTGCTTCATCATCATCATCCACAGTTAAACCAAAATTGTTTAGTAGTACATCCTCTTTGGCAGCTTCTCTATCCATATCATGATGAGATGACAAGATAAAACTCTTTATGAAGGTTGCAAGAGGTGGTGCCCTTCCAATTTTAAGCAGAGGCTTATTCCTAGTGTTGGGCTTATTAGGCTCAGGTAGCTTACCACTGTCGATTAAATCTTGGATCTCATGCCTTAGGCGGGCACATTTATCTATTTCATGCCCTCGCATTTGATGAAATTGGTAGAAGTCCTCGTCATTGAAGTTTGGTGGCAATGGATTATGCAAAGGTCGAGGAGCTAATGGTTGTAACAACCCTTTCTTTTGCAGCTTGCTAAAAACCCAAGATAAAGGTTTCCCCAATTCTGAGAATTTACGCCTCTTTGCTGGTTCAGTTGCTGCATTTTCCTCAACACCTCTTCTTTTCTTTTGATTTTGTTCATTGGGGTAGTAGATTCTCTTATTGCTCCACTTAGATAGCACATGGTTCGGTTGGTCTTGTAGAATAGGGATTGATCTCTCATTTTTCATTCGATCCCCATCAGTAGACATGTTCCTTGTTAATGCTGCCTTTTCCTTCTTTCTTATGTCAATGGGAGATGCCTCATTAGCATTGTTGATGATCTCTAGAATTTGAATCAACTGGGTCTTCATAATTTTAACCAATTGATCTTGTAGCTCGGCCATCCTAGATTTGACAACTTCATCGATTATATCCCTTAGCTAGTTTGCATCCATCCTTCGAATGAAGCACTCGAATCAAAAATCAATGTTGTAGGTGATATCATTGTATGCTCTTGAATTGCTGTACCTCAAGTCTATGAGCCAGAAAGGATCAATGATATGACATGCAAATGTATGCATGTATGCACAAACAATCAACAAAGAAACATAATTGGGACGTTCCTTCCAACCTTATAACATCCACACACAAATGGCAAGTCTCTTTTCCTACGTATATGGTTAATAAAATACCAACATGGGGTACCTCGCTTTCGAATAATTCCCTCGGACGTTTCAACCAATAGTTATATTTTTGAAAATGGAAATCAATCCATGATAATTCCCATTAATTAGGTTTTAATCCATTCAACCAACTAAAGTAGCTTTTATGCCATATTAGATTAAAACAAAATTAAGAGGCTTATTATAAATAGATTTCTCACTTGAAAAGAGGTAACTAGTGGTTCATGCCAAAAACAAGCCCATGGTTAATTTATTCTTAGTGTAAACTAGGCCCACAATTGATTTTTGGTATTTCATAATTGACCTAAATATTTTTGCAAGCTCTTTGTCAAAAATGGTTGGGTGAAAATAGTTTTGTTTCTAAGCCCATTGTAAAAGATTTTAGAAAAATGGATTTTGGGCTTAGTATTTGGGCCATGAGTCAAAGGATTTTTGATTTATTTTTAGAAAAGTCTTATGTCCAAAGACCATCTTAAAAAATTTTGAAAATAGTTTTGGTCTTTTGGATTTTAAAGAAAAGTTTATTTTGAGCTTGCAATATACTTAGGTCATATTAGAAAAAAGAACA
The DNA here is from genome assembly GCA_947685225.1 of Garcia nutans. NCBI lineage: Eukaryota > Viridiplantae > Streptophyta > Magnoliopsida > Malpighiales > Euphorbiaceae > Garcia > Garcia nutans. The sequence goes on along the minus strand of CANTUV010000011.1, from coordinate 30,453,814 downwards.
AACCAAATAAGCCATGATTTAGACTAAGATAAACTAACCATAGTCAAACAACATGCATTTGGGGTAAAACCTAAGGAAAGTAACTAGGCCAATTATATGAGCTTTAGTCTTTGGGTTAAAAAGGCTTAGGTTCCCATAGCAAGTATATACCAAATGGTACGAGGCTATGAGTGGTTATGCCATGCTAGATCTCCATACCTTGAGTGAAAGTATGGTATCCCTTACATAACATAACATAGACAGCACGGGTGTCCTATGTAATATCCTAATGTATGCCCTAGAAGTTGATTATGTTGTTGGTTTAAAATTGGATTGAATGTATGTATTATGTGATAAGAAAAGAAATTGGTAAGAGAATGTTTATGTACATGTGTTTTGGGAAAGAAAGAGGGGGTAGAGAGAAGTGTATATATTGTTTATATGCTTGTATAATTAACATATACATAAGTCAAAGGGAGAGTCAATGGAAGAGAGATATTTATTTTGTGAGGGTGAAATTACTTAAATGGGCTTATAAGAGACAAGAGTTAAGTTAAATGGTTAAAGGGTGTTTTGGTAATTGTTTAGTTAAAAACTCTTGGTGGAGATTAAAAGGAAAATTTGACTTTGCTTCTTCATAATTTCTTCTTCTTCTCCATTGTTGGCTGGCTCCTCTTTAGACAAAGGAAAGCAAGAGACAAAGAGAAGATCTTGTTGAGTGAAGCTCAAATTGAAGAAAGATTAAGTGATCAAGTGTTGATTCAAGAAGTTTTTAACTAAGGTAAGATCTTTCCTTTGATTTCTTTTATTCTTTTGAAGTGGTATTTGAAATTAATTAGGGTTTGTTGAATGGATGATAAGATGTGGTTGTGTTGTGTTTTCAAGTGTTAAATTTGGTTTTAAGTTAAGGGTTTAAATAGGTGTTGTTGTTGGAAGTGAAGGATGTTGATTTTGGAAGATGGAGAAGGATGTTGGTTTTAGGGTTTTGAGATGGTTTGTATTTAAATGAAATGTTAAGGTGTTGTTGAAGTGATTATTGTGATGTTTATGTAAGATATGTGTTTGTGTCATTGATTGTATTCATGTGATTGAGATTAATGATGTGCAAAAAGTGTGTAAATGCAATTGAAAGAGTGTTGGTTTTGGTTAGGGTTTTGTTCATGAGTGACACGGCCAAAAGCATAGGAGAGACACGGCCAAGTCATGGAAATTTTGGACGTGTTGGATTGGTTTTTAAGAGACACAGCCGTGTCCCATGCCAGTGTTTGTCACTGCCAAAATTTAGTTGAGAGACACGGCCACAAGCTTGGCCGTGTCCCTTGCCCGTGTTTGCTACTGGAATTTGTGGTGGAGAGACACGGCCACAAGCTTGGCCGTGTACCTCAAGTGTGCTGCCCGTGTCCCTCAAATGTGTTAGTTAATGTTTCTATTCTTTGTTCTTTTGCATGGTTTTGATTCTTCAAAGGTATTTTGGTACCTAAACCTAAACATAAACACTTTAAACATACTTCAAACAAAGAATGCCCTAATCAAATGGATGTGGAAGATTCTAAAACTATGAATGATATAAATTGTTCTTTGCCCTAATTGATGATGAGAATTGAGAATGAAAATGATAATTAAATAATAAATGAATTGTGTGGCTAATGTGTTATTCCATTTTCAGAGTTTGTTGTTGGTGGCATGCCTAAAATGAGTAACAATCTCTTGAAGTTAGGTTGGATTGAATCCTTGAAGCCTAATTGAGATGTTACAACCCTTGAAGCTAGGTTGGGTTGGTTCTTGAAGCCAAGTTGGGTTGAAGCTTAGCATGCTTTGCTCCCCTTGAAGCTTGGTTGAACCTAATCCTTGAAGCCTAGTTGGGTGTACGATATTGATAAATGTGATAACAAAACCAAAGCATTAACTCTGAAAATTGAATGGCATATTAGTGTGTCTTGGGCCCATGCTTGTCTTTGTTTAATGTTGTTCATGAATGGTTTAATGAGTAATTAATGAGGTATACGAAAAGATGTTGAAATGTGATATGTCTACATATGTTGGATTATGAAATGTAAAGGTATGTTGTTTGCTTTGCATATATGATGTTACATGTATAATATGGATTGAGAATTTACATTGCATTGCACTAAAGCATAACATTAGCATGATTGTCTTACTAAGCCCTTGGCTTAGCGCGATAGTGTTTAATCGCGCAGGTGATAGAGTTGATAGAGTTGAACCCAAGAGCTCTTCGAGACCGAGTGAGAGTAGACGTTGAAGAGTTGATTTTGGGAACTTAAAGATCAGAGCAGATTTGCCAATCATGTATAACTTCTTTATATTTTGTAAATATTGTTTATAATGTGAATATACGTATATTTGTAAATATGAATTTAAATGCTTTAATATATGTAACTATTTTATAAATTCCGCTGCGTACTAAATAAATATATCTATTTGTTTTATTTTACAAGTTAATTACTTATTTTCTATTATGTATAATGAGAAAGATTATAGTATTGTTTAAAATGTTTTGAATGTTAAGAAAAATTCGTAGCATCCCTATATTCGATACATGTATACTACATTGCGGTGTATGTAGTGTGTATGTATTGGGTGTGGGGGTGTTACAGTTGTTTTGGTATCAGAGCCTAGGTTTGAGATTCTCAACCTAGGTAAAATGTAAGAAAAAGAATATTTTTACTTAAAAAGTGAATTTTTGAATAACATACATGTTTGGGATTGGCAGTCTCTGATCTTTAATAAGATATAATCTGCTGTGTTTGCAGATATAGGTTGTGATGGACTCTCACTTACGTCAGTCTGTTGAGGGTAGTGAGGAGAGTGTAGCTCCGGAGGATAGAGCTAGAGTTGATAGTGCTGAGGAGGCACCTGCTTCGGTGTCGGGGAGACCAGTTGGTGAGGAGGTTCCACTAGCTTGGCTTAGGCATGTGGTAGAGGCTTTGAGGCAAGCATCAGTGCAACCACCACCACCCCCTCAGCCTTTGGTATCAGTGAGGCACTATGATAAACTAAGGAAGTATGGAGCAGAGGATTTCCTTGGTACTGTTGATCCAACTGTAGCGGAGCAGTGGCTTGATAAAGTACAGAGAATCTTTATTCAGTTGCAAGCCACCCCAGAGGAAAAATTTGACTATGCCAGATCATTGCTACAGAAGGATGCATACGACTGGTGGAGGACAGTGCCCCATTCTATGGATGATCCACCAACCTTGTCCTATGCTGATTTCTTGAGAGAGTTTGAATTGAAGTATACTCCGAGGGAGTATAAGGACATGAAGAAGATGGAGTTTTTGAGTTTAAAGCAAGATAGCCGGACTGTAACTGAATATGAGGTTGAGTTTATTAGATTGAGCCATTATGCTGGGGGCATTATAGCTGATGAGATAGATAGATGCAGGAGATTTGAGGAGTGATTGAGGCCCTCTATCATGTGTCTAGTGGCTGGATCTAGATATCATGATTTTTCCGAGCTTGTGGCAGCAGCTCGGAGTGTGGAGCGAGCTCAAGTTATTGCAGCTGCTTCAGAGGAAGAGATTTGGGTTAGAAGGCCCCAGTTGGAGGCAGGGTCTTCTTCTGCGAAGAGAGGTAAAGGAAGTTTTGTTCCTCGGGTTAGTAGGAGTCAGAGGCAGAGATTTAGACCTACAGCTTCAGTGGCGAGTGCTCCGACCCCAATGATTCAGAGATCCACCCCACCTATCTGCATTCATTGTGGTAGGCCACATGGTGGTCCCTGTTGGAAGACTGGTGTAGCAGGGGTATGCTTCAAATGTGGATCACCTGATCACTTTGTGAGAGATTGTCCTGAGAGGCAGGAGCGGATGTCAGTTGATACTGCAGCTTCTCGACCTAGTGTGAGGGGAGGTCGAGGAGGCAGAGGTGTCAGCAGAGGAGGAAGATCTGGGTTTAGTTCTAGAGGAGGTTCTACATCCAGGGAGAGTAGACCAGAGGAGGTTGGATCTTCCCAGAGGGTATATGTTATGCAGAGGCAGCCAGATGTTTCGGCAGTCATAGCTGGTACTTTTTCTTTATTTGATACTTCAGTACTTGCTTTGATTGATCCTGGATCCACACATTCCTATATTAGTGCATCTGTTTTGCCTGTGCCTGATATGCATGCTGAATCCCTAGGATTTGATGTGTTGGTGACAAATCCTTTAGGGCATAGTGTGATTGTTAGCAAGGTGCACCGGGATAGTGCAGTAGTGGTGCAGGGTGAGGAGTTCCTTGGAGATTTGATTGAGATGCCATTTAAGGAATATGATGTGATCTTAGGCATGGATTGGTTAGCTAGACATGGAGCTGTGGTAGATTGTAAAAAGAAAGTTGTTACCTTGAGAACCAGTGATGGTAGAGATGTGGTAGTATCTAATGAGCAGGAGCAGTTAGCATCTTTGTTTGTTTCAGCTATTGCAGCCAGGAGGTTGATTAGAAAAGGGTGTGATGCTTATCTTGCTCATGTAGTAGATACTAGAGTAAGAGGTTCTCCTATTGATGATATACCCACAGTTGTAGAGTTCCCAGATGTGTTTCCAGAAGAGTTACCAGGATTGCCTCCTGAGAGAGAGGTGGAGTTTGGTATTGAATTATTGCCTGGTACCACTCCTATCTCTATTACTCCTTATAGAATGGCACCTGCTGAATTGAGGGAATTGAAAGTGCAATTACAGGAGTTGTTGGATAAAGGATTTATTCACCCCAGTGTTTCTCCTTGGGGAGCTCCTATCCTATTCGTGAAGAAGAAGGATGGTACTATGAGATTGTGTATCGATTATAGGCAATTGAACAAAGTGACTATTAAAAATAAATATCCTTTGCCTATAATCGATGATCTCTTTGATCAGTTGAAGGGTGCAGCTGTGTTTTCTAAAATTGATTTGAGATTAGGGTACCATCAGCTGAGAGTTAGAGCTGAAGATGTTCCTAAGACCGCCTTTCGGACCAGGTATGGGCATTATGAGTTTCTAGTTATGCCTTTTGGTCTGACGAATGCACCTGCAGCTTTTATGGACTTGATGAATAGGGTGTTTAGGCCCTATCTGGATCAGTTTGTGGTAGTGTTCATCGATGACATTCTGGTGTATTCGCGTAATAAGGAGGAACATGACAAGCATTTACGGATTGTGTTGCAAATTCTGAGAGAGAAGCAATTATTTGCTAAATTGTCGAAGTGTGAGTTTTGGCTTGACCAAGTAGCTTTTCTTGGCCATATAGTTTCAGCAGAAGGTATTCGAGTTGATCCGAGTAAAGTTGAAGCTATTCTGAATTGGAGTCCACCAAAATCAGTGACTGAAGTTAGAAGTTTTCTGGGTTTGGCAGGCTATTACCGACGGTTTGTGAAAGGATTTTCTTTGATAGCTACTCCACTCACCGGATTGCTTCGAAAGGGAGTTAGATTTTTGTGGACAGATCAGTGTCAGGTTAGCTTTGAACAGTTGAGAGAAATGTTGACTCAAGCGCCTGTTCTTACTTTACCTGTGGAAGGCAAACCATATGTAATCTACAGTGATGCTTCACATAGTGGTTTGGGCTGTGTTTTGATGCAAGAAGGTAAAGTTATAGCTTATGCTTCTCGACAGTTGAAATCGCATGAGCTTAATTATCCGACCCATGATTTGGAGCTAGCAGCCATTGTGTTTGCATTGAAGATTTGGCGACACTATTTGTTTGGGGAGAAATGTTTTATCTACACTGATCACAAAAGCTTGAAATATTTGGGGGTTCAGAAAGAGCTTAATCTTCGACAGAGGAGATGGTTGGAGTTGATTAAAGACTACGACTGTTTGATTGATTATCATCCAGGTAAAGCAAATGTTGTTGCTGATGCCTTGAGTCGGAAGTCTTTAGCTGGTTTAACTGTTTATTCGCTCTCGTTGCTTGTTGAGTTGAGAGCATTGCATGCCAGTTTTGTATCTTGTGATGATGGTGCATTGTTGGCACAGTTGCAATTGAAACCAGTTTTGTTGGATCAAATTAAAGAGGCTCAGTTGGCTGATGAGAAGGTTCAAAAGATTGTTTTAGGTTGCCAGAGTGGAAAGAGTCAAGATTTTATTGTGAGAGATGATGGGAGTCTCTGGTTTAAGAACAGATTGTGTGTACCTGATGATGCTGATTTGAGAAGGATTATTTTAGAAGAAGCACATCAGTCAGTGTTTGCTATGCATCCGGGCAATACAAAGATGTATCATGATTTGAGGCAGCATTACTGGTGGTTCGGTATGAAGAGAGACATTACGGAGTTTGTATCCAGATGTAAGCAGAGCATCAAGTTCCAACCGGATTACTTCAGCCTTTGTCAGTGCCTGAATGGAAGTGGGAAAGAGTGACAATGGATTTTGTGTCTGGTTTGCCATTGACACAAAGGAAGCATGATGCCATATGGGTGATTGTTGATAGGTTGACTAAGACAGCTCATTTCCTTCTGGTTCGGATGGATTACTCTTTGGAGAGGTTAGCTGAGCTGTATATCCATGAGATTGTAAAGTTGCATGGTGTCCCAATTTCTTTATTGTCTGATCGATATCCGGTTTACTTCAAGATTTTGGAAGAGTTTGCATAGTGCTTTGGGTTCTCGACTGCACTTCAGCACTGCTTTTCATCCACAGTCGGATGGACAGTCAGAGAGGGTGATACAGATTATTGAGGATATGTTGAGAAGCTGTGTTATTGATTTCTCTGGAGGTTGGGACAGATTTCTACCGCTTGTGGAGTTTGCTTATAAAAACAGTCATCAATCCAGCATTGGTATGGCACCATTCGAAGCATTGTATGGCAGACGGTGTAGGACACCTTTATGTTGGAGTGAACTTGGTGAAAGTAAGTTAATTGGGCCTGATTTGATTAAAGAAACTGAAGAGAAAGTGAAGTTGATTCGAGGCAGGTTGAAAGCAGCTTCAGATCGACAGAAGTCTTATGCAGATCTGAAAAGGAGAGATATAGAGTTTGATGTTGGAGATAAAGTATTTTTGAAAGTGTCTCCTTGGAAGAAGATTTTGAGGTTCGATCGGAAAGGGAAATTGAGTCCTCGATTCATTGGACCGTATGAAGTTTTAGAGAGAGTTGGGCCAGTTGCTTATCGGCTTGCTCTGCCACCTGAGTTGGTATCCATAATGTATTCCATGTTTCTATGTTGAGGAGATACAAATCGGATCCATCTCATGTGTTGCCAATTGAATCTATCGAGGTGAATCAAGATCTGACATTTGAAGAGGAACCAGTTGCTATCTTAGCACGTGATGTGAAAAAGTTGAGAAACAAGAGTGTGCCATTGGTGAAAGTTCTATGGAGGAATCATGCAAAAGAAGAAGCAACTTGGGAAAGTGAGCATACAATGCGAGATCAGTACCCTCAGTTATTTCGGACTTGATATCAGGTAATTTCATTTTAGAGGGGGAGAATTGTAATATCCTAATGTATGCCCTAGAAGTTGATTATGTTGTTGGTTTAAAATTGGATTGAATGTATGTATTATGTGATAAGAAAAGAAATTGGTAAGAGAATGTTTATGTACATTTGTTTTGGGAAAGAAAGAGGGGGTAGAGAGAAGTGTATATATTGTTTATATGCTTGTATAATTAACATATACATAAGTCAAAGGGAGAGTCAATGGAAGAGAGATATTTATTTTGTGAGGGTGAAATTACTTAAATGGGCTTATAAGAGACAAGAGTTAAGTTAAATGGTTAAAGGGTGTTTTGGTAATTGTTTAGTTAAAAACTCTTGGTGGAGATTAAAAGGAAAATTTGACTTTGCTTCTTCATAATTTCTTCTTCTTCTCCATTGTTGGCCGGCTCCTCTTTAGACAAAGGAAAGCAAGAGACAAAGAGAAGATCTTGTTGAGTGAAGCTCAAATTGAAGAAAGATTAAGTGATCAAGTGTTGATTCAAGAAGTTTTTAACTAAGGTAAGATCTTTCCTTTGATTTCTTTTATTCTTTTGAAGTGGTATTTGAAATTAATTAGGGTTTGTTGAATGGATGATAAGATATGGTTGTGTTGTGTTTTCAAGTGTTAAATTTGGTTTTAAGTTAAGGGTTTAAATAGGTGTTGTTGTTGGAAGTGAAGGATGTTGATTTTGGAAGATGGAGAAGGATGTTGGTTTTAGGGTTTTGAGATGGTTTGTATTTAAATGAAATGTTAAGGTGTTGTTGAAGTGATTATTGTGATGTTTATGTAAGATATGTGTTTGTGTCATTGATTGTATTCATGTGATTGAGATTAATGATGTGCAAAAAGTGTGTAAATGCAATTGAAAGAGTGTTGGTTTTGGTTAGGGTTTTGTTCATGAGTGACACGGCCAAAAGCATAGGAGAGACACGGCCAAGTCATGGAAATTTTGGACGTGTTGGATTGGTTTTTAAGAGACACGGCCGTGTCCCATGCCAGTGTTTGTCACTGCCAAAATTTAGTTGAGAGACACGGCCACAAGCTTGGCTGTGTCCCTTGCCCGTGTTTGCTACTGGAATTTGTGGTCGAGAGACACGGCCACAAGCTTGGCCGTGTCCCTTAAGTGTGCTGCCCGTGTCCCTCAAATGTGTTAGTTAATGTTTCTATTCTTTGTTCTTTTGCATGGTTTTGATTCTTCAAAGGTATTTTGGTACCTAAACCTAAACATAAACACTTTTAACATACTTCAAATAAAGAATGCCCTAATCAAATGGATGTGGAAGATTCTAAAACTATGAATGATATAAATTGTTCTTTGCCCTAATTGATGATGAGAATTGAGAATGAAAATGATAATTAAATAATAAATGAATTGTGTGGCTAATGTGTTATTCCATTTTCAGAGTTTGTTGCTGGTGGCATGCCTAAAATGAGTAACAATCTCTTGAAGTTAGGTTGGATTGAATCCTTGAAGCCTAATTGAGATGTTACAACCCTTGAAGCTAGGTTGGGTTGGTTCTTGAAGCCAAGTTGGGTTGAAGCTTAGCATGCTTTGCTCCCCTTGAAGCTTGGTTGAACCTAATCCTTGAAGCCTAGTTGGGTGTACGATATTGATAAATGTGATAACAAAACCAAAGCATTAACTCTGAAAATTGAATGGCATATTAGTGTGTCTTGGGCCCATGCTTGTCTTTGTTTAATGTTGTTCATGAATGGTTTAATGAGTAATTAATGAGGTATACGAAAAGATGTTGAAATGTGATATGTCTACATATGTTGGATTATGAAATGTAAAGGTATGTTGTTTGCTTTGCATATATGATGTTACATGTATAATATGGATTGAGAATTTACATTGCATTGCACTAAAGCATAACATTAGCATGATTGTCTTACTAAGCCCTTGGCTTAGCGCGATAGTGTTTAATCGCGCAGGTGATAGAGTTAATAGAGTTGAACCCGAGAGCTCTTCGAGACCGAGTGAGAGTAGACGTTGAAGAGTTGATTTTGGGAACTTAAAGATCAGAGAAGATTTGCCAATCATGTATAACTTCTTTATATTTTGTAAATATTGTTTATAATGTGAATATACGTATATTTGTAAATATGAATTTAAATGCTTTAATATATGTAACTATTTTATAAATTCCGCTGCGTACTAAATAAATATATCTATTTGTTTTATTTTACAAGTTAATTACTTATTTTCTATTATGTATAATGAGAAAGATTATAGTATTGTTTAAAATGTTTTGAATGTTAAGAAAAATCCGTAGCATCCCTATATTCGATACATGTATACTACATTGTGGTGTATGTAGTGTGTATGTATTGGGTGTGGGGGTGTTACATCCTAACTCACGCACACAATGTAATCTAAGATGATGTAATAGATAATATCATTATAACAAAGAATAGAATAATATAAAGACCAACGGAATCAACTTCTCTTATCCCCAGTGGAGTCGCCACTGTGAGCAGGGATTTTTGCCCCCACTCTCAGTGGAATGGTTCTTGCGACTTCGGCACTGTTTAGGCTCAGGACCTTAGAGAACACGGACCTAAGTCCGGAGAAAATGGAGTCGCCACCCGGATGGGCCGGGAAAAAGAAAGGGGTGGATGACTCGATTCCTAAGGAATCCCCAACCCCTTAATGGGTTCGAAAAGTTGGTACGTGTGGGGAAGGTGAGAAATGGCCCAGCATCCCCACAACGCCCGGTTCATTGGAACTGGCCTCCTTTACAGGTCTTAATATTATAAAATTCTTAAATATAATAATATTATCCATACTACACACAATAAAAAGAAAGCATCATTATATTAAAATTAAAGCAATGTCCAAACAAAACAAAACAAATAAATGGACACCCATCCAAGGATGGAAATATGTCCTTACATCACATGCCTAGATAGGACACCCACCATAAGGTAGAAACATGCCCTTTACATAAGTTCTAAAATAGAAAAGCAAATTAACTTACATGATGTTTAAATAATGAGACACCCACCAAGTGGAAACATACCTCTTACAACTTTTGGAAATCTAAATTGATTAATAAAAGTAAATAATCATTCATCATAAATAAATCATTCATTAAAAGTATTTAAACATCAATAAAATAAACATCCATCCATGATAAATTAAATAAATCAAGTATTGAAATTAAATAGATTAAAGCATAAGAGATAAATCAAGGTATAAGTAAATATGGAATTGAATAAAGCAAATAAAAGTTCAATTATAGCTACTCTGACTTTTTATGGAATTAAAATAGATTAGGGTTTTATGTTTGAAAAGGTTGGTAAGACTCTTTGATTAACCAAATTAAGGTTTGAATGATGAAATCATGAAACTAGGGTTTTGAATACCTTAAAATACTTAAATTTGTGATTTTTTATTATTGAATTTTAAGCTACTGTGCAATTTTTGGGTTTTCATGTTTTTATGTTTTTTTTATGTTTTAAAGGGATTAGAGTTCATAAAAATTAGGGTTTAAGATTTTAAAAGGATTAGGGTTTATTATTTTAGGTTTAAAAGTTGAATTTTGGATTTTAGGCTTTAAAATTAGGGTTCTCGGGTAAAAGATAATTTTTAGGGTTTTAGAAATCAATTTGATATTCTATGAAGTTTTGTGAATTTAAAATAATGAATTGAAGTTTTTATAAGTAGAAAAGATGTTTTTCTAAGGTTTTTTGAATGAAATAGAACCTACTTTAAAATTTTGAAAGAAACAGAATTTGATTTTGGTTTTGTAGAAAAATATGTTCAATTAAAGTTTCAAGATTTTTAAGAAGAAAAAATAACAATTTTAAGTCTTTTTAGAAAATAAGGTCACATTTTAGTGTTTTAACTTTGGAAGAATTAAACTAAAGTTCTAAAGTTTTTGATTTAAAGAAACCCTATTTCCATAATTTAGCTACTGTGTAACATAAATCAATTAAGGAAAATCACTTACCTTCTTTTGTTGATTCTTCCAAAAATAATTCTTCTTGGATGAACTAGCTCCAAAGACAAGACTTTGTTGCCTTTGAATTGCTTAATTCGTGCTGTTACCCTGTAACATCCTCTGACAATTCTTATATAAAAACTATCAGAGAATGTTATGCTATACTCTGTTTGTGCTCCAATCAATTCTTAGAAAACTCTCATCATAAATAAAATTTTTAAATATTAATACAATCTGCATATCACAACACTTATAGATCCAATGTTTAGACCAATTTCCAATATCTCCAATCAAATAAACATTATAAGTTCATCAAATCAATTAAATAAACAATACATTTCTTTTGTGATACTCATTCACTAGAATCTCAAACTTCATTCTCTAAATACATAAATCTTATTATGTTTACACATTTATACAATCTCTCAAATTGCCAAATTGGAGTATCTATATACCTTTTATATCTTACGAATACAATAAACACAAGATCTTCATCTGTTCTTAACTTGCTCCGATATCCTGATACCTACGTGTCAGAAAACAATTCTAACACGCTAAGCAAAGCTTAGTGGTGCTTGTATACACAAATTTTAATACACAAATTTTAACACTTAATATTAAAGAAATATACTTATGAAAATATAGTAATAACACTTAGTTTTAAGAAGTATTTCAATATATGAACTAATTTTAGTAACAAATCAACATACCATGCTGATTACACAACATAATAGCTATCCTTGTATATAAGTTATCATATAATACAATACTTTCGGTATTGCAACTTGTCTCATTGAGAATCATTTTATTCAAGAATTGTTGTCTCATTTGATAAAATTGTTCACAATACACTTATTTTGTTTTTCACTAAGTCTTTCTTTTCAAGTTTAAGTTCACAAATAGGATCATTTCATTCAATCTATACTTTTCAACACTTACATCTATTACTATACTTTAGAGCACTTTGTATCTCACATCATGTTATACACTTTCAATCATTTGATATACTTTGGAGCACTTTGTATCTCACAGCATTATATACACTTTCAATCATTTTATTAACTCAATACATTGAGCATAACATTTCCATTACGTTCATTAGAACTTTCACGTGTAAGCATTAATATATTTATTACCAATCACTTTTACACTGGAACACAATACTTCAATTTTAAGTACTTGACTTATCTATGATTTTACATTTCTTTCATTAGTCACACTACCATGTTCACATATATTTTCATTAATTATGCCCAAACATACTAAACTTAGATCATAGGTTTGGATAACATGTTAGTGTAGCAATCTCAAGAATTTATAATGGCAATTATGCACACTTTCACTGATAACACAATGTGTCCACTAAAGGCACGATGTGCCCACTATCACTGTGGCTATCCATCCTTTGGTTAGCCATTCAATCCAAAGCTAGATATAAATTTAATATGATTTGGGCAATTCATCAATTTTGATGAACACTACATTGTTTATTTCATTTCATTGGTAATATACTCTTATCAACATTTGGTATATGTGTGTCACTTGTCTAAAGTTTATCACTCGTTTTCATACGTTTAACACATTAACATAAAAGTATGGACTATACACATATTAGTATCATGTTATTGATTAACACTTGTTTATATAAACACTCACTTGTTTATATAAGCACTTGTTTATATCAATTCACTTGTTTATACCATGATCTTGGTACATTACTCTTAGCAACATTTACTATGATATATATTTGTCACTTATTTAAAGTTTCTCGCTCTTTTTCATGCATTTAACACATACACATGAAGTCTCAATACAATTATTCACATATTAGTCTCATACAAGGCCCGTAGATCATAAATTACAAGCCAAAAACATTATTTAGGTACCCCACGCCCGTGGGATCCAAAATGAAGCTGTAAAATAAGTTTGAAGACCCCACGGTCGTGGCTTTTAAGGGCCACGGTCGTGGCATCTCAAACTCTTCTGTTCTCTCAAATTTTTTTGAAGAAACAACATCACTTTCAATCCCACGGTTGTGGCACTCAAGGGCCACGGTCGTGGCATTGATTTCGGGATTGTTTTCGAAGTAAAATCATGTATTCTGCACTTTTAACTTCATTAAACACAAACATATTGAAGATCTAAGATAATAATTGATCAAACTCAATATTTTGACATAAAAAGTGTTCATATCAAATACCTTCACTTGATTAAACTTTTAACCATTTCATATGGATAAAAACATAATCAAATCCTTCACTTCTCATCAATATATCTTTATACATAACTTAATCAATCAATTAAATCATTTAAACTTTTAAAAAGTCATATTTTTATAAAATATAAATCAAAAGTGCATACCTTGTTGATAATCACCACTTTTCTAACTTAATCTTAAGTTTTGATTCAACTCATGGAAAGAAAGAAGAAGAAAGAAGTGAAGATGGTGGTGATGGCGTGGAGAGAAGAAGAAAGAAGAAATTTCTACACACTTGACACATATACACACACATATATATATAATATTTGTAATCTAGTGAGGAAATGCCCATAATAACTATGGTGTACCATCATTCTTAACTGTTGATTTTAAATTGAGTTTTAATCTCGCAAAACAGTAAAAATACTCTTTTTAGTAAAGTTTTAAGCTACACAATTTACTATTCTTTACGTGTAGCATTTATCCATCACACTTTTGTCACTATACACTATGCATTTTTCAATATTTGTTAAAATGTCCCTGATTAAAATCTTGACCATTACAATTCTCCCCCATTAAAGAAATTTCGTCCTCGAAATTTATATACTATGGCACTAAGCTATTTATTTTTTAAGTCATTTTAAATTTCACATACAATCAATGATTTTATTAACTTATATAGCATTTCTTTCTATCTAATATCAAGCAATATAACACTTTCAGAGTAATCTTATTATAGAACTATAGAAAATTCAGCTCTACACACTTACACTTTTCAAACTCCATTTAATAATTACCTTTAACTCTCTTTAGAAGTTTTGTTTTATATATAATTTGTATCATTACATTTCACTGTTACATATATCAGGTTCTTTCTCTTATATACTGAACATTAAATCCTAGTTGGTGGTGATGGCGTGGAGAGAAGAAGAAAGAAGAAATTTCTACACACTTGACACATATACACATATATATATATAATATTTGTAATCCAATGAGGAAATGCCCATAATAACTATGGTGTACCCTCAATCTTAACCGTTGATTTTAAATTGAGTTTTAATCTCGTAAAACAGTAAAGTTTTAAGCTACACAATTTACTATTCTTTATGTGTAGCATTTATCCATCACACTTTTGTCACTATACACTATGCATTTTTCAATATTTGTTAAAATGTCCCTGATTAAAATCTTGACCATTACATACCCCCTTAAAAATCAGTTGAATTGAATTATTGCTTTTCCTTCCTTGATTTGGTTTCCAATCCAAAGCTCACTGTGAAAATTTTTCCTCCTCTCCTCTAATTTGGTTCTATTGGTCCTTATTTATAATGGTTTTTAGGTTGTTTATTCCTAATTACATACAACAATTAATATTAATAAAAAAAGAAATTAAAACCTAATTGGATTAGGTTTCAAAAATTTTGGTCAAAAAAAATTTACGCTAGCAAAAACTGTGGCAGCGGGCCCGTGGCTGGGGCCAGTAGGAGTGCCAGCCCGCAGGAATTTCCTGCGGGAAGTCATTTCGCCCGCAGGAAATTCCTGCCGGCGAAATAACTCGCCCGCAGGATTTTCCTGTGGGGAAAAACTCCTTCAGGCCCATGCGACTGTTTTTTGCTGCCGATTTTTTCCGACTCCGATTTTTATTTTTATTTTTTGATTTTGATTTGTTTATTTTTATTTTTTATTAATAAAAATTAGATAATAAAGCAAAAATATTTAATTAAAATTATTTTGGACCAATTAGACAACAAAAATCATTTTGGACTAAATAAAGCATATTGGATCGAATTGGGTCAAAAATTAAGGGTCTACAGTTTGCCCCCTGCTTGAATGATCTGAAACCTTAGTGAAAGAGAGCGAAAAGAAATAAGACTTAATTTTTGATGAAACGGTTGAGGTTTTGGGTTCTGGACCCGGTTCGAGTTCTGGACTCAAGGATAATTCTAGGTTCTGGACCTAAGAAAAATTTGGGTTCTGGACTTAGAAAATTCTAGGTTTTGGACCTAAGGAAAATTTGGGTTCTGGACCTGGTTCGAGTTCTGGACTCAAGGATGACTCTAGGTTCTAGACCTAAGGGAAATTTGGGTTTTGGACTTATAAAATTCTAGGTTCTGGACCTAAGGAAAATTTGGGTTCTGGACCCGAGCTAAGTTTTGGACTCAGAAAAGATTCTAGGTTCCGGACCTAAGGAAAATTTGGGTTCTGGACCCAAGCTAAGCTCTGAAATTAAAAAGATTCTAGGTCCTAGACCTATGGGTAATTTGGGTTCTGGACCCGAGCTAGTTCTGGACTTAGAAAATTCTAGGTTCTGGACCTAAGGAAAATTTGGGTTCTGGACCCGGTTCGAGTTCTGGACTCAAGGATGACTCTAGGTTCTAGACCTAAGGGAAATTTGGGTTCTAGACCCGAGCTAAGTTCTGGATAAGCAATAATAATAATAGAGCATAATATAAAAACATAAATAAAAAATAAAAAAAATAGAAAAAAAATCAAAAACAAAAAATATGTATAACAATAAAAAAGAAAGAAATGAAAAAATCAAGAGAAATTACCTCGCTCTTTTGATTGGAACTACGATGGAGCGGCATTCCGGCCAGTATATCTATATTTCCGTTTTCATGATGCCGAATAAACTCTAATAACTCAGCATTAGAATGAGTCCCTAACCTCGAAGCATGCATTGTTTTTGAAAAATATGTACTAAAATTGAAGGAAATTTGAGAGAATTATGAAATTGAGTTTTACTGTGAAATTAAATGAAGAATCAGCTACTTTATATAGAGAAACGACAAGCAAAAAATTAATTTCAAAATTATTCATGAATAGTAAATTTCACTATTTATGAATAGTATTACTATTGATGAGTAAATGTTACTATTTATAAATAGTATTACTATTGATGAATAGTAAAAATACTATTTCCAATAGTAAATACTATTTACTACTATTTATGAGTAGTAAAATTATTATTTATGAATATTAAATAGTGTATGAATAGTGACTACACAGTAAATTAACAGTAAGTTCAATTATTCACTTTAATCATTCAAATAATTGTGGGTATATAAATATTTTTACACCCAAGGGGAATAAGAAGACATATGCATTAAAATTAGTCAAACTTTTTGTAATAAAAAATTATTAGCTCGGGTCCAGAACCCAAACTTTTCTTAGGTCCAGAACCTAGAATTTATTTCTAAGTCCAGAACTTAGCTCGGGTCCAAAACCCAAATTTTCCTTAGGTCTAAAACCTAGAATCTTTTCTAAGTCCAGAACTTAGTTCGAGTCCAGAACCCAAATTTTCCTTAGGTCCAGAACCTATAATCTTTTCTAAGTCCAGAACTTAGCTTGGGTTTAGAACCCAAATTTTTCTTAGGTCCAGAACCTAGAATTTATTTCTAAGTCCAGAACTTAGCTCGGGTCCAAAACCCAAATTACCATTAGGTCCAGAACCTAGAATTTATTTCTAAGTCAAGAACTTAGCTCGAGTTCAGAACCCAAATTTTTCTTAGGTCCAGAATCTAGAATTTATTTCTATGTCCAGAACTTAGCTCGGGTGCAGAACCCAAATTTTCCTTAGGTCCAGAACCTAGAATTTATTTCTAAGTCCAAGAACTTAGCTCGGGTCTAGAACCCAAATTTTCCTTAAGTCCAGAACCTAGAATTTATTTCTAAGTCTAAGAACTTAGCTTGGGTCCAGAACCCAAATTTTCCTTAGTTCCAGAACCTAGAATCACTTCTAAGTCCAGAACCCAAATTACCCTTAGGTCCAGAACCTAGAATTTATTTCTAAGTCCCAGAACTTAGATTGGGTCCAGAACCCAAATTTTCCTTAGGTCCAGAACATAGAATTATCATTGAGTCCAAAACTCGAACCAGATCCAAAAACCAAAACCTCTACCATCTCAAAAATTAAGTCTTATTGCTTTTCACTCTCTTTCACTAAAGTTTCAGATCATTCAAGCAGAGGGCAAATTGTAGACCCTTAATTTTTACCCAGTCCGGTCCAATATATTTTATTTATTCCAAAATAATTTTTGTGTTGTCTAATATATTTTAATTGGTTCAAAATTATTTTTGTTTTCTTAATTAAATAATTTTTGCTTTAGTATCTAATTTTTATTAATAAAAAATAAAAATAAACAAATAAAATAAAAATAAAATAAAATAAAATGAAGACAAAAAAATCGGTGACGAAAAAATCGGGCAAAATGGCCTGCAGACCGGCCCTCGCCCTCTACCGCAGCCAACTGCGGCATATTTTTTTCCCCAACGCAATTTTTCCTCAGTAGTTTTTTTTTGCCAGCAAAATTTTTTCGACGCAAATTTTTCTGAAACCTAATGCAATTAGGTTTCGGTTTCCTTTTCTTAATGAATATTATGTTTCATTACTGATTAGAAATGAACCATAAAAACTTCTATAAATAAGATAAAAAAAGAACACAAAAAATCAATCAGAAATAGAGGAAGAAATCGGAGAAGAAATAGGAACAAAATTGGATCCGAAACTGAGTAGGAAAGGTAGTAATTCAATTCAATTTTTTTTTGAGGGAGCAGAAAAACAATTCAAGGCAATTCAAAGGTAGCAAAGCTTGTCTTTGATTTGGTTCATCCAAGACGAAATTTTGGTGCAACCCACGAAAGAAGGTTTGAATTCTTAATTTCTTTATATTTTTTCACAATAGCATAAACTATCCAATTGTGTCTTTTAATTCAAAAACCCTAAAACTTTAATTTAGTTTTTATAAGGCTTAAAAACCTTATTTCCTTGCTTTGTTTTCCAAAAGAAACTTACAGTTGCTATTTTTGCTTCATCAAAATCTTAAAACCCTAATTTAACATGTTTCTTTTCAAAACCATAATTTAAAATTTGTTTCTTTCTAAAAACCTTAACAAATATCTTTTCTATTTATGTAAACTTTAAATCATTTGTTTATTTTCATAAAGCTTTATAAAATTATCAAATTGATTTTCAAACCCTAAAAACCTCATGCATTCAACGAAACCCTAATTCAACTTTAAAACTAAACAATAAACCTTAAACTCCTTTGAAACCTTAAATTCTAATTTTTTTCTAAACCCTAATCCTTAAGAACTTTAAAAACCATATAAATCCCAAATGTTTAATTTTACACAGTAAGCTTAAAACAAAATTCAATGAATAACCGTAAACCATAAATCTAAGTATTTTAAAGTGTCCTAACCCTAGTTTCATGATTTCACCATTCAAACACTAATTTGGTTAATCAAAGAACTTCATCAACCTTTTAAAACATAAAACCTTAATCTATTTTAATTCCTTTAAAAACTCACAGTAGCCTAATTCCACAAATTCCAAAACCCTAAACACATGAAATAAAGGTCCCAAAATGGAAACAGTAGCTATAATTTAGATTTTTATTTTCCTTATTCAATTCTATATTTGATTATGCTTTGATTTATTTTATATGCTTTAATTTATTTAAGTTTAATGCTTGGTTTATTTAATTTGTCATGGATGGATGTTAATGCTTGGTTTATTTAATTTGTCATGGATGGATGTTTACTTTTTATTGATGTTTAATACCTTTGATGAATGATTTATTTATGATGAATGGTTATTTACTTTTATCAATCTATTTAGATTTCCAAATGTTGCAAGAGGTATGTTTCCACTTGGTGGGTACCTCATTAGTTAAATATCATGTAATTTAAATTGCTTTTCTATTTTAGAACCAATGTAAAGGGCATGTTTCTACCTTTCGGTGGGTGTCATATTTAGGCATGGGATGTAAGGATATGTTTCCATCTTCGGATGGGTGTCCATTTATTTGTTTTGTTTTGCTTGGACATTGCTTTGATTTTAATATAATGATGCTTTCTTTTTATTGTGTGTAATATGGATAATGTTGTTATATTTAAGAATTTTATAATATTAAGACCTGTAAAGGAGGCCAGTTCCAATGAACCGGGCGTTGTGGGGGTGCTAGGCCATTTCTCACCTTCCCCACACGTACCCAACTTTTCGAACCCATTAGGCGGTTGGGGATTCCTTAGGAATCGAGTCATCCACCCCTTTCTTTTTCCCAGCCCGTCCGGGTGGCGACTCTATTTTCTCCAGACTTAGGTCCGTGTTCTCTAAGGCCCCGAGTCTAAACAGTACTGAAGTCGCAAGAACCATTCCACCGGGAGTGGAAGCAAAAATCCAATAGACTAAAATGATAACTCTGGGATTTGAATAATATATTAGTTTGTTTGGGCCTATGCTTGTGTATGTGTTAATGTGATGCTTAGAAAGACTGATAAATGTGAATTAAAGTGGAATTGCATATCAGATTATGAGATGTCATGAAACAGCACCATGCATTGTAATTTCTTTTAAAGTTTCATTATTATCAAAGTACGTACATACTTTTGATAATTTAAATGTAATTACATTTAATTTTACTTAACACATTTTGAATAGAAAATATGTTAAGCTATTTGACTATTTAAACATGCATATACATTATGATATGGCATGTGAATTGATGAGTATGCATTATGTACATTGTGAAAAGCCATTATTAATGGCTAAAATGAGTGGAATGTGGTTTATGTGAATTATGTGAGAATAACCCAAAAATGTTTGGGTAATATGATTATGAGGCTAAATGACATATATTATGTTAAAATGATAAGATATAACGAAATAAAGTGATTTTGCATTGTTATAAATGTGAAAAATGAGTAAAAGAGGCAATGGGATAAAAGAATTGATTATGGAATATGACGTTTGGATGGTAAGATGAATTATGATATTTGATTAAAAATATCAGTATTGATAGTCCTGAGTAGAGCTAGATCTAGAGACAGAATTTACCTAATCATAATTAGGTCTTGAGATTGTTCTTATGTGTACTGGATTTAATAATTGAGATTGAAAAAAAAAGAAGAATAGATATATATATATACACACTATGTATAAAATAAGAAGTGAGAATGTATATGTATAAAATGTTTATTATTTATAGATATGTACCACTACGCTATAAATCTTAGCGCGGTTGTGCAAATCGTGTAGGTAAGAGTGTGCCGATCAATGGAACCCAGATTGTGTAGATGTGTGGTGATCTAGACTGCCGTAAGACCAATGATGCCATTTGCATACATGTTTATTTATGATTTCAAGATTTTGGTTTATGTAATTAACTCATAACACTTGTGTTTGTTTATAAAGATTTCAAATGATAGTGTATACATATCTACATCAGTATTTGATTTTAATAAATAAAGTTTAAATTGTTGAGATTTTAATTCTATATTAATAAAATAACAAGTTTGGAGAATGAATGAAATTATTAATATTTTGGAAGTGTAAAATTTTTATCCAGGTTGTGTGCTTGTTGTTTTTGGGTTTATCCAAATTATAGAAAAAAAACTCTGGCTAGTTTTTCCACAGACTTTTCATTAAATTATGTTTTTTAAGTCTTTAAATTATTAATGAATATTATTTATTTATTTATTAAAGTGTATTTAAGTTGCAAAATATTTTTTTGAATTTATATAAATTTAATAAAACTAGAAAATTGTGACATTCTCATACTGTATATGTGTATATTACATATATCGAGTGTATGTATTATGCATATATATGGTATGAGGGTGTTATAACAATACTGAAGCATCTGCTAGTAACAAGAAGCAAAAGGATAAGGGATAGGATAAGGTAGTCAAAGTGGCCTCTGATGAAGACAAGGAAGCAATGGATGATGATGACCGAG
The DNA here is from genome assembly GCA_947685225.1 of Garcia nutans. Classification (NCBI taxonomy): domain Eukaryota; kingdom Viridiplantae; phylum Streptophyta; class Magnoliopsida; order Malpighiales; family Euphorbiaceae; genus Garcia; species Garcia nutans. The sequence continues at coordinate 30,432,556 of CANTUV010000011.1, read as the reverse complement.
ACGTATATTTTCAAGATCCTCAAGAAAAGAAGAAAGAAAAGAAGGCTATGGAGAAAACTTAAACTAATGATGTAGAAAAATTAATTACTAATTTGGAGCAGAAGTTTGAGAAGAAACTTAAAGCTGAGGGGGTGTCAAAGGTAGACAAGTTATTTGAGCAAGATGAAGAGGTTTCGTACAAGTTCAAAATGCCTTCTTTTGCCAGATTTGATGGAACTGGGAATCCTCATCTACATGTCAACTGGTATGTCATTGCCATGCAGTATGCCAGAGCTATTAAGGCTCAAACTCTAAGGTATTTCATGCTTTCTTTAGACCCTATTGTGCAGAATTAGTTCAATACCTTGGAGGACAGTACCTAGAAGGATTTGTTGTATAAATCCTTCATCCAGCAGTGTGGGTACAATGCTGAATTGGAAGTAACTCTGGTAGAGGTAGAATTAATCAGGCAAAAGCAAAATGAGAACTTTGTTGACTATGTGAAGAAATGGAGGAATAAGTTTGCACTTCTTAAGAGAAGGCTAGATGAGTCTGATCATATTAGGATGATAGTAAGATGTGTCTTACCTAATCTTCATTAAGAATGTCTTACACTCTTATTAGGGACATCAAAGGCCTTCTCCAAGCTGGATTGCAAATATAAGAGTTGGAAAGTGAGAAGAACCATTTTGCTAGAAGAAGGAATGAAAAGGGAAGTTACCAGTCTGGCAATCAAGGTACACAGAAGGCAGTGGATGTTAATGCAATCAGTTAAGGAAATAGAAGGTAGTTTTTAGTTATGGAAAGACCTCTGTCATGGGTTTTCAATAAGTTGCAAAAGAAAGGGTGTTTTATTAGTTTTTGTTATAGATTTGTGTCTTGTTTATTATGATAATTATTGTTTTATTTCGATATTTTGTTAGTTTTTATCGGTTTGTTTTGTGTTTTTATTAATTTTGGTATTTTAGTTTATTTCAATGTTTATGTTATTTTTTATCTAGTTTTTAGTATGTGTTTATGTTTTGTTGGTTATTGTCTATTTATTTCTTGTTTAAAGTTTTGTTGCAAGTATTGTGTTAGGTTAAAAAAGGCAAGGAAACAAATTGAAGGAGAAAGGGGCAGTGGCTGACACAGGCAGAGGACACGGCCAAGTCACTGGCCGTGTCCCATACCAAGTTAAAAAGGAAGAGCAAGTCCCAGTAGCAGACACAAGCAAGGGACACGGCCAAGTCAGTGGCCGTGTCCCTCCAATGAAGCCCAGACACGGCCAAGTCACCTTCACTTGGCCGTGTCTCACTTAGTTCCAAAGCAAAAGAGAATTACATCTTCACAGAAGCAAACACAGGCAAGGGACACGGCCAAGTCAGTGGTCGTGTCCCTCCAAAATAGTCCAACACAGCCAAGTCAAGCTTCAACTGGCTGTGTCACTCAATCCAAGAAGAAAAGAAGGAATTCTGAGATAGAAGCGGACACATGCAAGGGACACGGCCAAGTCACTGGCCGTGTCTCTCCAAAGAGCACTCACATGGCCAAGTCACATGCAACTTGGCCGTGTCTCTCATGAACCAAAGCCGTAGCGAGTTTTTAAAGCGGACGATTCATATAAAAAGAAAAGAGAAGCTAGGGTTTGGGACTGTTGACGATTTGGAGAGCTGATTTAGCTGTCTGAGAGTGAGCTTAGGGTTTTGACAATTGTTTTCTTTAATTTTGATTACACTTTTGATTACTTTAGCTTAGATTAGTTTGTTCTTGTAACACCCCCATATTCAATGCACACACACTACAACCACAACAATGTAGCATAAGTGCACCAAACATAGGGATGCTACGGTTTCCTTAACATTCAAAACATTTTAAAACTTGATACCATATCCATATCATTATATCTTATTAACAAAATAGATCATTTACTTATAAAACAAAACATATTAGTTATCTATATATATATATATACATTTATATATTACACAGCGGAAGTTATAAAATATGTATATATATGAAAACATTTGAATACATATTTACTATTATACATATATTTACATTATCAACAATACTTTACACAATATAAAAGATTTATACATGATTGGCAAGTCAGCTCTGATCTTTAAGCTCCCAAAATCAACTCTTCAATGTCTACTCTCACTCGGTCTCGAAGAGCTCTCGGGTTCGATTCTATCAGTTCTATCACCTGCGCGATTAAACACTATCGCGCTAAGCCAAGGGCTTAGTAAGATAAAACATGCAATAAACATGCTTAAATGCTATACAATGCCAATTCTAATTTATCATACATGTAACAACATAAATGCAAAGCTAACAACATACTTTTACATTTCATAACCTAACATACATATATGTATATCAGAATTCAACATCTTTGCATATATTTTATTAGTTAATCATTTAATCATTCATGAACAACACTAAGCAAAGACAAGCATGGGCCCAAAACACACTAATATGCCATTCAATTTTCAGAGTTAATGCTTTGGTTTTGTTATCACATTTATCAATATCAATATCATATACCCAACTAGGCTTCAAGGATTAAGTTCAACCAAGCTTCAAGGGGAGCAAAGCATGCTAAGCATCAACCCAACTTGGCTTCAAGAACTAACCCAACCTAGCTTCAAGGGTTGTAACATCTCAATTAGGCTTCAAGGATTCAATCCAACCTAACTTCAAGAGATTGTTACACTCATTAGGCATGCCACCAACAACAAACTCTGAAAATGGAATAACACATTAGCCACACAATTCACTTAGATTTCCTTCTCAATTCTCATTATCATTTAGGCAAACATACCTCATTTACCTCCATTAAATCACCTTAGCCAATAACAATGGCTCCATCTTTCATTTCACAATATAACACTTCATTATTCAAGTGTATTTTTATCTCACATAGCATCATTCATAAATATTAACATTTCATTCCACATTTCTCATAAAACACATTACCATTCAAAGTGCATAACATAACATTGTTAATTCTCAACAATGCAACTAGGGCAAAACACAATTGACATGATTCATAGCTTTAGGACCATCCACATTCATTTGATTAGATCATTCTTGTGTTTGAAACATGTTTATAATGTTCATGTTTAAGTTTAGGAACAATGGAACTTTTGAAGAATTTAAACCATGCAAAGAGAACCAAGAAATCAAACAATGTTCAAATCATTTGAAGGGCACGCCCAACTCACTTGATTGACACGCCCAACCATCTTGAGTGACACGCCCGTGTCCTTAAAAAGAAAAGAGGCAGTAGCTTCCTCAAATAAATGACACGCCCAACCAACTTGAGTGACACGCCCGTGTCCTTAAAAAGAAAAGAGGCAGTAGCTAATTCAAACAATTGACACGCCCACTCCCCTAAATTGATTTTGGCCGTGTCACCAAATCATAAAACCTTAACTAAAACCAACCCTTTCTCAATTGCACTCAAACACAATATTCATCATATAACATATTTCACATGAACATAATCAATGTTCTAAACACATATTCATCATAAAAACTACTTCACCACACATTAATATCACAATTAAACACATATTCACCACAAAACCCTAAAACCAACATCCTTCTCCCTCCATCCAAATCAACAACCATCATTTCCAACAACAACCTTCAATTAAACTCATAACTTAAAATCAATTTAACATTTGAAAGCACAACCAAACACATCTCAAATCCACCAAATCACAAAATCATCAAACCCTACTTTACTTCCAACACAACTTCCAAATAAGTAAAGACAACAAGAAAATACTTACTTGAAAAGAAGAAATTCCACAAATCCTTTGTCAAAACCTTGGATTGCTTCATCAACTTGCTTCTATCATCAAGAACACTTCTTTTTCTCTTTTCAATTTGGAGAGCCGGCCACTTCATGAAGAAAGAAGACAATGATCAAGATACAAAGTCAAATTTTGCATTTAATCTCCACCAAGTGTTCTTATCCAAGCAATTACTAAAACACCCTCAATCATATAACTAACCTTTGTCTCATATAAGTCCTTATATGTAATTTCATTAACAACCAAAAATATCTTCTTCCACTTAACCATCACCTTGACTCTTCATTTGACCACTTTATATGTTATATATATCATCATATACACAACATATACATTTGTCTCTAAACCCTAATTCTTCCTCCAAAACACATATGCACAAGCATTCACTTTCCAATTTCTTTTCTTACCCCATCATATGCATACAATTCAATTAAACAATAACAACAACAACAACAACAACATAATCAAAACTTCTAAGCCACATATGAGGATATTACAATTCTAGCCATTGATGCATCCTTCTTGCAAGATTTGAACAAGAGATTCTTCAGAAGCTTCAAGGAGTTTCTAACTTGGTTTTGTTCTCGAACTTATTCTCTTTATTTTCATTGAAATTGTATTTATGGATATTATCATGTCTATTTTGATTTTTTTGAACATTAATGAGATGAATATGTTTGATTGCATTATGAACTAATTTGATCTAGTCTAGGGTTTGTATGGATCTGCTATGATTGTATGAATTGGTTATTCTCTTAGCTAATAATTTCTTTAGCCTTGATTGAATGAAATATTTTAATATATAATTGATTGGCCACCAATTATGTGTTTTAGGTATTAGATGATGGATTGAGAGATGAAGTCTAATGCTGGAACAATTCAATTAAGGACTTAGGTGAATTAGAGATATAACCTATTAAAAAGATTATTTCAATTATAACAAGATTAGTTGAAAGAGGTTTGAATGCGAGAGCTTATTTCCTTGACTTGATTAATTGAGTTGTTTGAGATTTAATCTTTGAAATTAAATTAATTAAGAGGAATAACCATTCATACAAATAAGTAGTAGAGAAGTGCAAACCCTGGACTTTTCTATCAAGTGAATCAAAACAATCAGCTTAATTTACTTTTATTCGTTTTAAACTTTAATCAATCTTCTTCATTATTTAACAATTTAAATTTTCTTCTTTATTTGTTATTCATAATCTGATAATCAATTAGCCACCTTAGCTTCCTTGTAAGACGACCTTGGGGAAATCACCCTTGCTACAGCTACCTCATATAATTGCGAGTGACGCTTTGTGGTAGAGTTAATTTGAGCGTAACAAGTTTTTGGCGCCGCTGCCGGGGAGGCTAATTGGCGAAATTGTTTATTAGGCAAAAATATTCTAGATTATTTTTCACTGTTTTCATTTTATTTTATTTGTCTTTTGCTTTTAATAATTTCTTTTTCTAGAAATTTTTGTTTATGCAAGGCAGGAGATCACTCGAAGGAGAGCTATATCCATTCATTCCAGAAATCCAAAGAGTGAAAAGGAGCATAGAAGAGTTTTAGCTCTACACCAGATTTGATACAGAGGAGGACACTTCTGAATTTGAATCGGAATCTGAACAATCTGTTAAAATGGCTGAATAAAGGCAAAGAACGATGAGAGACTTTGCTAGACCTGTCATTGGAACTTCAACTTCTTGCATAAGATTGACAGATGCAGCAAGGAATTATGAGTTGAAGAACATTCACTACAATATGCTGCCATCATTTTATGGAGTTCCAAATGAAGATCCTTTGAACTGTATTAGGGATTTCTACTCCACCCTCAACACTTTTCCATTGGGAGGATTAACAGAGGATCAGTTGAGGATGAGGTGTTTTCCATATACTTTGAAGGATAGGGCAAAGAGCTGGCTTATGACATTGCCTGAAAACTCACTGACAACTTGGGAGCAAGTTTATAATAAGTTCTTGGGCAAGTTCTATTCACATCAAAAGACAGCTGAATTGAGAGGGAAGATTGCTACATTCTCTCAATTTGAAGGAGAACCATTTCATGAGGCTTGGGACAAATTCAAGATGCTATTGATCCAGTGTCCACATCATCACTACCCACTTCAACTCCTTAATCAGTTTTTCTATGATGGTCTCACCCAGCAATTTCAGAACACTGTTGACAATGCAGCTGGGGGAGCTGTGGGAGAAAAGACAGCTGATGAAACCTATGAAATCTTTGAGATGTTGGGAGCTAATTCTCAACAGAAAAGTGTAAGGGGAAGAAGTAAAGGGGTGAATCAACTGGAAGCCAATAGTGAGATGGTCAATCAAATAGCTGAGTTGACAAGGCAGGTTCAGATGCTAAACATGAAGAACAATATTTCTTCATCTACTCAAGAAGTGTGTGGAATCTGTGGGACATTTGGGCATGGAGCAAATATATGTCCCTCTGCATATGAGTCTTTTGGGAATGAAGCTGAGCAAGTTAATGCTATGGGGGGATTTCAACCAAGAGCCAGGAATGATCCTTACTCCAACACTTACAATCCTGGTTGGAGGCGTCACCCCAATTTTTCCTGGACAACAAATAATGCTCAACAGCCTTTTCATTTGCTCCAGAGATAGAACCAACAGCAAGGCCAATCCTCAAATCAAGGTCAGCCTAAGAGAGAGAGTTTGGAAGAAAGTTTGCAGGCTTTTATCCAGGTCAGTGCTAAAAATCAGGAGATGAACAACAAGAGGCTGGATTCCTTAGAAGCATCTTTTGAGAAGGTGGAGACCCAAGTGGGGCAACTTGCTCAACAGATGCAGATTCAACAAAAGGGGAAGTTCCCAAGTCAACATGAGTAGGCACAATCAGTGACAGTTCTTAGGAGTGGCAAGGTAATTAATAACAATGTTGAAAATAATTCTGTGAATGCAGGTGAGCAAGAGAATAAAAAGGAAGGAGAACTAGAGAACAAAGGTGCTGAAGAAAGATCAATGGAGAAGTCCCCTACAGCAGATTTGCACAAGCAATCCATACCGGCCACCTATACCATTCCCCAGCATGTTGAAGGATGATAAAAAAGATAAGCAATTTTCAGATATCTTCAACATGTTGTCTAAGGTAAGTATCAACTTACCCTTACTTGAAGCAATTAAGAACATGCCGGCTTATGCTAAATTCTTCAAAGAACTAAATACCAAGAAAAAGAGGTATGAGCCGAATGAAAATGTGATAGTTTCTGAGGTAGCTAGTGCTGTTTTGCAGCATAAACTACCTCCTAAGCTAAAGGATCCTGGAAGTTTTATTATTCAAATTACTATGGGGAATGGAAAGGGTACGGATGGCATGTGTGATTTAGGAGCCAGTGTGAATTTAATGCCTTATTCTGTGTACCTTGATTTAGAGCTAGGGGAACTTAAACCAACAAAAATGGTGTTGTAATTAGCTGATAGATCTCTTAGATTCCCGAAAGGGGTTATAGAAGATGTGTTAGTCAAAGTTGGTGGTTTAATAGTACCTGTGGATTTCATTGTTCTTGATATGGAAGTAAGTAATTCTTCACCATCTGCACACACCATTCTGCTGGGCAGGCCTTTTATGGTAACTACCAACACTTTGATAGATGTTAAAAATGGTAAATTATCAATGACTGTCTTAGGACAAACTGTTGAATTTTATATTTTTAACACTTCTCCTATTCCTATAACTGCTTTATATGAGGATTTTTCTTTCATTGATTGTGTTGATGCAGTTGTTTCAGATGTTTTCTTGCAGACAGGATCCTCTGATAAATTGGAGCTGGCATTGACCTTAGATAGTGATTTGGAAATTTTTGATGCAGAAATAGCCAGTTGTCTTGAGACCTTAGAAAGTGTTGAAATAGAGGAACTTAAGGAGGACCCAGTTTGTGAGCTTCCCTCCATTAAAAAAGAAGAGAAGAACTCCTCACTAGAGTTAGAGCTGAAAGAGTTACCTAAGAACCTGAAATATGTGTTTTTAGGAGATCACAACAATTTACCTGTCATAATATCTAGTGAACTTAGTGAAGGGGATGAGATGAGGTTGGTGAGTGAGCTTAAAAGATTAAAGAGAGCAATAGGATGGGGATTGAGTGACATCAAGGGTATTAGCCCTTCCATGTGCATGCATAGAATCACTTTAGAAGAGGGAGCTAAACCTGTAAGGGAGACTCAAAGGCGCCTTAACCCAAATATGAGTGAAGTGGTTAAGAAGGAAGTGCTCAAATTGCTGGATGAAGGAGTAATTTATCCAATTGCTAATAGTGAGTGGGTGAGCCCAGTACATGTAGTTCCTAAGAAATCTGGAATCACTGTGGTGAAAAATGAGAATAATGAATTGGTTCCTATTAGGACTACTACTGGATGGAGAATGTGCATCGATTATAGGAAGTTGAACAATGCTACAAAGAAAGATCATTTCCCTCTTCCTTTTATTGGTCAGATGTTAGATAAACTTTCTGGACACTCATATTATTGTTTTCTGGATGGTCTTTCAGGTTACTATCAGGTGCCAATATCTCCAGAGGATCAGTCCAAGACAACCTTTACTTGCCCTTTTGGGACTTATGCATTTCGACGTATGCCCTTTGGCTTGTGCAATGCACCTGCAACTTTTCAGAGATGCATGATGTCTGTCTTCTCAGATATGATAGATGATTTTATTGAGGTATTTATGGATGACTTTTCTGTTTTTGGTAATTCTTTTGATAATTACCTCAATAAACTTGTTCGTGTGCTTGAGAGATGCATTGAATGTAACCTCACTTTAAGTTGGGAAAAGAGTCATTTTATGGTTACTCAGGGCATTGTCTTAGGTCATGTGGTGTCAAGTAAAGGGATTGAGGTGGATAAGGCTAAAGTTGAATTGATTGCTAAGTTACCCCCACCTACCTCTGTTAAGGGAATAAGAAGTTTCCTAGGGCATGCAGGATTTTACAGGAGGTTTATTAAGGATTTTTCCAAAATAAGCTAACCATTGTGCCATTTGCTAGGGAAAGATGTTCCATTTGAATTTACAGCACAATGCATGCAAGCTTTTAATTCCCTTAAGGAAAAATTGACTAGTGCACCAGTGATTGTAGCTCCTATTTGGTCTTTACCTTTTGAAATCATGTGTGACGCCTCTAATCATGCAGTAGGAGCTGTTCTTGGGCAAAGGGTTGATAAATACTTGAGAGTAATATATTATGCCAGTTTGACCCTGAATAGTGCACAAATGAACTACACCACCACTGAAAAGGAAATGTTAGCTGTTGTTTTTGCTTTAGACAAATTTAGAGCATATTTAATTGGGTCAAAAATCATTGTGCATTCTGATCATGCAGCTCTTAAATATCTATTAACAAAACAACATGCTAAACCGCGCTTAATTAGATGGGTGTTGTTATTGCAAGAATTTGATTTCCAAATCAAGGATACTAAGGGTAGTGAGAATGTTGTTGCTGATCATTTATCCAGATTACCCTTCTTTAGTGAAAACCTTGCATCTGATAGCATTCATAAAAATTTAGAAGAATTTCCTGATGAGCATTTGTTTGTGGTAATTAATGCACCTTGGTTTGCAGATATTGCTAACTATCTTGCTTGTGGTATTTTGCGATCTAACATGTCCTTTTAGGAAAAGAAAAGGTTTCTACACTTGAGTAAGTTTTATTTTTGGGATGAAATTATCTATTCCGGATATGCAAAGATGAGATAGTTCGCAGGTGTGTATCTGAGGAAGACCAACTGAGTGTTCTTCAATTTTGTCATGATCTTCATTGTGGGGGTCATTTTGGAGGAAGAAAGACTGCAGAAAAGGTGCTACAAAGTGGTTTTTACTGGCCTACTTTATTTAAAGATGCTCAAGAGTATTGTAAGCACTGTGACCATTGTCAAAGAGTAGGTAACATTGGGAGGAGGAATGAAATGCCCCTTCAATCATATATTGTTGTTGAACTTTTTGATGTGTGGGGAATAGACTTCTGGCAATCAAGGTACACAGAAGGCAGTGGATGTTAATGCAATCAGTTAAGGAAATAGAAGGTAGTTTTTAGATATGGAAAGACCTCTGTCATGGGTTTTCAATAAGTTGCAAAAGAAAGGGCTGCTATAGCCATTGGCCCCACAGCCTCTGTCGAATCCACTGCCACCAAACTTTGATGCTAAGGCCTTTTGCCAATTCCACCAGGTACAAGAACATGAGACAGATAGATGTATTCGGTTGAAGCATGAAATCCAAAATTTAATTGACAGTGGAAAGTTGCCTGAACCTAACAAGTCTAGTACCAAAGACAATCCTTTGGCTAGGTTTAATAGGGTACCTCCACTAGCAACTTTCATGATAGGAGGGGGACTAAATGAGAAGCTCATCTTGTCATCATTTCATGATGCAGGAGGAGAAGCTACAAAAGAGGAGGTTTTGCTTGATGAATCAGTTGTGGAAGAAAAGGCATTGATCATTTGTTCTATGATTGAATTATAGGATTCCACTGACAATAAAGAAGAGCAAAAATCCAAGAAAGAAGAATGGGATTGGTTAGAACCTGAAGAAGAAGTACTAAATAGCCATTCAGGCAAACCTTATGCCTATGCCCCACCAAAAGAAGAAGAGGCTGAAAAGGGGAAGGATGCTGAGAGAGGAATGAAATAAGATGAAGATGATAATATCCTCAAGCAATTGAAAAGGACCCAAGCTAGTATCAACATTTGGGACTTGCTGGAAACATCCAAAAAGCATCGTGAGACTATTGCCAATGTTATGGCAAGCATGTAGATTTCTACTTTGGCAACACTAGAGGAGCTGGTTAGCTTCATGGGAACAAAAGAGCCAAAGAAGTGATGAAATATGAAGAGATTCAAGAGAGGGAATAAGGTTCAAGTTGCGATGGTTTCATTTTTTGATGTTGATTTACTAGAAGATGGAAGAGACCACGTCTGCCCCCTTTTTATTAAGGTAGATGTCGAAGGAAGAAGAACCCCTTACATTATGGTTGATGATGGCTCTATTATAAATGTTTAACCATTAAAGATTATACCAAAGCTTGCCATGACTACTCGTGATCTGAATTTTTCTAATGTAATGATCCGAGCTTAGGATAATATAAGAAACAAGATGAAGGAACCTTCAAGACCATGGTGATGGTGGGTCCCATTAAATCTATGGTAGAGTTTGTGTTTCTAGATATTCCAATCACATTTGCATTACTGTGTGTCGCCCATGGTTTCATCCTCTAGGTAGTGTTCCTTCCATACTTCATCAAAAGATTAAGTTTACAAGCGATAATGGGATGATAAAAATTGAAACAGGAAGTAGTGAAGTTGTTAATGCTCTTATGGTGGAAAGGCCCCTCAATAGTTTCCAAATAGCTGGTATTTATGCAGAAATGATAATAAGTTCTAAGGTTCTAACCATGATGAAGCAAATGAACTATTTGCTAGGAACATGACTTGGGAAAGGAAAAACAGGTGTGACAAAACTTCCGAATTTTAAGACTCAAGTATCAAGAAAGAGGTTGGGATATCAAGGCACAGATGGTCATACTTTGCTTAAGGGAGATAAGAAGATGTAATTCCCTCCACTTGAGGAAATATTTGTCAAAGCTCCAGAGTTAGGACCACTACAAGGGAAACAAGAGCCTATCATATTTATGGGAAAGATGATCCCTGGGTTTGAGAGCTTTAATGATATTGCTGAGCTTGCTAAATAGGTGAAGAAGAAGATCATTATATTAGTTGGCCAAAAGAAAGAAAAGGAAGCTGGCCTAAAAGTCTTGAAGACTTTATAAGAGATTGCCACACTCATTGAAGATCGGTTTGAGAACCTTGCAATATGTGATGATAAGAACATTTATTTTTATTTTGATTTTGATTTGTCTACCCTTTATAAGGATGATGATGTTTTGTTTTCCAAACTGAATGCAATAAAGTCTGATTGTGCTTACTTGTGTGATGTTATTCCTAATGGTTGTATACATTCGTGTGGTGATTACATGAGCATTTTTAATATTAACTTTATTGGCACACAATCATTAAATTTGGGAAAAACTAAAAATCCTAAAAGCATTAGCATAGCATCTGACCTTACTCCTGAAGGGAGAGAGAGATTTGAAAAATATTCAAAAAATGTGAAGAAGTCTTTGCTTGGTCTTATGAGGATATGCCAGAAATTGATCGGGATATTGCTGAACACATGATTCCAACCTACACACATATGAAGCCCATCAAGCAGAAATTGAAGTGTCTAAGACCTGAATGGGTAGAATTGATAAAAGGAAAAGTCACCAAATAGATACAGGTGAAGTTCTTATGAGTGATAGATTATCCCGACTGGCTGGCCAACATCGTCCCCAAACCAAAGAAGAATAGAAGGATTAGTGTCTGTGTCAACTACAGGGACTTGAATAAGGCTTCACCTAAGGATGATTTCCTTTTAACCATATAAATGTTCTAATAGGTAGTGCAGCCTCTAGTGTGCTACACTCATTTATAGACGAATTTTTAGGATACAATCAAGTGTTAATGGCCTAAGAGGATATATCCAAACCACTTTTATAACTACATGGGGTACATTTTGCTACAGGGTGATGCTGTTTGGACTAAAGAATGCTAGGGCAACTTATCAGAGAATGGCCATTACCTTATTCCATGATATGATGGATAAGGAGGTTGTAGTGTATATCGATGATATGATGGTAATGTCAAAAACAAGAGAGCAACATTTCAAGAATTTAGAAGTATTCTTTGAAAGAGCAGTCAAGTATAACCTTAGGTTAAACCCAAAGAAGTGTGTGTTTAGAGCTACCTCAGGTAAGATGTTGGGGCATGGCACTGAGATGGATCTTGACAAAGTTAAGCCAATCAGGGATATGTCGACCCCTAAGATGGAGAAGAAGGTTCCAATACATAAGCAGGTTTATTGCTAAACTCACAATCATTTATGAAGCCATCTTTAAACTACTTAAGAAGAACCAACCGATAGAATAGAATGATGAGTGTCAGAAGAATTTCAAGCACATAAAAGAATATCTATTTAATCAACCTATCCTTAAACCACCTAAGCCTGACAGACCATTGGTACTGTACTTAGCAGTAGAAGAAGGATCAACAGGAATAATGCCAGCTCAAGCAGATGAATCAGGAATCGAGTATGCAATATGCTACTTAAGTAGAAAATGCCTACCTTACGAGGTGAATTATAGTACTATTGAAAAGATTTGTATTTCCATGGTTTGGTCATTTAAGAAGTTGCGGCAATACTTTCAATCTTATAGTGTGCAAGTGATTTCCAAGTGGGATCTAGTAAAATATTTGAGAGAGACACCCTCATTAATTAGGAAATATGGTCGGTGGATGATAATCCTAGAAGAATTTGAGATAGATAGATAACTAGGAAGACCATTAAGGGTAGAGCAGTGGCAGAATTTCTGGCTCAATAACCACTACCTGACAATAAAGAAGTAACTTTTGAATTCCCAGATGAGCATTTGGAGGCCATAGAAGTATAAGAATGGAATATGTATTTTGATTGTGTAGTTAATAGAATAGGAGTTGGATTAAAAGTAATACTAGAATCACCCAAAGGATAATTCATCCATTATCTATGAAATTAAATTCAAGGTAACCAATAATATGGTAGAGTATGAAGCATGTATCTTTGGTTTGGAAACCTTTATAGTGATGAGGGTCGATAAAGTGTAGGTTTTTGATGACTCATTTTCTGGTGGTATCCCAATTGAATAGAGAATGGGAGTTAAAGATAATCTAGCAAGGATACTATTGGTTGGCCATGGAAAAAGATTGTACTGATTTTGTATGAAAGTGTCAATAATGCTAACTATATGGAAACTTGAATCATTTACCTCCTGAGGAATTACATTCTATGTCTTCACCCCATGTAACACCCCTACACCCAATATACGTATACCACATACACCCACACATGTGATATACGCATACCAGATATAAGAGTGTCACAGTCCATTTTCCTTAAACCAAGCCACTTTATCACTTTAACATCAAATCATTGTAAATCAATCTGAGTAAACTTAAAACATTTAATCATATATTATAGAAAATAATAGATAAAACAACACTTGTTAAAATATATATGCATATTCATTACCCCAAAAGTTTATCCAAGATATTAGTTTAATAAACAGCGGAATATACATATGTTTACATCAAAATTAATAAATACAAAAATATGAAACTTATACATGCTGGCAGTTAATCTCTTATCTTGATGTCCAAAATCAACACTTCACAAGGGATCACAAGTCTAGACTCAACTCGGTCTAGTTGAACTTTTCGACACAACTGAGTCTACCCTGTCACCTTCACGATGAACCACAATCGCGCTAAACCAAAAGCCTAGTAGTACAAACTTTGATTCAATATAGATCAATGCGATGTTAATGCACAACATATTTGAATATAACCACTCATTACATTATATCTCAATATATTAATCATTTACATCACATTTCATAATTCACATTAAAGAAAAGACAAGCATGGGCCCAAAAAGGATCTAATATGCTATTCAAATTTCAGAGTTACTACTTTGGTCCACAATGACACCTTGTGTCTAGCCCCGTAGGCAATATATATCTATGGATAATCTAACTAGATTTGATCTTACGACCTAGTTTTTTCACTCAGTCTAGCTTTAAGGTTTTGTTTTTAAGGCTTACGACCCGGTCTTTTCACCCCAAAAACATCACATTTATCAGCTGGGCCCTGCTTACAACTCAGTCTTTTCACCTGCCTAGCAATTCATAGGCACGCCGCCAAACCTAGAACTTTGAAAAATGAATAACATACTAAGCACACAATTTATTAATTTATCTCATTATCAAATACTTTCATAATTCTATTCTCATTTTCTCATGATCAAACTAGGCACATTGCCTTATTATATCATCCTTTTTCTCACTTTTCTCATTCTTCTCTTTTATATCAATATCAATTTGTTACTTTATGTTTTCACATATCTTATGACATTATTCCACATTTCTTTTTCATTTACAACAAATTACTCAATTGCTTTGATACATTAGCATAATTCACATTAAAGCATATCATAACATATTTCTCATTCATCATCTAGCTTCGAAGGCAAATAGTGAGGATAACCTCATAGGCATGCCGCCAAACACAAAACTCTGAAAATTAAATAACATACTAGGCACATAAATAATATATATCTTTCATAATCAACATTTCTCATCACATTACCTCATTTTCTCATTTTGCTCATTCATATCACAACATACACATATTCTTTATCTTACCATTTTCACTCTTATCATCTTTCCACGTTTTTAACTCTTATCATGGTTTCCACAAGTCACCACCAAATATAATGTAAATGTGGCACACTTTCACATATTAGTGTATAACTTGCACTTTTCATAACTTTACTCTATTTCATAATTTATACACATCTTAAACATAAGCCATAATTCAATGGCTTAACATCATACTCATCATATCTTATCACTTTATCACAATGTGTGTTATTTCACATTACTATCATATTGCCCAAATATTTTTGGGTCATTCTCATGTAATTCATTTAAATCACATTTCATTCATTTTAGCCATTAATAATGGCTTTACATATTACATATAATGCATACTCAACAATTCACATGATATAAAACAATATTCATGTTGCCAAGTAGCTTAACACATTTTCTATTAAAAATGTATTAAGACAAATTTAATGCAAATATATCTCATTTATCAAGAGTTTGTACATGCCTTAAAGAGCACTCAAATACAAGCTAAAAATCTCCCTCAACCTTCACTTCCAAATAGCCCTTCAACACTAGGGTTGGGCAATTCACTTCCTCTTAATGTCTATTCAAAATGTGAACATATATCATCATTTAGAATCACATTTTAAGGCATTTAAAACATTAAACCTTAATTAAAAATCACTCCTACAAATTTTCAAAATTTTGCCTTTTGTTACTTTAACATTAAAATTCCATATTAATCCATTTAAATTGTTGTTTTAAGTTTATTTATACCATTACAGAAATATTATAATATGTTTTAACCCATCCAATTAAATAAACACATACTCTTCACTAAACCCCAAAATGCCATAACCTTCATCACTTAAAGTTATTCATTCCATCCCATTCCAATTGTTAATCCAAGCTTATTTTCATCTTTTATATCATTTAATAACATGATTTATTCATTAAAATCAAACAAATACCAATACTTTGAAAATTCTCTTCCAAAGCCCTAAATTCAACACTACCTTATCCAATCTCTATCCAAACTTAATTAAATCCATTATTTGACTTTAAAATCTTTGTTTATGCATCAAAACAACACATTTGAATCCATTTGCAGAATTAAAACATATGATTCCAAAAAGTCTAAATTTTACATAACCCAAAATTAACTCTTTCAGCCAAACTCAACTCAAACTTAATCATTTTTCAATCCAACATAAGAATCATTAATAACTAATCAAAATAACTCCATACATACCCATTCAAGCCTTTAAACCATACTACATCATAATCCTAAAATCAACATATTCAAAACTTTATTAAATTTCCAAAGAATAAGATGGAAAACTTACTATTTTTTAAGAGAATCACAAAAATCCCACTTGAAACTTGAAAATTCCTTCAATTTTTGATGCTTGGAAAATGAAGAAATCTCTCTCCCTTAACAATAGAGGTTTGGCCTCCCTAAGAAGAAGAAGAAGATAATTTAAATTTTTGGATTTTCTCTTTCCTTCCACTAATTTTATGTCCATGTATATATTATTTTAATATATTTTTAATTAATTAATTATTTATTTAAAAATTCTCAAATTACCTCTTGCACCCATAGTTAATTTATTTTTAAACTATTTAATCAATTTTAATTTTAAAAATTATAATTACAATTTTGCACTTGACTTTTGACTTTCTTTTTAAAATGTTGACTTTTGTATATATTATATATATATATTTCATATATATATATATATATTTCACATATACACTTTACTTTTTCACTTATAAACCTTCAATTTTTCAATTAAATTATTTATTTATTTAATTCATTCACTTAATTTTAATTTATTTTATTTAATTTTTAAATATTACTAATGTTACAATTCTCTCGTCCTAAAGAAAATTTCGTCTGCGAAATTATCTAGTATGATAATAAACCATCTAAATCAAAACATAATCTTAAAATCTCATATGAAATTAATCATCTCATCAAATCATCATTCCATCAAATTACATAATTTCTACTCTCCCCTTTAGTGTCATTCTCAATCATCTTTTCACAATTTCATAATTCATTTTTATACTTTCTATTTAATCAGACAATCATAATAAATTATCATATCAACAACAAAATTGTCATTAGAAAAAATTAGTTCATCTCTTTAGTATATATGTATCACACATCTATTACACTCAAGATATTTTATCACTTCATTATCTTAAAAATATACTCTCATAACCTTAAATTTAAAGGTTAAAAACTTATACCCCAACACTAATTAGAATAGTCATTATAGTCATTTCCAAAATTGTATCTTTGTTTAATTACTCCTTATCTATATTTGCAAATAGTTATTTGCAAAAACCACAAATAATAGCAATTCCCAATTTCCATTTAACAAGTATTAATACAGTAATTTTATACATCCCCACTTTGATCTCACTCTCTATACAATTGCCACATATTAATTCAATATCACCAGTATGCAACAACAAAATCTTATTTCCTTATTATGATTAATTCCCATAGGTTATTCATTAACCTAACATATATATACATTACAATCATAATATAATTAACATCTTTCTCTTATAATTATTTATAGCTAATATATCTTAACTCCTTTCATATCTATATACATATTAGAACATTACCTTATATACATTATCAAATATCTTTTATACTCTTAATACAACTATATTTATTAAATCTCAATAATTACTCATAAACTTGCCACATTCCATATCAATTGATATAACTATCACAATATGAATATCCCAACCATATTCTATTCTAGTCAACCTTTAGCCTGCTTAAATTCATCATTTTATTTAAATTAATGACCTAACTATATTAGGTCAAATTTATTCTCAACTCTTAATTCTCTTTAGATCTATCATCGCAAATAATATTCATTTCAACTTATTAGAGCCAATGCTTGTATATAGTCAACATACATCTTTCCAAATTATTATTATTATTATCATTATTATTTTTCTATACAATTTCCACATAATTCTCATGATCATCTCCTACCTTATTCATTTCCCCTGATCTCATTCTCTTTAAACATCATTTTCATCAACTTATTCATATTACACCATTTTCAAACACATTCAATATAACTCTTACTCACATTTCATAATTCCTCTCATTTATTATCTTATCACATTTCATTTAGTTACCATATTTACATAATCACTTTCCTTACATCATTTATAGCTCATCATATTTTCACAATTCTCTTATATTTCCACACTATCTATAGTCATAAATAAATTTCTAACATAGGGTTATGAATTCCAACTATACCAACCATAAATTTTGCTTGTATCCTATCAAGCAAAACTATCAATCTCACCAAATGTATTTCACAGTCATGTTATCTCAAGCCCATGCCCATGGGTTACAAATAAACACTACTTTCACTACAACTTTTTCTCAAAAAGTTCTTATCTTAATGCTACGCCTATGTCTCAATGGTCACATGCCTTTAGCATCTCAAAATCACACATTTACTCTCAAAACTCATGCTACACAAAGAGTTAATGTATATTAACTCTGTTTTAAAATTATTTGCCCTTATTCACTTGTTCTTCATTAGCCTAAACACATGGTCCAACAACATTATCATCAATAACTTATATATATATATATATGCATATTCATTCACTTACCAATTCAATACAATTATTCAACAAAACTTCATTTCCAAACTTAAATTCCATTTACCAATAATTAGGAATTATACCTAACCATTTTTATTAAGCATTGATTATTTAATCATAATTTCTATTTACTTACTCTAATATCATTCTTTTATTTGCAAACTGATGAATATACATACTTTAACATTAAATGTTAACAATCAATACCATATTTGACTCCAGTATAATTAAACACTAATCATCACTTTCTACATAATTAACTATCAAATTACTGTCACCATTTATCATCATTACTAGCCACATAATCTTTTACTCTTCCCCTTATAAGTACTCTTAATCATTTTTATAATGTCCATCATAAAAATTAATAATAAATGTTAACTCTTCACTTACCTATATCCAATGTACATATAGTTCCTACTTCTCTAAATATACAATTAATTCCAAATCCATACTTCCAATCATTAATTAATTACCAGTCATTAACTATCATTAAGTATTTAACTAGCATTAAACTAACCATTTATATGGTACGAACCAATTCAAAATTCCATTAAAAAACTCATTCCTATCAATAGAATATCGCACCCCATGCATTTCAAATTATTTGTGTCATTAGCTTTCAAATTCTTTAATAATCTAATATCAATTACAAATGCTCCCACAATTTACTACCTATATTTTAATTTATTTCATCCACTTAAATCCACTTGATCATGTCTTGATTAGTCAATTAACTGCCATTCATGAAAACAAATTCAAAATTCATTTATTATACAATCATCTTATATCCATTACTAAATTTTTGCATCACCATAAATATTCTTTAAAAAAACAAGTTTATTACCCCTTCTCATAATATCCATTTCAACATAGCACTTTAATGAACATATCTCAATCGTGCAACAAAATATGGATTTCATACATAGCCTCAACTCGTTTTAACTTAGTAATCTACTTATATAGATTTACATTTTAATTACTCAATATAAGGAACAACATTTAAATTCTTACTTACTCATAGTCAATCTTGACTTAACCAATACTATGCATCATATTAATAAATCCTCAATATACTTTCATGATAAACAATTCATTGTCATATACCAGTTTTCCCTTTAATTTTTAATTATGAAATCTTTTTTATAATTTATTAAAAAAATTCATTTTCCTTCTTCATATCATTACCTATCCATATATAAATTTTCATAATTTCTTTCATTCATTTGTCATATGGAATTAATTTATTACTCACTTACACAAATCTGCATGACTTCCTCACTTTTATGTCAATCTCACTTTTCCATTTTTTATTCCTCACCAATTCTTCATAAAAGATTGTAAACTTTTAACCATATTTACTTGAAACATATATGAACTTATGTTCAAAATTTTAGAAATTTCCAAGCTGCTTTACTATATTTAAAAATTAAGTCTTCCAAACCCACAAAATCTGTCTCTTTAATAATTCCTCTGGCAGCACCTGATTATCTATTTTATTTCAGGTACCAAAACTTAATAAAGATTTATAAATTTTAACCATACACTCTAGAAATATGCATGATATTGTATGTAAAATTTCAGATTTTTCTAGATTGGTTTATTATAGTTTTTAAATATGTTTCCCAACTTCTATAGATTCTGAGTTGCTGGAAATGCTCCAACAATTTGTGTTCTCTTATTTTTCTTAAATAGTAATTCATCTTTAAAAATTATAAAATTTAATAACTTATACTCTAAAACGTAAAAAATGTTTCATTAAAATTTCAAGCTCATATAACAACCCTAGATTAGTCAAAATATTCAGACAATATCACTTTGCAGCACACATGCAGAATTTCCAGCAACTATAATACTCATCTCTCACACTTTTATTTTGCATCTAAATCATTTTTCTTAATTTCACTTATTCATCATTTGAATCAAATAAATCCTAATTTTCAAATGAATATTCTAGAAATTCTTAATCTAAAATCTCTAGAATGTCGCTTTAACAGCGCCACTAAGATCTATACATCACATACACCACCTCAACTTATATCCAACATATCGGACGGACATTGCCACATCAGAGACAAGCACATGTGCCAATGCATTTGCATGTATTAAAACTTAAATCACATTTTGAAAATTTTCCTTTCTCATTTTCGAAACCTACCCAGGTCAAGAATCTTAAAGCTAGGCTCTGATATCAAAATAAATTTAATACCCTTATATCCTATATATGTATAATACTTGCATCCTCCATATATGTAAAATATGCATATAAAGTACAAAATACTACAAATCGATTTCATAAAAATAATTTCCATATTCTTAATTTAAAAATCCCAAAATATTAAATTTCAATATTCTCAATTAAAAAATCCCAAAATATTAAGGCATATTTTTAATAAGCATGTAAAAATATTCATAATTTATTGTAGTTACCCAAAATAAGAATTTTATAAAAATATCTCTTGGAAATAATTCGCCAGAGTTTTGTCTATAAATTGGACATCCCAAATTCAATATAACACAATCTGTATAAAGATGCACTTCCAATAAAAACAAATCAAATATTTTACACCCACTTCTCAATCTCTCCACATCTTCCTCAAAATATTCATATATGTGCATATATATATAAAAACTCAAATACACATTACCACATTATACAATTTATCCAAAAATTCTTTATATTTTACAAGTTCTTAAAAATATAACATAATATGCATAATTATGGCATGCTTTATAAAAATAAAATTTATGCATGATAAGAGCTGGCTCTGATCCTGTGGAAGGAGCACTCACTTCAGACACTATCAACCTCAAGCCTAGACCTAACCATGTCTAGATGAACTATTCGGATCTACCAATGATCCTGTCACCTGCACAATGCATTTTAATCGTGCTAAACTAAAAGCCTAGTAGTACAAATTTTTATAATAACAAAACTTTAAAATAATGACAGTGCATAATGTTTTTTCATGTTATTTCACAATATGGCATACAATTTCACTTTAAAAATATAAACTTTAATCTTTTTATAATTCACATAAGCACATGCACAAGCATGGACCCAAATAAACTAATATATTATTCAAATACTAGAGTTATTTTTTTGGTCCATATTGAGACCCGGTGTCTAACCCCGAAGGCAAATCATATATAAGTGACACATATCGTCTAGCCCCAAAGGTAAATCATATATCAACGATTCCTATCATCTAACCCCTAAGGAAAATAGTGAGGATAATCTTTTAGAGTCCCTAGGATTTGATGTTTTGGTGACAAATCCTTTAGGGTACAGTGTTGTTATTAGCAAGGGTGCACCGAGATAGCCCGGATGTGGTTCAGGGTGAGGAGTTTCTCGGTGGTCTATTTGAGATGCATTTCAAAGAGTATGATATGATTTTAGGCATGGATTTGTTATCTAGGCATGGGGCTATGGTAGACTATCAGCAAAAATGCGCTACATTGAGAACATATGATGGTAGAAATGTGATGGTATCTAGTGAGCAGAGACACTTTCATTCATGTTTGATTCAACTGTTTCAACAAGGAAGATGATTCGGAAGGGATATAAGGCTGATATTGCACATGTTGTAGATACCAGAGTAGTGGGGTCCCAGTTTGACAGTATTGTAATGGTCAATATTTTAATCAGGGACATTTTAACTAATAATGAAAAATTGATAGTGTATAGTGACAAAAGTATTATGGATAAATGCTATACGTAAAGAATAGTAAATTGTATATCTTAAAACTTTACTGAAGAGATTATTATTACTGTTTTACGAGATTAAAACTCGATTTAGAATCAACGGTTAAGAATGAGGGTGCACCGTAGTTATTAAGAGCATTCCCTCACTAGATTAAAAATATTATAAATATATATATATATATATGTGTGCATAGGTGTATGTGTGTGAAAATTTCTGATTTCCTCTCCATCTTCCACGCCAACATCACCAACACCACCAAAGTTTCTTCTTTCTTCTTTTTTTCCACGATTTGAATCAAAACATAAGATAAGATCACATCTAAATATAAGTGTTGAGAAGATTAAGTTGGAAAAGTGGTGATTATCAACAAGGTATGTGCTTTTGATTTATACTTTGCAAAAATATGAAGTTTTATGAGTTTTAATGATTTAATTGAATGATTGAGTTATGTATGATGAGATATTTCTTGAAAATATTGATTAATTGGATTGTTGAGTGAAAAATAACTTTTATATGATGGTTTTGATTCTTAACTCAATCTTTATGGGAATTGAGTGGTTTGATCATGTTTTTATCCATATGAAATGGTTAAAAGTTTAACTAAGTGAAGGTATTTGATATGAATTCCTTTTATGTCAAAATATTGAGTTTGATATATTATTATCTTAGATCTTCAATATGTTTCTATTTAATGAAGTTAAAAGTGCAGAATACATGAGTTTACTCCGAAAACAGTCCCAAAATCAATGCCATGGTCGTGCCAAATGAGTGCCACGACCGTGGGATTGAAAGTGATGCTGTTTCTTCAAAAAAATT
Organism: Garcia nutans; assembly: GCA_947685225.1. NCBI lineage: Eukaryota > Viridiplantae > Streptophyta > Magnoliopsida > Malpighiales > Euphorbiaceae > Garcia > Garcia nutans. The sequence goes on along the minus strand of CANTUV010000011.1, from coordinate 30,409,353 downwards.
TGATAAAACAGAGGAGTTTTATATGCCACGTCCATGGCCCTTGAGGCCACGACCGTGGGGTCTTCAAACTTATTTTACAACTTCATTTTGGATCCTACGGGCGTGGGGTTGAGATGCCACGGTCATGGGCTACCTAAATAATGTTTTTGGCTTGTATTTTGTGATATACGGGCCTAGTATGAGACTAATCTGTGTATATTTCATACTTTTGTGTTGAGAATTCATGTGTATGTGTTAAATGTATGAAAAAGAGTGAGAAACTTTGGATAAGTGATAAATATATATCATAATAAATGTTGATAAAAGTAATGTACCAATGAAATGATATAAACAAGTGAAATGATATAAACAAGTTAGTGATTGTATAAACAAGTTAGTGATTATAAACAAGTGAGTGTTAATCTATGACATGAAACTAATACGTGTATAGTCCATACTTTTTGTGTTAATGTGTTAAACGTATGAAAACTAGTGATAAACTTTAGACAAGCGACACATACATATCCTACCAAATGTTGATAAGAGTATAGTACTAATGAAATGAAATAAACAATGTAGTGTTCATCAAAATTAATGAATTGCCCAAATCATACTAAGCTTATATCTAGCTTTGGATTGAATGGCTAACCAAAGGATGGATAGTCACAGTGATAGTGGGCACCTCGTGCCTTTAATGGACATAATGTGTTATCAGTGATAGTGGGCATAATTGCCATTATAAATTCTTGAGATTGCTACTCTAACATGTTATCCAAACTTATGATCTAAGTTTAGCATGTATGGGCATAATTAATGAAAATATATGTGAACATGGTAGTGTGACTAATGAAAGAAATGTAAAATAAGAGATAAGTCAAATATTTGAAATTGAAGTATTGTGTTCCAGTGTAAAAGTGATTGTTAATATATATATATATTAATGCTTTCACGTGAAAGTTCTAATGAATGTAATGGAAATGTTATGCGCAATGTATTGAATTAATCAAATGATTGAAAGTATATATAATTCTGTGAGATACAAAGTGCTCCAAAGTATATCAAATGATTGAAAGTGTATAACATGATGTGAGATACAAAGTGCTCTAAAGTATAGTACTAGATGTAAGTGCTGAAAAGTATAGATTGAATGAAATGATCCTACATGTGAACTTGAAAAGGAAGACTTATTGAAAAACAAAATAAGCGTATTGTGAACAATGTTATCAAATGAGAAAGCAAGTCTTAATTAAAATGATTCTTAGCGAGACATGTTGCAGCACTGAAAGTATTGTATTTTATGATAACTTTTATGTAGGGATAGCTATTATTTTGTGTAATCAGCATGGTATGTTCATTTGTTACTGAAAGTAGTTCATATATTGAAATACTTCTTAAAACTAAGTGTTAGTACTATATTTTCATAAATATATTTCTTTAATATTAAGTGACAAAATATGTGTATACAAGCACCACTAAGCTTTGCTTAGCGTGTTAGAATTGTTTTCTGACACACAGGTATCAGGACATCGGAGCAAGTTAAGAACATATGAAGATCTTGTGTATATTGTATTCATAAGTAATAAATGTATATAGATACTTCAGTTTAGCTATTTGAGAGATTATATAAATTTATAACATGAAAGAAATACATGTATTTATAGAATGAGGTTTGAGATTCTAGTGAATGATTATCATGAAAGAAATGTATTGTTTATTTATTTTATTTGATGAACTTATGGTGTTTATATGATTTATAATTTCTATTTGGATTATTAGAGTTATTGTAAATTGGTCTAAATGTTGGACCTATAAGTGTTGTGATATGCAGATTGTATTATTATTTGAAAATTTTTAATTATGAAGAGAGTTTTCTCTGAATTGATTGGAGCATGAAAAGTATATCTAATAACATTCTCTGATAGTTTTTATATAAGAATTGTCAGAGAATGTTACATTTAGTGGTATCAGAGCGTGGTTTAGGCGTTTATGGCATGTGGAGTTATGGGAGAAGTGAAATGTAATTTTCTAAGTTATGTGAAGTGAATAAGTGAATATGTGCTACGATACAATTGATATTCCATATGTTTATGGTAATAGAATGTTTTCTAATAATTGATTTAGAATTCGTAGTGTATTGTTTGGTGTGTACTAGATCTGTGTGATAATAAAGGATGTGAAAAGAAAACAAGATATGAGTAGCCAAAGAGATATGTGAAAGGAACATAGTGAAAGGGTAATAATTTATTGGAATTTGAGGAATGAATTATCACAGAGAGATAAATTTCGAGCATGAAATTTCTTACGAGAATGAGAATTGTCATGTTGTACAACATTAAGTATTGATGTTCTACATTAAGTGAGTGAATATATGAGTGTCAAAGTGGAGTGATTATGATATGAGAACATTTGAAACTGATAGTGATAAGGTTAAATAAGCCTTAATAAGAGTAATATTAAATCCCAGTATGGATAATATCCGTATAGTGGAAAAAGATTTCGAAGAGGTAAGAAATGATGAAAATACCCTTATAGCTCAAAATGAATTCAAGCTGTACTTTGAATGTGAAATATGGATAATGGAGTTTTAAAGTGTCAAAAGTACTTGTTTCTATAATGTTTTACTGTTAAGGATTGAAGTGATAGATAAACGAAAGCACGTGAATGCATCGAAATATTGTATAAGTGAGTATATTGGACAAAAAGTCCTAAAACTCAGTAATGATTGTACATAATGTGAAGAGCAAGTTAAAGAAACTAAAGAGGTATATACAAATTGATTGAGTAATGAAAGTAAGAATGTGAGATTTACATAGTGTGTACTTATGAAATACGTGATAGTAACATTATTTGGTGATTAAAGCCAAGGTATAGATTATATATATAGAAGTGTTAAAGAGTTACTTAATACTAATTGATTGCAAATAGAAAGAAAGGAAGTGATAATGTAAAAAGAAAAGAATATAGTGAGATGTGAAGGTAGTGAACCCTTCTAGTGAAATGACGCATGGCAGAACAAGTTAGCATTTATACATATATGTGTGTGTGTGTGAATGTGTGTATGAGACATAGAGAATAAAGTATAAATGTACATGTACTCTTAAAGTGAAAGATTAGTGATAAATTCTTAATATGTTAAGAAAAGAATGAAACAAATGAAGAGTGGAAAATCTTTGTAGATTTCATTATTACAGTGGAAACATGAAAATGATTTGAAAAGATAAAGATTGATAAATAAAGAAAATTAATCGAACTAATCGAAAATAAGTATAATGTGTATATGTGTTCATATGATAAATGTGTTTGAAATGATTATTTATCTTATACATTTACAGTAAGAAATAAACATTTCAAAGAGAAAGTGTTATATTCCATTCAAAGAGAAAGTGTTATATTTCAAAGGATAGTATAATTGACAATACTTTGTACCATTGAAATAAATGATACTGATGTTAAATCTAGTTTTCGGATTAGCTAAAGGGTAAATATTCAAAGTGATAGTGGGAATTTTATGCCATATTGAAAGTGGGCACTTTGTGCCATAGAGGACGCTTATGTCCCATATCAAAAGTGGGCACTTTGCACTATAGAGGACATTTTTTTTATATATGTCCTAATGATATTGGCATCTATGCCATCAGTGGACGCTTTGCATCATAGCAGACCTTTGGTTCCTTTCTCTTAGTGGTCACTTCGTGACATCATATACAGTGGGCATTCATGCCATAATGGGACTTCGGCCCTATTTATACAGTGGGCATTTACTTGCCATCGGTGACCCGCTATCCGGAGCTAGGATTTAATGTTCAGTATATAAAAGGAAGAACGAGATATATATATATATATAACAGTGGAATTTAATGATATACATTATAGAAAAAAATCTAAAGAGGAATAAAGGCAAATCCAAAATTGCACTTGAAAAGTGTACGTGTGTAGAGCTGAATCTTCTACAATTCTATAATATGATTATTCTGAAAGTGTTACATTGCTTGATATCAGACATAAATAAATGTTATGTAAGTTAATAAATCATTGATTTTATGTGAAATTTGAGATTATTTTAAAAGTAAATAGCTTATTGCTATAGTATGTAAATTTCGAGGATGAACTTTCTTAAGTGTGGGAGAATTGTAATGGTCAAGATTTTAATCAGGGACATTTTAACTAATAATGAAAAATTGATAGTGTATAGTGACAAAAGTATTGTGGATAAATGCTATACGTAAAGAATAGTAAATTGTATATCTTAAAACTTTACTGAAGAGATTATTATTACTGTTTTACGAGATTAAAACTCGATTTAGAATCAATGGTTAAGAATGAGCATGCACTATAGTTATTATGAGCATTCCCTCACTAGATTAAAAATATTATAAATATTTATATGTGTATAGGTGTATGTGTGTGAAAATTTTTGAATTCCTCTCCATCTTCCACGCCACCATCACCAACACCACCAAAGTTTCTTCTTTCTTCTTTCTTTCCATGATTTGAATCAAAACATAAGATAAGATCACATCTAAATATAAGTGTTGCGAAGATTAAGTTGGAAAAGTGGTGATTATCAACAAGGTATGTGCTTTTGATTTATACTTTGCAAAAATATGAAGTTTTATGAGTTTTAATGATTTAATTGAATGATTGAGTTATGTATGATGAGATATTTCTTGAAAATATTGATTAATTGGATTTTTGAGTGAATAACTTTTATATGATGGTTTTGATTCTTAACTCAATCTTTCTGGGAATGGAGTGGTTTGATCATGTTTTTATCCATATGAAATGGTTAAAAGTTTAACTAAGTGAAGGTATTTGATATGAATTCCTTTTATGTCAAAATATTGAGTTTGATACATTATTATTTTAGATCTTCAATGTGTTTGTGTTTAATGAAGTTAAAAGTGCAGAATACATGAGTTTACTCCAAAAACAGTCCCAAAATCAATGCCACAGTCGTGGTAAATGAGTGCCACGACCGTGGGATTGAAAGTGATGCTGTTTCTTCAAAAATTTTTGATAAAACAGAGGAGTTTTATATGCCACGTCAGTGGCCCTTGAGGCCACGACCGTGGGGTCTTCAAACTTATTTTACAACTTCATTTTGGATCCCACGGGCATGGGGTTGAGTTGCCACGGTCGTGGGGTACCTAAATAATGTTTTTGGCTTGTATTTTGTGATATACGGACCTAGTATGAGACTAATACGTGCATATTTCATACTTTTGTGTTGAGAATTCATGTGTATGTGTTAAATGTATGAAAAAGAGTGAGAAACTTTGGATAAGTGACAAATATATATCATAATAAATGTTGATAAAAGTAATGTACCAATGAAATGATATAAACAAATGATGATATAAACAAGTGAGTGATTGTGTAAACAAGTGAGTGTTAATCAATGACATGAGACTAATACGTGTATAGTCCATACTTTTCTGTTAATGTGTTAAACTTATGAAAATTAGTGATAAACTTTAGTCAAGTAACACATATATATATTCTACCAAATGTTGATAAGAGTATAGTACCAATGGAATGAAATAAACAATGTAGTGTTCATCAAAATTAATGAATTGCCCAAATCATACTAAGTTTATATCTAGCTTTGGATTAAATGGCTAACCAGAGGATGGATAGCCATAGTGATAGTGGGCACCTCGTGCCTTTAATGGACATAATATGTTATCAGTGATAGTGGGCATAATTGCCGTTCTAAATTCATGAGATTGCTACACTAACATGTTATCCAAACTTATGATCTAAGTTTAGCATGTATAGGAATAATTAATGAAAATATATGTGAACATAGTAGTGTGACTAATGAAAGAAATGTAAAATAAGAGATAAGTCAAGTATTTGAAATTGAAGTATTGTGTTGCAGTGTAAAAGTGATTGTTAATATATATATATATATATATTAATGCTTACACGTAAAAGTTCTAATGAACGTAATGGAAATGTTATGCTTAATGTATTGAATTAATCAAATGATTGAAAGTGTATATAATGCTGTGAGATACAAAGTGCTCCATAGTATATCAAATGATTGAAAGTGTATAACATGATGTGAGATACAAAGTGCTCTAAAGTATAGTACTAGATGTAAGTGCTAAAAAGTATAGATTGAATGAAATGATCCTACATGTGAACTTGAAAAGGAAGACTTATTGAAAAACAAAATAAGCATATTATGAACAATGTTATCAAATGAGAAAGCAAGTCTTAATTAAAATGATTCTTAGCGAGACAAGTTGCAGTACTGAAAGTATTGTATTATATGATAACTTTTATGTAGGGATAGCTATTATTTTGTGTAATCAGCATGGTATGTTGATTTGTTACTGAAAGTAGTTCATATATTGAAATACTTCTTAAAACTAAGTGTTAGTACTATATTTTCATAAATATATTTCTTTAATATTAATTGATAAAATATGTGTATACCAGCACCACTAAGCTTTGCTTAGCGTGTTAGAATTATTTTCTGACACGCAGATATTAGGACATCGGAGCAAGTTAAGAACATATGAAGATCTTGTGTATATTGTATTCATAAGTGATAAATGTATATAGATACTTCAGTTTGGCTATTTGAGAGATTGTATAAATTTATAACATGAAATAAATACATGTATTTATAGAATGAGGTTTGAGATTCTAGTGAATGATTATCATGAAAGAAATGTATTATTTATTTATTTGATTTGAAGAACTTATGGTGTTTATATGATTTATAATTTCTATTTGGATTATTAGAGTTATTGTAAATTGGTCTAAATGTTGGACCTATAAGTGTTGTGATATACAGATTGTATTATTATTTGAAAATTTTTAATTATGAAGAGAGTTTTCTTTGAATTGATTGGAGCATGAAAAGTATATCGAATAACATTTTCTGATAGTTTTTATATAAGAATTGTCAGAGAATGTTACAAGTATACCCACAGTTGCTGAGTTTTCATATGTTTTTCCTGAGGAGTTACTAGGGATACCCCCTGAGAGAGAGGTTGAGTTTGGTATTGATTTGTTGCTTGGTACCACTCCCATCTCTATTACTCCTTATCATATGGCACTTGCTGAGTTGAAAGAGTTGAGGGTGCAGTTGTAGGAGTTGCTTGATAAAGGGTTCATCTGCCCTAGTGTGTCCTCTTGGGGAGCACCTGTGTTTTTTTTTAAGAAGAAGGGTAGCACCTTGAGATTGTGTATTGATTACGAGCAGTTGAATAAGGTGACCATCAAGAATAAGTATCCATTGCCTTAGATAAATGATCTCTTTGATTAGTTGAGAGGAGAAGCAGTATTCTCTAAGATTGATCTAAGATCAGGGTACCATCAGTTGAGAGTCAGAGATGTGGATGTATCTAAGACAACTTTCCATACGAGGTATGGGCATTATGAGCTTTTGGTGATGCCCTTTGGATTAACGAATGCAACAACAACATTTATGGATTTCTAGATCAGTTTGTGGTGGTTTTCATTGATGATATTCTGTTGTATTCACATAATGAGGAGGATCAGGACATGCATTTGCAAATTGTATTATAGACTCTGAGAGAGAAGCAGTTGTATGCTAAGCTATCTAAATGTGAGTTTTGGCTCGATCATGTGACTTTTCTAGGTTATGTAGTTTCAACAGAGGGTATTAGAGTTGATTCGAGTAAAGTAGATGATATTTTGAATTTGAGTCCACTGATGACTGTGACAGAGGTTAGAAGTTTTCTAGGTTTGGATAGCTATTTTCATTGGTTTGTGAAGGGTTTTTCTATGATAGCTACACCACTCACCAGATTACTTAAGAAGGGAGTTGGATTTGTATGGGCAGATCGGTGTTAGGCTAGTTTTGAACAACTGAGGGAGATCTTGACTCAGGCTCCTGCCCTTACCCTGCATGTGGAAGGTAAACCTAATATGATTTACAGTGATGCTTCACATAGTTGTTTAGGTTGTGTTCTGATGCAGGAGGGTAGAGTCATTGCTTATGCCTTTCAACGGTTGAAGCAGCATGAGCTAAATTACCTGACTCATGATTTGAAGCTAGCAGCCATAGTTTTTGCCTTGAAGATTTGGCGACATTACTTGTATGGGGAGAAGTGTTTCATTTATAAAGATCATAAGAGTTTGAAGACCTGGGTGTTCAAAGAGAGCTGAATCTTTGGTAGAGATGGTTGTTAGAGTTGATTAATGACTATGACTGTTTTAGTTATCATCCAGGAAAGGCAAATGTTGTTGTTGATACCTTGAGTCTGAAGTCTTAGCAGGTTTGACTACTTATTTGCTCTTGTTGCTTATTGAGTTGAGAGCATTGCATGCCATATTTGAGTCTTGTGATGATATTGCCTTGATGGCACAATGACAGTTAAGGCTAGTGTTGATGGATCATGTTAGGGAAGCTCAGTTGGTAGGTGAGAAAATCAAAAGATTGCGATGGATTGCCAAAAGGTGGAGAGTCAAGACTTTCATGTGAGGGATAATGGCAGTCTATGGTACAAAGATAGGTTGTGTATTCTTGATGATGCAGGATTAAAGAGGATGATATTAGAGGAAGCACATCAACCATTATATGCTATGCACCCTAGGAGTAACAATATGTATCAGAAATTGAAGCAGCATTATTGGTGGTCAGGTATAAAGAGGGACATAGCAGTGCTCGTATCTAGATGTCTCACTTGCCAGAGAGTGAAGGTTGAGCACCAGGTTCCTTCAGGGTTACTCCAGCCATTATCAGTGCCAGAGTGGAAATGGGAGCAAGTGATGATAGATTTTATGATTGGAATACCTTTGACCAAGAAGAAGCATGATGCGATCAAGGTGATAATTGATCGAATGATAAAGATAACTCATTTTCTTCTAGTTTGGATGGATTATTCTCTTGAGCTAAGCTATATATCAGTGATATAGTGAGGTTGCATAGAGTCCCAGTTTCTTTGGTATCTGACCGAGATCCCCAATTTACATCAAGATTTTAGAGGAGTTTGCAAGATGCTTTAGGTTCTCAATTGCATTTTAGCACTGCTTTTCATCCTAAGATAGATTGGCAGTCAGAGAGAGTGTTATAGATTCTAGAGGATATGTTGAGGAGTTGTATCATTGATTTCACTAGCAGCTGGGACAAATTCTTGCCACTAATTGAGTTTGCTTGTAACACCTCGATACCCTATATAAGTACTATACATATACCTAGTATACATACAGTAAGTATATAGAGTATAAGGATGCCACTTTTCTTTTTACTTTTTAAAAACCTGTAACAAAATTCAAACCATAATAGGTCAATTTAAAGAACACTTACAAAATCATTGTCTTTATCAAAACTTCATTTATACATTTAATATAACATACTTAAAGTGGATACATGTATGCATTACCCTCTAGTTGGTCTCGACAAAATCTTACTCTTCTCGTGGCATACCAAAAGACTTCATATCTTCCACCAAGCTACCTGCGCGATAATACATCCGCGCTAAGCTCGAAAGCTTAGTAGTATAAATATAAAATACAAACATATATCATGGAAATACTAACATATAAAGATATATCAATTCCATATACTTTTAGTTCTTATTAAGTTTATCCCTTTTCATTTGCACCTTTCATATCTTTCAACTAATTTCATATCTTATACACATATATATACATAACATTTCTACCAATTCCAACCCATCATTAATATTCACAATCAACATCTCAATACACACATTATACATCATACTAACCATAAGTCACATTTCCAATTAAGACAATTATTGTCTTCAACCACAATTCATCAATTGAATTCACAATCAATGCTAGTACACACATTATACATCATACCAATCACAACATTTCTTTATTCACAATTCACCATTTATGATTCATCATTAGTGCTCATAATCAATATTTCAACACACAAATTACATATCATCAATCACATGTCCAATGAAGTATACCAAAGATTTCATTATCCATTTCTTTCAACATTTGTATATCACATTGACAACAAAGACAGACTCGGGCCCAACAGACACCACTATGTTATTCAGAGTTCAGAGTTACTGCTTTGGTCTATAATCATAATCATCAAGCCCGTAGGCATCATATATCAATATTTCTATCCATGGATAGTGTAACAGACCCAGTCTCTTGGACCATCAACTCATCATGAGGAGATCCTCAACCCGGCAAGACTGTTACCAATCATATATTTCATATTCACAATTCTCATAGTGTAACAGACCCAGTCTCTTGGACCTCAATTCAACTCAATTTGAAGAGATCCTCAACCCGGCAAGACTGTTACCTTTTTCATTTTATAGGCATGCCTCCAAACCCAGAACTCTGAAGACTGAATAACACATTAAACACATATTTCACTTATTGTTTCATTATCAATTTCAATCTCAATGCTCATTATCATCTAGGCAAATATGCCTTATTTCTTTCAATTGGATCATCATAGCCAATCACAATGGCTTCGTCTCACATTTGAATCATCATGGCCAATTACAATGGCTTCACTACATATCATATCTCAATCCATATGATACATATAACATCATTGATATAACATTTCAAAATATATTATTCATATAATACATTGCCATACACAAGATTCACAATGCATATAACATAACATTTTCTCATTTCTCAAAACACATTAACATCATTCATTACTAGAGCATTTATCATAACAAATTGCACATACCTTAAGAAGGATCCTCGTATTTTCCTACCTTTTCCATTTCATATTTCATCCTTTATATATATATATATATAGTAATATACATTCTTCATTTACATTCACAATATAATAGCTTATTTAACACTTTCATCCCAATGTGTTAATGTTCAAAGACATATAAGGATATACAATCAAATAGGGTTTATGCTTACCTTGTTAATGCTCTTCACATCCTTCACATCATTCAATCATCACCTTAGTCCAATTATATTAACAATATAATAAATCACTTAACACATTTGCAAATAAATGTGTTAAGCCTCAAATTATGTAATTAAATACAATCATATGTATTGTTACTTACCTCAAGAACTATTCCCATTCCTCCATACATTTCCTCTTCCAAGAATTCTCAACATATAGGTTAATGCAACACAATCTCTTCAAAACCTAATCCAAAGATCATTATACATAGGTTTAGAATCATCCACATACATTTGATTAGGGCATTCTTTGTTTTAGACATGTTTAAAGTGTTTATGTTTAGGTTTAGGTACCATAATACCTTTGAAGAATCATAGCCATGCTAAAAGAACAAAGAATAAAAACAATAACCATTACATTTGAGGGACACGGTTAGGGCAATTCAACCTCTTCACAATCTAATCCAAAAGGAATATTAGCAAAATGACCATATGAATAGTACATTCTGGTTTTAGACTCCATTTTATCCTTATTTTGAAAAATTGTATAAACTAATCCACTTGACTAAAAATTCTAAAATTTTTACAGAATTTAGTTTTGCATCTTAAAATCATTCCTTTAAAATTTCAGATCAAACTGAACACAAAATCTTGGTCAAATAGTTCACCTAACCAGACTGCCCCAATTGCCCTGCATCCTGGCAGCAGTTCTGAACTTTGTGAATTCCATAAATCAAATTCAATCAACGTGGTTCCAAATTATTTTTCTCAAATAATAGAGTCACTAAGCAACAACATATCCAAAATTCAATTGGATATGATTTTTCTACATTTTATTAAAAATCCCGAAATATAGCTGTCTCAGTTAAGGTACCTGCTGGAACAGGTCTAATAAAAATAATCTTTCTAAACTCATAACCATTCCAAAATCGAATCAACATATTTTTCAGTCATTCTAGACTCATAGAGGCACAACATATCAAAAATTCACTTCAAGAACATTTTTCTATAATTAATTAAAAATCATACAAGTCACAGCCTTTACTAATTGTAAAACAGAAAAAAATTCACTAAACACAACTCTTACTCTTCCATCACCAACACCAACCTAGCTTCTTATCTTTAATTCCATTTCAACACTTTTACACACACCATACACAAACACACTAAATCATCACATCAACCAATCACAATTTTATTTAGACACAACTTCAAAATTGACAAAGGGAAACAAAAGAATTCTTACCTAAAATGAAGAAATTCCACAAATCTCTTTTCACAACCTTTGATTTCTTCTTCAATTTGCTTCTTGTCTCAAGAACACTTCTCTTTCCCTTTTGTCTAAGGAAGAGCCGGCCACACACAAATGAGAAGAGGAAAAGATGAAGAGCAAAAGTCAAATTTTGCTTCTTATATCCACCAAGAGTTTTTAACCTTGCAATTACTAAAACACCCTTCACCATTTAACTACCTTTTTGTCTCATATGTGCCCAATTAAGTAATTTCACATGCCACATAAAAATATCCTCTTGCATTGACTCTCCCTTTGACCAATTTATATGTTATATATATCATCATATACCCAACATATAAACTTGTCTCTAAACCCTAAATTTCTTCTCCAAAACACATATACATATACATTCTCTTTCCATTTCTTTTCTCTTACAATTTAACACATATATACAATCCAGTATATAACAACAACAACACTAACCACAACATCAGCAACATAATCAAAACTTTTAGGGCATATATGAGGATATTACATTGCTTACAACAACAGTCATTAGTCTAGTATTGGGATGGCACCTTATGAGAAATTGTATAACAAAAAATGTAGAACACCTTGTGTTGGGATGAGGTTGGAAAAGGTAAATTGGTTGTCTCAATTTGATTAAGGAAATAGAAGAAAATGTGAAGGTGATTCAGGGTCATTTGAAAACAGCCTCAGACCGACAAAAATCCTATACAGATTTGATGAGAAGAGACATAGAGTTCAGTGTGGGAGATAAAGTGCTCTTAAAGGTGTCTCCTTGGAAGAAGTTTTTAAGACTTGATCGCAAAGGGAAGTTGAGTCCTTTTTTCATAGGACCATATGAGATATTGAAAAGAGTTGGTCCAGTGGCCTATATATTGGCTATACCGCCTGAGATGGATCGGATTCATAATATCTTCCATGTCTCTATACTGTAGAGATACAAGTCAGACCCTTCTCATATCTTATCAGTAGAGTCGAATGAGGTGAGTCTGGATTTGACTTATGAGGAAGAACCCATGGCGATCTTAGCACAAGAAGTGAAAGAGTTGAGGAATAAGAAGGTGCCACTTGTGAAAGTTCTTTGGAGGAATCATGCCACTAAAGAGGCAATATGGGAGAGTGAGCCAGACGATGCAGAGTTTGTATCCCTAGTTGTTCCAGACTTGAGAGCATGTAATTTCGAGGATAAAATTTATTTTTAGGGGAAGAGAATTGTAATATCCCAAAATTTTGAAAATTTAATTTTTGGAAATTAAATAAAAAAATTATAAGTTAATAAATTAAATAAAAAATTTTAAAAAGATTTTAAGTAAAATATATACGTGATATATATGTAAATATACTTGACATATATAAGTCAATATTTTAAATTAGTCAAAGTTTATTTTAATAATTTAAAAATTAAATTTGTGTTAATGGAAGAAAATATTTAGGGGTTATATCATTAATTAATTAAATATATATGGCTAAGATTAAAATTTGAAATTATATGTGGTTAAAAATGAAAGTGGGTGGAGAGATTAATCTTTTTGGTTTTCTTCTTCTTCTTCTTTCCTTTTTTAGTAGATTTTCCACAGTTGTGCAAGAGAGAATTTTTCATTCTTCTAAGCTTTCTAATGTGAAGGATTTTCAAGGGTCCAAGCAAAGATTTAGTGGGTTCCACTTGAGTTGGTAGGTTCTAACTTGTATTTCTTGGATTTTCTTAAAAATGTGAAATTGACTTTCTTATGGTTGCATGTTAATGGTTGGAATTGGTATGTATGAAGTTGTTTTGAGTAGTTAACCATGATTTTAAGGTTGGATTGAAGAAATAGATAAGTTTGAGTTGAGTTTGGTGTAGGAAGAGAGTTTTGGGTCATGTAACTTTTGAGTTGTGAATTCATGGTTTTAAATTAAGTAATTTGATTTTATTTGAGTTACTTTGATGCATAACCAAGTATTTTAGAGTTAAGTGATGGAGGTTAAGTATAAATAGAGTTGGAAATGGAAAGGGATTGTTCAAAGTATGACCAAATAATGATAACTTTGGATGTGACATAATGTTGATATCAGAAATTTGGCCTGACACGCCTAGTGACACGACCATGTCATTGGGTGTGTCGTTGGTTTTATTTCTATTGTTGGTGATAAGTGAAGTGACACGCCCATGTCACTTAGCGTGTCGCAGCTTCTGTAATGCAATAATATTGATACATGTAGTGACATGCTCATGTCACTAAGCGTATCACAACTACTGTGATGTAAGACTTTTGGCATAGGCAGTGACACGCCCACATTTTTAGATGTGTCATAGCTTCTGTAATGCAGAGCTAAGAACACGGCCATTGACATGCCCATGCCACTAAGCGTGTCAGAGCTTTTTTTGTTATTGGCTTAGGGCACGGTCATTGACACGCCCGTGTTATTGAGCGTGTCATTTGTAAATTATACCCTAGATAGCTCTTTTCCTTAATTTTCCTTTAAGTGTGATACTAAGTGATTATTTATAATCACATTTGGTTTAGGCTTTGAGGAGATTTAATTTTCCCAATCCAAGTGTTGAAGGATACCTAGGAAGAGAAGGTTCAAAGTGGTGTTTGAGCTTGTTCTATTGCTTTTAGAGGTAAGTACAAACTTTGAATAAATTGGTTATATTTATATGACATTTGAGCTTAACACATTTTGGATGGAAAATGTGTTAAGTTACTTACTACATTGTTTATGCATGAGTAAAATGTTATGACTTATGTAAGTCATAAATGCATTATATGTAATGTGAAAAGCCATTGATAAAGGCTAAATTGAGTAAAAGTGGAAAAGGATGCAAAATGTGATACATTATGATTATATGATGATGTTGATATAAAAGAGATAAATGAGGCAATGTGCCTAGTGATAAAGAGATAAATAAGGCAATGTGCCTAGCTTGATCATGAGAAAATGAGAAAGAGATTGATAATGGAAGTATGAAATAATTTTGTGCCTAGTATCTTATTCAATTTTTAGAGTTTTGTGTTTGGCAGCATGCCTATGCGGTTATCCTCATTATTTGCCTTCGGGGCTAGCTTTTGAGCAATTATTTGATTTGCCTTTGGGGCTAGACACATGGTGTCAACTTGGACCAAAATAGTAACTTTGGGATTTGAATAGCATATTAGATTCTTTGGGCCCATGCTTGTGTTTGTCTTTATGTGAATTGTGAATGGTGAAACAAATGAGAAACATGTTAAGATGAAATAATATGAGATATGCTATCCATAAGCACTGTGTATTAGCATTGCATTTGAACTTTATTATTATCAAAGTTTGTACTGCTACTCTTTTGGCTTAGCGTGATTGTGATTTATCGTGCAGGTGATAGGGTAGATCCGGTAGAGCGAGAGAGTTCGTATAGACCGAGACGGGTCTAGATTTGAGATCTTGAGTGTAGAGTTGATTGTTGGACATCAAGATAAGAGACACACTGCCAGAATGTGCATATTTTATATTTTTATACATTTTGACATCATGTATATTATATTATATTTTGATATATACATATTGTAAACTATAAAAAATATTTTGGATGAAAATTTATAATAGGGGTATGTATGTATTTTTAACAAGTAATATTTTATTCATTATTTAAATTATATTAGTTAAATTGTTTAAGATTATATGTATTGGAAAAGTAAGATTTTTATTAAAATGGATTGTGACATTTTTGTACTGTTTATGTGTATATTATATATGTTGGGTGTATGTATTGTACGTATATAGGGTATAAGGGTGTTACACATGTTGGCTGGCTGGAACCTCTGTGCTGCTCGAAAACTGTAGCTCATCCTTGGATAACCAATCAGCCATCCTGTAATGCCGAGAACCCTCACGATGTTGTGTTCATACTGCCACGCCTGCAAAAATAAACATCAAAGGTCAAGCTCGCGTGTGCACATTTCTTGAATTAGAAGTCACAGGAATTTATACCTCGGTGATGACTAAGAAGCCAGTCAAAGATCTCTTATTCCTAAAAATTTTATCAAAACCATGCTAAATGTAGGCGAGGCCGGCCTATCTTTAGATGTAAATAGGCAGAAGATAAAAAATAGCTAGAGCCTGCAAAACTGATAGATGAATGGCAGCTTCAATGCTGCATAAGATGATCGACGCTAGCAGTTATAACAAAAACCCGCAAGTATACTGATCTGCCAACTCACCTTCTACTACTCGATGTATCCCATCCAGCACTCTCAGATATATTCATATTTAATTTTGCATGGTCTTTGTACCTAGGCTTCATGGCAATCAATGGATGGATCTCATTTGGGGTCAAAATATCATTGGTCAAGAGAACTGGCCTCCCTTCATATCTAAGGTCTATTATTGCTGAAAAGTCAACTAGACCAATAGTCATTTCTCCCATAGGCAAATGAAAAATGTAGGTCAATCTATCCACCATTTTGAGAGCAACTGGATTACACTCCTATTGATTTGGTACCCTCTAGATGGCAACTGTAGGGCAAAATCCCAGAAGCCACATTCCTCAATCATCCTCTTTACTTGAGGTGGCACATGGTCGTGCCATTGGCAAGCTTTATTGACATTTCGACCACCATGGATCATACAGCTGTCATAATACCATAGCATAGGTAAGTCAGACAAGGTAAGTAAACAAGCCTTATAAATTTCTTTTTAGCACTTTAATAATTTTATTCTTTTTCTACAATACTAACCTTCCTTCTTTTCGTAATTTTTCATTAATAGGCTCTACCTATTTTTAGCACTTTTTCTGTCCAATATCTTGAATTCATAAATTTTGATAAATAAATCTAATTTTCATGCATAATTATTATGATTACTAATAGACAATGATTATTACTAATAATTTTGTGCCAATTAATAGTTAATTTGCAGAAAAATGATGCTTACTATAGGCACTTAATTTTGGCTCTAAGCTAGTCGATCCTAATTAAAAAAGGCCAAGCCAAATTCAGTCTGATTTTAAAAAGCTTAAACCTACTTTATAACTTTTAAATAGGTCAGTCCGATTTTGAATGTCATAAATTCAATTGGTTCAAATTTATTGGGCCCAAAATTAAATTTGTTCAGTCCAAATTAAATTTACTATGCTCACCGATTAAAAAATGTTAAACCAGTTTTGAATAAAATCTAAAATGGATATGATATAACAATAAAATCAAAGACTGATTGATTTTAGCCTGATTATTTTTTTGCACGGCTAATTTGCCTCGGCCTGCAAAGTGGCACACCCAATTAGCCATAGGCCACAGCCATGGCAAATTGGTGTGCCCAATTCCCCACAGGCCCCAGTGTAGAACGATAATTTTTTACCCAGTCTGGTCTAATATTTTTAAAATAGTCCAAAATAATTTTAGTTGTATTTTATTTAAATTATATTTTTTTAATATTTATTATTTTTAATTTTTAATAAAATAAATAAGGTAATATTAGAACAGTTAAAATAAATAAATAAATAAATAATCGGCAACAAAAGAATCTTCCTTGAAAAATTTCGTCACTGACAAAATTGGCTTGGGCCAATTTGCCGCAGGAAAAATCTGCGACGAATTGGCTGGCCCACAGGACAGCTTGCACGTAACTCCCGTAATTCTTGTAGCTGGCTCGCCCGTAGTCTGCATCAATTTTTGCCAGCGTAATTTTCGCCAGCATGATTTTTTCCGCATTTTTTTTTCCGAAACCTAGTTCTATTTAGTTTTTATTTCTTTTCCTAAATGGTTTTTATTTCCTTTGACAATTAGAATTAGTTTTTGATTTTTTCTTATAAATACCACATTAAAACACAAAGAATGGAGGGACTTGGATCTTTTAAAAAGGAGAGTAAATTCTAGAACTGAGATTTTGAACCGGACTTGGGACTCTTGAATTATTTTGGCCAAAACAAACCCTAGCAAGCAAGAAAAAAATCCAAAACAACAACATAGAATAGAAGGCAACGAATCTGAAATATCAAGCAGAAAAGTAATCAATAAGGCAGTGGCTTAGCTCACTGTCTTATTCTCAATTCAACCAACAAATACAAAGGCAGTGTAATCATTCTCTTTATCAAAGCCATCCAGAATTTCGTTCAAACTATTTTGGTGGAGCCAACAAATGGAGGTGGGTCTTTCTAACTTTATTCATTTAAATTTATATTAAGAAAACTTATTATTGTTTCATCAATCAAACTTTCTTCGTTTAAAGTTCATTCTTTTGACTTTTAATTTGTATAAAAATATACAGTGATCATAGTAATTTATTTATCAAAATATGATTTCATGCAGTAGCTTAATTATCAAAATCTCAATCACATATTTTTAAATAACTCAAAAAAATAGTCTATTTTCTCAAAGCCTAATCAATACAATAAACCTTAATAGCTGTAAGCCATATTTTATATTTAAAAACCCTAGAAATCCTATTTAATGATGTTAGTCCCAAACCCTAATTAAATCAATATTCCAAAATCTTTACAGTAGCCTCTTCTTTCAAAAATAATATGATAGTGTTAGTTTTCTTAGAAACCTAACCCTAATTTAAAACCGTGAGCCCTAAACCCTAATATCTTAAGGATCCAAATCCCTAAATTCATGATGTTAGCCTTAAACCCCTACTTTGATTAACCAAAAACCTTATTACTTTCTTAAATTTATAAAACCCTAATCCATTCCATTTTTCCTAAAATTCTCACAGTAGCCTTAATAATAATAATAATAATAATTCCAAAATCTCAAAACCCTAAATGTTAATTAAAGAACCCGAAATTGAGATATAAACCTAAATTTGTATCTTTATTTACTTTATTAAATTTTTTATCTTATTATGTAGTTTATTATATGTTTTGATTTATTTAATTTCAATACTTGATTTATTTAATTTATCATGGATGGATATTTTCATTATTATTATTATGATTATTATTATTTTATCCAGTATTAAAATTGTAAGAGGTATGTTTCCATTATTGGGTACCTCATTAATTAATTTTTATGTAATTTAAATTGCTTTTATATTTTGGACCAATGTAAAGGGCATGTTTCCATCTTTCGGTGGGTGTCCTATTTAGTTTTAGACATGGATAATGTAAGGACATGTTTCAATCCTCGAATGGGTGTCCATTTATTTGCTTTGTTTTGACATTGCTTTGATTTTAATATAATGATGCTTTATTTTAATTGTTGCATGTAGTATGGATAATATTGTTATATTTAAGAATTTTATAATATTAAGACCTGCAAAGGAGGCTGGTTGTAATATCCTGATTTTTGATACACTTTGGAATAGTAGTTGCGAGAGAGAGTATGTTGATGAAATATGTAAAGAAAATATTATAAGAGATAGAGGTATATGAAGAATGATAAGTATATATTGTAATTGTAAAACATGGGAAATATAAAAGCAACATATAAGACATATACATATACCAACATATACATCACATATACATGATGTATATATTGGTGTAGGAAAAGTAAGTGTATATAATTAATTAATAATAATAATAATAATGATAATAATGAAAAGAGAAAAAGAAGAAAAGAAAGTCAAAGGGAAGGAGAAATTGTGGTGGAGGATTTTTGGGATATTTTATTATATTATTATATATATATATATAAGATAAGTTTGAATAAAGAAAGAAGATTTTCTTTCTTTCTTCTTCTTCTTCTTCTTCTTGAACGTGGAAAGAGAGAGAGAGAGAGAGAGAGAGAGATGTGATTTTATTTACATACACATCAAATTCATAAGGGTTTTGAGAGAATTGAAGGTGGATATTGAAGATTTGGCAAAATATTCAAGTAAGTATTCATTTCCTTGTGTTGATTTCTATTGATTGAGTTTATATTTGATATGGTTAGTGTGTGAAAATGATGATAATGAAAGATTGAAGTATATATATATGTGTTGTATTGGTATTTAGATGATGATAATATGGTTATTTGTGAGGATGATGATGAGTTGTTGAAATTTTTTAGTAAGGGTTTAATTGATTGTGATTTTTGGGGTTGAATGGAAGAGTAAGAGTAGTATTCATGTAATGGTTGTGAATTGGTGATTGATGTAAATATTGAGTTTGATCAATTATTATCTTAGATCTTCAATATGATTATGTTTAAATGAAGTTTAAAGCATAGTGTACATGAATTAAATTTGGAACAGAAGCATTTTGCATGCCACGGTCATGGCATATGAGTGCCACGGTCATGGCAAGTGAGGGCCACGACCGTGGGATTGTAAGCGTGATTGTGTCTTCAAAAATTTTGATTAAACAGAACAAGTTCCAATGCCACGACCGTGGTCCTTGAAGGCCACGACCGTGGGGGATTTTAAAACAAAATGGACAGATTCATTTGTTATCCCACGGCCGCTGGGTTGTAAGGCCACGACCGTGAGGACCTGTATAGTGGTTTTGGCTTGTAATTTGTAATCTAAAGGGCCTAGTATGAGACTCATATGTATCTCTAAGTGAGTGTGTATGATCACTTTTGGATTAGGTTTTAAAGAGATTGGGTTGCCCTAATCCAAGTGTTGGAGGATTCTTGGAAGAGGAGTTTAGATTGGGGTGAGTTTCTCTTAAGGTAAGTACAAATCCTATATGATATATATTTGCATAACTATGGAACTTAACACATTTGATTGGAAAATGTGTTAAGTTATCTATTATATTGTTTATGTGTTGAAAATGTGCTATGATTTGTATTATGTGTACTATGTGAAATGTATGTTGAAGATTCTAAAAATATGAATAATGTAATTTGCTATGTATATCTCAATGATAAAATATGAAACTAATGTTAATGGATATAAAGGTGAAATATGAAATATGATGATCATTCAAAATGTATGTTCAATGCAATTGGTTGTGGATATTTTAATGATGAATTGCTTTAATGTGAATTGAGATATGATGATATGTGAAGCCCTTGTTGTTGGCTATGATAGTGCAAATGAAATAATTGGGGCATGGTTGCCTATTTGATTATGGAATATGAAATAAGAAAAACAAATTGAGAAAGAGAATGATAAAGAGATAAATGAAATAATTGTGTGCTTAATATGTTATTAAATTTTTAGAGTTCTGAGTTTGGCGGCATGCCTATGAATCGCTGGATAGGTGAAAAGATCGGGTCGTAAGCCGAGTCCAGCTGATAAATGTGATGTTTTTTGGGTGAAAAGACCGGGTCATAAGCCTCAAAAACAAATCCTTGAAGCTAGATTGAGTGAAAAGACTAGGTCGTAAGCTCAAATCTAGTTGGATTATCCATGGATAAATATATATATATCGCCTACGGGCTTGATGAATGTGATTATGGACCAAAGCAGTGACTCTGAACTTTGAATAGCATATTAGATTCTTTTTGGGCCCATGTATGTCTTTGCTTTAATGTGATGATTACAATACATAAGCAATTTATTGAAAATGAATGTGGCTTGATAAACTGGTGAATAATGAGATTATGAAAATAAAATGTGATGTGTAATATGTATAAGGATATAGAAATTGTGAGTATTATTTCATGAATGTTTGGATAAGTCATTGTATTGTGGGTTGTTGTAATGATATATGTGTTTATGTATATAAATTATGAGATTAGTGGAAAAAAATGTAATGAATGCTTTGAAAAAGGGAAAACATGATAAGAAAATTATTATACATAATGTTAATGTAGGAAGTATGATTTTTCTGTAATGAATGTTATATTATTTATTTGTACCACTAAGCTTTCGAGCTTAGCGCGGTTGTGTAAATCACGCAGGTGAGTAGGTGGTTGATCTGGAAGTCAAATCATTTTGCCACGAGAAGGATAACAGTATTTCGAGACCAACTAGAAGGTGGTGTATGCATGTACAATTTGATTATTTGTATTTTGATATAAATGTATATATATACAAATGAATTATGGAAAAGACAAGGTAATATATATATATATATATGTAATATCATCAAAAGTATAATGATTTTGTAAATGTCCTTTAAATCAAATGTATTATTGTTTGGAACTAAGGTAAAAGTTTTAAACTGTAATGAAAAGTGACATCCTTATACTTTGTATACGTATTGTATATATACAAGGTATATGTATAGTACTTATATAGAGTATAGGGGTGTTACATCGGTGCTAATAAACCAGGCATTGTGGGGGTGCTAGGCCATTTCTCACCTTCCCCATATGTACCCAACTTTTCGAACCGATTAGGGGGTTGGGGAGTCCTTAGGAATAGAGTCATCCACCCCTTTTTTTTCCCTACCCGTCCTGGTGGCGACTCCATTTTCTCCGGACTTAGGCCTATGTTCTTTAAGGCCCCTAGCCTAAACAGTACCGAAGTCGCAAGAACCATTCCACCGGGAGGGGGGGCCAAAAATCCCCACTCACAGTGACGACTCCATTGGGGATAAGAGAAGTTGATTTCGTTGGTCTTTTTATTATTCTATTCTTTCTTATCATGATATTATCCATTGCATCATTTAGTTTGCATCGTTTGCGTGAGTTAGGATGCCCGTGTTGCCGATGTTGTGTTATATAAGGGATACCATACTTTCACTCAAGGTATGGAGATCGAGCATGGCATAACCACTCATAGCCTTGTACCTTTTGGTATATACATGCTATGGGAACCTAAGCCTTTTAGCCCAAAGACTAAAACTCATGTAATTGGCCTAGTTACTTTCCTTAGGTTTTTACCCTAAATGCTTATTTTTTGACTATGGTTATTTTATCTTAGTTTAAATCATGGCTTATTTGGTTTGTTCTTTTTCTAATATGACTTAAGTACATTCTAAGCTCAAAATAAATTTTTCTTTAAAATTAAAAGGACCAAAGCAATTTTCAAAACTTTTCGAGATGATCTTTGGACATAAAACTTTGCTAAAAAACAAATAAAAAATTCTTTTCTCATGACTCAAATACAAAGCCCAAAATCCATTTTTTCTAAAATCTTTTTACAAAGAAACAAAATTATTTTCATTCAACCTTTAAAAGAGCTTACAAATATTTAGGTCAATAATAAAATACCAAAATCAATTGTGAGCCTAGTTTATACTAAGAGTTATTAATCATGGGCTTGTTTTTGGCATGAATCATTAGTTACTTTTTCAAGTGAGAAATCTATTTATAATAAACCTCTTAATTTAGTTTTAATCTAATATAATATAAAAGCTACTTTAGTTAGTTGAATGGATTAAGACCTAATTAATGGGAATTATCATAGACTGATTCCCATTTTTGTAAATATAACTATTGGTTAAAACGTCTGAGGGAATTTTCCAAAAATAAGATACCCCATGTTGGAATTTTGTTAACCATATACCTAGGAAAAGAGATTTGTCATTCGTGTGTGGATGTTATAAGGTTGGAAGGAACATCCTATTTATCCTTGTTTGTTTATTGTCTGTGCATACATGCATACATTTGCATCTCATATCATTAATCCTTTTTGGCTCATAGCCCTGGATTACAATAGATTGAAAGCTTACGACAATCCAACCTATGCCGAAAATGAAGAATCTTGCAACAACTCTATCACTTGCTCACCAAAAGTAATGGAGCCTGAACAAATTCAAAGAATGGTGGATGATGCCCTTGATGCCAAGATGGAAGAAATAAAAGAGGCCCTGGCTGAGACTATGAAGAACCAATTGGCTATAATTTCAGGAAACAATGCTAAAGCATCTACTAGAACCAAGAAGCCAAAGGAAGGCTAAAGTTGGTGAAGTGGTTTTTGACGATGATAAGGTAATCCTTGATGATGATGACAACTGGGCTCAATACTTCTAAGATCCTCAAGACAAAAAGAAGTCGAAGATTGTTGAAAGATCAGCTATGGAGAAAATTGAAAATTTTGATGTTGAAAAGATGATTGCGAGTTTGGAAAAGAAATTTGAGAAGAAGCTAAAAACCAAAGATGTAACACCCCCACACCCAATACATACACACTACATACACCACAATGTAGTATACATGTATCGAATATAGGAATGCTACGGATTTTTCTTAACATTCAAAAACAACTTTTAAATGATATCATAATCTTTTTCAGTATACAATATAGATAATAAGTAATTAACTTGTAAGATAAAACAAAGTAGATATAGATATGTTTATTTAGTACGCAGCGGAATTTATAAAATAGTTACATATATGAAAGCATTTAAATCCATATTTACAAATATACATATATTCACATTATAAACAATATTTACAAGTTATAAAGAAGTTATACATGATTGGCAAATCTTCTCTGATCTTTAAGTTCCCAAAATCAACTCTTCAACGTCAACTCTCACTCGGTCTCGAAGAGCTCTCGGGTT
This sequence comes from Garcia nutans, assembly GCA_947685225.1. Classification (NCBI taxonomy): domain Eukaryota; kingdom Viridiplantae; phylum Streptophyta; class Magnoliopsida; order Malpighiales; family Euphorbiaceae; genus Garcia; species Garcia nutans. Next base: position 30,384,970 of record CANTUV010000011.1, on the reverse strand, counting down.
CAACTCTATCAACTCTATCACCTGCGCGATTAAACACTATCGTGCTAAGCCAAGGGCTTAGTAAGACAATTCATGATAATGTTATGCTTTAGTGTAATGCAATGTAAATTTTCAATCCATATTATACATGTAATATCATAAATGCAAAGCTAACAACATACCTTTACATTTCATAATCCAACATATGTAGACATATCACATTTCAACATCTTTTCATATACCTCATTAGTTACTCATTAAACCATTCATGAACAACACTAAACAAAGACAAGCATGGGCCCAAGACACACTAATATGCCATTCAATTTTCAGAGTTAATGCTTTGGTTTTATTATCACATTCATCAATATCATAATCCCAACTAGGCTTCAAGGATTAGGTTCAACCAAGCTTCAAGGGGAGCAAAGCATGCTAAGCTTCAACCCAACTTGGCTTCAAGAACCAAACCAACCTAGCTTCAAGGGTTGTAACATCTCAATTAGGCTTCAAGGATTCAATCCAACCTAACTTCAAGAGATTGTTACTCATATTAGGCATGCCACCAACAACAAACTCTGAAAATGGAATAACACATTAGCCACACAATTCATTTATATTTCATTCTCAATTCTCATCATCAATTAGGCAAACATGCCATATATCATTCAATTGAATCATCATAGCCAATTACAATGGCCTTGTCTCATATCATATCTTATTTGAATCATCATAGCATCTTTGATATAACATTTCAATATACATTACTCATGAAACACATTACCATTCACAGTGCATAACATAACATTGTTCAATCTCAACAATGCAATTAGGGTAAAGAACAATTTATGTCATTCATAGTTTTAGGATCTTCCACATCCATTTGATTAGGGCATTCTTTGTTTGAAGTATGTTTAAAGTGTTTATGTTTAGGTTTAGGTGCCAAAATACCTTTGAAGAATCAAAACCATGCAAAAGAACAAAGAATAGAAACAACAAGTAACTCATTTCAGGGACACGGGCAGCACACTTGAGGGACACGACCAAGCTTGTGGCCGTGTCTCTCAACCTCAATTTGACAGTAGGCAACACGGGCAAGGGACACGGCCAAGCTTGTGGCCGTGTCTCTCAACTAAATTTTGGCAGTGACAAACACTGGCATGGGACACGGCCGTGTCTCTCAAAAACCAATCCAACACGGCCAAAATTCCATGGACTTGGCCGTGTCTCTCAAGAATTTTAAGTCTTGGCCGTGTCTCTTATTACTTTTGGCCGTGTCACTTAAGAACAAAACCCTAAATGTGACCAACACTCTTCTAAATGCATTTTAACACATTATGCACTACACAAATTCATTCAAATGGATGTAATCAAAGTCATTAACACTTATTTTGCATGTTTAACACAATATTCACATTAACCATACATTAAATCATTCACCACTTCCAAACCCTAAAACCAACTTCACACTTGATCTTCCACTATCAACATCCACTTAAACTTACAATCTTCACAACCAAACCAACCCCAATTCCATCTTTTAACTTACAATAAATTTTAACACTTGTAAACACATATCAAACACACCAAATCACCACATCAACAAATCACAATTTATCTTAGACACAACTTCAAATTTAACAAAGAAAAACAAGAAGGTACTTACCTTAAATGAAGAAATTCCACAAATCTCTAACCAAAACCCTTGATTCCTTCTTCAATTTGATTCTAGCATCAAGAACACCTCTCTTGCTCTCTCTTTTCTTGGATGGCCGCACACACATGAGAAGAAAAGAAAATACACACAAGTCAACTTTCTCTTCCTCTTTAAATCTCCACCATGCAATTTAACAAGACAATTACTTAAGTGCCCTTCATCCATTTAACTAACCTCTTGTCTCTTATAAGCCCATTATGTAATTTCACATGCCACAAATAAATATCCTCTTGCATTGACTGTCATTTGACCAACTTATATGTTATATATATATCATATAAACAACATATACACTTTTCTCTAAACCCTCTTTCTTTCCCCAAAACACATATATATTCAATCCAATTTACCACAACAACATAACCAAGACTTCTAGGGCATGCATTAGGATATTACAAAAGAAATGTCCAAAGTTGACAAATTATTTGAGTTAGACAATGAAGTTTCGTACAAGTTCAAGATGCCATCCTTTGCAAAGTTTGATGGAACCGAAAATCCTCAACTCCATGTGAAGCAATATATCACTGCTATGCAGTTTGCCCAAGCTACTAAGGCTCAAACTCTAAGGTTCTTCATGCTCTCATTAGACCCTGTTGTCCAAAATTGGTTCAACACCTTAGAGGAAAGTACTCAAAAAAAATTGGGACATATTGTACAAGGCTTTCATTCAACAATTTGGGTACAATGTCGAGCTTGAAGTAACCTTAATGGAGGTGGAAACCATTAGGCAAAGACAAAATGAGAATTTTGTGGACTATGTGAAGAGATGGAGAAATAAGGCTGCTTTACTCAAGAAGAGGCTCGATGAATCTGATCAAACAAGGATGATTGTGAGAGGGGTGTTGCCTAGTCTTTGTGAAAGAATGTCTCATACACTCATCTGTGATTTCAAAGATCTTCTCCAAGCTGGTTTGCAAATTAAAGAAAAGAAAAGAAGAAGAAAAAAAAGAAAAAAAAAAGAAAAAAAAAATAAAAGGAAAAAAAAGAAGAAAAAGAAAAAAAAAAGAGAAAAGATAAAACCTAAAAAGGCGGTTCAAAAAGCCAACTGAGTTCTCTTTTACCTAAGACAACAAAAGGCTTCCATTCAATTTATAAGGACAGTTTGACTTGAATTGGTCCAACTCAACCAAAGATTCAATCAAATTAGAGAGATAGAAGAAAGGTCACCCAGTTCTCAAAAGTCCTATACTTGATAGTCCTACAGGAAAGAAGGACAAAATGATAAAATGCTCACAGGAAAGGAGTAAGAAAAAGAAAGATAAAGAAAATAAAATTAATTTTGGTACCAAACTTTTTGCAATGCCAAAGACTATCCCAATCAAGATCTAGATTAATGCCAAGAAGATGGGAGAACTCTCAAAGCTCTATCTTTTCATGTTTTAAACTGCTTAAAGTTCCAACAAGTAGTTTGTAGTGTGAAGATTTGTCCATTGTGCCACATCAGCTCCAATCTCAAAATGACCATCATTTAAACCATGTTTGTAATATCCCAAAATGTGCCCTAGAAGTTTTGGGTATAATTATTTTTATAGTTGGATTTAATGTATATGTGTATTGGAAAGAAAAAGGGAAAAGAAGAGAGAGTGTATATGTTGTATATATAGCAATATATACAACATATACAAGTCAAGTTGGTGGAAGTTAAGATGATTAATTAATTATTTTAATTAATTAAGTTAATTAAAGAAAATGAAGATTAAGTGAGTGGAATGAGATATTTGGATTATTTTAATATAAAAGCTTGGAGGAGAGGATTTTGAGGAAAGTGGTTGAGATTTGACTTTTGCTTTCCCTCTTTTCTTCTTTCTTTCTTCCTTTTTGCCGTGGCTCTCATTCTTCTCTTTCCTTTTCTTTCTTTTGGCCGGCTATCAAAGGAACAAGAGAGCAAGTGAGAGATTTGAACATTCAAATTCAAGATTGAAGGAAGATTCAAGTGTTCAAGTTGGAAAGTTAAGAGCTTCTTCATCCTTGGTAAGTTCTTCACTTTCTTCTTTGATTCTTTGAGTTTATGAGTTGAGTTTGTGGATGGTATGTGAATATGTTTGATTAAGATGTGTTTAAGAGTGTTTGGGTAAACTGATTTCTGGTTTTGGGGTTGGATTGAAGAAAGAGTAAGTTGGTTGGTATAGATTGAGTTGTGGTTGTGTTTAGAGTTTTTGATGATGTTTGTGATTTGTGTTTGATGTGTGTGTTGGCTTGTTTTTGGTATGGTTGCAAGTTTGAGATGGTTTTTGGGTATGTGTAGTGAAGTTGTTTGAAGTGGATGTTGGTGGATAGAAGTGATTTGTTGGTTATGGTGTTGTTGTGGCCGGAATCTGGGTTTTTGGCCTGACACGCCCATGAGCACGGCCAGGGTTGTGGATGTGTCAATGTTTCTGTGTTGAGGAGTTAGGGCACGGTCAGGGACACGCCCGTGTGGGTGAGCGTGTCAAGTTTAGAGTTTGCCCTAGTTGATTCTTAACCTTATGATCTCATGTGGGTCTCAACATTCTTTTGGAATAGGTTGTGAAGAAGGTGATTTGCCATAATTTAAGAAGTGAAGGATTTTTGGAAGAGGAAGTCAATAGAGTGGTGTGAGTTGTTTTGAGGTAAGTACAAACCTTGCATTGTTGCATTCATTCATATGATGTTGAGATTGAACATACATTTGATGATATTAATGATGCATATAAATAGTGTTATGTTGTGTACAATGTGGGACATAATGTGAACATGGATGATGCATATGATATATGTATGTGTTATGATGGTGAAAGATGTGATGATATGATGAATATGTGAAATATATGATAATGTAATTGATTATGAGCATTTAAATGGTGAATGGTTATGCATACATATCAATGATGATATATGAAATGAATTGAGAAAGTAATGGTTAAAGATGTAAATGAACGGACCTATCTGCCTCCTGCGGAACCATGCGGACCCAGTGAGTTGGGCAACCGAACTTGGACTACCGACCTGGTTGGGGGAAGGTTTGATAAAATCAGTATTACGTACCTATCTGCCTCCTGCGGAACCATGCGGACCCAATGAGTGGGCAACCGAACTTGGACTACTGACCTGGTTGGGGGAAGGTTCGTTACTGATAGTCTTATACGTGCCTATCTGCCTCCTGCGGAACCATGCGGACCCAATGAGTGGGCAACCGAACTTGGACTACCGACCTAGTTGGGGGAATGGTTCGTATATGAAGCCATGGTTGTTGGCTATAATGATGAACTTTGAATATCATATTAAATATTTGTTGGGCCCATGTGTGTTTATGTTAGTATTATTGAATGTATGACATTGATATTGACATTGCATATTATCATTATGGTTTATACCACTAAGCCGTGGGCTTAGCGCGATTGTGATTTATTGCGCAGGTGATATGGTTGAGCCGGAGGATTCTTCTAGACCTAGTTGAGCGAGTTTCTTATCTGTTGGTTAAAGCTTAAAGATCAGAGAGTCAAGCTGCCAATCGTGTATATATTTCATGTTTTGTAAATTTTGGTTTTAATGTATTTGTACTTATAAACATTTGTATTGACTTCCGCTGTGTATTAAGAAACGTTTTTATCTATTATGTTTCATGAATTTCTTTTAAACGGTTGGTATTTGTTTTATTTATTTTTGAGATATGATTTGTGTCTTTTGCAAACTGTGGCATTATCTATATTCAGTATACGTATATTACGATCGTATAAGCATGCTGTGTACGTATACGGGTATAGGGGTGTTACAATTATTTTGGTATCAGAGCCTAGGTTTGAGATTCTCAACCTAGGTCAATAGTAAGAAAAAGAATATTTTGAGTATAAAAATGATTTTTGAAATAAAATACATGTTTGGTATTGGCAGTCTCTGATCTTTAATAAGGTGTATTCTGCTGTGTTTGCAGACATAGGTTGTGATGGATTCTCACTTTCGTCAGTCAGTTGAGGGTAGTACGGAGAGTGTAGCTCCAGATGAGGTTAGAGAGGGAGCTAGAGTGGATAGTGCTGGAATTGGTGAGGCACCTGCTTCTGTGTCAGGGAGACCAGCTGGTGATGATGTTCCACCAGTTTGGCTTAGGCATATGGTAGAATTGATGAGACAAGCACCAGTGCAACCACCGCCACCACCCCCACAGCCATTGGTATCAGTGAGACATTACGATAAATTAAGGAAGTATGGAGCAGAAGATTTTCTGGGTACTATTGATCCAGCTGTAGCTGAGCTGTGGCTAGATAAAGTACAGAGAATATTCGTTCAGTTACAAGCCACCCCAGAAGAAAAATTTGACTATGCAAGATCATTGTTGCAGAAGGATGCAGATGACTGGTGGAAGACAGTGCCTCATGCTATGGATGATCCACCTACCTTGTCCTATGCTGATTTTCTAAGAGAGTTTGAATTGAAGTATACTCCGAGGGAGTATAAAGATGTGAAGAAGATGGAATTTCTGACTTTGAGGCAAAATCATCGGACTGTGACCGAATATGAAGTTGAGTTCACCCGGTTGAGCCATTATGCTGGGGGTATTATCTCTGATGAGATTGATAGATACAGAAGATTTGAGGAGGGATTGAGGCCCTCTCTTATGTGTCATGTGGCTGGATCTAGGTATCATGATTTTTCCAAGCTTGTGGCAGCAGCTAGGAGTGTAGAGAGAGCTCAGGGTATTGCAGCAGCTGCTACAGAGGAAGAGACCAGGGTTAGGAGACCCCAGTTTGAGGCAGGGTCTTCATCAGTGAAGAGAGGCAGGGGAAGCTTTATTCCCAGGATTAGTAGGAGTCAGAGGCCAGCTGGTAGGTCAGTACAGTAGCAGAGGCAAAGATTGAGACCTACAGTTTCAGTGGCGAGTGCTCCGACTTCAGTTGCTCAGAGATCCACTCCCCCTTTGTGTGCTCAGTGTGGGGGGTATCATAGAGGTGTCTGTTGGAAGAATAGTGGACCAGCTGTATGCTTCAGATGTGGATCTCCTGATCATTTTATTAGAGAGTGTCCGGAGATACAGGAGCAGAGGTCGGTAGATTCTGCAGCTTCTCGACCTGGTGCGAGGGGAGGTCGAGGGGGTAGAAGTTTCAGCAGAGGAGGTAGATCTGGGTATGTTCAGAGAGGAGGTTCTTCATTCAGGAATACTAGGCCAGATGAGGCTGGGCCTTCTCAACGAGTATATGTGATGCAAAGACAACCAGATGCTTCAGCAGTCATTGCTGGTACTTTCTCTTTATTTGGCATTTCAGTTCTTGCTTTGATTGATCCAGGATCTACTCATTCATATATTAGTGCATTTATATTGTATATGTCTGAATTGCATTCAGAATCCTTAGGATTTGATGTCTTAGTGACAAATCCTTTAGGACATAGTGTGGTTGTTAGCAAGGTGCACCGAGATAGTGCAGTTGTGGTACAAGGTGAGGAGTTTCCTGGTGATTTGATTGTAATGCCTTTTAAAGAATATGATTTGATTTTAGGCATGGAGTGGTTGTCTAAACATGGAGCTGTGGTAGACTGTCAAAAGAAATCTGTTACTTTGAGAACTAATGATGGAAAAATTGTGATGGTGTCTGGTGAGCAGAGACAGCTTGCATCCTTGTTTATTTCAGCGGTTTCAGCAAGGAGGTTGATTAGAAAAGGGTGTGATGCTTATCTTGCTCATGTTGTAGATACTAGAGTAGTAGGTTCTCAACTTGATAGTATACCCACAGTTGCAGATTTTTCAGATGTGTTTCCAGTGGAGTTGCCAGGGTTGCCTCCTGAGAGAGAGGTGGAGTTTGGTATTGAATTGTTGCCTGGTACCACTCCTATCTCTATTACTCCTTATAGAATGGTACATGTTGAATTGAGAGAGTTGAAGTGCAGTTACAGGAGTTGCTAGATAAAGGGTTTGTTCGCCCTAGTGTTTCACCGTGGGGAGCTCCTGTTTTGTTTGTGAAAAAGAAGGATGGTACTATGAGATTGTGTATTGATTATAGGCAATTGAACAAGGTGACTATCAAGAATAAATATCCTTTGCCTAGAATTGATGATCTCTTTGATCAATTAAAGGGAGCAGCAGTGTTTTCTAAGATTGATTTGAGATCAGGGTACCATCAGTTGAGGGTCAGAGCTGAAGATGTTCCTAAGACAGCTTTTCGCACAAGGTATGGGCATTATGAGTTTCTAGTGATGCCTTTTGGGTTGACAAATGCACCTACAACTTTCATGGATTTGATGAATAGGGTGTTTAGGCCCTATCTGGATCAGTTTGTAGTGGTTTTTATCGATGATATTTTGGTGTATTCGCGTAATGAAGAGGAGCATGACAAGCATCTACGGATTGTGCTTCAGATTCTGAGAGAGAAGCAATTGTATGCTAAGCTGTCGAAGTGTGAGTTTTGGCTTGATCATGTGACTTTTCTCGGTCATATAGTTTCATCAGATGGCATTAGAGTTGATCCGAGTAAAGTTGAAGCTGTTATGAATTGGAGTCCACCAAAGTCTATGACAGAAGTTAGAAGTTTTCTGGGTTTGGCAGGCTATTATCGATGCTTTGTGAAGGGATTTTCTTTGATAGCTACTCCACTTACCAGATTACTTCGAAAGGGAGTTAGATTTATGTGGACGGATCAGTGTCATGCTAGCTTTGAACAGTTGAAAGAAATGTTGACTCAAGCACCTGTTCTCACTTTACTGGTGGAAGATAAACCATATGTGATTTACAATGATGCTTCACATAGTGGTTTAGGTTGTGTCTTGATGCAAGAAGGTAAAGTGATAGCTTATGCTTCTCGACAGTTGAAGCCGCATGAGCTTAACTATCCGACCCATGATTTGGAGTTGGCAGCCATAGTGTTTGCTTTGAAGATTTGGCGACACTATTTGTATGGAGAAAAGTGTTTTATCTATACTGATCATAAAAGTTTGAAATATTTGGGAGTTCAGAGAGAGCTTAATCTTCGGCAGAGACGATGGTTGGAATTGATTAAAGACTACAATTGTTTGATTGATTATCATCCTGGTAAGGCAAATGTTGTTGCTGATGCCTTGAGTCGGAAGTCTTTAGCAGGTTTGACTGCTTATTCACTCTCGTTGCTTGTTGAGTTGAGAGCATTGCATGCTAGCTTTGTATCTTGTGATGATGGTGCATTGTTGGCACAATTGTAGTTGAGGCCGGTATTGTTGGATCAGATTAAAGAGGCCCAGTTGGTTGATGAGAAAGTCCAGAAAATTATTTCAGATTGCCAAAATAGAGAGAGCCGAGATTTTCTGGTAAAAAGTGATGGGAGTCTTTGGTTTAAGAACAGATTGTGTGTACCTGATGATGCTAAATTGAGAAGAATTATTTTGGAGGAAGCACATCAGTCAGTATTTGTTATGCATCCGGGCAATATGAAGATGTATCATGATTTGAGACAGCATTACTGGTGGTCAGGTATGAAAAGAGACATAGCGGGATTTGTGTCCAAATGTCTCACCTGTCAGAGAGTTAAAGCTGAACATCAAGTTCCAACAGGGTTACTTCAACCATTATTAGTGCCTGAATGGAAATGGGAAAGAGTAACAATGGATTTTGTGTCTGGTTTACCTTTGACACAAAGGAAGCATGATGCTATTTGGGTGATTGTTGATAGGTTGACTAAGACAGCTCATTTTCTTCCAATTAGGATGGATTATTCTCTTGAGAAGTTGGCTGAGCTGTATATCCATGAGATTGTGAAGTTGCATGGAGTCCCAATTTCTTTAGTGTCTGATCGAGATCCCAGGTTTACTTTAAGATTTTGGAAGAGTTTACATGTTGCTTTGGGTTCTCGGTTATACTTTAGCACTGCTTTTCATCCGCAGACAGATGGACAGTCAGAGAGAGTGATACAGATTGTCGAGGATATGTTGAGAAGCTGTGTCATTGATTTCTCTGGAAGTTGGGACAGATTTTTGCCACTTGTGGAATTTTCCTACAATAACAGTCATCAGTCCAGCATTGGTATGGCACCATTTGAGGCATTGTATGGTAGACGATGTAGGACGCCTCTATGTTGGAACGAAACTGGAGAAGGTAAGTTAATTGGTCCTGATTTGGTTAAAGAAACAGAAGAGAAAGTAAAGATGATTCGGGATAGGTTAAAAGCAGCTTCAGATCGGCAGAAATCTTATTCAGATTTAAAGAGGAGAGACATTGAGTATAATGTGGGAGATAAAGTATTTTTGAAAGTGTCTCCTTGGAAAAAGATATTGAGATTTGGTCGAAAAGGGAAACTGAGTCCTCGTTTCATTGGACCTTACGAGGTATTGGAAAGAATTGGGCCAGTTGCTTATCGACTTGCTTTGCTGCCTGAGTTGGATAGAATCCATAATGTCTTCCATGTTTCTATGTTGCGGAGGTACAGATCAGATCCATCCCATGTCTTGTCTGTTGAATCTATTGAGGTGAGTTCAGATCTGACTTTTGAAGAAGAACCAGTTGCTATTTTGGCATATGGAATGAAAGAGTTGAGGCATAAGAAAGTGCCAATTGTGAAGATTCTTTGGAAGAATCATGGTAGAAAAGAGTCAACTTGGGAGAATGAGCAAGCGATGCAAGATCAATATCCTCAGTTGTTTCACACTTGATATCAGGTAATTTCGAGGACGAAATTTCTTTTTAGAGGGGGAGAATTGAAATATCCCAAAATGTGCCCTAGAAGTTTTGGGTATAATTATTTTTATAGTTGGATTTAATGTATATGTGTATTGGAAAGAAAAAGGGAAAAGAAGAGAGAGTGTATATGTTGTATATATAGCAATATATACAACATATACAAGTCAAGTTGGTGGAAGTTAAGATGATTAATTAATTATTTTAATTAATTAAGTTAATTAAAGAAAATGAAGATTAAGTGAGTGGAATGAGATATTTGGATTATTTTAATATAAAAGCTTGGAGGAGAGGATTTTGAGGAAAGTGGTTGAGATTTGACTTTTGCTTTCCCTCTTTTCTTCTTTCTTTCTTCCTTTTTGCCGTGGCTCTCATTCTTCTCTTTCCTTTTCTTTCTTTTGGCCGGCTATCAAAGGAACAAGAGAGCAAGTGAGAGATTTGAACATTCAAATTCAAGATTGAAGGAAGATTCAAGTGTTCAAGTTGGAAAGTTAAGAGCTTCTTCATCCTTGTTAAGTTCTTCACTTTCTTCTTTGATTCTTTGAGTTTATGAGTTGAGTTTGTGGATGGTATGTGAATATGTTTGATTAAGATGTGTTTAAGAGTGTTTGGGTAAACTAATTTCTTGTTTTGGGGTTGGATTGAAGAAAGAGTAAGTTGGTTGGTATAGATTGAGTTGTGGTTGTGTTTAGAGTTTTTGTTGATGTTTGTGATTTGTGTTTGATGTGTGTGTTGGCTTGTTTTTGGTATGGTTACAAGTTTGAGATGGTTTTTGGGTATGTGTAGTGAAGTTGTTTGAAGTGGATGTTGGTGGATAGAAGTGATTTGTTGGTTATGGTGTTGTTGTGGCCGGAATCTGGGTTTTTGGCCTGACACGCCCATGAGCACGGCCAGGGTTGTGGATGTGTCAATGTTTCTGTGTTGAGGAGTTAGGGCACGGTCAGGGACACGCCCGTGTGGGTGAGCGTGTCAAGTTTAGAGTTTGCCCTAGTTGATTCTTAACCTTATGATCTCATGTGGGTCTCAACATTCTTTTGGAATAGGTTGTGAAGAAGGTGATTTGCCATAATTTAAGAAGTGAAGGATTTTTGGAAGAGGAAGTCAATAGAGTGGTGTGAGTTGTTTTGAGGTAAGTACAAACCTTGCATTGTTGCATTCATTCATATGATGTTGAGATTGAACATACATTTGATGATATTAATGATGCATATAAATAGTGTTATGTTGTGTACAATGTGGGACATAATGTGAACATGGATGATGCATATGATATATGTATGTGTTATGATGGTGAAAGATGTGATGATATGATGAATATGTGAAATATATGATAATGTAATTGATTATGAGCATTTAAATGGTGAATGGTTATGCATACATATCAATGATGATATATGAAATGAATTGAGAAAGTAATGGTTAAAGATGTAAATGAACGGACCTATCTGCCTCCTGCGGAACCATGCGGACCCAGTGAGTTGGGCAACCGAACTTGGACTACCGACCTGGTTGGGGGAAGGTTCGATAAAATCAGTATTACGTACCTATCTGCCTCCTGCGGAACCATGCGGACCCAATGAGTGGGCAACCAAACTTGGACTACCGACCTGGTTGGGGGAAGGTTCGTTACTGATAGTCTTATACGTGCCTATCTGCCTCCTGCGGAACCATGCGGACCCAATGAGTGGGCAACCGAACTTGGACTACCGACCTGGTTGGGGGAATGTTTCGTATATGAAGCCATGGTTGTTGGCTATAATGATGAACTTTGAATATCATATTAAATATTTGTTGGGCCCATGTGTGTTTATGTTAGTATTATTGAATGTATGACATTGATAGTGACATTGCATATTATCATTATGGTTTGGACCACTAAGCCGTGGGCTTAGCGCGATTGTGATTTATCGCGCAGGTGATAGGGTTGAGCCGGAGGATTCTTCTAGACCTAGTCGAGCGAGGTTCTTATCTGTTGGTTAAAGCTTAAAGATCAGAAAGTCAAGCTGCCAATCATGTATATATTTCATGTTTTGTAAATTTTGGTTTTAATGTATTTGTACTTATAAACATTTGTATTGACTTCCGCTGTGTATTAAGAAACGTTTTTATCTATTATGTTTCATGAATTTCTTTTAAACGGTTGGTATTTGTTTTATTTATTTTTGAGATATGATTTGTGTCTTTTGTAAACTGTGGCATTATCTATATTCAGTATACGTATATTACGATCGTATAAGCATGCTGTGTACGTATACGGGTATAGGGGTGTTACAATGTTCCCTATAGACTCTATTTCAAGCACATCAAAGACATGTTGATCTCTCTTGGTAGGTAGAGTCTATTACTGGAGATAGTTTGGATAAGCATGCATATGAGATAGACAATATTCAAACTCAATAAGACCTTTGACTAAGTAATGTGTATGTGCCTGTCTGAAGTGCAACAGTTCTTACTTAAATAGAAATGATTCCAGAGCTTAGTATGGTAACTAGGGTTGTCATGTTATCGATATGTTAATTTGAAAAATCAAGTCCTGAGGTACATTGACATTGATTTGGCAAAGCCAACATTTGATTTCAAAATTAAAATTCAAAAAAAAATGTTTTTGTCACACGAAGCCTTCAAGTTAAGAGAAGTTTGTCGAATCATCGAACCTCAAAGGACACATTGGACAAAGTAAATGATTATTGGCAAGGAGAAGATATGAAGGCTAGACAAAAAAAAGAAAGAAAAAATATTTAAAAGTCAAAAGTTATAGTAAAAGTACAAATTATAATTATCATTATTATTATTATATAATAATAGATCACTGAGAAGGAGGTGGTAGATTATGATCAAACAAAGCCCTAAAGAAGTCATCGCCTATTGAAGGATGAGGCATATCATCTATCCTATGTCCACTTGAAGCTGGAGCACTCGAATCTCTATTACCTTGGAATTCAGATCTCTAATGGTCATCAGCTTGGGGTCCCCTAGATGATGAAGCACTAAGATCTCTCATCCGCTGAAACCGGAAGTCTCAAAAATCTTGCTCTGACTGATGATACAATTTTTTAAAATGTGTGACCTGTTGAAAACTAGCAGCTAACTCTTCTTGAAGTTTCTTATTTTGTTCCTCAAGCATTCACTGTGAATCAAAAGGGAAAGAGTAAGAGAATACATAATCATGCATACATGTAGAATAAATTATTATGGAATAAGAAAACTTACCAAGTAATTCATATCAATGCCCTGTGGATGAGATGGAATCTCCAGTTGATTAGAATGAGCAAATGGAGGAGCAGTAAAGGAAGGTCCAGCCTCATGACCAATGAGCCAGCAGCCTGCAACAATCATTAAAAAAAGTCAAAACAAGTTAAGAAAGAAGCAATTACAATGGAAAAATGGTAAAAGTTTACCTGAGAGATGCTAACCCCAGGATGCGGGACGAACCCTCTTCCCTCTTTGAGATACTCCTCTTCATATCTATCCTCATTTTCCTCGGGAATCTCTCATACACCAATAGGAGATACATCAAAGTTCAGGAGTCCTACTCGAATAAATTGGGTATATGATGCACCCGGTGGATAGAGAAAGGTTTCAACATCATAACCGTGCTGAGCCAACCACCATGCATTCTCCGACATTGATTTGATATTTAAAGTATACTCTGGGCAACTCTTCGGGATCCTTTGTCGCTCGGGAACAAGGAACCACTCATATACTCTCTCCCTGAGAAACCAACCACTAGACACAGGGCCGGCAATGACTCGAGGGGTATGCTGAAAAGGCAATGTGGCATTCATGGAAGAAGTCCAGTTCATCTGCTCTTCTATGTTCCACCAAGCCAAATTGACCTACAAAATGACATAAGGTAAGTGAAGTTTTATATAAATTTTAAAGTATACTAATACTATATTACCTAACCTCAGGTTAAGCAACTCAAAAGATAGCGCTAGGTGTGCACATGGTGAGAGCCGGGAAATGCTACACGATCGGACAATCAAAAATTTAATCTCGGATACCTGACTCTCTCTTAGAAAATGCCAAGCACCCTCACAAGATTATGCTCATATGCCCATACCTACAATAATAATAAAAATCAAATTCATGCAAGAATAATAATGGAATTGACATTGGTGGAAGAAGAGTACCGTGACAACCACCATAAAGCCAACAAAAGACTTCTTATTTCTGCAAATCTTATCTAGTTCATGATAAAGATAGGCAAGGCCAGCTTAACCCCAGCCGTAAAGCAGTACCATACTCATTTCAGTAAGGGCCCTCAACACCGACAAATGGATGGCAGATTCAGTGTTGCATAAAATGGTCAACCTGAGCAAATACAGTAAAAATCCTCAAGCATATTGTTTGGTTATTTCCCTACGAACCCATCCTTCATAGTTCATCCAATAACTTTGAATCGGCTCAATTTTTATCTTGAAAGGCCCTTTAAATGATGGTTCCATACCGATTAACTGTTGGACTTCTTTGAATGTTAGAATATCATTGGTAAGAGGGATCAGAAGGCCATAGTACCGGATACCAGTTATAGTTGAATAATCAACTGGGCCAATGGTCATCTCTCCTATAGGTAGGTGAAAAGTATGGGTCATGTCCATCCTCCATTCTGACAATGCTTGAACTACACTCGATCTATCGGACACTCCTCGAATGGTAATTGCAAGATAAAGCTTTAAAAACTGTAATCTCGGATAATCCATTTTACCTGAGAGGGTGCTACATCATACCATTTTCAAACTTTATTGACACACCCTCCGCCTTGGATAACGCAACGATCACGCTAACACGGAGCCAGGTAAGTTAACACAAGGTATGTACATCATCATACCAATACCAATGATTTTTAGGCTAAATTTATTCATGTTCCATTTTTAGTCTATCTATTTACTTGTTTATTAAATTCTTAAATATAGTCATCTAATTAATTTTTTTTCCTAAATCTTAAGAAAACACAAAAATAAAAATAATTTGCTATTAAAATAAATAATTGAATTATTACCTTGGATTTTAGATTTGAACTGCGATGAAGGTGCATCCTGTCTAGTAGACTTATAGTTCCATTTTTATGCCGTTGAATAAACTCCAATAACTTAGCATTAGATTGAGTTTCTGATCACGAAGCATATATTTTCTCCTCAACTCTATGCTAAACTCTCTGATTTCACTATCAAAATATGTGTGAGTGTGGATGAAAGGAAGAGATGAGCCGAGGTTTATATAGAAAAATTGCAAAGGAAAAAGACAAAAAGAAAAAAGAAAAAATAGTATTCTTGTGAAAAAAAAAGTAAATATTACTATTGATAAATAGTAAATGAATAGTTAGTAAATAGTACATAAATAGTGACTGGAAAGTGAATAAATAGTAAACTCAATTATTCAATTCAATTATTTGCGTATATATAAATATTTTTGCACTTTTAAAATATTTTTACACGCATGGGGCAAGAAGATATAGGCTTGGTAAAAAATAGCTAATTTTTTTTACAAATTTCTTTAGTTTCCTACTGGCTATAATTATTTTTTTGCAGATAATTAAATTATTTTTAAGTCCAAAACTTAGCTCGGGTCCAGAACCCAAATTACCCTTAAGTCAAGACCTTAGTTTAGGTCCAGAACATAAATTTCCTCTTAAGTCCAGAACATAGCTCGGGTTCAGAACCCAAATTACCCTTGAGTCCAGAACTTATCTCGGGTCCAGAACCCAAAATTGTTTTTAAGTCTAAAACTTAGCTCGGGTCCAGAACCCAAATTTCTCTTAAGTTCAGAATTTAGTTCAAGTCTAGAACCCAAATTATTTTTAAGTCTATAACTTAGCTTGAGTCCAGAACCCAAATTATTTTTAAGTCTAGAACTTAGCTCGGAACCAAAACCCAAATTATCCTTAAGTCCAGAACTTAGCTCGGGTCCAGAACCCAAATCTCTCTTAAGTCCTGAACTTAGCTCACGTCCAGAACCCAAATTACCCTTAAGTCTAGAACTTAACTCGGGCCCAAAACCCAGATTACTCTTAAGTCCATAACTTAGCTTGGGTCAAGAACCCAAATTACCAATAATTTCAAAACTTACCTCGGGTCCAGAATCCAAATTCTAAATCTAGCTCGGGTCTAGAACCCAAATTATTTTTGAGTCCAGACCTGAAACCAACCTTGGGAGTCCAGTATAGCTTTAAATCCAGTCAAAAATCACATTGCTTTTCACTCTCTTTTGCCGTAGTCTCAGATCGCTCAAGCAGAGGGCAAACTGTAGACTCTTAATTTTTGACCCAGTTTGGTCCAATATTTTTAAAATAGTCCAAAATAAATTTTGTGGTATTTTAATTAAATAATATTTATTTTAATATTTATTATTTATAATTTTTAATAAAAATAAAAAGGGTAATATTAGAAAATTTAAAAATAAATAAATAAATAATCGGTGACGAAAAATTTCATCGCTAGCAAAATTGGCTTGGGCCAATTTGTCGCAGGAATTTCCTGCCGTGAATTGGCTGCCCGCAGAATAGCTTGCTTGCAACTCTTGCAATTCTCATAGTTGGCCGCCCGTAGCCAGCAATAATTTTTGCTAGCGCAATTTTTGCCAACGCGATTTTTTCCGGCGCAGCTTTTTCCGAAACCCAATTCTATTTGGTTTTTATTTCTTTTCCTAAATGATTTTTATTTCCTTAGACAATTAGAATTATGTTTTGATTTTTTTTCGATAAATACCACATTAAAACACACAGAACGGAAGGACTTGGATCTTTTAAAAAGGAGAGGAAATTCTGGAACTGAGATTTTGAACTAGACTTGGGACTCTTGAATTCTTTCGGCCAAAACAAACCCTAGGAAGCAAGAAGAAATCCAAAACAACAACACAAAAAAGAAGGCAACAAATCTAAAATATCAAGTAGAAAAGTAATCAACAAGGCAGTGGCTTAGCTCACTGTGTTGTTCTCAATTCAACCAACAAATGTAAAGGCAGTGTAATCATTGTCTTTATCAAAGCTCATCCAGAATTTTGTTCAAACTATTTTGGTGAAGCCAACGAATGGAGGTGTTTCTTTCTAACTTTATTCATTTAAATTTAAATTGAGATAACTTATTATTGTTTCATCTATCAAACCTTCTTCATTTAAAGTTCATTCTTTTGACTTTTAATTTATATAAAAATATATAGTGATAATAGTAGTTTATTTATCAAAATATGTTTTCATGCAGTAGCTTAATTATCAAAATCTCAATTGTATATTTTTAAATAACTCAAAACAATAGTTTATTTTCTCAAATCCTAATCAATGCAGTAGACCTTAATAGCTGTAAGCCATATTTCATATTTAAAAACCCTAGAAATCCCATTTCATGATGTTAGTCCCAAACCCTAATTAAATCAATTTTCCAAAATCTTACAGTAGCCTCTTCTTTCAAAAATAAATATGATAGTGTTAGTTTAGTTAGAAACCTTAACCCTAATTTAAAACCGTGAGCTCTAAACCATAATATCTTAAGGATCCAAAACCCTAAATTCATGATGTTAGCCCTAAACCCCTAATTTGATTAACCAAACACCTTATTACTTTCTTAAATTTAAAAAACCATCTATTTTATTTTTTCAAAAATTCTCACAGTAGCCTAAATAATAATAATAATAATTCCAAAATCCCAAAACCCTAAAAGTTAATTAAAGATCCCTAAATTGAGATATAAACCTAAATTTGCTTCTTTATTTGCTTTATTAAATTTTAGATTTGATTATATAGATTATTATATGTTTTGATTTATTTAATTTCAATACTTGATTTATTTAATTTACCATGGATGGATATTTTCATTATTATTGTGATTATTATTAGTTTGTCTTAGAATTAAAATTGTAAGAGATATATTTTCATTATTGGGTACGTCATTAATTAATTTTTATGTAATTTAAATTGCTTTTATATTTTGGACCAATAAAAAGGACACGTTTTCACCTTTCGGTGGGTGTCCTATTTAGTTTTTGACATGGACAATGTAAGGACATATTTTCATCCTCGGATGGGTGTCCATTTATTTGCTTTGTTTGGACATTGCTTTGATTTTAATATAATGTTGCTTTATTTTAATTGTTGCATGTAGTATGGATAATATTGTTATATTTAAGAATTTTATAATATTAAGACCTGCAAAGTAGGTCAGTTCCAATGAACTGGGAGTTGTGGGGGTGTTGAGCCATTTCTCACCTTCTCCACATGTACCCAACTTTCCGAACCCATTAGGAAATTAGGGATTCCTTACGAATTGAGTCATCCACCCCTTTCTTTTTCCTGGCCTGTTCGGGTGGCAACTCCATTTTCTCTAAGCTTAGGCCCGTGTTTTCTAAGGCCCCAAGCTTAAATAGTGCCAAAATCGTAAGAACCATTCCATCGGGAGTGGGAGCGTCCACTGTACCACAAGCCTCGGCCTACGACAAAGTGGCACAAAGTCAAGTTCAACATGCTGAATTGGCATAAGCCCTAGGGGACCATAGCTCATTCCTTGGTGAATTTGCATGGCCAATTCGCCATAAGTCTTAAGTTTTAACTTTAATTCTAAATTTGAGGCTAGTTCTCGTCTAAATTTAGTTTGAATTAAAACCCTACTGTAATTGTATTTCGATTAGCTTTGGGTGTTATGAAGGATTTAACCTAACTAATTTTTATATAAATATAGGATCAAACACACTGAGGATGGGGCGGCAATAATTAGAAACAATCAAATAGTAAGAATTAAAGAATAAAAAAACCCTAGCAATATTGAATATTGAGTGATCAAAACAAATAATATCAAACCATCAAACCAAGAAGGCAGTGGAAGACTGTCTTCATTCTGTTCAACCAAGATTTAATAGTTGTTGTAAATATAAAGCTTGGATTAATATAAAATATTGATGGAACCAACAACGGAGGTTTGCAATCCCTTATTTAGTTTGTTTTAAATTTACAGTAATTCACCCATTCTTGTTTAATTGCTTTATTTCATTCCTGCACTTTTATAAATTTCCAGTAGCCTTGTTTGAGAGTCCCAATTTAAATCTAGCAAACAATTTAAGTTAAAACAATAATAGTGATAGGGTTTTTCAATGTTAACGTGTAATAAATTGGTTTCATTCACAATACTCATATAAACCCTTTTTAATTCATCTTTGCATGGCCATCCATTTAGACATCCAATAATGATTTACAAGAACATGTCTCATATAATCATACAATAGCCTTGTTCATACAATCAAGTTTTCAATATCAAAACCCTAAAATCAGTTTTCAGTGCTAAAACCCTAAAAAATAGTTTTCAATCCTAAAATCCTAAAAGTAGTTTTCAAAACTTTAAAACCCTAATCCCATTTTTTTTTAATCCTAAACCCTAGATTTACTTTTTCTAAAAACCTAATTTTGTAAAAACCCTAATTCATATCAATGAAACCCTAGTTTGTACATCTATATCTAAAATGTAGATTTGATTTTAAGCTTGTTAACACATGTTTATGATTGTGTGATTTATTATATGTTCATTATGGATTATTTATTTAATTATAATGGATGTTTTATGTTTACTTATTATGTTTGAATAATTTAATTTGCTTGATTAATTTTTTATCTAGATTCATGGACATTGTAAAAGGCATGTTTGCACTTTATGGGTGCCTTAATTATTTTTAATTATGTAATTTTTATTACGATTTTTGAAATTTCATAAAGGACATGTTTCCACATTTTGGTGGGTGTCATATTGTATTTATTTTTCATGGACATGGACATTATAAAGGCATATTTCAATCCTTTGATGGGTGCCTATTTTGTTAGTTTTTATATAATAAAGTGATGGATGTTTATTTCTTTCAATTGTCGCATGTATTATGGATGATATCATAATCTTTAAGAATTTAATAATATGTAGACCTAAAAAGGAGGTCAGTTTCAATGAATCAGGCGTTATGGGGGTGCTAGGTCATTCTTACCATTCCCATACGTACCCAACTTTCTGAACCCATTAGGGGGTTGGGGATTCCTTATGAATCGAGTTATCCACCCCTTTCTTTTTCCTGGCCTGCCTGGGTGGTGACTCCATTTTCTCTAGCTTTAGCCCGTGTTGTCTAAGGCCATATGCCAAACAGTGTCGAAGTTGTAAGAACCATTCCACATGGGAGTGGGGGCAAAAATCTCGGCTCACAGTGGGGACTCCACTGGGGATAGGAGAAGTTGATTCCATTAGTCTTTATATTATTTTATTCTTTCTTATTATGATATTTTCCATTGCATCATTTTATATTGCATTGTATGCATGAGTTAGGACACCCTGTTACCTGAGTTATGTTATATAAGAAATACCATACTTTAACTCAAGGCATGGAGATTGAGCATGACATGACCACTCATAGTCTCATACCTTTTGGTATATACTTGCTATGGGAACCTAAGCTTTTCAACCCAAAGACTAAAGCCCATGTAGTTGTCCTAGTTACTTTCCTAAGGTTTATACCCAAATGCTTGCTCTTTGACTATGATTGCTATATCTTAGCTTGAAAAATGGCCTATTTGGTTTGTTCCATTCCTAATATGACCTAATTATATTGTAAGGCCAAAATAATTTTTAAGCCCAAAACTATTTTTAAAATTTCTCAAAATGGTCTTTTGACATAAAACCTTTTTCCAAGATAGGTCAAAAATTCTTTCTGCCTCATGGCCCAAGCTCAAAGCACAAAATCTAATTTTGAAAAAATCTATTCTCAATGGGCTTTGAAATAAAAATATTTTTTTACCTCATGACCCAAAATCAAAGTCCATCTTTTACAATGGGCTTTGAAACAAAACCATTTTTAACAAACCTTTTATTAAATTGGCTTACAACTAATTGGGTCAATTATGAAATATTTAAAATTAATTGTGGGCCTAGTTTACACTAATACTTATTAATCATGGGCTTGTTTGAAGTATGAATCACTAGTTATTTATCCAAAATGGGAAATCTATTTATGATAAACCCTTTAATTTGGTTTTAATCCAATATAGCATAAAAGCTATCTTTTTGTTGGACCAATGGATTAAGTAATTAGTGGGAATTATCATGGACTGACTTCTAATACACCTATTGGTTAAAATGTCTGAGGGAATTATTTGACAATAAGATACCCCATGTTGGTATTTTGTTGGCCATATTCTTAGGAAAAGAGACTCGCCATTCATGTATGGAAGTTATAAGGTTGGAAGGTTCATTCCTACTATGTTGAGTTGATTTGGTTTGTTTGTTTGTTACTTGTGCATCCATGCATACATGCATTGCATCTCATATCATTGATCCTTTCTGGCTCACAGCCCTAGAGTACAGCAGTTCAAGAGCCTACGACAACTCGACCTAAGCCAGTGCAATAGAACCTAGCCACAACTCAGTTAGCTTCTCACCAAAAGCAATGGAGCCTGAACAGATTTAGAGGATGATAGATGATGCACTCAATACCAAGATGGAAGAACTAAAGAGGGTCCTAGCTTAGACCATGAAAAGCCAAATGGTTGCAACATTTGGGAATACTAGCGAAACATTCTGCTAGTACCAAGAAGCAGAATGACAAATTTAAAGGCTAAGGTTAGTTAAGTAGCCTTCGATGATGTCAAGATGGTTATGGATGATGATGACTACTTGTAACACCCTTATACCCTATATACATACCATACATATACCTCGTATACGTATAATATGCATATAAAATATAAGGATTTTACTTTACATTATTTTTTAAACCCTTACTTTAGTCCACATCAATTATAATTTTAATAAAAGAACATTTCCCATTATAAAATCTCATTCTTTTAAAAGTAACATTTACAAAACCATTATACTTTTTGTTATATTACATATATATAAATTTACATTATCTTTTCCAAAATTCAATTATGTACACATACATTTTTATCAAAATACAATATAATAAAATTGTACATGTATACACCATCTTCCAGTTGGTCTCGAAACACTCTTACTCTTCTCGTGGCACAACTGTTTAACTCCCAGATCAACAATCTGCTCACTTATGTGATTTACACAACCGCGCTAAGCTCGAAAGCTTAGTGGTACATATAAACAACATACATTATAGAAATTCACACTCACATCACTAACATCATTTATCATCATATTCTTATCATGTTTCTCTTTTTCAATGCACTTTTCATAGCTTTTCACTAATTTCATAATTTATTCAAATCTTTAACATAGCCATAATTCAATGGCTTATCATAACATTCATGAAATAATACACCCAATTTCCACAAACATATATGTATTACACATCACATTATATTTTCATAATCTCATTTTTAATATCAAGACTTAACTCTGCTCAAGTCTTTCAACAACTCATTTCTCATCATTTAGCATATTTTCTCATGTCACATTCCTTTTCAGTAATTTGCATATGTATTGTGGTCATATCATTCTATGATCACCATCATATATCCCATTTAACCATCATAGTTTTTATACACAATAGGTACCACAACATCACATACACAAGCATGGGCCCAAACAACTAATACATCATTCAATTCTCAGAGTTACTGTTAATGACACCATGTGTCTAGCCCTGAAGGCAAAATATCAATGTAACAATCCAACTAGGCCTGGGCTTATGACCCAGGTTTTTCACCCACCCAGCTACAAGGGCCTATTTTTGAGGCTTACGACCTGATCTTTTCACCTCAAAAATATTTTCACAGTGACGCCTAGCGTCTAGCCCCATAGGCAAATATAGGCAAGCTGCCAAACACAGAACTCTAAAAATTGAATAACATACTAGGCACAAAATTATTTCATATTTTTATTATCAATCTCTCATTTTCTCATGATCAAGCTAGGCACATTTCCTCATTTATCTCATTTATATCAACATCACCATATAATCATAATGTATCTCATTTTATACAATTTAGCCTTCACCAATGGCTCTAGATAACATCTTTAATGTATACACAATAAACATCCTCATCATAGGATATTTCTTAATAAAACCACATTACCCAAACATTTTGGGGCATTTTTATATTTTGCACATAGTTCACATTTCATTCAATTTAGCCATTAACAATGGCTTTTCACAATGCATAATAATGCATTGTGAAAATTCACATATCTTAGCACCATGTTCATGAATTCTTAATGTATCAAGTAGCTTAACACATTTTTCATCCTAAATGTCTTAGGCGAAATGTAATGCAATCACATTCCATTTATCAAGAGTTTGTACTTACCTTAGGAAACGCTTCAAAACAAGCTTTAAAACTTCCTCTAACCTTCTCTTCCAAGTTACATTTCAACACTGGGTCGGGCAAACTACTCTTTCTCAATGCTTATACCAAATGTGATCATAAACAACCATTTAATATCACATTCTAAGGCATTCTCAACATTAAATCATTTAAATAGGAATTGCAACTGAAAAAATAAAGAAAAGAGTTATTCTCAAGTGACACATCCAATAACACGGGTGTGTTAATGATCGTGTCATTATCTCACTCACATAGAGGCTTTGACAAATCCAATGACATGGGTGTGCCACTGCTCGTGTCATTCATTCCGCCTCACAAAAACTTTGACATGCCCAATAGCACTGGCATGTTAATGGCCGTGTCAATTATTTTTCCTTATAGAAGATATGACACACTCAGGGACATGGCAGTGTTATTAGTCATGTTATCAATGTTGAACTCAGCACCGTTGACACACCTAAAGACATGGCCGTGTCACTGGCCATGTCAAGCAAAAGTTCTGCATTTCAAACTCTCAACCATATGAACAAAATCATTCCAAACTCAACACTACAAAAACCTTAATCATCATCTTAGTTTATATCCATAATTCACCCATCAATTTAACACTTATATAAGTCTAACATATCATAACTATTATCTTATTCAATCAGTCATCACTTTCTCTCATAACACATTCAAAGAAGAAGAAAGAAAAGAAATCTCTTCTCTTTCAATCCAACCTTTAAAATCATCATTAGATACTCACAAAACCTTCATACATATCCAAATAAACCATTAAAACATGCTAATACACCATCCCCAAAATCAATATGGCATTCTTCCATAGAATTTTAAAGAAACTTGCAAAATTGATAAAGAAACTTACCAATTGATTAAGGATCCTCAAAATCTTTACTTGAATCCTTGAAATCCCTTGTAAAATTGGTGTATGGAAGAAGGAACTCTCCTTAAGTCTCTCTCTCTCTCTCAAGCTCACATTCAAAGGAACAAAGAAGAAGAAGAAGAAGCAAATTTCAACTTCTCTTCGTTTCCATCCTTATCTATATATATATTTATTATTCCTTTATATGTGTTGTATATGTATGGTATGTGTATATGTTATAATTACTTCAAATATATTTCAAATATACACTTCAGTTAAAATCCTTTCATTTTCCATTCAAATCATTTATTTAATTTATCCAAATTTAATTTATTTTATTTAATATTCAAAAATTAGGGGTATTACAATTCTCTCCCCCTTAAATAATTTCATCCTCAAAATTATCCAGTACGATGATAATCCATCTATAACAAAATATCATCTTAAATTTTCATATACAAAATTAATCATATCATCAAATTATTATTTCATTAAATTATGAAACCCCCACTCTCCCCCTTAAGGTCATTCTCAATCATCTTCTTACAATTTCATAACTCATCACTATATTTATTTATTTTTTCTAAGCAAAACAATCATGATAAATCATTACATTACCAATCAAATTATCAGTAGAAAAAAATCAGTTCATCTTATTAGTATATATGTCTCACCCATCTATTATGCTCAAGATATTTTATCACTTCATCATTTTATAAATATGCTCTCTTAACCTTAAATTTAAAGGTTATTGAATTATGTCTTAACACTGACTATCCAATCATCACAATAATTTAGGATTGCATTTCTGTTCAACTATCTCTTTCTTATATTTATAAATAGACACTTGTCAAACCTCAATTGATAACAATTCTCTTATTTCTGATACACTTAATTCCTTCTTAAAAATGTTCTTCTCTTAGCATTAACATTAATACAATGCCTTTAAACTTACTTTACTGATAATAATCTTTTTTCTTTTATAATCATTTACAGCTGATATACCTTAACTCATTCATGTCCATACACATATCAGAATATTACATAATATACATTATCACATATCTTTCATTCTCTTAATACAACTATACATTAAATCTCAATAATGATTCCCAACCTTAGTGCAATCTAGATCAATTGAGCTAACTATCATAATACCAACGTCACGGCCTCATTCGATTCAAGCCAACACTTAACTTATTTAAACTTGTCATTATATTTTAACTCATGGCCTAACTCTACTAGGTCAAACTTATATTCAAATTCTGGTTCTCTTCGGATCCATCATTTTAACTTTCTAAAATTAATGATTATTTATAACAAATCACTTCAAATTATTTTTCAATATTCATATTTTTTTCTATTATCTCTATTCAATTTCCACATAATTCTCATGATTATCTCATACCATATTAATTACCCATATTTCATTCACTTAAACATCATTTCCATCAACTTATTCACATTATACCATTTTTGAACATATTCAATATAACTCTTAGTCATGTTTTATAATTTCTCCCATTTATCATCTCCTCACATTTTCATACCATTACTATATTTACATAATCACTTTCCTATCACATTATCCATAACTCATAACATTTTCATAATTCTCTTCTCTTTCAACACTTTCTATAATTATAAATAAATTTCTAACATAAAATTATAAGATACAACTATGCAAACTATAAGTCTTGACCATGTTTCTTGAAGCATAACTATCAATCTCACCAAAACTATCCTACAGTCATGTCATCTCAGGTCCATGCCCGGGGATAACAAAACTAATATGCCAATATATTAAACAAATCACACAACCATGGCATATTAATGGTCACACCTATGGTTTGTAAATTAATACTACCCCTCTATCAGTCTTCTTTAAACATTTCCAATCACAATGCTAAGTTCGTATCGCAAAGATCACATATTTATTCTCTAAACTTTTGCTACATAAAGAGTTAATACATTTCAACTCTATTTCAAAGCAATTTACTTTTAATCACTTCTGTTTCAAAACAATTTACTCTTTGTAGACCCTTAATTTTTGACCCAGTCCGGTCCAATATATTTTATTTAGTCCAAAATAATTTTTGTGTTATCTAATATATTTTAATTGGTTCAAAATAATTTTTGTTATCTTAATTAAATAATTTTTGCTTTAGTATCTAATTTTTATTAATAAAAAATATAAATAAACAAATAAAAATAAAAAATATATAAATAAAAATAAAAATCGGCGACAAAAAAATAGGCGACGAAAAAATCGTTGCCGAAAACCAGCGCGAGGGACGATGGTCGTGGGCCATTTCGCCCATAGGAGTTTCCTGCGGACGAAATGGCCAAAGCCATTTCACCCGAAGGAATTTCCTACGGGCGAAATGGCTAGCAGGCCGGTCCTCGCCCTCTGCCGTAGCCAACTGCGGCAAATTTTTTTCTCCAGTGCAATTTTTCCGCATCAGTTTTTTTTTTTTGCCAGTGAAATTTTTTCGACGCAAATTTTCTAAAACCTAATGTAATTAGGTTTCGGTTTCCTTTTCTTAATGAATATTATGTTTCGTGAATGATTAGGAATGAACCTTAAAAACTTCTATAAATAAGATCAAAAACAACACAAAAAAGAAATCAGAAATAGAGGAAGAAATTAGAGAAGAAATAGGAACAAAATTGGATCCGAAACTGAGTAGGAAAGGCAGTAATTCAATTCAATTTTTTTTTGAGGGAACAGAAAAATAATTCAAGGCAATTCAAAGGCAGCAAAGCTTGTCTTTGATTTGTTTCATCCAAGAAGCAATTATGGTGCAACCCATGAAAAAATGTTTGAATTCTTAATTTCCTTATATTTTTTCACAGTAGCATAAACTATCCAATTGTGTCTTTTAATTCAAAAACCCTAGAACTTTAATTTAGTTTTTCTAAGGCTTGAAAACCTTATTTTGTTGCTTTGTTTTCCAAAAAACTTACAATTGTTATTTTTGCTTCATCAAAATCATAAAACCCTAATTTTACATGTTTCTTTTTAAAACCATAATTTAAATTCTGTTTCTTTCTAAAAACCTTAACAAATATCTTTTCTATTTATGTAAACTTTAAATCTTTTTTTATTTTCATAAAACTTCATAAAATTATCAAATTGATTTTCAAACCCTAAAAACTTCATGCATTAACCGAAACCCTAATTCTACTTTAAAACTAAACAATAAACCTTAAACTCCTTTAAAACCTTAAATCCTAATTTTTTCTAAACCCTAATCCTTTAGAACTTTAAAAACCATATAAACCCCAAATGTTTAATTTTACACAGTAAGCTTAAAACACAATTCAATGAATAAACGTAAACCATAAATCTAAGTATTTTAAAGTGTCCAAACCCTAGTTTCATGATTTCACCATTCAAACACTAGTTTGGTTAATCAAAGAACTTTGTGAACCTTTTAAAACATAAAACCTTAATCTATTTTAATTCCTTAAAAAACTCACAGTAGCCTAATTCTACAAATTCCAAAACCCTAAACACATGAAATAAAGGACCAAAAATGGAAACAGTAGCTATAATTTAGATTTTTATTTGCCTTATTCAATTCTATATTTGATTATACTTTGATTTATTTTATATGCTTTAATTTATTTAAGTTCAATGCTTGGTTTATTTAATTTGCCATGGGTGGATGTTTACTTTCTATTGATGTTTAATACCTTTGGTTAATGATTTATTTATGATGAATGGTTATTTACTTTTATCAATTTATTTAGATTTTCAAATGTTGTAAGAGGTATGTTTCCACTTGGTGGGTACCTCATTAGTTAAATATCATGTAATTTAAATTGCTTTTATATTTTAGAACCAATGTAAAGGGCATGTTTCTACCTTTCGGTGGGTGTCCTATTTAGGCATGGGATGTAAGGACATGTTTCCATCTTCAGATGGGTGTCCATTTATTTATTTTGTTTTGCTTGGACATTGCTTTGATTTTAATATAATGATGCTTTCTTTTTATTATGTGTAATATGGATAGTGTTGTTATATTTAAGAATTTTATAATATTAAGACCTGTAAAGGAGGCCGGTTCCAATGAACCGGGCGTTGTGGGGGTGCTAGGCCATTTCTCACCTTCCCCACACGTACCCAACTTTTCCAACCCACTAGGGGGTTGGGGATTCCTTAAGAATCAAGTCATCCACCCCTTTCTTTTTCCCGTCCCGTTTGGGTGGCGACTCCATTTTCTCTGAACTTAGGTCCGTGTTCTCTAAGGCCCCGAGCCTAAACAGTGCTGAAGTAGCAAGAACCATTCCACCGGGAGTGGGGGCAAAAATCCCCGCTCACAGTGGCGACTCCACTAGGGATAAGAGAAGTTGATTCCATTGGTCTTTATATTATTCTATTCTTTCTTATAATGATATTATCCATTGCATCATATTAGATTACATCGTGTGCGTGAGTTAGGACGCCCATGTTACCCGTGTTATGTTAGGTAAGGGATACCATACTTTCACTCAAGGTATGGAGATCGAGCATGGTATAACCACTCATAGCCTCGTACCATTTGGTATATACTTGCTATGGGAACCTATGCCTTTTTTCCCAAAGACTAAAGCTCATATAATTGGCCTAGTTACTTTCCTTAGGTTTTACCCTAAATGCATGTTGTTTGACTATGATTAATTTATCTTGGCTTAAATCATGGCTTATTTGGTTTGTTCTTTTTCTAATATGACCTAAGTACATTGTAACCTCAAAATAAATTTTCTTTAAAATCCAAAGCTATTTTCAAAACTTTTCAAGATGGTCTTTGGACATAAGACTTTTCTAAAAGCAAATAAAAAATTCTTTGGCCCATGGCCCAAATACTAAGCCCAAAATCCATTTTTCTAAAACCTTTTACAATGGGCTTCGAAACAAAACTATTTTCACCCAACCTTTTCTTACAAAGAGCTTGCAAAAATATTTAGGTCAATTATGAAATACCAAAAATCAATTGTGGGCCTAGTTTACACTAAGAATAAATTAACCATGGGCTTGCTTTTGGCATGAATCATTAGTTACCTTTTCAAGTGAGAAATCTATCTATAATAAACCTCTTAATTTCATTTTAATCCAATATAGCATAAAAGCTACATTAGTTGGTTGAATGGATTAAAACCTAATTAATGGGAATTATCATAAGTTGATTTCCATTTTTGAAAATATAACTATTGGTTGAAACGTCCAAGGGAATTATTCGAAAACAAGATACCCCATGTTGGTATTTTGTTAACCATATACCTAGGAAAAGAGACTCGCCATTCATTTGTGGATGTTATAAGGTTGGAAGGAACATCCTAATTATCTTTCTTCGTTGATTGTTCATGCATACATGCATACATGCATACATTTGCATCTCATATCATTGATCCTCTTTGGCTCGTAGCCCTGGATTATGATAGTTCAAAAGCTTACAACAATCCAACCTACGCCAGAGATGAAGTATCTAGCAACTACTCAATCACTTGCTCACCAAAAACAATGTAGCCCGAACAAATTCAAAGGATGGTTAATGAGGCCCTCAATGCCAAGATGTAAGAAATAAAAGAGGCCCTAGATGAGACCATGAAGAACCAATTGAATGCAATCTTAGAGAATCATGCCGAGGCATCTGCTAGCACTAAGAAGCCAAAGGACAAAGGGAAGACTAAAGTTGGTGAAGTGGTTTTTGATGATGAAAAAGTGATCATTGATGATGATGATGATTGGGCTCAATACTACCAAGATGCTCAAGAGAAGAAAAAGGAACCAAAGATTTTTGATAGATCAACTATGGAAAAGACTGAAACTTCAGATATTGAAAAGATTATTGCCAATTTAGAAAAGAATTTTGAGAAGAAGCTGAAAATCGAAGAGATGTCCGAGATCGACAAACTATTTGAACAAGATGAGGAGGTCCCTTATAAGTTCAAGATGCCTTCCTTTGCTAGATACAATGGTACTGGAAATTCTCATCTCCATGTGAAGTAGTATATCACTGCTATGCAGTCTGCCCGAGCTACTACGGCTCAAACTCTAAGGTACTTCATGCTCTCATTGGACCCTGTTGTCCAAAATTGGTTCAATACCTTAGATGATGGAACACAAAAGAATTGGGATTTGCTATACAAGGCCTTCATCCAGCAATATGGGTAAAATGTCGAGTTGGAAGTTACCTTAATGGAAGTGGAGTCCATTAGGCAAAGGTCGAATGAGAACTTTGTGGATTATGTGAAGAGATGGAGAAACAAGGCTGCTTTTCTTAGGAAGAGGCCCGATGAATCCGATCAAATAAGGATGATTGTGAGAGGGGTATTGCTTAGTCTTCATGAGAGGATGTCTCATACACTCATCCGTGATTTCAAAGACCTTCTCCAAGCTGGTTTGCAAATTGAAGAATGGGAAACGAAGAAGAGTCATTTTACAACAAAAAAGAACGAGGAAGGGAGATATCAATCTTATAGCTAAAGCATGCAAAAGGTCGTCGGTGTTAATGCTACTAACCAAGGAACGAGGAGACAATTTTTGAAATTGGGAAAACCGATGTCTTGGGTTCTCAATAAGCTTCAAAGAAAGGGATTGCTACAACCCTTAAATCCTCGTCCTTTGCCTAACCCTCTCCCAACTAATTTTGGCACTAAAGCATTTTGTCAATTTCACCAAATGCAAGGGCATGACATGGATAGATGTGTGAGGTTGAGACATGAGATCTAAAATCTAATTGATAATGGGAAGCTACCCGCGCCCAATAAGCCATACACCAAAGACAACCCATTACCAAAATTCAATAGGGTACCACCACCAGCAACCTTCATGATTGGAGGAGTTTTGCATGAGGATTTTGTCATGTCTTCTTTTCAAGATGTGGGTGGAGAAACAAACAAAGAAGAAGAGGTATTTGGTGAAATTAAACAAGCTTTGATGGGTGGAGAAGTAACAATTTGTGTTGTTAATGGGTTTTGGGATTCAAGTGATAGTGATGATGATATTGTATCCAAGAAGGAGGAGTGGACTTGGTCCGAGCTCAAAGAAGATGAAGTAATGAACACTAGATCTGGTAAGCCTTATGCAAGGCCACCACCTAAGAAGGTAGAAACTAATAAGGGAAAGGAAGTTGAAGTAGAAGAAGATGATGTTGTGCTCAAGCAATTGAAAAGAACCCAAGCAAGTGTTAGCATTTGGGACTTATTAGCTACTTCTAAAAAGCATCGAGAAACTATGGCCAAAGCCTTGGCTAGCATGCCAATTTCTACCTCCATGACACTGGAGGAGCTAATCAACATCATAAAAATTGGAGGGGTAATGAAATGTAAAGAAAAGAGTGAAGTTAATATGGGAGCAGTTTCTTTTTCAGATGCAGACTTACCGGAGGAGGGGAGAGACCACATCCGCCCTCTCTTTATCAAAGTAGAAATCAAGGGGAAGAGGACTCCTCGTGTAATGGTCGATGATGGGTCCACCATAAATGTTTGTCCACTTAAGATATTGCCAAAGCTAGCTATGTTAACAAGGGATCTAAATTCGACCTAAGTAACAATTCGGGCTTATGACAACACTAAGAGACATGCCGAAGGGACTTTTAAAGCGACTGTCAAGGTTGGTTCAATTGAATCTATTGTTGAGTTTGTTGTTTTAGACATACTAGTTACCTTCGCCTTACTCTTGTGGCTACCATGGTCTCATCATCTTTTTGGAGTTCCTTCCACCCTTCACCAAAAGATCAAGTTCCCCAACGGAGATGAGACAGTGGTCATTGAAGCTGAAGATAATGAAATTGTTAACACTTTAATGATTGAGAGGCCTCTCAATGGTTTTAAAGTAGTTGTAATTTCTGATAATGAAGTAGTGGACTCCAAAGTCTTGAATATGATGAAGAACATGAACTACCTTCCCAGAGCTGGTCTTGGAAAGGGTAAAGCCGGTTTGACAAAGTTGCCAGATTTTAGAACTCAAACTTCCAAGAAGGGGTTAGGATATGATGAAGACAACGATGTCCAGCCAAACAAGAATGAGAAGATGAGCTTCCCACCACTTGAAGAAATCTTCATCAAAGCTCCAGATATGGGACCACTACAAGGAAAGCCCGAGCCAATCATGTTCATGGGAAAGTTAATCCCAAGTTTTGAAATTTTTACAGATGTGGCCAAGCTAGTGGACCAAGTGAAGAAAGAGCTCGCCCTGTCAGCTAACCAAGAATCCAATCCAAAAGAGAAGAATGAAGCTGTCCTGAAAGCCGAGAAGACTCCGGAGGAAATTGCTGCCCTAGTTGAAGAAAATTTTGAAGACATCATGCCTTATGATTTTGAGAACAATGATTTTGATTTTAATTTGTCTGCATTGTATGAGGATTATGATGTTTTCTTTTCCAAAATGAATGTAATAAAGTCTGATTTTGCTTACTTGTGTGATGTTTCTCCTGATGTTGCATACATTCAAATAGCAGTTACATGAGCATCTTTAATATTAATTATGTTAACACACAATCATTAAATTTGGGAATAATTGAAAATCCTAAAAACATTAGCATAACATCCTACCTCACTCCTGATGAGAGAGAGAGATTTGAAAAAATATTCAAAAAATATGAAGAAGTGTTTGCTTGGTCTTATGAGGATATGCCTGGAATAGATCGAGACATAGCCGAGCATCATATTCCTACTTACACTCACGTGAAACCTGTCAAACAAAAGCTTAGGTTATTAAGACCTGAGTGAGCTGAATTGGTTAAAGAAGAGGTCACTAAACAAATAAAAGAGTATTTGTTGAATCCACCTATTTTAAAACCACCTAAACCCGGCAAACCTCTATTATTATACTTAGCAGTAGAAGAAGAGTTGATAGGAGCCATGCTAGCCAAAGCAGATGAGTCAGGGATTGAGCATGCAGTTTACTACTTGAGTAGAAAGCTCCTACCTTATGAAATTAAGTATATTTTCATTGAAAAGACCTGTATAGTCATGGTTTGGTCTTCTAAGAAGTTATGGCATTACTTTTAATCGTATAGTGTGCAAGCAATGTCCAGGCTGGATCCATTGAAGTACTTAAGGGAGACAGCCTCTTTGATTGGGAAATATGGTTGATGGTTGATAATATTAGAAGAATTTGAGATTGAGTATGTAACTAGGAAAATGATCAAAGGTAGAGCGGTGGAAGAATTCCTGGCCCAACAACCATTATCAAATAGTGAAGAGGTAATCTTGGAATTTTCGGATGAACATTTAGAAGCAATTGAAGTACAAGAGTGGAAAATGTATTTTGATCGAGCACTAAACAGGAAAGGAGCAGGTTTGGTAGTTATACTAGAATCGCCTGAAGGGGAACTCATCCCTTTAGCCAAAAAAGTTGAATTTAGGGCAACCAATAATATGGTGGAGTACGAAGCATGTATTTTTAGTTTGGAAACCCTAATGATAATGAAGGTGGATAAGGTGGAAGTTTATGGCGATTCATTACTAGTAGTATCCCAAGTAAATGGAGAATGGGAGTTGAAAGAAGAAAAATTAAAACCATACCACCATTACTTGACCATGATGAAGAAGAACTTTAAGGAGTGTAGGTTTATACACCTATCATGAGAAGAAAATCAGATGGCTGATGCCCTAGCCACATTGGCTTCGGTATGGGAAAACCCTGTCAACTTATTCCTTAAGCCTCTGATCTTGACCAGTTCATCAACTCCTTGCGATGAATATGAAACAATCATGGAAATTGATACGGATCATGATGCGTGGTATGACACTATAAGGCGATTTTTGGAAGAAAGAGAATACCCGCCAGGGGCAACAAAGAAAGAGAGAAGAGCCATAAGGTGGTGGTCATTGCAATACATCACCTTCCATGGGGAGTTATATCGAAGATGGCCTGATGGGGTGCATTTAAGATGTTTAAAAAAGCCTGAACTGGAGCGCATCATGTTAGAAATACATGCGGGAAGTTGCGGTCCGCACATGAATAGTTTGGCCCTAGTTAAGAAGATTATTCGACAAGGTTACTATTGGTTGACCATGGAGAAAGATTGTATTGAGTTTGTAAAGAAGTGCCAGCAATGTCAGACGTATGGTAACTTGAATCACATGCCTCCTGAAGAATTGCATTCTATGTCTTCACCCTGGCCATTTGCCACCTGGGGTATCGACATTATAGGAGAGATACATCTGACAGCTTCAAACGGGCACCATTTCATTGTGGTAGCAGTATATTATTTTTCAAAATGGGTCGAAGCTGAATCCTTCAACAAGCTGGGTGCAAGCCAAATGGCTAGGTTTATTGAAAAGAACCTCATCTGCAGATACAGGGTCCCACACAGTGTGATATCAGACAATGGGGTTCAGTTTCAAGGAGCAGTTAAGGATTTATTCTCAAAGTACCACATCCATCATCATAGATCCTCTCCTTATAGACCAAAGGCTAATGATGCAGTAAAAGCAACAAACAAGATTATTAAGCAAATTTTGTCCAAAATGACCAAACCTTACAGGGATTGGTCAGAGATGCTTCCCTTTGCTTTATGGTGATATAGGACAAGTGTGCGAACACCTACTGGAATGACACCATTCTCTTTAGTTTACGAGATGGAAGTAGTGTTACCAATTGAAATAGAGATCAAGTCATTGAGACTAGTTTTGGAAGCTGAACTGCCTAAAACAGAATGGGTAGCGAGCAGATACACACAGTTAGCTTTACTAGAAGAAAGAAGGTTAAAGGCACTATATCATCACCAACTGTATCAAAAGAAGATAGCTTGTGCCTACAATAGAAGGGTTAAGGTCATAAATTTTTGAGTTGGGGATTTGGTGTTGAAACAATGTAAGCCTAATGTATCTGATCCAAGAGGGAAGTTCAGACCTAGCTGGGAAGGGCCATATGTCGTGAAACAAGTCATGAACAAAGGTGCGGTGAAGCTATCAGACATGGATGGGAACGAGTTAAGTGAGCCAATAAACATTGACAGGTTGAAAAGGTTTTATGTATGATAAAAAAAAAAGAAAAAAGATCTCGCTAGGTTGAAAACCCAAAAAGGGCAGCCTAGGCAAAAGTTAGAGCAGTCTGCTAGTTCCGAAAACCTGAAAGGGTGGGCTAGGCAACAATTAGGGCTAAATGAGAGAAAATCGTCAATTAGAAAACCCAAAAGGGCTAATTAGCAACAGGGGTGATCTTGTGCATGCTGGCTTTATGTTTGGTTGTTCCCTAATTTAATAAAACAGAATTAATGTTAAAATTGTTCTATGTGCATTGTTATAAGTATTTGACCAGATATGGATGAAATAAATAAACACAATAGCAAAAGGTGATGACAAATTATAAATGGAAAAGAAGCATCTTTTATTACTTTAATTATTTTCATCTTAACGATACACTTTCTGAATTGATAAATGCAAAATCTATGGCAGACGATAAATGTAACATGCAGTCCAACTTTGCCTCAGCTGATCCAAGTAGGCTTTAGTCAAACAAGGCATGTCTAAGTCGAGAGTAAAGTCAAAATCGTGAGGCTCAGCTCCGTACTGACGGCCAAGTCGGCAAGGATTATAGCATGTACCTTGACGAAGAGCAGCAAGGGGAACATATATCAAGTATGTCTGCATGGTGATATGAGAAATTTTCCACCAAGGTACCAACCAACGGATATTGACTTCAGAGGGTGAGTAGATCTAGTCGGCATATGAAGAAGTAGGATGGAGTAGTTTCCTAGCTGAATGATGACATGGCAGGTATCTGGCAAAATCCATAAATGGAGTATCAAGCAAACAAAGATGCTCCTGAAGCCAAATCTGTGAAGAAAGAGTGAAAAAAAAAAAAGAGTCCGCTATGTTGAAAACCCGCAAGGGCAGCTTAGGCAAAAATTAGGATAGCTCGCTAGTTCCGAAAACCCATATGGGCAGACTAGGCAAAAATTAGAGCAATAAAGAAAAGAAGAAAAAAGAAAACCTAAATTGAAAACTCGAAAGGATAGTTTAGGTAATTACCTAAAGTAGCAACAGACTCCCAGTCAGTCTCTTTGACAATCCTGATTTAAATCAGTCTAATCCAACTAAGGTCTCAGCTAAGATCACAGGTACCAGCGACAAGCCTCCTTCCATTTGGTCCGTAATATCCAATACCCATGGATCAATATCGCCGTCGGAAGAAACAAGCCAGAATTGACCGAGCAAGCAAAGACAGAGCATGTGTCCCCATGCCTGAGTAGGGGCCAAGTGAGAGAGACAAAATTCAATCAAAGGAGCAAGTAGAATTTTTTCACCTCTCATCAACCGAAGAACTTCGTGTTTTGGAATTTGAAATAACATCTGCATCTTCTGTTGAGTCTTGGAAATCAATGTGGGTAACGCCATTTGTTGATTATTTGGATATCCAAGGATGGCCTCAAATTCTTCAATCAAGGGACATATTTCAAAGCCATTAATTCAAAATATCCTAGAATCTGTACCCCAAAAGGAAGCCACGACATGTAAGAAGGAATGGTCCAATTTAACATTTTGAAAATATTTTAAAACATCAAGTTTTAACCATGAAATATGCTTCCAATGGATGGCATCCATATTCTTAAATAGAATTTTTATCTTCTTAGAATGATGCTCGGTCATGGTGAATGAATAAAGAAAAAATTAAAATTGTTAAAGGGAGTCTTCACGTTGAAAGAGAAAGAATTTTGGTGTCTGTATTAAAATAGGGCATGCAATGTGATTTATATAGAAGAAAATAAACCTTTTCCAAAAGTGATGAGGAAAAGGTGATGGGAAAGGGTAAGACCATATGGCATAAGGAAAGGAATTGGTGGCAATTTCCTTTACCATGTTGGATTTGGTTTAGCAAATGATGTGGATTATGAAATTATGAAGTACTGTGATAAAAAAAAAAAGTGGTGCAGTAACGAAAAAAAAAGTTACAATAAAGAGGAAAATTGTATTTTTTTCATTATTGTACAATATTTTACAATTGCTACAATATTTACATATCACTAAGAGGGTGGTGGTAGGTCATCAAATAAAGCCTTGAAAAAATCATTGCCTGTTGGAGGAGGGGGCAAATCACTCTTCCCGAGTCCACCCGAAGCGGGAGCACCAAAACCCAGTAAATTACTCATCCTGGGATCACCCAAAGCGGGAACACCAAAATCCCTATTACCGTGAGGTTCCGATCTGTCATGGTCCCCATCAGAAGCAGATGAAAGGATCTCATGGTCGTCAGTCTGGGGGCCTCTTGATGAAGAAGCGCCGGGATCCCTCATCCCCTGAAATCGAAAGTCTCAAAAATGTTGTTCGGATTGATGATATAAACTTTCAAAATGAGAAGACTTGCAGCCAACTCTTCTTAAAGTTTCCTATTTTGTTCTTCGAGCATCCGCTATGAGCCAAGAAGGTAAAGGTAAGAGCATACATAATCATGCATACATATAACATAAATTACCATGAAATAAGGAGCGTACCGGGCAATTCAAATCAATATCCTACGGATGAGATGGCATATCTGGCGAGCTAGAATGAGCAAAAGAAGGGGTAGTAAAAGAAGGTCCAGCCTCATGATCAAATGAGAAAACAGCATGCAACAATCATTAAAGAATCAAGGAATTGGCTCTACTTTTATTTTAAAAGGCCCTTTATATGATGGTTCCATACCAATTAATTCCTGAATTTCTTCAAATGTTAAAATATTGTTGGTCAGAGCAACCGGAACCCCATCATATCGAAGGCCGGTTATGGCAGTAAAATCGACCGGACCAATTGTCATCTCTCCAATGGGCAAGTGATGGGGGTGCTGGGCCATTTCTCACCTTCCCCCACACGTACCCAACATTTTGAACCCATTAAGGGGTTGGGGATTCCTTAGGAATCGAGTCATCCAACCCTTTCTTTTTCCCGGCCCGTGTTCTCAGAGGCCCCGAGCTTAAATAGTGCCGAAGTCGCAAGAACCATTCCACCGGGAGTGAGGGCAAAATTCCCCGTTCACACTCTTGATCACTTAATCATCATTGGCCTAACTCATATTTCAACAATATTATCATTAACAACTCTTGCATATACATATTCATTCATATGCTAATTTTACACAATTTCCATTTATTACTCCATTTCTAATCTATATCTTATAAAAATGTTCATTCATTTTTTTAACTTCCACACTTTCTTCATTATACTTCTCTTTTCCTTGCAATCTCTTATTTATACACATATACATAGAATATTTCCACACGCATACACTTTGGGCCCAAAACACTATACAGTCATCAAGTTTAGTTATTAAAATAACAATTTCACAGCCCAGCTCTGCTCGGGTCCATTCTCAATATCATCAGACATGTAATTGTATAAGGTAACAAACACACAATAACACTTTTTTACATCTTTAAGTGATCAGCTCAATTCTTGATCACTTTAACATGACATCACGTTGTCACAATTTCTAGGTGATCAACCTTATAATGATCATCATCACCTGACATTTCATTTTTTTTTTCATTTCAGAGAACATTGTTATTTCTCATTCTTTTGACATTATTTAGGTTATTCATCAACCCAACATATATATTCACTCTGACAACAACATAATTAACATCTTTCTTATTTAATAGCCCTTCTCTTAAATAATTTCCTTATTATTTGTTTATAGCACTTCACATAAATTTTAGTCATATTTCTAATGTGACATCTCTCTCACATTTGTTTATGCATTTATCATACCCATCATATCCATTTTTATCATTTCCAATCCAGTTACCTAATGTAACTCATTTTCACTTGCTTAATCATTTCCTTTATTTCATAACAAATTTCTATATTATCAACCATATTACACATTACATAGTACTTTCATAAGCAATATTATTCATTAAAAATCACTCATATGCTTAATATACATTAAACTATCATTATCTAAGTAATCCTCATTGAAATTTCATTAAAACTTTAAAGTCTCAACTTACTATTTTACTTAAACTTCAATCTACTAATCTCATTTTCAATATTTAACTTTAAAAACATTATTTATACAATAATATAACATCAAAATACATCATTTTCACAATTATGGAAGCCAATTTTATCCAAATTTCAAATATTGCCACCATTAACATGAGCTTTAACAACACTCAAGCACATCATATTTCTAACCTTAAAATCACACTATTTTCATTAAAACAACACTAATATATCTTCTTACATTAACCAACATTATCCATATTTAGAAACCTTAACTTTACATAACCAAACCCAAAATTTAAACTTTAACGAAACTAGCTCATATTTAATTTTCAACTATGGAATCATTACATACATATATAAATAACACTAATTTTATGCATTCCAACACTTTAAACCATTCACACCCAAAACCCTAAATTTTCACACCTTGTCCATATCAACCAATCGACAAATATTCTACCATACTCTCTTCATTTTAATATCATTTCTACTCATTTTAACAATCAAACAACATTCTCTCTCTCTAGCAATCCAAACATAATATTTATAAGAAAGTGGACCAATCTTTAGAGAAGAGGTACTTACTTAAATCTTGTTTTTTTATATTTGTATAACTTATTTAAAACATTATTCTCATATTCATTCCCTTATAACTTATTTCACAAACATATTTCAATAGTCAATAATTTAAAAATTAGTTTTACTTAAGTAAAACTCCAATTCTTTAATTCATCAATTAAACTTATATAAATTTTTTCACATCATTTATTTCTCTATCTTTTCTCTCATGTATAGCCTCATTCACACACTATCATCCAACTCATATAATTCAAAAACATTACATCACAAATCACATAATGCCACATTCAAGACTAACCTAGGTGTTAATGCACATGCATGTCTCACAACTTGCTTCACTTTTTAAAATTTCCATTTTTTTCAAAACTCACTTAGGCTGAAAATCTCAAACCTAAGCTCTGATACTAAAATAATTGTAACAACCCTATACCCAATCTACATACCATACATATACCGCATATATGTATAAAACGCATATAAAACATAAGAATGTTACTTTACAGTATTTTTTTAAACCCTTACTTTAGCCCACATCAATTATAATTTTAATAAAAGAACATTTCCTATTATCAAATCCCATTCTTTTAAAAGTAACATTTACAAAACCATTATACTTTT
This sequence comes from Garcia nutans, assembly GCA_947685225.1. NCBI lineage: Eukaryota > Viridiplantae > Streptophyta > Magnoliopsida > Malpighiales > Euphorbiaceae > Garcia > Garcia nutans. Next base: position 30,344,451 of record CANTUV010000011.1, on the reverse strand, counting down.
CATTATATTACATATATATAAATTTACATTGTCTTTTCTGAAATTCACTTATGTACATATACATTTTTATCAAAATACAATATAATAAAATTGTACATGCATACACCACCATTTAGTTGGTCTCGAAACACTCTTACTCTTCTCGTGGCACAACTGTTTGACTCCCAGATCAATAATCTACTCACCTGCATGATTTACACAACCGCAATAAGCTCGAAAGCTTAGTAGTACATATAAACAGCATACATTACAAAAATTCACACTCACATCACTAACATCATTTATCATCAGATTCTTATCATGTTTCTCATTTTCAATGCACTTTTCATAACTTTTCACTATTTTAATAATTTATACAAATCTTTAACATAAGCCATAATTTAATGGCTTATCGTAACATTCATGAAACAATACACACAATTTCCACAAACATACACATATTACACATCACATTATATTTCTATAATCTCATTTTCAATATCAAGACTTAGCTCTACTCTAGTCTTTAAACAACTCATTTCTCATCATTTAGCATATTTTCTCATATCACATTCCTTTTCAGTTATTTGCATATATATTGTGATCATATCATTCTATGATAACCATCATATAACCCATTTTACCATCACAGGTTTTATATACAATAGGTACCAAAACGTCACATACACAAGCATTGCCCAAATAACTAATACATCATTCAAATCTCAGTGTTACTATTTTGGTCCATAATGACACCATGTGTCTTGCCCCGAAGGCAAAATATCAATGTAACAATCCAACAAGGTCTGGGCTTACGACCTGGTCTTTTCACCTAGCCCAACTTTAATGACCTATTTCTGAGGCTTACGACTTGGTCTTTTCACCATAAAAATATTTTCACAGTGATGCCAAGTGTCTAGCTCCATAGGTAAATATAGGCATGCCGCCAACTATAGAACTCTAAAAATTGAATAACATAATAGGCACATAATTATTTCATATTCCATTATCAATCTCTTTATCATTTTCTCATGATCAAGCTAGGCACATTGCCTCATTTATCTCATTTATATCAACATCATCATATAATCATAATGTATCTCATTTTATACAATCTAGCCATCACCAATGTCTTTACATAATATCTTTAATGCATACACAACAAACATCCTCATCATATGATATTTCATAATGAAACTACATTACCCAAAAATTTTGGGTCATTTTCAAATTTTGCACATAGTTCACATTTTATTCAATTTAACCATTAATAATGGCTTTTCACAATGCATAATAATGCAAACATAGCAATTCGCATGTCTTACCGCCATGTTTATGAATACTTAATATATCAAGTAGCTTAACACATTTTCCATCCAAAATGTGTTAGGTGAAATTTAATGCAATCACATTTAATTTATCAAGAGTTTGTACATACCTTTAGAGACACTCCAAAACAAGCTTTAAAACTTCCTCTAACCTTCTCTTCAAAGTTACCCTTCAACACTAGGGGAAAACTACTCTCTCAATACCTATACCAAATGTAATCATAAACAACCATTTAATATCTTATTCTAAGGTATTCTCAACATCAAATCATTTAAATAGGAATTGCAACTGAAAAATAAAGAAAAGGGTTATTCTCAAATGACACGTCCAACAACATGGGCGTGTTAATGACCGTGTCCTTAACTCACTCACATAGAAGCATTTACACGTCTAATGACATGGGTGTGTCACTGCCTGTGTCATTCATTTTGCCTCAAAGAAACTTTGAGATGCCCAACAGCACGAGCGTGTTAATGGTCATGTCAATTATTTTGCCTTACAAAAGCTACGACATGCTCAGGGACATGGCCATTTTATTGGTCATGTGATCAATGTTGAACTCAGCACCGTTGGCACGCCCAATGATATGGCCGTGTCACTGGTCATGTTAAGCAAAAGTTCTGCATTTTGAATTCTCAACCATATGAACACAATCATTCTAAACTCAACACTACAACACCCTTAATCATCATCTTAGTTATTCACCCATCAATTCAACATTTATATAACTCTAATATATCATAACTATCATCATATTCAATCAGTCACCACTTTATTTCATAACACAATCAAAGAAGAAGAAAGAAAAGAAATCTCTTCTCTTTCAATCCAACCCTTAAAATCATCAATAGCTACTCATAACACCTTCATACATATTCAAATAAACCATTAAAACATGCTAATACACAATCCCCAAAATCAATATGTCATTCTTCCATAAAATTCCAAAAAAAACTTACAAAATTAATAAAGAAACTTACCAATTGATGAAGAATCCTCAAAATCTTCACTTGAATCCTTGAAATCCCTTGTAAAATTGGTGTATGGAAGAAAGAACTCTCCTTAAGCCTCTCTATCTCAAGTTCACATTCAAAGGAACAAAGAAGAAGAAGAAGAAGCAAATTTCAACTTCTCTTCCTTTCCATCCTTATAGATATATATATATATTAATTATTCTTTTTTATGTGTTGTATATGTTTGGTATATGTATATGTCATATTTACTTCAAATATTTCAAATATACATTTCACTTAAAATCCTTTCATTTTTCATTCAAATCATTTATTTAATTTATCTAATTTTAATTTATTTTATTTATTATTCAAAAATTAGAGGTATTACACTACTAGGCTTAGTACTTTGAAGATCCTCAAGATAAGAAGAAGGAGCCAAAGGTTATGAAGAACTAAAACTATCAAAAAGACTGAGACTTTTGATATGGAGAATATGATTGCGGACTTGGAGAAGAAGTTTGAGAAGAAGCTAAAAACCAAAGAGATCTCGAAGGTGGAAAAGCTATTTGAACAAGATGATGAGGTCCCTTATAAGTTAAAGAAGCCATCATTTGCTAAGTTTGACGTAACTGGAAACCCTCATCTTCATGTAAAGCAATATATCATAGCCATGCAGTCTGCTTAAGCCATTATCACTCAAACTCTAAGGTACTTCATGCTTTCATTGGATCCTGTGGTGCATAATTGGTTCTACACCTTAGAGGATAGTACTCAAAAGTGTTGGGATTTGTTGTATATACCCTTTATCCAATAATATGGGTACAATGCTATCACTTTGATGGAAGTAGAATCAATTAGGAAAAAATCAAATGAAAACTTCATTGACTATATGATAAGGTGGAGAAAAAATGTCGCATTACTCAAAAAGAGGCCTAATGAATTAGATCATATTAGGATCATTATAAGAGGGGTGTTGCCTAGTCTTTGTAAAAGGATATCTCACACACTTATCAGAGATATCAAGCATCTACTTTAAGTTGGTTTGCAAATTAAAGAGTGGGAAAGGGAGAACTACCAGTCTGAAAATCAAAGTACACAAAAGGTGGTCGATGTTAGTGCAACTGGCCAAGGAGGTAGGAGGCATTTTTTAGAATTGAAAAAACCATTGTCCTGGGTTTTCAATAAGCTATAAAAGAAGGGATTGTTGTAGTCATTGACTCCTCACCTGTTGCAATTCTTTTGCCACCAAATTTTGATGCCAAGGCATTTTGCCAAATCCACCAGATGCAAGGGCACGAGATAGACAAATGTTTAAGATTAAGGCCTGAAATCTAGAATCTAATTGATAGTGGGAAGTTGACCGAACCTGAGAAACCTATCACGAAAGATAATCCATTGTGAAGGTTCAACAGAGTACCACCACCAGCAAATTTCATGATCGGGGGTGGTTTGAGTGAGAAATTTATCATGTCTTCTTTCCAAGTTCCAGATGGAAAGGTGACTAAAGAGGAAGTGATCCTTAGCAAGGTGGAGCAAGATGAAGTTAAGAGGGAAGTATCCATTTGTATGGTGAGTGAGTTTTGGGACTCGATTGATAGTAATGTTGATTCTAAGCCGAAGAAGGAAGATTGACCTATTCCAGACCTAAAGAAGATGAGATGATGAACACCTGATCTGGTAAGCTTTATGCAAGGCCACCACAAAGGAAGTGAAATCTGATAGAGGGAATGAAGCTGAGGTTAGGAACAGAGAAGAGAAAGATGATGCTATTCTTAAACAATTGAAGAGAACAAATGCTAGTATCAGCATATGGGATCTGCTAGCTATATCAAAGAAGCATCAAGAAACAATGGCTAAAGCTATGGCAAGCATGCATATCTCCACTTCTGCAACACTTGATGAGTTGATCCATTTTATGGGGGTGAATAAGACTAAAGAAGCAAAGATGGTAAAGATGTTTAAAAGAAGAATATGGTTGATATGGGAATGGTGTCATTTTCAGATGTTGATTTACTAAAAGAGGGAAGGGACCACATCCACCCACTCTTTATTAAAGTAGAGGTCAAAGGAAAAAGGACTCCGTGTGTGATGGTTGATGATGGATTGGCCATAAATATCTGTCCACTCATGATCTTACCCAAGCTTACTATGTCAATAAGGGATCTAAAACCAACTGAGGTGACAATTAGGGCTTATGATAATACTAAGAGGCATGCCGAGAAAACCTTCAAAGCTATTGTGAAGGCTGGTCCTATTGAATCCATAGTGGAATTTGTGGTATTGGATATACCTATTCACCCAAAGAAGAATGAAAAGATGAGTTTCCCACCACTTGAAGAAGCTATTGTCAAAGCTTCAGACATAGGATCGCTCCAAGGGAAGCCTAGGCCAATCATGTTAATGGAGAAGCTATTTTTAAAATTTGAGATTTTAGCTGATGTTGCTTAACTGGTGGAACATATGAAGAAAAAGCTGATCCTTCTAGTTGACAAGGAGCCTAGTCCAAAAGAGAAGAAGGAAGTTGTCTTGAAGATCCAGAAGACTGCAGAGGAGATTGCTGCTCTAGTTGAAGATCAATTTGAAGATCTTTTAGTTTATGATTATGAGAACAATGATTTTGATTTTGATTTTAATTTGTCTGCTTTGTATGAGGATGACGGTGTTTTCCTTTCTAAAATGAATGCAATAAAGTCTAATTTTGCTTACTTGTATGATGTTTTTCCTGATGGTTACAAGCATTCAAGTAGTGATTATGTAAGCATTTTTAATATTAACTATGTTGACTTACAATCATTAAATTTTGGAACAACTAAATCTTAAAAGCATTAGCATAGCATCCGACCTTACTCCTAAATAGAGTAAGAGATTTGAAAAATATTTAAAAAAAATATGAAGTCTTTGCTTGGTCTTATGAGGATATGTCTGGGATTGATCAAGATATAGCCGAATGCATGATTCCCACTTACACTTACGTGAAAGCTATCAAAAAAAAAGCTTAAACGGTTAAGGCTGGAATGGGCAGAACTAGTCAAAGAAGAGGTCAATAAGTAGATACAAATAAAGTTTATTAAGGTAATAGACTATCCTGATTGGTTAGCTAATATCGTTCCCATACCAAAGAAAGATGGAAGAATTAGGGTTTGTGTGGACTATAGAGACTTGAACAAAGCTTCACCCAAAGATGACTTTCCTTTATCCCATATATATGTCCTTATTTATAGTGCAAACTCTAGCATGCTACAATCATTCGTAGACGGATTCTCCGGATGCAACCAAGTGTTAATGGCCCAAGAGGATAAAGCTAAAAGTGCATTCATCACTACCTAGGCTATATTTTGCTATAACGTGATGCCGTTTATGTTAAAGAATGCCGGAGAAACCTACTAAAGAATGGCCACGACATTCTATAGACCCTTAAATTTTAACCCAGTCCAATCCGATATTTTTAAATAATCCAAAACAATTTTTGTGGTGTTTTAATTTAATAATATTTATTGCTTTTAATATTTATTTTTAATAAAAATAAAAAATTAATAATAAAAAAGGATAAAAATTAAATAAATAAAAATTGGTGATGAAAAGTTTTAGTCACTGACGATGAATTAGCTTGGGCCAATTCGCAGCAGAAAAAAACTGGGACGAATTGGCCACAAGCCAATTCGCCGCAGATTTTTCCTACAGCAAATTGGCTGACCCGTGCCCAGTGCAGGCAGAACTTCTTTGCCAACGTACTTTCACAAGCCCGGCCCGCATGCAAAATTTTTTTTTATTTCCTTAGCCAATTAGTATTAGATTTTTTTTTTCTTAAAAATACCACATTAAAGACATAGAATAGTGGATCTAAAATTTTTGATCGACCTTTGGACTTTTGGATTTTTTCGGCCAAAAAAGAGAACCTTGAAGGAGCAAGAGGCGGTGAGCAAGCAACAATAATCCATTAAAGGCAGCCTACACTGTCTTTATTATTGTTCAACCAGAATTCAAAGATTGTGGTGGAACCAACAATGGAGCTTTGAATCTATATTTCTTTGCTTATGTTTACAGTAGCTTCATCATACAATTTGATAAATTGTTTAAACATGCATGTTTTTGTTATTTGATCAATTGTTCTACTTACTATCCAAACATTATTTAAAACCCTACAAAACATTTTCCCAAAGCCCTAATGCCTTAATACCCGTAAAACATATTTTTGAAAACTAAAACCCTAATTACACTTTTCTAAAACCACAAAATACAAAACTAATTTCTTAAATCCTAAGTTATTCAAACCCTAAATCTTAATTAATTCTGCTTTCAAATCTTCACAGTAGCTTGTTCCATTAAATCACCATAACATTAGATTATTCAAATAATGTTTTAAATGTCCAGTAGTCATATTACATATAAGTATTTATAAAAAAAATCCATGTTAAAGTTGACTTAAAGTTTTTATAATAATCATGTTTTGATAAAACCCTAACTCTAGTAAACTCTAAGACCCAAACCCTAATTTGCCTTGAAATTCCTAAAACCCCAAAATAGTTTTGCAATTATCAAAACCCTAAATTATTTTCTAAAATTCTAAAATTCAAAATTGCTTTCTTAAATCCTAATATGTTTTCAAAATATCCAGTAACCTCAACAATTAACTTTCAAACATTAGATCCTAAATTTTAAAGCTCTTCTTCCAGAACCATAAATTATTCTTCAAACATACCCTAAAGTGCTTTATTTTTCAAAAAACCCTAAATCATTTTTCCCAAACCCTAAATTCTTTAAAACCCTAATTCTAAATGCCTAAACCTTAATTCCTTAAAGCCAAAATTTAGAAATCATAATTTATAAAACCAACATCCAGTACTCCCAGTAGCCTAAAGCCATAACCAAAACCCTATTTCCTCAAACTTTAAATCCCAAAACCCTAATTTCTTAAATCCTAAATCTTAAACCTTAACCTTGTTTATTTAATGGATTGAATTGTAATTTTATTTATTTATTTGATTATGTGATTTGTTATATGTTAATGATGAATGGTTTATTTTATTTTATGAATGGTTTGCTTTTATTTATACTTAGATGATTGAATATTCTTTTATTTATCTTAGTTTCAAAATTGTAAGAGGTATGTTTCCACTTTTTGGGTACCTCATTAGTTAAAATTCATGTAATTTATTTTATTATAATGTTTTTTGGACCAATGTAAAGGATATGTTTCCACCTTTCTGTGGGTGTCCTATTTAGTTTTAGACATGGACTATGTAAGGACATGTTTCCATTCTCGGATGGTTGTCCATTTATTTGTTTTGTTTGGATATTGCTTTAATTTTAATATAATAATATTTTATTTTAATTTTCGCATGTAATATGGATAATATTGTTATATTTAAGAATTTTATAATATTAAGACTGGCAAAGGAGGCTGGTTCCAATGAACCGGGCATTGTGGGGGTGCTGGGCCATTTCTCACCTTCTCCACACGTACCCAACTTTTTGAACCCATTAGGGGGTTGGGGATTCCTTAGGAATTGAGTCATCCAACTCTTTCTTTTTCTCGGCCCGTTCGGGTGGCAACTCCATTTTCTTCGGGCTTAGGCTCGTGTTCTTTAAGGCTTCGAGCCTAAACAGTGCCGAAGTGGCAAGAACCATTCCACCGGAAGTGGAGGCAAAAATCCCTGCTCACAGTGGTGATTCTACTGGGGATAAGAGAACTTGATTTCATTGGTCTTTATATTATTCTATTCTTTCTTATCATGATATTATCCATTGCATCATATTAGATTGCATTGTGTGCATGAGTTAGGATGCCCGTGTTACCCGTGTTGTGTTATGTAAGGGATACCATACTTTCACTCAAGATATGAAGATCAAGCATGGCATAACCACTCATAGCCTCATACCTTTTGGTATATACTTGCTATGGTAACCTAAGCCTTTTAACCAAAAGACTAAAGCTCATGTAATTGGCCTAGTTACTTTTTTTTTAAGCTTTTTACCCTAATTGATTGTTGTTTGATTATGGTTAGTTTATCTTAGTTTAAATCACGGATTATTTGGTTTATTTATTTTTCTAATATGACCTAAGTACATTGTAAGCTCAAAATAAATTTTTCTTTAAAGTCCAAAAGACCAAAGCTATTTTCATAACTTTTTAAAATGGTCTTTGGATATAAAACTTTTCCAAAAACTAGTTCTTTTCTCATGACTCAAATACAAAGCCCAAAATCTATTTTTGCTAAAATCTTTTTACAATGGGCTTAGAAACAAAATTATTTTCATCCAACCTTTAAAAAAGCTTAGAAATTATTTAGGTCAATTATGAAAATACCAAAAATCAATTGTGAGCCTAGTTTATACTAAGAGTTATTAATCATGGGCTTGTTTTTGGCATGAATCACTAGTTACTTTTTCAAGTGAGAAATCTATTTATAATAAACCTCTTAATTTAGTTTTAATCCAATATAGCATAAAAGTTACTTTAGTTGGTTGAATGCATTAAGACCTAATTAATGGGAATTATCATAGACTAATTTCCATTTTTGAAAACATAACTATTGGTTGAAATGTTTGAGGGAATTATTCAAAAATAAGATACCCCATGTTTGTATTTTGTTAACCATATTAACTAGAAAAAGAGACTCGCCATTCGTGTGTGGATGTTATAAGGTTGAAAGGAATGTCCTATTTATCCTTGTTTGTTTATTGTTTATGCATACATGCATATATACATGCATTACATTACATGTCAACAATCCCTTCTGGATCATAGCCCTGGATTATGACAGTTCAAAAGTATGCCACAATCCGACCTACGCCGGAGATAAAGAATCTAGTAGCAACTCAATCACTTTTTCACCAAAAGCAATGAAGCTCAAACAAATTCAAAGAATAATGGATGACGCCCTCAATGCTAAAATGGAATAACTAAAGGAGACCTTGGCTGAAACCATGAAGAACCAATTGGCTGCAATTTTAGGAAATAATGCCAAAGCATCTGCTAGGACCAAGAAGCCAAAGGACAAGGGAAAGGTTAAAGTTGGTGAAATGGTTTTTGATGATGATGATGACGATTGGGCTCAATACTTCCAAGATCTTCAATATAAGAAGAAAGAGCCAAAGATTGTTGAAATATCAGCTGTAGACAAAATTGAAACTTCAGATGTTGAAAAGATGATTGCGGACATGGAAAAGAAATTTGAGAAGAAACTGAAAATCTAAGAGATGTTCGAGTTTGACAAAATATTTGAACAAGATGAGGAGGTCCCTTATAAGTTCAAGATGCCATCATTTGCGAAGTTTGATGGAACCAAAAATCCTCACCTCCATGTGAAGCAGTATATCACTGCTATGCAGTCTGCCCGAGCTATTAAGTCCCAAACTTTAAGGTACTTTATGCTCTCATTGGATCATTTTATCCCAAACTGGTTCAATACATTAGATGATGACACTCAAAAGAATTGGGATTTTATATACAAGGCCTTCATCCAACAATATGGATACAATGCTGAATTAGAAGTTACTCTAATGGAGGTGGAGTCCATTAGACAAAAGCCGAATGAGAATTTCATGGACTATATGAAGAGGTGGAGAAATAAGGCTGCATTGCTCAAGAGAAGGCTTGATGAATCCGATCAAATTAGAATGATTGTAAGATGAGCATTACCTAGCCTTCATGAAAGGATGTCTCATACACTCATTTAGAATTTCAAGGGCCTTTTACAAGCTGGTCTACAAATTGAAGAGTGGAAAAGAGAGAAGAACTGCTTTTCAACAAGAAGGAACAAGAAAGGAAACTATTAGTCTGGTAACTAGGCATGCAAAAGGCAGTTGATGTTAATGCTACTGGCTAAGGAGAAAGAAGGTAGTTTTTAGAATTGGGGAAGCCGCTGTCTTGGGTCCTTAATAAGCTACAAAAGAAGGGACTGTTACAACCTTTAAATCCTTGTCCTTTGCCTAACCCTCTTCCACCTAATTTTTACACTAAGGCATTTTGTCAATTTCATCAAATGCAAGGGATGACATGGATAGATGTGTGAGGTTGAGGCATGAGATCCAAAATTTGATTAATAGTGGGAAGCTGCCCGAGCCCAACAAGCCAAACAACAAAGATAATCCATTGCGAAGGTTCAATAGAGTACCACCATCAGCAACCTTCATGATTGGAGGACCCACAAAAGAAGGTTGCTTTTTGAAAGTTTTGTCATGTCTTCTCTCCAAGATGTGGATGAAGAAGCAACCACAAACGAAGTGGTATTTAGCGAAGTTGAAGAAGCTATGGTGGGTAAAGAAGTTGCAATCTGTGTTGTGAATGAGTTTTGGGATTCAAGCGATAGTGATGATGATCTTGTACCCAAGAAGGAGGAATGGGCCTGGTCCGAGCCTGAGGAAAATGAAGTAATGAACACAAGATCTGGTAAGCCTTATACAAGGCCACCACCTAAGGAGGTAGAAGTTAATAAAGGAAAGGAAGTTGAAGTAGGGAATAAAGAAGAGGAAGATGATATTGTGCTTAAGCAGTTGAAGAGAACCCAAGCAAGTGTTAGCGTTTGGGTCTTATTGGCCACTTCTAAAAAGCACCGCGAAACTATGGCCAAGGCCTTGTGTAGACCCTTAATTTTGACCATAATTGGATATGGTCCTGATTAAAGGATGTCAAAATAAATTTGATCTTACTTTAAATATTTAAACCTAGTGTGAGCGGGGATTTTTGCCCCCACTTCCGGTGGAATGGTTCTTGCGACTTCAGCACTATTTAGGCTCGGGGGCTTAGAGAACACGGACCTAAGTCTAGAGAAAATGAAGTCGCCACCTAGACGGGCCGTGAAAAAGAAAGCGGTGGATGACTTGATTCCTAAGGAATCCCCAACCCCCTAATGGGTTTGAAAAGTTGGGTACGTGTGGGGAAGGTGAGAAATGGCCCAGCACCCGCACAATGCCCGGTTCATTCCGGTTCATTAGAACCAGCCTCCTTTGCATGGCTTAATATTATAAAATTCTTAAGTATAACAATATTATCCATATTACACACAACAATTGAAATAAAACATCATTATATTAAAATCAAAGCAATGTCCAAACAAAGCAAATAAATGGACACCCATCCGAAGATGGAAACATGCCCTTACATCATCCATGTCTAAGCTAAATAGGACACCCACCAAAAGGTAGAAACATGTCTTTTAAATTGGTCCAAAATATAAAAGCTATTTAAATTACATAGAACTTAATTAATGAGGTACCCACAAAGTGGAAACATACCTCTTACAACATTTGGAAATCAAAATAAATCGATAAAAGTAAATAACCATTCATAAAAAATAAATCATTCATCAAAGATATTAAACATCAATCAAGGTATATAATAAACATTCATCCATGATAAATTAAATAAATCAAGCATTGAAATTAAATAAATCAACCATCAAAGCGTATAATAAACTACATAATCAAATCTAAAAATAAAGCAAGTAAAGATACAAATTAGGGTTTACTGTTTCTATTTAAAGTTCTTTAATTAACATTTAGGGTTTTGGGATTTTAGTATTATTATTGTTATTTGTTTAGCCTACTGTATAGGTTTAAGAAAATTGGAATGGATTAGGATTTTGTGAATCAAATTAGGTTTTAGGGGTAACATTATGAAATTAGGGTTTTAGAATCTTAAAACATTAGGTTTATAGTTCTTGGTTTATTGGATTATTGTTTTGGATTTACTGTATTGAGTTTTAAGGTTTAGGTTTATAAGATTTTAAGGTTTTAAGGATTAAGGTTTAGGAAAACTAGGGTTTACCGTATTAATTTTGAGAGAATTAGGGTTTTTTTTTATATTTTAAAAAAATATTTTGTTTTAGGATTTAAGAAAACAATTTAGGCCTTTATAAAATAATTATGATTTTTAGGAACTTAAAGTAGGTTAGGGTTTGGAGATTTAAGAAAACATTTGGAAATTTTTGAAAAAAGTTAGAGGAAACAATTTAGGGTTTTAAATGTTTTTGGAAATAGGAAAAATGATTTAAGGTTTTTGGAAACAAAAGAAACGAATTAGGGTTTTTTGGAGATAGAAGAAATAAATTAAGGTTCTTAAGGTTTTTGAAAACAGAAAAGTGCTTTTTAGGGTTTTTGAAAATAGAATGAACAATTTAGGGTTTTAAGATTTAGAAGAAACAGAAGAAACAATTTATTCAATTTGAGTGATGAAGCTACTATAAAGAAATAAATAAAGAAAATAGATATTAAAACCTCCATTGCTGCCTTTGATGAATTGTTTATTGCTTTTTGGATGAACAAGGACAAAGACAAGGTTGCTGCCTTTTTCTGTAATCCAAGTTTCGATCATCTAATCAAAGTCCCACTATCCGATCTCAAAGTCCCCCCGTCCCTTTTTCTGTGTTTTCAAGTATTATTTATAGGAAAAATTTTAAGCCTAGCTCTAATTGTTTAAGGAAACAAAAATTAATTAGGAAAAGAAATCGAAACCAAATAGAGTTTGGTTTCAAAAAAATTTGCGTTGGAAAATTTCGCTAGCAAAATTGCAAGCGTTGGCGAGAAACTGCGAGCTGCGAGACGCTGGCTGCGAGGATTGGTGCGGCCAGCCAATTTTGCCCAAGGCCATTTTGCCCGCAGGAAATTCTTGCGGGTGAAATTGGCCTTAGTTAATTTGACTTTCGGCGACGAAAAATTCATCGCCTATTTTTATTTTTATTTTTATTTATTTATTATTACTATTTTTATTTATTTTTATTTTATTAAAGTTTATAAAAAATAAATACTAAAATAAATATTATTTAATTAAAATACCACAAAAATTATTTTGGACTATATAAAAAATAACGGACCAGATTGGGTCAAAAATTAAGGGTCTACACCTAGTTTATAATTTTTAAAGTATTTGGTTCGGATTAAAGAGGCATATATTTACTTGTAAAACCCTAAAATCAAGTTGAATTGGCCCAAATTAAAACTTTTCAATCCATAAGTTAAAAAAGGCCAGAATAATTTGAGTGAGGCCGGCCGGGGAGACATGAGCATGCCTCATGTCGACCTTGGCAGGCTAGGATGACATGAGCATGCTTCATGTCTACCTTGGCAGCCCAAGGTCAACATGAGCATGCCTCATGTAGATCTGGGCAGCCTAAGGTCGACATGAGGTTGGTCTCATGTCAACCAAGGGCAACTAGGTCATCATGAGGTTGGATAAGTTTCCTAATTCAACTAGAATTCATTTTAAGGAGTATTTAATATTAGGTTAAGGATTATGAGTGAAGTTAGGGCCTATAAATAATAACGTTTCAGAATTCAGGGAGGGGGGAATATTAAAGGGGGTCGGCAATGAATATTAAGAGAGATTAAAACCACAAAACAGAAGAGATGGCAACAAAGAAAGAAGAACAGCAGCAGCTTTTTAGAGAGAGAAGGAAACCACAAATAGAAAAATCAAAACAACCAAAGAAGAAGGCAGAGTCCATACTGTCTTCACATTATTCATCAAGAAATCAATTTTCTTGGTGGAACCAACGGCAGAGGTTTGATCTTTAATCATAGATTATTCATGCTCACAGTAGCTTCGTTTCTTTGATTAATAAGAGCATGCATGCAGTAACATGATCCTTGAACGTGCAGTAACTCGATTTTTGAACATGCAATAAATTTATCTTTGTTTTGATAACTTCAATCGTTTTCTTTATTTAATAAATTGATCAGTTGGTATTCATAACCCCACATGCACATTTCATAAAAAACATAAATCTATTTTGTTTACTTTACATCAAGAACCGTAAATTATTTTATTGAAACTCAAATCTTTAAACTATTTTTATCCAAAAGATTAAACCATTTCATTATTAAACTCAAAAATATTGATAATTTTTCCAAAATCGTAAATTATCTTTCCAAACCCAAAATTATGTTTTTAAGGCAGCAAGTTAAACCCAAAAACCCTAATTCCAAATTCTAAATTCCAAAACCCTAGATTCAAAAACCCTAATTTCAAAACCGTAATTTTAAAACTCTAATTTCCAAAACCCTATGTTCCAAAAAACACAAAATTCTTTAAAACCCTAAACTTATATATTTATTGCTTTATACAATTTTAAATTTGATTATGCAGTTTATTATATGTTTTGATGGTTGATTTATTCAATATCAATGTTTGATTTATTTAGTTTATCATGGATGGATATTTTATTTATTATTATGATTATTATTTGTTTGTTTTAGTGTTAAAATTGTAAGAGGTATGTTTCCATTTTGTGGGTACCTCATTAATTAATTTCTATGTAATTTAAATTGCTTTTATATTTTGGACCAATGTAAAGGGCATGTTTCCACCTTTCGGTGGGTGTCCTATTTAGTTTAGACATGAACAATGTAAGGACATGTTTCCATTCTTGGATGGGTGTCCATTTATTTGCTTTGTTTGGGCATTGCTTTGATTTTAATATAATGATGCTTTATTTTAATTGTTGCATGTAATATGAATAATATTGTTATACTTAAGAATTTTATAATATTAAGACCTGCAAAGGAGGTTGGTTCTAATGAACCGGGTGTTGTGGGGGTGCTGGGCCATTTCTCACCTTCCCCACACGTACCCAACTTTTTGAACCCATTAGGGGGTTTGGGATTCCTTAGGAATCGAGTCATCCACCCCTTTTTTTCTCGGCCTATCCGGGTGGCGACTCCATTTTCTCCGAGCTTAGGCCTATGTTCTCTAAGGCCTCGAGCCTAAACAATGCAGAAGTCGCAAGAACCATTCCACCAGGAGTGGGGGCAAAAATCCCCGCTCACAATGGCGACTCCACTGGGGATAAGAGAAGTTTATTCTGTTGGTCTTTATGTTATTCTATTCTTTCTTATCATGATATTATCCATTGCATCATATTAGATTGCATTGTGTGCGTGAGTTAGGACGCCTGTGTTTTCCGTGTTGTGTTATGTAAGGGATACCATACTTTCACTCAAGGTATGAAGATTGAGCATGGAATAACCACTCATAGCCTCATACCTTTTGGTATATACTTGCTATGGTAACCTATGCCTTTTAACCCAAAGACTAAAGCTCATGTAATTGGCCTAGTTACTTTCCTTAGGTTTTACCTCAAATGCATGTTGTTTGACTATGGTTAATTTATCTTGGCTTAAATCATGGCTTATTTGGTTTGTTCTTTTTCTAATATGACTTAAGTACTTTTGTAAGCTCAAATAAATTTTTCTTTCAAATCCAAAAGACCAAAGCTATTTTCAAAACTTTTCAAGATGGGCTATTTTCAAAGCTTTTCAAGATGGTCTTTGGACATAAAACTTTTTAAAAACAAATAAAAAATTCTTTTTCTTATAACCCAAATACTAAGCCCAAAATCCATTTTTTCTAAAATCATTTTACAAAGTTATTTTCTTCCAACCTTTTCTTACAAAGAGCTTGTAAATTATTTAGGTCAATTACGAAATATCAAGAGTCAATTGTGAGCCTAGTTTATACTAAGAATAATTATTCATGGGCTTGTTTTTGGCATGAATCATTAGTTAATTTTTCAAGTGAGAAATGTATTTATAATAAACCTCTTAATTTAGTTTTAATCCAAAATAGCATAGACTGTAGTTGGTTGAATGGATTAATACCTAATTAATGGGAATTATCATAAAGTGATTACCATTTTTGAAAATATAACTATTGGTTGAAACATCTGAGGGAATTATTCAAAAACAAGGTGCCCCATGTGGGTATTTTGTTAACCATATACCTAGGAAAAGAGACTTGCCATTCGTGTGTGGATGTTATAAGGTTGGAAGGAACGTCCTATTTATCCTTGTTTGTTTATTGGTTGTGCATACATGCTTACATGCATCACATGACATATCATTAATCCTTTCTGGCTCATAGGCCTGAAGTACGGCAATTAAAGAACATATAACGAGACAACCTACAACATTAATTTTGAGGGTGGATGCAAACCAGCTAAGGGATAAAATCAATGAAGTTGTCAAAGCTAGAATGGCGGAGCTACAAGATCAATTGGTTGAAATTATGAAGACCCAGTTGATTGAAATTTTGGAGCTCATCAACATTGCTAAGACAGCATCCATGGAGAACATGTTCACTAATGGATATCAAATGAAAAATGAGGGACCAATCCCTATTTTACAAGACCAACCGAATCATGTGCTATCTAAGTGGGGCAATAAGGGTGGCTATCACCCCACTGGAAAAAGTCAAAGGGAAAGAGAGAAGAACCATTTTTCTGCAAAATGGAATTATCAGCCTAGCAATAAAAATACACAAAAGGAAGCTGATGTTAATGCCAATGATCAATGAGGAATGAGGTAATTTTCATAATTAGGAAAGTTGCTGTCTTGGGTTCTCAATAAGCTACAAAAGAAGGGATTGTTACAACCCTTGACTCCTCGTCCTTTGCCGAATCATCTTCCACCTAACTTTGATATTAAGGCATTTTGTCAATTCCATCAAAGGCCTGGACACGAAATAGATAACTATATGAAGTTGAGGCATGAGATCCAGAATTTAATTGATAATGGAAAGCTGCATGAGCCTGATAAGCACAACATTAAGAATAATCCTCTACCTAAATTTGGAAGGGCGCCGCCGCTTATAACCTTCATGAAGAGTTTTATCTTTTCATCATGTGATGATATGGATATAGAAGCTGCTAAAGATGATGTGCTACTAAGCAAGCTTGGACTAACTATGGATGATAAAGCAATGATCCTTGATGATGGAAAAAATCCTTGCCTCCAACTCAACAAACTTTCCTTAGTTTGAATTTATTATACTTTCTTTAATATTTAATTGGAACAATTGTGTTTTAAATTTAAAGTTGTTTGAATAAATTACTTTGATAAAATTTTTGTTGGTCTTTATTCATTTCGGTGCTCAACTAATGAGGAATCTAGCTTTATGTTCATAAATTAATGTGTCTAGGCATCATGACTTGAATGACTTTACTAGGTAAGGGAATTGCTCTATAGCATTGAGTTGTGTATGCTTACTTAGAGAGGGCTCCTGCATAATTACCTTTGTCTAGGTCCTAGTCAGTCTTAGAACATGCCTTGATGAACTTTTGAGGCAAAATTGAACTCTGCTTATTTAAGGAAAAAATGATCTAGGCATTGTTTGGTTAGCCAACAACTAGTATCCACCCAATTAAATATCAATCCCTAGTTGTCCCTTTGATCCTTCATAAAAATTAAGTTTTCTTTTCATTGGCATATAACCCCAACAACCTACCCTGAGCTGTTGTGATACTTTTGACAAGTCTTATGACCACTAAGGTGTAGAGGCAAAAAGATCAAAGAAGGAATGCATAGCCAAGACTGTAAGGATAGTTGATGTTATCAAGATCATAAGGGTAGTTGAATTTCACCTAATATCTCCAATATATCAAGATAACATTAGAGTAACAAATGTGTGAGCGGGGATTTTCGCCCCCACTCCCGGTGGAATGGTGCTTGCGACTTCGGCACTGTTTAGGCTCAGGGCCTTAGAGAACACGGACCTAAGTCCAGAGAAAATGGAGTCGCCACCCGGACGGGCTGTGAAAAAAGAAAGGGGTGGATGACTCGATTCCTAAGGAATCCCCAACCCCCTAATGGGTTCGGAAAGTTGGGTACGTGTGGGGAAGGTGAGAAATGGCCCAGCACCCCCACAACGCTCGGTTCATTGGAACCGGCCTCCTTTACAGGTCTTAATATTATAAAATTCTTAAGTATAATAACATTATCCATACTACACATAATAAAAGGAAAGCATCATTATATTAAAATCAAAGCAATGTCCAAACAAAACAAAATAAATAAAGGGACACCCATCTAAGGATGGAAACATGTCCTTACATCACATGTCTAGATAGGACACCCACCAAAAGGTAGAAACATGCCCTTTACATAAGTTCTAAAATAGAAAAGCAAATTAAATTACATGATGTTTAACTAATGAGGTACCCACCAAGTGGAAACATACCTCTTACAAATTTTGGAAGTCTAAATTGATTGATAAAAGTAAATAATCATTCATCATAAATAAATCATTCATCAAAAGTATTAAAATAAAATATAAAATAAACATCCATCCATGATAAATTAAATAAATCAAGTATTGAATTCAAATAGATTAAAGCATAAGAAATAAATCAAGGTATAAATAAATATGGAATTGAATAAAGTAAATAAAAGTTCAATTATAGCTACTGTGATTTTTTATGGAATTAAACTAGATTAGAGTTTTATGTTTTTTTAAAGGTTTGCAATACACTTTGATTAAACAAATTAAGATTTGAATGGTGAAATAATAAAACTAGGGTTTTGGACACTTTGAAATACTTTTTAATTCATGATTTTAAATAGTGATTTAAGCTACTGTGTGATTTTAGAGTTTTTTTTTATGTTTTTATGGTTTTTAATGTTTTAAAAGGATTAGGGTTCATAAAAATTAAGGTTTAAGGTTTTAAAAGGATTAAGGTTCATTGTTTTAGATTTAAAAGTTGAATTTTGGTTTTAGTCTTTGAAATTAGGGTTCTCGGGTAATGAATTTGAATTAGAGTTTTAAAAAGCAATTTGATGATTTATGAAGTTTTATGAATTTAAACACATGGATTGAAGTTTTTATAAGTAGAAAAGATGTTTTTGAAGGCTTTTTGAATGAAATAGAACCTAATTTAAAATTTTGAAAGAAACAGAATTTGATTTTGGTTTTGTTGAAAAATATGTTCAATGAGAGTTTTAAGATTTTTAAGAAGAAAAAATAACAATTTTAAGTCTTTTTAGAAAAGAAAGTCACGTTTTAGTGTTTTAATCTTGGAAGAATTAAATTAAAGTTCTAAAGTTTTGATTTAAAAAAAACCTTAAATTGTATAGATTTGCTACTGTGTTACATAAATCAAAAAGAATTTAACATACCTTCTTTTCTTGATTCTCCAAAAAATAACTCTTCTTGGATGAACTAGCTCCAAAGACAAGCCTTTGTTGCCTTTGAATTGCTTAATTTGTGGTGCTCCTCCCTTTAAAAATCAATTGAATTGATTTCTTTCTTTTCCTTTCTTTATTTGGTTTCAAATCCTATATTCACTGTGTAAATTTCTCCTCTCTAAATTTGGTTCAATTAATCATTATTTATAGTGGTTTTTAAGTTATTTCTTCCTAATTCCACACGGCAATTAATATTAATAAAAAAAGAAATTAAAACCTAATTGGATTAGGTTTCTAAAATTTGGGTTAAAAAAATTTGCGCCGGCAAAAACTGTGGCAATGGGCCCGTGGCTGGGGCCAGTAGGCGTGCCAGACCGCAGGAGGCGTGCCAGGCCGCAGGAATTTCCTGCGGGAAGTTATTTCACCCGCAGGAAATTCCTGCGGGCGAAATAACTTCCTGGGAGCCGAGCGAAATAACTTCGCCCGTAGGAAATTCCTGCGGGCGAACGAATGGGCTTGTGGGCGCGTCGCCCGCAGGAAATTCCTACGGGTGAAGGTTTTGCCCGCAGGATCTTCCTGCGGGGTAAAACTCCCTCGGGCCCGTGTGACTGTTTTTTTGCTGTCGATTTTTTTCGACTCCGACTCCGATTTTTATTTTTATTTTTATTTTTTTATTGTTATTTATTTATTTTTATTTTTTATTAATAAAAATTAGATAATAAAGCAAAAACTATTTAATTTAAATTATTTTGGACCAATTAGACAACAAAAATCATTTTGGACTAAATAAAGCATATTGGATCGGATTGGGTCAAAAATTAAGGGTCTACAGTTTGCCCCCTGCTTGAATGATCTGAAACCTTAGTGAAAGAGAGTGAAAAGCAAAAAGATTTAATTTTTGAAATGGCGACTTGTTTTGGGTTCTAGACCCGAGGATGATTCTAGGTTCTAGACCTGAGAAAAATTTAGGCTCTGGACCCGGTTCGAGTTCTGGACTCAAGGATGACTCTAGGTTCTGGACCTAAGGGAAATTTGGGTTCTGGACCCGGTTCGAGTTCTGGACTCAAGGATGACTCTAGATTCTGGACCTAAATAAAATTTGGGTTCTGGACCCAAGCTAAGTTCAGGACTTAGACATGATTCTAGGTTCTGGACTTAAGGGAAATTTAGGTTCTGGACCTGGTTCGAGTTCTGGACTCAGGAAAGATTCTAGGTTCTGGACCTCAGGGAAATATGGGTTCTGGACCCGAGCTAAGTTCTGCACTTAGAAAATTCTAGGTTCTGGACCTAAGAGTAATTTAGGTTCTGGACTTGGTTCAAGTTCTGGACTCAAGAAAGATTCTAGGTTCTGGACCTAAGGGAAATCTGGGTTCTGGACCCGAGCTAAGTTCTGGACTTAGAAAATTCAAGGTTCTGGACCTAAGAGTAATTTGGGTTTTGGACCCGAGCTAAGTTCTGGACCTAAGGGTAATTTGGGTTCTGGACCCGAGCTAAGTTCTGGACCTAAGGAAATTTTGGGTTCTGGACCCGAGTTAAGAAGTTTAGCTAAATTTTAGGCATATGTCTTCCTATTGCCCCCTGGGCGTAAAAACATTTGTATACTCGCAATCTTTTGAATGATCAAAGTGAATAATTGAATTTTCTGTCTATTTACTGTGTAGTTACTGTTCATGCACTATACACTATTCACAAATAGTAAATTTACTATTTGAAAATACTGTCAAATAGTATTTACTATTGGAAAAAGTGATTTTACTATTCATCAATAGTAATACTATTTATAAATAGTAACATTTACTATTTATCAATAGTAATACTATTCATAAATAGTGATATGCACTATTCATCAATAGTAATACTATACATGAATAGTAAAATTCACTATTTATGCACAGTTTTGAGTTTATTTTCATCTGCTTGCCGTTCCTCTATAAAATGCCATCAATTCTCCATAAAATTTCAAAGTTTCAATTTCAATTTTGTAATCTTTTCAAATTTCTTTTCAATTTCAGCACATATTTTTCAAAAACAATGCATGCTTCGAGGTCACGAACTCATTCTAATGCCGAATTATTGGAGTTTATTCAGCATCATCAAGATGGAAATCTAGATATACTGGTCGAGATGCCGCTTCATCGCAGTTCCAATCAAAAGAGCAAGGTAATTTTTTTATTTTTATTTTTTTCTTATTTATTATTATTACTTTTTATTAATATGAAAAATAAATTAATTTAAATAGATTGAATAATGCGTACTTACTTGGTATTAACTTACCTGGGTCTGTGGTAGCATGATCGTTGTGTCGTTCGGGCCGGAGGATGTATTTACAAAGCTCGACAATGGTATGATGTAGTGCCTTCTCGGGTAAGGTGGATTATCCGAGATTGCGGCTTTGAGCAGTTTGTTTTACAATTGCCATTCGAAGAATATCAAATAGACCGAAGCGTGGTCCAGGCGCTGGCAGAGCGATGGCTGGATGCAACTCACACTTTTCACTTGCCCATTGGGGAGATGACAATTGGTCCGGTCGATTTTACTACCATAACCGGCCTTCGATATGATGGTGCTCCGGTTCCTCTAACCAATGAAATTTTAACATTTGAAGAAATTCAGGAATTAATTGGTAGGGAACCATCATATAAAGGACCTCGTAAGATAAAAATCGAGCCAATTCGTAGTTATTGGATAAACTACGAAGGTTGGATTGGCAGAAACAGGGCCGAACAGTATGCTCGAGGATTTTTGCTATATCTGCTCGGATCGACCATCTTTGGCAGCGCTGAATCATCAATTCATTTATCAGTGTTGAATGCCCTTTCTTATCTCAGAATGGTCCCATTTCTGGCTGGGGTGAAGCTAGTCTCGCATGCCTTTATCATGGCCTTGATAAACTTTGTCGAAACAAGAATTCTTTTGTCGGCTTGATGGCAGTTGTCGAGGTATTTTTTCTTCCACCAATGTCTTTTCCCTTTTCCTCTTGTGATCTTTGTTGTTATTGTAGATATGGGCATATGAACACAACCTCGTGAGAGTACCCGGCATTCCCCGAGAGAGAATCGGGTATCCGAGATTAAATTTCTGGTTGTCGGATCGTGTGAACATTCCCAGCTCTCATCATGTGCATACTCATCACTTTGTGTTGAGCCGCTTAACCTGGGATCAGGTAAAATAACATTAGTATGCTTTAAATGTTTTGTAAAAGTTTTACTTACCTTATGTTATCTTGCAGGTGAATTTGGCCTGTTGGAATCGAGAAGAGTGAGCAAACTGGTCTCCTTTGATGAGGGCTGCACTGTCTTTTCAACATTCTCGCCAAGTTATTGCTGGACCAGTGTCTAGCGGCTGGTTTCTTGGGGAGAGAGTCTACGAATGGTTTCTCGGCCCAGAGCAGCGGAGGTTCCCGATGCAAATCCCTGAATATACTTTAAATATCATGTCGATGTCGGAGGATGCTTGGTGGTCAGCTCGATATGGTTTTAATGCCGAGTTATTTCTCGATTTACCGGGTCCATTTTATGCTTGTTTTATTCAAATGAGACTCTTGCACTTTGATGTATCTCTTGTCGGTGTGCGTGAGATTTCTAATGGAAATGAGGGTAGAGATGAGGAGGAACATTACGGAGATGCAGGAGAGTCTGTTCCTTGTCTCGGGACCAATACTTCTCAGGTAAAACTTTTACCACTTTTCTATTGCAACTGCTTTTCTTTCTTTGATTCTTTAATGATTGTTGCAGTTTATTGGCTCGTTTTGTAACACCCTGATACTCCATATAAGTACCATACATATACCTAGTATACATACAATACATATATGTAGTATCAGAATGTCACGTAAATTTTCAGTTTATTTACCTTTAACCGAATTCATAAAATTTTACATTACTTTGAAACACATTTATAAAATCATTGCTCTTATTAAAAATGCAACATAATTAAAATCATATATGTATGCATCACCTTCTAGTTGGTCTCGAGACACCCTTACTCTTCTCGTGGCACCACAGCTAAACTTCCAAATTAACCTCATAAATACCTGAGCGATTAAACATCCGCGCTAAGCCCGAGAGCTTAGTAGTACTAAATAAAACAATAATAAAAATAAACTTTGCCAAAAGAATCATACCTTAAATTTTTAGCATTTAGTTTTATTGTTTCCTTACCACGTATTCCTTTCTCAATGCATTCTTCAGAAGTTCTCACTATCTTTGCAAATTTGATATATAATTACATGGAACATTCATAACACAATTCTTGCCCTTTCTATTTCATATATATATATATATAACATACATCATTTTAACAAAACACCATTCAATGATCTATCCAAATTTTCATAATAGCAATTCTCACAAATTCCACCTTCATATACATTTTACACATCATACAACATGTTCATAAGCCCATATCTCAACAAAGTCCCTCAAAACACATGCCTCTTCAATACATCAATGCACATATTACAAAATCATACTTCATAACATCATTTTATTCACAATTCATCAAGCATGAATCACATTGACAACAAAGACAGACTTGGGCCCAAACAACATACTAATATGCCATTCAATTTTCAGAGTAATGCTTTGGTTTAATTATCACATTTATCATTATCGTAGACCCAACTAGGCTTCAAGGATTAGGTTCAACCAAGCTTCAAGGGGAGCAAAGCATGCTAAGCTTCAACCCAACTTGGCTTCAAGAACCAATCCAACCTAGCTTCAAGGGTGGTAACATCTCAATTAGGCTTCAAGGATTTAATCCAACCTAACTTCAAGAGATTGTTACACTTCTTAGGCATGCCACCAACAACAAACTCTGAAAATGGAATAACACATTAGTCACACAACTCATTTATCAATTTTATTCTCAATTGAATTATCATAACCAATAACAATGGTTCACATTTTATTTGAATCATCATAGCCAATCACAATGGCTTCATCACATCACATTAAAATCACCATAGCCAATAACAATGGCTCACATCTCATTTGAATCATCATAGCCAATAACAATGGCTTCATATTTCATTTGATTTCAACTCACATTTCATCTGTCATCACAATATCACATATTTTATATTTCATGCTTCATCACAACATCACATCATTCATATAACACATTACAATTTACAAAGCATAGAACATAACATTATTCATATAGTATCATCAAATCATATTGATCAATTCATCACTCAAGTATACATGATCATTATATCTTCCACATTTCCTATACCATCATTGTTAGATACATCACACTTTACATTATTCATGGATTTATAATCTTCTATATACTTTTGGTTGGATCATTATTGTTTTAAGTGTGTTTAGGTACCAAAAGACCCTTTTAAAGATCCAACAATATAAGAAGAATATATAACAATGTAAGAAGGACAAAGAATAAAACATTACTTAACACATTTGAGGGACACGGGCAGCACACTTGAGGGACACGGCCAAGCTTGTGGCCGTGTCTCTCAACACAATTTTGGCAGTAGCGAACACGGGCATGGGACACGGCCAAGCTTGTGGCCGTGTCTCTCATCACAATTTCAAACAGACTCAGACACGGGCAGAGGACACGGCCGTGTCTCTCAACAAAAGTCAGGCAGTAGCAAACACATTCAAGGGACACGGCCAAGCTTGTGGCCGTGTCTCTCCAAAATCCATCCAACACGGCCAAGTTGCCCTAACTTGGCCGTGTCTCTCATAATTTGGCCGTGTCCTTCAAGAACTCAAAGACCAAACCATTTCCAAAATTCATACCACAACCCTTTTAATCATCATCTTTGTTCATATTTATCAATTCCATATCACTTTAACATTTATATAACTTCATTATATCACCATAACAATCAATATATATACATCACTATAATCAATTACTCAAAATACCATTTCATTCATATCAAATCCTAACTCAACAATTCATCATCATCATCACAAATACCCCAAATTATCAACACTTAAATACCAATTCAACACAATTACATACTTCAATCTTTCATTTCCATCATCTTAAACACCAACCATACCTCAATCCAAAGAAACCCAAAACAAGAAGATAAAAACATATATATATATAATCAATAAAATCAACTCAAGAGAGAAGTACTTACTTGAATAGCTTGCCAAATCTTCAATATCCATTTGCAAGCCTCTTGATAACCTTAATCTTTGGTGTAATTAGAAGTAAAATCCCCTTTCTCTCTCTAGCTTCTCTCTCTCTCTCTCTCTCTCTCTCGTTTACTAAGAAGAAGGAGACGAAGGAGAAGAAGAAAGAACGTTCTCGTTCTTTCCTTCATCCTTATCATATATATATATATATATATAATAATAATAATAATAATAATAATAATGCAATTAAATCTCCTCCACACAAACTTCTTTTTGCTTTCCTCTTTATTTTCCTTTTTGTCCTTATTATCATTATTATTATTAACTAATCATACAAATATATATATATATACAACTCACTTTTCCTACACCATTTTATACCTCATATATATGTTACATTTTATAATTCCCATATCTTCTCTTCACTTCTTTTCTCTTACCCTTCAATACACACATTGAATCCAAATACAACAATAATCCCAACACTTTTAGGGTATATTTTAGGATATTACAATTCTCTCCCCCTTAAATAATTTCGTCCTCGAAATTATCCAGCATACTAACAACCCATTTAGAACAAATCACCATCTTAACTTCCATATGAAGATAATCGTATCGTACATTATAATTTTATCAACTCACATAACTTCTACTCTCCCCCTTAGAAATAATCATCTTCTCTGAATTTTCACAATTCATCAATGTATAGATATATATACCTTTATATCTTATTACTTTCTCAACAAAGCAATTAAGATAACTCATTACATTACCAATGAATTTTATCTTTGTATTAAAGTCAAATTATCACATTATCTCTTTATAGAT
This sequence comes from Garcia nutans, assembly GCA_947685225.1. NCBI lineage: Eukaryota > Viridiplantae > Streptophyta > Magnoliopsida > Malpighiales > Euphorbiaceae > Garcia > Garcia nutans. The sequence continues at coordinate 30,318,350 of CANTUV010000011.1, read as the reverse complement.
ATTCTTAACTTTAACTTCAAATATCAATATCTTAACATTGATTATTCCATTCTTACTATCACTTTCAAAATAACATTTACCAAATCTCAATGGATAACAATATTTTTAATTCCTTTAACTTACTTTTCACTTAATATAAATATTAATACCAAACTTTTAAACTTACTTAACAGATAAACAACATTTCTCTTTTCCTCATCAAACACAATTGATATAATTCAATTTATTTATATTCATTCATATGCCAGAATATTATATCATACACATTACCATTTAGATTCTACACTCCCAATACAACTGTACGTATTAAATCTCAATATTGACTTGCAACTTTAGCGAAATCTAGATCAATCGATCTATTACACACAATATACTAATATCTCAACCATATTTGATTCAATCCAACAATTATCTTATCCACATTTATCATTGGATTTTACAATATATACATATATATAACCTAATCTCATTAGATCAAACTTATATTCAAATTCTTGTCTTTTCAGATTCATATACTCAATCAATAGAAATCATACTTATAAATATACTTTTCATTATTACTATAAGTATATCATCATCTCTCATACTCATGCAAAGTATATCAATATAATCAACAACTATAGCTTCATAAACAAACTTTCCTTCGACCAGGTCGATAGTCCAAGTTCGGTTGCCCAACACAATGGGTCCGCTTGGTTCCACAGGAGGTAGACAAATCCGTTCCTTATCTTTTCACCATTTATTTCTCATAATCAATTAAGCATTTTACCTCATTTATAATTCATTTCCAACATCCTTGTCAATAATCATAGTTTTTCATCATATCAAAGTAGTATACACATATATCATTAACTATATTGAACATCTCATTATTCAATCATATTATCTAGACAAGCTTAAATCATATCTTTTAACCATGTTTATAGGAACATATTTATCCATCTCACCAAAACTGTACTACAATTATATTATCTCAGCTCTAACTCTGAAGATAATAAAACCAACTAATTAATCACACTAACCAACTCATATGACCATGATATATTAACAATCACACCTAGGATTTGTAAATCAATATTGTTCTTCTATTATTCGATTTCCAGCCATCACAATTATAAAGCTAGATTGTATCACAACAATTTATATATATACTTTAAACTTTTATTACACCAAGAGTTAACACCTTTTTAGTTTCATCTCAACCAGTTTACTTTTAATTATTTGATCATCATAACCTAACTCATGTTCCATAATATAATCTTTAACATTTTCTACACTCAACCGTCAATCAAATACAAATCTTGCACATATATCATTCATTACTCCATTTTCAATCCATCTCCTTTAAAAAAATTTTTTTTTAAAAAAAATACATTATTCTTTCCTTACAATTTCCTATTACACTTATACATAAAATATTTCCACACACAAATACTTTAAGTTCCCAAAACATCTTATGATAACCTGATTTAATTATTATCATAACAATTTCATAGCCCCATATTACCCAAATTCATTCTCATTTTCTATTTCATCACATAATCTATTCTACGAAAATTTAATCTTTATTAAATCCACTACTATATGCAATCTCATTTCTAATACCATTAAACATACAATGGTATAAAATAATAAACATATCATATATGCATTCATAAGTCACATTCATAATGTGACTCACTTCCCACCTTTCTTATATATATTCATGTCGAAAATTCCTCTTACATACTCTTTATATATATACACATAATTATGCAATTTATTAAATTTCTCTTTTGCATATAGTTTAGACAAATTTAATATTTATCACTTTCCTTGGACTATTATCATTCTCATACTTTTAACATAACTTAAATTATTCCTTAACTTCAATAAATATATACGCTCTACTTATAATATTATTTTACAAAGATCTTAATCACATATCCAATGTGATATCTTTCTCACATTTGTTTTTAAATACCTTTAACATATCTTTCCTACCCATTTTCTTCCTTTCCAAACAAATTACTTAAAGTAACTCATTTCCATTTACTCAATCTTTTTTTTTTCTAATCAAATTTTCCTATTATCAATCTCATTCCCCAATTCATAATACTTTCATGTGCACTACTATTCATTTCATATATCTCATGTATTGAATACATTAAACTATCAATATCTAAATAATCTTTATCTACATTCCATTATAACCATAAGTTCTCAACTTATTAGTTTACTTAAACTTCCATTTATTCATCTCATTCTCTTAATATCAATCTTAAAACATCTTGTATATATATACTACTAAGCAACATCAAACATATATGTTTCACCATTACCAAGCTCATTCCAAAAATTTAAGTATCATATATTATCACCATTTACAAGAGCTTTTACAATATTCAAACATATCACATTTCTAACATTGAAATCACCATGTTTGCACTAAATTAACAATACAATCAACACCAATATCTCTTTATATTTAACCAACATCATCTCTTTTTCCTCTTAAGCAAACCTTAGTTTTTCATGTCCATACCTTAAATTATCATAATTAATCTATACCAATCAACTCATTCAATAATCCACTGTAATCTTTTCATTTAAACCATATATCTTTCCATATTACTCATCCAGCAATATTTCCTCTTTCTAGAAATCTAAACATAAGTTTATTAGAAAGAGGTTCAAATAATAGAGGAAAGATTACATACTTTAATCTAAATTCTGTTTTTAACTCATTTCCAACTTTATTCTTTTAGCCATTTCCTTATATGTCATACACATGTCAACAATTACACTTTTACTTATAAATTCCATATCATTTCTTTACATCACAATCACTTTTCAATTATCAATTTTTTTAAAATTTTACTTTCATATGAAACCTCATTTACATACTATCATTTATCTCATGTAATCCAAATACATCACAATTCACATAATGCCACGTTTGAGACCAACCTAGATGTGAATGCATATGCATATCTTACCAATTGCATTTCAAAACTCTTCTTTTTGATTCTCATTTAAATTTTTCAAAAATTTTCTTTTTAATTTCACTTAGGCCGAGAATTTCAAACCTAAGCTCTGATACCAAAATAATTGTAACACCCTGATACTCCATATAAGTACCATACATATACCTAGTATACATACAATACATATATGTAGTATCAGAATGTCACGTAAATTTTCAGTTTATTTACCTTTAACCGAATTCATAAAATTTTACATTACTTTGAAACACATTTATAAAATCATTGCTCTTATTAAAAATGCAACATAATTAAAATCATATATGTATGCATCACCTTCTAGTTGGTCTCGAGACACCCTTACTCTTCTCGTGGCACCACAGCTAAACTTCCAAATTAACCTCATAAATACCTGAGCGATTAAACATCCGCGCTAAGCCCGAGAGCTTAGTAGTACTAAATAAAACAATAATAAAAATAAACTTTGCCAAAAGAATCATACCTTAAATTTTTAGCATTTAGTTTTATTGTTTCCTTACCACGTATTCCTTTCTCAATGCATTCTTCAGAAGTTCTCACTATCTTTGCAAATTTGATATATAATTACATGGAACATTCATAACACAATTCTTGCCCTTTCTATTTCATATATATATATATAACATACATCATTTTAACAAAACACCATTCAATGATCTATCCAAATTTTCATAATAGCAATTCTCACAAATTCCACCTTCATATACATTTTACACATCATACAACATGTTCATAAGCCCATATCTCAACAAAGTCCCTCAAAACACATGCCTCTTCAATACATCAATGCACATATTACAAAATCATACTTCATAACATCATTTTATTCACAATTCATCAAGCATGAATCACATTGACAACAAAGACAGACTTGGGCCCAAACAACATACTAATATGCCATTCAATTTTCAGAGTAATGCTTTGGTTTAATTATCACATTTATCATTATCGTAGACCCAACTAGGCTTCAAGGATTAGGTTCAACCAAGCTTCAAGGGGAGCAAAGCATGCTAAGCTTCAACCCAACTTGGCTTCAAGAACCAATCCAACCTAGCTTCAAGGGTGGTAACATCTCAATTAGGCTTCAAGGATTTAATCCAACCTAACTTCAAGAGATTGTTACACTTCTTAGGCATGCCACCAACAACAAACTCTGAAAATGGAATAACACATTAGTCACACAACTCATTTATCAATTTTATTCTCAATTGAATTATCATAACCAATAACAATGGTTCACATTTTATTTGAATCATCATAGCCAATCACAATGGCTTCATCACATCACATTAAAATCACCATAGCCAATAACAATGGCTCACATCTCATTTGAATCATCATAGCCAATAACAATGGCTTCATATTTCATTTGATTTCAACTCACATTTCATCTGTCATCACAATATCACATATTTTATATTTCATGCTTCATCACAACATCACATCATTCATATAACACATTACAATTTACAAAGCATAGAACATAACATTATTCATATAGTATCATCAAATCATATTGATCAATTCATCACTCAAGTATACATGATCATTATATCTTCCACATTTCCTATACCATCATTGTTAGATACATCACACTTTACATTATTCATGGATTTATAATCTTCTATATACTTTTGGTTGGATCATTATTGTTTTAAGTGTGTTTAGGTACCAAAAGACCCTTTTAAAGATCCAACAATATAAGAAGAATATATAACAATGTAAGGACAAAGAATAAAACATTACTTAACACATTTGAGGGACACGGGCAGCACACTTGAGGGACACGGCCAAGCTTGTGGCCGTGTCTCTCAACACAATTTTGGCAGTAGCGAACACGGGCATGGGACACGACCAAGCTTGTGGCCGTGTCTCTCATCACAATTTCAAACAGACTCAGACACGGGCAGAGGACACGGCCGTGTCTCTCAACAAAAGTCAGGCAGTAGCAAACACATTCAAGGGACACGGCCAAGCTTGTGGCCGTGTCTCTCCAAAATCCATCCAACACGGCCAAGTTGCCCTAACTTGGCCGTGTCTCTCATAATTTGGCCGTGTCCTTCAAGAACTCAAAGACCAAACCATTTCCAAAATTCATACCACAACCCTTTTAATCATCATCTTTGTTCATATTTATCAATTCCATATCACTTTAACATTTATATAACTTCATTATATCACCATAACAATCAATATATATACATCACTATAATCAATTACTCAAAATACCATTTCATTCATATCAAATCCTAACTCAACAATTCATCATCATCATCACAAATACCCCAAATTATCAACACTTAAATACCAATTCAACACAATTACATACTTTAATCTTTCATTTCCATCATCTTAAACACCAACCATACCTCAATCCAAAGAAACCCAAAACAAGAAGATAAAAACATATATATATATAATCAATAAAATCAACTCAAGAGAGAAGTACTTACTTGAATAGCTTGCCAAATCTTCAATATCCATTTGCAAGCCTCTTGATAACCTTAATCTTTGGTGTAATTAGAAGTAAAATCCCCTTTCTCTCTCTAGCTTCTCTCTCTCTCTCTCTCTCTCTCGTTTACTAAGAAGAAGGAGACGAAGGAGAAGAAGAAAGAACGTTCTCGTTCTTTCCTTCATCCTTATCATATATATATATATATATAATAATAATAATAATAATAATAATGCAATTAAATCTCCTCCACACAAACTTCTTTTTGCTTTCCTCTTTATTTTCCTTTTTGTCCTTATTATCATTATTATTATTAACTAATCATACAAATATATATATATATACAACTCACTTTTCCTACACCATTTTATACCTCATATATATGTTACATTTTATAATTCCCATATCTTCTCTTCACTTCTTTTCTCTTACCCTTCAATACACACATTGAATCCAAATACAACAATAATCCCAACACTTTTAGGGTATATTTTAGGATATTACACGTTTGATCATGAGGCTGGACCTTCTTTTACTCCCCCTTCGTTTGCTCATTCTAGCCTGCCAGTTATGCCATCTCATCCGCAGGGTATTGATATGAATTACCTGGTAAGTTCCTTATTTCATAATAGTTTATGCTATATGTATGCATGATTATGTATGCTCTTACCTTTTCTTTCTTGGCTCACAGTGGATGCTTGAAGAATAAAACAAGAAGCTTCAAGAAGAGTTAGCTGCAAGTCGTCAGCAGGTTTCTCATTTTGAAAGTTTATATCATCAATCCGAACAAAATTTTTGAGACTTCCGATTTCAAGGAATGAGGGATCCCGATGCTTCTTCATCGAGAGGCCCCCAGGCTAATGACCCTGAGATCCTTTCGTCTGCTTCTGATGAGGACCATGAAACATTGAAACTCCAAGGCAATAAGGATTTTATTACTTCTGCTTCGGATGATCCCGGGATGAGTAATTTGCCCCCTCCTCCAACAGGCAACGACTTTTTCAAGTCTTTATTTGATGACCTACCACCACCCTCTTAGTGATATGTAAATATTGAAACAATTGTAAAACATTGTACAATAATGAAAAATATACAATTTTCCTCTTTACTATAATCTTTTTTTTTTCGTTACTACCATTTTTTATTTTATTTATTATTTTTTATATATATAATACATCATAATTAATATCCACTTCTTTTGTTAAACCAAATCCAAAATGGAAAAAGAAATTGTGACCACTTCCTTTCCTTGTGCCATATGGTCTTATCCTTTTCCATCATCTTTTCCATTTCACTTTTGGAAAAGGTTTATTTTCTTCTATATAAATCACCTTGCATGCCATATTTCAATTTATAAGCCAAGAATCTCTCTTCCAAAGTGAATACTCTTTCTTTAGTAATTTTGGTTTCCCTTTATTCATCAACCATGACCGATCACCATTTAAAGAAAATAAAAATTCTATTTAAGAATATGGATGCCAACCATTGGAAGCAAATTTCATGGTCAAAGCTTGATGTTTTAAAATGCTTTCAAAATGTCAAATTGGACCACTCCTTTTTACATGCCGCGGCTTCCTTGTGGAATACAGATTCCAGGGTGTTTAAAATTAATGGCTTTGAAATGTGTCCCTTGATTGAAGAATTTGAGGCCATCCTTGGACATCCCAATAATTAGCAAATGGTGTTACCCACATTGATTTCCAAAACTCAACAGAAGATGCAAATGTTATTTCAAATTCTGAAACCCGAGATTCTTCAGTTGATGAGAGGTGAAAAAATTCTTCTTGCTCCTTTGATTGACTTTTGTTTTTCTCATTTGGCTCTTACTAAGGTTTGGGGACGCATGCTTTATCTTTGCTTGCTCGGCCAATTCTTACTTGTTTCTTCTGACAGCAATATTGACCCACGAGTATTGGATATCATGGATCAAATGGAAGGAGGCTTATCACCGGTACCTGTGATCTTAGCCGAAACCTTAGTTGGATTAGATCGATTTAAATCAGGAATGTCAAAGAGACTGACCAAGAGCCCATTGCTGCTTCAGGTAATTACCTAAACTGCCCTTCCAGGTTTTCAATTTAGTTTTTTTTATTACTCTAATTTTTGCCTAGTCCGCCCATGTGGGTTTTTGGAACTAGTGAGCTGTCCTAATTTTGCCTAAGCTGCCCTTGTGGGTTTTCAACTTAGTGGACCTCTTTTTTTTTTCTTTCTTCGCAGATTTGGCTTCAGGAACGTCTTTGTTTGCTTGATACTCCCTCCTAATTTTTGCCCCTGCCTCGTCATCATTCTGCTAGGAAGCTACTCCACCCAGCTTCTTCATATGCTGACTGGGTTGACTGGATCCACTCACGTTCTGATGTCAATATCCATTGGTTGGTACTTTGGTGGAAGATTTCTCATATTACCATGCGGACATACTTGATGTACATTCATCTTGCTGCACTTCGTCAAGGTACATACTCTGATCCTCATCGACTTGGGCGTCAATATGGAGCTGAGCATCATGATTCTGATTTTTTTCTTGACCTAGACATGCCTTGCTTGACTGAAGCCTACTTGGACCGGCTGAGGCAAAGCTGGCCTGCACGTTACACTTATCGACTACCATAGATTTTACATTTGTCAATTCATAAAGTGTTTTGTTAGGATGGAAAATAACTAAAGTAATAAAAGATGCTTCTTTTCCATTGATAATTTGTCATCACCTTTTGCAATTATGATTACTTAATTCATCCATGTCTCTTCATATACTCATAACAGTACACAAAGAGCAATTTAATCATTAACTCCGTTTTATTAAATTAGGGAACAACCAAACATAAAGCCTGCATACACAAGATTACTCTTGTTTCCAATCAGACCTTTCGGGTTTTCTAATTGATGATTTTCTCTCATTAGCCCTAATTGTTGCCTAGCCCGCCCTTTCAGGTTTTCGGAACTAGCGGACTGCTCTAACTTTTGCCTAGGCCGCCCTTTGTGGGTTTTCAACCTAGCGAGCTCTCTCTTTTTCATTTTTCATACATAAAACCTCTTCAACCTGTCAATGTTTACTGGTTCACTAAATTCGTTCCCATCCATGTCTAATAACTTCACCGCACCTTTGTTCATGACTTGTTTCACGACATATGGTCCTTCCCAGCTAGGTCTGAACTTCCCTCTTGGATCAGATACATTAGGCTTACATTGCTTCAATACCAAATCCCCAACCCTGAATCTTTGAATTTTGACCCTTCTATTATAGGCCCAAGCTATCTTCTTTTGAAACAGTTGGTGATGATACAGTGCCTTTAGCCTTCTCTCTTCTAAAAGGGCTAACTGAGTGTATCTGCTTGTTACCCATTCTGTTTCAGGCAGCTCCGCTTCCAAGACTATTCTCAATGACTTGATCTCAATTTCAATTGGCAATACTGCTTCCATCCCATAAACCAAAGAGAACGGTGTCATTCCAATAGTTGTTCACACACTCATCCTATATCCCCATAAAGCAAAGGGAAGCATCTCTAACCAATCCCTGTAAGTCTTGGTCATTTTGGACAGAATTTACTTAAATGTCTTGTTTGTTACTTCCACTGTACCATTAGCCTTTTGTCTATAAGGAGAGGATTAGTGATGATGGATTTGGTACTTGGAGAATAAATCCTTAACTACTCCTTGAAACTGTACCCCATTGTCTGATATCACACTGTGCGGGACCCCACATCTGCAGATGATATTCTTTTCGATAAACCTAGCCATTTGACTTCCACCCAGCTTGTTGAAGGATTCGGCTTCAACCCATTTTGAAAAATAATCAACTGCTACCACAATAAAACGGTGTCCGTTTGAAGCTGTCAGATGTATCTCTCATATTATGTCAATACCCCAGGTGGCAAAGGGCCAGGGTGAAGACATTGAATGCAGTTCTTCAAGAGGCATATAATTCAAGTCACCGTACATCTGACGTTGTTTGCACTTCTTGACAAACTCAATACAGTCTCTCTCCATGGTCAACCAATAGTAACCTTGTCGAACAATCTTCTTAACTAGGGCCAAACCACTCATGTGCGGACCGCAACTTCCTGCATGTACTTCTGACATGATGCTCCACTTCGGGCTTTCTTAAGCATCTCAAATGCACCCCATCGGGCCATCTTCGATATAACTCCCCATCGAATGTGGTGTATTGCAATGACCACCACCTTACGGCCCTTCTCTCTTTCTTTGTTGCCCCCGGCGGGTATTCTCTTTCCTCCAAAAATCTCCTTATAGTATCATACCATGCATCATGGTCTGTATCAATTTCCATGATTGTTTTATATTCATAGCAAGGAGTTGATGAACTAGTTAAGACCAGAGGCTTAAGGAATAAGCTAACAGGATTTTCCCATACCGAAGCCAATGTGGCTAGGGCATCAGCCATCTGATTTTCTTCTCTTGATAAGTGTATAAACCTACACTCCTTAAAATTCTTCTTTATCATGGTCAGGTAATGATGGTATGGTTTCAATTTTTCTTCTTTCAACTCCCACTCTCCATTTACTTGGGATACTACTAACAACGAATCACCATAAACTTCCACCTTATCTACCTTCATAATCATTAGGGTTTCCAAATCGAAAATACAAGCTTCGTACTCCACCATATTATTGGTCGCCCTAAATTTCAACTTTTTGGCTAAAGGGATGAGTTCCCCTTCGGGTGATTCTAGTATAACTCCCAAACCTGCTCCTTTCCTGTTTGCTGCTCCATCAAAATACATTTTCCACCCTTGTACTTCAATTTCTTCTAAATGTTCATCTGGAAATTCCAAGATTACCTCTTCACTTTCTGGTAATGGTTGTTGAGCCAGAAATTCTGCCACCGCTCTACCTTTGATTGTTTTTCTGGTTACATACTCTATCTCAAATTCTTCTAGTATTATCAACCATAGACCATATTTCCCAATTAAAGAGGGTGTCTCCTTTAAGTATTTCATTGGATCCAACTTGGAAATTGCTTGCACACTATATGATTGAAAGTAATGCCGCAACTTCTTAGAAGACCAAACCACGGCTATACATGTCTTTTCAATAATACTATACTTAATTTCATAAGGTAGGAGCTTTCTACTTAAGTAGTAAACGGCATGCTCAATCCCCGACTCATCTGCTTGGGCTAGCATGGCTCCTATCGACTCTTCTTCTACTGCTAAGTATAGTAATAGAGGTTTGCCGGGTTTGGGTGGTTTCAAAATAGGTGGATTCAACAAACACTCTTTTATTCGATCAAATCCCTTTTGACATTCTTCGTTCCATACGACCGGCTGATTCTTCCTAAGCAACTTGAAGATAGGCTCATAGATTGTTGTGAGCTTTGCTATAAATCTACTAATGTACTGTAGTTTACCAATGAATCCCCGAACTTCTCTCTTCGTCTTAGGGGCCGACATATCCCTGATTGCTTTGACTTTTTCAGGATCTATCTCGATGCCATTCGGGCCAATTACATGTCCCAACAATTTACCTGAGGTAACACCGAATACACACTTCTTCGGGTTTAATCTTAGCTTATACTTCAAAGCTCTATCAAAGAATAATTCTAAATTCTGGAAGTATTGGTCCCTTGTATCCGACTTAACCATCATATCATCAACATATACTTCAACTTCTTTGTGTATCATGTCATGAAATAATGTGGTGGCGATCATTTGGTAAGTTGCTCCAGCATTCTTTAAGCCGAAAGGCATCACCCTATAACAAAATATACCCCATGTAGTAGTGAAGGCAGTTTTGGCTTTATCCTCTTGGGTCATTAACACTTGATTCTATCCGGAAAATCCATCCACAAATGAGTGTAGCACGCTAGAGGCGGCACTATCAATGAGTACATCTATATGAGGTAAAGGAAAATCATCCTTAGGGGAAGCCTTGTTTAAATCTCTATAGTCCACACAAACCCTTATCCTCCCATCTTTCTTTGTCACAGGTACTATGTTGGCTAGCCAATCTGGGTATTCTATCACTTCAAGGAACTTCACTTGTATTTGCTTAGTGACCTCTTCTTTAACCATTTCAGCCCACTCAGGTCTTAATCGTCTAAGCTTTTGTTTGACAGGTTTAATGTGAGTGTAAGTAGGAATATGATGCTTGGCTATGTCTCGATCTATTCCAGGCATATCCTCATAAGACCAAGCAAACACTTCTTCATATTTTTTAAATATCTTTTCAAATCTCTCTCTCTCATCAGGAGTAAGGTCTGATGCTATGCTAATGTTTTTAGGATTTTCAATTGTTCCCAAATTTAATGGTTGTGTGTTAACAGAATTAATATTAAAGATGCTCATGTAACTGCTATTTGAATGTATGCAACCATTAGGAGAAACATCACACAAGTAAGCAAAATCAGACTTTATTGCATTCATTTTGGAAAAGAAAACATCATCATCCTCATACAAAGCAGACAAATTAAAATCAAAATCAAAATCATTATTCTCAGAATCATAAAGCAGGATGTCTTCAAACTTTTCTTCAACCAGGGCAGCAATCTCTTCTGGAGTCTTCTCGGCTTTCAGGGCAGCTTCATTCTTCTCTTTTTTGATTGACAGGGTGAGCTCTTTCTTCACTTGCTCCACTAGCTCAGCAACATCTGCAAAAATTTCAAAACCGGGGATTAACTTACCCATGAATATGATTGGCTCAGGCTTCCCTTGGAGTGGTCCCATATCTGGAGCTTTGACAAAGATCTCTTCAGGTGGTGGGAAGCTCATCTTCTCACTCTTCTTTGACTGAACATTGTCGTCTTCATCATATCCTAACCCCTTCTTGGATGTTTGAGTTCTAAAATCTGGAAACTTTGTCAAACTGACCTTACCCTTTCCAAGACCAGCTCCGGGAAGGTAGTTCATGTTCTTCATCATATTCAAGACTTTGGAGTCCACTACTTCATCATTAAAAATTGCAACCACTTGAAAACCATTGAGAGGCCTTTCAACCATTAGGGCGTTAACAATTTCATTATCTTCAGATTCAATGACCACTGTCTCATTTCCGTTGGGAAATTTGATCTTTTGATGAAGGGTGGAAGGAACTCCGCTAAGAGGATGAAACCATGGTTGCCCCAAGAGTAAAGCAAAGGTAACTAGTATGTCTAAAACAACAAACTCCATAATAGATTCAATTGGACCAACCTTGACAGCCGCTTTAAAAGTCCCTTCGGCATGCCTCTTAGTATTGTCATAAGCACGAATTGTCACCTCGGTTGGGTTTAAATCTCTTGTTGACATGGCTAGCTTTAGTAGTATGTTAAGTGGGCAAACATTTATGGCGGACCCATCATCGACCATTACACAAGGAGTGTAATATCCTCAAGTATGCCTTAGAAGTTTTGATTTTGTAGTTGGTTTTAAATGTGATTGAATGTATATGTTATTTGATAAGAAAAGAAATTGGAAGAGAATGTTTATGCATATGTGTTTTGGGAAAGAAAAGAGGGTTTAGAGAGAAGTGTATATGTTGTTTATATGATGATATATATAACATATAAGTTGGTCAAAGGAAGAGTCAAGGTGATGGTTAGTGGAAGAGGATATTTATGTGGGATATGTGAAATTACATGAATGGGCACATAAGAGACAAAAGTTAAGTTAAAAGGATGAAGGGCATTTTAGTAATAATTCTTTTGATTTGTGTGGTGGAAATTAAAGGAGAGGTTGACTTTTATTTGTGGATCAAATTTCTCCTCCTTTCATTTTGGTGTGCCGGCCATGGAAGAAAAGAGAGAGGAAGAGAGGTGTTCTTGATGCTAGAACCAAATTGAAGAAGGAATCAAGAGATTTGGTTAAAGATTTGTGGAATTTCTTCATTTAAGGTAAGTACTTTCTTATTCTCCTTTGTTATTTTTGAATTGGGTGTTTGAGGTGAGTTATGATTTGTTATTATCATAATTAAGTGTGTTTGAGATGGGTTTGTAAGTGTTGAGATTGATTGTAAGAAAAGAGGTTAAATTGGTGTTGGTTTTGGTTTTAAAGTGATAAATTAAATGGTTGTTGATATTGAAAGAACAAGAATGATGTTGGTTTTAGGGTTTTGAAGTGATAAGTGAGTAAATGTATGGTTAATGTGAATATTGTGCTATACATGCAAAATAAGTGTTAGTGACTTTGATGAGGTCTATTTGAATAAGTTTATGTTGTGTGTTATGTGTTTTGGTTCATTGCAAAGAGATGTGGCTATGTTTAGGGTTTTGTAAGAGAGACCCGTAATTTGGGGCGGTCGCTACAATGTTAAGTGCGGTCGCTATTATATGAAGTGCGGTCGCGACTTAGGTCGGACTTCTGACAGCGAAACCTACTGTGTTAGGGTTCATCTTTTGATTGTGAAGGGCGGTCGCGACTTAGGTCGGGCTTCTGACCGCGAAACCTACTGTGATAAGGTTCCATCTTTCGATTGTGTATAGCGGTCGTACCCTGGTTTGTAGCGACCGCGAGTAATGTTATGTTCTGTTTTATTTGAAATAACCTAATCCTACAATAAGATCCTCAAACACATGTTAAATAAATCATCCAATTGAGTTGTCAAGGATCACAATAAAGATAATTCTTAATGAATGTGTAATGTGTTGGATTATGTATACTTGAGTGATGAAGTGTTATAATGTGATTAATATTATGACTTGTATAGTGTGGAAGAAATGAGGATCATTCACAAAGGTATGTGCAATGCAATTTATTATTATAATTACTTTTATGATGAATTACCTTGGTGTAAATTTAGACATAAAGAGATGTGAAACTAATGTTTTGAGTTATAATGAGGTGAATGAGATGATTGAATAATAATGCATTTGTTAGTTAATGTAATTGATGTTGTATATTCATATGATGAATCAAATGTGATATGAAGCCATTGTGATTGGCTATGATGATTCAATTGAAATGGAAATTGATAATGGAATAAGTGTGTACCTAATGTGTTGATTCAACTTTCAGAGTCCTGTTTTGATGGCATGCCTATGAACCATTGGATAGGTGAAATGGGAGGCCCGTAAACCGATTCCAATTGGTAATTATGATATGAATTCCTGGATAGGCGAAATGGGAGGCCCGTAAACCGATTCCAGATGAGAAATGTGAAAATGGAATGATGGTGAAATGGGAGGCCCGTAAACCACTTCCATTTGTAACAGTTTAGCCGGGTTGAGGATCTCCTCATGTTAATGGGTTGATGGTCCAAGAGACTGGGTCTGTTACACTATCCATGGATAGAGATATGATACATGTTGCCTACGGGCTTGATTATTGTGAATATGATCAAAGCAGTTGACTCTGAACTTTGAATAACATATTAGTGTTTTTGGGCCCGGGTCTGTCTTTGTTTTCAATGTGTTATATAAAGGTTGAACTAAATGAGTAATGAGATCTATGATTACCTTTGTTGGAAATGTGATTCTTAAGTGGTGAATTGTGAATAAATAATAACATGAAATGTTATGAATTATGACATGTTAATGGGTGTATTGATATATTGATTGTGAATATTAGTGATGGATCTGTGATTGGTGATAATGATACGTATTTATGTAGATAACATATTAAATTAGAAGAGACATATGAAAGGTGCAATTAAGAATGAAAATACAAACATGCTAAGAAATTATAAGTACTTAGTATTAATATATCTTGTTATGTTGGAATTTATATATTGTATGTTTATATGTTATTTGTACTACTAAGCTCTCGGGCTTAGCGCGGTTGTGTAATCGCGCAGGTGACTAGGTGGAAGATATGAAGTATTTCGGTAAGCCACGAGAAGAGTATGAGTTTGTCGAGACCAACTAGAGGGTGATGCATACATGTATATCTTTTGAATTATAATGTAATTCTTTTTATGAAGCATATTCAGTTGTATAAAGGAAATTTTGATAAATGTAAGATTAATATATATGTAAGGTCATTAAAGTATAATGATTTCGTAAATGTTTCTTTCAATTAATGTATTGTGATTTGAACACTGTTAAAGGATTTTCTTAAATAGCGACGAAAAGTGACATTCTTATGCTTTATATATGTACTGTATGTATGCTAGGTATATGTATAGTATTTATATGGAGTATCGGGGTGTTACATTTATTTTGGTATCAGAGCTTAGGTTCGAGATTCTCGGCCTAAGTGAAATTAAAAAGAAAAAGTTTTGAAATGCTTAAAATGAATTAAAAAGAAGAGTTTTGAAAAGTTTAAATGGAAGTAAAGAGGAAAAGTTTGGAAATGGAATTTGTAATACATGCATATGCATTCACACCTAGGTTGGTCTCGGATGTGGCATTATGTGAATTGTAATGTAATTGAACTAGATGAGATGAGATGAATAATAACATGTGGATAAAGTTCTGCATGAGAGGAAAATTAAAGAAAGCAAATATTGAATTATTGCTTATTGAGATGTGGATGTAATATAAAGAAATAAATAGATAGATAGGTTATTAATTGATGAGAATCTGGTGAAATATTAAGTGAGTTGATCGATATAAACAAAATGTATGTGGATAATTCTAAAATTATGAATAAGATAAATTGATATATATATATATCAATGATGATATATGAAATGTGAAAGGTATGATGATCATTGAAAAAGTTTGTGTAATGCCATTGATTATGTACATTTGAGTGATGTGGTTTGAAATGACTGAGGCATGTTTGCCTAATTTGATTATGAGAATGAAATGAATTGAGAAAGTAATGTTTAAAAGATATAAATGAATGAACCTGTCTGCCTTCTGCGGACCCCTGAGATTGGCAGTGGCTTGAGGCCCAGTGGGCAACCGACCTGGTTGGGGGAAGGTTCATATATGAGATCATGATTGTTGATTTAAAATGAACTTTGATTATAATATTAAATACTTGTTGGGTTATGTGTGTTTATGTTGAATGAGTATAATGGATGATGATATAACTATTGAAACAATGAAATGAGACATTTGTAAATATGAGCTTTATTGGTTGAATGCATAACATGAATATTGATATTGTTTTTATTGTTATGGTAATGCAACATTGTGATTTTAATGTTAAAAGTGTAATATGTTTGAATATGGTGAAGGCTCATGGTAATGGTGGTAATATGTGATATACATATATAAAATGTTTTGTTTTGATGTTATACTATGGTTTATATATGAGTTTTAAAGCTGATATTACTAACGTAAGGTTAGTAAATTAAATTTCAATAAAAGAATACTTGAATAGTGAAAGTTTAATGTATAGTATGTATATGATCTTTGTGGAATAAATAATGTTACATATTAAAAATGATTTACAAATATGTAATTTGATGAATTAAAAGTTTGACAAGTGATGAAATAGTCATGATAATGTTGACTACTTGAAATGTGATAAAGTGATGTAATATGTTAGTGATCAAGGATTGAGTTGATCACTTGAGAATGTAATGTACGCATAGTATTGTGTGTTTGTAACCTATACAACTACATATCTATTAATATTGAGAATGATTACACTTGCATTGACAGATTTGTGCGAAGTAAGGTCATGTGATAAGATTGATAGTAAGAATTGTATTGAACAACGTTGATTCAAGAAACTGAGAATTGTGATAATTAGACTTGGAAATTGTATAGAGGTTATTGGGCTCAATGTGTAGATGATTGGATGTAATATGTATATATATGTGGAATGGTAAACAAATGGATATAAAGATGGTATATTAAATGCATTTAAAAAAAAAAAATAATAATAAAGGTGAGAGAGATGTCACCTTAGTATTGTGATTAAGATTTTGTGAAATATTATTATGGTTAGAGTGTATGTATGTGTGGAGTTGATAAACAATTAAAGCATATCAAAAAAAAAAAAAAGGATAAGAATGATGTTGTGCAATGAAAGTAATAAATGTTAAATTGTGTTGATGATATGTAAAAGAGGAATTAAATATAATTGTATGATTATGTGTATATATGTAAGAAATGTGGAAAGCAAGTCACATTGTGAATGTGACCTTTGAATGTAAATGGGATATAATTACTTGTCTAGTGGTATGGAGAATGATATGGCATGTATTAGTGGACCTATGAGAGATTAGGTCTTGATCTATGCAGAGTTCGACTATGAGATGAAATGAAGAGTGAGAAAGGATTCGAATAACACTGGATGATGAATGGTTATGATAATAATTGAGCTAGACTATTATATTATGTTTTCTGGTTCAAGGATTATGCACGTGAAAATATTATATGTATATGTGTAAAATATGAAGGGAAGTATAATGTATGAAAAGTTTTACAAGAGATAGATTAGAAGTGGAGTAATAAATGAATTTGTATATGATTGAATGTTGTGCATAAAGATGTTATAAATAATATTGTTGATGTAAGTTAGGCTAATGATGATCTTATGATCAAGAGTAAATTGTTTTGGAACAAAGTTGAATTATGTTAACTTTTGGGAATAGCAAAGGTATAGAGAAGGAATATGTAAACTTAGTACTGTAATTGGAAATGTTTGAAGAAGAATAATAGAGAAGCAATATTGATTTATAAACTACAGACGTGATTATTAAAATACTCCGGCCGTATGGTTTGTTAGTGTAATTGGCTGGTTAATTTTGTTCTCAGCAGATTTGGGTCTGAGATAATATGATTATAGTATTATGTGGGTGAGTTTGATAATTTTGTTTTAAGAAACATGGTTAGAAGTTATGAATGGTAAAGTTATATCTTATCAGTTCTATATTAGAAATTTGTTTATAATTATAAAAAGTATGGAAAGAGAAGAGAACTGTGTAAATGTTTTGAATCATGGAGAATAGATAGAAAAGTGATTATGTATATATAGTAATGATATGATAATGTGAGGAAATGATAATGGGAGAAATTATGAGATATAATTGAAAATGTTATTGAATATATTTTTGTATAAGATGAATTAATGGATAGAAATAATGTTAAATGAATGACCTATGGGTGATAATTATAGTATGAGAATTATGTGAGATTACACCGCTATTATATAAGCAAAATATATATATATATATGGATATGGAAAGATAATTTAAAGAGATTTGTTATTAATGAGGATAGTCTCAAAAAGTTGAACGGATGGATCCTGAGGGATTAGAATTTGAGAATAAGTTTGACCTAATTGAATTAGGTCATGTATATTGAGATATGGTTATATTATGATAGCTAGATCGATTGATCTAAATTTTGCTAAGATTGCGAATTAATATTATCGAGATTTAATATGTATAGTTATGCTAAGAGTATAAGATATGTATGATAATGTATATAAGAGGTAATATGCTGATACATAAATGAGTTATGAATGGGGAAAAGATGTTTGAATTATAGGGAAGAGTAAAAGTTATGTGATTTAAGGAAATCATAATGTAAGAATATGATTATCTTCATATGGATATTAAGATGGTGATTTGTTATAATGGGTTGTTATTGTGATGGATAATTTCGAGGACGAAATTTCTTTTTAGAGGGGGAGAATTGTAATATCCTCAAGTATGCCTTAGAAGTTTTGATTTTGTAGTTGGTTTTAAATGTGATTGAATGTATATGTTATTTGATAAGAAAAGAAATTGGAAGAGAATGTTTATGCATATGTGTTTTGGGAAAGAAAAGAGGGTTTAGAGAGAAGTGTATATGTTGTTTATATGATGATATATATAACATATAAGTTGGTCAAAGGAAGAGTCAAGGTGATGGTTAGTGGAAGAGGATATTTATGTGGGATATGTGAAATTACATGAATGGGCACATAAGAGACAAAAGTTAAGTTAAAAGGATGAAGGGCATTTTAGTAATAATTCTTTTGATTTGTGTGGTGGAAATTAAAGGAGAGGTTGACTTTTATTTGTGGATCAAATTTCTCCTCCTTTCATTTTGGTGTGCCGGCCATGGAAGAAAAGAGAGAGGAAGAGAGGTGTTCTTGATGCTAGAACCAAATTGAAGAAGGAATCAAGAGATTTGGTTAAAGATTTGTGGAATTTCTTCATTTAAGGTAAGTACTTTCTTATTCTCCTTTGTTATTTTTGAATTGGGTGTTTGAGGTGAGTTATGATTTGTTATTATCATAATTAAGTGTGTTTGAGATGGGTTTGTAAGTGTTGAGATTGATTGTAAGAAAAGAGGTTAAATTGGTGTTGGTTTTGGTTTTAAAGTGATAAATTAAATGGTTGTTGATATTGAAAGAACAAGAATGATGTTGGTTTTAGGGTTTTGAAGTGATAAGTGAGTAAATGTATGGTTAATGTGAATATTGTGCTATACATGCAAAATAAGTGTTAGTGACTTTGATGAGGTCTATTTGAATAAGTTTATGTTGTGTGTTATGTGTTTTGGTTCATTGCAAAGAGATGTGGCTATGTTTAGGGTTTTGTAAGAGAGACCCGTAATTTGGGGCGGTCGCTATAATGTTAAGTGCGGTCGCTATTATATGAAGTGCGGTCGCGACTTAGGTCGGACTTCTGACAGCGAAACCTACTGTGTTAGGGTTCATCTTTTGATTGTGAAGGGCGGTCGCGACTTAGGTCGGGCTTCTGACCGCGAAACCTACTGTGATAAGGTTCCATCTTTCGATTGTGTATAGCGGTCGTACCCTGGTTTGTAGCGACCGCGAGTAATGTTATGTTCTGTTTTATTTGAAATAACCTAATCCTACAATAAGATCCTCAAACACATGTTAAATAAATCATCCAATTGAGTTGTCAAGGATCACAATAAAGATAATTCTTAATGAATGTGTAATGTGTTGGATTATGTATACTTGAGTGATGAAGTGTTATAATGTGATTAATATTATGACTTGTATAGTGTGGAAGAAATGAGGATCATTCACAAAGGTATGTGCAATGCAATTTATTATTATAATTACTTTTATGATGAATTACCTTGGTGTAAATTTAGACATAAAGAGATGTGAAACTAATGTTTTGAGTTATAATGAGGTGAATGAGATGATTGAATAATAATGCATTTGTTAGTTAATGTAATTGATGTTGTATATTCATATGATGAATCAAATGTGATATGAAGCCATTGTGATTGGCTATGATGATTCAATTGAAATGGAAATTGATAATGGAATAAGTGTGTACCTAATGTGTTGATTCAACTTTCAGAGTCCTGTTTTGATGGCATGCCTATGAACCATTGGATAGGTGAAATGGGAGGCCCGTAAACCGATTCCAATTGGTAATTATGATATGAATTCCTGGATAGGCGAAATGGGAGGCCCGTAAGCCGATTCCAGATGAGAAATGTGAAAATGGAATGATGGTGAAATGGGAGGCCCGTAAACCACTTCCATTTGTAACAGTTTAGCCGGGTTGAGGATCTCCTCATGTTAATGGGTTGATGGTCCAAGAGACTGGGTCTGTTACACTATCCATGGATAGAGATATGATACATGTTGCCTACGGGCTTGATTATTGTGAATATGATCAAAGCAGTTGACTCTGAACTTTGAATAACATATTAGTGTTTTTGGGCCCGGGTCTGTCTTTGTTTTCAATGTGTTATATAAAGGTTGAACTAAATGAGTAATGAGATCTATGATTACCTTTGTTGGAAATGTGATTCTTAAGTGGTGAATTGTGAATAAATAATAACATGAAATGTTATGAATTATGACATGTTAATGGGTGTATTGATATATTGATTGTGAATATTAGTGATGGATCTGTGATTGGTGATAATGATACGTATTTATGTAGATAACATATTAAATTAGAAGAGACATATGAAAGGTGCAATTAAGAATGAAAATACAAACATGCTAAGAAATTATAAGTACTTAGTATTAATATATCTTGTTATGTTGGAATTTATATATTGTATGTTTATATGTTATTTGTACTACTAAGCTCTCGGGCTTAGCGCGGTTGTGTAATCGCGCAGGTGACTAGGTGGAAGATATGAAGTATTTCGGTAAGCCACGAGAAGAGTATGAGTTTGTCGAGACCAACTAGAGGGTGATGCATACATGTATATCTTTTGAATTATAATGTAATTCTTTTTATGAAGCATATTCAGTTGTATAAAGGAAATTTTGATAAATGTAAGATTAATATATATGTAAGGTCATTAAAGTATAATGATTTCGTAAATGTTTCTTTCAATTAATGTATTGTGATTTGAACACTGTTAAAGGATTTTCTTAAATAGCGACGAAAAGTGACATTCTTATGCTTTATATATGTACTGTATGTATGCTAGGTATATGTATAGTATTTATATGGAGTATCGGGGTGTTACAAGGAGTCCTCTTCCCCTTGACTTCTATTTTGATAAAGAGAGGGCGGATGTGGTCTCTCCCTTCCTCTGGTAAATTCGCATCGAAAAAAGAAACTGCTCCCATACTAACTTTGCTCTTCTCTTGAACCTTTTCACATTTCATTACTTCCCCAAATTTTATGAAGTTGATCAACTCCTCTGGTGTTGTGGAGGTAGAAATCGGTATGCTAGCCAAGGCTTTGGCCATAGTCTCTCGGTGCTTTTTAGAAGTAGCTAACAGGTCCCAAATGCTAACACTTGCTTGAGTTCTTTTTAATTGCTTGAGTACAACATCATCTTCTTCCACTTCAACTTCCTTCCCCTTATTAGTTTCTACCTCCTTAGGTGGTGGCCTTGCATAAGGCTTACCGGATCTAGTATTCATCACCTCATCTTCTTCGGGCCCAGACCAAGTCCACTCCTCCTTCTTTGGTATGATATCATCATCACTATCACTTGAATCCCAAAACTTGTTTACCACACAAATTGTTACTTCCCCACCAATCATAGCTTGTTTAACTTCATTAAATTCCTCTTCTTCTTTGATTGCTTCTCCTCCCATATCTTGAAAAGAAGACATGACAAAATCCTCATGCAAACCTCCTCCAATCATGAAGGTTGCTGGTGATGGTACTCTATTGAACTTTGACAATGGTTTATCTTTGGTGTTTGGCTTGCTGGGCTCGGGTAGCTTCCCATTATCAATTAAGTTTTGGATCTCATGTCTCAATCACACACATCTATCTGTGTCATGTCCTTGCATTTGGTGAAATTGACAAAATGTTTTGGTGTCAAAATTAGGTGGGAGAGGATTTAGCAAAGGACGAGGATTTAAGGGTTGTAGCAATCCCTTTCTTTGAAGCTTGTTGAGAACCCAGGACATCGGTTTTCCCAATTCCGAAAATTGTCTCCTTGTTCCTTGGTTAGTAGCATTAACACCGATGGCCTTTTGCATGCTTTGGCTACCAGGTTGGTAGCTCCCTTTCTCATTCCTTTTCATTGTAAATCGGCTCTTCTCCCTGTCCCATTCTTCAATTTGCAAACTAGCTTGAAGAAGGTCTTTGAAATCACGGATGAGTGTATGAGACATCCTCTCACGAAGACTAGGTAACACCCCTCTCACAATCATCCTTATTTGATCGGATTCATCGGGCCTCTTCTTGAGTAAAGCAGCCTTGTTTCTCCATCTCTTGACATAGTCTACAAAATTCTCATTTGGCCTTTGCCTAATGGATTCCACTTCCATCAAGGTAACTTCCAATTCAACATTATATCCATATTGTTGGATAAAGGCTTTGTAAAGTAGATCCCAGCTGTTTTGTGTTTCATCATCTAAGGTATTGAACCAATTTTGGACAACATGGTCCAATGAGAGCATAAAGTACCTTAGGGTTTGAACCTTAGTAGCTCGGGCAGATTGCATGGCAGTGATATATTATTTCACATGGAGATGAGGATTTCAGGTGCCATTGTACTTAGCAAAGGAAGGCATCTTGAATTTATAAGGGACCTCTTCATCTTGTTCAAATAACTTGTCAACTTCAGACATCTCTTCGGTCTTCAGCTTCTTCTCAAATTTCTTTTCTAAATCAGTAATCATCTTTTCAACATCAGATGTCTCGGTCTTTTCAATAGTTGCCTTCTCGACAGCTTTTGGTTCTTTCTTCTTTTCTTGAACCTCTTGGTAGTATTGAACCCAATCATCATCATCATCAATGACCACCTTTTCATCATCAAAAGCTACTTCACCAACTTTGGTCTTCCCTTTGTCCTTTGGTTTCTTAGTGCTAGTAGATGCCTCGACATGGTTCTCTAAGATTGCAGTCAATTGGTTCTTCATGGTCTCAGCTAGGGCCTCTTTGATTTCTTCCATCTTGGCATTGAGGGCCTCATCCACCATCCTTTGAATTTGTTCGGGCTCCATTATTTTTGGTGAGCAAGTGATTGAGTCGTTGCTTGAAGCTTCATCTCCGGCGTAGGTCAGATTGTTGTAAGCTTTAGAACTATCGTAATCCAAGGTTGTGAGCCAGAGAGGACTAATGATATGAGATGCAAATGTATGCATGTATGCATATGCACGAACAATCAATAAACAAGTATAATTAGGATGATCCTTCCAACCTTATAACATCCACACACGAATGGCGAGTCTCTTTTCCTAGGTATATGGTTAACAAAATACCAACATGGGGTACCTTGCTTTCAGAAAATTCCCTCGGACGTTTCAACCAATAGTTATATTTTCGAAAATGGAAATCAATTCATGATAATTCCCATTAATTAGGTTTTAATCCATTCAACCACCTAAAGTAGCTTTTATGCTATGTTGGATTAAAACGAAATTAAGAGGTTTATTATAAATAGATTTCCCACTTGAAAAGAGGTAACTAGTGGTTCATGCCAAAAACAAGCCCATGGTTAATTTATTCTTAGTGTAAATTAGGCCCACAATTGATTTTCGGTATTTCATAATTGACCTAAATATTTTTGCAAGCTCTTTGTAAAAAATGGCTGGGTGGAAATAGTTTTATTTCTAAGCCCATCATAAAATATTTTAGAAAAATGGATTTTGGGCTTAGTTTTTGGGCCATGAGCCAAAGAATTTTTAATTTGTTTTTAGAAAAGTCTTATGTCCAAAGGTCATTTTGAAAAATTTTGAAAATAACTTTGGTCTTTTGGACTTTTAAAGAAAAATTTATTTTGAGCTTACAATATACTTAGATCATATTAGAAAAAGAACAAACCAAATAAGCCATGATTTAAGCCAAGATAAATTAACCATAGTCAAACAACATACATTTGGGGTAAAACCTAAGGAAAGTAACTAGGCCAATTACATGAGCTTTAGTCTTTGGGTTAAAAGGCTTAGGTTCCCATAGCAAGTATATACCAAATGGTAGGAGGCTATGAGTGGTTATGCCATGCTCAATCTCCATACCATGAATGAAAGTATGGTATCTCTTACATAACATAACACGGGTAACATGGGCATCCTAACTCACGCACACAATGCAATCTAATATGATGCAATGGATAATATCATTATAAGAAAGAATAGAATATTATAAAGACCAACGGAATCGACTTCTCTTATCCCCAGTGGAGTCGCCACTGTGAGCGGGGATTTTTGCCCCCACTCCCGGTGGAATGGTGTTGCGACTTCAGCACTATTTAGGCTCGAGGCCTTAGAGATCACGGACCTAATTCCGGAGAAAATGGAGTCGCCACCCGGACGGGCCGAAAAAAAAGAAAGGGGTGGATGACTCGATTCCTAAGGAATCCCCAACCCCCTAATGGGTTCGAAAAGTTGGGTACGTGTCGGGAAGGTGAGAAATGGCCTAGCACCCCTACAACGTCCGGTTCATTGGAACCAGCCTCCTTTACAGGTCTTAATATTATAAAATTCTTAAGTATAATAACATTATCCATACTACACACAATAAAAGGAAAGCATCATTATATTAAAATCAAAGCAATGTCCAAACAAAACAAAATAAATAAATGGACACCCATCTAAGGATGGAAACATGTCCTTACATCACATGTCTAGATAGGACACCCACCAAAAGGTAGAAACATGCCCTTTACATAAGTTCTAAAATAGAAAAGCAAATTAAATTACATGATGTTTAACTAATGAGGTACCCACCAATTGGAAACATACCTCTTACAACTTTTGGAAGTCTAAATTGATTGATAAAAGTAAATAATCATTCATCATAAATAAATCATTCATCAAAAGTATTAAAATAAAATATAAAATAAACATCCATCCATGATAAATTAAATAAATCAAGTATTGAATTCAAATAGATTAAAGCATAAGAAATAAATCAAGGTATAAATAAATATGGAATTGAATAAAGTAAATAAAAGTTCAATTATAGCTACTGTGATTTTTTATGGAATTAAAATAGATTAGAGTTTTATGTTTTTTTAAAGGTTGGCAATACACTTTGATTAAACAAATTAAGATTTGAATGGTGAAATAATAAAACTAAGGTTTTGGACACTTTGAAATACTATTTAATTCATGATTTTAAATAGTCATTTAAGCTACTGTGTGAATTTAGAGTTTTTTTTTATGTTTTTATGGTTTTTAATGTTTTAAAAGGATTAGGGTCCATAAAAATTAAGGTTTAAGGTTTTAAAAGGATTAAGGTTCGTTGTTTTAGATTTAAAAGTTGAATTTTGGTTTTAGGCTTTGAAATTAGGGTTCTCGGGTAATGAATTTGAATTAGAGTTTTAAAAAACAATTTGATGATTTATGAAGTTTTATGAATTTAAACACATGGATTGAAGTTTTTATAAGTAGAAAAGATGTTTTTGAAGGCTTTTTGAATGAAATAGAACCTAATTTAAAATTTTGAAAGAAACAGAATTTGATTTTGGTTTTGTTGAAAAATATGTTCAATGAGAGTTTTAAGATTTTTAAGAAGAAAAAATAACAATTTTAAGTCTTTTTAGAAAAGAAAGTCATGTTTTAGTGTTTTAATCTTGGAAGAATTAAATTAAAGTTCTAAAGTTGTGATTTAAAAAAAAACCCTTAAATTGTATAGATTTGCTACTGTGTTACATAAATAAAAAAGAATTTAACATACCTTCTTTTGTTGATTCTCCAAAAATAACTCTTCTTGGATGAACTAGCTCCAAAGACAAGCCTTTGCTGCCTTTGAATTGCTTAATTCATGGTGCTCCTCCCTTTAAAAATCAATGGAATTGATTTCTTGCTTTTCTTTCCTTGATTTGGTTTCAAATCCTATATTCACTGTGTAAATTTCTCCTCTCTAAATTTGGTTCAATTAATCCTTATTTATAGTGGTTTTTAGGTCATTTCTTCCTAATTCCACACGGCAATTAATATTAATAAAAAAAAGAAATTAAAACCTAATTGGATTAGGTTTCTAAAATTTGGGTTAAAAAATTTTGCGTTGGCAAAAACTGTGGCAACGGGCCCGTGGCTGGGGCCAGGAGGCGTGCCAGCCCGCAGGAATTTCCTGCGGAGGAATTTCCTGCAGGCGAAATAACTTCTCCCCGAGCAAAATAACTTCGCCCATAGGAAATTCCTGCGGATGAACGAATGGGCCTGCGGGCGAAGGTTTTGCCAGCAGGGCAAAACTCCCTCGGGCCCGTGTGACTGTTTTTTTGCTGCCGATTTTTTTCGACTCTAATTTTTATTTTTATTTTTATTTTTTTATTTTTATTTTTTATTAATAAAAATTAGATAATAAAGCAAAAACTATTTAATTAAAATTATTTTGGACTAATTAGACAACAAAAATCTTTTTGGACTAAATAAAGCATATTGGATCGGATTGGGTCAAAAATTAAGGGTCTACAAAATGATTTATCCCTGTTAAAGGAGATATATACCACTCCACTCATCCATTATCAGAAACCCAAGTTGGTACAAACAAGACAACTGTGTTTGAGCTAAAAAAAGAAGAAGAAGAAAGAAAAGAAAAAAAAGAAAAAAAAGAAAAAAAAAGGAAAAAGAAAAGAAGAAAAGAAAAGAAAAAAAATAAAAAAAGAAGGAAAAAGAAAAGAAGAAAAAAGGAAAAAAAGAAAAAAAGAAAAAAGATGAAAAAAATATAAAACCTAAAACGGTTCAGAAAACCAACCAAGTTCTCTTTTACCTAAAGCAGCAAAAGTCTTCCATTTGGTTTATAAGGACAGTTTGACTTGAATTGGTCCAACCCAACCAAAGATTCGATCAAAATCAGAGAAAAGGAGAAAGTCCATCTAGTTTTTGAAAGTCCTATACTTAACAATCCTATAAAGAAAGACAAAATGATAAAATGCTCAAAGAAAGAGAAGAGTAAGAAAAAATAAAGAGAAAGAAAAGCGAAGAGTAAGAAAACGAAAGAGAAATAAAAAGGGAAAATAAAAATGATGATGGGTACCAATCTTTTTGTAAAGGCAAAGATTGTCCCAATCAAGATCCAGATTAATGCCAAGAAGATAGAAGGAATTTGGAGTCTAGCAAGATTGCTCCCAACTATCTAAAGTTCCAACAAAAAATTTATAGTGTGAAGATTTATCCATTGTGTCACATTAACTCCAATCTCAAAATGGCTTTCGTTTAACCCGTGTCCCTTATAGACCTTATTTCAAGCCTATCAAAGGCCTGTTGATCTCTCTTAGTAGGTAAAGTCTATTAGTGGAGATAGTTTGAATAAGCATGCATATGAGATAGACAATATTCAAACTCAAATGAGACCTTTGGCCAAGTAATGTGTATGTGCCTATATGATGTGTAACAGTTCTTGCTTAAATAGAAATAATTCCTGAGTTTAGAATAGTAACTAGGGCTGTGATGTTATAAATATGTGTAAACCCTTAATTTTTGATCTAGTCCGGTCCGTTACTTTTTATATAGTAAAAATATTTTTTGTGATATTTTAATTAAATAATATTTATTTTAGCATTTATTATTTATAATTTTTAATAAAAATAAAAATGGTAGAGTTAATAAAATAAAAAATAATAAAAATAAAAATCGGCCACGGAAAAAATTCATCGTCGAAAGTTGAATTGGCCAGGCCAATTCGCCCACAGCAGCAATTTCCTGCAGCGAATTGGCTAGTAGCCTACGCCCTCTCGCAGTAGCTCGCTCACTTGCAGTTTTCACCAGCGCATTTTTCCAAAGCAGTTTTTTCCGAAACCAAATTCTATTTGGTTTTGCTTTCTTTTCCTAATTGGTTTTAATTTCCTTAAACAATTAGAAGTAGGTTTATGATTTTTCCTATAAATACCACATTAAAACACAGAATTAAGGGACTTTTGATGGAATCAAAAATTGGTTGTTACTAAAGGAAAAAGGAGACAGAAAAACCCTAGCATAAGACACATTAGCAATAAGAAGCAATCAACAATCCATTAAAAGGCAGCAACACTGCCTTTGTCATTGTTCATCCAGAAATCAACTTTGGTGGATCTAATAAATTGAGGTTTGATTATAAATCTTTTCTTCGATTATATTTACAATGTTATGGCCATATTTTCTTTTAACTACATCTATCATTGATTTTTGTTTCAGAAACCTAAATCATAGTACTTGGTAATATGTTCATCCAGTAACCTCAATCAGATATCAAAACTTCAAAACCTTAAAACTATTCTTCTCTTTTCAGAAACCTTAAAACCCTAAAGTATTTCTCTTCCATTTTCAAAACTTCAAAAACCCTAAACTACTCTTCTGTTTCCAAAAACCTTAAAAACCCTAAATTGTTTCTTCATTTTCCAAAAACCTTAAGACCCTAAAACAATTCTTCTGCTTCCAAAAGCATTAAAACCCTAAACTGTTTTCCCCGAACTATTTTTCATCTAAACTCTAACTTTTTCTAAAATTTCCAAATGTTTTCTTAAATCTCCAAACCCTAATCTTCTTTACGTTTTCTAAGAATCATAATTATTTTATAAAACTCTAAATTGTTTTCTTAAATCCTAAAATCAAATATGTTTTCCAAAATACCAAAAATCCTAATTCTCTCAAAACCAAATACAGTAAACCCTAGTTTTCCTAAACTCTAAATGCTTAAAGCATCAAAACTTTATGACAAATTCAACAACACCCTAAACCCTAATCCAGTGAACTTAAAAATCCAATCTAGTAAATATAAATCCTAAAGCCATGATCCAGTAAACCTAAAATCACAATCCAGTAACCATGAATTATAAACTCTAATGTCTTAAGATTCCAAAACCCTAATTTCATGATGTTACCCCTAAATCCTAATTTGATTAATCAAAAAAACCATACTACTTTCTTAAATTCATAAAACCCTAATCCATTCCTATTTTCCAAAACCTTTACAGGAGCCTAAATAAATAACAATAATAATTCTAAAATCCCAAAACCCTAAATGTTGGTTAAAGATAAATTGAGACATAAACCTAAATTTATATCTTTATTGCTTTATTTAATTTTAGATTTTATTATGTATTTTATTATATATTTTGATGGTTGATTTTTTTAATTTCAATGTTTGATTTATTTAATTTATCACGGATGGATATTCTCTTTATTATTATTATTGTTATTTGTTTATTTTAGTATTAAAATTGTAAGAGGTATGTTTACACTATGTGGGTACCTCATTCATTAATTACTATGTAATTTAAGTTGCTTTTATATTTTGGACCAATGTAAAGGGCATGTTTCTACCTTTCGGTGGGTGTCCTATTTAGTTTAAACATGAACGATGTAAGTACATGTTTCCATCCTTAGATGGGTGTTGTTTGACTATGGTTAATTTATGTTGGCTTAAATCATGGGTTATTTGGTTTGTTCTTTTTCTAATATGACCTAATTGCATTGTGAGCTCAAAATAAAGTTTTTCTTTAAAGTCCAAAAGACCAAAGCTATTTTCAAAACATTTCAAGATGGTCTTTAGACATAAAACTTTTCTAAAAACAATTCAAAAATTCTTTTGCACATGACCCAAATACTAAGCCCAAAATCCATTTTTTCTAAAATCTTTTTACAATGGGCTTAGAAACAAAATTACTTTCATCCAGCCTTTTTCTTACAAAGAGCTTACAAATTATTTCGGTCAATTACGAAATACTAAAAATCAATTGTGAGCCTAGTTTATACTAAGAATAATTAATCATGGGTTTGTTTTTGGCATGAATCATTAGTTACTTTTTCAAGTGAGAAATCTATTTATAACAAACCTTTTAATTTAGTTTCAATCCAATATAGCATAAAAGCTACTTTAGTTGGTTGGATGGATGAAAGCCTAATTAATTGGAATTATCATGAACTGATTTTCATTTTTGAAAATATAACTATTGATTGAAACGTTTGAGGGAACTTTTCAAAAGCAAGATACCCCATGTTGGTATTTTGTTAACCATATACCTAGGAAAAGAGACTCGTCATCCATGTGTGGAATTTATAAGGTTGGAAGGAACGTCCTAATTATCTTTCTTTGTTGATTGTTTGTGCATACATGTATACATGCATACATTTGTATCTCATATCATTGATCCTCTCTGGCTCACATCCCTGGATCATGACAGTTCAAAAGCTTACGACAATCCGACCTATGATGGAGATGAAGAATCTAGCAATGAATCAATCTCTTTTTCACCAAAAGCAATGGAGCCCCAACAAATTCAAAGAATGGTGGATGACGCCCTCAATGCCAAGATGGAATAAATAAAAGAGGCCATGGCCAAGACCATAAAGAATCAACTAGCTGCAATTTTAAGAAACAATGTCGAAGCATCTGCTAGCACCAAGAAAGACAAGGGGAAGGCTAAAGTTGGTGAAGTGGTTTTTGATGATGATAATGTGATCATTGATGATGATTGGGCTCAGTACTTCCAAGATCCTCAAGATAAAAAGAAGGAGACAAAGGTTGTTGACAAGACAACTTTTGAAAAGACTAAAAATTCTAATGTTGAGAAGATGATTGCTAATTTAGAAAAGAAATTTGAAAAGAAACTAAAAACCGAAGAGATGTCGGAGATCGACAAACTCTTTGAACAAGATGAGGAGGTCCCTTATAAGTTCAAGATGCCATTGTTTGCAAAGTTTGATGGAATCAGAAATCCTCATCTCCATGTGAAGCAGTATATCATTGCTATGCAATCTGCCCGAGCTACTAAGGGTCAAATTCTAAGGTACTTTATACTCTCATTGGACCCTATTGTCCAAAATTGGTTCAACACCTTAGAGGAAAGTACTCAAAAAGATTGGGACATGTTGTACAAGGCTTTCATTCAGTAATATGGGTACAATGTCAAGCTGGAAGTTACATTAATGGAAGTTGAGTCCATTAGACAAAGGCTAAATGAGAATTTTGTGGACTACGTGAAAGGATGGAGAAATAAGGCTGCTTTGCTCAAGAAGAGGCCCGATGAATTTGATCAAATAAGGATGATTGTGAGAGGGGTGTTGCCTAGTCTTTATAAAAGGATGTCTCATACACTCATCTGTGATTTCAAAGATCTTCTCCAAGCTGGTCTGCAAATTGAAGAGTGGGAAAGGGAGAAGAATCACTTTTCAATAAGATTGAATGAGAAAGGAAATTATCAGCCTAGCAATCAATGCAAGCAAAAAGAAGTTGATGTTAATGTGATTGGTTAAGGAAATAAAAGACAATTTTCAGAATTGGGAAAGCCGCTGTCTTGGGTTCTCAATAAGCTACAAAAGAAGGGATTGTTACAACCCTTGACTCCTCGACTTTTTCCAAATCCTTTACCTCCAAAATTTGATACTAAGGCTTTTTGTCAATTCCATCAGACTTAAAGACATGAGACTGATAGATGTACCCGATTGAAGCATGAGATCTAAGATCTAATCGATAGTGGTAAGCTACTGGAGCCGGACAAGCCTAATACTAAGAACAATCCTTTGCCTAAGTTTGGAAGAGTACCTCCACCGGCAACTGATGGTGTGAGCTTATGCTATTGCAATACCGCAAGTGCAAGCATCGCTCAAGTAATAAAGTAGTGAGTGAGTTATCATTCCACTGAGGACAAGGCCAAATACTAGTGCAAATTTTAACTGTTGTTTAGCAAATTAATAGTTTTGTGTTGTTTTGTAATTAAAGACAATTAACTTAATAACTTAAGGTAACGAGAGATTAAATGTTGTGCAAAAAGGATTGATAAAGAAAATACTATCCATACATTGAATCCCCCTAGCCACAATTATATTTATGAAAATCAATTCAATTAAATCAAATAATAGAGTTGAGTTGGCATTCCTCTAAATTAGACTAAAACCTCTCTCAAGTGAATTAATCCCTAATCACTAAGTAGAATGCTGGAATCTCTTCTCAAACACAATTAAGTTTATCTTGCATTAAGAATAAGGAATCATAAACCAAAGGATCTTGTAAGTCTATCTCTAGCACTCCAATCAATCCTCAATCCTTATGAGTATTCAATTCATATCAAGCTTTCTCAAGTCAATAATATGAAAATTGCAACCAATCAATAAGCATGCTATTATCAATTGGAAATAAATTATTAAGCATCATAAGAATAAAACAACTCAATCAAATGATTTAACTAAATAAAATTATTAAATCCATACAAGAAAGCTAGGGTTCATCAATATCTAGATAGAGAATGAATTAGTTCATGTTAAAAATAAGAAAACTAGAATAAGAGAAATAAGTAAAAGAATCCAAACAATCCATGACGAATAATTTGTATTTCTTCACTTGAATCCTTGAATCTTGGTTTCAATTGTTGATTCCCTTTTGCAATATGGAATGGAGATTTCTCAAGTCACCAAGCCTTGGGTTGGAGCTTTCTTAAGTCACTAAACCTTCAATTGATTATGCCTTCGGAAGATGGAATGGAGCTTTCTCAAGTCACTAAACCTTTCAATGATGCTTTCTTCAACCTTCAAGAGCTTGTTTTCCCAATTTATCCCAAGAACCAAATTTAAGCTTGTCAATGGAAGATGGAGAAGATGGAGAGGATGGAAATGAAGGATGAAGATAAAGAGTTAAGGGAGTCTCCAAACCGTGTATCAAAAACTCTCTGCCTCTCTCATTTCCTTCTCCTTTTAATTCTTTCAAAGCTCACCCATGCCTTCCAACTCACACCACTCTCCCTTGTTCCCCACATTCTCTTTGTTTAATATTTCTTTACATCAATTATACAAGTTTTTCTTTTCTTTAATATTTCTTTTGACAAAAGCAAAGTCTTTTTCCCCCACTTATTCCTCAATCAGCGCAAAAAAAATTCAAACATATCAAGAGTGACATGGCCAAGCTAGTGGCGTGTCTCTCACTTTGCTTGGGACACGGCCAAGCTTGCTGGCCGTGTCATGTGCTGCCAATTCTTTCCTTCTTTTCTTCTAGGTGACACGGCCAAGCTCCTGGCCGTGTCATGTGGCACGGCCAAAGGCTTGGCCGTTGTAGACCCTTAATTTTTGACCCAGTCTAGTTTGATATTTTTTATATAGTCCAAAATAAATTTTATGGTATTTTAATTAAATAATATTTATTTTAATTATTTATTATTTATAATTTTTATTAAAAATAAAAATGAAGTTAATAAAAAATATAATAATAAAAAATAAAAATAAAAAATAATAAAAATAAAAAATAATAATAATAATCGACAATGGAAAAATTAGCGACGGAAAATTTCATCGCCGAAGGTCCAATTGGCCAAGGCCAATTCGCCCGCAGGAATTTCCTGCGAGCGAAATGGCCTAAGGCCATTTCGCTGTAGGAAATTTCTGCGTCGAAATTGGCTAGCCACGCGCCCAGCTCTCGCAATTTCACAAATCCTTATAGACCTCGCCTCGCAGTTTCTTGCCAATGCTAGCAATTTCGCCAGCGAAAATTTCCAATGCAATTTTTTCCAATGCAATATATCTATTTAATCAAATTATTTTACTCAGTTGTGGTGCAAGGTGAGGAGTTTTTGGGTAATTTGATTGAAATGCCTTTTAAGGAGTATGATTTGATTTTAGGTATGGATTGGTTGTCTAAGCATGGAGCTGTGGTAGACTGTCCGAAGAAGTGTGTTACCCTGAGAACCAGTGTTGGTAGAAGTGTGATGGTATCTAGTGAACAAAGACAATTTTCATCCTTGTTTGTGTCAGCTGTTGCAGCTAGAAAGCTGATTAGAAAAGGGTGTAATGCCTATCTTGCTCATGTGGTAGATACCAGAATAGTGGGTTCTCAGCTTGATACTTTTTCCGGATGTTTTTCCGGAGGAGTTGCCAGGGTTACCCCCTGAGAGAGAGGTTGAGTTTGGTATCGATTTGTTGCCTGGTACTACTCCCATCTCTATTACTCCTTATCGAATGGCACCTGCTAAGATTAGAGAGTTGAAGGTGCAGTTGCAAGAGTTGTTGGATAAAGGGTTTGTTCTCCCTAGTGTTTCTCCGTGGTGAGCACCTGTCTTGTTTGTGAAGAAGAATGATGGTACTTTGAGGTTGTGCATCGATTATAGGCAATTGAACAAGGTGACTATCAAGAATAAGTACCCTTTGCCTAGGATAGATGATCTCTTCAATCAGTTGAAGGGAGCAACTGTAACACCCCGATACTCCATATAAATACTATACATATACCTAGCATACATACAGTACATATATAAAGCATAAGAATGTCACTTTTCGTCGCTATTTAAGAAAATCCTTTAACAGTGTTCAAATCACAATACATTAATTGAAAGAAACATTTACGAAATCATTATACTTTAATGACCTTACATATATATTAATCTTACATTTATCAAAATTTCCTTTATACAACTGAATATGCTTCATAAAAAGAATTACATTATAATTCAAAAGATATACATGTATGCATCACCCTCTAGTTGGTCTCGACAAACTCATACTCTTCTCGTGGCTTACCGAAATACTTCATATCTTCCACCTAGTCACCTGCGCGATTACACAACCGCGCTAAGCCCGAGAGCTTAGTAGTACAAATAACATATAAACATACAATATATAAATTCCAACATAACAAGATATATTAATACTAAGTACTTATAATTTCTTAGCATGTTTGTATTTTCATTCTTAATTGCACCTTTCATATGTCTCTTCTAATTTAATATGTTATCTACATAAATACGTATCATTATCACCAATCACAGATCCATCACTAATATTCACAATCAATATATCAATACACCCATTAACATGTCATAATTCATAACATTTCATGTTATTATTTATTCACAATTCACCACTTAAGAATCACATTTCCAACAAAGGTAATCATAGATCTCATTACTCATTTAGTTCAACCTTTATATAACACATTGAAAACAAAGACAGACCCGGGCCCAAAAACACTAATATGTTATTCAAAGTTCAGAGTCAACTGCTTTGATCATATTCACAATAATCAAGCCCGTAGGCAACATGTATCATATCTCTATCCATGGATAGTGTAACAGACCCAGTCTCTTGGACCATCAACCCATTAACATGAGGAGATCCTCAACCCGGCTAAACTGTTACAAATGGAAGTGGTTTACGGGCCTCCCATTTCACCATCATTCCATTTTCACATTTCTCATCTGGAATCGGCTTACGGGCCTCCCATTTCGCCTATCCAGGAATTCATATCATAATTACCAATTGGAATCGGTTTACGGGCCTCCCATTTCACCTATCCAATGGTTCATAGGCATGCCATCAAAACAGGACTCTGAAAGTTGAATCAACACATTAGGTACACACTTATTCCATTATCAATTTCCATTTCAATTGAATCATCATAGCCAATCACAATGGCTTCATATCACATTTGAATTATCATAGCCAATCACAATGGCTTCATATCACATTTGATTCATCATATGAATATACAACATCAATTACATTAACTAACAAATGCATTATTATTCAATCATCTCATTCACCTCATTATAACTCAAAACATTAGTTTCACATCTCTTTATGTCTAAATTTACACCAAGGTAATTCATCATAAAAGTAATTAAAATAATAAATTGCATTGCACATACCTTTGTGAATGATCCTCATTTCTTCCACACTATACAAGTCATAATATTAATCACATTATAACACTTCATCACTCAAGTATACATAATCCAACACATTACACATTCATTAAGAATTATCTTTATTGTGATCCTTGACAACTCAATTGGATGATTTATTTAACATGTGTTTGAGGATCTTATTGTAGGATTAGGTTATTTCAAATAAAACAGAACATAACATTACTCGCAGTCGCTACAAACCAGGGTACGACCGCTATACACAATCGAAAGATGGAACCTTATCACAGTAGGTTTCGCGGTCAGAAGCCCGACCTAAGTCGCGACCGCCCTTCACAATCAAAAGATGAACCCTAACACAGTAGGTTTCGCTGTCAGAAGTCCGACCTAAGTCGCGACCGCACTTCATATAATAGCGACCGCACTTAACATTATAGCGACCGCCCCAAATTACGGGTCTCTCTTACAAAACCCTAAACATAGCCACATCTCTTTGCAATGAACCAAAACACATAACACACAACATAAACTTATTCAAATAGACCTCATCAAAGTCACTAACACTTATTTTGCATGTATAGCACAATATTCACATTAACCATACATTTACTCACTTATCACTTCAAAACCCTAAAACCAACATCATTCTTGTTCTTTCAATATCAACAACCATTTAATTTATCACTTTAAAACCAAAACCAACACCAATTTAACCTCTTTTCTTACAATCAATCTCAACACTTACAAACCCATCTCAAACACACTTAATTATGATAATAACAAATCATAACTCACCTCAAACACCCAATTCAAAAATAACAAAGGAGAATAAGAAAGTACTTACCTTAAATGAAGAAATTCCACAAATCTTTAACCAAATCTCTTGATTCCTTCTTCAATTTGGTTCTAGCATCAAGAACACCTCTCTTCCTCTCTCTTTTCTTCCATGGCCGGCACACCAAAATGAAAGGAGGAGAAATTTGATCCACAAATAAAAGTCAACCTCTCCTTTAATTTCCACCACACAAATCAAAAGAATTATTACTAAAATGCCCTTCATCCTTTTAACTTAACTTTTGTCTCTTATGTGCCCATTCATGTAATTTCACATATCCCACATAAATATCCTCTTCCACTAACCATCACCTTGACTCTTCCTTTGACCAACTTATATGTTATATATATCATCATATAAACAACATATACACTTCTCTCTAAACCCTCTTTTCTTTCCCAAAACACATATGCATAAACATTCTCTTCCAATTTCTTTTCTTATCAAATAACATATACATTCAATCACATTTAAAACCAACTACAAAATCAAAACTTCTAAGGCATACTTGAGGATATTACAATTCTCCCCCTCTAAAAAGAAATTTCGTCCTCGAAATTATCCATCACAATAACAACCCATTATAACAAATCACCATCTTAATATCCATATGAAGATAATCATATTCTTACATTATGATTTCCTTAAATCACATAACTTTTACTCTTCCCTATAATTCAAACATCTTTTCCCCATTCATAACTCATTTATGTATCAGCATATTACCTCTTATATACATTATCATACATATCTTATACTCTTAGCATAACTATACATATTAAATCTCGATAATATTAATTCGCAATCTTAGCAAAATTTAGATCAATCGATCTAGCTATCATAATATAACCATATCTCAATATACATGACCTAATTCAATTAGGTCAAACTTATTCTCAAATTCTAATCCCTCAGGATCCATCCGTTCAACTTTTTGAGACTATCCTCATTAATAACAAATCTCTTTAAATTATCTTTCCATATCCATATATATATATATATTTTGCTTATATAATAGCGGTGTAATCTCACATAATTCTCATACTATAATTATCACCCATAGGTCATTCATTTAACATTATTTCTATCCATTAATTCATCTTATACAAAAATATATTCAATAACATTTTCAATTATATCTCATAATTTCTCCCATTATCATTTCCTCACATTATCATATCATTACTATATATACATAATCACTTTTCTATCTATTCTCCATGATTCAAAACATTTACACAGTTCTCTTCTCTTTCCATACTTTTTATAATTATAAACAAATTTCTAATATAGAACTGATAAGATATAACTTTACCATTCATAACTTCTAACCATGTTTCTTAAAACAAAATTATCAAACTCACCCACATAATACTATAATCATATTATCTCAGACCCAAATCTGCTGAGAACAAAATTAACCAGCCAATTACACTAACAAACCATACGGCCGGAGTATTTTAATAATCACGTCTGTAGTTTATAAATCAATATTGCTTCTCTATTATTCTTCTTCAAACATTTCCAATTACAGTACTAAGTTTACATATTCCTTCTCTATACCTTTGCTATTCCCAAAAGTTAACATAATTCAACTTTGTTCCAAAACAATTTACTCTTGATCATAAGATCATCATTAGCCTAACTTACATCAACAATATTATTTATAACATCTTTATGCACAACATTCAATCATATACAAATTCATTTATTACTCCACTTCTAATCTATCTCTTGTAAAACTTTTCATACATTATACTTCCCTTCATATTTTACACATATACATATAATATTTTCACGTGCATAATCCTTGAACCAGAAAACATAATATAATAGTCTAGCTCAATTATTATCATAACCATTCATCATCCAGTGTTATTCGAATCCTTTCTCACTCTTCATTTCATCTCATAGTCGAACTCTGCATAGATCAAGACCTAATCTCTCATAGGTCCACTAATACATGCCATATCATTCTCCATACCACTAGACAAGTAATTATATCCCATTTACATTCAAAGGTCACATTCACAATGTGACTTGCTTTCCACATTTCTTACATATATACACATAATCATACAATTATATTTAATTCCTCTTTTACATATCATCAACACAATTTAACATTTATTACTTTCATTGCACAACATCATTCTTATCCTTTTTTTTTTTTTTTGATATGCTTTAATTGTTTATCAACTCCACACATACATACACTCTAACCATAATAATATTTCACAAAATCTTAATCACAATACTAAGGTGACATCTCTCTCACCTTTATTATTTTTTTTTTTTAAATGCATTTAATATACCATCTTTATATCCATTTGTTTACCATTCCACATATATATACATATTACATCCAATCATCTACACATTGAGCCCAATAACCTCTATACAATTTCCAAGTCTAATTATCACAATTCTCAGTTTCTTGAATCAACGTTGTTCAATACAATTCTTACTATCAATCTTATCACATGACCTTACTTCGCACAAATCTGTCAATGCAAGTGTAATCATTCTCAATATTAATAGATATGTAGTTGTATAGGTTACAAACACACAATACTATGCGTACATTACATTCTCAAGTGATCAACTCAATCCTTGATCACTAACATATTACATCACTTTATCACATTTCAAGTAGTCAACATTATCATGACTATTTCATCACTTGTCAAACTTTTAATTCATCAAATTACATATTTGTAAATCATTTTTAATATGTAACATTATTTATTCCACAAAGATCATATACATACTATACATTAAACTTTCACTATTCAAGTATTCTTTTATTGAAATTTAATTTACTAACCTTACGTTAGTAATATCAGCTTTAAAACTCATATATAAACCATAGTATAACATCAAAACAAAACATTTTATATATGTATATCACATATTACCACCATTACCATGAGCCTTCACCATATTCAAACATATTACACTTTTAACATTAAAATCACAATGTTGCATTACCATAACAATAAAAACAATATCAATATTCATGTTATGCATTCAACCAATAAAGCTCATATTTACAAATGTCTCATTTCATTGTTTCAATAGTTATATCATCATCCATTATACTCATTCAACATAAACACACATAACCCAACAAGTATTTAATATTATAATCAAAGTTCATTTTAAATCAACAATCATGATCTCATATATGAACCTTCCCCCAACCAGGTCGGTTGCCCACTGGGCCTCAAGCCACTGCCAATCTCAGGGGTCCGCAGAAGGCAGACAGGTTCATTCATTTATATCTTTTAAACATTACTTTCTCAATTCATTTCATTCTCATAATCAAATTAGGCAAACATGCCTCAGTCATTTCAAACCACATCACTCAAATGTACATAATCAATGGCATTACACAAACTTTTTCAATGATCATCATACCTTTCACATTTCATATATCATCATTGATATATATATATATCAATTTATCTTATTCATAATTTTAGAATTATCCACATACATTTTGTTTATATCGATCAACTCACTTAATATTTCACCAGATTCTCATCAATTAATAACCTATCTATCTATTTATTTCTTTATATTACATCCACATCTCAATAAGCAATAATTCAATATTTGCTTTCTTTAATTTTCCTCTCATGCAGAACTTTATCCACATGTTATTATTCATCTCATCTCATCTAGTTCAATTACATTACAATTCACATAATGCCACATCCGAGACCAACCTAGGTGTGAATGCATATGCATGTATTACAAATTCCATTTCCAAACTTTTCCTCTTTACTTCCATTTAAACTTTTCAAAACTCTTCTTTTTAATTCATTTTAAGCATTTCAAAACTTTTTCTTTTTAATTTCACTTAGGCCGAGAATCTCGAACCTAAGCTCTGATACCAAAATAAATGTAACACCCCGATACTCCATATAAATACTATACATATACCTAGCATACATACAGTACATATATAAAGCATAAGAATGTCACTTTTCGTCGCTATTTAAGAAAATCCTTTAACAGTGTTCAAATCACAATACATTAATTGAAAGAAACATTTACGAAATCATTATACTTTAATGACCTTACATATATATTAATCTTACATTTATCAAAATTTCCTTTATACAACTGAATATGCTTCATAAAAAGAATTACATTATAATTCAAAAGATATACATGTATGCATCACCCTCTAGTTGGTCTCGACAAACTCATACTCTTCTCGTGGCTTACCGAAATACTTCATATCTTCCACCTAGTCACCTGCGCGATTACACAACCGCGCTAAGCCCGAGAGCTTAGTAGTACAAATAACATATAAACATACAATATATAAATTCCAACATAACAAGATATATTAATACTAAGTACTTATAATTTCTTAGCATGTTTGTATTTTCATTCTTAATTGCACCTTTCATATGTCTCTTCTAATTTAATATGTTATCTACATAAATACGTATCATTATCACCAATCACAGATCCATCACTAATATTCACAATCAATATATCAATACACCCATTAACATGTCATAATTCATAACATTTCATGTTATTATTTATTCACAATTCACCACTTAAGAATCACATTTCCAACAAAGGTAATCATAGATCTCATTACTCATTTAGTTCAACCTTTATATAACACATTGAAAACAAAGACAGACCCGGGCCCAAAAACACTAATATGTTATTCAAAGTTCAGAGTCAACTGCTTTGATCATATTCACAATAATCAAGCCCGTAGGCAACATGTATCATATCTCTATCCATGGATAGTGTAACAGACCCAGTCTCTTGGACCATCAACCCATTAACATGAGGAGATCCTCAACCCGGCTAAACTGTTACAAATGGAAGTGGTTTACGGGCCTCCCATTTCACCATCATTCCATTTTCACATTTCTCATCTGGAATCGGCTTACGGGCCTCCCATTTCGCCTATCCAGGAATTCATATCATAATTACCAATTGGAATCGGTTTACGGGCCTCCCATTTCACCTATCCAATGGTTCATAGGCATGCCATCAAAACAGGACTCTGAAAGTTGAATCAACACATTAGGTACACACTTATTCCATTATCAATTTCCATTTCAATTGAATCATCATAGCCAATCACAATGGCTTCATATCACATTTGAATTATCATAGCCAATCACAATGGCTTCATATCACATTTGATTCATCATATGAATATACAACATCAATTACATTAACTAACAAATGCATTATTATTCAATCATCTCATTCACCTCATTATAACTCAAAACATTAGTTTCACATCTCTTTATGTCTAAATTTACACCAAGGTAATTCATCATAAAAGTAATTATAATAATAAATTGCATTGCACATACCTTTGTGAATGATCCTCATTTCTTCCACACTATACAAGTCATAATATTAATCACATTATAACACTTCATCACTCAAGTATACATAATCCAACACATTACACATTCATTAAGAATTATCTTTATTGTGATCCTTGACAACTCAATTGGATGATTTATTTAACATGTGTTTGAGGA
This sequence comes from Garcia nutans, assembly GCA_947685225.1. Taxonomy (NCBI): domain Eukaryota; kingdom Viridiplantae; phylum Streptophyta; class Magnoliopsida; order Malpighiales; family Euphorbiaceae; genus Garcia; species Garcia nutans. The sequence continues at coordinate 30,275,801 of CANTUV010000011.1, read as the reverse complement.
TCTTATTGTAGGATTAGGTTATTTCAAATAAAACAGAACATAACATTACTCGCGGTCGCTACAAACCAGGGTACGACCGCTATACACAATCGAAAGATGGAACCTTATCACAGTAGGTTTCGCGGTCAGAAGCCCGACCTAAGTCGCGACCGCCCTTCACAATCAAAAGATGAACCCTAACACAGTAGGTTTCGCTGTCAGAAGTCCGACCTAAGTCGCGACCGCACTTCATATAATAGCGACCGCACTTAACATTATAGCGACCGCCCCAAATTACGGGTCTCTCTTACAAAACCCTAAACATAGCCACATCTCTTTGCAATGAACCAAAACACATAACACACAACATAAACTTATTCAAATAGACCTCATCAAAGTCACTAACACTTATTTTGCATGTATAGCACAATATTCACATTAACCATACATTTACTCACTTATCACTTCAAAACCCTAAAACCAACATCATTCTTGTTCTTTCAATATCAACAACCATTTAATTTATCACTTTAAAACCAAAACCAACACCAATTTAACCTCTTTTCTTACAATCAATCTCAACACTTACAAACCCATCTCAAACACACTTAATTATGATAATAACAAATCATAACTCACCTCAAACACCCAATTCAAAAATAACAAAGGAGAATAAGAAAGTACTTACCTTAAATGAAGAAATTCCACAAATCTTTAACCAAATCTCTTGATTCCTTCTTCAATTTGGTTCTAGCATCAAGAACACCTCTCTTCCTCTCTCTTTTCTTCCATGGCCGGCACACCAAAATGAAAGGAGGAGAAATTTGATCCACAAATAAAAGTCAACCTCTCCTTTAATTTCCACCACACAAATCAAAAGAATTATTACTAAAATGCCCTTCATCCTTTTAACTTAACTTTTGTCTCTTATGTGCCCATTCATGTAATTTCACATATCCCACATAAATATCCTCTTCCACTAACCATCACCTTGACTCTTCCTTTGACCAACTTATATGTTATATATATCATCATATAAACAACATATACACTTCTCTCTAAACCCTCTTTTCTTTCCCAAAACACATATGCATAAACATTCTCTTCCAATTTCTTTTCTTATCAAATAACATATACATTCAATCACATTTAAAACCAACTACAAAATCAAAACTTCTAAGGCATACTTGAGGATATTACAGCAACAGTGTTTTCCAAGATTGATTTGAGATCAGGGTACCATCAGTTGAGAGTCAGAGCTGAAGATGTTCCTAAGACAGCTTTCCACACAAGATATGGGCATTATGAGTTTTTAGTGATGCCTTTTGGATTGACGAATGCACCTACAACTTTCATGGATTTGATGAATAGGGTGTTTAGGCCCTATCTAGATCAGCTTGTGGTGGTCTTCATTGATGATATTTTGGTATATTCACGTAATGAAGAGGATCATGACAAGCATCTGCGGATTGTATTGCAGACCTTGAGAGAGAAGCAATTGTATGCTAAGCTGTCGAAGTGTGAGTTTTGGCTTGATCAAGTGACTTTTCTCGGTCATATAGTTTCAGCAGATGGTATAAGAGTTGATCCGAATAAAGTTGAGTCCATTTTGAAGTGGAGTCCACCGAAGTCAGTGACTGAAGTTAGAAGTTTTTTGGGTTTGGCAGGCTATTATCGACGGTTTGTGAAGGGTTTTTCTTTGATAGCTACTCTACTCACCAGATTACTTCGAAAGGGAGTTAGATTTGTGTGGACGGATCAGTGTCAAGCTAGTTTTGAGTAGTTGAAGGAGATGTTGACTCAAGCTCCTGTTCTTACTTTGCCTATGGAAGATAAACCATATGTGATTTACAGTGATGCTTCACATAATGGTTTAGGTTGTGTTTTGATGCAGGAGGGTAAAGTCATAGCTTATGCTTCTCGGCACTTGAAGCCGCATGAGCTTAATTATCTGACGCATGATTTCGAGTTAGCAGCCATAGTTTTTGCTTTGAAGATTTGGCGACACTACTTGTATGGGGAGAAGTGTTTCATTTACACATATCATAAGAGTTTGAAATATTTGGGTGTTCAGAGGGAGCTGAATCTTAGGCAAAGACGATGGTTGGAGCTGATCAAAGATTATGACTGTTTGATTGATTATCATCCTGGTAAGGCAAATGTTGTTGCGGATGCCTTGAGTCGGAAGTCTTTGGCAGGTTTGACTGTTTATTCGCTCTCGTTGCTTGTTGAGTTGAGAGCGTTGCATGCTAGTTTTGAATTATGTGATGATGGAGCCTTGTTAGCTCAGTTGCATTTGAGACCGGTGTTGTTGGATCAGATTAAAGAGGCTCAATTGGCTGATGAGAAAATTTAGAAGATTGTTTCGGGTTGCCAAAAAGGAGAGAACCGAGATTTTTATATGAGCAAAGATGGTAGCCTTTGGTTCAAGGATAGATTGTGTGTTCCTGATGATGCAAGATTGAGAAAGATTATTTTGGAAGAAGCACATCAATCGGTTTTTGCTATGCACCTTGGGAGTATTAAAATGTATCATGATTTGAAGCAACATTATTGGTGGTCAGGTATGAAGAGAGACATAGCGGAGTTTGTATCTAAATGTCTCACTTGTCAGAGGGTAAAAGCTGAGCATCAAGTTCCAACATGATTGCTTCAACCTTTATCAGTGCCTGAATGGAAACGGGAACATGTGACAATGGATTTTGTGTCTGGTTTGCCATTGACTCAGAAGAAGCATGATGTTATCTGGGTGATTGTTGATCGGTTGACAAAGACAGCTCATTTTCTTCTAGTTCGGATGGACTATTCTCTTGAGAAGTTGGCTGAGCTGTATATCAGTGGGATAGTGAAGTTGCATGGAGTCCCAATTTCTTTAGTGTCTGATCGAGATCCCCAGTTTACTTTGAGATTTTGGAAAAGTTTACATGGTGCTTTGGGTTCTCGATTGCACTTTAGCTCATCCATAGATAGATGGCCAGTCAGAGAGAGTGATATAGATTTTGGAGCACATGTTGAGAAGCTGTGATTGAATTCTCTGGAAGTTGGGACAAATTTTTGCCATTAATGGAATTTGCTTATAACAATAGTTATCAGTCTAGTATTAAAATGGCACCTTATGAGGCATTGTATGGTAGAAGATGAAGAATGCCTCTATGTTGGAATGAAATTAGAGAAGGCAAATTGGTTGGTCCTGATTTGATTAAAGAAACGAAAGAGAAAGTGAAAATAATTCAGGATCGGTTGAAAGAAGCTTCAGATCGGCAGAAATCTTATTCAGATTTGAAGAGGAGAGACATAGAGTTCAATGTTGGAGATAAAGTATTTCTGAAAGTGTCTCCTTAGAAAAGGATTTTGAGATTTGGCCGCAAAGGGAGGCTAAGTCCTCGTTTTATTGGACCTTATGAGGTATTGGAGAGAGTGGGACTAGTTGCTTATCGAATTACTTTGCCGCCTGAGTTGGATAGAATTCACAATGTCTTCCATGTCTCTATGTTGCGGAGGTACAAATCAGACCCATCTCGTGTTCTGTCCGTTGAATCTATTGAGGTGAGTCCGAATCTAACTTTTGAAGAAGAACCAGTGGTTATTTTGGCACATACATTGAAAGAATTGAGAAATAAGAAAGTGCCACTTGTAAAGGTTCTTTGGAAGAATCATGCGAAGGAAGAGGCAACTTGGGAGAGTGAGCAAGCGATGCGAGATCAGTATCCCCAGCTGTTTCTGAATTGAGATCAGGCAATTTCGAGGATGAAATTTCTTTTTAGAGGGGGAGAATTGTAATATCCCAAAGTATACCCTAAAAGTTTTGGAATATTTATTGTTGTATTTGGATTAAATGTATATGTTTAAGTGGAAAGAGAAAAGAGGTAAGGAGAAGAGTGTATATGTTGTATATATAGAGATATATACAACATATACAAGTCAAAGAAATGGGTGGTCAAAAGAAGAAAAAATTAATTTAAATTAATTGAAATGGAAATTAAAGGAAGTGGATGAAGATTTTTGTGAATATTATATTAATATAATTGCTTTGTTGAGAACAAAAGAGAGATTGAGTGGTTAAGTGAAGAGGGAGAGTGGATTTTGCTATTTTCTATTCATCTTCTTCTTCTTTCTTTGGTTGGCCGACCATCACCATAGCAAGAGAGGAAAGATAGATTTTTCTCATCCAAACTCAAGATTGAAAGATGTTTCAAGTGATTAAATTGGAATTCTAAGGGTAAAAATCACTTTTGGTAAGTTTTCCACTTGATTCCCTTGTTTTCTTTTAAGTTTGTGTTGTGGGTTTGGTGTTTGATTGTTGATGGTATGTGTATATTTGATTATGGTGTATTTGAGGGTGTGTAATCTTCTTGGTGTTGATTTTTGGGGTTGGATTGAAGAGAAAGTGTTAGGTTTGGTGGAAGAGCAAGTGTTGTGTTTGAGTTGTGTATGTGATGGTTGTGAATTGGTGTTTGATGTATGTATTGAGTTGTTTTGATGTTTTTGCAAGTTAGTATGGTTTATGGGTGTGTTTAGTTAAGTTTGTTTGGAGTGGAAGATGGTTGAAGTAAGAGGTTTGTTGGATGTGATGTTGTTGTTGCCGAAATTAGGATTTTTGGCCTGATACGCCCATGAGCACGGCCAAGTCTTTAGGCGTGTCAATGATTCTATTTTCTGGATGGGTGACACGACCAGTGACACACCCATGTCACTGAGCGTGTCATAGCTACTGTGTTAAGGGAGGATTGACACGGCCAGTGACATACCCATGTCACTGAGCGTGTCAAAGCTTCTGTGTTGTGAGTTTAGGGCACGGTCAGGGACACGCCCGTGTTGTTGAGCGTGTCATGTGTAGAGTTTGCCCTAGTTGATTCTTAGCCTTATTATCTCAAGTGTATCTTTAAGTGAGTGTGTATTATCACTTTTGGATTAGGTTTTGAAGAGATTGAGTTGCCCTAATCCAAGCATTGGAGGATTCTTGGAAGAGGAAGTGTTTAGATTGGTGTGAGTTGCTCTTGAGGTAAGTACAAACTTACATGGTTGCATACATTTACATGAATTTGAGGCTTAACACATTTGGTTGTAAATGTGTTAAGTAATTTATTACATTGTTAATACATTTGATTAATGTTATGATTTGCATAATGTGAAAGATATGATGATCGTTCAAAATGTATGTCCAATGCAATTAGTTATGTATACTTTAATGATGAGATGTGAAGCCATTGTTGTTGGCTATAATGATGCAAATGAAATAATTGGGGCATGGTTGCCTAGTTTGATTATGAGAAATGAAATGAGAAATGAATTATGAAAGAGATTGATAATGAGATAAATGAATTAATTGTGTGCCTAGTATGTTATTCAATTTTCAGAGTTCTGGGTTTGGTGGCATGCCTATGAATTGCTGGGCAGGTGAAAAGACTGGGTCGTAAACCGAGCCCAGCTGATAATTATGAAAAATGATATTTTTGAGGTGAAAAGACCGGGTTGTAAGCCTCAAAAATAGTAACAGTCTAGCCGGGTTGAGGATTAAGATACTAGGGCCCTAGGTTCTAGCCGGGTTGAGGTCCAAGAGACTGGGTCTGTTACATTATCCATGGATAGATATATATATCGCCTACGGGCTTAATGAATGTGATTATGGACCAAAGCAGTAACTCTGAATTTTGAATAACATATTAGATCCTTTTTGGGCCCATGCTTGTCTTTGTTTTAATGTGAATCATAATTGGTAAAACAAATTGAATAAGATAATGAAATGTAATGTTATGAGATATAGCATTTTGAATATGATTTCTATTGCTTGAAAGTATGACATTGACTTTGCATTAAAGCATATTGTTATTGTGGTTTGTACCACTAAGCCTATGGCTTAGCGGGATTGTTGTTCATTGCACAGGTGACAGGGTAGAACCGGAGAGTTCAGCTAGACCGAGTTGAGTCTAGACTTTGAAGTGTTGATTGTGGGCTTAAAGATCATAGATGAACTGCCAAACATGTATAAACTTTATGTTTTGTAAATATTGATTTTGATGTATATATATATATATGTAAATACCGCTACATTTTCCGCTGCTTAATAAATAAATATTTTATCTAGTATAGTTTATAATATAATATGAAGTGTTTTAAGTTTTCTCATATTATTGCAGAAGAGAAAAATTGGGTTATCTAATATAAACCGTGGCACTCCTGTATTCGGTATACGTATATTACAGGTGTAGTAGTATGTAGTGTGCGTATACGGGGTATAGGGGTGTTACACAATAGGTCTTTGATAGGCTTGAAATGGGGTCTATAAGGGATAGAGGTTTAAGTGAAGGCCATTTTGAGATTGGAACTGGTGTGACACAATGGACAAACCCTCACACTACAAATTTCTTGTTGGAACTTTAGACAGTTGGGAGCAATCTTTCTAGACTCCAAATTCCTTCTATATCTTCTTGGCATTAATCTGGATCTTGATTAGAACAGTCATTACCCTTGTAAAAAGTTTGTTATCCAAATTCATTTCTTTTCTTCTTCTCCCTTTTCTTTCTTTTTATTTTTCTTACTCTTCCCTTTCTTTTTTTTATCATTTTGTCCTTCTTCCTTGTAGGACTGTTAAGTATAGAACTTTCAAGAACTGGATGGTCTTCCTCCTTTTTTCCTCCAATTTTGATTGAATCTTTGGTTTGGTTGGACCAATTCAAGTCAAACTTTTCTTATAAAGCAAATGGAAGCCTTTTGCTGCTTTAGGTAAAAGAGAACTCCTTGGCATTCTGAACCGCCTTTTTAGTCTTTATCTTTCTTTTTTCCTTTTTGTTTTCTTCTTTTTTTTTTCTTTCTTTTCTTTCTTTCTTCTTTTTTTTTCTTTTTTTTTTGGTTCTAGCTCAAACAAAGTTGTCTTGTTTGTACCAACTTGGGTTTCCAATAGTGGATGAGTGGAGTGGTATAAATCTCCTTTAATAGGGATAAATCATTTGTTACTCTGATGTTGTCTTGATATATTGGAGATATTAGGAGAACTTCAACTGCCCTTATGGTCTTGAAAACATCAACTATCCTTACGGCTTTGGCTATGCATTCCATTCTTTGATCTTCTTGCCTCTTCACCTTAGTGATCATAAGACTTGTCAAAAGTATAACAACAGTTCAAGGTAGGATGTTGGGGTTATATGCCAACAAAAAGAAAGCTAAAATTTTATTAAGGCTCAAAGGGACAAAACAGCTCGAGGTAGGTTGTTGGGGTTATAATTTTTGTTAAATAATTTTTTGCTTTAGTATCTAATTTTTATTAATAAAAAATAAAAATAAATAAATAAAAATCAAAAATAAAAATAAAAATAAAATCAGAGTCGAAAAAATCGGCGACAAAAAAATCATCGTGCGGGCTCGTGGGCATTTTGCCCGCAGGAATTTCCTGCAGGCGAAATAGCTCACGCTATTTTTCCTGCAGGAATTTCCTGCGGGCGACGCCCACAGCCCGCCCCTGCCGCAATTTCCTGCTGCAGAATTTTTTTGTCAGCGCATTTTTTCCTGCCGCATTTTTTTTCGGCAGCGCAATTATTTCCTTTTCTTATTAACATTACTTGCCATGACTAATTAGGAATAAACTATATCAAACCACTATAAATAAGGACCAAAGGCAATTAAATTTGAAAGACGGAAAATTGGCAGAGGCTTGAAAATTTGAAACCAAATCAGTGAAGGAAAAGGAGCAATTCAATTTCTTTTTTTTTTCCGGAATAGCAGGGACACGATTTAAGCAATACAAATGCAGCAATTGTCTTTGTTTTTGTTATTTAGATCATTTTTGTACTTGTTTTTAGTATGATTTTATGTGTGTTTTAGTTAATGTTTTGATTAATTTTTATTTTAAGTGTGTTTAAAGTGTTTGTTTTAGGTTTAGGTACAAAAAGACCCTTGGAAGATCAAAACAGTGCAAGAAAAGCATGAACCAAGCAAGACATGGCCAAGCCAAATCAGGCTTGGCCGTGTCCCTCAAAGATTGAAGAGGGCAGAGAGAGACACACCCAGAGACATGGCCAAGCCTCTGGCCGTGTCTCACCCAAGGAGCAAACTGAAGAAGACCAAAGAAAGAAGAGCAAAGAACGAAGAGCAGTAGGTGACACACCCAAGGGACACGGCCAAGCCACTGGCCGTGTCCCTCCAAGCATGTCAAACACGGCCAAGCTCACTTAAGCTTGGCCGTGTCACTCACCATTCCAAAGAAGAAAGAAAAGATGAAGATCATATGAGACACAACCAAGCCACCTTGGCTTGGCCGTGTCACCTCCTTGAAGAGCAAAGAAAAGAAAGAAAGAAAGAAGAAGCCACAGTGAGGGACACAGCCAACTGGCTTGGCCGTGTCCCATGGAAATCAAGAGACACGGCCAAGCCAACCTTGGCTTGGCCGTGTCACCTAATGGAAGGCAAGAAAAAAGATCAAGAGACACGGCCAAGCCAAATTGAGAAGGAGCGAGCAAACATATTTTGGGATGAGGAGAGAGTGACACTCTCCTTGTCCCTTCATCTTCATCCTCCATCTTCATCTTCTCCATCTTCCATTGAAGATCTTTGAGGTTCTTTGGGATCAAGTGGGTTAACAAGCTCTTAAAGGTTGAAGAAGCTTCATTGAAAGGTTTGGTGACTTGAGAAAGCTCCATTCTATCTCTCAAACGCATAATCAATTGAAGGTTTGGAGACTTGAGAAAGCTCCATTCCATATTGCAAAAGGGGAATCAACCATTGAAGAGGGCTTGAGTTCTTCATCAAACATCAAAGTGGAGCTAGGAGGAAGACTAGCAATCCTACTCTTGGCATCTTCACAAGGGGTTTTTCTATTCTCTCTTTTAATTCATTCCAATATTGTTTTTGTTATATTAAGAGAATTGATATTGCAATTGAACAATTTGTATTTGATTTATATTGAGTTGAATGAATGTTTTAAAATTATGATGTTGAGCTAAAAACCCATGCTTAGGGTTTGTAGTATATTTGATTGAATGCTTTGATTTGATATTTCCATTGATGTACCTTGTTGTTGGTTGATTGCATTGGATTGTATGCTAGGTTAATAGATTAGCTACCTATTGATCTCTATATATTGAATGAAGGACCAAGAGGTGAAATTTGGAATCGGAATTATGCAATCGACTACCCTATGAATGAATTAGAAATATAAGTTCTAGGGTTTCATTAATTTGCAAATGTAAAATAATTGGTTATTGCTATTTCATGAATGTGAGAACTAATGAATTGGTAATTGACTAATTAACCTTAAGGAACAAATTAATTTACAAGGTTATGTTAATGGATAATTGAGAATTGAGCTTTGATTGAATGGACCTATAACCCTAGGCATATTCCCAAAGAATCAATTTGATCTTGTACAACTTTCATACATCAACCCTACACTCCTTAATCTTAGGTTAAATTGTTCTTTTACATTCCAACACAACAAACTTCTGCATTTAAATACTTGTCAATCAAGCTATTACGAACCACACCTTCTTGGGGAAATGACCTTGGGGCGATCACCTTTCTTACAGCTACCTCGTATACTTGCGAGTGACGCTTGTAGTGGAACTTAATTCGAGCGCAACATTTGTTCATCCAAGAAGAGTTATTTTTGGAGAATCAACAAAAGGAGGTATGAGATTCTAATTTCTTTTTTTTTTCACAGTAGCATAATCTATGAAATTTTGTTTTCTAAATCAAAAACCTTAGAACTTTAATTTAGTTTTTCCAAAGTTAAAAGCACTAATACGTTACTTTATTTTCCAAAAAGACTTAAAATTGTTATTTTTACCTCTTCAAAATCTTAAAACCTTAAATAAACATATTTTTCAACAAAAACAAAATTTGATTCTTTTTTCTTCAAAAGTTTAAACTAGGTTATGTTTCTTCCAATAAACAATAAAAAACATCTTTTCTATTTATAAAAACTTCAATGCATTTGTTTAAATTCATAAAACCTCATGAAATCATCAAATTGTCTTTCTAAATCCTAATTCAAATTCATCACTTGAGACCCTAATTCTGAAACACTAAAACCCTATTTCAACTTCTAAACCTAAAATATTAAACTCTAACTCCTTTAAAACCTTAAACCTTAATTTTTTCTAATCCCTAATCCTTTAAAACATTAAAAACCCATAAAACATAAATAGTTTAAATTTTACACAGTAGCTTGAAATCATCATTTAAATCATCATGGAAGCCACGTCCTTGAAGAAGAAGAAGAATGTAATATCCCTAATTATGCCCTAGAAGTTTTGATATTGTGGTGCTAGTGGATTATGTATATTTGTTAAGTTGATCAAGAAAATTTAAAGATAATGTTTATGTGTTGTTTTGAAAGGAAAGTAAGGTGTAGAGAGAAATGTATATGTAGTGTATATGGCAATATATATAACATATACATTGGTCAAATGGAAAGTCAAGGGAAGAGGATATTTTAATTGTTGTATGTGAAATTACTTAAAAGGGTATGTTAATGATAGTAAGTGAAAGCTTATGAGAAGAGGGCATGTTAGTATTTTCCTACTTAATTTGCTTGGTGGAGATTTAAAGAAGAAGAGAAATTTGACTTTTCCTCTTCATTTGTGATTTTCTTTCCTTTTCTTCCATGGTGGCCGGCTCCTCAAAGAGACAAGAGAGCAAGTGAGGGTTTTGATGATTCCAAGCTCAAATTGAAGGAAGGTCTTAAGTATACAAGTTGGAATTTCAAGAAATTTCATCATTTTGGTAAGTTTTCTCTTGTTTGCTCTTGTTATATTTGAAGTTATGTTTGAGTTGGATTGTGGTTTGATGATGGTATGATTAAGTTGTTGTAGATGTGATTTTAAGTGTTAAAATTGCTTGATAGATGAGAAGTTAAGTTGGTGATGAGGTTGGAAGTGGTTGTGTTGAATTTGTGTTAGGGTTTTGAGTTGATAATTGTTGTTTATGTTTAGTTTAGTTAATTATTCTTGTTAATCTTCAAGTTGTTTGTGTTTGTTGGAATTAGAAGTGAAGAATACATGATTTTGGAAGAGGGGCAGTAGCATTTTGGATGCCACGCCCGTGGCCTTGGGGTGCCATGGCCGTGGCCATTCATAGTTGTTTGGAGCCATGGCCGTGGAGGGTAGGTGCAAGTGTGGCAGAACCATCCCTTAACCCACGCCCGTGGGGGTTGAGTTGGCCACGGCCGTGGGCTTTGGCTTGAAGAGTTGGTTTGTAATGTGTGTTATAAAGGTTTGAAATGAGGTTAAAAAGTGATAAATTGTATTGGAATTGATGGATTGTATCATTCTTTGGATTAGGGTTTTGAAAGAAGGTGATTTGCCCTAATTTGGGAAGTGAAGAATTCTTGGAAAAGGAAATGTATAGATTGATGGGAGTAGTTCTTGAGGTAAGTACAAACTTACATAAATGTAATCTTTTATATGATTTTGAGACTTAACACCCTTGGTATAAATGTATTAAGTAGATTATTATATTATTAATTCAATGTTACTAATGTTGTCATTTGTATAGTGTGAAAGCTATAATGATCATCCAAAAGAAAGGTATGTATAATGCAATTTGTTATGATAAATGTTCTAATAACGAATGGTGTTAATGTGTCTTAAGAAATGATGAAATGTGATGTTAGCATGATTGATGATGATGATCAAAATGAAATAAAAGGACATATGGATTATATGACAATGAATTTAAGATACATGTGCAATGAAATGGATTATGTATGCTTGAATGATATGAATGAAGCATGCCTATATGGTATGATTGATTAATAATGTGTTTGTTTAGTAATGTAATTGATGTTGCATATATCAATGATGAAACATGATAGGTAATTTTAGATATAATGTGATATGAAGCCATTGTTATTGGCCATGATAACTCAAATGTGATATGAAGCCATTGTTATTGGCAATGATAACTCAAATGTGATATGAAGCCATTGTGATTGGCTATGATAATTCAATTGAGATATGTGAGGCATGTTTGCCTAAATGATGATGAGAATTGAAAATGATATTGATGATGAAATAATCAATGAATTGTGTATGTAATGTGTTATTCATTTTCAGAGTTTTGTTGTTGGTGGCATGCCTAATAGTAACAATCTCTTGAAGTTAGGTTGGGCTTGATCCTTGAAGCCAAGTTGGGTTGAAGTTTAACATGTTTTACTCCCCTTGAAGCTTGGTTGGGTCTAGTCCTTGAAGCCTAATTGAGATGTTACAACCCTTGAAGCTAGGTTGGATGAGTCCTTGAAGCCTAGTTGGGATATTGATAAATGTGATAATTAAACCAAAGCATTAACTCTGAAAGTCGAATAGCATATTAGTGTCTTTTGGGCCCGAGTCTGTCATTTGTTGTAAATGTGATATATATAAATGTTGAAATAAATGAGTAATGAAATATATAAATTATGGATATTAGTGATGGATGATGGTTGGTAATAATAATTGCCTTTGTTGGATATGTGATTTATGATTAATGAATTGTGAACAAACTAATGTTGTGAAGTACGATATATGATGTGTATATTGATTGTGGGTATTAATGAGGAATTATGTTTGGTGATAAGGATTGTCTTCTTTGGAAATGTGACTCTTGATTGGTATGATATATATAATGTATGTATATTGATGAATTGATTATGAGTATTAGTATTGAATTGTGGTTGGTGGTAATGTTTTGTATATACGTATATAATATATGAAATTAGTCAAGATATATGAAAGTTGCAATTAAGAAAGAAAAACATGATAAGAACTAATTGTACATTGAATTGATATATCATTATATAATAGAATATCTATAATGTATGTTTATATTTTATATTTGTACTATTAAGCTTTCGGGCTTAGCGCGTATGTGTAATCGCGCAGGTAGCTTGGTGGAAGATGCAAAGTCTTTCGTTATGCCACGAGAAGGGTAAAGGTTTGTCGAGACCAACTAGAGGGTAATGCATACATGTATAACTTTTAATTTTGATGTATTTCTGACGAGAGGATATTTATATGTATAAATAAAGTTTTGATAAAGAAAATGATTTTGTAAATGTTATGTAAATTAACGTATTGTGGTTAGAACTCTGTTACAGGTTTTTAAAAGGTAACGAAAAGTGACATCCTTATACTTTATATACTTACTGTATGTATACTAGGTATATGTATAGTACTTATATAGGGTATCGGGGTGTTACAAAGAAGATGATGATGATGAAGACTTTTAATATTCTTTTTCTTTCATCTTTTTTTTAACCACATATATATATATATTAAAATAATTTAATATTTAATTATTTAATTATTTTTTAATAAATTAAAAGTCCTAATTTTCCTCTTCCATTAAAAATTAATTTGTTTTTGAGTTATTTTATTAATTTTGAATTTATAGGATTTAATTACCAAAATACCCTTTTCTTTTAAAAAGTGTTGACTTTTATATATGTTATGTATATTTTGCATATATATCACATATATATTCTAGTTTTTCATTTAAAACCCCTTCATTTTTCATTTAAAAAAATTAATTTAATTTATCCTTTTAAATTATAATTTATTTTATCCAATTTTCCAAAAATTAGAAATTTATAAAAATTTTAGGCTGTTACAATTCTCTCCCCCTAAAACAAATTTCATCCCCGAAATTACCTGTCCTCAAGTCTGGAACAATTGGAAAAACTGACTCTGCATCACTTGCTCACATTCCCAGGTCGCCTCCTCAGTGGCATAATTCCTCCAAAAGACTTTCACAAGTAGCACCCTCTTATTCCTCAATTCTTTAACCTATTGTGACAAAATCGCCACTGGTTCTTCCTCGTATGTTAGTTATGGACTCAACTCAATGGACTCCACTGACAAGATATGAGATGGGTCAAACCTGTATCTCTGAAGCATCGAGACATTGAAAACATTATGTATTCGATCCAATTCAGGCGGCAAAGCTAGTCTATAAGCCACTAGACCAACTCTCTCCAACATCTCATATGGTCCTATGAAACGAGGACTCAACTTCCCTTTGCGGCCAAATCTCAAGATCTTCTTCCACAGAGACAACTTTAGAAATACTTTATCTCCCACACTAAACTCTATATCTCTTCTCTTTAAATCTGAATAAGATTTCTGTCGGTCTAAAGCTGCTTTCAAACGACCCCGAATCACCTTCACTTTTTCCTCTGTTTCCTTAATCAAATCGGGACCAACCAGTTTACCTTCTCCAACTTCATCCCAATACAAAGGTGTCCTGCATCTCCTGCCATATAAAGCCTCATAAGGAGTCATCCCAATACTCGACTAATGACTATTGTTATAAGCAAACTCAATTAATGGCAAAATTTTGTCCCAATTCCCGGTAAAATCAATGATACAGCTCCTCAACATATCCTTCAGAATCTATATCACTCTTTCTGACTGTCCATCTGTCTGATGATGGAAAGCAGTACTAAAATGCAATCAAGAATCCAAAGCATCATGCAAACTCTTCCAAAACCTCGAAGTAAACCGATGATCTTGATTCGACACCAAAGAAACTGGGACTCCATGCAGCTTGACTATCTCATTGATATACAACTCATCCAACCTCTCAAGAGAATAATCCATCTGAACTGGAAGAAAATGAGTTGTCTTCGCCATCCGATCTACTATGTAACACCCCTATACCCCGTATACGCACACTACATACTACTACACCTGTAATATACATATACTGAATATAAGAATGCTACGGTTTACCAAACAAACAAATCATTCCTTTTAACAATAATATGGGAAAACTTGAAAACATTCAAATTATACTTTAAAGTACAATAGATAAACCGTTCATTCAATACGCAACGGAAAATATAGTGGTATTTACAAATATATATACATCAAAAATCAAATTTTACAAAACATAACATTTATACATGTTTGGCAGTTTGTCTCTGATCTTTAAGCCCCCTATCAACACCTCAGGGTCTAGACTCAACTCGGTCTAGCTGAACTCTCTGGCTCTACCCTGTCACCTGCGCGATGAATCACAATCGCGCTAAGCCAACAGCTTAGTGGTACAAACCACAATAACAATATGTTTCAATGCAATGCCAATGTCACACATTTCAACAACAAAAACAATCTCCATACATGATATATTCATATTTTTCATAACAACTACTTTCCATTATTTTATTCAATTGTTTCACCATTCATGAATAACATTGAAACGAAGACAAGCATGGGCCCAAAAGACACTAATATGCCATTCAAATTTTAGAGTTAATGTTTTGGTTCAATTATCACATTTATCATTATCATTATCCCAACTAGGCTTCAAGGATTAGGCTCAACCAAGCTTCAAGGGGAACAAAGCATGCTAAGTATCAACCCAACTTGGCTTCAAGAACCAAACCCAACCTAGCTTCAAGGGTTGTAACATCTCAACTAAACTTCAAGGACTAGACCCAACCAAGCTTCAAGGGGAGTTAAGCATGCTAAACTTCAACCCAACTTGGCTTCAAGGATCAAATCCATCCTAGCTTTAAGAGATTGTTACCGTTAGGCATGCCACCAACAACAAAACTCTGAAAATGGAATAACATATTAAACACACAATTCATTCATTATTTCATTACCAATTCCATTCTCATTTTCTCATAATCATTTAGGCAACCATGCCTCAATTATCTCATTTGCATCATTATTGCCAACAACAATGGCTTCACAACTCATCAATAGAGTATACATAATCAATTGCATTGGACATATATTTTAAATTCATCATCATCTAGGCAAACATGCCCCTCTTATTTCATTTGAATCATTATAGCCAACCATAATGGCATCTTATCTCATCATACCTCAATTCACATTAAAACAATTCATCATTAAAGTATTCATCATAACCAATTGCATTGCACATACATTTTGAATGATCATCATATCTTTCACATTATACCAATCATAACATTAATCAAATTGTATTAACAATATAGTAAATTACTTAACACATTTACAACCAAATGTGTTAAGTATCAAATTCATGTAAATGTATGCAACCATGTAAGTTTGTACTTACCTCAAGAACAACTCACACCAATCTATACACTTCTTCTTCCAAGAATTCTCCACACTTAGGTTAGGGCAACTCAACCTCTTCACAACCTAATCCAAAAGGAATAACACACACTTATTTACAAATACACATGAATTCCAGAACAATTATCCACCTATTAGTCTCATACTAGACCCATAGATCACAAATTAAATGCCAACACAACTATCTAGGACCCCACGGTCGTGGCCTCACAACCCCACGGTCGTGGCCTCACAGACCCCACGGTCGTTGGTTAGCAAACGAACCTGTCCAATTTGTCTAACACCCCCACGGTCGTGGCATCCAAGGGCCACGGTCGTGGCATCCAAAATGCTTCTGTTTTGGACCAAACTCATGTATTCTATGCTTTAAACTTTATTAAACACAAACATCTTGAAGATCTGCCAAAAATAATTTATCAAACTCAATATTGACATCAATTACCAATTCAAAACCATAACATAAACACAACTCTTACTCTTCCATTCAACTCCAAAATCACAATCAAATATACCCAACACTCTCAAACACACCACTATCAAACATATTCATACTATCCACAATCAATCATCAAACTCAAATACAACTTAAAATAAAACAAGGAAATTATGTGAAAATTACCAAAGTTGATTAAACTTCTCAAATTTCCAACTTAATCACTTGTTAAATCCTTCAATCTTGAGAAAACAAAACTCTTTTTTTCTCTTGCTTCTTTGATGGCCGGCCAACCCAAAGAGAAAAGAAAATAAGAACAAAAATGAATGGTAAAAACCAAGTCAACTCTTCTCTTTAAACCTCCACCAAGCAAAAATAATATTAAAATATTCAAAAAAAATCCTCTTCCACTAACTTAATTTCCATTTTCCACTAATTAATTAATTCATTAAATAATCATCTTTTGACTTCCACATTTGACTTGTATATGTTGTATATATCACTATATATACAACATATACACTCTCTCTTTACTTCTTTTCTCTTTCCATTAAACATATACATTAAATCCAAATACAACAATAATGCCAAAACTTTTAGGGTATCCTTTGGGATGTTGCAATTCTCCCCCTCTAAAAAGAAATTTCATCCTTGAAATTACCTGATCTTAAGTCTGAAATAGTTGAGGATACTGATCTCGCATCGCTTGTTCACTCTTCCAAGTTGCCTCTTCCTTACTGTGATTCTTCCAAAGAACTTTCACAAGTGGCACTTTCTTATTTCTCAACTCTTTTACTTCATGTGCCAAAATAGCAACTGGTTCTTCTTCAAATGTCAGATCCGAACTCATCTCAATAGATTCAACGGACAGAACATGAGATGGATCTGATCTGTACCTCCACAGCATAGAAACAAGGAAGACATTATGGATTCTATCCAACTCAAGCGGCAAAGCGAGTCGATAAGCAACTGGTCCATTTCTTTCTAATATCTCATAAGGTCCAATAAAACGAGGACTTAACTTTCCTTTACGACCAAATCTCAAAATATTTTTCCAAGGGGACACTTTCAAAAATACTTTATCTCCAACATTAAACTCTATGTCTCTCCTCTTTAAATCTGAATAAGATTTCTGCTGATCTGAAGCTGCTTTCAACCGATCCCGAATTATCTTCACTTTCTCTTCCGTTTCTTCAATTAAATCATGACCAACCAATTTACCTTCTCCAATATCATTCCAACATAGAGGCGTTCTACATCTTCTTCCATATAATGCCTCAAATGGTGCCATTCCAATACTAGATTAATGACTGTTGTTGTAAGAAAATTCCACAAGTGGCAAAAATCTGTCCCAACTTCCAGAGAAATCAATGACACAGCTTCTCAACATATCCTCTATAATCTGTATCACTCTCTCTGACTACCCATCTGTCTGTGGATGAAAAGCAGTGCTAAAGTGCAATTGAGAACCTAAAGCACCATGTAAACTTTTCCAAAACTTCGAAGTAAACCGGGGATCTCGATCAGACACTAAAGAAATTGGAACTCCATGCAACTTCACTATCTCATTGATATACAGCTCAACTAACTTCTCCAAAGAGTAGTCCATTCAAACTGGAAGAAAATGAGCTGTCTTTGTCAACCGATCAACAATCACCCAGATAGCATCATGCTTCTTCTGAGTCAATGGTAAACCAGACACAAAATCCATTGTCACTCTCTCCCATTTCCATTCAGGCACTGCTACAGGTTGAAGCAACCCTGTTGGAACTTGCTGCTCAGCTTTCACCCTCTGACAAGTGAGACACTTGGATACAAACTCCGCTATGTCTTTCTTCATACCTGACCACCAATAATGCTGCTTCAAATCATGATACATTTTAGTACTCCCAGGGTCCATAGCAAAAACCGATTGGTGTACTTCTTCCAAAATAATCTTTCTTAAACTAGCATCCTCAGGAACACACAATCTATCTTTAAACCAAAGGCTACCATCACTTTTCACTTGAAAATCTCAGCTCTCCCCCTTTTTACAATCTGACACAACTTTTTGAAATTTCTCATCAGTCAATTGAGCCTCTTTAATCTGATCCAACAACACCGGACACAAATGCAACTGAGCTAACAACACACCATCATCACATGATTCAAAACTAGCATGCAACGCTCTCAACTCAACAAGCAACGAGAGTGAATAAGCAGTCAATCCTGCATAAGACTTCCGACTCAAGGCATCAGCAACAACATTTGCCTTACCAGGGTGATACTCAATCAAACAGTCGTAATCTTTGATTAGCTCCAACCATCGTCTTTGCCGAAGATTCAACTCTCTCTGAACCCCTAAATATTTCAAACTCTTATGATCTGTATAAATGAAACTGTAATATCCTCATTTATGCCCTAGAAGTTTTGCATGTTATTGTTGTTGTTGTTGTTGTTGTTGTATTGTTGGTTTAAATTGAGAAAAGAAAAGTATAAGTGTTTTGGGAAAGAATTTAGGGTTTAGAGACAAGTTTATATGTTGTGTATATTGTGATATATATAACATATACATTGGTCAAAAGAGTTGGTCAAGGCAAGAGGAGATATTTTTTTAGGGCATGTGAAATTACCAAAATGGGCAAGAGATAACAAAGAGAATTAAGATATGTATGAGGGCATTATAGTAATTTTCCTTTGGATGGGTATTTAATGAAGTTTGACTTTGTGATTCTTGATCATTTTCTCTTCCTCTTGATGGTAGTGGCCGGCTCTCCATTAGCAAAAGGGAAGGAGAAGTGTTCTTGATAGTAAGATCAAGATTGAAGGGAGAATTGAAGAATCAAGTTGAAGATTTGTGGAATTTCTTCACTTTAGGTAAGTAATTTCTTGTTTTCTTTTATTAATTTGGAAATTGTGGTTAAGGTGTATTGAGAATTGTTGAGATGATGATTTAGTGTGTTGATGTGTGTTTATAAGTGTTAGAGTTGATTGTAAGTTAAAAATTGGAGGTTGTGTTGGTTTGGTTGTGATTATGGAAAAATAAGTGAAGATTGATAGTGGAAAATCAAGAGTAGAGTTTGAGTTAGGGTTTTGAGATGGTGTTTGTTTAATTGTGATATTAAGGTGTTTTAAAGTGATTATTGTAATGAATATGTATTTAGAACATTGATGATGTTCATTTGAAGCATGTGGTATGATGTATATTGAGTTTTAGTGCATTTGGAAGAGAGTTGGTTAGAATTAGGGTTTTGGTTTTGGGAGACACGGCCAAAGGCCATGTGAGACACGGCCAAGTCATATGATTTTGGACGTGTTGGATTAATTTTTGGGTGACACAGCCGTGTTCCCAAGCCGTGTGAGCTACTGTGAGTTTTGGTTGAAGAGACACGGCCGTGTCCCTAAGCCGTGTTTGCTACTGCCAAAGTTGAATTGAGAGACACGGCCACAAGCTTGGCCGTGTCCCTCATGTGTGCTGCCCGTGTCCATCAAATGAGTTGGTTAGGGTTTTGTTTCTTTGTTCTTTTTGCATTGTTTTGGTTCTTCAAAGGTGGGTTGGTTCTTAAACCTAACCCTAAAACACTTTAAACACACTTGAATCAATGAATGAACTAATCAAATGCATATGGAAGATCCTAAAGCTATGAATCATATAAGTTGTTCTTTGCCCTAATTGCATTGTTGAGATTTAAACAAGGTTATGTTATGCATTGTGAAAGGTATTGTATTTTATGAGTAATGTACCTTGAAATGTTGTATCAAAGATGAAATGATAATTCAAATAAGATATGATGAATGATGCTATATGAGATATAATGTGATCATGGATGAGATAAGTATACACTTGATTAATGAAGTGTTATATTGTGAAATGAAATGTGAGGCCATTGTTATTGGCTATGATGATAATATTGAGAGAATGAAGGCATGTTTGCCTAAATGTTGATGAGAATTGAGAATGGAAATGATAATCGATATGTAAATGAATTGTGTGGCTAATGTGTTATTCCATTTTCAGAGTATGTTATTGGTGGCATGCCTAATGATAGTAACAATCTCTTGAAGTTAGGTTGGAATGAATCCTTGAAGCCTAATTGAGATGTTACCACCCTTGAAGCTAGGTTGGGTTGGTTCTTGAAGCCAAGTTGGGTTGAAGCTTAGCATGCTTTGCTCCCCTTGAAGCTTGGTTGAACCTAATCCTTGAAGCCTAGTTGGGTATATGATATTGATAAATGTGATGATAGAACCAAAACATTAACTCTGAAAATTGAATGGCATATTAGTGTGTCTTGGGCCCATGCTTGTCTATGGTTAATGTGAGTCATGAATGATGTTTGTTTTGCTTTGTATTGATGATTAAATGAATACTAATGAGGTATATGAAAAGATAATAAAATGTGATATGTAATGTGAAAGTATATTGTTAATTTTGCATATATGATGTTACATATATATTATGGTTTGAGAAATGACATTGCATTGCACGAAGTCATATCATTAGCATGATTATTTTACTAAGCCCTTGGCTTAGCGCGATAGTGTTTAATCGCGCAGGTGATAGAACTGTTAGAGTTGATCCCGAAAGCTCTTCGAAACCGAGTGAGGGTAGACATTGAAGAGTTGATTTTGGAGACTTAAAGATCAAAGAAAACTTGCCAATCATGTATAACTCTTTTTATATTTTGTAAAGTATTGATTAAATGTACATATTTGTATATTTGTAAATATGGAATTAAGTGTTTTCAAATATGTAAATATTTTATGACTTCCGCTGTGAAATAACTATATGTATGTATATATATATCTAATGTGTTTTATTTTAAAAGTAAATGATCTACTTTTCTATATTATATAATGATAATAGTATTGTATCTATTTAAATGTTTTGAATGTTGAAGAAAACCGTAGCATCCCTATGTTTGGTGCACTTATGCTACATGGTTGTAGTTGTAGTGTGTGTGCATTGTATGTGGGGGTGTTACAATTGTTTTGGTATCAGAGCCTAGGTTTGAGATTCTCAACCTAGGTAATATGTTATAAAAAGAATATTTTGAATTAAAAAGTGAGTTTTTGAAAGAAAATACATGTTTGGGATTGGCAATCTTTGATCTTTAATAAGGTGTGTCCTGTTGTGTTTGCAGTATTAGGTGTTGATGGATCCTCATTTGAGACAATCGGTTGAGGGTAGTGAGGAGAGCGTTGCTCCTGAGGATGGAGCTAGGGTTGATAGTGCTGGTGAGGCACCTGTTTCTGGGTCGGGTAGACCAGTAGGTGATGAGGTTCCGCCAGCCTGGTTTAGGAATATGATGGAGACTTTCAGGCAAGCGCCAGTACAACCAGTGCCACCACCCCCTCAGTCTTTGGTGCCAGTGAGGCACTATGACAAGTTAAGGAAGTATGGAGCTGAGGATTTTATTGGTACCACTGATCCAGCTGTGGCAGAACAGTGGCTTGACAAAGTTCAGAGGATCTTTATTCAGTTACAAGCCACCCCTGAGGAAAAGTTTGACTATGCAAGATCTTTGCTACAGAAGGATGCCTACGATTGGTGGAAGACTGTGCCACATTCCATGGAAGATCCACCAACTTTGTCATATGCAGATTTCTTGAGGGAATTCGAGTTGAAATATACTCCTAGGGAGTATAAGGATATGAAGAAGATGGAATTCTTGAGCTTGAAGCAAGATAACAAGACTGTTACTGAGTATGAAGTTGAGTTTATTCGACTGAGTCAGTATGCTGGGGGCATCATTGCTGATGAGATTGATAGATGCCGGCGATTTCAGGAGGGATTGAGGCCCTCGATCATGTGTTTAGTGGCTGGATCTCGATATCACGATTTCTCCCAGTTAGTGGAAGCAGCTCGAAGTGTAGAGCGAGCTCAAGTGATTGCAGCTGCATCAGAGGAAGAGGTCAGAGTGAGAAGGCCTCAGTTCGAGGCAGGGTCTTCTTCAGCAAAGAGGGGTAGAGGAAGCTTTGTTCCTCGGAGTATTAGGAGCCAGAGACCAGCAGGTAGATCAGTGCAGTTCCAGAGACAAAGATTCAGACCTGCAGCTTCAGTGGCAAGTGCTCCAACCCCTATGGTTCAGAGATCCACCTTACCTATTTGCATCCATTGTGGGAGGCCCCATGGTGGTCCATGTTGGAAAGCTGGTGTTGCTGGGATATGTTTCAGGTGTGGGTCACCGGATCACTTTGTGAGAGATTGCCCTGAGAGACAGAGGTTAGAAGTTTTCTGGGTTTGGCAGGCTATTACCGGCGGTTTGTGAAAGGATTTTCTTTGATAGCTACTCCACTCACCAGATTGCTTCGTAAAGGAGTGAGGTTTTTGTGGACAGATCAGTGTCAGGCTAGCTTTGAACAGTTGAGAGATTTGTTGACTCAAGCGCCTGTTCTCACTTTACCTGTAGAAGGCCAACCCTATGTGATCTACAGTGATGCTTCACATAGAGGTTTGGGGTGTGTATTGATGCAGGAAGGGAAAGTTATAGCTTATGCATCTCGACAGTTGAAACCGCATGAGCTTAACTATCCTACCCATGATTTGGAGTTGGCTGCCATTGTTTTTGCATTAAAGATTTGGCGCCATTATCTGTTTGGGGAGAAATGTTTCATTTACACTGATCACAAGAGTTTGAAGTATTTGGGTGTTCAGAAAGAGCTCAACCTTCGGTAGAGGAGATGGTTGGAATTGATTAAAGACTACGACTGTTTGATAGATTATCATCCAGGTAAAGCAAATGTGGTTGCTGATGCCTTAAGTCGGAAGTCTTTAGCTGGTTTAACAGTTTACTCGCTCTCGTTGCTTGTTGAGTTGAGAGCATTGCGTGCCAGTTTTGTACCTTGTGATGATGGTGCATTATTGGCACAGTTACAATTGAAGCCTGTTTTGTTGGATCAGATCAAAGAGGCTCAGTTAGCTGATAAGAAGATTCAGAAGATTGTTTTAGATTGTGAGAGTGGAAAGACTAGAGATTTTGTTTTGAAGGATGATGGGAGCCTATGGTTTAAGAATAGATTGTGTGTACCCGATAATGCTGACTTGAAGAGGATCATTTTAGAGGAAGCTCATCAGTCTTTATTTGCTATGCATCCGGGTAATACGAAGATGTATCATGATTTGAGACAGCATTATTGGTGGATTGGGTTGAAGAGAGACATTGCTGAGTTTGTATCAAAATGTCTCACTTGTCAGAAGGTTAAAGCAGAGCATCAAGTTCCCACTGGGTTACTTCAACCGTTGTCAGTGCCAGAGTGGAAGTGGGAAAGAGTGACAATGGACTTTGTGTCTGGGTTGCCTTTGACACAAAGGAGACATGATGCTATATGGGTGATTGTGGATAGATTAACTAAGACAGCTCATTTCCTTCCGGTTCGGATGGATTACTCTTTGGAGAGGTTGGCTGAGCTATACATCCATGAGATTGTGAGATTGCATGGTGTTCCAACTTCTTTAGTGTCTGATCGAGATCCCAGGTTTACTTCGAGATTTTGGAAGAGTTTGCATGGTGCTTTAGGTTCTCGACTGCATTTCAGTACTGCTTTTCATCCACAGACGGATGGACAGTCTGAGAGGGTGATACAGATCATTGAGGATATGTTGAGAAGCTGTGTCATTGATTTCATTGGAAGTTGGGATAGATTCTTACCTCTTGTGGAGTTTGCTTATAATAACAGTCACCAGTCCAGCATCGAAATGGCCCCATTCGAGGCATTGTATGGCAGACGGTGTAGGATACCTCTGTGTTGGAGTGAGCTTGGTGATGATAAATTGATTGGGCCTGATTTGATTCAAGAAACTGAAGAGAAAGTGAAGTTGATTCGAGGCAGATTGAAAGCAGCTTCGGACCGACAGAAGTCTTATGCAGATCTGAAGAGGAGAGACATTCAGTTTGACGTTGGGGATAAGGTATTTTTGAAGGTATCTCCTTGGAAGAAGATTTTGAGGTTCGGTCGGAAAGGGAAATTGAGTCCTCGTTTCATCGGACCGTATGAAGTGTTAGAAAGAGTTGGGCCAGTGGCGTATAGACTTGCTTTGCCACCTGAGTTGGATCGTATTCATAATGTATTTCATGTTTCTATGTTGAGGAGGTACAGATCGGATCCATCTCACGTGTTGCCAATTGAGTCTATCGAAGTGAGCCCAGATTTGACATTTGAAGAGGAACCAGTTGCTATCTTGGCACGGGAAGTGAAAGAATTGAGGAACAAGAGAGTACCATTGGTGAAGATTCTTTGGAAGAATCATGCAAAAGAAGAAGCAACTTGGGAAAGTGAGCAGACTATGCGAGAGCAATATCCTCAGTTGTTTCAGAATTGATTTCAGGTAATTTCGAGGACGAAATTTCTTTTTAGAGGGGGAGAATTGTAATATCCTCATTTATGCCCTAGAAGTTTTGCATGTTGTTGTTGTTGTTGTTGTTGTTGTTGTATTGTTGGTTTAAATTGAGAAAAGAAAAGTATAAGTGTTTTGGGAAAGAATTTAGGGTTTAGAGACAAGTTTATATGTTGTGTATATTGTGATATATATAACATATACATTGGTCAAAAGAGTTGGTCAAGGCAAGAGGAGATATTTTTTTAGGGCATGTGAAATTACCAAAATGGGCAAGAGATAACAAAGAGAATTAAGATATGTATGAGGGCATTATAGTAATTTTCCTTTGGATGGGTATTTAATGAAGTTTGACTTTGTGATTCTTGATCATTTTCTCTTCCTCTTGATGGTAGTGGCCGGCTCTCCATTAGCAAAAGGGAAGGAGAAGTGTTCTTGATAGTAAGATCAAGATTGAAGGGAGAATTGAAGAATCAAGTTGAAGATTTGTGGAATTTCTTCACTTTAGGTAAGTAATTTCTTGTTTTCTTTTATTAATTTGGAAATTGTGGTTAAGGTGTATTGAGAATTGTTGAGATGATGATTTAGTGTGTTGATGTGTGTTTATAAGTGTTAGAGTTGATTGTAAGTTAAAAATTGGAGGTTGTGTTGGTTTGGTTGTGATTATGGAAAAATAAGTGAAGATTGATAGTGGAAAATCAAGAGTAGAGTTTGAGTTAGGGTTTTGAGATGGTGTTTGTTTAATTGTGATATTAAGGTGTTTTAAAGTGATTATTGTAATGAATATGTATTTAGAACATTGATGATGTTCATTTGAAGCATGTGGTATGATGTATATTGAGTTTTAGTGCATTTGGAAGAGAGTTGGTTAGAATTAGGGTTTTGGTTTTGGGAGACACGGCCAAAGGCCATGTGAGACACGGCCAAGTCATATGATTTTGGACGTGTTGGATTAATTTTTGGGTGACACAGCCGTGTTCCCAAGCCGTGTGAGCTACTGTGAGTTTTGGTTGAAGAGACACGGCCGTGTCCCTAAGCCGTGTTTGCTACTGCCAAAGTTGAATTGAGAGACACGGCCACAAGCTTGGCCGTGTCCCTCATGTGTGCTGCCCGTGTCCATCAAATGAGTTGGTTAGGGTTTTGTTTCTTTGTTCTTTTTGCATTGTTTTGGTTCTTCAAAGGTGGGTTGGTTCTTAAACCTAACCCTAAAACACTTTAAACACACTTGAATCAATGAATGAACTAATCAAATGCATATGGAAGATCCTAAAGCTATGAATCATATAAGTTGTTCTTTGCCCTAATTGCATTGTTGAGATTTAAACAAGGTTATGTTATGCATTGTGAAAGGTATTGTATTTTATGAGTAATGTACCTTGAAATGTTGTATCAAAGATGAAATGATAATTCAAATAAGATATGATGAATGATGCTATATGAGATATAATGTGATCATGGATGAGATAAGTATACACTTGATTAATGAAGTGTTATATTGTGAAATGAAATGTGAGGCCATTGTTATTGGCTATGATGATAATATTGAGAGAATGAAGGCATGTTTGCCTAAATGTTGATGAGAATTGAGAATGGAAATGATAATCGATATGTAAATGAATTGTGTGGCTAATGTGTTATTCCATTTTCAGAGTATGTTATTGGTGGCATGCCTAATGATAGTAACAATCTCTTGAAGTTAGGTTGGAATGAATCCTTGAAGCCTAATTGAGATGTTACCACCCTTGAAGCTAGGTTGGGTTGGTTCTTGAAGCCAAGTTGGGTTGAAGCTTAGCATGCTTTGCTCCCCTTGAAGCTTGGTTGAACCTAATCCTTGAAGCCTAGTTGGGTATATGATATTGATAAATGTGATGATAGAACCAAAACATTAACTCTGAAAATTGAATGGCATATTAGTGTGTCTTGGGCCCATGCTTGTCTATGGTTAATGTGAGTCATGAATGATGTTTGTTTTGCTTTGTATTGATGATTAAATGAATACTAATGAGGTATATGAAAAGATAATAAAATGTGATATGTAATGTGAAAGTATATTGTTAATTTTGCATATATGATGTTACATATATATTATGGTTTGAGAAATGACATTGCATTGCACGAAGTCATATCATTAGCATGATTATTTTACTAAGCCCTTGGCTTAGCGCGATAGTGTTTAATCGCGCAGGTGATAGAACTGTTAGAGTTGATCCCGAAAGCTCTTCGAAACCGAGTGAGGGTAGACATTGAAGAGTTGATTTTGGAGACTTAAAGATCAAAGAAAACTTGCCAATCATGTATAACTCTTTTTATATTTTGTAAAGTATTGATTAAATGTACATATTTGTATATTTGTAAATATGGAATTAAGTGTTTTCAAATATGTAAATATTTTATGACTTCCGCTGTGAAATAACTATATGTATGTATATATATATCTAATGTGTTTTATTTTAAAAGTAAATGATCTACTTTTCTATATTATATAATGATAATAGTATTGTATCTATTTAAATGTTTTGAATGTTGAAGAAAACCGTAGCATCCCTATGTTTGGTGCACTTATGCTACATGGTTGTAGTTGTAGTGTGTGTGCATTGTATGTGGGGGTGTTACAGAAACACTTCTCTCCATACAAATAATGTCGCCAAATCTTCAAAGCAAAAACTATGGCTGCTAACTCTAAATCATGCGTCGGATAATTAAACTCATGCGGCTTCAACTGCTTAGAAGCATAAGCTATGACTTTACCCTCTTGCATCAAAACACAACCTAAACCATTATGTGAAGCATCACTGTAAATTACATATGGTTTATCTTCCACAAGCAAAGTAAGAACAGGAGCTTGAGTCAACATCTTCTTCAACTGCTCAAAGCTAGCTTGACACTGATCTGTCCACACAAATTTAACTCCCTTTCGAAGTAATCTGGTGAGTGGAGTAGCTATCAAAGAAAAACCTTTCACAAAGCGTCGATAGTAGCCTGCCAAACCCAGAAAACTTCTAATTTCAGTTACAGACTTCGGTGGATTCCAATTCAGTATGGCTTCAACTTTACTCAGATCAACTCTTATACCATTTGCTGAAACTATATGACCCAGAAAAGTCACTTGATCAAGCCAAAACTCACACTTCGATAGCTTAGAATACAATTGCTTCTCTCTCAAAGTCTGCAACACAATCCACAAATGCTTATCATGTTCCTCTTCATTACGCGAAAACACCAAAATATCATCAATAAAGACCACCACAAACTGATCTAGATAGGGTCTAAACACCCTATTCATCAAATCCATAAAAGCTGCAGGTGCATTCGTCAACCCAAAAGGCATCACTAAAAACTCATAATGCCCATACCTTGTGCGGAAAGCTGTCTTAGGAACATCTTCAGCTCTGACTCTCAACTAATGGTACCCTAATCTCAAATCAATCTTGGAAAACACTACTGCTCCCTTCAACTGATCGAAAAGGTCATCAATCCTAGGCAAAGGATACTTATTCTTGATAGTCACCTTGTTCAATTGCCTATAATCGATGCATAACCTCAAAGTACCATCCTTCTTCTTTACAAACAAAACAGGAGCTCCCCACGGAGAAACACTAGGGCGAACAAACCCTTTATCCAATAACTCCTGCAACTGCACCTTCAACTCTCTCAACTCAGCAGCTGCCATTTGATAGGGAGTAATAGAGATGGGAGTGGTACCAGGCAACAAATCAATACCAAACTCAACCTCTCTCTCAGGTGGTAACCTTGGCAACACCTTAGGAAACACATCTGGAAATTCAGTAACTGTGGGTATACTATCAAGTGGAGAACCCACTACTTTGGTATCCAAAACATGAGCAAGATAAGCATCACACCCTTTTCTAATTAACTTCCTAGCTATAACAGCTGAAACAAACAAGGATGCAAGTTGTCTCTGCTCACTAGATACCGTCACACTTCTACCATCACTGGTTCTAAGGGTAACACATTTCTTTTGACAATCTACTACAGCTCCATGCTTAGACAACCAATCCATGCCTAAGATCAAATCATATTCCTTAAAAGGCATTTCAATCAAATCACCCAAAAATTCCTCACCTTGCACCACAACTGAACTATCACGATGCACCTTACTCACCACAACACTATGTCCTAAAGGATTTGTCACCAACACATCAAATCCTAAGGACTCTGAATTCAATTCAGACACAGGCAAGATAGATGCACTTATGTATGAATGAGTAGATCCTAGATCAATCAAAGCAAGAACTGAAATACCAAATAAAGAAAATGTACCCGCAATAACTGCTGAAGCATCTAGCTGCCTCTGCATCACATACACTCTCTGAGAAGACCCAGCCTCATCTGGCCTACTGCCTCTGGATGTAGAGCCTCCTTTCTGACTAAATCCAAGTTGACCGCCTCTACTGACACTGGGTCGAGAAGCTGCAGTATCAGTCTGTCTATCCTCCTGTAGCTCAGGGCAATCTTTGATAAAGTGAGCTGGTGACCCACATCTAAAGCATACTCCTGATCCACCCGTCTTCCAACAAGTACCCCCATGTGTCCTACCACAATGAACACATATAGGTGGAATGGATCTCTGAACCACTAGAGTCGGAGCACTAGCCACAAAAACTGTAGGTCTCCATCTCTGCCTCTGATACTGAACTGACCTGCCTGACTGCCTCAGGCTCCTACTGACTCTCGGAATAAAACTTCCTTGGCCTCTCTTCATAGATGAAGACCCTACCTCAAACTGGGATCTCCTAACTCTGGTCTCCTCCTCAGTAGCAAATGTTGCAATAGTTTGTGCTCTCTCAACACTTCTAGCTGCTGCAACCAATTGAGAAAAATCCTGATACCGAGAACCAGCAACAATGCACATAATAGAAGGCCTCAACCCTTCCTCAAATCTCCTACACCGGTCAATCTCATCAGAAATAATCCCACCGACATAGTGACTCAACCGGATAAACTCAACCTCATACTCTGCCACAGTCCGGTTATCTTGTCTCAAATTCAGAAATTCCATCTTCTTGACATCCTTATACTCTCTCAGAGTATATTTTTGCTCAAACTCCCTCAGAAAATCACCATAAGACAACGTTGGTGGATCATCCATGGCATGAGGAACCATCTTCCACCAATCATAAGCATCTTTCTGCAGAAGGGATCTAGCATAATCAAATTTCTCTTCAGGAGTGGCTTGCAACTGAAAAAATACCCTCTGCACTCTATCCAACCACTGTTCAGCTACTGCAGGATCTATAGTACCAAGAAAATCCTCAGCCCCATACTTCCTCAATTTATCATAATGTCTCACTGGTACTTGAGGCTGTGGTGGCGGTGGCTGCTGCTGCACTGGAGCTCGCCTCAACAATTCTACCACATGCTGTAACCAACCCGGCGAAACCTCATCAGCAGCTGATCTCTCTTACACAGGAGCAGATGCCTCTCCAGCTCTATCAATCCTAGCTCCATCTCTACCCTCTTCAGGAGCTACACTCTCAGCACTACCTTCTATAGACTGACGTGACTGAGACGCCATCACTACCTATATCTGCATACACAGCAGGATATACCTCATTAAAGATCAGAGACTGCCAATACCAAAGCATGTATCTTATTTAAAAATCAACTTTTAGAATCAAAACGTTCTTTTTCCTTACAATTTACCTAGGTTGAGAATCTCAAACCTAGGCTCTGATACCAAAACAGTTGTAACACCCCTATACCCCGTATACGCACACTACATACTACTACACTTGTAATATACGTATACTGAATATAGGAATGCTACGATTTACCAAACAAACAAATCATTCCTTTTAACAATAATATGGGAAAACTTGAAAACATTCAAATTATACTTTAAAGTACAATAGATAAACCGTTCTTTCAATACACAGCGGAAAATATAGTGGTATTTACAAATATATATACATCAAAAATCAAATTTTACAAAACATAACATTTATACATGTTTGGCAATTTGTCTATGATCTTTAAGCCCCCTATCAACACCTCAGGGTCTAGACTCAACTCGGTCTAGCTGAACTCTCTGGCTCTACCCTGTCACCTGCGTGATGAATCACAATCGTGCTAAGCCAATGGCTTAGTGGTACAAATCACAATAACAATATATTTCAATGCAATGCCAATGTCACACATTTCAACAACAAAAACAATCTCCATACATGATATATTCATATTTTTCATAACACTACTTTCCATTATTTTATTCAATTGTTTCACCATTCATGAATAACATTGAAACAAAGACAAGCATGGGCCCAAAAGACACTAATATGCCATTCAACTTTCAGAGTTAATGTTTTGGTTCAATAATTACATTTATCATTATCATTATCCCAACTAGGCTTCAAGGATTAGGCTCAACCAAGCTTCAAGGGGAACAAAGCATGCTAAGTATCAACCTAACTTGGCTTCAAGAACCAAACCCAACCTAGCTTCAAGGGTTGTAACATCTCAACTAGCCTTTAAGGACTAGACCCAACCAAGCTTCAAGGGGAGTTAAGCATGCTAAACTTCAACCCAACTTGGCTTCAAGGATCAAATCCAACCTAGCTTCAAGAGATTGTTACCATTAGGCATGCCACCAATAACAAAACTCTAAAAATGGAATAACATATTAGACACACAATTCATTCATTATTTCATTACCAATTCCATTCTCATTTGCTCATAATCATTTAGGCAACCATGCCTCAATTATCTCATTTGCATCATTATAGCCAACAACAATGGCTTCACATCTCATCAATAGAGTATACATAATCAATTGCATTGGGCATATATTTTAAATTCATCATCATCTAGGCAAACATGCCCCTCTTATTTCATTTGAATCATTATAGCCAACCACAATGGCATCTCATCTCATCATACCTCAATTCACATTAAAACAATTCATCATTAAAGTATTCATCATAACCAATTGCATTGCACATACATTTTGAATGATCATCATATCTTTCACATTATACCAATCATAACATTAATCAAATTGTATTAACAATATAGTAAATTACTTAACACATTTACAACCAAATGTGTTAAGTATCAAATTCATGTAAATGTATACAACCATGTAAGTTTGTACTTACCTCAAGAACAACTCACACCAATCTATACACTTCTTCTTCCAAGAATTCTCCACACTTAGGTTAGGGCAACTCAACCTCTTCACAACCTAATCCAAAAGGAATAACACACACTTATTTACAAATACACATGAATTCCAAAACAATTATCCACCTATTAGTCTCATACTAGACCCATAGATCACAAATTAAATGCCAACACAATTATCTAGGACCCCACCCCCACGGTCGTGGGTTAGCAAATGAACCTGTCCAATTTTTCTAACACCCCCACGGTGGTGGCATCCAAAATGCTTCTGTTTCGGACCAAACTCATGTATTCTATGCTTTAAACTTTATTAAACACAAACATCTTGAAGATCTACCAAAAATAATTGATCAAACTCAATATTGACATCAATTACCAATTCAAAACCATAACATAAACACAACTCTTACTCTTCCATTCAACTCCAAAATCACAATCAAATATACCCAACACTCTCAAACACACCACCATCAAACATATTCATACTATCCATAATTAATCATCAAACTCAAATACAACTTAAAATAAAACAAGGAAATCAAGTGAAAACTTACCAAAGTTGATGAAACTGAAAGGGGGAGAAAACCTAATTCCTCTAAAACATAAAATATGCATAGAGCACTAGATTATTCAAATTAAATTACAAAGGGCTGAATTGCATACCTGACATCATCGTATGTTGATGCTGAAGACGATTTTAGGGTTTGTCGCCTTCTAGGGGATACACACTTTAGGTTTAACGGAAGCACTACTGAAGGAACGTAATGTTCTCTCTTAATTGTTATGTTCCCCCGGAGACCACGACTCCTTATTTATAACTGATGATGATGAATAATTTTTATTTTGGTCCTTCAACAAAATAGAAATTCTTAACGGTCTCTACACTTATATTCCTATTACGAGTAGGACACCTCAATAGTCAACAATCCTAATTTGATCAAAACTTTAATTTGACTATCTTAATTTGACTGCAATACACATTTAATATTTAAATATATTTAGCCCACATTTAGGATTAATTTTAATCAATATAAAATTAATTCTAACAATCTCCCACTTGGGCTAACATATATTAATTGTAAATGTATATACCTTAATGAGCTCATAAAAGCAGTCATACTGAAGGTGCCTCAAACAATCTCGTCCATTGATTATATCGATAAAGGACTGAAGGGCCAGTCGCCACATTCATCGTGACTCAAACCACCATCAATCACATTACCAATACTCTCAAATGACATAGATCAATAATATGAGTATAGCATGAAAACTACATGTAATGTGATCTAATCATGCCTGTTTCCAACTGGTCAATCTTAAGTGAGATCAAACATAAATATAATACAGAGTGTAAAACACATAATAAAATGAAAGAAAAACTCTTTTTTTTTTGCAGAAACTGAATGTACTTTATAAAATATATCCAATGTCAAAGAGAGCATACATAAAACTTAATGCAAACTTAATGAACAAACTCCCACTGAAACTAAATAGTCTCAAATAATGTGACACCCATATGAGCAGTGTGCTCATGAAAAACTTTCGGTATCACAGCCTTAGTGAGCGAATTCGCAATCATGGAGTTCGTTCCAATATGCTCTATGGATATTTGTCCACTCTGTACTCTCTCCCTCACAGCCAGAAACTTTATCCCAATGTGTCTCGATCGAGAAGAGCTTCTGTTGTTGTTAGAGAATAAAACCGCTGAGTTATTATCACAGTATAACTTTAATGGCCTTTCAATGCCATTTACAATGCGCGGCCCTGTGACAAAGTTCCTCAGCCAGATTGCCTGATTTGATGCCTCATAACTTGCTACAAATTCTGCTTCCATGGTGGAGGTAGCTACTAGAGTTTGTTTCATACTCTTCCAAGAAATAGCACCACCAGCCAAGAGATATATGTAGCCTGATGTGGATTTTTGACTGTCTTGGCATCCCGCGAAATCAGAATCAGTATACCCAATGATCTCAAGCTGATCTAATCGCCTGTATGTGAGCATATGTCCCTTAGTTCTCTGAAGATACCTTAAGACTCTTTTGGCTGCTTTCTAATGATCCATTCCTGGATTGCTGAGATATCGCCCTAACATGCCAACTATGAATGAAATATCTGGACGAGTGCAAACTTGAGCATACGTCAGACTCCCAACAGCAGACGCATAAGGAAACTTCTGCATCTCCTGAATCTCAAGTTCACCCTTTGGACACTGATCAAGACTGAATTTATCTCCTTTAGCAACTGGGGTATCAATTGGTCTACTGTTGTGCATACTAAATCTCTTGAGCACTTTCTCAATATAGCCCTTTTGTGATAATCCAAGAATACCTCGAGTACGGTCTCGATGTATTTGAATCCCTAATACAAAAGAAGCTTCACCTAAATCTTTCATCTCAAAGTTTTTTGAAAGAAAGACTTTGGTCTCGTGCAGCAAGTCCTTACAGTTAGTAGCAAGCAATATGTCATCCACATATAAGACCAAAAGGATAAACCTACTCCCACTGAACTTGTGATACACACAATCTTCCACAGCATTTGTCTCAAAACCAAAAGAGACAACTACTTCATGGAACTTGAAGTACCACTGACGAGAAGCTTGCTTGAGTCCATAAATGGATTTCTTTAATCTGCATACCAGTCGCTTTGGGTCTCCAGACACAAAGTTTTCTGGCTGCACCATATAGATGGTTTCATCAATGTCTCCATTGAGAAACGCAGTCTTCACATCCATTTGATGTAACTCAAGATCGAAATGTGCAACTAGAGCCATGATTATCCTAAAAGAGTCCTTCGATTAAACCGGAGAGAAGGTCTCTTTATAGTCAATCCCCTCTTTCTGAGTGAAGCCTTTAGCTACAAGACGTGCCTTATATCTTTCCATATTACCTTTAGAATCCCTCTTGGTTTTAAATATCCATTTGCAACCAATGGGTTTATTTCCTTCAGGTAATGGAACAAGATCCCAAACTTGATTGTCTTGCATTGACTTAAATTCTTCACTCATTGCCTCAATCCACTTATGAGAGTTGGAATCCTGCATGACATGATGAAAGCTGATAGGATCATCTTCCACCATGTCTACAGTGTCCTCATGTTCCTGAAGATATACTACATAGTCATCCGGAATAGCATTTCTTCTTTCTGTAGTGGACCTTCTTAAAGGCACAGGTTCTGGCTCAAATTCTTGAGCTTGTTGAGCTTGTACTTGAGGAAGAACAACTTCTTCATCCTGATGGGGAAGTTGATCAACATTGTCTTGATCCAGAATTGCTTCTAGGATATTAACAATTCTAGAAACCTGAACAGTCATAGGAGCAAAGATAGGAATCGACACTGAGTGTTCCTGACTCGATCCCTCCTCAAAGACAATGTTTCTAACCTTATTTCTCCCCCCAAACTCAACATCCTCAAAGAATGTTGCAATTCCCGTCTCAAAAATAGATCTGGAAGTAGGATTATAAAACTTAAAACCCCAAGATCGCTCAGAATAACCAACAAAGTAGCTACTAACAGTTTTGTAGTCCAATTTTGTCTCAATAGGCCTAGCCTCAGCAGGACATCCCCAAACATGAAGGTGCTTTAGACTGGGCTTGCGTCCAGTCCAAAGCTCATAAGGTATTTTTGTAGCTGCTTTAGTTGGTACTCTGTTAAGAAGATAGACTGCTGTCTTTAATGCTTCTCCCCACAGAGACTCAGGTAAAGAAGAATGACTAATCATATTTCTAACCATATCCATAAGAGTCCTGTTACGTCTCTCAGATACACCATTCATGCTGGGTGTACCAGGCATTGTGTATTGAGGGACTATACCACAGTCCTGCAGGAAAATAGCAAATGGCCCTGGACGTTGTTCACCTGAACCGTCATATCTACCATAGTACTCACCTCCACGGTCAGATCTAACAGATTTAATCTTCTTTCCAAGTTAATTTTCAACTTCGGCCTTATAAGATTTGAAAACGTCCAGAGACTCAGATTTCTCATGAATGAGATATAGGTACCCATAACGTGAGTAATCGTCTATGAATGATATAAAGTATCTTTGACCATTCCTAGTTGCTGTAGGGAATGGGCCACAGATGTCCGTATGTATCAACTCTAAGACGTTTGATGACCTATTGGCACCTAATCTCTTTTGTTTAGTCTGTTTACCTTTAATACACTCAACACAGGAGTCCAAATCTGTGAAATCAAGTGTATTTATGATACCATCTGACACAAGACGCTCTATTCTAGATTTGGATATGTGACCCAAATGTCTGTGCCATAGAGCAGCTGAGTTATCCATATTCAGCTTCCTTTTGGTTCCTATAGTACTAACTTGCATGGTCTCATTATAAGAGGCATTGATATCTAATATATATATAGATTATGAAGTGCATACAAGAAACCAGTACCTAAAATTTTTGAATCCATAGATAAAGTAACTTTATTGTTTCCAAATGAACAAGTAAAACCAGATTTGTCCAAATGGAAAACAGAAATTAAATTATGCCTAAAAGACGGAATAACAAAAGTATCTACTAGATCCAAAAAATTTCCAATTCTTAAACACAATATAAAATGTCCTATTGCCTCTACTTCTACCGGTTTGCCAGTTCTCATATAAACGTATCTTTCACCGTCAATTGGCTTTCGGTAATTTAGGCAATCCTGCATTGAAACACTTATGTGACTAGTAGCACCAGAATCTATCCACCAAGTATTTCTAGGTACCAAAATTAAATTAACTTCAGAACAGACTAAAACCAAATATTTTTCCTTATTAGCAGTCTTACTATCAGTGTTTTCATTCATAGGGACAAAGTTGGGATTACACGGCATGCTAGCTGAATTCAGAAAAAATAAATAATAAATAAATGACATAAGCTCATAATCAACAAAAATTGAAACAAATCACAGAAGTAGAGTTCAAATATTGGAAACAAGATACCAGGCACAACATTAATATTCTCATCTTTGGACATAGAATATTAACTGTAATTGGTATCTCAACGCAGTAATCAAATATTGACAATTCAGTCCTGTCAAATAATAAACCTTCCTTTGGGCCGATTTATTATCTACATGGATGAACACATAATAATTATCACATATTTATTACCACAATGTATTCTTAATTCAGCCAGATAGCAACCTTCCTTTGGGCCGATATACTACCCGCAATGAATTTTAACACCCCTGTCTAATACCCCAAATAAATTAATCTACACAATGGAGGTCACTTTGGCGACATATTGCTTCAACCAATTTATCCGAAAATATTAGACACAATCAGGACTAAAATTCCAAAATTCAAACTCAATTCAATAAAATTAAATTTTTTTTAAATTACAACTAAAAAAAACCAAAAGTTGCAAAAAAAATTTTAATTTTTAAACACTGAATAAGTTTGCCCCCAGAAAAATAATTTAGTCCTCAATAAACTTAATTTAATGGCTAAATTATAAAATTGGGCTAAAAATAATAAAAAAAAATTTAATTCTGGATAAAAATAATAAAAACCATAAATTTTTTTTAATAGGACTAAATTGAAAATAGCCATCTTCTTCCTCACGAAGAAGATCCAGAACCTGGTTTTTCCTCATCAATTCTTCCCATAAATCCCATCCCAACACTTACACTTTTTGGAAATGGTTTTGAATTAGCCATTGATGACTGCTTCATTTGCTGCAATAACATATCAATTTCATTTTTATGACCAAGACTCCTAACGTAGGCTGCCCTTATAAGGTCTCTGTAATCATCACTGTCATTAGACATGGATGAGCCCATACTGTAACTCTTTGGCAAAATCCCATTTGGCCCGGACATTGAATGGCCATAATTTGTTCTTGCAGCACATCCTGTGATGCTCTTAACGTAAAGATCCCTGGCTTTTCCCAATACTTTTATTGGGATTGTTACAATTCTCATGAATCTTTTCTGGTTTTTCCCTTTAGCCCTCATGATCAAGAACTCAAGAAAGTGAAAAAATTAAGAATTCTAGATATATTCTAAACTGGGTTTTTTTTTATTTTTTACAAAGAATGAATCTTTTTTTTAATAAAATCTTTAATTAATTAATTTACATAATTAATTAACCAAAAAATTAATTAATTCCAGAAAAAATCACAAACCCAAAATTCAAGTCTAGAAATTTGATTTTTTCAGAATTAATTAAATAATCTCAGTAATTTAACCCAAAAAACAAATCAAACCAAAATTGATTTCAGATTACTAAATTCGATTCCAAATTAATTCTAGAAAATAACAATCACCGAATTAATTTTCTAGAATCAAAAGAAAAATCAATTTAATCAGAAAATCTAGCAACCTAGCACAGGGCTCTGATACCAATTGAAAGGGGGAGAAAACCTGATTCCCCTAAAACATAAAATATGCATAGATCACTAGATTATTCAAATTAAATTACAAAGGGCTGAATTGCATACCTGACATCATCGTATGTTGATGCTGAAGACGATTTTGGGGTTTGTCGCCTTCCAGGGGATACACACTTTAGGTTTAGCGGAAGCAATACTGAAGGAACGTAATGTTCTCTCTTAATTGTTATGTTCCCCCGGAGACCACGACCCTTTATTTATAACTGATGATGATGATTAATTTCTATTTTGGTCCTTCAACAAAATAGAAATTCTTAACGGTCTCTACACTTATAATCCTATTACGAGTAGGACACCTCAATAGTCAACAATCCTAATTTGATCAAAACTTTAATTTGACTATCTTAATTTGACTGCAATACACATTTAATATTTAAATATATTTAGCCCACATTTATGATTAATTTTAATCAATATAAAATTAATTCTAACAGAAACTTCTCAAATTTCCAACTTAATCACTTGTTAAATCCTTCAATCTTGAGCTTGGAAAACAAAACTCTCTTTCTCTCTTGCTTCTTTGATGGCCGACCAACCCAAAGAGAAAAGAAAACAAGAACAAAAACGAATGGTAAAAACCAAGTCAACTCTTCTCTTTAAACCTCCACCAAGCAAAAATAATATTAAAATATTCAAAAAAATCCTCTTCCACTAACTTAATTTCCATTTTCCACTAATTAATTAATTCATTAAATAATCATCTTTTGACTTCCACATTTGACTTGTATATGTTGTATATATCACTATATATACAACATATACACTATATATACAACATATACACTCTCTCTTTACTTCTTTTCTCTTTCCATTAAACATATACATTAAATCCAAATACAACAATAATGCCAAAACTTTTAGGGTATCCTTTGGGATATTACATACTATCACCCAGATTGCATCATGCTTCTTCTGAGTCAAAGGTAGTCCAGTTACAAAATCCATTGTCATTCGCTCCCATTTCTACTTTGGCACTGATAAAGGTTGGAGAAACCCTGAAGGAACTTGGTGCTCAACCTTCACTTTATGGCAAGTGAGACATCTGCATACAAACTCTGCTATGTCCCTCTTCATTTCTGACCACCAATAATGTCACTTCAAGTCCTGATACGTCTTGGTACTCTCAGGGTGCATAACAAAAAGTGACTGATGTGCTTCCTCTAATATCATTTTTTTCAATTCTTCATCATCAGGAATAAACAATCTATCTCTGTACCATAGACTACCACCATCCCTCACATAAAAATCTCGACTCTCACCCTTCTGACAAACCAACACAATTTTCTGAATTCTCTCATCTGCCAACTGAGCCTCCCAAATATTATCCAATAAGACTGGCCTTAACTGCAACTGAGCCATCAAAGCACCATCATCAGAAGATTCAAATCTAGCATGCAACTCTCTCAACTCAACAATCAACGAGAGTGAATAAGTAGTCAAACCTGCCAAAGACTTTCGACTCAAGTCATCAGCAACAACATTTGCCTTAACAGGATGATAATCAATCAAACGGTCATAGTCTTTAATCAACTCTAACCACCGTCTCTGCTGAAGATTCAGCTCTCTCTGAACACCCAGGTATTTCAAACTCTTGTGATCTGTATAAGTGAAACACTTTTCCCCATGCAAGTAATGCTGCCAAATCTTTAAGGCAAAAACTATTGCTGCTAATTCCAAATCATGCGTCGGATAATTCAGCTCATGCGGTTTCAACTGCCGAGAGGCATAAGCAATGACTCTACCCTCCTGCATCAAAACACAACCTAAACCATTATGTGAAGCATCACTATATATCACATATGGTTTACCTTCCACAGGCAGGGTAAGGACAGAAGCTTGAGTCAACATCTCCCTCAGCTGCTCAAAACTCGCCTGACACCGATCTGTCCATGCAAATTTAACTCCTTTCCGAAGTAATCTGGTGAGTGGTGTAGCTATTATAGAAAAACCCTTCACAAATCGACAATAATAGCCTGCCAATTCCAGAAAAATTCTAACCTCTATCACAGTATTCGGTGGACTCCAATTCAAAATAGCCTCAACTTTACTCGGATCAACTCTAATACCCTCTGCTGAAACCACATGACCAAGAAAAGCTACCTGATCAAGCCAAAACTCACACTTAGACAGCTTAGCATACAACTGCTTCTCTCTCAGAGTCTGTAATACGATTCGCAAATGCCTATCATGATCCTCATTACGCGAATACACCAAGATGTCATCAATGAAGACTACCACAAACTGATCCAAAAATGGTCTGAATACCCTATTCATTAAATCCATAAAGCTGCTAGTGCATTCGTCAATCCAAAGGGCATCACCAGAAACTCATAATGCCCATACCTCGTGCAAAAAGCTGTCTTGGGTACATCCACATCTCTGACTCTCAACTGATGGTACCTTGATCTCATATCAATCTTAGAGAATACTGTTGCTCCCTTCAACTGATCAAAGAGATCATCTATCCGAGGCAAAGGATACTTGTTCTTGATGGTCACCTTAATCAACTGTCTATAATCAATACATAATCTCATGGTGCCATCCTTCTTCTTCACAAACAACACAGGCGCTCCCCAAGGGGACACACTAGGGTGGATGAACCCTTTATCCAATAACTCCTGCAACTGCACCTTCAACTCTCTCAACTCAGCAGGTGCCATCCGATAAGGGGTAATAGAGATAGGAGTGGTATCAGGCAATAAATCGATACTAAACTCCACTTCTCTCTCAGGAGGTACTCCTGGCAACTTATCAGGGAAAACATCTGGAAACTCGGCAACTGTGGGTATAATTTCAAGCAGGGATCCCACTACTCTAGTATCTACAACATGAGCAAGATAAGCCTCACATCCCTTCCGAATCATTCTCCCAGCTACAACAGCTAAAACAAACATAGATGAAAGATACCTTTGCTCACTAGATACCATCACATCCCTACCATCACGTGTTCTCAAAGTAACACATTTCTTCTGACAGTCTACCACAACCCCATGCTTGGATAACCAATCCATGCCCAAAATTAGATCATATTCCCTGAAAGGCATCTCAATCAAGTCACCGAGAAACTCCTCGTCCTGAACAACAACTGGACTATCTCGGTGCACCCTACTCACCACAACACTATGCCCAAAGGATTTATCAATAAGACATCAAATCCTAGGAACTCAGAATGCAATTCAGTTACAGGCAAGATGGATGCACTTATGTAAGAATGCGTAGATCTTGGATCTAATAGAGCAAGGACTGAAATACCAAATAAAGAAAATGTACCCGCAATGACGGCTGAAGCATCCGGCTGCCTCTGCATCACATAAACCCGCTGAGATGGCCCAGCCTCATCTGGCCTACTGCCTCCAGATGTAGAGCCTCCTCTATGATTAAACCCATGTCGACCACCTCTACTAAAACCTCTGCCGCCACGACCCCCTCTGACACTGGGTCGAGAAGCTGCGGTATCTGCCTACCTAACCTCTGGTGGCTTGGGATAATCTCTGATAAAATGGTCTGATGACCCAAATCTAAAACACACTCCCAAAGCACCTCTCCACCAGCAGAAACCTCCGTGTACTCTACCACAATGAACGCAAGTAGGTGGAGTAGGTCTCTGAGCCACTAGGGTAGGAGCACTAGCCACTGAAACTGTAGGTCTCTGCCTCTATCTCTGCTGCTGTACTGACCTGCCAAACTGCCCCTGACTCCTACTAAACCTCTGAAAATGTCCCCCTCTGCCTCTCTTCACTGATGAAGACCCTGCCTCAATCTGGAGTCTCCTAACTCTGGTCTCCTCAACCCTAGCAGCTACTGTAAGACTCTGTGCCCTCTCAACACTCCTGGCAGCTACAACTAACTAGGAAAAATCCTAATGCCTAGAACCTACAATGATGCACATGATAGAGGGTCTCAGTCCCTCCTCAAATCTCCTACACCTGTCAAACTTGTCAGAAATGATCCCATCGGCATAGTGACTCAACCGGATAAACTCGATCTCATACTCTTCCTGGCATCCTGTCTTAGACTCTAGAACTCCATCTTCTTTGCATCTTTATACTCTCTCGGAGTATACTTCTGCTCAAATTCCCATAGAAATTCATCATAGGTCAGGACTAATAGATCATCCAGAGCATGTGGAACCGTCTCCCACCAATCATATACATCTCTCTACAGAAGAGATCTAGCATAATCAAACTTCTCTTCTGGACTAGCCTGTAACTGAATAAATATCCTTTGAACCCGGTCTAGCCACTGCTTTGCTACAATAGGGTCTGTAGTACCAATAAAGTCCTCAGCTCCATACCTTCTCAGTTTATCATACTGCCTCACCGGCAACTTCAGCTGTGGCTGTGGCTGTGGCGGCTGCGGAATTGGAGCCTGCCTCAATAACTCTACCATATGCCATACCCAGCCAGGCAAAATCTCATCAACTGCTGGTTTCACAGGCACAGAAACATAAGCCTCACCAGCAGATACAACTCTAGCTCCATCTCTACCCTCATCTAGAGCCACACTCTTTGCACTACCCTCAGCAGCATGATGCGGCCGAGACACCATAACTACCTATATCTGCAAACAAAGCAGAAAATACTATATCAGAGATCAGAAACTGCCAGTGCCAATGCATGTATTACAATTAAAAACTATTTTTCAAATCCCCCATTTTCTCTCTCTATCATCCCACCTAGGTCGAGAACCTCAAACCTAGGCTCTAATACCAAAACAAATGTAACACCCTTATACCCTATATACGTACAATACATATTTTTAGCATATGTAAAATACGCATATACGGTACAAAAATGTCACAAACTGATTTACTAATTTTTTTAACATTTCCAATTTCAAATTTCAAATTCTAAATATATAAAAATTAAATAGAATATTTACTTGTTATAAGAACCCAAAATAAATAATATATATATAAATCTCTAGAAAAAATTTGCCAGAGTTTTATCTATATTTTGGACATCCCAAAATTTATCAAAACACAACCTGCAAAAAAGAAAGCACTTCCAAATAATTTCCAATCACTATATCAACCATAATTCTCAACTTCACCAAGTTTCTCAAACATTTATGCATATAGATATATATAATTTAAAACA
Organism: Garcia nutans; assembly: GCA_947685225.1. Taxonomy (NCBI): domain Eukaryota; kingdom Viridiplantae; phylum Streptophyta; class Magnoliopsida; order Malpighiales; family Euphorbiaceae; genus Garcia; species Garcia nutans. Next base: position 30,232,410 of record CANTUV010000011.1, on the reverse strand, counting down.
CACTTACTCTCCCATTTCAAATACATTGACCCAAACATTCTTTATAATATACAATATGTAAAATTCAAAACATAATATATTATGCATAAAACTCAAAATGTACAATAACATAAAAATATATACATGTTCCTGGCAGTGTTTCTGATCTCTTTAGCAACTCAACAAGCTTAAGTATAAGTCTAGACCCGACCTAGTCTAGAAGAACTCTCTGGCTCAGCTGGGTCTACCCTGTCACCTCCGCGATGGAAACAATTGCGCTAAACCAAAGCCTAGTGGTACAAACTTTGATAATAATAATATAACTCAATGCAATACCAATGCACAATGCATTTAGATGTCACATCATTCCACTTTCTTATATTTTTCAAATATTTCATAATTCACATTAAAACAAAGACAAGCATGGGCCCAAAAAGGATCTAATATGCTATTCAAATTTCAGAATTACTGCTTTGGTCCATAATGACACCATGTGTCTAGCCCTGTAGGCAATATATATATCCATGGATAATGTAGCAGCCCTAGTCTCTTGGACCTCAACCCAGTTAGACCCTTCGGCCCTAGTATCTTGGTCCTCAACCCGGCTAGACTGCTACAGTTTTTGAGGCTTATTACCTAGTCTTTTCACCCCAAAAATATCATATTTATCAGCCGGCCTGGTTTTACGACCCAGTCTTTTTACCATTCCAGCGTGTAGCCCGCAAGCAATCATAGGCATGCTAACAAACCCAGAACTCTGAAAATTGAATAACATACTAGGCACACAATTTATTGGACCTTCTCATTTTTACATATTCAATCTAGGCACATTGCCTTATTTTCACTTTTTTTTTTCTCACTTTTCTCATCTTTCACATCTTTCTCATTTTTCTCACTTTTCTCACTTTTCTCATTTTTATCAATATCAATTCATTTCATTATTACACATATCTCATTTTTGCATTCACAACACATTACCCTATTACTTTGGGTATTTTCACATAATATGCATATTTCACATGTTACACAAATTAGCCATTATCAATGGCTTTTCACAATGCATTTAACACATATATGGCATTACAAATGTCATAGCACATTATTCATACACAATCAATGAACCAAGTAACATATCACATTTTCCAACCAAAATGTGTTAAGCCCAAATGTCATGCAAATATAAATAATATATTCAAAGTTTGTACATACCTCCACTAACAACCCAAAGCAAGCTAAAAAAAAAACCTTCAATCCAATCTTTCCAACTTGCCTTTCACCACTTGGATGAAGCAAATCAACCTCCCTCAATGCCTAAACCAAATGTGATAACAAATAATCATTTAGTATCACATTTAATGGCATTTCCAACATTAAACCATAATTACACATCACTCCTACAAATTTTCAAAAATTTAGCCTTTGCTTACTTCAACATTAGAATTCCATTATACTGTAATTAAATTAGTGTTTTAAGTTTATTTATATTATTAAAAACATATTTTAATACATTTAAATCATTTACATTATAAAAATACACTCTTATACACAAAATCTCAAAAATGGCATAACCTTCCCCCACTGAAGGTTTTCCATTCCAACACAATCCATTACTCATTCTAAGCTTATAGTCATCACTTTTAACACTAAACAACATGCTTAAACAAATAAAGTCACACAATTCAACCACCCTAAATCTCCACTTCCATTCTCAAACTCCAACCCAACACCACCAAATCCAATATTTGACTTTAAAATACTTGTTTATGAATCAAAACAACTCATTTGGAATCAATTTGCACAATTAAAGTTCATGTTTTTAAAACCCCAAAAATCCATAACCCTAAATTCTCTCTCTTCACCATTTTTTAACCAAACTCCATCATCTCTTCAATATAACCTTAGAATCATTGTTAACTACCCAAAATAACTTCAAACACACCAATTCCAACAATTATAACATACTACATAAAATTCCAAATTCTCACATAATCTCATCTTCCATGGAATTCAAAAAAAGAGATGGAAACTTACTAATTTTGGTGGAAATCACCAAAAATTCACTTGAAACTTGTTAATTCCTTCAATTTATGGAGTATGAAAGAAGCAAAATCCTTGGTCTTCAAGCTCCCATGGAAGCCACGTCCTTGAAGAAGAAGAAGAAGAAGAAGATGAAGACTTTTAATATTCTTTTTCCTTCATCTTTTTTTTAACCACATATATATATTAAAATAATTTAATATTTAATATTTAATTATTTTTTTAATTAATTTCCCTCTTCCATTCAAAATTAATTTGTTTTTGAATTATTTTATTAATTTTGAATTTATAAGATTTAATTACCAAAATACCCTTTTCTTTTAAAAAGTGGACTTTTATATATGTTATGTATATTTTGCATATATATCACATATATATTCCACTTTTTCATTTAAAATCCCTTCATTTTTCATTTAAAACCATTAATTTAATTTATCCTTTAAAATTATAATTTATTTTATCCAATTTTTTGAAAATTAAAAAATTTTAAGTAAATGGAGAGTGGGAGTTAAAAGAAGAAAAATTAAAACCATATCACCATTACTTGACCATGATGAAGAAGAACTTTAAGGAGTGTAGGTTTATACACCTATCGAGAGAAGAAATTCAAATGGCTGATGCCCTAGCCACATTGGCTTCGGTATGGGAAAATCCTGTCAATTTATTCCTTAAGCCTCTGATTTTAACCAGTTCGTCAACTCCTTGCTATGAATATGAGACAATCATGGAAACTAATTCAGACCATGATGCGTGGTATGATACTATAAGGCAATTTTTGGAGGAAAGGGAATACCCATCGGGGGCAACAAAGAAAGAAAGAAGGGCCATAAGGCGGTGGTCTTTGCAATACATCAGATTCCATTGAGAGTTATATTGAAGATGGCCTGATAGAGTGCATTTGATATGTTTAAGTAAGCCTGAAGTGGAGCATATCATGTCAAAAATACATGCAGAAAGTTGCAGACCGCATATGAGTGGTTTGGCTCTAGTTAAGAAGATTATTCGACAAGGTTACTACTGGTTGACCATGGAGAGAGATTGTATTGAGTTCGTAAAGAAGTACCAATAATGTCAGATGTATGGTAACTTGAATCACATGCCTCTTGAAGAATTGCATTCTATGTCTTCACCCTGGCCCTTTGCCACTTGGGGTATTGACATTATAGGGGAGATACATCTGACAGCCTCAAACGGTCACTGTTTCATTGTAGTAGCGGTAGATTATTTTTTGAAATGGGTCGAAGCCAAATCATTCAACAAAATGGGGGCAAGTCATATGGCTAGATTCATTGAAAAGAACCTCATCTGCAGATATGGGGTCCCGCACAGTGTGATATCAGACAATGGGGTACAATTTCAAGGAGTAGTTAAGGATTTATTCTCAAAGTACTGAATCCATCATCACCGATCCTCTCCTTATAGACCAAAGGCTAATGGTGCAGTTGAAGCAATAAACAAGACAATTAAGCAAATTCTATCCAAGATGACCAAGACTTACAGGGATTGGTCAGAGATGCATCCCTTTGCTTTATAGGGATATAGAACAAGTGTGCGAACACCTACTAGAATGACACCGTTCTCTTTGGTTTACGGGATGGAAGCAGTATTGCCAATTGAAATTGAGATCAAGTCATTAAGAGTAGTCTTGGAAGCTAAACTGCCTGAAATGGAATGGGTAGTGAGTAGATACACACAGTTAGCTTTACTAGAAGAGAGAAGGTTAAAGGCACTGTATCATCATCAACTATATCAAAAGAAGATAGCTCAAGCCTACAATAGAAGGGTTAAGATCAGAAAACTTAGAGTTGAGGATCTGGTGTTGAAGCAATGTAAGCTTAATATATTTTATCGAAGAGGCAAGTTTAGGCCTAGCTGGGAAGGGCCATATGTTGTGAAACAAGTCATGAATAAGGGTGCAGTGAAGTTATCAGACATGGACGGGAATGAGTTTAGTGAGCCAGTGAACATTGACAGATTGAAGAGGTTTTATGTATATATAAAAAAGAAGCTTGCTAGGTTGAAAACCCAAAAAGGGCGGCCTAGGCAAAAGTTAGAGCAGTCCGCTAGTTCCGAAAACCCAAAAGGGCGGGCTAGGCAACAATTAGGCTAATTGAGAGAAAATAGTCAATTAGAAAACCCAAAAGGGCTAGTTGGCAACAAGAGTAATCTTATGTATGCTAGCTTTATGTTTGATTGTTCCCCAATTTAATAAAACAAAATTATTGTTGAAATTGTTCTATGTGCACTGTTATAAGTATATGACCAGATATGGATGAAATAAATAAACACAATAGCAAAAGGTGATGACAAATTATAAAAGAAAAAGAAGCATCTTTTATTACTTTAATTATTTTTTCATCCTAACAATACACTTTCTGAATTGACAAATGTAAAATCTATGGCAGACGATAAGTGTAACGTGCAGGCTAGCTTTGCCTAAGCCGATCCAAGTAGGCTTCAGTCAAACAAGGCATGTCTAAATCAGGAGGGAATTTAGAACTACGAGGCTCAGCTCCATACTGACGGCTAAGCCGACAAGGATCATAGCAAGTACCTCAACGAAGAGCAGCAAGAGGAACATACATCAAGTATGTCAGCATGGTGATACGAGAAATCTTCCACCAAGGTACCAACCAACGGATCTTGATTTCAGCACGTGAGTGGATCCAGTCAACCCAATCAGCATATGAAGAAGCAGGATGGAGTAGCTTCCTAGCGGAGTGATGCCGTGGTAAATATCTGAAAAAATCCATGCATGGAGTATCAAGCAAGCAGAGACGCTCATGAAGCCAAGTCTGTAAGGGAAAATTAAATAAATTAAAAAAACAAATAAATAAAAGAGGTCCGCTAAGTTGAAAACCCACAAGGGTAGCTTAGGCAAAAATCAGGACAGCTCGCTATATTCGAAAACCCACATGGGTGGACTAGGCAAAAATTAGGGAAATATAAAAAATACAATAAAAGAGGTCCACTAAGTTGAAAACCCGCAAGGGCAGCTTAGGCAAAAATTAGGACAGCTCGCTAGTTTCAAAAACTCGCATGGGCAAACTAGGCAAAAATTAGAGCAATAAAATAAAAAAGAAGAAGAAAAAGAAAACCTAAATTGAATACTCTAAAGGCAGTTTAGGTAATTACCTGAAGCAGCAACGGACTCCCGGTCAATCTCTTTGACAATCCTAATTTAAGTTGGTCTAATGCAACTAAAGTCTCGGCTAAGATCACAGGTATCGGTGACAAGCCTCCTTCCATTTGGTCCATAATATCCAATACTCGTGGATCAATATCCCCATCAGAAGAAACAAGCAAGAATTGGCCAAGCAAGCAAAGACAAAGCATACATCCCCATGCCTTAGTAGGATCCAAATGAGAGAGACAAAAATCAATCAAGGGAGCAAGTAGAATTTTCTCACCTCTCATCAACTGAAAAACTTCGGGCTTTAAAATTTGAAATAACATCTGCATCTTCTATTGAGTGTTGGAAATCAATGTGGGTAATGCTATTTGTTGATTATTTGGATATCTGAGGATGGCCTCAAATTCTTCAATCAAGGGACATATTTCAAAGCCATTAATTTTAAATGTCCTAGAATCCACATTACAAAAGGAAGCCATGGCATATAAAAAGGAATGGTCCAATTTAACATTTTGAAAACACTTTAAAATATCAATCTTTGACCAAGACATTTGGTTCTAGTGAATGGCATCCATATTCTTAAGTAGAATTTTTATCTTGTTTAAATGAAGTTCAATCATTGTTGATGAATGAAGGAAAATCAAAATTGTTAAAGGGAGTTTTTATGTTGAAATGGAAAATCTCTTGGTTTCTGTACGAAATTATGGCGTGAAAGGTGACTTATATAGAGGAAACAAGCTTTTCCAAAATTGATATGGAAAAGATGATAGGAAAAGAGTGAGACCGTGTTGCATGAGGAAAGGAATTGGCGACGAAAGATTTTTAATTGCTGCATTGCATTTGGCTTTGTAGTGATGCTGTGTAAATATTAAAATATGAAGAGGAAAGTATAATAATTGTGGCGAAGTAATAATGATATAAAAAAAAGAGTAAAAAAAATAAAAGAGTTACAGTAAAGATAGAAATTATATATTGTCATTATTATTTTTATGCTTATTGTACAATGTTTATACAATTGATACAATATTTATACATCACTAAGAAGGTGGTGGTAGGTCATCAAATAAAGCCTTGAAAAAATCATCGCCTGTTGGAGGAGGAGGCAAATCGCCCGTCCCAAGTCCACCTGAAGCAAGAGTACCAAAATCCCTATTACCTTGGAGTTTTGATCTGTCACATCCTCATCAGAAGTAGATGAAAGGATCTCATGGTCATCAGTTTGGGGGCCTCTAAATGAAGAAGCACCCGGATCCCTCATCCCTTGAAATCGAAAGTCTCAAAAATTTTGTTCTGATTGATGATATAAATTTTCAAAATGAGAAGCCTGCTGACGACTAGAGGCCAACTCTTCTTGAAGTTTCTTATTTTATTCTTCAAGCATCCGCTGTGAGCCGAAAAGGAAAAAAGTAAGAGCATACATAATCATGCATACATATAGCATAAATTACCATGAAACAAGAAAACTTACCAGGTAATTCATAACAATGCCCTGAGGATGAGATGGCATATTTGGCGGACTAGAATGAGCAAATGAAGGAGTAGCAAAAGAAGGTCCAGCCTCATGATCAAATGAGTCAATAGCCTGCAATAATCATTAAAGAATCAAAATAAGTTAAGAAAGAAGCAATTACTATAATGGAAAAATGGTAAAAGGTTTACCTGAGAAGTGCTAGCCCTGAGATGTGGAACGAACCCTCCTCCCTCTTTGTGATGTTCTTCTTCATCTCTATCCTCATTTTATTCAGGAATTTCCCATACATCAACCGGATACATCAAAGTTTAAGAGCCCTATTTGAATAAAATAGGTATAAGATGCACCCGGTGGATAGTGAAATGTTTCAACATCATAACCATGCTTGGCCAACCACCATGCATTCTTCGGCATTGATGTGATATTCAAAGTATATTTCGGGCAAGGCATCAGAATCCTCCACTTCGCGGGATCAAGAAACCACTCATATACTCTCTTTGAGAAACCAGCCACTAGACACAGGGCCAGCAATGACTCAGCGAGTATGTTGGAAAGACAATGCAGCATTCATGGAGGAAGTCCAGTTTGTCCGCTCTTGTGGGTTCCACCAGGCCAAATTCACTTGCAAAATAACATAAGGTAAGTAAACTTTCATGTAAATTTTAAAGCATACTAATGCTATTTTACCTGGTCCCAGGTTGGCTCAACACGAAGCGTTGGGTATGCACATGGTGAGAGCTGGGAACTTCCACGCTATCTGACAACTAGAAATTTAATCTCGGATACCTGACTCTCTCTCGGGAAATACCAGGCACCCTCACAAGGTTATGCTCATATGCCCATGCTTACAACAATAAAAAAAATCAAATTCATACAAGAAAAGAATGGAATTGACATTGGTGGAAGAAGAATACCTCGACAACCGCTATAAAGCCGACAAAAGACTTCTTATTTCGGCAAATTTTGTCAAGACCATGGTAAAGACAGGCGAGACTAGCTTCACCCCAGCCATAAAGTGGTACCGTCCTAAAATAAGAAAGGGACCTCAATACTGACAAATGGATGGCGGATTCAGTGTTGCCTAAGATGGTCGACCCAAGCAAATATAACAAAAATCCTCGAGCATACTGTTGGGTTGTGTCTCTATGAACCCGTCCTTTGTAGTTCATCCAATAACTACGAATTTGATCGATTTTTATCTTAAAAGACCCTTTATATGATGGTTCCATACCAATTAATTGCTAAATTTCTTCAAATGTCAAAATATCGTTGGTAAGAGGAACCGAAACATCATCATACCGAATGCTGGTTATAGCAACAAAGTCGACTGGACCAATTGTCATCTCTCTAATAGGCAAGTGAAATGTATGAGTTGTGTCCAACCATTGTTCTGCAAGTGCCTGGACTACGCCCCGGTCTATCTGATACTGCTCAGATGGTAATTGTGAGATGAAGCTCTCAAAGCCACAATCTCGGATAATCTGCCTTACCCGAGAAGGCACTATATCATACCATTGTCGGGCTTTGTAGATACACTCTCTGGCCCGAATAATGCAATGATCACACTAACACAGAGCCAAATAAGTTAATACCAGGTAAGTATAACATTAGTGTATCTACTTAAATTCTTAAATTAACATGTTTTCCCTAAATTTTCTAAAAAAAATAAATAAATACTAAAAATAAAAATAAAAATAAAAATTGTAACACCCTGATACCCAATATAAGTACTATACATATACCTAGTATACATACAGTAAGTATACAAAGTATAAGGATGTCACTTTTCATTATCTTTTAAAAACTTGTAACAGAGTTCAAAACCATAATACGTTAATTTAAATAACATTTACAAAATCATTATCTTTATCACATCTTCATTTATACATATAAATACTCCATCATAAAAAATACATCATAATTAAAAATTATACATGTATGCATTACCCTATAGTTGGTCTTGACAAACTCTTACTCTTCTCGTGACATAACAGCTGGACTTCCAGATCAACCGCATATCCACCTGCGCGATTACACAACCACGCTAAGCCCGAGAGCTTAGTAGTACAATATAAAATATAAACATACGTTATAGAAATTCTAACATATAATAAAACTATATTCATTCCATATACCATTAGTTCTTATCATGTTTTTCTCTTTTTAATTTGCACCTTTCATATATCTCGACTAATCTCATATATTATATACGTTTATATAAAACATTACCACCAACCATAATCCATTAATAATACTCACAATCAATATATCAATATACACACATTATATATCATACTAATCAAAAGTCACATTTTCCAAGGAAGACAATCCTTATCACCAAACACAATTCATCATTAATACCCACAATCAATACACACATCACATATCATACTTCATAACATTAGTTTGTTCACAATTCATTAATCACACATCACATTTCTCACAAAGGCAATTATTATCACCAACCATCATCCATCACTAATATCCACAATTTATATATCTCATTACTCATGTATTCCAACATTTGTATATATATCATATTTACAACAAATGACAGACTCGGGCCCAAAAGACACTAATATGCTATTCGACTTTCAGAGTTAATGCTTTGGTTTAATTATCACATTCATAAATATCCCAACTAGGCTTCAAGGATTAAGTTCAACCAAGCTTCAAGGGGAACAAAGCATGCTAAGTATCAACCCAACTTGGCTTCAAGAACTAATCCAACCTAGCTTCAAGGGTTGTAACATCTCAATTAGGCTTCAAGGACTAGACCCAACCAAGCTTCAAGGGGAGTAAAACATGTTAAACTTCAACCCAACTTGGCTTCAAGGATCAAGCCCAACCTAACTTCAAGAGATTGTTACCATTAGGCATGCCACCAACAACAAAACTCTGAAAATGAATAACACATTAGATACACAATTCATTGTTTATTTCATCATCAATATCATTTCCAATTCTCATCATCATTTAGGCAAGCATGCTTTACATATCTTAATTGAATTAACATAGCCAATCACAATGGCTTCATATCACATTGTATCTCAAATCACATTTCATGTTTCATCATTGATATATGCAACATCAATTACATTACTAAACAAACATGTCATTAATCAATCATACCATATAGGCATGCTTTAATCATATCATTCAAGCATACATAATCAATTTCATTGCACATGTGTCTTAAATTCATCATCATATAAACAACATGTCCCTTTATAACATTTCAATCATTGTTATCACATTTCATCATTTCTCAAAACACATTGACACCATTCATTGTTAAAACATTTATCATAATAAATTACATTGCACATACCTCTTTTTGGATGATCCTCATCTCTTCCACACTATATAAGTCATAATATTAGTCACATTGTTCATATAACATACAACCATTCACAAGATACACAATGCATAACATAACATTGTTCATACATAATCATATGCATCATTAAATGTATGTTCAATCTCCACAAAACAAGAAGAGCAAAGTACAAACACAGTAGCCAACACACCCAAGGGACACGGCCAAGCTTGTGGCCGTGTCTCTTCAATACCAATTCACCCGAGGCAGACATGGGCAAGGGACACAGCCGTGTCTTTCAACAAAAATTCAAGCAGTGGTGAACACGGTCAAGGGACACGGCCGTGTCCTCTCCAAAATTTCACACACACGGCCAAATTTCCATGGACATGGCCGTGTCTCTCAAAAATACTTAGTCTTGGCCGTGTCTCTTCTTGCTTTTGGCCGTGTCACTCAAGAACAAAACCCTAATTGTAGCCAAAACTCTTCTAATGGCATTTAGACACAATATGCACAACATAAACTCATTCTAATGAATGTAATCAAAGTCATTCATACCTATTTTGCATGTTTAACACAACACTCACAATTAACCATACATTTAATCATTCACCAATTCAAAACCCTAAAACCAACTCAACTCTTGATCTTTCACTAACAACCTTCATTTAACTTACCATCTTCACAACCAAACCAACACCAATCCAATCTTTTATCTTACAATCAATTTTAACACTTATAAACCCATCTCAAACACACCAAATCACAAAATCAACAAACCCTAATTCATTTCAAACACAATTTCAAAATAACCAAAGAAAATAAGAGAATACTTACCTTAAATGAAGAAATTTCACAAATCTTTAACCAAATCCTTTGCTTGCTTCTTCAATTTGCTTCTAGCATCAAGAACACCTCTCTTGCTCTTTCTCTTCTTGGATGGCCGGCCAACAATAATGGAGAAAGAAGAAGAAAACAAAGTCAATTCTTCTTTAAATCTCCACCAAGAGTTTCAATTCAAGCAATTACCAAAACACCCTTTAACCATTTGTTCTTGCTTCCTTTAAAATCAAATGCCCTTTATAGTCATTTCACCTATCACAAATGGAAATATCTTCTTGCATTGACCCCTCATTTGACCAACTTATATGTTCTATATATTATCATATAAACAACATATACAATTCTCTCTAAACCCTATTTTCTTACCCAAAACACATATACATAAACATTCTTTTCCCAATTCTTTACTTCTTATCAACATAACATATACACATAAATTCAAAACTTCTAGGGCATACATTGGGATATTACAATTCTCTCCCCCTTAAATAATTTCGTCCTCGAAATTATCTAGTATAATTGTAATCCATTCATAATACAATACCATTTTAACTTCAACTTTCCTCTTTAGAATCAACCACCTTCTTTAAATTCCATAATTCATCATTCTATATGTTAATACAACTTATTCCTTCCTTGATCAAACATTCCAAAAGATCTCATTACATTTTCTATTAATATCTTTATACAAGAATCAGATCATTTTATAGCACACTTAAACTTCATCCAATCTTTATATTTAGTATACATTGTTCCTTCATCTCTTTGTAATTACTCTCTTAACTTTAACCTTAAAAACCATTAATTTATATCTGAGCATTAATTATCCCTTCATTACAATCACTGTCTAAATAGACATTTATCAACCCTCAATGGATAACAAGATCCTTATTTCTACAAATAAAGTTACTTCTTTAACATGCATTTCACTTAACTTACATATTAATACATTACCTTTTTATTTATTTTATAAATATCCCATCTTTACCCCTTTTTATCATGATTTATAACTACTATAATTCCATTCGTTCATGTTCATTCACACTTTAACATTTTACATCATATACATTATCATGTAAATAATTACACTATTGGTACAACTACACACATTAAATCTCAATAATAATTCATAATCTTAATCAAATCTAGATCAATTGATCTATTTGTCACAATATACCCACATTCCAATCTTGTTCAATTCCAACCAACGATAAATTTACTTAACTTATCATAAAATTTCATAATATTCATATATGTATATATATATAACTTCATTCCATTAGGGCAAACTTATATTCAATTCCTGATCTCTTTCGATCCATTTTCAGTAAAATCATCATGATAACAAATCACTTCAAATTATCTTACTATAATACCCACCAATTCTCATAAAAATTTTATACCATATTTACTATCTACAATTCATTCACTCAAACCTCGAGTTACATACCTTAAACATATTCTATAATTTCTCCTTTTTTTTAAATATCTCTTCACATTTCATATCATTGTTATATATATATATATATATTTTATATATCCACAACTCAACACATTTCCATAATTTCCTCTTTCTCTCTTTATTTTCACAATTATAACCAAGTTTTTAACATAAAATGATAAAGTACAACTTTATCCATCATAATTTTTAACTATACTCCTCCAACATAATTTCAATCTCACCAAATCTGTATTACAATCCTTTTATCTAAGATCCAAATCCATGGATAACAAAATTAACCGATCAAATACGCTGAACAAAACACATGGCTTTAAGAGATTAATATTCAAGCCTGAGACTTTCAAATCAATACTGTTCTTCTCATAATTTTATTCTCAATCTATACAAATACAAGGCTAAGGTGTATCTCAAGAATTACATATTCCTTCTTTACATTTTTACTATATCAGAAGTTAACACATTCCAACTCCGTTTCAACCAAATTTGTATTCGATTATATGATCTTTATCAACTTAAGTCACGTTTCAACAATATTATTATATACATATTCAATCATATACAGTTCTTATACAATTTCTATTCATCACTTCATTTCTAATCCATTTACAATCTCTTATAATATAATTACATAGAACTTTTTATATGTGAATATTTTAGGACTCTAAATATCATATAATCATCAAATTTAAAGCTTACCAACAATTTCCACTGTCCACTATTACTCAAGTCCATTTCATACTTACTTTTATCACATAATCCAATTAGCTTTACCCAGTTCCAGACTTACTCTCTCTTAGGTCCACTTATACATACAACATCATCTCCATATCATTAATTCTATAATTATACCATATACATATTCATAGGTCATCTACAAAACACGATTCACACCTTTATGTATATATGTATAATTTCATTCACATGTCATATACATGTACACACTTAATTATATGCTCTTATTTTATTTTCCTTTTTCATACATTCAATACAAATTTAATGTTCATCACTTTCTTTTAAACACTATCATTCTCATTCTTCCAATATAATATAAAGTATTTATTCACACTACAAAAATATATATATATATATATGTATTCCAACTACAATAATACTTCACATCCATCTTGGTCACCTTCCAAATGTGACATCTCTTTCCCTTTCGTCTTTAAAAGCATTTAATACACTTCCATATCCATTTTACCCTTTGCAATAAAATGACTTAAAATAACTCATTTTTATTTGCTTATCCACTTCCCTTTTTACTTCAAACAAATTCTCATACTATCAATCACATTACTCAATTCATAATACTTTCATGTGCAATACAAGTCATTTCACCTAGCTCATGTATTGAATATACATTAAACTATCAATATCCAAATAATCTTTATCAAATTCCACTAAAACTTCAACTTTTCAACTTACTACTTTTCTTAAACTTCAATTTGCCAAAATCATCTTTTCTTAATATCACTTTAAAAACATCTTACGTGTATATATCACAAAGCAATATCAAAACATATAATTTTCACAATTACCAAGCTCATTTCAGAATCTCAACTATCGCATATTATCATCATTACCATGAGTTTTCACAATATCCAAGCATCTCACATTTCAAACATTGAATTCACAATGTTTGCATTAAAATAACAATACCAACTTATATTCTTACTTAACCAATATCATCTCTTTTTCCTTTAAACAAAACCTTAACTGTATATACATCCCAACTTTACATAATCACACTTTGTCTCTACTAATCAACTCGTTCAGTATTCCACCATACTCTGCTCATTTAAATAACATAACTTTCAATATTAACAATTCGATATTATTTCCTCTGTCTAGCAAACTCAACATTAGCAAACCCAACATAAACTTTATTATAAAGAGGTTCAAAGTATAGAAGAAAGAGTACATACTCTTATCTTGATTTGATTTTCAACTCATTTTCAACTTTATTCTCCTTTTCCTTTCTTTATGTTTCAATTCATATTATGTCCTACATAATATTGCTCATAAACATCAACATTACATTCCATGTTGCACACAACATAACATTTTTCATATGCATCATCAATATGCATATATCACATTACATTTCACAATTCGTTTCTCATAATTAATTAGGCACTATGCCTCAATTATAATTCATTTCCAACATCATTGCCAACAATCATGGTTTCTTATCACATCAACATAGTATACACATATATCATCAAATATATTGAACATCTCATATAACACAAATATTCTACAAGTCATATTATGCCACATCCGAGACCAACCTAGGTGTCAATGCATACGCATGTATTACAAATTTCATTTCAAAACTTTTCCTTTTTACTTCTATTTAAACTTTTCAAAATTTTTTTTTTAATTTCACTTAGGCCGAGAATCTCGAACCTAAGCTCTGATACCAAAATAAAAATTGTAACACCCTGATACCCTATATAAGTACTATACATATACCTAGTATACATACAGTAAGTATACAAAGTATAAGGATGTCACTTTTCATTATCTTTTAAAAACCTGTAACAGAGTTCAAAACCATAATACGTTAATTTAAATAACATTTACAAAATCATTATCTTTATCACATCTTCATTTATACATATAAATACTCCATCATCAAAAATACATCATAATTAAAAATTATACATGTATGCATTACCCTATAGTTGGTCTCGACAAACTCTTACTCTTCTCGTGACATAACAGCTGGACTTCCAGATCAACCGCATATCCACCTGCGCGATTACACAACCGCGCTAAGCCCGAGAGCTTAGTAGTACAATATAAAATATAAACATACGTTATAGAAATTCTAACATATAATAAAACTATATTCATTCCATATACCATTAGTTCTTATCATGTTTTTCTCTTTTTAATTTGCACCTTTCATATATCTCGACTAATCTCATATATTATATACGTTTATATAAAACATTACCACCAACCATAATCCATTAATAATACTCACAATCAATATATCAATATACACACATTATATATCATACTAATCAAAAGTCACATTTTCCAAGGAAGACAATCCTTATCACCAAACACAATTCATCATTAATACCCACAATCAATACACACATCACATATCATACTTCATAACATTAGTTTGTTCACAATTCATTAATCACACATCACATTTCTCACAAAGGCAATTATTATCACCAACCATCATCCATCACTAATATCCACAATTTATATATCTCATTACTCATGTATTCCAACATTTGTATATATATCATATTTACAACAAATGACAGACTCGGGCCCAAAAGACACTAATATGCTATTCGACTTTCAGAGTTAATGCTTTGGTTTAATTATCACATTCATAAATATCCCAACTAGGCTTCAAGGATTAAGTTCAACCAAGCTTCAAGGGGAACAAAGCATGCTAAGTATCAACCCAACTTGGCTTCAAGAACTAATCCAACCTAGCTTCAAGGGTTGTAACATCTCAATTAGGCTTCAAGGACTAGACCCAACCAAGCTTCATGGGGAGTAAAACATGTTAAACTTCAACCCAACTTGGCTTCAAGGATCAAGCCCAACCTAACTTCAAGAGATTGTTACCATTAGGCATGCCACCAACAACAAAACTCTGAAAATGAATAACACATTAGATACACAATTCATTGTTTATTTCATCATCAATATCATTTCCAATTCTCATCATCATTTAGGCAAGCATGCTTTACATATCTTAATTGAATTAACATAGCCAATCACAATGGCTTCATATCACATTGTATCTCAAATCACATTTCATGTTTCATCATTGATATATGCAACATCAATTACATTACTAAACAAACATGTCATTAATCAATCATACCATATAGGCATGCTTTAATCATATCATTCAAGCATACATAATCAATTTCATTGCACATGTGTCTTAAATTCATCATCATATAAACAACATGTCCCTTTATAACATTTCAATCATTGTTATCACATTTCATCATTTCTCAAAACACATTGACACCATTCATTGTTAAAACATTTATCATAATAAATTACATTGCACATACCTCTTTTTGGATGATCCTCATCTCTTCCACACTATATAAGTCATAATATTAGTCACATTGTTCATATAACATACAACCATTCACAAGATACACAATGCATAACATAACATTGTTCATACATAATCATATGCATCATTAAATGTATGTTCAATCTCCACAAAACAAGAAGAGCAAAGTACAAACACAGTAGCCAACACACCTAAGGGACACGGCCAAGCTTGTGGCCGTGTCTCTTCAATACCAATTCACCCGAGGCAGACATGGGCAAGGGACACAGCCGTGTCTTTCAACAAAAATTCAAGCAGTGGTGAACACGGTCAAGGGACACGGCCGTGTCCTCTCCAAAATTTCACACACACGGCCAAATTTCCATGGACATGGCCGTGTCTCTCAAAAATACTTAGTCTTGGCCGTGTCTCTTCTTGCTTTTGGCCGTGTCACTCAAGAACAAAACCCTAATTGTAGCCAAAACTCTTCTAATGGCATTTAGACACAATATGCACAACATAAACTTATTCTAATGAATGTAATCAAAGTCATTCATACCTATTTTGCATGTTTAACACAACACTCACAATTAACCATACATTTAATCATTCACCAATTCAAAACCCTAATACCAACTCAACTCTTGATCTTTCACTAACAACCTTCATTTAACTTACCATCTTCACAACCAAACCAACACCAATCCAATCTTTTATCTTACAATCAATTTTAACACTTATAAACCCATCTCAAACACACCAAATCACAAAATCAACAAACCCTAATTCATTTCAAACACAATTTCAAAATAACCAAAGAAAATAAGAGAATACTTACCTTAAATGAAGAAATTTCACAAATCTTTAACCAAATCCTTTGCTTGCTTCTTCAATTTGCTTCTAGCATCAAGAACACCTCTCTTGCTCTTTCTCTTCTTGGATGGCCGGCCAACAATAATGGAGAAAGAAGAAGAAAACAAAGTCAATTCTTCTTTAAATCTCCACCAAGAGTTTCAATTCAAGCAATTACCAAAACACCCTTTAACCATTTGTTCTTGCTTCCTTTAAAATCAAATGCCCTTTATAGTCATTTCACCTATCACAAATGGAAATATCTTCTTGCATTGACCCCTCATTTGACCAACTTATATGTTCTATATATTATCATATAAACAACATATACAATTCTCTCTAAACCCTATTTTCTTACCCAAAACACATATACATAAACATTCTTTTCCCAATTCTTTACTTCTTATCAACATAACATATACACATAAATTCAAAACTTCTAGGGCATACATTGGGATATTACAATTCTCTCCCCCTTAAATAATTTCGTCCTCGAAATTATCTAGTATAATTGTAATCCATTCATAATACAATACCATTTTAACTTCAACTTTCCTCTTTAGAATCAACCACCTTCTTTAAATTCCATAATTCATCATTCTATATGTTAATACAACTTATTCCTTCCTTGATCAAACATTCCAAAAGATCTCATTACATTTTCTATTAATATCTTTATACAAGAATCAGATCATTTTATAGCACACTTAAACTTCATCCAATCTTTATATTTAGTATACATTGTTCCTTCATCTCTTTGTAATTACTCTCTTAACTTTAACCTTAAAAACCATTAATTTATATCTGAGCATTAATTATCCCTTCATTACAATCACTGTCTAAATAGACATTTATCAACCCTCAATGGATAACAAGATCCTTATTTCTACAAATAAAGTTACTTCTTTAACATGCATTTCACTTAACTTAAATATTAATACATTACCTTTTTATTTATTTTATAAATATCCCATCTTTACCCCCTTTTTATCATGATTTATAACTACTATAATTCCATTCGTTCATGTTCATTCACACTTTAACATTTTACATCATATACATTATCATGTAAATAATTACACTATTGGTACAACTACACACATTAAATCTCAATAATAATTCATAATCTTAATCAAATCTAGATCAATTGATCTATTTGTCACAATATACCCACATTCCAATCTTGTTCAATTCCAACCAACGATAAATTTACTTAACTTATCATAAAATTTCATAATATTCATATATGTATATATATATAACTTCATTCCATTAGGGCAAACTTATATTCAATTCCTGATCTCTTTCGATCCATTTTCAGTCAAATCATCATGATAACAAATCACTTCAAATTATCTTACTATAATACCCACCAATTCTCATAAAAATTTTATACCATATTTACTATCTACAATTCATTCACTCAAACCTCGAGTTACATACCTTAAACATATTCTATAATTTCTCCTTTTTTTTTAATATCTCTTCACATTTCATACATTGTTATATATATATATATATATTTTATATATCCACAACTCAACACATTTCCATAATTTCCTCTTTCTCTCTTTATTTTCACAATTATAACCAAGTTTTTAACATAAAATGATAAAGTACAACTTTATCCATCATAATTTTTAACTATACTCCTCCAACATAATTTCAATCTCACCAAATCTGTATTACAATCCTTTTATCTAAGATCCAAATCCATGGATAACAAAATTAACCGATCAAATACGCTGAACAAAACACATGGCTTTAAGAGATTAATATTCAAGCCTGAGACTTTCAAATCAATACTGTTCTTCTCATAATTTTATTCTCAATCTATACAAATACAAGGCTAAGGTGTATCTCAAGAATTACATATTCCTTCTTTACATTTTTACTATATCAGAAGTTAACACATTCCAACTCCTTTTCAACCAAATTTGTATTCGATTATATGATCTTTATCAACTTAAGTCACGTTTCAACAATATTATTATATACATATTCAATCATATACAGTTCTTATACAATTTCTATTCATCACTTCATTTCTAATCCATTTACAATCTCTTATAATATAATTACATAGAACTTTTTATATGTGAATATTTTAGGACTCTAAATATCATATAATCATCAAATTTAAAGCTTACCAACAATTTCCACTGTCCACTATTACTCAAGTCCATTTCATACTTACTTTTATCACATAATCCAATTAGCTTTACCCAGTTCCAGACTTACTCTCTCTTAGGTCCACTTATACATACAACATCATCTCCATATCATTAATTCTATAATTATACCATATACATATTCATAGGTCATCTACAAAACACGATTCACACCTTTATGTATATATGTATAATTTCATTCACATGTCATATACATGTACACACTTAATTATATGCTCTTATTTTATTTTCCTTTTTCATACATTCAATACAAATTTAATGTTCATCACTTTCTTTTAAACACTATCATTCTCATTCTTCCAATATAATATAAAGTATTTATTCACACTGCAAAAATATATATATATGTATTCCAACTACAATAATACTTCACATCCATCTTGGTCACCTTCCAAATGTGACATCTCTTTACCTTTCGTCTTTAAAAGCATTTAATACACTTCCATATCCATTTTACCCTTTGCAATAAAATGACTTAAAATAACTCATTTTTATTTGCTTATCCACTTCCCTTTTTACTTCAAACAAATTCTCATACTATCAATCACATTACTCAATTCATAATACTTTCATGTGCAATACAAGTCATTTCAAGTAGCTCATGTATTGAATATACATTAAACTATCAATATCCAAATAATCTTTATCAAATTCCACTAAAACTTCAACTTTTCAACTTACTACTTTTCTTAAACTTCAATTTGCCAAGCTCATCTTTTCTTAATATCACTTTAAAAACATCTTACTTGTATATATCACAAAGCAATATCAAAACATATAATTTTCACAATTACCAAGCTCATTTCAGAATCTCAACTATCGCATATTATCATCATTACCATGAGTTTTCACAATATCCAAGCATCTCACATTTCAAACATCGAATTCACAATGTTTGCATTAAAATAACAATACCAACTTATATTCTTACTTAACCAATATCATGTCTTTTTCCTTTAAACAAAACCTTAACTGTATATACATCCCAACTTTACATAATCACACTTTGTCTCTACTAATCAACTCGTTCAGTATTCCACCATACTCTGCTCATTTAAATAACATAACTTTCAATATTAACAATTCGATATTATTTCCTCTGTCTAGCAAACTCAACATTAACAAACCCAACATAAACTTTATTATAAAGAGGTTCAAAGTATAGAAGAAAGAGTACATACTCTTATCTTGATTTGATTTTCAACTCATTTTCAACTTTATTCTCCTTTTCCTTTCTTTATGTTTCAATTCATATTATGTCCTACATAATATTGCTCATAAACATCAACATTACATTCCATGTTGCACACAACATAACATTTTTCATATGCATCATCAATATGCATATATCACATTACATTTCACAATTCGTTTCTCATAATTAATTAGGCACTATGCCTCAATTATAATTCATTTCC
This sequence comes from Garcia nutans, assembly GCA_947685225.1. Lineage (NCBI taxonomy): Eukaryota > Viridiplantae > Streptophyta > Magnoliopsida > Malpighiales > Euphorbiaceae > Garcia > Garcia nutans. The sequence goes on along the minus strand of CANTUV010000011.1, from coordinate 30,211,653 downwards.
AACATCATTGCCAACAATCATGGTTTCTTATCACATCAACATAGTATACACATATATCATCAACTATATTGAACATCTCATATAACACAAATATTCTACAAGTCATATTATGCCACATCCGAGACCAACCTAGGTGTCAATGCATACGCATGTATTACAAATTTCATTTCAAAACTTTTCCTTTTTACTTCTATTTAAACTTTTCAAAATTTTTTTTTTTAATTTCACTTAGGCCGAGAATCTCGAACCTAAGCTCTGATAACAAAATAAAAATTGTAACACCCTGATACCCTATATAAGTACTATACATATACCTAGTATACATACAGTAAGTATACAAAGTATAAGGATGTCACTTTTCATTATCTTTTAAAAACCTGTAACAGAGTTCAAAACCATAATACGTTAATTTAAATAACATTTACAAAATCATTATCTTTATCACATCTTCATTTATACATATAAATACTCCATCATCAAAAATACATCATAATTAAAAATTATACATGTATGCATTACCCTATAGTTGGTCTCGACAAACTCTTACTCTTCTCGTGACATAACAGCTGGACTTCCAGATCAATCGCATATCCACCTGCGCGATTACACAACCGCGCTAAGCCCGAGAGCTTAGTAGTACAATATAAAATATAAACATACGTTATAGAAATTCTAACATATAATAAAACTATATTCATTCCATATACCATTAGTTCTTATCATGTTTTTCTCTTTTTAATTTGCACCTTTCATATATCTCGACTAATCTCATATATTATATACGTTTATATAAAACATTACCACCAACCATAATCCATTAATAATACTCACAATCAATATATCAATATACACACATTATATATCATACTAATCAAAAGTCACATTTTCCAAGGAAGACAATCCTTATCACCAAACACAATTCATCATTAATACCCACAATCAATACACACATCACATATCATACTTCATAACATTAGTTTGTTCACAATTCATTAATCACACATCACATTTCTCACAAAGGCAATTATTATCACCAACCATCATCCATCACTAATATCCACAATTTATATATCTCATTACTCATGTATTCCAACATTTGTATATATATCATATTTACAACAAATGACAGACTCGGGCCCAAAAGACACTAATATGCTATTCGACTTTCAGAGTTAATGCTTTGGTTTAATTATCACATTCATAAATATCCCAACTAGGCATCAAGGATTAAGTTCAACCAAGGTTCAAGGTGAACAAAGCATGCTAAGTATCAACCCAACTTGGCTTCAAGAACTAATCCAACCTAGCTTCAAGGGTTGTAACATCTCAATTAGGCTTCAAGGACTAGACCCAACCAAGCTTCAAGGGGAGTAAAACATGTTAAACTTCAACCCAACTTGGCTTCAAGGATCAAGCCCAACCTAACTTCAAGAGATTGTTACCATTAGGCATGCCACCAACAACAAAACTCTGAAAATGAATAACACATTAGATACACAATTCATTGTTTATTTCATCATCAATATCATTTCCAATTCTCATCATCATTTAGGCAAGCATGCTTTACATATCTTAATTGAATTAACATAGCCAATCACAATGGCTTCATATCACATTGTATCTCAAATCACATTTCATGTTTCATCATTGATATATGCAACATCAATTACATTACTAAACAAACATGTCATTAATCAATCATACCATATAGGCATGCTTTAATCATATCATTCAAGCATACATAATCAATTTCATTGCACATGTGTCTTAAATTCATCATCATATAAACAACATGTCCCTTTATAACATTTCAATCATTGTTATCACATTTCATCATTTCTCAAAACACATTGACACCATTCATTGTTAAAACATTTATCATAATAAATTACATTGCACATACCTCTTTTTGGATGATCCTCATCTCTTCCACACTATATAAGTCATAATATTAGTCACATTGTTCATATAACATACAACCATTCACAAGATACACAATGCATAACATAACATTGTTCATACATAATCATATGCATCATTAAATGTATGTTCAATCTCCACAAAACAAGAAGAGCAAAGTACAAACACAGTAGCCAACACACCCAAGGGACACGGCCAAGCTTGTGGCCGTGTCTCTTCAATACCAATTCACCCGAGGCAGACATGGGCAAGGGACACAGCCGTGTCTTTCAACAAAAATTCAAGCAGTGGTGAACACGGTCAAGGGACACGGCCGTGTCCTCTCCAAAATTTCACACACACGGGCAAATTTCCATGGACATGGCCGTGTCTCTCAAAAATACTTAGTCTTGGCCGTGTCTCTTCTTGCTTTTGGCCGTGTCACTCAAGAACAAAACCCTAATTGTAGCCAAAACTCTTCTAATGGCATTTAGACACAATATGCACAACATAAACTCATTCTAATGAATGTAATCAAAGTCATTCATACCTATTTTGCATGTTTAACACAACACTCACAATTAACCATACATTTAATCATTCACCAATTCAAAACCCTAAAACCAACTCAACTCTTGATCTTTCACTAACAACCTTCATTTAACTTACCATCTTCACAACCAAACCAACACCAATCCAATCTTTTATCTTACAATCAATTTTAACACTTATAAACCCATCTCAAACACACCAAATCACAAAATCAACAAACCCTAATTCATTTCAAACACAATTTCAAAATAACCAAAGAAAATAAGAGAATACTTACCTTAAATGAAGAAATTTCACAAATCTTTAGCCAAATCCTTTGCTTGCTTCTTCAATTTGCTTCTAGCATCAAGAACACCTCTCTTGCTCTTTCTCTTCTTGGATGGCCGGCCAACAATAATGGAGAAAGAAGAAGAAAACAAAGTCAATTCTTCTTTAAATCTCCACCAAGAGTTTCAATTCAAGCAATTACCAAAACACCCTTTAACCATTTGTTCTTGCTTCCTTTAAAATCAAATGCCCTTTATAGTCATTTCACCTATCACAAATGGAAATATCTTCTTGCATTGACCCCTCATTTGACCAACTTATATGTTCTATATATTATCATATAAACAACATATACAATTCTCTCTAAACCCTATTTTCTTACCCAAAACACATATACATAAACATTCTTTTCCCAATTCTTTACTTCTTATCAACATAACATATACACATAAATTCAAAACTTCTAGGGCATACATTGGGATATTACAATTCTCTCCCCCTTAAATAATTTCGTCCTCGAAATTATCTAGTATAATTGTAATCCATTCATAATACAATACCATTTTAACTTCAACTTTCCTCTTTAGAATCAACCACCTTCTTTAAATTCCATAATTCATCATTCTATATGTTAATACAACTTATTCCTTCCTTGATCAAACATTCCAAAAGATCTCATTACATTTTCTATTAATATCTTTATACAAGAATCAGATCATTTTATAGCACACTTAAACTTCATCCAATCTTTATATTTAGTATACATTGTTCCTTCATCTCTTTGTAATTACTCTCTTAACTTTAACCTTAAAAACCATTAATTTATATCTGAGCATTAATTATCCCTTCATTACAATCACTGTCTAAATAGACATTTATCAACCCTCAATGGATAACAAGATCCTTATTTCTACAAATAAAGTTACTTCTTTAACATGCATTTCACTTAACTTACATATTAATACATTACCTTTTTATTTATTTTATAAATATCCCATCTTTACCCCTTTTTATCATGATTTATAACTACTATAATTCCATTCGTTCATGTTCATTCACACTTTAACATTTTACATCATATACATTATCATGTAAATAATTACACTATTGGTACAACTACACACATTAAATCTCAATAATAATTCATAATCTTAATCAAATCTAGATCAATTGATCTATTTGTCACAATATACCCACATTCCAATCTTGTTCAATTCCAACCAACGATAAATTTACTTAACTTATCATAAAATTTCATAATATTCATATATGTATATATATATAACTTCATTCCATTAGGGCAAACTTATATTCAATTCCTGATCTCTTTCGATCCATTTTCAGTAAAATCATCATGATAACAAATCACTTCAAATTATCTTACTATAATACCCACCAATTCTAATAAAAATTTTATACCATATTTACTATCTACAATTCATTCACTCAAACCTCGAGTTACATACCTTAAACATATTCTATAATTTCTCCTTTTTTTTTAATATCTCTTCACATTTCATATATTGTTATATATATATATATTTTATATATCCACAACTCAACACATTTCCATAATTTCCTCTTTCTCTCTTTATTTTCACAATTATAACCAAGTTTTTAACATAAAATGATAAAGTACAACTTTATCCATCATAATTTTTAACTATACTCCTCCAACATAATTTCAATCTCACCAAATCTGTATTACAATCCTTTTATCTAAGATCCAAATCCATGGATAACAAAATTAACCGATCAAATACGCTGAACAAAACACATGGCTTTAAGAGATTAATATTCAAGCCTGAGACTTTCAAATCAATATTGTTCTTCTCATAATTTTATTCTCAATCTATACAAATACAAGGCTAAGGTGTATCTCAAGAATTACATATTCCTTCTTTACATTTTTACTATATCAGAAGTTAACACATTCCAACTCCTTTTCAACCAAATTTGTATTCGATTATATGATCTTTATCAACTTAAGTCACGTTTCAACAATATTATTATATACATATTCAATCATATACAGTTCTTATACAATTTCTATTCATCACTTCATTTCTAATCCATTTACAATCTCTTATAATATAATTACATAGAACTTTTTATATGTGAATATTTTAGGACTCTAAATATCATATAATCATCAAATTTAAAGCTTACCAACAATTTCCACTGTCCACTATTACTCAAGTCCATTTCATACTTACTTTTATCACATAATCCAATTAGCTTTACCCAGTTCCAGACTTACTCTCTCTTAGGTCCACTTATACATACAACATCATCTCCATATCATTAATTCTATAATTATACCATATACATATTCATAGGTCATCTACAAAACACGATTCACACCTTTATGTATATATGTATAATTTCATTCACATGTCATATACATGTACACACTTAATTATATGCTCTTATTTTATTTTCCTTTTTCATACATTCAATACAAATTTAATGTTCATCACTTTCTTTTAAACACTATCATTCTCATTCTTCCAATATAATATAAAGTATTTATTCACACTACAAAAATATATATATATATGTATTCCAACTACAATAATACTTCACATCCATCTTGGTCACCTTCCAAATGTGACATCTCTTTCCCTTTCGTCTTTAAAAGCATTTAATACACTTCCATATCCATTTTACCCTTTGCAATAAAATGACTTAAAATAACTCATTTTTATTTGCTTATCCACTTCCCTTTTTACTTCAAACAAATTCTCATACTATCAATCACATTACTCAATTCATAATACTTTCATGTGCAATACAAGTCATTTCACCTAGCTCATGTATTGAATATACATTAAACTATCAATATCCAAATAATCTTTATCAAATTCCACTAAAACTTCAACTTTTCAACTTACTACTTTTCTTAAACTTCAATTTGCCAAACTCATCTTTTCTTAATATCACTTTAAAAACATCTTACGTGTATATATCACAAAGCAATATCAAAACATATAATTTTCACAATTACCAAGCTCATTTCAGAATCTCAACTATCGCATATTATCATCATTACCATGAGTTTTCACAATATCCAAGCATCTCACATTTCAAACATGGAATTCACAATGTTTGCATTAAAATAACAATACCAACTTATATTCTTACTTAACCAATATCATCTCTTTTTCCTTTAAACAAAACCTTAACTGTATATACATCCCAACTTTACATAATCACACTTTGTCTCTACTAATCAACTCATTCAGTATTCCACCATACTCTCCTCATTTAAATAACATAACTTTCAATATTAACAATTCGATATTATTTCCTCTGTCTAGCAAACTCAACATTAACAAACCCAACATAAACTTTATTATAAAGAGGTTCAAAGTATAGAAGAAAGAGTACATACTCTTATCTTGATTTGATTTTCAACTAATTTTCAAATTTATTCTCCTTTTCCTTTCTTTATGTTTCAATTCATATTATGTCCTACATAATATTGCTCATAAACATCAACATTACATTCCATGTTGCACACAACATAACATTTTTCATATGCATCATCAATATGCATATATCACATTACATTTCACAATTCGTTTCTCATAATTAATTAGGCACTATGCCTCAATTATAATTCATTTCCAACATCATTGCCAACAATCATGGTTTCTTATCACATCAACATAGTATACACATATATCATCAACTATATTGAACATCTCATATAACACAAATATTCTACAAGTCATATTATGCCACATCCGAGACCAACCTAGGTGTCAATGCATACGCATGTATTACAAATTTCATTTCAAAACTTTTCCTTTTTACTTCTATTTAAACTTTTCAAAAATTTTTTTTTAATTTCACTTAGGCCGAGAATCTCGAACCTAAGCTCTGATACCAAAATAAAAATTGTAACACCCTGATACCCTATATAAGTACTATACATATACCTAGTATACATACAGTAAGTATACAAAGTATAAGGATGTCACTTTTCATTATCTTTTAAAAACCTGTAACAGAGTTCAAAACCATAATACGTTAATTTAAATAACATTTACAAAATCATTATCTTTATCACATCTTCATTTATACATATAAATACTCCATCATCAAAAATACATCATAATTAAAAATTATACATGTATGCATTACCCTATAGTCGGTCTCGACAAACTCTTACTCTTCTCGTGACATAACAGCTGGACTTCCAGATCAACCGCATATCCACCTGCGCGATTACACAACCGCGCTAAGCCCGAGAGCTTAGTAGTACAATATAAAATATAAACATACGTTATAGAAATTCTAACATATAATAAAACTATATTCATTCCATATACCATTAGTTCTTATCATGTTTTTCTCTTTTTAATTTGCACCTTTCATATATCTCGACTAATCTCATATATTATATACGTTTATATAAAACATTACCACCAACCATAATCCATTAATAATACTCACAATCAATATATCAATATACACACATTATATATCATACTAATCAAAAGTCACATTTTCCAAGGAAGACAATCCTTATCACAAAACACAATTCATCATTAATACCCACAATCAATACACACATCACATATCATACTTCATAACATTAGTTTGTTCACAATTCATTAATCACACATCACATTTCTCACAAAGGCAATTATTATCACCAACCATCATCCATCACTAATATCCACAATTTATATATCTCATTACTCATGTATTCCAACATTTGTATATATATCATATTTACAACAAATGACAGACTCGGGCCCAAAAGACACTAATATGCTATTCGACTTTCAGAGTTAATGCTTTGGTTTAATTATCACATTCATAAATATCCCAACTAGGCTTCAAGGATTAAGTTCAACCAAGCTTCAAGGGGAACAAAGCATGCTAAGTATCAACCCAACTTGGCTTCAAGAACTAATCCAACCTAGCTTCAAGGGTTGTAACATCTCAATTAGGCTTCAAGGACTAGACCCAACCAAGCTTCAAGGGGAGTAAAACATGTTAAACTTCAACCCAACTTGGCTTCAAGGATCAAGCCCAACCTAACTTCAAGAGATTGTTACCATTAGGCATGCCACCAAGAACAAAACTCTGAAAATGAATAACACATTAGATACACAATTCATTGTTTATTTCATCATCAATATCATTTCCAATTCTCATCATCATTTAGGCAAGCATGCTTTACATATCTTAATTGAATTAACATAGCCAATCACAATGGCTTCATATCACATTGTATCTCAAATCACATTTCATGTTTCATCATTGATATATGCAACATCAATTACATTACTAAACAAACATGTCATTAATCAATCATACCATATAGGCATGCTTTAATCATATCATTCAAGCATACATAATCAATTTCATTGCACATGTGTCTTAAATTCATCATCATATAAACAACATGTCCCTTTATAACATTTCAATCATTGTTATCACATTTCATCATTTCTCAAAACACATTGACACCATTCATTGTTAAAACATTTATCATAATAAATTACATTGCACATACCTCTTTTTGGATGATCCTCATCTCTTCCACACTATATAAGTCATAATATTAGTCACATTGTTCATATAACATACAACCATTCACAAGATACACAATGCATAACATAACATTGTTCATACATAATCATATGCATCATTAAATGTATGTTCAATCTCCACAAAACAAGAAGAGCAAAGTACAAACACAGTAGCCAACACACCCAAGGGACACGGCCAAGCTTGTGGTCGTGTCTCTTCAATACCAATTCACCGAGGCAGACACGGGCAAGGGACACAGCCGTGTCTTTCAACAAAAATTCAAGCAGTGGTGAACACGGTCAAGGGACACGGCCGTGTCCTCTCCAAAATTTCACACACACGGCCAAATTTCCATGGACATGGCCGTGTCTCTCAAAAATACTTAGTCTTGGCCGTGTCTCTTCTTGCTTTTGGCCGTGTCACTCAAGAACAAAACCCTAATTGTAGCCAAAACTCTTCTAATGGCATTTAGACACAATATGCACAACATAAACTCATTCTAATGAATGTAATCAAAGTCATTCATACCTATTTTGCATGTTTAACACAACACTCACAATTAACCATACATTTAATCATTCACCAATTCAAAACCCTAAAACCAACTCAACTCTTGATCTTTCACTAACAACCTTCATTTAACTTACCATCTTCACAGCCAAACCAACACCAATCCAATCTTTTATCTTACAATCAATTTTAACACTTATAAACCCATCTCAAACACACTAAATCACAAAATCAACAAACCCTAATTCATTTCAAACACAATTTCAAAATAACCAAAGAAAACAAGAGAATTCTTACCTTAAATGAAGAAATTTCACAAATCTTTAACCAAATCCTTTGCTTGCTTCTTCAATTTGCTTCTAGCATCAAGAACACCTCTCTTGCTCTTTCTCTTCTTGGATGGCCGGCCAACAATAATGGAGAAAGAAGAAGAAAACAAAGTCAATTCTTCTTTAAATCTCCACCAAGAGTTTCAATTCAAGCAATTACCAAAACACCCTTTAACCATTTGTTCTTGCTTCCTTTAAAATCAAATGCCCTTTATAGTCATTTCACCTATCACAAATGGAAATATCTTCTTGCATTGACCCCTCATTTGACCAACTTATATGTTATATATATTATCATATAAACAACATATACAATTCTCTCTAAACCCTATTTTCTTACCCAAAACACATATACATAAACATTCTTTTCCCAATTCTTTACTTCTTATCAACATAACATATACACATAAATTCAAAACTTCTAGGGCATACATTGAGATATTACAAAAATAAAATAATAAAAAAATGAAAAATGAAAAAATAAAAAAAATGAAAAAGAAAAATGAAAAAACAGAAAAAGAAAAAAAATAATAAAAAATAAAAAATAAAAACAAACAAAAAAAGGAAATAAAGAAAAGAAAAGAAAAATAATAAAAAATAATTACCTTACTCTTTTGATTCGAACTACGATGAAGAGGCATCCCGACTAGTAGATCTATATTTTCATTTTTATGATGTCGAATAAACTCTAATAACTCAACATTAGAATGAGTTCCTGATCTTGAAAAATACATTTTTTTAAAACTCTATACTAAATTTGAAAGAATTATAGCAATGAATGGAATGAAAAATTTGCTGTGAATGAAATGAAGAAATCGTTCATTTATATAGAGGAACGGCAAAAAAAAATAAAATTTAAAAAGTAAATTTTACTATTGATGAATAGTAGATTTTACTATTGATAAATAGTAGGTTACTATTTACAACAGTAGGATACTATTTATAAATAGTAGGTTACTATTTACGAATAGTAAATACTGTATGAATAGTGACTACACAGTAAATAAATAAATACGAAACTCAATTATTCAATTTAATCATTCAAATACTTGCGTGTATATAAAAATTTTTTCCCTTTTAAAATATTTTTACACGCAGGGGGCAAGAAGAAAATATGTGCATAAAAATTAGCTAAAATTTTTGACTACTGACTATAATTAATTTTTGCAAAAAATTAAATCTCACTGAGCTCGGGTCCAGAACCCAAATTACTATTAGGTCCAAAACCCAAAATCTCTTCCAAGTCCAGAACTTAACTCGGGTCTAGAATCCAAATTATCCTTAGGTCTAGAACCTAAAATCTCTTTTAAGTCCAGAACTTAGCTCGGGTCCAGAACCCAAAATTATTCTTAGGTTTAGAACCTAAAATTACCCTTAAGTCCAGAACTTAGCTCGGGTCCAGAACCCAAATTATCCTTAGGTCCAAAACCTAAAATCTCTTTTAAGTCTAGAACTTAGCTCAAGTCCAGAACTCAAATTATCCTTAGGTCAAGAACCTAAAATCTCTTCTAAGTCTAGAACTTAGCTTGGGTCTAGAAGCCAAATTATCCTTAGGTCCAGAACCTAAAATCCCTTTTAAGTCCATAACTTAGCTCGGGTCCAGAACCCAAATTATCGTTAGGTCTAGAATCTAAAATCTCTTTTAAGTCCATAACTTAGCTCGGGTCCAGAACCCAAAATTACCCTTAGGTCCAGAACCTAAAATTATCCTTGAGTCCATAACTCGAGCCGGGTCCAGAACCCAAAACCTCAACCATTTTGGAAAAATTAAGTCTTATTGCTTTTCACTCTCTTTTACTAAAAGTCTCAGATTGTTCAAGTAGGGGGCAAACTGTAGACCTTTAATTTTTTATCTAGTCCGGTATGATATTTTTTTATAGTCCAAAATAATTTTTGTGGTATTTTAATTAAATAATATTTATTTTAATTATTTATTATTTATAATTTTTAATAAAAATAAAAATGGTGAAATAAAAATTATAATAATAAAAAATTAACAAATAAAAATAAAAATTGGCTACAAAAAATTCGTCACCGAAAGCCAAATTGGCCAAGACCAATTTTGCCGCAGGAAGTGGCTGGCAGCCCAGCCAGTGCACCCAGCTCTCACAATTTCCTCGCAGTTTTGGCCAGCGCTCGTAATTTCGCCATCAAAATTTTTCCAACGTAATTTTTTTCGAAACCAAATTCTATTTGGTTTCGGTTTTCTTTTCATAATTAATTATAGTTTCCTTAAACAATTAGAATGGATCTTATAAATTTTCCTATAAATAACACTTTAAAAGACAGAAAGAGAGAGAGAACTTTGGACTGGGATTGGATAGTGGAATTTCAGATTTGAAAGGAGTGAGAAGAAGCAATCAAGATTTCATCAAAGGCAGCAACCTTGCCTTTGTCTTTGTTCATCCAGAAAGCAATTTTTTGGTGGAACCAACTACGCAGGTTTGATCCTTAATTATACATTGCTCATGATCATAGTAGCTTTGTTTCTTTGATTCATAAGAATATACACACAAAACCTTGATCTATAAATATGTAGTAACATTGATCTTCGTTTCAATAACATAAATGATTTCTTCTGTTTCCAAATACCTTAAAAACCCTAATTTGTTTCTTTTATTTCCAAAAATGATAAATCGTTTTGCCTGTTTCCAAAAACCTTGAAAACCCTAATTCGTTTCTTTTGTTTCCAAAAACCTTAAATCATTTTGTCTACTTCCAAAAACTTTTTTTAAAAAAACCTAAATTGTTTTCCTCTAACTCTTTTCCAAAATTTCCAAATGTTTTGTTCAATCTCCAAACTCTAACTTACTTTACAATTTCTAAAATTCACAATTACTTTATAAAACTCTAAACTAGTTTCTTCAACTCCAAAACCAAAACAGTAAACCCCAAACCACTTAATCTAAACCCTAAGTTTTCCTAAACCCTAATTCCGCAAAACTAATATGTAAACCCTAGTTTTCCTAAACCCTAATCCTTAAAATCTTAAAACCTTATAAATCAAACATTCAAACTCAATACAGTAAATCCAAAACAACAATCCAGTAACCAAGAATTATAAACCTAATGTTTTAATATCCTAAAACCCTAATCTCATAATGTTACCCCTAAACCCTAATTTGATTCATGAAACCCTAATCCATTCCAATTTTCCAAAACCTTTACAGTAGGTTAAACAAATAACAATAATAATACTAAAATTCCAAAGCCCTAAATATTAATTAAAGAACTTTAAATAGAAACAGTAAACCTTAATTTGTATATTTACTTGCTTTATTTTTAGATTTGATTATGTAGTTCATTATATGCTTTGATTTTTTTTTCAATGCTTGATTTATTTAATTTATCATGGTTGAATGTTTATTATATATTTTGATTGATGTTTAATATCTTTGATGAATGATTTATTTATGATGAATTCTTATTTACTTTTATCGATTTATTTTGATTTCCAAATGTTGTAAGAGGTATGTTTCCACTTTGTGGGCACCTCATTAATTAAGTTCTATGTAATTTAAATTGATTTTATATTTTAGACCAATATAAAGGACATGTTTCTAACTTTTTGTGGGTGTCCTATTACTTTAGACATGGATGATGTAAGGACATGTTTCCATCCTCGAATGGGTATCCATTTATTTGTTTTGCTTGGACATTGCTTTAATTTTAATATAATGATGCTTTATTTTAATTGTTACATGTAATATGGATAATATTATTATATTTAAGAATTTTATAATATTAAGACCTATAAAGGATGCCGGTTCTAATGAACCGGGTGTTGTGGGGGTGCTGGACCATTTCTCACCTTCCCCACACGTACCCAACTTTTTGAACCTATTAGGGGGTTGGGGATTCTATAGGAATCGAGTCAACCACTCCATTCTTTTTGCTGGCCCATCCGGGTGGCAACTCCATTTCTCTAGAACCATTCCATCGGGCATGGGGGCGAAAATCCCTGCTCACATACATGAAAATTAATTAATGAGGTACTCAATAATGGAAACATATCTCTTACAATTTTAATACCAAAATAAACAAATAATAATCATAATAATAATGAAAATATCCATCCATGATAAATTAAATAAATCAAAATTTATAATAAACTACATAATCGAATCTAAAATTTAATAAAGAAATAAAGATACAAATTTAGGTTTATGTCTTAACTTCGGGTTCTTTAATTAACATTTAGGGTTTTGGAATTTTGAAATTATTATATTTATTATTTAGGCTACTGTGAGTATTTTTGAAAAAATGGAATGGATTAGGGTTTTATAAATTTAAGAAAGTAGTAAGGTTTTTGGTTAATCTAATTAGGGTTTAAGGCTAACATCATGAAATTAGGGTTTTGGAACCTGAAGATATTAGGGTTTATAATTTTAAAAGATTGGGATTAGGGTTTAAGATTTTTTAAGTTTACTGGAGAGAAAGATTTATGAGATTTATTTGATTTGGCCTTAAGGGTTTGTGTAACACCCTCATACTCTATATAGGTACTATACATATACCTAGTATACATACAATACGTATATAGAGTGTAAGAATGTCACTTCTAGTTTTAATTTAAAAATCTTATCCAAGTTCAAACAATACTATCTTTAGATTTTAATAACATTTAGTAAATCATTATACATATGAATATATGATTGTGAATAATATAACAAAATTAAACTTTACATGTATGCATCACCTTCTAGTTGGTCTCAGAACACTCTTACCCTTCTCGTGGCATAACTGCTTGATTTCCCGATCAACCGCATAATCACCTGCGCGATCACACAACCGCGCTAAGCCCGAGAGCTTAGTAATACAAATAAATCATATACACATACAATAGAGAAAATCATATTTCCATTTTAACTTATTATGTCATTATTTTCTTACCATGTTTTTTCCCTTTTTGGCTATACTTTTCATATATATATACTTCTACTAATGTTTTACCAATATACATATTCATACATTTTATTTCAGTAATTCACAATCCAATGACTTATCAAAGTCTTCATGAAACAATATCCACTATTTCCACATTCATATACATTTCACACATCATATATCATCATATACAATTTACACATCATAAACTCATCATTTCACATAGCTTCTCAAGCTATACTCATCTTCAATAATTCACTTATGTATTGTATGCATCTCATTCCATAGTTATCACTATATATCACACAACATTAATTTCCTTCCATAGTTCACATTAAAACAAGGACAAACATATATCTCATTATTCATTTTCATTATTCAGGAATCACATATATATATATATATATACAAACACACACATGGGCCCAAGAACACTAATATGCCATTTCACTTTCAGAGTTAATGTTTTGGTTTAATTATCACATTTATCATTATCCCAACTAGGCTTCAAGGATTAAGGTTCAACCAAGCTTCAAGGGGAACAAAGCATGCTAAGTATCAACCCAACTTGGCTTCAAGAACCAATCCAACCTAGCTTCAAGGGTGGTAACATCTCAATTAGGCTTCAAGGTTTTGACCCAACCAAGCTTCAAGGGGAGTAAAACATGTTAAACTTCAACCCAACTTGGCTTCAAGGATCAAACCAACCTAACTTCAAGAGATTGTTACTATTAGGCATGCCACCAACAACAAAACTCTGAAAATGAATAACATATTAGACACACAATTCATTTATGAGTTCATTATCAATTTCATTTTCAATTGAAATCATCATAGCCAATTACAATGGCTTCTCATATCATTTAGATCATCATAGCCAATCACAATGGCTTCTCATATCATTTAAATCATCATATCCAATCACAATGGCTTCTCATATCATTTAAATCATCATATCTCAATTCATATCATAGCTTTTCATCTTTCAAATACACAATCATTTATCTCAAATAGTACACATTTCATATAACATCATTATCAATCACAATTACATCACATCTTATTTGGTCTCAATTCACATTAGAATACTTCATTATTTACATATTCATAATCAAACACATTTAACATTCATCAAGAATGATCATCATTGATATACACATATATAATTTACCTTATTCTTAGATTTGGAATCCTCAACATACATTTGTTTCATATATATTTGAAGTATAGATTCAACAAAACCCTTGGAGGATCCAACAATACAAGAATAAGAATCATTAACTAACCAATTTGAGGGACACGGCCAGCATCACTTGAGGGACACGGCCAAGCTTGTGGCATGTCTCTCAACCCTAATTGGCAGTAGTGAACATGGCCAGGCGACACAGCAGTGTCTCTCAACACAATTTCAGGCAGTAGGTGACACGGCAAGTGACACGGTTGAGCCAGTGGCCGTGTCTCACAACAAAAATCATACAGTCACAGACACGGGCAAGGGAAACGGCCGTGTCTCTCCACAAAAATCTGGCAGTGACAAACACGGGCAGAAAACACGGCTGAGACTGTGATCGTGTCTCTCCAAAATCAAACCAATTCCCTTGACTTGGCCGTGTCTGTAACACCCCTACATTCAATACATGCACACTACAATCACCACAATGTAGTATACATGCACTAAACATAGAGATGCTACGGATTTTCTTAACATTTAAAACATTTTAAACCATACCATAATCTTTCAATTGTATTCATTATAGAAAGATAAGTAGTTAACTTGTAATACAAAACTAAATAGATATATTTAGATACATTTAGTTGTTACGCAGCGGAATTTATCAAATATTTACATATATGAAAACATTTAATTTCATATTTACAAATATACACATATATACATTAAAATCATTACTTTACAAAATATAAAAGAGTTATACATGATTGTCAAGTCTCCTCTGATCTTTAAGTTCCCAAAATCAACTCTTCACTGTCTACTCTCACTCGGTCTCGAAGAGCTCTCGGGTTCAACCCTATTACCTGCGCGATCAAACACTATCGCGCTAAGCCAACGGCTTAGTAAGTCCAATCATGCTAATGTTATGCTTAAGTGCAATGCAATGCAACACACCCTATTAATAAAAGCAACAACATAGGTGAAAAGTTAACATCAACCCTTTTGCCTATCACAAATCATATAAGCATGCCACAATTTTCAACATATTTCCACATCCTTCATTAATCAATCAAATTATCATTCATGACTTACATTAAACATAGACAAGCATGGGCCCAAAACACACTAATATGCCATTCAATTTTCAGAGTTAATGTTTTGGTTTTGTTATCACATTTATCAATATCATATACCCAACTAGGCTTCAAGGATTAGGTTCAACCAAGCTTCAAGGGGAGCAAAGCATGCTAAGCATCAACCCAACTTGGCTTCAAGAACCAACCCAACCTAGCTTCAAGGGTGGTAACATCTCAATTAGGCTTCAAGGATTCAATCCAACCTAACTTCAAGAGATTGTTACACTTATTAGGCATGCCACCAACAATAAACTCTGAAAATGGAATAACACATTAGCCACACAATTCATTTATTATTCAATTATCATTTCCATTTCCAATTCTCATCAACATTTAGGCAAACATGCCTTCTTTCTTTCAATTGCATCATCATAGCCAATCACAATGGCTTTGCATCATATCATTTCTTATTTGAATCATCATAACATCTTTGATATAACATTTCAATATACATTACTCATGAAACATATTACCATTTACATTGCATAACATAATATTGTTCAATCTCAACAATGCAATTAGGGCAATGAACAATTTATATCATTTATAGCTTTATGATCTTCCACATCCATTTGATTAGGGCTTTCCATGCTTTAAGTATATTTAAAGTGTTTATGTTTAGGTTTAGGGACCAACCCACCTTTGAAGAACCAAAACAACACAATTAGAACAAAGAAATAAAACCCTAACCAACACATTTGAGGGACACGGGCAGCACCCTTGAGGGACACGACCAAGCTTGTGGCCGTGTCACTCAAACCAATTGGACAGTAAGCAACACGGGCAAGGGACACGACCAAGCTTGTGGCCGTGTCTCTTAACCAAAAATCACAGTAGCTAACACGGCTTGGGGACACGGCCGTGTCTCTCAAAACTAATCCAACACGCCCAAAAGTTCCATGACTTGGCCGTGTCTCTCCTTTGCTTTTGGCCGTGTCACCCATAAACAAACCCTAACCAAATCCAACACTCTTTCAATTGCACTCAAATACAATATACACCATACAACATGTTTCAAATGAACATAATCAATGTTCTAAACACATATTCATCATAAGAATCACTACACAACACATTAATATTACACTTAAACACAAACCATCTCAAACCCTAAAATCACCATCTTTCAAAAATCAACATCCACCACTTCCAACAACAACACCTATTTAAACTCTTAACTTAAAACCAATTCAACACTTGAAAACACAACACAAACACATCTCAAACACACCAAATCACAAAATCAACAAATCTTAATTCACTTCAACACCACTTCAAAATAAGTAAAGAAAACTAGAGAATACTTACATTAGATGAAGAACTTCCACAAATCTCTTATCAAATCCTTTGATTGCTTCTTCAATTTGCTTCTAGCATCAAGAACACCTCTCTTTCCTTTTGGTTTTTAGAGAGCCGGCCACTTCTTGAAAGAAAGAAGGAATGATGAAGACACAAAGTCAAATTTTGCTTTTAATCTCCACCAAGTGATCTTATCCAAGCAATTACCAAAATGCCCTCAATCATATAACTAACTTTTTGTCTCATATAATCCCTTATATGTAATTGCACATTCCACACAAAATATCCTCTTATATTGACTCTATATTTGACCAATTTATATGTTATATATATATCATCATATACACAACATATACCATTCTCTCTAAACCCTAATTCTTTTCCCCAAATCACATATACATAAGCATTTACTTTCCAATATCTTTTTTCTTACAATTTAACACATATATTCAATCCAATATATCACTACAACAACAATAACAACAACTTAATCAAAACTTTTAGGCCATATATGAGGATATTACAATTCTCCCCCTCTAAAAAGAAAATTTTGTCCTCGAAATTACCTGAAATTAACTCTGAAACAACAGAGGATATTGCTCTCACATCATTTGCTCACTTTCCCAAGTTGCTTCTTCTTTCCCATGATTCTTCCAAAGAATCTTCACCAATGGTACTCTCTTGTTTCTCAACTCTTTCACTTCCCGTGCAAAAATAGCAACTGGTTCCTCTTCAAATGTCAAATCTGGGCTCACTTCGATAGATTCAATTGGCAACACATGAGATGGATCCGATCTGTACCTCCTTAACATAGAAACATGGAATACGTTATGAATACGATCCAACTCAGGTGGCAAAGCGAGTCGATAAGCAACTGACCCAACTCTTTCCAAAACTTCATACGGTCCAATGAAACGAGGACTCAATTTCCCTTTCCGACCGAACCTCAATATCTTCTTCCAAGGAGACACTTTCAAAAATACCTTATCTCCAACATCAAACTCTATGTCTCTCCTCTTTAGATCTGCATAAGACTTCTGTCGGTCTGAAGCTGCTTTCAACCTGCCTCGAATCAATTTCACTTTCTTTTCAGTTTCTTGAATCAAATCAGGACCAATCAACTTGTCATTACCAAGTTCACTCCAACACAGAGGCGTCCTACACCGTCTGCCATACAATGCCTCGAATGGGGCCATTCCGATGCTGGATTGGTGACTGTTGTTGTAAGCAAACTCCACAAGAGGTAAAAACCTATCCCAACTTCCAGAGAAATCGATGACACAGCTTCTCAACATGTCTTCAATAATCTGTATCACCCTCTCTGACTATCCATCTGTCTGTGGATGAAAAGCAGTACTGAAGTGTAATCGAGAACCCAAAGCACTATGCAAACTCTTCCAAAATCTTGAAGTAAACCTGGGATCTCGATCAGACACTAAAGAAGTTGGAACACCATGCAACTTCACAATCTCATGGATATACAACTCAGCCAATCTCTCCAAAGAGTAATTCATCCGAACTGGAAGGAAATGAGCTGTCTTAGTTAATCTATCCACAATCACCCATATGGCATCATGTTTCTTTTGTGTCAATGGCAACCCAGACACAAAGTCCATTGTCACTCTTTCCCACTTCCATTCTGGCACTGACAACGGTTGAAGCAACCCAGTTGGAACTTGATGCTCTACTTTAACCTTCTGACAGGTGAGACATTTAGATACAAACTCAGCAATGTCTCTCTTCAACCCAATCCACCAGTAATGCTGTCTCAAATCATGATACATCTTTGTATTACCCGGATGCATAGCAAACACTGACTGATGAGCTTCTTCTAAAATGACTCGTTTCAAATCAGCATCATCGGGTACACACAATCGGTTCTTAAACCAGAGACTCCCATCACCTTTCACAACAAAATCTCTAGTCTTCCCATTCTTGCAATCTGAAATAATCTTTTGAATCTTCATATCAGTCAACTGAGCCTCTTTGATCTGATCCAATAAAATTGGTTTCAAATGCAATTGTGTCAACAATGCACCATCATCACAAGGTACAAAACTGGCATGCAAAGCTCTCAACTCAACAAGCAACGAGAGCGAGTAAACAGTTAAACCAGCTAAAGACTTCCGACTCAAGGCATCAGCAACAACATTTGCTTTACCTGGATGATAATCAATCAAACAGTCGTAGTCTTTAATCAATTCCAACCATCTCCTCTGTCGCAGATTAAGCTCTTTCTGAACACCCAAATATTTCAAACTTTTGTGATCAGTGTAGATAAAACATTTCTCCCCAAACAGATAGTGTCGCCAAATCTTCAATGCAAACACAATGGCTGCAACCTCCAAATCATGGGTCGGATAGTTAAGCTCATGCGGTTTCAACTGTCGAGATGCATAAGCTATAACTTTACCTTCCTGCATCAGCACACACCCCAAACCACTATGTGAAGCATCACTGTAAATCACATATGGTTTGCCTTCTACAGGTAAAGTAAGAACAGGCGCTTGAGTCAGCATATCTCTCAACTGTTCAAAGCTAGCCTGACACTGATCCGTCCACACAAATCTCACTCCCTTACGAAGCAATCTGGTGAGTGGAGTAGCTATCAAAGAAAACCCTTTCACAAACCGCCGGTAATAGCCTGCCAAACCCAGAAAACTTCTAACTTCAGTCACTGACTTTGGTGGACTCCAATTCAAAATAGCTTCAACTTTACTTGGATCAACTCTAATACCCTCTGCTGAAACTATATGACCAAGAAAAGCTACTTGATCAAGCCAGAACTCAAACTTCGATAGTTTGGCAAACAACTGCTTCTCTCTCAAAATCTGCAACACAATCCGCAAGTGCTTGTCATGTTCCTCTTTATTCCGTGAATACACCAGAATATCATCAATAAACACTACCACAAACTGATCCAAATAGGGCCTAAACACCCTATTCATCAAATCCATAAAAGCTGCAGGTGCATTCGTTAGACCAAAAGGCATAACTAGAAATTCATAATGCCCATACCTGGTCCGAAAGGCGGTCTTGGAAATGTCTTCAGCTTTAACTCTTAATTGATGGTACCCAGATCTCAAATCAATTTTAGAAAACACAGCTGCACCCTTCAATTGATCAAAGAGATCATCGATTCTAGGCAAAGGATATTTATTTTTAATAGTCACCTTGTTCAATTGCCTATAATCGATACACAACCTCATAGTACCATCTTTCTTTTTCACAAATAACACAGGAGCTCCCCAAGGAGAAACACTGGGGAGAATAAATCCTTTGTCCAACAACTCCTGTAATTGCACTTTCAATTCCCTCAATTCTGCTGGTGCCATTCTATAAGGAGTAATAGAAATAGGAGTGGTACCAGGCAACAATTCAATACCGAACTCCACCTCTCTCTCAGGAGGTAATCCTGGCAACTCCTCTGGAAACACATCTGGGAACTCTGCAACTGTGGGTATATCATCAATAGGAGAACCCCTTACTCTAGCATCTACCACATGAGCAAGATAAGCTTCACACCCCTTTCTAATCAATCTCCTAGCTGCAACAGCTGAAACAAATAAGGAGGCTAGCTGTTCCTGCTCATTAGATACTATCACCTCTCTACCATCAACAGTTCTCAAAGAAACAATTTTCCTTTTACAGTCTACCACAGCTCCATGTCTAGATAGCCAACCATACCTAGAATCACATCTTATTCCTTAAATGGCATCTCAATCAAGTCTCTAAGGAACTCCTCACCTTGCACCCTCACTGCACTATCTCGGTGCACCTTACTCACAACCACACTATGCCCTAATGGATTTGTCACCAACACATCAAATCCTAGGGACTCAGCATGCATATCAGACATAGGCAAAACAGATGCACTAATATAAGAATTTGTGGAACCCGGATCAATCAAAGCAAGTACTAAAGTATCAAATAAAGAAAAAGTACCAGCTATGACTGCCGATGCATCTGGCTGCCTCTGCATAACATACATCCTCTGGGAAGATCCAACCTCCTCTGGCCTACTCTCCCTGGATGTAGCACCTCCTCTAGCACTGAACCCATATCTGCCTCCCCGGCTGCTACCTCCGCCTGCTCGACCTCCCCTCACACTAGGTCGAGAAGCTGCAGTATCAACTGACATCTGTTCTTCCCTCTCAGGACAATCTCTAACAAAGTGATCTGGTGATCCACATCTGAAACAAACCCCTGCTACACCAGTCTTCCAGCAAGGACCACCATGTGGCCTACCACAATGGATACAGATGGGTAGGGTGGATTTCTGAATCATAGGGGTCGGAGCACTTGCCACTGAAGCTGCAGGTCTAAATCTCTGCCTCTGTAACTGCACTGACCTACCAGCTGACCTCTGACTCCTACTAACTCTAGGAACAAAGCTTCCTTTACCTCTCTTAACAGAAGAAGACCCTGCCTCAAACTGGGGCCTCCTAACCCTAACCTCTTCCTCTGAAGCAGCTGCAATAACTTGAGCTCGCTCTACACTTCGAGCTGCTGCCACTAGCTGGGAGAAATCATGATATCTAGATCCAGCCACTAAGCACACGATAGAGGGCCTCAATCCCTCCTCAAATCTCCTGCATCTATCTATCTCATCAGCTATAATGCCTCAGCATACTGTCTTAATCGAATAAACTCAACCTCATACTCAGTTACAGTCTTGCTATCTTGCTTCAAGCTTAAGAACTCCATCTTCTTCATGTCTTTGTACTCCCTAGGAGTATACTTCAACTCAAACTCTCTCAGAAAATCCGCATATGACAAGGTTGGTGGATCATCCATAGAATGGGGCACTGTCCTCCACCAGTCGTATGCATCTTTCTATAGCAAAGATCTTGCATAATCAAACTTTTCCTCCGAGGTGGCTTGCAACTGAATAAAGATCCTCTGTACTTTGTCAAGCCACTGTTCTGCTACAGCTGGATCAGTAGTACCAAGGAAATCCTCCGCTCCATACTTCCTTAGTTTGTCATAGTGCCTCACTGGTACCACAGGTTGAGGGGGTGGTGGCACTGGTTGCACTGGTGCTTGCCTCAAAGCTTCTACCACATGCCTAACCCAAGCTGGCGGAACCTCCTTTCCAGCTGGTCTCCCCGACACCGAAGCAGGTGCCTCCCCAGCACTAACAACCCTAACTCCATCATCAGGGACAATACTCTCAGCACTACCCTCAACTGACTGGCGTGAGTGAGAATCCATCACAACCTAACACTGCAAACACAGTAGAATACTTCTTATTAAAGATCAGAGATTGCCAATCCCAAACATATATGTTATTCAAAAACCACTTTTTAAAATCAAAATAATCTTTTTCTTACATTTTACCTAGGTTGAGAATCTCAAACCTAGGCTCTGATACCAAAACAACTGTAACACCCCTACATTCAATACATGCACACTACAACCACCACAATGTAGCATACATGCACTAAACATAGAGATGCTACGGATTTTCTTAACATTTTAAACATTTTAAACCATACCATAATCTTTCAATTGTATTCATTATAGAAAGATAAGTAGTTAACTTGTAATACAAAACTAAATAGATATATTTAGATACATTTAGTTGTTACGCAGCGGAATTTATCAAATATTTACATATATGAAAACATTTAATTTCATATTTACAAATATACACATATATACATTAAAATCATTACTTTACAAAATATAAAAGAGTTATACATGATTGGCAAGTCTCCTCTGATCTTTAAGTTCCCAAAATCAACTCTTCACTGTCTACTCTCACTCGGTCTCGAAGAGCTCTCGGGTTCAACCCTATTACCTGCGCGATCAAACACTATCGCGCTAAGCCAACGGCTTAGTAAGTCCAATCATGCTAATGTTATGCTTAAGTGCAATGCAATGCAACACACCCTATTAATAAAAGCAACAACATAGGTGAAAAGTTAACATCAACCCTTTTTCCTATCACAAATCATATAAGCATACCACAATTCAACATATTTCCACATCCTTCATTAATCAATCAAATTATCATTCATGACTTACATTAAACATAGACAAGCATGGGCCCAAAACACACTAATATGCCATTCAATTTTCAGAGTTAATGTTTTGGTTTTGTTATCACATTTATCAATATCATATAACCAACTAGGCTTCAAGGATTAGGTTCAACCAAGCTTCAAGGGGAGCAAAGCATGCTAAGCATCAACCCAACTTGGCTTCAAGAACCAACCCAACCTAGCTTCAAGGGTGGTAACATCTCAATTAGGCTTCAAGGATTCAATCCAACCTAACTTCAAGAGATTGTTACACTTATTAGGCATGCCACCAACAACAAACTCTGAAAATGGAATAACACATTAGCCACACAATTCATTTATTATTCAATTATCATTTCCATTTCCAATTCTCATCAACATTTAGGCAAACATGCCTTCTTTCTTTCAATTGCATCATCATAGCCAATCACAATGGCTTTGCATCATATCATTTCTTATTTGAATCATCATAACATCTTTGATATAACATTTCAATATACATTACTCATGAAACATATTACCATTTACATTGCATAACATAATATTGTTCAATCTCAACAACGCAATTAGGGCAATAAACAATTTATATCATTTATAGCTTTATGATCTTCCACATCCATTTGATTAGGGCTTTCCATGCTTTAAGTATATTTAAAGTGTTTATGTTTAGGTTTAGGGACCAACCCACCTTTGAAGAACCAAAAAATACAATTAGAATAAAGAAATAAAACCCTAACCAACACATTTGAGGGACACGGGCAGCACCCTTGAGGGACACGACCAAGCTTGTGGCCGTGTCACTCAAACCAATTGGACAGTAAGCAACACGGGCAAGGGACACGGCCAAGCTTGTGGCCGTGTCTCTCAACCAAAAATCACAGTAGCTAACACGGCTTGGGGACACGGCCGTGTCTCTCAAAACTAATCCAACACGCCCAAAAGTTCCATGACTTGGCCGTGTCTCTCCTTTGCTTTTGGCCGTGTCACCCATAAACAAACCCTAACCAAATCCAACACTCTTTCAATTGCACTCAAATACAATATACACCATACAACATGTTTCAAATGAACATAATCAATGTTCTAAACACATATTCATCATAAGAATCACTACACAACACATTAATATTACACTTAAACACAAACCATCTCAAACCCTAAAATCACCATCTTTCAAAAATCAACATCCACCACTTCCAACAACAACACCTATTTAAACTCTTAACTTAAAACCAATTCAACACTTGAAAACACAACACAAACACATCTCAAACACACCAAATCACAAAATCAACAAATCTTAATTCACTTCAACACCACTTCAAAATAAGTAAAGAAAACTGGAGAATACTTACATTAGATGAAGAACTTCCACAAATCTCTTATCAAATCCTTTGATTGCTTCTTCAATTTGCTTCTAGCATCAAGAACACCTCTCTTTCCTTTTGGTTTTTGGAGAGCCGGCCACTTCTTGATAGAAAGAAGGAAATGATGAAGACACAAAGTCAAATTTTGCTTTTAATCTCCACCAAGTGATCTTATCCAAGCAATTACCAAAATGCCCTCAATCATATAACTAACTTTTTGTCTCATATAATCCCTTATATGTAATTGCACATTCCACACAAAATATCCTCTTATATTGACTCTATATTTGACCAATTTATATGTTATATATATATCATCATATACACAACATATACCATTCTCTCTAAACCCTAATTCTTTTCCCCAAAACACATATACACAAGCATTTACTTTCCAATATCTTTTCTCTTACAATTTAACACATATATTCAATCCAATATATCACTACAACAACAATAACAACAACATCAACAACTTAGTCAAAACTTTTAGGCCATATATGAGGATATTACAGTGTCTCTCCTTGTTTTTGGCCGTGTCACACATGAATTTAAGCCCCTAACATTTATAAATCCCCTTTGGTTGCACTCAAACACTTCATACATAATATGACACCACACAAATGAACATAATCAATGTCCTAAACACATAATTTACATATTTCTCACATTATTCACCTTGCTAAAACACATCAACCAAACATTCAATTCCTTAACACATTTACAAATGAATATGTGTTAATTTTCAATATCTTATTAATAGATGAATTTAGGTAGTTTACTTACCTTAAGAACCATTCTCAATCTCTTCACTTTACCTTCCAAGAACTCTTCACCACTTAACTTAGAGCAATCCACTTCCTTCACAACCTAATTCAAATCAAATAAAAAGATACTTGAATACCAATACAAATATTCAATTATCAAACTCATATATTTTATATTTTCAACTTCCTTAAACACCAACATACATCACTCATATATCAAATACTCAAATCCCCACTTCATTAACACTAAACACTTATTCAATAATCTCAACAATTCATCATCATCCTCACAAAAACCTCATCAAATCCAAACTCAAACCATAAAAATCAATGTAAAGGAATGAATACTTACTTGGTTAATATGCCAAATCTTCAATAAAAATCTCCAATCCTCTCAAAATCATCATCTCTCTCTCTCTCTCTCTCTCTCTCTCTCTCTCTTGACCAAGCAGAAAAGAAGAAGACGAAGAAGAAGGAGCAGAAGAAGAAAGAAGGTTCTACTTCTTTCCTTCGTTCTTATCTTATAATAATAATAATAATAATAATAATAATAATAATAATAATAATAATAATAACAATAACAATAATAATAATAATAATACTTTAAATCTCCACCACATATTCTTTCTTTGACTTTCTTCTTCTCTTTTCTTTTTGTCTTTATTATCATTATTATTATTACTTAATTATACAAATATATATACAATTCACTTTCCCTACACCATTTTATATCCCATGTATATATGATGTATATGTATATGTCTTATATATATTATCTTTATATTTCCCATATACACATCTACATTAAATCCAAATACAACAACAATAACTCCAAAACTCTTAGGGTCTATTCCGGGATATTACAATTCTCTCCCCCTTAAGTAATTTCGTCCTCGAAATTATCTAATACCATAACAACCCATTCTTAACATAATACAATCTTTAATTTCATATGAAGATAATCATATCTTACATTATAATTTATCAAATCACTCAACTTTTACTCTCCCCCTTTAAGTCAATCATAACTCACCATTATCAATCTATTTTTATCTTATAACTTTCTCAACAGAGCCACCCAGATAGCTCATTACATTCCCAATGAATTTTCTTTATACAATAATCAGCTCTTCTTATAGTCTATATATATTCCATTCATTTATTACATTCAAGATATATATATATATCACTTCATCTCTTTAAAAATAATCTCTTAACTTTACCCTTGGAAATTATTGAATTATATCATACTATTGCTTATCTTGTCATTACAATCACTTTTGAAAATTGCCACTTATTAAACCTTAATTGATAACAATCTTTTCATTTTGCTTACACTTCAATCCTTCGCTATCATATTTTTCACTTAACATTAATATTAATACAACCTCTGTAAACTTATTTAACAGATAATCAACCTCTTTCTCTTTATATCACTATTTACAATTGATATAATTCAATTCATCAATGTCCATACATTCATCAAAGTATTACATCATCCACATTATCATGTAAATTTTTATACTATTAGTACAACTATACATATTAAATCTTAATAATGATTTACAATCTTAACGCAACTTAGATCATTTGGTTCATCTATCACAAAATATCCACATTTCAATCCTATTCAATTCAAACCAACAAGTAACTTATCTGAACTTATCATTTGATTTCACATTATATATATATATATCCTCATTCCATTCAACCAAATTTATATCCAATTCCTGATCTCTTCAGATCCATATTTAGTCAAATTATCATGATAACAAATCACTCCAAATTGTTCTTCATTATATATATATTTTGTTTTCTATTATCTTATTATCATTTCCACCAATTCTTATGATAATCTCATGTCCTGTTAATTATGTATAATTCATTCACTTAAACTTTATACCCATTCACTTTATACCATACACATATTTAGCATAACTTTCAATCACCTTTTTGTAATTTCTCTCTTTTGAATCTCTTTTCACATCTCATACCATTGCTATCTTAACAATAAGTGTTATCCACGCTTAACACATTTTCTTAATTCTCTTCTTTTTCCTTACGTTTCATAATTATAACCAAATTTCTAACACACTTTACCACATCATAATTATCAATCTCATCAGAACTATACGAGAATCATGTTATCTCAATCCCAAATCATAAAATAACAAAATTAATCAACCACAATATACTAAACAAAACATAGGATTATAAAAGATTAAGGGTCATAATTGAAACTTATAAATCCATATGGTTCCTTTATTATTCTTTTTCCAACCTTTTCAATTACCATACTAAATTGGATCTCAAGAATTTTGTATTCATTTCCAAACCTTGGCTACCTCAAGAGTCAACACATTCCAACTCCGTTATCACCCAATTTGCACTAGATTATTTAATCATCACTAACTTAATTCATGTTTCAACAATATTATTATTTTCTTGTATGAACACATATTCCATCATGTAAACATTACATAATTTCTCTTTTGTCACTTCCTTTCTATTCCATTTACAATCTCTTACAATATACAAATACATAATACTTTTCCATATGTGGATATTTTGGAACTCTAAATATTATATGATTATCAAATCTAGTGATCACTATAACAATTTCATTGTCCAATATTACACAATTCTATTCTTACTCTCAATTCCATCATAAAATTCATCTAATTTGTTCAAGTCATAACCTAATCTTTATTAGGTTCACTAATACATACAATATCATTCTCCATATCACTAATCCAATAATTGTACCACATATACATCCATAGATCACACTCACAATGCGATGCATATTTCTTACATATCATAATTTAATTCATATTGAAAAACCCAACTCATACATCCTATACATATATACACTTAATTATATGCTCTTATTTTATTTTCCTTTTCCATACATTCCATACAAACTTAATGTTTATCACTTCCCTTTGAACACAATCATTCTCATTTTTTTTTTCAATATGATTTAGAATATTTATCATTACAATAAATATAAATATTCTAACCATAATAACATTTCACATACATCTTAGTCACAATCCTAATGTGACATCTCTTTCACTTTTGTCTTTAAAAGCATTTACTATATCTTCATATTCATTTTTATCTTTTTTACTCAAATAACTTAAAATAACTCATTTTTACTTGCTTACTTACTTTCTTTAATCTTCAAATAAATTCTCATATTATTAATCACACTATTCAATTCATAATATTGTCATGTGCAATATTATTCACTTCACATAGCTTATGTATTGAATATACATTAAACCATCAATATTCATATAACCTCTATCAAATTCCACTAAAACTTTAACTTTTCAACTTTAAGACATTATATATATATTACAAAGCAACATCGAACGTATATTTCTCGCAAGTCTTAAGCTCATTTCAAAAATCCACATATCACATATTATCACTGTTACCATGAGCTTTCACAATATTCAAACACCTCACATTTCTAACATTGAAATCACAATGTTTACATAAAGAAAAACAACATAAACTATACCAATATCATCTCTTTTTCTTTTAAACACAACCTTAGCTTTATATACCCAAATTTTAAATAATCACACTTTGTCTATATTAATCAATTTATTCTATATTCTATCATACTCTCTTCCTTTAAATAACATATCTTTCCATATCAACAATCCCACACTATTTCCTCTTTCTAACAAACTAAACATAAACTTTGTCATAAGGATATTCAAAACATAAAGGAAAGAGTACATACTCTAATCTTGATTTTATTTTCAACTCATTTTCAACTTTATTTTCCTTAAGTAAATTCCCACTCCTGAATTTACCAATTAATCTTGTACAAATTTTCATATCATTTCTTTTTCCAATTATTACTTCCATATAAAATTTTATTCACACACTATCATTCATCTCAAATCGTTCCAATACATAACAAATCACATAATGCCACGTTCGAGACCAACCTAGATGTGAATGCATATGCATGTATTACAAATTTCATTTCAAAACTTTTCTTTTCACTTCTCTTTAAGCTTTTCAAAACTTTCTCTTTTAATTCTACTTAGACCGAGAATCTCGAACCTAAGCTCTGATACCAAAATAATTGTAACACTCTCATACTCTATATAGGTACTATACATATACCTAGTATACATACAATACGTATATAGAGTGTAAGAATGTCACTTCTAGTTTTAATTTAAAAATCTTATCCAAGTTCAAACAATACTATCTTTAGATTTTAATAACATATAGTAAATCATTTTACATATGAATATATGATTGTGAATAATATAACAAAATTAAACTTTACATGTATGCATCACCTTCTAGTTGGTCTCAGAACACTCTTACCCTTCTCGTGGCATAACTGCTTGATTTCCCGATCAACCGCATAATCACCTGCGCGATCACACAACCGCGCTAAGCCCGAGAGCTTAGTAATACAAATAAATCATATACACATACAATAGAGAAAATCATATTTCCATTTTAACTTATTATGTCATTATTTTCTTACCATGTTTTTTCCCTTTTTGGCTATACTTTTCATATATATATACTTCTACTAATGTTTTACCAATATACATATTCATACATTTTATTTCAGTAATTCACAATCCAATGACTTATCAAAGTCTTCATGAAACAATATCCACTATTTCCACATTCATATACATTTCACACATCATATATCATCATATACAATTTACACATCATAAACTCATCATTTCACATAGCTTCTCAAGCTATACTCATCTTCAATAATTCACTTATGTATTGTATGCATCTCATTCCATAGTTATCACTATATATCACACAACATTAATTTCCTTCCATAGTTCACATTAAAACAAGGACAAACATATATCTCATTATTCATTTTCATTATTCAGGAATCACATATATATATATATACAAACACACACATGGGCCCAAGAACACTAATATGCCATTTCACTTTCAGAGTTAATGTTTTGGTTTAATTATCACATTTATCATTATCCCAACTAGGCTTCAAGGATTAAGGTTCAACCAAGCTTCAAGGGGAACAAAGCATGCTAAGTATCAACCCAACTTGGCTTCAAGAACCAATCCAACCTAGCTTCAAGGCTGGTAACATCTCAATTAGGCTTCAAGGTTTTGACCCAACCAAGCTTCAATGGGAGTAAAACATGTTAAACTTCAACCCAACTTGGCTTCAAGGATCAAACCAACCTAACTTCAAGAGATTGTTACTATTAGGCATGCCACCAACAACAAAACTCTGAAAATGAATAACATATTAGACACACAATTCATTTATGAGTTCATTATCAATTTCATTTTCAATTGAAATCATCATAGCCAATTACAATGGCTTCTCATATCATTTAGATCATCATAGCCAATCACAATGGCTTCTCATATCATTTAAATCATCATATCTCAATTCATATCATAGCTTTTCATCTTTCAAATACACAATCATTTATCTCAAATAGTACACATTTCATATAACATCATTATCAATCACAATTACATCACATCTTATTTGGTCTCAATTCACATTAGAATACTTCATTATTTACATATTCATAATCAAACACATTTAACATTCATCAAGAATGATCATCATTGATATACACATATATAATTTACCTTATTCTTAGATTTGGAATCCTCAACATACATTTGTTTCATATATATTTGAAGTATAGATTCAACAAAACCCTTAGAGGATCCAACAATACAAGAATAAGAATCATTAACTAACCAATTTGAGGGACACGGCCAAGCTTGTGGCCGTGTCTCTCAACCCTAATTGGCAGTAGTGAACATGGCCAGGCGACACAGCCATGTCTCTCAACACAATTTCAGGCAGTAGGTGACACGGCAAGTGACACGGCTGAGCCAGTGGCCGTGTCTCACAACAAAAATCATACAGTCACAGACACGGGCAAGGGACACGGCCGTGTCTCTCCACAAAAATCTGGCAGTGACAAACACGGGCAGAAAACACGGCTGAGACTGTGATCGTGTCTCTCCAAAATCAAACCAATTCCCTTGACTTGGCCGTGTCTCTCCTTGTTTTTGGCTGTGTCACACATGAATTTAAGCCCCTAACATTTATAAATCCCCTTTGGTTGCACTCAAACACTTCATACATAATATGACACCACACAAATGAACATAATCAATGTCCTAAACACATAATTTACATATTTCTCACATTATTCACCTTGCTAAAACACATCAACCAAACATTCAATTCCTTAACACATTTACAAATGAATATGTGTTAATTTTCATTATCTTATTAATAGATGAATTTAGGTAGTTTACTTACCTTAAGAACCATTCTCAATCTCTTCACTTTACCTTCCAAGAACTCTTCACCACTTAACTTAGAGCAATCCACTTCCTTCACAACCTTATTCAAATCAAATAAAAAGATACTTGAATACCAATACAAATATTCAATTATCAAACTCATATATTTTATATTTTCAACTTCCTTAAACACCATCATACATCACTCATATATCAAATACTCAAATCCCCACTTCATTAACACTAAACACTTATTCAATAATCTCAACAATTCATCATCATCCTCACAAAAACCTCATCAAATCCAAACTCAAACCATAAAAATCAATGTAAAGGAATGAATACTTACTTGGTTAATATGCCAAATCTTCAATAAAAATCTCCAATCCTCTCAAAATCATCATCTCTCTCTCTCTCTCTCTCTCTCTCTCGACCAAGCATAAAAGAAGAAGACGAAGAAGAAGGAGCAGAAGAAGAAAGAAGGTTCTACTTCTTTCCTTCGTTCTTATCATATATATATAATAATAATAATAATAATAATAATAATAACAATAACAATAATAATAATAATAATAATAATACTTTAAATCTCCACCACATATTCTTTCTTTGACTTTCTTCTTCTCTTTTCTTTTTGTCTTTATTATCATTATTATTATTACTTAATTATACAAATATATATACAATTCACTTTCCCTACATCATTTTATATCCCATGTATATATGATGTATATGTATATGTCTTATATATATTATCTTTATATTTCCCATATACACATCTACATTAAATCCAAATACAACAACAATAACTCCAAAACTCTTAGGGTCTATTCCGGGATATTACAGTTTGTTAGGTTTACTCGATGGGGGTTTTAAAAATTAAGGATTTGATAAGGTTTTGATGTTTTAAGAATTAGGGTTTAGAAAAACTAGGGTTTACTAGATTGAGTTTTAAGAAGATTAGGGTTTAGGAAAATTAAGGAATTAAGACACTTGGGTTAGGGTTTTGAGAATTAATAAGATAGTTTAGGTTTTTATATATTTTGGAAAACATATTCAATCTTAGGATTTAAGAAAATAGTTTAGAGTTTTATAGAAACAATTAAGATTAAAGTTTTTAGAAACTGTAAAGAAGATTAGGGTTTGGAGAATTAAGAAGATAGTTTGGGTCTTTTGGAATTCTCTAGATTTTTGAGCTATTAGATGAAACAATAATGAACAGAATATATATTTAGGGTTTATCAATTTATACTATTGAATTAAAGTGATAACAAAAATAAACAAACAAAAACAAGCAAGAACAATAATGATATAACAATTGAATGTTTAAGCAAATTCAAGATTATGACAGAAAACCTGCGTCGAAGGTTCCACCGAATTGTTTATTTACTCCAAGCTACTACCTACATCAATATTTATTTCTGACAGAGCAAAGATCAAACATAGTGATCACTGACTTTGTTGGTTGATGAATGTTGGTTGTTCACTCCTCGATTGTTGATAATTTATTTTTGCTGCTTCCTACCGTGTTGTTTTACTTCTCTAAATCTAATTGTCGACCCCCAGGGTTTTTTCCCTGTTCTCTCCTTCTGTCACTTTTTCTTTTTCTTCTCTAGGGTTTTTTCTTTTTTTTTTGTCCCCTCTAGGGTTTTCTGTCTCCACTTTTCCTCCACTTTTTTTTCGTGCTCTGTCCCTTTTTTCCTAGGGTTTTCTCTTTTTTTTTTCGTCCCATTTTTCTCGTGTTTAAATGTGGTATTTATAGGAAAAATGAAGTCTTAATCCTATTTTAATGAGGAAATACTATCTATTTATTAAAAACTACAACACCGGATAAAATAAGATTTAATCAAAAAATCGGCAGCGCGTGGGCTGTCGGGCCCACGGGTTGCGCTGGCAAAAATTGCTGCGGACTACGGGTGCGACGGGCTAGCTGGCAAGCCAGTTCGTTGCAGAACTGGGCAAGCCCAACTGTGGCAAATTGGGCAGTGCTCATTTCACCACAGATTGTTATATGCGCCAAATTGGGCACTGCTCAATTCGTCACAGACAATTTCTATGGCGAAATGGGCTGCTGTGCGTCGCTCGCCGATCCTCCCGAATTTTTTTTATTTTTATATTTTTTATATTTTTATTTTTTATTAAATATATCTATTAAATATTATAAGTAATTAAAATATTATTAAAATAATTAAAATACCCCAAAAATTATTTTAGACTATCGGATTTGATTGGGTCAAAAATTAAGGGTCTACAGTTTGCCCCCTACTTAAACGATCTTAGACTTGGTAGAAGAGAGTGAAAAGCAACAATACTTTGAGTAGATTTTGGATGAGGATGGATACTTTGATCTGATTTGGGTACTTAGACCCGATATTGAATTTGATTTGACTAACCTTTTATCAGTTGAGAATTCTGGCATAACTGGTTGTTCCATTTTTAAGGAATGTGTGTCTTTATCCACCAAAAAATGGATCTTTATCTATTGGAAATTGGGTCTTTACCCTTGAAACATAGATCTTTATCCATTGGGGATCGGATCTTTACCCTTGAAACATGGATCTTGATCCATTGGAGATTGGGTCTTTACGCTTGAAACATGGATCTTTATCCATTGGAAATCGGGTCTTTACCCTTGCAACATGGATCTTTATCCATTGGAAATCTGGTGTTTACCCTTGAAACATGGATCTTTAACCATTAGAGATTGGGTCTTTACCCTGGCTTCAGCTCTTTTAGCTGGACTGATCTTTTGTCTTTTGCATCTTTATTCTTTTGAGAATTCTAATTTTTTCTTTTTCCATTCTTTTTTGTTCTTCCTTTACTCTTTTGCAAAAAATTCAACCTTTTTTTAGCTAGCCTTCATATCTTCTCCTTGCCCCTTGCGTGGTAAAATATTGGAAGTGAGTCTCAAAATGTTTTGTACATACATAAACTCAAAATTTTAAAAGGGAGAAACTTTGCCCCCTGTGTAGGCTAAAACCCATGATTTTTTTGCGGGCTTTGGATGATGTCTGCAGATTGTCTAGTTCTTTGGACAAGCACGTATTTCTTCTTTTTCAAAATGACTGGTGCTTCCTCAAGTAAGTAGGCTTTCCATGCCCCTTTGATTTAATATCTTCTTTTGAGTCTTTACATCACAGGGTGTTTGCTGTTCACTTTGACAAAGAATAGACAATACAAGACAAGAAAGTGCGATGTAATATGCTCATGTATGCATGATATGCATGAATAATACTTAAAATGGTTCCATCAACTCACAGATTGAAGTGATCAGATGAAATGTTCTCACGGATTTATTCCAGATGCTTGTTCAGTTCTCGCTTTGGAATGACAGGATGCTTCACATTCATGGCTTCTATCTTCGGGATATTAAAATTATGAGTGGCAGAGACCCCAAGCTTGTAGAGTCAGGGATACATCCATTTCAAACTATGTTTCAGCATGACCTTGCCAATAATCATTTACTTTGCTCAATGTGTCCTTTGAGGTTCAATGATTCAACATACTTCCCTTAACTTGAAGGCTTTAATTTTTTTTTTTTTGAATTTTGATTTTGAAATCAAATGTTGGCTTTGCCAAATCAATGTCAATGTACCTCAGGACTTGATTTTCCAAATTAATACATCTGTAACACAACAACCCTAGTTACCATACTAAACTTGGGAATCATTTTTATTTAAGCAAGAATTATTGCACTTCAGATAGGCACATACACATTACTTGGTCAAAGATCTCATTTGAGTTTGAATATTGTCTATCTCATATGAATGCTTATTCAAAATATCTCCACTAAAAGACTCTACCTACCAAGAGAGATCAACAGGTCTTTGATAGGCTTGATCTATAAGGGACATGGGTTAAATGAAGGCCATTTTGAGATTGGAGCTGATGTTATAGAATGGACAAACCTTCACACTACAAATTTCTTGCTTGAATTTTAAACAGTTGGAAGCAATCTTACTAGATTTCTAGTGCGTGTGTACCTAATACTATAGCAAAACCGCAAGTGCACGAGTCGCCCAAGTAATAAAGTAGTGAGTAAGTGTGAGCGGGATTTTTGCCCCCACTCCCGGTGGAATGGTTCTTGCGACTTCGGCACTGTTTAGGCTCGGGGCCTTGAGAACACGGACCTAAGTCCGAAGAAAATGGAGTCGCCGCCCGGACGGGCCGGGAAAAAGAAAGGGGTGGATGACTCTATTCCTATGGAATCCCCAACCCCCTAATGGGTTCGGAAAGTTGGGTACGTGTGGGGAAGGTGAGAAACGGCCCAGCACCCCCACAACGCCCGGTTCATTGGAACCGGCCTCCTTTACAGGTCTTAATATTATAAAATTCTTAAATATAATAACATTATCCATATTACACACAATAATTAAAAGAAAGCATCAATATATTAAAATCAAACAATGTTAAACAAAGCAAATAAATGGACACCCATCCAAGGATGGAAACATATCCTTACATCACATGCCTAAATAGGACGCCCACCAAAAAGGTAGAAACATGCCCTTTGCATAGGTTCTAAAATAGAAAAAAAATTAAATTACATGATGTTTAACTAATGAGGTACCCACCAAGTGGAAACATACCTCTTACAACTTTTGGAAATCTAAATTAATTGATAAAAGTAAATAATCATTCATCATAAATAAATCATTCATCAAAACTATTAATCAAAATATAAAATAAACATCCATCCATGATAAATTAAATAAATCAAGTATTGAAATTAAATAAATTAAAGCATAAGAAATAAATCAAAGCATAATCAAGTATGGAATTGAATAAAGCAAATAAAAGTCCAATTATGGCTACTGTGACTTTTTATGGAATTAAAATAAATTAGGGTTTTATATTTTAAAGGGTTGGTAAGACTCTTTGATTAACAAAATTAAGGTTTGAATGATGATATCATGAAACTAGGGTTTTAAACACTTTAAAATACTTTAATTTGTGATTTTTGGTTATTGGGTTCCTAAGCTACTGTGTAAAATTTAGGTTTTTATGTTTTTATGTTTTTTAATGTCTTAAAAGGATTAGGGTTCATAAAAATTAGGGTTTAAGGTTTTAAAAGTGTTAGTGTTCATTATTTTGAATTTTGGAAGTTGAATTTGGATTTGATATTTTGGAAGTAGGGTCACGGGTGGTGAATAATTTTTAGGAATTTGGTAATCAATTTGATATTTTATGGAATTTTATGAATTTAAACAAATAAATTAAAGTTTTTATAAGTAGAAAGGATTTTTTTTAAGGCTTTTTGAATGAAAAAGTACCAAGTTTAAAGTTTTGAAAGAAACAGAATTTGATTTTGGTTTTGTTGAAGAATATGTTCAATTAGAGTTTTAAGGTTTTTAAGAAGAAAAAATAACAATTTTAAGTCTTTTTGGAAAATAAAGTAACAAAATAAGGTTTTTTGGCTTTAGAAAAACTAGATTAAAGTTCAAAGGTTTTTAATTTTGATTTCATAAATCTGCTACTGTGTAAAGAAAACAATTAAAGAAAATTAATTAACACATACCTTCTTTTGATGATTTCTCCAAAAGAAATTCTTCTTGGATGAACTAGCTCCAAAGACAAGCCTTTTTTGCCTTTGAATCCTCTAAATCATGTTGTTGTTGTTCCAGAAAAGAGTTGAATTGAATTTCTTCTTTTCCTTCCTTGATTTGGTTTCAAATTTTCCAAACTCCTCTTGGATTTTTGCCTCCCCCTTAAATTAATTGTCTTTGGTCCTTATTTATAGTGGTTTGAGGTTGTTTATTCCTAATTAGTTAAGGTAAGTAATATTAATAAAAAAAGAAACAGGCTCGAGGTTGGATTATGTTTCGAAAAATTTGCGTCGAAAAATTTGCTCTGCCGAAAAAAATTCTGCCATAGAAATCTGCAGCAGCGCGCGCGGAGCAGGCTCGTAAGTTATTTCGCAGGTAGAAAATTTTTGCATGCGAAATAGCACAGTGATTTCGCCCGCAGGAAATTCCTGCGGGCGAAATGCCCACGGGCCCGAGTTACGATTTTTTCATCGCTGATTTTTCCGACTCCGATTTTTATTTTTTTTTATTTTTTGATTTTTATTTGTTTATTTCTATTTTTTATTAAAAAAAAATTAGATACTAAAGTCATTTTAGACTAAATAAAACAAATTGGACCGGATTGGGTCAAAAATTAAGGTTCTACAGTAAGTTATCGTTCCACTAGGGACAAGGCCAAGTACTAGTGCAAATCTTAACCGTTGTTTAGCAAATCAATAGTTTTGTGACATTCTGTAATTAAAAATAATTAATTTAATAACTGAAAGTAAAAGGGAAATTAAATGTTGTGCAAAAAGGATTGATGGTAATAATACTATCCAGATATTGAATCCCCCTAGCTACAATTATATTAATGAAAATCAATTCAATTAAATCACATAATAGAGTTGAATTGGCATTCCTCTAAATTAGACTAAAACCTCTCTCAAGTGAATTAATCCCTAATCATTGAGTAGAATGTCAGAATCTCTTCTCAAACATAATTAAGTAGATCTTGCATTAAGAATAAGGAATTATAAACCAAAGGATCTTGTAAGTCTATCTCTAGCACTCCAATCAATCCTCAATCCTTATTAGTATTCAATTCATATCAAGCTCTCTCAAGTCAATAATATGAAAATTGCAACCAATCAATAAGCATGCTATTATCAACTGGAAAATAAATCATTAAGCATCATAAGAATAAAACAACTCAATCAAATGATTCAATTAAATAAGATTATTCAATCCATACAAATAACCTAGGGTTCATCAATATCTAGATAGAGAATGAATTAGTTCATGTTCAAAAACAGAAAAACAGAAAAAGAGAAATGAGTAAAAGAATCCAAATAATCCATGGCAAATAATTTGTATTTCTTCTCTTGAATCCTTGATTCTTGGTTTTGGTCTTGAATAGGATGGATCTTCTTCTTCAAACTCAGCTCAAGACTCTCCTCTTTGCTCCAGTAGTCGGCTCCTTCTACCCCCTCCCAGTCTGCTCTTGGTTCTTGCATTTCCTTCTCTTTTAATTTCATTCAAAGCTCAAACCCATACCTTCCAACTCACACCACTCTCCCTTGTCTCCCACATTCCCTTTATTTAATCTTTCTTTTTATCATTTAGGCAAGCTTTTCCTTTCTTTAATCTTTCTTTTGGCAAAAGCAAATTGTTTGTCCCCCACTTGTTCCTCAATCCATGCAAAAGAATTCAATATTTTATAGGTGACACGGCCAAGGCATGCGTGGCTTGGCCGTGTCTCTCAATTCTCTTTGGGACACGAACAAGCTAGTTGGTTGTGTCCATCACTGCCTCTCTTTCTTTCTTTCTTTTCTTTGTTCTTCAAGGAGTGACACGGCCAAGCTTGTGGCCATGTCATGTGACATGACCAATGGCTTGGTCGTGTCATGTGGGTGTGTCACCTTCTTTTTCTTTTCTTTCATTCTTTGCTTGGTCCTTTGTTCCTTGGCTTAAGATGGGACACGGCCATGCCTG
This sequence comes from Garcia nutans, assembly GCA_947685225.1. NCBI lineage: Eukaryota > Viridiplantae > Streptophyta > Magnoliopsida > Malpighiales > Euphorbiaceae > Garcia > Garcia nutans. Next base: position 30,172,073 of record CANTUV010000011.1, on the reverse strand, counting down.
TGGACATGTCATGTGACATGGCCAGTTGCATGGCCGTGTCACCTGCCAGTGTCAGCTTCTGCCTGCTTTTCTTTTCTTTCTTGGTTTTGTTCCTTGGGTGAGACACGGCTAGTGGCTTGGCCGTGTCTCTTGGGTGTGTCACTCTTTGCCTTGATTTTCTTCAGGGGACACGGCCAAGCTTGATTTGGCTTGGCCATGTCTTGCTTGATTCATGTTCTTTCTTCACTGTTTTGATCATCCAAGGGAGTTTTTTGCACTTTAACGTAAAACAAACACTTAAAACAAACTTTTAAAAAAATCAAATGAAATATTAACTAAAAACACATCAAAATCATACTAAAAACAAGTAAAAAATTGATCTCATCAAATAGCCCACACTTAATTCCTTGCTTGTCCCCAAGCAAGGCTAAAATCAAAACAAGCTAAACAAGAACAATTTGTCAAGTTCAAGAGTTATAAAAATGCATCAAACTTCCCTATCCCCAAATCCGCAATCAATATCAAATCAAACAAAATTGATACCAATGCAATTAAGTGGCTTTCCATGCATAACCTATGTTTTCACTCCCTCACCAACTCTTAAAAGTGTTTGATCATGGTGGTGTTTACACTCATAAAAATCAATGAAAGATTATCGCCATAGGCTTGCTTATCAATCAAATCTCCACCACATAATAACAATTAAGCATCAATCAAAAGGTCTTCCTTTGGTTGTAATGGGGCTAAGGGAAAGGTATAACATTTAGGCAATATGAGCTTAATCATTAAGCTCAAGAGCACTTCAAGAATAAAGTAACCAATCATAAGTATAACCCAACAATCCCAAAATACCTTCCTCTCAACTACCCCTTGACATTGAAGAGCTTTTCAAGGGAGTTCACTTATTACATCTTGCAATGATTATTCCCAAACATATTCCAACCCTTTCAAAAAGAACAACAATTATTATTATTATTATTATTATTATTATTATTATTATTATTTACAATTATATATATATATTTTTTATTTTTTATTTTTGTTTTTTTTTTACATTTAGAATATGGTTTTGCAACTAAAGAAGGTAATAGTATGCAACTTGGACCTAGTAAATTTAACTCCACACTTAATTCAACATAACATTTGGTCATAAACGCTCTTAAAATGCTCTTGACCTAATGAAAGGGTAAGAGACAAAATAGCATGTTTCAAAGTTAGTAGTGTTGTGAAAAAGAAAGAAAAGGAGAAACAAAACAGGCTCAAAATTGGCTAACTAAGGTTAAAAACAGGGTTGGTCTTTTTCAGAAAAAGTGGGTTCACCTAATTGAAATTTTTATGTAGTCTTAAAATGAATGTCAAAGCAATTTCTAGCAATTCATCAATCAAAGATATTCATACACAAAAAGAATGATAAGTTGATGGCTCAATTTCTCACTAGGTTAAGGTAATGAAAGGAAAAACAAACAAAATTGACAATAAGCACCAATTATACTCAATTCTCAAATTCATGCTTCAAAAATTCAAAAGTCATCTATCAACAATGTTTATAACAATTGAACTTTCCAAAATTCAATTATTCAAAGAAAAACATTTAAAACATTAACTAAACTTATACAAAAATAACTTAAAAGTAAAACACAAAACACAAAATGCACCCCACACTTAAAGATTCACATTGTCTGTAATGTGAGTATGCATAAAATAAAAATTTGAGACACAAAACAAAAACACAGAAATTTAAGACATAGAAATTAAAGAACGAATAACACGGCGGGTTGTCTCCCACCCAGCACTTCTTTAATGCCGTGTTAGTTGGACATCCAGGGCAAATTTCCCTAGTCTTGGAGGTGTAAAACCTCCTTCAAGTTATGTATTTCCCCCCCAAAGTATAACTTGAGCCTATGCCCATTTACCGTAAAATCACCTTTTTCTGGATGAGTTATTTCAACCACTCCAAAGGCGAAAACTTCCTTAACTGTAAAAGGACCAGACCATCAAGATTTTAACTCACCTAGAAAGAGTCGAAGCCTCGAATTGTACAATAATACCTGATCTCCCGTTTGAAACTCTTTTCGCTCCTTAATGCGAGCATCATGCCATCTCTTAGTACGTTCCTTATACATTCTTGCATTGTCATAAGCTTGCAACCTCCACTCATCCAACTCATTTACCTGCAATTTTCTCCTTTCACCTGTACTAGCTATATCAAGGTTAATCTGTTTTATAGCCCAAAATGCATGATGTTCAATTTCAACAGGTAAATGACAAGCTTTTCCATATACCAGCCTAAATGGCGTAGTGCCCAAGGGAGTTTTGAATGCAATCCTAAAAGCCCATAGAGCATTGTCTAATTTCTCGGACCAATCCTTTCGGGATCGCTCTACAGTTTTTTCTAAAATTCTTTTTATCTCCCTGTTCGTGTTCTCAACTTGGCCACTAGTTTGGGGATGATAAGGAGTAGCAAACCTATGTGTAACTCCTAATCTTTTGAAAACTTTCTTAAGCTGAACGTTACAAAAGTGAGTACCCCTATCACATATAATTGCTTTTGGTGTACCAAATTGAGAAAACAACTTCTTCAAAAACTTCATCACAACCCTAGCATCATTGGTTGCCAAGGCTTGGGCTTCAGGCCATTTAGATACATAGTCTATAGCTACAAGAATATATTTGTTACCAAGGGAATTTGGAAACGGTCAAATAAAATTGATCCCCCATATATCAAAGATTTCACACACTAAAATTTCATTTTGGGGCATCTCATCACGAGATGAAATGTTTCCAGTTCTTTGGCAACGATCACAACGGTTCACAAATTCGTAGCTATCTCTAAACAAAGTGGGCCAATAAAATCCTAATTCTAGTACCTTATGAGTAGTCCTATTGGCTCCTATATGACCACCAGCTGGTCCAGCATGGCATTAACTAAAATATTCATCATTTCGGGCCATGCCACACACCGTCGGATCATGTGATCCTTACATAATCTAAACAAAAAGGGATCCTTCCAAAAATAATATTTTAAATCGGAAAAGAATTTCTTCTTTTCTTGATAAGTTAAGTCCTTAGGAAGTTCCCTAACAGCTAAATAGTTAGCAAAATCTACAAACCAAGGTGTTTCAAAATTTAAATTACTTACATCACTTACCATGGCGTACAACTGCTCATCGGGGAAGTGATCATCAATGTCCCCTTCTTCAAACCTCTCCAGAGTTGGATTCTCCAAGCGAGAAAGGTGATCTACTGCCAGATTTTCAGCTCCCTTCTTGTCTTGAATAGTCAAGTCAAATTCTTGCAATAACAAGATCCAACGAATTAGCCTAGGCTTTACATCAATTTTTGTAAATAATACCTTAAAGCCAAATGGTCTGTATAAACAATCACTTTTGACAAGATTAGATATGATCTAAACTTGTCAAAAGCAAAAACTATAGCTAGCAGCTCTTTCTCTGTAGTTGTGTAATCAGCTTGAGCTGTGTTCAAAGTCTTGCTTGCATAGTAGATAGGCTGGAAGTATTTCTCCTTGCATTGGCCCAAGACTGCTCCCACTGCAAAATCACTAGCATTACACATTAGTTCAAATTGTAGATTCCAATTGGGAGCTACCATGATTGGAGCATCGGTCAATTTCTCCTTAAGAGATGTGAATGCCCTAAAACATTCCTCATCAAAGACAAAATCCATATCCTTCTCAAGGAGTCTTGTTAATGGGCGGGCTATCTTAAAAAAAATCTCATATGAACCTCTGATAAAAGCCCGCATGTCCTAGAAAACTTCTGATGGCCTTCATAGATGTGGGTGGTGGTAGCTTCTCAATGGTGTCCACTTTAGCTCAATCTACCTCAATACCATTGCTTGAAATTTTGTGTCCCAACATGATTCCTCTTGAACCATGAAATGGCATTTTTCCTAGCTAAGCACCAGGTTTGTTTCCTCACATCTAATCAAGACTCTTTCAAGATTTTCCAAACATCTTTCAAATGAGCTGCCATAGACCGAGAAATCATCCATAAACACCTCCATAATATCCTCAACAAGTTCATCAAAGATTTCCACCATGCACCTTTGAAAAGTCACAGGTGCATTGCATAACCCGAATGGCATTCTTTGATATGCAAATGTCCCATATGGGCAGGTGAATGTAGTTTTCTCTTAGTCTTTCGAGGCAATAGGAATTTGGAAATAGCCTGAAAGACCATCCAAAAAGCACTAATACTCATGCCCGGATAACCTCTCCAACATTTGATCAATGAAGGGTAAAGGAAAATGATCCTTTCTAGTTGCATTATTCAATTTTCTGTAGTCTATGCAAACCCTCCAACCAGCAATTGTTCTTGTTGGAATCAGTTCATCATTTTCATTAGGGACTACCGTCATTCCTCCTTTCTTTGGTACTACCTGGACTGGGCTCACCCAAGAACTATCCTAGATCGGATAGATAATCCCTGCATCAAGTAGTTTTCTCACTTCAGCCTTCACTACATCTTTCATCTTTGGGTTTAGTCTACGTTGTGGTTCACTACTGGCTTGAATTCATCTTCCATCAGTATCTTCTGAGTGCAATAGGATGGACTGATACCCTTGATGTATGCTATCTTTCAAGCTATCACTTTCTTATGCTTTTGCAACAACTAGATGAGCTTTACCCTCTGCTCAGTAGATAGGTCAGAACTCAGGATTATTGGCAATTTCTTTTCCTCCGCCAAAAATCCATATTTAAGGTGATCTAGAAGGGGCTTAAGTTCCAAGATGGGCAGATCAATCATTGATGGTTTTGGCTTTTCTTCCTTTGGCATCTCAATAGTTTCATATGCCTGACATTTGAATGATTTGCTTGCTTCAAGAAAAGAAAGCTGCTCCATTGCTTCTTGATTCTCAACATTTTCCTGCAATAAACACAACTCAAGGGGATCCTTGGAAACAATATTAGTAACACAATTGACGGTTTCATGCTCAATCATATCATTGCATGATTCTCCCTCATCAAGTGAAAGAGAGTGTTTCATAGCATCATGTATTCTAAAAATGACTTTCTCACCACCCACTCTCAAAGTTAATGTGCCATCATGAACATCGATAAGGGCACAGGCTGTATTTAAAAATGGCCTACCAAGAATAAGTGAAACATCTGCATCCTCATCGATATCGATGACAACAAAATCATTGGGGGAAAATGAAATCCCCGACTTTTACCAACACATCCTCTATAATGCCACGAGGGTAGACTACTGACTTATCAGCAAGTTGGATGGTCATAAGTGTTGGTTTAGGCTTACCAATGCCTAACTATTTTAACATTTTGTAGGGCATAACACTTATGCTAGCCCCCAAATCAGCTAATGCATTTTTAACCTCAAGGTTACCTATCAAACATGGGATGGTAAAACTACCTGGATCTTTTAACTTCTTAGGTAACCTCCTTTGCAAAATTTCTGAACTCTTTTCAGACAAATACACTAAAGACACTTCCTCAAGTTTCCTTTTGTTAGAAAGGATATCTTTCAAAAATTTAGCATACTTAGGCATTTGTGACAAAGCTTCATCAAATGGAATATTAATGTGCAATTGTTTAAAAAGTTCAAGAAACTTACCGAACTGACCATCAATCTTGTCCTTGTTCAACCTTGTCGGATAGGGTACTCTAGGTCGGTATTCCTTTAGTATGGGGCTGCTTTCTTGTGGCTAGTTCTCTTTCTCACTTTCTATTGCAGTTTTCTCTCCCGAAGTGACAGTAGGATCATCTTCTTTTTCCTTTTCTTGTATTTTAGCCCCTTTCTCAGCCACTTCTTCTCTTTTCTCAACCACATTGCCCTTGATCTCTTTTCCACTCCTTAGTGTAATTGCCTTAAGCTGCTCTTTAGGATTTGCCTCAGTGTTGCTAGGTAAACTCCCTTACGGTCTCCCACTGAGTAGCTTGGCAATTTGTCCCACCTGATTCTCTAGATTATGGATAGAGGCATGCTGATTTCTAAGGGTGGTTTCAGTTGATCGAAACCTAGTTTCTGAAGCTGCTATAAATTTCTCCATCATGTCCTCCTGATTACTCTTTCTTGGAGGGGCAGCTTGTTGATGTTGGGCTGCTGGAATCCAGGGGTAGGTCTTGGATTATTCTGATTACTCCATGAGAAATTAGGATGATTTCTCCACCCCTGATTATTTGTGTTGCTGTAGGGGTTATTCTGTTGTTGCCTTGGCATATTTCCAACATAATCTACTTGCTCTTGCCTAGCAAACATGTTGCCACTTTGGCAATCTTAACACAAGACATCACCTGCATTACTTTCCCAGAAGAAGAGGCCAAAGAATTAAATTTTTTATTCAATGCTTCCATTTGGGCTGTCAAAGCCACCACAGGATCTAATTGGTGTGAACCTATGGCCTTTAGCTTTCCTTGCTCCCTTGGGGCTTGCCACGGATAATTGGTGATAGCCATGTCTTCAATTAAAACCCTTGCTTGTTCAGGTGTCTTGTTGTTTATGGTACCACCAGCTGCTGCATTAATGGATTGCTTACTTACATAATTCAACCCATTGTAAAATGTTTGAATTTGAAGCCATAGTGGAATTCTATGACGAGGACACCTTCTCAACAAATCTTTAAATCTTTCCCAGACATCATAAAGGGTCTCGCCATCTTGCTGCAGAAAGGATGAGATATCATTCCTCAACTTAGCAGTTTTGGACGGTGGGAAGTATTTTTCTAGGAATTTCTCTGCCAATTGACCCCATGTGGTGAAGGTTCCTGGAGGAAAAGATTTTAGCCACTTCTTTGCTCTATCTCTAAGGGAAAATGGGAACAACCTTAGCCTAATTGCATCATTTGAGACATTATTTATCTTGAATGTGTCACATATCTCCAGAAAATTCTTAATATGTGCATTAGGGTCTTCATCAGGAAACCCATCAAACTGACAAGTCTACTGCACCATTTGAATTACATTTGCCTTTATTTCGAAGTTGTTCACAGCAACTGTCGGCCTCCGGATACTAGAATCAGCTCCATTTAGATTGGGCTTAGCAAACTCCTGCATTGTTCTTGGCTCAGCTCCTTCCATTAATTCAAACTCTTCTTCTTCTTCTATTTCCATATTTATTTCTATTTCTGAGTCTTCCAAAACTACCTCCCCTTCTTCCTTTCGCTTTCTCCTTAATGTTCTTTCTAGCTCTGTGTCTAATTCAAGCAGTTGGAATGAGCTAGATCTGGTTATAAACGGGAAGAAATACCTAAAATGATAGTCAACAAGCAAGAACCAATGTCAAAAAAAATGAAAATAAAACTAAATTAACAGTCTTGATTATATTATTAATATTAAAACTGTTGTCCCCGACAGCGATGCCAAAAACTTGGTGCGTGCGTACATAATGCTATAGCAAAACTGCAAGTGCACGTGTCGCCCAAGTAATAAAGTAGTGAGTAAGTTATCGGTCCACTAGGGACAAGGCCAAGTACTAGTGCAAATCTTAATCGTTGTTTAGCAAATCAATAGTTTTGTGACGTTTTATAATTAAAAACAATTAATTTAATAAATGAAAGTAAAGGGGAAATTAAATGTTATGCAAAAAGGATTGATGGTAATAATACTATCAAGATATTGAATCCCCCTAGCAACAATTATATTTATGAAAATCAATTCAATTAAATCACATAATAGAGTTGAATTGGCATTCCTCTAAATTAGACTAAAACCTCTCTCAAGTGAATTAATCCCTAATCACTAAGTAGAATGCCGGAATCTCTTCTCAAACATAATTAAGTAAATCTTGCATTAAGAACAAGGAATTATAAACCAAAGGATCTTGTAAGTCTATCTCTAGCACTCCAATCAATCTCTAGCACTCCAATCAATCCTCAATCCTTATGAGTATTCAATACATATCAAGCTTTCTCAAGTCAATAATATGAAAATTGCAACCAATCAATAAGCATGCTATTATCAATTGGAAATAAATCATTAAGCATCATAAGAATAAAACAACTCATTCAAATGATTCAATTAAAGAAGATTATTCAATCCATACAAATAAGTTAGGGTTCATCAATATCTAGATAGAGAATTAATTAGTTCATGCTCAAAACCAGAAAAATAGAACAAGTGAAATGAGTGAAAGAAACTAAACAATCCATGGCGAATAATTTGTATTTCTTCACTTGAATCCTTAATTCTTGGTTTAGGTCTTGTATAGGATGTATCTTCTTCTTCAAACTCAGCTCAAGACTCTCCTCTTTGCTCCAGCAGTCGGCTCCTTCTCCCTCTCCCAGTCTACTCTTGGTTCTTGCATTTCCTTCTCTTTTTATTTCATTCAAAGCTCAAACCCATACCTTCCAACTCACACCACTCTCCTTTGTGTCCCACATTCCCTTTGTTTAATCTTTCTTTTTATCATTTAGGCAAGCTTTTCCTTTCTTTAATCTTTATTTTGGAAAAACCAAATTGTTTGTCCCTCACTTGTTTCTCAATCCGTGCAAAAGAATTCAATATTTTATAGGTGACACGGCCAAGCCATGAGTGGCTTGGCTGTGTCTCTCATTTCTCCTACCTCTCTTTCTTTTTTTCTTTTCTTTATTCTTCAAGGAGTGACAAGGCCAAGCTTGTGGCCATGTCATGTGGGTGTGTCACCTTCTATTTTTTTTCTTTCATTCTTTGGTTAGTCCTTTGTTCCTTGGCTTAAGATGGGACACGGCCAAGCTTGTGGCCGTGTCATGTAACACGGCCAGTGGCTTGGGCATGTCACCTGCTAGTGTCAGCTTCTGCCTTCTTTTCTTTTCTCTCTTGGTTTTGTTCCTTAGGTGTGACACAGCCGGTGGCATGGCCATGTCTCTTGGGTGTGTCACTCTCTGCCTTGATTTTCTTGGGGGGACATGCCCAAGCTTGATTTGACTTTGCCATGTCTTGCTTGATTCATGCTCTTTCTTCACTGTTTTTATCATCCAAGGGAGGTTTTTGCACTTTAACCTAAAACAAACAAACACTTAAAACAAACTTTAAATAAAAATGAAATGAAACATTAACTAAAAACACATCAAAATCATACTAAAAAAAAGTACAAAATTGATCTCATCAACTTCAAATTCCTTCTATCTTCTTGGCATTAATCTAGATTTTGATTAGGATAGTCTTTGCCCTTGCAAAAATGTTTGGTACCCAAATTCATTTATTTTCTTCTTCTCCCTTTTCTATATTTTTATTTTCCTTACTCTTCCCTTTCTTGGAGCATTTTATCGTTTTGTCCTTCTTCCTTGTAGGACTGTCAAGTATAGGACTTTCAAAAACTGGGTGACCTTTCTCCTTTTTCTCCGATTTTGATTGAATCTTTGGTTGGGTTAGAGCAATTCAAGTCAAACTGTCCTTATAAACCAAATGGAAGCCTTTTGCCACCTTAGGTAAAAGAGAACTTAGTTGGATTCCTGAACCATTTTGGGTTTTCTTTTTTTTTTTCTTCTTCTTTTCTTTTCTTTTTATTTTTTTTTGTTTTAGCTCTAAAAGATTTGTCTTGTTTGTACCAACTTGGTTTTCTAATAATGGATGAGTGGAGTGACATAAATCTTCTTTAACAGGAATAAATCATTTGTTGCTCTGATGTTATCTTGATAGATTGGAGATATTATGTGAACTTCAACTACCCTTATGGTCTCGAGAACATAAACTATTCTTATGATCTTGACTATTCATTCCTTTCTTTGATCTTCTTGCCTCTTCATCTTAGTGGTCATAAGATTTGTCAAAAGTATCACAATAGCTCAGGGTAGGTTGTTGGGATTTGTAAGCCAATGAAAAGAAAGCTAAAATTTTATGAAGGCTCAAAGGGACAACTAGGGATTGATATTTAATTGGGTGGATTCTAGTTGTTTGCTAACCAAACAATGCCTAGATCATCTCCCCCTTAAATAAGCAGAGTTCAATTTTCCCTCGAAAGTTTGTCAAAGCATGTTCTAAGACTGACTATGACCTAGACAAAGATCATTATGTAGGAGCCCTCTCTAAGTAAGCATATACAATTCAATGCTATAGAGTAATTCCCTCACCTAGAAAAGTCATTAGAATCATGATGCCTAGATATATTAATTCATGAATTATCAAGCTAGATTCCTCATCAGCTAAGCACTAAAATGAACAAAGGCCAATAAAAATTTTGATGAAAGTAATTTATTCAAACAAACATAATTTTAAAAACATAATTAATTAAGTAGTAAAGAAAGCAAAAAATAAAAAGAGCAACACATCAAGCTAAGGGATTTTTTCCATCATCAAGGATCATTGCTTCATCATCCATAGTTAGCCTAAGCTTGCTTAGTAGCACATCATCTTCAGCAGCTTCTCTATCCATATCATGACAAGATGACAAGATAAAACTCTTCATGAAGGTTGCAAGCGGTGGCACTCTTCCAAATTTAGGTAGAGGTTCATTCTTAGTATTGGGCTTATTAGGCTTAGCAGCTTTCCACTGTCAATCAAATTTTGGATTTTGTACCTTAATCGAACACATTTATCTATCTCATGCCCTTGCATTTGATGGAATTAACAAAAGACTTTGGCATCAAAATTTGGTGGTAGAGGCTTATGTAGAGGCCGAGGTGCAAATGGAAAATCCATTTTCATTAGATTTTCTAACATTTTTGACAAAGGCTCCCTTAAGTCTGAAAATTTACGCTTCTTTGTTGGCTCAGTTGTTGCATTTTTCTCTACACCTCCTCTTTCCCTTTGACTTTGCCCACTAGGGTGATAGCCGCCTTTATTGCTCCAGTTAGATAGCACATGGTTCGACTGGTCTTGTAGAATAGGGATTGATCCCTCATTTTTCATTCAATCTCTATTAGTGAACATGTTACTCATTGGTGCTGCCTTTTCCTTCTTTCTTATATCAATGGGAGATGCCTCATTAGCATTGTTGATGATCTCCAGAATTTGAATCTATTGGGTCCTCATAATTTCAACCAATTGATCTCGTAACTCGACCATCCTAGCTTTGACAACTCCATCAACTGTCCCTTAGATGGTTTGCGTCCATCCTTGCAATGAAGTACTTGAATCAAAATCAATGGAGGTGGTATCATTGTATGCTCTTGAATTGCCGTACTGTTGGTCTGTGAGCCAGTGAGGATCAACGATATGAGATGTAAATGTTCGTATGCATGTATGCACATATGCATAAACAATAAACAAACAAGGATAAATTGGACGTTCATTCCAACCTTATAACTTCCACACACAAATGGCGAGTCTCTTTTCCAAGGTATATGGTTAACAAAATACCAACATGGGGTATCTTGTTTTCGAATATTTCCCTCGGACATTTCGACCAATTGTTATATTTTCAAAAAATGGAAATCAGTTCATGATAATTCCCATTAATTAGGATTTAATCAATCTAATCAACTAAAGCATCTTTTATGCTATAGCGGATTAAAACTAAATTAAGAGGTTTATTATAAATAGATTTCTTACTTGAAAAAGAAACAAGTGATTCATGCCAAAAATAAGCCCATGATTAATAACTCTTAGAATAAACTAGGCTCACAATTGAATTTTTGTATTTCATAATTGACCTAAATAATTTGCAAGCTCTTTTAAAGATTGGATGAAATTAATTTTGTTTCTAAGCCCATTGTAAAAAAGATTTTAGAAAAAAAGGATTTTGGGCTTAGTATTTGGGTCATGAGCGAAAGAATTTTTGATTTGTTTTTAGAAAAGTTTTATGTCTAAAGACCATCTTAAAATATTTTGAAAATAGCTTTGGCCTTTTGGAATTTAAAGAAAAATTTATTTGAGCTTACAAATGTATTTGGGTCATATTAGAAAAAGAACAAACCAAATAAGCCATGATTTAAGCTAAGATAAATTAACCATAGTCAAACAACAAGCATTTAGGGTAAAGCCTCAGGAAAGTAACTAGGTCAATTACATGAGCTTTAGTCTTTGGGTTAGAAGGCTTAGGTTCCTATAGCAAGTATATACCAAATGGTACAAGGCTATGAGTGGTTATGCCATGCTCAATCTCCATACCTTGAGTGAAAGTATGGTATCCCTTACATAACACAACACGGGTAACACGGGCATCTTAACTCACGTACATGATGAAAATCTAATATGATGCAATGGATAATATCATGATAAGAAATAATATAATAATATAAAGACCAATGGAATCAACTTCTCTTATCCCTAGTGGAGTCGCCATTGTGAGCGGGGATTTTCGCCCCCACTCCCAGTGGAATGGTTCTTACGACTTCGACACTGTTTAGGCTTAGGGCTTTAGAGAATACGAGCCTAAGCCTAGAGAAAATAGAGTCACCACCCGGAGGGGCCAGGAAAAAGAAAGGGGTGGATGACTCGATTCCTAAGGAATCCCCAACCCCATAATGAGTTCAAAAAGTTGGGTACGTGTGGGAAGGTGAGAAATGGCCCAGCACTCCCACAACGCCCGGATCATTGGAACCGGCCTCCTTTGCAGGTCTTAATATTATAAAATTCTTAAATATAACAATATTATCCATACTACATGAAACAATTAAAATAAAGCATCATTATATTAAAATCAAAGCAATGTCCAAACAAAGCAAATAAATGGACACCCATCCGAGGATGGAAACATGTCCTTACATTGTCCATGTCTAAAACTAAATAGGACACCCACCGAAAGGTGGAAATGTTCCCTTTACATTAATACCAAAAATATGAAAGCAATTTAATTTACATGAAAATTAATTAATGATGTACCCAATAGTGGAAACATACCTCTTACAATTTTAATACCAAAATAAACAAATAATAATCATAATAATAATGAAAATATCCATCCATGATAAATTAAATAAATCAAAATATATAATAAACTACATAACCAAATCTAAAATTTAATAAAGCAATAAAGATACAAATTTAGGTTTATGTCTTAATTTGGGGTTCTGTAATTAACATTTAAGGTTTTTGGATTTTGAAATTATTATATTTATTATTTAGGATACTGTGATGATTTTTAAAAAAATGGAATGGATTAGGGTTTTATAAATTTAAGAAAATAGTAAGGTTTTTGGTTAATCAAATTAGGGTTTAAGGCTAACAACATGAAATTAGGGTTTTGGAAACTTAAGACATTAGGGTTTATAATTTTAAAAGATTGGGATTAGGTTTTAAGATTTTTTAGGTTTACTGGAGAGAAAGATTTGTGTGATTTTTTGAATTTGGGCTTAAGGGTTTGCTAGGTTTACTGGATAGGGGTTTGAAAAATTAAGGTGTTGATAAGGTTTTGATGTTTTAAGAATTAGGGTTTAGGAAGATCAGGGTTTACTGGATTGAGTTTTAAGAAGATTAGGGTTTAGGAAAATTAAGGAATTAAGAAACTTGGGTTAGGGTTTTGAGAATTAATAAGATAGTTTAGGTTTTTATATATTTTGGAAAACATATTCGATCTTAGGATTTAAGAAAATGGTTTAGAGTTATATAGAAACAATTAAGATTAAAGTTTTTAGAAACTATAAAGAAGATTAGGGTTTGGAGAATTAGAAAATAGTTTGGGGCTTTTGGAATTCTCTGGATTTTTTAAGCTATTGGATGAAACAATAATGAACAAAATATATAATTAGGGTTTATCAATTTATACTATTTAATCAAAGTGATAACAAAAATAAACAAACGAAAACCAGCATGAACAATAATGATATAACAATTGAATGTTTAAGCAAATTCAAGATTAAGACACAAAACCTACATTGAAGGTTCCACCGAATTGTTTATTGACTCCAAGCTACTGCCTACATCAACATTTATTTCTCGCAGAGCAAAGATCAAACATAGTGATCACTGACTTTGTTGGTTGATGAATGTTGGTTGTTCACTCCTCAATTGTTGATAATTTAATTTTGTTGTTTCATGCCTCGCTGTTTTACTTCTCTAAATCTAATTGCCGACCCATAGGGTTTTTTCTCTATTCTCTCCATCTGTCCCTTTTTCTTTTTCTTCTCTAGGGTTTTCTCTTTTTTTTAGTCCCCTCTAGGGTTTTCTGTCTCCCCTTTTCCTCCCCTTTTTTTTTGTGTTCTATCCCTTTTTTTTCCTAGGGTTTTCCCTTTTTTTTTCGTCCCCTTTTTCTCGTATTTTATTGTGTTATTTATAGGAAAAATAAAGTCCTAATCCTATTTTAATGAGGAAATACTATCTATTTAGGAAAAACTATAAAACCGGATAAAATAAGTTTTGATCAAAAAACCAGCAGCACGCGGGCTGTCGGGCCCGAGCACTGCGCTGGCTAAAATTGCTGCGGGCTACAGGCGCGACGGGCTAACTGGACAAGCCAGTTCATCGTTTAACTGGGCAAGCCCAACTGCGGCAAATTGGGCAGTTCCCATTTCGCCGCAGATAACAATTGGGCAGTTGCGAATTGGACAATTTCTGCGGCGAAATGGACTGTAGCGCGTCGCTCACCGATCAGCTCGATTTTAATTTTTTTTCATTTTTTTATATTTTTTATATTTTTTATTTTTATTAAAAATAACTATTAAATATTATAAGTAATTAAAAATATTATTAAAATACCACAAAAATTATTTTTTACTATCGAATTTGATTGGGTCAAAAATTAAGGGTCTACACACATTGTTTTTTGCTCTCTTTTGCTGTAGTCTCAGATCGCTCAACCAGGGGGCAAACTGTAGATCCTTAATTTTGGCCCTAAGTTGGTACGACCTTAATTAAAGAATGCCAAAATAAAATCAATCTGATTTACAACTTCTAATAAGTCGGTTCGATTTTAAAAGTCACAAACTCAACTACAAAACCCTAAACCAGGTTTTTTTAGATGGTCCGATCCACAAAAAAAACTAAAACTTATTTCAAAGGGCCCAAGTGACATGAGCCAAAGGCCATGTCGACCTGGTTGTGCAGGTTGACATGGCCTTGGTCCATGTCGATCTGGCACACCAGAACGACATGGATTCAATTGGTTTTTTTTAATTAGTTTCCTAATTGAACTAAAATTTGTTTTAAGGACGAATAAATATTAGGGTTAGGGATTTGGAGTAAGGTTTTGGGCTATAAATAATAATGTTTCAGAATTTAGAAAGGGGGGAAAACATTAAGGAGGTTGGCAATTAACATTAAGAGATATTAAACAGCAACGCAGAAGATGACAAAAAGAAATTAGCAACAAGTAGCACTCATCAATCATCAATGCATCAAAGGCAGCAACACTGCTTTTCTTCTTGTTCTGCCAGAGTCAATTGCGGAGGAACCAAAGAATGGAGGTTTGATTATAAATCTTTGATTTGTTTATATTTACAGCATTCTTACGTTTTGATTCATGAATTGTTTAAGCATACGATAGTATTGCCATATTTTCTTTTAAGTGCTTCTATTATTTGTTTTAATATGGAGTTTTTCAGTAACCTAAATTATTAAACTTAATCGTATATTTTATAAATCAAATTGTCCATTTATCTAGTAGCCTAAATCGTTGATTAAATTATCAAAATCCTAAATTGTTCTTTTATTTCCAAAACTTTAAACCCTAAATTATTCCATTAAAGTCTCAAAATCCTAATTATTTTCCAAAATCTTAATTTATTTCCAGAATCAATGTTTCTTCTAAAACGATAAATCAAAATATTAAATTATTTTAAAGCCTGTCACCCAGTAACCCTATCCCCAAACTATTCTAACTAAAGCCACCAAAACCCTAATCTAAATTATTCTGCCAAAAACACCTAAAACCCTAATCCGAGAAAGCCCTAATTTATTCCCAAAATGCCAAAACCTCATTTTTCAAACCCCCATCCAGTAAACCTAAAAAACCTTAAAACCCTAAAACTTTAATAGCCTTAAAACATGTTTTTCAAATCTAAAATCCTAATTACACCTTTCTAAAAATCAAAACAACAATCTGTTTGCTTAAAACCCTAACCAAACCTATTTTTTGAATCACAGTAGCATTATTTTCATAAAAAAATCCTAAATCCTAAATCTTTAAAACATCCAGTAGCTATGTTATTTCTTTAAAATATTTCTCAACTAATTAAACTAGTATATGCAAAACACTAGTTATTAAACATAATTGATGCATGAACCCCTAAAGTTAATATATTTACTGTTTTATTTAAATTGGATGAATGTTTATTATATATTTTGATTGATGTTTGATGTCTTTGATGAATGATTTATTTATGATAAATGGTTATTTACTTTTATTGATTTATTTTGATTTCAAAATATTGTAAGAGGTATGTTTGCATTATTGGGTACCTAATTAATTAATTTTCATGTAATTTAAATTGCTTTTATATTTTGGAATTAATGTAAAGGACACGTTTTCGCCTTTCGGTGAGTGTCCTATTTAGTTTTAGACATGGATAATGTAAGGACATGTTTCCATCCTCGAATAGGTGTCCATTTATTTGTTTTGTTTGGACATTGCTTTGATTTTAATATAATGATGCTTTATTTTAATTATTGCATGTAGTATGGATAATATTGTCATATTTAAGAATTTTATAATATTAAGACCTGCAAAGGAGGCCGGTTCCAATGAACCGGGCGTTATGGGGGTGCTGGGCCATTTCTCACCTTCTCCACATGTACCCAACTTTCCAAACCCATTAGGGGGTTGAGGATTCCTTAGGAATCGAGTCATCCACCCCTTTCTTTTTCCCGGCCCATCTGGTTGGCAACTCCATTTTCTCTAGGCTTAGGCCCGTGTTCTCTAAGGCCCCGAGCCTAAACAGTGTCGAAGTCGCAAGAACTATTCCACCGGGAGTAGGGTGAAAATCCCCACTAACAGTAGTCTTGGAAGCTAAATTGCCAGAGATGGAATGGATGGCCAGTAGATATATACAGCTAGCCTTATTAGAAGAAAGAAGGTTAAAGGCATTATATCATCATCAGTTGTATCAAAGGAAAATAGCTTGGGACTATAATAGAAGGGTTAAGATAAGAAAGCTTAAGGTCGGTGATTTGGCATTGAAGCAGTGCAAGCCTAATGTCCCCGATCCAAGATGAAAGTTTAGACCTAGTTGGAAAGGATTGTACGTCAGGAAGCCAGTCATTTGCAAGGGCAAAGTCAAGTTGACAGACATGGACGGGAACAAGTTTAATGAGCCAGTGAACATTGATAGATTAAAGTGGTTTTATGTTTGAAATAGAAAAAGCTTGCTAGGTTGAAAACTCAAAAGGGCAGCCTATGAAAAAGTTAGACCAGTCCGCTAGTTTTGAAAATCCAAAAGGGAGGGATAAGCAACAATTAGGGCTA
This sequence comes from Garcia nutans, assembly GCA_947685225.1. NCBI lineage: Eukaryota > Viridiplantae > Streptophyta > Magnoliopsida > Malpighiales > Euphorbiaceae > Garcia > Garcia nutans. Next base: position 30,154,863 of record CANTUV010000011.1, on the reverse strand, counting down.
AGTGAGAGAAAATTGGCAATTAGAAAACCCAAAAGGGCTGGTTGGTGACATGAGTGATCTTGTCTATACTGGATTTATGTTTTTGGTTGTTCCCAAATTTAATAAACATAGTTAATTTTAAATAACACAATAACACAATAGTAAAAGGTGATGACAAATTATAAAAGGAAAGAAAACATCTTTTATTAATCAATGTTGTTCATCTTAACATTATTTTTTCTAATGATTGACAAGTGTAAAATCTATGGTAGATGATAAGTGTAGCTTGCAGGCCAACTTTGCTTAAATCTATTCAAGAAGGCTTCAGTCAAATGAGGCATATCCAAATATGGTGTAAATTCAGAACCTCAAAGTTTGGCTCCATACGTGCAGTCAAGTCAATGAGGGTCATAGCAATTGGCTCGACAAAGAGCAGCAAGAGGGACATACATCAGATATGTCTGAATGGTGATGTGAGAAATCTTCCACCAAGGTACCAACCAATGGACATTGATCACAGCTTGTGAGCGGATCTAGTCAATCCAGTCAGTATTTGAAGAATTAGGACGGAGCAATTTCTTGACATAATAATGTCATGGGAGATATTTGGTGAAGTCCACCGATGGGGTACAACATGCAGAGGTGCTCCTATAGCCATATCTATACAAAGAGGGTAGCAATAATCAACATATATATAAAGAGAACCAATTATGTTGAAAACCTGCAAAGTCAGCCTAAGCAGAAATTAGGGAGGTTCCTGATAAGTGTATAATTGATGATAATTTTGTCCCTATTTCTTAATATATTTATTATCAAATTGAGTTTAATTTGTTTGTTCAAGTATTTATTAGGGTTGATTCTAGGAACATTTGACACGTTGGGATCTTAAGGTTATTTAGGCCGGAATCACTGATTAAAGATAAGGGAAGAAGCTATTTTAGGCAGATTCTTTAAGTGACACGCCTAGTGACATGGGAGTGTCCATGGTTGTGTCATTCAACTATTTTACAGAAGCTTCGACATGCCTAGAGACATGGCGTGCCATTGAACGTGCCATTACTCCTAACTTACAGAAGCTATGACACGCCTAATGACACAGGCATGTCTATGACCGTGTTCCTAACTAAATATTACAGCAGCAGCAACACCCCAAGGACATAGATGTGTCACTGCCCATGTTATTAAAGTTCAAAACAGCACTGTTGACACGCCCATAGACACGGGAGTGTCATTGGCATGTCAGGCAAAAATATATGGGCTATAAAATCTAAGCTAAAGAGTGAATTAGGGATAGAGTTTACTTTTTTAGAGCTGACCTCCCAAGAAAAAGAGTTGGCAGCCAAAAGTGAAGGTGAAAACCCAATTCCTACGAGATTTAATCCAAGATACGAGGATTGAAGTGAAGAAACACAAAATGTTCATTATGGATTTTTTGAATTCTTTTACTTATTTCCTCTGTTTTGGTTTTCTGATTATTAACATGAGCTAAACATTTTATCTATATAGATATTAATGAACCCTAGCTTTATTGTATGGATTAAATAGTTCTTATTAAATTAAATAATATGATTGAGTTATTTTATCCTTTTGATTCTTAATTTCTTATTTCCAATTGATAATAGCATGCTTATTGATTGGTTTCAATTTTTATATTATTCAGTTGAGAAAGCTTGATATAAACAGAATGCTTATTAGGATTGAGGTTAGATTGGAGTGCTAGAGATAGACTTACAAGACCCTTTGGTTTAAAGTTCCTTGTTCTTATTGCAACATCTATTTAATTATGCTTGAGAAGAGAATCCTAGCATTCTACTCAGTGATTAAGGATTAATTGACTTTGTGAACGGGGATTTTTACCCCCACTGCCGGTGGAATGGTTCTTGTGACTTTGGCACTGTTTAGGCTTGGGGCCTTAGAGAACACGGGCCTAAGTCCAGAGAAAATGGAGTCACCACCCGGACGGGCCGAGAAAAAAGAAAGGGGTGGATGACTCGATTCCTAAGGAATCCTTAACCCCTTAATGGGTTCAGTAAGTTGGGTACGTGCGGGGAAGGTGAGAAATGGCCTAGCACCCCCACAACACCCGGTTCATTGGATCCGGCCTCCTTTGTAGGTCTTAATATTATAAAATTCTTAAATATAACAATATTATCCAAACTACATGCAACAATTGAAATAAAACATCATTATATTAAAATCAAAGCAATGTCCAATCAAAGCAAATAAATGGACACCCATCCTTGCTTGTCCCCACACTTAATTCCTTGCTTGTCCCCAAGCAAGGTTAACATCAAAACACTAAACAAGATAAATTTTGTTAAGTTCAAGAGTTATAAAGATGCATCAAGACTTCCCTATCCCTAAATCCTCAATCAATATCGAATCAAACAAAATCGACACCCAAGCAATTAAGTGGTTTTCCATGCATAACCTATGTTGTCACTTCCTCACCAACTCTTACTAGTGTATGATCATGGTGGTGTTTTCACTCATAATAACCAATGAAAGATTATTGCCATAGGCTTGCTTATCAATCAAATCTCCACCACAAAATTACAATCAAGCATCAATCAAAAGGTCTTTTATTGGGTTGTAATGGGGCTAAGGTAAAGGCATGATATTTAGGAAATGTGAGCTTAATCATTAAGTTCAAGAGCACTTCAAGAATGAAGTAACTGATCATATGTATAACTAACAATCCCCAAACACCTTCCTCTCACCTAGCGCTTGACATTAAAGAGGTTTTCAAGGGAACTCACTTATTACATCTTGCAAAGATTATTCCCAACTTATTCCAACCCTTCCAACAAAAACAACAATTATTCTTATTATATATATATATATTCTTTTTCTTCTTTTTTTTCTTTTTTATTTATTATTTTTTTAGGGTTGCAACTTTTTTTTTAGGGTTTGCAACTAAATAACATAATAGTTTGCAATCTTAAACCTAATAAATTTAACCCCACACTTAATTCAACACAACACCCGGCCATAAATGCTCTTAAAATGTTCTTGACCTAATGAAAGGGTAAGAGACAAAGTAGCATGATTCAAAGTTAGTAGTGTTGCGAAAAAGAAAGAAGAGGGAAAATGAAATAGGCTCAAAATTGGCTAACAAAGGTTAAAAATAGGGTTGGTCTTTTTAAGCCAAAGTGGGTTCACCTAATTGCCTTAATCATCTTGATGCTTAATTGAAATTTTTATGTAGTCTTAAAATGCATGTCAAAGCAAGTTCTAGCAATTCATCAATCAAAGATGTTCACCCACAAAAAGAATAATAAGTTGATGGCTCAATTTCTCACTAGGTTAAAGGCAATGCAAGGAAAAAACCAACAAAATTGACAATAAGCACCAATTCTACTCAATTCTCCAATTCATGCTTCAAAAATTCAAAGGTCATATATCAAAAATTTTATAACAATTGAACTTTCTAAAATTCATTTATTCAAAGAAAAACATTAAAAACATTAACTAAACTTAAACAAAAAATAACTTAAAAGTAAAAACATAAAACACAAAATGCACCCCATACTTAAAGATTCACATTGTCCTCAATGTGAGCATGCATCAACTAAAAGATAGGGTTTAGATGAAACCTGATTTTCATCGTTTCCATATGCGATGTACAATGCTCCTTCCACCCATAATGCAATTGTCGCTCATGTCTGCAGGGATGGATAGCATACAACTCTGAAGGATACCCGATGTATTGCTATGCCTAAGTAGTGGTATTTGAAAACATGTGAAGGTCATCTTAGGGTAATCCTCCAGTGTAATAGGAACTTTGGAAGACCCTTTTTCATTGTGCAACATGGTTCTATCCATTGTATGCTCTTCTTCACCACCAAGAGTAGAAGAGATGATTTTTGGGGACTCTTTAAGTTCAACCAAGTTTGGTTGAATCACTTCTTCATCCATTTTAACAATGTCAAGTCCCCTCTCAACAACCTCAACATCTAAAATTAGCTTACTCTCCTCATTTTGTAAATTGGGCAATACCTGATTTTCCTCTAAGGTCATGGCTATCTCAAGCTTATTTTCACTATCTTCACTATAAGGCATGTCATAAAGTTTAGAAAGTTGCATACCTTGATTCTCTTCCTTCAGCCTACTTGGGAATGGAATTGGGGCCATATAAGGATTTGGAGGTTCATGCAATTTTTTCGATGTTGATGTTTCCAAATTCTCCTTCTCCTCTGATTGAACTAACTCCTCTATGTTTAGTTGTATCTCCTCGCCATTTTCTTCTTAATTAGTACCTACATCAAAGGAATCACAAAATTTGTTATATATTACCTGTTCACTCCTCAAATTTGTGATTACCTTGACTTGCTCTAATTGGCTAGGAAATTCCTCCTTTTGGTGTGCTTGGAGTTGATGTGCCAGTTTCCCAACTTGAATTTCCACCCTCTTCAATGATTCCTCCAAAGAATCAAACCTCTCATTGCTCCTTTCCTGATTTTGTGTGCTAATTTGAAGGTAAGCAATCAAATCATCTTCCACTGTGGATTTCTTGCATTGATTCTAAATTTTGTGCACTAATTTGAATAAGGCATTCAAACTATCTTCCAAAGTGGGTTCCTTAAGTCGATCTTGATTTTGTGTGCTAGTTTGAATGAAGGCATTCAAACTATCCTCCAATGAGGGTTTCTTAAGGTGATCTTGATTTGAATATTGTTCTTGAGAGTAAGAACTTCTTTGGTAAGGTTGAAAACAATTTTGAGGTGGAATGTGTTGCTTATTTTCCCAAGAAAATTTTGGTTGGCTTCCCCAGCTTGGGCTGTAAGGATTAGAATATTGGTCATTTCTACCCATTTGCTGGAAGCTATCAAAGTCATCTTCTTCCTCTTGCCATTCTTGGTATCGTGCGAAACCGAATGAGCATGTATTTGCACTATGCCCTGCATTGCCACATGCTGCACATATCTCTTGGTGTGGCATAGGTGCTCTTCCTCTTGCATTTAGCATCTTAAGTTGATTCATCAATTCTACTAATTGCCATGCCATTTCAGAATTATTGTCCCTATCATAAACTCCCCCGTGCCTTGAAAACTACATCTTTACAAAAGGCATTTAGCAACTTAAAGAAAACAAACAAATAATTAAATTGAACATCAAACAAAATAAATAAACAATTCAAAGAAAACAAACAAACAATTAAATAATAAAAAAAATCAAACTATCACTACTTAAACAACCTTCCCCAGCAGCGATGCCAAAAACTTGTTGCAGTTGAGTTAAGTACTACTACAAGCGTCACTCACAAGTATAAGAGGTAGTTATAGCAAAAGTGATCGCCCCAAGGTCGTCTCACAAGGAAGGTGTAGTTCGTAATAGCTTGATTGACAACTAATTTAAAAATGAGAGTTTGTTGTTTGGAATGGTGCAAGAGTAATTTAAACCTAAGAGTAATGAATGTAAGGGTTAATGTCTGTGATGGTTGTACAAGATCAAATCAATTCTTGGGAAGGTGCCTAGGGTTATTGGTCCATTCAATCAAAGCTCAATTCTCATATTATCCATTAACTTAACCTTGCAATTAATTTGTTTCTTAAGTTTAATTAGTCAATTACTGTAACACCCCATCTTAGCCTATGTTTATAAACCAAGATGGACTGATATCTCATGGTGGTTGTGTCTTAATATTTTACTTAGCCAATTTTAAGTGCAGATTTTAAAAGAATTTTGCCATAACCTCCCCTAAAAATGGAGGTCCCAAGTGTCGCCACAACTGATTTTTTTTTATTTTTGAAAACAATTTTGATCTCAATCAAACAATCACAACACTCCTCAAACACTTCTATATTCATCACCCTTATCCTCCACCAAATCCTGCACTAAAACTTTGCACTTCTATACTTGCATACATAAGTGCTAAATCCAAATAAGATTTATTAGATTACTAGCAGTGTACGTGTTCTAGCTTTTCAGTATAATACATTTATTTGCTAGATCATACAAGCTTATGTACATGCCATATTGCTACAATCAATCATATCCAAACTCCTACCCAAAGTAGTAGTCAAGGCCAGCTGCGGAGGACATGCTGCAATCTCGTCTCCTCGTTTAACCTATGAGTTTAGAAGGAAACTAAACTCGCTAAGCAATTGCTTAGTGGGTACTTAAATCATTGCAATAAATAAATAAAATGAAAGAATGATTTTAACATACATTTATATACTTTAAATAATTGAAAGGAATAAATACAAAACACAGAAGGTAAAAAGGCTTGACTGAATAATTTGAATTTAAATCATTTTTCTTGCTTTTATCATTTTGGTTGCTCTACTGGTTTAACAGAACATCAACGGATAAGGCACAGGTCATGATAAATATAGCTCGTCATGGTGAGATATTACAGGATGATATGCGTCATGGTTCATATTTCATCATCCTTCATCATAATTCTTGCACATGTGCTAATAGCCAGTGTTCATTGAATCATTGATCATGTCATTGTAATCATCGGCCTTCAGCCGGAATATCATGTCATGTCATGAGCAGTACTGTAATAATAGTATGATGCATCATACCCTTATCTCAACGGTTCTGTCATAACCAAGTAGAGCATAAACAATTTATTAATTAATTTGATCGTGATATTCAATAAGCCATGATTTTTCCATAATGCATGTATTGTCGGAATAGCTTGTCATGATGCCTTTCTGATCATTTCCAATTCTCCTTCATGTCATTTTATATGATTTAACATCAATCCATATCATAATATTCAAGTTTTAACACATTTAGAAAAATGACCAAATGAATAGTGGCACGGCGCGTAACTTAGCAACACAATGGCGCGCGAAAACTAAATGGTAAAATTTGTTTTTACTGCTGAAAATCAGTCAACTTTGGCAACAGTTGTGACGAAATAAACAAACTTATTTTTGGCTGAATTTTTGTAGGAAACACTTTCATAAATTAACTAAATGCATGTAAAATTTCATCGAAAAATTCCTTCGTTTGCCCCTTCAACGAACTGCCCAAAATGAAAGCTGCAGAATGGTGCCCAAAAGGGACCATTTGGCCCAATTTTCAAAACTTGAGGGGAATTCATTTTTTTCTTGAAAAATTGTTTTTTAGACTCCTTTTGTGATACCATTGAAGGACTAAGGGTCCCTCTTTCAAAAATCAAACCAAAGGGGTGATTAAAAGTTCATCAAAGTTTATGAATAATTGAGCAAATTTAGCTAGTTTGTTTTGTTTTCATTCTTTTCACAATCAATTGATTACAAATGGTTCAAGAGTACTTTCCCACATATTTACCACACATAATGGCGTCATTTCAAAGCAATTTCAAAAGTTCCATAATGCAAAACATATGAATTAATTGAAAAGGCAATGATTTAAGTACCAAACCTTGTTTATTTGCTTTATCCCTTGCTTGTCCTATTCTTTCTTCCCTTCTTCTTCTTTATCCCTTTGATTTCCTATAATTTTCATAACTTACATAATAAGAACATTATAAAAAACCATATATTCAAGCCTTGATTCTTGCTATCTAAAGCTACTAATTACCATTTATTCATCACTTCTACATGTATGGATCATTTAATCTAATTTCTCTTCACTTTCTTAACTTTTCCATATTCTTCCCAATCTTTCTTTTGATGATAACTTAAGAAACATCAACTAAATGAATAAATTGATACTAGAATTGAATTCCTTACCCTAAAATTAGGCTTTTCCCTTTGAAAATCCAAGTTGAAAGTGTGAAAAATCTTCCTCTTCTCCTTCTTTGGTGGTTCGGCCTAGCTCTTCTAAAATTGAGGAGTTCTTCTTCTTCTTTTTTTTTGTTCATAAATGTTCATTCTCTCCCTTTTATACTTATGATTTTTTATTTATTTAATTAATTTCATTTTGGAGGGTTAAGATTTAACGACCACAAAAGTGTCTTTAACTAGGATGGTCCCATGTGCCCCTCCTTGGAAAATTACCAAAATGGTCCTTAAATTATCATACATGTCCCACTTGGTGCTTCAGTGAAAGTGAAATGACCAAAATACCCTTCAATTGAAGGTTTTGCTTTTTCTTCCTGACCGGGTGGTTTTACGACGCGTAAAATGTACCGTTCTCCTCCTTTCAACCTCTAGTTTCCATTTCCAACATTCATTTTTGATTTTGAACTAATTTATAAAAATTACACTCATGCCCTTGACTTTTGTAAAAATTCCCTTTAGGTCCTTACATGATTCGGGCCTCCACTTAGGTTCGTTCTTCAACATCGATTACTGCGGAGTTCTTCCGTTTACTTCGGATACCTTTACTTCTCTTGTTTTCCAGTGTATAAATTATTATCACAAGAATGACAAAAATACCCTTGGTCGAGAATCCACTGTATCTCTCAAACTGTGCGTTTTCAGGAAAAACCGTGGTGTTCCGCTTCGACCCATTTTTTCTCTACTTTTCATCCTTAGAATCTGTTATGGGCACTATTAAGGACCTTCGGAACAACTTTTATTAATTACGGCCACCTCCACAAAAATTTACAATCTTTTCAGTTAGGTCTTTTTTGTCCTATACAGCTTCCTTTCACTTCGTGTTCTTTGGTGATTTCTCGAGATGGCTCCTCTTACTATACGTGGATGTACTGTACATGGATGTACTGTACATATGTACAAATTGGGTCGTGACATTTCTTCCCCTCTAAAATTTAGGCTTCGTCCCGAAGCCGATCGGGTGTAAAATTTAGGCTTCCATCCTCATTATTCCTTCTCTTTCCCAAATTATCTCTTCCATTCTATGGTTCCTTCACCGCACTTTTACTGGAGGAATTCTCTTATTTCTTAATCCTTTGACTTTTCGTGCTAAAATTTCTATTGGTTCTTCTTCATAATTTAGGTCAGATTGGACTCTGATGTTTTGTGTCTTTATATCGTGTGTGAAGTTCAAACGTTATTGCCTTATCATTGAAACATGAAAAACATTATGTATTTTGTTCAGTTCTTGTAATAGAGTTAACCGATAGGCTATTGATCTATGCGTTCGATGATCTCGTATAGTCCAATAAGCCTAAGGCTTAACTTACTTTTCGGCTTAAATCTTAATACCTTCTTTCATGGGAAAATCTTAAGAAAAACCTTGTCTTCCACTTAGAGTTCTATGTCCCTTCGTTTCGAGTCCGCATATGATTTTGCTCCTACCTACCCGCATATGATTTTATCTTGTCTTTACTTAATTCCATCCAACACTCTGGTGTTCCATGTTTTCTTTCATACAATTCGTTATAGGGCATCACCGTATGCTGAATTAATAGTCATTGTTATATGCATATTCAATTAAACTCAAATACCTATTCCAGCCACCCTTAAATTCTATAACACATACTCTTAATACGTCCTCCCAAAATTTGGATTACTCTTTCAAATCATCCATCTGTTTAAGGGTGAAAGGCAGTGCTATAATTTTTTTGCGTTTCAGAAGTTGTTTGCGACTTCTTCCATAAATTCATGGTGAACTGTGAACCTCTGCCTAAAATGATAGACGTTGGAATCCTGTGTAATCGTACAATTTCCTTGGCGTACATTTCCACCAACTTATCTATTGAATAATCCATTTGTAAAAGTAGAAAATGAGCTAACTTAGTTAGGCAGTCAACGATTATCCGAACAACGTCATGCCAGCCTCGTGACATTGGTAGTTCTATGACGAAATCCATAGTGATATGTTCCCATTTCCATACCAGAGTGGGAATTAGTTGTAACAGTCCAGATAGTGTTTGATGTTTCGCTTTTGCTTGTTCACATATTAAACATTTGGTCATAAAATCAACAATATCTCTCTTCATTCCAGGCTACCATTAAAACTTCTTTTGATATTGATACATTTGTAGCTCCTGGATGCATTGCGTAGAGACTACTATATGCTTTTCGAAAAAATTTTCTTTCTTATGTCTCCCATTGTTAGTATCATTACTCTATTGTCATAATACAAACTATTGTTCTTAGAAATTTAGAATTTTATATCCTTTCCTCTCACTTGCTTGGTCCATTTTTGTATTTGTTCGTTTTCCTTTTGCACTTGATGAATTTCTTTGAAAAGAAACATAGTTTATGCTTGCATTTCTACTACTAGTACTTCTTCTTCCATTGATCTTAAACTGATCTTTATAGCGCCTAAGGCTGGTATCGATTTTCCACCAAGCTCGTCGGCCACTACTTTAGCTTTTCCTAGATGATAATTTATAACTTAGCTGTTGTTTCCAAAACTTGGGTTTACTTTCCTTACCATAAATTGAAATCCTCTTGGGTTGGCGGATATTTTAAACTTTTGCGTCTGTATAAATATAACACTTTTCTCCATATAAATCATATCTCCAAATCTTGAAAGCCCATACAATAACTGTTAATTCCTAACAGTGTGCCGGGTTATTATTATTTTTTTTCATATGGTTTAAATCATTAAAAGACTTATGCGACTATTTTATCCTTTTGCATAAGCATATAACCTTAACCGATGTGTGAAGCATCACTATATATCACAAATTCTTTGCTGGACACGGGCCGTATGGGTATTGAAGCATTCGTTAACTTTTCCTTTAGTTTCTCAAAGTTCCTCTAATATTTATCAGTCCATTGGAGTTTGGCATTCCTTTGAAACAACCTTGTCATTAGGATGATAATAATGGAAAACCCTTTTATAAAACATTAATAGTACCCAGCCAGTCCTAAGAAGATTCTTGCTTCTATTACTGTCTTTGGTGTTTTCCATTCCAAAATGGCTTTTGTTTTCTTAAGACCTACTTTAATGCCTTATGCTAATATGGTGTGTTCTAAGAATGTCACTTTTTCCAATCGAAACTCGCATTTGTCATGTTTGACGTACAACTGCTTCTCTCGCAACATTTGCAATAATAGGCAAAAGTATCGATCGTATTCTTTTTTATTTTTTAGAAAAGACCTTGGTTGCTTTAAGTTGGTCGAATACATCGTTGATGGACGGTAATGGATATTTATCCTTAATCATAAGCTCATTCAACTACTTATAGTTCACATATGACCTTAAGGATTTATCTTTCTTCTTGACGAAGAGTACTGGCTTGCCCTATGAAGAAATACTTGGCCGTATAAGACCCTTGTCGAGTAGCTCCTATAATTGCGTTTTCATTTCTTTGGGTTCCGCTGGTACCATTTGGTAAAAGGCAACCGACACCGATGTAGTTCCCATATATACATTTATAGTGAATCCTACTTTTCTCTTAGGTGATAATCCGGGTAGCTCGTCTAAAGAAACATCGAGAAAATCACGCATTGTTAATACCTCTTGAATTTTTATCACATTCTTCTTTACTTCCATAGTGCTTACCAAGTGTGCCTCACATCTGTTTGTATAGAACGCCTTGTTGTAACTGCTGCTGTTACATTGGTTAGGTAATCGGCTCTCTTTCCTACTGTCGTCACTTCCTCCTTGTGGGGAGTATGAAGTGTTACTCTCTTTCTTCTTATAATCAACCACTGTTTTATGCCTTGTTAGCCAATCCAATACCAACATTACGTCAAAGTCTCAGAATGGTAACTCTATTAAATTTTTTGGAAATGCATTTTCATATAACTCTATAGAACACTCTTTAATCACTTGTGTGTAACTACCTCGTCTCTTATCGGATTTATAACTAATGTTTCGAACTTAACATATCCTACTAGTAATTCTTCTAAGTTTTCATTGCGTAGGCTCTGGTTGGTGTACTTGAATTGAGCTAGTCAACGGTCTCTGATTGTGCTCTTTGAAAATTCGAATCACTTTCCTTTCCCCTGTTTCGGCCTCGGCCAAAAGTGGCTGTGATTTTTTTGTCGGTGCGGGTGCATTCACTTGTCTTTCTGGCAGTTTACCCTAACACGATCCGGTGCCCCGCATTCCCAGCATCCATCTGTTAAATACCAGCATTCACTCTTATGTCTTCATCCACAGTGTTTGCATAGAGGAGTAATATATCCTTCAAATCTATATTTCTTTCCAATCCTCCAGTAATTTTTGAATTGTTACTTTTTCCTTTTTCCTTTACCTTGTCCTTGGGTTGTTATTACTTTCATTCTTTCCTTTTTAATCTGATTTTAATTCTGCACTTTCTACCTCTTTGGTTCTTAATTTCTCTCTTTCTCTTCTCTCTCTTTTTTTTTCCCCATCATTTCCTGAATTCATAAATCTCATATATCTTCTTCTTATAATTTCTTAATTTTGATGATTACATTGGGGCATTTTCAAGAGGAATCACAATACAGTGTTTTGACTAGGTTTCACCTAGTTTCTACTCATATGGTCTGTCACCTACCTTATTAAGACTTCACGGGATGGTCACCCATCATCATTGGTTGAGCACGTTTAACTCCGGTTTCCTGCTAAATTTCAACACGACGGTGTCGGGTCAGCAGTATCTTCTTAGTGCGCTTACTTCATCTGCTTATGTGAATATTGTACATGGGGTTATTGTACATATTCTCTAGTGGCCGGACATGAGTATTTCTCATTTACTTATTTCTGTTCACTCATCTTTGTTATCTAAGTTCTATCTATTTTATCTCTTACCGTCTGGTCTTAACATTTTACGTACTTTTCTTTTATCCTCTTATTCTGTTCCTCTTTTTATTCCATTCTTCAAATTTCATTTTCTTATATACATTTTCATTTTTACATTCATATACGCCTATCTAACCTTCTCCTGGAACCCCCTTATAAGGACCCCGCTATACTAGCTACGGATGTCTGGCGCCTTGAACCTCGGCCGGATCCTTGGCTTTTCGATCTCCGGCTTTACTGTGCAAAACTATCTTCACTTCTAAACTTCTTCCCAACTTGTCGAAATCTTCCTGAGCTTTAAGTTTGTACTCTCTTTTGTTGCATACGTTGGTGTCTACTTCTCTAATCTATGTGTACCCTCTCAATACCTTAAACTTTCACAACTAATCTTGAAAATTCAAACACGTCCATGACTACTAATTGTACTTTAATTCCATTATTTAATCCTTCCAAAACCTTTGACGTCTTTCTTCCTTTGTTTCTATCGTTTTCTTTGCATACTTACTAAGGCGGGTGAACTCTCTATCATACTCAAATACTGTCATTCTTCCTTGCTGTAGATATATAAACTCATTTCTCCTTGCGTTTAAGTATGTTTTACCAAGTGTATGTTTCTTCTACCAAAAGGGACATGGCATAAATAAATCTTTTATCTGGCATGCATCTCAGTTGTTCCAATGCCCTACTGGTACTGTCCAAACTGTACTCAACTTCTTCAAATCCTTCTTCCCTACTAGCCTTAAATTCTTTAGCCCCATATTTCCTTAACTTCTCAATTGGGGACTTCCTTTCTCTTGATCTATAACTCTTTGTGATTCTGCCTCTTGCAAGCCTATATCGTATACATATATCGTGATAAGGATTAGCAGCTGCCTTGACTCAACACATTAACTTTCCTATATGGCATGTACGTAATCACTATTAGATTTTCCATTATCACATGTACCTCATATACTTATGTATTTATAATATTCTTTCTACTATACCGACATTTCGTACCTAAATGATATATGCTCTCATTTCTTATCTGCTATAAGATATCCCATTTTACATTGGTAATGGCCACTCCCAACATAAAATGTTTATCCTCCTATGTTGAATTTCCCAGGACCGACTAAACCGGTGCTCTGATACCACTAAATGTAACACCCCATCTTAGCCTATGTTTATAGACCAAGATGGACTGTTATCTCATGGTGGTTGTGTCTTAATATTTTACTTAGCCAACTTTAAGTGTAGATTTTAAAAGAAATTTGCCATAACCTCCCCTAAAAATGGAGGCCCCAAGTGTCTCCACAACTGATTTTTTTTTTTTTGAAAACAATTTTGATCTCAATCAAACAATCGCAACACTCCTCAAACACATCTATATTCATCACCCTTATCCTCCACCAAATCCTGCACTAAAACTTTACACTTCTATACTTGCATAAATAAGTGCTAAATCCAAATAAGATTTATTATATTACTAGCAGTGTACGTGTTCTAGCTTTTCAATATAATACATTTATTTGCTAGATCATACAAGCTTATGTACATGCCATATTGCCACAATCAATAATATCCAAACTCCTACCCAAAGTAGTAGTCAAGGCCAGCTGCGCAGGACATGCTGCAATCTCGTCTCCTCGTTTAAACTACGAGTTTAGAAGGAAACTAAACTCGCTAAGCAATTGCTTAGTGGGTACTTAAATCATTGCGATAAATAAATAAAATGAAAGAATGATTTGAACATACATTTATATACTTAAAATAATTGAAAGGAATAAATACAAAACGCAGAAGGTAAAAAGGCTTGACTGAACATCAATGGATAAGGCATGGGTCATGATAAATACATCTCATCATGGTGAGATATTACAGGATGATATGCGTCATGGTGCATATTTCATCATCCTTCATCATAATTCTTGCACATGTGCTAATAGCCAGTGTTCATTGAATCATTGATCATGTCATTGTAATCATCGGCCTTCAGCCGAAATATCATGTCATGTCATGAGCAGTACTGCAATAATAGTATGATGCATCATACCCTTATCTCAAGGGTTCTGTCATAACCAAGTAGAGCGTAAACAATTTATTAATTAATTTGATCGTGATATTCAATAAGCCATGATTTTTCCATAATTCATGTATAGTCGGAATAGCTTGTCATGATGCCTTTCTGATCATTTCCAATTCTCCTTCATTTCATTTTATATGATTTAACATCAATCCATACCATAATATTCAAGTTTTAACACATTTAGAAAAATGACCAAAATAAATAGTGGCGCGGCGCGTAACTTAGAAACAAAATGGCGCGCGACAACTAAATGGTAAAATCTGTTTTTACTGCTGAAAATCAGTCAACTTTGGCAACAGTTGTGACCAAGTAAACAAACTTATTTTTGGCTGAATTTTTGTAGGAAAACACTTTCATAAGTTAACTAAATGCATGTAATATTTCGTCGACAAATTCCTTCGTTTGCCCCTTCAACGAACTGCCCAAAATGAAAGCTGCAGAATGGTGCCCAAAACGGACCATTTGGCACAATTTTCAAAACTTGAGGGGAATTCATTTTTTTCTTGAAAAATTGTTTTTTAGACTCCTTTTGTGATACCATTGAAGGACTAAGGGTCCCTCTTTCAAAAATCAAACCAAAGGGGTGATTAAAAGTTCATCAAAGTTTATGAATAATTGAGCAAATTTAGCTAGTTTGTTTTGTTTTCATTCTTTTCACAATCAATTGATTACAAATGGTTCAAGAGTACTTTCCCACATATTTACCACACATAATGGCGTCATTTCAAAGCAATTTCAAAAGTTCCATAATGCAAAACATATGAATTAATTGAAAAGGCAATGATTTAAGTACCAAACCTTGTTTATTTGCTTTATCCCTTGCTTGTCCTATTCTTTCTTCCCTTCTTCTTCTTTATCCCTTTGATTTCCTATAATTTTCATAACTTCTATAATAAGAACATTATAAAAAAACCATATATTCAAGCCTTGATTCTTGCTATCTAAAGCTACTAATTACCATTTATTCATCACTTCTACATGTATGGATCATTTAATCTAATTTCTCTTCACTTTCTTAACTTTTCCATATTCTTCCCAATCTTTCTTTTGATGATAACTTAAGAAACATCAACTAAATGAATAAATTGATATTAGAATTGAATTCCTTACCCTAAAATTAGGCTTTTCCCTTTGAAAATCCATGTTGAAAGTGTGAAAAATCTTCCTCTTCTCCTTCTTTGGTGGTTCGGCCTAGCTCTTCTAAAATGGAGGAGTTCTTCTTCTTCTTTTTTTTTGTTCATAAATGTTCATTCTCTCCCTTTTATACTTATGATTTTTTATTTATTTAATTAATTTCATTTTGGAGGGTTAAGATTTAACCACCACAAAAGTGTCTTTAACTAGGATGGTGCCATGTGCCCCTCCTTGGAAAATTACCAAAATGGTCCTTAAATTATCATACATGTCCCACTTGGTGCTTGAGTGAAAGTGAAAAGACCAAAATACCCTTCAATTGAAGGTTTTGCCTTTTCTTCCTAACCGGGTGGTTTGACGACTCGTAAAACGTACCGTTCTCCTCCTTTCAACCTCTAGTTTCTATTTCCAACATTCATTGTTGATTTTGAACTAATTTATAAAATTACGCTCATGCCCTTGACTTTTGTAAAAATTCCCTTTAGGTCCTTACATGATTCGGGCCTCCACTTAGGTTCGTTCTTCAACATCGATCACTGCGGAGTCCTTCCGTTTACTTTGGATACCTTTACTTCTCTTGTTCCAGTGTATAAATTATTATCACAAGAATGACAAAAATACCCTTGGTCGAGAATCCACTGTATCTCTCAAACTGTGCGTTTTCGGGAAAAACCGTGGCGTTCCGCTTCGACCCGATTTTTCTCTACTTTTCATCCTTAGAGTCTGTTATGGGCACTATTAAGGACCTTCAGAACAACTTTTGTTAATTACGGCAACCTCCACAAAACTTTACAATCTTTTCAATTAGGTCCTTTTTGTCCTATAGAGCTTCCTTTCACTTCGTGTTCTTTGGTGATTTCTCGAGATGGCTCCTCTTACTGTATGAGAATGTACTATACATGGATGTGCTATGCATATGTACAAATTGGGCCATGATAATTACCAATTCATTAGTTTTCGCATTTATGAATCAACAACAACCAATTGTTTTACATTCACAAATTAATAAACCCTATAACTTATATTTCTAATTCATTCTTAGTGTAGTCGATTGCATAATTCTGATATCAAATTTCACCTCTCGGTCCTTCATTCAATATCTAGAGATCAATAGGTAGCTAATCTATCAACCTAGCATACAATCCAATGCAATCAACCAACAACAAGGTACATCAATGGAAATATCAAATCAAAGCATTCAATCAAATATACTACAAACCCTAGGCATGGGTATTTAGCTCAACATCATCAATTTAAAATATTCATTCAACTCAATATAAATCAAATACAAATTGTTTATTGCAATATCAATTCTCTTAATACAACAAAAACAATATTGAAATGAATTAAAGAGAGAATAGAAAAACCCCTTGTAGATGCCAAGAGTAGGATTACTAGTCTTCCTCCTAGCTCCACTTTGATGTATGATGAAGAACTCAAGCCCTCTTCAATGGATGATTCTCCTTTGCAATATGGAATGGAGCTTTCTAAAGTCACCAAACCTTTAATTGATTATGCCTTTGAGAGATGGAATGGAGCTTTCTCAAGTCACCAATCCTTCAATAAAGCTTCTTCAACCTTTAAGAGCTTGTTAACCCACTTTATCCCAAAGAATCTCAAAGATCTTATCAATGGAAGATGGAGAAGATGGAGAGGATAGAAATGGAGGATGAAGATGAAGGGACAAGGAGAGTGTCACTCTCCCTCTCTTTCTTTCTTTTCTTTTTCTCTTTTCTTTTTCGCAAAAACCCTAGCCTTCTTTCCCTCCTATTTTTCTTTGTTTCGTGTGAAAGAACTTAAATAACTTAAGGGTGACATGGCCAAGCTGGATTCGGCTTGGCCGTGTCTCTCATTTTTCTTTGGGACATGGCCAAGCTTGGTGGTTGTGTTCATCACTGCTTCTTTTTTTCTTTCTTTTCTTTCTTTTCTTTGGTCTCACGGCCAGTGGCTTGGCCGTGTCATGTGGGTGTGTTCTCTTCTGTTTCTTCAAGTTGCTTCATTCCCTTTGGTGTGACACGACCAAGCTAGTGGCCGTGTCACTTTGCTTTGTGCTTAGGGTGAGACACGGCCAGTGGCTTGGCCATGTCTCCTAGCCGTGTCAAGCTCTGCCTTCATTTCCTTTGAGGTGACATGCCCAAGCTTGATTTGGCTTGGCCATGTCTTGCTTGATTCATGCTCTTTCTTTATTATTTTGATCTTCCAAGGGAGTTTTTGCACTTAAACCTAAAATAAACACTTCAAACAAACTTTAAACAGAAATCAATTAAAATATTAACTAAAAACACATAAAATCACACTAAAAACAAGTACAAAAATGATCTAAACAGGTACGTGTGGGGAAGGTGAGAAATGGACTAGCACCCCCACAATGCCCGGTTCATTGGAACCGACCTCCTTTGTAGGTCTTAATATTATAAAATTCTTAAATATAACAATATTATCCATACTACATGCAACAATTGAAATAAAGCATCATTATATTAAAATCAAAGCAATGTCCAAACAAAGCAAATAAATGGACACCCATCCGAGGATGAAAACATGTCCTTACATTGTCCATGTCTAAAACTAAATAGGACACCCACCAAAAGGTGGAAATGTGCCATTTACATTAATCCCAAAAATATGAAATAAATTAAATTACATAAGGTTAACCTAATGAGGTACCCATAAAAGGAAACATACCTCTTACATGGTTAATTCCAAAATAAATTAATAACGATAACAAAGGAAACATTCATCCATAAATTAAATAAATTAAGCATTAAAACTAAATAAATCAACCATCAAAACATATAATAAACTATATAATCAAATATAAAATTGAATAAAGCAAAAAAAGATATAAATTTAGGTTTATGTCTCAATTTAGAGTTCTTTAATTAACATTTAGGGTTTTGGGATTTTGGAATTGTTATTATTGTTATTTAGGCTACTGTGAAGATTTTTAGAAAAATGGAATTGATCAGGGTTTTATAATTTTAAGAAAGTAGCAAGGTTTTTAGATAATCAAATTAGGGTTTAGGGTTAACATCATGAAATTAGGGTTTTGGAACCTTAAGACATTAGCGTTTATAATTTTAAATGATTGGGATTAGGGTTTTAGATTTTTTTAGGTTTACTGGATGGGGATTTATGGATTTATTGGATTTGGGCTTAAGGGTTCAAAACCTTAGTTTTTCAAATCCTCATCCAGTAAACCTAGAAATCAATTAAGATTTTGGAAAACAATTAGGGTTTTGAGACTTTAATGGAATAATTTAGGGTTTAAAGTTTTGGGAAAAATAGTTTAGGGTTTTTAAAGTTTTGGATACAGAAGAACAGTTTAGGGTTTTAAAGTTTTGGAAACAGAAGAATAGTTTAGGGTTTTAAAGTTTTGGAAAAATAATCAAGATTTTGGAGTTTAATAATGAAACAGTTTAAGCTTTTGGATAAAAATAGTTTAGGGTTTTGAGTTTCAATAACTTATGGTTCTTGAGGTTTTAGTAAAAAAAAAAACAAGATTCTGACAATTGATTCAAACCCTCATCAGCTACTGGATGGTTTTAAGTTTTTCTAAAACATGCAAGTGGAGTTACGAATACCATCTGATTAATGTATTAACTAAAGCAAACAATTATAGTTATTTAAACAAAGATCAAGTTACTGCATGTTCTTATTAATCAAAGAAAATAAAGCTAATGTAAACATGAATAATTTATGATTAAAGATCAAACCTCCATTGTCGGTTCCACCAAAATCTTGAATTCTGGTTGAACAATATCAAAGACAGTGTGGGCTACCTTTGATAGGTTGTATATTATTTGCTGACTCTTGATTCTTCAAGCTTGAGATTATGAATAGACTGCCAAAAATAATTCCGAGCTCCAAAGGTCTAGATCGTCTTTTTAAGATAAAAAAAATCCTTTTCTATGTGTTTTGATGTGTTTTTTATTGGAAAAAAAATTCAAACCTAATTCCAATTGCCTAAGAAAATAAAAACCATTTAGGAAAAGAAATAAAAACCAAATAGAATTTGGTTTCGAAAAAAACTGCGCTGGCAAAAATTGCGCTTGCGAAAGTTGCTGCGGGCTATAGGCGAGCCAACTGCGAAAATTACAAGAGTTTGTGCGCGAACTGGGGTGCGGATTAGCCAATTCACATCAGGAATTTCCTATGGCGAATTGGCCTAAGGTCCTATGGCCAATAGGCTTGTGCCCAATTTGCCACAAGAAATTCCTACGATGAATTGGCCCAAGCCAATTCATTTTTGGCGACAAAATTTTTTTGTCGCCGATTCTTCCATTCACCAATTTTTATTTATTTATTTTTTAACTTTACTAATATTACCTTTTTTATTTTTATTTTTATTAAAAATATTAAATATTAAAATAAATATTATTTAATTAAAATACCACAAAAATTATTTTGGACTATTTTAAAAATATCAGACTGGACTGGGTTAAAAATTAAGGGTCTACAGTTTGCCCCCTGCTTGAGCGATCTGAAACTATGGAAAAAGAGAGTGAAAAGCAATGTGATTTTTGACTGGGTTTAGAGACATATTGGACTCCATATCTAATGTTGGTTTGAGTTCTTAACTTAAAAATGATTTGGGTTTTGGACCTGAGGTGAATTTTGGATTTGGATTCTGGACCCGAGCTAAGTTTTGGACTTAAAATGGAATTTAGGTTTTGTACCTAAGTTAAGTTCTGGTGTTAAGGGTAATTTGGGTTCTAGACCTGAGCTAAGTTCTGGACTTAAGGGTAATTTGGGTTCTGGACCCAAACTAAGTTATGGACTTAAGGGAGATTTGGGTTCTGGACCCGAGCTAAGTTTTGGACTTAAGAGGTAATTTAGGTTCTGGACCTAAGCTAAATTTTGGACTTAAGGGTAATTTGGGTTCTGGACCCGAGCTAAGTTCTAGACTTAAAAGGGAATTTAGGTTCTGGACCTATGTTAAGTTTTGGACTTAAGAGTAATTTGGGTTCTGGACCTGAGCTAAGTTTTGGACTTAAGAGGAAATTTAGGTTCTGGACCTAAGCTAAGTTATGGACTTAAGGGTAATTTGAGTTCTAGACCGAGCTAAATTTTGGACTTAATTTGTTATTCCATTCTTTAATGGTTTGTGGGTCTTTACCCACCAAAATGGATCTTCATCCTTGGACCTTGGATCTTCATCCTTGGCATCGGATCTTCACCTTTGAAAATGAATCTTTATCCTTGGAGATTAGGTCTTCACCCTTGTAAATGGATCTTCATCCTTGGAGATTGGGTCTTTACCTTTGAAAATGGATTTTCATCCTTGGAATCAGGCCTTCACCTTTGAAAATGGATCTTCATCCTTGGAAATTGGGTCTTCATCCTTGAAAGTGGATCTTCATCCTTTAAGCTGGATCTTAATTCTTGGAATTGGGTCTTCACCCTTTAAAGTGGATCTTCATCCTTAGAAATTGGGTCTTCACCCTTGAAGCTAGATCTTCATCCTTGAAATTGGGTCTTCACCCTTTAAAGTGGATCTTCATCCTTGAAAGTTGGGTCTTCACCCTTGAAAGTGGATCTTCATCCTTTAAGCTGGATCTTCATCCTTGGAAATTGGGTCTTCACCCTTGAAAGTAGATCTTCATCCGTAGAGATTTGTCCTATATTGGCTTCAAGTCTTCTACCTGGACTGATCTTTTATCTTTTGCGTCTTTATTCTTTTGATAGTTGTAATGTTCCATTCTTTTTTTTTTGTTCTTCCTTTGTACTTTTGCAAAAAAAATTCAGCCATTTTAGTTAACCTTTAAATCTTCTACTTGCCTCGCATGATTTTACTATGCGGGTTTTGGTTGATGTTTGTAGATTATCTAGTTCTTCGAATAAGCATGCATTTCTTCCTTTCTTTTGCAAAATAACTGGAGTTTCCTCAAGCATTGGGTCTTCTATGCCCCCTGATTCTATACCCGCTTCATCTTTGCTTCATAGAGTGTCTATTGTTCGCTTTGACAAAGAATAGACAATACAATACAAGAAAATGCAATGTGATTTGTTCATGTATGCATGATATGTATGAATAACACTTACAGTGATTCCGTCGACTTATAGACCAAGGTTATCAGCTAAATTTTTCTCATTGACTCTTTTTAGATGCCTATTCAGTTCTTGCTTTAGAATGACAAGATGCTTCAAATTTATGGCTTTTATCTTCGGGATATTGAAAATATGAGTGGTGGGGACCCTAAGCTTGCAGAGTCAGGGATACATCCATTTCAAACTATGTTTCAGCATGTCAGTTGGTAGCTTCTTCATGACCTTGCCAATATTCATTTACTTTGCCCAATGTGTCCTTTGGAGGTTCAATAGTTCAACATACTCCCCTTAACTTGAAGGCTTCGTGTGACAAAAACATTTTTTTTTAATTTTTACTTTGAAATCAAATGTTGGCTTTTCCAAATCATTGTCAATGTACCTCAGGACTTGATTTTTCAAATTAACATATCTATAACATGAGAACCCTAGTTACCATACTGACCTCGGGAATCATTTCTATTTAAGCAAGAACTGTTGCACTTTAGACATGTACATACACATTACTTGGTCAAAGGTCTCATTTGAGTTTGAATATTATCTATCTCATATGCATGCTTATCCAAACTATCTCCACTAATAGACTCTACCTACCAAGAGAGATCAACATGTCTTCTATAGGCTTGAAATGGGGTCTATAAGGGACATGGGTTAAATGAAGGCCACTTTGAGATTGGAGCTGATGTGACACAATGGACAAACCTTCACACTACAAATTTCTTTTTTGAATTTTATGCAGTTGGAAGCAATCTTGCTAGACTTCAAATTCCTTCTATCTTCTTGGCATTAATCTGGATCTTGATTAGGACAGTCTTTGCCCTTGCAAAAAGTTTGGTACCCAAATTTGTTTCTTTTCTTCTTCTCCCTTTTTATTATTTTTATTTTCCTTACTCTTCCTTTTCTTTGAGCATTTTATCATTTTGTCCTTGTTCCTTGTAGGACTGTCAAGTATAGGACTTTCAAAAACTGGGTAACCTTTCTCCTTTTTCTCCTATTTTGATTGAATCTTTGGTTGGGTTGGACCAAACTATCCTTATAAACCAAATGAAAGCCTTTTGCTGCTTTAGGTAAAAGAGAACTCAGTTGGCTTTCTGAACTGCCTTTTTAGGTTTTATCTTCCTTTCTTTTCTTTTCTTTTTTTCTTCTTCTTTTCTTTTCATTCTCCTTTTTTTTTTCTAGCTCTAAAAGAGTTGTCTTGTTTGTACCAACTTGGGTTTCTAATAATGGATGAGTGGAGTGACATAAATCTTCTTTAACAGGAATAAATCATTTGTTACTCTAATGTTATCTTGATAGATTGGAGATATTAAGTGAACTTAAACTACCCTTATGATCTTGAAAACATCAACTATCCTTATGGCTTTGGCTATGCATTCCATTCTTTGATCTTCTTGCCTCTTCACCTTAGTGATCATAAGACTTGTCAAAAGTATCACAATAGCTCAGGGTAGGTTGTTGGAGCTTGTAAGTCAATGAAAAGAAGGCTAAAATTTCATGAAGGCTCAAAAGGAAAACTAGGGATTGATATTTAATTGGGAGGATACTAGTTGTTGGCTAACCAAACAATGCCTAGATCATTTCCCCCTTAAATAAGCAGAGTTCAATTTCACCTCGAAAGTTTGTCAAAGCATGTTCTAAGACTGACTAGGACCTTAATTATGCAGGAGTCCTCTCTAAGTAAGCATACACAACTCAATGCTATAGAGAAATTCCCTCACCTAGTAAAGTCATTCAAATCGTGATGCTTAGATACGCTAATTGATAAATATCAAGCTATATTCCTCATTGGTTGAGCACCAAAATGAACAAAGACCAACAAAAATTTTGATGAAAGCAATTTATTCAAGCAACTTTAAATTTGAAAAACAAGATTGTTCCAATTAAATATTAAAGAAAGCAAAATTGAAAAGCAACATTCAAGCTAAGGAAAGTTTATTGAGTTAAGCTTCTTTTCCTTTCACATCTTTAATTTTTCAATCTTGAAAGGATGATAAAACAAAATCTTCTTCCAATCCTTTTCCCACCATGAAGGTTGTCGGTGGAGGTACTCTTCCAAACTTAGGCAAAGGATTGTTCTTTATATTGGGCTTGTTCGTCTCAGTTAGCTTACCACTATTGATTAGATCTTGGATCTCATGCTTCAATCGAGTACATCTATCAGTCTCATGTCCTTAAGTCTGATTAAATTGACAAAAAGCCTTAATATCAAATTTTGGGGGTAAAGGATTAGTCAAAGGTCGAGGGGCCAATGGTTGTAATAGTCCCTTCTTTTTGTTGCTTGTTGAATACCCAAGACAAAGACTTCCCCATATCTGAAAACTGCCTTCTATTTGCATGACCGGTTGTATTAACATCAACTTCTTTTTGCGTGCTTTGATTTCCAGACTGGTAGTTCCCTTTCTCATTCCTTCTTATCAAAAATTGATTCTTCTCCCTTTCCCATTCTTCAATTTGCAGACCAGCTTGGAGAAAATCTTTGAAATGACGGATGAGTGTATGAGACATCCTTTCATGAAGACTATGCAACACCCCTCTCACAATCATCCTTATTTGATCAGATTCATCAGGCCACTTCTTGAGTAAAGCAACCTTATTTCTCCATCTTTTCACATAGTCCACAAAATTCTCATTTTGGCCTTTGTCTAATGGACTCAAATTCCATTAAGGTAACTTCCAGCTCGACATTGTACCCATATTGCTGAATGAAAGCCTTGTACAACATGTCCCAATCTTTTTTAGTACTTTCCTCTAAGGTGTTGAACCAATTTTGGACAACAGGGTCCAATGAGAGCATGAAATATCTTAGAGTTTGAGCCTTAGTAGCTCGGGCAGACTGCATAGTAGTGATGTACTGCTTCACATGGAGATAAGGGTTTCCAGTACCATTGTACCTAGCAAAGGAAGGCATCTTGAATTTATAAGGGACCTCCTCATCTTGTTCAAATAGTTTGTCATTCTCGGACATCTCTTCGGTTTTCAATTTCTTGTCAAATTTCTTTTTTAGGTATGCAATCATCTTCTCAACATCAGAAGTTTCAGTTTTCTCTGCAACTGGTCTTTAAACAATCTTTGACTGTTTCTTCTTATCTTGAGGATCTTGGAAGTATTGAGCCCAGTCGTCATCATCATCAACGACTACCTTGTCATCATTAAAAGCCACTTTGTCCTTTGGCTTTTTGGTACTAGCAGATGCTTTGGCATTATTCCCTAAAATTGTAGCCAATTAATTCTTCATGGTCTCAGCCAGGACCTCTTTTATTTCTTCCATCTTGGCATTGAGGGCGTCATCCCCCATTCTGTGACATTTTTGTACCGCATATGCCTATTTTACATATGCTAGAAATATGTTTTGTACCTATATAGGGTATAAGGGTGTTAAATCCTCTCTGACTGAACCCAGGTCTACCACCTCTACTGAAACCTCTGCTACTACGACCTCCTCTCACACTAGGTCGAGAAACTGCAGAATCTGCCTGCCTATCCTCCTGTAGCTCAGGACAATCTCTGATGAAATGGTCTGGCGACCCGCATTTGAAACATACTCCCGAAGTACCCCTCCACCTGCATTCACCTCCGTTTGCTCTACCACAATAAACACAAACAGGTGGAACAGACCTCTGAGCCACTGGGGTCGGTGCACTAGCCACAGAAACTGTAAGTCTCAATCTCTGCCTCTAATGTGGTACTGACCTAATAGGTTGCCTCTGGCCCCTACTGAACCTTTAAAACTGACCTTGTCAGCCTCTCTTTACAGATGAAGACCCTACCTCAAACTAGGGTCTCCTAACTCGGGTCTCCTCCTCAGTAGTAGCTGCTGCAATAGCCTATGCTCTCTCAACACTTCGGGTCACTGTAACAAGCTGGGAAAGATCCTGATATCGGGAACCAGCAATAATACACATAATAGAGGGCCTCAACCCCTCCTCAAATCTCCTGCACCGATCAATCTCATATGAAATAATTCCACCTGCATAATGACTTAATCGGATGAACTCTATCTCATACTCTGTCACCATCCGGCTATCCTATCTCATATTCAGAAACTCCATCTTCTTAGCATCCTTATACTCCCTCGGAGTATACTTCTGTTCAAACTCCTGCAGAAAATCACCATAAGACAAAGTCGGTGGATCATCCATGGCATGGGGAACCGTCTTCCACTAACCATACGCATCTCTCTGCAGAAGAGATTTAGCATAATCAAACTTCTCTTCATGAGTGGCTTGCAACTGGATGAATACTCTCTGAACTCTATCCAACCACTGCTCAGCTACAGTAGGATCTGTAGTACCAAAGAAGTCCTCAGCTCCGAATTTCCTTAATTTATCATACTGCCTCACTGGTACTTGTGGTTGTGGCGGCGGTGGCGGCTGCTACACTGGAGTTTGCCTCAATAAATCTACCATATGCCGTAACCAAACCGATGGAATCTCATCAGCAGTGGGTCTCTCTAGCACAAGAGTAGGTGCCACACCAGTTAACTCAACCCTAGCTCCATCTCTAACCTCAACAAGAGCAACACTCTCAGCACTACCTTCTACAGACTGACGTGACTGAGATGCCATTACTACCTATATCTGCAAACACAGCAGAATACCCCATCAAAGATCAAAAACTGCCAGTGCCAATGCATGTATCTTATTTAAAAATCATATTTTAAAATCAAAATTTTCTTTTTCTTACAATTCACCTATGTTGAGAACCTCAAACCTAGGTTCTGATACCAAAACAACTGTAACACCCCAATACCAATACAACTGTAACACCCCCGTACCCCATATACGCACATCGCATACACCCACACAACACTAGATATACATATACCGGATAAAGGGGTGCCACAGTTGATTTTAAACAAATCAAACCAACTTTAATCTTTAATATATAATCATCATAAGTCAGTCTGAGTAAACTTAAAACATTTAACCTATATTATAAATAGTAATAGATAAAATATTCTTCTGTTAAAATACATATATATACAACATTAGTACCCAAAAGTTTATCCAAAACAGTCTGTTCAAAACATTTGTTAAATAAGCAGTGGAAAATACATACGTATATATATATATCAAAATCAATGTTTACAAAATTATAGAATTTATACATGCTGGCAGTTTGTCTCTGATTGTGATGTCCACATCTCAACACTGCTCTAACAATCTCAAGTCTAGACTCGACTTTGTCTAGATGAGCTCTCCGGCACAACCGGATCTACCTTGACACCTGCGCGATGAACCACAATCGTGCTAAGTAGAAATCTTAGTGGTACAAACTTTGATTCAATATAGATCAATGCGATGCTCATGCACAATATATATGAATATATAAACTCATTGCATTATATCTCAACATGTTAATCATTTGCATCACATTTCATAATTTACATTAAAACAAATACAAACATGGGCCCAAAAAGGATCTAATATGCTATTCAAAGTTCAGAGTTACTGCTTTGGTCCATAATCACATTTATCAAGCCCGTAGGCGATATATATATATATCCATGGATAATGTAACAGACCCAGTCTCTTGGACCTCAACCCGGCTAGACCCTAGGGCCCTAGTATCTTGGTCCTCAACCGGGCTAGACTGTTACTATTTTGAGGCGTACGACCCAATTTTTCACCTCAAAAACATCGTATTTCCCATTTTTCAGCTGGGCTCGGCTTATGACCCGGTCTTTTCACCTGCTAGTGATTCATAGGCATGCCGCCAAACCTAGAACTCTAAAAATTGAATAGCATACTAGGCACTCAATTAATTCATTTATCTCATTATCAATCTCTTTCACAATTCATTTCTCATTTCATTTCTCATAATCAAACTAGGCTCATTGCCCTAATATATCATCTTTTCTTAATTTTTCTCATTCTTCTATTTCATCTCAATATCAATTGGTTACATTATGTTTTCACATCTCATATCACCTATTTCCACATTTCTTTTCATATACAATACTTTACTCAATTGCATTGATACATCAATAAAATTCACATTACGCATATCACAACATATAACTCATTCAACAACAATGTATCAAGTAACTTAACACATTTTTAACTAAATGTGTTAAGTCCCAATGTCATATAAATGTATGCAATCATTCAAAGTTTGTACTTACCTCTAAGAGCAACAACACCACTCTAACAACTCCTCTTCCAAGATAACTCTCAACACTTGAATAAAGGCAGCTCAACTCTCTTCAAAACCTAATCCAAAGGTGATCATACACACTCACTTAGAGATACACAAGAAGAAAATAAGAAAGAGAACTATCTAGGGCAAACTCTACACTTGACACGCTCAACAACACGGGGTGTCCCTGACCGTGCCCTAAACTCACAACATATAAGCTTTGACACGCTCAGTGACATGGGCGTGTCACTGGCCGTGTCAATCCTCCAACAACACAGTAGCTATGACACGCTCAGTGATATGGGCGTGTCACTGGCCATGTCAATGCTACCACAACACAGAAGTTGTGACACGTTCAGTGACATGGGCATGTCACTGCTCATGTCACCAATCTAGAAAACAAAACCAACGACACACCCAAATACATGGCCGTGCTCTTGGGAGTGTCAGGCCAAAAACCCTAAAATCGACACCAACAAAGCCACAACCAACAATCATCTACCAATAGCCATATCAACAACACATAACTCAACCAAAACCATCTACAACTCAAAAATACTTGAGTAAACCTTAAAACAACTCAATCACAAACATCAAACACAAACACCACCACAACTCTTGTCTCTTCAATCCAAACCCAAAAATCAAAGTTACCAAGACAAAACACTTCAAACAGACCAAAATAACCATAAACACATCTACAACAACCATCCAACAAACCTAAGAACACAAACTCAAAAGAAAACCAAGAAATAAGTTGGAAACTTACCAAAAGTGAAGAAAATCCTTAAAACTCCAACTTGATCTCTTGAAATCCTTCAATCTCTTGAGCTTGGAAGCAAAAAAATCTCTTCTCCTTTGGTTGATAAGGGTGGCCGTCAAAAGATAAGAAAAGAAGAAGATGAAGATGAAAAAAGAAGATGAAAGAAAGAAGGAAAGAAAGAAAGTCAACACTCTTCTCTTTTAACCAAACCACTTTTCCCCAAATCACTCTCCACCATACATTTTAGCAATATAATATTCAACCACTAACATCATCTTCCACTAACTTAAGTAAATCCATTTAATTAATCAAAATATCTCTTTTGACTTATAAGACCCATTGACTTGTATATATTGTTTTTATCTCCATATACATAACATATACACTTTAAATTATTTAATCCAATACAACAATTAACACTCCATAATTTTAGGGTATAGTTTGGGATATTACATAAAATAATAGGATACCCGCCAAAAGGTAGAAACATGTCCTTTACATTGGTCCAAAATATAAAAGCGATTTAAATTACATAGAACTTAATTAATGAGGTACCCACAAGGTGGAAACATACCTCTTACAACATTTGAAAATCAAAATAAATCGATAAAGATAAATAACCATTCATCATAAATAAATCATTCATCAAAGATATTAAACATCAATCAAAATATAAACATTCATCCATGATAATTTAAATAAACCAAGCATTGAACTTAAATAAATCAAAGCATATAATAAACTACATAATTAAATCTAAAAATAAAGTAAGTCTAGATACAAATTAAGGCTACTGTTTCTATTTAAGATTCTTTATTTAATGTTTAGGGTTTTGGAATTTATTGGTTTAAGCTATTGTATGTTTTAAGGGAATTAAAATGGATTAAGGTTTTATAAATTAAGAGATTGATAAGGTTCTTTGATTAACCAAATTAGGGTTTGAGTGGTAAAATCATGAAATTAGGGTTTGGGAAACATAGTTTGGGGTTTACTGTTTTTGGTTTTGAAGTTGAATTAGGGTTTTTAGTGTTTCGGAGGATGTATTTGATTTTAAAATTTAAAAAACAATTTATAGTTTTATAAAGCTTTATGTGATTTTAGAAGCTGTAAGGTAAATTTAAGGATTGAATGTGTAAGAAAACATTTGGGAATTTTGGAAAAAGGTGAGAAGAAAACATTTTAGAGTTTTATGGTGTTTTTGGAAATATGTAAGATGATTTAATGTTTTTGGAAATAGAAAGTATATTTTTTAGGGTTTTTGGAAATAGAAGGATCAATTTAGGGTTTCAAAGTTTTAGAAAATTTGAAAGCATATTAGGGTTTGAGGAATTAATAAAACGATTTAAGGTTTTGGAAGGTTGGGAAGTGGATTAGGGTTTTAAGATTTTGAAGAAATAGATTAGGGTTCTTAGGTTTTAGAAGAAATAGAAAAACAATTTTAGAGGAGAAGATTTAAGGTTCTAAGGTTTAGAAAAAGTAAATTAGGGTTCTAAGGTTTTTAAAATCAAAAGAAATAATTTAATGATTCAAGCTACTGTAAAGAAAAAAAGAGATTTGATATTCATACCTTCATTTGTTTGTTCCACCAAAAATTACTATTTGGATGAACAAGGACAAAGGCAAGATGGCTGCCTTTGATGGATTGATTGCTTGCTTGCTTATCCTCTCAAATCTGAATTTCCACAGTTCATGTCTAAATCCAAAGTTCAAAATCTAATCTGATCGTCTAAAGTTTTTCCCCCCTCGATCCTCCAAAGTTTTTTACTTGTTCGTCCCTTCGATTGTCCTCCCCTTTCTGTGTTGTTTTTAGTCTTATTTATAGAAAATTTTGATGATTAATTAAACTTGTTTATGAAAAACTAACATTAATTAAGAAAAGGAAACCAAAACCAAATAGAATTTGGTTTCGAAAAACATTGCATTGGAAAAATTTCGCTGAAAAAAAAAACTGCTGCGGAAAAATTTTGCTGGCAAAAAAACTGCTGCGAGGATTGCCGTGGAAATTTATGAGCATTGGCGTGCTGGGCATTTCACCTGCAGGACTTTCCTGCGAGCGAAATGGCCTTGGCCATTTCACCTGCAAGATTTTCCTGCGGGCGAAATGGCCAAGGCCATTTCGTCTAAACTTTTCGGCGTTGAATTTTTTCGTCGCTGATTTTTATTTTTATTTATTTGTTTATTATTATTATTTGTTTATTTTTTATTAATTATAAAAATTAAATACTAAGACAATTATTATTAAATTAAGATAACATAAAAAATATTTTAGACTAATTAAAATATATTGGACAAGACTAGGTCAAAAATTAAGGGTCTACAGTTTGCCCCCTGCTTGAACGATCTGAGACTTTAGTAAGAGAGAGTGAAAAGCAATAAGACTTAATTTTTTTGAGATGGTTGAGGTTTTGGGTTTTGGACTCGAGAGATTTGGATACTCTATCCTAAACTAGACTTGGATACTCGATCCTAACTAGATTCAGATACTCGATCCTAAACTATATTTGGTTACTCGATCCTAAACTGGATTTGGATACTCGATCCTAAATTAGGTTGGGATACTCGATCCTAAATTAGGTTGGGATACTTGATCCTAACTTGATTTGGATACTCGATCCTAGACTAGATTTGGATACTCGTTTCTAACTGGATATATGGATACTCGATCCTAAATTGGATTGGGATACTCGATCCTAAATTGGATTGAGATACTCGATCCTAAACTGGATTTGGATACTCGATCCTAACTGGATTTGGATACTCGATCCTAAATTAGATTGGGATACTCGATCCTAAATTGGATTGGGATACTCGATCCTAAACTGGATTTGGATTGGGATACTTGATCCTAAATGGATTGGGATACTTTGACTCAAGATTGAATTTGATTTGATTGACCTTTTATCAGTTGAGGATTCTGGCTTAACTTGTTAAAAAATTCAGCTATTTTTAGTTGGCCCCCATATCTTCTCCTTGCCCCCCTGCTTGGTAAAACATTAGAAGTGAATCAAAATGTTTTGGTCAAGTATAAACTTAAAAATTGAAAAGGAGAAACTTTTCCCCATTGTAGGCTCAAACCAAAGATATGCAAGCTTTGATTGACGTTTGTATTTTGTTGTGCAGTTCTTCGCACAATCACGCATTTCTTCTCTTTGCAAAATTACTGGAGCTTTCTCAAGCAATGGGCCTTCTATGCCCCCCCTGATTTGATATATTCTTTTGATTGTTTACTTCACAGAGTGCTTGTTGTTCACCATAATAAAGAATAGACAATACAAGATAAGAAAGTGCGATGTGATATGCTTATGTATGCATGATATGCATGACTGATACTTATAGTCGTTCCATTGACCCACAGACCAAGGTGTTTAGCAGAAATGCTCTCACAGATTTCTTTCAGATGCCCATTCAGTTCTTACACTAGAATTACAGGATGCTTCACATTTATGGCTTTTATCTTCGAGATGTTGAAAATATGGGTGGTGGAGACCCCAAGTTGCAGAGTCAGGGATACATCCATTTCAAACTATGTTTCAGCATGTCAGTTGGTAGCTCCTTCATGACCTTTCCAATAATCTGTAGACCCTTAATTTTTGACCCAGTCCGGTCCAATATAATTTAATTAGTCCAAAATAATTTTTGTGTTGTCCAATATATTTTAATTAGTCCAAAATAATTTTTGTATTGTCCAATAAATTTTAATAAGTCCAAAATAATATTTATGTTATCTTAATTAAATAATATTTGCTTTAGTATTTAGTTTTTATAATTAAAAAAATAAACAAATAATAATAATAAACAAATAAATAAAAATAAAAATCGGTGGAAAATCGATGATGAAAAATTTCATCGCCAAAAAGGGGTCGGACGAAATGGCCAGCAGGCAATTTTCGCCCCCGCAGCCCGCAAGCTCCTGCGGTAACTTTTTTGCTAGCGAAATTTTTTCGCAGCAGTTTTTTTTTCACCAGCAAAATTTTTCCGACGCAATTTTTTCCATAACCAAATTGAATTTGGTTTCGGTTTCCTTTTCTTAATTAATGTTAGATTCTGCAAACAATTAAGATTAATCATCAAAATCATCTATAAATAAGACCAAAAACAACACAGAAGGGGGGGACAATGGATGAAAGGAAAATTTTAGAGGAGAATCGATCTGAGAAAACTTTGAATCGATTGCATTAGGAGAAACCTTTGGTAGTGAAATCAATCGGACTCTTTGAGAGAAGAATAAGCAACCAAACAATCAATCCATCAAAGGCAGCCATCTTGCCTTTGTTCTTGTTCATACAAGAAGTAATTTTTGGTGGAACCAACAAACAAAGGTATGAATTTCTTTATCTAATTTTTTCACAGTAGCTTCAATCATTCAATTATATTTTTTTATTTTAAAAACCTTAATTTGTTTCTATGTTTTCCAAAAATCTTAAAATTGTTGTTTCTGTTTCTTCAAAATCTTAAAACCCTAATCTACTTTCTAACTTTTCAAAACCTTAAATCGTTTCATTAATTTACCAAAACCCTAATCTGCTTTCCAATTTTCCAATACCCTAAATTGACTCCTTTTCTTTCCAAAAACCCTAAAAAATATCTTTTCTGTTTCTATAAACTTTAAATCATTTTGTTTATTTTCAAAAAACACCATAAAACTCTAAACTAGCTTTCTTCTAATTCTTTTCCAAAATTCCAAATGTTTTGTTAAATAACCAAACTCAAATTCACTTTATAGATTCTAAAAATCACATAAAGATTCATAAAACTATAAATTGTTTTTCAAATTCTAAAATCAAATACATTCTCCGAAACACTAAAAACCCTAATTCAACTTCAAAACCAAGACAGTAACCTCAAACTAGCTAACCTCAAACCCTATTTTTCTTAAACCCTAATTCCCTTAAAACCTTAAACCCTAATTTTTCTAAACCCTAATCCTTTTAACCTTAAAAACTTATAAACCTAAATATAAGCAACCAAACCTAAATATTAGAATTCAAACACAGTAAGCCTAAAAACAACAATTCAATAGCTAATAATCATAAACCTAATATTTTAAAGTGTTCCAGAATCTGCCTGCCTATCCTCCTGTAGCTCAGGACAATCTCTGATGAAATGGTCTGGCGACCCGCATTTGAAACATACTCCCGAAGTACCCCTCCACCTGCATTCACGTCCATGTGCTCTACCACAATGAACGCAAACAGGTGGAACAGACCTCTGAGCCACTGGGGTCGGTGCACTAGCCACAGAAACTATAAGTCTCAATCTCTACCTCTAACGTGGTACTGACCTAATAGGCTACCTCTGGCCCCTACTGAACCTTTAAAACTGACCTTGTCAGCCTCTCTTTACAGATGAAGACCCTACCTCAAACTAGGGTCTCCTAACTCGGGTCTCCTCCTCAGTAGTAGCTGCTGCAATAGCCTGTGCTCTCTCAACACTTCGGGTCACTTCAACAAGCTGGGAAAGATCCTAATATCGGGAACCAGCAATAATACACATAATAGAGGGCCTCAACCCCTCCTCAAATCTCCTGCACCGATAAATCTCATATGAAATAATTCCACCTGCATAATGACTTAATCGGATGAACTCTATCTCATACTCTGTCACCATCCGGCTATCCTATCTCATATTCAGAAACTCCATCTTCTTAGCATCCTTATACTCCCTCGGAGTATACTTCTGTTCAAACTCCCGCAGAAAATCACCATAAGACAAAGTCGGTGGATCATCCATGGCATGGGGAACCGTCTTCCACTAATCATACGCATCTCTCTGCAGAAGAGATCTAGCATAATCAAACTTCTCTTCATGAGTGGCTTGCAACTGGATGAATACTCTCTGAACTCTATCCAACCATTGCTCAGCTACAATAGGATCTGTAGTACCAAAGAAGTCCTCAGCTCCGAATTTCCTTAATTTATCATACTGCCTCACTGGTACTTGTGGTTGTGGCGGCGGTGGCGGCTGCTACACTGGAGCTTGCCTCAATAAATCTACCATATGCCGTAACCAAACCGACGGAATCTCATCAGCAGCGGGTCTCTCTGGCACAAGAGTAGGTGCCACAACAGTTAACTCAACCCTAGCTCCATCTCTAACCTCAACAAGAGCAACACTCTCAGCACTACCTTCTACAAACTGACGTGACTGAGATGTCATCACTACCTATATCTGCAAACACAGCAGAATACCCCATCAAAGATCAAAAACTGCCAGTGCCAATGCATGTATCTTATTTAAAAATTATATTTTAAAATCAAAATTTTCTTTTTTTTACAATTCACCTAGGTTGAGAACCTCAAACCTAGGTTCTGATACCAAAACAACTGTAACACCCCAATACCAAAACAACTCTAACACCCCCGTACCCCATATACGCACATCGCATACACCCACACAACACTAGATATACATATACCAGATAAAGGGGTGCCACAGTTCATTTTAAACAAATCAAACCAACTTTAATCTTTAATATATAATCATCATAAGTCAGTCTGAGTAAACTTAAAACATTTAACCTATATTATAAATAGTAATAGATAAAACATTCTTTTGTTAAAATACATATATATACAACATTAGTACCCAAAAGTTTATCCAAAACAGTCTGTTCAAAACATTTGTTAAATAAGCAGTGGAAAATACATATGTATATATATATATATCAAAATCAATGTTTACAAAATTATAGAATTTATACATGCTGGCAGTTTGTCTCTGATTGTGATGTCCACATCTCAACGCTGCTCTAACAATCTTAAGTCTAGACTCGACTTGGTCTAGATGAGCTCTCCGGCACAACCGGATCTACCTTGACACCTGCGCGATGAACCACAATCGTGCTAAGCAGAAAGCTTAGTGGTACAAACTTTGATTCAATATAGATCAATGCGATGCTCATGCACAATATATATGAATATATAAACTCATTGCATTATATCTCAACATGTTAATCATTTGCATCACATTTCATAATTTACATTAAAACAAATACAAACTTGGGCCCAAAAAGGATCTAATATGCTATTCAAAGTTTAGAGTTACTGCTTTGGTCCATAATCACATTCATCAAGCCCGTAGGCGATATATATATATATATATCCATGGATAATGTAACAGACCTAGTCTCTTGGACCTCAACCCGGCTAGACCCTAGGGCCCTAGTATCTTGGTCCTCAACCGGGCTAGACTGTTACTATTTTGAGGCGTACGACCCAATTTTTCACCTCAAAAACATCATATTTCATATTTTTCAGCTGGGCTCGGCTTATGACCCGGTCTTTTCAACTGTCTAGTGATTCATAGGCATGCCGCCAAACCTAGAACTCTAAAAATTGAATAACATACTAGGCACTCAATTAATTCATTTATCTCATTATCAATCTCTTTCACAATTCATTTCTCATTTCATTTCTCATAATCAAACTAGGCTCATTGCCCTAATATATCATCTTTTCTTAATTTTTCTCATTCTTCTATTTCATCTCAATATCAATTGGTTACATTATGTTTTCACATCTCATATCACCTATTTTCACATTTCTTTTCATATACAATACTTTACTCAATTGCATTGATACATCAATAAAATTCACATTATGCATATCACAACATATAACTCATTCAACAACAATGTATCAAGTAACTTAACACATTTTTAACTAAATGTGTTAAGTCCCAATGTTATATAAATGTATGCAATCATTCAAAGTTTGTACTTACCTCTAAGAACAACAACACCACTCTAACAACTCCTCTTCCAAGATAACTCTCAACACTTGAATAAAGGCAGCTCAACTCTCTTCAAAACCTAATCCAAAGGTGATCATACACACTCACTTAGAGATACACAAGAAGAAAATAAGAAAGAGAACTATCTAGGGCAAACTCTACACTTGACACGCTCAACAACACGGGGTGTCCTTGACCGTGCCCTAAACTCACAACATATAAGCTTTGACACGCTCAGTGACATGGGCGTGTCACTGGCCGTGTCAATCCTCCAACAACACAGTAGCTATGACACGCTCAGTGATATGGGCGTGTCACTGGCCGTGTCAATGCTACCACAACACAGAAGTTGTGACACGTTCAGTGACATGGGCATGTCACTGCTCATGTCACCAATCCAGAAAACAAAACCAACGACACACCCAAATACATGGCCGTGCTCTTGGGAGTGTCAGGCCAAAAACCCTAAAATCGACACCAACAAAGCCACAACCAATAATCATCTACCAATAGCCATATCAACAACACATAACTCAACCAAAACCATCTACAACTCAAAAATACTTGAGTAAACCTTAAAACAACTCAATCACAAACATTAAACACAAATACCACCACAACTCTTGTCTCTTCAATCCAAACCCAAAAATCAAAGTTACCAAGACAAAACACTTCAAACAGACCAAAATAACCATAAACACATCTACAACAACCATCCAACAAACCCAAGAACACAAACTCAAAAGAAAACCAAGAAATAAGTTGGAAACTTACCAAAAGTGAAGAAAATCCTTAAAACTCCAACTTGATCTCTTGAAATCCTTCAATCTCTTGAGCTTGGAAGCAAAAAAAATCTCTTCTCCTTTGGTTGATAAGGGTGGCCGGCCAAAGATAAGAAAAGAAGAAGATGAAGATGAAAAAAGAAGATGAAAGAAAGAAGGAAAGAAAGAAAGTCAACACTCTTCTCTTTTAACCAAACCACTTTTCCCCAAATCACTCTCCACCATACATTTTAGCAATATAATATTCAACCACTAACATCATCTTCCACTAACTTAAGTAAATCCATTTAATTAATCAAAATATCTCTTTTGACTTATAAGACCCATTGACTTGTATATATTGTTTTTATCTCCATATACATAACATATACACTTTAAATTATTTAATCCAATACAACAATTAACACTCCATAATTTTAGGGTATAGTTTGGGATATTACATAAAATAATAGGATACCCGCCAAAAGGTAGAAACATGTCCTTTACATTGGTCCAAAATATAAAAGCGATTCAAATTACATAGAACTTAATTAATGAGGTACCCACAAGGTGGAAACATACCTCTTACAACATTTGAAAATCAAAATAAATCGATAAAGATAAATAACTATTCATCATAAATAAATCATTCATCAAAGATATTAAACATCAATCAAAATATAAACATTCATCCATGATAATTTAAATAAACCAAGCATTGAACTTAAATAAATCAAAGCATATCATAAACTACATAATTAAATCTAAAAATAAAGTAAGTCTAGATACAAATTAAGGCTACTGTTTCTATTTAAGATTCTTTATTTAATGTTTAGGGTTTTGAAATTTATTGGTTTAAGCTATTGTATGTTTTAAGGGAATTAAAATGGATTAAGGTCTTATAAATTAAGAGATTGATAAGGTTCTTTGATTAACCAAATTAGGGTTTGAGTGGTAAAATCATGAAATTAGGGTTTGGGAAACATAGTTTGGGGTTTACTGTTTTTGGTTTTGAAGTTGAATTAGGGTTTTTAGTGTTTCGGAGGATGTATTTGATTTTAAAATTTAAAAAAAAAACAATTTATAGTTTTATAAAGATTTATGTGATTTTAGAAGCTGTAAGGTAAATTTAGGGATTGAATGTGTAATAAAACATTTGGGAATTTTGGAAAAAGGTGAGAAGAAAACAGTTTAGAGTTTTATGGTGTTTTTGGAAATATGTAAGATGATTTAATATTTTTGGAAACAGAAAGTATATTTTTTAGGGTTTTTGGAAATAGAAGGATCAATTTAGGGTTTCAAAGTTTTAGAAAATTGGAAAGCATAATAGGGTTTGAGGAATTAATAAAATGATTTAAGGTTTTGGAAGGTTGGGAAGTGGATTAGGGTTTTAAGATTTTGAAGAAATAGATTAGGGTTCTTAGGTTTTAGAAGAAATAGAAAAACAATTTTAGGGTTTTTGAAAATAGAGGAGAAGATTTAAGGTTCTAAGATTTAGAAAAAGTAAATTAGGGTTCTAAGGTTTTTAAAATCAAAAGAAATAATTTAATGATTCAAGCTACTGTAAAGAAAAAAAGAGATTTGATATTCATACCTTCATTTGTTTGTTCCACCAAAAATTACTATTTGGATGAACAAGGACAAAGGCAAGTTGGCTGCCTTTGATGGATTGATTGCTTGCTTGCTTATCCTCTCAAATCTGAATTTCCACAGTTCATGTCTAAATCCAAAGTTCAAAATCTAATCTGGTCGTCCAAAGTTTTTCCCCCCTCGATCCTCCAAAGTTTTTTAGTTGTTCCTCCCTTCGATTGTCCTCCCCTTTCTGTGTTGTTTTTAGTCTTATTTATAGAAAATTTTGATGATTAATTAAACTTGTTTACGAAAACTAACATTAATTAAGAAAAGGAAACCGAAACCAAATAGAATTTGGTTTCAAAAAAAATTGCATAGGAAAAATTTCGCTGAAAAAAAAAACTGCTGCGGAAAAATTTTGCTGGCAAAAAAACTGCTGCGAGGATTGCTGTGCAAAATTTACGAGCATTGGCGTGCTGGGCATTTCACCTGCAGGACTTTCCT
Source organism: Garcia nutans (assembly GCA_947685225.1). Lineage (NCBI taxonomy): Eukaryota > Viridiplantae > Streptophyta > Magnoliopsida > Malpighiales > Euphorbiaceae > Garcia > Garcia nutans. The sequence continues at coordinate 30,115,649 of CANTUV010000011.1, read as the reverse complement.
GCGAGCGAAATGGCCTTGGCCATTTCACCTGCAAGATTTTCCTGCGGGCGAAATGGCCTAAGGCCATTTCGTCCAAACTTTTCGGCGATGAATTTTTTCGTCGCTGATTTTTATTTTTATTTATTTGTTTATTATTATTATTTTTCATTTTTTATTAATTATAAAAATTAAATACTAAGACAATTATTATTAAATTAAGATAACATAAAAATATTTTAGACTAATTAAAATATATTGGACCAGACTAGGTCAAAAATTAAGGGTCTACAGTTTGCCCCCTGCTTGAACGATCTAAGACTTTAGTAAAAGAGAGTGAAAAGCAATAAGACTTATTTTTTTTGAGATGGTTGAGGTTTTCGGTTCTGGACTTGAGAGATTTGGATACTCTATCCTAAACTAGACTTGGATACTCGATCCTAATTGGATTCAGATACTCGATCCTAAACTATATTTGGATACTCGATCCTAAACTGGATTTTGATACTCGATCCTAATTTGGATTAGGTTACTTGATCTTCATTTGGATTAGGATACTTGATCCTAAATTAGGTTGGGATACTCGATCCGAACTAGATTTGGATACTCGATCCTAGACTAGATTTGGATACTCGATCCTAGACTAGATTTGGATACTCGTTCCTAACTGGATATATGGATACTCGATCCTAAATTGGATTTGGATACTCGATCCTAAATTGGATTGGGATACTCGATCCTAAACTGGATTTGGATACTCGATCCTAACTGGATTCGGATACTCGATCCTAAATTAGATTGGGATACTCGATCCTAAATTGGATTAGGATACTCGATCCTAAACTGGATTTGGATTGGGATACTCGATCCTAAATGGATTGGGATACTCTGACTCAAGATTGAATTTGATTTGATTGACCTTTTATCAGTTGAGGATTCTGGCTTAACTTGTTAAAAAATTCAGCTATTTTTAGTTGGCCCCATATCTTCTCCTTGCCCCCCTGAGTGGTAAAACATTAGAAGTGAATCAAAATGTTTTGGTCAAGTATAAACTTGAAAATTGAAAAGGAGAAACTTTTCCCCCTGTGTAGGCTCAAACCAAAGATATGCAAGCTTTGATTGACGTTTGTATTTTGTTGTGCAGTTCTTCGCACAATCACACATTTCTTCTCTTTGCAAAATTACTGGAGCTTTCTCAAGCAATGGGCCTTCTATACCCCCCCTGATTTGATATATTCTTTTGATTGTTTACTTCACAGAGTGCTTGTTGTTCACCATAATAAAGAATAGACAATACAAGATAAGAAAGTGCGATGTGATATGCTTATGTATGCATGATATGCATGAATGATACTTATAATCGTTCCATTGACCCACAGACCAAGGTGTTTAGCAGAAATGCTCTCACAGATTTCTTTCAGATGCCCATTCAGTTCTTACACTAGAATTACAGGATGCTTCACATTTATGGCTTTTATCTTCGAGATGTTGAAAATATGGGTGGTGGAGACCCCAAGTTGCAGAGTCAGGGATACATCCATTTTAAACTATGTTTCAGCATGTCAGTTGGTAGCTCCTTCATGACCTTTCCAATAATCTGTAGACCCTTAATTTTTGACCCAGTCCGGTCCAATATAATTTAATTAGTCCAAAATAATTTTTGTGTTGTCCAATATATTTTAATTAGTCCAAAATAATTTTTGTATTGTCCAATATATTTTAATAAGTCCAAAATAATATTTATGTTATCTTAATTAAATAATATTTGCTTTAGTATTTAGTTTTTATAATTAAAAAAAATAAAAAATAATAATAATAAACAAATAAAATAAATAAAAATTGGTGGAAAATCGATGATGAAAAATTTCATCGCCAAAAAGGGGTCGGACAAAATGGCCAGCAGGCAATTTTCGCCCCCGCAGCCCGCAAGCTGTTGCGGTAACTTTTTTGCTAGCGAAATTTTTCCGCAGCAGTTTTTTTTTCATCAGCAAAATTTTTCCGACGCAATTTTTTCCATAACCAAATTGAATTTGGTTTCGGTTTCCTTTTCTTAATTAATGTTAGATTCTGCAAACAATTAAGATTAATCATCAAAATCATCTATAAATAAGACCAAAAACAACACAGAAGGGGGGGACAATGGATGAAAGGAAAATTTTAGAGGAGAATCGATCTGAGAAAACTTTGAATCGATTGCATTAGGAGAAACCTTTGGTAGTGAAATCAATCGGACTCTTTGAGAGAAGAATAAGCAACCAAACAATCAATCCATCAAAGGCAGCCATCTTGCCTTTGTTCTTATTCATCCAAGAAGTAATTTTTGGTGGAACCAACAAACAAAGGTATGAATTTCTTTATCTAATTTTTTCACAGTAGCTTCAATCATTCAATTGTTTTTTTTTATTTTAAAAACCTTAATTTGTTTCTATGTTTTCCAAAAGTCTTAAAATTGTTGTTTCTGTTTCTTCAAAATCTTAAAACCCTAATCTACTTTCTAACTTTTCAAAACCTTAAATCGTTTCATTAATTTACCGAAACCCTAATCTGCTTTCCAATTTTCCAAAACCCTAAATTGACTCCTTTTCTTTCCAAAAACCCTAAAAAATATCTTTTCTGTTTCTATAAACTTTAAATCATTTTGTTTATTTTCAAAAAACACCATAAAACTCTAAACTAGCTTTCTTCTAATTCTTTTCCAAAATTCCAAATGTTTTGTTAAATAACCAAACTCAAATTCACTTTATAGATTCTAAAAATCACATAAAGATTCATAAAACTATAAATTGTTTTTCAAATTATAAAATCAAATACATTCTCCGAAACACTAAAAACCCTAATTCAACTTCAAAACCAAGACAGTAACCTCAAACTAGCTAACCTCAAACCCTATTTTTCTTAAACCCTAATTCCCTTAAAACCTTAAACCCTAATTTTTCTAAACCCTAATCCTTTTAACCTTAAAAACTTATAAACCTAAATATAAGCAACCAAACCTAAAATTATAATTCAAACACAGTAAGCCTAAAAACAACAATTCAATAGCTAATAATCATAAACCTAATATTTTAAAGTGTCCAAACCCTAATTTCACGATTTCATTCCTCAAACACTAATTTGGTTAATTAAAGAACTTTATCAACCTCTTAAAATAAAAACTTTAATCCATTTCAATTCGTTTAAAACTTACAGTAGCATAAACCTTAATATATTAAAATCCCAAAATCTTAAATATTAATTAAAAAACTTTAAATGGAAACAGTAAACGTCAAATTTGTATCTTTACTTGCTTTGATTGTGTAGTTCATTATATACTTTGATTTATTTTATATGCTTTGATTTATTTAAGTTCAATGCTTGGTTTATTTAAATCATCATGGATGAATGTTTATATTTTGATTGATGTTTAATATCTTTGTGAATGATTTATTTATGATGAATGGTTATTTACCTTTATCGATTTATCTTTTATTTCCAAGTGTTGTAAGAGGTATGTTTCCACTTTGTGGGTACCTCATTAGTTAAATATCATGTAATTTAAATTGCTTTTATATTTTAGACTAATGTAAAGGGCATGTTTCTACCTTTCGGTGGGTGTCCTATTTAGGCATGGGATGTAAGGATATGTTTCCATCCTCAGATGGGTGTCCATTTATTTGCTTTGTTTGGACATTGTTTTGATTTTTAATATATCGATGCTTTATTTTAATTATTGTGTGTAATATGGATAATATTGTTATATTTAAGAATTTTATAATATTAAGACTTGTAAAGGAGGCCGGTTCCAATGAACCGGGCGTTATGGGGGTGCTGGGCCATTTCTCACCTTCCCCACATGTACCCAACTTTTTGAACCCATTAGGGGGTTGGGGATTCCTTAGGAATCGAGTCATCCACCCCTTTCTTTTTCCCAACCCGTTCGAGTGGCAAATCCATTTTTCTCTTGACTTAGGTCCATGTTCTCTAAGGCCCCGAGCCTAAACAGTGTCGAAGTTCCAAGAACCATTCCGCAGAGAGTGGGAGCAAAAATCCCCGCTCACATAATCATTTCCTTTGCCCAATGTGTCCTTTAGAATTCGACAGTTCAACATACTCCCCTTATCTTGAAGGCTTTGTGTGACAAAAATATTTTTTTATTTTTTGAATTTTGACTTTGAAATCAAATGCTGGCTTTTCCAAATCAATGTCAATATACCTCAGGACTTGATTTTTCCAAATTAACATATCTATAACATGACAACACTAGTTACCATACTAAACTCGGGAATTATTTCTGTTTAAGCAAGAATTGTTGCTCTTCAGATAGTCACATACACATTACTTGGCCAAAGGTCTCATTTGAGTTTAAATATTGTCTATCTCATATGCATGCTCATCCAAACTATCTCCTCTAATAGACTCTATCTACCAAGAGAGATAACCAGATCTTTAATAGGGTCTATAAGGGACACGGGTTTAAATGAAGGCCATTTTGAGATTGGAGCTGGTGTGACACAAAGGACAAACCTTCACACTATAAATTTCTTGTTGGAACTTTAGACAATTGGGAGCAATCTTCCTAGACTCCAAATTCCTTCTATCTTCTTGGCATTAATCTAGATCTTGATTGAAACAGTCTTTGCCCTTGTATAAAGTTTGGTACCTAAATTTGCTTCTTTTCTTCTTCTACCTTTTCTTTCCTTTTTATTTTTCTTACTCTTCCCTTTCTTTGAGCATTTTATCATTTCGTCCTTCTTCCTTGTAGGACTTTCAAATATAGAAATTTCAAGAACTGGATGATCTTCCTCCTTTTTCTCCAATTTTGATTGAATCTTTGGTTGGGTTGGACCAATTCTAGTCAAAATGTCTTTATAAACCAAATGGAATCCTTTTGCTGCTTTAGGTAAAAGAGAACTTAGTTGGCTTTCTGAACTACCTTTTCTTTTTTCTCTTCTCTTTCTTCTTTTTTCTCTTCTCTTTTTTTTTATTCTAGCTCTAAAAGAGTTGTTTTGTTTGTACTAACTTGGGCTTCCAATAATGGATGAGTGGAGTGACATAAATCTTCTTTAACAGGGATAAATCATTTGTTACTATGATGTTGTCTTGATTTATTGGAGATATTAAGAAAACTTCAACTACCCTTATGGTCTTAAAAACTTCAACTACCCTTATGGTCTTGAAAACATCAACTACCCTTATGGTCTTGACTATTCATTCCTTTCTTTATTCTACTTGTCTCTTCATCTTAGTGATCATAAGACTTGTCAAAAGTATCACAATAGCTCAGGGTAGGTTATTGGAGTTTGTAAGCCAATGAAAAGAAAGCTAAAATTTTATGAAGGCTCAAAGGGACAACTAGGGATTGATATTTAATAGGGTGGATACTAGTTGTTGGCTAGCCAAACAATGCCTAGATCATTTCTCTCTTAAATAAGCAGAGTTCAATTTTGCCTCAAAAGTTTGTCAAAGCATGTTCGAAGATTGACTAGGACCCAGACAAAGGTAATTATGCAGGAGCCCTCTCTAAGTAAGCATACACAACTAGATGCTATAGAGCAATTTCCTCACCTAGTAAAGTCATTCGAGTCATGATGCATAAATACATTAATTCATGAATTGTCAAGATAGATTCCTCATTGGTTGAGCACCAAAATGAACAAAGACCAACAAAATTTTTGATGAAAGTAATTTATTCAAAGAAATTTAAACTTGAAAAACAAGGTTGTTCAAATTAAAGAAAGTAAAATTGAAAAGCAATATTCAAGCTAAGGAAAGTTTGTTGAGTTTAAGCTTCTTTTCCTTTCACATCTTCTATATTTCCATCTTGAAAGGATGATAAAACAAAATCTTCTTCTAATCCTTTTCCCACCATGAAGGTTTCTGGTGGAGGTACTCTTCCAAACATAGGCAAAGGATTATTCTTGGTAATGGGCTTATCCGGCTCTGGTAGCTTACCACTGTCGATTAAATCTTAGATCTCATGCCTTAGACGAGCACATTTATCTATTCCATGCCCTTGCATTTGAAGAAATTAACAAAAGGCCTCGGCATTGAAGTTTGGTGGTAGTGGATTATGTAACGGTCGAGGAGCTAATGGTTGTAACAACCCTTTCTTTTGCAGCTTGCTAAAAACCCAAGATAGAGGTTTCCCCAATTCTGAGAATTGTCTTTTATTTCCTTGACCAGTCGCATTAACATCAACTTCTTTTTGCGTGCTTTGATTGCTAGGCTGATAATTCCCTTTCTCATTCCTTTTTATTGAAAAATGATTATTCTCTCTTTCCCACTCTTCAATTTGCAGACCAGCTTGGAGAAGATCGTTGAAATCCCTTATAAGGGTGTGAGACATCCTTTCTGTAACATCCAAAATTTTTTAAAAATTTTTAATTTTTGAAATATTTGATAAAATAAATAATAATTTAAAAGGATAAATTAAATTAATTGTTTGAAATGAAAAATGAAGGGATTTTAAATGAAAAAGTAGAATATATATATGATATATATGCAAAAAAATACATAACATATATAAAAGTCAACACTTTTTAAAAGAAAATGGTATTTTGGTAATTAAATCTTATAAATTCAAAATTAATAAAATAATTCAAAAACAAATTAATTTTGAATGGAAGAGGGAAATTAGGACTTTTAATTAATTAAAAAAATAATTAAATAATTAAATATCAAATTATTTTAACATATATATATATGTGGTTAAAAAAAGATGAAAAGGAAAGAATACTAAAAATCTTCTTCTTCTTCTTCTTCTTCTTCTCAAGAATGTGGCTTCCATGGATGTTTCAAGACCAAGGATTTTTCTACTTCCATACTTCATATATTGAAGGAATTAACAAGTTTCAAGTGGATTTTTGGTGATTTCCACCAAAATTAGTAAGTTTCCATCTCTTTTCTTTGAATTCCTTGGAAATTTAGATTATGTGAGAATTAGAATTTTTATGTAGTATGTTATAATTGTTGGAATTGGTGTGTATGATGTTATTTTGGGTAGTTAACAATGATTCTAAGGTTAGATTGAAGAGATGATGGAGTTTGGTTAAAGAATGGTGAAGAGAGAGAATTTAGGGTTATGGATTTTTGGGGTTTTGAAAACATGAATTTTAATTGTACAAATTGATTCCAAATGGGTTGTTTTGATTCATAAACAAGTATTTTAAAGTCAAATATTGGATTTGGTGGTGTTGGGTTTGAGTTTGAGAATGGAAGCGGAGATTTAGGGTTTTGGAAAAGTGATTTTCCAAAGTGGTTGAATTGTGTGATTTTATTTGTTTAAGCATGTTGTTTAGTGTTAAAAGTGATGAATATTAGCTTGGAATGAGTAATGGATTGTGTTGGAATGGAAAACCTTCAATGTGGGAAGGTTATGCCATTTTTGAGATTTTGTATATAAGAGTGTATTTTTATAAAGTAAATGATTTAAATGTATAAAAATATGTTTTTAATAATATAAATAAACTTAAAACACTAATTTAATTGTAGTAGAATGGAATTCCAATGTTGAAGTAAGGAAAGGCTAAATTTTTGGAAATTTGTAGAAGTGATGTGTAATTATGATTTAATGATGGAAATGCCATTAAATGTGATACTAAATGATTATTTGCTATCACATTTGGTTTAGGCATTGAGGAAGATTGATTTGCTTCATCCAAGTGGTGAAGGGCAAGTTAGAAAGATTGGATTGAAGGTTGTTTTTAGCTTGCCTTGGGTTGCTAGTGGAGGTATGTACAAACTTTGAATATAATGTTTATATTTGCATAACATTTGGACTTAACACATTTTGGTTGAAAAATGTGTTAAGCTACTTGGTTCATTGATTGTGTATGAATAATATGCTATGACATTTGTAATGTCATAAATGTGTTAAATGCATTGTGAAAAGCCATTGATAATGGCTAATTTGTGTAACATGTGAAATGTGCATATTATGTGAAAATACCCAAAGTAATTGGGTAATGTGTTGTGAATGCAAAAATGAGATATGTGTAATAATGAAATGAATTGATATTGATAAAAATGAGAAAAGTGAGAAAAATGAGAAAGATGTGAAAAATGAGAAAAGTGAGAAAAGAAAAAGTGAAAATAAGGCAATGTGCCTAGATTGAATATGCAAAAATGAGAAAGAGATTAATAATGAGAAATATGAATAAATTGTGTGTCTAGTATGTTATTCAAATTTTAGAGTTCTGGTTTGGCCGCATTCTTATGATTGCCTACGGGCTATACGCTGGAATGGTGAAAAGACTGGGTCGTAAGCCAGGCCAGCTGATAAATATGATGTTTTTGGGGTGAAAGGACTGGAGAGTAAGCCTCAAAAACTGTAGCAGTCTAGCCGGGTTGAGGACCAAGATACCGGGGCCTAAGGGTCTAGCTGGGTTGAGGTCCAAGAGACTGAGGCTGTTACATTATCAATGGATATATATATTGCCTACGGGGCTAGACACATGGTGTCATTTTGGACCAAAGCAGTAACTCTGAAATTTGAATAGCATATTAGATCTTTTTTGGGCCCATGCTTGTCTTTATTTTACTGTGAATTATGAATTATGATACAATTGAGTAATATAATGTTATGAGTTGTGCTTATGAATTATTTGAAAAATATAAGAAAGTGGATTGACGCGACATCTATATGCATTGTGCATTTGGTATTGCATTGAGTTATATTGTTATTATCAAAGTCTGTACCACTAGGCTTCGGCTTAGCGCGATTGTTTCCATCAGGCAGGTGACAAGGTAGACCCAGTTGAGCCAGAGAGTTCTTCTAGACCAGGTCGGCTTTAGACTTGTAGTTGAGCTTGTAGAGTTGTTGTCGAGATCAAAAACGCTGCCAGCAACATGTATATATTTTTATGTTATTGTACATTTTGAGTTTTATGCATAATATATTATGTTTTGAATTTTACGTATTGTATATTATAAAGAATGTTTGAGTTAATGTATTTAAAATGGGAGAGTAAGTGTGTTTTAAATTATATATATCTATATGTATAAATGTTTGAGAAAATTGGTGAAATTGAGAAGTTATGGTTGAGAGGATGATTGGAAATTATTGGGAGTGTTTTCTTTTTGCAGGTTGAATAATTGCTAAATTTTGGGATATCCAAAATACAGACAAAACTCTGGTGAATTTTTCCTAGAGATTTATATATATATTATTTATTTTGGGTTCTTATAACAAGTAAATAATATTTATATTCTATTTAATTTTTATATATTTAGAATTTGAAATTTTAAATAGGAAATGTAAAAAAAAATTAGTAAATCCGTCTGTGACATTTTTGTACCGTATATGCGTATTTTACATATGCTAGAAATATGTTTTGTACGTATATAGGGTATAAGGGTGTTACATTTGTTTTGGTATCAGAGCCTAGGTTTGAGGTTCTCAACCTAGGTAGGGATGATAGAGAGAGAAAATGGGGGATTTGAAAAATAGTTTTTAATTGTAATACATGCATTGGCACTGGCAGTTTCTGATCTCTGATATAGTATTTTCTACTTTGTTTGCAGATATAGATAGTTATGGCGCCTCGGCCACATCAGGCTGTTAAGGGTAGTGTAGAGAGTGTAGCTCTAGATGAGGGTAGAGATGAAGCTAGAGTTGTATCTGCTGGTGAGGCATATGTTTCTGTGCCTGTGAGACCAGCAGATGATGAGGTTTCGCCTGGCTGGGTATGGCATATGGTAGAGTTTTTGAGGCAGGCTCCAATTCTACAGCCGCCACAGCCACAGCCGCAGCCGCAGTTACCGGTGAGGCAGTATGACAAACTGAGAAAGTATGGGGCTGAGGACTTTGTTGGTACTACAGACCCTGCTGTAGCAGAGCAGTGGCTAGACTGGGTTCAGAGGATATTTATTCAGTTACAGGTCAGTACAGAAGAGAAGTTTGATTATGCCAGATCTCTTCTGTAGAGAGATGCATATGATTGGTGGAAGACGATTCCACATGCTCTGGATGATTCACCAGTCCTGACCTATGATGATTTCTTGCTGGAATTTGAGCAGAAGTATACTCTGAGAGAGTATAAAGATGCAAAGAAGATGGAGTTCCTGAGTCTGAGACAGGATACTAGGATAGTGACAGAGTATGAGATCGAGTTTATCCGGTTGAGTCACTATGCTGGTGGGATTATTTCTGACGAGTTTGACAGGTGCAGGAGGTTTGAGGAGGGACTGAGACCCTCTATCATGTGCATCATTGTAGGCTCTCAGTATCAGGATTTATCCCAATTAGTTGTAGCTGCCAGAAGTGTTGAGAGGGCACAGAATCTTGCAGCAGCTGCCAGGGTTGAGGAGACCAGAGTTAGGAGACCCCAGAGTGAGGCAGGATCTTCAACAGTGAAGAGTGGCCGAGGGGAACATTTTCAAAGGTTTAGTAGGAGTCAGGGGCAGTTTGGCAGGTCAGTACTGTAGCAGAGATAGAGACAGAGACCTGCAATTTCAGTGGCTAGTGCTCCAACTCCACTGGCTCAGAGACCTAATCCACCTACTTGCATTCATTGTGGTAGAGTACACAGAGGTTTCTGCTGGTGGAGAGGTGCTTTCGGAGTGTGTTTTAGATGTGGGTCGTCAGACCATTTTATCAGAGATTGTCCCGCACCACCAGAGGTTAGGCAGGCAGATACTGCATCTTCTCGACCCAGTGTCAGAGGGGGTCGTGGTGGCAGAGATTTTATTAGAGGGGTCGCCCTAGGTTTAGTCAGAGAGGAGGCTCTACATCCGGAGGCAGTAGGGCAAATGAGGCTGGGCCATCTCAGTGGGTTTATGTGATGCAGAGGTAGCCAGATGCTTCAGCCATCATTGCGGGTACATTTTCTTTATTTGGTATTTCAATCCTTGCTCTATTAGATCCTGGATCTATGCATTCATACATAAGTGCATCCATCTTGCCTGTGTCTGAATTGCATTCTGAGTCCCTAGGATTTGATGTCTTGGTGACAAATCCTTTAGGGCATAGTGTTGTGGTGAGCAGGGTGCACCGAGATAGTCCAGTTGTTGTTCAAGATGAGGTGTTTCTCAATGACCTGATTGAAATGCCTTTTAGGGAATATGATCTGATTTTGGGCATGGATTGGTTATCCAAGCATGGGGTTGTGGAAGACTGTCAGAAGAAATGTGTTACTTTGAGAACACGGGATGGTAGGGATGTTATAGTATCTAGTGAGCAGAGGTATCTTTCATCTATGATTGTTTCAGCTGTTTCAGCTGGGAGAATGATTCGGAAGGGATGTGAGGGTTATTTTGCTCATGTTGTAGATACTAGAGTACTGGGATCCCTGCTTGAAAGTATACCCACAGTTGTCGAGTTTCCAGATGTTTTCCTTGATGAGTTGCCAAGGGTACCTCCTGAGAGAGAAGTGGAGTTTGGTATCAATTTGTTGCCTAGTACCACTCCTATCTCTATTACCCCTTATAGGATGGCACCTGCTGAGTTGAGAGAGTTGAAGGTGCAGTTGCAGGAGTTATTGGATAAAGGGTTTATCCGCCCTAGTGTGTCCCCGTGGGGAGCGCCTGTGTTGTTTGTGAAGAAGAAGGATGGCACCATGAGATTGTGTATTGATTATAGGCAGTTGAATAAGGTGACCATCAAGAACAAGTATCCTTTGCCTCGGATAGATAATCTCTTTGATCAGTTGAAGGGAGCAGCAGTATTCTCTAAGATTGATCTGAGATCAGGGTACCATCAGTTGAGAGTCAGAGATGTGGATGTACCCAAGATAGCTTTTCGTACGAGGTATGGGCATTATGAGTTTCTGGTGATGCCCTTTGGATTGATGAATGCACCAGCAGCTTTTATGGATTTGATGAACAGGGTATTCATACCATATTTAGATCAGTTTGTGGTGGTCTTCTGTAACACCCCATCTTAGCCTACGTTTTTAGACCAAGATGGACTGTTACATTTAGTGGTATCAGAGCCAGGTTACATCTTCATTGATGACATTTTGGTGTATTCGCGTAATGAGGAGGATCATGATAGACATTTGCGGATCGTATTGCAGACTATGAGAGAGAAGCAGTTGTATGCTAAACTGTCTAAGTGTGAGTTCTGGCTTGATCAGGTAGCTTTTCTTGGTCATGTGGTTTCCGCAGAGGGTATTAGAGTTGACCCGAGTAAAATTGAGGCTATCTTAAATTGGAGTCCACCAAAAACTGTGACAGAGGTTAGAAGTTTTCTGGGATTGGCAGGCTATTATCGTCGGTTTGTGAAGGGTTTTACTATAATAGCTACACCACTCACCAGATTACTTTGGAAAGGAGTTAAATTTGTGTGGACAGATCAGTGTCAGGCATGTTTTAAGCAGCTGAGGGAGATGTTGACTCAAGCTCCTGTCCTTACCCTGCCTGTGGAAGGTAAACCATATGTGATATATAGTGATTCTTCACACAATGGTTTAGGTTGTGTTTTGATGCAGGAGGGTAGAGTCATTGCTTATGCCTCTCGACAATTGAAACCACATGAGCTGAATTATCCAACGTATGATTTGGAATTAGCAGCAATAGTCTTTGCCTTGAAGATTTGGCGGCATTGTTTGTATGGGGAAAAGTGTTTCATTTATAGAGATCACAAGAATTTGAAATACCTGGGTGTTCAGAGAGAGTTGAATCTTCGGCAGAGGTGGTGGTTAGAGTTGATTAAAGACTATGACTATTTGATTGATTATCATCCTGGTAAGGCAAATTTTGTTGCTGATGCCTTGAGTCGAAAATCTTTGGCAGGTTTGACTGCTTATTCGCTCTCGTTGCTTGATGAGTTGAGAGCATTGCATGCTAGATTTGAGTCTTCTGATGATGGTGCTTTGATGGCTCAGTTGCAGTTGAGGCCAGTCTTGTTAGATCATATTAGGGAGGCTCAATTAGCAGATGAGAGAATTCAAAAAATTATGCTGGTTTGTCTGAAAGGGGAAAGTCGAGACTTTTATGTGAGGGATGACGGCAGTCTATGGTATAGAGATAGATTGTGTATTCCTGATGATGCAGAATTGAAAAGAATGATATTAGAGGAAGCACATCAGTAACTTTTTGCTATGCACCCTGGGAGTACCAAGATGTATCAAGACTTAAAGTGACATTATTGGTTGTCAGATATGAAGAGGGACATAGAAGAGTTTGTATCCAGATGTCTCACTTGCCAGAAAGTGAAGGCTGAGCACCAAGTTCCTTCAGGATTTCTCCAACCTTTATCATTGCCAGAGTGGAAATGGAAGCGAGTGACAATGGATTTTGTGACTGGACTACCTTTAACTCAGAAGAAGCATGATGTAATCTGGGTGATAGTTGATCGGATGACGAAGACAGCTCATTTTCTTCCAGTTCGGATGGATTATTCTCTTGAGAGATTGGCTGAACTGTATATTAATAAGATAGTCAAGTTGCATGGAGTCCCAGTTTCTTTGGTGTCGGATCGAGATCCCCAGTTTACTTTGAGGTTTTGGAAGAGTTTGCATAATGCTCTAGGTTCTCAATTGCATTTTAGTACTGCTTTCCATCATCAGACAGATGGACAGTCAGAGAGAGTGATACAGATTCTGGAGAATATGTTGAGGAGCTGTATCATTGATTTTGTTGGGAATTGGGACATATTTTTGCCATTAATTGAATTTGCTTATAACAATAGTCATCAGTTGAGTATTGGGATGACTCCTTATGAGGCTTTATATGGCAGGAGATGCAGGACACCTTTGTGTTGGGATGAAGTTGGAGAAGGTAAACTGGTTGGTCCCGATTTGATTAAGGAAACAGAGGAGAAAGTAAAGGTGATTCGAGGTCATTTGAAAACAGCTTTAGACCGATAAAAATCTTATTCAAATTTAAAGAGAAGAGACATAGAGTTCAGTATGGGATATAAAGTGTTTCTGAAGGTGTCTCTATGGAAGAAGATTTTGAGATTTGGCCGCAAAGGGAAGTTGAGTCCTCATTTCATAGGACCATATGAGGTGTTGGAGAGAGTTGGTCCAGTGGCTTATAAACTAGCTTTGCCTCCTAAGTTAGATCGAATACATAATGTTTTTCATGTCTCGATGCTTTAGAGATATAGGTTTGACCCATCTCATATCTTGTCAGTGGAGTCCATTGAGGTGAGTCCAGATCTAACTTACGAGGAAGAACCAGTGGCGATTTTGGCACGAGAGGTTAAAGAATTGAGGAATAAGAGGGTGCCACTTGTGAAAGTTCTTTGGAGGAATCATGCCACTAAGGAGGCGACATGGGAAAGTGAGCAGGCGATGCAGAGTCAGTTTCCCCATTTGTTCCCGACTTGAGGACAGGTAATTTCGGGGACGAAATTTATTTTAGGGGGAGAGAATTGTAACATCCAAAATTTTTTAAAAATTTCTAATTTTTGGAAAATTTGATAAAATAAATTATAATTTAAAAGGATAAATTAAATTAATAGTTTAAAATGAAAAATGAAGAGATTTTAAATGAAAAAGTGGAATATATATATATATATGATATATATGCAAAATATACATAACATATATAAAAGTCAACACTTTTTAAAAGAAAAGGGTATTTTAGTAATTAAATCTTATAAATTCAAAATTAATAAAATAATTCAAAAACAAATTGATTTTGAATGGAAGAGGGAAATTAGGACTTTTAATTTATTAAAAAAATAATTAAATATTAAATTATTTTAATATATATATATATGTGGTTAAAAAAAAAGATGAAAAGGAAAGAATACTAAAAATCTTCTTCTTCTTCTTCTTCTTCTTCTCAAGAACGTGGCTTCCATGGATGTTTGAAGAACAAGGATTTTACTTCTTCCATAGTCCATAAATTGAAGGAATTAACAAGTTTCAAGTGGATTTTTGGTGATTTCCACCAAAATTAGTAAGTTTCCATTTCTTTTCTTTGAATTCCTTGGAAATTTAGATTATGTGAGAATTAGAATTTTTATGTAGTATGTTATAATTGTTGGAATTGGTGTGTATGATGTTATTTTGGGTAGTTAACAATGATTCTAAGGTTAGATTGAAGAGATGATGGAGTTTGGTTAAAGAATGGTGAAGAGAGAGAATTTAGGGTTATGGATTTTTGGGGTTTTGAAAACTTGAATTTTAATTGTGCAAATTGATTCCAAATGAGTTGTTTTGATTCATAAACAAGTATTTTAAAGTCAAATATTGGATTTGGTGGTGTTGGGTTGGAGTTTGAGAATGGAAGCGGATATTTAGGGTTTTGGAAAAGTAATTTTCCAAAGTGGTTGAATTGTGTGATTTTATTTGTTTAAGCATGTTGTTTAGTGTTAAAAGTGATGAATATTAGCTTGGAATGAGTAATGGATTGTGTTGGAATGGAAAACCTTCATTGTGGGAAGGTTATGCCATTTTTGAGATTTTGTATATAAGAGTGTATTTTTATAAAGTAAATGATTTAAATGTATAAAAATATGTTTTTAAAAATATAAATAAACTTAAAACACTAATTTAATTGTAGTAGAATGGAATTCCAATGTTGAAGTAAGGAAAGGCTAAATTTTTGGAAATTTGTAGAAGTGATGTGTAATTATGATTTAATGTTGGAAATGCCATTAAATGTGATACTAAATGATTATTTGCTATCACATTTGGTTTAGGCATTGAGGAAGATTGATTTACTTCATCCAAGTGGTGAAGGGCAAGTTAGAAAGATTGGATTGAAGGTTGTTTTTAGCTTGCCTTGGGTTGCTAGTGGAGGTATGTACAAACTTTGAATATAATGTTTATATTTGCATAACATTTGGACTTAACACATTTTGGTTGAAAAATGTGTTAAGCTACTTGGTTCATTGATTGTGTATGAATAATATACTATGACATTTCTAATGTTATATATGTTTTAAATGCATTGTGAAAAAGCCATTGATAATGGCTAATTTGTGTAACATGTGAAATACGCATATTATGTGAAAATACCCAAAGTAAATTGGGTAATATGTTGTAAATGCAAAAATGAGATATGTGTAATAATGAAATGAATTGATATTGATAAAAATGAGAAAAGTGAGAAAAATGACAAAGATGTGAAAAATGAGAAAAGTGAGAAAATAAAATTTTAAAATAAGGCAATGTGCCTAGATTGAATATGCAAAAATGAGAAAGAGATTAATAATGAGAAATATGAATAAATTGTGTGCCTAGTATGTTATTCAATTTGTAGAGTTCTGGGTTTGGCGGCATGCCTATGATTACCTACGGGCTATACGCTGGAATGGTGAAAAAACTGGGTCGTATGCCATGCCAGCTGATAAATATGATGTTTTTGGGGTGAAAAGACTGGGTCGTAAGCCTCAAAAACTGTAGCAGTCTAGCCGGGTTGAGGACCAAGATACTGGGGCCTAAGGGTCTAGCCGGGTTGAAGTCCATGAGACTGGGGCTGTTATATTATCCATGGATATATATATTGCCTACGGGGCTAAACACATGGTGTGATTATGGACCAAAGCAGTAACTCTGAAATTTGAATAGCATATTAGATCCTTTTTGGGCCATGCTTGTCTTTATTTTACTGTGAATTATGATACAATTGAGTAATATAATGTTATGAGTTGTGCTTATGAATTATTTAAAAAATATAACAAAGTGGATTGATGTGACATCTATATGCATTGTGCATTTGGTATTGCATTGAATTATATTGTTATTATCAAAGTTTGTACCACTAGGCTTCGGCTTAGCACGATTGTTTCCATCGCGCAGGTGA
Source organism: Garcia nutans (assembly GCA_947685225.1). Classification (NCBI taxonomy): domain Eukaryota; kingdom Viridiplantae; phylum Streptophyta; class Magnoliopsida; order Malpighiales; family Euphorbiaceae; genus Garcia; species Garcia nutans. The sequence continues at coordinate 30,098,993 of CANTUV010000011.1, read as the reverse complement.
TAGGGTAGACCCAGTTGAGCTAGAGAGTTCTTCTAGACCAGGTCGGGTCTAGACTTGTAGTTGAACTTGTAGAGTTGCTATCGAGATCAGAAATACCGCCAGCAACATGTATATATTTTTATGTTATTGTACTTTTTGAGTTTTATGCATAATATATTATGTTTTGAATTTTACGTATTGTATATTATAAAGAATGTTTGGGTCAATGTATTTGAAATGGGAGAGCAAGTGTGTTTTACATTAAATATGTCTATATGTATAAATGTTTGAGAAAATTGGTGAAATTGAGAAGTATGGTTGAGAGGGTGATTGGAAATTATTGGGAGTGTTTTCTTTTTGCAGGTTGAGTAATTGCTAAATTTTGGGATATCCAAAATACAGACAAAACTCTGGCGACTTTTTTCCAGAGATTTTTATATATATTATTTATTTTGGGTTCTTATAACAAGTAAATAATGTTTATATTCTATTTAATTTTTATATATTTAGAATTTGAAATTTTAAATTGGAAATGTAAAAAAAAATTAGTAAATCCTTCTGTGACATTTTTGTACCGTATATGCGTATTTTACATATGCTAGAAATATGTTTTGTACGTATATAGGGTATAAGGGTGTTACACTTTCACAGAGATTAGGCAGGACACCTCTCACGATCATCCTTATTTGATCAGATTCATCAGGCCTCTTCTTGAGCAAAGCAGCCTTATTTCTCCACCTTTTCACATAGTCCACAAAATTCTCATTTGGCCTTTGTCTAATGGACTCAACTTCCATTAAGGTAACTTTCAACTCGACATTATACCCATATTGCTGGATGAAGGCCTTGTATAGCAAATCCCAACTCTTTTGCGTTCCATCATCTAAGATATTGAACCAATTTTGGACAACAGGGTCCAACGAGAGCATGAAGTACCTTAGGGTTTGAGCCTTAGTAGCTCGGGTGGACTGCATAGGAAGTGATATATTACTTCACATGGAGATGAGGATTTTCGGTTCCATCAAACTTCGCGAAAAATGGCATCTTGAACTTGTACGGAACTTCTTCACCTAGCTTAAATAATTTGTCAACTTCGGACACTTCTTCGGTTTTTAGTTTCTTCTCAAATTTCTTTTCTAAGTCCGCAATCACCTTTTCAACATCAGAAGTTTCGGTTTTCTCCATAGCTGATCTTTCAACAATCTTCGGTTCTTTTTTCTTCTCTTAAGCATCTTGGTAGTATTGAGCCCAATCATCATCATCATCAATGATCACCTTTTCATCATCAAAAACCACTTCACCAACTTTGGTCTTCCCTTTGTCCCTTGGCTTCTTAGTGCTACCAGATGCTTCGGCATGATTTTTCAAAATTGCAGTCAATTGGTTCTTCATGGTCTCATCTAGGGCCTCTTTTATTCCTTCCATTTTGGCATTGAGGGCTTCATCCACCATTCTTTGAATTTGTTCAGGCTCCATTGTTTTTGGTGAGCAAGTGATTGAGTCGTTGCTAGATTCTTCGTCTCTGGCGTAGGTCGGATTGTTGTAAGCTTTTGAATTGTCATTATCCAAGGCTGTGAGCTAGAGAGGATCAATGATATGAGATGCAAATGTATGCACAAAAAATCAACAAACAAGGATAATTAGGATGCTCCTTCCAACCTTATAACATCTACACACGAATGACGAGTCTCTTTTCCTAGGTATATGGTTAACAAAATACCAACATGGGGTACCTTATTTTCAAATCTTTCCCTCAGATGTTTTTATATTTTCAAAAATGGAAATCAACTTATGATAATTCCTATTAATTAGGTTTTAATCCATTTAACTAACAATTGTAGCTTTTTTGCTATATTGGATTAAAACGAAATTAAGATGTTTATTATAGATAGATTTCTCAATAAAAATCAACTCACCATTTCACCAATACTTCTCAATTTCTCCATATTTTCTCAAAATACTTATATATAGATATATCAATTAACAACACATATAAAATCTCAGCTGAACAAATTATTCAAAACATTCATTACAATTTACATTATATGCTTCAAAAAACATATCATAACATATATAATATCAAAATACATTGTAATATCAAATATCTACATGCTGGCAACTGGCTCTGATCTTGATATACCCAAAAATAACTCTTCAAGCTCAATAAATACAAACTGAAACCCGACCAGGTCTAGTAGAACTCTCTAGCACTACCAAATCATCCATGACAATAGCGCGACGAATTATATTCGCGCTAAGCCGAAGCTTAGTAGTACAAACATTGATAATAACAATAAAACTCAATGCAATGCCAATGCACAATGCATATAGATGTCACATCATTCTACTTTCATATATTTTTCAAATATTTCATAATCACAACTCATAACATTATATTACTCAATTGTATCACAATTCATAAATCACATTAAAAAAAAAAGACAAGCATGGGGCCCAAAAAGGATTTAATATGCTATTCAAATTTCAGAGTTACTGCTTTGGTCCATAATGACACCATGTGTCTAGCCCCGTAGGCAATATATCCATGGATAATGTAACAGCCCCAATCTCTTGCATCTCAACCCAGCCAGACCCTTAGGCCCCAATATCTTGGTCCTCAACCCGGCTAGACTACTACAGTTTTTGAGGCTTATGACCCAGTCTTTTTACCGCAAAAACATCATATTTATCTGCTGGCTTGGTTTACGATCCAGTCTTTTAACCATTCCAGTGTTTAAAAATTGAATAACATACTAGGCACATAATTTATTCATCTTTCTCATTATCAAATTTTTTCATAATTCATTTATCAAAACTTTTCTCATTTTCTCATGATCAAACTAGGCACATTGCCTTATTATATCATCTTTTTCTCACTTTTTTTTCATTTTTTCATTTTTCTCATTGTTAATCTCTTTCTCATTGTCACATATTCAATCTAGGCACATTCCTTTATTTTCAAAATTTTTTTTCTCAGTTTTCTCATTTTTCACATCTTTCTCAATTTTCTCATGTTTCTCATTTTTTCTCATTTTTATCAATATCAATTCATTTCATTATTCCACATATCTCATTTTCTCATTCACAACACATTACCCAATTACATTGGGTATTTTCACATAATATACATATTTCACATTCTACACAATTTACCCATTATCATTGGCTTTTCACAATGCATTTAATGCATATATGACATTACAAATGTCATAGCACATTATTCATACTCAATCAATGAACCAAGTAACTTAACACATTTTCCAACCAAAATGTGTTAAGCCCAAATGTCATGCAAATATAAATAATATATTCAAAGTTTGTACATACCTTCACTAGCAACCCAAAGCAAGCTTAGCACTACTTCTAATCCTATCCTTCCAACTTTCCCTTCACCACTTGGATGAAGCAAATCAACCTCCTTCAATGCTAATTAAAAAGGAAAATCTTAAAAATCCACTTGAAACTTTGTAAATATTTCAATTAAATGAGTTTGGAAGAAGCAAATCCCTCTCTTGAAGCCCTAAAAGTCGGCCTTGAAGGAAAGAAAAAGAAGAAGATGAAAAACATGATTTTCTCTTTCCTCCCACTCACATTTTCAACCTTTTATATATATTATTATTTTAATATATTTTTAATTAATTAATTAATTAATTAAAACCCCAAAATATTATCTTCCATCCACTACTATAAAGAAAAAAGAGATTAGATATTCATACTTTCATTTGTTGGTTCCACCAAAAATTGCTTTTTGGATGAACAAGAACAAAGGCAAGATGGTTGCCTTTGATGGATTGATTGCTTGGTTGCTTATTCTTCTCTCAAAAAGTTCGATTGTTTTCACTGCCAAAAGTTTTAAAGTCTGATCTCCACAGTTTTTTAGTTGTTCCTCCCCTCGATTGTCCTCCCTTCATTCTCCTCCTCATTCTTGTTGTTTTTAGTCTTATTTATAGAAAATTTTGATGATTAATCTTAATTGTTTACAGAATTTATCATTAATAAGGAAAAGGAAACCAAAACCAAATAGAATTTGGTTTCGAAAAAAATTACGTCGGAATAATTTTGCTGGCAAAAAAAAAACTACTGCGGAAAAATTTCGCTGGCAAAAAAAACTGCTGCGGGCTGCTGCGACGACTGGCAAGTGAAAAACTGCAAGGGCGGGCTGCAGTCCATTTCTTCCAATAATGTTTTTTGGGGACGAAAACTTCCGTCACCGATTTTTATTTTTGTTTTTATTTATTATTTATTATTATTAATTTTCATTTTTATTAATTATAAAAACTAAATACTAAGACAAATATTATTCAATTAAGATAACACAAAAAATTATTTTGGACTAATTAAAATATATTGGACCAGACTGGGTAAAAAATTAAGGGTCTACACATAGTCCACAAAATTCTCATTTGGCCTTTGTCTAATGGATTTAACTTCCACTAAGGTAACTTCCATCTTGACATTGAATCCATATTGTTGGATGAAGGTCTTGTATAGCAGATACCAACTCTTTTGTGTGCCATCATCTAAGGTATTGAACAAATTTTGGAAAATAGGGTCCAATGAGAGCATGAAGTACCTTAGAGTTTGAGCCTTAGTAGCTCGGGCAGACTGCATAGCAATGATATACTACTTCACATGGAGGTGAGGATTTTCTGTTCCATCAAACTTTTGCAAAGGATGGCATCTTGAACTTGTACGAAACTTCTTTGTCTAACTTAAACAGTTTGTCGATCTCGAACATCTCTTCGGTTTTCAGTTTCTTCTCAAATTTTTTTTCTAGGTCAGCAACCATCTTCTCAACATCTGAAGTTTCAGTTTTCTCCACAGCTGATCTTTCAACAACCTTTGACTCTTTCTTCTTGTCTTGAGGATCTTGGAAGTATTGTGCCCAGTCGTCATCATCATCAACGATCACCTTATCATCATCAAAAACCACATCACCAACTTTAGCCTTCCCCTTGTCCTTTGGCTTCTTGGTGCTAGCAGATGCTTCAGCATTGTTTCCTAAAATTACAGCCAATTGGTTCTTCATGGTCTTAGCCAGGGTCTCCTTTAGTTCTTTCATTTTAGCATTGAGTTTGTCGTTCACCATTCTTTGAATTTGTTTAGGCTCCATTGCTTTTGGTGAAAAAAGTGATTGAGTCGATGTTAGATTCTTCGTCTCCGGAATATGTCAGATTGTCATAAGCTTTTGAACTATCGTAATCCAGGGTTGTAAGCTAGAAGGGATCAATGATATGAGATGCAAATGTATGTATGCATGCATTCATGCACAAACAATAGATAAGTAGAACATCCCTTCCAACCTTATAACTTCCACACATGGATGTCGAGTCTCTTTTCCTAGGTATATGGTTAACAAAATACCAACATGGGGTATCTTTCCCTCGAACGTTTCAACCAATAGTTATATTTTCAAAAATGAAAATAAGTTCATGATAATTTCTATTAATTAGGCTTTAATCCATTCAACCAACTAAAGTAGTTGTTATGCTATATTGGATTAAAACTAAATTAAGAGATTTATTATAAATAGATTTCTCACTTGAACAAAAATAACTAATGATTCAAGCCAAAAACAAGCCCATGATTAATAACTCTTAGTATAAACTTGGCTCACAATTGATTTTTGGTATTTCATAAATGACCTAAATATTTGTAAGCTCTTTAAAAATGTTATGAAAATAATTTTGTTTCTAAGCCCATTGTAAAAAGATTTTAGAAAAAATGGATTTTGGGCTTTGTATTTTTGTCATGAGAAAAGAATTTTTTATTTTATTTTTGAAAAGTTTTATATCCAAAGACCATCTTGAAAAAAATTTGAAAATAACTTTGGTCTTTTGGACTTTAAAGAAAAATTTATTTTCAGCTTACAATGTACTTAGGTCATATTAGAAAAAGAACAAACTAAATAAGTTATGATTTAAACCAAAATAAATTAATCATAGTCAAACAACAAGCATTTGGGGTAAAAACCTAAGGAAAGTAACTAGGCCAACTACATGAGCTTTAGTCTTTGGGTTAAAAGGCTTAGGTTCCCATAGCAAGTATATACCAAAAGGTACAAGGCTATGAGACGTTATGCCATGTTCGATCTCCATTCCTTGAGTGAAAGTATGGTATCCCTTACATAGCACAACACGGGAAACATGGGCATCCTAACTAACGCACACAATCCTACCTAAATGATGCAATGGATAATATCATGATAAGAAAGAATAAAATAATATAAAGACCATTTATCCCTAGTGGAGTTGCCACTGGGAGCGGGGATTTTTGCCCCCACTTCTGGTGGAATGGTTCTTGCAACTTCGGCACTGTTTAGGCTTGGGGCCTTAGAGAAATGGGCCTAAGCTAGGAGAAAAATAAGTTGCCACCCCGACGGGCCAGGAAAAAGAAAGGGGTGGATGACTCAATTCCTAAGGAATCCGCAACCCTCTAATGGGTTTGAAAAGTTGGGTACGTGTGGAGAAGGTGAGAAATGGTCCAGCACCCCCAGAAATCCTGGTTCATTGGAACCAGTCTCCGTTGTAGGTCTTAATATTATAAAATTTTTAAGTATAACAATATTATCCATATTACATGCAACAATTAAAATAAAGCATCATTATATTAAAATCAAAGCAATGTCCAAATAAAATAAATAAATGGACAGCCATCCAAAGATGGAAACATGTTCTTACATCGTCCATGTCTAAAACTAAATAGGACACCCACCGAAAGGTGAAAACATGTCCTTTACATTGGTCCAAAATATAAAAACAATTTAAATTACATGATGCTTAATACATGGGGTACCTAACATATGGAAACATACATCTTACAAGGTTTTGAAATCAAAACAAATTAATAAAAGTAAACATCCATTCATCATAAATAAATCATTCATCAAAGACATCAAACATCAATCAAAATATATAATAAACATTTATCCAATTTAAATAAAACAATAAGCATATAACTTTAGGGGTACATGCATCAATTAGGGTTTCTTGGGCTTTATGTTTAACAATTAGGGTTTTGCATATACTAGTTTAATTAGTTGAGAAACATTTTAAAGAAATAACATGGCTACTGTATGTTTGAATAAAAAGATTAGATTTAAAATAAATTAGGGTTTGAATCTAAATAATGGATGTTTTGGATTTAGGGTTTTGGAAGTTGTAAAAAAATAATATTAAAATTTAGGGTTGTAGACCCTTAATTTTTGACCCAGTCCGGTCTAATATATTTTATTTAGTCCAAAATAATTTTTGTATTGTCCAATATATTTTAATTGGTCCAAAATAATTTTTGTTGTCTTAATAAAATAATTTTTGCTTAAGTATCTAATTTTTATTAATAAAAATAAAAATCAAAAATAAAAATCAAAAAATAAAAATAAAAATAAAAAAAAATCGGCGACGAAAAAATCATCGCCGAAAACCAGAGCGGGACGATGGCCGTGGGCCATTTTGTACCTCATACCATTGTTTTTGGTGAGCAGTGATTGAGTCGTTGCTAGATACTTAATTTTCGGCGTAGGTCGGATTGTTGTAAGCTTTTGAACTGTCGTAATCCAGGGCTGTGAGCCAAAAAGAATTAATGATATGAGGTACAAATGTATGCATGTATGCATGTATGCACAAACAATTATCAAACAAGGACAAATAGGACGCTCCTTCCAACCTTATAACAACCACACACGAATGGCGAGTCTCTTTTCCTAGGTATATGGTTAACAAAATACCAACATGGGGTACCTTGTTTTCAGATAATTCTCTCGGACGTTTTTAACCAATAGTTATATTTTCGAAAATGAAAATCAACTTATGATAATTCCCATTAATCTGGTTTTAATCCATTCAACCAACTAAAGTAGCTTTTATGCTATATTGGATTAAAATTAAATTAAGAGATTTATTATAAATAGATTTGACACTTGAACAAAAATGACTAATGATTCAAGCCAAAAACAAGCCCATGATTAATAACTCTTAGTATAAACTAGGCTCACAATTGATTTTTGGTATTTCATAAATGACCTAAATATTTGTAAGCTCTTTAAAAAGGTTATGAAAATAATTTTGTTTCTAAGCCCATTGTAAAAAGATTTTAGAAAAAAGGGATTTTGGACTTTCTATTTTGGTCATGAGAAAAGAATTTTTTATTTTATTTTTGAGAAGTTTTATATCCAAAGGCCTTCTTGAAAAAATTTGAAAATAGCTTTGGTCTTTTGGACTTTTAAAGAAAAATTTATTTTGAGATTACAATGTACTTAGGTCATATTAGAAAAAGAACAAACTAAATAAGTTACGATTTAAACCAAGATAAATTAACCATAGTCAAACAATAAGCATTTAGGGTAAAAACCTAAGGAAAGTAACTAGGCCAACTACATGAGCTTTAGTCTTTGTCTTAAAAGTGTTGCGCTCAGATTAAGTACTACTACAAAGCGTCACTCGCAAGTATACTAGGTAGCAGTAGCAAAGGTGATCGCCTCAAGGTCGTTTTCCTCAAGAAGGTGTGGTTCGTAATAGCTTGATTAACAAATTATTTAAATGTGGGAGTTTATTGTGTTGGAATTGTGCGAGAATAATTTAAACCTAAGATTAAGGAGTGTAGGGTTGGTGTGTGATGGGTGTACAAGATCAAATTGATTCTTGGGAAGGTGCCTAGAGTCATAGGTCCATTCAATCAAAGCTCAATTCTCAATTATCCATTAACATAACCTTGTAATTAATTTATTCCTTAAGGTTAATTAGTCAATTACCAATCCATTAGTTCTCACATTCATGAATTAACAATGACCAATTCTTTTACATTACCAAATTAATAAACCCTAGAACTTATATTTTTAATTTATTCATAGGGTGGTCAATTATATAGTTTCGATATCGAATTTCACCTCTCGGTCCATCATCCAATATTTAAAGATCAATTGGTAGCTAATCTATCAACCTAGCATTTAATACAATACAATCAACCAATCAACAAGGAACATCAATGGAAATATCAAATCAAGACATTCAACCAAATATACTACAAACCCTAGGCATGGGTATTTAGCTCATCATCATCAATTTAACACATTTATTCAACTCAATATAAAACAAATACAAATTGTCCATTGCAATATCAATCTCTTAATACAACAACAACAATAAGAATGAATTAAAAGAGAGAATAGAAAAATCCCTTGTGAAGATGCCAAGAGTAGGATTGCTAGTCTTCCTCCTAGCTCCACTTTGATATTTGATGAAGAACTCAAGCCCTCCTCAATGGTTGATTACCCTTTGCAATATGGAATGGAGCTTTCTCAAGTCACCAAACCTTTGGATGGAGCTTTCTCAAGTCACCAACCCTTCAATTGATTTTACCTTTGGAAGAAGGAATGGAGCTTTCTCAAGTCACCAAACCTTTCAATGAAGCTTCTTCAACCTTCAAGAGCTTGTTAACCCAATTTATCCCAAAGAACCTCAAAGATCTTATCAATGGAAGATGGAGAAGGTGGAGAGGATGGAAATGGAGATGAAGATCAAGGGACAAGGGAGAGTGTCACTCTCTCCCTCTCCCACGTTTTTGTAGAAATTGTTCAAGAACAAAGAAAGAACCAAGAACTCCCTCCAATTTCCCTCTTCTTCTCTTTTTAATTCATTCAAAATACACACCATGCCTTCCAACTCACACCATTTCACTTTTTTCCCCACTATTTCTTTGTTTAGTATTTCTTTCGGCAAGCACAAGGCCTTGTCTCCCACTTTGTCCCCCACTTCGTGTAGAAAAATTCAAGTGTTTTAGGTGTGACATGGCCAAGCCAAGAGTGGCTTGGCCGTGTCTCTTATTTTTCTTTGGGACACGGCCAAGCCATCTGGTCGTGTCCTTCACTGAGCTTTTTCTTTCTTTCTTTTTCTTTCTTTTCTTTTGGTCTCAGGGGATGACACGGCCAAGCTTGTGGCCGTGTCATGTGGGTGTGTTTGCTTCTGCTTCTTTTCTTTCCTTCTTTGCTTGCTCCTTTGTCTTGTTGGCATGAGATGGGACACGGCCAAGCTTGCTGGCTGTGTCATGTGACGGCCAACACGGCCAAGCTAGTGTGCTTCTTTTCCTTCTCTTATTTTGCTTAAGATGGGACACGGCCAAGCTTTCTCTTGGCTTGGCCGTGTCACTGAGTGTGTCTTCTTCCGTTTCTTCATTTTTTCTCTTTCTTTGCTTTGTTCTTTGTTTTGCTCTTTGAATGAGACACGGCCAGAGGCTTGGTCGTGTCTCATGGCCGTGTCAAGCTCTGCCAACTTCATTCTTTGAGGGACACGGCCAAGCTAGTTTTGGTTTGGCCATGTCTTGCTTGGTTCATGCTTTTCTTGCACTGTTTTAATCTTCCAAGGGTGTTTTTGCACTTAAACCTAAAAACAACACTTTAAACACACTTAAAACAAAAATTAATCAAAACATTAACTAAAACACAAATAAAAACTAGTACAAAAGTGATATAATCAAATACCCCACACTTAATTCCTTGCTTGTCCCCAAGCAAGGCTAAAATCAAAACACACTAACAAGATAAATTTTGTTAAGTTCAAGAGTTATAAAGATGCATCAAGACTTCCCTATCCCTAAATCTGCAATCAATATCGAATCAAACAAAATCGACACCTATGCAATTAAGTGGTTTTCCATGCATAACCAATGTTGTCACTCCCTCACCAACTCTTACAAGTGTTTGATCATGGTGGTGTTTAAACTCATAACATTCAATGAAAGATTATTTCCATAGGCTTGCTTATCAATCAAATCTCCACCATAAAATTACAATCAAGCATCAATCAAAAGGTCTTTATTGGGTTGTAATGGGGCTAATGTAAAGGCATGGCATTAAGGAAATGTGAGCTTAATCATTAAGTTCAAGAGCACTTTAAGAATGAAGTACCCGATCATATACATAACCCATCAATCCCGAAACACCTTACTCACATCTACCCCTTGGCATTAAAGAGCTTTGTAGGGGAGCTCACTTATTAAATCTTGTAATGATACATTCCAACCCTTTCAACAAGAATAACAATTATTCTTATTATTATGTATATATATATATTTTTATTTTTCTCTTTTTCTTTTTTTGCTTTGCAATCTCAAACCTACTAATTTTAACCCCACACTTAATTTAATACAACACTCGGTCATAAACGATCTTAAAATGCTCTTAACCTAATGAAAGGGTAAGAGTTAACACAACAAGGTTCAAGCTAATGGTGTTGTGAAAAAGAAAGGAAAGGAAAATTAAAATAGGCTCAAAATTGGCTAACTAATGTTGAATATAGGATTGGTCTTTTTAAGCCAAAGTGGGTTCTCCTAATTGCCTTAATCATCTTGATGCCTAATTGAAATTTTTATGTAATCTTAAAATGTATGTCAAAGCAAGTTCTAGCAAATCATCAATCAAAGATGTTCACCCACAAAAAGAATAATAAGTTGATGGCTCAATTACTTACTAGGTTAAAGAGCAATGCTAGGAAAAACCAACAAAATTGACAATAAGCACCAATTCTACTCAATTCTCAAATTCATGCTTCAAAAATTCAAATGTCATCTATCAACAATTTTTATAATAATTGAACTTTTCAAAACTCATTTATTCAATGAAAAACAAGAAAAACATTAACTAACTTAAACAAAAACAAGTTAAAAGTAAAAACACAAAAACACAAAATGCAATTAAAAGTAAAAATATAAAACACAAAATGCACCCCACACTTAAAGATTCACATTGCCCTCAATGTGAGCATGCATACTACGGAGAGGGTTTAGATGAAACCTGATTTCCATCGTTCCCATATGCAATGTACAATGCTCCTTCCACCCATAATGCAATTGTCGCTCATGTCTGCAGGGATGGATAGCATACTTCTGAAGGATACCCGATGTATTACTAAGCCTAAGTAGCATTATTTGAAAACATGTGAAGGTCATCTTAGGGTAATCCTCCAGTGCAATAGGAACTTTATGCAACATGGTTTTATCCGTTGTATGCTCTTCTTCACCACCAAGAGTAGAAGAGATGATTTTTGGGGACTCTTTAAGTTCAACCAATCATCCACTTTTACAATGTCAAGTCCCATCTCAACAACCTCAGCATCTAAAATTAGCTTACACTCCTCAATTTCTAAATTGGGCATTTCATGCTCTTCTCCTAAGGTCATAGTCATCCCAATCTTATTTTCACTATCTCCTTGGGAGTGCATATTATAGATGTCAGGAAGTTGCTTACCTTGCTCCTCATCCTTCAAGCTACATGGAAATGGATTTGGTGGCCTATTAGGATTGGAAGATTCATACAACTTTGGTGAGGTTGATGCCTCCAAATTCTCCTTTTTTTTATTGGCTCAACTCCTCAATGTTGGATTGTATTTCCTCGCCAATATCTTCTTGATTAGTGCCTGCATCCAAAGAATCACAAATTTTGTTATATATTACCTATTCACTCCTCAAATTTGTGATTACCTTGGTTTGCTCCAATTGGCTAGGAAATTCCTCTTCTTGGTGTGCTTGGAGTTGATGTGCCAGTTGCTCAACTTGCATTTCCACCCTCTTCAATGATTCCTCCAAAGAATCAAACCTCTCATTGCTTCCTTCCTCATTTTCTGTGCTAATTTGAAGGTAAGCATTCAAATCATCTTCCACTATGGATTTCTCGAATTGATCTTAGTTCTGTGCACTGATTTGAATGAAGGCATTCAAACTATCTTCCAAAGTGGGTTCCTTAATTTTATCTTGATTTTGTGCGCTAGTTTGAATGAAGGCATTCAAACTATCTTCAAGTGTAGGTGTCTTAAGGTAATCTTGGTTTGAAAATTGTCCTTGAATGTAAGGACCTCCTTGGTAGGGTTGAAAAATTTTTTGAGGTGGAATGTGCTGCCAATTTTCCCATGAAAAATTTGGTTGGCTTCCCCAACTTGGGTTGTAAGGATTGGAATATTGGTCATTTCTGCCCATTTGCTGGAAACGGTCCAAATCATCTTCTTCCTCTTGCCATTCTTGGAATCGTGCAAAACTGAATGAGCATATATTTGCACTGTGTCCTGCATTGCCACATGCTGCACATATCTCTTGGCATGGCATAGGTGCTCTTCCTCTTGCATTTAGCACCTTAAGTTGATTCGTCAATTCTGCTAATTGCCATGCCATTTCAGACTCATTGTTCCTATCAAAAACTCCCCGGTGCCTTGAAAAATGCATCTTTACAAAAGGCACTTAGCAACTTAAAGAAAACAAACAAATAATTAAATTGAAAGAAAATCAACAAAACAAACAAACAATTCAAAGAAAACGAACAAACAATCAAATAAAAAAATCAAACTATTACTACTACGACAACCCTCCTCGGCAGCGGCGCCAAAAACTTGTTGCGCTCGGATTAAGTACTACTACAAAGCGTCACTCACAATTATACGAGGTAGCTGTAGCAAAGGTGATCGCCTCAAGGTTATTTCCTCAAGAAGGTGTGGTTCGTAATAGCTTGATTAACAAATTATTTAAATGTGGGAGTTTATTGTGTTGGAATTGTGCGAGAATAATTTAAACCTAAGATTAAGGTGTGTAGGGTTGGTGTGTGATGGGTGTACAAGATCAAATCGATTCTTGGGAAGGTGCCTAGAGTCATAGGTCCATTCAATCAAAGCTCATTTCTCAATTATCCATTAACATAACCTTGTAATTAATTTGTTCCTTAAGGTTAATTAGTCAATTACAAATCCATTAGTTCTCACATTCATGAATTAACAATGACCAATTCTTTTACATTACCAAATTAATAAACCCTAGAACTTATATTTCTAATTTACTCATAGGGTGGTCTATTATATAGTTCCGATATCGGATTTCACCTCTCGGTCCGTCATCCAATATTCAAAGATCAATAGGTAGCTAATCTATCAACCTAGCATTTAATACAATACAATCAACCAATCAACAAGGAACATCAATGGAAATATCAATCAAGACATTCAACCAAATATACTACAAATCCTAGGCATGGGTATTTAGCTCATCATCATCAATTTAACACATTTATTCAACTCAATATAAAACAAATACAAATTGTCCATTGCAATATCAATCTCTTAATACAACAACAACAATAAGAATGAATTAAAAGAGAGAATAGAAAAACCCCTTGTGAAGATGCCAAGAGTAGGATTGCTAGTCTTCCTCCTGGCTCCACTTTGATATTTGATGAAGAACTCAAGCCCTGCTCAATGGTTGATTCCCCTTTGCAATATGGAATGGAGCTTTCTCAAGTCACCAAACCTTTGGATGGAGCTTTCTCAAGTCACCAACCCTTCAATTGATTTTGCCTTTGGAAGATGGAATGGAGCTTTCTCAAGTCACCAAACCTTTCAATGAAGCTTCTTCAACCTTCAAGAGCTTGTTAACCCAATTTATCCCAAAGAACCTCAAAGATCTTATCAATGGAAGATGGAGAAAGTGGAGAGGATGGAAATGGAGATGAAGATGAAGGGACAAGGGAGAGTGTCAGTCTCTCCCTCTCCCACATTTTTGTAGAAATTGTTCAAGAATAAAGAAAGAACCAAGAACTCCCTCCAATTTCCCTCTTCTTCTCTTTTTAATTCATTCAAAATACACACCCATGCCTTCCAACTCACACCATTTCACTTTGTTCCCCACTATTTCTTTGTTTAGTATTTCTTTTGGCAAGCATAAGGCCTTGTCTCCCACTTTGTCCCCCACTTCGTGTAGAAAAATTCAAGTGTTTTAGGTGTGACACGGCCAAGCCAAGAGTGGTTTGGCTGTGTCTCTTGTTTTTCTTTGGAACACGGCCAAGCCATCTGGCCATGTCCTTCACTGAGCTTTTTCTTTCTTTCTTTTTCTTTCTTTTCTTTTGGTCTCAAGGGATGACACAGCCAAGCTTATGGCCGTGTCATGTGAAGGACATGTTTATATTTTAAGACCAATGTAAAGGACATGTTTCTACCTTTCGGTGGGTGTCCTATTAGCTTAGGCATGGATGATGTAAGGGCATGTTTCCACTTCGGATGGGTGTCCATTTATTTATTTTGCTTGGACGTTGTTTTGATTTTAATATAATGATGCTTTATTTCAATTGTTGCATGTAATATGGATAATATTGTTATACTTAAGAATTTTATAATATTAAGACCTGTAAAGGAGGCCAGTTCCAATGAACCAGGCGTTGTGGGGGTGCTGGGCCATTTCTCACCTTCCCCACACGTACCCAACTTTTTGAACCCATTAGGGGGTTGGGGATTCCTTAGGAATCGAGTCATCCACCCCTTTCTTTTTCCTGGCCCATTCGGGTGGCGACTCCATTTCTCCGGACTTTGGTCCGTGTTCTCTAAGGCCCCGAGCCTAAACAGTGCCGAAGTCGCAAGAACCATTCCACCAGGAGTGGGGGCAAAAATCCCCGCTCACAGTGGCGACTCCACTGGGGATAAGAGAAGTTGAATTTGTTGGTCTTTATATTATTCTATTCTTTCTTATAATGATATTATCCATTGCATCATATTAGATTGCATTGTGTGCGTGAGTTAGGATGCCCGTGTTACCCGTGTTGTGTTATGTAAGGGACACCATACTTTCACTCAAGGGATGGAGATCGAGCATGGCATAACCACTCATAGCCTCATACAATTTGGTATATACTTGCTATGGGAACCTAAGCCGTTTTACCCAAAGACTAAAGCTCATGTAATTGGCCTAGTTACTTTTCTTAGTTTTTACCCCTAATGCATGTTGTTTGACTATGGTTAATTTATCTTGGCTTAAATCATGGCTTATTTGGTTTGTTCTTTTTCTAATATCAACTAAGTATATTGTAAGCTAAAAATAAATTTTTCTTTAAAATCCAAAAGACCAAAGCTATTTTCAAATTTTTTCAAGATGGTCTTTGGACCTAAAATTTACCCAAATAAATCAAAAATTATCTGGCTAATGGCCCAAATACTAAGCCCAAAACCATTTTTTCTAAAATCTTTTTACAATGGTCTTAAAAACAAAATTATTTTCATTCAACGTTTTCTTACAAAGAGCTTGCAAAATATTTAGGTCAATTATGAAATACCAAAAATAAATTATAAGCCCAGTTTATACTAAGAATAAATTAACCATGGGCTTGTTTTTGGCATGAACCATTAGTTACTCTTGTTCAAGTGAGAAGTCTATTTATAATAAATCTCTTAATTTAGTTTTAATCCAATATAGCATAAAAGCTGTAATATCCTAAAGTATACCCTAAAAGTGTTGGGATTACTGTTGTAATTGGATTCAATGTGTGTATTGAAGGAAAGAGAAAAGAAGAAGAAAGTCAAAAGGAATTGTGTGTGGTGGAGATTTAATGGTATAATTGCTATTATTGTTATTATTATTGTTATTGTTGTTATTATTATTATTATTGTTATTGTTATTATTATTATTATTATTATTATTATTATTATATATGAGATAAGAACGAAGGAAGGGAGGAGAACCTTCTTTCTTTCTTCTTCTTCTGTTCTTCTTCTTCGTGGACAAGAGAGCACGAGAGAGAGAGAGAGAGCACGAGAGAGAGAAATGTGATCTTCATCAAAATTTCTTAAGGATTTTAAGAGTATTGAAGATGAAAATGAAGATTTGGCAAGCTATACAAGTAAGTACATATTTCTTGAATGAATTTTATTGATTATATATATATATAGGTATATATCTTCTTGTTTTGATTTCTTTTGGATTGAGGTTATGTTTGGTATGATTGGTGGGTAAAAGGAGGATAACAAGAGATTTAAGTATGTAAATGTGTGGAATTGATATCTAAGTGATGATTAGTTGAGAAAATTGTGAGAAAAATGATGAAATGTTGATTTGGGGTTTGGTTTGGATGAATTTTGAGTGTTTGGTCTTTAAATTATTGTAGGACACGGCCAAGTTATGAGAGACACGGCCAAGTTAGGGCAAATTTGGCCGTGTTGGATGAGTTTTGGAGAGACACGGCCACTGGCTTGGCCGTGTCCCTTGCCTGTGTTTGTTACTGTCTGATTTATGTTGAGAGACACGGCCGTGTCCCTTGCCCGTGTCTGGTACTGGATTGTTATGTTGAGAGACACGGCCACTGGCTTGGCCGTGTCCATTGCCCGTGTTTGCTACTGCTTGAATTGGTGTTGAGTGACACGGCCACAAGCTTGGCCGTGTCCCTTGGGCGTGTTTGCTACTGGATGATTGTATTGAGAGACACGGCCACAAGCTTGGCCGTGTCCCTTGAGGGTGTTTGTTATTGTGTTTGTTATTTGGTTTTCATACATTGTTGGATCTTCAAATGTCTTTTGTACCTAAACACACTTAAACCAATAATGATCCAACCAAATGTATATGGAAGATTCTAAGTCCTTGAATAAGGTAAATTGTTATGTATGAATATATCAATGATGATATAGGAAATGTGAAAGATATAGTGATCAATGAAAAAGTATGTGCAATGTCATTGATTATGTATACTTGAGTGATGAATTGAATTGATCAATTTGATTTGATGATAATGTTGATATTATATGAACCATGTGATGTTTTATGTATTGTAAATATTATGAATTGTATTGTGCTATATGTAGATTGATGATGCATATGAAGAATGATATGTTGGGTACAACGTGGAATATCATGAGATCATTGATGATGAATTACCTTAATGTTATGATTGAGGCTTGTTTGCCTAATTGATGATATAAATGTACATTTGAATATTGAAGATTGAAGTGTTATATTGTGAAATGAAATGTAAAGCCATTGTGATTGGCTATGATGATGCAATTGAAAGAAATAAGGCATGTTTGCCTAAATGATGAGGAGAATTGAGAATGGAAATGATAATGAAATAATAAATGAATTGTGTGACTAATGTGTTATTCCATTTTCAGAGTTTGTTGTTGGTGGCATGCCTATTAGTAACAATCTCTTGAAGTTAGGTTGGATTTGATCCTTGAAGCCAAGTTGGGTTGAAGTTTAACATGTTTTACTCCCCTTGAAGCTTGGTTGGGTCTAATCCTTGAAGCCTAATTGAGATGTTACAACCCTTGAAGCTAGGTTGGGTTTGGTTCTTGAAGCCAAGTTGGGTTGATACTTAGCATGCTTTGTTCCCCTTGAAGCTTGGTTGAGCCTAATCCTTGAAGCCTAGTTGGGTCTATGATAATGATAAATGTTGTTGTCCCAAGATGGCAACCAAGAGGGGGGGTGAATTGGTTTTCACAAGAAGTAATGACAATTTAAAAAACTCAACAAACAAGAAATGCGGAATATAGAGTTGGTTGAGTAATTGAAGAAAGAAAGAACACACAAGATTTATAGTGGTTCGGATTTACTTCAATCCTACATCCACTTCCTTAACAACTTGTTAAGGTTCCACTAATCTTTGAAGTTTTTACAAGCTCACTTCTAACTTTGGTGTTTTCACAAGTTCACACCTAACTTCACAAGTGTTTTTCTTAGGCTCACACTTACAACCCAAACAAGAGTTTTACAAGGCTCACTCTCACAACCTAACAAGAGTTTTACTAGGCTCACTCTCACAACCCAAGTGTTTCCCAAGCTTACACTCAAACTTATACAATGGTGTTTTCAATGCTAACACCTAACATTCATAACAATTCAAATACAAGTTTAAGTAAAAGAAAATTTGTTGCTTGGCTATGAAAATCTTTTCTCAATATTGTCTCACCTTTTTTTTTTTTCATAGAAACTTTGTATTTATAGCCAATGTGGTCTTACTAGCCGTTATTGATGTTGAGAATAAAGTCTTGGCAGATTAGACCTCTTTACTTAAACTGTCCGAAGCACTTCGCGGTCGCCCTTCATACAAGGATGGTCGCGCTCATGCTTCAAGCGGTCGTCCTTTTAACCAGGGACGGTCGCTACTTTTAAAAAATCTTCAACGGTCGAATTTTAGTGCTCTGCAGCTGGAATCTTGCCCATGATGTGTTTGTCGGACCGTTTCTTGCCCATGCTGTGTTTGTCGGGACGGTCGCGCATCACAAAGTGCGGTCGCCCTTTTTTGAATACTGAAGTGGGATTACAACGGTCATGTCACGTGTCATTTTCTGACAGGGCAAAAGAGATGTCCACCTTAATTTGAATCTCGCGGTCGCCCGTGGTAGCATTTCGCGGTCGAACTCATATTCTCGCATCGAACTTCTGGACGCACCTGAGGACGCGAACACTACTGTCTCTTTGAGCAATTTCTTTTTGAATTGTTGGGCGGTCGCGACTTTGAATGGGGCGGTCGCTAAAGTGGTTAGCGAGGTCGAGTCATTCACCGTTCTTGTCACCGCGAATCTTACTGTGATTGTAATGATTTAAATTCCTTGAGTAGCGGTTGTGCACATATTTGGCCGGTCGCTATTCTGTAGGAGCGGTCGCGACTGAGGTCGAACTTCTGACCGCGAAACCTACTGTGACAAGGTTTCATTCTGTAATTACTTGGAGCGGTCGTATTAAGGTGAGGTGCGACCGCGATAAATGTTCTGTTCACCTTTAATTGAAATAACCTAATCCTGCAACAAGATTTCTCAAACACAAGTTAAATAGATCATCCATTTGAGTTGTCAAGGATCAAAATTAAGATCATTTGTCTAACAATCTCCCCCATTTTGACTTTGACAATTCAAATGGAATGATGAGAAAAATAATAAGTCTAAAATGCTCCCCCTTAACATATGCAACAATCATGGTTAAGAGCATTGTGATCCCTTAACATATGCAACAATCATGGTTAAGAGCATTGTGATTATTAGTTTATCTTGGTGCAAATGTTATTGTTTGAATGCATACATTTCTCCCCCATAAACATTTCTCCCTTATTGCAAATATTCAACATGTATACTTGTTTCTCCCATTATTGTTCTTATCTTTGGTTTCCTTTATTGGTTCAACATGTATACTTGTTTCTCCCATTATTGTTCTTATCTTTGGTTTCCTCTATTGGTTCATTCCATTGGTTCTTCTCTCCCCCATTGTCATAGGCAAAATGAAACAATTGTTAAGCAAAATTATTAACTAAACAATGAAAGGGAAAGTACCAAATTATATATATTAAAATTGGAGGAAAGTACAAAGCAGAAAGTGCAAAGCAGAAAACATATGAAAATGCAAACAAACTAAAGCTAACCAAGATAAGGTCTCTCTTGGTTGTGTTCATTCCTTTCTGGCTTTAGATTCCTTTTCAAAAGAGGTTTCAATGGAAATTTCTCTCCAGAAATCAGAGAGTGTTGGGTTTGAGAAGATTTGGTCATTGTAGGAGGTTATACCTTCAGAAGGGAAGTTCCAAATGTTGCCAAATCCTTCTAGGGTTAAGGAATGATAATGATCAAAGAGCTTAAATCTTACCTCGTACCAACCTAGAGCAGAGTTTGCACTCTTTTCTATTTGAAGAGACATCAGAAATTCTTTGCTAAGACTGGAGTAGCCTACCTCTTCTGGAAAGACAAATTTTTCCCATCCAAGGACATCCAACAATCTTTCAATTTCGTCCTTGATGCCCAAAGCAGACAGCATCCCACCAAAAGGAGATTTGGTGCCTTCAACTTTCTTTTTCTTAAGCATGGCATACCTAATGTCTTCCTCAGTGGTTTGGTGATGAGGTTTGTGAATTTTTTCACCCCTTTTTGATTGTGGAGGAGATGGAGGTTCAACAACAGGTTCTCTAATGGTGATTCCTGGAACTCTCTTAGCTTGTCCCTTTATTTTGGAAGTGGTTTTTCTTTTGGGAGCCATTAGAATAGAAGAAACAGATGAGAGCAGGAAAACAGAGGTTGATTTGAGAAGCAGATGAGTTGAGAAGATTTTAGGGTTTTAGATTGTTTTCAGAAGCAAAATATCCAAGAAATTTGATGTAACTTACTTTTAAATAGATGGAGTTAAGAAAATAGCCGTTTTTTGACTGTTGGATATTAAGAGTTGCGACCTGTCACACAGCCAACGGTTATAAATTTTCGAGCAGAGTGTACAGGGTGCGGTCGCGGATTGAAGATAGTGCGATCGCTACTTATGGTCTAGCGACCATTATCAAGATAAGTATGCTCGCGAGAGAAGAAAGTAACTGTAACGGTCGAAACTATTCAAATTGGTGCGGCCGCGCACAAATTTTCTCGACCGCGCACAGGGATTTTTATTGAATGAAACTGGCAGACGAAATAGCGATCGCGAAATAACACTGGAGCGACCGCGATAAAAAAAATGAAAATTTCAAGGAAAGATGGAATGACATTTCTAATGTGTTAAAGAATTAACTGCATGCACATAGAAACTTCATTGGAAGATAATTAATTCAAAGTTATTCCATCAATCATTCCTAAATTGAGTTTTATGAAGTTAAGTCTATCTTCATTCAAGGGTTTTGTAAAGACATCAGCAAGTTGATTTTCTGTATCTATGAATTCTAAGGTTATATTCTGATTTTGTACATTTTCTCTTAAGAAATGATGTCTAATATCTATGTGTTTGGATCTAGAATGTTGGATAGGATTCTTAGACAAATTGATAGCACTAGTGTTGTCACATTTAATGGAGATATTGTTAAACACTTTACCATAGTCAAGCAATTGTTGTTTCATCCATAATACTTGTGTGCAACAAAAACATGCTGCAACATATTCTGCTTCCGTTGTGGATAAAGCAACCGATGCTTGTTTCTTACTATGCCAAGAAACTAGACAATTACCAAGAAAGTGACATGCTCCTGTTGTGCTTTTCCTATCTAAGATGCTACCAGCATAATCTGCATCTGAAAATCCTATAATATGAAATGATGTATTCTTAGGATACCAAAGTCCTAAATGCATTGTACCACTCAAATATTTCAAGATTCTTTTAGTGGCATTCAAGTGTGATTCTTTAGGACAGGTTTGAAATCTAGCACATAGACATACACTATACATTATATCAGGCCTAGAAGCAGTTAAGTAAAGTAGTGATCCGATGATACCTCGATATTTCTTCTCATCTACTGCTTTACCATTATCATCTTTACCTAATTTCAATGATGTGCTCATAGGAGTTTTGCTAGTTTTGCAGCCATCCATTCCAAATTTCTTGATGAGTTCTTTTGTATATTTGGATTGGTTGATGAAGATCCCATCTTTACATTGCTTGACTTGCAGTCCAAGGAAAAACTTGAGTTCACCCATCATGCTCATTTCAAATTCCCTAGTCATACAAGAAGCAAATTCTTTGCACAAGGCTTCATTAGTAGCTCCAAATATTATGTCATCCACATAAATTTGTACAATCAAAATGTTGTGCTTATCCTTTTTAACAAAAAGTGTTGTGTCTACTTTTCCTTTTGAAAAACCATTTTCAAGCAAATATGCACTAAGTTTATCATACCAAGCTCTAGGTGCTTGCTTTAATCCATATAAAGCTTTGGTAAGTTTGAAAACATGATCAGGAAATTTGTAGTTTTCAAAACCAGGAGGTTGTTCAACATAAACTTCTTCATTTATGAGTCCATTTAGAAATGCACTTTTAACATCCATTTGATAAAGCTTAAAATTCATATGACATGCAAAAGCAAGTAATATTCTAATAGCTTCCAATCTAGCTACGGGGGCAAAGGTTTCATCATAGTCAATACCTTCTTCTTGATTATAACCTTTGGCTACCAATCTTGCTTTATTTCTAATGATGTGACCATTTTCATCAAGCTTATTCCTATAAACCCATTTGCATCCTATTGTAGAATGATCTATAGGTCTAGGAGTAAGTTGCCAAACATTATTTCTTTCAAATTGATTAAGTTCATCTTGCATTGCAGTTATCCAATTTTCATCATTTAAAGCTTCCTCAACATTTTTTGGTTCAATTTGAGAAACAAAAGCAAAATTAACATCAACGTGATTAATTTTAGATCTAGTAGTTACTCCCTTTGATGTTTCTCCAATGATGAGTTCCTTTGGATGATCTTTCTTGTATTGCCAATCCTTAGGAAGATCTTGAGACTCTTCTTCAAGTTGATTGATCTTTGGAACATCAATAGATTCAAGAGGTTCAAGAGTACCTGCAGGGTCATTGAAAGAAATACCTTTCTTTTGATCAAGTTTAGATGATTCATCAAATACAACATGCATTGATTCTTCTATAACTAGAGTTTTCATGTTAAATACCCTATATGCTTTGCTATATGATGAATATCCTAAGAATATGCCTTCATCTGATTTGGATGAGAATTTTCCAAGATTATCCTTGGTATTCAATATGAAGCATTTGCATCCAAATACTCTAAAATATCCAATTCTGGGTATTCTTCCATTCCATAGCTCATAAGAAGTTTTATTAGTTAAATGCCTTTTATAAACACGATTTGCAATGTAACAAGCTGTATTAACGGCTTCCGCCCAAAAATAAGATGGTAAATCATATTCGTTGAGCATTGTTCTAGCCATTTCAATTAAAGTTCTATTTTTCCTTTCAACTACACCATTTTGCTGTGGAGTTCTAGGAGCAGAAAAATTGTGTGAAATGCCAATTTCATTGCAAAAGTTTTCAAAGTTTTCATTTTCAAATTCTTTGCCATGATCACTTCTAATAGATGTGATCACATATCCTTTTTCATTTTGAACTCTTTTTGCAAAGGTTTTGAAGTAATTAAAGGTTTCATTCTTTTGAGCTAAGAAATTAACCCATGTGAATCTAGAGTAGTCATCAACAAGAACAAATGCATATGATTTGCCTCCTAAGCTTGTAACTCTATTTGGTCCAAACAAATCTAAATGAATGAGCTCTAAAGGTCTAGAGGTGCTTATAACACTCTTTGATTTAAATGAGCTTTTATGTTGCTTACCATGTTGACAAGGTTCACAAATTCTATCTTTTTCATATTTTATCTTAGGTAAGCCATCAACTAAGTTCTCATTACAAATATATTTCAATTGATCCATACCAGCATGTCCTAGTCTTCTATGCCATAACCATGCATCATTATTAGTGGACATTAAACATGTATGATTTGAATGTATGCTGACATTGTAAGTGTTGTTTGTTCTAGTGCCTTTAAATATGATAATACCATTTGAATTCGTGATCTTGCATTCTTTGGAATCAAACTTGACAAAGTATGCTTTATCACAAAGTTGACTAACACTTAGCAGGTTATGTTTCAAACCATCAACAAGCCATACATCTTCAATTAAATCCTTACCAATAGAACCAATGGAGCCAACACCAAGAATTTTACCTTTAGCATTGTTTCCAAAAGTTACGTTACCTCCATGTTTATAGGTAATACTTGTAAAGAGCTTTGCATTTCCAGTCATATGCCTTGAGCATCCACTATCCACAAGCCATGTGCTTTCATTGGTAGTAGATTTTAGGCATACCTGCAAGACAATTTTGATCATCTTCTTTTAGGTACCCACATATAGTTGGGTCCTTGATGGTTAGTAGAAAGAGTGCCTTCTAAATTGAGATGAGCTTTTCTTATATAACAATTGAAATTTTTGTGACCAAATTTCATGCAATATGTGCATTGCCATGGTATCCTATGCTTCTGCATTTTTCTTTTTGCATTATACATACAACTACAAGTATGTGATTTCTTTTGTACAGGTTTAGTGAACAACAATGCATAATTATTTTTGGCTTTATTTCCTAGTGAACCATAAGAAGTTCTTTTAGATTTGGTGCAAGCATCTTTGATATGAACATCAGAAATTTTAGTTGTAGATGCTTTCACAAATGTTGGTTTGCTAGGTGCAATGTTGGTTGAGCCATTGAATCCTAATCCATATTTCAAGGAAGGTGATCTTTGATTATTAATTAATGTGTTCAATGCTTCCTTTCCTTTATGAAATCTGGAAATTGATTCTTTTAGTTCTTTTAGTTCATGCTTCAATGCCTCATTCTCTTTAATCACTTTTTCTAAGTCATGTGAGCTTTTATTTAATTCTCCTATTGTATTCAGTAAGTGTTCATTTGAGGTTTTCAATTCTAAGGTAGAGTTCTTTAAGCATATAAAATCCTTTTCTAACTTAGAGTTTTTCTCTTTATAGAGCATCATTTTAGAGAAATATTTTTCTATTTTAGAATTCATGTGCTCAATCAAGTCACTATCATCTATATCATTTATATCATCATGTGCTACAAGATCAAAAGATTGAGTACTTACCTCATTGGAGTCATCTTCAATAGCCATGAGACAAAGATTTGCAATTCCTTCCTCTTCTTCTTCTTCACTTGAGGAAGAGTCATCCCATGTGGCTTTGAGAGACTTTTTCTTTTCTTTATCCCATTTCCTTTTGTTCTTTAATTTGTAGCAATCCGACTTGATGTGACCGGTTTTTCCACATTCATAGCATTTTACTTCATTTTTCTTTTCTTTATCTTTGAAGGAGAATTTAGGAGGTGTACCTTTGTTTGCTTGTAATCTTTTCTTCCTTTTCCATTCGTTCATTCTTTTTGAGAACATTGCCATTTCATCTTCATCATCAGTACCTTCACTGCTTGAGCTCTCAACTTCTTTGATTGCTTTGAGTGCAATTGGTTTTCTCTTTTCTTTCTCACCTTGATCTTCTTCTTTTTCACTGTGCAGCTCAAAAGTGAGTAATTTACCAACTAGCTCGTCGGTTCTTAATGTGCTGAGATCATGAGCTTCTTCTATGGATGATACTTTGGATTCAAAGTTCTTTCTAGCTCTTAGTGCTCTCAAGATTTTACTGTTTACATCACCTTGATCATATACCTTGCCATACTTCTTTAGTTCATTGACAATTGCAAGTAAGCGATTGGTCATGTCGGTGACATTTTCATTTGGTTTCATCTTGAATAGCTCATACTCATGAACATGCATTTGTTTCTTGGTAAATCTTACCTGAGTTGTACCTTCATGGTAGTTTTCAAGTGTTTTCCAAATGCAATGTGCACAAGTTAAATGTTGAACTCTTCCACCTTCTTCTCTTGAAATGGAGTTCATCAAGATGGAAGCAGCTCTATTGTTCTTGAATCGATCTCTGATATTGCTAGTTGACCATTGAGCTTTGGGAAGAGGAACTTGAATACCGTCAACTTCATGAGTAGGAGATTTCCACTCATTTTCCACGAAATCCCATAGTTCAATCCCTTCACTGTCTAGAAACAAATACATTTTGTGTTTCCAGTATGAATAATCCGTTCCATCAAAGTAGGGTCTAAGAATAGAGTTAAGATTTCCATGAGAGCTTGATGAAGAAGAAGTTGCCATTGTGGATCAGATTTCACAATTAAGTTTAAGAAATCTCAGAGCTCTGACACCAATTGTTGTCCCAAGATGGCAACCAAGAGGGGGGGTGAATTGGTTTTCACAAGAAGTAATGACAATTTAAAAAACTCAACAAACAAGAAATGCGGAATATAGAGTTGGTTGAGTAATTGAAGAAAGAAAGAACACACAAGATTTATAGTGGTTCGGATTTACTTCAATCCTACATCCACTTCCTTAACAACTTGTTAAGGTTCCACTAATCTTTGAAGTTTTTACAAGCTCACTTCTAACTTTGGTGTTTTCACAAGTTCACACCTAACTTCACAAGTGTTTTTCTTAGGCTCACACTTACAACCCAAACAAGAGTTTTACAAGGCTCACTCTCACAACCTAACAAGAGTTTTACTAGGCTCACTCTCACAACCCAAGTGTTTCCCAAGCTTACACTCAAACTTATACAATGGTGTTTTCAATGCTAACACCTAACATTCATAACAATTCAAATACAAGTTTAAGTAAAAGAAAATTTGTTGCTTGGCTATGAAAATCTTTTCTCAATATTGTCTCACCTTTTTTTTTTTTCATAGAAACTTTGTATTTATAGCCAATGTGGTCTTACTAGCCGTTATTGATGTTGAGAATAAAGTCTTGGCAGATTAGACCTCTTTACTTAAACTGTCCGAAGCACTTCGCGGTCGCCCTTCATACAAGGATGGTCGCGCTCATGCTTCAAGCGGTCGTCCTTTTAACCAGGGACGGTCGCTACTTTTAAAAAATCTTCAACGGTCGAATTTTAGTGCTCTGCAGCTGGAATCTTGCCCATGATGTGTTTGTCGGACCGTTTCTTGCCCATGCTGTGTTTGTCGGGACGGTCGCGCATCACAAAGTGCGGTCGCCCTTTTTTGAATACTGAAGTGGGATTACAACGGTCATGTCACGTGTCATTTTCTGACAGGGCAAAAGAGATGTCCACCTTAATTTGAATCTCGCGGTCGCCCGTGGTAGCATTTCGCGGTCGAACTCATATTCTCGCGTCGAACTTCTGGACGCACCTGAGGACGCGAACACTACTGTCTCTTTGAGCAATTTCTTTTTGAATTGTTGGGCGGTCGCGACTTTGAATGGGGCGGTCGCTAAAGTGGTTAGCGAGGTCGAGTCATTCACCGTTCTTGTCACCGCGAATCTTACTGTGATTGTAATGATTTAAATTCCTTGAGTAGCGGTTGTGCACATATTTGGCCGGTCGCTATTCTGTAGGAGCGGTCGCGACTGAGGTCGAACTTCTGACCGCGAAACCTACTGTGACAAGGTTTCATTCTGTAATTACTTGGAGCGGTCGTATTAAGGTGAGGTGCGACCGCGATAAATGTTCTGTTCACCTTTAATTGAAATAACCTAATCCTGCAACAAGATTTCTCAAACACAAGTTAAATAGATCATCCATTTGAGTTGTCAAGGATCAAAATTAAGATCATTTGTCTAACAAATGTGATGATTAAACCAAAGCATTACTCTGAAAATTGAATGGCATATTAGTGTGTCTTGGGCCCATGCTTGTTTTTGTGTAATGTGAGTCATGAATGGTAACATGATTGATAAATAAGGTATATGGAAACAATGTTGAAACAAATGAATAATGAGATCTATGAATGCTTTTGATGGAAATGTGTTTTATGATTAATGAATTGTGAATAAAATGATGTTATGAAGTATGAGTTTGTAATATGTGTATTGATATGTTGAAAGTGAATATGGCTTAAGGAGTTTTGTTAAGATATGAGGTTATGGAATTGTTGTATGATGTGTAACATGTTTGTGAATGTGGAATTTGTGAGAATTGTTCTTATAAAGGTTTGAATGATGTTTTGTTGTAATAATGTATACATATATATGTGTATATGAAATAGAAAGGGTAAGTATTGTGTTGTGAATATGCTATGTAATGATGTATTTAATTTATGAGATTAGTGGCAATATATGAAGAATCCATTGAGAAAGGAAAACGAGGTAAGAGAACAATAAAACATGATGCTAAAATTATAAGGTATGATTATTTTGTAATGTATACTTTATTATTTATTTGTACTACTAAGCTCTCGGGCTTAGCGCGGTTGTGTAATCGCGCAGGTATTTATGCGGATGATCTGGATGCCTAGCTGCTATGCCACGAGAAAGGTAAGAGTGTCTCGAGACCAACTAGAAGGTGATGCATACATGTATAATTTTATTTAGGTTTTGTTTTTGATAACAATAATGATTCTTATAAATGTTTCTTAATTTAATATAATATTGCTTGACCTTGGATAAAGATTGTTAAATAAAAAGCTAAAAGTGACATTCTTATATTTTATATATGCATTGTATGTATAGCAGGTATATGTATAGTGCTTATATGAAGTATAGGGGCGTTACAGTTATTTTGGTATCAGAGCTTAGGTTCGAGATTCTCGGCCTAAGTGAAATTAAAAAGAAAATTTTTGAAGAGTTTATATAAGAATTGAAAAGAAGATTTTGGAAATGCAATTGGTAAGACATGCATATGCATTCACATCTAAGTTGGTCTCGAACGTGGCATTGAGTGAATTGTGAATTGTGAATTGTGATGTATTTGAGTTACATGAGATGAGATAAATGATAGTGTGTAAATGAGGTTTCATATGAAAGCAAATCTAGAAATGTTGATAATTGAGAGATGAGTGTGATATAAAGAAATGATATGGAAAGTATAAGTAAAAAGTTTGAGTATTGGTATGTATTTGGCATATAAAGAATGGCTAAAAGAATTAAGTGGGAAATGAGTTAGAAACAAATTAAGATTAAAGTATGTGATCTTTCCTCTATTGTTTGAATCTCTTTCAAATAAACTTGATGGTTGGATTTATAGAAAGAGGAAATATTGTTGGATGGGTAATATGAAAAGATATATTATGTAAATGCAAAAAGTATAGTGAACTATTGAATGAGTTGATTGGTATAGATTAAGTGTGATAATGTAAGGTGTCGATATGTAAAGTTAAGGTTATGTTCAAAAGAAAAAGAGATGACGTTGGTTAAGTATAAATATACATTGGTGTTGTTTGTATTGTTATTTTAATGCAAACATGGTGATTTCAATATTAGAAATGTGATATGCTTGAATATTGTGATAGCTCGTGTTAATAGTGGAGATATGAGATATTTAGATTTTCTTTGGAATGAGCTTAATAATTGTGAAACATAGATGTTTTGATGTTACTTAGTGGTATATATATATAAGATGTTTTAAAGTTGATATCAAGAGAATGAGATGAATAAATTGAAGTTTAAATAGAGTAGTAAGTTGGAAATTTATAGTTTTAGTGGAATGTGGATAGAGATCAATGAAATATTGATAGTTTAATGTATTTAATACATGAGATATATGAAATGGATATTAGTGCTCATGAAAGTATTATGAATTGGGAGATGTGATTGATAGTAGGAAAATTTGGTTTGAGATAAAAGAAAAAGGAATTGAGAAAAAGAAAATGAGTTACTTTAAGTAATTTGATTGGAAAGGATAAAAATGATTATGAAAGATGTGTTAAAGATATTTATAAACAAATGTGAAAGAGATATCACATTGGAAATGTGATTAAGCTCCTTGTGAAATAATATTATAAGTAGAATATGTATATTTATTGAAGTTAATGAATAACTTAAGTTATGATAAACAAATGAGAATGATAATAGTCAAAGGAAAGTGATAAATATTAAATTTGTATAAACTATATGTAAAAGGGAAATTTAATAAATTCCATAATTATGTGTTTATATAAAGAGGATTTGTGAAATGAACTTTTTGATATGAATGTGACCTATGAAGGTGTATATAATATGTTTATTATCTTATACCATTACATGTTTAATGGTATTAGAAGTGAGAATGGACCTGGGTAATATTGAACAGTGAAATTGTTATAGCAATAACTAAATGAGGCTATCATAAGATGTGTTGGAACTCAAAGTATTTGTGTGTGAAAGTGTTTTATGTATAAATGTATAATAAGAAATGGTAAGGAAAGAATTATGTACTTGAAATTTTTTAAAAGAGATGGATTGGAAATGGAGTAATGAATGATACTTGTGTAAGATTTGTATCTAATTGAAGGTTGGGAGTAGAAAATGTTAAGGATAATATTATCGAACATGAGTTGGGTTAATGATGATCAGATAATCAAAAGCAAACTGTTTTGAGATGGAATTAAAATGTGTTAATTCTTGGTGTAATAAAAGTTTGGAGAATAAATATATAATTTATGTGATACCAGTTAGTATTATAATTGTAAAGGTTGGAAATTGAATAATAAAAGAACAATATTGATTTACAACCCCTAAGTGTGATTGTTAATATATCATTGTCATATGATTTAGTTAGTGTGATTAGTGATTAGTTTTATTATCTTCAGATTTAGAACTGAGATGGATAACTATGTTTTCAGAAACATGGTTAAAAGATATGATTGGTGAAGTTATATCTTATAATTTCGATATTAAAAATTTAATTGTAACTATGAGAAGTAAAGCAAGGGAAGAGAATTGTGATAATGTTTTAAGCTATGAATTGTGTGATAGAACAATAATTATATAAATATAGTAATATTAGGTGAAGTGAAGAAATAATAAAAAAAGGAAGAAATTGTAATCATGACTGAAAGTTATATAGGATACATTTACAGTGTAAAGTGATTATGTGAATGAACTTAAAATTTATGGGAGTATGAATAATGTAAATTAATATGTATATATCAATAATGTTGGAAATGCTATGATTGTATAATGAGATGTTCAATATAGTTGATGATATATGAGTATACTATTTTGATGTGATGAGAAACCATAATTGTTGGCAATGATGTTAAAAATGAATTGTGAAAAGATAAATGAACGGACTTATCTGCCTCCTGTGGAACCATGCGGACCCAATGTGTTGGGCAACCAAACTTGGATTACCAACCTGGTTGGGGGAAAAGATCGTTTATGAAGTTATAGTTGTTGGCAATATTGATAAATTTTGAATGAGTATAAGAAATGATGATATAATTATTGAAATAAGGAAATGTATATGTATAAGCATGATTCATATTGATTGAATATATGAATTTGGAAAGATTAGAATTTGAATATAAGTTTGACCTAATGAACTTAGGTTATATATAAGTATATATGGTAAAAATTCAATGATAAATTTCAATAAGTTAATTGTTGGTTTGAATCAAATAAAGTTGAATTGTTAGTATATTGTGATAGATAAATCGATTGATCTAGGTTTCGTTAAAGTTGCAAGGCAATATTGAGATTTAATATGTGCAATTGTATTGGGAGTGTAAGATTTAATGGTAATGTGTATGATGTAATATTCTGATTTATGAATGAACATAAATAAATTGAGGTATATTAATTGTACATGGTGAGGAATAAACTCATGAGAGTAAGGATATAGTTATCCATTGATGTTTGGTAAATGTTTATTTTGAAAGTGATGGTAAGAATGGAATAAACAATGCTAAGATATTGATTAATGATTTTTGAGGTTAAAGTCAAAAGAATATCTATAAAGAGTTAAAGTGATAATCTGACTTTAGTACAAAGATAAAATGTATTGGAGATGTTATGAGATATCTTGATTGCTTTGTTGAGAAAGTAATAAGAGGTAAAGATATATATATATATACCAATACAATGATGAATTATGAATTTCAGAGAAGATGATTATCTCTAAGGGGGAGAGTAGAAGATATGAGATTTGATAAAACTATATTGTA
Source organism: Garcia nutans (assembly GCA_947685225.1). NCBI lineage: Eukaryota > Viridiplantae > Streptophyta > Magnoliopsida > Malpighiales > Euphorbiaceae > Garcia > Garcia nutans. Next base: position 30,067,031 of record CANTUV010000011.1, on the reverse strand, counting down.
AGATACGATTATCTTCATATGAAAATTAAGATGGTGAATTGTTCTAAATAGGTTGTTATTATACTGGATAATTTCGAGGACGAAATTATTTAAGGGGGAGAGAATTGTAATATCCTAAAGTATACCCTAAAAGTGTTGGGATTACTGTTGTAATTGGATTCAATGTGTGTATTGAAGGAAAGAGAAAAGAAGAAGAAAGTCAAAAGGAATTGTGTGTGGTGGAGATTTAATGGTATAATTGTTATTATTGTTATTATTATTGTTATTGTTGTTATTATTATTATTATTGTTATTGTTATTATTATTATTATTATTATTATTATTATTATTATATATGAGATAAGAACGAAGGAAGGGAGGAGAACCTTCTTTCTTTCTTCTTCTTCTGTTCTTCTTCTTCGTGGACAAGAGAGCACGAGAGAGAGAGAGAGAGCACGAGAGAGAGAGAGAAATGTGATCTTCATCAAAATTTCTTAAGGATTTTAAGAGTATTGAAGATGAAAATGAAGATTTGGCAAGCTATACAAGTAAGTACATATTTCTTGAATGAATTTTATTGATTATATATATATAGGTATATATCTTCTTGTTTTGATTTCTTTTGGATTGAGGTTATGTTTGGTATGATTGGTGGGTAAAAGGAGGATAACAAGAGATTTAAGTATGTAAATGTGTGGAATTGATATCTAAGTGATGATTAGTTGAGAAAATTGTGAGAAAAATGATGAAATGTTGATTTGGGGTTTGGTTTGGATGAATTTCGAGTGTTTGGTCTTTAAATTATTGTAGGACACGGCCAAGTTATGAGAGACACGGCCAAGTTAGGGCAAATTTGGCCGTGTTGGATGAGTTTTGGAGAGACACGGCCACTGGCTTGGCCGTGTCCCTTGCCTGTGTTTGTTACTGTCTAATTTATGTTGAGAGACACGGCCGTGTCCCTTGCCCGTGTCTGGTACTGGATTGTTGTGTTGAGAGACACGGCCACTGGCTTGGCCGTGTCCATTGCCCGTGTTTGCTACTGCTTGAATTGGTGTTGAGTGACACGGCCACAAGCTTGGCCGTGTCCCTTGGGCGTGTTTGCTACTGGATGATTGTATTGAGAGACACGGCCACAAGCTTGGCCGTGTCCCTTGAGGGTGTTTGTTATTGTGTTTGTTATTTGGTTTTCATACATTGTTGGATCTTCAAATGACTTTTGTACCTAAACACACTTAAACCAATAATGATCCAACCAAATGTATATGGAAGATTCTAAGTCCTTGAATAAGGTAAATTGTTATGTATGAATATATCAATGATGATATAGGAAATGTGAAAGATATAGTGATCAATGAAAAAGTATGTGCAATGTCATTGATTATGTATACTTGAGTGATGAATTGAATTGATCAATTTGATTTGATGATAATGTTGATATTATATGAACCATGTGATGTTTTATGTATTGTAAATATTATGAATTGTATTGTGCTATATGTAGATTGATGATGCATATGAAGAATGATATGTTGGGTACAACGTGGAATATCATGAGATCATTGATGATGAATTACCTTAATGTTATGATTGAGGCTTGTTTGCCTAATTGATGATATAAATGTACATTTGAATATTGAAGATTGAAGTGTTATATTGTGAAATGAAATGTAAAGCCATTGTGATTGGCTATGATGATGCAATTGAAAGAAATAAAGGCATGTTTGCCTAAATGATGAGGAGAATTGAGAATGGAAATGATAATGAAATAATAAATGAATTGTGTGACTAATGTGTTATTCCATTTTCAGAGTTTGTTGTTGGTGGCATGCCTATTAGTAACAATCTCTTGAAGTTAGGTTGGATTTGATCCTTGAAGCCAAGTTGGGTTGAAGTTTAACATGTTTTACTCCCCTTGAAGCTTGGTTGGGTCTAATCCTTGAAGCCTAATTGAGATGTTACAACACTTGAAGCTAGGTTGGGTTTGGTTCTTGAAGCCAAGTTGGGTTGATACTTAGCATGCTTTGTTCCCCTTGAAGCTTGGTTGAGCCTAATCCTTGAAGCCTAGTTGGGTCTATGATAATGATAAATGTGATGATTAAACCAAAGCATTACTCTGAAAATTGAATGGCATATTAGTGTGTCTTGGGCCCATGCTTGTTTTTGTGTAATGTGAGTCATGAATGGTAACATGATTGATAAATAAGGTATATGGAAACAATGTTGAAACAAATGAATAATGAGATCTATGAATGCTTTTGATGGAAATGTGTTTTATGATTAATGAATTGTGAATAAAATGATGTTATGAAGTATGAGTTTGTAATATGTGTATTGATATGTTGAAAGTGAATATGGCTTAAGGAGTTTTGTTAAGATATGAGGTTATGGAATTGTTGTATGATGTGTAACATGTTTGTGAATGTGGAATTTGTGAGAATTGTTCTTATAAAGGTTTGAATGATGTTTTGTTGTAATAATGTATACATATATATGTGTATATGAAATAGAAAGGGTAAGTATTGTGTTGTGAATATGCTATGTAATGATGTATTTAATTTATGAGATTAGTGGCAATATATGAAGAATCCATTGAGAAAGGAAAACGTGGTAAGAGAACAATAAAACATGATGCTAAAATTATAAGGTATGATTATTTTGTAATGTATACTTTATTATTTATTTGTACTACTAAGCTCTCGGGCTTAGCGCGGTTGTGTAATCGCGCAGGTATTTATGCGGATGATCTGGATGCCTAGCTGCTATGCCACGAGAAAGGTAAGAGTGTCTCGAGACCAACTAGAAGGTGATGCATACATGTATAATTTTATTTAGGTTTTGTTTTTGATAACAATAATGATTCTTATAAATGTTTCTTAATTTAATATAATATTGCTTGACCTTGGATAAAGATTGTTAAATAAAAAGCTAAAAGTGACATTCTTATATTTTATATATGCATTGTATGTATACCAGGTATATGTATAGTGCTTATATGAAGTATAGGGGCGTTACAGTTATTTTGGTATCAGAGCTTAGGTTCGAGATTCTCGGCCTAAGTGAAATTAAAAAGAAAATTTTTGAAGAGTTTATATAAGAATTGAAAAGAAGATTTTGGAAATGCAATTGGTAAGACATGCATATGCATTCACATCTAAGTTGGTCTCGAACGTGGCATTGAGTGAATTGTGAATTGTGAATTGTGATGTATTTGAGTTACATGAGATGAGATAAATGATAGTGTGTAAATGAGGTTTCATATGAAAGCAAATCTAGAAATGTTGATAATTGAGAGATGAGTGTGATATAAAGAAATGATATGGAAAGTATAAGTAAAAAGTTTGAGTATTGGTATGTATTTGGCATATAAAGAATGGCTAGAAGAATTAAGTGGGAAATGAGTTAGAAACAAATTAAGATTAAAGTATGTGATCTTTCCTCTATTGTTTGAATCTCTTTCAAATAAACTTGATGGTTGGATTTATAGAAAGAGGAAATATTGTTGGATGGGTAATATGAAAAGATATATTATGTAAATGCAAAAAGTATAGTGAACTATTGAATGAGTTGATTGGTATAGATTAAGTGTGATAATGTAAGGTGTCGATATGTAAAGTTAAGGTTATGTTCAAAAGAAAAAGAGATGACGTTGGTTAAGTATAAATATACATTGGTGTTGTTTGTATTGTTATTTTAATGCAAACATGGTGATTTCAATATTAGAAATGTGATATGCTTGAATATTGTGATAGCTCGTGTTAATAGTGGAGATATGAGATATTTAGATTTTCTTTGGAATGAGCTTAATAATTGTGAAACATAGATGTTTTGATGTTACTTAGTGGTATATATATATAAGATGTTTTAAAGTTGATATCAAGAGAATGAGATGAATAAATTGAAGTTTAAATAGAGTAGTAAGTTGGAAATTTATAGTTTTAGTGGAATGTGGATAGAGATCAATGAAATATTGATAGTTTAATGTATTTAATACATGAGATATATGAAATGGATATTAGTGCTCATGAAAGTATTATGAATTGGGAGATGTGATTGATAGTAGGAAAATTTGGTTTGAGATAAAAGAAAAAGGAATTGAGCAAAAGAAAATGAGTTACTTTAAGTAATTTGATTGGAAAGGATAAAAATGATTATGAAAGATGTGTTAAAGATATTTATAAACAAATGTGAAAGAGATATCACATTGGAAATGTGATTAAGCTCCTTGTGAAATAATATTATAAGTAGAATATGTATATTTATTGAAGTTAATGAATAACTTAAGTTATGATAAACAAATGAGAATGATAATAGTCAAAGGAAAGTGATAAATATTAAATTTGTATAAACTATATGTAAAAGGGAAATTTAATAAATTCCATAATTATGTGTTTATATAAAGAGGATTTGTGAAATGAACTTTTTGATATGAATGTGACCTATGAAGGTGTATATAATATGTTTATTATCTTATACCATTACATGTTTAATGGTATTAGAAGTGAGAATGGACCTGGGTAATATTGAACAGTGAAATTGTTATAGCAATAACTAAATGAGACTATCATAAGATGTGTTGGAACTCAAAGTATTTGTGTGTGAAAGTGTTTTATGTATAAATGTATAATAAGAAATGGTAAGGAAAGAATTATGTACTTGAAATTTTTTAAAAGAGATGGATTGGAAATGGAGTAATGAATGATACTTGTGTAAGATTTGTATCTAATTGAAGGTTGGGAGTAGAAAATGTTAAGGATAATATTATCGAACATGAGTTGGGTTAATGATGATCAGATAATCAAAAGCAAACTGTTTTGAGATGGAATTAAAATGTGTTAATTCTTGGTGTAATAAAAGTTTGGAGAATAAATATATAATTTATGTGATACCAGTTAGTATTATAATTGTAAAGGTTGGAAATTGAATAATAAAAGAACAATATTGATTTACAACCCCTAAGTGTGATTGTTAATATATCATTGTCATATGATTTAGTTAGTGTGATTAGTGATTAGTTTTATTATCTTCAGATTTAGAACTGAGATGGATAACTATGTTTTCAGAAACATGGTTAAAAGATATGATTGGTGAAGTTATATCTTATAATTTCGATATTAAAAATTTAATTGTAACTATGAGAAGTAAAGTTCAATAGAGTACCACCGCCTGCAACCTTCATGATTGGAGGAGATTTGCATGAGGATTTTATCATGTCTTTTTTTCAAGATGTGGGTGGAGAAACAACCAAAGAAGAAGAGGTATTTGGTGAAATTAAACAAGCTTTGGAGAGTCAAGAGGAAACAATTTGTGTTGTCAATGGGATTTTGGATTCAAGCGATAGTGATGATGATCATGTATCCAAGAAGGAGGAGTGGACTTGGTCCGAACTCGAAGAAGATAAAGTAATGAACACTAGATCCGGTAAGCCTTATGCAAGGCCACCACCTAAGGAGGTAGAAACTAATAAGGGTAAGGAAGTTGAAGTAGGAAATAAAGAAGAGGAAGATGATGTTGTGCTTAAGCAATTGAAAAGAACACAAGCAAGTGTTAGCATTTGGGACTTATTAGCTACTTCTAAAAAGCACCGAGAAACTATGGCCAAAGCCTTGGTTAGCATGCCAATTTCTACCTCCACAACACCGGAGGAGCTGATCAACTTCATAAAAATTGGAGGGGTAATGAAATGTGAAGAGGTCTAAGAGAAGAGCGAAGTTAATATGGGAGCAGTTTCTTTTTCAGATGCGGACTTACCAGAGGAGGGGAGAGATTATATTCGCCCTCTCTTTATCAAAATAGAAGTCAAGGGGAAGAGGACTCCATGTGTAATGGTCGATGATGGGTCTGCCATAAATGTCTGCCCACTTAAGATATTACCAAAGCTAGCTATGTCAACCCGACTTGGGTAACAATTCATGCTTATGACAACACTAAGAGGCATGCCGAAGGGACTTTCAAAACTGCTGTCAAGGTTGGTCCAATTGAATCTATTGTTGAGTTTGTTGTTTTAGACATACCAGTTACCTTCGCTTTACTCTTAGGGTGACCATGGTTTCATCCTCTTGGTGGAATTCCTTCCACCCTTCATCAAAAGATCAAATTCCCTAACGGAGATGAGACAGTGGTCATTGAAGCTGAAGATAATGAGATTGTTAACACTCTAATGATTGAGAGGCCTCTCAATGGTTTCCAAGTAGCTACAATTTCTAATGATGAAGTAGTGGACTCCAAAGTCTTAAATATGATGAAGAACATGAACTACCTTCCCGGAGCTGGTCTTGGAAAGGGTAAGGCCGATTTGACAAAGCTGCCAGATTTTAGAACTCAAACTTCCAAAAAGGGGTTGGGATATGATGAAGACAACGATGTCCAGCCAAACAAGAGTAAGAAGATGAGCTTCCCACCACTTGATGAGATCTTTGTCAAAGCTCCATATATGGGACCACTCCAAGGAAAGCCCGAGCCAATTATGTTCATGGGTAAGATGATCCCAGGTTTTGAAATTTTTGCAGATGTGGCCAAGCTAGTGGACCAAGTGAAGAAAGAGCTCACCCTGTCAGCCCACAAAGAATTCAATCCAAAAGAGAAGAATGAAGCTATCCTGAAAGCCTAGAAGACTCTGGAGGAGATTGCTGCCCTGGTTGAAGAAAAGTTTGAAGACATCCTGCCTTATGATTTTGAGAACAATGATTTTGATTTTGATTTTAATTTTTCTGCTTTGTATGAGGATGGTGATGTTTTCTTTTCCAAAATTAATGTAATAAAGTCTGATTTTGCTTACTTATGTGATGTTTCTCCTGATGGTTGCATACATTCAAATAGCAGTTACATGAGCATCTTTAATATTAATTCTGTTAACACACAATCATTAAATTTGGGAACAACCAAAAATCCTAAAAACATTAGCATAGCATCTGACCTTACTCCTGATGAGAGAGAGAGGTTTGAAAAAATATTCAAAAAAATATGAAGAAGTGTTTGCTTGGTCTTATGAGGATATGCCTGGGATAGATCGAGACATAGCTGAGCGTCATATTCCTACTCACACTCACATAAAACCTGTTAAACAAAAGCTTAGGCAATTAAGACCTGAGTGGGCTGAATTGGTTAAAGAAGAGGTCACTAAGCAAATACAAGTGAAGTTCCTTGAAGTGATAGAATACCCAGATTGGCTAGTCAACATAGTACCCGTGCCAAAGAAAGATGGAAGAATAAGGGTCTGTGTGGACTATAGAGATCTGAACAAGGCTTCCCCTAAAGATGATTTTTCTTTACCTCATATAGATGTTCTCATTGATAGTGCAGCCTCTAGCGTACTACACTCATTTATAGATGGATTTTCCGGATACAATCAAGTGTTAATGGCCCAAGAGGATAAAACCAAAACTGCTTTCATTACCACATGGGGTATATTTTGTTATAGGGTGATGCCGTTCAGTTAAAGAATGCTGGGGCAACCTACCAAAGGATGGCCACCACACTATTTCATGACATGATGCACAAAGAAGTTGAAGTAAATGTTGATGATATGATGGTTAAATCGGATACAAGGGAGCAAAACTTCCAAAACTTAGAATTATTCTTCGATAGAGCTTTGAAATATAAGCTAAGATTAAACCCAAAGAAGTGTGTGTTCAGGGTGACATCAGGTAAATTATTAGGACATGTGATTGGTCCAAATGTCATTGAGATTCATCCTGACAAAGTTAAAGCAATTAGGGATATGCTAGCCCCTAAGAAGGAGAGAGAAGTTTGGGGATTCATTGGTAAATTACAATACATTAGCAGATTTATAGCAAAGCTCACAACAATTTGTGAGCCTATCTTCAAATTGCTTAAAAAGAATCAGTCGGTCATATGGAATGAAGAGTGTCAAAAGGCCTTTGAGTGAATAAAAGAGCATTTGTTGAATCCACCTATTTTAAAACCACCTAAACCCGGCAAAACTTTATTACTATACTTAGCAGTGGAAGAAGAGTCAATAGGAGCCATGCTAGCCCAAGCAGATGAGTCAGGGATTGAGCATGCAGTTTACTATTTGAGTAGAAAGCTCCTACCTTATGAAATTAAGTATAGTATCATTGAAAAGACATGTATAACCAAGATTTGGTCTTCTAAGAAGTTGCGGCATTACTTTTAATCGTATAGTGTGCAGGCAATTTTCATATTGGATCCAATGAAGTACTTAAGGGAGACACCCTCTTTGATTGGGAAATATGGTCGATGGTTGATAATATTAGAAGAATTTGAGATTGAGTATGTAACCAGGAAAACAATCAAAGGAAGAGTGGTGGTAGAATTCCTAGCCCAACAACCATTACTAGAAAGCGAAGAGGTAATCTTGGAATTTCCGGATGAACATTTAGAAGCAATTGAAGTACAAGGGTGGAAAATGTATTTTGATGGAGCAGAAAACAGGAAAGGAGCAGGTTTGGGAGTTATACTAGAATCGCCCGAAGGGGAACTTATCCCTTTAGCCAAAAAATTGAAATTTAGGGCAACCAATAATATGGTGGAGTACAAAGCTTGTATTTTTGGTTTGGAAACCCTAATGATTATGAAGGTGGATAAGGTGGAAGTTTTTGGTGATTCGTTGCTAGTAGTATCCCAAGTAAACAGAGAGTGGGAGTTGAAAGAAGAAAAATTAAAACCATACCACCATTACCTGACCATGATGAAGAAGAACTTTAAGGAGTGTAGGTTTATACACCTATCAAGAGAAGAAAATCAGATGGCTGATGCCCTGGCCACATTGGCTTTGGTATGGGAAAAACCTGTCTGTTTATTCCTTAAGCCTCTGATCTTGACCAGTTCATCAACTCCTTGCTATGAATATGAGACAATCATGGAAATAGATACAGACCATGATGCATGGTATGATACTATAAGGCGATTTTTGGAAGAAAGAGAATACCCGCCGAGGGGTAACAAAGAAAGAGAGAAGAGCCATAAGGCGGTGGTCATTACAATGCATCACATTCCATGGAGAGTTATATCGAAGATGGCTTAATGGGGTGCATTTGAGATGTTTAAGAAAGCCTGAAGTAGAGTGCATCATGTCAGAGATACATGCGGGAAGTTGCGGTCCGCACATGAGTAGTTTGGCTCTAGTTAAGAAGATTATTCAACAAGGTTACTATTGGTTGACCATAGAGAGAGATTGTATTGAGTTTGTCAAGCAGTGCCAACAATGTAAGATGTATGGTAACTTGAATCACATGCCTCCTAAAGAATTATATTCTATGTCTTCAACTTGGCCATTTGCCACCTGGGGTATCGATATTATAGGAGAAATACATCTGATAGCCTCAAATGGTCACCGTTTCATTATGGTAGCGGTAGCTTATTTTTCAAAATGGGTCGAAGCTGAATCCTTCAACAAACTGGGTGCAAGTCAAATGGCTAGATTTATTGAAAAGAACCTCATCTGCAGATACGGTGTCCCGCACAGTGTGATATCAGACAATGGGGTACAGTTTCAAGGAGTAGTTAAGGATTTATTCTCAAAGTACCGCATCCATAATCATAGATCCTCTCCTTATAGACCAAAGGCTAATGGTGCAGTAGAAGCAACAAACTAGACAATTAAGTAAATTTTGTCCAAGATGACCAAGACTTACAGGGATTGGTCAGAGAAGCTTCCCTTTGCTTCATGGGGATATAGGACAAGTGTGCGAACGCCCACTGAAATGACACCGTTCTCTTTGGTTTACGGGATGGAAGTAGTGTTGCCAATTGAAATAGAAATCAAGTCATCGAGAGTAGTCTTGGAAGCCAAACTGCCTCAAATGGAATGGGTAGCAAGCAGATACACACAGTTAGCTTTACTAGAGGAGAAAAGGTTAAAGGCACTGTATCATCACCAACTATATCAAAAGAAGATAGCTCGGGCCTACAATAGAAGGGTTAAGGTTAGAAAACTCAGAGTTGGGAATTTAGTGTTGAAGCAATGTAAGCCTAATGTATCTGATCCAAGAGGGAAGTTCAAAACTAGCTGGGAAGGACCATATGTCGTAAAACAAGTCATGGAAAAAGGTGCGGTGAAGTTATCAGACATGGATGGGAATGAGTTTAGTGAGCCAGTAAACATTGACAGGTTGAAGAAGTTTCATGTATAAAAAATAAAAAAGAGCTCGCTAGGTTGAAAACCCAAAAAGGGCGGCCTAGGCAAAAGTTAGGGCAGTCCGCTAGTTCTGAAAACCCGAAAGGGCGGACTAGGCAACAATTAAGGCTAAATGAGAGAAAATCATCAATTAGAAAACTTGAAAGGGCTAAATCATCAATTATGTTTGGTTGTTCCCTAATTTAATAAAATAGAATTAATGTTGAAATTGTTCTATGTGCACTGTTATAAGTATTTGACCAGATATGGATGAAATAAATAAACACAATAGCAAAAGGTGATGACAAATTATAAATGGAAAAGAAGCATCTTTTGTTATTTTAATTATTTTTCATCCTAATGATACACTTTCTGAATTGACAAATGTAAAATATATGGCAGTCGATAAATGTAACGTGCAGGCCAGCTTTGCCTCAGCCGATCCAAGTAGGCTTCAGTCAAACAAGGAATGTCTAAGTCGGGAGTAAAGTCAGAATCACAAGGCTCAGCTCCATACTGGCGGCCAAGTCGGCGAGGATCATAGCATGTACCTTACGAAGAGCAGCAAGGGAAACATACATCAAGTATGTCCGCATGGTGATATGAGAAATCTTCCACCAAGGTACCAACCAACGGATATTGACTTCAGAGCGTGAGTGGATCCAGTCAACCCAGTCAGTATATGAAGAAGTAGGATGGAGTAGTTTCCTACCAGAATGATGATGTGGTAGGTATCTGGCAAAATCCATGGATGGAGTATCAAGTAAACAAAGATGCTCCTGAAGCCAAATCTGCTAAGAAAGAATTAAAAAAAAAAGGGTCTGCTAAGTTGAAAACCCTTAAGGGCAGCTTAGGCAAAAATTAGGACAGCTCGTTAGTTTTGAAAACTCACATGGGTGGACTAGGCAAAAATTAGAGCAATAAAAAATACACAATAAAAGAGAGGTCTGCTAAGTTGAAAACCCAAACTTAGGCAAAAATTAGGACAGTTCGCTAGTTCCAAAAACCCATACGGGCAGACTAGGCAAAAATTAGAGCAATAAAGAAAAGAAGAAAAAAGAAAACCTAAATTAAAAACCCAAAAGGGTAGTTTAGGTAATTACCTAAAGCAACAAAAGACTCCCGGTCAATCTCTTTGACAATCCTAATTTAAGTTGGCCTAATCAAACTAAGGTCTAGGCTAAGATCACAGGTACCGGCGACAAGCATCCTTCCATTTGATCTATAATATCCAATACCCATGGATTAATATCACCGTCAGAAGAAACAAGCAAGAATTGGCCGAGCAAGCAAAGACAAAGCATGCATCCCCATGCCTTAGTAGGAGCTAAATGAGAGAGACAAAAATCAATCAAGGGAGCAAGTAGAATTTTTTCACCTTTCATCAACTGAAGAACTTCGGGTTTTGGAATTTGAAATAACATCTGCATTTTCTGTTGAGTCTTGGAAATCAATGTGGGTAATGCCATTTGTTGTTTATTTGGATATCCAAGGATGGCCTCAAATTCTTCAATCAAGGGATATATTTCAAAGCCACTAATTTTAAATACCCTAGAATCCGTATTCCAAAAGGAAGCCACAACATGTAAGAAGGAGTGGTCCAATTTAACATTTTGAAAACATTTTAAAACATCAAGTTTTGACCATGAAATTTGCTTCCAATGAATGGCATCCATATTCTTAAATAGAGTTTTTATCTTCTTTAAATGATGTTCGGTCATGGTGGATGAATAAAGAAAAATTAAAATTGTTAAAGGGAGTTCTTTGACTGGGAATGGAAAGAATTTTGGCTTCTGTATTAAAAAAGGGCATGAAAGGTGATTTATATAGAAGAAAATAAGCCTTTCCTAAAGTGAAAAGGAAAAGGTGATGGGAAAGAATAAGACCATATGGCATAAGGAAAGGAATTGGTGACAATTTCCTTTACCACGTTGAATTTGGTTTAGCAAAATGATGTGGATGTGAATTATGAAATTATGATGTACTATGATAAAAAAAAGAAAATAAAAAAAAAGTGGCGCAGTAATAAAAAAAAGTTACATTAAAGATGGAAATTGTATTTTTTTTTCATTATTGTACAATATTTTACAATTGGTACAAAATTTACATATCTCTAAGAGGGTGGTGGTAGGTCATCAAATAAAGCCTTGAAAAAGTCATCGCCTGTTGGAGGAGGGGGCAAATTACTCGTCCCGAGTCCGCCAAAAGCGGGAGCACCAAAATCTAGCAAATTACTTGTCCTAGGATCACCTGAAGCGGGAGCACCAAAATCCCTATTACCTTGAATTTCGATCCGTCATGGTCCTCATCATAAGCAGATGAAAGAATCTCATGGTCATCAATCTGGGGGCCTCTTAATGAAGAAGCATCGAGATCCCTCATCCCCTGAAATCGGAAGTCTCAGAAATTTTGTTTGGATTGATGATATAAACTTTCAAAATGAGAAGCCTACTAACGACTTGTAGCCAACTCTTCTTGAAGTTTCCTATTCTGTTCTTCGAGCATCAGCTGTGAGCCAAAAGGTAAAAAGGTAAGAGCATACATAATCATGCATACATATAGCATAAATTACCATGAAATAAGAAACGTACTAGGTAGTTCATATCAGTGCCCTACGGATGAGATGGCATATCTGGTGGGCTAGAACGAGCAAATGAAGGGGCAGTAAAAGAAGGTTCAGCCTCATGATCAAATGAACCAACAGCCTGCAACAATCATTACAGAATCAAAAAAAGAAAGAAGTAGTTGCAAGGGAAAATGGTAAAAGTTTTACCTGAGAAGTACTAGCCCCGAGATGTGGAACAGACTCTCCTGCATCTCCGTGATGTATCTCTTCATCTCTACCTTCATTTTCTTCAGGAATTCCCCGCACACCAACAGGAGATACATCAAAGTTCAAGAGCCACCATTGAATAAAATGGGCATAAAATGGACCCGGTGGATGGAGAAATGATTCAGCACCATAACCATACCGAGCTGGCTACCATGCATCCTCCTGCATCGACATAATATGTAAAGTATATTCCAGGATATGCATCGGGACCAGCCGCTGCTCTGGATTGAGAAACCATTCATAAACTCTCTCCCCAAGAAACCATCCCCGAGACACTGGGCCAGCGATAACTCGACGAGAATGTTGGAAAGATAGCGTAACCCTCATCAAAGGAGACCAGTTCGTCCGCTCTTCTGGGTTCCACCAGGCCAAATTCACCTGCAAAATAACATAAGGTAAGTAAACTTTCACATAAAATTTAAAGCATACTAATGATATTTTACTTGATCTCAGGTTAAGCGGCTCAACACAAAGCGATGAGTATGCACATGATGAGAGCCGAGAATGTCCACACGATCGGACAACTAATAATTTAATCTTGGATACTCGATTCTCTCTCGGGAAATACCGGATACCCTCACGAGGTTGTGTTCATATGCCCATACCTACAATAACAATAAAGCTCACATTCATGCAAGAAAAGAGTGGAAATGACATTGGTGGAAGAAAGAATACCTCGACAACCGCCATCAAGCCGACAAAAGACTTCTTGTTTCGGCAAAGTTTATCAAGACCATGGTAAAGACACACGAGACCAGCTTCACTCCAGCCAAAAGATGGTACCATTCTAAAATAAGAAAGGGCACTCAACATTGACAAGTGGATGGAGGATTCAGTGTTGCCTAAGATGGTCGACCCAAGCAGATATAACAAAAATCCTTGAGCATACTGTTTGGCCGTGTCTCTGCCAACACGTCCTTCGTAGTTCATCCAATAACTACGAATTGGCTTGATATTTATCTTAAAAGGCCCTTTATATGATGGTTCCATATCAATTAATTCCTGAATTTCTTCAAATGTTAAAATATCATTGGTCAGAGGAACCGAAACACCATCATATCGAAGGCCAGTTATAGTAGTAAAATCGACCAGACCAATTGTCATCTCTCCGATGGGCAAGTGAAAAGTGTGAGTTGTGTCCAACCATCGCTCTGCAAGCGCCTAGACTACACTCTGGTCTATTTGATATTCCTCAGATGGTAATTGTAAGATGAACTACTCAAAGCCGCAATTTCGGATAATCCGCCTTACTCGAGAAGGCACTACATCATACCATTGTCGGGCTTTGTAAATACACCCTCCAGCCTGAACAAATCAACGATCATGCTAACACGGAGCCATGTAAGTCAATGCAAGGTAAGTACATACTATCCTAGATTAATTTATTTTTCCAAAAAATTATTGTAATATAAAAGTGTAAATAAAAGTTATGCAAATACAATAATAAAGGAACATAATATAAAAACATAAATAAAACAATAAAACAAAAATAATAATAGAAAGATGAAAAATAAAAATAAAATAAAATAAATAAAATAAAATAAAAAACAAAAAATCAAAAATCAAAATAAAAAACAAAAAATAACGAAAATATAAAAAATAAAAAATAACAAAAAAATCAAGAAAAAAGAAAGAAAATAATTACTGCACTCTTTTCATTGGAACTGCGATGGAGCGGCATCCCGGCCAGTATATCTATTTTTCCATCTTCATGATGCCGAATAAACTCTAATAACTCAGCATTAGAATGAGTCCCAGACCTCGAAGCATGCATTGTTTTTGAAAAATATGTGCTCAAATTGAAAGAAATTTGAGAGAATTATAGAATTTGAAAGTTTTGCTGTGAATAAAATTGAAAGAATCAGCTCCTTTATATAGAGAAATGGCAAGCAAAAAAATAAAAATTCAAAAGTAAGTTTACTGTTCATGAATAGTATACTTTACTATTTATGAATAGTAATACTATTTAAAATAGTATTACTATTGATGAATAGTAAATTACTATTTTCAATAGTAAATAGTATTTGCTACTATTTTAGAATAGTAAATTTACTATTTATGAATAGTAAATAGTGCATGAACAGTGACTACACAGTAAATTCAATTATTCACTTTAATCATTCAAATAATTGCGTGCATATAAATATTTTTACACGCATGGGGCAATAAGAAGACATATGCATAAAATTAGCCAAACTTTTTGAAACAAAAAATTATTAGCTCGGGTCCAGAACCCAAATTTTCCTTAGGTCCATAACCTAAAATCTCTTCTAAGTCTAGAACTTAGCTCGGGTCAAGAACCCAAAATTTTCTTTTGTCTAGAACCTAGAATCTCTTTTAAGTTCAAAACTTAGTTCGGGTCCAAAACCCAAATTTTCCTTAAGTCCAGAATCTAGAATTTATTTCTAAGTCTAAGAACTTAGCTCGGGTCCAGAACCCAAATTTTCTTTAGGTCCAGAACCTAGAATCTCTTCTAAGTCCAGAACTTAGCTCGGGTCCAGAACCCAAATTACCCCTAGGTCCAGAACCTAGAATTTCTTTTAAGTCCAGAACTTAGCCGGGGTCCAGAACCCAAATTACACTTAGGTCCAAAACCTAGAATTTATTTCTAAGTCCCAGAACTTAGCTCGGGTCCAGAACCCAAATTTTCCTTAGGTCCAGAACCTAGAATCTCTTCTAAGTCCAGAACTTAGCTCGGGTCCAGAACCCAAATTACCATTAGGTCCAGAACCTAGAATCTCTTTTAAGTCCAGAACTTAGCTCGGGTCCAGAACCCAAATCACCCTTAGGTCTAGAAACAAGAATCTCTTTTAAGTCCAGAACTTAGCCCGGGTCCAGAACCCAAATTACTCTTAGGTCCAGAACCTAGAATTTATTTCTAAGTCACATAACTTAGATCGGGTCCAGAACCCAAATTCTTCTTAGGTCCAGAACCTAGAATTATCATTGAGTCCAGAACTCGAACCAGGTCCAGAACCCAAAACCTCCACCATCTCAAAAATTAAGTCTTATTACTTTTCACTCTCTTTCACTAAAGTTTCAGATCATTCAAGCAGGGGGCAAACTGTAGACCCTTAATTTTTTATCCAGTCTGGTCCAATATATTTTATTTAGTCCAAAATAATTTTTGTGTTGTCCAATATATTTTAATTGGTCCAAAATAATTTTTGTTATTTTAATTAAATAATTTTTGCTTTAGTATCTAATTTTTATTAATAAAAAATAAAAATAAATAAATAAAAATCAAAAAATAAAATTAAAATTAAAAAATCGGTGATGAAAAAATCGGCAAAGAAAAAATTGTCTCCGAAAACCACCGCGCGAGATGATGGCCGTGGGCCATTTTGCCCACAAGAGTTTCCTGCGGGCGAAATGGCCAAAGCCATTTTGCCGGTAGAATTTTTCTGTGAGCAAAATGGCCCGAAGGCTAGTCCCTCGCCCCTGCCGCAGCCAACTGCGGCAATTTTTTTTCTCCAGAACAATTTTTCCGCAGCAGTTTTTTTCGCCAGCGAAATTTTTCTGATGCAAATTTTTCAAAAACCTAATGCAATTAGGTTTCGGTTTCCTTTTCTTATCAATATTATGTTCCATGAATAATTAGGAACGAACTATAAAATTCTTCTATAAATAAGGCCAAAAACAACAATAAAATGGGGAAGAAATCGGAGGAGAAATAGGAACAAAAATTGGATCCGAAATTGAGTAGGAACGGCAGTAAATCAATCCAATTTTTTTGAGAGAGCAGAAAAACAATTCAGGCAATTCAAAGGCAACAAAGCTTGTCTTTGTTTTTGTTCATCCAAGAAGAAATTTTTGGTGGAGCCAACAAACAGAGGTATTCATCAATTGTTTAAATTTTATTTCTTCACAGTAGCTAAATCATCCCATTATTTATTTTATTTCAAAAACCCTAGAACCTCAATTCACTTCTTCTAAAGTTTGAAAACCTTAATTCGTTGCTTTTTTTTCCAAAAAGTTTAAAGTTATTAGTTTTGTTTCTTCAAAACCCTTAAACCTTAATTTGCTTTCTAAACTTTCGAAACCCTAAATTGAGTTCTGTTTCTTTCCAAAAGCCTTAAAAACTTCTTTTTTACTTCCATAAACTTTAAATCATTTTGTTTATATTCATAAAACTTCACAAATTTATCAATTGATTTTCAAATCCTAAAAACCTAATGCATTCCCCAAAACCCTAAATCAAAAATTCTAAAACCCTAATTCAACTCCAAAAACTCAAAACAGTGAACCCAAACCTTAAACCCTAATTTTTTTTCTAAACCCTAATTCTTTAAAACTTTAAAACCCTTTAAACATATTCAAACACAGTAAGCTTGAAACCATAGTTCAATGAATAACCGTAAAACCATAAATCTAAGTATTTTAAAGTGTCCAAACCCTAGTTTCATGATTTCACCATTCAAACACTAATTTGGTTAATCAAAGAACTTTATCAACCTTTTAAAACATAAAACCTTAATCTGTTTTAATTCCTTTAAAAACTCACAGTAGCCTAATTCCACAAATTCAAAAACCCTAAACACATGAAATAAAGAACCCTAAATGGAAACAGTAGCCATAATTTATATTTTTATTTGCCTTATTCAATTTTATATTTGATTATGCTTTGATTTATTTTATATGCTTCAATTTATTTAAGTTCAATGTTTGGTTTATTTAATTTATCATGGGTGGATGCTTACTCTCTATTGATATTTAATATCTTTGATGAATGATTTATTTATGATGAATGGTTATTTAACTTTTATCAATTTATTTAGATTTCCAAATGTTGTAAGAGGTATGTTTTCACTTGTTGTGTACCTCATTAGTTAAATATCATGTAATTTAAATTGCTTTTATGTTTTAGAACCAATGTAAAGGGCATGTTTCTACATTTCGGTGGGTGTCCTATTTAGGCATGGGACGTAAGGACATGTTTCCATCCTCGGATAGGTGTCCATTTATTTGTTTTGCTTAGACATTGCTTTGATTTTAATATAATGATGCTTTATTTTAATTATTGTGTGTAATATGGATAATATTATTATACTTAAGAATTTTATAATATTAAGCCCTGTAAAGGAGGCCGGTTCTAATAAACCGGGTGTTGTGGGGGGTTCTGGGCCATTTCTCACCTTCCCCACACGTACCCAACTTTCCGAACCCATTAGGGGGTTGGGGAATCCTCAGGAATCGAGTCATCCACCCCTTTCTTTTTTCCAGCCCGTCCGGGTGGCGACTCCATTTCTCCGGACTTAGGTCCGTGTTCTTTAAGGCCCCGAGCCTAAACAGTGCCAAAGTCACAATAACCATTCCACCGGGAGTGGGGGCAAAAATCCCCGCTCACAAGGGTTTAAGAAAATAAGATTGAGAATGATGAATTGTTTTTTTAGATCAGGTATTTGAAAAAAATAAGCTACTGTGATTTTAGAAAAATAGATTTGGTAAGTGTTTTAAGAAAACGGATCATTGTGGCTTTAGAAAAGTGTAATTTAGGATTTTAGATTTTGAAAATATGTGTTATGAGTTTTAAGGCATTAGGGTTTTGAATAAATATTTTTAGGATTTCAAATAAAGTTTGGATGGTTAGTTGACAAATTAATCAAATTGTATGATGAAACAATTAATCCAATTTGATGAAGTTACTGTAAACATAAACAAAGAAATAGAGATTAAAACCTTCATTGTTGGTTCCACCACAATCTTTGAATTCTTGTTGAACAATAATAAAGACAGTATAGGCTGCCTTTGATGGATTGTTGTTGCTTGCTCACTTGATCTTTCAAGCTTGAGATTGGCCGACAAAATCCAAAAGGTCAAGTAAAAAATTTCAGTTCCTTCATTTTGTGTCTTTAATGTGGTATTTTTCAAAAAAAATCATAAACCTAATCCTAATTGGCTAATAAAATAAAAACCTTTTAGGAAATAAAATTAAAAACCAAGCAGAATAGGGTTTTGGCAAAACCGCGTGCCGGACAGGCGTGCGAAAGTGCGCTAGCAAAAAAATTGCTACGGGCGTTGGGCGCGGGCCAGCCAATTCATGACTAATTGGCTTGTGGCCAATTTGCCGCATGATTTTCCTACAACGAATTGGCCCAAGCCAATTCTTCTTCAACGACAAAAATTTTTCATCGACGATTCTTCCGTAGTCGATTTTTATTTTTATTTTACTGTTACCTTTTTATTTTTATTAAAAATAAATATTGTAAGTAATGAACATTAAAAAATATTATTTAATTAAAATACCATAAAAATTATTTTAGACTATTTTAAAAAAAAATTGGACTGGACTGGGTCAAAAATTAAGGGTCTACAATATTGCTCGGCCATTTCTCCACGGACCCATTAGGCATAATTCATCCAATAACTCTGAATCAATTCAATTTTTATCTTGAACGGCTCTTTTAATGAAGGTTCCATACCTATTAACTATTGAATTTCATCATGTGTCAGGATATCTTCAGTAAGAGGAACCCGAATACCATGGTATCGAAGATCAATTATAGCGGTAAAATCAACTAGACCAATGGTCATTTCTCTCACAGGAAGGTGGAAAGTATGGGTTGTGCCCATCCATCATTTTGATAGTGCTTGAGCCACACTCCTATCCATCTAGCATTCTTCAGCTTGTAGTTACATAATGAAGTCCTCAAAACCACACCTTTGGATGATCCGCTTCACCCGAGAAGGCGCTACATCATACCATTGTCGAGCCTTACCCTCTACCTCGGACAACACAGGGATCGCACTAATATAAAACCAAGTAAGTCATTACAAGGTAAGTAAATCATCTCACAAATGCTGCCATTTTAATGTCTAATATTGTCATAAGTTACTCATTACTTTCTATTCCAATTTATCATTACTAAGATACTTATTAAATTTTTTACTCCAACCCATTAGTTCATCTATTTTTAGCACAAGTTAATTCTTAAATTGGCTAATCTACTTTTAATAACTACATCATAGCCTTAAAAAAAATCCAATCTTTTGAGAGATAATTTCTTTTTCTTATTTTCTTTATTTTTTTTATAATATTGTTGTAACTTTGTGCTACTAAGGCTTTGAATTGCAGTATAGCAAAGCTTACCTCAGTTTTTTTGCTACAACTATGGTGAAGCCACATCCCAACTAAAAGCTCAACATTTCCATATTCATGCTATCGGATGTAGTCTAGCAATTTAGCATTGGGTTGAGGCCTCGATCTCAAAGCATGTTGTATCCCCTCCATTTGCAAATCTAAATGATGTCTTAATGTTTAGATGAATGAGAAATGGGTTGTTATGGTCGTTTAAATAGACAAAAATTTAAAAAAAAATTCAAAGTCAATAAAGCAAAAAGTAAATCAAAGGGAAGTGATGTGCATCAATAGTTGCCGTCAATTATTGTTATAAAGCAAATAAAAATAATGTGCATGAATAGTTTATTTCAATTATCAATATTTCACGTCAATTATTTCATCACACACATATAGTAAATATTTGAGTTTCTAAAAATATTTTAGGCCTTTAAAATATTTTTTCACACAGGGGGCAAGAGTATAGGTGCCCATATATTGTAAAAACTAGCAAAATTTTTTGTAAAATATTTTACTGACTACAATTAATTTCTAGAGGTACCTTGGGTTCAGAAACCAAATATTTTTTGAATCTAGAACTCAATCCAGATCCAGAACCCAAAACACCTTGAGTCCATAACCCAAATATTTTTTGAGTCCAGAACTCAATTCAGGCTAAGAACCCAAAACACCTAGAGTCTAGAACCCAAATATGTTTTGAGTCCAGAACTCAATCTGGGTCCAGAACACAAAATTTTTTTTAGTTTAGAAGTCAATCTGGGTCCAGAACCTAAAATACTTTGAGTCCAACAAATCATTTTTTTAGTCCAGAACTTAATCCAGATCCAAAACCCAAACCAACTTGGGTCCAGAACCTGCATTTTTTTTTATTCCAAAACTTAAACCGGGTCCAAAACCCAAAACACCTCGGGTCCAGAACCCAATTTTTTTATTTCAAGTCCATAACTCAATCTGGGTCCAGAACCAAAACCTCCTTGGATCTAGAACCAAAATATTTTTCAAGTCCAGAACCCAAATCACCTCAGGTCCGGAACCCAAACTGCCTCAGGTCTAGAATCCAAATATTTTTTGAGTGTAGAACTCAATCTAGATCCAGAACCCGAACCATTCTTGTTCTAAAATCCATGTTTCCAAAATTAATAAAAAAGTCATACTGCTTTTTACTCTCTGAATAAATCCAAGATCGTTCAAGCAGGGGGCAAACAGTAGACCCTTAATTTTGGCCCTAAGCTAGTCACCCCAATTAAAAAGGCCAAGCTAAATTTGACTTTAATTCTGAATTTTAGGTTAGTTTGCATCTAAATTTAGTTTAAATTAAAACCCAACTCTAATTGTAATTTGATTAGCTTTGGGTGTTCTAGAGGATTTAACCTAACTAATTTTTATATAAATAAAGGATCAAACACATAGAGGAGGGGGCAAAAACAAGAAGCAATAATTAAATAGTAAGCATTAAATAATTAGAAACCCTAGCAATATTAAAGATTGAGCGATCAGAGATAGAATATCAAACCATCAAACCAAGAAGGCAGTGGAAGACTGTCTTCATTTCGTTCAACAAAAATTTAACCATTGACGAAAATATAAAGCTTGGATCAAGATAAAATACTGATAGAACGGAGGTTTGCAATCCCTTATTTAGTTTGTTTTAAATTTATAATAATTCACCCATTCTTGTTTTAGTGTTTTTTTTTCATTCCTACACTTTTATAAATGTCATGTAGTCTTGTTTGAGAGTCACAGTTTATATCCAGCAAATAATTTAATTTAAAACAACAATAGTGATAGGGCTTTTTAATGTTAATAGGTAATATTCACAATAATCATATAAACCCTTTTTAAATCATCTTTGCACAGCCATCCTGTGAGCGGGGATTTTTGCTCCCACTCCCGGTGGAATGGTTCTTGCAACTTTGGCACTGTTTAGACTCGTGGCCTTAGAGAACACAGGCCTAAGCCCAGAGAAAATGGAGTTGCCAATAGGACGAGCTGGGAAAAAGAAAGGGATGGATGACGCAATTTCCAAGGAATCCCCAACCCCCTAACGGGTTTGAAAAGTTGGGTATGTGTGGGGAAGGTGAGAAATGGCCTAGCACCCCCACAACACCTGGTTTATTGGAACCGGCCTCCTTTGCATGTCTTAATATTATAAAATTCTTAAATATAACAATATTATCCATATTACATGAAACAATTAAAATAAAGCATCATTATATTAAAATCAAAGCAATGTCCAAACAAAGCAAATAAATGGACACCCATCCGAGGATGGAAATATATCCTTACATTGTCCATGTCTAAAACTAAATAGGACACCCACCAAAAGGTGAAAATGTATCCTTTACAGTGGTCCAAAAACTTTAAAATAAAATAAATTACATGATGCTCACGACATGAGGTACCCAAAATATGGAAACATACCTCTTACAATGTTTTGAAATCAAAATAAATCAATGAAAGTAAACAACCATTCATCATAAATAAATCATTCATCAAAGACATCAAACATCAATCAAAATGTATAATAAATATTCATCCAATTTAAATAAAATAGTAAGCATATAACTTTAGGGTTCATGTATCAATTAGGGCTTCTTGGGTTTTATGTTTAACAATTAGGGTTTAAGTAAATAAGATTGAAGCTTATGAAAATAAAATAAAATCTTTAGATATTTGAAAGGAACAAGCTACTATGATGATTTGAAAACAGAATTAATTAAGATTTATGGTTTGAATAAATTAGGGTTTAAGAAATTAGATTTGTATTTTGAATGATTATATTATTTACTTTAATTAAGACCTTAGGTATTGTATGAATTAATTTATACTACTGCATAAATTAAATTTAAGGAAGAATTAAATAACTAAGGCAGTGTGATGATGGCTTGAAAGATGAAGATGATTAATGATTTAATAAATTGAATTTAGATCAATTTACCTACATTTGAAGGCTCCACCAAATTGAAGAAATTGAACCAAGCCGTTGCCTGTTTTAGATTAGGTTTTAGTTGAGCAAAGCAATCTGGAGACGATTGCTTGTTGCCTCCTATGGTTGTTGTGTCTTGGATTTCTTCTTGCTTGCTAGGGTTTTCTTTTAGCCGAAATAATTCAAGACTCCCAAGTTCGGTTCAAAATTTTAGTTCAAGAATTTTCTCCCCTTTTTAAAAGATCAAAAGTCCAGTCCCCCTTTTGTCTGTTTTAATGTGGTGTTTATAGGAAAAAATTCAAAACAAATTCTAATTGTCTAAGGAAATAAAAACATTTAGGAAAAGAAATAAAAACAAAATAGAATTGGGTTAAAAAAAAACTGTGCTGGAAAAAATCTCACTGGGAAAAATTACGTTGGCAAAAATTATTACGGGCTACGGGCGGGCTAGCTACAAGAATTGCGAGAGTTCCATGCAAACTTTCATGCGGGCCAGCCAATTCGCCATAGGATTTTCCTGTAATGAATTGGCCCAAGGCCATTTCTCTGCAAGAATTTCCTACGGTGAATTGGCCTAAGCCAATTTTGCAAGCGATAAAATTTTTTGTCGCTGATTCTTGCATCGTCGATTATTTATTTATTTATTTATTTTAACTTTTCTAATATTACCTTTTTTATTTTTATTAAAAATTAAAAAATAATAAATATTAAAATAAATATTATTTAATTAAAATAGCACAAAATTTATTTTGTACTATTTTAAAATTATTGGACTTGACTGGGTCAAAAATTAAGGGTCTACAGTTTGCCACCTGCTTGACCGATCTGAGACTACGACAAAAGAGAGGGAAAAGAAATGTGATTTTTTTACTGGGTTTAGAGCCTTACTGGACTACATACCCAAGGTTGGTTTGAGTTCTGGACTAAAAAATGATTAGCTAGATTTAAGATTTGGGTTCTGGACCCAGGATAAGTTTTGGACCTAAGGGTAATTTGGGTTCTAGAACAGAGCTAAGTTCTGGACTTAAGAGAGATTTTAGGTTCTGGACCAAAGCTATGTTCTGGACTTAAGGATAATTTGGGTTCTGGACCTGAGCTTAGTTCTGAACATAAGGGTAATTTGGGTTCTGGATCCGAGTTAAGTTCTAGACTTAAGGGTCATTTGGATTCTGGACCTGAGCTAAGTTCTGAACTTAAGAGAGAATTTAGGTCCTGGACCTAAGCTAAGTTCTGGACTTAAGGGTAATTTGAGTTTTGGACCCGAGCTAAGTTCTTGACTTAAGGATAATTTGGGTTCTGGACCTGAGCTAAGTTTTGGACTTAAGAGAGATTTTATGTTCTAGACCTAAGTTAAGTTATACACTTAAGGATAATTTGGGTTCGAACCCCAGCTAAGTTCTGGACTTAAGGGTAATTTGGGTTTTGGACTTGAGCTAAGTTCTGGACTTTACGGTAATTTGGTTTTTGGACCCCAGTTAAGTTCTAGACTTAAGGGTAATTTGGGTTTTGGACCCGAGCTATGTTCTGGACTTAAGAGGAAATTTAGGTTCTGGACCTAAGCTAAGTTCTGGACTTAAGGGTAATTTGTGTTCTAGATCCGAGCTAAATTCTTGACTTAAGGATAATTTGGGTTCTGGACCCGAAATAAGTTCTCGACTTAAGGGTAATTTGGGTTCTTGACTCGAGCTAAGTTCTAGACTTAAGGGTAATTTGGGTTCTAGACCTGAGCTAAGTTCTGGACTTAAAAATAATTTAATTATCTGTAAAAAAATCATTGTAGTCAGTAGGATACTAAAGAAAAAAATTTAGCTATTTTTTACCATGCCTATATCTTCTTGCTCTCTCTGTGTAAAAATATTTTAAAAGTACAAAAATATTTATATACACGCAAATATCTGAATAATTGAGTTTACTATTTATTCACTGTGTACTCACTATTTATGCACTATTCACTAACTATTCATTTACTATTTATCAATAGTAACATTTAATTTTTTCTTTTTTTCTTTCACGAGAAAACTGTTTTTTCTTTTTTATTTTTGTCTTTTTTTTTGCAATTTTTCCATATAAATCTCGGCTCATCTCTTCTTTTCATCCACACTCACACATATTTTGATATTGAAATTAGAGAGTTTGGCATAGAGTTGAGGAGAAAATGCATGCTTTGATCAAGACCACAATCCAATGCTGAGTTATTGGAGTTTATCTTATGGCATGAAAATGGAACTATAAGTCTACAAGCCGGAATGCAGCTTCATTGCAGTTCAAGTCAAAAAACCAAGGTAATAATTTAATTATTTATTTTAACAGCACAAATACGTATATATATTTTTATTATTATTTTTTATTTTTGTGTTTTTGTTTTGTTTGTTTGTTTTTTTAAGATTTAGGAAAAATAAACTAATTAGATGACTACATTTAAGAATTTAATAAACAAGTAAATAGATAGACTAAAAATAGAATATAATGAATAAATTTAGTTTATAAATCAGTGGTATTAATATGATGATAACTTACCTCATGTTAGCTTGCCTGGCTTAGTGTTAGCGTGATCGTAGCGTTATCCGGGGCGGAGGTTGTGTCTATAAAGCCCGACAATGGTATGATGTAGCACCTTCTCGGGTAAAATGGATTATCCAAGATTGCAATTTTGAAAACTTTATCTTTCAATTACCATTCGAGGAATGTCCGACAGACAGGAGTGTAGTTCAAGCATTGTCAGAGTGGTGGATGGACACGACCCATACTTTTAACCTACCTATAGGAGAGATGACCATTGGCCCAATTGATTATACAGCCATAACTAGTATTCGGTACTATGGCCTTTTAGTGCCTCTTACTAATGATATTCTAACATTCGAAGAAGTCCAACAGTTAATCGGTATGGAACCATCATTTAAAGGGCCTTTCAAGATAAAAATTGAGTCGATTTGGAGTTATTGGATGAACTATGAAGGATGGGTTCATAGGGAAACAACCAAACAATATGCTAGAGGATATTCACTATATTTGCTCGGGTCGACCATTTTATATAGCACTAAATCTGCCACCCATTTGTCAGTGTTGAGGGCCTTTACTGATATGAGTATGGTACCGCTTTACTACTGGGGTGAAGCTGGCCTTGCCTATTTTTATCATGGACTAGATAAGATTTACAGAAATAAGAAGTCTTTTGTCGGCTTTATGGTGGTTGTCGAGGTACTCTTCTTCCACAAATGTCAATTCCATTATTATTCTTGCATGGATTTGATTTTTATTATTGTTGTAGGTTTGGGCATATGAGCATAATCGTGTAAGGGTGCCTGGAATTTCCCGAGAGAGAGTCGGGTATTCGAGATTAAATTTTTGGTTGTTCGATCATGTAGCTGCTCCCGGCTCTCACCATGTGCACACCTAGCGCTATCTCTTGAGTTGCTTAACATGGGGCCAGGTAAAATAACATTAGTATACTTTAAAATTTATATAAAAATTCACTTACCTTATGTCATTTTGTAGGTCAATTTGGCTTGGTGGAACACATAAGAGCAGACAAACTAAACTTCTTCCATGAATGCAGCATTGCCTTTTCAACATACCCGCCGAGTCATTGCCGGCCCTATGTCTAGTGGTTGATTTCTCAAGGAGAGAGTGTATGAGTGGTTCCTTGGTCCCGAGCGGCAAAGGATCCCAATGAGTTTCCCAGAGTATACTTTAAATATCACATCAATACCGGAGAATACATGGTGGTTGACTCGGCACGGTTATGATGTTGAAACCTTTCTCTATCCACCGGGTGCATCATATACCAAGTTTATTCAAGTAGGACTCTTGAACTTTGATGTATCTCCTATTGGTGTACGAGAGATTCCCGGGGAAAATGAGGATAGAGATGAAGAGGAGTATCACGGAGAGGGAAGAGAGTTTGTCTTGCATCTCAGGGCTAGTACTTCTCAAGTAAACTTTTACCATTTTTCCATTGTAATTGCTTCTTTCTTAACTTGTTTTGAATTCTTTAATGATTGTTGCAGGCTGCTGGCTCATTTGGTCATGAGGCTGGACCTTCCTTTACTGCTCCTCCATTTGCTCATTCTAATCAACCAGAGATCCCATCTCATCCACAGGGCATTGATATGAATTACCTGGTAAGTTTTCTTGTTCCATGATAATTTATGCTATATGTATGCATGATATGCATGAATAATACCTACAATGGTTCCATCGACTCACAGACTGAGGTTATCAACTGAAATGTTCTCATAGATTTCTTCCAGATGCCCGTTCAAGTCTTGCACTAGAATGGTAAAAGGCTTCACTTTTATGGATTTTATCTTCAAGATGTTGAAAATATGAATAATGGAGGCCCCAAGCAGCAGAGATACATCCACTCCAAACTATGTTTTGGCATGTCAGTTGGTAGCTTCTTCATAACCTTGCCAATAATCATTTACATTGCCCAATGTGTCATTTGATGTTTAATGGTTCAACATACTCCCTTTAACTTGAAGGCTTTGTAATAATTTTTTTTTTCAATTTCAAATTTTGATTTTGAAATAAAATGCTGGCTTTGCCAAATTAATGTCAATTTACCTGAGGACTTGATTATCCAAATTAACATATCATAACATGACAACCCTAGTTTTCGTACTAAACTCGGGAATCATTTCTATGTAGGCAAGAACTTGTTGCGCTTCATATAGGCACATACACATTACTTGGCCAAAGGTCTCATTGAGTTTAAATATTGTCTATCTCATATGTATGCTTATTCAAACTATCTCCACTAATAGACTCTACCTACCAAGAGAGATCAACAAGTCTTTAATAGGCTTGAAATGGGGTCTATAAGGGACATGGGTTAAAGGAAGGCCATTTGTATGTTGGAGTTGATGTGACACAATGGACAAACCCTTGCACTACAAATTGCTCATTCGAACTTTAGACAGCTGGGAGCATGAAAAGATAGAGCTTTGAACATTCTTCTTGACGTTAACTTGAATCTTGATTGGTATAGTCTTTGCCTTTGCAAAACGTTTGGTACCCATATTCATTTCTTTCTTTCTTTTTTCTTTTCTTTATCTTTCTTTTTCTTACTCCTTCTTTTCTTAAAGCATTTTATCATTTTGTCCTTCTTTTCTGTAGAATTGTCAAGTACAGGACTTATAAGAACTAGATGAATTTTCTCCTTTTTCTCCGATTTTGATTGAATCTTTGGTTGGGTTGGACCAATTCAAGTCAAACTATCCTTATAAACCAAATGGAAGCCTTTTGCTACATTAGATAAAAGAGAACTCAGTTAGCTTTCTGAACCACCTTTTTAGATTTTATCTTTCCTTTTTTTCTTTTCTTTTTTCCTTTTATCTCTTTTCTTTTTTTTTCTTCTTTTTTTTTCTTCTTTTTTTTGGTTCCAGCTCTAAAAGTGTTGTCTTATTTATACCAACTTGGATTTCTAATAATGGATGAGTGGAGTGACATAAATCTCCTTTACCATGGATTAATCATTTGTTACTCTGATGTTATCTTGATAGATTGGAGATATTAGGTGAACTTCAACTACCCTTATGGTCTTGAAAACTTTAACTATCCTCATGATCTTGACTATTCATTCCTTGTTTTGATCTTTTTGCCTCTTCACCTTAGTGATCATTAAACTTGTCAAAAGTATCACAATAGCTCAGGGTAGGTTGTTGGGGTTTATAAGCCAATGAAAAGAAACCTAAGATTTTATGAAGGCTCAAAGGGACAACTAGGGATTGATATTTAATTGGGTGGATACTAGTTATTGGCTAACCAAACAATGCCTAGATCATTTCTCTCTTAAAATAAGGAGAGTTCAATTTTGCCTCGAAAGTTTGTCAAAGCATGTTCTAAGACTGACTAGGAACTAAACAAAGGTAATTATGTAGGAGCCCTCTAAGTAATCATACACAACTCAATGCTATAGAGCAATTACCTCATCTAGTAAAGACATTCAAATCATGATGCCTAGATACATTAATTTATAAATATCAAGCTAGATTCCTCATTGGTTGAACACCAAAATGAACAAAGACCAACAAAAATTTTGATGAGAGTAATTTATTCAAACAATCTTAATTTTAAAAAATATAATTGTTCCATAAAACACCAAATAAAGAAAATAAAACAAGAAAATAAACAAGCCAAGGGAAGTTTGTTGAGTTAAGCTTCTTCTCCTTTCACATCTTTAATATTCCCATCTTGAAAGGAGAATAAGACAAGATCTTCCTCAAATCTTCCTCCTACCATAAAAGTTATTGGTAGTGGCACTCTTTTGAACTTAGGCAGAGGATTGCTTTTGCTATTGGGCTTATCCGGCTTGGGTAGCTTACCACTATCAATCAAATCTTGGATCTCGTATCTTAGACGAGCACATTTATCCATCTCATACACTTGCATTTGATGAAATTGACAGAAGGCCTTAGCATTGAAGTTTGGTGGCAGAGGATTATGTAATGTGTAACGGTCGAGGAGCCAATGGTTGTAATAAACCCTTCTTCTGTAGCTTGTTGAAAACCCAAGATAGAGGTTTCCTTAA
Source organism: Garcia nutans (assembly GCA_947685225.1). Taxonomy (NCBI): domain Eukaryota; kingdom Viridiplantae; phylum Streptophyta; class Magnoliopsida; order Malpighiales; family Euphorbiaceae; genus Garcia; species Garcia nutans. The sequence goes on along the minus strand of CANTUV010000011.1, from coordinate 30,037,587 downwards.
TTTTGAGAATTGTCTTTTATTTCCTTGACCAGCTGTATTAACATCAACTTCTTTTTGCGTGCTTTAATTGCTAGGCTGATAATTCCCTTTCTCATTCCTTCTTGCCAAAAAGTGGTTCTTCTCCCTTTCCCACTCTTCAATTTGTAGATCAACTTGGAGAAGATATTTGAAGTCCCTTATAAGAGTGTGAGATAGCCTTTCACGGAGGTTAGGCAGGACGCCTCTGACTATCATCCTGATTTGGTCTGACTCATCAGGCCTCCTTTAAGAAGTGCAGCCTTATTTCTCCATCTTTTCACATAGTCTACAAAATTCTCATTTGGCCTTTGTCCAATGGACTCAACTTCCATTAAGGTAACTTCCAACTCGACATTGTACCCATATTGCTAAATGAAAGTCTTATACAACATGTCCTAATCTTTTTGAGTACTTTCCTCTAAGGTGTTGAACTAATTTTGGACAGTAGGGTCCAATGAGAGCATAAAATACCTCAGAGTTTGAGCTTTAGTAGCTCGGGCAGACTGCATAGCAGTGATGTACTTCTTCACATGGAGATGAGGATTTCCAGTACCATTATACCTAGAAAAGGAAGGCATCTTGAACTTATAAGGGACCTCCTTATCTTGTTCAAATAGTTTGTCGATCTCAGATATCTCTTCGGTTTTCAGCTTCTTCTCAAATTTATTTTCTAAATTAGCAATCATCTTCTCAATATTAGACGTCTTGGTCTTTTCAATAGTTGTCTTCTCAACAACCTTTGGCTCCTTTTTATCCTGAGGATCTTGGAAGTATTGAGCCCAGTCGTCATCATCATAAATGCCTACCTTGTCATCATGAAAAGCCACTTCACCAACCTTAGCCTTCCCTTTGTCCTTTGGCTTCTCGGTGCTAGCAGATGCTTCGGTGTTGTGCTCTAAAATTGCAGCCAATTGATTCTTCATGGTCTCAGCCAATGCCTCTTTTATTTCTTCCATCTTAGCATTAAGGGCATCATCTACTATTCTTTGAATTTGTTCAGCTCCATTGCTTTTGGTGAGAAAGTAATTGAGTCGTTGCTAGATTCTTTGTCTCCAATGTAGGTCGGATTATCTTAAACTTTTGAACTATCGTAATCCAGGGCTATGAGCCAGAGAGGATCAATGATATGAGATACAAATGTATGTATGCATGTATGCATGCAGGTACAAACAATAGACAAAGATAAGTAGAACGTCCCTTCCAACCTTATAACTTCCACACACGAATGGCAAGTCTCATTTCCTAGGTGATATGGTTAACAAAATACCAACATGGGGTATCTTATTTTCGAATAATTCCCTCGGACGTTTCAACCAATAGTTATATTTTTCAAAAATAGAAATCAGTTCATGATAATTTCCATTAATTTGGTCTTAATCCATTCAACCAACTAAAGTACCTTTTATGCTATATTGGATTAAAACTAAATTAAGAGTTTTATTATAAATAGATTTCTCACTTAAAAAAAGTAGCTAATGATTCATGCCAAAAACAAGCCCATGATTAATAATTCTTAGTATAAACTAGGCTCACAATTAATTTTTGGTATTTCATAATTGACCTAAGTAATATGTAAGCTCTTTGTGAGAAAAGGTTGGATAAAATGCAAAAATAATTTTGTTTAAAAACCCATTGTAAAAAGATTTTTAGAAAAAATGGATTTTGGGCTTTGTATTTGAGTCTTGAGAAAAGAATTTTTTGATTTATTTTTAGAAAATATTTTATGTCCAAAGACCATCTTAAAAAGTTTTGAAAATAGCTTTGGTCTTTTGGATTTAGTGAAAAAAAATTAATTGAGCTCACAATGTAATTAGGTCATATTAGAAAAAGAACAAACCAAATAAGCCATGATTTAAGCCAAGATAAATTAACCATAGTCAAACAAGCATTTGGGGTAAAAACCTAAGGAAATAACTAGGCCAATTATATGAGGTTTAGTCTTTGGGTTAAAAGGCTTAGGTTCCCATAGCAAGTATATACCAAAAGGTACAAGGCTATGAGTGGTTATGCCATGCTCGCTCTTCATAACTTGAGTGAAAGTATGGTATCACTTACATAACACAACATGGGTAACACCGGCGTCCTAACTCATGCACACAATGCAAATCTAATATGATGCATTGGATAATATCATGATAAGAAAGAATAGAATAATATAAATACCAATGGAATCAACTTCTCTTATCCCCAGTGGAGTCGCCACTGTGAGTGGGGATTTTTGTCCCCACTCCCGGTGGAATGGTTCTTGCGACTTTGGCACTGTTTAGGCTCGGGGCCTTAGAGAACACGGGCCTAAGCCTGAAGAAAATGGAGTCACCACCCGGACAGACCAAGAAAAAGACAGGGGTGGATGACTCAATTCCTAAAGAATCTCCAACCCCCTAATTGGTTCAGAAAGTTGGATACATGTGGGGAAGGTGAGAAATGGCCCAGTAACCCCACAATGCCCGATTTATTAGAATCGGCCTCCTTTGCAGATCTTAATATTATAAAATTCTTAAATATTATAATATTATCCATACTACATGCAACAATTAAAATAAAGCATCATTATATTAAAATCAAAGCAATGTCCAAACAAAGCAAATAAATGGACACTGATCCGAGGATGAAAATATGTCCTTCCATTGTCGATGTCTAAAACTAAATAGGACACACCAAAAGATGGAAACGTATCCTTTACATTGGCCCAAAAACTTTAAAATAAAATAAATTACACGATGCTCATGACATGAGGCACCCAAAATATGGAAATATACCTCTTACAATGTTTTTAAATCAAAATAAATAAAAGTAAACAACCTTTCATCATAAATAAATTGTAACACCCCTATACCCCATATACGCACACTACATACAACCATATCTGTAATATACATATACCGGATACAGGAATGTCATGGTCTATTTTAAAGTAAACCAATCTTTCAATTTAACAATATAAAATATTTATTTATAATGCAGTGGAAAATGTAGCGGTATATACATATATATGCATCAAAATCAATATTTACAAAATATAAAGTTTATACATGTTTAGCAGTTCATCTCTGATCTTGAAATCCACAATCAACACTTCCCAATCCTAGACTTGACTCGGTCTAGCTGAACTCTCCGCTTCAACTGGATCTACCCTATAACCTGCATGATGAACCACAATCGTGCTAAGCCATAGGCTTAGTGGTACAAACTATGATGACAATATGCTTCAATGTAGTGCAAATGTCATACTTTCAAACATTATAAACAATCCAAAAGAATATCATATTTCAAAACCTTACATTATATTATATTATTCATTTGTTTCATCATTTATGATTCACATTTAAACAAAGACAAGCATGTGCCCAAAAGAAACTAATATGTCATTCAAATTTCAGAGTTAATGTTTTGGTTCAATAATCACATTTATCAAGCCCGTAGGCGAATCATTATCACAATGAGAAACATCTCATATGTAACATCCCAACCAGACTTCAAGGACTAGGCCCAACCAAGCTTCAAGGGGAGCTAAGCATGCTAAACTTCAACTCAACTTGGCTTCAAGGACCAAGACCAACCCAGCTTCAAGGGATTGTTACTTTTAGGCATGCCACCAACAACAAAACTCTGAAAATTGAATAACACATTAGGCACACAATTCTTTTATTATTTCATTTTCAGTTCCATTCTCATTTTCTCATAATCATCTAGGCAACCATGCCCCAATTATTTCATTTGCATCATTATAGCCAACAACAATGGCTTCACATCTCATCATTAGGGTATGCATAACCAATTGCATTGTACATACATTTTGAATGATAATTATATATATTTCACATATACAAATCATAACATTTATCAAATGTATCAACAATGTAATATATTACTTAACACATTAACAACCAAATGTGTTAAGTCCCAAAGTCATGTAAATGTATGCAATAATGTAGGGTTTGTACTTACCTCAAGAGCAACTCACACCAATCTAACCACTTCTTTCCCATGAATCCTTCAACACTTGGATTAGGGCAACTCAATCTCTTCAAAACCTAATCCAATGGTCATGATACATACTCACTTAGCGATACACACAAGGAAATAAGGATAAAAACCATCTAGGGCAAACTCTACACATGACACGCTCAACAACACGGGCGTGTCCCTGACCGTGCCCTAAATCCACAACATAGAAGCTTTGACACGCTTAGTGATATGGGCGTGTCACTGGCCGTGTCAATCCTCCCTCAACATAGTGGCCATGACATGCTCAGTGACATGGGCGTGTCATTGGACGTGTCAATCCACCAACATTACAGTAGCTATGACACGCTCAGTGACATGGGCATATCATTGGACTTATCAATACTACTCCAACACAGAAGTTGTGACACGCTCAGTGACATGGGCATGTCACTGGTCGTGTCACCCATCCAGAAAATAGAACCATTGACACGCCCAAAAACTTGGCCTTGTTCATGGGCATGTCAGGCCAAAAATCTTGATTCCGACATGAACAACACCACATCCAACAAACCTCTTTCTTTTACCATCTTTCACTCCAAACAAACTTAATCAAACACACCAATAAACCATAATAAACTTGCAAAAACACCAAAACAACTCAATACATACATCAAACACCAATCACAACCATAATAACAACTAAACATATACACAATACACAACAATTGCTTTCCATCACAAAACTTAACATTTCCTTCAAACTGACCCTAAAATCAGAGTCAATAAGACCAAACACTCTCAAACACACCATAATCAAACATACACATATCAACAACAACCATACGGCAAGCTCAATTCACAAACTCAAAAGAAAACCAAAGAACCAAGTGGAAAACTTACCAAAATTGATGAAAACCCTTAGAATTCCAACTTGATCACTTGAAACACCCTTCAATCTTGAGTTAAAGAATAGCAAAACTCCCTTTCCTTCTAGCTATGGTGATGGCTGACCAAAGAGAAGAGAAAAGAAGAAGATCTTGATAGAAAGAGCAAAGTCAAACTTTAATAACCACTCAAGCTCTCTTTAAATCTCAACCAAGCAATTTTATATATATAATAATAATATCATCATCCACTTATATTAAATTTCCATTTATCAAATATTCAATAAATCTCATTTGACCTTTAAATAAAAGTTGACTTGTATATGTTGTATATATCTCAATATATAAAACGTATACACACTTCTCTTCTCTTCACTTACTACTTAAGCATAATATACTTTATTATTTAATCCAATTTCAACAATAATCATTCAAAAAATTTTAGGGTATAGTTTGGGATATTAAAATTCTGCCCCTCTATAAATAAATTTCATCCTTGAAATTACCTGATCTTAAATCTGAAATAGCTGGGGATACTGGTCTCGCATCACTTGCTCACTCTCCCAAGTTGCCTCTTTCTTTGCATGATTCTTCCAAAGAACCTTCACAAGTGGCACTTTCTTATTTCTCAACTCTTTTACTTCATGTGCCAAAATAGCCACAGGTTCTTCTTCAAATGTCAGATCCAGACTCACCTCAATAGATTCAACGGACAGAACATGAGATGGGTCTGACCTGTACCTCCGCAGCATAGAGACATGAAAAACATTGTGAATTCTATCCAACTCAGGTGGCAAAGTGAGTCGATAAGCAACTGGTCCAAATCTCTCCAATACCTTATAAGGTCAAATAAAATGAGGACTCAACTTTCCTTTATGCCCAAATCTTAAAATTCTGTTCCAAGGAGACACTTTCAAAAATACTTTATCTCCAACATTGAACTTTATGTCTCTCCTTTTCAAATTTGAGTAGGATTTCTGTCGATCCGAAGCTACTTTCAACCGATCTTGAATTACCATATAATGCCTCACAAGGTGCCATTCTATTACTGGACTGATGACTGTTGTTATAAGCAAATTCCATCAATGGAAAAAATTTGTCCCAACTTCCAGAGAAATCATTGACACAGCTTCTCAACATGTCCTCTAAAATCTATATCACTCTCTCTGACTGCCCATCTGTCTGCGGATGAAAAGCAGTACTAAAATGCAATCGAGAACCCAAAGCACCATGCAAACTCTTCCAAAACCTTGAAGTAAACTGGGGATCTCTATCAGATACCAAAGAAATTGGGACTCCATGCAACTTCACTATCTCATTGATATACAGCTCAGCCAATTTCTCCAGAGAATAATCCATTCTAACTGGAAGAAAATGAGCTGTCTTTGTCAACCGATCAACAATCACCCAAATGGCATCATGCTTCTTCTGAGTCAACTGCAAACCAGTCACAAAATCCTTCGCCACACATTCCCATTTCCATTCAAGCACTGATAAAGGTTGGAGCAACCCTGTTGGAACTTGATGCTCGGCCTTCACTCTCTGACAAGTGAGACACTTGGATACAAACTCTGCTATGTCCCTCTTCATACCTGACCACCAATAATGTTGCTTCAAATCATGATACATCTTAGTACTCCCAGGGTGCATATCAAAAGCTGACTGATGTGCTTCCTCTAAAATAGTTTTTCTCAATCTTGCATCATCAGGAACACACAATCTATCTTTAAACCAAAGGCTGCCATCATATCTCACAAGAAAATCTCAGCTCTTCCCCTTTTGACAATAGAACACAACTTTCTGAATTTTCTCATCAGCCAACTGAGCCTCTTTAATCTGATCCAACAACATCGGTCTCAATTGCAACTGAGCTAACAAAGCACCATCATCGCATGATTCAAAAACAACATGCAACGCTCTCAATTCAACAAGAAATGAGAGCAAATAAGTAGTCAAACCTGCCAAAGACTTCTGACTCAAGGCATCTGGTACAACATTCGCCTTACCAGGATGATAATCAATCAAACAGTCGTAGTCTTTGATAAACTCTAACCATCATCTCTGCCGAAGATTCAACTCTCTCTGAACACCCGAGTATTTCAAACTCTTATGATCCGTATAAATGAAACACTTCTCCCCATAAAGATAATGTCGCCAAATCTTCAAAGCAAACACTATGGCTGCCAACTCCAAATCATGCGTTGGATAATTAAGCTCATGCGGCTTCATCTGCCAAGAAGCATAAGCTACGACTCTACCCTCCTGCATCAAAACACAACCTAAACCACTATGTGAAGCATCACTGTAAATCACATATAGTTTATCTTCCACAGGCAAGGTAAGAACAGGAGCTTGAGTCAACATCTCCTTCAACTGCTCAAAGCTAACTTGATACTGATCTGTCCACACAAATCTAACTCGCTTTCGAAGTAATCTGGTGAGTGGAGTAGCTATCAAAGAAAAACCTTTCACAAACCATTGATAATAGCCTGCCAAACCCAGAAAACTTCTAACTTTAGTCACAGACTTCGGTAGACTCCAATTCAAAATGGCCTCAACTTTACTCGGATCAACTCTTATACCATCTGCTGAAACTACATGACCGAGAAAAGTCACTTGATCAAGCCAAAACTCACACTTAGACAGCTTAGCATACAATTGCTTCTCTCTTAAAGTCTGCAACACAATCCGTAAATGCTTGTCACGCTCCTCCTTATTATGCAAATACACCAAAATATCATCAATAAAGACTACTAGAAACTGATCTAGATAGGGTCTAAACACCCTATTCATCAAATCCATAAAAGCTGCTAGTGCATTCATTAATCCAAAAGGCATCACCAAAAACTCATAATGCTCATACCTTATGTGAAAAGCTGTCTTAGATACATCTTCATCTCTTACTCTCAATTGATGGTACCCTATCTCAAATCAATCTTGGAAAACACTACTGCTCCCTTCAACTGATCGAAGAGATCATCAATCCTAGGATACTTATTCTTGATAGTCACTTTATTCAATTGCCTATAATCAATACATAGTCTTAAAGTACCATCCTTCTTCTTCACAAACAAAATAGGTGCTCCCGACGGAGACACACTAGGGCAAACAAACCCTTTATCTAAAAACTCCTGCAACTGCACCTTCAACTCTCTCAACTCAGCAGGTGCCATTCGATAAGAAGTAATAGAGATAGGAGTGGTACCAGGCAACAAATCGATACCAAATTCAACCTCTCTCTCAGGGGGTAACCCTGGCAACTCCTTAGGAAAAACATTTGAAAATTCAGCAACTGTGGGTATACTATCAAGTTGAGAACCCATTGCTCTGGTATCTATAACATGTGCAAGATAAGCATCACATCCTTTTTGAAACAACTTCCTAGCTGCAATAGCTAAAACAAACATGGATGCAATATGTCTCTGCTCACTAGATACCATCACTGGTTCTCAGGGTAACACACTTCTTTTGACAGTCTACCATAGCTCCATGCTAAGACAACCAATCCATGCCTAAGATCAGATCAACTCCTTAAAAGGTAACACACATTTTCTTTATTTGGCATTTCAGTTCTTACTCTAATTGATCCAAGATCTACTCATTCATACATAAGTGCATCTATCTTGCCTGTGTCTGAATTTCATTCAGAGTCCCTAGGATTTGATGTCTTGGTGACAAATTCTTTAGGGCATAGTATGGTAGGATTTCAGTTCTTGCACCACAGCCGAACTATCACGATGCAATGACTGCTGAAGCATCTGGCTACCTCTGCATCACATACACTCACTGAGATGGTCCAACCTCATCAGGCCTACTACCTCTGGATGTAGAGCCTCCTCTCTGACTAATCCCAAGTCAACCACCTCTACTAAAACCTCTTCCTCCTCGACCTCCTCTGCTGACCGAGAAGCTGCTGTATCAGTCTATCTATCTTTCAATAACTCAGGGCAATCTTTGATGAAATGATTCGATGACCCACATCTAAAACATACTCCTGGTCCACCCATCTTCCAGCAAACACCCCCATCTGCCCTATCACAATGAACACATGTAGGTAGAATAGATCTCTGAACCATTGGAGTCAGAGCACTAGCTACACAAACTGTAGGTCTCAGTCTCAGCCTCTAATACTGAACTGACCTACCAGACTGCCTTTGGCTCCTATTGATCCTCGAAACAAAACTTCCTCTGCCTCTCTTTATAGATGAAGACCCTGCCTCAAATTGGGGCCTCCTAACTTTAGTCTCCTCCTCAGTAGCAGCTGCTTCTGGCTGCTACAAATAATTGAGAAAAATCTTGGTACTGAGAACCAGCAACAATACACATAATAGAAGGCCTCAATCCCTCCTCAAATCTCCTACACCGGTCTATCTCATCTAAAATAATCCCATTGGCATAATGACTCAACTGGATAAACTCAATCTCATACTCTGTCGCTGTCTAATTCTTCTGTCTCAGATTCAGAAACTCCATCTTCTTAGCATCCTTATAGTCCCTTGGAGTATACTTCTGCTCAAACTCCCACAGAAAATCACTATAAGTCAGGGTGGTGGATCATCCATGGCATGTGGAACCGTCTTCCACCAATCATAAGCGTCTTTCTGCAGAAGGGATCTAGCATAATCAAATTTCTCTTAAGGAGTGGCTTGCAACTGGATGAATACCCTCTGAACTCTATCCAACCACTACTCAGCTACTACAGGATCTGTAGTACCAAAGAAGTCCTCAGCTTCGAACTTCCTCAATTTATCGTAATGCCTCACTGGCACTTGCGGCTGTGGTTGCGGTGGCGGCTACTGCACTGGAGCTTGCCTCAATAATTCTACCACATGTCGTAACCAAACTGGCGAAATCTCATCAGCAGCTGGTCTCTCTGGCACAGGAGCAAGTGCTCTCCAGCTCTCTCAACCCTAGCTCCATCTCTACCCTCTTCAGGAGCTACACTCTGAGCACTACCTTCTATGGACTGATGTGACTGAGACACCATCACTACCCATCTCTGTAAACACCACAGAATACCCCATCAAAGATTAGAGACTGCCAGTGCCAAAGCATGTATCTTATCGAAAACATATTTTAAAATTAAAATTTTCTTTTTCTTACAATTCACCTAGGTTGAGAATCTCAAACCTAGGCTCTGATACCAAAACAGTTGTAACACCCCTATACCCCATATATGCACACTACATACAACCACATTTGTAATATACGTATACCGGATACAGGAATGTCACAGTTTATTTTAAAACAAACCAATCTTTCAATTTAACAATATAAAATATTTATTTATTATACAGCTGATCTTGAAGTCCACAATCAACACTTCACAAGCCTAGACTCGACTCGGTCTAGCTGAACTCTTCGGTTCAATCTGATCTACCCTATCACCTGCGTGATGAACCACAATCGCGTTAAGCCATAAGCTTAGTGGTACAAACTATGATGACAATATGCTTCAATGTAGTGCAAATGTCATACTTTCAAACATTAATAAACAATCTACAAGAATATCATATTTCAAAACCTTACATTAAATTATATTTTTCATTTGTTTCATCATTCATGATTCACATTTAAACAAAGACAAGCATGGGCCCAAAAGAAACTAATATGTCATTCAAATTTCAGAGTTAATGTTTTGGTTCAATAATCACATTTATCAAGCCCGTAGGCGAATCATTATCACAATGAGAAACATCTCATATGTAACATCCCAACTAGACTTCAAGGACTAGGCCCAACCAAGCTTCAAGGGGAGCTAAGCATGCTAAACTTCAACCCAACTTGGCTTCAAGGACCAAGCCCAACCCAACTTCAAGGGATTGTTACTTTTAGGCATGCCACCAACAACAAAACTCTGAAAATTGAATAACACATTAGGGACACAATTCTTTTATTATTTCATTTTCAATGCCATTCTCATAATCATCTCAGCAACCATGCCCCAATTATTTCATTTGCATCATTATAGCCAACAACAATGGCTTCGCATCTCATCATTAGGGTATGCATAACCAATTGCATTGTACATACATTTTGAATGATCATTATATATTTCACATATACAAATCATAGCATTTATCAAATGTATCAACAATGTAATAGATTACTTAACACATTTACAACCAAATGTGTTAAGTCCCAAAGTCATGTAAATGTATGCAATAATGTAGGGTTTGTACTTACCTCAAGAGCAACTCACACCAATCTAACCACTTCTATCCCAAGAATCCTTCAACCCTTGGATTAGGGCAACTCAATCTCTTCAAAACCTAATCCAAAGGTGATGATACACACTCACTTAGAGATACACACAAGGAAATAAGGATAAAAACCAACTAGGGCAAACTCTACACATGAAACGCTCAATAACACGGGCGTGTCCCTGACCGTGCCCTAAATCCACAACATCGAAGCTTTGACATGCTCAATGACATGGGCGTGTCACTGGCCGTGTCATTCCTCCCTCAACACAATTGCTATGACACACTCAGTGACATGGGCATGTCACTGGACGTGTCAATACTACTCCATATTGTGAAAGCTCATGGTAATGGTGGTAATATGTGATATTTGAGATTTTGAAATGAGCTTGATAATTGTGAAAATTATATGTTTTGATATTGCTTTGTGATATATATACATAAGATGTTTTTAAAGTGATATTAAGAAAAGATGAGTCTGGCAAATTGAAGTTTAAGCAAAGTAGTAAGTTGAAAAGTTAAAGTTTTAGTGGAATTTGATAAAGATTATTTGGATATTGATGGGTTAATGTATATTCAATACATGAGCTAGGTGAAATGACTAATATTGCACATGAAAGTATTATGATTTGAGTAATGTGATTGATAGCATGAGAATTTGTTTTGAAGTAAAAAGGGAAGTGGATAAGCAAATGAAAATGAGCTATTTTAAGTCATTTTACTGCAAAGGGTAAAAATGGATATGGAAGTATATTAAATGTTTTTAAAGATGAAAGTGAAAGAGATGTCACATTGGGAATGTGACTAAGATGGATGTGAAGTGCTATTATAGTCATTATAGTCAGAATATATATATATATATATTTGAAGTATGAATAAATACTTTACATCATATTGGAAGAATGAGTATGATAGTGTTTAAAAGAAAGTGATAAACATCAAATGTGTATTGAATGTATGAAAAAGGAAAATAAAATAAGAGCATATAATTAAATGTGTACATGTATATGTATGTGGTATAATTATAGAATTAGTGATATGGAAACGATGTTGTATGTATTAGTAGACCTAGGAGAGATTAGGTCTTGAACTGTGTAAAGCTAGATGGGTTATGTGATGGAAGTGAGTATAGCATGGATTTGAGTGATATTAGACGGCGGAAATTGTTATGGTGAGCATTGAACTTGATGATCATATGATATTTAGAGTCCCAAAGTAATCACATATGGAAAGTTCTATATAATTATATATTATAAGAGATTGTGAATGGATTAGAAATGAAGTGACGAATAGAAATTGTATAGGAACTGCATATGATTGAATATGTATATAGTAATATTGTTGAAACATGAATTAAGTTGATAAAGATCATATAATTGAGTGCAAATTGGTTTGAAATGGAGTTGGAATGTGTTAACTTTTGATATAGCAATAATGTAAAGAAGGAATATGTAATTCTTAAGATACACCTTAGCCTTGTATTCGTAAAGATTGAGAATAAAATTATAAAGAACAGTATTGATTTGAAAGTTCCAGGCTTGAATATTAATCTCTTAAAGCCATGTGTTTTGTTTAGTATATTTGATTGGTTAATTTTGTTATCCATAGATTTGGATCTTAGATAAAATGTTTGTAATACAGATTTGGTGAGATTGAAAATTATATTTGAGAAGTATAATTAAAAGTTATGATGGATAAAGTTGTACTTTATCATTTTATATTAAGAATTTGGTTATAATTATGAAGGTAAAGAAAGAAAAAGGAAATTATGGAAATATTTTGAGTTATGAATAATATGACAAAGGTAATCAAACTAAATATAACAATGGTATGAAATGTGAGGAGATATAAAAAAAAGGAGAAATTATAAAATATGACTGAAAGTTATACTGAATATGTTTATGATATGTAATGAATAAATGAATGAACTTGAAGTTTAAGTGAATGAACTATAGAGAGTAAATATGGTATAAAATTATTATGAGAATTGGTGGGAATTATACTAAGATAATTTGAGGTGATTTGGTATCATGATAATTTGATTGAATATGGATCAGAAGAGATCAGGAATTGAAAATAAGTTTGCCCTAATGGAATTAGGTTATATATATACATATATGAATATTGTGAAATTTCATGATAGGTTAAATAAATTAATCGTTGGTTGGAATTGAACAAGATTGGAACGTGGGTATATTGTGACAGATAGATCAATTGATCTGGATTTGGCTAAGATTATGAGGCATTATCGAAATTTAATGTGCATAGTTGTACTAAGAGTATAATTATTTACATGATAATGTATTTGATGTAAAATTTTAAAGTGTGAATGGATATGAACGAATGGAGTTATAGTAGTTATAAATCAGGATAAAAAGGGAACAGATTGGTTATTTATTAAATAAGTTGAAAGGTAATGTATTAATATGGAAGTTAAGTGAAAAGCATGTTAAAGAGATAACTCCATTTATGAAAAATAAGAATCTTGTTAGCCATTGAAGGTTGATAAATGTCTATTTAGACAGTAATTGTAATGACGGGATAATTAATGCTCAGATATAAACCAATGATTTTTAAGGTTAAAGTTAAGAAAGTAATTTCAAAGAGGTGAATGAACAAAATATATTGAATATAAAGATTGGATGAAGTATAAGTGTACTATTAAATGATTTGATTCTTGTATTAAGACATTAATAAGAAATGTAATGAGATATATAAACAGATAGAATGGTGAGTTATGGAATTTAGAGTAGATGGTTGATTCTAAAGGGGAGAGTTGAAGTTATATGATTTGATGACATAATAACTTAAGCATATAATTAACTTCATATGGAAGTTAAGATAGTATTTTGTTAAGAATGAATTGTTACGGTACTGATAATTTCGAGGACAAAATTATTTAAGGGGGAGAGAATTGTAATATCCCAATGTGTGCCCTAGAAGTTTGGATACAATTGTTGTTTGTTTGAATTATGTGTATATGTTATGTTGATAAGAAAAGAAATTGAAAAGAGAATGTTTATGTATTGTTTAAAAAGGAAAGTAATGTGTAGAGAGAAAGTGTATATGTTGGGTATATTGTTATATATATAACATATACATTAGTCAAAAGGGATGGTCAATGGAAGAGGATATTTATGTGTGATATGTGAAATTACTTTAATGGGCATATAAGTGACAAAGGTTAAGTTAAATGGATGAGGGCATTTAGGTAATTGCATTGTTAGAATTGCTTGGTGGAGATTTAAAGAAGAAGAGAAGTTGACTTATGTTTATTTTTCTTTTCTTCTCCTTTGTGTGCCGGCTATTCAAGAGAGGAGAGAGCAAGAGAGGTGTTCTTAATGCTAGAATCAAATTGAAGGAAGAATCAAAGGTTTTGGTTGGAGATTTGTGAAATTTCTTCATTTAAGGTAAGTACTCTCTTGTTTATCTTTGTTATTTTTGAAGTTATGCTTGAGGGGAATTGTGATGTGTTGAGATTATGAATAGGTGTGTTTGAGATGAGTTTATAAGTGTTGAGATTGGTTATAAGTTAAAAAGGTTGAATTGATGTTGGTTTTGGTTTGAAGATAATAAGTTAAGAGTGATGTTTGGTTTTAGGGTTTTGAAATGGTAGATGATTAAATGGATTGTTAATGTGTATATTGTGATAAATATGCAAAATAAGTGTTAAGGACTTTGATTACATCCATTTGAATGAGTTTATGTTGTGCTTAATATGTCTAAATTCAATCAAAGGAGTTTTGGCTATGTTTAGGGTTTTATACATGAGAGACACGGCCAAACCAAGGAAGAGACACGGCCAACCTAAGGTATTTTTGAGAGACACGGCCAAGTCCATGGAAATTTGGCCGTGTTGGGTGATTTTTGGAGAGGACACGGCCGTGTCCCTTGCCCATGTTGGCTTCTGTTGCTTTTGGTTGAGAGACACGGCCACAGGCTTGGCCGTGTCCCTTGAGTGTGTTGGTTACTATGTTTGGTTTTTGCTCTTCTTACATGATTGAGATTGAACCTACATTTGATGATGCATATGATACTAAATGAACAAGGTTATGTATTATATACATTGTGAATCTTGTGAATGGTAATGTGTTATATGAATAATGTACTTTGTAATGTTATATCCATGATGCTATATGTAAAATGTGAAGGATATGATGAGGTAATTGATTATGTATAGCTTGATGGGAGTAGTTTTTGAAGGTGAAAGCTATAATGATCATCCAAAAAGGTATGTGCAATGCAATTTATTATGATAAATGTTTTAATAATGATTGAAATGAAATAGAGGGACATGTTGTTTAGATGACGATGAATTTAAGATACATGTGTAATGAAATTGATTATGTATGCTTGAATGATGAAGTGTATAATATGAATTGAGATAAAATGTGATGTGAAGCCATTGTGTTTGGCTATGATGATATATGTATTATGTGAAGCCATTGTGATTGGCTATGATAACTCAAATGTGATGTGAAGCCATTGTGATTGGCTATGATGATTCAATTGGAAGACATAAGGCATGTTTGCCTAATTGATGATGAGAATTGAGAATGAAATTGATAAATGAATTGTGTAGCTAATGTGTTATTCCATTTTCAGAGTTTGTTGTTGGTGGCATGCCTAATAATAGTAACAATCTCTTGAAGTTAGGTTGGCTAAGGCCTTGAAGCCTAATTGAGATGTTACAACCCTTGAAGCTAGGTTGGATTGGTTCTTGAAGCCAAGTTGGGTTGATACTTAGCATGCTTTGTTCCCCTTGAAGCTTGGTTGAACCAAAATCCTTGAAGCCTAGTTGGGATAATGATAATGATAATGTGATAATAAAACCAAAGCATTAACTCTGAAAGTCGAATGGCATATTAGTGTCTTTTGGGCCTGAGTCTGTCTTTGTTGACAATATGATATACAAATGTTGAAATAAGTGAGATCTATGGTTGACTTTGTTGGAAATGTGATTCATGATTGGTGAATTGTGAGTAAAATAATGTTATGAAGTATGTTGTGTAATGTGTGTATTAATATATTGATTGTGAGTGTTCGTGATGGATTATGATTGATGAATTGTGAATAAAACAATGTTATGAAGTATGATGTGTAATGTGTATATTGATATATTGATTGTGAGTATTAATGATGGATTGTGGTTGGTGATAATGATATGTATATTATAAATGGAATTAGTCGAGATATATGAAAGGTACAATTCAAAAGGAAAAACATGATAAGATATTAATGGTATATGAAAGTGATATTTCATTATATGTTAGAATTTCTATAATGTATGTTTATATTTTATATTTGTACTACTAAGCTTTTGGGCTTAGCACGGATGTGTAATCGCGCAGGTGACTAGGTGGAAGATATGAAGTCTTTCGTTATGCCACGAGAAGAGTAAGAGTTTGTCGAGACCAACTAGAGGGTAATGCATACATGTATAACTTTTAATTATGATGTATTTCTGACAAGAGTGTATTTATATGTAAAAATGAAGTTATGATAAAGATAAGATTAATATATATATGTATGATCATTAAAAGTATAATGATTTTGTAAATGTTCTTTAAATAGATGTATTGTGGTTTGCACTCTGTTAAAGGTTTTAAAAATGTAACGAAAAGTGACATCCTTATACTTTATATACTTACTGTATGTATACCAGGTGTATGTATAGTACTTATATGAAGTATCGGGGTGTTACAAAAGCAAAAGTCCAAAGAAAAGAAATATCACACACATCAATAATTCATATCATTAATCGATCATAAATCACATGTACACAGTAAAATTTTATTATGTTGATAAGTTTTTACATGTCTGAAAATATTTTTGTGCTTACAAATATTTTTCCATGTAAGGGCAAGAGTACATAGGAGACCATATCTAGTCCAATATGTGGTTAAAATAGCCAAATTTTTTGTTGAGTGATTAAATCAATTTTTTACAAGTATCTTAGGTCTAGAATCCAAATCCAAGTCTCAGGTTCAAAACCCAAAAATCCAATCTTGGGTCTGTAACCCAAATCCATGTCCTGGGTCCAGAATCCTAATTCAATATCGGGTCTAGAACCCAAATCCAGCCTCATGTCTAGAACCAAAATCCATTCTCAGGTTCAGAACCCAAATCCAATATTTGGTCCATAACCCAAATTCAATCATAAGTTTGAACCCAAATCCAATCTCAGGTCCAGAACACAAATCAAGTCTCAGGTCCAGAACACAAAACTAAGCCTCGAGTCCAAAATCCAAATCCAATCTCAAGTGTTGAACCCAAACTAGGAGGTTATGTATCCAGAACACTTCCTCGTCCAAAATCAGCTCTAAGCCACATTGTTTTCACTCTCTGAAAAAATTCAAGATTGTTCAAGTAGGGGACAAAACTATAGACCCATAATTTTTTCCTTAGGCAAGTCTGATCCCAATTAATTAACGCCAAGTCAAATTTGGCATGTTCTTAATGGCTTAAACCTATTTTAAAACATTAAATTGGATATGTCCAATTTTAGGACCCAAATTAATCTGGTTCAATATTTAAAGTCTGAGTTAGGTCTAATTCAAAGTAAGAAAAAAGTTTGGTTTAGTTCAGTATGAGCATAGCCTATATCTAATTGGACACTCTAATTCTATATGAGCCAATGCCATATCGAATAGGACCTTGTCCAATTTGATATGAATATGTCCATAATGAATTGGAGCATGTCCAATTCTATATGAACATGTGTCCAATTCGATTCATATCCAATTGGATTCATTTTAATTCGATATGAGACTTTCTTTTAGTCCTTAATCCGGGCCAAATTCAGTTTAAGTTTGGTTTATATTATAATTGCACTTGGATGAGCAGAAAAAAAAAGTTTGAAAATTAGGGTTATTAAGCAAGATTTAACTTACTTATTGCCTATAAATACATGTTAAAAAAAGAACTGGGGATAAAGACAATTATCAAAAAAATGAGAAAGCAAAACAAAGCAAAATCAAAAAGACAACAGAAAGCAAAAGCATTAAGTGAAGCAGTAGCTTAAACATAAGTGATCCTCGGATCATTGACCATCCAACCAAAATCAACATTTATCAAGGAAAAAGGTAAAACAAAGAGCTTGGTTCAGCATATTCAATTTGGTGGAGCCAACAATGCAGGTTTAGTTTTTCGCACTCAATTTGATTAAATCATCATTGGCTATTTTTTTATTATTTAGTTATATTAAATAATTATTATTTGAAGTTAATTATTTAATTATTAAACATACATATAATATGTTAAATCTTTGATTCCATCCGATCCAAACCAAAACAACATGATTTAATGCAAGCTGTTTGGATCCAAAAACCCTAAACTTGCCTATTTTGATCCAAACCCTAATGCATTATGTTTAGCTCTAAGTTAGTATTAAAACCCTAAATTATTTCTCAAAACCCTAATTTGTATCCAAAAAACTTAGTTTTACATATTTTGACCATAAACCCTAAATTTATACATTAAAACTCTAATTTTGTTTCCAAAATCATTAAAACCCTAATTTTATACTAAGAATCTTAATTCAGATGAAAATCATAGTTTATAAATACAAAATTCTAGCTTGTAAATATAAAACCCTAGTTTTGATAAAAACCCTAATTTTTATGTTTAATCTTTATTTAGCTTAAAAGACCCTAATTTTGCTATAAAAAAAAGGCCCAATTTGATCAATGGAAAACCCTAAAACCCCAATTTTATATTAAAACTCTAATTTTCCAATTTAACCTTAGTATAATAGTGGAACCCTAGTTTTAAGTATTGATTTATTGTTACTTGTTTATGATGGATGATATGATTCACTTATTTAATTGAATTATGTTTATTTGTTTTATTTGGATTTAAAATTGTAAAAAGCATGTTTTCACTTTGTGGGTTTCTTATTTATTTATTTTATTTTATGTTTGGTGATTGATGTAATGGACACATTTCCACCAATTGATGGATTTCCTATTTTATTTACTTGTATTTTGGACATTGGACATTATAAGGGTATATTTCCATCATTGGATGGGTGCCCATTTTGTTTGATCTATTTCTAATAATATGATGAACATTTATTTCCTTTCTAATTACATATAATAGGGATGGTATGATGATAAGTTGAGAAATCAATAATATATACACTTGAAAAGTGTAACATCCGTTAGTTTACAAAAATTAAAATAAATTAATTAAACAAATAAGTTGGAGAGTTAAATGAGATGTTGGCAGTGAGAAAATAACAAAGGTATATGTGAAATATAAAGAAATATATATAACATATAAATTTCAACATAGTTGCAATAAGACAAAAGATGAATAGTATAGGAAGGGAAAATAGTAAATACACTTTATAAAAATTAAAATAAAAAAAATTTAAAAAGACATTATTTTTGAATGGAAGATGAAAATTGGGATTATTAAAACAAATAATTAAATAATTAAATAATTAAAATAATAAAATATTATATATATAAGGATAGAAATAAAGAAAAATAAAAGAAAAATAAAAAAGTTGCTTCTTCTTCTTCCTTCTTCTCTCAAGGCTGAAATCTCTATGGATGTAGGGGGGAGGTTTTTTCTTCATCCTACCTCAAATTCTTCATGATTTGTTTGAGTTTTTGGGCGATTTTGAAGTTCCTCCGACCAAAGGTAACCTTTCTTGCAATTTTAAGTAATTCCTTTGAAAAATTCTTATATGTGAGAAATGGAATGTTGATGGAGGTTGTTTAATTTTCTAATTTGGTATGGATGAAGTTATTTTGGTGTGTGGATAGTGAGTTTAAGGTTGAATTTAAGAAAGGTTTAAGTTTGATTAGAGTTTGGAAGAAGAAGAAGAAGATTTAGGGTTTTGGAAAAGTGATATTAAAGAATTGATGTTTATGTGATTCTATTGTTTAAAATTTATTATAAAATGATTTTAATGATAGAAATGAACTTAAAATAACATTTGGATTTGAATAGAATGATTTTCAAAATTAAAGAAGGTTAGGTCTAAAGTTAGAAATATTACGGGAAATGTGCTAAATTGAGTTTTATTAGTTAAAATGTGTAGAATTGTGATTCTAATGCATTGTATGTACCCACATTATGGATAGGTGTTGAGTAGGGGGTTGGTACACAAGTCTAGTGGTGAAGAACATCTTGGAAGTGAAGGGTAAAAAGTGATATTAGCTTGGATTTGGGTGTTGGACTGAGGTATGTATATACTTTTGATAGTTTGAAGCAAATTTGCATTTAATTTGGTTTAACGCATTTTAAATGAAAAATTTGTTAAGCTACTTTATCATTTGAATGTTCATATGCATTGCAATATTAAATGTGAAATGATATATATACATAATATGCATTATGAAAAGCCATTATTATTGGCTAAAATGAGTGGAATGTACTAAATGTTAATTATGTGAGAATAGCCCAAAATATTTGGGTAATATAGTCTTAATGCAAAGCGATATGTATTGTTTATAATGTGATGAGTATATTGAATGAATGAGATTGTACATAGTTATGGAAGAGACAATGTGATAAGAAAATAGATTATGGAAGTACGTATTATTTGTTTGTTGCCTAATTTATTTTTCAATTTTAGAGTTTGGTATTTGGTGGCATGTCCATGATTTGCCTACGGGCTAGATGTTGTGCGTCAATGTTACATGATTTGCCTTCGAGCTAGACACCAAGCGTCACCATTCTGTTATGCGCCTTCGGGCTAGATGCTGGGTGTGATTATTTGCTGCCTAAAGGCTAGACATTGGGTGTTAAAATAGACCAAAATAATAACTTTGGAATCTGAATATTATGTAAAGTCATTTACGACCAATGTATGTGACTGTAATATGTGATGACTTTGAATGAAGAATGTAAATGAACTAATATGCTATTGCATGTCATATTATAGAATTTAAACAAAAAGCATTATGCATTGTCTACCTTTAATTTTTATTAATGTCAAAGTATATACCACTAGGCTATTAGTTTAATGCGATTTATTTGTCGTGCAGGTGATAGAGTTCAAGCTGAGGACCCTGCTAGACCTAACCAAGTCTAGGGTTTTGGGATTCCACTAGATGACTTTTGTATTGCCATAGGACCAGAGCCACTTTCAACCATGTATAAATTTACTTTGTGTATTTTGATATATTTATGTACATTATATTTGCATAAGATAAAAATTATGTACATGCAATGTTTTTGCACTGTGTTATAAACTTTATACATGCATATGTATATGTGAGTATTTTTGGAAATAATTTGAGAAATTTTAAGCCATGGAGTTTTCATGGAGAAATGGTTGATTAAATGTGTATTGGGAGTGTATTTCTTTTGGTAGGTTAAGTTAATTGATTTTTGGGAACGTTCAAAATACAGAAAAAACTCTTGCGAAATTTTTTATGAGATTTTTCTTTAAAATATGTGTTTGGGTACTTCTAATTTTTAAAAAATAGTTTTATTTAATTATTAAAGCACAACTTAGGTTTTAAAATATTATTATTATTATTTCTTTTTCTCTTGGATATATGAAGATTTTGTTAAGACATGAATGTTGACATCCTTGTACTGTGTATACATATGTTACATATACCGAGTGTATGTATTATATCTATATAGGGTGTGAGCATATTATAAAAAGAGGCTGGTTCTAATGAACTGAGCGTTATGGGAGTGTTGGGTCATTCTTACATTCTCCATGTGTACCCAACTTTTCGAACCTAATAAGGAGTTAGGAATTCCTTAGAAATCGAGTCTTCCACCCTATTTTTTCTTTTCCAGCCTATCCAGGTTGTAACTCCATTTATTCAAGTTTAAGCCCATGTTCTCTAAGACACTAAGCCTAACAGTGCTGACGTCTCAAGATCCATTCCACCAGAAGTGGAGGCAAAAATCCCTGCTCATAATATTTTCCACATATTTTTCACATTACTTATCTTATTATTCATTTCTTAGCTTTCCTAATCACTTTTAGCTTTTTTCACAATTTAAAAATTATACACATAACCACTGTAATAGCCATTCTATCATGGCTTATCTCTCATGCCTCGTACACTTAATTCATAAGCATAAATTTTACATTGGAATAATACCCAATGTGACATTTATCACATAACTATGCTGCATTGCATAGGTTATATGAATATCCACATTTCAAATACAACATATACATTATGTCAAAACATATTTAATAAAATCTCAAATCATTTAAATATGTACTAACCTCAATTTGTCAATTCTCAAGCCAATTCCACCTTCCAATTCCAGCTTCCACCAATGTCCTTCAATTCTTTAATTTTATAACATCCAATCACTCAATCTTAAACCACATTATAAGTTCCAATATAGCATTAGCAGCCTATTTTAACATACTTTAATAATTCAAGCACCAATTACATCAATTCTACAAAAAATTTCACCAAAACCCTATTTTCACCATTACTACTTTTAAACTACTGCTCAACCTATCCATTTCTATCATTCAACTATAAATTAATTATATTTACATTATAACAACATTAAAACAATTCATTTTCACAATTATTAATCCCTCTTTCCCCTAATTATACATAATATTTATCCATAAACCCTAACATCATTCAAGCTTACCCATATTCAATTTCTAACTATAAAATCTTCACATGCATATTAAAACAACACTAAATTCATCCATTACCATAATTATAATAATCTATGTTAGAAACCCTGATTACACAAATTCATTACCAAACCCTACTATCATTAATTATATCCAATTTAAATAACTAATCAACAAATCACCATATAATTGCCATTTTAATTTCATTACCATATATTTTAACTATTTACAACAACTTTCTCTCACTAATCATATCACACATAATCATAATATTCAAGGAAAATAAACTTTAAAAATAGAATTTTTACCTTCTACTTGAGTAAAAATCAAAATCAACATGAAATTCTTAAAAATCTCATGAAATTTGAAGTTTTTATAAGAGGTCTCCCTCTCTGTCTCTTCAATTTCGGCCTCCATGGCCAAGGAAGAAGAAGAAGACACAATTTTTTTTATTTCTTTCTTCATTTATTAACCATATATAATAATACAATTAACTATTTAATTATTTTACTTTTAATAACAGCCACTTATTTTTCTCTCTTCATTTGACTTCTCCTTTATTTATTTATTTACTAATTTCAAACTTCCCATCCATAAATTTTTATATTCCATTTATATCTTGTTTCTATGCTTTGCATATTTTGTGCACATGTATATGTAATGTATATTTCATGCATACATCAAGTATACATTATGGGTATATCATGTATATTTTAGGTATATAATATGTATATATTAGGTATATACTATGTATATACTATGCATATCTTGTGTGTACATTAGATATATACTGCACATATACCTATTTCAATACTATAACCAACCTCTATATACTTATTTAATTTGTCTAAACCATGGATATTACAATCTAACCTTCAAATTATTACTTCCACACCAAAATAACATCATTCAAAGCAATTTTATCAACTAACAAATACTCCATCAAAAAATGGAAATTCTACATAATCATAAATTAAAAGAAACTTCTTTAAAAAAAAAAAAAGAAAATCCTTATCTATCACTTGAAAATCCTTGAAAACCACACTTAACCCTTGAAAATATAATGAAATCTTGAGTATTTAGAATAGCTAAAATCTCCTTAAACTCCCATAAAAATCATCCAAGTGAAGAGAAGAACAAGAATAAGAAGATAAAAAAAAATGAATTTTGACTTTTGTTTCATCATTTTTTCCTAACCATATATATATTAATAATAATTTAATTAATTAATTAATAATTATCCAACCATCATCTTCTACTATCCAAAATTATTTTTAATTTTGATTTATTTTATTCTTTATTCTTTATTATTTTATTTTTAATTTTTAACTTTTACTATTCACCATTTGACTTTTAATATGACTTTTATCTTTTATGAAAAGGTATATATCATATATATGTTAGGTATATTTTAGGTGTATATCATGTATACTATGTATGTATATCTTGTGTATAAATTAGATATAGACCTTGCATATCATTCATACACCTTGTTAAATTAATTCTAATTAGATTACAGGTGTTACATACAAAACTTAACCATAATCCAAATCATAATAGGAAAGACAAATTAAAAAAATGTGGAAATTGAATAATATAAATTTTGTACAACAGTTGACACCAATTTTTAATATGAAAAAAATTTAAACATGGGCTTAGGCTCTTGAATAAGAATTGTAGATCTGGAAGTTTAAATGACTTTAGGCATTTGAATCACTGAATTTAGGCTTCCCAAACTCAAGTTACGAACTTTTGAAGTAAAATATTATTGACATAAAATCCTATTCCGATCTAGATTCATGGCTCTGACTTTACACAACCGTTTGGATGTATATAAACAAACTCAGATCTGTCTAAATAAGCCATTCTAGAAATATTGAGATTTCTTAAAAAATTGTCATGAAGATTTCTTTCTTATTCTGAAACTCTGGGATCATCCAAATCTCAAGGAAAGCTTCAAAGGTCATTTCTTTCCCAATTTGGAATTTATAAAATATGTCCCATTTATGATCTTTCACCTCCAATGTTGCAATAATTAATATTCCAGCCCTATATTCATATTATTCTCTCCTTCTTTTAAAATGATTCATCCTCAAATCATGCATCAAGGTAGTATAGGATAATAAAACATCTCTTCGTAAGGCTATCCTTCCCTTATTGGTATGGACTCATCCTCAAACCTTTAAGTGTTGAAGAAAGAAAATTAATTTTGCACAAGTTGCCATCTTTCTTCTTTGATGATGTTAAAGACTTGAAGTATATGAAGAGTAAAGGAACCTACTAAAGCAACATAAAATATATCATTGGGAATAACAAATTTTTTTAGTAAAGTTGATAGCAAAATCACGGTCTTCTTTGTTGTCATGAACAATGAGACCAAATATTTGTTCATCATCAACTTCATGTACTTTGGACTGAATCAACATTTCTTCTTCAACTTCTTCCACCTCTTTTTAAATCACATCCTTTTCTTTTTCAAGATCATCATCTGCTTCATCTTTTAAAAATATCAAAGAATTTTCACTAGAAAGTTCCAATGGAAGAAAACCTCTTTATAGGTTTATTTCTTTGGCATACACTAATACTTTTTCAATCTCATCATCAATCTTTTCCACAACCTTTGGGTCCTTTAAAGAAATCTTCGATGCTTTTGTTTCTTCATATAAACACTAGTATTTCAAGACCATCCTCTAAAGTTTTCTCTCTTTTATTATTTTGGAAATCTTATATGACTTGCTCCATCTTTACAAACGAGCAAATGGACCATCTTAATCATTGTCTACTTGAATTTTCCTCGGGAAATCACTTAGCATGCTAAATAGAAGCATTAGCTTACTGCTTCCTTATTAGTGAATGCTCAATCTGATCCATTCTTTTAAACATTTTGCCAAGCTTATTTTCTAGGGACTGCAACCCATCGAACATAGCCTGAAAAAGATCTACATCACCTTGGCCATTTTTAGGTTGGCCTCTCATCTTAGAATAATTATCAAGCTATACAGAATAGGTTAGTAAAACAAGAATAAAAATTTAAATCCTCACTTCACTCCCTCATTTGTTTCACTCAAGTTCATTTGAGTTTGCATTCAAGATATGGCTTTTCTCTAGATGAACTCTCACTCTTTCCTTTTCCCTTTCAAGCTCTTATCAAAGTTATTTGTAAAGATCAAAACTCCTACAAACTTTATAATTACAAAGAAATAGAAAACTCCTGAGATAGGGTCCTCATGACTGAACTAGGTAGGGTCCAACCGAGAAGTTGGTAACAAATGAATACAACAAGGTTCATGATTGCTGGTATAGTGAAAAGTTAGGTGGGATAAGTGGGGTATGGTTGATATATGGCTAGTTTGATTGAGATTTTAATTAGGACAAATTGCCAAAATTTGGTAATAGGTTTCATGGTAGTTGGTGCAACCGAAATGGTGAGCAAAACAAATTGGTTCAACTAGGAAATACTGAATTTTTTTTTTAAATTTTGGCAGTAGGTTTGAGGGTGTGTGTTACGATGAGATTTTGGGTGGACTAGGTATGGTATGATCAAGATGATTATGGCTTGACTAGAATGGAGTTTGGACAAAATTTAAATATATAGCAGTATGTTTTACATTGAGGGGTTTGGAAAAAATTTGGGTAGGATAGGTATGGTACGACCAAGATGGTTGCGGTCCAATCGGACTAGTTTTGGACAAAAATTTTAAATTGGTAGTACGTTTCACAATGGATATTACGGTGAAATTTTAGGACAGACAGGCGTGGTCTGATCAGACTAGTGGTGGTATGGTCGGGAAATGGCCTGCAAACTAGTTACAAAAGTTCCTAGGTTTTTACAAATTTGAAAGTTTCTTTGGTAGTCTTTAGGGTTTGAAACACCACTTTGGCAGCCACCAACACAAACTAACATAACTTTCAACAAAAACAAAATCAACAACAATTTCTTTTCTTATGTTTTTTTAAGAGATTTTCTATTTTTTTTATTTTTATATTTTCTTTTCTTTTCTTTTTTATTGTGATTTCCTTAAAAACTATAGAACAAGAACAAACTAAAGAATAATTATGGAACATAAACAATAACAAAATTAAATAATAATTTCAAAGAGACTAGTATAAATAGATAGATTAGGGAACCTGATTTATAGCCTGGGCTCTGATACTAAACTGATGTGAACCTCTAGTTTATGGACTAGAGACCCTCTCGCCTTTACACTTGGAAGTCAATCCTTGGAAAGCCAAATCAGATTCTTGCCATGTTCTTAATCAAAGTCCAACTTGTAAAAGAGAACCTTGGAATCACATATCAGAAAGTAGTTAACTTTGACAATAGAAAATCTTGATTCAAGAAAGAACTAACAACAAGAGATGAAATCTCTTCCAAGAACAAAAGTTCTTAACTTTTATTAATCCATCAAAAACCAACCCTTTCATTTCATATTTATAGGTTGCAAAACATAACCCTAATCCTAATCATAAAAGGAAAGACAAATCAAAACAAAATAAAGAAGCCAATTTTTCAAATGATAAATTTTGAATCTAGGCTTAGACTCTTCATAAGAATTGTAGCTCTAGAAATGTATATAATTTAGGACTTTGAATCACTTAATTTGGGCTTCATAAGCTCAATTTATGGACTTTTGGATTAAACTGGTTTGGACAAAAAATCCTATTCCAATATGGATTTGTGGCTTTAACTTTGCACAACTTTTTGGAGATGCAAATGAAATCAAATCTATACAAATAAGCCAATTCTAGAAAGAAGATTTCTTTCTTATTATGATACTCTAGGACCATCAAAATCTAAATGAAATCTTTAAAGGTCAAATCTATCATAATCTAGAATTTACAAAATATGTCCCATTTATAATCTTTCACTTCCTATGCATCAATAATTAATATTCCAGTGCCATATTCGTACTAACAATCTTAAATAAAATAAATTTTGACTAAATAATCTTCAAAACTCTTTCCAATCATTAGGCATTACTAAGACATGGTATGATGAATGAACTTGACATTTTCCTAGTATTACCAAGGACTTTTGACCACTTGGGATGAAAAGGTGTGATCACATGGGACCATAGGCTAGTTAACCATTTGAGTTTCCTAACTAGAGTTGACCATTTGAGGTTGAGATTTTAACCACTCGGGTTTAAAAATAAAAAGCATGATAAGAACCACTCAGGGTCTTGACTCCTCAGCTGCTCAGGACTTATAAAGCCATTACACATCACGGATATCTTAAGGTTAAGGTTTTATCCACTTAGGATTAAAATTTAAAAACATGACAAGAACTGCCAGGGGTCTAGACTCCTCAGCCACTCAGGACTTGTAGAGCCATAAAACATCAAGGACCTCTTGGGTTCAAGGTTTTAACCACTTGGAATTAATAATAAAAAACATGACAAGAATCACTTGGAGTTTGGACTCCTCAACTGCTTTAGACTTGCAGAGCCATAGCACATCACAGACCTCTTGGGTTTAATGTTTCAACCACTAGGTATCAAAAATAAAAAATATGACAATAACCACTCACTTTCTAAACTTCTCAGCTACTTGAGACTTACAAAGCCATAATGCATCATGGACCTCTCGAGGTTAAAGCCTAGACAGGTCAGGAACTGAAGCCTAAAACACGATAGTTGGATCACTTGAGATCTAAGTTTCTAGCCATTCAAAACACATTTGAAAATAGGTTTGGAATACTTAACTAGCCCACTGGGGGATTATTAACGGCTGTTACTTTCATAGCATGTCTTTTGAGACACGTTATGGGTCACATCATTTTTTTTCAATGTCACAAATTAGCATTTTTTACACTACTAGAATTCTACTTGACCACATCTGTGAGCTCCTAGCCCATCCATGCTTATTTTGTCTTTTGGGCTCTCGACATTGTCATGTTATTAACCTCAAAGATCCAACAGGTAAAGACTTGTGAAAAATGGAGTCGCCACTCAGTATGACTAGGATATGATGGGGGTAGCATACTCTTGATTCCTTTTTGAGACATCTCATTCGGGTTTGAGAAGTTGGGTACATATGAAAATAACAAAGATGAGGATCCCTATTATTCACATATGCCCGATTTGAAGAATCGGTCTCATCTTTGGTTCATGTGTTAGTAAGGATTACTCAAAATATCAGATGACAATCAATATAAAGAATAAATGCCAAACAAAATATATACATGTATCATAGTGCAAGTGATGCATGTTTATATGTATCATAGTGCAAGTGATGCATGTTTATACGAAAAATTTCTATGAGTATCCATGGGAGTGGAAACATGCTATTTACAAAGATGATCTAAAAAAGGAAAATAATTATATTACATAGCCTTTTATATAAATTCTATACATTGATTTAAAAAAGGAAAATTACATTAGTTCCATGTACAATGGATCTAAATTGGAAAAGATGTGATATATATGAATGAATACGATAAGAATATATGAAAAGCATAATAAAAAATAGCATATATGAAAATAAATATATAAAAAATGTAAATGAATTAATATTGAAATTATAAATGGGATAATCAAAAGTTGATTTGAGAAAAATGTCAAATTTGATAATGTATGATTATCTAGTTTGACAATCATGGGTTTCATCACGCTAGTCAAAGTTGGATTTATGAAAGGTATGAACATTTTTTAACTTTTCCAAAAGGATTATCGAGTTTTCTAGCAAATACTTTTAAACTTTGCAATCTTCTCCTAAACACAAAAGAGCTCCTTCTAAAGGTTATATCTTTATGATCCAATTGTCTAGAGTATTGTTTATACCCATTTACATTATGCTTAGTTGATGTTAGCTCATGAAAAATCCTTGTAGAGTTCTTAGTGTCACAAGATCTTTGTATGTTCAAATATTCCAATTTTACTTTTAGGGAAACATTGATTTTGACCTTGGTTTTCCATTATCGATGATCATATCTACATCTTTTTGAGTTGATGATGTATTAGTAACTTATTTTAAGTTGATGACTAGTGTATAGATAGATTATAATCAGATTTAAATGAGTTATGGAATACCTTATAAAAATCCCAAATTTTGCTACTAATGGTGTTTGATTCGCAAGAATCTCATTTCCTTTGGCTTTTGTTAATTGGATCTTCTAGTCTGAGTGTCTAGTTTGTTGTTTGTAACTTTTACTTGGCTCTGGATTCTCAATTTTTGGATCCTTAAAGTGGCACAACAACCTACCTTTTATAGGTAGAGGATACTATCTAAGAATAATAATTATTGAGCTCGACAATGAGGAATTATGGAGTTTAGTATTTTGCTACTTTTATAGGTTCAATGAATTTGGTCCTTTGTTTTGCCTTCGATGATTGATGTGACTATCAAACTCAATAATATGATTGTCAAGTTTTACAATTCCTTCAAAACTATGCAAAAGGTGCCAAATTTAGGTTCTACAGTTTGCCTCTAGCTCGAGCAATGCAAGTCTTTTAGGCTTGCACATGCGAAAAGCAAGAAGGCGTCCTAATTTTTTTTTCCAAGATTCTCCTTTCTATCTTTTTTGTTTTAAGTGAGACTAGGTTGATCTTTTCAACTTGCCTTTTGTAGTTGTGTCACATAATCTTTCGTGACTAGGGTGGTATCTTTCCAAGTAGTTGTCTTACCAAGATGGTGTCTTTACAACCTGTTTGAAGAAGTGGGATTAGAAGTTAACTGATGGTGATGGGGTTAAGGAGATGGTAAAACTTTCCCTTTTGACTCCTTTGATTGATTGATTAGGAATCCTTGCCCTTTTGACTCCTTTGAACACATTCATCCTCCGGTTGATGATGTAGACAAGGCATGCTCGTGCTCTAATTGACTTTTATTGATAAGGCACTCTCACCATTTTGTTGATGATTAATTGGGCATGCTCGGCCTTTGATTGATGATTGACTGGGCATGTTCGCCCTTTTGATTGATTGCTTTGACTTGATTTAAAGCGACTATAAGCTTGCTAGATCTGAATCTTAATACTTGATTCACTTTCTTGAGTCTTCTCCTCAGCTCAAATCTTCTATCTATTTAGTATCTTTTACCCTAACTTTTGAGTCTTCTACTCTTCTCAGTTCTTCTATCCAGTTAGGGTCTTTTCTACTAAAATTTGAGTCTACTCTTGCTCAAATCTTCTATCCTTACTTTTAAATGTTCTACTCTTACTTGGATCTTCTACCCTAATTTTTGAGTATTCTACTCTTGCTCAGATCTTCTATTCGATTAAGATCTTCTATCCTAATTTTCGAGTCTTCTACTCTTTTCTTGGATCTTTTATTCGATTGATTGGCTTTGGTTGTGCATGCTCATCCTCTGATTGATCATTAACTATTAGTCCCTTTGGACCTGGTTGTCATCCCATTGATAACTTTTAGCTTCTTTGACTTGATGATTTATTGATTTGAGTTGAGTTGGCCTGATCTAGATATCATGCTTGATTCATTTTTGAAAAAAATTTAAGCATATTGATGCTTAGTTCACTTTTCCAAAAAATTTACATATTTTTTATGCTCCTAGTATTATCATCTTATGAGGCATCAACCCAAGCATGCCTTTTCGACCGAGCCCACAAAGGATACTAAACCAGAGTGCTGGAAAATTTGGCTAAGTTTCACAAAAAACTACCATGGTCACTTTGCATTTGTTGGCTCTGGATCGATAGCAAAAAGATTTTGAAAATAAGTAAATAATTTTGAAAATGAGTTGCCACTCAAATTTATTTTTTGATAAGGGAAAATTTAAGAGAAAAACCCTAAATTGACTCCAACATTATCCCCAAGGATAAAATCATTAGCCTTGAATGAAAGGATGGATTCAGGGGCTAGGTTTACGCTTTTGAGTAAAAATAGTTTAGCCTTGAAATAAATAAGAACTTACAAAATGAGTTTCATGATATGATAGTTATAATATGGAATGACAAATTAAACATGATTCATACATTCATAAGAAGATAATAAAGTAAAAGGCAAAAATTAAACTAAAGATTACATCCAAAAATAAAAAAATAAGGGGATCCCAACTCTAGCCTTGTGGATTATAAGTTAAGCACACATTCCCCAACTATTGTTGTTGACTTGAGGTTAAAAACTACTTGCTTTAACTGGCTCCTTAGGCATGTCCTAGCTATGAGAAACTTTAGGTGACTTAGGTTTTATCAAAAGACAAATTTAATTAACAACAAAGGCTAAAGATTTATTGGAAAAAGGTTATTTTACAAACCAGGCTTGATATGTAACACCCCGATACCCTATATAAGTACTATACATATACCTAGTATACATACAGTAAGTATATAAAGTATAAGGATGCCACTTTTTATTACCTATTAAAAACTTGTAAAAGAGTTCAAACCATAATACATTAAATTAAATAACATTACAAAATCATTATCTTTATCAAAACTTCATTTATACATATAAATACTCTCTCATAAAAAATATATCACAATTAAAAGTTACACATGTATGCATTACCCTCTAGTTGGTCTCGACAAACTCCTACTCTTTCGTGGCATAACGAAAAACTTCATATCTTCCACCAAATTACCTGCACGATTAAACGTCCGCGCTAAGCCCGAAAGCTTAGTAGTACAAATATAACATATAAACATACATTATATAAATTCTAACGTATAATGATATATCAATTCAATGTACCATTAGTTCTTATCATGTTTTTCCTATTTAATGGCATCTTTCATATTCCTTGACTAATTTCATATATTATATATATATATATACATAACATTATCACCAACCACAATCCATCACTTATACTCACAATCAATATATCAATACTCACATATTATGTATCATACCAATCATGAAACACATTTCCAATGAAGACAATCAATATCATCAACCACAATTCATCATTAATACCCACAATCAATATATCAATACACACATCACATATCATACTTCATCACATTATTTTATTCACAATTCACCAATCATTACTCACATTTCCAACAAAGGCAACCATAGATCTCATTACTCATTTATTTCAACATGTATATATATATCACATTGACAACAAAGACAGACTCGGGCCCAAAAGACACTAATATGCCATTCTATTTTCAGAGTTAATGCTTTGGTTCAATCATCACATTTATCATTATCCCAACTAGGCTTCAAGGATTTAGGTTCAACCAAGCTTCAAGGGGAACAAAGCATGCTAAGTATCAACCCAACTTGGCTTCAAGAACCAATCCAACCTAGCTTCAAGGGTTGTAACATCTCAATTAGGCTTCAAGGACTTGACCCAACCAAGCTTCAAGGGGAGTAAAACATGTTAAACTTCTACCCAACTTGGCTTCAAGGATCAATTCCAACCTAACTTCAAGAGATTGTTACTAATATTAGGCATGCCACCAATAACAAACACTAAAAATGGAATAACACATTAGCCATACAATTCATTTATCATTTAAGTATCATTCCCATTCTCAATTCTCATCATCATCTAGGCAAACATGCCTTATTTCTTTCAATTGAATCATCATAGCCAATCACAATGGCTTCACATCACATTATATCTCAAATCACATTTCATATTTCATCATTGATATATACAACATCACTTACATTAACTAAACAAACATATCATTCACATCATTATTACTCAGAACATTTATTCCACACCTCTTTATGTCTCAAGTTACATTATACACTTCATCATTCAAACATACATAATCCATTTCATTGCACATGTATCTTACATTCATTGCCATATAAAACATATGTCCATTTATTTCATTTTAATCATCATTATCAATCATGATAACATCACATTTCATCATTCTCAAGACACATGAACACCATTCATTATTAACACATTTATCATAACAAAGTGTATTGCACATACCTCTTTGGATGATCATTATTGCTTTCACACTATACAAATAACAACATTAGTCACTTTGTATTAACAATATAGTAATCTACTTAACACATTTATACCAAAGGTGTTAAGTCTCAAAATCATATAAAGGATTACATTTATGTAAGTTTCGTACTTACCTCAATGACCATTCACACAACTCTAACACTTTCCTTTTTCCAAAGTTCTTCAATTTCTAAATTAGAGCAATTCACCTTCTTTACAAAACCTAATCCAAAAATGATACAATTCATGAATTCCAATATCATTTATCAACTAATAACCTCTTACTAAAGCCTTAAATCACAAATTACACTTCCACATCACTCACAAAGGCCCACGGCTGTGGCCACCTCCACCCCCACGGGCGTGGCTTAGAAATCATTTCTGCCTTCCTAGCTCCACTCCCCCACGGCCATGGCTACACTTGACCACGGCCATGGCAACCAAGGCCACGGGCGTGGCATCAAAAATGCCTCTGTTTCCGAACCAAACACATGAATTCTATGGTTTCAACTTCATTAAACACAAACATACATCAATCATACATCAATTATTCAATTCTCCAACTAATACATATTAAATCCTTATCAACCAATTTCAATAAATCATCATCATCCTCACAAATAATCATATGATCATCATCTAAATACCAATCTAACATATTTATAACTTTACTCTTTCTTTAACATCACCATCACACACCAACCCTATCAAATCCAAACTCAAACAATAGAAAACAACACAAAGAATTGAATACTTACTTGAATATCTTGTCAAATCTTCAATCTCTACCTTCAATTCTCTTAAAATCCTAAGATTTTGATGAAGATCATCACATCTCTCCATCTCTCTCTCTCTCTCTCGTGCAAGAACCAAAAGAAGAAGAAGAAGAAGAAAGAAAGAAAGAAAGAAAATATCTTTTCCTTTTTCCTCTTCTCACGTTAACCACATATATATATAATAATAATAATAATAATAATTAATTATTTCCATAAATCCTCCACCACACCTTTTTCCTTCTCTTGACTTTTCTTTTAACCCACTTATATGTTATATATATTAACATATATACAACATATACATTCCATTAACACAATCATTTCCTTTGCAAAAACATATGTATACCTTCAATTCAAATTAAACAACAAGTGTATTAAAACTTCTAGGGCATACATTGGGATATTACAATTCTCTCCCCCTTAAATAATTTTGTCCTCGAAATTATCATTACGATATCAATCCATTCTAGAGAAAATACTATCTTAACTTCCATATGAAGTTAATTATATGCTTAAGTTATTATGTTATCAAACCATATAACTTCAACTCTCTCCTTTTGAATTAACCATCTTCTCTACCTTCCATAACTCATCATTCTATACATTTATACATCTTATTACTTCCTTGATCAACATTCAAAAGATCTTATTACATTTCCTATTAATATCTTTATACAAGAATCAGATCATTTTATAGCACACTTATGCTTCGTCCAATCTTTATATTTAATATATATTGTTCCTTCATCTCTTTGTAATTACCCTCTTAACTTTAATCTTAGAAACCATTGGCTTATATCTGAGCATTACTTATCCTATCATTACAATCACTGTCTAAATAGACATTTATCAAACCCCAATGGATAACAAGATCCTTATTTTTCACAAATGGAATTACTTCTTTAACATGCTTTTCACTTAACTTACATAATAATACATTACCTCTCAACTTATTTTATAAATAACCGATCTTTCCCCTTTTTCATCATGATTTATAACTACTAACTCTATTCATTCATGTTCAATCACACTTTAAAATTTTTTACTTCACATACATTATCATGTAAATAATTATACTCTTAGTACAATTATACATATTAAATCTCAATAATAATTCATAATCTTAACCAAATCCAAATCACTTGATCTATCTGTCACAATATACCCATGTTCCAATCTTGTTCAATTCCAACCAACGATTAATTAATTTATTCAAACTTATCATGAAATTTCACAATTTTCATATATGTATACATATATCTTAATTCCATTAAAGCAAATTTATATTCAATTTCTGATCTCTTCCGATCCATTTTCAGTCAAATCATCATGATAACAAATCACTTCGAATTATCTTTCAATATACACATAATTTATTCTCTATTATCTTATTATAATTCCCACCATTTCTCATAATAATTTTATACCATATTTACTATCTATAATTCATTCACTCAATCCTCGAGTTCATTCACTTAAACCTCAAGTTACATACCATAAACATATTCAGTATCACTTTCAATCACATTTTATAATTTCTCCCTTTTTAATATCTCTTCACATTTGCTATCATTGATATATTTATTTTAATTACCTTTTTGTCATAGTATTCATAACTCAACGCATTTCCATAATTTCCTTTTCCTCTCTATACCTTCACAATTATAACCAAGTTCTTAACATAAAATGAGAAGGTACAACTTTATCCATCATAACTTTTAACTATGCTTCTCAAACAAAATTTTCAATCTCACCAAATCTGTATTACAATCATTTTATCTATGATCCAAATCCATGGATACAAATTAACCGATCAAATATTCTGAACAAAATACATGGCTTTAAGAGATTAATATTCAAGCCTGGAACTTTCAAATCAATACTGTTCTTTTATAATTTTATTCTCAATCTTTACAAATACAAGGCAAAAATGTATCTCAAGAATTACATATTCCTTCTGTACATTTTTGATATAACAGAAGCTATCACATTCCAACTTCGTTTCAAACCAATTTACACTCGATTATATGATCTTTATCAACTTAATTCATGTTTCAACAATATTACCATGTACATATTCAATCATATGCAGTTCCTATACAATTTCTATTCGTCACTTCATTTATAATCCATTCATAATCTCTTATAATATGTAATTACATAGAACTTCCCATATGTGAATACTTTGGGACTCTAAATATCATATGATCATCAAGTTCAATGCTCACCATAACAATTTCCACTACCCAATATTACTCAAGTCCATTTCATACTTACTTCCATCATATAATCTATCCAGCTTTACACAGTTCAAGACCTAATCTCTCTTAGGTCCACTAATACATACAACATCATTTTCCATATCACTAATTCTATAATTATACCACATACATATTCATAGGTCACCTTCATAATGTAATTCACACACTTTTTTTTTCATATCGGAAAACTCAATTCACATATCATATACATGTATACACTTAATTATATGCTTTTATTTTATTTTCCTTTTTCATACTTTCAATACAAGTTTAATGTTTATCACTTTCCTTTTAAACACTATCATTTTCATTCTTCCTATATGATGTAAAGTATTTATTCACACTACAAATATATATTCTGACTATAATAATACTTCACATCCATCTTGGTCACATTCCCAATGTGACATCTCTTTCACTTTCGTCTTTAAAAATATTTAATATACTTCCATAACGATTTTTTTACCCTTTGCAGTAAAATGACTTAAAATAACTTAGTTTCATTTACTTATCTACTTCCCTTTTTACTTCAAAACAACTTCTCATACTATCAATCACATCACTCAATTCATAATACTTTCATGTGCAATATTAGTCATTGCACTTATCTCATATATTGAATATACATGAAACCATCAATATCCCAATAATCTTTATCACATTCCACTAAAATTTTAACTTCTCAATTTACTACTTCGTTTAAGCTTCAATTTGCCAAACTCATTTTTTCTAATATCACTTTAAAAACATCTTACAAATATATATCACAAAGCAATATCAAAACATATAATTTCCACAATTATAAAGCTCACTTCAAAAATCTCAAATATCACATATTATTACCATTATCATGAGCTTTCACAATATCCAAGCATCTCACATTTCTAACATTGAAATCACAATGTTTGCGTTAACATAACAATACCAATCTATATCCTTACTCAACCAATATCATCTCTTTTTCCTTTAAACAAAACCTTAACTTTACATATCCATTTGTTTACCATTCAACATATATATATATCACTCACGTATATATACATATGTACATTACATCCAATCATATACACATTGAGCCTAATAACCTTTATACACTTTTCAAGTCTAGTTATCACAAATCTCAGTTTCTTAAACCAACGTTGCTCAATCCAATTCTCACTATCAATCTTATCACATGACCTAGCTTTGCACAAGTTTATCAATGCAAGCGTAATCATTCTCAACATTAATAGACAAGTAATTATATAGGTTACAAACATGCAATACTATACGTACATTACATTTTCAAGTGATCAACTCAATCTTTGATCACTAACATATTACATCACATTATCACATTAAATTGACAATGTTTGTATTAAAACAACAATGCAAACAACACCGTTATATTTCCTTACATTAACCAATATTTTTATTTTATTTTAGTTTTCATATCATTTCTTTCTCTAGTTTTTACTTTCAAGTAAAAACCTCATTCAGACATTATCATCCCTCTCATATAATTCAAATTTATCCCACATCACATAATGCCACATCTGAGACCAACCTAGGTGTTAATGCATATGCATGTATTACAAATGTCATTTCAAAACTTTTCCTTCTTACTTCTATTTAAACTTTTCAAGACTTTTTTTTATATACTTAGGCTGAGAATCTCGAACCTAAGCTCTGATACCAAAATAATTGTAACACCCCGATACCCTATATAAGTACTATACATATACCTAGTATACATACAGTAAGTATATAAAGTATAAGGATGCCACTTTTTATTACCTTTTAAAAACCTGTAAAAGAGTTCAAACCATAATACATTAATTTAAATAACATTACAAAATCATTATCTTTATCAAAACTTCATTTATACATATAAATACTCTCTCATCAAAAATACATCACAATTAAAAGTTACACATGTATGCATTACCCTCTAGTTGGTCTCGACAAACTCCTACTCTTTCGTGGCATAACGAAAAACTTAATATCTTCCACCAAATTACCTGCGCGATTAAACGTCCGCGCTAAGCCCGAAAGCTTAGTAGTACAAATATAACATATAAACATACATTATATAAATTCTAACGTATAATGATATATCAATTCAATGTACCATTAGTTCTTATCATGTTTTTCCTATTTAATGGCATCTTTCATATTCCTTGACTAATTTCATATATTATATATATATATATACATAACATTATCACCAACCACAATCCATCACTTATACTCACAATCAATATATCAATACTCACATATTATGTATAATACCAATCATGAAACACATTTCCAATGAAGACAATCATTATCATCAACCACAATTCATCATTAATACCCACAATCAATATATCAATACACACATCACATATCATACTTCATCACATTATTTTATTCACAATTCACCAATCATTAGTCACATTTCCAACAAAGGCAACCATAGATCCCATTACTCATTTATTTCAACATGTATATATATATCACATTGACAACAAAGATAGACTCGGGCCCAAAAGACACTAATATGCCATTCTATTTTCAGAGTTAATGCTTTGGTTCAATCATCACATTTATCATTATCCCAACTAGGCTTCAAGGATTTAGGTTCAACCAAGCTTCAAGGGGAACAAAGCATGCTAAGTATCAACCCAACTTGGCTTCAAGAACCAATCCAACCTAGCTTCAAGGGTTGTAACATCTCAATTAGGCTTCAAGGACTTGACCCAACCAAGCTTCAAGGGGAGTAAAACATGTTAAACTTCTACCCAACTTGGCTTCAAGGATCAATTCCAACCTAACTTCAAGAGATTGTTACTAATATTAAGCATGCCACCAATAACAAACTCTGAAAATGGAATAACACATTAGCCATACAATTCATTTATCATTTAAGTATCATTCCCATTCTCAATTCTCATCATCATCTAGGCAAACATGCCTTATTTCTTTCAATTGAATCATCATAGCCAATCACAATGGCTTCACATCACATTATATCTCAAACCACATTTCATATTTCATCATTGATATATGCAACATCACTTACATTAACTAAACAAACATATCATTCACATCATTATTACTCAGAACATTTATTCCACACCTCTTTATGTCTCAAGTTACATTATACACTTCATCATTCAAACATACATAATCCATTTCATTGCACATGTATCTTACATTTATTTCCATATAAAACATATGTCCATTTATTTCATTTTAATCATCATTATCAATCATGATAACATCACATTTCATCATTCTCAAGACACATGAACACCATTCATTATTAACACATTTATCATAACAAAGTGTATTGCGCATACCTCTTTGGATGATCATTATTGCTTTCACACTATACAAATAACAACATTAGTCACTTTGTATTAACAATATAGTAATCTACTTAACACATTTATACCAAAGGTGTTAAGTCTCAAAATCATATAAAAGATTACATTTATGTAAGTTTTTTACTTACCTCAATGACCATTCACACAACTCTAACACTTTCCTTTTTCCAAAGTTCTTCAATTTCCAAATTAGAGCAATTCACCTTCTTTACAAAACCTAATCCAAAAATGATACAATTCATGAATTCCAATATCATTTATCAACTAATAACCTCTTACTAAAGCCTTAAATCACAAATTACACTTCCACATCACTCACAAAGGCCCACGGCCGTGGCCACCTCCACCCCCACGGGCGTGGCTTAGAAATCATTTCTGCCTTCCTAGCTCAACTCCCCCACGGCCATGGCTACACTTGACCACGGCCATGGCAACCAAGGCCGCGGGCGTGGCATCAAAAATGCCTCTGTTTCTGAACCAAACACATGAATTCTATGGTTTCAACTTCATTAAACACAAACATACATCAATCATACATCAATTATTCAATTCTCCAACTAATACATATTAAATCCTTATCAACCAATTTCAATAAATCATCATCATCCTCACAAATAATCATATGATCATCATCTAAATACCAATCTAACATATTTATAACTTTACTCTTTCTTTAACATCACCATCACACACCAACCCTATCAAATCCAAACTCAAACAATAGAAAACAACACAAAGAATTGAATACTTACTTGAATATCTTGTCAAATCTTCAATCTCTACCTTCAATTCTCTTAAAATCCTAAGATTTTGATGAAGATCATCACATCTCTCCATCTCTCTCTCTCTCTCTCATGCAAGAACCAAAAGAAGAAGAAGAAGAAAGAAAGAAAGAAAGAAAGAAAATATCTTTTCCTTTTTCCTCTTCTCACGTTAACCACATATATATATAATAATAATAATAATAATAATTAATTATTTCCATAAATCCTCCACCACACCTTTTTCCTTCTCTTGACTTTTCTTTTAACCCACTTATATGTTATATATATTAACATATATACAACATATACATTCCATTAACACAATCATTTCCTTTGCAAAAACATACGTATACCTTCAATTCAAATTAAACAACAAGTGTATTAAAACTTCTAGGGCATACATTGGGATATTACATGATACTTGGAGTTAAATTTCAAGTAGGCCTCCATATCCATTTGAATTGGAATCAAAGCCCGTGGAGTTCTAACTCAAAATGGGGTTTTAACCTAAGCTAGGTGAGCCTAAGTCTACATTGATTTTAGGTCTATATTAATTGGGTTTAGATTAATTATAGGTCTAACTGGATAAAACCTAGTTTAAAAAAATAACCTTAGTATCTACACGACGAAAACTAATTTAAGAAAAAAACAACCTTAGGATCAACTAGATGAATCCTACTTTATCAAAA
The DNA here is from genome assembly GCA_947685225.1 of Garcia nutans. Classification (NCBI taxonomy): domain Eukaryota; kingdom Viridiplantae; phylum Streptophyta; class Magnoliopsida; order Malpighiales; family Euphorbiaceae; genus Garcia; species Garcia nutans. The sequence continues at coordinate 29,996,223 of CANTUV010000011.1, read as the reverse complement.
TAAACTTAGGATCAGCTAGATGAAACATGATGTAGAAAAAACAATGTTAGGATCAATTGGATCAAACCTTATTTAGAAAATATAACCTTAGGATCATTTGGATGAAATCTAATTTGAAAAATGGTTTTGAGAGACAACTGGATGAAATACTATTTTGAAAATGATTTTGGGAGACAACATGTAACACCCTTACAACTTACCCACACATAATACATATTCTCTCAAATATGTAGTATGCATAGATAGGATGTAAGAGGATTACTAAAATGTTACTATCAAACCTTATCTCCTTTACAAATTTAAGAGATAATACATGGTATTGTAGAATTAATGAATTAGATATAAAATTAATAAATGAATTTATAAAAATTTTCCAGAGTTCTATTAGAAACACATATAGTCCTAGATTTTAAATAATTCAACCTATAAACAGTTAATATATGTTAAAATATTTATCATCACTGCACTCTTCCCAAAATCTTACAGACATACCTAAATAAATATAGTGGAAAGCATGATGGTACATATTTACAAAGCATTTTTACTATATAATACATTTAGTACACTCATCCAAAAGAGTATTTACATGATATGCTAGGCTTGCTCTTGTAGCAATCGATGGTTCTAGTATCCGATAACTATCTAGGCCTGACCTTACCTAGAAGGACTCCCAACTTCTATTTCGTCACCTGTGTGATAAACAACTCGCATTGAGCTACAAGCTTAGCAGTATATGATTGATAATGCAATATTAATATGACAACATTATATAAAGATACATCAAAATTTAATATAAAAACAAATATATATATATATATAATTAACATAAATCATGCACTGGGCCCAAAATGCTTATACAATAAACTAGTTCCAGAACCATTGTTTTGGCCTATCTCATCACAATGACACCAATGTCTCTTGCTAGTAGACATAACAATATCTATAATAAGGCATATTAATGATTGAGAGATATTAGAAACATAAATAACATATACATTATATATAAAAGGCTAAATATAAATGGTAACAATTTAAAATGTAGAAAAGTTAAAATATAAAATAATAATATTTTATATAAAAATCTTAATTAATAATATGTATTTATAATTGGTAAAAAGAAGTCAAAGGACAATAATTCACCATTTTCATCTTCTTCTTCTTATTCCTTCTCTTTGAGCCGACTCCCATGGTGATTCAAGGGAGATTATTTTAATTTCTTCAAATCCTCAAGTTTTAACAAAGTTCAAAAAAGATTGAAGATAGCTTGGGTTTTAATTCAAGTAATAAGTAAGTTTCTTTAATCCTTAATGAATTTCTTTTAGTAGAAATGATATGAAATTGTAGTATAATAAGAAATATGGAAATTATGATATGAAATTAATATAGAAATTATAATTTTAAGCTTGGTTAAGTATTTGGATGAAGTTTGGCTAAAGTATGGAGTAATGATTGAGTATTAGGGTTTTTGTTTAGATTTTGGTTAATTGTAAACATGGAGGAAGTTTAATGGGGTTAATGCATTTATATGAGTTACTAATCTTACCTTTGACTATAAAATTGAATAGGTGTTGAGTGATTTAAATTAGGGAATTCTAAAGAGAAAGATCACTTTGTTAAAAATTGAAGTTAAATAAAGTGGAGGTTGATAAAGAGTTGTTTCTCCATTTTGAGCTTTAAAAAAGTAAGTATTTACTTGGATCATGCTCTTGTTTTTTGTTTTCATCATTCTAAGTTGTTAGGTATGTGCTATGTTGATGAAAATGGTGTAAAAATAGATTCTAGAATGCCATGGGCATGGTCATGCAAGGCCACTGCCGTGGGATTGGAGGAGGGGCTATGTTGTGTGAAAATAATGAAGAGGCAAAAGCAGAATGGATGCCAAAGGTGTGATCTTTGGATGCCACGACTATGGGGATATTCAATGGTGTCTTACAGCTTCATTTCACATTCCAGGGGCATGGCTATTGGATCTCACGACCGTGGTGTTAATTTTTGACATTTGTTGCCATGTTGCCATATTTTATACTGTACAGTGTAGTAAATGGCTTGTATAGCTATGTCCTTATATATATTGAATTGAGAATGTATGTGTGACTATAAAGTGAAGAATTATGATAAAATATGTTGATTATGCTATATGTTGGTGTGTTGATGAGTCATATGATGAATGGCTCATATATGCATAATGTGAAATATTATTTATTGCCTTATATTTTAACTAGTTGCCAAAAGATTGTGTTTGGTAGTTGGCATGCCATGCATGATGGAGTGAGACACTGGTTGTCACGAATATTGCTACTCCCCTGAGTTATACACATTGGTGTCACTACTATTGATATAAGCTATGGATGAGGCAGTAGGTGTCAAAGATATTGCTACATCCGCTAGCGAGACACATTAGTGTCACTACTCTTGAGATACGTTGTGGATGAGACACTAGGTGTCACACAACTGAATGAAACCCTAATTTGAAAATGGTTTTGACTTGAAAAGTTTGATTTGATTTTGAGGAAATGTTGATTTTAATATATTAAGTCAATATAGAAAAAAACAACTTTAGTATCAACTAGATAAAACTTGATTCAGAAAAATTCCTTAGGATCAACTAGATGAAATCTAATTTAGAAAAAAATAACCTTAGGATCAACTGGATGAAACCTAATTTAAAAAAATAGTTTTGTGAGACAATATGATAAAACCCTATTTTGAAAATATTTTTGGAGGACAACTAGAAGAAACCCTAATTTGAAAATGATTTTGACTTGACAAAGTTTTATTTGATTCTGAGGAAAAGTTGATATTAATTTATTAAGTCAATTTAGAAAAAACAATCATAGAATCAACTGGATGAAACCTAATTTAGAAAAATGTTTTTGGGAGACAATTGAATGAAACCCTATTTTGAAAATGGTTTTGGGAGACAATTGGATGAAAACCTATTTTGAAAATTGTTTTGGGAAACAACTAGATGAAATCCTAATTTGAAAATGGTTTTAGGAGATGACTAGATGAAACCCTAATTTGAAAATGGTTTTGGAAGATGGCTAGATGAAAGCCAAATTTGAAAATGATTTTGGGAGGTAGCTAGATGAAACACTAATTTGAAAATGATTTTGACTTGAAAAAGTTTGATTTGATTTTGAGGAAAAGTTGTAACACCCTTATATCCCATATATGTATCGTTCAAACACCCAGCCTATGTAAAATACGCATATAAAGCATAAAGATGCCACAATCCGGTTTAATAAAAAATTTCACCTTTCCAATTTAAAATGCAAATTTTTCAAAACCTAATCCAATTAGGTTTTGGTTTCTTTTTTTTTTTTATTAATATTACTTACCTTAACTAATTAGGAATAAACAACCTCAAACAACTATAAATAAGGACCAACGACAATTAATTTAGAGGAGGCAAAAATCCAAGAGGAGTTTGGAAAATTTGAAACCAAATCAAGGAAGGAAAAGAAGAAATTCAATTCAACTTTTTTCTGGAATAGCAGTAGCACGATTTAGAGGATTCAAAGGCAAAAAAAGCTTGTCTTTGGAGCTAGTTCATCCAAGAAGAATTGTTTTTGGAGAAATCATCAAAAGAAGGTATGTGTTAATTAATTTTCTTTAATTGTTTTTTTTACACAGTAGCAAATCTATGAAATCAAAATTAAAAACCTTTGAACTTTAATTTAGTTTTTCTAAAGCAAAAAAAAAAAAAACCTTATTTCGTTGGTTTATCTTCCAAAAGGCTTAAAATTATTATTTTTTCTTCTTAAAAACCTTAAAACTCTAATTGAACATATTTTTCAACAAAACTAAGGTGTAAATTCTGCTTCTTTTAAAATCTTAAAGTAGGTTCTATTTCATTCAAAATGTCTTCTAAAACATCTTTTCTACTTATAAAAACTTTAATTTATTTGTTTAAATTCATAAAACTTCATGAAATTATCAAATTGATTTCTAAAACCCTAAAAATTATTCACCACCCGTGACCCTACTTCTAAATCCTAAAATCCAAAATTCAACTTTTAAACCCAAAATAATGAACACTAACACTTTTGAAACCTTAAACCCTAATTTTTATGAACCCTAATCCTTTTAAAACATTAAAAAACATAAAAACATAAAAACCTAAATTTTACACATTAGCTTAGGAACCCAATAACTAAAAATCACAAATTAAAGTATTTTAAAGTGTTTAAAACCCTAGTTTTATGATATCATCATTCAAACCTTAATTTTGTTAATCAAAGAGTCTTACCAACCCTTTAAAACATAAAACCCTAATTTATTTTAATTCCATAAAAAGTCACAGTAGGCATAATTGGAATTTTATTTGCTTTATTCAATTCCATACTTGATTATGCTTTGATTTATTTCTTATGCTTTAATTTATTTAATTTCAATACTTGATTTATTTAATTTATCATGGATGGATGTTTATTTTATATTTTGATTAATAGCTTTAAAAATTGCGCTGGCAAAAAAGCTGCGGCAGCGGCGGGAGAAATTGGCCTGTGGACCATTTCGCCCTCAAGAAACTCTTGCGGACCATTTTGGCCTGTGGACCATTTTGTCCACGCTGATTTTCGGCGATGATTTTTTCATCGTTGATTTTTCCGTAGCCGATTTTTATTTTTATTTTTATTTTTTGTTTATTATTATTATTTTTTATTTTTTTTAATAAAAATTAGATACTAAAGCAAATATTATTTAATTAAGATAACAAAAATTATTTTGGACTAATTAAAATATATTGGATCGGACTGGGTCAAAAATTAAGTGTATACAGTTTGCCCCCTGCTTGAATGATCTAAGACTTTATTGAAAGAGAGTGAAAAGCAATAAGACTTAATTTTTGAGACGGTTGAGATTTGGGTTCTAGACCCGAGAGATTTGGATACTCGATCCTAAACTAGACTTGGATACTCGATCCTAACTGGATTCAGATACTCAATCCTAAACTAGATTTGGATATTCGATCCTAAACTAGATTCAGATACTCGATCCTAACTGAATTTTGATACTTGATCCTAACTGGATTTTGATAATTGATCATAATTTGGATTGGGATACTAGATCCTAACTAGTTTTGGATACTCGATCCTAATTTGGGTTTGGATACTCGATCCTAAACTGGATTTAGATACTCGATTTGTAACTGGATTTGGATACTCGATCCTAATCTGGATTGGGATACTCGATCCTAACTGGATTCAGATACTCGATCCTAAACTAGATTGGGATACTCTGTCCTAAACTGGATTTAGATACTCGATCCTAAATTGGATTTGTATTTGGATACTCGATCCTAAATTGGATTTGGTTACTTGATCCTAATTGGATTTAGATACTCGATCCAAAATTGGATTTGGATACTCGATCCTAAAAGGATTTGGATACTCGATCCTAAATTGGATTGGGATACTCGATCCTAACTGGATTTGGATACTCGATCCTAAATTGGATTGGGATACTCAATCCTAAACTGGATTTGGATACTCGATCCAAAATGGATTTGGATAGTCCATCCTAAATTGGGTTTGGATACTTGATCCTAAACTGGATAGGGATACTCGATCCTAACTAGATTTGGATACTCAATCCTAAATTGGGTTTGGAAACTTTATCCTAACTAGACTTGGATACTTGATCCTAAATTGGACTGGGATACTCGATCCTAAATTGGGTTGGGATACTCGATCCTAAACTGAATTTGGATACTCAATCCTAAATTGGATTCGGATACTCAATCCTAAATTAGGTTGGGATACTTTGACTCGAGATTGAATTCGATTTGATTGACCTTTTATTATTTGAGGATTCTGGCTTAACTTGTTGTTCCATTCTTTTGTTCTTCCTTTCGCAAAAATTTAGCTATTTTTAGTTGGCCCTCATATCTTCTCCTTGCCCCCCGCATGGCAAGATATTCAAAATATTTTGTTTATGCATAAACTCAAAATTTGAAAAGGAGAAGCGTTGCCCCCCATGTAGGCTCAAACCCATGATTTTTCTATGCGGGTTATAATTGATGTTTTTGTCATCTAGTTCTTCGCACAAGCATGTATTTCTTCTCTTTGCAAAATGACTGGAGCTTCCACAAGCGAATAGGATTTCCATGCCCCCTTGATTCAACATCTTCTTTTGATTCTTTACTTCGCAGGGTGTTTACTATTCATTTTGACAAGGAATAGACAATAAGACAAGAAAGTGTGATGTGATATGCTCATGTATGCATGATATGCATGAGTAATACATACAGTTATTTCATTGACTCACAAACTAAGGTGATCAGCAGAAGTGTTCTCATTGGTTCCTTTTTGACGCTTGTTCAAGTCTTGCATTGGAATGATCAAAAGCTTTGCATTTGTGGCTTTTATCTTCAAAATGTTGAAAACATGAGTGGTGGAGACCCTAAGCAGTAGAGTCAGGGATACATCCTTTTCAAACTATATTTTAGCATGTCGGTTGGTAGTTTCTTCATAACTTTTCCAATAATCACTTCTTTTGCCTAATGTGTCCTTTGGAGATTCGACAGTTCAACATACTCCCCTTAACTTGAAGGCTTTGTATGACAAAAATATTTTTATTTTTTTATTTTTTTATTTTTTATTTTATATATATATATATTTGAATTTTTTTTTTGAAATCAAATGTTGGCTTTGCCAAATCAATGTCAATGTACATCAGGACTTGATTTTTTCAAATTAATATATCTATAACATGACAACCCTAGTTACCATACTAAACTCGAGAATCATTTCTATTTAAGCAAGAATTGTTTCACTTCAGATAGGAACACACACATTACTTGGCCAAAGGTCTCATTGAGTTTAAATATTGTCTATCTCATATGCATGCTTATTCAAACTATCTCCACTAATAGACTCTACCTACCAAGAGAGATCAACAGGTCTTTAATAGGCTTGAAATGGGGTCTATAAGGGATACAAGTTTAAAGTGAGGGCCATTTGTAATTTGGAGCCGATGTGACACAATGGACAAACCTTCACACTACAAATTACTTGTTAAAACTTTAGGCAGCTGGAAGCAATCTTGCTAGACTCGAAATTCCTCCTATCTTTTTGGCATTAATCTGGATCTTGATTGCGACAATCTTTGTTTCTTTTTATAACATTTGGTACCCAAATTTGCTTCTTTTCTTCTTCTCCCTTTTCTTTCCTTTTATTTTTCTTACTTTTCCCTTTCTTTGAGCATTTTATTATTTTGTCCTTCTTCCTTGTAGGACTGTCAAGTACAAAACTTTCAAAAACTGGATGAATTTTTCTCCTTTGAAACTTTGGCTGGGTTGGACCAATTCAAGTCAAACTATCCCTATAAACCAAATGGAAACCTTTTACTTCTTTAGGTAAAAGAGAACTCAGTTGGCTTTCTGAACCGCCTTTTCAGGTTTTATTTTTCTTCTTTCTTTTCATTTCTTTTCTCCTTTTTTTTTCTCTTTTTTGTTTTTGTCTTCTTTTTTTTTTCTTCTCTTTTTTTATATTCTAGCTCTAAAAGAGCTGTCTTATTTGTACCAACTTGGGTTTCTAATAATGGATGAATGGAGTGACATCAATCTTCTTTAACATGGATAAATCATTTTTTTCTCTAATGTTATCTTGATATATTAGAGATATTAGGAAAACTTCAACTACCCTTATGGTCTTGAGAACTTCAACTACCCTTATGGTCTTGAGAACTTCAACTATCTTCATGGTCTTGAGAGCTTCAACTATCCTCAAGATGTTAACTAATCATTGCTTTCTTTGATCTTCTTGCCTCTTCATCTTAGTGATCATAAGACTTGTCAAAAGTATCACAATAGCTCAGGATAGGTTATTGAGGTTATATGCCAATGAAAAGCAAGCTAAAATTTTATGAAGGCTCAAAGGGACAACTAGGGATTGATATTTAATAGGGTGGATACTAGTTGTTGGCTAACCAAACAATGCCTAGATCATTTCTCTCTTAAATAAGCAGAGTTCAATTTCGCCTTCAAAGTTTGTCAAAGCATGTACTAAGACTAACTAGGACCTAGACAAAGGTAATTATGCAGGAGCCCTCTCTATGTAAGCATACACAACTCAATGCTATAGAGTAATTCCCTCACCTAGTAAAGTCATTCAAGTCATGATGCCTAGGCACATTAATTTATGAACATCAATCTAGATTCCTCATTGGTTGAGCACCAAAATGAACAAAGACCAATAAAAATTTTGATGAAAGTAATTTATTTCAAACAAATTAAAATTTTAAAAACATAATTATTAAAGAAAGTAAAATTGAAAAGCAACATTCAAGCTAAGGAAAGTTCGTTGAGTTTAAGCTTCTTTTCCCTTCACATCTTTAATATTTCCATCTTGAAAGGATGATAAAACAAAATCTTCTTCCAATCCTTTTCCCACCATGAAGGTTGCTGGTGGAGGTACTCTTCCAAAGTTAGGCAAAGGGTTGTTCTTGGTATTGGGCTTATCCGGCTCGGGTAGCTTGCCACTATCAATCAAATCTTAGATCTGATGCCTTAGACGAGCATATTTATCTGTTTCATGCCCTTTCATTTGATGAAATTGATAGAAGGCCTCGGCATTGAAGTTTGGTGGCAGTGGATTATGTAACGGTAGAGGAGCTAACGGTTGTAACAACCCTTTCTTTTGCAGCTTGATAAAAACACAAGAAAGAGGTTTTCCCAATTTCAAAAATTGTCTCCTTGTTGTTGTTTAGTAGCATTAACATCGACTGCCTTTTGCATGCTATGGCTACCAGACTGATAGTTTCCTTTCTCATTCCTTCTTTTTGAAAAATGGTTCTTCTCTCTTTTCCATTCTTCAATTTGCAAACCAGTTTGGAGAAGGTCTTTGAAATCACGGATGAGTGTATGAGACATCCTCTCACAAAGACTAGGCAAGACCCCTCTCACAATCATCCTTATTTGATCGGATTCATCAGGCCTCTTCTTGAGTAAAGCAGCCTTGTTTCTCCATCTCTTCACATAATCTACAAAATTCTCATTCGACCTTTGCCTAATGGACTCCACTTCCATTAAGGTAACTTCCATCTCAATGTTATATCCATATTGTTGGATGAAGGCTTTGTAAAGTAGATCCCAACTCTTTTGTGTTCCATCATCTAAGGTATTGAACCAATTTTGGACAACAGGGTCCAATGAGAGCATAAAGTACCTTAGGGTTTGAGCCTTAGTAGCTCGGGCAGACTGCATAGTAGTGATATACTGCTTCTGAAACACCCCTTCCCAACCTACATGTGTAAGCTGAGTAGAGGTGCCACACTATCCAAATTGTTGCTACCAATTTACTTAGTCAAATTTTAGTTCTGATTTTTACAGAAATTTTGCCATAGTTCCGCCTAGAAATTTGGATCCCAAGTGTCGACAAAACTTGTTTTTCTGATTTTTGAAAACATTTTACACAGACCAATGTGAATACCATCAAATTTAATGCACTCCCAATGAATCCACCTTATACCCTCAACTACAAACCTGCACGAAGAGTTCACACTTCTAATATAACATAAAGTAAAGATTTATAATTATTACATACTAATAACATACAGTTATAATATAGAAATTCTCTTTTATATTTATTCATATACATGCCACAACTATCAACTCATAATGGAACTAAAAGATCTACCCCTGAGATTTACTGTGGTCTGGTCATTGCTTCCCCAAGATTTATCTACTGCTCCGAACCTATGAGTCAAGGAAACTTAACTCGCTGAGCGTTGTCGCTCAGTGGGTACTTTACCAATAAAAATAAAAGTAGTATATGAAAGTATTCAAAATCAAAGGAAATAATGAAATCATAATTTAACCAACCTTAAACCAATAGAAATTATTGTACAGTCAGGGTAATATGCTTTCAATAATGTAAAATCATAATTCAAACTCATTGGCATTATATAGTTTAACGAAAAATAATATGTCTTTGATTCAGGCTCTACTGGTATATAGGGAACCATAGTGATAAGGCAGTGGGCCTCCCCACTATAACATAGGTGGGCCTCCCCACCGATATCAATTCACAGGAATGGGCCTCCCCATTGGCTTCCGGTTGGAAAAGAAATAGAGGATAATTTATTATTTTGAAATTCTAAGGTTTATGTTGTATCTTGAATTGATTGAAGGAGAAATAAAGAATTAAAGAAGGAGAAGAAGGAAAAGCCAAGAGGAGTTAAAGAAATAAGGTTTGGTACTTTACTTTTAAATAATTAATTTTGGTTTGATGCTTTACAAACTTTGGTTTATGAAAGTTTTGTTGTTGATGCTTAAATATATTGATTTGAGTTAAACATGCAAAATTTGTCAAAGGGAAGTGTTTGAATCTTCACTTTACCATTAAAGAAGCCTTAATATTGATTTGCAAAAGAAAAATAAACTATCCTATGCATTTCATGTGTTTGGGCCGAAATGGTCCCAAAAAGACAGCTTTCTGGATCTTTTTGTGACAATCGTTTGAGGCAGCAAATGAATGAATTTTTCAACGAAATTTTACATGCAATTAGTCAACATATGAAATAAGTTTTCTGTAAAATTTCAGCTAAAAATAAGATCATTTACTTGGTCAAATACATGACTGAAGTGGACTGAAATTTTGACGAAAACCCAGATTTTACTATTTATTTGGTCATGCCATTTTGCGTTGCCGATTTGTCGTGCCGCAACACTATTCATTTGGTCAATTTGTGATATTTTGAGGAATGCTTTGAAATATTTGATGTGTTTATTGTGGATGTTAAATATGTGAAAAAGAGTAATGGTTTGACTAAAGAATGTGTTGCGTGGCATAAATGGCAAAGTGCGATGGGAATTTAAAATGATTTCGCGAGTCATTCTAAAATGAGGTTTGAGACTTAAATTGAATCATTTTAACCTTTTTGCTCTACTGGATAGTGGGAGTGGTAGATAAGGGTATGGTGCACTATACTAATGCATGCAGTACTGCTCATTATTGTGATATGATATTTTATTCAGTGGTGAGGCCACTGAAGCCAATGGGGAGGCCCATTGGTTAACCAGGATGGGGAGGCCCACTCCTGTGAATTGATATCGGTGGGGAGGCCCACCTATGTTACAGTGGGGAGGCCCACTGCCTTATCACTCTGGTTCCCTATATACCAGTAGAGCCTGAATCAAAGACATTATTTTTCGTTAAACTATATAATGCCAATGAGTTTGAATTATGATTTTACATTATTGAAAGCATATTACCCTGACTGTACAATAATTTCTATTGGTTTAAGGTTGGTTAAATTATGATTTCATTATTTCCTTTGATTTTGAATACTTTCATATACTACTTTTATTTTTATTGGTAAAGTACCCACTGAGCGACAACGCTCAGCGAGTTAAGTTTCCTTGACTCGTAGGTTCGGAGCAGTAGATAAATCTTGGGGAAGCAACGACCAGACCACAATAAATCTCAGGGGTAGATCTTTTAGTTCCATTATGAGTTGATAGTTGTGGCAGGTATATGAATAAATATAAAAGAGAATTTCTATATTATAACTGTATGTTATTAGTATGTAATAATTATAAATCTTTACTTTATGTTATATTAGAAGTGTGAACTCTTCGTGCAGGTTTGTAGTTGAGGGTATAAGGTGGATTCATTGGGAGTGCATTAAATTTGATGGTATTCACATTGGTCTATGTAAAATGTTTTCAAAAATCAGAAAAACAAGTTTTGTCGACACTTGGGATCCAAATTTCTAGGCGGAACTATGGCAAAATTTCTGTAAAAATCAGAACTAAAATTTGACTAAGTAAATTGGTAGCAACAATTAGGATAGTGTGGCACCTCTACTCAGCTTACACATGTAGGTTGGGAAGGGGTGTTTCAATTTGTGGTATCAGAGCTCCGGTTTAGCCGCTTCTGGGTAATCCAACATAGGAGGATGTACGTTTTATGTCGGGAGTGGCCATTACCGACGTAAAATGAGATATCCTGTAGTAAATAAGAGATTGTACGATTTCATGGAGTCCTAAATTTTGCAATGTATATAAGGGCTTCCTAATATTGTAAAATTTTGTGTTTGAAAATAAATAAAAGTTGTGTTGTATATGTGTTATTTAAGAATTTTATATTTATATACATGCCACTTAGGATAAGATAATGCTGTTGGTCCGGGTCGTTACTAATGATGGGATGGTATATGTTTACTCTTTAGATGTCGCAATCAGCGCAGCGTGATATAGGGGAGGAGGCCGAATCTCAGGCCTCCCGAATTGTAGAAATGCATGTATCAGAGACATCAGCATTTGAGCAACCACCCGTTGATGCTCCTATTCCTAATGAAATGTTGCAACAAATGGCTGCCGTACTTCGGCAGATAGCCGGCGTTGCCCCAGCCCCACCCCCAACGCCAGCACCCGCACCAGTACCTGCTGTAGGAGGGGAAAGGAAACCCCCGATAGAAAAGATAAGAAAGTATGGTGCGAAGGAGTTTAAGGCTCGAAGGGACGATGATTCTTCAACAGCCAAGTATTGGCTGGAAGGAACAATACGAGCCTTAGACCAGTTACAGTGTACGCCAGAAAAGCGAGTGATATGTGCTACTTCCTTATTAGTGGAAGAAGCATATATATGGTGGGACACAGTTCACCAACGAGTTCCACCGGAACAGAGCACATGGGATTTCTTTGTGAATGAGTTCAAAAGAAAGTTTATATCGGAGGCATACCTAGATGCCAAGAAAAAGGAGTTTCTACACTTAAAGCAAGGTCGACTGACCGTTGCTGAATACGAGAGGGAATTTACTAGGCTGAGTAGGTATGCCAAGAAGACAATTGAAGATGAACATGATAGATGTAAGCAGTTCCAGGATGGGTTGAATAATGAGATTAGGATGCAGCTAATTGCTGCTAATATCAAAGAATTTTCCGAATTGGTCAATAGGGCTCTAGAAGTAGAGCAATGTCAGTCTGATGAGCAGAATAGACGACAAAAGATGAAACAGAAGAGAGGTACCCAGAACTATTCGGGAACCTACCAATCATCAGGGAAACGATTCCGTGACAGTGGTGCCACGGGAGGCGGTCAACGTCGAGGTTACAGCCAGGGATCGATTCGCGATGGTTTAAGTCAAACTACCCCAGTCGCTAGTACGGGACGATCCGGAAGAGGACAAGGAAGAGGATTCAGCCAAAGCGGAGGTAACTTCTCTATTGGTCCGATAGGTAATGAAGGTGAAAATACTAATCCACGTTGTGATCAATGCGGACGCCGTCACCCGGGAGAATGTTGGGGTCGGACATTTGCATGCTATATATGTGGATCTTTAGACCACCTTATGCGAGAGTGTCCCCAGCGAATGCAGAATCTACCTAGGGATACTGAGAGATCGCAAGCGGCAGCAGGTCGAGGCCGAGGCAGAGGAAGGAGCGAAAATCCGTCGCGTGTGCAATCTGAAATGGTGAATCGACCAGAAGCAAGGGCTCCTGCTAGAATGTATGCCATGAGGGGGCGAGAAGACGAAGAAGCGTTAGATGTGATTGCAAGTCAGTTGTCTATGTTCGGAGTTTCACTTTACATTTTAATAGATCCGGGGTCTTCACACTCATATATATGCACGAAAAATGAAAAATTTGAGAACCTAAAGGTAGAACTAGAAAAAGAAGGAATATTAGTTACTAACCCATTAGGAAATGAGGTGATTACTAGGAAGGTAGTGAAAGATTGCCCAATAGAGATACATGGACATATCTTTTGGGGAGATTTATTTGAACTACCATTTCAAGAATTCGATGCTATTCTTGGGATGGATTGGTTGGCCAAGCACGATGCACTAGTTGACTGTAAACGGAAGAGAGTTACCTTGCATACTACAGACGGTGACGAAGTGACTCTAGTAGGAAAAAGGAAGGACTATCTAACTAACATCATTTCTGCCATGACGGCTAAGAGGTTAGTGCAAAAAGGCTGCGAGGCATACCTGGTATGTGCATTAGTAGCGAAAGAAGAGGCACCAAAGTTACAAAATATACCTACTGTATGCGATTTTCCTGACGTATTTCCTGACGAGTTACCCGGATTACCACCTAAACGAGAGGTGGAATTCACCATAGATGTGTACCCGGGAGCTGCACCAGTATCTATCGCACCTTATCGAATGGCGCCAGCAGAGCTAAAAGAATTAAAGGTACAGCTACAGGAACTTTTAGACAAGGGGTTCATAAGGCCAAGTGTGTCACCATGGCGAGCACCAGTATTGTTCGTGAAAAAGAAAGACAGATCCTTAAGGTTGTGTGTAGATTACCGTCAACTTAATAAGCTGACCATCAAAAACAAGTATCCGTTACCTCGCATAGATGATTTGTTTGATCAACTCAAAGGTGCTGGAGTCTTTTCAAAAATTGATCTACGATTGGGTTATCACCAATTGGGAATTAAAGATGAAGACATACCAAAAACCGCATTCAGAACTCGTTATGGACATTACGAATTCATTGTTATGCCTTTCGGATTAATGAACGCACCTGCAGTATTCATGGATTTGATGAACAGAATCTTTCACCCGTATTTGGATTAGTTCGTGGTTGTATTCATTGACAACATATTGGTGTATTCAAAGAATCGAGAGGACCATGATCGTCACCTTAGAATTGTTTTGCAAACCCTGCGAGAAAAGCAGTTATACGCTAAATTCAGTAAATGTGAATTTTGGTTAGAAGAAGTGGCCTTCTTGGGACATATTGTATCGGCAGAAGGAATAAGGGTTGATCCCAAAAAAATAAAAGCAGTATTGGAATGGAAGTCACCTAAAACAGTAACGGAAGTCCGTAGTTTCTTGGGGTTAGCAGGATATTATCGGAGATTCGTCAAAGGGTTTTCCATGATCGCCGTACCTATGACCAAGCTACTTCAGAAGAATGCCAAATTCCAGTGGACCAACGCTTGTCAACGGAGCTTTGAAAAGCTGAAACAAAAACTTACTGAAGCGCCTATTCTTACACAACCCGAATCAGGAAAAGATTTTGTGATTTATAGCGATGCATCCCATATCGGGTTAGGCTGTGTATTGATGCAGGAAGGCAAAGTCATTGCGTATGTCTCTCGACAACTCAAGCCACATGAAAAGAATTATCCTACGCATGACTTAGAGCTAGCAGCGATTGTTTTGGCTTTCAAGACGTGGAGGCACTACTTATACGGGGAAAAGTGTTACATCTTTACGGATCATCAAAGCCTGAAGTATTTACCCACGCAGAAAGATTTAAACCTGCGACAGCGAAAATGGATGCAATGGTTAGCTAACTACGACTATACGATTAATTATCACCCGGGCAAAGTGAATGTCGTAGCAGATGCACTTAGTAGGAAGTCAATGCAAGCGCTAAGTGCTATGAGTGTAACATTAAAACCCACAGAAGATGGAGCTATCTTTGCAGAAATGCACGTGCGACCTAACTTACATCAACAAATACGTGAGGCTCAGAAGGAAGATGAACAAGTGAAGAAGTGGAGTCAACAGGCACAGGAGAACTCTTCAGGAGATTATCAAATTCGTCCTGATGGTATTCTCTACTACAAGAAGAGAATGGTGGTACCTAAGTCCAAGGAGCTGAAGAAGCAGATTTTGCAAGAAGCTCATAACAGTCCTTATACAATGCATCCGGGAGTAACGAAAATGTATCGGGACTTGAAGGAGTATTATTGGTGGCCAGGAATGAAAAGGGATATCATTGATCACGTAACGAAGTGTCTAACCTGTCAGCAAGTGAAGGCGGAACATCAACTACCCTCAGGGCTACTACAACCTATTACGATTCCAACCTGGAAATGGGATCGTATTACTATGGATTTTGTCACAGGATTGCCTATAACAAGAGACAAACATGACGCGATTTGGGTAATCGTAGACCGGCTTACTAAGTCCGCTCATTTCATACCAGTACGTGTGGATTACTCGCTAGACAAGTTGGCAGACTTGTATATCAAAGAGATTTTACTTCTCCACGGAGTTCCAACTTCCATCATATCTGATCGAGATCCATGTTTTACGTCAAATTTTTGGCAGAAGTTACAAACAGCCCTTGGAACTCGAACTTACCACAGCACAGCATTTCATCCCCAGACGGACGGACAGTCGGAAAGAGTGATTCAAATTTTGGAAGATATGCTGAGGGCGTGTGTTTTAGAATTTAAAGGTAGCTGGGACAAACACCTAAGCTTAATGGAATTCGCGTACAACAACAGTTATCAATCCAGCATACAAATTCAAACCAAAATTAATTATTTAAAAGTAAAGTACCAAACCTTATTTCTTTAACTCCTCTTGGCTTTTCCTTCTTCTCCTTCTTTAATTCTTTATTTCTCCTTCAATCAATTCAAGATACAACATAAACCTTAGAATTTCAAAATAATAAATTATCCTCTATTTCTTTTCCAACTGAAACCCCTAATCCAACCTTATCAATCTTTCTACATCTTGATTCTTCCATTTAATCAATTAATCTCATCACTTACTTAATATTATTTTTTTTTCAATTCCATATAAGACTCTAATTCCCAATCTTCCAATAAATATATAACTACCTAAAACTAATACTAAAATTAAAGTCTACACACTTAAAAACCTTAGAACTTACCTTAAAAATCAAAGTTTGGAGAAACTTGGAAGTCCCTTGGTATTTTCTTTTGTTGGCCGAATTTGGTGAGTGGAAAAAGAGAGAATTTGCTCTTCATATCACCTATATTTATATACAAAGGAAGTGATGATCACCTTGACCACTTGTCCACTTTTTCTCTTTCTTCATTTATTACACATTTATTACACATGCTAAATGCTTTCTTTTGATTGGCCAACCTTTGATTTTTATAACTTCCTTTTTCCTTTACTTCTTTCCACTTGTCTCTCTTCCCATTGGATCTCATAAAGTTGTCCCGGGTTACCCATCCGGTCCCGACACGAAACCGAGCCACATTACGTTCCGGCGATTAATCGATCATATCTTTTAAACCGTATAGTTTCACGAGTCAAACTACATATAGTTTTGATCCTCTCGACCTCTACTTTCTATTTATAAGGTCTATTTTAGGTTTCCAAGTCATTTTAAAAAAATTACCGATAATCCCTCAACTTTTTACAAAATTCCCTTTAGGTCCTATTTTTGCTCGGGTTTTCTCCGGCTTCATTTCTACTGACGATCGTTTCATATTTAACCTCTCGCCATTCTCTACGTACTCACATCTTTATTTCCTACCCTAAATTCATGTATAACTTTAATTGGTAATGACCAAAATGCCCTTAGTCAACATTTCTTCATTTTTCTTTAACGGGACATTTCCTGGAAAAACCGTTACACGTCGTTGCGATCCGATTTTTCTCTACATTCCATTTTTGGAATCTGTTATATGCACTATTAAGAGCATCCAATGCAACTTTCTTTGAAATTACATCTACGTCCCCAAACTTTTTAAAAATTACAATTAGGTCCCTTTGGTCATACAACCTTATCTAGGGCTATTATCAAGAATTATCTTCTCCTTTCCCCTACTCTCGCTATGCACGTGTCTACACTGCATAAATGCAGTAGGCGGATGTGACAGCTTCACATGGAGATGAGGATTTTCGGTTCCATCAAACTTCAGGAAAGATGGCATCTTAAACTTGTACGGGACTTCTTCATCTAGCTCAAATAATTTGTCAACTTCGGACATTTCCTCGGTTTTCAATTTCTTCTCAAATTTCTTTTCTAAATCAGCAATCGTCTTTTCAACATTAGAAGTTTTGATCTTCTCCATAGTTGATCTTTCAACAATCTTCGGTTCTTTTTTCTTTTCTTGAGCTTCTTGGTAGTATTGAGCCCAATCATCATCATCATCAATGATCACCTTTTCATCATCAAAAACCACTTCACCAACTTTGGTCTTCCCTTTGTCCTTTGGCTTCTTAGTGCTAGCAAATGCCTCGACATGATTTTCTAAAATTGCAGTCAATTGGTTCTTCATGGTCTCAGTTAGGGCCTCTTTTATTTCTTCCATCTTGGCATTGAGGGCATCATCCACCATTCTTTGAATTTTTTTGGGCTCCATTGCTTTTGGTGAAAAAGAGATTGAGTCATTGTTAGATTCTTCATCTTCGGCATAGGTCAGATTGTTATAAGCTTTTGAACTATCGTAATCCAGGGCTGCGAGCCAGAGAGGATCAATGATATGAGATGCAAATGTATGCATGTATGCACAAACAATAGATAAACAAGGACAAATAGGACATTCCTTCCAACCTATAACATCCACACACGAATGGCGAGTCTCTTTTCCTAGGTATATGGTTAACAAAATACCAACATGGGGTATCTTGTTTTCAAAAATTTCCCTTGAACGTTTTAACCAATAGTTATATTTTCAAAAATGGAAATCCATTCATAGTAATTCCCATTAATTAGGTTTTAATCCATTCAACCAACTATAGTAGCTTTTATGCTATATTGGATTATAACTAAATTGAGAGGTTTATTATAAATAGATTTCTCACTTGAAAAAGTAACTAATGATTCATGCGAAAAATAAGCCCATGATTAATTATTCTTAGTATAAACTAGGCTCACAATTGATTTTTGGTATTTCGTAGTTGACCTAAATAATTTGCAAGCTCTTTGTAAGAAAAGGTTGAATGATAATAATTTTGATTCTAAGCCCATTGTAAAAAGATTTTAGAAAAAACATATTTTGGGCTTAGTATTTGGGCCATGAGCAAAAGAGTTTTTGATTTATTTTTAGAAAAGTTTTATGTCCAAAACCATTTTGAAAAGTTTTGAAAATAGTTTTGGTCTTTTGGACTTTAAAGAAAATATTTATTTTGAGCTCACAAGATATTTAGGTCATATTAGAAAAAGAACAAACCAAATAAGCCATGATTTAAGCCAAGATAAATTAACCATAGTCAAACAACATGCATTTGGGGTAGAACCTAACGAAAGTAACTAGGCCAATTACATGAGCTTTGGGTTAAAAGGCTTAGGTTCCCATAGCAAGTATATACCAAATGGTATGAAGCTATAAGTGATTATGCCATACTCGATCTCCATACCTTGAGTGAAAGTATGGTATCCCTTACATAACACAACACGGGCGTCCTAACTCACGCACACGATGCAATCTAATATGATGCAAATGATAATATCATTATAAGAAAGAATAGAATAATATAAAGACCAACAAAATCAACTTCTCTTATCCCCAATGGAGTCGCCACTGTGAGCGGAGATTTTCGCCCCCACTCCCAGTGGAATGGTTCTTGCGACTTTGGCACTGTTTAGTCTCGGGGCCTTAGAGAACACGGACCTAAGTCTGGAGAAAATGGAGTCGCCACCCGGATGGGCCGGGAAACAAAGAAAGGGGTGGATGACTTGATTCCTAAGGAATCCCCAACCCCCTACTATGTTCGAAAAGTTGGGTACGTGTGGGGAAGGTGAGAAATGGCCCAACACCCCCACAACACCCGGTTCATTGGCACCGGCCTCCTTTACAGGTCTTAATATTATAAAATTCTTAAATATAACAATATTATCCATATTACACACAATAATTGAAATAAAGCATCGTTAAAATCAAAATAATGTCCAAACAAAGCAAATAAATGGACACCCATCCGAGGATGGAAACATGCCCTTACATAATCCATGCCTAAATAGGACACCCACGGAAAGGTAGAAACATGTCCTTTACATTGGTCTAAAATATAAAATCAATTTAAATTACATGATATTTAACTAATGAGGTACCCACCAAAAATTACTTCTTGGATGAACAAGAACAAAGACAAGCTTTGCTGCCTTTGTTGAATTAAATTGCTTGCTTGCTTCTTCCTCTCAAATCTCAAATTCCACTATTTGATCCATGTTCGATTGCTCCTAGTTTTTGTTCCCAAATTTTGATCTAAATTTCGGCTCCAAAAATCCGATCCCTAATTTTGCGTTGTTTTATTCCTTTTATGTATGATTTTTATGATTAATTTTAGTTATTCACGGAATCAAACATTAATTAAGAAAAGGAAACCGAAACCTAATTGTATTTGGTTTCGAAAAAATTTGCATCGAAAAAATTACGCTGGTGAAAAAACTGCTGCGGAAAAATTGCGTTGGCAAAAAAAGCTGCTGCGGAAAAATTGCTCTGGCAAAAAACCTGCAGCAGTGGCGGGCGAAATTGGCCTGTGGGCCATTTCGTACACGCTGATTTTCGGCGACAATTTTTTGATGCCGATTTTTCTGTTGTCGATTTTTATTTTCATTTTTATTTTTATTATTTTTTATTAATAAAATTTAGATACTAAAGCAAATATTATTTAATTAAGATAACAAAAATTATTTTGGACTAATTATAATAAATTGGACAACACAAAAATGATTTTGGACTAATTAAAATATATTGGACCGGACTGGGTAAAAAATTAAGGGTCTACAACCCTATTATAGTTTACAATATTAAAACCCTAAAATAGTTTTCAAAACTCTAAAAACTAGTTTTCAAAATTCTAATGTTTCGAGGATAGTTTTTTAAGTCCTAAACCTTAAACCCAATTTCTTAAGCTTTAAAACTCTAATCCTATTTTTCTAAAAAAAACCATAAACCTTGTTTTCTCAACCCAAGACAGTAACCTTAAACCCTAAAAACCAAAACCTTAATTTGTATTTTCATAAATCACTAATTATATCTTTTTAAAACCCTAATTCTTAAGTTAAAACCCTAGATTGTATATCAATTATTTAATATGATATTTAGGATTGATTGTTAATTCATATTATGTCTTAATGGATGTTCTATTGCATTTTTATGTTGGATGTTTTATTTTAAATGCTTGAATAATTTAATTGATTGCTTATTTAGATTTTGAAATTATAAAAGGCATGTTTCCACTTCCTAGATGCCTTGATTTTTATCATGTAATTTAATTTATCATTTAAGGATTTTAGAATAATATACAAGGATATGTTTCTACCTTTTTGGTGGGTATCCAATTTATTTAGTTTTATACATTGGATTTGGTTGTAAGGGTACGTTTCCACCTTGTGTGGGTGCCCATTTATTATTTCATTTTAAACATTACTTTGATTTTAATATAATTATTTTTTATTTTAATTGTCGCATGTAATATGGATAATATTATAATAAGTTGAGAATTTTATAATATATAGACTTGAAAGGATGCCGGTTCCAATGAACCGGGCAAAGTAGGGGTGCTGGGTCATTCTCAACTTCCCCACCGTACCTAACTTTTTGAACCTATTAGGGGGTTTGGGATTCCTTAGGAATTGAGTCATCCACTCATTTATTTTTCCAGGCCCATCCAATTGGTGACTCTATTTTCTCTAGGCTTAGACTTGTGTTCTCTAAGGCCCTGAGCCTAACAGTACCGAAGTCATAAGAACCATTCCACCGGGAGTGGGGGCGAAAATTCCCTCTCACAGTGGCGACTCTACTGGGTATAAGAGAAGTTTATTCCTTTGGTCTTTATATTATTTTATTATTTCTTATTATGATATTGTTCATTGCATCATTTTAGATTGCATTGTGTGAGTGAGTTAGGACGCCTGTGTTACCCATGTTATGTTATGTAAGGGAAACTATAGACCCTTAATTTTGGCCCTAAATTGGTATGTTCTTAATTAAAGAATGCCAAAATAAATTTGATCCGATTTACAACTTCTAATAAGTCAGTACAATTTTAAAAGTCACAAACTCTATAACAAAATCCTAAAACAACTTTTTTAGATGGTTCGGTCCAAAAAAAAATTAAAAATGCGAAACTAGTTCAAGTTAGGAGGGCCCAGGTGATATGAGCCTTGGCTCATGTTGAACAGGATGCCCCAGGTCGACATGAGCCAAAGTCCATGTTGACCTGGGACCCGGATGCCCAGGTCGACATGACTTTGGTCCATGTTGATTTGGTTGCCCAGATCGACATGGTTTCAATTATTTTTTTATATTAGTTTCCGAATTGAATTAAAATTTGTTTTAAGGACAGATTAATATTAGGGTTAGGGATTATAAGTGAGGTTTTTGTCCTATAAATAATAACGTTTTAGAGTTTAAAAAGGGTGGCAATTTTTTTCAATGGGGTCGGCAATTAACATTAAGAGGATTAGGAACAACAAACAGAGAAGAACAGCAGCAGTTTTTTGAGAACGAAAGAAACAACAAACAAAAATATCAGGACAACCAAAGAAGAAGGCAGAGTCCATACTGTCTTCACATTGTTCATCCAGAAATCAATTTTTTTGGTGCAACCAATGACGGAGGTTTGATCTTTAATCATAAAATATTAATGCTCAAAGTAGCTTCATTTTCTTTGATTAATAAGAACATGCAGTAACTTGATCTCTGAACGTGCAGTAACTTGGTCTTTGAACATGTAGTCAATTGATCTTTGTTTTAATAACTTTAATTGTTTACTTTAGTTAATACATTAATCAGTTGGTTTTCAAAACTCCACTTGCATGTTTTATAAAAACTAAAAAACTTAAAACCATCCAGTAGCCTAAGTCATTGATTAAATTATCAAAACCCTAAATCATTCTTTTGTTTCCAAAATTTTTAAACCATAAATCTTTCTCTCTTAAACCATAAATTCCTTAAACCCTAAAACCCTAACCAAACCTATTTTTTAAATCATAGTAGCATTACTTTCATAAAACATCCGAAACCTTAATCTTCTTAAAACTCAATCCAGCAAACCCTAGTTTTCCTAAACCCTAATTCTTAAAACGTCAAAACCTTATGTCAAGTTCATCAACACCCTAAAGCCAAAATCCAGTGAACCTAAAACCCAATCTAGTAAATTTAAAATCCTAATTCCTAACTCAGTAACCATAATCCGCAGAACCTAAAATCTAAATTCCAAATCTCAAACCCTAATTTTATTTACTTGATGAATTAAATTAAATTTTAATTGTTTATTTGATTTGCTATTTGTTATATGATGAATGATTTATTTTACTTATGACGTATGTTTTATTTTAGTTATAGCACTTGAATGATTTAATTTTGCTTAATTATTTATTTGGTATTAAAATTGTAAGAGGTATGTTTCCATTATTGGGTACCTCATTAATTAATTTATGTATAATTTAAGTTGCTTTTATAATTTGGAATTAATGTAAAGGGCACGTTTCCACCTTTTGGTGGGTGTCCTATTTAATTTTAGACATGGATAATGTTAGGACATGTTTCCATCCTCGGATGGGTGTCCATTTATTTATTTTGTTTGGACACTATTTTGATTTTAATAAAATGATGCTTTATTTTAATTGTCGCATGTAACATGGATAATATCATTAAATTTAAGAATTTTATAATATTAAGAACTAAAAAGGAGGCCGGTTCCAATGAACCGGGCGTTGTGGGGTTGCTGGGCCATTTCTCACCTTCCCCACACGTACCCAACTTTCCAAACCCATTAGGGGGTTGGGGATTCCTTAGGAATCAAGTCATCCACCCCTTTCTTTTTCCGAATGACGACTCTATTTTCTTCAGGATTAGGCCCGTGTTCTCTAAGGCCCTTAGCCTAAACAGTGCCAAAGTTGCAAGAGCCATTCCACCGGATGTGGGGGCGAAAATGCCCGCTCACAGTGGCGACTCCACTGGGGATAAGAGAAGTTGATTCCATTGGTCTTTATATTATTCTATTCTTTCTTATCATGATATTATCCATTGTATCATTTAGCTTGCAACGTGTGCATGAGTTAGGATGCCCATGTTACCCATGTTGTGTTATGTAAGGGATACCATACTTTAACTCAAAGTATGGAGATTGAGCATGGCATAACCACTCATAGCCTTGTACCATTTGGTATATACTTGCTATGGGAACTTAAGCCTTTAACCCAAAGGCTAAAGCTCATGTAATTGGCCCAGTTACTTTCCTTAGGTTTTTACCCCAAATGCATGCTGTTCGACTATGGTTAATTTATCTTAGCTTAAATCATGGCTTATTTGGTTTGTTCCTTTTCTAATATGACCTACGTATATTGTAAGCTCAAAATAAATTTTTCTTTAAAGTCCAAAAGACCAAAGCTATTTTCAAAACTTTTTAAAATGGTCTTTAGACATAAAACTTTTCTAAAAAACAAATTAAAAATGCTTTTCTCATGATCCAAATACAAAGCCCAAAATATGTTTTTTCTAAAATCTTTTCACAATGGGCTTAGAAATAAAATTATTTTTATAACCTCTTGAAAGAGCTTACAAGCTATTTAGGTCAATTATGAAAATACCAAAAATCAATTGTGAGCCTAGTTTATACTAAGAGTTATTAAACATGGCCCTTTTTTTTGGCATGAATCATTAGTTACTTTTTTAAGTAAGAAATCTATTTATAATAAACGTCTTAATTTAATTTTAATCCAATATAGCATAGAAGCTACTTTAGTTGGTAGAATGGATTAAAGCCTAATTAATGGGAATTATCATGAACTGATTTCCATTTTTGAAAATATAACTATTGCTTAAAATTTTCGAGAGAAATATTCGAAAATAAGATACCCTATGTTGGTATTTTGTTAACCATATACCTAGAAAAAAAAAAGACTCGCCATTCGTGTGTGGAAGTTAAAAGTTTAAAAGGGACATTCTACTTATCTTTGTTTATTATCTGTGCATGCATGCATACATGCATACATTTGCATCTCATATCATTGATTCTCTCTAGCTCACAGCCCTGGATTATGATAGTTCAAAAGCTTACGACAATCCGACCTACGCCGGAGATGAAGAATCTAGCAACGACTCAATCACCAAAAGCAATGGAGCCCGAACAAGTGCAAAGAATTGTGGATGAAGCCCTCAATGCCAAGATGGAAGAAATAAAGGGGGCCCTAGCCCAGACCATGAAGAATCAATTGGCTGCAATTTTAGGGAACAATACCGAAGCATCTGCTAGCACCAAGAAGCCAAAGGACAAAGGGAAGGCTAAGGTTGGTGAAGTGGCTTTTGATGATGACAAGGTAGTCATTGATGATGATGATGACTAGGCTTAATACTTCCAAGATCCTCAAGAGAAAAAGGATCCAAAGGTTGTTTAGAAGACAACTATTGAAAAGACTAAGACGTTTGATATTGAGAAGATGATTGCTGATTTAGAAAAGAAATTTGAGAAGAAGCTGAAAACCGAAGAGTTGTCCAAGATTGGCAAACTGTTTGAACAAGATAAGGAGGTCCCTTATAAATTCATGATGCCATCCTTTGCAAAGTTTGATGGAATCGAAAATCCTTACCTCCATGTGAAGTAGTATATCACTGCTATGTAATCTGTCCGAGCTAGTAAGGCTCAAACTCTAAGATATTTCATGCTCTCATTGGACCCTATTGTCCAAAATTGGTTCAACACCTTAGAGGAAAGTACTCAAAAAGATTAGGACATGTTGTACAAGGCTTTCATTTAGCAATATAGATATAATGTTGAGTTGGAAGTAACCTTGATGGAGGTGGAAACCATTAGGCAAAGACAAAATGAGAATTTTGTGGACTATGTGAAAAGATGGAGAAATAAGGCTGCACTTCTCAAAAGGAGGCCTGATGAGTCAAACCAAATCAGGATGATAGTCAGAGGGGTCCTGCCCAACCTCTATGAAAGGCTATCTCACACCCTTATAAGGGACTTCAAAGACCTTTTGCAAGCTTGCTTGCAAATCGAAGAGTGGGAAAGGGAGAAAAACCGCTTTTCGGCAAGAAGGAATAAGAAAGGGAATTATCAACCTAGCAATCAAAGCACACAAAAAGAAGTTGATGTTAATGAGACTGGTCAAGGAAATAAAAGACAATTCTTAGAATTGGGGAAACCTATATCTTGGGTTTTCAATAAGCTACAGAAGAAGGGGTTGTTACAACCGTTGGCTTCTCGATCGTTACATAATCCTCTGCCACCAAACTTCAATGCTGAGGCCTTCTGTCAATTTCATCAAATGCAAGGGCATGAGATGAATAAACGTGCTAGTCTAAGGCATGAGATCCAAGATTTGATTGACAATGGTAAGCTACCTGAGCCGGATAAGCCCAATACCAAAAGCAATCATTTGCCTAAGTTCAACAAAGTGCCACCACCAACAACTTTCATGGTAGGAGGAGGATTGGAGGAAGATCTTGTCTTATCCTCCTTTCAAGATGGGAATATTGAAGATGTGAAAGGAAAAGAAGCTTAACTCAATAAACTTTCCTTAGTTTGAATGTTGCTTTTCAATTTTGTTTTCTTTAATATTTAATTGGAACAATCGTGTTTTTCAAATTTAAATTTATTTGAATAAATTACTTTCATCAAAAAATTTATTGGACTTTGTTCATTTTGGTGCTCAACCAATGAGAAATCTAGCTTGATAATTCATGAATTAATATATTTATGCATCATGACTTGAATGACTTTACTAGGTGAGGGAATTGCTCTATAGCATTGAGTTGTGTATGCTTACTTAGAGAAGGCTCTTGCATAATTACCTTTGTTTATGTCCTAGTCAGTCTTAGAACATACTTTGACAAATTTTCAAGGTGAAATTGAACTCTGCTTGTTTAAGGGAGAGAAGATCTAGGCATTGTTTGACAAGCCAACAACTAATATCCACCCTATTAAATATCAATTCCTAGTTGTCCCTTTGAGCCTTCATAAAATTGTAGCTTTCTTTTCATTGGTTTACAAACCCCAACAACCTACCCTAAGCTATTGTGATACTTTTGAAAAGTCTTATGATCACTAAAGTGAAGAGGCAAGAAGATCAAAGAAATGAATGAATAGTCAAGATCATAAGGATAGTTGATGTTCTCAAGACTATAAAGCTATTTGAAGTTCACCTAATATCTCCAATCTATCAAGATAACATCAGAGTAACAAATGATTTATCCCTGTTAAAGGAGATTTATGTCACTCCACTCATCCATTATTAGAAACCCAAGTTGGTACAAACAAGACAACTCTTTTAGAGCTAGAACAAAAAAAAAGAAAAAGGAAAAAAAGAAGAAAAAAAAAGAAAAAAGAAAAGAAAAAAGGACAAAAAAAGGGAAAAAAAGAAAAGAAGAAAAAAGAAAGATAAAACCTAAAAGGGTGGTTCAGAAAGCCAACTAAGTTCTCTTTTACCTAAAGCAGCAAAAGGCTTCCATTTGGTTTATAAGGACAGTTTGATTTGATTTGGTCCAACCCAACCAAAGATTCAATCAAAATCAGAGAAAAAGGAGAAGGACCATCTAGTTTTTGAAGGTCCCATACTTAACAATCGTATAGAGAAAGACAAAATGATAAAATGCTCAAAAAGATAAGGGAAGAGTAAGAAAAAGAAAGAGAAAGAAAAAGAAAATAAAATGATGATGGGTACCAAACTTTTTGTAAAGCCAAAGATTGTCCCAATCAAGATCCAGATTAATGCCAAGAAGATAGAAGGAATTTGGAGTCTAGCAAGATTGCTCCCAACTGCCTAAAGTTCCAACAAGCATTTGTAGTATGAAGGTTTGCGCATAGTGTCACAACGGTTCAAAATTACAAAAGGCCTTCATTTAACACGTGTCCCTTATAGACCCCATTTCAAGCCTATCAAAGACCTGTTGATCTCTCTTGGTAGGTAGAGTCTATTAATGGAGATAGTTTGGATAAGCATGCATATGAGATAGACCATATTCAAACTAAAATTAGACCTTTGACCAAGTAATGTGTATATGCCTATCTGAAGTGCAACAATTCTTGCTTACATAGAAATGATTCCCAAGCTTAGTATGGTAACTAGGGTTGTCATGTTATAGATATGTTAATTTGAAAAATTGAGTCCTGAGTTACAATGACATTGATTTGACAAAGCCAACATTTGCTTTCAAAATCAAAATTCAAAAATATATATATAGAATATACAAAGACTTCAAGTTAAGGGGAGTATGTTAAACTGTCGAATCTCGAAAGACACATTGGGCAAAGTAAATGATTATTGGCAAGGTCATGAAGAAGATACCAACTGACATGCTGAAACATAGTTTGAAATAGATGTATCACTGACTCTGCAGCTTGTGGTCTCCACCACTCATGTTTTCAACATCTTGAAGATAAAGGCCATAAATATAAAGCTTTCTGTCATTCCAATGCAAACTTGAACAAGCATCAGAAAGGAACCAATGAGAACACTTCAGCTGATCACCTCAGTCTGTGAGTTGATAGAACCACTATAAGTGTTATTCTTGCATATCATTCTTACATGAACTTATCCCATTGCACTTTTTTTTTGTTGTATTGTCTACTCTTTGTCAAAGTGAACAGCAAACATCCTGTGAAGTAAAGAATCAAAAGAAGATATTGAATCACGGGGGCATGGAAGACCCATTGCTTGAGGAAGCTCTAGTCATTTTACAAAAGAAAGAAGAGATGCATGCTTATGCAAAGAACAAGACAAAATACAAATTTCAATCAAAGCCTCCATAAGAAAAATTATTGGTTTGAGCCTATACAGGGGGCAAAGTTTCTCCATTCTAATTTTTTGAGTTTATGCGTATACAAAATATTTTCAAACTCACTTTCAAATATTTTGGTCCAGAATCCAAATCTAGTTTAGGTTTGAGTATCCAAATCCGGTTTAGGATCAAGTATCCAAATCCAGTTTAAGATTAAGTATCCAAACCCAATTTAGAATCGAGCATCCAAATCCAGTTTAGGATAGAGCATCCAAATCTAGTTTAGGATCGAGTATCCAAATCCAGTTTAGGATCGAGTATCCAAATCTAGCTTAGGATCGAGTATCCAAATCTAGTTTAGGATCAAACATCCAAATCTAGTTTAGGATCCAGTATCCAAATCAAGTTTAGGATCGAGTATCCAAATCTAGTTTAGGATCGAGTATCCAAGTCCATTTTAGGATCGAGTATCAAAATCTAGTTTAGTATCGAGCATCAAAATCTAGTTTTGGATCGAGCATCCAAATCCAGTTTAGGATCGAGTATCCAAATCCAATTTAGGATCAAGTATCCAAATCTAAAAATTACACTTAAGTCTAAAACTTAGCTCAAGTCTAGAACCCAAGTCTTTTCTGAGTCCAGAACTCGAACCGAGTAGAGAACCCAAGCCATCTCGGGTCCAGAACCCAAGTCCTTTTTTAGTACAAAACTCGAACTGGTTCTAGAGCCCAAACCATCCCGAGTCCAAAACTCAAGTCGTTTTTTAGTCCAAAACTCGAACAGCATCCAGAACCCCAACCATCCTGGGTCTAGAACCCATGTCTTTTCTGAGTCCAGAACTGAAACCAGGTTCAGAACCCAAAACCTGAACCATCTAAGGAAAATTAAGTCTATTTTGTCAAAATTAAGTCTTATTGCTTTTCATTCTCTGAATTCTCAAATCATTCAAGCAGGGGGCAAACTGTAGACCCTTAATTCTGGCCCTAAGTTGGTACAGTCTTAATTAAAGAATGCTAAAATAAATTCGATCCGATTTTACAACTTCTAATAAGTCAATACGATTTTAAAAGTCACAAACTCAATAACAAAACCCTAAACCAAGTTTTTTAGACGGTCTAGTCCAAAAAAAATTAAAAATGCGAAACTAGTTCAAGTTGAGAGGGCCCAGGTGATATGAGTGTAGACCCTTATTTTTTGACCCAATCTGATCTAATATGTTTTATTTAGCCCAAAATGATTTTTGTTGTCTAATTGGTCCAAAATAATTTTAATTAAGTAATTTTTATCTTAGTATATAATTTTTATTAATAAAAAATGAAAATAAACAAATAAAAATTAAAAAAATAAAAATAAAAATAAAATCATAGTCGGAAAAAAAATTGGCAGCGAAAAGTAGTCGTGCGGGCCCGTGGGCGTTTTGCCCGCAGGAATTTCCTACGGGCGGCACGCCCGTAGGCCCAGTATTTCACCAGCAAGCCTGTGGGCGAAATAACTTCCTGCGGGGCAAGTTATTTCACCCACAGGAAATTCCTACGGGCGAAATAACTTCCCGCAGGAATTTCGTGTGGCTAGCACGCCCACACGCCCAGCCAACGGGCCCGGCTGCCACAGCTTTTGCCAGCGCAAAATTTTTCAACGCAATTTTTTGAAACCTAATCCAATTAGGTTTTAATTTCTTTTTTTATTAATATTTCTTACCTTAATTAATTAGGAATAAATAACCTTAAACCACTATAAATAAGGACCAAAGGCATTGAAATTAAAGGGGGGCCGAGAGTGAACAAATCCGAAGGGAGTTTGGAAAGTTTGAAACCAAATCAAGGAAGGAAAAGAAGAAATTCAATTTAAATCTTTTCTGGCAGCAGCATCACGAGAAAAGGGATTCCAAAGGCAAAAAAGCCTTGTCTTTGGAGCTAGTTCATCCAAGAAGAAGCAATTTTGGAGCAACTTACAAAAGAAAGTATGAAATTCTAAATTCTAATTTTTTACACAGTAGCAAAGCTAGGATTTTTTGTGTTTTTCAAAAGTTAAAATCTTAGAACTTTAATTTAGTTTTCCAAAGTTAAAACACTAAACCTTATTTTCTAAAAAGACTTAAAATTGTTATTTTTTCAAAAAAACCAAAATCAAATTCTGTTTCTTTTAAAATTTTAAAGTAGGTTCTATTTCATTCAAAAAAAACCTTAAAAACCATCTTTTCTACTTATAAAAACTTCAATCCTTTTATTTAAATTCATAAAACTTCATAAAATATCAAATTGATTTTTAAAACCCTAAAAATTCTTCATTACCCGAGACCCAAATTTCAAAACCCTAAAATCCAAAATTTAACTTTTAAGCCTAAAATAATGAACCCTAATCCTTTTAAAACCTTAAACCCTAATCCTTTTAAAACATTAAAAAACATAAAAACATGAAAAGCCAAAAATTGCACAGTAGCTTAAAATTCAATAATCACAAATCACAAATTAAAGTATTTTAAGGTATTTAAAACCCTAGTTTCATGATTTCATCATTCAAACCTTAATTTGTTTCATCAAAGTGTAACACCCCCATACTCTATATAAGTACTATACATATACCTGGTATACATACAATACGTATATAAAGTATAAGAATGTCACTTTTCGTTTTACTTTAAAACCCTTTATTCAAGTTCAAGCGATATTACATTAAATTAAAGAACATTTACGAAAATCATTATTGTTATCAAAAATAAAACCTAAATAAAATTATACATGTATGCATCACCTTCTAGTTGGTCTCGAGACACTCTTACCCTTCTCGTGGCATCACAGCTAGACTTCCAGATCAACCGCATAAATACCTGCGTGATTAAACATCCGCGCTAAGCCCGAAAGCTTAGTAGTACAACTAAATAATAAAATACACTTTACCAAAATTATCATACCTCATATGTTTAGCATTATGTTTTATTGTTCTCTTACCACGTTTTCTTTTCTCAATGCATTCTTCATAAGTTCCCACTAATCTCATATACATAAACATATACATTAATTCAACCAATTACCATTCAAAGACCTATTCACCACCTTTATGAAAGCAATTCTCACAAATTCCATATTCATATATATATTTTACACATCATACTTTATTTTTATAAAATCATATATCAAGAAAGTCCCTCAAAACATATTCACCTTCAATACATCAATGCACATATTACAAAAGCATACTTCATAACATTATTTTATCGACAATTCATCAAACATGAATCATCCTTCCAATAAAGACAGTTATAGATCTCATTATTCATTTATTTCAACATTTAAATATCACATTGACAACAAAGACAGACTCGGGCCCAAACAACACACTAATATGTTATTCCAAGTTCAGAGTTACTGCTTTGGTCCATAATCATAATCATCAAGCCCGTAGGCATCATCTATATATATCTCTATCCATGGATAGTGTAACAGACCCAGTCTCTTGGACCATCAACTCGGCAAATCTCGAGGAGATCCTCAACCCGGCAAGACTGTTACTATAATTCACATTTCACATTTATCAAGTAACAGACCCAGTCTCTTGGACCATCAACCCGACTAAATCGAGGAGATCCTCAACCCGACAAGACTGTTACAAATCATATATCTCATAATCACAATTAGCATAGTGTAACAGACCTAGTCTCTTGGATCTCAATTCGTCTCAAATGGAAGAGATCCTCAACCCGGCAAGACTGTTACCTTTCATTTTATAGGCGTGCCTCCAAGCTCAAAACTCTGAAAATGAATAACATATCAGACACACAATTCATCTATTATTTCATTATCTATTCTCATCATCATTTAGGCAAACATACCCCACTTAATTCAATTGAATCATCATAGCCAATCACAATGGCTTCATATCACATTTGAATTATCATAGCCAATAACAATGGCTTCACATCTCATTTGAGTTATCATAGCCAATCACAATGGCTTCACATCATATCCTTCACATTATATATATATAGCATCATTGAAATTCACAAGATTCACAATGCATAATACATAACATTGTTCATATAGTATCATAAGCATCATCATTATCACCAAATCATATTGATCAATTCATCACTCAAATATACATAATCAATGGCATTTCACATACCATTTCTCAATGATCATTATATCCTCCACATTTCCTATCTCATCATTGATATATACATAACAATTTAT
This sequence comes from Garcia nutans, assembly GCA_947685225.1. Lineage (NCBI taxonomy): Eukaryota > Viridiplantae > Streptophyta > Magnoliopsida > Malpighiales > Euphorbiaceae > Garcia > Garcia nutans. Next base: position 29,963,672 of record CANTUV010000011.1, on the reverse strand, counting down.
GTTATTCATGGATTTAGAATCTTCCATATCTTGTTATATCTCAAGGCACATTAATACAATTCATCATTAAAATATTTATCATAGCAAATTGCATAGCACATACCTTTTTGAATGCTCATCATAGCTTTCACACTATACAAATCATAATATTAGTCACATTATATTAACCATATAATGACTTACTTAACACATTTATACTAAATGTGTTAAGTCTCAAAATCATATAAAAGAATGCATCCATGTAAATTTGTACTTACCTTATGTACCCCTTACACCAAACTACACACTTCCTTTTTCAATTGCTCTTCACCACTTGAATTAGAGCCATCCATTTTCTTCACAACCTATTCCATTCAAATAATAAAATATATGAATCTCAATTCAATTATTCTTAAATTAATCACATACTAGACCTTTAGAACACAAATTACAAACCGACTTCTCTCTCTAGGGCCCCACGGCCGTGGCCTACCATCCCCCCACGGGCGTGGCTTAACAACCAATTCTGCCCAAATGCTCTAAAATGGCCACGGTCGTGGCCTTCCAATCCCCACGGCCGTGGCATATAAAGTGAATCTGTTTCTTGTGTTCAACACCTCCACGGCCATGGCTTCCAATGGCCACGGTCGTGGCAACCAATGGCCACGGGCGTGGCACCCAAAATACCTCTGTTCCCGGACCAAACACATGTATTCTATGTTTTAAACTCCATTAAACACAAACATACATCAATCATACATCAATTATTCAATTCTCCAACTAATACATATTAAATCCTTACCCGCCAATTTCACTAATCCTTCATCATCTTCACAAAAAACCATTTAAATCTATATATATCTTTCAATCTTTCACTATCATCATCTTAACATATTAACTACCTTAAATCTCAACAATTCATCATCATCCTCATAACTACCCATATCAAATTCAAACTCAAACCATAAAAATCAATGTAAAGGAATGAATACTTACTTGGTTATTTGCCAAATCTTGAATAAAAATCTTCAATCTTCTCAAAATCATCCTCTCTCTCTCTCTCTCTCTCTCGACCACAAAGAAGAAGAAGCAGAAGAAGAAAGAAACTTCTTGCTTCTTCCGTTCTTATCTTATATATATATAATAATAATAATAATAATAATAATAATAATAATAATAATAATAATAATAATAACAATAACAATAACAATAACAATAACAATAACAATAATAATAATAATAATAATAATAATAATAATAATACTAATACTTTAAATCTCCACCACATATTCTTTCTTTGACTTTCTTCTTCTCTTTTCTTTTTGTCCTTATTATCATTATTATTATTACTTAATTATACAAATATATATACAATTCACTTTCCCTACACCAATTTTATATCCCATGTATATATATATGATGTATATGTATATGTCTTATATATATTATCTTTATATTTCCCATATACACATATACATTAAATCCAAATACAACAACAATAACTCCAAAACTCTTAGGGTCTATTCCGGGATATTACACAAAGAGTCTTACCAACCTTTTAAAACATAAAACCCTAATCTATTTTAATTCCATAAAAAGTCACAGTAGCTATACTTGAACTTTTATTTGCTTTATTCAATTCCATACTTGATTATGCTTTGATTTATTTCTTATGCTTTAATTTATTTGAATTCAATACTTGATTTATTTAATTTATCATGGATGGATGTTTATTTTATATCTTGATTAATAGCTTTGATGAATGATTTATGATTATCAATTAATTTAGATTTCCAAAAGTTGTAAGAGGTATGTTTCCACTTGGTGGGTACCTCATTAGTTAAACATCATGTAATTTAATTTGCTTTTCTCTTTTACAACCTATGTAAAGGGCATGTTTCTACCTTTTGGTGGGTGTCCTATTTAGGCATGTGATGTACGGACATGTTTCCATCCTTGGATGGGTGTCCATTTATTTACTTTGTTTGGACATTGCTTTGATTTTAATATAATGATGCTTTCTTTTTATTGTGTGTAATATGGATAATGTTATTATACTTAAGAATTTTATAATATTAAGACCTGTCGGTGCTGGGCCATTTCTCACCTTCCCCACACGTACCCAACTTTCCAAACCCATTAGGGGGTTGGGGATTCCTTAGGAATCAAGTCATCCACCCCTTTCTTTTTTCCTGGCCCGTCCAGATGGCGACTCCATTTTCTCCGGACTTAGGTCCGTGTTCTCTAAGGCCCCAAGCCTAAACAGTGCCGAAGTCGCAAGAACCATTCCACCAGGAGTGAGGGCGAAAATCCCCGCTCACAGTGGCGACTCCACTGGGGATAAGAGAAGTTGATTCCATTGGTCTTTATATTATTCTTTTCTTTCTTATAATGATATTATCCATTGCATCATATTAGATTACATTGTGTGCGTGAGTTAGGACGCCCATGTTACCCGTGTTATGTTATGCAAGGGATACCATACTTTCACTCAAGGTATGGAGATCGAGCATGGCTCATAGCCTCGTACCATTTGGTATATACTTGCTATGGGAACCTAAGCCTTTTAACCCAAAGACTAAAGCTCATGTAATTGGCCTAGTTACTTTCCTTAGGGTTTTACCCCAAATGCATGTTGTTTGACTATGGATAATTTATCTTGGTTTAAATCATGGCTTATTTGGTTTGTTCTTTTTCTAATATGACCCAAGTACATTTGCAAGCTCAAAATAAATTTTTTTCTTTAAAATCCAAAAGACCAAAACTATTTTCAAAACTTTTTAAGATGGTCTTTGGACATAAGACTTTTCTAAAAATAAATCAAAAATCCTTTAGCTCATGGCCCAAATACTAAGCCCAAAATCCATTTTTGTAAAATCTTTTATGATGGGCTTAGAAACAAAACTATTTTCACCCAACCTTTTCTTATAAAAAGCTTGTAAAAATATTTAGGTCAATTATGAAATACCAAAAAATCAATTGTGGGCCTAGTTTACACTAAGAATAAATTAACTATGGGCTTGATTTTGACATGAACCACTAGTTACCTCTTTTCAAGTGAGAAATCTATTTATAATAAGCCTCTTAATTTCGTTTTAATCCAATGTAGCATAAAAGATACTTTAGTTGGTTGAATGGATTAAAACCTAATTAATGGGAATTATCATGGATTGATTTCCATTTTTGAAAATAGAACTATTGGTTGAAACGTCCGAGGAAATTATTCGAAAGCAAGGTACCCCATGTTGGTATTTTGTTAACCATATACCTAGGAAAAGAAACTCGCCACTCGTGTGTGGATGTTATAAGGTTGGAAGGAACGTCCTATTTATCCTTATTTGTTGTTGGTGTATACATGCATACATGCATACATTTGCATCTCATCTCATTGATCCTCTCTGGCTCACAGCCCTGGATTATGATAGCTCAAAAGCTTACAATCCGACCTACGCTGGAGACGAGATATCTAGCAATGACTCAATCACTTGCACACCAAGAATAATGGAGCCCAAACAAATTCAAAGAATGGTGGATGAAGCCCTCAATGCCAAGATGGAAGAAATAAAAGAGGCCCTAGCTGAGACCATGAGGAACCAATTGACTGCAATCTTAGAGAATCATGCCGAGGCTTCTGCTAGTACTAAGAAGCCAAAGGACAAAGGGAAGACGAAAGTTAATGAAGTGGCTTGTGATGATGAGAAGGTGATCATTGATGATGATGATTGGGCTCAATACTACCAAGATCTTCAAGATAAAAAGGAGCCAAAGGTTGTTGAGAAGGCAACTATTGAAAAGACTGAGACATCTGATATTGAAAAGATGATTGCTGATTTAGAAAAGAAATTTGAGAAAAAGCTGAAAACTGAAGAAATGTTCGAAGTTGACAAGTTATTTGAACAAGATGAAGAGGTCCCTTATAAATTCAAGATGCCTTCCTTTGCTAAGTACAATGGCACTGGAAATCCTCATCTCCACGTGAAGCAATATATCAGTGCCGTGCAATCTACCCGAGCTACTAAGGCTCAAACCCTAAGGTACTTCATGCTCTCATTGGACCCTGTTGTCCAAAATTGGTTCAATACCTTAGATGATGTAACACAAAAGAGGTGGGATCTACTTTACAAAGCCTTCATCCAACAATATGGATACAATGTTGAAATGGAAGTTACCTTAATGGAAGTTGAGTCCATTAGGCAATGACCAAATGAAAATTTAATAGATTATGTCAATAGATGGAGAAACAGGGTTGATTTACTCAAGAAGAGGCCCGATGAATCCGATCAAATAAGGATGATTGTGAGAGGGGTGTTGCTTAATCTTCATGAGAGGATGTCTCATACAATCATACACGATTTCAAAGTTCTTCTCCAAGCTGGTCTACAAATTAAAGAGTGGGAAAGGGAGAGTGTAACACCCCTTCCCGGCCTACATGTGTAAGTCGAGTAGAGGCGCCACACTAACCTAATATTGCTATCAATTTTACTTAGTCAAATTTTAGTTCCGGTTTTTACAGAAATTTTGCCAGAGGTTCGCCTAGAAATTGGGTCCCAAGTGTCGACAAAACTGGTTTTTCTGATTTTTAAAACATTTTTACACAAACCAATGTGAATACAATCAGTTTCAATACAGTTCCAAATGAATCCACCTTATAACCTCAACTACAAACCTGCAAGAAGAATTCACACTTCTAGTACAAAATAAAGTAGAGGTTTATTATTATTACATACTACTAACGTACAGTATAACATAGTAATTCTAAATTTTATATATACATATACATGCCACAAATAGCTAACTCATAATGGAAAATAATAGATCTACCCTGAGATGTTGTGGGTCTGGTCGTCGCTTTCCTAGAGTTAGCTACTACTCCGAGCCTACGAGTCAAGGAAAACTTAACTCGCTGAGCAATGTCGCTCAATGGATACTTTACTAATGGAAATAATAGTAAAACATGAAAGCATTTGAAATAAAAGGAAATAATTGAATCAAAACTCAACCAACGTTAAACCAATGGAAGTTATTGTACATTCAGTGTAAATATGCTTTCAACAAATGTAAAAACCATAATTCAAACTCATGTTGCATTACGTAGTTTAGAAAAAATAATAACCAAACTTTGGCTCTACTGGTATAAAAGGAACCATAGGGATAAGGCAGTGGCCCTCACCACTGTAACATAGGTGGCCCTCACCACCGATATCAAATCACAGGAATGGCCCTCACCATCCTGGTTATAACCAATGGCCCTCACCATTGGCCCCCAATGGCCCTCACCATTGATTTTAAATCATAATAATTCAATCACAATATCAAGCAGTACTACATAAGTTAGTATAGTGCACCATACCCTTATCTACCACCCCCACTACCCAGTTGAGCATAAAGGTTAAAACGATTCAATTTAAGTCTCAAAGTTCATTTTAGAATGACTCAAGAAATTATTTTAATTTTCGTTGCACTTTGCTATTTATGCCGCGCACTACATTCTTTAGTCAAACCATTACTCTTTTTAAAGAACACAATATGAAGGCTTCTTTAATGATAAAATGAAGATTCAAACACTTCCCTTTGACAACTTTTGCATGTTTAACTTAAATCAAACTAATTAATGTTCATCGAATCAACTTGCCAAATTTTCCTCAAAACATTTGGTTTAAATTAAATTTAAACAACTCAATTGCCATAAGAAACCAAGAACATAACTCAAACATTTAATTTAAACTCAATCAATACATTTAAGCATCAACATCAAAAATTCCATAACCCAAAGTTTGTAAGAAAAATAAAATTTCTTTTATGGTAAAGTACCAAACCTTGTTCTTTTAATTCCCCTTTGCTTTTCCTTCTTCTCCTTAATCTTTGTTTCTCCTTCAAAAAATTCAAGAACACAACCTTAAACATAAACCTTAGAAATTTAGAACAATAAGCTATCCTCCATTTCTTTTCAAACTAAATCCTAATCTAACCTTATTAAACCTTAGAAACCTTGATTCTTCCATTTAATTAATCAATATCATCACTTCTTAAATTTTCCCCAATTCCACCATAAGAACCCTAATTTCCAACCTTCCAATAGATATATAAATACTTAAAATTGATACTAGAATTGAATTCTACATACTTTAAAACCTTAAAACTCACCTTGAACTTGAATCAAACTTGATAAAATTTGGAATTTCTTTGGTGTTTTTCCTATGGTGGCCGACAGTTTGGAGGTAAGAGAGAGAGGTTTTGTTCTTCTTACTATGATATATATATAGGAGAAATGATGCTCACTTTTGGGTTGGATAAATGCCTTAGGGCTATTTGTCCACCTCTTTTTCTTTTCTTCTTTTTATGACTTCTAAATGGCTAATTTCCATTAGTCCATTTGTCTCTTTCTTTTATTTATTTAAAACCCAAGCCTTTGGACTTTCTTTTAATTATATTTTGGCTCCCCAACCTCCTTGTGTTGAAATTTTATGGTATAGGGTGTGAAAAGACCAAAATACCCTCCAACGATTAATCGATCGTAACTTTTAAACCGTACAGTTCCATGAGGAAAACTACATATGGTTTTGATCCTCTCGACCTCCACTTTCTATTTTTGAAGTTTATTTTAGGTTTCCAAGTCGTTTTGAAAAATTACCAATAAGCCCTTGACTTTTTACAAAATTCCCTTCAGGTCCTTTCTTTGCTCGGGTTTTGCCCGGCTCCGTTTCTTCTGACGATTGTTTCATATTCAACCCCTCGACGTCCTCTACTCACTCTTATGTTTATTTCCTACTTTAGATTCATTTATATATTTTTATTAATAATGACCAAAATGCCCCTAGTCTACATGTCTTTGTTTCTCTCTAATGAGGCGTTTCCTGGAAAAACCGTTACACGTCGTTGCGACCCGATTTTTCTCTACTCTCCATTTTTGGAGTCTGTTATGTGTACTATTAAGAATCTCCAGTGCAGCTTTTGGAAATTACAGTCACCTCCCCAAAACTTTACATTTTTGCAATTAAGTCCCTTTGGTCCTGTGACCTTCTCTAGGAATCGCCATCAGAGATGACCTCTCCAGGTCCTTTCTCTTGCTGTGCACATGACTGCTAGACATAAATACAGTGGGCGGATGTGACAGTTCCTCCCTCATTAATTTAGGCTTCGTCCCGAAGCCTATCAGGTGGAAACAAATATGGGTTCTGCTTCTTCATAGTTTCTTCTTCCCTCTGAGCCTCATGTATTTGTTGATGTAAGGTAGGTCGTACATGCATTTCTGCAAAGATAGCTCCATCTTCTGTGGGCTCTAACTCTACCCTCATAGAACGTAGCACTTGCATTGACTTCCTACTAAGTGCATCTGCTACGACATTCGCTTTGCCCGGGTGATAGTTAATCGTATAGTCATAGTTGGCTAACAATTGCATCCATTTTTGTTGTCGTAGGTTTAAATCTTTCTGCGTGGGCAGGTACTTCAGGCTTTGATGATTCGTATAAATGTAACACTTTTCCCCGTATAGGTAGTGCCTCCACGTCTTGAAAGCCAAAACAATCGGTGCTAGTTCTAAGTCATGCGTGGGATAATTCTTTTCATGTCGCTTGAGCTATCGAGAGACATACGCAATGACTTTGCCCTCCTGCATCAATACGCAACCTAACCCGATGTGGGATGCATCGCTATAGATCACAAAGTCTTTTCCTGATTCGGGTTGTGTAAGAATGGGCGCTTCAGTAAGTTTTTGCTTCAGCCTTTCAAAACTCCGTTGGCAAGCGTCGGTCCACTGGAATTTAGCATTCTTCTGAAGTAGCTTGGTCATAGGTGCGACGATCATGGAAAACCCTTTGACGAATCTCCGATAATATCTTGCTAATCTCAAGAAACTACGAACTTCAGTTACTGTCTTAGGTGGCTTCCATTCCAATACTGCTTTTTATTTTCTTGGGATCGACCCTTATTCCTTCTGCCGATACAATATGTCCCAAGAATGCTACTTCTTCCAACCAAAATTCGCATTTGCCGAATTTAGCGTATACTGTTTCTCTTGCAAGGTTTGCAATACGATCTTAAGGTGACGATCATGGTCCTCTCGATTCTTTGAATACACCAATATGTCATCAATGAATACAACAACGAACTTATCCAAATATGGGTGGAAGATTCTGTTCATCAGATCCATGAATATTGCATGTGTGTTCGTTAATCCGAAAGGCATAATAATGAATTCATAATGTCCGTAGCGAGTTTTGAATGCGGTTTTTGGTATGTCTTCGTCTTTGATCCCTAATTGATGATAACCCGATCGTAGATTGATTTTTGAAAAGACTCCAGCACCTTTGAGTTGATCAAACAAATCGTCTATGCGAGGTAGTGGATACTTGTTCTTGATGGTCAGCTTATTGAGTTGATGGTAATCCACACACAACCTTAAGGATCCATCTTTCTTTTTCACGAACAATACTGGCGCTCCCCATGGTGACATGCTTGGCCTAATGAACCCCTTGTCTAAAAGTTCCTGTAGCTATACCTTTAGTTCTTTTAGCTCCGCTATCGCCATTCGGTAAGGTGCTATGGATACTGGTGCAGCTCCCGAGTACATGTCTATGGTGAATTCCACCTCTCGTTTAGGTGGTAATCTGGGTAAATCGTCAGGAAATACGTAGGGGAAATTGCAAACAGTAGGTATATCTTGTAGCTTCGGTGCCTCTTCTTTCACTTCTAACGCGTATAACAGGTATGCCTCGCAGCCTTTTTGCACTAACCTCTTAGCCGTCATAGCGGAAATGATGTTAGTTAGATAGTCCTTCCTCTTTCCCACTAAGGTCACTTCGTCGCCGTCTGACGTATGCAGAGTAACTCTCTTTCGTTTACAGTCAACCAGTGCATCGTGTTTGGCCAACCAATCCATCCCAAGAATAGCGTCAAATTCTTGAAATGGTAGTTCAAATAAGTCTCCCCAAAAGATACGTCCGTGTATCTCCACGGGGCAATCTTTCACTACCTTCCTCGTAATCACCTCACTCCCTAATGGGCTAGTAACTAATATTCCCTCTTCCTCTAGTTCTACCTTTAGGTTTCCAAGTTTTTCATTTTTCGTGCATATATATGAGTGTGAAGAACCCGGATCTATTAAAATGTAAAGCGGAACTCCAAACATAGACAACTGACCTGCAATCACGTCTTGCGCTTCTTCAACTTCTCGCCTCCTCATGGCATACATTCTAGCAGGAGCCCTCTGTTAGTAAATCGTTAAGAATCTGCAACCCTTGCCGCAGCGGAAAAACAAAAATTCTTTCGATTTACTCACAGGATCCATGTGATCCATTCAGTTCGATAAAAGAGATTCGAAACTAACCTTTTTGTGTAGCTTCAAAAATGATTAACAGATGCTGCCTTCTGAAGACGAACACCCTCTAACGAAATCCACACAAACGTATGCCGGTCTGAGTGCTAGCTCACCAACGGCAGTGGCTGAACCTTTTCAAAACGAAACTAGGGTTTTTTTAGGTTTTTTTTTTCTTACGTTTTCTTTTGCAAAACGAATAATAAGATCATTAAACCTCCAGTCCTTTTAAAACCGTTTTAAAAGACTTCTTTTTATCAAAACCCTAACTGTCCATATCCCATATGGACCCACATTTTAATAATTATTATCTAATAATAATTATTATAACAATATTATTATTAATATCTAATAATAATAATAATACTAACAATAATAATTAAATATAATTATTATTATTTAAGTACAGCCTACGTTCTATGTGTGTGACCCGATAGGCTCATATTAATTGGTAGTGTATTTCAATCTCTATTGAAATGCACAAATCATAATTGGCCTCTAGCAAGACATTACAACTACCCAATTAATCATGAGAATCATTATAAATGAAAAACCTGAAATAGTACATGCATTAATCCCTTTGTCACACGATATCTAGTTTGAACATAAGTCATAGTAAATGTCATACTTATATTGTCCAAACTTATGATTACTTGATCTCCAAGTTAACTGATAAACAAATAAGATTGATCTTATATCAACTTATTTGAGCATGGCCATGCATTTCTCAGTTACACTTATCAAGGGGCCCAGAAGATATCTCTCTCATAGAGAGGGACAAATTCCATCTTGATTGTTCATTTTCCTCTACATAATTTATATCATGTTCAAGCATAACCTTTATAATTATCTAGTTACAGATAACGTTTGATCATGTCAAAACATAATATTCCTTATGTTGGAAACTATGACAATCTCAAGTCAAAGGATTAAATGAAAACTATTATGAGATACACTTATGACATTAAACCATGAAGTGATATCTATGTGGGTCTATCCAATACATTGTTCTCTAACATGTATCCATAATATTGATTTGTATCTTCATACCTATAATCATCTTATGATTATCAAATCAATATTACACTAGTTATATTTATTATTATCTCCATAACAATAATAAACCAGGGATATAATCATTATTATATATAACATGCAAACATAACAATGATAATAAAAACTTCTTTATTAATAACAAAATGAATAACATTAAGGTCCAAATCGATGGCCTAGGGCATATACACTAACAGTCTCCCACTTGCACTAGGCCTAGTCTAACAAATATCTCATGCCCATAGACCTAGTGTGCTGATCATGCTTGACCCGCGAGAGAGGCTTTGTCAATGGATCTGCTATGTTGTCATTTGTGTCAACTTTGCATATCTTGATATCACCTCTATCAATGATGTCTCGAATGAGGTGAAATCGCCTGAGTATGTGCTTAGATTTTTGATGGGACCTTGGCTCTTTTGCTTGCGCTATGGCACCATTGTTGTCACAATAGATAGCCATAGGATTAGCAATGCTAGGCACCACTCCAAGCTCAGTGATGAATTTCTTCAGCCAAACTGCTTCCTTAGCAGCATCTGATGCTGCTATATACTCAGCTTCTGTTGTAGAATCTGCTACTGTGCTTTGCTTGGAACTTTTCCAAGTAATGGCTCCACCATTCAATGTGAATACAAAACCTGACTGCGATTTGTAATCATCTATATCAGTTTGGAAACTAGCATCTGTGTAACCATTTACAACTAGTTCATCTTCCAAACCTCCATAAACTAAGAAAACATTCTTAGTTCTTCTTAGATACTTAAGAATGTTCTTAACAGCTGTCCAGTGACCCTCACCAGGATCAGCTTGATATCTACTTGTTGTGCTTAAAGAATATGAGACATCAGGTCTAGTACATAGCATGGCATACATAATAGATCCAATAGCAGAAGCATAAGGGATCTTATTCATTCTATCTCGCTCCTCAGATGTCTTAGGACATTGATTCTTGCCAAGATGAATACCATGTGACATAGGCAAGAATCCTTTCTTGGAATCTTGCATACTGAACCTCTTCAACACTTTGTCAATGTATGTACTTTGACTTAAGCCAATTATCCTTCTAGATCTATCTCTATAGATCCTTATACCAAGGATATATGCAGCCTCTCCCAAGTCCTTCATTGAAAAAGAATTCCCTAACCAATCTTTAACCTTTTGTAAAGTGGGGACATCATTTCCAATGATCAATATGTCATCTACATATAGGACTAAGAACACGATAGCACTCCCACTAACCATCTTGTAAACACATGGTTCATCTTCATTTTGAATGAAACCAAAGTTCTTAACTGTTTCATCAAAACAAAGATTCCAGCTTCGAGATGCTTGCTTCAATCCATAAATGGACCTTTGAAGCTTGCAAACCTTCCCAGAATTCTCAGGATTTACAAAACCCTCAGGTTGTGTCATGTACACATCCTCGAGTAAATTTCCATTAAGGAAAGCGGTTTTGACATCCATTTGCCATATCACATAATCATAGTATGCAGCAATGGCAAGGAGAATCCTAATAGATTTAATCATAGCAACTGGAGAAAAAGTTTCATCATAGTCTATACCATGTGTTTGTTTGAAACCTTTAGCAACCAACCTTGCTTTATAGGTTTGCACATTTCCATTAATGTCAATTTTCTTCTTGAAAACCCATTTGCAACCAATAGTCTTAATACCTTCGGGAGGATCAATTAAGGCCCAAACTTGGTTGTCAAACATGGACTGCATCTCAGATTTCATGGCTCCAAGCCATTTCTCTGAATCTGGACCTGACACAGCTTCAAGATAGGTAGTTGGCTCATCTTGATCTATGAGCAAAACTTCACGACTTTCAGTCATGAGAAATCCATATCTCTCAGGCTGATGACGTGGTCTATCAGATCTGCGCAGAACTTGTGTAACATTTTCAGTTTCCACAATGACTTGTGGTTCTGAAACTATTTCTATAGGCGGTTCAATATCCTCTTGTGGTTCTATAAATTCATCTAATTGAACTGTGCTCCCACTAGTTCTTTTAGAAATGAATTCCTTTTCCAAGAAGGTTCCATTTCGAGCAACAAACACTTTGTTCTCAGATGGAATATAGAAATAATATCCTTTAGTTTCCTTAGGATATCCCACAAAGATACATTTAGCAGATTTTGGAGCTAACTTATCTGAAACTGGTCTTTTCACATAAGCCTCACAACCCCAAATCTTAAGAAAAGACAAACTAGGTGTTTTGCCAGTCCATATCTCATATGGTGTCTTTTCAACCGCTTTAGATGGTACACGGTTTAAAACAAAAGCAGCTGTCTCCAAGGCATAACCCCAAAACGATAATGGAAGATCTGCTTGACTCATCATAGATCGAACCATATCTAATAAAGTTCGATTTCTTCTTTCAGAAACACCATTCCACTGTGGAGTTCCTGGAGGAGTTAATTGTGAAACAATTCCATAATTTCTTAGATGTTCGTCAAACTCTTGGCTCAAAAATTCACCACCTCGATCAGATCGAAGTGCCTTAATAGTTTTACCAAGTTGATTTTGTACTTCATTTTGAAAAGTTTTGAACATTTCAAAAGCCTCATGCTTATGTTTCATTAGGTAGACATAGCCATACCTACTGAAATCATCAGTAAAAGTAATGAAGTAATTATATCCTCCTCTGGCACTAATGCTTAACGGGCCACATACATCTGTATGTACTAGTCCTAGCAAGTCATTAGCCCTTTCACCTTGTCCGGTGAAAGGATTCTTTGTCATTTTGCCAAGTAAACAAGATTCACATTTATCAAATGATTCAAAATCAAATGAATCTAATAATCCATCTTGATGGAGTTTAGAAATGCGTCTCTCATTTATATGGCTAAGACGACAATGCCATAAAAATGTAGGGTTTAGGTCATTTGGCTTAATTCTCTTAGAGTTTATGTTATAAATATGATTCTCCCTAGAATCATCTAAGTCAAGGACATAAAGGCCATTAAAAGATCTTGCAATACCATAAAGCAAATCATCTTTATCAAAAATAGAACAGGTCTTATTTTTAATTAAAAATGAAAAACCTTCATCATCCAAAACTGAAACTGAAATAAGATTCCTACTCAGAGTAGGAACATAATAGCAATTGTTCAAATTTAACAAAAAGCCATTAGGCATATGAAGTTCATAAGATCCTACAGCTAGTGCAGCAACTCTTGCTTTATTCCCAACTCGTAGGTCAACTTCGCCCCTTTTCAGTGATCTACTCCTTTTGAGTCCCTGCACATTTGTACAAATGTGAGAACCACATGCAGTATCCAATACCCATGAAGTAGAAGCAGATAAGTTAATTTCTATAACATATATACCTGAAGACGTAGTCGCACTACCCTTCGATTTCTTCAATTCAGCCAAATAAAGTGGGCAATTTCTTTTCCAATGCCCAGGCTCCTTGCAATGGTGACAAGTTCCTTCCTTAGGAACAGGTGCCTTGCGTTCTTTTGGCTTGGGCTGTCCCTTAGGCTTTGTAGCAACTGTTGCTTTACCCTTTGCCTTGCCTTTTTTCTTCATAGGCTTACCCTTATTGACATTCAATACATGGGTAGCCTTAGTGGGCCTTTTGATATTCCCTTCAGCAGTTTTGAGCATACCATGTAGCTCAGGAATGGACTTTTCCATGTTGTTCATATTATAGTTCATAACAAAATGTGAAAAACTGCTGGGCAAAGAATGAAGGATCAAATCCGTGGAGAGTTCTAGACTCAAGGGATATCCAAGTCGGGCAAGGTGATCAATGTAGCCCTTCATTTTTAAAACATGATCGCTAACCGATTCGCCCTCTGACATCTTGCAGTCAAATAATGCAACAGCAGTGTCGAATCTATCCTGCCTAGCTTGCTGTTGGAAAGCTTGTTTGAGATGGACACTCATCTCATAAGCCTCCAAGTGTTCCAGATCCTTCTGAAGTTCTGGACACATAGTAGCGAGCATAAGACATCCAATGTCATTGGAATCATCCATATGCTTCTTATGCTTGTTCTTAGCAGCATTAGAAGCATTAGCAGGAGGTGGCTCAGGGACAGCTTCATCAAGCACATAGGACTTCTTTTCTTGTTTGAGAACAATTCTCAGGTTCCTAAACCAATCAACAAAATTAGTCCCATTCTCTTTCAGTTTTTCCTTCTCAAGGATGGATCGCAGTGATAAAGTGGAGTTATTGTTGGTAGCCATTTCAATCTACAAAATATGCAAATTTTAATTAATAAAAGGTGATAAGTAATTAAACTCCCACTAAAATATAACCCTCAATCATCACAATGACATTTTAGTGGGCTAAGATCCAATTTTACTTAATATTAAGTCAGCTTTGGCATGACACTTAAAATCAAGTTATTATGGTAGGTAACCCATTACCAATTACATCAGATGTAACTCTTAGATAATATGGGATCATGACATCATATGTCATAGCATGTTATACCCCATCTAATGCCTTAGGCCCAAAACCATTTTGATAGCCTAATTAAGTCTAACCAATTTTAAACGCATGAGCAGCACCATTACTCATCATATCTTGCTAGGATAACCTAAAGTACTTTGCTTTGGCAAAATCTACATTTAGGTGATCTTAGCCTTGATAAGTGTTTAAGACATGGATGGCATTAAAACTTAGATTAATAGTGAGGGTTCATTCCATTTAATTTTTTTTTTTTGAAAACATGTTAAAATTGACATTTATATATCATATCCTATATGCATACATAAACTATCAAACATGGCATCTCATACATATTTGATAAAAATAAACGTGACATAGCATGGCCAAACTAGATATGATCTTCATGAGACCAAATGAAGATCATATAGGCAACCCTAGGTGAAAAGAAAACCTATCTATTACAACATTTGCAATAGTACATTTCTTCATATCTTGAAAGGCAACTTCATCTCCATGGAATTTTCATCTTCTTCTCCAAGCTTGAGTCTTCATTATTACATTAATAATAAAAACTAACTACTAAACTAGTAATTATAAAGTTACAAAAATAAACGACACGCAGGCCGTATTTATAAAAAATTAAGATATAAATAAACCAATCACATAGGTCATAAGGCCATGCTATGCACCATGCCAAGACATCAAACAAACATAACATATTCATCACTAACATGTTAAATAGAAACAAATATATTGACATTCTTAATGTCGCGGTAACGAACTATAGGGCGCGAACATACGGCGGTCCCGCTTTGACATCATATATCAACAACAATTTATTTATTTTCAGTCAAAACCCTTATTCTGTTAATCATATTAAACAGAATATAATAGTAATCTATTAATCATATTAACAGAGAACTATTACCAGAAACCTTAGAAACGATTTACTCAATAATCATATTAATCGAAATCGAAATCTATGTATACATTCAATATGAATAAACGAATTGAATTAATCATATTAACCCTAATTCGAAAACATAACAGATCGTATACCAACCCCAATTTGATTTCACAGAATTGTATCTTATACAATTGGTCATCTATGACATCATATATCAACAACAATTTATGTTATATCTCATATAACAGATTCGAATCATCATCAAATGATAAAACGAATTTAATCATGCCATTCGAAAAACAATAGATCATATCAACACATCAACATGGTATATTTCGAATTAAATGGAATCAACAAGAGGCTCTGATACCACTGTTAGTAAATCGTTAAGAATCTGCAACCCTTGCCGCAGCGGAAAAACAAAAATTCTTTCGATTTACTCACAGGATCCATGTGATCCATTCAGTTCGATAAAAGAGATTCGAAACTAACCTTTTTGTGTAGCTTCAAAAATGATTAACAGATGCTGCCTTCTGAAGACGAACACCCTCTAACGAAATCCACACAAACGTATGCCGGTCTGAGTGCTAGCTCACCAACGGCAGTGGCTGAACCTTTTCAAAACGAAACTAGGGTTTTTTTAGGTTTTTTTTTTTCTTACGTTTTCTTTTGCAAAACGAATAATAAGATCATTAAACCTCCAGTCCTTTTAAAACCGTTTTAAAAGACTTCTTTTTATCAAAACCCTAACTGTCCATATCCCATATGGACCCATGTTTTAATAATTATTATCTAATAATAATTATTATAACAATATTATTATTAATATCTAATAATAATAATAATACTAACAATAATAATTAAATATAATTATTATTATTTAAGTACAGCCTACGTTCTATGTGTGTGACCCGATAGGCTCATATTAATTGGTAGTGTATTTCAATCTCTATTGAAATGCACAAATCATAATTGGCCTCTAGCAAGACATTACGACTACCCAATTAATCATGAGAATCATTATAAATGAAAAACCTGAAATAGTACATGCATTAATCCCTTTGTCACACGATATCTAGTTTGAACATAAGTCATAGTAAATGTCATACTTATATTGTCCAAACTTATGATTACTTGATCTCCAAGTTAACTGATAAACAAATAAGATTGATCTTATATCAACTTATTTGAGCATGGCCATGCATTTCTCAGTTACACTTATCAAGGGGCCCAGAAGATATCTCTCTCATAGAGAGGGACAAATTCCATCTTGATTGTTCATTTTCCTCTACATAATTTATATCATGTTCAAGCATAACCTTTATAATTATCTAGTTACAGATAACGTTTGATCATGTCAAAACATAATATTCCTTATGTTGGAAACTATGACAATCTCAAGTCAAAGGATTAAATGAAAACTATTATGAGATACACTTATGACATTAAACCATGAAGTGATATCTATGTGGGTCTATCCAATACACTGTTCTCTAACATGTATCCATAATATTGATTTGTATCTTCATACCTATAATCATCTTATGATTATCAAATCAATATTACACTAGTTATATTTATTATTATCTCCATAACAATAATAAACCAGGGATATAATCATTATTATATATAACATGCAAACATAACAATGATAATAAAAACTTCTTTATTAATAACAAAATGAATAACATTAAGGTCCAAATCGATGGCCTAGGGCATATACACTAACACCCTCGCTTATGGTCGATTCACCGTTTCAGACTGCACACGTGCCGAATTTCCGCTCCTACCTCTGCCTCGGCCTCGCCCTGCTGCCGCTTGCGATCCCTCGCTCTCCCTAGGTAAATTTTGCATTTGCTGAGGACACTCTCACATAAGATGATCTAGAGATCCACATATGTAACATGCAAATGTCCGACCCCAACATTCCCCATGTGGCGGCGTCCACAATGATCACAACATGGATTAGTATTTTCGCCTTCATTACCTCTCAAAACGATAGAAAGGTTAGCTCCGCTTCGGTTAAATCCTCTTCCTTGCCCTCTTTCGGATCGTCCGACACTAGCGACTGAGGTGGCTTGACTTGGGCCATTGCGATTCGATCCCTGACTGTAACCCCGACGTTGACCGCCTCCCATGAAACCACTGCCTCGGAATCGCTTCCTTGATGGTTGGTAGTTTCCCGAATAGTTTTGGGTACCTCTCTTCTGTTTCATCTTCTGTCTTCTATTCTGCTCATCAGACTGACATTGCTCTACTTCCAGAGCCCTAGTGACCAACTCAGAAAATTCCTTGATATTAGCAGCAATTAGCTGCATCCTAATCTCATTATTCAAACCATCCTAGAATTGTTTACACCTATCATGTTCATCTTCAATTGTCTTCTAAGCATACCTACTCAGCCTAGTAAATTCCCTCTTGTATTCGGCAACGGTCAATCGACCTTGCTTTAAGTGTAGAAACTCCTTTTTCTTGGCATCTAGGTATGCCTCCGATATAAACTTCCTCTTGAACTCATTCACAAAGAAATCCCATGTCCCACTATATATATGCTTCTTTTACTAATAAGGAAGTAGCACATACCACTCGCTCTTCTGGCATACACTGTAACTGATCTAAGGCTCATACTGTTCCTTCCAGCCAATATTCGGCTTTAGAAGAATCATTGTCCCTTCGGGCCCTAAACTCCTTCGCCCCGTACTTTCTTATCTTTTCGATCGGGGGTTTCCTTTCCCCTCCTACAGCAGGTACTGGTATGGGTGCTAGTGCTGGGGCAACACCGGCTATCTGTCGTAATACGGCAGCCATTTGTTGCAACATTCCGTGATTTTTGAAAACATTTTTACACAAACCAATGTGAATACAATCAGTTTCAATACAGTTCCAAATGAATCCACCTTATAACCTCAACTACAAACCTGCAAGAAGAATTCACACTTCTAGTACAAAATAAAGTAGAGGTTTATTATTATTACATACTACTAACGTACAGTATAACATAGTAATTCTCAATTTTATATATACATATACATGCCACAACTAGCTATCTCATAATGGAAGCTAAGAGATCTACCCTGAGATGCTGTGGGTCTGGTCATCGCTTTCCAAGAGTTAGCTACTACTCCGAACCTACGAGTCAAGAAAAACTTAACTCGCTGAGCAATGTCGCTCGGTGGATACTTTACCAATGGAAATAATAGTAAAACATGAAAGCATTTGAAATAAAAGGAAATAATTGAATCAAAACTCAACCAACGTTAAACCAATGGAAGTTATTGTACATTCAGTGTAAATATGCTTTCAACAAATGTAAAAACCATAATTCAAACTCATGTTGCATTACGTAGTTTAGAAAAAATAATAACCAAACTTTGGCTCTACTGGTATATAGGGAACCATAGCGATAAGGCAGTGGCCCTCACCACTATAACATAGGTGGCCCTCACCATCGATATCAAATCGCAGGAATGGCCCTCACCATCTTCGTTATAACCAATGGCCCTCACCATTGGCCCCCAATGGCCCTCACCATTGAGTTTAGATCATAACAATTCAATCACAATATCAAGCAGTACTGCATAAGTTTGTATAGTGCACCATACCCTTATCTACCACCCCCACTACCCAGTAGAGCATAAAGGTTAAAACGATTCAATTTAAGTCTCAAACTTCATTTTAGAATGACTCAAGAAATTATTTTAATTTCCGTTGCACTTTGCCATTTACGCCTCGCACTACATTCTTTAGTCAAACCATTACTCTTTTTCACATATTTAACATCCACAATAAACATATCAAACATTTCAAAGCATTCCTCAAAAGGTCACAAATTGACCAAATGAATAGTATCGCAGCACGTAAAATCGGCAACGCAAAATGGCATGACCAAATGAATAGTAAAATCTGGATTTTCGTCAAAATTTCAGTCCGTTTCAGTCATGCATTTGACCAGGTAAATGATCTTATTTTTGGCTGAAATTTTACAGGAAACTTATTTCATATGTTAACTAATTACACGTAAAATTTTGTTGAAAAATTCATTCATTTGCTATCTCAAACAATTGCCACAAAAAGAGTCCAGAAATCTGACACTTTGGAACCATTTCGGCCCAAACATATGAAATACATGGGATAGTTCATTTTTCTTTTTCAAATCAATATGAAGGCTTCTTTAATGATAAAGTGAAGATTCAAACACTTCCCTTTGACAACTTTTGCATGTTTAACTTAAATCAAACTAATTAATGTTCATCAAATCAACTTGCTAAATTTTCCTCAAAACATTTGGTTTAAATTAAATTTGAACAACTCAATTGCCATAAGAAACCAAGAACATAACTCAAACATTAAATTTAAACTCAATCAATACATTTAAGCATCAACATCAAAAATTCCATAACCCAAAGTTTGTAAGAAAAATAAAATTTCTTTTATGGTAAAGTACCAAACCTTGTTCTTTTAATTCCCCTTTGCTTTTCCTTCTTCTCCTTAATCTTTGTTTCTCCTTCAAAAAATTCAAGAACACAACCTTAAACATAAACCTTAGAAATTTAGAACAATAAGCTATCCTCCATTTCTTTTCAAACTAAATCCTAATCTAACCTTATTAAACCTTAGAAACCTTGATTCTTCCATTTAATTAATCAATATCATCACTTCTTAAATTTTCCCCAATTCCACCATAAGAACCCTAATTTCCAACCTTCCAATAGATATATAAATACTTAAAATTGATACTAGAATTGAATTCTACATACTTTAAAAGCTTAAAACTCACCTTGAACTTGAATCAAACTTGATAAAATTTGGAATTTCTTTGGTGTTTTTCCTATGGTGGCCGACAGTTTGGAGGTAAGAGAGAGAGTTTTTGTTCTTCTTACTATGATATATATATAGGAGAAATGATGCTCACTTTTGGGTTGGATAAATGCCTTAGGGCCATTTGTCCACCTCTTTTTCTTTTCTTCTTTTTATGACTTCTAAATGGCTAATTTCCATTAGTCCATTTGTCTCTTTCTTTTATTTATTTAAAACCCAAGCCTTTGGACTTTCTTTTAATTATATTTTGGCTCCCCAACCTCCTTGTGATGAAATTTTATGGTATAGGGTGTGAAAAGACCAAAATACCCTCCAGCGATTAATCGATCGTAACTTTTAAACCGTACAGTTCCATGAGGAAAACTACATATGATTTTGATCCTCTCGACCTCCACTTTCTATTTTTGAAGTCTATTTTAGGTTTCCAAGTCGTTTTGAAAAATTACCAATAAGCCCTTGACTTTTTACAAAATTCCCTTCAGGTCCTTTCTTTGCTCGGGTTTTGCCCGGCTCCGTTTCTTCTGACGATCGTTTCATATTCAACCCCTCGACGTCCTCTACTCACTCTTATATTTATTTCCTACTTTAGATTCATGTATAAATTTTTATTAATAATGACCAAAATGCCCTTGTCTACATGTCTTTGTTTCTCTCTAACGGGGCGTTTCTTGGAAAAACCATTACACGTCGTTGCGACCCGATTTTTCTCTACTCTCCATTTTTGGTGTCTGTTATGTGTACTATTAAGAATCTCCAGTACAACTTTTGGAAATTACAGTCACCTTCCCAAAACTTTTTGGAAATTACACAGTCACCTCCCCAAAACTTTGCATTTTTGCAATTAAGTTGCTTTGGTCCTGCGACCTTCTCTAGGAACCGCCATCAGAGATGACCTCTCCAGGTCCTTTCTTTTGGTGTGCACATGACTGCTAGACATAAATATAGTGGGCGGATGTGACAGAGAGGAATCACTTTTCAATAAAAAGGAATGAGAAAGGGAACTACCAGTCGGGCAATCAAAGCATACAAAAAGAAGTTGATATTAATGCCGCTAGTGAAAGAGGAATGAGGCAGTTTTCAGATCTGGGGAAGCCACTGCCTTGGGTTCTCAATAAGCTATAAAAGAAGGGATTGTTACAACCCTTGACTCCTCGTCCTTTGCCTAATCCTCTTCCACCTAACTTTGATACTAATACATTTTGCCAATTCCATCAAAGGCCTGGACACGAAATGGACAATTGCATGAAGTTGAGGCATGAGATCCAAAATTTAATTGATAATGGCCAATTGCCCGAGCCGGACAAGCCCAACACCAAAGATAATCCATTTCCAAGGTTCAACAGAGTGCCACCACCAGCAACCTTCATGGTGGGAAAAGGATTGGAAGAAGACTTTGTTTTATCATCCTTTCAAGATGGAACTATTGAAGATGTGAAAGGAAAAGAAGCCTAACTCAATGAACTTTCCTTAGCTTGAATGTTGTTTTTCAATCTTACTTTCTTTAATATTTTAAAAGTATTGTGTTTTTCAAATTTAAATTATTTTTATCATAAATTTTTGTTGGTCTTTGTTCATTTTGATGCTCAACCAATGAGGAATTTAGCTTGATGTTTATAAATTAATGTGTCTAGGCATCATGACTCGAATGACTTTACTAGATGAGGGAATTACTCTATAGCATTGAGTTGTGTATGCTTACTTAGAGAGGGCTCCTGCATAATTATCTTTGTCTAGGTCTTAGTCAGTCTTAGAACATGCTTTGACAAACTTTCGAGGCAAAATTGAACTCTGCTTATTTAAGGGATAGATGATCTAGGCATTGTTTGATTAGCCAACAACTATTATCCACCCAATTAAATATTAATCCCTAGTTGTCCCTTTGAGCCTTCATAAAATTTTAGCTTTCTTTTCATTGGCATATAACCTCAATAATCTACCTTTAGCTATTGTGATACTTTTGACAAGTCTTATGATCACAAAGTGAAAAAGCAAGAAGATCAAAGAAAGAAATGACTATGAAGATAGTTGAAGTTCTCAAAACCTCAAGGGTAGTTGAAGTTCCCTTAATGTCTCCAATATATCAAGACAACATCAACAAATCCCTATTAAGAAGATTTATGTTACTCCACTCATCCATTATTGGAAGCCCAAGTTGGTACAAACAAGACAACTATGTTTGAGCTACAACCAAAAAAGGAAAAAAGGAAAAAAGATAATAGAAAAAGAAAAGAAAGAAAAAAAAAGAATAGAAAAAAGAATTAAAAAAAAAGATAAAACCTAAAAAGACGATTCATAAAGCCAACTGAGTTCTCTTTTACCTAAAGCAGCAAAAGGCTTCCATAAGGACGGTTTGACTTGAATTGGTCCAACCTAACCAAAGATTCAATCAAAATTGGAGAAAAGGAGGGAGACCATCTAGTTCTTGAAAGTTTTGTACTTCATAGTCCAACAAGAAAGAAGGACAAAATGATAAAATGCTCAAAGAAAGGGAAGAGTAAGGAAAACAAAGAGAAAGAAAAGGGAAGAGTAAGAGAAATAAAGAAAAGGGAGAGGGAGAAAAGAAATGAATTTGGGAACCAAACTTTTTTACAAGGGCAAAAACTGTCCTAGTCAATATCTTGATTAATGCCAAGAAGATATAGAAGGAATTTGGAGTCTAGCAAGATTGCTCCCAACTGCCTAAAATTCAAACAAGAAATTGATAGTGTGAGGGTTTGTCCATTGTATCACACCAGCTCCTATCTCAATATGGCCTTCATTTAACCCATGTCCCTTGTAGACCCCATTTCAAGCCTATCAAAGACCTGTTGATCTATCTTGGTAGGTAGAATCTATTAGTGGAGATAGTTTGAATAAGCATGCATATGAGATAGACAATATTTAAACTCAAATGAGACCTTTGGCCAAGTAATGTGTATGTGCCTATCTGGAGTGCAACAGTTCTCGCTTAAATAGAAATGATTCCCGAGTTTAGTACGGTAACTAGGGTTGTCATGTTATAGATATGTTAATTTGGAAAAATCAAGTCCTGAGGTACATTGACATTAATTTGGCAAAGCCAACATTTGATTCAAAAAAAAATGTTTTGTCATACAAAGCCTTCAAGTTAAGGGAAGTATGTTGAAACTCCAAAGGACATATTAGGCAAAGGAAATGATTATTGACAAGCTGCCAATTGACATGCTGAAACATAATTCAAAATGGATGCATCCCTGACTCTACCATTAGGGGTCTCTACCACTCATTTTCTCAACATATAGAAGATAAAAGCCACAAATGCAAAGCTTTCGATCATTCCAATGCAAGACTTGAACAAGCGTCAAAACGGAACCAATGAGAACACTTAAAAATAGCTAAATCTTTGCAAAAAGGAAGAACAAAAGAATGGAACATTAGAACTCTCAAAAGAATGAAGATGCAAAAGACAAAAGACCAATCCAGCTAAAAGAGCTGAAGCCAGGGTAAAGAACCGACCTCCGATGGATAGAGACCCATGTTTTAAGAGTAAAGACCCAATCTCAAAGGATGAAGATCCATTTGCAATCTCAAATAAATATCCTCTTTTATTGACTCTCCCTTTTGACTAATGTATATGTTAGTTATACCACCATATACCCAACATATACATTTCTCTCTACACCTTACTTTCCTTTTTAAAACAACACATACACATTCTCTTTTAATTTCTTTCCTCTTTCAAATCAAATATACATTCAATCCAATTAAAACAACAACAATATTCAAGACTTCTAGGGCATACATGGGGATATTACAAAATGATTTTTGTTGTCTAATTGGTCCAAAATAATTTTAATTAAGTAATTTTTATCTTAGTATCTAATTTTTATTAATAAAAAATGAAAATAAACAAATAAAAATAAAAAAATAAAATCGGAGTGGGAAAAAAATCGGCAGCAAAAAGTAGTCGTACAGGCCCGTGGGTGTTTTTCCTGCAGGAATTTCCTGCGGGCGGCACGCCCGTAGACCCAGCATTTCACCCACAGGCCTGCGGGCGTTTCGCCGGCAGGAATTTCCTGCGGGTGAATTATTTCGCCCGCAGGAAATTCCTGCAGGCGAAATAACTTCCTGCGGGCGAAATAACTTCCCGCAGGAATTTCCTGCGTGCTGGCACACCCACACGCCCAGCCAACAGGCCCGGCTGCCACAGTTTTTGCCAGCGCAAAATTTTTCAATGCAATTTTTTGAAACCTAATCCAATTAGGTTTTAATTTTTTTATTAATATTACTTACCTTAATTAATTAGGAATAAATAACCTTAAACCACTATAAATAAGGACCAAAGGCATTGAAATTAAAGGGGGGCAGAGAGTGAACAAATCAAAAGGGAGTTTGGAAAGTTTGAAACCAAATCAAGGAAGGAAAAGAAGAAATTCAATTTAAATCTTTTCTGGACAGCAGCATCACAAGTAAAGGGATTCCAAAGGCAAAAAAGGCTTGTCTTTGGAGCTAGTTCATCCAAGAAGAAGCAATTTTGGAGCAACTTACAAAAGAAGGTATGAAATTCTAAATTCTAATTTTTTACACAGTAGCAAAGCTAGGATTTTTTGTGTTTTTCAAAAGTTAAAATCTTAGAACTTTAATTTAGTTTTCCAAAGTTAAAACACTAAAAGGTGACCTTATTTTCTAAAAAGACTTAAAATTGTTATTTTTTCTTCTTAAAGACCTTAAAACACTAATTGAACATATTTTTCAATAAAACCAAAATCAAATTCTGTTTCTTTTAACATTTTAAAGTAGGTTCTATTTCATTCAAAAAACCTTAAAAAACATCTTTTCTACTTATAAAAACTTCAATCCTTTTATTTAAATTCATAAAACTTCATAAAATATCAAATTGATTTTTAAAACCCTAAAAATTCTTCATTACTCGAGACCCAAATTTCAAAACCCTAAAATCCAAAATTTAACTTTTAAACCTAAAATAATGAACCCTAATCCTTTTAAAACCTTAAACCCTAATTTTTATGAACCCTAATCCTTTTAAAACATTAAAAAACATGAAAACCCAAAAATTGCACAGTAGCTTAAAATTCAATAATCAAAAATCACAAATTAAAGTATTTTAAGGTATTTAAAACCCTAGTTTCATGATTTCATCATTCAAACCTTAATTTGTTTCGTCAAAGAGTCTTACCAACCTTCTAAAACATAAAACCCTAATCTATTTTAATTCCATAAAAAGTCACAGTAGCTATACTTGAACTTTTATTTGCTTTATTCAATTCCATACTTGATTATGCTTTGATTTATTTCTTATGCTTTAATTTATTTGAATTCAATACTTGATTTATTTAATTTATCATGGATGGATGTTTATTTTATATCTTGATTAATAGCTTTGATGAATGATTTATGATTATCAATTAATTTAGATTTCCAAAAGTTGTAAGAGGTATGTTTCCACTTGGTGGGTACCTCATTAGTTAAGCATCATGTAATTTAATTTGCTTTTCTATTTTAGAACCTATGTAAAGGGCATGTTTCTACCTTTTGGTGGGTGTCCTATTTAGGCATGTGATGTAAGGACATGTTTCCATCCTTGGATGGGTGTCCATTTATTTACTTTGTTTGGACATTGCTTTGATTTTAATATAATGATGCTTTCTTTTTATTGTGTGTAATATGGATAATGTTATTATTGTAACACCCCATCTTAGCCTACGTTAATAGACCAAGATGGACTGTTATCTCCTGGTAGTTGTGTCTTAATATTTTACTTAGCAAATTTTAAGTGCAGATTTAAAAAAAATTTTGCCATAACCTGCCCTAAAAATGGAGGTCCCAAGTGTCGCCAAAACTGATTTTTCTTATTTTTGAAAAACATTTTGTTTCACAATTCAACTCAAGCACACTCCTAATAATCCACCCTTATAACCTCAACTACATTCCTGCAAGAAAAATTCACACTTCTATATTCACAACCCAACTCAATTCAAAACCATACAGTTATTATACATTACTAGATTTACATGCTATATCAAGTTATCTCTTTGTATTGTTCAAATAAGTACATGCCAGTTTCTAACACCAAAATACAAAATAAAGAGCACCACCTAAGTTTGTTGATGACCGATGGATCGCAGGACTCTTCTGCTCGCTACTGGCTCCTTGCTAATAACCTACGAGTTTAGAAGAAACTAAACTCGCTAAGCATTGCTTAGTGGGTACTTTAACTAATTACGGAAAATAATTATAAAAGCATAATGCACTTTAAAAAAATCAATGAGTCGTATTGAAAAATAATATCACAGTAAAAACAATCCATACATGTCATATATTCAGTTATTATCATTTTATCAATTCGCTCCACAAGGTAATTTGGTAGACTAACGTATGGTAAGGAACTAACTGAAATAACTGTATATATATTCTGTGGCTATGGCCCTAAAAAAAATCGCGGACCAAGCCCTGTGGAATCTGTGGCCGAAGCCCTCGGACCGGAGTCCTATATAACTCGGGCGATTGCCCTATATAACTCGGACCGAAGTCCTATATAGCTCGGGTCGTCACCCTATATAACTCGGACCGAAGTCCTATATAGCTCGGGTCGTCACCCTATATAACTCAGACCGAAGTCCTATATTAAAGCAGCACTGCATATAGTATGATATATCATACCCTTACCGTACTCAGTACTATCCCAGATACCAAGTGGAGCCAAAATTCTCATACCATTACTTAATCGAATATGCATTATACAATTATCGACTTATGGTTCTTATATTATTTCAACTTGAAATATCATATTTTATCATTTTAATAACATACTATACTCATTTATATTCATAAGGAATCAATTGGATTACTTTTGAAAAATGACCAAATGAATAATAGCAAAATGACCATATGAATAGTAAATTCTGGTTTTGGACTCAACTCGATCCTTATTTTGAAAAATCGTATAAAATAATCCACTTGAGTAAAAATTCTAAACTTTTTACAGAATTTATTTTTACATTTTAAAATCATTCCTTTAAAATTTCAGATCAAAATGGAAACAAAATCTTGGTCAAATAGTTCACCCAACCAGACTGCTCCAGTTGCCCTGCATCCTGGCAGCAGTTTTGAATTTTATAAATTCCGTAAATTAAATTCAATCAATGTGGTTCCAAATTATTTTTCTCAAATACTAGACTTATTAAACAACAACATATCCAAAATTCAACTCAATATAATTTTTATATATTTAATTAAAAATCGTACAAGTCACAGCAGTTTACTAATTGTAAAACAGAAAAATTTTCAAAAAGGAGTTCAATGGTTAAAGTACCAAACCTTGCTTTTCCTTGCTCTTCTTATCTATTTCACTTCCTTTCCTCTCTAATCTCCTTGATTTCCTATGAATTTAATATGTCACATATGTAAGAACAAACCCTAGATATGAACATGATGCTACCTTATGATTTTCTAACAATCATTTACTTATTCTTACTAATAATCACCATTTACATCATTTCCTTTAAGTAGTTTATCATTTTTCACCATAATCATCAACTTACTAATTCTTTCCCAACATGAACATAATATCAAATCTTCCTAAACATAGCCTAATACCTAATTCTAATGAAAGAATAAGACTTAGGATGGTATCTTACCTTATTTCCTATTGAATTTCACTTAAAAAATGGCTTAGACTTGAAACTTGTCTCCTTGAAAATGGAAGGGAGGGGGAGCACGACTTAAAGAAGAAGAAAAGTGGTGATGGTGGTGTCTTTTTGATCCTTACTTGTGTTTGGAAGATCATAATTAGTTATTTATAATTTAATTTCCATTTAATTAATTTATTTATTTTCAATGGCCATGATTTGTCCAACACATTTGGATTTAATGGCTAGGATTTGGTTTATTTTCAATGGCCATGATTTGTCCAACACATTTGGATTTAATGGCTAGGATTTGGTTTATTTTCAATGGCCATGATTTGTCCAACACATTTGGATTTAATGGCTAGGATTTGGTTTATTTTCAATGGCCATGATTTGTCCAACACGTTTGGATTTAATGGCTAGGATTTGGCCACTTGAAAGTGTTTTTTTTTTGTTCTTTTAATATTTTGCCCCCAAAGTTATATTTAATTACAAAATCGCCCCTCCAGTGGAAATGTCCAAAATGTCCTTATCGGAAAATCGCCCGTAACTTACAAACCGTGCGTTTTCAGGAAAAATCGTGCACCACCGTTACTACCCGATTAATCCCGAGAACACATTTATGGCATCCGTTAGGGTCACTATTAAGAACCGACATAACTTTTCAAAAAATTACTCTTAGGTCCTCGGCTTTTCGAAAAATTACCTTTAGGTCCCGTCGACTTCACGGCCTCCTTTGCACACCGATTTTGTTTTTGACTATCTCAAGCCTCTATTTGACCACTTATTTATGTCCTTCTTGCCTAATACTCGACTATCTAAACTTTGGGATGTGACAGTTCTACCTCCCTTAATTTAAGTTTCGCCCCGAAACTTACTTATTCATGCATGATTCTTACGTGTAATTACACATCATCAATATAACTAATAATCGTCACATATACACATATGTACTCAAGACACTGATTTTAAACTTACGTACCTTCATTTCCTTCTTCTGCTTTATTCTCTTCTGCCCTCATGTAATATATCCTAGCTGGCGCTCTCGATTCAGGGCGATCTACTGTCTCCGATCTTGTTCCTATTTGATTACTACCATTTTCTCTGCCTCTTCCTCTTTCTCGACCTTTACCGCTGCTACTTGCTACTTGTGTTCTTTCAGGAACTTTTGAAATCTCTGTCACATTTCTAGGACAATCCTTCTTAAGGTGATTAGTAGCACCACAAAGTATACAAGCTCCAGTAACTAACCAACATTCTCCCCTATGCTTTCGTCCACAATGCTCACACGAGGGGTATGGTGTATATTCAGTCCTTCCATAACCTTTACTTGATCCTCTGCTTATTCCTCCTGTGCTGGCTACTGAGGTAGCTTGAAAATTAGGTCCTTTAGATGGTCTTAAATTCTGCTTTACACTCATAAAGGATCCCTCATCCTTAGCTCTCTTGCTAGCAGACTGATTATTACCTGGGGCACTCTGTGCTTGCTCTCTTTTCTGTTGAATTCTCTGTTGACGATTCCTCAGGTTTACTTGCACCTTTTCAACATCCAATGCTTTAGCCACCAACTTTGAAAATTCTGTATTATCCAATGCCACTAGCTGTATCTTAATTTCATCATTAAGTCCTTCTAAAAATTTCTCGCATCGCTCAGCTTCAGTTTCTATTAAGTTCTTTCCATACTTACTAAGGCGCGTAAACTCCTTCTCATATTCTGATACCATCATTCTGCCTTGTTTCAATTGAATGAACTCATTACGCCTTGCAGTCAAATATGCATCAGTGATATACCTCTTTTTAAACTCACTCTTGAAGAATTCCCAAGTTTGCTGTTCTGGTGGAACCCGCTGCTGCGTGGTATCCCACCATATGTACGCCTCCTCTGTCAGGAGTGACGTAGCACAAATTACTCTTTCTTCTGGAGTGCATCGAAGCTGGTCAAGAACTCTAATGATACTATCTAACCAATATTCTGCTTCCTCAGATCCCTCTTCACGACCAGCCTTAAATTCCTTTGCACCATACTTTCTTAACTTCTCTATCGGGGGTTTCCTATCTCCCTCAGCAGCAGGGCCCCTTCCGGCCATTTGCTGAAAAGCTGTTGCAATCTGCCTAAGATAAGTCTCCGGACCGGGTATTTCAGCTGCTGCTGGCCCTGGTCTATGAGCTTCCCCGGCATCTGCAGGCCCAGATGCTTGCGATTCTATGTTTTGTTCCATAGCTTGCCACGAATCTAGAGACATCCTACATTGACATAATTAGCTATCTGCTTAGTTCATTAACATATAACTCGATTATCAATTCCTATCTGGCATGTACATCTACCTATTCATCATATAACTTTCCCCTTACTTTATCTTACATGGCACACATAGTTATTTACTTACTACCTATCTTCCAGAATCGACTAAACCTATGCTCTGATACCACTAAATGTAACACCCCATCTTAGCCTACGTTAATAGACCAAGATGGACTGTTATCTCCTGGTAGTTGTGTCTTAATATTTTACTTAGCAAATTTTAAGTGCAGATTTAAAAAAAATTTTGCCATAACCTGCCCTAAAAATGGAGGTCCCAAGTGTCGCCAAAACTGATTTTTCTTATTTTTGAAAAACATTTTGTTTCACAATTCAACTCAAGCACACTCCTAATAATCCACCCTTATAACCTCAACTACATTCCTGCAAGAAAAATTCACACTTCTATATTCACAACCCAACTCAATTCAAAACCATACAATTATTATACATTACTAGATTTACATGCTACATCAAGTTATCTCTTTGTATTGTTCAAATAAGTACATGCCAGTTTCTAACACCAAAATACAAAATAAAGAGCACCACCTAAGTTTGTTGATGACCGATGGATCGCAGGACTCTTCTGCTCGCTACTGGCTCCTTGCTAATAACCTACGAGTTTAGAAGAAACTAAACTCGCTAAGCATTGCTTAGTGGGTACTTTAACTAATTACGGAAAATAATTATAAAAGCATAATGCACTTTAAAAAAATCAATGAGTCATATTGAAAAATAATATCACAGTAAAAACAATCCATACATGTCATATATTCAGTTATTATCATTTTATCAATTCGCTCCACAAGGTAATTTGGTAGACTAACGTATGGTAAGGACCTAACTGAAATAACTGTATATATATTCTGTGGCTATGGCCCTAAAAAAAATCGCGGACCAAGCCCTGTGGAATCTGTGGCCGAAGCCCTCGGACCGGAGTCCTATATAACTCGGGCGATTGCCCTATATAACTCGGACCGAAGTCCTATATAGCTCGGGTCGTCACCCTATATAACTCGAACCGAAGTCCTATATAGCTCGGGTCGTCACCCTATATAACTCGGACCGAAGTCCTATATTAAAGCAGCACTGCATATAGTATGATATATCATACCCTTACCGTACTCAGTACTGTCCCAGATACCAAGTGGAGTCAAAATTCTCATACCATTACTTAATCGAATATGCATTATACAATTATCGACTTATGGTTCTTATATTATTTCAACTTGAAATATCATATTTTATCATTTTAATAACATACTATACTCATTTATATTCATAAGGAATCAATTGGATTACTTTTGAAAAATGACCAAATGAATAATAGCAAAATGACCATATGAATAGTAAATTCTGGTTTTGGACTCAACTCGATCCTTATTTTGAAAAATCGTATAAACTAATCCACTTGAGTAAAAATTCTAAAATTTTTACAGAATTTATTTTTACATGTTAAAATCATTGCTTTAAAATTTCAGATCAAAATGGAAACAAAATCTTGGTCAAATAGTTCACCCAACCAGACTGCTCCAGTTGCCCTGCATCCTGGCAGCGGTTTTGAATTTTATAAATTCCGTAAATTAAATTCAATCAATGTGGTTCCAAATTATTTTTCTCAAATACTAGACTTATTAAACAACAACATATCCAAAATTCAACTCAATATAATTTTTCTATATTTAATTAAAAATCGTACAAGTCACAGCAGTTTACTAATTGTAAAACAGAAAAATTTTCAAAAAGGAGTTCAATGGTTAAAGTACCAAACCTTGCTTTTCCTTGCTCTTCTTATCTATTTCACTTCCTTTCCTCTCTAATCTCCTTGATTTCCTATGAATTTAATATGTCACATATGTAAGAACAAACCCTAGATATGAACATGATGCTACCTTATGATTTTCTAACAATCCTTTACTTATTCTTACTAATAATCACCATTTACATCATTTCCTTTAAGTAGTTTATCATTTTTCACCATAATCATCAACTTACTAATTCTTTCCCAACATGAACATAATATCAAATCTTCCTAAACATAGCCTAATACCTAATTCTAATATCAAATCTTCCTAAACATAGCCTAAAACCATCCAGTAGCCTAAGTCATTGATTAAATTATCAAAACCCTAAATCATTCTTGGGCGACTCCATTTTCTTTGACCTTAGGCTC
Organism: Garcia nutans; assembly: GCA_947685225.1. Taxonomy (NCBI): domain Eukaryota; kingdom Viridiplantae; phylum Streptophyta; class Magnoliopsida; order Malpighiales; family Euphorbiaceae; genus Garcia; species Garcia nutans. The sequence continues at coordinate 29,931,123 of CANTUV010000011.1, read as the reverse complement.
GTGTTCTCTAAGGCCCCGAGCCTAAACAGTGCCGAAGTCGCAAGAGCCATTCCACCAGGAGTGGGGGTAAAAATCCACGCTCACATATACCATATTTTCACTCAAGGTATGGAGATCGAGCATGGCATAACCAGTCATAGCCTCTTACCTTTTGGTATATACTTTCTATGGGAGCCTAAGCCTTTTCAACCTAAAGACTAAAGCCAATATAGTTGGCCTAGTTACTTTCCTTAGGTTTATACCCAATTGCTTGTTTTTTTATTGTGTTTGATATATCATAGTTTAAATCATGGCCTATTTGGTTTTTCCTTTTTCTAATATGACCTAATAATATTATAAGCTCAAAATAATTTTCAAAAACCTAAAATAATTTTTAAGCCCAAAAAACCAAAACTATTTTCAAAATTTTTAAAGATGGTCTTTGGACATAAAATATTTTTTCAAGATGGGTCAAAAATTATTTCACCTCATGGCCCAAAAACAAAGACCAATTTTTATTTTTAAACCTTTTTACTATAGTCCTTGAAACAAAACTATTTTAATACTTCATTCAAATAAAAAAACCTTTTTTGATGAGCTTTTAAATATTTGTCAAAACCTTTTTTCTCAAATGAGCTTACAAATAGTTAGGTCAATTATGGAATACTTAAAATCAACTGTAGGCCTAGTTTGTACAAAGATTTAATAACCATGGCCTAGTTATTGTGGGCCTAGTGATTGAGTTGTTGCTAGATTCTTCGTCTCCAGTGTAGGTCGGATTGTCGTAAGCTTTTGAATTGTCGTAATCCAGGACTGTGAGCCAGAAAGGATTAATGATATGAGATGCAAATGTATGCACAAATAATCAACAAACAAGGATAAATAGGACGTTCCTTCCAACCTTATAACATCCACACACGAATGGTGACTCTCTTTTTCTAGGTATATGGTTAATAAAATACCAACATGGGGTACCTTGTTTTTGAATATTTCCCTCGGATGTTTCAACCAATAGTTATATTTTTTAAAATGGAAATCAGTTCATAATAATTCCCATTAATTAAGCTTTAATCCATTCAACCAACTAAAGTTGCTTTTATGCTATATTGGATTAAAACTAAATTAAGAGGTTTATTATAAATAGATTTTTCACTTGAAAAAGTAACTAATGATTCATGCCAAAAACAAGCCCATGATTAATTATTCTTAGTATAAAATAGGCTCACAATTGATTTTTAGTATTTCTTAATTGACCTAAATAATTTGCAAGCTCTTTGTAAGAAAAGGTTAGATAAAAACAATTTTGTTTTTATGCCCATTGTAACAATCCCTTCTTTTGTAGCTTATTGAGAATCCAAGACGGTGGCTTCCCTAATTCTGAAAACTACCTCATTCCTCCTTGACTTGTGGCATTAACATCAACTTCTTTTTGTGTGCTTTGATTGCCCGACTGGTGGTCCCCTTTCTCATTCCTTTTTATTGAAAAGCGATTCTTCTCTCTTTCCCACTCTTCGATTTGCAGACTAGCTTGGAGAAAATCTTTGAAGTCCCTTATAAGGGTGTGAGATAGCCTTTCACGGAGGTTGGGCAGGACGCCTCTTATAATTATCCTTATTTGATCAGATTCATCGGGCCTCTTCTTGAGCAAAGCGGCCTTGTTTCTCCATCTCTTCACGTAATCCACAAAATTCTCATTTGGCCTTTGCCTAATGGACTCCACTTCCATTAAGGTAACTTCCATCTCGACATTATACCCATATTGCTGGATGAAGGCCTTGTATAGCAAATCCCAATTCTTTTGTGTTCCATCATCTAAGGTATTGAACCAATTTTGGACAACAGGGTCTAATGAGAGCATGAAGTACCTTAGAGTTTGAGCCTTAGTAGCTTGGGCAGACTGCATGACAGTGATATACTGCTTTACATAGAGGTGAGGATTTTCGGTTCCATCAAACTTCGCAAAGGATGGCATCTTGAATTTTTATGGAACTTCTTCGTCTAGCTCAAATAATTTGTCAACTTTGGACATTTCTTCGATTTTCAGTTTCTTCTCAAATTTCTTTTCTAATTCAGCAATCATCTTTTCAACATTAGAAGTCTCAGTCTTTTCAATAGTTGCCTTCTTAACAACCTTTGGCTCCTTTTTGTCTTGAGGATCTTGGTAGAAATGAGCCCAATCATTATCATCATCAATGATCACCTTATCATCATCAAAAGCTACCTCATCAACTTTAGTGTTCCCCTTGACTTTCTTGGTGCTAGCAGATGCTTCGGCATTGTTTCCTAAAATTGCAGCTAGTTGATTCTTTATGGTCTCAGCCGTGGCCTCTTTTATTTCTTCCATATTGGCATTGAGGGCATCATCTACCATTCTTTGAATTTGTTCGGGATCCATTATTTTTGGCGAGCAAGTGATTGATTCATTGCTAGATTCTTCACTTTCGACGTAGGTCGGATTGTCGTAAGCTTTTGAACTGTCGTAATCCAGGGCTGTGAGCCAAAAAGGATATGAGATGCAAATGTATGCATGTATGTACAAACAATAGACAAACAAGGATGAATAGTACATTCCTTCTAACCTTATAACATCCACACACGAATGGCGAGTCTCTTTTCCTAGGTATATGGTTAACAAAATACCAACATGGGGTATCTTGTTTTCGAATATTTCCCTCGAACGTTTCAACCAATAGTTATATTTTCGAAAATGGAAATCAATCCATGATAATTCCCATTAATTTGGTTTTAATCCATTCAACCAACTAAAGTAGCTTTTATGCTATATTGGATTAAAATAAAATTAAGAGGTTTATTATAAATAGATTTCTCACTTGAAAAAGGTAACTAATGGTTCATGCCAAAAACAAGCCCATGATTAATTACTCTTAGTATAAACTTGGCTCATAATTGGTGTTTAGTATTTCGTAATTGACCTAAGCTCTTTTTAAGAAAAGGTGGGATAAAAACAATTTTGTAAAAAGATCATAGAAAAAATGGATTTTGGGTTTAGTATTTGGGCCATGAGCAAAAGAATTTTTTATTTATTTTTAGGAAAGTCTTATGTCCAAAGACCATCTTGAAAAATTTTGAAAATAGCTTTAGTCTTTTGGATTTTAAAGAAAAATTTATTTTGAGCTTACAATGTACTTAGGTCAGATTAGAAAAAGAGCAAACCAAATAAGCCATGATTTAAGCTAAGATAAATTAAACATAGTCAAACAACATGCATTTGGGGGTAAAACCTAAGGAAAGTAACTAGGCCAATTACATGAGCTTTAGTCTTTGGGTTAAAAGGCTTAGGTTCCCATAGCAAGTATATACCTAATGGTACGAGGATATGAGTGGTTATGCCATGCTCGATCTCCATACCTTGAGTGAAAGTATGGTATCCCTTCCATAACACAACACGGGTAACACGGGCGTCCTAACTCACGCACAGATGAAAACTAATATGATGCAATGGATAATATCATTATAAGAAAGAATAGAATAATATAAAGACCAACAGAATCAACTTCTCTTATCCCCAGTGGAGTCACCATTGTGAGCGGGGATTTTCGCCCCCACTCCCGGTGGAATGGTTCTTGTGACTTCGGCACTGTTTAGGCTTGGGGCCTTAGAGAACACGGACCTAAGTCCGAAGAAAATGGGGTCACCACCCAGACAAGCCGAGAAAAAGAAAGGGGTGGATGACTCGATTCCTAAGGAATTCCCAACCCCCTAATGGGTTCGGAAAGTTAGGTACGTGTCGGAAAGGTGAGAAATGGCCCAGCACCCCCACAACGCCTGGTTCATTGGAACCGGTCTCCTTTACAGGTCTTAATATTATAAAATTCTTAAATATAACAATATTATCCATATTACACAATAATTAAAAGAAAGCATCATTATATTAAAAACAAAGCAATGTCCAAACAAAGCAAATAAATGGACACCCATCCGAGGATGGAAACATGTCCTTACATCTCATGCCTAAATAGGACACCCACCGAAAGGTAGAAACATGTCCTTTACATTGGTTCTAAAATAGAAAAGTAATTTAAATTACATGATATTTAACTAATGAGGTATCCAACAAGTGGAAACATACCTCTTACAACATTTGGAAATCTAAATAAATTGATAAAAGTAAATAATCATTCATCATAAATAAATCATTCATCAAAGACATTAAATATCAATAGAAAGTAAACATCCATCCATGATAAATTAAATGAACCAAGCATTGAACTTAAATAAATTAAAGCATAAAAAATAAATCAAAGCATAATCAAATATAGAATTGAATAAGGCAAATAAAATTCCAATTATAGCTATTGTTTCAATTTAGGGCTCTTTATTTCATGTGTTTAGGGTTTTGGAATTAGTGGAATTTGGCTACTGTGACTTTAAGAATATTAAAATGGATTAAAGATTTTATATTTTAAAAGGTTGATAAAATTCTTTGATTAACCAAACTAGGGTTTGTTATGTAAAATCATGAAACTAGGATTTGGACTCTTTAAAATACTTTTGATTTATGGTTTCAATTTTACTGTGTGATATTAAAATATTTGTGTTTTAATAGTTTTTAATGTTTTAAAGGATTAGGGTTTAGAAAAAATTAGGGTTTAAGGTTTTAAAGGGATTAGGGTTTACTGTTTTGGGTTTTGAAGTTGCATTTGGGTTTAGTGTTTTAGAATTAGGGTTTTTGGTGAATGCTTAGATTTTTTAGAATTTGGAAAAAAGCAATTGATAATTTTATGAAGTTTATGAAAATAAATAAATGATTTTAAGATTATATAAATAGAAAAGATGTTTTTAGGGTTTGTTGAAAGAAACAGAATCAAATTTTGGTTTTGAAGAAAAACATGTTCAATTAGGGTTTTAAGATTTTGAAGAAGTAAAAATAACAATATTAAATAAGAAAAGGAAACTGAAACCTAATTGTATTTGGTTTCGGAAAATTTACGTCAGAATATTTCGATGGTTAAAAAAATTGCAGCAGGAAAAATTGCGCTGGCAAAAATGCTGCCGCTGGGCGAAATGGGCCTGTGGGCCATTTCGCCTATAGGAAATGGCCGCTCGTAGGTTTTTCCTGCGAGTGAAATGGCCAAGCCATTTCGCCCGCAGAAATTATCTGCGGGCGCAATGGCTTGGGCCATTTCGCGCAGCCGACTTCTTTGCTTTTTTTCTTTTTTTTATTATTATTTTTTATTAATAAAAAATAAATAGTAAAGCAAAAATTATTTAATTAAGATAATACAAAAAAAGGGCAGCGCACGAGCTGTCGGGCCCATGGGATGTGCTAGCAGCAATTGCACTGGCAAAAATGGGCGCAACGGGCCAATTCGCAGCCAGTGGCATCTGACTGTGAAATTGGTTTCCCAATTCGCAGCCAATGGCAACTGGCTGCGAATTGGGCTGCACCGCGACGGTCACCGATCCGTCCGATTTTTTATTTTTTTATATTTTTATATATTTTTTTATTTTTATTAAAAATAACTATAAAATAATTTTATTAATTAAAATATTATTAAAATAAATAAAATACCACAAAAAATTATTTTAGATTATCAGATTTGAATGGGTCAAAAATTAAGGGTCTACAACCCTTAAAACATGGATCTTTATCCATTGGAGATCTTTTCCCTTGAAACATGGATCTTTATCCATTCTCTTTTGTTCTTCCTTTGCACTTTTTGCAAAGCAAAAAATCTCAGCCATTTTTTAGCCAGCCTTCATATCTTCTCCTTGCCCCCCTGTGTGGCAAGATATTTGAAAGTGAGTTTGAAAATGCTTTTTGCATGCATAAACTCAAAAATTGAAAAGGAGAAACTTTGCCCCCTATGTAGTCTCAAACCCATGTTTTTTCTATGCAGGCTCTAATTGATGTTTGTCTTGTCTAGCTCTTCACACAAACACATATTTCTTCTTTTGCAAAATGACTGGAGCTTCCTCAAGTAAATAGGCTTTCCATGCCCCTCTTGATTCAATATTTTCTTTTGATTCTTTACTTCACTGGGTGTTTGCTATTCACTTTGACAAAGAATAGACAATACAAGAAAATGAGTGCGATGTGATATGCTCATCTATGCATGATATGCATGAATAATACTTACAATGGTTCCATCGACTCACAGACTGAGGTTATCAACTGAAATGTTCTCACGAATTTCTTTCAGATGCCCGTTTATGTCTTGCACTGGAATGGCAGAAGGCTTCACTTTTATGGCTTTTATCTTTGAGATATTGAAAACATGAATAATGGAGGCTCTAAGCAGTAGAGATATATCCATTTTGTACGGGGATTCAACATACCAGTTGGTAACTTTTCACTTCCTTGCCAATAACTATTTACTTTGCCCAATGTGTCCTTTAAGGTTAGATGATTCAACATACTTCCCTTAATTTTAAGGCTTCGTGTGACAAAAACATTTTTTTTAAATCAAATGTTGGCTTTTCCAAATCAACTTCAATGTACCTCAAGACTTAATTTTTCCAAATTAACATTTCAATAACATGGCAACCCTAGTTACCGCACTAAACTTGGGAATTATTTCTTTTGAAGCAAGAATTATTGCACTTCAAATAGGCACATACACATTACTTGGCCAAAAGTCTCATTTGAGTTTGAATATTGTCTATCTCATATGCATGCTTATCCAAACTATCCCTACTAATAGACTCTACCTACCAAGAGAGATCAACAGGTCTTTGATAGGCTTGAAATTGGGTCTATAAGGGACACGAGTTAAATGAAGGCCTTTTGGAAGTTGGAGCCATTGTGACATTATGGCCAAAGCCTCACACCATGATTTTTTGTTGGAGCTATAAGTAGTTGGAAATATGAAAAGACAGAGCTTTGAACATTCTTCTTTGTTTTTGGAGTTAACCTGAATCTTGATTGGGATAATCTTTGCCTTTGTAAAAAGTTTGGTACCCATATTCATTTCTTCCTTTTTTTTTTCTTTTCTTTATCTTGTCCTTCTTCTCTGTAGGGTTGTTAAGTACAGGACTTTCAAAAACTTGATGAATTTCCTCTTTTTTCTCCTATTTTGATTGGGTTGGACCAATTCAAGTCAAAATGTCCTTACAATCCAAATGGAAGCCTTTTGTTGCCTTAGGTAAAAGAGAACCCGGTTGGCTTTCTGAATCGCCTTTTTAGGTTTTATCTTTTTTTTTTTCTTCTTTTTTCTTTTTTCTTTTATCTCTTTTTTTCTTTTTTTCCTTCTTTTTTTTCCTTCTTCTTTTTCTTTCCTTCTTCTTTTTTGTTTCTTTTTTTTTTGTCCTAGCTCCAAAAGAGTTGTCTTGTTTGTACCAACTTGGGTTTCTAATTGTAATATCCCAAAGTATACCCTAAAAGTTTTGGAATATTTATTGTTGTATTTGGATTAAGTGTTATAAGTGTATATATTTAGGTGAAAAGATAAAAGAGGTAAAGAGGAGAGTGTATATGTTGTATATATAGAGATATATACAACATATACAAGTCAAAGAATGGAAGGTCAAAAGAAGATTTATTTATTTATCAAATTAATTGAAATGGAAATTAGTAAGTGGAGGAAGATTTTTATGAATATTTTATTATTTAATTTGCTTGGTTGAGATTTAAAGAAAAGATTGAGTGGTTTAGAGAAGAGTTGAGTGTTGACTTTGCTCTTCTTTCTTCATCTTCTTCTTCTTCTTTCCTTGTTTGGCCGACCATCACCATAGCAAGAGAGGAAAGATAGATTCTGCTTATCCAAACTCAAGATTGAAGGATGTTTCAAGTGATCAAGTTGGAATTCTAAAGATTTTCATCACTTTTGGTAAGTTTTCCACTTGATTTCCTTTTTTTCTTCTAAGTTTGTGTTTTGAGTTTGGTGTTTGATTATTGATGGTATGTGTATTTGGTTGTGGTGTATTTGAGAGTGTTGGGTTTAATTGATTTTGATTTTGGGGTTTGATTGAAGAGATAGAGTTAAGTTTGGTGTTGGAAGAGTAAGTGTTGTGTGTATGTGATGGTTGTGAATTGGTGTTTGATGTATGTTTTGAATTGTTTTGGTGTTTTTGCAAGTTATTATGGTTTATGGGTGTGTTTAGTTAAGTTTGTTTGAAGTGGAAAATGGTGGAAGTAAGAGGTTTGTTGGATGTGATGATGTTGTTGCCGGAATCAGGATTTTTGGCCTGACACGCCTATGAACACGGCCAGGTCTTTAGGCGTGTCAATGGTTCTATTTTCTGGAGGGGTGACACGACCAATGACATGCCCATGTTATTGAGTGTGTCACAGCTTCTGTGTTGTAGTAGGATTGACATGACCAGTAACACGCCTATATCACTGAGCGTGTCATAGCTACTGGGTTAAGGGAGGATCGACACGGCCAGTGACACGCCCATGTCACTGAGCGTGTCAAAGCTTCTGTGTTGTGGTTTTAGGGCATGGTCAGGTACATGCCTGTGTTGTTGAGCGTGTCATTTGTAGAGTTTGCCCTAGTTGGTTTTTATCTATATTATCTCATGTGTATCTTTAAGTGAGCGTGTATCATCCCTTTTGGATTAGGTTTTGAAGAGATTGAGTTGCCCTAATCCAAGTGTTGAAGGATTCTTGGAAGAGGAGTTTGGTGTGGAGTGAGTTGCTCTTGAGGTAAGTACAAACTCTACATTCTTGCATACATTTACATGACATTGGGGCTTAACACATTTGGTTGTAAATGTGTTAAGTAATCTATTACATTGTTGATACATTTGATTAATATCATGAATTGCATAATGTGAAAGATATGATGATCATTCAAAATGTATGTTCAATGCAATTGGTTATATATACTCTAATGATGAGATGTGAAGCCATTGTTGTTGGCTATAATATTCCAAATGAAATAATTGAGGCATGGTTGCCTAGATGATTATGAAGAAATGAGAATGGAATTGATAATGAAATAATGAAAGAATTGTGTGTCTAATATGTTAGTCAATTTTTAGAGTTTTGTTGTTGGTGGCATGCCTAATAGTAACAATCTCTTAAAGCTGGGTTGGGCTTGATTCTTGAAGCCAAGTTGGGTTGAAGTTTAGCATGCTTAACTCCCCTTGAAGCTTGGTTGGGTCTAGTCCTTGAAGCCTAGTTGAGATGTTACAACCCTTGAAGTTAGGTTGTGTTTGGTCCTTGAAGCCAAGTTGGGTTGATGCTTAGCATGCTTTGCTCCCCTTGAAGCTTGGTTGGGCCTAATCCTTGAAGCCTAGTTGGGATAATGATAAATGTGAAAATTAAACCAAAACATTAACTCTAAAAGTTGAATGGCATATTAGTGTCTTTTAGGCCCATGCTTGTCTTTGTTTAAATGTGAATCATAAATGGTGAAACAAATGAATAATAAAATTTAATGTAAGGTTTTGAAATATGATATTCTTATGTATTGTTTATAATATTTGAATGTGTGACATTGGCATTGCATTGAAACATACTGTTATTGTGGTTTGTACCACTAAGCCGTTGGCTTAGCGCGATTGTGGTTCATCACGCAGGTGACAGGGTAGAACCGGAGAGTTCTTCTAGACCGAGTTGAGTCTAGATTCTGAAGTGTTGATTGTGGGCTTAAAGATCCGAGACGAACTGCCAAACATGTATTAACTTTATGTTTTGTAAACATTGATTTTGATGTAAATATATATGTAAATATCGCTACATTTTCTGCTACCTAATAAATAAATGTTTATCTAATATATTTTATAATATAATTTGAATGTTTTAAGTTTACTTATATTGTTGTTAAATTGAAAGATTGGGTTGTTTAATATAAACCGTAACACTCTTATATCCGGTATACGTATATTTCAGATGTAGTAGTGTGTAGTGTGTGTATATGGGGTATAGGGGTATTACACTAATAATGGATGAGTGGAGTGACATAAATCTTCTTTAAGAGGGATAAATCATTTGTTACTCTGATGTTATCTTAATAGATTGGAGATTTTTGGTGAACTTCAACTACCCTTATGGTCTTGAAAACATCAACTATCCTTATGGCTTTGGCTACGCATTCCATTCTTTGATCTTCTTGCCTCTTCATCTTAGTGGTCATAAGACTTGTCAAAAGTATCACAACAGCTCAGGGTAGGTTGTTGGGGTTTGTAAGCCAATGAAAAGAAAGCTAAAATTTTATGAAGGCTCAAAGGGACAACTAGGGATTGATATTTAATAGGGTGGATACTAGTTATTAGCTAACCAAACAATGCCTAGATCATCTCTCCCTTAAATAAGTAGAGTTCAATTTTGCCTCAAAAGTTTGTTAAAGCATGTTCTGAGACTAACTAGGACCTAGACAATGGTAAGTATTCTGGAGCCCTCTCTAAGTAAGCATACACAACTCTATGGTATAGAGTAATTCCCTCATCTAGTAAAGTCATTCAAATCATGATGCCTAGACACATTAATTTATGATTATCAAGCTAGATTCTTCATTGGTTGAGCACCAAAATGAACAAAGACCAATAAAAATTTTGATGAAATTAATTTATTCAAACAAACATAATTTTAAAAACATAATTATTCCAATTAAGTAGTAAAGAAAGCAAAAAATACAAAAAGAGCAACGCTTCAAGCTAAGGGAGGTTTGTTGAGTTGGAGTTGAAGATACTTCATTTATTTAGACATATCAAGGGAAAGGATTTTTTCCATCATCATGGATCATTGCTTCATCATCCATAGTTAGCCCAAGTTTTCTTAGTAGCACATCATCTTTAGCAGCTTCTCTATCCATATCATGATAAGATGACAAGATAAAACTCTTCATGAAGGTTGCAAGCGGTGGAACCCTTCCAAATTTAGGCAGAGGATCATTCTTAGTGTTGGGCTTATCAGGCTCAGGCAGCTTTCCACTGTCAATCAAATTTGGATCTCGTGCCTTAATCGAACACATTTATCTATCTCATGCCCTTGTATTTGATGGAATTGACAGAAGACCTTGGCATCAAAATTTGGTGGTAGAGGCTTATGTAGAGGTCGAGGTGCCAATGGTTGTAGCAAATCTGTTTTCATTAGATTTTCTAACATCTTTGACAAAGGCTCCCTTAAGTATAAAAATTTTCGCTTCTTTGTTGGCTCAGTTGTTGCATTTTTCTCAACACCTCCTCTTCCCCTTTGACTTTGCCCACTAGGGTGATAGCCGCCCTTATTGCTCCAGTTAGACAGCACATGGTTCGACTGGTCTTGTAGAATAGGGATTGATCCCTCATTTTTCATTCGATCTCTATTAGTGAATATGTTCCTCATTGATGTTGCCTTTCCCTTCTTTCTTATGTCAATGAGAGATGCCATATTAGCATTGTTGATGATCTCCAGAATTTGAATCAACTGGGTCCTCATAAGTTCAACCAATTAATCATGTAGCTCGGCCATCCTAGCTTTGACAACTTTATCGACTATGTCCCTTAACTGGTTTGCATCCATCCTTCCAATGAAGCACTTGAAAAAATCAATGTTGTAGGTGGTGTCATTGTATACTCTTGAATTACCGTACTCTAGGTCTGTAAGATAGAAAGGATTAATGATATGTCATGTGATGCATGTATGCATGTATGCACAAACAACAAACAAACAAGGATAAATCAGACTTTCCTTCCAACCTTATAACATCCACACACGAATAGTGACCTTCTTTTCCTAGGTAATATGGTTAACAAAATACCAACATGGGGTATCTTGTTTTAGAATAATTTCCTCGGACATTTCAACCAATAGTTATATTTTCGACAATGGAAATCAGTCCATGATAATTCCCATTAATTAGGTTTTAATCCATTCAACCAACTAAAGTAGCTTTTATGCTATATTGGATTAAAACTAAATTAAGAAGTTTATTATAAATAGATTTCTCACTTGAAAAAGTAACTAGTGATTCATGCCAAAAACAAGCCCATGATTAATAACTCTTAGTATAAACTAGGCTCATAATTAATTTTTGGTATTTTCATAATTGACCTAAATAATTTGTAAGCTCCTTTAGAGGTTGGATGAAATGCAAAAATAATTTTGTTTGGAAAACCCATTGTAAAAAGATTTTAAGAAAAAATGGATTTTTGACTTTGTAAAAGAATTTTTTATTTTTTTATTTTTGGAAAAGTTTTATATCCTAAGACCATCTTGAAAAGTTTTGAAAATAGCTTTGGTCTTTTGGATTTTAAAGAAGAATTTATTTGAGCTCACAATGTATTTAAGTCATATTAGAAAAAGAACAAACCAAATAAGCCATGATTTAAGCCAAGATAAATTAACCATAGTCAAATAACATGCATTTGGGGTAAAAAAAAATCTAAGGAAAGTAATAAGGCCAATTACATGAGCTTTAGTATTTAGGTTAAAAGGCTTAGGTTCCCATAACAAGTATATACCTAAAAGGTACAAGTCTATAAGTGGTTATGCCATGCTCGATCTCCATACCTTGAGTGAAAAGTATAGTATCCCTTACATAACAAAACACGGGTAACACGGGCATCCTAACTCACGCACATGATACAAGCTAATATGATCCAATGGATAATATCATGATAAGAAAGAATAGAATAATAAAAAGACCAACGGTGTGATGAAAATTTGAAAGGAGAAGATAGTTATTTATTCAATAAACTGAATTTAGAGAACTTAACTACATTTGAAGGCTCCACTGAATTTAAAGTGTTTGAATCAAGCTTGTTTGGATATGTGTTGCTGCCTGAATCAAAGTTTATTTTTTGGGTTGAGCTAGATCAAGACAACACTGCTTTTATTGCCTTGATTTTATAAGTTAGATCGTCACTTCTTGGTGTTTTTCTCTCTATCTCCTGTTGCTCTTTTTAAAAATACAGTCACCTCTTGATCTCTTCCTCTTAGTTTGCCTCGGAAATATTAAGTCCAATCCTTAGGATTTCTCCATTCCCTTCTCTCCATTCTTTTTCTAGGGTTTTCTTTTTGTCTCCTCTTTCTCCTCTTTTTTTTCTTGTGTTTTAATGTGGTATTTATAGAAAAATAAAGTTCTAATCCTATTTTAATAATGAAACACTATCTATTTAGGAAAAACTATAAAACCGGATAAAACAAGGTTTGGTCAAAAAATCGGCAGCGCTGGTAAAAATTGCTAGGGGCTACAGGCGTGATGAGCTAGCTGGGCAAGCTAGTTCGTCTTAGAACTGGGCAAGCCCAGCTGCGGCAAATTGGACAGTGCCCAATTCGCAGTAGATTATTATCTGCAGCGAATTGAGCAGTGCCCAATTCGAAGCAAACAATTTATGCGGTGAAATGGGCTGCCACGCGTCGCTCGCCAATTTTTTTATATTTTTTTATTAAAAATAACTTTTAAATATTATTAGTAATTAAAAAATTATTAAAATACCATAAAATTTATTTTAGACTACGGATTTGAATGGGTCAAAAATTAAAGGTTTACAATGCCCTATCCATATTGGCTTCGGTATGAAAAAATCTTGTCAACTTATTTCTTAAGCCTCTTGTTTTGAATAGTTCATCAACTCCTTATTATGAATATGAATCAATCATGGAAACTAGTACATACCATGAAGCGTGGTATGACACCATAAGATGATTTTTGGAGAATAAGGAATACCCGTTGGGGGCAATAAGGGAAGAGAGAAGAGCCATAAGGCAATGGTCCTTACAATATATAACCTTTGATGGAGAGTTGTATCAAAGATGGCTTGATAGGATGCACTTGAGATGCGTGAGGAAGCCTAAAGCTGAGCATATCATTTTTGAAGTATATGCGGGAAGATGTGGTCCTCACATGAATGGGTTAGCCCTAGTTAAAAAGATAATTTGATAAGGTTACTACTGGTTGACCATGGAGAGAGATTGGATTGAGTTTGTGAAAAAGTGCCAATAGTGTCAGATGTATGGTAATTTGAATCACATGCCTCCGGAAGAATTTCATTCTATGTCTTCACCTTGGCCCTTTGCAACTTGAGGGATTGACATTATAGGAGAGATACATTCTGCAGCTTCAAACAGTCACCGTTTTATTGTAGTAGCAGTAGATTATTTTTTAAAATGGGTCAAAGCTAAATCTTTTAATAAGCTGAACTTCCTGAGATGGAGTGGGTAGTAAGCAGATACACATAGTTAGCTTTATTAGAAGAGAGGAGGTTGAAAGCATTGTATCAAAGGAAGATAGCTCGGGCCTACAATAGAAGGGTTAAGGTCAAAAAGTTTAGAGTCGGTGACTTAGTGTTGAAGCAGTGTAAGCCTAATGTCTCTGATCCAAGAGAAAAATTTAGGCCTAGTTGGGAAGGACCATATGTTATGAAACAAATCATGAGCAATGGTGCAGTCAAAATATCAGACATGGACGAGAACGAGTTTAGTGAGCCGATGAACATGGACAGGTTAAAGAGGTTTTATGTGTAGATAAAAAAAATTAAAGAAAAGAGATTGCCAGGTTGAAAACCTAAAAGGGTGGCCTAGGCAAAAGTTAGAGCAGTTCGTTAATTCTAAAAACCCAAAAGGGCAAACTAGGCATCAATTAGGGCTTAACGAGAGAAAATTATCAATTAGAAAACCCAAAAGGGTTGGATGGTGACAAGAGTGATCTTGTGTTTGCTGGCTTTATGTTTGGTTGATCTTCATTTTAATAAAATGGAGTTAATATTAAAATTATTCTATGTGCACTATTTTAAGTATTTGACCAAATATGGTGAGACAAATAACACAATAATGAAAGGTGATGACAAGTTATTAAAGGAAAAGAAACATCTCTTATTATTTTTATTATTGTTCATCCTAACATTATTTGTTCTAAAAGAATAGCGTGCAGGCCAGCTTTGCTTCAATCGATCCAAGAAGGCCTTAATCAGTTGAGGCGTGTCAAAATTAGAAGTAAACTCAGAACCTCGAGGCTCAGCTCCATACAAAAGATTAAGACAGTGAGGATCATAGCAGGTGCCTTAAGGAAGTGCAACAAGGGGAACATACATCAAATACATTCGAGTGGTGACATGAGTGATCTTCCACCAAGGTACCAACCAACGGATATTAACTGCAGGTCAAGAGCGAATCCAGTCGATCCAATTGGCATATGAAGAAGTAGGATAGAGAAGTTTTCTGGTAGAATGATGTCATGGCAAATAGCTAGAAAAAACCATGGATGGAGTGTCGAGCAAGCAGAGGTGCTCTTAAAGCCAAATTTGTAAGCCTAAGAAAACAAATTAAAAAAATGATGCCCGTTAGGTTGAAAACACACAAGGGCTGCCTAAGCAAAAGTTAGGGAGGTTTGCTAGTTCTGAAAACCTGCAAGGGTAGTCTAGGAAAAAATTAGAACCAATAATAAAAAAAAGGGGGGTCCACTAAGTTGAAAACCCACAAGGGCCACTTAGGCAAAAGTTAGGACAACTCGCTAGTTTAAAAAACCTGCAAGGGTGGACTAGGCAAAAATTAGAGCAATAAAAATAAAAAGGCCTAAATTGAAAACCAAAAGGGCTGTTTAGGTAATTAACTGTAGCAACAAGGGACTTCCGGCCAATCTCCTCAAAGATTCTAACTTGAATTGATCCAATCCAACTAGGGTCTCGGCCAAGATCACAGGCATCGGTGACAAACCTCCTTCCATTTAGTCCACAATATCCAATACTCGTGGATCGATGTCACCATCAAAAGAAACAAGTAAGAATTGGCCAAGCAAGCATAGACAAAGCATGTGTCCCCATGGCTTGGTGGGAGCCAAATTAGAAGTGCAAAAGTCAATCAAGGGACCAAGCAGTATTTTATCACCTCTAGTCAATCACAGAACTTCAGGCTTTGAAATTTGAAACAACATTAGCATCTTTTGTTGAGTTTTGGAAGTTAATATGGGCAATGCCATTGGTTGATTGCTTGGATATCAAAGATGGCATTAAATTCTTCAATTATAGGACATATCCCAAAGTCATTTATCTTTAATGTCCTAGAATCAACTTCACAGAAGGACACCATGGCATGTAAAAAAAAGATGGTTCAATTTAACATTTTGAAAGCACTTCAAAGTGTTGATTTGAGACCAAGATATTTGCTTCCAATGAATAACTTTAATGGTTTTAAATAAACCTTTAATTTTCTTCAAATTGAGTTGTGTCATTGTTGAAGTTAAAGAAAAACTAAAAATTATTGAAAAAGATTTTGATGCTAAAATAAAATTTCTTGGAGAATTTCTTGGTATCTATTTGGAGCTATAGCATTGAAGGAGAGTTTATATATTGGCTATGTAGAAGTTGACGAGGAATGGCTTGAGACCGAAACACTCAAGGATAGGAAATCAACATTGAAATAATTTTTGACTTGCCACATTCCTTTTGGCTTTTGTGAATCCATGATGCTTTAGGATTCTAAATTGTAAGAGAAAGGATTTATGTGTATACTGTAATAATAATGATGATAATAAATAATAATACAAAATGATAAAAAATAGTTTGAAAGTCAAAAGTTGCAATAAAAGTAAAAATTATTATTAATAATATTATTGTCATTAATAATAATAATAATATAATATTTTCTCAATTAATACAATGAGGGATCACTGAGAAGGAAAAGGTAGACCTTGATCAAATAAAGCCCTGAAAAAGTCATTGCCCTATGGAGGAGGAAGCATATCACCCATTTGGGACCCGCTCGTACGAAAAGTACCTAAGTCCTTATTTTCTTGAAATTCAACCTTATAATAGTCCTCATATGAAGTAGACAAAGGGATCTCATGGTCATCAGTTTGGGGCCCCCAAGAAGATGAAGCACCAAGATCCCTCATTCCTTGGAACCGAAAGTCTCAGAAGTTTTGCTCTAATTGATGATACAATCGTTCGAGATAGGCAATATGTTTGTAGTTAGCAGCTAACTCCTCTTGCAGTTTCTTATTTTGCTCCTCAAGCATTCATTGTGAGTCAAAAAAGTAAAGGGTAAGAGCATACATAATCATGCATACATATAGCATTAATAATCATGGAACAGAATGACCTACTAGGTAACTTGTATCAGAGCCTTGCGGATATGACGACACTTTCGATTGATAAGAAGGAGCAAATGGGAGAACAATAGAGGAAGGTCCAACCTCATGATCAAATGTGCCAGCAGCCTTTAATAATCACGAGAACAGTCAAAATAAGTTGAAAAAGAAGCAGTTGCAATGATAGAATGACGCGTATTTACCTAAGAGGTTCCAGCCCTAGAATGAGAGATAGATTCTCTCTCCTCCTCTTCATCTCTGGTTTCATCATCATTTCCTTCTTCTTCCTCTGGAAATCCCCGAATGCCAATAGAAGAATCATCAAAGTTCAAGAGCTGTGTTTGAATGAATTAGGTGTATGATGCACCCATTACACAAAGTTAATTTTCAACATCATAGCCATTTTGAGCCAACCACTACGAATTCTCTGGCATTGATGTAATATTCAAAGTATACACTAGACAATTCATCAAAACCCTCCACTGCTCGGGACCAAGGATCCAATCATACACTCTTTCCTTAAGAAATCAGACACTAGACATAGGACCAGCAACGATTCAACGGAAGTGCTGGTAAGGCAGTGCAACATTCATGAAAGGAGCCCAATTTGCCTGCTCCTCAACTTTTCACCATGCCAAGTTGACCTGTAAGATGACAAAAGGTAAGTAAGCTTCTTACATAAACTATAAAACATACTAATACTATTTTACATGGTCCCAGGTTAGGCAACTCAAGTGATAATGCTGGGTGTATATGTGATAAGAGCCGAGAATTGTTGTACAATAAGATAACCAAAAGATTAACCTTGGATACCCAACTATCTCTTGGGAAATATCAGGTACTCTCAAAAGATTGTGCTCATAAGCCCATACCTATAATAATAATGGAAATCAAATTCATACGAGTATAGTTGAATTGACAAATGGTAGAAGATAGTACCTCAACAATCAGCATGAATCCAATGAAAGACTTTTTATTCCTGCATAACTTGTATAGACCATGATATAGACAAGCAAGGCCAGCTTCACCCAGCCGTAAAGCCGTAAGAAATCCATATCTGCTAGAGCCCTCAACATCGACATATGGATGGCGGATTCGGTATTGCAAAAGATGGTTGATCCGAGCAAATATATAAAAAATCCCCGGGTGTATTGCTCGGCCATTTCTCCATAAATTCATCCAACATAGTTCATCCAATGATTTTGAATCGATTTAATTTTTATCTTGAATGGCTCTTTTAGTGAAGGTTCCATACTGATTAGCTGTTGAATTTTATCAAGTATCAGGATCTCATTAGTAATAGGGACCGAAAGGCCATGGTATGGAAGTCCAGTTATAGCCAAAAAATCAACTGAGCCAATGGTCATTTCTCCCACGGGAAGGTGGAATGTGTGAGTTGTGTCCATCCATCATTCCGACAATAATTAAACTACACTCCTGTCTATCGGACTCTCCTCGAATGGTAATTGTAGAATATAACTTTCAAAACTGCACTCTTGGATGATCCATTTTACCCGAAAAGGTTTTATGTCATACCATTGACAGGCTTTATAGACACACCCTCCACCTCAGATAATAGTGCGATCACGCTAACACCGAACTAGGTATGCCAATATGAGGTAAGTATATCATCTCACCAATATTACTATTTTATAGTCTAATATTACTCATTACTTTCTATTTAAATTTATTTATTTATTAAATTTTTATTAATAGTCCAATAGTTACTAAATTCAAATCTAAAAACTAAAAATAAAATAAAATAATGATGAATACATATTTGTGATGTTAAAATATTAAATTGCAGTGTTTCCTCAGTTTTTTTATTTGAACTATGACGAAGCTGCATCCTAGCTAATAGATCAATAGTCCCATTTTCTTACTATCGAATAAATTCCAACAACTCAGCATTGGATCGAGTACCCGATCTTAAAGCATGCATTCTCTCCATTTTTTGCGAAACTCTCTGCTAAACTCTCTATTCTCTCAAACTAAATAATGAAAAGTGAGTATGAATGAAAAATGGTGGAAACTGAGCCTTTATATAAGCAAATGGTAAAAGAAAAAGACAAAACCAAAATGGGAAAACAGTAATTCCCATTAAAAAAAAACCACAGTGAATTCACTATTAGTGAATAGTGAGCAAATAATGTCTAAATAGTAAATTCAATTATCAAATTCAATTATTCAATTATTTGCAATTCTAAAAATATTTTTTACACTTTTAAAATTTTTTTTCATGCGAGGGGCAAGAGGATATAGGTATGGTAAAAATAGCTAAATTTTTTGCAGATTTTTTATTAATATCCTACTAATGATGATTATCTTTTGCAGATACTTCGGGTCTAGAACCCAAATTATTTTTTAGTCCAAGACTCACCTCGGGTCCAGAACCCAAATTATTTTTTAGTCTAGAACTCACCCTCGGGTCCAGAACCCAAATTTTTTTGAGTTCAGAACTCATCTCAGGTTCAGAACCTAAATTATTTTGAGTCCAAAAATCACCTCAGATCAAGAACCCAAATCATTTTTTAGTTCAAAACTCACCTCGAGTCCAGAATTCAAATCATTTTTTAGTCTAGAAATCACCTCGGATCCAAAACATAAATTATTTTTGAGTCCAGAACTCACCTCAGGTCTAGAACCCAAATCATTTTTTAGTCTAAAACTCACCTTGGGTCCATAACCCAAATTATTTTTTAGTCCAGAACTCACCTCAATTCCAGAACCCAAATCATTTTTTAGTCTAAAACTTACCTTGGGTCCATAATCCAAATTATTTTTTAGTTTAGAACTCACCCTCAGGTTAAGAACCCAAATCATTTTTTGAGTCCAGAACTCACCCTCGGGTCCAAAACCCAAATTAATTTTGAGTCTAGAACTCACCCTCGAGTCTAAAACTCAAAATTATTTTTTGATTCCAGAACTCAATCCGACTTCAAGTATAGGGTCAGTCCGGCTCTAAATCCAATAAAAAAACCATGTTTATTTTCACTCTCCTTTACTATAGTCTCAGATCATTCAAGTAGGAGGCAAACTGTAGATGCTTATTTTTTGACCAAGTCTAGTCCAATATTTTAAAACACTATAAAATAATTTTTATAATATTTATTATTTATTTATAATATTTATTATTTATTATATTGAAAGAAAAAAAATAAAATTACAAATAATTATTTACATATAATGTTTATTTTTAAAAATAAAAAATGAAAATTGAACAAATCGACGAGCGACGCATGGCAACTGGGGTGGCATGCTGATTCGCCGTAGGCCATTTCATCACAGGCTTGGCATGCAACGAATTGTGCCCGCATACAGTCTTGTTTGCCAGCTCACCCACGTCACTTGCACGCAGTACCTAGAAGCCCAGCACCACGTCGCTCTCACGCCACGCGTATTAGGCCCAATTCCTCGTAGCCCGCACCTTCGAGCAATTTTTGCCTAAAACTTATTTTACTCAATTTTTTTATTTTTCCTAAAGAGTTTATATTTCCTTATCAGAGCAGTATTAGGAATTTTGGTTTTCCTATAAATAACATAGTTATAAGATTAAAGAGGAACTTTTGACAATTTTTGGAGACGGGACTTTTAGGACTTTTGATTTTCTGGACTTTTGGACTTTAGCAATTCTTTTTAGAGAATTTACACAATGATGCTCTTGGAATTCTTTCACCAGCAAGGAACCAACAATAAGAGATGATCCAAGGCAGCAAGCAGTCTTCTGTCATGGTGTTAGCTCATCCAGAATTTCATCTAACAATTTTGGTGGAGCCTTCAAACGTAAGTATGTTTATCTAATTTTGTTTATTGATTCAACAATCATCTCCACCCTTAAAATTCTCATCACACTATCTATCATTAAATTCTTTTTAATTTTGGTTCATACAGTAGCTAAGTTTTTAATTTAAGTAAATAATATAATCATTAAACTTTAATCCATTTTCTCAAACCCTCATCAATACAGTAAACCTTAAACCCTAGTAATTATTTTTATAGAAACTATTTCATAAACCTTGATTTAAATAATACAATAGTCCTAATTCTTTGTGAAAATTAATAATAATGTTAGTTTTTAATTAAAATCCTAGTTTATAAAACTAAACCCTAATTAATCCTTTTTTTTTTCTCAAATTACTTAGTAGCTTAATATTTTTAAATAATAATAATAATATTAGTTCTATAAATCAAACCCTATTTTCTAAATACAAAACCCTAAAATCTTAATTGTTAAACATAAACCCTCTAAACCCTAATTTCATTTAAGATGTAAATCCTAAACTTATATATTTGTTACTTTATTTAGTTTTAGATTTGGTTATGTAATTTATTATATGTTTTGATGATCGATTTATTTGATTTCAATGTTTGATTTGTTTAATTTATCATGGATGAATATTTTCTTGATTATTATTTTTTATTAAAATTGTAAGAGATATGTTTCCATGATTGGGTACCTCATTAATTAATCTTTATGTCATTTAAATTATTTTCATATTTTGGGATTAATGTAAAGGATACTTTTCAACCTTTCGGCGGGTGTCCTACTTAGTTTTGGATATTAGACAATGTAAGAACATGTTTCCATCCTCAGATGGGTGTCCATTTATTTGTTTTGTTTGAACATTGCTATGATTTTTAATAAAGTATTTATTTATTCTTATTATTGCATGTAGTATGGATAATATCATTATATTTAAGAATTTTATAATATTAAGACCTGAAAAAGAGGTCGGTTCTAATGAACTAGGCACTATAGGGGTGCTGGGCCATTTCTCACCTTCTCCATGCGTACCCAACTTTTCGAACCCAATAGGGGGTTGGAGATTCCTTAGGAATTGAGTCATCCACCCCTTTCTTTTTCTCAACCCATCCGGATGGTGACTTTTATTTTCTCTGGGTTTAGGCTCATGTTCTCTAAGGCCCTTAGCCTAACAGTGCCGAAGTTGTAAGAACCATTCCATATGGGAGAGGGGGCAAAAATCCCCGCTCACATAGTGGCAGTGGATTATTTTTCAAAATAGGTCAAATTTGAGTCTTTCAACAAGCCAGGGCAAGACAAATGGCTAGGTTTATTGAGAAGAACCTTATATGTAGATATGGGGCCCCGCACAATGTGATATTAAACAATGGGGTGCATTTTCAAGGAGCGGTTAGGGATTTATTCTCGAAGTACCAAATCCATCTCCACCGGTCTTCACCCTATAAACCAAAGGCTAATGGTGTAGTAGAAGTGACAAACAAGACAATTAAATATATCATGTCCAAGATGACTAAGACATATAGGGATTGGTTAGAAATGCTTCCTTTTGCTTTATGGGGGTACAAGATGAGTATACGAACCCAACTGGAATGATGCCATTTTCCTTGGTTTATGGGATGGAAGTCATATTGTCAATTGAAATTGAAATCAAATTGTTAAAGGTGGTCCTGAAAGCAGAATTTCCCTAGACATAATGGGTATCAAGCAGATACGTACAGCTGGCCTTATTAGAAGAAAGAAGGTTGAAAGCATTATATCATCACCACGTGTATCAAAGGAAAATTTCCCGGGCCTATAACCGAAGGGTTAAGATTAGAAAGCTTAAGGTTGCTGACTTAGTGTTAAAGCAGTGCAAGCCTAGTGTCTCTGATTTGAGAGGCAAGTTTAGATCTAACTATTAAGGACCGTACATTATGAAGCAAGTCATGAGCAAAGGCACAGTTAAGTTGTCAGACATGGATGGGAATGAGTTTAGCTACCCAGTAAATATTGACATGTTGAAAAAGTTCTACATTTGAAATAAAAAACAAAAAAAGAGAACTTGCTAGGTTGAAAACCCTAATGGGTGGCCTAGGCAAAAGTTAGAGCAGTCCGCTAGTTCTAAAAACCTAAAAGGGTGGGCTAGGAAACATTTAGGCCTAAATGACTGAAAATTGTCAATTAGAAAACCCAAAAGGGCTGGTTAACAATAGGAATGATCTTGTGTATGTTGGCTACATGTTTGTAGTTGTTCCCTAATTTAATAAAGTAGAGTTTTTATTAAAATTATTTTATGTGCATTATCTTTAATTATTTGACCATTAGACAAAAATAAATATCACAATAGAAAAAGGTGATGATAAATTATAGAAGGAAAGAAAACATCTTTTATTATTATTTCTCATCCTAACATTATTTTCTTAAAAGATTGACAACTGTAAAATCTATGGAAAATGATAAGTGCAGTGTGCATGCCAACTTTGCTTCAGTCAGTCCAAGAAGGCTTCAATTAGATGAGGCATGTCCAATCAGGTGTGAATTCAGAACCTCGATGCTTATCTCTATATTGGCGGTCAAGACGATGAGGACATAGCAAGTGCCTCTATGAAGAGCAGTAAGAGGGACATACATCAAATATGTTTAAATGGTAACATGAATAATCTTTCACCAGGGCACCAACTAACATATGTTGATCATAGCTCAGGAGCAAATCCAATCAATCCAGTCAGCATATGAGGAGGCAACACAACAATTTTCTGGTAGAATGATGTCATGGCAGATATTTGATGAAGTCCATAAATGGAGTGTCGAGTAAGCAGAGGTGCTCCTATAGCTGAATCTGAAAAAAGGATAGCCATGCTCATAAAAAAAGAGCCAATTAGGTTGAAAACCCCCCAAGGGTGGCCCAAGAAAAAATTAGGATAGCTCGCTAGTTTTGAAAACCCATAAGGTAAATTAGAGAAATAAAAAATAATAATAAAAGCCTAAATTAAAAACAAGCAAGGCCAGTTTAGCTAAATTACCTGAAGCAGCAGTGGACTCCTAGTGAATCTCCTCGAAGATTTTGATATGTATTAGTCTAATCCACCCAAGGTCTCGGCCAAAATCATGGTTATCAGTGAGAAGCATCCTTCCATTTTGTCCATGATATCAAGAACTCACGGATCAACATCGCCATCAGTAGAAACAAACAAGAATTGACCAACCAGACATAAATAGAACATGCTTCCCCAAGCTTTAGTAGGAGCCAAATGAGAAGTGCAAAAGTCAATCAAGGGACCGAGTAGGATTTGCTCACCCCTATTTAACTGCAGAATTTTGCGTTTTGAAAGTTGAAGCAGCATCTGCATCTTTTGCTGAGTTTTGGAAGTCAGTATGGGCAACACCATTGTTTGATTGCTTGTATATCCAAGAATAGCTTCAAAGTCTTTAATCATAGGACATATTTTAAAATTGTTTACATTGAAGGTCCTAGTTTTCATATCCCAAAATGAAGTCATGGCATGTAGAAACAGTTTGTCCAATTTAACATTTTGAAAGCACTTCAACACACTAAGTTAAGACCACGATGCTTGTTCCCAATGTGTAGCCTTAACATTTTTGAATAAATTTTCATCATCTATAAATTGGCCTCAGTTATGGTGAGAGTGTGACAATTGCAATTAATTTCATAAAGAAGAATTGAGGATGGCAGAAGTTGAATTAAAAATTTTGGGTGAATTGAGGATGACAGAAGTTAAATTAAATATTTACAGTTGTGTGGGATGCAATTACCTTGGGATTTTTGGAATGTTAATGCTTTGAATGTCAAAGAAAAGAACGTGATTTTTCTTTGGTTTTTATAACCACTTCTTGAAGTCCAAATTGCTTAAGGAAAGGAAAATCTATGTCGAATTAGGTTTAAAGTTTTAATCCATGTTGAAGAAGGTATAAGATGCACTAAATTTGTTACAAATTGGGAAAAATGATCCATTTGGATTTAAGCTTTGTTAATTAGTCATGTCGAACTCATTTTAAATGAAATCGACATGGTGTGCGTCTGGATATATGTATATGTGTTAAAAAAAAGGGGTTTAAAAAGTCAAACTATCTTATTTTAATATGATAGTGCACTATTTAATACAAGCTATTTAATTTACAAATCTTTATGTATTTATGTACAATGAAGTATCATACAAGGTTTTTAATACAGACAGGTCACTATGAGGGAGGTGGCAGTCTATAATTGAATAAATCTATGAGAAAGTCATCGTCTGTTAGAGGGAGGGGCATATTGTTTATCTAGTTCCTCTGTGAAGAAGCGTCTAGATTTTGATTATCTCAAACATTAACATCATTCCCCATAAAAGAAGGTGACACATCAGGTTCATCGTTCTAGGACCTCCCTGACGAAAATGCACCAGGATCCCTATAGCCCTGGGATCTATAATCCCAAAATTTCCATTCAGGATTATCAACATACAAATGACTGGCAGCCAACTGTTCTTATAGCTTTTGGTTTTGTTCTTCAAGCATATGTTGTGAGCCAGAAAAGAAAAAATTAGACTCTTACATTTTCATGCATACATCCAACATATATGAGTATGAAATAGGGGTTTACAAACCAGATAGCTCAAATCAAAGCCCGGAGTACTAGATGTCGGCTCGACATAAGGAAATGGTTAGGGTGGAGCTGCACTACTTGGACCGGCTTCATCATGCCCAATAACATTCGATTTATTGATTGCCTAAAAAAATTCATAAGAGTTAGCCAAATGGAAGGTCAAAATTCACACGAAAGCATGTTTGATCAACCTGGGAGGTAACAATCATAACATCATCTTAAGTGGTAGAATCCCATGTATCATCATGCTCTTCACCCTCCTCTTCCTCTTCCTCATCTTCAATTTTCCCCTCATCATCATTTCCTTCATCATCACCCTCATTCTCATCACCTTCTTCATCCATGTCTTCATCACCCTTCTCCTTCTCCTCTTCTGCTAACACCATCAGGGGAGACTTCAAAGTTCAAGATCTAGCCTTGTACAAACTCAATGTACGATAAGTCTAGCCAAAGCAGAAGTACATCAATATTGAATCCATTTCGGGCATGCCTTCAGGAATTTTTTAACATATATTTGTAAGTTAGCACAGTGGCTGGAATAGTGGGTAGCACTCACCTCTGATCAAGGCCAAGAAACCAGTTATGTACTCTCTATAATATCCCAAAATTTTAAAAATTTTAATTTTTGTAAATTAAATAAATAAATCATAAGATAATAAATTAAATAAATGATTTAAAAAAATTAAGTAAAAAAGTTAAATGTATATGTGATATAGATGTAAATATATATAACATATACAAGTCAATATTTTAATTTAGTCAATGTTTATTTTAATAAGTTAATAGTAAATTACATAGTTAATGGAAGATGATATTTTGGGTTGTAATTAAATATTAATATATATACTCGGTGGTTAATTAAAGTGGAAATTTATGTGGTTAAAAGTGAAGTGGTTGGATAGAGATGATTGTGGATCATCTTGTTCTTCTTCTTTCTCCATTGAAGGCAGATTTTCTCCATTAGAGGGAAGGAAGGATTTTCTTCTTCTAAGCTCAAGTAATTGAAGGATTTCAAGTGTTCATGTTGGATTTTTGGGGATTTCCTCCATATTTTGTAAGTTTCCAACTTGTCTCCTTGATTTCCATGAAAGTTTGTATATGTGTGAATTGGATGTTTGATGTAGTATGATTGTATGTTTGAAATTGGTTTTTATGAAGTTGTTTTGAGTAGTTAACATGATTTTTAGGTTGGATTGAAGAAAGGGTTAAGTTTGAGTTGAGTTTGGTGGAGAGAGAGAGAGTTAGTATCTTATAGCTTTTGAGTTGCTTTGATGTATAACCAAGTATTTTAAAGTTAAATGTTTGATTTGGTTAAGTTTGAATAAGTTGGTAATGGAATGAAAGATAGTTCAAAGCATGAGAAAGAATGATAACATTGGATATGTGACTATTATGTGTTGAAATTAGAAATTTGGCCTGACACGCCCAGTGACACGACCATGTCATTGGGTGTGTCGATGGTTCTATTTTCTGTGTTGGTGACATATGAAGTGACACTCCCATGTCACTGAGCATCTCACAGCTTTTGTAATGCAATAGTATTGACATGTGCAGTGACATGCCCATATCACTGAGCGTGTCACAACTACTATGATGTAAGAGTATTGGCATGGGCAGGGACACGCCCATGTCTCTTGGAGTGTCATAGCTACTTATTTTTTACCAAGTCCAATCCAAAGATTTTAAAACGGTCTGAAATAATTTGTATAGTATTTATTATTCAATATTTATTATTTATTTATTATTTATTTCATAATATAATATTTATTTTATAATATTTTTTAATAATAATATTTATTATTTATTTCTTAAATATAATATTTATTTTAATAATATAATATTTATTTTTATAATATAATTAAATATAATGCTTATTTTTAAAAATACAAATAAAAGATAATAAAAAATAAAAATTGAAAGAATCGATAAGCGACACGCTGCAGCTGGCGTGGCACGCCGATTCGCCACAGGCCAATAGCCCTGGGGAGAATTTAGTTGGGCCAATTCTGCGGCGAATTGCACCCACCACGCAATTGGCCGTAGCAGCCCTGCTAACCAAGCAGCCTTGGTCGTCACCCAATGCTAATCCTTGCAGTTTCTCAACGCCCTAGCAATCCTCGCAGCCTAGTGCTCCTCGCAATTCTCATAGCCCGCAGGCCCATGTGCCAACGCGCCTGTCGATTTTGCAAATCCTTGTTATGCTCGATTTTTATTTTTATTTACTTATCTGTTTTTATTTTTATTTCCTTTGTAGAATTTACTTTTCTTAACATACTAGGTTTTTTCATTAAATTGCCTATAAATAATGGGATTAAACGTATTAGAAAGGACTTTGGATTTTTGGTAGACTTTTCTTTTGGCAGAGACTTTAGGACTTTTGGAAAAAAATTATTCAAAGACTTGAGACTTGGGCAATTTTGGCAGAAGTTTGGAATCTTAAACTTTGGCAATTTTATGACAATAGACTCAGACTTTTGCAGCAAGAGACAATCTATAATCAAGGCAAGAAGTAGTGACTGTCTTGGTATTACTCGATCAAAATTTCATCCAAGGATTTTGGTGGAGCCTTCAAACTTAGGATGTTGATATAATTTTATTTATCAAATTCATCTTCATCTTCATCACAGTAGCTTCATTTAGTTTTTTAAATATTATCATAGTAGTTATTTCTTCCAATTTCACAATTTTGATCTAATTTTCATAAAAATCCAAACCCTAATTCACTTAAAACCATAAAATCCTAATTAATTCTATTTTCTATAATATTCATAGTAGCCACAATTTTTTCGTATATAATAATAATAATAATAATAGTTATATAAATCAAACCCTATTTTCTAATACAAAACCCTAAAATCTAAATTGTTGAACATAAACTCTCTAAACCCTAATTTCATTCAAGAAACCTTAATTTAAGATGTAAACCCCAAACTTATTTATTTATTGCTTTATTTAAAGTTAGATGCATGTTTATTATATGTTTTGATGATTGATTTATTTGATTTCGATGTTTGATTTATTTATTTTTTTATGGATGGATGTTTTCTTTATTATTAGTATTATTATTTGTTTATCTTAGTATTAATAATGGGTACCTCATTAATTAAGCATTATGTAATTTAAATTGTTTCCATTTTTGGGATTAATGTAAAGGATACATTTCCACCTTTTGGTGGGTGTCCTATTTAGTTTTAGACATGGATTATGTAAGGTCATGTTTCCATCCTCGGATGGGTATCCATTTATTTATTTTGTTTGAACATTGCTTTGATTTTAATACAATGATGCTTTTATTTTAATAATTGCATGTATTACAGATAATATCATTATATTTAAGAATTTTATAATATTAAGACCTAAAAAGTAGGTCAGTTTCAATGAACTGGACTTTGTGGGGGTGCTGGGTCATTTTTTACCTTCCCCACGCATACCCAACTTTCCAAACCCAATAGGGGGTTGAGGATTCCTTAGTAATTGAGTCATCCACCTGTAGACCCTTAATTTTTGACCCAGCCCAGTCCAATATATTTTAATTAGCCCAAAATAATTTTTATGTTATCCTAATTAAATAATATTTATTTAGTATTTATTTTTTATAAATTTCAAAAATTATTATAATAATAAAAAATAATAAATAAATAAATAAAAATAAATCAGCGACGAAAAAATCAGGGACAAAAAAATTCGTCGCCGAAAGCCATAGGACGAAATGGCCTTGGGACATTTCGCTCGTAGGAGTTTCCTGCGGGCGAAATGCCTTGAGCCATTTCGCCAGCAAGAATTTCCTGTGGGCGAAATGGCTTCGCCCGCAATTTTCCACGCCAGCACTCGTAAGCTCGCAGCCCGTCGCAGTTTTAGCCTGCGAAATTTTTTTAACGTAATTTTTTTCAAAACCAAATTCTATTTGGTTTCGGTTTCCTTGTCCTAATTAATGATAATTTCCTTAAACAATTGGAATTAAGCTTCCAAAATTTCCTATAAATAACACTAAAAAGACACATAAATGGGGGGACTTGGTAGTGAAGGGATTAGACTGGATTTTGGGGAGAAACTTTTGGAGAAAAAAAGATCTTGAGATCGGGACTTGGAGGATTAAAACTTTGAATTTAGGATTTGAGATTTGAAAAGGAGCAATAAGCAAGCAATTCAAATTTTATCAAAGGCAACAAACTTGCCTTTGTCCTTGTTCATCCAAGAAGCAATTTTTGGTGGAACCAACAAACAAAGGTTTGAATCTCTAATTTCTTTTTATTTTCTTACAGTAGCTTTATTTCTTTGGTTCATAAGATTATACACACAAAACTTTGGTCTATAAACATGTAGTAACATTGATCTTCATTTCAATAACATAAATGATTTCTTCTATTTCCAAATACCTTAAAAACCCTAAATCGACTTCTCTATTTTCAAAAACCCTAAAGATTATTTTTCTGTTTCTTATAAAACTTAAGGGCACTAATCTATTTCTTCCGAACCTTAAAACCCTAAATTGTTCCTTCTATTTCCAAAAACCCTAAAAAATTACTCTTTTTCTTTCCAAAAACCTTAAATCATTTTTCCTATTTCCAAAAGCTTTTAAAAATCCTAAACAGTTTTCCTCTCACTTTTTTCCAAAATTTCCAAGTGTTTTGTTAAATATCCAAACTCTAAACCCACTTTACAGTTCCTAAAAAATCATAATTACTTTATCAAACTCTAAACTATTTTCTTCAACTCCAAAACCAAAACAGTAAACCTCAAACAAGTTAATCTAAACCCTAAGTTTTCTTAAACCCTAATTCCCTCAATACCGTAAACCCTAGTTTTCTTAAGCCCTAACCCTAATCCTTAAGATGTTATAAACCTAAACATTCAAACTTAACATAGTAAGCCTAAAAACAATAATCCAGTAGCTAAGAATTACAAACCTAATGTTTTAATATTCTAAAACCCTAATTTCATAATGTTACCCATAAGCCCTAATTTGATTCATGAAAACCTAATCCATTCCAATTTTCCAAAACCTTTACAGTAGGCTAAACAGATAACAAATGTAATACTAAAATCCAAAACCAAAATATTAATTAAAGATTTTTAAATAGAAACAGTAACCCTAATTTGTATCTTTACTTACTTTATTTTTTAGATTTGATTATGTAGTCTATTATATGCTTTGGTGGTTGATTTATTTAATTTCAATGCTTGACTTATTTAATTTATCATGGATGGATGTTGACTTTCTATTTTGATTGATGTTTAATATCTTTGATGAATGATTTATTTATGATGAATGGTTATTTACTTTTATCGATTTATTTTGGATTTCCAAATGTTGTAAGAGGTATGTTTCCACTTTGTGGATACCTCATTAATCAAGTTCTATGTAATTTAAATTGCTTTTATATTTTGGACCAATGTGAAGGACATGTTTCTAACCTTCGGTGGGTGTCCTATTTAGTTTAGACATGGATGATGTAAGGGAATGTTTCCATCTTTGGATGGGTGTCCATTTACTTTTTTTGCTTGGACATTGTTTTGATTTTTAATATAACGATGCTTTATTTCAATTATTGTGTGTAATATGGATAATATTGTTATACTTAAGAATTTTATATTGTGGGGGTGCTGGACCATTTCTCACCTTCCCCACACGTACCCAACTTTCCGAAACCATTATGGGGTTAGGTATTACTTAGGATTTCGAGTCACCTACCCCTTTCTTTTTCCCTGCCCATCCGGGTGGCGACTCCATTTTCTCCGGACTTAGGTCCGTGTTCTCTAAGGCCCCGAGTCTAAACAGTGCAGAAGTCGCAAGAACTATTCCACCGAGAGTGGAGGTAAAAATCCCTGCTCATAGTGGCGACTCCACTGGGGATAAGAGAAATTGATTTCGTCGGTCTTTATATTATTCTATTCTTTCTTATAATGATATTATCCATTGCATCATATTATATTGCATCGTGTGCATGAGTTAGGATGCCCGTGTTACCCGTGTTGTGTTATGTAAGGGATACCATACTTTCACTCAAGGTATGGAGATCAAGCATGGCATAACCACTCATAGCCTAGTACCATTTGGTGTATACTTGCTATGGGAACCTAAGCCTTTTTACCCAAAGACTAAAGCTCATATAATTGGCCTAGTTACTTTCGTTAGGTTTTACCCCAAATGCATGTTGTTTTACTATGGTTAATTTATCTTGGCTTAAATAATGGCTTATTTGGTTTGTTCTTTTTCTAATATGACCCAAGTACATTTGCAAGCTCAAATAAATTTTTCTTTAAAATCCAAAAGACCAAATCTATCTTTGAAACATTTCAAGATGGTCTTTGGATATAAAATTTTTCTAAAACAAATCAAAAATGCTTTTGCTCATGGCCTAAATACTAAGCCCAAAATCCATTTTTTCTAAAATCCTTTTACAATTGGCTTAGAAATAAAATTATTTTATCCAACTTTTTCTTACAAAGAGCTTGCAAATTATTTAGGTCAATTATGAAAGTTTATACTAAGAATAATTAACCATGGGCTTGTTTTTGGCATGAATCATTAGTTACTTTTTCAAGTGAGAAATCTATTTATAATAAACCTGTTAATTTAGTTTTAATCCAATATAGCATAAAAGCTACTTTAGTTAGTTGAATGGATTAAAACCTAATTAATGAGAATTATCATGGATTGATTTCCGTTTTTGAAAATATAACTAATGATTAAAACGTCCAAGGGAATTATTCGAAAACAAGATACCCCATGTTGGTATTTTGTTAGCCATATACCTAGGAAAAGAGACTCGCCATTCATGTGTGGATATTATAAGGTTAGAAGGAACGTCCTATTTATCCTTGTTTGTTAATTATTTGTGCATACATGCATACATTTGCATCTCATATCATTAATTCTTTCTGGCTCACAGCCCTGGATTACGATAGTTTGAAAGTTTACGATAATCTGACCTACGCCGGAGATGAAGAATCGAGTAACAACTTAATCACTTGCTCACCAAAAGCAATGGAGCCCAAACAAATTCAAAGAATGGTGGATGAAGCCCTCAATGCCAAAATGGAAGAGATAAAAGAGGCCCTAGCTGAGACCATGAAGAGCCAAATGGCTTCGATTTTAGAAAATCATGCCGAAGCATCTGCTAGCACTAAAAAGCCAAAGGACAAAGGGAAGACCAAAGTTGGTGAAGTGGTTTTTGATGATGATAAGGTGATCATTAATGATGATGATTGGGCTCAATACTACCAAGATCCTCAAGACAAAAAGGATCCGAAGGTTGTTGAGAAGGCAACCATTGAAAAGATTGAGACATCCAATGTTAAGAAGATGATTGTTGATTTAGAAAAGAAATTTGAGAAGAATTGAAAACTGAAGAAATGTCCGAAGTCGACAAACTATTTGAGCTAGATGAAGAAGTTCCATAGAAGTTCAAGATGCCATCTTTTGCGAAGTTTGATGGAACCAAAAAATCCTCATCTCCATGTGAAGCAGTATATCACTGCTATACAGTCTGCCCGAGCTACTAAGGCTCAAACTTTGAGGTATTTCATGCTCTCGTTGGACCCTGTTGTCCAAAATTGGTTCAATACCTTGGAAGAAGGAACACAAAAGAGTTGGGATCTGCTATACAAAGCCTTCATCCAACAAGATGGGTATAATGTCGTGATGGAAGTTACCTTAATGGAAGTGGAGTCCATTAGACAAAGGCCAAATGAGAATTTTGTGGATTATGTGAAACGATGGAGAAATAAGGCCGCTTTGCTCAAGAAAAGGCCCGACGAATTTGATCAAATAAGGATTATTGTGAGAGGCATCCTGCCCAATCTCCGTGAAAGGATGTTTCACACCCTTATAAGTGATTTCAAAGATCTTCTCCAAGCTAGTCTACAAATTGAAGAGTGGGAAAGAGAGAAAAATCGCTTTTCAATAAGAAGGAATGAGAAAGGGAATTATCAACCTAGAATTCAAAGCACGTAAAAAGAAGTTGATGTTAATGTGGCTGGTCAAGGAAATAAAAGACAATTCTCAGAATTGGGAAAATCTCTATCTTGGGTTTTTAGCAAGCTACAAAAGAAAGGGCTGTTACAACCGTTAGCTCCTCGACCGTTACATAATCCACTGCCACCAAACTTCAATACCGAGGCCTTCTGTCAATTTCATCAAATGCAAGGACATGAAAAAGATAAATGTGCTCTTCTAAGGCATGAGATCCAAGATTTAATCGACAGTGGTAAGCTACCCGAGCTGAATAAGCCCAATACCAAGAACAACCCTTTGCCTAAATTTGGAAGAGTGCCACCACCAGCAACCTTCATGGTGGGAAAAGGATTGGAAGAAGAATTTGTTTTATCATCTTTTCAAGATGGGAATGTTGAAGGTGTGTAAGGAAAAGAAGCTTAAACTCAACAAACTTTCCTTAGCTTGAATGTTGCTTTTCAATTTTACTTTCTTTAATATTTAATTGGAACAATCTTGTTTTTCAAATTTAAAGTTGATTGAATAAATTACTTTTATTAAAATTTTTGTTGGTCTTTGTTCATTTCGGTGCTCAACCAATGAGGAATCTAGCTTGATAATTCATGAATTAATATATTTATGCATCATGACTTAAATGACTTTACTAGGTGAGGGAATTGCTCTATAGCATTGAGTTGTGTATGCTTACTTAGAGAGGGCTCCTGCATAATTACCTTTGTCTAGGTCCTAGTCAATCTAAGAACATGCTTAGGCAAACTTTTGAGGTGAAATTGAACTCTACTTATTTAAGAGCGAGATGATCTAGGCATTGTTTGGTTAGCCAATAACTAGTATCCACCCAATTAGATATCAATCCCTAGTTGTCCCTTTGAGCCTTCATAAAATTTTAGCTTTCTTTTCATTGGCTTACAAACCCCAACAACCTAACCTGAGTTGTTGTGACACTTTTGATAAGTCTTATGATCACTAAGGTGAAGAGGCAAGAAGATCAAAAAAAGGAATGAATAGTCAACATCATAAGGATAGTTGATGTTCTCAAGACCATAAAGATAGGTGAAGTTCACCTAGTATCTTCAATATATCAAGACAACATCAGAGTAACAAATGATTTATCCTTGTTAAAGGAGATTTATGTCACTCCACTCATCCATTATTAGAAACCCAAGTTGGTACAAAAAAGACAACTCTTTTAGAGCTAGAACTAAAAAAAAAAAGAAGAAAGAAAAGAAGAAGAAAAAAGAAGAAAAGAAGGGAAAAAAAAGAAGACAAAATAGACAAAAGAAAAAAAAAAAGAAAGATAAAACCTAAAAAGGAGGTTCAAAAAGCCAACTGAGTTCTCTTTTACCTAAAGCAGTAAAAGGCTTCCATTTGGTTTATAAGGACAGTTTGACTTGAATTGGTCCAACCCGACCAAAGATTTGATAAAAATTATAAAGATACAAGCAAGGTCACCCAGTTCTTGAAAGTTCTGTACTTGATAGTCCTACAAGGAAGAAGGACAAAAATAAAAAGAAAGAAAAGGGAGAAGAAGAAAAGAAACAAATTTGGGTAACAAACTTTTTGCAAGGACAAAGACTGTCCTATTCAAGATCCAGATTAATGCCAAGAAGATAGAAAGAATTTAGAGTCAAGCAAGATTGCTCCCAGCTGCCTAAAGTTCAAACAAGAAATTTGTAGTGTGAAGGTTTGTCCATTGTGTCACATTAGCTCCTATCTCAAAATGGCCTTCGCCTTAACCCATCTCCCTTATAGACCCAATTTCAAGCCTATCAAAGACTTGTTGATCTCTCTTGGTAGGTAGAGTCTATTAGTGGAGATAGTTTGGATAAGCATGCATATGAGATAGACAATATTTAAACTCAAAAGAGATCTTTGGCCAAGTAATGTGTATGTGCCAATCTGAAGTGCAACGATTCTTTCTTAAATAGAAATGATTCCCGAGTTTAGTATGGTATCTAGGATTGTCATGTTATAGATATGTTAATTTGGAAAAATCAAGTTCTGAGGTACATTGACCTTGATTTGGCAAAGCCAACATTTGATTTCAAAATCAAAATCAAAATCAAAATTAAAAAATATTTTTGTCATACAAAGCCTTCAAGTTAAGGGGAGTATGTTGAACTATCGAATCTCGAAAGACACATTGGGCAAAGGAATTACTGCCAAGGTTGTGAAGAAGCTATCAACTGACATGTTGAAACATAGTTTGAAATGGATGTATCTCTATTGTTTGGGGCCTCCATTATTCATATTTTCAACATCTTAAAGATAAAAGCCATAAATGTGGAGCATTGTGTCATTCCAATGCAAGACCTAAATGGGCATCTCAAAGGAGTCAATGAGAATACTTCTGCTGATCACCTCGGTCTCTGGGTCGATGGAACGACTGTAAGTATCATTCATGCATATCAAGCATACATGAGCATATCACATCGCATTTTCTTGTCGTGTATTGTCCATTCTTTATTAAAGTGAACAGCAAACACCCTGTGAAATAAATAATCAAAAGAAGATATCAAATCAAGGGGGCATAGAAGGCCCATTACTTGAGAAAGTTCCAGTAATTTTGCAAAGAGAAGAAATGCGTGCTTTTGCGAAGAACTAGACAACAAGAACATCAATCAGATCCCGCATAGAAAAATCATGGGTTTGAGCCTACACTGGGGGCAAAGTTTCTACCTTTTAATTTTTAAGTTTATGCATGAAAAAAACATTTTGACTCACTTCTAATATTTTACCACACAGGTGGGCAAGGAGAGGATATGAAGACTGGCTAAAAAGGGCTGAATTTTTTGCAAAAGTGCAAAGAAAGAACAAAAAAGAATGGAATAAAAAAGAAAATTAGAATTCTCAAAAGAATGAAGATGCAAAAGACAAAAGATCAGTCCAACTAAAAGAGTTGAAGATAAGGTAAAGACCCGCCCTCCAATGGATAAAGATCCACGTTTCAAGGGTAAAGACCCGATCTCCAAAGGACGAAGATCCATTTTCAAGGGTAAAGATCTGATCTCAAAGGATGAAGATCCATTTACAAGGGTGAAGACCCGATCTCCAAGGATGAAGATCCATTTTCAAAGGTAAAGATTCGATGCTAAGGATGAAGATCCAAGGTACAATGATGAAGATCCATTTTGAGGGTGAAGAACCACAATGCATAAAATAGCCAGAGCAGTCAGAATCCTCAACTGATAAAAGGTCAGTCAAATCCAATTCAATTTCGAGTCCAAGTAACCAGTCATGGGTCCAAGTACCCAAATTAAATCTAGTTAGGATTCAGTATCCAAATCCAGTTAGGATCGAGTATCCCAATCCAGTTAGGATCGAGTATCCAAATCCAGTTAGGATCGAGTATCCAAATGCAGTTTAGGATCGAGTATCCCAATCCAAATTAGGATCGAGTATCCAAATCCAGTTAGGATCGAGTATCCAAATCTAGTTAAGATCGAGTTAGGATCGAGTATCCAAATCCAGTTAGGATCGAGTATCCCAATCCAATTTAGGATCGAGTATCCAAATCCAGTTAGGATTGAGTATCCAAATCCAGCTTAGGATCAAGTATCCAAATCCAGTTTAGGATCAAGTATCCAAGTCTAGTTTAGGATTGAGTATCTAAATCTAGATTCGGCTCCAAAACCCAAAATTACCCTTAGGTCTAGAACCTAAAATTATCCTTGAGTCTAGAACTAGAACCGGTTCCAGAATCCAAAACCTCAACCATCTCGAAAAAATTAAGTCTTATTGCTTTTCACTCTCTTTTACTGAAGTCTCAAATCGTTCAAGTAGGGGGCAAACTGTAGACCCTTAATTTTTAACCCAGACCAGTCCAATATATTTTAATTAGTCCAAAATAATATTTGTGTTATCCTAATTAAATAATATTTGTTTTAGTATTTATTTTATATAAATTTCAAAAATTATTATAATAATAAAAATAATAATAATAAATAAATAAATAAAAATAAATCGACGATCAAAAAATCGGCGACGAAAAAATTCATCGCCGAAAGGCATAGGACGAAATGGCCTTGGGCCATTTCACCCGCAATTTTCCACGCCAGTGCTCGCAAGCCCGCAGCCCGTCGCAGTTTTTGCCAGCAAAATTTTTTGACGCAATTTTTTTTGAAACCAAATTCTATTTGGTTTGGGTTTCCTTTTCCTAATTAATGATAATTTCCTTAAACAATTGGAATTAAGCTTCTAAAATTTCCTATAAATAACACTAAAAAGACACAGAAAAGGGGGGACTTGGCAGTGAAGGGATCGAACTAGATTTTGGGGAGAAACTTTTGGAGAAAAAAAGATTTTGAGATCGGGACTTAGAGGAATAAAACTTTGAATTTAGGATTTGAGATTTGAAAAGGAGCAATAAGCAAGCAATTCAAAATTTATCAAAGGCAGCAAACTTGCCTTTGTCCTTGTTCATCCAAGAAGCAATTTTTGGTTGAACCAATAAACGAAGGTTTGAATCTCTAATTTCTTTTTATTTTTTTATAGTAGCTTTGTTTCTTTGATTCATAAGATTATACACACAAAATATTGACCTATAAACATGTAGTAACATTGATCTTCGTTTCAAAAACATAAATGATTTCTTCTATTTTTCAATACCTTAAAAACCCTAAATCATCTTCTCTATTTTCAAAAACCCTAAAGATTATTTTTCTATTTCTTATAAAACTTAAGGGCACTAATCTATTTCTTCCGAACCTTAAAACCCTAAATTGTTCCTTCTATTTCCAAAAACCCTAAACAAAAATACTCTTTTTGTTTCCAAAAACCTTAAATCATTTTTCCTATTTCCAAAAGCTTTTAAAAATCCTAAACAGTTTTCCTCTCACTTTTTTTCCAAAATATCCAAATGTTTTGTTAAATATCCAAACTCTAAACCCACTATACAGTTCCTAAAAAATCATAATTACTTTATCAAACTCTAAACTATTTTCTTCAACTCCAAAACCAAAACAGTAAACCTCAAACCCTAATTTAATATAAACCCTAAGTTTTCTTAAACCCTAATTCCCTCAAAACCGTAAACCCTAGTTTTCCTAAACCCTAACCCTAATCCTTAAGATGTTATAAACCTAAACATTCAAACTCAACACAGTAAGCCTAAAAACAATAATCTAGTAGCTAAGAATTATAAACCTAATGTTTTAATATTCTAAAACCCCAATTTCATAATGTTACCCATAAACCCTAATTTGATTCATGAAAACCTAATCCATTCCAATTTTTCAAAACCTTTACAGTAGGTTAAATAGATAACAAATGTAATACTAAAATCCAAAATCCAAAATATTAATTAAAGAATTTTAAATAGAAACAGTAACTCTAATTTGTTTCTTTACTTGCTTTATTTTTTAGATTTGATTATATAGTCTATTATATGCTTTGGTGGTTGATTTATTTAATTTCAATGCTTGATTTATTTAATTTATCATGGATGGATGTTTACTTTCTATTTTGATTGATGTTTAATATCTTTGATGAATGATTTATTTATAATGAATGGTTATTTACTTTTACAATTTATTTTGGATTTTCAAATGTTGTAAGAGGTATGTTTCCACTTTGTGGGTACCTCATTAATTAAGTTCTATGTAATTTAAATTGCTTTTATGTTTTAGACCAATGCAAAGGACATGTTTCTGCCTTTTGATGGGTGTCCTATTAGTTTAGACGTGGATGATGTAAGGAAATATTTCCATCCTGGGATGGGTGTCCGTTTATTTGCTTTGCTTGGACATTGCTTTGATTTTAATATAACGATACTTTATTTCAATTATTATGCTTAATATGGATACTATTGTTATATTTAAGAATTTTATAATATTAAGACCTGTGAAGGAGGCTGGTTCCAATGAACCAGGCATTATGGGGGTGCTGGGCCATTTCTCACCTTCCCCACACGTACCCAACTTTCCGAACCCATTAGGGGGTTGGGGATTTCTTAGGAATAGAGTCGTCCACCCCTTTCATTTTCCCGTCCCGTCCGGGTGGCGACTCCATCTTCTCCGGATCTTGTAGCTTTTGAGTTAATTTGATAAATAACAAAGTATTTTAAAGTTAAATGATGTATTTGGTTGAGTATGAATAAGTTGGTAATGGAAAGAAAGATGGTTCAAAGCATGAGAAAGAATAATAACACACTAGGAATTTTATTGTCTCCCTGCATTTATTTTTCTTATTGTTTGGTATTTTTTCACATCAAGACTAATTTTTTGCTTCGTTCACTTTTGTATAAAATCTTTTACAATCTATCAAGAAAAATACATAAAAATATATAAAATTCAAAAACAAATTGAAGGAAAATATACATGTATTTTCTCTTGTGAACTTATGTGGAGGTGCATCCATGCTAGAATTGGAATTCAGTCCAATCCACAGTCTCTAAGGTATGTTTGCATTTCGAGATCCATGCATGGACCAATCCTAGATGTATCCTGAGGTATTGCCATTTTCTTTAAAAAGCTTGGAAATTTTGAAAACTAAACAAATAGCTTGAATTTTTGAGTTTTGCCAAACAGAACGAAGCCCTTCAATTTATAGATAGAACATTTGCAGGATAAGTTTTTAATTATCTTTAAAAAAGTTAAAAGCTAAAAACATGATCACATGATTAAGTCAAAGAAAGTGACAATACATTTGTCCCATGTCCCATGCCTTACTCATTTTCTTCTTGCAATAATTTTTGACACAGCACACGAGCACACAGT
The DNA here is from genome assembly GCA_947685225.1 of Garcia nutans. Taxonomy (NCBI): domain Eukaryota; kingdom Viridiplantae; phylum Streptophyta; class Magnoliopsida; order Malpighiales; family Euphorbiaceae; genus Garcia; species Garcia nutans. The sequence goes on along the minus strand of CANTUV010000011.1, from coordinate 29,891,210 downwards.
AATAGATATTTATTGTGGGTCTATATTTTTGGCGTGTCTAAAAAATATTTTTATACTCATTAAATATTTCTTCCAGGCAAGGGGCAAGAGTGTATATGCATCCAGATAAAGTAAAAAATATCTACATTTTTGGCTTGCAACAATTAATTTTTGTAGGTACCTTGGGTCCAAAATCCAAACCAAACTCGATTCCATAACCCAAAATTATTTTTAAGTCCAGAACTCATATCGGGTCTAGAACCCAAACAAACTCGGGTCCATAACTCAAAATTATTTTTGAGTCCAAAACTCAAACCGGGTCCAGAACCCAAACTAACTCGAGTCCAGAACCCAAAATTATTTTTTATTCTAGAACTCTAATCGAGTTCAGAACCTAAATCAATCCAGGTCAAGAACCCAAAATTATTTTTGAGTCCAGAACTCAAATGAGGTCAAGAACCTAAACCAATCCAACCTTGGGTCCATAATCCATTTGTGCCTAAAATCAGCTCAACCTCATGTTGCTTTTCACTCTCTGAATAATTTGAAGATCGTTCAAGCAGGGGGCAAACTATAGACCCTTGATTTTAGCCCCAAGCTAGTTCGATCCTAATTAAAAAGGACTTAAGTATTAATTGGACAATTCTTAACATCTTAAACCTATTTTAATCTTTTAAATTTGATTGGTCCAATTTTTAAGGCCTTAAATTTGATGGTTCAGTCTTTGAAAAACTAAATAGGCTTGTTTTAAAGGTTTGGTAAGCTCTAATTTGATGTGGGGATTAATTACACTCCATGGGTTGTACCCATGTCAAATTGGACTTCCCAATTCGATATGCGATAGCCCATATGATATTAGGAATTTGATATGGGATAGTCTCATATCGAATTGAGACCTTCGCAATTTAATATGGGACTCCCACATCAATTTGGAAGGCCTCCAATTTGATATGGGAAGGTCCATATCAAATTAGTCCTTCCACAATTCAATATAAATTTGTTTTGGCTTCAAATTCGGTTCGATATGGTCATGTTTGATCATGAATTCAAATTATTTTAAGTCAATATGCCTCAATCAATCATGTTTGGAAACTGATATCGACTTATAAAGTTTAACCTATTCATTCCTTATAAATATAGGTTTTAAGAATCAGAAGGGACGGCAACAGAGAATAGGCAGTAAAAAAGAAATAGCAAATGAAAATCCTAGCAACTTGAGTGAGCAGTGAGCAAAAACACCAAAACTATCAAACCAGAAGGCAGTGTTATACATTTGTCTTTATCTCGTTCAACTAAGATTCTATAATCTCAAGTAACTTGAAATATTGGTGGAACCAAGAATGGAGGTTTGCAATCCTTCATTTAAATGTTTTAAATTCACAATACCTTATTTGTTATTAATTCATTGAATTTTTTTATTTCATTCGTTTATTTTTGTACAATGTTTGACAACTTTGTTTGAGAATCCAATAATCAATTTATATCCAGAAAACCACCTATCACAATAACAATAATAATCTATCACATGAAATATTAATTTGAAATAAATATCCAGTGATTCAAAGTTTATAAATATGATTACAGTAGCTTGGTTTTCTAAATACAATCAAATCACAGTAACTTTATTGTCCACCTAGTATAATCATCCAGTATGTCTCATATAATCATCCAGTAGCCCATTTCTTAAAACCTCAAAACCCTAAAATCAGTTTTCAAATAACCAAAACCTAGTCCAGTAGCTCGTTCCTTAAAACGTCAAAACCCTAAAACAGTTTTCAATACCAAAACCCTAAAACTGTTTTCAAAACTCTAAAAACTAGTTTTCAAAATTCTAAAGTTTTGAGTATAGTTTTTTATGTACTAAACCTTAAACCCAATTTCTTAAGCTTTAAAACTCCAATCCTGTTTTCCTAAAAAAAAACCCTAAACCTTGTTTTCTCAACCCAAGATAGTAACCCTAAACCCTAAAAACCAAAACCTTAATTTGTATTTTCATAAAACCCTAAAACACTAATCATATCTTCTCAAAACCCTAATTCTTAAGTTAAAACCCTAGTTTGTATATCAATTATTTAATATGATATTTAAGATTGATTATTAATTCATATTATGTCTTGATGGATGTTATATTGCATTTTTATATTGGATGTTTTATTTTAAATGCTTGAATAATTCAATTGATTGCTTATTTAGATTTTGAAATTGTAAAAGGCATGTTTCCACTTCATGGGTGCCTCGATTTTTATCATTTAATTTAATTTATCATTTAAGGATTTTGGAATAATATACAAGGATATGTTTCCACCTTTTTGGTTGGTATCTTATTTATTTAGTTTTAGACATTGGATTTGGTTGTAAGGGTACGTTTTCACCTTGAGTGGGTTCCCATTTCTTATTTCATTTTGAACATTACTTTGATTTTAATATAATGAGTTTTGTTTTTATTTTAATTGTCACATGTAATATGGATGATATTGTAATAAGTTGAGAATTTTATAATATCTAGACTTGAAAAGGAGGTCGATTCCAATGAACTGGGCACTGTGGGGATGTTGGGACATTCTCACCTTCCCCACACATACCCAACTTTCCAAACCCATTAGGGGTTGGAGATTCCTTAGGAATCAAGTCATGCACCCCTTTTTTTTTCCCTGCCCATCTATATGGTAACTTCATTTTCTCTAGGCTTAGGCCCATGTTCTCTAAGGCCCTGAACCTAACATGCTGAAGTCATAAGAACCATTCCACCGGGAGTGGGGATGAAAATGCCCGCTCACACCCATGTTGATATTTTGTTGAGCATATACCTAGGAAAAGAGATTTACCTTTCATGTGTGGAAGATATAAGGTTGGAAGGAACATCCTAATTATCTTTGTTTGTTTGTTATCTGTGCATACATGCACACAAGCATACATGTATTGCATTACATGTCGTTAATCCTTTCTGGCTCATAGCCCTAGAATACAGTAGTTCATGAGCCTACGACATTCTTGTAAACCTTTAATTTTGGCCCAAAATTGGTATGCTCCTGATTAAAGAATGCCAAAATAAATTCCATCCGACTTTAAATGATTTAAACCTAGTTTATAACTTTTAAGTAAGTCGATCCGGTTTCAAAAGGCATAAATTCAATTGATTAAAATTATAAACCCTAAATTAAATTTGTTCAGCCTAAATTAAAACTTTCTGGTCCATAAACTATAAACATGCAATATTAATTTGAGTCGGGGCAGCCTAGGCCACTTGAGCCATTGCCCAAACCGACCTGGAGGGCCCAAGTCGACATGAGCCTTGGCTCATGTCGATTTGGTGACCCATATTGACATAAGCCATGTGGTGCATGTGAGCTATGCTGTTGCAATACCGCAAGTGCACGGGTCGCCCAAGTAATAAAGTAGTGAGTGAGTTATCGTTCCACTGAGGACAAGGCCAAGTACTAGTGCAAATCTTAACTGTTGTTTAGCAAATTAATATTTTTTGTGAAGTTTTGTAATTAAAGACAATTAATTTAAATAAATGAACATAAAGATAAATTATGTGTTGTGTAAAAAGGATTGATGATAATGATACTATCCAGATATTGAATCCCCCTAGCCTCAATTACATTACATGATAGAGTTGAATTGTCATTCCTCTAACTTAGACTAAAACCTCTCTCGAGTGAATTAATCCCTAATCACTAAGTAGAGTGCTGGAATCTCTTCTCAAACACAATTAAATAGATCTTGCATTAAGAACAAGGAATTATAAGCCAAAGGATCTTGTAAGTCTATCTCTAGCACCCCAATCAATCCTCAAACCTTATGAGTAAACAATTCATATCAAGCTTTCTCAAGTCAATAATATGAAAATTGCAACCAATCAATAAGCATGCTATTATCAATTGGAAATAAATCATTAAGCATCATAAGAATAAAACAACTCATAAATTAACATTATCCAATCATACAAATAAGCTAGGGTTCATCAACATCTAGATAGAGAATGATTTAGTTCATGTTTTATATGCTTAATACAACAACAACAACAATAACATTAAAATGAATTAAAAGGAGAAAATAGAAACCCCTTTTCAATATAGCTTCTTCAATCTCCAAGAGCTGCCAATGGAAGATGGAGATGATGGATAGGGTGGAAATGGAGGATGAAGATGAAGAGTCAAGGAAATTGTCACTCCCTCCTTGCCCAAAACGTGTATGCCCAAGCCTCCTCCTCCCAAACCTCTCTTCTCTGTCCCTGTTCTCTTTTTCCTGCAAAAACCTGTAGAACTCCCCTAGCTGAAGCCCCTTTCTTCTTCCTCTTCTTCTTTTTTTTATTTCCCTCCAAAGCTCAAGCCCATCCTTCCAACTCACACCACTCTCCATTTTCTCCCACTTTCTCTTTGTTTAATCTTCCTTTCCATCAATTAGGCAAGCTTTTCTCTTCTTTTATGGCAAAAGCAAAGTCCTTGTCACCCACTTGTCTCCCAATTCATGCAAAAGAATCAAGGCTTTTATAGGTGACACGGCAAAGAATCAAGGCTTTTCTTTGGGACACGGCCAAGCTAGTTGGCCGTGTCTCTTGCTGCCCCTCTTCCTTTCTTTCTTTCCTCTTTGGTTTCATGGGGTGACACAGCCAAGCTGCTGGCCGTGTCATGTGACACGGCCAGTGGCTTGGCCATGTCACTTGGGTGTGTCACCTTCTGTTCTTCATTTTTCCTTCTTTGCTTGGTTCTTTGGCTAGGGGTGGGACACGACCAAGCTTATGGCAGTGTCATGTGACACGGCCACTGGCTTGGGCGTGTCACCTGCCAGTGTCAGCTTCTGCCTTCATTTTTCCTTTCTTTCTTGGTCTTCTTTGGTTTTGCTCCTTGTGTGAGACACGGCCAGTGTGTAATATCCTCATATATGCCCTAGAAGTTGTGATTATGTTGTTGTTGTTGTTATATAATTGGATTGAATATATGTGTTAAATTACAAGAGAAAAGAAATAGAGAAAAGAATGTTTATGTATATGTGATTTGGGAAAGAATTTAGGGTTTAGAGAGAATGGTATATGTTGTGTATATGATGATATATATAACATATAAGTTGGTCAAAATGAAGAGTCAAGGAAAGAAGATATTTATTTTTGTTAAGTGTGAAGTTACTATAAAGGGCATGTAATGAATGGTAATCAAGACAAATGGTATAAGGGTGTTTAGGTAATTACTCTTGTTGAATCACTTGGTGGAGATTTAAAGAGGTGATATTTTGTCTTTTCTTCATTTCCTTCTTCTTCTTCTTCTTCTCTTCTCCACGTTGGTTGGCTCCTCCTTAGACAAGAGAGAGCAAAGTGAGATTTGTTTAATTCTAACATCAAATTGAAGGGAGAATCAAAGGATTTAATTGAAGATTTGTGGAATTCAACAACTTAGGTAAGTTTTTTCTCTTGATTTTCCTTTGTTCTTTTGAAATTGTGTTTGGGATTGGTGAGTTGATATGGATGGTTGATTAAGTGTGTTTGTGATGTGTTTTTAAGCATTAAGTTTTGAAGGAAGTGAATTGTCATTGATTTGGGAAGTGAAGAAGTCTTGGAAAAGGAAGTGTTTAGAAGTGGTGCTTAAGGTAAGTACACACTTGTTTCTCTTGCTAATTGAAGTTGTTTGAAGGTTTGATTGTTATATGTTGGTGATGAAAATGTTGTGATGAGTATGTAAAATAATTGCTAATAATGTTGATTATGTCCATTTGAATGAGGTTATGTTGTGTACAATGTGTTTTAAGTTAACCAAAAAAAGTTTGGCTACATTTAGGGTTTATGTATGAGAAACGTAATTTGGGACGGTCGCTATTAGTCTTGGGCGGTCGCTATTTAGTCATGTGCGGTCGCGACTTAGGTCGGACTTCTGACCGCGAAACCTACTGTGATAGGGTTTCATCTTTTGATTGTGAAGTGCGGTCGCGACTTAGGTCGGACTTCTGACCGCGAAATCTACTGTGATAAGGTTTCATCGTGTAACTGTATGGCGCGGTCGTATTCAGGTGAGGCGCGACCGCTAGAAGTGTTCTGTTCTGCTTTATTTGAAGCAATTTAATTTTTGTAACAAGATTCTCAAATACATGTTAAATAGATCATCCATATGAGTTGTCAAGGATCAAAATAGAGATCATTTGTCTAACATCATTGTTGAGATTGAACAATGTTATATTATGTATTGTGAATGGTAATGTATTATATTGTTTGCATAACGTGACTAGTGTTATGACTTAAATAGCGCGAAAGAGGCGATGATCATTCAAAAAGGTACGTACAATGTAATTTGTTATGATAAATGTTTTAATAATGAATGATGTTAATGTGTCTTGAGAAATGATTGAAATGAAATAAATAGACATATTGTTTATATGACGATGAATTTAAGATACATATGCAATGAAATTAATGATGTATGTTCGAATAATGTCATGTTCGTGTAGTTAATGTAATTGGTGTTGTATATATATATATATCAATGATGATGTGTATGATGTGAAGCCATTGTGATTGGCAATGATGATTCAAATGAGATGTGAAGCCATTGTGATTGGCTATGATGATTCAATTGAAAGAGATAAGGCATGTTTGCCTAATTGATGATGAGTTTGATAATGAAATAATAAATGAATTGTGTAACTAATGTGTTATTCGATTTCAGAGTTCTGGGTTTGGAGGCAGGCCTATAAAATGAAAAAGGTAACAGTCTTGCCGGGTTGAGGATCTCTTCGTTTTGAGTTGAATTGAGATCCAAGAGACTGGGTCTGTTACACTATGAGAAATTGTAATTATGAGATATATGATTGGTAACAGTCTTGCCGGGTTGAGGATCACCTCGAGTTTAGCCGAGTTGATGATCCAAGAGACTGGGTCTGTTACGCTATCCATGGATAGAGATATTGATATATGATGCCTACGGGCTTGATAATTATGATTATAGACCAAAGCAGTAACTCTGAACTTTGAATAACATATTAGTGTTTTGGGCCCGAGTCTGTCTTTATTGTCAATGTGAAATGCAAGTATTGAAATATTGATTGTGAGTATTAATACTGAATTATGCTTGGTGAATTGTGAATAATATAATGTTATTAAGTGTAATATGTAAATGAATTGTGATTTATGATTTGTATGATATGTAATTTGTGTATTGCAATAATGAGTGGTATGATAGGTAAAGTGTGTATTGCAATAATGATTGGTATGGTATATATATAATGTAGGGGTATTAATATATTGGTTTTGAGTATTGGTGATGCATTGGGGTTGGTGATAATATTATGTTTATATGTACATCATATATGAAATTAGCTATGATATATTAAAGATGAAATTAAAAAGAAAAGAAGATATGATAAGAACTAATTATATATTGAATTGATGTATCATTATATGTCAATACTTCTATACTATATGTTTATATCTTTATAGTTGGACTACTAAGCTCTCGGGCTTAGCGCGGGTGTTTATTCGCGCAGGTTTATAGATGGAAGATATGAAGTCTTTTATTATGCCACAAGAAGAGTAAAGTTTGTCGAGACCAACTAGAGGGTAATGCATACATGTATAAATTTTTAATTATCATGTATTTCTGACGAGAGAGTATTTATATGTATAAATGAAGTTTTGATAAAGATAATGATTTTGTAAATGTTATTTAAATTAATGTATTATGGTTTGAACTCTGTTACAGGTTTTTAAAAGGTAACGAAAAGTGACATCCTTATACTTTATATATTTACTGTATGTATACTAGGTATACGTATAGTACTTATATAGGGTATCGGGGTGTTACACAGTGGCTTGGCCGTGTCTCCTAGCCGTGTCAGTCATTGCCATGCAATTCTTTTGAGTGACACGGCCAAGCTTGATTTGGCTTGGCCATGTCTTGCTTGATTCATGCTCTTTCTTGATTGTTTTGATCATCCAAGGGAATTTTTCCACTTTAACCTAAAACAAACACTTAAAACCAACTTTAAACAAAAATCAAATGAAACATTAACTAAAAACAAATAGAAATTCATACTAAAAATAGGTATAAAATGATCTCATCAAATACCCCACACTTAAATCCTTGCTTGTCCCCAAGCAAGGCTAAAATCAAAACAAACTAAACACAAAAATTTTGTCAAGTTCAAGAGATATAAAAATGCATCAAGACTTCCCTATCCTTAAATCCATAATCAATATCAAATCGAACAAAATCAATACCAATGCAATTAAGTGGCTTTTCATGCATAACCTACATTGTCACTCCCCTCACCAACTCTTAGAAAGTGTTTGATCAAGGTGGTGTTTACACTCATAACAATCAATGAAAGATTATTGCCATAGACTTGCTTATCTATCAAATCTGCACCACTTAATTACAATCAAGCATCAATCAAAAGGTCTTTTATTGGGTTGTAATGGGGTTAGGGTAAAGGCATGGCATTTAGGAAATGTGAGCTTAATCATTAAGTTCAAGAGCACTTGAAGAATGAAGTAACCGATCATATGTATAACCCAATGATCTCAAAACACCTTCCTCTTATCTACCCCTTGAAATTGACAGAATTTTTCAAGGGAACTCACTTATTACATCTTATAACATATTTCAAACATATTCCAACCCTTTCAACAAGAACAACAATTATTCTAATTTTTTTTCTTCTTTTTACTTGATTTATTTTATTTTATTTTTTTGCAATATTAAACCTACTAAATTTAACCCCACACTTAATTCAACACAACACTTGGTCATAAACACTCTTAAAATGCTCTTGACCTAATGAAAGGGAAAGAGTTAAAACAACAAGGTTCAAGCTAATGGTGTTGTGAAAAAGAAATAAAGGGAAAATAAAATAGGCTCAAAATTGGCTAACTAAGGTTGAATGTAGGGTTGGTCTTTTTAAGCCAAAGCGGGTTCACCTAATTGCCTTAATCATCTTGATGCTTAATTTGAAATTTTTTTAATATAGTCTTAAATTGTATGTCAAAGCAAGTTCTAGCAAATTATCAATCAAAGATATCCACCCACTATAAGAATAATAGGTTGATGGCTTAATTTCTCACTAGGTTAAAGGCAATGCAAGGAAAAACCAACAAAATTAACAATAAGTATCAATTCTACTCAATTCTCACATTCATGCTTCAAAAATTCAAAGGTCATCAATCAGCAATATTTATAGCAATTGAACTTTTCAAAATTCATTTATTCAAAGAAAACATGAAAAAAAAATTAACTAAACTAACACAAAAAATAACTTAAAGTAAAACACAAAACACAATATGCAATTAAAAATGAAAACACAAAACACAAAATGCACCCCACACTTAAAATTTCACATTGTCCTCAATGTGAGCATGCATAAACTAAAAAAGAGTTCAAATGAAACCTGATTTCCATTGCTCCCATATGCGATATGTAGGGCTCCTTCCACCCATAATGCAATTGGAGTTCATGATTGAGAGGATGGACAGCATGCAACTTCGAAATGTGCCCAATGTGTTGCAAAGCTTAGGTAGCATCCTTGGATGAGCAATTGGCCAATGAGAATATGTGAAAGCTATCATGGGGTGATCCTCCAATGCTATAGGGACTTGGTAAGAATGTTTTTCAGTATGCAACATAGTTATATTCATTTTTCATTCTTTCTCGCTCCCGAAAGTGGGAGGGATGATCATTGGTTGCATATTGTTCTCCCCAACTAAAACAAAATCCAAAATTTTTGGGGTCTTTTGAAGTTCAACCAAGTTTGGTTGAATCTCATTCTCATCCTCTTTAGCAATTTGAAGTTTCATCTCAACAACCTCATCGTTTAATAGTAATTTGCTCTCCTTTATTTCTAGATTGGAAATATTAGGCTCTACTTCTAAGGTCGTGGTTACCTCAAGTTTATCTACATTATCTTCACTATGGGGCATGTCATAGAGTTCTGGAATATGCATACCTTGTTTCTTTTCCTCCAGTCTACATGGGAATGAAATTGGTGGCATAAAAGGATTTGGAGGTTCATGCAATTCTATCCAAGTTGATGTTTCCAAATTCTCCTCCTCCTTTGATTGACTCAACTCCTTTATGTTGGGTTGGATCTCCTCACCATTTTCTTCTTGATTGGTCCCTGCATAAAAGAAATCACAAAAATTGTTATATATTACCTGTTCATTCCTCAAATTTGTGATTACCTGTGTTTGCTCCAATTGGCTAGGAGATTCCTCCTTTTGGTGTGCTTGGGGTTGATGTGCTTGCTGCTCAACTAGAGCATCCACCTTCGTCTGTATTTCTCGCAAAGATTCTTCCACTTTGTATTGCTCGCATTGAAATTTCTTGGTATCTTGAATGAAGGCATTCATTCTCTCCTCCAAAGTGAGTTTCTTAGGTTGATCTACATTTTGTGGGCTATTTTGAATGAATGCATTCAATCTTCCTCCAAAGTGGGTTCCTCAAGGTGGTCCTGGTTTGAAAATTCTTCTTGAAAGTAAGGACCTCTCTGGTAAGGCTGAAAAAATTATTGAGGTGGAATGTACTGTTGGTTTTCCTAATAAAAATTTGGGTGGCTCTCCCAACTTGGATTGTAAGAATTGGAATATGGGTCATTACCACCCATTTGCTGAAAACTTTGGTAGCCATATTCTTCCTCGTGCCAATCTTGGTATCGTTCAAAACCAAATGAACATGTATTGGCACTATGGCCTGCATTGCCACATGCTGCACACATCTCTTGGCGTGGCATAGATTGATTTGTTAATTCTGCAAATTTCCATGCCATGTCAGAATTATAGTCCCTGTCATAAACTCCCTGTGCCTTGAAAACTACATCTTTACAAAAGGCACTCAGCAATTTAAAGAAAAACAAACAAATAAACAAATTCAAACACAACAAACAAACAAATTTGCAGAAAACAAACACACATTCTTAATAAAAAAAATAAAACTAAATTAACAATCTTAATTATATTACTAGTATTGAAACCATTGTCCCCGGCAACGAAGCCAAAAACTTGGTGCGCGTGAGCTATGCTGTTGCAATACCACAAGTGCACGGGTTGCCCAAGTAATAAAGTAGTGAGCGAGTTATCGTTCCACTGAGGACAAGGCCAAGTACTAATGCAAATCTTAACTGTTGTTTAGCAAATTAATATTTTTGTGAAGTTTTGTAATTAAAGACAATTAATTTAAATAAATGAACATAAAGATAAATTGTGTGTTGTGTAAAAAGGATTAATGATAATGATACTATCCAGATATTATATCCCCCTAGCCTCAATTACATTACATGATAGAGTTAAATTGGCATTCTCCAACTTAGACTAAAACCTCTCTCGAGTGAATTAATCCCTAATCACTAAGTAGAGTGCCGGAATCTCTTCTCAAACAAAATTAAATAGATCTTGCATTAAGAACAAGGAACTATAAACCAAAGGATCTTGTAAGTCTATCTTGAGCACTCCAATCAATCCTCAAACCTTATGAGTAATCAATTCATATCAAGCTTTCTCAAGTCAATAATATGAAAATTGCAACCAATCAATAAGCATACTATTATCAATTGGAAATAAATCATTAAGCATCATAAGAATAAAACAACTCATCAATTAACATTATCCAATCATACAAATAAGCTAGGGTTCATCAACATCTAGATAGAGAATGATTTAGTTCATGTTCAATACACTTAATACAACAACAACAACAATAACATTAAAATAAATTAGAAGGAGAAAATAGAAAAACCCCTTTCAATGTAGCTTCTTCAATCCTCAGGAGCTGCCAATGGAAGATGGAGATGATGGAGAGGATGGAAATGGAGGATGAAGATTAAGAGTCAAGGAAAGTGTCACTCCCTCCTTGCCCAAAACGTGTATGCCCAAGCCTCCTCCTCTCAAACCTCTCTTCTCTGTCCCTGTTCTCTGTTTCTTGCAAAAACCTGCAAAACTCCCCCAGCTGAAGCCCCTTTCTTCTTCCTCTTCTTCTCTTTTTATTTCCCTCCAAAGCTCAAGCCCATCCTTCCAACTCACACCACTCTCCATTGTCTCCCAATTTCTCTTTGTTTAATCTTTCTTTTCATCAATTAGGCAAGCTTTTCTCTTCTTTTATGGAAAAAACAAAGTCCTTGTCACCCACTTGTCTCCCAATTCGTGCAAAGGAATCAAGGCTTTTATAGGTGACACGACCAAGCCATGAGAGGCTTGGCCGTGTTTCTTATTTTTCTTTGGGACACAGCCAAGCTAGTTGGCTGTGTCTCTTGCTGCCCCTCTTCCTTTCTTTCTTTTCTCTTTGGTTTCATGGGGTGACACGGCCAAGCTACTGGCCATGTCATGTGACATGGCCAGTGGCTTGGCTGTGTCACCTTCTGTTCTTCATTTTTCCTTATTTGCTTGGTTCTTTGGCTAGGGGTGGGACACGGCCAAGCTTGTGGCCATGTCATGTGACACGGCTACTGGCTTGGGCGTGTCACCTGCCAGTGTCAGTTTCTGCCTTCATTTTTCTTTCTTTCTTGGTCTTCTTTGGTTTTCCTCCTTGGGTGAGACACGGCCAGTGGCTTGGCCGTGTCTTCTGGCCATGTCAGTCACTGTCATGCAATTCTTTTGAGTGACACGGCCAAGCTTGATTTGGCTTGACCATGTCTTGCTTGATTCATACTCTTTCCTGATCGTTTTGATCATCCAAGGGAATTTTTCCACTTTATCCTAAAACAAACACTTAAAACCAACTTTAAACAAAAATCAAATGAAACATTAAATAAAAACAAATATAAATTCATACTAAAAATAGGTATAAAATGATCTCATCACCATGCTCATGTCGACCTAGTTTGTAACACTCTTATACCTCATATACGTACAATACATACACCCAGCATATGTAAAATACGTATATATAGTACAAAAATATCACAACCCAATTTAATAAAAAAAAATTCACTTTTTCAATTTAAACCTTAAATACTTAAAAATGTAATTTTAAATAACCAATAAAATATATATTAGAAATCATTAAGTTCTAAACTAGGCATTTTTCATAAAAATCTCTAGAAAAAATTCACCAGAGTTTTGTTTGTATTTTGGACATTCCCAAATTATAACAAACCACAACCTGCAAAGGAAAAATACTCCTAATAAAAACCAATCAAACAATTCAAAGAAACTACAACCTGCATATAAAGGCACTCCCAATAAATCAACTTATACATTTCTCCAAAACTCCTTAATTTCTCTAAGTTTCACAAAACATTTAAACATATACATATATTTATGCTAAAACACATGTAAAACCCCATATTACACAATTTATCAAAATATTCTTTATAATTTAAAATTTATTCTCCAAAAATATAATCATAAAATACATCATAACAAATTATACTATAATATAATATGCATATGCATGATGGAAAATTAGCTTTAATCTTGACGTAGCAAAATCAACTCAATAAGCAACCTCAATCTAGACCCGACCTGGTCTAGTAGAACTCTCTGGCTCAACGAATTGCCCCTGTCACCTACGAGATAAATTACAATAGCGCTAAGCTAAAAGCCCATCGATACAAACTTTGATAACAATAAATTTGTAAAGAAATGCCAATGCAAAATGTTTTTATGCTATGTCACAATGTGGTATCCAAGCTCACTTTTGAACATATTCTGACATCATTTATTAATTCACATAAGAACAAACACAAGCATGGGCCTAAATGATCTAATATGCCATTCAAATTCCAGAGTTACTATTTTGGTCCATATTGACACCCAGTGTGTAGGTGGAAGGCAAGTGATGCCCAGTGTCCAGGCTGAAGGCAAATCCTAGTGATGCCCAGCATCTAGTCCGAAGGCAAGTGATGCCCAGTGTCCAGGCCAAAGGCAAATCATAGTGATGCCCAGCATCTAGTCCGAAGGCAAGTGACGTCCAACATCTAGCCTAAAGGAAAATCAAATAGTTGCTCAAACGCTAGTGTCGAAGGCAAATAATGAGGATAACCTCATAGGCATACCGCCAAACACAGAACTCTGAAAATTGAAGAACATACTAGGCACACAATTATTGCATTTTTTCCATCATCAATTTCTTTCTCATTTTTTCATAAACAAGCTAGGCATATGGCCTCATTTTCTCATTATCCACTTGGCACATTACCTCTTTTTTTTATTTTTCTCATTTCATATAATCATATATCAAAATATAATGATAATGTATAACATTTTACATTTACAACACATTACCCAATTATTTTGGGTATTTCGACATAATTCACATTTTACACAATTTATCCATTAACAATCACTACAAAAATATTCGGCATTTGCGACGGATATCTGCGACGGACTTGTTTCTGTCGCAAATTTGCTACGGATCTGCGATGGATTTACGATGGAAGGACAAGTTAGAGGAATTTTGAGAAATTGATCGCAAATCGGTTGCAAATCCGTAGTAAATTTGAAACGAAAATCATTCCATCACAAATAATCGTCGCAAAAGTTGGCGCGGATACTTGGCGGGAGAGAGGCAAGCGTATATTTTTTCGCAAAATTTTTTTTCATCGCAGATTGGTTGTAGAAAACACTAAAAAAAAGCAATTTGCAACAGAAATCTGCTACTGTCTATTGCCGTCGCAAATTTCACTACAAAAATATTCAGCATTTGTGACGGAAATCTGCAACGGATAATTTCCGTCGCAAATTTGAGACGGATCTGCAACGCATTTGCGACAAAATAACAAGTTGAAGGAATTTTGAGAAAGCCGTCGCAAGTCGGTTGCAAATCCGTAATAAATCTGCGACAGATTGTTGTTCGTCACAAAGTTTCGTTGCTAAAGTTGGCGGGGATTACTCCCGCGCAAGGATTTTTGCGGAAAATTTTTACCGTCTCAGATTGGTCACAGATTTGTTGCAAATTTGCTACCCATTTGCTACGGATTTGCGACAAAAATAAAATTTGACTATATATATGTATGTATCCGTCGCAAAGCGGTGGCAAATTTGTAGCAAATTTGAGACAGAAAATAGCCGTCGCAAATTTTCGTCGTAAAACTGAAAGGAAATTTTTAAGAAGTATTTTTTTTTGTCATACATATTATATTTTAAAAAATATTTTTGTACTTACACACTTATTATTATTATATCAAACTTAAGTTTCAGTTAATAATTACTAATATTTAATGAACTATCAAAAAATAAATATAAAAGATATTCATGAATATTATTTTGTATTTTATATTAAAAATTTATTAGATATTAATATTCTAAAAAAATATATTTTTTTATTTTTCTAAATTAGTGTATATGTGCAATTAAATTTTAAGTTTTTAATAAATTGAGAATAAAATTTTAAAAAATAAAAATATACAAAAAAATAGATAAATAAAAAATTGAAAGCACTGGTCCTTGCTTATTTTATTATATATTTGTTTAATTTATTTACATATTAATATTTTATATTATTTTTTTATCATATTCATGAACTCCTAAAATCAATCTAACCTAAATCAAAAAGCACAGCAGCCGCTACCAGCCTCTCAGGCTCTCCCAATCTCCATCGCCGACTCATCCTCTCACCTCATCTTCATCTACCCAGCCTCTCAACAGTCACCACCATCATCTTCAAGCCAGGATCTTACCATCGCCAACCCAACAAGCTTCATCTACCCAGCCTCTTGCCACGTTTACATGGTGCTTTTTACTACGTGTAAGGACCAGGACTCAGCTCCACTCTATTTTTTTATGCATCGCCACTGTAGGAAAATTTAGGAGCTTTACAAGGAAAAATAAGAAGAAAAAAACAAGAAAATGGCTGATCGATTTTTTCCCAATATAATGCCAGATTTTGTATCAGAAATTAAAGTAATTCCAATTCAACAATCGGATCAAGAAGGGAGTAGTGGAGATTCTCTTATGAAGCTTCTTTCTATGCCTTTCTCTTCTCTTTCTCAGAGATTTCAACATGCTGCTTTGGATCTCAAAGAAACTGTAACATCTATTTTTATCTCTTTCTTGTTGATATTTACATAATTTTCTTTTCTGGGTTTACATAATTTTCTTTTATGGGTATCTTTTATTTTATGAAATTTTTGTGTGTATTCACCAGGTGTTTGCTGTTTTGTTTCAGATAATATTCGAGACATGGGGCGTAAGCGGGCAGAGCGTGCAAGACTTCACTCTGTATAGTGAGAGTCTTGGCACTGCTTTCTTTCTTTTCAAAGCCTATCAAGTTACCAACAATAAAAATGATCTTTTCCTCTGTTTACAGATTGTTAAGGCTTGTGACTATGTTTCTCTTGCTTCTAGGTGCTCTTTTTTTTCCTCTGTAATTTCATCTATCTTTGTGTTTCTTTTTTTTTAATTTAAGATATCTTTTTTTATAATAAATAGGGATGTTACTTTTATATGTGGACGAGCTGGTGTTTGTGCTCTTGGGGCTGTCGCAGCAAAGGATGATAATGATGAAAAGTTGCAAAATTACTATCTCCACCAATTTGGAAAGGTTCTTTATCCTTTCTTGCTCAAATTTAGTGTCTTTATTTTGTGAACATTTTTTCCTGTTGCTCTAATAAATATGAATGATGTAACAGTTTAAGTTGTCAAAAGATCATCCTGATGAGTTATTATATGGAAAAAGTGGATACTTGTGGGCTTGTTTGTTCTTGAACAAACATATAAGTGAGGGCACTATCCCTCCAACTATTGTGAGATTCCTACTATGACTTCTACATTTTCCTTTTCTGTTTGTTAAATATTTTTTGTAATGTTTGGGTAAAATTTAATGCAGCATGCAGTGGCTAGTGAATCATCAAGCATGGACGAGAATTGGCCAAGGAAGGAGGACCCCCTTTAATGTATGAATGGTATGGAGAGAGGTATTGGGGCGCTGCTCATGGGTTGGCTGGTATTATGCATGTTTTGATGGATGTAGAGCTGAAAGATGATGAGGTTGAGTATGTCAAGGGTACTCTTAAATACATGATCAAGAATCGATTTCCTAGTGGAAACTACCCTGCTAGCGAAGAAGATCAAAAGAGGGATGCTCTTGTTCATTGGTGCCATGGAGCTCCTGGAATTGCCCTCGCGCTTGCTAAGGCAGCTAAGGTAAAATCTTCTTGCTATCAAATTAATTAAACTGGAGATTCCCTTTTGAGGGTTTTCTTAATTGGTTGTGTTGTTAACTTGTGTAACAAAAATATGTGAGTAATTCACAGTACTTCTTATGTTTGCTAATATTTTCTGAAATATTTTCGTTACAGCCAGTCAATCCGGTTGTTTTTTCCATTATTAATAACATAGAGGTATTAATAATTCATGTTTGAGATTGGAGGTATTAATAATTCATGTTTGAGATAGTTATCTTTATATTATGAATTACATATACAAAAGCTAACTCTAGCGTAATTTGCTTTGTCTAGAATTTTGTTTTGCAGCCTGGAGGCAATCCTGGAACCAGTAATCATAGGGTATTGAAATTCTTTCTTGGCTTTTTTTTTTTTTTCAGTTCCTACTCTTGATACTTGACACTCAAACAGGGGTACTTTCCTTGGACACTTCAATTTAGACCAAATCTTGGATAAGTGTCCATTTCATACACATATAACAAAACTTGGTTCATATGTGAACCATAGTGAATGTGATACAAGCATGTTTAAATCTTGTATTTGTTTACCGAGTTAAATAATCCCATTGAATAATCTATGCACGAGTTGAATGAAAAAGCCTACACACCACGGTTAGTATTACTTTGTTAACGTGTATCATATTATTCTTTTCATTTACTCTTTTTAATATTATTTGCAGGTTAATAATGATGATGCAAGTCATGATTCAATGGAAAATGATAATTGAAGATCTATATTGTTATTTTCAAGATAGATTATTTATAGTAGTGTTCTTAACACTTGTATAGTTAAATTGTAAAATATTTTATTCTATTAAAGATTAATAAAAGAATTATTTTTATCAATGTAATTAGTGTTTTTTTAGATTGTGTTTAAATGTTCCAAATGTATTTATAAAGTTCTCATAAAATTAATTGATAATACAAATAGTTCCAATAAAAATCAATATTAAATTACTACGGATTTGCTACGAATCTGCGACGGATATTTGAAATCTATGAGGGAATCTGCGACAGATACTGCGACGACAATCTGCGACGGAATCTGCGACAGAAATCTGCGACGGAATCTGCGACGGCTGCCCTTTACCAGTGAAAATTTAAGCGCGAGATTTGCAACCGCCGAGTGGTTGCAAATCCGTCGCAATCTGTGACGGCCTATCGCAAAATTGAAAATTGCGATGCCTTTTTTATTAACGGATTGTATCCATCGCAGATCGGTCACAGATTGGTCGCAAGACTTGATTTGTGACGGATCTGCGACGGATATTGTCCGTTGCAGATAGCGTGTTTTTTTTGTAGTGAATGGCTTTTCACAATGCATTTAATACATAGATGACATTGCATTTGTCATAACACATTATTCATAACTAATCAATGCATCAAGTAGCTTAACACATTTTCCAATTCCAAATGTGGTAAGCCCAAGTTTGTACTTACCTCTAAAAGCAATCAAATGCAAGCCACAAAACTAACACCAACCTTCTCTTCCAACTTGCCCTTCAACACTTGGATTGGGCAAATTGATTCTCTTCAATGCCTATACCAAATGTGATCATAAATAATCATTTAGTATCACATTTAAAGGCATTTCCAATCTTAAACCATAATTAAACATCATTCCAACTAAAATCCCAAAGTTAGGGCTAACCTCACTTTAACTTTGGAAAACCATATTAAACCATTCAATTTGGTGTTTTAAGTTTATTTATATTATTAAAAATATATTATAACATGTTTAAAATAATTACATTACATAAACACACACTTATGCCCAAAAACTTAAAATAGCATAACCTTCTACATTAAAGGTTTTCCATTCAAACTCAATCCAGTTATCATTTCAAGCTTATATTCATCACTTTTATCATTAAAGAACATGTTTTAAATAATAAAACCAATCAATTCATAACTTTGAAATTGCCCTTTTTCCAAAATCCTAAATCACCACTTCCATTTTCAAACTCTATCCAAACTCAACCAAATCCATCATTTAACTTTAAAATACTTGTTTATGCATCAAAACAACCCATTTGGAATCAAATTTCACAATTAAAAACCATGAATTCAAAAGTCCAAAAGTTACATAACCCTAAACTCTCTCTCTCTCTCTCTCTTCGCCAATCATGCCATTTTCAATCATCCAACCAACAAATCACTATATAATCATTATTCTAACTTCATTTCTATCAATCTTAACAATTTAAACACATATTCTCTCTCTAACCCAAACTTACATAATCATAAAACTAAGAAAATAAAGCTTAAAATAAAAGATACTTGATTTCTTTGACAATCCTTCAAAACCTTCTAAAATCCTCTTTAAATCTCTTACAAATTTGATGTATTGCACATGCCAAAAATCAATATCTCTCCCTCTCTACTAGCACACATCCAAGATGAAGAAGAAGAAGAAGAAGAAATGATTTTATTATTATTATTATTATTATTATTATTGTTGTTGTTGTTGTTGTTGTTGTTGTTGTTGTTGCTATTGTTATCATCATCATCATCCACTTTTCCAACACCAAATTATACCCCACATATATGCAATGTAAATTTTATGTATATGTATATGTCTTATATATTTTACTTATATTTTACATATACCATTATGTATATATTTATGTAATGTCTAAATTATGCATATGTAATGTATATTTAATGTATTTAAATACTAATATGCACATATAATATGTATCTCATATACACGTCAAACTTACCTTATATGTACTATATATGTTACATTTTATTATATTTTTAAATACACATTTTAAAGTATTTGAGATTTAAAATTGGTAAAGTATAAATTTTTATTAAACCTGGTTGTGACATATTTATGCTGTGTATGCATATTTTACATATACTAGGTATATATATTATACGTATATAGGGTATAACGGTGTCACAATAAACCCTAAAGCCGTTTTGAAAGTTCCAGACCTTAATTTATAAAATCTATTTTCTAAAGTCAAAACACTAAAACCAGTTTTCTAATTCCAAAATACCAAAACCCTAATATCCAGTGAGCCTAAAACCCTTAAACCCTATGATGCAAGAAAGGATCCCTTGAAGCTAGTAAGTGGACCAATCACTAGGAGCAAGGCAAAGAGATATCAAGCTAGTATGGCTTTGCATATTCAAGAAGAGATTTCCAAAGAGCTTCAAGAATTATCATTCAAGAAGATGGAGATAGAGCTTGAAGAAGGCACACCAAAGCTGATTATGATGCTTAGTGTGGAAGCTAAAGGCTAGCTAAAGAAAGGTCCAACGTGCAAGAAAGGCCCATGGGGGTTCATATAAAGCCTTGGAAAGTAATTTAAGGCCCATGGACAGCCCAAATAGTGTGGGGCGTTTCTTATGTTGAAGGGATTAGTTTGGTTGTTTCCATACTTTATATTTTCCTTATTGGATTAGGATTTTGTTTCCATACTTTATATTTTCCTTAATGGATTAGGATTTTATTTCCATACTTTATGTTTTCCTTATGCAATTAGGAATGTTTTCCTTATGCAATTAGGAATGTTTTAGTTTTCCATATGCAATTAGGAATTTTGTAACCCTTATTTAAGGGCACTGTTAGGCCGAATTTCAGACTACAACAATTAATAAAAAATTTTGAATTCTTCTACAAGTTCTTCTTGTGAATTTTCGTGTGAGAGAGATTAGAGTGGATTCTTTAATTCTTTCTTTGCATCAAGAATTAAGTTTACTTATCAACAAGAGTTGTGGCATTTTCCTTCTTCTTACCAACTAAATCCTTCAATCATAGTGAGTTCGCGTCTCTTTATAGGCGTTGGGTTCCTTAGGAGGTGATTATCAAGTTTCAAGGAGTTCTCTACCATTGTTATACGTTGGGTTTGCTGCCATCGTTGCTAAGGGTCCATGTCATTTGGTATCAGAGCCTTGCTACAAGGTAATTTTTATCTACTTTTTCTTTCTAGGGTTTGTTAATTTAGGTCTTTTAAGTTTCTGCATTTTAGGGTTCTTAGAGAGTCTAGTCTTTAATTTAAAAAAAAAGAGTCATATATCAAAATTTGAAAAGTCTAAAGATTGTTCAAAGAGTAATTCAAAACCTAGGAAAAGGAGTCTGATTGAAATTCAAAACCTAGGCCTTGCATCTGAATTGGATTCGAAACCAAGATTAGGGTTCTTGAAAGAAAGCAAAAGCTAGAGTTTTGTTCAAGTTTGATTTCGATTTGATTTTGAGTGAATCTGGGGTTGCAAATTAAGTCCAGATTTCGAAAAGTTCTTGGGAGTAAATTAAGTCCCGAATCAAGGGAATAGTGAGAGGAAGCAAAAAAAAAGAGTACAAAACCACCTCAACAAAAAATTATTTTATATTCTTACTATTTGGGTGCTAAGGATCAGATCTAGGTGGGTGAGAAGTAATAAAATTTTTTGGGCGAAAAATTTCACCTTTTGAGGGGCTTTTGGAATTTGAAAATCAGACCTTAATATTCATGTTGTTTGAGTGTTATAGGTGGGAATTAGAGTCTAGAAGCTAGCGTTTTTGGTAGAATTGATTAGGTCTATAAAGCAGCTTGCCAAGTGTGGGTTGTTTTTTATTCATTATATCCAAATTTGTCTTGTTTATTGTCTTCATTGTTTCTGATTTCTTTATCTAGCTTTTAATTCCATTACATTGCTAAGTATCATTTGCTTGTGTCGATACTTGGTTTTATATCGTGTAGTGCAAATTACCTTGCATTGCCTCCGGATACTCGTCTTGTTTTCTACTAGTTCTAGGATTTAGGTTCTAGTTTCTGGAACGACTTGACAATTGTTGGTTGGTGAGCTTGGTTCTGAAGTGCAATCAAGGAAGACAAGAAAAGTGAGGTAATTCTAAACACTTGAGTGAATTTTGATTATTACTAATCTTGTTTCTTTGAGTTTGCTTGTTTGTTAACATGGCTGGAAAAGGAGAAGAGACTAGCAAAGAAGGAGCTATGGCCGAAAGCTTGGCTAGGCTTAATGAGACTTTGGCAGCAATGCTTGGTCGAATGGAGATGATGGATACTAGATTGCAAGAGAATGCAGAATGACAAGCACAACAAATTCAGCAAGTGCAACAAGGGCAGCCAGCCGCACATCCAAATCCCATAATGCGAGCTAGAAGAGTGCTTAGGAGAGAAGGGCAAGGAAATCTTAAAGCCCTAGAAGCAGCCAAAAGGGTAGAAGATGAAGATGAAGGTGGAAATCAACCTACCACTGATGGTGACCTTACTTCCATCAAGATGAAGATTCCTTCCTTTGAAAGGAAAAACAATGCAGAAGAGTTCATAGAATGGGAGAGGAAAGTTAAGCAGATTTTCGAATGCCATAACTAAACCAAAGAGAAGAAATCAGTTTTGGCAGCCGTAGAGTTCAAAGGGTATGCTACCTTTTGGTGGGATCAATTGAAAGCTAATAGGAGAGGGAAAGGTATGAGGCCTATTCCTTAATGGTCAACCTTGAAAGAACTAATGAGAGGCCGATTTGTACCATCTCACTACATTCGAGATTTGTACAATCGATTAGCAAGACTAGTTCAAGGTGGAAGAAGTGTGGAAGAGTACCACAAAGAGATGGAGATGATCATGGCTAGGGCAAATATTGATGAAGATGAAGACAAGAAGATGTCACGATTTCTTGGGGGATTGAATTTGAACATAGCCAATGAATTGGAGATGTATGAATTCAACACAATGGAAGAGTTAGTTCAAAAGGCCATGAAGATAGAGAGAAGATTGAAGAATAAAGCTATTTTGAAAACTGGCTACTCTAAAGCTAGTGGAAAATTTTTCAAACTTTAAGGCAAGTTCTAGTGGAGGTTCCTACAAAGGGGATTACAAGGGTTCTTTCCAAAAGAATTCTTCCTACAATCCTAATTTCAAGAAGCCGAATGATGGGGATGCAAAAACAGCCAAGGAAACACCTTCTAGACCTACTCCAAGTAGGGAAATTAAATGCTATAAGTGTTTGGGAAGTGGACACATTGCTTCTCAATGTCCGAATAAGAGGGTGATGATTGCTACCCATGAAGGGGAAATTGAATCAGAATCTAAACATGAAGAAGAAGAGGAGGCCGAATGTGGTGATAGGGCCGAATATGATGAAGAGGCTTGGGAGAATCAAGTCTTGAATGCTGAACATGGAGAGATGCTTGTTACTAGAAGAGCCTTGAATATTCAAATCAAGGAAGAAGGCTTGGATCAAAGGGAGAATATTTTCCACTCTAGGTGTTTGGTGAATGGTAAGGTTTGTACACTTATCATTGATGGTGGAAGTTGTACCAATGTTGCTAGTACTACAATGGTGGATAAATTGGGGTTAACTTGTTTTAAACATCCCAATCCTTACAAGTTGCAATGGTTCAATGACACTGGGGAAGTAAAAGTGTTGAAGCAAGTCAAGGTACCATTCTCCATTGGGTGGTATAAAGATGAGGTTTTGTGTGATGTAGTGCCAATGCAAGCTGGACATTTGCTATTAGGAAGACCATGGCAGCATGATAGAAGGGCACAACATGATGGCTTTTCTAATAAGTATACCTTTACTTATGAAGGAAAGAAGGTTGTTCTAGCACCATTATCACCTCAAGAGGTGTATGAAGATCAAAAGAGGATGCTAGAGAGGGAGAAAAAAGTTTCGGCCAACATGAACCAAGGGGGTTCAAATTCGGCCAATGATGTTTCTTCAACACCCAAGGGTAATTCTAAGGGTAGGGAGAGAGAAAATAATAAAGTGAGTGAGTGCATAAAGGGAAAAGAGGCCGAGAGTCAAAAGAAAGTAAGCAAACAAATAAATGGCCCATTGGTGAGAGAAAATAAGCAAGGAGAAAAAGCAAAACATACTTTTTATGCAAGAGTAAGAGAGATAGATGTAGGGCAGCCTGTACTCATTATTATGTATAAAGAACCGTTACTTGCTGACAGTGAAGAATCTCTTTATTCTTTACCTTCTAGTTTTGTGTTTTTGCTGCAGGATTTTAAGGATGTGTTTCCTGAAGACCTTCCTAGTGGTTTGCCGCCATTAAGAGGGATTGAACATCAAATTGATTTCATACACTGTTCTACAATTCCAAACCGGCCAGCATATAGGAGCAATCCTATGGAGACAAAAGAGATGCAAAGACAAGTTGAAGAGCTTTTGGAGAAAGGCTTGGTTCGCGAGAGCCTTAGTCCTTGTACTGTTCCAGTCTTATTAGTATCCAAGAAAGATGGTTCTTGGAGGATGTGTGTTGATTGTAGGGCTGTGAACAAGATTACTGTGAAGTATAGACATCCCATTCCTAGACTTGATGACATGTTGGACGAATTGCATGGGGCGAAATATTTCACAAAGATTGATCTTATGAGTGGTTATCATCAAATTCGCATGAAGCTGGGAGATGAATCGAAGACTGCCTTCAAAACAAAATATGGTTTGTATGAATGGTTAGTTATGCCTTTTGGTTTATCTAATGCACCTAGTACTTTCATGAGATTAATGAACCATGTTTTGAGAGCTTATTTAGGTAAGTTTGTGGTAGTTTACTTTGATGATATTCTAATTTATAGAAAAACTGAGGAAGAACATGTTGAACATGTTAGGAAAGTGCTTGAAATCCTTAGGGAGCAAAACCTTTATGCTAAGCTTAAGAAGTGTTCTTTTTGTCTGGATAGGGTTGTTTTTCTTGGTTTTGTTGTAAGTATGCAGGGAATTGAAGTTGATCAAGAGAAGGTGAAAGCTATCCAAGAGTGGCCGAATCCTTCAAGAGTGACAGAAGTGAGGAGTTTTCACGGATTGGCAAGCTTCTATAGGAGATTTGTCCCTAATTTCTCTACATTGGCAGCCCCCTTGACTAGCATAATCAAGAAAGAAGTGGGATTCGTTTGGGGCAAGGAGCAACAAGAAGCATTTGATGCTTTGAAAGAGAAGCTTTCTACTACACCCGTTTTAGCTTTACCTAACTTTGATTCTACTTTTGAAATATAATGTGATGCTTCTGGTGTAGGTATTGGAGCTGTTCTGATGCAAGAGAAGAAGCCCATTGCATACTTTAGTGAAAAGCTTAATGGAGCAAAGCTGAATTATTCAACTTATGACAAGGAGCTATATGCTTTGGTGAGAGCATTGGAAGTATGGGAGCATTATTTGCTGCCCAAGGAATTTGTGATCCATTCAGACCATGAATCATTGAAGCATTTGAGAGGGCAAGGCAAGTTGAATAAAAGACATGCAAAATGGTTATGAAGATTGAGAAGTTTCCTTATGTGATCAAATACAAGCAAGGTAAAGACAATGTAGTGGCAGATGCACTTTCAAGGAGGTATGCTTTACTTAATGTTTTGAGTACTAAATTGCTTGGATTTGAATGTATAAAGGACTTATATGTTGGTGATTCTAATTTCGGCAATGTTTATGATGCTTGTGAGCATGGTGCTTTTAATTCTTTCTATAGACATGATGGGTTTTTGTTTAAGGGTTCAAAATTATTCATGCCTAGATGTTCTATGAGAGATTTGCTAATATTAGAATCACATTGTGGGGGTTTGATGGGGCATTTTGGAGTTGAAAAGACTTTAGACATGCTGAATGAACACTTTTATTGGCCGAATATGAAAAGGGATGTAATTCGGATTTGTAAGGCTTGTTTGGCTTGTAGGCAAGCTAAGTCTAAGTCTATGCCTCATGGTTT
The DNA here is from genome assembly GCA_947685225.1 of Garcia nutans. Lineage (NCBI taxonomy): Eukaryota > Viridiplantae > Streptophyta > Magnoliopsida > Malpighiales > Euphorbiaceae > Garcia > Garcia nutans. Next base: position 29,865,494 of record CANTUV010000011.1, on the reverse strand, counting down.
ATATATGCCATTACCCGTTCCTAGTTCTCCTTGGATGGACATTAGTATGGACTTTGTTTTAGGATTACCAAGGACTAAGAGGGGGGAGAGATAGCATATTTGTGGTTGTTGATAGGTTTAGTAAGATGGCACACTTTATCCCATGTCATAAGAGTGACGATGCTATTTTAGTGGCCGAACTCTTCTTTAAGGAGGTGGTTCAAATTCATGGGATACCAAAATCCATAGTTTCTGATAGAGACACCAAGTTTTTGTCTCACTTTTGGCGTGTGCTTTGGGGAAAGTTAGGTACCAAGTTGTTATTTTCCACCACTTGTCATCCTCAAACGGATGGACAAACAGAAGTAGTAAATAGAACTTTAGGTACCATGTTGAGATCTTTAGTGGGTAAGAATTTGAGTTCTTGGGAAGATTGTTTGCCATTTATTGAGTTTGCTTATAATCGTGCTATTCATTCTTCTACAGGATATTCACCTTTTGAGCTTGTTTATGGTTTTAACCCACTAACAGTTTTGGATCTTGTTTCTTTACCTTCTCATGAGCTTGTTAGTTTAGATGGTGAGAAGAAAGCTAAATTGGTGAAAGAGATGCATGAGAAAGCAAGGGCGAATATTGAGAAAAGGAACAAGAGATATGCTGATTCTGCAAATAGAGGGAGACGTGAGATTAAGTTTCAAGTAGGAGATTGGGTTTGGGTGCATTTTTGAAAAGAGAGGTTTCCTAACCAAAGGAAGAACAAGTTTCAAGCAAGCGAAGATGGCCCATTCCATGTACTGGAGAAGATTAATGACAATGCCTACAAGATCGACTTACCAGGTACGTATAATGTTAGTGCTACTTTCAATGTAAGTGATCTTTCTCCTTTTGATGATGCAGATTTGAGGACAAATCTTTTTGAAGAGGGGGAGAATGATGCAAGAAAGGATCCCTTGAAGCTAGCAAGTGGACCAATCACTAGGAGCAAGGCAAAGAGATATCAAGCTAGTATGGCTTTGCATATTCAAGAAGAGATTTCCAAAGAGCTTCAAGAATTATAATTCAAGAAGATGGAGATAGAGCTTGAAGAAGGCACACCAAAGCTGATTATGATGCTTAGTGTGGAAGCTAAAGGCTAACTAAAGAAAGGTCCAACGTGCAAGAAAGGTCCATGGGGGTTCATATAAAGCCTTGGGAAGTAATTTAAGGCCCATGGATAGCCCAAATAGTGTGGGGCATTTCTTATGTTGAAGGGATTAGTTTGGTTGTTTCCATACTTTATATTTTCCTTATTGGATTAGGATTTTGTTTCCATACTTTATATTTTCCTTAGTGGATTAGGATTTTGTTTCCATACTTTATGTTTTCCTTATGCAATTAGGAATGTTTTCCTTATGCAATTAGGAATGTTTTAGTTTTCCATATGCAATTAGGAATTTTGTAACCCTTATTTGAGGGCACTATTAGGCCGAATTTCAGACTACAACAATTAATAAAAATTTTCAAATTCTTCTACAAGTTCTTCTTGTGAATTTTCGTGTGAGAGAGATTAGAGTGGATTCTTCAATTCTTTCTTTGCATCAAGAATTAGGTTTACTTATCAACAAGAGTTGTGGCGTTTTCCTTCTTCTTACTAACTAAATCCTTCAATCATAGTGAGTTCGCATCTCTTTATAGGCGTTGGGTTCCTTAGGAAGTGATTATCAAGTTTCAAGGAGTTCTCTACCATTGTAATACGTTAGGTTTGCTGCCATTGTTGCTAAGGGTCCGCGTCACCCTAATCTAGTAAACCCTTAAACCATAATCCAGTAAACCCTAACCAAGACCCTAATATCTAGTGAGCCTAAAACCCTTAAACCCTAATCCAATAAACCTTTAAACCCTAATCCTGTAAACCCTAACCAAAACCCTAATATCCAGTGACCCTAAAACCCTTAAACCCTATATTCTAGAAACCATAATTCATAAACCTAATACCCAGTAGCTAAATAACCCCTAAAACCCTGATAATCAGTAGCTAGTTTTTAATATCAAAACACTAAAAATATTGTGTAATATTAAAAACTTAAAAAACCATTTTTCAAATTCTTAAAATCATGATCCCATTTTCATTGAATCCTAAACACTAGATTTACTTTTCTGAAACCCTAAACCCTATTTTTGTTTTTATAAAACCTAATTTTGTGAAAACCCTAGTTTACACATTCATTCTTTGATATGATATTTGGATGTAGGATTGATTATTAATACATCTTTATCTTGATTTATTTTTGTTTGTTATATGATGGATGCTTTATTTTATGATGGATGTTTTAATTATTATGTTTGGATGATTTAATAAATTGTTTATTTAGATTTTTAGATTGTAAAAGGCATGCTTTCACTCCATCAATTTTCATGATATAATTTAATTCATCATTTTAAAGTTTAGATTAATGTAAAGGATACATTTCTACCTTTTGGTGGGTGTCCTATTTATTTTAGACGTTGCACATGGTTGTAAGGGCATGTTTCCATCTTTAATGGGTTCCCATTTATTATTTTGATTGAACATTATTTTGATTTTAATACAATGATGTTTTATTTTATTATTTGCATATAATATGAATAATATCATAGTAACTAAGAATTTTATAATATTTAGACCTAAAAAGGAGGCCGAATCAAATGAACCGGACGTTGTGGGGGGGTTGGGAGGTTAGGGACTCACCTTCCCCATGCGTATCCAACTTTTCAAACCCATTAGGGGGTTGGGGATTTCTTAGGAATTAAGTCATCCACCCCTTTCTTTTTCTTTGCTGTCCGGGTGGTGACTCCATTTTCTTCGAGTTTAGGCTCATGTTCTCTAAGGCCCTGAGCCTAACAGTGCCGAAGTTACAACAACTATTCCGCATGGGAGTAGGGACAAAAATCTCTGCTCACAGTGATGACTACATTGGGAATAAGAGAAGTTGATTCTATTAGTCTTTATATTATTTTATTCTTTCTTATTATGATATTATCCATTGCATCATATTAGATTTCATTGTGTGTGTACGAGATACCATACTTTCACTCAAGGTATGGAGATTGAGCATGGCATAACCACTCATAGCCTCATACCTTTTGGTATATACTTGCAATGGGAGCCTAAGCTTTTCAAACCAAAGACTAAAGCCCATGTAGGTTGTCTAGTTACATTCCTTAGGTTTATACCCAAATGCTTGCTCTTTGACTATATTTGATATATCCTAATTTGAGTAATGGTCTATTTCGTTTATTCATTTTCTAATATGAACTAATTATATTGTAAGCACAAAATAATTTTTAAACCCAAAAGACCAAAACTATTTTCAAAATTTTTCAAAATGGTCTTTGGACATAAAACCTTTTCCAAGATTAGCCAAAAAATATTTCTACCTCATGGCCCAAACTCAACGCCCAAAATTTATTTTTGAACAAATCTTTTCTCAATGGGCTTTGAAATAAAAATATTTTTTCACCTCATCACCCAAGATCAAAGCTCAAAGATTCATTCTGAAGTAAACCTTTTACAATGGGCTTTGAAATAAAATAATTTTTCATTCAGACCTTTTTCTTAAAATGTGCTTATGACTAATTAGGCCAATTATGGAATACTTAAAATCAAGTGTGGGCCTAGTTTATACTAAGACTTATTAATCATGGGCTTATTTGAAGCATGAATCATTAGTTGTTTTTTCAAATGGGGAAATCTATTTATGATAAGCCCTTTAATTTAGTTTCAATCTGATATAGCATAAAAGTTATTTTTAGTTGATCAAATGGACTGACTTCTAAGTTTGAAAATTTATGATAAAAGTTATCTATTTATGATAAAAGCATAAAGTTATGATAAATTTATGATAAAATCATAAAAGCATAATGTAACATCCCGAATTCCAGATTGGTAAGAAAAAGACATAGAGGATATGATTTAGGCTTAGAACAAAGGAGCTTAGAACATGACCTATAACTTGAGCTCGAATTTCATCCAAGTTAATGACAGAATTAGAGAGTATCAAAGAAGACTTAATTGTTTATTTGTGTCTTAGCTAGACGTATAACTTTAAATTACCCAATTTGGAGTTGTACATATAAAGATATGATGGATTCAGTAGACAATGTGCAAACTGCCTCAGGACAGCATAGTAGGCTTGTCTTCAAAGGACTGTCAAAAATCAGATATAGCTCGGATCAAACTGAAATTTTGATACATTATATCTCCGGATGTCTAGTTTCAGTGGGAATAAGAATTAATTAATTTGGAGTTGTGAGTAAAAAGATATTAATAAAGAAAGACAGCAAGATCAGGAAGGGATATCAAAAGGACCTAAGTGGAAATTTCTCAAAAGTTAGGGGCAACTATGTAAACTTAAAATTTTAGTGTCGGAAGTTCTTAATAGTGCCCATATCCGACCCCGGAAGAATATTCTTGAGATTAATCGGGTCATAACCGTGGGTTTCAATTTTTCCTGAAAATGCACGGTTTGTAAGTTACGGGCGATTTTCCGATAAGGACATTTTGGACATTTCCACTGGAGGGGCAATTTTGTAATTAAATATAACTTTGGGGGAAAAATTTAAAAGAACAAAAAGCCACTTTCAAGTGGCCAAATCCTAGCCATTAAATCCAAATGTGTTGGACAAATCATGGCCATTGAAAATAAACCAAATCCTAGCCATTAAATCCAAATGTGTTGGACAAATCATGGCCATTGAAAATAAACCAAATCCTAGCCATTAAATCCAAATGTGTTGGACAAATCATGGCCATTGAAAATAAACCCAATCCTAGCCATTAAATCCAAATGTGTTGGACAAATCATGGCCATTGAAAATAAATAAATAAATTAAATGTAAATTAAATTATAAATAACTAATTATGGTCATCCAAACCCAAGTAAGGATCAAAAAGACACCACCATCACCACTTTTCTTCTTCTTTAAGTCGTGCTCCCCCTCCCTTCCATTTTCAAGGAGACAAGTTTCAAGTCCAAGCCATTTCTCAAGTGAAATTCAATAGGAAATAAGGTAAGATACCATCCTAAGTCTTATTCTTTCATTAGAATTAGGTATTAGGCTATGTTTAGGAAGATTTGATATTATGTTCATGTTGGGAAAGAATTAGTAAGTTGATGATTATGGTGAAAAATGATAAACTACTTAAAGGAAATGATGAAAATGGTGATTATTAGTAAGAATAAGTAAAGGATTGTTAGAAAATCATAAGGCAGCATCATGTTCATATCTAGGGTTTGTTCTTACATATGTGACATATTAAATTCATAGGAAATCAAGGAGATTAGAGAGGAAAGGAAGTGAAATAGATAAGAAGAGCAAGGAAAAGCAAGGTTTGGTACTTTAACCATTGAACTCCTTTTTGAAAATTTTTCTGTTTTACAATTAGTAAACTGCTGTGACTTGTATGATTTTTAATTAAATATAGAAAACTTATATTGAGTTGAATTTTGGATATGTTGTTTTTTAATAAGTCTAGTATTTGAGAAAAATAATTTGGAACCACATTGATTGAATTTAATTTACGGAATTTATAAAATACAAAACTGCTGCCAGGATGCAGGGCAACTGGAGCAGTCTGGTTGGGTGAACTATTTGACCAAGAATTTGTTTCCATTTTGATCTGAAATTTTAAAGGAATGATTTTAACATGTAAAAATAAATTCTGTAAAAATTTTAGAATTTTTACTCAAGTGGATTATTTTATACGATTTTTCAAAATAAGGATCGAGTTGAGTCCAAAACCAGAATTTACTATTCATATGGTCATTTTGCTAATATTCATTTGGTCATTTTTCAAAAGTAATCCAATTGATTCCTTATGAATATAAATGAGTATAGTATGTTATTAAAATGATAAAATATGATATTTCAAGTTGAAATAATATAAGAACCATAAGTCGATAATTGTATAATGCATATTCGATTAAGAAATGGTATGAGAATTTTGGCTCCACTTGGTATCTGGGACAGTACTGAGTACGGTAAGGGTATGATATATCATACTATATGCAGTGCTGCTTTAATATAGGACTTCGGTCCGAGTTATATAGGGTGACGACCCGAGCTATATAGGACTTCGGTCCGAGTTATATAGGGCAATTGCCCGAGTTATATAGGACTCCGGTCCGAGGGCTTCGGCCACAGATTCCACAGGGCTTGGTCCGCAATTTTTTTTAGGGCCACAGCCACAGAATATATATACAGTTGTTTCAGTTAGTTCCTTACCATACATTAGTCTACCAAATTACCTTGTGGAGCGAAATGATAAAATGATAATTACTGAATAAATGACATGTATGGATTGTTGTTACTGTGATATTATTTTTCAATACGACTCATTGATTTTAAAAAATGCATTATGCTTTTATTATTTATTTTTCGTAATTAGTTAAAGTACCCACTAAGCAATGCTTAGCGAGTTTAGTTTCTTCTAAACTCGTAGGTTATTAGCAAGGAGCCAGTAGCGAGCAGAAGAGTGCTGCGATTTGCGGGTCATCAAGAAGTTTAGGTGGTGCTCTTCATTTTGTATTTTGGTATTAGAAACTAGCATGTACTTATTTGAACAATACAAAGAGATAACTTGATGTACATGTAAATCTAGTAATGTATAATAAATGTATGGTTTTGAATTGAGTTGGGTTGTGAATATAGAAGTGTGAATTCTTCTTGCAGGATTGTAGTTGAGGTTATAAGGGTGGATTATTGGGAGTGTGCTAGTATTGAATTGTGAAACAAAATGTTTTTCATAAATAAGAAAAAATCAGTTTTGTCGACACTTGGGACCTCCATTTTTAGGGGAGGTTATGGCAAAATTTTTTTAAAATCTGCACTTAAAAATTGCTAAGTAAAATATTAAGACACAATCACCATGAGATAACAGTCCATCTTGGTCTATAAACGTAGGCTAAGATGGGGTGTTACATTCTTGGTCTATAAACGTAGGCTAAGATGGGGTGTTACACATAAAATTTATGATAAATTTATGATAAAAGCATAAAAGTTATCTATTTATGATAAAAGTTATTTATAGTTGGAATTATGATGGACTGACTTCTAAGTTTGAAAACACAATTATTGGTTAAAACATTCTAGGGAATTGTTCAAAAATAAGATACCATGTTGGTATCTTGTTGGCCATATACCTAGGAAAAGAGACTCACCATTCGAGTGTGGAAGTTATAAGCTTGGAAGTGTGAGCGGGGAATTTTTCCTCCACTCCCGGTGGAATGGTTCTTGCGACTTCGGCACTGTTTAGGCTCGGAGCCTTAGAGAATACGAGCCTAAGCCCAGAGAAAATGGAGTGGCCACCTGGATGGGCCGGGAAAAAGAAAGGGGTGGATGACTCGATTCCTAAGGAATCCCCAACCCCCTAATGGGTTCGAAAAGTTGGGTACGTGTGGGGAAGGTGAGAAATGGCCCAGCACCCCCACAACGCCCGGTTCATTGGAACCGGCCTCCTTTGCAGGTCTTAATATTATAAAATTCTTAAGTATAACAATATTATCCATATTACATGCAACAATTAAAATAAAGCAACATTATATTAAAATCAAAGCAATGTCAAACAAAGCAAATAAATGGACACCCATCCGAAGATGGAAACATGTCCTTACATCATCCATGTCTAAACTAAAAAGGACACCCATCGAAAGGTGGAAACATGTCCTTTACATTAGTCCAAAATATAAAAACAATTTCAATTACATAATACTTAACTAATGAGGTACCCACAAGGTGGAAACATACCTCTTACAATTTTAATACTAAAACAAACAAATAATAATTATAACAATAAAGAAAATAATCATCCATGATAAATTAAATAAATCAATAATTGAAATTAAATAAATCAACCATCAAAACATATAATAAACTACATAATCAAATCCAAAATTAAATAAAGCAAATAAAGATACAAATTTAGGTTTATATCTCAATTTATAGTTCTTTAATTAACATTTAGGGTTTTGGGATTTTAGAATTATTATTATTATTATTTAGGCTACTGTGAAGATTTTGGGAAATTGGAATGGATTAGGGTTTTATAAATTTAATAAAATAGTAAGGTTTTTGGTTAATCAAATTAGGGCTTAGGGGTAACATCATGAAATTAGGGTTTTGGAATCTTAAGACATTAGGTTTATAATTTACTGTTACTGGACTGTGATTTTAGGTTTACTGGATTATGGCTTTAGCGTTTAGATTTACTTGTCATAAAGTTTTGATGTTTTAAGACTTAGGGTTTAGAAGAACTAGGGTTTACTGTATTGGGTTTTGAGAAAATTAGGATTTTTGATATTTTGGAAAACATATTTGATCTTAGGATTTAAGAAAACAATTTAGAGTTTTATAGAAATAATTATGATTAAAGTTTTTAGAAATTTTAAAGAAGATTAGGGTTTGGTGATTTAAGAAAACACTTGGAATTTTCGGATAAAAAGTTAGAGTTTAGATGAAAATAGTTTGGGGAAAACAATTTATGGTTTTTAAAGATTTTGGAAATGGGAGAGAAACAATTTAGGGTGTTAAAGTTTCTGGAAATAGAAGAACAGTTTTAGGGTTTTGAAGTTTTGATCAATGACTAAGGCTACTGGATGAATGTACGATTGTAGACCCTTAATTTTTGACCCAATCCGGTCCAATATGTTTTATTTAGTCTAAAATGATTTTTGTTGTCTAATTGGTCCAAAATAATTTTTATTAAATAATTTTTGCTTTAGTATCTAATTTTTATTAATAAAAAATAGAAATAAACAAATAAAAGTCAAAAAATAAAAATCAGAGTTGAAAAAATCGGCGATGAAAAAAATTGTCGCGCGGGCCCGTGGGCATTTTGCCAGCAGGAAATTCCTGTTGGTGAAATCACTATGCTATTTCACACGCAAAAATTTTTTGCCTGCGAAATAGCTTAAGGGCCCGCTCCGCGCGTCCTGTCGCAACCAGCTACAGCAGATTTTTTTGCCAGCGCAGTTTTTTCGCAGCAGTTTTTTTTCGGCAGCACAAATTTTCCAACGCAAATTTTTCGAAACCTAATCTAATTAGGTTTTGGTTTTTTTTTATTAATATTACTTAACTTAACTAATTAGAAATAAACAACCTCAAACCACTATAAATAAGGACCAAAGACAATTAATTTAGGGGAGGCAAAAAATCCAAGAGTAGTTTGGAAAATTTGAAACCAAATCAAGGAAGGAAAAGAAGAAATTCAATTCAACTCTTTTCTGGAACAGCAGCAGCACGATTTAGAGGATTCAAAGGCAAAAAGGCTTGTCTTTGGAGCTAGTTCATCCATGAAGAATTGTTTTTGGAGAAATCATCAAAAGAAGGTATTTGTTAATTAATTTTCTTTAATTGTTTTCTTTACACAGTAGCAAATTTATGAAATCAAAATTAAAAACCTTTGAACTTTAATTTAGTTTTTCTAAAGCCAAAAAACCTTATTTTGTTACTTTATTTTCCAAAAAGACTTAAAATTGTTATTTTTTCTTCTTAAAAACCTTAAAACTCTAATTGAACATATTCTTCAACAAAACCAAAATCAAATTCTGTTTCTTTCAAAACTTTAAACTTGGTACTTTTTCATTCAAAAAGCCTTAAAAAACATCTTTTCTACTTATAAAAACTTTAATTTATTTTGTTTAAATTCATAAAATTCCATAAAATATCAAATTGATTACCAAATTCCTAAAAATTATTCACCACCCGTGACCCTACTTCCAAAATTCAAAATAATGAACACTAACCCTTTTAAAACCTTAAACCCTAATTTTTATGAACCCTAATCCTTTTAAAACATTAAAAAATATAAAAACATAAAAACATAAATTTTACATTGTAACACCCCTTCCCAACCTACATATGTAAGCTGAGTAGAGGCGCCACACTAACCTAATGTTGCTACCAATTTTACTTAGTCAAATTTTAGTTCCGATTTTTACAAAATTTTTGCCATAGTTTCGCCTAAAAATTGAGTCCCAAGTGTCGACAAAACCGGTTTTTTTCTTATTTTTAAAAACATTTTACACAAACCAATGCAAACAAAATCATTCTCAGTACACTCCCAATAAATCCCCCTTGTAACCTCAACTACAACCTGCAAAAATGATTTACACTTCTAGTACAACATAAAATAAAGGTTTTGTGACAACCCCCATATTTAAATATTACACAGCGGAAGTTATAAAATATTTACATATTTACAAATTCATATACATCAAAACTCAAGTTTTACAACACATAAAATTTATACATGATTGGCAAGTCTGCTCTGATCTTTAAGCTCCCAAAATGGATTCTTCAAGGTCTACTCTCACTAGGTCTTGATGAACTCTCGGGTTCAACTCTATCCACTCTACTACCTGTGCGATTAAACACTATCGCGCTAAGCCAACGGCTTAGTAAGATAAAACATGCTAACGGTATGCTTTAATGAAATGCAATGCCACATATGTTATTGATAAGATCAACATCATAAATATAAAGTTAACCACACAATTATGCATTTCACAAATCATAGTCATATGAGCATACCACATTTCAACATCTTTTCACATTCAACATTAATCAATCATACTCCATAACCAACATCTCATTTCATTAAACTCATAACATTATTTAGGACATTCATATAACCTTGACACCTATGGGCCCAACAAGTATTTAATACGATATTCAGAGTTCAGAGTTACTGCTTTGGTTCATAGTCACAATAATCACGCCCGTAGGCAATGTATATACATGTATCTCTATCCATGGATAGTGTAACAGACCCAGTCTCTTGGATCATCAACTCAACACATATGAGGAGATCCTCAACCCGGCAAGACTGTTACAAATCATATATCTCATAGTGTAACAGACCCAGTCTCTTGGACCATCAACTCAACACCTATGAGGAGGTCCTCAACCCGGCAAGACTGTTACCTTTCATCATTTCTTAGGCATGCCACCCAAATCCAGAACTCTGAAACTGAATAACATATTAAACAAACAATTCATTTCCATTCTCAATTCTCATCACATTTAGGCAAACATGCCTTCTTTCTTTCAATTACATCATCTTAGCCAATAACAATGGCTTCACATTTCATTTCACAATATAACATCTCATTATTCAAGTATATATATATATCTCATCCATGATCACATTATATCTCACATAGCATCATTCATAAATATCAACATTTCATTCCACATTACTCATGAAACACTTTACCATTCACAATGCACAACATAACATTGTTCAATCTCAACAATGCAATTAGGGCAAAGAACAATTGATTATAACATTCATTGATTCAAGTGTGTTTAAAGTGTTTAGGGTTAGGTTTAAGGACCAACCTACCTTTGGAGAACCAAAGCAATGCAAGAAGAACAAAGAATTAAAACCCTAACCATAAATAGTACATTCTGGTTTTAAACTCCATTTTATCCTTATTTTGAAAAATTGTATAAAATAATCTACTTGACTAAAAATTCTAAAATTTTTACAGAATTTAGTTTTGTATCTTAAAATCATCCCTTTAAAATTTCAGATCAAACTGAACACAAAATCTTGGTCAAATAGTTCACCTAACCAGACTGCCCCAATTGCCCTGCATCCTGGCAGCAGTTCTGAACTTTGTGAATTCCATAAATCAAATTCAATCAACGTGATTCCAAATTATTTTTCTCAAATACTAAACTCACTAAGCAACAACATATCCAAAATTCGATTGTATATGATTTTTCTACATTTTATTAAAAATCCCGAAATATAGCTGTCCCAGTTAAGGTACCTGCTGGAACAGGTCTAATGAAAATAATCTTTCTAAACTCATAACCATTCCAAAATCGAATCAACATATTTTTCAGTCATTCTAGACTCATAGAGGCACAACATATCAAAAATTCACTTCAAAAACATTTTTCTAAAATTAATTAAAAATCATACAAGTCACAGCCTTTACTAATCCTAAAACAGAAACAATTTCACTAAACACCAATCTTACTCTTCCATCACCAACACCAACCCAACTTCTCATCTATCAAGCAAAATCATTACTTACAATCATACCATAAGCAACTTGATCATACCACTTCAAAAGAATTGAAGAAATTAGAGAAAAGATCTTACCTTAGTTAAAAACTTCTTAAATCAACACTTGAACACTTAATCTTTCTTCAATTTAAGCTTGAAATCATCAAAACCATCACTTGTCTCTTTCTTTCTCTTTGGCTATGGAGGGCCGGCCATCAACAAGAAGAAGAAGAAGAAATGATGAAGAAAACACAAGTCAAACCTTCTTTAAATATCCACCATGTGATTTATCCAAGCAATTACCAAAGTGCCCTTATTCACATAATTATCTTTTTGTCTTATATGTGCCCAATTAAGTAATTTACCAATCTCAAATAAATATCTTCTCTTGCATTGACCAAGCCTTTTGACCACTTTATATGTCATATATATTAACATATACACAACATATAAATTTGTCTCTAAACCCTATTTCTTCCCAAAATACATATACACAACATATACTTTCTCTTCTCAATTTCTTTTCTCTTACAATTTAACACATATATTCAATCCTATATATAACAATAACAACAACAACAATATGCAAAACTTCTAGGGCATAAATGAGGATATTACAATTCTCCCCCTCTAAAAAGAAATTTCGTCCTCGAAATTACCTGATATCAACTCTGAAATAGTTGAGGATATTGCTCTCGCATAGTTTGCTCACTTTCCCAAGTTGCTTCTTCTTTTGCATGATTCTTCCAAAGAATCTTCACCAATGGCACTTTCTTGTTCCTCAATTCTTTCACATCACGTGCCAAGATAGCAACTGGTTCTTCTTCAAATGTCAAATCTGAGCTCACTTCGATAGACTCAAATGGCAACACATGAGATGGATCTGACCTGTACCTCCTCAACATAGAAACATGGAATACATTATGAATACGATCCAACTCAGGTGGCAAAGAAAGTCGATATGCAACTGGCCCAACTCTTTCTAACACTTCATACGGCCCAATGAAACGAGGACTCAATTTTCCTTTCCGACCGAACCTCAAAATCTTCTTCCAAGGAGATACTTTCAAAAACACCTTATCTCCAACATCAAACTGAATGTCTCTCCTCTTCAGATCTGCATAAGACTTCTGTCGGTCTGAAGCTGCTTTTAACCTACCTCGGATTAACTTCACTTTTTCCTCAGTTTCTTGAATCAAATCAGGTCCAATTATTTTACCTTCACCAAGTTCACTCCAACAAAGAGGTGTTCTGCACTGGTGACTGTTGTTGTAAGCAAACTCCACAAGAGGTAAGAATCTATCCCAACTTCCAGTGAAATCGATGACACAGCTTCTCAACATATCCTCAATAATCTGTATCACCCTCTCTGACTGTCCATCCGTCTGTGGATGAAAAGCAGTACTGAAGTGTAGTCGAGAACCCAAAGCATTATGCAAACTCTTCCAAAATCTTGAAGTAAACCGGGGATCTCGACCAGACACTAAAGAAGTTGGAACACCATGCAATTTCACAATCTCCTGAATATACAGCTCAGCCAATCTCTCCAAAGAGTAATCCATCCGCACCGGAAGAAAATGAGCTGTCTTCGTCAATCTATCCACAATCACCCATATAGCATCATGCTTCTTTTGTGTCAATGGCAAACCAGACACAAAATCCATTGTCACTCTTTCCATCGTGACAATCTGAAATAATCTTCTGAATCTTCATATCAGTCAACTGAGCCTCTCTGATCTGATCCAATAAAACTGGTTTCAAATGCAATTGTGCCAACAACGCACCATCATCACAAGATACAAAGTTAGCACGCAGAGCTCTCAATTCAACAAGCAACGAGAGCGAATAAATTGTTAAACCAGCTAAAGACTTCCGACTTAAGGCATCAGCAACAACATTTGCTTTACCTGGATGATAGTCAATCAAACAGTCGTAGTCTTTAATCAACTCCAACCATCTCCTCTGACGAAGATTGAGTTCTTTCTGGATACCCAAATACTTCAAACTCTTGTGATCAGTGTAGATGAAACATTTCTTCCCAAACAGATAGTGGCGCCAAATCTTCAATGCAAACACAATGGCAGCCAATTCCAAATCATGGGTTGGATAGTTAAGCTCATGCGGTTTCAACTGTCGAGATGCATAAGCTATAACTTTACCTTCTTGCATCAAAACACACCCCAAACCTCTATGTGAAGCATCACTGTAGATCACATAAGGTTTACCTTCAACAGGTAAAGTAAGAACAGGCGCTTGAGTTAACAATTCTCTCAACTGCTCAAAACTCGCCTAACACTGATCCGTCCACACAAATCTCACTCCCTTACGAAGCAATCTGGTGAGTGGAGTAGCTATCAAAGAAAACCCTTTCACAAACCGCCTGTAATAGCCTGCCAAACCCAGAAAACTTCTAATCTCAGTCACAGACTTGGGTGGACTCCAATTCAATATAGCTTCAACTTTGCTCGGATCAACTCTAATACCCTCTGCTGAAACTATATGTCCGAGAAAAGCTACTTGATCCAACCAGAACTCACATTTCGACAATTTGGCAAATAACTGCTTTTCTCTCAAAATCTGCAACACAATCCGCAGATGCATATCATGTTCCTCTTCATTCCGCGAATACACCAGTATATCATCAATGAAGACCACTACAAACTGATCCAAATAGGGCCTAAACACCCTATTCATCAACTCCATAAAAGCTGCAGGTGCATTCGTCAGACTAAAAGGCATAACTAGAAATTCATAATGCCCATACCTGGTCCGAAAAGCAGTCTTAGGAACATCTTCACTTCTTACCCTCAGCTGATGGTACCCAGATCTCAAATCAATTTTGGAGAACACTGACGCTCCCTTCAACTGATCAAAGAGATCATCGATTCTAGGCAAAGGATATTTATTCTTAATGGTCACCTTGTTCAATTGCCTATAATCGATACACAACCTCATAGTACCATCTTTCTTCTTCACAAAAAGCACAGGAGCTCCCCAAGGAGAAACACTGGGGCGAATAAATCCTTTGTCCAACAACTCCTGTAATTGCACTTTCAACTCCCTCAATTCTGCTGGTGCCATTCTATAAGGAGTAATGGAGATAGGAGCGGTACCAGGCAACAATTCAATACCAAACTCCACGTCTCTTTCAGGAGGCAATCCTGGCAACTCCTCTGGAAAAACATCTGGGAACTCTGCCACTGTGGCAATGCTATCAATTTGAGAACCTTTTACTCTAGTATCTACCACATGAGCAAGATAGGCATCACACCCCTTCCTAATCAATCTCCTGGCTGCAACAGCTGAAACAAATAAGGAAGCTAGCTGTTCTTGCTCATTAGATACTATTACCTCTCTACCATCACCAGTTCTCAAAGAAACAATTTTTCTTTTTACAATCCACCACAGCTCCATGTCGAGATAGCCAATCCATGCCTAAGATCACATCATATTCCTTAAATGGCATCTCAATCAAATCTCCTAAGAACTCCTCACCCTGCACCCTCACTACACTATCCCGGTGCACCTTACTCACAACCACACTATGCCCTAACGGATTTGTCACTAACACATCAAATCCTAGGGACTCAGCATGCATATCATACACAGGCAAAACAGATGCACTAATATATGAATGTGTGGAACCCGGATCAATCAAAGCAAGTACTGGAGTATTAAATAAAGAAAAAGTACCAGCTATGACTGCCGATGCACCCGGCTGCCTCTGCATAACATACATCCTCTGGGAAGATCCAACCTCCTCTGGTCTACCCTCCCTGGATGTAGCACCTCCTCTAGAACTGAACCCTGGTCTACCTCCTCGGCTGGCACCTCTGCCTCCTCTGCCTCCCCTCACACTAGCTCGAGAAGCAGCAGAATCAACTGACATCTGCTCCTGCCTCTCAGGACAGTCTCTCACAAAGTGGTCAGGTGATCCACACCTGAAGCATACCCCTGATCTACTATGCCTCCAACAAACGCCCCCATGTCTTCCACCACACTGGTTACACAAAGGTAAGGTGGATCTCTGAACTCCAGGAGTAGGAGCACTCGCTACTGAAGCTGCAGGTCTAAATCTCTGCCTCTGGGACTGCATTGACCTACCCGCTGGTCTCTGGCTCCTACTACTCCGAGGAACAAAACTTCCTCTACCCCTCTTTGCAGAAGAAGACCCTGCCTCTAACTGGGGCCTTCTAACCCTAACCTCCTCCTCTGAAACAGCTGCAATAACTTGAGCTCGCTCTACACTTCGAGCTGCTGCCACAAGTTGTGAGAAATCCTGATATCTGGATCCAGCCACTAAGCACATGATCGAGGGCCTCAATCCCTCCTCAAATCGCCGACATCTATCAATCTCATCAGCAATGATGCCCCCAGCATACTGGCTCAGTCGAATAAACTCAACCTCATACTCAGTTACGGTCCGATGATCTTGCTTCAAATCTAGAAACTCTCTTTTCTTCCCATCTTTATACTCCCTAGGAGTATACTTCAACTCAAATTCTCTCAGAAAATCCGCATAAGACAGGGTTGGTGGATCATCCATCGAATGTGGCACCGTCTTCCACCAATCGTAGGCGTCCTTCTGTAGCAAAGATCTTGCATAGTCAAACTTTTCCTCTGAAGTGGCTTGTAACTGAACAAATACCCTCTGTACTCTGTCAAGCCACTGCTCTGCCACAGCTGGATCAGTAGTGCCTACAAAATCTTCAGCTCCATACTTCCTCAGTTTGTCATAATGCCTCACAGAAACTAAAGGCTGAGGGGGTGGTGGCTGTGGTTGCACAGGTGCTGGTCTCATAGCTTCCATCATATTCCTAAACCAGGCTGGCGGAACCTCCTCCCCAGCTGGTCTACCCGACACCGAAACAGGTGCCTCCTCAACACTATCAACTCTAGCTCCCTCAGCAGGAGCAATACTCTCGGCACTACCCTCAATTGACTGACGAGAGTGAGAATCCATCACAACCTAAGTCTGCAAACACAACAGAATACCTCTTATTAAAGATCAGAGACTGCCAATCCCAAACATGTATTTTTGTTCAAAAACTCACTTTTTAAGTAAAAATAGTCTTTTTCTTACATTTTACCTAGGTTGAGAATCTCAAACCTAGGCTCTGATACCAAAACAATTGTAACACCCCTTCCCAACCTACATATGTAAGCTGAGTAGAGGCGCCACACTAACCTAATGTTGCTACCAATTTTACTTAGTCAAATTTTAGTTCCGATTTTTACAAAATTTTTGCCATAGTTTCGCCTAAAAATTGAGTCCCAAGTGTCGACAAAACCGGTTTTATTTATGATGTTGATCTTATCAATAACATATGTGGCATTGCATTTCACAAATCATAGTCATATGAGCATACCACATTTCAACATCTTTTCACATTCAACATTAATCAATCATACTCCATAACCAACATCTCATTTCATTAAACTCATAACATTATTTAGGACATTCATATAACCTTGACACCTATGGGCCCAACAAGTATTTAATACGATATTCAGAGTTCAGAGTTACTGCTTTGGTTCATAGTCACAATAATCACGCCCGTAGGCAATGTATATACATGTATCTCTATCCATGGATAGTGTAACAGACCCAGTCTCTTGGATCATCAACTCAACACATATGAGGAGATCCTCAACCCGGCAAGACTGTTACAAATCATATATCTCATAGTGTAACAGACCCAGTCTCTTGGACCATCAACTCAACACCTATGAGGAGGTCCTCAACCCGGCAAGACTGTTACCTTTCATCATTTCTTAGGCATGCCACCCAAATCCAGAACTCTGAAACTGAATAACATATTAAACAAACAATTCATTTCCATTCTCAATTCTCATCACATTTAGGCAAACATGCCTTCTTTCTTTCAATTACATCATCTTAGCCAATAACAATGGCTTCACATTTCATTTCACAATATAACATCTCATTATTCAAGTATATATATATATCTCATCCATGATCACATTATATCTCACATAGCATCATTCATAAATATCAACATTTCATTCCACATTACTCATGAAACACTTTACCATTCACAATGCACAACATAACATTGTTCAATCTCAACAATGCAATTAGGGCAAAGAACAATTGATTATAACATTCATTGATTCAAGTGTGTTTAAAGTGTTTAGGGTTAGGTTTAAGGACCAACCTACCTTTGGAGAACCAAAGCAATGCAAGAAGAACAAAGAATTAAAACCCTAACCATAAATAGTACATTCTGGTTTTAAACTCCATTTTATCCTTATTTTTAAAAATTGTATAAAATAATCTACTTGACTAAAAATTCTAAAATTTTTACAGAATTTAGTTTTGTATCTTAAAATCATCCCTTTAAAATTTCAGATCAAACTGAACACAAAATCTTGGTCAAATAGTTCACCTAACCAGACTGCCCCAATTGCCCTGCATCCTGGCAGCAGTTCTGAACTTTGTGAATTCCATAAATCAAATTCAATCAACGTGATTCCAAATTATTTTTCTCAAATACTAAACTCACTAAGCAACAACATATCCAAAATTCGATTGTATATGATTTTTCTACATTTTATTAAAAATCCCGAAATATAGCTGTCCCAGTTAAGGTACCTGCTGGAACAGGTCTAATGAAAATAATCTTTCTAAACTCATAACCATTCCAAAATCGAATCAACATATTTTTCAGTCATTCTAGACTCATAGAGGCACAACATATCAAAAATTCACTTCAAAAACATTTTTCTAAAATTAATTAAAAATCATACAAGTCACAGCCTTTACTAATCCTAAAACAGAAACAATTTCACTAAACACCAATCTTACTCTTCCATCACCAACACCAACCCAACTTCTCATCTATCAAGCAAAATCATTACTTACAATCATACCATAAGCAACTTGATCATACCACTTCAAAAGAATTGAAGAAATTAGAGAAAAGATCTTACCTTAGTTAAAAACTTCTTAAATCAACACTTGAACACTTAATCTTTCTTCAATTTAAGCTTGAAATCATCAAAACCATCACTTGTCTCTTTCTTTCTCTTTGGCTATGGAGGGCCGGCCATCAACAAGAAGAAGAAGAAGAAATGATGAAGAAAACACAAGTCAAACCTTCTTTAAATATCCACCATGTGATTTATCCAAGCAATTACCAAAGTGCCCTTATTCACATAATTATCTTTTTGTCTTATATGTGCCCAATTAAGTAATTTACCAATCTCAAATAAATATCTTCTCTTGCATTGACCAAGCCTTTTGACCACTTTATATGTCATATATATTAACATATACACAACATATAAATTTGTCTCTAAACCCTATTTCTTCCCAAAATACATATACACAACATATACTTTCTCTTCTCAATTTCTTTTCTCTTACAATTTAACACATATATTCAATCCTATATATAACAATAACAACAACAACAATATGCAAAACTTCTAGGGCATAAATGAGGATATTACATACATAGTAGCTTAGGAACCCAATAACCAAAAATCACAAATTAAAGTATTTTAAAGTGTTTAAAACCCTAGTTTCATGATATCATCATTCAAGCCTTAATTTTGTTAATCAAAGAGTCTTACCAACCCTTTAAAATATAAAACCCTAATTTATTTTAATTTCATAAAGAGTCACAGTTGCCATAATTGGACTTTTATTTGCTTTATTCAATTCCATACTTGATTATGCTTTGATTTATTCCTTATGCTTTAATTTATTTAAATTCAATACTTGATTTATTTAATTTATCATGGATGGATTTTTATTTTATATTTTTATTAATAGCTTTGATGAATGATTTATTTATAATGAATGATTATTTACTTTTATCAATTAATTTAGATTTCCAAAAGTTGTAAGAGGTATGTTTCCACTTGGTGGTTACCTCATTAGTTAAACATCATGTAATTTAATTTGCTTTTCTATTTTAGAACCTATGTAAAGGGCATGTTTTTACCTTTTGGTGGGTGTCCTATTTAGGCATGTGATGTAAGGACATGTTTCCATCCTTGGATGGGTGTCCATTTATTTGCTTTATTTGGACATTGCTTTGATTTTAATATATTGATGCTTTCTTTTAATTATTGTTTTAATATGGATAAACTTTAAACTATTTAAGAAAATAGTTTAAAGTTTTATAGAAAAAATTATGATTAAAGTTTTTAGAAACTGTAAAGAAGATTAGGGTTTGGAGAATTAAGAAGACATTTTGAAGTTTCAGACAAAAAGTTAGGGTTTAGATGATTAAGAAAACAATTCGGGAAAAAATAATTTAGGATTTTAAAGTTTTGGAAACAGAAGGACATTTTAGGGTTTTAAAGTTTTGGAAACAGAAGAACAATTTAGGGTTTTAAAGTTTTGGAAACAGAAGAATAATTTAGGGTTTTTGAAGTTTTGGAAACAGAAGAATAATTTAGGGTTTTTGAAGGTTTGGAAACAAAAGAATAATTTAGGGTTTTCGATAATTTAATCAATGATTTAGGCTACTGGACGGTTTTAAGTTTTTAGTTTTTATAAAACATGCAAGTGGATTTTTGAAAACCAACTGATTAATGTATTAACTAAAGTAAACAATTAAGGTTATTAAAACAAAGATCAAGTTACTGCATATTCTTATTAATCAAAGAAAACAAAGCTACTGTGAACATATAATTTATGATTAAAATCAAACCTGTGTAGTCGATTCCACCAAAAAATTAATTTCTGGATGAACAATTACAAAGGCAATGTTGTTGCCTTTGATGGATTGATAATTGATGAATGCTTACTTGCTGCTAATTCCTTTTTGCTGTCTCTTCTCCTAGGGTTTTCTGTCTCTTTTTTTTGTCCCTTTCTAAAGTGTTTTAATGTGGTATTTATAGGAAA
Source organism: Garcia nutans (assembly GCA_947685225.1). NCBI lineage: Eukaryota > Viridiplantae > Streptophyta > Magnoliopsida > Malpighiales > Euphorbiaceae > Garcia > Garcia nutans. The sequence goes on along the minus strand of CANTUV010000011.1, from coordinate 29,844,597 downwards.
AAATCCAAACCTAATTTTAATTGTCCAAGGAAAAAAATTATTTAGGAAAAAAAATTGGCTTGTGGCCAATTCACTTTCGGCAATGAAATTTTTCATCGCCGATTTTTCCGTTGTAGATTTTTATTTATTTATTTATTATTATTTATTATTTTTTTAACTTTAATAAATACTAAAATAAATATTATTTAATTAGGATACTAGAAAAATTATTTTGGATTATATAAAAAATATTGGACCAGACTGGGTCAAAAATTAAGGGTCTAGAAAAGGAAAAAGAAAATAAAAGAAGAAAAAGAAAATAAAATAAAATTCAAAATGGTTCAGAAAGCCAACTGAGTTCTCTTTTACCTAAGGTAGCAAAAGACTTCCATTTGGTATATAAGAACAGTTTGACTGGAATTGGTCCAACCCAACCAAAGATTTAATCAAAATCAGAGAAAAAGGAGAAAGGTCGTCCAGTTCTTGAAAATCCTATGCTTGATAGTCCTACAAGGAAGAAGGACAAAAGAATAAAATGTTCAAGGAAAAGAAAGAGAAAGGAAAAGAGAAAGAAAGAAAAGGGAAAAGAAGAAAAGAAAGGAATGTGGGTATCAACCTTTTTATAAAGGAAAAGGCTATCCCAATCAAGATCCAGATTAACGCCAAGAAGATGGGAGAACATTCTAAGCTCTATCTTTTCATATTTCCAATTGCCTAAAGTTCCAACAAGAAGTTTGTAGTGTGAGGTTTGCCTATAATGTCACAATGGCTTCAAATTACAAATGGTCTTCATTTAACCTGTGTCCCTTATAGACCCTGTTACAAGCATATTAAAGACATGTTGATCTCTCTTGGTAAGTAGAGTCTATTAGTGGAGATAGTTTAGATAAGAATGCATATGAGATAGACAATATTCAAACTCAAATGAGATCTTTGACAAAGTAATGTGTATGTGCCTATCTGAAGTGCAACAGTTCTTTCTTAAATAGAAATGATTCACGAGTTTAGCACATGTAGACCCTTAATTTTTGACCCAGTCCAGTCCGATATTTTTAAACAGTCCAAAATAATTTTTGTAGTATTTTAACATTTATTATTTATTTTAATAAAATAATACTTATTTTAATAATATTTACTACTTATAATATTTATTTTTAATAATGAAAATAAAAAAAATCAGCTATGGAAAATTCGAAGACGGGCCGTTGGTTTTGCCTGTGGAAAATTGGCCATAGGCCAATTCACCAAAGGCAAAATTGTGGCGAATCAGCACCCCCTCACAGATCCTCGTAGTGCCCAGGCCAATCCTCGCGCAGCAGGGCCCAGCGCCAGTCTCGCCCGGGCCCGTGCGTAGTTTTTACCAAAATCTTATTTTACTTGGTTTTTAATATTTTTCTAAACAGTTTTATTTTCTTAACCAATTAGTATTAGGTTTTTATTTTTTCTTATAAATACCACATTAAAAGACACAGAAAAGAGGATGGGATTCAGCCAGAAGGGGACTTTGGACTTTTTTGGAGACAAAACTTGGAGAGGTAGTGACTATTAGGGGAAGCAGTTTACTGCATCTAAAAAAAATCAACAACAAGAGAGGATCCATAATCAAGGCAACAAATCAGTGTTGTCTTAGTGAGAGTTTTGCCAGAATTTTACTCAATAAATTATGGAGGAACCAACAACGAAGGTATGCTCTGAACTAAATAAATATAATATGCTTTGATTGTTTTAAGTATTAAATATGTTATTTATTCACCTAAATTAATTCACAAAAGGTTATGTATTTAAAGTTTTAATACATCACAGTAGCTTCAGTGGCATCGTTTAAGTTTTTGAAAAATTATCACAGTAGCCTAAGTACTTAAAAATAATAATGATGTTAATATTCTTAATCCAAACCCTAAACTGCTTTCAAACCATTAATCCCTAATTATTTAACATTCTAAAACCCTAACTTATAAATCCTAAATCCCAAAAGCATGACCTAAACCCTAATTTCTAAACTAAAAACCCTAGCCTTATTTTCCAAAACCTTAATCATATTTTCCTCAAACCTTAAAACTAGTTTTCAAAATTTTCAACACCAAAACCTACATCCCTAAAAACCAATTTTTAAAATTTTCTGGGGCGCTGTCCCCTTGATCCCTGCCCGCTAACCGACTAGTGGGACCGTCGTATGGGCTCGTCAAAGGAGTTAATATTTATTTGTGCATTATGAGTTTGTGTATTTAACTTTCTTTTTTTCCAAAGCGCTAATTTAGTAATTAAAATTCTAAAATCCTATTTTAAGATATAAACCCTAAACTTATATATTTATTACTTTATTTATTTTTAGATTTGATTATGTAGTTTATTATATGTTTGATGATTGATTTATTTGATTTCGATATTTGATTGGTTTAATTTATCATGGATGGATATTTTCTTTATTATTATGATTATTATTTGTTTATTTTGGTATTAAAATTGTAAGAGGTATATTTCCATTATTGGGTACCTCATTAATTAATTTTCATATAATTTAAATTGTTTTATATTTTGGGATTAATGTAAAGGACATGTTTCTAACTTTTGGTGGGTGTCCTATTTAGTTTTAGACATTGGATGATGTAAGGACACGTTTCCATCCTCGGATGGGTGTCCATTTATTTATTTTGTTTGAACATTACTTTGATTTTAATAAAATGATGCTTTATTTTAATTATTGCATGTAATATGGATAATATCAATATATTTAAGAATTTTATAATATTATGACTTAAAAAGGAGGCTGGTTCTAATGAACCAGGCATTGTGGGGGTGTTGGGCCATTTCTCACCTTCTCTGCACGTACCCAACTTTTTAAACCCTTTAAGGGATTGGGGATTTCTTAGAAATTGAGTCATCCACCCCTTTCTTTTTCTCAGCCCTTCCGGATGGTAACTCCATTTTCTTTGGGTTTAGACCCGTATTCTCTAAGGCCCTGAGCCTAACAGTGCCAAAGTCGCAAAAATTCTCTAAGGCCCTTACATAACCCAATAAGAGAAGTTGATTCTGTTGGTCTTTATATTATTCTATTCTTTCTTATCATGATATTATCCATTGCATCATTTAGATTGCATCGTGCGCGTGAGTTAGGAAGCCCGTGTTACCCTTGTTGTGTTATGTAAGGGATACCATACTTTCATTCAAGGTATAGAGATCGAGCATGGCATAACCACTCATAGCCTTGTACCTTTCGGTATATACTTGTTGTGGGAACCTAAGCCTTTCAACCTAAAGACTAAAGCTCATGTAATTGGCCTAGTTACTTTCCTTAGGTTTTATCCCAAATGCTTATTGTTTGACTATGGTTAAGTTATCTTGGCTTAAATCATAGCTTATTTGGTTTGTTCTTTTTCTAATATGACCTAAGTACAATCGTAAGCTCAAATTTTATTTAAAGTCCAAAAGACCAAAGCTATTTTCAAAACTTTTCAAGATGGTCTTTGGACATAAAACTTTTCTAAAAACAAATCAAAAATTATTTTCTCATGACTCAAATACAAAGTCAAAAATTCATTTTTTCTAAAAAAAAATTTTTTCAAACAAAACTTGTAATATCTGAAATGATACCCTAAAATTTTGGAATGCTTATTTGTGAGAATTGGATTAAATAATTTAAAGTGTATATATGTCTAATGGAATAAGAGGAGATATGTATATGTTGTATATATGAGGATATATACAAAATATATACAAGTCATGGGTTTTATAAGTCAAAAGAGATATTTTAGTTATTTAAATTGATTTATTTATGTTAGTGGAAGATGATGTAGTGGACTTAATATTATATTGTTTAATTGCTTGGTGGATAGTGTTTTGAGGAGAGAGTGGTTGTTTAAGGTTGACTTCCTTTCTTTCTTCTTCTTCTTTCATCTTCATCTTCTTCTTTCCTTCTAGTGAGCCGGCCACCCTTATTAACCAAAGGAAAAGAGATTTTATTGCTTCCAAGCTCAAGAGATTGAAGGTTTTCAAGAGATCAAGTTGGAGTTTTAAGGATTTTCTTCACTTTTGGTAAGTTTCCAACTTGTTTCTTGGTTTTCTTTTGAGTTTGTGTTCTTGGGTTTATTGGATGGTTGTTGTAGATGTGTTTATGGTTATTTTGGTGTATTTGAAGTGTTTTGTCTTGGTAACTTTGATTTTTGGGTTTAGATTGAAGAGAAAAAAGGGTTGAGTTTGGTGAAAGAGGCAAGTGTGTGGATTGTGTGATTTTTGAGTTGTGAATATGGTGGGGTTTGTGTTTGATGTTTGTAATTGAGTTGTTTTAAGGTTTACTCAAGTATTATATGGGTTGTTGATGGTTTTGGTTGAGTTTGTGTGTTATTGATATGGCTATTGGAAGATGATTATGGGTTATGGCTTTGTTGGTGTCGATTTCAGGGTTTTTGGCCTGACACGCCCAGGAACACGGCCATGTTGTTGGCTCTATTTTCTGTGTTGGTGACACGAGCAGTGACACGCCCATGTCACTGAGTGTGTTACAGCTTCTGTGTTGTAGTAGCATTGACATGGCTAATGGCACGCCTATGTCACTGAGCGTGTCATAGCTACTGTGTTGTTGGTTGATTGACATGTCCAGTGACACGCCCATGTCACTGAGCGTGTCATAGCTTCTATGTTGGAGGAGGATTGACACGGCCAGTGACACGTCCATGTCACTGAGCGTGTCAAAGCTTCTGTGTTGTGAGTTTAGGGCACGATCAGGGACACGCTCGTATTGTTGAGCGTGTCAAGTGAAGAGTTTGCCCTAGATAGTTCTCTTCCTTATTTTTTTTTCTTGTGTATCTCTAAGTAAGTGTGTATAATCACCTTTGGATTAGGTTTTGATGAAAATTGAGTTACCCAAGCCAAGGTTTGAGTGACATCTTGGAAGAGGAGTTGTTAGGGTGGTGTTGTTGCTCTTAGAGGTAAGTACAAACTTTGAATGATTGCATACATTTACATGATATTGGGACTTAACACATTTAGTTGAGAAATGTGTTAAGTTAATTGATATATTATTGATGAATGAGTCATATGTTATGATATACATGATGTCAATTATGTTGATGTATCAATGCAATTGAGTAATGTGTTGTATATGAAAAGAAATGTTGAATAAAGTGATATGATATGTGAAAACATAATGTAACAAATTGATATTGATATAAAAGAGAAGAATGAGAAAGGATGAGAAAAATGTTGATATAGTAAGGCAATGAGCCTAGTTTGATTATGAGAAATGAAATGAGAAATGAATTTTGAAAGAGATTGATAATGAGATAAATGAATTAATTGTGTGCCTAGTATGTTATTCAATTTTCAGAGTTCTGGGCTTGGCGGCATGCCTATGAATCACTGGGCAGGTGAAAAGACCGGGTTGTAAGCCAAGCCCAGCTGAAAAATGTGAAATATGATGTTTTTGAGGTGAAAAGACTGGGTCGTAAGCCTCAAAAACTGTAACAGTCTAGCCGGGTTAAGGACCAAGATACTGGGGCCCTAGGGTCTAGCCGGGTTGACATCCAAGAGACTAGTTCTGTTACATTATCCATGGACATATATATTGCCTACGGGCTTGATGAATGTGATTGTGGACCAAAGCAGTAACTTTGAACTTTGAATAGCATATTATATCCTTTTTGGGCCCATGCTTGTCTTTGCTTTAATGTGAATTATGAAATATGATGCAAATGATTAATATGTTGAGATATAATGCAATGAGTTGATATATTCATATATATTGTGCATGAGCATCGCATTGATCTATATGGAATCAAAGTTTGTACCACTAAGTTTTTGCTTAGCACGATTGTGGTTCATCACATAGGTGGCAGGATAGATCCGGTTGTGCCGGAGAGCTCGTCTAGACCGAGTCGAGTCTAGGCTTGAGTTTGGGATAGTAGTGTTGAGTTGTGGACATCAAGATTAGAGATGAACTGCCAGCATGTATAAATTCTATAATTTTGTAAACATTGATTTTGATATATATACATATGTATTTTCCGCTGCTTATTTAACAAATGTTTTGAACATACTATTTTGGATAAACTTTTGGGTACTAATTATATATATATGTATTTTAACGAAGGAATGTTTTATCTATTACTATTTATAATATAGGTTAAATATTTTAAGTTTATTTGGACTGACTTATGATAATTATATGTTAAAGATTAAAGATTGGTTTGTTTAAAATGAACCGTGGCACCCCTTTATCTGATATACGTATATCGCGTGTTGAGCGGGTGTATGCGGTGTGCGTATATGGGGTACGGGGGTATTACAAAACTATTTTTGCATTTCATCCAACCTTTTCTTACAAAGAGCTTATAAATTATTTAGGTCAATTACGGAATACCAAAAATCAATTGTGAGCCTAGTTTATACTAAGAATTGTTAACTATGGGCTTATTGTTGGCATGAATCATTAGTTACTTTTTTAAGTGGGAAATCTATTTATAATAAACCTCTTAATTTAGTTTTAATCCAATATAGCATAAAAGCTACTTTAGTTGGTTGAATGGATTAAAACCTAATTAATGGAAATAATTATGAACTGATTTCCATTTTTAAAATATAACTATTGGTTGAAACGTTTGAGAGAATTTTTCAAAAACAAGACACCCCATGTTGATATTTTGTTAACCATATACCTAGAAAAAGAGACTCGCCATCCGTGTGTGGGATTTGTAAGGTTGGAAGGGACGTTCTACTTATCTTTATCTATTATTTGTGCATACATGCACACATACATTTCCATCTCATATCATTGATCGTCTCTGGCTCACAGCCCTAGATTACAATAGTTCAAAAGCCTACAATAATTTAACCTATGTCGGTGATGAAGAATCCAGCAACAACTCAATTAGCTTCTCACCAAAAGCAATGGAACCTGAGCATATTCAAAAGATGTTGGATGATGCCCTTGAAGTCAAGATGGAAGAACTAAAGGGGGCCCTAGCTGAGATCATGAAAAGTTGATGGTGCAATGTTTGGGAACACTACTTAAGCATCTGCAAGCACCAAGAAAGACAAGGGAAAGGCTAAAGTTGGTGAAGTAGTCTTTGATGATGACAAGATGATTATGGATGGTGATGATGACTGGGCTCATACTTCCAAGATCCCCAAGATAAGAAGAAAGAACCGAGGGCTGTGGAAAGAGCAACTATTGAAAAGACTAGAACTTCTGATGTTGAGAAGCTGATTGCTGATTTAGAAAAGAAATTTGAGAAAAAGCTAAAAATTGAAGAAATGTCGAAGGTCGACAAATTGTTCGAACAAGATGAGGAGGTCCCTTATAAGTTCAAGATGCCTTCCTTCGCTAGGTACAATGGTACTAGAAACCCTCATCTCCATGTGAAGCAGTACATCACTATTATGCAGTCTGTCTGAGCAACTAAGGCTTAAACTCTAAGATCATTGGACCCTATTATCCAAAATTAGTTCAACACCTTAGAGGAAAGTACGCAAAAAGATTGGGACACGTTGTACAAGGCTTTCATTCAGCAATATGAGTACAATGTCGATCTGAAAATTACCTTAATGGAAGTTGAGTCCATTAGACAAAGGCCGAACGAGAATTTTGTGGACTATGTGAAAAGATGGAGGAATAAAGTTGTTTTGCTCAAGAAGAGGCCTGATGAGTCGGATCAGATAAGAATGATAGTCAGAGGCGTCCTGCCTAATTTCCATGAGAGGTTGTCTCACACCCTTATAAGGGACTTTAATGACCTTTTGCAAGCTAGTCTGCAAATTGAAGAATGGGAAAGGGAGAAGAATTGCTTTTCGGCAAGAAGGAATGAGAAAGGGAACTACCAATCGGGTAATCAAAGCACGCAAAAGGAAGTTGATGTTAATGCGACTGGTCAAGGAAATAGAAGACAGTTCTCATAATTGGAGAAACCTCTATCTTGGGTTTTTAGCAAGCTACAGAAGAAGGGGTTGTTACAATCATTGGCTCCTCGACCGCTACATAATCCTTTGCCACCAAACTTCAATGCTGAGGCCTTCTGTTAATTTCATCAAATGCAAGGACATGAGATGGATAAATGTGCTCATCTAAGTCACGAGATCCAAGATTTGATTGACAGTGGTAAGCTACCTGAGCCAGATAAGCCCAATACCAAAAGCAATCCTCTTCCTAGGTTCAACAGAGTGCCACCACCAGCAACCTTCATGGTAGGAGGAGGATTGGAGGAAGATCTTGTATTATCCTCCTTTCAAGATGGGAATATTGAAGATGTGAAAGGAGAAGAAGCTTAACTTAACAAACTTCCCTTGTCTTGTTTTTTTTTTGTTTTATTTTCTTTATTTGGTGTTTTATGGAACAGTCGTGTTTTTCAAATCTAAAGTTGTTTGAATAAATTACTTTCATCAAAATTTTTGTTAGTCTTTGTTCATTTTGTTGCTCAATCGATGATGAATTTAACTTGATATTTATAAATTAGCATATCTATGCATTATAATTCGAATGACTTTACTAGGTGAGGGAATTATTCTATAGCATTGAGTTGTGTATGCTTACTTAGAGAGGGCTCCTGCATAATGACATTTGTCTAGGTCCTAGTCAGTCTTAGAACATGCTTTGACCAACTTTGAGGAGAAATTTGAACTTTGCTTATTTAAGGGAGAGATGATCTAGGCATTATTTGGTTAGCCAACAACTAGTATCCACCCAATTAAATATCAATCCCTAGTTGTCCCTTTGAGCCTTCATAAAATTTTAACTTTCTTTTCATTAGCATATAAACCCTAACAACCTACCCTGAGTTGTTGTGATATTTATGACAAATTTGATGATCACTAAGGGGAAGAGGCAAGAAGATCAAAAAGAAAGGAATGCATAGCCAAGACCGTAAGGATAGTTGATATTCTCAAAACCATAAGGATAGTTGAAATTCACCTGAATTAGACCAAATATCACAGATAAAGTCAGGACTGAAGCATATTAATACCACTCCACTCATCCATTACCAGAAATACAAGTTGGTACAAACAAGACAACTCTTTTGGAGCTAGGACCAAAAAAAAGGAAAAAGAAGAAAGAAGAAAAAAAAGAAGGACGAATAAAAAAATAAGAAAGAAAAGAAAGGAAAAAGAAAGAAAGAAAGAAAAAATAAGAAAAATAAAATAAAATAAAATCCAAAATGGTTTAGAAAGTCAACCGAGTTCTCTTTTACCTAAAGCAGCAAAAGACTTCCATTTGATTTATAATTAAAGTTTGACTTGAATTTGTCCAACACAACCAAAGACTCAATCAAAATTAGAGAAAAATGAGAAAGGTCATCCAGTTCTTGAAAGTCCTGTACTTGAAAGTCCTACAGGGGAGAAGGGCAAAATGTTAAAATGCTTAAAGAAAAGGAGTAAGAAAAAGAAAAAGAAAAGGGAAAAGAGGAAAGAAAAAAATATGGGTATCAACCTTTTTATAAGCAAAAAGACAGTCCCAATCAAGATCCAGATTCATGTCAAAAAGAAAGAAAAATGTTCAAAGCTCTATCTTTCATGCTTCCAACTGCCTAAAAGTTCAAATAAGAAATTTGTAGTGTGAGGATTTTCCCATAGTATCACAATGGCTCCAACTTACAAAATGGCTTTCATTTAACTCATGTCCCTTATAGACCCCATTTCAAGCCTATTAAAGACCTGTTGATCTCTCTTGGTAGGTAGAGTCTATTAGTAGAGATAGTTTGAATAAGCATGCATATGAGATAGACCATATTTAAACTCAATGAGACCTTTGGCTAAGTAATGTGTATGTGCCTATATGAATTGTAACAGTTCTAGCTCAAATAGAAATGATTCCCGAGTTTAGTACGGTAACTAGGGTTGTCATGTTATATATATGTTAATTTGGGAAATTAAGTCGTGAGGTACATTGACATTGATTTGGCAAAACCAACATTTGATTTCAAAATCAAAATTCAAAAAAGAACTTTTTTTTTTCATACAAAGCCTTCAAGTTAAGAGAAGTTTGTTGATCCATCAAACCTCAAAGGACACATTGGGCAAAGTAAATAATTATTGGCAAGACTATGAAGAAGCTACCAACTGACATGATGAATCATAGTTTGAAATGAATGTATCCCTGACTCCACTACTTATGTCTCACTACTCATGTTTCAACATCTTGAAGATAGAAGCAAAAAATGTGAAGCCTTTTGTCATTCCAATGCAGGACCTGAACAGGCATCTAGAAGAAGTCAATGAGAACACTTTAGTTAATCACCTTTGTCTGTGAGTCGGCAGAACTACCGTAAGTATGACTCATGCATATCCTGCATACATGAGCATATCACACTTAGGTCCCGTCGACTTCACGGGCCTTCTTTGCACACCGATTATGTTTTTTACTGTGATATTATTTTTCAATACGACTCATTGCTTTTAAAAGTGCATTATGCTTTTATTATTTATTTTCTGTAATTAGTTAAAGTACCCACTAAGCAATGCTTAGCGAGGTTAGTTTCTTCTAAACTCGTAGGCTATTAGCAAGGAGCCAGTAACGAGCAGAGGAGTCCTGCGATCTGTCGGTCATCAACAAACTTAGGTGGTGCTCTTCATTTTGTATTTTGGTATTAGAAACTGGCATGTACTTATTTGAACAATACAAAGAGATAACTTGATGTAGCATGTAAATCTAGTAATGTATAATAACTGTATGGTTTTAAATTGAGTTGGGTTGTGAATATAGAAGTGTGAATTCTTCTTGCAGGATTGTAGTTGAGGTTATAAGGGTGGATTTTTGGGAGTGTGCTTGAGTTGAATTGTGAAACAAAATGTTTTTCAAAAATAAGAAAAATCAGTTTTGTCGACACTTGGGACCTAGAATTTTAAGGAGACTCCGTCAAAATTTTTGGAAAATTTTTATAAGGAACATTAAGTAAGTTGACATAACCAGAGCTCGTATCCCGATGTAGCATTCCTCCTCGGCTTATTCATAGGTCGGGAAGGGGTGTTACAATTTGTGGTATCAGATCATTGGTTTAGTCGATTCTGGGAGATAGGTAGTAAGTAAGTAACTATGTGTGCCATGTAAGATAAAGTAAGGAGAAAGTTATATGATGAATAGGTAGATGTACATGCCAGATAGGAATTGATAATCGAGTTATATGTTGATGAATTAAGCAGATAGCTATTTATGTCAATGTAGGATGTCTCTAGATTCGTGGAAAGCTATGGAACGAAACGTAGAATCGCAAGTATCTGGGTCTGCAGATGCCGGGGAAGCTCATAGACCAGGGTCAGCAGCAGCTGAAATACCCGGTCCGGAGACTTATCTTAGGCAGATTGCAATAGCTTTTCAGCAAATGGCCGGAAGGGGCCCTGCTGTTGAGGGAGATAGGAAACCCCCGATCGAGAAGTTAAGAAAGTATGGTGCAAAGGAATTTAAGGCTGGTCGTGAAGAGGGATTGGAGGAAGCAGAATATTGGTTAGATAGTATCATTAGAGTTCTTGACCAGCTCCAATGCACTCCGAAGGAAAGAGTGGTTTGTGCTACCTCGCTCCTGACAGAGGAGGCGTACATATGGTGGGATACCACGCAGCAGCAGGTTCCACCAGAACAGCGAACTTGGGAATTCTTCAAGAGTGAGTTTAAAAAGAGGTATATCACTGATGCATATTTGACTGCAAGGCGCAATGAGTTCATTTATTTGAAACAAGGCAGAATGACGGTATCAGAATATGAGAAGGAGTTTACACGCCTTAGTAAGTATGGAAAGAAGTTAATAGAAACTGAAGCTGAGCGATGCGAGAAATTTTTAGAAGGACTTAATGATGAAATTAAGATACAGCTAGTGGCATTGGATAATATAGAGTTTTCAAAGTTGGTGGCTAAAGCATTGGATGTTGAAAAGGTGCAAGTAAATCTGAGGAATCGTCAACAGAGAATTCAACAGAAAAGAGAGCAAGCACAGAGTGCCCCAGGTAATCATCAGTCTGCTAGCATGAGAGCTAAGGGTGAAGGATCCTTTATGAGTGTAAAGCTGAATTTAAGACCATCTAAAGGATCTAATTTTCAAGCTACCTCAGTAGCCAGCATGGGAGGAATAAGCAGAGGATCAAGTAAAGGTTCTGGAAGGACTGAATATACACTATACCCCTCGTGTGAGCATTATGGACGAAAGCATAGGGGAGAATGTTTGTTAGTTACTGGAGCTTGTATACTTTGTGGTGCCACTGATCACCTTAAGAAGGATTGTCCTAGAAATGTGGCAGAGATTTCAAAAGTTCCTGAAAGAACACAAGTAGCAAGTAGCAGCGGTAAAGGTCGAGAAAGAGGAAGAGGCGGAGAAAATGGTAGTAATCAAATAGGAACAAAATCAGAGACAGTAGATCTCCCTAAATCGAGAGCGCCAGCCAGGATATATTACATGAGGGTAGAAGAGAATAAAGCAGAAGAAGGAAATGAAGGTACGTAAGTTTAAAATCAGTGTCTTGAGTACATATGTGTGTATATGTGACGATTATTAGATATATTGATGATGTGTAATTACACGTAAGAATCATGCATGAATAAGTAAGTTTCGTGGCGAAACTTAAATTAAGGCAGGTAGAACTATCACATCCCAAAGTTTAGGTAGTCGAGTATTAGGCAAGAATGACATAAATAAGTGGTCAAATAGAGGCTCGAGATAGTCAAAAACAAAATCGGTGTGCAAAGGAGGCCCGTGAAGTCGACGGGACCTAAAGGTAATTTTTTGAAAGGCCAAGGACCTAAGAGTAATTTTCCAAAAAGTTATGTCAGTTCTTAATAGTGACCCTAACGGATGCAATAAATGTGTTCTCAGGATTAATCGGGTCGTAATGGTGGCGCACGATTTTTCCTGAAAACGCACGGTTTAAAAGTTACAATCGAATAATCACTGGAGGGTATTTTGATATTTTCACACCCTAGACTATAAAATTACAGCACAAGAAAGTTGAGGGGGTCAAAATATGAATAAAAGGAAGCCTAATGGCTAGCCAAATAAATAGATAAAAGAAGAAGGCAAGTGGACCAATTAAAAGTGGCCATTTTTGCTATAAAGTGTACCAATTGGAAGTCAACATCTATACAAACATATTTTCACCACTTATGGCTGCCATTTGGATCAAAATAAGCTAAGGAAAGAAAATAAAAGCCCTCTCTTACATGGTGAACTCGTCCAAACCATAAGAGAAGGAAGAAGGAGGTGATTTTTCCAAAGTTTAAGGCTTTTGGTTGAAGATTTTGGTGTCAAACAAGATTATAAGGTAAGAGAAACCTATCTCTAGTTTTAGTTTCATGGATTAATGGTTAATTTAAGAGATTGAAATTAGGGTTCATATAGCTAGATTTGGAGAAAATTCAAGAAATAATTATTTGAAGGATTTGATGAAATAAATAATGGTGTTTAATGGTGAAAATAAGCTAGCAACCATTAGAAAAATCATAAGATAAGACTATGTCTATACCTAGGGTTCTTACCTTTGTATATGTGATGTTAAATTTCATATGAAATCAAGGAGACAAGGAAGGAAAGGAAGTGATATAGATAAAGGACTAAGAAAAAGCAAGGTTTGGTACTTTAACTAATTGTTTGTTCATTTTCTGGAAATTTTTCTGTTTTAGAATTAGTGAAATTCTGTGACTTGTATGATTTTTAATTAAATATAGAAAAATTTTCTTGAAGTGAATTTTTGATATGTTGTGCCTCAATGCGTCTAGAATGACAGAAAAATATTTTGAGTTGAATTCGGAATGGTTATGATTATGGAAAAATTATTTCTGTTAGACCTGCTCTAGGAGGTACCTTGACTAAGACAGCCATGTTTCCGGATTTTTAATAAAATTTAGAAAAATAATCTTCATTTGAATTTTGGATATGTTGTTTTTTAGTGAGTCTAGTATTTGAGAAAAATAAGTTGGAACCACATTGATTGAATTTAATTTACGGAATTCACAAAATTCAGAATTGCTGCCAGGATGCAGGGCAACTGGAGCAGTCTGGTTGGGTGAACTACTTGACCAAGATTTTGTGTCCATTTTGATCTGAAATTTTAAAGGAATGATTTTAAGATGTAAAACTAAATTCTGTAAAAATTTTAGAGTTTTTAGTCACGTAGATTATTTTATACAATTTTTCAAAATAAGGATCAAGTTGAGTCCAAAACCAGAATTTACTATTCATATGGTCATTTTGCTAATATTCATTTGGTCATTTTTCAAAAGTAATCCAATTGATTCCTTATGCATATAAATGAGCATAATATGTTATTAAAATGACAAAATATGATATTTCACATTGAAATAATATAAGAAACATAAGTCGATAATTGTATAATGAATATTCGATTAAGAAATGGCATGAAAACTTTGGCTCCACTGGGTATCTGGGATAGTACTGAGTAGGGTAAGGGTATGATATATCATACTATATGCAGTGCTGCTTTAATATAGGACTTCGGTCCGAGTTATATACTGTGACGACCCGAGCTATATAGTACTTCGGTCCGAGTTATATAGGGCAATCGCCCGAGTTATATAGGACTCCGGTCCGAGGGCTTCGGCCACAGATTCCACAAGGCTTGGTCCGCAATTTTTTTGGGCCACAGCCATAGAATATATATACAGTTGTTTCAATTAGTTCCTTACCATACATTAGTCTACCAAATTACCTTGTGGAGCGAACTGATAAAATGATAATAACTGAATATATGACATGTATGGATTATTTTTACTGTGATATTATTTTTCAATACGACTCATTGCTTTTAAAAATGCATTATGCTTTTATTATTTATTTTCCGTAATTAGTTAAAGTACCCACTAAGCAATGCTTAGCGAGGTTAGTTTCTTCTAAACTCATAGGCTATTAGCAAGGAGCCAGTAGTTAGCAGATGAGTCCTGCGATCTGTCGGCCATCAACAAACTTAGGTGGTGCTCTTCATTTTGTATTTTGGTATTAGAAACTGGCATGTACTTATTTGAATAATACAAAGAGATAACTTGATGTAGCATGTAAATCTAGTAATGTATAATAACTGTATGGTTTTAAATTGGGTTAGGTTGTGAATATAGAAGTGTGAATTCTTCTTGCAGGATTGTAGTTGAGGTTATAAGGGTGGATTATTGGGAGTGTGCTTGAGTTGAATTGTGAAACAAAATGTTTTTCAAAAATAAGAAAAATCAGTTTTGTCGACACTTGGGACCTAGAATTTTAAGGTAGACTCCGTCAAAATTTTTGGAAAATTTTTATAAGGAACATTAAGTAAGCTGACATAGCCAGAGCTCGTATCCCGATGTAGCATTCCTCCTCGGCTTATTCATAGGTCGGGAATGGGTGTTACACCAAGTATCCAATCTGGGTCCAAGTACCCAAATCCAATTCAGTCTCGGGCCCAAGTACCGAAATTAAATTTAATCTCGGGTCCAAGTATCTAGTCTCTGGTCTAAGTATACAAATCAAATTCAGTCTCGGGTCCAAGTACCCAAATCAAATTCAGTCTTAGATTCATATACCCAGTCTCGGGTTCAAGTACCCAGTCTCGAGTCTAACTACCCAAATCAAATCCAAGTACCCATCCTCATCCAAAATCTGCTCAAAGTCATATTGCTTTTCACTCTCTTCTACTGAAAGTCTCAAATCATTCAAGCTGGGGGCAAACTGTAGACCCTTAATTTTTGACCCAGTCCAGTCCGATATTTTTAAATAGTCCAAAATAATTTTTGTGGTATTTTAATATTTATTATTTATTTTAAGAAAATAATATTTATTTTAATAAAATTTACTACTTATAATATTTATTTTTAATAATGAAAATAGAAAAAATAATAAAAAGGATAAAAAATAAATAATCTACGATGGAAAAATCAGCGACGACAGAATTGACGATGAATTGGCTTAAGCCAATTCGTCGCAGGCCTCGTAGGGCTCAGGCCAATCCTCGCCAGCCTGATTGTAGATCCTTAATTTTTTACCCAATCTAATCCAATATGCTTTATTTAGTCTAAAATAATTTTTGTTGTCTAATTGGTCCAAAATAATTTTAATTAAATAGTTTTTGCTTTATTATCTAATATTTATTAATAAAAATAAAAATAAAAATAAAAATCGGAGTCGGAAAAAAATCGACAGCGAAAAACAGTCGCACGGGCCCGAGGGAGCTTTGCCCCGCAGGATTCCTTCACCAGCAGGAATTTCCTGCGGGCAAGCTATTTCGCCCGCAGGAATTTCCTGCGGGCAGCGCGCCCGCAGGCCCGATCGTTCGCTTGCATGCGGGCTGGCATGTCCACTGCAGGCTGGCACGCCTACTAGCCCGCTGCCACAGTTTTTGCCAGCGCAAATTTTTTTTTTACCCAAATTTTTGAAACCTAATCCAATTAGGTTTTAATTTCTTTTTTTATTAATATTAATTGCCGTATGTAATTAGGAATAAATAACCTAAAAACCATTATAAATTAGGACCAATAGAACCAAATTAGAGGGGGAAAATTTTTCACAGTGAGCTTGGGATTGGAAACCAAATCAAGGAAGGAAAAACAATAATTCAATTCAATTGATTTTTAACGGAGTAGCAGCACGAATTAAGCATTTCAAAGGCAACAAAGTCTTGTCTTTAGAGCTAGTTCATCCAAGAAGAATTATTTTTGGAAGAATCAACAAAAGAAGGTAAGTGATTTTCCTTAATTGGTTTATGTTACACAATAGCTAAATTATGGAATTAGGGTTTCTTTAAATCAAAAACTTTAGAACTTTAGTTTAATTCTTCCAAAGTTAAAACACTAAAACGTGACCTTCTTTTCTAAAAAGACTTAAAATTGTTATTTTTTCTTCTTAAAAACCTTGAAACTTTAATTGAACATATTTTTCTACAAAACCAAAATCGAATTCTGTTTCTTTCAAATTTTTAAAGTAGGTTCTATTTCATTCAAAAAACCTTAAAAAACATCTTTTCTACTTATAAAAACTTCAATTCATTTGTTTAAATTCACAAAACTTCATAGAATATCAAGTTGATTTCTAAAACCCTAAAAATTCTTCATTACCCGAGACCCAAATTTCAAAACCCTAAAATCCAAAATTTAACTTTTAAACCTAAAATAATGAACCCTAATCCTTTTAAAACCTTAAACCCTAATTTTTATGAACCCTAATCCTTTTAAAACATTAAAAAACATAAAAACATAAAAACTCAAAAATTGCACAGTAACTTAAAATTCAATAACCAAAAATCACAAATTAAAGTATTTTAAGGTATTTAAAATCCTAGTTTCATGATTTCATCATTCAAACCTTAATATGTTTAATAAAAAAGTCTTACCAATCTTTTAAAACATAAAACCCTAATCTATTTTAATTCCATAAAAAATCACAGTAGCTATAATTGAACTTTTATTTGCTTTATTCAATTCCATATTTACTTATACCTTGATTTATCTCTTATGCTTTAATCTATTTAATTTCAATACTTGATTTATTTAATTTATCATGGATGGATGTTTATTTTATTGATATTTAAATACTTTTGATGAATGATTTATTTATGGATGATTATTTACTTTTATCAATTAATTTAGACTTCCAAAAGTTGTAAGAGGTATGTTTCCACTTGATGGGTACCTCATTAGTTAAATATCATGTAATTTAATTTACTTTTCTATTTTAGAACTTATGTGAAGGGCATGTTTCTACCTTTTGGTGGGTGTCCTATCTAGGCATGTGATGTAAGGACATGTTTCCATCCTTGGATGGGTGTCCATTTATTTATTTTATTTTGTTTGGACATTGCTTTGATTTTAATATAATGATGCTTTCTTTTTATTGTGTGTAGTATGGATAATATTGTTATATTTAAGAATTTTATAATATTAAGACCTATAAAGGAGGCCGGTTCCAATGAACCGGGCGTTGTGGGGGTGCTGGGCCATTTCTCACCTTGCCCACAAGTACCCAACTTTCCAAACCCATTAAGGGGTTGGGGATTCCTTAGGAATCAAGTCATCCATCCCTTTCTTTTTCCCGGACCGTCCGGGTGGCGACTCCATTTTCTCCGGACTTAGGTCCGTGTTCTCTAAGGCCCCGAGCCTAAACAGTGCCGAAGTCGCAAGAACCATTCCACCGGGAGTGGGGGCGAAAATCCCCGCTCACAGTGGCGACTCCACTGGGGATAAGAGAAGTTGATTCCGTTGGTCTTTATATTATTCTATTCTTTCTTATAATGATATTATCCATTGCATCATATTAGATTGCATTATGTGCGTGAGTTAGGATGCCCGTGTTACCCGTGTTGTGTTATGTAAGGGATACCATACTTTCACTCAAGGTATGGAGATCGAGCATGGCATAACCACTCATAGCCTCATACCATTTGGTATATACTTGCTATGGGAACCTAAGCCTTTTAACCCAAAGACTAAAGCTCATGTAATTGGCCTAGTTACTTTCCTTAGGTTTTACCCCAAATGCATGTTGTTTGACTATGGTTAGTGTATCTTAGTCTAAATCATGGCCTATTTGGTTTGTTCTTTTTCTAATATGACCCAAGTACATTTGCAAGCTCAAAATAAATTTTTTTCTTTAAAATCCAAAAGACCAAAACTATTTTCAAAACTTTTTAAGATGGTCTTTTGACATAAGACTTTTCTAAAAATAAATCAAAAATCCTTTGGCTCATGGCCCAAATACTAAGCCCAAAATCCATTTTTCTAAAATCTTTTACAATGGGCTTAGAAACAAAACTATTTTCATCCAACATTTTCTTACAAAGAGCTTGCAAAAATATTTAGGTCAATTATGAAATACCAAAAATCAATTGTGGGCCTAGTTTACACTAAGAATAAATTAACTATGGGCTTGTTTTTGGCATGAACCACTAGTTACCTCTTTTCAAGTGAGAAATCTATTTATAATAAGCCTCTTAATTTTGTTTTAATCCAACATAGCATAAAAGCTACTTTAGTTGGTTGAATGGATTAAAACCTAATTAATGGGAATTATCATGGATTGATTCCAGGATATAACTATTGGTTGAAACGTCCGAGGGAATTATTCGAAAGCAAGGTACCCCATATTGGTATTTTGGTTAACCATATACCTAGGAAAAGAGACTCGCCATTCATGTGTGGATGTTATAATGTTGGAAGGAACGTCCTAATTTGTCCTTGTTTGTCTATTGTTTGTGCATACATGCATACATGCATACATTTGCATCTCATATCATTGATCCTCTCTGGCTCACAGCCCTAGATTACGATAGTTCTAAAGCTTACAACAATCCAACCTACACCGGAGATGAAGCATCAAGCAACGACTCAATCACTTGCTCACCAAAAATAATGGAGCCCGAACAAATTCAAAGGATGGTGGATGAAGCCCTCAATGCCAAGATGGAAGAAATCAAAGAGGCCCTAGCTGAGACCATGAAGAACCAATTGACTGCAATCTTAGAAAACCATGCCGAGGCATCTGCTAGCACTAAGAAACTAAAGGACAAAGGGAAGACTAAAATTAATGAGGTAGCTTTTGGTGATGAAAATGTGGTCATTGATGATGATGATGATTGGGCTCAATGCTACCAAGAAGTTCAAGAAAAGAAGAAAGAACCAAAGGCTGTCGAGAAGGCAACTATTGAAAAGACCGAGACATATGATGTTGAAAAGATGATTGCTGATTTAGAAAAGAAATTTGAGAAAAAGCTGAAAACTGAAGAAATGTCCGAAGTTGACAAATTATTTGAGCTAGATGAAGAGGTCCCATACAAGTTCAAGATGCCATCTTTTGCAAAGTATAATGGCATTGGAAATCCTCATCTCCACGTGAAGCAATATATCACTGCCATGCAATCTACCCGAGCTACTAAGGCTCAAACCCTAAGGTACTTCATGCTCTCATTGGACCCTGTTGTCCAAAATTGGTTCAATACCTTAGATGATGGAACACAAAAGAGCTGGTACCTACTTTACAAAGCCTTTATCCAACAATATAGATTTAATGTTGAATTGGAAGTTACCTTGATGGAAGTAGAATCCATTAGGCAAAGGCCGAATGAGAATTTTGTAGACTATGTCAAGAGATGGAGAAACAAGGTTGCTTTACTCAAGAAGAGGCCCGATGAATCCGATCAAATAAGGATGATTGTGAGAGGGGTGTTACCTAGTCTTCGTGAGAGGATGTCTCATACACTCATCCGTGATTTCAAAGACCTTCTTCAAGCTGGTTTGCAAATTGAAGAATGGGACAGGGAGAAGAGACGATTTGCAACAAAAAGGAACGAGAAAGGGAGCTATCAACCAAGTAGCCAAAGCATGCAAAAGGTCGTCGGTGTTAATGCTATTAACCAAGGAACAAGAAGGCAATTTTGGGAATTGGGAAAACTGATGTCCTGGGTTCTCAACAAGCTTCAAAGAAAGGGATTGCTACAACCCTTAAATCCTCATCCTTTGCCTAATCCTCTCCCGCCTAATTTTGACACCAATGCATTTTGTCAATTTCACCAAATGCAAGGACATGACACGGATAGATGTGTAAGATTAAGACATGAGATCCAAAACTTAATTGATAATGGGAAGCTACCCGAGCCCAACAAGCCAAATACCAAAGACAACCCATTGCCAAAGTTCAATAGAGTACCACCACCAGCAACCTTCATGATTAGAGGAGGCTTGCATGAGGATTTTGTCATGTCTTCTATTCAAGATGTGGCAGGAGAAACAATCAAAGAAGAAGAGGAATTTAATGAAGTTAAACAAGCTATGATTGGTAGAGAAATAACAATTTGTGTGGTCAATAGGTTTTGGGATTCAAGTGACAGTGATGATGATATTATACCTAAGAAGGAGGAGTGGACTTGGTCCGAGCCCGAAGGAGATGAGGTCATGAATACTAGATTCGGTAAGCCTTATATAAGACCACCACCTAAGGAGGTAGAAACTAATAAGGGGAAGGAAGTTGAAATAGAAGAAGATGATGTTGTACTCAAGCAATTAAAAAGAACCCAAGCAAGTGTTAGCATTTGGGACCTGTTAGCTACTTCTAAAAAGCACCGAGAAACTATGGCCAAAGCCTTGGCTAGCACGCCGATTTCTACCTCCACGACAATGGAGGAGTTGATCAATTTCATAAAAATTGGGGAAGTAATGAAATGTGAAGAGGTTCAAGAGAAGAGCGAAGTTAGTATGGGAGCAGTTTCTTTTTCCAATGCGGACTTACCAGAGGAAGGGAGAGACCACATTCGCCCTCTCTTTATCAAAATAGAAGTCAAGGGGAAGAGGACTCCTTGTGTAATGGTCGATGATGGGTCCGCCATAAATGTTTGTCCACTTAAGATACTACCAAAGCTAGCCATGTCAACAAGAGATTTAAACCCAACCGAGGTTACAATTCGTGTTTATTACAACACTAAGAGGCATGCCGAAGGGACTTTCAAAGAGGCCATCAAGGTTGGTCCAATTGAATCTATTGTTGAGTTTGTTGTTTTAGACATACCAGTTACCTTTGCCTTACTCTTGGGGCGACCATGGTTTCATCCTCTTGGTGGAGTTCCTTCCACCCTTCATCAAAAGATCAAATTTCCCAATGGAAATGAGACAGTGGTCATTGAAGCTGAAGATAATGAGATTGTTAATGCCCTAATGGTTGAAAGGCCTCTCAACGGTTTTCAAGTGGTTGCAATTTCTGATGATGAAGTAGTGGACTCCAAAGTCTTGAATATGATGAAGAACATGAACTACCTTCCCGGAGCTGGTCTTGGAAAGGGTAAGGTCGGTTTGACAAAGTTGCCAGATTTTAGAACTCAAACATCCAAGAAGGGGTTAGGATATGATGAAGATGACAATGTTCAGCCAAAGAAGAGTGAGAAGATGAGCTTCCCACCACTTGAAGAGATCTTTGTCAAAGCTCCAGATATGGGACCACTCCAAGGAAAGCCTGAGCCAATCATGTTCATGGGTAAGTTAATCCCTGGTTTTGAAATTTTTGCAGATGTTGCTGTGCTAGTGGAGCAATTGAAGAAAGAGCTCACCCTGTCAATCAACAAAGAGAAGAATGAAGCTGCCCTGAAAGCCGAGAAGACTCCAGAAATGATTGTTGCCCTGGTTGAATAAAAGTTTGAAGACATCCTGCTTTATGATTTTGAGAACAATGATTTTGATTTTGATTTTAATTTGTCTGCTTTGTATGAGGATGATGATGTTTTCTTTTCCAAAATGAATGCAGTAAAGTCTGATTTTGCTTACTTGTGTGATGTTTCTCCTAATGGTTGCATACTTTCAAATAGCAGTTACATGAGCATCTTTAATATTAATTCTGTTAACACACAATCATTAAATTTGGAAAAAATTGAAAATCCTAAAAACATTAGCATAGCATCCGACCTTACTCCTGATGAGAGAGAGAGATTTGAAAAAATATTTTAAAAAAAATGAAGAAGTGTTTGCTTGGTCTTATGAGGATATGCCTGGGATAGATCGAGACATAGCCGAGCATCATATTCCTACTTACACTCACATTAAACCTGTCAAACAAAAGCTTAGGCGACTAAGACCTGAGTGGGCTGAATTGGTTAAAGAAGAGGTCACTAAGCAAATACAAGTGAAGTTATTTGAAGTGATAGAATACCCAGAGTGGCTAGCCAACATAGTACCTGTGCCAAAGAAAGATGGGAGGATAAGGGTCTGCATGGACTATAGAGATTTAAACAAGGCTTCCCCTAAGGATGATTTTCCTTTACCTCATATAGATGTACTCATTGATAGTGCAACCTCTAGCGTACTACACTCATTTGTGGATGGATTTTCCAGATACAATCAAGTGTTAATGGCCCAAGAGGATAAAGCCAAAACTGCCTTCACTACTACATGGGGTATATTTTGTTATAGCGTGATGCCTTTCGGCTTAAAGAATGCTGGAGCAACTTACCAAAGGATGGCCACCACATTATTTCATGACATGATGCACAAAGAAGTTGAAGTATATGTTGATGATATGATGGTTAAGTCAGATACAAGGGAGCAACACTTCCAAAATTTAGAATTATTCTTTGATAGAGCTTTGAAGTATAAGCTAAGATTAAACCCGAAGAAGTGTGTATTTGGTGTTACCTCAGGTAAATTGTTGGGACATGTAATTGGCCCGAATGGCATCGAAATAGATCCTGAAAAAGTCAAAGCAATCAGGGATATGCCGGCCCCTAAGACGGAGAGAGAAGTTCGGGGATTCATTGGTAAACTACAGTACATTAGTAGATTTATAGCAAAGCTCACAACAATCTATGAGCCTATCTTCAAGTTGATTAGGAAGAATCAGTCGGTCGTATGGAACGAAGAATGTCAAAAGGGCTTTAATCGAATAAAAGAGTATTTGTTGAATCCACCTATTTTGAAACCACCTAAACCCGGCAAACCTCTATTACTATATTTAGCAATAGAAGAAGAGTCGATAGGAGCCATGCTAGCCCAAGCAGATGAGTCGGGGATTGAGCATGCCGTTTACTACTTAAGTAGAAAGCTCCTACCTTATGAAATTAAGTATAGTATTATTAAAAAGACATGCATAACCGTGGTTTGGTCTTCTAAGAAGTTGTGGCATTACTTTCAATCATATAGTGTGCAAGCAATTTCCAGGTTAGATCCAATGAAATACTTAAGGGAGACACCCTCTTTAATTGGGAAATATGGTCGATGGTTGATAATATTAGAAGAATTTGAGATCGAGTATGTAACCAGAAAAACAATCAAAGGTAGAGCGGTAGCAGAATTTCTGGCTCAACAACCATTACCAGAAAGTGAAGAGGTAATCTTGGAATTTCTAGATGAACATTTAGAAGCAATTGAAGTACAAGGGTGAAAAATGTATTTTGATGGAGCAGCAAATAGGAAAGGAGCAGGTTTGGGAGTTATACTAGAATCGCCCGAAGGGGAACTCATCCCTTTAGCCAAAAAGTTGAAATTTAGGGCAACCAATAATATGGTGGAGTACGAAGCTTGTATTTTCGGTTTGAAAACCCTAATGATTATGAAGGTAGATAAGGTGGAAGTTTATGGTGATTCGTTGTTAGTAGTATCCCAAGTAAATGGAGAGTGGGAGTTGAAAGAAGAAAAATTGAAACCATACCATCATTACCTGACCATGATAAAGAAGAATTTTAAGGAGTGTAGGTTTATACACTTGTCAAGAGAAGAAAATCAGATGGCTGATGCCCTAGCCACATTGGCTTCTGTATGGAAAAATCCTGTTAGCTTATTCCTTAAGCCTCTGGTCTTGACTAGTTCATCAACTCCTTGCTATGAATATGAAGCAATCATGGAAATTGATACAAACCATGATGCATGGTATGATACCATAAGGAGATTTTTGGAGGAAAGAGAATACCCGCCGGGGCAACAAAGAAAGAGAGAAGGGCCGTAA
Source organism: Garcia nutans (assembly GCA_947685225.1). Lineage (NCBI taxonomy): Eukaryota > Viridiplantae > Streptophyta > Magnoliopsida > Malpighiales > Euphorbiaceae > Garcia > Garcia nutans. Next base: position 29,820,256 of record CANTUV010000011.1, on the reverse strand, counting down.
GGCGGTGGTCATACACCACATTCCATGGAGAGTTATATCGAAGATGGCCCGATGGGTTGCATTTGAGATGTTTAAGAAAGCCCGAAGTGGAGCGCATCATGTCAGAAATACATGCGGGAAGTTGCGGCCCGCACATGAGTGGTTTGGCCCTAGTTAAGAAGATTGTTCGACAAGGTTACTATTGGTTGACCATGGAGAGAGACTGTATTGAGTTTGTCAAGAAGTGCCAACAATGTCAGATGTACGGTAACTTGAATTATATGCCTCCTAAAGAATTGCATTCAATGTCTTCACCCTGGCCCTTTGCCACCTAGGGTATCGACATTATAGGAGAGATACATCCGACAGCTTCAAACGGACACCGTTTTATTGTGGTAGCAGTTGATTATTTTTCAAAGTGGGTCGAAGCCGAATCCTTCAACAAGCTGGGTGCAAGTCAAATGGCTAGGTTTATCGAAAAGAATCTCATCTGCAGATATGGGGTCCCGCACAATGTGATATCAGACAATGGGGTACAGTTTCAAGGAGCAGTTAAGGATTTATTCTCCAAGTACCAAATCCATCATCACCGATCCTCTCCTTATAGACCAAAGGCTAATGGTGCAGTGGAAGCAACAAATAAGACAATTAAGCAAATTCTGTCCAAGATGACCAAGACTTATAGGGACTGGTCAGAAAAGCTTCCCTTTGCTTTATGGGGATATAGGACGAGTGTGCGAACACCTACTAGAATGACACTGTTCTCTTTGGTTTATGGGATGGAAGCAGTATTGCCAATTGAGATTGAGATCAAGTCATTGAGAGTAGTTTTGGAAGCGGAGCTGCCTGAAACGGAATGGGTAGCAAGCAAATACACTCAGTTACCTCTATTAGAAGAGAGAAGGCTAAAAGCACTATATCATCACCAACTGTATCAAAAGAAGATAGCTCGGGCCTACAATAGAAGGGTCAAAATTCAAAGATTCAGGGTTGGGGATTTGGTATTGAAGCAATGTAAGCCTAATGTATCTGATCCAAGAGGGAAGTTCAGACCTAGTCGGGAAGGACCATATGTCGTGAAACAAGTCATGAGCAAAGGTGCGGTAAAGTTATCAGACATGGATGAAAATGAATTTAGTGAACCAGTAAACATTGACAGGTTGAAGAGGTTTTATGTATGAAAAATGAAAAAGAAAGAGCTTGCTAGGTTGAAAACCCAAAAGGGCATCCTAGGCAAAAGTTAGAGCAGTCCGCTAGTTCCGAAAACCTGAAAGGGCGGGCTAGGCAACAATTAGGGCTAATGAGAGAAAATCATCAATTAGAAAACCCGAAAAGGCTGATTGGCAACAGGAGTAATCTTGTGTATGCAGGCTTTATGTTTAGTTGTTCCCTAATTTAATAAAACAGAATTAATGGTTAAATTGCTCTTTGTGCACTGTTATGAGTATATGACCAGACATGGATGAAATAAATAATCATAATTGCAAAAGGTGATGACAAATTATAAATGGAAAAGAAGCATCTGTTATTACTTTAGTTATTTTTTCATTTTAACAAAACACTTTCTAAATTGACAAATGTAAAATCTATGGCAGTCGATAAGTGTAACGTGCAGGCCAGCTTTGCCTCAGTCGGTCCAAGTAGGCTTCAGTCAAGCAAGGCATGTCTAGGTCAGGAACAAAGTCAGAATCATGAGGCTCAGCTCCATACTGACGCCCAAGTCGGTGAGGATCATAGCATGTACCTTGACGAAGTGCAGAGAGAGGAACGTACATCAAGTATGTCCGCATGGTAATATGAGAAATATTCCACCAAGGTACCAACCAACGAATATTGACTTTGGAGCGTGAGTGGATCCAGTCAACCCAATCAGCATATAAAGAAGCAGGATGGAGCAGCTTCCTAGCATAATGATGACGTGGCAGGTATCTGGAAAAATCCATGGAGGGAGTATCAAGCAAACAAAGACGCTCCTGAAGCCAAATCTGTGAAGAAAGAATTTTAAAAAAAAAAGGAAGAGGTCTGCTAAGTTGAAAACCCGCAAGGGCAGCTTAGGCAAAAATTAGGATAGCTCGCTAGTTCTGAAAACCCGTATGGGCAGACTAAGCAAAAGTTAGAGCGATAAAAAAAAAACCTAAATTGAAAACCCAGAAGGGCAGTTTAGGTAATTACCTGAAGCAGCAATGGGCTCCCAGTCAGTCTCTTTGACAATCCTGATTTAAATTGGTCTAATCCAACTAAGGTCTCGGCTAAGATCACAGGTACCGGCGACAAGCCTCCTTCCATTTGATCCATGATGTCCAATACTCGTGGGTCAATATCGCCGTCAGAAGAAACAAGTAAGAATTGGCCGAGCAGGCAAAGACAAAGCATACGTCCCCAGGCCTTAGTAGGAGCCAAATGAGAAAGACAAAAGTCAATCAAAGGAGCAAGTAGAATTTTTTCACCTCCATCAACCGAAGAATCTCGAATTTCGGAATTTGAAATAACATCTGCATCTTCTGTTGAGTTTTGGAAATCAATGTGGGTAACGCCATTCGTTGATTATTGGGATGTCCAAGGATGGCCTCAAATTCTTCAATCAAGGGACACATTTCAAAGCCATTAATTCTAAATACCCTAGAATCCGTATCCCACATGGAAGCCACGGCATGTAAGAAAGAGTGGTCCAATTTGACATTTTGAAAGCATTTTAAAACATCAAGCTTGGAACATGAAATTTGCTTCCAATGGTTGGCATCCATATTCTTAAATAGAATTTTTATTTTCTTTAAATGGTGCTTGGTCATGGTTTATGAATAAAGGGAAACTAAAATTGCTAAAGGAAGTCTTCACGTTGAAGAAGAGAGATTTTTGGTTTATGAATTGAAATATGACATGCAAGGTGATTTATATAGAAGAAGATAAACCTTTTCCAAAAGTGAAATGGAAAAGATGATGGGAAAGGATAAGACCATATGGCATAAGGAAAGGAAGTGGTAATGGATTTCCTTTACCATATTAAATTTGGTTTAACAAAATAAGTGGATATTAATTATGATGTATTATATATATAAAAAATAAAAACAATTTTGGCAGTACCAAAAAAAAATGGCAGTAGCGGAAAAAAAAAAAGAGAGGAGAGAAGAGAAAAAGAGAGCATATTTTTCATTATTGTATAATTGCTATAATGTTTACATGTCACTAAGAGGGTGGTGGTAGGTCACCAAATAAAGACTTGAAAAAGTCATCGCCTATTGGAGTAAGGGGCAAACTACTCATCCCGGGATCATCCAAAGCAAAAGCACTAAAATCCCTATTGCCTTGGAGTTCTAATTTGTCATGGTCCTCATCAGAAGCAGACGAAAGGATCTCATGGTCATCAGCTTGGGGGCCTCTCGATGAAGAAGCACCGGGATCCCTCATTCCTTGAAATCGGAAGTCACGAAAATTTTGTTCGGATTGATGATATAAATTTTCAAAATGAGAAGCCTGCTGAAAACATGCAGCTAACTCTTCTTGAAGCTTCTTGTTTTGTTCTTCGAGCATCCACTATGAGCCAAGAAGGAAAAGGTAAGAGCATACATAATCATGCATACATATAGCATAAACTATTATGAAATAAGGAACTTACCAGGTAATTCATATCAATACTCTACGGATGAGATGGCATATCCGGCAGGCTAGAATGAGCAAACGAAGGGGGAGTAAAAGAAGATCCAGCCTCATGATCAAACAAGCCAATAAACTGCAACAACCATTAAAGAATAAAAGAAAGAAAAGCAGTTGCAATAGAAAAGTGGTAAAAGTTTTACCTGAGAAGTATTGGTCCCGAGAAGAGGAACAGACTCTCCTGCATCTCCGTGATGTCCCTCCTCATCTCTACCCTCATTTCCATCAGAAATCTCCCGCACACCGACAGGAGATACATCAAAGTGCAAGAGTCTCATTTGAATAAAATGAGCATAAAATGGACCCGGTAAATCGAGAAATAACTCGGCATTAAAACCATATCGGGCTGACCACCAAGCATCCTCCAGCATCGACATAATATTTAAAGTGTATTCTGGGATTTGCATCGGGAACCTCCGCTGCTCTAGGCCAAGAAACCATTCGTAAACTCTCTACCCGAGAAACCAGCCGCTAGAAACTGGGCCAGTAATAATTTGCCGAGAATATTGAAAAGACAGTGCAGCCGTCATCAAAGGAGACTAATTTGCTCGCTCTTCTAGATTCCACCAGGCCAAATTCACCTGCAGGATAACATAAGGTAAGCAAAACTTTTGCAAAACATTTAAAGCATACTAATGTTATTTTACCTTATCCCAGGTTAATCGGCTCAACACAAAGCGATGAGTATGCACATGATGAGAGCCGGGAATGTTCACACGATCGGACAACCAGAAATTTAATCTCGGATACCCAATTCTCTCTCGAGAAATGCCGGGTACTCTCACGAGGTTGTGTTCATATGCCCATATCTACAATAACAACAAAGATCACAAGAGAAAAAAGGGAAAAGACATTGGTGGAAGAAAGAATACCTCGACAACCGCCATCAAGCCGACAAAAGAATTCTTGTTTCGACAAAGCTTATGAAGGCCATGATAAAGACATGCGAGACCAGCTTCACCCCAGCCGGAAGATGGTACCATCCTGAGATAAGAAAGGGCACTTAACACTAATAAGTGAATGGATGATTCACTGCTGCCAAAGATGGTTGATCCGAGCAGATATAACAAAAATCCTCGAGCATACTGTTCGGCCCTGTTTTTGCCAATCCGACCTTTATAGTTAATCCAATAACTGCGAATCGGCTCAATTTTTATCTTAAAAGGTCCTTTATATGACGGTTCCATACCAATTAATTCCTGAACTTCTTCAAAGGTTAAAATTTCATTGGTTAGAGGAACCAGAACACCATCATATCGAAGGCCGGTTATGGCAGTAAAATCGACCGGACCAATTGTCATCTCCCCAATGGGCAAGTGAAAGTGTGAGTTGTATCCAACCATCGCTCTGCTAGTGCCTGGACCACGCTTCGGTCTATTTGATATTCTTCGGACGGCAATTGTAAGACAAACTGCTCAAAGTCGCAATCTCGGATAATCCGCCTTACCCGAGAAGGCACTACATCATACCATTGTCGGGCTTTGTAAATACACCCTCCAGCCCGAACGACACAACGATCATGCTAACACAGACCCAGGTAAGTTAATACCAGGTAAGTACGCGTTATTCAATCTTTTTAAATTAATTTATTTTTCATAATAATAATAAATAATAATAATAAGTAAAAAAAATTACCTCGCTCTTTTGATTGGAACTGCAATGAAGCGGCATCCCGGCCAGTATATCTAGATTTTTGTCTTCATAATACCGAATAAACTCCAATAATTCGGCATTAGAATGAGTCCGCGACCTCGAAGCATGCATTGTTTTTGAAAAATATGTGTTGAAATTGAAAAGAAATTTGAAAGGATTACAAAATTGAAATTGAAATTTTGAAATTTTATGGAGAATTGATGGCCTTTTATAAAGGAACGGTAAGCAGATGAAAACAAACTCAAAACTGTAATATCCCAAAATGTACCTTAGAAGTATGAATATAATTGTTGTTTGATTTGAATTATATGCATATGCTCATTTGAAAGAGAAAAGGATTTAAAAAGGAAATGTATATGTTGTGTATATGCTAATATAACTAACATATATTTAAGTCAATTGAGTGGTCAAGGGAAGAAGATATTTTCATTTGGGATTTGTGAAATTACTAAAAAGGGGCAAGTGTGTTTAAGGAAGTTAAAATTAATTTGAAGAGGGTAATAAGGTAATTGCTTAGGTTGAAACACTTGGTGGAGATTAAAAGAAAGTTTGACTTTGTTTCTTGTGGTTCATCTTTTCTTTTCCTTTGTGTGTGGCCGGCTCCTCCATAGACAAGAGAAAGCAAGAGAGCAAAAGAGGATCTTGATGTTCTATGCTCAAATTGAAGGAAGATCTAAGTGATCAAGTTGGTGATTCAAGAAGTTTTATAACTTTGGTAAGTCCTCTTTTGATTTCTTTGTTTATTTGAAGTCTTGATTGAGTTTGATAGATTTTTAAGAGTGTGTTGGTTGATTCTAATATGTTTAAGAGTGTTTGATGGATTTGATTATGGATTTTATAGATGGATTGAAGAAAAGAGTAAGTTGATTGGAAGAGATGGTGTTGTGTTTGTGCTTAGGGTTTGAGATGTTGTTTGTGATTGGTGTTTGATGTGTGTTTTGGTTTGTTTTGGTGTTGTTGCAAGTTTGAGATGGTTTTTGGGTATGTTTTGTTAAGTTTGTTTGAAGAGGATGTTGGTGAAAAGAAGTGTTTTGTTGGGGGTTTTGGTTGTTTTGGCAAGATTCTGGATTTTTGGTCTGACACGCCCGGGAGCACGTCCAGATTCTTAGGCGTGTCAATTGTGTTGGAGGCAGTAGGAGTTGCACGCCCAGTGACACGCCCGTGGTTCTGAGCGTGTAAAAGCTACTGTGTTGTGGAGTTAGGGCACGGTCAGGGACACGCCCGTGTGGGTGAGCGTGTCATGTTTAGGGTTTGCCCTAGTTAACTCTTAAATTGTTTATCTCTTGTGGATCCCTAAGCGAGTGTATGTTATTATTTTTGGATTAGGGCTTGAAGAAGGTGATTGATCATTGATCTAAGAAGTAAAAGAATCTTGGTCAAGGAAGTGGTTAGAGTTGTGTAAATTGTTGTTGAGGTAAGTACAAACCTTGCATTATTGCATACATTCATTTAATATAACATTATTAACATATATGAATAATGTTATGTTTGGCACATTGTGAAATGTATTATATGTATAATGTGAAATGAGATAATTGAGGCATGTGTATATATATATATATGATTATGTTCAAAGTCATTGATTATGGATATGTGAAAGATGATGTATTGTATTGTGAATTGAGACATGATGATTCAAATGTGCTGAGAAGCCATTGTGAGTGGCTATAAATTGTTGACGCATGATTGCCTATTTGATATTGAGATACAAATTGATAAAGAGATTAATGATAATTGTATGTTTAATATGTTATTCAGTTTCAGAGTTCTGGATTTAGGTGGCATGCCTATGAAATTATGAAAGGTAACAGTCTTGCCGGGTTGAGGATCTCCTCAATTTTGATGAGTTGATGGTCCAAGAGACTGGGTCTGTTATACTATCCATGGATAGAGATATCTATATGTTGCCTACGGGCTTGATTATTGTGATTATGAACCAAAGCAGTAACTCTGAATTCTGAATATCGTATTAAATACTTGTTGGGCCCATAGGTGTCTATGTTATATGGATGTTATGAATGATGTTGTAATGTCATGAGATAAAGTAATGAAGTGTTAGTATTACCTAAATGATGAAATGTAATATCTATGAAATATTGTATATTGAGTATGATCTTTATTGTTTGAATGTATATCATTGATATTGATATAATATAATGGCATTATGGTTTGTACTACTGAGTTGTTAGCTCAGCGCGATTATGATTCATCGCGCAGGTGATAGAGGTGATAGAGGTGATAGAGTTGAGGCGGAGGTTTCCTCTAGACATAGTTGAGTTGTTTTGATTGTGAAGAATTGGATTAAAGCTTAAAGATCAGAGAGTCAAGCTGCCAATCATGTATATATTTCATATTTTGTAATTTTTGAGTTTCAATGTATTTGTATTTGTAAATTTTAAATGAAACTTCCGTTGCGTATTAAAGAAACGTTTTGATTTATTGTGCCTTAAAATTTTCATTTTTCTTTATTTGGTATTTCATGAATTTTTATTTCACTTCAAGTGTGATTTGTGTAATTGTAAGGTATGTCATTTCTATATTCGGTATACATATGATACGATCGTTTAAGCATGCTTTGTACGTATATGGGATATAGGGGTGTTACATTTATTTTGGTATCAGAGCTTAGGTTTGAGATTCTCAACCTAGGTCAAGTGTAAGAAAAAGAATGTTTTGATTTTAAAAAGTGGATTTTTGAATAATATACATGTTGGTATTGGCAGTCTCTGATCTTTAATGAGAGGTATTTTGTGATGTTTGCAGATATAGGTTGTGATGGATTCTCATTTGCGTCAGTCAGTTGAGGGTAGTGCGGAGAGTGTTGCTCCTGATGAGGGAGCTAGAGTGGATAGCGCTGGAGAGGCACCTGCTTCTGTGTCGGGGCTCCCAGCTGGTGAGGAGGTTTCACTAGTTTGGCTTAGGCATGTGGTAGAAGCTTTGAGGCAAGCACCATTGCAACCACCGCCGCCACCCCCACAGCCTTTGGTATCAGTGAGGCACTATGACAAATTACGGAAGTATGGAGCAGAAGATTTCTTGGGTACTACTGATCCAGTTGTAGCTGAGCAGTGGCTAGATAAGGTACAAAGAATCTTCATTCAGTTGCAAGCCACCTCAGAGGAAAATTTTGATTATGCCAGATCATTGCTACAGAAGGACGCGTATGATTGGTGGAAGACAGTGCCCCATGCTATGGATGATCCACCTACATTGTCCTATGCTGATTTTCTAAGAGAGTTTGAATGGAAGTATACTCCAAGGGAGTATAAAGATGTGAAGAAAATGGAGTTTTTAAGCTTGAAGCAGGATCACCGGACTGTGACAGAATATGAATTAGAGTTTATCCGGATGAGCCATTATGTTGGGGGTATTATATCTGATGAGATAGATAGATGCAGGAGATTCGAGGAGGGATTGAGGCCCTCTATCATGTGTCTGGTAGCTGGATCTAGATATCATGATTTTTCCCAGCTTGTGGCAGCAGCTAGGAGTGTGGAAAGAGCTCAGAATATTGCAACGGCTGCTTCTGAAGAAGAGATCAGGGTTAGAAGACCCCAGTTTGAGGCAGGGTCTTCATCTGCGAAGAGAGGTAGAGGTAGTTTTGCTCCTAGGTTCAGTAGGAGTCAGAGGCAAGCTGGTAGGTCGGTTCAGTTTTAGAGACAGAGATCGAGACCTATAGCTTCAGTAGCGAGTGCTCCTGTAATATCCTCATTTATGCCCTAGAAGTTTTGCATATTGTTGTTGTTGTTATTGTTGTTGTTATTGTTATATATTGGATTGAATGTATATGATGGGATAAGAAAAGAAATTGGGAGGAGAATGCTTGTGTATATGTGTATTGGGAAAGATTTAGGATTTAGAGAGAATGGTATATGTTGTGTATATGATGATATATATAACATATAATTGGGTCAAAGGAAGAGTCAAAGGAAGGGAGATATTTTTGTGTTAAGTGTGTAATTACATATGAGGGCTCATATGAGACAAAAGTTAGTTATATGATTGAGGGCATTTTGGTATTTGCTTGGATAAGAATACTTGGTGGAGATTAAAAGCAAAAATTGACTTTGTGTCTTCATCATTTTCTTCTTTCTTCATGAAGTGGCCGGCTCTCCATTAACAAAAGGGAATGAAAAGTGTTCTTGAGGCAAGAAGCAAATTGAAGAAGCAATCCAAGGTTTTGACAAAGGATTGGTGGAATTTCTTCTTCTAAAGTAAGTATTCTCTTGTTTTCTTCACTTATTTGGAAGTTGTGTTGAAAGTGAATAAGGGTTTGGTGATTTTGTGATTTGGTGGATTTGAGATGTGTTGTGTTGTGTTTTCAAGTGTTAAATTGATTTTAAGTTCTTAGTTTAATTGGTGGTTGTTGTTGGAAATGGTGGAGATGTTGATTTGGAAGGATGGAGAAGGATGTTGATTTTAGGGTTTTGAGTTGAGATGTGTTTAATTGTTATATTAATGTGTTGTGAAATAATTCTTGTGATGAATATGTGTTTAAAACATTGATTATATTCATTTGAAGTATGTTATATGATGAATATTGTGTTTGAGTGCAATTAGAAGAGAATTGGTTTTGGTTATGGGTGACACGGCCATAGGCATAGAAGAGACACGGGCGTGTTCATCTATTGAGTTGGGCGTGTCAATTGTTTGAATTGGCTACTGTCTCTTTTGTTGTTAGTGACACGGGCGTGTTCCATCAAGTGGCTGGGCGTGTCCATCAAATGGGTTGGGCGTGTCCTACAAATGAATTACATATTGCTTTATACTTTGTTTCTTTTTACATTGTTTTGATTCTTCAAAGGTTCCATTGTTTCTAAACTTAAATATGAACATTATAAACATGTTTCAAACATAAGAATGATCTAATCAAATGAATGTGGAAGATCATAAAGCTATGAATCATATCAATTGTGTTTTGCCCTAATTGCATTGTTGAGATTTAGCAATGTTATGTTATGCACTTTGAATGGTAATGTGTTTCATGAGTAATATATATATGGAAATGTTGTATCAAAGATGAAATGATAATTCAAATAAGACATGATATGAGACAATGCCATTGTGTTTGGCTATGATGAATGATGCTATATGAGATATAATGTGATCATGGATGAGATAAATATACACTTGAATAATGAAGTGTTATATTGTGAAATGAAATGTGAAGCCATTGTTATTGGCTAATGTGATTCAATGGAGATAAATGAGGCATGTTTGCCTAAATGATAATGAGAATTGAGAATGAAATCTAAATGAATTGTGTGGCTAATGTGTTATTCCATTTTCAGAGTTTGTTGTTGGTGGCATGCCTAATAAGTGTAACAATCTCTTGAAGTTAGGTTGGATTGAATCCTTGAAGCCTAATTGAGATGTTACCACCCTTGAAGCTAGGTTGGATTAGTTCTTGAAGCCAAGTTGGGTAGAAGCTTAGCATGCTTTGCTCCCCTTGAAGCTTGGTTGAACTTAACCCTTGAAGCCTAGTTGGGTATATGATATTGATAAATGTGATAACAAACCAAAGCATTAACTCTGAAAATTGAATTGCATATTAGTGTGTCTTGGGCCCATGCTTGTCTTTGTTTAGTGTTGTTTATGGATTGTTTAATGATTAGTTAATGAAGTATGAGAAAAGATGTTGAAATGTGATATGCATATATTTATATGTTGAATTATGAAATGTAAAGGTATGATGTTAGCTTTGCATTTAAATGGTTACATGTATAATATAAATTGAGAATTGACATTGTATTGTATTAAAGCATATCAATAGCATGTTTTATCTTACTAAGCCGTTGGCTTAGCGCGATAGTGTTTAATCGCGCAGGTAATAGAGTTGATAGAGTTGAACCCGGTAGTTCTTCAAGACCAAGTGAGAGTAGACCTTGAGGAATCCATTTTTGGGAGCTTAAAGATCAAAGCAGACTTGCCAATCATGTATACTTCTTTATATTTTGTAAAGAAATGTTTAATGTGTAAATATGTAATTATTTTATAACTTCCGCTGTGTAATATTTAAATATATATATATACATAACTAATATGTTTTGTTTTATAAGTAAATGATCTATTTTTCTATAATGTATGATGATAAGGGTATTGTATCAAGTTTTAAAGTGTTTTAAATGTTAAGAGAAATGTAGCATTCCTATGTTTGGTGCACATATGCTACATTGTTGTGGTTGTGGTGTGTGTGTGCATTGGATATGGGGGTGTTACAATTGTTTTGGTATCAGAGCCAGGGTTTGAGATTCTCAACCTAGGTAAAATGTAAGGGAAATAATATTTTTACTTAAAAAAAAAAGTGAATTTCTGAATAACATAAATGTTTATGATTGGCAGTCTTTGATCTTTAATAAGACATCATCTGCTGTGTTTGCAGATATAGGTAGTAATGGATCCCCACTCACGGCAGTCAATTGAGGGAAGTGCGGAGAGTGTTGCTCCTGAGGAGGGAGCTAGGATTGATAGTGTTGAGGAGGCACCTGCTTCGGTGTCGGGTAGACCAGTTGGTGAGGATGTTCCGCCAGCTTGGTTCAGGAATATGATGGAAGTTATGAGACCAGCACCTGTGCAACCAGTGCCACCACCCCCTCAGCCTTCAGTATCAGTGAGGCACTATGATAAGCTAAGGAAATATGGAGCAGAGGATTTCTTTGGTACAGTTGATCCGGCTGTAGCAAAACAGTGGCTTGATAGAGTTCAGAGGGTATTTGTTCAGTTGCAAGCCACCCCTGAGGAAAAGTTTGACTATGTAAGATCTTTGCTACAAAAGGATGCATATAGTTGGTGGAAGACAGTGCCCCATTCTATGGATGATCCACCAACTTTGTCATATGCTGACTTTTTGAGAGAATTTGAATTGAAGTATACTCCAAGGGAGTATAAAGATGGGAAGAAAAGAGAATTTTTAGATTTGAGGCAGGATCACCGGACCGTGACGGAGTATGAGGTTGAATTTATCCGGTTGAGTGAGTATGCTGGGGGAATTATAGTTGATGAGATTGATAGATGCAGGAGATTTGAGGAGGGATTGCGGCCTTCTCTTATGTGTCATGTGGCTGGTTCGAGATATACTGATTTTTCTCAGCTTGTGGCAGCAGCTCGCAGTGTAGAGAGAGCTCAGGTTATTGCAGCTGCTTCAGAGGAAGAGACTAGAGTTAGGAGGCCCCAGTTCGAGGCAGGGTCTTCTTCTGCGAAGAGGGGTAGAGGAAGTTTTGTTCCTCGGAGTAGTAGGAGCCAGAGACCAGTGGGTAGGTCAGTGCAGTCACAGAGACAGAGATTTAGACCTGCAGCTTCGGTGGCGAGTGCTCCAACCCCTATGGTTCAGAGATCTACACTTCCCATCTGCCTTCATTGTGGGAGGCCACATGGTGGTCCTTGTTGGAAGGCAGGGGTAGCAGGAGTTTGTTTCAGGTGTGGGTCACCTGATCACTTTGTGAGAGATTGCCCTGAGAGGCAAGAGCAGGTGTCAGTTGATACTGCAGCTTCTCGGCCCAGTGTGAGGGGAGGTCGAGGAAGCAGGGGCTTTGGCAGAGGAGGCAGAGTTGGGTTCAGTTCCAGAGGAGGTTCCGCATCCAGAGAAAATAGACCAGAGGAGGTGGGATCTTCTCAGAGGATTTATGTGATGCAGAGGCAGCCTGATGCATCGGCAGTCATAGCTGGTACTTTTTCTTTATTTGATACTCCAGTACTTGCTTTGATTGATCCGGGTTCCACCCATTCTTATATTAGTGCGTCTATTTTGCCTGTATTTGATGTGCATGCTGAGTCCCTAGGATTTGATGTGTTAGTGACAAATCCGTTAGGGCATAGTGTGGTTGTGAGTAAGGTGCACCGAGATAGTGCAGTGAGGGTGCAAGGTGAGGAGTTCCTTGGAGACTTGATTGAGATGCCATTTAAGGAATATGATGTGATCTTAGGTATGGATTGGCTATCTCGACATGGAGCTGTGGTGGATTGTAAAAAGAAAATTGTTTCTTTGAGAACTGTTGATGGTAGAGAAGTGTTAGTATCTAATGAGCAGGAACAGCTAGCCTCCTTATTTGTTTCAGCTGTTGCAGCTAGAAGATTGATTAGAAAGGGGTGTGAAGCCTATCTTGCTCATGTGGTGGATACTAGAGTGAAGGGTTCTCCCATTGATAGCATTGCCACAGTTGCTGAGTTCCCGGATGTTTTTCCAGAGGAGTTGCCAGGGTTGCCTCCTGAGAGAGAGGTGGAGTTTGGTACTGAATTGTTGCCTGGTACCACTCCTATCTCGATTACTCCTTACAGAATGGCACCAGCAGAATTAAGGGAGTTGAAAGTACAATTACAGGAGTTATTGGACAAAGGATTTATTCGCCCCAGTGTTTCTCCTTGGGGAGCTCCTGTGCTATTTGTGAAGAAGAAAGATGGTACCATGAGGTTGTGTATCGATTATAGGCAATTGAATAAGGTGACTATTAAAAATAAATATCCTTTGCCTAGAATCGATGATCTCTTTGATCAATTGAAGGGTGCAGCTGTATTTTCTAAAATTGATTTGAGATCTGGGTATCATCAGCTGAGAATCAAAGCTGAAGATGTTTCCAAGACAGCTTTTCGGACCAGGTATGGGCATTATGAGTTTTTAGTTATGCCTTTTGGTCTTACGAATGCACCTGCAGCTTTTATGGATTTGATGAATAGGGTGTTTAGGCCCTATCTGGATCAGTTTGTAGTGGTCTTCATCGATGATATTCTGGTGTATTCGCGGAATGAAGAGGAACATGATATGCATCTGCGGATTGTGTTGCAGATTTTGAGAGAGAAGCAGTTGTTTGCTAAATTGTCGAAGTGTGAGTTCTGGTTGGATCAAGTAGCTTTTCTCGGACATATTGTTTCTGCAGAAGGCATCAGAGTTGATCCGAGCAAAGTTGAAGCTATTCTGAATTGGAGTCCACCCAAGTCGGTGACAGAGGTTAGAAGTTTTCTGGGTTTGGCAGGCTATTACCGGCGGTTTGTGAAAGGATTTTCTTTGATAGCTACTCCACTCACCAGATTGCTTCGTAAGGGAGTGAGGTTTTTGTGGACGGATCAGTGTCAGGCGAGCTTTGAGCAGTTGAGAGATATGTTAACTCAAGCGCCTGTTCTTACTTTACCTGTTGAAGGCAAACCATATGTGATCTACAGTGATGCTTCACATAGAGGTTTAGGGTGTGTATTGATGCAGGAAGGGAAAGTTATAGCTTATGCATCTCGACAGTTGAAACCGCATGAGCTTAACTATCCAACCCATGATTTGGAATTGGCTGCCATTGTGTTTGCATTGAAGATTTGGCGCCACTATCTGTTTGGAGAGAAATGTTTCATCTACACTGATCACAAGAGTTTGAAGTATTTGGGTGTCCAGAAAGAGCTCAATCTTCGTCAGAGGAGATGGTTAGAATTGATTAAAGACTACGACTGCTTGATTGATTATCATCCAGGTAAAGCAAATGTTGTTGCTGATGCCTTGAGTCGGAAGTCTGTAGCTGGTTTAACTGTGTATTCGCTCTCGTTGCTTGTTGAGTTGAGAGCATTGCATGTCAGTTTTGTACCTTGTGATGATGGTGCATTGTTGGCACAGTTGCAATTGAAGCCAGTTTTGCTAGATCAGATTAAAGAGACTCAGATGACGGATATGAAGATTCAAAAGATTATTTCAGATTGCAAAAATGGAAAATCTAGAGATTTTGTTGTGAAAAGTGATGGGAGTCTCTGGTTCAAGAGCAGATTGTGTGTACCCGATGATGCTGTTTTGAAAAGGGTCATTTTGGAAGAAGCTCATCAGTCGATGTTTGCTATGCATCCGGGTAATACGAAGATGTATCATGATTTGAGACAGCATTATTGGTGGATTGGGTTGAAAAGAGACATTGCTGAGTTTGTATCGAAATGTCTCACTTGTCAGAAGGTTAAAGCAGAGCACCAAGTTCCAACCGGGTTGTTGCAACCGTTGTCAGTGCCAGAATGGAAGTGGGATAGAGTGACGATGGATTTTGTGTCTGGTTTGCCATTGACACAAAAGAAGCATGATGCCATATGGGTGATTGTGGATAGATTGACTAAGACAGCTCATTTCCTTCCAGTGCGGATGGATTACTCTTTGGAGAGGTTGGCTGAACTGTATATCCATGAGATTGTGAAATTGCATGGTGTTCCAACTTCTTTAGTGTCTGATAGAGATCCCAGGTTTACTTCAAAGTTTTGGAAGAGTTTGCATAGTGCTTTGGGTTCTCGACTGCACTTCAGTACTGCTTTTCATCCACAGACGGATGGACAGTCAGAGAGGGTGATACAGATTGTTGAAGATATGTTGAGAAGCTGTGTCATCGATTTCTCTGGAAGTTGGGATAGATTTCTACCGCTTGTGGAGTTTGCTTATAACAACAGTCACCAATCCAGCATTGGTATGGCACCATTTGAAGCATTGTATGGTAGACGGTGCAGGACACCTCTTTGTTGGAATGAGCTTGGAGATAATAAGTTGGTTGGTCCTGATTTGATTCAAGAAACTGAAGAAAAAGTAAAGATGATTCGAGGCAGGTTAAAAGCAGCTTCAGACCGACAGAAGTCTTATGCAGATCTGAAAAGAAGAGACATAGAGTTTGATGTTGGAGATAAGGTATTTTTGAAAGTATCTCCTTGGAAGAATATTTTGAGATTCGGTCGGAAAGGGAAATTGAGTCCTCGTTTCATTGGACCGTATGAAGTATTAGAAAGAGTTGGGCCAGTGGCGTATCGACTTGCTTTACCACCTGAGTTGGATCGTATTCATAATGTGTTTCATGTTTCTATGCTGAGGAGATATAGGTCGGATCCATCTCATGTGTTGCCATTTGAATCTATTGAAGTGAGCCCAGACTTGACTTTTGAAGAGGAACCAGTTGCTATCTTGGCACGAGAAGTGAAAGAGTTGAGGAACAAGAGTGTACCATTGGTGAAAGTTCTATGGAAGAATCATGGAAAAGAAGAAGCAACTTGGGAAAGTGAACAATCTATGCTAGAGCAGTATCCGCAGTTGTTTCAGCTTTGATATCAGGTAATTTCGAGGACGAAATTTCTTTTTAGAGGGGGAGAATTGTAATATCCTCATTTATGCCCTAGAAGTTTTGCATATTGTTGTTGTTGTTATTGTTGTTGTTATTGTTATATATTGGATTGAATGTATATGATGGGATAAGAAAAGAAATTGGGAGGAGAATGCTTGTGTATATGTGTATTGGGAAAGATTTAGGGTTTAGAGAGAATGGTATATGTTGTGTATATGATGATATATATAACATATAATTGGGTCAAAGGAAGAGTCAAAGGAAGGGAGATATTTTTGTGTTAAGTGTGTAATTACATATGAGGGCTCATATGAGACAAAAGTTAGTTATATGATTGAGGGCATTTTGGTATTTGCTTGGATAAGAATACTTGGTGGAGATTAAAAGCAAAAATTGACTTTGTGTCTTCATCATTTTCTTCTTTCTTCATGAAGTGGCCGGCTCTCCATTAACAAAAGGGAATGAAAAGTGTTCTTGAGGCAAGAAGCAAATTGAAGAAGCAATCCAAGGTTTTGACAAAGGATTGGTGGAATTTCTTCTTCTAAAGTAAGTATTCTCTTGTTTTCTTCACTTATTTGGAAGTTGTGTTGAAAGTGAATAAGGGTTTGGTGATTTTGTGATTTGGTGGATTTGAGATGTGTTGTGTTGTGTTTTCAAGTGTTAAATTGATTTTAAGTTCTTAGTTTAATTGGTGGTTGTTGTTGGAAATGGTGGAGATGTTGATTTGGAAGGATGGAGAAGGATGTTGATTTTAGGGTTTTGAGTTGAGATGTGTTTAATTGTTATATTAATGTGTTGTGAAATAATTCTTGTGATGAATATGTGTTTAAAACATTGATTATATTCATTTGAAGTATGTTATATGATGAATATTGTGTTTGAGTGCAATTAGAAGAGAATTGGTTTTGGTTATGGGTGACACGGCCATAGGCATAGAAGAGACATGGGCGTGTTCATCAATTGAGTTGGGCGTGTCAATTGTTTGAATTGGCTACTGTCTCTTTTGTTGTTAGTGACACGGGCGTGTTCCATCAAGTGGCTGGGCGTGTCCATCAAATGGGTTGGGCGTGTCCTACAAATGAATTACATATTGCTTTATACTTTGTTTCTTTTTACATTATTTTGATTCTTCAAAGGTTCCATTGTTTCTAAACTTAAATATGAACATTATAAACATGTTTCAAACATAAGAATGATCTAATCAAATGAATGTGGAAGATCATAAAGCTATGAATCATATCAATTGTGTTTTGCCCTAATTGCATTGTTGAGATTTAGCAATGTTATGTTATGCACTTTGAATGGTAATGTGTTTCATGAGTAATATATATATGGAAATGTTGTATCAAAGATGAAATGATAATTCAAATAAGACATGATATGAGACAATGCCATTGTGTTTGGCTATGATGAATGATGCTATATGAGATATAATGTGATCATGGATGAGATAAATATACACTTGAATAATGAAGTGTTATATTGTGAAATGAAATGTAAAGCCATTGTTATTGGCTAATGTGATTCAATGGAGATAAATGAGGCATGTTTGCCTAAATGATAATGAGAATTGAGAATGAAATCTAAATGAATTGTGTGGCTAATGTGTTATTCCATTTTCAGAGTTTGTTGTTGGTGGCATGCCTAATAAGTGTAACAATCTCTTGAAGTTAGGTTGGATTGAATCCTTGAAGCCTAATTGAGATGTTACCACCCTTGAAGCTAGGTTGGATTAGTTCTTGAAGCCAAGTTGGGTAGAAGCTTAGCATGCTTTGCTCCCCTTGAAGCTTGGTTGAACTTAACCCTTGAAGCCTAGTTGGGTATATGATATTGATAAATGTGATAACAAACCAAAGCATTAACTCTGAAAATTGAATTGCATATTAGTGTGTCTTGGGCCCATGCTTGTCTTTGTTTAGTGTTGTTTATGGATTGTTTAATGATTAGTTAATGAAGTATGAGAAAAGATGTTGAAATGTGATATGCATATATTTATATGTTGAATTATGAAATGTAAAGGTATGATGTTAGCTTTGCATTTAAATGGTTACATGTATAATATAAATTGAGAATTGACATTGTATTGTATTAAAGCATATCAATAGCATGTTTTATCTTACTAAGCCGTTGGCTTAGCGCGATAGTGTTTAATCGCGCAGGTAATAGAGTTGATAGAGTTGAACCCGGTAGTTCTTCAAGACCAAGTGAGAGTAGACCTTGAGGAATCCATTTTTGGGAGCTTAAAGATCAAAGCAGACTTGCCAATCATGTATACTTCTTTATATTTTGTAAAGAAATGTTTAATGTGTAAATATGTAATTATTTTATAACTTCCGCTGTGTAATATTTAAATATATATATATATATACATAACTAATATGTTTTGTTTTATAAGTAAATGATCTATTTTTCTATAATGTATGATGATAAGGGTATTGTATCAAGTTTTAAAGTGTTTTAAATGTTAAGAGAAATGTAGCATTCCTATGTTTGGTGCACATATGCTACATTGTTGTGGTTGTGGTGTGTGTGTGCATTGGATATGGGGGTGTTACAGCTCCTACTCCGGTAGTTCAGAGATCCACTCCACTTGTGTGTGTTCAGTGTGGTGGAACACATAGGGGTGCTTGTTGGAGGAATACTGGATCAGCTGTGTGCTTTAGATGTGGATCTCCGGATCATTTTATTAGAGAGTGTCCAGAGATTCGAGAGCAGAGGCCAGCAGATTCTGCAGTTTCTCGACCTAGTGTCAGAGGTGGTCGAGGGGGCAGAAGTTTCAGCAGAGGGGGTAGACCTGGGTATGGTCAGAGAGGATCTTCATCCAAGGAGAGTAGACCAGTTGAGGCTGGGCCTTCTCAACGAGTTTATGTGATGCAGAGGCAACCATATGCTTCGGCAGTCATTGCTGGTACTTTTTCTTTATTTGGTATTTCAGTACTTGCTTTGATTGATCCCGGATCTACACATTCATATATTAGTGTATCTGTTTTACCTGTGTCTGAATTCCATGCTGAATCCCTAGGATTTGATGTGTTGGTGACAAATCCTTTAGGGCATAGTGTGATTGTTAGCAAGATGCACCGAGATAGTGCAATAATGGTGCAAGGTGAGAAGTTCCTTGGAGATTTGATTGAAATGCCTTTTAAGGAATATGATGTGATTCTAGGCATGGATTGGTTATCCAGACATGGAGTTGTGGTAGACTGTAAAAAGAAAGTTGTTACCTTGAGAACTGGTGATGATAGAGAGGTGATAGTATCTAGTGAGCAGAGACAGCTAGCATCTTTGTTTGTTTCAGCTGTTGCAGCTGGGAGGTTGATTAGAAAAGGGTGTGATGCTTATCTTGCTCATGTAGTTTATACTAGAGCAAGGGATTCTCAAATTGATAGTATACCCACAGTTTCAGAGTTTCCAGATGTGTTTCCAGATGAGTTGCCAGGGTTGCCTCCTGAGAGAGAAGTGGAGTTTGGTATTGAATTATTGCCTGGTACCACTCCTATCTCTATTACTCCTTATAGAATGGCACCAGCTGAACTGAGAGAGTTAAAGGGGGGAAATTTTCGCAGTGAGCTTGGGATTGGAAACCAAATCAAGGAAGGAAAAGCAATAATTCAATTCAATTGATTTTTAAGGGAGTAGCAGCATGAATTAAGCAATTCAAAGGCAACAAAGTCTCGTCTTTGAAGCTAGTTCATCCAAGAAGAATTATTTTTGGAAGAATCAACAAAAGAAGGTAAGTGATTTTCCTTAATTGGTTTATGTTACACAGTAGCTAAATTATGGAATTAGGGTTTCTTTAAATCAAAAACTTTAGAACTTTAGTTTAATTCTTCCAAAGTTAAAACACTAAAACGTGACCTTCTTTTCTAAAAAGACTTAAAATTGTTATTTTTTCTTCTTAAAAACCTTGAAACTTTAATTGAACATATTTTTCTACAAAACCAAAATCGAATTCTGTTTCTTTCAAATTTTTAAAGTAGGTTCTATTTCATTCAAAAAAACCTTAAAAAAAACATCTTTTCTACTTATAAAAACTTCAATTCATTTGTTTAAATTCACAAAACATCATAGAATATCAAGTTGATTTCTAAAACCCTAAAAATTCTTCATTACCCGAGACCCAAATTTCAAAACCCTAAAATCCAAAATTTAACTTTTAAACCTAAAATAATGAACCCTAATCCTTTTAAAACCTTAAACCCTAATTTTTATGAACCCTAATACTTTTAAAACATTAAAAAACATAAAAATATAAAAACTCAAAAATTGCACAGTAACTTAAAATTCAATAACCAAAAATCACAAATTAAAGTATTTTAAGGTATTTAAAATCCTAGTTTCATGATTTCATCATTCAAACCTTAATTTGTTTAATCAAAGAGTCTCACCAATCTTTTAAAACATAAAACCCTAATCTATTTTAATTCCATAAAAAATCACAGTAGCTATAATTGAACTTTTATTTGCTTTATTCAATTCCATATTTACTTATACCTTGATTTATCTCTTATGCTTTAATCTATTTAATTTCAATACTTGATTTATTTAATTTATCATGGATGGATGTTTATTTTATTGAAATTTAAATACTTTTGATGAATGATTTATTTATGGATGATTATTTACTTTTATCAATCAATTTAGACTTCCAAAAGTTGTAAGAGGTATGTTTCCACTTGATGGGTACCTCATTAGTTAAATATCATGTAATTTAATTTACTTTTCTATTTTAGAACTTAGCTATAATTGAACTTTTATTTGCTTTATTCAATTCCATATTTACTTATACCTTGATTTATCTCTTATGCTTTAATCTATTTAATTTCAATACTTGATTTATTTAATTTATCATGGATGGATGTTTATTTTATTGAAATTTAAATACTTTTGATGAATGATTTATTTATGGATGATTATTTACTTTTATCAATCAATTTAGACTTCCAAAAGTTGTAAGAGGTATGTTTCCACTTGATGGGTACCTCATTAGTTAAATATCATGTAATTTAATTTACTTTTCTATTTTAGAACTTAGCTATAATTGAACTTTTATTTGCTTTATTCAATTCCATATTTACTTATACCTTGATTTATCTCTTATGCTTTAATCTATTTAATTTCAATACTTGATTTATTTAATTTATCATGGATGGATGTTTATTTTATTGAAATTTAAATACTTTTGATGAATGATTTATTTATGGATGATTATTTACTTTTATCAATCAATTTAGACTTCCAAAAGTTGTAAGAGGTATTTTTCCACTTGATGGGTACCTCATTAGTTAAATATCATGTAATTTAATTTACTTTTCTATTTTAGAACTTATGTAAAGGGCATGTTTCTACCTTTTGGTGGGTGTCCTATTTAGGCATGTGATGTAAGGACATGTTTCCATCCTTGGATGGGTGTCCATTTATTTATTTTGTTTTGTTTGGACATTGCTTTGATTTTAATATAATGATGCTTTCTTTTTATTGTGTGTAGTATGGATAATATTGTTATATTTAAGAATTTTATAATATTAAGACCTGTAAAGGAGGCCGGTTCCAATGAACTAAGCGTTGTGGGGGTGCTGGGCCATTTCTCACCTTCCCCACACGTACCCAACTTTCCGAACCCATTAAGGGGTTGGGGATTCCTTAGGAATCAAGTCATCCACCCCTTTCTTTTTTTCGGCTCGTCCGGGTGGCGACTCCATTTTCTCCGGACTTAGGTCCGTGTTCTCTAAGGTCCCGAGCCTAAACAGTGCCGAAGTAGCAAGAACCATTCCACCGGGAGTGGGGGAAAAATCCCCGCTCACACTGATCCTCATGCGGTAGTGCCCAGCGCCAGTCTCGCCCGGACTCGCGCGCAGTTTTCGCTAAAATCTTATTTTACTTAGTTTTTAATATTTTCCTAAACAGTTTTTATTTTCTTAACCAATTAGTATTAGATTTTTATTTTTATTTTTTAAATACCTCATTAAAAGAGACAGAGAAGAGGATGGGATTCGACTAGAAGGGGGCTTTGGACTTTTTTTGGAGATAAGACTTGGAGAGGCAGTGACTATTAGGGGAATCAGTTTACCATCTAAAAAAAATCAACAACAAGAGAGGATCCATAATCAAGGCAACAAATCAGTGTTGTCTTGGTGATTGTTTTGCCAGAATTTTACTCAATAAATTGTGGAGGAACCAACAATGAATGTACGTTCCGAACTAAATAAATGTAATATGCTTTGATTGTTTTAAGTATTAAATATGCTATTTATTCACCTAAATTAATTCACAAAAGGTTATGTATTTAAAGTTTTAATGCATCACAGTAACTTCAGTGGCTTCATTTAAGTTTTTGAAAAATTATCACAGTAGCCTAAGTACTTAAAAATAATAATGATGTAAATATTCTTAATCCAAACCATAAACTATTTTCAAACCATTAATCCCTAATTGATTAACATTCTAAAACCCTAACTTATAAAACCTAAATCCCAAAACCTTAACCTAAACCCTAATTTCTAAACTAAAAACCCTAGCCTTATTTTCCAAAACCCTAATCATATTTTTCTCAAATCCTAAAACTAGTTTTCAAAATTTTCAACACCAAAACCTACATCCCTAAAAACCAGTTTTCAAAATTTTCTAGGGCGCTGCCCCCTTGACCCCCACCCGCTAACTGGCTAGCGAGACCATTATATGGGCTCGTCGAAGGGGTCAATATTTATTTATGTATTATGAGTTTGTGTATTTAACTTTCTTCTTTTTTTTTCAAAAGCCCTAATTTAGTAATTAAAATTCCAAAATCCTATTTTAAGATGTAAACCCTAAACTTATACATTTATTACTTTATTTAGATTTAGATTTGATTATGTAGTTTATTATATATTTTGATGATTGATTTGTTTGATTTTGATGTTTGATTGGTTTAATTTATCATGGATGGATATTTTCTTTATTATTTTGATTATTATTTGTTTATTTTGGTATTAAATTTGTAAGAGGTATATTTCCATTATTGGGTACTTCATTAATTAATTTTCATATAGTTTAAATTGTTTTTATATTTTGGGATTAATGTAAAGGACATATTTCCACCTTTTGGTGGGTGTCCTATTTAGTATTAGACATTCGACAATGTAAGGACACGTTTCCATCCTCGGATGGGTGTCCATTTATTTATTTTGTTTGAACATTACTTTGATTTTAATATAATGATGCTTTAATTTAATTATTGCATGTAATATGGATAGTATCATTATATTTAAGAATTTTATAATATTAAGACCTAAAAAGGAGGCCGGTTCCAATGAACTGGGCATTGTGACGGTGTTGGGCCATTTCTCACCTTCCCCACACGTACCCAACTTTCCAAACCCATTAAGGGGTTAGGGATTCCTTAGGAATCGAGTCATCCGCCCCTTTCTTTTTCCCAGCCCATTCGGTTAGCGACTCCATTTTCTCCGGGTTTAGGCCTGTGTTCTCTAAGGCCCTGAGCCTAACAGTGCCGAAGTCACAAGAACCATTCCACCTGGAGTGGGGGCGAAAATCCCCGCTCACAGTACAGTAACTAGGGTTGCCATGTTATAGATATGTTAATTTGGAAAATCGAGTCCTGAGGTACAATGACACTAATTTGACAAAGCCAAAAAATGATTTTAAGATTTAAAGAAAAAATTTGTGTTTTTGTCATACAAAGCCTTCAAGTTAAGGGAAGTATGTTGCATGGTCAAATCTCGAAGGACACATTGGGAAGAATAACAAATTATTTGCAAGGTTGTGAAGAAGTTACCAACTGGCATGCTGAATCTTAATGGATGTATCTCTACTGCTTGGGGTCTCCACCAGTCATGTCCTCGGCATCTTGAAGATAAAAGCCATAAATGCAAATCCTTTTGTCATTCCAATGCAAGACCTGAACAGACATTTGAAAGGAGTCATTGAGAACACTTCAGCTAATCACCTTGGTCTGTGAGTCGACAGAACCACTGCAAGTATTACTCATGCATATCATGCATACATGAGCATATCACACTACATTTTTCTTTGTCAAAAGTAAACAGCAAAACTCTATGAAGCTAACATGAAGCGAACATGGAATCGGATGGCATGCAAGGCCCATTTCTTGAGGAAGCTCCAGTCATTTTGCAAAAGAAGAAATGCATGCTTGTGCGAAGAACTAGACAACAAAAACATCAATTAATGCCTGCATGAAAAAAAATCTTTGGTTTGAGCCTACACAGGGGGCAAAGTTTATCCTTTCAAATTTTGAGTTTGTGTGTACAAAAAATTTGCAGACTCACTTTCAATATTTTTTCTAGACAAGGGGCAAGGAGAAGATATAAGGGGCCGGGTAAAAAATGGCTGAATTTTTTGCAAAAAGTGCAAACAAATGGAACATTAGAACTATCAAAAGAATGAAGATGCAAAAGACAAAAGATCAGTCCAGCTAGAAGAGCTGAAGCCAATATAGGATAAATGTCCAAAGGATTAAGATCCAGTTTAAAGGGGGAAGAGCCGAAGTCAAAAGGATGAAGATCCATTTCAAAGGGTGAAGATCCGATACCAAGGATGACGATCCAGCTTAAAGGATGAAGATTTACTTTCAAGGGTGTAGATGCTATCTCCAAGGTGAAGATTCGTTTTCAAGGGTGAAGACCTGATGCCAAGGATGAAGATCCACTTTCAAGGGTGAAGACTCAATCTCCAAGGATGAAGATCCATTTCAAAGGGTGAAGACCCGATGATAAAGATGACGATCCACGTTCAAGGGTGAAGACCCAATTTTCAAGGATGAAGATCTATTTTCAAGGGTGAAGACCCGATGCCAAGGATGGAGATCCACTTTCGAGGGTGAAGACCCGATCTCCAAGGATGAAGATCCATTTTCAAGGGTGAAGACCTGATGCCAAGGATGAAGATCCAAGGTCCAAGGATGAAGATCCATTTTGAGGGTGAAGACCCATAATCCATTAAAGAATGGAACAGTCAGAGCAGCTAGAATTCTCAACAGATAAAAGGTAAATCAAATTCAGTCTCGGGTCCAAGTACCAATCTTGAGTCCAAGTACCCAAATCCAATCCAGTCTCGGGTCCAAGTACCCAAATCCAATTCAGTCTCGGCTCCAAGTACCCAGTCTCAAGTCCATGTACCCAAAACTAATTCAGTCTCAAGTCCAAGTACCCAGTCTCAGGTCCAAGTACCCAAACCCAATTTAGTTTCGAGTCCAAGTACTAGTCTCAGGTCCAAATACCCAAATCAAATTCAGTCTCGGATCTAAGTACCCAATCTCGAGTCTAAACACCCAAATTAAATTCAGTCTTGGGTCCAAATACCCAGCCTCGGGTCTAGAACCCAAATTATTTTTGAGCCAGAACTCGCCTTGGGTCCAGAGCCTAAATTATTTTTGGGTCCAGAACCAAAATTCATTTTTCAAAACTCAAACCAACCTTAGGTCTAGAGTTCAAATTATTTTTGAGTCCAAAACTTGCCTCGGTTCTAGAGCCCAAATTATTTTTGAGTCCAAAACTTGCATCGGGTCTAGAGCCCAAATTATTTTTGAGTCCAAAACTCACCTCGGGTCTAAAGCCCAAATTATTTTTGAGTCCAAAACTCACCTCGGGTCCAGAGCCCAAATTATTTTTGAGTCTAAAACTCACCTCGGGTCCAGAGTCCAAATTATTTTTAAGTCTAGAACTCGCCTCGGGTCTAGAGCCTAAATTATTTTTTGAGTCCAAAACTCACCTCAAGTCTAGAGCCCAAATTATATTTTAGTCCAAAACTCACCTCGGGTCCGAAGCCCAAATTATTTTTGAGTCCAAAACTCATCTTGGGTCTAGAGCCCAAATTATTTTTTAGTCCAAAACTCATCTCAGGTCCAGAGCTCAAATTATTTTTTAGTTCAAAACTCATCTCAAATCTAGAGCCCAAATTATCTGAGTCCAAAATTCATCTCGGGTCCAGAACCCAAATTATCTTTGAGTCCAGAACTCACCTCGGGTCCATAACCCAAATTATATTTGAGTCCAAAACTCACCTCGATTCTAGAACCTAAATTATCTTTGAGTCCAGAACTCACTTCGGGTCCAGAACCCAAATTATTTTTTCAAAAAAAACTCGATTAAAAATCATATTCTTTTTCACTCTCTTTTGCTGCAGTCTCAGATTGTTCATGCAGGGGATAAACTGTAGACCCTTAATTTTTTATCAAGTCCTGTCCAAAAATTTTAAAACAGTCACAAATAATTTTTATAGTATTTTAATATTTATTATTCATTTTAATATTTATTTTAATTTAATAATATTTATTATTTGTTTCTAAATATATTATTTATTATAATAAAATAATATTTATTATTTATTATTCATTTTATTATTTTAAAAATAATGTTTTTAATAGTAAAAATATAAAATAAAAATATAAACATATAAAAATGATAAAGAATAACAAATAAAAAATCAAACGGTTGAATTGGTGTGCGCCACGCTGTTGCGGCCAATTGGCCTGCTGCAGGCCAATTGGCCTCAGGCTGGTGTGCTAAGCCCAATTCACCGCAGGCAAAGCCTTCGACGAATTGGAGCTCGCCCAGGAGCCTCACCCAAATGCCTCGTAGGCCTCAGGCCTATTCGCACACGCTGCCGATTTTGTCAAAACCTTCTTTTACTCGATTTTAAAGTTTTATTTCCTAAAATAATTTTATTTTCTTAACCAATTAGTATTAGGGTTTTATTTTCTCTTATAAATACGATATTATAAGCACCAATTTTATCCAATTTTCAATTCATGCTTCACAAAATTAAAAGGTTGTCTATCAATAATCTTATAACTATTAAACTTTATAATATTCTAAACAATATGGCAAAAGGCATTACACTTTAAAAAAATAAATTAAAAACAAAAGCTTTGCAATTAAAAACAAAAACTTAGCACTAATAGAATGGGAGTCTTGATAATGATTGTGGATGGAAAGCCACTAAAGTACATGAGTATTGGTTTTATTTGATTTGATAATGATTGTGGATCTAAGAAAATGGGAGTCTTGATACATCTTTATAATATTTGAAATTGACTAAATTTTTCTTTTTTATTTTTCTTTTGATTTTAACTTTGCTTGGGGACAAGCAAAGGATTAAGTGTGGGATAATTATTTCAATCATTTATGTATATATTTTTAGGGTAATTTTATTGGCTTTTAGTTAATTTTTCTTTAAATTGTGTTTCAAGATTGCTTGAAGTGTTTGATTTTGGTTGAAGTGCAAAAAAATATGGAGCTTAAGTTCACTTGTTGGATCCAAAATTGGTGGAAAAGCATGAGACACGGCAAAGACACATACTGGCTTGGCTGTCTCTCTCATCAAAGGCAAGAAACTCATGAAGAAAAGAAGGAAAACAAAAACTAACTTGGTCGTGTCACACCTTGAAAAAGAAGAAGGCATTGAGAAGCAGCAATGGACACAGCCTAATGGTTTGGCCGTGTCCAATGAAAATTTCAGTGACACGACCAAGTCACTAATGTCTTGGCCATGTCCTATGTAAACTCTTGAATTATGGGAATGACAAGTGGGAGAAAACAAGTTTTATCTTTTAAAAAGTAATAATAAAAGAAGCAAAAGGTGACCTAATTATAGGAAGACCTAATTTATAGGAAGAAGATTTAAAAAATGAAAAAAGTACGGGGACAAAGGATAGTGAGTGAGTTGGCAAGACATTATTTGTGTCTTAAAAATTGAAAATAATTGGAGGAGAGGAGTATATACACACATGTTGGAGGCTATTCAAGGGGCATTCTCCATTCTATTTTTTTTTCATCTTGTTCTTAATCTTGGTTTCAGAAGACATCATTCTTATCACCTTCATCTTCATCTTCCATTCCATCTTCATTATTTTCCATAAACAAGACTTTAACTTGGTTCTTTGGGTATTGTGTGTGGGTGAAAAAGCTCTAGAAGGTTAGGGTTTGAAGAAAGCTTTGATTGAAGGATTGGAGGCTTGAGAGAGTTTCCACTTCATCTTTCAAAGGTAGAACAATTGATTGAAGGTTTGAAGAGAGCTTGGGAGTTCTTCATCACATTCATATAGAAGCTAGGAGGAAGAACAAGAAGTTCAACTCTTGGCATCTTCAAGGGGTTTTTCATATTCTCTCATTTAATTCATATCTAGATTGTTATTATTTTGTTATGAACATTAATATTTCAATGGATAATTTTGATTTGATTTATATTGAGATGAATGTTTATTTTGAAATGATGATGAGCTAAATTACCCATGCCTAGGGTTGTAGTAGATTTGATTGAATGACTTGATTTGATAATTCCATTAATATATCTTGTTATTAGTTAATTATATTGGATTGAATGTTAGGTCAATAGATTGGCCACCTATTGATCTCTTAATATTGAATGATGGACCGAGAGGTGAAATTTGATATCAGAACTTTGCAATCAACTACCCTAAAAATATATTAGAAATATAAGTTTTAGGGTTCTATTAATTTGCAAATTCAAAACAATTGGTTGTGAATTAATGAATTGATAATTGATAATTAAACTCAAGGAACAAATTAAATTACAAGGTTATATTAATGGATAATTTGAGAATTAAGCTTTGATTAAATTGATATACAACCCTAGGTTCCATTCCAAGAAATGAATTAATCTTACACAACCATTTCTCGTTTTACTTTTAAATCTTAATTACTTGTCACTATTTCAACACGACACACTTAATCTTTAAATTTATTATTTTATTCAAACTATTCCCAATAAATGTCTTCCTTGTGAGATGACCTTAGGGCGTTCACTGTTGCTACAATAACCTCGTATACTTGTGAGTGTCACTTTATAGTAGTATTAAATAGAGCACAACAAGGAACATTTTTGCTTGCTTAATGTCCCTGTTGTAGATCATGCAAGATACTTACCCCAGCACTATTCTGCCAGAAAACTTCATCGACTTGCTTCTTCTTATGTTGAATGGGTTGAGTGGATTAGTTCAAGAGCTACTATCAACCTTCAGTGGTTAGTTCCTTAGTGGAAAATCAACCATATTTGTAATATCTCAAATGATACCCTAAAATTTTGGAAATGCTAATTGTTGAAATTGAATTAAATGATAAGTGTATATATGATTAAATGGAAAGAAAGAAAAAGGGAAGTGTGTATATGTTGTATATATGAAGATATATACAACATATACAAGTCAACATTTTAATCATAAGGTCAAAAGATATTTGATTTAATTATATATTAAATATTGAGAGTGGAAGATGATTTTGTTTATATTATATTAATTAAATGCTTGGTGGAGTGTGATTTGGGGAAAGGTGTTTGGTTAAAAGAGAAGTGTTTGGTGGTTGTTGTTGACTTTGCATCTTCATCTTCTTCTTTCTGCTCCAAGAGGCCGGCCATCACCATTAGCAAAGGAAAAGAGGTTTTGTTCCTTCCTAACTCAAGTAATTGAAGGATTTCAAGAGATCAAGTTGGAGTTTTAAGGATTTTTCTTCATATTTGGTAAGTTTCCAAATTGTTTCTTTGATTTCTTTTAAGTTTGTGCTTATGAGTTTGGTGAATGATTGTTGCAGATGTGTTTATGGTTAATTTGGTATGTTTGAAGTGTTTTGTATTATTAACTTTGATTTTTGGGGTTGGATTGAAGAAAAGGGTTAAGTTTGGTGAAGAAAGCAAGAGTTGTGGGTGTTGTGACTTTGAGTTATGAAAGTGGTTGTGTTTGTGTTTGATGCTTGTAATTGAGTTATTTTGATGTTTATGCAAGTTCATTATGGTTGATTGATGGATTTGGTTGAGTTTCTGTGGTGTTAATAAGGTTAAAGAAAAATGTTTGTTGAATGTGGCGTTTTGGTGTCGATTTTAGGTTTTTGGCCTGACATGCCCAGTAGCACGGCCATGTCTTTGGGCGTGTCATTGGTTCTATTTTCAGTGTTGGTGACACAAGCAGTGACACACCCATGTCACTGAGCGTGTCACGGCTTCAATGTAGTAGTAGTATTGACACGTCCAGTGACACGCCCATGTCACTAAGCGTGTCATAGCTACTGTGTTGTTGGAGAATTGACACGTTCAGTGACACGCCCATGTCACTGAGGGTGTCAAAGCTTCTGTGTGTTGGGTTTAAGGCACAGTCAGGGACACGCCCGTGTTGCTGAGCGTGTCAAGTGTAGAGTTTGCCCAAGATAGTTCTTATCTTTATTTCCTTATGTGAACCACTAAGTGAGTATTTATAATCACCTTTGGATTAGGTTTTGAAGAGAATTGAGTTACTCAATCCAAGGATTGAAGGATATCTTTGAAGAGGAGGTTGAATTGGTGTTTGTTTCTTCTAGAGGTAAGTACAAACTTCGAATGATTGCATATATTTACATGACATTGGGACTTAACACATTTAGTTGGAAAACTGTGTTAAGTTACTTAATATATTGTTGATGAATGAGAAATATGTTATGATATGCTTAATGTGAATTATGTTATGTATCAAAGCAATTGAGTAGTTTGTTGTAAATGAAAAGAAATGTTGAATAATGTGATGAGATATGTGAAAACATAATGTAATAAATTGATATTGATATAAAAGAGAAAAGTGAGAAAAAGATGATATAATAAGGCAATGTGCCTAGTTTGATTTGAGAATGGAATTATGAAAGAATTTGATAATGAGAAATATGAATAAATTGTGTGCCTAGTATGTTATTCAATTTTCAGAGTTCTGGGTTTGGCGGCATGCCTATGAATTGCTGTGCAGGTGAAAAGACCGGGTAGTAAGTCGGGCCCAGCTGATAAATGTGATGTTTTTAGGGTGAAAAGATCGGTTCGTAAGCCTCAAAAACAAATCCTTGAAGCTAGACTGAGCGAAAAGACTGGGTCGTATGCTCAGATCTAGTTGGATTATCCATGGATATATATTGCCTTCGGGGCTAGACACAAGGTGTCATTATGGGCCAAAGCAGTAACTCTGAAATTTGAATAGCATATTAGATTCTTTTAGGGCCCATGCTTGTCTTTGCTTTAATATGAATTATGAAATGTGATGCAAATGATTAATATAATGTTACGAGTTGTGATATATATAATGTTATGAGTTGTGATATATATAATGTAATGAGGTGTTATATTTATATGTGTTGTGTATTAGCATCGCATTGATCTATTTTGAATCAAAGTTTGTATCACTAAGCTTTTGGCTTAGCTTAATTGTGGTTCATTGTGCAGGTAACATGGTAGATTCGGTTGTGCCGGAGAGCTCGTTTAGACTAAATTGAGTCTAGGCTTGAGACTTTGAGATTGGAGTTATTAGTGGACATCAAGATCAGAGACGAACTGCCAGCATGTATATATTTTAGACTTTTGTATTTAAATATATTGATTTTGATGTATATAGAAATGTATATTTCGCTTCCGCAATCAAAAATATTTTAGATAAACTTTTGGATAATGAAGATATGTATATGTATTTTAACAAGGAATGTTTTATCTATTACTTTCTATAATAAAAGTTAAATGTTATAAGTTTACTTAGATTGTAGAAATGATGATTTGATGATAAAGTTTTAATGATTGATTTAATGAAAATGGGTTATGACATTCTTGTATCCAGTATACGTATATTACATACAGTGTGTATATGTGGTGTATGTATATTGGGTATAGGGGTGGTACAATATTACCACTCAGACATATTTGATGTATATTCCACTTGCTGCACTTTACCAAGGTACTTGCTATGATCCTCGCCGCCTTAGTCTCCAATGTGGAGTGTAACCTTAGAATTCTAATTTTACAGTTGATCTAGATATGCCTACACTGACTAAAGCTTTCTTAGATTGTCTGAGGTAGAGCTGGCATGCACGTTACACTTATCGATTTCCATGAACTCTATAATTGTCAGTCTTTAAATAAAATTTTGTTAGGATGAAAGAAAGTTTTTTTTTATGATTTGTCATCACTTTTTGCTATTATGCAATTTATTTTATCATTTTGGTCAATATTCAAAGTGGTGCACATAGAATGATTTTATTATTAACTTTGTTTTATTAAATTTGGAACAACCATAAACATATAGTAAGCAAACACAAAATTACTCATGTCACTAACCAGCCCTTTTGGGTTTTCTAATTAGCAATTTTCTCTCATTTTTAGTCCTAATTGTTGCCTAGCCTGCCCTTTTGGATTTTTGAAACTAGGGGGATGCTTTATTTTGGCCTAAGTTGCCCTTTTGGGTTTTTAACCTAGCAAGCTTTTTTTTAAAAAATATTATTTCTTCAGTCTGTCAATATTTACCAGTTCACTGAACTCGTTTCCATCCATTTCTGACAACTTGACTGTGCCTTTCTTCATTACTTTTTTCATAATGTAAGACCCTTCCCAACTTGATCTAAACTTTCCTCTTAGATCAGGGAAATTTGCCTTGCACTATTTTAGTACTAGATCACCAACTTTAAGTCTTCTAACATGGACTCTTTTATTATAAGCCTAGGCTATCTTTCTTTGTAAAGCTGATGATGATATAGTGCCTTTAACCTTCTTTCTTCAAACAAAGCTAGCTGCATGTATCTGCTTAATTCCCATTATGTCTCTGGCAGTTTCGTTTCCAAGATTACACTTAGGGGCTTGATCTTAGTCTCAATTGGTAGCACCACTTCCATCCCATAAACCAAAGAAAACAGCATCATTCCTATCAGAGTTTGTACACTTGTTTTATACCCCCCCCCCCCTCATAAAGTAAAAGGGAGCATTTCTGACCTATCCGTGTATGTCTTGGTCATTTTGGAATGAATCTGCTTAATTGTCTTATTGATGGCAAAGGATTCAGCAAAGGTCAGGGAGCCAATGGTTGTAATAGCCTATTCTTTTGCGACTTATTAAAAACCCAAGTTAGCAGTTTCCCCAACTCTAAAAACTATCTTTTATTTACTTGACCAGTTGTTGCATTGACATCCACTGACTTCTGTGTACCCTGACCGCCAGACTAATAATTCCCCCTCTCATTCTTTCTTCCAGAAAAAAAAAGCCTCTTCTCTCATTCCCATTCTTCTATCTGTTAGCCAGCTTGGAGAAGATCATTGAAATCCCTAATAAGAGTATGAGACGTCCGTTCATATAGATTAGGTAGGATACCTCACACCATCATCCTAATCTGGTCAAACTTGTTTGGCCTCTTCTTAAGTAGTTCAGCCTTATTCCTCCACCTCTTCATATAGTCAACAAAATTCTCATTCTCCTTCTATCTAATTGGCTTTACCTCTATTAGGGTAACTTCCAATTCCACATTATACCCATATTGTTTGATGAAGGCTTTATACAACAAATCCCATTTCTTTTGAGTACTTTCCTCTAAGGTATTGAACTAATTCTGCACAACAAGATCCAATAAGAGCATGAAATACCTTAGAGTTTGAGCTTTAGTAGCTCCGGCATACTGCATAGTAGTGATGTACTGCTTAATATGTAAGTGAGGATTTCCTATTCCATTGTACTTAGAGAAGGAAGGCATCTTGAACTTGTAAGGAACTTCCTCATCTTGCTCAAATAGCTTATCAATCTCTGACACCTCCTCAGCCTTTAGCTTCTTTTCAAACTTCTTTTCTAAATTATCTATCATCTTCTCCACATCAGCAGTTTCAATGTTCTCCATGGCCTTTTTTTTCTTCCTTTTTATCTTGAGGATCTTGAAAATATTGAGTCCAGTCATCATCATCATCAACTATCACCTTGTCTTCATCAAAGGCTACTTCACCAAACTTAGCCTTTCCCTTGTCCTTCTGCTTCTTGGTGCTAGTTGATGCTTTGACGATATTTACCAATAGTGCAGCCAGTTAGCTTTTAATGGTCTCAGCCAGGGTCTCCTTCAATTCTTCCATTTTAGAGTTTAGGGCATCATTCACCAGCTTCTGAACTTGCTCAAGATCCATTGCTTTTGATGTAAAATTAACTAAATTCTCATTGAACTCTGAGTCATTATCGTAGGTTGGATTGTTATACACTTTTAAGATACTCTACTCCTGGTCTGTGAGCCAGAAAGG
Organism: Garcia nutans; assembly: GCA_947685225.1. Taxonomy (NCBI): domain Eukaryota; kingdom Viridiplantae; phylum Streptophyta; class Magnoliopsida; order Malpighiales; family Euphorbiaceae; genus Garcia; species Garcia nutans. The sequence goes on along the minus strand of CANTUV010000011.1, from coordinate 29,785,908 downwards.
ATCAATGCAAATGTAATGCAATGTATGTATGCATGTATGTACAAATAACAAATAGAGAAAGATAATTAGGATGTTCCTTCCAACCTTATATCTTCTACACACGAATGGTGAGTCTCTTTTCCTAGGTATATGTTCAACAAAATATCAACACGAAATATCTTATTTTTAAAAAGTTCACTCAGACGGTTTAACCAATAGTTGTATTTTCAAACTTAGAAATCGGTTCATGGTAATTTCCATTAATTAAGTCTTAATCCATCGGGCCAACAAAAAGATAGCTTTTATGCTATATTGGAATTAAAACAAAATTAAAAGGTTTATCATAAATAGATTTCCCATTTGGAAAAGCAACTAATGGTTCATACTACAAACAAGCCCATGATTAATAATTCTTGGTATAAATTAGGCCCATAATTGATTTTTAGTATTCCATAATTGACCTAAATAATTGTAAACTCATTTAAGAAAAACATTGTAATGAAGTGCAAAATTAGTTTTTTTTTTCAAAGCCCGTTGTAAAAAGTTTTGTTTAAATATGAATCTTAGGCTTTGTATTTAAGCCATGAGGTAGATAAGAATTTTTAACCATTTTAGAAATGTTTTATGTCCAAAGACCATCTTGAAAAATTTTAAAACTAATTTTGGTCTTTTGGGTCTAAAAAACTATTTTGAGATTTACAATATAATTAGGTCATATTAGAAAAATAACAAACCAAATAGGTCATGGTTCAAACCAAGATATATTAATCATCGTTAAATAACAAGCATTTTGGTAACAACCTAAGGAAAGTAACTAGGCCAATTACATAAGCTTTTGTCTTTAGGTTGAAAAGTTTAGGCTTCCATAGCAAGTATATACTAAAATGTACGAGGCTATGAGTGGTTATTCCATACTCAATCTCCATATCTTGAGTGAAAGTATGGTATCCCTTATTTAACACAACATGGCTTACACAAGCGTCTTAACTCATGCACACAATGCAATCTAAATGATGTAATGGATAATATCACAATAAGAAATAATAAAATAATACAAAGACCAATGGAATCAACTTCTCTTATCCTTAGTGGAGTCACCACTGTGAGCAGGGATTTTCACACCCACTCCCATGTAGAATGGTTCTTGCGACTTTGGCACTATTAGGCTCAGGGGCTTAAAGAACACGAGCCTGAACCTGGAGCAAATGGAGTTGCCATCTGGATGGGCCGAAAAAAAAAGGGGTGGATGACTTGATTCCTAAGAAATCCCTAACCCCTTAATGGTTTCAAAAAGTTGAGTACGTATGGGAAAAGTAAGAATGACCCAGCACCCTCAAAGCGCCCGATTCTTAGGAATTAGCCTCCTTTTCAGGTCTAAATATTATTAAATTCTTAAATATTATAATATTATCCATACTGCATGTAATTATTGAAATAATTAATCATTATATTATAAATCAAACAAAATAAAATGGACACCCATCCAAAGATAGAAACATGCTCTTATAAATATCCAGATGTCCATAAAGAAAATAAATAAAATAGGGCACCCACCAAAAGGTGAAAACATAGGTCCCTTACAATTGTCCCAAAGTCTTTAAATAAATTAAATTAAAAATAAATAAATTATTTAAACAAATAAGGCACCCACGAGTGGAAACATGCCTTTTACATCTTTAAAATCCAAATAATAAAATTAACACCATTCAACTATTCATAGCAAAATAAATAATCCAAACATGTAGTTTAATCATCACAAAAATAATAATAAATTAGAGTTTAACAAAAGGGAATTAAGGTTAATCACAAAGAATTATAATCCACAAATAAGTATTGACCCTAATGATGAGGGGTCGCATACAGCAGTCCCACTAGCTAGTTAGCGGGAGGGGGTCAAGGGGGTAGAGCCCCCGAAAGGTAAACGATTTTCAAAATAGGTTTTCTTGACAATTAGGGTTTCTATCTAAACTAGAATATTATATTTATAGGAATTATGATTTTTAGGGTTTTGAATCAAAATAGAGTTTAAAAATACTAAACTAAGGTTTTTAGGGTTCTGGATCAAAATAGGGTTTAAAATATTAAATTAGGGTTTTATGCTTTTAAAAATAAGATTATGGTTTTAGATTATCTAGTTAGGGTTTCAAAAAATAACGTAAGGTTTGATGGTGTTTGGCTACTATGATATATTCATAAACTTGAGACCTGACTATTAATTCTATCAAATATTGCTTGAGGTATATTGATTTATGAATAGCTACTAGATAAAACAATGTTGAACAAATTAAGCTACCGTGACTTTGAAACCAATTGAAACAAGCTGCTGGACATGTACTTTAAACAATGCTTAAAACTATAATCAAACTAGCTTTTGTTAAATTTAAAAGAAATGAAAACATGCTTTCATTTGTTAACTCCGCCAAAGTTGATAAGTTGAAACAAGCCTACTATGCAATTGTCTACCTGGATCAATTGCAGTATTGGTTGAGTGAAATAATTTCCAAGGTAATTGTTGGGTGTTGATTCTCCTACTTAGTTGTTGCTATTGCTTTTGTGTTTATTTTACTGCCTCCATGTTAATTCTTGCTGACCTCCCTTCTCTATGCTTTTAATATACTTATAGGCAAAGATCATTCAATTAAAACCCTAATCTCTGCTTATCCAAAAGCTATTCAAAGTCCCACATAAATTAGGAATCTTAAAATCGCTTAATAACCGACATTAAAGTTGGATTAAAGGACCATGGCGAACTTGAGCTTGCCAATTCCCCATGGCAAGTGTCCATGGCGAATTTGGCATGCCAAATTTTCCATGACCATTCCTCATGGAGAATTTGGCATGCCAAATTCATCATGACCATGGCTCATGGCTAATTTGGCTAGCTAAATTCCTTATAAGCTTGGCTTATGGGTCATTTGGCTCATATTAAGCTCACTAACCCAATCGAATCGTGTTGGTCTGTATTTCAATGGGTTCAACTTCAACTGGACCTAATTCAATCAAATTTAAATTAATTTAGGTCTTTCATTAAAATCAAACTCATTCAAGACCAAAATTAAAGATTTACACCAAGCCATGGCTAGCATGTCGATTTTTGCTTCTATAACACCAAAGGAGCTGGTTAATTTCATAAAAGTTGAAGGAGTGATGAAATGTGAGGATGTTCACAAGAAGAACAAGGTTGATGTGGGAATGGTGTCATTTTCAGATGCTGATTTTCCAGAAGAGGGAAGATATCACATCCGCCCACTTTTTATCAAAGTATAAATCAAAGGAAAAATAACTCCATGCATAATGGTTGATGACGGATCTGCCATAAATGTGTGTTGAATATCCTACCAAAGCTAGCTATGTCAACAAGGGATCTAAGCCCAGCTGAGGTGATAATTAGGGCATATGGTAATACTAAAACGCATGCTGAAGGAACTTTCAAAGCTGTTGTGAAGGCTGGCCCTATTGAATATATAGTAGAGTTTGTGGTTGTAGATATACCCATCACTTTTGCACTATTGTTGGGGCGACCCTGGTTTCATCCTCTTGGTGGAGTTCCTTCTACACTCCATCAGAAGATCAAATTCCTGAATGGGGATAAAACAGTAGTTATCGAGGTTGAGGACAATGAAGTGGTGAATGCTCTATTGATTGAGAGGCCTCTTAATGGATTTCAACTGCCTATTGTTTATGATGAAATGGTGGACCCCGAAGTCTTGACTATGATGAGGAATATGAATTGCCTACCTGGCACTAGCTTGGGAAAGGAAAGACAGGTGTGACAAAGCTTCCAGTTTTCAAGACTCAAACCTCTAGGAAAGGGTTGGGATATGATGAAACTAATAAAGGTGTTCTATTGAAAAAGAACTCAAAGATGAATTTTCCTCTACTCGAAGAGGTTTTTGTCAAAGCTCCAGACATGGGACTCCACCAAGGGAAGCAAGAGCCAATAATGTTCATGGGGAAGACAATTATGGGCTTTGAGATCTTTGTTAATGTTGCTAAAGTGGTGAAACAGATGGAGAAAAAGCTCGCCTTGCCAACTGACAAGGAACCTAGCCAGAAAAGAAGAAGGAAGTTGTCCTGAAGATCCATAAGACTCCAAAAGAAAGTGTTGCTCTCATATAAGAATGGTTTGAAAGTCTTTTAGTTTCTAATTATGAAAACAATGATTCTAATTTTGATTTTAATTTGTCTGCTTTGTACGAGGATGATGATGTTTTCTTTTCTAAGATGAATGCAATAAAGTCTGATTTTGCTTACTTGTGTGATATTTTTCCTGATGTTTGCATACATTCAAGTAGCAATTACATGAGCATTTTTAATTTAACTCTGTTGACACACAATTATTAAATTTGGGAAGAACCGATAATCCTAAAAATATTAGCGTAGCATCCGACCTTACTCCTAAAGAAAGAGAGAGATTAAAAAAATATTTAAAAAGTATGAAGAAGTCTTTGCATGGTCTTATGAGAATATGCCTGGAATTAATCAAGACACAGCCGAGCATGTGATTCCCACTTATACTCACATGAAACCTATCAAACAAAAGCTTAGACGATTAAGCCCAAAATGGGCAGAACTGGTCAAAGAAGAAGTCACTAAGCAAATCAAGTAAAGTTCCTTAAAGTGATAGATTATCCTGATTGGTTAGCTAACATAGTTCCAATGCCAAACAAAGATGGAAGAATTAGGGTTTGTGTGGACTATAAGGATTTTAATAAGGCTTCCCCTAAAGATAATTTTTCTTTACCCCATATAGATTGTCTTATTGATAGTATAGCTTCTAGCATGCTACACTCATTTGAAGATTGATTTTTCGGATACAGCCAAGTATTAATTTCCCAAGAGGATAAAGCTAAAGTTGTCTTCATCACTACATGGGGTATATTTTGTTATAGGGTGATTCCATTTGGGTTAAAGAATACTGAGTGACCTATCAGAGGATGGCCACCACCTTGTTCCATGACATGATGCATAAGTTGAGGTCTATGTTGATGATATGATCATGAAGTTGGACACAAGAGAGCAGTATTTTCAAAATTTAGAGATATTCTTTGAAAGAGCAATAAAATATAAGCTAAGGTTGAACCCAAAGAAGTTGTGTTTGGGTTTACTTTAGGAATGATGTTAGGACACGTAATTGGTCCAAATGGCATTGAGATTGACCCTAACAAGGTTAAGGAAATCATGGATATGCTGACCCCTAAGACGGAGAAAGAAGTTTGGGGATTTATTGGCAGGTTACAACATATTAGCAGGTTCATAGCAAAGCTTACCACCATTTGTGAACTAATCTTCAAATTACTTAAAAGGAACCAGCCAGTCAAGTGGAATGAAGAATGTCAAAGGGCCTTTGAGTGTATAAAAGAGTATTTACTGAATTCACCTATTTTGAAACCACCTAGACCTAGCAGACCTTTGTTACTATACTTAGCAGTAGAAGAAGAATCGATAGGAGCAAGGCTAGCATAAGCGAATGAATCATGAGTTGAGTATGCAATTTATTATTTGAGTAGAAAGCTCCTACCTTATGAGATTAAGTATAATATCATTGAAAAGACTTATATAGATGTGGTTTAGTCATCTAAGAAGTTGCGGCATTACTTTCAATCTTATAGTGTGCAAGTAATTTTCAGGATGGATCCAGTGAAGTAATTAAGGGAAACACCCTTGTTGATTGGGAAATATGGCAGATGGTTGATAATTTTAGAAGAATTTGAGATTGAGTATATAACTAGAAAAACCATCAAAGGAAGAGTATTCCTGGCTCAACAACCATTGCCTAACAATAAAGAAGTGATTTGGAATTTCCTAATAACCATTTAGAGGCCATAGAAGTACAAGGGTGGAAGATGTATTTTGATGGAGCAGTAAATAGAAAAGGGGATGGCCTGGGAGTAATTATGGAATTTCTTGAAAGAGAGCTCATCCCTTTAGCTAAAAAGTTAAAATTTAGGGCAACCAACAACATGGTAAAGTATGAAACATGAATTTTTGGGCTGGAAACCTTGATGATCATGAAGGTAGATAAAGTGTAAGTCTTCAGTGATTCTTTGTTAGTGGTATCACAAGTGAATGGAGAATGATAATTGAAAGAATTGAAGTTAAAGCCATACCACAATTATTTAATGATGATGAAGAAGATTTTTAAGGAGTATAGATTTATACACTTTCCTAGAGAGAAAAACTAGATGGCCGATGGTCGATGCCCTAGCCACCCTAGCTTCGGTATGGGAAGATCATGTTAAGCTATTCCTTAAGCCTTTAGCTTTGGCCAGTTCATCAACTCCTTGTTATGAGCATGAGATAGTCATGAAAACTGACATGGACCATGATGCGTGGCATGACACTATAAGACAGTTCTTGTAAAGTAAGGAATACCTATAAAATGCAACAAAGGAAGAGAGAAGGGCTATAAGGTGTTGGTCTTTGCAATACATTGCCTTTCATGGAGAGTTGTATTGAAGAAGGCCTAACGGGGTGCATTTAAGGTGCTTGAGGAAGTCTGAAGTTGAGCAGATCATGTCGAAAATACATATAGGAAGTTATAGAACCCACATGAATGGGTTAGCCCTAGTTAAGAAGATAATTCGGCAAGGTTACTATTGGCTGACCATGGAGACAGACTGTATTGATTTTGTGAAGAAGTGCCAACAATGCTAGATGTATGGGAACTTGAATCACTTGCCTCCTGAAGAATTACATTCTACGTCTTCACCCTGGCCTTTCACAACTTCGAGGATTAACATTATTAGAGAGATACATCTAATAGCTTTGAACAGTCACCAATTCATTATAGTAACAGTGGATTATTTTTCAAAATAGGTTGAGGTCGAATCTTTCAACAAGATGGGGGCAAGGCAAATGGCTAGATTTATTGAAAAGAACCTCATCTGGAGGTATGGAGTCCCATCTGCAGGTATTGAAAAGAACCTCAGACAATGGGGTGCAATTTCAAGGAGCCATTAGGGATTTATTCTTGAAGTACCAGATCCATCATCATCAATCTTCCCCTTATATACTGAAGGCTAATGGTGCAGTTGAAGCAATAAACAAGACAATTAAGCATATTTTATCCAAGATGACTAATACTTACAGGGATTGGTCAAAAATGCTTCCTTTTACTTTATGGGGCTACAGGACGAGTTTGTGAATCCCGACTGGAATGATGCCATTCTTCTTGGTTTATGGGATGGAAGCAGTGTTGCCAATTGAAATTGAGATAAAATCATTGAGGGTTGTCCTAAAAGTTGAATTGTCTGAGACAGAATGAGTAGCAAGTAGATATACATAGTTGGCCTTATTAGAAGAAATAATATTGAAGGCTCTATATCATCATTAGTTGTATCAAAGAAAGATAGCTCGAGCTTACAATAGAAGGGTTAAGACCAGGAAGCTTAAAGCCAGTGACTTAGTGTTGAAGCAGTCCAAGCCTAATGTCCCTGATCCAAGAGGAAAATTTAGACCTGGTTGGGAAGGGTTATATGTTATGAAACTTGTCATGAATAATGGTGCAGTCAAGTTGTCAAACATGGATGGGAATGAGTTTTGTGAGCCAGTGAACATTGAAATATTAAAAAGGTTTTATGTTTGAAAAAAAAAAAGAAGAAGCTAGCTGGGTTAAAAACCCAAAAGGGCAGCCTAGGTAAAAGTTAGAGCAGTTTGCTAGATCTAAATATCCAAAAGGGCAGGCTAGGCAATAATTAGGGCTAAATAAGAGAAATTTGTCAATTAGAAAACCAGAAAGGGCTGGTTGGCGAGATGAGTGATCTTGTGTATACTGGCTTTATGTTTTTAGTTGTTCCCTAATTTAAAAAAACAGAGTTAATGTTAAAATTGTTCTATTTGTACTATTTCAAATAATCTAACCATTAGGGAAAAATAAATAACACAATAGAGAAAATGATGATAAATTATAAAAGAAAGGAAAACATCTTTTTATTATCATTATTGTTCATCCTAACATCATTTTTTTTGAAAAAATTAACAAGTGTAAAATTTATGGCAAATGATAAGTATAATGTGCAGGCCAGCTTTGCTTCAATCGATCCAAGTAAGCTTCACTTAGACAGGACATGTCCAAATTAGGAGTAAACTCAAAATCTTGAGGCTCAGCACCATACTGGCGGTCAAGTCGATGAGAATCATAACAAGTGCCTCGATGCATAGCAGTAAGAGGAACATACATCAGATATGTCTAAATGGTGACATGAGTAATCTTCCACCAAGGTACCAACCAACAGACATTAATCACAACTTGCGAGCGGATCCCGTCAACCCACTCGGTGTATGATGACGTAGGATAAAGTAGTTTCTTGGCAAAATGATGTTGGGGCAAATACCTGATAAAGTCAAAAGATGGGTTATTGAGCAAGCAGAAGCACTCCTGTAGCTAATCTAAAAAGGCAACAGTTCATTTTAAAAAAAAAAGAGAGAGCTTGTTAGGTTGAAAACCCATAAGGGTAGCCTAAGCAAAAATTAGGGCGGTTTGCTTAATCCGAAAACCCAAAAGGGCCATCTAGGCAAAAGTTAGAACCAAAATTAAAAGAAATTAAAAAAAGAGGTTGGCTAGGTTAAAAACCCACAAGGGAGGCCTAGGCAAAAGTTAGGACAGCTCTCTAGTTTTAAAAACCAACAAGGGCTAGCTAGGAAAAAATTAGAGCAATAAAAATAAAAATCCTAAATTGAAAACCTGAAAGGGTGATTTAGGTAATTACCTAAAGTAGTAAGGGACTTGCAACTGACCTCCTTGAAGAATATGTCTTGAATTGATCCAATCCAACTAGGGTTTCGGCAAAATCATTGGTACTAGTGAAAATTCTCCCTCCATTTGGTCCACGATATCCAGTACTCATGGGTCCATGTCACCATCAAGAGAAATAAGCAAGAATTGACCAAGCAAGCAAAGACAAAACATGTATCCCCATGCATTGGTCAGAGCCAAATGGAAAGCGCAAAAATCAATCAAGGGACCAAGTAAGATTTTCTCACCTTTCATCAATTGTAGAACTTCAGGTTTTGAGAGTTGAAATAGCATCTGCATCTTTTGAAGAGTTTTGGAAGTCCATATGGGTAATGCCATTGGTTAATTATTTGGGTATCTGAGAATGGCTTCAAATTCTTCGATTAGGACATATTTCAAAGTTGTTTATCTTGAAAGTCTTAGTTTTCATATCCCAAAAAGAAGCCATGGCATGTAAGAAGGAATGGTCCTGACATTTTGAAAGCACTTTAAAATATTGAGTTAAGACCATGATATTTGTTCCAAATGTGTAGCTTTGATGTTCTTGAATAAATTCTTTATCTTTTTCAAACTGGCTTCTGTCATCGTGGTGAGCGTAACAATTAAAGTTGATTTGAGTTTATGGAGGGTTGCAATTGAAGATTTGGAGTTATTTCTGTCACTGTGATAAAATTCATAAGATGAGAATTGAGAGAAGGTTGATAGACTTATTATGGTTGGAAACTAATTTAAATAGGAAAAGGTCGAGAACCAAAGTGCACAAGGAAAAGAGTTTACGTGTGGAATGTGTACCAAATCCATTTTGATTTTTATGAATTTGTATCCTAGTCCATGACAAATTTGGAATTGCAAATTTATCATTGACACTTTGATATGCATATACATATAAATAAAATACAAAAAAGTAAAAAAAAAAAAGAATGCAAAAAAGTAAAAAAAAATAGAGATAATACAAAAAAGTAAAAAAAAAAAAAGTTAAAGTTGCAAGAAAGTCAAACTATTATTATTATATTGTATATTACATTAAACATAAGCTCTTTATTGAAATTTAATATAAGTTGATCACTGAGAAGGTGGAGGCAGTCAATGGTAGAATAGAGCCCTAAAAAATTCATCGCCTAATGGAGGAGGAGGTACACCTAAGTTCCTATTATCTTGAAAGAAGAGTCAGTAACAGACATTGTCTGGAAAAGGAGGAGGCACCTCATGGTCATTAGTTCGGGGCCCCCCTTTATAATGAAGCTTAGGTTCCCTATAACTCTAAAATCTAAAGTCCTAAAAGTTTTGCTCAATATAAGAAGCATGTAAACAGCTGACAGCCAATTCTTCTTATAGCTTCTTGTTCTATTCTTCGAGCATTTGTTGTGAGACAGATAAGGAAAAGCAAGTTCATGCATTTTCATGCATACATATAGCATACATAAAAAATCCAAACTAGGTAATTTAGATCAAAGCCCTCGAAGGAAGGATCAGCATAGGGCAATGCAGATGAAACATATGGCTGAGATAGAGTAGCATGAAATGGACTAGCCCCATAGTGATGGGACCACCTGATTGCTCGACAACCTGAAACAAATCAAGATTAAACAAATACAATAAAAAAGCAATCATGAATGAGTAAAAGAATACATTTGATTAACCTGAGAAGAGACAACCATGACATTATCATCCCCATCTCCATCCTCATCATTTTCTTCTTCTTCTTCCTCTTCTTCTCCTTCTCCTTTGGGAAGTCCACGAATGCCAATAGGAGAAACTTCAAAATTTAAAAGCTGGTCCTGGATAAATTGAGTGTATGACTCAGTAGGTGGTAGAAGGTACTGTTCAACATCATATCCACCCCAAGCATGCATCCAGAAGTATTCCGACATGGATGTGATGTCTAATGTATATGCCAAAAAATTCTTAGGAACCCTTCACTCCTCAGGGCTGAGAAACTAGTTGTACACCCTCTCACCAAGGAACCACCCACTAGATACCGGACCAACAATAACTCAGTGGGAATTTTGAAAAGGCAAGGCTGCATTCATGAAACGTGTCCAATTAGCTCATTCGCTGTTCCTCCACCAAGTGATATCTACCTGCACAACCAAGAAGAAAAAGTTAAGTTAAGTTTTTCACAAATTTTAATATTTACTAATTGAATTGTACCTGATCCTAGGTCAACTGACTCAAGTGGTAGCGATGAGAATGCACATGATGAGAACCCGGCACCTCCCTATGGCCTAACAACCAAAGGCTTGACCTCGGATACCCTACTCTTTATTGAGAAATGCTCGGTACCTTCCCGAGATTATGTTTATAGTCCAAACCTAAAGGAACAATGAGGGTAAGACTTATGCAAATTCTTTATTTGGCACAACAAATGGTGGGAATTAATACCTCGATGACCACCATGAAGATAGAAAATGATCTTTTCCTCTAGCAAAGTTTGTCCAAACCTTGATACAAGCAGGCTAGACCAACTTCTCCCCAGTTGTATAACAACACAAGATCAATGCCAACAAGAGCCCGTAATACTAACAAGTGGATGATAGACTCAGTGCTGCACAAAATGGTCGTCTTTAGCAAATAGAGCAATAACCCTCAAGCATATTGTTCAGCCATTTCACTACAAATTGGTAAAGTATAATTCATCCAATATTCGTGAATAGGTTCATACTTGATCTTGAGCTCTTTTAAATAAGATTCCATGCCTACTAGCTATATAATTTCATCAAGCATTAAGATATTATCAGTAAAGGGGACTGTAGACCCTTAATTTTTGACAAAGTCTGGTCCAATATATTTTATTTAGTCCAAAATAATTTTTGTGTTATCTTAATTAAATAATATTTATTTTAGTATTTATTTTTTATAATTTTTAAAAATTATTATAATAATAATAATAAAAATAAAAATCGGCGACGAAAAAATCAGCGACGAAAAAATTCGTCGCCGAAAACAGTGGATGAAATGGCCTTGAGCCATTTCGCCCACAGGAGTTTCCTGCGGGTGAAATGGCCCACAGCCAATTTCGCTCGTAGCTCCTCGCACGCCCTCACAAGTTTCCAAGCAGTTTCTCGCAGCGGCCCGCAGCGATTTTTTCGCCAGGAAAATTTTTCGACGTAATTTTTTCCCGAAACCAAATTCTATTTGGTTTCGATTTCCTTTTCCTAATTAATGATAAATTCCTTAAACAATTGGAATGGAAGCTTCCAAAATTTTCTATAAATAACACTAAAAAGACAGAAAAGAGGAGGAGACTTTTGAGGAGAAAATCGGACTTTGGACTGGGACTTGGATTTTGAATTGTAACTTTTCAAATTGATTAGACTTTTTAGAAGAAGCAAGCAAGCAATCAATCCATCAAAGGCAGCCATCTTGCCTTTGTCCTTGTTCATCCAAGAAGCAATTTTTGGTGGAACCAACAAATGAAGGTTTGAATAACTAATCTCTTTTTTCCTTACAGTAGCTTCAATCATTAAATTGTTTCTTTTGATTCTAAAAACCTTAGAGCCCTAATTTACTTCTTCTAAACCTTAGAACCTTAAATCGTCTCCTCTATTTTCAAAAACCCTAAAGTTACTAATCTATTTCTTCTAAAACCTAAGAACCCTAATCTATTTCTCCAAAATCTTAAAATCCTAATCTACTTTCCAACTTTCCAAAACCTTAAATCGTTTTATTAATTCCCAAAACCCTAATCTGCTTTCCAATTTTTCAAAACCTTAAAACACTAAATTGATCCTTCTATTTCCAAAAACCCTAAAAAATACTTTCTGTTTCCAAAAACCTTAAATCGTCTTGCCTATTTCCAAAAACTTTATAAAACTCTAAACTATTTTCTCAAATCCTAAAACCAAAACATATTTTCCAAAACACCAAAAACCCTAATTTTCTCAAAACCAAAATCATAAACCCTAATTTTCCTAGACCCTAATCCTCAAAACCTTAAAACCTTATAAACCTAAATATTAAAATTCAACACAGTAAGCCTAAAAACAACAATCCAGTGGCCAATAATCATAAACCTAATGTTTTAATATCCAAACCCTAATTTCATGGTTTTACCCCCCTCAAACCCTAATTTGGTTAATTAAAGAACCTTATCAATCTCTTAAATTATAAAACCTTAATCCATTTCAATTCCCTTAAAACTTACAGCAGCCTAAACCAATAAATTCTAAAACTCTAAATATTAATTAAAGAACTTTAAATGAAAAACAGTAAACTTCAAATTTGTATCTTTACTTACTTTATTTGATTATATAGTTTATTATATGCTTTGATTTATTTAAGATCAATGTTTGATTTATTTAATTTATCATGGATGGATGTTTACTTTCTATTGATGTTTAATTTCTTTGATGAATGATTTATTTATGATGAATGGTTATTTACTTTTATCGATTTATTTTGATTTCCCAAATGTTGTAAGAGGTATGTTTCCACTTTGTGGGTACCTCATTAATTAAGTTCTATGTAATTTAAATTGCTTTTATATTTTAGACCAATGTAAAGGACATGTTTCTACCTCACGGTGGGTGTCCTATTTAGCTTAGACATGGATGATATAAGGGCATGTTTCCATCTTCGGATGGGTGTCCATTTATTTGTTTTGCTTGGACTTTGTTTTGATTTTTAATATAACGATGTTTTATTTCAATTGTTGCATGTAATATGGATAATATTGTTATACTTAAGAATTTTATAATATTAAGACCTGTAAAGGAGGCTGGTTCCAATGAATCAGGCGTTGTGGGGGTGTTGGGCCATTTCTCACCTTCCCCACACGTACCCAACTTTCCGAACCCATTAGGGGGTTGGGGATTCCTTAAGAATTGAGTCATCCACCCCTTTCTTTTTCCCAGCACGTCCGGGTGGCGACTTCATTTTCTCCATACTTAGGTCCGTGTTCTCTGAGGCCCCGAGCCTAAATAGTGCCAAAGTCGTAAGAACCATTCCACTGGGAGTGGGGGCGAAAATCCTCGCTCACAGGGATGTGGGTTCCATGGCAAGAGATACTAGTTATGGCAGTAAAGTCAACCAGCCAATAGCCATTTCCCTCACTGGCAAATAGAAATTATGGGTGGCATCCATCCACCTTTTCGTGAGCGCTTGGATTATGCTCCTATCTATCTGGTATCCTTTTGACGGTAATTGCATGATAAAATCCTCGATGCCGCACCATTGGATCATTCACTTTACTCAAGACGGGTAATGATTATACCATTGTCGGGCTTTATATGTGCACCTGCTGCCCTGCCATAAAATAGGTAAGTCCTAAAAAAAGGTATGTAAACTCCTTCACTTTTGCTCATATATAATTAAATATAAAAAATAATATAAAATGTATATGATAATTAAAATAAAATAAGAAATGGCATAGTAAAAATACAAATAAAATTTAGAAGTACATAATATAAATTAACAACACATCACTTATTATACTTAGTTATTTTGTGCAATTAAGTAATTCCTTTTATGATAAAAATTATATTTACCTCTTTTTTCTTATTTGAACTATGATGTAACTCCATGCCAGCTAATAACAATATTCTCCCATTCTCATGCTCTCGAATATGATTAAGAAGCTTGGCATCTAAATGGGGTCTGGCCCTAGAAGAATGTTGATTAATCGCCATTTATAAGAAAGGTTACTGTCTTTCCGAGTTTAAAATAGTAAAAGAAATTTGAAAGAAAGTTTTGAAGAGATAAAAATTCCTGCATAAATGTTCATTATTTATAGAAGAAAGCCATGGAATGAGTGATAAGAAAGAAAAACAAACACTCTGATGTAAAAGATATAAAGATGAAGTAACTTCACATGCACTACAGAATCAATTATTCTAAATTTACTTTCCATTTCAATTATTCATTTCTTTTTTAGATTAATTATTTAAACATTTCATTTATGTTTTTCTTTAAACATTTAAACATTTACTTTCCATTTCATTTATGTGTTTCTTTCTTATATCAATTATTCATTATTCATTTCTTTCTTAAATCAATTATTCATTTCTTTTTTAGATTAATTATTTTTGACACAGCACACATACACACAGTAAATTCATATTTTTGTGGTTCTATATTCTTGTGTGTTAGAAAAATTTTTTTTTTTTTGTACTTCTAAAAATATTTTCTCAATACAGGGGGCAACAGTACATAGGTAATGTAAAAATAGCCAAAATTTTTTGTAGCTAAATTTCTTATAAATTACAGCCAAACCTTTATCAAAACTGACCGTTGAAATTAATTTTTTGTAGACAGTTCGAGTCCAAAATCCAAATTAACTCGAGTTTAGAACCCAAACCATTTTTTAGTCCAAAACCCAAATCATTTTCGAGTCCAAAACCCAAATTATTTTTGAGTCCATAACTCAATTTGGGCCCTAAACCCAAATCAACTCGAGTCCAAAACTCAAATTATTTTTTAGTCCATAACTCAATTCGGGTTCAGAACATAAACCAATCCGGGTCTAGAATCCAAACCAACTTGAGTCCAAAACTCAAATTATTTTTTAGTCTAGAACTCAATCCGGGTCCAGAACCCAAACATATCTGGGTCCAGAACCCAAACATACTGGGACCAGAATCTAAAATAAATTGGGTCTAAAACCCAAATCATTTTTTAGTCCAGAACTCAATCCTGGTCCATAACCCAAAATCAATATGACCTTTTCAAACGAAATCACTCTTTGAATAAATCCAAAATCATTCAAGCAGGGGGGCAAAACTGTAATATCCCAAAATATACCCTAAAAGTTTTGGAGTTATTGTGTATTTGGATTTAGTGTATATGTATATATATATGGAATATATATAAATACAATATAAAAAGACATATACATATACATGGGATATAAAGTGGGGTAGGAAAGTGAGTTATATATATATATATATTTGTATAATTAATTAATAATAATATTAATGATGATTAAGACAAAAAGAAAAAGAGAAAAAGGAAGTCAAAGGTTGAAAAGGGTGTGTGGTGGAGATTTATTATTATTATTATTATTATTATTATTATTATTATTATTATTATTATTATATAGAAGATAAGGACGAAGGAAGAGAAAGAGAAATTCTTTCTTTCTTCTTCTTCGTCTTCTGCTTTTCTTCTTGGACGAGAGAGAGAGAAGCTAGAGAGAGAAAGGTGATTTTTGCCTCTATTTTCACCAAAGATTAAAAGATATCAAGAGATTTGCAAGTGGATATTGAAGATTTGGCTAAGAATCCAAGTAAGTGCCTCTTGCTTTGTATTAATTTCTATGGATTTAATTAAGTTTTGAGATGATTATGGTGTGATGTTAGTGAAAGTTAAGAGTATGGATTAAATAGATGGATGAGTGCAAAATAGTTTGGATATGTTAGATTTGAACTTTAATTCAATTTTTAGAAGAAAGGAAGAGTTTGATTATGTTTGTATTCATGTGGATTTGTTTAAAATGTAAAATACTTGAGTTGTCTTGGAAAACAGTCCCGGATTGGATGCCACGGCCATGGCAAGTGAAGGCCACGACCATGGGGTTACAAACATGACTGTGTCTTTATGCATTTTGGTAGCACAGAAGAGTTTTCAATGCCACGACCGTGGCTCTTGAAGGCCACGACCGTGGGGATTGTAATGAAAAATGGGCAGAACCGTATTGGATCCCACGGGCATGGGGATTGGGAGGCCACGACCGTGGGGACTTAAATGTTGATATGACTTGTAATTTGTGATCTAAAGGCTTAAAATGAGACTAATATATGAATGTATTATATGTTGTGATGTGCATAAGGTGAGTTTGTTGAGGCATCAATGTCATTGAGTAATGAATTGCTTATGAAATGAGAAATGTAATGAAATGATTATAACACTTGCGCAATTACATAAAATGAATATGGCTTGAGAAGCTATGAAGAGTAAGTACAAACTACATTATTGCATATATTCATATAATGTTGAGATTGAATATACATTAAATGATATCGATGATGCATAAGAGTAAGGTTATGTTGTGCATAATGTGAATATTGATGATGTATATGAATACTTTTATGATGAATTGATTAATGTGATTTGAGACATGATAATGATATAAATAATATGAATGAAGCATATTTGCTTATATGATGATGAAATGAGAATATGATTTGTATAATGTGTATTCAAAATATATGATAATGCAATTGATTGGGTATACTTGAATGATGAAAGAGGAAGTATGAAACGTATGTGCTAAGAAATGTGAAAAATGTGATATTGTGATGAAAGATGAAATGTGAATTGAGATTAAAGAAATGTGAGGCCATTGTGATGGGCCAAGATGAATCAAATGAAATAGTTGAGGCATAATTGTCTAATGAATTGTGGATTGTAAAATAAGAAATGAATTGAGAAATGAAGTTTAAAATGAAATGATTGTGTGCCTAATATGTTGATTCAACTTTCAGAGTCTTGTATTTGATGGCATGCCTATGAACCATTAGATAGGTGAAATGGGAGGCCCGTAAACCGATTCCAATTGGAAATTATGATGTGAATCACTGGATAGGCGAAATGGGAGGCCCGTAAGCCGATTCTAGTTGAAAAATGTGAATATGGAATGATGGTGAAATGGGAGACCCGTAAACCACTTCCATTTGAAAAATTAGTAACAGTCTAGCCGGGTTGAGGATCTCCTCATGTTAATGGGTTGATGGTCCAAGAGACTGGGTCTGTTACGCTATCCATGGATAGAGATATGATATATTATGCCTACGGGCTTGATGATGTGATATTGAATCAAAGCGGTGACTCTGAACTTTGAATAACATATTAGTTTCTTTTGGGCCCATGCTTGTGTTTGTTTATAATGTGATTATTGCTTGATGATATAATATTATAAAATGATTATAATGCATAAGCATCTATATGAAATATGATTATGATATGATAGAATGAGATACATGGTAAGCAAATGAATATGATATTGTGATTTGTTGTAATGTGTTATGTGCATATATATAACTATGAGAATTTTGGAAAAAAAAATATACTAAGAATGCATGTTAAAAGGGAAAACATGATAAGATAATGATGATACATAATGTTAATGTATGAAGTATGATTTGTCTGTAATGTATGTTTTAAATATTTTTTGCACTACTAAGCTTTCGAGCTTAGCGCGGTTGTGTTAATCGCGCAGGTGAGTTGATGGTTGATCCAGGAGCTCAACCGTTATGCCACGAGAAGGATAAGAGTGTTTTGAGACCAACTAGAAGGTGATGCATACATGTATAATATGATTATATTGTATTTGATTAAAATATATGTATACTTAAATAAATTTTGGGAAAGACAAATTAATATACATATATGTGTAATATCATTAAAAGTGTAATACGTTTCCGCTACTCAATAAATGGATATTTTATTCATTATGTTTTATAATGCAAAATTTAAATACTTTGAGTTATTTATATTTAATGAGGTGAAAGATTGATTTGGTTTAAAAATCGACCGTAATATTCCTGTATCCGGTATACGTATATTGCAGATGGTTGTATGTAGTGTACGTATACGGGGTTCAGGGGTGTTACAAAAACTGTAGACCTTTAATTTTGGTCTAGGTTAAATTTAAGAATGATCTGAATACAAGATAAAATTTGATGTTTAATAACAAGCCCAAATCAAGTCTGATTATTTTGGTTCGGTTTAAATCAAGACAACATGATTCAGTCTAAGTTAATTTGGTATGGAAAAGCTCCATATTGATATAAGCAGGCCCTTCTACCTAGTTTAATCGAGAATTCATCAAATGATATTAAAATCCAAAGAAGGCTAGGATAAGTGGCAGCATTGTTTATTTCAAACTTGGATGACTTAGCTAGGTTGCCCTAGTTGATGCTTATAAATACAAAAGCTTGGATGAAGAATAGGCAGCAACAATTATCAAGCAAAAGAGTAGCAATTTAGAAAAACACACAGAATACTAAAATATAGCAAACAAGGAGACAGAAACCATTATTTCAAATTTTGCTTTGTTCATCCAAGATAGAAGTCGGTCAAGCAGTAAGCACATGCTTGGTTCAACATATTTATATTGGAGAAACCTTCAAACATAGGTTTAGCTTTCTAATTCAATTTATTTATTCAGTGTTTAAAAATCATATTTTTTTAAGATATCATCACACTAACTTGTTTATCAAATTGTTTTGTCCGGAAGCTTAATTACCAAAACCTTAGTATGTATTTTATAAAACTAAAACCTAATCTGTTTATATCATCCATTAGTCCACTTCATGTTTATTTGTTTCAACTTCACAGTAAGCTAAGATTTAATTTAAAAACTTTAAGTCAACTATTAAAACCCTAATATGTAAAAATCAATACCTAAGCTCAAATCCCATCTTAATCCTTAAAACCTTAATCATATTCCATATAACCAAGACTCCAGTAACCTTAAAATCCTAAACCTTAAATGCTAAAACCCTAATCCAAAACCCTGATTTCCTTAAACCTTAATTCCTAATTCAAAACACTAAATTCCAAAAAACCTAAATTTCACCCAGTAACCTTAAAACTTAACCCCAAACCTTACTTCTTAAACCTAAGCCCCAAAATCTTGAAAACCATAGTTCATAACTAATACCAACCTCAAAACCCTAATTTCAAATCTAAAACCCTAACTTCCAATTTAAAACATTAAAACCCTAATTTCTAAATCAAAAACTTAGTTTTCCATCCCACAACAATTTTGTATATTTAATAATTTATTTAAGATTGAACCCTAATTTTGACTATTCAATTTATTATATGTTTATGAGGAGTAATTTATCGATGTTCTATTTTCATTGATGATTTATTTTTAATTATTGTAGATTTTTGTATGGTTTAATTTATTTTATTAATTATTTTTTATATTGATTAATCATTTGAATTTTAAGGTATGTAAAAGGCATGTTTTCACTTTATGGGTGTCTTTATTATTTTTAATTATGTAATTATTTTATGAATTTTGGAATTTTGTAAAGGACATGTTTCCACCTTTTGGCGGATGTCCTATTATATTTATTTTTATGGACTTAGACACTGTAAAGGCATATTTTCATCCTTGGATGGGTGCCTATTTTATTTGCTTTTATCTTAATAAAGTGATGGATGTCTATTTCTTTTAAATTATGTATAGTTAATATCGTAATAATGAAGAATTTAATAATATATAGACCTAAAAAGAGAGGTCAGTTCCAGTAAATTGGGTGTTATGGGAGTGCTGGGTCATTCTCACCTTCCCCATATGTACCAACTTTTCAAACTCATTAGGGGGTTGGGGATTCCTTAGGAAATGAGTCATTCACCTCTTTCTTCTCTCCCGGCTCATCCGGGTGGTGACCCCATTTTCTCCAAGTTTAGGCTCGTGTTCTCTAAGGTCCTAAGCCTAACTGTGCCAAAATTGCAAGAACCATTCCACATGGGTGGGAGGCAAAAATCCTCACTCACACACCACTAATAAGGGTGCCTAAAATGTTAAAATACTAAACTTTTCTTCCTTTGTTCTTTAATTATTTTGGATGATTAAATGGACTATTTGAATTTCGAGGCCCATCCTTTGAATGTTGAAATGGGCTAAAATTGGGCTTAAATTTTGGATCAAAATAAAGAATTGTTCTCAAAATTATGGTTTAAAAAAAATCTTAAAATCACTTCTTTCTAATTTAGACTTAAGTTAATTGAGTTAAACTTAAAATCAAACATTAGACATAAGTTTTATCGAGTTAAAACCTGAAATTGGATTTTGGAATTAGATTTATCAAGTTAAACCTAACTTTCAACATAGACTTAGGTTTTATCGAGTTAAAATCTAAAATTGGACTTTAGACTCAAGTTTATCAAGTTAAACCTAATTTTCAACATAGACTTGGGTTTTAAAGAGTTAAAACCTAAAATCATGCTTAAACTTAAAACTAGCCTAGTTAAAACCTTAAAAACCATGCTTCAACTTCACCTCCTTTCCTTTCCTTTTCTCCTCACTAGCATGGGTTAAAACATCTTCTTTAAAGAAACAAAAATATTTTTTTGTTTATCAATCTCAAATAAATTTTCATATGCTCACGCCATGATAAGAAAAGATAAATAAAAACTTTATTCTCACTCACCTAGGATTTTCATTATCTGACTACTTGTAATATCCCAAACTATACACTAAAATTTTGGAGTGTTAATTGTTGTATTGGATTAAATAATTTAAAGTGTATATATGACTAATGGAATAAGAGGAGATGTGTATATGTTGTATATATGGGGATATATACAAAATATATACAAGTTAATGGGTTTTATACGTCAAAAGAGATATTTTGATTAATTAAATGGATTTGTTTAAGTTAGTGGAAGATGATGTAAATGGATTTAATATTATATTGTTTAATTGTATGGTGGAGAGTGATTTGAGGAGAGAGTGGGTGTTTAAGTGGTGTTTAAGTGGTTGACTTTCTTTCTTTCTTTCTTTCTTTTTCTTTCATCTTCATCTTCTTCCTTCCTTCTAGTGAGCCAGCCACCCTTATCAACCAAAGAAAAAGAGATTTTGTTGCTTCCAAGCTCAAGAGATTGAAGGTTTTCAAGAGATCAAGTTGGAGTTTTAAGGATTTTCTTCACTTTTGGTAAGTTTCTAACTTATTTCTTGGTTTTCTTTTGAGTTTGTGTTCTAGGGTTTGTTGGATGGTTGTTGTAGATGTGTTTATGGTTATTTTGGTGTGTTTGAAGTGTTTTGTCTTGGTAACTTTGATTTTTGGGGTTGGATTGAAGAGAGAAAAAGGTTAAGTTTGGTGAAAGAGGCAAGACTTGAGGATTGTGTATTTTTGAGTTGTGATTGTGTTTTGATGTTTGTAATTGAGTTGTTTTAAGGTTTACTCAAGTATTATATGGGTTGTTGATGGTTTTGGTTGAGTTTGTGTGTTGTTGATATGGCTATTCGAAGATGATTGTGGGTTGTGGCTTTATTGGTGTCGATTTCAGGGTTTTTGGCCTGACACGCCCAGGAGCACAGCCATGTCTTTGGGAATGTCGTTGGTTCTATTTTTTGGGTTTGTGACACGAGCAGTGACACACCCATGTCACTGAGCGTGTCACAGCTTCTGTGTTGTAGTAGCATTGACACGAGCAGTGACACGCCCATGTCACTGAGCGTGTCATAGCTTCTGTGATGGAGGAGGATTGGCACATCCAGTGACACGCCCATGTCACTAAGTGTGTCATAGCTTCTGTGTTGGAGGAGGATTGACACGGCCAATGACACGCCCATGTCACTGAGCGTGTCAAAGCTTCTGTGTTGTGGGTTTAGGGCATGGTCAGGGACACGCCCGTGTTGTTAAGTGTGTCAAGTGTAGAGTTTGCCCTAGATAGTTCTCTTTCTTATTTTCTTATGTGTATCACTAAGTGAGTGTGTATGATCACCTTTAGATTAGGTTTTAAAGAGAATTGAGTTACCCAAGCCAAGGTTTGAGTGAGATCTTGGAAGAGGAGTTGTTAGAGTGGTGTTGTTGCTCTTAGAGGTAAGTACAAACTTTGAATGATTGCATACATTTACATGACATTGAGACTTAACACATTTAGTTGAGAAATGTGTTAAGTTACTTGATATATTATTGATGAATGAATTATATGGTATGATATGCATAATGTGAATTATATTGATGTATCAAAGCGATTGAGTAATGTGTTATAAATGAAAGGAAATGTGGAATAACATGATGAGATATATGAAAACATAATGTAACCAATCGATATTGAGATAAAATAAAAGAATGAGAAAAATGAGAAAAGTTGATATAATAAGGCAATGAGCCTAGTTTGACTATGAGAAATGAATTGTGAAAGTATTTGATAATGAGATAAATGAATTAATTGTGTGCCTAGTATGTTATTCAATTTTCAGAGTTCTGGGTTTGGCGGCATGCCTATGAAATGAATTGCTCGGCAGGTGAAAAGACTGGGTCGTAAGCCGAGCCCAACTGATAAATGTGATGTTTTTGGGGTGAAAAGACTGGGTCGTAAGCCTCAAAAACTGTAACAGTCTAGCCGGGTTGAGGACCAAGATACTGGGGCCCTAGGGTCTTTCCGAATTGAGGTCCAAGAGACTGGGTCTGTTACATTATCCATGGATATATATATCGCCTACGGGCTTGATGAATGTGATTATGGACCAAAGCAGTAACTCTGAACTTTGAATAGCATATTAGATCCTTTTGGGCCCATGCTTGTCTTTGTTTTAATGTGAATTATGAAATATGATGCAAATGATTAATATGTTGAGATATAATGCAATGAGTTGATATATTCATATGTATTGTGCATGAGCATCGCATTGATCTATATTGAATCATAGTTTGTACCACTAAGCTTTCTGCTTAGCGCGATTGTGGTTCATCGCGTAGGTGACAGGGTAGATCCGGTTGTGCAGGAGAGCTCGTCTAGGCCGAGTCGAGTCTAGGCTTGAGTTTGTGATAGCAGTGTTGAGTTGTGGACATCAAGATCAGAGACGAACTGCCAACATGTATAAATTCTATAATTTTATAAATATTGATTTTGATATATATATACATACGTATTTTTCGCTGCTTATTTAACATATGTTTTGAACAAACTATTTTGGATAAACTTTTGGGTACTAATGTTATATATATAGATATATGTATTTTAATGAAGGAATGTTTTATCTATTACTATTTATAATATAGGTTAAATATTTTAAGTTTATTCGGACTGACTTATGATAATTATATGTTAAAGATTAAAGATTGGTTTGTTTAAAATGAACCGTGGCACCCCTTTATCCGGTATGCATATATCGCGTGTTGTGTGGGTGTATGCGGTGTACATATATGGGGTACGGGGGTGTTATACTACTATTCACCTATCTCTAAGATCATAAATTCCCTTGATCAATTAAAGTACTTTTCACCAAATAAGACTCAATCTTTATAATAGAGGTGTTGGGCAAATGAGATCAAGTGGAAAGATTAGGAGATTTGAGCTTGATTGAAGAAGAATAGAGAATGCGAGAGGAAGTAGGGTTTTGGCCATGAAGAGAAAAAGAATATGATGGTGATATGTCTATGGCTTTTACTATTTATATTAAAAAAAAGGCTAGTTTATTAATTTAATTAATCTTACTAAGCTTGATTAATTTTGTCAAAGTTTGGCTTATAAGTAACTTGATCAAATTTGTCTTTTTAGCGGGTTACTATTCATCTTTTTTCCAAAATACCCAATAGCTCCATATCCCAATTTTTTTATTATTTTTTTCATATAATAAACAAATTTTCAATTCATATTTGGCCCTCCAATTTAACTTGAACTCTATTCTTAACTTGAAAATTACTATTCATATCCCTGGAAATAATATTCGTAACTCAAGATTTTTGGGACATTACATATGTTATTGTTGTCCTAAAAAAATAAGTCTTTTATCTTCTTCAGATTTTTTTTTGAAATTTGTTTTTAGGTTGTGTAATAGGTGGGACATGTAGATTACATGATTTATATTTTTTTTATTACTATTATTATACTTTCATGTCTATCAAAAATTATGCACATTCCACTTTTATACCCAAAGTCTCTTTTATATTTATGAAGAACCATCCGCATGAGTTATTGTTCTCAACTATTAAGAATGCAAGATAAAATATTTTGCTATAGCCATAACAGATTTGCAATAATTTCAACCTTTTTATTATATTGATGCATCTAGTGCCATAAACACGTAAAGGAATGAAGCATTTTATTTTTGAAGGATTTGAACAATTGAACCTAGGTTTGTAGCATTTAACATGTATAAGAATGTTGGAATCATTTAATAAGATTCATCTAGTTTACCTCTAACTTTCTTCAGTGCCTTTTCTTTGGACCTCCTTTTCACATATTTCAAGCTAACATCAGGCTCATCTTCATGTTTTTGACTATGTTTGTAGCGTATATGTTCTTTTAATGTTTAGATATTTTTGACTTGTTGTGTTCAGCATGTGGTTGCTTGTCTATGATCACTTATTCAAACTTCTGATGGGTAATAGTAAATATTGTCAAATTTTTTAACCATGAAGAGGTTTGTTTTTTATATTCTTGCTGCTTCTAAGTACCATTACATTACTCATCAAAGCAAACAACAACATATCCTTTGTTGCATTATTTTGTTTTCACTTTGTACTAAAAATTATTTCTACTGGCATATAAAGTCAATATAGTTTTGAATGTGCCTTTGTCCTTATACAACTAATCTTTTTCAATTTATGTATGTGTTGTGTTGGTAATGATTAATGATGCAACACCATCAACTTTTTCTCCATTTTCTTGTTCTTCTCCATTAATTATGCTCCCACTCATCATATTTTCATATTCAACAACATCTATGACTTCATTATTATGATATAATTTTGTTGAGTTTTGTGCAGAATCTAGTCTTGAAGATTTTTGAGTTTAAATTATCTGTGTAGATATTTCATATATGTTAACTGTTTCTTATTCCACTATAATGCATAGAGGGTACTTCATTATATGTGCTTCCTTCAGCTTCAAATGAATAATAGATTTGTATCATCTTGTATATTTATTACTGGATAGTCATTTGTAATTAGGTATTCCATTCGTATTTTTTATTCGTCTGAGTTAATTTTCAGTCGAGTTAAAACTAGTAGTAATAGTTCCATAAAGTTGCATCTTGTTGGAATTATAATACCATTTACTTTAAAATCTATATTATTTTTTCTTGTCATCCCATTTTCTATTATATTAAATCAAAACTAATATTATGTCCATTTTTTCCTATTTAAAGAAGAAATAAGCGAAATGTTTAAACAAAATATTTTGTGACTTAGCATATAGACAATACATACATAACATATACAATATTTCATGTCTTGTTTTTTAGCATATACACAACATCCACTACAAGAAACAGGACAATTAGTGACCGAAAAATCCGTCGGTAATTGTATCTTGTTGGAATTATAGTACCATTTTACTTCAAAATCTATATAATTTACATAATAGCATATACACAAATCCATCGCTAATTCTCAGAAATACATCGGTAATTGTGATTAACGACGAATTAGTATTTGTCACTATATCAACTGTCGCTAAAAAATTCAAGATAGAGCTATACTTTTGATGCTAATTAGCGACGGTCATTTTCATCGCTAATTACAAAGATCCATCGTTGATTTTTCAGTCATCTATTTATTTTGGAGACATATTTCCATTGCAAAATCCATCACAAAATTTATAATTATTTTTTTAAAAAATAAATTATTTTTAGAAAATAAAATAAATGATTTTAAAGAAATAAATTACATTATTTTTAAAAACAATTTATTTTATTTTTTTAAATTATTTATTTTTATTTCTTTAAAATCATTTATTTTATTAAATAAATTCTAAAATTATTTATTCTCAAAAAGCATTTATTCTATTAAATAATTTATATATTAAAAAATAAACTATTTAACAAATAATTTCTAGAAAAATTATTTCTCTAACAATTTTCTTAAAACAAATTATTTCACAATATAATTTTCAAAAATAATTATTTAACAAATAATTTACTCATTTCAAAAATTATTATTTTAACAAATAAGGTATTCATTGTAAAAATAAGAAGAAAAAAGGAGAAAGAAGAAAGAAGAAAAATGAAAAAGAATAAGGACAAAGAAGAAAGAAGTAGAAGAAAGAAGAAAGAAGAAGGAGAAAGAAATAAGAAATAAGAAGAAGGAGAAAGGAGAAATAAGAAATAAGAAGGAGAAAGAAGAAAGAAGAAAGAAGAAGGAGAAAGAAGAAAGAAGAAAGACAAAAAAGAAAAAGAAAAAGAGTAAAGAAGGAGAAAGAATAAAGAAAGAAAAAGGAGAGAAAAAAATATAGAAAGAAAGAAGAAAGAAAGAAATAGAGGGAAGAAATGTTGGTTGTAAAATTTTAAAATAAATTTTTAGATTTTAGCGACGAATTCAAGATGGAATAGCGAAAATTTTAGTTTTGTCGCTAAAAAATCGCATAAGAGTCCACCTTTATTCAAAATTTTTAATATTAGCGACGAAATATGATCCATCAGTAAAAGTCCGTCATGAAATCTTGCCCATTTTTTTAGAATATTCAACATTAGCGATAAAAACTAGCCGTCGCTATATTTTATTTGTTAATTAATTTATTTTAAATTTTAGCAATGGACAATTCTCATCGCTAATTATTTTTTATATTTCTCAATAACTTAATTTATTAGCGACAGCTTTCTTCTATCACTAATTTTTGGTGCCAACACTTGGCTCCATTATTAGCTACAGATATCTCTAGACTATCGCTAAATTCAATGCGCCAACACTTGGTACCATTATTAGCGACTAATTCAGCGATGAATATCTCTAGTCTGTCGCTAAATTCAATGTGCCAATTATTGGTGCCAGATTTAGTGATGGATTTAGCTACGAATTAATTTTATCGCTAAATTCATCACTATTCTTTCACTAATTCGTTGCTATTATATTTTTGTCATAAATTCATCGCTAATTTTCATCACTAATTAATATTTTTCTTATAGTGATCTATACTATATACACATTGTTTTTACAAAATAATTAAACTTGTTATTTAATAAGTTATTATTTTATGGCTTGAAGTTCAGTAGACACATAATATTTAAATAACATATATACCATAATTAAACATAATATACAATAAATGCATTTTTTATGATTTGTAGTTCAGTATACTCACAATATCTATAGGACATGCACAATATCTATATATAATATTTATATATTCTGTTCGATAAGTGTATATTTTATGGCAAGGAGTTGAGCAAATACACAATACGTAAACGATATATGCACTATAGTTAAACTTCATATATAACAAGTGCATTTTTTATGGTTTGTGGTGCACTATATATTTAATATCTACACAACATACATATTATTTATACAAAATAATTTGACATCCTATTCAATAAGTATATATTTGATGGTTTGAACTTTAGCATATACACAATATGTGAATGAAATATACAACATAATTAAATATCATATATAATTATCTACATCCCAGATAAACAGGCCCAATAAGCCTAAAGCCCAAATGTGAAAACCCAAAGAAGACCAGAATAGCTTCAGCCACTCACTTAAGCCCAAACTTTAGCATGATCACATGCAGACAAAAACAAATTTTTTTTTTTTGAGAAAACATAATCAATTTCATTAATTCAAAGTGCTTGGCATATCCGCCATTACAACTGTGGAAATAGGGGTTGGAACATGTTCCAACCAAACCTGATAAATAATTTCTTCAGCTACCGCTAATTTAGCAAGGCAGTGGGCCACGCTATTAGCTTCCCTTTTAACATGTGCAACAGAAGAGAAAATGAAGTTTGATAGTAAACCTTTGGCTTCAAGAATCCTGGAGCCCATCTCGTCTCTACGAATATCTTCCCTAAGCATCTGTTGGGTGAGAGGCAAGCAATCAGATTCCACCATAAGCTTTGTGAAACCATGGTCTCTTGCAATCCGTAAACCGAAGCGAAGTGCCTCGCATTCTGCCTCTTCTGGAATTAGGCTGTACTCCTTTGAGGATACTGCTGCTACCAAAACATTCCCCTTATTGTCTCGGATTATTGCTCCAAGTCCCCATCTTTCCGACCCTGCATTATACTGAAGTGCAGCATCACAATTCAACTTTACCAGCCCAGCCGGTGGAGGCTTCCATTTCACCCTTGAGCTCTGTTTAGTTTTTTCTTTCCCTCCCTTACTCTTTCTATGTTGTTCAAGCATGTTCAATGCTATCGAGACTATCTGGGCTTCGGATAATTTGTTTTTGCAAAAAACCCATTGGTTCCTAGCCCTCCAGTGGGACCATAGCAACATAAAAAATATCTCAAGTCTATCCACCTCATTGTTTGTCAGAAAAGATTGGACCCATACATTCAGATCCAGTTCTTTATCAAGATTCTCAATGCGCAGTGGAGACAACTTAAGGCTTAACTGATTTACAACACAACCCAACAAAGCATGAAAAATATTTTCAACACTCCCACATCTTTCACATCCAGGTTCAGTCACAATTTTTTTCTTTAAAAGCTCAACTTTGACAGGTAGTTGGTTATTTAAAGCCCTGTACACAAAGTGTTTTATCTTTGGAGGAATGTTCAAATTCCAAATTTTAGGACTAAAGTTATGAGGGGAGTGGGAAGAACTGGCCTCATTGGCCTCCAATTTGGATAAAACAAAATGATATGCAGTCCTTACCGTATATGTCCCAGCTTTTGACCAAGGCCACATCAAGATATCCCTGTCCCTTCGACTGGAGAGAGGTATTTGTAGAATCTGGTTAGCTTCAAAGGGAAGAAATGTCGACCGAACTAGCTCCTCATTCCATGCCAAGTGATTTTCATAAAATAAATCCTTCACTACATTAACAGAACCATGACTATTATTAGGTGACCAAACACGAAAGCCATTTTGCTTTGGTAGCCAACTATCATTCCAGACTTGAATATTTGCTCCGTTACCAATCAACCATCTTGCTCCTTTCTCAATTACCCATTTTGCCTTCATTAAACTTTTCCAAGAATAGCTAGCCCTTGGATTTGATTTTGCATCCAAGAACGAAGTAGAGGGAAAGTATTTAGCTTTGTATGTCTTGAATAATAAGGAAGAGTCTGAGGTTGCTAACCGCCAACACTGCTTAGCTAGCATTGCTATATTAAAAGCCTCTGTACTACGAAAGCCCAAACCTCCACTCTGTTTTGATTTGCAAAGCTTTTTCCATGAGGACCAATGTGCCACCCTTTCCTCCTTCTTTTGACCCCACCAAAAATTAGCTAGTAAGGATTCAATTTGCTCACATGTCTCTTTAGGGAACATAAAGACACTCATCATATAGGTTGGGACAGCCTGGGCAACTGCTTTCAGAAGAACTTCTTTGCCTGCCTTGGAGAGTGAACGTTCCTTCCAGCTTTTAAGTTTTTTCACAACACAATCTATCGTGTTGTTAAACACAAGCTTCTTCTTTCTTCCTATAATGGCCGGCAGGCCAAGATATTTCTGATGATGATCGATACATCTGACCCCCAACTGCTCGCAAATAGATGTTTGAAGGAGACTACTAACATTTCTGCTGAAGGCTATCTCGGACTTCTCCATGTTAATCTTTTGACCCGAAGCCTCTTCATAAGCTTTAATAATACTGCTGACTTTTGCAGTTTCCTGCAAGTTTGCTTTACCAAAAATAATGCTGTCATCAGCAAAAAAGAGGTGAGATATGCTAGGGGCCCGTGGACAAACACTGATACCATGAATCTGTTTTCTATTTTCAGCGCTATGTATCATAGAAGAAAAGGCTTCTGCACACATTAAGAACAGGTAGGGTGATAATGGGTCACCCTGCCGAAGGCCCCTTTGTGGAAGAATTTGTTGTTGAGGGGTACCATTAATAAGCAGATTGTAAGAAACAGTAGACACACAATTCATAACCACCCTAATCCACTCATCACAAAAACCCAATTTACACAATACAGCTTTTAAGAAGTCCCATTCTACCCTATCGTATGCCTTCGACATATCAAGTTTCAGAGCAAAAAAGCCTTTTTTACCTTTATCCTTTTGCTTAAGGTAGTGAAAAACCTCAAATGCTAGAAGAGCATTGTCAGTAATAAGTCGACCTGGTACAAAAGCTGACTGCACTTGGTGAATAATATCAGGTAAGACCAATTTAAGCCTATTAGAGATGGACTTTGTTATGATTTTGAACAACACATTACAGAGACTTATAGGACGGTAATCTTTTGTGTGTGCAGGATTGTGTATTTTAGGGATAAGTGTGATATACGTTTGATTAATGGAAGATGGAGAGACATTATGATTTAAAACAGACAGGACTTTCTTAGTGACCTCAGGGCCAATAATGTGCCAAAAATGTTGAAAAAAGAAAGGAGGCATACCATCAGGGCCGGGGGCTTTGGAGGGGTGCATCTGTTTTATGGCGACGTGGACCTCCTCTACTGTGTATGGTCTTGTAAGTGTGTCATTCATCTCGGGAGTCACCTTTGATTCTACTGAGTCCAAAACTGCTTCAAAAGCCGTTGGGTAGTTCGACGAAAATAAATCATGATAATAGCCAGACATCACTTCTGCTATTTTATCTTCTTCCTCAAACACCATACCATTGTCATCTTTAATCATGGCAATTGAATTCCTTCTCTGTCTTCCCGATGCTTTTTTATGAAAAAACCCCGTATTTCTATCACCCTCTTCCAACCATTGAATCCTACTCCTTTGCTTCCACATAGTCTCTTCCTTTTTCAGTAACTCCTCTAGATCTGCATTTAGTTGTTTCTGTTTTAAGATGGAGAAATCAGATTGTGGTCCATTTTGGAGTCGATGAAGTTCTTCCCTACATTTGGAGATTTGTTTATTAATCGATCCGAAGTGTTGACTCTCCCACCTTTTGAGTTTTGCTCCGCAGTACTGAATTTTTTCCTCCACAGAACACTGTGTATCTAGTCCTTTCCATGCCCTGTTAACAACCTCTTCACACCCTTGATCTTTTAGCCACATGAACTCAAAACGGAAAGGTCTACGTTTTTTGCTCCTAGCTGGTTCTTTATAGTTAAATTGAATCTTAATTGGACAATGATCAGATCTTGTTCTAAGTAAATGTTCAACCTTAGCACTTGGGAAGAGAGTGGACCAGCCCATGTCAGCTACAAATCGATCTATGCGCTCCAACACAATGTCATTCGGGTCCTGGTTATTACACCATGTATAGTTACATCCCATATACCCCATATCACTAAGTTTGCAAAAATTGAGCGTCTCATGGAAAGCATTAAGTCGGCTTTGATTGACTTCATTACCTCCAAGCTTCTCAAAATGATAAAGGATTTCATTGAAATCACCCCCACATAACCACGGTTTTAAGGATAATGGAGCGATACACCTCATGAGATCCCACGTTTTGAATCTTTCTTCACCAAACCAGCCATGAATCCCAGTAAACCTCCAAGTATCATCAACTTCACAGTCCATATGGTGCGTTGAGGATGAGAGAATTTTGACCTGAATGTTCTTCTTCCAAATTAACGCCAAACCTCCTCTTCTACCCGGACCAAAAACACAATCATTTGCCCAAATATTATCCAAACCCAAATACCGAACACTTTTGAGAAACTCATCTCTAGTCAACTTTGTTTCCATCAAGAACACCAAAGAGGGATCTTCACTCCTAAGGAGCTTTCTCAAGTTCTGAATTGCAGGCTGGTTCCCAAGCCCCTTGCAATTCCATACTAAGCAACTCATTTGTAATGGCGGGGTTGCGAAGCAACCACCGCCGGAATTGGTACTGAAGAGGTCTCAGAATCCATAAAATCAGTCCTTGATTTCTTCGGAAACGCATTAGCCTCCACCATGAGACAGTCTTCTACATCGCCTTTTCTTTTACCACCCACCATATTACTTGTCGCAGGAGATAGATTTGAAGTGTTCCGAGCTAACTGCCTCAATGGAACTCTCTTTCTAGTTTTGCCCGTGTCTGACCCTTTCCCTGTATGAGACATTTCATCCATTGGACCTCCGATATTTGCCCCATCTGTTGAGTCAAAAAGAGTTTTACTAAGTGTTTCAATGGTGGTTGGTGAAGGTGTTGTGTTAGCAGGGGTAGAATGGGTTAACGATGAGTAAATTATGGGTGAGGGTGATGTGTTTTGAGATGAGGGTGTTGACAGGATATGGCTTGAATTTTGGGTAGCAGGGGAAGGGTTTAGGCTCTTCGTTCTGCTAACTTGAGAAGTATGATTTTGTGTTGTTTCAGGTCTAGGATCACAAACATGGGGGAGATTAGGCAAACTAGTTGGGGTGAATGATGTTTTAAGGATAGTCGTGGAGGCTGGATGGTTTGTTATTGTTGGCCGTTGTGGCGACTTACTGGGTTGGGTAGTGATGATTTCAGGTTCAGTTGTGTCGAAGGAAGATACTTGCTGGTCTGGACTGGGTGTAGTGGGTGCAACCTTAGACAAGCTAGTAGTTAAGGGGGATAGGTTAATAAGGTCAGGGGTAGGAGTCTTAGTTGTTGTTTGCTCACTATTAGGGCCCTTCATAGCTGACTGGAACTCTTCCTCTGTCATATAAACATGCCTTATAGCTTGCTCCACGTTTAGGGAATTCATTTTCCTGATCAGCCCTTCATCTGGATGACTGCAACCTGCACCAATTCCCTTGGCAACCCCATCTTCAGAAATTTTGGGTTTGAAAACCAATTCCCTTTTTGTAACTCTGCTAGTAGATGGAACTCTATCGCGGCGAACTGCTCTTTTTATAGGAGAGGCTCTAAGAAAGTCCCCATATTTCAGTTTTGAAACATCAACATCTCGCACATCTTCTAACTCATCGCAATGTTTGAAAGAGTGACCACAACGCCCACACGAATAGCAGAAATTGGGAAGACCTTCAAATTTGAAAGGGATCCACATTACTTTTCCCTTCACTGAGATGTTTGTCCCTCTGATGATAGGCTTCTTTAAATCAAATAGAACTTTAAATCTGGAGAATTTGGTCCATTCGACCCCATTGTCTTCATCCCACTGTATCATAGTACCCAATTTTTTGCAAAATTTTTCCACAATATTCTTTTTCTGGTAGTTGAGGGGAAGGTCATAAGCTCGGACCCATAAGGAAATGGTATCAAACATTAAGGATGACGGTTGTGCTTCACCACTAATTTCTTTCAAAACAAGAAAATTTTTATCAAAATGCCACGGTTCCCCTTCAATCACATTTGCTAGATCTTTCCAGTGAGAAAATTGGAACAAGAACACCTCCTTTCCCCATTCACGTACCTGTAAATCATGTTTGGGTTTCCAGATCTTGGGCATCGTTTCCATAAGTGCAAATTTGTTGAAAGGCCTATCAGTCCAGAGTTTCCCAGCCAAGGAAAGGCTCACACTACTCTCTTCTTCCTCTTTGTCAACCGAAACCTCAATAATCTCATTCTCAAGATCAGTAACCTCTTGGACTCTATCACAGCTCATTTTGATCAAAAGATCCACAACACGGCTATCCTGGTGAGGACTTAGAATCAAGGGGACTTCCAAGAAGAATGACCTGCAAAAAGATAAAATAAACAACCAACACAAACAGAGAGAAGTACCACCAAAATGTTAGCCTGTACAAAATAATAAAGAACAACCCAAAGCAATACCAGTTGAAATAAAACAAGAAAAGAGAAAATAAAAACAAATGGGAAGTGGAGGGGGGAGATAGACAATTTTCAAGAGATGAGGAAAAGGAGAAAACACCACCGGATGGAAAGGATAAGAACTTGGTTTTGGTCAAATTAGTACTAAAAATGGTTTGAAAGCAAAGAGGAGCCCAGATCTGGGCATAAACAGACCCTAAACAAAGGTAAGAGCTCTCACATGGAGAGAGAGAGAGAAACTCCCATACAGAGAGACTTTTTTTAGACAAAAACAAATTCAATTGTAGGTTAAGGCTGAAAAGTATGGGAAGGGGAATTTAAAAAAGGAAAAAACAAAAAGAGGGACACCATTGAATTTCCATCGAGAACCCAAAAAGAATATCAATTTACTTCTATAGGACAATCACACTATTTATATAGAATAATTAGTCATTGTATTCAATAAGTGTATATTTTATGGTTTGGAGTTCACTACATACATAATAAGTAAACGATAAGTACACTTTAATTAAGCATTGTATACAATAAGTGTACTTTTTATGGCTTGTTATTCATAATACACAACATCTACATGCTTACACACTATTTATACAGAATAATTATATATCATATCAATAATTATATATATTGAAATCTAAGTTATAATGCCGTAGTAATTTATATTTGTAAGATTTTTGAAATATTATATTTTTTTTGTTTTTATGTATGTGTATTTATTTTTAAAATACCTTTTTTTATTATTGGTAAAGTTTGTAGAATGTTGTTAATCTTATTTTTGCACCCGATTTGTTGTTTTTGTCTTTTTATTTTTGATTTATTGTTGTTGAATTCATATTATTCGTTGATTTTGCAGTTGAAGTAGTATCTTGTTGATGATTGAGTTTATGCAAAGAGTTTCAAAGATGAAGGATGAAAATAATGTAGAAAGTTTTGATAGAAGAGGAAAATATCAAGAAAATGGATTTGTTTATGTGTATCTTATTTTTGTTATTTAGAAAGTTTTTTTCATAGATTTATAAATTTTTTTTAGTATTTTACTTTTAAAATTTATTTTTATTTATATACTAGTTATGTAATTTCCCTTTTAATTATTTTTTTTAGTGTTAGGATGTTTTCAGATAACATATTGTTGCCTGTAGGGATGGCTAATTGGACTTGGGATAGGTTCGTCCATACCTATCCCATCTTGTTTGTGGGCTGGATAGACATCGCTCAAGGTGCAAAGCAAGTTAGAAATTATATTACAAGAAATTACACCATATACTAGTTTTTAAATTTTATTTTTCATTTTATTGCTCTTTTTTTAAAAAAAAAAATTCTTTTGTCAATTTTAGGTTAACTTTTACTTTTTTCATTCAAATATATACGTTGTTCCAATTTTTTTCTCTTCTTCTCCTTCACCACTTTTTCATTTGTTTCCTCTTCTCTATTGTTACTTTTTCTACTCCTCATTGTAGGCCTCTTTTTACAATATTCTTCTTTCTTTCTTTTCATTCTTTAGAGGTTTTTTCATTCTTAATGCAAGAGTATTGTGTTTATATTTTTTTGTTAATTATCACACAAAGACAGATATATGAGAAAAGAATGTTAAAGCATTATCACTGTTTATCATATGAATATATTTTGACTTAGTGTTAACTTTATGAAACAAAACTCGGGCAAAAAAAATTTTTCATAATTAATTTTTATCAATGTCTTTAAGGCTTTTTGGCAGCGTATTAGATTTGCTAGATTCCCAGACGTTATTGACTTCTTTCTGGAAACTTTTCGATTTTGCATTTCGTTTTGTGCTGCCTATATCCAGATTTTTGCAAACTTTTTTATTATAATTGGTTTGTCATATAATTTTTTTTTGTTTTATTTTTTTGCTTTGTGTTTCAACTATAATAATTATTCTTTTTTTTATTCTTCAAATATAATGCACTCCACATATTTTATAAAATACTTCAAATAAATAGTCTTTACAAATTTTCAATTTTACATTATATATAGATACATATTGATATATGCTGGTATATATTAATATATATTGTATATGTTTTATATATTTTAATGGTATATATTAGTATATATTGATATATATCGATATATGTTATATATATTTTAACGGTATATGTTGATATATTTCAATATATATTGATATATATTGGTATATGTTGATATATGTCGGTATATATTAATATATATTGGTATATGTTATATATATTTTAACAATATATATTGGTATATATTAATAAATGTCTGTATATATCAATAAATATCGGTATATATTGATATATGTTAATATATGTTACGCATAAAATGACATTTTTGTAATTTTATATTAAAAATATTTTTAAATAATTTTTATAGTATATGATAAAAGTATTTTTAAAAAATATAAATTAAATAAAATATAAAAATACAAATAAAAAATTTAAATTTTATTTTCAAAATAAGGGTATATGTGGATATATATGAATATTTGTTATATATAAATAGAAACTTAAAATAAATATTTCTCATTTAATATTTCAAAAAATGTATTTTGAAACTAAAAGATAAAAAAAATACAAATGACCATTGTTTTTTATATTTGTTAGCCAAAACTTGACTTAATATACTCTATTTTAATTTTAGGCAGTTAAATTGAATATGACTAATAGTTATACTATGTTACATTTTATAGGAACTTAATTTTTTTAAGAAATTGGGCATATCCCGATTGGACCATGAATAAGACCGATCATACCAAAGGCTAAACTTTCAAAATAATTTATACAGAAAAGATCACGGCCAAAAGTACTCTTAAAATCTCAGTGAATAAGGAATTTCGGCTTGAACAATTAATAAGTCCAACCGTACGTTTGTTGTGGCTTTCTAAAATTTTATCCAGTAGATATCACGACCATAAGTACTCTCAAATTCTTAGTGGGACGTGAAAGTCTGACTAGGCCACCAAATGGTACGACAAGACCAAGCCCTGAAGAAAATGTCCAAAACTTATGATAAGTTTCATGCCCAACGTCACACCTAATTTTTCAGCACGCCACTCACAGTTCAACCAGATCAGATCATATTCCAACCGGACCTGTGTAACGAGATTCAAATATCAGAGCCATTATTTTTCAGATCAATTATTGGATGCCATATGTACTAGTTATTGGAGGAGCATCCCACAAAAGTCATAGTTTTTTACTGAACTAAGATAAGTCCGACCATACCAAGCCCTAATCTGACCGAACTAAGGGTAGTCCGACCATAAAGTTATTATGAATAATAATTGAAGTGTAAGACATAGTACACATATATTGACACCCACCAATTTACTTTTCAAATGGCTTTTTGAAGGCTCAAAGACTATAAATATTTCATCAAATTTCATTGTTTGATATGATTTTAGAAATTTAAGTATTCTATAGCCAAAATAAATAATTTTTATTTTTTATATCAAAATTTCTATTTGTTATTATTGAGTATTAAGTGTGAGCATTAAACACCATTATAAAAATTTAGTGTGAGTTTTGAAATACTAAGTTTTAAAGTGAGTCTGGGTAAAACTCTTGATTGTATTATGAGGAATACTCAAACCGTTATAAAAGTTCATTGTAATATATGAAAACACTAAGTTAAAGTTAAGTTTATAAAAATTCAAAGCTAGTAAAACTTCAACAAGTTATTCAAAAAGTGAATGTATGATTGAGGAATCCAAATTACCGTAAATCACTTGTGTTCAATCTTATCTACTCTATTATTTCTTGTCTTCATTCAATTTTTTTATTTTCCCTCATTGTTACATAATAACTATCCCCCCCCCCCCCCCATCTGATTGCAAATTCCTGTATTTTTGCAAATTAAAACATTATTTCACGTAAAATTAAAATTTTTTTTAAATTCTCATATTTTATAAATTGGTTTTATTATTTAGATTAATTTTGTAAATATCCCATCATATTATCATCCTCTAAATTTTATGAAGTGAAAAATATGGACCAAATTATATGAAATATTATAAAAATATATATTTTTTAAATTTTTACGATATATACTTAATTGTATTTTTGTAAATTTCTTTATTTGTATAGTTTTTTGTAATTTGCTTACGCAAAATGTCTATGAAAGGAAGAGATTCCACCATGGCATTGTTCTATATGAAGTAAATCTTATTGTATGGTTAAAATGCAAATTGAAAGTTAAAAGTTAGCTGAAAAATATTATGCCAAGTGTATAAAAAGATAAAATGGGCATGCCTACATATATTCACAATGAGAGATAATTCTTCGTTTTAATGATTTTCATGAAATTAATCCTCAGAGATGGCAAAGAGATCAATTAGATATTTGTTATACTTAAAATTAGATACTAGCACGAACCACGAAAAAATTATTTAAGCTAATTTCAAATATGTTGTTCATATCTATCTTTCTGAAATATATTTAAAAATTAATATCAAAAGGATTAATCGGATAACAAAGGTAGGACCAATATGACATTATTTTCTTCCTAGTCGCTTTAATTTATGCACCCATTAGATTTGGAATAGAATAAGTGTAATGTTTAAAATTTTAAATACTAAACTCTTAATTTAATATTGATAATTAATAGTGAATTGTGATATAAGTGACATGGATAAGTGATGTAAATAATAGATCTTAAACATTTACTGAAGAAATTATTTATTTTTATAGTTTTATGGGATTAAAAATCGAATTAGAATCAAAGATTAAGAGTAAAGGTGCACCATAGATAAAATGAGAGTAGACACACTAGATTACATTATATATATATGTGTGTGTGTGGACAGATGTGTGTATGTGTGGAAACTTCTCTTCCTTTCTTCTTACTTCATCATCAACACCTATCATCATCTTCACCACCAAAACTCCTCATTTCACATTCTTTTAAAAAAATTCAGCTAAATTTTAAGAGGAAATCAAATCTATTTATGGATTTTTAAAAGAATAAGCTAGAAAATGGGGATATTATCAATAAGTGATCAAAGAAAAAGAAAGAAAAGAGAGAAAGAAGAGAGATTTTAAAAAAGGTATGTGCTTTTGTAAATTAATTTACAAATATTTAAATTTCTATGAATTTTAATATTTGAATTAATTGATTGAGTCATCTATAATGAATTATTACTGAAAATTTTTTGTTAAATGGATTGATGAGTAAAAAAATGAGTTAAAGGAACTTGTAGTGATGAGTATGATTCTTAATTCAATCATTATAAGAGTTGAGTGGCTTGATGTTATTTTTAGCCATAAGTGATGATTGAAGACTTAATTAATTGAAGTGTGATTAAAGTATTTGGTATAGACTCTATCTATATTAAAGAAACTAGTTTTGATCCATTGCTATCATATATTTGGATATATGGAGTTTAAATTGATAAGTATTCGAAATACAGAACTTTGCTTGACACAACTAGTGATACGACCATGTCACTGGGCACATGGTCGTGTCAACGTTGTTGTATTTCCATGTTGAAGACACGATCAGAAACACGCCCGTGTCATAGTTACTGTGATAAAAATTAAATGACAGGGCTAGTGATACGCCCGTGTCGTTGGGCGTATCGTAGCTACTATAATACAAGAGTAGTGACACGAGCACTGACACACCCATGTCATTAAACGTTCTCGTGTTAAAGCTTCTATAAAATGAGCAAGTGACACAGTCATTGATAAGCCCATGTCGTTGGACGTGTCACTTGAAGAATTTGTCTAAAATGGTTCTTTTCTTATTTTTCATCCGTGATTTCAGCCTAAATGACTATAAGGCCTTAAAGTGTAAAGAATTATTGAAATTAACCCTAACAAGTAGTGTAGTAAATTTTGAATATATGATAAATATGTGTAATACCAAGTGTTGATCAAAGAATTATTGCATTGAAGTGATATACATAATTCAATGATAATCAAAACTAATGAATTGCCCAAATTATACTGATTTTAGATCTAGCTTTAGATTGAATGGCTAACCAGAGAAAGGATAGTCATAGTGATAGTATGCACATTGTGCCATTAATGGACGCATTGTGTCATTAGTGACAATGGACATAATTTTCATTATATATATATTCTTAAGACTTGGCATTAAAATTGCTACACTAACCTGTTATCCAAACCTATGATATGGGTTCAGTATGTATGAGCATATTTAATGAAGTTATCTAAATTGAAAATATATGTGAATATGATGTTATGAATAATGAAAGAAATATAAAATAATAATATAAGTCAATTACTTAAATCGATTTACTATGTTATAATGTGAAAGTGATTGGTAATGTATATATTAATGCTTACAAGTGAAAGTTCTAATACACATAATAGAAATATTATGCTCAAGTTATTGAATTGATCAATAACTTTCTAAGTGTTATAATGATTGAAAATGTTTATAATGATATAAGATACAAAGTGCCCCAAAGTATAGTACTAAATTTAAATGCCAAAATTATAGATTGAATGAAATTATCCTATATGTGAAACTGAAAAGTATGTCTTAAATAAAATAATTCAAAAGAGAAAAATTGCAATACTGAAAGTGTAGCATAACATGATGCCTTTTATAAAATTAAAGTTATTATTTTGTGGAATCAAAATATTATGTTGGTTTGTTATTGAAAATATTTAAATGTTTATTAAAACTGAGTACTATTACTATATTTCCGTAAGTATTTTTCTTTAATATTAAGTGACAAAATATGTTTATAAAAGCACCACAAAACTTTGCTTAGCGTGTTAGAATTATTTTTTAACACGTAGGTATTAGGTTATCGGAACAAGTTAAGAAGTGAAATTAAGGTTCTCAGAAAATTACCTACAGTACATATAGAGATATTTTATATATTGTATTCATATGTTGTAAAATGTATATATACAATTTAATTTAACTATTTAAGAGATTATATAAATTTATAAACATGAAAGGAATATATATATTTACAGGATAGAGTTTGAGATTTCAATGAATGATTATCAAATAAAATAATATATTATATATATTATTTGATTTGACAAACTTAAAATGATTATCTAATTTATAATTAGTATTTGAATTATTAGAGATATTAGAGATTGATTTTAATGTTGAATCTCTAAGTGTTATATCATACAAATTATATTATTATTTAAAATTTTTGTTTGTAAAATTTTAAAAGAAAACTTTATTATTGAATTGATTAAAATATTAACAGTATATCAAATAATATTTTAATAATTTAATGTGAAAATTATCAAAAAATATTAGCATATATCAATTTCATTATATTAACAATCGCTCTGGATGAGATGAGATGAGAAGAAATCTAATTTAAGGAATAGAAATGAAATATAAGGATAAAAAAGGAATTAGAACAAAATCAAACATAAGAAACGTTAAAATTACAAAAACAAAAAAAAAAAAGTTAGTCATGTCATTAAATAAAAATCCAATTTAAAAAGATAAGAAAGTTAAATCAATGTTTTTTTCGAGGTGCAAGAAATATCTACCATTTGAAGACAAAGAAAGGACAAGACTTACTCTTCTATTCACTTCATTTAATTTATTTACTTCTTTCGAATAAGTGTAAAACATATCCTTCAGTTTTATGCTTCCCATTTTCTTCCTTAATCCCAATCTAAACAGGTACATCGTCATGCCATTTTTTTTTATCAGAAAGGTTAAGTTCATTAATTAAAGAGAAATTACAGAAAGATGATGGGGAAGCCAAGCGGTACAAACAAAAGACATGCAAAACAATCTCTTCCATAAGAAGGCAAACACCAAACCACAAGAGCATCTCTCACAGTAGAAAAGGCCAAAAAAAAATCAGATAAAGACCAGAATAACAAGCAAAAAAAAATACCCCAAAGAACTTTACAATAAGCAATAAACAACGCGGGTAGCCTGGATCCGAGCGGATAAACAGGAAATCCTTAGCGCCCTTCTTGCAAGAGGTAGTTCGGGGTTGGCAAATTAAAAAAAAATAAAAACTTTACCAATTGAATCAATTTTATATTTGAGAAAAATATAACTATTGGAATTTAATAATTTGAAAATTTAAAAAATAATATATCAAGATGGAAAAATTTTATAAAAATTGAAGTCATTTTATAACATTTAGCATTAAAAACTTAAATATACTTTTACTTGAATTAGAAAACCCCTAAAATAAAAAAATAATTATGTTAAATGATGGAATTTAAATCCATGAATTTTATTATTGAATTTATTTCAAATATATAAATTCAATAATTGATTGAATTAAATTCTTTTTAATATGATTAAATTATTGGTAGTTGACTTAAATTCTTATAATCTTTCTCCAAACCACAACTGAGCAAGGGTGCTAGAGGTCCAAAATCTAAGCCCTGATCTTGATTTGATCTATTTCAAACCAACATTTGTAGATTGCTTTTGAAGAATTCTCATCTTTTGCACACTTTAGTTTAATTGTTTGAATTTCCAAACCAATCAAATTGAATTGGTTAAATTGGTTTTGGTTATTTAAACCAACTATTTGGTTTGATTTTAGTATTTGTTACCTGCCCAACTGACACTATAAACACCACAAATTCCGAACTTACAAACGGTTTCAAAAATAACATAAGATTGAGACATAAAAAAAAAAAAAAAGTTGAACTCTACTTTATATCACAGAAAAAGCATCAAACCAATGCTTAAAATATATTAAAGATCTATGCAACCTAAAATCTCAAGCTTATCCATGAAGCCTTGCGAATTTAATATCACCAACAAAATTTTTAGATTTTTATACAAGGGTATCTTACCACAAAACTTCAGCCGCTCTTAGCGATATGCGTCAGCAAAACGTGTACCAAGCTTCCATTCGAAGAATATGTAACGTTGATAGCACTCACCATGTGAACTGGATCTTGGCTGCACTCAAGAAGGTGTAAACACATGCTTTTCTAGCTCTTGCAGCGACACAGTGAATATCATAATGATTCCAACTCCCCTCAAAGAGAATTGATTTATAATTGAACCATCACTAGTAACACATGATCAAGTACATTTAAGATCGATATTTAAGCCTAGATTTCTGAATCTTCAACTTCAGAACTTAGCACGAAGCTGGGAAACGCCATTGTTATATCCCTGGAGGAAAAAAAAAAGGACATGTTCAAGGTTATTCGGGCTAATCAATATCATCCGGAAAAACTGTAAAAAATGAATAGATCACTGGTTTAAGGCTTAAAATCTCAACTCACTTGGCTACAACAGCTAGTTTGTGAATCTTGTGGTTAAATTAGTGTATCACTAAACAGGAAGATGAAGGCGTGAGGCTTTCAGCAGATACATAGAAAGTAAAAAGTGTGCCAAGAATTACAGTGTATCAGCAAACGATGATCAAATTTCAAGGTACTTTCAAGAATGATCAATTAAAGGCGCATCAGATATGATGTTACCACATGGAATGAGGTGGAATGGATGAAACAGATCCATCTAGTTTGGGGCTAGTTGTGAGTAGAGCATTTCACAATGGTGCAAATTGTGCATGCACAGCGGTGCAAATTGTGGTTGGATTTTGTTACTTACTTTAAATATGGCAGAGTCATGTTCTTTAAAAGAGATGGATTCTTTGATGAGAATTCCTTCCACTCTTCTGGATCAATTTTTCCATCTTCTTTTGTATCTGCATCACTGAAAGTCTGGAAAATAATTTTTGAAGTCAGAGTATCTAGACCAAATAAACATATAATGACAGTTTGACAAGACGAAACAATCTATACCTTATCCACAATTGTTTCAACAACATCATTTGATAATACCAGATCTGATTCATGCAGAAGTGCCAACACCATCTCCTTCAACTATCAGGCAATCAAAAAATTATGTAAGTTGCAGAACATGCAATTGGGGACACATCTACGCTTAAATCACAATCTATTCCATTTTCACTATCCTTCTCATAATTCTCCAATTGTTTGAGTTACAAAAAATACTGCTATTGCTAAATTTTGCGATACAGTGAATGAATCTAGTGGGATCACTACAAGTAATTAAAAAATTTCAACATATTAATTTGAATTTAAGAACAGTACATGTGAAAAAGAGAGATAAAAATGAAGTGAGTAAAACTGTGAGTAATATTAAAAAAGGGAACCGTAAAGGGCAAGAACATGCAGAAATCACCTCTTCTCGTTCAATAAAACCAGTTTGCCTTAGATCATATAATCTGAAAGCAACTGCAAAAAATAAGTCTCCATGGCTTAGAATATATATATTAAGTAGAATATGTGAAAAACATGTATGCGACTAATTTCAAGTTATTATGATCCACAACAGTCCATATTAATATTTATCTGCATGTTTGCACAGCTACAAGAATTTTTCACCCAGAGAAATCAATCTTACATTCAATTTTGTCTTCCACATGTGCATTGGGATGAAAGACACCCAATGATCGAACAAATTCTCCAAATTCAATTACTCCATTGTGCTTGATATCAAATAAATCAAAGATCTACACAATAACCGTATAGATGTAATTAAGAATGAGGAAAATTATCAT
Source organism: Garcia nutans (assembly GCA_947685225.1). Lineage (NCBI taxonomy): Eukaryota > Viridiplantae > Streptophyta > Magnoliopsida > Malpighiales > Euphorbiaceae > Garcia > Garcia nutans. The sequence continues at coordinate 29,741,518 of CANTUV010000011.1, read as the reverse complement.
GGCAGAAATTTGAGACTTTTATTTTGACAGTACCATAACAAGAAATAATAGAATTACAAAAATTGAAATCTTAACGCAATCTATTCATTTTTTTAATTATTCCATTATTACAATCATTAAATAATTTGATTAATTAAATATTAAAGGAAACATAAAATAAAATATCAGGCAATTAGATGGGGAGAAGTACTATAACAACAAGCATTAATTGAAAGAGAGTCACAACACTTGTACTATATAACCATTTTTCTCCATGAAATGCAAAGAAAGATTCAACCATGTGCTTTGAACAAGAAAATGAGGTACACTTTGGAAGAGTTTTCAAGAAAGATATATAAATAAGATTTTGTGTCTAATAACTTTCAACCTACTAATTTTCAACCATGAATTATTAAAGAAGATTGGAAAAAGATTTTTGGAATTTTATGCCAAGTTGCTATGATTTTTTTAATTATTTTATTTTTTTAATTGAAAAATAGTTTTCAAATGTATTAATCACTAATCCACTAATGTTTTAGAGATAATAGATAATTATAGTTTGAAATATTTTCTTACGACTTACTATATATCTAACTTTACAAAACAATAGTAATAATTATAGCTCAATGAGTTAATACTACAAAGTTTAAATCTTATATATTTTTAGCACTAAAATCCAATATGATGAGATCAAGTTGATCATGTTGGAAAAATCGCTATTTTCCCGCCCCTCGGACCGTCTTTAAGCAGGAATAAATGAGAAAATAAAATAACAATTGAGAAATTAAAGAGAATAAAGACACAAAGATTTAACGTGAAAAACTCCCAAATGGAGAAAAACCACGGCCGTTGCCTAACGACAACTAAGAAAAATATTTACTATGTGGAAAATTGTTACAACCACAAATACAAAATATTTTTCTAACCGACACTCACAAAACAACCCCCAAATATTTATACTCCAAGAGCTCAACTCTAATCTCTAATATAAAACACTTGTTGTGTTTTGGTGTGTTTAAAAACCTAAACATTGATTTCCTTATATAGGAAATTCTTGAGCAACATTTCCTATTCTTTCCCGATGTGGGAAAAATATAACTAAATTTTATATTTTTTTTTTTTGTCAAAGATGATGGCTAACAATCTCCACCTTACAAAATAAAAAAAAACAACATTGTCTGCTACCGACAATCATAATTCTTATCGTCAAGAATTATCATACCCCACCATAAAAGAGTATCACCACTTGGAATTACTTCACAAACTCCAAGAATTTTTCCATCGGCCATATCGATCCCGCTAATAATTTATGGTGCAACCCTCCTGCTGACTTTTCCGAGAGTTCATTAGCCATCGACATAATTTTTTCACCACACACTTTGCATTAAGTGTCAACCAATGCCGTGCGTATTTCCGTGGACCAGCTATCAATAATCCATCCTCTTTCATGGCATGTAAACGGGTAACAATCATGCCATGAGGACACACTTCTCTCAACTACAGAGAAAACTCATCATCTCCTTCGCCACAGGAGATCACATTGACAGCAACAACATTAGAGCTTCTAGCCGAATCAGTTCCACCGTTCGGGCAATCCTTCCTCACGTGTCCAGTTTGACCACACCCCCAGCAGACAATCTTCCTCTTTCCGGAGCCTTTATTCTTTTTCCTGATACCGACAGATAAAGCTGAATGCTCATAAGATTTATTTTCCATTTCATTCAGTCTTCTCTCCTCAGTAATGAGCTTACTAACCACATCCGCATACACCACTTCCTTACTACCATATTTCAGAACAGGCTTCATGTGCTCATATGTTGAAGGAAGTGACAGGATGAGCCGGAGAGCTTTATCTTCATCTTCGGTTTTCACTCCAAGAGTTTCCAATTCAGAGATGATACCGTTGAGGACACTTAGGTGATCGAACAGCTTTGTACCTTCCGCCATTTTCAATGTATGAAATTGCTCCTTCAAATATAACCTGTTGGATATATTTTTCCTCTGATACAATTCTTCCAGTTTCTCCCACAGCTCCTTTGTCGTGCACAATCCAAACACATTAGCAAGAACATTTTTTGCTAGAGACATGCGAATTTGACTTGCCGCCTTGATATCCAGCTCCTCCCATTCTTCGTCACTAATCTTGGATTTTTCTGAGTCTCCACTACCACCGCCTTTTTCCTGAATTTCTTCCGCTGACTGGTTTACCCTGCAAAACCTTATGTAGTCCAGACTGTATCAACACGTCACTTGCACTTGCCACAGTACACAATTCATTCTCCCATCAAATTTCTCAATCTCACATCTCATTGCCGACATGCTTACTTTGTACTTAATAAAGGACCAGAAATAAATATTACACCAGGTAAATTCCCAGGTAAGAGGAGGAGTCACAATGGTCTCACTTAAAATCCACTTGCCTTAGACTAAATTCGTGTCGTTTGACAGAATTTACCTCGACATGTAATTATTTATCTCACCACCAATACTCAAGCACATCAAAGCAAAACGGCTCCACCTTTTTCAAAGGCTCCACCAGCTTAAAAACAAAAATAATTTTTAACAAAAAATCTTTTCTGATGTGGAAGATCAGACCAAGCTACAACCACAGAGCATACTAAGATTTTTGACAAAAATTATAACACCTAAGCTCTGATACCACTTGTTGGGAAAATCGCTATTTTCCCGCCCCTCGGACCGTCTTTAAGCAGGAATAAATGAGAAAATAAAATAACAATTGAGAAATTAAAGAGAATAAAGACACAGATTTAAGGTGGAAAACTCCCAAATGGAGAAAAACCACGGCCGTTGCCTAACGACAACCAAGAAAAATATTTACTATGTGGAAAATTGTTACAACCACAAATACAAAATATTTTTCTAACCGACACCCACAAAACAACCCCCAAATATTTATACTCCAAGAGACTCCAAGAGCTCAACTCTAATCTCTAATATAAAACACTTGTTGTGTTTTAGTGTGTTTAAAAACCTAAACATTGATTTCCTTATATAGGAAATTCTTGAGCAACATTTCCTATTCTTTCCCGATGTGGGAAAAATATAACTAAATTTTATATATTTTTTTTTTGTTTTTGTCAAAGATGACGGCTAACAGATCAAGTTGTCATGAATGCCATGATAAAACACTAAAAGTTAAAAGGTCGAATTTAATCAATTTTTTTTTAAAGAGAAGGAAGAGAGAGAGAAGCTTAGCATTACATACTCTGTCTGCAAAAAGATTCCTTCTATTTCTGTTCCTGAAAAGTGCAAGCTGAAATTCTTCCTAATCAAAACAAAGCATTCAAAGTTATAATTATGTGTTCATATATTAACATGTATATTATGCAATCTAATTTCCATACCTTGTGAATGAGCCCGTCCCTAACTATTGAATTGCTTAATTTCTTATACAGCTCATATAAGGCCTCCACTTCATTAACAGTAACTGCAACAGAGAAATATTTCATATTACAATCAATATTCAAGTAAATCGATAGCTATTGAAACCAAGATATGTAATTATAATTTTAATGGACGTTTCAGACTAGTAATTAGGACACAAACACCTTTTCTGTCTACTATTATATATAAATTGTAATATGGATTATTCTTATTCATATATCATTCCACAGAATTTGTTATTTCTTCTAAAATAATCAACCTAGTTTCAAAAACTCAAATGACACCCTTTCATATGTAAAGGAACAGTATATGCACCGTTCTGTGTCCAAAGTGCTGAAATTGATGCCCAACATTTTTTTTCTAGCTTGTGATAATGATTGCACACCCTTAAAATATTGTGAGACCACAAGCAATAACTTTGAAAATATGCATTTGATACAACAAGTTAATGTCAATCATGCCATGCAAGAAACTGTGCTAGATACAAGTTACACTTGCTATCAGAACAAGCATGGTGATAATCCGAACTCACAAGGTGTTTCAGCAGCAAGAACAGTGGGTTCCTCATATCCAGGCACATGTTTAGTTCTCTTTAGGCAAAAACAACCTTTGAAAGCAACCAACATGATTCAGTTGCAAAAATTTATGAAAATCAATGAGGTAGCCTGTGTCTACTGCTAGAAAATTCTACCTGCACATGCAGACACCAAGGAAATTTCAGATAATTCAATTGTTCAACAATCAGAACTCTAACTACTAGGACCAAAAACAAAATGATGAAATCAATCTTGTTCTGATAAGAAATAGTCTTAATAGCAATCGCCAAAACCTGGGTCTAATACTTGATCGCTTACCCAGAACTGTTTAGGCTTATGTCTGGAAGATATTTCATTTCTTCAATTTAGAATTCATTAATCCATTAATTTAAACAAAGCCTTGAAGATACATCAGCCAGAAACAAGAACAAATACTAATAATCTGCAAATGAATATTTTCTAAAGAAGATACATCGATTGAGGCAAGAAGCAAGTTGTATGAGACTCAATTCCCAGATCAAGAAAGTTGGTTTGGTATAAATTATTCAAGACTAAATGACAAGCATAGTTAAAGATCTACTGTATCACTAATGTCAATTTAAGAACAGCAAAAGCTCATTGGTACTCAACCAACCAAAATATGAACAACTGCCCCTTTAAGGGTAAACAACACTGGAAGATATATAATTGCTAGGAAACATTGAAATATGTCAATATGATTGGTAACATAGATTAGACTTGGATCATCCAGTAATTGTGAGCTGTGGCTAATAAAGACTGCTTAATATAATTCCAACAGAACATTTCATAACATTTCCAAAAAACTTGTACTGATTTCTCATTAGACACCTTAATGATAAAAATCTAAAATCTTTTGCGTTTGCTTAAATGTAATTATTGGAATAAACACAGAGAATTATAAAATCATACCTATGAAAAGGGTGAATTAACTTAGATGGTCCAGCTAAAGACAGACACATCTAATGCTGTCCAGCTGTCTTTAAACAAATTAAACAACCATGCCAATCACTTTGAAAGCCCTTTTTTCAATATTTTAAGGCATAAAATTAAATATGTTAAAAAATATTCAGAACCTCCCAAGAAAGTCAACATTTACATAAATATTTAAACACCTAATACCAACAAATCTTATGTAAGCAGATATGAACCCAGCCAATTTTTTAGAAAACAATGAGATTTTGAAGGGATTCTCAAGGGGCTAAGTCAAGCAAGTTTATCAAATCAAAACAATAAATAAGCATGTAGAAAACAATACGCTAGAATTAAGCTTCTTTTCCTTTTCAAGCAAGTGAACTTGTAGCTTGAGCACCAAACATGATGATGAATTATGATTTTGTGATCCCAAGATAACGCATGCAAACAAAAAAAAAGCATCAATATATAATTTCTTAGAATCATTCATATTTTTCAAAATTGCTTTCTCTTTGGCCTTAATTCACAAAAGAAAAAAAAAAGGAGATTAATAACTTTCATTGTCTGGGACCACAAACCTGCAACTACTGTACGACAAAGTGGAAAAAAATAATTAACAGGATCTAGGACCCACTGAACCAAAACAAAATTCAAAAATATCAAATTATTGTCTTTTCTTGAGTTTTTCTAGGCAACCAAACAGAAGGTATATGAAGCGCATAAAAATGTGCTTTATTACAATCCATCTATATACTTCCAAAGGCTATCTATATATGAATGCCAGATTCCAGAGAAACAATTTTTGGGGTCATATTAAGAAAAAAGAAAATTATCATTAGATTAATCCCTGAAAAAGTGAATGAAAACGAAAGATTCTTTAAGGATCGAGAATTTTCAAAGTATGATTCCACCGTTTGGTTGCTGAAAAATGCAAGAAAGTGAAACGAATCAAAGAAAACATGATTTCAAGAATTCGCCATCTCACTTTCAGCCGTTAAAAACTAAATTCAAGAAAACAAAGTAAAAGAAAACCCATAAAAAGGCCAAACAATTATCCCAACTCCATAAAATGGGTTATCCAAAACAAAAGGAATGAATCAAGAATAGCAACTTTACAGAAAATAGAAAAAAAAATAAACAAAAAGAAAGAAAACAGACCAACCTTTTGAGAGAAAGTTTGTGTGTTTTTTCTGGAAAGAATGGGATTGCTTAGGATATGTATTTAAAAGAAGAGAAAAACGAGAAGATATTGTTTCTTAGCTATAGCTTAGCTGTCTGGGCTGCAGTTCCCCGCCCTTTATAAATACGAAGAGAAGATGTGTCAATTCGTATATCTTAATTTGATTGCTACCTTTTGTAGCGTCATAAATAAAAGGCAAAGCTGATCACGGCCCACTCATGGACCGATGAAAAAGAAAAAACTTTTGCTTTTGACAATATCTATTTGTAGACAAAAAGTAGTGCTTGAAAAAGTTATTTTAAGCTTGCACATGGTAAAAACAAAGTCGTCTCAAAAGACTGGAAAAAAAAATGAAAACAGAATTTTTTTCTTTTCAGTGAATAAGAAATTTATTTTTGAAAATACATGACGATTTTATAACATTATTATGCTGACGCAAAATAGGGAAAATTTTTTAATGTACATATACAAATAATGCATTTTATAAGTTTACACACAATTAAATTAGTAATCACTTAAAATTATAAGAGATACATCCCAGTTTTAGAAGATGAAATAAAATGCATTATTTTCATGATATCCTGAAATCTAAAACATTTTTTTAAAATCATACGTTTCAAAATAAAATTGTCTATGAATAGCATGATATAATAAAATTATTATAATTTTTATTATTGAATATGTTCAATCACTGCTTTTTATGTCCATATATTATTAAATATTATTTTTTAAAAAAATTAAAAATATAGAAATTTAACCCAAAAAATATTCTAGAACAAGCTTTTAATATTTTTTAAGATTTTATATCTAAAGTATCATTTTCTAAGCTATTAATATTTTTAGACCACATTATCCTTAAGTGTATTTATATGGATAAAAATACTTTTTATCCTTAAAAATCAAAAACTCGCAGCCTAACATCCCAACGTAGCTCCTTCTTGGTACTTTCTTTAATTTTCTCTCTCCTTCATCAATATTCTCCAAGCTTCATCTCAATTTTTTTCATCAAAATTTTAGATTTTCTTTTTATTATTTGCATTAATCCGTCATTTACTGATATATTGAATCAACAGGTTCTCTCTCTCTCTATATATATATATACATATATAAGTCAAGCTATTATATAAGTCAAGCTATAAATGTTATTACTGATCATATTTTTAGCAATGCATATATATTTGAGTTGTTATTATTTTGACATTTTATGAAAACTTGATTTTATTGCATTTAACCATGATTTGTATCTCTTTGTTACTTATCTTCCTTTTTTCTTTCTTTTCTTCTTTGATTTTAATTGCTAGGTTGTCAAAAATTTAAATGGAGTGGTATGAAGGTTACGAGACTATATTTGAAATAATGTTTTATAGTGATGGAGGATGTTACGGCTTGTTAGTAGATTACAATGTGACGTTAGAAGTTGTTAGGGACAGTTGGAGATAGTTACTGAAAGTTAGAAACTATTAGTCCTAATTGCCTCTTACTATCCCTAACTCACCTTTAACTATTATCTTAAACACTCCATAAATGCTCTCTAATACGCTATAAAGGTTAAAATATGAAATTGAAATCCGTTTGTTTGATTTTGATTTGCAACTGAAAAAAAAATGTTAAATTAGAAAATTCCCTAACACCACCTAATTATCCCTAACTCACCTCTAATTATCCCTAACTATCAATTAAAATACTCCATAATAATCTCTAACACTTTATGTAGATTAAAATATAAAATTGGAATCTATTTATAATATTTTGATTTGTACATGAAAAAATATTAATTTAGAAAACCTCTAACTGCCTATAATTATCCCAAACTATCTCTAATTCACCTCTAACTATTCCTAACTATCATTTAGTGTAACACACTTATACTTTACCTAGTACACATTTTCTATAAGTATGTAGAATATGTAAATAAGGTATAAGAGTATCACTAATTTGTCATTTATACTACTTCACTCATCTTACATGAAAATAGTTTGGTTCTTAGTTTAAAACATATAAATATACATATACATATATAAAACTGTAGATAGGTATACTACATACTAATTGTTGGTTTATATTGTAACACCCCTATATCCAATATACGTACACCACATACACCCACACATGTAATATACATATACCGGATATAAGAATGTTACAGTCCATTTTCTTCAACCCAATCTTTAAACTTTAACACAAAATCATCATTAATCAATTTGAATAAACTTAAAAACATTTAACTTATTATTATAGAAAGTAATAGTTAAAACATTCCTTGTTAAAATACGTATATACATATTTTCATCACCCAAAAGTTTATTTAAAACATTTGTTTAGTAAGCAGTGGAATATGCATAGGTATACATCAAAATCACTAAGTACAAAAATATAGAGTTTATACATGTTGGCAGTTCGTCTCTGATCTTGATGTCCACTAACAACTCTGATCTCAAAGTCTCAAGCCTAGACTCGACTCGATCTATACGAGCTCTCCGACACAACCGGATCTACCCTGTCACCTGCGCGATGAACCACAATCGCGCTAAACAAAAAGCTTAGTGGTATAAACTTTGATTCAATATAGATCAATGCGATGCTAATGCACAATACATTTGAATAAAACAACTCATTACATTATATCTCAATATATTAATCATTTGTATCACATTTCATAATTCACATTAAAGCAAAGACAAATATGGGCCCAAAAAGGATCTAATATGCTATTCAAAGTTCAGAGTTACTGCTTTGGTCCATAATGACACCTTATGTCTAGTCCCGTAGGCAATATATATATCCATGGATAATCTAACTAGATCTGAGCTTACGACCCAGTCTTTTCACTCAGTCTAGCTTCAAAGATTTATTTTTGAGACTTACGATCTGGTCTTTTCACCCCAAAAACATCACATTTATCAGCTGGGCCCAGCTTACGACCCAGTCTTTTCACCTGCCCAGTAATTCATAAGCATGCCGCCAAACCCAGAACTCTAAAAATTGAATAACATACTAGGCACACAATTTATTCATTTATCTCATTATCAAATACTTTCATAATTCCATTCTCATTTCATTTCTCATAATCAAACTAGGCACATCGCCTTATTATACCATCATTTTCTTACCTTTCTTATTCTTCTCTTTTGTATCAATATCAATTTGTTACATTGTGATTTCAGATATCTTATCACATTATTCCATATTTCATTTCGTATACAACACATTACTCAATTGCTTTGATACATCATCATAATTCACAATATGCATATCACAACATATATCTCATTCATCAATAATATATCAAATAACTTAACACATTTCTCAACTAAGTGTGTGAAGTCCCAATGTCATGTAAATGTATGCAATCATTCAAAGCTTGTACTTACCTCTAAAAGCAACAACACCACTCTATCAACCTCCTCTTCCAAGATATCCCTCAAACCTTGACTTGGGTAACTCAATTCTCTTAAAAACCTAACCAAAGGTGATTACACATACTCACTTAGTGACACACATAAGAAAATAAGAAAGAGAACTATCTAGGGCAAACTCTACACTTGACACGCTCTACAACACGGGCGTGTCCCTGAACGTGCCCTAAACCCATAACACAGAAGCTTTGACACGCTCAGTGACATGGGCGTGTCACTGCATGTGTCAATTCTTCAACAACACAGAAGCTATGACATGCTCAGTGACATGGGCGTGTCATTGGATGTGTCAATTCTCCAACAACACAGTAGCTGTGACACGTCCAGTGACACAGACACGCTCATTGACATGGGTGTGTCACTGGACGTGTCACCTATCCAGAAAATAGAACCAACGACACGCCCAAAGACATGGCCATGCTAGTGGGCGTGAGTGGGCATGTCAGGCTAAAAATCCTAAAATCGACACAAACATACCACATCCAACTATCATCTTTCAATAACCTTATCAACACCACACAAACTCAACCAAATCCATCAACATACCATATAATACTTGAGTAAGCATTAAAACAACTCAATTACAAACATCACAACACAAACACAACCATTCTTCACAACTCAAAACTTACACAACACCCACAACTCTTGTCTCTTACACTAAACTTAACCCTTTCTTCAATCCAACCCCAAATATCAAAGTTAACAAGACAAACACACTTCAAACATACCAAATCAACCATAAACACATCTCCAACAATCATTCACCAAACTCATAAAATAAACTCAAAAGAAAATAAAGAATCAAGTTGGAAACTTACCAAATATAAAGAAAAATTCTTAAAACTCCAACTTGATCTCTTGAAATCCTTCAAATTCTTTAGTTAGGAAGCAACAAAATCTCTTTCCCTTTGGTTGATAATGATGGCTGGCCAAAGAAGAAAGAAAGAAGAAGAAGAAAGAAGAAGAAGATGCAAAGTCAAACCTCACTCATCTCTTTTAACCAAACAATTTTTCCCAAATCACTCTCCACCAAGTATTATATTAATATAATAATAAACCCACTTATGTCATCTTCCACTATCCTTAATTAAATCTATTTAAATGCTAAAAATATCTTTATACCATAATAAGACATTAACTTATATATATATATATTGTATATATCTCTATATATACAATATATACATACTCTTTTCTCTAATCTTACACTTAATTAAACATACACTTAAAATCATTTAATCCAATTTCAACAATTAATATTTCCTAAAATTTTAGGATATAGTTTAGGATATTACAATTCTCCCCCTCTACAAAAAAATTTTCGTCCTCGAAATTACTTGTTCTCAAGTCTGAAATAACTGGAGATATTGATCTCGCATCACTTGCTCACTCTCTCAAGTTGCCTCTTCCTTAGCATGATTCTTCCAAAGAACCTTCACAAGTGGCACTTTTTTTATTTCTTAACTCTTTCACTTCATGTGCCAAAATAGCCACTGGTTTTTCTTCAAAAGTCAAATCTGGACTCACCTCAATAGATTCCATGGATAAAATATAAGATGGGTCTGACCTGTACCTCCGTAGCATAGAGACATGGAAGACATTATGAATTCTATCTAATTCAGGTGGCAAAGCGAGTCAATAAGCTATTGGTCCAACTCTCTCCAGTACCTCATAAGGTCCAATGAAACGAGGACTCAGCTTCCCTTTGTGGCCAAATCTTAAAATTCTCTTCCAAGGAGGCACTTTCAAAAATATTTTATCTCCAACACTAACTCTATGTCTCTCCTCTTCAAATCTGAATAGGATTTCTGTCAATCTGAAGCTGCTTTCAAACAATCCCGAATTATCTTCACTTTCTCTTCTGTTTCTTTTATCAAATTGGGACCAACCAACTTACCTTCTCCAACTTCATCCCAACATAGAGGCGTCCTACATCTTCTACCATACAATGCCTCATAAGGTGCCATTCTAATACTGGACTGATGACTGTTGTTATAAGAAAATTCAATCAATGGCAAGAATCTGTCTCAACTCCCAGAGAAATCAATGATACAACTTCTCAACATATCCTCTAGAATCTGTATCACTCTCTCAGACTGCCCATCTGTCTAAGGATGAAAAGCAGTGCTAAAATGTAACTGAGATCCCAAAGCATCATGCAAACCTTTTCAAAATCTCAAAGTGAACCAGAGATCTCGATCAGACACCAAAGAAATTAGGACTCCATTCAATCTCACTGATATACAGCTTAGCCAATTTCTCAAGAGAATAATCCATCCGAACTGGAAAAAAATGAGCTGTCTTCGTCAATCGATCAACAATCACCCAGATGGCATCATGCTTCTTCTGAGTCAAAGGTAAACCAATCACAAAATCCATCATTACATACTCCCATTTCCACTCTGGCACTGATAAAGGTTGGAGCAACCCTGAAGGAACTTGGTGCTCGGCCTTCACTTTCTGACAAGTGAGATATTTGGATACAAACTCCGCTATGTTCCTCTTCATACCTGACCACCAATAATGTTGCTTCAAACCATGATACATCTTAGTACTTCCAGGGTGTATAGCAAAAGCCGACTGATGTGCTTCCTCCAAAATAATCTTTTTCAATCTTGCATTATTAGGAACACACAATCTATCTTTGTACCAAAGACTGCCATCACTTCTCATAAGAAAATCTCGTCTCTCACCCTTTTGACAATCCAAAATAACTTTCTGAATTTTCTCATCTGCCAGCTAAGCCTCTCTGATATGATCCAACAAGAGTGGTCTCAACTGCAACTGAGCCAACAAAGCACCATCATCATATGATTCAAAACTAGCATGTAACGCTCTCAACTCAATAAGCAACAAGAGCGAATAAGCAGTCAAAGCATCAGCAGCAACATTCGCCTTGCCAGGATGATAATCAATCAAACAGTCATAGTCTTTTATCAACTCCAACCACCGTCTCTACTGAAGATTCAGCTCCCTTTGGACACCCAAGTATTTCAAACTCTTGTGATCCATATAAATGAAACACGTCTCCCCCATAAAGGTAATGTCGCCAAATCTTCAAAGCAAACACTATGGCTGCCAATTCCAAATCATGTGTCGGATAATTGAACTCATGTGGCTTCAACTGCCGTGAAGCATATGCAATGACTCTACCCTCCTGCATCAAAACACAACCTAAACTACTATGTGAAGCATCACTGTAAATCACATATGGTTTACCTTCCATAGGCAAGGTAAGAACAAGAGCTTGAGTCAACATCTCTTTCAACTGCTCAAAGCTTGCTTGACACCGATCTGTCTACACAAATCTAACTCCCTTCCGAAGCAATCTGGTGAGTGGAGTAGCTATCAAAGAAAAACCCTTCACAAAGCTGTCGATAATAGCCTGCCAAACCCAAAAAATTTCTAACTTTTGTCACTGTCTTCGGTGGACTCCAATTCAAAATGGCTTTAACTTTACTTGGATCAACTCTAATATCATCTGCTAAAACTACATGACCAAGAAAAGTTACTTGATCAAACCAAAACTCACACTTAGACAACTTAGCATATAACTGCTTCTTTCTCAAAGTCTGCAATACAATCCGCAAATGCTTGTTATGATCCTCCTCATTATGCGAATAAACCAAAATATTATCGATAAAGACCACCACAATCTGATCTAGATAGGGTCTAAACACCCTGTTCATCAAATCCATAAAAGCTACTGGTGCATTTGTCAACCCAAAAGGCATTCATAATGCCCATACCTTGTATGAAAAGCTGTCTTGGGTATATCTTCCTCTCTGATTCTCAACTGATGGTACCCTGATCTCAAATCAATCTTAGAGAAAACTGCTTCTCCTTTCAATTGATCAAAGAGATCATCTATCCGAGCCAAAGGATACTTATTCTTGATGGTCACCTTATTTAACTGCCGATAATCAATCCACAATCTCAAAGTACCATTCTTCTTCTTTACAAACAAAACGGGCGCTCCCTACGGAGACACACTAGGGCGAACAAACCCTTTATCCAATAACTCCTGCAGCTGCATCTTTAACTCTTTCAACTCAGCAGGTGCCATTCGATAAGGAGTAATAGAGATGGGAGTGGTACCAGGCAATAAATCGATACCAAACTCAACCTCTCTCTCAAGGGGTATCCCTGGAAACTCCTCAGGAAAATATCTGGGAAAACAACAACTGTAGATATACTATCAAGCTGAGAACCCACTACCCTGGTATCCACAACCGAATCATCCTCCTAGCTGCAATAGCTGAAACAAATATGGATGCAAGTTGTCTCTACTCACTAGATACCATCACACTTCTACCATCACCGGTTCTAAGGGTAACACACTTATTCTGACAATCTACTACAGCCCCATGCTTGGATAACCAATCCATGCCTAAGATTAGATCATACTCCTTAAAAGGCATTTCAATCAAATCACCGAAAAACTCCTCATCCTAAACAATAACTAGACTATCTCGGTACACCTTACTCACCACAACATTATGCCCTAAATGATTTGCACCAAAACATCAAATCCTAGGGACTCAGAATGTAATTCAGACACAGGCAAGATAGATGCACTTATATTAGAATGCGTATATTCAGGATCTGTTAGAGCAAGAACTGAAATTCCAAATAAAGAAAATGTACCCGCAATGATGGCTGAAGCATCCAGCTGCCTTTGCATCACATGCACTCATTGTGATGGCCCAAGCTCATCTGGCCGACTGCCTCCGGATGTAGAGCCTCCTCTCTGACTAAATCCAGGTTGACCACTTCTACTAAAACCTCTGCCAATACAACCTCCTCTGACACTAGGTTGAGAAACAGCAGAATCTGCCTGTCTATCCTCTGGTGGCTCCGGACAATCTTTGACAAAATGATTTGGTGATCTACATCTGAAACACACTCCCGTAGTACCTCTCCACTAGCAATCAGCACCATGTGCTCTACCACAATGAACACATGTAACTGGAATAGATCTCTGAGCCACTGGGGTCGGTGCACTAGCCACAGAAACTGTAGGTCTCGATCTTTACCTCTGATGTGGTACTGACCTACCAGGCTGCCTCTAGCCCCTACTAAACGTCTAAAAATGACCTCCTCGGACTCTCTTTGTAGATGAAGACCCTGCCTCAAACTGGGATCTCCTAACTCTAGTCTCCTCCTCAGTAGCTGCTGCTGCAATACCCTATGCTCTCTCAACACTCCTGGCAGCTGCAGCTAGCTGGGAAAGATCCTGATACCAGGAGCCTGCAACAATACACATAATAGAGGGTCTCAACCCCTCCTCAAATCTCCTACACCGATCTATCTCATCTGAAATAATCCCACCGGCATAATGACTCAATCGGATGAACTCTATCTCATACTCTGTCATAGTCCGGTTATCCTATCTCAGATTCAGAAACTCCATCTTCTTTTCATCTTTATACTTCCTTGGAGTATACTTCTGCTCAAACTCCCAGAGAAAATCACCATAAGTTAAGGTTGGTGGATCATTCATGGCATGTGGAACCGTCTTCCACCAATCATATGCATCTCTCTGCAGAAGATATATAGCATAATCAAACTTTTCTTCAGGAGTAGCTTGCAGCTGAATGAATACCCTATGAACTCTATCTAACCACTGCTCAACTACTGTAGGATCTGTAGTACCAATGAAGTCCTCAGCTCCGAACTTCCTCAATTTATCATACTACTCATCGGTACTGATGGCTGCGGTTGCGGCTGCGGCACTGGAGCCTGCCTCAACAACTCTACCATATGTCGTAACTAAACTAGCGAAATCTCATCTGCAGCTGGTCTCTCTGGCACAGGAGCAAGTGCCTCTCCAGCTATCTCAACCCTAGCTCCATCTCTATCCTCAATAGGAGCTACACTCTCAGCACTACCCTCTACAGACTGACGTGACTGAGACGTCATTACTATCTATATCTACAAACACAGCAGAAATATACCTCATTAAAGATCAGAAACTGCCAGTGCAAATGCATGTATCTTACTTAAAAATAAAATTTTAAAAAATAAAATTTTCTTTTTCTTACAATTCACCTAGGTTGAGAACCTCAAACCTAGGCTCTGATACCAAAACAAGTGTAACACCCTCATACCCAATATACGTACACCACATACACCTACACATGTAATATATGTATACCGGATACAAGAATGTCACAGTCCATTTTCTTCAAACCAATCTTTAAACTTTAATACCAAATCATCATTAATCAATTTGAATAAACTTAAAAACATTTAACTTATTATTATAGAAAGTAATAGTTAAAACATTCCTTGTTAAAATACATATATGCATATTTTCATCGCCCAAAAGTTTATTTAAAATATTTGTTTAGTAAGCAGCGGAATATGCATAGGTATACATCAAAATCACTAAGTACAAAAATATAGAGTTTATACATGATGGCAGTTCGTCTCTAATCTTGATGTCCACTAACAACTTTGATCTCCAAGTCTCAAGCCTAGACTAGACTCGGTCTAGAAGAGCTCTCCGGCACAACCGGATCTACCCTGTCACCTGCGCGATAAACCACAATTGCACTAAGCAAAAAGCTTAGTGGTATAAACTTTGATTCAATATAGAACACTGTGATGCTAATGCACAATACATTTGAATAAAACAACTCATTACATTATATCTCAATATATTAATAATTTGCATCACATTTTATAATTCACATTAAAGCAAAGACAAAAATGGGCCCAAAAAGGATCTAATATACTATTCAAAGTTCAGAGTTACTGCTTTGGTCCATAATGACACCTTGTGTCTATCCCCATAGGCAATATATATATCCATGGATATTCCAACTAGATCTAAGCTTACGACCCAGTCTTTTCACTCAGTCTAGCTTCAAGGATTTGTTTTTGAGGCTTATGACCCGGTCTTTTCACCTGCCCAGCAATTCATAGGCATGCCGCCAAACCTAGAACTCTGAAAATTAAATAACATACTAGGCACACAATTTATTCATTTATCTCATTATCAAATACTTTCATAATTCCATTCTCATTTCATTTCTCATAATCAAACTAGGGTATAGTTTGGAATGTTACATATATACTTTTACATCATACTGACATATCCATAATAACAAAATAGCTAACAAAATGGATAATTACATGCAATGCCAAAAGGTTCTGGTCTAGTGGCAAAATAGAACTTCTAGTATCAATCTCACAACTAACTCTGACCAAGTTTAGAAGGGCTTCTAGCCTCTGCTCTATCCCCTATGCGATAAACGAATTGTGTTAAGCCAATAACTTAGTGATACATATTTTGATAATAACAGTTTAATTATAATAAAATCTTATGAATAAGCACTTTGTTTTTACGACTCATATAATAATCTTTACTTTATTAACAAATATAAAACATCAAAGTATGCATTGGGCCCAAATACCCTTATACAATAACTTTTATCCACAAATATTATTTTTTCCTATCTCAACAATAGTGACACCAATGTGTCTTGCTAGTGGATGTAAATATATTTGTGATATCCAATGTCTCATATACAGCGTAGTCATATATCTATGACACCAAATGTGTCTCGCTCAGGGGTGTAGCAATCTCTGTGACACCCAGTGTCTCACCCCCAGCGTATGGCGTGCCAAACTACCAAACCCAATATTCTGGAACTATTTAAAGTATAAGGTAGCATACAAACACATTTATCATTTCATACATTTTCCTCATATCACCTTCTTATCATGCTTTTCACATATCCACATCATATAAGTAAAATTCACATCATACTTTTTCATATCATCATCATTTACTTTATATTTCATAATTTTAATCATCACCAACAACTCTTCTTCATAACCAAAAGCCACGACCATGCCTGCCTAAAGGCAATACCCGTGCACTCAAATACGTTACTGTTCTATACATAAATCAAGCCCACGACCATGCCTGTCTAAAGGCCATGCCCGTGTCTTTCAATTCGATTTTGCCATTTTTAGGTAAACAAACCCACGGTCATGGCTTTCCAATGCCATGCCCATAGATTTCAATTCAATTTTGCCACTCCACAAATTATAATCAGACAGACTCAAATTAAAGTCTACGGTTGTGCCCTCCATAAGGTCATGCCCGTGGTTCACCAAATTTGCACCAAATCACAATTATTCAATCAAAACAATGCAAACCACAAGAGAAAACATTATCAAAATATGTACTAACATTTTTAAAGCCTAAAATGAAAAGATATCTTCCTTTCCAAGCTTACTCCCCCAAGCTTCCCACTTTCTCAAAGTGGTTTATCTTTTTTAATTACACCACCAATTCACTCAACACCTAATCCAAGTTATAAGTTTAGATACAATATTAAAACTCATATAAACATACTTGACTCACTAACTACACTTAAACCCATTAAACCCAAATTTGCCATAGCCCTTGCCAAAACCCTAACTTCCACCTCTTTTTCTCTAAACCCTAACTAACCTCATTCAATCAATACTCTAAGTTTAAAATTACCACCTCTATATCAAATAACTTCATATTATCGCATTTAAATAATTATATAACAATTCACTTAAAATTCTACATAAAAAA
The DNA here is from genome assembly GCA_947685225.1 of Garcia nutans. Taxonomy (NCBI): domain Eukaryota; kingdom Viridiplantae; phylum Streptophyta; class Magnoliopsida; order Malpighiales; family Euphorbiaceae; genus Garcia; species Garcia nutans. The sequence goes on along the minus strand of CANTUV010000011.1, from coordinate 29,723,485 downwards.
ATCATCAAAAGTTAAAGAGAACTTACTCTCACTACAAAAATATTCGGTATTTGCGACGAAAATCTGCGACGGACATGTTTCCGTCGCAAATTTGCTACAGATCTGCGACGGAAGGACAAGTCAGAGGAATTTTGAGAAATTAGTTGCAAATCCATTGCAAATCCATCGCAGATCTGCGACGAAAATCATTCCGCCATAAATAATCGTCGCAAAATTGGCGCGGAAACTTGGGGCCAGAGAGAAAACACTAAAAAAACCAATTTGCAACGGAGATCTGCTACCATCTATTGCCGTCGCAAATTTCACTATAAAAATATTCGTAATTTGCGACGGAAATCTGCGACGGAAGGACGAGTCAGAGGAATTTTGAGAAAATGGTCGCAAATCCGTTGCAAATCCGTCGCAGATCTGCGACGAAAATCATTCGTCGCAAATAATCGTCGCAAAAGTTGGAGCAGAAACTTGGCGCGAGAGAAACCCGGGTATATTTTTTTGCAAAATTTTTTTCCGTCGCAGATTGGTTGTAGAAAACACTAAAAAAAAGCAATTTGCGACGGAGATCTGCTACCGTCTATTGCCGTTGCAAATTTCACTATAAAAAAATTCGGCATTTGCGATGGACATCTTTCCATCGCAAATTTGCTACGGATCTGCGACGGATTTGCGACGGAAGGACAAGTCAGAGGAATTTTGAGAAATTAGTCGCAAATCCGTTGCAAATCCGTCGCAGATCTGTAACGAAAATCATTCCGTCGCAAATAATCATCGCAAAATTGGCGCGGAAACTTGGCACTAGAGAGAAAACACGAAAAAAACCAATTTGCAACGGAGATCTGCTACCGTCTATTGCCGTCGCAAATTTCACTATAAAAATATTCGTAATTTGCGACGGAAATCTGCGACGGAAGGACGAGTCAGAGGAATTTTGAGAAAATGGTCGCAAATCCGTTGCAAATCCGTCGCAGATCTGCGACGAAAATCATTCGTCGCAAATAATCGTCGCAAAAGTTGGAGCAGAAACTTGGCGCGAGAGAAACCCGGGTATATTTTTTCGCAAAATTTTTTTCCGTCGCAGATTGGTTGTAGAAAACACTAAAAAAAGCAATTTGCGACGGAGATCTGCTACCGTCTATTGCCGTTGCAAATTTCACTATAAAAAAATTCGGCATTTGCGACGGAAATCTGCGACGGACATCTTTCCATCGCAAATTTGCTACGGATCTGCGACGGATTTGCGACGGAAGGACAAGTCAGAGGAATTTTGAGAAATTAGTCGCAAATCCGTCGCAAATTTGCAACGAAAATCATTCCGTCGCAAATAATCATCGCAAAATTGGCGCGGAAACTTGGCACTAGAGAGAAAACACGAAAAAAACCAATTTACAACGGAGATCTGCTACCGTCTATTGCCGTCGCAAATTTCACTATAAAAATATTCGTAATTTGCGACGGAAATCTGCGACGGATTTGCGACGGATTTGCGACCATTTTCTCAAAATTCCTCTGCTATATATAATATAAATATAAACACCATATATATTATAATATGAATAGTATATCTATTGTAAAGCATATATATGTCATATATTTTATTTTTATCATATTATATATACATTAGTATATTATATTTTTAAATTTTATTATTAGCCTTATAGTTTTAAGAATTTATATCTCAAATTATAATAATTATTAATATATATAATAATATATAGTTTATACTTTATACTATTAGCCTTGTATTATATTTTATTGTTACCATATATATATTAAGTACTATATATTATATATAGTATATGTATATTAAGCACTATATATATAATATATATACAATAAAAATAATAATATACAATATATAGAGCAATAGCAATGCTAAATAATAGTATATAATGTATACATATATACTATAATATAAATACTACTTAATATATAATATGTTATTTTTACTATAATATATATGACAAAAATAAAATATAATACATATATATATTTTTAACAATAATAAATAATAGATATAATTTAATTAATTATTTTAATTTAATATTTTTAGAAAAAAAAAATTAGTTCAAAAATAAAAAAACCCTAAAAAAAATACTGTTTACATTGTCTTTATCCCCATCGCCGTCACTTTACTTTCTCACTATTTCGCTCTCGCCTCTCGCTATCTGTCTCTCAGTCTCTGTATCGCTCTCCGGCTCTGTCTCACCCTCTCCATCACAGCCGACTCAACCAACAACCTCAAGTCTCACCCTCTATTGCAGCTCTCACCATATCGATCTCGAGTCTCACCATCGCAGAGACCACCATCTCACTGTATCGCACTGCTCTCTGTCTCGATCTTGAGTCTCACCATCTCACCATCTCATTGTATCGCACTGCTCTCTGTCTCGATCTCTGTCTCTGTCTCGCAAGCCATTCATACAGCAGGCAGACAAGGGAGCTCCCTTTCTCACCTTGCTATTCTTCACTCTCTCCTCCACCTTCAATGGCTGCTGCTGTCGATGAGACTCTCGATTCCAATCCTCTTTTGCAGGACTTTGAATTCCCTCCATTAGGTGCATGAATTTTCGGATCATTCTCTCTGTTTCTAGTGCTCATAGCCTCTAGTTCACTCGTGCAGCCAGAAAAGGTCGAGTTTCAGCTTCGGTTAGGGCAAAGCAAACCAATTTTCAATGCATTTAAGGCTATTCAAGAATCACCGCAGTGGCAGTCACTGAATGATGCTCAGAAACGTATAGTTGAAGTTAAGTTCCTTAAATTTCTCATGAAAATTGTTCTCATTTTTATTCATATTGATCCCATTTGAATCCTCAAAATTATTTCTTGTGGTTTTGTTATGTTGTTGCTTTTACAGTTTTGAGTCTCGTACTCCTTTATGAATGGTTTTCTCCAATCCTCATGCCATTGTTTTTACTGAATTTTAAATGGTGCAATGTCCTTAGACTCAGTTGATTGCAGGTTTGCACTTCATCATTGGCTTCAGGATTGAATATGCAAGTCTTGCATTAGTTTTGGCGGAATGGTTTGTCTAATATTTGAGCCATCAAATCTGTGATGTGCGTGTTATGCATAGTTTTATCGGGATAATAGTTAAGGTTTTAAGGTTGAATTCACTTACGGTTGGTGTAGCAGCTTTAGGATTGAAATGCACAGCTCATATGTTGATTATTAAATACACTATAAATTGGAACGAAGTTTTTGAGTTATATGGCATTTTTTATTTGATTCGCGTCCAAAGGTGAGTTATTTTTAAGCTCTTTTCTTCTAATTGTTGTTTATCCGATGAAATGTGAATTTTGTTTTTTGAACAGGTGAGAAAGCAGGCAAATTATTGTATCCGAGATGTCCTACAAAGTTTTCAAGGAACACCATTCATAACTCCTTCAAGTGAAGGGATTACAAATACTTTTGAAAGGTTTCTTCTTCTTGCTGGTGGCTCAAACACTAATGATACTGAAGGTCCTAGAGGAGCTCAGGAGGTCCTGTACCTTCTTGATACTCTTAAAGAATGTCTTCCTCTAATGTCTATGAAATGCAAGACTGCCATTCTTAAGTACTATAAAATATCATATGTCTAAAACATCCTGTTGTGCAATCTGGAAATGGACAAAATTAAGAGAAATCAGTATAGGGATTTATAATCTAAAGGCTTCGACTACAATGAGAAATCTCAACCCTTCTGGTAATGTTCTTTTCTTCGATTCTATGTCAATTTGGTATTTGCTTAAAATATTTTGTTTCTTTGGAGATTTTTTATGGTAATGCGGGAAATTGCAAACTTTCTGCTGAAATTTTGGTATATTTTAGTGGAGCATTTAAGATATTCCACACTGATTTATGATTGATGTGCTGGGTAAGGGAGAAAATAGATGGTATTGAAAATTTTGGTGGCCTTCCATGCTTTTGGTTACTGGATTTTGTTTTGCTCTTGTGTCTTTACTTGAATGTTATTATTTTTTTTATTTGCTTTTGATAATATGCATCTTCTGGATATAATTTGGTTAGATATTGAGAAGATGGTGTCCCTGAAGGGAATGATAATTCGCTGCAGTTCTATCATACCTGAGATCAGGGAAGCAATATTTAGGTGCCTTGTGTGTGGGTACATGTCTGACCCCATTGTTGTCGATAGAGGTAACCTTACAGCAGTTAGTTAGCTTATCTTCGTTGTATACCTCTTATCTTATATGATTTCATACTGCTTGTTGACTATTGGATATTATCAGGAAGGATAAATGAACCTACAGCATGCTTGAAGCAAGAGTGACTTAAATGACTTCTTTATAGAGGTAACCTTACAACAGTTAGTTAGCTTATCTTCGTTGTATACCTCTTATCTTATAAATGACTGCTTAAATGACTATTGGTTTTACTTTTCTTTTCCAGGACGCTATAGAAGTGACTTCTTTATGCACTAAAAAGGTTCTTCAGAAACCGTTATATTTTATTTCCTGCACACATGTTAGAAATGAGAACCTCAAAGAGTTGGCAAGTTTTTTATCTGTTTGACTTATAAGTGTCTGATATCATGACATGGAAGTGTTCAATTTCATTTGGATTGCAGGTGATGGAACAACAAACTGTTTCCATTGCAAAAGCTGGAATCATTGCCTCGCTTAATGCTAGAACATCAGTATTGGCTTGTGCAAATCCAATTGGTTCACGCTATAATCCTCGGTTGTCTATGATTGACAACATACATCTTCCTCCTACTTTATTGTCCAGGTAAGGGATGTGATCCATATGCAATGTAATTGGGATAATTAACAGTTTTGTTAACTGCTAAATGATCACTGCCTTTTTTAATTTTATCTGATTTGAAAGTAATGTGGCAGCAGAAAATGCACATCTTTCTAATTTGTTTATTGATCATTTCCTTCATTTCAGCTGCTATCAGTAATATATAATGAGGCAATTATTGCCCCTTTCAAGTGGCAGTTACTGATAAAATTATGAGTTTGTTCATGGGTATTTTTCTCAGGTTTGATTTGATATATTTAATTCTGGACAAGGCTGATGAGCAAACAGATAGGCACCTTGCCAAGCATATTGTATCACTGCACTTTGAGAATCCAGAGGTCTAGTGCATCATAGCAAACTTCTAGTTTCAGGACCTGTTTTCAGTGATTTCCCTATACTGATTTCTCTTAATTTTGTCCATTTCCAGATTGCACAACAGGATGTTACTGATGGGTCTTGAATATCTAATTAATATATCATATGTTGAAGATACTGAGGTTTTCAAGGTACAATGTTTTTTCATCTAAACCGACTTCTCTCGCCCTTTTTCCCTGTTTACCCATATGCTTTTTTGGAGTTAAATTTATTTATTTTATTGTCTCTGATTACTTCTTTATTATTTACTGGTTTGCTTGGATTATTGGAATGCCTTGTTTTTGGAGCTTTTTGAGGCGCATCATAATTTAGATAATCCTGCAGTAACTGCAAACATGATGGGACTGCAGGTATTGCAATTTTTCCTCATTGTTGGATATTGATTTTGATGTTATTGAAATGAAGTGATCTTTTATAACTAGTTCCATAACACTGCATATATTTTGATTTTTTTTTGCCTCAAATCATTGTTCTAATATTGTGAGACATGACCCTCACTTGGTGCCAACATGCGTGCATTCACATCGAGTGTTTCTGTGTTCTGAATTTTATTTATTGATTAATTTTGGACATATGTGATTTTTCATTTTATCAAATTCCTATTGGAATTATAAAATATTTAGTAAGTGAAAGTGAGGCCAAAATGTGGGTTGGAAGTATGAAAAGTATATGCAGAATGCAGATGATTTTCTATTTTATATTTGTCGGATTTCTTGCTTCTGAACCATATTCTTGGTCAAAACTTCATTTTTTTTTTCCGCTTAGCTCATAAAATTGTCCAATTTAAATTCATGAGCACGCATTCGTGAATAGATGAAAAATCATGATGTTGGTTGTGAATTTCTAAGTTTTTTTGTTATGTAATACTTGCCTGCCATTTACCGAGGTTACTTACTTTATTCTCAGACTGTCTATATATTGAAACAGATGCCTCTGCTTCATGGGATGGTTGATGGCATAGGTTCACAAATATTTCAGCGGAGGCAGCTTTATGCTGGTCCAAAGAATACATACAGCAGCATATTAATACATCAGCATATTAATTTTATTTATTGATTAATTTTGGACATATGTGTATTAATGCAAATGTTTGTTCAGGTTCTCATAAGAGGTCCAAAGAATGCCCGTGAAGCTGTGAAACACTTTGGCCCAGCTCCTGGTGTGCCACACAGCCATACTAAACCCTATGTGCGATCAAAGGGAAGGAAGTTTGAGAGAGCTAGAGGAAGGAGGAACAGCAGAGGATTTAGAGTTTGATTTGTTTTTAGTTCTATATTGTGAGACACTTGTGTTACTTTTTCCCAAATATTGTTATTTTCAAGATAGATTATTTGTAGTAGTGTTCTTAACACATGCATAATTAAATTGTAAAATATTTTATTCTATTGAAGATTAATAAAAGAATTATTTTTATCAATGTAATTAGTGTTTTTTTTTAGATTGTGTTTAAATATTCCAAATGTATTTATAAAGTTCTCATAAAATTAATTGATAATACAAATAGTTTCAATAAAAATCAATATTAAATTGTTACGGATTTGCTACGAATCTGTGACGGATATCTGAAATCTATGACGAAATCTGCGACGGAATCTGTGACGGCAATCTGCGACGAAATCTGCAACGAATTTGCGACGAAAATCTGTGACGGAATCTGCGACGAAAATCTGTGACAGAATCTGCGACGGAATCTGCGACGGCTGCCCTTTACCCGCGAAAATTTAAGTGCGAGATTTGCAACCACCGAGTGGTTGCAAATCCGTCGCAAATTTGAAAATTGCAACGCCTTTTTTTATTAACGGATCGTATCCGTCGCAGATCGGTCGCAACACTTGATTTGCGACGGATTTACGACGGATCTGCGACGAATTCTGTCCGTTGCAGATAGCGTATTTTTTTGTAGTGTCTATACTTCAATTATTACCAAAGCTATCTTTAAATCTTGTTAAAACTTGATGAATGGAGTGACTAAAATCAACTCCCCCAATTCCACCATGGAAGTCAACCAAGAGAAGGAAGAAAGAAAAAGAAGAGCAAATTCTAGAAATTTTGACTTTCTCATCTTCATCGACTAACTAAATATATGATTATATAATTAATTAATTTGATAAGATATTTATAAAAATATTAATAATTTATATTTTAACTTTTCTACTTTTGACTTTTTACCACGTTTTTACTTTTAACAATTTATATTTTAGTTATATCTCATTTATATTTTATACATCTCTTTCATCTAAATCTCCTTTAGCCCTACCAATTAATGTATTTAAATAGGTTGAACAAAATTGGGGCGTTACATTTAGAACACTTCATAATACTCTTTAACAAATTACATAGATTAAAATATAAAATTGGAATATGTTTGTAAGATTTTAATTTGCATCTGAAAAAATATTAAATAGACAACATTTAACTGCCACTAACTATTCGTAACTCATCTCTAACTGTCACTAACTGCTAAGTACAATGTTACATTATACTCTCTAACATGCTTTGTAGATTAAAATCCATAATTGGAATTTTTTTTTTAATTCTTTGATTTATAATTTAAAAAAAAACTTAGACAACCCTTAAATGACCTTAATTGCCCCTAACTATCCCTAATTCACCTCTAATTGTCCCTAACTGCTATTTAAAACACTCTACAATACTTTTTTCTTTATTTATGTCTTTGTTTATTGAATATTGTGATATATATGAAATATTATAATATGATTGTTTTTGCTTTTTATTTGTCATTGCAATGTGTTGATACAAAAATCGAATTGAAATGATAAAGCACGATGTAATAATCCTTATTCATTGTGGTGGGAAATTTCATATGAACACCTCCAAATATGTTGGGGCGTGAACTGAATTTGTTATGTCCATGGAACAAGCTGATTTTAATCAATTTAAGAAAGCAGAATCAAATGTGTTTAATATTGATAGAACTTTGAAGATTGGGTTCAAATTTTTTATCTATTATGATCTACGCCCACTTTATAATGTTCTTGATGTAACACACTTATACATTATATACGTAAAATACATATATATTGTATATGTACAATGCATATACAGACTACAAAAATATTTTCATCCTTACAATTGAAAATATTTTCCTTAATTTTATGAAAATAGTTAAACCTTTAAAATATAATTTAGTAATAACATATTTATAATAGTAATTAATGGCTGCAAATACAACTTTGGAAGGAAAATCTACGAGAAAATTTTGCCAAAATTTTATTTGTAATTTGGACATTCAAAAAAAAAAAACGCATACTCAACCTGCATGAAAATTTACACTTCCAATATATATATATATATATATACACACACAAACACATATTATCTTTCATTTATCCCATTCTCCAATATCATTTACACAACCCAATTTTTTTTTAAAAAAAATCCTCACAGTCATTTGTATATATACGAAATGTATTTAAATATTTTCATGCATATCAAGTGTCAACCTTTTTACATAAACTATAACTTATATAAACGTTGTGTGATTAAACAAAAAATCATATTTACATGCTATGCAGTAGCACCGGTCTGGTGGCGAACTAATAAATTTCTAGACTATCCGTCTCTCACCTACCACATGTATGATGAACAATAGTCAGGTTCCAAATGAACTTATATAATATTCAGGCTTTAGAGATATTGTTTTGGGCTATTTTGGCACCCTTTATTTAGCCCGAAGGTAAATAGTAATAATAGTGACACTCATCATCTAACTCGAAGGCAATTCATATAATGGTGATGCCCCGCATCTAGTCCGAAGGCAAATCATAAGTATGCCATACCCATATCACCAAACACAATACTCTGGAGTAGAATATTATCTAAGGTAACAAGCAACATTTCAACTTTTACATAACATTATCAATTATGCCACTTTTCATCTTTTTTGCACTTTTTCCATCATTTTATCACAATTTCATAAATGTTCATCATAAACTTCATATTCCATGCCACTTTTACAATGTGGCCGAAATAGGGTCATAAGTTGGCATATAACACTTTTTCACATTCACACATTCCACAATACCATTAATCATCTTAAAATGACTTAAATATTCATGCATTATACAATTTATACCTTTAAATACATAACTATGCACTTTACATGTGAATTCACACATCAAAGTAGCACAGTATCAATGCCAACCAACATTATAGCATGCCATTCTAATGCATTTCAATACATTTCTATCAAAATATGTACTAACCTTTGTTCAAGCAACTTCCAAGCTAAAATCACATCTTTCTCACCACTTTCCAAAATGTCCTTCAGCACTTAGTTTGAAAAATACAATATACTCAACACCTAATCAAAATGTGAATATATATAATACATTAGGACTGCATTTCTATATACATTAACTAATAAACATCAATTTATCACATTTCCTTCAAACTTTTAAATTTTGGTCTAACCTGCTTTAATTTTAGTAAACTATTTCAACCAATTCTAAATTGAGTTTTAAGCTCATTTCTGCAATTAAAATCATATTATAATACAATTTAAGCAATTAAATTTAATGAACAACAATTCTTTACCAACTTTGCATCAACTAAATCTCATTCTTCTTCTTTCAAACTCTAATCAAACCTAAATAAATCCATCAACCAACCTTAGAATCATTGTCTACACATCTAATTAACATCATCCAACACCATTTAAACATTTATCCAAACCTCTTTCAAAAGTCTAATTCTCACTTGATTGAAATTCTAAAGAAATCAACCTAAATACAAGGTAAACTTACCTCTTTCTTGCATTTTTCTTAAAATCTCTTTAACTCCTTAAAGAAAATTGAAGAATTTGATGTATGGAAGAGCAAAAATTTTCCAATAAAAACCTTCAAAATTCAGCCAAAAATGGGAGAAGGAAGAAGAAGAAGAAGATAATAATAATAATAATTGATTTTTGACTTTTTCATCTTCATAACCAATTATATATATATTTATTTAATTATTAATTATGGTATTTTTGATCTTCCAACCAAAATTAATTTAATTTTTATTTTTTTTAATTTAATTATTTTTTTAACTTTTCACCTTTTACTATTGACCTTTTGACTTTTACTACTTATCATTTAACTTTTATATGTTATGTATATTTAACATATATTTAACATATATACTTATTATTTTCTTCATTCCAACACCTTAACTAACATTTTCAATTATTTATTTAATTATATTTAGTAAAAATTTTGGTGTTACAACTCTCTCCCCCTTAAATAATTTCGATCTCGAAATTACCTGATATAGTGAACAACTTCTTCATACTGAAATATCAATCTTAATTCTTTATATAATCAACCACATGATTATCACCATAGTTTACCACCATGTCTAATCATATACTCTTTACTCTTCCCCTTATGAATATCCTGAATCATCATCTGAAATTTCATATATTTTCTCTATACTTAAGGACTCAATATTATTAATCACTTTAAAACAATCTCATCACACTTTACTAACTACTATTTATACCTTATAAAGAAAAATAGTTATGTATATCACATTTTACTATAAAGACTTAAAATACATTTCATTAATAATATAATCAATACTCTGATACTACAAAAAACATGAGATTTAGCTATGGTTATAAAAGGTAAAACAGTTGCTGAATAGCTCTTTCAACGTTTTGAAAACTGCCACTAATAAAGACGTTGCTAGGTTACTTTGCGACAGTTTTAACTAACTGCTGGCATAACCATCGCTAAATGATATCTTGCGACGGTTTTGCAATCGATACTAAATTTTACTTGATATAACCATCACAAAAATCAATATAATTTTTATTTTGAAAAAAATTATTATGACGACTACTAAACCGCCACTATATATTTTTTTAATAATTATTTTGCTATTTTATATAATATATATAATTAATTTTCATGACGTTTCATAACCAACGCAAATTTATTTATATTTTTACATTATTATTTTTGCAAAGGTTTATAATCGTTGCAAAATTTATTTTATAATTTCTATTTTACTCTTGCAACAGTTTATAAACGTCGCGAAATTTATTTTATTTATTTAAATAAATTTATTTTGTTCATTAATCAAAAGCACATAAATGAATATTTAGTACTACTTTATTATAAAATAAAAGAAATAAACATTTCACAATCATATCATTAAATACAAATCACTAATCCAATATATTTAAAATAAATTAATTTCATATATACATATATATAAATAAAAATAACTGTGATTTACAAATAATAAAAATATTTTGAGCTATCACTTCTAAAAACGAAGGGGAGCCTTGGCGCAACAGTAAGTGTTGTCGCCGTGTGACCTGAGGTCACGGGTTCGAGTTGTGAAAACAGCCTCTTGCAATTAATAGCAAGGAAAGGCCGCATACAAAGACCCAATGGGTCCGACCCTTCCCCGGACCCCGCTCATTGCGGGAGCATTCGTGCACCAGGCTGCCCTTTTTTTTATCACGTCTAAAAACACTTTTTATTACATCACTTGGAATGTTAGATATTATTTTATAGTATTTGTGCTTGTGATTGGTATTCTTGTTGTCGTTGACTGCATAAATTACCAACTAACATCTCTTAACAAACATTAGTTCATTCTAAAATATTAATAAGCATCTATACGTTAAGAAAGTTCTAACTAGGTAATATCTTCAAATGGTAAAATCAAATTGCTAACTATATCTTTTCTAAACTGAATAAAATTAACAACATGGATGAAATAAAACCTCATTAAAAATGGCCAAAATACATTGTTATAATACCTTCATAAATCCAATTTCGTTGGCATTGTTGTGAAAGCATTGTCTGTGGCAAATTAAGCCATATTTCCTTATAGTTCCATGATGGTTTCCACAAACCCAACTGCAAAAAAGTAACGAAGTTCACAAAATTAAAGTTGGCATTGCAATAGAAAGAAACAAAAATCATATTTATTGTTACAAATAATCAAACAACATTATAGATATAAGAAAGACACCAACGAGAAAAGGCTTTCAATCCAATGCCCACTTCACATCATCAAAATAACCAAAATATAGTAATCACTCAAAAAACTAGTGACATAGTTGAACTCATCCAACATCAATCATATTCTATAATCTTAAAATACCAAAAAACAAGCAAGATGGTACAAGAATAAAAGATATTACTTGGATACCGTATTATTACTATGGAAACAAGTTGAAAAGTACAACAAAAAACTCATGGTCAATAATGCTAGCAGAAGTTGTCAAAACATTAATGAAGTCATGATTTGTAACGACCCCACTAGCACAGTCTTACGACAGCTGGTCTATTGGGCCTTTTCTCCCATAGGTGGACCGTAGTCCCAGTCCTCAACCCAACAGGCCGCTGCAGTACTCGTTCACCTCACGGCTCCCGAGCAGGAATTTGTTTATTTGGCCTCAAATGAGGTCGCCTCCCTCATTCGAACCCATGACCTCCTCCCTTAAGAGGAAACCATGAGATGAACGAATACTGTGGCGGCCTGCTGGGTTGAGGGCTGGGACTACGGTCCACCTACGGGAAAAAAGGCTCAATAGACCAGCTGTCGTAAGACTGTGCTAGTGAGGTCGTTACAGTTAAAAAGATACCAAAATAAATGTAACACCCTTATACCCTATATACGTATAATACATATTTTCAGCATATGTAAATACGCATATACGGTATAAAAATGTCACAAACCAATTTAATAAAAAATTTTACATTTCTGTTTTAAGATTTCAAATACTAATATATAAAATAAATAGTATATAAATATTCTTTGCTTGTTATAGGAATCCAAAATAAATATTTTATATGAAAATCTTTGGAAAAAATTCGCCAGAGTTTTGTTTGTAATTTGAACGTTTCCAAAATTCAACAAAACACAACCTGCATAAAAAAAAAACACTCCAAATAAAATCAATTCACCAATTTACCAATACTTCTCAATTTCTCCATATTTTCTCAAAATACTTATATATAGGTATAAATATATCAACATTACATATAAAATCCCATCTTAAACAAAATTATTCAAATCATTCTTTACAATTTACCATATATGCTTCAAAAACATATCATAACATACATAATATAAAAAATGTACATGCTGGCAACTGGCTCTGATCTTGATGTACCCAAAACAACTCTTTAAGCTCAATAAATACAAACCTAGACCCGACCAGGTCTAGTAAAACTCTCCAGCTCTACCAAAACGTCCATGACACCTGTGCGACGAATTATAATCGCGCTAAGCCGAAGCCTAGTGGTACAAACTTTGATAATAATAAAAATGTAAAGTAATGCCAATGCACAATGCATGTAGAGGTCACATCATTTCACTTTATTATATTTTTCAAATATTTCATACTCACAACTCATAACATTATATTGCTCAATTGTATCACAATTCATAATTCACATTAAAGCAAAGACAAGCATGGGCCCAAAAAGGATCTAATATGCTATTCAAATTTCAGAGTTACTGCTTTGGTCCATAATGACACCATGTGTTTAGCCCGTTGGCAATATATATATCCATGGATAATGTAACAGCCCCAGTCTCTTAAACCTCAACCCGGCTAGACCCTTAGGCCCCAGTATCTTGGTCCTCAACCCGTCTAGACTGTTACGATTTTTGAGACTTACGACTCAGTCTTTTCACCCCAAAAACATCATATTTATTATTTATCAGCTGGGCTCGGCTTACGACCTGGTCTTTTCACCTGCCCAACAATTCATAAGTATGCTGCCAAACCCAGAGCTCTAAAAATTGAATAACATACTAGGCACACAATTAATTCATTTATCTCATTATCAAATACTTTCACAATTCATTTCTCATTTTATTTCTCATAATCAAACTAGGCTCATTGCCTTATTTTCACATTTTTTTTCTCATTTTCTCATTTTTCATATCTTTCTCATTTTTCTCACTTTTCTTATTTTTTCTCATTTTTATCCATATCGACTCATTTCATTATTCCACATATCTCATTTTTGCATACACAACACATTACCCAATTACTTTGGGTATTTTCACATAATATGCATATTTCACACTTTACACAATTTAGCCATTATCAATGGCTTTTCACAATGCATTTAACACATATATGACATTACAAATGTCATAGCACATTATTCATACTCAATCAATGAACCAAGTAGCTTAACACATTTTTCAACCAAAATATGTTAAGTCCAAATGTCATGCAAATATAAACATTATACTCAAATTTTGTACATACCTCTACTAGCAACCCAAAGAAAGCTTAATATAACCTCCAATCCTATCCTTCCAACTTGCCCTTCACCACTTGGATGAAGCAAATCAACCTCCCTCAATGCCTATACCAAATGTGATCATACATAATCATTTAATATTATATTCTAAGGTATTCTCAACATCAAACCATATTTAAACATTACTCTAAACCAAAACCCAAAATTAAGCTTCACCTCACTTTCACTTTGAAAAACCATATCAAGCCATTTAAATTAGTGTTTTAAGTTTATTAATATCATTAGAAGCATATTTTAATACATTTGAACCATTCACATTATAAAAATACACTCTTATATACAAAACCATAAAATGGCAAAACCTTCCCCCATTGAAGGTTTTCCATTCCAACACAATCCATTACTCATTTCAAGCTTACATTCATTACTTTTAATACTAAACAACATGCTTAAACAAATAAAATCACACAATTCAACCACTTTGGAAAATCACTTTTCCAAAACCCTAAATCTCCACTTCCATTCTCAAACTCCAGCCAAACACAACCAAATCCAATATTTGACTTTAAAATACTTGTTTATGTAACAAAACAACTCATTTGGAATCAATTTATACAATTAAAAATCATGATTTCAAAACCCCAAAAATTACATAACCCTAAATTCTCTCTCTTCACCAATCTTACCCAAACTCAACCATTTCTTTAATCCAACCTTAAAATCATTGTTAATCACTTAAAATAACTTCATATATACCCAAATAGACAATTAAATCTTAGAACTTTAAAAACCCAAAACAAACATAATCACAATTCCTATGAAATCCAAATAAAGAAGTTGGGAACTTACTAATTTTGGTGGAAATCACCAAAAATCCACTTTAAACTTGTTGAATCCTTCAATTTGTGGAGTATGGAAGATTAAAATTCTTGAATTCCATAGCCATGGTGGCCAGCCCTTGATGGAGAAGAAGAAGAAGATAAAAACTTTTAAATTTTCTTTTTTTCTTTTCATCTTTTATTTTTAACCATGTATATATATATATATTAAAATAATTTAATAATTAATTTAATAATTATTTATTTAATAAATTAAAAGTCATAAATTTCCTCTTCCATTCAAAAATAATTTATTTTTGAATTATTTTATTAATTTTGAATTTCTAAGATTTAATTACTAAATTACCCTTTTACTTTGACTTTTTTTTTAAAAAATGTTGACTTTTATATATTATGTATATTTTACATATATATCACATATATTATCCACTTTTTCATTTAAAACCCCTTTATTTTTCATTTAAAATCATCAATTTAATTTATCTATTTAAATTATAATTTATTTTATCAAATTTCCAAAAATTAGCACATTTCAAAAATTTAGGATACATATGCACAAGTAATGTGTATCTTATATACACATCAAATGTACCTTATGTGTGTATTAAATATTAAGTATGTAATGTATTAATCCAACATATACAATTAATATACCATATGTATATGTTATGTATACTCTAGATATATATATATATATTGAGTATATACAATTTATCTCTCCAAATACTTATTTAATTTCTCCAAAATCACGGATGTTACATGATCTTACATGCGTAATGTTTAAAAGTGCGAACCAAAAAGAAATAAAAATAAAGTCATGATCTTACATGCATAATGTTTAAAATTGCAAACCAAAAAGAAATAAAAATAAAGTCATGATCTTACATGCATAATGTTTCGTCATCTCTATGCTAGATTTCTAAAGAGAGAATTATTTTACAAAAGCAACAAAAAAAAAATGGAAAAATGGCTTCAACTTTATTAATATGGGATATGAATGCAACAGAACAATAGAACTTGCATTTGAAAGAATAAAATTGCTATTTCTCCCTCTTACAATATATATATTATAATGTCCTCACATTAAGCATATCATAAATTAATACAAAAAATATTCAGATAAAATTATATTAGCACCATAGGATTGGAATGTGAAATTTCTTGATAGAATTTCTACAAGTGGCAGAACTAGCTAGATGTCACAAGTGATAGTAATATAATTATATATATACAACTAAAGAAAAAAAAAAGAGATATAGTGGGCATGCAAACGAAATTGAAAATAAAAATGAGTCACATCATTTACGTAATTATGATTTCATTATCATCTCTTTGTTAGGATGAGCATATGGACATATATAACAATTTGCAATGAGATAGACTTGATTTAAAGAACCCATGAACCTTGCCACCAACATTCTTTCTTCTAGCCTCTTCATGGTCCATAGTGCCAGCAGAAGTTGTCAGCACATTATAACCAAACTACAATTTTAAATGAATGCAGATGTCAAGACCAGAAGCCATATGCATTTAAATAACTGTTTCACATCAAAAGAGCATGGATAACCTCTAAAGCCATATGTATTTAACTAACTGTTTCACATCAAAAGAGCATGTATAATCTCTAAAGCATATGTATTTAACTAACTATTTCACATCAAGTCTTAGGAATAAATATTAGCAGTACTATCATTTGAGATATATTAAATTTATGTAGCAATAAATTCTTTTTACATTTATATTATTATATTTAGTAACACTATCAACATGGTATTACACATACATATTTATTATTAATTTTTAATTCCACTATATAGAAAAATGTTAAACTAACCTTATCAATTCCAATATTTATTGTTAGATGTGGTTATAAATTTTAATTACTTACTGAATTTAGCTCACTCCTAAAGTATAAAATATACAGAAAATTACTAAATTGAAATTGATTAAAGTGCAGATTTGTGGGGATGAGCAGCACATCCAAGTTCCTTTTCATTTTTCCATTATGAATGCTCTGATTTCATGAAGCCCGGGCAAACTCAGTAAATCAAATATACACCTCAAAGCAATCTCCATAACATAACATCATAACTCAGAACAAATAGAAGAAAAAAAAAGAAGAAGAAAAAAGAAGAGTATCATTGCTTTCATAAAAGCATTATTATTATTATCTAGATTTGGACAAATTTGCTTTTTTTTTTTATTTTTATTTTACTCTATATAGAGGAAAGAGACCCTGCCATAAGTCCACAACTCTTCACTAGTTCTTAGAGCAAATAACCGATTCTACCCATTTCATCAATAGAACAAACATGGTAATAAGTTGAGCCCAAATCCATTATAAACGTAACATGGAGTTACATATAAGAAAATACAAAATCCAAGAAAACCTAGAAATTGAAAACCAAATTAAAAACCATATTAAAGCAACTAAAAGCACATGTAAACTAGTAAAGTTTGCTGATTTTCATCAGCAAAAGCTGCAGAAACTACCAATAAGCAGAGTAATTTATCTCATATAGATTAAAATGAGTTCAAAATTCTCTAGAGTAGACAAAAACTTTCATGACCAATTGAAGGAAATAATTACTGAATGGAAATGGCGTAGCAGAGGCAAATACAATTTTGGGTGTGATGAGCACATTTTCATTCATTTCCTTAAGAATTCAATAAAAAAAAGGACTCAAAAACATTTATTGACAAAGATGTAAATAGGTAAACATTTTACCTCTTGAACCCTCAAATTATGAAATCCTCTTTAAATTAAGACTACAATTTCCTTAAGACTACAATTTGAAAGAATTTCTAATTCCAAAATCTTCAACCCTTGGGCTTTCTATTTTATATAGAACTCTAATCAATGATATGAATAAATTAAGATTTAACGAACACACCTGAATTCCCGCAACATTAAGAATAAATCATTTCACTAGTTCAGCACATACATTAAGATTTTTGGAGAACAAAAAGCTCTTTTATTATAGAGCATGCTCAAATTCGATTGAAGACTCACTCATTAGGTGAACTTAGAAGCTCAAATTCAATCATGTAATTGCATAATTTTCAAACAAGAAGCAAACTCGAAGATAGCAATTTTAATAAAGAAAAGGAGAAAAGCATATCCTCATCTTGGTGAAGAGTAATCCTATTGCTGATCGAAAAGCATTAAAAAAAATCTTAATTATTTTTGATTGATTGCCAACGACAAACAAACACGGTGGAAGATGAATTGGAGAACGACAAACAAATTGATAAAAAGAAAAGCTACATGGCGAGAGAGAATAAGAAATAACAAGAGAATACAATGGCTAGCATCTTAGGGTAAGGATTTTAAGTGAATAGAAATAATAATTACCTGAATCTCAGAAACCCTAGCTTTAGTTTTATTGATAATTGATATGCAGAAATGTCATTCACTCTAAGAGATAAGGAGAGGAGAATTCAGCTTCTCTTTTCTTGTTTGCAAGCCCTTGCGGATTGTTGTTCTGCAGAGAGAGGAAAATTAAGAAAGATAAGATAGAGAGTGGGAGAGAGGAAATCCGAGAGACAAATAAGTGGGAAAGGAAGACACAACACAAAATGATACTTAATAAGCAAAACTCAAAACAATGTTGTTTTGGTTTAGAGCTTAGCCACGGTTCTAACCATCGCAAATAATAAGTTATAGTTGTTAAATTATATTTATAAATTGCGAGACTTAGAACTGTGGAAAAATAAAATAAACCACCGCAAAATAAATTTATTTTATAACGATTATAAAACCATTGCAATAATAAAAATATAACGATGATTTTTATCAATCATCGTGAAAAAACTACCGCTAAATACCTAATTTTTTGTAGTGTGATATCATAATATCCTACTAAAATCAATTTATGCATACACAATATTGTCAAGTAATGATTATTGTGAAGTCCTAGCATTTTTTCGTCTGACCACTAAATACTTAATGCTGCAAATAAGAGCCACTCCAATTTCTAACCAACAAGTCTTATTGTCTAATTTATACATTTCTCTTTATAATTGAATTATTTCTTTTTAAGCAAACCATCTTGTTTCTTACATACTTAGCTTAGTTTTTAAAATATCTTTCCCTCAATATCAATATTAATACAATACACTAAAGTTTAATTTTCTCCAAGTTTTCTTTACTGAAAGTAATTCCTTCCTCACTTATCATTACAACTAATATGATTTAACTCACTCCACCATTCCATATTTATATAGCCAACTATCTTGCTTCACCAATAATATTATTGTTAGGTATACAATAGGTATATAATGTGTATACTTAAACATTATTTACAATCATTCTATCACTTATTCTTTCTTAACTCCCTTTAGTATACCACATTAATTTATTAGTCACATACAAGTAATATCTATTCACTCTTTTATATATACTCACTCCAAATATTCAAATTCATTTATCAAATATTTTATCATGCCATTGTCCTCATCTAATTTTTCTCCATCCAATAAGTTATCTCTCTATTAATTCTTTTGATAAATCCCATTATACACTAGATTCAATCTTTAAATATATTTTTCCTCTACTTCAATAATAAGCTAACATACAAATTTTAGTCTTTATCATTATAATCATTTTTTTCTTCTCAACTTCTAACAATCAATGTATTTTAACTATTTTAATACATTCATATTTAATTTCAAATGAATTTAGGTAACCACATAGTGTTGCCATTAGGTACACAATAAGTATACAATATATATATATATATATACTCACTATTTTCAATGCTTAACTTTCATCATTTAATCATTTCTTCTCTTCTCCTCTTTATTTTTTTTATCTTCCTTTTCCAAATTAATTTAAGTACCTAATAATTCATCACTCTATCAATTTTCTTCCCTTAATCCATAAGTCATCCACTTCCTCCATAAAATAAACCAAAATCCATTTATTATATATAATCATTATGTATCCATTATTAAATTTTTATATCCACCTTAAATATAAAAAAAACATATTTATTATTTTTCTTATTCTTTCCTCACTTTATAAACTTCTTATTTTATTGAATCAACTCCACCTAAATTCATAAGCAATCAACCATCAATTTTGAATATTTCCATGATTGAATAAACATTAATTATTAACCTCATTTACTTAAATCCAATATATAGTTTTTAGTTCTCCAAAAACACAACTCAATTTCCAAGTCTATACTTCTATAAATTAATAAATTACAAATCAATACACTTATTTAATCATCCATATACATTTATCAAATGCCTCTCATATAACTCTTACTTTTCAAACTCATCTAATAAATTGGTCTCATTTCTATCTTTAACAATATGATATCTCATAAGCTTAAATTAACATACAACCATTGAATTCACTTATTAAATAGAATAAATGAATAATAACAAACTCTTAAGGAACACAATCAATTTATGCTATAGCATTATACATTAGCATTTCGTTCTTTAATAAATCCTCTTTATACTTTCATAATAAACAAAAATTGTTATCATAAACTAATTCTTCCAGTTATTTTAATTATGAACCATTAGTTCTAATTTATTAAAAACTCCATATTCATTATTCAATATTTACAAATCCATATGTAAATTTTAATAATTTTCATCATTCATTTGCTACATAAAATTTAGTTTGTTCTCTAATTCCACATCTGTCTGATTTTTCAATTTCATGCCAATCTCACTTTTCAACTTTTTATTCATTATTAAATCTTCACTATGAATTATTACCTTGAAAATATGTGTACTAGACACATATATGGGCTTATATTTAAAATTTTAGATTTTTTGAAGTTGATTTACTATATTTAAAAATTAAGTATTCCAAACCTATATATTCTATTTCTTTAATAATTTCTCTACCAGTACTTATTTATCCATTTTCTTTAGGTATCAAACATTGATAAAAATTTATGAAATTTTAACCATGTGTTCTAGAAATAATATGATCTTGTATATAAATTTTCAGATTT
Organism: Garcia nutans; assembly: GCA_947685225.1. Taxonomy (NCBI): domain Eukaryota; kingdom Viridiplantae; phylum Streptophyta; class Magnoliopsida; order Malpighiales; family Euphorbiaceae; genus Garcia; species Garcia nutans. Next base: position 29,702,308 of record CANTUV010000011.1, on the reverse strand, counting down.
TTTGGGTTCATTTTTTATAGTTTTTAAATATATTTCTCAACTTCTATATATTCTGAATTGCTGGGATAACTCCAATAGTTTGTTTTCTTCTATTTTTCTTAAATAGTAAATCATCTCTAAAAAATTATGAAATTCCTTAAATCAAACACTAACACATAGATAAATATTTATTTAAAAATTCAAGCTCATTTCATGTCTCTAGATCTGTTTAAAAATTCAGACAAAATTACTTTGCAAAACATAAACAAAATTTTCAGCAACCATCATACTCATAATGTCTTTATTAATTCCATCTACTTAAATCAGATGAATAATATTTAACACACCAAGAACTTAATATAATTTCACTCTAAATTTTCGTAAATTAATCAACCAAATATCATTCAATGAACTTATATTAGATCTTCACTAAATTAAATACCAATCTTTCTTATCTTCAATTCTCATTCAACGACACTTTTCTTCTTCTTCTTCTTCTTCTTCTTCTTCTTCTTCTTCTTCTTATTATTATTATTATTATTATTATTATTATTATTATTATTATTATTATTATTATTATTATTATTATTGTAGACCCTTAATTTTGACACCAATTCAAATAATATTTTTAAAGGTTGGATCAAGTTTGGTCTCATTAATAAGGTCCAAATTAAATCAAATTTAAGTATTTAAATCTTGAATTAGGTCGGTTTAATCTAAAATTGGGCCAATATAGTAAAAATCAGTTTAGTCCGTTCCAATTCAATATGGGCTTGGCCTCATATCGAATTGGTGACCACCAATTTGATATAGAGGGGTCCATGTCGAATTGGTGCAACTAATTTGATATGGAGGGGTCCATGTCAAATTGGTGCAACCAATTCGACATAGAAGGCCTCCATGTCAAATTGGTGCAACCAATTTGACATGGATGGCCTCCATATCAAATTGGTGGCACACCAATTCAATATGGGAAAGGTCCATGTCAAATTGGTTGACACCAATTCGATATAGACCAAGCCCATGTCGAATTGGCTAGCCCAAATTTGACATGAGCTTGGTTTCCAGCAGAATTATACATTCCTAATCACATTAAAACTATAAAAGTCTCATATTATAATGAGGTGTTCAAGTATAATTAGGATTAAAAACTAAAGTTCACCCTAATTTAAGATATAAATACAAATCAATCATGAGAAAAAAGAGAGGAGAGAAGAAGGAGGAGCAATTAGCGCACAAAAAGCAAAAACACATGACCAACACATGGCAAACAATCCAAGGAGATAGTAGCTAAACAAAGTAATCATCCTCATATTACATCAGGCCTCCAACTAAAAAATCAGAGTGATTCAGGCAGTGGCATAAGACATACGGTTTGGTTCAACATTAAACTTTGGTGGAGCTAACAAACGAAGGTTTGGTTTTGTTATTTAGCTTATTTAAATTTACAATAGCAATAGCAATTCCCATTCCTTAAAACAATACCATCTCTTGTAGTAGCTTATTTAAATCAATAACCAGTGACCAGGAAGTTATGAATTCAATTGCAGTAGCCAAACATTAAACCCTAATAACATGATTTAATCTAATATGCTTTCACTCAAAAACCCTAATCTTATTTTCAAAAGACCTAAAACCTAGTTTTATCCCAAAACCCTATTTTTTACCTAAAACCCTAAAACCCTAGTTTTATCCTAAAGACCCTAATTTTTACCTAAAAATCCTAAAACCCTAGTTTTATCCTAAAGACCTTAATTTTTACCTAAAAACCCTAATCTTATACCTTGGTTAAGATTAAAACCTAGATTTGATTATTTAATTTATTGGTGTATGGTTATGGTGGATGATTTACTTTTATGATGAATGATCAAATCATTTGATTATATTTGGTTGATTATCTTAATTTTAAGGATGCAAAATGCATGTTTCCACTTTGTACATACCTTATTTTATTCTTTTATTTAATTTAAGTTTCGATATTAATGTAAGGGATATGTTTCCACAAAGTGGTGGGTGTCCCATTTTCTTTAATTGTATTTTGGATTTTGGGCATTATTGTAAGGGCAAGTTTCCATTGGGTATGGGTGCCCTTTTTATGGATTTTATTGAACTTGCTTTGATTTTAATACAATGAATATTTGTTTATTTTAATTACACGTAGTATGGATGGTATGATGATAAGTTAAGAATTAATAATATATAGACCTTAAAAGAAGGCCGGTTCCAATGAATAGGACACTATGGGGGTGCTGGGTCATTCTTACCTTTTCCATGCATACCCAAAATTTTGAACTAATAGGAGGGTTGGGAATTCCTTAGGAGTCGAGTCATTCATCCCTTTCTATCTTCCCTGCCCATTCGGGTGGCTACTCCATTTCTTCAGATTTAGGCTTGTGTTCTCTAAGACCCAGAGCCTAACTATACCGAAGTCGCAAGAACCATTCCATCGGGAGTGGGGATGAAAATCTCCACTCATAGTGGCAACTCCACTGGAGATAAGAGAAGTTAATTCTGTTGGTCTTTATATTATTTTATTCTTTCTTATTATGATATTATATTATCCATTGTATCACTTAGATTGCATTGTGTGCATGAGTTAGGATGCCCTTGGAACCCGTGTTGTGTATATATAAAGGATACTATACTTTCATTCAAGGTATAGAGATCGAGCATTGCATAACAACTCATAGCCTTGTACCTTTTGGTATATGTTTGCTATGGAAACCTAAGCCTTTTCAACCCAAAGGCTAAAGCCCATGTAGTTGGCATTGTAATCTTTCTTAGGTTTACCCTATATGCTTGTTGTTTGACTATGATTAAACATATCTTCGTTGACTTAAGGCTCATTTGGTTTGTCTTTCCCCAATGTTACCTAACTATGATGTAAGCCCCAAAATTATTTTATAGCCCAAAATTCTTTTAAGCCCAAAAAGCCCATATTCATTTTCAAAATGGACATAAAACCTTTTCAACAAAGATGGGTCTAAAAATCATTTTCTACCTTATGGCCCAAGCATTGATTTATTGAAATAAACTTTTTTTTTTCAATAGTCTTTGAAATATTGTCAAACCATTTTTTACTTTATGGTCAATTTTTTCATTAGGCCTTAAAATTGAAACTCTTTTTGATGGACCTAACTTTTTTCCTAAAATGGGCTTTCACTTAGTTGGGTCAATTATGGAATATTAAAATCAATTGTGGGCCTAATTTATACCAAGATTTGTTGGTCATGGGCTTATTTTTGGCATGAATCACTAGTTGTTTTCCAAATAAGAAGTCTATTTATGATAAACCCTTTAATTTAGTTTTAATCAACAATAGAGCATAAAAGCTAATTTTCACTTGACCCAATGGATTAAGGCTTAATTAATGAAAATTATCATGGACTGATTTTTATTTCAAAATACAACTATTGGTTGTCTCTGTCTAAGTATATCTTTTGAAAATAAAATATCCCATGTTGATGTTTTGTTGACCATATACATAGAAAAAGAGACTCGCCACTTGTGTTTGGGGAAATAAGGTTGGAAGGAACATCTTGACTTAATCTGTTTGATTGCATTATTTGTTACACAAATACATGCATTGCATTGCATAAGCATTGATCCTTTCTGGCTCACAGGCTTGGAGAACAATAATTCAAGAGCTTACGACAACCTCACCTATGGCTCAGAATCCAGTGAGAATTCGGTCAATTTCACATCAAAAGCAATGGAACCTAAGCAAGTTCAGAAGATGGTGAACGATGCTCTCACTCTAAGATGGAAGAATTAAAGAGGGCCCTGGCTGAGACCATGAGAAGTTAACTACTTTCACTGTTAGAGGGCAAGAATAATGAAGCATCTACCAATAACTAGAAGCAAAATGATAAGGGAAAGGCTAAGGTAGTCGAAGTGGCCTCTGATGAAGACAAGGAAGCAATGGATGATGATGACTGGGATGCATACTTTCAAGATCCTCAAGAAAAGAAGAAAGAATAAAAGGATGTGGAGAAAACTAAAACTGCTGATGTAGAAAAATTAATTATTGATTTGGAGAAGAAGTTTGAGAAGAAACTTAAAGCTGAGGAGGTGTCAGAGGTAGACAAGTTATTTGAGTAAGATGAAGAGGTTGCTTACAAGTTTAAGATGCCTTCTTTTTCTAAGTTTGATGGAACTAGAAATCCCTATCTACATGTCAAGTAGTATATCACTGCCATGCAGTCTACTAGAGCTACTAAGGCTCAAACTCTAAGGTATTTCATGCTTTCCAATTCATGTTTATAAATTAACTAAGACATTATATGGCTTAAAGCAAGCTCCAAAAGCTTGGTATGATAGACTTAGTACATATTTATTGGAAAATAATTTTACAAAAGGTAAAGTTGACACTATACTATTTGTTAAACAAAAATTGCATAACATTTTGATTGTAAAAATTTATGTTGATGACATTATATTTGGTGCTACTAATGAATCTTTGTGCAAAGAGTTTGCTTCTTGTATGACTAGGGAATTTGAAATGAGCATGATGGGTGATCTCAAATTCTTTCTTAGTCTATAAGCCAAACAATGCAAGGATGGTATCTTCATTAACCAATCCAAATACACAAAGGAACTTCTCAAAAAAGTTGGTATGGATGGTTATAAAGCAAGCAAGAATCCAATGAGTACATCCTTGAACATGGACAAAGATGAATTTAGTAAGAAAGTAGATGAGAAGAAATATCGAGGTATTATCAGATTCCTACTTTACTTAACTGAGTATAAACCCGATATAATGTATGGTGTTTGTTTATGTAATAGATTTCAATCATGCCCTAAAGAATCACATTTAAATGCCACCAAAAAAATTTTAAAATATTTGAGTGGAATATTGCATTTAGATCTTTAGTATCCTAGAACTACATCATTTGACATTAAAGTTTTTCAAATGCAGATTATGCCGGTAGCATATTGCATAGAAAAAGCACGGCCGGAGCATGCCATTTTCTTAGTGTTTGCCTAGTTTCTTGGTTTAGTAAGAAACAAGTGTCGATTTCTCTATCTATCGCGTAAGCTGAATATGTATCTGCTTGTTTTGTTGTACACAAGTCTTATGGATAAAAAATAATTGCTAGATTAATGTAAAATATTTGATCGCATTCCTATTAAATGTGACAATACAAGTGCAATTAATCTATCTAAAAATCTCATTCAACATTCTAGGTCTAAAGATATAGACATTAGACATCATTTCTTAAGAGACAATGTTTAAGATCCAAATATAGTTTTAGAATTTATAGATACTCAAAGACAACTTGTTGACATATTCACAAAACCCTTGAATCAGGAAAGATTAAATTTCATCAAACAACATATAGGTATGATAGATGGATCCACCTTAGATTAATCCTTTAACCAATTGATCAATTTGTATTCTTAATTTATCATACACTTAGACCATAAATTGGAACATACATCTTTTTACTCAAAAATTTCCTAATTTCAAAAAATTATCAACTTTCCCGATCGAACTCACATCGGGTCCGAACGTACTCTCATTAAATTTATTGCTCTAGATGAATTCTGAACGGTCTGATCATACCTTGACTGTGGTTTGACCAAAATAATTCAATTTTTTTTACCATTATGTGTAAAACTGAAATTCCTCTTAGACTTCTAGTTATTTCGACCAAAGTTTTTGAATTTTTCAAAAAGTACCATCGGACTCATTATAGTCCGACCGGACTTTTGCCTTGGATTCAAAATTTTCTAGCCATTGGAAACTTTTGAAAATGTGCACATATCCACTCCAACAGTTATAAATGGCTATTTTCATTCAAAACATTATAAATACCCCTCCCCAATATCAAATTTTACAATTTTTATCAATCTCTAAACACGCATTCAAAACACTCAAATTCTCTCAATCTTCTTCATTTCTTCTTTACCTTTTTCAATTTCCATTTCCATGGCACCTAAAGAGCGTAAAAGAAAAGCCTCTAAAAGAGAGAGGGATAGGTATTGCTACCTCATCCCAACAAGAGGAAGTATTTAGAAGAAGATACAAGATAAGAGTCAAGGATGATTAGGAAAAAAAAGGTATGAAATCATTAAAGATAAAATTGTTAAAGCAAACCATCTTATGTCCACATTAACCCTTGAATCCCTACATATTGAAAATGATGTAAGAGGGTGTCTTCGTACCCTAGAATAGGAAACATTCGTCTTTCTAGATCATGATGATCCTGGATGGGAATCCTTAAAAAGGAATTCCTTACCACTTTAGTTGTTAGCAAAAAGAGTACAAATTCTTTGTGTTACTATGGTATTTCATTTAGGTTGTTTAATCAAGAATATGGTCTTACCCTAGAAGACTTCTCCTCCATTTGGGGTTTTCAACTGAAGGAATCTTCAACTGGAAGGAATCTCTCATCTTTCCAATACCAGGGGTTTTTCAACTGGAAGGAATCTCTCACCTTTCCAATACCATCCTTACTTGTGAAGTGCAATCAAATTTTTGGAGAGAAATTTCCATTGAAACCACACTCCACAAGTAATCTAATGCTAAGAATCTTAGGGCCTTAACCTATTGGATATTGCATAGAATCATCACCTACACCATAAGTGATAGAGGAGAAAGCAATGAAAAAGTGACAAAAAGATCTCCTCATCCTCTATTGCTTTATTAGAGGCCAAGCTGTCCAAACCAAAAAATTTCTTATTGACACTTTCCTTCATATTAGAAAGACCAAAGCATGTTTGATTCTTCTTTCATCTCAAATCATACAAATTGCCAAGTATATGGGTGCATTAACTCCTACATATAGGGCCACTCTTTCCAACCCTCTTGACCCAAGAACTAACGCAATAAACATTGGCTATCTCAAGCATGCTAAGTTCATAAGGGATGATAATGGCATATAGGTATACCTCTTAGGTGCACAAGGGCCTATGACTCAACATAAGAAAAGGCCTAAGAGTGTTGATGAAATCGAAGAATCCTTCCAAATAGAGTTTCCTAGAACACAACCCTCTAGACCTCAAGCCTCAATTCTCTAACTTCTTCAAGATATTCATGGTCAAGTAACCTCCCAAGGGACAAAGATTGAAGGCCTCACCTCCCAAGTTTCTCATCTTCATATTGACATCCAACAAATTCAAAGAGCATTGGGACTCTCCCAATGTACTATAATAAATGAAGATCAACCAAGCCTCTCTCCTTCTATTCATGGTTCCTATCCTCATGAAGAACAAGTTGAAGAAGTTGCATCTCATTTTGGAGAAGAAGGACATAATGAAGAAGAGGAAGAATAGGAAAGTGAAGAGAAAAATGATGAAGATCAAGATGAGGATTAAATAGGATAATGTATTTACTGCATTGTTATGTTTTCCAAGTATTCTCATCTTCATATTTAATGTATTATTGTGTTTGTTTCTTTTACTAATTTAATCAAATTTCATTTCATACTTGTTTTTGTCTTTGTCAAAGGGGAAGAGATTGATGAAAAAGTTAGATTGATAGTTAAGGGAGAGCACACATTAAGAGGGTGCAAAACAAATTCATCAAGCAAACTTTCAATTAATTCAAACTTTTGCATTTCAAATCAATTTAATTGCCAAAGTCGAAAAAATGCCAAAGTAAAAAAAAGAGAGATTGTTAGACAAAACCCCTTGAACTAATTCAATATATTTTGATATTAGGTAATTAAATTGAATGACACTAATGTTTACACCAAGTTGTACTTTGCAGGAACCTAAGGAAAATTAGAAAGTCCTATCAGATCACTAAAAATACAGATTGTGAGCAGGGATTTTTGCCCCCACTTTCAGTAAAATGGTTTTTGCAACTTTGATAATGTTAGCTCAGGGCCTTAGAGAACACAGGCCTAACTCGGAGAAAATGGAGTCGCCACCTGGACGGGCCGGGAAAAAGAAAGGGGAGGATGACTCGATTCCTAAGGAATCCCCAACTCCTCTTATTGGGTTTGAAAAGTTGGATACGCATGGAAAGGTGAGAAATAGCCCAGCACCCCCATAACACCCGGTTTATTGGAACCGACCTCCTTTTCAGGTCTAAATATTATTGAATTCTTAATTATTATGGCATTATCCATATTACATGCATTTATAAAAATAAAGAATTCTATATTCTAAATCAAACATATTAAACAAAATGGGCACCCATCAACTAATGAAAATATGCCCTTACAAATATCCAAATGTCCACAAAGAAAATAAATAAAATAGGACACCTACCAAAGGGTGGAAATGTGTCCTTTAAAATTGTCCCAAAATCTATAAAATAAACTAAACTACATAAGCAAAACAAATAAAGCACCCACAAGTGGAAACATACCTTTTACATCCTTAAAAATACAATCAATAAATAAATATAATGCAATCATTCATAATAAAATATGTAATCCAAACATATAGTTTAATCATCACAATAATAATAATAAATTAGAATTTAATGAAAGAAAATTAAGATTAATTATGAAGAATTATAATCCACAAATAAATATTGACCCCATTGACAAGGGATCACGTTCGGTGGTCCCATTAGCCGGTTAGCGGGCAGGGTCAAGGAGGCACCACCCCCGAAAGGTAGACGATTTACATGATATGATTTGTTGGGAAATTAGGGTTTTGGTTTAAACTAGGGTTTTATGTTTATACTAATTAGGTTTTAGAAATATGCAAGCTAGGGTTTGATATGCAAACTAAGATTTCAAAATGTAAATTAGGGTTTTAGAATATAAACTGCAATTTTAAAATGTAAACTAGTTTTTTTTATAAACTGCCACCGAGGTTCTACTTATGCTGAAAACTAACAACTTTAATACTTCTAATGGCTTGGCTATTGAGTGTTTTAACAAGTTATTGTGCAATATAATGATGATTTAAAGACTTGGCATAATCACTATAAACTAAAACCAATTTACTGAGAGATTGTATTTAAAAGTAAATGGCTCCTGTAAGTTTAGAAATAATTTTAATGAAGCAATATGTAAGTTTGAAACAAGTTAAACAATAAACTCAAACCTTCGTTTATTAGCTCCATCGATATTTAATGTTGATCCAAGCTTTATGTTTGCACTAGTGTTGAATCTCGGTTGAGTAAAGTGAAGGTTATGTGTCACTGCCTTCTGGTTTTTTTATTGTTGATGTTTAACTCTCTGTCTTTCTTCCACACTGGCTACTAGGGTTTCTGATTAAGTGTTGCCTACTGTTTGATTGTTGCTTTTTGATTATCATTCCCTTGTTAATAGCATTAAAATATGTTATTTACAGGAAAAACTAATAAAACCCTAAACCTAATTTTGCTAATCTATCTTTTAAATGAATTCTAAGCTAATTGGAAAACTAACCGGTCAAAAAATATAAAAACAACTTAAAACCATGTCGATTTGGTGCTCCAGATTGACATAGACCAAGGCCATGTCGATCTGGGAATTTTTTTTATTTTCTGGACCGGACATTCTTAATTTAGGCCGAACAAACTTAATTTAGGATTTTATAATTTTAATCAATTGAATTTATGCCATTTCAAACTGAACTGACTTATTTAAAAGTTATAAACTAGCTTTAAATCTTTTAAAGTCAGATCAAATTTATTTTGGCATTCTTCAATCAGGACCTTACAAACTTAGGGTCAAAATTAATGGTCTACACCGACCAGACAATTTAAAGAAAAAACATACAAAAAGATTCAAAGTCCAAGGTATTCTCACATTATCACCGTACCAGTGAAAGTCTGACCAGACCACACCATATTCTGACAGGACCTTAAGGATGATTGTTGAGTAAACAATCATAGAAAGTTTTATGACTAAAAGTACTCCCACTTTTTCACCAGACCATAAGAAGTCCAACCAAACCACTAGCAGTTCGACTAGACCATTGCAGGGAACAAATATATAAAAACTTCCAAAGAGTTTCACGATGAAAGGTACCTGTAACACCCCTATACCCCATATACGTACACCACATATACTCTCAATATATAATATACGTATACCGGATACAAGGATGTCACAGTCTATTTAAAGCAAACAAATCTTTAAGACTTTAACATCAAATCATTATTATAAAGAGTAATAGATAAAACATTCCTTGTTAGAATACATAAACATATATCTTCATTACACCCAAAGTTTATCCAAAACATTTATTTAATAAGCAGCAAAAAATGTAGTGGATTATACATATGTATATATTAAAATCAATATTTATAAAAACATAGAGTTTATACATGCTTGGAAGTTTGTCTCTGATCTTGAAGTCTAATAATCAACACTTCAAAAGGAATAACAAGCCTAGACTCAACTCGGTCTAGCTGAACTCTCCGGTTCAACCGGATCTACCCTGTCACTTGCACGATGAACCATAATCGCGCTAAGCCAAAGGCTTAGTGGTACTAACCATGATAACAATATGATTTATATGTAATGCCAATGTCAAAATTTTAAGAATTGTAAACAATATACAAGAATATCATATTTCATAATATTAAATCTCATTACATTGTTCAATTGTACCATCATTTATAATTCACATTAAAGCAAAGACAAGCATGGGCCCAAAAGAAACTAATATGCCATTCAAATTCCAGAGTTACTGTTTTGGTTCAATAATCACATTTATCAAGCCCATAGGTGAATCATTATCACAATGAGAAACATCTCATATGTAACATCCCAACTAGGCTTCAAGGACTAGGCCCAACCAAGCTTCAAGGGGAGCATAGCATCAACCCAACTTGGCTTCAAGGACCAAGCCCAACCCAGCTTCAAGGGATTGTTACTTTTAGGCATGCCACCAACAACAAAACTCTGAAAATTGAATAACATACTAGGCACACAATTCTTTCATTATTCCATTATCAAATCCATTTTCATTTTCTCATGATCATTTAGGAACAATGCCTCAAGTATTTCATTTACATCATTATAGCCATCACCAATGGCTTCACATTTCATCATTAGAGTGCATATCACAATTTACATTATCCATATATATTTGAATTCTTAACATATATTCCACATAGCTCACATAATGCAAATCATAGCACCATTCTCATATATCAACAACATAATAGGTAACCCAACACATTTTCCAACCAAATGTGTTAAGTCCCAAAGTTATGTAAATGTATGCAATCATGTAAGGTTTGTACATACCTCAAGAGCAACACACACCAAACTAATGACCTCCGCTTCCAAGAATCCTTCAACACTCGGATTGGTTACCTCAAATCTCTTCAAAACCTAATCCAAAGGTGATTATACACACTCACTTAGTGATACACATATGAAAATAAGGACAAGAACTAACTAGGGCAAACTCTATACATGACACACTCAATAACACGGGCGTGTCCCTGGCCGTGCCCTAAACCCACAAACAGAAGCTTTAACACGCTCAATGACATGGACATGTCACTGCACGTGTCAATTCTTCAAAAATACAGTAGCTATAGTGACATGGGCGTGTCACTGGACGTGTCAATCCACCAATGACACAGTAGCTATGACACGCTCAGTAACATAGGCGTGTCACTGGACGTGTCAATACTACTACAACATAGAATGTGACACGCTTAGTGATATGGGTATGCCACTGGTCGTGTCACCCATACTGAAAATAAAACCAACGACACTCCCAATGCCCAAAGACATGGCCGTGCTATTGGGCGTGTCAGGCCAAAATCTTAAATCGGCACCAAAATGCCAAATCCAACAAACCTCTTTCTTTTACCCTTTTCCACTCCTAACAAACTTAACCAAAACCATCAATAAACCATAATAAACTTACATAACATCAAAATAACTCAATTATATGCATCAACACACAATCACAACCATATTTATAATTCAACATCTACACAATTCACAACTCTTATTTTCTTCACCAAACCTAATATTTTCTTCAATCCAATCCCAAAATCAAAGTCAATTAGATCAAACAACCTCAAACATATCAAAATCAACCATAAACACAACTACATCAACCATTCACCAAACTGAAATACACAAACTCCAAAAGAACACAAAGAAACAAGTTGGAAACTTACCAAAAGTGAAGAAAATCCTTAAAACTCTAACTTGATCTCTTGAAACACCGTTCAATCTTGAGTTTGGAAGCAACAAAATCCCTTTTCCTTTGGTTGATAATGGTGACCGGCCAAAGAGAAGAAAGAAGAAGAAGAAGAAGAAGATGATGAATAAGAAAGTCAAACCAACCTCACATCTTAACCACTTAAATCTTCATTAAATCCTCACCAAGTATTTAATATATTATAATATTATAAATATCATCTTCCACTTACATTTAATTTCTATTTTTAAATAAACAAAATATCATTTGACCACTCTACTTGTTGACTTGTATATGTTGTATATATCTCTATATATACAACATATACACTCTCCTTCTTTTATCTTCTCACATAATCATATATACATTTAATATCATTTAATTCCATTTCAACAATAAATATTTCAAAATTTTAGGGTATCATTTGGGATATTACAGTACTCCCAAATTTAAGCATACCACCAATATCTCAATTGGACCATAAAAATTCCAACCAGACCTTTCAAAATTATGTCAGTTATTTTTTCACTCAATTGGTGGAAGCCACATATACCAACCCTTGGAGGTGCATTTGTCAGAAATTCAAATATTTCTACCGGACCAAGACAATTCTACCAGATCACCTGTGGTACGACCGAACCTAAGCTAGTCTGAGCATGAAATTGCTCTGACTAATAATTCAAGTGGGGAACAAGAATCAAACATGTTGGCAACCACTTTAAATGGCTACTTAAAGACTTGAAGGGTTTAAATACCTCAAGAAACTTCACTTTTTAATAGGATTGTGATTGTAACTACTAAGATAAACATCTTTCATTTCCTTGTATCATAATTTATACTTGTATTCATTGACTGTTGGGTGTAAGCATTAAACACCATTATATATTTGAGAGTAAATTTTGAAACACATAGGTTTTTATAGTGAGCGTAGAAAAATTCTTATTGGGGTTATGAGGAAGATACTCAAACCTTGTAGAAGTTTGGTGTAAGCTTGCGAAAACACCGAGTTAGAGTTAAGCTTGTAAAAATTCAAGATTAGTGAAACCTTTACAAGTTGTTCAAGAATTTGATGTAGGATTGAGGTAATCCGAACCATGATAAACTCTTTGTGTTTGTTCTTCTCTACTCTACTCTTCTCTTACCTTTTTTTTTTTCTTTTAATTTTTAACTTACCATTGCTTCTTTAAAATAACCAATTCACCCCCTCTTGGTTTCCATCTTGGGGCAACAACTAGAGTTGTTCTTCTCTTGTTCTTTCTCTAGCTCCACTTGAGTTTGATGAAGAACTCCAAAAACCTTCCCAAAAGTGTTGCAAAGAATTCTTATGCTCCCCAAAATGAATTAAATCCTAACCCTCTATATATCTGGAACTGATAATTTTTTTCTTAACACTGATGAATATAACCCTTCTCCTGCTGCTCTTTTTTTCTTTTTAACTTTTATATCAACCTTATTTTTGCTCCACTCAATCAGATTTTGTATCAGTCCTAAGCACTTTTAAAAATAAAAAAACATTCTTTTACTTATTAGGTGCAACATGGCCAAGACCTAATTAGTCTTGGCCATGTCTCTTAGCCTCCTTAGACATGACCAATACTTGTGACAGTGGCCTTCTTTGCCTTGATCTCACTCTTATTCTCCTTGAATGGAACATGGCCAAGCTTGGTTTATCTTGGCCATGTTTCTTGAACTTTACTTTGGACACAACCAAGCTTCCAAACCGTGTCCAGTACTGCTTGTAATCACTCATGCTTTTCCTCTTTTGGGATGGAACACAGCCAAGCTTCATCCGTCCTAGCCAGGACATGGGACATGGTTAGTGACATAGCCAGAATAGCAGAATGTGTCTAACTTTGCCTTGAAACCTTATACATAATTTTTCTTGGAATTGAGAGACACGACCAAGACTTGACTTAGCTTGGTCGTGTTATATATTTCTCCTAAAATTTACTTCTAACAATGGACTTAGCACATTTTATTGCCTCTTTTCTCATGAATCCCTTTGCTTCAACTTAAAACTTAAAATCTAACAACAAACTTGAACAAACTGCTTAGAAAAGAAAAAAAATAAACAAAAATCATCCTAAATATTACTTATAAATGATTATAACAATTACCCCACACTTAATTCTTTGCTTGTCCCCAAGCAAAGTTAAATTAAACAAAACAAAATAAGAAAGAATTTCTCAAACTCAAAAATTATAAAATAAAATCAAGAATTCCCTTTTTATAATGTCCACACTCATTATCAAATCAAATAAAATTAGTATTCAAGCAATTCAATGGCCTTTCCATGCACACCAAAAGTTATCACTCCCTCATAAAATCTCTTAAGTGTTTAACCAAGGTAGTGTTTGCACTCTCAACATTCAATGAAAGAATATCTCCATAGGCTTGCTCATCAATCAAATCTCCACCACTTAGTTACAATCAAGCATCAATCATCCCTTAAGGTAAATGTTTGACATTTGTGAATGCAAGCTACTCATTAAGGTTTCAATCAACCATCTCCTTCAAAGCCTCTATTTTACTGATCAACTCATAGTTCCTTGGGACCAGAGCATCTTTATCTAAACTCAATGAGTTAGAGTCAGATTCATCATCGACTCAGGGCTGCTTTTGTCTATCACCTTTTAAACTTGGCTCACCAGAAACTATCACTTATGCCCTTCCACTCTTAGTCACCATATGTATTTTTTCAAGAGTGGAGACATCCAACATGTCACAACAAAAAATCTTTTGCATTACACAATTTTGAGGATTAAAATTTCCATCAAGGGAAAGCGCTAGAATAGTGACTAATATACCTATACAAATCACCCCTTTTCTAGTATTGGCTACATTATCAAGGATATCTGCCAACCAAAAGCCCGTGTTGATAGGTGTAGCATGGTAAACACACCATAAGAAAAATAACTCATTGAGTTCAACTACTCTAGGGCTCTTCTTTCTTACAAAGAAACTACATGCCTGTGAGCGGGGATTGTTGCCCCCACTCCCGGTGGAATGGTTATTGCGACTTCGGCACTGTTTAGGCTCAGGGCCTTAGAGAACACGAACCTAAGTTTGGAGAAAATGGAGTCGCCACCCGGACGGGCCGGGAAAAAGAAAGGGGTGGATGACTCGATTCCTAAGGAGTCCCCAACCCCCTAATGGGTTTCTAAAAGTTGGGTACGTGTGGGAAAGGTGAGAAATGGCCCAGCACCCCCACAACGTCCAGTTCATTGGAACCGGCATCTTTTACAGGTCTTAATATTATAAAATTCTTAAATATAACAATATTATCCATATTACATGCAATAATTAAAATAAAGTATCATTATATTAAAATCAAAGCAATGTCCAAGCAAAATAAATAAATGGACACCCATCCGAGGATGGAAACATGTCCTTATATCATCCATGTCTAAACTAATAGGACACCCACCAAAAAGTAGAAACATGTCCTTTACATTTGTCTAAAATATAAAAGCAATTTAAATTACATAGAACTTAATTAATGAGGTACCCACAAAGTGGAAACATACCTCTTACAACATTTAGAAATTAAAATAAATCGATAAAAGTAAATAACCATTCATCATAAATAAATCATTCATCAAAGATATTAAACATCAATCAAAATATATAATAAACATTCATCCATGAAAAATTAAATAAATCAAGCATTGAAAATAAATCAAAGCATATAATGAACAACATAATCAAATCTAAAAATAAAGCAAGTAAAGATACAAATTAGGGTTTACTATTTCTATTTAAAGTTCTTTAGTTAATATTTAGGGCTTTGAGATTTTAGTATTATTATTGTTATTTGTTTAACCTACTGTAAAGGTTTTGGAAAATTGGAATGGATTAGGGTTTCATGAATCAAATTAGGGTTTAGGGGTAAGATTATGAAATTAGGGTTTTAGGATATTAAAACATTAGGTTTATAACTCTTGGTTACTAGATTGTTGTTTTGGATTTACTGTATTGAGTTTGAATGTTTATAAGGTTTTAAGGATTAGGGTTTAGGAAAACTAGGGTTTACGTATTAGTTTTGAGGGAATTAGGGTTTAGGAAAACTTAGGGTTTAAATTAACTGGTTTGGGGTTTACTGTTTTGGTTTTGGAGTTGAAGAAAATAGTTTAGAGTTTTATAAAGTAATTGTGATTTTTAGAAACTGTAAAGTAAGTTAGAGTTTGGAGATTTAACAAAACATTTGGAAATTTTGGAAAAGAGTTAGAGGAAAACAATTTAGAGTTTTTTTTTTAATGTTTTTGGAAATAGACAAAACGATTTAAGGTTTTTGGAAACAAAAGAAATGAATTAGGGTTTTCAAGGTATTTGGAAACAGGCAAAATGATTTAAGGTTTTTGGAAATAAAAGAAATGAATTAGGATTTTTAAGGTATTTGGAAACAGAAGAAATCATTTATGTTATTGAAATGAAGATCAATGTTACTACATATTTATAGATCAAGGTTTTGTGTGTATATTCTTATGAATCAAAGAAACAAAGCTACTGTGATCATAAGCAATGTATAATTAAGGATCAAACCTGCGTAGTTGGTTCCACCAAAAAGTTGCTTTTTGGATGAACAAAGACAAAGGCAAGGTTGCTGCCTTTGATGAATTCTTGATTGCTTCTTCTTGCTCCTTTCAAATCTAAAATTCCACTTTCTGATATTAGTCCAAAGTTCTCCCTCTCTTTCTATCTTTTAAAGTGTTATTTATAGGAAAATTTATAAGATCCATTCTAATTATTTAAGGAAACTATAATTAATTAGGAAAAGAAAACCAAAACAAAATAGAATTTGGTTTCGAAAAAAATTGCATTAGAAAAATTTCGCTGGCAAAATTGCCAGCGCTGGCCAAAACTGCGAGAAAATTACGAGAGTTGGGCGCGCTGGCTAGGCGACCAGCAAATTTTGCCGCAGGAATTTCCTACGGCGAAATTGGCCTTGGCCAATTTGGCTTTCGGCGACGAATTGTTCGTCCCTGATTTTTCTGTTGCTGATTTTTATTTTTATTTGTTTGCTTTTTTTGTTAATTTTTTATTATTATATTTTTTTATTAACTTCACCATTTTTATTTTTATTAAAAATTATAAATAATAAATAAGTAAAATAAATATTATTTAATTAAAATACCACAAAAATTATTTTAGACTATAAAAACAATATCGGACCGGACTGGATAAAAAATTAAAGGTCTACAATTGTAATATCCCAAAGTGTGCCCTAGAAGTTTTGATATTATTATTGTAATTGGATTAAGTGTATATGTGGAATTTGAAATTGAAAAAAAAAAGAAAAGAAAAATTGAAGAGAGAGTTTATATGTTGTATATATGGAAATATATACAACATATATACAAGTCAAAATGGATGGTCAAAGGAAGAAGATATTTATTTTGTTATTTATGAAATTACTAAAAAGGACAAATAAGTAAAAGGGAGTTAAGATTTATAGAAGGGGGTATTTTAGTAATTTTCTTTTTGGAATGCTTGGTGGAGGTTTAAAGAGATGAAAAGTTTGACTTTGTCTTGAATTTCCTTTTCATTTTTTCTTCTTTTTCATTTAACCCGTAACCATCACTGCCACCACCATTTCTTCTTATTTCTTTCTTCTTCTCCAATTATTTTAGTTCAAAATCAAAGAATCTTTAGTGATAATTTAGGAATTTTATGGGAAATAGCTAGACTATGTGAGATTTTACAAGGAAATTGCTAAGGAACCAAAGATTTCAAGGAAATAGGAATGAAAAGAGCTAATTGAAAGGTCAAGAGAGCAAGATAGAGTTTTGATTTTCTAAGATCAAATTCAAAGGAGATTTCAAGAAAACAAGTTAGAAATTCAAGAAGTTCATCATTTTTGGTAAGTTCTCTCTCTTGATTTCCTTTGTTCTTTTTGAAGTTGTGTTTGAGGTGGATGAATTGTTGTTGATAGTATGATTAAGGTTGTTGTGGTGTGTTTATAAGTGTTGAAATTGAATTAAGGATAAGAAGTTAGGTTGGTGTTGGTGATGAAAGAGTAAGAGTTGTGTTTAGTGAAGTTGAAATTTTTCTGTTTTACAATTAGTAAAGGCTGTGACTTGTATGATTTTTAATTAAATATAGAAAAATGATATTGAAGTGAATTTTGGATATGTTGTTTCTTAGTGAGTCTAGTATTTGAGAAAAATAATTTGGATCCACGTTGATTGAATTTAATTCATGGAATTCACAAAGTTCAGAACTGCTGCCAGGATGCAGGGCAATTGGAGCAGTCTGGTTAGGTGAACTGTTTGATCAAGATTGTGTTCAGTTTTATCTGAAATTTTAAAGGAATGATTTTAATATGTAAAACTAAATTCTGTAAAAATTTTAGAGTTTTTAGTCAAGTAGATTATTTTATACAATTTTTCAAAATAAGGATTAAGTTGAGTCCAAAACCAGAATTTACTATTCATATGGTCATTTTGCTAATATTCCTTTTGGATTAGGTTGTGAAGAGGTTGAATTGCCCTAACCTAAGTGTTGAGGATTCTTGGAAGAGTAAGTGTATAGATTGGTGTGAGTTGGTTTTAAGGTAAGTACAAACTACATTAATGCATACATTCATATGATATTGAGACTTGAGACATATTTGATTATAAATGTGATAAGGAATCTAATGCATTGTGGATGTATATTAATAATGTTATGTTTGGTATAATGTGAATGTTGTGATGAGCATGTAAAATATGTGTTAATTCCATTGATTATATCCATTTGAATAATGAATTGATTATTGTGATTTGAGATCATATGAGATGATTGAGGCATGGTTGCCTAATTTGTTTATGAGAATGAAATGAATTGAGAAAGAAATGTATAAAGATATAAATGAAAAGAATTTTGTGTCTAATTTGTTATTCAACCTTCAGAGTTCTGGGTTTGGTGGCATGCCTATAAAGTACTGGATAGGTGAAAAGACCGGGTCGTAAGCCGATTCCAGTTGATAAATGTGAAATGTAAATTATAGTAACAATCTTGCCGGGTTGAGGATCTCCTTGGTTTATCCGGGTTGAGGTCCAAGAGACTGGGTCTGTTACAGGTAACAGTCTTGCCGGGTTGAAGATTTCCTCGAGTTTAGCCGAGTTGAGGTCCAAGAGACTGGGTCTGTTACCCTATCCATGGATAGAGATATATATGTGTATCGCCTACAGGCTTGATGATTATGATTATGGACCAAAGCAGTAACTCTAAACTTTGAATAACATATTAGTATCGTTTGGGCCCATATTTGTCTTTGTGTCAATGTAAATCATAAGTGATGAATAAACTGATGTAATGTAGTCTTGAACAATATAAAGATATCATTTGTGAATATTGTCTTAACTATTGAAATGTGTGACATTAGCATGGCATTAAAGCATTATAGCACTGTAGTTTGTACCATTAAGCCGTTGGCTTAGCGCGAATGTGATTCTTCGCGCAGGTGACAGGGAAAAACCAGATAGTTCCTCTAGGCCGAGTTGAGCCTAGATTTTGAAGAGTGAACAGTGGGCTTTAAGATCAAAGATTGACTACCAAACATTTATAAATTTTATGTGTTGTAAAACTTGAGTTTTGATGTATATGAATTTGTAAATATTATTACTTTTCGTTGCATAGTGAACAAATATTTTATCTACTGTATTTCATAATAAACCTTTACTTTATTTTGTACTAGAAGTGTAAATCCTTTTTGCAGGTTGTAGTTGAGGTTATAAGGGGGATTTATTGGAAGTGTACTGAGAATGATTTTGTTTGCATTGGTTTGTGTAAAAATATTTTCAAAACTCAGAAAAAAAAAACCAGTTTTGTCGACACTTGGGATTGAATTTTTAGGCCAAACTATGGCAAAATTTCTGTAAAAATTGGAACAAAAATTTGACTAAGTAAAAGTGGTAGCAACATTAGGATAGTGTGCCGCCTCTACTCAGCTTACACACGTAGGTCGGGAAGGGGTGTTACAACAATGCCATAAACCTATACTAGTATCTTAAGGCAGGATTTATCAATTACGTTGCCTTGGCTGATTTAGCCATAATTGTCCCACCTAATCCTAATGCACCCCATGCAAATTATTGCTTAAAATCTTTAGGAATAGTCCTATGCCCCCTCAAGAGAAAAACTAAATATTTCACTCAATTGTTCAACAGTTATCATATATTGCCTCCCATTCAATTTGAAACCTAGTCTAGTGCAATGCTTAGAGCTATCTCTTTCCACTTTAAGGGAGGAAACAATCAAGAGTTAGCTCTTGAAATTGCAATGCTTTAAGGGTGATAAATTTTTCCCAATGCAAATTCTTCACATACAACTTGAAATTCTCCCTAAAGTGTAAAATATCCAAGGAATCATCACTTCCATACCTTGAGGGAAAAAAACCCTCACTTGAATTGCCAATCACCTTAAAGAAGAAGAAGTGGAAGAGATATTCTTTCTTCTAGAGTGAGAAACTTGCTTTGCTTTAGGCATCTTGAAACTTGATAAAGATGAAAGAGAGAGATGGATTACTTGTGTTTTGATGAAGAAAATCAAGAAATTTGGTGAAGGAAGTGATTTTTTAGGCTAGAGTTGTTGTCTTGGCTGTGTGGAAAGCGGTGATTGAGAGGGAAAATGAAGTTTAGGTTTTTGGTGAGAGAAATATAAAAGTGACGAGTCATGATTTTAAAAGGGTTAAAGGAGTGACACGACCAGGCTAGCTAATATCTTGGTTATGTCATGTTCAAAAGGGCACGTTGATCTATTCTGAGGACACAACCAAGATGAGTGGGCGTGCCTATTTCTGTAAAAAAAAATCAATATTTGGCTCAACGGCAATGACACGACCAAGATGCTTGGCCATGTTTTGTTCTATGTCTTGGAACACATTTTTGAAGAATTGACACGGCATGGACATGATCAAGATCTCTGACTGTGTCTTCTACTATCCAACTTAAGCATTTTTTACAATTTGATTGTGTCTTTTGTTACTTGGTCGTGTCTGATATTGCTCAAAATTGCTTAAGATCTCCTATTCTTTTTCTTTTTCTTGAAACACAACCAAACCAGAATAACCCATCATAACACCTATTCCAGATAAATATATTCAAACTTTAACAAACTATCCTGGAAATTTTAAAAATCCAAAATAAAATAAATAAATAAATAAATAATTGCAAACCAATGGGTTACCTCCCATCAAGCGCTTGTTTAACTTTGTAATAGCTAGATGTGGTTGCTTCACGCATTTACGAATATGACACTTTCAATGGCCTTTGTAACCTTTAGCTCCTCTAGAGAGGGTGTGAGCGGGGATTTTCTCCCCTACTCCCGGTGGAATGGTTCTTGCGACTTCGGCACTTTTTAGGCTCGGGGCCCTAGAGAACACGGACCTAAGTCTGGAGAAAATGGAGTCACCACCCGGACGGGCCGAAAAAAAGAAAGGGGTGGATGACTTGATTCCTAAGGAATCCCCAACCCCCTAATGGGTTCGGAAAGTTGGGTACGTGTGGGGAAGGCGAGAAATGGCCCAGCACCCCCATAACGCCCGGTTCATTGGCCTCCTTTACAGGCCTTAATATTATAAAATTCTTAAATATAAGAATATTATCCATATTACACTCAACAATTGAAATAAATCATTGTTATATTAAAATCAAAACAATTTCCAAACAAAGCAAATAAATGGACATCCATCCGAAGAAGGAAACATATCCTTACATCATCCATGTCTAAGTTAAATAGGACACCCACCAAGAGGTAGAAACATGTCCTTTACATTGGTCTAAAATATAAAAGTAATTTAAATTACATAGAACTTAATTAATGAGGTACCCACAAAGTGGAAACATACCCCTTACAACATTTGGAAATCAAAATAAATCGATAGAAATAAACAACCATTCAAAATAAATAAATCATTCATCAAAGATATTAAACATCAATATAAAGTAAACATCCATCCATGAAAAATTAAATAAATCAAGCATTGAACTTAAATAAATCAAAGCATATAATAAACTACATAATCAAATAAGGTAAGTAAAGATAAAAATTGAAGTTTACTATTTATCGTTTAAAGTTCTTTAATTAATATTTAGGGTTTTGGAATTTATTGGTTTAGGCTGCTGTAAGTTTTAAGGGAATTGAAATGGATTAAGGTTTTATAATTTAAGAGATTGATAAGGTTATTTGATTAACCAAATTAGGGTTTGAGGGATAAAATCATGAAATTAGGGTTTTGATACTTTAAAACATTAGGTTTATGATTATTAGTTACTGGATTGTTGTTTTTAGGCTTACTGTGTTGAATTTTAATATGTAGATTTATAAGGTTTTAAGGTTTTAAGGATTAGGTTTTAGAAAAATTAGGGTTTATGGTTTTAGGGGAATTAGGGTTTAAGAGAACTTAGGGTTTAGGTTTACTAGTTTAGGGTTTACTGTTTTTGGTTTTGAAGTTGAATTGGGGTTTTTAGTGTTTTAGAGAATATATTTGGGTTTTAGGATTTGAGAAAACAGTTTAGAGTTTTATAAAGCTTTTGGAAATAGGCAAGACGATTTAAGGTTTTTGGAAACAGAAAGTATTTTTTTTAGAGTTTTTGGAAATAGAAGGATCGATTTAGTGTTTCAAGATTTTGGAAAGTTGGAAAGCAGATTAGGGT
The DNA here is from genome assembly GCA_947685225.1 of Garcia nutans. Classification (NCBI taxonomy): domain Eukaryota; kingdom Viridiplantae; phylum Streptophyta; class Magnoliopsida; order Malpighiales; family Euphorbiaceae; genus Garcia; species Garcia nutans. The sequence continues at coordinate 29,679,629 of CANTUV010000011.1, read as the reverse complement.
TTTGGGAATTAATAAAACGATTTAAGGTTTTGGAAAGTTGGAAAGTAGATAAGGGTTTTAAGATTTTGAAGAAATATATTAGGGTTCTTAGTTTTTAGAAGAAACAGAAAAGTAGTTTTAGGGTTTTTGAAAATAGAGGAGACAATTTAAGGTTCTAAGGTTTAGAAGAAGTAAATTAGGGCTCTAAGGTTTTTAGAATCAAAAGAAACAATTTAATGATTGAAGCTACTATAAGAAAAAAAAAGATTAGATATTCAAACCTTCGTTTATTGATTCTACCAAAAATTGCTTCTTGGATGAACAAGGACAAAGGTAAGATGACTGCCTTTGATGAATTAATTGCTTGTTTGCTTATTCTCCTCTAAAAAGTTCGATCGTTTTTACTACCAAAAAAATTTTAAAGTCCGATCTCCTTTCAAAAATTCCTCCTTCGATCGTCCTCCTTCGATCCCCTCTTTTCTATATCTTTTAGTGTTATTTATAAGAAATTCATATGATTAATTCAATATATTTACAAAAACTATCCTTAATTAGGAAAAGGAAACTGAAACCAAATAGAATTTGGTTTCGGAAAAAATTGCGTCGAAAAAATTTTGCTGGCGAAAAAATTGCTGCGGGCTGCTGTGAAGGATTGCCAGCGAAATTGGGGCACTGCGTGGAAAACTGCGGGCGAAACCATTTCGCCCACAGGATTTTCCTGCTGGCGAAATGGCCAAAATCCTGCGGGCGAAATGGCCATTTAGTCGCCGATTTTTCCATCGTCGATTTTTATTTTTATTTTTTGTTTATTATTATTATTATTATATTTTTAAAAATTATAAAAAATAAACAAAAAATATATTGGACCAGACTGGATCAAAAATTAAGGGTCTACAGTTTGCCCATGCTTGAATGATCTGAGACTTTAGCAAAAGAGAGTGAAAAGCAATAAGACTTAATTTTTGAGATGGTTGAGGTTTTGGGTTCTAGACCCAGTTCGAGTTCTGGACTCAATGATAATTTTAGTTTCTGGACCTAAGGGTAATTTAGGTTATGGACCTGAGCTAAGTTCTTGACTTAGAAGAGATTCTAGGTTCTGGACCTAAGAAAATTTGAGTTCTGGACCCGAGCTAAGCTCTGGACTTAGAAGAGATTCTAGGTTCTGGACCTAAGGATAATTTGGGTTCTGGACCTAAGGATAATTTGGGTTCTGGACCCGAGCTAAGTTCTGGACTTTGAAGAGATTCTAGGTTCTGGACCTAAGGAAAATTTGAGTTCTGGACTCGAGCTAAGTTCTAGACTTAGAAGAGATTCTAGGTTCTGGACCTAAGGATAATTTGGGTTCTGGACCCGAGCTAAGTTCTAGACTTAGAAGAGATTCTAAGTTCTGGACCTAAGGATAATTTGGGTTTTGGACCCGAGCTAAGTTCTGGACTTAGAAGAGATTCTAGGTTCTGGACCTAAGGAAAATTTGGATTCTAGACCCGAGCTAAGTTCTGGACTTAGAAGAGATTCTAAGTTCTGGACCTAAGGATAATTTGGGTTCTGGACTCGAGCTAATAATGATTTAATTATCTGCAAAAAATAATTTTTTGGTTTCAAAAAGTTTGGCTAATTTTTATGTGCATGTCTTCTCCTTGCCCCCTGCGTGCAAAAATATTTATACACACGTAAGTATTTAAATGATTAAATAGAATAATTAAATTTACTGTGTAGTTACTGTTTATACACTATTTACTATTTATAAATAGTAGTTTACTATTTATAAATAGTAACTTACTATTTATAAATAGTAATTCATTACTCATCAATAGTAAAATTTACTATTCATCAACAGTAAAATTTACTATTTATCAACATTAAAATTTACTTTTTGAATTTTATTTTTTTCCTTCTCGTTCCTCTATATAAATGAATGTATTCCTTCATTTCATTCACAATAGAATCCTTAATTTCATTCATTACTATAATTCTTTCAAATTTAGCACATAGTTTTTAAAAAATGCATGCTTCAAGATCAGGAACTCATTTTAATGCTGAATTATTGGAGTTTATTCGGTATCATGAAGATGGGAATATAGATCTACTAGCTGAGATGCCGCTTCATCGTAGTTCAAACCAAAAGAGCACGGTAATTATATCTTCTTTTCTTTTCTTTTTCTTTATTCGTCTTTCTGTTATTTATTTATTATTTATATTTTTTTCATTTTTATGCTTTATTATTATTATTATGTTTGTCTTTATTTTTTATTTATACTTTTATATTTTTATTATTATTTTTTAGAAAATTTAGAAAAAATATATTAATTTAAATTTAGAAAAAATATATTAATTTAAGTAGATAGAATAATATGTACTTACCAAGTATTAACTTACCTGGCTCCGTGTTAGCGTGATCGATGCGTTGTTTGGGTCGGAGGGTGTATGTACAAAGCCCAACAATGGTATCATGTAGCTCCTTCTCGAGTAAGGCAGATTATCCAAGATCGCGACTTTGAGAGTTTCATCTTACAATTACCCTTCGAGGAATATCTGATAGACCGGAGCGTAGTCCAGGCGCTTGCAGAACGATGGTTGGACACAAGTCATACTTTTCACTTGCCCATTGGAGAGATGATAATTGGTCCGGTCGACTTTGCTGCTATGACCAGCCTTCGGTAGATGGTGTTTCGGTTCCTCTGACCAATGATATTTTGACATTTGAAGAAATTCAAAAATTAATTAGTATGGAACCATCATATAAAGGGCCTTTTAAGATAAAAATCGACCCAATTAGTAGTTATTGGGTGAACTACGAAGGACGGGTTTTGTAACATCCAAAATGTTTTGAAAATTTCTAATTTTTGGAAAATTTGATAAATAAATTATAATTTAAAAGGATAAATTAAATTAATAGTTTTAAATGAAAAATGAAGGAATTTTAAATGAAAAAGTAGAATATATATATGATATATATGCAAAATATACATAACATATAAAAGTCAACACTTTTTAAAAGAAAAGGGTATTTTGGTAATTAAATCTTATAAATTCAAAAATAATAAATTAATTTTGAATGGAAGAGGGAAATTAGGACTTTTAATTTATTAAAAAAAATAATTAAATAATTAAATATTAAATTATTTTAATATATATATATATATATATGGTTAAAAAAAAGATGAAAAGGAAAGAATACTAAAAATCTTCTTCTTCTTCTTCTTCTTCTTCTCAAGAACGTGGCTTCCATGGATGATTGAAGACCAAGGATTTTGCTTCTTCCATACTCTATAAATTGAAGGAATTAACAAGTTTCAAGTGAATTTTCGGTGATTTCCACCAAAATTAATAAGTTTCCATCTCTTTTCTTTGAATTCCTTGGAAATTTAGATTATGTGAGAATTTGAATTTTTATGTAGTATGATATAATTGTTGGAATTGGTGTGTATGATGTTATTTTGGGTAGTTAACAATGATTTTAAAGTTAGATTGAAGAGATGATGGAGTTTGGTTAAAGAATGGTGAAGAGAGAGAATTTAGGGTTATGGATTTTTGGGGTTTTGAAAACATGAATTTTAATTGTGCAAATTGATTCCAAATGAGTTTTTTTAATTCATAAACAAGTATTTTAAAGTCAAATATTGGATTTGGTGGTGTTGGGTTGGAGTTTGAGAATGGAAGTGGAGATTTAGGGTTTTGGAAAAGTAATTTTCCAAAGTGGTTGAATTGTGTGATTTTATTTATTTAAGCATATTATTTAGTGTTAAAAGTGATGAATATAAGCTTCGAATGAGTAATGGATTGTGTTGGAATGGAAAACCTTCAATGGGGGAAGGTTAGGCCATTTTTAAGATTTTGTGTATAAGAGTGTATTTTTATAATATAAATGATTTAAATGTATTAAAATATGTTTTTAATAATATAAATAAACTTAAAACACTAATTTAATTGTAGTAGAATGGAATTTCAATGTTGAAGTAAGGAAAGGCTAAATTTTTGAAAATTTGTAGGAGTGATGTGTAATTATGATTTAATGTTGGAAATGCCATTAAATGTGATACTAAATGATTATTTGCTATCACATTTGGTTTAGGCATTGAGGGAGATTGATTTGCTTCATCCAAGTGGTGAAGGGCAAGTTAGAAAGATTGGATTGAAGGTTGTTTTTAGCTTGTTTGGGTTGCTAGTGGAGGTATGTACAAACTTTGAATATAATGTTTATATTTGCATAACATTTGGACTTAACACATTTTGGTTGAAAAATGTGTTAAGCTACTTGGTGCATTGATTGTGTATGAATAATATGCTATGACATTTGTAATGTCATTTATGTGTTAAATGCATTGTGAAAAGCCATTGATAATGGCTAATTTGTGTAACATGTGAAATATGCATATTATGTGAAAATACCCAAAGCAATTGGGTAATGTGTTGTGAATGCAAAAATGAGATATGTGTAATAATGAAATGAATTGATATTGATAAAAATGAGAAAAGTGAGAAAAATGAGAAAGATGTGAAAAATGAGAAAAGTGAGAAAAAAAAGTGAAAATAAGGCAATGTGCCTAGATTGAATATGTAAAAATTAGAAAGAGATTAATAATGAGAAATATGAATAAATTGTGTGCCTAGTATGTTATTCAATTTTCAGAGTTCTGGGTTTGGCGGCATGCCTATGATTGCTTACGGGCTATACGCTGGAATGGTGAAAAGACTGGGTGCTAAGGGTCTAGCCGGGTTGAGGTCCAAGAGACTAGGGCTGTTATATTATCCATGGATATATTTATATATTGCCTAAGGGGCTAGACACATGGTGTCATTATGTGATGCAAGAAAGGATCCCTTGAAGCTAGCAAGTGGACCAATCACTAGGAGCAAGGCAAAGAGATATCAAGCTAGTATGGCTTTGCATATTCAAGAAGAGATTTCCAAAGAGCTTCAAGAATTATCATTCAAGAAGATGGAGATAGACCTTGAAGAAGGCACACCAAAGCTGATTATGATGCTTAGTGTGGAAGCTAAAGGCTAGCTAAAGAAAGGTCCAACGTACAAGAAAGGTACATGGGGGTTCATATAAAGCCTTGGGAAGTAATTTAAGGCCCATGGACAACCCAAATAGTGTGGGGCATTTCTTATGTTGAAGGAATTAGTTTGGTTGTTTCCATACTTTATATTTTTCTTAGTGGATTAGGATTTTGTTTCCATACTTTATATTTTCCTTAGTGGATTAGGATTTTGTTTCCATACTTAATGTTTTCCTTATGCATTTAGGAATGTTTTCCTTATGCAATTAGGAATGTTTTCCCTATGCAATCAGGAATGTTTTCCTTATGCAATTAGGAATGTTTTCCTTATGCAATTAAGAATGTTTTAGTCCTAATTTTCCATATGCAATTAGGAATTTTGTAACCCTTATTTAAGGGCACTATTAGGCCGAATTTGAGACAACAACAATTAATAAAAATTTTCGAATTCTTCTACAAGTTCTTCTTGTGAATTTTCGTGTGAGAGAGATTAGAGTGGATTCTTTAATTCTTTCTTTGCATCAAGAATTAGGTTTTCTTATCAACAAGAGTTGTGGCATTTTCCTTCTTCTTACCAACTAAATCCTTCAATCATAGTGAGTTCGCGTCTCTTTATAGGCGTTGGGTTCCTTAGGAGGTGATTATCAAGTTTCAAGGAATTCTCTACCATTATTATACGTTGGGTTTGCTGCCATCGTTGGTAAGGGTCCGCGTCATTTGGTATCAGAGCCTTGCTACAAGGTAATTTTTATCTACTTTGTCTTTCTAGGGTTTGTTAATTTAGGTCTTTTAAATTTCTGCGTTTTAGGGTTCTTAGAGAGTCTAGTCTTTAATTTTTGAAAAAGAGTCATATATCAATTCTGATCAAGGCCGAATTGAAGGAGGGTATTGTTAGGGTGAAAACGAAACCTAGGAAAGGATTCTTGGAGAATTTCGAAACCAAGAATTAGGGTTCTTGAAAGAAAGCAAAAGCTAGAGTTTGTGTTCAAGTTTGATTTTGATTTGTCTTGAGTGAATCTGGGGTTGCGAATTAACTCCAGATTTCGAAAAGTCCTTGGGAGTAAATTAAGTCCCGAATCAATGGGATAGTGAGAGGAAGCAAAAAAAAAAGAGTACAAAACCACCTCAACAAAAATTGTTTGATATTCTTGCTATTTGGGTGCTAAGGATCAGATCTAGGTGGGTTAGAAGTAATAAAATTTTTTTGGGCAAAAAAAATTCACCTTTTGAGGGCTTTTGGAATTCGAAAATAAGACCTTAATATTCATATTATTTGAGTGTTTTAGGTGGGAATTAGAGTCTAGAAGCTAGCGTTTTGGGTAGAATTGATTAGGTCCACAAAGCAGCTTGCCAAGTGTGGGTTGTTTTTGATTCATTATATCCCAATTTGTCTTGTTTATTGGCTTCATTGTTTCTGATTTCTTTATCTAGCTTTTAATTCCATTACATTGCTAAGTATCATTTGCTTGTGTCGATACTTGGTTCTATATCGTGTAGTGCAAATTACCTTGCATTGCCTTCGGATACTTGTCTTGTTTTCTATCTAGTTCTAGGATTTAGGTTCTAGTTTCTTGAACGACTTGACAATTGTTGGTTGGTGAGCTTGGTTATGAAGTGCAATCAAGGAAGACAAGAAAAGTGAGGTAATTCTAAACACTTGAGTGAATTTCGATTATTACTAATCTTGTTTCTTTGAGTTTGTTTGTTTGTTAACATGGCTGGAAAAGGAGAAGAGACTAGCAAAGAAGGAGCTATGGCTGAAAGCTTGGCTAGGCTTAATGAGACTTTGGCAGCAATGCTTGGTTGAATGGAGATGATGGATACTAGATTGCAAGAGAATGCAGCACGACAAGCACAACAAATTCAGCAAGTGCAACAAGGGCAGCCAGCCGCACATCCAAATCCCATAATGCGAGCTAGAAGAGTGCTTAGGAGAGAAGGGCAAGGAAATCTTGAAGCCCTAGAAGCAGCCGAAAGGGTAGAAGATGAAGATGAAGGTGGAAATCAACCTACCACTGATGGTGACCTTACTTCCATCAAGATGAAGATTCCTTCCTTTGAAGGGAAGAACAATGCAGAAGAGTTCATAGAATGGGAGAGGAAAGTTGAGCAGATTTTCGAATGCCATAACTACACCGAAGAGAAGAAATCAGTTTTGGCAACCATAGAGTTCAAAGGGTATGCTACTTTTTAGTGGGATCAATTGAAAGCTAATAGAAGAGGGAAAGGTATGAGGCCTATTCCTGAATGGTCAACCTTGAAAGAACTAATGAGAAGGCGATTTGTACCATCTCACTACATTCGGGATTTGTACAATCGACTAGCAAGATTAGTTCAAGGTGGAAGAAGCGTGGAAGAGTACCATAAAGAGATGGAGATGATCATGGCTAGGGCAAATATTGATGAAGATGAAGACAAAAAGATGTCACGATTTCTTGGGGGATTGAATTTGAACATAGCCAATGAATTGGAGATGTATGAATTCAACACAATGGAAGAGTTAGTTCAAAAGGCCATGAAGATAGAGAGAAGATTGAAGAATAAAGCTATTTCGAAAACTGGCTACTCTAAAGCTAGTGGAAATTTTTCAAACTTCAAGGGTTCAAGTTCGAGTGGAGGTTCCTACAAAGGGGATTACAAGGGTTCTTTCCAAAAGAATTCTTCCTACAATCCTAATTTCAAGAAGCCGAATGATGGGGATGCAAAAATAGCCAAGGAAAAACCTTCTAGACCTACTCCAAGTATGGAAATTAAATGCTACAAGTGTTTCGGAAGTGGACACATTGCTTCTCAATGTCCGAATAAGAGGGTGATGATTGCTACCCATGAAGGGGAAATTGAATCAGAATCTGAACATGAAGAAGAAGAGGAGGCCGAATGTGGTGATAGGGCCGAATATGATGAAGAGGCTTGGGAGAATCAAGTCTTAAATGCTGAACATGGAGAGATGCTTGTTACTAGAAGAGCCTTGAATATTCAAGTCAAGGAAGAAGGCTTGGATCAAAGGGAGAATCTTTTCCACTTTAGGTGTTTGGTGAATGGTAAGGTTTGTACACTTATCATTGATGGTGGAAGTTGTACCAATGCTACTAGTACTACAATGGTGGATAAATTGAGGTTAGCTTGTTTTAAACATCCCAATCCTTACAAGTTGCAATGGTTCAATGACGCTGGGGAAGTAAAAGTGTTGAAGCAAGTCAAGGTACCATTCTCCATTGGGTGATATAAAGATGAGGTTTTGTGTGATGTAGTGCCAATGCAAGCTGGACATTTGCTATTAGGAAGACCATGGCAGCATGATAGAAGAGCACAACATGATGGCTTTTCTAATAAGTATTCCTTTACTTATGAAGGAAATAAGGTTGTCCTAGCACCATTATCACCTCAAGAGATGTATGAAGATCAAAAGAGGATGCTACAGAGGGAGAAAGAAGTTTCGGCCAACATGAACCAAGGGGGTTCAAATTCAGCCAATGATGTTTCTTCAACACCCAAGGGTAATTCTAAGGGTAGGGAGAGAGAAAATAATAAAGTGAGTGAGTGCAGAAAGGGAAAAGAGGCCGAGAGTCAAAAGAAAGTAAGCAAACAAATAAATGGCCTATTGGTGAGAGAAAATAAGCAAGGAGAAAAAGCAAAACATACTTTTTATGCAAGAGCAAGAGAGATAGATGTAGGGCAGCCTGTACTCATTATTATGTATAAAGAATTGTTACTTGGTGACAGTGAAGAATCTCTTGATTCTTTACCTTCTAGTTTTGTGTCTTTGTTGCAGGATTTTAAGGATGTGTTTCCTGAAGACCTTCCTAGTGGTTTGCCGCCATTAAGAGGGATTGAACATCAAATTGACTTCATACCCGGTTCTACAATTCCAAACCGGCCAGCATATAGGAACAATCCTATGGAGACAAAAGAGATGCAAAGACAAGTGAAGAGCTTTTGGAGAAAGGCTTGGTTCATGAGAGCCTTAGTCCTTATGCCGTTCCAGTCTTATTAGTACCCAAGAAAGATGGTTCTTGGAGGATGTGTGTTGATTGTAGGGCTGTGAACAAGATTACTGTGAAGTGTAGATATCCCATTCCTAGACTTGATGACATGTTGGACGAATTGCATGGGGAGAGATATTTCACAAAGATTGATCTTATGAGTGGATATCATCAAATTCGCATAAAGCCTGGAGATGAATGGAAGACTGCCTTCAAAACAAAATATGGTATTGGAGCTGTTTTGATGCAAGAGAAGAAGCCCATTGCATACTTTAGTGAAAAGCTTAATGGAGCAGAGCTGAATTATTCAACTTATGACAAGGAGCTATATGCTTTGGTGAGAGCATTGGAAGTATGGGAGCATTATTTGCTGCCCAAGGAATTCGTGATCCATTCAGACCATGAATCATTGAAGCATTTGAGAGGGCAAGGCAATTTGAATAAAAGACATGCAAAATGGGTTGTGAAGATTGAGAAGTTTCCTTATGTGATCAAATACAAGCAAGGTAAAGACAATGTAGTGGCAGATGCACTTTCAAGGAGGTACGCTTTACTTAATGTTTTGAGTACTAAATTGCTTGGATTTGAATGTATAAAGGACTTATATGTTGGTGATTCTGATTTTGGCAATGTTTATGATGCTTGTGAGCATGGTGCTTTTAATTCTTTCTATAGACATGATAGGTTTTTGTTTAAGGGTTCAAAATTATGCATGCCTAGATGTTCTATGAGAGATTTGCTAGTATTAGAATCACATTGTGGGGGTTTGATGGGGCATTTTGGAGTTGATAAGACTTTAGACATGCTGAATGAACACTTTTATTGGCCAAATATGAAAAGGGATGTAATTAGGATTTGTAAGGCTTGTTTGGCTTGTAGGCAAGCTAAGTCTAAGTCTATGCCTCATGGTTTGTATATGCCATTACCCGTTCCTAGTTCTCCTTGGATGGACATTAGTATGGACTTTGTTTTAGGATTACCAAGGACTAAGAGGTGGAGAGATAGCATATTTGTGGTTGTTGATAGGTTTAGTAAGATGGCACACTTTATCCCATGTCATAAGAGTGATGATGCTAGTTTAGTGGCCAAACTCTTCTTTAGGGAGGTGGTTCGAATTCACAGGATACCAAAATCCATAGTTTCTGATAGAGACACCAAGTTTTTGTCTCACTTTTGGCGTGTGCTTTGGGGAAAGTTAGGTACCAAGTTGTTATTTTCCACCACTTGTCATCCTCAAATGGATGGACAAACAGAAGTAGTAAACAAAACTTTAGGTACCATGTTGAGAGCTTTGGTGGGTAAGAATTTGAGTTCTTGGAAAGATTGTTTGCCATTTATTGAGTTTGCTTATAATCGTGCTATTCATTCTTCTATAGGATATTCACCTTTTGAGCTTGTTTATGGTTTTAACCCACTAACAGTTTTGGATCTTATTTCTTTACCTTCTCATGAGCTTGTTAGTTTAGATGGTGAGAAGAAAGCTAAATTGGTGAAAGAGATGCATGAGAAAGCAAGGGCAAATATTGAGAAAAGGAACAAGAGATATGCTGATTCTGCAAATAGAGGGAGACGTGAGATGACGTTTCAAGTAGGAGATTGGGTTTGGGTGCATTTTAGAAAAGAGAGGTTTCCTAACCAAAGGAAGAACAAGTTGCAAGCTAGAGGAGATGGCCCATTCCAAGTGCTGGAGAAGATTAATGACAATGCCTACAAGATCGACTTACCAGGTACGTATAATGTTAGTGCTACTTTCAATGTAAGTGATCTTTCTCCTTTTGATGATGCATATTTGAAACAAATCTTTTTGAAGAGGGGGAGAATGATGCAAGAAAGGATCCCTTGAAGCTAGCAAGTGGACCAATCACTAGGAGCAAGACAAAGAGATATCAAGCTAGTATGGCTTTGCATATTCAAGAAGAGATTTCCAAAGAGCTTCAAGAATTATCATTCAAGAAGATGGAGATAGACCTTGAAGAAGGCACACCAAAGCTGATTATGATGCTTAGTGTGGAAGCTAAAGGCTAGCTAAAGAAAGGTCCAACATGCAAGAAAGGTCCATGGGGATTCATATAAAGCCTTGGGAAGTAATTTAAGGCCCATGGACAGCTCAAATAGTGTGGGGCATTTCTTATGTTGAAGGAATTAGTTTGGTTGTTTCCATACTTTATATTTTCCTTAGTGGATTAGGATTTTGTTTCCATACTTTATATTTTCCTTAGTGGATTAGGATTTTGTTTCCATACTTAATGTTTTCCTTATGCATTTAGGAATGTTTTCCTTATGCAATTAGGAATGTTTTCCCTATGCAATCAGGAATGTTTTCCTTATGCAATTAGGAATGTTTTTCTTATGCAATTAAGAATGTTTTAGTCTTAATTTTCCATATGCAATTAGGAATTTTGTAACCCTTATTTAAGGGCACTATTAGGCCGAATTTGAGACAACAACAATTAATAAAAATTTTCGAATTCTTCTACAAGTTCTTCTTGTGAATTTTCGTGTGAGAGAGATTAGAGTGGATTCTTTAATTCTTTCTTTGCATCAAGAATTAGGTTTTCTTATCAACAAGAGTTGTGGCATTTTCCTTCTTCTTACCAACTAAATCTTTCAATCATAGTGAGTTCGCGTCTCTTTATAGGCGTTGGGTTCCTTAGGAGGTGATTATCAAGTTTCAAGGAATTCTCTACCATTATTATATGTTGGGTTTGCTGCCATCGTTGCTAAGGGTCCGCGTCATTTGGTATCAGAGCCTTGCTACAAGGTAATTTTTAGCTACTTTGTCTTTCTAGGGTTTGTTAATTTAGGTCTTTTAAATTTCTGCGTTTTAGGGTTCTTAGAGAGTCTAGTCTTTAATTTTCGAAAAAGAGTCATATATCAATTCTGATCAAGGCCGAATTGAAGGAGGGTATTGTTAGGGTGAAAACAAAACCTAGGAAAGGATTCTTGGAGAATTTCGAAACCAAGAATTAGGGTTCTTGAAAGAAAGCAAAAGCTAGAGTTTGTGTTCAAGTTTGATTTTAATTTGTCTTGAGTGAATCTGGGGTTGCGAATTAACTCCAGATTTCGAAAAGTCCTTGGGAGTAAATTAAGTCCCGAATCAATGGGATAGTGAGAGGAAGCAAAAAAAAAAGAGTACAAAACCACCTCAACAAAAATTGTTTGATATTCTTGCTATTTGGGTGCTACGGATCAGATCTAGGTGGGTTAGAAGTAATAAAATTTTTTTGGGCAAAAAAAATTCACCTTTTGAGGGCTTTTGGAATTCGAAAATAAGACCTTAATATTCATATTATTTGAGTGTTTTAGGTGGGAATTAGAGTCTAGAAGCTAGCGTTTTGGGTAGAATTGATTAGGTCCACAAAGCAGCTTGCCAAGTGTGGGTTGTTTTTGATTCATTATATCCCAATTTGTCTTGTTTATTGGCTTCATTGTTTCTGATTTCTTTATCTAGCTTTTAATTCCATTACATTGCTAAGTATCATTTGCTTGTGTCGATACTTGGTTCTATATCGTGTAGTGCAAATTACCTTGCATTGCCTTCGGATACTTGTCTTGTTTTCTATCTAGTTCTAGGATTTAGGTTCTAGTTTCTTGAACGACTTGACAATTGTTGGTTGGTGAGCTTGGTTATGAAGTGCAATCAAGGAAGACAAGAAAAGTGAGGTAATTCTAAACACTTGAGTGAATTTCGATTATTACTAATCTTGTTTCTTTGAGTTTGTTTGTTTGTTAACATGGCTGGAAAAGGAGAAGAGACTAGCAAAGAAGGAGCTATGGCTGAAAGCTTGGCTAGGCTTAATGAGACTTTGGCAGCAATGCTTGGTTGGATGGAGATGATGGATACTAGATTTCAAGAGAATGCAGCACGACAAGCACAACAAATTCAGCAAGTGCAACAAGGGCAGCCAGCCGCACATCCAAATCCCATAATGCGAGCTAGAAGAGTGCTTAGGAGAGAAGGGCAAGGAAATCTTGAAGCCCTAGAAGCAGCCGAAAGGGTAGAAGATGAAGATGAAGGTGGAAATCAACCTACCACTGATGGTGACCTTACTTCCATCAAGATGAAGATTCCTTCCTTTGAAGGGAAGAACAATGCAGAAGAGTTCATAGAATGGGAGAGGAAAGTTGAGCAGATTTTCGAATGCCATAACTACACCGAAGAGAAGAAATCAGTTTTGGCAACCATAGAGTTCAAAGGGTATGCTACTTTTTAGTGGGATCAATTGAAAGCTAATAGAAGAGGGAAAGGTATGAGGCCTATTCCTGAATGGTCAACCTTGAAAGAACTAATGAGAAGGCGATTTGTACCATCTCACTACATTCGGGATTTGTACAATCGACTAGCAAGATTAGTTCAAGGTGGAAGAAGTGTGGAAGAGTACCACAAAGAGATGGAGATGATCATGGCTAGGGCAAATATTGATGAAGATGAAGACAAAAAGATGTCATGATTTCTTGGGGGATTGAATTTGAACATAGCCAATGAATTGGAGATGTATGAATTCAACACAATGGAAGAGTTAGTTCAAAAGGCCATGAAGATAGAGAGAAGATTGAAGAATAAAGCTATTTCGAAAACTGGCTACTCTAAAGCTAGTGGAAAATTTTCAAACTTCAAGGGTTCAAGTTCGAGTGGAGGTTCCTACAAAGGGGATTACAAGGGTTCTTTCCAAAAGAATTCTTCCTACAATCCTAATTTCAAGAAGCCGAATGATGGGGATGCAAAAATAGCCAAGGAAAAACCTTCTAGACCTACTCCAAGTATGGAAATTAAATGCTACAAGTGTTTCGGAAGTGGACACATTGCTTCTCAATGTCCGAATAAGAGGGTGATGATTGCTACCCATGAAGGGGAAATTGAATCAGAATCTGCACATGAAGAAGAAGAGGAGGCCGAATGTGGTGATAGGGCCGAATATGATGAAGAGGCTTGGGAGAATCAAGTCTTGAATGCTGAACATGGAGAGATGCTTGTTACTAGAAGAGCCTTGAATATTCAAGTCAAGGAAGAAGGCTTGGATCAAAGGGAGAATCTTTTCCACTTTAGGTGTTTGGTGAATGGTAAGGTTTGTACACTTATCATTGATGGTGGAAGTTGTACCAATGCTACTAGTACTACAATGGTGGATAAATTGGGGTTAGCTTGTTTTAAACATCCCAATCCTTACAAGTTGCAATGGTTCAATGACGCTGGGGAAGTAAAAGTGTTGAAGCAAGTCAAGGTACCATTCTCCATTGGGTGATATAAAGATGAGGTTTTGTGTGATGTAGTGCCAATGCAAGCTGGACATTTGCTATTAGGAAGACCATGGCAGCATGATAGAAGAGCACAACATGATGGCTTTTCTAATAAGTATTCCTTTACTTATGAAGGAAATAAGGTTGTCCTAGCACCATTATCACCTCAAGAGATGTATGAAGATCAAAAGAGGATGCTACAGAGGGAGAAAGAAGTTTCGGCCAACATGAACCAAGGGGGTTCAAATTCAGCCAATGATGTTTCTTCAACACCCAAGGGTAATTCTAAGGGTAGGGAGAGAGAAAATAATAAAGTGAGTGAGTGCAGAAAGGGAAAAGAGGCCGAGAGTCAAAAGAAAGTAAGCAAACAAATAAATGGCCTATTGGTGAGAGAAAATAAGCAAGGAGAAAAAGCAAAACATACTTTTTATGCAAGAGCAAGAGAGATAGATGTAGGGCAGCCTGTACTCATTATTATGTATAAAGAATTGTTACTTGGTGACAGTGAAGAATCTCTTGATTCTTTACCTTCTAGTTTTGTGTCTTTGTTGCAGGATTTTAAGGATGTGTTTCCTGAAGACCTTCCTAGTGGTTTGCCGCCATTAAGAGGGATTGAACATCAAATTGACTTCATACCCGATTCTACAATTCCAAACCGGCCAGCATATAGGAACAATCCTATGGAGACAAAAGAGATGCAAAGACAAGTGAAGAGCTTTTGGAGAAAGGCTTGGTTCATGAGAGCCTTAGTCCTTATGCCGTTCCAGTCTTATTAGTACCCAAGAAAGATGGTTCTTGGAGGATGTGTGTTGATTGTAGGGCTGTGAACAAGATTACTGTGAAGTGTAGATATCCCATTCCTAGACTTGATGACATGTTGGACGAATTGCATGGGGAGAGATATTTCACAAAGATTGATCTTATGAGTGGATATCATCAAATTCGCATAAAGCCTGGAGATGAATGGAAGACTGCCTTCAAAACAAAATATGGTATTGGAGCTGTTTTGATGCAAGAGAAGAAGCCCATTGCATACTTTAGTGAAAAGCTTAATGGAGCAGAGCTGAATTATTCAACTTATGACAAGGAGCTATATGCTTTGGTGAGAGCATTGGAAGTATGGGAGCATTATTTGCTGCCCAAGGAATTCGTGATCCATTCAGACCATGAATCATTGAAGCATTTGAGAGGGCAAGGCAATTTGAATAAAAGACATGCAAAATGGGTTGTGAAGATTGAGAAGTTTCCTTATGTGATCAAATACAAGCAAGGTAAAGACAATGTAGTGGCAGATGCACTTTCAAGGAGGTACGCTTTACTTAATGTTTTGAGTACTAAATTGCTTGGATTTGAATGTATAAAGGACTTATATGTTGGTGATTCTGATTTTGGCAATGTTTATGATGCTTGTGAGCATGGTGCTTTTAATTCTTTCTATAGACATGATAGGTTTTTGTTTAAGGGTTCAAAATTATGCATGCCTAGATGTTCTATGAGAGATTTGCTAGTATTAGAATCACATTGTGGGGGTTTGATGGGGCATTTTGGAGTTGATAAGACTTTAGACATGCTGAATGAACACTTTTATTGGCCAAATATGAAAAGGGATGTAATTAGGATTTGTAAGGCTTGTTTGGCTTGTAGGCAAGCTAAGTCTAAGTCTATGCCTCATGGTTTGTATATGCCATTACCCGTTCCTAGTTCTCCTTGGATGGACATTAGTATGGACTTTGTTTTAGGATTACCAAGGACTAAGAGGTGGAGAGATAGCATATTTGTGGTTGTTGATAGGTTTAGTAAGATGGCACACTTTATCCCATGTCATAAGAGTGATGATGCTAGTTTAGTGGCCAAACTCTTCTTTAGGGAGGTGGTTCGAATTCACAGGATACCAAAATCCATAGTTTCTGATAGAGACACCAAGTTTTTGTCTCACTTTTGGCGTGTGCTTTGGGGAAAGTTAGGTACCAAGTTGTTATTTTCCACCACTTGTCATCCTCAAATGGATGGACAAACAGAAGTAGTAAACAAAACTTTAGGTACCATGTTGAGAGCTTTGGTGGGTAAGAATTTGAGTTCTTGGAAAGATTGTTTGCCATTTATTGAGTTTGCTTATAATCGTGCTATTCATTCTTCTATAGGATATTCACCTTTTGAGCTTGTTTATGGTTTTAACCCACTAACAGTTTTGGATCTTATTTCTTTATCTTCTCATGAGCTTGTTAGTTTAGATGGTGAGAAGAAAGCTAAATTGGTGAAAGAGATGCATGAGAAAGCAAGGGCAAATATTGAGAAAAGGAACAAGAGATATGCTGATTATGCAAATAGAGGGAGACGTGAGATGACGTTTCAAGTAGGAGATTGGGTTTGGGTGCATTTTCGAAAAGAGAGATTTCCTAACCAAAGGAAGAACAAGTTGCAAGCTAGAGGAGATGGCCCATTCCAAGTGCTGGAGAAGATTAATGACAATGCCTACAAGATCGACTTACCAGGTACGTATAATGTTAGTGCTACTTTCAATGTAAGTGATCTTTCTCCTTTTGATGATGCAGATTTGAAACAAATCTTTTTGAAGAGGGGGAGAATGATGCAAGAAAGGATCCCTTGAAGCTAGCAAGTGGACCAATCACTAGGAGCAAGACAAAGAGATATCAAGCTAGTATGGCTTTGCATATTCAAGAAGAGATTTCCAAAGAGCTTCAAGAATTATCATTCAAGAAGATGGAGATAGACCTTGAAGAAGGCACACCAAAGCTGATTATGATGCTTAGTGTGGAAGCTAAAGGCTAGCTAAAGAAAGGTCCAACGTGCAAGAAAGGTCCATGGGGGTTCATATAAAGCCTTGGGAAGTAATTTAAGGCCCATGGACAGCCCAAATAGTGTGGGGCATTTCTTATGTTGAAGGAATTAGTTTGGTTGTTTCCATACTTTATATTTTCCTTAGTGGATTAGGATTTTGTTTCCATACTTTATATTTTCCTTAGTGGATTAGGATTTTGTTTCCATACTTAATGTTTTCCTTATGCAATTAGGAATGTTTTCCTTATGCAATCAGGAATGTTTTCCTTATGCAATTAGGAATGTTTTCCTTATGCAATTAGGAATGTTTTAGTCTTAATTTTCCATATGCAATTAGGAATTTTGTAACCCTTATTTAAGGGCACTATTAGGCCGAATTTGAGACAACAACAATTAATAAAAATTTTTGAATTCTTCTACAAGTTCTTCTTGTGAATTTTCGTGTGAGAGAGATTAGAGTGGATTCTTTAATTCTTTCTTTGCATCAAGAATTAGGTTTACTTATCAACAAGAGTTGTGGCGTTTTCCTTCTTCTTACCAACTAAATCTTTCAATCATAGTGAGTTTGTGTCTCTTTATAGGCGTTGGGTTCCTTAGGAGGTGATTATCAAGTTTCAAGGAATTCTCTACCATTGTTATACGTTGGGTTTGCTGCCATTGTTACTAAGGGTCCGCTTTATTATGGACCAAAGCAGTAACTCTAAAATTTGAATAGCATATTAGATCCTTTTTGGGCCCATGCTTGTCTTTGTTTTACTGTGAATTATGAATTATGATACAATTGAGTAATATAATGTTATGAGTTGTGCTTATGAATTATTTGAAAAATATAAGAAAGTGGATTGATGTGACATCTATATGCATTGTGCATTTGGTATTGCATTGAGTTATATTGTTATTATCAAAGTTTGTACTACTAGGCTTTGGCTTAGAGTGATTGTTTCCATCGCGCAGGTGACAGAGTAGACCCAGTTGAGCCAGAGAGTTCTTCTAGACCAGGTTGGGTCTAGACTTGTAGTTGAGCTTGTAGAGTTGCTATCGAGATCAGAAACACTGCCAGCAACTTGTATATATTTTTATGTTATTGTACATTTTGAGTTTTATACATAATATATTATGTTTTGAATTTTATGTATTGTATATTATAAAGAATGTTTGGGTCATTGTATTTGAAATGGGAGAGTAAGTGTGTTTTAAATTATATATATGTATATGTATAAATGTTTGAGAAACTTGGTGAAATTGAAAAGTATGGTTGAGATGGTGGTTAGAAATTATTTGGGAGTCTTTTCTTTTTGCAGGTTGAGTAATTGCTAAATTTTGGGATTCAGACAAAACTCTGGAGAATATTTCCCAAAGATTTATATATATATTATTTATTTTGGGTTCTTATAACAAGTAAAGAATATTTATATTCTATTTAATTTTTATATATTTAGAATTTGAACTTTTAAATTGGAAATGTGAAAAAATTTTATTAAATCAGTCTGTGATATTTTTGTACCGTATATGTGTATTTTACATATGCTGGAAATATGTTTTGTATGTATATAGGGTATAAGAGTGTTACATTTGTTTTGGTATCAGAGCCTAGATTTGAGGTTCTCGACCTAGGTAGGATGGTAGAGGGAGAAAATGGGAGATTTGAAAAATAGTTTTTAATTGTAATACATGCATTGGCATTAGCAGTTTCTGATCTCTGATATAGTATTTTCTGCTTTGTTTGCAGATATAGGTAGTTATAGCATCTCAGCCGCATCAGGCTGTTGAGGGTAGTGCAGAGAGTGTGGCTCCAGATGAGGGTAGAGATGGAGCTAGAGTTGTATCTGCTGGTGAGGCGTCTGTTTCTGTGCCTGTGAGACCAGCAGCTGATGAGGTTCCGCCTGGCTGGGTATGGCATATGGCAGAGTTGTTGAGGCAGGCTCTAGTTCCGCAGCCGCCACAGCCACAGCCGCAGCCGCAGTTGTCGGTGAGGCAGTATGATAAATTGAGAAAGTATGGGTTTGAGGACTTTGTTGGTACTACATATCCTACTGTAGTAAAGCAGTGGCTAGACCGGGTTCAGAGGATATTTATTCAGTTACAGGCTAGTCCAGAAGAGAAGTTTGATTATGCCAGATCTCTTCTGCAGAGAGATGTATATGATTGGTGGAAGACGGTTCCACATGCTCTGGATGATCCACCAGTTCTGACCTATGATGATTTCCTACGGGAATTTGAGCAGAAGTATACTCCGAAAGAGTATAAAGATGCAAAGAAGATGGAATTCCTAAGTCTGAGATAGGATACCAGGAAAGTGACAGAGTATGAGATCGAGTTTATCCGGTTGAGTCACTATGCTGGTGGGATCATTTCTGACAAGTTTGACAGGTGTAGGAGGTTTGAGGAGGGACTGAGACCCTCTATCATGTGCATCATCGTAGGCTCTCGGTATCAGGATTTCTCCCAGTTAGTTGCAGCTGCCAGGAGTGTTGAGAGGGCGTAGAGTCTTGCAGCAGTAGCCAGGGTTAAGGAGACCCCAGAGTGAGGCAAGGTCTTCATCAGTGAAGAGAGGCCGAGGGGGACATTTTCAGAGGTTTAGTAGGAGTCAGTGGCAGTTTGGCAGGTCAGTACAGCAGCAGAGACAGAGACAAAGACCTGCAATTTCAGTGGCTAGTGCTTCGACCCCAGTGGCTCAGAGACCTACTCCACCTACTTGTGTTCATTGTGGTAGAGTACATGGAGGTGTCTGCTGGTGGAGAGGTGCTTCGGGAGTGTGTTTTAGATGTGGGTTGTCAGACCATTTTATCAGAGATTGTCCCGAGCCACTAGAGGTTAGGCAGGCAGATACTGCATCTTCTCGACCCAGTGTCAGAGGGGGTCATGGTGGCAGAGGTTTTAGTAGAGGTGGTCACCCTGGATTTAGTCAGAGAGGAGGCTCTACATCCAGAGGCAGTAGGCCAGATGAGGCTGGGCCATCTCATCGAGTTTATGTGATGCAAAGGCAGCCGGATGCTTCAGCCGTCATTGCGGGTACATTTTCTTTATTTTGTATTTCAATCCTTGCTCTATTAGATCCAGGATCTACGCATTCATACATAAGTGCATCCATCTTACCTATGTCTGAATTGTATTTTGAGTCCCTAGGATTTGATGTCTTGGTGACAAATCCTTTAGGGCATAGTGTTGTGGTGAGCAGGGTGCACCGAGATAGTCCAGTTGTTGTTCAAGATGAAAAGTTTCTCGGTGACCTAATTGAGATGCCTTTTAGGGAATATGATATGATTTTGGGCATGGATTGGTTATCCAAGCATGGGGCTGTGGTAGACTGTCAGAAGAAATGTGTTACTTTGAGAACACGGGATGGTAGGGATGTTATAGTATCTAGTGAGCAGAGGTATCTTTCATCTATGTTTGTTTCAGTTGTTTCAGCTGGGAGAATGATTCGGAAGGGATGTGAGACTTATCTTGCTCATGTTGTAGATACTAGAGTAGTGGGATCCCTGCTTGAAAGTATACCCACAGTTGCCGAGTTTTCAGATGTTTTTCCTAATGAGTTGCCAAGGGTACCTCATGAGAGAGAAGTGGAGTTTGGTATCGATTTGTTGCCTGGTACCACTCCTATCTCTATTACCCCTTATCAGATGGCACCTGCTGAGTTGAGAGAGTTGAAGGTGCAGTTGCAGGAGTTATTGGATAAAGGGTTTATCCGCCCTAGTGTATCCCCGTGGGGAGCGCCTGTGTTGTTTATGAAGAAGAAGGATGGCACCATGAGATTGTGTATTGATTATAGGCAGTTGAATAAGGTGACCATCAAGAACAAGTATCCTTTGCCTCGGATAGATGATCTCTTTGATCAGTTGAAGGAAGCAGCAGTATTCTCTAAGATTGATCTGAGATCAGGGTACCATCAGTTGAGAGTCAGAGATGTGGATGTACCCAAGATAGCTTTTCGTACGAGGTATGGGCATTATGAGTTTCTGGTGATGCCCTTTGGATTGACGAATGCACCAGCAGCTTTTATGGTTTTGATGAATAGGGTATTCAGACCATATTTAGATCAGTTTGTGGTGGTCTTCATTGATGACATCTTGGTGTATTCGCGTAATGAGGAGGATCATGATAGGCATTTGCGGATCATATTGCATACTCTGAGAGATAGGCATCACGAGTTTTGAACAGCTGAGGGAAATGTTGACTCAAGCTCCTATCCTTACCCTGCCTGTGGAAGGTAAACCATATGTGATATATAGTGATGCTTCACATAATGGTTTAGGTTGTGTTTTGATGCAGGAGGGTAGAGTCATTGCTTATGCCTCTCGACAGTTGAAACCACATGAGCTGAATTATCCAACGCATGATTTGGAATTAGCAGCAATAGTCTTTGCCTTGAAGATTTGGCGGCATTATTTGTCTGGGGAAAAGTATTTCATTTATACATATCACAAGAGTTTGAAATACCTGGGTGTTAAGAGAGAGCTGAATCTTTGGCAGAGGCGGTGGTTAGAGTTGATTAAAGACTATGACTATTTGATTGATTATCATCCTGTTAAGACAAATGTTGTTGCTGATGCCTTGAGTCAAAAATCTTTGGCAGGTTTGACTGCTTATTCGCTCTCATTGCTTATTGAGTTGAGAGCATTGCATGCTAGATTTGAGTCTTCTGGTGATGGTGCTTTGATGGCTCAGTTGTAGTTGAGGCCAGTCTTGTTGGATCATATTAGGGAGGCTCAATTTATCAGATGAGAGAATTCAAAAAATTGTGATGGTTTGTCAGAAAGGGGAAAGTCGAGACTTTTATGTGAGGGATGATGACAATCTATGGTACAGAGATGGATTGTGTATTCCTGATGATGCAGAATTGAAAAGAATGATATTAGAGGAAGCACATAAGTCACTTTTTGCTATGCACCCTGGGAGTACCAAGATGTATCAGGACTTGAAGTGACATTATTGGTGCTCAGGTATGAAGAGGGACATAGTAGAGTTTGTATCCAGATGTCTCACTTGCCAGAAAGTGAAGACTGAGCACCAAGTTCCTTCAGGATTGCTCCAACCATTATCAGTGCCAGAGTGGAAATGGGAGCGAGTGACAATGGATTTTGTGACTGGACTACCTTTGACTCAGAAGAAGCATGATGCAATCTGGGTGATAGTTGATCAGATGACGAAGATAGCTCATTTTCTTCCAATTCAGATGGATTATTCTCTTGAGAGGTTGGCTGAGTTGTATAGCAATGAGATAGTCAGGTTGCATGGAGTTCCAGTTTCTTTGGTGTCGGATCGAGATCCCCGGTTTACTTTGAGGTTTTGGAAGAGTTTGCATAATGCTCTGAGTTCTCGATTGCATTTTAGTACTGCTTTCCATCCTCAGACAGATGGACAGTCAGAGAGAGTGATACAGATTTTGGAGGATATGTTGAGGAGCTGTATCATTGATTTTGCCGGAAATTGGGACAGATTTTTGCCATTAATTGAATTTTCTTATAACAATAGTCATCAGACGAGTATTGGGATGACTCCTTATGAGGCTTTATATGGCAGGAGATGCAGAACACCTTTGTGTTGGGATGAAGTTGGAGAAAGTAAATTGGTTGGTCCCGATTTGATTAAGGAAATAGAGGAAAAAGTGAAGGTGATTCGGGGTCGTTTGAAAGCAGCTTCAAACCGACAGAAATCTTATTCAGATTTAAAGAGAAGAGACATCGAGTTTAGTGTGGGAGATAAAGTATTTGGCCGCAAAGGGAAGTTGAGTCCTCGTTTCATAAGACCATATGAGGTGTTGGAAAGAGTTGGTCCAGTGGCTTATAGACTAGCTTTACCGCCTGAGTTAGATCAAATACATAATGTTTTCCATGTCTCGATGCTTCGGAGATACAGGTCTGACCCATCTCATATCTTGTCAGTGGAGTCCATTAAGGTGAGTCCAGATCTGACTTACGAGGAAGAACCAGTGGCGATTTTGGCACGAGAGGTTAAAGAATTGAGGAATAAGAGGGTGTCACTTGTGAAAGTCCTTTGGAGAAATCATGCCACTGAGGAGGCGACATGGGAAAGTGAGCAGGCGATACAGAGTCAGTTTCCCCATTTGTCCCAAACTTGAGGACAGGTAATTTCGGAATTAAATTTGTTTTAGGGGGAGAGAATTGTAACATCCAAAATTTTTTGAGAATTTCTAATTTTTGGAAAATTTGATAAATAAATTATAATTTAAAAGGATAAATTAAATTAATAGTTTTAAATGAAAATGAAGAGATTTTAAATGAAAAAGTGGAATATATATATATGATATATATGCAAAATGTACATAACATATAAAAGTCAACACTTTTTAAAAGAAAAAGGTATTTTTGTAATTAAATCTTATAAATTCAAAATTAATAAAATAATTCAAAAACAAATTAATTTTGAATGGAAGAGGGAAATTAGGACTTTTAATTTATTAAAAAAATAATTAAATATTAAATATTAAATTATTTTAATATATATATATATATGTGCGTGTGTGTGGTTAAAAAAAAAGATGAAAATGAAAGAATACTAAAAATCTTCTTCTTCTTCTTCTTCTTCTCAAGAACGTGGCTTCCATGGATAATTAAAGACCAAGGATTTTGCTTCTTCCATACTCCATAAATTGAAGGAATTAACAAGTTTCAAGTGGATTTTTGGTGATTTCCACCAAAATTAGTAAGTTTCCATCTCTTTTCTTTGAATTCCTTGGAAATTTAGATTATGTGAGAATTTGAATTTTTATGTAGTATGTTATAATTGTTGGAATTGGTGTGTATGATGTTATTTTGGGTAGTTAACAATGATTCTAAAGTTAGATTGAAGAGATGATGGAGTTTGGTTAAAGAATGGTGAAGAGAGAGAATTTAGGGTTATGGATTTTTGGGGTTTTGAAAACATGAATTTTAATTGTGCAAATTGATTCCAAATGAGTTTTTTTGATTCATAAACAAGTATTTTAAAGTCAAATATTGGATTTGGTGGTGTTGGGTTGGAGTTTGAGAATGGAAGTGGAGATTTAGGGTTTTGGAAAAGTGATTTTCCAAAGTGGTTGAATTGTGTATTTTATTTATTTCAGCATGTTGTTTAGTGTTAAAAGTGATGAATATAAGCTTCAAATGAGTAATGGATTGTTTTGGAATGGAAAACCTTCAATGGGGGAAGGCTAGGCCATTTTTGAGATTTTGTGTATAAGAGTGTATTTTTATAATGTAAATGATTTAAATGTATTAAAATATATTTTTAATAATATAAATAAACTTAAAACACTAATTTAATTGTAGTAGAATGGAATTTCAATGTTGAAGTAAGGAAAGGCTAAATTTTTGAAAATTTGTAGGAGTGATGTGTAATTATGATTTAATGTTGGAAATGCCATTAAATGTGATACTAAATGATTATTTGCTATCACATTTGGTTTAGGCATTGAGGGAGATTGATTTGCTTCATCCAAGTGGTGAAGGGCAAGTTAGAAAGATTGGATTGAAGGTTGTTTTTAGCTTGCTTTGGGTTGCTAGTGGAGGTATGTACAATCTTTGAATATAATGTTTATATTTGCATAACATTTGGACTTAACACATTTTGGTTGAAAAATGTGTTAAGCTACTTGGTTCATTGATTGTGTATGAATAATATGCTATGACATTTGTAATGTCATATATGTGTTAAATACATTGTGAAAAGCCATTGATAATGGCTAATTTGTGTAACATGTGAAATATGCATATTATGTGAAAATACCCAAAGGAATTGGGTAATGTGTTGTGAATGCAAAAATGAGATATATGTAATAATGAAATGAATTGATATTGATAAAAATGAGAAAAGTGAGAAAAATGAGAAAGATGTGAAAAATGAGAAAAGTGAGAAAAAAAAGTGAAAATAAGGCAATGTGCCTAGATTGAATATGTAAAAATGAGAAAGAGATTAATAATGAGAAATATGAATAAATTGTGTGCATAGTATGTTATTCAATTTTCAGAGTTCTGGGTTTGGCGGCATGCCTATGATTGCCTACGGGCTATACGCTGGAATGGTGAAAAGACTGGGTCGTAAGCCAGGCCAGCTGATAAATATGATGTTTTTGGGGTGAAAAGATTGGGTCGTAAGCCTCAAAAACTGTAGCAGTTTAGCCGGGTTGAGGACTAAGATACTAGGGCCTAAGGGTCTAGCCGGGTTGAGGTCCAAGAGACTGGGGCTGTTACATTAGCCGTGGATATATATATATATATATTGCCTAAGGGGCTAGACACATGGTGTCATTATGGACCAAAGCAGTAACTCTAAAATTTAAATAGCATATTAGATCCTTTTTGGGCCCATACTTGTCTTTGTTTTACTGTGAATTATGAATTATGATACAATTGAGTAATATAATGTTATGAGTTGTGCTTATGAATTATTTGAAAAATATAAGAAAGTGGATTGATGTGACATCTATATGCATTTTGCATTTGGTATTGTATTGAGTTATATTGTTATTATCAAAGTTTGTACCATTAGGCTTTGGCTTAGCGCGATTGTTTCCATCGCGCAGGTGACAGAGTAGACCCAGTTGAGCCAGAGAGTTCTTCTAGACTAGGTCGGGTCTAGACTTGTAGTTGAGCTTGTAGAGTTGCTATCGAGATCAGAAACACTGCCAGCAACATGTATATATTTTTATGTTATTGTACATTTTGAGTTTTATGCATAATATATTATGTTTTGAATTTTACGTATTGTATATTATAAAGAATGTTTGGGTCATTGTATTTGAAATGGGAAAGTAAGTGTGTTTTAAATTATATATATGTATATGTATAAATGTTTGAGAAACTTGGTGAAATTGAAAAGTATGGTTGAGATGGTGGTTGGAAATTATTTGGGAGTGTTTTCTTTTTGCAGGTTGAGTAATTGCTAAATTTTGGGATATCCAAAATTCAGATAAAACTTTAGCGAATTTTTCCCAAAGATTTATATATATATATATTATTTATTTTGGGTTCTTATAACAAGTAAAGAATATTTATATTCTATTTAATTTTTATATATTTAGAATTTGAACTTTTAAATCGGAAATGTGAAAATTTTTTATTAAATCAGTTTGTGACATTTTTGTACCGTATATGCGTATTTTACATATGCTGGAAATATGTTTTGTATGTATATAGGGTATAAGGGTGTTACAGGTTCACAGAGACACGGCCCAACAGTATGCTCGAGGATTCTTATTATATTTGCTTGGATCGACCATCTTAGGCAGCACTGAATCCGCCATCCATTTGTCAGTGTTGGGGGCCCTTTCTTATTTTAGGATGGTGCCACTTTATGGCTAGGGTGAAGCTGGTCTCGCCTGTCTTTACCATGGTCTTGATAAAATTTGCCAAAACAAGAAGTCTCTCGTCGGCTTGATGGCGGTTGTTGAGGTTCTCTTCTTCCAACAATGTCAATTTCATTCTTTTCTTGTATGAATTTCATCTTTATTGTTGTTTGTAGGCATGGGCATACAAGTACAACCTTGTGAGGGTGCCTAGTATTTTTCGAGATAGAGTCGGTTATCCGAGATTAAATTTCTAGTTGTCAGATTGCATGGACGTTCCCGGTTCTAGCCATGTGCATACCCAACGGTTCGTGTTGAGCCGCTTAACCTGGGACCAAGTAAAATAGCATTACTATGCTTTAAAATTTATATGAAAATTTTCTTACCTTATGTTATTTTGCAGGTGAATTTAGTCTGGTGGAACCCAGAAGAATGGACAAACTGGACTCCCTTTGTGAATGCTACATTGTCGTTCCAACATACTTGCCAAGTCAATGCCGGCCCAGTGTCTAGTGGCTGGTTTCTCGAAGAGAGAGGTTATGAGTGGTTTCTTGGTCCAGAACAGTAGAGAGTTCCGATGCCTTGCCCGAAATATACTTTAAATATTATATCAATGCTGGAGGATGCATGGTGGTTGGCTCGACACGGTTATGGTGTTGAAACATTTCTCTATCCGCCGAGTGTATCTTATGCTCATTTTATTCAAATGAGTCTCTTGAACTTTGATGTATCTCCTGTCGGTGTACGGGAAATTCTAGAAGAAAATGAGGGTAGAGTTGAAGAGGAACACTATGGAGAGGCAGGAGAATTCATTCCACATCTCGGGGCTAGCTCTTCTCAGGTAAAACTTTTACCATTCTTCCTTTACAATCGCTTCTTTCTTATCTTATTTTGAATCTTTAATGATTGTTGCAGGTTGCTGGCTTATTTGATCATGAGGCTGGACCTTCTTTTACTGCTCCTTCGTTTGCTCATTCTAGCCCGCCAGATATGCCATCTCATCTGCAGGGCATTGATATGAATTACCTGGTGAGTTTTCTTGTTTCAAGTTAATTTATGCTATATGTATGCATGATTATGTATGTTCTTACCTTTTTCCTTTCTGGCTCACAGCGGATGCTTAAAGAAAAAAATAAGAAACTTAAAGAAGAGTTGGTTGCAAGTCGTCAGCAGGCTTCTCATTTTGAAAATTTATATCATCAATCAGAACAAAATTTTTGAGACTTTCAATTTCAGGGGATGAGGGATCCTGACGCTTCTTCATCTAGAGGCCCCCAGACTGATGACCTTGAGATCCTTTCATCTACTTCCGATGAGGACCGTGACAGATCGAAACTTCAAGGTAATAGGGATTTTGGTGCTCCTGCTTTGGGCAGACTTGGGACAAATGATTTTGTAATACCCCCATACTCTATATAAGTACTATACATATACCTTGTATGCATGCAGTACGTATATAAAGTATAAGAATGTCACTTTTCATTTCAGATTAAAAACCTTTACTTTAGTTCTAAACAATAATACATTTTATTTAAAGAACATTTACAAAAGCATTGTACTTTTTGATGATATTACATATATATAATTATCTTGTCTTTACTAAAATTCATTTATACATATGAATACATTTTTTTTAGCAAAATACAACATAATAAATTGTACATGTATGCACCACCTTCTAGTTGGTCTCAAAATACTCTTACCCTTCTCGTGGCATAACAATTTGACTTCCATATCAACCACCTATTCACCTGCATGATTTACACAACTGCGCTAAGCTCGAAAGCTTAATAGTACAAATAAATATTATAAACATACATTACAGAAAATCATACTCATATATTAACTTCATGTATCATTATTTTCTTATCATGTTTTCCATTTTCAATTATACTTTTCATATATTTCTACTAATCTTATAATTATATACATATACACATATATCATTAACACAAACCACAATTACATGACTTATTAGAACATTCATAAAATAATACTCACAATGTCCACATCCATATACATATTACACGTCATATTGTACTTTCATAATCTCATCTTTCAGCATAGCTTCTCAAGCCACATTTCTTTTCAATAATTTACTTATGTATTGTAATCATATCATACTTCATAACATTACATGTCATTATATTATTCAATTAATTCATTATTCATAATTCACCTTTAAGCAAAGATAAGCATGGGCCCAAAAGAAACTAATATGTCATTCAAATTTCAGAGTTAATGTTTTGGTTTAATTTTCACATTTATCATTATCCCAACTAGGCTTCAAGGATTAGGCCCAACCAAGCTTCAAGAAGAGCGAAGCATGCTAAGCATCAACCCAACTTGGCTTCAAGGACCAAACCCAACCTAGCTTCAAGGGTTTGTAACATCTCAACTAGGCTTCAAGGACTAGACCCAACCAAGCTTCAAGGGGAGTTAAGCATGCTAAACTTCAACCCAACTTGGCTTCAAGGATCAAGCCCAACCCAGCTTCAAGAGATTGTTACTATTAGGCATGCCACTAACAACAAAACTCTGAAAAGTGAATAACACATTAGGCACACAATACTTTTATTATTTCATTATCAATTCCATTCTCATTTCTTCATAATCATCTAGGCAAACATGCCGCAATTATTTCATTTGCATCATTATAGCCAACAACAATGGCTTCACATCTCATCATTAGGGTATACACAACCAATTACATTGTACATATAATTTGAATGATCATCATATCTTTCACATTTCACCTTTATATCCATTTATAATAGTTTCATATTTCATCATTGAGATATACATAGCAATTTACATTATTCATATATTTAGAATCTTCAACATACATTCCACATAGTACACATAATACACATCATAGCACATTTCTCACACATCAACAATACAATAAATAACTTAACACATTTTCCAATCAAATTTTTTAAGTCCCATAATCATGCAAATACATACAATCATACATGGTTTGTACTTACCTTAAGAGAAACTCACACCAATCTAAACTCCTCTTCTAAGAATCCTCCAACACTTGGATTAGGGCAACCCAATCTCTTCAAAACCTAATCAAAAAGTGATCATACACACTCACTCAGAGATACACATGAGATAATATAAATACGAACCAACTAGGGCAAACTCTACACATGACACGCTCAACAACACGAGCGTGTCCCTGATCGTGCCCTAAACCAACAACACAGAAGTTTGACACACTCAGTAACACGGGCGTGTCACTAGACATGTCACTCATTCTGGCTCACAGAAACATTAACACGCCCAATAACACGGGCATGTTCATGGCCGTGTCAATTACTTTATCTCTCAGTAGCTATGACACACTCAGTAACATGGCCGTGTTAATGGTCGTGTCACAAACGTCAAACTCAGTACTGTTGACACGCCTAACGATATGGCCGTGTCACTGGCCGTGTCAGGCAAGAATTATATATTCTGAACTCTCATCCATGAAAACACAAACACTCCAAAATCCATACTACAACACCCTTAATCAACATCTTGGTTTATATGCACATAAATCACCTATTAATTTAACACATATATAACTTCAACATATCATAATAATAATCATTATATACATCATCCATATATCAATTACTCAATTTCCCCAACTCATTTATATTAAACCCTTACTAAACAATTTCAACAATCCATCATCATCCTCACAAATAACCATATTATCATCATCTAAATACCAATTCAACATATATATATATATATACTTCAATCTTTCATTATCATCATCTTTACACACTAACCATATCAAATATAAACACAATCAATAGAAATCAACACAAAGAAATGAACACTTACTTGAATTCTTTGCCAAATCTTCAATATCTACCTTCAATTCTCTTAAAGCCCTTAAGAATTTGATGTGTATGCCAACAAAATCACATCTCTCTCTCTCTCTCTCTCTCTCTCTCTCTCTCTCTCGTTCAAGAAGAAGAAGAAGAAAAAAGAAAGAAAGAAGATATTTTCTTCCTTTTTCAATCTTATCTTATATATATATAATTAAATCCCTTAAAAATTCTCCACCACACACTTGTCATTCCCTTTGATTTCCTTTTCTTCTTTTTCTATTATTATTATTATTATTATTATTATTATTATTATTATTATTATTATTATTATTACAACTTACTTTTCCTACACCAATATATACACATCATGTATATGTGATGTATATGTTGCTATATGTATATCTCTTATATATTGTATTTATATTTTCCATATTTTTCAAATACCATATATACATATCATCCTTCATATACATCTATCTCTTATAATATTTTCCTTACATATTTTACCAACATATCTTCTCACAACTACTATTCCAATGTACACCAAAATCAGGGTATTACAGATTTGCCCCCTCCTCCAACAAGCGATGATTTTTTCAGGACTTTATTTGATGACCTACCACCACCTTCTTAGTGATGTATGAACATTGTACAATAAAAATAATAACGATAATTACAATATATAATTTCTATCTTTACTGTAACCTTTTTTTTCATTATTACTGTGTCACAATTATTATACTTTCTTTTTCATATATACACATTTACACAGCATCACCATAAAAGCCAAATGCAACATGGTAAAGTAAATTCGTCGCTAATTCTTTTCCTTATACCACACGGTCTCGCCCTTTCCCATCACCTTTTCCTTATCAATTTTGGAAAAGCTTGTTTCCTCTATATAAATCATCTTTTACGCCTAATTTCATACATAAGCCAAAAGACTTTCCATTTCAACGTTAAAAACTCTCTTTAACAATTTTGATTTTCCTTCATTCATCAACCATGACCGAACTTTATTTAAAGAAGATAAAAACTTTATTTAAGAATATGGATGCCATTACTGGAAGCAAATTTCGCGGTCAAAACTTGATATTTTAAAGTGTTTTCAAAATGTTAAATTGGACCACTCCTTTTTACATGCCCTGGCTTCCTTTTGGAATGTGGATTCTAGGACATTTAAAATTAATGGCTTTGTAATATGTCCCTTGATTGAAGAATTTGAGGTCATCCTTGGATATCTAAATAATCAACAAATGGTGTTACCCATACTGATTTCCAAGACTCAACAGAAGATGCAGATATTATTCCAAATTTCAAAGCCTAAAGTTCTTAGGTTGATGAGAGGTGAGAAAATTCTACTTGCTCCCTTGATTGATTTTTGTCTCTCCCATTTGGCTCTACTAAGGCTTGGGGGCGCATGCTCTGTCTTTGCTTGCTTGGCTAATTCTTGCTTGTTTCTTCTGACGGCGATATTGACCCACGGGTATTGGATATCATGGACCAAATGGAAGGAGGCTTGTCGCCGATACCTGTGATCTTACCCGAGACTTTAGTTGGATTAGACCGACTTAAATTAGGATTGTCAAAGAGACTGACCGGGAGTCCATTGCTACTTCAGGTAATTACCTAAACTGCCCTTTTGGGTTTTCAATTTAGGTTTTATTTTTCTTCTTTTTTATTATTTTATTGCTCTAATTTTTGCCTAGTCTGCCCATGTGGGTTTTCAAAACTAGCGAGCTGTCCTAACTTTTGCCTAAGCTGCCCTTACGGGTTTTCAACTTAGCGGACTCTTCTCTTTTTTTTTATTGCTCTTATTTTTGCCTAGTCTGCTCATGTGGGTTTTCAAAACTAGCGAGCTGTTCTAATTTTTTGCTAAGCTGCCCTTACGGGTTTCAACTTAGCAGACTCTTTTTTTTTTAAATTTAATCTCCTTCACAGATTTGGCTTCAGGAGCATCTCTGCTTGCTTGATACTCCATCTATGGCTTTTGCCAGATATCTGCCACGACATCATTCTGCTAGGAAGCTACTCCATCCTGCTTCTTCATATGCTGACTAGATTGACTGGATCCACTCACGCGCCGAAGTCAACATCCGTTGGTTGGTACCTTGGTGGAAGATTTCTTGTATCACCATGCGAACATACTTGATGTGTGTTCCCCTTGCTGCTCTTCGCCAAGGTACTTGCTATGATCCTCACCGACTGGGCCATCAGTATGGAGACTTTACTCCCGATTTAGGCATGCCTTGCTTAACTGAAGCCTACTTGGATCGGCTGAGACAAAGCTGGCCTGCACGTTTATCAATTCAGAAAGTGTATTGTTAGGATGAAAAATAATTAAAGTAATAAAAGATGCTTCTTTTCCATTTAAAAATTGTCATCACCTTTTGCTATTATGTTTATTTATTTCATCTATATCTGGTCAAATACTTATAACAGTGCACATAGAACAACTTTAACATTAATTCTATTTTATTAAATAGGGAAACAGCCAAACATAAAGCCAGCATACACAAGATCACTCCTGTTGCCAACTAGCCCTTACGGGTTTTCTAATTAATGATTTTCTCTTATTTAGCCTTAATTGTGGCCTAGCCCGCCCTTTCGGGTTTTCGAAACTAGCGGACTGCTATAATTTTTACCTAGGCCGCCCTTTTGGGTTTTCAACCTAGCGAGCTTCTTTTTTTTAATCATACATAAAATCTCTTCAACCTGTCAATGTTACTGGCTCACTAAACTCGTTCCCATCAATGTCTGATAGCTTCACTGCTCCCTTGTTCATGACTTGTTTCACGACATATGGTCCTTCCCAGCTAGGCCTAAACTTCCCTCTTGGATCAGATATGTTAGGCTTACATTGTTTCAACACCAAATCCCCGACTCTGAGTTTTCTGATCTTAACCCTTTTATTATAGGCTCGAGCTATCTTCTTTTGATACAGTTGATGATGATATAGTGCCTTTAACCTTCTCTCTTCTAGTAAAGCTAACTATGTGTATCTGCTCGCTACCCATTCTATTTCAGGCAGTTTGGCTTCCAAAACTACTCTCACTGACTTGATCTCTATTTCAATTGGCAATACTGCTTCCATCCCGTAAACCAAAGAGAACGGTGTCATTCCAGTAGGTCTTTGCACACTTGTCCTATATCCCCATAAAGCAAAGGGAAGCATCTCTGACCAATCCCTTTAAGTCTTGGTCATCTTGGACAGAATTTGCTTATTTGTCTTGTTTGTTGCTTCTACTACACCATTAGCCTTTGGTCTATAAGGAGAGGACCGGTGATGATGGATTTGGTATTTCGAGAATAAATCCTTAACTGCTCCTTGAAACTGTACCCCATTGTCTGATATCACACTGTGCGGGACCCCATATCTGCAAATGAGGTTCTTTTTAATAAATCTAGCCATTTGACTTGCACCTAGTTTGTTGAAGAATTC
The DNA here is from genome assembly GCA_947685225.1 of Garcia nutans. NCBI lineage: Eukaryota > Viridiplantae > Streptophyta > Magnoliopsida > Malpighiales > Euphorbiaceae > Garcia > Garcia nutans. Next base: position 29,646,063 of record CANTUV010000011.1, on the reverse strand, counting down.
AGCTTTGACCTATTTTGAAAAATAATCTTAATACTACTACAATGAAACGGTGACTGTTTGAGGCTGTCGGATGTATCTCCCCTATAATGTTGATATGCCAAGAAGACATAGAATGCAATTCTTCAGGAGGCATGTGATTTACGTTACCATACATCTGACATTGTTGGCACTTCTTACAAACTCAACACAATCTTTCTCCATGGTTAACCAGTAGTAACCTTGTCGAATAATCTTCTTAACTAGGGCCAAACCACTCATGTGCGGACCGCAACTTCCCGCATGTATCTCTGACATGATACACTCCACTTCAGGCTTTCTTAAACATCTCAAATGCACCCCCATCAGGCCATCTTCGATATAACTCCCAATGGAATGTGATGTATTGCAAAGACCACCGCCTTATGGCTCTTCTTTCTTTCTTTGTTGCCCCCGACGGGTATTCCTTTTCCTCCAAAAATCATCTTATAGTATCGTACCACGCATCATGGTCTGTATCAGTTTCCATGATTGTCTCATATTCATAGTAAGGAGTTGATGAACTGGTCAAAATCAGAGGCTTAAGGAATAAACTGACAGGATTTTCCCATACCAAAGCCAATATGGCTAGGGCATCAGCCATCTGATTTTCTTCTCTTGATAGGTGTATAAACCTACACTCCTTAAAGTTCTTCTTCATCATGATCCGGTAATGGTGGTATGATTTTAATTTTTCCTCTTTCAACTCCCACTCTCCATTTACTTGGGATACTACTAGCAATGAATCACCAAAAACTTCCACCTTATCCACCTTCATAATCATTAGGGTTTTCAAACAAAAAATACAAGCTTCATATTTCACCATATTATTGGTTGCCCTGAATTTCAACTTTTTGGCTAAAGAGATAAGTTTCCCTTCGGGCGATTCTAGTATAACTCCCAAACATGCTCTTTTCCTGTTTACTGCTCCATCAAAATACATTTTCCACCCTTGTACTTCAATTGCCTTTAAATGTTCATCCGGAAATTCCAAGATTACCTCTTCGCTATCTGGTAATGGTTGTTAGGCCAGGAATTATGCCACCACTCTACCTTTGATTGTTTTCCTGGTTACATATTCAATCAACCATTGACTATACTTCCCAATCAAAGAGGGTGTCTCCCTTAAGTACTTCATTGGATCCAACCTAGAAATTGCTTGCACACTATAAGATTGAAAGTAATGCCGCAACTTCTTAGAAGACCAAACCACGGCTATATAGGTCTTTTCAATGATACTATACTTAATTTCATAACGTAGGAGCTTTCTACTCAAATAGTAAACTGCATGCTCAATCCCTGACTCATCTGCTTAGGCTAGCATGGCTCCTATTGACTCTTCTTCTACTGCTAAGTAGAGTAATAGAGGTTTGCCGAGTTTAGGTGGTTTTAAAACAGGTGGATTCAGCAAATACTCTTTTATTCGCTCAAAGGCCTTTCGACACTCTTCATCCATACGACCGGCTGATTCTTTTTAAGTAATTTGAAGATAGGCTCACAGATTGTTATGAGCTTTGCTATAAATCTGCTAATGTATTGTAATTTACCAATGAATCCCCGTACTTCTCTCTCCGTCTTTGGAGCTGGCATATCCCTGATTGCTTTAACTTTGTCAGAATCAATCTCAATGCCATTCGGGCCAATTACATTTCCTAATAATTTACCTGAAGTAACATCGAACACACACTTCTTCGAGTTCAATCTTAGCTTATATTTCAATGCTCTATCAAAGAATAATTCTAAGTTTTGGAAGTGTTGTTCCCTTGTGTCCGATTTCACCATCATATCATCAACATATACTTCAACTTCTTTGTACATCATGTTATGAAATAATGTGGTGGCCATCCTTTGATAGGCTTCTCCAGCATTCTTTAAGCCGAACGGCATCACCCTATAACAAAATATACCCCATGTAGTAATGAAAGCAATTTTGGCTTTATTCTCTTGGGTCATTAACACTTGGTTGTATCCGGAAAATCCATCTACAAATGAGTGTATCACGCTAGAGGCTACACTATCAATGAGGACATCTATATGGGGTAAAGGAAAATCATCTTTAGGGGAAGCCTTGTTCAAATCTCTATAGTCCACAGACCTTTATTCTTCCATCTGTCTTTGGCACAGGTACTATGTTGGCTAGCCAATGTAGATATTCTATCATTTCAAGGAACTTCACTTGTATTTGTTTGGTGACCTCTTCTTTAACCAATGCATCCCACTCAGGTCTTAATTGCCTAAGCTTTTGTTTGACAGGTTTCATATGAGTGTAAGTAGGAATATGATGTTTGGCTATGCCTCGATCTATTCCAGGCATATCCTCATAAGACCAAGCAAACACTTCTTCATATTTTTTTTAATATTTTTTTAGATCTCTCTCTCTCTCCTCAGGTGTAAGGTCGGATGTTATGCTAATGTTTTTAGGATTTTTTATTGTTCCCAAATTTAATGATTGTGTGTTAACAGAATTAATATTAAAGATGCTCATGTAACTGCTATTTGAATGTATGCAACCATCAGGAGAAACATCACACAAGTAAGCAAAATCAGACTTTATTGCATTCATTTTGAAAAAGAAAACATCATCATCCTCATGCAAAGTAGACAAATTAAAATCAAAATCAAAATCATTGTTCTCAAAATCATAAGGCAGGATGTCTTCAAACTTTTCTTCAACCAGGGCAGCAATCTCCTCCAGAGTCTTCTCGGCTTTCAGGACAACTTCCTTCTTCTCTTCCAGATTGGATTCTTTGTTGGCTGACAGGGTGAGCTCTTTCTTCACTTGCTCTACTAGCTCGGCAACATCTGCAAAAATTTCAAAACCCGGGATCAACTTTTCCATGAACATGATTGGCTTGGGCTTTCCTTGGAGTGGTCCCATATCTGGAGCTTTGACAAAGATTTCTTCAAGTGGTGGGAAGTTCATCTTCTCATTTTTCTTTGGCTAGGCATTGTTGGCTTCATCATATCCCAACCCCTTCTTGAAAGTTTGAGTTTTAAAATCTGGAAACTTTGTCAAACCAGCTTTTCCCTTTCCAAGACCAGCTCTGGGAAGGTAGTTCATGCTTTTCATCATATTCAAGACTATGGAGTCCACTACTTCATCATCAGAAATCTTAGCTACTTGGAAACCATTGAGAGGCCTCTCAATCATTAGAGCATTAACAATCTCATTATCTTCAGAAAGGATTAATGATATGAAATGCAAATGTATGCATGCATGCATGTATGCAAAATAAGAAACAAGGACAAATAGGGCGTTCCTTCCAACCTTATAACATCCACACACGAATGGTGAGTCTTTTTTCCTAGGTATATGGTTAACAAAATACCAACATGGGGTACCTTGTTTTTGAATATTTTCCTCAGACGTTTCAACCAATAGTTATATTTTCAAAGATGGAAATCAACTCATAATAATTCCCATTAATTAGGTTTTAATCCATTTATCCAACTAAAGTAGCTTTTATGCTATATTGGATTAAAACTAAATTAAGAGGTTTTTTATAAATAGATTTCTCACTTGAAAAAGTAACTAATGATTCATGCCAAAAACAAGCCCATGATTAATTACTCTTAGTATAAACTAGGCTCACAATTGATTTTTAGTATTTTGTAATTGACCTAAATAATTTGCAAGCTCTTTGTAAGAAAAGGTTGGATGAAAATAATTTTTTTTGTAAGCCCATTGTAAAAAGATTTTAGAAAAAATGGATTTTGGGCTTAGTATTTGGGCCATGTGCAAAAGAACTTTTGATTTCTTTTTTTAGAAAAGTTTTAGGTCCAAAGACCATTTTGAAATATTTTAAAGATAGCGTTGGTCTTTTTGATTTTAAAGAAAAATTTATTTTGAGCTCGCAAATGTATTTGGGTCATATTAGAAAAAGAAAAAACCAAATAAGCCATGATTTAAGACAAGATAAATTAACCATAATCAAACAACATGCATTTGGGGTAAAACATAAGGAAAGTAACTAGGCCAATTACATGAGCTTTAGTCTTTGGGTTAAAAGGCTTAGGTTCCCATAGCAAGTATATACCAAATGGTACGAGGCTATGAGTGGTTATACCATGCTCGATCTCCATACCTTGAGTGAAAGTATGGTATCCCTTACATAAAACAACACGGGTAACACGGGCGTCCTAACTCATGTATACGATGCAATCTAATATGATACAATGGATAATATCATTATAAGAAAGAATAGAATAATATAAAGACCAACGGAATCAACTTCTCTTATCCCCAGTGGAGTCGCCACTGTGAGCGAGGATTTTTGCCCCCACTCCTAGTGGAATGGTTCTTGCGACTTCGGCACTGTTTAGGCTCGGGGCCTTAGAGAACACGGACCTAAGTTTGGAGAAAATGGAGTCGCCACCCGGACGAGCTGAGAAAAAGAAAGGGGTGGATGACTCTATTCCTAAGGAATCCCCAACCCCCTAATGGGTTCGAAATGTTGGGTACGTGTGGGGAAGGTGAGAAATGGCCAGCACCCCCACAACGCCCAGTTCATTGGAATCGGCCTCCTTTACAGGTCTTAATATTATAAAATTATTAAATATAACAATATTATCCATGCAACAATTGAAATAAAGTATTGTTATATTAAAATCAAAATAATGTCCAAACAAAGCAAATAAATGGACATCCATCCGAAGATGGAAACATGTTCTTACATCATCCATGTCTAAGCTAAATAGGACACCCACCAAGAGGTAGAAATATGTCCTTTACATTGGTCTAAAATATAAAAGCAATTTAAATTACATAGAACTTAATTAATGAGGTACCCACAAAGTGGAAACATACCTCTTACAACATTTGGAAATCAAAATAAATCGATAGAAATAAACAACCATTCATAATAAATAAATCATTCATCAAAAATATTAAACATTAATAGAAAGTAAACATCCATCCATGATAAATTAAATAAATTAAGCATTGAACTTAAATAAATCAAAGCATATAATAAACTACATAATCAAATAAGGTAAGTAAAGATAAAAATTGAAGTTTACTATTTCTCTTTTAAAGTTCTTTAATTAATATTTAGGGTTTTGAAATTTATTGGTTTAGGCTACTGTAAGTTTTAAGAGAATTGAAATGGATTAAGGTTTTATAATTTAAGAGATTGATAAGGTTCTTTGATTAACCAAATTAGGGTTTGAGGGATAAATTCATGAAATTAGGGTTTGGATACTTTAAAACATTAGGTTTATGATTATTAGCTACTGGATTATTATTTTTAGGCTTACTATGTTGAATTTTAATATGTAGATTTATAAGGTTTTAAGGTTTCAAGGATTAGTTAGAAAAATTAGGGTTTACGGTTTTTAGGGAATTAGGGTTTAAGAGAACTTAGGGTTTAGTTTTACTAGTGTAGGGTTTACTGTTTTTGGTTTTGAAGTTGAATTAGGGTTTTTAGTGTTTCGGATAATATATTTGGTTTTTAGGATTTGAGAAAACAGTTTATAGTTTTATAAAGTTTTTGGAAATAGGCAAGATGATTTAAGGTTTTTGGAAACAGAAAGTATTTTTTTTAGGGTTTTTGGAAATAGAAGGATCGATTTAGTGTTTCAAGATTTTGGAAAGTTGGAAAGCAGATTAGGGTTTTGGGAATTAATAAAATGATTTAAGGTTTTGGAAAGTTGGAAAGTAGATTAGGGTTTTAAGATTTTGAAGAAATAGATTAAGGTTCTTAGTTTTTAGAAGAAACAGAAAAGTAGTTTTAAGGTTTTTGAAAATAGAGGAGACGATTTAAGGTTCTAAGGTTTAGAAGAAGTAAATTAGGGCTCTAAGGTTTTTAGAATCAAAAGAAACAATTTAATGATTGAAGCTACTGTAATGAAAGAAGATATTAGATATTCAAACCTTCATTTGTTGGTTCCACCAAAAATTGCTTCTTGGATGAACAAGGACAAAGGCAAGATGGCTGCCTTTGATGGATTGATTGCTTGCTTGCTTATTCTCCTCTAAAACGTTTGATCGTTTTCACTGCCAAAACAAATTTTAAAGTCCGATCTCCTTTCAAAAATTCCTCCTTCGATCGTCCTCCTTCGATCCCCCTCTTTTCTGTATCTTTTAGTGTTATTTATAAGAAATTCATATGATTAATTCAATTTGTTTACAAAAACTATCCTTAATTAGGAAAAGAAAACCGAAACCAAATAGAATTTGGTTTTGAAAAAAATTGTGTCGGAAAAATTTCGCTGGCGAAAAAATTGCTGCGGGCTGCTGAGAAGGATTGCGAGCGAAATTGGGGCTCTACGTGGAAAACTGCGGGTGAAACCATTTTGCCCGCGGCGACTAATTTTTTCGTCACTGATTTTTATTTTTATTTTTATTTTTTTGTTTATTATTATTATTATTATTTATTATTATAATAATTTTAAAATTTATAAAAAAAATAGACAAAAAATATATTGGACCGGACTGGGTCAAAAATTAAGGGTCTACAGAGGGTTTCATCCTTTGGCCATTTAATTTAAGGTCTCATTAGTCTTCAAATTTAACAACTCCACAACTCCATATGGGAATACTTGAATAACCTGAAACAACCCACTCCAATGGGACTTCAATTTCCCAAGAAATAACCTCATTCTTGAATTAAACAAGAGAACTTTCATTCCAAGCTCAATGATTATTCTCAGCATCATTTTGTCATGCATTGCTTTAATCTTACTTGTAGATCCTCAAGCTCTTAAAAGCTTCATTTCTAAGCTCATCTAGCTCATAAATTTGCAACATCCTTTGTTCTTTTACCCCATCTAAGTCCATATTGATAGCCTTAATCGTCAAATAGGCCTTGTGTTCCAATTCCACAGGTAAGTGGCATGCCTTGCCAAAGACTAAATAATATGAACTCATCCTTAGGGAAGTATTGAAAGCTGTTCGGTAAGCCCAAAGTGCATCTAGAAGATGGACCACCCAATCCTTCCTCGTCATGCTCACTGTCTTCTCTAAGATCCCCTTGATTTGTTTATTGAAGATCTCAGCTTGGCTAGATGTTTGGGGATAATATGGAGTTGACACTTTGTACCTAATACCCATCTTAGTCGTCAACTTTTCTAACCACTTATTGCAAAAGTGGATTCCTCCATCAATCACTATAGCTTTGGGAGTCCCATACCTGCTCAAAATATACTCCTTCAAGAATTTTGAAACAATGTTTGCATCATTAGTCCTAGTGGTAATAGCCTCCACCCACTTAAAAACATATTCTATAACAAGAAGGATATATTCAAAACAAAAAAATTTGGGAAAGGACCCCATAAAATCTATTCCCAATACATCAAAAATTTCTACCACAACAAAAGTAGAATGAGGCATTTCATTTCTCTTGCTTATATTCCCTACTCTTTGGCATCTATCACATCTAATACAAAAATTATAAGAATCTTTAAAAAGAGTAGGCCAATACAAACTATGTAACGACCCTCCCCAACCAGGTCGGTATCCCAAGGTCGGTTGCCCAGCCCACTGGGTCCGCATGGTCCGCAGGAGGCAAGCGATCGCTACAGTACTGGACAGCCCTCGCGGCCCACCCAGCAGGAATTTGTTTATTTGGCCCCAAGGGGTCGCCTCCCTGGATCGAACCCCTGACCTCCCACTTAAGAGAGCCAGCGAGAACCATCCAGTACCATTTCTGCTACTTCACCTAACCAGACTGCCCCAATTGCCCTGCATCCTGGCAGTAGTTCTGAACTTTGTGAATTCCATAAATCAAATTCAATCAACGTGGTTCCAAATTATTTTTCTAAAATACTAGACTCACTAAACAACAATATATCCAAAATTCAATTGGATATGATTTTTCTACATTATATTAAAAATCCCGAAATATAACTGTCTCAGTTAAGGTACCTGCTGGAACAGGTCTAATAAAAATAATCTTTCTAAACTCATAACCATTCCAAAATCGAATCAACATATTTTTCAGTCATTCTAGACTCATAGAGGCACAACATATCAAATATTCACTTCAAGAACATTTTTCTATAATTAATTAAAAATCATACAAGTCACAGCCTTTACTAATTGTAAAACAGAAAAATATTCACTAAACACAACTCTTACTCTTCCATCACCAACACCAATTTACTTCTCCTTTTCAAATCTATTTCAACTCTTCTCAACAAATTACAAACATACTTAATCATACTATTACTAAACATAACTCAATCCAAACACAACTTCAAAAAGAATCAAGGTAAACAAGAGAAAACTTACCAAGATGATAAAATTCCTTGAAATCCAACTTAGCTACTTGAAATCTCTCTCAACTTTGGAGCTTAAAATCATCAAAACCTTTCTTTGTTCTTTTGTTTTTCTTTGCCAATGAAGGAGCCGGCCAACACAAGGAGAAGAAGAAGAAATGATGAAGAAAACACAAAGTCCACATGCATTAAATACTCATCCAAAAGAAAATTACTATAATGCCCTCATCCATTTAACTAAACTTTTGTCACATATATACCCATATAGGTAATTTCACAAATCACAAATAAAATATCTTCTTCCCTTGACCAAGCCCTTTGACCAACTTATATGTTATATATATCACCATATACACTACATATACACTTCTCTCTACACAATGCATTCCTTCCAACTACACACATATACATTATTTTCTCAACTTCTATTATCCTCCAAATAAATCATACACAATTACCACTTATCAATCACACATACAATTCACTAATAACAATATTATCACAACTTCTAGGCACACTTAGGGATATTACAATTCTCTCCCCCTTAAATAATTTCGTCCTCGAAATTATCCATGCCATAACAATTCATTCTTAACAAAAATACTATCTTCACTTCCACCTGAAGTTAAATATATGCTTAAATTATTATGTCATCCAATCATATAACTTCAATTCCTTATTTTAGAATCAACAATCTCCTCTAAATTCCATAATTCATCGTTCTATATGTTTATATACCTTCTTATTTCCTTGATCAAACATTCAAAATACTCATTACATCTCCTATTAACATTTTTAATCAGGAATCAAATCATTTTATAGTACACTTATACTTCATCCAATCTTTATATTCAATATATTTTGTTCCTTCACCCCTATGTAATTACTTTCTTAACTTTAGCCTCAACAATTATTGGTTTGAATCTTAGCATTAATTATCACGTCATTACAATCACTGTCTAAATAGACATTTATCAACCCTCAATGGATAACAAGGTCCTTATTTTCCACAATTGGAGTTACCTCTTTAGCATGCTTTTCTCTTAACTTATATTTTAATACATTGCCTTTCAATTTATTTTATAAATAACCAATCTTCTCCCTTATTATCATAATTTATAATTACTATAATTCCATACATTCCTATCCATTCTTACTTTAATATTTTACATCATATACATTGTCACGTAATTAATTACATTCTTAATACAACTATACATATTAAATCTCAATAATACTTCATAATCTTAGTCCAATTCAGATCAATTGATCTATCTGTCACAATATATCCATTTTCCAATCTTGTTCAATTCCATCCAACGATTAATTTATATAACTTATCATGAAATTGCACCATATTCATATATGTATATATGATCTAATTCAATTAGGGCAAACTTATATACAATTTCTTGATCTTTTCCAATCCATATTCAATCAAATTATTGTGATAACAAATCACTTCAAATCATATTAGTATAGTTCCCACCAAATCTTATAATAACTATTTAACTATGCTTCTTAAACAAAATTTTCAATCTCACCAATTTGTACTACAGTCATATTGTCTCAGTCCCAAATTTATGGATACTAAAATTAACCGGCTACACATACTAACCAAATCATATAGCCATAGGAGATGAATGGTCACACACCTGTAACTCATAAATCAATACTGTTTCTCGATTATTCTGTATCCAAACTTTTTAATTACACTATTTAGTTGTATCACAAGAATTATATATCCATTCTCCACACTTTTACTACACCAAGAGTTAACACATTTCAACTCCATCTCCATAAATTTTCTCTTGAACATACGATTATCATTAGTCTAACTCACATCAACAATATTATCTATAACATCTTTATACACAACATTTAATCATATACAATTTCCATTTATTACTCCACTTCTAATTTATCTCTTGTAACACTTTTCATACAGTATACTTTCCTTTTTATTATATACTTATACATATAGAATTTCTACAAACAAAATCCTTAATCCAGGAAACATTATATGATAGTTTAACTCAGTTATTATCATAACAATTTCATCTTCTAGTGTTACTTGAGTCCTTTCTCACTCTCCATTTCATCCCATAATCTAACTCTACATAGGTTAAAACCTATTCTCTCATAGATCCACTGATACATGCCCTATTATTCTCCACACCACTAAACAAATAATTATATCACATTCACATACTTAGGTCACATTCACAATATGACTTGCTTTCCACATTTCTTACATTTTCATTTACATTCATATCGAAAAGCTCATTCCACATTTTCCATACATGTATACACATAGTCATACAATTATATATAATTCCTCTTTTACATATCTTTAACACAATTTAACATTTATTACTTTTCCTTAATCAACATCATTCTTACCCCTTTTTGACATAACTTAAATTATTTATCAACTCAACACATATATATTTCCTAACTACAATAATACTTCACAAATTCTTAGTCACCTTACTAAGGTGACATCTCTCTCACCTTTATTTTGAAATGCATTTAATATATCATCTTTATATCCGTTTGTTTACCATTCAACGTATATATATATTTTACTCATATATTTATACATATGTACATTACACCTAATAATATACACATTGAGCCTAATAGCTCCTATACACTTAATTATATGCTCTGATTTTTATTTTCCTTTTTCATACATTCACTACAAATTTAGTGTTTATCACTTTCTTTTGAATACTATTATTCTCATTCTTCCAATATGATAAAAAGTATTTAATCACACTACAAATATATATTCTGACTATAATAACACTTCACATCCATCTTGGTCACATTCCCAATGTGACATCTCTTTACTTTCATCTTTTAAAAAAAAACATTTAATATACTTCCATATCTTTTTTTTTTCAATAAAATGACTTAAAATAGCTCCTTTTCATTTGCTTATCTATTTCTCTTTTTACTTCAAAACAAATTCTCATACCATCAATCACATTACTTAATTCATAATACTTTCATGTGCAATATTAATCATTTCACCTGGCTCAGGTATTGAATATACATTAAATCATCAATATCCAATCAATCTTTATCAGTTTCTAGTAGAACTTTAACTTTTCAACTTACTACTTCGCTTAAACTTTAAATTTACCAAACTCATCTTTTCTTAAAATCAACTTTAAAAACATCTCGGATATATATATATATATCATAAAGCAATATCAACACATATTTCTTCCCCAATTATTAAGCTCATTTCGAAAAATCTCAAATATCACATATTATTACCATTACCATGAGCTTTCACAATATCCAAGCATCTCACATTTCTAACCTTAAATTCACAATGTTTACATTAAAATAACCATACCAATTTATATTCTTACATAACCAATATCATCTCTTTTTCCTTTAAATAATACCTTGACTTTATATATATACCCCAAACTTTAAATAATCATACCTTGTCTTTACTAATCAACTCATTCAATATTATTTTCCTTTTCATTTCTTTATGCTTCAACACATTTAACACTTCACTTACTGTATGTATACTAGGTATATGTATAGTATTTAAATGAGTATAATGAATGATATGAATTTATATAAGTCTAATTGATAATTAAAAAAATAGCAGAAATGGTACTGGATGGTTCTCGCTGGCTCTCTTAAGTGGGAGGTCAGGGGTTCGATCCAGGGAGGCGACTTAATTCTAAGGAATTAAGCCAAATAAACAAATCCTGCTGGGTGGGCCGCGAGGGCTATCCAGTACTGTAGCGATCGCTTGCCTCCTGCGGACCATGCGGACCCAGTGGGCTGGGCAACCGACCTTGGGATACCGACCTGGTTGGGGAGGGTCGTTACAAACTACTTTGAAGAATCTTCTTAGCGGTCTTCTTACCTCCAAAATGTCCTCCATAATACATATTGTGGCAAAATTGTAGCACTTGCAATTGCTCTTATTCTAACACACATTCTCTAATGATCTCATCCCTATAAATTTTAAACAAATATGGCTCATCCCAAAAATAATACTTACAAGAATATAGAAACCTCTTCTTTGTTTGAAAATTCAAATCCTTCATCAAGACACCATAAGAAAGATAGTTAGCAATATCTGCATACCATGGTACTTTTGTTATGGCAAACAAGTGCTCATTATGAAATCTTTCAAAAGCATTTTCAAGAGAAGTATGTGCATCTTCATCATTAGAGGGTAACCTAGAAAGATGGCCAGCCACTAAATTTTCACTACCTTTCCTATTCTTGATTTCCACATCAAACTCTTATAACATTAAAATCCACCTAATGAGCCTAGGCTTAGCTTGTGGTTTAGTCAACAAGTATTTCAAGGCCGTATGACCTAAAAATATAATGACTTTGGAACATATCAAATAAGATCTAAATTTATCAAAGTGTAAATACCACAGCTAACATCTTTCTTTCAGTGGTTGTAGAATTTACTTGTAAATCATTCAAAGATAAACTTGCATAATAAATTATATACAAGAGTTTATTTACCCTTTGGCATAACACAACCCTGATAGCATAATTTGAAGCATCGCACATTAATCTCAAAATGTAAATCCTAATTAGGAGCAACAATCACAGGGGCAAAAGTTAATTTTTCTTTTAAAATGTTAAATGCTTCTAAGCACTTATCATAAAAAAATATAAATGGAACATCTTTTCCAAGCAAATTACACAAAGCAAGTGAAATTTTTGAAAAATCTTTTATGAACCACCTATAAAATCTAGCATGTCCCAAAAAAAAAAAAACTCTTAATCCCCTTAACAGATGTGGGAGGTGGCAAATTAGCAATCAAAGCAATTTTAGCCTTATCCACTGTAACACCCCCCACATCCAATACACGCATACTACAAACCCCACAATGTAATATACGTGCACTGAACATAGGGATGCTACGGATTTTATTAACATTCAAAACATTTTAAATAATACCATAATCTTTCTCATATACATTACAGAAAATAAGTCATTAACTTATAATATAAAACAAATAGATATATATATATATAGAATATACATTTACTTAATACGCAGCGGAATATAGAAAATATTTACATATATACATATATTCACACTATAAACAATATTTACAAAATATGAAAAAGTTATACATGATTGGCAAATCTTCTCTGATCTTTAAGTCCCAAAATCAACTCTTCAGCGTCTACTCTCACTCGGTCTCGAAGAGCTCTCGAGTTCAACTCTATCACCTGCGCGATTAAACACTATCGCGCTAAGCCAAGGGCTTAGTAAGATAATTCATGCTAATGTTATGCTTAAGTGCAATGCAATGTAAATTCTCAATCCATATTATACATGTAACATCATATATGCAAAGCTAACAACATATCTTTACATTTCATAACCCAACATATATAGACATATCACATTTCAACATCCTTTCATATACCTCATTAGTTATTCATTTAACCATTCATGAACAACACTAAACAAAGACAAGCATGGGCCCAAAACACACTAATATGCCATTCAATTTTCAGAGTTAATGTTTTGGTTTTGTTATCACATTTATCAATATCATATACCCAACTAGGCTTCAAGGATTAGGTTCAACCAAGCTTCAAGGGGAGCAAAGCATGCTAAGCTTCAACCCAACTTGGCTTCAAGAACCAACCCAACCTAGCTTCAAGGGTTGTAACATCTCAATTAGGCTTCAAGGACTAGACCCAACCAAGCTTCAAGGGGAATAAAACATGTTAAACTTCAACCCAACTTGGCTTCAAGGATCAAGCCCAACCTAACTTCAAGAGATTGTTACTCATATTAGGCATGCCACCAACAACAAACTCTGAAAATGGAATAACACATTAGCCACACAATTCATTTATTATTTAGCTATCATTTCCATTCTCAACTCTCATTAACATTTAGGCAAACATGCCTTATTTCATTCAATTGCACCATCATAGCCAATCACAATGGCTTTGCATCACATTTCACATCTCAATTCATATTATGCATATAGCATCATTGATATAGCATTTCAAAATACATTATCCATATCACACATTATCATTTACAAGATTCACAATACATATAACATACCATTGTTCATAGCTTTAGGATCTTACACATGCATTTGTTTATGTCATTCATTGATTTAAGTGTGTTTAAAGTGTTTAGGTTTAGATTTAGGTACACAATTACCTTTGAAGAACCAAAACAATGCAAAAAGAACAAAGAATCAAAACCTTATCTAACACATTTGAGGGACACGGGCAGCACACTTGAGGGACACGGCCAAGCTTGTGGCCGTGTCTCTCAACCACAATTTGACAGTAGGCAACACGGGCAAGGGACACGGCCAAGCTTGTGACCGTGTCTCTCAACCAAAAATCACAGTAGCTAACACGGCTAGGGGACACAGCCGTGTCTCTCAAAAACCAATCCAACACGCCCAAAATCCCTTGGCTTGGCCGTGTCTCCCATGAATTAAAACCCTAACATGCACAACTTTCCTCCAATTGCACTCCAACTCATCATACACAATATAGCATGGTTCAAATGAATGGAAACAATGTTCTAAACACAAATTCATTACAAGAATCACTTCACAAAACATTCATAATACATTTAAACACAAACCATCTCAAAACCCTAAAACCAATATCCTTCTCCATCTTCCAAAATCAACATCCTTCACTTCCAACAACAACACCTATTTAAATTCTTAACTTAAAACCAAATTTACACTTGAATACACAACATAACCACTTCCCATCATCAATTCAACAAACCCTAATGAATTTCCAATACTACTTCAAAAGAATAAAAGAAATCAAAGGAAAGATCTTACCTTAGTTAAAAACTTCTTGAATCAACACTTGATCACTTAATCTTCCTTCAATTTGAGCTCAACACATCAAGATCCTCTCTTCACCTCTTGCTTTCCTTTGTCTATGGAGGAGCCGGCCACTACAACCAAGAAAAAGAGAAAATGATGAAGAAACAAAGTCAATCCTTCTTTAAATCTCCACCATGAGTTTCAATTCAAGTAATTACCAAAACACCCTTATCCATATAACTAACCTCTTGTCTCTTATAAGCCCATTATAGTAATTTCACATATCCCATAAAAATATCTCTCTTCCATTGACTCTCCCTTTGACTTATGTATATGTTATATATATCATCATATAAACAACATATACACTTTTCTCTAAACCCTCTTTCTTTCCCAAAACACATATACATAAGCATTCTCTTACCAATTCCTTTTCTTATCACCTAACATATACATTCAATCACATTTTAAACCAACAACAACAACAACAACATAATCAACTTCTAGGGCATACATGAGGATATTACAATTCTCCCCCTCTAAAAAGAAATTTCGTCCTCGAAATTACCTGATATCAAGTCTGAAACAACTGAGGATACTGATCTCGCATGGTTTGTTCATTTTCCCAAGTTGCTTCTTCTTTTGCATGATTTCTCCATAGAAATTTCACCAATGGCACACTCTTGTTTCTCAACTTTTTCACATCACGTGCCAAGATAGCAACTGGTTCCTCTTCAAATGTCAGATCAGGACTCACTTCGATAGATTCAATCGGCAACACATGAGATGGATCCGATCTGTATCTCCTCAACATAGAAACATGGAATACATTATGGATACGATCCAACTCAGGTGGCAAAGCAAGCCGATAAGCAACTGGCCCAACTCTCTCTAAAACTTCATACGGTCCAATGAATCGAGGACTCAATTTCCCTTTCCGACCGAACCTCAAAATCTTCTTCCAAGGAGATACTTTCAAAAATACCTTATCTCCCACATAATACTCAATGTCTCTCCTTTTCAGATCTGCATAAGATTTCTGTCGGTCTGAAGCTGCTTTCAACCTGCCTCGAATCAATTTCACTTTCTCTTCAGTTTCTTTAATCAAATCAGGCCCAATTAACTTACCTTCCCCAAGTTCACTCCAACAAAGAGGTGTCCTACACCGTCTGCCATACAATGCTTCGAATGGTGCCATACCAATGCTGGATTGATGACTATTGTTATAAGCAAACTCCACAAGCGGTAGAAATCTGTCCCAACTTCCAGAGAAATCGATGACACAGCTTCTCAACATATCCTCGATAATCTGTATCACCCTCTCTGACTGTTCATCCGTCTGTGGATGAAAAGCAGTGCTGAAATGTAATCGAGAACCCAAAGCACCATGCAAACTCTTCCAAAATCTTGAAGTAAACCTAGGATCTCGATCAGACACTAAAGAAATTGGAACACCATGCAACTTTACAATCTTATGGATATACAGCTCAGCTAACCTCTCCAAAGAGTAATCCATCCGAACCGGAAGGAAATGAGCTGTCTTAGTCAACCTATCAACAATCACCCATATGGCATCATGTTTCCTTTGTGTCAATGGCAAACCAGACACAAAATCCATTGTCACTCTTTCCCACTTCCATTCAGGCACTGACAACGGTTGAAGTAACCCAGTTGGAATTTGATGCTCTGCTTTTACCTTCTGACATGTGAGACATCTGGATACAAACTCCGCTATGTCTCTCTTCATACCGGACCACCAGTTATGCTGTCTCAAATCATGATACATCTTTGTATTGCCCGGATGCATAGCAAACACTGACTGATGTGCTTCTTCCAAAATGATCCTTTTCAAATTAACATTATCAGGTACACACAATCTGTTCTTAAACCAGAGACTCCCATCATTTCTCACAATAAAATCTTGACTCTTTCCACTCTGG
This sequence comes from Garcia nutans, assembly GCA_947685225.1. Lineage (NCBI taxonomy): Eukaryota > Viridiplantae > Streptophyta > Magnoliopsida > Malpighiales > Euphorbiaceae > Garcia > Garcia nutans. The sequence continues at coordinate 29,629,055 of CANTUV010000011.1, read as the reverse complement.
CAATCTGAAACAATCTTTCGAATCTTCTCATCAGCCAACTGAGCCTCTTTAATCTGATCCAATAAAACTGGTTTTAAATGCAACTGTGCCAACAATGCACCATCCTCACAAGATACAAAACTGGCATGCAATGCTCTCAACTCAACAAGCAATAAGAGTGAATAAACAGCTAAACCAGCTAAAGACTTCCGACTCAAGGCATCAGCAACAACATTTGCTTTACCTGGATGATAATCAATCAAACAGTCGTAGTCTTTAATCAATTCCAACCATCTCCTCTGTCGAAGATTAAGCTCTTTCTGGACACCCAAATATTTCAAACTTTTATGATCAGTGTAGATGAAACATTTCTCCCCAAACAAATAGTGTCGCCAAATCTTCAATGCAAACACAATTGCTGCTAACTCTAAATCATGGGTCGGATAATTAAGCTCATGCGGTTTCAACTGTCTAGAAGCATAAGCTATAACTTTACCTTCTTGCATCAGCACACACCCCAAACCACTATGTGAAGCATCACTGTAGATCACAGATGGTTTGCCTTCCACAGGTAAAGTAAGAACAGGCGCTTGAGTCAACATTTCTCTCAACCGCTCAAAGCTAGCTTGACACTGATCTGTCCACACAAATCTAATTCCCTTTCGAAGCAATCTGGTGAGTGGAGTAGCTATCAAAGAAAACCCTTTCACAAACCGTCGGTAATAGCCTGCCAAACCCAGAAAACTTCTAACTTCAGTCACTGACTTTGGTGGACTCCAATTCAAAATAGCTTCAACTTTACTCGGATCAACTCTAATACCTTCTGCTGAAACTATATGACCCAGAAAAGTAACTTGATCAACCCAAAACTCACACTTCGACAGTTTAGCAAACAATTGCTTCTCTCTCAAAATCTGCAACACAATCCGCAGATGCTTGTCATGTTCCTCTTTATTCCGCGAATACACCAGAATATCATCAATAAACACTACCACAAACTGATCCAAGTAGGGTCTAAACACCCTATTCATCAAGTCCATAAAAACAGCAGGTGCATTCGTCAAACCAAAAGGCATAACTAGAAACTCATAATGCCCATATCTGGTCCGAAAAGCAGTCTTAGGAACATCTTCAGATCTAACTCTCAGCTGATGGTACCCTGATCTCAAATCAATTTTAGAAAACACAGCTGCACCCTTCAACTGATCAAAGAGATCATTGATTCTAGGCAAAGGATATTTATTTTTAATAGTCACCTTGTTCAATTGCCTATAATCGATACACAACCTCATAGTACCATCTTTCTTCTTCACAAATAGGACAGGAGCTCCCCACGGAGAAACACTGGGGCGAATAAATCCTTTATCCAACAACTCCTGTAATTGCACTTTCAACTCCCTCAATTCAGCAGGTGCCATTCTGTAAGGAGTAATAGAGATAGGAGTGGTACCAGGCAACAATTCAATACCAAACTCTACCTCTCTCTCAGGAGGTAACCCTGGCAACTCCTTTGGAAACACATCTGGGAACTCTGCAACTGTGGCAATACTATCAATAGGAGAACCTCTTACTCTAGTATCTACCACATGAGCAAGATAAGCTTCACACCCCTTTCTAATCAATCTCCTAGCTGCAACAGCTGAAACAAATAAGGAGGCTAGCTGTTCCTGCTCATTAGATACTATCACCTCTCTACCATCAGCAGTTCTCAAAGAAACAATTTTCCTTTTACAGTCTACCACAGCTCCATGTCTAGATAGCCAATCCATGCCTAGAATCACATCATATTCCTTAAATGGCATCTCAATCAAATCTCCAAGGAACTCCTCACCCTGCACCACTACTACACTATCTCGGTGCACCTTGCTAACAATCACACTATGCCCTAAAGGATTTGTCACCAACACATCAAATCCTAGGGATTCAGCATGCATATCAGACACAGGCAAAACGGATGCACTAATATAAGAATGGGTGGATCCGGGATCAATCAAAGCAAGTACTGAAGTATCAAATAAAGGAAAAGTACCAGCTATGACTGCCGAAGTATCTGGCTGCCTCTGCATAACATATACCCTCTGGGAAGACCCAACCTCCTCTGGTCTACTCTCTCTGGATGTAGAACCTCCTCTAGCACTGAACCCAGATCTGCCTCCCCGGCTGCTACCTCTGCCTGCTCGACCTCCCCTCACACTAGATCGAGAAGCTGCAGTATCAACTGACATCTGTTCTTGCCTCTCAGGACAATCTCTAACAAAGTGATTAGGTGATCCACATCTGAAACAAACCCCTGCTACACCAGTCTTCCAGCAAGGACCACCATGTGGCCTACCACAATGAATGCAGATGGGTGGAGTGGATCTCTGAGTCATCGGGGTCGGAGCACTCGCCACTGAAGCTGCAGGTCTAAATCTCTGCCTCTGAAACTGCACTGACCTACCAGCTGACCTCTGACTCCTACTGACTCAAGGAACAAAACTTCCTTTACCTCTCTTCGCAGAAGAAGATCCTACCTCCAACTGGGGCCTCCTAACCCTAATCTCTTCCTCTGAAGCAGCTGCAATAACTTGAGCTCGCTCTACACTTCGAGCTGCTGCCACTAGCTGGGAGAAATCGTGATATCGAAATCCAGCCACTAAGCACATGATAGAGGGCCTCAATCCCTCCTCAAATATCCTGCATCTATCTATCTCATCAGCTATAATGCCCCCAGCATAATGGCTCAATCTAATAAACTCAACTTCATATTCAGTTACAGTCCTGCTGTCTTGTTTCAAGCTCAAGAACTCCATCTTCTTCATGTCTTTGTACTCCCTAGGAGTATACTTCAATTCAAATTCTCTCAGAAAATATGCATATGACAAGGTTGGTGGATCATCCATAGAATGGGGCACTGTCCTCCACCAGTCGTATGCATCCTTCTGTAGTAATGATCTGGCATAATCAAAATTTTCCTCTGGGGTGGCTTGCAACTGAATAAAGATCCTCTGTACTTTATCAAGCCATTGCTCCGCTACAGCTGGATCAACAGTGCCTAAGAAATCCTCCGCTCCATACTTTCTTAGTTTATCATAGTGCCTCACTGATACCACAGGCTGAGGGGCTGGTGGTGGTTGCACTGGTGCTTGCCTCAAAGCCTCTACCACATGCCTAAGCCAAGCTGGCGGAACCTCCTCACCAACTGGTCTCCCCGACACCGAAGCAGGTGCCTCCTCAGCACTATCAACTCTAGCTCTATCCTCCGGAGCTACACTCTCCTCACTACCCTCAACTGACTGACGCAAATGAGGATACATCACATCCTATTTCTGCAAACACAGCAGAATACATCTTATTAAAGATCAGAGACTGCCAATCCCAAACATGTATGTTATTCAAAAGTTCACTTTTTAAGTAAAAATATTCTTTTTCTTATACGTGACCTAGGTTGAGAATCTCAAACCTAGGCTCTGATACCAAAACAATTGTAACACCCCCACATCCAATACACGCATACTACAAACCCCACAATGTAATATACGTGCACTGAACATAGGGATGCTACGGATTTTATTAACATTCAAAACATTTTAAATAATACCATAATCTTTCTCATATACATTACAGAAAATAAGTCATTAACTTATAATATAAAACAAATAGATATATATATATATAGAATATACATTTACTTAATACGCAGCGGAATATAGAAAATATTTACATATATACATATATTCACACTATAAACAATATTTACAAAATATGAAAAAGTTATACATGATTGGCAAATCTTCTCTGATCTTTAAGTCCCAAAATCAACTCTTCAGCGTCTACTCTCACTCGGTCTCGAAGAGCTCTCGAGTTCAACTCTATCACCTGCGCGATTAAACACTATCGCGCTAAGCCAAGGGCTTAGTAAGATAATTCATGCTAATGTTATGCTTAAGTGCAATGCAATGTAAATTCTCAATCCATATTATACATGTAACATCATATATGCAAAGCTAACAACATATCTTTACATTTCATAACCCAACATATATAGACATATCACATTTCAACATCCTTTCATATACCTCATTAGTTATTCATTTAACCATTCATGAACAACACTAAACAAAGACAAGCATGGGCCCAAAACACACTAATATTCCATTCAATTTTCAGAGTTAATGTTTTGGTTTTGTTATCACATTTATCAATATCATATACCCAACTAGGCTTCAAGGATTAGGTTCAACCAAGCTTCAAGGGGAGCAAAGCATGCTAAGCTTCAACCCAACTTGGCTTCAAGAACCAACCCAACCTAGCTTCAAGGGTTGTAACATCTCAATTAGGCTTCAAGGACTAGACCCAACCAAGCTTCAAGGGGAGTAAAACATGTTAAACTTCAACCCAACTTGGCTTCAAGGATCAAGCCCAACCTAACTTCAAGAGATTGTTACTCATATTAGGCATGCCACCAACAACAAACTCTGAAAATGGAATAACACATTAGCCACACAATTCATTTATTATTTAGCTATCATTTCCATTCTCAACTCTCATTAACATTTAGGCAAACATGCCTTATTTCATTCAATTGCACCATCATAGCCAATCACAATGGCTTTGCATCACATTTCACATCTCAATTCATATTATGCATATAGCATCATTGATATAGCATTTCAAAATACATTATCCATATCACACATTATCATTTACAAGATTCACAATACATATAACATACCATTGTTCATAGCTTTAGGATCTTACACATGCATTTGTTTATGTCATTCATTGATTTAAGTGTGTTTAAAGTGTTTAGGTTTAGATTTAGGTACACAATTACCTTTGAAGAACCAAAACAATGCAAAAAGAACAAAGAATCAAAACCTTATCTAACACATTTGAGGGACACGGGCAGCACACTTGAGGGACACGGCCAAGCTTGTGGCCGTGTCTCTCAACCACAATTTAACAGTAGGCAACACGGGCAAGGGACACGGCCAAGCTTGTGACCGTGTCTCTCAACCAAAAATCACAGTAGCTAACACGGCTAGGGGACACGGTCGTGTCTCTCAAAAACCAATCCAACACGCCCAAATTCCCTTGGCTTGGCCGTGTCTCCCATGAATTAAAACCCTAACATGAACAACTTTCCTCCAATTGCACTCCAACTCATCATACACAATATAGCATGGTTCAAATGAATGGAAACAATGTTCTAAACACAAATTCATCACAAGAATCACTTCACAAAACATTCATAATACATTTAAACACAAACCATCTCAAAACCCTAAAACCAATATCCTTCTCCATCTTCCAAAATCAACATCCTTCACTTCCAACAACAACACCTATTTAAATTCTTAACTTAAAACCAAATTTACACTTGAATACACAACATAACCACTTCCCATCATCAATTCAACAAACCCTAATGAATTTCCAATACTACTTCAAAAGAATAAAAGAAATCAAAGGAAAGATCTTACCTTAGTTAAAAACTTCTTGAATCAACACTTGATCACTTAATCTTCCTTCAATTTGAGCTCAACACATCAAGATCCTCTCTTCACCTCTTGCTTTCCTTTGTCTATGGAGGAGCCGGCCACTACAACCAAGAAAAAGAGAAAATGATGAAGAAACAAAGTCAATCCTTCTTTAAATCTCCACCATGAGTTTCAATTCAAGTAATTACCAAAACACCCTTATCCATATAACTAACCTCTTGTCTCTTATAAGCCCATTATAGTAATTTCACATATCCCATAAAAATATCTCTCTTCCATTGACTCTCCCTTTGACTTATGTATATGTTATATATATCATCATATAAACAACATATACACTTTTCTCTAAACCCTCTTTCTTTCCCAAAACACATATACATAAGCATTCTCTTACCAATTCCTTTTCTTATCACCTAACATATACATTCAATCACATTTTAAACCAACAACAACAACAACAACATAATCAACTTCTAGGGCATACATGAGGATATTACATCCACCTCAATGCCCTTATGAGATACAACATGTCCTAAAATTATATTACGATCTACTATAAAATGACTCTTATGCTTGAAAGATGTATTGAATGCAATTTAACTCACAATAGTCAGTTTATGCATACAATCATCAAAGGAAGTGCCAAAAATAGAAAAAAATCATCCATAAATACCTCAATGAACATGTCCACTATATCAGATAAAATGGACAACATACACCTCTGAAAAGTATCTAGTGCATTGCAAAGCCCAAATGGCTTCCTTCGAGAAGCGAATGTCTCAAAAGGACAAGTGAAGGTTGTCTTGGTTGGTCCTCTGGAGCTATAGGGAGTTGTTAATAACCTAAAAGACCATCAATAAAATAATAGAAAGCATGCCCAGATAATCTATCTAGCATTTGGTCAATGAATGGCAAGAGAAAATGGTCTTTCATGGTCACACGATTTAGCTTTCTATAGTCTATACACATTCTTCACCCAGTTTGTGTCCGTATTGGTACCAACTCTCATTTCTCATTTTAGACCACAATTAAGCCCATTTTCTTTGGTACCACATGCACAGGGCTAACCCACTCACTATCAGTTATAAAATAGATCACCCCCTCATCAAGGGGTTTAAGAACCTTCTTCTTCACTACCTCACTCATGTTTGGATTGAATCTTCTTTGGGCCTCTGTCACTAGTTTAGCTCCTTCTTCTAAAATTATTCTATGCATACACATGGAAGGACTAATACCCTTAATGTCACTCAATCCCCAACTAATGACTTCTTAAGTCTCTTTAGTACTCTCACAACTTTTTCCTCTTCATTACTACTGAGAGTCGAAGAAATGATCACTGGTTATGTTTTGTTCTCCCTAAGAAAAGCATATTTCAAATGTTTTGGGAGATCCTTAAGTTCAACCAATTTTGTTTGAATCTCCTCTTCCTCTATCTTAACACCAGCAAGTCCCCTCTCATCAAACTCACCATCTAGAATTAACTTGCACTCCTTCATTTCTACGTCAGAAATTTCAACCTCTTCTCTCAAGTTTGTCATCACTACTTTCCTACAAGAAAACATCTCCAACAAGAAGATCAGTACAGTCAATAAAAGGATAATTTTCATAAACAGCAGTAGTGGGAAAAGGGGGAATCTCGTTGGACTGATTGACAAGCCAGAAATGTTACCATACAGCAAACGCTAGATTTTCTTTAGCAAGAAAGGCCATAGAATGCGTTTATGTTAAAAATTGAAAATACCATAGTTTTTCCTAAAACAGTCATGGTTAGTTTTCCATTTTTAACATCTATCAAAGTGTTAGTTGTAGCCATAAAAAGTCTTCCTAACAAAATTATGTGTTCAACATCCTAGGAATCTCTTCCTCCATATCAAGGACTGTGAAGGCCATAGGTACTATTAATCCCTCAACCTAAACTAGGACATCTTCTATAATTCTCTTAAGGAATCTAAGAGTTTGGTCCGCCAATTGCAAAATCATCTTGGCTGATTTTAAGTTCCCTAAGCTCTAACTGCAAATAAATCTAGTAAGGTATCAAATTTATACTAGCTTCCAAGTCACACATGCCAATTATTTCTTTCTCATTCCCCATAAATATGTTAATTACAAAACATCTAGGGTCATTTGGTTTAGGAGGTAACTTATATTGCAAAATAACATTTCCTACCTTTGAAACCATCACCTTTTCATTTGGCTCATACCTTCTGTTATTGGTATTTAATTCTTTAAAAAATTTGGCATAAGCTGGTATGTTCTTAATCACCTCAAGTAAGGGAAGATTTATACTTACCTTGAAGAGCATGTCATAGGTTTCAGAAACTTGCTTATCCTGCTTCTCACTTTTCAACCTATTTGGGAAAGGAATTGGTGGCTTGTAAAGATTGGAAGACTTATGCAGCCTTGGTGAAGTCAATGCCTCCATGTTCTCCTCCTCCTTTGATTGATTTGGTTGTTCTAGGTTGGCTTGCATCTCCTTACCATTCTCTTCTTGGTTAGTACCTACATCCAAAGAATCGCTAACTTTGTTATCTATTACCTTTCCACTCTTTAAAACTGTAATTGTCTTGGCTTGCTCTGGTTGGCTTGGAAATTTCCCTTTTTTTAGTGTGCTTGAAGCTGGTTTGCCAATTGCCAAACTTGAGTTGCCACCTTCTTTAATGATGCCTCTAAAGAATCAAACCTCTTGTTGTTCACCTCTTGATTTTATGTGCTAATTTTAATGAAAGCATTCAAATTATCTTTCAATGTGGGTTTCTTCAACTGATCTTGATTTGAAGATTATTCTTGAAAGTGAGGACCTCTTTGATAAGGCTGAAAGAATTGTTGAGCTGGAATTTGCTGCTGATTTTTCCAAGAAATGTTTGGGTAGCTTCTCCAACCTGGATTATAAGAGTTAGAATATGGATCATTTCTTCTCCTTTGTTGGAAACCCTCTAAGGCATTCACTTGCTATTGCCCCTCTTGATATTGCTCAAAGCTTGCAGAACATATATTTCACTATGCCCCGTAATGCCATATACTGCACGTATTTCTTGGCTTGGCATAGGTAGATTTCCTCTTGCATTTAGCATCTTAACTTGTCTTGTCAATTCTACTATCTTCCTTGCCATTTTAGAATTTTATTTCACGTCGTAAGCTCCTTTATGCCTTTCTCCTATGCTCTTATGTTGTGAATTTGCTCCTAGCATCTCAAACAACCTTATAGTTTCAACAGTTGTTCTCTCACCCATCGCACCTTCTGCTATTATCTACTGTATTCTGACTTTGTTGTATGAGCCCATCATAAAAGAATTGGTTAAGCAGCTGTTGTGGATAATGATGATGGGGGCAATGGAAGAACAATGACTTGAAGCGATCCCACACCTCATGAAATGGTTCACCGTCCATTTGAGTGAATGTTGCAATATTTTTTTGAAGCTCCTTTGTCTTCTGATGTGAATAAAACTTGCTCATGAACTTATTATAAACTTTAGTCCATGTAGTTAATGAATTTTCTGGTAGGGTCATCAACCATGCCTTGGCTTTGCCCTTCAAAGTGCAAGAAAAACACTACATCTTAAGCTCATCCTCTGTCAACCCTTGCAATGGGAATGTGTGCAAAGTTGAATAAAATTCACGAATAAAATTAAGAGGGTCTTCATTTGGCATTCCATGAAAAGAGGGCGGCATGCTATAATGACTGTTCTTTAGTTCATAGTTTGCTCAACCGTATGCACGATATTGTTATCCCAATAATTGGTCGTCCAAACTCTTTCATGGGTTGTTCTTTTGCTTTGCCATCTCTGCTTCTGTTTCTTCTTTGAATTGATCTTCAATGTCTTCCTCTTCTTGTTTCGAAGGATCTATTCCCATAACTATAGGAAATCTATGAATGTTGTCTATAAATGGAACAAGTTCGTTTCCTTGGAACCTATGTCCATGTATAAAATACATGGGCAATTAAAAAAGAAACAATTAAACAATTAAATAAAAGAATCAAATTATTACTTAAACAACCTTCCCTGGCAACGACACCAAAAACTTGTTTCACTTTACTTAATACTACTAAAAAGTAACTCTTGCAAGTATATTAGGTTGTTATAGTAATGGTTGAATTCCCCAAGGTCGTCTCTCAAGGACGTTTATTTGCAATAATTTGATTAAAATGAAAGAATTAAAGAATAAGTTTGTAGTGTTGAAATACTAAAAGAAGTTTAAAATTAAAAATAAAATAAAATGAATAGTGGTTTGCACAAAATCAATGTAACACTTTTAAAAGTGTACCTAGGATTTATAGATCAATTTAATCAAAGTATAATTCTCAAATTATCCATTAATACAATCTTGCTATTTAACTCCTTCATTAATTTTGATTAGTAGTTATCAATTCATTAGTTCTCACATTCATAAATTAATAATTACCAATTATTTGGATTGCAAATTAAGTGAACCATATAACTTAAATTTCTAATTCATACTTAGGACAGTTGAATGCAGAGTTCTAATATTAAGTTTCACCTCTCGATCATTCACTCAATATCTAGAGACTAATAGGCCAATATATTAACCTAACATTCATTACAATGCAATCAACTTAAAACAATGCATATTAATGGAAATTATTGAATTAAATCATATAACTAAATCTACTGCAAACCCTAGGCATAAGCAATTTAGCTCATCATCAAAATAAGTTAAAAACTCAACTCAATAGAATTCAAATCACAAATCTTCATTGAAATATTGATGTACATAAACAATAAAATCTAGAAATGAATTAATTGATAGAATAGAAAAACCCTTACGATGATGACTGGAGTTGCTCTTCTATTGTTCTTTCTCTAACTCCACTTGAGTCTGATGAAGAACTCTAAAAACCTTCCCAAAAGTGTTGCAAAGAATTCTTATGCACCCCAGAATGAATGAAATCCTAACCTCTATAGCCCTTCTTATGCCGTTCTTTTTTTCTTTTAACTTTTAGATTAACCCTATTTTTGCTCCACTCAATTTGGTTTTGTATTTGACCTAAACACTTTTAAAAATCAAAAACATTCTTTTACTTATTAGGTGCAACATGGACAAGGCCTCATTCGTCCTGGCCATTTCTCTCAGCCTCCTTCTTGGACACGACCAAGACTTGTGACCATGGCCTTCTCTACCTTGATCTCACTCTTGTTCTCCTTGAATGGAAAATGGCCAGGCTTCGTTTATCTCGGTCGTGTTTCTTGAACTTTACTTTGGACACAGCTAAGCTTCCAAACCATGTCTGGTACTTCTTGTAATCACACATGATTTTTCTCTCTTGGGATGGAACACGGTCAGGCTTTATTCATCCTGGCCAGGACATGGGATATGGTCAGTGACATAGCCAGAACAATAGAATGTGTCCAACTCTACCTTGAAACTTTGCGCATTATTTTTCTTGCAATTGAGAGACATGGCCATGGCTTGATTAGCTTGGCCATATTATATATTTCTCCTGAAATTTGCTTCTAATAATGGACTTAGCACATTTTAACACCTCTTTTCTCATGAATCCCTTTGCTTCAACCTAAAACATAAAACCTAATAGCAAACTTGAAAAAATTACTCAGAAAAAACTAAAAAAAATAAGCGAAAACCATCATAAAAATTACATATAAAATGATTATAACATGCTTTTGAATGTTTGGTCACTATTAGTAATGATGCTTGGCTTTGGCATAGAAGATTAGAACATACTAATATGGATCAATTATAATGTCTAAGCAAAGAAGAACTTGTAAATGAACTCCCCAAAATGAAATTTAATAAAGATAAAATATGTGAACTTTGTCAATTTGGAAAACAACATAATAATTCTTTCAAAATAAAGAATATTTTAAGTACCTCTAGACCTCTAGAATTAATACATTTAGACTTGTTTGGACCAAATAGAGTTGCTAGTCTAGGAGGTAAATTGTATGCAATTTGTACTTATTGATGACTACTCTAGGTTTACTTGGGCTAATTTCTTATGTAATATCCCAATGTATGCCTTAGAAGTTTTGAATATTGTTGTTGTTTTAAATTGGATTGAATGTATATGTGTTATGGGAAAGGAAAGAGTGTATAGAGAGAGGTGTATATGTTGTTTATATGATAATATATATAACATATATGCAAGTCAAAAGAGTGGTCAAGGGAAGAAGATATTTATTTGGTTTTTTTGTAAACTTACTAAAAGAGGGCAAGTGCTTTAAAGGAAATCAAAACAAATTGTATAAGGGTGTTTAGGTAATTGACTTTTTAGAAATGCTTGGTGGAGGTTTAAAGAGATGACAAATTTGACTTTGCTTCTTTATTTTCTTTTCTTCTTCCTTGGTGGCCGGACCTCCCAAAGACAAGAGAGAAAGAGGAGAGTTTTGAGTTCTTAAATCAAATTCAAAGGAGAATCAAGTGATCAAGTTGGTGATTCAAGAAGTTTCATTACTTTGGTAAGTCCTCTTTTGATTTCTTTGCTTAATTGAAGTTGTGTTGTGAGTTGATAGAGTATGTAAGAGTGTGTTGTTTGATTGTGATATGTTTAAGAGTGTTTGATTAAATTGATTATGGATTTTTAAGATGGATTGAAGAAAAGAGTGAGTTGGTTGGAAGTGATGGTGTTATATTTGTGTTTAGGGTTTGAGATGATGTTGTGATTTGTGTTTGTTATAGATGTGGAGTTGTTTAGGTGTTTTTGTAAGTTTAAGATAGTTTTTGGGTATGTTTTGTTAAGTTTGTTTGAAGAGGATGTTGGTGAAAAGAAGTGTTTTGATGGGTGTTTTGTGGTTTTGGCCGGAATCTTAGTTTTTGGCCTGACACGCCCGAGAGCACGTCCAGAGTTTTAGGCGTGTCAATTGTGTTGGAGGCAGTAGGTTTGACACGACCAGTAACACGCCCGTGTTATTGAGCGTGTCATAGCTACTGTGAGAGTGGAGAGTTTACACGGCCATGAGCACGCTCACGTTGTTGGACGTGTTGATATTTTTCAGAGAGGCAGAATGTATTACACGCCCAGTGACACGCCCGTGGTTCTGAGCGTGTAAAAGCTTCTGTGTTGTGGAGTTAGGGAACGGTCAGAGACACGCCCGTGTGGTTGAGCGTGTCATGTTTAGGGTTTGCCCTAGTTAACTCTTAATTTGATTATCTCATGTGTATCCCTAAGCAAGTGTATGTTATTATTTTTGGATTAGGTCTTGAAGAAAGTGATTTATCATTGATCTAAGAAGTAAAAGAATCTTGGAAAGGAAGTGTTTAGAGTTGTATGAATTGTTATTGAGGTAAGTACAAACCTTGCATTGTTGCATACATTCACTTGATATGACATTATTGTTATATATGAATGATGTTATGTTTTGCACATTGTGAATCTTGTGAAATGTACTATATGTATAATGTGAAATGAGATAATTGAGACATGTATGCATATATGATTATGTTCAATGTAATTGATTATGAATATGTGAAAGATGATGTATTATATTGTGAATTGGGACATGATGATTTAAATGTGATGAGAAGCCATTGTGAGTGGCTATGGTTATACAAATGAAAGTGTTGAGGCATGATTACCTATTTGATATTGAGATACAAATTGAGAAAGAGAATAATGATATAATTGTATGTTTAATATGTTATTCAGTTTCAGAGTTCCGGATTTGGGTGGCATGCCTATGGAATTATGAATAGTAACAGTCTTGCCGGGTTGAGGATCTCTTCAATTTGAGTTGAATTGAGGTCCAAGAGACTGGGTCTGTTACATTATGAGAATTGTGATTATGAGATATATGATTGGTAACAGTCTTGCCGGGTTGAGGATCTCCTCCATTTGTTGAGTTGATGGTCCAAGAGACTGGGTCTGTTACACTATCCATGGATAGAGACATATATATATGTTGCCTACGGGCTTGATTATTGTGATTATGAACCAAAGCAGTAACTCTGAATTCTGAATATCATATTAAACACTTGTTGGGCCCATATGTAACACCCCCACATCCAATGCACACACACTACAACTACAACCATGTAGCATAAGTGCACCAAACATAGGGATGCTACGGTTTTCTTCAACATTCAAAACATTTAAATAGATACAATACTATTATCATTATATAATATAGAAAAGTAGATCATTTACTTTTAAAATAAAACACATTAGATATATATATACATACATATAGTTATTTCACAGCGGAAGTCATAAAATATTTACATATTTGAAAACACTTAATTCCATATTTACAAATATACAAATATGTACATTTAATCAATACTTTACAAAATATAAAAAGAGTTATACATGATTGGCAAATCTCCTTTGATCTTTAAGTCTCCAAAATCAACTCTTCAATGTCTACCCTCACTCGGTCTCGAAGAGCTCTCGGGTTCGATTCTAACAGTTCTATCACCTGCGCGATTAAACACTATCGCGCTAAGCCAAGGGCTTAGTAAAATAATCATGCTAATGATATGACTTCGTGCAATGCAATGTCATTTCTCAAACCATAATATATATGTAACATCATATATGCAAAATTAACAATATACTTTCACATTACATATCACATTTTATTATCTTTTCATATACCTCATTAGTATTCATTTAATCATCAATACAAAGCAAAACAAACATCATTCATGACTCACATTAACCATAGACAAGCATGGGCCCAAGACACACTAATATGCCATTCAATTTTTAGAGTTAATGTTTTGGTTCTATCATCACATTTATCAATATCAATATCATAGACCCAACTAGGCTTCAAGGATTAAGTTCAACCAAGCTTCAAAGGGAGCAAAGCATGCTAAGCTTCTACCCAACTTGGCTTCAAGAACTAACCCAACCTAGCTTCAAGGGTGGTAACATCTCAATTAGGCTTCAAGGATTCAATCCAACCTAACTTCAAGAGATTGTTACTATCATTAGGCATGCCACCAATAACATACTCTGAAAATGGAATAACACATTAGCCACACAATTCATTTACATATCAATTATCATTTCCATTCTCAATTCTCATCAACATTTAGGCAAACATGCCTTCATTCTCTCAATATTATCATCATATAGCATCATTCATCATAGCCAAACACAATGGCATTGTCTCATATCATATCTTATTTGAATTATTATTTCATCTTTGATACAACATTTCAAGGTACATTACTCATAAAGTACAATACCTTTCACAATGCATAACATAACCTTGTTTAAATCTCAACAATGCAATTAGGGCAAAGAACAACTTATATGATTCATAGCTTTAGGATCTTCCATATGAATTTGATTAGTTCATTCATTGATTCAAGTGTGTTTAAAGTGTTTTAGGGTTAGGTTTAAGAACCAACCCACCTTTGAAGAACCAAAACAATGCAAAAAGAACAAAGAAACAAAACCCTAACCAACTCATTTGATGGACACGGGCATCACACATGAGGGACACGGCCAAGCTTGTGGCCGTGTCTCTCAATTCAACTTTGGCAGTAGCAAACACGGCTTAGGGACACGGCCGTGTCTCTTCAACCAAAACTCACAGTAGCTCACACGGCTTGGGAACACGGCTGTGTCACCCAAAAATTAATCCAACACGTCCAAAATCATATGACTTGGCCGTGTCTCACATGGCCTTTGGCCGTGTCTCCCAAAACCAAAACCCTAATTCTAACCAACTCTCTTCCAAATGCATTAAAACTCAATATACATCATACCACATGCTTCAAATGAACATCATCAATGTTCTAAATACATATCCATTACAATAATCACTTTAAAACACCTTAATATCACAATTAAACAAACACCATCTCAAAACCCTAACTCAAACTCTACTCTTGATTTTCCACTATCAATCTTCACTTATTTTTCCATAATCACAACCAAACCAACACAACCTCCAATTTTTAACTTACAATCAACTCTAACACTTATAAACACACATCAACACACTAAATCATCATCTCAACAATTCTCAATACACCTTAACCACAATTTCCAAATTAATAAAAGAAAACAAGAAATTACTTACCTAAAGTGAAGAAATTCCACAAATCTTCAACTTGATTCTTCAATTCTCCCTTCAATCTTGATCTTACTATCAAGAACACTTCTCCTTCCCTTTTGCTAATGGAGAGCCGGCCACTACCATCAAGAGGAAGAGAAAATGATCAAGAATCACAAAGTCAAACTTCATTAAATACCCATCCAAAGGAAAATTACTATAATGCCCTCATACATATCTTAATTCTCTTTGTTATCTCTTGCCCATTTTGGTAATTTCACATGCCCTAAAAAAATATCTCCTCTTGCCTTGACCAACTCTTTTGACCAATGTATATGTTATATATATCACAATATACACAACATATAAACTTGTCTCTAAACCCTAAATTCTTTCCCAAAACACTTATACTTTTCTTTTCTCAATTTAAACCAACAATACAACAACAACAACAACATGCAAAACTTCTAGGGCATAAATGAGGATATTACAATTCTCCCCCTCTAAAAAGAAATTTCGTCCTCGAAATTACCTGAAATCAATTCTGAAACAATTGAGGATATTGCTCTCGCATAGTCTGCTCACTTTCCCATGTTGCTTCTTCTTTTGCATGATTCTTCCAAAGAATCTTCACCAATGGTACTCTCTTGTTCCTCAATTCTTTCACTTCCCGTGCCAAGATAGCAACTGGTTCCTCTTCAAATGACAAGTCTGGGCTCACTTCAATAGATTCAAATGGCAACACATGAGATGGATCTGACCTGTACCTCCTCAACATAGAAACATGAAACACATTATGAATACGATCCAACTCAGGTGGCAAAGCAAGCCGATAAGCCACTGGCCCAACTCTTTCCAACACTTCATACGGTCCAATGAAACGAGGACTTAATTTCCCTTTCCGACCGAACCTCAAAATTTTCTTCCAAGGAGATACCTTCAAAAATACCTTATCCCCAACATCAAACTGAATGTCTCTCCTCTTCAGATCTGCATAGGACTTCTGTCGGTCCGAAGCTGCTTTCAATCTGCCTCGAATCAACTTCACTTTCTCTTCAGTTTCTTGAATCAAATCAGGCCCAATCAACTTGCTATCACCAAGTTCACTCCAACAAAGAGGTGTTCTGCACCGTCTGCCATACAATGCCTCGAATGGGGCCATTCCGATGCTGGATTGGTGACTGTTGTTGTAAGCAAACTCCACAAGAGGTAAGAATCTATCCCAACTTCCAGTGAAATCAATGACACAGCTTCTCAACATATCCTCAATGATCTGTATCACCCTCTCAGACTGTCCATCCGTCTGTGGATGAAAAGCAGTACTGAAATGCAGTCGAGAACCCAAAGCACCATGCAAACTCTTCCAAAATCTTGAAGTAAACCTGGGATCTCGATCAGACACCAAAGAAGTTGGAACACCATGCAATCTCACAATCTCATGGATGTACAGCTCAGCCAACCTCTCCAAAGAATAATCCATCCGAACGGGGAGGAAATGAGCTGTCTTAGTCAATCTATCCACAATCACCCATATGGCATCATGTTTCTTTTGTGTCAATGGCAAACCAGACACAAAGTCCATGGTCACTCTTTCCCACTTCCATTCTGGCACTGACAACGGTTGAAGCAACCCAGTGGGAACTTGATGCTCTGCTTTAACCTTCTGACAAGTGAGACATTTCGATACAAACTCAGCAACGTCTCTCTTCAACCCAATCCACCAGTAATGCTGTCTCAAATCATGATACATCTTCGTATTACCCGGATGCATAGCAAATAAAGACTGATGAGCTTCCTCTAAAATGATCCTCTTCAAGCCAGCATTATCGGGTACACATAATCTGTTCTTGAACCATAGGCTCCCATCATCCTTCACAACAAAATCTCTAGTCTTTCCACTCTCACAATCTAAAACAATCTTCTAAATCTTCTTATCAGCTAACTGAGCCTCTTTGATCTGATCCAACAAAACAGGCTTCAATTGTAACTGTGCCAATAATGCACCATCATCACAAGGTACAAAACTGGCACGCAATGCTCTCAACTCAACAAGCAACGAGAGCGAGTAAACTGTTAAACCAGCTAAAGACTTCCGACTTAAGGCATCAGCAACCACATTTGCTTTACCTGGATGATAATCTATCAAACAGTCGTAGTCTTTAATCAATTCCAACCATCTCCTCTGCCGAAGGTTGAGCTCTTTCTGAACACCCAAATACTTCAAACTCTTGTGATCAGTGTAAATGAAACATTTCTCCCCAAACAGATAATGGCGCCAAATCTTTAATGCAAAAACAATGGCAGCCAACTCCAAATCATGGGTAGGATAGTTAAGCTCATGCGGTTTCAACTGTCGAGATGCATAAGCTATAACTTTCCCTTCCTGCATCAATACACACCCCAAACCTCTATGTGAAGCATCACTGTAGATCACATAGGGTTGGCCTTCTACAGGTAAAGTGAGAACAGGCGCTTGAGTCAACAAATCTCTCAACTGTTCAAAGCTAGCCTGACACTGATCTGTCCACAAAAACCTCACTCCCTTACGAAGCAATCTGGTGAGTGGAGTAGCTATCAAAGAAAATCCTTTCACAAACCGCCGGTAATAGCCTGCCAAACCCAGAAAACTTCTAACCTCTGTCACAGACTTGGGTGGACTCCAAATCAAAATGGCTTCAACTTTACTCGGATCAACTCTAATGCCTTCTGCTGAAACAATATGTCCGAGAAAAGCTACCTGATCCAACCAGAACTCACACTTCGACAATTTGGCAAATAGTTGCTTCTCTCTCAAAATCTGCAACACAATCCGCAGATGCAAATCATGTTCCTCTTCATTCCTCGAATACACCAGAATATCATCGATGAAGACCACT
This sequence comes from Garcia nutans, assembly GCA_947685225.1. Lineage (NCBI taxonomy): Eukaryota > Viridiplantae > Streptophyta > Magnoliopsida > Malpighiales > Euphorbiaceae > Garcia > Garcia nutans. Next base: position 29,610,734 of record CANTUV010000011.1, on the reverse strand, counting down.
ACAAACTGATCCAAATAGGGCCTAAACACCCTATTCATCAAATCCATAAAAGCTGCAGGTGCATTCGTCAGACCAAAAGGCATAACTAAAAATTCATAATGCCCATACCTGGTCCGAAATGCAGTCTTCGGAACATCTTCAGCTCTGACTCTCAGCTGATGGTACCCCGATCTCAGATCAATCTTAGAGAATACTGACGCTCCCTTCAACTGATCAAAGAGATCATCGATTCTAGGCAAAGGATACTTATTTTTAATGGTCACCTTGTTCAATTGCCTATAGTCGATGCACAACCTCATAGTACCATCCTTCTTCTTTACAAAGAGCACAGGAGCTCCCCAAGGAGAAACACTGGGGCGAATGAATCCTTTATCCAACAGCTCCTGTAATTGCACTTTCAACTCCCTCAATTCTGCTGGTGCCATTCTGTAAGGAGTAATGGAGATAGGAGTGGTACCCGGCAACAATTCAATACCAAACTCCACCTCTCTCCCATCACCGGTTCTCAAAGAAACAATTTTCTTTTTACAATCCACCACAGCTCCATGTCGAGATAGCCAATCCATGCCTAAAATCACATCATATTCCTTAAATGGCATCTCAATCAAATCTCCAAGGAACTCCTCACCCTGCACCCTCACTGCACTATCCCGATGCACTTTACTCACAATCACACTATGCCCTAACGGATTTGTCACCAAAACATCAAATCCTAGGGACTCAGCATGCACATCAAACACAGGCAATACAGATGCACTAATATAAGAATGGGTGGAACCCGGATCAATCAAAGCAAGTACTGCAGTATCAAATAAAGAAAAAGTACCAGCTATGACCGCCGATGCATCCGGCTGTCTCTGCATAACATACATCCTCTGGGAAGAACCAACCTCCTCCAGTCTAGTCTCCCTGGATGCAGCACCACCTCTAGAACTGAACCCTGCTCTACCACCTCGGCTGGCACCTCTGCCTCCCCTCACACTGGCTCGAGAAGCGGCAGAATCAACTGACATCTGCCTCTGCCTCTCAGGGCAATCTCTCACAAAGTGATCCGGTGACCCACACCTGAAACATACCCCAGCAACACCAGCTTTCCAACATGGACCACCATGGGGCCTCCCACAATGGATGCAAATAGGTAAGGTGGATCTCTGAACCATAGGGGTCGGAGCACTTGCCACTGAAGCTGCAGGTCTATATCTTTGCCTCTGGAACTGCACTGATTTACCTGCTGGTCTCTGGCTCCTACTACTCCGAGGAACAAAGCTTCCTCTACCCCTCTTCACTGAAGAAGACCCTGCCTCAAACTGGGGCCTTCTCACCCTAACCTCATCCTCTGAAGCAGCTGCAATCACTTGAGCCCTTTCTACATCTCGAGCTGCTGCCACTAGCTGGGAGAAATCGTGATATCTAGACCCGGCCACTAAGCACATGATAGAGGGTCTCAATCCCTCCTGAAACCTCCGGCATCTATCTATCTCATCAGCAATAATGCCACCAGCGTAATGACTCAATCTAATAAACTCAACCTCATATTCAGTTACAGTCTTGCTATCTTGCTTCAAGCTCAAGAACTCCATCTTCTTCATATCCTTATACTCCCTTGGAGTATACTTCAACTCAAATTCTCTCAAGAAATCAGTGTAAGACAGTGTTGGAGGATCATCCATAGAATGGGGCACCGTCTTCCACCAATCGTAGGCATCCTTCTGTAGCAAAGATCTTGCATAGTCAAACTTTTCTTCTGAGGTGGCTTGCAACTGAACAAATACTCTCTGAACTCTGTCAAGCCACTGTTCTGCCACAGCTGGATCAACTGTGCCTAAGAAATCCTCCGCTCCATATTTCCTCAGTTTATCATAATGCCTTACTGGTACTGAAGGCTGAGGGGGTGGTGGCACTGGTTGTACTGGCGCTTGCCTGAAAGTCTCCATCATATGCACAAACCAAGCTGGTGGAACCTCCTCACCAGTTGGTCTCCCCGACACCGAAGCAGGTGCCTCCCCAACACTAACAACCCTAGCTCCCTCATCAGGAGCAACACTCTCCTCACTGCCCTCAACTGACTGTCTCAAATGAGAATCCATCAACACCTAATACTGCAAACACAACAGGACACACCTTATTAAAGATCAAAGATTGCCAATCCCAAACATGTATTTTCTTTCAAAAACTCACTTTTTAATTCAAAATATTCTTTTTATAACATATTACCTAGGTTGAGAATCTCAAACCTAGGCTCTGATACCAAAACAATTGTAACACCCCCACATCCAATGCACACACACTACAACTACAATCATGTAGCATAAGTGCACCAAACATAGGGATGCTACGGTTTTCTTCAACATTCAAAACATTTAAATAGATACAATACTATTATCATTATATAATATAGAAAAGTAGATCATTTACTTTTAAAATAAAACACATTAGATATATATATACATACATATAGTTATTTCACAGCGGAAGTCATAAAATATTTACATATTTGAAAACACTTAATTCCATATTTACAAATATACAAATATGTACATTTAATCAATACTTTACAAAATATAAAAAGAGTTATACATGATTGGCAAATCTCCTTTGATCTTTAAGTCTCCAAAATCAACTCTTCAATGTCTACCCTCACTCGGTCTCGAAGAGCTCTCGGGTTCGATTCTAACAGTTCTATCACCTGCGCGATTAAACACTATCGCGCTAAGCCAAGGGCTTAGTAAAATAATCATGCTAATGATATGACTTCGTGCAATGCAATGTCATTTCTCAAACCATAATATATATGTAACATCATATATGCAAAATTAACAATATACTTTCACATTACATATCACATTTTATTATCTTTTCATATACCTCATTAGTATTCATTTAATCATCAATACAAAGAAAAACAAACATCATTCATGACTCACATTAACCATAGACAAGCATGGGCCCAAGACACACTAATATGCCATTCAATTTTCAGAGTTAATGTTTTGGTTCTATCATCACATTTATCAATATCAATATCATAGACCCAACTAGGCTTCAAGGATTAAGTTCAACCAAGCTTCAAAGGGAGCAAAGCATGCTAAGCTTCTACCCAACTTGGCTTCAAGAACTAACCCAACCTAGCTTCAAGGGTGGTAACATCTCAATTAGGCTTCAAGGATTCAATCCAACCTAACTTCAAGAGATTGTTACTATCATTAGGCATGCCACCAATAACATACTCTGAAAATGGAATAACACATTAGCCACACAATTCATTTACATATCAATTATCATTTCCATTCTCAATTCTCATCAACATTTAGGCAAACATGCCTTCATTCTCTCAATATTATCATCATATAGCATCATTCATCATAGCCAAACACAATGGCATTGTCTCATATCATATCTTATTTGAATTATTATTTCATCTTTGATACAACATTTCAAGGTACATTACTCATAAAGTACAATACCTTTCACAATGCATAACATAACCTTGTTTAAATCTCAACAATGCAATTAGGGCAAAGAACAACTTATATGATTCATAGCTTTAGGATCTTCCATATGAATTTGATTAGTTCATTCATTGATTCAAGTGTGTTTAAAGTGTTTTAGGGTTAGGTTTAAGAACCAACCCACCTTTGAAGAACCAAAACAATGCAAAAAGAACAAAGAAACAAAACCCTAACCAACTCATTTGATGGACACGGGCATCACACATGAGGGACACGGCCAAGCTTGTGGCCGTGTCTCTCAATTCAACTTTGGCAGTAGCAAACACGGCTTAGGGACACGGCCGTGTCTCTTCAACCAAAACTCACAGTAGCTCACACGGCTTGGGAACACGGCTGTGTCACCCAAAAATTAATCCAACACGTCCAAAATCATATGACTTGGCCGTGTCTCACATGGCCTTTGGCCGTGTCTCCCAAAACCAAAACCCTAATTCTAACCAACTCTCTTCCAAATGCATTAAAACTCAATATACATCATACCACATGCTTCAAATGAACATCATCAATGTTCTAAATACATATCCATTACAATAATCACTTTAAAACACCTTAATATCACAATTAAACAAACACCATCTCAAAACCCTAACTCAAACTCTACTCTTGATTTTCCACTATCAATCTTCACTTATTTTTCCATAATCACAACCAAACCAACACAACCTCCAATTTTTAACTTACAATCAACTCTAACACTTATAAACACACATCAACACACTAAATCATCATCTCAACAATTCTCAATACACCTTAACCACAATTTCCAAATTAATAAAAGAAAACAAGAAATTACTTACCTAAAGTGAAGAAATTCCACAAATCTTCAACTTGATTCTTCAATTCTCCCTTCAATCTTGATCTTACTATCAAGAACACTTCTCCTTCCCTTTTGCTAATGGAGAGCCGGCCACTACCATCAAGAGGAAGAGAAAATGATCAAGAATCACAAAGTCAAACTTCATTAAATACCCATCCAAAGGAAAATTACTATAATGCCCTCATACATATCTTAATTCTCTTTGTTATCTCTTGCCCATTTTGGTAATTTCACATGCCCTAAAAAAATATCTCCTCTTGCCTTGACCAACTCTTTTGACCAATGTATATGTTATATATATCACAATATACACAACATATAAACTTGTCTCTAAACCCTAAATTCTTTCCCAAAACACTTATACTTTTCTTTTCTCAATTTAAACCAACAATACAACAACAACAACAACAACAACAACAACATGCAAAACTTCTAGGGCATAAATGAGGATATTACACCATAGGTGTCTATGTTATGTTGATGTTATGAATGATGTTGTAATATGATGAAATAATGTAATACTCATGAAATATTGTATATTGAGTATGACTTTATTGTTTGATTGTATATCATTGTTATTGATTAAGCATAATAACATTATGGTTTGTACTACTGAGTTGTTGGCTCAGCACGATTATGATTCATCACGCAGGTGGTAGAGGTGATAGAGTTGAGACAGAGAATTCCTCTAGACCTAGTTGAGGTTGTTTTGATTGTGAAGAGTTGGATTAAAGCTTAAAGATCAGAGAGTCAAGCTGCCAATCATGTATATATTTTATATTTTGTAATTATGGAGGTTTAATGTATTCATATTTGTAAGTTTTGGATGTAACTTCCGTTGCGTAATAAACAAATGTTTTTATCTACTGTGTCTTATGATTTTCATTTCTCTTTATTTGGTATTTCTTAAATTTTTAGTTTTACTTTAAATATGATTTGTGTATTTGTAAAGTGTGTCATTTCTATATCCAGTATACGTATAATACGATCGTATAAGCATACTTTGTACGTATACGGGATATAGGGGTGTTACATCTTAGCTCAAAAGAATAAAGCTTTTAACAATTTTCAAATGTTTACAAAAAGCGTTCAAAATGAAAAAGGCTATATGATCACATTCATTAGAAGTGATCATGACAAAGAATTTAAAAATGAGAACTTTGAAAATTTTTGCAATGAAGTTGGTATTTCACATAATTTTCAGCTCCTATAACGCCACAACAAAATGGTATGGTTGAAAGAAAAATGGAATATTGGTAGAAATGGCTAGAACAATGCTCAATGAGTATAATTTACCTTCTTACTATTGGATGGAAGCCGTTAATACCATATATTACATTTCAAATCAAGTTTTCAAAAGACTTTTAATGAATAAAACATGTTATGAGCTATGGAATTGAAGAAAATCCAAAATTTCATATCTTAAGTATTTGGATGCAAATGCTTCATATTAAATACTAAGGACAACCTTGGAAAATTTTCATCCAAATTGGATAAAGGTATGTTCTTAGGGTATTCATCTTCTAGTAATGTATATAGAGTATTTAATAAGAGAACTCTAGTAGTTGAAGAATCAATACATATTATCTTTGATGAATCCTCTAAGCTTGATCATGGGAAAGGTAGTATTCTTGATAATTTTGTAGGTACATTTGAAGAGTTTGAGATAAACAGTTTTTCAAAGGAAAACAATGATGAACTAGAATAAATAGTAGAACAAGAAGAGAAACCAAGATAGAAGAGACTCAAAAACTACTTAAAGAATGATAATATAAGAAGGATTATCCTGAAGAACTTGTCATTGGTGATACTTCAAAGGGAGTAACTACTAAATCAAAACTTAAGCATTTAGATCCTAATGTTGCTTTTGTTTCTCAGATTGAGCTAATGACTATTGAGGAGACTCTTAGTGATAAATGTTGGGTGATTGCAATGCAAGATGAACTCAACCAATTTGAAAGAAACAAAGTGTGACAACTTGTTCTTAGACCTAAGAATCATCCAATTATTGGTTGCAAATGGGTGTATAGGAATAAACTAAATGAAGATGGTATCATCACTAGAAATAAAGCTAGATTGATAGCCAAATGCTATAACTAATAGGAAGGCATTAATTATGATGAGACATTTGCCCCATTGCTAGATTAGAAACAATTAGAATTTTACTTGCATTTGCATATTATATGAATTTCAAACTCTTTCAAATGGATGTCAAAAGTGTATTTTTAAATGGATTCATTAATGAAGAAATTTATGTTGAACAATCTACTGATTTTGAGGACTATAAACTTCTCAATCATGTTTTTAAATTAACTAAGGCACTATATGGATTGAAACAAACTCTAAGAGCATGATAAAATAGACTGAGTATATATTTGTTGGAAAAAAACATTACAAAAGGAAAAAGTTGATACCGCACTATTTGTTAAAAAGAAAGAATATAATATTTTAATTGTATAGATTTATGTTGATGACATTATATTTGGTGCTACTAATGAATTTTGATGCTAAGAATTTGCTTCTTGTATAACTAGAAAATTTAAAATGGGCATGATGTGTGAACTTAAATTCTTTCTTGGTCTACAAATTAAACAGTGAAAGAACGATATTTTCATCAGCCAATCCAAATATAGAAAGAAACTTCTCAAAAAGTTTGGCAAGAATGGTTACAAGGCTAGTAAGACTGATATGAGTACATCCTTGAAGTTAGACCAAGATGAACATGATAAGAAAGTTGATAAAAAGAAGTATCGATATATTATCATATCCTTACTTTACTTAACTGCTTCTAGATCTGATATAATGTATAATGTACGTTTGTGTACTAGATTTCAATCATGTCCTAAAGAATCTCATTTGAATGCTATTAAAAGAATTTTAAAATACTTAAGTGGAACAATTCATTTAGGAATTTAGTATCCTAGAAATACATCATTTGACATTTTAGGATTTTCGGATACTGATTTTGCCGGTAGCCTATTAAATAGAAATAGTACAACCGATACATATCATTTTTTTAGTGATTGCATAGTTTCTCGGTTTATAAAAAATAAATATCGATTGCTCTATCTACCGCGGAAGCCGAATATGTTGCGGATTACTTTTGTTGCACTCAAGTTCTTTAGATAAAACAATAATTGCTAGATTATTGTAAAGTGTTTAATCATTTTCCTATAAAATGTGACAACACTAGTATCATTAATCTATCAAAGAATCTCATTCAAACATTTTAGATCCAAACATATAGACATAAGACAATTTCTTAAAAGATAATGTTCAAAGTTAAAATATGGTGCTAAAATTTATCGATATTCAAAATCAAATCAACTTGCGGATATTTTTACAAAAATCACTAAATGATGAAAGATTAAACTTCATGAAGCGTAATATTAGTATGATTAATGTATCAATAACATTCTACAATCAATATGTTTTGTCAAAAATTGGTACTTGTTCAAGAAACCATATACTTAAATAATAAAAACTATCAATTTTGATCATAACTTTGTTACGGAAACAAATAACAGCATTATAAGAAAAGCAAATGTATAACTATCAAAACATTAAGAGTAAAAATGCACAAATAAAATTTAATATATATTTTTAAATAGTAAAAGTATTTAAAATAAAAAAAATACATCTAAAATTTTAAATTTTAAAATATATTAAAAAATATATAAAATTAAAATGGATGCCCAACACTTCTCACCTCTCATTTAGTCATTGTACTCATCTAGATCTGAAATAGTAAAAAGCCAGTTTAATTTTTCTCTGGGTAAATCTACAGTCGAATTTAGTTTATAAAATTTGATAAAATAGCTTTTTCTTACGTTTCCATTTAAAAATAATAATAATAAAGTGCTTAAAATAACACTTTTAAGTTACAAGAAACTTGCCATTTTGAGGATTCTAGCCTTCCAGCTTGGGTTTTCACACCACAACAATCCCAAATACACTCTCACAAAATATTCTCACAATCACTCAGTTTTTTAGCTACAGAGGTTTGGTATGCACACACCAGCTTCTGGATTTTGTTGTTCCTTCCATATCCTCCCAGTAACTCTAAGCTTCAGTTCTTTCCTATCCCCTCCAGAAAAGAAAAGTGCCATATTTCGTTGAATAATTAGACCATCATGACTATCTCTCACCTTCCTGTGACTATCTCGGATGCTTCGCGGCGTACCCTCCCAAATGAGTTTCCTACCATTTGCCCCAACTTCAAGGCTGTAGCTATAATTACGAGCCTCAATCTCATCACCCATGAATCGAAGGAATGCCATGTAAACGGAGGCCATGCCAAGCTGGAAAGCTTCAAAGTGAAGGCAGAAATATTGACCATAACAATGGAAAACCTGACAAAAGTACAAGCAAGTCATCACCCTTCAAAAATTGTGAAATATGAAATATATAGAGTAAATTAGCAGAAAAATATTAAATCATAAACATCATAACAGATATGCAAGTTATGGTTGTTTGGATTAGTTATCCTAATGATAAAGTGCCTGCCTTATAGAACAATAGGATAAAGGTTCAAATCCTGTCAAATTCACCACCTTCAATAATTTCGCATGCATCAAGAAAAAATTTTGGAGGTTTAGCCATTTCAAAGGACATTGTGTTTAACCCACTGTAGGACAAAAATACACACATTTATTATCCAATCACAGACCCTAACCAGTGATCTACCAGCATCCTTCTCCATGATTTGTCCTTAATAGGTTATTTACTCATTGTTCAGTTGATGCACTAGAATTTGTTAATGCAATTAGGCATACAATAAAGTGAGCAGTTCTTTCACCAGAATATTCCAGGTGATGAGATAATCATCAATTATATTAGAAATTTGTCACCTAATTCAACATTTAAAAATAATGTTACTTACTAATGTCCTCCAACTTTTCATGCAACAACACTTTTTTTTTTTAAATATAATTTGTTATACATATTAGTGTACTAAAGAATAATGAAAATCAAGAATTACACTGTGATAAAAATTTTAAACCAAGTAAAATTGTAGAAGTCAAGGACTAAAAGTACAGTAAGGTTTTATAATATCCTCATGGACTGAAGTTTCTCCTTATCAGTAAACTGTTGGGGCTAGAAATACATACTTTTTGAAATGAAGGGACCATAATTTTTTTCCACATAAAACCTTAGGTGGATTTTGTAATTAAACTTTAAAAACAAGTTATTGGTATCACCCACATAAAACATATCTCATCAAAACAAGATAGAACAAACAGGCATATTGCATCACGATATCATTGTTCTTCACTCTATGTTACAGTTAAAGGGACTCAAAGGCAATAACAAAATTACCGTAAGCATCCAGGTCGCATTGTCCACTTCACGGGGATTTGACTTCACATAACGATGGTTGAAAGTGCAACCCGTGTGCATGTCCACCTTGTGATCATCTCTCAAATGAGCAACTAAGAAAGGAATATCTCCAGCAACAGAGCATTCTGATCCAGCATAAGGGCAACTATATGGCCTGAAGTTGCAAACTGCCTCATGCTTGAGTTTACTATAATATGGAAATATCTCCGGGCACCCCAAGTTGTAATATTTACAGGACAATTCAAGTGACTCGGCCACCTTCTCCAATGCTAAACACCTAATATCTCCTAGTTCCTGTCGACAAGTGGGGCACCGATTCTGCACCCTTGTTTTACAGGTGGAACACAATGTGTGTCCATTATGACACTGTAAAAGGCAAAATAGTTAAAAATCCAGATTATAGTATAAGAATTTACAAGGGCATGCTTTAGTCTACATACATACACATCTGTGCTCAAGATATGTTATGGTATCATTGCAGGAATTCTATGAAAAGACCAAGAGATAAAAGGGGCTACTTCCATAAGAAGGTGAAAAGTCATGAAGGCAACAAGGTGTAACAAGCTAAAGTCTTACATATATCCAACAGAATAACATAAAACATATTTTGCTTTGATATTTATCTTGCACTTAAACAAGAAACATAGATGAACTATGAAAGACAATGAGAATACATGTTTAACAAACATACATAAACAAGTGAAAACAAACTTGGTGATGGAATGACTTCTGATGAAGGACACAAAACGCACCGCAACCCCCACCCTCCTTTCCTCCTCCTCCCCTTAATAAATATATAGCCAAAGGCTAAGACGCTTCATTCTTCTAGTCTTCTCTCTCTAGCTCTCATTTTCTCTTTCTAAACCTCTCAGCAGCAGGTAGTACACCAAGGGCTTCAAAAGGTCTCCAGCAGGACACACACAAAATCCCCTAATCACCTTCCCTGTTTTATAGTTCCCTGAGCAATGATCATATTGTTGAAGTCCCTCTCTATGAGACCAGATATTTTGGCTTCACTAAATTTCCAAATAGTGGAACTAAGTATGACACTCCAATCAATTATCATTTCACAGAAGTTATCCTTTTAAAATATAGCAATATGATTAGCAAAAAAGAACGACTCAACAACATTTTTAATTTAAAGCAAAAAATCTTCATCAACAGAGTAGCATTATCAAGTTAACATATGCAAAATTCCAATGGTAATGGTGATATATAATCTTGGCATTCCACTAATTTGAAAAGCAAGCCACAAACAAAAATGCCTTCATAAATGGGCATAACTCCACCACGAATTCATTCCATCATTGACTAACTATATGCGAAACTCATATCTATAAATGGTTATTTAAACTATTATCCAGTATTGATTTGGCAATCAATCAAAATTCAAACAACAAATACATCCATAAACAAACCCCCAAAACGATAAATTAACCATTAAGCGAATAAAAAGCCTATGCCTGGACATGAGAACCGCCATTAATTTCTTAAAAATCTAATATTGTAAAAAAATAAACTAACCCATTATAGATTAATCATATTCAACAAAAAAGAAGGCCAAAATCGAAGGGGTAAAAAGAAACGCAATAAAAAGGCATCAAATTATACCAATATATAACAATATACCTGATGGATGGGTGGGTACATAGAATTGGTGCAAACAGGGCATTCTAGCAATTCATGAACACTGGTAGCCGGAGGCATCGCGGTCACAGTTGGACCGATAACATTATTGATGTTATTGTTATTAGCAATGGCATTATGAGGCTTTGGTGAAGCAAATTGATGGAGGTGATGATGCAAATTATGGTCTTGGATCTCATCTTCATCCAACCCATCAGAGGCCGATACACACTCGATATTATCAAACTCCATTAGGATATTGGAGAATTTGCAAATTTTTGTTAAATTCAACACAAACTCTTTGAATCTGAGAAATAATTTTTCTTCTTGTTTTTCCACCAGTTTCTTATCTTTCTTATATTTTCTCGAGAAAGTTTTCGAATCACGAAGAAGAAGAAGAAGAAGAAGAGAAAGAAGGGAGGAAGAGAGAATGAGAGAGATTCCGAGGAACCGAACAACTCCCTTCTCTCTCTCTTTCTCTACTGTCTTTTTTTTTTTTTCCAATTGCACTTTTTTCTTTTCCTTTTTCTTTTTTAATTCCTTATTTTCTCTGTCTTTTAGAGAGCGAGTTGGAGTCTGACAGAGATGAGGCTAACCATCCAAATTCATAATTCTATGATAATTCCAATTTCATTGTTTAATAATAATAATAATAATAAAATGGATCTCCATAACACTTATTTTTTAAAAATTCTATAACTCTTAGAATTTTATAATTAGGTTAAATGTTCTTCATTCTATTTGTAATAAGATTGTAATTTTTAATTGTGTTTGTAATGAGATTAAAACTTATACATGCAAATATGGATGATCTAACTATTGTAAAGATAACTTAAAATAATAAAAAAAAATTTCTTTCTTTACTCTCCTTCTTCCTGTGTTCTTTTACCATATTTATTTATTATTTTTTTAATATAATATCAAAAACTCTATTAATTTATTCATTTTAAGCTTTTAAGTTCAATGTAATCATTTTAATTTTTCTTTATATTTCTATGTATATATTTATAGTTATTTTTATATTATCATATTATATATATAATGTGATAAAAAAATGTTGAAAATTTGCAATTTATTATAATAGTAAAATTATAATGCTTAGGCTTTCAAAAAAAATTTAAGATGCTTAGAATGATGGTAATGCTTAGAATGATGGTACGAAACTCTATACTATATGATATATATATATATTATTGTATGTTGAAATCCATTATATTATTAGCATAATAAAATATATTGTAGTATATACATATAATTCTATTAAGATAACATACGGCATAATTATTTTTTTTGAAAAGTAATTATGCCGTATGTTATCTTAATAATAACATACGGCATAATTATGTTATAATAATTAAAACAATAATAACAATTTAATATTTATAAATATTCATATTACTATGGTTATAATACTGTGTACATATATATAATCTAATAATTTAATATAATGTATGGTATAAATATATATTATTTTTAAATTTGTTCGTTATATATATTTTTTAGTTAGTAGTATTATTTTACTCTATATGAATATATTATTATTTTGCTTTACATGAATATTTATCATATCCATAACTCTATCTCTCTCTCTCTATATATATATAAAATTATTTATTATATATAGCTATATATATATATAATTATATATTATGTATAGCGAAGTATAATTATAAGATTATTACATATGCATTGAATAATAATAATAATAATAATAATTGTATAATTTGATTATTTGTTAAGTATCTTTTATATAATGATCTCACTACAATGTGTATATGGTTTTGATCTTTATTAGTTTTAGTTTTATTGTTTGCTTTATCAATATTCACTGTATATACATATTTAGTCATGGTTAAATCTAAATTTTATTTTGATTCTATCTTTTCAAATATTTATAATTATTCTTTTTCATGGTTAATATGAATTAAATTTACCTATAATATCTAGTATCACAAAAATAATTGAAAACTTTAGAAGAGTGAATATATTATCGTGGAAAATACAACTACTTTTTTCTTTCTTTAAAGCCTTTCTCAATTTATTGTCTTTTTTTTTATCTTCTTTTCTTAAATTCTTCCTTAATTTCCTCTTAAACTGCTTCGTCCACCCCTGCTCACATGGGTGCTTCACTCTAAGGAGGAATGCTCCCCTACCGATGCATTTTTACATCTAAGGATTTACTCGGTGTGAGATATCATATTGTTTGAGGAACCCAGTCTTTTTCCATAAAAAAATTTGGCAAGGTAAATAATAAATAAAACAACTTTGGTCTTAAGAATGCTGATTTTAAAAATTAGTGATTGCCTTTAGGCAAGAATCTTTAATTTCCATCTTAGATTAGTGACGACGAATTTATGTTATTGCAGTGTTACCGCAAGTGCACGGGTCGCTAAAGTAATAAAACAGTGAGTAAGATATCGTTCCATTGGAGACAAAGTCAAATATTAGTGCAAATTTTAACTGTTATTTAGTGAATCAATAGTTTGTGTGATGATTAAAATAAAAGACAAATTGCTCAATAAACTAAAGTGAAGAAAAATTAAATATTGTGCAACAAAAGTAGGTGATGAAAGTACTATCTAGATATTGAATCCCCCTGGCCATGAAAAGTATTTATGAATATCAATTCAATTAAATCAAAAAATAGAGCTGAATTGGCATTCCCCTAAAGTAGATTAAAACCTCTCTCAAGTGAATTAATCCCTAATTACTAAGTAGAATGCTAAGAATCTCTTCTCAAGCATAATTAAATAGATCTTGCAATAAGAACAATGAATTTTAAACCAAAGGGTCTTGTAAGTCTATCTCTAGTACTCCAATAAACTCTCAATCCTAATGAGCATTCTGTTCATATCAAGCTTTATCAAGTCAATAATATAAAAATTGCAACCAATCAATAAGCATGCTATTATCAATTGGAAATAAGAAGTTAAGAATTAAAAGGATAAAACAACTCAATCAAATGATTTAATTTAATAAGATCTAATCAATCCATACAATAAAGCTAGAGTTCATCAATATCTAGATAGATAAAATATTTAGTTTATGTTCATAACCAGAAACCAAAACAGAGGAAATAAGTAAAAGAATTCAAACAATCCATGATGAATGATTTGTGTTTTTTTACTTCAATCCTCAGATCTTGGCTTAAATCTTGAAGGAATCGGGTCTTCACATTCACTCTTGGCTGCCAAAAACTCTCTTTTTCTTGGGAGGTCGGCTCTGAATCATAAACTCTCTATTTTGTATCCCTAATTCATTCTTTAGCTCAGATTTTATAGCCCATATATTTTTTCCTGACATTGTAACACCCTTATACCCTATATACGTACAATAAATATTTCTAGCATATGTAAAATACGCATATACAGTATAAAAATGTCACCGACCGATTTAATAAAAAAAATTTCACATTTCAAATTTAGAATTTCAAATACTAAATATATAAAATTAAATAGTATATAAATATTTTTTGCTCGTTATAGGAATCCAAAATAAACATTTTATATGAAAATCTTTAGGAAAAAATATTCGTCAGAGTTTTGTCTGTAATTTGGACGTTTTTCAAAATTCAGTAAAACACAACCTGCATAAAACAAACACTCCCAATAAAATTAATTCACCATTTCACCAATACTTCTCAATTTCTCCATATTTTCTCAAAATTTTTATATATATAGGCATATAAATTAACAACAAATATAAGATCACATCCTAACTAAATTATTCAAAACATTATTTACAATTTATATTATATACTTTAAAAACATATCATAACGTATATAATATCAAAATATACTGTAATATCAAATATCTACATGCTGGCAACTGGCTCTGATCTTGATGTACTGAAAAATTCTTCAAGCTCAAAAACTACAAACCTAGACCCGACCAAGTCTAGTAGAACTCTCTGGCTCTACAAAAATGTCCATGTCACATGCACGATGAATTACAATCGTGATAAGACAAAGCCTAGTGGTACAAACTTTGATAATAATAAAAATATAAAGTAATGCCAATGCAAAATGCTTATGAACATCACATCATTTCATTTTCTCATACTCTTCAATTATTTCACAATCCACAATTCACATATAAACAAACACAAACATGGGCCCAAAGACAACTAATATGCTATTCAAATTCTAGAGTTACTATTTTGGTCTATAATGACACCATGTGGAGGTTCATTCTCAATTACCTATTCAAATTCCAGAGTTACTATTTTTGTAATAGTAAACCGATCAATGGAGGTTCATTCTCAATTACCTTTTTACCATTCCATAACTCATCATTATACTGTCTATTTACTCAAACAATCACAATGGATTATCATATCATCAATCGAATTGCCATTAGACAAAATTAGTTCATCTCTTTAATATATATACACCACACACCTATTGCACTCAAGATATTTGATCACTTCATTATCTTAAAATATACTCTTATCACCTTAAATTCAAATGTTAATAACTTTTATCTTAATATAATAATTTTACATATCTTCACTTTGATCCTACTCTTTATACAATTACCACATATTAATTTAATATCACCATTATACAATAACAAAATCTTATTTCCTTATTAAGATTCATTCCAATTATACTATAACTAACATAACTTAGCTCCTTTCATATACATATACATATCAGAACGCTGTATAATGCACATTATCACATAGCTTGCATATTCTTAATACAACCACATACATTGAATTTCAATAAATACTTGTAAACTTATTACAATTCAGATCAATTGATGTAACTATCACAATATGACCATCACAGCCTTATTCTATTCTGACCAACCTTTAGTCTATTTTAAATTCATCAATCTGTTTTCAATTCATGACCTAATCCTATTAGGTCAAATTTATTCTTAAATCTTAATTCCCTTCGAATTCATCATTATAGATAATATTCATTTTATACCACTTTCAAACACATTCAAAATAACTCTTACTCACATTTCATAATTCCTTTCATTTATCATTTCTCACATTTCTTATAGTTACCATATTTACAAAAATCACTTTTCTTACACATCATTTATAGCTTATCATATTTTCACAATTTTCTTCTGTTCCACACTTTCTATAATATAAACAAATTTCTAACATAAAATTATAGATACAACTATGCAAACCATAAGTCTTGACCATGTTTCTTGAAGCATAACTATCAATCTCACCAAATCTATCCAAAGTCATGTCATCTCAGGCCCATGCCCATGGATAACAAAACTAATCGGTCAATATACTAAACAAATCATATGACCATGGCATAATAATCGTCATGCCTGTGGCTTATAAATAAATATTGCCCCTCTATCATTCTTCTTCAAACATTTCCAATCACAACGTTAAGTTCGTATCGCAAAAATCACATATTCATTTTTTAATCTTTTACTACACAAAGAGTTAACACATTTCAGCTCTATTTCAAAGAAATTTACTTTTGATCACTTTTGTTTCAAAACAATTTACTCTTAATCACTTGATCATCATTAGCCTAACTCAAGTTTCAACAGTATTATCATTAACATCTCTTACATATACACATTCGTTCATATGCTAATTTTACACAATTTCCATTTATTACTCCATTTCTCATCTATCTCTTATAAAAATTTTCATTCATTCATTTTTTTTTTCACTTCCATGCTTTCTTCATTATACTTTCCTTTTCCTTACAATCTCTTATTTATACGCATATACTTTGGGCCCAACACTATACAATCATCAAGTTCAGTCGTTACAATAATAATTTCACCGTCCAGCGCTGCTCGGGTCCATTCTCAATCTCAATTTCATCACATGACCTAAATCTACACAGGTCAAGACCTAATCTCTCTTAGGTATATTAATACTTGCAATATTATTCTCAATATCACTAGACAAGTAATTGTATAAGGTAACTAACACTCGATAATATTTTTTTAATCATCCACATACACATTCGTAAGTCATATTCACAATGTGACTTACTTTCCACATTTTCTTATATATCACAATTGTGTTCATTTGAAAAATCTCATCACACATATCATACAATTATACGCAATTCCTCTTTTACATACAACCTATACAAAGTTAACATTTATCACCTTTCAGAGAACATTATCATTTCTCATTCTTTTAACATTACTTAGGTTATTCATCAATTCAACATATATATACTGTAACACCCCTACACCCTGTACACGCACACTACACAACACCACAATGCAACATACGTGCACGGAATATAGGAATGCTACTGTTTTCTTTACAATTTGACACATTAGAAAAGATACCATAATCTTCCTCATTATACATTATAGAAAATAAGTAATTAACTTGTAATATAAAAAATATATATATATATATATATTTACTTACTATGCAGCGGAATTTATAAAACATTTACATATATGAATACATTCAAAACCACATTTGTAATTATACACATGTTTACATTAGAATCCATACTTTATAAAACATAAAGAAGTTATACATGATTGGCAACTCTTCTCTGATCTTTAAATCCCAAAGATAGATTCTTCAATGTCTACTCTCACTCGATCTCAAGGAACTCTCGGGTTCACTTCTGTTACCTGCGCGATCAACACTATCGCGCTAAGCCAACGACTTAGTAGTACGAAGTATAAAAACATTATGCTTTCATGCCATGCAATGTCACACATATGACTAATGAATACAACATCATAGGTGGAAATATAATACCACACCTTTACATTTCACCAATCATACTCACATAAGCATATCACAATTCAAAGTCCTTCCATGGATCTCATTATTCAATTAATTTACCATCAATAAATCACATTTAAACAAAGACAAGCATGGGCCCAAAATACACTAATATGTCATTCAATTTTCAGAGTTAATGCTTTGGTTTTGTTATCACATTTATCATTATCATATACCCAACTAGGCTTCAAGGATTAGGTTCAACCAAGCTTCAAGGGGAACAAAGCATGCTAAGTATCAACCCAACTTGGCTTCAAGAACCAACCCAACCTAGCTTCAAGGGTTGTAACATCTCAATTAGGCTTCAAGGACTAGACCCAACCAAGCTTCAAGGGGAGTAAAACATGTTAAACTTCTACCCAACTTGGCTTCAAGGATCAATTCCAACCTAACTTCAAGAGATTGTTACTATCATTAGGCATGCCACCAACAACAAACTCTGAAAATGGAATAACATATTAGTCACACAATTCATTTATTATTTCATTAACCATTTCAGTCTCAATTGAATCATCATCTAGGCAAACATGCCTCATTTATCACAATTGAATCATCATAGCCAATCACAATGGCTTTATATTCCATCACAACTCAATCCACATTATAACAATTTATATTTCATATATACAATCATTTACATCATTATATCCTTCATTGATATAAACATAACAAAGCACATTATTCATATAGGTTAACAATGTAGTAATGCAACATTTGTACTTACCTCAATAACAATTTACACAACTCTTAACACTTCCTTGTCCAAGATCCTTTTACCTCTTAGATCAATGATCAATCACTTTCTTCAAGACCTAATCCAAAAATAATAACATATACTTGCTTAGGGATACACAAGAGATAATCCAATTAAAAGTAAACTAGGGCAACCCTAAACTTGACACGCTAAGCTACACGGGCGTGTCCCTGACCGTGCCCTAACTCCACAACACAGAAGCATTTACACGCTCAACAACACGGGC
Organism: Garcia nutans; assembly: GCA_947685225.1. Taxonomy (NCBI): domain Eukaryota; kingdom Viridiplantae; phylum Streptophyta; class Magnoliopsida; order Malpighiales; family Euphorbiaceae; genus Garcia; species Garcia nutans. Next base: position 29,591,705 of record CANTUV010000011.1, on the reverse strand, counting down.
GTGTTCCTGGGCGTGTAATACCTTCTGCTTCTCAAACATAACAACACACCCAACATCATGAACGTGCTCCTGGCCGTGCCACACTTACTACCTCCAACACAATTGACACGCCTAAAGACCCTGGGCGTGCTCATGGGCGTGTCCGGCCACAAATCAAGATTCCGGCCAAAACAACCAAACATTCAACAAAACACTTCTATCCATCAACATCCACTTCACACCATCTTAACAAAACATACCCAAAAACCATCTTAAACTCACAAAAACACCAAAACAAGCCAAAACACAAATCAACTATAAATCACAAATCTCATCACAAACCCTAATCACAAACACAACATCATCTCTTCCAACCAACTTACTCTTTTCTTCAATCCACCCTTAAAATCCATGATCAAAACAATCAAAGACTCTTAAACGTCTCAAAACCAAACAACACACTCTTAAATCATTTATCAAACTCAATCAAAACTTTAAATAAACAAAGAAATCAAAAGAGGACTTACCAAAGTTACAAAACTTCTTGAATCACCAACTTGATCACTTAGATCTTCCTTCAATTTGAGCCTAGCACATCAAGATCCTCTCTTGTTCTCTTGTTTCTCTTGTCTATGGAGGAGTCGGCCAACAACAAAGGAAAGAGAAGAAGAAAAGAAAAACAAAGACAAGTCAAACTTCTCCTCTTCTTTAAATCTCCACCAAGCAATTCTAACAAAGCAATTACTTAAATGCCCTCATCCATTTGTTTAGATTTCCTTAAAAACACTTACCCCTTTTTAGTCATTTCACAAAACACAAATAAATATCTTCTTCCCTTGACCACTCTTTTGACTTATGTATATGTTATATATATTATCATATAAACAACATATACATTTCTCTCTACACAATCTTTTCCTTTTTAAACAATACATACACATTCTCTTTTCAATTTCTTTCTTATCAATATAACATATACACATAATTCAAACAAACAACAATTATATCCAAACTTCTAGGGCACACATGGGGATATTACATATACACTCTAACTACTACATAATTAACATATTTCTTATTTAATCGCCCATCTTTTAAATAAGTTTCTTATTATATATTTTTTTAACACTTCACATAAATCTTAGTCACATTTCCAATGTGACATCTCTCACATTTGTTTTTTATGCATTTATCATACCTTTCATATCCATTTTCATCATTTCCAATTCAATTGACTAAAGTAACTCATTTTCACTTGCTTAATCATTTCCCTTTATTTCATAACAAATTTCTATATTATCAACCACGTTACACCTTAGTTAGTACTTTCATAAATAATATTACTCATTCAAAATTACTCCCATGCTTATTAAACATTAAACTATCAATATCTAAACAATCTTCATCGAAATTCCCTTACAACTCTAAATTTTCAACTTACTATTTTACTTAAACTTCATTTTATTAATCTTACTTTCAAGAGTTAACTTTATAAACATTATTTTTATATTAATATAACATCAAAACACATCACTTTCACAATTATGGAAACCCATTTCAAAAATTCAAATTTCATATAATGCAACTAACAACATGAACCTCACCAAATCTCATCCATATCACATTCTCAATCTTAAGATTATAACATTTACTTTTAAACAACACTAATTCATTCCTTTACACTAATTAACATCATCAATTAGATATCCTACTTTTACATACTCAAACCCTAAATCATGTATCATTCATTTTTTTTATGAACTCTTCGTTCTAAATTATTAAAACTCCATATTCCTTCTTCATACTTCTACCTATATGCATATAAATTTCCATAATTATTCTTATTCATTTGTCTTATGAAATTAATTTATTACTCATGTACACAAAATTGTATGACTTCCTTAGTTTCATGAAAGCTTGTAAACTTTTATCCATGTTCACTTGACACATATATGGACTTATATTTAAAGTTTTAGATTTTTCCAAGTTGATTTAATATATTTAAAAATTAAATATTCCAAAATCAGAGAATCCGTCTCTTTAATAATTTCTCTGGTAGCACCCGATTGTCCATTTTTTTCAAGTATCATACCTTAATAAAAATTTATGAAATTTTAACCATATGTTATAGGAATACATACAATATTGGGGGTAAATTTTCATATTTTTCTGGGTTGGTTTACCACAGTTTTTAAATATGTTTCTCAATTTCTACAGATTCTGAGTTTTTGGAACTCCTCCAACAATCTGTGTTCTTCTACCTTTCTTAATTAGTAATTCATCTTTAAAAATTATGAAATTTTATACATTAGATTCTAACATATAGAAAAACTTTTCATTAAATTTTCAAACTCATCCAACATTCCTATATTTATTCAAAAATTAGACAATATCATTTTACAGCACACCTATAAAATTTTCTGTAACTATCATGCCCATTTCTCAAACTTTTTATCATATCTTAAATAATTTCATAAATTATTTTTCTTAATTTCACTTATTCATCAATTGAATCAGCTATGAATTTTAATTTCAAATAAAATTTCCAAAAATTCTTAATCCATACGCTCCAGAATGATATTTCTATTGTGTCACTCTGATCTATATAACCTAGACGCCATCTTAACTCATATCCATTATATCAAATGGACATTGCCACATCAGGAATCAGATAAATTGCCAGTACCAATACATGCATCGCAATTAAAAATTATTTTTTTATATTCCAATTTTCTCTCTCCAACAACTCACCTAGGTCGAGAACCTCAAACCTAGGCTCTGATACCAAAATAAATGTAGCACCCTTATACTCTATATACATACAATACATATTTCTAGCATATGTAAAATACGCATATACTGTACAAAAATGTCACCGATCGGTTTAATAATTTTTTTTCACATTTCAAATTTAGAATTTCAAATACTAAATATATAAAATTAAATAGTATATAAATATTCTTTGCTGGTTATAGGAATCCAAAATAAACATTTATATGAAAATCTCTGAGAAAAAAATTTCGCCAGAGTTTTGCCTGTAATTTGGACGTTCCCAAAATTCAGCAAAACACAACCTGCATAAAACAAACACTCTCAATAAAATCAATTCACCATTTCACCAATACTTCTCAATTTCTCCATATTTTCTGAAAATACTTATATATAGGTATATATATTAACAACACATATAAGATCTCATCCTAACTAAATTATTCAAAACATTCTTTACAATTTACATTATATACTTCAAAAACATATCATAACATATATAATATTAAAATATACTGTAATATCAAATATCTACATGCTGGCAACTGGCTCTGATCTTGATGTACTGAAAAACTCTTCAAGCTCAAAAACTATAAACCTATACCCGACCAGGTCTAGTAGAACTCTCCAGCTCTACCAAAACGTCCATGTCACCTGCGCGATGAATTACAATCGCGCTAAGCCGAAGCCTAGTGGTACAAACTTTGATAATAATAAAAATGTAAAGTAATGCCAATGCAAAATGCTTATGAACATCGCACTATTCCATTTTATCATACTCTTCAATTATTTCACAATCCACAATTCACATATAAACAAATTCAAATATGGGCCCAAAGACAACTAATATGCTATTCAAATTCCAGAGTTACTGTTTTGGTCTATAATGACACCATGTGTCTAACCCCGTAGGTAATGTATTAATGGAATATTCCAACTAGGCATGAGCTTACGACCCAGTCTTTTCACTCATCCTAGATTTAAATATTTGTTTTTGAGGCTTACGACTCAATCTTTTCACCTCAAAAATATTTTCACAATGACTCCCAGCGTCTAGCCCGTAGGCAATCATAGGCATGCCGCCAAACACAGAACTTTGAAAATTGAATAACATACTAGACACACAATTTATTCATATTTCTCATTATTAATCTCTTTCTCATTTTCACATATTCAATCTAGGCACATTGCCTTATTTTCATATTTTTTTTTCTCACTTTTCTCATTTTTCACATCTTTCTCAATTTTTTCGCTTTTCTCATTTTTCTCATTTTTATCAATATCAATTCATTTCATTATACCACATATCTCATTTTTGCATTTACAACACATTACCCAATTACTTTGGGTATTTCCCCATAATATGCATATTTCACATTTTATATAATTTAGCCATTATCAATGGCTTTTCACAATGCATTTAACACATAAATGACATTACAAATGTCATAGCACATTATTAATACACAATCAATATACCAAGTAGCTTAACACATTTTCCAACCAAAATGTGTTAAGCCCAAATGTCATGCAAATATAAATAATATATTCAAAGTTTATACATACCTCAAATAGCAACCAAAATAATCTTAAAACTCTCACCAACCTTCTCTTCCAAGTTGCCCTTCAACACTTGGATTGGCCAAACTACTTCCTCTCAATGCCTATATCAAATGTGATCATAAATAATCATTTAATATCACATTCTAAGGCATTCTCAACATCAAACCTTAATTTAACAACACTCCTGTAAAATTTTAAAAATTAAGTGTTTCCTTACTTTAACTTAGCAAATCCATATTAACCCATTAAATTATTGTTTTGAGTTTATTTATATCATTACAAACATATTTTAACATGTTTAAACCAATTACATTAATTAACCACATGCTTATGTTCAAAATCCTAAAATGGCATAACCTTCACCATTGAAGGATCTCCATTCCAAGTCAATCCAATTATCATTTCAATCTTATTTTCACCACTTATATCATTAAATAACATGATTTAAGTATTACAATCAAATAATCAATCATTCTTTGAAAATTACTTTTCCAAAACCCTAAATCAATACTACCGTCTTCAAACTCTATCCAAACTTAACTAAATCCATCATTTGATTTTAAAATCCTTGTTTATGCATCAAAACAACACATTTGGAATCAATTTGCACAATTAAAACTCATGATTTCAAAAACTCAAATGTTCCATAACCCTAAATTCTCTCTCTTCACCAATCTTATCCAAACTCAACCATTTCTTTAATCCAACCTTAAAATCATTGTTAACTATCCAAAATAACATTATACACACCCATTCCAATAATTATAACATACTACATCAAAACTCCAAACTCAACATATTCATAAATTTATAAAATTCCAAAGATTAAGATGAAAAACTTACTAATTATGGAAGAAATCACCAAGACTCCTCTTAAATACTTGAAATCTCTTCAATAAATTGAGTATGGAAGAAGGAAAAAACCTTGGCCACCATCAATGGAGTTTCGGCCCTTGAGAAGAAGAAGAAGAAAATGAAAAAACTTTTAATTTTCTTTTTTTTCATCTTTATTTTAAACCATATATATATATTAAAAAAATTAATAATTAATTAATTATTTGATAAATTAAATGTCCAAAATCCCTCTTCCATTCAAAAATAATTTATTTTTGAATTATTTTATTAATTTTAAATTTTTAAGATTTAATTATCAAAATACCCTTTTACTTTGACTTTTCATTTAAAAAGTGTTGACTTTTATATGTTGTATATATTTTACATATATATCACATATATATTCAACTTTTTCACTTAGAATCCCTTCATTTTTCATTTAAAACCATTAATTTAATTTATTCATTTAAATTATAATTTATTTTATTAAATTTCCAAAAAGTAAAACTTTTCAAAAATTTGGGATATTACACATATGCACAAGTATTGTGTATCTTATATACACATCAAATGTACCTTATATGTGTAAAATATATTATGTAATATATTAATCCAACATATACAATTAATATACTATATATATGTTATATATACACTAGATATATATATTGGGTATATACAACTTTTATATTTCCAAAATCACGAATGTGACAGACACGCCCATGGACACGTCCGTGTCTGTGGGCTTGTCAACGGTGCTGTTTTGAACTTGAATGACATGGACAGTGACACGCCCATGTCCTTGAGTGTGTTGTTGCTACTGAAATATTGAGTTAGGGACATGGTCAGGGACACACCCGTGTCATTGGGTGTGTCGCAGCTTATGTAAGTCAGGAGTAATGGCACATTCAGTGACATACCCATGTCTCTGGGCGTGTCGAAGCTTCTGTAAAGTAGTTAAATGACACGGCCACGGACACGCCCATGTCACTGGGAGTGTCACTTGAAGAATCTGCTCAAAATAGCTTCTTTCCATGTCTTTCATCCATGATTCCAGCCTAAATTACCATAAGGTCTCAACGTGTCAAAAGTTTCTGGAATCAACCCTAATAAACACTTGAACAAACAAATTAAACTAAATTTGATAATAAATATATTAAAAAATAGGGACAAAAATATCATCAATTATACACTTATCAAATTTTCCCATACTTGAGTTTTTGCTTATCCTCAAGCAAACCAAATCACTATAATATGTAGAAATGAAAGAACCCTCTATATCCATAGAAAACAAAATTTTTTACAATACTTGAATTAGAAAACCCAACATTCTCAACCAAAAACTAAATCTCAAACATGGTAGCTGAATTAAGAAGTTTCAAAACAAAAATCTAACAGATCTAAAATTTAAAAGTTCAAAGTTAAAAGATTGAGCATAAAATTCCAAGAACTCAAAAGTCATGAACAAACTAAGGAAGTAAGTTTACTCTTAAGTTCTTTGACCCCTTCATAAAATGCATTGTGTGAAACATTAATTTTTTTTAAATGGAGCCCAACTTGTTTGAACTGATACTAACTTTTTGATGCGAAGGTAAACATTTGTGATGCCGAACCCCAGTTACTTAGTTAGAATCGCCATTCAAATGGCTACTAGCACTATTCATGATTCCAACTCATTTATTTCAATTTAAGAGTTAAAATAAGCGGAACAGGGATAAATTTTCAAAGCTCCTAAAAATTATTTAAATTTATTTAATTAATTTTTTTTATAAAGTTGTTAGGAACTTAAGATAATACAGATGTCATACTAAGTTCGACTCAAGTATCTAAAGAATTGGGCTATGCTAAAAAATGTAACTAAGGTTTTAAACTTCAGATGTGCAACTCTCATCAATCAACTAACTAATTCAAACTATCACATTTAGTCTTTAGCAATCAATTAAGAAAACTGAGTCAACCTCAACAAGAGATTGTCGTTTGTTAAATCAATCATTATTTTAATGAAAAGAGGAACCATTTCACTTCATATTATAATAGCAATCTAGTTTACTTGAATCCAAAAATAAAATCAAAGAAACTAATTGAGACAAATGCAACAAATGGTAGAAATGAAAATAAAAGCTCAATTTATAAAATATGCCCCTCCCCCACACTTAAGACACACATTGTCCCCAATGTGTGTAAAACAATAAAAAGAATAAAAGAGAGAAAACTGCCCTAACATGTCTTGAATAGACATATATGAATATGGTTCCAAAAGTGTTGCGATGTCGAAGGAGCTACAGGACAAAAAATGGACATATAGAATGGTGAAGGTTGAAAGACATATATAAAAATAATAATAATAAAAAAATATGAAAATATTAAAAATAAAATGTAAAGTCATTCATAAGAAAATAAAAAGGAGCAGAAAATAAAATAAAATAAATAAATAAAATTAGCTAGTTGGTCATGGGCTCTGCATTGGAATCATTACTAGCCGTGGTATCATCACCGCTGGCACTAGCATCATCGCTATCATCATCATCCGAAATATGGACATGGGGCACTAAAGGCTGGTACGGTGGTGGCAGTGGCTGCGAAGGGCTAAATCCTTGATGCCTCTAGAACTCGAGCATAGATTGCTCAATCCATTGCCTCCTCAATATCTCATGATCCAGTTGAGCTTGGAAGGATGAGTAGTGCTGCTCTATGGAACGCTGGATCTGATCCTGCTGAGTCAATAACTTATTCTGGTTTAGCTCAATGTTTTCGATCTATCCTTCTATCCTGCATATCTGGCGCTCAAACTCCATTGGTTTTTGGTCATCATCCCACTCAGTATTCATAGAATGACGCCAGTCTCTGAAAGTAGCGGCTGGAGTAAAAGATGGGCCAGCTGAGGAAGAAGGTCCAGCAGTGGTGGACAGGCCAGGGATTTCTATCAGTGGAGGTGGAGGTATGTTGAAAGTCAGAGTAGGAGGAACTGGCTCAAAATCCATGGGTGGAACTAGCTCAGAATCCGTGGGTGGTGCCTGCAGTTCCACCACCTTCTTCCAGTTCAACCGTTTCAAAGTATTCATGCCCAATAGTTTTGGGAGCCCATCCAAAGTCATCGGGAGGCATCCATCCAACACTCCCAAGCTGCTAGCGAGTCTCGTAACATACATGCCACCGTATAAGTTACTCGATGCCCCTTTCTTAGACTGCTCATAGAAAAAATGAGTGATAGCATGAGCTACGTTGCACCAGATCTTATGGACCATGCAATTCAAGAAGAACAACTCCTTCAGGCCAACAACTCATGTACTGCTAAGCCAATCTACAATGGTGCGAACCAATAGATTATGCACTACTTGACAGGGGAAGGACTCAAAATTTGATGCCTTGGATACCTTCGGCTGATACTTGGTGGCATTTGGTGCAAACGTGCTCCAAACCCTGGGAGGAATGACATCGTACTCCGCAAAGTCCACCTTGGAGTTAAGATACTCTACGGTCTGCACCTCGTCTGTAGTAAATAAACCCAAATGTACGCTACGTTCATTGATGCTCATGTGAAATCGCTGACCGCCCAACCAAAATTTCATCATCGGCTCAATGATGGAGATCTTGTTTTTATCAAATTGAAAAGTGTAGAAGAACTCCAGGGTTAACTGTCTATAAAAAGGCTCACTGATGGAGAAGAGTTGTTCCCATCCCGACTGGTTGATCAATTTTCGAACCTCAGTCATTATGTTAGCTCGCTCCATGGCCCCCCAATCCAAAACCCTAGGTGGCGACCAGTCCTTGTTCCCTATCAGTTCAAACCATCTTCGCTCCTCTGTAGTTGAGAATTGAAGGCATTTGTGGCCGACCATGAATTTCGAGATGGGATTGGTAGCAGGTCAGCTTGAGCTACCTTCGCCTCTAGCCCGTTTAGTTGGTAATTTAGATGACATTTGTTTATGAGGACCCATAATCTGCAAAACAAACAAGAATAGCCTCAAAATAGACTACACCAAACAAGCCAAGAAGAGCAACACAATAGCCCAACCGAACAAAACCAACAATGGTAATGCAATATCAAACAATAAAAGCAATGCCACTAAACCAATGAGAGAGCAATGAACCAATTCTCAATAAGGGCAACTTTTTTATTTTTTTTAAATCCATACAATAGTCAATCACCATAACAAGCATTATCCCAATTCAATATCATTGCCCCAATTCAATATTGCCATAGCCCAATGTAACAAAACATAGGATGTCAACTCGTTAAGAATAAACAAACAAAAATAGAGTGTCAATTAACGTAACTCAATTCTAACCATAGCATCTTCAAAAACACAATGATCAAATCACAAAATATCCATAAAACTCAAATAAAATGCGAAATCCCATAGTCAAAAATTTTTAAAATCCCTAGAAACTAGCTATGGCAAATAAACAAACCCACAATAAAATAGAATATAGTCTTTAGAATCCAACTAAACAAAACAAATCCAATAATCAACAGATCTCAAAAAATCTCCAACCAAATCGCAAGAAATTGCAAGAAAAATAAAATAAAATTTCAAAAGATAAGAGTGTGTACCTGAATAGCGTGAAGAATGCGAGAAAATCAAAGGAAAAATGAGTACATCCCCTTCAAATCATGAAATGGGAGTCAAAATCTCCTCTAGGATGAATGGGTATGTGATTTTGAGTGTGAGAGTGTGAAAAAATTGAGAGAAAATCGAAAAAGAGGGGAAGAGGAGAGAGGAAATTATGTTCCATTCAAAATCAACATGACTCAAAAACTCATGGACACGCCCGTGTCTGTGGGCCTGTCATAACTACTGTTTCATAAAAAAAAAGACACGCTCACTGACACGGGCGTGTTGTAGCTACTGTGATTTATTTAAATCAACACGTCCAGTGACACGGGCATGTCACTGGGCGTGTTGTAGCTACTATGAATATCAAATTTAACTAAATCGACACGACCAATGACACGGGCGTGTCAGTGGATGTGATATAGCTACTATAGTACCATCTAAATGACACGTCCAGTGACACGGGTGTGTCACTGGTCATTTCCTAACTACTATCTCTTAAAATTAATGACATGCCCACTCACACGGGCATGTCCCTAAATAAGCTCAAGTTACCTCCTCAAAAGAAAATTTTCTCTACAAATTCAAATGAATTCAAGGCAAACACACCACAACCAATGATAGAAGAATAAAAATAAATAAAAATAATAAAACAAACTAAAAACTTGAAAAATTAAAGAAACAAATATCAAAACAAATAAAATAGTGGGTTGCCTCCCACACAACACTTCTTTGACGTCGTATTAGTTGGAAGTTTGGGATTGATTCGTCTTTAATCTTGGAGGTATAAAGCCTTTGCCTTATACAGTTTAAGCCTTTGCCCATTAACCTTAAAAGTCTCTTTCTCTGGGTGAGTAATTTCAATTGTCCCATAGGGAAAAACCTCTTTGACTGTAAATGGACCAGACCATCTTGATTTTAAGTTACCTGAAAAAAGTCAAAGCCTGGAATTGTACAATAATACCTTATCACCAACTTGAAACTCTTTCCATTCCTTAATGTGAGCATCGTGCCATCTCTTATTCCGCTCCTTATACATCCTTGCATTGTCATAAGCTTATAATCTCCATTCATCCAGCTCATTAATCTGTAATTTTCTCCTGTCACCTGCACTAGCTGGATTAAGGTTAATCTATTTTATAGCCTAATAAGCATTATGTTTAATCTCCATAGGTAAGCAACAAGCCTTTCCATATACTAGCCTAAATGGTGAAGCACCTAATAGAGTTTTGAATGCAGTCCTAAAGGCCCATAGAGCATTGCCTAATTTCTCAGACCAATCCTTTCGGGATCGCTCTACAGTTTTTTCAAGGATCCTTTTTATTTCTCTATTCGTGTTCTCAACTTGTGGATACTTTGAAAAGAAGGAAGGTTAGTATTGCTTGTTTGCAGGAAACCAGGTGGAAGGGAAATAAAGCAAAAGAGATTGGTAACTCAGGATATAAGCTGTGGTATTGTGGCTTGGATAACAATAGGAATGGTGTGGGCATTATTATTGAGCCTACGCTTAAAGACAAGGTGGTGGAAGTGAAAAGAAAGGGAGACAGGATTATCTCTTTGAGGCTTGTTTTGGGAGATGATACTATTAATGTTATTAGTGCTTATGCTCCCCAAGTAGGTTTGGACGGAGCATCCAAGGTTCAGTTCTGGGAAGATATGGATGATATCATGCAAGGTATTCCAGATAATCAGCAAATCTTCATTGGTGGGGACCTTAACGGGCATGTTGGTAAGGACAGTAATGGTTATGACAGGGTCCATGGGGGTTATGGTTTTGGCAACAGGAATGAGGAGGGAAAGAACATTTTGGATTTTGCGGTGGCTTATGATCTAGTATTAGCGAATACCTGTTTTGAAAAGAGGGGGTCACACTTGATTACCTTTAAGAGTGGACGAACCCAAAGTCAAATAGACTTCATACTTACTCGAAGACGGGACAAAAGTAAGTGTAAGGATTGCAAGGTCATTCCAGGTGAAGCATTGGCGGCGCAACATCGTATTGTGGTTTTAGATGTTAAGAATAAAAGTAGCTGGAGGAATGATAAGAAAATATTGGAACCAAGGATAAGATGGTGGAAATTGAAAGACCTAGCTCAAGGTACCTTTAAGGAGGAGTTACTAAGGGAAGAAATTTGGAACCTTGAGGCTAGTGCAGAGAACTTGTGGACAAAAATGGAAGGTGGCATTAAGAAAGCAGGTAGTAAATTGCTGGGGATCTCTAAAGGGGCAGGGCCTCGACCGCACGATGCATGGTGGTGGGATGAGGAGGTTCAAAAGGCTATTAAGGCTAAGAGGGAATGGTATAAAAAGTTACCGAATGCGGTTAATAGCGAGGCCTTTGAGGAATATAAGAGGGCTAAGAAAGAGGCAAAGAAGGCTGTTAGTGTAGCTCGTGGCAGAGCCTTAGAAGGGATTTATCAAAAGTTAGGTACTAAAGAGGGAGAAATGGGCATTTATAAGATTGCAAGGATGAGAGAAAGGAAAAGCAGAGATTTAAGCCAAGTCAAATGTATAAAGGATGAAGATCAACGGGTGTTGACAAGAGATGTTGAGATTAAGGAGAGGTGGAAGGCTTATTTTGAGCAGTTATTCAATCCTGAACATGAACAAGATTTTCAAGGTCTTCATGCAACAAATGATTATATCAGCTGGTCTAGGAGGATCTTGCATAGTGAAGTAAGAGAAGCCTTGAAGTATATGAAAGTTGGTAAAGCTTGTGGCCAGGATGGTATTCCTATAGAGGTTTGGAAGAACCTTGGAGAGGTAGGAGTTGCCTGGTTAACTAAACTCTTTAATGCTATTGTGAAAGGACGTAAGATGCCGAATGCCTGGAGGAAGAGTATCATGGTACCCATATATAAAAATAAGGGAGACATTCAATGCTGTACAAATTATCGGGGTATCAAACTTATGAGCCATACTATGAAATTATGGGAAAGGATTATTGAACACAGATTGAGGAAGCTTACAAGAGTTTCGGAGAATCAGTTTGGGTTTATGCCAGGGAGATCTACCATGGAGGCTATTTCTCTTCTAAGAAGACTAATGGAATTGTATCAAGAGAAGAAGAAAGATCTCCACATGGTATTTATTGACTTGGAGAAAGCCTATGATAGAGTACCAAGAGAAGTGTTATGGTGGGTTTTGAAGAGGAAAGGAGTCAACGGCAAATATATCAACATCATCAAGGACATGTATGAGAATGCATCCACTAGTGTGAAAACACCTGGTGGAGACACTGAGACTTTCCCTATTACTACCGGATTGCATCAAGGTTCGGCCATGAGTCCATATTTATTTACCCTGGTTATGGACGAGCTAACCAGAAGCATACAAGACGATGTTCCTTGGTGTATGTTGTTTGCTGATGACATTATTTTAATTGATGAGACTAGTGCTGGTGTAAACCGTAAGTTGGAAGTGTGGAGAAAAACCCTCGAGGACAAGGGTTTTAAGTTAAGTAGGAGTAAAACGGAATATATGCACTGTGAGTTCAGTCTAAGGAAGAAGCAGGAACATGAGGTTAAGTTGGATGGAGTTTTGGTTCCTAAAACCAACCACTTCAAATATTTGGGTTCGGTGTTCCAGAATGATGGCCGTATAGATGAAGATGTGGCTCACAGAATACAGGTAGGGTGGTTGAAGTGGAAGGGTGCGACTGGGGTTTTATGTGATAAGAAAATACCTCTGAAAGTGAAAGGTAAATTCTATAGGACGGTTGTTAGACCTGCGATGCTCTATGGTAGTGAGTGTTGGGCACCAACGGGACAACATTTGCATAAGATGAGTGTGGCAGAAATGAGGATGCTAAGATGGATGTGTGGACATACCAGACTGGACAAAATTAAGAATGTTCATATTCGACAAAAAGTCCAAGTAGCGGACGTCGGAGATAAGGTGAGGGAAGGAAGACTTAGATGGTATGGGCATGTTTTAAGAAGACCTCCTAATGCTGCGGTTCGTAAGTGTGAGAATTTGTTGATTGAGGGGGCTAGAGGTCGTGGCAGACCTAGAACTGTGTGGAAGGAGGTGATAGCAAGAGACTTACGTGCCTTAGATCTTGATGCGGATTTGATTAATGACAGACTTGAATGGAGACGTAAAATCCGTGTCTTGGAAGGGGCCTAAGGCTGGAGTTTTTTTTTTGGTGTCTTTTGAGCTTATTTTGTTGAGAATCCATACAGCCGACCCCAATTTGTTTGGGATTAAGGCTTAGTTGTTGTTGTTATTCGTGTTCTCAACTTGGCCACTAGTTTGAGGATGGTAAGGAGTAGAGAACCTATGTGCAACACCTAGCCTTTTGAAAACTTTCTCATGCTGAGTGTTACAAAAGTGAGTACCCCTATCACTTACGATCGCTTTTGGTGTACGAAATCTTTAAAACAACTTTTTCAAAAACCTCATCACTACCCTGGCATCATTTGTTGCTAAAGCTTGGGCTTCAGGCCATTTGGAAACATAATATATAGCTACAAGAATTTATTTTCTATAAAAAAAAACTAGGAAATGGTCCCATAAAATCGATCCCCCATACATCAAAGACTTCACACACTAGAATCCCATTTTGGGTCATCTCATCACGAGAGGAGATGTTTTTAGTTCTCTGACAACGATCACAACATTTCACAAAATTATAGCTTTCCCTAAATAGTGTGGGCCAATAAAATCCTGATCTAGCACTTTTTGAGCAGCCCTATTGACTCCCATATGACCACCTGCAGGTCCAGCTTGACAACGATGAAGAATATTCAACATTTCGGGCCATGCCACGCAACGTCGGATCATGTGGTCCTTACATAACCTAAACAAGAAAGGATCCTCTCAGAAGTAGTATTTCAAGTCAAAAAAGAATTTCTTCTTCTCTTGATACGTCATATCTTTAGGGAGTTTCCTAGCAGCCAAGTAATTAGAAAAATTTGCAAACCAAGGTACATCAAAAGTTGAAACACTTACCATGGCGTAAAGCTGCTCATCAGGGAAATAATCATCAATGTTTCCTTCTTTGAACTTCTCCAACGTTGGGTTCTCTAAGCGCGAAAGGTGATCTGCTGCAAGATTTTTAGCTCCCTTTTTATCTTGAATCTTCAAATCAAACTCCTGCAATAACAAAACCCAATGAATTAGCCTAGGCTTTGCATATGTTTTGGCAAATAAATACCTCAAATTCGAGTGATCAGTATACACAATCACTTCGGACAAGATCAGATATGATCTAAACTTGGTAAAAGCAAAAACCACAGCCAGAAGTTCTTTCTATGTAGTTGTATAATTGGCTTGGGCTGCGTTCAACGTCTTGCTTGCATAATAAATGGGCTGAAAATACTTCTCTTTGCATTGACCCAAAACTGCCCCCACTACAATATCACTTGCATCACACATTAATTTGAATGGTAAATTCTAATCAGGAGCTACCATGATTGGGACATTGGTCAATTTCTCCTTAAGAGTTGTGAAAGCTCTTAAACATTCTTCGTCAAACACAAAATCAACATCCTTCTCAAGGAGTCTTGTTAGAGGACGAGCTATCTTAGAAAAGTTGCGTATAAACCTCTGATAGAAGCCTGCATGTCCTAAAAAGCTTCTGATAGCCTTGACTAATGTGGGGGGTGGCAATTTTTCAATGGTTTCCACCTTAGCCCGGTCCACCTCAATATCCTTGTTTGAAATCTTATGTCCCAACATGATTCCTTCTTGAACCATGAAATGACATTTTTCCTAATTAAGTACCAGGTTTGTTTCTTTACATCTTATTAAGGTCCTCTCAAGGTTTTCTAAATAACCTTTGAATGAGCTGCCATAAACCGAGAAATCATCCATGAACACCTCCATAATATCCTCAATATCGAAGATTGCCACCATGCACCGTTGAAAAGTTACAGGTGCGTTGCATAATCCAAATGGCATCCTTTGATATGTGAATGTCCCATATGGGCAGGTAAATGTAGTTTTCTCTTGGTCTTCCAGGGCAATAGGAATTTGGAAGTAGCCTGAAAGGCCATCCAAAAAGCAGCAATACTCATGCCCGGACAATCTTTCCAACATCTGATCAATGAAGGGCAAAGGAAAATGGTCCTTCCTAGTTGCATCATTCAACTTCCGGTAGTCAATGCAAACCCTCCAACCTGTAACTATTCTTGTTGGAATTAGCTCATTATTCTCATTAGGAACCACCATTGTCCCTCCTTTCTTTGGTATTACTTGAACCGGACTCACCCAACAGCTATCTAAAATTGGATATATAATTCCAGCATCAAGTAGCTTGATCACTTCAGCTTTAACTACTTCTTTCATCTTAGGGTTTAGTCTCTATTGTGGTTGCACCACTGGCTTAAACTCATCCACCATTAGTATTTTGTGAGTGCAATAGGACGGACTAATACCCTTGATGTCTACTATCTTCCAAGCTATAACCTGCTTATATTTTTGTAATAGCTCAATGAGTTTTACCTTCTGCTCAGAAGATAGGTGGGAACTTAAAATAATTGGCAATTTATTCTCCTCTCCCACAAATCCATACTCAAGATGATCCGGAAGGATCTTGAGTTCTAAATTAGGTGGATCAATCATAGGGCTGCGACTTCTGTTCTTTTGGCATTTCAATGGTTTCATGTGCCTGACTCTGAAATGACTTGCTTGCTTTAAGATAAGCAAGCTGCTCCAGTGCTTCCTGATCCTCAACCTTATCCTGCAATAAACACAACTCAAGGGGATCCTTGGAAACAATATTAGTAACACAATTTAATGTTTCATGCTCAATGATATCATTGCATGAATCCATCTCATTAAGTGTAAGTGGGTGTTTCATAGCATAATGTATATTAAAAATAACTTTCTCATTTCCCACTCTAAAGGTCAATGTGCCATCATGGACATCGTTAAGGGCACGAGCTGTATTAAAAAATGGCCTACCAAGGATAAGCAAAACATCCTTATCCTCATCTACATCAATGACAACAAAATCATTGGGGAAAATGAATTCACTGACTTTTACTAACACATCCTCTATATTGCCACGAGGGTGAATTACTGACTTATCAGCAAGTTGAATGGTCATGAGTGTTGGTTTAGGTTCTCTGACTCCTAACTCTTTAAACATCTTGTAGGGCATAACATTTAAGCTAGCCCCCAAGTCAGTCAATGCACTTTGAACTTCAAGATTACCTATCAAATATGGAATTGTAAAACTACCAGGATCTTTTAATTTCTTAGGTAATCTATTCTGCAAAATTGCTGAACTCTTTTCCGACAATTGTACCAAAGATACTTCCTCAAGTTTCCTTTTGTTAGAAAGGATATCTTTCAAAAATTTAGCATATTTGGGCATCTGTAATAAAGCTTCAGCAAATGGAATATTAATGTGCAGTTATTTAAAGAGTTCAAGGAACTTACCGAACAGAGCATCCATCTCGTCCTTGTTTAACCTTGCTGGATATGGTACTCCAGGTTAGTATTCCTTCACTACTAGACTGAGTTCTTGAGGTTGATTTTCTTTTTCATTTCCCACTGCAGCCTTCTCTCTCGAAGCGACAGTAGAGTTGTCTTCTTCTTCTTTCTGTGTCTCAACCTCTTTTGCTTGTGACTAAGCTTTTTTTTCAATCACACCACCCTTAATTTCCTTTTCACTCCTTAGAGTAATTGCCTTTAGCTGCTCCTTTGGGTTTGCCTCAGTATTTCTAGATAAACTCCCTTGTGGTCGTTCACTAAGTAACTTGGCAATTTGCCCTGCTTGATTTTTCAAATTGTGAATGGAGGCTTGCTGATTTCTAAGGGTAGTTTCTGTTGATTAAAATTTGATTTCCAAAGCTGCTATAAACTTCTCCATCATTTCCTCCAAATTTTTCTTTCTTGGAGGGGCAACTTGTTGATGTTGAGGCTACTGAAATCCAGGAGGAGGCCTTGGATTATTCTGATTATTCCAGGAGAAATTGGGATGATTTCACCACCCTGGATTATATGTATTGCTGTAGGGGTTGTTCTACTGTTGCCTAGGCATGTTTCCAACATAATCCACCTGATCTTGTCTAGCAAACATATTGCCACTTTGGCAATCTTGACTTTGATGTCCACCCCCACACCATTCACAAGACATCACTTGCATTGATCTCCTTGAAGATGAAGCTAAAGAATCAATCTTTTTATTCATTGCTTCCAACTGTGTTGTCAAAGAAACTATGGCATCCAATTGATGTGAACCAGTAACTCTTAATTTTCCTTGTTCCCTTGGGGTTTGCCACTGATAATTGGTAAGGGCCATATCTTCAATCAAATCCCTTGCTTATTCAGGTGTTTTATCATTTATGGTACCTTTGCCAGCTGTATTGATGAACTGCTTACTTGCATAATTCAATCCATTGTAGAAAGTTTGAATCTGTAGCTACAACGGAAGTCCATGGTGAGGACACCTTCTTAATAAATCTTTGAATCTTTTCCAAGCATCATAAAGAGTTTCACCATCTAGCTGGAGAAAATATGAAATATCATTCCTCAACTTGGCAATCTTGGACAGTGGAAAATATTTCTCTAGGAATTTTTCTGCTAATTGACCCCATATGGTGAAAGTGTTTGGGGGTAAAGATTTTAGCCATTTCTTTGGTCGATCTCTAATCATGAATGGGAACAACCTTAGTCTAATTGCATCTTTGGAGACATTCTATATCTTGAATATGTCACATATTTCCAGAAAAGTCTTAATATGTACATTAGGATCTTCATCTGGGAACCCATCAAATTGACAAGTCTGCTGCACTATTTGAATTGCATTTGTCTTTATCTAAAATTTATTTGCAGCAATTACCGGTCTCTGTATGCTTGAATTGGTCCCATTAAGAGTAGGCCTAGCAAATTCCTACATTGTCCTTGGCTCATCTCCTGCCATCATTTCCAGTTCTTCTTCTGAACTGAGATCTTCAAAGTTTGGTTCCGTTTCTGCCAGAATTGCTTCCTCTTCTTCCTTTCATTTTCTCCTCAACGTTCTCTCTAGCTCTTGATCTAATTCAAGTAGTTGGGAAGAGCTAGCTCAGGTCATTAACGGGAAGAAGTACCTAGAATGATAATTAACAAGCAAGAACTAATGTTAAAACAAATAAAATAAAAACTAAATCAATAGTCTTAATTATATTACTAATATTAAAAACTGTTGTCCCCGGCAACGGCGCCAAAAACTTGACCACGAATCTATGCTATTGAAATGTTATTGCAAGTGCACGGGTCACTCAAGTAATAAAACAGTGAGTAAGATATCGTTCCACCGGAGACAAGGTCAAATATTAGTGCAAATTTTAACTGTTATTTAGTGAATCAATAGTTTGTGTGATGATTAAAATAAAAGACAAATTACTCAATAAACTAAAGTGAAGAAAAATTAAATATTGTGCAACAAAAGTAGGTGATGAAAGTACTATCCAGATATTGAATCCTCCTAACCATGAAAAGTATTTATGAATATCAATTAAATTAAATTAAATAATAGAGCTAAATTGGCATTCCCCTAAAGATAGATTAAAACCTCTCTCAAGTGAATTAATCCCTAATCACTAAGTAGAATGCTAGGAATATCTTCTCAAGCATAATTAAATAAATCTTGAAATAAGAACAAGGAACTTTAAACCAAAGGGTCTTGTAAGTCTATCTCTAGCACTCCAATCAACCCTCAATCCTAATGAGCATTATGTTCATATCAAGCTTTCTCAAGTCAATAATATGAAAATTGCAACCAATCAATAAGCATGCTATTATCAATTGAAAATAAGAAATTAAGAATCAAAAGGATAAAACAACTCAATCAAATGATTTAATTTAATAAGATCTAATCAATCCATACAATAAAGCTAGGGTTCATCAATATCTAGATAGATAAAATGTTTAACTCATGTTCATAACCAGAAAACCAAAATAGAGGAAATAAGTAAAAGAATTCAAACAATCCATGATGAATGATTTGTGTTTCTTCACTTCAATCCTCGGATCTTGGATTAAATCTCGCAGGAATCGGGTCTCCACCTTCACTCTTGGCTGCCAAAAACTCTCTTTTTCTTGGGAGCTCGGCTCTGAATCATAAACTCTCTATTCTGTGTCCCTAATTCGCTCTTTAGCTCAGATTTTATAGCCCAGATATTTTTGCTAGACATGCTAATGGACACGCCCGTGTCTGTGGGCGTGTCAACGGTGCTATTTCTAACTTTAATGACATGGGCAGTGACATGCCCATGTCTTTGGACGTGTTGTTGCTACTGCATTGTTGAGTTAGAGACACGATCAAGGACACGCCCATGTCATTAGGCCTGTCGCAGCTTCTGTAAGTCAGGAGTAATGGCACATTCAGTGGCACGTCCATGTCTCTGGGCGTGTCGAAGCTTTTGTAAAGTAGTTGAATGACATGGCCATAGATACGCCCATGTCACTGGGCATGTCACTTGAAGAATCTGCCCAAAATAGCTTCTTCCTTTGTCTTTCATCGTGATTTCTGCCTAAATAACCATATGGTCTCAATGTGTCAAAAGTTTCTGGAATCAACCCTAATAAACACTTGAACAAACAAATTAAACTCAATTTGACAATAAATATATTAAGAAATAGGGACAAAAATATCATCAATTATACACTTATCAATTAGATCCCCTCTTGTATAAATAGAGGTCGTATATTATCGTAAATTCAATTTAATTTAAGGAATTCACTTTTTCTCATGGTATAAGAGCCACTTGTAGGCACTGATTATTGGTGTTTTTTTGTTGGTATGTTCTATTTTCTTTTATTGTTATATAGACCATTACTTCATCATTTTTTTGGTCTATTTTTCTAGCCATTTGAAAAATGAATGACACCAGTAAAATAGAACCAACTTCTGAAACTCCTATCGTGGATGTCATTCAAAATTTAGCAAATGAGTTGCAAAATATCAAGGTAGCCTATCGGTTGAATGGAAAAAACTACTTGAAATGGTCTTAATTGGTTTGGACCTTTCTCAAAGGAAAAGGAAAGTTAAGCCACTTGTTAGGCAAAGGTCTAAAATTAGGAGACCCCAAATTTGATGCATGGGATAAGAAAGACTCTATGGGGATATCTTAGCTGCAAAATTCTATGCTACTTGAAATAATTGATACTTGCTTATTTCTTGGCACAAACAAAGATATATGGGAGGCTATTAAACAACCTTAATTGAAGGTTCATGATGCTGCTCAAATTTATAAAATTAAAACAAAGATCTCAAATGTGAAGCAAGGAAGTTGCTCTGTCATATAATATTCCAAATTTTTGAATGGCAAGAAACAGACCATTACCAGTGCATTCAGATGAATTATAGTGAAGATGTTGTTATCCTTAAAAGGTTTGTTGAAAAGGATAGAGTATATGAATTTCTAGCTGGCTTGAATGTGGAATTTGATGCAGTAGGAATACATATCCTTGGAAAAGAGGAATTACCTTCATTGAATGAAGCAATTGCTGTAACACCCTTATACTCTCTATATATACAGTACAATACCATATATATGTAAAGTACATATTTAAAATACAAGATAATCACTAGAATAGGTAGAAATGAAAGATCCCTCTATATCCAAAGAAAACAAAAGTTTTTACAATACTTGAATTAGAAAACCCAACATTCTCAACAAAAAACTAAATCTCAAACATGGTAGCTGAATTAAGAAGTTTCAAAACAAAAATCTAACAGATCTAAAATTTAAAAGTTCAAAGTTAAAAGATTGAGCATAAAATTCCAAGAACTCAAAAGTCATGAACAAAGTAAGGAAGTAAGTTTTCTCTTAAGTTCTTTGACCCCTTCATAAAATGCATTGCGTGAAACATTAATTTTTTTATTATTTTTTTTTCAAAAGGAGCCTGACTTGTTTGAACTAATACTAACTTTTTGACGCGAAGGTAAACATTTGTGATGCCGACCCCCAGTTACTCAGTTAGAATCACCATTCAAATGGCTACTAGCGCTATTCATGATTCCAACTCATTTGTTTTAGTTCAAGAGTTAAAATCAGCGAAACATGGATAAATTTTCAAAGTTCCTGAAAAATTATTTTAATTTATTTAATTTATTTTAATTTTTTTTATAAAGTTGTCATGAACTTAAGATAATAAAGATGTCATACTAAGTTCGACTCAAGTATCTAATGAATTGGGCTATGCTAAAAAATATAACTAAGGTTGTAAACTTCAGATGTGCAACTCTCATCAATCAACTACCTAATTCAAACTATCACATTTAGTCTTTAGCAATCAATTAAGAAAACCGAGTCAACCTCAACGAGAGATTGTCATTTGTTAAATCAATCAATATTTTAATGAAAAGAGGGACCATTTCACTTCATATTATAATAGCAATCTAGTTTACTTGAATCCAAAAAACAATCAAAGAAATTAATTGAGACAAATGGAACCAATGGCAAAAAATGAAAATAAAAGCTCAATTATAAAATATGCCTCTCCCCCACACTTAAGACACACATTGTCCCCAATGTGTGTAAAATAATAAAAAGAACAAAAGAGAGAAAACTGCCCTGACATGTCTTGAATCGACATATATGAATAGGGTTCCAAAAGTGTTGCGATGCCGAAGGAGCTATAGGACAAAAAAATGGATATATAGAATGGTGAAGGTTGAAAGACATATAAAAATAATAAAAAAAAAAACAAATATGAAAATAAATGTACAATCATTCATAAGAAAATAAAAAGGAATATAAAAGAAAAGAAAATAAATAAATAAAATGAGCTAGTCGGTCATGGGCTCTACACTGGAATCATTACTAGCACTAGTATCATCACCGCTGGCACTAGCATCATCGCTATCATTGTCATTCGAAATATGAACATGGGGCACTGAAGGCTGGTACGGTGGTGGCGGTGGTTGCGAAGGGCTAAATGTAACACCCCTTAACCCGACTATTTCCAGCCGAGTCAAGTGTGCTACAGTATATGCAACATGGTATACAGAACATGTACTAAATAAAAATTTTTTCTTTTTACTACAAATAATAATAATTTACACATTTCTTTAATTGTTATAATTACATTTTGAAAGTCCTTAACAGTACATGCCAAGCTAAACTTTGCTTTGCTCCTCACTTTGCCTCCTGTTGCGCACTTTGGTGCTCCTTTGTAGCTTCCCATTTGTCATCTTGGACTCCATAACCTACGAGTTTAGAAAGCTAAACTCGCTAAGCATATAGGTTAGTGGGTACTTTAACCGTTAAGTAGAAATTTGATGCAAACCACACAATGTTACAGATATGGCACCAGTGATTAAGAATCTGACTATTTTTATCCTAAATCAGCTCAATAGAACTAAGTTGTAGTTCAAAGTTTTCATTCCGGGCCTTTGGGCCAGACTGCACTCTTTAGGCCACACCGGGTTTTACAATACTGCAAAAATCCCTCGTTGGGCTTTAAAATCTAAATAAAACACAATTGGGATGTGATTTTAAAAAAACGAAAAATGCTATCTTGTTCTTAATTGGTCAAGCTTTCAAGAGAATATTTTTGATAATTTATTTCATTCCAAATGAATATTTTATCTCAATTATACCTCATTTATTTCTTACCAAATGAACAGTGAATTCTAACATTTAGTTTCTTATGTACCTTGTTATTTATTTCCCCAATAACTTTTGTTCTACTAATCCGAATGTAACAATTATTGTTTTCACTCGAACTAGACTCATATGAGTCCTTATGGTTAAATTTCTAGATTGAAATTTGTTACACATAATTCTTGATGACTACTTGAACTCTTCCCCGGTCAATTGGTTACTCAAGTCTACGCAATGCGTACTACTTCATTTATAACTTTACGTACACAACTCGGATTGAGATGATTATTATCTCAAATTAAACTAGACCCATAAGGCTATATTCAGTAAAACTTTCAGCTTAAAAAATGCAACACGTGATTTTTGGCACAATTTCTAATTCAGCCCTGCAGTCTGCTAGGGTCTGCCTGCGCATGGTTAACTCATTCATGTGTAACTTCTACATTGAAGTCCAATCGAGATGAATCCAACTCCTATGATTCACCAACATACAAGGGTTCATTTATATCGCCTATCACAACATCTAATTCCTGAGGTAAATGGACCAAAACCTGGACTAAAGGCACAAATCTCAGTCTGTCCGGTTTCACAATTCCAGTGTGCATGAGTTATACTCTTTTGATCATATCTTTTTATCTACAAGTGGGATTTAGGAAATTAAAATTTCTATGGTTTCCTAACACATAAGGGTACATTTAAGTCTTCTTTCACAGCTTCTAAATGTGTCATTATGGTCACCTGGACTCAAGGCACAAATCTCAGTCTGTCCGATTTCACAATTCCAGTGTGCATGAGTTATACTCTTTTGATCATATCTTTTTATCTACAAGTGGGATTTAGGAAATTCCAAATTATATGGTTTCCTAAAACATAAGGGTAAATTTAAGTTTTCTTTTCAAGTTCTAGTTCTATCATTTTGCTAGTCTAAATTTCATTTGAAGTTCCAGAAAAATGCAGGACACATGGCTGGCTGCAACAAAACAACACAACATAGCACTCCCATATTTACCTCCCTTATAACCTCAACCCCAAAATCAATCAATACACAACAAACACTTCTATATCATCATCAATCTCAACCACATAACCACCACAACTCAATCACATGAACAATTATAGCAATTACACATCCAAATGCAAAGGCAATAGAGATCACTAATTCAAGAAGGTTAAAGTACTAAACCTTTTTCCCCTTTGCTTTCCTTAGCTCATCTTTGATCTTTTTCTTCTTTTTCCTTTAGATTTTCTTGATTTCTTACAAGAATTCCAGCATACACACTTTAAACATACATCCTATGGTTTGAAAACATAAGCTACCAATTCATTTCTTGCCAATTTTTCCTCAATCTAATCTCCTCTAACCTTAAAACCATTATTTCTTTCATCAAATCCTTCAAATAATTATTTCTTGAATTTTGTCCAAATCTAGCTACATGAACCCTAATTTCAATCTCTTAAATTAACCACTAGTCCATGAAATTAAAACTAGAGATAGGTTTCTCGTACCTTATAATCTTGTTTGTCACCAAAATCTTCAACCAAAAGCCTTAAACTTTGGAAAAATCACCTCCTTCTTCCTTCTATTATGGTTTGGACGAGTTCACCATGTAAGAGAGAGCTTTTATTTTCTTTCCTTAGCTTATTTCGATCCAAATGGCAGCCATAAGTGGTGAAAATATGTTGGTATAGATGTTGACTTCCAATTGGTACACCTTATAGCAAAAATGGTCACTTTTAATTGGTCCACTTGCCTTCTTCTTTTATCTATTTATTTGGCAAGCCATTAGGCTTCCTTTTATTCATATTTTGACCCCCTCAACTTTCTTGTGCTGTAATTTTATAGTCTAGGGTGTGAAAATATCAAAATACCCTCCAGCGATTAATCGATTGTAACTTTTAAACCATGCGTCTTCGGAAAAAATTGAAACCCGCGGTTATGACCCGATTAATCTCCAGAATATTCTTCCGGGGTCGAATATGGGCACTATTAAGAACTTCTGACACTTAATTTTTAAGTTTACATAGTTGCCCCTAACTTTTGAGAAATTTTCACTTAGGTCCTTTTGATATCCCTTCCTGACCTTTCTGTCTTTCTTTATTTATATCTTTTTACTCACAACTCCAAATTAAGTAATTATTATTCCCACTGAAACTAGACATCCGGGGTTACATTTTTTCAAAATTTCAGGTCAATCCGAGCTATATCTGATTTTTGACGGTCCTTCGAATTCAAGCCTACTATGCTGTCCTGAGGCAGCTTGCACATTGTCTACTAAATCCATCATATCTTATTATGTACAACTCCAAATTGAGTAATTTCAAGTTATACATCTATCTAAGACACAAATAAACAATTAAGTCTTCTTTGAGACTCTCTAATTTTGTCATTAACTTGGATGAAATTCAATCTCAAGTTATAGGTTATGTTCTAAACTTCTTTGTTCTAAGCCTAAATCATATCCTCTAGGTCTGTTTCTTACCAATCTGGGATTCGGGATGTTACAATTCTATCCCCCTTAATTTAAGCTTCACCCTGAAGCTTACTCATTCTATATACTTGACCTTATTCACTTGATTGCTCTCTGTCATCTCTCTATATTGTTTATGCATTGCCTTATTTTGACACTTATTCATTTACTGGGATTAACTATTTTAAGATTCAACATGTTTTACCTTTTGTATTATGTTTTCTTCCCATCTCTGCTCACTTGCTATTTATTATTCTACAAGATTATCCAATAGACTATTATGTGGTTCAACATGCTTTGACTTTTGTCACAATTTCTCATTCGAAGCGTTATTATTATTCACTTATGTTTTCTTTAACTTTGATTTAAATTTATTCTTTTCCATTCTTTCTTGTACAATTTTCATTCTCTGCTATATTCATTTCTAAGCTTCCTTCTCTTTGCATTGTGGTTATTCTTTATTTACTTCTTACTGAATTTGTATGTCCTATGTATATTCGTGCAGTGTGGTGGCATTCCTTAAGTATCGGCTCATCTGACTTTCCTTGTGTTGTCATATATACATCTCGAATAATAGCTCATGGGTGATCAGTCCATGATACCATTATTCTCGAAGTACTATTTATTTCATTACGTGTCTCGCTCTATGTTGGCTACGGCCGATCCTAACATAAGGTGAGAACATCTTTCCTTTTTTATTACATTTCAAACTCTTTCTTTCCTTTCTTTTTCAAATATGTTTCAATTCACTTTCTGTTTATTTTCATATATACTTTTTTTTTCATATGTATATTATCACATATTTTTCTTACTTAGCTCCTCAAGGTAATAACAGTAGAATCAAAGTGGGATGAGGCAATACCATATGGAACTAGCATGGCACTAGTGGCCCTCACCACCGTTTCATTTCCATGGCACAGGTGGCCCTTACTACCATTTTCATATCACAGGAGTGGCCCTCACCACTCTATAATCAACCAATGGCCCTCACCATTGGCCCCAGTGGCCCTCACCACTGAGTATATATATCGGTGTCAGATAAATATCAAACCAGTGGCCCTCACCACTGGCCCCAATGGCCCTCACCATTGAGTATATATATCGGTGCCAGATAAATATCAAACCAGTGGCCCTCACCACTGGCCCCAATGGCCCTCACCATTGAGTATAAATGTTAATGCCATATAAATACACTCATCCCAACTCTGATTCAATCTAAATTACCAAGGTAAGCATATCTTTCTAATATTTTATTCTCTTTCCTTCATTCTTTCCTGCTTTCTATATGCACGGATTGCCATATGTTTCATATGTATTCACATTTGCATGGATGTCACCATATCATATCTCGAGCCATTTCTTGGCTCATTCACAATGCTCAGTGGCATATATGGGCTCATTGGCATTTTTATTCACTCATACTGTCATATTATTTATTTTCCCAGTGCTATACTTTATGAGCCTTATATTTTTCAAGTATCAGGCTTTCCACTGTTTCATCTCTTTATTCTCTTTCTTCATATGTATTATTTAGCTCGTCTTTATGTATGTATGGTATGTCTTTCTGTTTGTACAGTATATGTTACATTTTATGTGAAGACATTTAAATATTGTATGTATAGTACTCAGTATGTCTCACATAAGTATAGATATTATATGCACCGTGTTCGGTATGTCTCACATGGATATGCTTTGTACAATTTATGATATATCACATGTACATTGATTTGCGGGTCCAATCATTCATAGCTTTATTTTCAATTCAGCAACCATAACATTCCCATAATAAGTCAATCACATAATATTGGCATAGTAATCAAACTCATTTAACATGATTGAATCACATTCATATCAATGCACACATAGGCACAAAAAAAAAATTCTCAAGTTGTCAGAACACATTACCAAACATTTCCAACACAAGTTTAAATAGTTCATACATGATTTCAACTAGGTAAAGCATTAATCCTGGAGAATCTAACTAGTTTTGCTTCCTTTTCTTAGTTCTCAATTTTATTTTCTATGAGTTTTTTTTCTTTCCGTACTATTATTCTTCACTCTTTCAATTTTAGACTCTTGTATTATGGTCGGTATTCTATTCGTTATTATTCTTTTGGTGCTTTTACTACTTACCTCTCATAATTGCCTTAACCTTTATTGCATATATTTCGGTCTTTAACATACTTGTTTTTGCCCTTATGTGTATTTATCTTGCTCACATAAATTTTTGGTTTCTATTCTTAACTTACTGTTTATTCTTTTTAACCTTCTGAATGTCTGCCACTATCTAATTTCTTTCTATCATACTATGTATCTGTATATATATGCACCTTTCGGTCTACTTTCTATCATTTCTTACTGATCGTCTATTCCAATTGTCATATATTTCTCAATTTCTAACTAGTACAGGGCTTACTGTTTTGTGTTAATCATATTCACTCATTGCATTAACCTCTTTCTACTTGATATCTTTCTATCTCACTCCGTTTACCTTTCCTCCGTATCCTAATTGGCACGTACTTTCCTATGGTTAACCGCCCAGGAACGGCTAAACCAATGCTCTGATACCAAAAATTATAACACCCCTTAACCCGACTATTTCCAGCCGAGTCAAGTGTACTACAGTATGTGCAACATGGTATACAAAACATGTACTAAATAAATTTTTTTTCTTTTTATTACAAATAATAATAAATTACACATTTCTTTAATTGTTATAATTACATTTTGAAAGTCCTTAACAGTACATGCCAAGCTAAACTTTGCTTTGCTCCTCACTTTGCCTCCTGTTGCGCACTCTGGTGCTCCTTTGTAGCTTCCCATTTGTCAGCTTGGACTCCATAACCTACGAGTTTAGAAAGCTAAACTCGCTAAGCATATAGCTTAGTGGGTACTTTAACCGTTAAGTAGAAATTTGATGCAAACCACACAATGTTACAGATATGGCACCAGTGATTAAGAATCTGATATTTTTATCCTAAATCAGCTCAATAGAACTAATTTGTAGTTCAAAGTTTTCATTCTGGGCCTTTGGGCCAGATTGCACTTTTTAGGCCACACCGGGTTTTACAATACTGCAAAAATCCCTCGTTGGGCTTTAAAATCTAAATAAAACATAATTGGGATGTGATTTAAAAAAAACGAAAAATGCTATCTTGTTCTTAATTGGTCAAGCTTTCAAGAGCATATTTTTGATAATTTATTTCATTCCAAACGAATATTTTATCTCAATTATACCTCATTTATTTCTTACCAAATGAACAGTGAATTCTAGCATTTAGTTTCTTATGTACCTTGTTATCTTATTTCCCCAATAACTTTTGTTCTACTAATCCGAATGTAAAAATTCTTGTTTTCACTCGAACTAGACTCATATGAGTCCTTATGGTTAAATTTCTAGATTTAAATTTGTTATACATAATTCTTGATGACTCCTTGAACTCTTCCCTGGTCAATTGGTTACTCAAGTCCGCGCAATGCGTACTATTTCATTTATAACTTTACCTACGCAACTCGGATTGAGACGATTCTTATCTTAAATTCAACTAGACCCATAAGGATATATTCAAAAAACATTTCAGATTAAAACAGGCAACACGTGATTTTTGACACAATTTCTAATTCAGCCCTGCAGTCTGCTAGTGTCTGCCTGTGCATGGTTCGCTCATTCGTGTGTAACTTCTACATTTTAAGTCCAATTGAGATGAATCAAACTCCTATGATTCACCAAAATACAAGGGTTTATTTATATCCTGTATCACAACATCTAATTCCTGAGGTAAAAGGACCAAAACCTGGACTAAAGGCACAAATCTCAGTCTGTCCGGTTTCACAATTCCAGTGCGCATGAGTTATACTCTTTTGATCATATCTTTTTATATACAAGTAGGATTTAGGAAATTCAAAATTATATGGTTTCCTAAAACATAAGGGTACATTTAAGTCTTCTTTTACAGATTCTAAATGTGTCATTAAGGTCACCTGGACTCAAGGCACAAATCTCAGTCTGTCCGATTTCACAATTCCAGTGTGCATGAGTTATACTCTTTTGATCATATCTTTTTATCTACAAGTGGGATTTAGGAAATTCCAAATTATATGGTTTCCTAACACATAAGGGTACATTTAAGTTTTCTTTGTCAAGTTCTATTTCTATCATTTTGCTAGTCTAAATTTCGGTTGAAATTCCAGAAAAATGCAGGACACATGGCTGGCTTCAACAAAACAACACAACATAGCACTCCCATATTTACCTCCCTTATAACCTCAACCCCAAAATCAATCAATACACAACAAACACTTCTATATCATCATCAATCTCAACCACATAACCACCACAACTCAAGCACATGAACAATTATAGCAATTACACATCCAAATGCAAAGGCAATAGAGATCACTAATTCAAGAAGGTTAAAGTACCAAACCTTTTTCCCCTTTGCTTTCCTTAGCTCATCTTTGATCTTTTTCTTCTTTTTCCTTTAGCTTTTCTTGATTTCCTACAAGAATTCCAGCATACACACATTAAACATACATCCTATGGTTTGAAAACATAAGCTACCAATTCATTTCTTGCCAAATTTTCCTCAATCTAATCTCCTCTAACCTTAAAACCATTATTTCTTTCATCAAATCCTTCAAATAATTATTTCTTGAATTTTTTCCAAATCTAGCTACATGAACCCTAATTTCAATCTCTTAAATTAACCACTAGTCCATGAAATTAAAACTAGAGATAGGTTTCTCTTACCTTATAATCTTGTTTGTCACCAAAATCTTCAACCAAAAGCCTTAAACTTTGGAAAAATCACCTCCTTCTTCCTTCTATTATGGTTTGGACGAGTTCACCATGTAAGAGAGAGCTTTTATTTTCTTTCCTTAGCTTATTTTGATCCAAATGGCAGCCATAAGTGGTGAAAATATGTTGGTATAGATGTTGACTTCCAATTGGTACACCTTATAGCAAAAATGGTCACTTTTAATTGGTCCACTTGCCTTCTTCTTTTATCTATTTATTTGGCAAGACATTAGGCTTCCTTTTATTCATATTTTGACCCCCTCAACTTTCTTGTGCTGTAATTTTATAGTCTAGGATGTGAAAATATCAAAATACCCTCCAGCGATTAATCGATTGTAACTTTTAAACCGTGTGTTTTTGGGAAAAATTGAAACCCCCGGTTATGACCCGATTAATCTCAAGAATATTCTTTCGGGGTCGGATATGGTCACTATTAAGAACTTTCGACACTTAATTTTTAAGTTTACATAGTTGCCCTTAACTTTTGAGAAATTTTCACTTAGGTCCTTTTGATATCCCTTCCTAACCTTGATGTCTTTCTTTATTAATATCTTTTTACTCACAACTCTAAATTAAGTAATTCTTATTCCTAATGAAACTAGACATCAGGGGCTACATTGTGTCAAAATTTTAGGTCGATCGAAGCTATATCTGATTTTTGACGGTCCTTTGAATTCAAGCCTACTATGCTATCCTGAGGCAGCTTGCACATTGTCTAATAAATCCATCATATCTTATTCTGTACAACTCCAAATTGAGTAATTTCAAGTTATAAATCTATCTAAGACACAAATAAACAATTAAGTCTTCTTTAAGACTCTTTAATTTTGTCATTAACTTGGATGAAATTCGAGCTCAAGTTATAGGTCATGTTCTAAACTTCTTTGTTCTAAGCCTAAATCATATCCTCTAGGTCTATTTCTTACCAATCTGGGATTCGGGATGTTACACTAAATCCCTGATGCCTCCAGAACTCGAGCATAGATTGCTCGAGCCATTGCCTCCTCGGTATCTCATGATCCAGTTGCGCTTGGAAGGATGCGTAGTGCTGCTCTATGGAACGCTGGAACTGATCCTGCTGAGTCAATAACTTATTCTTGTTTAGCTCGATGTTTTCGATCTTTTCTTCTATCCTGCATATCTAGTGCTCAAACTCCATTGGTTTTTGGTCATCATCCCACTCAGTATTCACAGAATGATGCTAGTCTCTGAAAGTAGGGGCTGGAGTAAAAGATGGGCCAGCTGAGGAAGAAGGTCCGGTAGTGGTGGATGGGCCAGGAATGTCTGTCGGTGGAGGTGGAGGTATGTCGAAAGTGGGAGCAAGTGGAACTGGCTCTAAATTCATGGGTGGGACTGGCTCAAAATCCATGGGTGGCGCCTGTAGTTCCATCACCTTCTCCTAGTTCAACCGTTTCAAAGTATCCATTCCTAACACCCCCAAGCTGCGAGCGAGTGTCGTAACATACATGCCACCGTGCAAGTTACCTAGTGCCCCTTTCTTGGATTGCTCATAAAAAAAAATGTGTGATAGCATGAGCTACATTGCATTGGATCTTATGGACCATACAGTTCAAGAAGATGGCTCCCTTAGGCCAACAACTCCCGTACTGCTAAGCCGAGCCACAATGGTGTGAACCAATAGATTATGCACTTCTCGATAGGGGAAGGACTTAAAATTTGATGCCTTGGATACCTTCAGCTGATACTTGGTGGCATTTGGTGGAAACGTGCTCCAAACCCTGGGAGGAATGACATCATACTTTCACAAAGTCCACCTCGAAATTAAGATACTCTACAGTCTGCACCTCCTCCACCGCATATAAACCCAAATGTATGCCAAGTTCGTTGATGCTCATGTGAAATCGCTGACCGCCCAATTGAAATTTGATTGTAAGCTCGATGATGGAGATCTTATTTTTATCAAATTGAAAAGTGCAGAAGAACTCTAGTGTTAACTCTCTGTAGGAAGGCTCACTGATGGAGAAGAGTTATTCCCATCCTAGCTGGTTGATCAATTCCCGGACCTCAGTCATTATGTTGGCTTGCTCCATGGTACCCCAATCTAAAACCCTAGGTGGTGACCAATCCTTGTTCCCTAATAGTTCAAATTGTCTTTGCTCCTCCGCAGTTGAGCATCGAAGGCATTTGTGGCCTGCCATGAATTTTGAGATGGGATTGATAGCAGGTCAACTTGAGCTACCTTCACCTCTAGCCCGTTTAGTTGGAAATTTAGATGGTATTTGTTTGCGAGGACCCATGATATGCAAAACAAACAAGAATAGCCTCAAAACAAAGTACACCAAATAAGCCAAGAAGAGCAACACAATAGCCCAACCCAACAAAACCAACAATAGTAATGCATTATCAAACAATAAAAGCAATGACACTAAACCAACGGGAGAGCAATGAACCAGTTCTCAATAAGGGCAACCTTTTTTTTAAAATCCATTCAATAGTCAATCACCATAACAATCATTACCCCAATTCAATATCATCGCCCCAATTCAATATCGCCATAGCCCAATGAAACAAAACATAGGATGTCAACTCATTAAGAATAAACAATCAAAAATAGAGTGTCAATTAATGCAACTTGATTCTAACCATAGAATTTTCAAAAACACAATGATCAAATCACAAAATATCCACAAAACTCAAATAAAATGTGAAATCCCATAGTAAAAAATTTTTAAAATCTCTAGAAACTAGCTATGGCAAATAAACAAACCCACAATAAAATAGAATAGAGTCTCTAGAATCCAACTAAACAAAATAAATCCAACAATCAACAGATCTCAAAGAATCTCCAAACAAATCACAAGAAATCACAAAAAAAAAAAATTCAAAAGTTAAGAGTGTGTACCTGAATAGCGTGAAGAATGCGAGAAAATTGAAGGAAATGAGTAAATCCCCTCCAAATCACGAAATGGGAGTTGAAATATCCTCTAGGATGAATGGGTATGTGATTTTGAGTGTGAGAGTGTGAAAAAATTGAGAGAAAATTGAAAAAGAGGGGAAGAGGAGAGAGGAAATTATATTCAATTAAAATTCAGCACGACTTAAAAACTCATGGACACGCCCATTGACACGGCCGTGTCTGTGGGCATGTCATAACTACTATTTTTGAAAAAAATGGCACTAGGCGTGTTGTAGCTACTGTGAATCTCAAATTTAACCAAATCAACACGACCAATGACACAGGCGTGTCAGTGGGTGTGTTGTAGCTACTGTGGTGCCATCTAAATGACACATCCAATGACATGGGCGTGTCACTAGTCATGTCCTAGCTACTATCTCTTAAAATTAATGGCATGCCCACTAACACTGGCATGTCCCCAAAAGAAAATTTCCTCTACAAATTTCAAACTTACTCAAGTTACCCCTCAAAAGAAAATTTCCTCCACAAATTCAAATGAATTCAAGGCAAACTCACCACCAACCAATGATAGAAGAATAAAAATAAATAAAAACAACAAAACAAACTAAAAACTTGAAAATTAAAGAAATAAATATCAAAATAAATAAAATAGTGGGTTGCCTCCCACATAGCACTTCTTTAACGTCGTATTAGTTAGACATTTGGGATTGGTTCGCCTTTAATCTTAGAGGTATAAAACCTCCTTCAACTCACTCAAGTCCCCCCTAAATATAGTTTAAGCCTTTGCCCATTAACCTTAAAAGTCCCTTTCTCTGGGTGAGTAATTTCAATTGTAGGGAAAAACCTCTTTGACTTAAATGGACTAGACCATCTTGATTTTAACTTACCTGGAAAAAGTCAAAGCCTGGAATTGTACAATAATACCTAATTGCCAACTTAAAACTCTTTTCCATTCCTTAATGTGAGCATCATGCCATCTCTTAGTCTGCTCCTTATACATCATTTCATTGTCATAAGCTTATAATCTCCAATCATCCAGCTCATTGATCTGCAATTTCCTCCTGTCACCTACACTAGCTAGATCAAGGTTAATCTGTTTTATAGCCCAATAAGCATTATGTTCAATCTCCATAAGTAAGTGACAAGCCTTTCCATATACTAGCTTAAATGGTGTAGTATCCAATGGAGTTTTGAATGCAGTCCTAAAGGCCCATAGAGCATTGTCTAATTTGTCAAACCAATCCTTTCGGGATCGCTCTACAATTTTTTCAAGGATCCTTTTTATTTCTCTATTCATGTTCTCAACTTGGCCACTAGTTTGGGGATGGTAAGGAGTAGAGAACCTATGTGTAACACCAAGCCTTTTGAAAAATTTCTCAAGCTGAGTGTTACAAAAGTGAGTACCCCTATCACTTATGATCACTTTTGGTGTACCAAATCTTGAAAACAACTTTTTCAAAAACCTCATCACTACCCTATCATCATTTGTTGCTAAAGCTTGGGCTTCAGGCCATTTGAAAACATAGTCTATAGCTACAAGAATATATTTGTTACCAAAAGAACTAGGAAATGGTCCCATAAAATCGATCCCCCATACATCAAAGACTTCACACGCTAGAAATCCATTTTGGGGCATCTCATCACGAGACGAGATGTTTCCAGTTCTCTGACAACGATCACAACATTTCATAAAATCATAGCTATCCCTAAATAGTTTGGGCCAATAAAATCCTGATTCTAGCACTTTTTGAGTAGTCCTATTGGCTCCCATATGACCACCAGCTAGTTCAACATGACAATGACGAAGAGTATTCAACATTTCGGGCCATGCCATGCAACGCCGGATCATGTGGCCCTTACATAACCTAAACAAGAAAGGACCCTCCCAGAAGTAGTATTTCAAGTCAGAAAAGAATTTCTTCTTCTCTTGATACATCATATCCTTAGGGAACAGCCAAGTAATTAGCAAAATCTACAAACCAAGGTACATCAAAAGTTGAAACACTTACCATGGCGTAAAGCTGCTCATAAGGGAAATAATCATCAATGTTTCCTTCTTCGAACTTCTCCAACGTTGGGTTCTCTAAGCGCGAAAGGTGATCTGCCGGCCAGATTTTTAGCTCCCTTTTTGTCTTGAATCTTCAAATCAAATTCCTGCAATAACAAAACCCAACGAATTAGCCTAGGCTTTGCATCTATTTTGGCAAATAAATACCTCAAAGTCGAGTGTTTCGTATACACAATCACTTCGGACAAGATCATATATGATCTAAACTTGTCAAAAGCAAAAACCACAGCTAGAAGTTCTTTCTCTATAGTTGTGTAATTGGCCTGGGCTGTGTTTAACGTCTTGCTTGCATAATAAATGGGCTGAAAATACTTCTCTTTGCGTTGACCCAAAACTGCACCACTGCAATATCACTTGCATCACACATTAGTTAGAAGGGTAGATTCCAATCAGGAGCTACCATGATTGGGGCATGGGTCAATTTCTCCTTAAGAGTTGTGAAAGCTCTTAAACATTCTTTGTTAAACACAAAATCAACATCCTTCTCAAGAAGTCTTGTTAGAGGATGAGCTATCTTAGAAAAGTTGCATATAAACCTCCGATAGAAGCCTACATGTCCCAAAAAGCTTCTGATAGCCTTGACTGAAGTGGGGGGTGGCGGTTTTTCAATGGTTTCCACCTTAGCCCAGTTCACCTCAATACCCTTACTTGAAATCTTGTGTCCCAACATGATTCCTTCTTAAACCATGAAATGACATTTTTCCCAATTAAGTACTAGGTTTGTTTCCTCCTCAGATCTTATCAAGACCCTCCCAAGGTTTTCCAAACAACCTTCGACTGAGCTGCCATAAACTGAGAAATCATCCATGACCACCTCCATAATATCCTCAATGAGCTCATCGCAGATTGCCACCATACATCATTGAAAAGTTGCAGGTGCATTGCATAATCCAAATGGCATCCTTCGATGTGCGAATGTCCCATATTGGCAGGTGAATGTAGTTTTCTCTTGGTGTTCCGGGGCAATAAGAATTTGGAAGTAGCCTAAAAGGCCATCCAAAAAGCAGTAATACTCATGCCCGGACAATCTCTCCAACATCTGATCAATGAAGGGCAAAGGAAAATGGTCCTTCTTAGTTGCATCATTCAACTTCTGGTAGTCAATGCAAACCCTCCAACCTGTAACAGTTCTTATTGGAATTAACTCATTATTCTCATTAGGAACCACTGTTGTCCCTCCTTTCTTTGGTAGTACTTGAACCGGACTCACCCAAGAGCTATCCGAAATTGGATATATAATTCCAGCATCAAGTAGCTTGATCACTTCAGCTTTAACTACTTTTTTCATCTTAGGGTTTAGTCTCCGTTGTGGTTGCACCACTGGCTTTTACTCATCCTCCATCAGTATTTTGTGAGTGCAATAGGACGGACTAATACCCTTGATGTCTACTATCTTCCAAGCTATAACTTGCTTATGTTTTTGTAATAGCTCAATGAGTTTTACCTTATGCTCAGAAGATAGGTGGAACTTAAAATAATTGGCAATTTATTCTCCTCTCTTAGAAATCCATACTCAAGATGATCCAAAAGGATCTTGAGTTCTAAATTAGGTGGATCAATCACAGATGGTCGTGGCTTCTGTTCTTTAGGCATTTCAATGATTTCATATGCCCGACTATGAAATGACTTGCTTGCTTCAAGATAAGCAAGTTGCTCTAATGCTTCCTGATCCTCAACATTATCCTATAATAAACACAACTCAAGGGGATCCTTCGAAATAATATTAGTAACACAATTTAATATTTCATGTTCAATGATATCATTGCATGAATCCACCTCATTTAGTGTAAGTGGGTGCTTCATAGCATAATGTACATTAAAAACAACTTTCTTGTTTCCTACTCTTAAGGTCAATGTGCCATCATGGACATTGATCAGGGCACGGGTTGTATTAAAAAATGGCCTACCAAGGATAAGTGAAACATCTGTATCCTCATCTACATCAATGATAATAAAATCATTGGGAAAAATGAATTCCCCGACTTTTACCAACACATCCTCTATAATTCCACAAGGGTGAATTACTGACTTATCAGCAAGTTGAATGGTCATGAGTGTTGGTTTAGGTTCTCTTACTCCTAACTCTTTAAACATCTTGTAGGGAATAAAACTTATGCTAGCCCCCAAGTCAGCCAATGCACTTTGAACTTCAAGATTACCTATCAAACATGGAATAGTAATTGCCTTTAGCTGCTGTGAGCGGGATTTTTGCCCCCACTCTAAGTGAAATGGTTCTTGCGACTTCGGCACTGTTTAGGCTCGGGGCCTTAGAGAACACGGGCCTAAGCTCGGAGAAAATGTTAGTTGGTAGCTTCTTCATGACTTTGCCAATAATCATTTACTTTGCCCAATGTGTCTTTCGAGATTCGACAGTTCAACATACTCCCCTTAACTTGGAGGCTTTGTATATTATATATATATTTTTTGAATTTTGATTTTGAAATCAAATATTGGCTTTGTCAAATCAATTTCAATTTACCTCAGAACTTGATTTTTCAAATTAACATATCTACAACGTGACAACCCTAGTTACCGTACTAAACTCGGGAATCATTTTTATTTAAGAAAGAATTGTTGCATTTCAGATAGGCACATACACATTACTTGGTTAAAAGTCTCATTTGAGTTTGAATATTGTCTATCTCATATGCATGTTTATCCAAACTATCTCCACTAATAGACTCTACCTACCAAAAGAGATCAACAGGTCTTTGATAGGATTAAAATGGGGTCTATAAGGGATATGGGTTAAATGAAGGCCATTTTGAGATTGGGGCTGATGTGACACAATGGACAAACTTTCATACTATAAATTTCTTATTTGAATTTTAGGTAGTTGGAAGCAATCTTGCTAGACTTCAAATTCCTTCTATCTTCTTGGCATTAATCTGGATCTTGATTGGGACAATCTTCATTTCTTTTAATCTTTTCCCTTTTCTCTCTCTTTATTTTTCTTACTCTTCCCTTTCTTTGAGCATTTTATCATTTTGTCCTTCTTCTTTATCAAGTACAGAACTTTTAAAAACTAGGTGACCTTTCTCCTTTTTCTCTGATTTTGATCGAATCTTTGGTTGGGTTGGACCAATTCAAGTCAAACTCTCCTTATAAACCAAATGGAAGCCTTTTGCTGCTTTAGGTAAAAGAGAACTCAGTTGGCTTTCTGAACCGCCTTTTTAGGTGTATCTTTCTTTTTTTTTCTTTTTTTTGTTCTTTTTTTTCTTTTCTTTTTTTTTCTTTTCTTTTCTTCTTCTTTCTTCTTTTTTTTTCTTTTGGGTTCTAGCTCTAACAGAATTGCCTTGCTTGTACCAACTTGTTTTTCTAATAATGGATGAGTGGAGTGGTATTAATCTGCTTCAGTCCTGACTTTATTTGTGATATTTGATCTAATTCAGGTGAACTTCAACTACCTTTATGGTTTTGAGTCTTCAATTACTACTATGGTCTTGAGAACTTTAACTATCTTTATGGTCTTGACTATTCATTTCTTTCTTTGATCTTCTTGCCTCTTCACCTTAGTGATCATAAGTCTTGTCAAAAATATCACAACAACTCAGGGTAGGTTGTTGGGGTTACATGCCAATGAAAAGAAAGCTAAAATTTTATGAAGGCTCAAAGAGACAACTAGGGATTGATATTTAATTGGGTGGATACTAGTTGTTGGCTAACCAAACAATGCCTAGATCATCTCTCCCTAAATAATCAGAGTTCAATTTCGCCTCGAAAGTTTGTCAAAGCATGTTCTAAGACTGACTAGGACCTAGACAAAGGTAATTATGCAGGAGCCCTCTCTAAGTAAGCATACACAACTCAATGATATAGAGTAATTCTCTCATCTAGTAAAGTCATTCAAATCATGATGCCTAGATATATTAATCAAGCTAGATTCCTCATTGGTTGAGCACCAAAATGAACAAAGACCAACAAAAATTTTAAATGAAAGTAATTTATTCAAATAAATTTAAATTTAAAAAACACGATTGTTCCATAAAACACCAAATAAAGAAAATAAAACAAGAAAAACAAACCAGCCAAGGGAAGTTCATTGGGTTAAGCTTCTTCTCCTTTCACATCTTCAATATTCCCATCTTGAAAAGAGGATAAGACAAAATTTTCCTCAAATCCTTTTCCTACCATGAAGGTTGTCGGTGGAGGTACTCTTCCAAACTTAGGCAAAGGATTATTCTTAGTATTGGGCTTGTCCAGCTCTGGTAGCTTACCACTATCGATTAGATCTTGGATCTAATGCTTCAATCGGGTACATCTATCAGTCTCATGTCCTTGAGTCTGATGAAATTGACAAAAAGCCTTAGTATCAAACTTTGGGGGTAAAGGATTCAACAAAGGTCAAGGGGTCAATGGTTGTAATAGTCTTTTCTTTTGTAGCTTGTTGAAGATCCAAGACAAAGGCTTTCCCACATCTGAAAACTGCCTTCTATTTGCTTGACAGTTGTATTGACATTAGATTCCTTTTGTGTACTTTGATTGCTAGGTTGATAATTTCGTTTTACAGAAAAATGACTCTTCTCCCTTTCCCACTCTTCAATTTGTAGACCAGCTTGGAGAAGACCTTTGAAATCCTGGATGAGTGTATGAGACATTCTTTCATAAAGACTAGGCAGCACCTCTCTCACAATCATCCTTATTTGATCAAATTCATCGGGCCTCTTCTTGAATAAAGCAGCCTTATTTCTCCATCTTTTCACATATTCCACATAATTCTTATTTGGCCTTTGTCTAATGGACTCAACTTCCATAAAGGTTACTTCCAGCTCGACATTTTACCCATATTGTTGAATGAAAGCCTTGTAAAACATGTCCCAATCTTTTTGAGTACTTTCCTGTAAGGTGTTAAACCAATTTTGGACCACTGAATCCAATGAAAGCATGAAGTACCTTAGGGTTTGAGCCTTAGTAGCTCGGGCAGACTAAATGGCAGTGATGTACTACTTCACATGGAGGTGAGGATTTCCGGTTCCATCAAACTTTGCAAAGAATGGCATCTTGAATTTGTATGGAATTTCTTTGTCTAGCTCAAATAATTTGTCAACTTCGGACATTTCTTCGGTTTTTAGCTTCTTCTCAAATTTCTTTTCCAAATCCGTAATCATCTTTTCAACATCAGAAGTTTCATTTTTCTCCATAGCTAATCTTTTAACAATCTTCGGTTCTTTCTTCTTGCTTAAGGATCTTGGAAGTATTGATCCCAATCATCATCATCATCAATGATCACCTTATCATCATCAAAAACCACTTCACCAACTTTAGCCTTCCCCTTGTCCTTTGGCTTCTTAGTGCTAGCAGATGCTTTGGCATTGTTTCCTAAAATTGCAGCCAATTGGTTCTTCATGGTCTCAACTAAAGCCTCTTTTATTTCTTCTATCTTGGCATTGAGGGCGTCGTCCACCATTCTTTGAATTTGTTCGGGCTTCATTGCTTTTGGTGAGCAAGTGATTGAGTTGCTACTAGATTCTTCATCTCCGGCATAGGTCGGATTGTCGTAAGCTTTTGAACTATCGTAATCCAAGGCTGTGAGCCAGAGAGGATCAATGATATGAGATGCAAATGTATGCATGCATGCATGTATGCACAAATAATCAACAAAGAAAGATAATTAGGACATTCGTTCTGACCTTATAACATCCACAGACGAATGGCGAGTCTCTTTTCCTAGGTAATATGGTTAACAAAATACCAACATGGGGTATCTTGTTTTTTGAATAATTCCCTCGGACGTTTCAACCAATAGTTATATTTTCAAAATTGAAAATCAGTTCATGATAATTCTCATTAATTAGGTTTTAATCCATTTAACCAACTAAAGTAGCTTTTATGCTATTTTGGATTAAAACTAAATTAAGAGGTTTATTATAAATAGATTTCTCACTTGAAAAAGTAACTAATGATTCATGCCAAAAAAAAGCCCATGATTAATAACTCTTAGTATAAACTAGGCTCACAATTGATTTTTGGTATTTTGTAATTGACCTAAATAATTTGCAAGCTCTTTGTAAAAAAAGTTGGATGAAAATAATTTTGTTTCTATGTCCAGTGTAAAAAGATTTTAGAAAAAATGGATTTTGGGCTTAATATTTGGGTCATGAGCAAAAGAATTTTAGATTTGTTTTTAGAAAAGTTTTGTAATATCCCCATATATGCCCTAGAAGTTTTGAATGTTGTTGTTGTTGTTGATGTTGTTGTTGTTGTTGTTTTAAATGGGATTGAATGTATATGTTGATTTGAAAGAAA
Source organism: Garcia nutans (assembly GCA_947685225.1). Taxonomy (NCBI): domain Eukaryota; kingdom Viridiplantae; phylum Streptophyta; class Magnoliopsida; order Malpighiales; family Euphorbiaceae; genus Garcia; species Garcia nutans. The sequence continues at coordinate 29,550,002 of CANTUV010000011.1, read as the reverse complement.
AAAAGGAATTGGAAAGTGAATGCTTATGTATATGTGTTTTGGGAGAAAAGAGGGTTTAGAGAGAAATGTATATGTTGTTTATATGATAATATATATAACATATAAGTTGGTCAAGGGAGAGTCAATGCAAGAAGATATTTTCATTTGTGATAGGTGAAATTACTTATATGGGCATATAAAAGACAAGAGGTTAGTTAAATGGATAAGGGTATATAGGTAATTGTTTGGTTAAAAACTCTTGGTGGAGATTTAAAGAAGAATTGACTTTGTTTTCTTCATGATTTCTTCTTCTCCATTGTTGGCTGGCTCCTCCATAGACAAAGGAAAGCAAGAGACAAAGAGAAGATCTTGAAGAGTTAAGCTCAAATTGAAGGAAGATTAAGTGATCAAGTGATGATTCAAGAAGTTTATAACTAAGGTAAGTTCTTTTCTTTGATTTCTTTTATTCTTTTGAAGTGGTATTTGAAGTTAATGAGGGTTTGTTGATTTGATGATGAGATGTGTTTGTAATGTGTTTTCAAGTTTTAAATTTGGTTTTAAGTTAAGAGTTTAAATAGGTGGTGTTGTTGAAAGTGGTGGATGTTGATTTTGGAAGATGGAGAAGGATGTTGGTTTTAGGGTTTTGAGATAGTATGTGTTTAAATGTTTTGTGGATGTGTTTTAATAAGGTGAATATTGTGATAAACATGTAGAATTTGTGTTTAGAACATTGATTCCATTCATTTGAACCATGCTATTTTGTGTATGATGAGTTTGAGTGCAATTAGAGGAGACTTGTGTATGTTAGGGTTTCAATCCATGAGTGACACGGCCAAAAGCAAGGAGAGACACGGCCAATTCATGAGAGACACGGCCAAGTCAAGGGAATTTTGGCCGTGTTGGGTGGATTTTGAGGAGACACGGCCGTACTCTATGCCAGTGTTGGTCACTGCCAATTTGTTTTGAGAGACACGGCCACAAGCTTGGCCGTGTCCTGTGCCCGTGTTTGCTACTGAAGTGTTGGATTGAGAGACACGGCCACAAGCTTGGCCGTGTCCCTTGGGTGTGTTGGTTACTGTGTTTGGTTTTTGTTCTTCTTAAATGATTGGAATTGAACTTACATTTGATAATGCATATGATATTATATGAACAAGGTTATGTACTATGCATTGTAAGTCTTGTGAATGGTGATGTGTTATATGAATAATGTATTTGAAATGTGATACTAATGATGCGATATGTATAATGTGAGTGATATGATGGGGTAATTGATTATGTATACTCGAATAATGAATGGTTATAACATAAATTGAGATATGAGGCCATTGTGATTGGCAATGATAATTCAAATGACATGTGAAGCCATTGTTATTGGCTATGATGATTCAAATGACATGTGAAGCCATTGTTATTAGTTATGATAATTCAATTGAGAATGAAATTGATAAATGAATTGTATAGCTAATGTGTTATTCCATTTTCAGAGTTTGTTATTGGTGGCATGCCTAATATGAGTAACAATCTCTTGAAGTTAGGTTGGACTTGATCCTTGAAGCCAAGTTGGGTTGAAGTTTAACATGTTTTACTCCCCTTGAAGCTTGGTTGGGTCAAATCCTTGAAGCCTAATTGAGATGTTACAACCCTTGAAGCTAGGTTGGATTGGTTCTTGAAGCCAAGTTGGGTTGATACTTAGCATGCTTTGTTCCCCTTGAAGCTTGGTTGAACCTAAATCCTTGAAGCCTAGTTGGGATAATGATAAATGTGATGATTAAACCAAAGCATTAACTCTGATAATGGAATGGCATGTTAGTGTTTTGTTTGGGCCCGAGTCTGTCTTTGTTGTTAATGTGATATCCAAATGTTGAACTAAATGAGTAATGAGATCTATGGTTGCTTTTGTTGGAAGTGTGTTTCATGATTGATAAATTTGTGAATAAAATAATGTTATGAAGTATGATTTGGTAATGTGTGTAATGATATATTGAAAATGAATATGGCTTGAGGAGTTTTGTTGAGATATGAGTTTATGAGAATATAGTATGATGTGTAAAATGTTTATGAATGTGGAATTTGCGAGAATTGTTCTCATGAAGGTTTGGATAGATCATTGAATAGTGATTTGTTAAAATGATGTATATGTATCTGTATATGAGATAGAAATGGTAAGTATAGTTTTGCGAATGTTCTATGTAAATATGTGTATGATTTATGAGATCAGTGGGAATATATGAAGAATGCTTTGAGAAAGGAAAACAGGGTAAGAAAACAATAAAACATGATGCTAAAAGTATAAGGTATGATCTTTATGTAAAGTATATATATTTTATATTTATTTGTATTACTAAGCTCTCGGGCTTAGCGCGGTGGTGTAATCGCGCAGGTGGTTATGTGGTTGATCTGGAAGTCCAGCTGTTATGCCACGAGAAGGGTAAGAGTGTCTCGAGACCAACTAGAAGGTGATGCATACATGTGTGACTTTAATTATGTTGTATTTTTGATAAGAATAATGATTTTTGTAAATGCTCTTTAAATTAATGCAATATTGCTTAAACTTGGATAAAGGTTTTTAATTGGAAACGAAAAGTGACATTCTTATACTTTATATACGTATTGTATGTATACTTGGTATATGTATAGTACTTATATAGAGTATGGGGGTGTTACAAGTTTTATGTCCAAAGACCATTTTGAAAAGTTTTAAAAATAGCTTTGGTCTTTTGAAAATTATTTTGAGCTTACAATGTACTTAGGTCATATTAGAAAAAGAATAAACCAAATAAGCCATGATTTAAGCCAAGACAAATTAACCATAGTCAAACAACAAGCATTTGGGGTAAAACCTAAGGAAAGTAACTAGGCCAATTACATGAGTTTTAGTCTTTGGGTTAAAAGGCTTAGGTTCCAATCATAAGTATATACCAACTGGTACAAGGCTATGAGTGGTTATGCCATGCTCGATCTCCATACCTTGAGTGAAAGTATGGCATTCCTTACATAATACAACACGGGTAACACGAGCATCCTAACTCACGCACACGATGCAAACTAATATGATGCAATTGATAATATCATGATAAGAAAGAATAGAATAAAATAAAGACCAACAGAATCAACTTCTCTTATCCCCAGTGGAGTCACCACTGTGAGCAGGGATTTATGACCCCACTCCAGGTGGAATGGTTCTTGCGACTTCGGCACTGTTTATGCTCAAGGCAATAGAGGTGGATGACTCTATTCCTAAGGAATCCCCAACCCCCTAATGGGTTCGAAAAATTGGGTACATGTAGGGAAGGTGAGAAATGGCCTAGCACCCCCACAACGCTTGGTTCATTAGAATTGGCCTTTTTTGCAGGTCTTAATATTATAAAATTCTTAAATATAACAATATTATCCATATTACATGCAATAATTAAAATAAAGCATCATTATATTAAAATCAAAGCAATGTTCAAACAAAGCAAATAAATGGACACCCATCCAAGGATGGAAACATGTCCTTACATCATTCATGTCTAAACTAAATAGGACACCCACCAAAAGGTGGAAACATGTCCTTTACATTGGTCCAAAATATAAAAGCAATTTAAATTACATAGAAATTAATTAATGAGATACCCACAAAGTGGAAACATACCTCTTACAATATTTGAAAATCAAAATAAATCAATAAAAGTAAATAACCATTCATCATAAATAAATCATTCATCAAAGTTATCAAACATCAATCAAAATATATAATAAACATTCATCCAATTTAAATAAAACAGTAAATATATTAACTTTAGGGATTCATGCATCAATTAAGGTTTCTAGGGTTTTATGTTCAATAACTAGGGTTTTTCATATACTAGTTTAATTTGTGGAGAAATATTTTAAAGTAATAACATAGCTACTGGATGTTTAAAAGATTTAAGGTTTTGGATGTTTTTATGAAAATAATGTTACCGTGATTTAAAAAGGTAGGTTTAGTTAGGGTTTTAAGCAAACATTATGAAATTAGGGTTTTGGAACCTTAAGACTTTAGGGTTTATAATTTTAAAAGATTGGGTTTTAGGTTCACTGGATTATGGTTTTAGGTGTTGATGAACTTATCATAAAGTTTTGATGTTTTAAGAATTAGAGTTTAGGAAAGCTAGGGTTACTAGATTAGGGTTTTGAGAAAATTAGGGTTTTTGGTATTTTGGAAAACATATTTGATCTTAGGATTTAAGAAAATAGTTTAGAGTTTTATAGAAACCTTTATGATTAAAGATTTTAGAAACTGTAAAGAAGATTAGGGTTTGGAGATTTAAGAAGACATTTGGAAATTTTAGACAAAAACTTAGAGTTTAGATGATTAAGAAAATAGTTCGGGGAAAAACAATTTAGGGTTTTTAAAGTTTTGGAAACAGGAAAATCGATTTAGGGTTTTTAAAGTTTTATAAAATAGAAGAACAGTTTTAGGATTTTTAAAGTTTTGGAAACAAAAGGATGATTTAGGGTTTTTGAAGTTTTGATCAAAGACTTAGGCTACTGGATGAATGGACGATTTAATCTGTAAAACATATTACTAAGTTTAATAATTTAGGTTACTGACTCAATATTAAAACAAATGATAAAAACATTGTAAATAACATCAAATCAAAGATTTATAATCAAACCTTCGTTCGTTGGTTCCTCCACAATTTGCTTCTGGATGAACAATGACAAAGGCAGTGTTACTGCCTTTGATGGGTTGATGATTGCTTCTTGTTGCAAATGTCTCTTGCTTCTAGGGTTTTCTGTCTCTTTTTTTTTTCTCCCCAAATCAGAAGTCCAAAGTTTCATCCATTCAGTAAAACAAATTTTTTCTCCCTCAATTTTGTGTTTTAATGTGGTATTTATAGGAAAAATCATAAACATACTTCTAATTGTCTAATGAATTTAAAACCAATTAGGAAAGAAACCAAATAGAATTTGGTTTCGGAAAAAACTGCGTTGGAAAATTACGCTGGCAAAAAAACTGCCGCAGGCGAAATTGCGAGCGCTGGCTTGGAATTGTTGCGGGCGGGCGCCAATTCGCCGCAGGAATTTTCTACAGTAAATTGGCCCAGGCCGATTCACTTTCGACGATAAAGTTTTTCGTCGCCTATTTTTCCATCGCCGATCTTATTATTTATTTATTTATTATATATATATATATTTATTATATATATATATTTTATTTTTTATTTATTTTTTAGCTTTACTAATATTAATCTTTTTATTTTTATTAAAAATTATGAATAATAAATAATAAATACTAAAATAGATATTATTTAATTAAAATACCACAAAAATTATTTTGGACTATATAAAAATATCGGACCAGACTGGGTCAAAAATTAAGGGTCTATAGCTGCTCCTTTGGGTTTGCCTCAATTTTGCTAGGTAAACTCCCTTGTGGTCGTTCACTGAGTAACTTGGAAATTTGCCCCACCCGATTTTTCCAAATTGTGAATGGAGGCTTACTGATTTCTAAGGGTAGTTTTTGTTGATTGAAATCTGGTTTCCGAAGCTGCTATAAACTTCTCCATCATTTCCTCCAAATTTTTCTTTCTTGGAGGGACTGCTTGTTGATGTTGACGCTGTTGAAATCCAGGAGGAGGCCTTGGATTATTCTAATTATTCCAGGAGAAATTGGGATGATTTCTCCACCCTGGATTATATGTGTTGTTATAGGGGTTTTTCTGTTGTTGCCTAGGCATGTTTCCAACATAATCCACCTTCTCTTGTCTAGCAAACATATTGCCACTTTGACAATCTTGACTTTGATGTCCACCCCACACCATTCACAAGGCATCACTTGCATTGATCTCCCTGAAGATGAAGCCAAAGAATCAATCTTTTTATTCATTGCTTCCAACTGTGTTGTCAAAGCAACTATGAGATCCAATTGATATGAACTAGTAACCCTTAATTTTCCTTGTTCCCTTGGGGTTTGCCACTAATAATTGGTAAGGGCCATATCTTCAATCAAATTCCTTGCTTGTTCAGGTGTTTTATTATTTATGGTACCTCCGCTAGCTGCATTGATGGACTGTTTACTTACATAATTCAATCCATTGTAGAAAGTTTGAATCTGTAGCCATAGCGGAAGCCCATGGTGAGGACACCTTCTCAATAAATCTTTGAATCTTTCCCAAGCATCATAAAGAGTTTCATCATCTAGCTATCATTCCTCAACTTGGCAGTCTTGGACAATGGAAAATATTTCTCCAGGAATTTTTCTGCCAATTGACCCCATGTGGTGAACGTGTTTGGGGGGAAATATTTCAGCCATTTCTTTGGTCGATCTCTAAGTGTGAATGGGAACAACCTCAGTCTAATTGCATCTTCGGAGACATTCTGTATCATGAATGTGTCACATATTTTCAGAAAAGTCTCAATATGTGCTATAACTTTACCTTCTTGCATCAAAACACAACCCAAACCATTATGTGAAGCATCACTGTAAATCACATATGGTTTATCTTCCACAGGTAAAGTAAGAACAGGCGCTTGAGTCAACATTTCTCTCAACTGTTCAAAGCTAGCCTGACACTGATCTGTCCACACAAATCTAACTCCCTTTCGCAGTAATCTGGTAAGTGGAGTAGCTATCAAAGAAAATCCTTTCACAAACCGTCGGTAATAGCCTGCCAAACCCAGAAAACTTCTAACTTCAGTCACAGACTTTGGTGGACTCCAATTCAAAATGGCTTCAACTTTACTCGGATCAACTCTAATACCCTCTGCTGAAACTATATGATCGAGAAAAGTTATTTGATCAAGCCAAAACTCACATTTCGACAATTTAGCAAACAAGTGTTTCTCTCTCAAAATTTGCAACACAATTCGCAGATGCTTGTCATGCTCCTCCTCATTACGCGAATACACCAAAACATCATCGATAAAAAATACCACAAACTGATCCAAATAGGGCCTAAACACCCTATTCATCAAGTCCATAAAAGCTGCAGGTGCATTCGTCAAACCAAAAGGCATAACTAGAAACTCATAATGCCCATACCTGGTGCGAAAGGCTGTCTTAGAAACATCTTCAGCTCTGACTCTTAACTGATGGTACCCTGATCTCAAATCAATCTTGGAAAACACCGCTGCACCCTTCAATTGATCAAAGAGATCATCAATTCTAGGCAAAGGATATTTATTTTTAATGGTCACCTTGTTCAATTGCCTATAATCGATACACAATCTCATAGTACCATCCTTCTTCTTTACAAACAAAACAGGAGCTCCCCACGGTGACACACTAGGGCGAACAAACCCTTTATCCAACAACTCCTGCAACTGCACCTTCAATTCTCTCAATTCAGCAGGTGCCATTCTATAAGGAGTAATAGAGATAGGAGTGGTACCAGGCAATAATTCAATACCAAACTCCACCTCTCTCTCTGGAGGTAACCCTGGCAACTCTTCTGGAAACACATTTGGAAACTCTGCAACTGTAGGTATACTATCAATTTGAGAACCCCTTACTCTAGTATCCACCACACGAGCAATATAAGCATCACACCCTTTTCTAATCAACCTCCTAGCTGCAACAGCTGAAACAAACAAGGATGCTAGCTGTCCCTGCTCACTAGATACTATCACCTCTCTACCATCACCAGTTCTCAAAGTAACAAGTTTCTTTTGACAGTCTACCACAGCTCCATGTCTAGATAACCAGTCCATGCCTAGGATCAAATCATATTCTTTAAAAGGCATTTCAATCAAATCTCCACAAAACTCCTCACCTTGCACCACTACCACACTATCTCGGTGCACCTTGCTAACAATCACACTATGCCCTAAAGGATTTGTCACCAACACATCAAATCCTAGGAATTCAGCATTCAGTTCAGACACAGGCAAAATAGATGCACTAATATATGAATGAGTAGATCCGGGATCAATCAAAGCAAGTACTGAAATACCAAATAAAGAAAAATTATCAGCTATGACTGCCGAAGCATCTGGCTGCCTCTGCATCACATATATCCTCTGAGAAGATCCAGCCTCCTCTGGTCTACTCTCCCTGGATGAAGAACCTCCTCTAGAAGTGAACCCAGATCTACCTCCTCTACTGACATTTCTGCCTCCTTGACCTCCCCTCACACTAGGTCGAGAAGCTGCAGAATCTACTAACATCTGTTCCTGCCTCTTAGGACAATCTCTAACAAAATGATCAGGCGATCCACATCTAAAACATTCCCCTGCTACACCTGTCTTCCAACAAGTACCACCATGTGGCCTACCACAATGAATACATATGGGTAGAGTGGATCTCTGAATCACTGGGGTCGGAGCACTCGCCACTGAAACTGTAGGTCTCGATCTCTGCCTCTGAAACTGTACTGACCTACTAGCTGGCCTCTGACTCCTACTAATCCGAGGAACAAAACTTCCTTTACCTCTCTTCACAGATGAAGATCCTACTTCAAGTTGGGGTTTCCTAACCCTGATCTCTTCCTCAGAAGCAGCCGCTGCAATACCCTGAGCTCTCTCTACACTCCGAGCTGCTGCAACCAACTGGGAAAAATCATGATATCTAGATCCAGCCACAAGACACATAATAGAGGGCCTCAATCCCTCCTCAAATCTCCTGCATCTATCAATCTCATCAGATATAATACCCCCAGCATAATGGCTCAACCGGATAAACTCTAGCTCATATTTTGTTACAGTCCAGTGGTCTTGCTTCAAACTCAAAAACTCCATTTTCTTCACATCTTTATACTCCCTTGGGGTATACTTCAATTCAAACTCTCTTAGAAAATTAGCATAGGACAAGGTAGGTGGATCATCCATAGCATGGGGTACTGTCTTCCACCAATCATATGCGTCCTTCTACAACAATGATCTTGCATAATCAAATTTTTCCTTTGGAGTGGCTTGCAACTGAATAAATATTCTCTGTACTTTGTCTAGCCACTGCTCAGCTACAGCTGGATCAATAGTACCCAATAAATCTTCTGTTCCATACTTCCTTAATTTATCGTACTGTCTCACTGATACCAATGGTTGTGGGGGTGGTGGCGGTGGTTGCACTGGTGCTTGCCTCAATATGTCTACCACATGCCTAAGCCAAACTGGCGGAACCTCCTCACCAACTGGTCTCCCCGACACAGAAGCAGGTACCTCTCTAGCACTATCCACTCTAGCTCCCTCTCTAACCTCATCAGGAGCTACACTCTCCGCACTCCCCTCTACTGACTGACGTAAGTGAGAATCCATCACAACCTATGTCTGCAAACACAGCAAAATACATCTCATTAAAGATCAAAGACTGCCAATACCAAACATGAATGTTATTCAAAAACTAACTTTTAAAGTCAAAATATTCTTTTTCTTTCATTTTACCTAGGTTGAGAATCTCAAACCTGGCTCTAATACCAAAACAATTGTAACACCCCCACATCCTGTACACGCACACTACATAACACCACAATGTAATATACGTACACTGAATATAGGGACGCTACCGTTTTCTTTAACATTTAAATCATTTGAAATGACAAGATATTCTTTCTCATTATATATTATAGAAAATAGAGTAATTAACTTGTAATATAAAACAAAATAGATATATATATACGTTTACTTAATACGCAGCAGAATTTATAAAATATTTACACATATGAATACATTCAAATCCATATTTACAATTATACATATATTTATATTAGAATCCATACTTTACAAAATATAAAGTTATACATGATTGGCAGCTTTTCTCTGATCTTTAAGTCCCAAAATAAATCCTTCAATGTCTACTCTCACTCGGTCTCGAGGAACTCTCGGGTTCAACACTGTCACCTGCGTGATCAACCACTGTCGCGCTAAGCCAACGGCTTAGTAGTACAAAGTATACTAACATTATGCTTTAATGCAATGCAATGCAATGTCACATATTTAATAATAAAGACAAGCTCATATTTCATAAATCATACACATATAAACATATCACATTTCAAAGTCATTCCATAGATCTGATTATTCAATTATTTTTCCATTTATGAATCACATTTAAACAAAGACAAGCATGGGCCCAAAAGACACTAATATGTCATTCAATTTTCAGAGTTAATGCTTTGGTTTTGTTATCACATTTATCATTATCATTATCCCAACTAGGCTTCAAGGATTAGGTTCAACCAAGCTTCAAGGGGAACAAAGCATGCTAAGTATCAACCCAACTTGGCTTCAAGAACCAACCCAACCTAGCTTCAAGGGTTGTAACATCTCAATTAGGCTTCAAGGACTAGACCCAACCAAGCTTCAAGGGGAGTAAAACATGTTAAACTTCTACCCAACTTGGCTTCAAGGATCAATTCCAACCTAACTTCAAGAGATTGTTACTAATAGGCATGCCACCAATCAACAAAACTCTGAAAATGGAATAACACATTAGACACACAATTCATTCATTATTTCATTATCAATTAGGCAAACATGCCTCATTAAAGTCATTATAGCCAATCACAATGGCTTTATATTCCATCACATCTCAATCCACATTATAACAATTCATCTTTCAAATACACAATCATTTACATCATCATATCCTTCACATTATACACATAACATCATTGATATAAACATAACAAAGTACATTATTCATTTAAGTCAACAATGTAATAATGCAATATTTGTACTTACCTCAATAACAATTCACACAACTATAAACACTTCCTTTTTCCAAGATTCTTTTACTTCTTAGATCAATGGCAAATCACTTTTTTCAAGACCTAATCCAAAAATAATAACATACACTTGCTTAGGGATACACATGAGATAATCAAGTTAAGAGTTAACTAGGGCAAAATCTAAACATGACACGCTCAACCACACGGGCGTGTCCCTGACCGTGCCCTAACTCCGCAACACAGAAGCTTTTACACGCTCAGAACCACGGGCGTGTCACTGGGCGTGTAATACATTCTGCCTCCCTGAAAAATATCAACACGTCCAACAACATGAGCGTGCTCCTGGCCGTGTAAACTCTCCAATCTCACAGTAGCTATGACACGCTCAATAACACGGATGTGTTAATGGTCGTGTCAAACCTACTGCCTCCAACACAATTGACACGCCTAAAACTCTGGACGTGTTCATGGGCGTGTCAGGCCAAAAACTCAGATTCCGGCCAAAACAACAAAACACCAAACAAAACACTTCTTTTCACCAACATCCACTTCAAACAAACTTAACAAAACATACCCAAAAACCATCTTAAACTTACAAAAACACCAAAACAACTCCACATCTATTACAAACACAAATCACAAATATCATCTCAAACCCTAAACACACATACAACACCATCTCTTCCAACCAACTTACTCTTTTCTTCAATTCATCCTTAAAATCCATAATCAAATTAATCAAACCCTCTTAAACATATCAAAATCAACCAACACACCCTTAAATAATCTATCATACTCAAACACAACTTCAAATAAGCAAAGAAATCAAAAGAGGACTTACCAAAGTTATGAAACTTCTTGAATCACCAACTTGATCACTTAAATCTTCCTTCAATTTGAGCTTAGAACTTCAAGAACCTCTCTTGCTCTCTTGCTTTCTTTTGTCTTTGGATGAGCCGGCCACACACATGGAAAAGAAGAAAAGGTGATGAAGAAACAAAGTCAAACTTCTTTTTAAATCTCCACCAAGTATTCCAAAACAAAGAATTACCTAAACACCCTCTTACAAATTGTTTTGATTTCCTTTAAAGCACTTGCCCTCTTTTAGTAATTTCACATATCACAAATTAAAATATCTTCTTCCCTTGACCACCCATTTGACTTGCATATATGTTATTTATACTTCCATATATACAACATATACACTTTCTTTTAATTTCTTTTCTCTTGCAAATTAACATATACATTCAATCCCATATAAAACAACAACAATATTCAAAACTTCTAAGGCATACATTGGGATATTACATGTGCATTAGGATCTTCACCTAGGAACCCATCAAATTGACAAGTCTGCTACACCATTTGAATTACATTTGTCTTTATCTCAAATTTATTTACAGCAACTACAGATCTCTGTATGCTTGAATTGGCCCCATTAAGAGTAGGCCTAGCAAATTCCTGCATTGTCCTTGGCTCATCTCCTACCATCATTTCCAGTTCTTCTTCTGAGCTGAGATCTTCAAAGTTTAGTTTCGTTTATGGCAGAACTGCTTCCTCTTCTTTCTTTCGCTTTCTCCTCAACGTTCTCTCTAGCTCTTGATCTAATTCAAGTAGTTGGGAAGAACTAGCTCTGGTCATAAATGGGAAGAAGTACCTAGAATGAATTTCAACAAGCAAGAACTAATGTTAAAACAAATAAAATAAAAACTAAATATACAGTCTTGATTATATTACTAATATTAAAAGTCGTTGTGCTCGACAGCGGCGCCAAAACTTGACGACGGATCTATGCTATCGCAGTGTTACCGCAAGTGAACGGGTCGCTCAAGTAATAAAATAGTGAGTAAGATATCGTTCCACTGGAGACAATGTCAAATATTAGTGCAAATTTTAACTGTTATTTAATGAATCAATAGTTTGTATGATGATTAAAAAAAAAAAAAACAAATTACTCAATAAACTACAGTGAAGAAAAATTGAATATTGTGCAACAAAAGTAGGTGATGAAAGTACTATCCAGATATTGAATCCCCCTAGACATGAAAAGTATTTATGAATATCAATTCAATTAAATCAAATAATAGAGCTGAATTGGCATTCCCCTAATTAGATTAAAATCTCTCTCAAGTGAATTAATCCCTAATCACTAAGTAGAATGCTAGGAATCTCTTCTCAAGCATAATGAAATAGATCTTGTAATAAGAAAAAGGAACTTTAAACCAAAGAGTCTTGTAAGTCTATCACTAGCACTCCAATCAACCCTCAATCCTAATGAGCATTCTGTTCATATCAAGTTTTCTCAAGTCAATAATATGAAAATTGTAACCAATCAATAAGCATGCTATTATCAATTAGAAATAAGAAATTAAGAATTAAAAGGATAAAACAACTCAATCAAATGATTTAATTTAATAAGAACTAATCAATCCATACAATAAAGCTAGGGTTCATCAATATCTAGATAGATAAAATGTTTAGCTCATGTTCATAACCAAAAAACCAAAACAGAGGAAATAAGTAAAAGAATTCAAACAATCCATGATGAATGATTTTTGTTTCTTCACTTTAGTCCTCGGATCTTGGATTAAATCTTGCAGGAATCAGGTCTCCACCTTCACTCTTGGCTGCCAAAAACTCTCTTTTTCTTGGTAGGTCGACTCTAAAAAATAAACTCTGTATTCTCTGTATTATGTATCCCTAATTTTCTCTTTAGCTTAGATTTTATAGCCCATATATTTTTGCCTGACATGCCCTTGGACACGCCTGTGTCTGTGGGCATGTCAACAATGCTATTTTGAACTTTAATGACATGGGCAGTGACACGCCCATGTCCTTGGGCGTGTTGTTGCTACTGCAATATTGAGTTATAGACATGGTCAGGGACACGCCTGTGTCATTGGGCGTGTCATAGCTTCTATAAATAAGGAGTAATGGCACATTCAGTGACATGCCCATGTCTCTGAGCATGTCGAAGCTTCTGTAAAGTAGTTGAATGACATGGCCATGGACACACCCATGTCACTAGGCATGTCACTTGAAGAATCTACCCAAAATAGCTTCTTCCCTTGTCTTTCATCCGTGATTCCAACCTAAATAACCATAAGGTCTCAACGTGTCAAAAGTTCCTGGTATCAACCCTAATAAACACTTGAACAAACAAATTAAACTAAATTTGACAATAAATATATTAAGAAATAGGGACAAAAATATCATCAATTATACACTTATCAAGTTGCAAGAACCATTCCACCGGGAGTGGGGCAAAAATCCCCGCTCATAGTGGCGACTTCACTGGGGATTTGCTCCAGCATCTTTATATTTCCTAGATCTTTTGTGTGCCATCATCTAAGGTATCCATAATTTTTTTTAAAAAAATTAGTTATTTTTTACCATACCTATATTCTCTTGCCCCCTGTGTGGAAAAATATTTTAAAAGTATAAAAAATATTTATACACACAAATATCTGAATAATTGAATTTACTATTTATTCACTGTGTATTCACTATTTACTCACTATTCACAAACTTTTTATTTACTATTTATCAATAGTGATATTGATTTTTTTTCTATTTTTTCACGAGAATTACTGTTTTCTCTTTTCCATTTGTCTTTTTCCTTTGCAATTTGCTTATATAAATGACTCATTTCTTCAATACTCATCCACACTTACATATTTTCATAGTTGAAGCAGAGAGTTGAGGAGAATATGCATGCTTCAAGATCAGGGCCTTGATCCAATGCTGAGTTGTTGGAATTTATTTGATGGTATGAAAATAGAACTGTATGTCTACTAGCTGTGATGCAACTTCATCGCAGTTTAAATAAAAAAACTAAGGTAATAATGCAACTTAATATTTTAATAGCACAAATATGTACTTATTATTTTATTTCATTTTATTATCTTAATAATAATATTTTTTTTAAAATAGTACTAAAGATTAGGAAAAATAAATTAATTAGTGGACTATTTTTAAGAATTTAATAAATAAATAAATATATAAATTAAAATAGAGCATAACGAGTAAGTTTAGTCTATGAATAAGTGGTATTGGTATGATAATATACTTACCTCAAGTTAACTTACCTAGCTCCGTGTTAGTGCGATCGCCGTGTTATCCAGGGCGGAGGTTGTGGCTATAAAGCCCGACAATGGTATGATGTAGCACCTTCTCGGGTAAAATAGATTGTCCGAGAGTGTGGTTTTGAAAGCTTTATTCTGCAATTACCATCTGAGGAATATCCGATAGACAGGAGTGTAGTTCGAGTATTATCGAAGTGGTGGATGGACACAACCTATACTTTTCACTTATCTGTAGGAGAGAAGACCATTGGCCTAGTCGATTATACAACCATAACTGGTATCTGATACTATGGCCTTCCGGTCCCTCTTACCAATGATATTCTGACACATGAAGAGATTTAACAGTTAATCGGTATGGAATCATCATTAAAAGAGCCCTTCAAGATAAAAATTGAGACGATTCGGAGTTATTGGATGAACTATGATGGACAGGTTCATAGAGAAATAGCCAAACAATATGCTCGAGCATTTTTACTGTATTTTCTTGGGTCGACCATTTTATGCAGCACCGAGTCTGCCATCCATCTATCGGTGTTGAGGGCCCTTAATGATATGAGTATGGTACTGCTTTATGGCTGGGGTGAAGCTGGCCTTGCCTATCTCTATCATGGACTAGATAAGATTTGCAGGAATAAGAAGTCTTTTGTTGGTTTCATGGTGGTTGTCGAGGTACTCTTCTTCCACCCTCGTCAATTCCATGCTTATAATAGTATGAATTTGATTTTCATTGTTATTGCAGGTATGGGTATATGAGCATAATCTTGTGAGGGTGCCAGGCATTTCTTGAGAGAGAGTTGGGTATCCAAGGTTGAATTTTTGGTTGTCAGATCGTGTAGCAGTTCCTGGCTCTCACCATGTGCACACCCAGCGCTATCTCTTGAGTTGCTTAACCTGGAGCCAGGTAAAATAATATTAGTATACTTTAAAATTTAAGTAAAAAGTTTACTTACCTTCTGTCATCTTGTAGGCCAATTTGGCTTGGTGAAAACTTAAGAGCGGATGAACTAGACTCCTTCCATAAATGCCACACTACCTTTTCAACATACCCATCGAGTCATTGCTGGCCCTGTGTCTAGTGGCTAGTTTCTCGGGGAGAGGGTGCATGAGTGGTTTGTAACATCCATGATTTTAGAGATATAAAATTTTATATACTCAATATATATATCTTGAGTATATATAACATATACATATGGTATATTAATTGTATATGTTGAATTAATACATTACATACTTAATATTTAATGCACATATAAGGTACATTTGATGTGTATATAAGATACACATTACTTGTGCATATGTGTAATATTTCAAAATTTTGAAAAGTTCTAATTTTTGAAAATTTGATAAAATAAATTATAATTTAAATGGATAAATTAAATTAATGGTTTTAAATAAAAAATGAAGGGATTTTAAATGAAAAAGTGGAACACATATGTGATATATATGTAAAATATATACAACATATAAAAGTCAACATTTTTTAAAAGAAAAGTCAAAGTGAAAAGGTATTTTGGTAATTAAATCTTAGAAATTCAAAATTAATAAAATAATTCAAAAATAAATTATTTTTGAATGGAAGAGGGAATTTAGGATTTTTAATTTATTAAATAAATAAATAAATAATTATTAAAATATTTTAATATATATATGGTTTAAAATAAAAGATGAAAAGAAAAAGAAAATTTAAAAGTTGTCTTCATCTCTTTTTCTTCTTCTTCAAGGCCGGCCACCATGAGAGCTTAAGGCTAAGGTTTTGATTCTTCCATAGTCCACAAATTGAAGGATTTAACAAGTTTAAAGTGGATTTTTGGTGATTTCCACCAAAATTAGTAAGTTTTCAACTTCTTTATTTAGATTTTATGAAAGTATGAATATGTGTGTTTTGGATTTTTGAAGTTCTAAGATTTAATTGTCTATTTGAATATGGATGAAGTTATTTTAAGTGATTAACAATAATTTTAATGTTAGATTGAAGAATGGTTGAATTTAAGTTGAGTTTGGTGAAGAGAGAGAATTTAGGGTTATGGAACATTTGGGTTTTTGAAATCATGAGTTTTAATTGTGTAAATTGGTTTCAAATGTGTTGTTTTGATTCATAAATAAGTATTTTAAAGTCAAATATTGGATTTGGTTGGAGTTTGAGAATGGTAGTATTGATTTAGGGTTTTGGAAAAGTGAATTTTCAAAAAATGATTAATTGTTTAATTTTAATGCTTAAATCATGTTATTTAATGATATAAGTGGTGGAAATAAGATTGAAATGATAATTGGATTGAGTTGGAATGGAGATCCTTCAATGGTGAAGGTTATGCCATTTTAGAGTTTTGGAGATAAGCATGTGGTTAATTAATGTAATTAGTTTAAACATGTTAAACCATGTTTCTAATGATATTAATAAACTTAAAACACTATTTTAAATGGCTTGATATGGTTTTTCAAAGTTAAAGTGAGGTGAAGCTTAATTTTGAGATTTGGTTTAGAGTGATGTTTAATTATGGTTTGATGTTGAGAATACCTTAGCAAGAGACTTACGTGCCTTAGATCTTGATGCGGATTTGATTAATGACAGACTTGAATGGAGACGTAAAATCCGTGTCTTGGAAGGGGCCTAAGGCTGGAGTATCTTTTTTGGTGTCTTTTGAGCTTATTTTGTTGAGGATCCATACAGCCGACCCCAACTTGTTTGGGACTAAGGCTTAGTTGTTGTTGTTGTTGAGAATACCTTAGAATGTGATATTAAATGATTATGTATGATCACATTTGGTATGGGCATTGAGAGGAAGGAGTTTGCCCAACCCTAGTGTTGAAGGGCAACTTAGAAGAGAAGGTTGGAGGAGTTTTGAACTTTGTTGTGGAGTACTTTCTAAGGTATGTACAAACTTTGAATATAAAGTTTATATTTGCATAACATTTGGACTTAATACATTTTGGTTGAAAAATGTGTTAAGCTACTTGGTTCATTGATTGTGTATGAATAATATGTTATGACATTTGTAATGTCATATATGTGTTAAATGCATTGTGAAAAGCCATTGATAATGGCTAATTTTGAACATGTGAAACATGCATATTATGTGAAAATACCCAAAGTAATTGGATAATGTGTTGTGAATGGAAAAATGAGATATGTGTAATAATGAAATGAATTGATACTGATAAAAAGGAGAAAGATGTGAAAAATGAGAAAAGTGAGAAAAAAAAGTGAAAATAAGGCAATGTGCCTAGATTGAATATGTGAAAATGAGAAAGAGATTAATAATGAGAAATATGAATAAATTGTGTGCCTAGTATGTTATTCAATTTTTAGAGTTCTGGGTTTGGCGGCATGCCTATAATTACCTATGGGCTAAACGCTGGAATGGTGAAAAGACTGAGTTGTAAACCAGGCAAGCTGATAAATATGATATTTTTGGGGTGAAAGACTGGGTCGTAAGCCTCAAAAACTGTAGCAGTCTAACTGGGTTGAGGACCAAGATGCTGGGGCCTAAGGGTCTAGCCAGGTTAAGGTCCAAGAGACTGGGGTTGTTACATTATCCATGGATATATTGCCTATGGGGCTGGACACATGGTGTCATTATGGACCAAAGTAGTAACTCTAAAATTTGAATAGCATATTAGATCCTTTTTGGGTCCATGCTTGTCTTTGCTTTAATGTGAATTATGATTTGTGATACAATTGAGCAATATAATGAGATATAATGTTATGAGTTGTGAGATATATATATATATATATATGTGTTGTGCATTGACATTTCATTTGGACTATATTGTTATCAAAGTTTATACCACTAGACTTTGGCTTAGCGCGATTGTAATCTGTCGCGCAGGTGTCATGGATGTTTTGGTAGAGCCGGAGAATTCTACTAGACCTGGTTGGGTCTAGGGTTGTATTTTTTTGAGCTTGAAGAGTTGTTTTGGGCACATCAAGATCAGAGCCAGTTGCCAGCATGTACATTTTTTATATTATAGTATTATGTATGTTATGATATGTTTTTGAAGTATATATTGTAAATTGAAAGAATGATTTGAATAATTTTGTTTAAGATGAGAATTTATATGTAATGTTGATATATATACCTATATATAAGTATTTTCAGAAAATATGGAGAAATTGAGAAGTATTGGTGAATTGGTGAATTGATTTTATTTGGAGTGTTTGTTTTAAGCAGGTTGTGTTTTGTTGAATTTTAGAAATGTCCAAATTATAGACAAAACTCTGGTGAATTTTTTTACCAAAGATTTTCTTATAAAATGTTATTTCGGGTTACTATAGCAAGTAAAGAATATTTATATACTATCTAATTTTATATATTTAGTATTTGAAATTTTAAAACAGAAATGTGTAAATTTTTTTTATTAAATTGATTTGTGACATTTTTATATTGTATATGCGTATTTTACATATGCTGAAAATATGTATTGTATGTATATAGGGTATAAGGGTGTTACAAGGTTCCTTAGTCCCAAGCGATGGAGGGTCTTAATGAATTGCCCAGAGTATACTTTAAATATCACATCAATGCCGAAGAATGTGTGGTGGTTAGCTCGACACGGTTATGATGTTGAAACCTTTCTCTATCCACAGGGTGCATCATATACCCAATTTATTTGAGTAGGACTTTTGAATTTTGATGTATCTCCTGTTGGCATTCAAGAAATTCTCGAGGAAGAAGAGGAAGAAGAGGAGTATCATGGAGAGGGAGGAGGGTCCATCCCTCATCCCGGGGCTAGCACCTCTCAAGTAAACTTTTATCATCTTGCCATTGCAATTTCTCTTTTCTTAACTTGTTTTGACTGTTTTAATGATTATTGCAGGCTACTGGCTCATTTGGTCATGAGGTTGGACCTTCCTCAGCTGCTTCTCCATTTGCTCATTCTTATCAACCGTTGATGCCATCTCATCCACAGTGCATTGATATGAATTACCTGGTAGGTTATCTTGTTCCATGATGATTTATGCTATATGTATGCATGATTATGTATGCTCTTACCCTTTCCTTTCTGACTCATAGCGGATGCTTGAGGAACAAAATAAGAAACTGCAAGAAGAGTTAGCTACTAGTCATCAACAGGTTGCCCATTTTGAAAAATTATATCATCGATCAGAGCAAGACTTTTGAGACTTTCGATTCCAGGGAATGAGGGATCTTGGTGCTTCATCTTCTAGGGGGCCCCAAACTGATGACCATGAGATCCTTTCTTCTACTTCGGATGAGGACTGTTGCAGAGCTGAATTCCAGGGTAATAAAGGTTTTGGTGCTCCTTCTTCGGGTGGACTCGGGATAGATGATATGCCTACTCCTCCAACAGGCGATGACTTTTTCATAGCTTTGTTTGATCATGATCCACCACCTTCCTCTCAGTGAGAAAATATTGTATTATTTGTAGTAGTAGTAGTAGTAGTAGTAGTAGTAGTAGTAATAATAATAATAATAATAATAATAATAATAATAATAATAATAATTTGCACTTTTGCTGTAACTTTTGACTTTTAATTTTTTTTATATTGTAATTATTATTACTACAGTACAATAATTATTCCTTCCTCTCATAATTCAAAATTTCACAGTAGCACTGATTCACAAAACCGAAGGCAACACAGTAATTCAAAATCATTTCATCGTTGATTTACTATCCTTGCGCATTTTGGTCTCAAGCCATTTCTTATAAATTTTTGTATAACCAATCACCCTATATAAACCCTCTCTCCATGCTATGACCTCATACAGAAACCAAGAAATTTTGTACGAATTTTCAATTTCAACATCAAATTTCCTTTTAACAATTTTAATTTTCCTTCAATTTTTAATAATGACAGAACTCAATTTGAAGAAAATAAAAGTTTTATTTAAAAAATATGAAAGCCATTCATTGGGAACAAATATCTTAGTCTAGAATCAATACTTTGAAGTGTTTTCAAAATATTAAATTGAATTATTCTTTTTTACATGCCATGGTTTCCTTTTGGAATGTGAATTCTAGGACATTTAAGATAAATGGCTTTGAAATATGTCCCATGATTGAATAGTTTGAGGCCATCCTTGGATATCCAAGTAATCAACCAATGGCATTGCCTATATTGATTTTCAGAGCTTAACAAAAGATGCAAATGTTGTTTCAACTTTCAAAGCCTGAAGTTCCACAATTGATGAGAGGTGAGAAAATTCTGCTTGGTCCCTTGATTGACTTTTACATTTCTCACTTGGCTCCTACTAAGGCATGGGGACATATGCTTTGCCTATGCTTGCTTGGCCAATTTTTGCTTATTTCTTCCTATGGTGATGTCGATTCACGAGTATTGGATATCATGGACCAAATGGAAGGAGGCTTGTCGCAGATACCCATGATCTTAGTTGAGACTTTAGTTGGATTGGACCAACTTAAATCAGGATTGTCAAAGAGATTGGCCAGGAGTCCATTGCTGCTTCGGGTAATTACCTAAACATCCCTTTCAGGTTTTCAATTTAGGTCTCTTCTCTTTTTTCCTTTTTTTTTATTATTGCTCTAATTTTTGCCTAGTCCACCCTTGCGGGTTTTAGAAACTAGCGAGCCGCTTTAATTTTTGCCTAAGACGCCCTTGTGAGTTTTCAACTTAGCAGACATTCTTTTATTTATTTTATTATTTTCTTAATTCTTTTCTTATACTTACAGATTTAGCTTTAGGAGCATCTCTGCTTGCTCGACACTCCATCTATGGATTTTGCTAGTTATCTGCCGCAACATCACTCTGCTTGAAAACTACTCCACCCTGCTTTTTCATATGCTGACTGGGTTGATTGGATCTACTCATGCGCTGAAGTCAACATCCGTTGGTTAATACCTTAGTGGAAGATTTCTCGTATCACTATTCTGACATATTTGATGTATGTTCCTCTCGCTGCTCTTCATCGAGGTACCTGCTATGATCCTCGCCGGCTTGACCTTCAGTATGGAGCTGAACCTCGAGGTTCTGATTTTACTCTTGATTTAGACATGCCTCGCCTGACTGAAGCCTACTTGGATCAGAGCAAAGCTCAAATTCAGTCTCAAATAAAATTTAGCCTCGGGTCCAAGTACCCAAATTTTAATCCAATCTCGGGTCTAAGTACCCAATCTCGGGTCCAAGTACCCAAACTCAATCCAGTCTCGAGTCCAAGTACCCAAATCTAATTCAGTCATAGGTCTAAGTATCCAATCTCGGGTCCGTACCCAATCTCGAGTCCAAGCACCCAATCTTAGGTCTAAGTACCCAAATACAATTCAGTCTCGGGTCCAAGTATCCAAACTCAAATTCAATCTTGGGTCCAAGTACCTAATCTCGGGTCCAAGTACCCAAATCCAATTCAGTCTTGGGTCTAAGTACCCAGTCTCGGGTCCAAGTATCCATATACAATCCAATCTCGGGTCCAAGTACTCAATCTCAGGTCCAAGTACCCAAAATCAATCCACTCTCGGGTCCAAGTACTCAATCTCGAGTCCAAGTACCCAAATCCAATTCAGTCTCGGGTCTAAGTATCCAATCTCGGGTCCAAGTACCCAATCTCAGGTCCAAGTATCTAAATCCAATTCAGTCTCAGGTCCAAGTACCCAGTCTCAGGTCTAAGAACCCAAATAAAATTTAACCTAGGTGCAAGTACCTAGTCTCCAGTCCAAGTACCCAAATAAAATTTAGTCTCGGGTCCAAGTACCCAAATCAAATTCAATCTCAGGTCTAAGTACTAAAAAAAAATTCAGTCTTGGGTCCAAGTACCTAGTCTCGAGTCCAAGTACTCAAATCTAGGGTCTAGAACCCATCCTTATCTGCTTAATGTCACTTTGCTTTTCACTCTCTTCTACTGAAAGTCTCAGATCATTCAAGCAGGTGGCAAACTGTAAACCCTTAAATTTGGACCGATTTAAATTTAAAGGGTTTATATTGGTCCATTACTTTTGCTATGCTTTTGGGATGACCATGGTTTTATCCTCTTGTTGGAGTTCCTTCCACCCTTTATCAAAAGATCAAATTCCCTAATAGAGAAGAGACGGTGGTCATCGAGACTGAAGATAGTGAGGTGGTCAATGCTCTAATGATTGAGAGACCTCTCAATGGTTTCCAAGTAGCTGTAATTTCTGATGATGAAGTAGTGCACTCCAAGGTCTTGAACAAAGCTTTTGGATTTCAAGACTCAAACTTCCAAGAAAGGGTTAGGGTATGAAGAAGCTAGAAAAGATGTTCATCCAAAGAAGAATGAGAAGATGAGCTTCCCACCACTTGAAGAGATCTTTGTCAAAGCTCCAAACATGGGACTACTCCAAGGAAAGCCCGAGCCAATCATGTTAATGGGAAGGTTGATCCCGGGTTTTGAGATTTTTGTTGATGTTGCTAAGTTAGTGGAACAAGTGAAGAAAGAGCTCATCCTGCCAACTGACAAGGAGACCAATCCAGAAGGGGAGAAGGAAGCTATCCTAAAAGCCGAGAAGACTCCAGAGGAGATTTCTGCCCTAGTTGAAGAGAAGTTTGAAGATGTTCTGCTTTATGATCTTGAGAACAATGATTTTGATTTTGATTTTAATTTGTCTATGTATGAGGATGATGATGCTTTCTTTTCCAAAATGAATGTAATAAAGTCTGATTTTGCTTACTTATGTTATGTTTCTCCTGACAGTTGCATACATTCAAATAGTGGTTACATGAGCATCTTTAATATTAACTCTGTCGATACACAATCATTAAATTTGGGAACAACCAAAAATCCTAAAAATATTAGCATAGCATCCGACCTTACTCCTGATGAGAGAGAGAGATTTGAAAAAATATTTAAAAAATATGAAGAAGTATTTGCTTGGTCTTATGAGGATATGCCTGGAATAGATTGAGACATAGCCGAACATCTGATTCCTACTTACACTCATATGAAATATGTCAAACAAAAGCTTAGGCAGTTAAGACTTGAATGGGCTGAATTGGTTAAAGAAGATGTCACTAAACAAATACAAGTAAAGTTCCTTGAAGTAATAGATTATCCAGATTGGCTAGCTAACATAGTACCCGTGCCAAAGAAAGATGGAAGAATTAAGGTCTGTGTGGACTATTGAGACTTAAACAAGGCTTCCCT
Organism: Garcia nutans; assembly: GCA_947685225.1. NCBI lineage: Eukaryota > Viridiplantae > Streptophyta > Magnoliopsida > Malpighiales > Euphorbiaceae > Garcia > Garcia nutans. Next base: position 29,526,233 of record CANTUV010000011.1, on the reverse strand, counting down.
TAAAGATGATTTTCCTTTACCCCATATAGATGTTCTCATTGATAGCGAAGCCTCTAGAATTCTACACTCATTTGTAGATGGATTTTTTGGATACAACCAATTGTTAATGGCCCAAGAGGATAAAGCCAAACTGCTTTCATTACTACATGAGGTATATTTTGCTATAGGGTAATGTCATTTGGGTTAAAGAATGCTGGAGCAACCTATCAAAGGATGGCCACCACATTATTTCATGATATGATGCATAAAGAAGTCAAATTATATCTTGATAATATGATGGTAAAGTCAGATACAAGGGAACCCAAAACTTAGAATTATTCTTCGAGAGAGCGGTAAAGTGTAAGCTAAGGTTAAACCCGAAGAAGTGTCTATTTGGGGTTACCTCAGGCAAATTGTTGGGATATGTGATTTGTCCAAATGGCATTGAGATTGACCCTGACAAGGTTAAGGCAATCAGGGATATGCCAGCCCTTAAGACGAAGAGAGAAGTTTGGGGGTTCATTGGCAGATTGCAGTACATTAGCAGGTTTATAGCAAAGCTCACCACAATCTTTGAACCTATCTTCAAATTGCTTAAAAGAATCAGCCAGTCATATGGAATGAAGAGTGTCAAAAGGCCTTTGAGCACATAAAGGAGTTTCTACTAGATCCACCTGTTTTGAAACCACCTAAAAATGATAAACCCTTGTTACTATACTTAGCAGTAGAAGAAGAGTCAATAGGATCCATGATAGCCCAAGCAAATGAGTTAGGGATCGAGCACGCAGTCTATTATTTGAGTAGAAAGCTCCTACCTTATGAAATTAAGTATAGTATCATTGAAAAGACTTGTATAGCTATGGTTTGGTCTTCTAAGAATTTGCGACATTACTTTCAATCTTATAGTGTGCAAGCAATTTTCAGGTTGGATCCGGTGAAGTACTTAAGGGAGACACCCTCTTTGATCGGGAAGTATGGGCGATGGTTGATAATATTGGAAGAATTTGAGATTGAGTATGTAACCAGGAAAATAATCAAAGGTAGACCGGTGGCAGAATTCCTGGCCTAATAACCATTACTGGATAATGAAGAGGTAGTCTTGGAATTTCCTGATGAACATTTAGAAGCCATAGAAGTACAAGGATAGAAAATGTATTTCAATGGAGCAGTGAATAGGAAAGGAGTAGGTTTGGGAGTCATACTAGAATCACCTGAAGGGGAACTTATCCCTTTATCCAAGAAGTTGAAATTCAGGGCGACCAATAATATGGTGGAGTATGAAGCATGCATTTTTGGTTTGGAAATGTCACATCCGCCTACCTCATTTATGCAGAGTAGTCACGTGCATAGCAAGAGAAGGGGAAAGGAGAAGATAATTCTTGATAACAGCCCTAGATAAGGTTGTATGACCAAAGGGACCTAATTGTAATTTTCAAAAGTTTGGGGACGTAAATGTAATTTCAAAAAAAGTTGCACCGGATGTTCTTAATAGTGCATATAACAGATTCCAAAAATGGAGTGAAGAGAAAAATCGGATCGCAACGACATGTAACGGTTTTTCCAAGAAATGTTCCGTTAAAGAAAAACGAAGACATGTTGATTAGGGGCATTTTGGTCATTATCAATTAAAGTTATACATGAATTTAAAGTAGGAAATAAAAACATGAGTACGTAGAGGATGACGAGGGGTTAAATATGAAACGATCGTCAGTAGAAACGAAGCCGGAGAAAACCCGAGCAAAGAAAGGACCTAAAGGGAATTTTGTAAAAAGTTCAGGGCTTATCGGTAATTTTTCAAAATGACTTGGAAACCTAAAATAGACCTTATAAATAGAAAGTAGAGGTCGAGAGGATCAAAACTATATGTAGTTTGACTCGTGGAACTATACGGTTTAAAAGATATAATCGATTAATCGCCGGAACGTAAAGTGGGCCCGGTTTCGTGTCGGGACCGGATGGGAAACCCGGGACAACTTTATGATATCCTATGGGAAGAGGGACAAGTGGAAAGAAGTAAAGGAAAAGAAAACTATAAAAAAATCTAAGGTTGGCCAATCAAAAGTAAGCATTTAGCATGTGTAATAAATGAAGAAAGAGAAAGGTGGACAAGTGGTCTTAAAGAGCTTAACCAACACATAAGGTGATCATCATTTCCTTTGTATATAAATATATGTGAAATGAAGAACAAAATCTCTCTTTTTCCACCTACAAAATTCGGCCAACAAAGGGAAACACCAAAGGGCTTCCAAGTTTCTCCAAAGTTGATTTTTAAGGTGAGTTTTTAAGGTTTTCTAGTAATTAGACTTTAATTTTAGTATTAATTTTAGGTAGTTATATATTTATTGGAAGATTGGAGATTAAAATCTTTATGTGGAATTGGAAAAAATATTAAGTAAGTGATGAGATTAATTGATTAAATGGAAGAATAAAGATGTATAAAGATTAATAAGGTTGGATTAGGGTTTCGGTTGGAAAAGAAATGGAGGATAACTTATTATTTTGAATTTCTAAGGTTTATGTTGTATCTTGAATTGATTGAAGGAGAAATAAAGAATTAAGGAAGGAGAAGAAGGAAAAGCTAAGGGGAAGTACAAGAATAAGATTTGGTACTTTACCTTTGAATAATTACTTTTGATTTGGTGCTTTACCATAAAAGAAGTTTTATTTTTCTTGCAAACTTTGGTTTATGGAATTTTTGATGTTTATGAACTTTAATTAGTTTGATTTGAGTTAAACATGCAAAAATTGTTAAAAGGAAGTGTTTGAATCTTTACTTTACTATTAAAGAAGCCTTAATATTGATTTGCAAAAGAAAAATAAACTATCCTATGCATTTCAAATGTTTGGGCCGAAATGGTCCCAAAGTGACAGCTTTGGGACTATTTTTGTGGAAATTGTTTGGGGCAGCAAACGAATGAATTTTTCAACGAAATTTTACATGCAATTATTCAACATATGAAATAAGTTTTCTGTAAAATTTCAGCCAAAAATAAGATCATTTACTTGGTCAAATGCATGACTGAAGTGGACTGAAATTTTGACGAAAACCCAGATTTTACTATTCATTTGGTCATGCCATTTTGCGTTGCCGATTTTTCTCGCCGCAACACTATTCATTTGGTCAATTTGTGATCTTTTGAGGAATACTTTGAAATGTTTGATGTGTTTATTGTGGATGTTAAATATGTGAAAAGAGTAACGGTTTGACCAAAGAAAGTGGTGCACGGCATAAATGGCAAAGCGCAGTGAGAATTTAAATTGATTTCTTGAATCATTCTAAAATAAAGTTGAGACTTAAATTGAATCATTTTAATCTTTTTGCTCTACTGGATAGTGGGAGTGGTAGATAAGGGTATGGTGCACTATACTAACGCATGCAGTACTGCTCATTATTGTGATATGATATTTTATTTAGTGGTGAGGCCACTGAAGCCAATGGGGAGGCCCATTGGTTAACCAGGATGGGGAGGCCCATTCCTGTGATCTGATATTGGTGGTGAGGGCCACCTATGTTACAGTGGGGAGGCCCACTGCCTTATCACTATGGTTCCCTATATACCAGTAGAGTCTGAATCAAAAACATATTATTTTTCGTTGAACTATATAATGCAAATGAGTTTGAATTATGATTTTACATTATTGAAAGAATATCACACTGAATGTATCATGATTTCTATTGGTATAAAGTGGGTTGATTGTTGATTTAATTATTTCCTTTGATTTCGAATACTTTCATATACTATTATTTTTATTGGTAAAGTACCCACTGAGCGACAACGCTCAGCGAGTTAAGTTTTCCTTGACTCGTAGGTTCGGAGCAGTAGATAAATCTTGGGGAAGCAACGACCAGACCACAGCAAATCTCAGGGGTAGATCTTTTAGTTCCATTATGAGTTGATAGTTGTGGCATGTATATGAATAAATACAAAAGAGAATTTCTATGTAACTGTATGTTATTAGTATGTAATAATCATAAATCTTTACTTTATGTTATATTAGAAGTGTGAACTTTTCGTGCAGGTTTGTAGTTGAGGGTATAAGGTGGATTCATTGGGACTGCATTAAATTTGATGGTATTCTTATTCACATTGGTCTATGTAAAATGTTTTCAAAAATCAGAAAAATAAGTTTTGTCGACACTTGGGATCCAAATTTCTAGGCGGAACTATGGCAAAATTTCTGTAAAAATCAGAACTAAAATTTGACTAAGTAAATTGGTAGCAATATTAGGATAGTGTGGCGCCTCTGCTCGACTTACACATGTAGGTTGGGAAGGGGTGTTACAGGAAACCCTGATGATTATGAAGGTGGATAAGGTGCAAGTCTTTGGCGATTCATTGCTAGTAGTATCCCAAGTAAATGGAGAGTGGGAGTTAAAAGAAGGGAAGCTAAAACCATACCAACATTACTTGACCAAAATGAAAAAGAACTTTAAGGAGTGTAGGTTTATACACCTACCAAGAGAAGAAAACCAGATGGTTAATGCCCTAGCCACATTGGCTTCGGTATGGGAAAATCTTGTTAACTTATTCCTTAAGCCTCTGATTTTGACCAGTTCATCAACTCCTTGCTATGAATATGAGACAATCATGAAAACTAATACAAACCAAGATGCATGGTATGACTCTATAAGATGGTTTTTGGAGGAGAAGGAATAGTCGTTGGGAGCAACAAAGAAAGAAAGAAGAGCCATAAGACGATGGTCCTTACAATACATCACCTTTCATGGAGAGTTGTATCGAAGATGGTCGGATGGAGTGCACTTGAGATGCTTGAAGAAGCCTGAAGTGGAGCATATCATGTCGGAAATACATGTGGGAAGTTGCGGTCCACACATGAGTGGTTTAGCTCTAGTTAAGAAGATAATTCGACAAGGTTACTACTGGTTGACCATGGAAAGAGATTGTATTGAGCTTGTGAAAAAGTGCTAGCAATGTCAGATGTATGGTAATTTGAATCACATACCTTCTGAAGAATTGCGTTCTATGTCTTCACCCTAGCCATTTGCAACTTGGGGGATTGACATTATAGGAGAGATACATTCGACAGCCTCAAATGGTCACCGTTTCATTGTAGTAGCTGTAGATTATTTTTCAAAATGGGTCAAAGCCGAAGCTAAGCAAATGGCTAGATTTATTGAAAAGAATCTCATCTGTAGGTATGGGGTCCCACACAGTGTGATATCGGATAATGGGTTACAGTTTCAAGGTGTAGTTAAGGACTTATTCTCGAAGTACCGAATCCATCATCACCGATCCTCCCCTTATTGACCAAAGGCTAATGGTGCGGTAGAAGCAACAAATAAGACAATTAAGCAGATTATGTCCAAGATAATGAAGACATACAGGGACTGGTCAGAGATACTTCCTTTTGCTTTATGGGGATACAGAACAAGTGCAAGAACACCGACTGAAATGACACTGTGCTCTTTGGTTTACGTGATGGAAGTAGTGTTACCAATTGAGATAGAGATCAAGTCATTAAGAGTGGTCCTTGAAGCTGAACTACTTGAGACAGAATGGGTAATAAGCAGATACACACAGCTAGCTTTACTAGAAGAGAGGAGGTTAAAAGCACTGTATCATCATCAACTGTGTCAAAGAAAGATAGCCCGAGCCTACAATAGAAGGGTTAAGATCAGAAAGCTCAGAGTCGAAGATTAGTTTTGAAGCAATGTAAACCTAAGATATCTGATTCAAGAGGGAAATTTAGGCCTAGTTGGGAAGGACCATATATTGTGAAACAAGTCATGAACAAGGGTGCAGTCAAGTTATCAGACATGGATGGGAACAAGTATAGTGAGCCAGTGAGCATTGACAGGTTGAAGAGGTTTTATGTATAAAAAAAGAGAGAGAGCTCACTAGGTTGAAAACCCAAAAGGGCGGCCTGGGCAAAAGTTAGAGCAGTCTAGCTCAAAAATCTAACAATATGTATAGTAGCAGTAGATTATTTTTTAAAATGGGTTGAAGCTGAATCGTTCAACAAACTGGGAGCAAGGCAAATGGCTAAATTTATTGAAAAGAATCTCATCTGCAGGTATGATGTCCCGCATAGTGTGATATTGGATAATGGGGTACAGTTTCAAGGTGCAGTTAAGGACTTATTCTCGAAGTACCAAATCCATCATCATCGATCCTCCCCTTATAGACCGAAGGCTAATGGTGCGGTAGAAGCAACAAATAAGACAATTAAGCAAATCATGTCCAAGATGACCAAGACATACAAGGATTAATCATAGATGATTCATTTTGCTTTGTGAGGATACAGAATAAGTGTACAAATGCCGACTGGAATGACACCGTTCTCTTTGGTTTACGGAATGGAGGCAGTGTTGCCAATTGAAATTAAGATCAAGTCATTAAGAGTGATCTTAGAAGCTGAACTGCCTGAGATGGAGTGGGTAGAGAACATATACACACAGTTGGCTTTACTAGAAGAGAGGAGGTTAAAAACAATGTATCATCATCAACTGTATCAAAGAAAGATAGCCTTGGCCTAGAATAGAAGGGTTAAGATCAGAAAGCTCAGAGTCAGTGACTTTGTGTTGAAGCAATGTAAACCTAATGTATTTGATTTAAGAGGAAAATTTAGGCCTAGTTGGGAAGGACCATATGTTTTGAAACAAGTCATGAACAAGGGTGCAGTCAAGACATGGATGGGAATGAGTTTAGTGAGCCGGTGAACATTAACAGGTTGAAGAGGCTTTATGTATAAAAAAAAACTCGCTAGGTTGAAAACCCAAAAGGGCGGCCTAAATAAAAGTTAAAGCAGTTTGCTAGTTTTGAAAACCTGAAAGGGCAGGCTAAGCAACAATTAGGGCTAAACGAGAGAAAATTATCAATTAGAAAATTCGAAAGGGCTAGTTGGCAACAGGAGTGATCTTGTGTATGCTGGCTTTATGTTTGGTTGTTTCCCAATTTAATAAAATAGAATTATTATTAAAATTATTCTATGTGTACTATTTTAAGTATTTGACCAGATATGGATAAAACAAATAAACACAATAGTGAAAGGTGATGACAAATTATAAAAGGAAAAGAAACATTTCTTATTATTGCTTTCATTATTTTTATTTCCTAACAATATTTTTTCTAAAGAAAGTAACAAACGTAAAATATATGGCAGACGATAAGTGTAGCGTGCAGGCCAGCTTTGCCTCAGCTGATCCAAGTATGCTTCAGTCAAACAAGGCATGTCTAAATCAAGAGTAAATTTGAAATCTCGAGGCTCAGCTCCATAATGACGGTCAAGACGGCGAGGATCATAGTAAGTACCTCGACGAAGAGCAGTGAAAGGAAGATACATCAAATATGTCCAAATGGTGATATGAGAAATCTTCCACCAAGGTACTAACAAACGGATGTTGACTGCAGCACGTGAGTGGATCCAGTCAACCCAATCAGCATATGAAAAAGCAGGGTGGAGTAGTTTCCTAGTAGAGTGATGTCGCAGCAGATATCTAGCAAAATCCATAGATGGAGTGTCGAGCAAGCAGAGACACTCCTAAAGCCAAATCTGTAAGCATAAGAAAAGAATTAAAAAATGTTTGCTAAGTTGAAAACCTACAAGGGCGGGTTAGGAAAAAATTAGGGCAGCTCGCTAGTTTTGAAAACCAGTAAGGGAGGACTAGACAAAAATTATAGCAATAAAAAAAGAAAGAAAGCCTAAATTGAAAACCCAAAAGGTTGATTTAGGTAATTACTTGAAGTAGCAACTGACTCCCGACTAATCTCCTTGACAATCCCGATTTAAGTTGGTCCAATCCAACTAAAGTCTCAGCTAAGATCACAGATATCGGTGATAAGCCTCCTTCCATTTGGTCCATGATATCCAATACTCATGGATCGATATCACCATCAGAAGAAATAAGAAAGAAACGGCCAAGCAAGCATAGACAAAGCATACGCCCCCATACCTTGGTAGGAGCCAAATGAGAAATGTAAAAGTCAATTAAGGGACCAAGCAAAATTTTCTCACCTCTTGTCAACTATAAAACTTCGGGCTTTGAAAGTTGAAACAACATTTGCATTTTTTGTTGAGTTCTGGAAATTAATATAGGCAACGCCATTGTTTGATTACTTGGATATCCAAGGATGGCCTCAAACTCTTCAATCATGGGACATATCTCAAAGTCATTTATCTTAAATGTCCTAGAATTCACATTTCAAAAGGAAACCATGGCATGAAAAAAAGAATGGTCTAATTTAATATTTTAAAAACACTTCGAAGTATTGATTTTAGACCAAGATATTTGTTCCCAATGAATGGGTTTCATATTTTTAAATAAACCTTTTATTTTCTTCAAATTGAGTTCTATCATTGTTGAAAATTAAAGAAAAATTAAAATTGTTAAAAGAAATTTTGATGCTGAAATTGAAAATTCGTGGCAAATTTCCTGGCTTTTGTAAGGGTCATAGCATGAAAAGAGGATTTATATAGGGTGATTGGTTATACCAAAGTTTACAAGGAATGGCTTGAGACCAAGATGCACAAGGATAGGAAATCAATGATGAAATGGTTTTGAGTTGTCGTGTTGCCTTCGGTTTTGTGGATCAATGCTACTGTGGAATTCTGAATTGTGAGATGAAGGAACAATGATTGTACCATAGAAATAATAATGATAATAACAACATAAAAAAATTTGAAAGTCAAAAGTTGTAGTAAAATTGCAAATTATAATTATTATCATTATTATTATTATTATTATTATTATTATTATTACAAATAATGCAATATTTTCTCACTGAGAAGGAGGTGGTGCATTATGATCAAACAAAGCCTTGAAAAAGTCATCGCCTGTTGGAGGAAGAGGCATATCATCTATTCCGAGACCACCTAAAAAAGAAGCACCTAAACCTCTATTACCCTAAAATTTAGATCTATAATGGTCCTCATCTGAAGTAGACAAAGGAATCTCATGGTCATTAGTTTAGGGCTCCTTAGAAGACGAAGCACCAGGATCCCTCATTCCCTAGAACTGAAAGTCTCGAAAGTCTTGCTCTGATTGATGATACAATTTTTAAAAATGGGCAACTTGTTGGGGACTAGCAGCTAACTCCTCTTGTAGTTTCTTGTTTTGTTCCTCAAGCATCTGTTGTGAGTCAAAGAAGGAAAGGGTAAGAGCATACATAATCATGCATACATGTAGCATAAATCATCATGGAACAGGATAACCTACCAGATAACTCACATCAATACCTTATAGATGAGATGGCTTCTCCGGTTGATAAGAATGTGCAAATGGAGGAGTAGCAGAGGAAGGTCTAGCCTCATGAACAAATGAGCCAGTAGCCTGCAATAATCATTAAAACAGTCAAAACAAGTTAGCAAAGGAGTAATTGCAATGGAAAAATGGTAAAAGTTTACTTGAGAGGTGCTAGCCCTGGGATGAGGGATGGACCCTCCTCGCTCTCTGTGATAATCCTTTCATCACTATCCTCCTCTTCCTCGGGAATTTCCCTGACACCAATAGGAGATACGTTAAAGTTCAAGAGCCCTACTCGAATAAACTGGGTATATGATGCACCAGGTGGATAGAAAAAGGTTTCAACATCATAATCGTGCTGAGCTAACCACCACGCATTCTTCGGCATTGATGCAATATTTAAAGTATACTCTGGTCAATTCATCAGGATCCTCCATCGCTCGAGACCAAGGAACCACTCATACACTCTTTCCCTGAGAAACCAGCCACTAGACACAGGGCTAGCAATGACTTAGCGGGTATGCTGAAAAGGCAGTGCGGCGTTCATGGAAGAAGTCCAATTCGTTCTCTCTTTCATGTTCTGCCAAGCCAAATTGACCTATAAGATGACAGAAGGTAAGTGCACTTTTACATAAATTTTGAAGTATACTAATATTATTTTACCTGGCCCCAGGTTAAGCAACTCAAGAGATAGCGCTGGGTGTGCACATAGTGAAAGCCAGGAACTGCTACATGATCTGACAACCAAAAATTTAATCTTGGATACCTGACTCTCTCTTAGGAAATGCCAAGCACTCTCATAAGATTATGCTCATATGCCCATACCTGCAACAATAATAAAAAACAAATTCATACAAGTATAAGAATTGAATTGAGAATGGTGGAAGAAGAGTACCTCGACAACCACCATAAAACCAATGAAAGACTTCTTATACCTACAAATCTTGTCTAGTCCATGATAGAGACAGGCAAGGCCAGCTTCACCTCAACCATAAAAGCAGTACCATACTCATATCAGTAAGGGCCCTCAACACCTACAGATGGATGGCAGATTCGATGCTACATAAAATGGTCGACCCAAGCAAATACAGTAAAAATCCACCAGCATATTATTTGGTTGTTTCTCTATGAACACGTCCATCATTGTTCATCCAATAACTCTGAATTGACTCAATTTTTATCTTGAAAGGCCCTTTTAATGACGGTTCCATACCAATTAACTGTTGAATTTCTTCATGTGTCAGAATATCGTTGGTAAGAGGGACCGAAAGGCCATAGTACCGGATACCAGTTATGGCTATATAATCGGCTGGGCCAATGGTCATCTCTCCTACAGGTAGGTGAAAAGTATGGGTCGTGTCCATCCATCGCTCCAACAATGCTTGAACTACACTCCTATCTATCGGACACTCCTCAGATGGTAATTGCAAGATGAAGCTTTCGAAACCGCACTCTCGGATAATCCGTTTTACCCGAGAAGGTGCTACATCATACCATTGTTAGGTTTTGTAGATACACTCTCCGCCCCGAACAACACATCGATCATGCTAACATGAAGCCGGGTAAGTCAACACGAGGTAAGTATATCATCATACCAATACTACTGATTCATAGCCTAAAATTACCCATTACATTCTATTTTAATTTATTCTTTCCTAATCTTTTGTACTATTAATAACAAAAAAAATGAAGAAAAACTAAAAAAGAAAAAAAGAAAAAAAACTAATAATAATAAAATGAAATGAAATAATACATATTTGTGCTATTAAAATATTAAGTTCCAATGTTACCTTAGTTTTTTGGCTTAAACTGCGATGAAGTTGCATCCCAGCTAGTAGACTTACAGCACCATTTTTATATCATCGAATAAATTCTAACTCAGCATTGGATCAAGGCCCTGATCTAGAAGCATGCATCCTTTCCATTTGTTGATCAACTCTCTACTCAACTTTCTACCCACTATGAAAATATATAAATTTGTGAATGAATGTAAGTGTGCATGAGTATTGAAGAAATAAACCATTTATATAGGCAAAGTGCAAAGGAAAAAGACAAAAGGCAAAAGGGAAAAACAATATTTCCCATGAAAAAAAAGAAAAAAAAAGTAAATATACTATTGATAAATAGTGAATAAATAGTTAGTGAATAGTAAGTAAACAGAGAATAAATAGTAAATTTAATTATTCAAATATTTGAGTGTTTAAAAATATTTTTATATTTTTAAATATTTTTCTACGTAGGGGGCAAAAGAATATAGGTATGGTAAAAACTAGCTAAATTTTTTGCAGCTAAATTTTTTACAAATTTCTTTAATATCATACTGACTATAATCATTTTTTGCAGATAATCCAAATTATTTCTAAGTCTAGAATTTACCTCGGGTCCAGAACCTAAATTATTTTTTAATCTAGAACTTACTTCGGGTCTAGAATCTAAATTATTTTTTAGTTCAGAACTTACCTCGATTCCAGAACCTAAATTATTTTTGAATCCAAAACTCACTTCGGGTCCAGAACCCAAATTAGTTTTGAATCCAAAACTCATCCCTGGTCCAGAGCCCAAATTATTTTTGAATCCAAAACTCATCCCAGGTCCAGAACCTAAATTATTTTTTAGTCCAAAAAACTCACCTCGGGTCCAAAATTCAAATTATTTTTGAATTAAAAACTCACCTTGGGTCCAGAACCTAAATTATTTTTGAGTCCAGAACTTACTTCGACTCCAAAACCAAATTATTTTTGAGTTCAGAAGTTACCTCGGGTCCAGAACCCAAATTATTTTTGAGTCTAGTGCTTACCTCAAGTCCAGAACCCAAATTATTTTTGAATCCAAAACTCACCTCGAGTCCAGAACTCAAACTATTTTTTGAGTCCAAAACTCAAACCAAGCTTAGGTACAGAGTCCAGCCTGGCCCTAAACCCAGTAAAAAATCACATTGTTTTTCACTCTCTTTTGCTGTAGTCTCAGATCGCTCAAGCATGGGGCAAACTGCAGACCCTTAATTTTTTACCTAGTCTAGTCTAAAAATTTTAAAATAGTAGAAATAATTTTTGTGGTATATATTATTTATTTTAATATTTATTATTTATTATATTATTTACTCTATTTATTTATAAATATTTATTATTTATTATTTATTTTAATATAATATTTATTTTACTTTTCATTATTTATTTATTTATTTATTTTTAAATATATATATATATATAAATAAAAAATAAAAAAATTGACAACGCTAGAATCGGCGACGAAAGTCGCTAGCGATGAATTTGCTTGGGCCAATTCGTAGTAGGAACACCTACGATGAATTGGCCACTAGCCAATTTGCAGTAGGCAAAACCTACAGTAAAATTGCAACCCACGCACAATTTTACCTACTCCCAGCCTGATCCTTGAGCAGCTCTCCCAGCGCCAGTCTCGCTCGGGCCCATGCGCAAATTTTACCAAAACCTTATTTTACTCCGTTTTGATTGTATTTCCTAGACAGTTTTATTTCCTTAAACAATTAGTATTATGTTTTTATTTTTTCTTATAAATACCACATTAAAAATTCACAAAAAAAGAGGGGATTTCGGCCAGGAGAAGAGTTTGATTCAAGGACTATAGAAAACAAGCAACAATAAAGCAATAAGAAGTGGTCAAGGCAGGAAGCAATCTTCTACCTTAGTGTTAAGCTCGGCCAGGAATTTTGCCAACAATTTTTTGGTGGATCCTTCAAACGCAGGTATGTGTATTTAAATTTTGATTGTTAAAATTAAATCTCATCCAGTAGCAATTGATACATCAAAATTGATACTTGCAATTGGATAGTGGTCTTTAAATTTTTAAATTTTTAAATTTTTTTTATAGTAATCAACTTAAAAGCTTTAATCTATTTAATTCAAACCTTAATCACTCTTTAAAACCTAAATCTCAAGTTCTGCTTTCTTAAAAAATCAAATTTCGTTCCCTTAAAACAAAAAAACCCTAATTAGTTCTTTTTTCACTTAATTATTATAGTAGCTTAAGCTTTCATTAAATAATAATAATTATTATGTTTTTCCAAATTATCACAGTAGCCTATTCTTTCCAAATACTTAACTTTTAAATCCTATTTTCATACAACTTCCAAAACCCCTAAATCCAAAACATCTATTCTTTAGATTTAAACCATAATTTATTTCAAACATAATCTTTAATTCAAGCATCCAGTAGCCATTTTTTTTTATATTAAATATTTCTCAACTGACTAATCCAATAATTAAAAAACCCTAATTGTTAAACATAAAATCCATGAAACCCTAATTTTATTCAAGAAACCCTAACTGATGCATAAACCCTAAATTTATATGCTTACTATTTTATTTAAGTTAGATGAATATTTATTATATATTTTGATTGATCACTACAAGAAAAATGCAGTTTAGCTACGGCCAATTCCGTAGCAAGTCCGTAGCTATTACCGGCTTAGCTACGGAATTGTTACGGAAAATTTTTCGTAGCTAAAAACCCGTAGCAAAGCTTTTTTAGCTACGGAAACTGTTTCCGTAGCAACTATAGCTACGGATTAGCTACTGACATTCCGTAGCAATAACCCTTCAAACTTTTCTTCAAAAATTCCGTAGCTAAACAAGTCCGTAGCTAAGTTTCCGTAGTAATTCCGTAGCTAAAATTGTTAGCTACGGAAACAAAAGCCGTAGCAATTCCGTAGTTGCACTTCCGTAGTAATTCCGTAGCTAAGTTTGTTAGCTACGGAAACATAATCCGTAGCAGTTCCGTAGTTGCACTTCCATAGTAATTCCGTAGCTAAGTTTGTTAGCTACGAAAACATAATCCGTAGCAGTTCTGTAGGTGAACGTCCGTAGTAATTCCGTAGCTAAGGTTGTTAGCTATGGAAATATAATCCGTAGCAGTTCCGTAGTTGCACTTCCGTAGCTAAGGTCGTTTGCTACGAAACAGTTCCGTAGTTACCATTCCGTAGCTAAATGCCTGTAGCAATTATGTAGCTAATTTCCAAAGCAATTCCGTAGCCAATAATACCACATTCTGTAGCAAATTCCATAGCATTTGCAAAATAATATTTTTATTAAACCTGCTAAAATTAAACTCCAAAGAACAATTATAATTAAAAAAAATCCAAAGTCATTTTATAACATAAAAGTTCATATAATCCACATTAATGCAAAGTACTACAGGGGATAAGTGTTTAATCTCAAATGTAAATCCTAAAAATTCATATAATATTATACCTAAAGATATAGAAATAACAACGTAACTTAATATTTAATCATCAAAATAATTGTCATTTGGTGAACCTATATCAGCAGAGTTGTAACACCCCCACATCCAATGCACACACACTACAACTACAACCATGTAGCATAAGTGCACCAAACATAGGGATGCTACGGTTTTCTTCAACATTCAAAACATTTAAATAGATACAATACTATTATCATTATATAATATAGAAAAGTAGATCATTTACTTTTAAAATAAAACACATTAGATATATATATACATACATATAGTTATTTCACAGCGGAAGTCATAAAATATTTACATAATTGAAAAACACTTAATTCCATATTTACAAATATACAAATATGTACATTTAATCAATACTTTACAAAATATAAAAAGAGTTATACATGATTGGCAAATCTCCTTTGATCTTTAAGTCTCCAAAATCAACTCTTCAATGTCTACCCTCACTCGGTCTCGAAGAGCTCTCGGGTTCGATTCTAACAGTTCTATCACCTGCGCGATTAAACACTATCGCGCTAAGCCAAGGGCTTAGTAAGATAATCATGCTAATGATATGACTTCGTGCAATGCAATGTCATTTCTCAAACCATAATATATATGTAACATCATATATGCAAAATTAACAATATACTTTCACATTACATATCACATTTTATTATCTTTTCATATACCTCATTAGTATTCATTTAATCATCTATACAAAGCAAAACAAACATCATTCATGACTCACATTAACCATAGACAAGCATGGGCCCAAGACACACTAATATGCCATTCAATTTTCAGAGTTAATGTTTTGGTTCTATCATCACATTTATCAATATCAATATCATAGACCCAACTAGGCTTCAAGGATTAAGTTCAACCAAGCTTCAAGGGGAGCAAAGCATGCTAAGCTTCTACCCAACTTGGCTTCAAGAACTAACCCAACCTAGCTTCAAGGGGGTAACATCTCAATTAGGCTTCAAGGATTCAATCCAACCTAACTTCAAGAGATTGTTACACTTACTAGGCATGCCACCAACAACAAACTCTGAAAATAGAATAACACATTAGCCACACAATTCATTTATTATTCAATTATCATTTCCATTTCCAATTATCATCAACATTTAGGCAAACATGCCTTCTTTCTCTCAATATCATCATCATAGCCAATAACAATGGCTTTGTATCACATTTCACATTTCAATTCATATTATGCATAAAGCATCATTGATATCACATCTTTGATATAACATTTCAAGGTACATTACTCATAAAACACATTACCTTTCACAATGAATAACATAACCTTGTTTAAATCTCAACAATGCAATTAGGGCAAAGAACAATTTATATGATTCATAGCTTTAGGATATTTCATATGCATTTGATTAGCTCATTCATAGTTTAAAGTATGTTTAGAGTGTTTAAGTTTAGGTTTAGGAACCAACCTACCTTTGAAGAACCAAAACATTGCAACTAGGTCAAAGAAAACAAAACTTACCTAACCCATATGAGAGACACGGGCAGCACACATGAGGGACACGGCCAAGCTTGTGGCCGTGTCTCTCAATTCAACTTTGGCAGTAGCAAACACGGCTTAGGGACACGGCCGTGTCTCTTCAACCAAAACTCACAGTAGCTCACACGGCTTGGGAACACGGCTGTGTCACCCAAAAATTAATCCAACACGTCCAAAATCATATGACTTGGCCGTGTCTCACATGGCCTTTGGCCGTGTCTCCCAAAACCAAAACCCTAATTCTAACCAACTCTCTTCCAAATGCATTAAAACTCAATATACATCATACCACATGCTTCAAATGAACATCATCATTGTTCTAAATACATATTCATTACAATAATCACTTTAAAACACCTTAATATCACAATTAAACAAACACCATCTCAAAACCCTAACTCAAACTCTACTCTTGATTTTCCACTATCAATCTTCACTTATTTTTCCATAATCACAACCAAACCAACACAACCTCCAATTTTTAACTTACAATCAACTCTAACACTTATAAACACACATCAACACACTAAATCATCATCTCAACAATTCTCAATACACCTTAACCACAATTTCCAAATTAATAAAAGAAAACAAGAAATTACTTACCTAAAGTGAAGAAATTCCACAAATCTTCAACTTGATTCTTCAATTCTCCCTTCAATCTTGATCTTACTATCAAGAACACTTCTCCTTCCCTTTTGCTAATGGAGAGCCGGCCACTACCATCAAGAGGAAGAGAAAATGATCAAGAATCACAAAGTCAAACTTCATTAAATACCCATCCAAAGGAAAATTACTATAATGCCCTCATACATATCTTAATTCTCTTTGTTATCTCTTGCCCATTTTGGTAATTTCACATGCCCTAAAAAAAATATCTCCTCTTGCCTTGACCAACTCTTTTGACCAATGTATATGTTATATATATCACAATATACACAACATATAAACTTGTCTCTAAACCCTAAATTCTTTCCCAAAACACTTATACTTTTCTTTCTCAATTTAAACCAACAATACAACAACAACAACAACAACAACAACATGCAAAACTTCTAGGGCATAAATGAGGATATTACAATTCTCCCCCTCTAAAAAGAAATTTCGTCCTCGAAATTACCTGAAATCAATTCTGAAACAACTGAGGATATTGCTCTCGCATAGTCTGCTCACTTTCCCAAGTTGCTTCTTCTTTTGCATGATTCTTCCAAAGAATCTTCACCAATGGTACTCTCTTGTTCCTCAATTCTTTCACTTCCCGTGCCAAGATAGCAACTGGTTCCTCTTCAAATGTCAAATCTGGGCTCACTTCGATAGACTCAATTGGCAACACGTGAGATGGATCCGATCTGTACCTCCTCAACATAGAAACATGAAACACATTATGAATACGATCCAACTCAGGTGGCAAAGCAAGTCTATACGCCACTGGCCCAACTCTTTCTAACACTTCATACGGTCCGATGAAACGAGGACTCAATTTTCCTTTCCGACCGAACCTCAAAATCTTCTTCCAAGGAGATACCTTCAAAAATACCTTATCCCCAACATCAAACTGAATGTCTCTCTTCTTCAGATCTGCATAAGACTTCTGTCGGTCTGAAGCTGTTTTCAATCTGCCTCGAATCAACTTCACTTTCTCTTCAGTTTCTTGAATCAAATCAGGCCCAATCAACTTGCTATCACCAAGTTCACTCCAACAAAGAGGTGTTCTGCACCGTCTGCCATACAATGCCTCGAATGGGGCCATTTCGATGCTGGACTGGTGACTGTTATTATAAGCAAACTCCACAAGAGGTAAGAATCTATCCCAACTTCCAGTGAAATCAATGACACAGCTTCTCAACATATCCTCAATGATCTGTATCACCCTCTCAGACTGTCCATCCGTCTGTGGATGAAAAGCAGTGCTGAAATGCAGTCGAGAACCCAAAGCACTATGCAAACTCTTCCAAAATCTCGAAGTAAACCTGGGATCTCGATCAGACACTAAAGAAGTTGGAACACCATGCAATCTTACAATCTCATGGATGTATAGCTCAGCCAACCTCTCCAAAGAGTAATCCATCCGAACCGGAAGGAAATGAGCTGTCTTAGTTAATCTATCCACAATCACCCATATAGCATCATGTCTCCTTTGTGTCAAAGGCAACCCAGACACAAAGTCCATTGTCACTCTTTCCCACTTCCACTCTGGCACTGACAACGGTTGAAGTAACCCAGTGGGAACTTGATGCTCTGCTTTAACCTTCTGACAAGTGAGACATTTTGATACAAACTCAGCAATGTCTCTCTTCAACCCAATCCACCAATAATGCTGTCTCAAATCATGATACATCTTCGTATTACCCGGATGCATAGCAAATAAAGACTGATGAGCTTCCTCTAAAATGATCCTCTTCAAGTCAGCATTATCGGGTACACACAATCTATTCTTAAACCATAGGCTCCCATCATCCTTCACAACAAAATCTCTAGTCTTTCCACTCTCACAATCTAAAACAATCTTCTGAATCTTCTTATCAGCTAACTGAGCCTCTTTGATCTGATCCAACAAAACAGGCTTCAATTGTAACTGTGCCAATAATGCACCATCATCACAAGGTACAAAACTGGCACGCAATGCTCTCAACTCAACAAGCAACGAGAGCGAGTAAACTGTTAAACCAGCTAAAGACTTCCGACTTAAGGCATCAGCAACCACATTTGCTTTACCTGGATGATAATCTATCAAACAGTCGTAGTCTTTAATCAATTCTAACCATCTCCTCTGCCGAAGGTTGAGCTCTTTCTGAACACTCAAATACTTCAAACTCTTGTGATCAGTGTAAATGAAACATTTCTCCCCAAACAGATAATGGCGCCAAATCTTTAATGCAAAAACAATGGCAGCCAACTCCAAATCATGGGTAGGATAGTTAAGCTCATGCGGTTTCAACTTTCGAGATGCATAAGCTATAACTTTCCCTTCCTGCATCAATACACACCCCAAACCTCTATGTGAAGCATCACTGTAGATCACATAGGGTTGGCCTTCTACAGGTAAAGTGAGAACAGGCGCTTGAGTCAACAAATCTCTCAACTGTTCAAAGCTAGCCTGACACTGATCTGTCCACAAAAACCTCACTCCTTTACGAAGCAATCTGGTGAGTGGAGTAGCTATCAAAGAAAATCCTTTCACAAACCGCCGGTAATAGCCTGCCAAACCCAGAAAACTTCTAACCTCTGTCACAGACTTGGGTGGACTCCAATTCAAAATGGCTTCAACTTTACTCGGATCAACTCTAATGCCTTCTGCTGAAACAATATGTCCGAGAAAAGCTACCTGATCCAACCAGAACTCACACTTCGACAATTTGGCAAATAGTTGCTTCTCTCTCAAAATCTGCAACACAATCCGCAGATGCAAATCATGTTCCTCTTCATTCCTCGAATACACCAGAATATTATCGATGAAGACCACTACAAACTGATCCAAATAGGGCCTAAACACCCTATTCATCAAATCCATAAAAGCTGCAGGTGCATTCGTCAGACCAAAAGGCATAACTAAAAATTCATAATGCCCATACCTGGTCCGAAATGCAGTCTTCGGAACATCTTCAGCTCTGACTCTCAGCTGATGGTACCCCGATCTCAGATCAATCTTAGAGAATACTGACGCTCCCTTCAACTGATCAAAGAGATCATCGATTCTAGGCAAAGGATACTTATTTTTAATGGTCACCTTGTTCAATTGCCTATAGTCGATGCACAACCTCATAGTACCATCCTTCTTCTTTACAAAGAGCATAGGAGCTCCCCAAGGAGAAACACTGGGGCGAATGAATCCTTTATCCAACAGCTCCTGTAATTGCACTTTCAACTCCCTCAATTCTGCTGGTGCCATTCTGTAAGGAGTAATCGAGATAGGAGTGGTACCAGGCAACAACTCAATACCAAACTCCACCTCTCTCTCAGGAGGCAATCCTGTTAACTCCTCTGGAGAAACATCAGGGAACTCTGCAACTGTGGCAATGCTATCAATAGGAGAACCCTTCACTCTAGTATCTACCACATGAGCAAGATAGGCTTCACACCCCTTCCTAATCAACCTCCGGGCTGCAACAGCTGAAACAAATAAGGAGGCTAACTGTTCCTGCTCATTAGATACTATCACCTCTCTCCCATCACCGGTTCTCAAAGAAACAATTTTCTTTTTACAATCCACCACAGCTCCATGTCGAGATAGCCAATCCATGCCTAAAATCACATCATATTCCTTAAATGGCATCTCAATCAAATCTCCAAGGAACTCCTCACCCTGCACCCTCACTGCACTATCCCGATGCACTTTACTCACAATCACACTATGCCCTAACGGATTTGTCACCAAAACATCAAATCCTAGGGACTCAGCATGCACATCAAACACAGGCAATACAGATGCACTAATATAAGAATGGGTGGAGCCCGGATCAATCAAAGCAAGTACTGCAGTATCAAATAAAGAAAAAGTACCAGCTATGACCGCCGATGCATCCGGCTGTCTCTGCATAACATACATCCTCTGGGAAGAACCAACCTCCTCCGGTCTAGTCTCCCTGGATGCAGCACCACCTCTAGAACTGAACCCTGCTCTACCACCTCGGCTGGCACCTCTGCCTCCCCTCACACTGGCTCGAGAAGCGGCAGAATCAACTGACATCTGCCTCTGCCTCTCAGGGCAATCTCTCACAAAGTGATCCGGTGACCCACACCTAAAACAAACCCCTGCAACACCAGCCTTCCAACAAGGACCACCATGGGGCCTCCCACAATGGATGCAAATAGGTAAGGTGGATCTCTGAACCATAGGGGTTGGAGCACTTGCCACTGAAGCTGCAGGTCTGAATCTTTGTCTCTGGAACTGCACTGATCTACCTGCTGGTCTCTGGCTCCTAATACTCCGAGGAACAAAGCTTCCTCTACCCCTCTTCACTGAAGAAGACCCTGCCTCAAACTGGGGCCTTCTCACCCTAACCTCATCCTCTGAAGCAGCTGCAATCACTTGAGCTCGCTCTACACTTCGAGCTGCTTCCACTAACTGGGAGAAATCGTGATATCTAGACCCGGCCACTAAGCACATGATCGAGGGCCTCAATCCCTCCTGAAATCGCCGGCATCTATCAATCTCATCAGCAATGATGCCCCCAGCATACTGACTCAGTCGAATAAACTCAACTTCATACTCAGTAACAGTCTTGTTATCTTGCTTCAAGCTCAAGAATTCCATCTTCCTCATATCCTTATACTCCCTAGGAGTATATTTCAACTCGAATTCCCTCAAGAAATCTGCATATGACAAAGTTGGTGGATCTTCCATGGAATGTGGCACAGTCTTCCACCAATCGTAGGCATCCTTCTGTAGCAAAGATCTTGCATAGTCAAACTTTTCCTCAGGGGTGGCTTGTAACTGAATAAAGATCCTCTGAACTTTGTCAAGCCACTGTTCTGCCACAGCTGGATCAGTGGTACCAATAAAATCCTCAGCTCCATACTTCCTTAACTTGTCATAGTGCCTCACTGGCACCAAAGACTGAGGGGGTGGTGGCACTGGTTGTACTGGCGCTTGTCTCATAGCTTCCATCATATTCCTAAACCAGGCTGGCGGAACCTCATCACCTACTGGTCTACCCGACCCAGAAACAGGTGCCTCACCAGCACTCTCAACTCTAACTCCCTCATCAGGAGCAACACTCTCCTCACTGCCCTCAACTGACTGTCTCAAATGAGAATCCATCAACACCTAATACTGCAAACACAACAGGACACACCTTATTAAAGATCAAAGATTGCCAATCCCAAACATGTATTTTCTTTCAAAAACTCACTTTTTAATTCAAAATATTCTTTTTATAACATATTACCTAGGTTGAGAATCTCAAACCTAGGCTCTGATACCAAAACAATTGTAACACCCCCACATCCAATGCACACACACTACAACTACAACCATGTAGCATAAGTGCACCAAACATAGGGATGCTACGGTTTTCTTCAACATTCAAAACATTTAAATAGATACAATACTATTATCATTATATAATATAGAAAAGTAGATCATTTACTTTTAAAATAAAACACATTAGATATATATATACATACATATAGTTATTTCACAGCGGAAGTCATAAAATATTTACATAATTGAAAAACACTTAATTCCATATTTACAAATATACAAATATGTACATTTAATCAATACTTTACAAAATATAAAAAGAGTTATACATGATTGGCAAATCTCCTTTGATCTTTAAGTCTCCAAAATCAACTCTTCAATGTCTACCCTCACTCGGTCTCGAAGAGCTCTCGGGTTCGATTCTAACAGTTCTATCACCTGCGCGATTAAACACTATCGCGCTAAGCCAAGGGCTTAGTAAGATAATCATGCTAATGATATGACTTCGTGCAATGCAATGTCATTTCTCAAACCATAATATATATGTAACATCATATATGCAAAATTAACAATATACTTTCACATTACATATCACATTTTATTATCTTTTCATATACCTCATTAGTATTCATTTAATCATCTATACAAAGCAAAACAAACATCATTCATGACTCACATTAACCATAGACAAGCATGGGCCCAAGACACACTAATATGCCATTCAATTTTCAGAGTTAATGTTTTGGTTCTATCATCACATTTATCAATATCAATATCATAGACCCAACTAGGCTTCAAGGATTAAGTTCAACCAAGCTTCAAGGGGAGCAAAGCATGCTAAGCTTCTACCCAACTTGGCTTCAAGAACTAACCCAACCTAGCTTCAAGGGGGTAACATCTCAATTAGGCTTCAAGGATTCAATCCAACCTAACTTCAAGAGATTGTTACACTTACTAGGCATGCCACCAACAACAAACTCTGAAAATAGAATAACACATTAGCCACACAATTCATTTATTATTCAATTATCATTTCCATTTCCAATTATCATCAACATTTAGGCAAACATGCCTTCTTTCTCTCAATATCATCATCATAGCCAATAACAATGGCTTTGTATCACATTTCACATTTCAATTCATATTATGCATAAAGCATCATTGATATCACATCTTTGATATAACATTTCAAGGTACATTACTCATAAAACACATTACCTTTCACAATGAATAACATAACCTTGTTTAAATCTCAACAATGCAATTAGGGCAAAGAACAATTTATATGATTCATAGCTTTAGGATATTTCATATGCATTTGATTAGCTCATTCATAGTTTAAAGTATGTTTAGAGTGTTTAAGTTTAGGTTTAGGAACCAACCTACCTTTGAAGAACCAAAACATTGCAACTAGGTCAAAGAAAACAAAACTTACCTAACCCATATGAGAGACACGGGCAGCACACATGAGGGACACGGCCAAGCTTGTGGCCGTGTCTCTCAATTCAACTTTGGCAGTAGCAAACACGGCTTAGGGACACGGCCGTGTCTCTTCAACCAAAACTCACAGTAGCTCACACGGCTTGGGAACACGGCTGTGTCACCCAAAAATTAATCCAACACGTCCAAAATCATATGACTTGGCCGTGTCTCACATGGCCTTTGGCCGTGTCTCCCAAAACCAAAACCCTAATTCTAACCAACTCTCTTCCAAATGCATTAAAACTCAATATACATCATACCACATGCTTCAAATGAACATCATCAATGTTCTAAATACATATTCATTACAATAATCACTTTAAAACACCTTAATATCACAATTAAACAAACACCATCTCAAAACCCTAACTCAAACTCTACTCTTTATTTTCCACTATCAATCTTCACTTATTTTTCCATAATCACAACCAAACCAACACAACCTCCAATTTTTAACTTACAATCAACTCTAACACTTATAAACACACATCAACACACTAAATCATCATCTCAACAATTCTCAATACACCTTAACCACAATTTCCAAATTAATAAAAGAAAACAAGAAATTACTTACCTAAAGTGAAGAAATTCCACAAATCTTCAACTTGATTCTTCAATTCTCCCTTCAATCTTGATCTTACTATCAAGAACACTTCTCCTTCCCTTTTGCTAATGGAGAGCCGGCCACTACCATCAAGAGGAAGAGAAAATGATCAAGAATCACAAAGTCAAACTTCATTAAATACCCATCCAAAGGAAAATTACTATAATGCCCTCATACATATCTTAATTCTCTTTGTTATCTCTTGCCCATTTTGGTAATTTCACATGCCCTAAAAAAAAATATCTCCTCTTGCCTTGACCAACTCTTTTGACCAATGTATATGTTATATATATCACAATATACACAACATATAAACTTGTCTCTAAACCCTAAATTCTTTCCCAAAACACTTATACTTTTCTTTCTCAATTTAAACCAACAATACAACAACAACAACAACAACAACAACAACATGCAAAACTTCTAGGGCATAAATGAGGATATTACAAGAGTCATCTGTAAGAGGTGGTGCAAATGATGCCCGCCATCGCCTTGATTCCTCTCGGTCTTCTTTTATTTCTTTGATAAGATTAACCATCATTTCTTCAAGCTTTGACTGTCGTTCATTCAAGTTATTAAGCGTTTCTTGTTGAGCAGTTGTAGTTGGTGCATTTGATGAGGAACTTGAAGCATATGACCCTCCCTTTGCTGATCCAAGGCCATAAATGCGATTCTTTTTTTTTCCTCCAGCTGCCTCGATGAATAACAGGTCCTCATCAAGATGAATGCTATTATCTTCTTCAAAATCCATCTCCGAGTTTTGTACAACAGTATCTTTAAGTCGCTTAAAATTCTCCTACAACATATATAAATGTACAATTAAAGTAAATTGTTTCAAAATTTTAAAATTATAATGAATCAAAAGAAATCAAACTTACATAGACAGTTTCAGCACGCTTATCGATGAACTCAGCTGGATCCCCTCTTTTATCTTTCTTAGTATGCATATTAAGAAAGATAACACTTTTTGAAGGTTCTCTTTTTTCGACATCTTTTTCCTTCTGCCAAATTGAAATGACCATTGAAACATAAATTAATTACAACGTATTGCATGCACAAACGGGCAGCATATGAACATGGAATCACGCCACACTGCGATCCAAATATAAGGATAAAACAAAACAAAATAAAAGGGAAATATTCACACACTAGCCAACAATTACGATTAGTAGTGCACAACAGCAGAGGCAAGTTATATGGAAGAGGAATACAAACTAAAATGCATGAGCGGAAA
Organism: Garcia nutans; assembly: GCA_947685225.1. Lineage (NCBI taxonomy): Eukaryota > Viridiplantae > Streptophyta > Magnoliopsida > Malpighiales > Euphorbiaceae > Garcia > Garcia nutans. The sequence continues at coordinate 29,501,049 of CANTUV010000011.1, read as the reverse complement.
GAAATAAGGAATCAAATATGTAATATATCAGATTCAGCATATGTATATATATATATACAATGGCAGCAACACAAACAACAACAACCATTTTAAATGGCAGCAACATAACAGGCTTACCATGCGTCTTGCATGCTCCGTGAACGAAATTGATCCACCAGTGTGCCTAGAAAGACCAGTCCCTTGCCCTGCTACCTCAGATTTTCGATTTATAGATGCTTGGGTGGCTAATTTCACATACTCTGGAGTCTTCCATACTTCATGCCAAGCATTCCAAACATCTTTCTCAATGAATTCTGCTCGAGGTTGCCTTTTCCACTTGCATATCATGTCTCTATAGCGCGCCGCCGCTTTTTTAAGCCATGCACCTCTAACTAAACCTTCAATTTCAGCTTCCCATCGAAATTGTTTCTAAAAAAAGAAGAAGTTAAATTGAAAGTATTAAAAATTTACAAAGATAACACAATTAGCTATTAGTTGAATAATAAAATTAACTCATAGACCTTGAACTCTTTCCAATACAAAGCCTTTATCGCGTTTGGTACACATTTCCATCGCCAACCCTCCTTCACCAACTTTTCTTTGAAGCTATTTGTAATTGCCTCACTTACTTTATGAGAAATCTCTGAAGGATAAAATTCTCCTTCTCCCTCTGTAGAAGCATATGTGATTAAGATTATTTTTTGTGCACTTGCCCTCCCATGAAAGCTAACACTATCAGACCTAGGTGTACCATTACTATCATCCATCTCTAGATTGTTATTTATTGGAGTAGAAGTAGTATTGTCAGCAGCAGGTTCAACAGTAGGGGCTGTTGCTGGTGGAGAAGCATGAGGAGTTATGTTAGGTGCAATAGTAGGGGCTGTTGCAGGTGGATATGTTTGGTTTGTCATGTTAGGTGCAATGGTAGGGGCTATTGTTGGTGGAGTGGAAGGGGGAACTTCATCGCAATTTAAGAGAATTCTTGTTCGACGGGATAAAAAACTTCCATCCCATGGTTAACTGCTTGATGCAAATCCTCGACCTTTAGTCATCCCACGTCCTCTACCAAGAGATCCTTTCCCTTTTCCTCTAGTCATAGCTATCATAACAGCATTAGAACATATTACTAAGTAGATAAACAGAGATGCAATATAGACACTACTACCTGCTGCTTGATTTTCAATCTTATAGGCTGAGTGTTGCTGCTACTTGCTTTTCAATCTTATAACTCTTTACCTAAGCTAATTAGCCAAAACAAGAATCTTCTAGAGTGCTGCAAATAGCCTGTTTCACATACAAATAGTTAGCACCTGGAAAAGAAATTTAAGATAGAGAGGAGGAGGTACAGTCAAAGATCAACTCACACAAGTAGACCTTGAAAATTCCAATTATGAGCAAAAATATGGAAACAAGTGGCAGAATTCTTACCTTGAGTACTTCTATCCATACACATTAACCATTTATCATGTTTAGCTATATTTTGCAAACTTTGAGTACTTCTATCTGGTTGTATTTTGCAAACTTTACAACCAGATTTCAAGCAGATTTTGCAAAAAGGAGAAATTGATTCTAAACATAGAAAACAAACTGGAGGAGCTAAAACTATTACAACCATTAAAATCAATCTATAAAAGAAACATGAATTGAACAAACATGAACCAGTAATAAATATGAGGGTAATTGCTGGCATATTTAGTGAAATAGCAACTGAGTTGAGAATAAAAAATTAATAGTATTTGAGAATAATAATTCAAGTACATTACCAACAAGCTTCAGACAGGCATTGAGTGGCATCTAAAAATAATTGATCAATAATTACATTACATAAGTATATTATTATTATTAGCAAATGCCACACAAAAAATATTGAAAATTATTCAAAAAACAAATAAAGAAAAATATTAAAAAGACTGTCAAAAATGTATTAAATTCATTTGCAGCTTCATCTTGAATTTGGAATTTTGATTTAGCAAATCATCTAAATGCCTGCAGACTGCAGTAATGTAACAAGAAAGGACATTTTTCAATAAAAATGAAACATGCATTGTCTTTTCACGTTTGCTAGTGCAGGGCATGCCAAAAATGTTTCAAAATAATTAAGGATTAAAGGAGGTGCAATATATACTAGCAAACAATATAGCAATCTAGATAAAAAAATTTGTTATCGCAAGGCAAGGCAAGAAAGAAAAATAATGGTATCAAATGAGCAAGTCATAATTCCAAAATTGTACCCAAAAATAAATTCAATACAACATGTGCTTAAATATATACTAGCTTATTCATCATCACTACTAATATCATTCGATTCGTCAATATCTTCATCAGAGAAGTCAGGCTCAACAAAACCATCAGGTTCTTCATCATTCTCATTTAATTCAATTTCATTTCCATCTGGATCATTTATTTGTTCAGATAAGTCCCTCTCTAGCGCAACAAAAGGTTGACCGACCACATCTTCTTGGAGAGGGGCATCAACATTCTCATTAAGATTTGATGAAATCGTCGGATGATTAATTATTGATCGTGCTTTAACTTTGATTACAGCCAACCAATCCACCTTATCTCTTCTAAGAGACGGATATGGCACAAAACAAACTTGCTCGGCTTGTGTGGCTAGAATGAAAGGCTCATACTTCTGAAATTTTTTTGTGTGATTAACATCTACTAGGTTATAACTCGGATGAACTTTCATTCCAGAATTAAGAGTTGGATCATACCAATCACACTTGAACAAAACTGTACGTTTTATAGGTAAATCCGGATACTCCACCTCTACAACTTCTATCAACCTACCATAATAATCACTTGATATTTCCGAGTAGTTTGTACCTCTAATACACACACCACTATTAGATGTAACTCTATTTGAGCTTCGTCCTTCTGTGTGAAATTTGTAACCATTTATGAAATACCCTGTAAACACATGAACAGTGTATAAAGGACCCAAAGCTAGATCCTTAATGAATTGATTATCCACATGATTTTCTGGATTATGAACCTATAAAGGAAAATGCAGTAAGATATATATCTCGAATCAATTAACAACATTGGCAGATATTCTTTAATTGACTAACTTACATGATCTTTGAACCAGCTGGGAAACTCAATCTCTAATCGTCTTTCAACCTCATACTCACTAAGATTGGGGAAGGAGGACCGAAGTGAGTTGGTAAACATACTAAAAAAAATTAAAATGACAAAAATTAATTAAAAGGGCTATAATACATCAATTAAACTTAAAGAGTATTAGTACTTACTTAATGAAAGGAGAAAGTTCCTCACAATTTAATAGAATATATAAGTGGGCTGCCTTTTTTTCAACCTCTGTTAATCTCCTTTTTTTCCCTCTTCCCAATGGACGGCCAATAGTTTTGAATATTGACAATGTCTCTTCCATGTTATCACACTCATCAATACCGCCATCATCATTCCGAGGTACTCTACAGTGCCTTGTATATATATGGTCTTCGAAGTAATAGGCACAAAAAGATGATGCCTCTTCAACTAAATATGCATTAGCAATCGAGCCTTCAACTCTTGCTTTGTTACGAACATTTTTCTTTATTTTACCATTATGCCTAGTTTAAAAAACATGACCACCGTAAGACACAATAATATAAATAAAGTATGTTAACAAATCTATTAAAACTTACCTCTCAAACGGATACATCCAACGATATTGGACTGGTCCCGCAATCCGTGCTTCGTACGCAAGATGAATGGGAAGATGCTCCATTGAATCAAAGAAGCCAGGTGGGAAGTATCGCTCGAGCTTACAAAGTGTAATGGGAATTTCTTCTTCTAGCCTTAACATGTCATTTGTACTAATAATTGTTGTTGTCAATTGTTTAAAGAAACTCCCAATCTCAGTAATTGCTTCCCATATTTTTGTTGGTAGTAGTTCCCGAAAAGCAATAGGTAATAACCGTTGCATGAAAACATGACTATCATGGCTTTTCATTCCAAACATTCTGTATTTTTTTAAATCCACACATCGTCCTATGTTTGAGACGTAACCATCTGGAAACTTCAATGTCTTTAACCATTCACAAATAGTTTTTTTCCCATCTTTGTCTAATGCGTAACATGCTTTTGGGAACTTGCCAGTTGTTGGATTTCTTGCCAACTCCTTACGACGACAAATGTTTTCCATATCCTCTCTTGCTTTGAAATTATCCTTTGTTTTACCATCAATGTTCATAATGGTATTGAATAGATTATCAAAGAAATTCTTCTCAATGTGCATAACATCTAAATTATGCCTAATGAGAAGGGAACTCCAATATGGCAAATCCCAAAAAATACTACGCTTTTTCCATCCATAACTCTCGCTTATAAGAGCATTCTTCTTATCAGCCCCTAGTTCTGTTACCTTCATAAGACCCAATGACTCAATTTCATTAAGTATCTCTTCACCAGTCTTTATCCGAGGTGCATTGTCATTGACAACTCTATTCTTCTTGAACCAATTTTTATTTCTCCGCCATGGATGGTCTGGTGGTAAGAACTTGCGATGACAATCAAACCAAGATTGTTTTCGACCGTTTTGCAATGTAAAAGCATCTGTTTTCTCCATGCAATATGGGCAAGCAAGCCTACCAGCAGTGCTCCATCCGGATAGCATAGCATAAGCGGGAAAGTCGCTGATAGTCCATAATAGAGCCGCATGCAAGAGAAAATTTTGTTTCTTTGAGACATCATACGTCTCCACCCCAACCTCCCACAATTGTTTCAACTCTGCAATTAAGGGCTGCAGAAAGACATCTATCTTATACTTTGGATTATTTGGACCTGGCACTATAGTAGATAGAAACATGTACTTCATTTTCATACACATCCAAGGAGGTAAATTATAAGATGTGACAACAATCGGCCAAGAAGAGTATTGTTTTCCAGATTGACCAAAAGGTTGGAAGCCATCGGTACTCAATCCTAGAAGTACATTTATTTTTTCATCGCTAAAAGAGCGGTGAATAATGTTAAAGTGCTTCCATGCAGGAGAGTCCGATGGATGTTGCATAACACCTTCTTTCGATGAATGTTTATGATGCCATGTCATATGCTTTGCTGTGGCTTTTGATGCATACAACCTTTGTAATCTCGGTATTAAAGGGAAGTAAAACATCTTTTTATATGCCCTATAAACCACCTTATTTGTAATTTCATTCCTACACTGTTTATACCTAGGATGACGGCAAAACTTGCACTCTTGTAAGTCAATGTCTTCTCCCCAATATATCATACAATTATTATCACAACAATCTATTTGTTGCATCGGAAGACCTAACCTTCAACTAACTTTTTTGTTCTGTAAAAGGATTCAGGCATTAAATTGCCTTCAGGGAGTACTTCTTTTATAAACTCTAACAATTGGTCAAAGCATTTTTCAGACAAATGGTGTTCTGCCTTAATGTTCAACATTCGAGCAACTGCTGACAACACTGAATGTCTTTTACAACCAGGCCATAGTTCTTGATTTCCTGCTTCAAGCATGTCATACAATTTTCTTGCAACACTATTTGGCTCTTCTTCCATGTCCTCAACTTCATTAGACACCCCTTGTTGATGTAAGGCATCGATTACCATGTTGTAATATCGATCTCTATGCTCAAAAACATTTTCATCAACACGGACTCCTCCTCCTTCCGAGTGGTCCACACTCATTTCTATAACATCTTCCTCATCTTCACCATGTAAGTACCAATTGTAATAATTTGGTATAAAACCTCTTTCATACAAGTGCTGTGTAACAACTTCTACAGGTAAAAAAATCTTATTACGGCATTTAGGCCTAATGCAAGGACATTTCAGTTTATCTCCATCCATGCATTCGGGATGAGAAGTTGCAAATTTAATAAATTCCTCAGTTCCCCTAACAAATTCTAGAGTAATAAATCCTCCATTAAGCCTACGATACATCCAACTTCTATCTGGATTCATATTCCTGTGTTAATAGAATATTAAGACATCCAATTACTATTAAATATAAAAAATATCATTTATATATGACAGTAAAAACACTTAGCCAGCAATTTATTAAGCTACATTGCAATTTATTAAATTTATAAATTTCAAACACCTTTTTCCAAATATCAGCCACTTAAAACACATATTTAATCATGTTTTCAGTCATTCATGCATAACTCATCACTAATGCAAAAATTCAAAAGATATAGCTACTACAAATTATAAACCGGAAGATGTTGGACTGCAAGTAGCAATCTAATAAACTGAATTGCAGCATTTCCACCAACAAATGGGATCATTAATGTGACACTTTGCATATAAAATTGTAGAACATACTTGAGTAGGAATAAGCCGAGACCCAAATGAAGAAGCAAATTATCATGAAGATATGAATATCACAGTTATTACCAAATATCATGGAGTCAATCAGCAAGAAACAAATTCACACCAATATGTTATTTTTCAAGCAGCTCAAAAACTAAAATTAGAAAAAAAAGGTGTGAGCAGCAGCATTATTTTATGAAATGACCAGATAAGAAAACAAAAGATGTCCAAATGTTTTAAGACTTTACAAAAAATGGAAATACAACAGGCCATTTTGTCTTTTACTTTCTAAACGCATGCATGCACACAAATATTACTACACAACAAATGGCATTCCTTAAGCCTTTTTAGCAATTTTACAAATCATTGGCATTTCCTTCCCCATAAGAATCTTAAATCAAAATGCTTCAGTCAATACTTTTACGGTAATTGACCATGTATATTGCTACCACAGTAACAAGAGCCCCCACCAGCTGTAAGGATGAGAAGGTCTCACCAAGATATAGGAACCTAATGTTAGAATATGTCAAATCATGAAATGTTTGGAGATTTCAGTGATAATCTACTAAAGGGTTCTAGCCTCAGTTCAATGTTTGCAAAGGTCCACGCATTAAATGAAATTGTCATACATTTTTACTGCCTTTACTGAAGAATCTTACCCGAAAACTGAAGCAAACATTGGGGTTAAAAATGTGAGAGAACTAAGCTTTGTCAAGCTACCTGAAATTATAAACAAGACAATTCAGTTTCCCATGGCATGCCAAACTATAAAACCAGGTCTGATTGTGCAAACTACAACACTTAATGTAAGAAAGCAATGCAAAAGCTCAATTTCCAGCAAGCATCATATGACTGACTGACTTTGAAGTAAATCATTCATTTATAAAATTACAAAATTTGAATTAATTATGTTTACTTCCATCTTTAAATGAATTTCTTCTTATTCCAGCCAGGACATGTTATGATACAATACAGATAAATTTTGTTGATTTCTGAATGTAGACTGAACTTTAGAATATGAGTTTCACTTATTCTATAGAATTAGTCATTTTCTATCATCAACAGGAAAAAGAAAAATCAAACTTTATCAAACAAGCTAAGGAGAAATGATGATACTATTACTGCAGCAGGAAACAGAAATTCAGTTGCTTCTACCACATCTTTTATTTTCAAAAGAAGAAGTTGGAGTGGGAAGGATGTTGCAAGAATACCAAAGGATATTTCAGACACTACATTTGTCAAGCCTAAGGCCAAAACAGATTGCAGCGGATCAAGTGTTCATGTGAGTTCTTTTTCTTTTCTTATGTTCATAAGAGCAAATGAATTCAACAATTCATTTCAATTTTTACATTAGTGCAGTGCTGCATGACATGAAAAGACAAATAAACTACAGTGGTATAAATTTTATGACGAGAAGCGAATTGGGAAAACCTGAAGTCATATTCTATGTTACTTACATTACCTCATGGCTCAATAAATGGAACCATAATATACAGCGTAAACTTGTAGACAAATTTTCCAATCTTCAAAATGATTTATCTCAAACCAAAGTAATTTTTGAATCCCTAATAGATTCAAGTTGTCCTGATTCTATAACAGAAGATTTAAAACTTGTATTGGATAGAAAGAAAAATGCAGCTACATGGATCAAAGCAGCAGTAGAATGTGACTTAAACCCAAAAGCACCCAAAAGCATCAAACAGAACAAATTACACAAACTGACCGAAAAGTACATTATTTGCTGCTAGGAATTAAAGATCCGAAAATGAATTTTTCTCAGAAATAGTAAATAATCTGCAAAGCAACCAAAATTGGGTGAAGGGAAGTAGATTGAATGTATCATCAGAAATAGCAAATGCATTGAATTGTGAATGTAGGACATGGTTTTTGAATGACATTGAGGATTATTTAGATTGGGTTTGTACCAGAACTAGCAGCAGTTCTACAGTTTAACTTGAGAGTTCAAACATCAAAAACCCCAAATCCTAAGATACTGAAGCATAACAACAATAAAATGAAAGTTAGAGGGAGAAAGATATCAGAACCTTTGAGCTTTCTCTTGTCTCATCTATGTTGTCTTCTTCTGCCAAATTGAAAGTGGTTGAAGATTGAGACACCAGCGATGGAAGAGGCGAATGGAGGTTGTGGTTGGTTATGGCTTGGGTTCGCAAGTCATGAGAGAGAGAGATTGATTGAGGAGAGCAGGCTGCAACGTGAAGGGGAAGATGGAAAGCAAACTGAGAAGGAACAAAGCAAAGGCAGATCAAAGCACGATTCTAAATTTTCCCCCTTTTTTTAGAGGAAAGCGGGATTCTGAAATTTGCAAAGGAGGGAAGTAGAAAATTTTTAGCTACGAAATTTTCGTAGCAAAGGATAAATCCGTAGCAAAAATATTTTTCGTAGCACTATTTTCGTAGCACTATTTCCGTAGCAAAAATTTTCCGTAGCAAATATTTTTCGCTACGGAAATTCCGTAGCAAAGGATAAATCCGTAGTTAAACTGCAGCTGAGGGAATGAGTAATATGTTTGCTACAGAATGGCTACGGAATCCTGCGTATCTAAAAGATGCGCCACTGTGGGGCGAAAATAATTGCTACAGAAATCTGTTCCGTAGCTAACGTCGCTACGGAATAGCTATGGACTTGCTACGGCAATATATAATTTAATAAAAAAGGCAATTCCGTAGCTATGCCATAGCAATTCCGTCGCTATGTTGCTACGGAATCTGTCCGTAGCAATTTTCCGTAGCTATTTCACAGTTTTCTTGTAGTGGATGTTTCATATCCTTGATGAATGATGTACTTATGATGAAAGTTTTGTTATTTTTATTGATCTGCTTTGGTTGCAAAATATTGTAAGAGGTATGTTTCCATATTTTGCGTACCTGTAGACCCTTAATTTTTGACCCAGTCCGGTCCAATATGTTTTATTTAGTCCTAAATAATTTTTGTTGTCTAATTGGTCCAAAATAATTTTTATTAAATAATTTTTGCTTTAGTATCTAATTTTTATTAATAAAAAATAAAAATAAACAAATAAAAGTCAAAAAATAAAAATAAAAATAAAAATCGGAGTCGAAAAAATTGGCGACGAAAAAATCGTCGCGCGGGCCCGTGGGCATTTTGCCTGCAGGAATTTCCTGAGGCCAAAATGGCCCAAGCTATTTCGCCCGCAGAAAAAATCTGCGGGTGAAATAGCTTTCCCATTTCGCTCGTAGGATTTTCCTGCGAGCGAATTGGTCACCCGCAGGAATTTCCTGTGGGCGATGCCCGCGGGTCGCCCACTGCCACAATTTCCTGCGGCACATTTTTTTTTCCAGCGCATTTTTTCCTACGATAATTTTTTTCGGCAGCGTAATTTTTCTGATGCAAATTTTTTGAAACCTAATTCAATTAGGTTTCGGTTTCCTTTTCTTATTAATATTACTTGCCGTGACTAATTAGGAATAAACTATATCAAACCACTATAAATAAGGACCAAAGGCAATGAAATTTGGGGGGACCGAAAATTGGCAGTAGCTTAGAAAATTTGAAACCAAATCAGGGAAGGAAAAGGAGCAATTCAATTTCTTTTTTTCTGGAATAGCAGGGACATGATTTAAGCAATTCAAAGGTAGCAATTGTCTTTGTTCTTGTTCATCCAAGAAGAATTATTTTTGGAGAATCAACAAAAGGAGGTATGTATTAAATTCTTTTTGTTTTATTTTTTACAGTAGCATAAACTATGAAATTTTATTTTTTTAAAATAAAAAACCTTAGAACTTTAATTTAGTATTTCCAAAGTTAAAAATACTAATACGTTACTTTATTTTCCAAAAAGACTTAAAATTGTTATTTTTACCTCTTCAAAATCTTAAAAACTTAATTAAACATATTTTTCAACAAAATCAATATTTGATTTTATTTCTTTCAAAACTTTAAATTAGGTTCTGTTTCTTTCAAAAGGCTTTAAAAAACATCTTTTCTATTTATCAAAGCTTTAATCCGTTTGTTTAAATTCATAAAACTTTATAAAATTATCAAATTGATTTCCAAATTCTAAAAGCCAATTCATCACCCGTGACCCTAATTTTAAATCCTAAAACCCTAATTCAACTTCTAAACCTAAAATATTAAGCTTTAACCCCTTTAAAACCTTAAAACCTAACTTTTTCTAAATCTTGATCCTTTAAAACAGTAAAAAACCATAAAACCATAAATACTTTAAATTTTACACAGTAGCTTGAAATCACCATTTTAAACCACAAATCAAAAGTATTTCAAAGTGTCTAAAACCCTAGTTTCATGATTTCACCATTCAAATATTAATTTAGTTAATCAAAGAGTCTTACCAACCTTTTAAAACATAAAACCCTAATCTATTTTAATTCCATAAAAAGTCACAGTAGCTATAATTGGACTTTTATTTGCTTTATTCAATTCCATATTTGATTATGTTTTGATTTATTTTATATGCTTTGATTTATGTAAGTTCAATGCTTGGTTTATTTTATTTATCATGGATGGATGTTTACTTTCTATTGATATTTAATACCTTTAATGAATGATTTATTTATGATGAATGATTATTTAATTTTATCAATTAATTTAGATTTCCAAAAGTTGTAAGAGGTATGTTTCCACTTGGTGGGTACCTCATTAATTAAACATCATGTAATTTAATTTGCTTTTCTATATTAGAACCTATGTAAAGGGCATGTTTCTACCTTTTGGTGGGTGTCCTATTTAGGCATGTGATATATGGACATGTTTCCATCTTTGGATGGGTGTCTATTTATTTGTTTTGCTTGGACCTTGCTTTGATTTTAATATATTGATACTTTATTTTAATTATTGTGTGTAATATGGATAATGTTGTTATATTTAAGAATTTTATAATATTAAGACCTGTAAAGGAGGCCGGTTCCAATGAACCGGGCGTTGTGGGGGGTGCTGGGCCATTTCTCACCTTCCCCACACTTACCCAACTTTCCGAACCCATTAAGGGGTTGGGGATTCCTTAGGAATTGAGTCATCCACCCTTTTTTTTTCCTGGCCCGTCCGAGTGGCTACTTCATTTTCTCCGGAATTAGGTCCGTGTTCTCTAAGGCCCCGAGCCTAAACAGTGCCGAAGTCGCAAGAACTATTCCACCGGGAGTAAGGGCAAAAATCCCCGCTCACAGTGGAGACTCCACTGGGGATAAGAGAAGTTGATTCTGTTGGTCTTTATATTATTCTATTCTTTCTTATAATGATATTATCCATTGCATCATATTAGATTGCATTGTGTGCGTGAGTTAGGATGCCCTTGTTACCCGTGTTATGTTATGTAAGGGATACCATACTTTCACTCAAGGTATGGAGATCGAGCATGGCATAACCAATCATAGCCTCATACCGTTTGGTATATACTTGCTATGGGAACCTAAGCCTTTTAACCCAAAGACTAAAGCTCATGTAATTGGCCTAGTTACTTTCCTTAGGTTTTACCCTAAATGCATGTTGTTTGACTATAGTTAATTTATCTTGGCTTAAATCATGGCTTATTTGGTTTGCTCTTTTTCTAATATGACCTAAGTATATTGTAAGCTCAAAATAAACTTTTCTTTAAAGTCCAAAAGACCAAGGCTATTTTCAAAATTTTTTTTCAAGTTGGTCTTTGGACATAAGACTTTTCTGAAAACAAATCAAAAATTCTTTGGCCCATGGCCCAAATACTAAGCTCAAAATCCATTTTTCTAAAATCTTTTACAATGGGCTTCAAAACAAAACTATTTTCACCCAATCTTTTCTTACAAAGAGCTTGAAAAAATATTTAGGTCAATTATGAGATACCAAAAATCAATTGTGGGCCTAGTTTACACTAAGAATAAATTAGCCATGGGCTTGTTTTTGGCATGAATCATTAGTTACCTTTTTCAAGTGAGAAATCTATTTATAATAAACCTCTTAATTTAGTTTTAATCCAATATAGCATAAAAGCTACTATAGTTGGTTGAATGGATTAAAACCTAATTAATGGGAATTACTATGAATGGACTTCCATTTTTGAAAATATAACTATTGGTTGAAATGTCCGAGGGAATTATTCGAAAGTAAGATACCCCATGTTTGTATTTTGTTAACCATATACCTAGGAAAAGAGACTCGCCATTCGTGTGTGGATGATAAAAGGTTGGAAGGAACATCCTATTTATCCTTATTTGTTGATTGTTTGTGCATACATGCATACATTTGCATCTCATATCATTGATCCTCTCTGGCTCACAGCCCTGGATTACGATAGTTCTAAAGCTTACAACAATCCGACCTACACCGGAAATGAAGTATCTAGCAACAACTCAATCACTTGCTCAACTAAAACAATGGAGCCCGAACAAATTCAAAGGATGGTGGATGAGGCCCTCAATGCCAAGATGGAAGAAATCAAAGAGGCCCTAGCTGAGACCATGAAGAACCAGTTGACTGCAATCTTAGAGAATCATGCTGAGGCGTCTGCTAGCACTAAGAAACCAAAGGACAAAGGGAAGACCAAAGTTAGTGAAGTGGTTTTTGATGATGAAAAGGTGATAATTGATGATGATGATGATGATTGGGCTCAATACTACCAAGATGTTCAAGAGAAGAAGAAAGAACCGAAGGTTACTGAGAAAGCAACTATTGAAAAGACCGAGACATCCGATGTTGAAAAGATGATTGCGGATTTAGAAAAGAAATTTGAGAAGAAGTTGAAAACCGAAGAGATGTCCGAGATTGATAAATAATTTGAACAAGATGAAGAAGTTTTATACAAGTTTAAGATGCCATCCTTTGCAAAGTACAATGGCACCAGAAATCCTCATCTCCATGTGAAGCAGTATATCACTGCCATGCAGTCTGCCCGAGCTACTAAGGCTCAAACCCTAAGGTACTTTATGCTCTTATTGGATCCTGTTGTCCAAAATTGGTTCAATACCTTGGAAGAAGGAACACAAAAGAGTTGGGATCTGCTATACAAAGCCTTCATCCAACAATATGGGTATAATGTTGAGATGGAAGTTACCTTAATGGAAGTGGAGTCTATTAGGCAAAGGCCAAATGAGAATTTTGTGGACTATGTGAAGAGATGGAGAAACAAGGCCGCTTTACTCAAGAAGAGGCCCGATGAATCCGATCAAATAAGGATGATTGTGAGAGAGGTGTTGCCTAATCTCCGTGAAAGGATGTCTCACACCCTTATAAGGGATTTCAAAGATCTTCTCCAAGCTGGTCTGCAAATTGAAGAGTGGGAAAGGGAGAAGAATCACTTTTCAATAAAAAGGAATGAGAAAGGGAACTACCAGTCGGGAAATCAAAGCACACAAAAAGAAGTTGATGTTAATATAACAGGTTAAGAAAATAAAAGACAATTCTCAGAATTGGGGAAACCTCTATCTTGGGTTTTTAGCAAGCTGCAAAAGAAAGGGTTGTTACAACCGTTAGCTCCTCGACCGTTACATAATCCATTTCCACCAAACTTCAATGCCGAGGCCTTTTGCCAATTTCATCAAATTCGAGGGTATGAAACAGATAAATGTGCTCTTCTAAGGCATGAGATCCAAGATTTAATCAACAGTGGTAAGCTACCCGAGCCGGATAAGCCTAATACTAAGAACAACCCTTTGCCTAAGTTTGGAAGAGTACCTCCGCCAGCAACCTTCATGGTGGGAAAAGGATTGGAAGAAGATTTTGTTTTATCATCCTTTCAAGATGGGGATATTGAATATGTGAAGGGAAAAGAAGCTTAAATTCAACAAACTTTCCTTAGCTTGAATGTTGCTTTCCAATTTTGCTTTCTTTAATATTTAATTGGAACAATCTTGTTTTCCAAATTTAAATTTGCTTGAATAAGTTAATTTCATCAAAATTTTGTTGGTCTTTGTTCATTTTGGATATCAACCGATGAGGAATCTAGCTTGATAATTCATAAATTAATGTGTCTAGGCATCATGACTTGAATGACTTTACTAGATGAGGGAATTGCTCTATAGCATTGAGTTGTGTATGCTTAATTAGAGAGGGCTCCTGCATAATTACCTTTGTCTAGGTCCTAGTCAGTCTTAGAACATGCTCAGACAAACTTTTAAGGCAAAATTGAACTCTTCTTATTTAAGGGAGAGATGATTTAGGTATTGTTTGGTTAGCCAAAAACTAGTATCCACCCAATTAAATATCAATCTCTAGTTGTCCCTTTGAGCTTTCATAAAATTTTAGCTTTCTTTTCATTGGCATATAACCCCAACAACCTGCCATGAGCTATTGTGATACTTTTGGCAAGTCTTATGATCATTAAAATGAAGAGGCAAGAAGATCAAAGAAAATAATGATTAGTCTAGATCATGAGGATAGGTGAAGTTTTCAAGACCATGAAGATAGTTGAAGTTCTCAAAACCATAAGAGTGGTTGAAGTTCTCAATACCATAAGGGTAGTTGAAGTTTTCCTAATATCTCCAATATATCAACATCAACATCAGAGTAACAAATGATTTATCCCTATTAAAGAAGATTTATGTTACTCCACTTATCCATTATTGGAAGCCCAAGTTGGTACAAACAAGACAACTCTTTTAGAGCTAGAATAAAAAAAAAGAGAGAAGAAAAGAAAACAAAAAAGACAAAAGAAAAGAAAAAAGAGAAAAAAAAAAGAAAAGGAAAAAAAGAAAAGAAAACCCAAAATGGTTCGAAAAGCCAACTGAGTTCTCTTTTACCTAAGACAACAAAAGGCTTCTATTTGGTTTATAAGGGTTTGACTTGAATTAGTCTAACCCAACTAAAGATTCAATCAAAATTGGAGAAAAGGAGGAAGACCATCCAGTTCTTGAAAGTTTTATACTTGATAGTCCTACAAGAAAGAAGGACAAAATGATAAAAGAAAGGGAAGAGTAAGGAAAGAGAAAAAAGGGAAGAGTAAGAAAAATAAAGAAAACAAAGAAAGGAAACAAATTTGGGTCTTAAACTTTTTGCAAGGGCAAAGACTGTCCTAACCAAGATCTAGAATTAATGCCAAGAAGACAAAAAGAATTTAGAGTCTAGAAAGATTGCTCCCAACTGTCTAAAGTTCCAACAAGAAATTTGTAGTGTGAGGGTTTGTCCATTGTGTCACACCAGCTCCAATCTCAAAATGGCTTTCACTTAAACCTGTGTCCCTTATAGACCCCATTTCAAGCCTATCAAAGACCTGTTGATCTCTCTTGGTAGGTAGAGTCTATTAGTAGAGATAGTTTAAATAAGCATGCATATGAGATAGACAATATTTAAACTCAAATGAGACCTTTGACCAAGTAATGTGTATGTGCCTATCTGAAGTGCAACAGTTCTTGCTTAAATAGAAATGATTCCTGAGTTTAGTACGGTAACTAGGGTTGTCATGTTATAGATATGTTAATTTGGAAACATCAAGTCCTGAGGTACATTGACATTAATTTGGCAAAGCCAACATTTGATTTCAAAATCAAAATTAAAAAAAAA
This sequence comes from Garcia nutans, assembly GCA_947685225.1. NCBI lineage: Eukaryota > Viridiplantae > Streptophyta > Magnoliopsida > Malpighiales > Euphorbiaceae > Garcia > Garcia nutans. Next base: position 29,485,314 of record CANTUV010000011.1, on the reverse strand, counting down.
AAGAATTTTTGTCATACAAAGCAGTCATACAAAGCCTTCAAGTTAGGGAAAGTATGTTGAACCTCCAAAGGACACATTGGGAAAAGGGAATGATTATTGGCAAGGTCATGAAGAAGCTATCAACTGACATGCTGAAACATAGTTAGAAATGGATGCATCCCTGACTTTGTTGCCTAGGGTCTCCACCACTCATGTTTTCAACATCTTGAGGATAAAAGCCACAAATGCAAAAGCTTTTGATCATTCCAATGCATGATTTGAGCAAGCATCAAAATGGAACCAATGAGAACACTTCTGCTGATCACCTCAGTCTGTGAGTCAATAAAACCGCTGTAAGTATCATTCATGCATATCATGCATACATGAGCATATCACATCACACTTTCTTGTCTTGTGTTGTATATTCCTTGGCAAAATGAATAGCAAACACACTGCGAAGTAAAGAATCAAAAGAAGATATCAAATCAGGGGGGCATTGAAAGCCCATTGCTTGAGAAAGCTCCAGTAATCTTGCAAAGAGAAGAAATGCGAGCTTGTGCAAAGAACTAGACAACAACAACATCAATCAGAGTCCACATAGAAAAATCATGGGTTTGAGCCTACACAGGGGCAAAATTTCTCCTTTTCAATTTTTTGAGTTTATATACCAAATATTTTTAAACTCACTTGCAAATATCTCGCCACACAGGGGGGCAAGGATAGGATATAAGGTCCAATTAAAAATAGCTAAATCTTTGCAAAAAGGAAGAACAAAACTCTCAAAATAATGAAGATGCAAAAGACAAAAGACCAATCTAGCTAAAAGAGCTGAAGTCAGGGTAAAGACCCGACCTCCAATGAATAAAGACCCATGTTTCAAGGGTAAAGACCCAATCTCAAAGGATGAAGATCCATTTGCAAGGGTGAAGACCCAATGTCAAAAGATGAAGATTCATTTTCAAGGATGAAGACTCGATCTCAAAGGATGAAGATCCATTTTGAGGGTGAAAAACCACAACGCATAGAATAATCAGAGCAGTCAGATTTCTCAAATGATAAAAGGTCAGTCAAACTCAATCTCGGGTCCAAGCACCCATTATCGGGTCCAAGTACCCAAATCAATTCAAGCTCGGGTCCAAGTACCCAATCTCGGGTCCAAGCACTCATTCTCGGATCCAAGTACCCAAATCAATTCAAGCTCAGGTCCAAGTACCCAAATCAAATTCAATCCAATCTTGGGTCCAAGTACCCAAATCGAATCCAATATCGTGTCCAAGTGCCCAATCTCGGGTCCAAGTACCCAAATCAAATCAATTTAGGGTTGAGTATCCAAAGCCAATTTATGATCGAGTATCCAAACCCAATTTAGGATCGAGTATCCAAATCCAGTTAGGATCGAGTATCCGAATCCAGATAGGATCGAGTATCCGAGTCTAGTTTAGGATCGAGTATCCAAATAGCTTGGTTCCAAAACCCAAATTTTCCTTAGGTCCAGAACCTAGAATTATTCTTAAGTCCAGAACTCGAACCGGGTCCAGAACCCAAATTTTTCTTAGGTCCAGTACCTAGAATTATCCTTGAGTCCAGAACTCGAACCGGGACCAGAACCTAAATTTTCCTTAGGTCCAGAACCTATAATTATCCTTGAGTCCAGAACTCAAACTAGGTCCAGAACCCAAATTTTTCTTAGGTCCAGAACCTAGAATTATCCTGGAGTCCAGAACTCGAACCGGGTCTAGATCCCAAATTTTTCTTAGGTCTAAAACCTAGAATTATTCTTGAGTCTAGAACTCAAACCGAGTCCAGAACCCAAAACCTCAACCATCTCAAAAATTAAGTCTTATCGCTTTTCACTCTCTTTCACTAAAGTTTCAGATCATTCAAGCAGAGGACAAACTGTAGACCCTTAATTTTTGACCCAGTCCGGTCCAATATGTTTTATTTAGTCCTAAATGATTTTTATTGTCTAATTGGTCCAAAATAATTTTTGTTAAATAATTTTTGCTTTAGTGTCTATTTTTTATTAAAAAAATAAAAATAAACAAAAAAAAGTCAAAAAATAAAAATAAAAATAAAAATCGGAGTTGAAAAAATTGGCAACGAAAAAATCGTCGTGCGGGCCCGTGGGCATTTCGCCAGCAGGAATTTCCTGCGGGCGAAATGGCCCAAGCTATTTCGTCCGCAGAAAAAATCAGAGGGCAAAATAGCTTTCCCATTTTGCTCGCAGGATTTTCCTACGAGTGAAATGGCTCACGCCATTTCGCCCACAGCCAGCCCACTGCCGCAATTTTCTGCAGGAGATTTTTTTCGCCAGAGCATTTTTTCCTGCTGTAATTTTTTTCGGCAGCACAATTTTTCCGACGTAAATTTTTTGAAACCTAATTCAATTAGGCTTCGGTTTCCTTTTCTTATTAATATTACTTGCCGTGACTAATTAGGAATAAACTATATCAAACCACTATAAATAAGGACCAAAGGCAATGAAATTTGGGGGGACCAAAAATTAGTAGTCGCTTGGAAAATTTGAAACCAAATCAGGAAAGGAAAAGGAGCAATTCAATTTCTTTTTTTCTGGAATAGCAGGGACACGATTTAAGCAATTCAAAGACAGCAATTGTCTTTGTTCTTATTCATCCAAGAAGAATTATTTTTGGAGAATCAACAAAAGGAGGTATGTATTAAATTCTTTTTGTTTTATTTTTTACAGTAGCATACACTATGAAATTTTGTTTTTTTAAAATCAAAAACCTTAGAGCTTTAATTTAGTTTTTTCAAAGTTAAAAACACTAATACGTTACTTTATTTTCCAAAAAGACTTAAAATTATTATTTTTACCTCTTCAAAATCTTAAAACCTTAATTCAACATATTTTTCAACAAAACCAATATTTGATTTTATTTTTTTCAAAACTTTAAATTAGGTTCTGTTTCTTTCAAAAGGCTTTAAAAAACATCTTTTCTATTTATCAAAACTTTAATCCGTTTGTTTAAATTCATAAAACTTTATAAAATTATCAAATTAATTTCCAAATTTTAAAAGCCAATTCATCACCCGTGACCCTAATTTTAAATCCTAAAACCCTAATTTAACTTCTAAACCTAAAATATTAAGCTTTAACCCCTTTAAAACCTTAAACCCTAACTTTTTCTAAACCTTGATCCTTTAAAACATTAAAAAACCATAAAAACATAAATACTTTAAATTTTACACAGTAGCTTGAAATCACCATTTTAAACCACAAATCAAAAGTATTTCAAAGTGTCTAAAACCCTAGTTTCATGATTTCACCATTCAAATATTAATTTAGTTAATCAAAGAGCCTTACCAACCTTTTAAAACATAAAACCCTAATCTATTTTAATTCCATAAAAAGTCACAATTGCTATAATTGGACTTTTATTTGCTTTATTCAATTTCATATTTGATTATGTTTTGATTTATTTTATATGCTTTAATTTATGTAAGTTCAATGCTTGGTTTATTTTATTTATCATGGATGGATGTTTACTTTCTATTGATATTTAATACCTTTGATGAATGATTTATTTATGATGAATGATTATTTACTTTTATCAATTAATTTAGATTTCCAAAAGTTGTAAGAGGTATGTTTCCACTTGGTGGGTACCTCATTAATTAAACATCATGTAATTTAATTTGCTTTTCTATTTTAGAACCTATGTAAAGGGCATGTTTCTACCTTTCAGTGGGTGTCCTATTTGGGCATGTGATGTAAGGACATGTTTCCATCTTTGGATGGATGTCCATTTATTTGTTTTGCTTGGACCTTGCTTTGATTTTAATATATTGATGCTTTCTTTTAATTATTGTGTGTAATATGGATAATTTTGTTATATTTATGAATTTTATAATATTAAGACCTATAAAGGAGGTCGGTTCCAATGAACCAGGCGTTGTGGGGGTGCTAGGCCATTTCTCACCTTCCCCACACGTACCCAACTTTCCGAACCCATTAGGGGGTTGGGGATTCCTTAGGAATCAAGTCATCCACCCCTTTCTTTTTCCTGGCCCGTCCGGGTGGCGACTCCATTTTCTCTGGACTTAGGTCCATGTTCTCTAAGGCTCCAAGCCTAAACAGTGCCAAAGTCGCAAGAACCATTCCACCGAGAGTGGGGGCAAAAATCCCTGCTTACAGTACCTCATATTGTGAGCATCATGTAATTTAGTTTTTTCTAAAGTTTTGGATCAATGTAAAGGACATGTTTCTACCTTTCGGTGGGTGTCATATTTAGTTTTAGATATTAGACACTGTAAGGACTTGTTTCCATCCTCGGATGAGTGTCCATTTATTTATTTTGTTTTGACATTATTGTGATTTTAATAAAGTATTTATTTATTCTTACGATAGCTTGTAGTATGGATAATATCATTATATTTAAGAATTTTATAATATTAAGACCTGCAAAAGAGGCCATTTCCAATAAATCGGGTGTTGTGGGGGTGCTGGGCCGTTTCTCACCTTCCCTGCACGTACCCAACTTTTCGAACCCATTAGGGGGTTGGGGAGTCCTTAGGAATTGATTCATCCACCCCTTTCTTTTTTTCGGCCCATCCGGATGGTGACTCCATTTTCTCTGGGCTTAGGCCTGTATTCCTTAAGGCCCTAAGCCTAACAGTGCCGAAGTCTCAAGAATCATTCCACCAGGAGTGGGGGCGAAAATCCCCGCTCACAGACCCCTTCATAAAATGCATTGTGTGAAATATTTTTTTTCAAAAGGAGCACTGCTTGTTTGAACTGATACTAACTTTTTAATGTGAAGGTAAACATTTGTGATGCCGACCCTTGGTTCTCACTTAGAATCACCATTCAAATGGCTACTAGCACTATTTATGATTCCAACTCATTCATTTCAATTCAAGAGTTAAAATTAGCGAAACAGCGATAAATTTTCAAAGCTCCTGAAAAATTGTTTTAATTTATTATATTTATTTATTATATTTATTTATTTTTATTTTTATTTTTTAAGCAAAGTTGTTAGGAACTTAAGATAATAAAGATATCATACTAAGTTCGACTCAAGTATCTAAGGAATTGGGACATACTAAAAAATGTAACTAAGGTTTTATACTTCAAATGTGCAACTCTCATCAATCAACTACCTATTCAAACTATCACATTTAGTCTTTAGCAATCAATTAAGAAAACTGAGTCAACCTCAAGATATTATCATTCATTAAATCAACCATTAATTTAATAAAAGGAGAAACCATTTCACTTCATATTATTATAGCAATCTAGTTTACTTGAACCCAAAAATAAAATCGAAGAAACTAAATGTAAAAAATTCATCAAATGGTAAGAATGAAAATAAAAGCTCAATCTAGAAAATATACCTCTCCCTCACACTTAAGAAGCACATTGTCCCCAATGTGTGTAAAATAAGAAAAAGACTAAAAGAGAGAGAGAACTGCCCTGACATGTCCATGAATCAACATATATGAATATGGTTCAAAAAAATGTTCCGAAGTTGAATTAGCTATATGACAAAAACTGACATGCAAAATGGTGAAGATTCAATTATATATACAAAGATAGAAAGAAATAAATACATGAATAAAATAAAAACAAAAGAAAAGGAAAAAAAAAACAAAAACAAAAACAAAAGTACGAACTAGTGAAAAGTGCAATCATCCATACTCAAGGTGATACGGAAGGGTCTTGAGTTTAAATTTGGGTGGATCAATCATAGATGGTTTTGACTTCTATTCTTTTGGTATCTCAATGTTTTCATATGCCCAACACTTGAATGATTTGCTTGCTTCAAGATAAGTAAGTTGCTCCAGTGCTTCCTGATCCTCAACATTATTCTGTAATAAACACAACTCAAAGGGATCCTTGGAAATAATGTTAGTAACACAATTTAAGGTTTCATGCTCAATGATATCATTGCATGAATCCACCTCTTTGAGTGTAAGTGGGTGCTTCATAGCATAGTGTATATTAAAAATAACTTTCTTGCTTCCCACTCTTAAGGTCAATGTGCCATCATGGACATCAATAAGGGCACGGGCTGTATTCAAAATGGCCTACCAAGGATAAGCGAAACATCTGCATCCTCATCTACATCAATGACAACAAAATCATTGGGGAAAATAAAATCCCTAACTTTTACCAACACATCCTCTATAATACCACGAGGGTAAATTACTGAGTTATCAGCAAGTTTAATGGTCATGAGTGTCGATTTAGGTTCTCCGACTCCTAACTCTTTAAACATCTTGCAGGGCATAACATTTATGCTAGCCCCCAAATCAGCCAATGCACTTTGAACTTCAAGATTACCTATCAAACATAGGATAGTAAAACTACCAGGATCTTTTAATTTCTTAGCCAACATCTTTTGCAAAATTGTTGAACTCTTTTTTGACAATTGCACCAAAGATACTTTATCAAGTTTCCTTTTGTTAGAAAGGAGATCTTTCAAAAATTTTGCATATTTGGGCATCTACGATAAAGTTTCAGTAAATGGAATATTAATGTGCAGTTTTTTTAAAAGTTTAAGAAACTTACTGAACTGAGCATCCATCTTGTCCTTGTTCAACCTTGCTGGATATGGCACTCGAGGTCTGTATTCCTTCACTATTGGATTAGGTTCTTGCGGTTGATTCCCTTTCTCATTTTCCACTACAGCCTTCTCACCTGAAGCGACAGTAGGGTTATCTTCTTTTTCTTTTGTCTCAGCCTCTTCCTCAACCACACCACCCTTAATTTCCTTTCCACTCCTTAGAGTAATTGCCTTCAGCTACTCCTTCTGATTTTCCTCAGTATTGCTAAGTAAGCTCCCTTGGCAATTTACCCCACCTGATTTTCCAAATTTTGAATGGAGGCTTGCTGATTTCTATGGGTGGTTTCTGTTGATTGAAATCTAGTTTCTAAAGCTGCTATAAACTTCTCCATCATGTCCTCCAAATTGCTCTTTCTTGGAGGGCAGCTTATTGATGTTGAGCCTGCTGAAATCCAAGGGGAGGCCTTGAATTATTATGATTACTCCAAGAGAAATTAGGATGATTTCTCCACCCTGGATTATATGTGTTGCTGTAGGGGTTGTTCTGCTATTGCCTAAGCATATTTCTAACATAATCCACTTGATCCTGTCTAGCAAACATGTTGGCAATCTTGACTTTGATGTCCACCTGCACACCATTCACAAGACATCACCCGCATTGATTTCCCTAAAGATGAAGCTAAAGAATCAATCTTTTTATTCATTGCTTCCAATTATGCTAACAAAGCCACCATGGGATCCAATTGATGTGAACCAGTGGCCCTCAGTTTTCCTTGTTCCCTTGGAGTTTGCCACTGATAATTGGTAAGGGTCATATCTTCAATCAAATTCATTGCTTGTTTAGGTGTCTTATTTTTTATGGTACCCCCGCTAGCTGTATTAATGGATTGCTTGCTTGCATAATTCAATCCATTGTAGAAAGTTTGAATCTGGAGCCACAGCGGAAGCTCATGATGAGGACACCTTCTCAATAAATCTTTAAACCTCTCCCAAGCATCATAAAGGGTCTCACCATCTTGCTGAAGAAAAGATGAAATATCATTTCTCAACTTGGCAATCTTGGACGGTGGGAAGTAGTTTTCTAAGAACTTTTCTGCCAATTGACCCCATGCGGTGAAAGTGTTTAGGGAGAAAGATTTCAGCCATTTCTTCAATCGATCTCTAAGTATGAATGGAAACAATCTCAGCCAAATTGCATCTTCGGAGACATTTGTATCTTTAACTGTCACATATTTTTAGAAAAGTCTTAATATGTGCATTAGGATCTTCATCTGAGAACCCATCAAACTGGCAAGTCTGCTACAGAATTTAAATTACAATTGTCTTTATCTCAAATTTGTTTGCAACAACTAACGACCTTTGTATGCTCGAATCAGCCCCATTAAGAGTGGGCTTAGCAAATTCCTGCATTCTCCTTGGCTCATTTTCTGCCATTACTTAAAGTTCTTCTTCTGAGTTTGAATCTTCCAAGTTTTGTTCCATTTCTACTAGAACTACTTCCCTTTCTTCCTTCCGCTTTCTCCTCAATGTTCTCTCTAGCTCTGGATTAAATTCAAGTAATTGGGAAGAGCTAGCTCGAGTCATAAATGGAAAGAAGTACCTAAAATACAATCAACAAGCAAGAACCAATGTTAAAACAATAAAAGGCTCATTTTCTGCCATTACTTCAAGTTCTTCTTCTGAGTTTGAATCTTCCAAGTTTTGTTCCATTTCTACTAGAACTACTTCCCTTTCTTCCTTCTGCTTTCTCCTCAATGTTCTCTCTAGCTCTGGATCAAATTCAAGTAATTGGGAAGAGCTAGCTCAAGTCATAAATGGAAAGAAGTACCTAAAACACAATCAACAAGAAAGAACCAATGTTAAAACAATAAAAATAGAAACTAAATCAACAATCTTGATTATATTACTAATATTGAAAACCATTGTCCCCGGCAACAGCGCCAAAAACTTAATGGCAAATCTGTGCTATCGTAGTGTTACCGCAAGTGCACGGGTCACGTAAGTAATAAAGTAGTGAGTAAGATATCGTTCCATTGGGGATAAGGTCAAGTACTAGTGCAAATTTCAACTGTTGTTTAGCAAATCAATAGTTTGTGTGATGATTAAAATAAAAGATGAATTACTTTATAAATTAAAGAAAAGAAAAAATTAAATATTGTGCGAAAATAGTTGATGATGAAAATATTATCCAGATATTAAATCCCCCTAGCCATAAAAATATTTATGAATATCAATTCAATTAAATCAAATAATAGAGCTGAATTGACATTCCTCTAAATTAGATCAAAACCTCTCTCGAGTGAATTAATCCCTAATCGCTAAGTAGAATGCTAGGAATCTCTTATCAAGCATAATTAAATGGATCTTGTAATAAGAATAAGGAAATTTGAATCAAAGGGTCTTGTAATTCTATCTCTAGCACTCCAATCAACCCTCAATCCTAAGAAAATTGTATTCATATCAAGCTTTCTCAAGTCAATGATATGAAAATTGCAACCAATCAATAAGCATGCTATTATCAATTGGAAACAAGAAATTAAGAATTAAAAGGATAAAACAACTCAATTTAATAAGAACTATTCAATCCATACAACAAGGCTAGGGTTCATCAATATCTAGATAGAAAAACTTTATCTCATGTTCATAACCAAAAAATCAAAACAAAAGAAATAAGTAAAAGAATTCGAACAATCCATAATGAATGATTTGTGTTTCTTCACTTCAATCCTTGAATCTTGATTTAAATCTTGCATGAATAAGATCTTCACCTTCACTCTCAATTGCCAAAACTCTCTTTTTCTCAAGAAGTCAGTTCTAATAATAAAAACTGGATTCCTAATTCGTACTTTAGCTCAGATTTTATAGCCCAGAAATTTTTGCCTAACACGCCCATTGACACGTGTGTGTCTATGGGCATGTCAACGGTTTTGTTTTAAACTTTGATGACATGGACAGTGACATACCAATGTCCATAGGCGTGTCATTGCTACTACAATGGTGAGTTAGGGACATGGGTAGGGACACACCCGTGTTTCTAGGCATGTCACAGCTTATGTAAGGTGAGATTAATGGCACATTCAGTGATACGCCGATGTCTCCATGCATGTCAAAGCTTATGTAAAGTAGTTGAATGACACGGCCAGTGACACGCCCATGTCACTGGGCGTGTCAATTGAAGAATTTAACCAAAATAGCTCCTTTCCTTGTCTTTCATCCGTGATTTCGGCCTTAATAACCTTAAGGTCCCAACGTGTCAAAGGTTCTTGGAATCAACCCTAATAAACACTTAAACAAACAAATTAAAATCAATTTGAAAAGAAATATATTAAGAAATAGGGGCAAAAATATCATCAACTATACACTTATCATATCCTACCTCCAAGATATAAAATGTCATAACCCTAAAATCTTCCAAAACTGTAAACTTTCCCAAAACCTTAATTTCTTCCATAACCCTAAATCAATGCATAATTGTTCCAATACTTGATTTAAGCACAATTTCAATTAAAAACCAATAAATACATATTTTATATACTACAATAATAATTTTACTTTCAAAGAATTAAAGTTTTGTAATCATCCTTTTTTATATCATTCAATATACATTTTCTTTATAAATAACCTTACCTTTTCAATTCATAAGCTTCTTTAATTAAAAAAAATCAAGATCAATTCAATTAATAGCAAAAGAATTGATGTACAAGCACTAACCTCTTTCTAGAACCTTTATCTACCCTTTTTTTTTCTCCATTTTCCTTGATTCTTTAATGATTTTCTTGAGAAATCATGGATAATTTAACTAAATCCATCAAAATCTTATATTAATTCTAAGAATTCCATAGCTTTCATGTAGAAAGTGAAAGAAGAACAAAGAAAAGAGAAGAAGAAGATGATGGGAATGGTAAGGGTTATGGGTTGGATAAGGAAAAGAAGAAGTAAAAGTCAATTTGGCTTCTTTTTTTTTTTAATATTTAAAGTTTTAATACTACGTGATGCTCACACCAAAATTTTGATACATCTACTTTCTTTAATTATATTTTAATTTGATTTTTAATTTCGTAAAGTCATACAAATTGCTTTAATTATTTTAAAGCCCCATTATTCATATTTCATATCCCAATTATAGTAAAATTTGATTCTAGGGCCACATGGGTATTTTTGTAATTTTCTTTCCGCTTTAATTTTTTTTTCAAAAATACCGATTAAGTTCATATCTAGATGTGATTTTTTCACATATTAAAGCTTAATTAACCTTATTTTTATCAATTACAAATACTTAAACCATAAATAATATCATAGTCAGTCCAATATACCCTTATATATATTTTTAATATAGAAAATTATTACTTAAAATTTTCAAACATTACACTATTGGAGAACTTATCCCCTTTTGCTGTTGTAGCTGGTTTCTTAAGAAGAGTGCTCCAGGTTTGTGAGTACATACAGAGTATGAGATGCATGAATGCCATGAATATATGATGTCATAAGCATGTATGAGCATGAATATACAAAAGGAACAATGTAACGAGCCTCCTGACCTTATGACTCCATCATTCCATTGGTGAGTCTCTTCCCTAGGTGTTTCAACTCATGGAGATGTCAACAGGGGACATTTCATTTCACTACTCTCAAGGAGTATCAATCTTGGCATACCATATTTATTTAATGGAACCTTTCCTAATGATTTCACCCTTATACATATTCTCTTAAAGTGATATGACCACCAACCGCGAAATAATGTATGCCTCTTTAGCCAAGAAGAACAAGGAAAATCCAACAACATCTCAATATGGAGAGATCAAATACTCAAGATAGTACCACCACAAATGGTTCTATAAGTGAAATGTGGGGCATTAAAAACCCATGCAACAATCAAGGCCCATATCCATAATGTTTCAACTGAAGGTCAACCCACAGTTTTTTTTTTAATCTTTCCATTATCATAAGGGGAACTAAAGACTTCTTCCTTCTAAAACTGAAACTTTCAAATAGGAAAAGAGAAGTCAAAAAGTCTTTTTGATTCAATATAAAAAGTGTACAAACCAAATGAGTCTTATTGTTTAGTCCATTTTTGTACTAGTTTTTAGTATGATTTTATGTGTGTTTTAGTTAATGTTTGATTAATTTTTGTTTAAAGTGTGTTTTAAGTGTTGTTTTTAGGTTTAGGTGGAAAAACACCCTTGGAAGATCAAAACAGTGGAAAACAGAGCAAAAATGAAGAAACAGTAGCTGACACGCCCAAAAGACACGGCCAAGCCTCTGGCCGTGTCTCATTCAAATGACAAAATCAAAGAACAAGCCAAAGAAGAAAAGGAAAAGAAGGAAAATGAGCAACAGAGCAAGACACGCCCAGGTGACACGGCCAAGCCTCTGGCCGTGTCACATGACACGGCCAGGAAGCTTGGCCGTGTCCCAATTATGCCAAAAATCAATAGGAGCAAGCAAAGAAGAAAGAAAAGAAGCAGAAGCGAACACGGCCAGGAGACACGCCCAAGACACTGGCCGTGTCACATGACACGGCCGTGTCCCATGGCCGTGTCTCATTCTGGATGAAAGGAAAGACAAGAGACACGGCCAAGCTCCAAATGGCTTGGCCGTGTCACCTCCCACCACCAAAGAAAGAAAGAAAGGAAAGAAAAGAGGCAGTGGCTGACACGTTCAATGGACATGGCCGTGTTCTTGGCCGTGTTCCATGAAATTCAAGAGACACGGCCAAGCCAACCAAGGCTTGGCCGTGTCACCTCAAGGAAAGCAAGGAAAATTTGCAAGAGACACGGCCAAGCTTGTTGTGGCTTGGCCGTGTCCCATCTAAAAAGCTGATTTCTTTTGTACGAAATGGGAGACAAGTGGGAGACAATGGCTTGTGCTTGCAAAAAGAAATACTAAACAAAGAAAAAGAGGGGGACAAAGTGAAGTGGCATGAGTTGGAAGGCATGGGGGTTGAATTTTGAGAGAATTAAATAGAGAAGAAGAGGGAAATGGAAGGGGACTTCTTGGTTGTTCTTCAACAATTTCTGCAAAAACGTGGGAGAGGGAGAGAGTGACACTCTCCCTTGTCCCTTCACCTCCAAACCTCCATTTCCATCCTCTCCACCTTCTCCAACTTCCATTGATAGGATCTTTGAGGTTCTTTGGGATAAATTGGGTTACAAGTTCTCAAAGGTTGAAGAAGCTTCATTGAAGAGAGTGGTGACTTGAGAAAGCTCCATTCCATCTTCCAAAGGCATATCCATTGAAGGTTGGTGACTTGAGAAAGCTCCATCCAAAGGTTTGGTGACTTGAGAAAGCTCCATTCCACATTGCAAGGGGAATCAACCATTGAAGAGGGCTTGAGTTCTTCATCAAATACATCAAGTGGAGCTAGGAGGAAGACTAGCAATCCTACTCTTGGCATCTTCACAAGGGGTTTTTCTATTCTCTCTTTTGATTCATTTCTTATTGTTGTTGTTGTATTAAGATATTGATATTGCAATGAACAATTTGTATTTGTTTTGTATTGAGATGAATATTTGTTATAAATTGATGATGTTGAGCTAAATACCCATGTTTAGGGTTTATAGTATATTTGGTTGAATGTTTTGATTTGATATTTACATTGATGTTCCTTGTTGATTGGTTGATTGTATTGTATTAAATGCTAGGTTGATAGATTAGCTACCTATTGATCTTTGAATATTGGATGACGGACCGAGAGGTGAAATCCGATATCGGAACTATATAATCGACCACCCTATGAATGAATTAGAAATATAAGTTCTAGGGTTTATTAATTTGGTAATGTAAAAGAATTGGTCATTGTTAATTCATGAATGTGAGAACTAATGGATTGGTAATTGACTAATTAATCTTAAGAAACAAATTAATTTACAAGGTTATGTTAATGGACAATTGAGAATTGAGCTTTGATCGAATGGACCTATAACCCTAGGCACATTCCCAAGAATCGATTTGATCTTGTACACCCACACACTTTAATCTCTACGCACGGTTAAATTTAGGTTTAATTATTTTCGCACCACTCCAAACAACAAACTCTCGCATTTAAATAAATTGTCAATCAAGCTACTACGAACCACACCTTCTTGGGGAAACGACCTTGGGGCGATCACCTTTGCTACAGCTACCTCGTATACTTGCGAGTGACGCTTTGTAGTAGTACTTAATTTGAGCGCAACAAGTTTTTGGCGCCGCTGCCGGGGAAGGCTGTCGCAGTAGTAATAGTTTGATTTTTCTTTTCATTGTTTGTTTATTTTCTGTAAATTATTTGTTTGTTTTATTTTTCTTTTAATTTAATTGTTTGTTTGTTTTCTTTTAAATTGATTGTTTGTTTTGCTTGAATTTTTTTTGTTTTTTTTGTTGTTTGTTTTCTTTAAGTTTCTAAGTGCTTTGTGTAAAGATGCAGTTTTCAAGGCACGGAGGAGTTTATGATAGGAACGATGATTCTGAAATGGCATGGCAATTAGCAGAATTGACGAATCAACTTAAGGTGCTAAATGCAAGAGGAAGAGCACCTATGCCACGCCAAGAGTTATGTGCAGCATGTGGCAATGTAGGCCATAGTGCAAACACGTGCTCCATGAGTTTTGGACGATACCAAGAATGGCAAGAGGAAGAATATAACTACCAAGGTTTCCAGCAAATGGGAAGAAATGACACATATTCCAATCCTCATAATCCCAGCTGGATGAGCCAACCAAATTTTTCTTGGGAAAATCAACAGCAAATTCCACCTCCAAATTTTTTTCAACCTTACCAAAGAAATCCTTACTCTCAAGAACAATATTCAAATCAAGAGTATCTTAAGACACCCACATTTGAAGATAGTTTAAATGCCTTCATTCAAACTAGTGCACAAAACCAAGATAAACTTAAGGAACCCACTTTGGAAGATAGTTTGAATACCTTCATTCAAATTAGCTCACAAAAACATGATCAATTTGAGAAATCCACAGTGGAAGATGATTTGAATGCTTACCTTCAAATAAGCACACAAAATCAGGAAGGGAGCAATGAGAGGTTTGATTCTTTGGAGGAATCATTGAAGAGGATGGAAATGCAAGTTGGGCAACTGACACATCAACTCCAAGCACAACAAGAGGAGGAATTTCCTAGCCAATTGGAGCAAGTCGAGGTAATCACAAAATTGAGGAGTGAACAGGTAATATATAACGATTTTTGTAATTCCTTTGATGCAGGGACTAATCAAGAAGACAATGGCGAGGAGATACTGCCCAACATGGAGGAACCAAGTCAATCAAAGGAGGAGGAGAATTTGGACTCATCAACTTCATCACATTTGTATGAACCTCCGAATCCTTTGCACTCAATTCCATTCCCAAGTAGGCTAAAAGAAGAGGAGCAAGACATGAGCGACAATTGCATTATGGGTGGAAGGAGCATTGTACATCGCATATGGGAACGATGGAAATCAGGTTTCATCTAAACCCTCCCTGTAGTATGCATGCTCACATTGAGGACAATGTGAATCTTTAAGTGTGGGGTGCATTTTAGTGTTTTGTGTTTTTACTTTTAATTTCATTTTGTATTTTTGTTTAAGTTTAGTTAATGTTTTTAATGTTTTTCGTTGAATAAATGAAAAAAAAAAGTTCAATTGTTATAAATTGTTGATTGATGACCTTTGAATTTTTGAAGCATGAATTTGAGAATTGAGTAGGATTGGTGCTTATTGTCAATTTTGTCGGTTTTTCCCTTGCATTGCCATTAACCTAGTGAGGAATTGAGCCATCAACTTATCATTATTGTTGTGGGTGAACATCTTTGATTGATGAGTTGCTAGAACTTGCTTTGACATACATTTTAAGATTACATAAAAATTTCAATTTGGCATCAAGATGATTAAGGCAATTAGGTGAACCACTTTGGCGTAAAAAGACCAACCCTATTGTTAACCTTAGTTAGCCAATTTTGAGCTTATTTTATTTTTCCTTCTCTTTCTTTTTCACAACACCATTAGCTTGGACCTTGTTGTTTAACTCTTACCCTTTCATTAGGTCAAGAGCATTTTAAGAGCGTTTATAACCGAGTGTTGTGTTGAATTAAGTGTGGGGTTAAATTTAGTAGGTTTAAGATTGCAAAGCAAAATAATAAAAAAAAAAGAGAAAAAAAAAGAAAATACATATATAATAATAAGAATAATTGTTGTTCTTGTTGAAAGGGTTGGAATGTATCATTGTAAGATTTAATAAGTGAGTTCCCTTGAAAAGCTCTTTAATGTCAAGGGGTAGATGAGAGGAAGGTGTTTTGGGATTATTGGGTTATGTATATGATCGGGTACTTCATTCTTAAAGTGCTCTTGAACTTAATGATTAAGCTCACATTTCCTAAATGTCATGCCTTTACCTTAGCCCCATTACAACCAAAATAAAGACCTTTTGATTGATGCTTGATTGTTATTTTGTGGTGGAGATTTGATTGATAAGCAAGCCTATGGTAATAATCTTTCATTGATTGTTATGAGTGTAAACACCACTATGATCAAACACTTGTAAGAGTTGGTGAGGGAGCGATAACATTGGTTATGCATGGAAAGCCACTTAATTGGATGAGTGTCGATTTTGTTTGATTCGATATTGATTGCGGATTTAAGGATAGGGAAGTCTTGAAACATTCTTTATAACTCTTGAACTTAACAAAAATCATCTTGTTTATTGTGTTTTGATTTTAGCCTTGCTTGGGGACAAGCAAGGATTTAAGTGTGGGGTATTTGTTTAGTCCATTTTTGTACTAGTTTTTAGTATGATTTTATGTGTGTTTTAGTTAATGTTTGATTAATTTTTGTTTAAAGTGTGTTTTAAGTGTTGTTTTTAGGTTTAGGTGGAAAAACACCCTTGGAAGATCAAAACAGTGGAAAACAGAGCAAAAATGAAGAAACAGTAGCTGACACGCCCAAAAGACACGGCCAAGCCTCTGGCCGTGTCTCATTCAAATGACAAAATCAAAGAACAAGCCAAAGAAGAAAAGGAAAAGAAGGAAAATGAGCAACAGAGCAAGACACGCCCAGGTGACACGGCCAAGCCTCTGGCCGTGTCACATGACACGGCCAGGAAGCTTGGCCGTGTCCCAATTATGCCAAAAATCAATAGGAGCAAGCAAAGAAGAAAGAAAAGAAGCAGAAGCGAACACGGCCAGGAGACACGCCCAAGACACTGGCCGTGTCACATGACACGGCCGTGTCCCATGGCCGTGTCTCATTCTGGATGAAAGGAAAGACAAGAGACACGGCCAAGCTCCAAATGGCTTGGCCGTGTCACCTCCCACCACCAAAGAAAGAAAGAAAGGAAAGAAAAGAGGCAGTGGCTGACACGTTCAATGGACATGGCCGTGTTCCATGAAATTCAAGAGACACGGCCAAGCTAACCAAGGCTTGGCCGTGTCACCTCAAGGAAAGCAAGGAAAATTTGCAAGAGACACGGCCAAGCTTGTTGTGGCTTGGCCGTGTCCCATCTAAAAAGCTGATTTCTTTTGTACGAAATGGGAGACAAGTGGGAGACAAGTGGGAGACAATGGCTTGTGCTTGCAAAAAGAAATACTAAACAAAGAAAAAGAGGGGGACAAAGTGAAGTGGCATGAGTTGGAAGGCATGGGGGTTGAATTTTGAGAGAATTAAATAGAGAAGAAGAGGGAAATGGAAGGGGACTTCTTGGTTGTTCTTCAACAATTTCTGCAAAAACGTGGGAGAGGGAGAGAGTGACACTCTCCCTTGTCCCTTCACCTCCAAACCTCCATTTCCATCCTCTCCACCTTCTCCAACTTCCATTGATAGGATCTTTGAGGTTCTTTGGGATAAATTGGGTTACAAGTTCTCAAAGGTTGAAGAAGCTTCATTGAAGAGAGTGGTGACTTGAGAAAGCTCCATTCCATCTTCCAAAGGCATATCCATTGAAGGTTGGTGACTTGAGAAAGCTCCATCCAAAGGTTTGGTGACTTGAGAAAGCTCCATTCCACATTGCAAGGGGAATCAACCATTGAAGAGGGCTTGAGTTCTTCATCAAATACATCAAGTGGAGCTAGGAGGAAGACTAGCAATCCTACTCTTGGCATCTTCACAAGGGGTTTTTCTATTCTCTCTTTTGATTCATTTCTTATTGTTGTTGTTGTATTAAGATATTGATATTGCAATGAACAATTTGTATTTGTTTTGTATTGAGATGAATATTTGTTATAAATTGATGATGTTGAGCTAAATACCCATGTTTAGGGTTTATAGTATATTTGGTTGAATGTTTTGATTTGATATTTACATTGATGTTCCTTGTTGATTGGTTGATTGTATTGTATTAAATGCTAGGTTGATAGATTAGCTACCTATTGATCTTTGAATATTGGATGACGGACCGAGAGGTGAAATCCGATATCGGAACTATATAATCGACCACCCTATGAATGAATTAGAAATATAAGTTCTAGGGTTTATTAATTTGGTAATGTAAAAGAATTGGTCATTGTTAATTCATGAATGTGAGAACTAATGGATTGGTAATTGACTAATTAATCTTAAGAAACAAATTAATTTACAAGGTTATGTTAATGGACAATTGAGAATTGAGCTTTGATCGAATGGACCTATAACCCTAGGCACATTCCCAAGAATCGATTTGATCTTGTACACCCACACACTTTAATCTCTACGCACGGTTAAATTTAGGTTTAATTATTTTCGCACCACTCCAAACAACAAACTCTCGCATTTAAATAAATTGTCAATCAAGCTACTACGAACCACACCTTCTTGGGGAAACGACCTTGGGGCGATCACCTTTGCTACAGCTACCTCGTATACTTGCGAGTGACGCTTTGTAGTAGTACTTAATTTGAGCGCAACACTTATTCAGTCAAATTATTTACTTTTATAGTTCACAACAAAGCCTAGAAGGTAATTGATGTGAACCACCGGTATACTAAACTAGAGACCCACTCACCTTTGGGCATGCTATTAATCCTTGGTAGATGAATCTAATCCTTGCCAAGTCCGCAACCCAAATCCAACCTATGAAAAAAAAAACCTTGGAATTAACCTACCTCAAAGAAATTAAGTTGCAAGTAGCAACCTCGATCCAACAAGAACCAAGAAACAAGAGACAATAATCTCTCAATAATTTTGAAATTCTACTGTCAAAAATGGCCAACCCCTACTCAGAGGAAAACATGAGTTTAAATAATTTTTACAATAAGTAAAACCCTAAGCTAGGTTTTTTGTTAATAAGAACAAACTTAACCTTAAACTACTAATAAAAAACAATTAACCAATGGGCTCAAAACACAAGTAGACTATGAGCGGGGATTTTTTCCCCTACTCCCGGTGGAATGGTTCTTGCGACTTCGGCACTGTTTAGGCTCGGAGCCTTAGAGAACACGGACCTAAGTCCGGAGAACATGGAGTCGCCACTCGGACGGGCTAGGAAAAAGAAAGGGGTTGATGACTCGATTCCTAAGGAATCCCCAACCCCTTAATGGGTTCGGAAAGTTGGGTATGTGTGGGGAAGGTGAGAAATGGCCCAGCACCCCCACAACGCCCGGTTCATGGGAACCGGCCTCCTTTACAGGTCTTAATATTATAAAATTCTTAAATATAATAACATTATCCATATTACACATAATAATTAAAAGAAAGCATCATTATATTAAAATCAAAGCAATGTCCAAACAAAGCAAATAAATGGCCACCCATCCAAGGATGGAAACATGTCCTTACGTGTAACACCCCTTCCCAACCTACATATGTAAGCTGAGTAGAGGCGCCACACTAACCTAATGTTGCTACCAATTTTACTTAGTCAAATTTTAGTTCCGATTTTTACAAAATTTTTGCCATAGTTTCGCCTAAAAATTGAGTCCCAAGTGTCGACAAAACCGGTTTTTTTCTTATTTTTAAAAACATTTTACACAAACCAATGCAAACAAAATCATTCTCAGTACACTCCCAATAAATCCCCCTTGTAACCTCAACTACAACCTGCAAAAAGGATTTACACTTCTAGTACAACATAAAATAAAGGTTTTGTGACAACCCCCATATTTAAATATTACACAGCGGAAGTTATAAAATATTTACATATTTACAAATTCATATACATCAAAACTCAAGTTTTACAACACATAAAATTTATACATGATTGGCAAGTCTGCTCTGATCTTTAAGCTCCCAAAATGGATTCTTCAAGGTCTACTCTCACTAGGTCTTGATGAACTCTCGGGTTCAACTCTATCCACTCTACTACCTGCACGATTAAACACTATCGCGCTAAGCCAACGGCTTAGTAAGATAAAACATGCTAACGGTATGCTTTAATGAAATGCAATGCCACATATGTTATTGATAAGATCAACATCATAAATATAAAGTTAACCACACAATTATGCATTTCACAAATCATAGTCATATGAGCATACCACATTTCAAAATCTTTTCACATTCAACATTAATCAATCATACTCCATAACCAACATCTCATTTCATTAAACTCATAACATTATTTAGGACATTCATATAACCTTCACACCTATGGGCCCAACAAGTATTTAATACGATATTCAGAGTTCAGAGTTACTGCTTTGGTTCATAGTCACAATAATCACGCCCGTAGGCAATGTATATACATGTATCTCTATCCATGGATAGTGTAACAGACCCAGTCTCTTGGATCATCAACTCAACACATATGAGGAGATCCTCAACCCGGCAAGACTGTTACAAATCATATATCTCATAGTGTAACAGACCCAGTCTCTTGGACCATCAACTCAACACCTATGAGGAGGTCCTCAACCCGGCAAGACTGTTACCTTTCATCATTTCTTAGGCATGCCACCCAAATCCAGAACTCTGAAACTGAATAACATATTAAACAAACAATTCATTTCCATTCTCAATTCTCATCACATTTAGGCAAACATGCCTTCTTTCTTTCAATTACATCATCTTAGCTAATAACAATGGCTTCACATTTCATTTCACAATATAACATCTCATTATTCAAGTATATATATATATATATATCTCATCCATGATCACATTATATCTCACATAGCATCATTCATAAATATCAACATTTCATTCCACATTACTCATGAAACACATTACCATTCACAATGCACAACATAACATTGTTCAATCTCAACAATGCAATTAGGGCAAAGAACAATTGATTATAACATTCATTGATTCAAGTGTGTTTAAAGTGTTTAGGGTTAGGTTTAAGGACCAACCTACCTTTGGAGAACCAAAGCAATGCAAGAAGAACAAAGAATTAAAACCCTAACCATAAATAGTACATTCTGGTTTTAAACTCCATTTTATCCTTATTTTGAAAAATTGTATAAAATAATCTACTTGACTAAAAATTCTAAAATTTTTACAGAATTTAGTTTTGTATCTTAAAATCATCCCTTTAAAATTTCAGATCAAACTGAACACAAAATCTTGGTCAAATAGTTCACCAAACCAGACTGCCCCAATTGCCCTGCATCCTGGCAGCAGTTCTGAACTTTGTGAATTCCAAATCAAATTCAATCAACGTGATTCCAAATTATTTTTATCAAATACTAAACTCACTAAGCAACAACATATCCAAAATTCGATTGGATATGATGTTTCTACATTTTATTAAAAATCCCGAAATATAGCTGTCCCAGTTAAGGTACCTGCTGGAACAGGTCTAATGAAAATAATCTTTCTAAACTCATAACCATTCCAAAATCGAATCAACATATTTTTCAGTCATTCTAGACTCATAGAGGCACAAAATATCAAAAATTCACTTCAAGAACATTTTTCTAAAATTAATTAAAAATCATACAAGTCACAGCCTTTACTAATCCTAAAACAGAAACAATTTCACTAAACACCAATCTTACTCTTCCATCACCAACACCAACCCAACTTCTCATCTATCAAGCAAAATCAATACTTACAATCATACCATAAGCAACTTAATCATACCACTTCAAAAGAATTGAAGAAATTAGAGAAAAGATCTTACCTTAGTTAAAAACTTCTTAAATCAACACTTGAACACTTAATCTTTCTTCAATTTAAGCTTGAAATCATCAAAACCATCACTTGTCTCTTTCTTTCTCTTTGGCTATGGAGGGCCGGCCATCAACAAGAAGAAGAAGAAGAAATGATAAAGAAAACACAAGTCAAACCTTCTTTAAATATCCACCATGTGATTTTATCCAAGCAATTACCAAAGTGCCCTTATTCACATAATTATCTTTTTGTCTTATATGTGCCCAATTAAGTAATTTACCAATCTCAAATAAATATCTTCTCTTGCATTGACCAAGCCTTTTGACCACTTTATATGTCATATATATTAACATATACACAACATATAAATTTGTCTCTAAACCCTATTTCTTCCCAAAATACATATACATATACTTTCTCTTCTCAATTTCTTTTCTCTTACAATTTAACACATATATTCAATCCAATATATAACAATAACAACAACAACAATATGCAAAACTTCTAGGGCATAAATGAGGATATTACAATTCTCCCCCTCTAAAAAGAAATTTCGTCCTCGAAATTACCTGATATCAACTCTGAAATAGTTGAGGATATTGCTCTCGCATAGTTTGCTCACTTTCCCAAGTTGCTTCTTCTTTTGCATGATTCTTCCAAAGAATCTTCACCAATGGCACTTTCTTGTTCCTCAATTCTTTCACATCACGTGCCAAGATAGCAACTGGTTCTTCTTCAAATGTCAAATCTGGGCTCACTTCGATAGACTCAAATGGCAACACATGAGATGGATCTGACCTGTACCTCCTCAACATAGAAACATGGAATACATTATGAATACGATCCAACTCAGGTGGCAAAGCAAAGTCGATATGCAACTGGCCCAACTCTTTCTAACACTTCATACGACCCAATGAAACGAGGACTCAATTTTCCTTTCCGACCGAACCTCAAAATCTTCTTCCAAGGAGATACTTTCAAAAACACCTTATCTCCAACATCAAACTGAATGTCTCTCCTCTTCAGATCTGCATAAGACTTCTGTCGGTCTGAAGCTGCTTTTAACCTACCTCGGATCAACTTCACTTTTTCCTCAGTTTCTTGAATCAAATCAGATCCAATTATTTTACCTTCACCAAGTTCACTCCAACAAAGAGGTGTCCTACACCGTCTGCCATACAATGCTTCAAACGGTGCCATACCAATGCTGGATTGGTGACTGTTGTTGTAAGCAAACTCCACAAGAGGTAAAAACCTATCCCAACTTCCAGAGAAATCGATGACACAGCTTCTCAACATGTCCTCAATAATCTGTATCACCCTCTCTGACTGTCCATCCGTCTGTGGATGAAAAGCAGTACTGAAGTGTAGTCGAGAACCCAAAGCACTATGCAAACTCTTCCAAAATCTTGAAGTAAACCGGGGATCTCGATCAGACACTAAAGAAGTTGGAACACCATGCAATTTCACAATCTCCTGAATATACAGCTCAGCCAATCTCTCCAAAGAGTAATCCATCCGCACCGGAAGGAAATGAGCTGTCTTCGTCAATCTATCCACAATCACCCATATAGCATCATGCTTCTTTTGTGTCAATGGCAAACCAGACACAAAATCCATTGTCACTCTTTCCCATTTCCATTCTGGCACTGACAATGGTTGAAGCAACCCGGTTGGAACTTGATGCTCTGCTTTAACCTTCTGACACGTGAGACATTTAGATACAAACTCAGCAATGTCTCTCTTCAACCCAATCCACCAATAATGCTGTCTCAAATCATGATACATCTTGGTATTACCCGGATGCATAGCAAACATCGACTGATGTGCTTCTTCCAAAATAACTCTCTTCAAATCAGCATCATCGGGTACACACAATCTGCTCTTGAACCAGAGACTCCCATCATCTCTCACAACAAAATCTCTAGTCTTTCCTTCGTGACAATCTGAAATAATCTTCTAAATCTTCATATCAGTCAACTGAGCCTCTCTGATCTGATCCAATAAAACTGGTTTCAAATGCAATTGTGCCAACAATGCACCATCATCACAAGATACAAAGTTAGCACGCAGAGCTCTCAATTCAACAAGCAACGAGAGCGAATAAATTGTTAAACCAGCTAAAGACTTCCGACTTAAGGCATCAGCAACAACATTTGCTTTACCTGGATGATAGTCAATCAAACAGTCGTAGTCTTTAATCAACTCCAACCATCTCCTCTGACGAAGATTGAGTTCTTTCTGGACACCCAAATACTTCAAACTCTTGTGATCAGTGTAGATGAAACATTTCTCCCCAAACAGATAATAGCGCCAAATCTTCAATGCAAAAACAATGGCAGCCAATTCCAAATCATGGGTTGGATAGTTAAGCTCATGCGGTTTCAACTGTCGAGATGCATAAGCTATAACTTTACCTTCTTGCATCAATACACACCCCAAACCTCTATGTGAAGCATCACTGTAGATCACATATGGTTTGCCTTCAACAGGTAAAGTTAGAACAGGCGCTTGAGTCAACATTTCTCTCAACTGCTCAAAGCTAGCCTGACACTGATCCGTCCACACAAATCTCACTCCCTTACGAAGCAATCTGGTGAGTGGAGTAGCTATCAAAGAAAATCCTTTCACAAACCGCTGGTAATAGCCTGCCAAACCCAGAAAACTTCTAACCTCTGTCACTGATTTAGGTGGATTCCAATTCAATACAGCTTCAACTTTGCTCGGATCAACTTTAATGCCTTCTGCTGAAACAACATGTCCGAGAAAAGCTACTTGATCCAACCAGAACTCACACTTCGACAATTTAGCAAACAACTGCCTCTCTCTCAAAATCTGCAACACAATCCGCAGATGCATATCATGTTCCTCCTCATTCCGCGAATACACCAGTATATCATCAATGAAGACCACTACAAACTGATCCAAATAGGGCCTAAACACCCTATTCATCAAATCCATGAAAGCTGCAGGTGCATTCGTCAGACCAAAAGGCATAACTAAAAATTCATAATGCCCATACCTGGTCCGAAAAGCGGTCTTAGGAACATCTTCAGCTTTGACTCTCAACTGATGATACCCAGATCTCAAATCAATTTTGGAGAACACTGACGCTCCCTTCAACTGATCAAAGAGATCATCGATTCTAGGCAAAGGATATTTATTTTTAATAGTCACCTTGTTCAATTGCCTATAATCAATACACAACCTCATAGTACCATCTTTCTTCTTCACAAATAGCACAGGAGCTCCCCAAGGAGAAACACTGGGGCGAATAAATCCTTTGTCCAACAACTCCTGTAATTGCACTTTCAACTCCCTCAATTCTGTTGGTGCCATTCTGTAAGGAGTAATAGAGATAGGAGTGGTACCAGGCAACAATTCAATACCGAACTCCACCTCTCTCTCAGGAGGTAACCCTGGCAACTCCTCTGGAAATACATCCGGGAACTCAGCAACTGTGGCAATGCTATCAATAGGGGAACCCTTCACTCTAGTATCCACCACATGAGCAAGATAGGCTTCACACCCCTTTCTAATCAACCTCCTGGCTGCAACAGCTGAAACAAATAAGGAGGCTAGCTGTTCCTGCTCATTAGATACTATCACCTCTCTACCATCACCCGTTCTCAAAGAAACAATTTTCTTTTTACAATCCACCACAGCTCCATATCGAGATAGCCAATCCATACCTAAGATCACGTCATATTCCTTAAATGGCATCTCAATCAAATCCCCAAGGAACTCCTCACCCTGCACCACTACTGCACTATCTCTATGCACCTTACTCACAACCACACTATGCCCTAACGGATTTGTCACCAACACATCAAATCCTAGGGACTCAGCATGCACATCAAATACAGGCAAAACAGATGCACTAATATATGAATGCGTGGAACCCGGATCAATCAAAGCAAGTACTGGAGTATTAAATAAAGAAAAAGTACCAGCTATGACTGCCGATGTATCTGGCTGCCTCTGCATAACATACATCCTCTGGGAAGATCCAACCTCCTCTGGTCTACCCTCCCTGGATGTAGCACCTCCTCTAGAACTGAATCCTGTTCTACCTCCTCGGCTGGCACCTCTGCCTCCTCTGCCTCCCCTCACACTAGCTCGAGAAGCAGCAGAATCAACTGACATCTGCTCCTGCCTCTCAGGACAGTCTCTCACAAAGTGGTCAGGTGATCCACACCTGAAGCATACCCCTAATCTACTATGCCTCCAACAAACGCCCCCATGTCTTCCACCACACTGGTTACACAAAGGTAAGGTGGATCTCTGAACTCCCGGAGTAGGAGCACTCGCTACTGAAGCTGCAGGTCTAAATCTCTGCCTCTGGAACTGCACTGACCTACCCGCTGGTCTCTGGCTCCTACTACTCTGAGGAACAAAACTTCCTCTACCCCTCTTCGCAGAAGAAGACCCTGCCTCTAACAGGGGCCTTCTAACCCTAACCTCCTCCTCTGAAACAGCTGCAATAACTTGAGCTCGCTCTACACTTCGAGCTGCTGCCACAAGTTGTGAGAAATCCTGATATCTGGATCCAGCCACTAAGCACATGATCGAGGGTCTCAATCCCTCCTCAAATCGCCGACATCTATCAATCTCATCAGCAATGATACCCCCAGCATACTGACTCAGTCGAATAAACTCAACTTCATATTCAGTTACGGTCCGATGATCTTGCTTCAAATCTAGAAACTCTCTTTTCTTCCCATCTTTATACTCCCTAGGAGTATACTTCAACTCAAATTCCCTCAGAAAATCAGTGTAAGACAGTGTTGGAGGATCATCCATAGAATGGGGCACTGTCTTCCACCAGTCGTAGGCATCCTTCTGTAGCAAAGATCTTGCATAGTCAAACTTCTCCTCTGAAGTGGCTTGCAACTGCACAAATACCCTCTGAACTCTATCAAGCCACTGTTCTGCTACAGCCGGATCAATTGTACCAAAGAAATCCTCTGCTCCATATTTCCTTAGCTTATCATAGTGCCTTACTGGTACTGAAGGCTGAGGGGGTGGTGGCGGTGGCTGTGGTTGCACAGGTGCTTGTCTCATAGCTTCCATCATAGGCCTAAACCAGGCTGGCGGAACCTCCTCCCCAGCTGGTCTACCCGACACCTAAGCAGGTGCCTCCTCAACACTATCAACCCTAGCTCCCTCAGCAGGAGCAATACTCTCGGCACTACCCTCAATCGACTGACGAGAGTGAGAATCCATCACAACCTAAGTCTGCAAACACAACAGAATACCTCTTATTAAAGATCAGAGACTGCCAATCCCAAACATGTATTTTTGTTCAAAAACTCACTTTTTAAGTAAAAATAGTCTTTTTCTTACATTTTACCTAGGTTGAGAATCTCAAACCTAGGCTCTGATACCAAAATAATTGTAACACCCCTTCCCAACCTACATATGTAAGCTGAGTAGAGGCGCCACACTAACCTAATGTTGCTACCAATTTTACTTAGTCAAATTTTAGTTCCGATTTTTACAAAATTTTTGCCATAGTTTCGCCTAAAAATTGAGTCCCAAGTGTCGACAAAACCGGTTTTTTTCTTATTTTTAAAAACATTTTACACAAACCAATGCAAACAAAATCATTCTCAGTACACTCCCAATAAATCCCCCTTGTAACCTCAACTACAACCTGCAAAAAGGATTTACACTTCTAGTACAACATAAAATAAAGGTTTTGTGACAACCCCCATATTTAAATATTACACAGCGGAAGTTATAAAATATTTACATATTTACAAATTCATATACATCAAAACTCAAGTTTTACAACACATAAAATTTATACATGATTGGCAAGTCTGCTCTAATCTTTAAGCTCCCAAAATGGATTCTTCAAGGTCTACTCTCACTAGGTCTTGATGAACTCTCGGGTTCAACTCTATCCACTCTACTACCTGCGCGATTAAACACTATCGCGCTAAGCCAACGGCTTAGTAAGATAAAACATGCTAACGGTATGCTTTAATGAAATGCAATGCCACATATGTTATTGATAAGATCAACATCATAAATATAAAGTTAACCACACAATTATGCATTTCACAAATCATAGTCATATGAGCATACCACATTTCAACATCTTTTCACATTCAACATTAATCAATCATACTCCATAACCAACATCTCATTTCATTAAACTCATAACATTATTTAGGACATTCATATAACCTTCACACCTATGGGCCCAACAAGTATTTAATACGATATTCAGAGTTCAGAGTTACTGCTTTGGTTCATAGTCACAATAATCACGCCCGTAGGCAATGTATATACATGTATCTCTATCCATGGATAGTGTAACAGACCCAGTCTCTTGGATCATCAACTCAACACATATGAGGAGATCCTCAACCCGGCAAGACTGTTACAAATCATATATCTCATAGTGTAACAGACCCAGTCTCTTGGACCATCAACTCAACACCTATGAGGAGGTCCTCAACCCGGCAAGACTGTTACCTTTCATCATTTCTTAGGCATGCCACCCAAATCCAGAACTCTGAAACTGAATAACATATTAAACAAACAATTCATTTCCATTCTCAATTCTCATCACATTTAGGCAAACATGCCTTCTTTCTTTCAATTACATCATCTTAGCCAATAACAATGGCTTCACATTTCATTTCACAATATAACATCTCATTATTCAAGTATATATATATATATATATATATCTCATCCATGATCACATTATATCTCACATAGCATCATTCATAAATATCAACATTTCATTCCACATTACTCATGAAACACATTACCATTCACAATGCACAACATAACATTGTTCAATCTCAACAATGCAATTAGGGCAAAGAACAATTGATTATAACATTCATTGATTCAAGTGTGTTTAAAGTGTTTAGGGTTAGGTTTAAGGACCAACCTACCTTTGGAGAACCAAAGCAATGCAAGAAGAACAAAGAATTAAAACCCTAACCATAAATAGTACATTCTGGTTTTAAACTCCATTTTATCCTTATTTTGAAAAATTGTATAAAATAATCTACTTGACTAAAAATTCTAAAATTTTTACAGAATTTAGTTTTGTATCTTAAAATCATCCCTTTAAAATTTCAGATCAAACTGAACACAAAATCTTGGTCAAATAGTTCACCTAACCAGACTGCCCCAATTGCCCTGCATCCTGGCAGCAGTTCTGAACTTTGTGAATTCCATAAATCAAATTCAATCAACGTGATTCCAAATTATTTTTCTCAAATACTAAACTCACTAAGCAACAACATATCCAAAATTCTATTGGATATGATGTTTCTACATTTTATTAAAAATCCCGAAATATAGCTGTCCCAGTTAAGGTACCTGCTGGAACAGGTCTAATGAAAATAATCTTTCTAAACTCATAACCATTCCAAAATCGAATCAACATATTTTTCAGTCATTCTAGACTCATAGAGGCACAACATATCAAAAATTCACTTCAAGAACATTTTTCTAAAATTAATTAAAAATCATACAAGTCACAGCCTTTACTAATCCTAAAACAGAAACAATTTCACTAAACACCAATCTTACTCTTCCATCACCAACACCAACCCAACTTCTCATCTATCAAGCAAAATCAATACTTACAATCATACCATAAGCAACTTAATCATACCACTTCAAAAGAATTGAAGAAATTAGAGAAAAGATCTTACCTTAGTTAAAAACTTCTTAAATCAACACTTGAACACTTAATCTTTCTTCAATTTAAGCTTGAAATCATCAAAACCATCACTTGTCTCTTTCTTTCTCTTTGGCTATGGAGGGCCGGCCATCAACAAGAAGAAGAAGAAGAAATGATAAAGAAAACACAAGTCAAACCTTCTTTAAATATCCACCATGTGATTTTATCCAAGCAATTACCAAAGTGCCCTTATTCACATAATTATCTTTTTGTCTTATATGTGCCCAATTAAGTAATTTACCAATCTCAAATAAATATCTTCTCTTGCATTGACCAAGCCTTTTGACCACTTTATATGTCATATATATTAACATATACACAACATATAAATTTGTCTCTAAACCCTATTTCTTCCCAAAATACATATACATATACTTTCTCTTCTCAATTTCTTTTCTCTTACAATTTAACACATATATTCAATCCAATATATAACAATAACAACAACAACAATATGCAAAACTTCTAGGGCATAAATGAGGATATTACATTACGTCTCATGCCTAAATAGGACACCCACCGAAAGGTAGAAACATGCCCTTTACATTAGTTCTAAAATAAAAAAAGTAATTTAAATTACATGATATTCAACTAATGAGGTACCCACCAAGTGGAAACATATCTCTTACAACATTTGGAAATCTAAATAAATTGATAAAAGTAAATAACCATTCATAATAAATAAATCATTCATCAAACATATTAAATATCAATAGAAAGTAAACATCCACCCATGATAAATTAAATAAACCAAGCATTGAACTTAAATAAATTAAAGCATATAAAATAAATCAAAGCATAATCAAATATAGAATTGAATAAGATAAATAAAAGTTTAAATTATGGCTACTGTGAGTTTTTTAAGAAATTAAAATAGATTAAGGTTTTATGTTTTAAAAGGTTGGTAAAGCTCTTTGATTAGCTAAATTAATATTTGAATGGTGAAATCATGAAACTAGGGTTTGGACACTTTAAAATATTTTTTTTTTGTGGTTTTAAGTGGTGATTTCAAGCTTACTATGTAAATTTAAAATATTTATGTTTTTATGGTTGTTAATGTTTTAAAGGATTAAGGTTTAGAAAAAGTTAGGGTTTAAGGTTTTAAAGGAGTTAGAGTTTACTATTTTAGGTTTAGAAGTTGAATTTGGGTTTAGTGTTTTAGAATTTAGGGTTTCGATGATGCATGATTTTTAGGATTTGGAAAATCAATTGATAATTTTATGGAGTTTTATGAAGATAAATAACACAATTTAAAATTTATAAAAGCAAAAAAGATGTTTTTAAGTCTTTTGGAAGGAAACAGAATACAATTTAGAGTTTTGAAAATTTGGAAAACAAATTTTGGTTTTGAGATTTTGAAGAAACAAAACTAATATCTTTAAACTTTTAGAAAATAAAGCCATGATTTAAGATTTTTAAGCCTTAGAAAAAGTGAATTGAGGTCCTAAAATTTTTGAATTAAAAGAAACAAAGTGATGATTAAGCTACTGTGAAAAAAAAAACAAAAGAAATTAAGAATTCAAACCTTATCTTGTAAGTTTCACCAAAAATTACTTCTTGGATGAACAAGGTCAAAGAAAAGTTTTTTTTGCCTTTGAATTGCTTGAATTGATTTTCGGCTCTCTCAAAAAATCAGCTTGGTTCCAGATTTTCCTTCTCAAATTCGGTCTCCAATTTTTCACAAATTTCTGTCCAATTTCTTCTTTTTCGGCCTCCTCCTTCTTTCCTTTTTACTTTGCCCACTAGGGTGATAGCCGCTCTTATTGCTCCACTTAGATAGCATATGGTTCGGTTGGTCTTGTAGAATAGGGATTGATCTCTCATTTTTCATTCGATCTCTATCAGTAGACATGTTCCTTGTTAATGCTGCCTTTTCCTTCTTTCTTATGTTAATGGGAGATGCCTCATTAGCATTGTTGATGATCTCTAGAATTTGAATCAACTTGGTCTTCATAATTTCAACCAATTGATCTTGTAGCTCGGCCATCCTAGCTTTGACAACTTCATCGATTATATCCCTTAGCTGGTTTGCATCCATCCTTCCAATGAAGTGCTTGAATCAAAATCAATGTTGTAGGTGGTATCATTGTATGCTCTTGAATTATTGTACTTCAGGGCTGTGAGCCAGAGAGGATCAATGATATGAGATGCAAATGTATGCATGTATGCACAAACAATCAATAAAGAAAGATAATTAGGACGTTCCTTCCAACCTTATAACATCCACACACGAATGGCGAGTCTCTTTTCCTAGGTATATGGTTAACAAAATACCAACATGGGGTATCTTGTTTATGAATATTTCCCTCAGACGTTTCAACCAATAGTTATATTTTTAAAAATGGAAATCAGTTTATAATAATTCACATTAATTAGGTTTTAATCCATTCAACCAACTAAAGTAGCTTTTATGCTATATTGGATTAAAACTAAATTAAGAGGTTTATTATAAACAGATTTCTCACTTGAAGAAGTAACTAATGATTCATGCCAAAACAAGCCCATGATTAATTATTTCTTAATATAAACTAGGCTCACAATTGATTTTTGGTATTTCTCAATTGACCTAAATAATTTGCAAACTCTTTGTAAGAAAATGGTTGGATGAAAATAATTTT
This sequence comes from Garcia nutans, assembly GCA_947685225.1. NCBI lineage: Eukaryota > Viridiplantae > Streptophyta > Magnoliopsida > Malpighiales > Euphorbiaceae > Garcia > Garcia nutans. The sequence goes on along the minus strand of CANTUV010000011.1, from coordinate 29,453,484 downwards.
GTTTCTAAGCCCATTGTAAAAGATTTTAGAAAAATGGCTTTTGGGCTTAGTATTTGGGCCATGGGCCAAAGAATTTTTGATTTGTTTTTAGAAAAGTCTTATGTCCAAAGACCATCTTGAAAAAATTTTGAAAATAGCTTTGATCTTTTGGATTTTAAAGAAAAATTTATTTTGAGCTTACAATATACTTAGGTCATATTAGAAAAAGAACAAACCAAATAAGCCATGATTTAAGCCAAGATAAATTAACCATAGTCAAACAACATGTATTTGGGGTAAAACCTAAGGAAAGTAACTAGGCCAATTACATGAGCTTTAGTCTTTGGGTAAAAAGGCTTAGGTTCCCATAGCAAGTATATACCAAAAGGTACGAGGCTATGAGTGGTTATGCCTTACTCGATCTCCATACCTTGAGTGAAAATATGGTATCCCTTACATAACATAACACGGGCATCCTAACTCACGCACACGATGCAATCTAAGATGATGTAATGGATAATATCATTATAAGAAAGAATAGAATAATATAAAGACCAACGGAATCGACTTCTCTTATCCCCAGTGGAGTAGCCACTGTGAGCGGGGATTTTTGCCCCCACTCCAGGTGGAATGGTTCTTGCGACTTCGGCACTGTTTAGGCTTGGGGCCTTAGAGAACACGGACCTAAGTCCGGAGAAAATGGAGTCGCCACCCGGATGGGCCAGGAAAAAAGAAAGGGGTGGATGACTCGATTCCTAAGGAATCCCCAACCCCCTAATGGGTTCGGAAAGTTGGGTATGTGTGGGGAAGGTGAGAAATGGCCCAGCACAGCCACAACGCCCGGTTCATTGGAACCGGCCTCCTTTACAGGTCTTAATATTATAAAATTCTTAAATATAACAACATTATCCATATTACACACAATAATTAAAAGAAAGCATCAATATATTAAAATCAAAGCAAGGTCCAAGCAAAACAAATAAATGGACACCCATCCGAAGATGGAAACATGCCCTTACATCTCATGCCTAAATACGACACCCACCAAAAGGTAGAAACATGTCCTTTACATTGGTTCTAAAATAGAAAAGCAATTTAAATTACATGATATTTAACTAATGAGGTATCCACTAAGTGGAAACATACCTCTTACAATATTTGAAAATCTAAATAAATTGATAAAAGTAAATGACCATTCATAATAAATAAATCATTCATCAAAGGCATTAAATATCAATAGAAAGCAAACATCTATCCATGATAAATAAAATAAACCAAGCATTGAACTTAAATAAATTAAAACACATAAAATAAATTAAAGCATATTAAATATAGAATTGAATAAAGCAAATAAAAGTCTAAATTATAGCTGCTGTGAGTTTTTTAAGGAATTAAAATAGATTAAGATTTTATGTTTTAAAAGGTTGATAAAGTTCTTTGATTAACCAAATTAGGGTTTGTGATGTAAAATCATGAAACTAGGGTTTTGGACGTTTAAAATACTTTTGATTCATGGTTTTAAATGGTGACTTCAAGCTTACTGTGTAAATTTAAAATATTTATGTTTTTATGGTTTTTAATGTTTTAAAGGATTAAAGTTTAGAAAAAGTTAGGGTTTAAGGTTTTAAAGGAGTTAGAGTTTACTATTTTAGATTTAGAAGTTGAATTTGGGTTTAGTGTTTTAGAATTTAGGGTTTCGGTGATGCATGATTTTTAGGATTTGGAAAAAGCAATTGAAGATTTTATGGAATTTTATAAAAATAAACCAATGATTTAAAGTTTATAAAGCAAAAAAAAAAGATATTTTTAAAGCTTTGGGAAAGTAACAGAACACAATTTGAAGTTTTGATAATTTGGAAAGCAAATCTTAGTTTTGGGGTTTTGAAGAAATAAAACTAATATCTTTAAACTTTTAGAAAATAAAGCCACGATTTAAGATGATTAAGCCTTAGAAAAAGTGAATTGAGGACCTAAAATTTTTGAATTAAAGAAACAAAGTGATGATTAAGCTACTATGAAAAAAAAAACAAAAGAAATTAAGAATTCAAACCTTATTTTGTAAGTTTCACCAAAAATTGCTTCTTGGATGAACAAGGTCAAAGACAAGTCTTTTTGCCTTTAAATTGCTTAAATCATTTTTCTGCTCCCTCAAAAAATTATCTTGATTCAAGCTGATTTCCTTCACGGATTTGGATCCACTTTTCCAAGCTACTGTCCAATTTTTTATTTTCAGCCTCTCCTTTTTTTTGTGTTGTTTAGTCCATATTTATAGAAGTTTTATATCCTTCATTCCTAATTATTCACGGAATTTTTATTGAATAAGAAAAGGAAATTGAAACCTAATTGTATTAGGTTTCGGAATATTTGCGTCGGAAAAATTTTGCTGGCAAAAAAAAACTGCTGCGGAAAAACTGCGCTGGTGAAAAAAAACTGTGGCAGCGCGCGCGGAACGGGCCCGTAGGCCATTTGGCCTGCAGGAAATTCCTGCGGGCGAAATGGCCTGGTCAGGAGTTTCCTGCAAGCGAAATGCCTACGGGCCCACGCTGACTTTCGGCAACGGTTTTTTCGTCGCCGATATTTTTTGTTATTTTTTATTATTTTTGAATTTTTATTCATTTCACCATTTTTTTACTAAAATAAATATTAAAATTAATTAAGATACCATACAAATTATTTTGGACTAACTAAAATATATCAGACAATACAAAAATTATTTTGGACTAATTAAAATATATTGGACCGGACCGGGTCAAAAATTAAGGGTCTACATAGACCGTAATACAAAAGTTCCCAGAGTCCACATACAATAATAAACCTCCAGAAAATAAATTAAACATGCGAAAATGGACTATGTGTTCGAAGTATAAAAATAAGGTAGTGTAGTTCATGGTCATTTGTATGACTGCTCAATGTGTTGGGTGACCGCTAGACATTCTGTGCTTCCAAGTTTTCCAGCTTTGATGCTTCCAACAAATTGATAAGCTTTCATTGGTCTCTTCTCTATCCATATGGCTCCATATGTTAATTCATGAAGCTTTGAACATAAGCACATAAAGCTTCATTTATCTTATTGGCTCTTTATCTTGTGATTGGTCCACTAGGAATCTTTAAGCTTTGTGTTCCAATGCTTCCTTCCATGGGCTCTGTAGCCATGCTCACATCATTCCCTCCCTCCTTAACAAGATTCATCCTTAAATTTGAATCCAAATCAAAAGGAGACAAGTCAGAAACATTAATAATAGCAGATATATTATACTTACTTGGTATGTCTATCTTGTAGGCATTGTCATTTATCTTCTCTAAAACTCAGAATGGTCCGTCGCCTCTTGGATTAAGCTTAAATTTCCTATGGTTAGGAAACTTTTCCTTCTTCATATGCACCCACACCCAATCTCCTAGTTCAAAGATCATGGCTTTCCTCCCTTTATTAATTTTGTGTGCAGAGTGTTGAATCCTCTTTTTAATGTGTAGCCTTTCTTTCTCATGTATAGTTCTAACCAGGTCAGCCTTCTTTTGTCTATATGTACTCACAAGCTCATTCAAATGTAAAGGCAACAAGTCTAATGGAGTGAGAGGGTTAAAATCATAAAGAATTTCAAAAGGTGAAAAACCTGTAGAAGAATGAATGCTCCTATTGTATGCAAACTCAACTAAGGGTAAACAATTTTCCAAAGCTTTTAAATTCCTACTAATAATAGCTCTTAACAAGGCTCCTAAGGTCCTATTTACTACCTCTATTTGCCCATCAGTTTATGGGTGATAAGTAGTAAAAAAACAATAATTTAATCATTAATTTTCCCTAAAAAAACTCTCCAAAAATGGCTCAAAAATTTCACATCCCTATCCAAGACTATCATTTTAGGTATACCATGCAATGTACCACATCCCTAAAGAATAACTTAGCAATTTGACTAGCATCATTAGTTTATGACATGCAATAAAATTTTCCATCTTACTAAACCTATCAACAACTACAAAGATGTATCTTTCCCTTTCTTAGTTTTAGGCAAGCCCATCACAAAATCCATTGACAATCAACCTATGGTGTGGTAGGTACAAGCCAAGGTGTGTACAATCCATGAGGTAGAAACCTAGAATTAGCTTGTCTACATGTGAGACATATAGCACAACATCTTTCTACATCCTTTCTCATGTTTGGCCAATGATAATGCTCTTACAAAATCTCTAAGATCTCAGTCACTCCAAAATGTCCCATCAATCCTCCACTATGTCATTCTTTCACAAGTACTTCCCTCAAAGAACACTTAGGTATGCAAAGTTTCTTTTCTCTCATTAGAAATCCTTCATGCCTATAATATTTTTGAAATGCAACCTTCTCACATGCCTCATAGACATTAGAAAAATCAAAATCTTTAGCATATAAATCTTTAATGTGTTCAAACCCTATAAATTTAGAAGACAAGGTAGAGATTAGAGTGTACATTCTTGATAAAACATTCACTGCCACATTCTCCTTGCCTTGCTTGTGTTGTATCACATATGGGAAGGTTTTAATAAACTCAACTCATTGAGCATGCCTCTTGTTCAACTTTTCTTGCCTCTTCAAATGCTTAAGCGACTCATGGTCAATATGGATAACAAACTCCTTAGGTAGTAGATAGTGTTGCCACACATCCAATGCCCTCACCAAAGCATATAGTTCCTTGTCATAAGTAAAGTAATTCAATTGTGCCCCCATTTAACTTCTCACTGACATATCACCAATACCTACTCCAGAGGCATCACATTCGATCTCAAAATTTTTATTATAGTCAGTCAAACATAAAATAGGAGCAGAACACAATTTATCTTTAAGCAAGTTAAATAAGTCCTCCTGAATTTTAGTCCATTTGAAACCTACATATTTCCTAACTATGCTAGTCAAAAGAGAAACAATAGTGCTAAAGTCCTAAACAAATCTCTTATAGAAACTAGCTAGTCCATGGAAACTTCTAACTTCACTAATTGGAGTAGGTCTAGGCCATTCTTTAATTGCTCTAATCTTCTCCTCATCAATAGAAAGTCCATCTTTACTAATAATAAATCCTAAGAAAACAAGATTATCACTACAAAAAGTGCACTTCTTAGCATTGCCATATAGCTTCTCTTCCCTAAGAACTCTTAAAACAGCCCTATTGTAATGTCTGAAAAATTTAAGCAATGATTTTCTATATAAAGTGTATATATGAGTGTATATCAGACAAATTATGATATTATGTGTGGTTTGAGCATTTAGAATTGGTGGAAATAAGGTTAGATAAGCCTTACAAAGTGGAAAAACAAATTAGGGTATGTATTTAATCGGTATTTCCAAAAAGAATTTTAAAGTGGAAAAATTACAATAATGCCCTTGTGGCCTTAAAATAAATTTTACAGAAATTGGGATGTAAAATATGGGTAATATGACTTTAAAATAATTAAAACAAATATTTGTATGATTTTATGAAATTAAAAAATGAATTTAGAGTTAATTAAAGTAAGTGTACCGAAGCAATGGCACGTGCATTTCATAGAATAGAAACCCTAGATATTCTAAAAGTAAAAAAGTTGACTTATTCTTCTTCTTCCTCATCCATTTGGCTTAAATCATGATTTTGGTGGAAATTAGCTACTTTAAGTATGAATCTTCAATAAAACCACCATTAATCCAAAGAATTGAATCGAAAAGTGATGGAAGAGCCATTATAATGAGGTTTATGCTTTTATACCAATTAAGTTGCTATTAATTGAAACAATCTTGGTTTTTTACTTAAAGATAATTATGATTGGATAAAGTATAGTTATTTATAAAAGAATTTGTATATTGATTATTTTGTGAATAAGATGAAGATGGAATTTTGTTTCTTTGAAAGTAAAGTTATTGAATGGAAAAGTGATGGAAGAGCCATTTTAATGAGGTTTATGCTTTTATACCAATTAAGTTGCTATTAATTGAAACAATCTTGGTTTTTTTACTTAAAGATAATTATGATTGGATAAAGTATAGTTATTTATAAAAAGAATTTGTATATTGATTATTTTGTGAATAAGATGAAGATGGAATTTTGTTTCTTTGAAAGTAAAGTTATTTGTGTGTTATATAAAGAGTGTATTTTTTGGTTTTTAAATGAAATTATGTTTAAATCAATTAAACAACCATTCAAATATTAATTTAGGGTTTTGGAACCAATTTAAGGTTTGAAAGTTTAGGGTTATGGAATATCTAACTTTGAGAGTATAGTTATATGTATATTATTTAAAGAGTGTTTATTAAATGATTGACTTAGAACCAAGTCTAGAAGAACTTTACAATTAATTAAAAGTGGATCTACATAGTTGTGGAGGAATTTGGTGTTTAGAAAAGAAAATCTTTTACCTTGATAATTATAGTTTAAATGATATTTGGAGTTATTAGAATGTTAAATTAATTGATTTTGAAGCGAATTATTTTTATGGAACTAAATGGTTATTTAAACTTTATTAATTGGAGAATTGAAATGTTGAATTATTTGTTTATGGATAGAAAACATGTATGGAGCTAATGGCTATTACATATATAGATAAATTTAGTTTAAGTGAGTTATATTAAAAGTTAATTATAATAGCATTTATAGAATCATATGATTAAGTTATGCATAGGCAAAAGAATGTGAGGGAAGGAAAAGAATAGCGCCATTGAATGGGAATTGAAGCAGAAAACATTAAATTGAGTAAGAAAGACTAGCATTTAACTTAATGAAATTTAATGTAAATGTATTGAATTATACTTGATTGATTTGTTTATTGAAGTTTAGGTTTGAATTTGATTGCATTCTTAGAGTGGTAGATATTATTTAATTGATTTAACTGAGTAAAGTCAATATTGATGTGTTGATTAAATATTAAAAGTAATTATAATTATTGGTAGATTGTCTATAAGATTGAAATAAGATCAATCTATTAAAGACTAAATATAGAAAGTGGGAAAAAATATGAGGAAAGTATTGATATATGACTTTGGATATTCAAAATAAATATATAATTAATGGATAAATGATGATTTCATAAGATTAGTAGATTTTGGATTGAATTTGGAAAAATAAGATAATTTGAGAAACAAGGTAAGAAGATTGATAGAATGGTGAATCATTAGTGAATTAATACAGTTTGGAAAGAAAGATAAAGAAAACAAAGAGGAGAACTAAAGGATTAATTAAGTGATGGAAGCTATATTCTGAAAATAGTGTGTAAATACACAAACTCTACACCTAATGTAGTCCTGACAGCAACACTATTAGGTGATTTAAGATAATTTATTATTATAGATTTAACATGAACTAGAAAGGTAATATTAATATGTAAATAAAGTTAGTCAAATTAATTTGGTATAAATATGTTGTAAGTATATATGATAATTGTAATTGAAATAATTGTTTACAGTCTACAAATTTTATAAAGATATATATACTTGTAAAATGTCTAAAGGCAACTTCAGTGGAATTTAGAAATAATTTATGTTATATAATAAAACTAATTGAAATAAAGATTATTTCATTATATTGTTAAAGTGAAAAAGTCTAAAAGAAAGAAAGTAAGAAATGTTTGATTAAAACTAATATGATAATTATAAAATTTCTTAGAACGGTGGAATAAGTGTACTGTCTTATTATACTGGTGATAAACCAAATTGTCAGATTGAATGGCTAGCCAAAGAGTAGATGTCTATAGTGTTAGTGGGCATATTGTGCCATCAGTAGACACTTTGTGTCAGTATTTATAATGGGCATTCATGGCATAGTGAGTCACCGGCCATATTTAAACTTTAAAGTGGTTATTTACTTGTCATTAGTAACCCATTGTCCGAATCTAGGATTTCAATCTCAGTATATGAGGGCAAAAGTGTAAAGATAAAAAAAACTTTTTGGAACATATATATATATATATATGTAAATTATTGACTGTTTATATTAAATTGTTAGATTATAAGAAAATATATTTATACCTATACTGAAAATATATAACTGTAATAAAAAGTGATATTTAATAAAGTTTCATTGAATTGAATATTATTGAATTAAATACAATGAAAGTGTCTAAAGTGTTAAATTATATATTAATTGAAAATATCCCAAAATGTTATTTTAAATTATAGAATTCAAAGTGTTAAATAGAATAAAAGTGTTCAGAGTATTAACTGAATGAAAGCATTAATTATGATAAAGTGATAAATGAAATTTACTGAAAATACATATACAAATTTTACAAGATAAATGTTGATAGTTATATTGAGTTTATGTTTTATTTAATAAAAATGAATTTTGTATTTATTTTATGGAAAATAAGTTTATGAAAAATATTTGTTTTATTGATTTATTTTCAAGAATTGTAATTTACTATTTTATTCTTACAAATATTTACTTTGAAATTAGTAATAAAGTATGTGTATACAAGCACCACTAAGCTATACGCTTAGCGTGTTAGAATTTTTATGACACGCATGTAAGATGGACCAGAGCGGGTTATCAATTAGTGAATAAGAGTTTCAGTAATTAGTTGTAGAATGGGTGAATGATTTTATAAATGTTGTGAATTATATATTATTAACATTATGTTATTTATTTGGATAAATTCGAGGATTGTATAAATTATTTATATGGACAAAATATTTATACATACTTGAGTTTGAAATCACTATATCTAGTGAATAATTATTAATTCGAGTATTATTTTATATCTTTTTTATATTTGTTGATTTATGTGTCTATGTTATTTAGTTTATTTGAGACAGATATTGGGTTTATTAGAGCTATTAGAGTTGAGATCGATTATATGAAATTTGGAATTATTTTTATGCAGGCTGTGTTAATTGTTGATTCTCCTCCAGGTTGCTCCTATAAGCTAGCCTATTTGGAATTGGAGCTTTAGGTATGATGTCAATTTTATGCTTTATGCCTCTTAAAGGTTGAAGTCCTTTTGGAATTTCTTCAAGAACTACATCTTCAAACTCTTGTAACAAAGAAATCATAGCACTAGCAAAGAATCGAGGTTAGATATGTTCAGAAAATTCTCCTCCTACTAAAGCACAATGAGAGATTTTGGGCATAAAAATTATTTTTCAGCTCTCTTTCTTTTGTATAAAACTATGATTCCTTTTTCCCTCACTTATTTCTTTTCTCTTTCCCTTTTCTCTTTCTTTGAGCTCTCTCCTTTCTTACCCTTCTTCTTTTTAACCTCTTTTTTTCTTTTCACTCTCCCCTTTTGTACTCTCTCCCTTTTTCTTAATTTCTTCTCTCTCACTCTATCTTTCTTTTTCTCTCAACTTTCTTTGTATCTCTCCCTCATATACTTTCTTAGGTGATAATGGTACCAAGGTAATTTTCCTTTTGTCCCTCTCAAATGTGTAGTGGTTGGAGAAACCATTGTACATCACCCTCCTATCGGATTTCCATGGCCTTCCTAATAATAAATTTCTTACTTGCATTGGCACTACATCAAATAATATCTCATCTCGGTACTTGCCTATTTTAAAAGCCACAAGGACTTGCTTGGTCACTCTATTTCTCCATAATCATTGAGCCACTTCAACTTTTAAGGTTGTGGATGCTTGATAGTTGGTAGACTAAGCTTCTCTACTAATGTGGTACTTGCAACATTTGTTACACTCCCTCCATCAATAATCACATCACAAACTCTATCCTCTACTAAGCACCTTGTGTAACATCCGTAATTTTGGAAATATAAAATTGTATATACTCAATATATATATCTAGCGTATATATAACATATATATATATATGGTATATTAATTGTATATGTTGGATTAATACATTACATAATTAATATTTAATACACATATAAGGTACATTTGATGTGTATATAAGATACACATTACTTGTGCATATGTGTAATATCCCAAATTTTTGAAAAGTTCTAATTTTTGAATTTGATAAAATAAATTATAATTTAAATGGATAAATTAAATTAATGGTTTTAAATGAAAACTGAAGAAGTTTTAAATGAAAAAATGGAACATATATGTGATATATATGTAAAATATATACAACATAAAAAAATCAACACTTTTTAAAAGAAAAGTCAAAGTAAAAGGGTATTTTAATAATTAAATCTTAGAAATTCAAAATTAATAAAATAATTTAAAAATAAATTATTTTTGAATGGAAGAGGGAATTTAGGACTTTTAATTTATTAAATAAATAATTAAATAATTAATTATTAAATTATTTTAATATATATATATGGTTAAAAAAAGATGAAAAGGAAAAGAAATATTAAAAAAAAGTCTTCTTCTTCTTCTTCTTCTTCCTTTAGGACGTTTTCCATGGGAGTTTGGAGAATAAATTTGATTCTTCCATGCTCCATAAATTGAAAGATTTAACAAGTTTCAAGTGGATTTTTGGCGATTTCATTCAAAACTAGTAAGTTTCCAACTATTTTCTTTGAATTCCTTGGAAATTTGTATTATGTGAGAATTTGAATTTTGATGTAGTATATTATAATTGTTGGAATTGGTGTGTATGATGTTATTTTGGGTAGTTAACAATGATTCTAAGGTTAGATTGAAGAGATGATGGAGTTTGGTTAAAGAATGGTGAAGAGAGAGAATTTAGGGTTATGGAACTTTTGGGTTTGGGAAAACATAAGATTTGATTGTGCAAATTGGTTCCAAATGTGTTTTTTTGATTCATAAACAAGTATTTTAAAGTCAAAATTGGATATGGTTGTATTTGGTTGGAGTTTGAGAATGGTAGTATTGATTTAGGGTTTTGAAAAAGTGAATTTTCAAAGAATGATTAATTGTTTGATTTTAATGCTTAAATCATGTTATTTAATGATATAAGTGGTAGAAATAAGATTGAAATGAAACTGAGAAAGCCATGCAGTTTTATGCAAGTAAGTAATAAATTAAATTTATGAGACAAATGAATGAAGAAAATTATAAAAATTTATATGCATATGGGTATAAGTATAGAAGGAATATAGAGTTTTTAATAATTTGCAACAAAGAGTTCATAATTAAAATCAAAGAGTGAAATCATATATGATAGCAAATTATTTATTATGGAACAATGATACATAATTGAGGGTTGAGTGTGTAAAATTAAAGTATCTAAATGGATGATATTAATTGGTGTAATGAAATAAATTAGTGTTGTTTATATGTAAATGTTATGATTTTAAGATTAGAAATGTGACATGGACGAGATTTGGTGAGGTTCATGTTGTTGGTTGCAATATATGAAATTTGAATTTTTGAAATGGGTTTCCATAATTGTGAAAGTGATGTGTTTTGATGTTATATTAATATAAAAATAAAGTTTATAAAGTTAGCTCTTGAAAATGAGATTAATAGAATGAAGTTTAAGTAAAGTAGTAAGTTGAAAATTTAGAGTTGTAAGAGAATTTTGATGAAGATTGTTTAGATGTTGATAGTTTAATGTTTAATAAGAATGGAAGTAATTTTGAATGAGTAATATTATTTATGAAAATATCATGTAACGTGTAATGTGGTTGATAATATAGAAATTTGTTATGAAATAAAAGGGAAATTATTAAGTAAGTAAAAATGAGTTACTTTAGGTAATTGCATTGGAAATGATGAAAAGGGATATGAAGGGTATGATAAATGCATAAAAAAATGTAAGAGAGATGTCACATTGGAAATGTGACTAAGATTTATGTGAGGTGTTAAAATATATATATATATATATAATAAGAAACTTAATTAAGAGATGGGCGATTAAATAAGGAAGATATTAATTATGTTGCGGTCAGAGTGTATATATATGTTGAATTGATGAATAACCTAAGTAATGTCAAAAGAATGAGAAAGATCATGTTCTATGAAAGATGATAAATGTTAACTTTGTATAGGTTGTATGTAAAATAGGAATTGAGTATAATTGTATGATTTGTGTGATGAGATTTTTTTTCTATAAGAACACAAATATGATATGTAAGAAAATGTGGAAAGTAAGTCACATTGTGATTATGACTTACGAAGGTGTATGTGGATGATTAAAAAAATGTTATCGAGTGTTTACTACCTTATACAAATACGTGTCTGGTGATATTGAGAATGATATTGCATGTATTCATAGACCTAAGAGAAATTAGGTCTTGGTCTGCGTAGAGTTAGGTCATGTGATGAATTGAGATTGAGAATGGACCCGAACAGCGCTGACAGTGAAATTGTTATTGTAACAACTGAACTTGATGATTGTATAGCGTTTTGGGCCCAAAGTATATGCGTATATATGAGAGATTGTAAGGAAAAGGAAAGTATAATGAACAAAAAGTATGGAAATGGAAAATATATATATATATATGAATGAAAATTTTTATAAGAGATAGATTAGAAATGTGAGTAAGAGTTATAATGAATGTGTTTGAAAGTGGTATAAAATGAATAAGTTGATGAAAATGATGTGTAAAGTAAACGACACTATGGGAAGTGAATATTATCTGTAATGATAAATTCGAAGCGAATTAAAATTTGAGAATAAATTTGACGTAATAGAATTAGGTCATGAATTGAAACCAGATTGATGAATTTAAAATAGACTAAAGGTTGGTCAGAATAGACTAAGGTTGTGATGGTCATATTGTGATAGTTAGATCAATTGATCCGAAATGTAATAAGTTTACAAGTATTTATTGAAATTCAATGTGTAGTTGCATTAAGAATATGCAAGCTATATGATAATGTGTTTAATACAGCTTTCTAATATGTATATACATATGAAAGGAGCTAAGTTATATTAGTTTCAAATAATTATAAGAGAAAAATGTTAGTTATAGTATAATGGGAATGAATCTTATTAAGGAAATAAGATTTTGCTGATGTATAATGGTGTGTAAAATTAATATATGGTAATTGTATAAAGAGTAGGATCAAAGTGAAGATGTGTAAAATTATTGTGTGAAGATAAAAGTTATCAACATTTGAATTTAAGGTGATGAGAGTATATTTTTAAGATAATAAAGTGATCAAATATTTTGAATGCAATAGGTGTGTGGGAATATATATTAAAGAGAAGAACTAATTTTTGTCTAATGACAATTCGATTGATGATATGATAATTTGTTGTGACTGTTTGATTAAATAGACAGTATAATGATGTGTTAGGGAATGATAAAAAAAAAATTAAGAATGAACCCAAGGGGGAGAATAGAAATTATATAATTTGGTAAAATAATGATTTGGATAATTTATTACCATACTGGATAATTTCGAGGACGAAATTATTTAAGGGGGATAAAATTATAACATCTGTGAATTTGGAGATATAAAATTGTATATACTCAATGTATATATCTAGAGTATATATAACATATACATATGGTATATTAATTGTATATGCTGGATTAATACATTACATAATTAATATTTAATACACATATAAGGTACATTTGATGTGTAAATAAGATACACATTACTTGTCCATATGTGTAATATCCCAAATTTTTGAAAAGTTATAATTTTTAAAAATTTGATAAAATAAATTATAATTTAAATGGATAAATTAAATTAATGGTTTTAAATGAAAAATGAAGGAGTTTTAAATGAAAAAGTGGAACATATATGTGATATATATGTAAAATATATACAACATATAAAAGTCAACTTTTTTAAAAGAAAAGTCAAAGTAAAAGGGTATTTTGGTAGTTAAATCTTAGAAATTCAAAATTAATAAAATAATTCAAAAATAAATTATTTTTGAATGGAAGAGGAAATTTAGGACTTTTAATTTATTAAATAATTAATTAAATAATTAATTATTAAATTATTTTAATATATATATATGGTTAAAAAAAGATGAAAAGGAAAAGAAATATTAAAAAAAAGTCTTCTTCTTCTTCTTCTTCTTCTTCTTCTTCTTCCTTTAGGACGTTTTCCATGGGAGTTTGGAGAATAAATTTGATTCTTCCATGCTCCATAAATTGAAAGATTTAACAAGTTTCAAGTGGATTTTTGGTGATTCATCAAAAACTATTAAGTTTCCAACTATTTTCTTTGAATTTCTTGGAAATTTGTATTATGTGAGAATTTGAATTTTGATTTAGTATATTATAATTGTTGGAATTGGTGTGTATGATGTTATTTTGGGTAGTTAACAATGATTCTAAGGTTAGATTGAAGAGATGATGAAGTTTGGTTAAAGAATGGTGAAGAGAGAGAATTTAGGGTTATGGAACTTTTAGGTTTAGGAAAACATGAGCTTTAATTGTGCAAATTGGTTCCAAATGTGTTGTTTTGATTCATAAACAAGTATTTTAAAGTCAAATATTGGATTTGGTTGTATTTGGTTGGAGTTTGAGAATGGTAGTATTGATTTAGGGTTTTGAAAAAGTGAATTTTCAAAGAATGATTAATTGTTTGATTTTAATGCTTAAATCATGTTATTTAATGATATAAGTGGTAGAAATAAGATTGAAATGATAATTGGATTGAGTTGGAATGGAGATCCTTCAATGGTGAAGGTTATGCCATTTTAGGGTTTTGGACATAAGCATGTGGTTAATTAATGTGATTGGTTGAAACATGCTAAAACATGTTTCTAATGATATTAATAAACTTAAAACACTAATTTAAATGGCTTTATATGGTTTTTCAAAGTTAAAGTGAGGTGAAGCTTATTTTTGGAATTTGCTTTAGTGTGATGTTTAATTATGGTTTGATGTTGAGAATACCTTAGAATGTGATATTAAATGATTATGTATGATCACATTTGGTATAGGCATTGAGGGAGGTTGATTTGTTTCATCCATGTGGTGAAGGTTAAGTTGGAAGGATATGATTGGAGGTTGTGTTAAGCTTGTTTTGGGTTGCTAATGGAGGTATGTACAGACTTTGAATATAATGTCTATATTTGCATAACATTTGGACTCAACACATTTTGGTTGAAAAATGTGTTAAGCTACTTGGTTCATTGATTGTGTATGAATAATATGCTATGACGTTTGTAATGTCATATATGTGTTAAATGCATTATGAAAAGCCATTGATAATGGCTAATTTGTGTAACATGTGAAATATGTATATTATTTGAAAATACCCAAAGTAATTGGGTAATGTGTTGTGAATGTAAAAATAAGATATGTGGAATAATGAAATGAATTGATATTGATAAAAATGAGAAAAGTAAGACAAATGAGAAAGATGTGAAAAATGAGAAAAGTGAGAAAAAAAAAGTGAAAATAAGGCAATGTGCCTAGATTGAATATGTGACAAAAAGAAGGAGATTGATTTTGAGGAAAATGAATAAATTGTGTGCCTAGTATGTTATTTAATTTTCAGAGTTCTAGGTTTGGCGGCATGCCTATGATTGCCTACGGGCTAAATGCTGAAATGGTGAAAAGACTGGGTCGTAAGCCAGGCGAGCTGATAAATATGATGTTTTTGTGGTGAAAAGACTTGTTTGTAAGCCTCAAAAACTGTAGCAGTCTAGCCGGGTTGAGGACCAAGATACTGGGGCCTAAGGGTCTAGCCGGGTTGTGGTCCAAGTGACTAAGGTTGTTACATTATCCATGGATATATTGCCTACGGGGCTAGACACATGGTGTCATTATGGACCAAAGCAGTAACTCTGAAATTTGAATAGCATATTAGATCCTTTTGGGCCCATGCTTGTCTTTGCTTTAATGTGAATTATGAATTGTGATACAATTGAGCAATATAACTCTATGAGTTGTGATTATGAAATATTTGAAAAATATAAGAAGTAGAATGATGTGACATCTATATGCATTGTGCATTTACATTGCATTGAGTTTTATTGTTATTATCAAAGTTTGTACCATTAGGCTTCGGCTTAGCAAGATTGTAATTCGTCGCGCAGGTTTCATAGATGATTTGATAGAGCCGGATAGTTCTACTAGACTTGGTCAGGTCTAAGTTTGTATTTATTGAGCTTGAATAGTTGTTTTTGGGTACATCATGATCAGAGCCAGTTGCCAGCATGTAGATATTGGTATTACAATGTATTTTGATATTATATATGTTATGATATGTTTTTAGAAGTATATAATGTAAATTGTAAAGAATATTTTGAATAATTTGTTCAGATGGAATTTTATATGTGTTGTTAATTTATATATCTATATATAAGTATTTTGAGAAAATATGGAGAAATTGAGAAGTATTGGTGAAATGGTGAATTGATTTTTATTGGGAGTGTTTGCTTTATGCATGTTGTGTTTTGCTGAATTTTGGGAACGTCCAAATTAAAAATAAAAATCTGGAAATTTTTCCAGAGATTTTCATATAAAATATTTATTTTGGATTCCTATAACAAGCAAAGAATATTTATATACTATTTATTATTATATATATTAGTATTTGAAATCTTAAAATAGAAATGTGAAAATTTTTATTAAATCTATATGTGATATTTTTATACCGTATATATATATTTTACATATGCTAAAAATATGTATTGTACGTATATAGGGTATGAGGGCATTACACCTTGTATAGAATAAGTTCTCCTTTTGATCACACTCCTCATGTTGAGCTTATAAAATTAAAAAGCTCTTATGGCTGTAAGAACTCTACCACTCTTTGCAGTAATAAGATCATATCCTTCATCTTTGATATCTTCTTCTTCAACCTCCTCCTTCTCCTCCCCTTTCTCCTCATCCCTAGTTGAAAATACTCCCCATATCCCATATACATCATCCTCTGATTGGGGCACTCCCTTTTGTAATGACCTATACCACCACACTTAAAATATTAGAAGTGGATTTAGTCTTACCTTTGTCTTTACTAGTGCTAAGAGCCTAACCTTTTTTAGCATAATTTTAGGCTTGGATGAAGTAGTGTAACGACCCTCCCCGACCAGGTCGGCTGCCCGGCCCACTAGTGGCTTACGGCCCGGCCATTTCACCACCTGGGCACGGAGTCCGCAGGAGGCAAGCGATCGCTACAGTACTGGACAGCCCTCGCGGCCCACCCAGCAGGAATTTGTTTATTTGGCCCCAAGGGGTCGCCTCCCTGGATCGAACCCCTGACCTCCCACTTAAGAGAGCCAGCGAGAACCATCCAGTACCATTTCTGCTAGTAGCACCTGCTGAGTTGAAGAGCTGAAGGTGCAGTTGCAGGAATTATTGGATAAAGGATTAGTTCATCCTAGTGTGTCTCCGTGGGGAGCGCCTGTGTTATTTATGAAGAAGAAGGATGGTACTTTAAGGTTGTGCATTAATTATCAATAGTTGAATAAAGTGACCATCAAGAATAAGTATCCATTTCCTAGGATAGATCTCTTTGATCAGTTGAACGGAGCGGTAGTATTCTCTAAGATTGATTTAAGATCAAGGTATCATCAGTTTAGAGTCAGAGGTGAAGATGTACCTAAGGCCGCTTTTTGTATGAGGTATGGGCATTATGAGTTCTTGGTGATGCCTTTTGGGTTGACGAATGCACCAGCAGCTTTTATGGATTTGATGAATAGGGTGTTCATACCCTATTTAGATCAATTTGTGGTGGTTTTTATTGATGATATTTTAGCGTATTCACGTAATGAGAAGGATCATGACAAGCATTTGCGGATTGTATTGCAGACTCTGAGAGAGAAGTAGTTGTATGCTAAGTTGTCTAAATGTGAGTTTTGGCTTGATCAAGTGATTTTTCTTAGTCATGTGGTTTCAGCACAAGGTATTAGAGTTGATCCGAGTAAAGTTGAGGCTATTTTGAATTGGAGTCCACCGAAGACTGTGACAGAGGTTAGAAGTTTTTTGGGTTTGGCAGGATATTATCAATGGTTTGTGAAAGGTTTTTCTATGATAGTTATTCCACTCACTAGATTACTTTGGAAGGGAGTTAGATTCATGTGGATAGATCGGTGTCAGACGAGTTTTGAGCAGCTGAAGGAGATGTTGACTCAGGCTCCTGTCCTTATTTTGCCTGTGGAAGGTAAACCTTATATGATTTAAAGTGGTGCTTCACATAGTGGTTTAGGTTGTGTTCTGATGCAGGAGGGTAGAGTCATTGCTTATGCCTCTCGACACTTGAAGCCACATGAGCTAAATTACCCGACTCATGATTTGGAGTTAGCAACTATAGTTTTTGCTTTGAAGATTTGGCAACATTATTTGTATGGGGAGAAGTGTTTCATTTATACGGATCACAAGAGTTTGAAATATCTGGGTGTTTAGAGAGAGTTGAATCTTCAACAGAGATGATGGCTAGAATTGATTAAAGACTATGATTGTTTAATTGATTACCTTCCTGGTAAGGCAAATGTTGTTGCAGATGCCTCGAGTCGGAAGTCTTTGGCAGGTTTGCCTGCTTATTCGCTCTTATTGCTTATTGAGTTAAGAGCGTTGCATGCCAGATTTGAGTCTTGTGATGATGGTGCATTGATGGCAGGTGTTATTAGATCAGATTAGGGAGACTCAGTTGGCAGATGGGAAAATCCAGAAAGCTGTATTGGATTGCCAAAAGGGGGAGAGTCGAGACTTTCATATGAGAAGTGATGGCAATTTATGGTACAGAGATAGGTTGTGTGTTCCTAATGATGCAAGACTGAAAAAAGGTAATTTTGGATGAAGCACATCAGTCAGCTTATGTTATTCACCCTGGGAGTACCAAGATATATCAGGATTTGAAACAATATTATTGGTGGTCAGGTATTGTGAACCTCGGTTTTCCGCCCGAAAAGGATCCGGGCGAAAGTTCACTCGTTGTCGGGAGTCGCCACTCAGTTTATTTTGTTCGAAGGGAAAAACTAAGAAAACCCTTGCTTGACTCCAATAACTTGTCCAATGTAAAGGTTTCTAGTCTGCGAACCCAAGGAGGATTCGGGGACTATGTCATGCTTTTGATTAACTTGCAAAGATGGAACAAATTTAAAGACAAAAAGATTGTTGGTAGTTTGTGGACTTGCTATTCGGGGTGAATCCCAAACATGCCTACATACTCCCGTTTGAATAGGAGATCAAAGCCCATGTAGTTCGGAAAAGCCTATTTAAAGGCGATGAAAATTATGCTTCATGCATGTGTGTGTGTATGCTTCGTGCATTTTTCAGGCATTTTGCCAAATTTGTGAGATTTAGCACTTGGTGCTAAATGGTGAGATTTGGATACTTTGTACCAAAGGAATGCAATTTTTAGGCCTTTGGCCTGTGTTGTCGGGCTTTTTGCCAAATTTGTGAGATTTAGCACTTAGTGCAAAAATTGTATAATTTCGAATACTTAGTACCGAAAGAGTTCGATTTAGGCTTCATGCCAAAAGTTCATTTTGATAATGCCGTTTAGGTACTTAGTACCAAAGAGATGCAATTTAGGCTCCGTGCCAAAAAGATTGATTAATTTGTGGCTTAAATCCGAAAGGGTGATTGATTAGTCTGTTAGGCCCTCAGACCTAAAAAGATTAGGCCTTTGACCGAGAAGAAATTAAGAACAAGATTAGAATGCTTATGATATGTTCGAATTGACCAAAGATGAATTATGATATTACCTTGATCAGAATTTTTCCACTTCTAAGTTCCAGATCTTGTTTCCTTGCACTTTTGAGTATGATTCTTGGTTTCTACAACACAATATTAGAAATTTTTAAGCATAAAAATTTCGTCAGCATCTGGGCATAGGAAGTCCGAAAAAAAGTCCTTCTTTTCGAAAATCTGAAGCCTATATATAGGCAAAATCGGGCTGCACGGCGGCTGGGCCGCTGTCCTGGCCCACCGCGACACGCGCTACTTCTACTAAAACTGACTTTCCGGGAGCCACGGGCCTCCAAAAATTATTCCGGGACCATATCCGTGATCCTCGCGTCGCATCGGACATTTCAAGTACCATATCGATATACTTACGGTGAACTTTTACCGTGGACCTTCGGTCCGGCTCGGTTGTCCGCAGTCTGAGAAAATTGGCTTCCCGAGCCTCAAAATTCGAGTGTTCACAATTGCCCCCCACTGGGGTCCATAAAAATGATTTATGGAACTCAGTGGTCTTCTGAAGAGCGAATTTTGAGCGAGGTGCAAAAAGACCCGTGTAATCAGTTTTTTCTATAAATATGCTCATTTCATTCAATTTCCATTTGCTTTCATTCATTCTTCTTCTTTCACTTCTTTCAAATTTTCTCTCGACGATGGACTTTACCGGCTTTGAAGACCTCGAAATCCCACTCCCTCCCTGCGATCTTTTACTTGAGGAGGAGAAGCATAGTTCTCAGACCGGCTGCTATGAGGTGAGTACATTCCCGTTTGTCCATCTAGTATGCATGCTTAGGAATTTTATTTATTTCCAGTAAGGAACTTAGAAATAAATTTTAGGAACATTTCCTTTACATGTACTAGTAATGAATTAGGATCTGTGCCAGGCTTCATTATGTTCTGCCATTAGTAATTATTTCTAATAAAGAACTTAGAAATAATCCTTTAGGAATCCACACCCGGCTGGGGAAAGAACTTAAATCTTTTCTGAATTTGTCCAACTTTTCTGATTTTTTTTTCAGACTTGGGCTTACGAGTACTTTCCTGGCATCGCCCCTTTTCTTCGTGA
Organism: Garcia nutans; assembly: GCA_947685225.1. Lineage (NCBI taxonomy): Eukaryota > Viridiplantae > Streptophyta > Magnoliopsida > Malpighiales > Euphorbiaceae > Garcia > Garcia nutans. Next base: position 29,433,026 of record CANTUV010000011.1, on the reverse strand, counting down.
GATACCTGCCCCCGCCGATCCTCTTTCCCCCATTGCTTGGAGGTGGTATAGAGAGAGGGTAGAAGTACCAAAGAGGAAACTTCCCATCAGAGGGCTGAGATCATTCTTCGACAGCTGCCCAATGGACTCAGTAAATGCTTTATCGTCATCTTTTTTATTATATTAGAGAAAATGATTCACTAATATAACAAATGTTTACAGGTTGCATCTAAAGTGATGTCTAGCCGACTGGCAGAGTGGATAGCTCAAGATTACAGCTTTCAGCGATCAGAGTTTCTGACTCGACGACGATTCATACTTCCCCATCCAGAATTTCGACGGTATTATCTCACTGAGAGGGTGACTTTCCAGATTGCCGGTTTCTGTACAGTTCCTGTGGATCCCCCTGATGATATGCTATCTTCAACACTTCTGCCTGTTACTGTGTCCCAGTATGAGGGCGACCCTTTCGAGTCGGCTTATGCCCCGGATGAGGAGGATTATGACTTCTACTGTCTTCATCGACTGATGCCACGCATTGGGGTACGATTTGACTCTGTACCCCCTTATCGGTCTTCCCATTCTTCGGCTCCCACTTCTAGCACTCCGAGAGACCATCCCTCTCCCAACCGGTGAACTGACAGACCCTCTTCCTCTAGGGCTGAGACTTCCGCTTTCGGGGCTGGACCATCAGACACTGGAGGAAGCAGCAGTTCATCTCATTTGAGGCCCCCCGCATCCGTCCTTACAGCTGCCGGCCAATTTGACCCTATTTTAGCCGATTTGAGGCTGCCTTATGCTGTTCGTCATCATGCACCTGGTGGTTGGGTGACCCGACCAATTAGTGCAGAGGGTGCATTATATCAGAGCTTTGCTCATGTCACTCAGGTATATTCTCATAGAACTTTTCATGAAAAGGATTCATAAAATTCTCTTGAGATTGATTGTGATTTCGTCTCTTTTACAGGTACCAGAGGGCCTGATCACGGAAATGGCGGCACTGATTACTGCTTTCTTGGATGAACTGTCTGGTGCTTTGACTGAGGCTGCTTACGAGAGGCAGAGTAGGCCGCAAAGACGGAGAGGCCGGCACTGATTTTTTTTTTTCATATTTGTCTTGAACTATGCTTGCTGTACTTGAATTATTTTCCTTCTGTACTTTGTACCTTTCATGTTTTTCAGCTGTTATCTGAACTTATCTGTAAACCTGCACTTATTTGTTAGTATTAACAGCACATATGTATGCATGATGCTTTTTCATTTTAGAAATCTATTTTAAAAATAAATCCCTGACACAATCCCAAAAAATAGCACATAACAGGGCCAAAACAGGGCCAAAACATGAGAATTTTACAAAACACCAAAAAGAAAGAGGAATCGGGACGGTCGGTGGCGGCCGAGCCGCCGTATACGGCGGCCGAGCCGCCACACTCGGCGGGCGAGCCGCCGGCAACGGCGGCCGAGCCGCTGCCCGGGCCAGACCAGTATAAAAATCAAGGTTGTCTTACATCTGTGGGCCAGAAAGCAATCCTCTTACTGAAAGATCTTATATATTTTTCCAAATAACAATGAATCCCCTTTTTAATCACGTGATGCATAACAAGGAGTTTCGCGTGGGTCCAACAGTACGATTACTCATGGGCCATTCCAAAAGGATTGGAATGGTTTGCGACAACAGGGAGGACGCTTTGGCTGTCCGCCGGCATAATCAAGGAGACCTGCCGGTCAGCGCTACTTGCTATCCAGACTCAGAACTTTGAACAGAAAGAGAAGAAATTCATTTGAAAACAATTTTTTATGCAATGGAGGAAAAGGATTCCCCCATATATGCAAGAGAAAAAGATTCTCTGAATGACAAAACAAATGCACAAGTAGTCAAAAAGAAAATAGATCCATCAAAGGAAAAATATTCCTTTCTTCAATCTTCAGTCCAATATCCTTAAAGAAAGGATATATAATGCTAGGGTACCCTGTAAAATGAATAAAAAATACCCTAAAGAAGGGCAGATTAGTCAAATAAGCAATAATAGCCTACTAGGATCCCATAAATTATTTTTATGGTCTCCCGTGGCAAGTTAATCAAATAATCAATAGTAGTCCACTAGGATCCCATAAATGGTTTTTATAGTCCCCAGTGGAGTCGCCAGTCTGTGAACCTCGATTTTCCGCCCGAAAAGGATCCGGGCGAAAGTTCACTCGTTGTCGGGAGTCGCCACTCAGTTTATTTTGTTCGAAGGGAAAAACTAAGAAAACCCTTGTTTGACTCCAATAACTTGTCCAATGTAAAGGTTTCTAGTCTGCGAACCCAAGGAGGATTCGGGGACTATGTCATGCTTTTGATTAACTTGCAAAGATGGAACAAATTTAAAGACAAAAAGATTGTTGGTAGTTTGTGGACTTGCTATTCGGGGTGAATCCCAAACATGCCTACATACTCCCGTTTGAATAGGAGATCAAAGCCCATGTAGTTCGGAAAAGCCTATTTAAAGGCGATGAAAATTATGCTTCATGCATGTGTGTGTGTATGCTTCGTGCATTTTTCAGGCATTTTGCCAAATTTGTGAGATTTAGCACTTAGTGCTAAATGGTGAGATTTGGATACTTTGTACCAAAGGAATGCAATTTTTAGGCCTTTGGCCTGTGTTGTCGGGCTTTTTGCCAAATTTGTGAGATTTAGCACTTAGTGCAAAAATTGTATAATTTCGAATACTTAGTACCGAAAGAGTTCGATTTAGGCTTCATGCCAAAAGTTCATTTTGATAATGCCGTTTAGGTACTTAGTACCAAAGAGATGCAATTTAGGCTCCGTGCCAAAAAGATTGATTAATTTGTGGCTTAAAGCCGAAAGGGTGATTGATTAGTCCGTTAGGCCCTCAGACCTAAAAAGATTAGGACTTTGACCGAGAAGAAATTAAGAAGAAGATTAGAATGCTTATGATATGTTCGAATTGACCAAAGATGAATTATGATATTACCTTGATCAGAATTTTTCCACTTCTAAGTTCCAGATCTTGTTTCCTTGCACTTTTGAGTATGATTCTTGGTTTCTACAACACAATATTAGAAATTTTTAAGCATAAAAATTTCGTCAGCATCTGGGCATAGGAAGTCCGAAAAAAAGTCCTTCTTTTCGAAAATCTGAAGCCTATATATAGGCAAAATCGGGCTGCACGGTGGCCGGGCCGTCGTCCCCACGGCGGCTGGGCCGCTGTCCTGGCCCACCGCGACACGCGCTACTTCTGCTAAAACTGACTTTCCGGGAGCCACGGGCCTCCAAAAATTATTCCGGGACCATATCCGTGATCCTCGCGTCGCACCGGACATTTCAAGTACCATATCGATATACTTACGGTGAACTTTTACCGTGGACCTTCGGTCCGGCTCGGTTGTCCGCAGTCTGAGAAAATTGGCTTCCCGAGCCTCAAAATTCGAGTGTTCACAATTCTATCCACCAGATCCTGGATGCGGTTTTTCAGTGTCCAGCAAGCATCTGTTTTATGCCCATTCCCTTGATGGTATTCACAGTATTCATTGACTTTATAACTGGAAGGTAATGGGTTTGGAGGAGGTCTTGGGTCCAAAGGCTTCAAATATTTCCCTTCCACAGCCTTCTTAAACACCAAATGAAGGGGTACCCCAAGGTCAGTATATTACCTTCTCGGCTGATTTCTCGGCCCAAGATTGCTCACACGTAAAGGATTCGCAGGGGCAATATTGGCCACTTGATTGACCTTGCTTGAGGAAGGAGCTTGGCTTTGTTTCTTATATTTCGATGCAGCCCCCTCATCCACTATTTTACCCAACTGTATCAAATCTTCTACCTTGGTTGCAGTCGCAATGAGCGATTTGAAAGTAGGCAGATATTGGGTTTGCAGTTGAGCCTGATATGTAGGTCTTAAATTCCTGATTATGATATCAATCTGCTCTTGTTCTGAAGGGCGATTGATCATCTGGGCGGCTTTTGCCCTCCACCTCGTAAGGAACGAGGAGAAGGGTTCATTGTTGTTTTGTTTGGTGGTCTCAAGTTCCCTTCTGGTGACATCATTCCTCTCAGGAGGCAACCAAACATTAACACTAATCCTTTGCCCAATCACTCCATCCACGCCATTACTGTGGAAGAAGAGCTGTTTGATCCTTTCAAACTTCTCTTGGAAATGAATGAAGTGTGTGTGTTAGATTTGAACGACCTCGCTGAAGAGGTCAGTGCTCTGACAAGAAGTGGAAGACAATATCAGCCACTTGACTTGGGAAAAACCCCTACAACCTCAAATCCCCCCCATAAGAAAACACCAGAGCCAAAAGAAGACCCTGTCCTCACTCAGCTTAAACAAACTCAAGCTAAGGTGTCAATTTGGGAACTCCTTGCTTCCTCATTCCCAGGCGAAAAGCTAAGGTGTCTCTCAGGCGATGCCAGTCTGTGAACCTCGGTTTTCCGCCCGAAAAGGATCCGGGCGAAAGTTCACTCGTTGTCGGGAGTCGCCACTCAGTTTATTTTGTTCGAAGGGAAAAACTAAGAAAACCCTTGCTTGACTCCAATAACTTGTCCAATGTAAAGGTTTCTAGTCTGCGAACCCAAGGAGGATTCGGGGACTATGTCATGCTTTTGATTAACTTGCAAAGATGGAACAAATTTAAAGACAAAAAGATTGTTGGTAGTTTGTGGACTTGCTATTCGGGGTGAATCCCAAACATGCCTACATACTCCCGTTTGAATAGGAGATCAAAGCCCATGTAGTTCGGAAAAGCCTATTTAAAGGCGATGAAAATTATGCTTCATGCATGTGTGTGTGTATGCTTCGTGCATTTTTCAGGCATTTTGCCAAATTTGTGAGATTTAGCACTTAGTGCTAAATGGTGAGATTTGGATACTTTGTACCAAAGGAATGCAATTTTTAGGCCTTTGGCCTGTGTTGTCGGGCTTTTTGCCAAATTTGTGAGATTTAGCACTTAGTGCAAAAATTGTATAATTTCGAATACTTAGTACCGAAAGAATTCGATTTAGGCTTCATGCCAAAAGTTCATTTTGATAATGCCGTTTAGGTACTTAGTACCAAAGAGATGCAATTTAGGCTCCGTGCCAAAAAGATTGATTAATTTGTGGCATGTAGGTACTTTGTACCAAAAAGATGTAATTTAAGTCTTTGTGCCAAAGAGGCTGATTGATTAGTCCATTAGGCCTTAGACCTAAAAGGATTAGGTCTTTGACCGAGAAGAAATTGAGAAGAAGATAGAATGCTTATGATATGCTTAAATTGACAAATGATGGATTAGAATATTACCTTGCTTAGGATTTTCCCGCTTCGAAGTTCCAGATCTCGTTTTCTTGAACCGGGGATTATGATTCTTGATTACAGATTGTTTCCTGCAGCACACGGTTAGATTTATGCAAATAAAAGTTCTTAATCGTTTTTAAGCGTGAAAAGAATTCGACAGCATGAGGCCCACCCGGAAAATTCCAACCCTTTTTCTGAAAATCTGAAGCCTATTTATAGGCAAAATCGGACTGTACGGCGGCCGGGCCGCGGGTCACGACGGCCGAGCCGCCGTCCATGGCGGCCGAACCGCCGGTCACGGCGGCGGAGCCGCCGATTTTGGCGGCTGAGCCGCCGGGGTCACGGCGGCCGAGCCGCCGACTTTGGCGGCTGAGCCGCTGGGTCACGGCGGCCGGGCCGCCGGTCACGGCGGCTGAGCCGCCGATTTTGGCCGGTTTTCGCTCAAACTGATTTTTCGGGAGCTAGAGACCTCCAAAAATTATTCCGGGACCATATCCGTGATCCTCACGTCGTCCCGGACATTTCAAGTACCATATCGATATACTTCCGGTGAATTTTACCGGGGACGTCCGGTCCGGCCCGGTTTTCAGTAGTCTGAGAAAATTGGCTTTCCGAGCCTCAAAATTTGAGTGTTCACAGGTATGAAGAGGGACATAGCAGAGTTTGTATCCAGATGTTTCACTTGTCAGAGAGTGAAGGCTGAACACCAAGTTCCTTCGGGATTACTTCAGCCATTATCAGTGCCAGAGTGAAAATAGGAGCGTGTGACGATGGATTTTATGACTGGGTTGCCTTTGACTCAGAAGAAGCATGATGCAATCTGGGTGATTGTTGATCGGATGATAAAGACATCTCATTTTCTTCTAGTTTGGATGGATTATTCTCTTGAGAAGTTGGCTGAGCTGTATATCAGTGAGATAGTAAGGTTACATGGAGTCCCAATTTCTTTGGTATCTGATCGAGATCCCCGATTTACATCGAGATTATGGAGAAGTTTCCAGGATGCTTTAGGCTCCCGGTTACATTTTAGCACTGCTTTCCATCCTCAAACAGATGGGTAGTCAGAGAGAGTGATACAGATTTTAGAGGACATGTTGAGGAGATGTATCATCAATTTCTCTGGGAGCTGGGACATATTCTTACCACTAATTGAGTTTGCTTATAACAACAGTCATTAGTCCAGTATTAGAATGTCACCTTATGAGGCACTGTATGGTAGAAGATGCAAGACACCTCTATGTTGGGATGAGGTTGGAGAAGGTAAGTTAATTGGTCCTGATTTGATTAGGGAAATAGAAGAAAAAGTAAAAGTGATTAGGAATTGTCTGAAAGCAGCCTCAGACCGACAGAAATCATATTCAGATTTAAAAAGAAGAGACATAGAGTTCAGTGTAGGAGATAAAGTATTTTTGAAAGTGTCTCCTTGGAAGAAAATTTTGAGATTTGGCTACAAAGGGAAGTTCAGTTCACGTTTCATAGGACCTTATGAGGTACTGGAAAGAATTGGACCAGTGGCCTATAGATTAGCTTTACTGCCTGAATTGGATCGAATTCACAATGTCTTCCATGTCTCTATACTTCGGAGGTATAGGTCAGACCCATCTCACGTTCTGTCAGTAGAATCAATTAAGGTGAGTCCAGATCTGACTTATAAGGAAGAACCAGTGGCTATTTTAGCACGTTAAGTGAAGGAGTTGAGAAATAAGAAAGTGCCACTAGTGAAAGTTCTTTGGAAGAATCATGCTACGAAAGAGGCAACATGGGAGAGTGAGCGGATGATGCAGAATAAGTATCCCCAGTTGTTCAAGACTTGAGAGCAGGTAATTTTGAGGATGAAATTTATTTATAGAGAGGGAGAATTGTAATATCCCAAAATTTTGAAAATATTAATTTTTAAAAATTAAATAAATGATTTAAAAGTATATAGATATAATTAAGTGAAAAAGTAAGGGTGTATATGATATATATATGAAGATATACCTATTATATACAAGTCAATATCTTTATTATGGGTCAAATGATATTTTAATTATTTAAATAGTAATTAAAGGGATGGTGGAGATGATATTTGTAACATCTGTGATTTTGGAGAAATTAAATAAGTATTTGGAGAGATAAATTGTATATACTCAATATATATATCTAGAGTATACATAACATATACATATGGTATATTAATTGTATATGTTGGATTAATACATTACATACTTAATATTTAATACACACATAAGGCACATTTGATGTGTATATAAGATACACATTACTTGTGCATATGTGTAATATCCTAAATTTTTGAAAAGTTTTAATTTTTGGAAATTTGATAAAATAAATTATAATTTAAATGGATAAATTAAATTAATGATTTTAAATAAAAAAATGAAGGGGTTTTAAATGAAAAAGTGGATAATATATGTGATATATATGTAAAATATACATAACATATAAAAGTCAACACTTTTTAAAAAAAAAGTCAAAGTAAAATGGTATTTTAGTAATTAAATCTTAGAAATTCAAAATTAATAAAATAATTCAAAAATAAATTATTTTTGAATGGAAGAGGAAATGTATGACTTTTAATTTATTAAATAAATAATTAAATAATTAATTATTAAATTATTTTAATATATATATATGGTTAAAAATAAAAGATGAAAAGAAAAAGAAAAATTAAAAGTTTTTCACCTTCTTCTTCTTCTCCATCAAGGGCCGGCCACCATGGCTATTAACCTCAGGAATTTTGATCTTCCATACTCCACAAATTGAAGGATTCAACAAGTTTAAAGTGGATTTTTGGTGATTTTCACCAAAATTAGTAAGTTCCCAACTTCTTTCTTTGGATTTCATAGGAATTGTGATTATGTTTGTTTTGGATTTTTAAAGTTCTAAGATTTAATTGTCCATTTGGGTATATATGAAGTTATTTTAAGTGATTAACAATGATTTTAAGATTGGATTAAAGAAATGGTTGAGTTTGGGTAAGATTGGTGAAGAGAGAGAATTTAGGGTTATGTAATTTTTGGGGTTTTGAAATCATAGTTTTTAATTATGTAAATTGATTCCAAATGAGTTGTTTTGATACATAATCAAGTATTTTAAAGTCAAATATTGGATTTGGTTGTGTTTGGTTGGAGTTTGAGAATGGAAGTGGAGATTTAGGGTTTTGGAAAAGTGATTTTCCAAAGTGGTTGAATTGTGTGATTTTATTTGTTTAAGCATGTTGTTTAGTATTAAAAGTGATGAATATAAGTTTGAAATGAGTAATGGATTGTGTTGAAATGGAAAACCTTCAATGGGGGAAGGTTATGCCATTTTATGGTTTTGTATATAAGAGTGTATTTGTATAATGTAAATGGTTCAAATGTATTAAAATATGCTTCTAATGATATTAATAAACTTAAAACACTAATTTAAATGATTTGATATGGTTTTTCAAAGTTAAAGTGAGGTGAAGCTTAATTTTGGGATTTGGTTTAGAGTGATGTTTAATTATGGTTTGATGTTGAGAATACCTTAGAATATGATATTAAATGATTATGTATGATCACATTTGGTACAGGCATTGGGGGAGGTTGATTTGCTTCATCCAAGTGGTGAAGGGCAAGTTGGAAGGATAGGATTGGAGGTTGTATTAAGCTTGTTTTGGGTTGCTAGTAGAGGTGTGTACAAACTTTGAATATAGTATTTATTTTTGCATGACATTTGGACTTAACACATTTTGGTTGAAAAATATATTAAACTACTTGGTTCATTGATTGAGCATGAATAATGTTCTATGACAGTTGTAATGTAATATATGTGTTAAATGTATTGTGAAAAGCCATTGATAATGACTAAGTTGTGTAAAGTGTGAAATATGCATATTATGTGAAAATACCCAAAGTAATTGGGTAATTTGTTGTGAATGCAAAAATAAGATATGTGGAATAATGAAATGAATTGATATTGATAAAAATGAGAAAAAAAATGAGAAAAGTGAGAAAAATGAGAAAGATGTGAAAAATGAGAAAAATGAAAAAAAAGTGAAAATAAGGAAATGAGCCTAGTTTGATTATGAGAAATAAAATGAGAAATGAATTGTGAAAGTATTTGATAATGAGATAAATGAATTAATTGTGTGCCTAGTATGTTATTCAATTTTCAGAGTTCTGGGTTTGGTGGCACGCCTATGAATTACTGGGCAGGTGAAAAGACCAGGTCATAAGCCGAGCCAGCTGGTAAATGATAAATATGATGTTTTTGGGGTGAAAAGACTGGGTCGTAAGCCTCAAAAACCATAGCAGTCTAGCCGGGTTAAGGACCAAGATACTGGGGCCTAAGGGTCTAGCCGGGTTGAGGTTCAAGAGACTGGGGCTGTTGCATTATCCATGGATATATATATTGCCTACGGGCTAGACACATGGTATCATTATGGACCAAGGCAGTAACTCTGAAATTTGAATAGCATGTTAGATCCTTTTTTAGCCCATGCTTGTCTTTGCTTTAATGTGAATTATGAATTGTGATACAATTGAGCAATATAATGTTATGAGTTGTGAGTATGATATATTTGAAAAATATAAGAAAGTGAAATGATGTGACCTCTATATGCATTGTGCATTGGCATTACTTTACATTTTTATTATTATCAAAGTTTGTACCACTAGGCTTCAGCTTAGCGCGATTGTAATTCGTCGCGCAGGTGTCATAGACGTTTTGGTAGAGCTAGAGAGTTTTACTAAACCTGGTCGGGTCTAGGTTTGTATTTATTGAGCTTGAAAAGTTGTTTTGGGCACATCAAGATCAAAGCCAATTGCCAACATTTACATTTTTTATATTATGTATGTTATGATATGTTTTTGAAGCATATATTATAAATTGTAAAGAATGATTTGAATAATTTTGTTTAAGATGGGGTTTTATATATAATGTTGATATATATTTACCTATATATAAGTATTTTGAGAAAATATGGAGAAATTGAGAAGTATTGGTGAATTGATTTTATTTGGAGTGTTTGTTTTATGCAGGTTGTACTTTGTTGAATTCTGAAAACATTCAAATTACAAACAAAACTCTGGCGAATTTTTTTCAGAGATTTTCATATAAAATATTTATTTTGAATTCCTATAACAAGCAAAGAATATTTATATACTATTTATTTTATATATTAGTATTTGAAATCATAAAACAGAAATGTAAAAATTTTTATTAAATCGGTCTGTGACATTTTTATACCGTATATGCATATTTTACATATGCTGAAAATATGTATTGTACGTATATAGGGTATAAGGGTGTTACATTTATTTTGGTATCAGAGCCCAGGCTTGAGGTTCTCGACCTAGGTGGGTTGTTAGAGAGAGAAATTAGGAATTTTAAAAAAATAATTTTCAATTGTGATGCATGCATTGGCACTGGTAATTTATCCGATCCCTGATGTGACAATTTCCATTTGATATAATGGATATGAGTTGAGTTGGCGTCTGGGTTGCATAGATCAGAGTGGCGTAGTAGAAGCATCATTCTGGACCTTATGGATTAAAAATTTTTGGAACTTCTATTCAAAATTAAGATTTATAGTTGATTCAATTAATGAATGAGTGGAATTAAGAAAAATAATTTATGAAATGATTTATGATATAAAATTAAAAGTTTGAGAAATGGACATGAGAGTTACAGAAAATTTTATAGGTATGCTGTAAAATGATATTGTTGAATTTTTTTTAATAAATATAGGAATCTTGGATGAGTTTGAAAATTAATGAAATAATTTTCTATATGTTAGAATCTAATGTATAAAATTTCATAATTTTTAAAGATGAATTACTAATTAAGAATGATAGAAGAACACAGATTGTTGGAGGAATTCCAGAAACTCAAAATCTGTAGAAATTGAGAAACATATTTAAAAACTATGGCAAACCCACCCAGAAAAATATGAAAATTTACACCCAATATTATATATATTCCTATAATATATGGTTAAAATTTCATGAATTTTTATTAAGGTTTGATACCTGAAAAATGGACAACCGGGTGCTGCCAGAGAAATTGTTAAAGAGACAAATTCTCTGATTTTGGAAGATTTAATTTTTAAATATATTAAATCAACTTGGAAAAATCTAAAACTTTAAATATAAGTCTATATATGTGTTAAGTGCACATGGATAAAATTTTACAAGCTTTTATAAAGAATTGGTAAGAAATATAAAAATTGAAATAAGAGTGACATGAAACTAAGGAAGTCAAACAATTTTGTGTACATGAGTAATACATTAATTTTCATGAGACAAATGAATGAAGAAAATTATAAAAAAAAAAATTTTATGCATATGGGTATAAGTATAGAAGGAATATGGAGTTTTTAATAATTTGCAACAAAGAGTTCATAATTAAAATCAAAGAGTGAAATCATATATGATAGCGAATTATTTATTATGGAACAATGATGCATAATTTAGGGTTAAGTGTGTAAAATTAAAGTATCCAAATGGATAATGTTAATTAGTGTAAGGAAATGAATTAGTATAGTTTAAAAGTAAATGTTATGATCTTAAGATTGAGAATGTGATATGGATGAAATTTAGTGAGGTTCATGTTGTTGGTTGTATTATGTGGAATTTGAATTTTTGAAATGGGTTTTCATAGTTGTGAAAGTGATGTACTTTGATGTTATATTAATATATAGGTAAAGCTCTTGAAAATGAGATTAATAGAATGAAGTTTAAGTAAAGTAGTAAGTTGAAAATTTAGAGTTGTAAGAGAATTTTGATGAAGATTGTTTAGATATTGATAGTTTAATGTTTAATAAGCATGGGAGTAATTTTGAATGAGTAATGTTACTTATAAAAGTACTAACTAAGGTGTAATGTGGTTGATAATATAGAAATTTGTTATGAAATAAAGGGAAATGATTAAGCAAGTGAAAATGAGTTACTTTAGTTAATTGAATTGGAAATGATGAAAATGGATATGAAAGGTGTGGTCAATGCAAAAAAAAAAAATGTGAGAGAGATGTCACATTGGAAACGTGACTGAGATTTATGTGAAGTGTTAGAAAACAAAATATATGATAAGAAACTTATTTAAGAGATGGGAAATTAAATAAAAAAAGATGTTAATTATGTTGTGGTCAGAGTGTGTATATATGTTGAATTGATGAATAACCTAAATACTGTCAAAAGAATGAGAAATGATAATGTTCTCTGAAAGGTGATAAATGTTAAATTTGTATAGGTTGTATGTAAAAGAGGAATTGAGTATAATTGTATGATTTGTGTGATGAGATTTTTTTTTTCTATATGAACACAAATATGATATATAAGAAAATGTGGAAAGTAAGTGACAATATGATTATGACTTACAAAGGTGTATGTGGATGATTAAAAAAAATGCTATTGAGTGTTTACTACCTTATACAAATACATGTCTGGTGATATTGAGAATGATATTGCATGTATTAATAGACCTAAGAGAGATTAGGTCTTGAACTGCGTAGAGTTAAGTCATGTGATGAATTGAGATTGAGAATGGACCCTAACAGAGTTGGACGGTGAAATTGTTATTTTAACAACTGAACTTGATGATTGTATAGTGTTTTAGGCCTAAAGTATATGCGTATAAATAAGAGATTGTAAAGAAAAAGGAAAGTATAATGAAGAAAGTATGGAAATGGAAAAAAAATATATATATATGCATATATATATATATGAATGAAAATTTTTATAAGAGATAGATTAGAAATGGAGTAATAAATGGAAATTGTGTAAATTGGCATATGAACGAATGTGTATATATAAGAGATGTTAATGATAATATTGTTGAAACATAAGTTAGGCTAATGATGATCAAGTGATCAAAAATAAATTGCTTTGAAACAGAGCTGAAATGTGTTAACTCTTCATGTAGTAAGAGTTTAAAGAACTTATATGTAATTTTAAAATGCCACGGAAGTGTGACCATTAAGACATAGGTGTAATTTCAAGATAAGAGCTATTTGAGAAGAAAATTATAGTGAAGGTGGTGTTTATTTGTAACCTACAGACGGTGACTTAAGATGATACAATTGTGAAATATATTAAGTAAAATTGATAGTTTTTGTTTCATGAAATACAAGCAAGATTTGTGGCTGGTATAGTTGGACTCATAACTTTATGTAGAAAATTATTTATGACCATAAATAGTGTGAAAACATAAGATAATTGTGAAAATATGATAAGCTATAAATGATGTGTAAGAATAGTGATTTTTGTAAATATGGTAACTATAAGAAATATGAGAGAAGGGATAAATGAAAGAAATTATGAAATGTGCATAAGAGCTATATTGAATGTGTTTGAAAGTGGTATAAAATGAATAAGTTGATGAAAGTGACGTTTAAAGTGAACAATACTAGGGGAAGTAAATATTATCTGTAATGATGAATTCGAAGAGAATTAAAATTTGAGAATAAATTTGATCTAATAGAATTAGGTCATGAATTGAAAACAGATTGATGAATTTCAAATAGACTAAAGGTTGGTCGGAATAGAATAAGGTTGTGATGGTCATATTGTGATGGTTAGATCAATTGATCCGAAATGCAATAAGTTTACAAGTATTTATTGAAATTCAATGTGTATAGTTGTATTAAGAATATGCAAGCTATATGATAATGTGCATAATACAGCGTTTTGATATGTATATGCATATGAAAGGAGCTAAGTTATATTATTTTCAAATAATTATAAGAGAAAAGTGTTAGTTATAGTATAATTAGAATGAATTTTAATAAGGAAATAAGATTTTGTTGTTGTATAATGGTGATATTAAATTAATATGTGGTAATTGTATAAAGAGTAGGATCAAAGTGAAGATGTGTAAAATTAATGTGTTAAGATAAAAGTTATTAATATTTGAATTTAAGGTGATGAGAGTATATTTTTAAGATAATTAAGTGATCAGATATCTTGAGTGCAATAGGTGTATGGTGTATATAGATTAAGGAGATGAACTAATTTTGTCTAATGACAATTCGATTGAAGATATAATAATTTGTTGTGACTGTTTGAGTAAATAGACAATATAATGATGTGTTAGGGAATGGTAAAAAGGAAATTAAGAATGAACCTAAGGGGGAGAATAGAAATTATGTAATTTGGTAAAATAATGATTTGGATGATTTATTACTATACTGGATAATTTCAAGGACGAAATTATTTAAGGAGGAGAAAATTGTAACATCTGTGATTTTGGAGAAATTAAATAAGTATTTGGAGAGATAAATTGTATATACTCAATATATATATATATCTAGAGTATACATAACATATACATATAGTATATTAATTGTATATGTTGGATTAATACATTACATACTTAATATTTAATACACACATAAGGTACATTTGATGTGTATATAAGATACACATTACTTGTGCATAAGTGTAATATCCTAAATTTTTGAAAATTTCTAATTTTTGAAAATTTGATAAAATAAATTATAATTTAAATAGATAAATTAAATTAATGGTTTTAAATGAAAAATGAAGGGGTTTTAAATGAAAAAGTGGATAATATATGTGATATATATGTAAAATATATATAACATATAAAAGTCAACACTTTTTAAAAGAAAAGTCAAAGTAAAAGGGTATTTTAGTAATTAAATCTTAGAAATTCAAAATTAATAAAATAATTCAAAAATAAATTATTTTTGAATGGAAGAGGAAATTTATGTCTTTTAATTTATTAAATAAATAATTAAATAATTAATTATTAAATTATTTTAATATATATATATGGTTAAAAATAAAAGATGAAAAGAAAAAGAAAAATTAAAAGTTTTTCATCTTCTTCTTCTTCTCCATCAAGGGCCACCCACCATGGCTATTAACCTCAAGAATTTTGATCTTCCATACTCCACAAATTGAAGGATTCAACAAGTTTAAAGTGGATTTTTGGTGATTTCCACCAAAATTAGTAAGTTCCCAACTTCTTTCTTTGGATTTCATAGGAATTGTGATTATGTTTGTTTTGGATTTTTAAAGTTCTAAGATTTAATTGTCCATTTGGGTATATATGAAGTTATTTTAAGTGATTAACAATGATTTTAAGATTGGATTAAAGAAATGGTTGAGTTTGGGTAAGATTGGTGAGGAGAGAGAATTTAGGGTTATGTAATTTTTGGGGTTTTGAAATCATGGTTTTTAATTGTGTAAATTGATTCCAAATGAGTTGTTTTGATACATAAACAAGTATTTTAAAGTCAAATATTGGATTTGGTTGTGTTTCGTTGGAGTTTGAGAATGGAAGTGGAGATTTAGGGTTTTGGAAATGTGATTTTCCAAAGTAGTTGAATTGTATGATTTTATTTGTCTAAACATGTTGTTTAGTATTAAAAGTGATGAATATAAGCTTGAAATGAGTAATAGATTGTGTTGAAATGGAAAACCTTCAATGGGGGAAGGTTATGCCATTTTATAGTTTTGTATATAAGAGTGTATTTTTATAATGTAAATGGTTCAAATGTATTAAAATATGCTTCTAATGATATTAATAAACTTAAAACACTAATTTAAATGGCTTGATATGGTTTTTCAAAGTTAAAGTGAGGTGAAGCTTAATTTTAGGATTTGGTTTAGAGTGATGTTTAATTATGGTTTGATGTTGAGAATACCTTAGAATATGATATTAAATGATTATGTATGATCACATTTGTTATAGGCATTGAGAAAGGTTGATTTGCTTCATCCAAGTGGTGAAGGGCAAGTTGGAAGGATAGGACTGGAGGTTGTATTAAGCTTGCTTTGGGTTGCTAGTAGAGGTATGTACAAACTTTGAGTATAATATTTATATTTGCATGACATTTGGACTTAACACATTTGGGTTGAAAAATGTGTTAAGCTACTTAGTTCATTGATTGAGTATGAATAATGTCTATGACATTTGTAATGCCATATATGTGTTAAATGCATTGTGAAAAGCAATTGATAATGGCTAAATTGTGTAAAGTGTGAAATATGCATATTATGTGAAAATACCCAAAGTAATTGGGTAATGTGTTGTGAATGCAAAAATGAGATATGTGGAATAATAAAATGAATTGATATTGATAAAAATGAGAAAAAAAAATGAGAAAAGTGAGAAAAATGAGAAAGATGTGAAAAATGAGAAAAATGAAAAAAAAAAGTGAAAATAAGGAAATGAGCCTAGTTTGATTACGAGAAATAAAATGAAAAATGAATTGTGAAAGTATTTGATAATGAGATAAATGAATTAATTGTGTGTCTAGTATGTTATTCAATTTTCAGAGTTCTGGGTTTTGTGGCATGCCTATGAATTGCTGGGCAGGTGAAAAGACTGGGTCGTAAGCCTCAAAAACCGTAGCAGTCTAACCGGGTTGAGAACCAAGATACTGGGGTCTAAGGGTCTAGCCGGGTTGAGGTTCAAGAGACTGGGGCTGTTACATTTTCCATGGATATATATATTGCCTACGGGCTAGACACATGGTGTCATTATGGACCAAAGCAGTAACTCTGAAATTTGAAAAGCATGTTAGATCCTTTTTGGGCCCATGCTTGTCTTTGCTTTAATGTGAATTATGAATTGTGATACAATTGAGCAATATAATGTTATGAGTTGTGAGTATGATATATTTGAAAAATATAAGAAAGTGAAATGATGTGACCTCTATATGCATTGTGCATTGGCATTACTTTACATTTTTATTATTATCAAAGTTTGTACCACTAGGCTTCAGTTTAGCGTGATTGTAATTCGTCGCGCAAGTGTCATAGACGTTTTGGTAGAGCTGGAGAGTTTTACTAAACCTGGTCAGGTCTAGGTTTGCATTTATTGAGCTTGAAGAGTTGTTTTGGGCACATCAAGATCAGAGTCAATTGCCAGCATGTACATTTTTTATATTATGTATGTTATGATATGTTTTTGAACCATATATTGTAAATTGTAATGAATGATTTGAATAATTTTGTTTAAGATGGGATTTTATATATAATGTTGATATATATTTACCTATATATAAGTATTTTGAGAAAATATGGAGAAATTGTGAAGTATTGGTGAATTGATTTTATTTGGAGTGTTTGTTTTATGCAGGTTGTATTTTGTTGAATTTTGGAAATGTTTAAATTACAAACAAAACTCTGGCGAATTTTTTCCAGAGATTTTCATGTAAAATATTTATTTTGAATTCCTATAACAAGCAAAGAATATTTATATACTATTTATTTTATATATTAGTATTTGAAATCTTAAAACAGAAATGTAAAATTTTTTATTAAATCGGTCTGTGACATTTTTATACATTATATGCGTATTTTACATATGCTGAAAATATGTATTGTACGTATATAGGGTATAAGGGTGTTACAATATTTGATGTTAAGTTACTAATAATAATAATAATAATAATAATAATAATAATAATAATAATAATATATACTTGGTGGAGAGTAAAAGTTTGAATTGTATGGTTTAAAGGAGATTTGTTGGATTGAGTGGATCATTTCTTCTTCTTCTTTCTCCATTGAAGCCAGCCACCTCCATCAAAGGAAGAGAGGATTTTGCTTCTTGATAACTCAAGAAATTGAAGGATTTCAAGTGTTCAAGTTAGAATTTTAAGGATTTTCTTCATATTTGGTAAGTTTCCAACTTGTTTCCTTGGTTTTCTATGGAAGGTTGTGTTAATAGTTGATTTTAGTATGTTTGAAGTTCTTTTGTCTAGTTAACTATAAAATTTGGGGTGGATTGAAGAAAAGGGTTACATTTGGTGAAGAGAATAAGAGTTTTGGGATTGTTTAACTTTTGAGTTGGGAAGTCATGGTTGTGATGGTGTATTTTTTTTTCTTTTAATTGAGTTGTTTTGATGTTTACACAAGTATTATGTGATATAATGATGGATTTGGTTGAGTTTGTATGGAGTTGAAAAGGTTAATGAAAGATACTAGTTGGATGTGGTAATTATGTGTGGATATCAGAATTTTTGGCCTGACACTTCTGGTGGCACGGCCATGCCTTTGGGCATGTCGATGGTTTTGTTTTCAGTGTTAGTGACATGTGTAGTGACACGTCCATATCACTGAGCATGTTATAGCTACTGTGTTGTCGTAGTATTTACACGTGCAGTGACACGCCCATGTCACTGAGCGTGTCATAGCTACTGTATTTTTGTAGTATTTACACGTGCAGTGACATGCCCATGTTACTGAGTGTGTCAAAGATTCTGTGTTATGGGTTTAGGGCACGGTCATTGACACCCCCATGTTGTTGAGCATGTCATTTGTAGAGTTTTCCCTAGATAGTTCTTTTCCTTATTTTCCTTTGTGTTTCTTATCCTTGTATTGAGAGGTTTTGTTTATACCTATAAGTGTATCACTTAGTGATTATTTATAATCACATTTGGTTTAGGCTTTGAAGAGATTTGAGTTACTCCAATCCAAGTGTTGAGGGATATCTTGGAAGAGGAGGTTGAAAGTGGTGTTTCTTACTTTTAGAGGTAAGTACAAACTTTGAATAATTATTTATATTTACATGACATTGGGACTTAACACATTTGGTTGAAAAATGTGTTAAGTTACCTACTACATTATTGGTGCATGAGAAATATGCTATGATTTGTATAATGTTACAAATGCATTATATGTAATGTGAACTTTGTGCAAAATATGATAATGGCCCAAAACATATGAGTATTGAAAATTGTTATGTATAAATTAAAGATGGTATGTAAAGCCAATGGTGATGGCTAAATTGATATGTAAAGCCAATGGTGATGGCTAAATTGATATGAATGAGATATTTGAAGCATTGTGCTTAGTTTGATCATGAGAAAATGAGAAAGGATTTGATAATGGAATTATGAAATGAATTGATATCGATATAAATGAGAAATATGAATAAATTGTGTGCCTAGTATGTTATTTAATTTTTAGAGTTCTGTGTTTGGCAGCATGCCTATGATTTGCCTACGGGCTAGACGCTGGGCGTCACTGTGAAAATATTTTTGAGGTGAAATGACCGAGTCGTAAGCCTCAAAAGTAAATCCTTGAAACTAGGCTGGGTGAAATGACCGGGTCATAAACTCAGACCTAGTTGGATTATTACATTGAAAAATTACCTACGGGGCTAAGCACATGGTGTCATTATAGACCAAAATAGTAACTCTAAAATTTGAATAGCATATTAGTTATCTTTGGGCCCATGTTTGTGTTTGTTTTATGAGAATTGTGAATTGTGAAATAATTGAAAAGTATGAGAAAATAGAATAATGTAATATCCTTATGTGTTGTACATTAGCATTGCATCTGAACTATATTATTATTAAAGTTTGTACCGCTAAGCTTTTGGCTTAGTGCGATTGTGATTCATCTCGCAGGTGACATGATAGATCCGGTTGAGCCGGAGAGTTCGTCTAGACCGAGTCGAGTCTAGGCTTGAGGTCTTAAGTGCAGAGTTGATTATTGGAAATCAAGATCAAAGACAAACTGCCAGCATGTAAATAAATTTTATATTTTTGTACATATTTATTTCATGTATATTATAATATATTTTGATGTAAAAATATATATATTCCGCAAACTATCAAAAATATTTTGGTTGAACCTTTAGTAATAAAGTTATATATATATTTTAGCAAGTAATATCTCAACAATTATTTATATGATATCGATTGAATGTTTTAAGATTATACAAATTTTATAAATGATGATTTGATTGTTTAAAATGGTTGTGACATTCTTGTATCCTCTATACATATAATACATATGTTGGGTATATGTAGTGTACATATATTAGGTATAAGGGTGTTACATCACTCCCCTGCCTTGATTAGTTTATCTTTCTCTTGGTTTCACTTCCTCTTCCTCTTCCTCTTCATTTTCTCTAAACGACTCTTCTCCCTCTGAATTCTCCTCTACTTGTAACACCCTTATACCCTTTATACATATCATACATACACCCCTATATGTAAAATATTTATATGGAATATAAGAATGCCAACAACCTTATCATTCAAAATTTTTTCCCAAATTTAAGAAAAATATTTTATTCCTTAAAATGTAGTTTAATAGATAAATTACTATACACCTTAGTAATTTAATTACCAAAAATATAAATTTTAAAAGAAAAACACTAAAAAAAATTTACCATAATTTTATTTATATTTTAGACAATCCTAAAATAGCGAACAACCACAACCTTCATAAAAACACACTCCTAAAATTCACTTAATCATCCCTTTCTCCAAAAATTCCCAATGGCACAAAAATCATCCAACATTATAATATATATATATGTGTGTGTGTGTGTGTGTGTGTACAAGGTATTCAAATATTTTATTTACATCAATAAACTTTAAATTTTATAACATTAATACATGTTCTCATAATTTATGTGCATGTTAAATTACAAAATAGAAATATACATGATATGTTGGTCATCTGGTCTTGTGGCAAATGGAAACTTCAAGCACAAAAACCAAATTCTAGACCTGGTCAGGTCTAGCAAAATGCTTCGGATCTATCATGTCACATGTGTGATGAAATTCAATCACGCTAAGCTAAAAGCTAACAATATATACTTTGGTACAAAAAATAACATTTTAAATATAATACCAAAAAAATGCACTATGCTTTAATGTCAAGCAGGATACATACAAATTATCAACATATTAATTACCAACACACTTTGGGCCCAATATCTTTATACATTAGTCTAGTTCCAGAAATATTATTTTGGCTCATCTCAATAACAATGACACCAATGTGTCTTGCCTAACGGCATATTCATAACTTTGACACCAGCGTATCTTTCCCGAAGGCGTAATCATAATTTTGACACCAGCGTGTCTCACCTGAAAGCATATGGCAATTTCAAACCAATCCAAAACAATTTCTTAGAACTAGACATTATATAAGGCAACTTGCAATTCATATTCATCATATTCCATTTTTTTCATTTTTTTCATATTTTAGTACATAATTAGCATTTTTTTTATATTTTCTACATCTCATCACTATTAGCCGTTTTTTAATGGCTTAACATGCCATATTTTATTCAAATTATGCATTGTTACTTCAAAAAATGCTTAACACATACTAATACCAATGTTCAAGTGACACAACACATTCATCCATATGCAATGTGTTATGTTTAAAACAATGCAATTAATAAAATGAGTTTCAAAGTATGTACTAAATTGATACAATACAAGCCAAATCTCCACCTAACACCAAGTTTACCCAATGCCCATCACCACTTTGATATAGGAATTTGGCTCCACCCACTTTCTAATCAAAATGTGAGTGTACACAATTTATTAGAATCACATTTTTATATATTTAACTATTTATGAGCGGGGATTTTCGTCCCCACTCCCGGTGGAATGGTTCTTGTGACTTTGGCACTGTTTAGGCTTGGAGCCTTAGAGAACATGGACCTAAGTCCGGAGAAAATGGAGTCGCCATCCAGATGGGCCAGGAAAAAGAAAGGGGTGGATGACTCAATTCCTAAGGAATCCCCAACCCCCTAATGGGTTTGAAAAGTTGGGTACGTGTGGGGAAGGTGAGAAATGGCCCAGCACCCCCACAATGCCCGATTCATTGGAACCGGCCTCCTTTACAGGTCTTAATATTATAAAATTCTTAAATATAGCAACATTATCCATATTACACACAATAATTAAAAGAAAGCATCAATATATTAAAATCAAAGCAAGGTCCAAGCAAAACAAATAAATGGACACCCATCCGAAGATGGAAACATGTCCTTATATCACATGCCTAAATAGGACATCCACTGAAAGGTAGAAACATGCCCTTTACATAGGTTCTAAAATAGAAAAGTAAATTAAATTACATGATATTTAACTAATGAGGTACCCACCAAGTGGAAACATACCTCTTACAACATTTGGAAGTCTAAATAAATTGATAAAAGTAAATAACCATTCATCATAAATAAATCATTCATCAAAAGCATTACATATCAATAGAAAATAAACATCCATCCATGATAAATAAAATAAACCAAGCATTGAACTTAAATAAATTAAAGCATATAAAATAAATCAAAGCATATCAAATATAGAATTGAATAAAGCAAATAAAAATCTAAATTATAGCTACTGTGAGTTTTTTTTAAGAAATTAAAATAGATTAAGGTTTCATGTTTTAAAAGGTTGATAAAGCTCTTTGATTAACTAAATTAATATTTAAATGGTGAAATCATGAAACTAGGGTTTGGACACTTTAAAATATTTTTTATTTGTGGTTTATGGCTATTCATTGAATTATGGTTTCAAGCTTACTGTGTAAAATTAAATATTTGTGTTTATATAGTTTTTTAAAGTTTTAAAGGATTAGGGTTTAGAAAAAATTAAGGTTTAACGTTTTAAGGAGGTTAGGGTTCACTATTTTAGGTTTCGGAGTTGAATTAGGGTTTTAGGATTTTTGAATTTAGGGTTTCGGGTAAAGAGTTATTTTTAGGATTTGGAAAATCAATTGATAATTTTATGAAGTTTTATGAAGATAAACAACACGATTTAAAATTTATAAAAGCAAAAAAGATGTTTTTAAGTCTTTTGGAAGGAAACAGATTACAATTTAGAGTTTTGAAAATTTGGAAAACAAATTTTGGTTTTGGGGTTTTGAAGAAACAAAACTAACAACTTTAAAATTTTTGGAAAACAAAGCAACGAATTAAGATTTTTAAACTTTAGAAAAAGTGAATTGAGGTTCTAAGGTTTTTTGAATTAAAAGACACAATTTGATAATTTAGCTACTGTAACCAAATAAAAGAAATTAAGAATTCAAACCTTATTTTGTAAGTTTCACCAAAAATTGCTTCTTGGATGAACAAGGTCAAAGACAAGCTTTGCTGCCTTTGAATTGCTTAAATTGTTTTTCTGCTCCCTCAAAAAATCAGCTTGATTCAAGGTTTTCCATCACATCCTCGGTCTCCAATTTTTCACAAGTTTCTGTCCAAATTTTCTCCTCTTTCGACCCCCTTTTTTTGTGTTGTTTAGTCCATATTTACAGAAGAATTCTATGGGTAATTCTAATTATTCACGGCATACAATATTCAATAAGAAAAGGAAACCGAAACCTAATTGTATTAGGTTTCAAAAAATTTGCGTCGAAAAATTTTGCTGGCGAAAAAAACTGCTGTGAAAAATTTGAGCTGGCGAAAAAATCTAGCGCAGTTGGCTGCAGCAGCGGATGAGCGAGCTGGCCTGTGGGCGGGAGAAATGGCCCTGCTGGCGAAATGGCCCACGGCTATGCCCCGCGCTGGTTTTCGGCGATGATTTTTCCGTCGCCGATTTTTATTTTTAATTTTTGATTTTTTGATTTTGATTTGTTTTTTTTATTTTTTATTAATAAAAATTAGATACTAAAGAAAAATTTATTTAATTAAGATAACAAAAATTATTTTGGACCAATTAAAATATATTAGACAACACAAAAATTATTTTGGACTAAATAAAATATATTGGACCGGACTGGGTCAAAAATTAAGGGTCTACAGTTTGCCCCCTGCTTAAATGATCTGAAACTTTAGTGAAAGGGAGTGAAAAGCAATAAGACTTAATTTTTGAGATGGTGGAGGTTTTGGGTTCTGGACCGGGTTCGAGTTCTGGACTCAAGGATAATTTTAGGTTTTGGACCTGATCTAAGTTCTGGGACATAGAAATAAATTCTAGGTTCTGGACCTAAGGGTAATTTGGGTTCTGGACCCGAGCTAAGTTCTTGGACTTAGAAATAAATTCTAGGTTCTAGACCTAAGAAAAATTTGGGTTCTGGACCCGAGCTAAGTTCTTGACTTAGAAATAAATTCTAGGTTCTGGACCTAATGGTAATTTGGGTTCTAAACCCGAGCTAAGTTCTAGACTTAGAAATAAATTCTAGGTTCTGGACCTAATGGTAATTTGGGTTCTGGACCCGAGTTAAGTTCTGGACTTAGAAATAAATTCTAGGTTCTGGACCTAATGGTAATTTGGGTTCTGGACCCGAGCTAAGTTCTAGACTTAGAAATAAATTCTAGGTTCTGACCTAAGAAAAATTTAGGTTCTGGACCTGAGCCAAGTTCTGAACTTAGAAATAAATTCTAGGTTCTGGACCTAAGGAAAGTTTGAGTTCTGAACCCGAGCTAATAATTTTAATTTCAAAAAGTTTAGCTAATTTTTATGCATATGTCTTCTTATTGCCCCCTGGGTGTAAAAATATTTATATACCCGCAATTATTTGAATGATTAAAGTGAATAATTGAATTTACTGTTTATTTACTGTGTAGTCATTATTCATGCACTATTTACTATTCATAAATAGTAATATTACTATTCGTAAATAGTAATAAATAGTACTTACTATTGAAAATAGTAATTTTACTATTCATCAATAGTAATACTATTTATGAATAGTAAAATTTACTATTCATCAATAGTAATACTATTTATAAATAGTGAAATTTACTATTCATGAACAGTTTTGAATTTGTTTTTTTTTTGCTTGCCGTTTCTCTATATAAAGGAGCTGATTCTTCATTTCATTTCACAGCAAGATTTCTTAAGTTATATAATTCTCTCAAATTTCTTTCAATTTTAGCACATATTTTTCAAAAACAATGCATGCTTCGAGATCATGGACTCATTCTAATGCCGAGTTATAGGAGTTTATCCGGCATCATGAAGACGAAAATATAGATATACTGGCCGGGATGCCGCTTCACCGCAGTTCCAATAAAAAGAGTGTGGTAATTATTTTTTTCCTTTTTCTTTTCTCTTGATTTTTTGTCTTTCTATTTTGCGCTCTTTTTTTTGTTATATTTTTGTTATATATTTTTTGTTATTATTTTTTGTTATTATTTTTATTTTTGATTTTTTTACTATTCATATTTTTTCTATTATTTTTTATTATATTTTTTAGAAAATTTAAGAAAAATATATTAATTTAAGTAGATAGAATAATATGTACTTACCTGGTATTAACTTACCTGGGTCTGTGTTAGTATGATCGTTGCGTTGTTCGGGCTGGAGGGTGTATTTACAAAGCCCGACAATGGTACGATGTAGTGCCTTCTCGGGTAAGGCGGATTATCCGAGATTGCGGCTTTGAGCAGTTCATCTTACAATTGCCATCCGAGGAATATCAGATAGACCAGAGCGTAGTCCAGGCGCTTGCAAAGCGATGGTTGGATACAACCCACACTTTTCACTTGCCCATTGGAGAGATGACAATTGGTCCGGTCGATTTTACTGCCATAACCGGATTTCGATATAATGGTGTTCCGGTTCCTTTGACCAATGATATTTTAACATTTGAAGAAATTCAGGAATTAATTGGTATGGAACCATCATATAAAGGGCCTTTAAGATAAAAATCGAGCCAATTCGTAGTTATTGGATGAACTACGAAGGACAGGTTGGCAGAGACACGGCCGAACAGTATGCTCGAGGATTTTTGTTATATCTGCTCGGGTCAACCATCTTAGGCAGCATTGAATCCTCCATCCACTTGTCAGTGTTGAGTGCCCTTTCTTATCTCAGAATGGTACCATCTTCTGGCTGGGGTGAAGCTGGTCTCGCGTGTCTTTACCATGGTCTTGATAAGCTTTGCCGAAATAAGAAGTCTTTTGTCGGCTTGATGGCGGTTGTCGAGGTATTCTTTTCCTTCACCAATGTTATTTCCACTCTTTTCTTGCATGAATTTGATCTTTACTATTATTGTTGTAGGTATGGGCATATGAACATAACATCGTGAGGGTACCCGGCATTTCCCGAGAGAGAGTCGGCTATCCGAGATTAAATTTCTGGTTGTCCGATCGTGTGGACGTTCCCGGCTCTCATCATGTGCATACTCACCGCTATGTGTTGAGCTGCTTGACCTGGGACCAGGTAAAATAACATTAGTATTCTTTAAATTTTATGTGAAAGTTTACTTACCTTATGTTATTTTGCAGGTGAATTTGGCCTGGTGAAGCCCAGAAGAGTGAGCAAACTGGTCTCCTTTGATGAGGGTTGTACTATCTTTCCAACATTCTCGCCGAGTAATTGCTGGCCCTATGTCAATGCCGGAGGATGCATGGTGGCCGGCCACGTATGGTTATGGTGTCGAGTCATTTCTCCATTTACCGGGTCCATTTTATGCCCATTTTATTCAAAGAAGACTCTTGAACTTTGATGTATCTCCTGTTGGTGTGTGGAAGATTTTCGATGAAAATGAGGGTAGAGATGAAGAAGAACATCACGGAGCTGCAGGAGAGTCTGTTCCACATCTCAGGGCCAGTACTTCTCAGGTAAAACTTTTACCACTTTTCCCTTGCAAC
Source organism: Garcia nutans (assembly GCA_947685225.1). NCBI lineage: Eukaryota > Viridiplantae > Streptophyta > Magnoliopsida > Malpighiales > Euphorbiaceae > Garcia > Garcia nutans. The sequence continues at coordinate 29,406,477 of CANTUV010000011.1, read as the reverse complement.
CGATTTTTTCTTTCCTTGATTCTTTAATGATTGTTGTAGGCTATTGGCTTATTTGATCATGAGGCTGAACCTTCTTTTACTGCCCCTTCTTTTGCCCGTTCTAGCCCGCCATATATGCCTTCTCATCCGCAGGGTATTGATATGAACTACCTGGTACGTTTCTTATTTCATAGTAGTTTATGCTATATGTATGCATGATTATGTATGCTTTTAACTTTTCCTTCTTGGCTCACAGTGAATGCTCGAAGAACAAAATAGGAAACTTCAAGAAGAGTTGGCTGCAAGTCATCAGCAGGATTCTCATTTTGAAAGTTTATATCATCAGTCCGAACAATATTTTCGAGACTTCCGATTTCAGGGGATGAGGGATCCCGGTACTTCTTCATCAAGAGGCCTCCAGACTGATGAACATGAGATCCTTTCGTCTGCTTCTGATGAGGACCATGATGGATCGAAACCTCAAGGTAATAGGGATTTTGGTGCTCCTGCTTCGGTGATCCCGAAATGAGTAATTTGCCGGGTTTTGGTGCTCCCGCTTCGGGCGGACTCTGGACGAGTGATTTCCCCCTCCTTCAACAGGCGACGATTTTTTCAAGGCTTTATTTGTTGACCTACCACCACCCTCTTAGTGATATTGTAGCAATTGTAAAATATTGTACAATAATGAAAAAATACAATTTTCCTCTTTACTGTAACTTTTTTTTTCCGTTATTGCACCACTTTTGTTTTTATCACAGTACATCATAATTTCATAATCCACATCATTTGCTAAACCAAATCCAACGAAGTAAAGGAAATTGCCACCAATTCCTTTCCTTATGCCATATGGTCTTACCCTTTTCCATCACCTTTTCCTCATCACTTTTGGAAAAGGTTTATTTTATTCTATATAAATCACCTTGCATGCCTTATTTTAATATAGAAAGCAAAATTCTTTCTCTTTCAACATGAAGACTCCCTTTAACAATTTTAATTTTTTCTTTATTCATTCACCATGACCGAGCATCATTCAAAGAAGATAAAAGTTATATTTAAGAATATGGATGCCATCCATTGGGAGCAGATTTCATGGTCAAAACTTGATGTTTTAAAATGTTTTCAAAATGTTAAATTGGACCACTCCTTCGTATATGTCATGGCTTCCTTTTGGGATACGGATTCTGGGGTATTTAGAATTAATGGCTTTGAAATATGTCCCTTGATTGAAGAATTTGAGGCCATCCTTGGATATCCAAATAATCAACAAATGGCGTTACCCATATTGATTTCCAAGACTCAACAGAAGATGCAGATGTTATTTCAAATTCCAAAACCTGAAGTTCTTCGGTTGATGAGAGGTGAAAAAATTCTACTTGCTCCTTTGATTGACTTTTGTCTCTCTCATTTGGCCCCTACTAAGGCATGGGGACGGTTTGTGAAAGGATTTTCTTTGATAGCTACTCCACTCACCAGATTGCTTCGAAAGGGAATTAGATTTGTGTGGACAGATCAGTGTCAGGCTAGTTTTGAACAGTTGAGGGAAATGTTGACTCAAGCGCCTGTTCTTACTTTACCTGTGGAAGGCAAACCATATGTGATCTACAGTGATGCTTCACATAGTGGTTTGGGTTGTGTTTTGATGCAAGAAGGTACAGTGATAGCTTATGCATCTAGACAGTTGAAACCGCATGAGCTTAATTATCCGACCCATGATTTAGAGCTAGCAGCAATTGTGTTTGCATTGAAGATTTGGCGACACTATTTGTTTGGGGAGAAATGTTTCATCTACACTGACCACAAAAGCTTGAAATATTTGGGGGTCCAAAAAGAGCTCAATCTTCGGCAGAGGAGAAGGTTGGAATTGATTAAAGACTATGACTGTTTGATTGATTATCATTCAGGTAAAGCAAATGTTGTTGCTGATGCCTTGAGTCGAAAGTCTTTAGCTGGTTTGACTGTTTATTCGCTCTCGTTGCTTGTTGAGTTGAGAGCATTGCATGCCAGTTTTGTATCTTGTGATGATGGTGCATTGTTGGCACAGTTGCAATTAAAACCAGTTTTATTAGATCAGATTAAAGAGGCTCAGTTGGCTGATAAAAAGATTCAGAAGATTGTTTCAGATTGCCAGAACGGGAAAAGTAGAGATTTTATTGTGAGAAATGATGGGAGTCTCTGGTTTAAGAACAGATTGTGTGTACCGGATGATGCTGATTTGAGAAGGATCATTTTAGAAGAAGCACATCAGTCGGTGTTTGCTATGCATCCGGGTAATATCAAGATGTATCATGATTTGAGGCAACATTACTGGTGGTCCGGTATGAAAAGAGACATAGCTGAGTTTGTATCCAAATGTCTCACATGTCAGAAGGTAAAAGCAGAGCATCAAGTTCCAACCGGGTTACTTCAGCCGTTGTCAGTGCCTGAATGGAAGTGGGAAAGAGTGACAATGGATTTTGTGTCTGGTTTGCCATTGACACAAAGGAAACATGATGCCATATGGGTGATTGTGGATAGATTGACTAAGACAGCTCATTTCCTTCCGGTTCGGATGGATTACTCTTTGGAGAGGTTAGCTGAGCTGTATATCCATGAGATTGTAAAGTTGCATGGGGTTCCAACTTCTTTAGTGTCTGATCGAGATCCTCGGTTTACTTCAAGGTTTTGGAAGAGTTTGCATAGTGCTTTGGGTTCCCGACTGCACTTCAGTACTGCTTTTCATCCACAGACGGATGGACAGTCAGAGAGGGTGATACAGATTATTGAGGACATGTTGACAAGTTGTGTCATTGATTTCTCTGGAAGTTGGGACAGATTTCTACCGCTTGTGGAGTTTGCTTACAATAACAGTCATCAATCCAGCATTGGTATGGCACCCTTCGAAGCATTATATGGCAGACGGTGTAGAACACCTCTATGTTGGAGTGAACTTGGTGAAAGTAAGTTAATTGGGCCTGATTTGATTAAAGAAACTGAAGAGAAAGTGAAATTGATTCGAGGTAGGTTGAAAGCAGCTTCAGACCGACAGAAGTCTTATGCAGATCTGAAGAGGAGAGACATAGAGTTTGATGTTGGAGATAAGGTATTTTTGAAAGTGTCTCCTTGGAAGAAGATTTTGAGGTTCGGTCGGAAAGGGAAATTGAGTCCTCGATTCATTGGACCGTATGAAGTATTGGAAAGAGTTGGACCAGTTGCTTATAGGCTTGCTTTGCCACCTGAGTTGGATCGTATCCATAATGTATTCCATGTTTCTATGTTGAGGAGATACAGATCGGATCCATCTCATGTGTTGCCGATTGAATCTATTGAAGTGAGTCCTGATTTGACATTTGAAGAGGAACCAATTGCTATATTGGCTCGTGATGTGAAGGAGTTAAGAAACAAAAGAGTGCCACTTGTAAAGATTTTGTGGAAGAATCATGCAAAAGAAGAAGCAACTTGGGAAAGTGAACAAACCATGCGAGATCAGTATCCTCAGTTGTTTCAGACTTGATATCAGGTAATTTCGAGGACGAAATTTCTTTTTAGAGGGGGATAATTGTAATATCCTCATGTATGCCCTAGAAGTTTTGATTATGTTGTTATTGTTGCTGTTGTTGTTGTTGTTGTTGGTTTAAAATGTGATTGAATGTATATGTTAGGTGATAAGAAAAGGAATTGGTAAGAGAATGCTTATGTATATGTGTTTTGGGAAAGAAAGAGGGTTTAGAGAAAAGTGTATATGTTGTTTATATGATGATATATATAACATATACATAAGTCAAAGGGAGAGTCAATGGAAGAGAGATATTTTTATGGGATATGTGAAATTACTATAATGGGCTTATAAGAGACAAGAGGTTAGTTATATGGATAAGGGTGTTTTGGTAATTACTTGAATTGAATCACATGGTGGAGATTTAAAGAAGGATTGACTTTGTTTCTTCATCATTTTCTCTTTTTCTTGGTTGTACTGGCCGGCTCCTCCATAGACAAAGGAAAGCAAGAGGTGAAGAGAGGATCTTGATGTGTTGAGCTCAAATTGAAGGAAGATTAAGTGATCAAGTGTTGATTCAAGAAGTTTTTAACTAAGGTAAGATCTTTCCTTTGATTTCTTTTATTCTTTTGAAGTGGTATTGGAAGTTAATTAGGGTTTGTTGATTTGATGATAAGATGTGGTGGTGATGTGTTTTCAAGTGTTAAATTGGTTTTAAGTTAAGAGTTTAAATAGGTGTTGTTGTTGGAAGTGGTGGATGTTGATTTTGGAAGATGGAGAAGGATATTGGTTTTAGGGTTTTGAGATGGTTTGTGTTTAAATGTATTATGAATGTTTTGTGAAGTGATTCTTGTGATGAATTTGTGTTTAGAACATTGTTTCCATTCATTTGAACCATGCTATATTGTGTATGATGAGTTGGAGTGCAATTGGAGGAAAGTTGTGCATGTTAGGGTTTTAATTCATGGGTGACATGGCAAAAAGGGAAAGAGAGACACGGCCAAGCCAAGGGATTTTGGGCGTGTTGGATTGGTTTTTGAGAGACACGGCCGTGTCCCCTAGCCGTGTTAGCTACTGTGATTTTTGGTTGAGAGACACGGTCACAAGCTTGGCCGTGTCCCTTGCCCGTGTTGCTTACTGTCAAATTGAGGTTGAGAGACACGGCCACAAGCTTGGCCGTGTCCCTCAAGTGGGCTGCCCGTGTCCCTTAAATGAGTTACTTATTGTTTCTATTCTTTGTTCTTTTGCATGGTTTTGATTCTTCAAAGGTATTTTGGTACCTAAACCTAAACATAAACACTTTAAACATACTTTAAACAAAGAATGCCCTAATCAAATGGATGTGGAAGATCCTAAAACTATGAATGATGTAGATTGTTCTTTGCCCTAATTGCATTGTTGAGATTGAACAATGTTATGTTATGCATTGCGAATGGTAATGTGTTTCATGAGTAATGTATATTGAAATGTTATATCAAAGATGCTATGATGATTGAATTGAATGATATATGGCATGTTTGCCTAATTGATGAGGAGAATTGAGAAAGAGTTTGATAAAGAGAATAATGAAATAATTGTATGTTTAATATGTTATTCAGTTTCAGAGTTCTGGTTTTTGGAGGCATGCCTATTTAATGAAAGGTAACAGTCTTGCCGGGTTGAGGATCTCTTCAAATTGAGTTGAATTGAGGTCCAAGAGACTGGGTCTGTTACACTATGATAATTGATATTATGAGATATTTGATTTGTAACAGTCTTGCCGGGTTGAGGATCTCCTCGAGTTAGATGAGTTGATGATCCAAGAGACTGGGTCTGTTACGCTATCCATGGACAGAGATATATATGTATATGTTGCCTACAGGCTTGATAATGGTGTTTATGAACCAAAGCAGTAACTCTGAATTCTAAATATCGTATTAAATACTTGATGGGCCCATAGGTGTCTAGGTTTTATGTATATCATAAATGATGTTCTAATGTAATGAAATGTTAATATTACTTAAATGATGAAACGGACTATTCACGGAATATTGTCTGTTGAGTATGATCTTTATTGATTGAGTGTGTATCATTGATGTTGATTTATTAATACAAATGTGAAACATTGCATTGCACTAAAGCATAACATTAGCATGAATTGTCTTACTAAGCCCTTGGCTTAGCGCGATAGTATTTAATCGCGCAGGTGATAGAGTTGATAGAGTTGAACCCGAGAGCTCTTCAAGACCGAGTGAGAGTGGACATTGAAGAGTTGATTTTGGGAACTTAAAGATCAGAGAAGACTTGCCAATCATGTATAACTCTTTTATATTTTGTAATGTTTTGTTTATAATGTAAATATATGTATAATTGTAAATATGGATTTAAAAGCTTTCATATATGTAGATATTTTCTATACTCCGCTGCGTATTTAGTAAATGTATATATATATACATATATCTATTTGTTTTACATTACAAGTTCATGACTTATTTTCTCTAATGTATAATGAGAAAGCTTATAGTATCATTTAAAATGTTTTGAAGGTTAATAAAAAAAAATCCGTAGCATTTCTATATTCGATACATGTATACTACATTGTGGTATATGTAGTGTGTATGTATTGAGTGTGGGGGTGTTACAATAAATCCTTAACTGCTCCTTGAAACTGAACCCCATTGTCTAATATCACACTGTGTGGGATCCCGTATCTGCAGATGAGGTTCTTTTCAATAAACCTAGCCATTTGGCTTGCACCCAGCTTGTTGAAGGATTCAGATTCGACCATTTTGAAAAATAATATACTGCTACCACAATGAAATGATGATCGTTTGAAGCTGTCGGATGTATCTCTCCTATAATGTCGGTACCCCAGGTGGCAAATGGCCAGGGTGAAGGCATTGAATGCAGTTCTTCAAGAGGCATGTGATTCAAGTTACCATACATCTGACATTGTTTGCACTTCTTGACAAACTCAATACAATCTTTCTCCATGGTCAACTAGTAGTAACCTTGTCGAAGAATCTTCTTAACTAGGGCCAAACCACTCATGTGTGGACCGCAATTTCCCACATGTATTTCTAACATGATACGCTCCACTTCAGGTTTTCTTAAACATCTTAAATGCACCCCCATCAGGCCATCTTTGATATAACTCCCCATGGAATGTGATGTATTGCAAAGACCACCGCCTTATGGCTCTTCTCTCTTTCTTTGTTGCACCTGGCAGTATTCTCTTTCCTTCAAAAATTGCCTTATAGTATCATACCATGCATCATGGTCTGTATCAATTTCCATGATTGTTTCATATTTATAGCAAGGAGTTGATGAACTAGTCAAGATTAGAGGCTTATGGAATAAGTTGACAGGGTTTTCCCATACCGAAGCCAATGTGGCTAGGGCATCAGCCATCTGATTTTCTTCTCTCGATAGGTGTATAAACCTACATTCCTTAAAGTTCTTCTTCATCATGGTCAGGTAATGGTGGTATGGTTTTAATTTTTCCTCTTTCAACTCCACTCTCCATTTACTTGGGATACTACTAGCAATGAATCGCCAAAAACTTCCACCTTATCCACCTTCATAATCATTAGGGTTTCCAAACCAAAAATACAAGCTTCGTACTCCACCATATTATTGGTTGCCCTAAATTTTAACTTTTTGGCTAAAGGGATAAGTTCCCCTTTGGGTGCTTCTAGTATAACTCTCAAACCTGCTCCTTTCCTGTTTACTGCTTCACCAAAATACATTTTCCACCCTTGTACTTCAATTGCCTCTAAATGTTCATCTGAAAATTCCAAGATTACCTCTTCGCTATCTGGTAATGGTTGTTGTGCCAGGAATTCTGCCACTGCTTTACCTTTGATTGTTTTCCTGGTTACATATTCAATCTCAAATTCTTCTAATATTATCAACCATCAACCGTATTTCCCAATCAAAGAGGGTGTCTCCCTTAAGTACTTCATTGGATCCAACCTGGAAATTGCTTGCACACTATACGATTAAAAGTAATGTCGCAACTTCTTAGAAGACCAAATCACGGCTGTACAGGTCTTTTCAATGACACTATACTTAATTTCATAAGGTAGAAGCTTTCTACTCAAATAGTAGACTGCATGCTCAATCCCTAACTCATCTGCTTGGGCTAGCATGGCTCCTATCGACTCTTCTTCTACTATTAAGTATAGTAATAGAGGTTTGCTGGGTTTAGGTGGTTTTAAAATAGGTGGATTCAATAAATACTCTTTTATTCGCTCAAAGGCCTTTTGACACTCTTCATTCCATATGACCGGCTGATTCTTTCTAAGAAATTTGAAGATAGGCTCACAGATTATTGTGAGCTTTGCTATAAATCTGCTAATATATTGTAATTTACCGATAAATCCCCGAACTTCTCTCTCCGTCTTAGGGGCTGGCATATCCCTTATTGCTTTAACTTTGTCAAGATCAATCTCAATGCCATTTGGACCAATCACATGTTCTAATAATTTGCCTGAAGTAACACTGAATACACACTTCTTCGGGTTTAATCTTAGCTTATATTTCAAAGCTCTATCGAAGAATAATTCTAAGTTTTGGAAGTGTTGTTCCCTTGTATCTGATTTAACCATCATATCATCAACATATACTTCAACTTCTTTGTGCATCATGTCATGAAATAGTGTGGTGGCCATCCTTTGGTAGGTTGCTCCAGCATTCTTAAAACCGAACTGCATCACCCTATAACAAAATATACCCCATGTAGTAATGAAAGCATTTTTGGCTTTATCCTCTTGGGCCATTAACACTTGATTGTATCCGGAAAATCCATCTACAAACGAGTATAGCACACTAGAGGCTGCACTATCAATGAGAACATCTATATGAGGTAAAGGAAAATCATCCTTAGGAGAAGCCTTGTTCAAATCTCTATAGTCCACACAGACCCTTATTCTCCCATCTTTCTTTGGCACAGGTACTATGTTGGCTAACCAATCTGGATATTCTATTACTTCAAGGAACTTCACTAGTATTTGCTTAGTGACCTCTTCTTTAACCAATTCAGCCCACTCAGGTCTTAATCGCCTAAGCTTTTGTTTGACAGGTTTCATGTGAGTGTGAGTTGAAATATGATGCTCGGCTATGTCTCAATCTATTCCGGGCATATCCTCATAAGACCAAGCAAACACTTTTTCATATTTTTTGAATATTTTTTCAAATCTCTCTTTCTCATCAGGAGTAAGGTCGGATGCTATGCTAATATTTTTACAATTTTCAGTTGTTCCCAAATTTAATGATTGTGTGTTAACAGAATTAATATTAAAGATGCTCATGTAACTGCTATTTGTATGCAACCATCAGGAGAAACATCACACAAGTAAGCAAAATCAGACTTTATTGCATTCATTTTGGAAAAGAAAACATCATCATCCTCATACAAAGCAGACAAATTAAAATCAAAATCATTGTTATTAGAATCATAAAGCAGGATGTCTTCAAACTTTTCTTCAACCAGGGCAGCAATCTCTTCCGGAGTCTTCTCGGCTTTCAGAATAGCTTCATTCTTCTTTTTTGGATTGGATTCTTTGCTGGTTGGCAGGGTGAGTTCTTTCTTCACTTGCTCCACTAGCTCGGCAACATCTGCAAAAATTTCAAAACATGGGATTAACTTACCCATGAACATGATCGGCTCGGGCTTTCCTTGGAGTGGTCCCATATCTAGAGCTTTGACAAAAATCTCTTCAAGTGGTGGGAAGCTCATCTTCTCACTCATGTTTGGCTGGACATCATTGTCTTCATCATATCCCAACCCCTTCTTGGAAGTTTGAGTTCTAAAATCTGGCAACTTTGTCAAACCGGCCTTACCCTTTCCAATACCAGCTCTGGGAAGGTAGTTCATGTTCTTCATCATATTCAAGACTTTGGAGTCCACTACTTCATCATCAGAAATTACAACTACTTGAAAACCATTGAGAGGCCTCTCAATCATTAGAGCATAAACGATCTCATTATCTTCAGCTTCAATGACCACTGTCTCATCTCCGTTGGGGAACTTGATCTTTTGATGAAGGGTAGAAGGAACTCCACCAAGAGGATGGAACCATGGTTGCCCCAAGAGCAAGGCGAAGGTAACCGGTATGTCTAAAATAACAAACTCAACAATAGATTCAATTGGACCAACCTTGACAACCACTTTGAAAGTCCCTTCGGCATGCCTCTTAGTGTTGTCATAAGCACGAATTGTTACCTCGGTCGGGTTTAGATCTCTTGTTGACATAGCTGGTCTCTCCCCTCCTCCGGTAAGTCCGCATCCGAAAAAGAAACTGCTCCCATATTAACTTCACTCTTTTCTTGAACCTCTTCACATTTCATTACTTCCCCAATTTTTATGAAGTTGATCAACTTCTCCGGTGTTGTGGAGGTAGAAATCGGCATGCTAGCTAAGGTTTTGGCCATAGTTTCTCGGTGCTTTTTAGAAGTAGCTAATAAGTCCCAAATGCTAACACTTGCTTGGGTTCTTTTCAATTGCTTGAGCACAGCATCATCTTCTTCTACTTCAACTTCCTTTCCTTTATTAGTTTCTACCTCCTTAGGTGGTGGCTTTGCATAAGGCTTACAAAATCTATTGTTCATTACTTCATCTTCTTTGGGCTCGGACCAAGTCCACTCCTCCTTCTTGGATACAATATCATCATCACTATCACTTGAATCTCAAAACCCATTGACAACACAAATTATTACCTCTTTATTCACCATAGCTTGTTTAATTTCACCAAATACCTCTTCTTCTTTGGTTGCTTCTCTACCCACATCTTGAAAAGAAGACATGACAAAATCCTCATGCAAACCTCCTCTAATCATGAAGGTTGCTGGTGGTGGTACCCTATTGAATTTTGGTAATGGGTTGTCTTTGGTGTTTGGCTTATTGGGCTCGGGTAGCTTCCCATTATCAATTAGATTTTGGATCTCATGTCTCAACCTCACACATTTATCCGTGTCATGCCCTTGCATTTGGTGAAATTGACAAAATGCTTTAGTGTCAAAATTAGTTGGGAGAGGGTTAGGCAAAGGATGAGGATTTAAGGGTTGTAGTAATCCCTTTCTTTGAAGTTTATTGAGAACCCAAGACATCGGCTTCCCTAATTCCGAAAATTGTCTCCTTGTTCCTTGATTAGTAACATTAACTCCGACTGCCTTTTGCATGATTTGGCTACCAGATTGATAGCTCCCTTTCTCGTTCCTTTTTATTGCAAAATGGTTCTTCTCCCTTTCCCATTCTTTAATTTGCAAACCAGCTTGGAGAAGGTCTTTGAAATCACGGATGAGTGTATGAGACATCCTCTCATGAAGACTAGGAAGTACCCCTCTCACAATCATCCTTATTTGATCGGATTCATCGGGCCTCTTCTTGAGCAAAGCAGCCTTGTTTCTCCATCTCTTCACATAATCCACAAAGTTCTCATTCGACCTTTGCCTAATGGACTTCACTTCCATTAAGGTAACTTCCAACTCGACATTATACCCATATAGCTAGATGAAGGCCTTGCATAGCAAATCCCAATTCTTTTACATTCCATCATCTAAGGTATTGAACAAATTTTGGACAACAGGGTCCAATGAGAGCATGAAGTACCTTAGAGTTTGAGCCTTAGTAGCTCGGGCAGACTGCATAGCAGTGATATACTACTTCACATGGAGATGAGGATTTCTAGTACCATTGTATCTAGCAAAGGAAGGCATCTTGAACTTATAAGGGACCTCCTCATCTTGTTCAAATAGTTTGTCGATCTAGAACATCTCTTCGGTTTTTAGTTTCTTCTCAAATTTCTTTTCTAAATCAGCAATCATCTTTTCAATATCAGAAGTTTCGGTCTTCTCCATAGTTAATCTTTCAACAATCTTTGGTTCCTTTTTCTTCTCTTGAGCATCTTGGTAGTATTGAGCCCAATCATCATCATCATCAATGATCACCTTTTCATCATAAAAAACCACTTCACCAACTTTAGTCTTCCCTTTGTCCTTTGGCTTCTTAGTGCTAGCAGATGCCTCGACATGATTCTCCAAGATTGCAGTCAATTGGTTCTTCATGGTCTCAGCTAGGGCCTCTTTTATTTCTTCCATTTTGGCATTGAGAGCTTCATCCACCATTCTTTGAATTTGTTCAGGCTTCATTGTTTTTGGTGAGCAAGTGATTGAGTCATTGCTAGATACTTCATCTCCGGCGTAGGTCAGATTGTCGTAAGCTTTTGAACTTTCATAATCCAGGGCTGTGAGCCAGAGAGAATCAATGATATCAGATGCAAATGTATGCATGTATGCACAAACAATAGACAAACAAGGATGAATAGGACGTTCCTTCCAACCTTATAACATCCACACACGAATGGCGAGTCTCTTTTCCTAGGTATATGATTAATAAAATATCAACATGGGGTATCTTATTTTCTAATAATTCCCTCGAACGTTTCAACCAATAGTTATATTTCAAAAATGGAAATCCATCCATGATAATTCCCATTAATTAGGTTTTAATCCATCCAACCAACTAAAGTAGCTTTTATGCTATATTGGATTAAAACTAAATTAAGAGGTTTATCATAGATAGATTTCTCACTTGAAAAAGGTAACTAATGATTCATGCCAAAAACAAGCCCATGATTAATTATTCTTAGTATAAACTAGGCTCACAATTGATTTTTGGTATTTCTTAATTGACCTAAATATTTTTGCAAGCTCTTTGTAAGAAAATGTTGGGTGAAAATAGTTTTGTTTCTAAGCCCATTGTAAAAGATTTTTTAAAAAATGGATTTTAGGCTTAGTATTTGGGCCATGAGCAAAAACAATTTTTGATTTATTTTTAGAAAAGTTTTACGTCCAAAGACCATCTTGAAAAATTTTGAAAATAGCTTTGGTCTTTTGGATTTTAAAGAAAATGTTTATTTTGAGCCCACAAGGTATTTAGGTCATATTAGAAAAAAAACAAACCAAATAAGCCATGATTTAAGCCAAGACAAATTAACCATAGTCAAACAACATGCATTTGGGGTAAACACCTAAGGAAAGTAACTAGGCCAATTACATGAGCTTTAGTCTTTGGGTAAAAAAGCTTAGGTTCCTATAGCAAGTATATACCAAATGGTACGAGGCTATGAGTGGTTATGCCATGCTCAATCTCCATACCTTGAGTAAAAGTATGGTATCCCTTACATAACACAACACGGGTAACACAGGCATCCTAACTCACGCACACGATGCAAACTAATATGATGCAATGGATAATATCATTATAAGAAAGAATAGAATAATATAAAGACCAACGGAATCAACTTCTCTTATCCCTAGTGGAGTCACCACTGTGAGCGGGGATTTTTGCCCCCACTCCCAGTGGAATGGTTCTTGCGACTTCGGCACTGTTTAGGCTTGGGGCCTTAGAGAACATGAACCTAAGTCCGAAGAAAATGGAGTGGACACCCGGACGGGCCGGGAAAAAAGAAAGGGGTGGATGACTCGATTTCTAAGGAATCCCCAACCCCCTAATGGGTTCGGAAAGTTGGGTACGTGTGGGAAAGGTGAGAAACGACCCAGCACCCCCCACAATGCCCGGTTCATTGGAACCAGCCTCCTTTATAGGTCTTAATATTATAAAATTCTTAAGTATAATAATATTATCCATATTACACACAATAATTAAAATAAAGCATCGATATATTGAAAATCAAAACAATGTCTAAGCAAAACAAATTAAATGGACACCCACCCAAAGATGGAAACATGTCCTTACATCCCATGCCTAAATAGGACACCCACCGAAAGTAGAAACATGTCCTTTACATTGGTTCTAAAATAGAAAAGTAATTCAAATTACATGATGTTTAACTAATGAGGTACCCACCAAGTGGAAACATACCTCTTAGAACAATTGGAAATCTAAATAAATTAATAAAAGTAAATAATCATTCATCATAAATAAATCATTCATCAAAGGTATTAAACATCAATAGAAAGTAAACATCCATCCATGATAAATTAAATGAACCAAGCATTGAACTTAAATAAATTAAAGCATATAAAATAAATCAAAGCATAATCAAATATAGAATTGAATAAGGCAAATAAACATCTAAATTATAACTACTATTTCCATTTAGGGTTCTTTATTTCATGTGTTTAGGGTTTTGGAATTTATGGAATTTGGCTACTGTGAGTTTTTTTAAGGAATTAAAATAGATTAAGGTTTTATGTTTTAAAAGGTTGATGAAGTTCTTTGATTAACCAAATTAGTGTTTGAATGGTGAAATCATGAAACTAGGGTTTGAACACTTTAAAATACTTTTGATTTGTGGTTTACGGTTACTCATATGGTTTCAAGCTTACTGTGTAAAATTAAACATTTGTGTTTTTATGGTTTTTAAAGTTTTAAAGGATTTAGGGTTTAGGAAAAAAAATTAAGGTTTAAGGTTTTAAGGGGTTAGGGTTTACTATTTTGAGTTTTGGAATTAAATGAGGGTTTTAGGATTTTCGAATTTAGGGTTTCGAGTAATGAATTTTATTTTAGGATTTGGAAAGACAATTGACAATTTCATGAAGTTTTAAGAATTTAAACAAAATGATTTAAAGTTTATAAGAGCAAAAAAGATATTTTTAAGGCTTTTGGAAGGAAACAAAACACAATTTAAAGTTTTGATAATTTGGAAAGCAAATCTTAGCAGTTGAAAGACTGGTGTCAAGCTAGCTTTGAGCAGTTGAAAGAGATGTTGACTCAAGCTCCTGTTCTTACTTTGCCGGTGGAAGATAAACTATATGTGATTTACAGTGATGCTTCACATAATGGTTTAGGTTGTGTTTTAATGCAAGAGGGTAGAGTCATAGCTTATGCTTCTCGGCAGTTGAAACCGCATGAGCTTAATTACCCGACGCAAGATTTGGAGTTGGTAGCCATAGTTTTTGCTTTGAAGATTTGGCGACACTACTTGTATGGAGAGAATTGTTTCATTTATACAGATCATAAGAGTTTGAAATTTTTGGGGGTTCAGAGAGAGCTGAATCTTGGGCAGAGACGGTGGTTGGAATTGATTAAAGACTACAATTGCTTGATTGATTATCATCCTGGTAAGGTAAATGTTGTTGCTGATGCCTTAAGTCGGAAGTCTTTGGCAAGTTTGACTACTTATTCACTCTCGTTGCTTGTTGAGTTGAGAGCGTTGCATGCTAGTTTTGAATCATGTGATGATGGTGCTTTATTGGCTCAGCTGCAATTGAGGCCGGTGTTATTGGATCAAATTAGAGAGGCTCAGGTGGCAGATGAAAGAATTCAGAAAGTTGTTTCAGATTGCCAAAAAGGAGAGAGTAGAGATTTTCATGTGAGAAGTGATGGCAGCCTTTGGTACAAAGATAGATTGTGTGTTCCTGGTGATGCAAGATTGAGAAAGATAATTTTAGAGGAAGCACATCAATTGATTTTTGCTATGCACCCTGGGAATACCAAGATGTATCATAATTTGAAGCAACATTATTGGTGGTCAGGTATGAAGAGGGACATAGCGGAGTTTTTATCCAAGTGTCTCACTTGTCAGAGAGTAAAGGACGAGCACCAAGTTCCATCGGGGTTGCTCCACCCTTTAACAGTACCAGAATGGAAATGGGAGCGTGTAACGATGGATTTTGTGACTGGTTTGCCATTGACTCAGAGGAAGCATGATGCCATTTGGGTGATTGTTGATCGGTTGATGAAGACAGCTCATTTTCTTCCAGTTCAGATGGACTATTCTCTTGAGAAGTTAGCTGAGCAATATATCAGTGAGATAGTGAAGTTGCATGGAGTCCCAATTTCTTTGGTATCTGATCGAGATCCCCGGTTCACTTCAAGGTTTTGGAAAATTTTGCATGTTGCTTTGGGTTCTCGGTTGCATTTTAGCACTACTTTCCATCCTCAGACAGATGGGCAGTCAGAGAGAGTGATACAGATTTTAGAGGATATATTGAGGAGCTGTGTCATTAATTTCTCTGAAAGTTGGGATAGATTTTTGCCATTTATGAAATTTGCTTATAACAACAGTCATCAGTCCAGTATTAGAATGGCACCTTATGAGGCATTGTATGGTAGAAGATGCACGACGCCTCTATGTTGGGATGAAGTTGGAGAAGGTAAGTTGGTTGGTCTTGATTTGATTAAAGAAACGGAAGAGAAAATGAAGATAATTTGGGATCGTTTGAAAGCAGCTTCAGATCGGCAGAAATCTTATTTGGATTTGAAGAGGAGAGACATCGAGTTCAATTTTGGAGATAAAATATTTCTGAAAGTGTCTCCTTGGAAGAAGATTTTGAGATTTGGCCATAAAGGAAAGTTGAGTCCACGTTTCATTGGACCTTATAAGGTACTAGAAAGAGTTGAACCATTTGCTTATCGACTTGCTTTGCATCTTGAATTGGATAGAATTTGCAATGTCTTCCATGTCTCTATGCTAAGGAGATATAGATCAGACCCATCTCATATCTTGTCAGTAGAATCTATTGAGGTGAGTCCAAATCTGAATTTTGAAGAAGAACCAGTGGCTATTTTGGCACATGAAGTGAAAGAGTTAAGAAATAAGAAAGTGCCACTTGTGAAGGTTCTTTGGAAGAATCATGCTAAGGAAGAGGCAACTTGGGAAAGTGAGCAAGTGATGCGAGACCAGTATCTCCAATTGTTTCAGACTTGAAATCAGGTAATTTTGAGGACGAAATTTATTTGAAGAGGGGGAGAATTGTAATATCCCAAACTATACCCTAAAATTTTTTGAATGCTTATTATTGTATTTGGATTAAAAGTTATAAGTATATTTATGAGTAAGTGGAAAGGGAGAATAAGAGAAGGAGTTGTATTGTATATATAGAGATATATACAACATATACAAGTCAACTAAGTAGTTGGTCAAAAGAGATATTTAATTATATTTGAATTAATTGAAATTGAAGTATTAAGTGGATGAGGATATTTATGATTATTTTATTATTAAAATTGCTTGGTGGAGATTAATTGGAAATTTGTGCGGTTTAAGAAGTGAGAGTTGTTTGACTTTTCTATTATCTTCTTCCTCTTTCTTGTGCTTAGCCGGCCATCACCATTGACAAGAGGGAAAGAGAGATTTTGTTCTTCCTAACTCAAGATTGAAGGGTGTTTCAATTGATCAAGTTGGAATTCTAAGGGTTTTCATCACTTTTGGTAAGTTTCCATCTTGATTCTTTGGTTTTCTTTTGAGTTTGTGTTTTGAGCTTGGTGTATGGTTGTTGATGATATGTGTTTGAGATTGTGTTGTCTATTTGGCTTTGATTTTGGGATTGGTTTGGAGGTAAGGTTAAGTTTGGTGATGGAAAGTAAGTGTTGAGGATTGTGTATGTGTTGAATTATGAAGATGGTTGTGATTGTGTTTGATACTTGTTTTGAGTTATTTTGGTGTTTATGCAAGTTTAGTATGGTTTATTGATGGTTTTGGGTAAGATTGGTTAGAGTGGAAAAGGGTTGAGTATGATGTTTGATGGATGTAGTATTGTTGGTGTCGGAATCAGGATTTTTTGGCTTGACACGCCCAGGAACACGGACAAGCCTTTGTGAGTGTCGATGGTTCTGTTTTCTAGATGGGTAACACGACCAGTGACATGCCCATGTCACTGAGAGTGTCACAGCTTCTGTGTTGGAGTAGTATTGACACGAACAGTGACACGCCCATGTCACTGAGTGTGTCATAGCTACTGTGTTGTTGGTGGATTGACACGGCCAGTGACACGCCTATGTCACTGAGCGTGTCAAAGCTTCTGTGTTGTGGGTTTAGGGCATGATTAGGGATACACCAGTATTGTTGAGTGTGTCATGTGTAGTGTTTTCTCTAGTTGATTCTTGTTCTTATTTCCTTATGTGTATCACAAATGAGTGTGTATAATCACCTTTGGATTAGGTTTTGAAGAGTTTGAGTTGGCCTAATCCAAGTGTTGAAGGATTCTTAGAAGAGGAGGTTGTTAGATTGGTGTGAGTTGCTCTTGAGGTAAGTACAAACCTTACATGGTTGCATACATTTACATGACTTTGGGACTTAACACATTTGGTTATAAATGTGTTAAGTAATCTATTACATTATTGATACATTTGATTAATGCTATGATTTGCATAATGTGAAAGATATAATGATCATTCAAAATGTATGTACAATGCAATTGGTTATGTATACCCTAATGATGAGATGTGAAGCCATTGTTGTTGGCTATAATTATGCAAATGAAATAAATTGGCCATGGTTGCCTAGATGATTATGAGAAAATGAGAATGGAAATGATAATGAAATAATAAAAGAATTGTGTGCCTAATGTGTTATTCAATTTTTAGAGTTTTATTGTTGGTGGCATGCCTAAAAGTAACACTCCCTTGAAGCTGGGTTGGGCTTGGTCCTTAAAGCCAAGTTGGGTTGATGCTGAGCTCCCCTTGAAGCTTGGTTGGGCCTAGTCCTCGAAGCCTAGTTGGGATGTTTACATATGAGATATTTCTCATTGTGATAATGAATCGCCTACGGGCTTGATAAATGTGATTATTGGACCAAAACATTAACTCTGAAAGTTGAATGACATATTAGTTTCTTTTGGGCCCATGTTTGTCTTTGCTTTAATGTGAACTATGAATGATGAAACAAATGAATAACATGATGAGATTTAATGTTATGAAAAATGGCATTGGTGAATATTGTTTCTAATGCTTGAAAGTGTGACATTGGCATTACATTTAAAGTATATTGTCATCATGGTTAGTACCACTAAGCCATTGGCTTAGCGCGATTGTGGTTCATTGCACAGGTGACAGGGTAGAACTAGAAAGTTCAGCTAGACCAAGTCGAGTCTAGGCCTGTGATTCCTTGTGAAGAGTTGATTGTTGGACTTCAAGATCAGAAACAAACTGCCAAGCATGTATAAACTCTATGTTTTTGTAAATATGAATTTTGATGTATACACATGTATATTCCGCTATATTTTTCCGCTGCTTAACAAGCAAATGTTTTATTATATATTATGTCCTATAATATCACTTAAATGTTTTAAGTCTTTCTTATATTGTTAAATTGAAATATTGGTTTGTTTCAAATAGACCGTGACATTCTTGTATCTGGTATACGTGTATTACATATCGAGAGTATATGTAGTGTACGTATATGGGGTTTGGGGGTGTTGCATATCAAGAGTTTGTACATACCTTAGAAAGCAACCAAAAATCAAGCTCAAAACAACTCCAACCTTCTCTTCCAAGTTGACCTTCAACACTAGGGTTTGGCAAACTGCTATCTCTCAATACCTATACCAAATGTGATCATAAATAATCATTTAATATCATATTTAAAGGCATTTCAAGCATCAAACCTTAATCATACACCACATTAATCAAAACTCCAAAATATAGCATAACCTTTCTTTAACTTTAAAAAACCATATTAAACCATTCAAATTGGTGTTTAAGTTTATTAATATCATTAAAAATATATTTTAACATGCTTAAACTAATTTCATTAGTTAAACACATGCTTATGTCCAAAACCCCAAAATGACATAACCTTCCCCATTGAAGGTTTTCCATTCTAACTCAATCCAATTATCAATCTAAGCTTATATTCATCACTTATATCATTAAACAACATGCTTTAAACATTAAAACCAATCAATTCACCATCTTTGAAAATTCACTTTTCTAAAACCCTAAATCAACACTATTTCATCCAAACTCTATCCAAACACAACTAAATCCATCATATATAATATTTTAATATATTTTTAATTAATTATTTATTTATTTAATAAAAATCTAAATTACTTCTTCCATGAAAAAAATAAATTATTTTTAAATTATTTTTATAAATTTTAATTTCCAAAGTTTAATTATAAAAATGCCACTTGACTTTGACTTTTCTTTTAAAAGAGTTTACTTTTTTGTTGACTTATATATATTATGTATATTTCACATATACATCCCACTTTTCACTTAAAATCAATTTTCCATTTAAATCATTTACTTAATTTATCAAAATTAATTTTAATTAATTTTATTTAATTTTCAAAAATTTCGGATGTTACATCCTCACCGATGGATACATGGGGATGCCTAAAGGATGAATGGAAATGCCATCTTCAATGTCACACCGACAGTGAAGATGGAGAAACCTTCATGCACCCATTATCCTGTTTCTTTTCTTCATTGATTTTGATGTTTTGTTCAATAGTTCTTAAATCTCATTCGAATTGTATATAGCGAAGTTCCTAATTTATGTTCATGTTATATTCAAACCATATGACTAGTTAGTGATTATTCTAGCACTTTATTACATTTTCTAGTCTTTATGCTATCGATTTGTTTGCTTATTTTCGATGTTTCATCTACTTAGCATATCAAAACTTAAATAAAATATAGAAAAGTATAAAGGCAGATGAAGCAATAAAAAAAGTAGGATAGAAATACAAAACCTTCATTGTTGGTTCCTTCAGTCTTCTAAGTATCCAAAGAGAACAGGAAGGTCCGTATTAAATCTACCTAATCCTTGGGTGTAGCCTCTACCTAGTAGAGGAGTCAACAACCAAGAGGGTAAACTATTGTGTGAGAGGTTTGTTGCTTCTTATGTTTCTAGGGTTCTCTTTGTTTTCTAGTAGAGTAAAGAATCTTTTTAAGGATAGGTAAGAGCTTCCTAAATAACTGTTCTTTTTTTAATGTCACTGTCGTTGTTATCTCCATATGTTCCTCCTTTTTTCAATCATTCTCCTCTTTTTCTTGAGATAGGAACCATTGATTTTTCTAGGGAAGAGCCACAACATGGTGTTATTACCACTTTCACACGTTCTAGCTTCTTCCAGTAGATAGCAATGTCGTTGTGCTGATAAGCTCGATAGTCCAAGCATTGCTTCATGATTATTGGCATGCAGCCTCATCTTCTTTTAAGTGATCAACATGCACACAATTCCCATGCAAGGAATTCAACATGCACGTGATTCCCATGCATGGAATTCAGCGTGCACGCCATGGCTGCCATTTAAGGCGTTGCAGGCCACTAGTTAGGCGTTCCCATGCCTTTATTTTGGGCTTAGTCCCTTGGGCCTAGTTGTGGAGGTCTTACTTTCCTTATAGGCTCTGTTGCCCTGGGTTGGGGGAAGATGCATGTATCTACAACAAGCCAAATATAATAGCATGCATCTACTATAAAATTAAAATTTAATGTCAATAAGATTGCATCTAATTCATTTAAAAAAAATAAAATTGAAATTATAATTTTTCAATATGTACACAATTTTTAATTGAATTTTCCTTTAATTGAATTTTACTTGGAAAATTCATTAAAAATTGCATTTAATCAATTAAATAAATCAAAATTTAAAAATTTCAATAAAAATTGATACTCTAATACTAATATGAAAATTTTACTCTAATACCAATGTTAAAATATGGAGAATTAATTAAAACTCGAATTGAATAATACCTCTTGATGATTTGTAATACCACGCCCTGGACACGTGGAATTTATTAAATGATAAATAAATAATTAATAAATTAAGAGGTATAGATAAAGTACACTTTCATAATAAACACAAAAAAATTAGTAAATAATAAAGAAATAAATCCTAGGAATTACACTAGGTAGAATAATTAGATTTTAATATATATTATGTTGATATAAGAGTAATATTTATACACAAAATAACTTAGTATAATTCGGCCAAAGTAAGAACAAAGTATAAGTATACATATAAATGGACTTAGGAATGGGAAGAAAGCCTATATGCATGACTTTGCATGGAAAAGTTAATAAAATAATAAAACCAAGCTTTCTTCATGAAACTTTGATGGAATTTTATTAACAATTCCACAGCTTTATGGGTGCAGGTCCTAAAATCCAAATATAAGTTTAATCCTTACATGTCTGATGGAATATGTGCTCCTCGTAACTGTTCTGCCATCTGAAGAAATATATGTGCAGTTTGGGAAGATGTTAGACAGAATATTGGTTGGTCTCTTGGTAATGGTTCTTCTGTCCGATCTTTCTAGGGGTTCGATCTCTTTGTGAGGCTGCATCTGAGCATGTTGATGATTCAGATTTGAACTTGCCCATATCTAATTTTATTCTTGGCGATGGTTCTTGGGATTGACGGAGATTTGCCACAAAACTTCCTCCAACAGTTCTACTGCAAATTTCATCAATCCTGCCTCCTCCTCCTCGATTTGAGGATGATGTTATGATATGGAATGCTACCCCTTCAGGTAAGTTCTCCTTGGCATCTGCTTATTTGGCCCTGAGTGGTTTTGATGAGGTTGATAGAGATTCTCTATGGATTAAGGTTTGGAAATGGCCTGGGCCACAGCAAATAAGGATGTTTATTTGGCTTCTGCTTCATGATCGTTTGCTCACTAATTAGGAGCAAAAATGCAGACATTTGTCATCTGATGCTATTTGTGAAATTTGTGGTTGTTATGATGAAACGACGTTGCATGTGCTCAAGGACTATGAATGGGCTGCTCAGGTATGGAGACCGTTGGTACCTAAAGCCCGCAACAATACACATAATAGAGGGTCTCAACCCCTCCTCAAATCTCCTGCACCGATCTATATAATCTGAAATAATCCCACCGGCATAATGACTCAACCGGATATACTCAATCTCATACTCTGTCACTGTCCGGTTATCTTGTCTCAAACACAGAAATTCCATCTTCTTGGCATCTTTATACTCCCTCGAAATATATTTCTGCTCAAACTCTCGCAGAAAATCACCATAAGACAAGGTCGATAGATCATCCATAGCACGTGGAACCGTCTTCCACCAATCATAAGCATCTCTCTGCAGAAGGGATATAACAAAATCAAATTTCTCTTCAGAAGTAGCTTGCAACTAAATGAATACCCTCTAAACTCTATCCAACCACTGTTCAGCTACTGCAGGATCGGTGGTACCAAGGAAATCTTCAGCCCCAAACTTTCTCAATTTATCATACTGTCTCACCGGTACTTATGGTTGTGGTTACAGTGGCGGCTGCTGCACTGGAGCTTGCCTTAACAACTCTACCATATGCAGTAACCAAACCGGTAGAATCTCATCAGCAGCTGGTCTCTCTGGCACAGGAACAAGTGCCTCTCCAGCTCTCTCAACCCTAGTTTCATCTCTACCCTCTTCAGGAGCTACACTTTCAGCACTACCTTCTATAGACTAATGTGACCGAGATGCCATCACTACCTATATCTGCAAACACAGCAGAATATACCTCATCAAAGATCAGAAACTGCCAATGCCAATGCATGTATCTTATTTAAAAATCATATTTTAAAATCAAAATTTTCTTTTCTTATAATTTGTCTAGGTTGAGAACCTCAATCCTAGGCTCTGATATCAAAACAATTGTAACACCCCTATACCCCATATACGTACAACACATATACTCTCAATATGTAATACACGTATACTGGATACAAGGATGTCATAGTCTATTTGAAACAAACCAATATTTATATTTAACAATATGAGAAAACTTAAAACATTTAAGTTATATTATAAAACATAATAGATAAAACATTTGCTTATTAAGCAGCTAAAAAATGTAGTGGAATATACATATGTGTACATCAAAATTAATATTTACAAAAATATAGAGTTATACATGCTTGGCAGTTCGTCTTTAATCATGAAGTCCAATAATCAACACTTCACAAGGGATCACAAGCCTAGACTCGACTCGGTCTAGCTGAACTTTCAGGCTCAACCGGATCTACCCTGTCACCTGCGGGATGAACCACAATCGCGCTAAGCCAACGGCTTAGTGGTACTAACCATGATGACAATATGCTTTAAATGTAATGTCAATGTCACACTTTCAAGCATTAGAAACAATATTCAAGAATGCCATTTTTCATAACATTAAATCTCATCATGTTATTCATTTGTTTCACCATTCATAGTTCACATTAAAGCAAAGACAAACATGGGCCCAAAAGAAACTAATATGTCATTCAAATTCCAGAGTTACTGTTTTGGTCCAATAATCACATTTATCAAGCCCGTAGGCGAATCATTATCACAATGAGAAACATCTCATATGTAACATCCCAACTAGGCTTCAAGGACTAGGCCCAACCAAGCTTCAAGGGGAGCATAGCATCAACCCAACTTGGCTTTAAGGATCAAGCCCAACCCAGCTTCAAGGGAGTGTTACTTTTAGGTATGCCACCAATAACAAAACTCTAAAAATTGAATAACATACTAGGCACACAATTCTTTCATAATTTCATTATCAAATCCATTCTCATTTTCTCATGCTCATATAGGCACAATGCCCCAAATATTTCATTTATATCATTATATCCAACATCAATGGCTTCACATTTCATTATTTGAGTGCACATCACAACTTACATTGTTCATATATTTCAAATCCTCAACATATAATTCACATAATGCATATAATACAAATCATTGCACCATTTTCATATATCAACAATATAATAGGTAACCTAACACATTGTTTCCAACCAAATGTGTTAAGTCCCAAAATTGTGTTAAGTCCCAATCATGTAATCATGTAAATGTATGCAATCATGTAAGGTTTGTACTTACCTCTAAGAGCAACTCACACCAATTCCAAACTCCTCTTCCAAGAATCCTTCAACACTTTAATTAGGGCAACTCAAACTCTTCAAAACCTAATCCAAAGGTGATTATACATACTCACTTAGTGATACATATAAGAAAATAAGAACAATAACCAACTAGGGCAAACTCTACACATGACACGCTCAACAACACGGGCATGCCCCTAATCATGCCCTAAATCCACAACACATAAGCTTTGATACTCTCAGTGACATAGGTGTATCACTGGCCGTGTCAATCCTCCCTCAACACAGAAGCTATGACACGCTCAATGACATGGGCGTGTCACTGGCCGTATCAATCCACCGACATCACAGTAGCTATGACACGCTTAGTGACATGGGTGTGTCACTAGACGTGTCAATACTGCTCCAACACAAAAGCTGTGACATGCTCAGTGACATGGGCGTGTCACTGCTCGTGTCACCCATCCAGAAAATAGAACCATCGACATGCCCAAAGACTTGGCCGTGCATATGGACTTGTCAGGCCAAAAATTCTGATTCCGACACCAACAACACCACATCCAACAAACATCTTACTTAACCCTTTTCCACTCCAAACAAACTTACCCACAAACCATCAATAAACCATAATAAACTTGCATAAACACCAAAACAACTCAATGCATACATCAAACACAAATCACAATCATAATCACAACTCAACACGTACACAATCCACAACTCTTACTTTCCATCACCAAACTTAACCTTTCCTTCAAAGCAACCCTAAAATCAAAGCCAATAAGACCAAACACTCTCAAACACACCACAATCAAACATACACACAAATACACCAACCATTCAATAACCTCAATACACAAACTCAAAAGAAAACCAAGGAAAAATTTTGGAAACTTACCAAAAGTGATGAAAACACTTCAAACTCCAACTTGATCTCTTGAAACACCTTTAAATCTTGAGTTAGGAAGCAACAAAAATCCCTTTCCTTCTTGTTAATGGTGGTGGCCGGCTAAGCATAAGAAGAAAGAAGAAGATGGTAGGAAAGTCAACACAAGCCACCTCTCTTAACCACTTAAATTCTCTTTTAATATCCACAAAGCAATTAAATATTATAATAATTAACCAAAATATCATCTTCCACTTATTTAATTTTCATTTTAAATAATCAATAAATCTCATTTGACCATCTCATTAGTTGACTTATATATGTTGTATATATCTCTATATATACAGCATATACACACTTCTCTTTCCTCTTAATCCTTTATACACACTTTAAAATCATTTAATCCAATTTCAACAATAATCATTTTCAAAATTTTAGGGTATAGTTTGGGATATTACACTGTCAAATATCTTTGCATTGACTTTGAAGAGGTGTATTTTTCTTATATTTTTAGGGAAGCCAACTTTTCTGCTGATTTTTTGGCAAGCCATGCTAAAGATTTTCCCATAGGGACTATTGTCCTTGATCATATTCCGTCTAGCTTATCTTTGTGGCTGCAGCATGACTGTAGTGGAGTGGCTTACACCCGCTGATTGGCTTTGTTTGTGAGCTTTGCTCACCGTTATGTTCCAAAAAAAAGGGTAAATAAATAGAATCTATTTTATAAAGAGAATGGGACAAAACTAAAGGATATGCTAACCAACAAAATCCAAGTCCACGTGAAGTAAATAGATTTTTTTGAACCAACTAAACTAACAAGTGACTAGGAATAAAATATACAAATCTTAAGATGCATGGCTCGGATTAGGAGGAAAGAAAGATCGAAAAGGAAAACAATATATTCATACATATATATATATATATTTACACACACACTAAGTCAAGCAAGACAAGACTACAGAGCATTGGTAAATAAAATATAGTTTTGCATGAATTGAGGTGGCCTCAATGGCGAGGCTACATACAGTGGAAGGGGGGCAGCTGCCCCCCTTCTTTTTTTAAAATTTTTTTTATATACATATATATATATTATTAAAAATTTTAAAATACTTAATTGTCCCTCTTTAAATTTATAGTATTTTTAATATATATATGATATTTTTATTTTGCCCCCCTTCACTGAAAATTTTAGCTTCGCCCCTGGGTGGCCTGAGATAGTAAATAATGAAAGTAAAATCAAATTCAAAATCTTTATTAGCCACAAAATACAAACATCACGGAAATTATCTTCCCATAACTCCCTTTTAATCACTTCAACTCTTAAGTGTGTAAGGAAGAAATTGACACCTTTCTTATGCATGCAAGAGAGAGAAGAAAGAAGCCATAATTAAGATTTTTTTACTCCATTTTATAAACACATTAAGTTGATAAAAAAAATAATTACGATCAGCCATCCAAAAATAGACAAAAAAAAAAAAGAGCAAAGAGAGAAAGAAAAACAAGAATGAAAAGAGAAAAGTTGGGAGAAAAGCCAAGAAAAGGAGCTAGAATCTTGGAGTCAAGAGAGCTGTGTGTCTTGGGCATTTTTCCAATGTTTGTTTTGCAGGAACATCATTTTGGCAGTAGTGGCCCTATGGTACCGGTGTCCAAGTTAGATGGGAAGTGTGTGGTTAGAAGAATGAAAAATAAAAAAAAAAAAAATTAGTGGGTTGTTATCTTAAGTCAATTGTATTTTATAGGAAATAATATTAAAACATTCTATCTATAATATATAGAGATAGATCGAGGGAATATATGGATTCTACGATATACTAAACGACCTTAAGTTGACCTGAATGGTAAGATCATTGTGCCTCTAGAAGCGGAGGTGACATGATTCTATAATGATTTTATATGAATTCTTCACTAAGTTAAATGCAATTCGCCAAATTTGAAATGCACTATCTTTTTACAATCTATTTATTGTAGAATGTTGTATCTTTAACAATTTAACTGTTGAAATTTCTGAAAGTGTTCTCTCTTTTTTTTCACATTTTAACTTTTTTTTTTTCTAGATATTGATATAAAATATTAAGTCATTTTATATAATTGTTGCATTGTTTGATATGATTGCAGCTCTTTCAATAATTACAAGCAATTAATAGATTTGGATCAACCCAATATGAATCATCCAATTCATAAGGGATGAATGTTTAAATATGAATATAAGTATTGATAGATGGGAAATGTTAAAAAGTTCCTCAGCCATAGTACGAGTTATGAAATGGGAACAATGCTCCCTGACTAGATGCTAATGATGCTTAAATCTTTATTATTAGGCAGTGTTTATTACTTGGATCAGAATGCTTAATTAACTAGTTTTATGCATAGCTATTATTTGGTTTAGAATGCTTAGTTAGGTTGCTTTATCTACAATTTAAGGCTACAACTCTTGTTAATTTTTTCACTCCTTTCTTTTCCAAATTACTTTGAATATATAAAATATTATACTTAAGAAATTGAATGTTCATAGTCCATTTGATTTTCTATGTGATTGTTTGTGATATTTTGATTTTCAAAATGACTAGAAATGTTGGACTTCCTTACCAGTAAGAATTTATATTCAAATCTCAATTTCTTTTTCAGATTTTTTTATAGGAGGATTCGAAATCCCCCACATATGCACTTGATGGAGAATGAAATAGTAAATATAAGTTGAATTACATCCCTTTCTTAATGACTGATGAGACACAACAATCTAAAGAACATGCTACTGAAACTGATACCAGTATTTTGAGTGAGTTTAATTAACCACATGCAACTGATATTGATACTAGTTTTTGCCTAAAAATCATGCTTTATAGGAGCGGCTGGTTTCCCTGTTAACACAGAAGGCTCTTGGTGCATTCTGGTTTGGCAACGCCCTATTCCTTCTCTTACTGGAAGCTACTTTGGAACAGTCCTCCATCGCTAATACTGATAATGGGCTCATTTAAGCTTGTAAAGGGCGTGCAATCTCAGTAAACGCAGCCGTGGTTGATCAGACTTTTTACACAAACCCGGTGGCACCAAACATGAGAATGCTAAACATTTGTCGATTGTATGAAATGAAAATTTCATTGATACATCTGGTCCCACAAATTAAACTAACCTATAATAAATAATAAATAATAAATATTTATTCATCACAGATTAATACACAAATTTTTCCTTTTAACTTACAATTTTCATTTTTATTTATCTCAAATTATAACTCATATTAAATCTTAATTACATTCACAATTTAATATTAATTATAAAAAAATGTAATATCTATTTTTAAAATAAAAATATAATAAAAAATCATAAATTTACATTTTCAATAAAAATAAATATTTTTTTATTGAAAATATATATCAATTCCCAACGAAGACAGTAATTTTTAAACCATTTATACTAATTCAAATGCCAATTAATGACAAGAATAAAGTAAGAATTGATAATGAAACATTTGGCAACAAGTGGATGTCATATTTCAATTTTGGATTTTCAGAACAGATATTTTTCAACAATTTACCAATCAATTTCGAGTGAGGTACAGATTTCAATATGACCTTCCCTTCATATATAAATGCAAGAATTATTCATTTCCTTTGAACCATTTTGTATGAATTAGACATTTTAATTCATTCCAAAAACATGACCGTTCGAATAGAATCTCAATTTATTTCTACACAAACCAAACAAAGAAGGGTCCAAAGCTAAACAGTGAAATCTCAAAAATGCTCTAAAAACTTCATTAAATTTCATGGTTTTATAGAATGACCCTCACAAAGTGCAAATACTAATTTGCATAAAAAGGAGAAGAAACCACTAGCAGATTACATACATATAAATGCGCGTTATAACTAGCGATAAACAATAGTGGGGGAAACAAATGCCAGTGAAAAAAGAGAAATACAAGATGCTCTCCAGAAGATGTGAATGGTCAGATTTATAAAGATACTAACTAGCAGTCTGATGGTTCTCCTAAGCATTTAGGTTTCGAGCAAAATCATTAATGATCATCTCCCAGCGCATTATGCACAAGCACCGAAAGTCACCTAGGTTGGCCAATTAATAAAACAATTGCACATCATTCCTGCCATTAATTTTAATTTAATAATCCAAAACTATATACTAAGAGCTTGTTACTTCTGACTGAAACTGCATTGCTATAAATTGTCAATTACCATCACAAACAACTAGTAGAAGTCTTGAAAAAACAACACAAGAAACCAACAAAACAAAGTGAACAAAAATTCTAGGTTCTGCCCGACACCAGCAAACAACATCCAAAACATACCCATATAATGGCATTTAGAAAAGAGAAGTGCCCTTCCCCTTTTTGTCTCCACCGATCTCAAAATGCTTGCACCTCTGTAGAAAAAACAAGCAACACACAACATTACAAAACAGTTGAGACGTATTTCTCAGGGCAAGAAATCAAACCAAGCAGACAACCTTTTTTTCGGAAATAGATACCTTTATCGGATGCTGAGACACATGCTTGCAGCCTTGACATTGCAACCTCAGAACAATCTTCTTGGTGGTTTTGGCCTGTTCAAAAAATCATAATAAATATTTGACAACTCAAAAGCTCCTTAAAGCCTTTATCATTTTAAAACATTTTAGAGATTTTGTAAGATGAAAATCAACTTTCTATTGTAAGATGTGAATCAACTACATACAAACAATAATAATAAGGTATATTGAACAGTACCTTCTTGTGGAAAACAGGCTTTGTCTGACCACCGTATCCAGATTGTTTGCGATCATATCGCCGCTTCCCCTGTGCAGCAAGACTGTCCTTCCCTTTCTTATATTGTGTAACTTTATGCAAGGTGTGCTTTCGGCACTCCTTACTCTTGCAGTAAGTTTTTTTAGTCTTGGGAACGTTCACCTACAAAACACATTTTTTTCCAAAAAAAAAAAAGGCCATATTCCATAGATATGAAAGTGGTAATAAATACCTAAACACATGACCCGACCCCCTTTTTTTACTATGGAAGAAATGAAATGAACAGGAACAAAAAAAGAAAAGAAAACCAGGACATTACAATTTGGTAAAAATTGATTCAAAATCTCGCAAGAAACGGTATGATCCACTTGAAAGTATTTAATACAAAAGACACTCATATGATCTGACTGACACAAGCAATCACTTGCAAAACTAATTCACTTAATGCAAATTAGTCCCAAATCTAGACAACCAACTTCCCTTTTAAGCTCTCGCACTTGTGCCATTGCTTCACCATGCACCATATAACTTTCTTAACCAAAACCAGCCCATTCAAACCAAGTTGAAAAGGCAAAAAAAAATCCCAAATGTACAACAAAAAAAAACAATATAGATCTAAGAATCGAATTCAAGGGTAGGAAGAAAAACAGATTGGACAAGAAACGAACTCAAACACATGAAGTCACATGATTGAAAGCTAATTTCAGAAAATAACAAAACCCAAAATATTATCGGAGAAAAACGGTATATTAAAACAGAGTGGGAATGGGACATTGGCGGCTTACCATTGTTCTTGAAAAACCCTAGTGACTGCAACGCAAAGAGCAGGAGAGGAAAGGACTTCGTTTAAGAGGGAATAATTTAAGGTTCTACAGTTGCTATGCTTAGGCCAGGGCTTTAATTGCTTTTTCTAGCAAATTGGGCTCGACCTAGTTTTGTCCAGATTTTGACAAAAATATCACAAAAAATTTTAAAATAATTAAACTTATTATATTTTAAAAATATGTTCAATTTTATAATAAGTTTACTAATTTATTATATTTATATATTTTATTATAAATTTATCATGAAATTATAAGTTTAGATAGTTTATTATGAGTTTATTAATGGTTATTATTAGTTAATTTTAAAATGACTGAAATATCCTTAGTAAATATGAAAAAATTTTATAAAAAATTATGAAAGGTATAATTTTCTCAATTTTGTTGTCTGTGAAAAATTATGAGTTTTTTAAAAAATATTAAAAAAAAATAAATTTACAAATATTTAAAATATATTCAAATTTATAAGAATTTATTATTAGTTTACAAATTTATCATATTTACATAATTTATTATGAATTTATTATAAATTTATTATACACATGATAATTTTTATAAGTTTATTATATATTTTTATAAAATGACTAAAATGCCCTAGTAAAACATGAAAAAATTTTATAAAAAAAAGTTGGAGGGTTTAATTTTCCCAAAAATTATTAAGCAATTTTTACAAAACTACCTTAAAAAATAAATTTTATTTTAAAAATACTATAAAAAGTAAAAATATTTATACTTCTAAAAAAATTAGAGCAAATTTTTAAAAATACCTCACTCCTCACTAACAATTTTTTTTCAAAAATACATTTTCTTTTTGAACATAGTTTTTCTTTTTCAAAAATGCATTTTAAAAAAATGGTTTATGTTTCAAGATAGTTCACATGGGCATGGTTCATGTGGTCAAGTGGTTAGGTGCATGGGTTGTGCTTCATGGCTTAGGATAGTTCATATGGGTATGGTTCATGTGATCAAGTGGTTAGATGCATAGGCTATTAGTCCATGGCTTAGGATAGTTCACATGGGTATGGTTTATGTGGTCAATGAACTATTAGTCCATTGCTTAAAATGGTGCCTGGTTCGAAAAGGTACGTCCTATGGCTAGGTTGGACGGTAAGCAATTATGGCTTTATAGATGGGTGTGTTCTCAAAAAGTGAGTCATGTGACTAGGTTGGATGAGTGTGTCCCTAAAATATAAGTTATGTGGCTAGGTTAGATGGTAAGCAATGCTAGGTTGAATGGGTATGTTCCTAAAAAATGAGCCATATGACTATGTTTGATGGTGGATGATTGTTGCTCGGTTGGGTGAGTATTTTCTCAAAAGGTGAGCTATATGGCTAGGTTGAGTTTCAAAAGATGAGCCATGTGACTAAGTTGGGTGGTAAGCCATCATGATTAGGTTGGATGGATGTATTCCAAAAAGTTGAACCATTTGGCTAGTTTAGACAATGAGAGATTGTGGCTAGATAGATGAGTATATCCCTAAAATGTGAGCCATATGACTAGGATATGGTCCTAAATAGTTAAAGCCATGTGGTTGAGTAAGGACGGGCATGGTTCCTAAAGGTTCTAGCCATTGTGGCTCGTTGAGGTTGGGTATAGTCCCTAATAATTTCTGTAACACCCTTATACTATATATATATATGTGCAGTACATATATCTCATATATGTAAAATACACATGTAGAATATAAAAGTATCATGATAAATTTCATAATAAAAATTTTCATTTTAATTAATATAAATAATTATTAATAAATAAATATATATTTAAGTAGTAAATTGTTAAAATACAAATCTATAAAGAAAATCTCTGAAAAAAATTTCGTCAAAAGTTTATCTGTAATTTCAATATTCCCACAAATTAAAAACCACAACATGCATAAAAATTACACTCCCAAAATATTATTTACAACTCATTCTCCAAATCACTACTTCATAAATTTAAATCCATATACGTACAAATCATTTCCCCAAAACATGATTAATACACATATTCTATGATCATAATTTAATACGTATATACATATATACAACCATCCCAAATTCTTAGAACAAACATAAGTTTTATAATTTAATAAACATAATCCAAAATGCATAAAACTATAACTATACATGTATGCAGAAGGCATTGTTAGTCTTAAAAGCATCCCAGAACTCCAAATATCACCCACAATCTAAATCTCTCTTACCGACAACTCCCTCACTTGCGTGATTCATACAACCGCGCTAAGCAATACAACTTAGTGGTACATAACTCCCACAACAATAAAAATATATACATTAAAATATTTTAACTTCATAATGAATCTTGCAGTATTAATATAGCCACATTTTCTTGACCATTCATTCACAATATATATACATTTATATATTCAAGTCTACAGTCACACACAGTCACACATACATTAGGCCTAATAATCTATAAATAATTATCTTGTCCAAATACCACATCAAATTCACGACCCAACTATGCTCGGGTTCATTTTCCAATTTCATTCATATGACCTAGTACTGCTTAAGTCAAAATCTAGCCCTGCTCAAGTTTGTCAACATATATATTATCAATCTCAACTTTCTAGACAAGCAATTGTATATATCATAGACACACAACAACACATTATTCTTTCACATTCTCAGTTTTTATCACATTTTCTCATACTCACTTATCATTTCCACATTTTTAGCTTATTAAATTACATATCCATAAGTCACATTCACAATGTGACTCATGTTCCACAATTCTTCACAAGTCATAAATATGTCCATATATGATATATAGGACATCATACCACATAACATGATTATACCTCACATTTAGCATATATATACATCAATCTATATTGAACTATTACCAATGTGACATCCATCACATAACTATGTCACATTGCATAGATTATATGCCTATCCATATCTTAAAGTAATATTATATATACATAATGCCCACTCTTATATAAGGTAAACACAAGTCATTGAATATGTACTAACCTTATTCCATTTTCCAATCATTATTTAATTAATTATTTTTCTTATTTTCTTATTCTCATTTCTTTCTTCCTTTGACTTTCTTTTTCTTTTGTATTTGTTTATTTAATTATCCACTTCCCATCCATATATACATATATATTTATATCCTCTTTATATGTTATGTATATTTTATACATATGAATATGTAATGTATATAAAATGTATATGCAACATATATGTAATGTGTATTTCATGTATACATCAAGTATACATTACATGTATGTCATATATATATATTATATGTCTACTATTTATCCAACATGTATAATATATATTTATTAGGTAAATATTATGTATACACTATATATACATTAGGTATATACAACACATATACCTCTCCTAATATCTTAATTAACCTACATGTACTTATTTAATTTTCTAAAATTAAGGATAAACAACAATAACACATCCAACAAACCTCTTACTTCTACCATTTTCCACTTCAAACAAACTTAACTAAACACACCCATAAACCATAATAACTTGCAAAAACACCAAAACAATTCAAAACATACATCAAACACCAATTCACAATCATCACATAAACAAAACTCAAACACAACACTTGCTCTTCCACCAAACCTAGCACTTTCTCTTCAATCCAACCCCAAAAATCAACACCAAGAAGATTACACACCCTCAAATACACCATAATCAAATATACACATACCATCAACAATCAAACACCAAACCCACAACACAAACTTAAAAGAAAACAAGGGAATCAAGTGAAAAAAAACTTACCAAAAGTGATGAAAACCCTTAGAATTCCAATTTGATCATTTGAAACATCCTTCAATCTTGAGCTTGGAAAATCAAAAACTCTGTTCCTCTCTTGCTATTGTGATACCCAGCCAACAATAAAGAAAGAAGAAGAAGAAAAAGAATAGAAAAGAGCAAAGTCAACTCTCCCTCTTCACTTAATCTCTCTTTTGTTCTCAACCAAGTAATTATATTAATATAATATTACAAATATCATCATCCACTTTCCACTTAATTTCCATTTCAATTAATTAAAATTAATTTAAAATAATTAATTAATCTTCTTTGAC
Source organism: Garcia nutans (assembly GCA_947685225.1). Classification (NCBI taxonomy): domain Eukaryota; kingdom Viridiplantae; phylum Streptophyta; class Magnoliopsida; order Malpighiales; family Euphorbiaceae; genus Garcia; species Garcia nutans. The sequence continues at coordinate 29,371,950 of CANTUV010000011.1, read as the reverse complement.
TTCCATTTCTTTGACTTGTATATGTTGTATATATCACTATATATACAACATATACACTCTTCCCTTACTTCATTTCTCTTTCCATTTAAACATATAAATTTAATCCAAATACAATAATAAATATTCCAAAACTTTTAGGGTATATTTTGGGATATTACAATTATGGCTAAGGTTCATGTTTAAAAATCAAGCCAATGTTGCTTAGGTTCATGTTTAAGGGTCAAACCATTATGGCTTAGGTTTGTACGTTTACCTTTCTTAAGGTAGGGTGCCCTAAATTTTCATGACTTTCTAAGGGGCTTAAAGGTTTTGATGTATGGTATGCATGTGTGTATACATTTATGAAAAAGACTTCATGATCATGGCATAGGTCTTATTATTATGGTTCATACAACCTAAGGGCATGATCTATTGCCATTATATGAATAAAAGGGCAGGCTCAATCCAAATGGTCCAATCACACTAGAATAGCTATATACCTAACTACATGTCCAATAAAGAATATGGCATTGGTCCAACAGTACTATATGGCCATTATACCTCAAAATGACTAAAGATTCATCGCAGGTTGAATGCTTTTGCTATCTCCCAACATACCTAAGGAAGATTGCTAGGCAGATGCTACTTGCTATCCAAGGGGCTTTCTTAAACTAAGGGTAATGAACCCTTATGCAAAATGATGTATGAGAAGGAAAAGTTTGATTAAAGGGAAATCTAATTTTATTTGAAAACGGCCCATTAAAATTTCTGTTTTGAATAATTTTATGAGTTCCTTGTAGAATTGTTAACTGTGAGGTCTCGCCTAGACACTGATCCAGCCCGCTACAAGGGATCCAAAATGGTCATTAGGGTTTGAAGTGATCTTTTATTTTGAAAAGATTTGTCTCTTTTGTTATGAAAAGAATACTCTCCTTTTATTTTAAAAAGAGATGATGACTTTATTTTGAAAGCTTAATTGGAAAGTCAACACCTCAAATTATAATTTAAGGAAAACTCACTTTTATTTAACTCCATAAAAACTGTAGTCTTTATCCAAAAGGCATTAATTTAAAAACAATCACGATGGGTTCCAGGCTAGATTTTCAATTAAAATTTAAGTAAAAGAATATTCACCTTTAATTAAATTTTTTCTTTTTAAAAAAATTAAATTTTATGTATGACATAAAAATATGAATGATAATAAGTATCCATGAGCAAATATATGACACCCATCTAGGGGCAAAAATAAAAGGTATAACTCCAAAGTAGCCATAGACATGAGAATTTTGACTCTAGCACTCATGGGTACTAGGTCAAGTGCAAATCCCCAACTAAACTAATGATTACAACTTTGAATTCACATGCACATAGGAGCTTTAACTCATCCCTTACGAGTATGACTAAGCACAAATTCTCAAGAATAAAATAATTTAAACAAATAATAATTAAGTGAATCAATAAAATAAAATTAAGTAATTTAATCAAAAGCATTACTAAATAAGAGGGACCAATTTTGTGGCTTTTAATGGGCTCGCTACCTGAAGTGATATTCCAAAGTATGCTTGCTTATCTCTTTTGAATGGCAATCAAACCCTTTTAATATTTTGCTCCTTTAATTGCAAAGGGTAGGGCTTGATTATTTAGTTTGGTTATATTACCAAACTTTACAAAAAAGATGAAATTGAGAGATTTACTTTTTGAAGATTTTCTCTTGCTTGACATGAAGTTTGAAGTGCTTTTCTATTCCTTATTTCAGCCTTAGGTTTGATGAAATTTCTTGACCTATTGTGAAGAAAATAAATTAATTAAAAAATTTTAATTAGAAACAATTAATTAAGTTTTGAAGAGAAATCAGAGAACAATTTGAACATAATTTTTATGAATTTTCCAATCCCTTTTATGAAGAAAAAGACACTTATTACAGGGAAAAACCCAAAAATCGAGTAAAAAATGTGTATGGCATTCTGTTTTGGCTTTTTTTCACACATCAGGCAATAACGAATCCAAGTTGCGTTGGATTCGTTATCGCCCGGGCTTTCATTTAGAGATAAAATTGAGGATTTTTCTCAAGTCCAAAGTTGAGTAGAGGGCCATTTCAGACTTTTTTGGTCCATCTAGACTCCAATTTGTTTGATTCTAATTTTGTTGGAACTGTGATCATATGCACTTTATTCCATATGCAAAACTAGGGGTTCACAGATTTTTTATTGGATCTTAATTTTAATCTTAAATTTGTTTAGGTTCCTGAAATTAGAGTTTTTGATTTAGTTTGCTTTGCTTTAGTTTTTAATTTGTTTTTAGTTCAAATTTCTAATTAATTTCAATTTCAATTTTATTTCATTATATGTTTAGTTTTGTTTAATTTGTTTGCTTTAATCAAAGATTAGATCATCATTAATTTGGTTTAATAAGTTTAATTATTCAATTGATTTTTGTTATTTAATTTAACTTTAATTTTAATTTTGGGATTTTAATTTTTTTTTATTTTAACTAGCTTAGTTATCTCAATTATTAAAATTATTCAACTTGTTTTGTTCATGGTTAGAATTATTTTATTTACTTCAGTTGTTAAATTACTTTAATTGATTTTTTTGTTGTTTTAATCATTTTAATCATTTTAGTTGCTTTACTTTAATTACTTCATTGATTTGCCTTTTTTTCAAAAGATTTAGCTTAATTGTTTGAATTGTATTATTTAAATTGTTTAATTATTTGGATTATTTATTTAATTGTTAATTAAAAAGGCTTATAGTTAGGCCTAATTTCATTAGTTTGATTTCTTAGATAATGAACTTGATTGATTGCATGAATTTGATTAATTAAGGCAAAATACATACGTAGTCTCTTAAACTTTTAGTTAGTTTGCTCCTTGAGCTTTCTATTTAACCATATAGTTCTCCTAAACTCATGTTTTTCATAACTTATAAACAAAAACTCACCAAGTCATGCTGAATGATGTTTTTCTTAACTTATAAACATATTTTTTCTCTCTCTAAATTTCTTTCCATCTAAATCTGTTTCCAACTAAAACTGAATCTCTAAAATATATTTCATTTGAATAACATACACTACAAAAGATTAACTCAATTTTATTTTGAGAAAGAAAATTCAAGAAATATCAATCCAACAACAAAAATTTCAAAAGGGTATAAAAGTATTAAAAAAAAGAGGAAGAAAACCTGAAAGGAAGTATAGAGATTTGTTTTTAGGGATTTGAATTTAGGAATTAAATTTTAGATAGAAAGGGATTTAGAGAGAAAGAGAAAAATGTGTTTTAAGTTAAGAAAAATGTAATTCAATGTGACTTTATGTGACTCACCAAATTTATATTTATAAGTTAAAAAAAATGTATGTTGAGGAGGTTATATGGTTAAATTAAAAGTTTAAGGGACAAACTGACTAAACGAGTAAAGTTTGGGGACCTGCATATGTATGTGGCCATTTTAAAATAAAATTATGTTCTACATGTTTTTACCTTAGTCCTTTTTCTTTTCTCTAATAATATAACTAGATAATTAACCAAATAAATACCCATATATAAAGCACTAACAAATTTTAGACTCCACTCACCTTAACTAGACCTTTTAGGATAAAATTGACCTTTAACCTAAAAAAACTGACAATAGGCAAAAGAAAATGTTTCTCTCTCTCTCTCTCTCTCTCTCTCTCTCTCTCTCTCTCTCTCTCTCTCTCTCCCTCTCCCTCTCCCTCATATCTTTCCCCTCAGCTCATTTCTTTCTCTCTATTTTCACATATAGTTTCAAGTTTTATTTCTTTCGTTTGACATACTGATTCAAGTTTTCTCTCTATTTTCTTTTTCTCTCCTCTCTTCTTGGGACTCCATCTTGTTGTGGGACTTGATCTATACTGTCATCAATTAAAATTGGTAAACTTGATTTTTTAGCTATGTAAATATTTTTATTTTATGAATAAAAAATTGATATGAGCAAATATGATGAAATCTGAACAATGCATGTATGTTTATGTGTTGGGTTTGGAAAATGATGTCATATTAAACTTGAAGAGAACTTGTTTTATTTTGTTTTATTCTTATGATATTACAGCTCTTGATTTCTCATGTTCTTCTATTATTTCTTTCTTTCTCTATTTTAATGTATGAAACCTTAAAGAGTTTGAATGGGTGTGCTCAGATTGTTATGAGTTGCCATGTTTTGTTATAGAATAATATGGATTGTTATTGATTAATAATGTGTATTTGTAGGTTGATATGGGTTTAACTGAGGGTTAAGTGTTTTGTTCTCTATGTAGTTTAAGTGTCATTCTTTTTTTTTTTAATGTAGTTTAAGTATTTTAAACAGTTAAGAAGTATGTAATTGTAGGTTGATATGGGTTGATATATGTTGATATAAGATTATTTAAGATTTAATTTTTTTTTGTATGTTGTTTAAGTGGTATGAGTCTGTATTTGTAGGTTGATATATGTTGATATGGGTTATTTTTATGGGTTGATATGTGTTGACATATTATTTTGAGTTTGTTATAGTTTCTATGGATTATGATGCGAATATAATTTATTATTATAATTGTAGGGTATTGATGGATGACTTCAAATTAATCAGTGGATGAATTAATTTAATGGACAAAATAATAATTCTGATCCAATATGAGGGGAAATTTGATGTGAAATTAGCAAATATGTTGGCGAGGGTGCTGAATATGTTTTCTTGAATAGAATGGATGATTTCAATGAACTTAAGAAATCCATATCCAAAGCGCTTCATATTAACAATACATCAAAGATTGAATTCAAATTTGTTTCTAGTCATGATGCACATCCTCTTTATGATATGGTAGATGATAGGTAACTTAGGATATTTATGGGCATTATTATGGAGGATATACTTAAACATCCATTAATTGATAGTGTTAAAGAAAGTGCATATAAATCTGGGTATGACAGTAATGATCCTTACGGTGTAAAAATAAGTGTCCAAGTAGAGGTACCGGGTCTTTATTCAATACGCAACGAGATCGAATAAGCCGTCAAACCTACCAAAGACTTCCAACTCAAGGCATTAGTAACAATATTTGCCTTACCAGAATGATAATCAATCAAACAGTCATAGTCTTTAATCAATTCTAACCACCATCTCTGTCGAAGATTCAGCTCTCTTTGAACACCCAGATATTTCAAACTCTAGTGATCTGTATAAATGAAACACTTTTCCCCCATACAAGTAAAGCCGCCAAATCTTCAAGGCAAAAACTATGGATGCTAATTCCAAATCATGCATCAGGTAATTCAGCTCATGTGACTTCAACTGTCGAGAGGCATAAGCAATGACTCTACCCTCCTGTATCATAACACAACCTAAATCACTATATGAAGCATCACTGTATATCACATATGGTTTACCTTCTACAGGCAGGGTAAGGACAAGAGCCTAAGTCAACATCTCCCTCAGCTGCTCAAAACTCGCCCGACACCTATCTGTCCACACAAATCTAACTCCTTTCCAAAGCAATATGGTGAGTGGTGTAGCTATCATAGAAAAACCCTTCACAAATCGGCGATAATAGCCTGCCAATCCCATAAAACTTCTAACCTCTATCATAGTCTTCGGTAGACTCCAATTCAAGATAGCCTCAACCTTACTCGGATCAACTCTAATACCCTTTGCTGAAACCACATGACCAAGAAAAGTTACCTAATCAAACCAGAACTCACATTAGACAACTTAACATACAATACTTCTCTCTTAGAGTCTGCAATACAATCCACAAATGCCTATCATGATCCTCCTCATTATGCGCATACACCAAAATATCATCAATGAAGACCACCAAAAACTGATCTAAATATGGTCTGAACACCCTGTTCATCAAATCCATAAAAGTTGCTGGTGCATTCGTCAATCCAAAGGGCATCACCAGAAACTCATAATGCCCATACCTCATGCGAAAAGCTGTCTTGGGTACATCCGCATCTCTGACTCTCAACTGATGGTATCCTGATCTCAGATCAATCTTAGAGAATACTATTGCTCCCTTCAACTGATCAAAGAGATCATCTATCCGAGGCAAAGGATACTTATTCTTGATTGTCACCTTATTCAACTGCCTATAATCAATACATAATCTCAAGGTTTCATCCTTCTTCTTCACAAATAACACAGGCGCTCCCCACGGGGACACACTTGGGTGGGTGGACGAACCCTTTTTCCAACAACTCCTGCAACTGCACCTTCAACTCTCTCAACTCAACAAGTGCCATATGATAAGGAGTAATAGAGATAAGAGTGGTACTAGGCAACAAATCAATACCAAACTCCACTTCTCTCTCAGGAGGTACCCCTGGCAACTCATAAGGGAAAACAACTGAAAACTCAACAACTGTGCATATACTATCAAGCTGGGACCCCACTACTTTGGTAACTATAACATTGTGAGTGGGGATTTTCGCCCCCACTCAAGGTGGAATGGTTCTTGCAACTTCGGCACTGTTTAGGCTCGGGGCCTTAGAGAACATAGACATAAGTCCGGAGAAAATGGAGTCGCCACCCGGACGAGCCAGGAAAAAGAAAGGAGTGGATGACTCGATTCCTAAGGAATCCCCAATCCCCTAATGGGTTCAGAAAGTTGGGTATGTGTGGGGAAGGTGAGAAATGGCCCAGCACCCCCACAACGCCCGGTTCGTTGGAACCGGCCTCCTTTACAGGTCTTAATATTATAAAATTCTTAAATATAACAAAATTATCCATATTACACACAATAAAAATAAAGCATTGATATATTGAAAATCAAAACAATGTCCAAACAAAGCATATAAATGGACACCCATCCGAGAATGGAAACGTGTCCTTACATCCCATGCCTACCGAAAGGTAGAAACATGTCCTTTACATTGGTTCTAAAATATAAAAAGCAATTTAAACTACATGATATTTGACTAATGAGGTACCCACAAAGTGGAAACATACCTCTTACAACATTTGGAAATCTAAATAAATCGATAAAAGTAAATAATCATTCATCGTAAATAAATCATAGATATTAAACAAAATATAAAATAAACATCCATCCATGATAAACTAAATGAATCAAGCATTGAACTTAAAAAAGTTAAAGCACATAAAGTAAATCAAAGCATAATAAAATTGAATAAAGCAAATAAAGATTCAAATTAGGGCTACTGTTTCTACTTAAGATTCTTTAATTAATATTTAGGGTTTTGGAATTTATTGGTTTAGGCTACTGTGATTTTAAGGGAATTACAATGGAGTAAAGTTTTATGATTTAAAAAGTTGGTAAAGTTCTTTGATTAACCAAATTAGGGTTTGAGATGTAAAATCATGATATTAGGGTTGGACACTTTAAAACATTGGATTTATGATTATTAGCTACTGAATATGATTTTTAGGTTTACTGTGTTTGAATTTTAATATTTATGTTTATAAAGTTTTAAGGTTTAAAGATTAAAGGGTTAGGGTTTAGGAAAACTAGGGTTTACGGTTAACTAATTTGGGGTTGCTGTCTTGGTTTTGAAAGTTGAATTAGGATTTTTAGTGTTTCGGAGAATGTATTTTATTTTAGAGTTTGAGAAAACAATTTATAGTTTTATAAAACTTTATGTGATTTTTAGAAGCTGTAAAGTGAAGTTTAGGCTTTTAAGGTTTTGAAACATTGGAAAACATATTAGGGTTTCGATATTTTGAAGAAACAGAAAAAGTAATTTAGGGTTTTTTTTTAAAATAGAGAAAATGATTTAAAGTTTATAAAAACAAAAGAGACAATTTAGGGTTTTTGGGGACAGAAGGAATAAATTAGGTTTTTGAGGTTTTAGGGAAACAAAAGGATGATTTTTAGTGTTTTAGAAAAATTTAAGTTTTTTTTTAAAAAACAAAGAAACGGATTAAAGTTTTTAAAGGTATCTATAAATAGAGGAATTCTCTTAAGGTTTCTGGAAACAAAGATCAAGTTATTACATCTTCAAAGATTGAAGTTTTGAGTGTGTAATCTTATGAATTAAATAAAGGACGAAGCTACTGTAAGAAACAAAAAGAAATTAAGAATTCAAACTTTCGTTCGTAGGTTACTCCAAAAATTGCTTCTTGGCTGAACAAGGTCAAAGACAAGCTTTGTTGCCATTGATGGGTTGAGTTGCTTGCTTGCTCTCTCAAAAAAGTCAGATTGATTTAAAGCCTTTCCTACTCAGTTTCGGTCTTAATTTTTCTCCTAAATTTTCGTCCCAATTTCTCCATCCTTTTTGTGTTGTTTTTGGTATTATTTATAGAAGATTTTTTTTTATTAATCTTAGTTATTCATGGAATATAACATTCATTAAGAAAAGGAAATTGAAACCTAATTGTATTAGGTTTCGAAAAATTTGAATCGAAAAAATTTCTCTAGCAAAAAAAAACCGCTGCGGAAAAATTGCGCTGGCAAAAAAAAAAAACTGCTGCGGAAAAAATACGCTGGCAAAAAAGCTACTGCAGCCGAATGGGCCTGCGGGCCATTTCGCCGTAGCCGATTTTTTTGTTTATTATTATTATTTTTTATTTTTTATTAATAAAAATCAAATATTATTTAATTAAAATAACAAAAATTATTTTGGACTAATTAAAATATATTGGACCGGACTGGGTTAAAAATTAAGGGTCTACAGTTTGCCCACTGCTTGAACAATCTAAGACTTTAGTGAAAGAGAGTGAAAAGCAATAAGACTTAATTTTTGAGATGGTTGAGGTTTTGGGTTCTGGACTCGGTTCGAGTTTTGGACTCAAGGATAATTTTAGGTTCTAGACCTGAGTGTAATTTTAGGTTCTGGACCTAAAAATTTAGGTTTTGGACCCGAGCTAAGTTCTGGACTTAGAAAAGATTCTAGGTTATGGACTTAAGGATAATTTGGGTTCTGGACCCGAGCTAAGTCCTGGACTTAGAAAAGATTCTAGGTTCTGGACCTAAGGAAAATTTGAGTTCTGGACTCGAGCTAAGTTCAGGACTTAGAATGAATTCTAGGTTCCGGACCTAAAGATAATTTGGGTTCTGGACCCGAGCTAAGTTCTGGACTTAGAATGGATTCTAGGTTCTGGACCTAAAGGAAATTCGGGTTCTGGACCCGAGCTAAGTTTTGGACTTAGAAAAGATTTTAGGTTCTGGACCTAAGAAAAATTTGGGTTCTGGACCCGAGCTAAGTTCTAGACTTAGAAAAGATTCTAGGTTCTGGACCTAAAGAAAATTTGGGTTCTGGACCCGAGAGAATTGGATACTTGATCCTAAACTAGACTTGGATACTCGATCCTAACTGGACTTGGATACTCGATTCTAAACTGGATTTGGATACTCGATCCTAATTGAATTTGGATACTCGATCCTAAATTGGATTGGCATACTCAATCCTAACTGGACTTGGATACTCGATCCTAAATTGGATTTGGATACTCGATCCTAAATTGAATTTGGATACTCGATCCTAAATTGGATTTGGATACTCGATTCTAAATGGATTGGGATACTCGATCCTAAATTGGGTTTGGATACTCGATCCTAAACTGGATTTAGATACTCGATCCTAAACTGGATTTGGATACTCGATCCTAAATTGGATTTGGATACTCGATCCTAAACTGGATTGGGATACTTTGACTCGAGATTGAATTTGATTTAGATACTTGGACCCAGGATTGGGTACTTGGACCCGAGATTAGGTACTTGGATTCGAGATTGATTTGATTTGGGTACTTGGACCCGAGATTGGGTACTTGGACCCGAGATTGATTTGATTGGGGTACTTGGACCCATGAATCAATTTGATTTGGGTACTTGGACCTGGGATTGAATTTGGTTTGGATACTTGGACCCGAGATTGATTTGATTTGGGTACTTGGACCCAAGATTGATTTGATTTAGGTACTTGGACCCGAGATTGGGTACTTGGACCAGAGACTTGATTTGATTTGGGTGCTTGGACCCGAGAATGGGTTTGCTGACCTTTTATCAATTGAGAAGTCTGACTGCTCCGACTATTCTATGCGTCGTGGTTCTTTACCCTCAAAATGGATCTTCATCGTTGGACCTTGGATCTTCATCCTTTGAGATTGGGTCTTCACCCTTAAAAATGGATCTTCATCCTTTGAGATCGGGTTTTCATCCTTTGGAAATCGGGTCTTCACCCTTGAAAATGGATCTTCATCCTTTGGACTTCGGGTCTTTACCCTTGCTTCAGCTCTTTTAGCTGAACTGATCTTTTATCTTTTACATCTTCATTCTTTTGATAGTTCTAATTTCCATTCTTTTGTTCTTCCTTTTTGCAATAATTCAGCTATTTTTAGTTGGCTTTCATATCCTCTCCTTGCCCCCTGCATGGTAAAATATTTGCAAGTGAGTTTGAAAATGTTTGGTATATAAACTCAAAAAAATTGAAAAGGAGAAACTTTGCCCCCTGTGTAGGCTCAAACCAAAGATTTTTTCCATGCAAGCTTTGATTGACGTTTGTATTTTGTCTCATTCTTCGCACAAGCACGCATTTCTTCTCTTTGCAAAATTACTGGAACTTTTTCAAGCAATGGGCTTTCCATGCCCCCCTGATTTGACATCTTCTTTTGATTCTTTACTTCACAGAACGTTTGCTATTCACTTTGATAAAGAATAGACAATACAAGACAAGAAAGTGTGATGTGATATGCTCATGTATGCATGATATGCATGATAATACTCACAGCGGTTTCATTGACTCACAGGCCGAGGTGATCAATAGAAGTATTCTCGTTGACTCCTTTTCGATGCTTGTTCAAGTCTTGCACTGGAATCACAGAAAGCTTTGCATTTGTGGCTTTTATCTTCAAGATATTGAAAACACGAGTGGTGGAGACTCCAAGCAGCAGAGTCAGGTATACATCCTTTTTAAAGCATGTCAGTTGATAGCTTCTTCATGACCTTGCCAATAATCATTTCCTTTTCCCAATGTGTCCTTTGGAGGTTCAACATACTTCCCTTAACTTGAAGGCTTTGTATGACAAAACACTTCTTTTTTTTTTTTGAATTTTGATTTTGAAATCAAATGTTGGCTTTGCCAAATTAATGTCAATGCACCTCAGGACTTGATTTTTCCAAATTAACACATCTGTAACATGACAACCCTAGTTACCATACTAAACTCAAGAATCATTTCTATTTAAGCAAGAATTGTTGCACTTCAGATAGGCACATACACATTACTTGGCCAAAGGTCTCATTGAGTTTAGATACTGTCTATCTCATATGCATGCTTATCCAAAATATCTCCACTAATAGACTCTACCTACCAAGAGAGATCAACATGTATTTGATAGGCTTGAAATGGGGTCTATAAGGGACACTGGTTAAATGAAAGTTATTTGTAAGTTGGGGCTGATGTGACACAATGGACAAACCTTCACACTACAAATTTCTTGTTTGAACTTTAGGCAGTTGGAAGCAATCTTGCTAGACTCTAAATTCTTTCTGTCTTCTTGGCATTAATCTGGATCTTGATTAGGACAGTCTTTGCCCTTGCAAAAAGTTTAAGACCCAAATTCGTTTCTTTTCTTCTTTTCCTTTTTCTTTCCTCTTTATTTTTCTTACTCTTCCCTTTTCTTTCTCTTTCCTTACTCTTCCCTTTCTTTTATCATTTTTTCCTTCTTTCTTGTAGGACTGTCAAGTATAGAACTTTCAAGAACTGAATGGTCTTTCTCCTTTTTCTTTGATTTTTGATTGAATCTTTGGTTGGGTTGGACCAATTCAAGTCAAAATGTCCTTATGAACCAAATTGAAGCCTTTTGTTGCTTTAGGTAAAAGAGAACTCAGTTGGCTTTCAAAACCTCCATTTTAGGTTTTATCTTTCTTTTTTCCTTTTTGTTTTCTTCTTTTTTCTTTTCTTTTATTTTCCTTCTTTTCTCTCTCTTTTTTTTCTTCTTTTTTTTTGTTTGTTGTTGTTTTTTGTTGTTGTTTTTTTTTGGTTTTAGCTGAAACAGAGTTGTCTTGTTTGTACCAACTTGGGTCTTCAATATTGGATGAATGGAGTGACATAAATCTTCCTTAACAGGGATAAATCATTTGTTACTCTGATGTTGATGTTGTCTTGATATATTGGAGATATTAAGGGAACTTCAACTACCCTTATGGTTTTGAGAACTTCAACTATCTTCATGGTCTTGAGAACTTCAATTATCCTCATGATCTTGACTAATCATTGCTTTCTTTGATCTTCTTGCCTCTTCATCTTAGTGATCATAAGACTTGTCAAAAGTATCACAACAACTCAAGGTAGGTTATTGGGGTTTGTAAGCCAATGAAAAGAAAGCTAAAATTTTATGAAGGCTCAAAGGGACAACTAGGAATTGATATTTAATAGGGCGGATACTAGTTGTTGGTTAACCAAACAATGCCTAGATCATCTCTCCCTTAAACAAGCAGAGTTCAATTTTGCCTCGAAAGTTTGTCAAAGCATGTTCTAAGACTGACTAGGACCTAGACAAAGATAATTATGCAGGAGCCCTCTCTAAGTAAGCATACACAACTCAATGCTATAAAGCAATTTCCTTATCTAGTAAGGTCATTCAAGTCATGATGCATAAATATATTGATTCATGAATTATCAAGCTAGATTCCTCATCGGTTGAGCACCAAAATGAACAAATACCAATAAAATTTTGATGAAAATAATTTATTCAAAGCAACTTTAAGTTTGAAAAGCACAATAGTTCCAAAATATTAAAAAAAATAAGATTGAAAAGCAACATTCAAGCTAAGGAAAGTTCATTGAGTTTAAGCTTCTTTTCCTTTCACATTTTCAATATTTCCATCTTGAAAGGATGATAAAACAAAATCTTCTTCCAATCCTTTTCCCACCATAAAGGTTGCTGGTGGTGGCACTCTTCCAAATTTAGACAAAGGGTTGTTCTTGATATTGAGCTTATTCGGCTCGGGTAGCTTGCCACTATCGATTAGGTCTTGGATCTCATGCCTTAGATGAGCACATTTATCTGTTTCATGCCCTCGCATTTGATGAAATTGATAGAAGGCCTCGGCATTGAAGTTTGGTGGCAATGGATTATGTAGTGGTTGAGGAGCTAACAGTTGCAACAACCCTTTCTTTTGCAGCTTGCTAAAAACCCAAGATAGAGGTTTCCCCAATTCTAAGAATTGTCTTTTATTTCCTTGACCAGTCGCATTAACATCAACTTTTTTTTGCCTGCTTTGATTGCTAGGCTAATAATTCCCTTTCTCATTCCTTCTTATTGAAAAGCGATTTTTCTCCCTTTCCCACTCTTCAATTTGTAGACCAGCTTGGAGAAGATCTTTGAAGTCACGGATGAGTGTATGAGACATCCTTTCATGAAGACTAGGCAGGACGCCTCTCACTATCATCCTTATTTGATCATATTCATCGGGCCTTTTCTTGAGCAAAGCAGCCTTGTTTCTCCATCTTTTCACATAGTCCACAAAATTCTCATTTGGTCTTTGTCTTATGGACTCCACTTTCATTAAGGTAACTTCCATCTTGACATTATATCCATATTGCTGGATGAAGGCCTTGTATAGCAGATCCCAACTCTTTGGTGTTTCTTCTTCCAAGGTATTGAACCAATTTTGGACAACAGGGTCCAATGAGAGCATGAAGTACCTTAAAGTTTGAGCCTTAGTAGCTCGGACAGACTGCATAGCAGTGATGTACTACTTCACATGGAGATGAGGATTTCCAGTGCCATTGTACTTTACATAGGATGGCATCTTGAATTTGTATGGAAATTCTTCATCTAGCTCAAATAGTTTGTCAACTTCGGACATTTCTTTGGTTTTCAACTTCTTCTCAAATTTCTTTTCTAAATTAGCAATCATCTTTTCAACATTGGATGTCTTGGTCTTTTCAATAGTTGCCTTCTCAACAACCTTTGGCTCCTTTTTGTCTTGAGGATCTTGGTAGTATTGAGCCCAATCATCATCATCAATGATCACCTTATCATCATCAAAAGCCAATTTGCCAACTTTGGTCTTCCCTTTGTCCTTTGGCTTCTTAGTGCTAGCAGATGCTTCGGCATGATTTTTTAAGATTGCAGTCAATTGGTTCTTCATGGTCTCAGCTAGGGCCTCTTTTATTTCTTCCATCTTGGCATTAAGGGCGTCATCCACCAATCTTTGAATTTGTTCGGGATCCATTGATTTTGGTGAGCAAGTGATTGAGTTGTTGCTAGATACTTCATTTTCGGTGTAGGTCGGATTGTCATAAGCTTTTGAACTATCATAATCCAGGGCTATGAGCCAGAAAGGATTAATGATATGAGATGCAAATGTATGCATGTATGCACAAACAATAGACAAACATAGATAATTAGGACGCTCCTTCCAACCTTATAACATCCACACACGAATGGTGAGTCTCTTTTCCTAGGTATATGGTTAACAAAATACCAACATGGGGCATCTTGTTTTCGAATATTTCCCTCAAACATTTCAACCAATATTTATAATTTCAAAAATGGAAATCCATTCATAGTAATTCCCATTAATTAGGTTTTAATCCACTCAACCAACTATAGTAGATTTCATGCTATATTGGATTAAAACTAAATTAAGAGGTTTATTATAAATAGATTTCTCACTTGAAAAAGGTAACTAATGATTCATGCCAAAAACAAGCCCATGATTAATTATTCTTAGTATAAACTAGACTCACAATTAATTTTTTGATATTTCGAATTTGACCTAAATATTTTTGCAAGCTCTTGATAAGGAAAGGTTGGATGAAAATAATTTTGTTTCTAAGCCCATTGTAAAAAGATCTTAAAAAAAATGGATTTTGGGCTTAGTATTTGGGCCATGAGCAAAAGAATTTTTAATTTGTTTTTAGAAAAGTCTTATGTCCAGAGACCATCTTGAAAGGTTTTGAAAATAGTTTTTGGACTTTAAAGAAAAATGTATTTTGAGCTTACAATATACTTAGGTCATATTAGAAGAACAAACCAAATAAGCCATGATTTAAGCCAAGATAAATTAACCATAGTCAAACAACATGCATTTGGGGTAAAAACCTAAGGAAAGTAACTAGGCCAATTACATGAGCTTTAGTGTTTGGTTAAAAAGGCTTAGGTTCCCATAGCAAGTATATACCAAATGGTACGAGGCTATGAGTGGTTATGCCATGCTCGATCTCCATACCTTAAGTGAAAGTATGGTATCCCTTACATAACATAACAAGGGTAACACGGACGTCCTAACTCACGCATACAATGCAATCTAATATGATGCAATGGATAATATCATTATAAGAAAGAATTGAATAATATAAAAACCAACGGAATCAACTTCTTTTATCCCCAGTGGAGTCGCCACTGTGAGCAGGGATTTTTGCCCCCACTCCCGGTGGAATGGTTCTTGTGACTTCGGCACTGTTTAGGCTCGGGTCCTTAGAGAACACTGACCTAAGTTCGGAGAAAATGGAGTCGCGACCCGGACGACTGGGAAAAAGAAAGGGGTGGATGACTTGATTCCTAAGGAATCCCCAACCCCCTAATGGGTTCGGAAAGTTGGGTACGTGTGGGGAAGGTGAGAAATGGCCCAGCACCCCCACAATGCCCGGTTCGTTGGAACCGACCTTCTTTATAGGTCTTAATATTATAAAATTCTTAAATATAACAACATTATCCATATTACACACAATAAAAATAAAGCATTGATATATTGAAAATCAAAACAATGTCCAAACAAAGCAAATAAATGGACACCCATCCGAGGATGGAAACATGTCCTTACATCCCATGCCTAAATAGGACACCCACCGAAAGGTAGAAACATGTCCTTTACATTGGTTCTAAAATATAAAAGCAATTTAAATTACATGATATTTGACTAATAAGGTATCCACAAAGTGGAAACATACCTCTTACAACATTTGAAAATCTAAATAAATCGATAAAAGTAAATAATCATTCATCATAAATAAATCATAGATATTAAACAAAATATAAAATAAACATCCATCCATGATAAACTAAATGAATCAAGCATTGAACTTAAATAAGTTAAAGCACATAAAGTAAATGAAAGCATAATAAAATTGAATAAAGCAAATAAAGATTCAAATTAGGGCTACTGTTTCTACTTAAGATTCTTTAATTAATATTTAGGGTTTTGGAATTTATTGGTTTAGGCTACTGTGATTTTAAGGGAATTACAATGGATTAAAGTTTTATGATTTAAAAAGTTGGTAAAGTTCTTTGATTAACCAAATTAGGGTTTGAGATGTAAAATCATGAAATTAGGGTTTGGACACTTTAAAACATTGGATTTATGATTATTAGCTACTAACTATGGTTTTTAGGTTTACTTTGTTTGAATTTTAATATTTATTTTTATAAAGTTTTAAGGTTTAAATATTAAAGGGTTAGGGTTTAGGAAAACTAGGGTTTACGGTTAATTAATTTGGGGTTGCTGTCTTGGTTTTGAAAGTTGAGTTAGGGTTTTTAGTGTTTCGGAGAATGTATTTTATTTTAGAGTTTGAGAAAACAATTTATAGTTTTATAAAACTTTATGTGATTTTTAGAAGCTGTAAAGTGAAGTGTAGGATTTTAAGGTTTTGAAACATTGGAAAACATATTAGGGTTTTGATATTTTGAAGAAATAGAAAAAGTAATTTAGGGTTTTTTTGAAAATAGAGAAAATGATTTAAAGTTTATAAAAACAAAAGAGACAATTTATGGTTTTTGGGGATAGAAGGAATAAATTAGGTTTTTGAGGTTTTAGGGAAACAGAAGGATGATATTTAGTGTTTTAGAACGATTTAAGGTTTGTCGGAAAAAACAAAGAAATGGATTAAAGTTTTAAAGGTATCTATAAATTGAGGAATTCTCTTAAGGTTTCTGGAAACAAAGATCAAGTTATTACATCTTCAAAGATTGAAGTTTTGAGTGTGTAATCTTATGAATTAAATAAAGGACGAAGCTACTGTAAGAAACAAAAAGAAATTAAGAATTCAAACCTTCGTTCGTAGGTTACACCAAAAATTGCTTCTTGGATGAACAAGGTCAAAGCCAAGCTTTGCTGCCTTTGATGGGTTGAGGTGCTTGATTGCTCTCTCAAAAAAGTCAGATTGATTCAAAGCCTTTCCTACTCAATTTCGGTCTCAATTTTCTCCCAAATTTCCGTCCCAATTTCTCCATCCTTTTTGTGTTATTTTTTGTATTATTTATAGAAGATTTTTTGATTAATCTTAGTTATGCATGGAATATAACATTCATTAAGAAAAGGAGACCGAAACCTAATTGTATTAGGCTTCGAAAAAATTTGCGTCGGAAAAATTTCGCTAGCGAAAAAAAACTACTGCTGAAAAATTGCACTAGCGAAAAAAAACTGCTGCAGCTGGCTGTGGCAGTGGGGGCGAATGGGCTTGCGTGCCATTTCGCCGCAGCCATTTTTTTATTTTTTTTTATTTTTTTGTTTATTATTATTTTTTAGTTTTTATTAGTAAAAATCAAATATTATTTAATTAAAATAACAAAAATTATTTTGGACTAATTAAAATATATTAGACCGAACTGGATAAAAAATTAAGGGTCTACAAACATGAGCAAGATAAGCCTCACATCCCTTTCGAATCATACTCCTAGCTAAAATAGCTGAAACAAACATGGATGAAAGATACCTCTGCTCACTAGATACCATCACATCCCTACCATCACGTGTTCTTAGAGTAACACATTTCTTCTGACAATCTACCACCGCCCCATGCCTGGATAACCAATCCATGCCTAAAATCAGATCATACTCCCTAAAAGGCATCTCAATCAGATCACTAAGAAATTCCTCATCCTGAACAACAACTAGGCTATCTCGATGTACCCTGCTTACCACAACACTATGCCCTAAGGGATTTGTGACCAAAACATTAAATCTTAAGAATTCAGAATACAAATCACTCACAGGCAAGATGGATGCACTGATGTAAGAATGAGTTGACCCAGGGTCTAATAATGTAAGAACTGAAGTACCAAATAAAGTAAAAGTACCAGCAATAACAGGTAAAGCATCAGGCTGTCTCTGCATCTCATAAACCCTCTGTGATGGCCCTGCCTCATCT
The DNA here is from genome assembly GCA_947685225.1 of Garcia nutans. NCBI lineage: Eukaryota > Viridiplantae > Streptophyta > Magnoliopsida > Malpighiales > Euphorbiaceae > Garcia > Garcia nutans. The sequence continues at coordinate 29,353,919 of CANTUV010000011.1, read as the reverse complement.
GGTCTATTACCTCCAACTATAGAACCTCCTCTCTGACTAGTCCCAGATCGACCACCTCTACCAAAACCTCTGCCACCATGACCCCCTCTGACACTGGGTTGAGAAGCTGCAGTATCTACATGTCTATCCTTCGGTGGCTCTGGACAATCTCTGATAAAATGGTCTGATGACCCACATCTAAAACACACTCCCGAAGCACCTCTCCACCAGCAGACACCTCTGTGTGCTTTACCATAATGAACATAAGTAGGTGGAGTAGGCCTTTGAGCCACTAGGTCAGAGCACTAGCCATTGAAATTGCAGGTCTCTGTCTCTGTCTCTGCTACTATACTGACCTGTCAAACTACCCCTGGCTCCTACTGAACCTCTAAAAATATCCCCCTCAGTCTCTCTTCACTGATGAAGACCCTGCCTCACTCTAGGGTCTCCTAGCTCTGGTCTCCTCAACTCTGGCAGCTGCTGCAAGACTCTATGCTCTCTCTACACTCCTGCCAGCTGCAATAACTGAGAAAAATCTTAATATTGAGAGCCTGCTGTGATACACATGGTCTCAGTCCCTCCTCAAATCTCCTGTACCTGTCAATCTCATCAGAAATGATCCCACCAGCATAATGACTCAATCGGATAAACTCGATCTCATACTCTGTCACTGTCCTAGTATCTTGTCTCAGACTCAGGAACTCCATCTTCTTTGCATCCTTATACTCCCTCGGAGTATACTTTTGCTCAAATTCCCGTAGAAATTCATCATAAGTCAGAACTGGTGGATCAGCCAGAGCATGTGGAATCGTCTTCCACCAACCATATGCATCCCTCTGTAGAAGAGATCTAGAATAATCAAACTTCTTTTCTGGACTAACCTATAACTGAATGATTATTCTTTGAACCCTGTCTAGCCACTTCTCTGCTACAGTAGTGTAATATGCCAAAGTATGCCCTAGAAGTTTTGATATTATTGTTGTAATTGTATTGAATGTATATGTTAAATTTTAAAGAGAAGAGAAATTTAAAGGAAAGTGTATATGTTGTGTATATGGAAATATATACAACATATATACAAGTCAATTGTGATGGTCAAAGGAAGATGATATTTAGTTATTTTAATTAATTAAGTTAATTAGTGGAAAATGGGAAATTAAAATGAATGGAAGAGATTAATTTGGATTATTTAATATTATAATTGCTTGGGGGAGGTTTAAAGAGAGGAGTATTTGACTTTGGTTTCTTCATTTTTCTTTTTCATTTCTTTCCTTTTTCCTTTTGTTGGCCGGCCATCTAAAGCAAGAGAGAGAGAGTGAGTTTTGTGATCCAAGCTCAAATTGAAGGAAGATTCAAGGGAATAAGTTGAAAATTGTGAACTATCATCAACTTTGGTAAGTTCTCTCTTGATTTCTCTTGTTTATTTTGGAGTTATGTTTGAGTTTGAATGATTATTGTGGATGATAAGAGTGTGTTTTGATTGTGTTGTGTTTAAGAGTGTTTGATTCATTTGGTTTTTGGATATTTGAGTTTGGATTGAAGAAAAGAGTAAGTTTGTTGGAAGAGGTAGTGTTGTAGGTGTGTTTTGGGTTTGTGGTGATGATTTTGATTTGTGTTGGATGTATGTTTTTAGTTGTTTTGGTGTTTTTGCAAGTTTGTTATGGTTCTTGGGTATGTTGAGCTAAGTTTGTTTGAAGTGGATTTTGGTGAAAGGAAGTGACTTGTTGGATTAAGTGTTGTTGTGGCCGGAATCTGTATTTTTGGCTTGACACGCCCATGAGTACGACTAGGTTTTAGGCGTGTCAATAGTTCTGTGTTTTTGGTTGAGTGGCACGAGCATTTACACGCCCATGTCACTGAGCGTGTCACAGCTTCTGTGTAGTAGTAGTATTGACACGTCCAGTGACACGCCCATGTCACTGAGCATGTCATAGCTACTGTGTTGGTGAGGAATTGACACGGCCATGAACACGCCCATGTTGTTGGACGTGTTAATGTTTTTGTGAGACAGAATGTATTACACGTTCAGTGACACGCCCGTGGTTCTGAGCGTGTCAAAGCTTCTGTGTTGTGAGTTTAGGGCACGGTCAGGGACACGCTCGTGTTGTTGAGCGTGTCATGTGTAGAGTTTTGCATCTCATGTGTACTATTTCTTTTGGTTTAGGTTGTGAAGAGGTTGATTTGCCTTAACCTAAGTGGTGAAGAAGTTTTGGAAGAGTAAAGTTGTAAATTGGTGTGAGTTGTTCCTAAGGTAAGTACAAACCCTAAATTAATGCATACTTTTATATGATCTTGAGACTTAACACATGTGATAAGTAATCTATTGCATTGTTGATGCATATTAATAATGTTATGTTTTGCATAATGTGAATTGAGATAATTGAGACATGTATGCCTATATGATGATGTTCAATGTTATTGATTATGTATACTTGAATAATGAAGTATTATAATGTGAATTGAGACATGATAAGATATGAGGCCATTGTGATTGGCTATGATGATTCAAATGAGATGTGAAGCCTTTGTGATTGGCTATGATGATTCAATTGAGATAAGTGGGGCATGTTTGCCTAGATGATGATGAGAATTGAGAATGAAATTGATAATGAAATAATAAATGAATTGTGTGGCTAATGTGTTATTCCATTTTCAGAGTTTGTTGTTGGTGGCATGCCTATGGTAACAATCTCTTGAAGTTAGGTTGGACTTGATCCTTGAAGCCAAGTTGGGTTGAAGTTTAGCATGCTTAACTCCCCTTGAAGCTTGGTTGGGTCAAATCCTTGAAGCCTAATTGAGATGTTACAACCCTTGAAGCTAGGTTGGGTTTGGTTTTTGAAGCCAAGTTGGGTTGATACTTAGCATGCTTTGTTCCCCTTGAAGCTTGGTTGAACCTAAATCCTTGAAGCCTAGTTGGGATAATGATAATGATAAATGTGATAATTAAACCAAAACATTAACTCTGAAAGTTGAATGGCATATTAGTGTCTTTTGGGCCCATGCTTGTCTTTGTTTTCAATGTAAATCTTGAATAGTGAAACTAATGAAACTAAGAAGATACAATATGAATGCTTGATATGACATTGAACAAAATAAAATGTTGAAATGTAATGTTCTTTTGAATGGTGTATGAAATTGATTGTGACATTGGCATTGCATCGAAACATAGTATTATTGTAGTTTGTACCACTAAGCCGTTGGCTTAGCGCGATTATGATTTATCGCGCAGGTAACAGGGAAGAACCGGAGAATTCCTCTAGGCCAAGTAGAGGCTAGATCTTGAGGTGGTGATAGTGAAGCTTAAAGATCGAAGATATACTGCCAAACATGTATATACTTTATGTTTTGTAAATCTTGAGTTTTAATGTATAAGTATTTGTAAATAATTGTTATATTTTCCGCTGCTTTTAAATAAAATTTTTATCTTTGGTCTTTTATAACTTCTTTTAAATGATTTAAATTTGTTCATGTTTTTGAAAAGGGATGATTCATTTGTTAAGTATACCGTAGCATTTCTATATTCAGTATACGTATATTACGATCGTATTAGCATGCTGTGTACGTATACGGGGTATAGGGGTGTTACAATTATTTTGGTATCAGAGCCTAGGTTTGAGATTCTCAACCTAGGTGAATTGTAAGAAAAAGAATATTTTGATTTTAAAAGTTGGTTTTTGAGTTAAATACATGTTTTGGTATGGCAGTCTTTGATATTTAATGAGGTATATTCTGCTGTGTTTGCAGAGATAGGTAGTAATGGAGTCCCATTCACGTCAGACTGCAGAAGGAAGTGCCGAGAGTGTAGCTCCAGGAGAGAGTAGAGAGGGAGCTAGGGTTGAGAGAGTTAGTGAGGCACCTGTTTCTGTGCCAGAGAGATCAGCTGCAGATGAGGCTCCGCCGGGTTGGTTAAGGCATATGGTGGAATTATTTAGACAAGCTCCAGTGCAGCCACCACCACCACAGCCTTAGGTGCCGGTAAGACATTATGACAAGTTGAGAAAATATGGGGCTGAAGATTTCTTAGGCACTACCGATCCTGCAGTGGCTGAGCAGTGGTTGGATAAGGTACAGAGGATATTCATTCAGTTGCAAGCCACTTCGGATGAGAAATTTGACTATGCCAGATCCCTCCTGCAAAAAGATGCCTATGACTGGTGGAAGACAGTCCCTCATGCTATGGATGATCCACCTACACTATCATATGGTGATTTCTTGAGGGAGTTCGAGAAGAAATATACTCCGAGGGAGTATAAAGATATTAAGAAGATGGAATTTTTGAATTTGAGGCAAGACAACTGGACGGTGGCAGAATACGAGATTGAGTACATCCGGTTGAGTCGTTATGCTGGGGGAATTATTTCTGATGAAATAGATCAGTGCAGAAGATTTGAGGAGGGATTGAGGCCCTCTATCATGTGCCTGGTGGCTGGTTCTCGGTATCAGGATTTCTCTCAGCTTGTTGCAGCAGCTAGGAGTGTGGAGAGAGCCCAGAGTATAGCCGCAGCTGCTACTGAGGAGGAGACTAGGGTAAGGAGACCCCAGTTTGAGGCAGGGTCTTCATCTATGAAGAGGGGTAGAGGAAGTTTTGCTCCGAGGATTAGTAGGAGTCAGAGGCAGTCAGGCAGATCAGTACAGTATCAGAGGCAGAGGCCGAGACCGACAGTCTCTATAGCTAGTGCCCCGACTCCCGTGATGCAAAGGTCTACTTGTGAATACTCAAATTTTGAGGCTCGAAAAGCCAATTTTCTCAGACTGCAGAAGACCAAGCCAGACCGGACGACCACAGTAAAGTTCACCGAAAGTATGTCTTCATGGTACTTGAAATGTCCGGAGCGACGCAAGGATCACGGATATGGTCTCAAAATAATTTTTGGAGGTCCATAGCTCCCGAAAAATCAGTTTGAACAAAGATCGTGCGATTTTTTGAGGGCTGAACCACCAAGCTTGGCGGTCCGACCCCCGGCGGGCTTGTCGGTCCGACCGCCGGCGTTACCATTTTCCCATTTTCCAGCTGACAATGCCGGTCCGACCGCTGACCATGGCGGTCCAACAGCCGGACCGGCGGTCCGACCGCAGTCCAGTCTGATTTTTGTCTATAAAAGGCTGCTGAATTCTCAAAAAAAGGGTTCGGGGTTTTTTCGGGTGGGCCTCGTGCTGACAAATTCTCTATTCTCACGCTTAAGAACTTTTCTTGGACTTTTCTTTGCATAAAGTTAACTCTGTGCTGCCGGAATCAAGAATTATAATCCAAGGTCTAAGAAAACAAGATCTGGAACTTTGAAGCGGGAGAATCCTAAACGAGGTAGTATCTTAATTTGTCATTTGTCAATCTAAGCATGTCCTAAACATTGCATCTTCTTCTCAATATCTTGTTGGTCAAAGACCTAATCCTTTTAGGTCTTAGGCCTAATTAACTAATCAATCAACATTTCGGCATGGAGCCATGAATGAATTAATCTTTTTGGCACGGAGCCTAATTTGCATCCTTTTGGTACAAAGTACCTAAATTTCACAATTTTGCACTAAGTGCTAAATCTCACAATTTTGGCAAAAAGCCTGACAATGCACGAAGCATACACACACACATGCATAATGAATAATTGCCTTTAAATAGGCTTTTCCGAACTACATGGGCTTTGATCTCTCATAAAAAATGAGAGTATGTAGGCATATTTGGGATTCACCCCAAATAGCAAGTCCACAATTTACTAACAATCTGCTTATCTTCTTCTCTTCGCCTCTTTTGGGTTTATTTCTTTTGGCAAGTTAATCATATACATGACATAGTCCCCGAATCCTCCTTGGGTTCGTAGATTAGAAACCTTTACATTGGATGCATTAATTGGAGTCAAACAAGGGTTTTCTTAGTTTTTCCCTTTGAACAGAAAAAAATTGAGTGGCGACTCCTAACAACAAGTGAACGTTCATCCGAATCCTTTTCGGGTGGAAACCGAGGTTCACAGCTTGGCGACTCCACTGGGGACATAAAAATGATTTATGGGATCTTAGTGGACTACAATTGTTTATTTGACTAACTTGCCCTTCTTTAGAGTACTTTTATTTATTTTGCAGGGTACCTTAGCAATATATATCCTTTCCTTAAGGATATTGGAATAAAATTGACAAAAGGAATCTTTTTCCTTTGATGGACTCCTTGTTTGATTAATTATGTAGTTGTTTTGTCATTTAGAGAATCTTTTTCTCTTGCATTATATGGGAGAATCATTTTCCTCCATTGCATAAAAAATTATTTTCAAATGAATTTCTTCTCTTTCTGTTCAAAGTTCTGAGTCTGGATAGCAAGTAGCGCTGACCGGCAGGTCTCCTTGATTATGCCGGCGGACAGCCAAAGCGTCCTCCCTGTTGTCGCAAACCATTCCAATCCTTTTGGAGTGGCCCATGAGTAAACGTACTGTTGGACCCACGCGAAACTCTTTGTTTCACATGTGGTTAGGTATATCTTACTCAAGACTCAAGGGTCCCTATTATAAGCCTATTCTCTATTTTTCATGTAACAATAGAACCCTCCCTTAGGTTGTATGTACCCAATAATAGTGCCACATTCCATTAAAATGAATTATGATGTGATGAGGTGCATTCATGCAACATAACAACATTGTTTTGGGGAAAACCTTTTGATAAATGCAAGTGGACCAAGAGTCTTCCTACCCTACACACTACCCTGATCCTTTACCCTTAACCTTTGCAGGTACCCACTATCCGTGTGCCTTCATCTACACAAGCTACACCAACTCCAACTGTGCAATCACCCATAAGTCCTACTGCCCCAACTTCACCAACTACTCCAGTTACTGAAATGGCTACCATTGAACAGATTAAGGCCTTGCTAGATGGACAAGTTAAGGAAATTGAAGCTAGGATGCAAGAAAGAATTGATGAAGCTTTGGCTGCCCAAAGGGTAGCCATCTTGGCTGAATTGGGAGGGGCGCCAAAGACGGCTACTACTTCCGGAAATTTAGGGAAAGAACCTATCGTGGGGCAAACTAGTACCCCCATGACTGCTCAGAATAATACCCCTGTCATCAATTTGGAGGATCCACCCTCTAAGAATGCTACTGAAACTGATGAACTAAAAAAGAAACTTGAATTGCTTGAGAGGTCAATCACTGCCATGAAAACTCATAAAGAGGTGGTAGACATGGATTCCTTATCCTTGTTTCCCCAAGCTAGATTGCCTCCAAAATTCAAGATGCCTGGGATGGACAGATTTGATGGGACTACTTGCCTAAAACTCACCTGAAGATGTATGTGGGGGCCTTAAGCCCTTGGGGTTTAAATGATGAGCTCTTTGCTCAACTCTTTCAACAATCCTTGACTGGTGCTGCCCTCAAATGGTTTGTAAGCCTGGATCGTGCTAAGATTAAGACCTAGGAAGACATCTGCAATGCATTTAACACTCAATACCACTACAATATTGAGGTAGATGTCACTAGAAGGGAGCTTGAGACTACCAAACAAAATAACAATGAACCCTTCTCCTCGTTCCTTACGAGGTGGAAGGCGAAGGCTGCTCAAATGATCAATCGCCCTTTAGAACAGGAGCAGATTGATATTATAATCAGGAATTTAAGGCCTACATATCAAGCTCAACTACAAACCCAATACTTACCCACTTTCAAATCGCTTATTGCGACTGCAACTAAGGTAGAAGACCTAATACAATCGGGTAAGATAGTAGATGAGGGAGCTACTTCAAAGTATAAGAAACAGGGCCAAGCTGTTTCCTCAAGCAAGGTCAATGAAGTGGCCAATATTGCCCCTGCGAATCCTTTACGTGTGGACAATCTTGGGCAGAGAAATCAACCAAGAAGGCAATACACCAACCTTGGGATGCCCCTTCGTCTAGTGTTTAAAAAAGCTGTGGAAGGAAAGTACTTGAAGCCTTTGGACCCGAGGCCTCCTCCAAGCCCATTACCCTCCAATTATAAGGCCAATGAGTACTATGAATACCATCAAGGAAAAGGGCATAGGACAGATGCTTGCTGGACTCTGAAAAACTGCATCCAGGATTTGGTGGATAGTGGTGACATCATTCCTCTCAGGAGTCAACCAAACATTAATACTAACCCTTTGCCCAATCATTCCATCCACGCCATCACTGTGGAAGAAGAGATGTTTGATCCTTTCAAACTTCTCTTGGAAATGAATGAAGTATGTGTACTGGATCTGAATGACCTCGCTAAAGAGGTCGATGCTTTGACAAGAAGTGGAAGGCAATATCAACCACTTGACTTGGGGAAAGCCCCTAAGACCCCGAATCACCCATATAAGAAGACGCCAGAGCCAAAGGAAGACACTGTCCTCACTCAACTTAAACAAACTCAAGCTAAGGTGTCAATTTGGGAGCTCCTTGCTTCCTCATTCCCACACCGTCAGGCTCTCAGTAAAGCTTTGAGTCAACTCGATACATCAGTAGACACAAGCCCAGAAGCTTTGGTGGCCACTTTGACCCAATCAACCAAGACATTGAGTATCAGGTTTTCTGATGAAGATTTACCAGAAGATGGCATGAAACACAATGATGCTCTATACATCACCCTACAAACTGGGGGAAAGACTGTGCCCATGGTTCTCATTGATAATGGGTCAGCCTTAAATGTATGTCCCTTGAAAGTGGCAAGCTGTTTGGGATTGGAGGCTACAAATCTTACACCTTTTGATCAGATTGTTAGAGCATATGATAACACTCGAAGAGAAATTTTGGGTGTTGCCACTCTGGAAATTGCTATCGGACCGATGAAGATGGGAGTGCCGTTCCAGGTCATTGATGTACCCGCAAGCTTTAATCTCCTCCTTGGAAGGCCATGGATTCATCAGATTAATGCTGTACCTTCTTCATTACACCAAAAACTTAAGTTCCCTTTTGAAGGAAAAATCATCACTATCAAAGGAGACACATGAGCAATCAACAGGAAAACCACGGATCAGTCTCTCTTTGAGGTTGTTCCTGGTGAAACTTCTATGGCCTTGACTGGGTTCCATTATGACATTGTTCAGTGCATCGAAGGAGAGAAGCCCAAAGGGCCATTTATCCTATATGACTTTGGGGGAATCCAAATCAATTGCCTGGTTGGAATGATGTTGAGGGTAGGTCTACTACCCAAGATGGAAATGATAAAGTCTGGGAGAAAATCATCTATAGCACGGCCATGGGAAGAACCTGAGAATAAGGGAACTTTTGGCTTAGGGTACAAACCCACAGACGAGGAGATGGAAGAGTTTGAGCATGGGAAGAAAAAGAAGACTTGGGGGGCAAAAAGCCTCAAAATGCGCCCTTACTTTAAAACTCTGAATGGTCACTTCTGCAAACCTGGGAAAGCAGTTCCTTACTGTGGTTTCCAGGAGCCATTCTATTCTCCTATGACTGGAAAGAAGCTACCGGGTTTTGAGATGTTCGATGATGTTTTGACCATAAAGGAAGAAGTACCAGAACCTATAACTGACTCACAAGTGGAGGATTTCATGCAGCCTAGTCTCTTTGATGAGGTTGCTATGATAACCAATGTCGAAGACAAAAGGGACCTCACGAAGCTGATCAAGACCACAGAGGGACCACTGATGAGCTGGTATGCTGAGGAGGGACAAGCAACTATAGTCAAACCTAGTCCTGTATCACATTCTGAACCTGAGTCTTGTACTGAGTCAAATCTCGAGTCAAACACCGAGACAGAGTCCAGTTCTGAGTCTTCCTTAGCTTCAGGAATAGAAAACCCTGATGTCGAATGTAATGTAACTCTGGAGGATAACTCCGACATTATTAATGAAGCTGTTCAAGTTCTTGGTTACCATGTGTCTTTTGCTTTCCAAGTATTATCTAGCAAAAATGAAATAAATGAAATAAAAGAAATAAATGAAAAAATAATAATCAGCAAAGAAAATGAATATACATACATTGCATATGATTGTGTGAATAAGGAACAGGTTGTTGAGTGCATCAGAAGATATGTCGACTGCTTCATGTGGAAGACAAGTGATGTCACGGGAATAGACCCAGCAATAGCAGTTCATAAGATTCCGCTATACCCTGATGCAAAGCCGGTTAAGCAGAAGTTGAGAAGAATGAAGCCAGAATGGTCTTTGAAAATCAAAGATGAGATTACCAAGCAACTGGATAATAAATTCATAGAACCAATTGCCTACCCTTCCTGGTTAGCAAACATTGTGCCGGTCCCGAAGAAAGACGAAAAGGTCAGGATGTGTGTTGACTATAGATATTTGAATAAGGCTTGTCCTAAGGATGATTTTCCACTACCACATATCAATTTGCTAATAGACAGGATGGCTGGGCATATGATGGTTTCCATGACTGACCTTGCAGTTGGGTACAATCAGATCATGGTGCATCCACCGGATAAAGAAAAGATAGCTTTCATTACAGAATGGGGCACTTTCTATTATAGGGTTATGCCTTTTGGATAGATAAATGCAGGGGCTACTTACCAGAGGATGGCGACAACAATCTTTCATGACATGATTCACAAAGAAGTAGAAGTGTATGTTGATGATATGATTGTTAAGTCAAAATCTCCGGAAGAGCACATTGAAGCACTTGAGAAGTTCTTCCTTAGACTTCGCAAGTACAATTTGAAGCTTAATCCTGCAAAGTGCCTATTTGGAGCAACATCAGGCTTATTTTTGGGATATTTGGTCAGCAAGAAAGGAATAGAAGTTTTTCCAGCAAAGTCGAAGGCTATTCTGAAAATGCCTCCACCAAGAACAGAAAAGGAAATTCGAGGCCTGCTAGGTAGATTACAGTATATCAGTCGATTCATATCGCAGTTGGCAGAGACTTGTGATCCTATCTTTAAGCTACTAAGGAAAGGTGCTTCACAAGAATGGAATGAAGACTGCCAGAAGGCCTTCGACAAGATTAAAGAATACTTGTTAAGTCTGCCAATTCTTCAACCTCCCAGAATAGGAAAACCTCTGCTCTTGTATTTGTCTGTAACAGATGAAGCCATGGGTGCAATGCTAGCTCAAGAGGCCAAAGGTACAAAGGTGGAAAATGCAATTTACTACCTCAGCAAAAGGTTGCTGGACTATGAGTTAAAGTATAACAAGATTGAGAAGTTGTGTTTAGCATTGTATTGGGCTTGCACAAAGTTACAACACTACTTGTCTTCTTACACTACTTGTGTCATCACAGAACAGAGTCCCTTGAAATTCCTTATGGAGAGGCCTGTTTTGGACAACAAAATGGCAAAGTGGGTGTCAACATTGGCAGCTTTTGACTTAAAATTTGTTCAGAGGAAAGCTGTGAAAGGTGGGGCAATAGCTGACCAGTTAGCAGAATTACCCGTAAAAGACGAGCTGCGAGAAATGAATTTCCCTGACGAAGACCTCTTGAATGTGGAAAGAAGTGTTTGGGAGATGTATTTTGATGGGGCATCCAATTATCATGGAAATGGGATTGGGATTGTGTTCAAAACTCCTTGTGGAGAATACATTCCCTTTGCAGTTAAACTTGACTTTAGCTGCACAAACAATGAAGCGGAATATGAAGCTTGCATCAATGGGCTCGAAGCCGCCCTGGGATTGGGGATTAAGAACCTAAAGGTCTATGGTGATTCTATTTTAATAGTATCACAAGCTTTAAGGAAATGGAAAATAAGAGAAGAGCGTTTGGTTCCTTACCTACAACGTCTCGATCATTTGGCACAACAATTCGATGATTTGTCCTTCGAATATCTCCCAAGAGCAAAGAATCAGTTTGCTGATGCCCTGGCTACTTTAGCTTCCATGATCAATATCAAGGAGGGGAAAGCCATTCGTCCATTGAAAGTTCAGCTTCAGAAACAACCTGCCCACATAATGCATTTGGCCGATGGTAAACCATGGTTCTGGGATATCAAGAGTTATTTCAAGGATGGAAGTTATCCGAAGGGATCATCAAGGGTTGATCAGAGAGCAATAAGGCAGCTAGCCACAGGTTACATTCTTAATGGAGACATCCTCTACAAAAGGAGTTGGAATGGGATACACCTAAGGTGTGTGAATGAAGCAGAGGCTAAGCAGATAATGGAAATGGTACATGGTGGCGAACAGGACCACATATGTACGGGATCGCCTTGTCTCGAAAAATAGCCAATCTAGGATATTATTGGTCCACCATGAATACAGACTGTGTGGCATTTGTGCAAGGATGCCATCAGTGCCAGATATTTGCTAAGCTATAGAAGCAACCTCTCGTTGCCCTGAATCCAATCACTTCTCCATGGCCCTTCGCTACTTGGGGAATAGATATAATTGGCAAAATACATCCAAAAGCCTCGAATAGACATCAGTTTATCTTGGTAGCGGTGGATTACTTCACGAAGTGGGTTGAAGTAGCTTCCTATGCAGAATTAGACGCCAAGAAGGCAGCACAGTTTGTCCGAACCAACATCTTTTGTCGGTACGGAACACCATTTGAGATTATCACTGATAATGGAACTCATTTCCAAGCAGAATTTGCTAAACTCTTGAAGGATAAGAAAGTCCAGCATCATAAGTCCTCTCCTTATAGACCTCAAACAAATGGAGCTATAGAAGCAGCAAATAAGTCTATAAAGGTGATCATACAAAAAATGATCAAGGAACATAGGGGTTGGCATGAGAAGTTGCCACTGGCCTTGTGGGGATATAGAACGTCAATTAGAACTCCTACTGGGGCAACCCCATATTCACTGGTGTACGGAATGGAAGCAGTACTCCCCATTGAACTGGAAGTTCAATCGGCGAGGATAATTCAAGAAAGTTAGATAAATGAAGCTGAATGGATTAACAATTATCACCATCAGTTGTTGAGTTTGGATGAAAAAAGACTTCAAGATCTACATCAGATTCAAGGGTATCAGAGGCGAATGGCCAGACATTTCAACAAAAAGGTCAAAGATCGAAAGTTGGAAGAAGGTTGCTTGGTTCTAAAAGAGATAAGAACACCTGTTACAGATCCTCGTGGGAAGTTTCGTCCTCTTTGGGCTGGACCCTACATTGTAAAGAAAATACTTTCCGGCGGAGCCGTCATCTTGTCTGATTTGGATGGTTTGGAATTCACAAACCCATGCAATTTGGATTAATTAAAGAAATATTATGTATAATCACGCATTGTAAGGAACTACATTAGACCTTATTCTCGCAAACTAATTCGAGATATGTAGGCAGCTCTCCTTGAGCACGGTCTAAATTTTAATAAAAATCATTGATTCATTTTTCTTTTGCCAACATAAAAAAATAATAAATAAATAAATAAATAAATAAAAGAAAGAAAAATCCCGCTAAGTCGAAAACCCACAAAGGGCGGCTTAGGCAAGAATGGGTAAGAGCTCGCTAAGTTGAAAATCCGAAAGGACGGCTTAAGCAAAAATTAGAGCAAGTAAATAAAGTAGATAATGCTTGGAAAGCAAATAAAAGAAGAAAGAATCGTTCATTACAAAAAGAGTCAGTCATTACAGAAAGAGTCATTCATTCCATGACAAGAGTCAGACCATAAGTCCTATACATCCAATGAACCAAAAAGGTAAAGACAACCCAAAAAAGCAGACAATAGAGTCAATCCTAGGATCTAAGTCCTACGTCTCCTACGTTGGACAGAGTCTTTGGTATCTTCCTTAGTCCCGGAACTCTCTGCAACATCTATCTTCCCCTTGTCAAGAGGAACCACATCCTCTCCCTCCAACTCCTGCAGTAATGCAAGCCTCCTTGGCTTTTCAATTGGCCAAACTTCGGCTATGAACCAAGTTCTATACTCTGGAGTAGGCTGGACAAGAGAAGGCTCTGCAAAAGGCCTGATCATCTGATGGTTCCTAACCCAAGTCTGTAGAACAGCTCGAGTAACTTCGGGAGTAATGGGGGAAGCAATGGAAAGCCCAACAGGAAGAGGAACCCTCTGATCAATTCCCATTTGTCTGAGTACCCGAGAGGCACTATACCATGTACTATGGGTGAAACCAAGAAGGTAGACATGGTTATGCATTGCATTCGCCTCCATGAAGCGAGGAATTCTATACCAAGGGACGAACCACAGCAATTCTTCTGGTCCAAGCTCAAACAACCAAATAGCCCACTTAGCCATGGAGGGAAAAGAAATCTGGATTCTCCTGGTGCGGTACTGAGAAGGGTTATAAGTCAAGGCATTGGGAGCAGCAAACACTCGGAGATGGTCTCTCAGCTAAACCTGAAAAAAAAATAATAATAGAAGTAGAATAGATCCTTTCTATTTACAAGGAAAAAAATGAAATGAAATGATGAAGAAGATATAAGAGTCGGTATATGCAAGGTAGAAGAAATGTTCTTTACATTACTTCCCAGAAGTAGTACAGGCCATATGGAGTGATGCGGGTATAGCAGAGGTCTGACATGTCGTCATACAATCTACACAGCATCATGCTAGCCCAATCGTATGTCTGAAGTCGTGTCAGGTCGAGTAGGCTCTTCAGCACATTGAGATTTACTGCATCCTTCCTGTTTGCTAAGAAGGAGCTAGCAAACAGGAGAATCAGGGTAAATCTGGCCACCTAATCAGCAGTAAGATCACCTACCTCATAGCCAGTATAGATGGCTGGCGCCTGCTCTACAAGCCACCTTCGCTGAATGCAGCGGGGCGCCTGATGTCGAGGATAGTCAACCCCGATCAAAGTGATCATGTCGGCTGAAGAAATGTCATGCCGCCAGTCACTATAATACTCCACCATCTCAATACCGAAGGGAATCCCAGAAATGACGGAAAAGTCGGTAGGTGTCATCGTCATCTCCCCCCAAGCAAAATGGAAGGTATCAGTAGTGGGCCACCATCGCTCAGCCAGCGCGCAGATCAACTCCCTGTGGATATCTCTGCCCGCATCTATAGTCCTCAAATGGTGGAGGAAAGCAGGTCTAATAAGATCCCCCACCGGATGCCCGGCATCAAAGATATAAGCCGGAATAGTGCTCATGGGTCTCTCGGCGATGGATATCCTAATTGCAGTGTTCTAAAAAATAAATCTTCTAATTCATTATTGTGGATAATTTGGGGGGCAACTTCAGAAAAATTCAAGTTCTATCCCCAGCCGGGTGTGATTTCCTAAAAGGATTATTTCTAAGTCCTTTACTAGAAATAATTATTGATGGCAGAACATAATAAAGTTTGGTATTACTCTTGATTAATTACTAGTACATGTAAAGGAAAGATTCCTAAAATTTGTTTCTAAGTTCCTTACTAGAAATAAATAAAATTCCTAAACATGCATACTAGATGAGTAAAGAGGAAGGTACTTACCTCATAACAACCAGTCCGGGAGCTGTGCTTCTCCTCCTCAAGTAAAAGATTGCAGGGAGGGAGTGGGATCTCGAAGTCTTCTAGGCCAGTGAAATCCATTGCTAAAAGAAAGTTTGAAGGAAAGGAAAGAAGAAGAAAGAATAAAAGCAAATGAAAATGGAATGGAAATGAGCCTATTTATAAGGAAAATGTGAAAATGCGGGTCTTTTTGTACCTCACTCAAAATTCTCGATTCTAACGACCACTGAGCCCCATAAATAATTTTTATGGACCCCAGTGGGGGGCAATTGTGAATACTCAAATTTTAAGGCTCCGAAAGCCGATTTTCTCAGACTGCAGAAGACCAAGCCAGACCAGACGACCACAGTAAAGTTCACCGAAAGTATGTCTTCATGGTACTTGAAATGTCCGGAGCGACGCAAGGATCACGGATATGGTCTCGGAATAATTTTTGGAGGTCCATAGCTCTAGGAAAATTAGTTTGAACAAAGATCGTGCGATTTTTTGAGGGCTGAACCACCAAGCTTGGCGGTCCGACCGCCGACAACGGCAGCCCGACTGCCGGCGTTACCATTTTCCCATTTTCCGGCTGACAACGCCGGTCCGACCGCCGACCACGGCGGTCCAACCGCCGGATCGGGGGTCCGACCGCCGTACAGTCTGATTTTTATCTATAAAAGGCTGCTGAATTCTCAAAAAAAGGGTTCGGGGTTTTTTCGGGTGGGCCTCGTGCTGACAAATTCTCTATTCTCACGCTTAAGAACTTTTCTTGGACTTTTCTTTGCATAAAGTTAACTCTGTGCTGCCGGAATCAAGAATTATAATTCAAGGTTTAAGAAAACAAGATCTGGAACTTCGAAGCGGGAGAATCCTAAACGAGGTAGTATCTTAATTTGTCATTTGTCAATCTAAGCATGTCCTAAACATTGCATCTTCTTCTCAATATCTTGTTGGTCAAGGACCTAATCCTTTTAGGTCTTAGGCCTAATTAACTAATCAATCAACATTTCGGCATGGAGCCACGAATGAATTAATCTTTTTGGCACGGAGCCTAATTTGCATCCTTTTGGTACAAAGTACATAAATTTCACAATTTTGCACTAGGTGCTAAATCTCACAATTTTGGCAAAAAGCCTGACAATGCACGAAGCATACACACACACATGCATAATGCATAATTGCCTTTAAATAGGCTTTTTCGAACTACATGAGCTTTGATCTCTCATAAAAAATGAGAGTATGTAGGCATATTTGGGATTCACCCCAAATAGCAAGTCCACAATTTACTAACAATCTGCTTGTCTTCTTCTCTTCGCCTCTTTTGGGTTTATTTCTTTTGGCAAGTTAATCATATACATGACATAGTCCCCGAATCCTGCTTGGGTTCGTAGATTAGAAACCTTTACATTGGATTCATTAATTGGAGTCAAACAAGGGTTTTCTTAGTTTTTCCCTTTGAACAGAAAAAAACTGAGTGGCGACTCCTAACAACAAGTGAACGTTCATACGAATCCTTTTCGGGTGGAAACCGAGGTTCACACTACTCCACCTGTATGTGTTCACTGTGGCAGGCCCCATGGAGGTGTTTGTTGGAGGACTGGTGTAACCGGAGTGTGTTATAAATGTGGGTCACCAGATCATTTTATTAGAGATTGCCTGGAGATGCAAGATGATAGGTAGACTGATACTGCAGTTTCTCGACCCAGTGTCAGTAGAGGTGGTCGAGGGGGCAGAGGTTTTAGTAGAGGTGGTAGACCCGGGTCCAGTCAGAGAGGAGGATCTTCATCTAGAGGTAGTAGACCAGATGAGGCCGGATCTTCTCAGAGGGTATATGTAATGCAGAGGCAGCCAGATGCTTCAGTAGTTATAGCGGGTACATTTTCTTTATTTGGCATTTCAGTACTTGCTTTGATTGATCCAGGATCTACTCATTCATACATAAGTGCATCCATATTGCCTGTGTCTGAATTGCATACAGAATCCTTAGGATTTGATGTTTTGCTGACAAATCCTTTAAGACATAGTGTCGTTGTTAGTAAGGTGCACCGTGATAGTGCAGTTGTGGTGCAAGGTGAGGAGTTTCTTGGTGATCTGATTGAAATGCCTTTTAAAGAATATGATTTGATCTTAGGCATGGATTGGCTGTCTAAACATGGAGTTGTGGTGGATTGTCAAAAGAAGTGTGTCACCTTGAGAACCAGTGATGGTAGGGATGTGATAGTATCTAGTGAGCAGAGACAACTTACATCTTTGTTTGTATCAGCTGTAACATTTAGGAAGTTGATTAGAAAAGGCTGTGATGCTTATCTTGCTTATGTGGTGGATACTAGAGTCATGGGTTCTCAACTTGATAATATCACCACAGTTGCAGATTTTCCGGATGTGTTTCCTGAGGAGTTGCCAGGGTTACCCCCTGAGAGAGAGGTTGAGTTTGGTATCGATCTGTTGCCTGGTACCACTCCCATTTCTATCACCCCTTATCGAATGGCACCTGCTGAATTGAGAGAATTGAAGGTGCAGTTACAAGAGTTGTTGGATAAAAGGTTTATTTGCCCCAGTGTTTCTCCTTGGGGAGCTCCTGTGTTGTTTGTGAAGAAGAAGGATGGTACTATGAGGTTATGCAGTGATTATAGGCAATTGAACAAAGTGACTATTAAGAATATATATTCTTTGCCTAGGATTGATGATCTCTTTGATCAATTGAAGGGAGCAGCAGTGTTTTCCAAGATTGATTTGAGATTGAGGTACCATCAGTTGAGGATTAGAGTTGAAGATGTTTCTAAGATAGCTTTCCGTACCAGGTATGGGCATTATGAGTTTTTAGTAATGCCTTTTGGGTTAACGAATGCACCTTCAGCTTTCATGGATTTGATGAATAGGGTGTTTAGGCCCTATCTGGATCAGTTTGTGGTGGTTTTCATCGATGATATTTTGGTGTATTCACGTAATGAGAAGGAGCATGACAAGCATCTGCGAATGGTATTACAGATCTTGAGAGAGAAGCAGTTGTATGCTAAGCTGTCAAAGTGTGAGTTTTGGCTTGACCAAGTAACTTTTCTGGGTCATATAGTTTCAGCAGATGTTATAAGAGTCGATCCAAGTAAAGTTGAAGCTATTTTAAATTGGAGTCCACCAAAGTCTGTGACTGAAGTTAGAAGTTTTCTGGGTTTGGTAGGTTATTATCGTCGATTTGTGAAAGGTTTTTCTTTAATAACTACTCCACTCACCAGATTGCTTCGGAAGGGAGTTAGATTTGTGTGGACGGATCAGTGTCAAGCTAGTTTTGAACAGTTGAAAGAGATGTTGACTCAAGCGCCTGTTCTTACTTTACCCATGGAAGATAAACCATATGTGATATATAGTGATGCTTCACATAATGGTTTAGGATGTGTTTTAATGCAAGAGGGTAAAGTGGTAGCCTATGCTTCTTGGCAGCTGAAGCCGCATGAGCTCAATTATCCAACACATGATTTGGAATTAGCAGCTATAGTTTTTGCTTTGAAGATTTGGCGACACCACTTATATGGGGAGAAATGTTTTATCTATACGGATCGTAAAAGTTTGAAATATTTAGGTGTTCAGAAGGAGCTGAATCTTTGGCAAAGGCGATGGTTAGAACTGATTAAAGATTACGACTGTCTGATTGATTATCATCCTGGTAAGGCGAATGTGGTTGCTGATGCCTTGAGTCGGAAGTCTTTAGCAGGTTTGGCTGTGTATTCGCTCTTGTTACTTATTGAGTTGAGAGCGTTGCATTCTAGTTTTGAAGTATGTGATGATGGTGCATTATTGGCTCAGCTGTAGTTAACACCAGTATTGTTAGATCAGATTAAAGAGGCTCAATTGGCTGATGAGAAAATTCAGAAGATTGTGTCAGATTTCCAAAATGGGGAGAGCCGAGATTTCTATGTGAAGAGTGATGGTAGTCTTTGGTTCAAGGATAGATTGTGTGTACCTGATGATGATAGTTTGAGGAAGATTATTTTAGAGGAAGCACACCAATCGGGTTTTGCTATGCATTCGGGTAGTACAAAGATGTACCATGATTTGAAACAGCACTACTGGTGGTCTGGTATGAAGAGAGACATAGCGGAATTTGTATCCAAATGTCTCACTTGTCAGAGAGTGAAAGCTGAGCATCAAGTTCCAACTGGGTTGCTTCAACCTTTAACGGTGCCTGAATGGAAATGGGAGAGAGTAACAATGGATTTTGTATCTGGATTGCCGTTGACTCAGAAGAAGCATGATGCTATTTGGGTGATTGTTGATCGGTTAACAAAGACAGCTCATTTCCTTCCTGTTAGAATGGACTATTCTCTTGAAAGGTTGGCTGAGCTGTATTTTAGTGAGATAGTGAAGTTGCATGGAGTCCCAATTTCTTTAGCGTCTGATCGAGATCCCCGGTTTACCTCAAGATTTTGGAAGAATTTGCATGATGCATTGGGTTCTCGATTGCACTTTAGCATTGTTTTTCATCCACAGACAGATGGGCAGTCAGAAAGGGTGATACAGATTATTGAGGATATGTTGAGAAGCTGTGTCATTGATTTCTCTGGAAGTTGGGACAGATTTTTGCCACTTGTGGAATTTGCTTACAACAACAGTCACCAATCCAGTCTTGGTATGGCACCATTTGAGGCATTGTATGGTAGAAGATGCAGAACGCCTTTATGTTGGAATGAAATTGGAGAGGGTAAGTTAATTGGTCCTGATCTGGTTAAAGAAACTGAAGAGAAAGTGAAGATAATTCGGGATCGGTTGAAAGCAGCTTCAGATCGACAGAAATCTTATTCAGACTTAAAAAGGAGAGACATAGAATTTGATATTGGAGATAAAGTATTTTTGAAAATGTCTCATTGGAAGAAGATTTTGAGATTTGGTCAGAAAGGGAAGCTGAGTCCTCATTTCATTGGACCATATGAAATTTTAGAAAGAGTTGAGCCAGTTGCTTATCGTCTTGATTTGCCGCCTGAGTTGGGTAGAATCCATAATGTATTCCATGTTTCTATGTTGCAGAGGTATAGATCAGATCCATCTCATATCTTGCCAGTTGAATCTATTGAGGTGAGTTCAGATCTGACATTTGAAGAAGAACCAGTTGCTATTTTGGCACATGAAGTGAAAGAATTGAGGAATAAGAAAGTGCCATTGGTGAAGGTTCTTTGGAAGAATCATGGTAAAGAAGAGGCAACTTGGGAGAGCGAGCAAGCAATGCAAGATCAATATCCTCAACTGTTTCAGACTTGATATCAGGTAATTTCGAGGACAAAATTTCTTTTTAGAGGGGGAGAATTGTAATATCCCAAAGTATGCCCTAGAAGTTTTGATATTATTGTTATAATTGTATTGAATGTATATGTTAAATTTTAAAGAGAAGAGAAATTTAAAGGAAAGTGTATATGTTGTGTATATGGAAATATATACAACATATATACAAGTCAATTGTGATGGTCAAAGGAAGAAGATATTTAGTTATTTTAATTAATTAAGTTAATTAGTGGAAAATGGGAAATTAAAATGAATGGAAGAGATTAATTTGGATTATTTAATATTATAATTGCTTGGAGGAGGTTTAAAGAGAGGAGTATTTGACTTTGGTTTCTTCATTTTTCTTTTTCATTTCTTTCCTTTTTCCTTTTGTTGGCCGGCCATCTAAAGCAAGAGAGAGAGAGAGTGAGTTTTGTGATCCAAGCTCAAATTGAAGGAAGATTCAAGGGAATAAGTTGAAAATTGTGAACTATCATCAACTTTGGTAAGTTCTCTCTTGATTTCTCTTGTTTATTTTGGAGTTATGTTTGAGTTTGAAGGATTATTGTGGATGATAGGAGTGTGTTTTGATTGTGTTGTGTTTAAGAGTGTTTGATTCATTTGGTTTTTGGATATTTGAGTTTGGATTGAAGAAAAGAGTAAGTTTGTTGGAAGAGGTAGTGTTGTCCTGTATCTCCGTGATGTTCCTCTTCATCTCTACCCTCATTTTCTTCGGGAATCTCCCGTACGCCAACAGGAGATACATCAAAGTTCAAGAGCCTTCTTTGAATAAAATGGGCATAAGATGCACTCGGCGGATAGAGAAATGCTTCAATACCATAACCGTGGATGGAAGATTCAGTGCTGCCTAAGATGGTCGACCCAAGCAAATATAACAAAAATTCTCCAGCATAATGTTGGGCCGTGTCTCTGTGAACCCGTCCTTCGTAGTTCATCCAATAGCGCTATGAATCGATTCAATTTTTATCTTAAAAGGCCCTTTATATGATGGTTCCATACCAATTAATTCCTGAATTTCTTCAAATGTTAAAATATCATTGGTCAGAGGAACCGGAACACCATCATATCGAAGGCCGGTTATAGTAGTAAAATCGACCGGACCAATTGTCATCTCTCCAATGGGCAAGTGAAAAGTGTGGGTTGTGTCCAACCATCATTCTGCAAGCGCCTGGACTACGCTCTTGTCTATTTGATACTCCTCAGATGGCAATTGTAAGATGAAGTGCTCAAAGCCACAATCTCGGATAATCTGCCTTACCCGAGAAGGCACTACATCATACCACTGTCGGGCTTTGTAGATACATCCTCCGGCCCGAACAACGCAACGATCATGCTAACACAGAGCCAAGTAAGTTAATACCAGGTAAGTACATATTATCCTATCTGTTTAAATTAATATATTTTTCCTAAATTTTCTAAAAAAGATAATAATATTAAAATATAAAATAAATAAAAAAATAATAAAGGCAAACACAATAATAATAAAAGAGCATAATATAAAAACATAAATAATAAATAATAAATAAATAAATATCAGAAAGAAAAAAATAATAATAAAAATGAACAAATAAGTAAAAAAAGAAAGAGAAAAAAGGGGGGAAAATAATTACCGCACTCTTTTGGTTGGAACTACGATGAAGCGGCATCCTGGCTAGTAGATCTATATTTCCATCTTCATGATGCCGAATAAACTCTAATAACTCAACATTTGAATGAGTCCCTGACCTTGAAGCATGCATTTTTTTAAAAACTATGTGCTAAATTTGAAAGAATTTGAGGGAATTATAGAAATTGAGAAAATTTGCTATGAATCGAATGAAAGAATTAGTTGGTTTTTATAGAGAAACGACAAGGAAAAAAATAAAATTCAAAAGTAAGTTTTACTGTTCATAAATAGTAAACTTTGCTATTGATGAATAGTAAATTACTATTGATGAATAGTAAATTACTATTGATGAATAGTAAATTACTATTTACTACTATTTACGAATAGCATGAACAGTGACTACACAGTAAATAAACAGTAAATGTCAATCATTCAATTTAATCATTCAAATACTTGCGAGTGTATAAATATTTTTACACACAGAGGGCAAGAAGAAGATATGTGCATAAAAATTAGCCAAACTTTTTGAAATAAAAAATTATTACTCGGGTCTAGAACCTAAATTATCCTTAGGTCCAGAACCTAGAATCTCTTCAAAGTCCAGAACTTAGCTCGAATCTAGAACCCAAATTTTCCTTAGGTTCAGAACCTAGAATCTCTTTTAAGTCCAGAACTTAGCTCGGGTCCAGAATCCAAATTACCCTTAGGTCCATAACCTAGAATCTCTTCTAAGTTCAGAACTTAGCTCAGGTCCAGAACCTAGAATCTTTTCTAAGTCCAGAACTTAGCTTAGGTCCAGAACCCAAATTTTTCTCTGGTCCAGAACCCAAATTTTTCTTAGGTCCATAACCAAAAATTTTTCTTAGGTCCAGAACCTAGAATTTCTTTTAAGTCCAGAACTTAGCTCGGGTCCAGAACCCAAATTACCTGTAGGTCCAGAACCTAGAATCTCTTTTAAGTCCAGAACTTAGCTCGGGTCCAGAATCCAAATTTTCCTTAGGTCCAGAACTTAGAATCTCTTTTAAGTCCAGAACTTAGCTCGGGTCCAGAACCCAAATTTTTCTTAGGTCCAAAACCTAAAATTACGCTTATGTTCAAAACCTAAAATTATCTTTGAGTCCAGAACTCGAATCGGGTCCAGAACTCAAAACCTCAACCATCTCAAAAATTAAGTCTTATTGCTTTTCACTCTCTTTCACTAAAGTCTCAGATCATTCAAGCAGGGGGTAAACTATACACCCTTAATTTTTGACCCAATCTGGTCCACTACAAAAAAATACGCTATCTGCGACGGACAGAATCCGTCGCAGATCCGTCGCAAATCAAGTATTGCGACCGATCTGCGACTGATCTGCGACGGATACGATCCGTTAATAAAAAAGGCGTCGCAATTTTCAATTTTGAGACAGGCCGTCGCAGATTGCGACGGATTTGCAACCACTCGGCGGTTGCAAATCTCGCGCTTAAATTTTCGCGGGTAAAGGGCAGCCGTCGCAGATTCCGTCGCAGATTCGTAGATTTTCGTCGTAGATTCCGTCACAGATTTTTGTCGCAGATTCCGTCGCAGATTCCATCATAGATTTCAGATATCCGTCACAGATTCGTAGCAAATTCGTAACAATCTAATATTGATTTTTATTGGAACTATTTGTATTATCAATTAATTTTATGAGAACTTTATAAATACATTTGGAACATTTAAACACAATCTAAAAAAACACTAATACATTGATAAAAATAATTCTTTTATTAATCTTCAATAGAATAAAATATTTTACAATTTAATTATGCATGTGTTAAGAACACTACTACAAATAATCTATCTTGAAAATAACAATATTTGGGAAAAAGTAACACAAGTGTCTCACAATATAGAACTAAAAACAAATCAAACTCTAAATCATCTGTTGTTCCTCCTTCCTCTAGCTCTCTCAAACTTCCTTCCCTTTGATCGCACATAGGATTTAGTATGGCTGTGTGGCACACCAGGAGCTGGGCCAAAGTGTTTCACAGCTTCACGGGCATTCTTTGGACCTCTTAAGAGAACCTGAACAAACATTTGCATTAATAAGCTGCAATATGAGCAATATCATGTAATTTGTAGCAAAACAGAAGGCAAATCTTAAGATGACTCAAGAATTCTATATCAAAGAACATAAACAGCACACAACACATATTGAATTTGAATCTGATCCTTTTCCTAATAAATGTAACATAAAGCTTGATATCAAAACTTCATCAGCATCAATAGCAATTCTAAAAATGGAATTACGATAATTCAATGACATACCAGTCATGAACATAAAAAGGAAAAATAGGGGCATTATTGACCTTGATAATGATAATGATACAATGTGAATAATTTACTAAAAATTTTGTTCTGAAAGACTTACAAATCAGTCAAGTTCAGATCACCAAGTTCCATAGGCAAATTTCCACTCAATCTATTGGAAGATAGAATCTTGCAATAACAAATTGGTTTATTCTCTAAAGGAAACCCAACTGTGGGAGAACAATTTAAGAGGGAAAAAAGAGAACTAGAAATGAGTTCCATAAAATTCCTTACAATGTTCCCAAGTTATCTAACTTTGCAAGCTCACGAGGGACAGTTCCTGAGAATTGGTTTAATTCAAGGTTCCTGGCAAGAAAGAAAAACTAACTAAGATGGACTGCTCTTTAATCACTTGAACAAATTCATATCCACATAGATACACACAAACAAAGTTCATATCAGCAACTGAAATTACAAAATACATAAAGCAAATTTTTTTGTTCATTTAAAGATAATTCTGTACTCAAGGAAGAGAGAAAGAAGACTAAATGTGCAACATCACTTAATTTCAGAAGACAAAAAAAATTTCCTTTTCTTTTCCCTTATTCCAGCCAGAAAACTGGATAGCTTGCTGTATAAAATTCATTAAGCAGACAATTCATGAATGATATTATCATATAGTGCTGTGAGCAAATCTACATACACTGAAATTTACT
Source organism: Garcia nutans (assembly GCA_947685225.1). Lineage (NCBI taxonomy): Eukaryota > Viridiplantae > Streptophyta > Magnoliopsida > Malpighiales > Euphorbiaceae > Garcia > Garcia nutans. Next base: position 29,328,822 of record CANTUV010000011.1, on the reverse strand, counting down.
ACTTACAAGTATGTAAGATTGGTAAAATTCCCCAAATAGGTTGGTATATCCCCTGATAACCGATTTGCAAGAAGAGAGCTGCGCTAACATTGCATTGTCAATTCAATAATATGCACAGAAAAATTCCATTAAAAAATGGAGATAAATACAGAGCTTACATGAAATTAAGGGGCATGGAAGCCCATTCACGTGGTATAGAACCATTCAGGTAATTGTAAGCAAAATCACTGCAAGCAAATAAGACATGAGTTTAAAACATTATGACATTTTCAGATTGCATTTCTTTCTGATAAAGAAATTGAATGAAATACAGAAGAAAGCAGACAAATACATGCCCCTATTTCAAAATAATAAAAGAAAACAAAAGCTATTTCTTGGAATTATTCTTTCCCTTCCTTCAATTCAAACTAGTTTAATTATCACAATGATCAATTGACTTTATCTGTGAAAACCAGAAAGTTCACACAGATACACATGCAATGTACATGGAGAATCCAAATTCTCACATTCTTTCAAGATAAGGAAGTTGAACAAGTTCGGGTGGAAGTTCTCCTGGAAGACTATAGCGCTTGATTTCCCTGAAAATCATACCAAAGCCAGAATTGGGTTCTTAGCACAAGGGTAAAGCAACATCCAAGAGCTGTATTGCGAAACTATACACAGAAACAAGCCATGACATAGATCTAGCTCCTCGACAAAAATACTAAATAGAAAGATAATAACTGTACAAACTTATATTTTGTTTATTTTAAAACATCCTTATCCAGATTTATGAAACTGAGAACTTGGTAAAAATCATTATAAACTGAGGCAAATTCAGATATGTAGACAAACATAAAGGTAAATTGCAAATTTGTCAGAAAATCATTGACATTGAGAGATGTACAGGGATGTAATATGGCAGGTGCTGTTCGGAAATTTACAATTGCATGTTATCTTCCTTTCTGGATCTGTCAGTTGAACTTGTTCGACAACGTCTCCACAAACCTTATCAGCACTGAAATTCCCGAAAGTAGCTCCCATCTTAGTAAATTATTCACATTGTATCATTATCATACATGCTGAACATATGCCAATTGAACAGCTATAGGAGCCAATTCAATCTCTATATCATCCTCAGCCAAATTGTCATCCATTAAAGTTTCCTGACCAATTCTGACAAATGTGGAAAAAAAAATGGAGTCCATAATACTTGTATCTTTGGAGAAATTTATACTTGTATCTTTGGAGAAATTTATAGCTCAAATTATAATCCACACTAAAAAAATTTGATTAAGAAGGAAAGTAGCACGCATGTTGCTGACATGTCACTTTTGTTACAAATAAACAAATAATGTTTATAGACAAGGAAAATTTACTAGAGAAACTTATTTCTAATATAGAAAAAAGCTTCTTATTCACTAGCAATAGCTAGAAACTAAGAAAAATGGTGAAAGAAACACATGCAAAGCACTTTGTTTCTATAACCTTGAGAAAATAGAGTATGTTTTTATAACCTTCGAGCTGTCAGCAAAAGTTGTTCTGCATCTGTGTGCTTATTCCTTTCTATCAAAGAACAAGCAGTGTTGTATGCCAACTCAAAGCTGCTAGATGCTTTAATCCGATTTGCGTCCATCATTTCTTGCACTTTAGAAGCTCTCCCACCCAAAATCAAACTAGCAAAAAGGTTAATTTCTAAGGAATCAATTTTTGATTTCAGAAGCTTCTTATAGATGTCAACACAGGCATCCATTTTTCCCATGCGAAAGAGAATCTGACATTCTAATAGCGTAGTTTCAGACGTTCTCTCTTGGCCTTTCAAGGATTCCAAAGCTTCATTCAGCTTGTTTTGTCTGTATAAACAGTATGCCTATTTCGGGGAAAACACAAACCATTTAGTTTCCATTAGACACTTCAACAACCACATAAATTTGTTGCTCAATGTCCCATCTAACATGAACCTTGAGATCACAGCACAGAATTCAAACTATGCAAGTAGCACAACCAAATAAAATGACATATTTATGCGTACATTTAAATAAAAAGTACCCAAATTGAAACTAGCCATTAGAACTCTAATACCCATACGCATCATGAAATAAATGAAATCCCAATTACATTGGCTTTCTCTCCTTTTTTTTCCTCAGTTTACATTTTCCAGTTCCAATGCGTCATTGAACCAATTATAAATATTATGCTTATAATCAATATTACGTAGATTAAGCAACCAGAGAATCGCAAAATTGGCCAAAATTTCACTTTTTATAGAATGTAATGAAGCAATGGACAAAAACAAAATAGTAGAAAGTAACTCAATTTGACTACCTTGAAGAAACTGAAGTTGATAGGAACTCTTTGAGTTGCCTGAATCGTCGAAAGAGCATCGTCAATATTGTCCGCCTTTATCAATGCCACAACTTTGCATCGAAGCGCGTCCTCATCAGCAGGAGCAACTCCAAGTACTGCACAATAACAACTACTACATTCAACATTCAACAACAAAACCACGAAATCTAGCAGTATACAGCAAAAAAAAAAGAATTTTGTTTGAATACGATAATTGGACCTTGATCTGCAACTTTGACTGCTTGCTCGTAATCGGATCGCTCGATGTGGTTGTTGAGAGTAGTAAAGAGATCTTCAATGGCAGGCGGTGGCTGCGACGGCGATGGAGATGGTTTCCCTTTGTCTTTGGGCTTTGGAGCCATGGTAATTTTCTCGGGAAACAAACGGAAAAAGTAGAACGACAAATGCAATTGGGATTGGGGATTTCGGCTTGCTAATACTATTTGTTATGATAAATGGGTTTTTTGTAATGTTTACTTGCATGTTGCTGGGTCTTGTTTCTTAAAATGTTGTCAAATTTGCGATGGAAATTTTCCGTTGCAGATTTCCGTCGCAAATGCCGAATATTTTTGTAGTGAAATTTGCGACGGCAATAGACGGTAGCAGATCTCCGTTGAAAATTGCTTTTTTTAGTGTTTTCTACAACCAATCTGCGACGAAAAAAATTTTTGCGAAAAAATATACCCGGGTCTCTCTCGCGCCAAGTTTCCGCGCCAACTTTTGCGACGGAATGATTTTCGTCGCAGATCTGCGACGGATTTGCAACAGATTTGCGACCAATTTCTCAAAATTCCTCTGACTCGTTCTTCCGTCGCAAATCCATCGCAGATCCGTAGCAAATTTGCGACGGAAACATGTCCGTCGTAGATTTTCGTCGCAAATGCCGAATATTTTTATAGTGAAATTTGCGACGGCAATAGACGGTAGCAGATCTCCATTGCAAATTGCTTTTTTTAGTGTTTTCTCTCTCGCGCCAAGTTTCCGCGCCAACTTTTGCGACGATTATTTGCAACGAAATGATTTTCGTCTCAGATCTGCGACGGATTTGCAATAGATTTGCGACCAGTTTCTCAAAATTCCTCTGACTTATCCTTCCGTCACAAATCCGTCGCAGATCCGTAACAAATTTGCGACGAAAACATGTCCGTCGCAGATTTTCGTCGCAAATGCCGAATATTTTTGTAGTGGTCCAATATATTTTAATTAGTGCAAAATTATTTTTGTGTTGTCCAATATATTTTAATTAGTCCAAAACAATTTTTGTTATCTTAAGTAAATAATATTTACTTTAGTATTTAATTTTTATAATTAATAAAAAATAAACAAATAATAATAATAAACAAATAAATAAAATAAAAAAACATCGGCGACGAAAAATTTCATCGCCAAAAAGAGTTGCGGCGAAATGGCCGTAGGCAGGATTTTCCTGGGGGCGAAATGACCAAAGCCATTAATCTACGGGTGAAATGGCCCGCAGCCCGCAGCCAGTTGCTGCAATTTTTTTTCTAGCGCATTTTTTTTGTAGCAGTTTTTTTTTCGCCAGCAAAATTTTTCCGACGTAAATTTTTCCGAAACCAAATACAATTAGGTTATGGTTTCCTTTTCTTAATCAATGTTAGATTCTGTGAATAACTAAAATTAATCATAAAAATCTTCTATAAATAAGGACTAAAACAATACAGAAAGGGATCAGATTTTAGGAGGTGAAATTTGGGACCGAAATTGAGGAGGAAAACTTTGAAAAATAAATCAGATTTTAAGAATTCCTTCTGGTAGTGAAATCAATCAGATTTTTGAGAGAGCAAACAAGCAATTCAATCCATCAAAGGCAGCAAAACTTGTCTTTGTTCTTATTCATCCAAGAAGTGATTTTTGGTGGAACCAACAAATGGAGGTATGAATTTCTTTATTTGTTTCATTAATTTACAGTAGCTTAAACCATCCAATTGTCTCTTTTGATTCAAAAACCCTAGAACCTTAATTTACCTTTCTAAAGCTTAAAAACCTTAATTCGTCTCTTTATTTTTTTCAAAAATCTTAAAATAGTTTTAGTTTCTTCAAAATCTCAAAACCCTAATTTGCTTTCCAAATCTTCAAAGTCCTAAATTGAATCTGTTTCTTCCCAAAAACCCTAAAAAATATCTTTTTTGTTTCTATAAACTTTAAATTGTTTTGTTTATTTTCATAAAGTCTCATAAAATTATCAATTGTTTTTCCAAATTCTAAAATCTAAAACATTCTTCGAAACCCTAATTCTAAAATTCTAAAACCCCAATTCATCTCCAAAACACAAAACAGTAAATCCTAACTCCCTTAAAACCTTAAACCCTAATTTTTCTAAACCCTAATACTTTAAACCTTAAAACCCTATAAACATAAATATTAAAATTCAAACACAGTAAGCCTAAAAACCATAATTTAGTAGCTAATAATCATAAATCCAATATTTTAAAGTGTTGAAACCCTAGTTTCATGATTTCACTTCTCAAGCACTAATTTGGTTATTCAAAGAACTTTATCAACCTCTTAAATTCTAAAACTTTGCTCCATTTCAATTCTTTTAAAATTTATAGTAGCTTGAACCCATAAATTCTAAAACCCTAAACACATGAAATAAAGAATCTTAAATAGAAACAGTAGCCCTAATTTGAATCTTTATTTGCCTTATTAAATTTTATATTTGATTATGCTTTGATTTATTTTATATGCTTTAATTTATTTAAGTTCAATGCTTGGTTTATTTAATTTATCATGGATAGATTTTTACTTTCTATTGATGTTAAATACCTTTGATGAATGATTTATTTATGATGAATGGTTATTTAATTTTATCGATTTATTTAGATTTCCAAATGTTGTAAGAGGTATGTTTCCACTTAGTGGGTACCTCATTAGTTAAATATCATGTAATTTAAATTTCTTTTCTATTTTAGAACCAATGTAAAGGACATGTTTGTACCTTTCGGTGGGTGTCCTATTTAGGCATGTTATGTAAGGGCATGTTTCCATCTTCGGATGGGTGTCCATTTATTTGTTTTGCTTGGACATTGTTTTTATTTTCAATATATCGATGCTTTATTTTAATTATTGTGTGTAATATGGATAATGTTGTTATATTTTAGAATTTTATAATATTAAGACCTGTAAAGGAGGCCGGTTCCAATGAATCGGGCATTGTGGGGGTGTTGGGCCATTTCTCACCTTCCCCACATGTACCCAACTTTTCGAATTCATTAGGGGGTTGGGGATTCCTTAGGAATCGAGTCATCCACCCTTTTCTTTTTCTCGGCCCATCCGGGTGGTGACTCCATTTTCTCCGGACTTAGGTCCGTGTTCTCTAAGGCCCCGAGCCTAAACAGTGCCGAAGTTGCAAGAACCATTCTACCGAGAGTGGGGGCAAAAATCCCCGCTCACACTTGGACCCTAGATTGAACTTGATTTGGGTACTTGGACCCGTGAATGTGTATTTGGACCCGAGATTGATTTGATTTAGGTACTTGGACTCGAGATTGGGTACTTAGCCCCGAGATTGGGTACTTGGACCCGAGATTGGATTGAATTTGGGTACTTGGACCCAGGATTAGGTACTTGGACCCAAGATTGATTTGATTTGGGTACTTGGACCCTGGATTGGGTACTAGACCCGAGATTGATTTGATTGGGGTATTTGGACCTGAGAATGAATTTGATTTGTGTACTTGGACCCGAGATTGAATTTGGTTTGGGTACTTGGACCCAAGATTGATTTTGATTTGGGTACTTGGACTCGAGATTGGGTACTTGGACTTGAGCTTGAATTTGATTTGGGTAGTTAGACTCGAGAATGGGTACTTGGACTCGAGATTGAATTTGATTTTGGTACTTGGACCCGATAATGATTTGATTTGGGTACCTCGACCCGAGATTGATTTGATTTGGGTACTTGGACCCGAGATTGGATACTTGGACCCTAGACTGATTTGATTTGGGTACTTGGACTCGAGATTGAGTACTTGTACCCGAGATTTATTTGATTTGGGTACTTGGACCCGAGAATGGATGTTTGGACCCAAGAATGGGTACTTGGACTCGAGAATGAATTTGATTTGGGTACTTAGACTCGGGATTGGGTACTTGGACCCCAGATTGAATTTGATTTGGGTACTTGGACCCGAGATTGAATTTGATCTGGGTACTTAGACCCGAGATTGAATTTGATCTGGGTACTTGGACCCGAGAATGGGTGCTTAGACTTGAGATTGGGTACTTGGACCCAAGACTGATTTGATTTGGGTGCTTGGACCAGAGAATGGGTACTTAGACCTGAGACTGAATTGAATTTGGGTGCTTGGACCTGAGATTGAATTTGATTTGGGCACTTGGACCCGGGATTGGGTACTTGGACCCAAGACTGATTTGATTTGGGTGCTTAGACCCGAGAATGAATTGAATTTTGGGTGCTTAGACCCGATACTGAGTTTGACTAACCTTTTATTCAGTTGAGAAGTCTGACTTCTTCGGTTGTTCAATGCATTGTGGTTCTTCACCCTCGTAAATGGATCTTCATCCTTGGAGATCGTGTCTTCATCCTTGAAAATGGATTTTCATCCTTTGAGATCGGGTCTTCACCCTTGAAAATGGATCTTCATCCTTTGAGATTAGGTCTTCACCTTTGAAAACGGATCTTCATCCTTGGAGATCGGGTCTTCACCCTTGAAAATGGATCTTCATCCTTTGAGATCGGGTCTTCAACCTTGAAAATGGATCTTCATCCTTTGAGCTGGATCTTCATCCTTGTATTGGGTCTTTATCCTTTGAAAATGGATCTTCATCCTTTAGACTTCAGGTCTTCATCCTTGAAAATGGATCTTCATCCTTTGAGATCGGGTCTTCACCCTTGAAAATGGATTTTCATCCTTTGAGATTAGGTCTTCACCTTTGAAAATGGATCTTCATCCTTGGAGATCGGGTCTTCACCCTTGAAAATGGATATTCATCCTTTGAGATCAGGTCTTTACCCTTGAAACATGGATCTTTATCCATTGTAGGTTGGGTCCTTTACCCTTGCTTTGGCTTTTTAGCTGGACGGATCTTTTGTCTTTTGCATCTCCATTCTTTTGAGAATTCTAATGTTACATTCTTTTGTTCTTCCTTTTTGCAAAAATTCAGCTATTTTTAATTGGACCTTATATCCTCTCCTTGTCCCCCTACTTGGCATAATATTTGTAAGTGAGTTTGAAAATATTTTATATATAGACTCAAAAAATTGAAAAGGAAAAACTTTGCTCCCTGTGTAGGCTCAAACCCATGATTTTTCTATACGAGCTCTGATTGATGTTTTTGACGTCTAGTTCATCGCACAAGCACTTGTTTCTTCTTTTGCAAAATGACTGGAGCTTCCACAAGCAAATAGGCTTTCAGTGCCCTCTTGATTCAATATCTTCTTTTTATTCTTTACTTTGCAGGGTGTTTGCTGTTCATTTTGACAAGGAATAGACAACACAAGACCAGAAAGTGCGATGTGATATGCTCATGTATGCATGATATGCATGAATGATACTTACAGTCGTTCCATTGACTCACAGACCGAGGTGTTCAGCAGAAGTGTTCTCATTGGTTCCTTTCATATACTCGTTTGGGTCTTGCATTAGAAAGATCTAAAGCTTTGCATTTGTGGCTTTTATCTTCAAGATGTTGAAAACATGAGTGGTGGAGATCCCAAGTTGCAGAGTCAGGGATACATCCTTTTTAAACTATGTTCCAGCATGTCAGTTGATAGCTTCTTCATGACCTTGCCAATAATCATTTCCTTTGCCCAATGTGTCCTTTGGAGGCTCAACATACTTCCCTTAACTTGAAGGCTTTATATGATAAATTTTTTTTTTAAATTTTGATTTTGAAATCAAATGTTGGCTTTGCCAAATTAATGTCAATGCACCTCAGGACTTGATTTTTCAAATTAACATATCTATAACATGACAACCCTAGTTACCATACTAAACTCGGGAATCATTTCTATTTAAGCAAGAACTGTTGCACTTTGGATAGGCACATACACATTACTTGGCCAAAGGTCTCATTGAGTTTAAATACTGTCTATCTCATATACATGCTCATTCAAACTATCTCCACTAATAGACTCTACCTATCAAGAGAGATCAACAGGTCTTTGATAGGCTTGAAATGGGGTCTATAAGAGACACGGGTTTAAGTGAAGGCCATTTTGAGATTGGAGCTGGTGTGACACAATGGACAAACCCTCACACTACAAATTTCTTTTTGGAACTTTAGACATTTGGGAGCAATCTTTCAAGACTCCAAATTCCTTCTATCTTCTTGGCATTAATCTGGATCTTGATTAGGACAATCTTTATTTCTTTGCATAAAGTTTGGTAACCAAATTTGTTTCTTTTCTTCTTCTCCCTTTTCTTTCTTTTTATTTTTCTTACTCCTTCATTTCTTTGAGCATTTTATCATTTTTTTCCTTCCTTGTAGGACTGTCAAGTACAGAACTTTCAAGAACTGAATGGTCTTTCTCCTTTTTCTTTGATTTTGATCGAATCTTTGGTTGGGTTGGACCAATTCAAGTCAAACCATAGTTATAAACCAAATGGAAGCCTTTTGTTTTCTTAGGTAAAAGAGAACTCAGTTGGCTTTTTGAACCATTTTGGTTTTCTTTTCTTTTTTCTCTTTTTTTCTTTTCTTTTTCTTTTCTTTTGTCTTTTTTCTTTTCTTTTCTTTTCTTCTCTTTTTTGTTTGTTTGTTTGGTTTGGTTTGGTTTGTTTGTTTTTTTTAGTTCTAGCTCTAAAAGAGTTGTCTTATTTGTACTAACTTGGGCTTCCAATAATGGATGAGTGGGGTGACATAAATCTCCTTTAACAGGGATAAATCTTTTGTTACTATGATGTTATCTTGATAGAATAGAGATATTAGGTGAACTTCAACTACCCTTATGGTCTTGAAAACTTCAACTACCCTTATGGTCTTAGAAACATCAACTACCCTTATGGTCTTAGAAACATCAACTACCCTTATGGTCTTGAGAACTTCAACTATCTTCATGGTCTTGAGAACTTCAACCATCTTCATGGTCTTGAAAGCATCAACTACCCTTATGGTCTTGAGAACTTCAACTATCTTCATGGTCTTGAGAACTTCAACTATCTTCATGGTCTTGAGAACTTCAACTATATTCATGGTCTTGAGAACTTCAACTATCTTCATGGTATTCATTTCTTTCTTTGATCTTCTTGCCTCTTCATCTTAGTGATCATAAGACTTGTCAAAAGTATCACAACAGCTTAGGGTAGGTTGTTGGGGCTTGTAAGCCAATGAAAAGAAAGCTAAATTTTATGAAGGCTCAAAGGAACAACTAGGGATTGATATTTAATAGGGTGGATACAAGTTGTTGTTTAACCAAACAATGCCTAGATCATCTCTCCCTTAAATAAGCAGAGTTCAATTTCGCCTCAAAAGTTTGTCAAAGCGTGCTCTAAGACTGACTAGGACCTAGACAAAGGTAATTATGTAGGAGCCCTCTCTAAGTAAGCATACACAACTCAATGCTATAGAGCAATTCCCTAAACAAGTAAAGTCATTCAAGTCACGATGCCTAGATATATTAATTCATGAATTATCAAGCTAGATTCCTTATTGGTTGAGCACCAAAATGAATAAAGACCAACAAATTTTTTTATAAAAGTAATTTACGTCAAGCAACTTTAAATTTGAAAAACACAATGGTTCCAAAATATTAAAGAAATTAAAATTGAAAAGAAACATTCAAGCTAAGGAAAGTTCGTTGAGTTGGAGTCGAAGATACTTCATTTATTTAGACATCTTAAGGGCAAGGATTTTCTCCATCATCAAGGATCATTGCTTCATCATCCATAATTAGCCCAAGTTTGCTTAGTATCACATCATCTTTAGTAGCTTCTCTTTCCATATCATGACAAGATGACAAGATAAAACTCTTCATGAAGGTTGCAAGCGGTGGCGCCCTTCCAAATTTAGGCAAAGGTATCACTCTTAATGTTGGGCTTATCAGGCTCAGGCAGCTTTCCACTGTCAATCAAATCTTGGATTTTGTGCCTTAAGTGAACATATTTATCTGTCTCATGCCCTTGCATTTGATGGAATTGATAGAAGACCTTGACTTCAAAATTTGGTGGTAGAGGCTTATGTAGAGGCCGAGGTGTCAATGGTTGTAGCAAATCCATCTTTATTAAATTTTCTAACATCTTTGACAAAGGCTCCCCCAAGTTTGAAAATTTACACTTCTTTGTTGTCTTAGTTGTTGCATTTTTCTCAACACCTCCCCTTTCCCTTTGACTTTGGCCACTAGGGTGATAGCCGCTCTTATTGCTCCACTTAGATAGCACATGATTCGGTTGGTCTTGTAGAATAGGGATTGATCTCTCATTTTTCATTCAATCTCTATCAGTAGACATGTTCCTTGTTAATATGGCCTTTTCCTTCTTTCCTATGTCAATGAGAGATGCCTCATTAGCATTGTTGATGATCTCTAGAATTTGAATCAACTGGGTCCTCATAATTTCAACCAATTGATCTCGTAGCTTGGCCATCCTAGCTTTGACAACTTTATCAACTATGTCCCTTAGCTGGTTTGCATCCATCCTTGAAATGTTGTAGGTGGTGTCATTGTATGCTCTTGAATTGTCGTACTCTAGGTCTGTGAGCCAGAGAAGATCAAGGATATGTGATGCCAATGTATGTATGTATGCATTTATGCACAAACAATTAACAAACAAGGACAAATAGGACGTTCCTTCCAACCTTATAACATCCACACACAAATGGCGAGCCTCTTTTCCTAGGTATATGGTTAACAAAATACCAACATGGGGTGTCTTATTTTCGAATATTTTCCTCGGACGTTTCAACCAATAGATATATTTTCAAAAATGGAAATCAGTTTATAATAATTCCCATTAATTATGTTTTAATCCATTTAACCAACAAAATTTGCTTTTATGCTATATTGGAATAAAACTAAATTAAGAGGTTTATTATAAGTAGATTTCTCACTTGAAAAAGTAACTAATGATTCATAACAAAAACAAGCCCATGATTAATTATTCTTAGTATAAACTAGGCTCACTATTGATTTTTGGTATTTCGTAATTAACCTAAATATTTTTACAAGCTCTTTGTAAGAAAAGGTTGGGTAAAAATAATTTTGTTTCTAAGCCCATTGTAAAAAGATTTTAGAAAAAATATATTTTGGGCTTAGTATTTGGGCCATGAACAAAAGAATTTTTGATTTATTTTTAGAAAAGTCTTATGTCCAAAGACCATCTTGAAAAATTTTGAAAATAGCTTTGGTCTTTTGGATTTTAAAGAAAAATTTATTTTGAGCTTACAATATACTTAGGTCATATTAGAAAAAAAACAAACCAAATAAGCCATGATTTAAGCCAAGATAAATTAACCATAGTCAAACAACATGCAATTGGGGTAAAACCTAAGGAAAGTAACTAGGCCAATTACATGAGCTTTAGTCTTTGGGTTAAAAGGCTTAGGTTCCCATAGCAAGTATATAACAATTGGTATGAGGTTATGAGTGGTTATCCCATGCTCAATCTCCATACCTTGAGTGAAAGTATGGTATCCCTCAAATAACACAACACGGGTAACACGGGCGTCCTAACTCACGCGCACGATGCAATCTAATATGATGCAATGGATAATATCATTATAAGAAAGAATAGAATAATATAAAGACTAACAGAATCAACTTCTCTTATCCCTAGTGGAGTCGCCACTGTGAGCGGGGATTTTTGCCCCCACTCCTGGTGGAATGGTTCTTGCGACTTCGGCACTGTTTAGGCTCGGGGCCTTAGAGAACACGTACCTAAGTCCGAAGAAAATGGAGTCACCACCCTAACGGGCTGGGAAAAAGAAAGGGGTGGATGACTCGATTCCTAAGGAATCCCCAACCCCCTAATGGGTTCGGAAAGTTGGGTACGTGTGGGGAAGGTGAGAAATGGCCCAGTACCCCCACAATGCCCGGTTCATTAGAATCGGCCTCCTTTACAGGTCTTAATATTATAGAATTCTTAAGTATAACAATATTATCCATATTACATGCAACAATTGTAATAAAGCATCGTTATATTAAAAATTAAAGCAATGTCCAAGCAAAACAAATAAATGGACACCCATCCGAACATGGAAACATGCCCTTACATAATCCATGTCTAAACTAATAGGACACCCACTGAAAGGTAGAAACATGTCCTTTACATTGGTCCAAAATATAAAAGCAATTTAAATTACATGATATTTAACTAATGAGGTACCCATAAAGTGGAAACATACCTCTTACAATATTTGAAAATCTAAAATAAATCGATAAAGTAAATAACCATTCATCATAAATAAATCATTCATCAAAGATATCAAACATCAATCAAAATATAAACATTCATCAATGATAATTTAAATAAACCAAGCATTGAACTTAAATAAATCAAAGCATATAATAAACTACATAATCAAATCTAAAATTAAATAAAACAATAAATAAATAATTTAGAGTTCGCATCTTAAAATAGGATTTTAGAATTTTAGTTACTAAATTAGGGCTTTGAAAAAAGGAAAGTTAAATACACGGACTCATAATACACAAATGAATATTGACCCCTTCGACAAGCCCATACGACGGTTCCGCTAGCTGGTTAGCGGGCGGGGGTCAAGGGGGCAGTGCCCCAGAAAATTTTGAAAATTGGCTTCTAGGATTATAGGTTTTGGTGTTGAAAATTAAGATTTTAGGGTTTAGAATTTAGAAAATAGGATTTTGGAACTTTGAGTAACTAATATTATTTTTTTAAGTGAATAATGCTACTGGACATTTTTAAAATTTAGGGTTTTGGATGTTTTATGAAAATAATGCTACTGTGATTTAAAATAAATAGGTTTGGTAACAGATTGTTATTTTGGTTTTACTATATTGGATTTGAATGTTTAGGTTTATAAAGGATTAGGTATAGGGTTTAGGAAAACTAGGGTTTATGGTTTTGGTTTTGAGGGAATTAGGGTTTTTAGTGTTTCGGAAAATGTGTTTGGTTTTAGGATAGAAGAAAATAGTTTAGAGTTTTTGTAAAGTTTTTGGAAATAAGCAAAATGATTTAAGGTTTTTAGAAATAGAAAAGTATTTTTTTTAGGGTTTTTGGAAATAGCAGAAATAAATTTAGGGTTCTTACGGTTTAGAAGAAACAGAAAAGTATTTTTAGGGTTCTTAAGATTCTTGGAAACAGAAAGTATTTTTTAAGGTTTTTGGAAATAGAAAAGACAATTTAGGGTTTTTAAGGTATTTGGAAACAGAAAAGTATTTTTAGGTTATTGAAATGAAGATCAATTTTACTACATGTTTATAGATCAAGGTTTTGTGTGTATAATCGTATGAATAAAAAAAAAAACAAAGTTGCTGTAAGAAAATAAAAAGAAATTAGGGATTCAAAACTTCGTTTGTTGGTTCCACCAAAAAATTATTTTCTTGGATGAACGGAGACAAAGGCAGTTGCTACCTTTGATGAATTGTTAATGGCTTTGCTTGTTACTCTCAAATCTGAAGTCCCAAATTCAAAGTTCTCTTGTTAATCCTTTTTTTTCAAAGTCCAATCCGATCGTCCTCTCTTTTTTCCCCCTTTTTGTGTTGTTTTTTAGTCGTATTTATAGATGATTTTGGTGATTAATCTTAATTGCTCACGAAATCTAACATTAATTAAGAAAAGGAATCCAAAACCAAATTGAATTTGGTTTTGAAAAAAATTGCGTCGGAAAAATTTCATTGGCGAATAAAACTGCTGCGGAAAAATTTTGCTGGCGAAAAAACTGCCGTGGGAACTTGTGGACTGCGGGCTGCGGAATTTCCTGCAAAGCCATTTCTCCCACAAAGCCATTGCTGCGAGTTCAAGGCCATTTCATCCGACCCCTTTTCGGCGATGAAATTTTTCGTCGCCGATTTTTATTTTTATTTTTATTTTTATTATTATTTATTATGTTTTATTAATTATAAAAACTAAATACTAAAGCAACTATTATTTAATTAAGATAATACAAGGATTATTTTGGACTAATTTAAATATATTGGATAACACAAAAATTATTTTGGACCAATTAAAATATATTGGACCGGACTGGGTCAAAAATTAAGGGTTTACAATATCTATTTTTGATCAAATCTTCATGTCTTAAATGAAAAGCGCTTGTTTTCTTAAAATTTCTACACTTTTGAATATAGTTCTCATTCGGACCTATCCCAAGTCTGACCACACTTTTTAAAAATTCTTGATTTCAAATTTTTTTTTTTGTAAAATTATGACCATACCTTTCAAGAAATGACCAGAATTTTTTAAATTTTTGTGATCATTGTGCCTAAAACAATATTCCTTTTCGGACTTCACACAGTCCGACCAGGCTTTTTAAATTATTTCAAATGACACGATCGGACTCATGAAAGTGCGACCGTACTTTCACTTTGAATTCAAAAATTTCTAGTTGTTGAAACTCAATCAAAACGTGCATATTTTATCTCCAACAACTATAAATGGCAAGTTCTCACCTTAAACACTATAAATACCCCCCAATATCAGTATTTACATATTTGTTTTCAAACTTTAAGAATCTAAACTCCCAAAGTACTCAAATTCTCTAAAATTTAATTTTTCTCTTCATCTTTTCTGTTGATCTAATGGCTCCTAAAGAATACAAGAAGAAGGCTTCAAGAGCTGAAAAAGGGAAAGGAATTGCTGCCCCATCGCAACATGAAGAACCTTCAAGAAGAAGCCATAAAATAAGTTTTAGAGACAAGGAAGAAAGGAAAAGGTATGAAATTATCAAAGACAAAACCATAGAACCTAACTGTCTCTTCTCTACCCTCACTCTAGAATCCTTAGGTATTGAGAATGATATTAGGGGTTGTCTTAGATCTTTGGGTTGGGAGAAATTTATTTTCTTAGAACATGATGATTTAGGTTGGGAAAGCTTGACTAAGGAATTTCTCACCACTTTGGTAGTTAGTAAGAAGAGCACTAATCCATTAGGATACTATGAAATTTCTTTTAGGTTATTTAATCTAGAGTATGGTCTCACATTAGAAGATTTTCTTCCATTTGGGGTTTCCAATTAGAGGAAATTTCTCATATAACCAACACCATTCTCACAACTGAAAGACAAAAGGAATTTTGGACCGAAATTTCCATAGAAACCAATCTCCACAAACTATCCAATGCCAATCACCTCAGGACCCTTACCTATTGGATGTTGCATATGATTATCGCTAACTCTATTAGTGCTAGAGGGGAGAGCAATGAGAAAATAACCCAAAAAGATTTACTCTTTCTTTATTGAATGCTTAGAGACCAACAAATCCAAATAAAAAAAATTCTTAATTGATACTTTCTTACACTTTAGGAAAATAAAATCCGGGCTTATCCTTCTCTCTTCACAAGTGACCCAAATTGCTAAGTATGTTGGTGTTCTTACACCAACAAACAAAGCAACTCTCACCAATCCCTTGGATCCCACTAAAAAGTCCATAAACATAGGCTACCTAAAATATGCTAAGTGTATTAGGGAGGATAATGGGACCTATGTTTATCTCTTGGGAGCACTAGGTGCTACGACTCAACAAAGAAAGAGACCAAGAATTATTGAAGAAAGTGAAGAAACTTTTTAAATTGAATTTCCTAGACCCACTACTCCAAGACCGCAATCCTCCATCCTTCAACCTCTCTAAGATATCCATGGTCAAATGAGCTAATAAAGCTCAAGGATTGACAAAATCACCCAAGATATCTCTCATCTTCACATTGACATCCAAACCATCCAAGAAGCCTTAGGTTTGCTAAAATGCTTTGTGGATGAACCAAGCCTTTCACCTTGTATTCATGGTTCCTACCCTCAAGAAGAGGAAGGAGAAGCTGCTACCTCTTAACCTAGAGATGAAGAGAAAAGGGAACATGAAGAAGAAGAAGAGGGAGATGAAGAAGAAGGAGATGATGAAGAAAGTGATGATTGTTTAGATCATTTTTGTACTAGTTTGTCACATCCCAAAGGCTAGATAATCAAGTAATAGGCAAGGAGGACATGAACGAGTGGTCGAATAGAGGCTCGGGATAGTCAAATATGAAATTGGTGTACACAGTGGAGCTGACGGGACCTAATTGAAATTTTTTAAGAGGTTGAGGACCTAAAGGTACTTTCCAAAAAGTTACGTCGGTTCTTAATAGTGCCCAAAATGGATGTAATAGATGTGTTCTCGGGATTTATCGGGTCGTAACGGTGTCGCACAATTTTTTCCGAATACGCACGGTTTGACAGTTACGGATGATTTTGCAACAAGGGCATTTTGGTCATTTCCACCGGAGCGGCAATTTTGTAAATAGAACCAATTTGAGGGGCAAAATTATAAAGAAGGAAAAGGAACTTTCAAGTGGCCAAATCATGGCCATTTGTTCAATTTTGGTGGATAAATCAAGACCATTCAAGTTAAAAATAATAAATAAATTAATTAAATAATTATCTAACATCTATTTTTTTTTGTCTTAATGCATAAGACACATGCCTAACACCTAGAAAACTCTATTATCTTCATTTTTGGGACTCCATTGCAGTGGGCTTCTTCCAAAAGAGCCAAGGGAAAGTTTCAATTTCTAAGTGATCTATCAAGTTTTTTTTTAAGAGAAATTAAGGTAATTCTTCAAGCTAACTTCTTCTCTTTCATTTAATTTGAGTATTAGGCTTTGTATGGAAGGACTTAAAGTCATGTTTAATTAGGGAAAATATTAGCAAGTCGATGAATATGATGGAGAATTGCAAAATAGTTGGAGAATGAATAGAAATGGTGTTTAATGGTGAAAATAAGCTAGCAACCATTAGAAAAATCATAAGATAAGACTATGTCTATACCTAGTGTTCTTACCTTTGTATATGTGATGTTAAATTTCATATTAAATCAAGGATACAAGGAAGGAAAGGAAGTGATATAGATAAAGGACTAAGAAATAGTAAGGTTTGGTACTTTAACCATTGAACTCCTTTTGAAATTTTTCTGTTTTACAATTAGTAAAATTCTGTGACTTGTATGATTTTTAATTAAATATAGAAAAATTATCTTGCGTTGAATTTTTGATATTTTGTGTCTCAATGAGTCTAGAATGACTGAAAAATATGTTGAGTTGAATTTGGAATGGTTATGATTTTGGAAAGATTATTTTTATTAGACCTGCTCCAACAGGTACCTTGACAGAGACAACCATCTTTCTGGATTTTTAATAAAATGTAGAAAAATAATATCCAATTGAATTTTGGATATGTTGTTTTTTAGTGAGTCTAGTATGTGAGAAAAATAATTTGGAACCACATTGATGGAATTTAATTTACGGAATTCACAACATTCAGAACTGCTGCCAGGATGCAGGCCAACTGGAGCAGTCTGGTTGGGTGAACTAGTTGACCAAGATTTTATGTCCAGTTTGATATAAAATTTTAAAGGAATGATTTTAAGATGCAAAACTATATTCTGTAAAAATTTTTGAGTTTTTAGCCAAGTGGATTATTTTATACAAATTTTCTAAAACAAGGATCAAGTTGGGTCAAGAACCAGAGTTTATTGTTCATATGGTAATTTTTCATTATTAACTTGGTCAAAAACTTGGTGTGGGTGTTTTATCATTTTATTTTTGGTATTGAGTTTAAGTATGAATATGAAGAATAAATTAGATGGAAAAGAGGAGAAAATCAAACTGAATTTCATAATCGTGATAAAAGTCACGTGATGGAATACATGTTCGTTATCATGTGAATATATAGATAAGGTATATACGTGGGGAATACGTGTATATATGGTATATATATATGCGTGTATATGGTATATATGTGAATACATATGATACATATGTGAGTATATGTGGTATTTGTGTAAGTATATATATATTATATACATGGAGAATATGTGGTATATATACGAAGTGAATGGGTATATATGAAATGTTATATATGCTCTACTCGGTAAATGGGTAAAACCGGTCTGGAATGGGGGTTTGGCATGCCATCCTACCGGCAGTACTGTCTTAACGGCTTTGGTCTGGATATTACTTACACACACGCGGTTATATCGTGTGAGGTCAAGATCATGGCAACTAGTCGTGTGAGACCAAGACCACGCAGTTATGTTGTATATTCCATATCGTGTGAGACCAAGACCATGGCAATTAGTCGTGTGAGGTCAAGACCACGCGTAACTCTATACGAGGCCTCATTTTGAGATCGGTGTATTCATAATTACCTAGTGGAGCAGATTAACTCGTAATTATAATGAAGTTATATTACATGTTGTTTACATACAAAATGTGAATCTTAACTTAATTAGAAAATATAAATATGATGATTGTATGAAAATAGTTTAATTATGCAGTATTCTACTTTTATATGTGTTTCAACAACCTTCCTTGCACTATTTATATTCGGCAATGGTTAAAGTACCCACTGGGCAATAAGTTGCTCAGCGAGTTATATGTCTAACTCGCAGGTAGTGGATAGAAAATCAGTATTTCTGCGGCGGCCCGCACCAGCTCGACGGGGAATAGGGTAGGACTTTTGACATAAAATAGTAGTATGACATGAACGTTATATCTATTGTAAAGGTTTGTTAAACATATTAAGTATTATGGTGTATGTAACAAGAGAATAAACAGTAGTATGGTAATGAAACTTAGCAAATGATATGTGATCTTGAGGAACGATATAGAAGTGTGAAGTTTTCTTGCAGGGTGTAGTTGAGGATATAAGGGAGATTATTATTGGGAGTGTTCTTGAGTTGAATTGTGAACAAAAGTGTTTTTTTTTTTAAAAAAAATCAATTTTGTCGACACTTGGGAACCCCGCTTTTTAGGGGAAACTCCGCCCAATTTTTCGAAAAATTTTTCATAAGAATTCTTAATTAAGACATTGTAACCAGAGCTCGCATCCCGATGTGACATTCCTCCCCGGCTTATTCGTAGGTCGGGAAGGGATGTTACAATTTGTGGTATTAGAGCATTGGTTTAGCCGTTCCTGGGCGGTTAGACATAGGAAAGTGTATGATAATGAGGATATCGAGAGATAGTAAACGAAGTGAGTTAGAAAGACTTTAGATAGGAAGAGGAAAATATAGGAGGATATACGTTTTATGTTGGGAGTGGCCATTACCAACGTAAAATGGGATACCCTGTAGTAGTTATGGTATTTGTGAAATAGTTATATATGAAATTATGTTTGTGAAATAAGAAAGAGTCGAGAATAATTAAGCATGAGTTATTGAGTCTAATGTACATGCCATATAGGAAAAAGATTATATGTCGAGCTGTGCAGACTACTGATTACTTTTATATTGTAGGATGTCTCTAGACTCGCAACAAGCTATGCAACAGGAGACAGAATCCCAAGCCTCAACACCAATAGGTGTTGAGGAAGCCCATGGACCATGACTAGGGCCGGCAGCAGCCGAAGTATCCAGTCCGGAAACTTACCTTAAATTAAGTATATATATATATATATGTATGACTGCTATTAGTTATATGAGCAATGTATTTACATATATGAACAAACAAGTTTCGGGGCAAAACTTAAATTAAGGAGGGTAGAACTGTCACATCCCAAAGGCTAGATAATCGAGTAATAGGCAAGGAGGACATGAACGAGTGGTCAAATAGAGGCTCAGGATAGTCAAATATGAAATTGGTGTACGCAGTGGAGCTGACGGGACCTAATTGAAATTTTTTAAGAGGTCGAGGACCTAAAGGTACTTTTCCAAAAAGTTACGTCGATTCTTAGTAGTGGCCATAATGGATGTAATAGATGTGTTCTCGGGATTTATCGGGTCGTAACGGTGGCGCACGATTTTTCCTGAATATGCACGGTTTGAAAGTTACGGATTATTTTGCAACAAGGGCATTTTGGTCATTTCCATCGGAGTGGCAATTTTGTAAATAGAACCAATTTGAGGGGAAAAATTATAAAGAAGGAAAAGTAACTTTCAAGTGGCCAAATCATGGCCATTTGTTCAATTTTGGTGGATAAATCAAGACCATTCAAGTTAAAAATAATAAATAAATATATTAAATAATTATCTAACATCTAATTTTTTTTTGTCTTAAAGCATAAGACACATGCCTAACACCTAGAAAACTCCATTATCTTAATTTTTGGGACTCCATTGCCGTGGGCTTCTTCCAAAAGAGCCAAGGGAAAGTTTCAATTTCTAAGTGATCTATCAAGTTTTTTTTAAAGAGAAATTAAGGTAATTCTTCAAGCCAACTTCTTCTCTTTCATTTAATTTGAGTATTAGGCTTTGTATGGAAGGACTTAAAGTCATGTTTAATTAGGGAAAATATTAGCAAGTCGATGAATATGATGGAGAATTGCAAAATAGTTGGAGAATGAATAGAAATGGTGTTTAATGGTGAAAATAAGCTAGCAACCATTAGAAAAATCATAAGATAATACTATGTCTATACCTAGGGTTCTTACCTTTGTATATGTGATGTTAAATTTCATAGGAAATCAAGGAGACAAGGAAGGCAAGGAAGTGATATAGATAAAGGACTAAGAAATAGTAAGGTTTGGTACTTTAACCATTGAACTCCTTTTGAAATTTTTCTGTTTTACAATTAGTAAAATGCTGTGACTTTTATGATTTTTAATTAAATATAGAAAAATTATCTTGAGTTGAATTTTTGATATGTTGTGTCTCAATGAGTTTAGAATGACTGAAAAATATGTTGAGTTGAATTTGGAATGGTTAAGAGTTTGGAAAGATTATTTTTATTAGACCTGCTCCAGCAGGTACCTTGACTGAGACAGCCATCTTTCTGGATTTTTAATAAAATGTAGAAAAATAATATCCAATTGAATTTTGGATATGTTGTTTTTTAGTGAGTCTATTATTTGAGAAAAATAATTTGGAACCACATTGATTGAATTTAATTTACGGAATTCACAAAATTCGGAACTGCTGCCAGGATGCAGGCCAACTGGAGCAGTCTGGTTGGGTGAACTAGTTGACCAAGATTTTATGTCCAGTTTGATATAAAATTTTAAAGGAATGATTTTAAGATGCAAAACTAAATTCTGTAAAAATTTTTGAGTTTTTAGCCAAGTGGATTATTTTATACAAATTTTCTAAAACAAGGATCAAGTTGGGTCAAGAACCAGAGTTTATTGTTCATATGGTAATTTTTCATTATTAACTTGGTCAAAAACTTGGTGTGGGTGTTTTATCATTTTATTTTTGGTATTGAGTTTAAATATGAATATGAAGAATAAATTAGATGGAAAAGAGGAGAAAATCAAACTGAATTTCATAACCGTGATAAAAGTCACGTGATGGAATACATGTTCGTTATCATGTGAATATATAGATAAGGTATATACGTGGGGAATACGTGTATATATGGTATATATATATGCGTGTATATGGTATATATGTGAATACATATGATACATCTGTGAGTATATGTGGTATTTTTGTAAGTATATATATTATATACATGGAGAATATGTGGTATATATACGAAGTGAATGGGTATATATGAAATGTTATATATGCTCTACTCGGTAAATGGGTAAAACCGGTCTGGAATGGGGATTTGGCATGCCATCCTACTGGCAGTACTGTCTTAACGGCTTCGGTCTGGATATTACTTATGTGCGCACGGTTATATCGTGTGAGGTCAAGATCATGGCAACTAGTCGTGTGAGACCAAGACCACGCAGTTATGTTGTATATTCCATATCATGTGAGACCAAGACCATGGCAATTAGTCGTGTGAGGTCAAGACCATGCGTAACTCTATACGAGGCCTCATTTTGAGATCAGTGTATTCATAATTACCTAGTGGAGCAGATTAACTCGTAATTATAATGAAGTTATATTACATGTTGTTTACATACAAAATGTGAATCTTAACTTAATTAGAAAATATAAATATGATGATTGTATGAAAATAGTTTAATTATGCAGTATTCTACTTTTATATGTGTTTCAACAACCTTCCTTGCACTATTTATATTCGGCAATGGTTAAAGTACCCACTGGGCAATAAGTTGCTCAGCGAGTTATATGTCTAACTCGCAGGTAGTGGATAGAAAATCAGCATTTCTGCGGCAGCCCGCACCAGCTCGACGGGGAATAGGGTAGGACTTTTGACATAAAATAGTAGTATGACATGAACGTTATATCTATTGTAAAGGTTTGTTAAACATATTAAGTATTATGGTGTATGTAACAAGAGAATAAACAGTAGTATGGTAATGAAACTTAGCAAATGATATGTGATCTTGAGGAACGATATAGAAGTGTGAAGTTTTCTTGCAGGGTGTAGTTGAGGATATAAGGGAGATTATTATTGGGAGTGTTCTTGAGTTGAATTGTGAACAAAAGTGTTTTTTTTTTAAAAAAAAATCAATTTTGTCGACACTTGGGAACCCCGCTTTTTAGGGGAAACTCCGCCCAATTTTTCAAAAAATTTTTCATAAGAATTCTTAATTAAGACATTGTAACCAGAGCTCGCATCCCGATGTGACATTCCTCCCCAGCTTATTTGTAGGTCGGGAAGGGGTGTTACATAGTTTTTAGTGTGATTTTATGTATTTTTAGTTAATGTTTTGATTGATTTTAGTTTAATGTTTGTTTGAAGTTTTTGTTTTAAGGTTTAAGTGCAAAAACACCCTTGGAAGATCAAAACAATGCAGGAAAAGCATGAACCAAGCAAGACATGGCCAAGCCAAATCAAGCTTGGCCGTGTCCCTCAAAGAATGGTGATGGCAGAGCTTGACACAGCCAAGCCACTGGCCGTGTCTCATTCAAGGAGCAAAACAAAGACCAAAGCAAAGAAAGAGCAAAAAATGAAGAAGCAGGAAAGGACACACTCAATGACATGGCCAAGCCACTAGCCGTGTCACATGACACGGCCAGCAAGCTTGGTCGTGTCCCATTTCATGCCAAAGACAATTGTAGCAAGCAAAGAAGGAAAGAAAAGAAACAGAAGTGGACACACCCACATGACACGGCCAAGCTAGTGGCCGTGTCACATGACACGGCCACAAGCTTGGCTGTGTCACCCCTTGAGACCAAAAGAAAAGAAAGAAAAGAAAGAAAGAGGGCAGTGAAGGACACGGCCAGCAAGCTTGGCCGTGTCCCAAAGGAAAATGAGAGACACTGCCAAGCTACTCTTGGCTTGGCACCTAAGACATTTGATTTCTTTTACACGAAGTGGGGGACAAAGTGGGGAACAAAGCCTTGTGTTTGCCAAAAGAAATATTAAACAAATAAAAAATGGGGAACAAGGTGAAGTGGTGTGAGTTGGAAGGCATGGGTGTGTATTTTGAATGAATTAAAAGGAGAAGAAGAGGGAAATGGGGGGTGTCTTGGTTTCTTGGAGCCAAATTTCTACTACACGTTTGGGAGAGGGACAGAGTGACACTCTCCCTTAGCCCTTCATTTTCATCTCCATTTCCATTCTCTCCACCTTCTCCATCTTCCATTGATAAGATCTTTGAGGTTCTTTGGGATAAATTGGGTTTAACAAGCTCTTGAAGGTTGAAGAAGCTTCATTGAAGGGATTGGTGACTTGAGAAAGCTCCATTCCATCTTCCAAAGGCACAATCAATTGAAGGGTTGTGACTTGAGAAAGCTCCATCCAAAGGTTTGGTGACTTAAGAAAGCTCCATTCCATATTGCAAAGGGGAATCAACCATTGAAGAGGGCTTGAGTTCTTCATCAAATACATCAAGTGGAGCTAGGAGGAAGACTAGTAATCCTACTCTTGGCATCTTCACAAGGGGTTTTTCTATTCTCTCTTTTAATTCATTTCTATTGTTGTTGTTGTATTAAGAGATTGATATTGCAATGAACAAATTGTATTTGTTTTATATTGAGTTGAATAAATGTTATAAATTGATGATGTTGAGCTAAATACCCATGCCTAGGGTTTGTAGTATATTTGGTTGAATGTCTTGATTTGATATTTCCATTGATGTTCCTTGTCGATTGGTTGATTGTATTTCATTAAATGATAGGTTGATAGATTAGCTACCTATTGATCTTTGAATATTGGATGACGGGCCGAGAGGTGAAATTCGATATCGGAACTATATAATCGACCACCCTATGAATGAATTAGAAATATAAGTTCTAGGGTTTCATTAATTTGATAATGTGAAATAATTGGTTATTGCTAATTCATGAATGTGAGAACTAATGGATTGGTAATTGACTAATTAACCTTAAGGAACAAATTAATTACTAAGTCATGTTAATGGATAATTGAGAATTGAGCTTTGATTGAATTGACCTATTACCCTAGGCACCTTCCCAAGAATCGATTTGATCATGTACAACCTTCACACACCAACCCTACGCACGTTAATTTTAGGTTTAAATTGTTCTCGCACCATTTCAAAATAACGAACTCTCTTTTTAATTTAATTGCTTTAATCAAGCTATTATGAACTACACCTTCCTTGTGAGACGACCTTGGGGCGATCACCTTTGCTGCAACTACCTCGTATACTTGCGAGTGACACTTGTAGTAGTACTTAATTTGAGCGCAACAATGATGATGCTTAGATTTTTTATTTTTTGCTTGTTCTTATTTGATTACTTTCATGTTGTCTTGTTCATGATGTTTGTTATTTTCTTATTTGAACTTAATGAAAGCTTATTTTTATTGACTTGTACTTATTGCATTTAATTATTTTTAAGTTTATCTTTTTGCCTTTGTCAAAGGGGGAGAGAGAATGAACACTTAACACAAAATGTTAACCACTTAACATTATTTAGGGGAAGTAAACATTGAGGGGGAGTAAATTAAGTAACTTAACATTTTTAGAAACTTTGAACACTTTGAAATTCAATTTATTGCCAAAGTAAAAAAGGGGGAGATTGTTGGACCAATTAATCTATTTTTGATCTTAGATAATCAAATTGAAGTAAACTAATGCTTCTATCAAGTTACATTTTGCAGGAGCTTATATTTTTAAATAAAATATCAAAAGACCGATCAGACCATACTAAATCCTGATCAGACCTTTAATGCCAAGTTGAGAAAATTCACTCAGAAGGTTTCACGGTCAGAGGTACGCTATAAATCTCAATGTACCTTGACAATTCTGACTGGACCACCAAGAAATATGACCGGACTATTGGATGAAACAGTTGTAAAATGCACAGAGATATTCACGGTTGAAAGTACTCTCAAAATCTCACCGTACCACAAGAAGTCAGACCGGACCTCATGATGTACCGACCGAACTATCAAGGCAAATTTTCCTAAAATCATCCAGTAGAGTTCCCGATCAGAAGCACGCCTAGTTTTTGGCCGAACAACCATTATTCTGATCGGACCCTGATTTAGTCCAACTGGGATGTTTAAATAATTCACAAGTCAGAAGTTGTTGAACCTCCACTCAATTAGTGGAAGCTTCGTGGACTAACCGTTGGAAGAGCAGTAAGCAAAAGTTTAAATATTTCGACCAGACCATAGTATTTCCTGATTGGGATCAAGGAATCCTGACCGGACCTCACCTAGTCCTACCATGAAATTGCTCCGGCCAAAGAATTAGTGGAAGATAAGAATTAAATATGTTGGACTACTCTTCAAATGGCTAGTTTATGACTTGAAGGCTATAAATACCATATGTAACTTTATTTTTGATAGTTGTTGTGATTGTAATAGCTTACTTGAACATACTAATTTCCTTTGCTTCAAAATCACTTTTTGTATTGATTGAGTGTTAGGTGTGAGCATTAAACATTATCTTAAGTTTGAGTGTGAGATTGGAAACTATAACACCCCTATACCCCCATATACATACACCACATACCTCCACATATGTAATATATGTAAACGGGATACAAGAATGTCACAAACTATTTTAAACAAATCAAACTTTCAACTTTAACATTAAATCATCAATTCTACAATCTGAGTAAACTTAGAACATTTTACTTATATTATAGAAAGTAATAAATGAAACATCCCTTGTTAAAATACATTTACATATATCTTCATTACCTTAAAATTTTATCTAAAATATTTGTTTAATAAGCAGCGGAAAATGTAGCGAAATATATATATGTATACATCAAAATCAATATTTACAAAATACAGAGTTTATACATGCTGGAAGTTCATCTTTGATCTTGAAGTCCAAAATCAACACTTCACAAGGGATCTCAAGTCTAGCTGAACTCTCCGGCTCAACCGGATCTACCCTATCACCTGCGCAATAAATCACAATCGCGCTAAGCCAAAGGCTTAGCGCTACAAACCTTGATAGCAATATGATTCAAATATAATGCCAATGTCAAACTTTCAAGAGTCAAAAGTAATATACATGGATATCATATTTCATAACATTAAATCTCATTACATCACTCAATTTTTCCATTATTCGTAATTCACATTTAAGCAAAGACAAGCATGGGCCCAAAAGAAACTAATATGCCATTCAAATTCCATAGTTACTGTTTTGGTCCAATAATCACATTTATCTAGCCCGAAGGCGAATCATTATCACAATGAGGATTACCTCATATGTAACATCCCAACTAGGCTTCAAGGACTAGGCCTAACCCAGCTTCAAGGGGAGCATAGCATCACCCAAAAAGGCTTCAAGGACCAAGCCCAACCCAGCTTTAAGGGATTATTACTTTTAGGCATGCCACCAACAACAAAACTCTGAAAATTAAATAACATACCAGGCACACAATTCTTTCATTCTTTCATTATCAAATCTTTTCTCATTTTCTCATGATCATCACAAGCACAATGCCTCAAATATCCCATTTATATCAATATAGCCATCACCAATTGCTTTACATATCATCATTAGAGTATAAATAACAAATTACATTGTTCATATATTTTGAATCCTCAACATATATTTCACATAGTTCACATAATGCAAATCATAGCACCATTCTCATATATCAACAATCTAATAGGTAACCTAACACATTGTCCAACCAAATGTGTTAAGTCCCAAAGTCATGTAAATGTATGCAATCATGTAAGGTTTGTACTTGCCTCTAAGAGCAACAAACACCAATTCTAATCTCCTCTTCAAAAAATCCTTCAACACTTGGATTGGGGTAACTTAAATATCTTCAAAACCTAATCCAAATATGATTATACATATTCACTTAGTAATACACATAAGAAAATAAGAAAAAGAACTATCTAGGGCAAACTCTACACATGACACGCTCAACAACACAGAAGCTTTGACATGCTCAGTGACATGGGCGTGTCACTGCACGTGTCAATCCTCCTCCAACACAGAAGCTATGACACGCTCAGTGGCATGGGGTGTCACTAGACATGTCAATCCTCCAACAACACAATAGCTATGACACGCACAGTGACATGGGCGTGTCACTGGACATGTCAATACTACTACTACACAGAAGCTGTGACACGCTCAGTGACATGGGCGTGTCACTGCTCGTGTCACCAATACTGAAAATAGAACCAACGACAAGCCCAAAGACATGGCCGTGTTACTAGGCGTGTCAGGACAAAAACCTAAAATAGACACCAAAAATGCCACATCCAACTAACATCTTTCTTTTACCCTTTTCCACTCCAAACAAACTTAACCAAAACCATTAATATACCATAATAAACTTGTATAACATAAAAACAACTCAATTACATACATCAAAACACATTCACAACCATATTTCTCAACTCAAAGTCACACCACCCACAACTCTTGTTTTCTTCACCAAACTTAACCCTTTTCTCTTCAATCCAACCCCAAAATCAAAGTTAACTAGACAAAACAACCTCAAACACACCAAAATCACCCATACATACAACTATACCAACCATCCACCAAACTCAAATATACAAACTCAAAAGAAATCAAATAAACAAGTTGGAAACTTACCAAAAGTGAAGAAAATCCTTAAAACTCAAACTTGATCTCTTGAAATCCTTCAATTGCTTGAGTTAGGAATCAACAAAACCTCTCTTTCCTTTTGACAATGGTGATGGCCGGCCTCTTGAAGAAGAAAGAAGAAGATGATAAAAAGTCAAACCTAAACACTACTCTTAACCACTTAAATCTTCACTTAATCTCCACCAAGTATTAATTTATTATTATAATATAAATATCAAATATCATCTTCCACTCACATCTAATTTCTATTTTAAATAATTAAATATATCATTTGACCATAAATAAAATGTTGACATGTATATGTTGTATATATCTTCATATATACAACATATACACACTTCCTTTTTCCTTTCTTTCCACTTAATCATATATACACTTTAAATCATTTAATTCAATTTCAACAATTAGCATTTCCAAAATTTTAGGGTATCATTTTGGGATATTACATTTCTCCCTCTCTACAAATAAATTTCATCCTCAAAATTACCTATTCTCACGTCTGGAACAACTGGAGATACTGATCTCGCATCACTTGCTCACTCTCCCAAGTTGCCTTTTCCTTAGCATGATTCTTCCAAAGAACCTTCACAAGTGGCACTTTCTTATTTCTCAACTCTTTCACTTCATGTGCCAAAATAGCCACTGGTTCTTCTTCAAAAGTCAGATCTGGACTCACTTCAATAGATTCCACTTACAAAATATGAGATGGGTATGACCTGTACCTCCATAGCATAGAGACATGGAAGACATTGTGAATTCTATCCAATTCAGGCGACAAAACAAGTCTATAGGACACTGGTCCAACTCTATCTAGTACCTTATAAGGTCCAATGAAGCGAGGACTTAATTTCCCTCTGTGATCAAATCTCAAAATTTTTTCTAAGGAGACACTTTCAAAAATACTTTATCTCCTACATTGAACTCTATGCCTCTCCTCTTCAAGTCTAAATAGGATTTTTGTCAATCTGAGGCTGCTTTCAACCGATCCCGAATTATCTTTACTTTCTCTTCCATTTCTTTAATCAAATTAGGACCAACTAATTTACCTTCTCCAACCTCATCCCAACATAGAGGCGTCCTGCATCTTTTACCATTCAATGCCTCATAGGGTGCCATTTTAATACTGGATTTATAACTGTTATTATAGGCAAATTCAATCAATGGCAAGAATATATCCCATCTCCCAGAGAGATCAATGACACAGATCCTCAACATGTTCTCTAAAATCTATATCATTCTCTCTGACTGCCCATCTATCTGAGGATGGAAAGCAGTACTAAAATGCAATCGAGAACGGAAAGCATTATGTAAACTTTTCCAAAACCTTGAAGTAAACTGGGGATCTTTATCAGACACCAAAGAAATTGAGACTCCATGCAACTTCACTATCTCACTGATATACAACTCAGCCAACTTCTCAAGAGAATAGTCCATCCGAAATGGAAGGAAATGAACTGTCTTCGTCAACTGATCAACAATCACCCAGATTGCATCATGCTTCTTCTGAGTCAACGGCAAACCAGTCACAAAATCTATCGTTACTCGCTTCCATTTCCATTCAGGCACTGATAAAGGTTGGAGTAACCCCGAAGGAACTTGGTTCTCTGCCTTCACTCTCTGACATATGAGACATTTGGATGCAAACTCCGCTATATCCCTCTTCATACCTGACCACTAATAATATTTCTTCAAATCATGATACATCTTAGTACTCCTAGGGTGCATAGCAAAAGCTGACTTATGTGCTTCCTCCAAAATAATCTTTTTCAATCTTGCATCATTAGGAACACACAATCTATCTTTGTAACATAAACCGCCATCATTCCTCACAAGAAAATCTGGGTTGTCACCCTTCTGGCAATCCAAAACATTCTTCTAAATTCTTTCATCTACCAACTGAGCCTCTCTAATATGATCCAACAAGACTAGCCTCAACTGCAACTGAGCCAACAAAGCACCAACATCACATGATTCAAAACTAGCATGCAATGCTCTCAACTCAACAAGCAACGAGAGTGAATAAGTAGTTAAACCTGCTAAAGACTTCTGACTCAAGGCATCTGCAATAACATTTGCCTCACCAGGGTGATAATCAATCAAATAGTCATAGTCTTTAATCAACTCCAACCACCGTCTCTGCTGAAGATTCAGCTCCCTCTAGACACCTAAGTATTTCAAACTCTTGTGATCTGTATAAATAAAACACTTCTCCCCATACAAGTAATGTCGCTAAATCTTCAAAGCAAAAACTATGGCTGCCAACTCCAAATCATGTGTCGAGTAATTCAACTCATGCGGCTTCAATTGCTGTGAAGCATAAGCTATGACTCTACCCTCCTACATCAAAACACAACCTAAACCATTATGGGAAACATCAATGCAGATCACATATGGCTTACCTTTCACAGGCAAGGTAAGAACAGGAGCTTAAGTCAACATCTCTTTCAACTGCTCAAAGCTTGCTTGACATCGATCTGTCCACATGAATCTAACTCCCTTTCGAAGTAATTTGGTGAGTGGAGTATCTATAAAAAAAAAACCCTTCACAAACCGTCGATAATAACCTGCCAAA
Organism: Garcia nutans; assembly: GCA_947685225.1. Classification (NCBI taxonomy): domain Eukaryota; kingdom Viridiplantae; phylum Streptophyta; class Magnoliopsida; order Malpighiales; family Euphorbiaceae; genus Garcia; species Garcia nutans. The sequence goes on along the minus strand of CANTUV010000011.1, from coordinate 29,297,975 downwards.
CCCAGAAAACTTCTAACTTCTATCACTGTCTTCGGTGGACTTCAATTCAAAATGGCCTCAACTTTACTCGGATCAACTCTTATACCTTTTGCTGAAACCACATGACTGAGAAAAGTCACTTGATCAAGCCAAAACTCACATTTCGATAGCTTAGCATACAATTGCTTCTCTCTCAAGGTCTGCAATACAATCCGCAAGTGCTTGTCATGATCCTCCTCATTATCGATAAAGACCACCACAAACTAATCTAGATAGGGTCTAAACACCCTATTCATCAGATCCATAAAAGCTGCTGGTGCATTCGTCAATCCAAAAGGCATCGCCAAGAACTCATAATGCCCATACCTTGTGCAAAAAGCTGTCTTAGATACATCTTCAGCTCTGACTCTCAACTGATGGTACCCTGATCTCAAATCAATCTTGGAGAAAACTGCTGGTCCCTTCAACTAATCAAAGAGATCATCTATCCTAAGTAAAGGATACTTATTCTTGATGGTCATTTTATTCAATTGCCTATAATCAATGCATAATCTCAAAGTACCATCCTTCTTCTTCACAAATAAAATAGGCACTTCCCACGGAGACACACTAGGGCGAACAAACCCTTTATCCAACAAGTCATGCAATTGCACCTTCAATTCTCTCAACTCAGCAGGTACCATTAGATAAGGAGTAATAGAGATGGGAGTGGTACCAGGCAACAAATCGATACTAAACTCAACCTCTCTCTCAGGGGGTATCCCTGGCAACTCCTCAGGAAAAACATCTGAAAATTCCGCAACTGTGGGTATACTATCAAGCTGAGAACCCACTACCCTGGTATCTATAACATGAGCAAGATAAGCATCATACCCTTTTCGAATCAACCTCCTAGCTGAAATAGCTGAAACAAACATAGATGCAAGATGTCTCTGCTCACTAGATACCATCACACTTCTACCATCACCGGTTCTCAGAGTAACACACTTATTCTGACAGTCTACTATAGCTCCATGCTTTGATAACCAATCCATGCCTAAAATCAGATCATACTCCTTAAAAGGCATCTCAATCAAATCCCCAAGGAATTTCTCATCTTGCACCACAACTGAACTATTACGATGTACCTTACTCATCTCAACACTATGCCCTAAAGGATTTGTCACCAAAACATCAAATCCTAGGGACTCAGAATGCAATTCAGACACAGGCAAGATGGATGCACTTATGTAAGAATGCGTAGATCCAAAATCTATTAGAGCAAGAACTGAAATGCCAAATAAAGAAAATGTACCTGTAATAACGGCTAAAGCATTCGGCTGCCTCTGCATCACATACACCCGCTGTGATGGCCCTGCCTCATCTGGTCTACTGCCTCCTGATGTAGAGCCTTCTCTCTGACTAATCCTAGGTCAACCACCTCTACTAAAACCTCTGCCCCCTCCACCTCCTCTAACACTGGGTCTAGAAGCTGCACTATCAGTCTGTCTATCTTTCGGTAGCTCAGAGAAATCTCTGAGGAAATGATCCGGTGACCCACATCTATAACAAACTCCTGGTCCACCTGTCTTCCAACAAGCACCCCCATGTGCCCTACCATAATGAACACATGTATAAGTAACAGGCTTCTGAACCACTGGAGTCGGTGCACTAGCCACAGAAACTGTAGGTCTCGATCTCTGCTTCTGATGCTGTGTTAATCTACCAGGCTGCCTCTGGCCCCTAATAAAACTCAAAAAATAGCCTCCTCTCCCTCTCTTCATAGATGAAGACCTTGCCTCACTCAGGGTCTCCTAGCTCTAGTCTCCCCCTCAGTAGCAGCTGCTGCAATACCCTATGCTCTCTCAACACTTCTGGCAGCTACAACCAACTGAGAAAAATCTTGATACCGGGAACCAGCGACAATACACATAATAGGGGTTCTCAACCCCTCCTCAAATCTTCTACACCGGTCTATCTCATCTGAAATAATCCCACCGGCATAATGACTCAACCGGATAAACTTAATCTCGTACTCTGTCACAGTTCGGTTATCATGTCTCAGACTCAGAAACTCCATCTTTTTCGCATCCTTATACTCCCTAGGAGTATACTTCTACTCAAACTCCTGCAGAAAATCACCATAAGTCAAGGTAGGTTAATCTTCCAATGCATGTGGAACCGTCTTCCACCAGTTATATGCATCTCCCTGCAGAAGAGATCTAGCATAATCAAACTTTTCTTCAGGAGTAGCTTGCAGCCAGATGAATACCCTCTGAACTCTATCTAACCACTGCTCAGTTACTGCAGGATCTGTAGTACCAAAGAAGTCCTCAACTCCAAACTTCCTCAATTTATCATACTGCCTCATCGGTACTTACGGCTGCGGTTGCGATGGCAGCTACTGCACTAGAGCCTGCCTCAAAAATTCTACCATATGCTATAACCAAGCTGGTGGAATCTCATCAGCGGCTGGTCTCTCTGGCACAGGAACAGGTGCCTCTCCAGCTATCTCAACCCTAGCTCCATCTCTACCCTCAACAAGAGCTACACTCTCATCACTACCCTCTACAGACTGACGTGTCTGAGATGCCATCACTACCTATATCTGCAAACACAGTAGAAGATTACCTCATCAAAGATCAAAAACTACCAGTTTCAATGCATGTATCTTACTTAAAAACCATATTTTAAAATCTAAATTTTCTTTTTTCTTACAATTCACCTAGGTTGAGAACCTCAAACCTAGGCTCCGATACCAAAATAATTGTAACACCCCTATAAATACCTCCACATAAGTAATATATGTATACCGGATACAAGAAAGTCACAAACCATTTTAAACAAACCAAACTTTCAACTTTAAAATTAAATCATCAATTCTACAATCTGAGAAAACTTAGAACATTTTACTTATATTATAGAAAGTAATAAATGAAACATCTCTTGTTAAAATACATTTACATATATCTTAATTACCTTAAAAGTTTATCCAAAACATTTGTTTAATAAGCAGCGGAAAATGTGGCGGAATATACATATGAATACATCAAAATCAATATTTACAAAAATATAGAGTTTATACATGCTGGCAGTTCATCTTTGATCTTGAAGTCCAAAATCAACACTTCACAAGGGATCTCAAACCTAGACTCGACTCGGTCTAGTTGAACTCTCCGGCTCAACCGGATCTACCCTATCACCTGCGCGATAAATCACAATCGCACTAAGCCAAAGGCTTAGTGGTACAAACCTTGATAACAATATGATTCAAATGTAATGCCAATGTCAAACTTTCAAGAGTCAAAAGTAATATACATGGATATCATATTTCATAACATTAAATCTCATTACATCCTTCAATTGTTTCATTATTCATAATTCACATTTAAGCAAAGACAAGCATGGGCCTAAAAGAAACTAATATGCCATTCAAATTCCAGAGTTACTGTTTTGGTCCAATAATCACATTTATCTAGCCCGAAGGCGAATCATTATCACAATGAGGATTACCTCATATGTAATATTCCAACTAGGCTTCAAGGACTAGGCCCAACCCAGCTTCAAGAGGAGCACAACATCACCCAACTAGGCTTCAAGGACCAAGCCCAACCCAGCTTCAAGGGATTGTTACTTTTAGGTATGCCACCAACAACAAAACTCTGAAAATTGAATAACATACTAGGAACACAATTCTTTCATTATTTCATTATCAAATCTTTTCTCATTTTCTCATGATCATCATAAGCACAATGCCTCAAATATCCCATTTATATCAATATAGCCATCACTAATGGCTTTACATATCATCATTAGAGTATACATAACAAATTACATTGTTCATATATTTTGAATCCTCAACATATATTTCACATAGTTCACATAATGCAAATCATAGTGCCATTCTCATATATCAACAATATAATAGGTAACCTAACACATTTTCCAACCAAATGTGTTAAGTCCCAAAGTCATGTAAATGTATGCAATCATGTAAGGTTTGTACTTACCTCTAAGAGCAATAAACACCTATTCTAATCTCCTCTTCCAAGAATCCTTCAACACTTGGATTAGGGTTACTCAAATATCTTCAAAACCTAATCCAAATATGATTATACATACTCACTTAGTAATACACATAAGAAAATAAGAACAAGAACTATCTAGGGCAAACTCTACACATGACACGCTCAACAACACAGGTGTATCCCTGATCGTGCCCTAAACCCACAACACATAAACTTTGACATGCTCAGTGACATGGGCGTGTCACTACACGTGTCAATCCTCCTCCAACACAGAAGCTATGACATGCTCAGTGACATGGGCGTGTCACTGGACATGTCAATCCTCCAACAACATAGTAGCTATGACAAGCTCAGTGACATGGGTGTGTCACTGGACGTGTCAATACTACTGCTACACAGAATCTGTGACATGCTCAGTGACATGGGAGTGTCACTGCTCGTGTCACCCATACTACAAATAGAACCAAGGACACACCCAAAGACATGGCTGTGTTACTGGGCGTGTCAGGCCAAAAACCTGAAATCGACACCAAAAACACCACATCCAACTAACATCTTTCTTTTACCCTTTTCCACCCCAAACAAACTTAACCAAAACCATCAATATACTATAATAAACTTGCATAACATCAAAACAACTCAATTACATACATCAAAACACATTCACAACCATATTTCTCAACTCAAAGTCACACCACCCACAACTCTTGTTTTCTTCACCAAACTTAACCCTTTTCTCTTCAATCTAACCCCAAAATCAAAGTTAACTAGACAAAACAACCTCAAACACACCAAAATCACCCATACACATAACTACACCAACCATCCACCAAACTCAAGTATACAAATTCAAAAGAAATCAAAGAAACAAGTTGGAAACTTACCAAAAGTGAAGAAAATCCTTAAAACTCCAACTTGATCTCTTGAAATCCTTCAATTGCTTGAGTAAGGAATCAACAAAACATCTCTTTCCTTTTGACAATGGTGATGGCCGGCCTCTTGAAGAAGAAAGAAGAAGATGTTAAAAAGTCAAACCAAAACACTACTCTTAACCACTTAAATCTTCACTTAATCTCCACCAAGTATTAATATATTATTATAATATAAATATCAAATATCATCTTCCACTCACATCTAATTTCTATTTTAAATAATTAAATATATCATTTGACCATAAATAAAATGTTGACTTTTATATGTTGCATATATCTTCATATATACAACATATACACACTTCCCTTTTCCTTTCTTTCCACTTAATCATATATACACTTTAAATCATTTAATTCAATTTCAACAATTAGCATTTCCAAAATGTTAGGGTATTATTTGGGATATTATAGAAACAATTGTATGATTTCAACAATTGTATGATCTCTTGAGAGTGAGCCTAAAAAAACTCTTGTAACGGTTGTGAGGTGTGTGATCTCAAACCATTGTATAGTTTGGTGTGAGTGTAGACCCTTAATTTTTGACCCAATCCGGTTATTTAGTCTAAAATGATTTTTGTTGTCTAATTGGTCCAAAATAATTTTTATTAAAAAAATAAAAATAAAAAATAAAAGTCAAAAAATAAAAATAAAAATAAAAATCGGAGTCGGAAAAATCGGCGACGAAAAAATTATCGCGCGGGCCCGTGGGCATTTCGCCCGCAGGAAATTCCTGCGGGCGAAATCACTGTGCTATTTCGTACGCAGAAATTTTTTGCCTGCGAAATAGCTTACGGGCCCGCTCCGCGCGCGCTGCAATAAATTTTTTTGCCAGCACAGTTTTTTCGCAGCAGTTTTTTTTCGGCAGCGCAAATTTTCCGACGCAAATTTTTCGAAGCAATATTACTTACCTTAACTAATTAGGAATAAACAACCTCAAATCACTATAAATAAGAACCAAAGACAATTAAAAAAGGGGAGGCAAAAAATCCAAGAGTAGTTTGGAAAATTTGAAACCAAATCAAGGAAGGAAAAGAAGAAATTCAATTCAACTCTTTTCTGGAACAGCAGCAGCACGATTTAGAGGATTCAAAGGCAAAAAAGGCTTGTCTTTGGAGCTAGTTCATCCAAGAAGAATTGTTTTTGGAGAAATCATCAAAAGAAGGTATGTGTTAATTAATTTTCTTTAATTGTTTTTTTTTACACAGTAGCAAATCTATGAAATCAAAATTAAAACCCATTGAACTTTAATTTAGTTTTTCTAAAGCAAAGAAAAAACCTTATTTCGTTGATTTATCTTCCAAAAGGCTTAAAATCGTTATTTTTTCTTTTTAAAAACCTTAAAACTCTAATTGAACATATTTTTCAGCAAAACTAAGATGTAAATTCTGCTTCTTTTAAAATTTTAAAGTAGGTTCTATTTCATTCAAAAATCCTTAAAAAAACATCTTTTCTACTTATAAAAACTTTAATTTATTTGTTTAAATTCATAAAACTTCATGAAATTATCAAATTGATTTCTAAAACTCTAAAAATTATTCACCACCCGTGACCCTACTTCTAAATCCTAAAATCCAAAATTCAACTTTTAAACCTAAAATAATGAACCCTAATCCTTTTAAAACCTTAAACCCTAATTTTTATGAACCCTAATCCTTTTAAAACATTAAAAAACATAAAAACATAAAAAACCTAAATTTTACACAATAGCTTAGGAACCCAATAATCAAAAATCACAAATTAAAGTATTTTAAAGTGTTTAAAACCCTAGTTTCATGATATCATCATTCAAACCTTAATTTTGTTAATCAAACAGTCTTACCAACCCTTTAAAACATAAAACCCTAATTTATTTTAATTCCATAAAAAGTCACAGTAGCCATAATTGGACTTTTATTTGCTTTATTCAATTCCATACTTGATTATGCTTTGATTTATTTCTTATGCTTTAATTTATTTAATTTCAATACTTGATTTATTTAATTTATCATGGATGGATGTTTATTTTCTATTTTGATTTATAGCTTTGATGAATGATTTATTTATGATGAATGATTATTTACTTTTATCAATTAATTTAGATTTCAAAAAGTTGTAAGAGGTATGTTTCCACTTGGTGGGTACCTCATTGGTTAAACATCATGTAATTTAATTTGCTTTTCTATTTTAGAACCTATGTAAAGGGCATGTTTCTACCTTTTGGTCGGTGTCCAATTTAGGCATGTGATGTAAGGACATGTTTCCATCCTTGGATGGGAGTCCATTTATTTGCTTTGTTTGGACATTGCTTTGATTTTAATATATTGATGCTTTCTTTTAATTATTGTGTGTAATATGGATAATGTTGTTATTTTTAAGAATTTTATAATATTAAGACCTGTAAAGGAGGCCGGTTCCAATGAACCGGGCGTTGTGTGGTTCCTGGGCTATTTCTCACCTTCCCCACACGTACCCAACTTTTCGAACCCATTAGGGGGTTGGGGATTCCTTAGGAATCAAGTCATCCACCCCTTTCTTTTTCCCAGCCCGTCCGGGTGGCAACTCCATTTTCTCCGGACTAAGGTTCATGTTCTCTAAGGCCCCGAGCCTAAATAGTGCAGAAGTCGCAAGAATCATTCCACCGGGAGTGGGGGCGAAAATCTCCGCTCACAGTGGCTACTCCACTGGGGATAAGAGAAGTTGATTCCGTTGGTCTTTATATTATTCTATTCTTTCTCATAATAATATTATCCATTGCATCATCTTAGATTGCATCGTGTGCGTGAGTTAGGACGCCCGTGTTACCCGGGTTATGTTATGTAAGGGATACCATACTTTCACTCAAGGTATGGAGATCGAGCATGGCATAACCACTCATAGCCTCATACCATTTGGTATATACTTGCTATGGGAACCTAAGCCTTTTAACCCAAAGACTAAAGCTTATATAATTGGCCTAGTTACTTTCCTTAGGTTTTACCCCAAATACATGTTGTTTGACTATGGTTAATTTAGTTTATCTTAGTCTAAATCATGGCCTATTTGGTTTGTTCTTTTTCTAATATGACCTAAGTATATTGTAAGCTCAAAATAAATTTTTCTTTAAAATCCAAAAGACCAAAGATATTTTCAAAATTTTTCAAGATGGTCTTTGGACATAAGATTTTTTCTAAGTTTAGTTTTAATACAACATAGCATAAAAGCTATTATAGTTGGTTGAATGGATTAAAACCTAATTAATTGGAATTATCATGGATTGATTCCCATTTTTGAAAATATAACTATTGGTTGAAACGTCCGAGGGAATTATTCGAAAGCAAGATACCCCGTGTTGGTATTTTGTTAACCATGTACCCAGGAAAAAGAGACTCGCCATTCGTGTGTGGATGTTATAAGGTTGGAAGGATTGTCCTAATTACACTTGTTTATTGGTTGATTGTGCATACATGCATAAATGCATACATTTGCATCTCATATCATTGATCCTCTCTGGCTCACAGCCCTGGATTACGAAAGTTCAAAACCTTACGTCAATCTGACCTACGCCGGAGATGAAGTATCTAGCAACGACTCAATCACTTGCTCACCAAAAATAATGGATCTTGAACAAATTCAAAGAATGGTGGATGATGCCCTCAATGCCAAGATGGAAGAAATAAAAGAGGCCATGACCAAGACCATAAAGAATCAACTAGCTGCAATTTTAGGAAATAATGCCGAAGCATTTACTAGCACCAAGAAAGTCAAAGGGAAGGCTAAAGTTGATGAAGTAGCTTTTGATGATGATAAGTTGATCATTGATGATGATGATTGGGCTCAATACTACCAAGATCTTCAAGGCAAAAAGGAGCCGAAGGTTGTTAAGAAGGCAACTATTGAAAAGACCGAGACTTCTAATGTTGAAAAGATGATTGCTGATTTAGAAAAGAAATTTGAGAAGAAATTGAAAACCGAAGAGGTGTCCGAGATCGACAAATTGTTTGAGTTAGATAAAGAAGTCCCGTACAAGTTCAAGATGCCTTCCTTTGCTAAGTACAATGGCACTGGAAATCCCCATCTTCATGTGAAGCAGTATATCACTGCCATGCAATCTGCCTGAGCTACTAAGGCTCAAACCCTAAGATACTTCATGCTCTCATTAGACCCTGTTGTCCAAAATTGGTTCAATACCTTAGATGATGGAACACAAAAGAGTTGGGATCTACTTTACAAAGCCTTCATCCAACAATACGGATATAATGTTGAGTTAGAAGTTACTTTAATGGAAGTGGAGTCCATTAGACAAAGGCCAAATGAGAATTTTGTGGACTATGTGAAGCGATGGAGAAACAAGGCCGCTTTACTCAAGAAGAGGCCCGATGAATCCGATCAAATAAGGATGATTGTGAGAGGGGTGTTACCTAATCTTCGTGAGAGGATGTCTCATACACTAATCCGTGATTTCAAAGATCTTCTCCAAGCTGGTCTATAAATTGAAGAGTGGGAAAGGGAGAAGAATCGCTTTTCAATAAGAAGGAATGAGAAAGGGAACAACCAGCCTAACAATCAAAGCACACAAAAAGAAGTTGATGTTAATGTAACCGGTCAAGCAAATTGAAGGCAGTTTTCAGATCTGGGGAAGCCTTTGTCTTGGGTCTTCGATAAGCTACAAAAGAAAGGGTTGTTACAACCATTGGCTCCTCGACCTTTACCTATTCCATTACCCCCAAAATTTGATACTAAGGCTTTTTGTCAATTTCATCAGACTCAAGGACATGAGACTGATAGGTGTACCCAATTAAGGCATGAGATCTAAGATTTGATTGATAGTGGCAAGCTACCCGAGCCGGATAAGCCCAATACCAAAGTCAACCCTTTGCCTAAATTTGGAAGAGTGCCACCACCAACAACCTTTATGGTGGGAAAAGGATTGGAAGAAGATTTTGTTTTATCCTCTTTTCAAGATGAGAATGTTGAAGATGTGAAAGGAAAAGAAGCCTAACTCAATGAACTTTCCTTAGCTTGAATGTTGCTTTTCAATCTTACTTTATTTAATATTTTGGAACTATTGTGTTTTTCAAATTTAAAGTTGTTTGAATAAATTACTTTCATCAAAATTTTTGTTGGTTTTTGTTTATTTTGGTGCTCGACCAATGAGGAATCTAGCTTGATAATTCATGAATTAATATATTTATGCATCATGACTTGAATGACTTTATTAGGTGAGGGAATGGCTCTATAGCATTGAGTTGTGTATGCTTACTTAGAGAGGGCTCCTGCATAATTACCTTTGTCTAGGTCCTAGTCAGTCTTAGAACATGCTTTGACAAACTTTTGAGGCAAAATTGAACTCTGCTTATTTAAGAGAGAAATGATCTAGGCATTGTTTGGTTAGCCAACAACTAGTATCCACCCAATTAAATATCAATCCCTAGTTGTCCCTTTGAGCCTTCATAAAATTTTAGCTTTCTTTTTATTGGCTTACAAACCCCAATAACCTACCCTGAGCTGTTGTGATACTTTTGACAAGTCTTATGATTACTAAGATGAATAGGCAAGAAGATCAAAGAAAGCAATGATTAGTCAAGATCATGAGGATAGTTGAAGTTTCAAGACCATGAAGATAGTTGAAGTTCTCAAGACCATGAAGATAGTTGAAGTTCTCAAGATCATAAGGATAGTTGATGTTCTCAAAACCATAAGGGTAGTTGAAGTTTTCCTAATATCTCTAATATATCAACATCAACACCAGAGTAACAAATGATTTATCCCTATTAAAGAAGATTTATGTTACTCCACTTATCCATTATTGGAAGCCCAAGTTAGTACAAAACAAGACAACTCTTTTTAGAGCTAAAAAAACATAAAAAGAAGAAAACAAAAGAAAAACAAAAGAAAAACAAAAAAAAAGGAAGAAAGATAAAATCTAAAAAGGTGGTTCAAAAAGCCAACTGAGTTCACTTTTACCTAAGACAACAAAAGGCTTCCATTTTATGGATTGACTTGAATTGGTCCCTACACAACTAAAGATTCAATCAAAATCAAAGAAAAAGGAGGAAGACCATCCAGTTCTTGAAAGTTCTGTACTTGATAGTCCTACAAGAAAGAAGGACAAAATGATAAAAGAAAGGGAAGAGTAAGGAAAGAGAAAGAAAAGGGAAGAGTAAGAAAAATAAAGAGGAAAAAAAGGGAAAAGAAGAAAAGAAACAGATTTGGGTCTTAAACTTTTTGCAAGGGCAAAAATTGTCCTAATCAAGATCCAGATTAATGCCAAGAAGATAGAAGGAATTTGGAGTCTAGAAAGATTGCTCCCAACTGTCTAAAGTTCCAACAAGAAATTTATAGTGTGAGGGTTTGTCCATTGTGTCACACCAGCTCCAATCTCAAAATGGCCTCCACTTTAACCCATGTCCCTTATAGACCCCGTTTCAAGCCTATCAAAGACCTGTTGATCTCTCTTGGTAGGTAGAGTCTATTAGTGGAGATAGTTTGGATAAGCATGCATATGAGATAGACAATATTTAAACTCAAATGAGACCTTTGGCCAAGCAATGTGTATGTGCTTATCTGAAGAGCAACAGTTCTTGCTTAAATAGAAATGATTCCCGAGTTTAGTACGGTAACTAGGGTTGTCATGTTATAGATATATTAATTTGGAAAAATCAAGTCCTGAGGTACATTGACATCGATTTGGCAAAGCCAACATTTGATTTCAAAATCAAAAATCAAAATTAAAAAAAAAAAGAAAAAAAAAGTGTTTTGTCATACAAAGCCTTCAAGGTAAGGGAAGAATGTTGAATTGATTATTGGCAAGGTCATGAAGAAACTACCAACTGACAAGCTGAAACATAGTTTGAAATGGATACATCCCTGACTCTGCTGCTTAGGGTCTCCACCACTCATGTTTTCAACATCTTGAAGATAAAAGCCAAATGGAAAGCTTTTGATCATTTCAATGCGAGACTTGAACAAGCGTCAAAAAGGAAGCAATGAGAACACTTCTGCTAATCACCTCGGTCTGTGAGTCGATGGAACGACTGTAAGTATTATTCATGCATACATGAGCATATTACATCGCACTTTCTTGTCTTAATGAACAGCAAACACTCTGCGAATTAAAGAATCAAAAGAAGATATTGAATCAAGGGGGCTTGGAAAGCCTATTCGCTTGTGGAAGCCCCAGTCACTTTGCAAAGAGAAGAAATGCATGCTTATGCAAAGAACTAGACAAGAAAAACATCAATCAAAGCTTGCATGAAAGAAAAAAAATTCTTGGTGGGGCAAGGAAAGGATATAAGATCCAATCAAAATTGGAGAAAAAAGGAAAAGCAGTTGCAAGGGAAAAGTGGTTAAAGTGCAAAAACTCCCTTGGAAGATCATGGATCAAGCAAGACATGGCCAAGCCAAATCAAGCTTGGCCACGTCACATCAAAGGAAATCTTGGCAGAACATGACACGGGCAGGAGACACGGCCAAACCATTAGCCGTGTCTCACCTAAAGGGCAAAGCCAAGAAAGACCAAGCAAAGAGAGAAGGGAAGTAGTAGGTGACACTGGCAGGTGACACGGCCAAGCCACTGGCCGTGTCCCATCCTAAGCCAAGAATAAAGAAGAACCAAAGAAAAAACACAAAATCTAACACACCCAGGGGACACGGCCAAGCCACTGGCCGTGTCACTCCCATCTTCAAAGAACAAAGAAGACCCGATCTCAAAGGATGAAGATCCATTTTCAAGGGTGAAGACCCGATCTCAAAGGATGAAGATCCATTTTCAAGGGTGAAGAAACGATCTAAAAGGATGAAGATCCATTTTCAATGGTAAAGACTCGATCTCAAAGGATGAAGATCCATTTTCAAGGGTGAAGACCCGATCTCAAAGGATGAAGATCCATTTTCAAGGGTGAAGACCCGATCTCAAAGGATTTTCAAGGGTGAAGACCCGATCTCAAAGGATGAAAATCCATTTTCAAGGGTGAAGACCCGATCTCAAAGGATGAAGATCCATTTTTAAGGGTGAAGACCCAATCTCAAAGGATGAATCCATTTTTAAGGGTGAAGACCCGATCTCAAAGGGTGAAGATCCATTTTGATGGTGAAGAATCACAATGCATAAAACAGCCAGAGCAGTCAGACTTCTCAAATGATAAAAGGTCAGTCAAACTCAATCTCGGGTCCAAGCACCCATTCTCGGGTCCAAGTACCCATTCTCGGGTCCAAGTACCCAATCCCAGGTCCAAGTACCTAAATTAAATAAATCTCGGGTCTAAGTACCCAAATCAAATCAATCTCGGGTCCAAGTACCCAAATCAAATCAATCTCGGGTCCAAGTACCCAATACCGGGTCCAAAACCCAAATTTTGCTTAGGTCTAGAACCTAGAATTATTCTTGAGTCCAGAACTCGAACCGGGTCCAGAATCCAAATTTTCCTTAGGTCAAAAACCTAGAATCTCCCATGAGTCCAGAACTTGAATCGGGTCCAGAACCTAGAATTATCCTTGAGTCCAGAACTCGAACCGGGTCCATAACCCAAATTTTCTTTAGGGAGAGAACCTAAAATTATCCTTGAGTCCAAAACTCGAACCGGGTCCAGAACTCAAATTTTTCTTAGGTCCAGAACCTAGAATTATCCTTGAGTCCAGAACTCGAACCGGATCCAAAACCCAAATTTTTCTTAGGTCGAGAACCTAGAATTATCCTTAAGTCCAGAACTCGAACCGGGTCCAAAATCTAAATTTTCCTTAGGTTGAGAACCTAGAATTATCCTTGAGTCCAGAACTCAAACCGGATCCAGAACCCAAAACCTCAACCATCTCAAAAATTAAGTCTTATTGCTTTGCACTCTCTTTCACTAAGGTTTCAGATCATTCAAGCAGGGGGCAAACTGTAGACCCTTAATTTTTGACCCAATCCGGTTATTTAGTCTAAAATAATTTTTGTTGTCTAATTGGTCCAAAATAATTTTTATTAAATAATTTTTGCTTTAGTATCTAATTTTTATTAATAAAAAATAGAAATAAACAAATAAAAGTCAAAAAATAAAAATAAAAATCGGAGTCGAAAAAATCGGCGACGAAACAATCATCGCACGGGCCCATGGGCATTTCGCCCGCAGGAAATTCCTGAGGGCGAAATCACTGTGCTATTTCGCACGTAGAAATTTTCTGCCTGTGAAATAGCTTACGGGCCCGCTCCGCGCGCGCTGCCGCAGCCAGCTGCAGAAGATTTTTTCGCCAGCGTATTTTTTCGCAGCAGTTTTTTTTCGGCAGCGCAAATTTTTTGAAACCTAATCCAATTAGGTTTTGGTTTCTTTTTTATTTATTAATATTACTTACCTTAACTAATTATGAATAAACAACCTCAAACCACTATAAATAAGGACCAAAGACAATTAAAAAAGGGGAGGCAAAAAATCCAAGAGTAGTTTGGAAAATTTGAAACCAAATCAAGGAAGGAAAAGAAGAAATTCAATTCAACTCTTTTCTAGAACAGCAGCAGCACGATTTAGAGGATTCAAAGGCAAAAAAGGCTTGTCTTTGGAGCTAGTTCATCCAAGAAGAATTGTTTTTGGAGAAATCATCAAAAGAAGGTATGTGTTAATTAATTTTCTTTAATTGTTTTTTTTACACAGTAGTAAATCTATGAAATCAAAATTAAAAACCTTTGAACTTTAATTTAGTTTTTCTAAAGCCAAAAAAAAAACCTTATGTCGTTGGTTTATCTTCCAAAAGGCTTAAAATTGTTATTTTTTCTTTTTAAAAACCTTAAAACTCTAATTGAACATATTTTTCAGCAAAACTAAGATGTAAATTTTGCTTCTTTTAAAATTTTAAAGTAGGTTCTATTTCATTCAAAAAGCCTTAAAAAAAACATCTTTTCTACTTATAAAAACTTTAATTTATTTGTTTAAATTCATAAAACTTCATGAAATTATCAAATTGATTTCTAAAACCCTAAAAATTATTCACCACCCGTGACCCTACTTCTAAATCCTAAAATCCAAAATTCAACTTTTAAACCTAAAATAATGAACCCTAATCCTTTTAAAACCATAAACCCTAATTTTTATGAACCCTAATCCTTTTAAAACATTAAAAAACATAAAAACATAAAAAAACCTAAATTTTACACAATAGCTTAGGAACCCAATAATCAAAAATCACAAATTAAAGTATTTTAAAGTGTTTAAAACCCTAGTTTCATGATATCATCATTCAAACCTTAATTTTGTTAATCAAACAGTCTTACCAACCCTTTAAAACATAAAACCCTAATTTATTTTAATTCCATAAAAAGTCACAGTAGCCATAATTGGACTTTTATTTGCTTTATTCAATTCCATACTTGATTATGCTTTGATTTATTTCTTATGCTTTAATTTATTTAATTTCAATACTTGATTTATTTAATTTATCATGGATGGATGTTTATTTTCTATTTTGATTTATAGCTTTGATGAATGATTTATTTATGATGAATGATTATTTACTTTTATCAATTAATTTAGATTTCAAAAAGTTGTAAGAGGTATGTTTCCACTTGGTGGGTACCTCATTGGTTAAACATCATGTAATTTAATTTGCTTTTCTATTTTAGAACCTATGTAAAGGGCATGTTTCTACCTTTTGGTCGGTGTCCAATTTAGGCATGTGATGTAAGGACATGTTTCCATCCTTGGATGGGAGTCCATTTATTTGCTTTGTTTGGACATTGCTTTGATTTTAATATATTGATGCTTTCTTTTAATTATTGTGTGTAATATGGATAATGTTGTTATTTTTAAGAATTTTATAATATTAAGACCTGTAAAGGAGGCCGGTTCCAATGAACCGGGCGTTGTGTGGTTCCTGGGCTATTTCTCACCTTCCCCACACGTACCCAACTTTTCGAACCCATTAGGGGGTTGGGGATTCCTTAGGAATCAAGTCATCCACCCCTTTCTTTTTCCCAGCCCGTCCGGGTGGCAACTCCATTTTCTCCGGACTAAGGTTCATGTTCTCTAAGGCCCCGAGCCTAAATAGTGCAGAAGTCGCAAGAATCATTCCACCGGGAGTGGGGGCGAAAATCTCCATATCATTACTATACATATATATATCATTACAATGATACTTACCACTTCTGCCTCATAAACATATTATATGTCACATTTTACTTCACCATCACACATTTCATCATAGTTTCACAACCCATGTCTCTTTTCAATAATTCATTTATACAATATTATCATGCCATACTACACAACATTATAATTCATTACACCAACCACAGATCCATCACTAAAACTCACAATCAATATATCAATACTCACATTACATATCATGTCATTACTTTATTCACAATTCACCAATCATGAATCACGTTTTCAACAAAGGCAACCATAGATCTCATTACTCATTTAGCTCAACCTTTGCATATCACATTAAAAACAAGGACAGACTCGGGCCCAAACACTAATATGCCATTCAACTTTCAGAGTTAATGCTTTGGTTTAATTATCACATTATCATTATCATTGACCCAACTAGGCTTCAAGGATTTAGATTCAACCAAGCTTCAAGGGGAGTAAAACATGTTAAACTTCAACCCAACTTGGCTTCAAGAACCAATCCAACCTAGCTTCAAGGGTTGTAACATCTCAATTAGGCTTCAAGGATCATATCCAACCTAACTTCAAGAGATTGTTACTATTATTAGGCATGCCACCAACAACAAAACTCTGAAAATGAATAACATATTAGACACACAATTCATTCGTTATCTCATTATCAATTCATTCATTGTTTCATTATCATTTACATCATCATAGCCAACCACAATGGCATCATTTAGGCAAACATGCCTCAATCATCATTTACATCATCATAGCCAACCACAATGGCATCATTTAGGCAAACATGCCTCATTTGTCTCATTTTCAATATTATAGCCAACCACAATGGCATCATTTAGGCAAAACATGCCTCATTTATCTCATTCTCGATATCATAGCCAACCACAATGGCTTTATACATCATCACCTCTCAATTTACATTTCATATTCCATCACAATATCACATTTCATAGTTCATCACAATATCACATTATCACATTTCATAGTTCATCACAATATCACATTATCACATTTCATAGTTCATCACAATATCACATTATCACATTTCATAGTTCATCACAATATCACATTATCACATTTCATAGTTCATCACAATATCACATTATCACATTTCATATTTTATCACCATATTACATTTCTTTCACATATCATATTACACATCACCTACATTTCACACTTCATCTTTTATATATACATATATACATATATATATACATAACTATGCATCATTCAAGTATACACAATCAATTGCATAATCCTATCCTCACAACTTTCACCTTTCATAACATATATATATATATACATTGAATACGTTCACATTTCATATATTTTATTATACAATCATATCTTTCATATTCCATAGCCTATACATCATATATATATATATTTATCAATAATATAATCAAATAAGATTTAGTACTTACCTCCTAAGAATTTCACATCCATTTAAACTTCTCTCCCATGAATCCTTTAATACTTGGATTAAGGCCATTCCATCTCTTAAAAACCTAATCCAAAAGTGAGCATACACACTTACTTAGAGATACACATGATATAATACAAATAAGAATCAACTAGGGCAAACTCAACACTTGACACGCTCACCAACACGGGCGTGTTCCTGATCGTGCCCTAACTCCACAACACAGAAACATTTACACGCTCATGACCACGGGCGTGTCCCTGGGCGTGTAATATATACTGTATCACAGAAACATTGACACGTTCAACAACATGAACGTGTTCCTGGCCGTGTCAATTTACCAACAACACAGTAGCTATGGCACGCTCACTAACACGGGCGTGTTAATGGCCGTGTCACATCTACTGCCTTACAAACAATTGACACGCCTAAAGTTCTGGACGTGTTCCTGGGCATGTCAGGCTAAAACCCAGATTCCGATCAACCCAAAACAACATCCAACAAAACACTTCTTTTAGCTATCATCCATTCCCAACAATCTTCACCAAACACCCAAAAACCATAACAAACTTACAAAAACATCAACACAACTCAAAACACACACCAATCATCATTATAAACATCATCCATGCATCAATTAATCAAATCCCCAATTCATTAAACTAAACCCTTATTCAACAATTCATCCTCAACTTCACAATTAATCATATTATCATCATCAAATTACCAAATCAACACACATAAATACTTCAATCTTTCAATATCATCATCATCCCATACCAACCATATCAAATCCAAACTCAAACAATGAAAACCAACTCAAAGAAATGAATACTTACTTGAATCCTTTGTCAAATCTTCATCTCTATCTTCAATCCTCTTGAAACCTTAAGAAATTTGGTGTATAAATCATCAAAATCACATATCTCTCTCTCTCTCTCTCTCTCTCTCTCGACCAAAAAGAAATGAAGAGGAAGAAGAAGAAGAAAGAATCTTCTTTCTCTTTGTTCTTATCCATATATATATATATATAATAATAATAATAATTACTAAAATATCCTCATCCATTCAACTACTCTTTTGTCTCTTATGTGCCCATTTATATAATTTCACAATAACAAAAGAAATATCTTCTTCCACTAAATCCAACACCTTGACTCTCCCTTTGACCAACTTATATGTCATATATATTACCATATACACTACATATACATTCTCTCTTCCATTTTCTTTTCTTATCAACTTAACATATATTCATTCAATCCCATTATAACAATAATATCACAACTTCTAAGGCACATTTTGGGATATTACACATTGGGTCCTCTCTCTCCGTACTCCTCTGCCCTCCAGTGTCCATTCCTCCCCGAGGTACTTCAGATTTGGAAAATGAAATCTTTTCTTTTCTCTAACTCAAATGTGATGTGTGAAACCTCAATTATTGATTGACTGGCTTATGCAACATCTTCATCTTTTGCTTCCATAAAATTTTCTTTTCTAAAATTTTTGTCATTTTCCAAAGTGATTATATATTATAAAAGTAATGACACAATGGATAATTAATACTAATTTTAAAAAATTACTAAATAATACGTACATAGAGTAAGGTATGAAAATGTGAGTGTTTGGCTTATCATGTTCCTTCTTTTTCCTACCTTCTTCCTTTAAGGCTACAATTTTGTTGCTCATTAATCATATAGTAGCCTTGAGCTCTTTGATCGCTTCTGTGTTCATTTAATTTTCATCTTCTAGAGACTTACACCTTGTCTCTAGATATATGCATCGTTGCTCAAGCGCCTCTAATTTTGTCCTTTCTGAATCCTAGAGCATTAAATGTTAAGGAAATTAATTTTATTATTAACATTTGGCATCACCACCTACTACATTAAACATATAAGTATTTAAAGGATTACCTCAGGTCAGATATTTTTCTTAGATAAGTGGGTTCTTCTTTCTTTGAGGTTATTCTAGTTTTTGCATGGCCTCTTCTCCTCCTGCACATCACCCATAGGAATGCCCTTTTCTTCCATGTGTTCTTCTTTTACTCCTATTCCTTGCATATATGGATATGAAACTTTAGAGGAGATATCTTCATAGGCATCAATTCCTATGCATTTATTTGAAATAAAAGTAAATAATTTAATCATACAATATGTGCTATCATGAAATCTATCCAAACATTAAAAAAACAAGAAAACTTTGTGTATACCTGACTCACCAACTTTATCCATATCTTAGCATATGAATATTTCTTGCCTATTTTTCAATTTATTCATCCAAGGGAACGTATCAGAGGTCTTCCCCAACTAGTAAAAGAGTAGGGAGGACTTCCATTACAAAAATAGAGAGGACATCAAATAATCAAGTCGATGAATACCTACTACCATCAGTTTTTTCCTTCAACCTCAACAATACTTCCTTAAAATATGGGCACAAAAATTTCCAGCCAGCAAAATCCCAACTAATAATATTAATAACCTCTAAATCATCCACAAGAGCAAGTATTTTTTGGTCTATTTTTGAGGTACCTGTTTAGATAATTTTTGTACTAGTTTTTAGTGTATTTTTATGTGTTTTTAGTTAATGTTTTGATTGATTTTTGTTTTAAGTTTGTTTAAAGTGTTGTTTTTAGGTTAAAGTGCAAAAACACCCTTGGAAGATCAAAACAGTGCAGGAAAAGCATGAACCAAGCAAGACATGGCCAAGCCAAATCAAATTTGGCCATGTCCCTCAAAGAATGGTAATGGCAGAGCTTGACACGGCCAAGAGACAAGGCCAAGCCACTGGCCGTGTCTCATCCAAGGAGCAAAACAAAGAATCCATAAAGAAAGAGCAAAAATGAAGAAGCAGGAAGAGACACACTCAATGACACGGCCAAGCCACTGGCCGTGTCACATGACACGGCCAGCAAGCTTGGCCGTGTCCCATTTCATGCCAAAGACAATTGGAGCAAGCAAAGAAGGAAAGAAAAGAACCAGAAGTGGACACACCCACATGACACGACCAAGCTTGTGGCCGTGTCACCCCTTGAGACCAAAAGAAAAGAAAGAAAAGAAAAGAAAGAAAGAGGGCAGTGAAGGACACGGCCAGCAAGCTTGGTCGTGTCCCAAGGAAAAATGAGAGACACGGCCAAGCTACTCTTGGCTTGGCTGTGTCACACCTAAAATATTTGAATTCTTCTACACGAAGTGAGGGACAAAGTGGGGAACAAGGCCTTATGCTTGCCAAAAGAAATATTAAACAAAGAAAAAGTGGGGAACAAAGTGAAATGGTGTGAGTTGGAAGGCATGGGTGTGTATTTTGAATGAATTAAAAGGAGAAGAAGAGGGAAATTGGAGGGAGTTCTTGAGTCCTTGAACAATTTCTGCTACACGTTTGGGGAGCAAAATTTCTGCTACACGTTTGGGAGAGGGAGAGAGTGATACTCTCCCTTAGCCCTTCACCGCCAATCTCCATTTCCATCCTCTCCACCTTCTCCATCTTCCATTGACAAGATCTTTGAGGTTCTTTGGGATAAATTGGGTTAAACAAGCTCTTGAAGGTTGAAAAATCTTCATTGAAAGGATTGGTGACTTGAGAAAGCTCCATTCCATCTTCCAAAGGCACAATCAATTGAAGAGTTGGTGACTTGAGAAAGCTCCATTCCATATTTCAAGGGGAATCAACCATTGAAGAGGGCTTGAGTTCTTCATCAAATATCAAAGTGGAGCTAGGAGAAAGATTAGTAATCCTACTCTTGGCATCTTCACAAGGGGTTTTTCTATTCTTTCTTTTAATTCATTTCTATATTGTTGTTGTATTAAGAGAATTGATATTTCAATTGACAATTGTGATTTGATTTGTATTGAGATAAATATTTGTTATAAATTGATGATGCTGAGCTAAATATCCATGCCTAGGGTTTGTAATATATTTGATTGAATGTCTTGTTTTGATATTTCCATTGATGTTCCTTGTTGATTGGTTGATTGTATTGTATTAAATGCTAGGTTGATAGATTAGCTACCTATTAATCTTTGAATATTCGATGATGGACCGAGAGGTGAAATCCGATATTGGAACTATATAATCGACCACCCTATGAATGAATTAGAAATATAAGTTCTAGGGTTTCATTAATTTACAAATGTTAAATAATTGGTTATTACTATTTCATGAATGTGAGAACTAATGAATTGGTAATTGACTAATTAACCTTAAGGAACAAATTAATTTACAAGGTTATGTTAATGGATAATTGAGAATTGAGCTTTGATTGAGTGGACCTATACCCCTAGGCACCTTCCTAAGAATCGATTTGATCTTGTATAACTATCACCTTCACACTTCAACCCTACGAACGTTAATTTTAGGTTTAAATTATTCTCGTACCATCCCAACACAACAAACTCTCACATTTAAATAACTTGTCAATCAAGTTATTACGAACTGCACCTTCTTGGGGAAACGACCTTGGGGCGATCACCTTTGCTACAACTACCTCATATACTTGCGAGTGACGCTTGTAGTAGTACTTAATCCGAGCGCAACAAGTTTTTTGCGCCGCTGCCGGGGAGGGCTGTCGAAGTAGTAATAGTTTGAATTTTTTTATTTACTCGGTTGTCTATTTTCTTTAAATTACTAAGTGTTGTTCTTTTTATTTTTTGCCGGGGAAGGCTGTTTAAGTAGTGATAGTTTGATTTTTCTTTACAATTTAACTGTTTGTTTGTTTTCTTTTAATTGTTTGTTTGTTTTGTTTGAAAATTTTTTTATTTGTTTTCATTAAATTGCTGAGTACCTTTTGTAAATATGCAGTTTCCAAGGTACGTAGGGGTTTATGATGATAACCCTGACTTTGACATGGCATGGCAATTAGCAGAATTAACGAACCAACTTAAGATGCTAAATGCAAGAGGAAGAACACATATGCCTACTTGTGAAGTATGTTCAGCATGTGGCATTGTAGGACATAGTGCAAACATGTGTTCATTTGGTTATGGACAATACCAAGAGTGGCAAGAGGAAGAATATGCCTATGAAAGTTTCCAGCAAACGGGTGGAAATGACCCATATCCTAGACCTTATAATTCAAGCTGGGGAAGCCACCCAAATTTTTCTTAGGAAAACCAACAGCAAATTCCACCTCAAAATTTTTTTCAACCTTACCAAAGAAATCCTTACTCTCAAGAACAATATTCAAATCAAGATTACCTTAAGAACCCAACAATTGAAGATAGTTTGAATGCCTTCATTCAAACTAGCACACAAAATCAAGAGAAACTTAAGGAACCCACTTTGGAAGATAGTTTGAATGCCTTCATTCAAATTAGTGCACAAAATCAGAATCAATGCAAGAAATCCACAGTGGAAGATGATTTGAATGCTTACCTTCAAATTCGCACACAAAATCAGGAAGGGAGCAATGAGAAGTTTGATTCTTTGGAAGAAGCATTGAAGAGGGTGGAAACTCAAGTTGGGCAACTGGCACATTAACTCCAAGCACACCAAGAAGAGGAATTTCCTAGCCAACTGGAGCAAGTCAAGGTAATCACAAATTTGAGGAGTGAACAGGTGATATATAATAGTTTTTGTGATTCCTTTGATGCAGGAATTAATCAAGAAGAAAATGGTGAGGAAATACAACCATACATAAAGGAGTTAATTCAATCAAAGGAGGGGGAGAATTTGGAAGCATCAACTTCAACAAAATTGCATGAATCTCCAAATCCTTGTATGCTACCAATCCCATTCCCAAGCAGGCTGAATGAAGAGAAACAAGGTATGCAACTTTCTAAACTTTATGACATGCCCTATAGTGAAGATAGTGAAGATAAGCTTGAGGTGGCCATGACCTTAGAAATAGAGCCTAATTTTTCAAATTTAGAAATTGAGGAGAGCAATTTACTATTAAATAATGAGATTGTTGAGGGGGAGCTTCAAATTGCTAAAGAGGATGAAGAAGTGATTCAACCAAACTTGGTTGAACTTAAAAAGACCCCAAGAATTGTGAAAGATGTTTTGTTTGGGGATTACAGTATGCAACAAATTATAATCTCTCCCACCCTTGGTGGTGAGAACGAGCAAAAACCATATATAACCATGTTGCAAACTGAAAAAGATTCTTACCACGTCCCTATAGCATTAGAGGATCAAGCTAATACAACCCTCACATGTTCTTTTTGGACAATTGCTCTTCCAAGGATGCTACCTAGGCTTTTCAATACATTGGGCACATTTCAAAGTTGCATGTTGTTCATCCTCTCACACATAGGCTCCAATTGCATTATTGATGGAAGGAGCCCTACACATCGTATATGGGAACGATGGAAATCAGGTATCATCTAAACTCTCTGTAGTATGCATGCTCACATTGAGGACAATGTGAATCTTTAAGTGTGGGGTGCATTTTGTGTTTTGTGTTTTTACTTTTAATTGCATTTTGTGTTTTTTGTGTTTTTACTTTTAACTTGTTTTTGTTTAAGTTTTAGTCAATGTTTTAATTTTTTTTCTTTGAATAAATAAATTTTAGAAAGTTCAATTGTTATAAAATTGTTGATAGATGACCTTTGAAATTTTGAAGCATGAATTTGAGAATTGAGTAGAATTGGTGCTTATTGTCAATTTTGTTGGTTTTTCTTTGCATTGCCATTAACCTAGTAAGGAATTGAGCCATCAACTTATCATTATTATTGTGGGTGAACATCTTTGATTGATGATTTGCTAGAACTTGCTTTGAAATGCTTTTTAAGACTACATAAAAATTTTCAATTAGGCATCAAAAAGATTAAGGCAATTAGGTGAACCCACTTTGGCTTAAAAAGACCAACCCTATATTCAACCTTAGTTAGCCAATTTTGAGCCTATTTCATTTTCCTTTTCTTTCTCACAACACCATTAGCTTGAACCTTGTTGTTTAACTCTTACCCTTTCATTAGGTCAAGAGCATTTTAAGAGCATTTATGACCGAGTGTTGTGTTGAATTAAGTGTGGGGTTAAATTTAGTAGGTTTAAGATTACAAAGCAAAATAAAAATAATTAAAAAAAGAGAAAAAGAGAAAAAAATAAAAATATATATATAAATATAATAATAAGAATAATTGTTGTTCTTGTTGAAAGGGTTGGAAAATATCATTACAATATTTAATAAATGAGTTCCCTTGAAAAGCTCTTTAATGTCAGGGGGTAGATGAAAGGAAGGTGTTTTGGGATTGTTGGGTTATGTATATGATCGGGTAATTCATTCTTAAAGTGCTCTTCAACTTAATGATTAAGCTCACATTTCCTAAATGCCATGCCTTTACCTTAGCTCCATTACAACCCAATAAAGACCTTTTGATTGATGCTTGATTGTTATTTTGTGGTGGAGATTTGATTGATAAGCAAGCCTATGGTAATAATCTTTCATTGATTGTTATGAGTGTAAACACCACCATGATCAAACACTTGTAAGAGTTGGTGAGGGAGCGACAACACAGGTTATGCATGGAAAACTACTCAATTGCATTGGAGTCGATTTTGTTTGATTCGATATTGATTGCGGATTTAGGGATAGGGAAGTCTTGATGCATATTTATAACTCTTGAACTTAACAAAATTCATCTTATTTATTGTGTTTTGATTTTAGCCTTGCTTGGGGACAAGCAAGGAATTAAGTGTGGGGTAGTTGTTTAGATCATTTTTGTACTAGTTTTTAGTGTGATTTTTATGTGTTTTTAGTTAATGTTTTGATTGATTTTTGTTTTAAATTTGTTTAAAGTGTTGTTTTTAGGTTAAAGTGCAAAAACACCCTTGGAAGATCAAAACAGTGCAGGAAAAGCATGAACCAAGCAAGAAATGGCCAAGCCAAATCAAGCTTGGCCCTGTCCCTCAAAGAATGGTGATGGTAGAGCTTGACACGGCCAAGAGACACAGCCAAGCCACTGGCCGTGTCTTATCCAAGGAGCAAAACAAATAATCCACAAAGAAAGATCAAAAATGAAGAAGCAGGAAGAGACACACTCAATGACACAGCCAAGCCACTGGCCGTGTCACATGACATGGCCAACAAGCTTGATTGTGTCCCATTTCGTGCCAAAGATAATTGGAGCAAGTAAGAAAGAAAAGAAAAGAAAGAGGGCAGTGGCCGTGTCACATGAAAAGGCCACTAGCTTGGCCGTGTCACCCCCTTGAGACCCAAAGAAAAGAAAGAAAAGAAAATAAAGAAAGAGGGCAGTGAAGTGGGGAACAAGGCCTTATGCTTGCCAAAAAAAATATTAAACAAAGAAAAGGTGGGGAACAAAGTGAAATGGTGTGATTTGGAAGGCATGGGTGTGTATTTTGAATGAATTAAAAGGAGAAGAAGAGGGAAATTGGAGGGAGTTCTTGAGTCCTTGAACAATTTATGCTACACGTTTGGGGAGCAAAATTTCTGCTACATGTTTGGGAGAGGGAGAGAGTGACACTCTCCCTTAGCCCTTCACCTCCAATCTCCATTTCCATCCTCTCCACCTTTTCCATCTTCCATTGACAAGATCTTTGAGGTTCTTTGGGATAAATTAGGTTAAACAAGCTCTTGAAGGTTGAAGAAGCTTCATTGAAAGGATTGGTGACTTGAGAAAGCTCCATTCCATCTTCCAAAAGCACAATCAATTGAAGAGTTGGTGACTTGAGAAAGCTTCATCCAAAGGTTTGGTGACTTGAGAAAGCCCCATTCCATATTGCAAGGGGAATCAACCATTGAAGAGGGCTTGAGTTTGATAAAAGCATTTTTATACTTGTTTTTAGTATGATTTTAATGTGTTTTTTAGTTAATGTTTCATTTGATTTTAGTTTAAAGTTTGTTTTAAGTGTTTGTTTTAGGTTAAAGTGGAAAAATGTCCTTGCACTATCAAAATAATGAAGAAAGAGCATGAATCAAGCAAGACATGGCCAAGCCAAAGCAAGCTTGGCCGTGTCCCTCAAAATTTCTTCAAGGCAGTAGATGACATGATCAAGAGACACGGGCAAGCCACTGGCCGTGTCTAACCCAAGGAGCAAAACCAAAGAAGACCAAAAAAGAAAGGAAAAATGAAGGCAGAAGCTGACACTGGCAGGTGACACCAAGCCAGTGGCCGTGTCACATGACATGGCCACAAGCTTGGCCATGTCCCATGCCTAGCCAAAGAACAAAAGAAGAAAAGAAACAAGCAGAAGGTGACACGCCCAAGCCATTGGCCGTGTCACCCCATGAAACCAAAGATAAAAGAAAGAAAGGAAGAAGGGCAGCAAGAGACACGGCCAGCTAGCTTGGCCGTGTCCCAAAGAAAAACAATAGACACGGCCAAGCCTCTCATGGCTTGGCTGTGTCACCTATAAAAAGATGGATTCTTTTGCACGGGTTGAGGAACAAAGTGGGGAACAAAACATTGTGCTTGCCAAAAGAAATACTAAATAAGGAGGATGTGGGGAACAAGGGAGAGTGGTGTGAGCTGGAAGTGAGTTGGAAGGCATGGGTTTGAGCTTGGAATGAAATAAAAAGAGAAGAAGAGGGAGTTTTGGGAAGCTTCTACAGAGGGTTGGAGGTTTGTACAGGAAACAGAGAACAGAGGCAGAGAAGAGAGGTTTGAGAGGAGGAGGCTGGGCATACACGTTTTGGGCAAGGAGGGAGTGACACTTTCCTTGACTCTTCATCTTCATCCTCCATTTCTATCCTCTCCACCATCTGCATCTTCCATTGGCAGCTCTTGGAGATTGAAGAAGCTACATTGAAAGGGGTTTTTCTATTTTCTCCTTTTAATTCATTTTAATGTTATTGTTGTTGTTGTTGTATTAAGTGTATTGAACATGAACTAAATCATTCCCTATCTAGATATTGAATTATATGGTTGAATGATTTTAATTGATGAAGTTGTTTTATTCTTATAATGCTTAATGATTATTGCCAATTGATGATAGCATGCTTATTGATTGGTTGTCATTTTCATATTATTAACTTGAGAATGCTTGATATGAATTGATTACTCATAAGGGTTGAGGATTGATTGGGGTGCTAGAGATAGACTTACAAGATCCTTTGGTTTATAGTTCCTTGTTCTTAATGCAAGATCTATTTAATTGTGTTTGAGAAGAGATTCTGACACTCTACTTAGTGATTAGGGATTAATTCGCTCGAGAGAGGTTTTAGTCTAAGTTAGAGGAATGCCAACTCAACTCATCAACTCTATTATGTGATGTAATTATGGCTAGGGGGATTCAATATCTAGATAGTATCTTTATCATCAAACATTTTTACACAACACACAATTTATCTTTTCTTGCATTTATTTAAATTAGTTGTCTTTAATTATAAAACATCATAAAAACATTAAATTGCTAAACAACAGTTAAGATTTGCACTAGTGCTTGGCCTTGTCCTCAGTGGAACGATAACTCACTCACTACTTTATTACTTGGGCGACCCGTGCACTTGCGGTATTGCTATAGCGCAGCTCATGCGCAACAAGTTTTTGGCACCGTTGCCGGGGACAATGGTTTCAATACTAGTAATATAATTAAGACTGTTGATTTAGTTTTTTTTTTTTTTTTGTTATCAAGAATGTTTGTTTGTTTTCTTTGAATTGTTTGTGTGTTTTTGAATCGTGTGTTTGCTTTCTGTAAATTTGTTTGTTTGTTGTGTTTGAATTTGTTTGTTTGTTTGTTTTCTTTAAATTGCTGAGTGCCTTTTGTAAAGATGCAAATTTCAAGGCACGGGGAAGTTTATGATGGGGACTATTATTCTGAGCTTGTATGGCAACTCGCAAAATTAACGAATAAAGTTGATAGGCTAATTGCAAGCCGAGAAAGCCCACCAAATTGTACAGCATGTGGCAATGCAAGGCATAGTGCCAATACATGTTCATTTGGTTTCCAACGATACCAAGATTGGCACGAAGAAGAATATGGTTACCAAAGTTTCCAACAAATGGGTGGTGATGACCCATATTCCAATTCTTACAATCCAAGCTGGGAAAGCCACCCAAATTTTTATTGGGAAAATCAACAGTACATTCCACCTCAACAAAATTTTCAACCTTGCCAAAGAAGCTCTTACTTTCAAGAACAATTTTCAGATCAAGACCACCTTAAGGAAGCCACATTGGAGGATAAGTTAAATGCCTATATTCAAAAACTCACAATGAATCAAGATCATCTTGAGGAACCCACTTTGGAGGATAAGTTGAGGTCTGAATCTTTGCAAGAAACACAGAGGATATTGGATGCTCTGGTTGAGCAGATGGCACATCAACCCCAAACCCACCAAAAGCAGGAATTTCCTAGCCAATTGGAGTAAATTGAGATAATCACAAAATTGAGGAGTGAGCAGGTAATATATAACAATTTTTGTGATTTCTTTGATGCAGGGACCAATCAAGAAGAAAATGGCGAGGAGATCCAACCTGACATAGAGGAGTTGAATCAAACAAAGGAGGAGGAGAATTTGGAAACATCAACTTGGACAGAATTGCATGAACCTCTAAACCCTTTTATGCCACCAATTTCATTCCCATGTAGGCTGGAGGAAGAGAAACAAGGTATGCATATTCCAGAACTCTATGACATGCCCCGTAAAGAAGATAGTGTAGATAAGCTTGAGGTAGCCACGACCTTAGAAGTAGAGCCTAATATTTCCAATCTAGAAATTGAGGAGAGCAAATTACTATTAAACGATGAGGTTGTTGAGATGAAACTTCAATTTGCTAAAGAGGATGAGAATGAGATTCAACCAAACTTGGTTGAACTTCAAAAGATCCCAAAAATCTTGGAATTTGTTTTAGTCGGGGAGAACAATATGTGACCAATGATCATCCCTCCCACTTTCGGGAGCAAGAAAGAACAAAAAATGAATATAACTATGTTGCATACTGAAAAACATTCTTACCAAGTCCCTATAGCATTGGAGGATCACCCCATGACAGCTTTCCCATATTCTCATTGGCCAATTGCTCATCCAAGGATGCTACCTAAGCTTTGCAACACATTGGGCACATTTCGAAGTTGCATGCTGTCCATCCTCTCAATCATGAACTTCAATTGCATTATGGGTGGAAGGAGCCCTACATATCACATATGGGAGCGGTGGAAATCAGGTTTCATCTAAACTCTCTTTTAGTTTATACATGCTCACATTGAGGACAATGTGAAATTTTAAGTGTGGGGTGCATATTGTGTTTTTACTTTAAGTTAATTTTTTTGTGTTAGTTTAGTTAATGTTTTTCATGTTTTCTTTGAATAAATGAATTTTGAAAAGTTCAATTGTTATAAATATTGCTGATTGATGACCTTTGAATTTTTAAAGCATGAATGTGAGAATTGAGTAGAATTGATACTTATTGTTAATTTTGTTGGTTTTTCCTTGAATTGCCTTTAACCTAGTGAGAAATTGAGCCATCAACCTATTATTCTTGCTGTGGGTGGACATCTTTGATTGATAACTTGCTAGAACTTGCTTTGACATACATTTTAAGATTACATAAAAATTTCAATTAGGCATCAAGATGATTAAGGCAATTAGGTGAACCCACTTTGGCTTAAAAAGACCAACCCTAATTTTAACCTTAGTTAGCTAATTTTAAGCCTATTTCATTTTTTTCTTTTCTTTCTTTTTCACAACATCATTAGCTTGAACCTTGCTGTTTTAACTCTTACCCTTTCATTAGGTCAAGAGCATTTTAAGAGCGTTTATGACCGAGTGTTGTGTCAAATTAAGTGTGGGGTTAAATTTAGTAGGTTTAAGGTTGCAAATCAAAATAAAAAAATTAAAAAAAAAAGAAAAAAAAAGACACGGCTAGTGGCATAATAATAAAAATAATTGTTGTTATTGTTGAAAGGGTTGGAATATGTTACAAGATGTAATAAGTGAGTTCCCTTGAAAAGTTCTTTAAATATCAAGGGGTAAATAAGAGGAAGGTGTTTTAGGATCATTGGGTTATACATGTATGATCGGTTACTTCATTCTTGAAGTGCTCTTGAACTTAATGATTAAGCTCACATTTCCTAAATGCCATGCCTCTACCTTAGCCCCATTACAACCTATTAAAAGACCTTTTGATTGATGCTTAATTGTAATTAAGTGGTGGAGATTTGATAGATAAGCAATCCTATGGCAATAATCTTTCATTGATTGTTATGAGTGTAAACACCACCTTGATCAAACACTTTCTAAGAGTTGGTGAGGGAGTGACAACATAGGTTATGCATGGAATGCCACTTAATTGCATTGGTATCAATTTTGTTCGATTTGATATTGATTGCAGATTTAAGGATAGGGAAGTCTTGATGCATTTTTATATCTCTTGAACTTGAAAAAATTTTTGTGTTTATTTTGTTTTGAGTTTAGCCTTGCTTGGGGACAAGCAAGGATTTAAGTGTGGGGTATTTGATAAGAGCATTTTTATACTTGTTTTTAGTATGATTTTAATGAGTTTTTTAGTTAATGTTTCATTTGATTTTAGTTTAATTTTTTTTTAATTTTTTTTTGTTAAAGTGGAAAAACTCCCTTGGATTATCAAAACAATGAAGAAAGAGCATGAATCAAGCAAGACATGGCCAAGCCAAAGCAAGCTTAGCCGTGTCCCTCAAAATTTCTTCAAAGCAGTAGATGACACGGCCAAGAGACACGGCCAAGCCACTGGCCATGTCTCACCCAAGGAGCAAAACCAAAGAAGACCAAGAAAGAAAGGAAAAATGAAGGCAGAAGCTGACACTGGCAGGTGACACGCCCAAGCCAGTGGCCGTGTCACATGACACGGCCACAAGCTTGGCCGTGTCCCATGCCTAGCCAAAGAACAAAAGAAGAAAAGAAACAAGCAGAAGGTGACACACCCAAGTAACACGGCCAAGCCACTGGTCGTGTCACATGACACAGCCAGGAGCTTGGGCGTGTCACCCCATGAAACCAAAGAGAAAAGAAAGAAAGGAAGAAGGGCAATAAGAGACATGGCCAACTAGCTTGGCCATATCCCAAAGAAAAATAAGAGACACAGCCAAGCATCTCATGGCTTGGCCGTGTCACCTATAAAAAGATGGATTCTTTTGCACGGGTTGAGGAACAAAGTGGGGAATAAAACATTGTACTTGCCAAAAGAAATACTAAATAAGGAGGATGTGGGGAACAAGGGAGAGTGGTGTGAGCTGGAAGTGAGTTGGAAGGCATGGGTTTGAGCTTGGAATGAAATAAAAAGAGAAGAAGAGGGAGTTTTGGGAAGCTTCTGCAGGGGGCTGGAGGTTTGTGCAGGAAACAGAGAACAGAGGCAGAGAAGAGAGGTTTGAGAGGAGGAGGCTGGGCATACACGTTTTGGGCAAGGAGGGAGTGACACTTTCCTTGACTCTTCATCTTCATTCTCCATTTCTATCCTCTCCACCATCTGCATCTTCCATTGGCAGCTCTGGAGATTGAAGAAGCTACATTGAAAGGGGTTTTTCTATTTTCTCTTTTTAATTCATTTTAATGTTATTGTTGTATTAAGTGTATTGAACATGAACTAAATCATTCCCTATCTAGATATTGAAGAACCCTTGCTTATTTATATGATTGAATGATTTTAATTGATGAAGTTGTTTTATTCTTATGATGCTTAATGATTATTGCCAATTGATGATAGCATGCTTATTGATTGGTTGCCATTTTCATATTATTGACTTGAGAAAGCTTGATATGAATTGATTACTCATAAGGGTTGAGGATTGATTGGGGTGCTAGAGATAGACTTACAAGATCCTTTGGTTTATAGTTCCTTGTTCTTAATGCAAGATCTATTTAATTGTGTTTGAGAAGAGATTTCGGCACTCTACTTAGTGATTAGGGATTAATTCACTCGAGAGAGGTTTTAGTCTAAGTTAGAGGAATACCAACTCAATTCATCAACTCTATTATGTGATGTAATTGTGGCTAGGGGGATTCAATATCTGGATAGTATCTTTATCATCAAACCTTTTTACATAACACACAATTTATCTTTGCTTGCATCTATTTAAATTATTTGTCTTTAATTATAAAACATCACAAAAACATTAAATTGCTAAACAACAGTTAAGATTTGCACTAGTGCTTGGCCTTGTCCTCAGTGGAACAATAACTCACTCACTACTTTATTACTTTGGCGACCCGTGCACTTACGGTATTGCTATAGCTTAGCTCGTGCGCACCAGAGTTCTTCATCAAATATCAAAGTGGAGCTAGGAGGAAGATTAGTAATCCTACTCTTGGCACCTTCACAAGGGGTTTTTCTATTCTCTCTTTTAATTCATTTCTATATTGTTGTTGTTGTATTAAGAGAATTGATATTTCAATTGACAATTGTGATTTGATTTGTATTGAGATGAATATTTGTTATAAATTGATGATGTTGAGCTAAATACCCATGCCTAGGGTTTGTAGTATATTTGATTGAATGTCTTGATTTGATATTTCCATTGGTGTTCCTTGTTGATTGGTTGATTGTATTATATTAAATGCTAAGTTGATAGATTAGCTACCTAATTAATCTTTGAATATTGGATGATGGACCGAGAGGTGAAATCAGATATCGGAACTATATAATCGACCACCCTATGAATGAATTAGAAATATAAGTTCTAGGGTTTCATTAATTTGCAAATGTTAAATAATTGGTTATTGCTATTTCATGAATGTGAGAACTAATGAATTAGTAATTGACTAATTAACCTTAAGGAACAAATTAATTTACAAGGTTATGTTAATGGATAATTGAGAATTGAGCTTTGATTGAGTGGACCTATACCCCTAGGCACCTTCCCAAGAATCGATTTGATCTTGTACAACTATCACCTTCACACTTCAACCCTACGCACGTTAATTTTAGGTTTAAATTATTCTCTCACCATATTTCTCTACATATTTACAGCCTCTTACAACATGTAATATATACATATGTAAGATCCTAGAATAGGAAGCTAGCTAAATAGGAAAGAATTCTAATTAGGAATAAAATTTCTAATAGTCTTCAATAATAATTACAAGATTCTAACACTCCCTCTCAAGTTGGTACATGAATATTACACATGCCCAACTTACAAGCAAAAGTATGAAAACTTTTTCTGTTCAGCAAATATATCAATTAGTTGTTTTTCTAAGGTAAAATAGGAAATATTGAGAGAATCTTCCACAATATTCTCCTTTATAAAGTGATGATCAATCTCTTTGTGTTTAGTTCAATTCTGTTTAATTGGATTATTAATTATGCTGATGGCTGCCTTACTGCTACAGAATAAGAATAAATTTGTTGTTTCCGGCAACCTCAACTCTTCCATCACCTCCCACAATCATAATAGTTCACAAACTGCTTGTCCCATAACTTTGTATTCTGATTCTGCACTAGATCTGGCTATCACAGTTTGCTTTTTACTCCTTCATGTGATCAAATCTCGTTCAATAAAAGCACAATAACATAAGGTTGATCTTCTATCATCTTATAACCCAATCCAATCCCATCTACATTTGTTTATGTTTGGAGAAAAGTAGCCCTCTTACCGATGCAGACTTAAAATCTTAGAATACAATAAAACACTTCCAAGTGAGATTCCATAGAGTCAGGCATTTATTGACTTACCAAACTAACAGTATAAACTATGTCTTAGCCCAGTATGTAAAAAATAAATCAACCTGCCAACTAATCTCCGATATCTGCCTAGGTCAATAGGCTTTCTCGCTCCTATTTGAAGCTTATGATTAGTTTCAATTCAGTTGGCCAACATCCTAATGTACCAATTTATTTTAGGAGATCATGAATATATTTTCTTTAGGAAATGAAGATACCCTTGTCAAATCTAGCAATTTCAATTCCAAGGAAGTATCGCAATTGCCCCAAATCCTTAATCTCACACTCCCTATTTAAAAGTTATTTTAAGTGCACTATTCCTTGTCATCTCCAATTACCACTATGTCATCAACATAAATAATGAGTAAAGTGATTTCAACCCCACAATGTTTTATCAATAATGTATAAACATCATTGCTTTGAGTGTATCCAAATGAAACCATGGCTTTGCTGAACATCTCAAACTAGGCTCTTGGTGATTGCTTCAGCCCCATATAAAGACTTCTTGAGTTTATAAATTTTTCCTCTGGTTTTTTCATCATCAAATCCATAAGGAATCTCCATGTACAATTTTTATTTTAAATCACCACGTAAAAAGGCACTTTTAACATCAAATTAATACAAATCCCAGTCAAGATTTGTTGCACAAGACAAAAATATTCTAATTAGTTCATTTTCGCTACATGGGCAAATGTCTCTTGATAAATGATACTAAACTACATAGGTTTGAGTCAACCCTTTGGCCACTAATCTTTGTATATTTTAGTCGAACCATCTGCTCTATGCTTTACTGTAAACACCCATTTGCACCCAATTGGTTTCTTTTTTAAAAGAGGAGTCACAAGATCCCATGTTTTATTTTTCGCCAATGCCTTAATCTCATCAATAATTGCAGCCTTCCATTTTGAAATAAAAGAAACAAACAAAATAAAGACTATTGGATAGAGATAAAGCATCATTGGGAAATGAAGTGAGAAATAGGATATTTAGCACACATTCCAACTTCTTTTCTATGAGGAATAGGAATATCGAGATCATTTTTAGAAGGGCTAGAATTACCAGAGATAAAAGGAGACTCATTAGGTTCATTTACATCTTCGGAAGCTGAAGTCGAAGAGAGCAATTGATAAGGAGCCACATGCTCAATAGTTGTATATATATATTTCCGTTGTAAGTTCTTAAATCTAGTCTATATAATCTTCCCACAAGTTTATATGATTGATCCTTTTTAGCATCAAGGTCTGAATTTTTGCTATTATCTATAAAGATCTCCCCATGAAGAGAAATGGGAATAATTGTCACCTCTCCCATATGATTCTCCCTCTAAAGAGGTGTCTGGAGAAGTAAGGCCCAAATTCTCTAAAAGTAATATCCATACTTAGTATGTTTGGGAAGGAGGATGATAACACTTATACCCCCCTTTTAGGTACTAGAATAGCCAATAAAGACACATTTAAGGTCTCTAGAGTCCAATTCACCAACATTTGGCTGATGAAAAAAACACACATCCAAAAAATCTAGAGGAAACAATATAAGAATTTTTTTTTGGAGAACTTCAAGAGGAGTCCTAAAATTCAATGTTCAAAGAGGCATACAATTAACTAGATAAGAAACACAGAATCGCATCCCCCTAGTAAGATTTGGGAAGATTCATGATAAACATAAGAGATCTAGCTACTTTCAATAAACGCCTACTCTTTCTTTCAGAAACCCCATTTTGAGAACTAATATCGACATAACTAAGTTTGCTACAATTTACCATTAAAATCTAAATAGACACTAAAAACATCATTCATATATTCAGTACCATTATATGTTTTTAGTATTTTGACATGAGGTTTGGAAATCTTAATAATAATCTAGCTTTTTTCACAACCAACTAAATTCAGAAAAATATTGAGCAGTCGTCAAGTCTCCATGTTTAATATCATCAACTTTTTTCATAGCTTGATAAGAGTGTTTTTATACTTGTTTTTAGTATGATTTTAATGTGTTTTTAGTTAATGTTTCATTTGATTTTGGTTTAAAGTTTATTTTAAGTGTTTGTTTTAGGTTAAAGGGGAAAAACTCCCTTGGATGATCAAAACAATGAAGAAAAAGCATGAAGCAAGCAAGACATGGCCAAGCCAGAGCAAGCTTGGCCGTGTCCCTCAAAATTTCTTCAAGGTAGTAGATGACACGGCCAGTTGACACACCCAAGTCACTGGCCGTGTCTCACCCAAAGAACAGAAACCAAAGAACCAAGCAAAGGAAAAATGAAGAACAAAAGCTGACACTGGCAGGTGACACGCCCAAGCCAGTGGCCGTGTCCCATGTCTAGCTAAAGAATATGAGAAGAAAAGAAATGATCCTGAAGCCAACACACCCAGGTGACACGCCCAAGCCAGTGGCCGTGTCACATGACACGGCCACAAGCTTGGTTGTGTCACCCTTGGAAACAAAGACAAGCAAATTGACGAAGCTAGAAGCAGAACATGACACAGCCAAGCCACTGGCCGTGTCACATGATATGGCCAGGAGCTTGGCTGTGTCACCTAGAAGAAAATAAGGAAAGAAAGGGCAGAAGGTGACACGGCCAGCAGGCTTGGCCGTGTCACCTAGGGCAACTTTGAAATGTTCAAATTCTTTTGCAGACAAGTGGGAAACAAAGACTATTTTTGGTCAAAAGTAACATTAGACAAAAGAAAAGCTTGCCTAATTTGAGGAAAAGAAAGATTGAACAAAGGGAATGTGGGAGACAAGGTGAGTTGGAAGTGAGTTGCAAGATTGACTTGAGCTTTGGAGGGAAATAAAAAGAGAAGAAGAAGGAGTTTTTGGGGGATTCTGGGCTTGAAACAGGGGAGCTGGAACAAGGGAGAAAGGGGCCAACAACTGAAGCAAAGAGGGGGTTTTGAGCTGAGTTTGAAGAAGGATATACATCTTATACAAGCCCTAAACCAAGAATCAAGGATTGAAGTGAAGAAATACAAATTATTCGCCATGGATTGTTTGGTTTCTTTTACTCATTTATCTTGCTCTGTTTTTCTGGTTTTGAATATGAACTAATTCCTTCTCTATCTAGATATTGATGAACCCTAGCTTATTTGTATGGATTGAATAATTATATTTAGTTGAATCATTTGATTGAGTTGTTTTATTCTTATGATGCTCAATGATTTATTTCCAATTGATAATAGCATGCTTATTGATTGGTTGCAATTTTCATATTATTGACTTGAGAAAGCTTGATATGAATTGATTACTCATAAGGATTGAGGATTGATTGGGGTGCTAGAGATAGACTTACAAGATCCTTTGGTTTATAGTTCCTTGTTTTTAATGCATGATCTACTTAATTGTGTTTGAGAAGAGATTCCGGCACTCTACTTAGTGATTAGGGATTAATTCACTCGAGAGAGGTTTTAGTCTAATTTAGAGGAATGCCAACTCAACTCTATTGAATGATTTAACTGAATTGATTGTTCACAAATATCATTGAGGCTAGGGGGATTCAATATCTGGATAGTATTATTATTATCAATCCTATTTGTATAACATTTAATTTCCCCTTACTTCAAGTTATTAAATTCGTTGTTTTTTAATTACAAAGCATCACTCAACTATTAATTTGCTAAACAACGGTTAAGGTTTGCGCTAGTACTTGGCCTTGTCCCCAGTGGAACGATAACTCACTCACTACTATATTACTTGGGCAACCCGTGCACTTGCGGTATTGTTATAGCACTAAGCGGCACGCACCAAGTTTTTGGTGCCGCTGCCGGGGACAATGGTTTCAATATTAGTAATATAATCAAAACTGTTGATTTAGTTTTTATTTTCATTTGTTTTTGACATTGGTTCTTGCTTGTCGATTATCATTTTAGGTGTTCATCCCTGTTTATGACCAGAGGTAACTCATCCCAATTGTTTGAGTTAGAACCAGAGCTAGAAAGAACATTAAGGAGAAAGCGAAAGGAAGAAGGGGAGGCAGTTTTGGAAGACGCAGAAATAGAAATAAATCTGGAAATAGACGAAGAAGAAGAGTTTGAAGTATGGAAGGAGCTGGACCAAGAACAATGAAGGAGTTTGCTAAGCCTAATCTCAATGGAGCTGAATCTAGTATCCGGAGGCCGACAGTTGCTGCAAACAACTTTGAAATAAAAGCAAATGTAATCCAAATGGTGCAGCAGACTTGTCAATTCGATGGGTTTCCTGATGAAGATCCTAATGCACATATTGAGAATTTTCTGGAAATATGTGACACATTCAAGATAAATAATGTCTCAGATGATGCAATTAGGCTGAGGTTGTTCCCATTTTCCCTTAGAGATAGACCAAAGAAGTGGCTGAAATCTTTTCCTCCAGGAACCTTCACCACATGGGGTCAGTTGGCAGAGAAATACTTCCCACCATCCAAAACTGCTAAGTTGAGGAATGATATCTCATCCTTTCTGCATCAAGATGGTGAGACCCTTTATGATGCCTGGGAAAGATTTAAAGATTTGCTGAGAAGGTGTCCTCATTATGGACTCCCACTATGGCTTCAAATTCAAACATTTTACAATGGGTTGAATTATGTAAGTAAGCAATCCATTAATGCAGCAGTTGGTGGTACCATAAACAACAAGACACCTGAACAAGCAAGGGATTTAATTGAAGACATGGCTATCACTAATTATCAGTGGCAAGCCCCAAGGGAGCAAGGAAAGCTGAAGGTCATGGGGTCACACCAATTAGACCCTGTGGTGGCTTTGACAGCCCAATTGGAAGCATTGAATAAAAATTTTGATTCCTTGGCTTCTTCTTCTGGGAAAGTAATGCAAGTGATATCTTGCGAATGGTGTGAGGGTGGACATCAAAGTCAAGATTGCCAAAGTGGCAACATGGTTGCTAGGCAAGAGCAAGTAGATTATGTTGGAAATATGCCAAGGCAACAGCAGAATAATCCCTACAACAATACATACAATCCGGGGTAAAGAAATAATCCAAATTTCTCATGGAATAATCAAAATAATCCAAGACCTCCCTCTGGATTCCAGCAGCCCCAACATTAAGAAGCAGCCCCTCCAAGAAAGAGTAATTTGGAGGACATGATGGAGAAATTTATAGCAACTTCTGAAACTAGGCTCCAATCAACTGAAACCACCCTAAGAAATCAGCAAGCCTCTATTCATAATTTGGAGAATCAGGTGGGACAAATTGCCAAGTTGCTCAGTAACAGACCACAGGGAAGTTTGCCTAGCAACACAGAGGCAAATCCTAAAGAGCAGCTCAAGGCAATTACACTAAGGAGTGGAAAAGAGATCAAGGGCAATGTGGTTGAGAAAAGAGAAAAAGTGGCAGAGAAAGGGGCTGAAGTACAAGAAAAAGAAGACGATCCTACTGTCACTTCGAAAGAGAAAGCTGCACTAGACAGTGAGAAAAATAAGCAGCCGCAAGAAAGCAGCCCCATATTGAAGGAATACTGACCTAGAGTACCCTATCCGGCAAGGTTGAACAAGGGTAAGATTGATGCTCAGTTCGGTAAGTTTCTTGAACTTTTTAAACAATTGCACATTAATATTCCATTTGCTGAATCTTTGTCACAAATGCCTGAGTATGCTAAATTTTTGAAAGATATCCTTTCTAATAAAAGGAAACTTGAGGAAGTGTCTTTAGTGCATTTATCTGAAAAAAGTTCGGCAATTTTGCAAAGAAGGTTACCTAAGAATTTAAAAGATCCAGGTAGTTTTACCATTCCATGTTTGATAGGTAATCTTGAGGTTAAAAGTGCATTAGCTGATTTGGGGGCTAGCATAAGTGTTATGCCCTATAAAATGTTTAAAGAGTTAGGCATTGGTAAACCTAAACCAACGCTCATGACCATCCTACTTGCTGATAAATCGGTAGTCCACCCTCGTGGCATTATAGAGGATGTGTTGGTAAAAGTCGGGGATTTCATTTTCCCCAATGATTTTGTTGTCATTGATATTGATGAGGATGCGGATGTTTCACTTATTCTTGGTAGGCCATTTTTAAATACAGCTCGTGCCCTTATCGATGTTCATGATGGCACTTTAACTTTGAGAGTGGATGATGAGAAAGTTATTTTTAGGATACATAATGCCATGAAACATTCACTTTCATTTGATGAGGCGGAATCATGCAATGATGTTATTGAGCATGAGACCGTAAATTGTGTTACTAACATTTTTTCCAAGGATCCCCTTGAGTTGTGTTTATTGCAGGAAAATGTTGAGGATCGAGAAGCAATGGAGCAACTTGCTTTTCTTGAAGCAAGTAAATCGTTCAAATGCAGGGCATATGAGACTATTGAGATGCCAAAGGAAGAAAAACTGACGCGGACCCTTAGCAACGATGGCAGCAAACCCAACGTATAACAATGGTAGAAAACTCCTTGAAACTTGATAATCACCTCCTAAGGAACCCAACGCCTATAAAAAGACGCGAACTCACTATGATTGAAGGATTTATTTGGTAAGAAGAAGGAAAACGCCACAACTCTTGTTGATAAGTAAACCTAATTCTTGATGGAAAGAAAGAATTAAAGAATCCACTCTAATCTCTCTCACATGAAAATTCACAAGAAGAACTTGTAGAAGAATTCAAAAATTTTTATTAATTGTTGTATCCTGAAATTCAGCCTAATAGTGCCCTTAAATAAGGGTTACAAAATTCCTAATTGCATATGGAAAACTAAAACATTCCTAATTGCATAAGGAAAACATTCCTAATTGCATAAGGAAAACATTCCTAATTGCATAAGGAAAAACATTCCTAATTGCATAAGGAAAAACATAAAGTAATCCTAATCCACTAAGGAAAATATAAAGTATGGAAATAAAATCGTAATCCACTAAGGAAAATATAAAGTATGGAAACAAAATCCTATTTTTAAGCCTTCCATAATGATATAAAACGTGGCCCATTAAACAGAATTAATAATCTTTAAGCAGTGGGTCCATCCAGCTATTCTCACAGGTACGTGTGAAACTGGCTGCACTCCAAGCTTTTCTTCCAATCACTTCCATCATCTTACTAAGGCCTTAAATTACTTCCCAAGGCTTTATATGAATCCCCATGGACCTTTCTTGCACGTTGGACCTCTTTAGCTAGCCTTTAGCTTCCATTTTCACACTAAGCATCATAATCAGCTTTGGTGTGCCTTCTTCAAGCTCTATCTCCATCTTCTTGAATGATAATTCTTGAAGCTCTTTGGAAATCTCTTCTTGAATATGCAAAGCCATACTAGCTTGATATCTCTTTGCCTTGCTCTTAGTGATTGGTCCACTTGCTAGCTTCAAGGGATCCTTTCTTGCATCATTCTCCCCCTCTTCAAAAAGATTTGTCCTCAAATCTGCATCATCAAAAGGAGAAAGATCACTTACATTGAAAGTAGCTCTAACATTATACATACCTGGTAAGTCGATCTTGTAGGCATTGTCATTAATCTTTTCCAGCACTTGGAATGGGCCATCTCCCCTTGCTTGCAACTTGTTCTTCCTTTGGTTAGGAAACCTCTCTTTTCGAAAATGCACCCAAACCCAATCTCCTACTTGAAACTTCATCTCACGTCTCCCTCTATTTGCAGAATCAGCATATCTCTTATTCCTTTTCTCAATATTTGCCCTTGCTTTCTCATACATCTCTTTCATCTCTATAGGATTGCTCCTATATACTGGCCGGTTCGGCTCCTCATTAGTTCTTTCAAGGTTGACCATTCAGGAATAGGCCTCATACCTTTCCCTATTCTATTAGCTTTCAATTGATCCCACCAAATGGTAGCATACCCTTCAAACTCTACGGCTGCCAAAACTGATTTCTTCTCTTCAGTGTAGTTATGGCATTCAAAAATCTGCTCAACTTTCCTCTCCCATTCTATGAACTCTTCTGCATTATTCTTCCCTTCAAAGGAAGGAATCTTCATCTTGATGGAAGTAAGGTCACCATCAGTGGTAGGTTGATTTCCACCTTCATCTTCATCTTTTACCCTTTCGGCTGCTTCTAGGGCTTCAAGATTTCCTTGCCCTTCTCTCCTAAGCACTCTCCTAGCTCGCATTATGGGATTTGGATGTGCGGCTGGCTGCCCTTGTTGCATTTGTTGTGCTTGCCGTGTTGCATTCTCTTGCAATCTAGTATCCATCATCTCCATTCGACCAAGCATTACTGTCAAAGTCTCATTAAGCCTAGCCAAGCTTTCGGCCATAGCTCCTTCTTTGCTAGTCTCTTCTCCTTTTCCAGCCATGTTAACAAACAAACAAACTCAAAGAGACAAGATTAGTAATAATCGAAATTCACTCAAGTGTTTAGAATTACCTCACTTTTCTTGTCTTCCTTGATTGCACTTCAGAACCAAGCTCAAGAAACTAGAACCTAGAACCTAGAACTAGATAATTGTCAAGTCGTTCAAGAAACTAGAACCTAAATCCTAGAACTAGATAGAAAACAAGACAAGTATCCGGAGGCAATGCAAGGTAATTTGCACTACTCGATATAGAACCAAGTATCGACACAAGCAAATGATACTTAGCAATGTAATGGAATTAAAAGCTAGATAAAGAAATTAGAAACAATGAAGACAAATTTGGATATAATGAATCAAAAACAACCCACACTTGGCAAGCTGCTTTATGGACCTAATCAATTCTACCCAAAATGCTAGCTTCTAGACTCTAATTCCCACCTATAACACTCAAATAACATGAATATTAAGGTCTGATTTTTGAATTTCAAAAGCCCCTAAAAAGGTGAAATTTTTCGCCCAAAAATTTTATTACTTCTCACCCACCTAGATCTGATCCTTAAAAGCCAAATAGCAAGAATATCAAACAATTTTTGTTGAGGAGATTTTGTACTCTCTTTTTTTCCCTCTCACTATCCCCTTGATTCGGGACTTAATTTACTCCCAAGAGCTTTTCGAAATCTGGACTTAATTCGCAACCCTAGATTCACTCAAAATCAAATCAAAATCAAACTTGAACAAAAACTCTAGCTTTTGCTTTCTTTCAAGAACCCCACCCTAATCTTGGTTTCGAATCCAATTCAGATGCAAGGCTTAGGTTTTGAAATTCAATCATATTCCTTTTCCTAGGTTTCGAATTACTCTTTGAACAATCTTTAGACTTTTTGAATTTTGATATATGACTCTTTTTTGAAAATTAAAGACTAGACTCTCTAAGAACCCTAAATCGCATAAATTTAAAAGACCTAAATTAACAAACCTAAGAAAGACAAAGTAGATAAAAATTACCTTGTAGCAAGGCTCTGATACCAAATGACGCGGACCCTAAGCAACGATGGCAGCAAACCCAATGTATAACAATGGTAGAGAACTCCTTGAAACTTGATAATCACCTCCTAAGGAACCCAACGCCTATAAAGAGACGCGAACTCACTATGATTGAAGGATTTAGTTGGTAAGAAGAAGGAAAATGCCACAACTCTTGTTGATAAGTAAACCTAATTCTTGATGCAAAGAAAGAATTAAAGAATCCACTCTAATCTCTCTCACACGAAAATTCACAAGAAGAACTTGTAGAAGAATTCAAAAATTTTTATTAATTGTTGTATCCTGAAATTCAGCCTAATAGTGCCCTTAAATAAGGGTTACAAAATTCCTAATTGCATATGGAAAACTAAAACATTCCTAATTGCATAAGGAAAACATTCCTAATTGCATAAGGAAAACTAAAACATTCCTAATTGCATAAGGAAAAACATTCCTAATTGCATAAGGAAAAACATAAAGTAATCCTAATCCACTAAGGAAAATATAAAGTATGGAAATAAAATCGTAATCCACTAAGGAAAATATAAAGTATGGAAACAAAATCCTATTTTTAAGCCTTCCATA
This sequence comes from Garcia nutans, assembly GCA_947685225.1. Lineage (NCBI taxonomy): Eukaryota > Viridiplantae > Streptophyta > Magnoliopsida > Malpighiales > Euphorbiaceae > Garcia > Garcia nutans. The sequence continues at coordinate 29,254,207 of CANTUV010000011.1, read as the reverse complement.
ATGATATAAAACGTGGCCCATTAAACAGAATTAATAATCTTTAAGCAGTGGCCACAAGCTTGGTCGTGTCACCCTTGGAAACAAAGACAAGCAAATTGACGAAGCTAGAAGCAGAACATGACATGGCCAAGCCACTGGCCATGTCACATGACACGGCCAGGAGCTTGGCCATGTCACCTAGAAGAAAACAAGGAAAGAAAGGGCAGAAGGTGACACGGCCAGGGCAACTTTGAAATGTTCAAATTCTTTTGCAGACAAGTGGGAAACAAAGACTATTTTTGGTCAAAAGTAACATTAGACAAAAGAAAAGCTTGCCTAATTTGAGGTAAAGAAAGATTGAACAAAGGGAATGTGGGAGACAAGGTGAGTTGGAAGTGAGTTAGAAGATTGACTTGAGCTTTGGAGGGAAATAAAAAGAGAAGAAGAGGGAGTTTTTGGGGGATTCTGGGCTTGAAACAGGGGAGCTAGAACAAGGGAGAAAGGAGCCAACAACTGAAGCAAAGAGGGGAGCTGAGTTTGAAGAAGGAGATACATCTTATACAAGCCCTAAACTAAGAATCAAGGATTGAAGTGAAGAAATACAAATTTTTCGCCATGGATTGTTTGGTTTTTTTACTCATTTATCTTGTTCTATTTTTCTGGTTTTGAATATGAACTAATTCCTTCTCTATCTAGATATTGATGAACCCTAGCTTATTTGTATGGATTGAATAATTATATTTAGTTGAATCATTTGATTGAGTTGTTTTATTCTTATGATGCTCAATGATTTATTTCCAATTGATAATAGCATGCTTATTGATTGGTAGCAATTTTCATATTATTGACTTGAGAAAGTTTGATATGAATTGATTACTCATAAGGATTGAGGATTGATTGGGGTGCTAGAGATAGACTTACAAGATCCTTTGGTTTATAGTTCCTTGTTCTTAATGCATGATCTACTTGATTGTATTTGAGAAGAGATTTCGGCACTCTACTTAGTGATTAGGGATTAATTCACTCGAGAGAGGTTTTAGTCTAAGGAATGCCAACTCAACTCTATTGAATAATTTAACTGAATTGATTGTTCACAAATATCATTGAGGCTAGAGGGATTCAATATCTAGATAGTATTATTATTATCAATCCTATTTGCATAACATTTAATTTCCCCTTACTTCAAGTTATTAAATTAGTTGTTTTTTAATTACAAAGCATCACTCAACTATTAATTTGCTAAACAATGGTTAAGGTTTGCGCTAGTACTTGGCCTTGTCCCCAGTGGAATGATAACTCACTCACTACTATATTACTTGGACGACCCGTGCACTTGCGTTATTGCTATAGCACTAAGCGGCACGCACCATAGCTCATACACTTAGCCATCGTTCCTGGATTGAGAATATGTTTATGATGCTACCTCCCATATTTTTTTAGCTGTGTCAAGAAGTAAATAGCCACATGCAATTGAGGGTTGCATAGACTTTTTGAACCAACAAATGACAAGGGAATTTTTATGCTACCATTGGTTCAAAATCGGATTTGTCATATCTTTTTTTTTCTTCCTTTTCCATCGATATAATTTTGCAGTCCCTTAGCTTGAATGAATAACAAGCAAGACCATACCAGGCAAGGTAGTTTATTCCCTCCAATTTCATAGGACTAATTTACAACGAAGGATTGTTAGAGAGAAAAATAAGCTTGGATTCTACTTATGCATTTTTGCCATTGTTAGTATTTAAGCAAAAACAAGAACACAAAAAATCAAACCACAAAGGTCTCGAAACAAGGACTTAGATTTCCCACAAAAAACTCAGAACACAAAAGTCCAAAATATTAGAGGCAACAAAAAAAAAAGTGAATTAGATGCTACAAAGCAGTGGATTAAGTTTGCAATATACTAGGCCCGGTGAGAAAAAAAAACAAATGAATGAAAACTTATCAAAAAAAAAGGATAAAATAGCTTGTTAGGAAATGAAGGATGGCTTCGGATGGCGCATGAGTTCATGCGTGTTGATGAATGGCGACAAAACTTCACCGGAGAGCCAATCTACATCCTTTTGAAGCGCCAGTGACACTTAAATCACACCAGAGATGGGTGCATCTAACCTAAGTTCGCTGTGACTGTGTAAAAACCCAGGTTTGTTTAACGAAAGGAATAATTTTTCTAAAACCATGTCTGTTTAGATTTGGTTTGTTTAAAAACCTTGCTCTGATACTATGATGAAATAAGTTTTGTGAAGAATAATTGTATTTTTATTATTGCGATACATATTTACAGCCCTTACAACATGAAATATTTATACTTGTTAGATCCTAGAATAGAAAACTAGCTAAATAGGAAAGATTCTAATTAGGAATTGAGAAAATAGAGAATGAGATGGAGGGAAACTCTATCTTTTGTTTTATTACTCAACTACAATCAGTTTATATACATGAAAAAGGAAGACAGTATGCTACAATTATACAACCATCTCATCCCTACAACTAATTATTTAAACAGTCATTCTTAGCCCATTCCGAAAACCTAACATGCCACTTATTCAGTTAGATATCTTAACACTCCCCCTCAAGCTAAAGCATACAAATCATAAGCTCTAAGCTTGCCACAAATATATTTGATTCTTGGCCCTCTAAGGGATTTAGTAAATATATTTGCTAACTAATCATTCAAATTGATGAACTCAATGGTATTGCTTCTCGGCTCGATCTTTTGTCAAATAAAGTGGCAATTAATTTCTATGTGCTTAGTTATTTCATTAAATACTAGATTAGATGCAATGTGAAATACAACCTGATTGTTACATATCAGCTTCATACTTTCTACTTTTTTCCATTTAAATTCTTGAAGAAGTTATTTCAACCAAAAAAGTTTATAAGTTGTCAGTGCCATGGCTCGGTATTCTGTCTTAGTGCTTGATCTGGCAATCACATCTTGCTTTTTAATTTTTCAGAAAATTAAATTACCTCCAATCACAACACAGTATCAAAAAGTAGATCACCTATCTAAAGGAGAACCTACCCAATCTGCATCATAATACCCAATGATTTGATAGTGACCCTTATTCTCATATAACAATCCTTGTGGTCAAGCTCCTTTAAGATATCTAAGAATTTGGATCACCACATCCCAATGTTCTTTACAGGGTGTTTGGAGAAATTGGCTTATCACACTAACCTTAAAAGAAATATCCAGTATTGCGAGTGCCAAATAGTTTAACCTCCCAACTAACTTTCGATATTTTTCAGGGTCTTCTAATGACTCTCCCTGTCTTAGAACAAGTTAACATTAGAATCCATGGGAGTATTTGTAGGTTTACAATCCAACATGTCTGTCTCCTCTAATAGATCCAACACATTTTCTTTGAGATATTGCAATCCTTGCTTTTGATTGTGCCACTTTAATACTAAGAAAGTACTTCAATTTCCCTAAATTGTTAGTTTAGAAATGATTGCATAGATATTCTTTCAAATGAGAAACTCATGTTAGTCTAGAAATGATTGCATAGACATTCTTTCAAATGAGAAACTCCTTTTTGATCACTGCATGTTATCACAATGTCATCCACACAAATAACAAAATATATTTCCCATGATTATCATATCAAAAGAACACTAAGTGATCAGATTGACATCAAGTCATGCCAAATTCTTGGATTACTGAGCTAAAACTACTAAACCATGCTCTCGGAGATTGCTTCAAGCCATATAAGGACCGTCGCAGCTGACAAACTAATGTAGACTCCCCTTGAACAACAAATCCTAGAGGTTGCTCCATATAAACTTCTTTAGTTAATTCACCATGAAGAAAACCATTTTTAATGTCAAGCTGATGGAGAGTCCATTGATGCATGGCCGCTAAGGAGATAATAAGGTGAACATAAGAGATTTTGGCCACCGGTGAGAAAGTATCATTGCAATCAAGGTCATATGTAACACCCTTATACCCTATATACGTACAATACATATTTTCAACATATGTAAAATATGCATATACGGTATAAAAATGTCACAGACCGGTTTAATAAAAATTTTCACATTTCTGATTTAAAATTTCAAATACTAAATATATAAAATTAAATAGTATATAAATATTCTTTACTTGTTATAGGAATTCAAAATAAACATTTTATATGAAAATCTCTAGGAAAAATTCGCCAAAGTTTTGTCTGTAATTTAAACATTCCTAAAATTCAGCAAAACACAACCTGCATCAGAAAACACTCCCAAATAATTTCAAAACAACATTTCACCCATACTCCTTAATTTCACCAAGTTTCTCAAACATTTATATATATATATATATATAAATTAGAACACATTTAAACCCCCATTTCAAATAACTTAACCCAAACATTTTTTATAGTTTACAATACATAAAATCTAAAAACATGATATAATATGCATAATACTCAAAATATACAATAACATAAAATATATACATGCTGCTGATAGTTTTTCTAATCTTGATATCAACTCTACAAGCACAACCATAAGTCTAGACCCGACCTGGTCTAGAGAACTCTTCGGCTCAGTCGAATCTACCCTGTCACCTCGCGATGTAAACAATCGCGCTAAGCTAAAAGCCTAGTAATATAAACTTTGATAATAATAAAACTCAAATGCAATGCCAAAGCACAATGCATATGGATATCACATCATTCCATTTTATCATACTTTTCAAATATTTCACAATCCACAATTCTCATAAAACAAACACAAACATCGGCCCAAAGATAACTAATATGCTATTCAAATTCCAGAGTTACTGTTTTGGTCTATAATGACACTATGTGTTTAGCCCCGTAGGCAATATATCAATATAATAATCCAACTAGGTATGAGCTTACGACCCGATCATTTCACCCAGCCTAGCTTTAAGGATTGTTTTCGAGGCTTACGACCTGATCATTTCACCTCAAAAATATTTTCACAGTGACGCCCAGCGTCTAGCCCATAGGCAAATCATAGGCATGACGCCAAACACAGAACTCTGAAAATTGAATAACATACTAGGCACACAATTTATTCATATTTCTCATTTATATCGATATCAATTCATTTCATTATGTTTCCACGTATCTCATTACATTATAACACATTACCCAATTACCTTGGGTATTTCAACATAATTCACATATTAATCACATTTAATGTAATCTAGCCAATACCAATGGCTTTTTAACAATGCACTTAATGCAATGCACAACAAATGGCATTACCCAAACACTTTGGGTCATTTCCACATAATACACATATTTCACATTTTCTATAATTTAGCCATTAGCAATGGCTTTTCCCAATGCATTTAACACATATATGACATTACAAATGTCATAGCACATTTTTCATATATAACCAATGTATCAAGTATCTTAACACATTTTCTAACCAAAATGTGTTAAGCCCAAATGTCATGAAAACATAACCAATGTATTCAAAGTTTGTACTTACCTCAAATAGCAACCAAAACAAGCTTAAAACAACATCCAATCCTATCCTTCCAACTTGCTCTTCACCACTTGGATGAAGCAAATCAACATCTTTCAATGCCTAAACTAAATGTGATAGCAAATAATCATTTAGTATCACATTTAATGGCATTTTCAATATTAAACCATAATTAAACATCACCCCTACAAATTCCAAAAATTTAGTCTTTCCTTACTTTAACATTAGAATTCCATTCTATTCCATTTAAATTAGTGTTTTAAGTTTATTTATATTATTAAAAATATATTTTAATACATTTAAATCATTTACATTACAAAAATACACTCTTATATACAAAACCCTAAATTGGCATAACCTTCTCCCGTTGAAGGTTTTCCATTCCAACACAATACATTAATCATTTTAAGCTTATATACATCACTTATATTACAAAACAACAAGATTAAACCAATAAAATTATACAATTCAACAACTTTGGAAAATCACTTTCCAAAACCTTAAATCACAGTTCCATTCTCAAAATCCAATCAAACACAACTAAATCCAATATTTGACTTTAAAAATACTTGTTTATGACCAAAACAACTCATTTGGAACTAATTTGCACAATTAAAAACCATGATTACTCAAACCCTAAAAGTCCATAACCCTAAATTCTCTCTCTTCACCATTCTTATCCAAACTCAATCATTTCTTCAATCCAACCTTAAAATCATTGTTAACTACCCAAAATAACATCATACACACCAATTTCAATAATTATCATATACTACTTAAAAATTCAAAATCACACATAATCAAAATTTCCATGAAATTCAAAGAAAGGAGTTGGAAACTTACCAAATTTGATGGAAATCACCAAAAATCCACTTTAAACTTGTTAAATCCTTCAATTTGTGGAGTATGGAAGAATCAAAACCTTGGTCTATGCTCCCATGGTGGTTCGGCCTTGATGAAGAAGAAGAAGAAATGAAGACAACTTTTTAATTTCTCTTTCCTTTCATCTTTTATTTTAAACCATATATATATATATTAATATTTTAATATTTAATTATTTAATTATTTATTTAATAAATTAAAAGTTCAAAAATCCATCTTCCATTCAAAAATTATTTATTTTTGAATTAATTTAATAATTTTGAATATGTAAGATTTAATTACCAAAATACCCTTTTACTTTTACTTTTGACTTTCTTTTAAAATGTGTTGACTTTTATATGTTATATATATTTTGTATGTATTTCACTTTTTTCATTTAAAATTCCTTCATTTTTCATTTAAAACCATTAATTTAATTTATCCATTTAAATTATAATTTATTTTATCAAATTTCTAAAAATTAGAAATTTTTAAAAATTTGGGATATTACACCATAAATTTGAGTGTATCCTTTAGCAACAAGGCATGCCTTTAAACTATCTATTTGTCTATCAGGTCCAACCTTCATAGTAAACAACCATTTACTCCAACCGTTATTTTCCTTCTGGCAGTGGAACCAATTCCCAAGTTTCATTGCTATGTAATATGGTCATTTTTTCTATCATTGCACCTCGCCACCCTAGATGTCCTAATGCTTCACTAACAATCTTGGGTATGGCAACATTAGATAAGGTAGAGATAAAAACACTATATGAAGGAGAAATGATGAGAACTAAGAAATTTGTAAATGGGATGTGGTTTTTGGATGGAACAATTGCCTTTGCAAATGGCAATGGGAGAAGCAGCTGCATTTGTGTTTGGTACAGGAGCGACAGGAGACAGCGAGGCAGGATATGGTGGAGCAGGAGGCGAGTCATCAGTGATTGGCAATATAATTGAATCAAGAGAACAAGAACTGTGATTGTTAGATGGAAGAGTGTTTAGGAAACAACGTGAATAACCTTGGAGATGAGCTTTAAAGAGGAAACACTATGTGGAAGTTAGGGCAAATAGCACATCAGAAATGAGTTTAGTGTTCTCATTTTTGAGTGAAAAATTATGATGATGACTTAAAGAAAGTTACGTTTGCAGAAACAAGATACTTTTGCTTTATGAGATCATTGCATTTGTAGCCCTTCTGAAGACGTAAGCCAGAAAAAGACACTTGATAGATTTTGACTTGATTTTATTTTTTCTTGTAGTATGATCATGAACAAAGCAAGTACAGCCAAACACTCATAATGGAAGTGTTAATCAGTATGGAGTGTGGACTTTGATTTTTCAGTATGGAAGAAGGCATTCGATTAATGAAATAACCAGCAGTAAGAACTACATCTCCACAAAAACAGAGTGGAACATTGTGGTGAATGAGAAGAGTGCATGAGGTTTCAATAAGATGGCAATTTTTGTCACTCAGCAACTCCATTATATTGAGGTGTATATGCACACGAGGTTTGATGTCCTGCAAGGTCAAACAATTAGAGAAGGAAGCAGACAAATATTCTTTCCCATTATCACTTTGCAAACTTTTAATTTAAACATTAGATTGATTATGGATTTCAGCATAAAATTTTTGAAATATAGAGAGCTCAGAACAATTTTTCATTAAATATACTCATGTACAATGAGAGAAATCATCAATAAATATAACAAAGTACTGAAAACCCATAGTAGTACTGACTTGACTTGGACCCCATACGTCTTAATGAACTAAATTAAATAGACATGTAGCCATTTTATTGACTCATTTGGGAAAGGAATTGCAAGTTTATTTCACAAGCTGACATGACTTACATTCCAGAGAAGATAAAGTGAAAAGGTTGGAAATAAGCTTCTGAAGTTTATTAAGATCAGATAACTAAGGCGATGGTGAAGAAGATCAGCAGATTGAGTAAAAGAGAAGGCAACTGGTGAACTTGGATGATACAAGTAGTATAAGTCTTGTGACTCACGTCTTGTTCCAATCGTCCTCCCTGTACTCCGGTCTTACACAATAACATAATTAGTGACAAATATAACAGAGCAATTGAGGCTTTTTGTTAATTTGCTAATGGAGATTAGATTATATGGACACTCAGGGGCAAATAAGACATTTGTCAAGGGGTTGAAGGAGAAAGTTGGACATGTCCTGTAACACCCTTATACCCTATATACGTATAATATACACACCCAATATATGTAGAATACGCATATACATTTAAAAAATATCACAATCCGATTTAATAAAAATTTTCACATTTTTTATTTAAAATTTCAAATACTAAATATATAAAATTAAATAGTATATAAATATTCTTTACTTGTTATAGAAACTCAAAATAAACATTTTATATGAAAATCTTTGAAAAAATTTTGTCAAAATTTTATCTGTAATTTGAACATCCAAAAATTTATCAATTACACAACCTGCAAAAAGAACACTTTTAATAAACAATAACCCACATCTTCACCTTAACTTCTCAATTTTTCCACATTTTCTCAAAACATTTATACATATTCATATATATATATATATATATATATCCAAAACACACATATAAAAACCCATCCAACACAATTTATCCAAAAGTCTTTATAACTTACAATACATATACTTTAAAATCATAAAGATAATATACATGATTTCATAATGTACAAAAACATAAAATGTATACATGATGGCAAAAGGCTTGTTCTTGATGTGTCCAAAATTTGCTCAATGAGCAATCTCAAATCTAGACCCGGCCTGGTCTAGAACAACTCTCTGACTCGACCGGATCTCCCCTGTCACCTGCAGGATAAATTACAATCGTGTTAAGCTAAAAGCCTAACAGTACAAACTTTGATAAAAGTAAAACTTTAACATAATGCTAATGCATAATGCATTTGCATGCTATGCCACAATGTAGTATTCCATTCAATTTAATAACATAATTTTTTCATTTGTTTATGATTCACACAAACATACATACAAGCATGGGCCCAATAAACTAATACATTATTCAAATTTCAGAGTTAAAATTTTAGTCCAAATTGACACCAAGTGTCTAGACCCGAAGGAAAATCATATCATAGTGACGCCAAGCGTCTAACGTCAAAGGAAAATAGTGAGGATAACCTCATATGTAACATTCCAACTAGGCTTCAAGGGCTATGCCCAACCCAGCTTCAAGGGACTGTTACATCCTAGGCATACCGCCAAACACAGAACTGTGAAAATTGAATAATATACTAGAAACACACTTATTTCATATTTCCCATTCTCAATTCCTTTATCATATTCCATTTTTCTCATTCAAATCAATGTTATTTCATTTCACCACATTACAAGATATTTCATAATAAAATCACATTCCATACAATTTAGCCATTTACAATGGCTTTTCACAATGTTTATAATGCATACACATCAACTCACATGCCATAACACAATGTATATGGATTTTCAAATGATCAAGTAGCTTAACAAATTTTTCATTTAAAATGTCTTAAGCCAAAATTAAATGCAAATACTTTAAAACTATCAAAGCATGTACTTACCTCACTAAGCACTTAAATGCAAGCTTAAAATCTCCCACCAACCTTCACTTCCAGATTGCTCTTCAACACTAGGATTGAGGAATTCACTTCTCCTTAATGCCTATACACAATGTGATTAAATACAATCATAATATTACATTTTAAGTCATTTACAACATTAAATCCTAATTAAACATCACTCTTATACAAATTCTAAAAAATTTGCCTTTCCTTACTTTAACATTTGAATTTCATTCTATTCTATTTAAATTAGTATTTTAAGTTTATTTATATTATTAAAAACATATTTTAACATGTTTCATTCATACACATTACTTAAATGCTCACTCTTATTCAAAACCCTAAAATGACATAACCTTCACCAATGAAGGTTTTTCATTCTAACCTATTCCAATTATTAATCTAAGCTTATGTCCTTCACTAATACCATGAATTAACATGATTTTAACATTAAAATTCAACAATTCGCCATTCTTTAAAAATTCTCTTTCCAAAACCCTAAACTCAACACTACCTCATCCAAACTCTAACCAAACTTAACCAAATCTACCATTTGACTTTAAAAGCCTTGTTTATGCATCAAAACAACACATTTGGAATGAATTTGCACAATTAAAATACAAGATTCCAAGAATTCAAATTTTTCATAACCCTAAATTCTCTCTCTTCACCCAACTCATCTCAAACTTAATCCTTTCTTCCATTTAACTTGAAAATCATTAATGATTAATCAAAATAGCTTCATTCATACCCAATTAAATAATTAAATCATGCTAATAGAAAATTTTAAAATCTACATATTCATAGTTTTCCTATAAATTCAAAAATTAGGGAAGAAACCTTATTTACTTGTTAGAAAATCACCAAAACTCCACTTAGTTCCTTAAAATCTCTTCAATCTTAGGTAGCTTGGAAGAAAAGAAGATCTCTCTTTCTCTCTAATGGTGGCACGATTTTGAAGAAGAAGAAGAAGGGAAAAAAAATGAATTTATTTGACTTTCTCTTTCTTTCCACTTAAAAATATCCCACATATATTATTTTATTTTTAATAAATAATTAATTATTTAATTATTTTAAAATCCCAAATTACCTCTTCCAACCAAAAATAATTTATTTTTAATTTATTTAAATAATTTTAAGTTTATAAGGTATAATTATCATTTTGTCCTTGGACTTTTGACTTTTCTTTTAAAAGAGTTAATTAATATATATATTAAGTATATGTTAGGTATATTTCACACATACATTCTACTTTTGCACTTAAAATTCTTTCATTTTCCATTTAAATCATTTCTTTAACTTATTTAAATTTAAATTTATTTTATTTTATTTAATTCCAAAAATATTAGGGATGTTACAATTCTCTCCCCTTAAAGAAAAAATTTCGTCCACGAAATTACATGTTATCAACTATGGAACAACTGGAGAAACTGACTTCGCATTGTCTGCTCACTCTCCCATGTCGCCTCCTTAGTGGCATGATTCTTCCAAAGAACTTTCACAAGTGGCACCTTCTTGTTCCTCAACTCTTTTACCTCTCGTGCCAAAATTGTGACTGGTTCTTGCTCGTAAGTCAAATCTGGGCTCACCTCAATAGACTCCACTGATAGGATATGAGATGGGTCTGACATGTACCTTTGAAGCATAGAGACATGGAAGACATTATGTATCTGGCCTAACTCAGGCGGCACAACCAATCTGTAAGCCACTGGACCAACTCTCTCCAGAATCTCATATGGTCCTATGAAACGAGGACTCAACTTCCCTTTACGATCGAATCTCAAAATCTTCTTCCAAAGAGACATCTTTTGTAATATCCCAATGTGTGCCCTAGAAGTTTTCATATAATTGTTGTTTTATTTGGATTATGTGTATATGTTAATTTGTAAAGAAAAGAGAAAAGAAGTGAAGAGAGTGTATATGGTGTGTATATGAAAATATATACAACATATACACAAGTCAATGAGAAAGTCAAAGGAAGAGATTAATTATTATTAATTGTGTTTAAAGAATTAACTAATATTAAGTGGGATTAGAGTTAGTGGAAGTGGAAGATGATATTTTGATTATTTTATATTAAATGCTTGGCTGAGAGGGTTTTAAGGAATAAGAGTTGACTTTGCTTTCTTTGGTTTTCTTTCTTTTCTTCTTCCTTCGTGGCTTTCTTTCATTTCTTTTCCATCTTTTTTCCTTTCCTTTTGTTGTCCGGCCATCAAAGAAACAAGAGAGCAAGAGAGAGATTTGATCTTCCAAGTTCAAGATTGAAGGAAGTTTTCAAGAGATCAAGTTGGAGATTTAAGAGTTTCTTCATCCTTGGTAAGTCCTTCCACTTGATTCTTTGATTTCTTTGGGTTTGTGAGTTGAAGTTGTGATGGATAGGTGTTTGGTTTGATTGTGTTGTGTTTAAGAGTATTTGGTTTAATTGATTTTGGATTTTTGAGGTTGGATTAAAGGAAAGAGTGAGTTTGTTGGTGAAGATAGTGTTGTGGTGGTGTTTAGGGTTTGTGATGATATTGATGATTTGTGGTTAATGTATATTTTGTCTTGTTTTGGTGTTTTTGCAAGTTTGAGATGGTTTTTGGATGTGTGTAGTTAAGTTTGTTTGAAGTGGATGTTGGTGGAAGAAGTGATTTGTTGGGTGTTCTGTTGTTTTGAACGGAATCTGGGTTTTTGGCCTGACACGCCCACGAGCACGTCCAGGTCTTTAGGCGTGTCAATGGTTCTGTGTGGCAGTAGGATTGACACGGCCAGTAACATGCCAGTGTTATTGAACGTGTCATAGCCACTGTGTTATTGGGGAATTGACATGGCCATGAGCACGCTCATGTTGTTGGACGTGTCAATGTTTCAGAGAGGCAGAATGTATTACACGCCCAGTGACACGCCCGTGGTTTTGAGCGTGTAAAAGCTTCTGTGTTGTGGAGTTAGGGCACGGTCAGGGACACGCCCGTGTTGTTGAGCTTGTCATGTTTAGAGGTTTCCCTAGTTGGTTTTAGCCTTATGATCTCATGTGGGTTTCTTCATTCTTTAGGAATAGGTTGTGAAGAAGGTGAATTGCCCTAATTCAAGTGGTGAAAGATTCTTGGAAGAGGAAGTGTTTAGAGTTGTGTGGGTTGCTTTTGAAGTAAGTACAAATCTTGCATTTTTGCATACATTTATGTGATTTTGGAACTTACATATTTGGATATGAATGTACTAAGAAATCTTATTGCATTGTTGATATATATATATATGAATAATGTTAACCTTGTGAAATGTAATGTGTTATATGTATAATGATGATGATATATGAAATGTGAGTTGAGATATAATGAAGCCATTGTTGTGGGCTATGGTTATGCAAAATGAAATTATTAAGGCATGTTTGCCTATGTGTTTATGAGATATGAATTGAGAAAGAGAATGGTAAAGAAGCGAATGAATTGATTGTATGTTTAATATGTTATTCAATTTCAGAGTTCTGGATTTAACGGCAAGCCTATAAAATGTAAAAAGGTAACAGTCTTGCCGGGTTGAGGATCTCTTCAATTTGAGTTGAATCGAGGTCCAAGAGACTGGGTCTGTTACACTATATGAATTATGAATATGAAATATATGATAAGTAACAGTCTTGCCGGGTTGAGGATCTCCTCGATTTCAGTCGGGTTGATGGTCCAAGAGACTGGGTCTGTTACAGGTAACAGTCTTGCCGGGTTGAGGATCTCCTCAAGTTTATTGGGTTGATGGTCCAAGAGACTGGGTCTGTTACACTATCCATGGATAGAGATGTATATATATATTGCCTATGGGCATGATCATTGTGATTATGGACCAAAGCAGTAACTCTGAACTTTGAATATCATATTAAATATTTGTTGGGCCCATGTGTGTCTATGTTGAATGTGTGTGATGGATGATGATACAATTGTTGAAATAATGAAATGTAACATTTATGAGTATGATCTCTATTGTTTGAATGCATGACATTGACAAGGCATCGAAGCATATCATTGTTATGGTTTGTATCACTAAGCCGTGGGCTTAGCGCGATTGTGTTTCATCGCGCAGGTGATAGGTTTGAGCTGGAGAATTCTGCTAGACCTAGTTGAGTTGAGGTTTTGAAGAGTTGGTTTAGAGCTTAAAGATCAGAGAGTCAAGCTGCCAATCATGTATATATTTCATGTTTTGTAAATTTTGATCTTAATGTATATGTACTTGAAAATATTTGTTATATTTTCCGCTGCGTTTTGAATAAACATGTTTATTTATTGTGTTTTATAAATTCCCTTAAATGTTTTAAATTTATTCATAATTCATCCGAGGGATGATTTGTGTGTTTTGTTAACCGTGGCATTTCTATATTCAGTATATGTATATTACGATCGTATAAGCATGCTGTGCACGTATACGGGGTATAGGGGTGTTACATCTTTAGAAATATTTTTTCTCCCACACTGAACTCTATATCTTTTCTCTTCAAATTTGTATAGGATTTCTATCGGTCTGAAGCCGCTTTTAGCAAACCCCAAATCAATTTCACTTTCTCCTTTGTTTTTTTAATCAAATCAGGACTGACCAATTTACCTTCTCCAACCTCATCCTAACACAAAGGTGTCCTACATCTCCTGCCATACAAGGCCTCATAAGGTGCCATCCCAATATTGGACTTCATGTAGCCTCACTATCTCACTGATATACAACTCAGCCAATCTCTCAAGTGAGTAATCCATCCAAACTGGAAGAAAATGAGTGGTCTTCATCATTCGATCAACTATCATCCAGATTGCATCATACTTCTTCTGTGTCAAAGGCAGTCCAGTCACAAAATCCATCATCACTCGCTCCCATTTTCACTCTGGTACTGATAATGGTTGAAACAACCCTGAAGGAATTTGGTGCTCAACCTTCACTTTCTGGCAAGTGAGACATCTGAATACAAACTCTGCTATGTCCCTCTTCATACCTAACCACCAATACTGTTGTTTCAAATCTTGATATATCTTGGTACTACCAGGGTACATAGTGCTTCCTTTAATATCATCCTCTTTAATCCTGCATCATCAGGAATGCACAACTTATCTCAATACCATAGACTATCATCATCTCTCATATTAAAGTCTCGACTCTCCCCCTTTTGGCAATCTGACGCAATCTTCTAGATCTTCTTATCTGCTAACTGGGCTTCCCTAACCTGATCCAACAACACTGGCCTCAATTGCAACTGAGTCATTAATGCACCATCATCACAAGACTCAAATCAGGTATGCAACGCTCTTTACTCAACAAGCAACAAGAGCGAATAACTAGTCAAACCTATCAAAGACTTCTGACTCAAGGCATCAGCAACAACATTTACCTTGTGTAGACCCTTAATTTTTTACCCAATCCGATCCAATATGTTTTATTTAGTCTAAAATGATTTTTATTGTCTAATTGGTCCAAAATAATTTTTATTAACTAATTTTTGCTTTAGTATCTAATTTTTTTAATAAAAAATAGAAATAAACAAAGAAAAATTAAAAAATAAAAATAAAAGTCGAAGTTGGAAAAATCGGCGACGAAAAAATCGTCGCGCAGGCCCGTAGGCACGGGCCAATGGGCATTTCGCCCGCAGGAAATTCCTGCGGGCGAATCACTGTGCTATTTTGTACGCAGAAATTTTCTGCCTGCGAAATAGCCCAGTGGGCTATTTCGCACGCAGAAATTTTCTGCCTGCAAAATAACTTACGGGCCCGCTCCGAGCGCGCTGCCGCAGATTTCTGCGGCAGAATTTTTTCGGCAGCGCAAATTTTTCGAAACCTAATCCAATTAGTTTTTGGTTTTTTTTTATATTAATATTACTTACCTTAACTAATTAGGAATAAACAACCTCAAACCACTATAAATAAGGACCAAAGACAATTAAAAAAGGAGAGGCAAAAATCCAAGAGGAGTTTGGAAATTTTGAAACCAAATCAAGGAAGGAAAAGAAGAAATTCAATTCAACTTTTTTCTGGAACAGCAGTAGCACGATTTAGAGGATTCAAAGGCAAAAAAAGCTTGTCTTTGGAGCTAGTTCATCCAAGATGAATTGTTTTTGGAGAAATCATCAAAAGAAGGTATGTGTTAATTAATTTTCTTTAATTGTTTTTTTTACACAGTAGCAAATCTATGAAATCAAAATTAAAAACCTTTGAACTTTAATTTAGTTTTTCTAAAGCAAAAAAAAAATCTTATTTCGTTGGTTTATCTTCCAAAAGGCTTAAAATTGTTATTTTTTCTTCTTAAAAACCTTAAAACTCTAATTGAACATATTTTTCAACAAAACTAAGATGTAAATTCTGCTTCTTTTAAAATCTTAAAGTAGGTTCTATTTCATTCAAAAAGTCTTCTAAAACATCTTTTCTACTTATAAAAACTTTAATTTATTTGTTTAAATTCATAAAACTTCATGAAATTATCAAATTGATTTCTAAAACCCTAAAAATTATTCACCACCCATGACCCTACTTCTAAATCCTAAAATCCAAAATTCAACTTTTAAACCCAAAATAATGAACACTAACCCTTTTAAAACCTTAAACCCTAATTTTTATGAACCATAATCCTTTTAAAATATTAAAAAATATAAAAACATAAAAACCTAAATTTTACATAGTAGCTTAGGAACCCAATAACCAAAAATCACAAATTAAAGTATTTTAAAGTGTTTAAAACCCTAGTTTTATGATATGATCATTCAAACCTTAATTTTGTTAATCAAAGAGTCTTACCAACACTTTAAAACATAAAACCCTAATTTATTTTAATTACATAAAAAGTCACAGTAGCCATAATTGGACTTTTATTTGCTTTATTCAATTCCATACTTGATTATGCTTTGATTTATTTCTTATGCTTTAATTTATTTAATTTCAATACTTGATTTATTTAATTTATCATGGATGGATGTTTATTTTATATTTTGATTAATAGCTTTGATGAATGATTTATTTATGATGAATGATTATTTACTTTTATCAATTAATTTAGATTTCCAAAAGTTGTAAGAGATATATTTCCACTTGATGGGTACCTCATTAGTTAAACATCATGTAATTTTATTTGCTTTTTCTATTTTAGAACCTATGTAAAGGGCATGTTTCTACCTTTTTGGTGGGTGTCCTATTTAGGCATGTGATGTAAGGACATGTTTCCATCCTTGGATGAGTGTCCATTTATTTGCTTTGTTTGGACATTGCTTTGATTTTAATATATTGATGCTTTCTTTTAATTATTGTGTGTAATATGGATAATGTTATTATATTTAAGAATTTTATAATATTAAGACCTGTAAAAGAGGCCGGTTCCAATGAAACAGGAGTTGTGGGGGTGCTGGGTCATTTTTCACCTTCCCCACACATACCCAACTTTCCAAACCCATTAGGGGGTTGGGGATTCCTTAGGAATCGAGTCATCCACTCCTTTCTTTTTTTCAGGCACGTCCGGGTGACGACTCCATTTTCTCCGGACTTAGGTCTGTGTTCTCTAAGGCCCCAAGCCTAAACAGTGCCGAAGTCGTAAGAACCATTCCACCGGGAGTGAGGGCGAAAATCCCCGCTCACACCTTGCCAGGATGATAATCAATCAAATAGTCGTAGTCTTTAATAAACTCTAACCATCATCTCTGCCGAATATTCAACTCTCTCTGAACACCCAAATACTTCAAACTCTTATGATCAGTATAAATGAAGCATTTCTCCCTATAAAAGTAATGCTGTCAAATCTTCAAGGCAAAAACTATAGCTGCTAATTCCAAATCATGTGTCAGATAATTCAGCTCATGCAGCTTCAACTGTTGAGAGGCATAAGCAATGAGAACACAACCTAAACCACTATGTGAAGCATCACTGTAAATCACATAAGGTTTACCTTCCACAAGCAAGGTAAGGACAGAAGCCTGAGTCAACATCCCCCTCAGCTGCTCAAAACTTGCCTGACGCCGATCTGTCCACACAAATCTAACTCCTTTTCGAAGTAATCTGGTGAGTGGTATAGCTATCATAGAAAAATCCTTCACAAACCGACGATAATAGCCTGCCAAACCCAGAAAACTTCTAACCTCTGTCACAGTCTTCTGTGGACTCCAATTCAAGATAACCTTAACTTTACTTGGATAAACTCTAATACCCTCTGTTGACACCACATGACCGAGAAAAGCCACCTGATCGAGTCAGAACTCACACTTAAATAGCTTGGCATACAACTATTTCTCTCTTAGAGTATGCAATACAATCCGCAAATGCTTGTCATGATCCTCCTTATTACGTGAATACAGCAAAATATCATCAATGAAAACCACCACAAACTGATCTAGATAGGGTATGAATATCTTGTTCATCAAATCCATAAATGCTGCTGGTGCATTTGTCAATCCAAAAGGCATCACCAAGAACTCATAATGCCCATACCTCGTGCGGAAAGCTGTCTTAGGTACATCTTCACCTCTGACTCTTAACAGATGGTACCCTAATCTCAAGTCAATCTTAGAGAATACTGCTGCTCCTTTCAACTGATCAAAGAAATCATCTATCTGAGGCAATGGATACTTGTTCTTGATGGTCACCTTATTCAACTGCCTATAATCAATACATAATCTCAAGATGCCATCATTCTTCTTCACAAACAAAATAAGTGCTCCCCAAGGAGACACACTAGGGCGAATGAATCCTTTATCTAACAACTCCTGCAACTGTACCTTTAACTCTCTCAACTCAGCAGGTATCATACAATAAGGAGTAATAGAGATAGGAGTGGTACCAGGCAATAAATCAATGCCAAACTCTACCTCTTTCTCGGGAGGTACCTCTGGCAACTCATCAGGAAAAATATCTGAAAACTCGGCAACTGTAGGTATACTATCAAGCTGGGACCCCACTACTCTGGCATCTACTACATGAGCAAGATATGCCTCACATCCCTTCTGAATCATCCTCCTAGCAGAAATAGCTGAAATAAACATAGATGAAAGATGTATCTGCTCACTAGATACCACTACATAACTACCATCACGTGTTCTTAGGATAACACATTTTCGCTGACAGTCTACCACAACCCCATGCCTGGATAACCAATCCATGCCCAAAATCAGATCATACTCCCTAAACAGCATCTCAATCAGGTCACCAAGAAACTCATTCTGAACAACAATTGGACTATCTCGGTGCACCCTGCTAACTACAATACTATACCCTAAAGGATTTGTAACCAAAATATCAAATCCAAGGGACTCAGAATACAAATCACTCATAGGCAAGATGGATGCACTAATGTATGAATGAGTTGACTCAGGGTCTATCAAAACAAGAACCGAAGAACCAAATAATGAAAAAGTACAAGCAATAACAGCTGATGTATCTGGTTGCCTCTACATCACATATACCCATTGTGATGGCCCTGCATCCTCTGGTCTACTACCTGATGTAGAACCTCCTCTCTAACCAAACCATGTCCAACCTCCTCTGCTAAAACCTCTGCCACCATGACCCCCTCTAACACTGGGTATAGAAGTTGTTGTATCTATCTGTCTATCCTCTGGTGGCTCTGGGCAATCTCTGAAAAAAATGATCTGGTGACCCATATCTATAACACACTGCTGGTGCACCTGCCCTCCAGCAAGCATCTTCATGTATCCTACCATAATGAACACATGTAGGTGGAGCAGGCCTCTGAGTCACTGGGGTCGGGGCACTAGCTACTGAGGCTGTAGGTCTCTGTCTCTGCCTCTGCTGCTATGATGACCTGCTAGGCTGCCCCTGGCTCCTACTGAACCTCTGAGGATATCTCCCTTGACCTCTCTTTACTGATGAAGACCCTGCATCACCTTGGGGTCTCCTAACTCTGCTCTCCTTCTCTCCAGCAGCTGTTGTAAGACCCTGTGCCCTCTCTACACTCCTGGTAGCTACAACCAACAGGAAAAAATCTTGATACCGAGAGCTTGCCACTAAGCACATAATGGAGGGTCTCAACCCCTCCTCAAACCTCCGTCATCGGTCAATCTCATCAAAAATGATCCCACCAGCATACTGACTGAGCCGGGTAAACTCTATCTCATACTCCGACACTGTCCTAGTATCCTACCTCAAACTCAAGAACTCTATCTTCTTTGCATCCTTATACTCCCTCGGAGTATACTTCTGCTTGAACTCCCTCAAGAAATCATCATAGGTCATGACTGGTGGATCATCCAGAGCATGTAGAATTGTCTTCCACCAATCATATGCATCCCTCTACATAAGAGATCTAGCATAAACAAACTTCTCTTCCGGACTAGCCTACAACTGAATGAACACTCTCTGAACCCTGTCAAGCCACTACTCTACTACAGCCAGGTCTATAGTGCTAATAAAGTTCTCGGCTCCAAACTTTCTCAGCTTATCATATTTTCAAGTCGGCAACTACTGCTGCGGCTGTTGTACTAAAGCCTGCCTCAACAGCTCTACCATATGTCGTACCCAGTCTGGCGAAATCTCATCAACTGCTGATCTCTCTAGCACAGGAGCAGGTGCCTCTCCAGCTATCTCAGCTCTAACTCCATCTCTACCCTCAACAAGAGCCACACTCTCTGCATTACCCTCTGCAGACTAATGCGTCCGAGACACCATAACTACCTATATCTGCAAATACAGCAGAAATTGCCACATCAGAGATCAAAAATTGCCAGTGCCAATGTATGTATCATATTTAAAAACCATATTTAAAAATCTCAATTTTTTTTCTCTTACAACCCACCTAGGTCGAGAATCTCAAACCTAGGCTCTAATACCCAAATAAATATAACACCCTTATACCTTATATACGTATAATACACACACCCAGTATATGTAGAATATGCATATATGGTACAAAAATGTCACGACCCGGTTTAATAAAAATTTTTACATTTCTGATTTAAAATTTCAAATACTAAATATATAAAATTAAATAGTATATAAATACTCTTTACTTGTTATAGGAACTCAAAATAAACATTTTATATGAAAATTTCTAGAAAAATTGTCCAAAATTTTATCTGTAATTTGAACATCCCAAAATTTATCAATTACATAACCTGCAAAAAGAACACTTCCAAAAAACAATAAACCACATTTTCACCTTAACTTCTCAATTTTTCAATATTTTCTCAAAATATTTACACATATTCATATATGTATATATATCCAAAACACATATAAAAACTCATCCTAAACAATTTATCCCAAAGTCTTTATAACTTACAATACATATACTTTAAAATCATAAACATAATATACATAATATCATAATGTACAAAAACATAAAATGTATACATGATGGCAAAAAGCTTGTTCTTGATGTGTCCAAAATTTGCTCAATCAGCAATCTCAAATCTAGACCCGGTCTTGTCTAGAAGAACTCTCCAGCTCGACTGGATCTCCCCTGTCACCTACGCGATAAATTACAATCGTGCTAAGCTAAAAGCCTAGCAGTACAAACTTTGATAAAAGTAAAACTTTAACACAATGCTAATGCATTTGCATGCCATGCCACAATGTAGTATTCCACTCAATTTAATAACATAATTTTTTTCATTTCTTTATGATTCACACAAACACGCATACAAGCATGGGCTCAATAAACTAATACATTATTCAAATTTCAGAGTTACCATTTTGGTCTAAATTGACACCAAGTGTCTAGCTCCGAAGGTAAATCATATCATAGTGACGCCAAGTGTCTAGCCCCAAAGGTAAATAGTAAGGATAACCTCATATGTAATATCCCAACTAGGCTTCAAGGGCTATGCCCAACCCAACTTCAAGGGACTGTTATATTCTAAGCATGCTACCAAACACAGAACTCTAAAAATTGAATAACATACTAGACACACAATTATTTCATATTTCCCATTCTCAATTCTTTTATCATATTCCATTTTTCTCATTGAAATCAATGTTGTTTCATTTCATCACATTACAGGGTATTTCATAATAAAATCACATTTCATACAATTTAGCTATTTACAATGGCTTTTCACAATGCTTATAATGCATACACATCAACTCACATGTTATAACACAATGTACATGGATTTTCAAATGATCAGGTAGCTTAACACATTTTTCATTTAAAATGTGTTAAGCCAAAATTAAATGTAAGTACTTTAAAACTATCAAAGCATGTACTTACCTCACTAAGCACTTAAATGCAAGCTTAAAATCCCCCACCAACCTTCACTTCCAAATTGTTCTTCAACACTAGGATTGAGCAATTCACTTCTCCTTAATGCTTATACACAATGTGATTAAATACAATCATATAATATCACATTTTAAGGCATTTCCAACATTAAACCCTAATTAAACATCGCTCTTATACAAATTCCAAAAAATTAGTCTTTCCTTATTTTAACATTAGAATTTCATTCTATTCCATTTAAATTAGTGTTTTTAAGTTTATTTATATTATTAAAAATATATTTTAACATGTTTTATTCATACACATTACTTAACTACTCACTCTTATTCAAAACCCTAAAATGGCATAACCTTCGCCAATGAAGATTTTTCATTCTAACCTATTCCAATTATTAATCTAAGCTTATTTCCTTCACTAATACCATGAATTAACATGATTTAAATATTATAATTCAACAATTCACCATTCTTTAAAAATTCTTTTTCCAAAACCCTAAACTCAACACTACCTTATCCAAACTCTAACCAAACTTAACCAAATCTACCATTTGACTTTAAAATCCTTGTTTATGCATCAAAACAACACATTTGGAATTAATTGGCACAATTAAAATACATTATTCCAAGAATTCAAATTTTTCATAACCCTAAATTCTCTCTCTTCACCCAACTCATCCCAAACTTAATCCTTTCTTCATTTAACTTAAAAATCATTAATAATTAATCAAAATAGCTTCATTCATACCCAATTAAATAATTAAATCATGCTAATAGAAAATTTCAAAATTCACATATTCATAGTTTTCCTCGAAATTCAAAAATTAGGGAAGAAAGCTTACTTGTTAGAAAATCACCAAAATTCCACTTAGTTCCTTAAAATCTCTTCAATCTTAGGTAGTTTGGAAGAAAAGAAGATCTCTCTTTCTCTCCAATGGTGGCACGGTTTTGAAGAAGTAGAAGAAGGGAAAAGATGAATTTATTTGACTCTCTTTCTTTCCGCTTAAAAATACCACCACACATATATTATTTTATTTTTAATAAATAATTAATTATTTAATTATTTTAAAACCCCCAAATTACCTCTTTCAACCAAAAATAATTTATTTTTAATTTATTTAAATAATTTTAATTTTATAAGGTATAATTACCATTTTGCCCTTGAACTTTTGACTTTTCTTTTAAAACAGTTAACTAATGTATATGTTAAGTATATGTTAGGTATATTTCACATATACATTCTACTTTTGCACTTAAAATCCTTTCATTTTTCATTTAAATTATTTCTTTAACTTATTTAAATTTAAATTTATTTTATTTTATTTAATTTCAAAAATATTAGGGATGTTACATGCCCTATACCCTTAACCGTTTTTTGTGAACTGTTAGCAAGAGTGACAGTATATGCATCATTAATAGAAGTGAGGGTAGAGAAATGGCCTTTATTACCAGATATATGATAAGATGCACCAGAGTCAAGAATCCATGGACCAATGGGGGAACTTCTAGTGAGGCAAGCAAAAAATATACCAGAATGAGAGCCTCCGGATTGTTTTACAGCGTGATATTGCATATAGTCATTGAAATATGCTCCGGTCAATGTTATGGAATTGGATTGTTGGTTGTCTTCATCAAGTAAAAGGAGTGGACCATCTCCTTGAATTTGAGCAATATGGGTTTTAGGTCAATTATTGCCACACTGACTATTTCTTGGTGGTCGGCCGTATAAGGCCCAACAATTCTCTTGAGTATGGGCACTCTTGTCACAATAAGTACAATGTAATTTTATTCCTTTCCTATTTTGAGAATTCCCAGACTTATTCTAAACCGCCAAAATTGATGATTATGTCTCACTAATTGGTGTGAGATGCAAAGAAATACCCATGAGTCCAGAAAACACGTCTTCTAAGGAAGGAATGGTAGAGCTTTTTAAAATTTGATCTCTTACAGAACTTAGGTCAGATCTAAGTCCTATCAAGGCCAAAACCATAAAAAATTTATCTCTATGTTTTTCTTGAGTAGTAATATTGTCAAATAGTGGTACGAGAGAATTAAATTCATCCCTAAAAGTTTCAACTTGTCCCAAATATCTGGCCATATCTAGTTGGTTTTGTTGGAGATGGACAATATCAAAAACCACCTTATATATTCTTTGCATATAATTAGTATACAAGATTTTAGCCTTAGTCCAAACCTTACAACAAGTTTTGCATGATTGAAGTAGAGTAAGAAGTTTGGGTTCTATTGAATGCCATAAAAGACTACATAATTAAGCATCAATTTTAAGCCAAGCAGCCCTATTCTTTTCATCAATGTTTGAATTTTTTTTTTCTCTAAGTGATCTTCATATCCTTGGCACAAACCAAAGTTCAGTAGAAGCAGCCCACGAAACATAGTTATTACTACCCTCAAGTTTAACAGTAGTAACTGCAGAAAAATTGGAAGAGAAAGGAGGTTGGATAAAACCCAAGTTTTCTAAAGTTTTATCCATTTGGAAAACACCAAAGCAATAATTTTTAAATTCTGATTCAGATGTACAATAGCCTGACACCAAAGCTTGGAGAGAAACCCCTTAAAACCAGAGTAGTTGGATGGGGCTAGAACCTTGCCAAAAATGAGCTTCCGAGGCTAGAGAAGGAGACTAGAAACACGCTGACATGCGCCAATGCAAGGAGAAGGGGCCAGAACTTTGGATGGGGATTGAGGCCCAAGCACAACTTCTCCAGCAATGGAATTTTGAGGATAGGCTGAACTTGGGTCGACACTCCTCCTGGGTGGGGCAATGAGAAAGAACAATCACCTTTTAGCGGTGACTTGAAGTGGCAGTAGCTTTAGACCTTGAAGAAGCAATTAAACAGAGAAGAAGAATAAGGAGGAGAGCAAGGGAGGAAGAAAAACTAACTTGGGCTCAAACTCAAGGCTCTGATACCATGAGAAAATAGAAAAAGAGATGGAGGGTAACTCTATCTTCTATTTTATTACTCAATTGCAATCAGTCTATATACACAAAAAAGGAAGACAGTATGCTACAATTATACAACCAATTTTGCCCTTAGTCAATGTATTGAGCATCTACATGGAAGAAAATGCACAAAATTTAGCTCATAAGAAGTCACAGTATCTAGATTATCCAGTAATCATGAATCATTTTAATAGTCTAAAAACAAAGTATGATTTGTTGTCTAGTTATCAGGTCAAGCATAATTATGCATGTGCATCACAGCCAGAATTTACTCATTCAGGAGATAGTTCTAGTTCAAGTAGTGAGTCTATTAGTGAATTCCAGACTGAGTATAAATTCGAGTTCAATTCAGAATTTAATCATACAGAAGAGTCTCATCAATTTAAATCTCATTCAGAATTAGTTCATACAGAACATAATGTCTTTGCATCACATCTTGTTGATGCATTATTAGTGCTCGGAGAGTTAAACACAAGAAGTAGTACAAGTCACCACTTAGGTTTAGATTTTCTTTCTTCATTAATAGAAGCCTTGGAGAGAGTTTCATTTAGGAAAGAATTAGAAGTCAAAGCTTCATTGTAAAATATTAGAGTGAGATTTTCTTTGAGTGTGTTTTCCTTTGTAAGATATCAGTTCGATAATTAATAAAGTTTCAGTGTGTATTATTCAGCTTCTTCTTCTAAGCTTCCATAGTTTTCATCCATCTTCCTTTTGAACTCCATTTTCAATCCACTACCCAGTGTCGGGTACCAAATGGTATCAGAGCCTTGTTAGTGAGGAAAGGGGAGAAAGTGTAGCAGAGATCGACTAAAACCAAGGTAAGAAATTAGGTATAGAATGTTCAAAAGGTTCAATATAGAATTAGTGATAATTTTGGTTTTGATTTTAATATTTAGTTTCTTATCTGTAGTTATGTTTATTTTTCAAGTAATAGGGTATTACTTTACAACAAGATCAACATAAGAAGTATATCTTATTTCAATACATCAGAAATATCTACAGAAATTTTTAGGAAGTCAGATATCTATCATAAGATTGTTGAAAATTTTAGTTTAGTTGATTTTATAGATAATAGTTCAAATTTAGAATTTAAGCAAGTAATCTTATATCAGATTATTTTCAATAAAAGAAATCATGATAAGTATCATATTCAAGGGTTTTGTAATTGTGAAGAATATAGAAGAGTTAATAGAGTATTAGCAGTCATATAATAACAGATAGATAAATTTTTTGAAGAAGATCAAAATAGAGCGTCTTAAGTATTTAGACTTAGCAGAAGTTGGAAAATTTAGAAAAATAGTTAATATGAATCATGGATATAATAATATAGTTCATAGTAAAAACTATAGAAATTTAAGGTCTACTTACACTAGGATCAGAAGACAAGTTGTTCATAGGAGAAGAATAGAGCATTTGTTTAGGCCACATATTATAGATTTTCATATTCAAAATATGATTAGAAGAGAAAATAGTGTTCTAGAAGAAATAGAAAGTTGGACTGTAGATAATTATTTAGAATCATTTCATAATAAGACAGTGCATTTAATTAGTAGTTATTTTGATATAGAAAATACTAAAATAAATTTGTTGAGAGAAGATTATGAAGATGGTTATAATATTTTAGAATTTCATCAAAATTATTGAAGAGCAGTTGTTAGATGTTTAGATATTCCTTGAGATTGTATAGATCTATTAATCAGTTATTTGAAAAAAAAATAGTAGAAGTGTATTTTACATCTTTAGCTTCAATAGCAGTTTGGAAAGATTAATTGTATGGATCCTAGGAGTCGAGTTTAGCATCTTTAGTAATACTAAATGTTATTAGTCAATTTTATGTGTCATTTGTTAATATTAAGTATCATTAGTTGATGTTTGTTAGACTTAGATCAAGAGAAGAGAGGAAAAGATACTGTTGCGGGAGACAGTATCTGATAACAAAAACTTTTATTGAAATTCTAAGTGGAAAGAGTTGCAACTCTATTGGAATATGACTAGATTATTTGTCTAAATAGTAGAGAGTGTTGACATTTGTCACATAGTTAAGTCCTGTGTTAGCCGGGGTAGGCATTTTGAAGGTAGTAAATCGTTGAACTAGTTCATTCACCCCTAAGATATCAGACAAAGTGGTTAGTTAGTTCAGGTCAGAGTCACAGTAATTTGCTTTCTTAGGAATTTATAAAAATCTTTTTAGAAGCATCATTTTCTTTTTCTGTCAATTCTTGATCTATGATGTCTACAAGTTTGACATATGTTTGGTATCAAACAGTTCGTGTTTAAGTCATAGTAATTTAAAGTTTATGTGTATCATAAAAGTTTATGTTTAATAAAATGAGTCAATTTAGTTTAAATTTTATGTTTAATAATAAAAAAAATAAATCAAAAAAATAAAAATAAAGATAGTTTTGCTTTTTGGATGGATAAAGATTCTTCTTTTTACAAGTGGTATGAAAAGGCTTTCACTCCAAAAGAAAGAGCAGATCTCAAGAAAAAATTCTTTGAAAAACAAAAGGAAGGAGATAAAAGAAATTTTTGAGATTTTATTGCATATTCTCTTTTTGAAAAATGGTTTGAAATTGCAGTTTCTTTAAAAATAAAACTAGAACTTCATGAGAAATTTTTCTTATATTAGAAAAAAGGAGAAAAGGATTTTCAAGATTTTTTTAATTAATTTTCTTCCTTGTTTAGGATACAAAATTCTTGATTTTCAAGATGAAATGTTTTAAAAACTTTGTCATTCGCCTATGTCAAAGGAATTAGTGCAGATAATCCAACTGGTTGAAAAACAGTTTCTAAACAACATGAGACAAAAATTGTTTCTAATTGTCATACACCCAGAACTCCTGTTACTTGTTACCAGTGTGAAAAAATAAGTCACTATGCCAAGAGATGTAGTATTAAGAAGATTCAAACTTTAGAGCCAAAACTAGAAAAGGACTCTAATACAGAATTCAAATCAAAAAACCCAGTAAATAAATCCACAATTTCACCATCAGATGCGTAAGATAGTGATCCGTCCATTAGCAAAGAAAAATCTAAAGTAAATTTAGGGATATCAAGTTAGTCTTTAGATTTAACTAAAGTAGTCTATGATGTCAAGTCAATCTTTAAAGTTGTCTCAAGATGAGTCATTAAAATAAAAATTTAGTGATTTAGTCATGTCAATCTTTAAAGTTAAGTCAGTGTTTACCTTTAAAATCAGTAAATCCTACTTTAAAGGCAATAAATCTTACTTTAGCAAAATCGATAGTGTTATTTAAAGTTGAGTCATGTCAAGAGATAAGATTCAAGGATAAACCATTAGATTTTAGGTTAAGGTTTAAACCATTTGATTTTAGGTTAAGGTTTAAACCATTAGATTTCAGGATAGTGTTAGATATAATCCAACCTAGACAAGTCACTAGACTATTAGAATTATTGTATGTTACAACTAGTAGTAATTTGTTTATTAAATTATCTATAAAAATTAAAATTCAGAATCAGGAAAAAAGATTACTGAGAGTTTATCCTTAGTAGAAACAAAAGCCAGAAGAAAAGCTTCTTTAAGCTGTTACACATAATTTCTTTCAGAAAAGACTAGCTAATGAGCTAAGACGGTCATATGACTCAAAGGTCATTATAAAAAGAATGGAAAGCAGAAAAGTAAAACATTTTATCTTTATCAGGATAAAACACCTAAAATGGAGTAAAAAACAATTTATCATCTTATGAGATGATAAAGCATTTTGAAAAGCATACTCCCATTTTAAATTTTGTAAAACAATTTTTAAATTTTTATTTAAATTATTTTCATTGAAATTATTTTCTTCTATAAATACGGTGTTCAGTTTCATTTCAAATTCAAGTTTTGAAACTTAGAATTGTTTCTTTTAGAAATAAATTTTATATCAGTTTCTTTCTCTTAGAAAATGAAGAACTCAAGAGCATCTTCATCATCAATGTCCAAATAAGCATCGACTAGTAGAATTAATACATCAGAAGTCGAGTATTTTTGTCCAATCATGCTTAACAATAAGCCTAAGTCTCATTTTAGGATCAATAGTCAAAAGAATACATTCAAACATAATCCTAGAGAACAAGTTCTCCTTGATAACATCTGGCCTATCATACCAGACAAAAGAAGATGTTTGCCCTTAGTCAAAGCATTGAGCATCTACATGGAAGAAAATGCACAGAAATTAGGTCATAAGAAGTCACAGTGTCTAGATTGTCCAGTTATCATGCATCATTTTAAGAAGTCTAAAAACAAAGTATGATTTTTTGTCTAGTTATCAGATCAAGCATAATTATGCATGTGCATCACAACCAGAATTTACTCATTCAGAAGATAATTCTAGTTTAAGTAGTGAGTCTATTAGTGAATTCCAGGCTAAGCAGAAATTTGAGTTCAATTTAGAATTTAATCATACAGAAGAGTCTCATGCATGTAAATCTCATTCAGAATTAGTTCATACAAAACATAATATCTTTGCATCACACCCTGCTTATGCATTATTAGTTCTTTCACAGTTAAATATAAAGAAAGGCATATATGAAAAAATAAATTCAAAAAAGAGTCATGATTATTTGAATTTTTTATGCATAAAAAAGTAAAAAAGAAAAGAATTGTACAAAGACTTACCAAAAGAAATAAAAGGCATAATAAAAAAAAGAGTAGAAAATCAAAGTTAAGTAATGTTCTCAGAAAAGTCTGAAAAACGAGCCCAAAACCAGACATCATATGACACAGTGAGATGGACGTGGGAATACAAGTACAACAGAAACTACTACTATAGAATTTCACATTCAGAAGGCATCCCACTCGAATTCTTTGACTGCCAGCACGCATTGGAATTCAGCATGCCGAGAGCAAGGGTTCCTGCCCTTGACAAGATTAGAGCAAAAATTAATCTGGCCGAGTTAACAGAACTATTTAACTACGGTCTTCTCTACTATGTTAGAGAGTCAGAATTCGACATTCAAACTTCAAATTGGTTAACCTTCTTTCTAAAAGGGGTTCACACTAAGTTGAAGGAATTGATGTTAAGAAATAAAGTGATAAAGGTTGTAATATCCTCATTTATGCCCTAGAAGTTTTGCATGTTGTTGTTGTTGTTGTTGTTGTATTGTTGGTTTAAATTGAGAAAAGAAAAGTATAAGTGTTTTGGGAAAGAATTTAGGGTTTAGAGACAAGTTTATATGTTGTGTATATTGTGATATATATAACATATACATTGGTCAAAAGAGTTGGTCAAGGCAAGAGGAGATATTTTTTTAGGGCATGTGAAATTACCAAAATGGGCAAGAGATATCAAAGAGAATTAAGATATGTATGAGGGCATTATAGTAATTTTCCTTTGGATGGGTATTTAATGAAGATTGACTTTGTGATTCTTGATCATTTTCTCTTCCTCTTGATGGTAGTGGCCGGCTCTCCATTAGCAAAAGGGAAGGAGAAGTGTTCTTGATAGTAAGATCAAGATTGAAGGGAGAATTGAAGAATCAAGTTGAAGATTTGTGGAATTTCTTCACTTTAGGTAAGTAATTTCTTGTTTTCTTTTATTAATTTGGAAATTGTGGTTAAGGTGTATTGAGAATTGTTGAGATGATGATTTAGTGTGTTGATGTGTGTTTATAAGTGTTAGAGTTGATTGTAAGTTAAAAATTGGAGGTTGTGTTGGTTTGGTTGTGATTATGGAAAAATAAGTGAAGATTGATAGTGGAAAATCAAGAGTAGAGTTTGAGTTAGGGTTTTGAGATGGTGTTTGTTTAATTGTGATATTAAGGTGTTTTAAAGTGATTATTGTAATGAATATGTATTTAGAACATTGATGATGTTCATTGGAAGCATGTGGTATGATGTATATTGAGTTTTAATGCATTTGGAAGAGAGTTGGTTAGAATTAGGGTTTTGGTTTTGGGAGACACGGCCAAATGCCATGTGAGACACGGACAAGTCATATGATTTTGGACGTGTTGGATTAATTTTTGGGTGACACAGCCGTGTTCCCAAGCCGTGTGAGCTTCTGTGAGTTTTGGTTGAAGAGACACGGCCGTGTCCCTAAGCCGTGTTTGCTACTGCCAAAGTTGAATTGAGAGACACGGCCACAAGCTTGGCCGTGTCCCTCATGTGTGCTGCCCGTGTCCATCAAATGAGTTGGTTAGGGTTTTGTTTCTTTGTTCTTTTTGCATTGTTTTGGTTCTTCAAAGGTGGGTTGGTTCTTAAACCTAACCCTAAAACACTTTAAACACACTTGAATCAATGAATGAACTAATCAAATGTATATGGAAGATCCTAAAGCTATGAATCATATAAGTTGTTCTTTGCCCTAATTGCATTGTTGAGATTTAAACAAGGTTATGTTATGCATTGTGAAAGGTATTGTATTTTATGAGTAATGTACCTTGAAATGTTGTATCAAAGATGAAATGATAATTCAAATAAGATATGATATGAGACAATGCCATTGTGTTTGGCTATGATGAATGATGCTATATGATGATAATATTGAGAGAATGAAGGCATGTTTGCCTAAATGTTGATGAGAATTGAGAATGGAAATGATAATTGATATGTAAATGAATTGTGTGGCTAATGTGTTATTCCATTTTCAGAGTATGTTATTGGTGGCATGCCTAATGATAGTAACAATCTCTTGAAGTTAGGTTGGATTGAATCCTTGAAGCCTAATTGAGATGTTACCACCCTTGAAGCTAGGTTGGGTTAGTTCTTGAAGCCAAGTTGGGTAGAAGCTTAGCATGCTTTGCTCCCCTTGAAGCTTGGTTGAACTTAATCCTTGAAGCCTAGTTGGGTCTATGATATTGATATTGATAAATGTGATGATAGAACCAAAACATTAACTCTGAAAATTGAATGGCATATTAGTGTGTCTTGGGCCCATGCTTGTCTATGGTTAATGTGAGTCATGAATGATGTTTGTTTTGCTTTGTAATGATGATTAAATGAATACTAATGAGGTATATGAAAAGATAATAAAATGTGATATGTAATGTGAAAGTATATTGTTAATTTTGCATATATGATGTTACATATATATTATGGTTTGAGAAATGACATTGCATTGCACGAAGTCATATCATTAGCATGATTATCTTACTAAGCCCTTGGCTTAGCGCGATAGTGTTTAATCGCGCAGGTGATAGAACTGTTAGAGTTGATCCCGAGAGCTCTTCGAGACCGAGTGAGGGTAGACAGTGAAGAGTTGATTTTGGAGACTTAAAGATCAAAGAAAACTTGCCAATCATGTATAACTCTTTTTATATTTTGTAAAGTATTGATTAAATGTACATATTTGTATATTTGTAAATACGGAATTAAGTGTTTTCAAATATGTAAATATTTTATAACTTCCGCTGTGAAATAACTATATGTATGTATATATATATCTAATGTGTTTTATTTTAAAAGTAAATGATCTACTTTTCTATATTATATAATGATAATAGTATTGTATCTATTTAAATGTTTTGAATGTTGAAGAAAACCGTAGCATCCCTATGTTTGGTGCACTTATGCTACATGGTTGTAGTTGTAGTGTGTGTGCATTGGATGTGGGGGTGTTACAAAGGTCATTATTTATTCATTTATCCAGGCGGTAATCAGTGCTACATAACTCCAATACACCTATCATGCAATTTATTTCATGCCAAGGAGTTTTGAACCAATATTATGTATTCCATGGCCAAAGTACCTGGAAAATAGATCAAGTTTTTATAACTTTGTAACCAATGATATCCCTAGATGGAGAGCTTGGATTATAGTTTGAGAATATCATAAGGCTAAATTCAAAGGCATGATCTGTCATGATCTGTCAAAACGGATTAGGAAGCTTACATGATGGTGGACAACTCATTAAAGTAAAGCAATAACACTTGACAACTCATAAAGTGATTACAATAATTAAAGCAAACTAATTATTACAAAAGACAAATAAAAGAGAACACTTTAATAAAGTAAAAGTGTCTTTATTAAAGTAAAGATGATGGCTTGCAGAAACTTTATTAATTATCAAATTGATATCTTACAAAGGAAAACACACTCAAAATGACCGTGACAACCAAAGATACCTCATAGCAGCTTTTTATGCTTGTTGCGTGTCGACAACTACAACCTAACTTTGGGCCCCAATAGTTGGGATATCCTGGAGGTAAGAGCCTGTGCTTAAGCTATTACACAGAATTTCTTTCAGAAAAGACTAGCTAATGAGCTAGAACGGTCATATGACTCAAAAGTCATTATAAAAAGAATGGAAAGCAAAAAAGTAAAACATCTTATCCTGATCAAGATAAAACACCTAAAATGGTGTAAAAAACAACATTAGATCAACATTGAGGATGTACTTATTTTCTCTAGTACATTAGATCAACATTTTAAGCATCTATCTAACTTCATTAAGGTAGTTCAAAGGGCATGATTAGTAGTATCCGCGAAGAAGATCAAATTATGCCAGACCAAAATAAGATTCAAAGATTTTCTCTTTTATTAAAAGATTCTTGATGAAACGGGTTCAATAATTTTCTTTCTTAGGAATTTATAAAAATCTTTTTGGAGTCATCTTTTTTCTTTTTCTATCAATTCTTGATCCATGATGTCTACAAGTTTGGCATATGTTTGGTATCAAACAGTCTGTGTTTAAGTCACAGTAATTTAAAGTTTATGCGTATCACAAAAGTTTATGTTAAGTAAAATGAGTCAATTTAGTTTGAATTTTATGTTTAATAATAATAAAAATAAAAATAATGAATCAAAAAATAAAAGTAAAGATAGTTTTGCTTTTTGCATGGATAAATATTCTTCTTATTACAAGTAGTAGGAAAAGGCTTTCACTCTAAAAGAAAGAGTCAATCTCAAGACAAAATTCTTTGAAAAGCAAAAAGAACGAGATAAAAGAAATTTTGGAGATTTTGTTACAGATTCTCTTTTTGAAAAATGGTTTGAAATCGTAGTTTCTTTAAAAATAAAACTAGAGCTTCATGAGAAATTTTTCTTATATCAAAAAAAAAGGAGAAAAGGATTTTCAAGATTTTTTTTAATTATTTTTCTTCCTTGTTTAGGATACAAAGTTCCTGATTTTCAAGATGAAAAGTTTTTAAAAGCTTTGTCATCCGCCTATGTTAAAGGAATTAGTGCAGATAGTCTAATTGGTCGAAAAACAGTTTTTAAACAGCAGGATACAAAAATTATTTCTAATTTTCATACAACTAGAACTCTTGTTACTTGTTACCAGTGTAGAAAAACAGGTCACTATGCCAAGAGGTGTAGCATCAAGCAGATTCAAACTTTAGAGCCAAAACTAGAAAATGAATCTAATACAGAATTCAAATTAGAAAACCCAGTAAAAAATCCACAATTTCACCATCAGATGAGCAAGATAGTGATCCATCCATTGGCAAAGAAAAATCTAATGTAAATTTAGTGATATCAATTCAGTCTTTAGATTTAACTAAAGTAGTCTATGATGTCAAATCAATCTTTAAAGTTGTCTCAAGATGAGTTATTAAAATAAAATTTAGTGATTTCGTTGTGCCAATCTTTAAAGTTAAGTCAGTGTTTACCTTTAAAATCAGTAAATCCTACTTTAAAGGCAATAAATCTTACTTTAGCTAAGTCGATAGTGTCATTTAAAGTTGAGTCATGTTAAAAGATAAGATTCAAAGAAAAACCATTAGATTTTAGGTTAAAGTCTAAACCATTAGATTTCAAAATAGTTTTAGGTATAATCCAACCTAGACAAGTCCCTAGACAATTAGAATTGTTGTATGTTATAACTAGTAGTAATTTGTTTATTAAATTATCTATAAAAATTATAATTCAGAATTAGGAAAAAAGATTACTGAGAGTTTATCCTTAGTAGAAAGAAAAGCTAAAGAAAAGCTTCTTTAAGTTGTTGCACATAATTTCTTTCAGAAAAGACTAGCTAATGAGCTAGAAAGGTCATATGACTTAAAGGTCATTATAAAAAGAATGGAAAGCAGAAAAGTAAAACATCTTATCCTTATCAGGATAAAACACCTAAAACGGAGTAAAAAACAATGTATCATCTTATGAGATGATAAAGCATTTTGAAAAGCATATTCCCACTTTAAATTTTGCAAAACAATTTTTAAATTTTTATTTAAATTATTTTCATTGAAATTATTTTCTTTTATAAATACGGTATTCAGTTTCATTTCAAATTCAAGTTTTAAAACTTAGAATTGTTTCTTTCAGAAATAATTTTTATATCAGCTTCTTTCTCTTAAAAAAATGAAGAACTCAAGAGCATCTTCATCAGAAATGTCTAGAGAAGTATCGTCTAGCAGAATTAATACATAAGAAGTCGAGTATTTCGGTCCAATCATGCTTAATAATAAGCTTAAGTCTCATTTTAGGATCAATAGTCAAAAGACTACGTTCAAACCTAATCTTAGAAAACAAGTTCTTTTGGATGACATCTGGTCTATCATACCAGATAAAAGAAGATGAAAGAAGATGTTTGCCTTTAGTCAATGCATTGAGCATCAACATGGAAGAAAATGCATAAAAATTAGCTCATAAGAAGTCACAGTGTCTAGATTGCGCAGTAATCATGCATCATGTTAAGAGTCTATAAACAAAGCACGATTTGTTGTCTAGTTATCAGGTCAAGCATAATTATGTATTTGAATCGCAGGCAGAATTTACTCATTCAAGAGATAGTTCTAGTTCAAGTAGTGAGTCTATTAGTGAAATACATACTGAGTATAAATTCGAGTTCAATTCAGAATTTAATCATACAGAAGAGTCTCATGCATGTAAATATCATCAGAATTGTTCATACAGAACATAATGTCTTTGCATCACACCCTGTTTATGCATTATTAGTTCTTCCAGAGTTAATTACAAAGAAAGACATATATGAAAAAATAAATCCAAAAAAGAGTCTTGATAATTTGAATTTTATATGCCTAAAAGAGTAAAAAAGAAAAGAATTGTACAAAACCTTACCAAAAGAAATAAAAGTCATAATAAAAGAAAAAATAAAAAAGAGTAGAAAATTAGAGTTAAGGAATGTTCTCAGAAAAGCTGGACAAGAGCCCAGAACCAGGCAGCAGATGACACAATGAGATGGACGTGGAAATACAAGTACAATAGAAACTACTACAGTAGAATTCCACATCCATAAGGCATCCCACTCGAATTCTCTGACTACCAGCACACATTGGAATTCAGTGTGCCGAGAGCAAGGGTTCCTACCCTTAACAAGATTAGATCAGAACTTAATATGGCATAGTTAACATAACTATTTAACTACGGTCTTCACTACTTTGTCAGAGCGTCAGAATTCGACATTCAAACTTCACATTGGTTAACCTTCCTTCCAAAAGGGGTTTACACTAAGCTGAAGGAATTGCTGGTAAAAAATAAAGTGATAAAGATCATTTTTTGTTTGTCTATCCAGGAGCTAATCAGTGCTACAGAACTCCAACACACCTATCAGGCAATTTATTTCATGCCAAGGACTTTTGAACCAATATCATGTAGCCCATGGCCAAAGCACCTGAAAAATGGAGCAAGCTTTCATAACTTTGTAACCAATGATATCCCTAGATAGAGAGCCTACACTATAGTTCGAGAATATCATAAGGCTAAATTCAAAAGGATGATCTGTCATGATCAGTCAAGAGCTTACTCATTAAGGATTCACTAGTCGTTATTACCTATAGGGAAAAATCCAACCATAGTGACTAATGAATTAGCACTTGTACAAGATTACATGGATGAGTGCAATGTTGAGTTAGAGATTTTAAATGATGAATTTTATGATCTCATTTTGGAATCCAAGGAATTTTGTATCTCGTGGAAAATTCAAGAAGCAATTGACATTCTTCATGAAGTTAATTTCTGCAACAAATTGTTCATAAATTTTCTGAATTCTATTTGCCATGATGATCGGATATAGACCTCAGTCCATGAACCAAGTCCAAAACCAGTAAGGAATTTGAGACATAGTCTTCTCGTCCTCTAACTAAAATTGAATCCACCAGCTAAATTTCTGAGATCTGTTATTGTAGAACAAAGAGTTTTGCCAAGCAAGACGATAATCAATATAATTATATGATCTGAAATAAGACCATCCTTTTTTGAAATCTCTATTGGCGAACACAGAGAGACCCCACTCTTGTTCAGTAATAATTATTTTGATAACAAACTTATTGTAAGCCAACTCAGTAGCTGACCTTTCAGTAGCTGAGAAGATTACTAAACCCGTTTCATTAAGAATCTTTTGAGAAAAGAGAAAATCTTTGTTAGGTGTAATAGTAAAGTTTCTAGTATAGATTTTTGTCACCTCATTAGATGTCTTATTTTGGTGCTCTACATCAATAGTTAAAACATAATCATAAGCCACATGAATATGGGGAAAAAACTTTCCCTTTTATGTTGTTGCTATGCTAACCTAATAAGCATCACTTCTGTATTTGTCCTTAAACAAGGACTCTGAGGACTCATAAGTCCTCTTATCAGGCGTTGATGGTGATGACTGGATTCATTTGCCTTTCTGACTCATTGTTTCCTGTTAAGAATTCTCTTGTTAGAAAATCAGACAAAAAATTGGTAGCACCATTAATAAATTTAAGGTCAAAATCAAACACAGATAAAATAGCATGCCATCGAGCAAATATCTATTTAGATGCTAGATTTTTAACATCTTTTAGCAAAAATTCCTTGGCAGATTTACAATCTATCCTAATAAGGAATTTTTGGTTTAATAAGTCAGATTCAAACTTCTGGACATAGAGAACTATAGATAAGATCTCCTTTTTAACTGTGAAATAGTTTTTTCTTAGTTCAGTCCAAACTCCAAAAGTGAATCTCACTAACTTCTCCTTTTCTTCCTCTCTTTTTTTTTAATATTCCCCCATATCCTAATTCAGAAGCATCAGTCTCAACAACTTTAAATAAATTAGGATTTGGAATAGAAAGACAAGGAAGAACTTTCACTCTCTTTTTAATTTTCTGAACTGCAGCAGTATGCTCATAAGTTTAAAATTTAAAATTTTAAAAATCCTTAAGACCTTTAGATTTCCTAAAAGACTTTAGATTTGCTAAAAGACTTTAAATTTCCTTAAAGACTTAAGATTTCCTAACTTCCTAAAATAACTAATTACTTAAATATAGGCTATTAATAAGGAAAAAAATATTTACTACGTGAATTCAGAAAATATAAATATATATATACTTTGTGCTTTTGTGCTTCTTGCTTTCTCTAAAAAAGCACGCTTAGACGTAAAAAGCCAACGCTTGATTAAAGGTGCCTAGCTTTGGACTTCTAAAAGCGTTACATGTCAATTGTGCCTAGATTTAAACATTAATCATGTTTTTACCATGGGATAGTAATATTACATAATTATCTACCAATTATTCACTAACAAGTTCATGCTTAAATCTTTTTAATTTTGATATTTCTTATTTTATACATTATTTAATTTTATTGGTAAATTGCCTACTTACATTTTTTGAATTAAACTACTAAGGTTAATGTCGATACTGGAAAATCATATATAGATCACTAGACATGCAATAAGTGTCACCAACTAATCTAGCCTCTGAAGATCAATGGATTGGTCCATGTCATGGGGTTCATGTCAATCCATTTGATTCTCAATTGTACCAGCAATGACTCCCCATACCCATCCCTGGCACTCACACCCACTTCGTCCTCCTAAAACTCCTCTTCTTTAAGTCTAACTCGACGATCTCGACCTCCCGCTCACTCCATTATTATGTCTCTTGCTCATATAGGTCCACAATGCTCCAAGTGACTCATTTTCTCTTCCAGCATTCTCTCTTAAACTAGTTATGCCTTCCATAAAAGGAGCTACACCAATTAGAACATGTAAAAATAACTAATGTGCCAATAATAACCCATATTCTATTTACAATTCCTTGATTTATCATGGCTCATCACCTTCAAGTTATGCCCTTGTTTCTAATCATTGTGATGCCTTTGTACACCGAAGAATGTTAGTGAAACACTCACCTATTCTAGTTGGCACAAGACCATGATTTAAGGAAATGACTATTCTTCATGCTTCTAGTACTTAGGAGTTACTTCCATTACCACATGGTAAATCCATTATGTTGTCGTAGATAGGTGTTTACAGTTGAATTGGGACCAAGTGGAAAAATTGAATGGTTGAAAGCTCGATTAGTTGCTAAATGGTACACTTAGGTATTTGGACTTGATTATGAGGATACTTGTTCTTAATTGCTAAAATTGCATCAATTCAACTTCTTATTTCTAGCAACAATCATTCATTAGCCTTTATATCAGTTAGACATGAAAAATGTCTTCCTACAAGAAGAACCTATCGAGGAAGACAGAGAATGTCACACCCCCATTTAAGAGATGAGACTGTCTTTGGGTCTAGACTAACTTAAGGCTATCGAGTACCTCGAAGAACCTTAGACTGCCTAGATCAATTTTTTTTACACGGAATTTTATAATTATATATGATTTTTTTTACAATTATTCTTGTATATCTTTTACAGTTGCCTTGCACTTTGTAGAGGCAATCCCACAAAGTCTTACTACATGGCGGCAAAACAACTGAACACATATGGCGAAGGTACGAGTCGCCGACCCAGTGAGTGTTCTAACTTATAATGTGAGTTTTAATTTCCACTTTTAGTAGTTGGCATAGCTTATTAAGGCTTAAGTAGCTTCTTAACTTTGGATAAATGAATTTACTCCTATTATGATTAAATTTATTATTATTTATTCATTTTGTTTATTATTTCTCTTGGTAAATAACGCACACATGCACATAATCAATTTGGACTATCTATATGTTTATGTGAAATTCATACTTGCCTACTTAAGTAATTTTAGAATTGAAGTTTTATATTACAAAATCTCGGATTCATAATCTTATATATATATATATATATATACATACATACATATATATATATCCATGTATTGCGGAAATGTCATTGTGCATAAATTCATCAACATTTCAAGCTAAAAAAAATTTGATGCAGAAATACAGGGTTGTTATAGAGCTCAGATACACAGAAAATTAAATGCAGATCTAGAATCTCAAATAATAATTATCTTATGCAATGCATAGAAATTCGCCAAAGTGCAGCAAATCATTTCCAATGCAAACTCAAAATTTAATTAGAGAATTAACATTTCTCACGGAGAAGGGTTCATATGACAAGCCAGAACAGGAAGGCCGTAGGCCACAACAAGAAGGTCTAAGACCACAAACAAGTAGGCCATAGGCCACATTAATTAGGACGGTAGCTTTCTCCTTTTGCACAATAGCAGATATTCATGTGCGCATAGTCTAGAGATTTAACCGCCACTAAGGTTAGGCTTTGTCAACTTGAATATCAAGTATAAGCTTGGTCATCAAGTTAGTCTCAGAAGATATTTCTCATAAGGTTTAATTCAACCAAACAAAGTTTCTTTCAAGAAAACAAGTTAATGCTGAAAGAGGAAGAAACCTTAATTTCCCTAAATGAAAGGGGAAGAAAACTTAATTCCCTAAAACCTAAAATATGCATAGATCACTAGATTATTCAAATTAAATTGCAAAGGGCAGAATTGCGTACCTAACATCATCGTATGTTGATGCTGAAGACGATTTTGGAGTTTGTCGCCTTCCAGGGGATACACACTTTAAGTTTAGCGGAAGCACTACTGAAGGAATGTAATGTTCTCTCAAAAATTGTTATGTTCCCCCCGGAGACCACGACCCCTTATTTATAATTGAATAAATTGATTAATTTCTATTTTGATCCTTCAACAAAATAGAAATTACTTAATGGTCTCTACACTTATAATCCTATTACGAGTGGAACACCTCAATAGTCAACAATCCTAATTTGATCAAAACTTTAATTTGACTATCTTAATTTGACTGCAATACACATTTAATATTTAAATATATTTAGCCCACACTTATGATTAATTAGAGGATTAATTTTAACAATATAAAATTAATTCTAACAATCTCCCAGTTGGGCTAACATATATTAAATATAAATGTATATACCTTAATGAGCTCATAAAAGCAGTCATACTGAATGTGCCTCAAACAATCTCGTCCATTGATTATATTGATAAAGGACTGAAGGGTCAGTTGCCACATTCATCGTGACTCAAACCACCATCAATCACATTACCAATACTCTCAAATGACATAGATCAATAATAGGAGTGTAGCATGGAAACTACATGTAATGTGATCTAATCATGCCTGTTTCCAACTGGTCATACTTTAGTGAGATCAATCAATAATAATACAGAGTGTAACAAAATAAATACTTTATTTTATGCAGAAACTGAGTATTAATAACATAATATATCCATTACAAAACAGAGTATACACAAATATAATGTAACCATAATGAACAAACTCCCACTGAAACTAAATAGTCTCAAAAAATGTGAC
Source organism: Garcia nutans (assembly GCA_947685225.1). Classification (NCBI taxonomy): domain Eukaryota; kingdom Viridiplantae; phylum Streptophyta; class Magnoliopsida; order Malpighiales; family Euphorbiaceae; genus Garcia; species Garcia nutans. The sequence goes on along the minus strand of CANTUV010000011.1, from coordinate 29,212,801 downwards.
ACCTATATAAGCAGTGTGCTCATGAAAAACTTTCGGTATCACAGCCTTAGTGAGCGGATCCGCAATCATGGAGTTCATTCCAATATGCTCTATGGATATCTGTCCACTCTGTACTCTCTCCCTCACAGCCAGAAACTTTATCCCAATGTGTCTCGATCGAGAAGAGCTTCTGCTGTTGTTGGAGAATAAAACCGCTGAGTTATTATCACAGTATAACTTTAATAGCCTTTCAATGCCATTCACAATGCGCAGCCCTGTGACAAAGTTCCTCAGCCAAATTGCCTGATTGGATGCCTCATAGCTTGCTACAAATTCCGCTTCCATGGTGGAGGTAGCTACTAGAGTTTGTTTCACACTCTTTCAAGAAATAGCACCGCCAGCCAAGATATATATGTAGCCTGATGTGGATTTCCGACTGTCTTGGCATCCCGCGAAATCAGAATCAATATACCCAATGATCTCAAGCTGATCTGATCGCCTGTATGTGAGCATATGTCCCTTAGTTCTCTGAAGATACCTCAAGACTCTTTTGGCTGCTTTCCAATGATCCATTCCTGGATTGCTGAGATATCGCCCTAACATGCTAACTATGAATGAAATATCTGGACGAGTGCAAACTTGAGCATACATCAGACTCTCAACCGCTGACGCATAAGGAATCTTCTGCATCTCCTGAATCTCAAGTTCACCCTTTGGACACTGATCCAGACTGAATTTATCTCCTTTAGCAACTGGGGTATCAATTGGTCTACTGTTGTGCATACTAAATCTCTTGAGCACTTTCTCAATATAGCCCTTTTGTGATAATCCAAGAATACCTCGAGTACAGTCTCGATGTATTTGAATCCCTAATACAAAAGAAGCTTCACCTAAATCTTTCATCTCAAAATGTTTTGAAATAAATACTTTGGTTTCGAGCAGCAAGTTCTTACAGTTAGTAGCAAGTAATATGTCATCCACATATAAGACCAAAAAGATAAACATACTCCCACTGAACTTGTGATACACACAATCTTCCACAATATTTGTCTCAAAACTGAAAGAGACAACTACTTCATGGAACTTGAAGTACCACTGATGAGAAGCTTGCTTGTGTTTATAAATGGATTTCTTTAATATGCATACCAGTCGCTTTGGGTCTCCAGACACAAAGTTTTCTGGCTGCACCATATAGATGGTTTCATCAATGTCTCCATTGAGAAACGCAGTCTTCACATCCATTTGATGTAACTCAAAATCAAAATGTGCAACTAGAGCCATGATTATCCTAAAAGAGTCCTTCGATGATACTGGAGAGAAGGTCTCTTTATAGTCAATCCCTTCTTTTCTGAGTGAAGCCTTTAGCTACAAGACGTGCCTTATATCTTTTCACATTACCTTTAGAATCCCTCTTGGTTTTAAATATCCATTTGCAACCAATGGGTTTCTTTCCTTCAGGTAATGGAACAAGATCCCAAACTTGATTGTCTTGCATTGACTTAAATTCTTCACCCATTGCCTCAATCCACTTCTGAAAGTTGGAATCCTGCATGGCATGATGAAAGCTGATAGGATCATCTTCCACCATGTCTACAGTGTCCTCATGTTCCTGAAGATATACTACATAGTCATCCGGCATAGCATTTCTTCTTTCTCTAGTGGATCTTCTTAAAGGCACAGGTTCTGGCTCAAATTCTTGAGGTTGTTGAGCTTGTACTTGAGGAAGAACAACTTCTTCATCCTGATGGGAAAGTTGATCAACATTGTCTTGTATTGGATCCGGAATTGCTTCTGGGATATTAACAATTCTAGGAACCTGAACAGTCCCAGAAGCGAAGATAGGAATCGACACTGAGTGTTCCTGACTCGATCCCTCCTCATAGACAATGTTTCTAACCTTATTTCTCCTCTCCCCCCCCCCCTCCCCAAACTCAACATCCTCAAAGAATGTTGCAATTCTCATCTCAAAAATAGATCTGGAAGTAGGATTATATAACTTAAAACCCCGAGATCGCTCAGAATAACCAACAAAGTAGCTACTAACAGTTTTGGAGTCCAATTTTGTTTCATTAGGCCTATAAGGCCTAGCCTCAGCAAGACATCCCCAAACATGAAGGTGCTTTAAACTGGGCTTGCGTCCAGTCCAAAGCTCATAAGGTGTCTTTACAGTTGCTTTAGTTGGTACTCTATTAAGAAGATAGACTGTTGTCTTTAATGCTTCTCCCCACAGAGACTCAGGTAAAGAAGAATGACTAATCATACTTCTAACTATATCCATAAGAGTCCTGTTACGTCTCTCAGATACATCATTCATGTTGGTTGTACCAGGCATTGTGTATTGAGGGACTATACTACAGTCCTACAGGAAAATAGCAAATGGCCCTGGACGTTGTTAACCTGAACCGTCATATCTGCCATAGTACTCACCTCCACGGTCAGATCTAACAGATTTAATCTTCTTTCCGAGTTGATTTTCAACTTCGGCCTTATAAGATTTGAAAACGTCCAGAGACTCAGATTTCTCATGAATGAGATATAGGTACCCGTAACGTGAGTAATCGTCTATGAATGATATAAAGTATCTTTGGCCATTCCTAGTTGTTGTAGGGAATGGGCCACAGATGTCTGTATGTATCAACTCTAAGACGTTTGATGACCTATTGGCACCTAATCTCTTTTGTTTAGTCTGTTTACCTTTAATACACTCAACACAGGAGTCCAAATCTGTGAAATCAAGTGTATTTATGATACCATCTGACACAAGATGCTCTATTCTAGATTTGGATATGTGACCCATACGTCTGTGCCATAGAACAGCTGAGTTATCCATATTCAGCTTCCTTTTGGTACCTATAGTACTAACTTGTATGGTCTCATTATAAGAGGCATCGATATCTAACATATATAGATTATGAAGTGCATACAAGAATCTAGTACCTAAAATTTTTGAATCCATAGATAAAGTAACTTTATTGTTTCCAAATGAACAAGTAAAACCAGATTTGTCCAAATAGGAAACAGAAATTAAATTCCGCCTAAAAGACGGAATAACAAAAGTATCTACTAGATCCAAAAAATTTCCAATTCTTAAACGCAATCTAAAATGTCCTATCGCCTCTACTTCTACCGGTTCGCCAGTTTCCATATAAACGTATCTTTCACCATCAGTTGGCTTTCGGTAACTTAGGCAACTCTGCATTGAAACACTTATGTGACTAGTAGCACCAGAATCTATTCACCAAAAGTTTCTAGGTACCGAAGTTAAATTAACTTCAGAACAGACTAAAACCAAATATTTTTCCTTATCAGCAGTCTTATTATCAATATTTTCATTCATAGGGACAAAGTTGGGATTACACGGCATGCTAGCTGAATTCAGAGAAAATAAATAATAAATAAATGATATAAGCTCACAATCCACAAAAAATTAAAACAAATCACAGGAGTAGAGTTCAAATATTGGAAACAAGATACCGGACACAACATTAATATTCTCATCTTTGGACATAAAATATAAATTGTAATTGGTATCTCAACGCAGTAATCAAATATTGACAATTCAGTCCTGTCAAATAATAAACCTTCCTTTGGGCCGATTTATTATCCACATGGATGAACACATAATAATTATCACATATTTATTACCGCAATGTATTCTCAATTCAGCCAGATAGCAACCTTCTTTTAGGCCGGTTTACTACCCTCAATGAATTTTAATACACTTGTCTAATATCCCAAATAAATTAATTTACACAATAGATATCACTTTGGTAACTTTTTGCTTAAATTAATTTATTATTAAAAATATTAGACACAATCAGGACTAAAATACCAAAATTTAAACTCAATAAAATTCTCACATTATAATAAATTGATTGCAATATTTATATGAATTAAATTTAAACTCAATAAGATAATTAAAATCAAATATTGCAATAAAAAAATAAACTTTAATTAATTAAAATTTTTTTAATCTTTAATTAATTAATTTACATAATTAATCAACCAAAAATTAATTAATTCCAGAAAAAATCACAAACACAAATTCAAGTCCAGAAATTCGATTTTTCCAGAATCAATTAAATAATCACAGTAATTTAATCCAAAAACAAATCAAACCAAAATTGATTTCAGATTACTAAATTCGATTCCAAATTAATTCTAAAAAATTACAATCACCGAATTAATTTTCTAGAATCAAAACAATAATCAATACCGCAATTTAATCAAAAAATCTAGCAACCTAGCATAGGGCTCTGATACCAATTGAAAGAGGAAGAAAACTTAATTCCCCTAAATGAAAGGGGAAGAAAACTTAATTCCCCTAAAACCTAAAATATGCATAGATCACTATATTATTCAAATTAAATTGCAAAGGGCAGAATTGCGTACCTGACATCATCGTATGTTGATGCTGAAGACGATTTTGGAGTTTGCCGCCTTCCAGGGGATACACACTTTAAGTTTAACAGAAGCACTATGTAATGTTCTCTCAAAAATTGTTATGTTCCCCCGGAGACCACGACCCCTTATTTATAACTGAATAAATTGATTAATTTCTATTTTGGTCCTTCAACAAAATAGAAATTACTTAATGGTCTCTACACTTATAATCCTATTACGAGTGGAACACCTCAATAGTCAACAATCCTAATTTGATCAAAACTTTAATTTGACTATATTAATTTGACTGCAATACACATTTAATATTTAAATATATTTAGCCCACACTATGATTAATTAGAGGATTAATTTTAACAATATAAAATTAATTCTAACAAATGCATGATCTTTCAAGAAAACAAGTTAATGCATGATACGCAGTTGTAAATATTTATATAGTTCAGAATTTCCATATCAACAATTTTTCTACAAAAATTTATTAGATTTTTATTTCCTTTTGATCCTGCTTAATTCATAAGGTTCAATAACCCCTTATTATAATTATTATTTCATTATTTCATTCAATCCTTTTTGGAAATTGTAATTTTATTCACAAAAGTGACAATTCAGCAAATTTAATTTTGGTGTATTAACTCAATAATAGTATATTATATTAACAGAATTCTTAGGCTCATGGTAAAATTTCTATACTTACTTATGTGTCCCAATTAACTAAGAAAAAATATTAAGATTAGCTACTCTTTGCAAGCTACTTATTCTAATTTCACAAGTTCATAATTTAATAATTCTATATATATTTACATATATATATATATATAAATCTTAAGCTTAACTCCCTTTTTTTTCATTAATTAATTCGGGTATTTTAATTTAATCCATAGCCCTATAATTCCAATACTTTATTATTAGCATCACTTCAAGTTTATCAAAAGAATTCCTTTATAACTTGTAACTTATGGATATTTGCATCTCTACTTAAACTTATCATATTCCAAAAATGTAAATTAACACTCACAACATTATTTAATTAATCCATAGTATATATATTATTTATTATATTTTTTTCCTCAACTAATTAACATTTCAATCAAGTTATATAAGCAATAGCAACTGAATTTGCTACCATATCAAACACTAACCTCACCAATATATACATATACACACATAAAACACACGGCATAAATAATATTTTTTTTTATTTGTTATTTTTTTATTGAGATGTATATTAGTTTTATCCAGATGAATATTTATGTTCTAGTATTTACTATTATATTAAAAATTCAGCTTATAAATATTATCAATGTACTTCATCACAAACTATTCTTCAAAATCTTTAGTTTTAAGTGTCACCATACAAATTATTTAGTCATTAACTAATGGTTCTTCCAATTTTACTTCCTTTAACATAGTCCAATTGTAATCATTTTGATAACAAACTGTACAACTTTATAATATCAACAACTTATCAATTTTCATTTTTTTATCCTTTTTCCTTTCTCCAAACTTGTGCACGGCAAGTTGGAAAGACCAAAAAGTCAGATTTTTATTCTCTTTGCATAGCAAAATCTTACATTAACTTCTCCACCAATCAACATTGCTCTTTTTAATGCTACTCTTACACATACATGTGAACATTTTATATTTTATTACATTTATTCACTTTCTATATACATTTAAGTATATACCCAGATTTGCATGCCTCATTCTATCATGTTATCATCATATGCATGCATCATATAATAATATAAACCAAAGAAAGGAACAACATTTCGGCCATTTTATGATCAAGCGGTTTCCTAACATAATTTCTCTCAATTTGCACGTTAACTCTTGGTTTTAATTTGATATTTAGTTAGAGCTTGAGGAGCTCTACTCATCTATATAGGTTTTGTGAATTATCATCGAAGTCCATAAAAATTGATTTTGTTTATACGTTAGGTACGCACAATGTATATTTTGTTTTTAAACTTCCTTCTTTCCAAAATTCCTACTACATTCACATTTTCTTTACTCTAAAATGGTTTAGGATTATTCTCTAGTTAATTAACATCCTATTTTAAAGTTTGCAAGTCTCGGGTTCTTTAGTTCTTAACCAAATTTTACTTGTGCTCTCAACCTTCTTCACATGCAAGCTTATATTCTTGTTTAGATCAATTTTTCTTTACTATTTACCTTCAGTTTATATGTAAGTACATATATACCGAGCTCTATACAAATTTTGAATCCATGCAAAGTTTGATAGTTACCCATTAATTACCTAGAATCTTCATTTGTGTGTTTAAAGTTCTTAAATATATCAACACAGTGGCGGAACGACTATAGGGTCGTATGAGGTCACACGACCCCCCTCACCTACAGCCAGAGGAAATAAAGCAGGTGGAGGCATGGAGGTCGAGCTAAACTTATTTTTTTTATAAATTAGTCCCTGGAGAAACGGCGTCGTTTCATCAGGGACTATTTTTTTTTTATAAATTGACCCCTGGCGAAACGGCTCCTTTTCGTCAGGGGTAAATTTAAAAAAAAAAAAAAACTGGCCCAAGCGAAACGACGCTGTTTCGCTTGGGCCGGTTCAAAAATAATAACGCAACCTTTTCTTCTCTTCCCTTCTCCTTCTTCCCTCTCCCCCTTCCCTCCCCAAGTTGAACCAGTCGCAGCCCAGGCAGGCAGCAGGGCAGCCCCACCACCGACCACCGCCATCGACCACCATCACCGGCCACTGCTCGGAGCAGCCGCATATCTGAGACTGATAGCAGCAGAGGTATTGTTTAATTTTTATCTAATTTTTTTTATTTTGTCTAATTTTTTTATAATATTTTGTTTAATGAAATATTAATTTTGTGTATTGTTTAATTGTTGTAATGTGTTTTGTGATTTTTTTGTTTAATTAGATTGATGTTTAATTTTGTGTATTTTTAATTTTGTTTATTAATTAGATTTATTAAAAATTATATATAGTTTATTTAATAAATGTTGATTTTTTATTTGATTTAATTTATGTAATTTGAGAGTTTTTTTAGAAATATTTAATAGGATTAGATCAATTAAATTTTATTATTGTAATTTGATTTTTTTGTTTTATTTGATTGTTGATTATTTAATTTTGGTTTTATTTGATTTTAATATTGTAATTTGAGATTTTTTTAGAAATATATAATAGATTAAAAATAATTAAAAATGATATATAGTTTATTTATTGATTATTTAATTTCGGTTTTATTTGATTTAATTAATGTAATTTGAGATTTGTTTTAGAAATATATAATAGGATAAAATTTATTAAAAATTATATAGATTTTATTTATTAATTGTTGATTATTTAATTTTGGTTTTATTTGATTTAATTAATGTAATTTGAGATTTGTTTTAGAAATATATAATAGGATAAAATTTATTAAAAATTACATATAGTTTATTTATTAATTGTTAATTATTTAATTTTGGTTTTATTTGATTTTATTATTGCAATTTGAGATTTCTTTAGAAATTTAATTTTATTATAGTTTATTTAATAATTGTGAATTTTTTTATATATTTGATTTTGTTATATATTATTGAGTAAATTAAACTTATTTATTTATTCTTTTAATATATACTGATTATAAATTAAAACAGAAATGGATAAATTTTTAATTAAGACAAAGAGAGTACAGAATGAATATGGTGAATCTTCAAATATTTCTAAACCAATTTCAACATCAAGTAGTCACGCAATTGGCGAAGAAACTAGCAATAAAAAAGGACGTCAAGAGTTTAATTTAGATGATATTATTAGCGATCCCGCATTGCATAAACCCATTGACGAGTTTAATGTTGAGATTAGAGATGATGTTATGAGACAATATGTGATTAAAAGACCTCATCAACCAATTGGTCATAATTTTCCACAATCAAATTTTTTAAAAATTATAAGAAGTTTTAGAGATCACTGGTTCTCTAAATATGAGTGGTTGGAATATAGTATTAATAAAGATGCGATATTTTATTTTTGGTGTTATCTTTTTAGATCAAATAGAGGCTCCAAGCATGGGGATAATGTCTTCACAAATATTAGATTTCACAATTAAAAAAAAGCAATTGAGAGGTTTAATGAACATGTTGGGGGTCCAAATAGTCCACACAATTATGCTAGAATGCAATATGTTGATTTTAAAAACCAGAGACAAAATGTGTCTCATGTCTTATCTTCTCATAGTCATGAGATTGAGATTACTTATCGCACCCGTTTGACCGCTATTGTTGATTGTATTCATTTTCTTCTAGTTCAAGGGTTGGCTTTTCGCGGACATGATGAGTAAGTGAATTCAACAAATTGGGGTAATTTTCTTTCACTTATTAGTTGGTACAGCGAACGCAATGTTGATGTTGGGAATGCATTTAACTCAAATGCTCCTAGTAATAATCAACTCACTTCTCCATTAATCCAGAAGCAAATAGTTAGTGCTTGTGCTTTGGAGACGACACTAGACATTGTTAATGATATTGGAGATGACTTCTACTCCTTATTAATTGATGAGGTTCGTGATAATTCAGTAAAGGAACAAATGGTTGTGGTATTGAGATATGTTAACAAATTGAGACAAGTGGTTGAGCGATTAATTGGAATAGTACACGTGAGTGAGACATCTGCTTTATCTTTAAAAAGTGCACTTGATGATTTCTTGGCAAAACATGGGTTATCGATAAGCAGAGTTAGAGGTCAGGGTTATGATGGAGCTTTCAATATGCGAGGTGAATTCAACGGGTTAAAAACTCTCATTTTAAATGAAAATCCTTCGGCAAGGTACATTCATTGTTTCGCACATCAGCTCCAATTAGTACTTGTTGCAACAGCAATGAGCAATAAATTTGTAAGTAATTTTTTTTATTATATTGCAATGATTGCAAACATTGTTGAAGTTTCATGTAAAAAGAGGGATGCTCTCCGTCAAAAACAGCATGATGAAGTAGTTCAACATATAGAAAGTGGTGATATTCAAACTAGAAGAGACTTGCATCAAGAAACAAATTTAACTCGACCTGGTAACACATGATGGGGTTCTCATTATAAAACAATTGTGCATCTTCTCTCAATGTGGTCTCCTGTGAAAGAGGTTCTTGAGAATATTTTTGAGGATGGTTCTGATCTGAGAAATCAAGGGGCAGTTGTGGGCTTGCTTGATAAAAATGGGAAGTTATGAATTTATTTTCATTGCTTTCTTGATGAGAAAACTTTTAGGAATGACAAATGATCTATCTCAAACCTTATAAAGAAATTATCAAAATATTGTTAATGCAATTCATTTAATTGCAACTGTTAAACAAGCATTGCAAAGCTTTAGAGAGGATGGATGGAATAAATTATTGGACGTTGTTAATGATTTTTGTATAGATCATGATATCGCAATGCCTAATATGGAAGATAATATAGGTTATCTAAGATCTAAGCGTGTTGGTACTCCAATTACTTATTACCACCACTTTCGAGTAGAAATATTTTGTCAGGTACTATTTTATTAATTAATAATATATTTAACTTTTTATTATGCTATTACCTAATATTATTTCATCTAAATTTCAGGCTATTGATTTCATTGCTCAAGAAATGAAAAATCGCTTTACAGAATCAAGTACGGAATTGCTTTCATGCATTGCTTGTCTTTCTCTTAGAAACTCATTCTCCAGCTTCCAGCTATCTAAATTACTTAATCTCGCTGAACTATATCCATATGATTTCACAATTACTGATCGGATGGTATTTGAAGATCAACTTGAGACTTACATTGCTGATGTAAGAAGAAATATAGCTTTCTCTGATCTAGATGATATTGGAGCTCTTGCTCAGAAAATGGTTAAGACGGGTTATGATACTATGTTTTCTTTGGTATATCTGCTTATCAAGTTGGCGTTAATCTTACCTGTTGCAACTGCTATTGTTGAAACAGCTTTTTCAGCAATGAACATTATCAACACGGATTTGCGCAATAAGATGGGAGATGAATTTTTGACCGACTGTTTGATTTGTTATGTGGAGAGAAATTTTTTTAAAAATTGAAAATGAGGCTGTTATGCAACGTTTTCAAAAAATGCAGAGTCGTAGGATACAATTATCATCTCTTAGTCGTAGTCAACCTAATAGCACAAATTAATTTTTGAACTACTGACACTGTAATATTAAATGTTTAATTTTATTGTGAACTCGTTTGTAATTTTTATTCTGTATAAATTTTGACCCCCTCTCGGTAAATTTCTGGTTCCGCCACTGTATCAACATGCACTTAAAGGATCTTAGATTAAGAATTGGAACATTCACCTTGTTTGTAGAACTTCTTCAAGCAACGCTACTGCCCTCCAAATACAGCCCAAGCTCATGCAAAACCTCCCTCTCAAGTTCACTTCTCTCTCTGTTTGCAAGTGAAGATAGTGCATATTTGTTCTTAAGTTTGCATGTAAAGCTTCCCTTTTATCAACTCAAAGTGGATAGTTTTGAGGAAAAACAATTATGGAAGGTTCGAATTTGTTTGCTTTTTACTGCCCAAGATTGCTTCCAAGAATATTTATATTCTTTGGATTTTGTCTTTCTTGCATGTCGTAAAAACGCCACATGTTACTCCTCTTTGGTAACATAAGTTTTTACCACCACTTGGCCCACCAAATTGGTTAACTCTTCATGCATTTTATTTTAATTTTGTTATACATGCAAGTTGCCACGTTAGTTTACTTAGTCATGTGTTATGGTAAGTTATGAGACATTTGTCTCTAAACCCAAGTAGGTTTTGACTGGTTTGTCTAGTAGAGCAAGGATTTGCTTTAGTTACATTTTAAATACATGTTCCCGTCTTTTAGCAAATACATTTGGGCCCTTTGTTTAATATAGTAACTAGTCCATTTATAATTCATTTTTAACCTTGAAAAATAAATTCTTTTAATTTACCAAATCTAACTTAATTAAATTCTCCAACCCGAATTTATAATGTGCAATGCACATTCGTTTAATCCTACTAGAGATGTAGCACAACCATTTGTAATAGGCTTAATTAAATTCTAGAATAATTTACAAATTCCTTTATCCTAACTATTATAGCATATATTTAAACATATTCTTTATTAATTCCTAGTTCAACCAATTAAATGCCAAAGTATTTTGCTAATTCTTTTAACCCGGATTTTCCTATGTATATTTGCATAATCGTTTAATTAGTACATATATATGTAACTTCCTAAAGATTGAAAACCATTGTACAAGATTTAAATTTACCATTTTCTTTAACTCAAATACTTTACTAAGCATTTGAGTTACTAACTCAAATATATATGCATCTATAATGTAGTGTACGTACATTACTTAAGTCCAATTAAATTCAAATTATCATAACAATTATTTTTAACCTAAATATCTTATGTCTATGTATATACATGTCCATTTGTATTACCTACCAATAATTATAGACACATATTCGTCAATTCCCCATATCCTTTTACATATGCTCATGTTTCTAATTGATAAATTCTCTTTTTATGTAAATATTTCTACATGCCTTTTAGCCGTAACCTACTTTGATCCGGGGTATTACATAGAACCACCACCAAATTTTGTTGATCAAAGGGAGACTTCTGTGTATTTCAGTTACAACAATCTCTTTATAGTTTAAAGCAGTCCACATGGGCATGGCTTGGTAGATTTAGCGTTGTTGTCCAACAATTTGGAATTTTCTAAGGTGAAGCAGATCATTTAGTTTTCTACATACTTCTCATGGTAGATGTATCTATCTCACTTTATATTGATGATATTCTTATAACTGGTGAAGGTAGTCAAGGCATCTCTCAACTTAAACAGCATCATGTTAGCAATTTGCAGACCAAAGATCTACAAAAACTTGAGTATTTTTTGGTGTTAAGAGAGCAATCTAGATTTGGTAGCTATTTCTCAAAAGAAATATGCTTTAGACATTCTAAAGGGATTGGCTTATTACATGGTAAAACGTCAACTCCATAGATCCAAATGTCAAACTTGTCCCTAGAATCGGGGGAGACATTAAAAGATCTAGGTCAATGTTGGAGGCTTGGTGGGAACTCAATTATCTTACAATCACACAACCACATATTTCTTTTGCAGTAAGTGTGGTTACCACTTTCTTCAGGAACCTTGTGATAACCATTGGAATGCATTAAAATGTATCAAAGGAGTTTCAGGACAAGGTCTCCTCTAAGAAGATAATGGTAATACAAATTATCGGCTACTCTGATGCAGATTAAGCAAGATTTCCTCCAGACAAATGGAGAATTCAGGGTATAGTGTGCTTGGAAGAAATTTGATATCTTGAAAAAGTAAAAAAGCAAGATGCAATAGCCAAGTGCAGAAGCAAAACATCGAGATATGGCTCTAGCAACATGTGAATTTCTTTGGCTAAAACAGCTTCTTCATGAGTTGAAGTGCAGATAAATTGGCATCAAATCCAATCTTTCATGAACAAAGAGAACATATAGAGGTGAATTGTCATTTCATCCAACAAAAGATTCAGGATGATATAAATTGCTATCAATTTCACCATTTTTAATAATCAATTAGCAGATATCCTCACCAAATCCCTTAAGAGGTTCTTGGATTGATTACATTTGTAACAAGCTAGGAGTTCATGACATGTATGCTCTAGCTTGAAGGGAGCGTTAAGTTTACAGCTGATTATTAGATGCTAGAATTAAAGGATTTAGTGCTATAATAGAGGAAGTGATTTGATTTGATTCCTAGATTGATTCTTTCCTATTTAAATCGATTGATTCTTTCATCTTTAGGTTGATTCTTTCCTATTTAGATCGATTCTTTCTTACTTTGATCTCACATTTTATATATACACCCAATAGCTCAAGGGAATAATCAAGCAAATATATTCTCTCAATCATATTTGTTTCAATCGCAGTGACAAAGTTTGTTAACTATGGATTCTTTACGCGGTAATTTAAACCGACAGTTGTTACATATCTTTCTTGGACCCTAACCTAATATGTTCCAAATCAATAAAAGGATTTTGATACTGTTATTTTCTCTTTGGAAAACAATATATCTTCTACTTAACAAGTTCAGTATTTTTTTAAATTATTGGGATCCTATGTCAAAATGCTCCATGGAGATAAACACCAACAAAAAATGTGAAAGATTGCAATAGATTGCCAAAAATGGAAATTTTGAAATTCTGTTAGTTTGAATGCAAGTTAGTACAATGTTAGCAAAACATGCGTAAAGACTAGGATTGAAAGATGGTAAAAGGGCCAAATTACAAATTATGTAGGAGAAGGATGATAAAGAAATGGAATCACTAAAAAAAGAGATGTTTCAACATACCAAAGTGAATATTATGAATTGTTGCTCAAGTTTACATAACATATCAACAGCAAATAATACCAAATACAATCACAAATGAAGGTTGGAAACGCACAGTCTATTCATATGATGAAAAGTTAGAGAGCTCAATGCCCCATAATTATGGATGGCATTAGTACTAGAAATGGTTATTTTTCAAGGGTCAAGGTGGCAAAAATTATTAGTGTGATTGCTTATTGGAAGAGTATTCAAGTTTTCTTTCTCCTGCAACTATGTGACCACATAATATATAGAAAAGCATAGTCAATACTAAAAGTTTAGTGCCTTGGGCAAAGGGACAGCCTGCTACTGCTTGTAACAGAGGCTATGAAAATCAAATTTTATTTTCGTACAAAATCAAAATGAAATCGTAGTCAACAATGCCTTTGCACAGTATAATCCAGTATCTGCGAAAAGTTTGTGATGCTTCAATTGGCAAGTGTGCAACAAAGATATAATGATCCAACAAATAATCAACAGAAATAATAAAACATGCATAGCATATATGTCACTAGTAATACTTAAGGTTGTATGAACTTACCATAAGTAGCTTGTACAATATGGATTCCACATCTTCCCCCACATATCCTGCCTATGCACGGCATTTCATGGAACATAAAAAATTACTTATCAAAATATATACTCTAATACACAAATGCTTGCAGAATATAGGAAATGCAATCATAGAGGTTAAAGCATATTCATCAACAGTTTCTAGTACGACAACTACACCCAATCTTTTGAACAAAATATCCACAAACAATTGAGAAAATCATAAGAGATGCAGATCATATAAGATCACCAAAATAAAGAAATGAATGGCACCAACTTGCCTGTGTCAATGTAGTCGCATCTGCAATAGCAAAGGGCACATTCAAAAACCGTGCCAAGGTTTTGGCAAGTAATGACTTCCCTGTCCTTGAAATGGTGTTAGAAACAACAAAGAAATGAGACCAATAAATAACAGTATCAATAATAATGAATTGAACAAGTAATATATATGAACTTTGAATGCCCCAATTTGGAGAGAAATGAAAAAGAAAAGTAGGAAAACATTAAAAGAAATACTATGCAAATAAACATGCAATAATAAAAGGGGATAGAACTATATGGTTTGACAATTGTAGAATACAATCATTATTTTGGTATTAGTTAAGAAAGATATTATACCATAAAAAAGCAGCAAAATGAAAATTTCAAAAATTTTTCAGTCTCAATGAACAGCAAGCAACATATACCACCCAGAGTCAGCATCAAAAGCATATATTCTGCTTCAGTATAGCATCTAAAGAAGAGTATGGACACAACTTATTGACAATAATGCTTCCAGATGTCAAGATTTCAGCAAATAAAATAATTCAATTGCTGAAAAAATTATGATAAAGAAAGTGCCAGATTACCTGAGCCTGTCGGCCCCATTAGGAGAATGCTACATTTCTCGAGTTCCACTCCATCCTCATCCATAGCTTCTGCTTTACTATTCACTGAATCTCCTACAGACCTAACTTCCCAAGTTTCAATAAACATGTTAGAAGTCAATCGGTCTTGTGATGACATAATGAATGGTAATATTGTAAATCAAGAGTGTGCCTAGTTATTGACCATTGACACGAGTCCAAAATCCTTTCAAAGACGAAACAATGAAAAGGGCACAATTGGATTAGCTAGTATACTCTTATCATAAGAGGAAAGGTAGTCGCTAGGGTCAAAGAGAATGAATGAAACAATCATAGATCATCTGAGTTTAGCAAAAAGCAAAGCAGAAAGAAATGAAAGAGCATTCAAATAAAAAAAAAAAATGAAAGGGCATTCAAGTTTAGTTATCTAGGCAGTGAATAGTTAACTAAAGCAGAAGGCGAAGGCACATGCCTCTGAGAGATGAGGCACGGAGAAGTAGAATTTGCTAGAAAATGCATCCGACATTTACTGATCTACAAAACTAATATATAGTCAATACCATATTTTTTTGTTATTTAACAAGTGTTTGTCATTTAGCAGGCCTCACGTAATTATAACTGCTAGAATTATGATAATTTAGATACCATACCAAGAGAAATGACTATAAACGTATGTAGGAAGACAAAAATAGTAAAGTCCACATTTGAGACAAATAGAAAGTAACAATGGCAATCTAGGCTTCTTAGACAATTGGGAAAAAAAAAGAATCAGGTGCAAAAATGAAATAGGCAACTGATGAGTAAATAAGACAAAGGACAAGAGAGAGGAATAGTAAAAGAGAAGATAGATAAATTCTAACTAGAGAGAGAGATATCAAGGCAGTATATTAAACAAAAAAAAAAAAAGGAAACAAAAAGAGAGGATCTTTAAAAATAGAAGAAGATTGAGAGATCAGACTAGTTAGAGGGGAGTTGGAAAAGGTATTTGGAGCACTTTATTTCTCTCTCCCTCTCTATTTTCTTTCTCCAACACATACAGGCCTATACATAGCACTTATATAGTTCTTGTCCTAGTCATCTTTTTTTTTTTGTTATTTCCAGTTTAATTAGGAGCACTACAATACACCACAAAATAATAGTCAACCTTATACCTATGGTATATGGATAAAAAGAATAAGATCAAGTAAATTGAAAAAATAGATGGTTGCAGTAGACATAACTTTGAGCCTACAAAGAGCAGTGCATTGAGGGAATAAGGCTCGCACCTCAACTAAGTCGTTTCTTGACCATGATATAGGCACTAGACCTAGCACCAGATGATCCTCGAAACCTAAGACATGCCTTTAACAATTATGCCACTAATCACATCAGGCACATTGTAGATTCCAGACAAACTAACCTCATCAAAACTTGAAGCCTGTCAACAAGAAGATTAAAGGATAGCGCATTCCACTACTATTAACAGATTGCTATTAATTCCACTACTATTAACAGATTGCTATTAAATTTTCCATTCCTATCAACAGATTGCTATTAAATTTCTCTTGGGCACAGTTATCCCACTATTAGTTTCAAGAGCTGGCAATAGATTTTTCACAAATTGATCACACAAAACCACAAAATGATAGATAGAGATTCATGCCTAACTGATTGACCAACGCTTTCTCTCATTTTACACATATGACAAAATAAAAAAGTAATGGATGAAGTTGACCATGTGGTGAAGGTATATTACTTACCACTTCTGAATGGAGTCAAGATAGATTCTCTTGTAGTGATTGTAAACTGCAACAGAAAGCACCTGCATAGAAGGTAAGCAATCAGAAAAAAAAAATGATAGTAAAAGGGTATGTAGAAGATGTGGAAATAAATTTAAGAATATATATAATACAGCGGCAATGTACTTATGACTGCACTGCAGTTTTACATGTGTAAACTCTAGAATCCTATATATTATGAACAATAAGCATAAATACAGAGAGATAGAATTTTTTAAAAGAAAATGTCAATACAAGCATGGATATAGCAATGGGTCGCACTTTGCACATTGCATACACATATCAGAAAACATACATATCAAATACAGAGGATTTATTCCCGCACATCAAAATAATAGTCACAAAAAGAAATGAAGACATGTATTCTTTTCATTCACACTAAAGCATTTCAGCAACAGAAGTTTCCAATAAACTATCAAAGCAATTCTACATTACTATGCTAAAAATCCAGTATGACCAAAAATTTGAAATCCACACAACTAAAAATACATTAGTAGAAATACCTCAAAAAAGGAAAAGTAATGAAGTAAAGGAACTTGAAGAATTACCCTAAGAAAGCTTAAAGAACTATAATAATATCCTAAGAAGCTTATATCCTTTTCTAGTTCACTTTAAAACTCCAACAACTTTCACGTAAACAACATAACTAAACAAAAAATTTTGTAATTAAAATCAATCACATATATGTATACCAATTCTATGCGAACGATATAAGCTTTTAAGATACAAGCTAATGCATTTTTCACTTTCAAAACTCCAAGAAACCAATGCAGCACAATCACCTTTTTAGCTCTTTCTTGTCCAATCACAAATTTATCCAGTCCCTTACAGATCTCCTTTGGTGTTGGAAAATTGTTACCCCAATTAGATCTACCCCAGCACGCATCCTTTGAATACGACCCAGGCCCACCTCTACCTCCACCTCCACGGACTACATTCACGCCCGATTCGCTCAGACGAATAGATGCAATCTCACTCCCCGGAGGCTGCCACACCTCTGGTGGCTCCCCATAATTGGACCCATTATTACTACTATTATTCAATTTCTCACTCCAAATTCCACCAAAATCCTTACTTGAATACCTTCTGTTTCTCCTATTATCCAATAATTGGGTACCCTTCTCCACTAATTCACCGCGCAGCGAGACGGGCTTGAAAGAAATGAAGTGATACGGTGTGTTGGAGAACTGATCGTCCCATTTTGCACGGCACGTAAAGTTAGAGCTACAAACATACTGCTACAACTACCCGCGTGCAAGTAATTGAATAAGAAATATCTGAATTGAGAGGCTGTGAAAGAAGCCGTTTCCTTGGAAGGTTTAGATCTAAGAACCGCAGCCATGGAGTCGAAATTTTTCGCGAGAAAGTGACAGAAAATTTAAGGGCTCATAAATGGGCCAAAATGGAGGGTTTTGAGACAGCTGAAGATGAATTAAAGAGGGAATGTTTTGGAGTTAATATATATATAGATTTAATATATATATATATATATATATAATATGATCATGCAAAGGGTGGAGAAATTTGTAAAAAGGACATGAACTCGAAAGATTCGAATTTTAACCAGAGAGCATTTTTAATCTTTTACATTTCTATACGACATAGAAAATATCTTGACCGATATGGCGTGCGGCATCGACAAATTCTAGTGTTCTGACTTTGATTTAAACGAAGACGTTCTGTGATCCGCCAAGTGGCCGCTCAGTCTCAGTCTCAGTCTCATATCATAAACAATATAACACAACTCTTACCTTTTTTTAGCAACTGTAAAATTACAATTGATTTTGATTTTTTTTTAAATATTAGTCTAATTTTAACAAAACAAAGTAATTAATAAAGGATTTTTAGTACAGCATGCCTATTAACTATAATTGATTTTGACTTTTTTTTTTGAAATATTTATCTTACCTTTAATTTTGAGCAAAGTAAAGTAGTTATTGAATGACTTTTTATTTTATATTGTTGTGTGATCACTGACAAATAATAGAATTAAAATTACTGATATAGATTTTTCTTTTCTTAGAACTCAAATTAAAATAAACGTTGTTTAGGGTTATTTTAGATAATTGAAATTTTTTGAAATTTATCTTTTTAGCAACAGTAAAATTACAATTAATTTTGACTATTTTAAAATATTAGTCTATTTTTAACAAAACAAAGTGATTAAATATTAATGAAGGATTTTTTTAGTCTCTAGATTGAAGAGGGAGCCTATTGACTATAATTGATTTTGACTTTTTTTTGAAATATTTGTTTTATATCTGACTTTTAACAAGATAAAGTAGTTATTAAATGACTTTTTATTTTGTATTGTTGAGTGAGATTACTGACAATTAATAAAATTAAAATTACTCGTATCTATCTTTCTTTTCTTAGAACTCAAATTAAAATAGATGTTGTTTAGGGTTATTTCAGATAATTAATTTTTTTGAAAGACAATATTTAATGTTTTGTCTATGCATGAATAATAACTAATTATATCTTTGCTCTTCTTTTTATACAGAAAATTGAAGAATGTGGATGAAACCAAATAAAATTCTATTCTTTCACTGTCCATTTGAACATTTTCGTTTATAGATTTCCAAACAAATATATAGAAAATTACGTTGGAAAATATAATCTTATCAGAAGATTTATTAACTTATTAGAAAATTACATCTTGCTATCAGCTAATTAAGCAAAACAAATCATATTAGAATATTTATTTCTTACCCGATCCCATCTTTTTATTTATATACCATAGCTTCATGTGATATGCCATGAGCCTTGTGCACACATTAATCATGTGCTTTTTAAAATATTGAAAACGGAGGGAAAATTCCTTATTAATGCTTCCAAAATCATTAACTTGATTTTGAATTTTTGAAAATACCAGTCTTGCTCCTGTTTTTCACAAACAAAGTGATTAATGAAGAGTTTTTTAGTCTTTGGATTGCAGCAATGATTAATGAAGAGTTTTTTAGTATTTGGATTGCAGAGTGGGCTCATTAACTTTAATTGATTTTTATTTTTTTTTTCAAATATCGGCCTTGTTTTTTCAAATTAAAAACAACGTTGTTTAGGGTTATTTTAGAAAATTAAATTTTTTGAATGACAATATTTAATGCTTTATCTCACTCATGGGTCCTTTGCATGAACAATAACTGTTTATATCTTTGCTCTTCTTACTTTATAGAAAATTGAAGAATGAGGATGAAACCAAATAAAATTATAATCTTCCACTGTCCATTTGAACATTTTAATTTATAGATTTCCAAAAAAAAAAATCTATGGAAAATTATATTGGAAAATGTAATCTTATTAGAAGATTTATTAACTTATTAGAAAATTTATTAACTTACTAGAAAATTATATCTCACTATCCGTTAATCATAAACAATATAATATAGCTCTTATTACCTAGGAACAGGAAAATTATAATTAATTTTGACTTTTTCAAAATACTAGTCTTGCCCCTTTTTTTTTTTTTTTTTTTTGACAAAGCAAAGGGATTAATGAAGGGTTTTTTGGTCTTTCGATTGCAGAGAGGGCCCATTAAGTATAATTGATTGACTTTGTTTTTTGAAATATCGGTCTTGCCCCTAATTTTTGGCAAGACAAAATAGTTATTGAAAGGCTTCTTAGTCTTTGTATTGTTGAGTGAGGTAGTTGACAATTGATATAATTAAAATTACTAATATAGATCTTTCTTTCCACATAATTCATTAAAAACGATGTTG
The DNA here is from genome assembly GCA_947685225.1 of Garcia nutans. Taxonomy (NCBI): domain Eukaryota; kingdom Viridiplantae; phylum Streptophyta; class Magnoliopsida; order Malpighiales; family Euphorbiaceae; genus Garcia; species Garcia nutans. Next base: position 29,192,190 of record CANTUV010000011.1, on the reverse strand, counting down.
TTTAGGGTTATTTTAGATAATTAAACTATTAGTAAGATAACATTTGCTTTGTCTTACTCGTGGCATGAACAATAATCAATTGTATCTTCGCTCTTCTTTTGATGTAGAAAATTGAAGAATGAAGATGAAGCCAAATAAAATTCTATTTTTCCACTGTCCATTTGAACATTTTAATTTATAGATTTCCAAAAAAAAAAAATCTGTAGAAAATTACATTGAAAAATGTAATCTTATTAGAAAATTTATTTCTAACCCGATACCGTCTTTTTATTTATATATCATACTATATATTATAATAATTTATAAATTAAAAAGAATAATGTTTTATACAAACAAAGTCACTGAACTTTCTAGATCATGAAATTAATTAATGAAGTTTGGTCTTTTCATACCGAAATTACAAAATTCACATAAATGTGTAATAGTATTATGTTCTAAAAGATAATAAATTGTCTAAAATTTTGTTTCTTAATTTTATTTTACGAAATATTTACCCACCAACAAATCTATGTAAAAAATCTTCAACTTTATATTTTTTTAATTTAAAATTAAAATGTGTGATAAATATTAAAAAACACCATATATTTTTTTTTATTAAAAAAATATGCTTAATCACAAAATTATGAATCCAATGATTTTTAATCTTTAATATTATAATCACAAAATTGTGGACCAAATGACTTTTAATCTTTAATATTAATTATTATATTTAATTACTTTTTTTAGGTATTGAAATAAAATTTAAAAAAATAAATATTGATTTATTGTTTACATCGCACATATTATTACGATTATGCTATATTTTAATATATAACTAATTGTAATTGCATATTAAGATAAGTACTGTGATGTGAATTACATATTAATTATGAGTATATCCAATTAATGTTTACTTTTCAATCAGGATAACGATGGAAATATTTTAATAAATGGTTAACTCGGATTTTAATTTTAATAAGCATCATATTGGAATTTCCAACTTTATAATAGTTTTTTAATTCATTTTGTGATTAAAAAATTAAATATTATAATAGCATTTTGCGAACTCTTAATTTTGCACATATATTAAAGTACATGTGATTTCAGTTTTTAAGAGTTCGAAAGAGCCCAAAGCAGCCACCGAAAAATCCTTAATTTTTTGCCTCTAAATAAAAGCTCACATGATAGCGGATCCAATGCAACTAGAATTGCATGAATAAAAGGTCAAACGATCCTGAAACGATAAAAAAAGGTCGAGACAGCACCCACACAGCCCATCACTATCGCTAGCGTCCATGCGAATTATTATGTCTACACGGACTTTCACACCACATGGATGCCAACAGCTTACATAGTTGGACAGATGCTTCCACAGTTCAGTCTTTCCTACAATCCAAATTTTGCCCTACTCTTCACTGTAAATAGTGGTTCCTTTTTAAAAATGAGTCCAAAAATTATTAGCTAAATTACTCTTAAAATTGATCTAAAATTAGAAAATTCTTTAGTTTTCTCTCAAAAATTAATTTTTTCCAATTAAATTTTTTTAAAAAATTTTTTTCTTAAAAATAAGTTAAGAAATTCCATCAAGCTCAAGGCTAAATTAAGAGTGAAAAAGCACTTCAAGCTTTAAATCAATCAAAAAGAAATTTTCAAAGAGGTAAATTTTTTAACTTAATATCTTTGTTAATTCAGTAACATACGAAATCTTAATCAAACCTCCACCCTTTATAATTAAAGGTACAAATTATTTATAACTCAGATTCTCATTCAAAAGAGATAAGTAGACATAGTTAGAGTATTATTTCAAGTAGTGAGCCCTTTTAAAAGCTACAAAATTGGTTTTTATGATTTATTTAAATTAAATTTATTTTCTTTATTTTTAATTTTATTTTTATTTAATGAATGATTGCCATTTTAATTAATTATTATTTATTTAAATTAATTATTTTTTGAGGATTTGTGCTTAACAATACCCATAAGGATGAGCTAATATTTTTCTGTGTATGTTTATTTGGAGTTGTAACAAATAAGTTAGTTGAAAATTTGTACACTATGGATGTCATACCTTAATTGCTCATGCATTAATATTATTGTTCATTCATAATATTTTGTCATTACACGAAAAAAAAAATTTGTCAAAAAAGTTAAAATTTAATTATGTAAAAATATTTTTTTAATTAAATTTACTTGAAAATCTAGCCCGGAGCCTATTATGATTGGTTTTAGATTAGTGTCTTTTGGGTTAAAATTTAATATTTTTCATGGGGTCAAATCAATTAAATTTTTCAAAAAATAAATAGTTTAAGTTGGTGACTCTCCAATCAGCTTTCAAAATAAAAGCCATTCATTTTTCAAAATAAAAAGAAAAGTATTATTTTCAAAATAAAAGAATAAAATCTTTTCAAAACAAAAAGATCTTTTTAACATGTGCTTACCAAACCAAGTAGAGACTATATGTGGTGGTGTCAAATAAGACTAAGCCCAAACGAGTATTTTGACTTCACATTCCGAGTGGACCAGATTAGTATTCAGGCGAGGTCTCATTTTATTGCACTATGCTTAATATTATTAAAACCAACACTTGTAAGTATACAAGGTAATTATAATAATGGTAGAACCTAAGGCCATCTCACAAGAAAGTCGTTTGTTGGTACTAATTCGATTTACAATTAAAATTAAATAAAATAAATTTAACAATGAATTGGTGATGTTGAATGTAGTTGAAATAATTATAAATGATAAATAAGATCAAATAATGGTTGGTACAAGGATTAAACTTAAGCTTTCAAAGGAATATCTAGGATTTACAAATTGATCTAATTGAAGTTTGATTATCAAATATCCATTAACATAACCTTATAACTTAATTTGTTTCTTAATATTAATTAACAATTGTTAATTCATTAGTTCTCACATTCATGAATTAACAAAAAAAACTAATTATTTAGCTTGTTGCAAATTAAATGAATCCTAGAACTTATGTTTCTAATTCATTCTTAGGGTTGATGGATGCATAGTTCCAATATCGAGTTGTTCCTCTTGGTTTTTACTCAATATCTAGAGGTCAATAGGTGGTCAATATATAAACCTAACATTTAATTCAATGCAATCAACCAATAACAAGGTATATTAATAAAAATATTGAATCAAGTCATTCAATCAAATTTATTGTAATTCCTAGGTATAAATAATTTAGTTCCTTATCATAACAATAAAGAAAGTTGCTTCAATAGAATCTAAATTACAAAATTTCATTGAAATATTTATGTATTTAACAATTAAATTTTGAAAATTGAACTAATTGAAGGAATAGATGAAATCTGATTTTAAGTTGACTAGAGTTGATGTGCTCTTAGTCTTCCTCCTTCTCTTGCTAAGGTTTGATGAAGAAACCACAATCTCCTTGAAAAACCTTTGCGAAATAACCTTGTGCAGAAGAACTATCAAAAACCTCTCAAAACTCCCCTTCTTTCTCTCCAATTCCAGCCAAAAGTACTCTCCAGCCCCCCTTTACATTTTTTTTCTCTCCAAAAAAAATTAATAATCCCCTACATAATCATTCTTTGCCCATACTTCAGAATCCCATTTCCAATTTTTTTATAATTTTAACATGCTTTTCAACGTTGCACCATATGTTCCACTTCCATTTGTTTCCTCTTTTTCAATATTTAAAACTTTCTTTTTAAAAACCAGCTCACATTCCATCTATCTCTATCCCACATCACATTTTAAAAGAAGATAGGAATCTTTCATAGACACGGCCAAGTCAGCTAGTCTTTGGTTGTGTCTCTTCAATTTTCCCTTAGACACGACCAAGGTGATTGCTTGTGTCCAACACTGCTTATCATTTGTGCTTGTTGTGTGGAGTGACACGGCTGTGTCTTCTGGCCGTGTCTTCTTCTATCTATTCTTGTTCTTCTTCTCTTGAGGTGGAACATGACCAAGTCCTTGGGTGTATGGTGTGACACGGCTAGAGACACAGTTGTGTCTTATGACTGTGTCTTCTTCTGCCTGTTCTTAGTTCTTTTTCTCTTTCTTATCAAAGACACGACCAAGCTTCATATTTATCCTGGCCATGTCATGTGACACAGTCAGTGATATGGGCAGGTCAGGTGGGTGTGTCATGTATTGTTAAATTTTTCACTTTCTTTGGTGAGGGACACAATTTGTAACACAGCCAAGTCAGTGAGCATGTCACGTTCTGCCTTAAAATTTTTAACTCCTTGATGAGGGAGACGACCAAGTCATGGAAGATAACTTGGTCGTGTTCAATGCTCTTCTCTTCTAACTTGGCTTTAACAAATGAATCCTAGCTCCAATTTGCATATGTTCATGCTTCAATCTAAATTATAAAACTTCAAGCAAACTTAAATGCACATTTTTAGAAAAACTAATTAAAAAGCCAATGAAATTACCCTAAAAACACACATATAATTGATTATAATAATTATCTCACTCTTAATTCTTTGCTTGTCCCAAATCAAAGTTAAAAACAAAACCAACAAAATAAGAAAAATTTAATTAAGTTCAAGAGTCATAAGAATATATCAAGACTCCCTTCTCCTTATATCTATAATCATTATCAAATTAAATAAAATTAATACTTAAGTAATTCAATGGCCTTCTATGCATACCAAAGGTTGTCACTTCCTCACTAAATCTTTTAAGTGTTTAATAAAGGTGATGTTTACACTCCTAACATTCAATGAAAGAATATAACTATAGGCTTGCTTATCAATCAATTCTCCACTACTTAATTTCAATCAGTCATCGGCTATCAATCATAACATCTTTGTATTTAGTTGTAATGAGGCTTTAAGGTAAAGGCATGATATTTGGATATGTGAGCTATTCATTAAGTTCAAAAGTTTTTTAGGCATGAAACAACTACATATGTATGTGCCCCCAACAATCTCCAAAAGCAATTTTGACTCACTTAGCTCCTTGGTTGCTACAATACCCATCACACAAGAATTTAAACCTTGTCACATTTGCAAAAGTCACAATCAAGCTCCTTCCAACCCTAGCTATAAGAGTAACGATGATATCACTACAAGAAATAGGGTCTATGCCAACACTTTTTTACTAACACTTTATAAAAGTGTTGGAAGGATTATTTAAGTGTCAATAATTCCTTATGCTAATATAAAACATTGGCAAAATTACCGACGTTCATCTAATAGCATCAACAAAATAATGAAATAATATAGTTTTTGATGTTATTTATTAAGCATTGATGTTTTTTAAATAAATTACCAACGCTTTTTAATTATGTTGACATTTATTATAATTTAGCCACGCTTTTTTAAATATGTAGGTATACTTTATGTCAATCTTGACATAATTTTACCAACGCTTTTACAAAGCATTAGGAGAATTATGTAAGTGTCGACAATTTTTTAACGCTAACATAAATCGTTAAGAAGACTACTTACATTTTTATAATAGCATCAATAAAATAATAAAAAAGATATAATTTATAACTTTATTAAGCATTGTTATTTTTTAAAATAAATTATTTTTGAAAGCAAGTAAAATATAATATACAACTAAAAAATATATATAAATAAACCAAATTATAATAGATTTATAAAATATAAATAAACTAAAATATAAAACTTAAATTAAAATAAATAATAGATCTATAAAATATAAAATTAAAATATAAATATAACAAATCATAAATATAAATATATAAAATATAACAAATTACAATATATCTAAAAATTATAAATAAACCAAATTATAATTGATCTATAAAATATAAAAATAAAATATAAATATATAAATAAATCAAATCATATATAATATACAAATTACGTATTGATTAAGTTTTTCATGACCAATATCTGCTCTCGACTTTCTTTTTTATTAGAATTTAGAAACTGAAACTAGTATCTTTTTTCCTTTTACATTCTCCTGTCCCCTAAACCAAAATCCTAGCATATTGTTTCTTCATTGTCTGTCAAGCCAACTAACCTTGCCTTCTCGTTGGAGAAACTTGTTGAAGGTCGTCATCCTCATAGATAGCAAGTTAGTCAATTATATTTTCATAATTCTTTGATTTGTGTTCAGGTTTTATGAATCTAATTTGTTCTCTTTATGTAATCATGCCGTTTTATATAATTTTAGTATCTTTTAATTTTTGATACAAGAATCTGTAATTGACTTTTTTAGGGTGAAATTGAGGGTATGAAATATTTGTTTTAATTGAATTAATATGGTTTGTTTTAGTTAAATTACTATTAGGATTTTTGGCATTATTTTTTGATGTTTGAGTTAATTCCCAATTGAATTTTGCTGCAATTGTTGCTCTATCGCAGGTATGTATACATTTTGATTTTGCTCTTTGGGGTTTCTTTTCAATTACCCTTTGCTTAGAAATTTTGGGAGAACAGTAGAAATTTATAATATTGATTGAACTGCTGGAGATTTGTGCTTTGATTTGGATAGATGTGATTTTAATAAAAACCCATTTTTTTTAAGTATCATATACTGTAGTATTTGTAGTTCCCATTTTAAATTCGATTCAGAGTTAATAATTGGAAGAATCAAGAATCAAACTTTTTTAGATGGGCACTTGTTTGTTGTTGCTTACCCTCAAATATGTAGAATTAGAAAAGGTGCATCGTATTTACTAACTTCCATTGTTCAAAAATGTCCAGAACATTTGTTTTCTGTTTATGTTTTTTCTTTTTCATGCTGTCATAACATGAATCCAATAGTTAAATCTGAATTTTTAAAATAATATCACCAATCAACCTCATCCACTCTCGAGTCTTGCTATCATCTTGGTTGAGTTTTTATAAGTTGCAAAGATCAGTAGAATACTCTTGAGCTTCTCGTTTCGCAGTTTCTCTCAATTCTGTTGCAACAGTTTCAGCCTTCATTAACTTTTCTTTTAACTGTTTCCTCTTATGCTCATGTTCTTGTAATGCTTCATCTTTAGACTGCACCAAAAGTTCCATTTCCTTCAACTTTTCATTAGTTTCAGAAATATCTTCTTCTTTCTTTTTCTGAAGAAGTCTCAATTTATTCACAAGAGCTCCTATGTGCTGCCTAAGCTTCCTCCTTTTCATAAACCAGCTTTGCTCTTGTGAAGCAAAAATACTAATAACTTTCTCATTTGCCTTTGCATCCCACGCCTAATTTGCTTCAGATCTTTGATCTCTTTCTCTGCAGCCTCAAGTTTACTGAGAAGATCACAATATTCACTATAATATTGAGGTAAGACATATATACCTAGTTGGTGTGGCACAAATAATTGAGGCTAAAAGTATCACAATAATTGAGAAACAATAATGCAGAGAAGAAAAAAAAAGATTGACAGAGAAATTAACTTACTGAAAAAAGTTAAAAACCAAAAAAGCTTCTTCAAAATTCAAAACCAGAGGCCACAATTACACAAAAACTTAAGTTGAAACAATTGGTATAGCCATTAGCCATCCTTAAAGACAGCAGTACTTCTTCTTCACCGAACTAGAGAGAAAAGTCCTATACTGCATTTATGATTTAGAAGATATAAATGAAAAATTGACCAGAGAAAATGCCAAAAGCATGTGAATTTTCTACACGTGTAAAAGGACTGCAAGTTTAGTTAAAAACAAGAAGATAGATATGATATATACTTTAATAGAATAGAAGAAAACAATCAAAAGTATTGCCTGGTTTTCAGTGAGAGACTGGGCCAAGCAATGTTTTATTAGAACTATTTTCCACTAATTTCTCCTCCCCACCGCTACTTTCTTGTTCAGCTCTGGCCAAGACTGTTATGTGAAACAAAAACATTGGATTCCTGCTAAGTTGCCACCATTACAAAAACACTGAATCTGCTAATTTGTTCACATATATAGTATTAGTTTCATAATTATTTGAATAATAAATATAATTATTTGAATAATGAATGAGTTCATTAGGAAGTTAATTGCATTTCAAAAACTTGTATTACAAAGTCTTTCCAATTTTAACTTTCAAAATAGTAATATTAAAAAATATAAAGAAATGAATTCTGTATTTGATAAACAAAAAAAAAAATTTAGTATTTAGACATAGACCCGTGAACTTTGATATATGTATTATTAGAATTTCAACTGAATCTTGAAATATAATAAAATAAGATTTATAAGAGAACTTGATGTTGAGTCATGGACCAATCTAACACAATTAACTTAGTTGACATTCATTTTTTTATTAGCTTCTGTAGTTGGCATTCATTTAATACAAACAAAAGTATATATATAGTTTATTGTTTAGAAAAAAGAAAATGAGAAATGTATATATATATATATATATAGTGAACTAACAATGTAAATATATAATTAAAATATTGAAGTTGAAATTATTCCTTATTAATTTCAAACAACTGACTAGTGAAATATTAATATTTAATTATTAATTGCAAGTGGCTAATTAACAATTAGTCACAACAGTAAAACCAAATATACATTTAAACAGTTACAATATATGGATGTATATGGTAACTAAATTTGGCGTGTAGTAGTTGTGCTTATATATAATATATATGATGTCGGAGAGGGTATAGCTTTAGGTATATAATTGATGTTAAAGAACAGAACTATAAAATATAGGCACACATCTACCAAAGAATAGCAGTAGATGGGACCAAATGTGTGCCCTTTGTTTTCCTTATTTCCACTAGAATTGTGGGAGCCTATACTATATTATATATTAACCAACATTAAAATTTTGGTAGCATGCAATGGCCCACCAAACAACCATTTTCTCTTTTGTCACTAAGCAAATACATTCTCTCAACGGAATGAAAATATGGAAATGACAATTATTTTAAACTAGTATTTTAAGCTAGTAGCAGGTTCAAAGTTTTAGCCTTGTATTTTTTGTCTTAACAATTATTTCAACTTTATAATGGAAATGATATGCAACTATTAATGTTTTCTTATCAGTGGTTTATTTAAACTAGTAGAAGTCATTGTAGTTTTTCATTGTCTTATATTGAAAATTATGCCTTATATTAGATCATATCAGCAATTAATTTATTTAAATTCTAAGTTATTCAATATTTGTATAGTGTATGTAGACATAATGGATAAGAGTTGGATTGAAAAACAAAGAAATATACAACCTTATTTGGAAGAATATCAAACTTCATTAAATTTACCACTAGAAGAGAAAAAGATAAGGAAAAAAATTATTGTCCTTGTGTTAAATGTGTCAAAATAGGTGAATGAAGTGTAAGACCACAAATTGATAAATCTATGGCTCAAGATGTAGTGGAAAAGGTAAAACCTAGGTACATATCATGAGCTGCACTTCAATCAATGAAAAACACAGTGCATAGATCTATCAATACTAGGCTTTCATCATCTAAGCAGCAAACAATTATTGCTCGTTTACCAGACTTAAGGATGACTAATTCTGACATTCAAACCACTGCAAATAAGCCAGTAGTTCAGTCTAATATCCACATTACAAAGAAGTCATGTAACACCCCTATATACTGTATACGTACCAAGCATGCTTAAACGATCGTATAATACGTATACTGAATATAGAAAATGCCACCATTTAAAAATACACAACATAAACATAACTTTGAAAATAAGTAAAACAAATCTCAAATATTTAAAAGAAAATCCAAAAGACACCATATATAAAATGTTTAAAAGTTCACAGCGGAAGTTATTACAAATATTTGCAAATACAATAAGTTATAAACCAAAGTTTACAAAACATAGAATATATACATGATTGGCAGCACTTCTCTGATCTTTAACTTCCAATAATAGATCCTTCAATGTCTAGTCTCAAATGGTCTCGAAGAGCCTTCAGGTTCAACTCTATCACCTGCGCGTTTAAACACTAACGCGCTAAGCCAACGGCTTAGTAAAACAAACTACACTATCATTATGCTTAGATGGAATGTCCATATCATACAATCAAGCTTTATACACAATTTAAAGAAATATCACATCTCAATTTCTGCTCATATCTCATATAGTTGCTTATGTGTTATTATCGTTTCATATCATTGCATCTTAGTATTACTCATCCAATTCATCAATCAAAAATCACATTAACACACACACAAGCATGGGCCCAAAAGTAAACTAATATGTTATTCAAAATTCAGAGTCACTGTTTTGATCCAATATCACAATCATCAATATATTTATCATTTCATATATATTTCAACTGGAATTGGTTTACGGGCCATCCCATTTCACCCATCCAGTGATTCATAAACATGTTTTTCAATTGGAATCGGCTTACGGGCCACCCCATTTCACCTATCCAATGATTCATAGGCATGCCATCAAATACAGAACTCTGAAAATGAATAACATATTAGACACACAATTCATTTATCAATTCATTATCAATTCTCATCATCATCTAGGCAAACATGCCTTATTTTATTCAATTGAATCATCATAGCCAATCACAATGGCTTCATATCACATTCCATATCATTTCATGTTCCATGATTCATCATTGATATATATATATATATATACAACAATTTATATCTTTTATAGATTTAAAATTATCCATATACATTTGTTTGGATCACTCTTTATTTTAGAAGTGTTATAATGTTCATCTTTAGGTTTAAATACAAAAGAACCATTGAAGAATCAAAACAATGCAAGACATTCAAAGAAAAATCAAAATGGCTAACACACTTGAGGGACACGGCCAAGCTTGAGGCCGTGTCTCTCAACCAACAATTTAGGCAGTGGCAAACACGGGCAAGGGACACGGCCGTGTCTCTTAATTAAATTCAGACAGTAGCAGACATTGTCAAGGGACACGGCCAAGCTTGTGGCCGTGTCTCTCCAAAACTTATGCAACACGGCCAAACTCCCTTGAACTTGGTCGTGTCTCTCTAAAATTATTCAACTTGGCCGTGTCTCTTTCTTATTTTGGCCGTGTCTCTCATGCAAAAACCCTAAACCTAGCCAAATTTCTTTGATTAACTTCAAACACATTCTACAAAACATAACCTCATTCAATTGAACACAATCAACATCCTCAACATTTATTTTACATGCTCATCACAATATTTACATTATCAAAACACATTAACAACACTTTTGATACCTCAACACATTTACAAACAAAAGAATGTTAAGCTTAAACATTATATGCATATTTGAAATCAAATAGTTTGTACTTACCTTAAGCACAAATTACACATTCTAAACACTTTCTTTTCTTCAAGAATCCTTCATTCCTCAACTTAAAGCAAATCACCTTTTCCCAAAACCTAATCCAAAATAATACAATACAATTTATCACCTACCAAATCAAAACCCTAAAACCAACATTACTCTTATTCTTTCCATAACAACATCCACTTAACTTATCATCCTCAAACCAAAACCAACACCAAAATCAATTAAATCAAACATATAACAATCAACACTACCCCACTTTAAAATCCACAATCAACTCACAAACAACTTAAATAACTTAAAAGAATCAAAAGAGACTTACCAAATATAGTGAATCTTCTTGGATTTCCACTTAACCACTTAAAACTTCTTCAATTTGAGCTCAAAATATCATCAAACCTTTGCTTTCTCTCTTGTTCTTTAGGTTTGCCGGCCACACGTGAAAAGAAGAAAGGAATTTGATCAAAATAAAAGTCAAACTCTCTATTAATCTCCACCACACAATTTCAAAAGAAGAATTACCAAAATGCCCTCTTTAACATAGTTAAACTTCTTTTCATTTTGCATGCCCTTTATAGTAATTTCAATAACAACAAAAAATATCTTCTTCCACTTAACCATCACCTTGACTCTTCATTTGATCAACATATATGCTATATATATTGTTATATACACTACATATACATCTTCTCTATAAATCACTTTTCTTTCAAATAACACATAAACATTCTCTTTCAATTTTTTTTTAACATATACACTTAATCCAAATAATACAACAATTATTTCAAAACTTCTAGGGCATACTTCGGGATATTACAATTCTCCCCCTCTAAAAAGAAATTTCGTCCTCGAAATTACCTGATATCAAGTCTGAAATAGTTGAGGATATTGATCTCGCATAGCTTGCTCGCTTTCCCAAGTGGCCTCTTCTTTCCCATGATTCTTCCAAAGAACCTTCACTAAAGGCACTTTCTTATTCCTTAATTCTTTCACTTCACGTGCTAAAATAGCGACAGGTTCCTCTTCAAATGTCAGACTCGGACTCACTTCAATAGATTCAACTGATAACACATGAGAAGGGTCTGATCTGTACTTCCTCAACATAGAAACATGGAAGACATTATGAATTCTATCCAATTCCGGTGGCAAAGCAAGCCGATAAGCAACTGGCCAACTCTTTCCAACACTTCATAGGGTCCAATGAAACGAGGACTCAGCTTCCCTTTTCGACCAAATCTCAGAATCTTCTTCCAAGGAGACACTTTCAAAAATACTTTATCTCCCACATTATACTCAATGTCTCTCCTTTTCAAATCCGAATAAGACTTCTGCCGATCTGAAGCTGCTTTTAATCTATCTCGAATCATTTTCACTTTCTCTTCAGTTTCTTTAACCAAATCAGGACCAATTATCATACCTTCACCAGTTTCATTCCAACACAAAGGTGTCCTACACCTCCTCCCATACAATGCCTCAAATGGTGCCATCCCAATGCTTGATTGGTGACTATTGTTATAAGCAAATTCCACAAGTGGCAAGAGTCTGTCCCAACTTCCAGAGAAATCAATGACACAGCTTCTCAACATATCCTCAATAATCCGTCTCTCTGACTGTCCATCTGTTTGCGGATGGAAAGCAGTACTAAAGTGCAATCGAGAACCCAAAGCCCCATGAAAACTCTTCCAAAATCTCGAAGTGAACCTAGGATCTCGATCAGACACTAGAGAAATTGGGACTCCATGCAATTTCACAATTTCATGGATATACAGCTCAGCCAATCTCTCGAGAGAATAATCCATCCGAACCGGAAGAAAATGAGCTGTTTTAGTCAATCTATCAACAATCACCCAAATGGCATCATGCTTCCTCTGAGTCAAGGGAAATCCTGATACAAAATCCATAGTCACTCTATCCCATTTCCATTCCGGCACTGATAATGGTTGAAGCAATCCCGTTGGAACCTGATGTTCAGCTTTAACCCGCTGACATGTGAGACATTTAGATACAAACTCTGCAATGTCTCTCTTCATACCAGACCACCAGTAATTCTGTCTCAAATTTTGATACATCTTCGTACTACCTGGATGCATAGCAAAAGCTGATTGATGTGCTTCTTCTAAAATAATCCTTCTCAAGCTAACATCATCAGGAACACACAATCTGTCTTTAAACCACAGACTACCATCATTTTTCACAATAAAATCTTGGCTTTCTCTTTGTTGGCAATCTGAAACAATTTTCTGAATCTTCTCATCATCCAATTGGGCTTCTTTAATCTGATCCAACAATACTGGTCTCAAATGTAACTGTGCTAACAATGCACCATCATCACAAGATACAAAGCTAACATGCAACGCTCTCAACTCAACAAGCAACGAGAGCGAATAAACAGTTAAACCTGCCAAAGACTTTCGACTTAAAGCATCAGCAACAACATTTGCTTTACCTGGATGATAATCAATCAAGCAGTCGTAGTCTTTAATCAATTCCAGCCACCGTCTCTGCCGAAGATTAAACTCTCTTTGAACTCCCAAATATTTCAAGCTTTTATGATCAGTATAAATAAAACATTTCTCTCCATATAAATAATGTCGCCAAATCTTCAATGCAAACACAATGGCTGCTAACTCCAAGTCATGTGTCGGATAGTTAAGTTCATGCGGCTTCAACTGTCGAGAAGCATAAGCTATCACCTTACCTTCTTGCATCAGCACACAACCCAAACCACTATGTGAAGCATCACTATAAATCACATATGGTTTTTCTTCCACAGGTAAAGTAAGAACATGTGCTTGAGTTAACATTTCTTTCAACTGCTCAAAACTATCTTGACACTGATCCGTCCACACAAATCTCACTCCCTTTCGAAGTAATCTGGTAAGTGGAGTAGCTATCAAAGAAAAACCTTTTACAAAACGTCGATAATAGCCTGCCAAACCCAGAAAACTTCTGACCTCCGTCACAGACTTTAGTGGACTCCAATTCATAATGGCTTCAACTTTACTTGGATCAACTTTAATACCATCTGCTGAAACTATGTGACCAAGAAAAGCTACCTGATCAAGCCAGAATTCACACTTTGATAGTTTAGCATATAATTGCTTCTCTCTTAAAATCTGCAACACAATCCGCAGATGCTTGTCATGCTCTTCTTCATCACGCGAATACACCAAAATATCATCAATGAAGACTACCACAAACTGATCCAGATAGGGCCTAAACACCCTATTCATCAAATCCATAAAAGCGGCAGGTGCATTTGTCAAACCAAAAGGCATTACTAAAAACTCATAATGCCCATACCTTGTACGGAAAGCTGTCTTAGGCACATCCTCAGCTCTGACCCGCAACTGATGGTACCCCGATCTTAAATCAATCTTGGAAAACACAGCTGCTCCCTTCAATTGATCAAAGAGATTATCAATTCTAGGCAAATTATATTTAATCTTGATAGTTACCTTGTTCAATTGCCTATAATCGATGCACAATCTCATAGTACCATCTTTCTTCTTAACAAACAAAATAGGAGCTCCCCATTGCGAAACACTAGGGCGAATGAATCCCTTATCCAACAACTCCTGTAATTGCACCTTCAACTCTCTTAATTCAACAGGTGCCATTCTATAAGGAGTAATAGAGATAGGAGTGGTACCTGGCAATAAATCAATACCAAACTCCACCTCTCTCTCAGGAGGCAATCCTGGCAACTCCTCAGGAAAAACATCTGAAAACTCTGAAACTGTGGGAATGCTATCAAGTTGAGAACCTATCACTCTGGTATCCAAAACATGAGAGAGATAGGCATCACACCCTTTCCTAATCAACTTCCTAGCTGAAATAGCTGAAATCAACAAGGATGCAAGCTGCCTTAGTTCGCTAGATACCATCACAATTCTATCATCACTAGTTCTCAAAGTAACACACTTTTTCTTACAATCTACCACTTCTCCATGTCTAGACAACCAGTCCATACCCAATATCAAATCGTACTCTTTAAATGGCATCTCAATCAAATCACCCGAAAACTTCTCATCCTGAACCATAATTGCACAATCTCGATGCACCTTACTAACAATCACACTATGCCCTAAAGGATTTGTCACCAAGACATCAAATCCTAGGGACTCAGCATGCAATTCAGACACAGGCAACACAGATGCACTAAGATATGAATGAGTAGATCCCGGATCAATTAAAGCAAGAACAGAAATGCCAAATAAAGAAAAAGTACCAGCAATGACAGCTGAAGCATCTGGCTGCCTCTGCATTACATAAACTCTCTGGGAAGGTCCAGTCTCCTCTGGTCTACTAACTCTAGATGAAGATCCTCCCCTCTGGCTGAACCCAGATCTACCTCCTCTATCAAAACTTCTGCCTCCTCTACCTCCTCTGCTAAAACTCTGCCGTGAAGCTGCAGAATCCACTGACCTCCGTTCCTGCATCTCAGGACACTCTCTAATGAAATGGTCAGGCGATCCACAACGAAAGCATACCCCTGATCCACCAATCCTCCGACAAGCACCCATATGAATCTTACCACAAAGCTCACATACCGGTGGAGTGGATCTCTGAAAAACTGGAGTCGGTGTACTGGCCACAGAAACTGTAGGTCGCGGTCTCGGTCTCTGATACTGTGATGACCTACTAGCCGGCCTCTGACTCTTCCCAACTCTGGGAATAAAACTCCCTTTGCCCCTCTTAACCGATGAAGACCCTGCTTCAAACTGAGATCTCCTAACTCTAATCTCATCCTCTGACGCAGATGCTGCTATGCCCTGGGCTCTCTCTACACTCCTAGCTGCAGCAACAAGCTGGGAGAAATCCTGATATCTGGAACCAGCCACAAGGCACATAATAGAGGGCCTCAATCCCCCTTCAAACCTCCTGCATCTGTCAATCTCATCAGATATAATACCTCCAGCATAATGGCTTAACCTGATGAACTCAATTTCATAATATGTTACGGTTCGGTGATCCTGCTTTAAATTCAAAAACTCCATTTTCTTCATATCTTTATACTCCCTCGGAGTATACTTCAACTCAAACTCCCTGAGAAAATCAGCATAAGTCAAGGTAGGAGGATCATCCATGGCATGGGGTACAGTCTTCCACCAGTCATACGCATCCTTATGCAACAATGACCTAGCATAGTCAAAATTTTCCTTTGAAGTGGCTTGCAACTGAGTAAACACCCGCTGCACTCTATCAAGCCACTGCTCAGCCACAGCCGGATCAGTAGTACCAAGAAAATCTTCAGCCCCATACTTTCTTAATTTATCATAGTGTCTCACTGGCATATGAGGCTGGGGTGGTGGTGGTGGCTGCTGCACTGGAGTCTGTCTCATCACATCAATCATATGCCTGAACCAAGCTGGTGGAACCTCATCACCTGCTGGTCTCCCAGACACAGAAGCAGGTACCTCACTAGCTATATCAACTCTATCCTCTTCGGGAGCTATACTCTCAGCGCTTCCCTCAATCGACTGACGTGAATGAGGATCCATCAAAACCTATATCTGCAATCACAGCAGATTACACCTTATTAAAGATCAGAAACTGCCAATATCAACATGTATTTTATTCAAAATCTGAATTTTTAAAATCAAAACATTCTTTTTTCTTACAGTTAACCTAGGTTGAGAATCTCAAACCTAGGCTCCGATACCAAAATAATTGTAACACCCCTATATACTGTATACGTACCAAGCATGCTTAAACGATCGTATAATACGTATACTGAATATAGAAAATGCCACCATTTAAAAAAACACAACATAAACATAACTTTGAAAATAAGTAAAACAAATCTCAAATATTTAAAAGAAAATCCAAAAGACACCATATATAAAATGTTTAAAAGTTCACAGCGGAAGTTATTACAAATATTTGCAAATACAATAAGTTATAAACCAAAGTTTACAAAACATAGAATATATACATGATTGGCAGCACTTCTCTGATCTTTAACTTCCAATAATAGATCCTTCAATGTCTAGTCTCAAATGGTCTCGAAGAGCCTTCAGGTTCAACTCTATCACCTGCGCGTTTAAACACTAACGCGCTAAGCCAACGGCTTAGTAAAACAAACTACACTATCATTATGCTTAGATGGAATGTCCATATCATACAATCAATCTTTATACACAATTTAAAGAAATATCACATCTCAATTTCTGCTCATATCTCATATAGTTGCTTATGTGTTATTATCGTTTCATATCATTGCATCTTAGTATTACTCATCCAATTCATCAATCAAAAATCACA
This sequence comes from Garcia nutans, assembly GCA_947685225.1. Classification (NCBI taxonomy): domain Eukaryota; kingdom Viridiplantae; phylum Streptophyta; class Magnoliopsida; order Malpighiales; family Euphorbiaceae; genus Garcia; species Garcia nutans. The sequence goes on along the minus strand of CANTUV010000011.1, from coordinate 29,174,788 downwards.
TTAACACACACACAAGCATGGGCCCAAAAGTAAACTAATATGTTATTCAAAATTCAGAGTCACTGTTTTGATCCAATATCACAATCATCAATATATTTATCATTTCATATATATTTCAACTGGAATTGGTTTACGGGCCATCCCATTTCACCCATCCAGTGATTCATAAACATGTTTTTCAATTGGAATCGGCTTACGGGCCACCCCATTTCACCTATCCAATGATTCATAGGCATGCCATCAAATACAGAACTCTGAAAATGAATAACATATTAGACACACAATTCATTTATCAATTCATTATCAATTCTCATCATCATCTAGGCAAACATGCCTTATTTTATTCAATTGAATCATCATAGCCAATCACAATGGCTTCATATCACATTCCATATCATTTCATGTTCCATGATTCATCATTGATATATATATATATATATATACAACAATTTATATCTTTTATAGATTTAAAATTATCCATATACATTTGTTTGGATCACTCTTTATTTTAGAAGTGTTATAATGTTCATCTTTAGGTTTAAATACAAAAGAACCATTGAAGAATCAAAACAATGCAAGACATTCAAAGAAAAATCAAAATGGCTAACACACTTGAGGGACACGGCCAAGCTTGAGGCCGTGTCTCTCAACCAACAATTTAGGCAGTGGCAAACACGGGCAAGGGACACGGCCGTGTCTCTCAATTAAATTCAGACAGTAGCAGACATTGTCAAGGGACACGGCCAAGCTTGTGGCCGTGTCTCTCCAAAACTTATGCAACACGGCCAAACTCCCTTGAACTTGGCCGTGTCTCTCTAAAATTATTCAACTTGGCCGTGTCTCTTTCTTATTTTGGCCGTGTCTCTCATGCAAAAACCCTAAACCTAGCCAAATTTCTTTGATTAACTTCAAACACATTCTACAAAACATAACCTCATTCAATTGAACACAATCAACATCCTCAACATTTATTTTACATGCTCATCACAATATTTACATTATCAAAACACATTAACAACACTTTTGATACCTCAACACATTTACAAACAAAAGAATGTTAAGCTTAAACATTATATGCATATTTGAAATCAAATAGTTTGTACTTACCTTAAGCACAAATTACACATTCTAAACACTTTCTTTTCTTCAAGAATCCTTCATTCCTCAACTTAAAGCAAATCACTTTTTCCCAAAACCTAATTCAAAATAATACAATACAATTTATCACCTACCAAATCAAAACCCTAAAACCAACATTACTCTTATTCTTTCCATAACAACATCCACTTAACTTATCATCCTCAAACCAAAACCAACACCAAAATCAATTAAATCAAACATATAACAATCAACACTACCCCACTTTAAAATCCACAATCAACTCACAAACAACTTAAATAACTTAAAAGAATCAAAAGAGACTTACCAAATATAGTGAATCTTATTGGATTTCCACTTAACCACTTAAAACTTCTTCAATTTGAGCTCAAAATATCATCAAACCTTTGCTTTCTCTCTTGTTCTTTAGGTTGGCCGGCCACACGTGAAAAGAAGAAAGGAATTTGATCAAAATAAAAGTCAAACTCTCTATTAATCTCCACCACACAATTTCAAAAGAAGAATTACCAAAATGCCCTCTTTAACATAGTTAAACTTCTTTTCATTTTGCATGCCCTTTTATAGTAATTTCAATAACAACAAAAAATATCTTCTTCCACTTAACCATCACCTTGACTCTTCATTTGATCAACATATATGCTATATATATTGTTATATACACTACATATACATCTTCTCTATAAATCACTTTTCTTTCAAATAACACATAAACATTCTCTTTCAAAATATTTTTTTTTAACATATACACTTAATCCAAATAATACAACAATTATTTCAAAACTTCTAGGGCATACTTCGGGATATTACAAGTCACCAATTCATTCTACAAATTTGTCACAATCAAATCAATCCAATAGCCAAACTATAAGTGATAATACACCAATTCAACCTGAGATCCACCCTATAAGAGAGCAACCATTTTTTAATAATTCTGAAATTAATCATTAGAGTTGCCACCATCTGAACCTGACTATCATTCTTTAGAGCTGCCAACATCTCATTCAAACCTCCAGTCACCTATACAACCATCAATAGAGGAACATCAATCACTAAATTCCAATTAAGAAGAATTCTTTAATGACAAAGAACATGATGTCCCACTAGAAAATCCTGAAGAAGAAGCATTCTTTGATGATTTGGATGTTATAGGTAACTAATTCTATTGTTGACTTCTTGTTTTTATGTATATGTTGATTTTATAATTATATTGATGTTTGATGCTTTATAAAATTGATGCTTTTATTTTTTTAATCTTTTTTTTGTAGACAACCAAGGAAATGTATCAAAGAGAAGAGGTGCAACACGTGCTAAGATTTATGGAGTTTACCAAAAGATCATAGAATCATAATTCATTTCAATAAAATGGCTCAACCAATTAAGAGAGGAGGAGGAATATTGAGCGGATTTTTGGGTATGCTAGCTAGAAAATAGGAATTATGCACTATCAATTATTTTAATTGGAGGAAAGTACCTGAAACTCTTAAGTTAAGTATTTGGAAGACAACTTTGGTAAGTACATATGAGAATTATATCTTTCAACTGAACTAATATGTTTTCTAATAGATAAATAAATATACTTGATACAAGTATTGATTTAATGAAATTTGTTATCATGTCTATGTAGAGTAAATTTGTATTTTCAGATGATCCTAAAATCAAGAAATGGGTGTTAGATTCAGTTTGTAAAAAGTGGAAAGAGTACAAGCACAGTCTGAAATGCATATACTTTTTGCCTGGACGTACAATGGAAGAGATAATACAAAATACTCCTCCTGAAATTAGATCAAGTGCACAATGGAAAACACTTGTAGATTTTTGGTTCACTGATGAATGCAAGGTATAGACAAATTCTAAATTGTTTAGTTTCTAACCAAAATGTTATGATATGTAATATAATTGTTATATATGTAGAAATGTTCTGAATGAGGAAAAGTTGCAAGGTCTAATCAACGTACTCAACATACAACTGGTTCCAAAAGTTTTGCAAGAAGTAGAGATGAATATGTAAGTTATATATATATTTTATTTATATCTATTTCACGTGATTACTTGTTTTGCTTTAAACACACCTCATATAAGAATGATATTTAATGTTAGTAAGAGATGAATGGGAAAGAGCCCGGGCTAATTGAATTTTTCTCCATTACTCATAAGCGCAAAGATGAGAGTTTTATAAACGACGCATCACAACAACTTGTGGTTTGTAATTTATTATTGCAATTGAAATTCATGTTACTATTTTTATGTTTTACTATTATCCTTACAAATTTAATTTTATATTTTGGTATGATGTTTGCAGGATTCTACAATAGCTCGTGTTATTGAACGCTCAGGTACCTCAGAATCTTTAAATACTATAAAAATTGAGCAAGAAGTGTATGATGAGATATTAGGATTAGATAAGTATGGTCGAGTAAGGGGATATGGACTTAGAGCGACATCAAAACAACTTTCTAGGTCCCAATCTAATGTGGGACTAAGTGATGGATAGGAAGTTAAATTGTTGAACTCTAAAATTGATGACGTGCAAAAAGAACATGAACACTTCAAGAAAGATCATGAGGAGAGATATGAAGACCTAATGAAAGATAATGAGAAGTTGAGACAATATATTTCTAACCTTAAGAAGAAAATGAGTAATATGACTTCATTATTAGAAAGGTTGGTTTAAGCTCAAACAGTAGGGGAAGTGGCAAATTCTTCACAAGATACATAAATCTCTAACTCATCCACATTAAAGGTATGTGTTTGAAATATCTAAATAGTTAGAAGAGCATTGGGATGTTGGTATATTAGTCTAGACATCAAATTTTTTTATTTGTTTTGTTCTTATAATTTTATGGCAATTAGCATGAGAAAAACTTAATGTTGTTGATTTATTATTTTTGTAGTTGTAGTTTATAAATGTGCCAGTGTTGTGCATTGGTAAAAAAGTAAATGTTAGGTATTTTGTGCACATACCTAATTTGTTAAGAAATAGCGATGAAAATTTGATCAAAATGGTTACTAGTGCTAGAGATTTTAAAACTTGTTATCCATTTTGTTTTGTTATATAATTAATGAATAAATGGAGTAATATCACTAAATATTTTTTTAGGATGGCCTAAAATCAATAATGATATTGGGATAAAATATTTTTTGTAAATATTTTTTTAGGATGGCCTAAAATATTTTTTTAGGATGGCCTAAAATCAATAATGATATTTGTTTTATTTTGTTGTTTGAATTAATTAAAATATTTACAAAAGGTTCTAATTAAAATATTTACAAAATGTTCTAAATTAGGTTATATATATTGTTTTAGTTTCATGATGATATGAAATGGCAATGTCGTATATAAGTTTCAAATCACTAATAGAATATTAGTTACTGCTGAAGTTTTTGGCATCATTCTTACTTATATTTTATATGACTAAATATTATATTTATGCTCCTCTTGGATAATTCTTCATCCCATATATGCTTGTATACTTCAGGTTCAAGCTTTTAAAAGAAATTCATCATTGAATATGCGAGTTCCATTTAATAACAATAAATCTACCTTTTGATTGAAGACTAGAAGCACAATCATACACACAATATAATGTAAGGTGCTATACTAATATATTCTAATTGAATTGCTTTATTACATTTTGTAATTTTTTTAATTCTTTTAATTTAAATTGTGATTATATATATATATATATATTTTAAGTTTAACATTTTGTATTTTCATTTTCTTTTTGTAGGTTCATGGAGTTTAATGGGTATTGCATTTGTTGGACAAAATCTTGATTTTCTTAGACTATGTAGTATAGAACATAGGATTTTCTTTTTTTTTTAGTGGATGTTTATGCAATATTTAGACCTTTTTTATTTTTTTATTAGGGCATTAACATTTTTTATTCATTTTGCAATCCTCTTCAAATACTTTTTTTTATGACATTTTGAGATTAATTAGTTTTAGTTATCTAAAATTATATTTAATTTGTGATTTCATTATATTTATTTGATAAATCTTTTTATTGTCATAACTATGTGGGGAAAAGAAACAATTTATGATAATATTATGAATTGGAATCAAATAGAATATCTCAATACAAAAAAAAAAAAGTAGAGCCTAAAATAGCTACGCAATCAATCATAAGAAAATATGTCATTACAACATTTTACTTGGTGGCGCTTTCATTAGGTCGTTAAAATTCTAATGCATGTATTTGCATCGTTAAATTAGATGTATCGACGCTTTTGATTATATCATTAATATTTATGTTTGCCAACGCTTTAATTGTGTTAGAAACACTTACCAACATTTTGAATCTGCGTCGTTAAATAACAAATTTCAACGCAAAAAAAAGCATCAAAAATGTAATTTGCCAACATTTTAATTGCGTTTATACCAATTGTCGACACAAAATAAATGTCATAAATAGAATTTACCAATGCTCTATTTACATTGGCAGTAATTACCAATGCTTAAGTATTACATTGCAAAGTAACAATTGCCAACGCTTACAAAGGCATCAAAAGAACTTTACCCATGCAAATTTTTACGTCATCATTTAAGGAACGACCCATCATTTAATGACACTTTTTGAAACATTCTTTTTTGTGTGGGTAAACCTTTTATCGATGTTTTTTGCGTTGTTAAATGCTGTTTTTTTACGTTGGCGTATACCTAGTTTCTTGTAATGTATATATTATTTTTTATAAATAATTTAACCTATACTTTATTTCACACAACAACTCGATCACTTAAGCTCTTAAAATGCTCTTGATCCTAATGACTGGGCAAAAATGACATGGTTCATGGCTAATATTGTTGCGTAAAAGAAAGAAAAGGAAAAATGAAATCGACTCAAAATTGGCTAACTAGGGTCGTATATAAGGTTGGCTTTTTTAAGCTAAATAGGTCCACCTAATTGCCTTAATCATATTGATGCCTAATTGAAATTTTTATGTGGTCTCAAAATGCATGTCAAAGTAAGTTCTAGCAATTTATCTATCAAGAATGTTCACACACAAAAAATAATAAGTTGATATCCAACCTAAGAGGCTCAATTTTCTCGCAAGTTTAAAGGTAATGCAAGGAATATCCATCCAACTTAACAATAAGCACCAATTTTATCTAATTCTCAATTTCTTGCATCAAAAAGTCAAAGGTCACCTATCAACATTCTTAAAACAATTAAACTTTTTTAACATTCAAAAATAATATATAACAAAGCAACTCAATAAAAGCAAACAAAAGTAGGTTATAAGTAAAACTTTGCACCTCACACTTAAAGATTCACATTATCCCCAATGTGAGTATGAACAATATGAAAAGGAAAAGAGCTAAGTAAAACTTGTATTCCGTTATTCCGCAGTGTGAGACAAAGTGCTACTTCATCCTTACCAACAATGAACATTAATTATTCCAAAAACAAAATAAAGATAAATAGGAGATAACAAAATATAAAACATCTAAAAACAGAAATAAATAAATAAAACTTTCAATAGGTTGAAGCTAGTTAAAGCTATTATGGTGGAGGTTGTAATGATGATGCAGTTGAGGGATGAAGGCTAAGAATCTTGGCCAAGTTGCAGTTGATGAGATCCATTTGATTAAGTACCTCGGCGTGATTACAATCAACTTTGCTTTCTAGGGCTTTTATCCTATTAATCAACTCATAATTATCTAGAACTAGGGCATCTTTATTCAAATCTAGTGAATTAGAATCAGATTCCTCATCAACTCATTGTCATTTTTTTTATCCCCTTGTGTACTTGGTTCACCTGAAGCCATCACATAAGACTCTCCCCTTTTAGTTATCATGCGCATTTTCTCCAAAGTGGCTATATCCAATGCATCACTTCCATAAATTCTTTACATGCTGCAACTATTTGGATCAAAATCTTCATCAAGAGCAATGGCAAGCGTAGTGACTATTCCACCAACGCAAATCACACATTTTCTTTTTCTGAGCCACATTATCTAAAAATTTAGCTAACCAATGACCTGCGCTCACCGGTACAGTATTGTTGGCACATCACAAGAAAAATAATTCATTAAGTTCAACAACCCTGGACTTTCCTTTCTAGCAAAGAAACTATATGCCATGTGTAATATCCCAAAGTATACCCTAAAAGTTTTGAAATTATTGTTGTATTTGGATTTAATGTATATGTTTAATGGAAAGAGAAAAGAAGTAAAGAGAGAGTGTATATGTTGTATATATAGTGATATATACAACATATACAAGTCAAAATATGGAAGTCAAAAGAAGATAAATTTATTTATTTTAAATTAATTAATTAAAAGGGAAAATAATGAGTGGAAGAGGATATATTTGATTATTATATTATTTAATTTGCTTGGTGGAGGTTTAAGTGGAGAAGAGTGTTTGACTTTGCCTCTTTGTTTCTTCATTTTCTTCTTCATTTTCTTTTCTTTTCTTTGTTGGCTGGGCATCACCTAAGCAAGAGAGGAGGAGAGTTTTTGAGTTTTCCAAGCTTGTGATTGAAGGAGATTTCAAGTGATTAAGTTGAAAATCTAAGAAATTTCATCAACTTTGGTAAGTTTCCACTTGATTCCCTTGTTTTATTTTAAGTTGTGTTTGAGTTTGGTGTTGAATTTTTAAGAGCATGAATATGTTTGATTGTGGTGTGTTTGAGAGTGTTGGGTTTAATTGATTGTGATTTTGGAGTTGAATGGAAGAGTAAGGGTTGTTTTTATGTTATGGTTTTGAGTTGGTAATTGATGTATGTTGTGAGTTTGAGCAATTATTATCTTAGATTTTCATTGTGTTTGTGTTTAATGGAGTTGAAAGCATAGAATACATGAGTTTGGTCCGAAACAGAAGCAATACGGATGCCACGCTCGTGGTCCTTGGATGCCATGACCGTGGGGGTGTTAGGGTGTTAAGCAAATTGGACAGATTCGTTTTCTAACCCACGCCCGTGGGGGTTTGTGAGGCCACGACCGTGGGGTCCTAGATAGTGGTTTTGGCTTGTATTTGTGATCTATGGGTCTAGTATGAGATTAATAGGTGAATAATTATATTGGCATTCTTGTGTATTTGTATTTAAGTGTGTATTATTCCTTTTGGATTAGGTTGTGAAGAGGTTGAGTTGCCCTAATCTAAGTGTTGAGGATTCTTGGAAGAGAAAGTGTATAGATTGGAGTGAGTTGTTCTTGAGATAAGTACAAACCCTACATTATTGCATACATTTACATGACATTGGGACTTAACACATTTGGTTGTAAATGTGTTAAGTAATCTATTACATTGTTGATACATTTGATTAATGTTATGATTTGCATAATTTGAAAGATATGATGATCATTCAAAATGTCTGTTCAATGCAATTGGTTGTGGATACTTTAATGATGAATTGCTTTAATGTGAATTGAGATATGATGAGATGTGAAGCCATTGTTGTTGGCTATGATAGTGCAAATGAAATAATTAGGGCATGGTTGCCTATTTGATTATGGAATATGAAATGAAAAATGAATTGAGAAAGAGAATGATAAAGAGATAAATGAAATAATTGTGTGCTTAATATGTTATTCAATTTTCAGAGTTCTGAGTTAGGCGGCATGCCTATGAATTGCTGGATAGGTGAAAAGACCGGGTCGTAAGCCGAGTCCAGCTGAAAAATGTGAAATATGATGTTTTTGGGGGTGAAAAGACTGGGTCTTAAGCCTCAAAAATAGTAACAGTCAAGATAGTGGGGCCCTAGGGTCTAGCCGGGTTAAGGTCCAAGAGACTGGGTCTGTTACACTATCCATGGATAGATATATATGTATCGCCTACGGGCTTGATGATTGTGATTATGGACCAAAGCAGTAACTCTGAACTTTGAATAACATATTAGTGTCTTTTGGGCCCATGCTTGTCTTTGTTTCAATGTGAATAATAAATAGTAAAACAATTAAATAAGATAATGAAATGTATTGTTATGAAATATAGCATTTTTGAATATGATCTCTATTGATTGAATGTTTGACATTGACATTGCATTAAAGCATATTATTATTGTGGTTTGTACAACTAAGCCGTTGGCTTAGCGCGATTATGGTTTATCGCGCAGGTGACAGGGTAGAACTAGAGAGTTCAGCTAGACCGAGTTGAGTCTAGATTCTAAAGCGTTGATGAAGGCTTAAAGATCAAAGACAAACTGCCAAACATGTATAAATTTTATGTTTTGTAAAACATGGATTTTTATGTATATGTATTTGTAAATATCGCTATATTTTCCGCTGCGTATCAAATAAATATTTTATCTATTATACTTTATAATATAATTTGAATGTTTTAGGTTTTCTTATAATGTTGTTAAATTGAAAGATCGGTTTGCTTATTATAAACTGTAGCACACCTATATTCGGTATACGTATATTACAGGTGTATGTAGTGTGCGTATACGGGGTATATGGGTGTTACTGTAATATCCTCATGTATGCCTTAGAAGTTTTGATTATGTTGTTGTTGTAAGTTGGATTGAATGTATATGTTATGTGAAGAGAAAAGAAATAAGAAGAGAAGGTTTATGTATATGTGTTTTGGGAAAGAAAAGAGGGTTTAGAGAGAGGTGTATATGTTGATTATATGGTAATATATATAACATATAAGTTGGTCAAAAGGGAGAGTCAATGCAAGAAGATATTTTCATTTATGATATGTGAAATTACTATAAAGGACATGTGAGTTAAAAGAGAGCTAAAGTAAATGGTTAAGGGCATTGAGGTAATTCTCTTTTGGAAATCTCTTGGTGGAGATTAAAAGAAGGAAAGAAAGGTTGACTTGTTATTTTCTTTTCTTTGCTTGAAGTGGTGGTCGGCTATCCAAAGAGAAGAGAGAACAATTGAAGTGTTTTGGTTTCTAACATCAAGATTGAAGGGAGAATCAAGGAATTAAGTTGAAGATTTGTGGAATTCAACAACTTTGGTAAGTTCTTTTCCTTGATTTCTTCTATTCTTGTGAAGTGGTGTTTTAAGTGAATTAGGGTTTGTTGATTTGATGATTAAATGTGTTTGTGATGTGTTTATAAGTTTTAAAATGGATTGTAAGTTATAAGATTGAATTGGTGTTGGTTTGGTTTTGAATATGGTAAGTTAAGTGGAAGATCAAGAGTGGAATTTGGTTTTAGGGTTTTGAGATGGTTTGTGTTTAAAATGTAATGTTAATGTGCTGTTTAAGTGATTAATGTGATGAATATATATGATATGTGTTAACAACATTGACTAGAACCAATTGAATGAGATTATTGTTGTGCAAAAAGTGTGAAAATGCAAGTGAAAGAGCTTGGCCAAATTAGGGTTTGTGTTCTTGAGTGACACGGCCATAAGCAAGATGAGACACGGCCAAGACTTATTATTTTTGAGAAACACGGCCAAGTCTAGAGAATTTTGGCCGTGTTGGATAGGTTTTAGGGTGACACGGCCACTGGCTTGGCCGTGTCCCTTGAATGTGTTTGCTACTGCCTGAGTTGTGTTGAGAGACACGGCCGTGTCCTTGCCCGTGTCTGCCTCGGGAAGTTTTGGTCTTGAGAGACACGGCCACAAGCTTGGCCGTGTCCCTTAGGTGTGTTTGCTACTGTGATGGTTTTTGGTTCTTCATGCATTGTTTGATTCTTTAAAAGTCTTTTGTTCCTAAACATTTTATATACACTCTAAATACTTTGTAATCAAAGAATGACCTAAACAAATGTATGTGGATGATTCTAAACCTATGAATAATGATCTTTGAATTAGGTTTTGAAGAGATTGTGTTGCATTAACCTAAATGTTGAGAATTCTTGGAAGAGGAAATGTATAGATGGATGGGAATAGTTCTTGAGGTAAGTACCAATACATACGAGTGTATTTATTTATATGATTTGAGGCTTAACACATTTGTTTGCAAATGTGTTAAGTGGTTTATTATATTGTTAATATAATTGGATTAAGGTGATGATTGAATGATGTGAAGGATGTGAAGATCATTAAAAAGGTAAGCATAAATCGTATTTGATTGTATATCCTTATATGTCTTTGAACCTTAACACATTTGGATGAAAGTGTTAAATCAGCTATTATATTGTGGATGTAAATGAAGAATGTAAATCGCTATATATATATATATAAAGGATGAAATATGAAATGGGAAAGGTAGGAAGAAATGAGGATCATTCTTAAGGTATGTGCAATTTGTTATGATAAATACTCTAATAATGAATGATGTTAATGTGTTTTGAGAAATGAGGAAATGTTATGTTATATGCATTGTGAATCCTGTGTATGGCAATGTATTATATAAATAATATACTTTGAAATGTTATATCAATGATGCTATATGTAACAAATGGATTGAGATATGATATGTGTGAAGCCATTGTGATTGGCTATGATAATTCAATTGAGACATGTGAGGCATGTTTGCCTAAATGATGATGAGAATTGTGAATGATATTGATGATAAAATGATCAATGAATTATGTGTCTAATATGTTATTCATTTTCAGAGTTTTGTTGTTGGTGGCATGCCTAATAGTAACAATCTCTTGAAGTTAGGTTGGACTTGATCCTTGAAGCCAAGTTGGGTTGAAGTTTAACATGTTTTACTCCCCTTGAAGCTTGGTTGGGTCTAGCCCTTGAAGCCTAATTGAGATGTTACAACCCTTGAAGCTAGGTTGGATTGGTTCTTGAAGCCAAGTTGGGTTGATACTTAGCATGCTTTGTTCCCCTTGAAGCTTGGTTGAACCTAATCCTTGAAGCCTAGTTGGGATAATGAAAAATGTGATAATTAAACCAAAGCATTAACTCTGAAAGTTGAATGGCATATTAGTGTTTTGGGCCCGAGTCTGTCTTTGTTGTCAATGTGAAATACAAGTGTTGAAATAAATGAGATCTATGGTGGATTCCATTGGAAATGTGATTCATGGTTGGTATGATAGATAATGTTATGAAGTGTGATATGTAAATGAATTGTGGTTGATGATAAGGATTGTCTTCATTGGAAATGTGATTCATGATTGGTATGATAGGTAATGTGTGTATTGAAATATTGATTGTGAGTATTAATAATGAATCATGATTGGTGAATTGTGAATAAGATAATGTTATGAAGTGTGATATGTAAATGAATTGTGGTTGATGAAAAGGATTGTCTTCATTGGAAATGTGATTCATGATTGGTATGGTATATATAATGTGGGTGTATTAATATATTGATTTTGAGTATTGGCGATGGATTGGGGTTGGTGATATTATTATGTATATATGTACATCATATATGAAATTAGCTAGGATATATGAAAGATGCAATTAAAAAGAAAAGAAAATATGATAAGAACTAATTATACCTTGAATTGATATATCAATATATGTTAATACTTATATACTAAATGTTTATATTTTATATTTGAACTACTAAGCTCTCGGGCTTAGCGCGGGTGTGTATTCGCGCAGGTAAATAGGTGGAAGATATGAAGTCTTTCGTTATGCCACGAGAAGAGTAAAAGTTTGTCGAGACCAACTAGAGGGAAATGCATACATGTATAACTTTTATATTGATGTATTTATGACGAGAAAGTAATTATATGTATAAATGAAGTTTTTGATAAAGATAACGATTTGGTAAATGTTATTTAAATTAATGTATTATGCTTTGGAATTCTTTTACAGGTTTAAAAAAAAAATAAATAAAGAAAAGTGACATCCTTATACTTTATATACTTACCGTATGTATACCAGGTATATGTATAGTACTTATATAAGGTATCGGGGTGTTACAGTTACAATTGTTTTGGTATCAGAGCTTAGGTTTGAGATTCTCAACCTAGGTCAATTGTAAGAAAAAGAATATTTTGATTTTAAAAGTTAGTTTTTGAATAAAATACATGTTTTGGTATTGGCAGTCTCTGATATTTAATGAGGTATATTCTGCTGTGTTTGCAGATATAGGTAGTGATGGCGTCTCAGTCACGTCAGTCTGGAGAAGGTAGTGCAGAGAGTGTAGCTCCTGAAGAGGGTAGAGATGGAGCTAGGGTTGATAGAGCTGGAGAGGCACCTGTTCCTGTGCCAGAGAGATCAGTTGCTGATGAGGTTTCTCCAGTTTGGCTAAGACATGTGGTAGAATTGTTGAGGCAAGCTCCAGTGCAGCAGCCGCCACCGCCACCACAGCCTCAAGTGCCGGTGAGACATTATGATAAATTGAGGAAGTATGGGGCTGGGGATTTCTTTGGCACTACAGATCCTGCAATAGCTGAGCAGTGGTTGGATAGAGTGCAGAGGGTGTTTATTCAGTTGCAAGCCACTTCTGAAGAGAAATTTGATTATGTTAGATCCCTTCTGCAGAAAGATGCTTATGATTGGTGGAAGACGGTTCCTCATGCCATGGATGATCCACCTACATTGTCTTATGGTGATTTTCTGAGGGAGTTTGAGTAGAAATATACTCCGAGGGAGTATAAGGATGTCAAGAAGATGGAATTTCTGAATCTGAGACAGGAGAACCGGACTGTGACAGAGTATGAGATAGAATATATCTGGTTGAGTCACTATACCAGAGGGATTATTTCTGATGAGATTGACCGGTGTAGGATATTTGAGGAGGGATTGAGGCCCTCTATTATGTGCATTGTTGCTAGTTCTCGGTATCAGGATTTTTCTCAGTTGGTTGCAGCAGCTAGAAGTGTTGAGAGAGCACAGGGTATTGCAACAGCTGCTACTGAGGAGGAGACTAGAGTTAGGAGATCCCAGTTTGAGGCAGGGTCTTCGTATATGAAGAGAGGCCGAGGAAGTTTTGTTCTGAGAGTCAGTAGGAGCCAGAGGTAGTCGGGCAAGTCAGTTCAGTATCAGAGGCAGAGACCGAGACCTACAGTTTCTATAGCTAGTGCTCCGACTCCAGTGGTTCAGAGGTCTACTCCACCTACATGTGTCCACTGTGGTAGGATACATGGGGGTGTTTGTTGGAAGATTGGTGGATCAGCTGTGTGTTTTAGATGTAGATCACCTAACCATTTCATTAGAGAATGTCCTGAGATACAGGAGAATAGGCAAGCGGATTCTGTAGTTTCTCGACCTAGTGTGAGAGGAGGTCAAAGTGGCAGAGGTGTTAGTAGAGGTGGTCGACCTGGGATTGTTGCGCTCGAATTAACTCTACCACAAAGCGTCAATCGCAAGTATACGAGGTAGCTGTAGCAAAGGTGACCGCCCCAAGGTCGTCTCACAAGAAAGCTAAAGTGGCTAATTGATTATCAGATTATGAATAACAAGTAATGAAGAAAATTGAAATTGCTAACTAATGAAAAAGATTGATTGAAGTTTAAAACGAATAAAAGTAAATTAAGCTGATGTTTTGATTCACTTGATAGAAAGGTCTAGGGTTTGCACTTTTCTACTACTTATATGTATGAACGGTTATTCCTCTTAACTAATTTAATTTCAAAGATTAAATCTCAAACAACTTAATTAATCGAGTCAAGGAAATAAGCTCTCGCATTCAAACCTTTTTCAACTAATCTTGTTATAATTGAAATAATCTTTTTAATAGGTTATATCTCTAATTCACCTAAGTCCTTAATTGAATTGTTCCAGTATTAGACTTCATCTCTCAATCCATCGTCTAATACCTAAAACACATAATTGGTGGCCAATCAATTATATATTAACAATATTTCATTCAATCAAGGCTAAAGAAATTATTAGCTAAGAGAATAACCAATTCATACAATCATAGCAGATCCATACAAACCCTAGACTAGATCAAATTAGTTCATCATGCTATCAAACATACTCATCTCATTAATGTTCAAAGAAATCAAATCAGACATGATAATATCCATAAATACAATTTCAATGAAAATAAAGAGACTAAGTTCGAGAACAAAACCAAGTTACAAACTCCTTGAAGCTTCTGAAGAATCTCTTGTTCAAATCTTGCAAGAAGGATGTATCAATGGCTAGAACAATCTAATCTAAGCTAGTTTAATCCAAAGTGTAAAAAAAAATCAAAGAAAACAAAGTTTTTAAATCCTAACTTCACTCTCAGACGGCTAAATCCAATCTCCAAATCGCCCCTTTAAAACCCTAACTCTTCTTTATATTTATATGGATCCTCCGCTTAAAAATCTGCGTTATCTTTGGTTCATGAGAGACACGGCCAAGTTGGATGAGACTTGGCCATGTTGGTGGTCTTTGGAGGGACACGTCCAGTGACTTGGCCGTGTCTCTTGCATGTGTCACCTACTGTGAGAATTCCTTCTTCTTTTCTTCTTTGGTTGAGTGACACGGCCAGTTGGAGGTTGACTTGGCCGTGTTGGACCCTTTTGGAGGGACACGACCAGTGACTTGGCCGTGTCCCTTGCCTGTGTTTGCTTCTGTGTGAGTTGCTTCTTCTTTGCCTTTGGAACTAAGTGAGACACGACCAAGTTGGAGTGACTTGGATGTGTTGGAGCATCTTTGGAGGGACACGGCCACTGACTTGGCCGTGTCCCTTGAGTGTGTCCTTCTCTGTGTCTCGAACTTCCTTTTTAACTTGGTATGGGACACGACCAGTGACTTGGCCATGTCCTCTGCATGTGTCAGCTACTGTCCATTTTTCCTTCAGTCTTGGTTCCTTGGCTTTTTAACCTAAAACAAAACTCCAAACAAACTTTAAACAAAAAGTAAATAAACAATAACCAACAAAACATAAACACCATACTAAAAACTAGATCAAAAACAACATAAACACTGAAATAAACTAAAACTACCAAAATTAATGAAAACACTAAACAAACCGATAAAAACTAACAAAATACCTAAATAAAACAATAATTATCATAATAAACAGGACACAAATCTATAACAAAAACTAATAAAACAACTACCCCACACTTAAAACTTTGCTTGTCCTCAAGCAAATTCACATGGCATAAATTAAAAACTCAAACAACCTTAACTATAATTCCAGCATATAAGATGAAATCCTTTAAGACATCAGCTATAAATATTTGCATCTTACTTCAATCAAGGATTTTCTTAACTCATTCATTAATCCAGACATACAAACCTTATCTCTCTTCTAAGTGTTTCACTCGATTTCAAAGGTTAATCACTCAAACCACTCATGACTGCATACTACCATAAACTTGCTTAATTATCCAATCTCCCTCACTGATTTTCTCAAGAAATAATCCGAAGGTCTTTCATCTGGATGTAATGGGGCTAAGGTAAAGGTGTGAGAAAAGACATTTAAGCTGGAGCATCAAGAAATGGAGTATTTACATTAGACAATACTCTTTCTTAAGGAATTCATAACTCTCTCAAATGGCATACTCACAATCCATTAATACTTCACATACTTGCATACTCAAAGAAAAATACATGAGTCGACATTCCTCCAATGCTAGAAAATATATGGATTTTGTATATATATATCTTTTTCTTTTTGTTTGTTTTTTTATTTTCTCTTTTTCTTTTTCTTTTATTTTTATCATTTATTTATTATTTTTTTAATATATATATACAAAATATAGACTTGCATGGAACATCTAGCTTAAAATGTAAAGGAAAAGAATAATCAACTCTTAATAAAATACAATGTGCAAAGTATGCATTTCAACCCCCAAATAGCAATATCATTCTCTCTTTTTTTTTAATACTTGCTTATCCCACACTTTGAAATAAACCACCCTATTGTCATATCATAAAACTCCATTCCTTAATGCAGGTATGATGATAATAAGAGAATGCTAAGTTGAGAATTGTGTTGATCAAACAAGAAAAGGTCAAAGGCTCAACTTGGCTCACTAAGGAATTTAATATTAAGGGAGGTCTTTTTAAGCTAAAGGGCTAACCTAATTTGCCTTCATCATTTTAAAACTTGAGATTAAATCATAATGCGAGTTCAATTAGTATGCAAAAGCAAACTCTAGAGATGCAAAATCATGAAGGAGCACACTTAAGAAAAGAAAATCAAGTGATAATAATATCAAATTATGAGGCTCAAAACTCACACAGGTGGGTTCACAAAGATTTATATGTCATGAATTGCAGAATGTGAAAATTGATCCTGAATGAATTCAAATGCTAATCTCTATGCTGATACTAAAGTCTCAACTATAATGCTAGAATCACAGAAAAGATCAATAAATTTTCAACAATTATGCCATGCACACACACAATAAAACATACCAAGACAAACAAAACAAAAGGAAAGCTAAAAGATTACCCCACACTTTAGACTTTACATTGTCCTCAATGGAAAACAAGAATAATAAAGAAAAAGAATTAAAGGGCAACCTGTCTTCCATCGTACCCTGGTGAGGCAAAACACTAACTTTCATCACAGACACAAATGTTCAAAAACAAAATACAAGAGAGCTTAGGGTTTCCATTTATTTAAACTAAATATAAAATCAAAATTGCTAAATATAAAATTATAACTATGAAAAAGAAATGCAAACCGATGGGTTGCCTCCCATTAAGCGCTTCTTTAATGTCATAAAGCTGGACATCACTGCAAGGCCTAGGGATCGTGGATCAAAGTGCTGTCAATGATCCTCACTTCATGAAATCCTTCTTTATATGGTTTAACTCTCTGTCCATTTACTTTAAAAGTCTTATTAGTTTGAGAGTTAAGCAATTCAATGGCACCAGAAGGACATACCTTAGTTACCTCGAAAGGACCACTCCATCGAGACTTGAATTTACCTGGAAACAGACGGAATCGATAATTAAAAAGTAAAACTTTCATACCTGGACTCAATGTCCTTCGCACAATAAATCTGTCATAAAGTGCTTTTGTGCGATCCTTGTAAATCCTTGAGCTCTCATATGCCTTTGGGTTTAGGCACCTTTGGGTCTCCCTCACTAGTTTAGCCCCCTCTTTTAAGGTCAGTTTCAGCTTCAATTTATCTGAGAAATCTGTCTGCAATACAACATCTGAAACAACTGCTTCAACACAATTAATTAAAGAACATTCCTCATATAAAGCAGTTGTAGGAATAGGAGAAGTGTTAAAAATAGAAAATTCAACAGTTTGTCCTAAGACAGTCATTGATAACTTACCATTTTTAACATCTATTAAGGTGTTGGTAGTAGCCATGAAAGGCCTACCTAGTAAAATAGTGTGTGCTGATGGTGCAGGGTTACTTCCTTCCATGTCAAGAACTATAAAATCCACAGGTACTATCAACCCTCCAACCTTAACTAACACATCTTCTATAACCCCTTTCGGGAATCTTAAAGATCTATTAGCTAATTGCAACACCATTTTGGTCATTTCAGTTCCCCTAGTTCTAATTCTTTATAAACAGAATAAGGCATCAAATTCACACTAGCTCCTAGATCACACATGCCATCAGTCCCTTTTCCATTCCCCACAGTAATTTGAATTATAAAGCTACCAGGATCCTTTAGCTTGGGAGGTAGTTCATGCTGCAGAACAACACTAGCTACCTCTGAAACTATCACCTTTTCATTCGGCTCATACCTCTTTTTCTTGGTGATCAGCTCTTTGAAGAATTTTGCATAAGCCGGCATATTCTTTACTGCTTCAAGTAAGGGTAAGTTAATACTTACCTTAGACAACATGTTGAAGATATTAGAAAATTGCATATCTTTTTTATCATCTTTCAACCTGCTAGGGAATGGTATAGGAGGCCGGTATGGATTGCTTGCCTTATGTAAATCTGCTAAAGGGGACTTCACCATTGATATATCTCCAGCTCCTTTGTTCTCTGGTTCTCTTTCCTTCTTGTTCCCTTGGTCACCTGCATTCACAGAGTTATTTTCAACATTAGTGTTAATTACCTTACCACTTCTAAGAATAGTCACTGAATGTGCCTGCTCAGGTTGACTTGGAAATTTCCCTTTCTGTTGAATCTGCATCTATTGTGCAAGTTGTCCTACTTGAGTCTCCACTTTTTTAAAAGGTGCTTCTAATGAATCCAGCCTCTTATTAGTCATCTCTTGATTTTGAGCACTGACTTTGATGAAAGCTTGTAAACTTTCCTCCAAGCTCTCTATCTTAGACTGCCCTTGATTTGAGGATTGGCCCTGCTGTTGGTTCTGGCTCTGGAGCAAATGGAAAGGCTGCTGAGAATTATTTGTTGCCCAGGAAAAATTTGGGTGATTCCGCCAACCAGGATTATAAGTGTTGGAGTAAGGATCACTTCGGGCCCTTGGTTGGAATCCTCCCATAACATTGACTTGCTCAGCTTCATTCCCATATGATTCATATGCAGAGGGGCAACTGTTTGCTCCATGCCCTAAAGTTCCACATATTCCACACACTTCTTGAGCAGATGAAGAAATGTTGTTCTTCATGTTTAGCATCTGAACCTGCCTTGTCAATTCAGCTAATTGACTGACCATCTCACTATTGGCCTCCAGTTGATTCACCCCTTTACTTATTCCCCTTACACTCTTCTGTTGAGAATTAGCTCCCAACATCTCAAAGATCTCATAAGTTTCATCAGCTGTCTTTTCTCCCATAGCTCCCCCAGCTGCATTATCAACAGTGTTCTGAAATTGCTGGGTTAAACCATCGTAGAAAAACTAATTAAGAAGTTGAAGTAGGTAATGATGATGTGGACACTGGATCAATAGCATCTTAAATCTGTCCCAAGCCTCATGAAATGGCTCTCCTTCAAATTGAGAGAATGTAGCAATCTTCCCTCTCAACTCAGCTGTCTTTTGATGTGAATAGAACTTGCCCATGAACTTGTTATAAACTTGCTCCCAAGTTGTCAGTGAGTTTTCGGGCAACATCATAAGCCAGTTCTTTGCCCTATCCTTCAAAGTATAAGGGAAAATCTCATCCTCAACTGATCTTCTGTTAGTCCTCCCAAAGGAAAAGTGTTGAGGGTAGAATAAAAATCTCGAATAAAGTTCAGAGGATCTTCATTTGGAACTCCATAGAATGACGGCAGCATGTTGTAGTGAATGTTCTTCAACTCATAATTTCTTGCTGCATCTGTCAGTCTTATGCAAGAGGTGGAAGTTCCAATGACAGGTCTAGCAAAGTCTCTCATCGTTCTTTGCCTTTCTTCAGCCATTTTAACAGATTGTGCAGATTTCGACTCAAAATCAGAAGTTTCCTCCTCTGTAGTATCAAATCCGGTATAAAGTTCAAACTCTTCTCTGCTCCTCTTCACTCTCTGAATTTCTGGAATGACTGGGTATAGCTCTCCTCCAAGTGATCTCCTGCCTTGCATAAACAAAATTTCTAGAAAAAGAAATTATTAAAAGCAAAAGACAAAATAAGATCAAAAGTAAATAATGAAAAATAATCTAAAATATCTATGCTAATAAACAATTTTGCCAATTAGCTTCCCCGGCGACAGCGCCAAAATCTTATTGCGCTCGAATTAACTCTACCACAAAGCGTCACTCGCAAGTATACGAGGTAGCTGTAGCAAAGGTGACCGCCCCAAGGTCGTCTCACAAGGAAGCTAAAGTGGCTAATTGATTATCAGATTATGAATAACAAGTAATGAAGAAAATTGAAATTGCTAACAACTAATGAAAAAGATTGATTGAAGTTTAAAATGAATAAAAGTAAATTAAGCTGCTGTTTTGATTCACTTGATAGAAATGTCTAGGGTTTGCACTTTTCTACTACTTATATGTATGAACGGTTATTCCTCTTAACTAATTCATACAATCATAGCAGATCCATACAAACCCTAGACTAGATCAAATTAGTTCATCATGCTATCAAACATACTCATCTCATTAATGTTCAAAGAAATCAAATCAGACATGATAATATCCATAAATACAATTTCAATGAAAATAAAGAGACTAAGTTCGAGAACAAAACCAAGTTACAAACTCCTTGAAGCTTCTGAAGAATCTCTTGTTCAAATCTTGCAAGAAGGATGTATCAATGGCTAGAACAATCTAATCTAAGCTAGTTTAATCCAAAGTGTAATAAAAAAAATCAAAGAAAACAAAGTTTTTAAATCCTAACTTCACTCTCAGACGGCTAAATCCAATCTCCAAATCGCCCCTTTAAAACCCTAACTCTTCTTTATATTTATATGGATCCTCCGCTTAAAAATCCGCGTTATCTTTGGTTCATGAGAGACACGGCCAAGTTGGATGAGACTTGGCCGTGTTGGTGGTCTTTAGAGGGACACGGCCAGTGACTTGGCCGTGTCTCTTGCATGTGTCACCTACTGTGAGAATTCCTTCTTCTTTTCTTCTTTGGTTGAGTGACACGACCAGTTGGAGGTTGACTTGGCCGTGTTGGACCCTTTTGGAGGGACACGGCCAGTGACTTGGCCGTGTCCCTTGCCTGTGTTTGCTTCTGTGTGAGTTGCTTCTTCTTTGCCTTTGGAACTAAGTGAGACACGGCCAAGTTGGAGTGACTTGGCCGTGTTGGAGCATCTTTGGAGGGACACGGCCACTGACTTGGCCGTGTCCCTTGAGTGTGTCCTTCTCTGTGTCTCAAACTTCCTTTTTAACTTGGTATGGGACACGGCCAGTGACTTGGCCGTTTATTCTGCATGTGCCAGCTACTGTCCATTTTTCCTTCAGTCTTGGTTCCTTGGCTTTTTAACCTTAAACAAAACTCAAAACAAACTTTAAACAAAAAGTAAATAAACAATAACCAACAAAACATAAACACCATACTAAAAACTAGATCAAAAACAACATAAACACTGAAATAAACTAAAACTACCAAAATTAATGAAAAAACTAAACAAACGATAAAAACTAACAAAATACCTAAATAAAACAATAATTATCATAATAAACAGGACACAAATCTATAACAAAAACTAATAAAACAGGGATCAGTCAGAGAGGAGGCTCTATATCCGGAGGCAGTAGGCCAGATGAGGCTGGGTCTTCTCAGCGAGTGTATGTGATACAGAGGCAACCGGATGCTTCAGCAGTCATTGCAGGTACATTTTCTTTATTTGGCATTTCAGTTCTTGCTTTGATTGATCCAGGATCTACTCATTCATACATAAGCGCATCTATCTTGCCTGTGTCTGAATTGCATTCAAAGTCCTTAGGATTTGATGTGTTGGTGACAAATCCTTTAGGACATAGTGTGGTTTTTAGCAAGGTGCATCGTGATAGTGCAGTTGTGGTGCAAGGTGAGGAATTTTTGGGGGATTTGATTGAAATGCCTTTTAAGAAGTATGATTTGATATTAGGCATGGATTGGTTGTCTAAGCATGGAGCTGTGGTAGATTGTCAAAAGAAATGTGTTAATTTGAGAACTGGTGATGGTAGAAATGTGATGGTATCTATTGAGCAGAGACAACTTGCATCCTTGTTTGTTTCAGCTATAGCAGCTAGAAAGTTGATTAGAAAAGGGTGTGATGCTTATCTTGCTCATGTTGTGGATACCAGAATAGTAGGTTCTCAACTTGATAGTAAACCCACAGTTGCGGAATTTCCAGATGTTTTTCCGGAGGAGTTGCCAGGGTTACCCCCTGAGAGAGAGGTTGAGTTTGGTATCGATTTGTTGTCTGGTACCACTCCCATCTCTATTACTCCTTATCGAATGGCACCTAATGAGTTAAGAGAGTTGAAGGTGCAGTTGCAGGAGTTGTTGGATAAAGGGTTTGTTCACCCTAGTGTTTCTCCATGGGGAGCTCCTGTGTTGTTTGTGAAGAAGAAGGATGGTACTTTGAGGTTGTGCATTGATTATAGGCAATTGAACAAGGTGACTATCAAGAATAAGTATCCTTTGCCTAGGATAGATGATCTCTTCGATCAATTAAAGGGAGCAGCAGTTTTCTCTAAGATTGATTTGAGATCAGGGTACCATCAGTTGAGGGTCAGAGAGGAAGATGTTCCTAAGACAACTTTTCGCACAAGGTATGGGCATTATGAGTTCTTAGTGATGCCTTTTGGATTGACGAATGCACCTGCAACATTTATGGATTTGATGAATAGGGTGTTTAGGCCCTATCTGGATCAATTTATGGTAGTCTTTATTGAATATATTTTGGTGTATTCGCGTAATGAAGAGGATCATGACAAGCATTTGCGGGTTGTGTTGCAGACTTTGAGAGAGAAGCAATTGTACGCTAAGTTGTCAAAGTGTGAGTTTTGGCTTGATCAAGTAACTTTTCTGGGTCATATAGTTTCAGGAGATGGTATAAGAGTTGATCCGCGTAAAGTTGAAGCCATTTTGAATTGGAGTCCACCGAAGTCCTTGACCGAAGTTAGAAGTTTTCTGGGTTTGGCAGGCTATTATCGATGGTTTGTGAAAGGTTTTTCTTTGATAGCTACTTCACTCACCAGATTACTTCGAAAGGGAGTTAGATTTGTATGGACGGATCAGTGTCAACCTAGTTTTGAGCAGTTGAAGGAGATGTTGACTCAAGCTCCTGTTCTTACTTTGCCTGTGGAAGATAAACCATATGTGATTTACAGTGATGCTTCACATAATGGTTTAGCTTGTGTTTTGATGCAAGAGGGTAAAGTTATAGCTTATGCTTCTCGGCAGTTGAAGCTGCATGAGCTTAATTATCTGATGCATGATTTGGAGTTAGCAGCTATAGTGTTTGCATTGAAGATTTGGCAACACTATTTGTATGGGGAGAAGTGTTTTATCTATACAGATCATAAGAGTTTGAAATATTTGGGGGTTCAGAGAGAGCTTAATCTTCGGCAGAGACGGTGGTTGGAATTGATCAAAGACTACGACTGTTTGATTGATTATTATCTTGGTAAGGAGAATGTTGTTGCTGATGCCTTGAGTTGGAAGTCTTTGACAGGTTTGTTTGTGTATTCGCTTTCGTTGCTTGTTGAGTTGAGAGCATTGCATGCTAGTTTTGAATCATGAGATGATGGTGCATTGTTAGCTCAATTGCAGTTGAGACCGGTGTTGTTGGATCAGATTAAAGAGGCTCAATTGGCTGATGAGAAAATTCAGAAAATTGTGTCAGATTGCCAAAATGGGGAGAGCCGAGATTTCCATGTGAGAAGCGATGGCAGCCTTTGGTTCAAAGATAGATTGTGTGCTCCTGATGATGCAAGATTGAGATAGATTATTTTAGAAGAAGCACATCAATCGGTTTTTGCTATGGACCTGGGAGTACAAAGATGTATCAGGATTTGAGGCAACATTATGGGTGGTCAGGTATGAAGAGGGACATTGCGGAATATGTATCCAAGTGTCTCACTTGTCAGAGGGTGAAAGCTGAGCATCAAGTTCCTACAGGGTTGCTTCAACCTTTATCAGTGCCTGAATGGAAATGGGAGAGAGTGACAATGGATTTTGTGTCTGGTTTGCCTTTGACTCAGAAGAAGCATGATGCTATTTGGGTGATTGTTGATCGGTTGACAAAGATAGCTCATTTTCTTCCAGTTCGAATGGACTATTCTCTTGAGAAATTGGCTGAACTGTATATCAGTGAGATAGTGAAATTGCATGGAGTCCCAATTTCTTTAGTGTCTGATCGAGATCCTCAGTTTACTTTGAGGTTTTGGAAGAGTTTACATGGTGTTTTGGGTTCTCGGTTACTTTTTAGCACTGCTTTTCATCCGCAGACAAATGGGCAGTCAGAGAGAGTGATACAGATTATAGAGGATATGTTGAGAAGCTGTGTCATTGATTTTTCTGGAAGTTGGGACAGATTTTTGCCACTTGTGGAATTTGCTTACAACAACAGTCATCAAACCAGTATTGGAATGGCACCATATGGGGCATTGTATGGTAGAAGATGCAGAACGCCTCTATGTTGGAACGAAGTTGGGGAAAGCAAAATTGGTTGGTCCTGATTTGATTAAAGAAACGGAAGAGAAAGTGAAGATAATTTGGGATCAGTTGAAAGCAGCTTCAGATCGACAGAAATCTTATTTAGATTTGAAGAGGAGAGACATAGAGTTCAATGTTGGAGATAAAGCATTTTTGAAAGTGTCTCCTTGGAAGAAGATTTTAATATTTGGTAGGAAAGGGAAACTAAGTCCTCGTTTTATTGGACCGTATGAGATATTGGAAAGAGTTGGACCAGTTGCTTATCGACTTGCTTTGCCACCTGAATTGGATAGAATCCACAATGTCTTTCATGTTTCTATGCTGCGGAGGTACAGATCAGACCCATCTCATATTCTGTTTGTTGAATCTATTGAGATGAGTCCAGATCTGACTTTTGAAGAAGAACCAATTGGTTTTTTGGCTCATGAAGTGAAAGAGTTAAGAAATAAGAAAGTGCCACTGGTGAAGGTTCTTTGGAAGAATCATGCAAAGGAAGAGGCAACTTGGGATAATGAGCAAGCAATGCGAGATCTGTAATATCCTCATTTATGCCCTAGAATTTTTGCATATTGTTGTTGTTGTTATTGTTATATATTGGATTGAATATATGTGTTAAATTGTAAGAGAAAAGAAATTGAGAAGAGAAAGTATATGTATATGTATTTTGGGAAGAAATAGGGTTTAGAGACAAATTTATATGTTGTGTATATGTTAATATATATGACATATAAAGTGGTCAAAAGGCTTGGTCAATGCAAGAGAAGATATTTATTTGAGATTGGTAAATTACTTAATTGGGCACATATAAGACAAAAAGATAATTATGTGAATAAGGGCACTTTGGTAATTGCTTGGATAAAATCACATGGTGGATATTTAAAGAAGGTTTGACTTGTGTTTTCTTCATCATTTCTTCTTCTTCTTCTTGTTGATGGCCGGCCCTCCATAGCCAAAGAGAAAGAAAGAGACAAGTGATGGTTTTGATGATTTCAAGCTTAAATTGAAGAAAGATTAAGTGTTCAAGTGTTGATTTAAGAAGTTTTTAACTAAGGTAAGATCTTTTCTCTAATTTCTTCAATTCTTTTGAAGTGGTATGATTAAGTTGCTTATGGTATGATTGTAAGTATTGATTTTTCTTGATAGATGAGAAGTTGGGTTGGTGTTGGTGATGGAAGAGTAAGATTGGTGTTTAGTGAAATTGTTTCTGTTTTAGGATTAGTAAAGGCTGTGACTTGTATGATTTTTAATTAATTTTAGAAAAATGTTCTTGAAGTGAATTTTTGATATGTTGTGCCTCTATGAGTCTAGAATGACTGAAAAATATGTTGATTCGATTTTGGAATGGTTATGAGTTTAGAAAGATTATTTTCATTAGACCTGTTCCAGCAAGTACCTTAACTGGGACAGCTATATTTCGGGATTTTTAATAAAATGTAAAAAAATCATATCCAATCGAATTTTGGATATGTTGTTGCTTAGTGAGTTTAGTATTTGAGAAAAATAATTTGGAATCACGTTGATTGAATTTGATTTATGGAATTCACAAAGTTCAGAACTGCTGCTAGGATGCAGGGCAATTGGGGCAGTCTGGTTAGGTGAACTATTTGACCAAGATTTTGTGTTCAGTTTGATCTGAAATTTTAAAGGGATGATTTTAAGATACAAAACTAAATTCTGTAAAAATTTTAGAATTTTTAGTCAAGTAGATTATTTTATACAATTTTTCAAAATAAGGATAAAATGGAGTTTAAAAACCAGAATGTACTATTTATGGTTAGGGTTTTAATTCTTTGTTCTTCTTGCATTGCTTTGGTTCTCCAAAGGTAGGTTGGTCCTTAAACCTAACCCTAAACACTTTAAACACACTTGAATCAATGAATGTTATAATCAATTGTTCTTTGCCCTAATTGCATTGTTGAGATTGAACAATGTTATGTTGTGCATTGTGAATGGTAATGTGTTTCATGAGTAATGTGGAATGAAATGTTGATATTTATGAATGATGCTATGTGAAATATAATGTGATCATGGATGAGATATATATATATATACTTGAATAATGAGATGTTATATTGTGAAATGAAATGTGAAGCCATTGTTATTGGCTAAGATGATGTAATTGAAAGAAAGAAGGCATGTTTGCCTAAATGTGATGAGAATTGAGAATGGAAATGAATTGTTTGTTTAATATGTTATTCAGTTTCAGAGTTCTGGATTTGGGTGGCATGCCTAAGAAATGATGAAAGGTAACAGTCTTGCCGGGTTGAGGACCTCCTCATAGGTGTTGAGTTGATGGTCCAAGAGACTGGGTCTGTTACACTATGAGATATATGATTTGTAACAGTCTTGCCGGGTTGAGGATCTCCTCATATGTGTTGAGTTGATGATCCAAGAGACTGGGTCTGTTACACTATCCATGGATAGAGATACATGTATATACATTGCCTACGGGCGTGATTATTGTGACTATGAACCAAAGCAGTAACTCTGAACTCTGAATATCGTATTAAATACTTGTTGGGCCCATAGGTGTCAAGGTTATATGAATGTCCTAAATAATGTTATGAGTTTAATGAAATGAGATGTTGGTTATGGAGTATGATTGATTAATGTTGAATGTGAAAAGATGTTGAAATGTGGTATGCTCATATGACTATGATTTGTGAAATGCATAATTGTGTGGTTAACTTTATATTTATGATGTTGATCTTATCAATAACATATGTGGCATTGCATTTCATTAAAGCATACCGTTAGCATGTTTTATCTTACTAAGCCGTTGGCTTAGCGCGATAGTGTTTAATCGCGCAGGTAGTAGAGTGGATAGAGTTGAACCCGAGAGTTCATCAAGACCTAGCGAGAGTAGACCTTGAAGAATCCATTTTGGGAGCTTAAAGATCAGAGCAGACTTGCCAATCATGTATAAATTTTATGTGTTGTAAAACTTGAGTTTTGATGTATATGAATTTGTAAATATGTAAATATTTTATAACTTCCGCTGTGTAATATTTAAATATGGGGGTTGTCACAAAACCTTTATTTTATGTTGTACTAGAAGTGTAAATCCTTTTTGCAGGTTGTAGTTGAGGTTACAAGGGGGATTTATTGGGAGTGTACTGAGAATGATTTTGTTTGCATTGGTTTGTGTAAAATGTTTTTGAAAATAAGGAAAAAACCGGTTTTGTCGACACTTGGGACTCAATTTTTAGGCGAAACTATGGCAAAAATTTTGTAAAAATCGAAACTAAAATTTGACTAAGTAAAATTGGTAGCAACATTAGGTTAGTGTGGCGCCTCTACTCAGCTTACATATGTAGGTTGGGAAGGGGTGTTACAATTGTTTTGGTATCAGAGCCTAGGTTTGAGATTCTCAACCTAGGTAAAATGTAAGAAAAAGACTATTTTTACTTAAAAAGTGAGTTTTTGAACAAAAATACATGTTTGGGATTGGCAGTCTCTGATCTTTAATAAGAGGTATTCTGTTGTGTTTGCAGACTTAGGTTGTGATGGATTCTCACTCACGTCATTCGATTGAGGGTAGTGCCGAGAGTATTGCTCCTGCTGAGGGAGCTAGGGTTGATAGTGTTGAGGAGGCACCTGCTTCGGTGTCGGGTAGACCAGCTGGGGAGGAGGTTCCGCCAGCCTGGTTTAGGCCTATGATGGAAGCTATGAGACAAGCACCTGTGCAACCACAGCCACCGCCACCACCCCCTCAGCCTTCAGTACCAGTAAGGCACTATGATAAGCTAAGGAAATATGGAGCAGAGGATTTCTTTGGTACAGTTGATCCGGCTGTAGCAGAACAGTGGCTTGATAGAGTTCAGAGGGTATTTGTGCAGTTGCAAGCCACTTCAGAGGAGAAGTTTGACTATGCAAGATCTTTGCTACAGAAGGATGCCTACGACTGGTGGAAGACAGTGCCCCATTCTATGGATGATCCTCCAACACTGTCTTACACTGATTTTCTGAGGGAATTTGAGTTGAAGTATACTCCTAGGGAGTATAAAGATGGGAAGAAAAGAGAGTTTCTAGATTTGAAGCAAGATCATCGGACCGTAACTGAGTATGAGGTTGAGTTTATTCGACTGAGTCAGTATGCTGGGGGCATCATTGCTGATGAGATTGATAGATGTCGGCGATTTGACGAGGGATTGAGGCCCTCGATCATGTGCTTAGTGGCTGGATCCAGATATCAGGATTTTTCACAGCTTGTGGCAGCAGCTCGAAGTGTAGAGCGAGCTCAAGTTATTGCAGCTGCTTCAGAGGAAGAGGTTAGGGTTAGGAGGCCCCAGTTTGAGGCAGGGTCTTCTTCTGCGAAGAGGGGTAGAGGAAGTTTTGTTCCTCGGAGTAGTAGGAGCCAGAGACCAGCGGGTAGGTCAGTGCAGTTCCAGAGGCAGAGATTTAGACCTGCAGCTTCAGTAGCGAGTGCTCCTACTCCTGGAGTTCAGAGATCCACCTTACCTGTGTGTAACCAGTGTGGTGGAAGACATGGGGGCGTTTGTTGGAGGCATAGTAGATCAGGGGTATGCTTCAGGTGTGGATCACCTGACCACTTTGTGAGAGACTATCCTGAGAGGCAGGAGCAGATGCCAGTTGATTCTGCTGCTTCTCGAGCTAGTGTGAGGGGAGGCAGAGGAGGCAGAGGTGCCAGCCGGGGAGGTAGACCAGGATTCAGTTCTAGAGGAGGTGCTACATCCAGGGAGGGTAGACCAGAGGAGGTTGGATCTTCCCAGAGGATGTATGTTATGCAGAGGCAGCCAGATGCATCAGCAGTCATAGCTGGTACTTTTTCTTTATTTAATACTCCAGTACTTGCTTTGATTGATCCGGGTTCCACGCATTCATATATTAGTGCATCTGTTTTGCCTGTATCTGATTTGCATGCTGAGTCCCTAGGATTTGATGTGTTGGTAACAAATCCGTTAGGGCATAGTGTGGTTGTGAGTAAGGTGCATAGAGATAGTGCAGTAGTGGTGCAGGGTGAGGAGTTCCTTGGGGATTTGATTGAGATGCCATTTAAGGATTATGATGTGATCTTAGGTATGGATTGGCTATCTCGACATGGAGCTGTGGTGGATTGTAAAAAGAAAATTGTTTCTTTGAGAACGGGTGATGGTAGAGAGGTGATAGTATCTAATGAGCAGGAACAGCTAGCCTCCTTATTTGTTTCAGCTGTTGCAGCCAGGAGGTTGATTAGAAAGGGGTGTGAAGCCTATCTTGCTCATGTGGTAGATACTAGAGTAAGAAGTTCTCCCATTGATAGCATTGCCACAGTTGCAGAGTTCCCAGATGTGTTTCCAGAGGAGTTGCCAGGGTTACCTCCTGAGAGAGAGGTGGAGTTCGGTATTGAATTGTTGCCCGGTACCACTCCTATCTCTATTACTCCTTATAGAATGGCACCAGCAGAATTGAGGGAGTTGAAAGTGCAATTACAGGAGTTGTTGGACAAAGGATTTATTCGCCCCAGTGTTTCTCCTTGGGGAGCTCCTGTGCTTTTTGTGAAGAAGAAAGATGGTACTATAAGGTTGTGTATCGATTATAGGCAATTGAACAAGGTGACCATTAAGAATAAATATCCTTTGCCTAGAATCGATGATCTCTTTGATCAGTTGAAGGGAGCGTCAGTGTTCTCCAAAATTGATTTGAGATCTGGGTACCATCAGCTGAGGGTAAGAAGTGAAGATGTTCCTAAGACTGCTTTTCGGACCAGGTATGGGCATTATGAATTTCTAGTTATGCCTTTTGGTCTGACGAATGCACCTGCAGCTTTTATGGATTTGATGAATAGGGTGTTCAGGCCCTATCTAGATCAGTTTGTAGTGGTCTTCATCGATGACATTCTGGTGTATTCGCGGAATGAAGAGGAACATGATATGCATCTGCGGATTGTGTTGCAGATTTTGAGAGAAAAGCAGTTATTTGCCAAATTGTCGAAATGTGAGTTCTGGTTGGATCAAGTAGCTTTTCTCGGACATATAGTTTCAGCAGAGGGTATTAGAGTTGATCCGAGCAAAGTTGAAGCTATATTGAATTGGAGTCCACCCAAGTCTGTGACTGAGATTAGAAGTTTTCTGGGTTTGGCAGGCTATTACAGGCGGTTTGTGAAAGGGTTTTCTTTGATAGCTACTCCACTCACCAGATTGCTTCGTAAGGGAGTGAGATTTGTGTGGACGGATCAGTGTCAGGCGAGTTTTGAGCAGTTGAGAGAATTGTTAACTCAAGCGCCTGTTCTTACTTTACCTGTTGAAGGTAAACCTTATGTGATCTACAGTGATGCTTCACATAGAGGTTTGGGGTATGTATTGATGCAGGAAGGGAAAGTTATAGCTTATGCATCTCGACAGTTGAAACCGCATGAGCTTAACTATCCGACCTATGATTTGGAATTGGCTGCCATTGTGTTTGCATTGAAGATTTGGCGCCACTATCTGTTTGGGGAGAAATGTTTTATCTACACTGATCACAAGAGTTTGAAGTATTTGGGTGTCCAGAAAGAACTCAATCTTCATCAGAGGAGATGGTTAGAATTGATTAAAGACTACGACTGCTTGATTGACTATCATCCAGGTAAAGCAAATGTTGTTGCTGATGCCTTGAGTCGGAAGTCTTTAGCTGGTTTAACTGTTTACTCGCTCTCGTTGCTTGTTGAGTTGAGAGCTTTGCATGCCAGTTTTGTAGCTTGTGACGATGGTGCATTGTTGGCACAGTTGCTTTTGAAACCAGTTTTGTTAGATCAGATCAAAGAGGCTCAGTTGATTGATATGAAGATTCAGAAGATTATTTCAGATTGCAAGAATGGGAAGACTAGAGATTTTGTTGTGAAAGATGATGGGAGTCTCTGGTTTAAGAACCGATTGTGTGTACCCGATGATGCTGATTTGAAAAGAGTCATTTTAGAAGAAGCTCATCAGTCAATGTTTGCTATGCATCCGGGTAATACGAAGATGTACATGATTTGAGACAGCATTATTGGTGGATTGGTTTGAAGAGAGACATTGCTGAGTTTGTATCGAAATGTCTCACTTGTCAGAAGGTTAAAGCAGAGCATCAAGTCCCAACCGGGTTGCTTCAACCATTGTCAGTGCCAGAATGGAAGTGGGAAAGAGTGACAATGGATTTTGTGTCTGGTTTGCCATTGACACAAAAGAAGCATGATGCTATATGGGTGATTGTGGATAGATTGACTAAAATAGCTCATTTCCTTCCGGTTCGAATGGATTACTCTTTGGAGAGATTGGCTGAGCTGTATATCCATGAGATTGTGAAACTGCATGGTGTTCCAACTTCTTTAGTGTCTGATCGAGATCCCAGGTTTACTTCCAGATTTTGGAAGAGTTTGCATAGTGCTTTGGGTTCTCGACTGCACTTCAGCACTGCTTTTCATCCACAGACGGATGGACAGTCAGAGAGGGTGATACAGATTATTGAGGACATGTTGAGAAGCTGTGTCATCGATTTCTCTGGAAGTTGGGATAGGTTTTTACCTCTTGTGGAGTTTGCTTACAACAACAGTCACCAATCCAGCATTGGTATGGCACCGTTTGAAGCATTGTATGGCAGACGGTGTAGGACACCTCTTTGTTGGAATGAGCTTGGAGATGATAAGTTGGTTGGTCCTGATTTGATTCAAGAAACTGAGGAAAAAGTAAAGTTGATTCGAGGTAGGTTAAAAGCAGCTTCAGACCGACAGAAGTCTTATGCAGATCTGAAGAGGAGAGACATTCAGTTTGATGTTGGAGATAAGGTGTTTTTGAAAGTATCTCCTTGGAAGAAGATTTTGAGGTTCGGTCGGAAAGGAAAATTGAGTCCTCGTTTCATTGGGCCGTATGAAGTGTTAGAAAGAGTTGGGCCAGTTGCATATCGACTTGCTTTGCCACCTGAGTTGGATCGTATTCATAATGTATTCCATGTTTCTATGTTGAGGAGGTACAGGTCAGATCCATCTCATGTGTTGCCATTTGAGTCTATCGAAGTGAGCCCAGATTTGACATTTGAAGAAGAACCAGTTGCTATCTTGGCACGTGATGTGAAAGAATTGAGGAACAAGAAAGTGCCATTGGTGAAGATTCTTTGGAAGAATCATGCAAAAGAAGAAGCAACTTGGGAAAGTGAGCAAACTATGCGAGAGCAATATCCTCTGTTGTTTCAGACTTGATATCAGGTAATTTCGAGGACGAAATTTTTTTTTAGAGGGGGAGAATTGTAATATCCTCATTTATGCCCTAGAAGTTTTGCATATTGTTGTTGTTGTTATTGTTATATATTGGATTGAATATATGTGTTAAATTGTAAGAGAAAAGAAATTGAGAAGAGAAAGTATATGTATATGTATTTTGGGAAGAAATAGGGTTTAGAGACAAATTTATATGTTGTGTATATGTTAATATTTATGACATATAAAGTGGTCAAAAGGCTTGGTCAATGCAAGAGAAGATATTTATTTGAGATTGGTAAATTACTTAATTGGGCACATATAAGACAAAAAGATAATTATGTGAATAAGGGCACTTTGGTAATTGCTTGGATAAAATCACATGGTGGATATTTAAAGAAGGTTTGACTTGTGTTTTCTTCATCATTTCTTCTTCTTCTTCTTGTTGATGGCCGGCCCTCCATAGCCAAAGAGAAAGAAAGAGACAAGTGATGGTTTTGATGATTTCAAGCTTAAATTGAAGAAAGATTAAGTGTTCAAGTGTTGATTTAAGAAGTTTTTAACTAAGGTAAGATCTTTTCTCTAATTTCTTCAATTCTTTTGAAGTGGTATGATTAAGTTGCTTATGGTATGATTGTAAGTATTGATTTTGCTTGATAGATGAGAAGTTGGGTTGGTGTTGGTGATGGAAGAGTAAGATTGGTGTTTAGTGAAATTGTTTCTGTTTTAGGATTAGTAAAGGCTGTGACTTGTATGATTTTTAATTAATTTTAGAAAAATGTTATTGAAGTGAATTTTTGATATGTTGTGACTCTATGAGTCTAGAATGACTGAAAAATATGTTGATTCGATTTTGGAATGGTTATGAGTTTAGAAAGATTATTTTCATTAGACCTGTTCCAGCAAGTACCTTAACTGGGACAGCTATATTTCGGGATTTTTAATAAAATGTAGAAAAATCATATCCAATCGAATTTTGGATATGTTGTTTCTTAGTGAGTTTAGTATTTGAGAAAAATAATTTGGAATCACGTTGATTGAATTTGATTTATGGAATTCACAAAGTTCAGAACTGCTGCTAGGATGCAGGGCAATTGGGGCAGTCTGGTTAGGTGAACTATTTGACCAAGATTTTGTGTTCAGTTTGATCTGAAATTTTAAAGGGATGATTTTAAGATACAAAACTAAATTCTGTAAAAATTTTAGAATTTTTAGTCAAGTAGATTATTTTATACAATTTCTCAAAATAAGGATAAAATGGAGTTTAAAAACCAGAATGTACTATTTATGGTTAGGGTTTTAATTCTTTGTTCTTCTTGCATTGCTTTGGTTCTCCAAAGGTAGGTTGGTCCTTAAACCTAACCCTAAACACTTTAAACACACTTGAATCAATGAATGTTATAATCAATTGTTCTTTGCCCTAATTGCATTGTTGAGATTGAACAATGTTATGTTGTGCATTGTGAATGGTAATGTGTTTCATGAGTAATGTGGAATGAAATGTTGATATTTATGAATGATGCTATGTGAAATATAATGTGATCATGGATGAGATATATATATATATACTTGAATAATGAGATGTTATATTGTGAAATGAAATGTGAAGCCATTGTTATTGGCTAAGATGATGTAATTGAAAGAAAGAAGGCATGTTTGCCTAAATGTGATGAGAATTGAGAATGGAAATGAATTGTTTGTTTAATATGTTATTCAGTTTCAGAGTTCTGGATTTGGGTGGCATGCCTAAGAAATGATGAAAGGTAACAGTCTTGCCGGGTTGAGGACCTCCTCATAGGTGTTGAGTTGATGGTCCAAGAGACTGGGTCTGTTACACTATGAGATATATGATTTGTAACAGTCTTGCCGGGTTGAGGATCTCCTCATATGTGTTGAGTTGATGATCCAAGAGACTGGGTCTGTTACACTATCCATGGATAGAGATACATGTATATACATTGCCTACGGGCGTGATTATTGTGACTATGAACCAAAGCAGTAACTCTAAACTTTGAATATCGTATTAAATACTTGTTGGGCCCATAGGTGTCAAGGTTATATGAATGTCCTAAATAATGTTATGAGTTTAATGAAATGAGATGTTGGTTATGGAGTATGATTGATTAATGTTGAATGTGAAAAGATGTTGAAATGTGGTATGCTCATATGACTATGATTTGTGAAATGCATAATTGTGTGGTTAACTTTATATTTATGATGTTGATCTTATCAATAACATATGTGGCATTGCATTTCATTAAAGCATACCGTTAGCATGTTTTATCTTACTAAGCCGTTGGCTTAGCGCGATAGTGTTTAATCGCGCAGGTAGTAGAGTGGATAGAGTTGAACCCGAGAGTTCATCAAGACCTAGCGAGAGTAGACCTTGAAGAATCCATTTTGGGAGCTTAAAGATCAGAGCAGACTTGCCAATCATGTATAAATTTTATGTGTTGTAAAACTTGAGTTTTGATGTATATGAATTTGTAAATATGTAAATATTTTATAACTTCCGCTGTGTAATATTTAAATATGGGGGTTGTCACAAAACCTTTATTTTATGTTGTACTAGAAGTGTAAATCCTTTTTGCAGGTTGTAGTTGAGGTTACAAGGGGGATTTATTGGGAGTGTACTGAGAATGATTTTGTTTGCATTGGTTTGTGTAAAATGTTTTTGAAAATAAGGAAAAAACCGGTTTTGTCGACACTTGGGACTCAATTTTTAGGCGAAACTATGGCAAAAATTTTGTAAAAATCGAAACTAAAATTTGACTAAGTAAAATTGGTAGCAACATTAGGTTAGTGTGGCGCCTCTACTCAGCTTACATATATAGGTTGGGAAGGGGTGTTACAAGAACAGTATCCTCAATTGTTTCAGACTTGATATCAGGTAATTTTGAGGACGAAATTTCTTTTTAGAGGGGGAGAATTGTAATATCCCAAAGTATACTCTAAAAGTTTTGGAATTATTGTTGTATTTGGATTTAATGTATATGTTTAATGGAAAGAGAAAAGAAGTAAAGAGAGAGTGTATATGTTGTATATATAGTGATATATACAACATACACAAGTCAAAATATGGAAGTCAAAAGAAGATAAATTTATTTATTTTAAATTAATTAATTAAAAGGGAAAATAATGAGTGGAAGAGGATATATTTGATTATTATATTATTTAATTTGCTTGGTGGAGGTTTAAGTGGAGAAGAGTGTTTGACTTTGCCTCTTTGTTTCTTCATTTTCTTCTTCATTTTCTTTTCTTTTCTTTATTGGCCGGGCATAACCTAAGTAAGAGAGGAGGAGAGTTTTTGAGTTTTCCAAGCTTGTGATTGAAGGAGATTTCAAGTGATTAAGTTGAAAATCTAAGAAATTTCATCAACTTTGGTAAGTTTCCACTTGATTCCCTTGTTTTATTTTAAGTTGTGTTTGAGTTTGGTGTTGAATTTTTAAGAGCATGAATATGTTTGATTGTGGTGTGTTTGAGAGTGTTGGGTTTAATTGATTGTGATTTTGGAGTTGAATGGAAGAGTAAGGGTTGTGTTTATGTTATGGTTTTGAGTTGGTAATTGATGTATGTTGTGAGTTTGAGCAATTATTATCTTAGATTTTCATTGTGTTTGTGTTTAATAGAGTTGAAAGCATAGAATACATGAGTTTGGTCTGAAACAGAAGCAATATGGATGCCACACCCGTGGTCCTTGGATGCCACGACCGTGGGGGTGTTAAGCAAATTGGACAGATTCGTTTTCTAACCCACGCCCGTGGGGATTTGTGAGGCCACGACCGTGGGGTCCTAGATAGTGGTTTTGGCTTGTATTTGTGATCTATGGGTCTAGTATGAGATTAATAGGTGAATAATTATATTGGCATTCTTGTGTATTTGTATTTAAGTGTGTATTATTCCTTTTGGATTAGGTTGTGAAGAGGTTGAGTTGCCCTAATCTAAGTGTTGAGGATTCTTGGAAGAGAAAGTGTATAGATTGGAGTGAGTTGTTCTTGAGATAAGTACAAACCCTACATTATTGCATACATTTACATGACATTGGGACTTAACACATTTGGTTGTAAATGTGTTAAGTAATCTATTACATTGTTGATACATTTGATTAATGTTATGATTTGCATAATTTGAAAGATATGATGATCATTCAAAATGTCTGTTCAATGCAATTGGTTGTGGATACTTTAATGATGAATTGCTTTAATGTGAATTGAGATATGATGAGATGTGAAGCCATTGTTGTTGGCTATGATAGTGCAAATGAAATAATTAGGGCATGGTTGCCTATTTGATTATGGAATATGAAATGAAAAATGAATTGAGAAAGAGAATGATAAAGAGATAAATGAAATAATTGTGTGCTTAATATGTTATTCAATTTTCAGAGTTCTGAGTTAGGCGGCATGCCTATGAATTGCTGGATAGGTGAAAAGACCGGGTCGTAAGCCGAGTCCAGCTGAAAAATGTGAAATATGATGTTTTTGGGGGTGAAAAGACTGGGTCTTAAGCCTCAAAAATAGTAACAGTCTAGCCGGGTTGAGGACCAAGATACTGGGGCCCTAGGGTCTAGCCGTGTAATATCCCAAAATGTGCCCTAGAAGTTTTAAGTATAATTGTTGTTTTATTTGAATTAAAATGTATATGTTATTGGAAAGAGAAAATAATTTAAAAAGGAGTGTATATGTTGTATATATGGATATATATATAACATATACACAAGTCAAATGGATGGTCAAAGAAAGAAGATATTTATTTTGGTTATGTATGAAATTACTAAAAAGGGCAAGTAAGTGAAAGGGAGTTTAATTGTATAGAAGAGGGTATTTAGGTAATTTTCTTTTTTAATTGCTTGGTGGAGGTTTAAAGAGAGGGGAAATTTGACTTTGCTTCTTTTGTCTCTTTCATTTTCTTCTTTTCTTTTGGGTGGTCGAGTATCACCTAGACAAGAGAGCAAGAGGTTGTTTTGAGTTCCAAGTTTCAAATTGAAGGAAGATTTCAAGAAAACAAGTTAGAAATTCAAGAAGTTTATCATTTTTGGTAAGTTTTCTCTTGATTTCTCTTGTTTTATTTGGAATTTTGTTTGAGTTTGATGGAGTGTTGTTGATGGTTGGAGTGTGTTTGTGTATGGTGTGTGTAAAAGTGTTGAAATGGAATTAAAGATAAGAAGTTAGGTTGGTGTTGGTGATGGAAGAGTAAGAGTTGTGTTTAGTGAAATTTTTTCTGTTTTACAATTAGTAAAGGCTGTGACTTGTATGTTTTTTTAATTAAATATAGAAAAATTTTCTTGAAGTGAATTTTTGATATGTTGTGTCTCTATGAGTCTAGAATGACTGAAAAATATGTTGATTTGATTTTGGAGTGGTTATGATTTTGGAAAGATTATTTTTATTAGACCTATTCCAGCAGGTACCTTAACTGAGACAGCTATCTTTCGGGATTTTTAATAAAATGTAGAAAAATCATATCCAATTGAATTTTGGATATGTTGTTTCTTAGTGAGTCTAGTATTTGAGAAAAATAATTTGGAACCACGTTGATTGAATTTAATTTACAGAATTCACAAAGTTCAGAACTGCTGCCAGGATGCAGGGCAATTGGAGCAGTCTGGTTGGGTGAACTATTTGAACAAGATTTTGTGTTCAGTTTGATCTGAAATTTTAAAGGAATGATTTTAAGATGTAAAACTAAATTCTGTAACAATTTTAGAATTTTTAGTCAAGTAGATTATTTTATACAATTTTTCAAAATAAGGATTAAGTTGAGTCCAAAACCAGAATTTACTATTCATATGGTCATTTTGCTAATACTCCTTTTGGATTAGGTTGTGAAGAGGTTGAATTGCCCTAATCTAAGTGTTGAGGATTCTTGGAAGAGTAAGTGTATAGATTGGTGTGAGTTGGTTTTGAGGTAAGTACAAATTACACTATTGCATACATTCATGTGATGTTGAGACTCGACACACATTTGATTGTAAATGTGATAAGGAACCTAATGCATTGTTGATGGATATTAAAAATCACATTATGTTTGGTAATATGTGAATGTTGTGATGAGCATGTAAAATATGTGTTAATGCCATTGATTATATCCATTTGAATAATGAACTGATTAATGTGATTTGAAATATAATATGAGATGGTTGAAACATATTTGCTTATATGATGATGAAATGAAATGTGAAAGATATGATGTTATGAAGAATTGTTTTATTGTGATTTGAGATCATATGAGATATGATGCCATGGTTATTGGCTATGATGATGCAAATGAGATATATAATGGAGGCATGGTTGCCTAATTAATTATGAGAAATGAAATGAAAAGAGATTGAAAAAAAAAGATAAATACAATGATTGTGTGCCTAATATGTTTATTAAATTTTCAGAGTTCTAGTTTTGGCGGCATGCCTATGAATCACTGGATAGGTGAAATGACCGGGTCGTAAGCCGATTCCAGTTAGAAAATGTGAAATGTGATGTTTTTGGGGTGAAATGACCGGGTCTTAAACCTCAAAAACAAATTATTGAAAATAGATTGAGTGAAATGACTGGGTCATAAGCTCAAATCTAGTTGATTATCCATGGATAAATGTATTGATGATTGTGATTATGGACCAAAGCAGTAACTCTGAACTTTGAATAACATATTAGTGTATTTTTGGGCCCATGCTTGTCTTTGTTTTCAATGTGAATCATGAATGTTTTGATTAATTATTAAATAATGTAAGATTGTGAAATATAATATTCTTTTGAATTGTTTATGAAACTTGATTGTGTGACATTGGCATTGCATTGAGGCATAATATTATGGTTGTTTGTACCACTAAGCCGTTGGCTTAGCGCGATTGTGGTTTATCGCGCAGGTGACAGGGAAGAACCAGAGAGTCCCTCTAGGCCGAGTCGAGTCTAGATTTTGAGGTGTTGATAGTGGACGTAAAGATCAAAGACTGACTGCCAAACATGTATAAATTTTATGTGTTGTAAAACTTGAGTTTTGATGTATATGAATTTGTAAATATTGTTACTTTCCGCTGCAAAGTGAACAAATATTTTATCTACTGTATTTCATAATAAACCTTTACTTTATTTTGTACTAGAAGTGTAAATCCTTTTTGTAGGTTGTAGTTGAGGTTATAAGGGGGATTTATTGGAAGTGTACTAAGAATGATTTTGGTTGCATTGGTTTGTGTAAAAAAAAAGTTTTCAAAAATCAGGAAAAAACCAGTTTTATCGACACATGGGACTCAATTTTTAGGCGAAACTATGGCAAAATTTTTCTGTAAAAATCGGAACCAAAATTTGACTAAGTGAAATTGGTAGCAACATTAGGTTAGTGTGGTGCCTCTACTCAGCTTACACACGTAGGTCGGGAAGGGGTGTTACAAGTCGGGTTGAGGTTCAAGAGACTGGGTCTGTTACACTATCCATGGATAGATATATATGTATCGCCTACGGGCTTGATGATTGTGATTATGGACCAAAGCAGTAACTCTGAACTTTGAATAACATATTAGTGTCTTTTGGGCCATGCTTGTCTTTGTTTCAATGTGAATAATAAATGGTAAAATAATTAAATAAGATAATGAAATGTATTGTTATGAAATATAGCATTTTTGAATATGATCTCTATTGATTGAATGTTTGACATTGACATTGCATTAAAGCATATTATTATTGTGG
This sequence comes from Garcia nutans, assembly GCA_947685225.1. Lineage (NCBI taxonomy): Eukaryota > Viridiplantae > Streptophyta > Magnoliopsida > Malpighiales > Euphorbiaceae > Garcia > Garcia nutans. Next base: position 29,134,172 of record CANTUV010000011.1, on the reverse strand, counting down.
TTTGTACCACTAAGCCGTTGGCTTAGCGCAATTGTGGTTCATCGCACAGGTGACAGGGTAGAACCAGAGAGTTCAGCTAGACCGAGTTGAGTCTAGATTCTGAAGCGTTGATAGAGGGCTTAAAGATCAAAGATAAACTGCCAAACATGTATAAATTTTATGTTTTGTAAAACATGGATTTTTATGTATATGTATTTGTAAATATCGCTTTCCGCTGCGTATCAAATAAATATTTTATCTATTGTACTTTATAATATAATTTGAATGTTTTAGGTTTTCTTATAATGTTGTTAAATTGAAAGATCAGTTTGCTTATTATAAACTGTAGCACACCTGTATTCGGTATACGTATATTATAGGTGTATGTAGTGTGCGTATACGGGGTATAGGGGTGTTACACCATGAACTGATGCAAATATCTCAATGCAGGATTTGTAATATCCCAAACAATACCCTAAAATTTTGAAAATGCTAATTGTTGAAATTGAATTAAATGATTTTATAGTGTATATATGATTAAGTGGAAAGAAAGGAAAAAAGGAAGTGTGTATATGTTGCATATATGAAGATATATACAACATATACAAGTCAACATTTTAATAATAAGGTCAAAAGATATTTGAATTAATTATATATTAAATATTGATAGTGGAAGATGATTTTTGTTTATATTATTATAATAATTTAATTGCTTGGTGGAGATTTAAGTGGTTAAGAGTAGCGTTTGGTTTGACTTTTCATCATTTTCTTCTTTCTTTTCCAAGAGGTCGGCCATCACCATTGTCAAAGGGAAGAGAGGTTTTGTTCCTTCCTAACTCAAGCAATTGAAGGATTCAAGAGATCAAGTTGGAGTTTTAAGGATTTTTCTTCATCTTTGGTAAGTTTCCAACTTGTTTCTTTGATTTCTTTTGAGTTTGTGTTTATGAGTTTGGTGAATGGCTAGTGTAGTTGTGTGTATGGTTGATTTTGGTATGTTTGAGGTTGTTTTGTTTAGTTAACTTTGATTTGGGGTTGGATTGAGAAAAATGTTAAGTTTGGTGAATAAATAAGAGTTGTGGATTGTGTAAGTTTTGAGTTGTGATATATGGTTGTGATTGCGTTTTGTTGCTTGTAATTGAGTTGTTTTGATGTTATGCAAGTTTTTTATGGTATATTGATGGATTTGGTTGAGTTTGTGTGGTGATGATAAGGTTTAAGAAAGCTAATTGTTGGATGTGGCATTTTTGGTGTCGATTTTAGGTTTTTGGCCTGACACGCCCAGTAGCACGGCCATGTCTTTGGGCTTGTCGATGGTTCTGTTTTTAGTATTGGTGACACGATCAGTGACACTCCCATGTCACTAAGCATGTCACAGCTTCTGTGTTGTAGTAGTATTGACACGTCCAGTGACACACCCATGTCACTGAGCGTGTCATAGCTATTGAGTTGTTAGAGGATTGACACATTCAGTGACACGTCCATGTCACTGAGCGTGTCATAGCTTCTGTGTTGGAGGAGGATTGACACGTGAGTGACACGCCCATGTCACTGAGCGTGTCAAAGCTTCTGCGATGTCAATTTAGGACACGCCCGTGTTATTGAGCGTGTCATGTGTAAAGTTTACCCTAGATAGTTCTTATTCTTATTTTCTTATGTGTATTACTAAGTGAGTATGTATAATCACATTTGGAATAGGTTTTGAAGAGATTTGAGATACCCCAATCCAAGTGTTGAAGGATTCTTGGAAAAGGAGATTGGAATTGGTGTTTGTTGCTCTTAGAAGCAAGTACAAATCTTAAATGATTTCATACATTTACATGACTTTGGGACTTAACACATTTGGTTGGAAAATGTGTTAAGTTACCTATTATATTGTTGGCGTATGAGAAGGGTGCTATGATTTGCATTATGTGAACTATGTGAAATATAATGATGATTCAAAATGTATGGATAATGCAATTTGTTATATATACACTAATGATAGTGTGTGAAGCCCTTGGTGATGGCTATATTGATATAAATGGGATATTTGAGGCATTGTGCCTTTGAGGATCATGAGAAAATGAGAAAAGATATGATAATGATATTATAAAAGAATTTTGTGCCTAGTATGTTATTCAATTTTTAGAGTTTTGTAGTTGGTGGCATGCCTAAAAGTAATATTCCCTTGAAGCTGGGTTGGGCTTGGTCCTTGAAGCCTAGTTGGGTGATGCTGTGCTCCCCTTGAAGCTTGGTTGGGCCTAGTCCTTGAAGCCTAGTTGGGATGTTACATATGAGGTAATCCTCATTGTGATTATGATTCGCCTTCAGGCTAGGTAAATGTGATTATTGGACCAAAATAGTAACTCTGAAATTTGAATGGCATATTAGATTCTTTTGGGCCCATGTTTGTCTTTGCTATTATGTGAATTATGAATGATGGAACAATTGAACAATATAATGAGATTTAATGTTATGAAATATGATATCCTTGTATATTATTTTTAATTCTTGAAAGTTTGACATTGACATTACATTTGAATCATATTGTTATTAAGGTTTGTACCACTAAGCTTTTGGCTTAGTGCGATTGTGATTTATCGCGCAGGTGACAGGGTAGATCCGGTTGAGCTGAAGAGTCAGCTAGACCGAGTCGAGTCTAGACTTGTATTTGTGAGAGTAGTGTTGATTTGGACATGAAGATCAGAGACGAATTGCCAGCATGTATAAACTCTATATTTTGTAAATATTGATTTTGATGTATACATATGTATATTCCGCTGCATTTTTCGCTGCTTATTAAAAAAATGTTTTGGATAAACTTTTGGGGTAATGAAGATATATGTATATGTATTTTAACAAGGGATGTTTTATCTATTACTTTCTATAATATATGTTTAAATGTTTTAAGTTTACTCAAATTGATTTATAATGTTTTGATGATTTGATTAAAGATTGGTTTGTTGAAAATGGATTGTGACATTCTTATATCCTTTATACGTATATCACATATAGTGTGTATATGTGGTGTATGTATATTGGGTGTAGGGGTGTTACACTTGTTTGGTATCGGAGCCTAGGTTTGAGTTTCTCAACCTAGGTGAATTGTAAGAAAAGGAAAATTTAGATTTTAAAATATGGTTTTTAAATAAGATACATGCATTGGCACTGGAAATTTCTGATCTTTGATGAGGTAATTTCTGCTGTGTTTGTAGATATAGGTAGTGATGGCATCTTAGTTACGTCAGTCTGTAGAAGGTAGTGCTGAGAGTGTAGCTCCTGTAGAGGGTGGAGATGGAGCTAGAGTTGAGATAGCTGGAAAGGCACCTGCTCCTATGCCAGAGAGACTAGCAGCTGATGAGATTTTGCCAGTTTGGTTAAGACATATGGTGGAGCTGTTAAGGCAGGCTCCAGTGCAGCAGCAGCCACCATAGCCGCAACCTCAAGTACCGATGAGGCAGTATGATAAATTGAGGAAGTTTGAAGCTAAGGATTTCATTGGTACTATAGATCCTGCAGTAGCTGAGCAGTGGTTAGATAGAGTTCAGAGGGTATTTATCCAGCTGCAAGCTACTCCCGAAGAAAAGTTTGATTATACCAGATCACTTCTACAGAGAGATGCATATGACTGGTGGAAGACAGTTCTACATGCGATGGATGATCCACCAACCTTGACTTATGATGATTTTCTGCGGGAGTTTGAGCAGAAGTATACTCTGAGGGAGTATAAAGATGCAAAGAAGATGGAGTTTCTGAGTCTGAGATAGGATACCAGGTCAGTGACAAAGTATGAGAAAGAGTTCATCCGGTTGAGTCATTATGCCGGTGAGATTATTTCAGATGAGATAGACTGGTGCAGGAAATTTGAGGAGGGGTTGAGACCCTCTATTATGTGTATTATTGTAGGCTCTCGGTATCAAGATTTTTCTCAGTTGGTTACAGCTGCCAGGAGTGTTGAGAGAGCACAGGGTATTGTAGCAGCTGCTACTGAAGAGGAGGCTAGAGCCAGGAGACCTCTGAGTGAGACAGGGTCTTCATCTGTGAAGAGAGACAGAGGAGGCTATTTTTTAAGGTTCGGTAGGAGCCAGAGGTAGCCTGGTAGGTCAGTACAGCATCAAAGGAAGAGATCGAGACCTATAATTTCTATAGCTAGTGCTCCGACTCCAGTAGTTCAGAGGCCAGTTTCTTATACATGTGTCCATTGTGGTAGGGCACATGGGGGGGAGGGGGCTTGTTGGAAGACAGGTGGACCAAGAGTTTGTTATAGATGTGGGTCACCGGATCATTTCCTCAGAGATTGCCCTGAGCTACCGGAAGATAGACAGACTGATACTGCAGCTTCTCGATCCAGTATGAGAAGAGGTCGAGGGGGCAGAGGTTTTAGTAGAGGTGGTCGACCTGGGATTAGTTAGAGAGGAGATTCTACAGCCGGAGGTAGTAGACCAGATGAAGCAGGGCCATCACAGCGGGTGTATGTGATGCAGAGGCAGCCGGATGCTTCAGTCGTTATTACAGGTACATTTTCTTTATTTGGCATTTCAGTTCTTGCTCTACTAGATCCTGGATCTACTCATTCATACATAAGTGCATCTATCTTTCCTGTGACTGAATTGCATTCAGAGTCCCTAAGATTTGATGTTTTGGTGACAAGTCCTTTAGGGCATAGTGTGGTAGTTAGCAAGGTGCATCGTGATAGTTCAGTTGTGGTACAAGATGAGGAGTTCCTTGGTGATTTGATTGAAATGCCTTTCAAGGAGTATGATTTAATTTTAGGCATGGATTGGTTATCTAAGCATGGGGCTGTGGTAGACTGTTAAAAGAAGTGTGTTACCCTGAGAACCGGTGATGGTAGAAGTGCGATGGTATCTAGTGAGCAGAGACATCTTGCATCCATGTTTGTTTCAGCTGTTGTAGCTAGGAGGTTGATTTGGAAAGGATGTGAGGCTTATCTTGCTCATGTGGTAGATACCAGAGTGGTGGGTTCTCAACTTGATAGTATACCCACAGTTGCTGAATTTTCAGATGTTTTTCCGGAGGAGTTGCCAGGGATACCCCCTGAGAGAGAGGTTGAGTTTGGTATCGATTTGTTGCCTGGTACCACTCCCATCTCTATTACTCCTTATCGAATGGCACCTGCTGAGTTGAGAGAATTGAAGGTGCAGTTGCAGGAGTTGTTGGATAAGGGGGTTTGTTTGCCCTAGTGTGTCTCCGTGGGGAGCGCCTATTTTGTTTGTGAAGAAGAAGGATGGTACCTTAAGATTGTACATTGATTATAGGCAGTTGAATAAAGTGACCATCAAGAACAAGTATCATTTGCCTAGGATAGATGATCTCTTTGATCAGTTGAAAGGAGAAGCAGTTTTCTCTAAGATTGATTTGAGATCAGGGTACCATCAATTGAGAGTCAGAGCTGAAGATGTATCTAAGACAACTTTTACGCACAAGGTATGGGCATTATGAGTTTCTGGTGATGCCTTTTAGGTTGACGAATGCACTAGCAGCTTTTATGGATTTGATGAATAGGGTGTTTAGACCCTATCTAGATCAGTTTGTGGTGGTCTTTATTGATGATATTTTGGTACATTTGCATAATGAGGAGGATCATAATAAGCATTTGCAGATTGTATTACAAACCTTGAAAAAGAAGCAGTTGTATGCTAAGCTGTCTAAATGTGAGTTTTGGCTTGATCAAGTGACTTTTCTCTGTCATGTGGTTTCAGCAGAAGGTATAAGAGCTGATCCGAGTAAAGTTGAAGCTATTTTGAATTGGAGTCCACCGAAGACAGTGACTGAGGTTAGAAGTTTTCTGGGTCTGACAGGCTATTATCGATGGTTTGTGAAGGGTTTTTCTTTGATAGCTACTCCACTCACCTGATTACTTCGGAAGGGACTTAGATTTGAGCGGAAAGATCGGTGTCAAGCAAGCTTTGAGCAGTTGAAGGAGATGTTGACTTAAGCTCCTGTTCTTACCTTGCCTGTGGAAGATAAACCATATGTGATTTACAGTGATGCTTCACATAGTGGTTTAGGTTGTGTTTTGATGCAGGAGGGTAGAGTCATAGCTTATGCTTCTCAGCAGTTAAAGCCACATGAGTTTAATTACCCGACGCATGATTTGGAATTGGCAACTATAGTTTTTGCTTTGAAGATTTGGCGATATTACTTGTATTGGGAGAACTGTTTCATTTATATGGATCAAAAGAGTTTGAAATATTTGGGTGTTTAGAGAGAGCTGAATTTTCAGCAGAGACGATGGTTGGAGTTGATTAAAGACTATGACTGTTTGATTGATTATCATCCTAGTAAGGCAAATGTTGTTGCTGATGCCTTGAGTCGGAAGTCTTTGGCAGGTTTGACTGCTTATTCACTCTTGTTGCTTGTTGAGTTGAGAGCATTGCATGCTAGTTTTGAATCATGTGATGATGGTGCTTTGTTGGATCATTTGCAATTGAGACCGTTGTTGTTGGATCATATTATAGATTCTCAGTTGGCAGATGAGAAAATTCAAAAAGTTATTTTAGATTGCCAAAAGGGGGAGAGCCGAGATTTTCTTGTGAGAAGTGATGGCAATTTATGGTACAAAGATAGATTGTGTGTTCCTAATGATGCAAGATTGAAAAAGATTATTTTGGAGGAAGCACATCAGTCGGCTTTTGCTATGCACCCAAGGAGTACTAAGATGTATCATGATTTAAAGCAATATTATTGGTGGTCCGGTATGAAGAGGGACATAGCGGAGTTTGTATCCAAATGTCTCACTTGTCAGAGAGTGAAGACCGAGCATTAAGTTCCTTCAGGGTTGCTCCAACATTTATTAGTGCCAGAATGAAAATGGGAGCGAGTGATGATGGATTTTTTGACTAGTTTACCTTTGACTCAGAAGAAACATGATGCAATCTGGATGATTGTTGATCGGTTGACGAAGATAGCTCATTTTCTTCCAGTTCGGATGGATTATTCTCTTGAGAAGTTAGCTGAGCTGTATATCAGTGAGATAGTGAAGTTGCATGGAGTCCCAATTTCTTTAGGGTTGGATCGAGATCCCCGTTTACTTTGAGATTTTAGAAGAGTTTACATAATGTTTTGGATTCTCGATTACATTTTAGCACTGCTTTTCATCCTCAGATAGAAGGGCAGTCAGAAAGAGTGATACAGATTTTGGAGGATACGTTGAGGAGTTGTTTCATTGATTTCTCTGGGAGTTGGGATAGATTCTTACCATTGATAGAATTTTCCTATAACAACAGTCATCAATCCAGTATTAGAATGGCACCTTATGAGGCATTGCATGGTATAAGATGCAGGACGCCTCTATGTTGGGATGAGGCTGGAGAAGGTAAGTTGGTTGGTCCTGATTTGATTAAAGAAACAGAAGAAAAAGTGAAAATAATTCAGGATCTTTTGAAAGTAACCTCAGATCGACAAAAATCATATTCAGATTTGAAGAGGAGAGACATAGAGTTCAACATTGGAGATAAAGTATTTTTGAAAGTGTCTTGGAAGAAAATTTTGAGATTTGGCCCCAGAGGCAAATTGAGTCCTATTTTTATTGGACCTTATGAGGTACTGGAGAGAGTTGGACCAGTTGCCTATCGTCTCGCTTTGCCACCTGAATTGGATCTAATTCACAATGTCTTCCATGTCTCTATGCTTCGGAGGTACAGGTCAGACCCATCTCATATTTTGTCAGTGGAATCTATTGAGGTGAGTTCGGATCTAACTTTTGAAGAAGAACCGGTGGCTATTTTGGCACATGAAGTGAAAGAGTTGAGAAATAAGAAAGTGCCACTTGTGAAGGTTCTTTGGAAGAACCATGCTAAAGAAGAGGCAACTTGGGAGAGTGAGCAAGTGATGCGAGATCAATATCCTCAGTTATTCCAGACTTGAAAACAGGTAATTTCGAGGACGAAATTTATTTGTAGTGGGGGGGGGGGGAATTGTAATATCCCAAACAATACCCTAAAATTTTTGAAATGCTAATTGTTGAAATTGAATTAAATGATTTATAGTGTATATATGATTAAGTGGAAAGAAAGGAAAAAGGGAAGTGTGTATATGTTGTATATATGAAGATATATACAACATATACAAGTCAACATTTAAATAATAAGGTCAAAAGATATTTGAATTAATTATATATTAAATATTGATAGTGGAAGGTGATTTTTGTTTATATTATTATAATAATTTAATTGCTTGGTGGAGATTAAGTGGAGATTTAAGTGGTTAAGAGTAGTGTTTGGTTTGACTTTTCATCATCTTCTTCTTTCTTCTCCAAGAGGCCAGCCATCACCACTTTCAAAGGAATGAGAGGTTTTGTTCCTTCCTAACTCAAGCAATTGAAAATTTTCAAGAGATTAAGTTGGAGTTTTAAGGATTTATCTTCATCTTTGGTAAGTTTCCAACTTGTTTCTTTGATTTCTTTTGAGTTTGTGTTTATGAGTTTGGTGAATGGTTGGTGTAGTTGTGTGTATGGTTGATTTTGGTATGTTTGAGGTTATTTTGTTTATTTAACTTTGACTTGGGGTTGGATTGAGAAAAAGGTTAAGTTTGGTGAAGAAATAAGAGTTGTGGATTGTGTAAGTTTTGAGTTGTGATATATGGTTGTGATTGTGTTTTGTTGCTTGTAATTGAGTTGTTTTGGTGTTATGCAAGTTTATTATGGTATATTGATGGATTTGGTTGAGTTTGTGTGATGATGATAAGGTTTAAGAAAGATGATTGTTGGATGTGGCATTTTTGGTGTCGATTTTAGGTTTTAGGCCTGATACGCCCAGTAGCATGGCTATGTCTTTGGGGGTGTCGATGGTTCTGTTTTCAGTGTGGGTGACACAATCAGTGACACGCCCATGTTACTGAGCGTGCCACAGCTTCTGTGTTGTAGTAGTATTGACATGTCCAGTGACACGCCCATGTCACTAAGCATGTCATAGCTACTAAGTTGTTGGAGGATTGACACGTCCAGTGAAACGCCCATGTCACTGAGCGTGTCAAAGCTTCTGTGTTGTGGGTTAGGGCACGGTCAGGGACACGCCCGTGTTGTTGAGCGTATCATGTATAGAGTTTTCCCTAGATAGTTCTTATTCTTATTTTCTTATGTGTATTACTAAGTGAGTATGTATAATCACATTTAGAATAGGTTTGGAAGAGATTTGAGATACCCAAATACAAGTGTTGAAGGATTCTTGGAAAAGGAGATTGGAATTTTGGTTTGTTGCTCTTAGAGGTAAGTACAAACCTTAAATGATTGTATACATTTACATGACTATAGGACTTAACACATTTGGTTGGAAAATGTGTTAAGTTACCTATTATATTGTTGGTGTATGAGAAGGGTGCTATGATTTGCATTATGTAAACTATGTGAAATATAATGATGATTCAAAATATATGGATAATGCAATTTGTTATGTATACACTAATGATAGTGTGTGAAGCCATTGGTGATGGCTATATTGATATAAATGGGATATTTTAGGCATTGTGCTTATGAGGATCATGAGAAAATGAAAAAAAAATATGATAATGATATTATAAAAGAATTGTGTGCCTAGTATGTTATTCAATTTTTAGAGTTTTATTTTTGGTGGCATGCCTAAAAGTAATAATCCCTTGAAGCTGGGTTGGGCTTGGTCCTTGAAGCCTAGTTGGGTGATACTGTGCTCCCCTTGAAGCTGGGTTGGGCCTAGTCCTTGAAGCCTAGTTGGGATGTTACATATGAGGTAATTCTCATTGTGATTATGATTCGCCTTTGGGCTAGATAAATGTGATTATTGGACCAAAACAGTATTTGAATTATGAATGATATTAGATTCTTTTGGGCCCATGTTTGTCTTTGCTTTTATGTGAATTATGAATGATGGAACAATTGAACAATATAATGAGATTTAATGTTATGAAATACGATATCCTTATTTATTGTTTCTAATTCTTGAAAGTTTGACATTGGCATTACATTTGAATCATATTATTATTAAGGTTTGTACCACTAAGCTTTTGGCTTAGCACGATTGTGATTTATCGCGCAGGTGACAGGGTAGATCCGGTTGAGTCGGAGAGTTCAGCTAGACTAAGTCGTGTCTAAACTTGTGTTTGTGAGAGCAGTGTTGATTTGGACATCAAGATCAGAGATGAACTACCACCATGTATAAACTCTATATTTTTGTAAATATAGATTTTGATGTATACATATGTATATTCTGCTGCATTTTTCACTGCTTATTAAACAAATATTTTGGATAAACTTTTAGGGTAATGAAGATATATATATATATATATATATATGTATTTTAACAAGGGATGTTTTATCTATTACTTTCTATAATACAAGTTTAAATGTTTTAAGTTTACTCATATTGATTTATAATGTTTTGATGATTTGATTAAAGATTGGTTTGTTGAAAATGGATTGTGACATTCTTATATCCTTTATGCGTATATCACATATAGTGTGTATATGTGGTGTATGTATATTGGGTGTAGGGTTGTTACAAGATTCATCAATTGTGTTGCTTTGGCTGATTTGGCTACATATGTCCCCCCGAAACCTAATACTCCCCATGCAAATTATTGCTTAAAGTCCTTAGGTATGGTTTTATGCCCTTCTTGATTAAAACCAAATATGTCATTCAAATGCTCAATAGTGATAACTTGTGATTTTCCATTCAATTTGAATCCTAATTTAGTAAAAAGCTTAGATTAATCTTTTTCAACCCTAAGAGAAGCAATAAACTCAATAGTTAACTCTTGAAATTGCAAAGGTTTTAGGGTTATGAACTTCTCCCAATACTAGTTCCTAACATACATTTCAAAATTTCCCTAATTTTCAAAGCATTAAGGGCTTCATCACTCACATACCTTAAGGTAAAAAATCCCTTTACTTGAATAGCCAATCTTCTTGAAGAGGATGAAGACGATGATGAAGGTTGCTTTCTCTTATGGTGGGAAACCATCTTTGTCCTTGACATCTTGAGATTTGATGAAATTGAAGGCTTTGGGGTGATTTGTTTGAGTTTTTATGGAGAAATATGGAAGAATTGATGAAAAAGAGGGAGTTTTAGGGTTTGAGTGTGGGATTGGCCATATAAGGGTGGTGAGGATGAGAGAGAAAAATGGTTTTTAGGGTTTTAATAAGAGAGAAAATGGGGGTAAAAGTTGGTTTTAAAAGGGCTTCAAAAGTGGTGACACGGCTGAGTCAATCTTGCCTTGGCCGTGTCATTATTTAAAAATGAACTGGTCTTGGTATTTGCAAAGGACACGGCCATAAAAATAGCCAAATTGGTTGGCTGTGCCTGGTTCTGTGCAATTTGAATCTTTGATTAGGTGTGCAAGACACATCCAAGTCATTTGCATTTGTTCCCTCCTGCCAAAAAGAAACTTTGTGAAATAGCTTGACATGGTCATAAACATGGCTAAGTCATCTGTCCATGTCTGCTTCTATATTTGAAAAAGAAATTCAAGGGTTGAACACGATCATAGACATGACCAAGTTGTTTGGCTGTGTCTGCTACCGTGTTTTGAGAAAAAATTAAGAATTGTTTGACACGGGCATAGACATGACCAAGTTGTATGGCCATGTCTGCTACTACCAATTTGGAAATTTCTACACCATTTGAAGTTTTGGCCGTGTCACTTATGACTTGGCCATGTCTCTGAGTGTATCTCATTCTGTCCAAATTTGTTTAATCTTTCTCCTTCATTCTCTTCTCTTGAAACTTAATCACAAAAAAAATACCCATCAAAGCACCTATTCCATTTAATTTATTAACACCTTTTACACACCAAATTGAAATTTATAAATCCAAAGTACGAAAAATAATTTAAGTAAAGAAATACAAACCAATGAGTTGGCTCCCAACAAGCGCTTCTTTAATATAGTATAGCTGGACGTGATTGCTCTATGCATCAACAAAGACCATGCTTTCAATGGCTCTTGCAACCTGAAGTTAATCCAAATAGGGTTTCACCTTTTGGCCATTTACCTTCAAAGTTTCTTTGTAACACCCCTATACCCTGTATACGTACACAGCATGCTAATACGATCGTAATATACGTATACTGAATATAGAAATGCTTTGGTATACTTAACAAATGAATAATTCCTTTACAAAAACATGAAAAAATTTAAATCATTTAAAAGAAGTTATAAAAGGCCAAAGATAAAATGTTTATTTAAAAATAGCGGAAAATATAACAATTATTTATAAATACTTATACATTAAAACTCAAGATTTACAAAACATAAAGTATATACATGTTTGGCAGTATATCTTCGATCTTTAAGCTTCACTATCACCACCTCAAGATCTAGCCTCTACTTGGCCTAGAGGAATTCTCCGGTTCTTTCCTATTACCTGCGCGATAAATCATAATCGCGCTAAGCCAACGGCTTAGTGGTACAAACTATAATAATACTATGTTTCGATGCAATGCCAATGTCACAATCAATTTCAACAATAAAGACAATATTCATAAATGATATATTAATATTTTTCATAACACTACATTCCAATATTTTATTCAATTGTTTCACCATTCATGAATCACATTGAAACAAAGACAAGCATGGGCCCAAAAGACACTAATATGTCATTCAACTTTCAGAGTTAATGTTTTGGTTCAATTATCACATTTATCATTATCATTATCCCAACTAGGCTTCAAGGATTAGGCTCAACCAAGCTTCAAGGGGAACAAAGCATGCTAAGTATCAACCCAACTTGGCTTCAATAACCAAACCCAACCTAGCTTCAAGGGTTGTAACATCTCAATTAGGCTTCAAGGACTAGATCCAACCAAGCTTTAAGGGGAGTAAAGCATGCTAAACTACAACCAAACTTGGCTTTAAGGATCAAGCCCAACCTAACTTCAAGAGATTGTTACTAATAGGCATGCCACCAACAACAAAACTCTGAAAATGAATAACACATTAGACACACAATTGATTTATTATTTCATCATCAATTCCATTCTCAATTCTCATCATCATTTATTTCAATTGAATCGTTATAGCCAATCACAATGGCTTCACATCTCATTTGAATCATCATAGCCAATCACAATGGCCTCATATCTTATCATGTCTCAATTCACATTATAATACTTCATTATTCAAGTATACATAATCAATTACATTGAACATCATCATATAGGCATACATGTCTCAATTATCTCAATTAACATTATGCAAAACATAACATTATTAATATGTATCCACAATGCAATAGATTACTTATCACATGTGTTAAGTCTCAAGATCATATAAAAGTATGCATTAATTTAGGGTTTGTACTTACCTTAGGAACAACTCACACCAATTTACAACTTTACTCTTCCAAAACTTCTTCACCACTTAGGTTAAGGCAAATCAACCTCTTCACAACCTAAACCAAAAGAAATAGTACACATGAGATGCAAACTCTACACATGACACGCTCAACAACGCGAGCGTGTCCCTGACCGCGCCCTAAACTCACAACACAGAAGCTTTGACACGCTCAGAACCACGGGCGTGTCACTGAACGTGTAATACATTCTGTCTCACAGAAACATTGACACGTCCAACAACATGGGCGTGTTTAAGACCCTGTCAATTCCTTACCAACACAGTAGCTATGACACGCTCAGTGACATGGGCGTGTCACTGGACGTGTCAATACTACTACTACACAGAAGCTGTGACACGCTTAGTGACATGGGCATGTCACTGCTCGTGCCACCCCTCCAAAAACACAGAGCCATTGACACGCCTAAAACCTAGTCGTGCTCATGGGCGTGTCAGGCAAAAAATACAGATTCCGGCCACAACAACACTTAATCCAACAAATCACTTCCTTTCACCAAAATCCACTTCAAACAAACTTAGCTCAACATACCCAAGAACCATAACAAACTTGCAAAAACACCAAAACAACTAAAAACATACATCCAACACAAATCATAATCATCACCACAACCCAAAACACACCTACAACACTACCACTTCCAAACAAACTTACTCTTTTGTTCAATCCAAACTCAAATATCCAAAAACCAAATGAATCAAACACTCTTAAACACAACACAATCAAAACACACTCCTATCATCCACAATAATCCTTCAAACTCAAACATGACTCCAAAATAAACAAGAGAAATTAAGAGAGAACTTACCAAAGTTGATGATAGTTCACAATTTTCAACTTATTCCCTTGAATCTTCCTTTAATTTGAGCTTGGATCACAAAACTCACTCTCTCTCTCTCTCTTGCTTTAGATGGCCGACCAACAAAAGGAAAAAGGAAAGAAATGAAAAAGAAAATGAAGAAACCAAAGTCAAATACTCCTCTCTTTAAACCTCCTCCAAGCAATTATAATATTAAAATCCAAATTATTCTCTTCCATTCATTTTAATTTCCCATTTTCCACTAATTAACTTAATTAATTAAAAAAACTAAATATCTTCTTCCTTTGACCATCACAATTGACCTGTATATATGTTGTATATATTTCCATATACACAACATATACACTTTCCTTTAAATTTCTCTTCTTCTTAAAATTTAACATATACATTCAATACAATTACAACAATAATATAAAACTTCTAGGGCATACTTTGGGATATTACAATTCTCCCCCTCTAAAAAGAATTTCGTCCTCGAAATTACCTGATATCAAGTCTGAAACAGTTGAGGATATTGATCTTGCATTGCTTGCTCGCTCTCCCAAGTTGCTTCTTCTTTACCATGATTCTTCCAAAGAACCTTCACCAATGGCACTTTCTTATTCCTTAACTCTTTCACTTCATGTGCCAAAATAGCAACTGGTTCTTCTTCAAATGTCAAATCCGAACTTACCTCAATAGATTCAACTGGCAAGATATGAGATGGATATGATCTATACCTCCGTAACATAGAAACATGGAATACATTATGGATTCTATCCAACTCAGGCGGCAAAGCAAGACGATAAGCAACTGGCCCAACTCTTTCCAAAATTTCATACGGTCCAATGAAACGAGGACTCAGCTTCCCTTTTCGACCAAATCTCAAAATCTTCTTCCAAGGAGACACTTTCAAAAATACTTTATCTCCAATATCAAATTCTATGTCTCTCCTTTTTAAGTCTGAATAAGATTTCTGTCGATCTGAAGCTGCTTTCAACCGATCCCGAATTATCTTCACTTTCTCTTCAGTTTCTTTAACCAAATCAGGACCAATTAATTTGCCCTCCCCAATTTCATTCCAACATAAAGGCGTTCTGCATCTTCTACCATACAATGCCTCAAATGGTGCCATACCAATACTGGATTGGTGACTGTTGTTGTAAGCAAATTCCACAAGTGGCAAAAATCTATCCCAACTTCCAGAGAAATCAATGACACAGCTTCTCAACATATCCTCAATAATCTGTATCACCCTTTCTGATTGCCCATCTGTCTGTGGATGAAAAGCAGTGCTAAAGTGCAATCGAGAACCCAATGCATCATGCAAACTCTTCCAAAATCTTGAGGTAAACCGAGGATCTCGATCAGATACTAAAGAAATTGGGACTCAATGCAACTTCACTATCTCACTAAAATACAGCTCAGCCAACCTTTCAAGAGAATAGTCCATTCTAACAGGAAGGAAATGAGTTGTCTTTGTTAACCGATCAACAATCACCCAAATAGCATCATGTTTCTTCTGAGTCAACGGTAATCCAGACACAAAATCCATTATTACTCTCTCCCATTTCCATTCAGGCACCGTTAAAGGTTGAAGCAACCCAGTTGGAACTTGATGCTCAGCTTTCACTGTCTGATAAGTGAGACATTTGGACACAAATTTTGCTATGTCTCTCTTCATACCAGACCACCAGTAGTGCTGTTTCAAATCATGGTACATCTTTGTACTACCCGGATGCATAGAAAAACCCGATTGGTGTGCTTCCTCTAAAATAATCTTCCTCAAACTATCATCATTAGGTACACACAATCTATCCTTGAACCAAAGACTACCATCACTCTTCACATGGAAATCTCGGCTCTCCCCATTTTGGCAATCTGACACAATCTTCTGAATTTTCTCATCAGCCAATTGAGCCTCTTTAATCTGATCTAACAATACTGGTCTTAACTATAGCTGAGCCAATAATGCACCATCATCACATACTTCAAAACTAGCATGCAACGCTCTCAACTCAACAAGCAACGAGAGCGAATACACAGCCAGACCTGCTAAAGACTTCCGACTCAAGGCATCAACAACCACATTCGCCTTTCCAGGATGATAATCAATCAGACAGTCATAGTCTTTAATCAGTTCTAACCATCGCCTTTGCCGAAGATTCAACTCCTTCTGAACACCCAAATATTTCAAACTTTTATGATCCGTATAGATAAAACATTTCTCCCCATACAAGTGGTGTCTCCAAATCTTCAAAGAAAATACTATAGCTGCTAATTCCAAATCATGTGTCGGATAATTGAGCTCATGCGGCTTCAGCTGCCGAGAAGCATAGGCTACCACTTTACCCTCTTGCATTAAAACACATCCTAAACCATTATGTGAAGCATCACTATAAATCACATATGGTTTATCTTCCATGGGTAAAGTAAGAACAGGCGCTTGAGTCAACATCTCTTTCAACTGTTCAAAACTAGCTTGACACTGATCCGTCCACACAAATCTAACTCCCTTCCGAAGCAATATGGTGAGTGGAGTAGCTATTACAGAAAAACCTTTCACAAATCGACGATAATAACCTGCCAAACCCAGAAAACTTCTAACTTCAATCACATACTTTGGTGGATTCCAATTCAAAATAGCTTCAACTTTATTTGGATCGACTCTTATACCATCTGCTGAAACTATATGACCCAGAAAAGTTACTTGGTCAAGCCAAAACTCACACTTTGACAGCTTAGCATACAACTGCTTCTCTCTCAATATATGTAATACCATTCGTAGATGCTTGTCATGCTCCTTCTCATTACATGAATACACCAAAATATCATCGATGAAAACCACCACAAACTGATCCAGATAGGGCCTAAACACCCTATTCATCAAATCCATGAAAGCTGCAGGTGCATTCGTTAACCCAAAAGGCATTACTAAAAACTCATAATGCCCATACCTGGTGCGGAAAGCTGTCTTAGAAACATCTTCAACTGATCCTCAACTGATGGTACCCTCAACTGATGGTACCCCGATCTCAAATCAATCTTGGAAAACACTGCTGCTCCCTTCAATTGATCAAAGAGATAATCAATTCTAGGCAAATGATATTTATTCTTAATAGTCACTTTGTTCAATTGCCTATAATCAATGCATAACCTCATAGTACCATCCTTCTTCTTCACAAACAACACAGGAGCTCCCCAAGGAGAAACACTGGGGCGAATAAACCCTTTATCCAACAACTCCTGTAACTGCACTTTCAATTCTCTCAATTTAGCAGGTGCCATTCGATAAGGGGTGATAGAGATGGGAGTGGTACCAGGCAACAGATCGATACCAAACTCAACCTCTCTCTCAGGGGGTAACCCTGGCAACTCCTAAGGAAACCCATCTGGAAAATCTGCAACTGTGGTGATATTATCAAGTTGAGAACCCATGATTCTAGTATCCACCACATGAGCAAGATAAGCATCACATCCTTTTCTAATCAACTTCCTAGCTGTTACAGCTGATACAAACAAAGATGCAAGTTGTCTCTGCTCACTAGATACTATCACATCCCTACCATTACTGGTTCTCAAGGTGACACACTTCTTTTGACAATCCACCATAGCTCCATGTTTAGACAGCCAATCCATGCCTAAGATCAAATCATATTCTTTAAAAGGCATTTCAATCAGATCACCAAGAAACTCCTCACCTTGCACTACAACTGCACTATCACGGTGCACCTTACTAACAACCACACTATGTCCTAAAGGATTTGTCACCAAAACATCAAATCCTAAGGATTCTGTATGCAATTCAGACACAGGCAATATCAATGCACTTATGTATGAATGAGTAGATCCTGGATCAATCAAAGCAAGTACTGAAATGCCAAATAAAGAAAATGCACCCGCTATAACTGCTGAAGCATCTGGCTGCCTCTGCATCACATATACCCTCTGAGAATATCCGGCCTCATCTGGTCTACTACCTCTAGATGAAGATCCCCCTCTCTGACTGGACCCGGGTCTACCACCTCTACTAAAACCTCTGCCCCCTCGACCACCTCTGCTGACACTGGGTCGAGAAACTGCAGTATCAGTCTGCCTATCATCTTGCATATCCGGGCAATCTCTAATAAAATGATCTGGTGACCCACATTTATAACACACTCTGGTTACACCAGTCCTCCAACAAACACCTCCATGGGGCCTGCCACAGTGAACACATACATGTGGAGTAGACCTTTGCATCACGGGAGTCGGGGCACTAGCTACAGAGACTGTCGGTCTCGGCCTCTGCCTCTAATATTGCACTGATTTGCCTGACTGCCTCTGACTCCTACTAATCCTCGGAGCAAAACTTCCTCTACCCCTCTTCACAGATGAAGACCCTGCCTCAAACTAGGGTCTCCTTACCCTAGTCTCCTCCTCAGTAGCAGCTGCGGCTATACTCTGGGCTCTCTCCACACTCCTAGCTGCTGCAACAAGCTGAGAGAAATCCTGATACCAAGAACCAGCCACCAGGCACATGATAGAGGGCCTCAATCCCTCCTCAAATCTTCTGCACCGATCTATTTCATTAGAAATAATTCCTCCAGTATAACGACTCAACCGGATGTACTCAATCTCATATTCTGTCACCGTCCGGTTTTCTTGCCTCAAATTAAAAAATTCCATCTTCTTAATATCTTTATACTCCCTCGGAGTATATTTTTGCTGGAATTCCCTCAAGAAATCACCATATGATAGTGTAGGTGGATCATCCACAGCATGAGGGACCGTCTTCCACCAGTCATAGGCATCTTTTTGCAGGAGGGATCTGGCATAGTCAAATTTCTCATCTGAAGTGGCTTGCAACTGAATGAATATCCTTTATACCTTATCCAACCATTGCTCAGCCACTGCAGGATCGGTAGTGCCTAAGAAATCTTCAGCCCCATATTTTCTCAACTTGTCATAATGTCTTACCGGCACCTGAGACTGTGGTGGTGGTGGTGGCTGCACTGGAGCTTGTCTAAATAATTCCACCATATGCCTTAACCAACCCGGCGGAGCCTCATCTGCGGCTAATCTCTCTGGCACAGAAAGAGGTGCCTCACTAACTCTCTCAACCCTAGCTCCCTCTCTATTCTCTCCTGGAGCTACACTCTCGGCACTTCCTTCTACAGTCTGACGTGAATGGGACTCCATTACTACCAATATCTGCAAACACAGCAGAATATTCCTCATTAAAGATCAAAGACTGCCATATCAAAATATGTATTTTACTCAAAAACCAACTTCTAAAATCAAAATATGCTTTTTCTTACAATTCACCTAGGTTGAGAATCTCAAACCTAGGCTCTGATACCAAAATAATTGTAACACCCCTATACCCCGTATACGTACACAGCATGCTAATACGATCGTAATATACGTATACTGAATATAGAAATGCTTTGGTATACTTAACAAATGAATAATTCCTTTACAAAAACATGAACAAATTTAAATCATTTAAAAGAAGTTATAAAAGACCAAAGATAAAATGTTTATTTAAAAACAGCGGAAAATATAACAATTATTTACAAATACTTATACATTAAAACTCAAGATTTACAAAACATAAAGTATATACATGTTTGGCAGTATATCTTCGATCTTTAAGCTTCACTATCACCACCTCAAGATCTAGCCTCTACTTGGCCTAGAGGAATTCTCCGGTTCTTCCCTGTTACCTGCGCGATAAATCATAATCGCGCTAAGCCAACGACTTAGTGGTACAAACTACAATAATACTATGTTTCGATGCAATGCCAATGTCACAATCAATTTCAACAATAAAGACAATATTCATAAATGATATATTAATATTTTTCATAACACTACATTCCAATATTTTATTCAATTGTTTCACCATTCATGAATCACATTGAAACAAAGACAAGCATGGGCCCAAAAGACACTAATATGTCATTCAACTTTCAGAGTTAATGTTTTGGTTCAATTATCACATTTATCATTATCATTATCCCAACTAGGCTTCAAGGATTAGGCTCAACCAAGCTTCAAGGGGAACAAAGCATGCTAAGTATCAACCCAACTTGGCTTCAATAACCAAACCCAACCTAGCTTCAAGGGTTGTAAGATCTCAATTAGGCTTCAAGGACTAGACCCAACCAAGCTTCAAGGGGAGTAAAGCATGCTAAACTACAACCAAACTTGGCTTCAAGGATCAAGCCCAACCTAACTTTAAGAGATTGTTACTAATAGGCATGCCACCAACAACAAAACTCTGAAAATGAATAACACATTAGACACACAATTGATTTATTATTTCATCATCAATTCCATTCTCAATTCTCATCATCATTTATTTCAATTGAATCGTTATAGCCAATCACAATGGCTTCACATCTCATTTGAATCATCATAGCCAATCACAATGGCCTCATATCTTATCATGTCTCAATTCACATTATAATACTTCATTATTCAAGTATACATAATCAATTACATTGAACATCATCATATAGGCATACATGTCTCAATTATCTCAATTCACATTATGCAAAACATAACATTATTAATATGTATCCACAATGCAATAGATTACTTATCACATGTGTTAAGTCTCAAGATCATATAAAAGTATGCATTAATTTAGGGTTTGTACTTACCTTAGGAACAACTCACACCAATTTACAACTTTACTCTTCCAAAACTTCTTCACCACTTAGGTTAAGGCAAATCAACCTCTTCACAACCTAAACCAAAAGAAATAGTACACATGAGATGCAAACTCTACACATGACACGCTCAACAACACGAGCGTGTCCCTGACCGCGCCCTAAACTCACAACACAGAAGCTTTGACACGCTCAGAACCACGGGCGTGTCACTGAACGTGTAATACATTCTGTCTCACAGAAACATTGACACATCCAACAACATGGTCGTGTTTAAGACCCTGTCAATTCCTTACCAACACAGTAGCTATGACACGCTCAGTGACATGGGCGTGTCACTGGACGTGTCAATACTACTACTACACAGAAGCTGTGACACGCTTAGTGACATGGGCATGTCACTGCTCGTGCCACCCATCCAAAATCACAGAGCCATTGACACGCCTAAAACCTAGTCATGCTCATGGGCGTGTCAGGCTAAAAATACAGATTCCGGCCACAACAACACTTAATCCAACAAATCACTTCCTTTCACCAAAATCCACTTCAAACAAACTTAGCTCAACATACCCAAGAACCATAACAAACTTGCAAAAACACCAAAACAATTAAAAACATACATCCAACACAAATCATAATCATCACCACAACCCAAAACACACCTACAACACTACCACTTCCAAACAAACTTACTCTTTTCTTCAATCCAAACTCAAATATCAAAAAACCAAATGAATCAAACACTCTTAAACACAACACAATCAAAACACACTCCTATCATCCACAATAATCCTTCAAACTCAAACATGACTCCAAAATAAACAAGAGAAATTAAGAGAGAACTTACCAAAGTTGATGATAGTTCACAATTTTCAACTTATTCCCTTGAATCTTCCTTCAATTTGAGCTTGGACCACAAAACTCACTCTCTCTCTCTCTTGCTTTAGATGGCCGGCCAACAAAAGGAAAAAGGAAAGAAATGAAAAAGAAAATGAATAAACCAAAGTCAAATACTCCTCTCTTTAAACCTCATCCAAGCAATTATAATATTAAAATCCAAATTAATCTCTTCCATTCATTTTAATTTCCCTTTTTCCACTAATTAACTTAATTAATTAAAATAACTAAATATCTTCTTCCTTTGACCATCACAATTGACTTGTATACATGTTGTATATATTTCCATATACACAACATATACACTTTCCTTTAAATTTCTCTTCTTCTTAAAATTTAACATATACATTCAATACAATTACAACAATAATATCAAAACTTCTAGGGCATACTTTGGGATATTACATTCTTATATTTTTAAGTTAAATAATTTAACAACTCCATATGGGAAGGTTTGAACAACTTGGAACGGACCACTCCAATGAGACTTCAACTTTCCAGGGAAGAACCTCATCCTTGAATTTAATAAAAGAAGTTTCATTCTTGGTTTGAAGGTTCTTATGTGGATCATTTTGTCATACAATGCCTTAGTCCTTTCCTTGTAAATTCTAGAGCTTTCATAAACTTCATTTCTAAGCTCATCTAGCTCAGAAATTTGCAACATTCTCTACCCTTTTGCTTCATCCAAATCCATGTTTGTGTGCCTTAATTACCCAATAGGCCTTATGTTCCAATTCTACCGGTAAGTGGCATGCCTTACCGAAGATATAAATATCCTCTCGTCAGAAATACATTTACAAAATCATTTTCTTTATCAAAACTTTATTTATACATATAAATATCCTCTCGTCAGAAATACATCAAAATTAAAAGTTATACATGTATGCATTACCCTCTAGTTGGTCTCGACAAACCTTTACCCTTCTCGTTGCATAACGAAAGACTTTGCATCTTCCACCAAGCTACCTGCGCGATTACACATACGCGCTAAGCCCGAAAGCTTAATAGTACAAATATAAAATATAAACATACATTATAGATATTCTATTATCTAATGATATATCAATTCAATGTACAATTAGTTCTTATCATGTTTTTCTTTCTTAATTGCAACTTTCATATATCTTGACTAATTTCATATATTATATACGTATATACAAAACATTACCACCAACCACAATTCAATACTAATACTCATAATCAATTCATCAATATACATACATTATATATATCATACCAATCAAGAGTCACATTTCCAAGGAAGACAATCCTTATCACCAAACATAATTCCTCATTAATACCCACAATCAATATACACATCATATATCGTACTTCACAACATTAGTTTGTTCACAATTCATTAATCATAAATCACATATCCAGCAAAGGCAATTATTATTACCAACCATCATCCATCACTAATATCCATAATTTATATATTTCATTACTCATTTATTTCAACATTTATATATATCACATTTACAACAAATGACAGACTCGGGCCCAAAAGACACTAATATGCTATTCGACTTTCAGAGTTAATGCTTTGGTTTAATTATCACATTTATCAATATCCCAATTAGGCTTCAAGGACTCATCCAACCTAGCTTCAAGGGTTGTAACATCTCAATTAGGCTTCAAGGACTAGACCCAACCAAGCTTCAAGGGGAGTAAAACATGTTAAACTTCAACCCAACTTGGCTTCAAGGATCAAGCCCAACCTAACTTCAAGAGATTGTTACTATTAGGCATGCCACCAACAACAAAACTCTGAAAATGAATAGCACATTAGATACACAATTCATTGATTATTTCATCATCAATATCATTTTCAATTCTCATCATCATTTAGGCAAACATGCCTCACATATCTCAATTGAATTATCATAGCCAATCACAATGGCTTCATATCACATTTGAGTTATCATTGCCAATAACAATGGCTTCATATCACATTTGAGTTATCATGGCCAATAACAATGGCTTCATATCACATTATATCTCAAATTACCTATCATGTTTCATCATTGATATATGCAACATCAATTACATTACTAATCAAACACATTATTAATCAATCATACCATATAGGCATGCTTCATTCATATCATTCAAGCATACATAATCCATTTCATTGCACATGTATCTTAAATTCATTGTCATATAATCCATATGTCCTTTTATTTCATTTTGATCATCATCATCAATCATGCTAACATCACATTTCATCATTTCTTAAGACACATTAACACCATTTGTTATTAGAACATTTATCATAACAAATTGCATTATACATACCTTTCTTTTGGATGATCATTATAGCTTTCACACTATACAAATGACAACATTAGTAACATTGAATTAACAATATAATAATCTACTTAATACATTTATACCAAGGGTGTTAAGTCTCAAAATCATATAAAAGATTACATTTATGTAAGTTTGTACTTACCTCAAGAACTACTCCCATCAATCTATACATTTCCTTTTCCAAGAATTCTTCACTTCCCAAATTAGGGCAAATCACCTTCTTTCAAAACCCTAATCCAAAGAATGATACAATCCATCAATTCCAATACAATTTATCACTTTTTAACCTCATTTCAAACCTTTATAACACACAATACAAACCAACTCTTCCAGCCAAAGCCCACGGCCGTGGCCAATTCAACCCCCACGGGCGTGGGTTAAGGGATGGTTCTGCCACACTTGCACCTACCCTCCACAGCCATGGCTCCAAACAACTATGAATGGCCACGGCCATGGCACCCCAAGGCCACGGGCGTGGCATCCAAAATGCTACTGCCCCTCTTCCAAAATCATGTATTCTTCACTTCTAATTCCAACAAACACAAACAACTTGAAGATTAACAAGAATAATTAACTAAACTAAACATAAACAACAATTATCAACTCAAAACCCTAACACAAATTCAACACAACCACTTCCAACCTCATCACCAACTTAACTTCTCATCTATCAAGCAATTTAAACACTTAAAATCACATCTACAACAACTTAATCATACCATCATCAAACCACAATCCAACTCAAACATAACTTCAAATATAACAAGAGCAAACAAGAGAAAACTTACCAAAATGATGAAATTTCTTGAAATTCCAACTTGTATACTTAAGACCTTCCTTCAATTTGAGCTTGGAATCATCAAAACCCTCACTTGCTCTCTTGTCTCTTTGAGGAGCCGGCCACCATGGAAGAAAAGGAAAGAAAATCACAAATGAAGAGGAAAAGTCAAATTTCTCTTCTTCTTTAAATCTCCACCAAGCAAATTAAGTAGGAAAATACTAACATGCCCTCTTCTCATAAGCTTTCACTTACTATCATTAACATACCCTTTTAAGTAATTTCACATACAACAATTAAAATATCCTCTTCCCTTGACTTTCCATTTGACCAATGTATATGTTATATATATTGCCATATACACTACATATACATTTCTCTCTACACCTTACTTTCCTTTCAAAACAACACATAAACATTATCTTTAAATTTTCTTGATCAACTTAACAAATATACATAATCCACTAGCACCACAATATCAAAACTTCTAGGGCATAATTAGGGATATTACACCGTGTCCCTCCAATGAAGCCCAGACACGGCCAAGTCACTCCAACCTGGCCGTGTCTCACTTGCATCCAAAGCAAAGAAGATTTAAAATTCACAGAGGCAGACACAGGCAAGGGACACGGCCAAGTCTTGTGGCCGTGTCCCTCCAAAATGGTGCAACACGGCCAAGTCACCTCTGACTTGGCCGTGTCACTCAACCATAGAAGAGAAAGAAGGAAAGCAATAGAGGTGAACACATGCAAGGGACACGGCCAAGTCAGTGGCCGTGTCCCTCCAATACACTCCAACACGGCCAAGTCACTTCTGACCTGGCCGTGTCCCTCATGAACTAAACACGCAGCGGATTTTAAACGGACGATTCATATAAAAGGAAAAAGAAGCTAGGGTTTGAAGGGGGGTTGGCAATTTTGAGAGAGAATAGTGCCGTCAAAGAGATTAGGGTTTTGTTAACTTTGTTTTTCTTTGATTTTAATTACACTTTGGATCAAAACTAACTAGATTAGATTGTTCATGCCATTGATTCATTCTTCTTGCAAGATTTGAACAAGAGATTCTTCAAAAGCTTCAAGGAGTTGTAACTTGGTTTTGTTCTTGAACTTATTCTCTTTATTTTCATTGAATGGATATTATCATGTCTATTTTGATTTCTTTGAACATTAATGAGATGAATATGTTTGATTGCATTATGAACTAATTTGATCTAGTCTAGGGTTTGTATGGATATGCTATGATTGTATGAATTGGTTATTCTCTTAGCTAATAATTTCTTTAGCCTTGATTGAATGGAATATTGTTAATATATAATTGATTGGCCACCAATTATGTGTTTTAGGTATTAGATGATGGATTGAGAGATGAAGTCTAATGCTGGAACAATTCAATTAAGGACTTAGGTGAATTAGAGAAATAACCTATTAAAAAAAGATTGTTTCAATTATAACAAGATTAGTTGTAAGAGGTTTGAATGCGAGAGCTTATTTCCTTGACTCAATTAATTAAGTTGTTTGAGATTTAATCTTTGAAATTAAATTAGTTAAGTGGAATAACCGTTCATACAAATAAGTAGTAGAGAAGTGCAAACCCTAGACCATTATATTAAGTGAATCAAATCATCAACTTAAGTTTACTTTTATTTGTTTTCAAACTTCAATCAATCTTCTTCATTATTTAGCAATTTAAACCTATTCATTAATTGTTACTTTTAATTTGATAATCAATTAGTCACTTTAGCTTCCTTGAGAGATGACCTTGGGGCGATCACCTTTGCTACAGCTACCTCGTATACTTGCGAGTGATGCTTTGTGGTAGAGTTAATTTGAGCACAACAAGTTTTTGGCGCCGTTGCCGGGGAAGGCTAATTGGCGAAATTGTTTATTAGGCAAAAATATTTTAAATTGTTTTTCATTGTTTATTTTTGATTTTATCTTGTCTTTTGTTTTTAATAATTTCTTTTTCTAGAAAAATTCTATTTATGCAAGGCAGGAGATCACTCGAAGGAGAGCTACATCCATTCATTCCAGAAATTCAGAGAAGGAGCAGAGAAGAGTTTGAGCTCTATACCGGATTTGATACAGAGGAGGACACTTCTGAATTTGAGTCAGATTCTGCACAATCAATTAAAATGGCTGAAGAACGGCAAAGAACGATGAGAGACTTTGCTAGACCTGTCATTGGAACTTCTACCTCTTGCATAAGACTGACAGATGCAGCAAGAAATTATGAGTTGAAGAACATTCACTACAACATGCTGCCATCATTCTATGGAGTTCCAAATGAAGATCCTTTGAACTTTATTAGGGATTTCTACTCCACCCTCAACACTTTTCCATTGGGAGGACTAACAGAAGATCAGTTGAGGATGAGATGTTTCCCTTATACTTTGAAGGATAGGGCAAAAAGCTGGCTCATGATGTTGCCTGAAAATTCACTGACAACTTGGGAGCAAGTTTATAACAAGTTCATGGGCAAGTTCTATTCACACCAAAAGACAGCTGAGTTGAGAGGGAAGATTGCTACATTCTCTCAATTTGAAGGAGAGCCATTTCATGAGGCTTGGGACAGATTTAAGATGCTATTGATCCAGTGTCCGCATCATCACTACCCGCTTCAACTCCTTAATCAGTTTTTCTATGATGGTCTCACCCAGCAATTTTAGAACACTGTTGACAATGCAGCTGGGGGAGCCATGGGAGAAAAGACAGCTGATGAGACTTATGAGATCTTTGAGATGTTGGGAGCTAATTCTCAACAAAAGAGTGTAAGGGGAAGAAGTAAAGGGGTGAATCAACTGGAAGCCAATACTGAAATGGTTAGTCAAATAGCTGAGTTGACAAGGCAGGTTCAGATGCTAAACATGAAGAACAATATTTCTTCATCTACTCAAGAAGTGTGTGGAATCTGTGGGACATTTGGGCATGGAGCAAATATATGCCCCTCTGCATATGAATCTTTTGGGAATGAAGCTGAGCAAGTTAATGCTATGGGGGGATTTCAACCAAGAGCCAGGAATGATCCTTACTCCAACACTTACAATCCTGGTTGGAGGAGTCACCCCAATTTTTCCTGGACAACAAATAATGCTCAACAGCCTTTCCATTTGCTCCAGAGATAGAACCAACAGCAGGGCCAATCCTCAAATCAAGGTCAGCCTAAGAGAGAGAGTTTGGAGGAAAGTTTACAGGCTTTTATCCAAGTCAGTGCTAAAAATCAAGAGATGAACAACAAGAGGTTGGACTCACTAGAAGCATCTTTTAAGAAGGTGGAGACCCAAGTGGGGCAACTTGCACAACAAATGCAGATTCAACAAAAGGGGAAGTTCCCAAGTCAACCTGAGCAGGCACAATCAGTGACTGTTCTTAGGAGTGGCAAGGTAATTAATAAAAATGTTGAAAATAATTCTGTGAATGCAGGTGAGCAAGAGAATAAAAAGGAAGGAGAACTAGAGAACAAAGGTGCAGAAGAAAGATCAATGGAGAAGTCCCCTACAGCAGATTTGCACAAGGCAAGCAATCCATATCGGCCACCTATACCATTCCCCAGCAGGTTGAAGGATGATAAAAAAGATAAGCAATTTTCAGATATCTTCAACATGCTGTCTAAGGTAAGTATTAACTTACCCTTACTTGAAGCAATTAAGAACATGCCAGCTTATGCTAAATTCTTCAAAGAACTGAATACCAAGAAAAAGAGGTATGAGCCGAATGAAAAGGTGATAGTTTCTGAGGTAGCTAGTGCTGTATTGCAGCATAAACTACCTCCTAAGCTAAAGGATCCTGGAAGCTTTATTATTCAAATTACTATGGGGAATGGAAAAGGTACTGATGGCATGTGAGATTTAGGAGCTAGTGTGAATTTAATGCCTTATTCTGTTTATCTTGATTTGGAATTAGGGGAACTTAAACCAACAAAAATGGTGTTGCAATTAGCTGATAGATCTCTTAGATTCCCGAAAGGGGTTATAGAAGATGTGTTAGTTAAAGTTTGTGGTTTGATAGTACCTGTGGATTTCATTGTTCTTGACATGGAAGTAGGTAATTCTTCACCATCTGCACACACCATTCTGCTGGGTAGGCCTTTTATGGCAACTACCAACACTTTGAGAGATGTTAAGAATGGAAAATTATCAATGACTGTTTTGGGACAAACTATGGAATTTTCTATTTTTAACACTTCTCCTATTCCTACAACTGCTTTATATGAGGATTGTTCTTTCATTGATTGTGTTGATGCAGTTGTCTTAGATGTTTTCTTGCAGACAGGTTCCTCTGATAAATTGGAGCTGGCATTGACTTTGAATAGTGATTTGGAAATTTTTGATGCATAAATAGCCAGTTGTCTGGAGACCTTAGGAAGTGCTGAAGTAGAGGAACTTAAAGAGGACCCAGTTTGTGAGCTTCCCTCCATTCAAAAAGAAGAGAAGAACCCCTCACTAGAGTTAGAGCTGAAAGAGTTGCCTAAGAACCTGAAATATGTGTTTTTAGGAGATCACAACACTTTACTTGTGATAATATCTAGTGAACTTAGTGAAGGGGAGGAGATGAGGTTGGTGAGTGAGCTTAAAAGATTAAAGAGAGCAATAGGCTGGGGATTGAGTGACATCAAGGGTATTAGCCCTTCAATGTGCATGCATAGAATCACTTTAGAAGAGGGAGCTAAACCTGTGAGGGAGACCCAAAGGCGACTTAACCCAAATATGAGTGAAGTGGTTAAGAAGGAAGTGCTCAAATTGCTGGATGAAGGAGTAATTTATCCAATTGCTAATAGTGAGTGGGTGATCCCAGTACATGTAGTTCCTAAGAAATCTGGAATCACTGTGGTGAGAAATGAGAATAATGAATTGGTTCCTACTAGGACTACTACTGGGTGGAGAATGTGCATCGATTATAGGAAGTTGAACAATGCTACAAAGAAAGATCATTTCCCTCTTCCTTTTATTGATCATATGTTAGATAAACTTTCTGGACACTCACATTATTGTTTTCTAGATGGCCTTTCAGGTTACTATCAGGTGCCAATAGCTCCAGAGGATCAGTCCAAGACAACCTTTACTTGCCCTTTTGGGACTTATGCATTTCGACGTATGCCCTTTGGATTGTGCAATGCACCTGCAACTTTTCAGAGATGCATGATGTCTGTCTTCTCAGATATGATAGATGATTTTATTGAGGTATTTATGGATGATTTTTCTATTTTTGGTAATTCTTTTGATAATTGCCTCAATAAACTTGTTCGTGTGCTTGAGAGATGCATTGAATGTAACCTCACTTTAAGTTGGGAAAAGAGTCATTTTATGGTTACACAGGGCATTGTCTTAGGTCATGTGGTGTCAAGTAAAGGGATTGAGGTGGATAAGGCTAAAATTGAATTGATTGCTAAATTACCCCCACCTACCTCTGTTAAGGGAATAAGAAGTTTCCTAGGGCATGCAAGATTTTACAGGAGGTTTATTAAGGATTTTTCCAAAATAAGCCAACCATTGTGCCATTTGCTAGGGAAAGATGTTCCATTTGAATTTATAGCACAATGCATGCAAGCTTTTAATTCCCTTAAGGAAAAAATGACTAGTACACCAGTGATTGTAGCTCCTGTTTGGTCTTTACCTTTTGAAATCATGTGTGATGCCTCTAATCATGCAGTAGGAGCTGTTCTTGGGCAAAGGGTTGATAAATACTTGAGAGTAATATATTATGGCAGTTTGACCCTGAATAGTGCACAAATGAACTACACCACAACTGAAAAGGAAATGTTAGCTGTTGTTTTTGCTTTAGACAAATTTAGAGCTTATTTAATTGGGTCAAAAATTATTGTGCATTCTGACTATGCAGCTCTTAAATATCTGTTAACAAAACAACATGCTAAACCGCGCTTAATTAGATGGGTGTTGTTATTGCAAGAATTTGATTTCCAAATCAAGGATACTAAGGGTAGTGAGAATGTTGTTGCTGATCATTTATCTAGATTGCCCTTCTTTAGTGAAAATCTTGCATCTGATGACATTCATAAAAATTTAGAAGCATTTCCTGATGAGCAGCTTTTTGTGGTATTTGATGCACCTTGGTTTGCAGATATTGCTAACTATCTGGCTTGTGGTATTTTGCGTACTAACATGTCATTTTAGGAAAAGAAAAGGTTTTTACACTTGAGTAAGTTTTATTTTTGGGATGAACCTTATCTATTCCGGATTTGCAAAGATGAGATAGTTCGCAGGTGTGTATCTGAGGAAGAACAACTGAGTGTTCTTCAATTTTGTCATGATCTTCACTGTGGGGGTCATTTTGGAGGAAGAAAGACTGCAGAAAAGGTGCTACAAAGTGGTTTTTACTGGCCTACTTTATTTAAAGATGCTCAAGAGTATTGTAAGCACTGTGACCGTTGTCAAAGAGTAGGTAACATTGGGAGGAGGAATGAAATGCCCCTTCAATCATATATTGTTGTTGAACTGTCTGATGTGTGGGGAATAGACTTTATGGGTCCTTTCCCCAAGTCTTTTGGATATGAGTATATTTTAGTTGCTGTTGATTATGTGTCCAAATGGGTGGAGGAAATCCCCACCCGTACTAATGATGCTAATGTAGTTGTTAAATTTGTGAAGGAAAATATTCTTAGCAGATTTGGTACGCCAAGGGTGATAGTCAGTGATGGAGGGAGCCATTTTTGCAATAGGCTTTTTGAGAAGTTAATGCACAAATCTGGTGTTAAGCACAGAGTGGCAACCCCATATCATCCACAGACTTTTGGACAAGTGGAAACATCCAACAAGCAGATTAAGGGATTTCTGGAGAAAATAGTCAACACATCAAGGAAGGATTGGGCAAACAGATTGCATGATGCACTATGGGCATATCGGACTGCTTTCAAAACTCCTCTTGGTATGAGTCCATACCGATTGGTTTTTGGAAAAGCTTGTCACTTACCAGTGGAGTTAGAACACAGAGCATATTGGGCAATCAAGACTCTGAATTTGGACTTGGACAAAGCGAAGAGAGAATGATTTTTGCAAATTTCAGAGTTAGATGAGCTGAGAAATGAGGCGTATGAGAGCTTGAGAATTTACAAGGATTGCACTAAAGCACTTCATGGCAGAATTATAGTGCGAAAGACATTGAGTCCAGGTATGAAGGTTTTACTTTTTAACTCACGACTCCGTCTTTTTCCAGGTAAACTCAAGTCTCGATGGAGTGGTCCTTTCGAGATAACTCAGGTGTATCCTTCTGGTGCCATTGAATTACTTAACTCTCGAACAAGTGAGACTTTTAAAGTGAATGGACAGAGAGTTAAGCCATACAATGAAGGATATAAGGAAGTGAGGGTCATTGACAGCACTTTGATTCATGATCCCTAGGCCTTGCATGATGTCTAGCTATATGACATTAAATAAGCGCTTAATGGGAGGCAATCCATCGGTTTGCATTTATTTTTGATAGTTGTAATTTTAATTTTAGCAAGTTTTGATTTTTTTGTTCAGTCTAAATAAATGGAATTGGTGCTTTGATCGGTTTTTCTTTATTTTGTGTTTCAGGGTGTTTGAAGAAGAAGGTTTGCAAAATCTTTAATATTTGGTGATATAAAAAAAAAGTTAAAGTTAAAAAGTGGCAGAAGGAGACATGGCCAAAGGACTTGGCCGTGTCACACACAGCCAAGACTTCACCGATTTGTTATTTTTGCATGTTGTCACAGTGAGTGACACGGCCAAAAGACTTGGCCGTGTCCCTTGGCCGTGTCACACACGGCCAAGACTTTATCAAAATTGTTCTTGATTTTTATTTTGCACCTTTTCTTCACAGAGACGAACACAGGCAAGGGACACGGCCAAGTCACTGGCCGTGTCCCTCCAATTGCATTAGACACGGCCGTGTCACCTAGACTTGGCCGTGTCTCTCTAATTTCACACACGGACACAGCCAAGTCCACACCAACACGGTCGTGTCCCTCAATTTTAGACTTTTAAAAACCCGATTTTGGCCTAGTTTCTTTCCATTAAATCCCTAATCTCCTGTTCTTCGTCTTTCTCGCTCTCTCGCTCTCTGTATCGCCAAAGCCATAGTTTTTGATTTCAAAACTCCAAATCTTCCTTTAAACGTCAAATTTCTTCACCAAAACTAGAGATAATCACTTAAAACTTCTTCTTTGCTCATATAATTTTGATTTGATCAAGTTTTGGTTTGAATTTTCAGATTTCTAAGGATGCCGAGAACTAAGACTGTTTCACACCGCAAGACGAAGAGGCCTACGACCGAAGGAGCTTCTTCCTCTTCATCAACTTTATCTTCAAAGAGAGCAAGTCTTTTGGCCGACAAGGTATGTTAATGATGAATCTCTTGATGCCTTGCAAATTAGGACTAATTTTGAGCGATATGTGCAATTTCTTGGATGGGAAACTCTAGTCACCTTGAGACCTTTGCAGTTTGAGGAACTTACTTTAGAATTTTTGACATCTCTCAAGGTTGAAAGAAATGATAAGAAAATCTGCACTAGATTGATGTTTAAATTGCTGGGTAAATCTTATGTGCTCAATATTGACCAGTTAAATGATATATATGGTTTTCATCAGCACAGGGAAAGGTCGGTACCCAAAGAATTTCAACAACAATTTGCTTGGGGAGCTTTAGGCTCGGGTACTTATGTGGCCAAATCGGCCAAGGCATCTAAGTTAAGAAATTTTGCTTTGAGATATTTGCATAGGTTTATGGCTTGCGGATTCTTTGCTCGGAAGGAGAGCCCGGGTGTGGTTGAAGTGAGTGAACTATTTTTCCTGGATTGTGCTTTTAATGCAATGCATGTCAGTGCCGACTATTGGTTAGCCGATATTTTTGATTCTGTGGCTAACAAAAGAAAGGGGGCAATTTGTGTTGGGGGGTTAGTTACCACATTAGCAGTAGCCCTTGTTGAGGATTTTGACCCGAGTACTAGTCGCATGACTAGAATTTCGGGTAATGACTCTTTGGATTTAGCTACACTTGAGAAGATGCACATGGTGGTGCATAGGAGAGGGACTTATGTGATGCCTTCAGATGAGCCTGCAGCATCGGGGGACAGGCAGAAGAGAGCACGGGTCCAAGAGAAGTCCGACTCGGATTCTCTTGACCTAGATGAGGATGCTCTGGTCTCGGAACATCAAGAGGTACTTCTGAGGATTGAGGCCCTGGAGGGCAAAGTGGATCGACTGGATGGCAAGGTGGACCGTAACCATGCTGAGGTTTTGCAGCAGTTGGAACAGATTAATAGCAACCTTGCGAAGATCTTGAGTCTCCATCCCTCAGCTGCATCATCTTCACGCCAGCCTTTTCCATAGATTTTGAGTTCCTTGTTTTATTTTGTTTAGTGTATTTTTGTTTTTATTTTTCGTTTTTGTTTTCATGTTAACGTTTTTATATTTGGATATTTTATTTTTATATATTGTACTTTTGTTTTTGAACTTTTGTGTTTGTGATGGAAACTAGGATTTTACCTCACCAGGTACGATGGAAGACAGGTTGTCCTTTGACTCTTTTTATTTATTATTCTTGTTTTACATTGAGGACAATGTAAATTTTAAGTGTGGGGTACTCTTTAAGCTTTCCTTTAATTTTTGTTTTGTTTGTCTTGTTTTGCTTATTGTGTTTGTTGTGCATGGCATAATTGTTGAAATCTTATTGGTCTTTTCTGTGATTTTAGCATTATAGTTGAGACTTTAGTATCAGCATAGAAATGAGTATTTGAATTCATTCAGGATCAATTTTCTCATTCTGCAATTAATGACATATAAATCTTTGTGAACCCACCTGTGTGAGTTTTGAGCCTCATAATTTGATATTATTTTCAAGTGAATTTCTTTTCTTAAGTGTGCACCTTCATGATGTTGCATCTCTAGAGTTTGCTTTTGCATACTAATTGAACTCACATTATGATTTAATCTCAAGTTTTAAAATGATGAAGGCAAATTAGGTTAGCCCCTTTAGCTTAAAAAGACTTCCCTTAATATTGATTTCCTTAGTGAGCCAAGTTGAGCCATTGACCGTTTCTTGTTTGATCAACACAATTCTCAACTTAACATGTTCTTATTATCATCATACCTATGCATTAAGGAATGGAGTTTTATGATTTGACAATAGGGTAGTTTATTTCAAAGTGTGGGGTAAGTAAAAAAAAATGGTATTGCTATTTGGGGTTGAAATGCATACTTTGCACATTGTGTTGGATTAAGAGTTGATTATTCCTTTCCTCTACATTTTAAGCTAGATGATTTATGCAATGTTATATTTTGTATATATATGTATAAAAAAATAATTATAAAAATAAAAGAAAAAGAAAAAAAAAATAAAAAAAAAGAAAAAAAAAAGAGTATATATATGTATACAAAATTTACATATGTTCTAGCATTGGTTTGCAAAAGAGGAATGTCAGCTCGTGTATTTTTCTTTGAGTATGCAAGTATGTGAAGTATTAATGGATTGTGAGTATGCCATTTGAGGGAGTTATGAGTGCCTTAGCAAGAGTAGTGTCTAATTTAGATACTCCATTTCTTGATGCTCCAGCTTAAATGTCTTTTCTCACACCTTCACCTTAGCCCCACTGCATCCAAATAAAAGACCTTCGGATTATTTCTTGAGAAAATCAGTGAGGGAGATTGGATAATTAAGCAAGTTTATGGCAGTATGCACTCATGAGTGGTTTGAATGATTTACCTTTGAAATCGAGTGAAACACTTAGATGAGAGATAAGATTTGTATGTTTAGATTAATGAATGAGTTAAGAAAATCCTTGATTGAAGGAAATTGCAATTATTTATGTCTGACTCTTAAAGTATTTCATCTAAATGCTGGAATTATAGTTAAGGTTGTTGAGTTTTTAATTTATGCCATGTGAATTTGCTTGAGGACAAGCAAAGCTTTAAGTGTGGGGTAGTTGTTTTATTAGTTTTTGTTATAGATTTGTGTCTTGTTTAGTATGATAATTATTGTTTTCTTTAGGTATTTTGTTAGTTTTAATTGGTTTGTTTAGTGTTTTCATTAATTTTGGTAGTTTTAGTTCTTTCAGTGTTTATGTCGTTTTTGATCTAGTTTTTAGTATTGTGTTTATGTTTTGTTGGTTATTGTCTATTTACTTCTTGTTTAAAGTTTGTTTTGAGTTTTGTGTTAGGTTAAAACAGGCAAGGAAACAAATTGAAGGAGAAAGGGGCAGTGGCTGACACAAGCAGAGGACACGGCCAAGTCACTGGCCGTGTCCCATACCAAGTTAAATTGAAGATCAAAGTCACAAAGAGGAACACACTCCCTCCAATAAAGCCCAGACATGGCCAAGTCACTCCAACCTGGCCGTGTCTCACCTGTATCCAAAGCAAAGAAGATTTAAAATTCATAGAGGCAGACACAGGCAAGGGACACGGCCAAGTCTTGTGGCCGTGTCCCTTCAAAATGGTGCAGCACGGCCAAGTCACCTCTGACTTGGCCATGTCACTCAACCAAAGAAGAGAAAGAAGAAAAGCAACAGAGGTGAACACATGCAAGGGACACGGCCAAGTCAGTGGCCGTGTCCCTCCAATACACTCCAACACGGCCAAGTCACTTCTGACCTGGCCGTGTCCCTCATGAACTAAACACGCAGCAGATTTTAAACGGACGATTCATGTAAAAGGAAAAAGAAGCTAGGGTTTGAAGGGGGGTTGGCAATTTTGAGAGAGAATAGTGCCGTCAAAGAGATTAGGGTTTTGTTAACTTTGTTTTTCTTTGATTTTAATTACACTTTGGATCAAAACTAGCTAGATTAGATTGTTCATGCCATTGATTCATTCTTCTTGCAAGATTTGAACAAGAGATTCTTCAAAAGCTTCAAGGAGTTGTAACTTGGTTTTGTTCTTGAACTTATTCTCTTTATTTTCATTGAATGGATATTATCATGTCTATTTTGATTTCTTTGAACATTAATGAGATGAATATGTTTGATTGCATTATGAACTAATTTGATCTAGTCTAGGGTTTGTATGGATCTGCTATGATTGTATGAATTGGTTATTCTCTTAGCTAATAATTTCTTTAGCCTTGATTGAATGGAATATTGTTAATATATAATTGATTGGCCACCAATTATGTGTTTTAGGTATTAGATGATGGATTGAGAGATGAAGTCTAATGCTGGAACAATTCAATTAAGGACTTAGGTGAATTAGAGATATAACCTATTAAAAAAAGATTGTTTCAATTATAACAAGATTAGTTGTAAGAGGTTTGAATGCGAGAGCTTATTTCCTTGACTCAATTAATTAAGTTGTTTGAGATTTAATCTTTGAAATTAAATTAGTTAAGTGGAATAACCGTTCATACAAATAAGTAGTAGAGAAGTGCAAACCCTAGACCATTATATTAAGTGAATCAAATCATCAACTTAAGTTTACTTTTATTTGTTTTCAAACTTCAATCAATCTTCTTCATTATTTAGCAATTTAAACCTATTCATTAATTGTTACTTTTAATTTGATAATCAATTAGTCACTTTAGCTTCCTTGAGAGACGACCTTGGGGTGATCACCTTTGCTACAGCTACCTCGTATACTTGCGAGTGACGCTTTGTTGTAGAGTTAATTTGAGCGCAACACTTTAGGGGTTCCAAATCCGCTCAAAATGTACTCCAAAAAAATTTAAGCCAACATTAGCATCATTAGTCTGAGTGGGGATAGCCTCTACCCACTTGGATACATAATCAACTATAAGAAGGATATACTCGAATCCAAAAGATTTTGGAAATGGCCTTATGAAATTGATACCCCAAGCATAAAAAATTTCAACTACCACGAAAGTAGAGAGAGGCATTTCATTCCTTTTACTAATGTCTCCTACTCTTTGGCACCTATTACATCTTATATAAAAATTATAAGCATCTTTAAATAGAGTAGGCCAGTACAAACCACTTTGAAGAATCTTCTCAGCGATTTTATTACCTCTGAAGTGTCCTCCACAATATTTTATTGCCTTTGAATTACTTGAATTGTTTTTCTGATCTCTCAAAAAATCAGCTTGATTCAAGGTTTTCCTTCACAGTTTCGGATCCAATTTTCCTCCAAGTTTCTGTCTGAGTTCTTCCCTTATTTCTAAGTTTTCCCCTCTTATTTTTGTGTTGTTTTTTATCTTATTTATAGAAGTTTTATATGATTTATTCCTAATTATTTGTGGCATCTATTATTCATTAAGAAAAGGAAACCGAAACCTAATTGCATTAGGATTCAGAAAATTTGCGTCGAAAAAATTTTGCTGGCGAAAAAGAACTGCTACGGAAAAAGTGCGCTGGCAAAAAAGCTGCTGCAGCTGGCTGCGGCAGCGGGCCCACGAATTGGCCTGTGGCCATGTCCCACGCGCTGGTTTTTAGCGATGATTTTTTCATCGCCGACTTTTATTTTTATTTTTTATTTTTAAAAATTAGATACTAAAGCAAAAATTATTTAATTAAGATAACAAAAATTATTTTGGACTAATTAAAATATATTAGACAACACAAAAATTATTTTAGAATATTTACAATATATTGGACCGGACTGGGTCAAAAATTAAGGGTCTACAGTTTGCCCCCTGCTTGAATGATCTGAAACTTTAGTGAAAGAGAGTAAAAAGCAATAAGACTTAATTTTTGAGATGGTGAGGTTTTGGGTTTTGGACCCGGTTCGAGTTCTGGACTCAAGGATAATGTAACACCCCTTAACTGTTAGGAAATCAAGGAGATCACTTCAAACCAAAAACATGCAGCAGAAAAAAATTTTGATCTCTGATTTCCCATCAGGATCCATGCTGTTTGTTTAATTTGACAAAAGTGTTCAAAGAACTAACCTGTTGATGATTCAAAATCACAATTTGGAAGAGATGCCTCGATCGCGAAACACCCTCTATCGCATATCCACACGAATGCTACCGTCTGGAGTGCTAGCTCTCTACAATGGCGAAGGCTGGAAAAACGTTTTCTCTAAAACGTATTAGGGTTCCTTTTTTTTTCGTTCTCTTTCATTTTTTTTAAATGTTACCTATGATAAGACTTAACGTGTGGAGTGAATATAATCACTCCAGAATCCAATTCGAAATTGGATAACGTAAGTCAAATTCAGAATCCAAATCTAATTAGGATTCTGAATATATTATCTAATAATATATATATATAAACAATAATAATAATAATAATAAATATTAATATCTAATATTAATATTATTAATATTATATCCAGCCCAAAGCGCATTCTTGTGTGTGACTCGATAGGACCATATTAATTGGCAGTCAATTTAATCTCTATTAAACCAACAAGTCATAATTGGCCTCTAGCAAGGCGTTACAAATACCCAATTAATATAAGGAATGTCCAATTTGCCTAATAATAGTACATGCATTAATCCCTTTGTCACACGATATCTAGCTTGAACATAAGTCATGGTCAACGTCATACTTATATTGTCCAAACTTATGATTACTCGATCTCCAAGTAGACTGATAAAAACAAATGAAATTGATCACACTATCAATTCATTTGAGCACGGCCATGCATTTCACAGTCTCACTTATCGAGGGGCCCAAAAGATATCTCTCTCAAAGAGAGGGACAAATTCTATCTTGATTGTTCATTATCCTCTACATAATTTCTATCATATATGATCATAACCTTTATTACTATCCAGTTATGGATAATGTTTGATTATGTCAAAATATAATAGTCCTTATATTGGAAACTATGACAATCTCAAGTCAAAGAATTAATACATAACTATCATGAGATTTACTTATGACACTAACCCATGTAGTAATCTCATGATGGGTCTATCCAATACATTGTTCTCTAACAAGTATCTATGAAATTAATTTGTATCACTATACACATAACCATCTGATGATTATCAAATCAATGTTCATACTGGTTAATAATTATTTTTTTTATCTCTATAACAATAATAAACTAGGGACAAATATCAAAATTGTGTAACATGCAAACAAACAATAATGATAATAAAACCTCATTTATTAATAATGAATGTATAACATAAGGATCCAAATAAATGGCCTAGGGCACATACACTAACATTAACCCGACTATTTCTAGCCGAGCCAAGTGTGCTACAGTATATGCAACGTGGTATACAGAACATGTACTAAATAAATGTTTTTTCCTTTTTATTACAAATAATAATAATTTACACATTTCTTTAATTGTTATAATTACATTTTGAAAGTCCTTAACAGTACATGCCAAGCTAAACTTTGCTTTGCTCCTCACTTTGCCTCCTGTTGCGCACTCTGGTGCTCCTTTGTAGCTTCCCATTTGTCAGCTTGGACTCCATAACCTACGTATATGCTTAGACCTTTGATGAGATCTAGGCTCTTTTGCCTGTGCTATGGCACCATTATTGTCACAATAAATGTCCACAGGATTTGCAATGCTAGGCACCACTCCTAGCTCAGTGATGAATTTCTTCAACCAGACTGCTTCCTTAGCTGCATCTGATGCTGCTATATACTCAGCCTTTGTTGTAGAATCAGCCACAGTGCTTTGTTTTGAACTCTTCCAACTAACAACTCCACCATTCAATGTGAATACAAAACCTGATTGTGATCTAAAATCATCTATGTCAGTTTGGAAACTAGCATCTGTGTAACCATTTACAACTAGCTCATCTTCCAAACCTCCATAAACCAAGAATACATCTTTAGTCCTTCGAAGGTACTTAAGAATATTCTTGACAGCTGTCCAGTGACCTTCACCAGGATCAGCTTGAAATTTACTAGTTGCGCTTAATGGATATGAGACATCTGGTCTAGTACATAACATGGCATACATAATAGATCCTATAGCAGAAGCATAAGGAATCTTATTCATTCGATCTCGCTCATCAGATGTCATAGGACATTGACTCTTGCTGAGATGAATGCCATGAGACATAGGCAAGAATCCCTTTTTGGAATCTTGCATGTTGAACCTCTTCAATACTTTATCTATGTATGTACTTTGACTCAGGCCAATTATCCTTCTAGATCTATCTCTATAGATCTTTATACCAAGGATATAGGCAGCCTCACCTAAGTCTTTCATTGAGAAAGAATTCCTTAACCAAGTCTTAACCTTTTGCAAGGTAGGGATATCATTCCCAATGAGTAATATGTCATCCACATATAAGACTAAAAACACTACTGCACTCCCACAAACCATCTTGTAAACACAAGGTTCATCTTCATTCTTGATGAAACCAAAGTTCCTAACTGTTTCATCAAAACGAAGATTCCAGCTTCGAGATGCTTGCTTCAATCCATAAATGGATCTTTGAAGCTTGCAAACCTTTGTAGAATTCTCAGGATTTACAAAACCCTCAGGTTGTGTCATATACACATCCTCAAGCAAGTTTCCATTAAGAAAAGCGGTTTTGACATCCATTTGCCATATCTCATAATCATAGTATGCTGCAATGGCAATGAGAATTCTAATAGACTTAAGCATAGCAACTGGTGAAAAGGTTTCATCATAGTCTATACCATGAGTTTGCTTGAAACCTTTTGCAACAAGCCTTGCTTTATAGGTCTGAACATTCTCATCCATGTCAGTTTTCTTCTTGAAAACCCATTTGCAACCAATAGTCTTAATACCCTCTGGAGGATTAATTAAAGACCAAACTTGGTTGTCAAACATAGATTGCATCTCAGATTTCATGGTTCCAAGCCATTTGTCTGAATTTGGACCTGACACAGCTTCTTGATAGGTAGTAGGCTCATCTTGATCTATGAGCATTACTTCACTATCATCAGTCATAAGAAATCCATATCTCTCTGGCTGACGACGTGTCCTATCAGACCTGCGAGGGATTTGTGTTACATCTTCAGACTCCACAACTATTTGTGGTTTTGAAATAGGCTCTATAGACGGCTCAATGATTTCTTGTGGTACTTGAGTTTCCTCAAGTTCTACTATACTCCCACTAGTTCTCTTAGAAAGAAATTCCTTTTCCAAAAAGATCCCATTTCGAGCAACAAACACTTTGTTCTCTGAAGGAGTATAGAAATAGTATCCTTTAGTTTCCTTAGGATACCCCACAAAATTACATTTGATAGACTTTGGAGCTAACTTATCTGAAACTGGTCTTTTCACATAAGCTTCACAACCCCAAATCTTAAGAAAAGACAAACTAGGTGTCTTACCTGTCCATATCTCATATGGTGTCTTTTCAACCGCCTTTGATGGTACACGGCTCAGAATGAATGCAACTGTCTCCAAGGCATAACCCCAAAAAGATAAAGGAAGATCCGCTTGACTCATCATTGATCGAACCATATCTAATAGAGTTCGATTTCTCCTTTCAGAAACTCCATTCCACTGTGGAGTTCCTGGAGGAGTCAGTTGTGAAACAATTCCACAATCCCTTAGATGATCATCAAACTCTTGGCTCAAATATTCACCACCTCGATCTGATCGAAGTAGTTTAATTGTTTTACCAAGTTGATTTTGTACTTCATTTTGAAAAGTTCTAAACATTTCAAAAGACTCATGCTTATGTTTCATTAGGTAGACATAGCCATACCTACTGAAATCATCAATAAAAGTAATGAAGTATCGAAATCCTCCTCTGGCACTAATGCTAAAAGGACCACATACATCTATATGTATCAAGCCCAATAAATCATTAGCCCTTTCACTATGCCCAGTAAAAGGATCCTTTGTCATCTTACCAAGCAAACAAGACTCACATGTTTCAAATGATTCAAAATCAAATGAAACTAATAATCCATCTTGATGGAGCTTAGAAATGCGTTTCTCATTTATATGGCTAAGGCGATAATGCCATAAATAAGTAGGGTTTAACGCATTTGGCTTAGTTCTCTTAGAAATTATGTTATAGATATCATTACCATTAGAATCATCAAGATTAAGGATATAAAGGCCATTATAAGAATTTGCAATACCATAAAGCAAATCATTTTTTTTATCAAAAATAGAACATTTCTTATTCTTAATAAAAAATGAATAACCTTCATCATCCAAAACAGATATTGAAATAAGATTCCTACTCATAGTAGGAACATAAAAGCAATTGTTCAAAATTAACAAAAACCCATTGGGCATAACAAGTTCATAAGTTCCTACAGCTATAGCAGCAACTCTTGCTCTATTGCCAACACGTAGGTCCACTTCGCCCTTCTTCAGCATCCTACTCCTTTTAAGTCCCTGCATATTTGTACAAATATGAGATCCACATCCGGTATCGAATACCCAGGAAGAAGGAATAGATAAATTAATTTCTATAACATAAATACCTGAAGATGTAGTCGCACTACCCTTCAACTTCTTTAACTCATCCAAATAGAGTTGACAATTTCTCTTCCAATGCCCAGGCTTGTTGCAATGGAAACAAGTCCCTTCCTTAGGAACTTTAGCCTTAGGTTCAGGTTTTGGTTTAGCTTGTCCCTTGGACCCTTTAGCACCTTTTGCCTTACCCTTGCCTTTTGTAATATCCCAATATATGCCTAGGAGTTTTAATACAATTGTTGTGTGATTTGAATTAAAGGTATATATATGTTGTGCAAAGAAAATGATTGTGTAATTGGAATGTATATATTGTATATATGTTAGTATATAAAACATATAAGTTGGTCAAATGGAGAGTCAAGGGGAAAATATATTTATCTTATTGAGTGTGAAAGTACTTAAATGGGCATTTGAGTAATAAGAGAGTTAGAATAAATGGTTAAAGGGTATTGAAGTAATTTTCTCTTGGAAATTATTATTATTATTATTATTATTATTATTGTTATTATTATATTTGTGTGGCTATCGTGAGAGGAGAAAAGAGATTTGTCTTTCTTCTTTTTCTTCTCCTCTTGGTTCTTGCACGAGAGAGAGAGAGAGAGAGTTAAAGAGAGGTGATGATCTTCATCAAAATCTTGGGGTTTTAAGAGAATTGAAGGTAGAGATTGAAGAATTGACAAGATATTCAAGTAAGTATTCAATTCTTTGTCTTGATTTCTATTGTTTGAGTTGGATTTGATATGGTTGGTGTGATGGTGATGTTAATGGAAGATTAAGAGTATTGATATATTGAATTGATAGTTAGATGATATTAATAAGGTTAATTGTGAGGTTGATGATGGATTATTGAAATTGGTTAGTAAGGTTTAATATATATATATGAGATGGAGAGTTGATTGAATGATGTATGTTTATGTTTATTGAAGTTGAAATACATTGAATATATGATTTTGGCCTCGTTGGAAATCTTCATTCTTTGTGAGACACGGCCAGGATTAGGGTAGACACGGCCGTGTTGGATCGATTTGGAGAGACACGGCCACTGTCTCGGCCGTGTCACTTGCCCGTGTCTGCTACTGGAATTTTGGTGTTGAGAGTCACGGCCACTGGCTTGGCCGTGTCCCTTGACCGTGTCTGTCACTGCCTCTTTTGG
The DNA here is from genome assembly GCA_947685225.1 of Garcia nutans. Classification (NCBI taxonomy): domain Eukaryota; kingdom Viridiplantae; phylum Streptophyta; class Magnoliopsida; order Malpighiales; family Euphorbiaceae; genus Garcia; species Garcia nutans. The sequence continues at coordinate 29,090,028 of CANTUV010000011.1, read as the reverse complement.
TTGAGAGACACGGCCAAGCTAAGGGAGTCTTGGCCGTGTTGGAGCATGTGTAGGGTGACACGGCCACAAGCTTGGCCGTGTCCCTTGAGTGTGTTAGCTACTGTGTGAAAGGTAATTGATGGACACGGCCGTGTTGGTGCCCGTGTTGGTGGGCGTGTCTTGTGTTGAGGTTGCTCTAATTGATTATCATTCTTATGTTCTTATGGAAATAACTATCTTTGGATTAGGTTTTGAAGAAATTGTGTTACATTAACCTAATGTGAGGAATTCTTGGGAAAGGAAAGGTATAGGTGATGGGAGTAGTTCTTGAGGTAAGTACAAACTTACATAGATGTAATCTTTTATATGATTTGAGACTTAACACCCTTAGTATAAATGTGTTAAGTAGATTATTATATTGATTAATTCAATGTTACTAATGTTGTCATTGGTATAGTGTGAAAGCTATAATGATCATCCAAAAAGAAAGGTACGTGCAATGCAATTTGTTATGATAAATGTTTGGATAATGAATGGTGTTAATGTGTTTGAGAAATGATGAAATGTGATGTTATCATGATTGATAATGATGGTCAAAATGAAATAAATAGACACATGGATTATATGACAATGAATTTAAGATACATGTGTAATGAAATGGATTATGTATGATTGAGTGACATGATTGAAGTATGCCTATATGGTATGATTGATTAATGACATGTTTGTTTAGCAATATAATTAATGTTGCATATATCAATGATGAAACATGAAATGTGATTTGAGATATATTGTGATATGAAGCCATTGTTATTGGCAATGATAACTTAAATGGAATATAAAGCCATTGTGATGGGCTATGATGATACAACTGTGATAAATGAGGCATGTTTGCCTAGATGATGAATCAATTGTGATAAATGAGGCATGTTTGCCTAAATAATGATGAGAACTGAAAATGATATTGATGATGAAATAATCAATGAATTGTGTATCTAATGTGTTATTCATTTTCAGAGTTTTGTTGTTGGTGGCATGCCTAATGGTAACAATCTCTTGAAGTTAGGTTGGGCTTGATCCTTGAAGCCAAGTTGGGTTGAAGTTTAACATGTTTTACTCCCCTTTAAGCTTGGTTGGGTCTAGTCCTTGAAGCCTAATTGAGATGTTACAACCCTTGAAGCTAGGTTGGATTAGTTCTTGAAGCCAAGTTGGGTTGATACTTAGCATGCTTTGTTCCCCTTGAAGCTTGGTTGAACTTAATCCTTGAAGCCTAGTTGGGATATTGATGAATGTGATAATTAAACCAAAGCATTAACTCTAAAAGTCGAATAGCATATTAGTGTCTTTTGGGCCCGAGTCTGTCATTTGTTGTAAATGAGATATATGAATTGTGGATATTAGTGATGGATGATGGATGATGGTTGATGGTAATAATTGCCTTTGTGGGAAATATGATTTATGATTAGTGAATTGTGAACAAACTAATGTTTTGAAGTATGATATGTGGTGTGTGTATTGATTGTGAGTGGTAATGATGAATTGTCTTCTTTGGAAATGTGACTCTTGATTGGTATGATATATAATGTATGTATATTGATATATTGAAAATGAGTATTAGTAATGGATTGTGGTTGATGGTAATGTTTTGTTTAAATGTATATAATATATTAAATTTGTCAATATGTATGAAAGGTGCAATCAAGAAGGAAAAACATAATAAGAACTAATTGTACATTGAATTGATATATTATTATCTATTAGCATATCTATAATGTATGTTTATATTTTATATTTGTACTACTAAGCTTTCGGGCTTAGCGCGGATGTATAATCGCGCAGGTAGCTTGGTGGAAGATACAAGTGTTTCGTTATGCCACGAGAAGAATAAAGGTTTGTCGAGACCAACTAGAGGGTAATGCATACATGTATAACTTTTAATTTTGATATATATTTTTGACAAAAGGATATGTATATGTATAAATGAAGTTTTGATTAAGACAATGATTTTATAGATATTATGTAAATTAATGTATTATGGTTTAAACTTTGTTACAGGTTTTTAAAAGGTAACAAAAAGTGACATCCTTATACTTTATATACTTACTGTATGTATACAAGGTATATGTACAGTACTTATATAGGGTATCGGGGTGTTACAATTATTTTGGTATCAGAGCTTAGGTTCGAGATTCTCGGCCTAAGTGAAACTAAAAAGGGTTTTGAAAAGTTTAAATAGAAGTAAAAAGGAAAAGTTTTGAAATGAAATTTGTAATACGTGCATATGCATTGACACCTAGGTTGGTCTCGGATGTGGCATTATATGAATTGTAGAATATTTGTGTTATATGAAATGTTCACTATAATTGATGATATATGTGTATACTATTTTGATGTGATGAGAAACCATGATGGTTGGTAATGATGTTGGAAATAAATTATAATTGAGGCATAGTGCCTAATTGATTATGAGAAACGAATTGTGAAATGTAATGTGATATATGTATATTGATAATGCATATGAAAATGTCATGTTGTGTGTAACATGGAATGTAATGTTGATGTTTATGAACAATATTATGTGGGACATAATGTGAATTGAACATAAAGAAATGTGAAATTTATGCTATTGAGTAATGTTGGAAATGATATGATTGAAGCATGTCTAGATGTTATGATTGAATATGTATATGGAAATTTATACAAAGTAAAGTGAGTTGTTAGATGTGTTGAAGTATAAAGAAATGAAAAGGAGAATAAAGTTGAACCTGAGATAAAATCAAAATTAAGATAAGAGTATGTACTCTTTCTTCTACACTTTGAACCTCTTTATAATAAAGTTTATGTTGGGGTTATTAGACAGAGACAATATTGCTGGATTGTTATTATTGAAAGGTATGTTACTAAAATGAGGAAAGAATGGTGGAATATTGAATGAGTTGGTTATTATAGACAAAGTGTGACTATTTAAAGTTGGGATATATATATATATAAAAAGTTAAGGTTTTGTTTAAAGGAAAAAGAGATGATATTGGTTAAGTAAGAAAATAAGTTGATATTGTTATTTTAATGCGAGCATAGTAAATTCAATGTTAGAAATGTGAGATGCTTGGATATTGTGAAAGCTCATGATAATGGTGATAATATGTGATATTTGAGATTTTTTTTTTAAAAGTGAGCTTTATGATTGTGGAAATTATATGTTTTAATATTGCTTTGTGATATATATTTGTAAGATGTTTTTAAAGTGATGTTAGAAAAGATGAGTTTGGCAAATTGAAGCTTAAACGAAGTAGTAAATTGGGAAGTTAAAGTTTTAGTGGAATTTGATAAAGATTATTGGGATATTGATGGTTTAATGTATATTCAATACATGAGCTAGGTGAAATGACTAATATGGCATATGAAAGTATTATGAATTGAGTAAGGTGATTGATAGTATAAGAATTTATCTTGGAGTATAAAAGGGTAAAAATGGAGATGGAAATATATTAAATGCTTTTAAAGATGAAGATGAAAGTGAAAGAGATGTTACATTGAGAATGTGGTTAAGATGGATGTAAAGTGCTATTATAGTCAGTATATATATATGTGTATTGTATGAATAAATACTTTGCATCATATTGGAAGAGATGGTACTAGATGATTCTCGCTGACTCTCTTAAGGGGGAGTTAGGTATTCGATCCAGAGTGGCGACTTGCACTCATGTGTCTTGGGTGTAATTCGAATAAGTGAATCCTGTTGGAAGGCCGTGAGGGCAGTTTGGTACTGTAGTAACCCAGCTCAGAGGCCCTGATGGTTTCTCCGGATAGGAATGGTTTAGCAGGTGGACTGGGACGGTTGTTACAGTTATAAAGGAAAATTTGTATTGAATGTATGATAAATAAGAGTATTTAATTAAGTGTACATATGTATGTGATATGTGAATTGAGTTTTCACTGTGAATGAAATTATATATATCAACAAATGTGTGAATCACATTATAAAGGTGATTTATGAATATGTATGTGGTATAATTATAAAATTAATGTTATTGAAACAATATTGTATGTAGTATTAGACCTAAGAGAGATTAGGTCTTGAATTGTGTTAAGCTAAATGAATTATGTGATGGAGGTGAGAATGGCATAGACTTAAATAATATTGAACAGTGGAAATTGTTATAGTGAGCATTGAAATTGATGATTATGTGATATTTAAAGTTCCAAAGTATTCACATATGAAAAGTTCTATGTGCATATATATATTATAAGAGATTGTAATGGATTAGAAATGAAGTGACGAATAGAAATTGTATAAGAACTGCATATAATTGAATATGTGTATAGTAATATTGTTGAAGCATGAATTAAGTTGATAAAGATCTTTTACTCGAGTGCAAATTGGTTTGAAATGAAATTGGAATGTGTTAATTTCTGATATAGTAGAAATGTAAAGAAGGACTATATAATTCTTAAAATATACCTTAGCCTTGTATTTGTAAAGATTGAGAATAGAATTATAAAAGAACAGTATTGATTTGGAAGTCCTAGGCTTGAATATTAATCTCTTAAAGCCATGTGTTTTATTCAGTATATTGGATCGGTTAATTTGTTATCTATGGATTTGAATCTTAGATATAATGATTGTAATACGGATTTGGTGAGGTTGACAATTTTGTTTGAAAAGTATAGTTAAAAGCTATGATGGATAAGGTTGTACCTTATTATTATTTTTATGTTAAGAATTTGGTTATAATGGTGAAGATAAAGAAAGAAAAAGGGAAATTATGGAAATGTGGTGAGATATGAATAATATGATAAAAAGGTAATTGAAATAAGTATAACAATGATTTGAAACGTGAAGAGATATTAAAAAGGTAGAAATTCTAAGATATGAATGAAAGTTATACTGAATATGCTTATGATATGTAACTTGAGGTTTAAGGGAATGAGCTCAAGGGTTGAGTGAATGAATTATGGATATTAAGCATGATATAACATTTTTATGAGAATTGGTGGAAATTATTACTAAGATAATAGAAAGTAAACTATGTGTATATTTAAAGATAATTGGAAGTGATTTGTTATCATGATGATTTGACTGAAAATGGATTGAAAGAGATTAGAAATTGAATATAAGTTTGTTCCTATGGACTTAAGTTATTTTTATACTTATATGAAAATTGTGAAATTTCATGATAAGTTAGATTACTTAATCGTTGGTTGGAATTGAACAAAATTGGAACGTGGGTATATTGTGACAGATAAATCAATTGATCTGGATTTGGCTAGGATTATGAATCATTATTGAAATTTAACGTGTATAGTTGTATTAAGAAAATAAGTATTTACATGATAATGTATATGAGGTAAAATTTTAAAGTGTGTTTGGACATGAATGAATAGAGTATAGTGGTTGTTAATCATGATAAAAAGGGAAACGGTTAAGTATGTATGAAATATATTGAAAGATAATATATTATTATGTAAGTTAAGTGAAAAGCATGCTAAAGAAGTAATCCCATTTGTGAAAAATAAAGAATTTGTTATCCATTGGGGTGTGATAAATGTCTTTTTAGACAGTGATAGTAATGACAAGATAGTTAATGCTCAGATATAAACCAATGGGTTCTAAGGTTAAAGCTATAAAAGTAATATTAAAGAGATGAAGAAACAATATATTTATTAAATATAAAGATTTGACAAAATATTATTGTGTTATATGATGATCTGATTCTTGTATAAAGATATTAATAGGAAATGTAATGAGATCTTTTGAATGTTTGATTAAGAAAGTAATAAGATGTATAGACATATAGAATGATGAACTATGGAATTTAAAGAAGATGGTTGATTCAAAAAGGGAGAGTTGAAGTTATATGATTTGATGAAATAATAACTTAAACATATAATTAACTTCATATGGAAGTTAAGATAGTAATTTCTTAAAAGTGGATTTTTATGGTATTAATAATTTCGCGGACGAAATTATTTAAGGGGGAGAGAATTGTAATATCCCAATATATGCCTAGGAGTTTTAATACAATTGTTGTGTGATTTGAATTAAAGGTATATATATGTTGTGCAAAGAAAATGATTGTGTAATTGGAATGTATATATTGTATATATGTTAGTATATAAAACATATAAGTTGGTCAAATGGAGAGTCAAGGGGAAAAGATATTTATCTTATTGAGTGTGAAAGTACTTAAATGGGCATTTGAGTAATAAGAGAGTTAGAATAAATGGTTAAAGGGTATTGAAGTAATTTTCTCTTGGAAATTATTATTATTATTATTATTATTGTTATTATTATATTTGTGTGGCTATCGTGAGAGGAGAAAAGAGATTTGTCTTTCTTCTTTTTCTTCTCCTCTTGGTTCTTGCACGAGAGAGAGAGAGAGAGTTAAAGAGAGGTGATGATCTTCATCAAAATCTTGGGGTTTTAAGAGAATTGAAGGTAGAGATTGAAGAATTGACAAGATATTCAAGTAAGTATTCAATTCTTTGTCTTGATTTCTATTGTTTGAGTTGGATTTGATATGGTTGGTGTGATGGTGATGTTAATGGAAGATTAAGAGTATTGATATGTTGAATTGATAGTTAGATGATATTAATAAGGTTAATTGTGAGGTTGATGATGGATTATTGAAATTGGTTAGTAAGGTTTAATATATATATATGAGATGGAGAGTTGATTGAATGATGTATGTTTATGTTTATTGAAGTTGAAATACATTGAATATATGATTTTGGCCTCGTTGGAAATCTTCATTCTTTGTGAGACACGGCCAGGATTAGGGTAGACACGGCCGTGTTGGATCGATTTGGAGAGACACGGCCACTGTCTCGGCCGTGTCACTTGCCCGTGTCTGCTACTGGAATTTTGGTGTTGAGAGTCACGGCCACTGGCTTGGCCGTGTCCCTTGACCGTGTCTGTCACTGCCTCTTTTGGTTGAGAGACACGGCCAAGCTAAGGGAGTCTTGGCCGTGTTGGAGCATGTGTAGGGTGACACGGCCACAAGCTTGGCCGTGTCCCTTGAGTGTGTTAGCTACTGTGTGAAAGGTAATTGATGGACACGGCCGTGTTGGTGCCCGTGTTGGTGGGCGTGTCTTGTGTTGAGGTTGCTCTAATTGATTATCATTCTTATGTTCTTATGGAAATAACTATCTTTGGATTAGGTTTTGAAGAAATTGTGTTACATTAACCTAATGTGAGGAATTCTTGGGAAAGGAAAGGTATAGGTGATGGGAGTAGTTCTTGAGGTAAGTACAAACTTACATAGATGTAATCTTTTATATGATTTGAGACTTAACACCCTTAGTATAAATGTGTTAAGTAGATTATTATATTGATTAATTCAATGTTACTAATGTTGTCATTGGTATAGTGTGAAAGCTATAATGATCATCCAAAAAGAAAGGTACGTGCAATGCAATTTGTTATGATAAATGTTTGGATAATGAATGGTGTTAATGTGTTTGAGAAATGATGAAATGTGATGTTATCATGATTGATAATGATGGTCAAAATGAAATAAATAGACACATGGATTATATGACAATGAATTTAAGATACATGTGTAATGAAATGGATTATGTATGATTGAGTGACATGATTGAAGTATGCCTATATGGTATGATTGATTAATGACATGTTTGTTTAGCAATATAATTAATGTTGCATATATCAATGATGAAACATGAAATGTGATTTGAGATATATTGTGATATGAAGCCATTGTTATTGGCAATGATAACTTAAATGGAATATAAAGCCATTGTGATGGGCTATGATGATACAACTGTGATAAATGAGGCATGTTTGCCTAGATGATGAATCAATTGTGATAAATGAGGCATGTTTGCCTAAATAATGATGAGAACTGAAAATGATATTGATGATGAAATAATCAATGAATTGTGTATCTAATGTGTTATTCATTTTCAGAGTTTTGTTGTTGGTGGCATGCCTAATGGTAACAATCTCTTGAAGTTAGGTTGGGCTTGATCCTTGAAGCCAAGTTGGGTTGAAGTTTAACATGTTTTACTCCCCTTTAAGCTTGGTTGGGTCTAGTCCTTGAAGCCTAATTGAGATGTTACAACCCTTGAAGCTAGGTTGGATTAGTTCTTGAAGCCAAGTTGGGTTGATACTTAGCATGCTTTGTTCCCCTTGAAGCTTGGTTGAACTTAATCCTTGAAGCCTAGTTGGGATATTGATGAATGTGATAATTAAACCAAAGCATTAACTCTAAAAGTCGAATAGCATATTAGTGTCTTTTGGGCCCGAGTCTGTCATTTGTTGTAAATGAGATATATGAATTGTGGATATTAGTGATGGATGATGGATGATGGTTGATGGTAATAATTGCCTTTGTGGGAAATATGATTTATGATTAGTGAATTGTGAACAAACTAATGTTTTGAAGTATGATATGTGGTGTGTGTATTGATTGTGAGTGGTAATGATGAATTGTCTTCTTTGGAAATGTGACTCTTGATTGGTATGATATATAATGTATGTATATTGATATATTGAAAATGAGTATTAGTAATGGATTGTGGTTGATGGTAATGTTTTGTTTAAATGTATATAATATATTAAATTTGTCAATATGTATGAAAGGTGCAATCAAGAAGGAAAAACATAATAAGAACTAATTGTACATTGAATTGATATATTATTATCTATTAGCATATCTATAATGTATGTTTATATTTTATATTTGTACTACTAAGCTTTCGGGCTTAGCGCGGATGTATAATCGCGCAGGTAGCTTGGTGGAAGATACAAGTGTTTCGTTATGCCACGAGAAGAATAAAGGTTTGTCGAGACCAACTAGAGGGTAATGCATACATGTATAACTTTTAATTTTGATATATATTTTTGACAAAAGGATATGTATATGTATAAATGAAGTTTTGATTAAGACAATGATTTTATAGATATTATGTAAATTAATGTATTATGGTTTAAACTTTGTTACAGGTTTTTAAAAGGTAACAAAAAGTGACATCCTTATACTTTATATACTTACTGTATGTATACAAGGTATATGTACAGTACTTATATAGGGTATCGGGGTGTTACACCTTTAGTATCTTTGGCTCTCTTTTTCATTTGTTTAATATTGACATTCAATATTTGGGTAGGCTTTTTGATATTCCCCTTAGCAGTTTTGAGCATACCATGTAGCTCAGGAATGGATTTCTCCATGTAATTCATGTTATAGTTCATGACAAACTGTGAGAAACTGCTAGGCAATGAATGTAGGATCAAATTCGTGGAGAGTTCTAAACTCAGGGGATATCCAAGTCTAGCAAGGTGATCTAGATAGCCTTTCATCTTCAAAATATGAGCACTAACATATTCACCTTCAGACATTTTGCAGTCAAATAATGCAACAGCGGTGTTAAACCTATCTTGCCTAGCCTGTTGTTGGAAAGCTTGTTTAAGATGCACACTCATCTCATAAGCCTCTAAGTGTTCCAGATCCTTCTGAAGTCCTGGACACATAGTAGCCAAAATAAGACATCCTATGTCAGGAATCATCCACATGCTTCTTATGCTTACTCTTAGCATCATTAGAAGCATCAGCAGGAGGTGGGTCAGGGATAGCTTCATCAAGCACGTAGGACTTTTTCTCTTGTTTGAGAACAATTCTCAGGTTCCTAAACCAGTCAACAAAATTAGTCCCACATTCTTTCGTTTTTCCTTCTCAAGGATAGATCGCAGTGATAAGGTGGAATTGTTATTAGCAGCCATCTGTTGATAAATATGCAAAGTCAAATTTTAATTAATAATGAGGTTAAAATTATTTAAACTCCTACTAAAAATATAACCCTCTAAAGAAATATTTTAGTAGGCTAAGATCCGTATTTCACTTAATTCTAAACTCAGCTTTGGCGTGACGCTTAAAATCAAGTTATTTAGGTAGGTAACATCTTTACCAATTACATCTCATGTAACTCTTAGTAATTATGGAATATTGACATCATATGTCATAGCATGTTGAATTCCATCTAATGCCTTAGGCCCAAAACCATTTTGATAGCCTAATTAAGTCTAACCAATTTTAAAACATATGAGTAGCACTATTACTCATCCTACTTAGCTAGGAATGTTTAAAGCATATTGCTTTGGCAATACCTACTTTAATACAATCTTAGTTTTGATAGGTGTTCAAAACGTGGATGGCATTTAGACTTAAATTATTAATGAGGGTTCAACTAAATTATTATCATGTCTTGCATTACATATCATTATATTTTAGCATCCTATATGCATATATATAATTTATCACATAAGCATCATATACCAAATGACAAAATATGTAAACGTGACATAGCATGGCCAAACTAAATATGATCTTCAAGAGACCAAATGAAGATCATAAAGGCAACCCTAGGTGAAAAACCTATCTATTACAACACTTGCAATATTACATATCTTCAAAACTTGAGCTTGTGCTTCCATCATCATGGAACCATCTTCTCCTTGGTATGAATCTCCATCACAAATATTGTAGCTTGAATCTTCATTTATTACAATAAAAGAAAATCTAACTACTAGTAAAATAAATTACAACAAAATAAACGACACGCAGGCCGTATTTACCCAAAATTAAGATATGAATAAACCAATCACATAGGTCATAAGGCCATGCTATGCACCATGCCAAGACATTAAAAAAACATAAAATATTCATCACCAACATGTTAAATAGAAACAAATATATTGACATTCTTAATGTCGCGGTAACGAACTATAAGGCGCGAACATACGGCGATCCCGCTAGCCGGTCAGCGGGCGGGGCTCCCGCTGGCTGGTCAGCGGGCGGGGTTCCGAAGGGGCAGCGCCCCTCGAAGCCAAACAGAAATGTTAATCTCATTAACATTTTTCTTTGGCGAAACCCTAAAACAGAATCGTTAATCTCATTAACCTTCTTACTGTTTTATTTCGAATATGTACAACCCATTACAGAATCATTACCAAATGTTTATATCACATATAAACTTAATCGTTTTCATCATATGAAAATCATTTTAATCAACCAATCATATATACGTGATCATCTCATGAAAATGAAATTAAAAACACCAATCCTTTCTCATCATATGAAAAACGAATTAGGGTATTACAGAAACGAAACCAAAAACCAATCCTTTCTCATCATATGAAAAACGAATTAGGGTTTTATAGTTAACATGCCATACGAAATCAATATATCTCATGTAATCATATCAACATGGCATTTTTGACTTAAATGAAAACAACAAGTGGCTCTGATACCACTGTTAGGAAATCAAGGAGATCACTGCAAACCAAAAACACGCAGCGGAAATCAAGGATCCATGATGTTCGTTTAATTCGACAAAAGTGTTCAAAGAACTAACCTGTTAATGATTCAAAATCACAATTTGGAAGAGATGCCTCGATCACGAAACAGCCTCTATCGCGTATCCACACGAATGCTACCGTCTGGAGTGCTAGCTCTCTACAATGGAGAAGGCTGGAAAAACATTTTCTCTAAAACGTATTAGGGTTCCTTTTTTTTTTTCGTTCTCTTTCGTTTTTTTTAAATGTTACCTATGAGAAGACTTAACGTCTGGAGTGAATATAATCACTCTAGAATCCAATTCAAAATTGGATAAGGTAAGTCAAATTCAGAATCCAAATCTAATTAGGATTCTGAATATATTATCTAATAATATATATATATATAAAACAAAAAAAATAATAATAAATATTAATATCTAATATTAATATTATTAATATTATATCCAGCCTAAAGCGCATTCTTGTGTGTGACCCGATAGGCCCATATTAATTGGCAGTCAATTTAATCTCTATTAAACCAACAAGTCATAATTGGCCTCTAACAAGGCATTACAACTACCCAATTAATATAAGGAATGTCCAATTTGCCTAATAATAGTACATGCATTAATCCCTTTGTCACACGATATCTAGCTTGAACATAAGTCATGGTCAACGTCATACTTATATTGTCCAAACTTATGATTACTCGATCTCCAAGTAGACTGATAAAAACAAATGAAATTGATCACACTATCAATTCATTTGAGCACGGCCATGCATTTCACAGTCTTACTTATCGAGGGGCCCAAAAGATATCTCTCTCAAAGAGAGGGACAAATTCTATCTTGATTGTTCATTATCCTCTACATAATTTCTATCATATATGATCATAACCTTTATTACTATCCAGTTACGGATAATGTTTGATTATGTCAAAATATAATAGTCCTTATATTGGAAACTATGACAATCTCAAGTCAAAGAATTAATACATAACTATCATGAGATTTACTTATGACACTAACCCATGTAGTAATCTCATGATGGGTCTATCCAATACATTGTTCTCTAACAAGTATCTATGAAATTAATTTGTATCACTATACACATAACCATCTGATGATTATCAAATCGATGTTCATACTGGTTAATAATTATTTTTTTTATCTCTATAACAATAATAAACTAGGGACAAATATCAAAATTGTGTAACATGCAAACAAACAATAATGATAATAAAACCTCATTTATTAATAATGAATGTATAACATAAGGATCCAAATAAATGGCCTAGGGCACATACACTAACATTAACCCGACTATTTCTAGCCGAGCCAAGTGTGCTACAGTATATGCAACGTGGTATACAGAACATGTACTAAATAAATGTTTTTTCCTTTTTATTACAAATAATAATAATTTACACATTTCTTTAATTGTTATAATTACATTTTGAAAGTCCTTAACAGTACATGCCAAGCTAAACTTTGCTTTGCTCCTCACTTTGCCTCCTGTTGCGAACTCTGGTGCTCCTTTGTAGCTTCCCATTTGTCAGCTTGGACTCCATAACCTACGAGTTTAGAAAACTAAACTCGCTAAGCATATAGCTTAGTGGGTGCTTTAACCGTTAAATAGAAATTAGATGCAAACCACACAATGTTACAGATATGGCACCGCCAACCCAATCATCAATATAAACATTCTCAGGTTCTTATTATATTCCTCCTATTATTTGTTAAGCTTTTATGACAGTATGCTATTCATTTCTATTGATTTACTGCCACTGGATGGTACCTCATCCTATGTTTGTTAGTTGCCTAACATTGCTGTTGATTACCGATCTGATGGTTATGTATTTGTATTTTATGGCATTATAATTTCTTTATCATTGTAGGCCCAATACTCTCTTGTTTTGAGTTCCGTTTATTAAATAACTTATGCATGAATAAAAGTTGTGTATTCACTATCTTTGTCCTATGCTTTCCTTCGGTAGTTTGGCATGAATGGTTATTCATGTGTTCATATGCTCCTTTCATTAAGTTCACATATATTTGTTAAGGTTTGGATAAGTCATATAAGAAATTAACTAACTGAATAATGTTTATTACCCTTTGCCGAGTTTAATATTTTGACGGTTCGAAATTTATTTTATTAAAAATTCATAGGGCACCAGTGATTAGGAATCTGTCTATTTTTATCCTAAATCAGCTCAATAGAACTAATTTATAGTTCAAAGTTTTCATTCCAGGCCTTTGGGCCAGACTGCACTTTTTAGGCCACACCGGGTTTTACAACATTGCAAAAATCCCTCGGTGGGCTTTAAAATCTAAATAAAACACAATTGGGATGTGATTTTCAAAAAAATGAAAAATGCTATCTTGTTCTTAATTGGTCAAGCTTTCAAGAGCATAGTTTTTATAATTTATTTCATTCCAAACAAATATTTTATCTCAATTATACCTTATTTATTTCTTACCAAATGAACAGTGAATTCTAGCATTTAGTTTCTTATGTACCTTGTTATCTTATTTCTCAATAACTTTTGTTCTACTAATCCGAATGTAAAAATTCTTGTTTTCACTCGAACTAGACTCATATGAGTCCTTATGGTTAAATTTCTAGATTTAAATTTGTTACACATAATTCTTGATGACTCCTTGAACTCTTCTTCCCTGACCAATTGGTTACTCAAGTCTGCACAATGCGTACTGTTTCATTTATAACTTTACCTACGCAACTCGGATTGAGACGATTATTATCTTAAATTAAACTAGACACATAAGGCTATATTCAGTAAAACTTTCAGCTTAAAACAAGCAACACGTGAGTTTTGGCACAATTTCTAATTCAGCCCTGCAGTCTGCTAGGGTCTGCCTGCGCATGGTACACTCATTCATGTGTAACTTCTACATTTTAAGTCCAATCGAGATGAATCCAACTCATATGATTCACCAACATACAAGGGTTCATTTATATCTTCTATCACAACATCTAATTCTTGAGGTAAATGGATCAAAACCTGGACTCAAGGCACAAATCTCAGTCTGTCCGGTTTCACAATTCCATTGTGCATGAGTTATACTCTTTTGATCATATATTTTTATCTACAAGTGGGATTTAGGAAATTACAAATTATATGGTTTCCTAACACATAAGGGTACATTTAAGTCTTGTTTCACAGCTTCTAAATGTGTCATTAAGGTCACCTAAACGTAGTCCCAAGTCACAGGTTACTGACTGAGGAATCTCAGTTTTTCAGTTTGTACGCCTGGTATCATTTTGATCATAACTTTCATTACACACATGAAAATGAGTTGGTTTCAAAGCCTATGGTTTACTGACTTAATGGAGAACAATTAAGTCTTCTATGTCAAGTTCTAGTTCTATCATTTTGCTAGTCTAAATATCGGTTGAAGTTCCAGAAAAATGCAGGACACATGGCTGGCTGCAACAAAACAACACAACATAGCACTCCCATATTTACCTCCCTTATAACCTCAACCCCAAAATCAATCAATACACAACAAACTACAAAAACTTCTATATCATCATCAATCTCAACCACATAACCACCACAACTCAAGCACATGAACAATTATAGCAATTACACATCCAAATGCAAAGGCAATAGAGATCACTAATTCAAGAAGGTTAAAGTACCAAACCTTTTTCCCCTTTGCTTTCCTTAGCTCATCTTTGATCTTTTTCTTCTTTTTCCTTTTAGCTTTTCTTGATTTCCTACAAGAATTCCAGCATACACACTTTAAACATACATCCTATGGTTTGAAAACATAAGCTACCAATTCATTTCTTGCCAATTTTTCCTCAATCTAATCTCCTCTAACCTTAAAACCATTATTTCTTTCATCAAATCCTTCAAATAATTATTTCTTGAATTTTCTCCAAATCTAGCTACATGAACCCTAATTTCAATCTTTTAAATTAACCATTAATCCATGAAATTAAAACTAGAGATAGGTTTCTCTTACCTTATAATGTTGTTTGTCACCAAAATCTTCAACCAAAAGCCTTAAACTTTGGAAAAATCACCTCCTTCTTCCTTCTCTTATGGTTAGGACGAGTTCACCATGTAAGAGAGTGATTTTATTTTCTTTCCTTAGCTTATTTTGATCCAAATGGCAGCCATAAGTGGTGAAAATATGTTGGTATAGATGTTAACTTCCAATTGGTACACCTTATAGCAAAAATGGCCACTTTTAATTGGTCCACTTGCCTTCTTCTTTTATCTATTTATTTGGCAAGCCATTAGGCTTCCAGCGATTAATCGATTCTAACTTTTAAACCGTGCATTTTTGGGAAAAAATGAAACCCACGGTTATGACCCGATTAATCTCGAGAATATTCTTCCGGGGTTGGATATGGGCACTATTAAGAACTTTTGACACTTAATTTGTAAGTTTACATAGTTGCCCCTAACTTTTGAGAAATTTTCATTTAGGTCCTTTTTGATATCCCTTCCTAACCTTGCCGTCTTTCTTTATTAATATATTTTTTACTCACAACTCCAAATTAAGTAATTCTTATTCCCACTGAAACTAGACATCCGGGGCTACATTGTATCAAAATTTTAGGTTGATCTGAGCTATATCTGATTTTTGACGGTCCTTCGAAGTCAAGCCTACTATGCTGTCCTGAGGCAGCTTGCACATTGTCTACTAAATCCATCATATCTTATTCTGTACAACTCCAAATCGAGTAATTTCAAGTTATACATCTATCTAAGACACAAATAAACAATTAAGTCTTCTTTGAGACTCTCTAATTCTGTCATTAATTTGGATGAAATTCGAGCTCAAGTTATAGGTCATGTTCTAAACTCCTTTGTTCTAAGCCTAAATCATATCCTCTATGTCTGTTTCTTACCAATCTGGGATTCGGGATGTTACAGATAATTCTAAGTTCTGGACCTAAGAAAAATTTGGGTTCTGGACCCGATTTGAGTTTTGGACTCAAGGATAATTCTAGGTTCTGGACCTAAGGAAAATTTGGGTTCTGGACCTAAGCTAAGTTCTGGACTTAGGAAAGATTCCAGGTTCTGGACCTAAGGAAAATTTGGGTTCTGACTCGAGCTAAGTTCTAGACTTAGGAAAGATTCTAGGTTCTGGACCTAAGGAAAATTTGGGTTCTGGACCCGAGCTAAGTTCTGGACTGAGGAAAGATTGTAGGTTCTGGACTTAAGGATAATTTAGGTTCTGGACCCGAGCTAAGTTCTAGACTTAGAAGAGATTTTAGGTTCTGGACCTAAAGGTAATTTGGGTTCTGGACCAAGCTAAGTTCTGGACTTAGAAATAAATTCTAGGTTCTAGACCTAAGGAAAATTTGGGTTCTGGACCCGAGCTAAGTTCTGGACTTAAAAGAGATTCTAGGTTCTGGACCTAAGGAAAATTTGGGTTCTGGACCCGAGATAAGTTCTGGACTTAGAAATAAATTCTAGGTTCTGGACCTAAGGAAAATTTGGGCTAAGTTTTGGTTTAAAAGAGATTCTAGGTTCTAGACCTAAAAAAAATTTGGGTTCTGGACCCAAGCTAAGTTCTGGACTTAGAAATAAGTTATGGACTTAGAAATAAATTCTAGGTGTAACACCCCTTCCCGACCTATGAATAAGCCGATGAGGAATGCTACATCGGGATACGAGCTCTGGTTATGTCAGCTTACTTAATGTTCCTTATAAAAATTTTTCAAAAATTTTGACGGAGTCTCCCTTAAAATTCTAGGTCCCAAGTGTCGACAAAACTGATTTTTCTTATTTTTGAAAAACATTTTGTTTCACAATTCAACTCAAGCACACTCCCAATAATCCACCCTTATAACCTCAACTACAATCTTGCAAGAAGAATTCACACTTCTATATTCACAACCCAACTCAATTCAAAACCATACAATTATTATACATTACTAGATTTACATGCTACATCAAGTTATCTCTTTGTATTGTTCAAATAAGTACATGCCAATTTCTAATACCAAAATACAAAATGAAGAGCACCACCTAAGTTTGTTGATGACCGACAGATTGCAGGACTCCTCTGCTCACTACTGGCTCCTTGCTAATAACCTACGAGTTTAGAAGAAACTAAACTCGCTAAGCATTGCTTAGTGGGTACTTTAACTAATTACGAAAAATAAATAATAAAAGAATAATGCACTTTTAAAAGCAATGAGTCGTATTGAAAAATAATATCACAGTAAAAACAATCCATACATGTCATATATTCAATTATTATCATTTTATCAGTACGCTCCACAAGGTAATTTGGTAGACTAACGTATGGTAAGGAACTAACTAAAATAACTGTATATATATTTTGTGGTTGTGGCCCTAAAAAATTGCGGACCAAGCCCTGTGGAATCTGTGGCCGAAGCCCTCGGACCGGAGTCCTATATAACTCGGGCGACTGCCCTATATAACTCGGACCGAAGTCCTATATAGCTCGGGTTGTCACCCTATATAACTCGGACCGAAGTCCTGTATAAAGCAGCACTGCATATAGTATGATATATCATACCCTTACCCTACTCAGTACTATCCCAGATACCCAGTGGAGCCAAAGTTTTCATGTCATTTCTTAATCGAATATGCATTATACAATTATCGACTTATGTTTCTTATATTATTTCAACGTGAAATATCATATTTTGTCATTTTAATAACATATTATGCTCATTTATATGCATAAGGAATCAATTGGATTACTTTTGAAAAATGACCAAATGAATATTAGCAAAATGAACATATAAATAGTAAATTCTGGTTTTGGACTCAACTTGATCCTTATTTTGAAAACTTGTATAAAATAATCTACTTGACTAAAAACTCTAAAATTTTTACAGAATTTAGTTTTACATCTTAAAATCATTCCTTTAAAATTTCAGATCAAACTGGACACAAAATCTTGGTCAAGTAGTTCACCCAACCAGACTGCTCCAGTTGCCTTGCATCCTGGCAGCAGTTCTGAATTTTGTAAATTCCGTAAATTAAATTCAATCAATGTGGTTCCAAATTATTTTTTTCAAATACTAGACTCACTAAAAAACAACATATCCAAAATTCAATTGAAGATTATTTTTCTAAAGTTTATTAAAAATCCGGAAACATGGCTGTCTCAATCAAGGTACCTCCTAGAGCAGGTATAAATAATTTTTCCATAATCATAACCATTCCGAATTCAACTCAAAATATTTTTCAGTCATTCTAGATGCATGGAGACATAACATATCAAAAATTCACTTCAAGAACATTTTTCTATATTTAATTAAAAATCATACAAGTCACAGCATTTTCACTAATTCTAAAAAAGAAAAATTTCAAGGAAATGAACAAATAATTAGTTAAAGTACCAAACCTTGCTTTTCCTTGCTCTTCTTGTCTATTTCACTTCCTTTCCTCTCTAATCTCCTTGATTTCCTATGAATTTAACACTACAAAAAAACACGCTATCTGCGACGGACAAAATCCGTAGCAAATCAAGTTTTGCGACCGATCTGCGACCGATCTGCGACGGATACGATCCGTTAATAAAAAAGGTGTCGCAATTTTCAATTTGCGATAGGCCGTCATAGATTGCGACGGATTTGCAACCACTCGGCGGTTGCAAATCTCGCGCTTAATGTATACAATTGAAAGATTATGGTATCGTTTAAAATGTTTTGAATGTTAAGAAAATCCGTAGCATCCCTATGTTTAGTACATGTATACTACATTGTGGCATTTGTAGTGTGCATGTATTGAATATAGGGGTGTTACAGTTGTTTTGGTATCAGAGCCTAGGTTTGAGATTCTCGACCTAGGTAAAATGTAATAAAAAGACTATTTTGACTTTAAAAGTGGTTTTGAATAACATATACATTTGGGATTGGCAGTCTCTGATCTTTAATAAGATGTAATCTGCTGTGTTTGCAGACATAGGTTGTGATGGATCCTCACTCCAGTCAGTCGGTTGAGGCTAGTGCTGAGAGTATTGCTCCTGATGATGGAGCTAGGATTGTTAGTGCTGGTGAGGCAACTGCTTCTGGGTCGGGGAGACCAGTAGGTGATGAGGTTCCGCCAGCCTGGTTTATGCATATGATGGAAGCTTTGAGGCAAGCACCAGTGCAACCAGTGCCACCACCCCCTCAACCTTTGGTATCAGTGAGGCACTATGACAAATTGAGGAAGTATGGAGCCGAAGATTTTGTAGGTACTACTGATCCAGCAGTGGCTGAGCAGTGGTTAGACAAAGTACAGAGGATCTTTGTTCAGTTGCAAGCTACTTCAGAGGAAAAGTTTGACTATGCAAGATCTTTGCTACAAAAGGATGCATATAGTTGGTGGAAGACAGTGCCCCATTCTATGGATGATCCACCAACCTTGTCATATGCTGACTTTTTGAGAGAATTTGAATTGAAGTATACTCCAAGGGAGTATAAAGATGGGAAGAAAAGAGAGTTTCTAGATTTGAAGCAAGATCATCGGACCGTAACTGAATATGAGGTTGAGTTTATTCGATTAAGTCAGTATGCTGGGGGCATAATATCAGATGAGGTAGATAGATGTAGGAGGTTTGAGGAGGGATTGAGGCCCTCTATCATGTGTCATGTGGCTGGATCCAGATATCAAGATTTTTCCCAGCTAGTGGCAGCAGCTCGAAGTGTAGAGCGAGCTCAAGTTATTGCAGCTGCTTCAGAGGAAGAGGTTAGGGTTAGGAGGCCCCAGTGGGAGGCAGGGTCTTCATCAGCAAAGAGAGGTAAAGGAAGCTTTGTTCCTAGAGTTAGTAGGAGTCAGAGGTCAGCTGGTAGGTCAGTGCAGTTTCAGAGGCAGAGATTTAGACCTGCAGCCTCAGTGGCGAGTGCTCCGACCCCTATGATTCAGAGATCCACCTTACCCATCTGCATCCATTGTGGTAGGCCTCATGGTGGTCCTTGTTGGAAGGCTGGTGTAGCCGGAGTTTGTTTCAGATGTGGATCACCTAATCACTTTGTGAGAGATTGTCCTGAGAGGCAGGAGCAGATGCCAGTTGATTCTGCTGCTTCTCGAGCTAGTGTGAGGGGAGGCAGAGGAGGCAGAGGTGCCAGCCGAGGAGGCAGATCTGGGTTCAGTGCTAGAGGAGGTTCTATATCCAGAGAGAGTAGATCAGAGGAGGTTGGGTCTTCCCAGAGGATGTATGTTATGCAGAGGCAGCCAGATGCATTGGCAGTCATAGCTGGTACTTTTTCTTTATTTGATACTTCAGTACTTGCTTTGATTGATCCGGGTTCCACACATTCTTATATTAGTGCATCTATTTTACCTGTGTCTGATATGCATGCTGAGTCCCTAGGATTTGATGTTTTGGTGACGAATCCGTTAGGGCATAGTGTGGTTGTGAGTAAGGTGCACCGAGATAGTGCAGTGAGGGTGCAAGGTGAGGAGTTCCTTGGAGATTTGATTGAGATGCCATTTAAGGAATATGATGTGATCCTAGGTATGGATTGGCTATCTAGACATGGAGCTGTGGTAGACTGTAAAAGGAAAATTGTTTCTTTGAGAACTGTTGATGGTAGAGAGGTGATAGTATCTAATGAGCAGGAACAGCTAGCCTCCTTATTTGTTTCAACTGTTGCAGCTAGGAGGTTGGTTAGAAAGGGGTGTGAAGCTTATCTTGCTCATGTGATAGATACTAGAGTGAAGGGTTCCCCTATTGATAGCATTGCCACAGTTGCAGAGTTCTCAGATGTGTTTCCAGAGGAGTTGCCAGGATTACCTCCTGAGAGAGAGGTGGAGTTTGGTATTGAATTGTTGCCTGGTACCACTCCTATCTCTATTACTCCTTATAGAATGGCACCAACAGAATTGAGGGAATTGAAAGTGCAATTACAGGAGTTGTTGGATAAAGGATTTATTCACCCCAGTGTTTCTCCGTGGGGAGCTCCTGTGCTATTTGTGAAGAAGAAGGATGGTACTATGAGATTGTGCATTGATTATAGGCAATTGAACAAGGTGACTATTAAAAATAAATATCCTTTGCCTAGAATTGATGATCTCTTTGATCAGTTGAAGGGTGCAGCTGTGTTTTCTAAAATTGATATGAGATCTGGGTACCATCAGCTGAGAGTTAAAGCTGAAGACAGTTCCGAAGACCGCTTTTCGGACCAGGTATGGGCATTATGAGTTTTTAGTTATGCCTTTTGGTTTGACGAATGCACCTGCAGCTTTTATGGATTTAATGAATAGGGTGTTTAGGCCCTATTTAGATCAGTTTGTAGTGGTCTTCATTGATGATATTCTGGTGTATTCGCGGATTAAAGAGGAACATGACAAGCATTTGCGGATTGTGTTGCAGATTTTGAGAGAGAAGCAGTTGTTTGCTAAATTGTCGAAGTGTGAGTTTTGGTTGGACCAAGTAACTTTTCTCGGTCATATAGTTTCAGCAGAAGGTATTAGAGTTGATCCGAGTAAAGTTAAAGCTATTCTGAATTGGAGTCCACCCAAGTCTGTGACAGAGGTTAGAAGTTTTCTGGGTTTGGCAGGCTATTACAGACGATTTGTGAAAGGGTTTTCTTTGATAGCTACTCCACTCACCAGATTGCTTCGTAAGGGAGTGAGATTTGTGTGGACGGATCAGTGTCAGGCTAGCTTTGAGCAGTTGAGAGATATGTTGACTCAAGCGCCTGTTCTTACTTTACCTGTGGAAGGTAAACCATATGTGATTTTCAGTGATGCTTCACATAGTGGTTTGGGTTGTGTATTGATGCAAGAAGGTAAAGTTATAGCTTATGCATCTCGACAGTTGAAACCGCATGAGCTTAATTATCCAACTCATGATTTGGAGCTAGCAGCCATTGTGTTTGCATTGAAGATTTGGCGCCACTATCTGTTTGGGGAGATGTGTTTTATCTACTCTGATCATAAGAGTTTAAAGTATTTGGGTGTCCAAAAAGAACTCAATCTTCGTCAGAGGAGGTGGTTGGAATTGATTAAAGACTACGACTGTTTGATTGATTATCATCCAGGTAAAGCAAATGTTGTTGCTGATGCCTTAAGTTGGAAGTCTTTAGCTGGTTTAATTGTTTATTCGCTCTCGTTGCTTGTTGAGTTGAGAGCATTGCATGCCAGTTTTGTATCTTGTGATGATGGTGCGTTATTGGCACAGTTGCAATTGAAACCAATTTTGTTGGAACAGATCAAAGAGGCTCAGTTGGCTGATGAGAAGATTCAGAGTATTGTTTCAGCTTGCCAGAATGGGAAGACTAGAGATTTTGTGGTGAAAGGTGATGGGAGTCTCTGGTTTAAGAACCGATTGTGTGTACCCGATGATGCTGATTTGAAAAGAGTCATTTTAGAAGAAGCACATCAGTCAGTGTTTGCTATACATCCGGGTAATACAAAGATGTATCATGATTTGAGACAGCATTACTGGTGGATAGGTTTGAAGAGAGATATTGCTGAGTTTGTATCGAAATGTCTCACATGTCAGAAGGTAAAAGCAGAGCATCAAGTTCCAACCGGGTTGCTTCAACCATTATCAGTGCCAGAATGGAAGTGGGATAGAGTGACGATGGATTTTGTGTCTGGTTTGCCATTGACACAAAGGAAGCATGATGCTATTTGGGTGATTGTTGACAGGTTGACTAAGACAGCTCATTTCCTTCCGGTTCGGATGGATTACTCTTTGGAGAGATTGGCTGAGCTGTATATCCATGAGATTGTGAAGTTGCATGGTGTTCCAACTTCTTTAGTGTCTGATCGAGATCCCAGGTTTACTTCAAGATTTTGGAAGAGTTTGCATAGTGCTTTGGGTTCTCGATTACACTTCAGTACTGCTTTTC
Source organism: Garcia nutans (assembly GCA_947685225.1). Lineage (NCBI taxonomy): Eukaryota > Viridiplantae > Streptophyta > Magnoliopsida > Malpighiales > Euphorbiaceae > Garcia > Garcia nutans. Next base: position 29,066,942 of record CANTUV010000011.1, on the reverse strand, counting down.
ATCCACAGATGGATGGACAGTCAGAGAGGGTGATACAGATTATTGAACACATGTTGAGAAGCTGTGTCATCGATTTCTCTGGAAGTTGGGATAGGTTTTTACCTCTTGTGGAGTTTGCTTACAACAACAGTCACCAATCTAGCATTGGTATGGCACCATTCGAAGCACTGTATGGTAGACGGTGTCGGACACCTTTGTGTTGGAATGAGATTGGTGAAGGTAAGTTAATTGGGCCTGATTTGATTCAAGAAACTGAAGAGAAAGTAAAAGTGATACGAGGCAGGTTGAAAGCAGCTTCAGACCGACAGAAGTCTTATGCAGATCTGAAAAGGAGAGACATAGAGTTTGATGTTGGAGATAAGGTATTTCTGAAAGTATCTCCTTGGAAGAAGATATTGAGGTTCGGTCGGAAAGGGAAATTGAGTCCTCGTTTCATTGGACCGTATGAAGTTTTGGAAAGAGTTGGGCCAGTTGCTTATCGACTCGCTTTGCCACCTGAGTTGGATCGTATTCATAACGTATTCCATGTTTCTATGTTGAGGAGATACAGATCGGATCCATCTCATGTGTTGCCGATTGAATCTATCGAGGTGAATCAAGATTTGACATTTGAAGAGGAACCAGTTGCTATCTTGGCACGTGAAGTGAAAGAGTTGAGGAACAAGAGTGTGCCATTGGTGAAAGTTCTATGGAAGAATCATGGAAAAGAAGAAGTAACTTGGGAAAGTGAACAATCCATGCGAGAGCAATATCCTCAGTTATTTCAGCTTTGATATCAGGTAATTTCGAGGACAAAATTCTCTTTTTAGAGGGGGAGAATTGTAATATCCTCATATATGCCCTAGAAGTTTTGATTATGTTGTTGATGTTGTTGTTATTGTTGTTGTTGATATATATTTTGGAAAGTGAATGCTTGTGTATATGTGTTTTGGGGAAAGAAATAGGGTTTAGAGACAAATGTATATGTTGTGTATATGATGATATATATAACATATATATTGGTCAAATGAAGAGTCAAGGTGATGGTTAAGTGGAAGAAGATATTTTTGGTTGTTATTGAAATTACTATAAAGGGCATGCATAATGAAAAGAAGTTTAACTATGTTAAAGAGGGCATTTTGGTAATTCTTCTTTTGAAATTTTGTGGTGGAGATTAATAGAGAGTTTGACTTTTATTTTGATCAATTTTCTTTCTTCTTTTCACGTGTGGCCGGCCAACCTAAAGAACAAGAGAGAAAGCAAAGGTTTGATGATATTTTGAGCTCAAATTGAAGAAGTTCTAAGTGGTTAAGTGGAAATCCAAGAAGATGCACTATATTTGGTAAGTTTCTCTTGATTCTTTTAAGTTATTTAAGTTGTTTGTGAGTTGATTGTGGATTTTAAAGTGGGGTTGTGTTGATTTTTATATGTTGGATTTAATTGGTTGTGGTGTTGGTTTTGGATTTGAAGATGATAAGTTAAGAGTGATGTTGGTTTGGGGTTTTGGAAATGGTAAGTGATAAATTATATGGTGTTATTTTGGATTAGGTTTTGGAAGAAAGTGATTGGCTCTAATTTGAGAAGTGAAGAATTCTTGGAGAAAAGGAAGTGTTTAGAGTTGTATAATTGGTGCTAAAGGTAAGTACAAATTATATGGGTACAAACATGCATATGTTGTTTAATCTTAAAACACTTTTGTTTGTAAATGTGATAGAGTATCAAATGAATGTTGGTGATGAAAATATTGTGATGAGCATGTAAAATAATTGCTAATGATGCTGATTAGGTCCATTTGAATGAGGTTATGTTGTGTACAATGTGTGTTAAATTAACCAAAAGAAATTTGGCTACATTTAGGGTTTATGCATGAGAGACACGTAATTTGGGGCGGTCGCTATTATTCATGTGCGGTCGCGACTTAGGTCGGGCTTCTGACCGCGAAACCTACTGTAATAAGGTTTCATCTTTTGATTGTGAAGTGCGGTCGCGACTTAGGTCGGGCTTCTGACCGCGAAACCTACTGTAATAAGGTTTCATCTTGTAATTGTATGGGGCGGTCGTATTCAGGTGAGGCGCGACCGCTAGAAAGGTTCTGTTCACCTTATTGGAAGCAATCTAATCCTACAACAAGATTCTCAAATACATGTTAAATAGATCATCTATTTGAGTTGTCAAGGATCAAAATAGATATCATTTGTCTAACATCATTGTTGAATCATGAAATGTGAGATGATATGGAATTGATAATGCATATGATATTACATGAACAAGGTTATGTATTGTGTATTGTGAGGCTTGTGAATGGTGATGTGTATTGTGAATAATGTACTTTGAAATGTGATACTAATAATGCTATATATACAATATGAATTGAGATATGAAATGCTATAAAGCCATTGTGATTGGCTATGATGGTTCAATTGAAAGATATATGGCATGTTTGCCTAATTGATGAGAATTGAGAATGATATGTAAATGAATTGTGTGGCTAATGTGTTATTCCATTTTCAGAGTATGTTATTGGTGGCATGCCTAATGATAGTAACAATCTCTTGAAGTTAGGTTGGATTGAATCCTTGAAGCCTAATTGAGATGTTACAACCCTTGAAGCTAGGTTGGGTTGGTTCTTGAAGCCAAGTTGGGTTGAAGCTTAGCATGCTTTGCTCCCCTTGAAGCTTGGTTGAACTTAATCCTTGAAGCCTAGTTGGGTATATGATATTGATAAATGTGATAACAAAACCAAAACATTAACTCTGAAAATTGAATAGCATATTAGTGTGTCTTGGGCCCAATGCTTGTCTTTGTTTAATGTGAGTCATGATTTGTTTAATGTTGTTCATGAATGGTTAAATGAATAACTAATGAGGCATATGAAATGTAAAGGTATGTTGTTAGCCTTGCATATATGATGTTACATGTATAATATGGATTGAGAATTTGCATTGCATTGCACTGAAGCATAACATTAGCACATTTTGTCTTACTAAGCCGTTGGCTTAGCGCGATAGTATTTGATCACGCAGGTAACCGAGTTGAACCCGAGAGTTCTTCGAGACCGAGTGAGAGTAGAAAGTGAAGAGTTGATTTTGGGAACTTAAAGATCAGAGGAGACTTGCCAATCATGTATAACTCTTTTATATTTTGTAAAGTAATGATTTTAATGTACATATGTGTACATTTGTAAATATGAAATTAAATGTTTTCATATATGTAAATTGTAATATCCTAAAATGTACCCTAGAAGTATTGGAGTAATTATTGTTATTATTGGATTAAGTGTATTTATTTTATTGGAAAGAGAGTTGAGGTTAGAGTAATGTGTATATGTTGTATATATTGTGATATACTTAACATATACAAATATTTGTTTGAAGGGTATAAAGGTAATTATTTTGAAATTGAGTTAGTGGATTAAGATGGGTGGATGGTGATGTTTGAGATTATTTTATTTTTTTTATTTGTGTGGAGGAGAATGTTTTGAGGAGAGAGAGGGTTAATGTTTGACTTTTCTTTCTTTTCCTTTTCTTCCTTCTTCCTCTCTTCTCGTGTCTCTCATTTTCCTTTTCTTCTCCTTTCTTTGCTTTGGACGGCAGCAGCAAGAGAACAAGAGAGAGGGAGAGATTTGACCTTCCAAGCTCAAGATTGAAGAAGTTTTCAAGAGATCAAGGAGGAATTTAAGAGTTTTCTTCATTCTTGGTAAGTTTCCTCTTGATTCCCTTGTTTTCTTTGAGTTTGTGTTGTGGGTTTGGTGATTTATGGTTGTTGGTATGGATATGTTTAAGTGTGTTGTGTTTAAGAGTGTTGGGTTTACTTGATTTTTGATTCTTGGGTTGGATTGAAGAAAAGAGTAAGATTGAAAGGAAGAATAAGTTTGTTGGTTAAGATTGAGTTGTGGTTGTGTTTAGAGTTTTTGATGATGTTGTGATTTGGTGTTGGATGTGTATTTTGAGTTGTGTTGGTGTTTTTGCAAGGTTGTTATGGTTTTGGGTGTGTCTAGTTGAGTTTTGTTGAAGTGGAAGATGGTGGAAGATTGTTGTTTGCTGGTTGGATTGTTATTTTGGCTGGAATCTAGGTTTTTGGCCTGACACGCCCAGGAGCACGTCCAGGTCTTTAGGCGTGTCAATTGTGTTGGATGGCAGTAGGTGTGACACGGCCATTAACACGCCCGTGTTAGTGAGCGTGTCATAGCTACTGTGACTTTGGGGAATTGACACGGCCAGGAACATGTTCATGATGTTGGACGTGTCGATACTTCTGAGAGACAGTAGGCATTACACGCCCAGTGACACGCCCGTGGTCCTGAACGTGTAAATGCTTCTGTGTTGTGGAGTTAGGGCACGGTCAGGGACACGCCCGTGTGGGTGAGCGTGTCCAGTTTAGAGTTTGCCCTAATTGATTCTTAGCCTTATGATCTTATGTGAGTTTCCTCATTGTTCTGAATTAGGTTGTGAAGAAGGTGAATTGCCTTAATTATTTGGTGAAGGACTTGTTAAGAGGAAGTGTTTAGAATTGTGTGGATTTCTTTTGAGGTAAGTACAAACCTTGCATTATAACATACATTCATGTGATTTTGGGAACTTATACATTTGAGTGTGAATGTACTAAGTAATTTCATTGTATTGTTGATATGTTTGAATAATGTTACGTTTTATACAATATGAACCTCATGAAATGTAATATGGTATATATATGTGTTACGAAAATGAAAGATGTGATGATAAGATGATTTGTAAAGCCATTGTGATTGGCTATATTGATTCAAATAAGGCATGTTTGCCTAGTTGATTGTGGAATGAGAAATGAATTGAGAAAAAGTTTGATAAAGAGATATATGAAATGGTTGTGTGCCTAATATGTTTATTCAAATTTCAGAGTACTGGTTTTGGTGGCATGCCTATATAAAGGTAACAGTCTAGCCGGGTTGAGGATATCTTCAATTGAATTGAATTGATGGTCCAAGAGACTGGGTCTGTTACACTAAATGAAATGTGAAAATGAAATTTATGAAAAGTAACAGTCTAGCCGGGTTGAGGATCTCCTCGATTAGTCGGGTTGATGGTCCAAGAGACTGGGTCTGTTACTAGTAACAGTCTAGCCGGGTTGAGGATCTCCTCATGTTAATGGGTTGATGGTCCAAGAGACTGGGTCTGTTACACTATCCATGGATAGAGATATGATATATATATCGCCTACGGGCTTAATCATTGTGATTATAAACCAAAGCAGTAACTCTGAACTTTGAATATCATATTAAATGCTTGTTGGGCCCATGTGTGTCTATGTTAAATGTGTGAGTGATGGATGATGATATAATTATTGAAATAATGAAATGTAACATTCATAAAATAAAGTGTATTGAGTATGATCTATATTGTTTGAATGTATGACATAGCATAATATCATTATAGTTTGTTCTACTGAGCTGTTGGCTCAGCGCGATTGTGGTTCATCGCGCAGGTGACAGGATTGAACCCGAGAGTTCCTCTAGACCTAGTGAGTCTAGGCGTTGAAGAGTTGATTTTTGGACTTAAAGATCAGAGAAGAGCTGCCACTCATGTATATATTTTATATTTGTAACTTTTGATTTTGATGCAAATGTATTGGGAAACATTTGTTATATTTTCCGCTGCGTTTTAAATAAACTTTCTATCTATTTCGTTTTATAAACTCATTTAAAAGTTTTGAATTTGTTCATAGTATATAAGAGTCGTGTCATGTGTGTTTTGTAACCGTGACATTTCTATATTCAGTATACGTATATTACGATCGTATTAGCATGCTGTGTACGTATACGGGGTATAGAGGTGTTACAATTGTTTTGGTATCAGAGCCTAGGCTTGAGATTCTCAACCTAGGTAAACTGTAAGAAAAAGGATATTTTGATTTTAAAAGTTGGTTTTGAATAAAATATATATTTAGTATTGGCAGTCTCTGATCTTTAATAAGGTGTATTCTGCTATGTTTGCAGATATAGGTTGTAATGGATCCTCATTCACGTCAGTTTGTTGAGGGAAGTGCGGAGAGTGTAGCTCCGGAAGAGAGTAGAGATGAGATTAGAATTGATAGAGCCGGTGAGGCACCTGCTTCTGGGTCAGGGAGACCAGTTGGTGATGAGGTTCCACCAGCTTGGTTCAGGCATATGATGGAAGTGATGAGACAAACACTAGTGCAACCACCGCCACCACCACCTCAGCCTCAGGTATCAGTGAGACAGTATGATAAGTTGAGGAAGTATGGGGCGGAAGATTTTCTAGGCACTATTGATCCAGCTGTAGCTGAGCAGTGGCTTGATAGAGTGCAGAGAGTGTTTATTCAGCTGCAAGCCACGCCTGAAGAAAAATTTGATTATGCTAGGTCATTATTGCAGAAGGATGCATATGACTGGTGGAAAACAGTGCCTCACGCTATGGATGATCCACCTACCTTGTCTTATGCTGACTTTCTCAGAGAGTTTGAGCTGAAGTATACTCCTAGGGAGTATAAAGATGCTAAAAAGATGGAGTTTCTGAGTTTGAAACAAGACCACAGGACAGTAACAGAGTATGAGGTCGAGTTCATCAGATTGAGTCATTATGCTGGAGGTATTATATCTGATGAGATTGACAGATGCAGAAGGTTTGAGGAGGGATTGAGGCCCTCTATTTTGTGTCTTGTGGCTGGTTCCAGATACCAGGATTTCTCCCAGCTTGTTGCTGCAGCTAGGAGTGTAGAGAGAGCCCAGGGCATTGCAGCATCTGCTTCTGAGGAGGAGACTAGAGTGAGAAGGCCTCAGTTTGAGGCAGGGTCTTCATCTGTGAAGAGAGGTAGAGGCAGCTTTGTTCCTAGGACCAGCAGGAGTCAGAGGCCAGTTGGTAGGTCAGTGCAGTTTCAAAGACAGAGATCGAGACCTACGGTTTCAGTGACGAGTGCTCCGACTCCAATGGTTCAGAGGTTCACTCCACCTATATGTGCTCAGTGTGGGGGGTCACATAGAGGCGTTTGTTGGATGAGTAGGGGACCAGCTGTGTGCTTCAGATGCGAATCCCCTGATCATTTCATTAGAGAATGTCCTGAGGTACAGGAGCAGAGGTCGGTGGATACTGCAGCTTCACGACCTAGTTTTAGCAGAGGAGGTAGAGGAGGCAGAAGTTTTAATAGAGGGGGTCGATCTGGGTTCAGTCAGAGATTAGGCTCTTCATCTATGGACAGTAGACCAGATGAGGCTGGACCTTCCCAAAGAGTTTATGTGATGCAGAGACAGCCAGATGCTTCAGCTGTTATTGCTGGTACATTTTCTTTATTTGGCATTTCAGTACTTGCTTTAATTGATCCAGGATCTACTCATTCATACATAAGTGCATCCATTTTGCCTGTGACTGATTTGCATTCTGAGTCCCTAGGATTTGATGTCTTGGTGACAAATCCTTTAGGGCATAGTGTGGTTGTTAGTAAGGTATACCGAGATAGTGCGGTTGTGGTGCAAGGTGAAGAGTTTCCTGGTGATTTGATTGAGATGCCATTTAAAGAGTATGATTTGATTTTGGGCATGGACTGGTTGTCTAGACATGAAGCTGTGGTAGATTGTAAGAAGAAGTGTGTTACTTTGAGAACTAGTGATGATAGAATTGTGATGGTATCTAGCGATCAGAGACAATTTGCATCCTTGTTGATTTCAGCTGTTTCAGCTAGGAAGCTGATTAGAAAAGGGTGTGATGCCTATCTCGCTCATGTTTTGGATACCAGGGTAGAGGGTTCTCAGTTTGATAGCATTCCCACAGTAGCTGAGTTTCCAGATGTATTTCCAGAGGAGTTGCTAGGATTGCCTCCTGAGAGAGAGGTGGAGTTTGGTATTGATTTGTTGCCAGGTACCACTCCTATCTCTATTACTCCTTATAGAATGGCACCTGTTGAATTGAGAGAGTTGAAGGTGCAGTTGCAGGAGTTGCTGGATAAAGGATTCATTCGCCCTAGTGTTTCGCCATGGGGAGCTCCTGTTTTGTTTGTAAAGAAGAAGGATGGTACTATGAGATTGTGTATCGATTATAGGCAATTGAATAAAGTGACTATCAAGAATAAATATCCTTTGCTTAGAATTGATGATCTCTTTGATCAATTGAAGGGAGCAGCAGTATTTTCCAAGATTGATTTGAGATCAGGGTACCATCAGTTGTGGGTCAGAGCTGAGGATGTGCCCAAGACAGCTTTTCGAACCAGGTATGGGCATTATGAGTTTCTAGTGATGCCTTTTGGGTTGACGAATGCACCTGCAGCTTTCATGGATTTGATGAATAGGGTGTTTAGACCCTATCTGGATCAGTTTGTGGTAGTCTTCATTGATGATATTTTGGTGTATTCTCGTAATGAAGAAGAGCATGACAAGCATCTGCGGATTGTATTGCAAATTTTGAGAGAGAAGCAATTGTATGCTAAGCTGTCAAAATGTGAGTTCTGGCTAGATCAAGTAACTTTCCTCGGTCATATAGTTTCAGCAGATGGCATTAGAGTTGATCCGAGTAAAGTTGAAGCTATTATGAATTGGAGTCCACCAAAGTCTGTGACTGAAGTTAGAAGTTTTCTGGGTTTGGTAGGCTATTATCGACGCTTTGTGAAAGGATTTTCTTTGATAGCTACTCCACTTACCAGATTACTTCGAAAAGGAGTTAGATTTGTGTGGACTGATCCGTGTCAAGCTAGTTTTGAGCAGTTGAAAGAGATGTTAACTCAAGCACCTGTTCTCACTTTACCTGTGGAAGATAAACCATATGTGATCTACAGTGATGCTTCACATAGTGGTTTGGGTTGTGTTTTGATGCAAGAGGGTAAAGTGATAGCTTATGCTTCTCGACAGTTGAAGCCACATGAGCTAAACTATCCAACCCATGGCTTGGAGTTAGCAGCCATTGTGTTTGCATTGAAAATTTGGCGACATTACTTGTATGGAGAGAAATGTTTTATTTACACTGATCACAAAAGTTTGAAATATTTGGGGGTTCAGAAAGAGCTTAATCTTCGACAGAGACGGTGGTTGGAATTGATTAAAGACTACGATTGTTTGATTGATTATCATCCAGGTAAAGAAAATGTTGTTGCTGATGCCTTGAGTCGGAAGTCTTTAGCAGGTTTGACTGCTTATTCGCTCTCGTTGCTTGTTGAGTTGAGAGCATTGCATGCTAGCTTTATATCTTGTGATGATGGTGCATTGTTGGCACAATTGCAGCTGAGACCAGTGTTGTTAGATCAGATTAAAGAGGCTCAATTGATTGATGAGAAAATTCAGAAGATTGTTTCAGATTGTCAAAAACGGGAGAGCCGAGATTTTCTTGTGAAAGGTGATGGGAGCTTATGGTTTAAGAATAGACGGTGTGTGCCGGATGATATTAGTTTGAGAAGGATTATTTTAGAAGAAGCACATCAATCAATTTTTGCTATGCATCCGGGCAGTACGAAGATGTATCATGATTTGAGACAGCATTACTGGTGGCCTGGTATGAAGAGAGACATTGCAGAGTTTGTATCCAAATGTCTCACATGTTAGAGGGTTAAAGCAGAGCATCAGGTCCCAACAGGGTTGCTTCAACCTTTATCAGTGCCTGAGTGGAAATGGGAAAGAGTGACTATGGACTTTGTGTCTGGTTTACCATTGACACAGAGAAAACATGATGCCATTTGGGTGATTGTAGATAGGTTGACTAAGACAGCTCATGTTCTTCCGGTTCGGATGGATTATCCACTTGAAAAATTGGCTGAATTGTATATCCATGAGATTGTGAAATTGCATGGAGTCCCAATTTCTTTAGTGTCTGATCGAGATTCGAGGTTCACATCGAGGTTTTGGAAGAGTTTGCATGGTGTTTTGGGTTCTCGATTACACTTTAGCACTGCTTTCCATCCGCAGACAGATGGGCAGTCAGAGAGAGTGATACAAATCATCGAGGATATGTTGAGAAGCTGTGTCATTGATTTCTCTGGAAGTTGGGACAGATTTTTGCCACTTGTAGAATTTGCCTACAACAACAGTCATCAATCCAGTATTGGTATGGCACCATTTGAGGCATTGTATGGAAGAAGGTGTAGAACACCTTTATGTTGGAATGAGACTGGTGAAGGTAAGTTAATTGGTCCTGATTTGGTTAAAGAGACAGAAGATAAAGTGAAAATAATTCGAGATAGGTTGAAAACAGCTTCAGATCGGCAGAAATCTTATTCGGATTTGAAGAGGAGAGACATTGAGTATAATGTGGGAGATAAAGTATTTTTGAAAGTGTCTCCTTGGAAAAAGATTTTGAGATTTGGTCGAAGAGGGAAGCTGAGTCCTCGTTTCATTGGACCATATGAAGTATTGGAAAGATTGGGACCGGTTACTTATCGGCTTGCTTTGCCACCAGAGTTAGACAGAATCCATAATGTCTTCCATGTTTCTATGTTGAGGAGGTACAGGTCAGACCCATCTCATGTGTTATCAGTGGAATCTATTGAGGTGAGTCCGGATCTGACTTTTGAAGAAGAACCGGTTGCTATTTTAGCATATGGGATGAAAGAGTTGAGACATAAGAAAGTGCCAATTGTGAAGGTTCTTTGGAAGAGTCATGGTAGAGAAGAATCAACTTGGGAGAATGAGCAAACGATGCTAGAACAATATCCTCAGTTGTTTCAGACTTGATTTCAGATAATTTCGAGGACGAAATTTCTTTTAGAGGGGGAGAATTGTAATATCCCAAAATGTACCCTAGAAGTATTGGAGTAATTATTGTTATTATTGGATTAAGTGTATTTATTTTATTGGAAAGAGAGTTGAGGTTAGAATAATGTGTATATGTTGTATATATTGTGATATACTTAACATATACAAATATTTGTTTGAAGGGTATAAAGGTAATTATTTTGAAATTGAGTTAGTGGATTAAGATGGGTGGATGGTGATGTTTGAGATTATTTTATTTTTTTTATTTGTGTGGAGGAGAATGTTTTGAGGAGAGAGAGGGTTAATGTTTGACTTTTCTTTCTTTTCCTTTTCTTCCTTCTTCCTCTCTTCTCGTGTCTCTCATTTTCCTTTTCTTCTCCTTTCTTTGCTTTGGACGGCAGCAGCAAGAGAACAAGAGAGAGGGAGAGATTTGACCTTCCAAGCTCAAGATTGAAGAAGTTTTCAAGAGATCAAGGAGGAATTTAAGAGTTTTCTTCATTCTTGGTAAGTTTCCTCTTGATTCCCTTGTTTTCTTTGAGTTTGTGTTGTGGGTTTGGTGATTTATGGTTGTTGGTATGGATATGTTTGAGTGTGTTGTGTTTAAGAGTGTTGGGTTTACTTGATTTTTGATTCTTGGGTTGGATTGAAGAAAAGAGTAAGATTGAAAGGAAGAATAAGTTTGTTGGTTAAGATTGAGTTGTGGTTGTGTTTAGAGTTTTTGATGATGTTGTGATTTGGTGTTGGATGTGTATTTTGAGTTGTGTTGGTGTTTTTGCAAGGTTGTTATGGTTTTGGGTGTGTCTAGTTGAGTTTTGTTGAAGTGGAAGATGGTGGAAGATTGTTGTTTGTTGGTTGGATTGTTGTTTTGGCCGGAATCTGGGTTTTTGGCCTGACACGCCCAGGAGCACGTCCAGGTCTTTAGGCGTGTCAATTGTGTTGGATGGCAGTAGGTGTGACACGGCCATTAACACGCCCGTGTTAGTGAGCGTGTCATAGCTACTGTGACTTTGGGGAATTGACACGGCCAGGAACATGTTCATGATGTTGGACGTGTCGATACTTCTGAGAGACAGTAGGCATTACACGCCCAGTGACACGCCCGTGGTCCTGAACGTGTAAATGCTTCTGTGTTGTGGAGTTAGGGCACGGTCAGGGACACGCCCGTGTGGGTGAGCGTGTCCAGTTTAGAGTTTGCCCTAATTGATTCTTAGCCTTATGATCTTATGTGAGTTTCCTCATTGTTCTGAATTAGGTTGTGAAGAAGGTGAATTGCCTTAATTATTTGGTGAAGGACTTGTTAAGAGGAAGTGTTTAGAATTGTGTGGATTTCTTTTGAGGTAAGTACAAACCTTGCATTATAACATACATTCATGTGATTTTGGGAACTTATACATTTGAGTGTGAATGTACTAAGTAATTTCATTGTATTGTTGATATGTTTGAATAATGTTACGTTTTATACAATATGAACCTCATGAAATGTAATATGGTATATATATGTGTTACGAAAATGAAAGATGTGATGATAAGATGATTTGTAAAGCCATTGTGATTGGCTATATTGATTCAAATAAGGCATGTTTGCCTAGTTGATTGTGGAATGAGAAATGAATTGAGAAAAAGTTTGATAAAGAGATATATGAAATGGTTGTGTGCCTAATATGTTTATTCAAATTTCAGAGTACTGGTTTTGGTGGCATGCCTATATAAAGGTAACAGTCTAGCCGGGTTGAGGATCTCTTCAATTGAATTGAATTGATGGTCCAAGAGACTGGGTCTGTTACACTAAATGAAATGTGAAAATGAAATTTATGAAAAGTAACAGTCTAGCCGGGTTGAGGATCTCCTTGATTAGTCGGGTTGATGGTCCAAGAGACTGGGTCTGTTACTAGTAACAGTCTAGCCGGGTTGAGGATCTCCTCATGTTATTGGGTTGATGGTCCAAGAGACTGGGTCTGTTACACTATCCATGGATAGAGATATGATATATATATCGCCTACGGGCTTAATCATTGTGATTATAAACCAAAGCAGTAACTCTGAACTTTGAATATCATATTAAATGCTTGTTGGGCCCATGTGTGTCTATGTTAAATGTGTGAGTGATGGATGATGATATAATTATTGAAATAATGAAATGTAACATTCATAAAATAAAGTGTATTGAGTATGATCTATATTGTTTGAATGTATGACATAGCATAATATCATTATAGTTTGTTCTACTGAGCTGTTGGCTCAGCGCGATTGTGGTTCATCGCGCAGGTGACAGGATTGAACCCGAGAGTTCCTCTAGACCTAGTGAGTCTAGGCGTTGAAGAGTTGATTTTTGGACTTAAAGATCAGAGAAGAGCTGCCACTCATGTATATATTTTATATTTGTAACTTTTGATTTTGATGCAAATGTATTGGGAAACATTTGTTATATTTTCCGCTGCGTTTTAAATAAACTTTCTATCTATTTCGTTTTATAAACTCATTTAAAAGTTTTGAATTTGTTCATAGTATATAAGAGTCATGTCATTTGTGTTTTGTAACTGTGACATTTCTATATTCAGTATACGTATATTACGATCGTATTAGCATGCTGTGTACGTATACGGGGTATAGGGGTGTTACATAAATATTTTATAAATTCCGCTGCGTATTAACTAAATGTATCTATATATCTATTTTGTTTTGTATTATAAGTAACTACCTATTTTTCTATAATGTATACAATTGAAAGATTATGGTATCGTTTAAAATGTTTTGAATGTTAAGAAAATCCGTAGCATCCCTATGTTTAGTGCATGTATACTACATTGTGGTGTTTGTAGTGTGCATGTATTGAATATAGGCGTGTTACATGGGGACGCATGCTTTGTCTTTGTTTGCTCGGCCAATTCTTGCTTGTTTCTTTCTGACGGTGATATTAATCCATGAGTATTGGATATTATGGACCAAATGGAAGGAGGCTTATTGCCGGTACCTGTGATCTTGGCCGAGACCTTAGTTGGATTAGACCGACTTAAATCAGGATTGTCAAAGAGACTGACCGGGAATCCGTTGTTGCTTCAGGTAATTGCCCTTTCGGGTTTTCAATTTAGGTTTTCTCTTTTTTTTTTCTTTTTCCCTTTTTGCTTTGCTCTAACTTTTGCCTAGTTCGCCCATATGGGTTTTTGAAACTAGCGAACTATCCTAATTTTTGCCTAAGCTGCCCTTGCGGGTTTTCAACTTAGCGGACCTTTTTCTTTTTCTCTTCTCTCTTTTTTTTAATTTAATTCTTTTTTCCACAGATTTGGCTTTAGGAGCATCGTTGCATCCTTGATACTCCATCCATGGATTTTGCCAGATACCTGCCATGTCATCATTCTGCTAGGAAGCTACTCCATCCTGCTTCCTCATATGCTGACTGGGTTGACTGGATTCACTCACGCTCTGAAGTCAATATCCGTTGGTTGGTACCTTGGTGGAAGATTTCTCATATCACTATGCAAACATACTTGATGTACGTTGCCCTTGCTGCTCTTCGTCAAGGTACATGCTATGATCCTCGCCGACTTGGCCGTCAGTGCAGAGCTGAGCCTCATGATTCTGACTTTACTCCCAATTTAGACATGCCTTGCTTGACTGAAGCCTACTTGGATCGGTTGAGGCAAAGCTGGCCTGCATGATACATTTATCGACTGCCATAGATTTTACATTTATCAATTCAGAAAGTGTATTGTTAGGTTGAAAAAAAAATAATTAAAGTAATAAAAAGATGCTTCTCTTCCATTTATAATTTGTCATCACCTTTTGCTATTGTGTTTATTTATTCCATCCATATCTGGTCAAATACTTATACAGTGCACATAGAATAATTTTAACATTAATTCTATTTTATTAAATTAGGGAACAACCAAACATAAAACCAGCATACACAAGATCACTCCTGTTGCCAATTAGCCCTTTCGGGTTTTCTACTTGACGATTTTCTCTCATTTAGCCCTAATTGTTGCCTAGCCCGCCCTTTCGGGTTTTCGAAACTAGCAGACTGCTTTAACTTTTTCTTAGGCCGCCCTTTTTGGGTTTTCAACCTAGCGAGCTCTTTTTTCTTTTTTTTTTATTATATCATACATAAAACCTCTTCAACCTGTCAATATTTATTGGCTCACTAAACTCGTTCTCATCCATGTCTGATAGCTTCACCGCACCTTTGTTCATGACTTGTTTCACGACATATGGCCCTTCCTAGCTAGGTCTGAACTTCCCTCTTAGATCAGATACATTAGGCTTACATTGCTTCAACACCAAATCCTCAACCCTGAATTTTCTAATTTTAACCCTTCTATTGTAGGCTCGAGCTATCTTCTTTTGATACAGTTGGTGATGATACAGTGCCTTTAACCTTCTTTCTTCTAGTAAAGCTAACTGTGTGTATCTACTCACTACCCATTCCGTTTTAGGTAGTTTGGCTTCCAAGACTACTCTCAATGACTTGATCTTTATTTCAATTGGTAACACTGCTTCCATTCCGTAAACCAAAGAGAATGGTGTCATTCTAGTAGGTGTTCGCACACTTGTCCTATATCCCCATAAAGTAAAGGGAAGCATCTCTGACCAATCCATGTAAGTTTTGGTCATTTTGGACAGAATTTGCTTAATTGTTTTGTTTGTTGCTTCTACTGCACCATTAGCCTTTGGTCTATAAGGAGAGGATCAGTGATGATGGATGTGGTACTTTGAGAATAAATCCTTAACTGCTCCTTAAAGTTGTACACCATTGTCTGATATCACACTGTGCGGGACCCCGTATCTGCAAATGAGGTTCTTTTCAATAAATCTAGCCATTTGACTTGCACCCAGTTTGTTGAAGGATTCGGCTTCAACCTATTTTGAAAAATAATCTACTGCTACCACAATGAAATGGTGACCTTTTGAAGCTGTCGGATGTATCTCTCCTATAATGTCGATACCTCAGGTGGCAAATGGCCAGGGTGAAGACATTGAATGTAATTCTTCAGGAGGCATGTGATTCAAGTTACCATACATCTGACATTGTTGGCACTTCTTTACAAACTCAATACAATCTCTCTCCATGGTCAACCAATAGTAATCTTGTTGAATAATCTTCTTAACTAGGGCCAAACCATTCATGTGCGGACCACAACTTCCCGCATGTATTTCTGACATGATGCGCTCCACTTTAGGCTTTCTTAAACATCTCAAATGCACCCCCATCAGGCCATCTTCGATATAACTCCCCATGGAAGGTGATGTATTGCAATGACCACTGCCTGATGGCTCTTCTCTCTTTCTTTGTTGCCCCCGGCGGGTATTCTCTTTCCTCCAAAAATCGCCTTATAGTATCATACCACGCGTCATGGTCTGTATCAATTTCCATAATTGTTTCATATTCATAGCAAGGGGTTGATGAACTGGCCAAGATCAGAGGCTTAAGGAATAAGCTGACAGGGTTTTCCCATGCCGAAGCCAATGTGGCTAGGGCATCAGCCATCTGATTTCCTTCTCTTGATAGGTGTATAAACCTACACTCCTTAAAGTTCTTCTTCATCATGGTCAGGCAATGGTGGTATGGTTTTAATTTTTCCTCTTTCAACTCCCACTCTCCATTTACTTGGGATACTACTAGTAATGAATCGCCATAAACTTCCACCTTATCCACCTTCATTATCATTAATGTTTCCAAATCGAAAATACAAGCTTCGTACTCCACCATATTATTGGTTGCCCTAAATTTTAACTTTTTGGCTAAAGGGATGAGTTCTCCTTCGGGCGATTCTAATATAACTCCCAAAATTTCTTATTTCCTTTTTACTGCTCCATCAAAATACATTTTCCACCCTTGTACTTCAATTGCTTCTAAATGTTCATCCGGAAATTCCAAGATTACCTCTTCACTATCTGATAATGGTTGTTGGGCCAGGAATTCTGCCACCACTCTACCTTTGATCATTTTCCTGGTTACATACTCAATCTCAAATTCTTCTAATATTATCAACCATCGACCATATTTCCCAATCAAAAAGGGTGTCTCCCCTAAGTACTTCATTGGATCCAGCCTAGAAATATCTTGCACACTATACGATTGAAAGTAATGCCGCAACTTCTTAGAAGACCAAACCATGGCTATACATGTCTTTTCAATGATACTATACTTAATTTCATAAGGTAGGAGCTTTCTACTCAAATAGTAAACTGCATGTTCAATCCCTGACTCATCTGCTTGGGCTAGCATGGCTCCTATTGACTCTTCTTCTACTGCTAAGTATAGTAATAGAGGTTTGCCGGGTTTAGGTGGTTTTAAAATAGGTGGATTCAACAAATACTCTTTTATTTGCTCAAAGGCCTTTTGACACTCTTCATTCCATATGACCGGCTGATTCTTTCTAAGCAATTTGAAGATAGGCTCACAGATTGTTGTGAGTTTTGCTATAAATCTGCTAATGTATTGTAATTTACCAATAAATCCTCAAACTTCTCTCTCCGTCTTTGGGGTTGGCATATCCCTGATTGCTTTAACTTTGTCAGGATCAATCTCAATGCCATTCGGACCAATCACATGTCCTAATAATTTGCCTGAACTAACACCGAACACACACTTCTTTGGGTTTAATCTTAGCTTATATTTCAAAGCTCTATCAAAGAATAATTCTAAGTTTTGGAAGTGTTGTTCTCTTGTATCCGATTTAACCTTCATATCATCAACATATACTTCAACTTCTTTGTGCATCATGTCATGAAATAGTGTGGTGGCCATCCTTTGGTAGGTTGCTCCAGCATTCTTTAAGCCGAATGACATCACCCTATAATAAAATATACCCCATGTAGTAATGAAAGTAGCTTTGGTTTTATCCTCTTGGGCCATTAACACTTGGTTGTGTCCGAAAAATCCATCTACAAACGAGTGTAGCATGTTAGAGGCTGCACTATCAATGAGAACATCTATATGAGGTAAAGGAAAATCATCCTTAGGGGAAGCCTTGTTCAAATCTCTATAGTCCACACAGACCCTTATTCTTCCATCTTTCTTTGGCACGGGTACTATGTTGGCTAACCAATCTGGATATTCTATCACTTCAAGGAACTTCACTTGCATTTGATTTGTGACCTCTTCTTTAACCAATTCAGCCCACTTAGGTCTTAATTGCCTAAGCTTTTGTTTGACAGGTTTCATGTGAGTGTGAGTCGGAATGTGATGCTCGGCTATGTCTCGATCTATTCCAGGCATATCCTCATAAGACCAAGCAAACACTTCTTCATATTTTTTGAATATTTTTTCAAATCTCTCTCTCTCATCAGGAGTAAGGTCAGATGCTATGCTAATGTTTTTAGGATTTTTGGTTGTTCGCAAAGTTAATGATTGTGTGTTAACAGAATTAATATTAAAGATGCTCATGTAACTGCTATTTGAATGTATGCAACCATCAGGAGAAACATCACACAAGTAAGCAAAATTAGATTTTATTGCATTCATTTTGGAAAAGAAAACATCATCATCCTCATACAAAGTAGGCAAATTAAAATCAAAATCAAAATCATTGTTCTCAGAATCATAAAACAGGATGTCAATCTCTTCCGGAGTCTTCTCGGCTTTCAAGACAACTTCATTCTTTTCTTTTGGATTGGATTCTTTGCTGGTTGGCAGGGTGAGTTTCTCTGTGCTTTTTAGAAGTAGCTAATAAGTCCCAAATGCTAACACTTGCTTGGGTTCTTTTCAATTGTTTGAGCACAACATCATCTTCCTCTTCTTTATTTCCTACTTCAACTTCCTTACCCTTATTAGTTTCTACCTCCTTAGGTGTTGGCCTTGCATAAGGTTTACCAGATCTAGTATTCATTACTTCATCTTCTTCGGGCTCGAACCAAGTCCACTCCTCCTTCTTGGCTGCAATATCATCATCACTATCGCTTAAATCCCAAAACCCGTTGACAACACAAATTGTTACTTCTCCACCCATCATAGCTTGTTTAATTTCACCAAATACCTCTTCTTCTTTGGTTGCTTCTCCACCCACATCTTGAAAAGAAGACATGACAAAATCCTCATGCAAACCTCCTTCAATCATGAAGGTTGCTGGTGGTGGTACCCTATGAAATTTTGGTAATGGGTTGTCTTTAGTGTTTGGCTTATTATGCTCTGGTAGCTTCCCATTATCAATTAGATTTTGGATCTCGTCTTAACCTCCCACATCTATCCGTGTCATGCCCTTGTATTTGGTGAAATTGACAAAATACTTTAGTGTTAAAATTAGGTGGGAGAGGGTTAGGCAAAGGACGAGGATTTAAAGGTTGTAGCAATCCCTTTCTTTAAAGCTTATTGAGAACCCAAGACATCGGTTTCCCCAATTTCGAAAACTGTCTCCTCGTTCCTTGGTTAGTAGCATTAACACTGACGGCCTTTTGCATGCTTTGGCTACCAGATTGATAGCTCCCTTTCTCGTTCCTTTTTGTTGCAAAACGACTCTTCTCTCTCTCCCATTCTTCAATTTGCAAACCAGCTTGAAGAAGGTCTTTGAAATCACGGATGAGTGTATGAGACATTCTCTCACGAAGACTAGGCAACACCCCTCTCACAATCATCCTTATTTGATCGGATTCATCGGGCCTCTTCTTGAGCAAAGCAGCCTTGTTTCTCCATCTCTTCACATAATCTACAAAATTCTCATTCGACCTTTGCCTAATGGACTCCACTTCCATCAAGGTAACTTCCAACTCGACATTATACCCATATTGCTGGATGAAGGCCTTATATAGCAAATCCCAATTCTTTTATGTTCCATCATCCAAGGTATTGAACCAAATTTGGACAACAGGGTCCAATGAGAGCATAAAATACCTTAGGGTTTGAGCCTTAGTAGCTCAGGTAGACTACATGGTAGTTATATACTGCTTCACGTGGAGATGAGGATTTCCGGTTCCATCAAACTTCGCGAAAGACGGCATCTTGAACTTGTGCGGAACTTCTTCATCTAGCTCAAATAATTTGTCAACCTCGGATATTTCCTCGATTTTCAGTTTTTTCTCAAATTTTTTTTCCAAATCAGCAATCATCTTTTCAACATTAGAAATTTTGGTCTTCTCCATAGTTGATCTTTCAACAATCTTTGGTGCCTTTTTCTTCTCTTGAGCATCTTGGTAGTATTGAGCCCAATCATCATCATCATCAATGATCACCTTTTCATCATCAAAAAGTACTTCACCAACTTTAGTCTTCCCTTTGTCCTTTGGCTTCTTAGTGCTAGCAGATGCCTCAGCATGATTCTCTAAGATTGCAATCAATTGGTTTTTCATAGTCTCAGCTAGGGCCTCTTTTATTTCATCCATCTTGACGTTCAGGGCCTCATCCACCATCCTTTGAATTTGTTCGGGCTCCATTATTTTTGGTGAGCAAGTGATTGAGTCGTTGCTAGATACTTCATCTCTGGCGTAGGTCGGATTGTTGTAAGCTTTTGAACTGTAATAATCCAGGGCTGTGAGCCAGAGAGGATCAATGATATGAGATGCAAATGTATGCATGTATGCACAAACAATCAATAAACAAGGATAATTAGGACGTTCCTTCCAACCTTATATCATCCACACATGAATGGCGAGTCTCTTTTCCCAGGTATATGGTTAACAAAATACCAACATGGGGTACCTTGCTTTTGAATAATTCCCTCGGACATTTCAATCAATAGTTATATTTTCAAAATGGAAATCAATTCATAATAATTTCCATTAATTAGGTTTTAATCCATTTAACCAACTAAAGTAGCTTTTATGTTATATTGGATTAAAACAAAATTAAGAGGTTTATATAGATAGATTTCACACTTGAAAAAGTAACTAATGATTCATGCCAAAAACAAGCCCATGGTTAATTTATTCTTAGTATAAACTAGGCTCACAATTGATTTTTGGTATTTCATAATTGACCTGAATATTTTGCAAGCTCTTTGTAAGAAAAGGTTGGGTGAAAATAATTTTATTTCTAAGCCCATTGTAAAAAGATTTTAGAAAAAGCATATTTTGAGCTTATTATTTGGGCCATGAGCAAAAGAATTTTTGATTTGTTTTTAGAAAAGTTTTATGTCCAAAGACCATCTTGAAAAGTTTTGAAAATAGCTTTGGTTTTTTGGACTTTAAAGAAAATTTTATTTTGAGCTTACAATATACTTAGGTCATATTAGAAAAAGAACAAACCAAATAAGCCATGATTTAAGCCAAGATAAATTAACCATAGTCAAACAACATGCATTCAGGATAAAACCTAAGGAAAGTAACTAGGCCAATTACATGAGCTTTAGTCTTTGGGTAAAGAGGCTTAGGTTCCCATAGCAAGTATATACCAAATGGTACGAGGCTATGAGTGGTTATGCCATGCTCAATCTCCATGCCTTGAGTGAAGGTATGGTATCCCTTACATAACATAACACGGGTAACACGGGCGTCCTAACTCATGCAAACGATGCAATATAAGATGATGCAAAGGATAATATCATTATAAGAAAGAATAGTATAATATAAAGACCAATGGAATCAACTTCTCTTATCCCCAGTGGAGTCGCCACTGTGAGCGGGGATTTTTGCCCCCACTCCCGGTGGAATGGTTCTTGCGACTTCGGCACTGTTTAGGCTCGGGGACTTAGAGAACACGGACCTAAGTTCGGAGAAAATGGAGTTGCCACCAGGACGAGCCGAAAAAAAAGAAAGGGGTGGATAACTCGATTCCTAAGGAATCTCCAACCCCCTAATGGGTTCGAAAAGTTGGATACGTGTGGGGAAGGTGAGAAACGGCCCAGCACCCCTACAACGCCCGGTTCATTGGAACCGGCCTCCTTTACAGGTCTTACTATTATAAAATTCTTAAGTATAACAATATTATCCATATTACACACAATAATTAAAATAAAGCATCGATATATTGAAAATTAAAATAATATCCAAGCAAAACAAATAAATGGACACCCACCCAAAGATGGAAACATGTCCTTACATCCCATGCCTAAATAGGACACCCACCGAGAGGTAGAAACATGTCCTTTACATTGGTTCTAAAATAGAAAAGTAATTTAAATTACATGATATTTAACTAATGAGGTACCCACCATGTGGAAACATACCTCTTACAACATTTGGAAATCTAAATAAATTGATAAAAGTAAATAATCATTCATCATAAATAAATCATTCATCAAAGGTATTAAACATCAATAGAAAGTAAACATCCATCCATTATAAATTAAATAAACCAAGCATTTAACTTAAATAAATTAAAGCATATAAAATAAATCAAAGCATAATCAATTATAGAATTGAATAAGGCAAATAAAAATCTAAATTATGGCTACTGTTTCCATTTAGGGTTCTTTATTTCATGTGTTTAGGGTTTTGGAATTTGTGGAATTAGGCTACTGTGAGTTTTTAAAGGAGTTATAATAGATTAAGGTTTTATGTTTTAAAAGGTTGATAAAGTTCTTTGATTAATCAAATTAGTGTTTGTGATGTAAAATTATGAAATTAAGGTTTGAACACTTTAAAATACTTAGATTTATGGTTTACGGTTACTCATTGAATTGTGTTTTAAGCTTACTGTGTAAAATTAAACATTTGGTGTTTATATGGTTTTTAAAGTTTTAAAGGATTAGGGTTTAGAAAAAATTAGGGTTTAAGGTTTTAAAGGGGTTAGGGTTCACTGTTTTGAGTTTTGGAATTGAATTAGGGTTTTAGGATTTTTGATTTAGGGTTTTGGGTAATGATTTGTTTTTTAGAATTTGGAAAAAACAATTGATAATTTTATGAAGTTTTATGAATTTAAACAAAACGATTTAAAGTTTATAAGAGCAAAAAAGATGTTTTTAAGGCTTTTGGAAAGAAACAGAACTCTATTTAGGGTTTTGATAATTTGGAAAGCAAATTAGGGTTTTGGGGTTTTGAAGAAACAAAACTAACAACTTTAAACTTTTTTAGAAAACAAAGCAACGAAATAAGATTTTTAAACCTTAGAAAAAGTGAATTGAGGTTCTAAAGTTTTTGAATTAAAAGAAAGAATGAGATGATTTAGCTTCTGTGAAAAGATAAAAGAAATTAAGAATTCAAACCTTCTTTCATAGGTTACACCAAAAATTGCTTCTTGGATGAACAAGGTCAAAGACAAGCTTTTTTTGCATTTGAATTGCTTGAATTGTTTTTTTGCTCTCTCAAAAAATCAGCTTGATTCAAGGTTTTCCTTCACAGTTTCGGATCCAATTTTCCTTCAAGTTTCTGTCCGATTTCTTCCCTTATTTCTGATTTTTTCCCCTCTTATTTTTGTGTTGTTTTTGAACTTATTTATAGAAGTTTTATATGATTTATTCCTAATTATTTGCGGCATCTATTATTCATTAAGAAAAGGAAACCGAAACCTAATACAATTAGGTTTTGAAAAATTTACGTCGGAAAAATTTTGCTGGCGAAAAAAACTGATGCGGAAAAATGCGCTAGCAAAAAAACTGCCGCAGCCGGAGCGAACTGGCCTGCGGGCGGGCGAAGGCCATTTCGTCGCCGATTTTTCCGTCGCCTATTTTTATTTTTATTTTTTTGATTTTTTATTTGTTTATTTTTAATTTTTATTAATAAAAATTAGATACTAAAGCAAAAATTATTTAATTAAGATAACAAAAATTATTTTGGACTAATTAAAATATATTGGACAACATAAAAATTAATTTGGACTATTTAAAATATATTGGACCGGACTGGGTCAAAAATGAAGGGTCTACATTGTGTTATAGAAAATAAGTGTTCATCAGGAAATTTTTCCAAAGTATTCTCAAGAGTAATTTGTGCATCATCATCATTAATGAATAGCCTAAAAATTTGGTAAGCCACTACATTGTCAACAAATATTTTAAGGTCGTATGGTCTGAAAATACAATGACTTTAGACCCTAACAAATAAGATCTAAAATTATCGAGTGCAAATACCAGAGCCAACATTTCTCTCTCAGTAGTTGTGTAATTTACTTGCACATTATTTAAAGATAAACTTGCATAATAAATTGCACACAACAATTTATTTACCCTTTGGCCTAATACGGCTCCAATAGCATGATTTGAGGTATCAAACATAATCTAAAAAGGTAAATCCTAATTGGGAGCAATAATTACAGGGGAAGAAGTTAATTTTTCTTTTAAGATGTTAAATGCCTCTAAGCATTTATCATTAAAAAGAAACGTAACATCTTATCCTAGCAAATTACAAAAAGGATGTGAAATTTTTGAAAAATCCTTTATGAACCTTCTATAAAATCCATCATGTCCTAAGAAACTTTTAATTCCTTTAATAGATGTGGGAGGTAGTAAATTAGCAATAAAATAAACTTTGGCCTTATCCACCTGAATTCCTTTTTGAGATACAATGTGCCCTATAATTATACCACTTGTAGACCCTTAATTTTTAACCCAGTCCAATCCGATAGTTCAAGATAATTTTTGTGGTATTTTAATTATTTAAATAATATTTTAATTACTAATAATATTTAACATTTAATTTTAATAAAAATGAAATATAAAAAATAAAAAAATAAAAAATCGGACGAATTGGCGAGCGACGTGCGGCAAGGGAATTCATCGCAGAAAATTTCTGCAGTGAATTGGGCACTGCCCAATTTGCCACAGCAAATATCTACGGCGAATTGGGCAGTGCCCAATTCACCATAGCTGGGCTTGCCTAGTTCTGCGATGAACTGGCTTGCCTAGCTCACCTAGCGCGTACGCTGCCGATTTTTTGACCAAACATTGTTTTACACGGTATTGTAATTTTTTCTAAACGGTTAGTATTTCCTTATTAAAATAGGATTAGGTTTTTTTTATATTTTTTCCTATAAATACCACATTAAACACACTAGAAAGGTGGAGAAAAACCCAAGAGGTCGGCAATTAATATTAAGAGAGATTAAACAGCAAACCAGAAGACAACAGAAGAAATTAGCAACAAATAGCACTCATCAATCATCAATCCATAAAAGGCAGCAGCGCTGTCTTTGTTCTATTTCAGCCAGAGTCAACTGTGGTGGAACCAACGCAATGCAGGTTTGATTATAAATCTTTGATTTGTTTATATTTACAACACTCTTATGTTTTGATTCATGAATTGTTTAAGCATACGATAGTATTGCCATATTTTCTTTTAAGTGTTTCTATTATTTATTTTGATATTGAATCTTTCAGTAACCTAAATTATTAATTATTAAAATCTAATCGTATGTTTTATAAATCAGATTTTCCATTCATCCAGTAGCCTAATTCATTGATTAAATTATCAAAAACCCTAAACTATTCTTTTGTTTTTAAAACTTTAAAACCCTAAACTATTCTTCTATTTTCAAAACTTTAAAACCCTAAATTATTCTTCTGTTTTTAAAACTACCCTCAACTGTTCTTCTATTTTCAAAACTTTAAAAATCCTAAACTATTTTTCCCAAAACTCTAAACCCTAAATTATTCCATTAAAGTCTAAAAACCCTAATTTTTTTCCAAAATCTTAATTTACTTCTAGAATCCATATTTCTTCTAAAATGATAAATCAAAACCTTAATTTTTCAAACCCTCATCTAGTAAACCTACAAACCTTTAAGCCCAAATCCAATAAATGTCATAAAATTTTCTCTCTTAAACTGTAAATATCTTAAACCCTAATCCCAATCTTTTAAAATTATAAACCCTAATGTCTTAAGGTTCCAAAACCCTAATTTCATGATATTAGCCCTAAACCCTAATTTGATTAACCAAAAACCTTACTACTTTCTTAAATTTATAAAACCCTAATCAATTCTATTTTTTCAAAAAAAATTCTCACAGTAGCCTAAATAATAATAACAATAATTCCAAAATCCCAAAACCCTAAATATTAATTAAAGAACTTTAAATTGAGACATAAACCTAAATTTGTATCTTTATTGGCTTTATTAAATTTTAGATTTGATTATGTAGTTTATTATATATTTTGATTTATTTAATTTCAATACTTGATTTATTTAATTTATCATGGATGGATATTTTCTTTGTTATTATGATTATTATTTGTTTGTTTTTGTATTAAAATTGTAAGAGGTATGTTTCCATATTTTTTAGTACCTCATGTCGTGAGCATCATGTAATTTATTTTATTTTTAATTCTTTGGACCAATGTAAAGGACACGTTTCCACCTTTCTGTGGGTGTACTATTTAGTTTTAGACATGAACAATGTAAGGACATGTTTCCATCCACGAATGGGTGTCCATTTATTTGCTTTTTTTGGACATTGCTTTGATTTTTATATAATGATGCTTTATTTTAATTATTGCATGTAATATGGATAATATTGTTATACTTAAGAATTTTATAATATTAAGACCTGCAAAGGAGGCCGATTCCAATGACAGGGCGTTGTGGGAGTGTTGGGCCGTTTCTCACCTTCCCCACACGTACCCAACTTTTAAAACCCATTAGGGGGTTGGGAATTCCTTAGGAATCGAGTCATCCACCCCTTTCTTTTTCCCGGCCTGTCCAGATGGTGACTCCATTTTCTCCGGGCTTAGGCCTGTATTCTCTAAGGCCCCGAGCCTAAACAGTGTCGAAGTAGCAAGAACCATTCCACTGGGAGTGGAGGCGAAAATCTCCGCTCATGGTGGCAACTCCACTAGGGATAAAAGAAGTTGATTCCGTTGGTCTTTTTATTATTCTATTCTTTCTTATCATGATATTATCTATTGCATCATATTAGATTGCATCGTGTACATGAGTTATGACGCCTGTGTTACCCGTGTTGTGTTATGTAAGGGATACCATACGTTCACTCAAGGTGTGGAGATCGAGCATGGCACAACCACTCATAGCCTTGTACCATTTGGTATATACTTAATATGGGAACCTAAGCCTTTTAACCCAAAGACTAAAGCTCATGTAATTGGCCTAGTTACTTTCCTTAGGTTTTTACCCCAAATGCTTGTTGTTTGACTATGGTTAGTTTATCTTAGTTTAAATCATGGCTTATTTGGTTTGTTCTTTTTCTAATATGACCCAAGTACATTTGTAAGCTCAAAATAAATTTTTCTCTAAATCCCAAAGGCCAAAGCTATTTTTCAAAACTTATCAAGGTGGTCTTTGGACATAAAAATTTTCTAAAAATAAATAAAAAATTCTTTTCTCATGAGTCAAATACAAAGCCCAAACTCCATTTTTTCTAAAATCTTTTTTTACAATGGGCTTAGAAATAAAATTATTTTCATAACCTTTTGAAAGAGCTTACAAATATTTAGGTCAATTATGAAAATACCAAAAATCAATTGTGAGCCTAGTTTATACTAAGAGTTACTAATCATGGGCTTGTTTTTGGCATGAATCATTAGTTACTTTTTCAAGTGAGAAATCTATTTATAATAAACCTCTTAATTTAGTTTTAATCCAATATAGCATAAAAGCTACTTTAGTTGGTTGAATGGATTAAAACCTAATTAATAGGAATTATCATGAACAGATTTCTATTTTTGAAAATATAACTATTGGTTTAAACGTCCAAGGGAAATATTCGAAAACAAGATACCCCATGTTGGTACTTTGTTAACCATATACCTAGGAAAAGAGACTTGCCATTCGTGTGTGGAAGTTATAAATTTGGAATGAACATCCTAATTATCTTTCTTTGTTTGTTGTTTATGCATACATGCATACATAAATTCGCGTCTCATATCATTAATCCTCTCCGGCTCACAGCCCTGGATTACGATAGTTCAAAAGCTTATGAAAATCTTACCTATGCCAGAAATGAAGAATCTAGCAATGTCTCAATCTCTTTTTCACCAAAAGCAATGGAGCCCGAACAAATTCAAAGAATGGTGGATGACGCCCTCAATGCCAAGATGGAAGAAATAAAAGAGGCCCTGGATGAGACCATGAAGAACCAATTAGCTGTAATTTTAGGAAACAATGCCAAAGCATCTGCTAGCACAAGAAAGACAAGGGGAAGGCTAAAGTTAGTGAAGTGGCTTTTGATGATGATAAGGTAATCATTGATGATGATGACAATTGGGCTCAATACTTCCAAGATCCTCAAGACAAAAAGGAGCTAAAGGTTGTTGAGAAGACAACTATTGAAAAGACCGAGACATATGATGTTGAGAAGATGATTGCTGATTTAGAAAAGAAATTTGAGAAGAAGCTGAAAACCGAAGAGTTGTTCGAGATTGACAAACTATTTGAACAAGATGAGGAGGTCCCTTATAAATTCAAAATGCCTTCTTTCTCTAGGTACAATGGTACTGGAAACCCTCATCTCCATGTGAAGTAGTACATCACTGCTATGCAGTCTGCCCGAGCTACTACAGCTCAAACTCTGAGGTATTTTATGCTCTCATTGGACCCTATTATCTAAAATTGGTTCAACTCCTTAGAGGAAAGTACTCAAAAAGATTGGGACATGTTGTACAAGGCTTTCAATCAGCAATATGGGTACAATATCGAGCTGGAAGTTACCTTAATGGAAGTTGAGTCCATTAGATAAAGGCCAAATGAGAATTTTGTGGACTATGTGAAAAGATGGAGAAATAAGGATGCTTTGCTCAAGAAAAGGCACGATGAATATGATCAAATAAGGATGATTGTGAGAGGGATATAGCCTAGTCTTCGTGAAACGATGTCTCATACACTCATCCATGATTTCAAAGACCTTTTGCAAGCTGGCTTGCAAATCAAAGAGTGGAAAAGGGAGAAGAATCGCTTTTCGGCAAGAAGGAATGAGAAAGGAATTCTCAGCCTAGCAATCAAAGTACATAAAAGGAAGCTGATGTTAATGCCACTAGTCAAGGAGGAATGAGGCAATTTTTAGAATTAGGGAAGCCGCTATCTTGGGTTCTCAATAAGCTACAAAAGAAGGGATTGTTACAACCCTTGACTCCTCGTCCTTTGCCTAATCCCCTTCCACCTAACTTTGATACTAATGCATTTTGCATATTCCATCAAAGGCCTGGACACGAAATGGAAAATTGTATGAAGTTGAGGCATGAGATCCAGAATTTAATTGATAATGAAAAGTTGCCTGAGCCGGATAAGCCCAATACAAAAAATAATCCTCTACCTAGGTTCAACAGAGTACCACCACCAGCAACCTTCATGGAAGGAAAAGGATTTGAAGAAGATTTTATTTTATCATCCTTTCAAGATGGAAATATTGAAGATGTGAAAGGAAAAGAAGCTTAACTTAACAAACTTTCCTTAGCTTGAATGTTGCTTTTCAATTTTACTTTCTTTAATATTTAATTGGAACAATAGAGTTTTTCAAATTTAAATTTGTTTGAATAAATTACTTTCATCAAAATTTTTGTTGGACTTTCTTCATTTTGGTGCTCAACCAATGAGGAATCTAGCTTGATATTCATAAATTAGCGTATCTATTATTGCGCTCGAATTAAGTACTACTACAAAGCGTCACTCGCAAATATACGAGGTAGCTGTAGCAAAGGTGATCGTGTCACATCCCAAAGTTTAGGTAGTCGAGTATTAGGTAAGAAGGACATAAATAAGTGGTCAAATAGAGGCTCGAGATAGTCAAAAACAAAATCGGTGTGCAAAGGAGGCCCGTGAAGTCGACGGGACCTAAAGGTAATTTTTCGAAAGGCCGAGGACCTAAGTGGAAATTTCTCAAAAGTTAGGGGCAACTATGTAAACTTAAAAATTAAGTGTCGGAAGTTCTTAATATTGCCCATATCCGACCCTGAAAGAATATTCTCGAGATTAATCGGGTCATAACTGTGGGTTTCAATTTTTTTCGAAAACGCACAGTTTAAAAGTTACAATCGATTAATCACTGGAGGGTATTTTGATATTTTCACCCCCTAGACTATAAAATTATAGCACAAGAAAGTTGAGGGGGTCAAAATATGAATAAAAGGAAGCCTAATGGCTTGCCAAATAAATAAATAAAAGAAAGAGACATTTGGACCAATGAAAATTAGCCATTTTCCCACTTAAGTGTACCAATGGGAAATCAACACTTACACCAACACATCTTAACCTCTCTTGGCTGCCATTTGGATCAAAATAAGCTAAGGAAAGAATATAAAAGCCCTCTCTTACATGGTGAACTCGTCCAAACCATAAGAGAAGGAAGAAGGAGGTGATTTTTCCAAAGTTTAAGGTTTTTGGTTGAAGATTTTAGTGACAAACAAGATTATAAGGTAAGAGAAACTTATCTCTAGTTTTAGTTTCATGGATTAATGGTTAATTTAAGAGATTGAAATTAGGGTTCATGTAGCTAGATTTGGAGAAAATTCAAGAAATAATTATTTGAAGGATTTGATGAAAGAAATAATGGTGTTTAATGGTGAAAATAAGCTAGCAACCATTAGAAAAATCATAAGATAAGACTATGTCTATACCTAGGGTTCTTACGTTTGTATATGTGATGTTAAATTTCATAGGAAATCAAGGAGACAAGGAAGGAAAGGAAGTGATATAGATAAAGGACTAAGAAATAGCAAGGTTTGGTACTTTAACTAATTATTTGTTCATTTTCTTGAAATTTTTCTGTTTTAGAATTAGTGAAATGCTGTGACTTGTATGATTTTTAATTAAATATAAAAAAATGTTATTTAATTGAATTTTGGATATGTTGTTGTTTAGTGAGTCTAGTATTTGAGAAAAATAATTTGGAACCACATTTATTGAATTTAATTTACGGAATTCACAAAATTCAGAATTGCTGCCAGGATGCAGGGCAACTGGAGCAGTCTGGTTGGGTGAACTACTTGACCAAGATTTTGTGTCCAGTTTGATCTGAAATTTTAAATGAATGATTTTAAGATGTAAAACTAAATTCTGTAAAAATTTAGAGTTTTTAGTCAAGTAGATTATTTTATACAATTTTTCAAAATAAGGATCAAGTTGAGTCCAAAACCAGAATTTACTATTCATATGGTCATTTTGCTAATATTCATTTGGTCATTTTTCAAAAGTAATCCAATTGATTCCTTATGCATATAAAGGAGCATAATATGTTATTAAAATGACAAAATATGATATTTCACATTGAAATAATATAAGAAACATAAGTCGATAATTGTATAATGCATATTCGATTAAGAAATGGCATGAAAATTTTTGGCTCCACTGGGTATCTGGGATAGTATTGAGTAGGGTAAGGGTATGATATATCATACTATATGCAGTGCTACTTTAATATAGGACTTCGGTCCGAGTTATATAGGGTGATGACCCGAGCTATATAGGACTTCGGTCCGAGTTATATTGGGCAATCGCCCGAGTTATATAGGACTCCGGTCCGAGGGCTTCGACCACAGATTCCACAGGGCTTGGTTCACAATTTTTTAGGGCCACAGCCACAGAATATATATACAGTTGTTTCAGTTAGTTCCTTACCATACGTTAGTCTACCAAATTACCTTGTGGAGCGAACTGATAAAATGATAATAACTAAATATATGACATGTATGGATTGTTTTTATTGTGATATTATTTTTTAATACGACTCATTGATTTTAAAAGTGCATTATGCTTTTATTATTTATTTTTCGTGATTAGTTAAAGTACCCACTAAGCAATACTTAGCGAGTTTAGTTTCTTCTAAACTCGTAGGCTATTAGCAAGGAGCAAGAAGCCAGCAGAGGAGTCTTGCGATCTGTCGGTCATCAACAAACTTAGGTGGTTCTCTTCATTTTGTATTTTGGTATTAGAAACTGGCATGTACTTATTTGAACAATACAAAGAGATAACTTGATGTAGCATGTAAATCTAGTAATGTATAATAACTGTATGGTTTTAAATTGAGTTGGGTTGTGAATATAGAAGTGTGAATTCTTCTTGCAGGATTGTAGTTGAGGTTATAAGGGTGGATTATTGGGAGTATGCTTGAGTTGAATTATGAAACAAAATGTTTTTCAAAAATTAGAAAAATCAGTTTTGTTGACACTTGGGACCTAGAATTTTAAGGGAGACCCCGTGACAATTTTTGGAAAATTTTTATAAGGAACATTAAGTAAGCTGACATAACTAGAGCTCGTATCCCGATGTAGCATTCCTCCTCAGCTTATTCATAGGTCGAGAAGGGGTGTTACAGATCGCCCCAAGGTCATTTCCTCAAGAAGGTGTGGTTCGTAATAGCTTGATTGACAAGTATTTAAATGCGGAAGTGTTTGTTGTTCGGAATTGTGGAAGGACAATTTAAACCTAAAATTAACCGTGCGTAGGGATTAATGTGTGTGATGGGTGTACAAGATCAAATTGATTCTTGGGAAGGTGCCTAGGGTCATAGGTCCATTCAATCGAAGCTCAATTCTCAATTATCCATTAACATAACCTTGTAATTAATTTGTTCCTTAAGGTTAATTAGTCAATTACCAATCCATTAGTTCTCACATTCATGAATTAACAATGACCAATTCTTTTACATTACCAAATTAATAAACCCTAGAACTTATATTTCTAATTCATTCATAGGGTGGTCGATTATATAGTTCCGATATCAGATTTCACCTCTCGGTCCGTCATCCAATATTCAAAGATCAATAGGTAGCTAATCTATCAACCTAGCATTTAATGCAATACAATCAACCAATCAACAAGGAACATCAATGGAAATATCAAATCAAGACATTCAACCAAATATACTACAAACCCTAGACATAGGTATTTAGCTCAACATCATCAATTTATAATATTCATTCAACTCAATATAAAACAAATACAAATTGTCCATTGCAATATCAATTCTATTATTACAACAACAACAATAAGAAATGAATTAAAAGAGAGAATACAAAAACCCCTTGTAAAGATGCCAAAAGTAGGATTGCTAGTCTTCCTCCTAGCTCCACTTGATGTATGATGTAGAACTCAAGCCCTCTTCAATGGTTGATTCCCCTTACAACATGGAATGGAGCTTTCTCAAGTCACCAATGTAATATCCCAAAGTATACCCTAAAAGTTTTGGAATTATTATGGTATTTGGATTTAATGTATATGTTTAATGGAAAGAGAAAAGAAGTGAAGAGAGTGTATATATTGTATTTATGGAAATATATATATAAGTTAAATTAATGAAGGTAAAAAGAAGAGAAATGAATTAATTTAATACCCGATTTTAGTGTACATTGGAATAGTAGTAGTGAGAAGATATGTTGGTAAAAATATTATAAGAGATAGATGTATATGAAGGATAAAATGTATTTATGGTATTTGGAAAATATGGGAAATATAAATACAATATATAAGAGATATACATATATCAACATATACATCACATATACATAATGTATAAAGTGGTGTAGGAAAAGTAAGTTTATATAATAATAATAATAATAATAATAATAATAATAAAAGAAAAAGAAGAAAGGAAAGTCAAAGGATGAAAGTGGTGGTGGAGAATATTTTAGAAATATTTAATTATATTATTATATATATATATATATGATAAGTATGAAAAAGAAGAGAAAAGATCTTCTTTCTTCTTCTTCTTCCTTTTGAACGAGAGAAAGAGAGAGAGAGAGAGAGAGAGAGAGAGAGAGAGAGATGTGATTTTAAATTACTTTCACACCAAATTCTTAAGGGCTTTAAGAGAATTGAAGGTGGAGATTGAAGATTTGGCAAAATATTCAAGTAAGTGTTTATTTCTTTGAGTTGATTTCTATTGATTTTGTTTATATTTGATTTGGTTGGTGTGTGAAGATGTTGTTAATGAAAGATTGAAGTATATAGATATGTTGAATTGGTATTTAGATGATGATAATGTGGTTATTTGTGAGGATGATGATGGATTGTTGAGATTGTTTAGTAAGGGTTTCAAATAAATGAATTGGGGAATTGAGTAGTTGATACATGGTGATGTATATAATGATTATTATTATGATATATTGAAGTTATATAAGTGTTAAATTGATAGGTAATTGATGAATATAACCTAGATGTTGATTAAGGGTGATGTAGTATAGGTTTTGAAGTGTTTGTGTTTACATGGATGAGAGTTCGAAATGCATGATTTTTGCCTGACACGGCCAGTGACACAGCCATGTTGTTGGGCGTGTCAACGGTACTGAGTTTGATGTTTGTGACACGACCATTAACACGGCCATATTACTGAGCGTGTCATAGCTACTGTGAAAAAAAGTAATTGACACGACCATGAACACGCCCGTGTTGGTAGGCGTGTCAATGTTTCTGTGAGGCAGAATGAGTGACACGTCCATTGACACTCCCATGTTACTAAGCTTGTCAAAGCTTCTATATTGTTGGTTTAGGGCACGATCAGGGACACGCCCGTGTTGGTGAGCGTGTCATGTGTAAAGTTTGCCCTAGTTAGTT
Organism: Garcia nutans; assembly: GCA_947685225.1. Classification (NCBI taxonomy): domain Eukaryota; kingdom Viridiplantae; phylum Streptophyta; class Magnoliopsida; order Malpighiales; family Euphorbiaceae; genus Garcia; species Garcia nutans. The sequence goes on along the minus strand of CANTUV010000011.1, from coordinate 29,033,001 downwards.
ATCATTCTTATTTTCTTATATGTATAATTATCTTTGGATTAGGTTTTGAAGAGATTGTGTGCCCTAATCCAAGTATTGAGGATTATTGGAAGGTGAGTTTGGTGTGGTGTGATTGCCCATGAGGTAAGTACAAACCCTATTTGATTGCATATATTTATATGTCTTTGAACCTTAACACATTTGGTTATAAATGTGTTAAGTAACCTATTACATTGATGATGCATATGAATAATGTTATGTATATATATGTTAATGATACAAATGAAATGAAAGAGGCATGGTTGTTTAAATGATGATGTCCAATACAATTGAGTATGTATACTCTATTAATGAGATGTGAAGCCATTGTTGTTGGCTATAATGATGCAAATGAGATAATTGAGGCATGGATGCCTAAATGATGATGAGAAAATGAGAATGAAATTGATAATGAAATAATGAATGAATTGTGTGTGTAATATGTTATTCATTTTCAGAGTTTTGTTGTTGGTGGCATGCCTAATAGTAACAATCTCTTGAAGTTAGGTTGGGCTAAATCCTTGAAGCCAAGTTGGGTTGAAGTTTAGCATGCTTAACTCCCCTTGAAGCTTGGTTGGGTCTAGTCCTTGAAGCCTAATTGAGATGTTACAACCCTTGAACTAGGTTGGGTTTGGTTCTTGAAGCCAAGTTGTGTTGATACTTAGCATGCTTTGTTCCCCTTGAAGCTTGGTTGAACCTAAATCCTTGAAGCCTAGTTGGGATAATGATAATGATAAATCTGATAATTAAACCAAAACATTAACTTTGAAAGTTGAATGGCATATTAGTGTCTTTTGGGCCCATGCTTGTCTTTGTTTCAATGTGATTTATGAATTTTCTAATAAGTTATTGGAATGGTGGTTTGTGTTAATGATATGTGTATATGTATATAAGATATGAGATTAGTAGAGGTATATGAAAGGTGTAATTGAAAAGGGAAAAACATAATAAGAAACTAATGGTACATGAAGTTAATATATATATGTTTAAATTTCTGTAATGTATGTTTATATTATTTATCTGTACTACTAAGCTCTCGAGCTTAGCACGGTTGTGTAATCGCACAGGTGAGTAGGTGGTAGATCCGAAGTCAATCGTTATGCCACGAGAAGAGTATGAGTATGTCGAGACCAACTAGAAGGTGATGCATAAATGTATAATTTAATTATGTTGTATTTCTGACAAGAATGTATTCATAGGTATAAATGAAGTTTTGGTAAAGATAAGATTATTATATATATATAAGATCATTAAAAGTATAATGATTTTGTAAATGTTCTTTAAATTAATGTAATATTGTTTGAACTCAACTAAAGGTTTTTAAATTGAAACAAAAAGTGACATTCTTATACTTTATATACGTACTGTATGTATACCCGGTATATGTATAGTATTTATATAGGGTATGGGGGTGTTACAATTATTTTGGTATCAGAGCTTAGGTTCGAGATTCTCGGCCTAAGTGGAATTAAAAAGAAAAAGTTTTGAAAAGCCTAAATAAAAAAAAAGAAGAAAAGTTTTTGAAATGAAATTTGTAATACATGCATATGCATTAACACCTAGGTTGGTCTCGGATGTGGCATTATGTGAATTGTAATGTACTTGAATTAGATGAGATGAATGATAGTGTGTGGATGAAGTTCTACATGAAAGGAAAAATTTCAGAAAGAAATGATATGAAAAAAAAAATTATATGAGTTTAATTGATTAATTAAAAAATGGGAATTTATTTAAGTAAAGTAAATTTTGGAATTTCTGATTATGGAAGTATGCTTGTGAAAAAGGTTATAATGAAATGAATAAAAGAATAAAGTTGGAACTGAGTTAAAAATAAAATCAAGATTAAAGTATGTACTCTTTCTTCTACAATTTAAATCTCTTTCTAATAAACCTTATGGTTGGATTACTAAAGAGAGGAAATATTGTTGGATTGTTAAAATGGATAGATATGTTATTAATTGAAGAGAGTATGGTGGAATATTAAGTGAGTTAATTGGTATGGACAACGTGTGACCATTTAAGGTTTGGGTATATAAAGTTAAGGTTTTGTTTAAAAGAAAAAGAGATGATGTTGGTCAAGTAAGAAGATATATTGGTGTTGTTTGTATTGTTATTTTAATGCCAACATTGTGATTTCAATGTTAGAAATGTGATATGTTTGAATATTGTGAAAGCTCATGTTAATGGTGGTAATATGTGACATTTGAATTTTTGAAATGAGCTTAATAATTGTGAAAATTATATGTTCTGATGTTGCTTTGTGGTATATATATATAAGATGCTTTTAAAGTTGATATTAAGAAAAGATGAGATTTGTAAATTGAAGTTTAGGTGAGATAGTGGTTTAAAAATTTAGAATGTTAATGGAATATTGATAAAGATTATTTAGATATGGATAGTTTAATGTATATTAAGCATATGAGCTAATTGAAGGAATATTATTGCATATGAGAATACTATGAATTGAGTAATGTGATTGATAGTATGAGAATTTGTTTTGAAGAAAAAAAAAAGAAAGTGATTGAGCGAGTGAAAATGAGTTACTTTAAGTCATTTGATTTAAAAGGGTAAAAATGGATATGGAGGTATATTAAATATTTGTAAAAACAAAAGTGAAAGAAATGTCACATTGGAAATGTGACTAAGATTTCTGTGAAATATCATTATGATTAGAGTAAATATATATATATGTTGAGTTGATAAATAATTTAAGTCATGTCAAAAGAATGAGAATGATACTGTTCAAAGAAAAGTAATAAATGCTAAATTTGTATGGATTGTATGTAAAAGAAAAAAATTAAATATACATATATAATTATGTGTATATATGTATAGGATATGTGAAATGAGTTTTTCAATATAACTGTAAATGAAGTATGTAAGAAATGTGGAAAATAAATCACATTATAAATGTGCTCTATGAATGTGTATGTGGTATAACTACTGGTTTAATGATATTAAGAATGATATTGCATGTATTAGTGGACCTAAGAGAGATTAGGTCTTGAACTGTGTAAAGCTAGATGGATGGATTATGTGACGGAATTGAGAGTGGAAATGGACTTGAGTTATACTGGACAGTGAAAATTGTTATAGTGATTACTGAACTTGATGATCAAAAAATATTTTGAGTTCCAAGGTATTTACATGTGGAAATGTTCCATGTACATGGGTATAATAAGAAATTGTAAGGAAGAAGGGAAGTATAATATATACAAATTCTAAAAGAGATAGATTAGAAATGGAGTAGCAAATGGAAATTGTGTTAGATTTGCATATGATTGAATATATATATATGTAAGAAATGTTAAAACATGAATTAAGCTAATGATGATCATATAATTGAGTACAAATTGAGTTGAAACGGAGTTGGAATGTGTTAACTCTTGGTGTAGCAAAAGTTTAGAGAATGAATATGTAATTCTTGTGATATGGTTTAGTTTTGTAATTGGAAAGGTTGGAAGTAGAATAATAAAGGGACAGTATTGGTTTATAAGCCTCAGGCATGACCATTAATCTCCTATGGCCATATGATTTGTTTAGTATATTGTTGGCCAGTTAGTTTTGTTAGCTACAGATTTGGGATTGAGATAACATGACTCTAGTACAGTTTTAGTAAGATTGATAATTATGTTTCTAGAAACATGGTTAAAAGTTATGATTGGTGAAGTTGTATCTTATAATTTCTATGTTAGAAATTTAGTTATGATTATGAAAAGTAAGGAAAGAGAAGAGAATTGTGAAAATGTTTTGAGTTATGAATAATGTGATAAAAAGGTTATAGTAATGGTATGAAAAGGTGAGGAGATGATAAATGAGAGAAATTGCAAATGTGATTGAAAGTTATATTGAATATCTTTATGGTATAAAGTGAGTAAGTGGATGGGCGTAAAGTTTAAATGAGTGAACTATGGGTAATAAATAGGATATGAGATAATCTTGAGAATTTTGTGGAAATTGTACTAAGATAATTTGAAGTAATTTGTTATCATGATAATTTGATTGAATATGGATCTAAAGAGATCAGGAATTGAATATAAGTTTGCCCTAATGGAATTAGGTTATATATATACGTATATTGTGAAATTTCATGATAAGTATGAATAAATTAATTGTTGGTTTGAATTGAACAAGATTGAAACGTGGGTATATTGTGACAGATAGATCAATTGATCTGGATTTGACTAAGGTTGCGAATCATTACCGAAATTTAATATGTATAGTAGTATTAAGAGTGTAGAATTTAAGTGATAATGTATATGATGTAATATTCTTACTAATGAATGGACATGAATAAATTGAGTTCTATCAATTGTAAATGATGATAAAAGGGAAAAAGATTGATTATCTGTAAAGTAAGTTTAAAGGCATTGTACTAATATGTATGTTAAGTGAGAAGCATGCTAAAGAAGGAATTAAGTGTATGAAAAATAAGGATGTTATTATCAATTAAAGTTTGATAAATGTCTATTCTGAAAGTGATTGTAATGACGGGATAATCAATATTAAGATATAAATTTATGATTGTTAAAGTTAAGAGAGTTATTATAAAGAGATGAAGTGATAAAATATCTTAAAGGTAATAATTGGACGAAGTATAAGTATATTATAAGATGATTTGATTCTTGTATAAAGGTAAATTCATTGGGAATGTACGAAATTATCTTGATTGCTTTGTTGAGAAAGTAATAAGATATATATATATATATATATATATATAAGAATGAGTTATGAAATTTAGAGAAGATGATTGTATCTAAGGGGGAGAGTAAAAGTTAAGTGATATGATGACATAATTACTTAAGAATATAATTAACTTTATATGAAAATTAAGATATTATTGTATTAAGAATGGATTGCTATTGTACTAGATAATTTCGAGGATAAAATTATTTAAGGGGGAGAGAATTGTAATATCCCAAAGTATACCCTAAAAGTTTTGGAATTATTATGGTATTTGGATTTAATATATATGTTTAATGGAAAGAGAAAAGAAGTGAAGAGAGTGTATATATTGTATTTATGAAAAAATATATATAAGTTAAATTAATGAAGGTAAAAAGAAGAGAAATGAATTAATTTAATACCCGATTTTAGTGTACATTGGAATAGTAGTAGTGAGGAGATATGTCGGTAAAATAGGTAAGGAAAATATTATAAGAGATAGATGTATATGAAGGATAAAATGTATTTATGGTATTTGGAAAATATGGGAAATATAAATACAATATATAAGAGATATACATATATCAACATATACATCACATATACATAATGTATAAAGTGGTGTAGGAAAAGTAAGTTTATATAATAATAATAATAATAATAATAATAATAAAAGAAAAAGAAGAAAGGAAAGTCAAAGGATGAAAGTGGTGGTGGAGAATATTTTAGAAATATTTAATTATATTATATATATATATATATGATAAGTATGAAAAAGAAGAGAAAAGATCTTCTTTCTTCTTCTTCTTCTTTTTGAACGAGAGAGAGAGAGAGAGAGAGAGAGAGAGAGAGAGAGAGAGAGAGAGAGAGAGAGATGTGATTTTAAATTACTTTCACACCAAATTCTTAAGGGCTTTAAGAGAATTGAAGGTGGAGATTGAAGATTTGGCAAAATATTCATGTAAGTGTTTATTTCTTTGAGTTGATTTCTATTGATTTTGTTTATATTTGATTTGGTTGGTGTGTGAAGATGTTGTTAATGAAAGATTGAAGTATATAGATATGTTGAATTGGTATTTAGATGATGATAATATGGTTATTTGTGAGGATGATGATGGATTGTTGAGATTGTTTAGTAAGGGTTTCATATAAATGAATTGGGGAATTGAGTAGTTGATACATGGTGATGTATATAATGATTATTATTATGATATATTGAAGTTATATAAGTGTTAAATTGATAGGTAATTGATGAATATAACCAAGATGTTGATTAAGGGTGATGTAGTATAGGTTTTGAAGTGTTTGTGTTTACATGGATGAGAGTTCGAAATGCATGATTTTTGCCTGACACGGCCAGTGTAACACCCCTTCCCGACCTACGTGTGTAAGCTGAGTAGAGGCGCCACACTATCCTGATGTTGCTACCACTTTTACTTAGTCAAATTTTAGTTTCAATTTTTACAGAAATTTTGCCATAGTTTCGCCAAAAAATTTAATCCCAAGTGTCGACAAAACTGGTTTTTTTTCTGATTTTTGAAAACATTTTTACACAAACCAATGCAAACAAAATCATTCTCAGTACACTTCAAATAAATCCCCCTTATAACCTCAACTACAACCTGCAAAAAGGATTTACACTTCTAGTACAAAATGAAGTAAAGGTTTATTATGAAATACAGTAGATAAAATATTTGTTCACTATGCAACGGAAAGTAACAATATTTACAAATTCATATACATCAAAACTCAAGTTTTACAACACATAAAATTTATACATGCAGTCAGTCTTCGATCTGAAAGCCCACTATTCACTCTTCAAAATCTAGGCTCGACTCGGCCTAGAGGAACTCTCTGGTTCTTCCCTGTCACCTGCGTGAAGAATCACATTCGCGCTAAGCCAACAGCTTAGTGGTACAAACTACAGTGCTATGATGCTGTAATGCCATGCTAATGTCACACAATCAAGATTCAAGATCAATTCAAGAGAATATTATATTTCACAATTTTACATTATTTAATAATTAATCAAAACATTCATGATTCACATTGAAAACAAAGACAAGCATGGGCCCAAAATACACTAATATGTTATTCAAAGTTCAGAGTTACTGTTTTGGTCCATAATCATAATCATCAAGCCCGTAGGCGATATACACACATATATATCTATCCATGGATAGGGTAACAGACCCAGTCTCTTGGACCTCTACTTGGCTAGACTCAAGGAGATCCTCAACCCGGCAAGACTGTTACCAAAACAAGTGTAACAAACCCAGTCTCTTGGACCTCAACCCGACTAATCTCGAGGAGATCCTCAACCCGGCAAGACTGTTACTTTTATTCATATATTTCATAGGCATGCCGCCAAACCCAGAACTCTGAAATCTGAATAACATATTAAGCACACAAACATTTCATTTATCTCTTCATAATCTCTTTCTCAATTCATTTTATATTTCATAAGCAAATTAGGCAACCATGTCTCAATCATCTCATTTGCATGATCATAGCCAACAATCATGGCCTCATATCTCATATGATCTCAAATCACAATAAAGCAACTCTTCATAACATCATATCTTTCACATTTCATTTCATCATCACATCTTGCACATTTCACATTTCGTTATATTTCAAATCACATTAATCAATTCATTATTCAAATGGATATAATCAATGGCATTAATACATATTTTACATGCTCATCACAACATTCACATCATAACCAAATATGTCTCAAGTCTCAATATCATATGAATGTATGCAATAATGTAGTTTGTACTTACCTTAAAACCAACTCACACCAATCTATACACCTACTCTTCCAAGAATCCTCAACACTTAGGTTAGGGCAATTCAATCTCTTCACAACCTAATCCAAAAGGAATATTAGCAAAATGACCATATGAATAGTAAATTCTGGTTTTAGACTCCACTTTATCCTTATTTTGAAAAATTGTATAAAATAATATACTTGACTAAAAACTCTAAAATTTTTACAGAATTTAGTTTTACATCTTAAAATCATTCCTTTAAAATTTCAGATCAAACTGAACACAAAATCCTGGTCAAATAGTTCACCCAACCAGACTGCCCCAATTGCCCTGCATCCTGGCAGCAGTTCTGAACTTTGTGAATTCCATAAATCAAATTCAATCAAAGTGGTTCCAAATTATTTTTCTCAAATACTAGACTCACTGAGCCACAACATATCCAAAATTCACTTCAAGAACATTTTCTATATTTAATTAAAAATCGTACAAGTCACAGCCTTTACTAATTGTAAAACAGAAAGAAATTTCACTAAACACAACTCTTACTCTTCCATCACCAACACCAACCTAACTTCTTATCTTTAATTCCATTTCCAACACATACAAACACACCACAAGCAATCCTAACCATATTATCAACAACACTTCATCAAACTCAAAAATAACTTCAAAAACAACAAGAGCAATCAAGAGAGAACTTACCAAAATAATGAAATTTCTTGAAATTCCAACTTGTTTATTTGAAATCTCCTTCAATTTGATCTTTGAACTCAAAACCTTCTTCTTGCTCTCTTGCCTTGATAATGGCCGGCCACCAAAGGAGAAGAAAAGAAAATGAAGAAACAAAGTCAAACTTTTCATCTCTTTAAACCTCCACCAAGCATTCCAAAAAGAAAATTACTTAAATACCCCCATCTATTTGTTTTAACTTCCTTTCACTTGCATGCCCTTTTTAGTAATTTCATAAATAACCAAAATAAATATCTTCTTCCTTTGACCATCCATTTGACTTGTGTATATGTTATATATATATCCATATATACAACATATACACTCCTTTTTAAATTATTTTCTCTTTCCAATAACATATACATTTTAATTCAAATAAAACAACAATTATACTAAAACTTCTAGGCACATTTTGGGATATTACAATTCTCCCCCTCTAAAATGAAATTTCGTCCTCGAAATTACCTGATATTATGTCTGAAACAGTTGAGGATACTGATCTTGCATTGCTTGCTCGCTCTCCCAAGTTGCCTCTTCTCTCCCATGATTCTTCCATAGAACTTTCACCAATGACACTTTCTTATTTCTCAATTCTTTCACTTCATGTGCCAAAATAGCAACTGGTTCTTTTTCAAATGTTAGATCCGAACTCACTTCAATGGATTCAATTGGCAAGATATGAGATGGATCCGATCTATACCTCCGCAACATAGAAACATGGAATACATTATGGATTCTATCCAACTCAGGTGGCAAAGCAAGACGATAAGCAACTGGCCCAACTCTTTCTAGAATTTCATATGGTCCAATAAAACGAGGACTCAGCTTCCCTCTACGACCAAATCTCAATATCTTTTTCCAAGGAGACACTTTCAAAAATACTTTATCTCCAACATCAAATTCTATGTCTCTTCTCTTCAAATCTGAATAAGATTTCTGTCGATCTGAAGCTGTCTTTAACCGATCCCGAATTATCTTCACTTTCTCTTCAGTTTCTTTAACCAAATCAGGACCAATTAATTTGCCCTCTCCAATTTCATTCCAGCATAGAGGCGTTCTACATCTTCTTCCATACAATGCCTCAAATGGTGCCATGCCAATACTGGTTTGATGACTGTTGTTGTAAGCAAATTCTACAAGTGGCAAAAATCTGTCCCAACTTCCAGAGAAATCAATGACACAGCTTCTCAACATATCCTCAATAATCTGTATCACTCTCTCTGACTGCCCATCTGTCTGCGGATGAAAAGCAGTGCTAAAATGCAATCGAAAACCCAAAGCACCATGTAAACTCTTCCAAAATCTTAAAGTAAATCTAGGATCTCGATCAGACACTAAAGAAATTGGAACTCCATGCAACTTCACTATCTCACTAATATACAGCTCAGCTAACTTCTCAAGTGAATAGTCCATCTGAACCGGAAGAAAATGAGCTGTCTTTGTCAACCTATCAACAATCACCCAAATAGCATCATGCTTCCTCTGTGTCAAAGGTAAACCAGACACAAAATCCATTATCACTCTCTCCCATTTCCATTCAGGCACTAATAAAGGTTGAAGCAACCCTGTTGGAACTTGATGCTCAGCTTTCACCCTCTGACAAGTGAGACACTTGGATACAAACTCCGCTATGTCTCTTTTCATACCTGACCACCAATAATGCTATTTCAAATCATGGTACATCTTTGTATTTCCCGGATGTATAGCAAAAACCGACTGATGTGCTTCTTCTAAAATAATCTTTCTCAATTTAGCATCATTAGGAACACACAATCTATCCTTAAACCAAAGGCTACCATCACTTCTCACAAAGAAATCTCGGCTCTCCTCGTTTTGGCAATCTGAAACAATCTTCTGAATTTTTTCATCTGTCAATTGAGCCTCCTTAATCTGATCCAACAATACTGGTCTCAATTGCAACTGAGCCAACAATGCACCATCATCACATGCTTCAAAACTAGCATGTAACGCTCTCAACTCAACAAGCAACGAGAGCGAATAAACAGCCAAACCTGCCAGAGACTTCCGACTCAAGGCATCAGCAACTACATTCGCCTTACCAGGATGGTAATCAATTAAACAATCGTAGTGTTTAATCAGTTCTAACCATCGCCTTTGCCGAAGATTCAGCTCCTTCTGAACACCCAAATATTTCAAACTTTTGTGATCCGTATAAATAAAACATTTCTCTCCATACAAGTAGTGTCGCCAAATCTTCAAAGCAAATACTATAGCTGCCAATTCCAGATCATGTGTTGGATAATTGAGCTCATGCGACTTCAACTGCCGAGAAGCATAAGCTACAACTTTACCCTCTTGCATTAAGACACATCCTAAACCATTATGTGAAGCATCAATATAAATTACATAAGGTTTATCTTCCACGGGTAAAGTAAGAACAGGTGCTTGAGTCAACATTTCTTTCAACTGATCAAAACTAGCTTGACACTGATCTGTCCACACAAATCTAACTCCCTTTCAAAGTAATCTGGTGAGTGGAGTAGCTATCGAAGAAAAACCTTTCACAAACCTTTGATAATAGCCTACCAAACCCAGAAAACTTCTAACTTCAGTCACTGACTTTGGTGGACTCCAATTCAAAATGGCCTCAACTTTACTCCGATCAACTCTTATACCAACTGCTGAAACTATATGACCGAGAAAAGTTACTTGGTCAAGCCAAAACTCACACTTTGACAGCTTAGCATACAACTGCTTCTCTCTCAAGATCTGTAATACCATTCGCAGATGCTTGTCATGCTCCTCCTCATTACGCGAATACACCAAAATATCATCGATGAAAACCACCACAAACTGATCCAGATAGGGCCTAAACACCCTATTCATTAAATCCATGAAAGCTGCAGGTGCATTCGTCAATCCAAAAGGCATTACCAAGAACTCATAATGTCCATATCTTGTGCAGAAAGTTGTCTTAGAAACATCTTCAGCTCTAACCCTCAAATGATGGTACCCTGATCTCAAATCAATTTTGGAAAACACCGCTGCTCCCTTCAACTGATCAAAGAGATCATCAATTCGAGGCAAAGGATACTTATTCTTGATAGTTACTTTGTTCAATTGCCTATAATCGATGCACAATCTCAAAGTACCATCCTTTTTCTTCACAAACAACACAGGAGCTCCCCACGGAGAAATACTAGGGCAAATAAACCCTTTATCCAACAACTCCTGCAACTGCACCTTCTACTCTCTCAATTCAGCAGGTGCCATTCGATATGGAGTGATAGAGATGGGAGTGGTACCAGTCAACAAATCGATACCAAACTCAACCTCTCTCTCAGGGGGTAACCCTGGCAACTCCTCAAGAAACACATCCGGAAAATCTACAACTGTGGTTATATTATTAAGTTGAGAACTCGCTACTCTAGTATCCACCACATGAGCAAGATAAGCATCACACCCCTTTCTAATCAACCTTCTAGCTGTTACAGCTGAAACCAACAAAGATGCAAGTTGTCTTTGCTCACTGGATACTAATATACTTCTACCATCACCAGTTCTCAAAGTAACACATTTCTTTTGACAATCTACCACAGCTCCATGCTTAGACAGCCAATCCATTCCTAAAATCAAATCGTATTCTTTAAAAGGTATTTCAATCAGATCACCAAGAAACTTCTCACCTTGCACCCCAACTGCACTATCACGGTGCACCTTACTAACAACCACACTATGTCCTAAAGGATTTGTCACCAAGACATCAAATCCTAAGGACTCAGATGCAATTCAGACACAGGCAAGATAGATGCACTAATATATGAATGAGTAGATCCTGGATCAATCAAAGCAAGTACTGAAATGCCAAATAAAGAAAATGTACCAGCTATAACTGCTAAAGCATATGGCTGCCTCTGCATCACATACACCCTCTGAGAAGATCCGGCTTCATCTGGCCTACTGCCTCCGGATGATGATCCTCCTCTCTTACTATACCTGGATCGACCACCCCTACTGAAACCTCTGCCTCCTCGACCACCTCTGCTGACACTGGGTCGAGAGGCTGCAGACTCAGCCTGCCTGTGCTCCTGCATCTCAGGACACTCCCTAATAAAATGATCAGGTGATCCACATCAAAAACACACAGCTAATCCACTATATTTCCAACAAACACCCCCATGTCTTCCACCACACTGAACACATATAGGGGGAATGGATCTCTGAACCATCGGAGTTGGAGCACTAGCTATAGAAGGTGTGGGTCTCGATCTCTGTCTCTGATACTGCACTGACCTAACCGGCTGTCTCTGACTCCTATTGATTCTCGGAACAAAACTTCCTCTCCCCCTCTTCACAGATGAAGACCCTGCCTCAAACTGGGGTCTCCTAACCCTGGTCTCCTCCTCAGAAGCAGCTGCTGCAATGCTCTGCGCTCTCTCAACGCTCCTAGCTGCTGCAACAAGCTGAGAGAAATCCTGGTACAGAGAACCAGCCACGATGCACGTAATAGAGAGCCTCAATCCCTCCTCAAACCTTCTACACCTATCTATTTCATCAGAAATAATTCCCCCGGCATAACGACTCAACCGGATGTATTCAATCTCATATTCCGTCACCGTCCGGTTGTCTTGCCTCAAACTCAGGAATTCCATCTTCTTTAAATCTTTATACTCCCTCGGAGTATATTTCTGTTCGAACTCCCTCAGAAAATCACTATAAGATAGTGTAGGTGGATCATCCATAGCATGAGGGACAGTCTTCCACCAATCATAGGCATCTTTCTGAAGGAGGGATCTGGCATAGTCAAACTTCTCATTCGAAGTGGCTTGCAACTGAATGAATATCCTCTGTACCCTATCCAACCACTGCTCAGCCACTACAGGGTCGGTAGTGCCTAAGAAATCTTCAGCCCCATATTTCCTCAACTTGTCATAATGTCTTACCGGCATCTGAGGCTGTGGTGGTGGTTGCACTAGAACTTGTCTAAATAGTTCTACCACATGCCTCAACCAACCCGGCGGACCCTCCTCTGCAGCTGGTCTCTCTGGCATAGAAACAGGTGCCTCACTAACTCTGTCAACTCTAGCTCCATCTCTACTCTCTCCTGGAGCTACACTCTCAGCACTTCCTTCTATAGTCTGACGTGAATGGGACTCCATTACTACCTATATCTGCAAACACAACAGAATATTCCTCATTAAAGATCAAAGACTGCCATACCAAAACATGTATTTTATTCAAAAACCAACTTTTAAAATCAAAATATTCTTTTTCTTACAATTCACCTAGGTTGAGAATCTTAAACCTAGGCTCTGATACCAAAAATTGTAACACCCCTTCCCGACCTACGTGTGTAAGCTGAGTAGAGGCGCCACACTATCCTGATGTTGCTACCACTTTTACTTAGTCAAATTTTAGTTCCGATTTTTATAGAAATTTTGCCATAGTTTCGCCTAAAAATTTAATCCCAAGTGTCGACAAAACTGGTTTTTTTCTGATTTTTGAAAACATTTTTACACAAACCAATGCAAACAAAATCATTCTCAGTACACTTCCAATAAATCCCCCTTATAACCTCAACTACAACCTGCAAAAAGGATTTACACTTCTAGTACAAAATGAAGTAAAGGTTTATTATGAAATACAGTAGATAAAAAATTTGTTCACTATGCAACGAAAAGTAACAATATTTACAAATTCATATACATCAAAACTCAAGTTTTACAACACATAAAATTTATACATGTTTGGCAGTCAGTCTTCGATCTTAAAGCCCACTATTCACTCTTCAAAATCTAGGCTCGACTCGGCCTAAAGGAACTCTCTGGTTCTTCCCTGTCACCTGCGTGAAGAATCACATTCGCGCTAAGCCAACGGCTTAGTGGTACAAACTACAGTGCTATGATGCTTTAATGCCATGCTAATGTCACACAATCAAGATTCAAGATCAATTCAAGAGAATATTATATTTCACAATTTTACATTATTTAATAATTAATCAAAACATTCATGATTCACATTGAAAACAAAGACAAGCATGGGCCCAAAATACACTAATATGTTATTCAAAGTTCAGAGTTACTGTTTTGGTCCATAATCATAATCATCGAGCCCGTAGGCGATATACACACACATATATATATCCATGGATAGGGTAACAGACCCAGTCTCTTGGACCTCTACTTGGCTAGACTCAAGGAGATCCTCAACCCGGCAAGACTGTTACCAAAACAAGTGTAACAAACCCAGTCTCTTGGACCTCAACCCGACTAATCTTGAGGAGATCCTCAACCCGGCAAGACTGTTACTATTATTCATATATTTCATAGGCATGCCGCCAAACCCAGAACTCTGAAATCTGAATAACATATTAAGCACACAAACATTTAATTTATCTCTTCATAATCTCTTTCTCAATTCATTTTATATTTCATAAGCAAATTAGGCAACCATGTCTCAATCATCTCATTTGCATCATCATAGCCAACAATCATGGCCTCATATCTCATATGATCTCAAATCACAATAAAGCAACTCTTCGTAACATCATATCTTTCACATTTCATTTCATCATCACATCTTGCACATTTCACATTTCGTTATATTTCAAATCACATTAATCAATTCATTATTCAAATGGATATAATCAATGGCATTAATACATATTTTACATGCTCATCACAACATTCACATCATAACCAAATATGTCTCAAGTCTCAATATCATATGAATGTATGCAATAATGTAGTTTGTACTTACCTTAAAACCAACTCACACCAATCTATACACCTACTCTTCCAAGAATCCTCAACACTTAGGTTAGGGCAATTCAATCTCTTCACAACCTAATCCAAAAGGAATATTAGCAAAATGACCATATGAATAGTAAATTCTGGTTTTAGACTCCACTTTATCCTTATTTTGAAAAATTGTATAAAATAATATACTTGACTAAAAACTCTAAAATTTTTACAGAATTTATTTTTACATCTTAAAATCATTCCTTTAAAATTTCAGATCAAACTGAACACAAAATCCTGGTCAAATAGTTCACCCAACCAGACTGCCCCAATTGCCCTGCATCCTGGCAGCAGTTCTGAACTTTGTGAATTCCATAAATCAAATTCAATCAAAGTGGTTCCAAATTATTTTTCTCAAATACTAGACTCACTGAGCCACAACATATCCAAAATTCACTTCAAGAACATTTTTCTATATTTAATTAAAAATCGTACAAGTCACAGCCTTTACTAATTGTAAAACAGAAAGAAATTTCACTAAACACAACTCTTACTCTTCCATCACCAACACCAACCTAACTTCTTATCTTTAATTCCATTTCCAAAACATACAAACACACCACAAGCAATCCTAACCATATTATCAACAACACTTCATCAAACTCAAAAATAACTTCAAAAACAACAAGAGCAATCAAGAGAGAACTTACCAAAATAATGAAATTTCTTGAAATTCCAACTTGTTTATTTGAAATCTCCTTCAATTTGATCTTAGAACTCAAAACCTTCTTCTTGCTCTCTTGCCTTGATAATGGCTGGCCACCAAAGGAGAAGAAAAGAAAATTAAGAAACAAAGTCAAACTTTTCATCTCTTTAAACCTCCACCAAGCATTCCAAAAAGAAAATTACTTAAATACCCCCATCTATTTGTTTTAACTTCCTTTCACTTACATGCCCTTTTTAGTAATTTCATAAATAACCAAAATAAATATCTTCTTCCTTTGACCATCCATTTGACTTGTGTATATGTTATATATATATATCCGTATATACAACATATACACTCCTTTTTAAATTATTTTCTCTTTCCAATAACATATACATTTTAATTCAAATAAAACAACAATTATACTAAAATTTCTAGGCACATTTTGGGATATTACAGCCAGTGACATGGCCATGTTGTTGGGTGTGTCAACGGTACTGAGTTTGACTTTTGTGACACGACCATTAACACGGCCATGTTACTGAGCGTGTCATTGCTACTGTGAAAAAAAGTAATTGACACGGCCATGAACACGCCCGTGTTGGTGGGCGTGTCAATGTTTCTGTGAGGCAGAATGAGTGACAAATCCATTGACACTCCCGTATTACTAAGCGTGTCAAAGCTTCTGTATTGTTGGTTTAGGGCACGATCAGGGACACGCCCATGTTGGTGAGCGTCATGTGTAGAGTTTGCCCTAGTTAGTTATCATTCTTATTTTCTTATATGTATAATTATCTTTGGAATAGGTTTTGAAGAGATTGTGTTGCCCTAATCCAAGTATTGAGGATTATTGGAAGGTGAGTTTGGTGTGGTGTGATTGCCCATGAGGTAAGTACAAACCCTATTTTATTGCATATATTTATATGTCTTTGAACCTTAACACATTTGGTTATAAATGTGTTAAGTAACCTATTACATTGATGATGCATATGAATAATGTTATGTATATATATGTTAATGATACAAATGAAATGAATGAGGCATGGTTTTTAAATGATGATGTCCAATACAATTGAGTATGTATGCTCTATTGATGAGATGTGAAGCCATTGTTGTTGGCTATAATGATGCAAATGAGAAAATTGAGGCATGGATGCCTAAATGATGATGAGAAAATGAGAATGAAATTGATAATGAAATAATGAATGAATTGTGTGTCTAATATGTTATTCATTTTCAGAGTTTTGTTGTTGGTGGCATGCCTAATAGTAACAATCTCTTGAATTTAGGTTGGGCTAAATCCTTGAAGCCAAGTTGGGTTGAAGTTTAGCATGCTTAACTCCCCTTGAAGCTTGGTTGGGTCTAGTCCTTAAAGCCTAATTGAGATGTTACAACCCTTGAAGCTAGGTTGGGTTTGGTTCTTGAAGCAAAGTTGGGTTGATACTTAGCATGCTTTGTTCCCCTTGAAGCTTGGTTGAACCTAAATCCTTGAAGCCTAGTTGGGATAATGATAATGATAAATCTGATAATTAAACCAAAACATTAACTTTGAAAGTTGAATGGCATATTAGTGTCTTTTGGGCCCATGCTTGTCTTTGTTTCAATGTGATTTATGAATGTTCTAATAAGTTATTGGAATGGTGGTTTGTGTTAATGATATGTGTATATGTATATAAGATATGAGATTAGTAGAGGTATATGAAAGGTGTAATTGAAAAGGGAAAAACATAATAAGAAACTAATGGTACATGAAGTTAATATATATATGTTTAAATTTCTGTAATGTATGTTTATATTATTTATCTGTACTACTAAACTCTCGGGCTTAGTGCAGTTGTATAATCGCGCAGGTGAGTAGGTGGTAGATCCGAAGTCAATCGTTATGCCATGAGAAGAGTATGAGTATGTCGAGACCAACTAGAAGGTGATGCATACATGTATAATTTAATTATGTTGTATTTCTGACAAGAATGTATTCATAGGTATAAATGAAGTTTTGGTAAATATAAGATTATTATATATTTATATAAGATCATTAAAAGTATAATGATTTTGTAAATGTTCTTTAAATTAATGTAATATTGTTTGAACTCAGCTAAAGGTTTTTAAATTGAAACAAAAAGTGACATTCTTATACTTTATATACGTATTGTATGTATACCCGGTATATGTATAGTATTTATATAGGGTATGGGGGTGTTACAATAACTGTAACAACCCCCCTGCCCCAGGCCCACAGAGGGGTCGGGCCAGACCCGTGCTGGTGGATTGGGCCAGCCTTGCAGGAATCCCGCCAGTCGCTACAGTACTGGACTGCCCTCACGGGCCCTCCAGCAGGATTTGTTTATTTGGACCAAGTGATAAATCACTCAGGTCGCCTCCCCAGATCGAACACCTGACCTCTCCCTTAAGAGAGCCAGCGAGCGCAATCCAGTACCAATTCTTCCAGGAAGAATTAGTACTTGATTGCGCTCGCTGGCTCTCTTAAGGGAGAGGTCAGGTGTTCGATCTGGGGAGGCGACCTGAGTGATTTATCACTTGGGCCAAATAAACAAATCCTGCTGGAGGGCCCGTGAGGGCAGTCCAGTACTGTAGCGACTGGCGGGATTCCCGCAAGGCTGGCCCAATCCACCAGCGAGGGTCTGGCCCGACCCCTCTATGGGCCTGGGGCAAGGGGGTTGTTAAAACCAAACCTTTGGATGGAGCTTTCTCAAGTCACCAACTCTTCAATTGATTTTGCCTTTAGAAGATGGAATGGAGCTTTCTCAAGTCACCAATACCTTCAATGAGGCTTCTTCAACCTTCAAGAGCTTGTTAACCCAATTTATCCCAAAGAACCTCAAAGATCTTATCAATGGAAGATGGAGAAGGTGGAGAGAATGGAAATGGAGGTGAAGATGAAGGGACAAGGGAGAGTGTCACTCTCTCCCTCTCCCAAACGTGTAGTAGAAGACTCCCTCCAATTTCCTCTTCCTCTCCTTTTAATTCATTCAAAATACACACCCATGCCTTCCAACTCACACCATTTCACTTTGTTCCCCACTATTTCTTTGTTTAGTATTTCTTTTGGCAAGCATAAGGCATTGTCTCCCACTTTGTTCCCCACTTCGTGCAAAAGAAATCACAGGTTTTGAGTGTGACACGGCCAAGCCAAGAGTGGCTTGGCCGTGTCTCTTGATTTTCCTTGGGACACGGCCAAGCTTGCTGGCCGTGTCCCTCACTGGCTCTTTCTTTTTTTCTTTCTTTTCTTTATTTTCTTTGGTCATAAGGATGACACGGCCAAGCCAAGAGTGGCTTGGCTGTGTCTCATGTGACATGGCCACAAGCTTGGCCGTGTCAGATGAGTGTGTTTGCTTCTGCTTCTTTTCATTCCTTCTTTGCTTGCTCCAAGACCTGTTGGCATGAAATGGGACACGGCCAAGCTTGTTGGCCGTGTCATGTGACACGGCCAGTGGCTTGGCCGTGTCACTGAGTGTGTCTGCTTCTGTTTGCTTCTTTTCCTTCTCTCCTTTGGCTCAAGATGGGACACGGCCAAGCTTGTTCTTGGCTTGGCCGTGTCATGTGACACGGCCACAAGCTTGGCCGTGTCTCTTGGGTGTGTCTCTTCCTGCTTCTTCATTTTTGCTCTTTCTTTGCTTTGGTCTTTAGTTTTTCTCCTTGAATGAGACATGGACAGAGGCTTGGCCGTGTCTCTTGGCCGTGTCATGCTCTGCTCTCTTCCATCTTTGAGGGACACGGCGAAGCCTAAATTGGATTGGCCATGTCTTGCTTTGTTCATGCTTGTTTTGCACTGTTTTAATCTTCCAAGGGTGTTTTTGCACCTAAATCTAAAAACAACACTTTAAACACACTTAAAACAAAAATTAATCAAAACATTAACTAAAACACACATAAATTCATACTAAAAACTAGTACAAAAATGATCTAAACAAATACCCCACACTTAACTCCTTGCTTGTCCCCAAGCAAGGCTAAAATCAAAACACACTAACAAGATAAACTTTGTTAAGTTCAAGAGTTATAAAGAATGTTTCAAGACTTCCCTATCCTTAAATCCACAATCAATATCGAATCAAACAAAATCGACACCAATACAATTAAGTGGTTTTCCATGCATAACCTATGTTGTCACTCCCTCACTAACTCTTATAAGTGTTTGATCATGGTGGTGTTTACACTCATAATAATCAATGAAAGATTATTACCATAGGCTTGCTTATCAATCAAATTTCCACCACAAAATAACAATCAAGCATCAATCAAAAGGTCTTTTATTGGGTTGTAATGGGGCTAAGGTAAAGACATGGCATTTAGGAATTGTGAGCTTAATCATTAAGTTCAAGAGCTCTTCAAGAATGAAGTAACCAAAATTATGTATTTACTAACAATCCCAAAACACCTTCCTCTCATCTACCCCTTGACATTAACGAGCTTTTCAAGGGAACTCACTTATTAAATTTTGCAATGATACATTCCAACCCTTTCAACAAGAACAACAATTATTCTTATTATTATTATATATATATATTTTTTATTTTTCTCTTTTTCTTTTTTATATATATTTTTTATTTTTATTATTTTGCTTTGCAATCTTAAACCTACTAAATTTAACCCCACACTTAATTCAACACTACACTCAGTCATAAACGCTCTTAAAATGCTCTTGACCTAATGAAATGATAAGAGTTAATCAACAAGGTTCAAGCTAATGGTGTTGAGAAAAAGAAAGAAAAGGAAAAATAAAATAGGCTCAAAATTGGCTAACTAAGGTTGAATATAGGGTTGGTCTTTTTAAGCCAAAGTGGGTTCACCTAATTGCCTTAATCATCTTGATGCCTAATTGAAATTTTTATGTAATCTTAAAATGTATGTCAAAGCAAGTTCTAGCAAATCATCAATCAAAGATGTTCACCCACAAAAAGAATAATCAGTTGATGGCTCAATTCCTCACTTGGTTAATGGAAATGCAAGGATAAACCAACAAAATTGACAATAAGCACCAATTCTACTAAATTCTCCAATTCATGCTTCAAAAATTCAAAGGTCATCTATCAACAATTTTTATAACAATTGAACTTTCTAAAACTCATTTATTCAACAAAAAACATTCAAAAACATTAACTAAAACTTAAATAAAAACAAGTTAGAAGTAAAAACACAAAAACACATGATGCAATTAAAAGTAAAAATATAAAACACAAAATGCACTTAAAAATAAAAATACAAAACACAAAATGCACCCCACACTTAAAGATTTACATTGTTCTCAATGTTAGCATGCATACTATAGGGAGGGTTTAGATGAAACCTGATTTCCATCGTTCCCTTATACGATGTGTAGGGCTCCTTCCACCCATAATGCAATTGGAGCCTATGACTGAGAGGATGAACAACATGTAACTTTGAAATGTACCCGATGTACGGCAACCCCTAAATAGTATTCTTTTAAGAGAACATGTCTCAAAGGGACATGTGAAGGTCGCCTCGGGGTGATCCTCCCGTGCTATAGGAATGTTGTAAAATCCTATTTCATTGTGCAGCATGGTTTTATCCATTGTATGCTCTTCTTCTCCACCAAGAGTAGAGGAGATGATTTTTGGGAACTCTTTAAGTTCAACCAAGTTTGGTTGAATCACTTCTTCATCCACTTTAACAATCTCAAGTCCCCTCTCTACAACCTCAGTATCTAAAACTAGCTTACACTCCTCAAGTTCTAAATTGGGCATTTCATGTTCTTCTTCTAAAGACATACCCATCTCAAGCTTATTTCCACTTTCTCCTTGGGAGTGCATTATATAGATGTTAGAAGGTTGCTTACCTTTCTCCTCTTCTTTCAGCCTACTTGGGAATGGAATTGATGGCAAAGGATTCGGAGGTTCATACAAATGTGATGAAGTTGATGCTTCCAAATCCTCCTCCTCCTTTGATTGAATTAACTCCTCTATGTATGGTTGTATTTCCTCACCATCTTCTTCTTGATTAGTTCCTGCATCAAAGGAATCACAAAAACTATTATATATCACCTGTTCGCTCCTCAAATTTGTGATTACCTTGACTTGCTCCAGTTGGCTAGGAAATTCCTCTTCTTGGTGTGCTTGGAGTTGATGTGCCAATTGCCCAACTTGAGCTTCCACTCTCTTCAATGATTCCTCCAAAGAATCAAATCTCTCATTGCTCCCTTCCTGATTTTGTGTGCTAATTTGAAGATAAGCATTCAAATCATTTTCCACTGTGGATTTTTCGAATGGATATTGATTTTGTGCTCTAGTTTGAATGAAGGCATTCAAACTATCTTCCAAAGTGGGTTCCTTAAGGTGATTTTGATTTTGTGCGCTAGTTTGAATGAAGGCATTCAAACTATCTTCCAAGGTGGGTTCCTTAAGGTGATCTTGATTTCGTGTGCTAGTTTGAATGAAGGCATTCAAACTATCTTCTAATGTGGGTGGCTTAAAGTACTCTTGATTTGAATATTGTTCTTGAGAGTAAGGATTTCGTTAGTAAGGTTGAAAAAAAATTTTGAGGTGGAATTTGCTGCTGGTTTTCCCAAGAAAAATTTGTTAGGCTTCCCCAGCTGGGATTATAAGGATTGGAATATGTGTCATTTCTACCCATTTGCTGGAAACCTTGGTGGTCATATTCTTCCTCTGGCCATTCTTGGTATCGTCCAAAACCTATTGAACACGTGTTTGCACTATGGCCTACATTGCCACATGCTGCACATATCTCTTGGCGTGGCATAGGTGCTCTTCCTCTTGCATTTAACACCTTAAGTTGATTCGTCAATTCTGCTAATTGCCATGCCATTTCAGAATCATCGTTCCTATCATAAACTCCTCCGTGCCTTGAAAACTGCATCTTTACACAAGGCACTTAGAAACTTAAAGAAAACAAACAACAAAAATTCAAACAAAACAAACAAACAATTTAAAAGAAAACAAACAAACAATTAAATTGTAAAGAAAAAATCAAACTATCACTACTTAAACAGCCTTCCTCGGCAGCGGCGCCAAAAACTTGTTGCGCTCGAATTAAGTACTGCTACAAAGCGTCACTCGCAAGTATATGAGGTAATTGTAGCAAAGGTGATCGCCCCAAGGTCATTTCCCCAAGAAGGTGTGGTTCGTAATAGCTTGATTGACAATTATTTAAATGCAGAAGTGTTTGTTGTTCGGAATTGTGGAAGGAAAATTTAAACCTAAAATTAACCGTGCATAGGGATTAATGTGTGTGATGGGTGTACAAGATCAAATTGATTCTTGGGAAGGTGCCTAAGGTCATAGGTCCATTCAATCAAAGCTCAATTCTCAATTATCCATTAACATAACCTTGTAATTAATTTGTTCCTTAAGGTTAATTAGTCAATTACCAATCCATTAGTTCTCACATTCATGAATTAACAATGACCAATTCTTTTACATTACCAAATTAATAAACCCTAAAACTTATATTTCTAATTCATTCATAGGGTGGTCGATTATATAGTTTCGATATCGGATTTCACCTCTCGGTCCGTCATCCAATATTCAAAGATCAATAGGTAGCTAATCTATCAACCTAGCATTTAATGCAATACAATCAACCAATCAACAAGGAACATCAATGGAAATATCAAATCAAGACATTCAACCAAATATACTACAAACCCTAGACATGGGTATTTAGCTCAACATCATCAATTTATAATATTCATTCAACTCAATATAAAACAAATACAAATTTTCCATTGCAATATCAATTCTATTAATACAACAACAACAAT
Source organism: Garcia nutans (assembly GCA_947685225.1). Classification (NCBI taxonomy): domain Eukaryota; kingdom Viridiplantae; phylum Streptophyta; class Magnoliopsida; order Malpighiales; family Euphorbiaceae; genus Garcia; species Garcia nutans. Next base: position 29,009,646 of record CANTUV010000011.1, on the reverse strand, counting down.
AAGAAATGAATTAAAAGAGAGAATAGAAAAACCCCTTGTGAAGATGCCAAGAGTAGGATTGCTAGTCTTCCTCCTAGCTCCACTTGATGTATGATGAAGAACTCAAGCCCTCTTCAATGGTTGATTCCCCTTGCAACATGGAATGGAGCTTTCTCAAGTCACCAAACCTTTGGATGGAGCTTTCTCAAGTCACCAACTCTTCAATTGATTTTGCCTTTGGATTTCTCAAGTCACCAATCCCTTCAATGAAGCTTCTTCAACCTTCAAGAGCTTGTTAACCCAATTTATCCCAAAGAACCTCAAAGATCTTATCAATGGAAGATGGAGAAGGTGGAGAGAATTGAAATGGAGGTGAAGATGAAGGGACAGGGGAGAGTGTCACTCTCTCCCTCTCCCAAACGTGTAGCAGAAATTGGCTCCAAGAAAACCAAGACTCCCTCCAATTTCCTCTTCCACTCCTTTTAATTCATTCAAAATACACACCCATGCCTTCCAACTCACACCATTTCACTTTATTCCCCACTATTTCTTTGTTTAGTATTCCTTTTGGCAAGCATAAGGCATTGTCTCCCACTTTGTTCCCCACTTCGTGCAAAAGAAATCACAGGTTTTGAGTGTGACACGGCCAAGCCAAGAGTGGCTTGGCCGTGTCTCATGTGACACGGCCACAACTTGGCCATGTCACATGAGTGTGTTTGCTTTTGCTTCTTTTCTTTCCTTCTTTGCTTGCTCCAAGACCTATTGGCATGAAATGGGACACGGCCAAGCTTGCTGACTGTGTCACTGAGTGTGTCTGCTTCTGTTTGCTTCTTTTCCTTCTCTCCTTTGGCTCAAGATGGGACACGGCCAAGCTTGTTCCTGGCTTGGCCGTGTCATGTGACACGACCACAAGCTTGGCCGTGTCTCTTAGGTGTGTCTCTTCCTGCTTCTTCATTTTTGCTCTTTCTTTGCTTTGGTCTTTGGTTTTGCTCCTTGAATGAGACACGGCCAGAGGCTTGGCCGTGTCTCTTGGCCATGTCATGCTATGCTCTCTTCAATCTTTGAGGGACACGGCCAAGCCTAAATTGGCTTGGCCATGTCTTGCTTGGTTCATGCTTTTCTTGCACTGTTTTGATCTTCTAAGGGTGTTTTTGCACCTAAATATAAAAACAACACTTTAAACACACTTAAAACAAAAATTAATCAAAACATTAACTAAAACACACATAAAATCATACTAAAACTAGTACAAAAATGATCTAAACATCTATGCATCATGATTTGAATGACTTTACTAAATGAGGGAATTATTCTATAACATTGAGTTGTGTATGCTTATTTAGAGAGGGCTCCTACATAATTACCCTTGTCTAGGTCCTAGTCAGTCTTAGAACATGCTTTGACAAACTTTTGAGGTGAAATTTGAACTCTGCTTATTTATGAGAGAGATTATCTAGGCATTGTTTAATTAGCCAATAACTAATATCCACCTAATTAAATATCAATCCCTAGTTGTCCCTTTGAGCCTTCATAAAATTTTAGCTTTCTTTTCATTGGCTTACATACCCCAACAACCTAACCTGAGCTGTTGATACACTTTTGACAAGTCTTATGATCACTAAGATAAAGAGGCAAGAAGATCAAAGAAAGGAATGAATAGTCAAGACCATGAAGATAGTTGAAGTTCTCAAGACCATAAGGGTAGTTGAAGTTCTCAAGACCATAAGGGTAGTTGAAGTTCACCTGAATTAGACCAAATATCACAGATAAAGTCAAGACTGAAGCATATTGATACCCCACCTGAATTAGACCAAATATCACAGATAAAGTCAAGACTGAAGCAGATTGATACCCCTCCACTCATCCATTATTAGAAATACAAGCTAGTACAAAATAAGACAACTCTTTTAGAGCTAGAACCAAAAAAAAAAAGAAAAGAAAAGAAAAGAAAAGAAAAGGAAAAAAGAAAAAAGTAAAGGAAAAAAGGAAAAAAGAAAAAAAAAGGAAAAAAGAAAAAAAAAGAAAGATAAAACCTAAAAAGGCAGTTTAGAAAGCCAACTGAGTTTTCTTTTACCTAAAGCAGCAAAAGGCTTCCATTTGGTTTATAAGGAAATTTTGAATTGAATTGGTCCAACCCAACCAAAGATTCGATCAAAATCAGAGAAAAAGGAGAAAGACCATCCAGTTCTTGAAAGTTCTATACTTGACAGTCCTACAAGGAAGAAGGACAAAATGATAAAATGGCCAAAGGAAAGAAGAAGTAAGAAAAAGAAAGATAAAGAAAATAAAAAAAAGAAAGAAATGAATATGGGTAGAAAACTTTTTGCAAAGGTAATGACTATCCCAATCAAGATTCAGGTTAACGCCAAAAAGAAAGAAGAATGTTCAAAGCTCTTTCTTTTCATGTTTCCAATTGCCTATGGCTCCAACAACAAATCATGGTGTGAGGGTTTGGCCATAGTGTCACAACGACTCCAACTTACAAATGACCTTTATTTAACCTAGGTCCCTTATAGACCCCATTTCAAGCCTATCAAAGACCTGTTGATCTCTCTTGGAAGGTAGAGTCTATTAGTGGAGATAGTTTGAATAAGCATGCATATGAGATAGACAATATTCAAACTCAAATGAGACCTTTGACCAAGTAATGTGTATGTGCCTATCTGAAGTGCAACAGTTCTTGCTTAAATAGAAATAATTCTCAAGTTTAGAATGGTAACTAGGGTTGTCATGTTATAGATATGTTAATTTGAAAAATTAAGTCCTGAGGTAAATTGACATTGATTTGGCAAAGCCAATTTGACTTCAAAATCAAAATTCAAAATTGAAAATTCAAAAAAAAAAGAGAAAAAAGAAATTTTACAAAGCCTTCAAGTTAAGGGGAGTATGTTGAACTATCAAACCTCGAAGGACATATTGGGCAAAGAAAATGATTACTGGCAAGGTTATGAAGAAGCTACCAATTGACATGCTGAATCATAATTTGAAAAGGATGTATCTCTGCTGTTTGGGGCCTCCATTATTCATGTTTTCAATATCTTGAAGATAAAAGCCATAAATGTGAAGCATTCTGTCATTCCAATGCAAGACCTGAACGAGCATCTGAAAGGAACCAATGAGAACACTTCTGCTGATCACCTCGGTCTGTGAGTCGATGGAACCACTGTAAGTATTACTCATGCATATCATGCATGCAAGAGCATATCACACGGCATTTTTTTGTATTATCTGTTCTTTGTCATAGTGAACAGCAAAAACACCCTGTAAAGTAAAGAATCAAAAGAAAATATCAAATCAGGGGGCATGGAAAGCCCATTGCTCTAGAAAGCTCTAGTAATTTTGCAAAGAGAAGAAATGCGTGCTTGTGCAAAGAACTAGACAATAAAAACTTCAATCTAAGCTGGCATGAAAAAAAAATTTTGGTTTGAGCCTACACAGGGGATAAAGTTTCTCCTTTTCAATTTTTTGAGTTTATATACAAAATATTTTCAAACTCACTTGCAAATATTTCGCCATGTAGGGGGGAAGGAGAAGATATGAGGGCCAACTAAAAATAGCTGAATCTTTGCAAAAGGAAGAACAAAAGAATGGACCAATCAGTTAAGCTAGAATCCTCAACTGATAAAAGGTTAGTGAAATCCAATTCAATATAGGGTCCAAGTACCCAATCTATGGTCTAAGTACCCAAATCTAATTCAATCTCGGGTCCAAGTAACCAAATCCAATCCAGTTTCAAATCCAAGTACCCAATCACGGGTCCAAGTATCCAAATCAAATTTAGTCTCAGGTCCAAGTACCCAATCATGGGTATAAGTACCCAAATCAAATTCAATCTCGGGTCCAAGTACTCAAATTCAATTTAGTCTTGGGTCCAAGTACTCAAATCAAATTTAGTCTCGGGTCCAAGTATCCAAATCCAATTTAGTCTTGGGTCCAAGTACCCAAATCAAATTTAGTCTCGAGTCCAAGTATCCAATCTCGCATCTCAGTAACCAAATCCAATTCAATCTCGGGTTTAAGTATCCAATCTCGGATCCAAGTATCCAATCACGGGTCTAAGTACTCAAATCAAATCCAAGTACCCATCCTCATCCAAAATCTATTCAAAGTCATGTTGCTTTTCACTCTCTTATACTGAAAGTCTCAGATCGTTCAAACAGGGGCCAAACTGTAGACCCTTAATTTTTGACCCAGTCCAATCTGATAGTTCAAGATATTTTTTGTGGTATTTTAATAATTTTTATGGTATTTTAATTATTTAAATAATATTTTAATTACTAATAATATTTAATAGTTATTTTTAATAAAAATGAAACATAAAAAATATAAAAAATAAAAAATAGGACTGATCGACAAGAGACGCACGGCAAGGGAATTCATCGCAGAAAATTTCTGCGGCGAATTGGGCTGCAGCTGGGCTTGCCCAGTTTTGCGACAAACTGGCTTGTCCAGCTCACCTGGCCCGTGCCCGTAGCCCGCAGTAGTTTTTTTGCCAGCGCAGCCTGCAGGCCAGCAGCCCGCGCGTGCTGCCGATTTTTTGACCAAATCTTATTTTACACGGTTTTGTAATTTTTCTTAAATCGTTAGTATTTCCTTATTAAAATAGGATTAGGTTTTTTTATTTTTTCCTATAAATACCACATTAAACACACTAGAAAGGTGGAGAAAAACCCTAGAGGTTAGCAATTAACATTAAGAGAGATTAAACAGCAAAACAAAAGACAACAGAAGAAATTAGCAACAAATAGCACTCATCAATCACCAATCCATCAAAGGTAGCACCACTGTCTTTGTTCTTATTCAGCCAGAGTCAACTGTGGTGGAACCAACATGATGCAAGTTTGATTATAAATCTTTGATTTGTTTATATTTACAGCATTCTTATGTTTTGATTCATGAATTGTTTAAGCATACGATAGTATTGCCATATTTTCTTTTAAGTGTTTCTATTATTTATTTTGATATTGAATCTTTCAGTAACCTAAATTATTAATTATTAAACTCTAATTGTATGTTTTATAAATCAGATTTTCCATTCATCCAGTAGCCTAAGTCAATGATTAAATTATCAAAAATCCTAAACTATTCTTCTGTTTCCAAAACTTTAAAACCCTAAATTGTTCTTCTGTTTTCAAAACTTTAAAAACCCTAAACTATTTTTCCCAAAACTCTAAACCCTAAATTATTCCATTAAAGTCTCAAAACCCTAATTATTTTCCAAAATGTTAATTTATTTCCAGAATCCATATTTCTTCTAAAATGATAAATCAAAACCTTAATTTTTCAAACCCTCATCTAGTAAACCTATAAACCCTTAAGCCCAAATCCTACAAATCCCATAAATTTTTCTCTCTTAAACTGTAAATATCTTAAACCCTAATCCCAATCTTTTAAAATTATAAACTCTAATGTCTTAAGGTTCCAAAATCCTAATTTCATGATGTTAGCCCAAAACTCTAATTTGATTAACCAAAAACCTTACTACTTTCTTAAATTTATACAACCCTAATCAATTCTATTTTTCCAAAAAAAAATTCTCACAGTAGCCTAAATAATAATAACAATAATTCCAAAATCCCAAAACCCTCAATATTAATTAAAGAACCCTAAATAGAGACATGAACCTAAATTTGTATCTTTATTGGATTTATTAAATTTTAGATTTGATTATGTAGTTTATTATATGTTTTGATTTATTTAATTTCAATACTTGATTTATTTAATTTATCATGTATGAATATTTTCTTTGTTATTATGATTATTATTTGTTTGTTTTGGTATTAAAATTGTAAGAGGTATGTTTTCATATTTTTGGTTACCTCATGTCGTGAGCATCATGTAATTTATTTTATTTTTAAGTTTTTGGACCAATATAAAGGACACGCTTCCACCTTTCGGTGGGTATCCTATTTAGTTTTAGGCATGGACAATGTAAGGACATGTTTCCATCCTCGGATGGGTGTCCATTTATTTGCTTTGTTTGGACATTGCTTTGATTTTTGTATAATGATGCTTTATTTTAATTGTTGCATGTAATATGGATAATATTGTTATACTTAAGAAATTTATAATATTAAGACCTGCAAAGGAGGCCGGTTCCAATGAATCGGGCGTTATGGGTGTGCTGGGCCGTTTCTCACCTTCCCCACACGTACCCAACTTTCCGAACCCATTAAGGGGTTAGGGATTCCTTAGGAATTGAGTCATCCACCCCTTTCTTTTTTTTTTGGCCCGTCCGGGTGGTGACTCCATTTTCTCTGGGCTTAGGCCCGTGTTCTCTAAGGTCCCGAGCTTAAATAGTGCCGAAGTTGCAAGAACTATTCCACTGGGAGTGGGGACAAAAATCCCCGCTCACATAACTGTCGACCATAAAATGACTCTTCTCCCAACTCAAAGTTAAATTACATTCAATACATCTTTCAAGTACAAGAGTTAATTTATTCAAGCAATCATCAAATGAAGTTCCAAAAGTAGAAAAATCATCAATAAACACTTCTATAAACTTATCCAACATGTAAAAAAAAAAAATGGATATCATGCATCTTTGGAACGTACTTAATGCATAACAAAGTCTAAATGGCATCCTTTGAAAAGAAAATGTTCCAAAAAGAGAATCGAAGGTTATCTTATGTTGATCCTTCAGTGCTATATGAACTTGGTAGTAACATGAAAGACCATCAAAAGATAATAAAAAGCATGTCCAGATAATCAATCAAATACTTGATTAATAAATAGTAAAGGAAAGTGATCATTCTTGGTGACACTATTTAGCTTCCTATAGTCAATGCACATTCGCCATCCGGTTTGTGTTAGTGTTGGCACCAACTCTCCTTTCTTATTTTGGACCACGGTTAAACCTGTTTTCTTTGGTACCACATCCACAGGGCTAACCCATTCACTGTTATCTATGGGATAGATTACCCCCTCATCAAGGAGTTTAAGAACCTCCTTCTTGACTAACTCACTCATATTAGAATTGAGTCTCCTCTTAGCTTCCCTCACTGGTTTAGATCCTTCCTCTAAAATTATTTTATGTATACATATGGAAGGACTAATACCCTTGATATCATTCAATCCCCAACCAATGCCTTTTTAAATTTCTTTAACACTCTCACAACTTTTTTCTCTTCATCTATGTGGAGAGTTGAAGAAATAATCACTAGTTGTATGTTATTTTTCCCAAGAAAAACATTCTTCAATTGCTTTGAGAGTTCCTTAAGTTCAACCAATTTTGGTTGAATCTCCTCTTCCTCAATCTCAAGTCCCTCTCATTATTCTCATAATCTAACATGGACCTGCACTCCTCAATTTCTACATCAGAAACTTCAACCTCTTCACCTAAGGTTAAGGCCATCTCAAGCTTGTTTTTACTGCTTTCCTGTAAGAAAATTTCTTCCATAGCAAGATCAATACAATCAATAAAAGAGCAATTTTCATAAACAATAGTAGTAGGAATTGGAAAAGTGTTAAAAATTAAAAACATCACAGTTTGTCCAAAAGAAGTCATGGTTAATTTCCCATTTTTAACATCTATTAGAGTGTTGGTTGTAACTATAAATGGTCTTCCCAACAAAATTATGTGTTCAGCATCCCTAGAGATCTCTTCCCCTGAGTCCAAGACTATAAAATCAATATGAACAATTAAACCCCCAACTTGAACTAATACATCCTTTATAATTCCCTTAGGGAACCTAAGAGTTCTATCTGCCAATTGCAAGACCATTTTGGTTGGTTTAAGTTCTCCAATTTCTAATTGTAAATAAATTAAATATGGCATCAAATTTATACTAGCCCCAAGTCACACAAGCCAGTTTTTTCTTTCCCATTTCACATAGAGTTATTGATTACAAAACTTCCAGGGTCCTTTAACTTAGGAGGTAGCTCATGTTGTAAAATGACATTTGCTACCTCTGAAACTATCACCTTTTCATTAAGCTCATACTTTTTTCCTTTTGGTGCTTAGTTCTTTGAAAAATTTGGCATATGCAGACATATTTTTAATTACCTCTAGAAAGGGAAGATTTATACTTACCATAGAGAGCATGTTATAAATTTCAAAATATTGCTTATATTGCCTCTCATTTTTTAACCTACTTGGGAAAGGAATTGGTGGTCTATAAGGATTTAGAGATTTGTTCAAACTTGGTGAAGTTGGTGCCCCTACCATTTCCTCTTCCTTCGATTGACTTGGTTAAGCTTTACTTGTTTGCATTTCCTTGCCATTTTCATAAATTGTACATGCATCCAAATAATCACCAATTTTGTTACCAATTACCTTACCATTTCTCAAGACCGTTATTGCCTTGGCTTGCTCTGATTGGCTTAGAAGTTTTCCCTTTTGTTGTGCTTGAAGTTGGTTTGCCAATTACCTGACTTGCATTTCAACCTTCTTCAATGATGCTTCCAAGGAATCAAACCTTTTTTTGTTCAACTCTTAATTTTGTGTGCTAGTTTGAATAAAAACATTCAAATTATCTTCCAATGTGGGTTTTGTTGGTTGATCATCATTGGAGGTTTGTCCTTGAAAATGAGGACCTCTTTGATAAGGTTAAAAAGATTATTGAGATGGAGCTTGTCGTAGATTTTTCCAAGGAAAATTTAGGTGATTTCTCCAACTGAGATTATAAGAATTGGAATGTGGGTTATTCCTACCCCTTTGCTGGAAACCCTCAAAGCCATATACTTGCTGTTGCCCTTGTTGGAATTGATCAAAGTTTTTAGAGTACATATTTACACTATGGCCTACAACACCACATGACGCACATGTTTCTTGACTTGACATAGGTAAGTTTCCTCTTGTGTTTAATAATTTTACTTGTCTTGTCAATTTTGCTATTTATCTTGCCATCTCAGAGTTTGACTTCACCTCATGAATTCCTCTATGCCTTTCCTCAATGCTTTTCTGCTGCGAATTTGCTCCCAACATTTCAAATAATCTAACAGTTTCAGCAGTAGTCTTCTCGCCCATTGCACCTCCTGCTGTATTATCCACTAAATTTTAGCTTTATTGTGGCAGCCCATCATAAAAGAATTAATTAAACAGTTATTATGGATAGTGATGATGAAGGCATTGAAACAACAAAGATTTAAAGCGATCCCATGCCTCATGAAATGTTCTCCATCCATTTAAGTGAATGTTGCAATATTTCCCTGAAGTTCCTTTATCTTTTGTTGTGAATAGAATTTGGTCATGAACTTGTTGTAAACTTCGATCCATGTGGTTAATGAATTTTCTGAAAGAGTCATCAACCATGCATTGGCCTTATCCTTCAGAGTGTATGGGAAATAACTCATCTTAAGCTCATCATCCATTAATATTTACAAAAGGAATGTGTGCAAAGTCTAATAAAAATCTCAAATGAAGTTAAGAGGATCTTCATTTGGCATTCCATGAAAAGAGGGCAGCATACTATAATGAGTGCTTTTCAGTTCATAGTTTCTTACCGCATTGCTCAACTGTATATAAGATGTAGTCACTCTAATAAATGGTCGGGCAAACTCTTTCATGGGTGGTTCTTCTGTGTCTCCCATCTCTACTTCTATGTCCTCTTCAAATTGCTCTTCAATATCTTCCCCTTCTTGTTTCAAGGGATTAACTCCCCTAGTTCTAGGAAGTTTATGAATATTGTTTATAAATGGAATAATTTCGTTGCCTTAGGACCTTTGCCTCTGCATAAATCACTTGGCAATTTAAAAAAACACTTAGACAATTTAAATAAATGAATCAAATTATCACCTAAATAGCCTTCCCCGGCAACGGCATCAAAAACTTGTTGCTCTCTACTTAAACTACTAAAAGCAACACTTGCAAGTATACGATGTAGTTATAGTAATGATGGAACGTCCCAAGGTCTTCTCACAAGGAAGGTGTTTGTTGGTTGTAATTCAATTCACAATTAAAATTGAATAAAATGAATTTAACAATGAATTGGTGATGACGAATGTAGTTGAAATAATTATAAATGATAAATAAGATCAAATAATGGTCGGTACAAGGATTAAACTTAAGCTTTCAAAGGAATAATTAGAATTTACAAATTGATCTAATTGAAGTTTGATTCTCAAATATCCATTAACATAACCTTGTAACTTAATTTGTTTCTTAAGATTAATTAGCAGTTGTTAATTCATTAGTTCTCACATTCATGAATTAACAAAAAAAAAACCCAATTATTTATCTTGTTGCAAATTAAATGAACCCTAGAACTTATATTTCTAATTCATTCTTAGGGTTGATGAATGCATAGTTTCAATATTGAGTTATTCCTCTTGGTTTTTACTTAATATCTAGAGGTCAATAAGTGGTCAATATATAAATCTAATATTCAATTAAATGCAATCAACCAATAACAAGGTATATTAATAGAAATATTGAATCAAGTCATTCAATCAAATTTATTACAATTCCTAGGTATAAATAATTTAGTTCCTCATCATAACAATAAAGAAAGCTTGATGAAGAAACCTCAAACTCCTTGAAAAGCCTTTGCAAAATAACCTTGTGTAGAAAAAACTATCAAAACCCTCTTAAAATTCCCCTTCTTTCTCTTCAATTCCAGCCAAAAATACTCTCCAGCCCCCCTTACATTTTTTTCTCTCCAAAAAATTAATAATCCCATACATAATCATTCCTTGCCTATACTTCAGAGTCCCATTTCCAATTGTTTATAATTTTAACATGCTTTCCAACCTTGCACCACAAGTTCCACTTCGATTTGTTTCCTCTTTTTCAATTTTTAAAACTTTCTTGTAACAAACTAGCTCACATTCCATCTCTCCGTCCCACAACACATTTTAAAAGAAGACAGGAATCTTTCATAGACATGGCCAAGTCAGTCTAGTCTTGGCCGTGTCTCTTTAATCTTCCCTTAGACATGGCCAAGGCGGTTGCTTGTGTCCATCCCTGCTTGTCATTTGTGGTTGTTGTGTGGAGTGACACAGCCAGTGACACGACTATGTCTTCTGGCCGTGTTTTCTTATGCCTGCTCTTGTTCTTCTTCTTTTGAGGTGGAACATGGCCAAGTCTTTAAGTTTATAGTTTGACATGGCTTGGGACACATCTGTGTCTTATAGATGTGTCTTCTTCTGCCTGTTATTGGTTCTTTTTCTCTTGTCAAAGACACTGCCAAGCTTCATGTTTGTCCTGGCCATGTCATGTGACACGGCCAGTGACATGGCCAAGTGGGATGGGTGTGTCATGTATTGTCAAAATTTTTACTTTTTTTAGTGAGAGACACGGTTGGTGACATGGCCAAGTGAGTGAGCATGTCGCGTTCTGCCTTAAAATTTTTAACTCCTTGATGAGGGACGTAACTAAGTTATGGAAGATAACTTGGCCATGTTCAATGCTCTTCTCTTCCAACTTGGCTTTAACAAATGAATCCGAGCTCCAATTTTTATATGTTTATGCTTCAACCTAAATCATAAAACTTCAAGCAAACTTAAATATATATTTTTGGAAAAACTAATTAAAAAGCCAATAAAATTAACCTAAAAACACACATATAATTGATTATAACATTCATACATTGTACTTTTTGCTAGACAAAAAAGTTGAGACTATAATGTATCTTGCAATTACATTTTACTTTATTATTGAATCTTACAAGTAAACAATGAGACTTGAAAACCTAATTAAATATACAAAGCCATAAATATTCACCTCATCAAATAATATTTTACTTCAATATTGCTTAAGTTGGGCATAAGTAGGTTTTTTTTTACAAAACTACCCATAAAAATAATTTTTTTTTTCAAAAATATTGCAAAAAAATATTTACACTTTTAGAAAAATAGAGCAAATTTTTAAAAATATCTCACTTCTTACTAAACAAAATTTCAAAAATACCTCACTCCTTACTAAAATAAAATTTTTTTTAAAAAAATATCTCTTCTCTCTTCACAAACAATATTTTATTTCAATTTTCATCATTTTTTTAAACTTTATAGTTAAATAAATATATTTCAATAAAATAATATAAATTAATATTTTAAATTATATTTTTAACATCGAAAATGTATTAATTTTTATAAAGAAAAATTTTAATTTTGATTACAAATAACAAATAACACTCAAAAAATAATATAAAAAAGTAAAATATATAAAAAATATTAATAAAAATCATTAAAATTTTCAAACATATTTTACATTTTATAAATATAAAAAACAAAAGTTAAAAGATATTAATTTTGTTATTTTGATATTGCATATATGTTGTGTGTATGTTTTATGTATATTATGAAGATGTTATGTAGTTGTTGTATGTAATGTATTTGTTGTATATGTTGTGTGTTAAATAGATATTGTATATAAGTTGTGTGTATGTTATTTGTATATATATATTTTTAAAAAATAATATTAAAAAATATTAAAAAAATTTTATAGAGGTTGCGTAGATGTCGGTACATATTTTGTAGATATTGTTATTTGTTGTATGTATATTTTATACATGTTGTATATATATTGTACATATATTTATTTTTTATTTATATGTTGAGAATATGAATATAAAAATATTATTTATGAATAAAATAACATAAAAAAAAAACAACGTCGAAAAGGAAAAAAAAATTAAATGTCTTGCATATAATTGGAAAAAAAAATAGCCATAAAATTGAAAATTGCATATCAAATCTTCATATTAAGCATAATTTCCTCCATAAGAAATTTGGAAGCAAAACTAATATGCTTATCAAGTGTGTATTATGCTTTATATTGTTGCCATACATTTCATGATTAATCATGGTATGACCTAGGTATATTCTATATATAGAAATTTGAGATTTATAATTGCTTGATCATAAAAGTAATTTTCTACAAGCAAATATATTAATATTAGAACTAATGATTTTTAAATTACTTAATTATTATCATTATTTTAAGTAGATTTATTATTGACATATATAGGGGAATGAAGATTGATATTTTAATAAATTTTTCTTACATTTTTAACAAATCAGATAACATAATATTTCTGGATCTTATTAACTTTTTTTTTTTTTTGTGTAATCAATATAAAGTTGGCAAGTTTTGTGGGGTGTGCGTGTTGTGGGGGGGAGGGGGGTGGATAGGAGTAGAAATCATAGAATTTTACAATTTATTAGTTGGGTCCAATTTGTCTAATATCAAATATAGTATTTTAGTTCATATTATGGCAAAGCAATATGATTTGGTCGAAGAAGTGAGTCATGTAAAAAAAAAATATAAAAGTAGAATAATTTGTTTACATTACTTTTAATAATTATGAGTAAGATTAAGATTAAAATTAACATGTTAATAAAAATTTTTGATTCAATATCATTGTAAGTGACAAACTGATATTCTTAATAGAGGCTATACATGTAACTTTTTTTTTATATTAGTTTCTAATTTTTTGTATGCTTTCATATTGTTAATAAATAATTAAAAATATTTAATACTTGGTAGATATGATTAAGAAGGTTATTATTGTCACATTATTTATTGTCAGCATTTTTTTTATAAAAAAAATAAAAAAATATAAAATTATAAAACTTGATTTTGAAATTTAAATAACTTATATTAATTTTTTGTAATTTTTAAAACTATCCACATGATAAGAATTGTAAAACTTAATATTCAAATCTAAATAACTTATAATACTGTTTTTTTTATATAATTTTTAAAAATGTTTGCAGTATTGTAAAAGTTTTTTTTTCTAGTATTATATAAATGGGATAAATTATAAACAAGCTTTTAGCTTTTTTGCGAAGGTACATATTAGTTCCTAAAATAATATTTGACTCAATTAATCACATATTTTTGAAAAATCAACTATTCAAACGTTTAGGTTGATGATAAATTTAATCATGTTATGTGAATGATGAGTTGGCAAAATTTATATGTTAAACATTAGAGGAAATTATACAAGATATGCAATTTATATGGCCACTCTTCAACTTTACATTGGTGAAGGTTTTTTTTTTAAAAAAAAAAAATTTGTGTAGCATGTGTTTTTTTTTTTTTTCATTTTTACTTTTTTTAGGCGATAATTTTTAATTTTTTTATTTGTTTCTATTTATACTTTTTATTAAAAAATAATATTTATGTCATATTTTCAATATGTGCACGAAAAATAAATATATATAATATTTATACAATATATTCAAAACATATACAAAATACACACATAATAAATAATAACATTTACATAGTATATATCAATATATTTACCACGTCTACTAAATATCTACAGTGCATCTATCAAATATTTATATAATATTTATAATAATATTTTTAACTTTATTTTTTAATTTTTATTTATACAATATCCATATAACATCTATATAAAACATGTACAACATATATAATAAATACATAACATACATAATATCTACTAAATATCTCCAATATCTACCAAATATTTAACAAATATTTATAAAATATTGATATAACGAAATTAATATTTTTCTAATTTTATTTTTTTTATGTGTATAATAAGTAAAATTTATTTAAAAATAAATTTAAAAATTTTTATTAACATATTTTTTATATATTTTCTTTTTAAACTATTTTTATGAGTATTATTTATTATTTGTAATTAAACTTAATTTTTTTCTTATAAAATTAATATATTTTATGTCACGACCCAACTTATAAATATGTACAGTACATCCATTTACAGTAAGAGGAACCATCCCGAGAAGTTACTAAGAGTGCGAAGTGAAGGGAAATTATGTAGAACTGAAAGGACCTATTTGAAAAGATTGCAAAGTTTTGTGGAGATGACTGTAATTACCAAAAGTTGTTCCGGAGGTCCTTAATAGTGCATATAACAGACTCCAGAAATGGAAAGTAGAGAAAAATCGAGTAGCAACTGCGCGACACGGTTTTTCCCGAAAACGCACGGTTTGGAAGATATAGGGGATTTTGACTAGGGGCATTATGGTCATTTTCAAAAGTGTCTCGAAAGTAATAATTGATCTCAAAAATTAAAAGTAGAGGAAAAACAGAGTCAAAAAGTGTATCGCAGCATTCGGCGGAAGTGCGCGGTTTAAAAGTTACGAACGAGTAATTGCCGGAGGGTATTTTGGTCTTTTCACATCTTAGACCATAAATTTACAGCACAAGGAGGTTGAGGGGCCAAAATATAATTAAAAAAAGTCCAAGGGCTTGGGTTTTAAATAAATAAAAGAAAGAGACATTTGGACCAATGAGAATTAGCCATTTTCCCACTTAAGTGTACCAATGGAAAATCAACACTTACACCATCACATCTTAACCTCTCTTGGCTGCCATTTGGAGGAGAGAACACCAAATAAATAAAAGTCAAGAGCTCTCTTTGTTCTTGCTTGGCCGAATTGAAGAGAAAGGGAAGAGAGAGAGAGAGATTATTTTTCAAGTAGCTAATTTTGGTTGCAAACTTGGGTGGAGAATAAGACTTTAAGGTAAGAAAATTCATCTATGGTCCTATTTCTTTCATTGGTTATATTATTTGCAAGATACAAATGAAAGAATAAATATGATGATTATAGAAAATTTAAGAAGTTGAAAAGAAAGTGAAAGAGATGATTTGCACATATAAGATTAAGGATAAAAAGGATGACTAGTAGTATTAGTTAGCAAAATAAGGCATGAAGCACTTAAATTTTATTATGTTCTTGACATGGATTTTATGAAAATTATAGGAAATCAAGAAGTGAGAGAGAAGGAAGCAAAGAAGGCATAAAAGAACTAGAAACAAGTGAAAAGAATTAAGGTTTGGTACTTAAATCATTGCCTTTTCAATTAATTCACATATTTTGCATTATGGGACTTTTGAAATGGTTTTGAAATGATGTTATTATGTGTAGTAAATATGTGGGAAAGTGCTCTTGAACCATTTGTAATCAATTGATTGTGAAAAGAATGAAAACAAAACAAACTAGCTAAATTTGCTCAATTATCCATAAACTTTGATGAACTTTTAATCACCCCTTTGGTTTGATTTTTGAAAGAGGGACCCTTAGTCCTTCAATGGTATCACAAAAGGAGTCTAAAAATCAATTTTGCAAGAAAAAAATGAATTTCCCTCAAGTTTTGAAAATTGGGCCGAATGGTCCCTTTTGGGCACCATTCTGCAGCTTTTATTTTGGGTAGTTTGTTGAAGGGGCAAACGAAGAAATTTTCTGATGAAATTTTACATGCAATTAGTTAACTTATGAAAGTGTTTTCCTGCAAAAATTCATCCAAAAATAAGTTTGTTTACTTGGTCAAAACTTTTGCCAAAGTTGACTGATTTTCATCAGTAAAAACAGATTTTACCATTTAGTTGACGCGCGCCATTGTGTTGACGATTTTACACGCCGCGCCACTATTCATTTGGTCATTTTTTCTAAATGTGTTAAAACTTGAATATTATGATATGGATTGATGTTAAATCATATAGAATGACATGAAGGAGAATTGGAAATGATCAGAAAGGCATCATGACAAGCTATTCCGACAATACATGCATTATGGAAAAATCATGGCTTATTGAATATCATGATCAAATTAATTAATAAATTGTTTACGCTCTACTTGGTTATGACATAACCCTTGAGATAAGAGTATGATGCATCATACTATTATTTTAGTACTACTCATGACATGACATGATATTCCGGCTGAAGGCCGATGATTACAATGACATGATCAATGATTTAATGAACAATGGCTATTAGCACATGTGCAAGAATTATGATGAAGGATGATGAAATATGCACCATGACGCATATCATCCTGTAATATCTCACCATGACGAGATATATTTATCATGACCCGTGCCTTATCCGTTGATGTTCTATTAAACCAGTAGAGCACCTAAATTGATAAAAGCAAAACAAGTAATTTCTAAATTCAGAATATCGAATTTAACCTTTTATCATTATGTTTAGATCTTATTCATTGATTTAAAGTATTCAAATACATGTTTTTATTTAATTACTCTTTTAATCTATTTATTTAATGCAATGATTTAAGTACCCACTAAGCAAACGCTTAGCGAGTTTAGTTTTCTTTTCTAAACTCATAGGTTGAGCGAGAAGCTATTTTCTGCAGTGTCCCGAGCAGCTGGTGTTGGCAACTTTTTGGATAGAAAGTTATTATAAGTAATGTAACTAGAATGGCATGTACATATGTTAGCGTAAACTAAGAATTGTATGTATGACTAGTAAAAGACCAAAGTACGTGTGCTAAGTATATTAACTACTGTATGTTGCTATGAATTAGTGTGTATGGATGTGTATGTAGAAGTGTGAAATTTTAATGCAGGTTTTGGTGGAGGATATAAGGAGGTCGACTATAGAAGTGCTTGAGATTGATTGAGACTGATTGGTTGAGATAAAAAAATGTTTTCATTAAATCAAAAAAATCAGTTTTGGCGACACTTGGGACCACCAATTATAGGGGAAACTCTGGCAACATTTTTGTAAAATGTGTATTATAAATTGACTAAGTATAGAACCAAGACTCGAATATCATAAAATAGCATTCCATCTTGGTCTATAAACATAAGCTAAGATGGGGTGTTACATTTAGTGGTATCAGAGCATTGGTTTAGTCGATTCTGGGTAGTTAGTTGAATCAAACTGTGAATG
Organism: Garcia nutans; assembly: GCA_947685225.1. Taxonomy (NCBI): domain Eukaryota; kingdom Viridiplantae; phylum Streptophyta; class Magnoliopsida; order Malpighiales; family Euphorbiaceae; genus Garcia; species Garcia nutans. The sequence goes on along the minus strand of CANTUV010000011.1, from coordinate 28,992,090 downwards.
CATGACACATAGGTTTAGGAAGGGAATTTTAATAAGCTGATGTGTATGTTTATGATGCTTATTAGTAATATTGTGGTATTGATAACATGAGTGAGGATGAGTGATTCGAAGCAACCATCTAAATTGGCTTTAGATCCTAAACCTTATCCTCGGGCCAGCATAAGTGAGAAACAAGCCATAGATAAGAATCTTTTTGAATTGGGGAAGGAGAATCTGTGCCAGAAAATTAAAATGGAAGCCAGAGAGCGAGAAATAGCAGAGTTAAAAGAAGAATTAGTTAGAATGAAAGGGAAATAGGAGGAGCAACAGGAAGTAATAGATCAGTTGAGAGATTTGAGACTCCAGGACCGGGAAGACTTAGTGTTAGCCCTGGATAATAGTAGGCTCTTGATGGAAGATGTTAGGGCGTTACAAGTGGATAAGAGGCAAACTACAGTAGAGCTTGAGAATGTGAATCGTTTGGCTAGGACCTTGCAAGGAAGGTTAGAGATGTTACAGGATAGAATGGACGAACTCCCTCATAACCTTCCTAGAGTTCAGTCTAATGAGGTAGATCCGGATCTGATGGAGCTTGCTTCAGATAGTGCTACCTCTCCTCGAGCTCCTACTTATTGAGTTGTGATGGGCTGATGATTTTGCTACCCCTTTGGTTATGTATATAGGCGGATAAAAATGCAACAGTAGATAGGCCATTTTGTTGTAAATAGATATAAATAGGCCGGACAAGTAACAAACTAATATAGGCCATTTTGCTGTACATAGATGTAAAATAGGCCATAATAGGAGTATGTGATGATGTATGAAAACGCGATTATGTGAATAAATAAGGTTATTTTTATATTAAGTGTATAATATGAAATTATGATCGGAATTTATCTATGTACATGCCATATAGGAAATTTAATATGCCAAGCCAAACCAGCTGATAACTTTATTATGATATACATGTATATGATTGTAGAATGTCGCAAGAAGTTGAATCATAGAGAGCCGTAGATGAGGAGGGTGAGTCACGTGCCTCCGTGCCTACGAATGTAGAGGAAAGTCTTGAAACTATGCCCCAACCAGCAACGGCGGCCGCGGAAGGCCTCGATGCTTATTTACGACAGATGGCAGCAGCATTTCAACAAATGGCAGGAATGGTACCTGCTGCTGCCGAAAGAGAGAGAAAGCGCCCAATCGAGAAATTAAGGAAGTATAGGGCTAAGGAATTTAAAGCCAGTAGGGAAGAAGGATCTGAGGAAGCAAAATACTGGTTAGATAGTACCATTAGAGCGTTGGATCAATTAAGGTGCACGCCAGAGGAAAGATTTATTTGTGCCACGTCTCTTTTGGTTGAAGAAGCGTACATTTGGTGGGAGACTACACAGCAGCGCGTGCCACCAGAACAGCAGACATGGGAATTTTTCCAAACCGAGTTTAAGAAGAGATATATCACCGAGGTGTACTTAAATGCAAAAAGGAATGAATTCACGTACTTAAAGCAAGGAAGAATGACGGTATCCGAGTATGAAAAAGAGTTCACTCGTCTTAGTAAGTACGCGAGGAGAATGATAGAAACAGAACAGGAAAGATGCAGAGATTCTTAGAAGGATTAAACAATGAAATCAAAGTGCAATTGGTAGCCATAGATATATCAGAATTTTCCAAGCTTGTTGCAAAGGCTTTGGACGTTGAGAAAGTACAAGTGGATGAGAGGAATATGCATCAGCACATGCAGCAAAAAAAGGACGCAAACTCGAGGCCCAGGAGGACCTCAGCAGGCCCGAAAGAGATTCATGGGAGGAAGTAGTTCTATATAACAAGGCCGACGATCTCAGAATCAGAGGTCAGGCCGAGGTATGAGTTATCAAACATCTGTAGCTAGTGCACCGGGGTCATTGGGAAGACGCTTCGGAAGAGGATTAAGTAGAGGCAGAGGAAGAAGTAACAATCTAGGAATTAGTGGAGGATTTGGAAGAAACACGGGTTTTGAAGGATATACTTTTCCTCTATGTGAGCATTGTGGGCGAAGACATGGGAATGAATGTTGGTATTTAACCGAAGGATGCTGGGAATGTGGAGCACCAGACCATATAAAGGTGAACTGCCCTAAAATACAGATGAATACTCCTGCACCAACGGAGAGGTCACAGCCTACCTTTGGCAGAGGCCGAGGTAGAGGAAGAGGAGGTAATCCAAATTTTCAAAAGGCACAATCAGAGACTGTTAACCAGCCTAGTACAAGTGCACCAACAAGGGTATATGCGATGAGAAACTGAGAAGAAGAAGAAGCACCGGACGTCATTTTTGGTACAATTTATATGTTCAGCAAACCTGTACATGCTTTAATTGATCTCGGATCCACACATTCGTACATATGCACGCTTAGTGAGAATTTAGAAGGATTACTAGTAGAATATGTCAAGTCCGGTATACTAGTTACAAACCCTATAGGAGATGAAGTAGTTACGAACAAAGTAATCAAAGAATACCCTATAGAGATACACAAAAACGTATTTCCTGGAAATTTGATGGAATTACCATTTTGGGAATTTGACGTAATTTTAGGAATGAACTGGTTAGCAAAGCATAAAGCAATAGTTGACTGTAAGAAGAAAAGGGTGATGCTCCATACCCCTTGCGGAGAGGAAGTGACAGTAGTCAGAAAAAGAGGAGACTATTTGAACAACATAATATCGGCAGTGACGGCAAGGAAGCTAATACAAAAGGGATGTGAGGCATATCTAGTAAGCACCATGGAAGCAAAGAAAGATGCTACTAAGATCCAAGACATACCAACGATGCGTGATTTTCCCGATGTTTTCCCAGATGAGCTACCCGGACTACCACCTAAGAGAGAAGTGGAATTCACTATAGATGATTATCCAGGAGCTGCACCAGTGTCGATTGCCCCATACCGAATGGCGCCAGCGGAACTCAAGGAATTGAAGATGCAATTACAAGAGCTACTCGATAAAGGCTTTATACGACCAAGCGTTTCCCCTTGGGGCGCACTGGTACTTTTCGTCAAGAAGAAGGATGGATCCTTAAGGCTATGCGTGGATTATCAACAGTTGAACAAGCTCACAATCAAGAACAAGTATCCACTACCACGCATTGACGATTTATTCGATCAACTCAAAGGAGCCAGTGTATTTTCAAAAATAGATCTCCAATCGTGTAATATCCCCATGTATGCCCTATAAGTGTGGAATATTATTGTTATTATAATTGGATTGAATGTATATGTTATGTGTTTTGGGAAAGAAAGAGGGTTTAGAGACAAGTTTATATGTTGTTTATATGATGATATAACTAACATATACATAAGTCAAATAGAGAGTCAATGCAAGAGGATATTTATTTGAGATTTGTGAAATTATTTAAATGGGCACATATGAGACAAAAGGTTAATTAAATGGATGAAGGGCATTTAAGTAATTGTTTTGTTAAATTGTGTGGTGGAGATTTAAAGAAGAAAAGCTATTTGACTTGGGTTGAATTTCTTTTCTTCTCATGTTTGTGCCGGCCATCCAAGAAGAGAAAGAGCTAGAGAGGTGTTTGAAGTTCTAAACTCAAATTGAAGAAGGAATCAAGGGATTTGGTTAGAAATTTGTGGAATTTCTTCATTTAAAGTAAGTGATCTCTTGATTTCCTTTGTTAATTTTGAAGTTGTGTCTAAGGTGAATTGTGATTTGTTGATGTGATGATTTGGTGTGTTTGATATGTGTTTACAAGTGTTAAAATTGATTGTAAGTTAAAAGATTGAATTGGTGTTGGTTTGGTTGTGAAGATTGTAAGTTTAAGTGGATGTTGATAGTGGAAGAAGTTGGTTTTAGGGTTTGGGATTTGGTGAATGATTTAATGTATGGTTATTGTGAATATTGTGTTAAATATGCAAAAGAAGTGTTAATAACTTTGATTACATCTATTTGAATGAGTTTATGTTGTGCATAATGGGTTAAAATGCATTTAGAAGAGGGTTGGTCACAATTAGGGTTTTGTTCTTGAGTGACACGGCCAAAAGCAAGGAGAGACACGGCCAAGCCAAGGGAATTTGGGCGTGTTGGATGGATTTTTGAGAGACACGGCCGTATCCATTGCCTGTGTTCACTACTGGATTTTTGGTGTTGGGAGACACGGCCAGAAGCTTGGCCGTGTCCTATGCCCGTGTTTGCTACTGGAATTTGTGGTTGAGAGACACGGCCACAAGCTTGGCCGTGTTCCTCAAGTGTGCTGCCCGTGTTCCTCAAATGTGTTAGATAAGGTTTTTATTTCTTTGACCTTATTGCATTGTTTGGATTCTCTAAGGGTAAGTTGGTACCTAAACCTAAACCTAAACACACTTCAAACAATGAATGACCTAAGCAAATGCATGTGGAAGATCCTAAAGCCATGAACATTGTTATGTAATGTATTGTGGGTCTTGTGAAATGTATTATATGTATATTGTGAAATGAGATAAATGAGACATGTAGGTATATATGATTATGTTCCATGTAATTGATTATGGATATGTAAAAGGTGATGTGTTATATTGTGAATTGAGACATGGTTATTCAAATATGTTGAGAAGCCATTGTATGTGGCTATGAATGTACAAATGAGAGTGTTGAGGCATGATTGCCTATTTGTTATGATATGCAAATTGAGAATGAGAATGATAAAGAGATTAATGAAATAGGGTATGTTTAATATGTTATTCAGTTTCAGAGTTCTGAATTTGGAGGCATGCCTATAAAATGAAAGGTAACAGTCTTGCCGGGTTGAGGATCTCTTCATTTGAGTTGAATGGAGGTCCAAGAGACTGGGTCTGTTACACTATGAGAATTGTGATTATGAGATATATAATTGGTAACAGTCTTGCCGGGTTGAGGATCTTCTCGGGTAGCCGAGTTGATGGTCCAAGAGACTGGGTCTGTTACTTGAGTAATGTGAAATGTGAATTGTAGTAACAGTCTAGCCGAGTTGAGGATCTCCTCGAGGTTAGCCGAGTTGATGCTCCAAGAGACTGGGTCTGTTACGCTATACATGAATAGAGATGTATATGTATATGTTGCCTACGGGCTTGATTATTGTAATTACGAACCAAAGCAGTAACTCTGAATTCTGAATATCGTATTAAATACTTGTTGGGCCCATAGGTGTCTATGTTGCATGAATATTATGAATGATAGTATTACTTTAATGAGGAAAATGTAATATACATGATATATTATGTATTGAGTATGATCTTTATGGTTTGAATATATATCATTGTTATTAATTAAGCATAATAGTATTATAATTTGTCTTACTAAGCCCTTGGCTTAGCGCGATAGTGTTTGATCGCGCAGGTAATAGAGTTGAACCCGAGAGCTCTTCGAGACCGAGTGAGAGTAGACATTGAAGTGTTGAGTTTGGGACTTAAAGATCAGAGCAGACTTGCCAATCATGTATACTTCTTTATATTTTGTAAAGTATTGTTTATAATGTAAATATATGTATATTTGTAAATATGTATTCAAATGTTTTAATATATGTAAATATTTTCTAAATTCCGCTGCGTATTAAGTAAATGTATATATATATCTAATTTATTTTATATCATAAGTTAATGACTTATTTTCTAATAGGTATGATGAGAAAGACTATAGTAGCTTTAAAAATAATTTGAATGTTAAAGAAAACCGTAGCATCCCTATATTCGATGCACGTATGCTACATTGTGGTGTTTGTAGTGTGGGTGTATTGGATATGGGGGTGTTACAGATCGGGATACCATCAGCTGCAAATTAAGGAGGGGGACATTCCAAAGACTACTTTCAGAACTCGGTACGGACATTATGAGTTTCTTGTAATGCCTTTTGGGCTTACAAATGCACCAGCAATATTTATGGATTTGATGAATCAAATTTTCCATCCGTACCTCATCCAATTCGTAGTGGTGTTTATAGATGACATTCTTGTTTATTCAAAGAACAAAGAAGAGCATGATCGACACCTCCGCATTGTTTTGCAAACATTCAGAGAAAAACAACTATATGCCAAGCTCAGTAAGTGTGAATTTTGGCTGGAAGAAGTGACATTCTTGGGACACATTGTATCTGCTGAGGGCATCAGAGTGGATCCTAAGAAAATAGAAGCTATTTTGGATTGGAAAACGCCAAGGATAGTAACAGAAGTGAGAAGTTTCTTAGGATTGGCAGGATACTATTGACAATTTATGAAAGGATTTTCCATTATCGCCGCCCCGATGACCAAGTTGCTTCAGAAGAATGCTAGATTTCAGTGGACAGATGAATGCCAAAGAAGCTTTGAGAAACTGAAAGGAAAGTTAACAAATGCCCCGATACTCACGCAACCAGTGTCCGGTAAGGACTTTGTGATATACAGTGATGCATCACACATTGGCCTAGGTTGTGTACTCATGCAAGAAGGTAAAGTGGTTGCGTATGTTTCCCTACAACTTAAACCATACGAGAAGAATTATCCAACGCATGACTTAGAATTGGCGGCTATTGTATTGGCATTCGAGACATGGAGACATTATCTGTATGGAGAAAAATGCTACATTTATACGGATCACAAAAGCTTGAAGTATCTGCCAACACAAAAGGACCTCAATTTGCGACAAAGGAAATGGATCCAAATTTTGGAGAATTATGACTATGTCATAAACTATCATCCAGGAAAGGCGAACGTCGTGGCTGACGCACTTAGTAGGAAATCAATGCAAGCCTTAAGTGCTATGAGGATCAGTTTGAGACCAACAGAAGAAGGAGCACTGCTAGCAGAAATGCAAACACGACCCACACTTTTTCAGGAAATCCACCAAGCACAAAAAAAAAGGATAAACAAGTCCAAAAATGGATCAAGCAAGTACAAGAAGGAAAAAGTGCAAAGTTTCAAATTTCAAAAAAGGCAGGTTATATTACGAAAGTCGGACAGTAATACCAGCAACAGGAGATATAAAGAAGAAGATTCTTCAGGAAGCCCACAGTAGTCCTTACGCAATGCACCCAGGGGCTACAAAAATGTACCAAGACTTGAAAAAATTCTATTGGTGGCCAGGAATGAAGAGAGACATCATAGATTTCATAACTAAGTGTTTGCCATGCCAGCAAGTGAAAGCAGAACATCAAGTACCATCAGGACTATTACAACCAATTACAATTCCGACATGGAAATGGGATCGCATCACTATGGATTTCGTCACAGGACTGCCAATGACGAGAGATAAACATGACGCTGTATGGGTAATTGTCGATCGATTAACTAAGTCAGCTCATTTTCTGCCTATGCGAATGGACTATTCAATGGATAAGTTGGCAGAAATATACATCAAAGAGATTGTACGATTGCATGGAGTCCCAACATCTATTATTTTGGACAGAGATCCACGGTTCACTTCGAACTTTTAGAGAAAGCTCCAAACAGCCCTCGGAACCCAAGCAAGCTATAACACTACTTTCCATCCTCAAATGGATGGGCAATCTGAAAAAGTAATTCAGATTTTGGAGGACATGTTGAGAGCGTGTGTTATGGAGTTTAAAGGCAGCTGGGATAAGTACCTAAGCCTAATGGAATTCGCATATAACAATAGCTACCAATCCAGCATATAGATGGCACCCTATGAAGCATTGTACGGAAGAAAGTGCAGAACGCCAGTATGTTGGACAGAACTAAGTGAGGAAAAAGTTCTTGGACCCGACATTGTGAAGGAGACTCAGGAGAAAGTGGACATCATTCAAGACAGACTAAAGATTGCATCAGATAGACAGAAGTCGTACACAGACCTGAAATGAAAAGACATAGAATTTGCAGTAGGGGACAAAGTTTTCCTTAAAGTTTCTCCATGGAAGAAAGTACTGAGATTTAAGCAGAAAGGCAAGTTAAGTCCCAGATTCATTGGACCGTACGAAGTCATCGAACATATAGGCCCAGTAGCTTATCGGCTAGCCCTACCACCCGAACTGGACAGGATACATAATGTTTTTCATGTTTCGATGTTACGATGATATCGTTCAGACCCTGCACACGTCATCAAGACATAAGATATCGAGGTCCAGCCCGATTTGACTTATGAAGAGGAGCCAGTGAAGATTTTGGCACGAGAGGTTAAAGAATTGAGAAATAAGAAAATTCCTCTGGTTAAGGTATTGTGGAGAAATCATAAGGTAGAAGAGGCAACCTGGTAAAGAGAAGAAACTATGAAGCAGCAATACCCACACTTGTTTACAACTGACCAGCTTCGGGACGAAGCCTAAATTTTAGAGGGGAAGAAATGTCACGACCCAACTTATACATATGTATAGTACGTCCATGTACAGTAAGAGGAACCATCCCGAGAAGCTACTCAAGAGCGCGAAGTGAAGGGAAGTTCTGTAGAACTGAAAGGACCTATTTGAAAAGATTGCAAAGTTTTGTGGAGGTGACTGTAATTACCAAAAGTTGTTCTGGAGGTCCTTAATAGTGCATATAACAGACTCCAGAAATGGAAAGTAGAGAAAAATCGGGTAGCAACTGCGCGACACGGTTTTTCCCGAAAACGCACGGTTTGGAAGATATAGGGAATTTTGACCAGGGGCATCATGGTCATTTTCAAAAGTGTCTCGAAAGTAATAATGGATCTCAAAAATGAAAAGTAGAGGAAAAACTGAGTCAAAAAGTGTACCACAGCATTCGACGAAAGTGCGCGGTTTAAAAGCTACAAACGAGTAATTGTCGGAGGGTATTTTGGTCTTTTCACATCTTAGACCATAAAATTACAGCACAAGGAGGTTGAGGGACCAAAATATAATTAAAAGAAAGTCCAAGGGCTTGGGTTTTAAATAAATAAAAGAAAGAGACATTTGGACCAATGAGAATTAGCCATTTTCCCACTTAAGTGTACCAATGGGAAATCAACACTTACACCATCACATCTTAACCTCTCTTGGCTGCCATTTGGAGGAGAGAACACCAAATAAATAAAAGCCAAGAGCTCTCTTTGTTCTTGCTTGGCCGAATTGAAGAGAAAGGGAAAAGAGAGAGAGAGATTGTTTTTCAAGTAGCTAATTTTGGTTGCAAACTTGGGTGGAGAATAAGACTTTAAGGTAAGGAAATTCATCTATGGTCCTATTTCTTTCATTGGTTATATTATTTGCAAGATACAAATGAAAGAATAAATATGATGATTATAGAAAATTTAAGAAGTTGAAAAGAAAGTGAAAGAGATGATTTGCACATATAAGATTAAGGATAAAAAGGATGACTAGTAGTATTAGTTTGCAAAATAAGGCATGGAGCACTTAAATTTTATTATGTTCTTGACATGGATTTTATGAAAATTATAGGAAATCAAGAAGTGAGAGAGAAGGAAGCAAAGAAGGCATAAAAGAACTAGAAACAAGTGAAAAGAATTAAGGTTTGGTACTTAAATCATTGCATTTTCAATTAATTCACATATTTTGCATTATGGGACTTTTGAAATGGTTTTGAAATGATGTTATTATGTGTAGTAAATATGTGGGAAAGTTCTCTTGAACCATTTGTAATCAATTGATTGTGAAAAGAATGAAAACAAAACAAACTAGCTAAATTTGCTCAATTATCCATAAACTTTGATGAACTTTTAGTCTTGATTTTTGAAAGAGGGACCCTTAGTCCTTCAATGGTATCAAAAAAGGAGTCTAAAAATCAATTTTTAAAGAAAAAAATGAACTTCCCTCAAGTTTTGAAAATTGGGCCGAATGGTCCCTTTTGGGCACCATTCTGCAGCTTTCATTTTGGGCAGTCCGTTGAAGGGCCAAACGAAGGAATTTTCCAATGAAATTTTACATGAATTTAGTTAACTTATGAAAGTGTTTTCCTACAAAAATTCAGCCAAAAATAAGTTTGTTTACTTGGTCAAAATTATTGCCAAAGTTAACTGATTTTCAGCAGTAAAAACAGATTTTACCATTTAGTTGACGTGCGCCATTGTGTTGCCGATTTTACGTGCCGCGCCACTATTCATTTGGTCATTTTTGTAAATGTGTTAAAACTTGAATATTATGATATGGATTGATGTTAAATCATATAGAATGACATGAAGGAGAATTGGAAATGATCAGAAAGACATCATGACAAGCTATTCTGACAATACATGCATTATGGAAATTTCATGGCTTATTGAATATCATGATCAAATTAATTAATAAATTGTTTATGCTCTACTTGGTTATGACAGAACCCTTGAGATAAGAGTATGATGCATCATACTATTATTGCAGTACTGCTCATGACATGACATGATATTCCGGCTGAAGGCCGATGATTACAATGACATGATCAATGATTCAATGAACAATGGCTATTAGCACATGTGCAAGAATTATGATGAAGGATGATGAAATATGCACCATGACGCATATCATCCTGTAATATCTCACCATGACGAGATATATTTATCATGACCCGTGCCTTATCCGTTGATGTTCTGTTAAACCAGTAGAGCACCTAAATTGATAAAAGCAAAACAAGTAATTTCTAAACTCAGAATATGGGATTTAACCTTTTATCATTATGTTTAGATCTTATTCATTGATTTAAAGTATTCAAATACATGTTTTAATTTAATTACTCTTTTAATCTATTTATTTAATGCAATGATTTAAGTACCCACTAAGCAAACGCTTAGCGAGTTTAGTTTTCTTTTCTAAACTTGTAGGTTGAGCGAGAAGCTATTTTCTGCAGTGTCCCGAGCAGCTGGTGTTGGCAACTTTTCGGATAGAAAGTTATTATAAGTAATGTAACTAGAATGGCATGTACATATGTTAACGTAAACTAAGAATTGTATGTATGACTAGTAAAAGACCAAAGTACGTGTACTAAGTATATTAACTACTGTATGTTGGTATGAATTAGTGTGTATGGATGTGTGTGTAGAAGTGTGAAATTTTAATGCAGGTTTTGGTGGAGGATATAAGGAGGTCGACTATAGAAGTGCTTGAGATTGATTGAGATTGATTGGTTGAGATAAAAAACGTTTTCATTAAATAAAAAAAATCAGTTTTGGCGACACTTGGGACCACCAATTATAGGGGAAACTCTGGCAAGATTTTTGTAAAATGTGTATTATAAATTGACTAAGTATAGAACCAAGACTCGAATATCATAAAATAGCATTCCATCTTGGTCTATAAACATAAGCTAAGATGGGGTGTTACATTTTATATGCTAAAAATATTAAAAAATATAATTTAACAAATTAATTTTTATTATTTTATTGAAATATATTTATTTAATAGTGAATTTTTAAAAAGGATAAAAATTGAAGTAAAATATTATTTGTAGTAAGTGAAGAGATATTTTTAGAAAAAAAATCTTTGTTTTAGTGATAAGCGAGATATTTTTAAAATTTTATTTCAACTTTTTCTATAAGTGTAAATATTTTTTATAGTATTTTTGAAATAAAGCTTGTTTTTTTAGGTAATTGTATAAATATCCCTAAATATTATTGATGGGACCCATATATCTTTATTTGCATCAAGAAAATATTGGACCTGGCCTAACATTAGTGATTGAGAGTCTAATTAAAAGAGTATGAAGAAACATGTATACTAAAGAATTAGTTCTCTTGAAGATCAGACCTATTGAGGAACCGAATCCTTTGGGGAGCAGTTTGCTAAGGAATGTGTCTTAGGAAGTTAAGTATATTCATCAACCATGAACAACAGAGAACGTGGAATATGGCTAGGGTATGACTAAAGCAAATGAGCAGAATAATTTCCCACTAGCAACAATCATAAGAAAAGAATAGGAAACATGGTTTATGGAAAACAACCAGAATGAATGAAAGATGGGGCCAACCACTAATCGAAGAAATAGGAAAAAGACAAATATTAAAGGGAAGCCATTAACGGAAAGGGGACTTTAAATCTCATTAAGAAAAACTTGCAAAGAATCACATTAGAATACCCTTGAGAGAAACCAGAAAAAATACAATGCAATCATCAAATTCTTAGCTAGTTTTCCTATATGTTCCTTTAAATTTGTTGTTATTAGCCTTTGTTTAGTCTCGTAGTTTGTAATCACACATTGGTCCTCCAGTCTGTTTAAGCCCTAAGAGTATAATTAGTTTGCTACTGTTGAATGCATATTGGTTCACTAGTTTGTTTAACCTACCTAGGGATACAATTAATTATTTTTGGCCTGTGAATATACATTTGTCCACCAGTCTACCTAAGTCCTAAGGAATTCAGTTAATTATTTTTGCCCTTTGGAAATCACATTTATGCACCAGTCTACTTAAATGCTCAAAAGTATTGTTAATTGTTTTCATCCTATGAACAAATGTTTATGCACTATTCTACCTTTGAGGCACACTGAAGTTTTTATGAATCAATAGTCCGTATCCTTGGAAAATTCAAGTAAACCATAAAGGGGAATTTGAGGACTCTATTCTATTTCAGCTCCTTTTTACAATTTTTCACATCATCTAGATAAGAATTCAGTTTGCATATTTTGGTTGATGAACCTACAATCCTCTAGCATGCTTCATATACTAAAAGGCTGCAACTTGTTAATCCTCAAGCAAATAATTTTTGGCATGCCCAGTGGAACTGCATTATCAAGAATCACTCAAAAATAAAAAGAAAATCCAAGCTTACGGCCTTAGGAGTGTCAAAAAACCTAAAGTATACCTAATAATATCATATTGCACTATTATGACTCTTCTCAACCTTCAAGCTCACAAGAAATTCCCTAGTAAGGATAGGTTAACCCAACTATCTAGGAAATACAAACTTTCTCTATCCAAGATTATCTAAATAACCTTCTATTTCATCCATAACCCCCATCTTATCTAACACAAAATCATTAGATATATGGTTTTGTTGAATTTCCTTTTTTCTTAAGGTGGTTATAGATGCCTATTTTAGGGGAATTTATGTAATTAGGTTTATGAATCTTCTTACCCATTCATTTGGGAGGAGGGGGAGGTGGTCGTTCTTTAATTACTATTCACTTACCCCTTTCTTTTCTTATGGGTTTCTAGGATAAGGAGGGTTTGGTTTTAGGTGCCATGGTTAAAATTCTCAATCAATTGACCATACAAAAAAAGAAAGAAAAATTAGACGAGTGGAAGAAAGGAAAAAAATTCTTCAAAATTTGATGGAAAAAGAAGAATCTTCAAAATAACTTCAAAATCCTAAAAGCTTTAGAAGTGCATATGAGAGAGTTTTGAGAAAAAAAAGGAGTTACAAGGTGTTTCTAAGTGTTTAAAAAATGGGGAAAATTTGATTTGAGTCAATTTTTATAGTGAAAAATCAAAATTTTAGGCAATTCTGCAAAATTCCAATGGCTTTTTTTTTATATTCATCAAAAAAATTAGCTCACGATTGCTTTTAACTAGATTTGATCGCAATGGTTAAAAAATTCCACTATTGCAACCACCTCAAGCTATGTGCAATTGTGTGAACCACTTGTGAGCGGGGATTTTTCCCCCCACTCCTAGTGGAATGGTTCTTATAACTTTGACATTGTTTAGGCTCGGGGCCTTAGAGAACACAGACCTAAGCCCGGAGAAAATGGAGTCGCCACCCGGACGGGCCGGAAAAAAGAAAGGGGTGGATGACTCGATTCCTAAGGAATCCCCAATCCCCTAATGGGTTCGGAAAGTTGGGTACTGTGGGGAATGTGAGAAATGGCCTAGCACCCCATAATGCCCGATTCATTGGAACCGGCCTGCTTTGCAGGTCTTAATGCTATAAAATTCTTAAGTATAACAATATTATCCATATTGCACGCAACAATTGAAATAAAGCATCATTATATTAAAATCAAAGCAATGTCCAAACAAAGCAAATAAATGGACACCCATCCGAGCATGGAAACATGTCCTTACATCGTTCATGTCTAAACTAAATAGGACACCCACCGAAAGGTGGAAACATGTCCTTTACATTGATCCAAAATATAAAAGCAATTTAAATTGCATGATATTTAACTAATGAGGTACCCACAAAGTGGAAACATACCTCTTACAGTTTTAATACTAAAACAAACAAATAATAATCATAACGATAAAGAAAACATCCATCCATGATAAATTAAATAAATCAAGCATTGAAATTAAATAAATCAACCATCAAAACATATAATAAACTACATAATAAAATCTAAAAGCAAATAAAGATACAAATTTAGGTTTATGTCTCAATTTAGAGTTCTTTAATTAACATTTAGGGTTTTAGGATTTTAGAATTATTATTGTTATTATTATTAAGGCTACTGTAAAGGTTTTGGAGCATTGGAATGAATTAGGGTTTTATGAATTTAAGAAGTAGTAAGGTTCTTTGGTTAATCAAATTAGGGCTTAGGGGTAACATTATGTAATTAGGGTTTTGGAATCTTAAAACATTAAGGTTTATAATTCATGGTTACTAGATTGTGATTTTAGTTTTATTGGATTATGGCTTTAGGGTTTAGATTTACTAGTTTGGGTTTTTAAGTTCACTGGATTAGGGTTTAGGGTGTTGTTGAATTTGTCATAAAGTTTTGATGCTTTAAGAATTTAGGGTTTAGGAAAACTAGGGTTTACTGTATTTGGTTTTGAGAGAATTAGGGTTTTTGGTATTTTGGAAAACATATTTGATTTTAGAATTTAAGAAAATAGTTTAGCATTTTATAAAAATAATTATGATTTTTAGAAAACGTAAAGAAGATTAGGGTTTGGAGATTTAAGAAAACATTTGGAAATTTTAGACAAAAAGTTATGGTTTAAATGAAAATAGTTCGAAAAAACACTTTAGGGTTTTAAAGCTTTTGGAAGCAGAAGAATAGTTTTAGGGTCTTTAAGGTTTCTGAAAATGAAAAATAGTTTAGAGTTTTAAGGTTTTTGGAAACAGAAGAAACAATTTAGGGTTTTTGAAGTTTTGGAAACAGTAGAGAAATAATTTAGGGTTTTTGAAGTTTTGATCACTGATTAAGGCTACTGGATGAACATATTACCAAGTTTAATGATTTAGGTTACTGAAATAAAAATCAATGATAGATGTATTTAAAAGAAAATATGGCAATAACTGTAACACCCCTTCCCGACCTACGTGTGTAAGCTGAGTAGAGGCGCCACACTAACCTAATGTTGCTACCAATTTTACTTAGTCAAATTTTAGTTCCAATTTTTATAGAAATTTGGCCATAGTTTCACTTAAAAATTGAGTCCCAAGTGTCGACAAAACTGGTTTTTTTTTCTGATTTTTAAAAACATTTACACAACCCAATGCAAACAAAATCATTCTCAGTACACTTCCCAATAAATCCCCCTTATAACCTTAACTACAACCTGCAAAAAGGATTTACACTTCTAGTACAACATAAAGTAAAGGTTTATTATGAAATACAGTAGATAAAATATTTGTTCACTATGCAGCGAAAAGTAACAATATTTACAAATTCATATACATCCAAACTCAAGTTTTACAACCCATAAAATTTATACATTTTTGGCAGTCAGTCTTTGATCTTTAAGCCCACTATCAACACCTCAAAATCTAGACTTGACTCGGCCTAGAGGAACTCTCTGGTTCTTCCCTGTCACTTGCACGATAAACCACAATCGCGCTAAGCCAACGGCTTAGTGGTATAAACTACAATGATATCATGCCTTAATGAAATGCCAATGTCATATTATCCAACATACAAGTAATTCTCAAGAACTTCATATTTCATGACATTACCTTTCATTGTATCCAACATTTATGTTATCAATTATAGGACATAGTGAACTCAAAACAAGCATAGATCTCAATATTTATTTATTTCATCATTTATAAATCACATAGAAAACAAAGACAAGCAAGGGCCCAAAAGAAACTAATATGTTATTCAAAGTTCAGAGTTACTGCTTTGGTCCATAATCATAATCATCAAGCCCATAGGCAACACATACATATATATATATATATATCTCTATCCATGGATAGGGTAACAGACCCAGTCTCTTGGACCTCAACCCACTAAACTCGAGGAGATCCTCAACCCGGCAAGACTGTTACCTGTAACGACCTCAACTCGGATAAACCAAGGAGATCCTCAACCCGGCAAGACTGTTACTGTAATATCCCAAAATATACCCTAAAAGTTTTGGAGTTATTGTGTATTTGGATTTAGTGTATATGTATATATATATGGAATATATATAAATACAATATAAAAAGACATATACATATACATCACATATACATGGGATATAAAGTGGGGTAGGAAAGTGAGTTATATATATATATTTGTATAATTAATTAATAATAATATTAATGATGATTAAGACAAAAAGAAAAAGAGAAAAAGGAAGTCAAAGGTTGAAAAGGGTGTGTGGTGGAGATTTATTATTATTATTATTATTATTATTATTATTATGGTTATTATTATTATTATTATTATTATTATTATTATTATTATATATAGAAGATAAGAACGAAGGAAGAAAAAAAGAAATTCTTTCTTTCTTCTTCTTCGTCTTCTGCTTTTCTTCTTGGACGAGAGAGAGAGAGAGAGAAGCTAGAGAGAGAAAGGTGATTTTTGCCTCTATTTTCACCAAAGATTAAAAGATATCAAGAGATTTGCAAGTGGATATTGAAAATTTGGCTAAGAATCCAAGTAAGTGCCTCTTGCTTTGTATTAATTTCTATGGATTTAATTAAGTTTTGAGATGATTATGGTGTGATGTTAGTGAAAGTTAAGAGTATGGATTAAATAGATGGATGAGTGCAAAATAGTTTGGATATGTTAAGATTTGAACTTTAATTTAAATTTTTAGAAGAAAGGAAGAGTTTGATTATGTTTGTATTCATGTGGATTTGTTTACAATGTAAAATACTTGAGTTGTCTTGGAAAACAATCCCGGATTGGATGCCACGACCGTGGCAAGTGAAGGCCACGACCGTGGGGTTACAAACATGACTGTGTCTTTATGCATTTTGGTAGCACAGAAGAGTTTTCAATGCCACGACCGTGGCTCTTGAAGGCCACGACCGTGGGGATTGTAATGAAAAATGGGCAGAACCGTATTGGATCCCACGGGCGTGGGGATTGGGAGGCCACGACCGTGAGGACTTAAATGTTGATATGACTTGTAATTTGTGATCTAAAGGCTTAAAATGAGACTAATATATGAATGTATTATATGTTGTGATGTGCATAAGGTGAGTTTGTTGAGGCATCAATGTCATTGAGTAATGAATTGCTTATGAAATGAGAAATGTAATGAAATGATTATAACACTTGCGCAATTACATAAAATGAATATGGCTTGAGAAGCTATGAAGAGTAAGTACAAACTACATTATTGCATATATTCATATAATGTTGAGATTGAATATACATTAAATGATATCGATGATGCATAAGAGTAAGGTTATGTTGTGCATAATGTGAATATGATGATGAAATGAGAATATGATTTGTATAATGTGTATTCAAAATATATGATAATGCAATTGATTGGGTATACTTGAATGATGAAAGAGGAAGTATGAAACGTATGTGCTAAGAAATGTGAAAAATGTGATATTGTGATGAAAGATGAAATGTGAATTGAGATTAAAGAAATGTGAGGCCATTGTGATGGGCCAAGATGAATCAAATGAAATAGTTGAGGCATAATTGTCTAATGAATTGTGGATTGTGAAATAAGAAATGAATTGAGAAATGAAGTTTAAAATGAAATGATTGTGTGCCTAATATGTTGATTCAACTTTCAGAGTCCTGTATTTGATGGCATGCCTATGAACCATTGGATAGGTGAAATGGGAGGCCCGTAAACCGATTCCAATTGGATATTATGATGTGAATCACTGGATAGGCGAAATGGGAGGCCCGTAAGCCGATTCCAGTTGAAAAATGTGAATATGGAATGATGGTGAAATGGGAGACCCGTAAACCACTTCCATTTGAAAAGTTAGTAACAGTCTAGCCGGGTTGAGGATCTCCTCATGTTAATGGGTTGATGGTCCAAGAGACTGGGTCTGTTACGCTATCCATGGATAGAGATGTGATATATTATGCCTACGGGCTTGATGATGTGATATTGAATCAAAGCGGTGACTCTGAACTTTGAATAACATATTAGTTTCTTTTGGGCCCATGCTTGTGTTTGTTTATAATGTGATTATTGCTTGATGATATAATATTATAAAATGATTATAATGCATAAGCATCTATATGAAATATGATTATGATATGATAGAATGAGATACATGGTAAGCAAATGAATATGATATTGTGATTTTTTGTAATGTGTTATGTTCATATATATAACTATGAGAATTTTTGGAAAAAAAATATACTAAGAATGCATGTTAAAAGGGAAAACATGATAAGATAATGATGATACATAATGTTAATGTATGAAGTATGATTTGTCTGTAATGTATGTTTTAAATATTTGTTTGCACTACTAAGCTTTCGAGCTTAGCGCGGTTGTGTTAATCGCGCAGGTGAGTTGATGGTTGATCCAGGAGCTCAACCGTTATGCCACGAGAAGAATAAGAGTGTTTTGAGACCAACTAGAAGGTGATGCATACATGTATAATATGATTATATTGTATTTGATTAAAATATATGTATACTTAAATAAATTTTGGGAAAGACAAATTAATATACATATATGTGTAATATCATTAAAAGTGTAATGCATTTCCGCTACTCAATAAATGGATATTTTATTCATTATGCTTATAATGCAAAATTTAAATACTTTGAGTTATTTATATTTAATTCGGTGAAAGATTGATTTGGTTTAAAAATCGACCGTAATATTCCTGTATCCGGTATACGTATATTGCAGATGGTTGTATGTAGTGTACGTATACGGGGTTCAGGGGTGTTACAATTATTTTGGTATCAGAGCTTAGGTTTGAGATTCTCAGCCTAAGTAGAATTTAAAAGAAAAATTTTGTAAAGTTTAAATAGAATTAAAAAGAAAAGTTTTGGAATGAAAATTGTGATACATACATATGCATTAACATCTAGGTTGGTCTCAGATGTGGCATTATGTGATGTGAGATAAATTTGAATTATATGAGAAGGATGATAGTGTTTGAATAAGGTTTTGCATGAAAGTAAAATAAAATAAAATATTAGGTAATGTAAGGAAATATAATGGTGTTGTTTGCATTGTTGTTTTAATGCAAACATTGTGAATTTAATGTGATATGTTTAAGTGATGATAAAATTTATGTAAATGGTGATATTCGGATTTTTTTTTAAAATGAGCTTTAATAATTGTGAAAATGTTTTGTTTTGATTTTATACTATGGTGTACATATAAGTTTTAAAGCTGATATTAATAAAATAAGATTAGTAAATTAAACTTCAATAAAGAATACTTGAATATCGAAAGTTTAATATATAGTATGTATATGAGCTATGTGGAATGAATATTATTGCATATTAAAAATGATTTACAAATATGTAATTGGATGAACTAAAAGTTTGACAAGCAATGAAATAGTCATGATAAGGTTGGCTACTTGGAATGTGATAATGTAATGTATTATGTTAGTGATCAAGGATTGAGTTGATCACTTGATAATGTAATATACGCATAGTATTGTGTGTTTGCAACCTATACAACTACATATTTATTAATGTTGAGAATGATTACACTTGCCTTGACAAACTTGTGCAAGTAAGGTCATGTGATAAGATTGATAGTGAGTATTGGATTGAGCAACGTTGGTTCAAGAAAATTTGATTTGAGATAATTAGACTTGGAAATTTTATAGAGGTGATTGGGCTCAATGTGTATATGATTGGATGTAATGTACATATGTATAAAAATATGAGTGATATATATATGTTGAATGGTAAACAAATGGATATAAAGATGGTATACTAAATGCATTTTTTAAAAAAAAATGTGAAGGAGATGTCACCTTAGTAATGTGACTAAGATTCTGTGAAGTATTATTATGAGTAGAGTGTATATATGTGTTGAGCTGATAAATGACTTAAGTTATGTCAAAAAGGGATAAGAATGATGTTGTGTAATGAAAAGTAATTAATGTTAAATTGTGTGGATGGTATGTAAAAGAGGAATTAAATATTATTGTATGATTATGTGTACATGTATAAGTAATGTGGAAAGCAAGTCACATTGTGAATGTGACCTATGAATGTGAATGTGATATAACTACTTGTTTTGTGGTATGGAGAATGATATGGCATGTATTAGTGGATCTATGAGAGATTAGGTTTTGACCTATGCAGAGTTAGACTATGGATTGAAATGAAGAGTGAGAAAGGACTCAAGTAACACTGGATAATGAAATTGTTATGATAATAACTGAGCTAGATTATTATACAATGCTTTCTGGTTCAAGGAGTATGCACGTGAAAATATTATATGTATATGTGTAAAATAAAGGGAAGTATAATGTATGAAAAGTTTTATAAGAGATAGATTAGAAGTGGAGTAATAAATGGAATTGTATATGATTAAATATTGTGCATAAAAATGCTATAAATAATATTGTTGGCGTGAGTTAGGCTAATGATGATCTTATGATCAAGAGCAAATTGTTTTAAAACAAAGTTGAATTATGTTAACACTTGAAGATAGAAAAAAGTATAGAGAAGGAATATGTAAACTTAGTATTGTAATTGGAAATGTTTGAAGAAGAATAATAGAGGAGCAATATTGATTTATAAACTACAGACGTGACTATTAATATACTCTGGTCGTATGATTTGTTAGTGTAATTGGCTGGTTAATTTTGTTATCAGCAGATTTGGGCCTGAGGTGGTATGATTGTAGTATTATGTGGTTGAGGTTAATAATTTTGGTTCAAGAAACATGGTTAGGAGTTATGAATGATAAAGTTATATCTTATCAGTTCTAAGTTAGGAATTTGTTTATAATTATGAAAAGTATGGAAAGAGAAGAGAACTGTGTAAATGTTTTGAATTATGAAGAATGGTTAGAAAAGTGATTATATAAACATAGTAGTGATATGATAATGTGAGGAGATGATATGGGAGAAATTATGAATGTGATTGAAAATGATACTGAATATATTTTTTTGTTATAAGATGAATTAATTAATGGAAACAATGTTAAGTGAATGAACTATGGGTAATAATTATAGTATGAGTATTATGTGAGATTGCACTGCTATTTTAGAAAGCAGAATATATATATATGAATATTGAAAAATAATTTGAAGTGATTTGTTATTACTGAGTATAATCTCAAAAAGTCGAACAGATGGATCCTAAGGGATTAGAATTTAAGAATGAGTTTGACCTAATAGAAGTAGGTCATGTATATTGATATGTGATGATAAACTTAAATAAGTTAATTATTGATTTGAATAGAATAAGATTGAGATGTTGTTATATTATGATAACTAGATCAATTGATTTAAATTTTGCTAAGATTGCAAATTATTGTTGAAATTTAATATGTATAGTTGTGTTAAGAGTATAAGATATATGTGATAATGTATATAAGAGGTAATATGCTTATACATGAATGAGTTATGATATATCAATTATAAACGATGAAATAAGGGAAAAGGTTAATTATCTGTAAAATAAGTTTAAAGAGGTAGTATCAATATTAAGGTTAAGTGAAAGATATGGTAAAGAAGGACTTAAGTATAAGGAAAATGGAAATATTGTTATCCATCAAAGTTTGATAAGTGGCTATTTTCAAAAGTGATTGTAATGACATGATAAGCAATAGTAAGATATAGATCACTAAATTTCCAAGTTTAAAGTTAAGAGATTTTTCTATAAAGTGATGAAGTGATAAAATATCTTGAATGTAATAGATGAATGGTATATATATAGATTATAAGATGATTTGATTATTGTATAACAGAAAATTCATTGGGAATGTAATGAGTTATCTTGGTTGCTTTGTTGAGAAAGTAATAAGATAAATATAAATTTATAGTGATGAATTATGAAATGGGAAAAGATGATTAGCTTAAAAGGGAGAGTAAAAATTATGTGATTTGATGAAATCATAATGTAAGAATACGATTATTTTCATATGGAAATTTAGATGGTGATTTGTTATAAATGGGTTGTTATTGTGCTGGATAATTTCGAGGACGAAATTATTTAAGGGGGAGAGAATTGTAATATCCCAAAATATACCCTAAAAGTTTTGGAGTTATTGTGTATTTGGATTTAGTGTATATGTATATATATATGGAATATATATAAATACAATATAAAAAGACATACATATACATCACATATAAATGGGATATAAAGTGGGGTAGGAAAGTGAGTTATATATATATATTTGTATAATTAATTAATAATAATATTAATGATGATTAAGACAAAAAGAAAAAGAGAAAAAGGAAGTCAAAGGTTGAAAAGGGTGTGTGGTGGAGATTTATTATTATTATTATTATTATTATTATATATATATATAGAAGATAAGAACGAAGGAAGAAAAAAAGAAATTCTTTCTTTCTTCTTCTTCGTCTTCTGCTTTTCTTCTTGGACGAGAGAGAGAGAGAGAAGCTAGAGAGAGAAAGGTGATTTTTGCCTCTATTTTCACCAAAGATTAAAAGATATCAAGAGATTTGCAAGTGGATATTGAAGATTTGGCTAAGAATCCAAGTAAGTGCCTCTTGCTTTGTATTAATTTCTATGGATTTAATTAAGTTTTGAGATGATTATGGTGTGATGTTAGTGAAAATTAAGAGTATGGATTAAATAGATGGATGAGTGCAAAATAGTTTGGATATGTTAAGATTTGAACTTTAATTTAAATTTTTAGAAGAAAGGAAGAGTTTGATTATGTTTGTAATCATGTGGATTTGTTTACAATGTAAAATACTTGAGTTGTCTTGGAAAACAGTCCCGGATTGGATGCCACGACCGTGGCAAGTGAAGGCCACGACCGTGGGGTTACAAACATGACTGTGTCTTTATGCATTTTGGTAGCACAGAAGAGTTTTCAATGCCACGACCGTGGCTCTTGAAGGCCACGACCGTGGGGATTGTAATGAAAAATGGGCAGAACCGTATTGGATCCCACGGGCGTGGGGATTGGGAGGCCACGACCGTGGGGACTTAAATGTTGATATGACTTGTAATTTGTGATCTAAAGGCTTAAAATGAGACTAATATATGAATGTATTATATGTTGTGATGTGCATAAGGTGAGTTTGTTGAGGCATCAATGTCATTGAGTAATGAATTGCTTATGAAATGAGAAATGTAATGAAATGATTATAACACTTGCGCAATTACATAAAATGAATATGGCTTGAGAAGCTATGAAGAGTAAGTACAAACTACATTATTGCATATATTCATATAATGTTGAGATTGAATATACATTAAATGATATCGATGATGCATAAGAGTAAGGTTATGTTGTGCATAATGTGAATATGATGATGAAATGAGAATATGATTTGTATAATGTGTATTCAAAATATATGATAATGCAATTGATTGGGTATACTTGAATGATGAAAGAGGAAGTATGAAACGTATGTGCTAAGAAATGTGAAAAATGTGATATTGTGATGAAAGATGAAATGTGAATTGAGATTAAAGAAATGTGAGGCCATTGTGATGGGCCAAGATGAATCAAATGAAATAGTTGAGGCATAATTGTCTAATGAATTGTGGATTGTGAAATAAGAAATGAATTGAGAAATGAAGTTTAAAATGAAATGATTGTGTGCCTAATATGTTGATTCAACTTTCAGAGTCCTGTATTTGATGTCATGCCTATGAACCATTGGATAGGTGAAATGGGAGGCCCGTAAATCGATTCCAATTGGATATTATGATGTGAATCACTGGATAGGCGAAATGGGAGGCCCGTAAGCCGATTCCAGTTGAAAAATGTGAATATGGAATGATGGTGAAATGGGAGACCCGTAAACCACTTCCATTTGAAAAATTAGTAACAGTCTAGCTGGGTTGAGGATCTCCTCATGTTAATGGGTTGATGGTCCAAGAGACTGGGTCTGTTACGCTATCCATGGATAGAGATGTGATATATTATGCCTACGGGCTTGATGATGTGATATTGAATCAAAGCGGTGACTCTGAACTTTGAATAACATATTAGTTTCTTTTGGGCCCATGCTTGTGTTTGTTTATAATGTGATTATTGCTTGATGATATAATATTATAAAATGATTATAGTGCATAAGCATCTATATGAAATATGATTATGATATGATAGAATGAGATACATGGTAAGCAAATGAATATGATATTGTGATTTGTTGTAATGTGTTATGTGCATATATATAACTATGAGAATTTTTGGAAAAAAAATATACTAAGAATGCATGTTAAAAGGGAAAACATGATAAGATAATGATGATACATAATGTTAATGTATGAAGTATGATTTGTCTGTAATGTATGTTTTAAATATTTGTTTGCACTACTAAGCTTTCGAGCTTAGCGCGGTTGTGTTAATCGCGCAGGTGAGTTGATGGTTGATCCAGGAGCTCAACCGTTATGCCACGAGAAGAATAAGAGTGTTTTGAGACCAACTAGAAGGTGATGCATACATGTATAATATGATTATATTGTATTTGATTAAAATATATGTATACTTAAATAAATTTTGGGAAAGACAAATTAATATACATATATGTGTAATATCATTAAAAGTGTAATGCGTTTCCGCTACTCAATAAATGGATATTTTATTCATTATGTTTATAATGCAAAATTTAAATACTTTGAGTTATTTATATTTAATGAGGTGAAAGATTGATTTGGTTTAAAAATCGGCCGTAATATTC
This sequence comes from Garcia nutans, assembly GCA_947685225.1. Classification (NCBI taxonomy): domain Eukaryota; kingdom Viridiplantae; phylum Streptophyta; class Magnoliopsida; order Malpighiales; family Euphorbiaceae; genus Garcia; species Garcia nutans. Next base: position 28,967,359 of record CANTUV010000011.1, on the reverse strand, counting down.
CTGTATCCGGTATACGTATATTGCAGATGGTTGTATGTAGTGTACGTATACGGGGTTCAGGGGTGTTACAGTTACTATAATTCACATTTTACATTTATCAACTGGAATCAGCTTACGACCCGGTCTTTTCACCTATCCAGTACTTTATAGGCATGCCGCCAAACCCATAACTCTGAAGGTTGAATAACACATTAGACACACAATCTTTTCATTTATTTATATCTTTGTACATTTCTTTCTCAATTCATCTCATTCTCATAATCAAATAGGCAATCATGCCTCCATTATCTCATTTGCATTATCATAGCCAACAATAATGGCCTCATAACTCATAATATCTCAAATCACAATAAAAATAATTCTTCATAACATCATATCTTTCACATTTCATTTCCATATTTCATTTCATCATCATATAAGCAAATATGTTTCAACCATCTCATATTATATTTCAAATCACATTAATCAGTTTATTATTCAAATGGATATAATCAATGGAATTAACACATATTTTACATGCTCATCACAACATTCACATATTACCAAACATAATGTGATTTTTAATATCCATCAACAATGCATTAGGTTCCTTATCACATTTACAATCAAATGTGTGTCAAGTCTCAACATCACATGAATGTATGCAATAGTGTAGTTTGTACTAACCTTAAAACCAGCTCACACCAATCTATACACTTACTCTTCCAAGAATCCTCAACACTTAGATTAGGGCAATTCAACCTCTTCACAACCTAATCCAAAAAGGAGTATTAGCAAAATGACCATATGAATAGTAAATTCTGGTTTTGGACTCAACTTAATCCTTATTTTGAAAAATTGTATAAAATAATCTACTTGACTAAAAACTCTAAAATTTTTACAGAACTTAATTTTACATCTTAAAATCAGTCCTTTAAAATTTTAGATCAAACTGAACACAAAATCTTGGTCAAATAGTTCACCCAACCAGACTGCCCCAATTGCCCTGCATCCTGGCAGCAGTTCTGAACTTTGTGAATTCCATAAATTAAATTCAATCAACTTGGTTCCAAATTATTTTTCTCAAATAATAGACTCACTAAGAAACAACATATCCAAAATTCAATTTGATATCATTTTTCTACATTTTATTAAAAATCCCGAAATATAGCTGTCTCAGTTAAGGTACCTGCTGGAACAGGTCTAATAAAAATAATCTTTCCAAAATCATAACTATTCCAAAATTGAATCAACATATTTTTCAGTCATTCTAGACTCATAGAGGCACAACATATCAAAAATTCGCTTCAAGAACATTTTTCTATATTTAATTAAAAATCATACAAGTCACAGCCTTTACAAATTGTAAAACAGAAAAAACATTTCACTAAACACCACTCTTACTCTTCCATCACCAACACCAACCTAACTTCTTATCTTTAATTCCATTTCAACACATACAACCACACCACAAGCAATCCTAACCATATTATCAATAACACTTCATCAAACTCAAAAATAACTTCAAAAACAACAAGAGCAACCAAGAGAGAACTTACCAAAATAATGAAATTTCTTGAAATTCCAACTTGTTTATTTGAAATCTTCCTTCAATTAGCTATTAAAATTCAAAAACCCTCACTTGCTCTCTTGTTTCCTTGAGGTCCGGCTACACAAAGAGAAAAGAAGAGAAAATGGAAAAAATAAAAGAGACAAAGTCAACTTCTCATCTCTTTAAACCTCCACCATGCAATTTGAAAAAAAAATTACTTAAATACCCTCTACTATATATATTAACTCCCTTTCATTTACTTGCCCTTTAGTAATTTCACAAATAACAATTTAAATATCTTCTTCCTTTGACCATTCATTTGACTTATGTATATGTTATATATATTTCCATATATACAACATATACACTCTCTTTTAAATTCTTTCCTCTTTCCAATTACACCTATACATTTTAATTCAAATAAAACAATAATTATACTAAAACTTCTAGGGCACATTTTGGGATATTACAATTCTCCCCCTCTAAAAAGAAATTTTGTCCCCGAAATTACCTGATATCAAGTCTGAAACAGTTGAGGATATTGATCTCGCATCGCTTGCTCACTCTCCCAAGTTGCCTCTTCTCTACCATGATTCTTCCAAAGAACCTTTACAAGTGGCACTTTCTTATTTCTCAACTCTTTCACTTCATGTGCCAAAATAGCAATTGGTTCTTCTTCAAAAGTTAGATTTGGACTCACCTCAATAGATTCAACTGGTAAAACATGAGATGGGTCAGATCTATACCTTCGCAACATAGAAACATGGAAGACATTATGGATTCTATCCAACTCAGGCGGTAAAGCAAGACGATAAGCAACTGGCCCAACTCTTTCTAATATCTCATACGGTCCAATGAAACGAGGACTTAGCTTCCCTTTTCGACCAAATCTCAATATCTTTTTCCAAGGAGACACTTTCAAAAATACCTTATCTCCAACATCAAACTCTATGTCTCTCATCTTCAAATCTGAATAAGACTTCTGTCGGTCTGAAGCTGCTTTCAACCTATCCCGAATCATCTTCACTTTTTCTTCAGTCTCTTTAATCAGATCAGGACCAACCAATTTGCCTTCCCCAACTTCATTCCAACATAGAGGCATTCTACATTTTCTTCCATACAATGCCTCAAATGGTGCCATTCCAATACTAGATTGATGACTGTTGTTGTAAGCAAATTCTACAAGTGGTAAAAATCTGTCCCAACTTCCAGAGAAATCAATGACACAGCTTCTCAACATATCCTCAATAATCTGTATCACTCTCTCTGACTGCCCATCTGTCTGCGGATGAAAAGCAGTGCTAAAATGCAATCGAGAACCCAAAGCACCATGTAAACTCTTCCAAAACCTTGAAGTAAATCTAGGATCTCAATCAGACACTAAAGAAATTGAAACTCCATGTAACTTCACTATCTCACTAATATACAGCTCAACCAACTTCTCAAGTGAATAGTCCATCCGAACCGGAAGAAAATGAGTTGTCTTTGTCAACCTATCAACAATCACCCAAATAGCATCATGATTCCTCTGTGTCAATGGTAAACCAGACACAAAATCCATTGTGATTCTCTCCCATTTCCATTCAGGCACCGTTAAAGGTTGAAGCAACCCTGTTGGAACTTGATGCTCAGCTTTCACCCTCTAACAAGTGAGACATTTGGACACAAATTCTGCTATGTCTCTCTTCATACCAGACCACCAATAATGCTATCTCAATTCACGGTATATCTTTGTACTTCCCGGATGCATAGCAAAAACCGATTGGTATGCTTCCTCCAAAATAACCTTTTTCAAACTATCATTATCAGGAACACACAATCTATCCTTAAACCAAAGGCTACCATCACTTCTCACAAAGAAATCTCGACTCTCCCCATTTTGGCAATCTGAAATAATCTTCTGAATTTTCTCATCTGACAATTGAGCCTCCTTAATCTGATCCAATAATACTGGTCTCAATTGCAACTGAGCCAACAATGCACCATATCACATGCTTCAAAACTAGCATGTAACGCTCTCAACTCAACAAGCAACGAGAGCGAATAAACAGCCAAACCTGCCAAAGACTTCCGACTTAAGGCATCAGCAACAACATTTGCCTTACCAGGATGGTAATCAATCAAACAGTCATAGTCTTTAATCAGTTCTAACCATCGCCTTTGCCGAAGATTCAGCTCCTTCTGAACACCCAAATATTTCAAACTTTTGTGATCCGTATAGATAAAACATTTTGGGCGGCCAGCCAATTCACCGCAGGAATTTCCTGTGGCAAAATGCCCTCGCAGGTTGGTCCATTTCACCGCAGGAAATTCCTGCGGGCGAATTGGCCTGGCCAATTCAACCTTCGGCGACGAATTTTTTTTGTCGCCGATTTTTATTTTTTATTTTATTTTTATTTTTTTATTTATTCAACTTTACCATTTTTATTTTTATTTTTATTAAAAATAATAAATAATAAAATAAATATTATTTAATTAAAATACTACAAAAATTATTTTGGACTATATAAAAAATAACGGACCAGACTGGGTCAAAAATTAAGAGTCTACAGTTTGCCCCCTGCTTGAACAATCTGAGACTACAACAAAAGAGAGTGAAAAGAAATGAGACTTAATTTTTTTTGAGATGGTTGAGGTTTTGGGTTCTGGACCCGGTTAAAGTTCTGGACTCAAGGGTAATTTTAGGTTTTGGAACTAAGGGTAATTTGGGTTCTGGACCCGAGCTAACTTCTGGACTTAAAAGAGATTTTAGGTTCTGGACCTAAGGATAATTTGGGTTCTGGACCCGAGCTAAGTTCTGGACTTAATAGGAAATTTTAGTTTCTGGACCTAAGAGTAATTTGGGTTCTGAACCATAGCTAAGTTCTGGACTTAAGGGTAATTTGAGTTCTGGACTCTAGCTAAGTTCTGGACTTAAGGGAGATTTTAGGTTCTGGACCTAAGGGTAATTTGGGTTCTGGACCCGAGCTAAGTTTTGGACTTAAGGGAGATTTTAGGTTCTAGACCTAAGGGTAATTTGGGTTCTGGACTCGAGCTATATTTTGGATGTAAGAATAATTTGGGTTCTGGACCCGAGCTAAGAGAGATTTAATTTTCTACAAAAAATAATTATAGTTAGTAGTATACTAAAGGAATTTGCAAAAATTTTAGCTAATTTTTACCATGCACATGCATATATATTCTCCTTACCCCCCTGCGTGTAAAAATATATGAAAAGTACAAAAATATTTATATACATGCAAGTATTTGAATGATTAAATTGAATAATTGAGTTTCTTATTTATTTACTGTGTAGTTACTGTTCATGCACTATTTACTATTCGTAAATAGTAACATACTATTTATAAATAGTATCCTACTATTTATAAATAGTAACATACTATTCATCAATAGTGAAATTTACTTTTTGAATTTTATTTTTTTCTTTGTCGTTCCTCTATATAAACGACTGATTTCTTCATTTCATTCACAGCAAACTTCTTTATTTCATTCATTCATAGCTCATATAGTTTTGAAAAAATGCGTGCTTCAAGATCAGGAACTCGATCTAATACTGAGTTATTGGAATTTATTTAGTGGTATGAAAATGGAAATATAAATCTACTAGCTGGAATGCTGCTCCATCGCAATTCAAATCAAAAGAGTAAGGTAATTATTTTATTTTAACATCAAATTATTTTTTTTTGTTGTTTTTTCTTCTTTTTTTTATATATATTCTCTGTTTTTTTTTTTCATTTTTCTTTTTCATTTTTATTTTGTTTGTTTTTTTCATTTTTATTTTGTTTTTTTTTCTTTTCATATATTTTTAGTTTTTTAGAAAATTTAGGAAAAATATATTAATTTAAGAATTTAAGTTAATAGAATATAAATTAATTTAGCCTAAAAATCGGTGGTATTGATATAATGATATACTTACCTCGTGTTAAACTTACCTGGCTCTGTGTTAGCAATATCGTTGAGTTATTCGGGGCAGAGGGTGTGTCTACAAAGCCTGACAATAGTATGATGTAGCGCCTTGTCGGGTAAGGCAGATTATCTGAGATTGCGGCTTTGACAGCTTCATCATGCAATTACCATCCGAGGAGTATTCGATAGACTGGAGCGTGATCCGGGTGCTTACAGAACGATGGTTGGACACTACTCATACTTTTCACTTGCCCATTGGAGAGATGACAATTGATCTGGTCGATATACAGCTATAACTAGTATCCGATATGATGGCCTTTCGGTTCCTCTTACCAATGATATTCTGACATTTGAAGAAATCCAACAATTAATTGGTATGGAACCATCATTTAAAGGGCTTTTCAAGATAAAAATATAGCCAATTCATAGTTATTGGATGAACTACGAAGGACGGGTTCATAGAGACACAGCCAAACAGTATGCTCGAGTATTTTTGTTGTATTTGCTCGGGTTGACCATTTTAGGCAGCACCGAATCCGCCATCCATTTGTCAGTGTTGAGGGCTCTTACTTATATGAGGATGGTACCACTTTACGGCTAGGGTGAGGCTGGTCTTGCCTATCTTTACCATGTTCTTGACAAAATTTGCATAAATAAAAAGTCTTTTGTCGGCTTTATGGTGGTTGTCGAGATACTCTTCTTCCACCAATGTCAATTCCATTCTTATTCTTGCATGAATTTGATTTTTATTATTGTTGTAGGCATGGGCATATGAGCACAATCTTATGAAGGTGCCTGGCATTTTTTGAGAGAGAGACAGGTATCCGAGATTAAAATTTTGGTTGTCATATAGTGTAGAAGTTCCCGGCTCTCACCATATGCACAGCCAATGCTATTTCTTAAGGTGCCTAACCTAGACTAGGTAAAATATCATTAGCATACTTTAAAACTTATATAAAAGTATACTTACCTTATGTTGTTTTGTAGGTGAATTTGGCTTGCTGGAACACAGAAGAGCGGACGAACTAGACTTCCTCCATGAATGCCGCACTGCCTTTTCAACATATCCGCCGAGTCATCATCGGCCCTGTGTCTAGTGGCTGATTTCTCAGAGAGAGAGTATATGAGTGGTTTCTTAGTCCCGAGCAGCGGAGGATCCCAATGCATTGCCTGGAATATACCTTGAATATCACATCAATGCCGAAAAATGCATGGTGATTGGCCCGACACAGTTATGATGTTGAAAGATTTCTCTATCCACCGGGTGCATCTTATACCCAGTTTATTCAAATTGGGCTTTTGAACTTTGACGTATCTCCTGTTGGTGTGCAGGAAATTTCTAAAGAAAATGAGGATAGAGATGAAGAGAAACATCATGGAGAGGGAGGAGAGTTTGTTCCACATCTCGGGGCTAGCACTTCTCAGGTAAACTTTTACCTTTTTTTCATTGTAATCACTTCTTTCTTAACTTATTTTGACTTTTTTAATGATTGTTGCAGGCTGCTGGCCCATTTGATCATGAGGTTGGACCTTCTTTTACTGCTCCTTCATTTGCTCATTCTAGTCCACCAGATATGCCATCTCATCCACAAGGCGTTGACATGAATTACCTGGAAGTTTTTTCTTGCTCCATGATAATTTATGCTATATGTATGCATGATTATGTATGCTCTTACTCTTTTCCTTTCTGGCTCACAGCGGATGCTTGAAGAACAAAACAAGAAACTTCAAGAAGAGTTGGCCGCTAGTTATTAGCAGGTTTCCCATTTTGAAAATTTGTACCATCAATCAGAGCAAAATTTTCGAGACTTTCAATTTCAGAGGATGAGAGATCCTAGTGCTTCTTCATCTAGAGGCCCCAAAATTGATGACCATGAGATCCTTTCATCTACTTCTGATGAGGACCGTTACAGATCAGAACTCCAAGGTAATAGAGATTCTGGTGTTCCTGCTTCAGGCGGACTCAGGACGGGTGATTTGCCTCCTCCTCCAACAGGTGATGATTTTTTCAGAGCTTTATTTGATGATCTACCACCTCCTTATTAGTGATGTATGAATATTGTGCCAATTGAGGAAATATTGTATAATAAGTATAAAATAATAATGATGATATAATTTTTACTGCAACTCTTTTTATCTAGCTTTCATATCTTCTCCTTGCCCCCTATGATTTTTCTCATGCAAGTTCCGATTGATGTTTGTGTTGTCTAGTTCTTCGCACAAGCATGGATCTCTTATTTTTATAAAGTGAATGGAGCTTCTTCGAGCAATGGGCCTTCCATGCCCCCCTGATTCAATATCTTCTTTTGATTTTTTGCTTCACAGGATGTTTGAATGATTCCATCGACTTATAGACCAAGGTGATCAGCATAAGTGTTCTCATTGACTCCTTCCAGATGCCCATTCAGTTCTTGCACTGGAATTACAAGATGCTTCACATTTATGGCTTTTATCTTCAAGATGTTGAAAATATGAGCGGTGGAGACCCCAAGCTACAGAGTCAAGGATACATCCATTTCAAACTAGGTTTCAGCATGTCAGTTGTTAGCTTCTTCATAACCTTGCCAATGTGTCCTTCGAGGTTTGATAGTTCAATATACTCCCCTTAATTTGAAGGTTTTTTAAAAACATTTTTGAATTTTTGAATTTTGAATTTTGAATTTGATATTAAATGTTGGCTTTGCCAAATTAATGTCAATTTACCTCAGGGCTCAATTTTCAAATTAACATATCTATAAGATGACAACCCTAGTTACCATACTAAACTCTGGAATCATTTCTATTTAAGCAAGAATTGTTGCACTTCAGTAGGCACATACACATTATTTGGCCAAAGGTCTCATTGAGTTTAAATATTATCTATCTCATATGCATGCTTATTCAAACTATCTCCACTAATAGACTCTACCTACCAAAAGACATCAACAGGTCCTTATTAGGCTTGAAATGGGGTTTATAAGGGACATGGGTTTAAATGAAGGCCATTTGTAAGTTGGAGCTATTGTGACACAATGGACAAACCTTCACACTATAAACTGCTTGTTGGAACTTTAAACAGTTGGGAGCATGAAAAGATAGAACTTTGAGTATTCTTCTTTCTTTTTGGTGATAATCTGGATCTTGATTAGGACAGCCTTTGCCCTTGCAAAAAGTTTGGTACCCAAATTCATCTCTTTTCGTCTTCTCCCTTTTCTTTCTTTTTGTTTTTCTTACTCTTCCTTTGCTTTGAGCATTTTATCATTTTGTCCTTCTTTCTTGTAGGACTGTCAAGTACAGAACTTTCAAGAACTCGGTGACCTTTCTTCTATCTCTCTAATTTTGATTGAATCTTTGGTTGGGTTGGGCCAATTAAAGTCAAACTGTCCTTATAAACCAAATGGAAGCCTTTTGCTGCTTTAAATAAAAGAGAACCCAGTTGGATTTCTGAACCATTCTGGGTTTTCTTTTCTTTTTTTCTTTTTCTTTTCTTTTCTCTTTTTTCTTTTCTTTTCTTTTCTTTTTTTCTCCTTCTTTCTTCTTCTTTTCTTTTCTTCTTCTTTTCTTTTTTTTTTGGTTTTTTTGGTTCTAGGTCTAAAAGAGTTATCTTGTATGTACCAACTTGACAATGGATTAGTAGAGTGACATAAATATTCTTTAACAGGGATAAATTATTTGTTACTTTGATGTTATCTTGATAGATTGGAGATATTAGGTGAACCTCAACTACCCTTATGGTCTTGAGAACTTCCACTATACTTACAGTCTTGGCTATGCATTCCATTCTTTGATCTTCTTGCCTCTTCATCTTAGTGGTCATATGACTTGTCAAAAGTATCACAACAGCTCAGGGTAGGTTGTTGGGGGTTTGTAAGCCAATGAAAAGAAAGCTAAAATTTTATGAAGGCTCAAAGGGACAACTAGGGATTGATATTTAATAGGATGGATACTAGTTGTTGGCTCGTCAAACAATGCCTAGACCATCTCTTCCTTAAACAAGCAGAGTTCAATTTTGCCTCGAAATTTTGTCAAAGCATATTCTAAGACTGACTAGGACCTAGACAAAGGTAATTATGCAGGTGTTTTATTAGTTTTTGTTATAGTTTTGTGTCTTGTTTGTTATGTTAATTATTGTTTTATTTAGGTATTTTGTTAGTTTTAATCGGTTTGTTTAGTGTTTTCTTTAATTGTGGTAGTTTCAGTTTATTTCAGTGTTTATGTCGTTTTTGATCTAGTTTTTAGTATTGTGTTTATGTTTTGTTGGTTATTGTCTATTTACTTCTTGTTTAAAGTTTGTTTTGAGTTTTGTGTTAGGTTAAAACAGGCAAGGAAACAAATTGAAGGAGAAAGGGGCAGTGGCTGACACAGGCAGAGGACACGGCCAAGTCACTGGCCGTGTCCCATACCAAGTTAAAAAGAAGAACAAGTCCCAGTAGCAGACACATGCAAGGGACACGGCCAAGTCTTGTGGCCGTGTCCCTCCAAAGAAGACCTGCACGGCCAAGTCATCTCCACTTGGCCGTGTCTCACCAATTCCAAAGGCAAAGAAGACTAAAACTCACAGTGGAAGACACAGGCAAGGGACACGGCCAAGTCACCTGGCCGTGTCCCTCCAACAAGCTCCAACACGGCCAAGTCACCTCTGACTTGGCCGTGTCACTTAACAAAGAAGAAAAGAAGAAAAGGCAAGCAGTGGTGGACACAAGCAAGGGACACGGCCAAGTCATCTGGCTGTGTCCCTCATGAACCAAACGCGCACCAAATTTTAAAGCGGACGTTTCGTATAAAAGGAAAGAGGGAAGCTAGGTTAAAGAACTGTTGACGATTTGGAGAATATTTTCAGCCGTCAGAGAGAGTGAAGTTAGGGCTTAGCTTTGTTTTCTTGATTTTGATTTCACTTTTGATTACTTTAGCTTAGATTAGATTGTTCTAGCCATTGTTTCATCCTTCTTGCAAGATTTGAACAAGAGATTCTTCAGAAGCTTCAAGGAGTTGTAACTTGGTTTTGTTCTCGAACTTATTCTCTTTATTTACATTGAAATTGTTTTAATGGATATTATCATGTCTATTTTGATTTCTTTGAACATTAATGAGATGAATATGTTTAATTGCATTATGAACTAATTTGATCTAGTCTAGGGTTTGTATGGATCTGCTATGATTGTATGAATTGGTTATTCTCTTAGCTAATAATTTCTTTTGCCTTTATTGAATGAAATATTGTTACATATAATTGATTGGCCACCAATTGTGTGTTTTAGGTATTAGATGATGGATTGAGAGATGAAGTCTAATGCTGGAACAATTCAATTAAGGACTTAGGTGAATTAGAGATATAACCTATTAAAAAGATTGTTTCTATTATAACAAGATTAGTTGTAAGAGGTTTGAATGCGAGAGCTTATTTCCTTCACTCAATTAATTAAGTTGTTTGAGATTTAATCTTTGAAATTAAATTAGTTAAGTGGAATAACCGTTCATACATATAAGTAGTAGAGAAGTGCTAACTCTAGACCTTTTTATCAAGTGAATCAAAACATTAGCTATTGTTTACTTTTATTCGTTTTAAACTTAAATCAATCTTCTTCATTAGTTAACAATTTAAATTTTCTTCATTACTTGTTACTTTTAATTTGATAATCAATTAGTCACTTTAGCTTCCTTGTGAGACGACCTTGGGACAATCACCTTTGCTACAGCTACCTCGTATACTTGCGAGTGACGCTTTGTGGTAGAGTTAATTAGAGCGCAACAAGTTTTTGGCGCCACTGCCGGGGAGGCTAATTGGCGTAATTGTTTATTTAAAAGAAAAAAAAATATTTTAGATTATTTTTCATTGTTTTCATTTTATTTGTCTTTGTCTTTTGCTTTTGATATTTCTTTTTCTAGAAATTTCTGTTTATGCAAGGCAGGAGATCACTTGAAGGAGAGTTACATCCATTCATTCCAGAAATTCAGAGAGTGAAAAGGAGTAGAGAAGAGTTTGAGCTCTACACCGGATTTGATACAGAGGAGGACACTTCTGAATTTGAGACAGATTCTGAACAATCAATTAAAATGGCTGAAGAAAGACAACGAACCATGAGAGATTTTGCTAGACCTGTCATTGGGACTTCTACATCTTGTATAAGGTTGATAGATGCAGCAAGGAACTATGAGTTGAAGAACATTCATTACAACATGCTGCCATCATTTTACGGAGTTCCAAATGAAGATCCTTTGAATTTTATTCGGGATTTCTACTCTACCCTCAACACTTTTCCTTTGGGAGGACTAACAGAAGATCAGTTGAGGATGAGATGTTTCCCTTATACTTTGAAGGATAGGGCAAAGAGCTGGCTCATGATGTTGCCTGAGAATTCACTGAAAACTTGGGAGCAAGTTTATAACAAGTTCATGGGTAAGTTCTATTCACACTAGAAGACAGCTGAGTTGAGAGGGAAGATTGCTACATTCTCTCAATTTGAAGGAGAGCCATTTCATGAGGCTTGGGACAGATTCAAGATGCTATTGATCCAGTGTCCACATCATCACTACCCACTTCAACTCCTTAATCAGTTTTTCTATGATGGTCTAACCCAGCAATTTCAGAACACTGTTGACAATGCAGCTGGGGGAGCTGTTGCACTCAAATTAACTCTACCTCAAAGCGTCACTCGCAAGTATACGAGGTAGCTGTAGCAAAGGTGATCGCCCCAAGGTCGTTCTCTCAAGGAAGCCAAAATGGGTAATTGATTATCAAATTAAAAGTAACAAGTAATTAAAGAAATTTAAATTGCTAAGTAATTAAAATATTGAATTGAAGTTTAAAACGATAAAAGTAAATTGAGCTGAGTTTTGATTCACTTGATAAAAGGGTCTAATGTTTGCACTTCTCTACTACTTATTTGCATGAATGGTTATTCCACTTAACTAATTTAATTTCTAAGATTAAATCTAAACAACATAATTAATTGAGTCAAGGAAATAAGCTCTCGCATTCAAACCTCTTACAACTAATCTTGTTATAATTGAAACAATCTTTTTAATAGGTTATATTTCTAATTCACCTAAGTCCTTAATTGAATTATTCCAGCATTAGACTTCATCTCTCAATCCATCATCTAATACCTAAAACACACAATTGGTGGCCAATCAATTATATGTTAACAATATTTCATTCAATAAAGGCTAAAGAAATCATTAGATAAGAGAATAACCAATTCATACAATCATAGTAAATCCATACAAACCCTAGACTAGATCAAATTAGTTCATAATGCAATCAAACATATTCATCTCATTAATGTTCAAAGAAACTGAAATAGACATGATAATATCCATTCAATAAAAATAAAGTGAATAAGTTCGAGAACAAAACCAAGTTACAGCTCCTTGAAGTTTCTGAAGAATCTCTTGTTCAAAATCTTGCAAGAAGAATGAATCACTGGCATAAACAATCTAATCTAGCTAGTTTTGATCCAACGTGAAATCAAAATTAAGAAAATAAATGTTAAAACCCTAGCTCTAATCTCTGACGGCTCAAAATCTGCTCCAAATTGTCAAAACCCCCAACCCTAACTTTTTTTTTTGCTTTTATACGAAACGTCGGCTTTAAAATTCGGTGCGCGTTTGGTTCATGAGAGACACGGCCAAGTCAAGAGGGACACGACCGTGTGAGAGCTTGTTGGAGGGACACGGCCACTAGACTTGGTTGTGTCCCTTGCATGTGTCCACCACTGAATGCTTTTGATCTTCTTTTCTTCTTTGTTGAGTGACACGGCCAAGTGGAGCTTGACTTGGCCGTGTTGAAGCCTTTTGGAGGGACACGGCCAGGTGACTTGGCCATGTCCCTTGCCTGTGTCTTGCACTGTGAGTTTTACTTCTTCTATTCCTTTGGAACTTGGTGAGACACGGCCAAGTCAGAGTGACTTGGCCGTGTCTGGGCTTCATTGGAGGGACACAGCCACTGACTTGGCCGTGTCCCTTGCATGTGTCTGCTTCTGTGAGCTACTCTTCTTCTTTAACTTGATATGGGACACGGCCAGTGACTTGGCCGTGTCCTCTGTCTGTGTCAGCTACTGTGCATTCTTCCTTCAGTCTTGGTTCCTTGGCTTTTTTAACCTAAAACAAAACATCAAATAACTTTAAACAAAAACTAAATAAACAATAACTAACAAAACATAAACACATACTAAAAACTAGATCAAAAACAACATAAACACTGAAATAAACTAAAACTATCAAAATTAATGAAAATACTAAACAAACCGATAAAAACTAACAAAATACCTAAATAAAACAATAATTATCATAATAAACAAACTACAAATCTATGACAAAAACTAACAAAACAACTACCCCACACTTACAACTTTGCTTGTCCTCAAGCAAATTCACATGGCATAAATTAAAAACTCAAACAACCTTAACTATAATTCCAGCATATAAGATGAAATACTTTAAGACTCAGACATGAATATTTGCATCTTACTTCAATCAAGGATTTTCTTAACTCATTCATTAATCCAGACATACAAATCTTATCTCTCATCTAAGTGTTTCACTCGATTTCAAAGGTTAATCACTCAAACCACTCATGACTGCATACTACCATAAACTTGCTTAATTATCCAATCTCTCTCACTAATTTTCTCAAGAAATAATCTGAAGGTCTTTCATTTGGATGTAATGGGGCTAAGGTAAAGGTGTGAGAAAAGACATTTAAGCTGAAGCATCAAGAAATGGAGTATCTAAATTAGACAATACTCTTGCTAAGAAATTCATAACTCCCTCAAATGGCATACTCACAATCCATTAATACTTCACATACTTGCATACTTCAAGAAAAATATATAAGTCGACATTCCTCTTTTGATAACCAATGCTAGAACATATTTGACTTTTGTATATATATATATATATATCTCTTTTTTTTATTTTCTCTTTTTCTTTTTCTTTTATTATATTTTTTTAATACATATATATACAAAATATAACATTGCATAGATCATCTAGCTTAACATGTAGAGGAAAAGAATAGTCAACTCTTAATCAAATACAAAGTGCAAAGTATGCATTTCAACCCCAAAATTGCAATATCATTCTTTTTTTTTTAACTCGCTTACCCCACACTTTGAAATAAACCACCCTATCGTCATATCATAAAAACTCCATTCCTTAATGCAGGTATGATGATAATAAGAAAAAATTGAGCTATGAATTGTGATGATCAAACAAGAAAAAGGTCAAAGGCTCAACTTGGCTCACTAAGGAATTCAATATTAAGGGAGGTCTTTTTAAGCTAAAGGGCTAGCCTAATTTGCCTTCATCATTTTAAAACTTGAGATTAAATCATAATGTGAGTTCAATTAGCATGCAAAAGCAAACTCTAGAGATGCAAAATCATGAAGGTGCACACTTAAGAAAAGAAAATCAATTATTTAATCTATAAGGCTCAAAACTCACACAGGTGGGTTTTCAAAGATTTATATGTCATGAACTGCAGAATGTGAAAATTGATCCTGAATAAATTCAAATGCTCATATCTACACTGATACTAAAGTCTCAACTATAATTCTAGAATCACAGAAAAGATCAATAAATTTTCAACAATTATACCATGCACAACACAATAAAACATACCAAGGCAACCAAAACAAAAATTAAAGAAAAGCTAAAAGATTACCCCACACTTTAGAATTTACATTGTCCTCAATGGAAAACAAGAATAGTAAAGAGAAAGAATTAAGGGACAACCTGTCTTCCATCGTACCTTGGTGAGGCAAAACCTAATTTTCCATCACAAACACAATTGTTCAAAAGCAAGATGCAAGAGACTTTAGGGTTTCTATTTATTTAAACTAAACATAAAATCAAATTTGCAAAATACAAAATTATAACTATGAAAAAGAAATTCAAACTAATGGGTTGCCTCCCATTAAGCGCTTCTTTATTGTCATAAAGCTGGACATCATGCAAGGTCTAGGGATCATGGATCAAAGTGCTGTCAATGATCCTCAATTCCTGAAATCCTTCTTTATATGGTTTAACTCTATGTCTGTTTGCTTTAAAAGTCTTATTAGTTCTAGAGTTAAACAATTCAATGGCACCAGAAGGACATACCTGAGTTACCTTGAAAGGACCACTCCATTTAGATTTGGGTTTACCTGGAAACAGACGGAGTCAAGAATTAAAAAGTAAAACTTTCATACCTGGACTCAATGTCTGATGCATAATAAATCTGTCTTGAAGTGCTTTAGTGTGATCCTTATAATTCCTCGAGCTCTCATATGCCTTTGGGTTAAGGCATCTTTGGGTTTTCCCCACTGATTTAGCCCCCTCTTCTAAAGTCAATGTCAGCTCCAATTTATCTGGGGAACCTGTCTGCAAGAAAGCATCTGAAACAACTGCTTCAACACAATTAATTAAAGAACATTCCTCATGTAAAGCAGTTGTAGGAATAACAGAAGTGTTAAAAATAGAAAATTCCACAGTTTGTCCCAAAACAGTCATTGATAATTTTCCATTTTTAACATCTATCAAGGTGTTGGTAATCACCATAAAAGGCCTACCCAGCAGAATAGTGTGTGCAGATGGTGCAGGGTTACTACCTTCCATGTCAAGTACTATGAAATCCACAGGTACTATCAACCCTCCAACCTTAACTAACACATCTTCTATAACCCCTTTCGGGAATCTAAAAGACCTATCAGCTAGTTGCAACACCATTTTTGTCGGTTTAAGCTCCCCTAGTTCTAATTCTTGGAACACAGAATAAGGCATCAAATTCACACTAGCTCCTAAATCACACATGCCCTCAGTTCCTTTCCCATTCCCCACAGAAATTTGAATTATAAAGCTTCCAGGATCCTTTAGTTTGGGAGGTAGTTTATGCTGCAAATGTAACACCCCCATACCCTATATAAGTACTATACATATACCTGGTATACATACAATACGTATATAAAGTATAAGAATGTCACTTTTAGTTTCAATTTAAAAACCTTTATCCGAGTTCAAACAATATTACATTAATTTAAAGAACATTTACAAAATCATTATACTTTCAATGGTCTTATATATATATTACTCTCATTCTTATTTACCAAAACTTTATTTATACATATGAATATATTCTTATAAAAAATACAACATAATTAAATCACACATGTATGCATCACCTTCTAGTTGGTCTCGACAAACTCTTACTCTTCTCGTGGCATAACGAAAGACTTCAGATCTACCATCTACTCACCTGCGCGATTACACATTCGCGCTAAGCCCGAGAGCTTAGTAATACAAATAAATAGTATAAACATATAGTACAGAAATTCTAACATACAAATATATTAACCTCATATACCAATAGTTTGTTATCATGGTTTTTCCCTTTTCAATTACACCTTTCATATATCTCTACTAATCTCATACATCATATATACATATGCATATACATCATTTCAACAAATCACCAATCAACGACTTATCCAACCCTTTGTGAAAACAATACTCACAAGTTCCACATTTATATCCATTTTACACATCATATTATATTTTCATAAACTCATTTCTCAACATAGCTCCTCAAGCCATATTCACTTTCAATAATTTACTTATGTATTGTATACATCTCATTCCATGAATATCATCATAAATCACATAACAATACATTTTTCATTCCATAATTCACATTTAAGCAAAGACATGCATGGGCCCAAAAGACACTAATATGCCATTCAACTTTCAGAGTTAATGTTTTGGTTGAATTATCTTATTTATCATTATCATTATCCCAACTAGGCTTCAAGGATTAGGTTCAACCAAGCTTCAAGGGGAACAAAGCATGCTAAGTATCAACCCAACTTGGCTTCAAGAACCAATCCAACCTAGCTTCAAGGGTTGTAACATCTCAATTAGGCTTCAAGGACTAGACCCAACCAAGCTTCAAGGGGAGTAAAACAAGTTAACTTCAACCCAACTTGGCTTCAAGGATCAAGCCCAACCTAACTTCAAGAGATTTTTACTATTAGGCATGCCACCAACAACAAAACTCTGAAAATGAATAACATATTAGACACACAATTCATTTATTATTTCATTATCAATTTCATTCTCAATGCTCATCATCATCTAGGCAAACATGCCCCACATATCTCATTTGAATCATCATAGCCAATAACAATGGCTTCACATCTCATTTGAATCATCATAGCCAATAACAATGGCTTCACATCTCATTTGTTTCAATTCACATTATAATACCTCATTATTGAAATATACATAATCAAACACATTAAACATCCATTAAGAATAATCATCATTGATATACACATATATAATTTACCTCATTCATAGATTTAGAATCCTCAATATACATTTGTTTAGGTCATCCTTGTTTTAAGTATATTTAAAGTGTAGATACAAAAAGACCTTTGGAGGATCCCACAATGCAAGAATAGAAAAAAAATAAATACAGTAGCCAACACACTCAAGGGACACGGCCAAGCTTGTGGCCGTGTCTCTCAATAAAAATTCCAACACGGCCAAGACTCCCCTAGCTTGGCCGTGTCTCCCTTAAATCCAAAGAACAAAAACAAAAGAAGAAAGATGGAATCGGGCAGTAGCAGACACGGGCAAGGGACACGGCCAAGACAGTGGCCGTGTCTCTCCAAAAATCATCCAACATGGCCAAGTTTCCCCTGACTTGGCCGTGTCTCCCATAACATGGTCGTGTTTCTCCTTAAAATTTGGCCGTGTCTCTCAATAATCTAAAAACCAAACATGGCCAAGCCTCCTTGATTGCATTAAATCACATTATACACAATATAGCATGATTCAAATGGATATAATCAATGTTCTAGGCACATATATTACATGCTTATCATAATATTCACACTATTAATACACATCAACAATGCATTAGATTCACTAACACATTTACAAATTAATGTAATTTGTACTTACCTTAAGAATCACTCACACCAATCTATCCACTTTACCTTCCAAGAACTCTTCACCATTTAAATTAGGGCAATCCACTTCCTTCACAACCTAATCCAAAAACAATGATAAGATACATGAATTCCAATACAAGTATTCACTTATGAAACTCATTCTAAAACTTTAGATCACAACTTCACAAATCACATCTCTCTCTAGGATCCAAACTCATGTATTTTATGTTTTCAACTTCCTTAAACACAACATACATCAATCATATATCAATTATTCAATTTCCCCAACTCCTTTATATTAAACCCTTATTAAACAATTTCAATAATCTATCATCACTCTCACAACTAACCATATCAAATCCAAACTTAAACAATAGAAATCCATACAAGGAAATGAATACTTACTTCGATATTATGCCAAATCTTCAATAACCATCTTCAATTCTCTCAAAATCCCTTTGGATTTGATATGTATATTGATGAAATCATCTCTCTCTTTTTCTCTCTCTCTCTCTCTCTCTCTCTCTCTCTCGTGCAAGAAGAAGAAGAAGAAGAAGAAGAAGAAGAAGAAGGGAAGAAGATCTTTTCTTCTTTTTCTCATACTTATCATATATATATATAATAATAATAATATAATTAATTATTTCTAAAATAATCTCCACCACCACTTTCTTCCTTTGACTTTCCTTTCTTCTTTTCCTTTTATTATTATTATTATTATTTAATTATATAACTTACTTTTCCTACACCATTTTATACATCATGTATATGTGATGTATATGTGGGTATATGTATATTTTATATATATTGCATTTATATATCCCATATCTTTCAAATACCATATATACATTTTATCCTTCATATCCATCTAGCTCTTATAATATTTTCCTTACATATTTTACCAACATATCTTCTCACTACTACAATTCCACTGTACACCAAAATCAGATATTAAATTAATTCATTGCTCTTCTTTTAGCCTTTATTAATTTAACTTGTATATATTCCCATAGATACAACATATACACTCTCTTCACTTCTTTTCTCTTTCCCTTCAATATACACATTAAATCCAATTGCAACAATAATTATTCCAAAACTTTTAGAGTGTATTTTGGGATATTACAGCAGAACAGCACTAGCTACCTCTGAAACTATCACCTTTTCATTCATCTCATACCTCTTTTTCTTGGTGATTAGGTCTTTGAAGAACTTAGCATAAGCCGGTATGTTCTTTATTGCATCTAGTAAGGGTAAGTTAATACTTACCTTAGACAGCATGTTGAAGATGTTAGAAAATTGCTTATCTATTTTATCATCCTTTAACCTGCTGGGGAATGGTATTGGTGGCTGGTATGGACTGCTTGCCTTATGTAGATCTGCTGTAGGGGACTTCTCCACTGATCTTTCTCCAGCACCTTTGTTCTTTGGTTCTCCTTCCTCCTTGTTCTCTTTGTTACCTGCATTCACAAAATCATTTTCAACATTATTATAAATTTCTTTACCACTTCTAAGAACAGTCAATGATTGTGCCTGCTCAGTTTGACTTGGGAATTTCCCCTTTTTTTGAATCTTCATCTCTTGTGCAAGTTGTCCAACTTGAGTCTCCACTTTCTTGAAAGATGCTTCTAAGGAATCCAGCCTCTTGTTTGTTATCTCTTGATTTTTTGCACTAACTTGGATAAAAGCCTGTAAACTTTCCTCCAAGCTCTCTATCCTAGACTTCCCTTGATTTGAGGATTGGCCCAACTCTTGATTCTGACTCTGGAGCAAATGAAAAGGCTGCTGAGAATTATTTGTTGCCCAAGAAAAATTTGGGTGATTCCTCCAACCAGGGTTGTAAGTGTTGGAGTAAGGATCATTTCTGGCCCTTGGTTGGAATCCCACCATAGCATTGACTTGCTCAGCATTACCCAAAGACTCATATGCAGAGGGGCAAATATTTGCTCCATGCCCCAGAGTTCCACAGATTCCACATGCTTCTTGAGTAGATGAAGAAATATTGTTCTTTATGTTCAGCATCTGCACTTGCTTTGTTAACTCAGCTATCTGATTTACCATATCACTATTGGCTTCCAATTGGTTCACCCCTTTGCTTCTTCCTCTTACACTCTTCTGTTGAGAATTAGCTCCCAACATCTCAAAAATATCATAAGTTTCAGCTGCTGTCTTTTCTCCCATGGCTCCCCCAGCTGCATTATCAACAGTGTTCTGAAATTGTTGGGTGAGACCATCATAGAAAAACTGGTTCAGAAGTTGAAGTGGGTAATGATGGTGTGGACACTGGATCAATAGCATCTTGAATCTGTCCCAAGCCTCATGAAATGGCTCTCCTTCAAATTGAGAGAATGTAGCAATCTTCCCTCTCAATTCAGTTGTCTTTTGGTGTGAATAGAACTTGCCCATGAACTTGTTATAAACTTGCTCCCAAGTTGTCAGTGAATTTTCAGGCAACATCATGAGCTAGCTCTTTGCCCTATCCTTCAAAGTATAAGGGAAACATCTCATCCTCAACTGATCTTCTGTTAGTCCTCCCAAA
This sequence comes from Garcia nutans, assembly GCA_947685225.1. Classification (NCBI taxonomy): domain Eukaryota; kingdom Viridiplantae; phylum Streptophyta; class Magnoliopsida; order Malpighiales; family Euphorbiaceae; genus Garcia; species Garcia nutans. The sequence continues at coordinate 28,946,472 of CANTUV010000011.1, read as the reverse complement.
GGAAAAGTGTTGAGGGTGGAGTAGAAATCCCGAATAAAGTTCAAAGGATCTTCATTTGGAACTCCATAGAATGATGGCAGCATGTTGTAATGAATGTTCTTCAACTCATAGTTCCTTGCTGCATGTGTCAGTCTTATGCAAGAAGTGGAAGTCCCAATGACAGGTCTAGCAAAATCTCTCATGGTTCTTTGTCTTTCTTCAGCCATCTTCACAGATTTTTCAGATTCCGACTCAAAATCAGAAGTGTCCTCCTCTGTATCAAATCCGGTGTAGAGCTCAAACTCTTCCCTGCTCCTTTTTACTCTTTGAATTTCTGGAATGAATGGATGTAGCTCTCCTTCGAGTGATCTCCTGCCTTGCTTAAACAAAAATTTCTAGAAAAAGAAATATCAAAAGCAAAAGACAAATAAAATAAAATGGAAAACAATGAAAATAATCTGAAATATTTTTATTTATTTATTTATTTATTTTTTAAATAAACAATACGCCAATTAGCTTCCCCGGCAGTGGCGCCAAAAACTTGTTGCTCTCAAATTAACTCTACCTCAAAGCGTCACTCGCAAGTATACGAGGTAGCTGTAGCAAAGGTGATCGCCCCAAGGTCGTTCTCTCAAGGAAGCCAAAATGGGTAATTGATTATCAAATTAAAAGTAACAAGTAATTAAAGAAATTTAAATTGCTAAGTAATGAAAAGATTGAATTGAAGTTTAAAACGATAAAAGTAAATTGAGCTGAGTTTTGATTCACTTGATAAAAGGGTCTAGGGTTTGCACTTCTCTACTACTTATTTGCATGAACGGTTATTCCACTTAACTAATTTAATTTCTAAGATTAAATCTAAACAACTTAATTAATTGAGTCAAGGAAATAAGCTCTCGCATTCAAACCTCTTACAACTAATCTTGTTATAATTGAAACAATCTTTTTAATAGGTTATATTTCTAATTCACCTAAGTCCTTAATTGAATTATTCCAACATTAGACTTCATCTCTCAATCCATCATCTAATACCTAAAACACACAATTGGTGGCCAATCAATTATATGTTAACAATATTTCATTCAATAAAGGCTAAAGAAATCATTAGATAAGAGAATAACCAATTCATACAATCATAGTAAATCCATACAAACGCTAGACTAGATCAAATTAGTTCATAATGCAATCAAACATATTCATCTCGTTAATGTTCAAAGAAACCGAAATAGACATGATAATATCCATTCAATAAAAATAAAGTGAATAAGTTCGAGAACAAAACCAAGTTACAGCTCCTTGAAGTTTCTGAACAATCTCTTGTTCAAAATCTTGCAAGAAGAATGAATCACTGGCATAAACAATCTAATCTAGCTAGTTTTGATCCAAAGTGAAATCAAAATTAAGAAAATAAATGTTAAAACCCTAGCTCTAATCTCTGACGGCTCAAAATTTGCTCCAAATCATCAAAACCCCCAACCTTAACTTTTTTTTTTTTGCTTTTATACGAAACGTCGGCTTTAAAATTCAGTGCACGTTTGGTTCATGAGAGACACGGCCAAGTCATGAGGGACACGGCCGTGTGAGAGCTTGTTGGAGGGACACGGCCACTAGACTTGGCCGTGTCCCTTGCATGTGTCCACCACTGAATGCTTTTGATCTTCTTTTCTTCTTTGTTGAGTGACACGGCCAAGTGGAGCTTGACTTGGCCGTGTTGAAGCCTTTTGGAGGGACACGGCCAGGTGACTTGGCCGTGTCCCTTGCCTGTGTCTTGCACTGTGAGTTTTACTTCTTCTATTCCTTTGGAACTTGGTGAGACAAGGCCAAGTCAAAGTTACTTGGCCGTGTCTGGGCTTCATTAGAGGGACACATCCACTGACTTGGCCGTGTCCCTTGCATGTGTCTGCTTCTGTGAGCTGCTCTTCTTCTTTAACTTGATATGGGACACAGCCAGTGACTTGGCCGTGTTTTCTGCCTGTGTCAGCTACTGTGCATTCTTCCTTCAGTCTTGGTTCCTTGGCTTTTTTAACCTAAAACAAAACATCAAATAACTTTAAACAAAAACTAAATAAACAATAACTAACAAAACATAAACTCATACTAAAAACTAGATCAAAAACAACATAAACACTGAAATAAACTAAAACTATCAAAATTAATGAAAATACTAAACAAACCGATAAAAACTAACAAAATACCTAAATAAAACAATAATTATCATAATAAACAAACTACAAATCTATGACAAAAACTAACAAAACAGGAGCCATGGGAGAAAAGACGGCTGATGAGACTTATGAGATCTTTGAGATGTTGGGAGCTAATTCTCAACAAAAGAGTGTAAGGGGAAAAAGCAAAGGGGTGAATCAACTGGAAGCCAATACTGAAATGGTTAGTCAAATAGCTGAGTTAACAAGGCAGGTTCAGATGCTAAACATGAAGAACAATATTTCTTCATCCACTCAAGAGGTGTGTGGAATCTCTGGGACATTTGGGCATGGAGCAAATATATGCCCCTCTGCATATGAATCTTTTGGGAATGAAGCTGTGCAAGTTAATGCTATGGGGGGATTTCAACCAAGAGCCAGGAATGATCCTTACTCCAACACTTACAATCCTGGTTGGAGGAGTCACCCCAATTTTTCCTGGACAACAAATATTGCTCAACAGCCTTTCCATTAGCTCCAGAGACAGAACCAACAGCAGGGCCAATCCTCAAATCAAGGTCAGCCTAAGGGAGAGAGTTTGGAGGAAAGCTTATAGGCTTTTATCCAAGTCAATGCTCAAAATCAGGAGATGAACAACAAGAGGCTGGATTCCTTGGAAGCATCTTTTAAGAAGGTGGAGACCCAAGTGGGGCAACTTGCTCAACAGATGCAGATTCAACAAAAGGGGAAGTTCCCAAGTCAACCTGAGCAGGCACAAGCAGTGACTGTTCTTAGGAGTGGCAAGATAATTAATAACAATGTTGAAAATAATTCTGTGAATGCAGGTGAGCAAGAGAATAAAAAGGAAGGAGAACTAGAGAACAAAGATGCTGAAGAAAGATTAATGGAGAAGTCCCCTACAGCAGATTTGCACAAGGCAAGCAATCCATACCGGCCACCTATACCATTCCCCAGCAGGTTGAAGGATGATAAAAAAGATAAGCAATTTTCAGATATCTTCAACATGCTGTCTAAGGTAAGTATCAACTTACCCTTACTTGAAGCAATTAAGAACATGCCGGCTTATGCTAAATTCTTCAAAGAACTGAATACCAAGAAAAAGAGGTATGAGCCGAATGAAAAGGTGATAGTTTCTGAGGTAGCTAGTGCTGTTTTGCAGCATAAACTACCTCCTAAGCTAAAGGATCCTGGAAGCTTTATTATTCAAATTACTATGGGGAATGGAAAAGGTACTGATGGCATGTGTGATTTAGGAGCTAGTGTGAATTTAATGCCTTATTCTGTTTATCTTGATTTGGAATTAGGGGAACTTAAACCAACAAAAATGGTGTTGCAATTAGCTGATAGATCTCTTAGATTCCCGAAAGGGGTTATAGAAGATGTGTTAGTTAAAGTTGGTGGTTTGATAGTACCTGTGGATTTCATTGTTCTTGACATGGAAGTAAGTAATTCTTCACCATATGCACACACCATTCTGCTGGGTAGGCCTTTTATGCAACTACCAACACTTTGATAGATGTTAAAAATGGAAAATTATCAATGACTGTTTTGGGACAAACTGTGGAATTTTCTATTTTTAACACTTCTCCTATTCCTACAACTGCTTTATATGAGGATTGTTCTTTCATTGATTGTGTTGATGCAGTTGTTTCAGATGTTTTCTTGCAGACAGGTTCTTCTGATAAATTGGAGCTGGCATTGACCTTAGAGAGTGATGTGGATATTTTTGATGCAGAAATAGCCAGTTTCCTTGAGATTTTAGAGGGTGTTGAAATAGAGGAGCTTAAGGAGGACCCAATTCTTGAACCTTCCCCCATTCAAAAAGAAGAGAAGAACCCCTCACTAGAGTTAGAGCTGAAAGAGTTACCTAAGAACCTGAAATATGTGTTTTTAGGAGATCACAACACTTTACCTGTGATAATATCTAGTGAACTTAGTGAAGGGGAGGAGATGAGGTTGGTGAGTGAGCTTAAAAGATTAAAGAGAGCAATAGGATGGAGATTGAGTGACATCAAGGGTATTAGCCCTTCTATGTGCATGCATAGAATCACTTTAGAAGAGGGAGCTAAACCTGTGAGGGAGACTCAAAGGCGCCTTAACCCAAATATGAGTGAAGTGGTTAAGAAGGAAGTGCTCAAATTGCTGGATGAAGGAGTAATCTATCCAATTGCTAATAGTGAGTGGGTGAGCCCAGTGCATGTAGTTCCTAAGAAATCTGTAATCACTATGGTGAAAAATGAGAATAATGAATTGGTTCCTACTAGGACTACTACTGGGTGGAGAATGTGCATTGATTATAGGAAGTTGAACAATGCTACAAAGAAAGATCATGTCCCTCTTCCTTTTATTGATCAGATGTTAGATAAACTTTCTGGGCACTCACATTATTGTTTTTTGGATGGCCTTTCAGGTTACTATCAGGTGCCAATAGCTCCAGAAGATCAGTCTAAGACAACCTTTACTTGCCCTTTTGGGACTTATGCATTTCGACGTATGCCCTTTGGCTTGTGCAATGCACCTGCAACTTTTCAGAGATGCATGATGTCTGTCTTCTCAGATATGATCGACGATTTTATTGAGGTATTTATGGATGATTTTTCTATTTTTGGTAATTCTTTTGATAATTGCCTCAATAAACTTGTTCGTGTGCTTGAGAGATGCATTGAATGTAACCTCACTTTAAGTTGGAAAAAGAGTCATTTTATGGTTACTCAGGGCATTGTCTTAGGTCATGTGGTGTCAAGTAAAGGGATTGAGGTAGACAAGGCTAAAATTGAATTGATTGCTAAGTTACCCCCACCTACCTTAGTTAAGGGAATAAGAAGTTTTCTAGGGCATGCAGGATTTTACAGGAGGTTTATTAAGGATTTTTCCAAAATAAGCCAACCATTGTGCCATTTATTGGGGAAAGATGTTCCATTTGAATTTACAGCACAATGCATGCAAGCTTTTAATTCCCTTAAGGAAAAATTGACTAGTGCACCAGTGATTGTAGCTCCTGTTTGGTCTTTACCTTTTGAAATCATGTGTGATGCCTCTAATCATGCAGTAGGAGCTGTTCTTGGGCAAAGGGTTGATAAATATTTGAGAGTAATATATTATGCCAGTTTAACCCTGAATAGTGCACAAATGAACTACACCACAACGGAAAAGGAAATGTTAGCTGTTGTTTTGCTTTAGACAAATTTAGAGCTTATTTAATTGGGTCAAAAATTATTGTGCATTCTGACCATGCAGCTCTTAAATATCTGTTAACAAAACAACATGCTAAACCGCACTTAATTAGATGGGTGTTGTTATTGCAAGAATTTGATTTTCAAATCAAGGATACTAAGGGTAGTGAGAATGTTGTTGCTGATCATTTATCTAGATTACCCTTCTTTAGTGAAAATCTTGCATCTGATAGCATTCATAAAAGTTTAGAAGAATTTCCTGATGAGCATTTGTTTGTGGTAATTAATGCACCTTGGTTTGCAGATATTGCTAACTATCTTGCTTGCAGTATTTTGCGATCTAACATGTCCTTTCAGGAAAAGAAAAGGTTTTTACACTTGAGTAAGTTTTATTTTTGGGATGAACCTTATCTATTCCAGATATGCAAAGATGAGATAGTTCGCAGGTGTGTATCTGAGGAAGAACAACTGAGTGTTCTTCAATTTTGTCATGATCTTCACTGTGGGGGTCATTTTGGAGGAAGAAAGACTGTAGAAAAGGTGCTACAAAGTGGTTTTTACTAGCCTACCTTATTTAAAGATGCTCAAGAGTATTGTAAGCACTGTGATCATTGCCAAAGAGTAGGTAACATTGGGAGGAGGAATGAAATGCCCCTTCAGTCATATATTGTTGTTGAACTGTTTGATGTGTGGGGAATAGACTTCATGGGTCCTTTCCCCAAGTCTTTTGGATATGAGTATATTTTAGTTGCTGTTGATTATGTTTCCAAATGGGTGGAGGCAATCCCCACCCATACTAATGATGCTAATGTAGTTGTTAAATTTGTGAAGGAAAACATTCTTAGCAGGTTTGGCACACCAAGGGTGATAGTCAGTGATGGGGGGAGCCATTTTTGCAACAGGCTTTTTGAGAAGTTAATGCACAAATCTGGCGTGAAGCACAAGGTGTCAACCCCATACCATCCACAGACTTCTGGACAAGTGGAAACATCAAACAAGCAGCTAAAAGGAATTCTGGAGAAAACAGTCAACACATCCAGGAAGGATTGGGCAAACAGATTGCATGATGCACTATGGGCATATCGTACTGCTTTCAAAACTCCTCTAGGTATGAGTCCATATCGATTGGTGTTTGGAAAAGCTTGTCACTTACCAGTGGAGTTGGAGCACAAAGCATATTGGGCAATCAAGACTCTGAATTTGGACTTGGACAAAGCGAAGAGAGAACGATTTCTTCAAATTTCAGAGTTAGATGAGCTGAGAAATGAGGCGTATGAGAGCTCGAGAATTTACAAGGATCGTACGAAAGTACTTCATGACAGAATTATAGTGCGAAAGACATTGAGTCCAGGTATGAAAGTTTTACTTTTTAACTCTCGACTTCGTCTTTTTCCAGGTAAACTCAAGTCTCGATGGAGTGGTCCTTTCGAGATAACTCAGGTGTATCCTTCTAGTGCCATTGAATTACTTAACTCTCGAACAAGTGAGACTTTTAAAGTGAATGGACAGAGAGTTAAGCCATACAATGAAGGATTTCAAGAAGTGAGGGTCATTGATAGCACTTTGATCCGTGATCCCTAGGCCTTGCATGATGTCCAGCTTTATGACATTAAAGAAGCGCTAAATGGGAGGCAACCCATCTGTTTGCATTTATTTTGCATAGTTGTAATTTTAAATTTAGCGAGTATTGATTTTATGTTCTATTTAAATAAATGGACTGTGCTTTGATCGGTTTTTCTTTACTTTGTGTTTCAGGGTGTTTAAAGAAGAAGGGATGCAAAATCGTTGAGTATAAAAAAAAGTTAAAAGTTAATAAAAGGCAGTAGGTGACATGGCCAAAGGACTTGGCCGTGTCCCTTGGCCGTGTCACACACTGGACACGGCCAAACTTCCTCAAAATTTGAACGATTTTGCAATTTTGTACAGAATAGGACACACCTAGGGGACACTGCCAAGTCACTGGCCGTGTCCCTCCAAGACTATCTGTAACACCCCCACATCCAATGCACACACACTACAACTACAACCATGTAGCATAAGTGCACCAAACATAGGGATGCTACGGTTTTCTTCAACATTCAAAACATTTAAATAGATACAATACTATTATCATTATATAATATAGAAAAGTAGATCATTTACTTTTAAAATAAAACACATTAGATATATATATACATACATATAGTTATTTCACAGCGGAAGTCATAAAATATTTACATAATTGAAAACACTTAATTCCATATTTACAAATATACAAATATGTACATTTAATCAATACTTTACAAAATATAAAAAAAGTTATACATGATTGGCAAATCTCCTTTGATCTTTAAGTCTCCAAAATCAACTCTTCAATGTCTACCCTCACTCGGTCTCGAAGAGCTCTCGGGTTCGATTCTAACAGTTCTATCACCTGCGCGATTAAACACTATAGCGCTAAGCCAAGGGCTTAGTAAGATAATCATGCTAATGATATGACTTCGTGCAATGCAATGTCATTTCTCAAACCATAATATATATGTAACATCATATATGCAAAATTAACAATATACTTTCACATTACATATCACATTTTATTATCTTTTCATATACCTCATTAGTATTAATTTAATCATCAATACAAAGCAAAACAAACATCATTCATGACTCACATTAACCATAGACAAGCATGGGCCCAAGACACACTAATATGCCATTCAATTTTCAGAGTTAATGTTTTGGTTCTATCATCACATTTATCAATATCAATATCATAGACCCAACTAGGCTTCAAGGATTAAGTTCAACCAAGCTTCAAGGGGAGCAAAGCATGCTAAGCTTCTACCCAACTTGGCTTCAAGAACTAACCCAACCTAGCTTCAAGGGTGGTAACATCTCAATTAGGCTTCAAGGATTCAATCCAACCTAACTTCAAGAGATTGTTACTATCATTAGGCATGCCACCAATAACATACTCTGAAAATGGAATAACACATTAGCCACACAATTCATTTACATATCAATTATCATTTCCATTCTCAATTCTCATCAACATTTAGGCAAACATGCCTTCATTCTCTCAATATTATCATCATATAGCATCATTCATCATAGCCAAACACAATGGCATTGTCTCATATCATATCTTATTTGAATTATCATTTCATCTTTGATACAACATTTCAAGGTACATTACTCATAAAATACAATACCTTTCACAATGCATAACCTAACCTTGTTTAAATCTCAACAATGCAATTAGGGCAAAGAACAACTTATATGATTCATAGCTTTAGGATCTTCCATATACATTTGATTAGTTCATTCATTGATTCAAGTGTGTTTAAAGTGTTTTAGGGTTAGGTTTAAGAACCAACCCACCTTTGAAGAACCAAAACAATGCAAAAAGAACAAAGAAACAAAACCCTAACCAACTCATTTGATGGACACGGGCAGCACACATGAGGGTCACGGCCAAGCTTGTGGCCGTGTCTCTCAATTCAACTTTGGCAGTAGCAAACACGGCTTAGGGACACGGCCGTGTCTCTTCAACCAAAACTCACAGTAGCTCACACGGCTTGGGAACACGGCTGTGTCACCCAAAAATTAATCCAACACGTCCAAAATCATATGACTTGGCCGTGTCTCACATGGCCTTTGGCCGTGTCTCCCAAAACCAAAACCCTAATTCTAACCAACTCTCTTCCAAATGCATTAAAACTCAATATACATCATACCACATGCTTCAAATGAACATCATCAATGTTCTAAATACATATCCATTACAATAATCACTTTAAAACACCTTAATATCACAATTAAACAAACACCATCTCAAAACCCTAACTCAAACTCTACTCTTGATTTTCCACTATCAATCTTCACTTATTTTTCCATAATCACAACCAAACCAACACAACCTCCAATTTTTAACTTACAATCAACTCTAACACTTATAAACACACATCAACACACTAAATCATCATCTCAACAATTCTCAATACACCTTAACCACAATTTCCAAATTAATAAAAGAAAACAAGAAATTACTTACCTAAAGTGAAGAAATTCCACAAATCTTCAACTTGATTCTTCAATTCTCCCTTCAATCTTGATCTTACTATCAAGAACATTTCTCCTTCCCTTTTGCTAATGGAGAGCCGGCCACTACCATCAAGAGGAAGAGAAAATGATCAAGAATCACAAAGTCAAACTTCATTAAATACCCATCCAAAGGAAAATTACTATAATGCCCTCATACATATCTTAATTCTCTTTGTTATCTCTTGCCCATTTTGGTAATTTCACATGCCCTAAAAAAAATATCTCCTCTTGCCTTGACCAACTCTTTTGACCAATGTATATGTTATATATATCACAATATACACAACATATAAACTTGTCTCTAAACCCTAAATTCTTTCCCAAAACACTTATACTTTTCTTTTCTCAATTTAAACCAACAATACAACAACAACAACAACAACAACAACAACATGCAAAACTTCTAGGGCATAAATGAGGATATTACAATTCTCCCCCTCTAAAAAGAAATTTCGTCCTCGAAATTACCTGAAATCAATTCTGAAACAATTGAGGATATTGCTCTCGCATAGTCTGCTCACTTTCCCATGTTGCTTCTTCTTTTGCATGATTCTTCCAAAGAATCTTCACCAATGGTACTCTCTTGTTCCTCAATTCTTTCACTTCCCGTGCCAAGATAGCAACTGGTTCCTCTTCAAATGACAAGTCTGGGCTCACTTCAATAGATTCAAATGGCAACACATGAGATGGATCTGACCTGTACCTCCTCAACATAGATACATGGAACACATTATGAATACGATCCAACTCAGGTGGCAAAGCAAGTCTATACGCCACTGGCCCAACTCTTTCTAACACTTCATACGGTCCGATGAAACGAGGACTCAATTTCCCTTTCCGACCGAACCTCAAAATCTTCTTCCAAGGAGATACCTTCAAAAATACCTTATCCCCAACATCAAACTGAATGTCTCTCCTCTTCAGATCTGCATAAGACTTCTGTCGGTCTGAAGCTGTTTTCAACCTGCCCCGAATCAACTTTACTTTCTCTTCAGTTTCTTGAATCAAATCAGGCCCAATCAATTTATCATCACCAAGCTCACTCCAACACAGAGGTGTCCTACACCGTCTGCCATACAATGCCTCGAATGGGGCCATTTCGATGCTGGACTGGTGACTGTTATTATAAGCAAACTCCACAAGAGGTAAGAATCTATCCCAACTTCCAGTGAAATCAATGACACAGCTTCTCAACATATCCTCAATGATCTGTATCACCCTCTCAGACTGTCCATCCGTCTGTGGATGAAAAGCAGTACTGAAATGCAGTCGAGAACCCAAAGCACCATGCAAACTCTTCCAAAATCTCGAAGTAAACCTGGGATCTCGATCAGACACTAAAGAAGTTGGAACACCATGCAATCTCACAATCTCATGGATGTATAGCTCAGCCAATCTCTCCAAAGAGTAATCCATCCGAACCGGAAGGAAATGAGCTGTCTTAGTTAATCTATCCACAATCACCCATATAGCATCATGTCTCCTTTGTGTCAAAGGCAACCCAGACACAAAGTCCATTGTCACTCTTTCCCACTTCCACTCTGGCACTGACAACGGTTGAAGTAACCCAGTGGGAACTTGATGCTCTGCTTTAACCTTCTGACAAGTGAGACATTTTGATACAAACTCAGCAATGTCTCTCTTCAACCCAATCCACCAATAATGCTGTCTCAAATCATGATACATCTTCGTATTACCCGGATGCATAGCAAATAAAGACTGATGAGCTTCCTCTAAAATGATCCTCTTCAAGTCAGCATTATCGGGTACACATAATCTGTTCTTGAACCATAGGCTCCCATCATCCTTCACAACAAAATCTCTAGTCTTTCCACTCTCACAATCTAAAACAATCTTCTGAATCTTCTTATCAGCTAACTGAGCCTCTTTGATCTGATCCAACAAAACAGGCTTCAATTGTAACTGTGCCAATAATGCACCATCATCACAAGGTACAAAACTGGCACGCAATGCTCTCAACTCAACAAGCAACGAGAGCGAGTAAACTGTTAAACCAGCTAAAGACTTCAGACTTAAGGCATCAGCAACCACATTTGCTTTACCTGGATGATAATCTATCAAACAGTCGTAGTCTTTAATCAATTCCAACCATCTCCTCTGCCGAAGGTTGAGCTCTTTCTGAACACCCAAATACTTCAAACTCTTGTGATCAGTGTAAATGAAACATTTCTCCCCAAACAGATAATGGCGCCAAATCTTTAATGCAAAAACAATGGCAGCCAACTCCAAATCATGGGTAGGATAGTTAAGCTCATGCGGTTTCAACTGTCGAGATGCATAAGCTATAACTTTCCCTTCCTGCATCAATACACACCCCAAACCTCTATGTGAAGCATCACTGTAGATCACATAGGGTTGGCCTTCTACAGGTAAAGTGAGAACAGGCGCTTGAGTCAACAAATCTCTCAACTGTTCAAAGCTAGCCTGACACTGATCTGTCCACAAAAACCTCACTCCTTTACGAAGCAATCTGGTGAGTGGAGTAGCTATCAAAGAAAATCCTTTCACAAACCGCCGGTAATAGCCTGCCAATCCCAGAAAACTTCTAACCTCTGTCACAGACTTGGGTGGACTCCAATTCAAAATGGCTTCAACTTTACTCGGATCAACTCTGATGCCTTCTGCTGAAACAATATGTCCAAGAAAAGCTACTTGATCCAACCAGAACTCACACTTCGACAATTTGGCAAATAACTGCTTCTCTCTCAAAATCTGCAACACAATCCGCAGATGCATATCATGTTCCTCTTCATTCCTCGAATACACCAGGATATCATCGATGAAGACCACTACAAACTGATCCAAATAGGGCCTAAACACCCTATTCATCAAATCCATGAAAGCTGCAGGTGCATTCGTCAGACCAAAAGGCATAACTAAAAATTCATAATGCCCATACCTGGTCCGAAATGCGGTCTTCGGAACATCTTCAGCTTTGACTCTCAGCTGATGGTACCCCGATCTCAGATCAATCTTAGAGAATACTGACGCTCCCTTCAACTGATCAAAGAGATCATCGATTCTAGGCAAAGGATACTTATTTTTAATGGTCACCTTGTTCAATTGCCTATAGTCGATGCACAACCTCATAGTACCATCCTTCTTCTTTACAAAGAGCACAGGAGCTCCCCAAGGAGAAACACTGGGGCGAATGAATCCTTTATCCAACAGCTCCTGTAATTGCACTTTCAACTCCCTCAATTCTGCTGGTGCCATTCTGTAAGGAGTAATAGAGATAGGAGTGGTACCAGGCAACAATTCAATACCAAACTCCACCTCTCTCTCAGGAGGCAATCCTGGCAGCTCCTCTGGAAATACATCTGGGAACTCTGCAACTGTGGCAATGCTATCAATAGGAGAACCCTTCACTCTAGTATCTACCACATGAGCAAGATAGGCTTCACACCCCTTCCTAATCAACCTCCGGGCTGCAACAGCTGAAACAAATAAGGAGGCTAACTGTTCCTGCTCATTAGATACTATCACCTCTCTCCCATCACCGGTTCTCAAAGAAACAATTTTCTTTTTACAATCCACCACAGCTCCATGTCGAGATAGCCAATCCATGCCTAAAATAACATCATATTCCTTAAATGGCATCTCAATCAAATCTCCAAGGAACTCCTCACCCTGCACCCTCACTGCACTATCCCGATGCACTTTACTCACAATCACACTATGCCCTAACGGATTTGTCACCAAAACATCAAATCCTAGGGACTCAGTATGCACATCAAACACAGGCAATACAGATGCACTAATATAAGAATGGGTGGAACCCGGATCAATCAAAGCAAGTACTGCAGTATCAAATAAAGAAAAAGTACCAGCTATGACCGCCGATGCATCCGGCTGTCTCTGCATAACATACATCCTCTGGGAAGAACCAACCTCCTCCGGTCTAGTCTCCCTGGATGTAGCACCACCTCTAGAACTGAACCCTGCTCTACCACCTCGGCTGGCACCTCTGCCTCCCCTCACACTGGCTCGAGAAGCGGCAGAATCAACTGACATCTGCCTCTGCCTCTCAGGGCAATCTCTCACAAAGTGATCCGGTGACCCATACCTGAAACATACCCCAGCAACACCAGCTTTCCAACATGGACCACCATGGGGCCTCCCACAATGGATGCAAATAGGTAAGGTGGATCTCTGAACCATAGGGGTCGGAGCACTTGCCACTGAAGCTGCAGGTCTGAATCTTTGTCTCTGGAACTGCACTGATCTACCTGCTGGTCTCTGGCTCCTAATACTCCGAGGAACAAAGCTTCCTCTACCCCTCTTCACTGAAGAAGACCCTGCCTCAAACTGGGGCCTTCTCACCCTAACCTCATCCTCTGAAGCAGCTGCAATCACTTGAGCTCGCTCTACACTTCGAGCTGCTTCCACTAACTGGGAGAAATCGTGATATCGAGATCCAGCCACTAAACACATGATCGAGGGTCTCAATCCCTCCTGAAACCTCCGGCATCTATCTATCTCATCAGCAATAATGCCACCAGCATACTGACTCAGTCGAATAAACCCAACTTCATACTCAGTAACAGTCTTGTTATCTTGCTTCAAGCTCAAGAATTCCATCTTCTTCATATCCTTATACTCCCTAGGAGTATATTTCAACTCGAATTCCCTCAAGAAATCTGCATATGACAAAGTTGGTGGATCTTCCATGGAATGTGGCACAGTCTTCCACCAATCGTAGGCATCCTTCTGTAGCAAAGATCTTGCATAGTCAAACTTTTCCTCAGGGGTGGCTTGTAACTGAATAAAAATCCTCTGAACTTTGTCAAGCCACTGTTCTGCCACAGCTGGATCAGTGGTACCAATAAAATCCTCAGCTCCATACTTCCTTAACTTGTCATAGTGCCTCACTGGCACCAAAGACTGAGGGGGTGGTGGCACTGGTTGTACTGGCGCTTGCCTGAAAGTCTCCATCATATTCACAAACCAAGCTGGTGGAACCTCCTCACCAGTTGGTCTCCCCGACCCAGAAGCAGGTGCCTCCCCAGCACTCTCAACTCTAACTCCCTCATCAGGAGCAACACTCTCCTCACTGCCCTCAACTGACTGTCTCAAATGAGAATCCATCAACACCTAATACTGCAAACACAACAGGACACACCTTATTAAAGATCAAAGATTGCCAATCCCAAACATGTATTTTCTTTCAAAAACTCACTTTTTAATTCAAAATATTCTTTTTATAACATATTACCTAGGTTGAGAATCTCAAACCTAGGCTCTGATACCAAAACAATTGTAACACCCCCACATCCAATGCACACACACTACAACTACAACCATGTAGCATAAGTGCACCAAACATAGGGATGCTACGGTTTTCTTCAACATTCAAAACATTTAAATAGATACAATACTATTATCATTATATAATATAGAAAAGTAGATCATTTACTTTTAAAATAAAACACATTAGATATATATATACATACATATAGTTATTTCACAGCGGAAGTCATAAAATATTTACATAATTGAAAACACTTAATTCCATATTTACAAATATACAAATATGTACATTTAATCAATACTTTACAAAATATAAAAAAAGTTATACATGATTGGCAAATCTCCTTTGATCTTTAAGTCTCCAAAATCAACTCTTCAATGTCTACCCTCACTCGGTCTCGAAGAGCTCTCGGGTTCGATTCTAACAGTTCTATCACCTGCGCGATTAAACACTATCGCGCTAAGCCAAGGGCTTAGTAAGATAATCATGCTAATGATATGACTTCGTGCAATGCAATGTCATTTCTCAAACCATAATATATATGTAACATCATATATGCAAAATTAACAATATACTTTCACATTACATATCACATTTTATTATCTTTTCATATACCTCATTAGTATTAATTTAATCATCAATACAAAGCAAAACAAACATCATTCATGACTCACATTAACCATAGACAAGCATGGGCCCAAGACACACTAATATGCCATTCAATTTTCAGAGTTAATGTTTTGGTTCTATCATCACATTTATCAATATCAATATCATAGACCCAACTAGGCTTCAAGGATTAAGTTCAACCAAGCTTCAAGGGGAGAAAAGCATGCTAAGCTTCTACCCAACTTGGCTTCAAGAACTAACCCAACCTAGCTTCAAGGGTGGTAACATCTCAATTAGGCTTCAAGGATTCAATCCAACCTAACTTCAAGAGATTGTTACTATCATTAGGCATGCCACCAATAACATACTCTGAAAATGGAATAACACATTAGCCACACAATTCATTTACATATCAATTATCATTTCCATTCTCAATTCTCATCAACATTTAGGCAAACATGCCTTCATTCTCTCAATATTATCATCATATAGCATCATTCATCATAGCCAAACACAATGGCATTGTCTCATATCATATCTTATTTGAATTATCATTTCATCTTTGATACAACATTTCAAGGTACATTACTCATAAAATACAATACCTTTCACAATGCATAACCTAACCTTGTTTAAATCTCAACAATGCAATTAGGGCAAAGAACAACTTATATGATTCATAGCTTTAGGATCTTCCATATACATTTGATTAGTTCATTCATTGATTCAAGTGTGTTTAAAGTGTTTTAGGGTTAGGTTTAAGAACCAACCCACCTTTGAAGAACCAAAACAATGCAAAAAGAACAAAGAAACAAAACCCTAACCAACTCATTTGATGGACACGGGCAGCACACATGAGGGTCACGGCCAAGCTTGTGGCCGTGTCTCTCAATTCAACTTTGGCAGTAGCAAACACGGCTTAGGGACACGGCCGTGTCTCTTCAACCAAAACTCACAGTAGCTCACACGGCTTGGGAACACGGCTGTGTCACCCAAAAATTAATCCAACACGTCCAAAATCATATGACTTGGCCGTGTCTCACATGGCCTTTGGCCGTGTCTCCCAAAACCAAAACCCTAATTCTAACCAACTCTCTTCCAAATGCATTAAAACTCAATATACATCATACCACATGCTTCAAATGAACATCATCAATGTTCTAAATACATATCCATTACAATAATCACTTTAAAACACCTTAATATCACAATTAAACAAACACCATCTCAAAACCCTAACTCAAACTCTACTCTTGATTTTCCACTATCAATCTTCACTTATTTTTCCATAATCACAACCAAACCAACACAAGCTCCAATTTTTAACTTACAATCAACTCTAACACTTATAAACACACATCAACACACTAAATCATCATCTCAACAATTCTCAATACACCTTAACCACAATTTCCAAATTAATAAAAGAAAACAAGAAATTACTTACCTAAAGTGAAGAAATTCCACAAATCTTCAACTTGATTCTTCAATTCTCCCTTCAATCTTGATCTTACTATCAAGAACACTTCTCCTTCCCTTTTGCTAATGGAGAGCCGGCCACTACCATCAAGAGGAAGAGAAAATGATCAAGAATCACAAAGTCAAACTTCATTAAATACCCATCCAAAGGAAAATTACTATAATGCCCTCATACATATCTTAATTCTCTTTGTTATCTCTTGCCCATTTTGGTAATTTCACATGCCCTAAAAAAAATATCTCCTCTTGCCTTGACCAACTCTTTTGACCAATGTATATGTTATATATATCACAATATACACAACATATAAACTTGTCTCTAAACCCTAAATTCTTTCCCAAAACACTTATACTTTTCTTTTCTCAATTTAAACCAACAATACAACAACAACAACAACAACAACAACAACATGCAAAACTTCTAGGGCATAAATGAGGATATTACACTATCAGACACGGTCGTGTCACCTTGACTTGGTCGTGTCCCTTCACTTTCACACACCAGACACGACCAAGTACCCACTAACACGGCCGTGTCCCTCAAATTTTACACTTTTAAAACCCGATTTTGCCCAGTTCTTTTCATAAATCCCTAAATTTTCTATCTTCGTCTCTCTCGCTTTCTCACTCTCTGTATCGCCAACACCATTGATTTTTATTTCAAAACTCCAACTTTTCCATTAAAACTTCAAATTTCTTCAACAAAACTTGAGATCATCACTTAAAACTTCCTCTTTACTCATATACTTTTGATTTAATTCAGTTTTGGGTGTTACTTTTTTTTTCAGATCTCAAGATGCCAAGAACTAAAACTGTCTCACACCACAAGAAGAAGAAATCTACTACCGAAGGAGCTTCTTCCTCTTTCTCAACTTTATCTTTTAAGAGGGCAAGTCTTTTGGCTCGGGGTTTTTTCCCGACAAGGTATGTGAATGACGAATCTTTAGATGCCCTGCAAATTAGGACTAATTTTTATAGATATGTGCAATTTCTTGGGTGGGAGACTTTTGTCTCATTGAGACCTTTGCAGTTTGAGGAGCTTACTCTAGAATTTTTGACATCTCTTAAGGTGGAAAGGGATGATAAGAAAATCTGCAGGAGAATGATGTTTAAATTGATGGGTAAATCATTTGAGCTTAATATTGATCAGTTAAATGCTATCTATGGTTTTCATCAGCATGGGGAAAGGTCGATACCCAAAGAATTTAGACAACAATTTGCTTGGGGAGCCTTGGGCTCGGGTACTTATGTGGCCAAATCGGCCAAAGCATCTAAATTACGGAACCCTACTTTGAGATATTTGCATAGGTTTATGTCATGTGGGTTCTTTGCTCGGAAGGAAAGCCCGGGTGTGGTTGAGTCGAGTGAGTTATTTTTCCTGGACTGTGTTTTGAATAAAATGGCTGTGAGTGCCGGCTATTGGTTAGCCGATATTTTTGATACTGTGGCTAATAAAAGGAGGGGGGCAATTTGTGTTGGAGGATTGATTACGTTAGCAGTAGCCCTTGTTGAGGATTTTGACCTGAGTACTAGTCGCATGACTAGAATTTTGGGTAATGACTCTTTGGATTTAGCCACACTTGAGAAGATGCACATGGTGGTGCATAGGAGAGGGACTTATGTGATGCCTTCAGCTGAGCCTGCAGCATCGGGGGACAGGCAGAAAAGAGCACGGGTCAAAGAGTAGTCCGACTCGGATTCTCTTGGCCTAGATGAGGATGCTCCGGTCTCGGAACATCAAGAGGTACTTCTGAGGATTGAGGCCCTGGACGGCAAAGTGGATCGACTGGATAGCAAGGTGGACCGTAACCATGCTGAGGTTTTGCAGCAGTTGGAACAGATTAATAGCAACCTTGCGAAGATCTTGAGTCTCCATCCCTCAGCTGCATCATCTTCACGCCCGCCTTTTCCATAGATTTTGAGATCCTTGCTTTATTTTGTTTAATGTATTTTTGTTCTTATTTTTTGTTTTTGTTTTCATGTTAACCTTTATATTTGGATATTTTATTTTTATATATTGTACTTTTATTTTTGAACTTTTGTGTTTGTGATGGAAAGCTAGGGTTTTGCCTCACCAATATGATGGAAGACAGGTTGTCCTTTAACTCTTTTTATTTACTATTCTTGTTTTACATTGAGGACAATGTAAATTTTAAGTGTGGGGTACTCTTTAAGCTTTCCTTTAATTCTTGTTTTGCTTATTGTGTTTGTTGTGCATGGTATAATTGTTGAGAACTTATTGACTTTTCTTTGATTTTGGTATTATAGTTGAGACTTTAGTATCAGCATAGAGATTAGCATTTGAATTCATTCAGGATCAATTTTCACATTCTGCAATTTATGACATATAAATCTTTGAGAACCCACCTGTGTGAGTTTTGAGCCTCATAATTTGATATTATTGTCATTTGATTTTCTTTTCTTAAGTGTGTACCTTCATGATTTTGCATCTCTAGAGTTTGCTTTTGCATACTAATTGAACTCACATTATGATTTAATCTCAAGTTTTAAAATGATGAAGGCAAATTAGGTTAGCCCTTTAGCTTAAAAAGACCTCCCTTAATATTGAATTCCTTAGTGAGCCAAGTTGAGCCCTTTGACCTTTTCTTGTTTGATCAACACAATTCACAGCTCAACTTTCTCTTATTATCATCATACCTGCATTAAGGAATGGAGTTTTATGATATGACAATAGGGTGGTTTGTTTCAAAGTGTGGGGTAAGCAATAAAAAAAAATTTTGGTATTGCTATTAGGGGTTGAAATGCATACTTTGCATATTGTATTTGATTAAGAGTTGATTATTCTTTTCCTTTACATTTTAAGCTAGATGTTCTATGCAATGTTATATTTTGTATATATATGTATTTAAAAAAATAAAAAAAAAAAGAAAGAAAAGAAGATATATATATGTATACAAAATTCTTATATGTTCTAGCATTGGTTATCAAAAGAGGAATGTCGACTCATGTATTTTTCTGGAAGTTATGCAAGTATGTGAAGTATTAATGGATTATGAGTATGCTATTTGAAGGAGTTATGAGTTCCTTAGCAAGAGTAGTGTCTAATTTAGATACTCCATTTCTTGATGCTCTAGCTTAAATGTCTTTTCTCACACCTTCTCCTTAGCCCCATTGCATCCAAATAAAAGACCTTCGAATTATTTCTTGAGAAAATCAGTGAGGGAGATTGGATAATTAAGCAAGTTTATGGCAGTATGCGGTCATGAGTGATTGAGTGATTAACCTTTGAAATCGAGTGAAACACTTAGATGAGATATAAGATTTGTATGTCTGGATTAATGAATGAGTTAAGAAAATCCTTGATTGATCTTAATTGCAAATTATTTATGTTGTGTCTTAAAGTATTTCGTCTATATGCTGGAATTAAAAGTTAAGGTTGTTTGAGTTTTTAATTTATGCCATGTGAATTTGCTTGAGGACAAGCAAAGTTTTAAGTGTGGGGTAGTTGTTTTATTAGTTTTTGTTATAGTTTTGTGTCTTGTTTGTTATGTTAATTATTGTTTTATTTAGGTATTTTGTTAGTTTTAATCGGTTTGTTTAGTGTTTTCTTTAATTGTGGTAGTTTTAGTTTATTTCAGTGTTTATGTCATTTTTGATCTAGTTTTTAGTATTGTGTTTATGTTTTGTTGGTTATTGTCTATTTACTTCTTGTTTAAAGTTTGTTTTGAGTTTTGTGTTAGGTTAAAACAGGCAAGGAAACAAATTGAAGGAGAAAGGGGCAGTGGCTGACACAGGCAGAGGACACGGCCAAGTCACTGGCCGTGTCCCATACCAAGTTAAAAAGAAGAACAAGTCCTAGTAGCAGACACATGCAAGGGACACGGCCAAGTCTTGTGGCCGTGTCCCTCCAAAGAAGACCCACACGGCCAAGTCATCTCCACTTGGCCATGTCTCACCAATTCCAAAGGCAAAGAAGACTAAAACTCACAGTGGAAGACACAGGAAAGGGACATGGCCAAGTCACCTAGCCGTGTCCCTCCAACAAGCTCCAACACGGCCAAGTCACCTCTGACTTGGCCATGTCACTCAACAAAGAAGAAAAGAAGAAAAGGCAAGCAGTGGTGGACACAAGCAAGGGACACGGCCAAGTCATCTGGCCGTGTCCCTCCAAAAGCCACTCACACGGCCAAGTCACATCTGACTTGGCTGTGTCCCTCATGAACCAAACGCGCACCGAATTTTAAAGCGGACGTTTCGTATAAAAGGAAAGAGGGAAGCTAGGTTAAAGAACTGTTGACGATTTGGAGAATATTTTCAGCCGTCAGAGAGAGTGAAGTTAGGGTTTAGCTTTATTTTCTTGATTTTGATTTCACTTTTGATTACTTTAGCTTAGATTAGATTGTTCTAGCCATTGTTTCATCCTTCTTGCAAGATTTGAACAAGAGATTCTTCAGAAGCTTCAAGGAGTTGTAACTTGGTTTTGTTCTCGAACTTATTCTCTTTATTTACATTGAAATTGTTTTAATGGATATTATCATGTCTATTTTGATTTCTTTGAACATTAATGAGATGAATATGTTTGATTGCATTATGAACTAATTTGATCTAGTCTAGGGTTTGTATGGATCTGCTATGATTGTATGAATTGGTTATTCTCTTAGCTAATAATTTCTTTTGCCTTTATTGAATGAAATATTGTTACATATAATTGATTGGCCACCAATTGTGTGTTTTAGGTATTAGATGATGGATTGAGAGATGAAGTCTAATGCTGGAACAATTCAATTAAGGACTTAGGTGAATTAGAGATATAACCTATTAAAAAGATTGTTTCTATTATAACAAGATTAGTTGTAAGAGGTTTGAATGCGAGAGCTTATTTCCTTGACTCAATTAATTAAGTTGTTTGAGATTTAATCTTTGAAATTAAATTAGTTAAGTGGAATAACCGTTCATACATATAAGTAGTAGAGAAGTGCAAACCCTAGACCTTTTTATCAAGTGAATCAAAACATTAGCTATTGTTTACTTTTATTCGTTTTAAACTTAAATCAATCTTCTTCATTAGTTAACAATTTAAATTTTCTTCATTACTTGTTACTTTTAATTTGATAATCAATTAGTCACTTTAGCTTCCTTGTGAGACGACCTTGGGGCGATCACCTTTGCTACAGCTACCTCGTATACTTGCGAGTGACGCTTTGTGGTAGAGTTAATTCGAGCGCAACAGCAGGAGCCCTCTCTAAGTAAGCATACACAACTCAATGCTATGGAGCAATTCCCTCACCTAGTAAAGTCATTCAAGTCATGATGCCTAGACACATTAATTTATGAATATCAAACTAGATTCCTCATTGGTTGAGAACCAAAATGAACAAAGACCAACAAAAATTTTAATAAAAGTAATTTATTCAAACAACTTTAAATTTGAAAAACACGATTGTTCCAATTAAATATTAAAGAAAGCAAAATTGAAAAGCAACATTCAAGCTAAGGAAAGTTTGTTGAGTTAAGCTTCTTTTCCTTTAACATCTTCAATATCCTCATCTTGAAAGGATGATAAAACAAAATCTTTTTCTAATCTTTTTCCTACCATGAAGGTTGCTGGTATGGCACTCCATTGAACCTTGGTAATGGATTGTTTTTGGTGTTTGGCTTATTGGGCTCGGGTAGCTTGTATAGTAGTGATATGCTGCTTCACATGGAGATGGGGATTTTCGGTTCCATCAAACTTTACAAAGGATGACATCTTGAATTTGTATAGAACTTCTTCATCTAGCTCAAATAGTTTGTCGACTCAGACATTTCTTCGATTTTCAGCTTCTTCTCAAATATCTTTTCCAAATCCGCAATCATCTTTTCAACATCAGATATCTCGGTCTTCTCCATAGCTGATCTTTCAATAATCTCCAGTTCTTTCTTCTTGTCTTGAGGGTCTTGGAAGTATTGAGCCCAATCATCATCATCATCATCAATGATCACCTATCATCATCAAAAACCACTTCACCAACTTTAGTCTTCCCTTTGTCCTTTGGCTTCTTAGTGCTAGCAGATGCTTCGGCATGATTTCTTAAAATTACAGCCAATTGGTTTTTCATGGTCTCAGTTAGGGCCTCTTTTATTTCTTCCATCTTGGCATTGAAGGCATCATCCACCATTCTTTGAATTTGTTCGGGCTCGATTGCTTTTGGTGAGCAAGTGATTGAGTTGCTACTAGATTCTTTGTCTTTGGCGTAGGTCGGATTGTCATAGGCTTTTGAACTATCGTAATCCAGGGCTGTGAGCTAGAGAGGATCAGTGATATGAGATGCAAATGTATGTATGTGATAAGAGCATTTTTGTACTTGTTTTTAGTATGATTTTTATGTGTTTTTAATTAATATTTCATTTGATTTTTGTTTAAAGTTTGTTTTAAGTGTTTGTTTTAGGTTAAAGTGCAAAAACTCCCTTGGATGATCAAAACAATTAAGGAAGAGCATGAATCAAGAAAGACATGGCCAAGCCAAAGCAAGCTTGGCCGTGTCCCTCAAAAGAAATCCAAGACAGTAGCTGACATGCCCAAGAGACACGGCCAAGCCACTGCCATGTCTCACCTAAAGAGCAAAACCAAGAAACTAAAGAAATGAAGGCAAAAGCTGACACCATCACAAGACACGGCTAAGCCATAGGTCGTGTCACATGACACGGCCAGGAGATTGGCCTTGTCACCCTTGGAAACAAAGAAAGCAAATTGACAAAGCTAGAAGTAGAAGGTGACACACCCACATGACACAGTCAGGAGCTTGGCCGTGTCACCTAGAAGAAAAGAAGGAATGAAATGGCAGAAGGAGACACGGCCAGCAAGCTTGGCCATGTACCAAGCAAAGTGAGAGACACAGCCAGCAAGCTTGGCTGTGTCACCTAGGGCAACCTTGAATAATTAAATTCTTTTGCAGACAAGTGGGGGAATAAAGACTAGCTTTTTCCAAAAGTAATATTAAACAAAAGAAAAGCTTACCTAATTTGAGGAAAAGAAAGATAAAACAAAGGAAATGTGGGAAACAAGGGAGAGTGGTGTGAGTTGGAAGGTATGGGTTATGAGCTGGAAGGTATGGGTTGTGAGCTTTAAAGGGAGTTAGAAGGAGAAGAAAATGAAGAAGAGAGGGACGTGAAGGTTGGAACAAGGGAGAAGGAGCCACCTGCTGAAGCAAAGAGGAGAGTCTTGAGCTGAGTTTGAAGAAGGAGATACATCCTATACAAGACCTAAACCAAGAATCAAGGATTGAAGTGAAGAAATACAAATTATTCGCCATGGATTGTTTGGTTTCTTTTACTCATTTCTCTTGTTCTGTTTTTCTGGTTTTGAACATGAACTAATTCATTTTCTATCTAGATATTGATGAACCCTAGCTTATTTGTATGGATTGAATAATCTCATTTAATTGAATCATTTGATTGAGTTGTTTTATTCTTATGATGCTTAATGATTTATTTCCAATTGATAATAGCATGCTTATTGATTGGTTGCAATTTTCATATTATTGACTTGAGAAAGCTTGATATGAATTGAATACTCGTAAGGGTTGAGGATTGATTGGAGTGCTAGAGATAGACTTACAAGATCCTTTGGTTTATAGTTCCTTGTTCTTAATGCAAGATCTATTTAATTGTGTTTGAGAAGAGATTTCGGCACTCTACTTAGTTATTAGGGATTAATTCACTCAAGAGAGGTTTAGGTCTAAGTTAGAGGAATGCCAATTCAACTCTATTATGTGATTTAATTGAATTGATTTTCATAAATATAATTGTGGCTAGGGGGATTCAATATCTGGATAATATTATTATCATCAATCCTTTTTGCACAACATTTAATTTCCCTTTACTTTTAGTTATTAAATTAGTTGTTTTTAATTACAAAACATCACAAAACTATTGATTTGCTAAACAACGGTTAAGATTTGCATTAGTACTTGACCTTGTCCTCAGTGGAATGATAACTCACTCACTACTTTATTACTTGGGCGACCCGTGCACTTGCAGTATTGCTATAGCATTAGGCTTGTGCGCACCAAGTTTTTGGCTCCGCTGCCGGGGACAACGGTTTCAATATTAGTAATATAATCAAAACTATTGATTTATTTTTATTTTCATTTGTTTTTGACATTCGTTCTTGCTTGTTGACTATCATTTTAGGTATTCTTCCTGGTTTTGACCAGAGGTAGCTCATCCCAACTATTTGAATTAGACCTAGAGCTAGAAAGAATATAAGGAGAAAGCGAAAGGAAGAAGAGGAGGCAGTTTTGGAAGACGCATAAACAGAAATAAATCTGGAAATAGAAGAAGAAGAAGAGTTTGAAGTGATGGAAGGACCTAGGCCAAGAACAATGCAGGAGTTTGCTAAGCCCAATCTCAGTGGAGCTGACTCTAGTATCCGGAGGCCGACAGTTGCTACGAACAACATCAAAATAAAGGCAAATGTAATTCAAATGGTGCAGCAGACTTGTTAGTTTGATGGGTTTCATGATGAAGATCCTAATGCACATATTGAGAATTTTCTGGAGATATGTGACACATTCAAGATAAATAATGTCTCAGATGATGCAATTAGGCTAAGGTTGTTCCCATTTTCCCTTAGAGATAGACCAAAGAAGTGGCTGCAATCTTTTCCTCCAGGAACCTTCACCACATGGGGTCAGTTGGCAGAGAAATTCCTAGAAAAATACTTCCCACCGTCCAAAACTGCTAAGTTGAGAAATGATATCTCATCCTTTCTACAGCAAGATGGTGAGACCCTTTATGATGCCTGGGAAAGATTTAAAGATTTATTGAGAAGGTGTCCTCATCATGGACTTCCACTATGGCTTCAAATTCAAACATTTTACAATGGGTTGAATTATGTAAGTAAGCAATCCATTAATGTAGCAGCTGGTGGTACCATAAACAACAAGACACCTGAACAAGCAAGGGATTTAATTGAAGACATGGCTATCACCAATTATCAGTGGCAAGCCCCAAGGGAGCAAGGAAAGCTGAAAGTCATGGGTTCACACCAATTAGATCCTGTGGTGGCTTTGACAGCCAAATTGGAAGCATTGAATAAAAATTTTAATTCTTTGGCCTCTTCTTCTGGGAAAGTAATGCAAGTAATGTCTTGTGAATGGTGTGGGGGTGGACATCAAAGTCAAGATTGCCAAAGTGGCAACATGTTTGCTAGGCAAG
The DNA here is from genome assembly GCA_947685225.1 of Garcia nutans. Classification (NCBI taxonomy): domain Eukaryota; kingdom Viridiplantae; phylum Streptophyta; class Magnoliopsida; order Malpighiales; family Euphorbiaceae; genus Garcia; species Garcia nutans. The sequence continues at coordinate 28,920,553 of CANTUV010000011.1, read as the reverse complement.
AGCAAGTAGATTATGTTGGAAATATGCCAAGGCAACAACAGAATAACCCCTACAGCAACACATACAATCCGAGGTGGAGAAATCATCCAAATTTATCATGGAATAATCAAAATAATCCAAGACCTCCCCCTGGATTCCAGCAGCCCCAACATCAACAAGCTGCCCCTCCAAGAAAGAGTAGTTTGGAGGACATGATGGAGAAATTTATAGCAGCTTCTGAAACTAGGTTCCAATCAACTGAAACCACCCTAAGAAATCAGCAAGCCTCTATTCATAATTTGGAGAATCAGGTGGGGCAAATTGCCAAGTTGCTCAATGAGAGACCACAAGGAAGTTTGCCTAGCAACACTGAGGCAAATCCTAAAGAGTAGTTTAAGGCAATTACACTAAGGAGTGGAAAAGAGATCAAGTGTAATGTGGATGAGAAAAGAGGAGAAGTGGCAGAGAAAAGGGCTAAAGTACAAGAAAAAGAAGATGATCCTCCTGTCACTTCGGGAGAGAAAGCTGCACTAGAAAGAGAGAAAGAGAAACAACAACAAGAAAGCAGCCCCATACTAAAGGAGTACCGACTTAGAGTACCCTATCCGGCAAGATTGAACAAGGACAAGATTGATGCTCAGTTCGGTAAGTTTCTTGAACTTTTTAAACAATTGCACATTAATATTCCATTTGCTGAAGCTTTTTCACAGATGCCTAAATATGCTAAATTTTTGAAAGATATCCTTTCTAATAAAAGGAAAATTAAGGAAGTGTCTTTAGTGCATTTATCTGAAAAAAGTTCGGCAATTTTACAAAGGAGGTTACCTAAGAAGTTAAAAGATCTAGGTAGTTTTACCATTCCATGTTTAATAGGTAACCTTGAGGTTAAGAGTGCATTAGCTGATTTAGGGACTAGCATAAGTGTTATGCCCTATAAAATGTTTAAAGAGTTAGGGATTGGTAAACCTAAACCAACACTTATGACCATCCAACTTGCTGATAAGTTAGTAGTCCACCCTCTTGGCATTATAGACGATGTGTTGGTAAAAGTCGGGGATTTCATTTTCCCCAATGATTTTGTTGTCATTGATATTGATGAGGATGCGGATGTTTCACTTATTCTTGGTAGGCCATTTTTAAATACAGCCCGTGCCCTTATCGATGTTCATGATGGCACTTTAACTTTGAGAGTGGGTGATGAGAAAGTTATTTTTAGGATACATGATGCCATGAAACATTCACTTTCACTTGATGAGGTAGAATCATGGAATGATGTTGTTGAGCATGAGACCGTAAATTGTGTTACTAACATTGTTTCCAAGGATCCCCTTGAGTTGTGTTTATTGCAGGAAAATGTTGAGGATCAAGAAGCAATGGAGCAGCTTGCTTTTCTTGAAGCAAGTAATTCGTTCAAATGCAGGGCATATGAGACTATTGAGATGCCAAAGGAAGAGAAGCCAAAATCATCAGTGATTAATCCACCCAACTTGGAACTAAAGCCCCTTCCAGATCACCTTGAGTATGGATTTCTGGCAGAGAAGAAGAAATTACCAATAATTCTGAGTTCCCACCTATCTTCTGAGCAGAAGGAAAAGCTTATCCAGTTGTTGCAGAAACATAAGAAAGTGATAGCTTGGAAGATAGCAGACATCAAAGGTATCAGTCCATCCTATTGCACTCACAAGATACTGATGGAGGACGAATTCAAGCCGGTAGTGCAACCACAACAGAGACTAAACCCAAAGATGAAAGATGTAGTAAACTACTGGATGCAGGAATTATATATCCGATCTCAGATAGTTCTTGGGTGAGCCCAGTCCAGGTAGTACCAAAGAAAGGAGGGGTGATGGTGGTCCCTAATGAAAATGATGAGCTGATTCCGACAAAAACAGTTACCGGTTGGAGGGTTTGTATTGACTACAGAAAATTGAATGATGCAACTAGAAAGGATCATTTTCCTTTACCCTTCATTGATCAGATGTTGGAGAGGTTATCTGGCCATGAGTACTACTACTTTTTGGATGGTCTTTCAGGCTATTTCCAAATTCCTATTGCCCCGAAAGACAAAGAGAAAACTACATTCACCTGCCCATATGGGACATTCGCATATCGAAGAATGCCATTCGGGTTGTGCAATGCACCTGTGACTTTTCAGAGGTGCATGGTGGAAATCTTTGATGAACTTGTTGAGGATATTATGGAGGTATTTATGGATGATTTCTCGGTCTATTGCAGCTCATTTGACAGATGTTTGGAAAATCTTGAAAGAGTCTTGATGAGATGTGAGGAAACCAACTTAGTGCTTAATTGGGAAAAGTGTCATTTCATGGTTCAAGAGGGAATTGTGTTGGGACACAAAATGTAACACCCCTTCCCGACCTACATGTGTAAGCTGAGTAGAGGCGCCACACTAACCTAATGTTGCTACCAATTTTACTTAGTCAAATTTTTGTTCCAATTTTAATAGAAATTTTGCCATAGTTTCGCCTAAAAATTGAGTCCCAAGTGTCGACAAAACTAGTTTTTTTTAAAACATTTTACACAAACCAATGCAAACAAAATCATTCTCAGTACACTTCCAATAAATCCCCCTTATACCCTCAACTACAACCTGCAAAAAGGATTTGTAACACCCCCATATCCAATGCCCACACACTACAACCACAACAATGTAGCATAAGTGCATCAAACATAGGGATGCTACGGTTTTCTTAACATTCAAAACACTTTAAACTTGATACAATACCCTTATCATTATACATTATAGAAAAGTAGGTCATTTACTTATAAAACAAAACATATTAGTTATATATATATACATTTAAATATTACACAGCGGAAGTTATAAAATATGTACATATTTACAAACACTTGAGTACTATTTAAAAATATCCATATTTTTACATTATAATCATTACTTTACAAAATATAAAGAAGTATACATGATTGGCAATTCTCTTCTGATCTTTAAGTTCCCAAAATCAACTCTTCAAGGTCTACTCTCACTTGGTCTTGATGAACTCTCGGGTTCGACTCTATCAGCTCTATTACCTGCGCGATTAAACACTATCGCGCTAAGCCAAGGGCTTAGTAAGATAATTCATGCTAAAATGCAATGTCACAAATTAATTACATATATCAATCAAAAGCATATTATTTATTCAATATGTTGCTTTGTTCAATGTCACATCAATATTCATATAATAGCACCATTCATTATACTCATTTAAATTTATCATTATAGCCAACAACTATGACTTTATATACGTACCCTTTCCCAACCAGGTCGGTTGCCCTCCAATCCCAAGGGTCCGCAGGAGGCAAATATGCACGTATAACATTATCAATAACATACCTTTCCCCATCCAGGTCGGTTTTCCAAGTTCGGTTGCCCATTCCAATGGGTCCGCATGGTTCCGCAGGAGGCAAATAGGTACGTATAATACTGACTATATCGAACCTTCCTCCTACCAGATCGGTAGTCCAAGATCGGTTGCCCAACCCACTGGGTCCGCATGGTTCTGCAGGAGACGGATAGGTCCGTTCATTAAACTTATCAATACTTTTTTCAATTCATTTCTTTTTCACAAGCAAGTTAAGCAATCATGCCTCAACATCTCACATTACAACAAAACCATTTTCTCATAACATCATATCATTCCCACTTCATTTCATCATTATATACAATATTCATTACATTATCTAAACACTCACATTATTATTCAATCCTATCATCAATGCATGCTTCAATCATATTTCATTTGAATCACTATAACATCTTTGGTATAACATTTCAATGTGCATTACTCATGAAACACATTACCATTCACAATGCATAACATAAAATTATTCAATCTCAACAATGCAATTAGGACAATTCAACCTCTTCACAACCTAATCCAAAAGGAATATTAGCAAAATGACCATATGAATAGTACATTCTGGTTTTAGATTCCATTTTATCCTTATTTTGAAAAATTGTATAAAATAATCTACTTGACTAAAAATTCTAAATTTTTTACAGAATTTAGCTTTGTATCTTAAAATCATTCCTTTAAAATTTCAGATCAAACTGAACACAAAATCTTGGTCAAATAGTTCACCTAACCAGACTGCCCCAATTGCCCTGCATCCTGGCAGCAGTTCTGAACTTTGTGAATTTCATAAATCAAATTCAATCAACGTAGTTCCAAATTATTTTTCTCAAATACTAGACTCACTAAGCAACAACATATCCAAAATTCAATTGAATATGATTTTTCTACATTTTATTAAAAATCCCGAAATAGAGCTGTCTCAGTTAAGGTACCTGCTGGAACAGGTTTAATAAAAATAATCTTTCTAAACTCATAACCTATCCAAAATCGAATCAACATATTTTTCAGTCATTCTAGACTCATAGAGGCACAACATATCAAAAATTTACTTCAAGAACATTTTTCTATAATTAATTAAAAATCATACAAATCACAGCCTTTACTAATTGTAAAACAGAAACAATTTCACTAAACACAACTCTTACTCTTCCATCACCAACACCAACCCAACTTCTCATCTATCAAGCAAAATCAATACTTAAAATCACACCATAAGCAACTTAATCATACCATCATCAAATCACAACTCAACTCAAGCATAACTTCAAAAATAACAAGAGTAAACAAGAGCAAACTTACCAAATAATGAAATTCCTTGAAACTCCAACTTGTAACTTTGAAAACTTCCTTCACTTTGAACTTGAAATCATCAAAACCATCACTTGTTCTCTTGCTCTCTTCTCTCTTTGATGAGCCGGCCACACAATAACAAGAAGAAGAAGAAATGATGAAGAAACACAAAGTCAATAGGCATTAAATACCCATCCAAAAGAAAATTACTATAATACCCTCATCCATTTAACTAAGCTTTTGTCATATCTATACCCATTTAAGTAATTCACAACCAACACAAAAATATCCTCTTTCCTTGACTTTCCATTTTGACCACTTTATATGTTATATATATCACCATATAAGCAACATATACAATTATCTCTAAACCCTCTTTTCTTTCCCAACCACCATACAAAAACATTCTCTTCCCATTTCTCAATTCAAACCAACAACAACAACAACAAAACTTCTAGGGCATGCATAGGGATATTACAATTCTCCCCCTATAAAAAGAAAATTTCGTCCTCGAAATTACCTGATATCAAAGCTGAAACAACTGCGGATATTGCTCTCGCATGGATTGTTCACTCTCCCAAGTCGCTTCTTCTTTTGCATGATTCTTCCAAAGAATCTTCACCAATGGCACTTGCTTGTTTCTCAATTCTTTCACATCATGTGCCAAGATAGCAACTGGTTCCTCTTCAAATGTCAAATCTGGGCTCACTTCGATAGACTCAAATGGCAACACATGAGATGGATCCGATCTATATCTCCTCAACATAGAAACATGGAATACATTATGAATACGATCCAACTCAGGTGGCAAAGCAAGCCGATACGCCACTGGCCCAACTCTTTCTAACACTTCATACGGCCCAATGAAATGAGGACTCAATTTTCCTTTCCGACTGAACCTCAAAATCTTCTTCCAAGGAGACACTTTCAGAAATACCTTATCTCCAACATTAAACTCTATATCTCTTCTTTTCAGATCTGCATAAGATTTCTGTCGGTCTGAAGCTGCTTTTAACCTGCCTCGAATCAACTTTACTTTTTCTTCAGTTTCTTGAATCAAATCAGGACCAATCAACTTATTATCTCCAAGCTCATTCCAATAAAGAGGTGTCCTACACCGTCTGCCATACAATGCTTCAAACGGTGCCATACCAATGCTGGATTGGTGACTGTTGTTGTATGCAAACTCCACAAGAGGTAAAAATCTATCCCAACTTCCAGTGAAATCAAGGACACAGCTTCTCAACATGTCTTCAAGAATCTGTATCACCCTCTCTGACTGTCCATCCGTCTGTGGATGAAAAGCAGTGCTGAAGTGCAGTCGAGAACCTAAAGCACTATGCAAACTCTTCCAAAATCTGGAAGTAAACCTGGGATCTCGATCAGACACTAAAGAAGTTGGAACACCATGCAGTTTCACAATCTCATGGATATACAGCTCATCCAATCTCTCCAAAGAGTAATCCATTCGAACCGGAAGGAAATGAGATGTCTTAGTCAATCTATCCACAATCACCCATATAGCATCATGCTTCTTTTGTGTCAATGGCAAACCAGACACAAAATCCATTGTCACTCTTTCCCACTTCCATTCTGGCACTGACAATGGTTGAAGCAACCCGGTTGGAACTTGATGCTCTGCTTTAACCTTCTGACAAGTGAGACATTTCGACACAAAATCTGCAATGTCTCTCTTCAAACCAATCCACCAATAATGCTGTCTCAAATCATGATACATCTTCGTATTACCCGGATGCATAGCAAACACTGACTGATGTGCTTCTTCTAAATTGACTCTTTTCAATTCAGCATCATCGGGTACACACAATCGGTTTTTAAACCAGAGACTCCCATCGTCTTTCACAACAAAATCTCTTGTCTTCCCATTCTTACAATCTGAAATAATCTTCTGAATCTTCTTATCGGCCAACTGCGCTTCTTTGATCTGATCTAACAAAATCGGCTTCAATTTCAACTGTGCCAATAATGCACCATCAACACAAGGTACAAAACTGGCATGCAATGCTCTCAACTCAACAAGCAACGAGAGCGAGTAAACTGTTAAACCAGCTAAAGACTTCCGACTCAAGGCATTAGCAACAACATTTGCTTTACCTGGATGATAGTCAATCAAGCAGTCGTAGTCTTTAATCAATTCTAACCATCTCCTCTGACGAAGATTGAGTTCTTTCTGGACACCCAAATACTTCAAACTCTTGTGATCAGTGTAGATGAAACATTTCTCCCCAAACAGATAGTGGCGCCAAATCTTCAATGCAAACACAATGGCAGCCAATTCCAAATCATGGGTCGGATAGTTAAGCTCATGCGGTTTCAACTGTCGAGATGCATAAGCTATAACTTTCCCTTCCTGCATCAATACACACCCCAAACCTCTATGTGAAGCATCACTGTAGATCACATATGGTTTGCCTTCAACAGGTAAAGTAATAACAGGCGCTTGAGTCAACAACTCTCTCAACTGCTCAAAACTAGCCTGACACTGATCTGTCCACACAAATCTCACTCCCTTTCGAAGTAATCTGGTGAGTGGAGTAGCTATCAAAGAAAACCCTTTCACAAACCGTCGGTAATAGCCTGCCAAACCCAGAAAACTTCTAATCTCTGTCACAGACTTGGGTGGACTCCAATTCAGAATAGCTTCAACTTTACTTGGATCAACTCTAATGCCTTCCGCTGAAACAATATGTCCGAGAAAAGCAACTTGATCCAACCAGAACTCACACTTCGACAATTTGGCAAATAACTGCTTCTCTCTCAAAATCTGCAACACAATCCGCAGATGCATATCATGTTCCTCTTCATTCCGCGAATACACTAGTATATCATCAATGAAGACCACTACAAACTGATCCAAATAGGGCCTAAACACCCTATTCATCAAATCCATAAAAGCTGCAGGTGCATTCGTTAGACCAAAAGGCATAACTAGAAATTCATAATGCCCATACCTGGTCCGAAAGGCGGTCTTCGGAACATCCTCAGCTCTGACTCTCAGCTGATGGTACCCAGATCTCAAATCAATTTTAGAAAACACAGCTGCACCTTTCAATTGATCAAAGAGATCATCGATTCTAGGCAAAGGATATTTATTTTTAATAGTCACCTTGTTCAATTGCCTATAATCGATACACAACCTCATAATACCATCTTTCTTCTTCACAAATAGCACAGGAGCTCCCCAAGGAGAAACACTGGGGCGAATAAATCCTTTGTCCAACAACTCCTGTAATTGCACTTTCAACTCCCTCAATTCTGCTGGTGCCATTCTGTAAGGAGTAATAGAGATAGGAGTGGTACCAGGAAACAATTCAATACCAAACTCCACCTCTCTCTCAGGAGGCAATCCTGGCAACTCCTCTGGAAAAACATCAGGGAACTCTGCAACTGTGGCAATACTATCAATGGAAGAACCCTTCACTCTAGTATCTACCACATGAGCAAGATAGGCTTCACACCCCTTTCTAATCAACCTCCTGGCTGTAACAGCTAAAACAAATAAGGAGGCTAGCTGTTCTTGCTCATTAGATACTATCACCTCTCTACCATCACCCGTTCTCAAAGAAACAATTTTCTTTTTACAATCCACCACAGCTCCATGTCGAGATAGCCAATCCATACCTAAAATTACGTCATATTCCTTAAATGGCATCTCAATCAAATCCCCAAGGAACTCCTCACCCTGCACCACTACTGCACTATCTCTATGCACCTTACTCACAACCACACTATGCCCTAACGGATTTGTCACCAACACATCAAATCCTAGGGACTCAGCATGCACATCAAATACAGGCAAAACAGATGCACTAATATATGAATGCGTGGAACCCGGATCAATCAAAGCAAGTACTGGAGTATTAAATAAAGAAAAAGTACCAGCTATGACTGCCGATGTATCTGGCTGCCTCTGCATAACATACATCCTCTGGGAAGATCCAACCTCCTCTGGTCTACCCTCCCTGGATGTAGCACCTCCTCTAGCACTGAATCCTGGTCTACCTCCCCGGCTGGCACCTCTGCCTCCTCTGCCTCCCCTCACACTAGCTCGAGAAGCAGCAGAATCAACTGGCATCTGCTCCTGCCTCTCAGGACAGTCTCTCACAAAGTGGTCAGGTGATCCACACCTGAAGCATACAGCTGGTCCACCACTCTTCCAACAAACACCTCTATGATAACCCCCACACTGAGCACATCTAGGTGGAGCGGATCTCTGAGTCATAGGGATCGGAGCACTTGCCACTGAAGCTGCAGGTCTAAATCTCTGTCTCTGGAACTGCACAGACCTACCAGCTGGTCTCTGGCTCCTACTACTCCGAGGAACAAAACTTCCTTTACCCCTCTTCGCAGAGGAAGACCCTGCCTCGAACTGGGGCCTTCTAACCCTAACCTCTTCTTCTGAAGCAGCTGCAATAACTTGAGCTCGCTCTACACTTCGAGCTGCTGTCACAAGCTATGAGAAATCCTGATATCTGGATCCAGCCACTAAGCACATGATCGAGGGCCTTAATCCCTCCTCAAACCTCCTGCATCTATCAATATCATCAGTAATGATACCCCCAGCATACTGACTCAGTCGAATAAACTCAACTTCATACTCAGTTACGGTCCGATGATCTTGCTTCAAATCTAGAAACTCTCTTTTCTTCCCATCTTTATACTCCCTAGGAGTATACTTCAACTCAAATTCCCTCAGAAAATCAGTGTAAGACAGTGTTGGAGGATCATCCATAGAATGGGGCACCGTCTTCCACCAATCGTAGGCGTCCTTCTGTAGCAAAGATCTTGCATAGTCAAATTTTTCCTCAGGGGTGGCTTGTAACTGAATAAAGATCCTCTGTACTTTGTCAAGCCACTGTTCTGCTACAGCTGGATCAGTAGTACTAAGGAAATCCTCCGCTCCATACTTCCTTAGTTTATCATAGTGCCTCACAGATACCAAAGGCTGAGGGGGTGGTGGCACTGGTTGCATTGGTGCTTGCCTCATAACTTCCATCATATGTCTAAACCAGGCTGGCGGAACCTCCTCTCCAGCTGGTCTACCCGACACCGAAGCAGGTGCCTCCTCAACACTATCAACTCTAGCTCCCTCAGCAGGAGCGATACTCTCGGCACTACCCTCAATCGACCGACGTGAGTGAGAATCCATCACAACCTAAGTCTGCAAACACAACATACTACATCTTATTAAAGATCAGAGGTTGCCAATCCCAAACATGTATATTATTTCAAAACCAACTTTTTAAGTAAAATATTCTTTTTATTACATTTTCCCTAGGATGAGAATCTCAAACCTAGGCTCTGATACCAAAACAATTGTAACACCCCTTCCCGACCTACATGTGTAAGCTGAGTAGAGGCGCCACACTAACCTAATGTTGCTACCAATTTTACTTAGTCAAATTTTAGTTCCAATTTTAATAGAAATTTTGCCATAGTTTCGCCTAAAAATTGAGTCCCAAGTGTCGACAAAACTAGTTTTTTTTAAAACATTTTACACAAACCAATGCAAACAAAATCATTCTCAGTACACTTCCAATAAATCCCCCTTATACCCTCAACTACAACCTGCAAAAAGGATTTGTAACACCCCCATATCCAATGCCCACACACTACAACCACAACAATGTAGCATAAGTGCATCAAACATAGGGATGCTACGGTTTTCTTAACATTCAAAACACTTTAAACTTGATACAATACCCTTATCATTATACATTTTAGAAAAGTAGGTCATTTACTTATAAAACAAAACATATTAGTTATATATATATATACATTTAAATATTACACAGCGGAAGTTATAAAATATGTACATATTTACAAACACTTGAGTACATATTTAAAAATATCCATATTTTTACATTATAATCATTACTTTACAAAATATAAAGAAGTATACATGATTGGCAATTCTCTTCTGATCTTTAAGTTCCCAAAATCAACTCTTCAAGGTCTACTCTCACTTGGTCTTGATGAACTCTCGGGTTCGACTCTATCAGCTCTATTACCTGCGCGATTAAACACTATCGCGCTAAGCCAAGGGCTTAGTAAGATAATTCATGCTAAAATGCAATGTCACAAATTAATTACATATATCAATCAAAAGCATATTATTTATTCAATATGTTGCTTTGTTCAATGTCACATCAATATTCATATAATAGCACCATTCATTATACTCATTTAAATTTATCATTATAGCCAACAACTATGACTTTATATACGTACCCTTTCCCAACCAGGTCGGTTGCCCTCCAATCCCAAGGGTCCGCAGGAGGCAAATATGCACGTATAACATTATCAGTAACATACCTTTCCCCATCCAGGTCGGTTGTCCAAGTTCGGTTGCCCATTCCAATGGGTCCGCATGGTTCCGCAGGAGGCAAATAGGTACGTATAATACTGACTATATCGAACCTTCCTCCTACCAGATCGGTAGTCCAAGATCGGTTACCCAACCCACTGGGTCCGCATGGTTCCGCAGGAGACGGATAGGTCCGTTCATTAAACTTATCAATACTTTTTTCAATTCATTTCTTTTTCATAAGCAAGTTAAGCAATCATGCCTCAACATCTCACATTACAACAAAACCATTTTCTCATAACATCATATCATTCCCACTTCATTTCATCATTATATACAATATTCATTATATTATCTAAACACTCACATTATTATTCAATCCTATCATCAATGCATGCTTCAATCATATTTCATTTGAATCACTATAACATCTTTGGTATAACATTTCAATGTGCATTACTCATGAAACACATTACCATTCACAATGCATAACATAACATTATTCAATCTCAACAATGCAATTAGGACAATTCAACCTCTTCACAACCTAATCCAAAAGGAATATTAGCAAAACGACCATATGAATAGTACATTCTGGTTTTAGATTCCATTTTATCCTTATTTTGAAAAGTTGTATAAAATAATCTACTTGACTAAAAATTCTAAAATTTTTACAGAATTTAGCTTTGTATCTTAAAATCATTCCTTTAAAATTTCAGATCAAACTGAACACAAAATCTTGGTCAAATAGTTCACCTAACCAGACTGCCCCAATTGCCCTGCATCCTGGCAGCAGTTCTGAACTTTGTGAATTTCATAAATCAAATTCAATCCACGTGGTTCCAAATTATTTTTCTCAAATACTAGACTCACTAAGAAACAACATATCCAAAATTCAATTGAATATGATTTTTCTAAATTTTATTAAAAATCCCGAAATAGAGCTGTCTCAGTTAAGGTACCTGCTGGAACAGGTTTAATAAAAATAATCTTTCTAAACTCATAACCTATCCAAAATCGAATCAACATATTTTTCAGTCATTCTAGACTCATAGAGGCACAACATATCAAAAATTTACTTCAAGAACATTTTTCTATAATTAATTAAAAATCATACAAATCACAGCCTTTACTAATTGTAAAACAGAAACAATTTCACTAAACACAACTCTTACTCTTCCATCACCAACACCAACCCAACTTCTCATCTATCAAGCAAAATCAATACTTAAAATCACACCATAAGCAACTTAATCATACCATCATCAAATCACAACTCAACTCAAGCATAACTTCAAAAATAACAAGAGTAAACAAGAGCAAACTTACCAAATAATGAAATTCCTTGAAACTCCAACTTGTAACTTTGAAAACTTCCTTCACTTTGAACTTGAAATCATCAAAACCATCACTTGTTCTCTTGCTCTCTTCTCTCTTTGATGAGCCGGCCACACAACAACAAGAAGAAGAAGAAATGATGAAGAAACACAAAGTCAATAGGCATTAAATACCCATCCAAAAGAAAATTACTATAATACCCTCATCCATTTAACTAAGCTTTTGTCATATCTATACCCATTTAAGTAATTCACAACCAACACAAAAATATCCTCTTTCCTTGACTTTCCATTTTGACCACTTTATATGTTATATATATCACCATATAAGCAACATATACAATTATCTCTAAACCCTCTTTTCTTTCCCAACCACCATACAAAAACATTCTCTTCCCATTTCTCAATTCAAACCAACAACAACAACAACAAAACTTCTAGGGCATGCATAGGGATATTACACAAAATTTCAAGCAAGGGCAATGAGGTGGATCGGGCTAAGGTAGACACCATTGGGAAGTTACCACCACCCACATCTGTGAAGGCCATCAGAAGTTTTCTAGGACATGCGAGTTTTTATCGGAGGTTCATTCGAGATTTTTCTAAGATAGCCCGTCCATTGACAAGACTCCTTGAGAAGAATGTGGATTTTGTTTTTGATGAGGAATGTTTGAGAGCATTCACAACTCTTAAGGAGAAATTAACTCATGCTCCAATCATGGTATCTCCCAATTGGAGTCTACCGTTTGAACTAATGTGCGATGCAAGTGACTTTGCAGTGGGAGTAGTCTTGGGTCAACGCAAGGAGAAATACTTCTAGCCTATCTACTATGCATGCAAGACCTTGAACACAGCTCAAGGTAATTACACAACTATAGAGAAGGAGTTGCTAGCTGTGGTTTTTGCTTTTGACAAGTTTAGATCATATCTAATCTTGTCAAAAGTGATTGTTTATACAGACCATTCGGCTTTGAGGTACTTATTTGTAAAAATTGATGTTAAGCCTAGGCTAATCTGTTGGGTTTTGTTGTTGTAGGAATTTGACTTGACGATTCAAGACAAGAAGGGAGCTAAAATCTTACAGCAGATCACCTTTCTCGCCTGGAGAATCCAACCTTGGAGAGGTTTGAAGAAGGGGACATTGATGACCACTTTCCCGATGAGTAGCTGTATGCCATGGTAAGTGAGGTAAGTAATTTAAATTTTGAAACACCTTGGTTTGCAGACTTTGCTAACTATTTAGCTGTTAGGGAACTTCCTAAGGACTTAACTTATCAAGCAAAGAAGAAATTCTTTTCTGATTTAAAGTATTATTTTTGGGAAGATCCCTTTTTGTTTAGGTTGTGCAAGAAATTCTTTTCTGATTTTAAGGATCACATGATCCGATGATGTGTGGCATGGCCAGAAACAATGAACATTCTTAGTCAATGCCATTCTGGACCAGGTGGTGGTCATATGGGAGCCAATAGGACTGCTCAAAAGGTACTAGAATCAGAATTTTATTGGCCCACTTTGTTTAGGGTTAGCTACGAATTTGTGAACCGCTGTGATCGATGCCAAAGGACTGGAAACATTTCCTCTCGTGATGAGATGCCCCAAAATGGGATTTTAGTTTGTGAAATCTTTGATGTATGGGGGATCAATTTTATGGGACCCTTTCCAAATTCCCTTGGTAACAAATATATTCTTGTAGCTATAGACTATGTATCTAAATGGCATGAAGCCCAAGCCTTGGCAACCAATGATGCCAGGGTTGTGGTGAAGTTTTTGAAGAAGTTGTTTTCTCGTTTGGTACACCAAAAGCAATTATAAGTGAAAGGGATACTCACTTTTGTAACTTTCAGCTGGCGAAAGTTTTCAAAAGATTAGGATTTACACATAGGTTTGCTACTCCTTATCATCCCCAAACTAGTGGCCAAGTTGAGAACACGAATAGGGAAATTAAAAGAATTTTAGAAAAAACTGTAGAGCGATCCCGAAAGGATTGGTCCGAGAAATTGAACAATGCTCTATGGGCTTTTAGGACTACATTCAAAACTCACTTAGGCACTATGCCATTTAGGTTGGTATATGGAAAAGCTTGCCATTTACCTGTTGAAATTGAACATAATACATATTGGGCTATAAAACAGATTAACCTTGATCTAGCTTGTGCAGGTGAAAGGCGAAAATTACAGGTAAACGAGTTGGACGAATGGAGATTGCAAGCTTATGACAATGCGAGAATGTATAAGGAACGTACTAAGAGATGACATGATGCTCACATTAAGGAACGGAAAGAGTTTCAAGCAGGAGATTGTAGACCCTTAATTTTTGACCCAGTCCGGTCCAATATATTTTATTTAGTCCAAAATAATTTTTGTGTTGTCTAATATATTTTAATTGGTCCAAAATAATTTTTGTTATTTTAATTAAATAATTTTTAATTTATTATCTAATTTTTATTAATAAAAAATAAACAAATAAAAAAATAAAAATAAAAATAAAAATCGGCGAGGGAAAAATCGAGGACAAAAAAAATCATTGCCGAAAGTTCCAGCGGGCTTGGCCGTGAGCCATTTCACCCGCAGGAGTTTCCTACAGGCAAAATGGCCCATGGCCTACTCCTCGCCTCCCTCTGCAGCCAACTATGGCAGATTTTTTTTGCCAGCACAATTTTTCTTGTGGCAAATTTTTTCGGCAGTGAAATTTTTCGACGCAAATTTTTTGAAACCTAATACAATTAGGTTTCAGTTTCCTTTTCTTATTAAATATCGTGCTGTGTGTAACTAGGAAAAACCAATAAAAAAACCTCTATAAATAGCAGCACAAAAGGGAGGAAAATCATTCAGAATTAGGAGCACAAAAGAGTTGGGATCTACTTTACAAAGCCTTCATCCAACAATATGGATATAATGTTAAGTTAGAAGTTACTTTAATGGAAGTGGAGTTCATAAGGCAAAGGCCAAATGAGAATTTTGTGGACTATGTGAAACGATGGAGAAACAAGGCCGCTTTACTCAAGAAGAGGCCCGATGAATCCGATCAAATAAGGATGATTGTGAGAGGGGTGTTGCCTAATCTTCGTGAGAGGATGTCTCATACACTCATTCGTGATTTCAAAGACCTTCTCCAAGCTGGTTTGCAAATTGAAGAATGGGAAAGGGAGAAAAGCCATTTTGCAACAAAAAGGAACGAAAAAGGGAGCTATCAACCTGGTAGCCAAAGCATGCAAAAGGCCGTCGGTGTTAATGCTACTAACCAAGGAACAAGGAGACAATTTTCGAAATTGGGAAAACTAATGTCTTGGGTTCTCAACAAGCTTCAAAGAAAAGGATTGCTACAAACCTTAAATCCTCATCCTTTGCCTAACCCTCTCCCACCTATTTTTGACACCAAAGCATTTTGTCAATTTCACCAAATGCAAGACATGACATGGATAGATGTGTGAGGTTGAGACATGAGATTCAAAATCTAATTGATAATGGGAAGCTACCCGAGCCCAACAAGCCAAACACCAAAGACAACTCATTGCCAAAATTCAATAGGGTACCACCATCGGCAACCTTCATGGTTGGAGGAGGTTTGCATGAGGACTTTGTCATGTCTTCTTTTCAAGATGTGGATGAAAAAGCAACCAAAGAAGAAGAAGCATTTGTCAAAATTGAACAAGCTATGATGGATGGAGAAGTAGCAATTTGTGTTGTCAACGGGTTTTGGGATTCAAGTGATAGTGATGATGATATTGTATCCAAGGAGGAGGAGTGGACTTGGTCTGAGCCCGAAGAAGATGAGGTGATGAATACTAGATCCGGTAAGCCTTACGCAAGGCCACCACCTAAGGAGATAGAAACTAATAAGGGGAAGGAAGTTGAAATAGAAGAAGATGATGTTGTGCTCAAGTAATTGAAAAGAACCCAAGCAAGTGTTAGCATTTGGGACTTGTTAGCTACTTCTAAAAAGCACCGAGAAACTATGGCCAAAGCCTTAGCTAGCATGCCAAATTCTACCTCCACAACACAGGAGGAGTTGATCAACTTCATAAAAATTGGGGAAGTAATGAAATGTGAAGAGGTCCAAGAAAAGAGTAAAGTTAATATGGGAGCAGTTTCTTTTTCGGATGCGGACTTATCGAAGGAGGGGAGAGACCACATCCGCCCTCTCTTTATCAAAATAGAAGTTAAGGGGAAGAGGACTCCTTGTGTAATGGTTGATGATGGGTCCACCATAAATGTTTGTCCTCTTAAGATATTACCAAAGCTAGCCATGTCAACAAGAGATCTAATCCCAACCGAGGTAATGATTCGTGCTTATGACAACACTAAGAGGCATGCCGAAGGGACTTTCAAAATGGCTGTCAAGGTTGGTCCAATTGAATCTATTATTGAGTTTGTTGTTTTAGATATACCAGTTACCTTCGCCTTGCTCTTGGGGCGACCATGGTTTCACCCTCTTGGTGGAGTTCCTTCCACCCTTCATCAAAAGATCAAATTCCCCAACAGAAATGAGACAGTGGTCATTGAAGCTGAAGATAATGAGATTGTTAATGCTCTAATGGTTGAGAGGCCTCTCAATGGTTTTCAAGTGGCTGCAATTTCTGATGATGAAGTAGTGGACTCCAAAGTCTTGAATGTGATGAAGAACATGAACTACCTTCCCGAAGCTGGTCTTAGAAAGGGTAAGGCTGGTTTAACAAAGTTACCATATTTTAGAACTCAAACTTCCAAGAAAGGGTTGGGATATGATGAAGACAACGATGTCCTGCCAAAGAAGAGTGAGAAGATGAGCTTCCCACCACTTGAAGAGATCTTTGTCAAAGCTCCAGATATGGGACCACTCCAAGGAAGGCCTGAGCCAATCTTGTTCATGGGTAAGTCAATCCCAGGTTTTGAAATTTTTACAGATGTTGCCGAGCTAGTGGAGCAAGTGAAGAAAGAGCTCACCCTATCAACCAACAAAGAATCCAATCCAAGAGAGAAGAATGAAGCTGCCCTGAAAGCCGAGAAGACTCTGGAGGAGATTGCCACCCTAGTTGAAGAAAAGTTTGAAGACATCCTGCTTTATGTTTTTGAGAACAATGATTTTGATTTTGATTTTAATTTGACTGCTTTGTATGAGGATGATGATGTTTTCTTTTCCAAAATGAATGCAATAAAGTCTGATTTTGCTTACTTGTGTGATGTTTCTCCTGATGGTTGCATACATTCGAATAGTAGTTACATGAGCATCTTTAATATTAATTCTGTTAACACACAATCATTAAATTTGGGAACAACTGAAAATCCTAAAAACATTAGCATAGCATCCGACCTTACTCCTGATGAGAGAGAGAGATTTAAAAAAATATTCAAAAAATATGAAGAAGTGTTTGCTTGGTCTTATGAGGATATGCCTGGAATAGATAGAGACATAGTCGAGCATCATATTCCTACTTACACTCACATGAAACCTGTCAAACAAAAGCTTAGGCGATTATGACCTGAGTGGGCTGAACTCGTTAAAGAAGAGGTCACTAAGCAAATACAAGTGAAGTTCCTTGAAGTGATAGAATACCCAGATTGGCTAGCCAACATAGTACCCATGCCAAAGAAAGATGGAAGAATAAGGGTGTGTGTGGACTATAGAGACTTGAATAAGGCTTCCCCTAAGGATGATTTCCCTTTACCTCATATAGATGTTCTCATTGATAGTGCAGCCTCTAGCGTGCTACACTCATTTGTAGATGGATTTTCTGGATACAATCAAGTGTTAATGGCCCAATAGGATAAAGCCAAAACTACTTTCATTACTACATGGAGTATATTTTGTTATAGGGTGATGTCGTTCGGCTTAAAGAATGCTGGAGCAACCTACCAAAGGATGGCCACCACACTATTTCATGACATGATGCACAAAGAAGTTGAAGTATATGTTGATGATATGATGGTTAAGTCGGACACAAGGGAGCAACACTTCCAAAACTTAGAGTTATTCTTCGATAGAGCTTTGAAATATAAGCTAAGATTAAACCCGAAGAAGTGTGTATTCGGTGTTACCTCAGGTAAATTGTTGGGACATGTGATTGGTCCAAATGGCATTGAGATAGATCCTAACAAAGTCAAAGCAATTAGGGATATGCCAGCCCCAAAGATGGAGAGAGAAGTTCGGGGATTCATTGGTAAACTGCAATACATTAGCAGATTTATAGCAAAGCTCACAACAATTTGTGAGCCTATCTTCAAATTGCTTGGAAAGAATCAGCCGGTCGTATGGAATGAAGAATGTCAAAAGGTCTTTGATCGAATAAAAGAGTATTTGTTGAATCCACCTGTTTTTAAACCACCTAAACCCAGTAAACCTCTATTACTATACTTTGAGTGGAAGAAGAATCAATCGGAGCCATGCTAGCCCAAGCAGATGAGTTAGGGATTGAGCATGACGTTTACTATTTGAGTAGAAAGCTCCTACCTTATGAAATTAAGTATAGTATCATCAAAAAGACCTGTATAGCGTGGTTTGGTCTTCTAAGAGGTTGCGGCATTACTTTCAATTGTATAGTGTGTAAGCAATTTCCAGGTTGGATCCAATGAAGTACTTAAGGGAGACACCCTCTTTAATTGGGAAATATGGTCGATGGTTGATAATATTAGAGGAATTTGAGATTGAGTATGTAACCAGGAAAACAATCAAAGGTAGAGCGGTGGTAGAATTCTTGGCTCAACAACCATTACCAGAAAGTGAAGAGGTAATCTTGGAATTTCCAAATGAACATTTAGAAGCAATTGAAGTACAAGCATGGAAAAAGTATTTTGATGGAGCAGTAAACAGGAAAGGAGAAGGTTTGGGAGTTATACTAGAATCGCCCGAAGGGGAACTCTCCCTTTAGCCAAAAAATTAAAATTTAGGGCAACCAATAATATGGTGGAATACGAAGCTTGTATTTTTTGTTTGGAAACCCTAATGACTATGAAGGTGGATGAGGTGGAAGTTTACGGTGATTCACTGCTAGTTGTATCCCAAGTAAATGGAGAATGGGAGTTGAAAGAAGAAAAATTAAAACCATACCACCATTACTTGACCATGATGAAAAAGAACTTTAAGGAGTGTAGGTTTATACACCTATCGAGAGAAGAAATCAGATGGCTGATGCCCTAGCCACATTGGCTTTGGTATGGGAAAACCCTATTAGCTTATTCCTTAAGCATCTGATCTTGACCAGTTCATCAACTCCTTGCTATGAATATGAAACAATCATAGAAATTGATACGGATCATGATGCGTGGTATGATACTATAAAGCGATTTTTGGAAGAAAGAGGATACCCGTCGGGGGCAACAAAGGAAGAGAGAAGAGCCATAAGGCAGTGGTCATTACAATACATCACCTTCCATGTAGAGTTATATCAAAGATGGCCTGATGGAGTGCATTTAAGATGTTTAAGAAAACTTGAAGTGGAGCTCATTATGTCAGAAATACATGCGGGAAGTTGCGGTCCACACATGAGTGGTTTGGCCCTAGTTAAGAAGGTTATTCGACAAGGTTACTATTGATTGACCATGGAGAGAGACTGTATTGAGTTTGTCAAGAAGTGCCAACAATGTCAGATGTATGGTAACTTGAATCACATGCCTCCTGAAGAACTGCATTCAATGTCTTCACCCTGGCCATTTGCCACCTTGGGTATCGACATTATAGGAGAGATACATCCTACAGCTTCAAACGGTCACCGATTCATTGTAGTAGCAGTAGATTATTCTTCAAAATGGGTTGAAGCTGAATCCTTTAATAAACTGGGTGCAAGCCAAATGGCTAGGTTTATTGAAAAGAACCTCATATGTAGATACGGGGTCCCGCATAGTGTGGTATCAGACAATGGGGTACAGTTTCAAGGAGCAGTTAAGGATTTATTCTTGAAGTACCAAATCCATTATCATCGATCCTCTCCTTATAGACCAAAGGCTAATGGTGCAGTAGAAGCAATGAACAAGACAATTAAGCAAATTCTGTCCAAGATGAATAAGACTTACAGGGACTGGTCGGAAATGCTTCCCTTTGCTTTATGGGGATATAGGACAAGTGTGAGAACACCTACTGGAATGACACCGTTTTCTTTGGTTTATGGAGTGGAAACAATGTTGCCAATTGAAATTGAGATCAAGTCATTGAGAGTAGTCTTGGAAGCTGAACTGCCTGAAATGGAATGGGTAGCAAGCAGATACACACAGTTAGCTCTGCTAGAAGAAAGAAGGTTAAAGGCACTATATCATCACCAACTGTATCAAAAGAAGATAGCTCAGGCCTACAATAGAAGGGTTAAGGTTAGAAAATTCAGCGTTGGGGATTTATTGTTGAAGCAATGTAAGCCTAATGTATCTGATCCAAGAGGAAAGTTCAGACCTAGCTGGGAAGGGCCATATGTCGTGAAATAAGTCATGAACAAAGGTAAGATGAAGTTGTCAGACATGGATGGGAACGAATTTAGTGAGCCAGTAAACATTGACAGGTTAAAGAATCCTGATTTAGTTAATTACCTGAAGCAGCAACGGACTCCCAGTCAGTCTCTTCGATAATCCCGATTTAAATCGGTCTAATCCAACTAAGGTCTCGGCTAAGATCACAGGTACCAGCGATAAGCCTCCTTCCATTTGGTCCATAATATCCAATACTCGTGGATCAACATCGCCATCAGAAGAAACAAGCAAGAATTGGCCGAGCAAGCAAAGACAGAGCATGCATCCCCATGCCTTAGTAGGGGCCAAATGAGAGAGATAAAAGTCAATCAAAGGAGCAAGTAGAATTGTTTCAACTCTCATCAACCGAAGAACTTCGGGCTTTGGAATTTGAAATAACATCTGCATCTTCTTTTGAGTCTTGGAAATCAATGTGGGTAACGCCATTTGTTGATTATTTGGATATCCAAGGATGGACTCAAATTCTTCAATCAAGGGACATATTTCAAAGCCATTAATTTTAAATACCCTAGAATCCATATCCCAAAAGGAAGCCACGACATGTAAGAAGGAGTGGTCCAATTTAACATTTTGAAAACATTTTAAAACATCAAGTTTTGACCATGAAATTTGCTTCCAATGAATGGCAACCATATTCTTAAATAAAATTTTTATTCTCTTTAAATGATGCTCGGTCATAATGAATGAATGAAGGAAAAGTTAAAATTGTTAAAGGGAGTCTTCACGTTGAAAGAGAAAGAATTTTGGTTTATGTATTAAAATATGGCATGAAGGGTGATTTATATACAAGAAACAAACCTTTTCCAAAAGTGAAAAGGAAAAGATGATGGGAAAGAATAAGTCCATATGGCATAAGGAAAGGAAGTAGCAATGAATTTTCTTTACCACGTTGGATTTGGTTTAACAAAAGAAGTGGATGTAAATTAATGGTGTACTGTAACAAAAAAAAGTGGTGCAGTAATGTAAAAAAAAAAAGGATTACAGTAAAGAGGAAAATTGTATGTTTTTCATTATTGTACAATGTTTTACAATTGCTATAATATTTACATATCACTAAGAGGGTGGTGGTAGGTCACCAAATAAAGACTGGAAAACATACAATTCTTTGGTTATTTTTTCACAGTAGCTAAAACTAGGAAATTGTGTTTGTCAAAATCAAAAATCCTAAAACTTTAATTTAGTTTTTCTAAAGTTAAAAGGCTTATTTCATTGGTTTATTTTCCAAAATATATAAAATCGTTACTTTTATTTTTTCAAAACTCCAAAACCCTATTTGAACATGTTTTTCAACAAAACAAAATCATATTCTGTTACTTTCCAAAAGCCTTAAAACTACCTTTTTGCTTTTATAAATTTTAAATCGTTTGTTTATTTTCATAAAATTCTCCAAAATTATCAATTGCTTTTTCCAAATTCTAAAATTCTAAGATCACCTGAAACCCTAATTCAAAGCTTCTAAAACCCTAATTCAACTTCCAAACCTAAAATAGTAAACTCTAACCCCTTTCAAACCTTAAACCCCTACCTTTTTTAAAGTTTTAATCCTTTAAAACTTTAAAAACCATAAAACCACACATATTTTAAATTTACAAAGTAAGCTTGAAATCATCATTTAAAACCATGAATCAAAAGTATTTTAAAGTGTCTAAAACCCTAGTTTTATGATTTCACCATTCAAACCTTAATTTGTTTAATCAAAAAGTCTTACCAACCTTTTTAGAACATAAAACCTCAATATATTTTAATTCCATAAAAAAGTCATAGTAGCCTAATTTTAAGAATTCCAAAACCTTAACACATGAGATAAAGAATCCTAAATGGAAACAGTAGCTATAATTTGGATTTTTATTTACCTTATTCAATTCCATATTTTATCATGCTTTGTTTTATTTCTTATGCTTTAATTAATTTAAACTCAATGCTTGGTTTATTTTATTTATCATGGATGGATGTTTACTTTTTATTGATATTTGGTACCTTTGATGAATGATTTATTTATTATGAATGGTTATTTACTTTTATCAATTTATTTAGATTTCCAAATGTTGTAAGAGGTATGTTTCCACTTGGTGGGTACCTCATTTAAACATCATGTAATTTAATTTGCTTTTCTATTTTAGAACCTATGTAAAGGGCATGTTTCTACCTTTCGGTGGGTGTCCTATTTAGGCATGTGATGTAAGGACATGTTTCCATCCTTGGATGGGTGTCCATTTATTTGCTTTGTTTGGACATTGCTTTGATTTTAATATAATGATGCCTTCTTTTAATTATTGTGTGTAATATGGATAATGTTGTTATATTTAAGAATTTTATAATATTAAGACCTGTAAAGGAGGCCGGTTCCAATGAACCGGGCATTGTGGGGGTGCTGAGCCATTTCTCACCTTCCCCACATGTACCCAACTTTCTGAACCCATTAGGGGGTTAAGGATTCCTTAGGAATTGAGTCATCCACCCATTTCTTTTTTCCCGGCCCGTCCGGGTGGAGACTCCATTTTCTTCGGACTTAGGTCCGTGTTCTCTAAGGCCCCGAGCCTAAACAGTGCCGAAGTCGCAAGAACCATTCCACCGGTAGCGGGGGCAAAAATCCCCGCTCACAGAGATCAGGTATTATTGTACAATTCAAGGCTTCGACTCTTTCCAGGTATGTTGAAATCTCGATGGTCCGGTCCTTTTATTGTTAAGGAAGTTTTCTCCTACGGAGTCGTTGAAATAACTCACCCGGAAAAAGGAGATTTTAAAGTCAATGGGCACAGGCTCAAATTTTACTTTGGAGGGGAAATACAGGACTTAAAGGAGGTTTTACACCTCCAAGACTAGGGAAATTTGCCCTGAACATCTAACTAATACGACATTAAAGAAGTGCTGGGTGGGAGACAACCCTCCATTTTATTTGTTCTTTGATTTTTATGTCTTTAATTCCTGTATTTTTGGTTTGTGAAAAAAAATTTTGTTTCATCTAAACTCTCTCTTAGGTTATGCATGCTCACATTGAGGACAATGTGAATCTTTAAGTGTGGGGTGCATTTTGTGTTTTCATTTTTACTTGTTTTAGTTTAAATTTAGTTAATGTTTTTTCTTATTTTTCTTTGAATAAATGAATTTGAAAAGTTCAATTGTTATAAAATTGCTGATTGATGACTTTTGGATTTTTGAAGCATGAATTTGAGAATTGAGTAGAATTGATACTTATTGTAAATTTTGTTGGGTTTTTCCTTGCATTGCCTTTAACCTAGTGAGAAATTGAGCCATCAACTTATCATTCTTGCTGTGGGTGAACATCTTTGATTGAAGACTTGCTAGAACTTGCTTTGACATGCATTTTAAGATTACATAAAAATTTCAATTTGGCATCAAGATGATTAAGGCAATTAGGTGAACCCACTTTGGCTTAAAAAGACCAACTCGATTTTTAACCTTAGTTAGCCTATTTTGAGCGTATTCTGTTTATCCTTTTCTTTCTTTTTTCGCAACACTACTAACTTTGAATCATGCTATTTTATCTCTTACTCTTTCATTAGGTCAAGAGCATTTATGTCGAGTGTTGTGTTGAATTAAGTGTGGGGTTAAATTTAGTAAGTTTAAGATTGCAAAGCAAAACAGAAAAAGAAATATAAATATAAATATATATAAAATAATGAAAAAAAAATATATCAAGTAAAAAGAAGAAAAATAATGAGAATAATTGTTGTTCTTTTTAAAAGGGTTGGAATATGTTTGGAATAATCATTGCAAGATGTAATAAGTTCCCTTGAAAAGTTCTTTAATGTCAAGGGGTAGATAAGAGGAAGGTGTTTTAGGATCGTTGGGTTATACATATGATCGTTTACTTCATTCTTAAAGTGCTTTTGAACTTAGTGATTAAGCTCACATTTTCTAAATGTCATGCCTGTACCTTAACCCCATTACAACCCAATAAAAGACCTTTTGATTGATGCTTGATTGTAATTAGGTAGTGGATATTTGATCGATAAGCAAGCCTATGGAAATAATCTTTCATTGATTGTTATGAGTGTAAACACCACCTTGATCAAACACTTTCTAAGAGTTGGTGAGGGAGTGACAAGCATAGGTTATGCTTGGAAAGCCACTTAATTTCTTGGGTATCGATTTTGTTCGATTTGATATTGATTGCGGATTTAGGGATAGGGAAGTCTTGAAACATTTTTATAACTTTTAAACTTAACAAAATTTATCTTGTTTAGTTTGTTTTGATTTTAACCTTACTTGGGGACAAGCAAGGAATTAACTGTGGGGTATTTGATAAGAGCATTTTTGTAATTGTTTTTAGTATGATTTTTATGTGTTTTTAATTAATGTTTCATTTGATTTTTGTTTAAAGTTTGTTTTAAGTGTTTGTTTTAGGTTAAAGTGCAAAAACTCTCTTGGATGATCAAAACAATGAAGGAAGAGCATGAATCAAGCAAGACATGGCCAAGCCAAAGCAAGCTTGGCCGTGTCCCTCAAAAGAATTCCAAGACAGTAGCTGACACGCCCAAGAGACACGGCCAAGCCACTGACCGTGTCTCACCTAAAGAGCAAAACCAAGAAACCAAAGAAATGAAGGTAGAAGCTGACACCATCACATCACACGGCCAAGCCACTGGCCGTGTCATATGACACGGCCAGGAGCTTGGCCGTGTCACCCTTGGAAACAAAGAAAGCAAATTGAAAAAGCTAGAAGTAGAAGGTGACACATCCACATGACACGACCAAGCCACTGGCCGTGTCACATGACATGGCCAGGAGCTTGGCCATGTCACCTAGAAGAAAAGAAGGAAAGAAATGGCAGAAGGAGACACGGCCAGTAAGCTTGGCCGTGTCCCAAGCAAAGTGAGAGACACAGCCAGCAAGCTTGGTCGTGCCACCTAGGGCAACCTTGAATAATTAAATTCTTTTGCAGAAAAGTGGGGAACAAAGACTAGCTTTTTCCAAAAGTAATATTAAACAAAAGAAAAGCTTACCTAATTTGAGGAAAAGAAAGATAAAACAAAGGAAATGTGGGAAACAAGGGAGAGTGGTGTGAGTTGGAAGGTATGGGTTGTGAGCTGGAAGGTATGGGCTGTGAGCTTTGAAGGGACTTAAAAGGAGAAGAAAATGAAGAAGAGAGGGACGTGAAGGTTGGAACAAGGGAGAAGGAGCCAACTGCTAAAGTAAATAGGAGAGTCTTGAGCTAAGTTTGAAGAAGGAGATACATCCTATACAAGACCTAAAACCAAGAATCAAGGATTGAAGTGAAGAAATACAAATTATTCGCCATGGATTGTTTGGTTTCTTTTACTCATTTCTCTTGTTCTGTTTTTCTAGTTTTGAACATGAACTAATTCATTTTCTATCTAGATATTGATGAACCCTGGCTTATTTGTATGGATTGAATAATCTCATTTAATTGAATCATTTGATTGAGTTATTTTATTCTTATGATGCTTAATAATTTATTTCCAATTGATAATAGCATGCTTATTAATTGGTTGCAATTTTCATATTATTGACATGAGAAAGCTTGATATGAATTGAATACTCATAAGGTTTAGGATTGATTGGAGTGCTAGAGATAGACTTACAAGATCCTTTGGTTTATAGTTCCTTGTTATTAATGCAAGATCTATTTAATTGTGTTTGAGAAGAGATTCCGGCACTCTACTTAGTGATTAGGGATTAATTCACTCGAGAGAGGTTTTATTCTAAGTTAGAGGAATGCCAATTCAACTCTATTATGTGATTTAATTGAATTGATTTTCATAAATATAATTGTGGCTAGGGGGATTCAATATCTGGATAGTATTATTATCATCAATCCTTTTTGCACAATATTTAATTTCCCTTTACTTTCAGTTATTAAATTAGTTGTTTTTAATTACAAAACATCACAAAACCATTGATTTGCTAAACAATGGTTAAGATTTGCACTAGTACTTGACCTTATCCTCAGTGGAACGATAACTCACTCACTACTTTATTACTTGGGCGACCCATGCACTTGCGGTATTACTATAGCATTAGGCTCGCGCGCACCAGTATGCATGCATGTATGCACAATAATCAACAAACAAGGATAATTAGGACGTTCCTTCCAACCTTATAACATCCACAGACGAATGGCGAGTCTCTTTTTCTAGGAATATGGTTAACAAAATACCAACATGGGGTATCTTGTTTTTGAATAATTCCCTCGGACGTTTCAACCAATAGTTATATTTTTAAAAATGGAAATCAATCTATGATAATTCTCATTAATTAGGTGTAATATCCCTATGCATGCCCTAGAAGTTTTGTATGTTGTTGTTGTTGTTGTTGTTGTTGTTGTTGGTTTAAATTGAGTAAAGAAAAGTATATGTATATGTGTTTTGGGAAAGAATTAGGGTTTAGAGAGAATGGTATATGTTGTGTATATGATGATATATATAACATATAAATGGGTCAAAGGAAGAGTCAAAGGAAGAGAGATATTTTTGTGTTAAGTGTGTAATTACATATAAGGGCTTATATGAGACAAAAAGTTAGTTATATGATTGAGGGCATTTTGGTAATTGCATGGATAAGATCACTTGGTGGAGATTAAAAGCAAAATTTGACTTTGTTTCTTCATCATTTTCTTCTTTCTTTCATGAAGTGGCCGGCTCCTCCATAGACAAAGGGAAGCAAGAGGTGAAGAGAGGTTCTTGATGAGTTGAGTTCAAGATTGAAGGAAGATTAAGTGTTCAAGTGTTGATTCAAGAAGTTTTTAACTAAGGTAAGATCTTCCCTTTGATTTCTTTCTTTCTTTTGAAGTGGTATGGGAAGTTAATTAGGGTTTGATGATTTGATGATGAGATGTGTTTATGATTTGTTCTCAAGTGTTAAATTGGTTTTAAGTTAATAGTTTAAATAGGTGTTGTTATTGGAAGTGGTAAATGTTGATTTTGAAAGGTGGAGAAGGATGGTGATTTTAGTGTTTTGAGATGATGTGTGTTTAATTGTTATATTAATGTGTTGTGAAGTAATTCTTGTGGTGAATATGTGTTTAGAACATTGATTATGTTCATTTGAAACATGTTATATGATGAATATTGTGTTTGAGTGCAATTGAGAAAGTGTTGGTTTTAGTTAAGGTTATGTGCATGGGTGACACGGCCAGAAGCCATGAAGAGACACGCCCGTGTCATTTATTTGTGTTGGCTACTGCCTCTTTTATTTTTAAAGACACGGCCGTGTTCCTCAAGTGGGCTGGGTGTGTCCCTCAAATGAGTTGGATATTATTTGATTTCTTGGTTCTCTTTTTGCATGGTTTGGGTTCTTCAAAGGTAGTTTGGTCTCTAAACCTAAACATAAACATTTTAAACATACTTAAACCAAGGAATGACTTAATCAAACACTTGTGGATGATCCTAAAGCTATGAATAATATAAATTGTTCTTGCATTGTTGAGATTGAACAATGTTATGTTATGCATTGTGAATGGTAATGTGTTTCATGAGTAATGTGGAATGAAATGTTGATATTTATGAATGATGCTATGTGAGATATAATGTGATCATGGATGAGATAAATATACACTTGAATAATGAAGTGTTATATTGTGAAATGAAATGTGAAGCCATTGTTATTGGCTATGATGATGTGATTGAAAGAAATAAGGCATGTTTGCCTAAATGATGTTAAGAATTGAGAATGAAAATGATAATTGAATAATAAATGAATTGTGTGGCTAATGTGTTATTCCATTTTCAGAGTTGGTTGTTGGTGGCATGCCTAATAAGTGTAACAATCTCTTGAAGTTAGGTTGGATTGAATCCTTGAAGCCTAATTGAGATGTTACCACCCTTGAAGCTAGGTTGGGTTAGTTCTTGAAGCCAAGTTGGGTTGAAGCTTAGCATGCTTTGCTCCCCTTGAAGCTTGGTTGAACTTAATCCTTGAAGCCTAGTTGGGTATATGATATTGATAAATGTGATAACAAACCAAAGCATTAACTCTGAAAATTGAATGACATATTAGTGTGTCTTGGGCCCATGCTTGTCTTTGTTTAGTGTTGATTATGAATGGTTAAATGAATACTAATGAGGTATATGAAAAGATATTGAAATGTGATATGTAATGCGAAAGTATGTTGTTAGTTTTGCATATATGATGTTACATGTATAATATGGATTGAGAAATGACATTGCATTGCACTAAGTCATATCATTTGCATGATTATCTTACTAAGCCGTTGGCTTAGCGCGATAGTGTTTAATCGCGCAGGTAATAGAGTTGATAGAGTTGAACCCGAGAGTTCATCAAGACCAAGTGAGAGTAAACCTTGAAGAATCCATTTTGGGAGCTTAAAGATCAGAGCAAACTTGCCAATCATGTATACTTCTTTATATTTTGTAAAGAAATGTTTAATATGTAGATATGTACATATTTTATAACTTTCGCTGTGTAATATTTAAATGTATATATATATAACTAATATGTTTTGTTTTATAAGTAAATGATCTATTTTCTATAATGTATAATGATAAGGGTATTGTATCAAGTTTTAA
The DNA here is from genome assembly GCA_947685225.1 of Garcia nutans. Lineage (NCBI taxonomy): Eukaryota > Viridiplantae > Streptophyta > Magnoliopsida > Malpighiales > Euphorbiaceae > Garcia > Garcia nutans. Next base: position 28,891,306 of record CANTUV010000011.1, on the reverse strand, counting down.
AGTGTTTTGAATGTTAAGAGAACCGTAGCATCCCTATGTTTGGTGCACTTATGCTACATTGTTTGTGGTTGTAGTGTGTGTGCATTGGATATGGGGGTGTTACATTAGGTTTTAATCCATTCAACCAACTAAAGTAGATTTTATGCTATATTGGATTAAAACTAAATTAAGAGGTTTATTATAAATAGATTTCTCACTTGAAAAGTAACTAATGATTCATGCCAAAAATAAGCCCATGATTAATAACTCTTAGTGTAAACTAGGCTCGCAATTGATTTTTGATATTTTCATAATTGACCTAAATAACTTGTAAGCTCTTTTAAGAGGTTATAAAAATAATTTTGTTTCTAAGCCCATTGTGAAAATATTTTAGAAAAAACATATTTGGGCTTTGTATTTGGATCATGACAAAAGCATTTTTGATTTGTTTTTTAGAAAAGTTTTATGTCCAAAGACCATTTTAAAAAGTTTTCAAAATATCTTTGGTCTTTTGGATTTTAAAGAAGAATTTATTTTGAGCTCACAATGTATTTAGGTCATATTAGAAAAAGAACAAACCAAATAAGCCATGATTTAAACCAAGATAAACAAACTATAGTCAAACAACAAGCATTTGGGGTAAAACCTAAGGAAAGTAACTAGGCCAATTACATGAGCTTTAGTCTTTGGGTTAAAAGGCTTAGGTTCCCATAGCAAGTATATACCAAATGGTACAAGGCTATGAGTGGTTATGCCATGCTCGATCTCCATACCTTGAGTGAAAGTATGGTATCCCTTACATAATATAACACGGGTAACACGGGCAACACAGGCTTCTTAACTCACGCACACAATGCAATCTAGTATAATGCAATGGATAATATCATTATAAGAAAGAATAGAATAATATAAAGACCAACGGAATCAACTTCTCTTATCCCCAGTGGAGTGGCCACTGTGAGCGGTGATTTTTGCCCCCACTCCTAGTAGAATGGTTCTTGCGACTTCGGCATTGTTTAGGCTCGGGGCCTTAGAGAACACGGACCTAAGCCCGGAGAAAATGAAGCTGCCACCCGGATAGGCCGAAAAAAAGAAAGGGGTGGATGACTCAATTCCTAAGGAATCCCCAACCCCCTAATGGGTTCGGAAAGTTGGGTACGTGTGGGGAAGGTGAGAAATGGCCCAGCACCCCCACAACGCCTGGTTCATTGGAACTGAATATTATCTATATTACACGCAACAATTGAAATAAAGTATCATTATTGTAGACCATTAATTTTCAACCCAGTCCGGTCCAATATATTTTAATAAGTCCAAAAATAATTTTTGTGTGGTCCTATATATTTTAATTAGTCCAAAATAATTTTTGTGTTATCTTAATTAAATAATATTTGCTTTAGTACTTAGTTTTTATAATTAATAAAAAATAAATAAAAATAAAAATCGGCGACTAAAAAATTGGCGACGAATTGGGGACAAAATGGCCAAAGCCATTTCGCGAGCAGGAAAATCCTACGAGAAAAATGGTCTGCAGGCAAATTTTCACCCCGCAGCCCGCAAGCCCCTGCGGCAACTTTTTTACCAGAGAAATTTTTCCGCAGCAGTTTTTTTTCTCCAGCGAAATTTTTTTGACACAAATTTTTTCGAAACCAAATTCAATTCGGTTTCGGTTTCCTTTTCTTAATTAATGTTAGATTCCGTGAGCAACTAAGATTAATCATAAAAACCATCTATAAATAGGACTAAAAACAACACAAAAAGGGGATGGAAATTGAGGAGGAAATCGGATTTTAAAAATTCCTTTTGGCAGTCAAATCGATCGGACTTTTGAGAGAGCAAACAAGCAATTCAATCCATCAAAGGCAGTAAAGCTTGTCTTTGTTCTTGTTCACCCAAGAAGTAATTTTTGGTGGAACCAACAAACGAAGGTATGAATGTCTAATTTCTTCACAGTAGCTTGAATCATCCAATTGTCTCTTTTGATTCAAAAAACCCTAGAACCTTAATTTACCTTTTCTAAAGCTTAAAAACCTTAATTTGTTTCTTCGTTTTCCAAAAATCTTAAAATTGTTGTTTTTGTTTCTTCAAAATCTTTAAACCCTAATCTGCCCTCTAATTTTCCAAAACCCTAAATTGAATTGTTTTCTTTCCACAAACCCTAAAAAATATCTTTTCTGTTTCTATAAACTTTAAATCGGTTTGTTTATTTTCATAAAACTTCATAAAACTATAAATTGTTTTTCCAAATTCTAAAATCAAATACATTCTCCAAAATACTAAAAAACCCTAATTCAATTTTAAAACCAAGACAGTAATCTCAAAACCAAAACCTTAAACCCTAATTTTTCTAAACCCTAATCCTTTAAACCTTAAAACCTTATAAACTTAAATATTATAATTCAAACACAGTAAGCCTAAAAATAACAATTCAATAGCTAATAATCATAAATCTAATGTTGCTAAATCCTCTTCAAAATCTTAAAACCTTAAATAAACATATTTTTCAACAAAAATAAATTTTGATATTTTTTTCTTCAAAAGTTTAAACTAGGTTCCATTTCTTCCAAAAAAAAACCATAAAAAAATCTTTTCTATTTATAAAAACTTCAATCCGTTTGTTTAAATTCATAAAACCTCATGAAATCATCAAATTGTCTCTCTAAATCCTAATTCAAATTCATCACCCGAGACCTTAATTCTAAAACACTAAAACCCTAATTCAACTTTCAAACCTAAAATATTAAACTCTAACCCTTTAAAACTTTAAACCCTAACTTTTTTCTAAGCCCTAATTCTTTAAAACATTAAAAACCATAAAAACATAAATACTTTAAATTTTACACAGTAGCTTGAAATCACCATTTAAAACCACAAATCAAAAGTATTTCAAAGTGTCTAAAACCCTAATTTCATGATTTCACCATTCAAATATTAATTTAGTTAATCAAAGAGCCTTACCAACATTTTAAAACGTAAAACCCTAATCTATTTTAATTCCATAAAAAGTCACATTAGCTATAATTGGACTTTTATTTGCTTTATTTATACTTGATTATGCTTTGATTTATCTCTTATGCTTTAATTTATTTAATTTCAATACTTGATTTATTTAATTTATCATGGATGGATGTTTATTTTATAGCTTTGATGAATGATTTATTTATGGTGAATGGTTATTTATTTTTATCAATTTGTTTAGACTTCCAAATGTTGTAAGAGGTATGTTTCCACTTGGTGGGTACCTCATTAGTTAAATATCATGTAATTTAATTTGCTTTTCTATTTTAGAACCTATGTAAAGGGCATATTTCTACCTTTTGGTGGGTGTCCTATCTAGGCATGTGATGTAAGGACATGTTTCCATCCTTGGATGGGTGTCCATTTATTCGCTTTGTTTGGACATTACTTTGATTTTAATATAATGATGCTTTCTTTTAATTATTGTGTGTAATATGGATAATGTTGTTATATTTAAGAATTTTATAATATTAAGACCTATAAAGGAGGCCGGTTCCAATGAACCGGGCATTGTGGGGGTGCTGGGCCATTTCTCACCTTCCCCACCGTACCCAACTTTTTGAACCCATTAGGGGGTTGGGGATTTCTTAATAATCGAGTCATCCACCCCTTTCTTTTTCCTGGCCTGCCCGGGTGGTGATTTCATTTTCTCCGGATTTAGGTCCGTGTTCTCTAAGGCCCCGAGCCTAAACAGTGCCGAAGTCGCAAGAACCATGCCACCGGGAGTGGGGGCATAAATCCCCGCTCACAGTGGCAACTCCACTGGGGATAAGAGATGTTGATTCCGTTGGTCTTTATATTATTCTATTCTTTCTTATAATGATATTATCCATTGCATCATATTAGATTGCATTGTGTGCATGAGTTAGGACGCCCGTGTTACCCATGTTATGTTATGTGAGGGATACCATACTTTCACTGAAGGTATGGAGATCGAGCATGGCATAACCACTCATAGCCTCGTACCATTTGGTATATACTTGCTATGGGAACCTAAGCCTTTTTACCCAAAGACTGAAGCTCATGTAATTAGCCTAGTTACTTTCCTTAGATTTTACCCCAAATGCATGTTGTTTGACTATGGTTAATTTATCTTGGCGTAAATCATGGCTTATTTGGTTTGATCTTTTTCTAATATGACCTAAGTACATTGTAAGCTCAAAATAAATTTTTTCTTTAAAATACAAAAGATCAAAACTATTTTCAAAATTTTTCAAGATGGTTTTTGGACATAAAACTTTTCTTTGGCCCATGGCCCAAATACTAAGCCCAAAATCCATTTTTCTAAAATCTTTTACAAATGGGCTTAGAAACAAAACTATTCTCACCCAATCTTTTCTTACAAAGAGCTTGCAAAAATATTTAGGTCAATTATGAAATACCAAAAATCAATTGTGGGCCTAGTTTACACTAAGAATAAATTAACCATGTTTGGCATGAACCATTAGTTACTCTTTTCAAGTGAGAAATCTATTTATAATAAACCTCTTAATTTAGTTTTAATCCAATATAGCATAAAAGCTACTATAGTTGGTTGAATGGATTAAAGCCTAATTAATAACAATTACTATGAATGACTTCCATTTTCAAAAGTATAACTATTGGTTGAAACTTCCAAGGGAATCATTTGAAAGCAAGATGCCCCATGTTGGTATTTTGTTAACCACATACCTAGGAAAAGAGACTCACCATTCATGTGTGGATGTTATAAGGTTGGAAGGAACGTCCTAATTATCTTTCTTTGTTGATTGTTCACGCATACATGCATACATGCATACATTTGCATCTCATATCATGGATCCTTTCTGGCTCACAACCCTGGATTACGATAGTATAAAAGCTTACGACAATTTGACCTACGCCGGAAGCAAAGAATCTAGCAAAGACTCAATCACTTGCTCGCCAAAAGCAATGGAACCCAAACAAATTCAAAGAATGGTGGATGATGCCCTCAATGCCAAAATGGAAGAAATAAAAGAGGCCATGGCCGAGACCATAAAGAATCAACTAGCTGCAATTTTAGGAAACCATGTCGAAGCATCTGTTAGAACCAAGAAAGTCAAGGGGAAGGCTAAAGCTGATGAAGTAGCTTTTGATGATTATAAGGTGATCATTGATGATGATGATTGGGCTCAATACTACCAAGATATTCAAGAGAAGAAGAAAGAATTGAAGGTTGCTGAGAAAGTCACTATTGAAAAGACCGAGACATCCGATGTTGAAAAGATGATTGCTGATTTAGAAAAGAAATTTGAGAAGAAGCTGAAAACCGAAGAGATGTCTGAGATCGACAAACTATTTGAACAAGATGAAGAGGTCCCTTATAAATTCAAGATGCCTTCCTTTGCTAAGTACAATGGCACCGGAAATCCTCATCTTCATGTGAAGCAGTATATCACTGCCATACAATCTGCCCGAGCTACTAAGGCTCAAACCCTAAGGTACTTTATGCTCTCATTGGACCCTGTTGTCCAAAATTGGTTCAATACCTTGATGATGGAACACAAAGGAGTTGGGATCTACTTTACAAAGCCTTCATCCAATAATATGGATATAATGTTGAGTTAGAAGTTACCTTAATGGAAGTGGAGTCCATTAGGCAAAGGCCAAATGAAAATTTTGTGGACTATGTGAAAAGGTGGAGAAATAAGGCCACTTTGCTCCAGAAGAGGCCCGATGAATCTGATCAAATAAGGATAATCGTGAGAGGTGTCCTGTCCAATCTCCGTGAAAGGATGTCTCACACCCTTATAAGGGATTTCAAAGATCTTCTCCAAGCTGGTTTGCAAATTGAAGAATGGGAAAGGGAGAAGAGCAGCTTTGCAACAAAAAGGAAAGAGAAAGGGAGCTATCAACCTGGTAGCTAAAGCACACAAAAAGAAGTTGATGTTAATGTGACCGGTCAAGGGAATAAAAGACAATTCTCAGATCTGGGGAAGCCTCTATCTTGGGTTTTTAGCAAGTTGCAAAAGAAAGGGCTGTTACAACCATTAGCTCCTCGACCTTTACATAATCCATTGCCACCAAACTTCAATGCTGAGGCCTTCTGTCAATTTGATCAAATGTGAGGACATGAAATAGATAAATATGCTCGTCTAAAGCATGAGATCCAAGATTTGATTAATAGTGGCAAGCTACCCAAGCCGGATAAGCCCAATACCAAGAACAACCCTTTGCCTAAATTTGGAAGGGTGCCGCCACCGGCAACCTTTATGGTGGGAAAAGGATTGGAAGAAGATTTTGTTTTATCCTTTTTTCAAGATGGGGATATTGAAGATGTGAAAGGAAAAGAAGCCTCACTCAATGAACTTTCCTTAGCTTGAATGTTGCTTTTCAATTTTACTTTTTTTAATTGGAACTATCGTGTTTTTCGAATTTAAAGTTGCTTAAATGAATTACTTTCATCAAAATTTTTGTTGGTCTTTGTTCATTTTGGTGCTCAACCAATGAGGAATCTAGCTTGATAATTCATGAATTAATATATTTATGCATAATGACTCGAATGACTTTACTAGATGAGGGAATTTCTCTATAGCATCGAGTTGTGTATGCTTACTTAGAGAGGGCTCCTGCATAATTACCTTTGTCTAGGTCCTAGTCAGTCTTAGAACATGCTTTGACAAACTTTTGAGGTGAAATTAAACTCTACTTATTTAAGAGAGAAATGATCTAGGCATTGTTTGGTTAGCCAACAACTAGTATCCACCCAATTAAATATCAATCCCTAGTTGTCCCTTTGAGCCTTCATAAAATTTTAGCTTTCTTTTCATTGGCTTACAAACCCCAATAACCTACCTTGAGTTTTTGTGATACTTTTGACAAATCTTATGATCACTAATATGAAGAGGCAAGAAGATCAAAAGAAAGCAATGATTAGTCAAGGTCATGAAGATAGTTGAAGTTCTCAAGACTATAAAGATAGTTGATGTTTTCAAGACCATAAGGGTAGTTGAAGTTTTCAAGACCATAAGGGTAGTTGAAGTTCCCTTAATATTGCCAATATTAGAGTAACAAATGATTTATCTCTAAAGGTCTATGTTACTCCACTCATCCATTATTGGAAGCCCAAGCTAGTACAAATGAGACAACTCTTTTAGAACTAGAACCAAACAAAAAAATATATATAAATAAACAAAAAAAAGAGAGAAGAGAGAAAAGAAGAAAAAGAAAAGAAAAGGACAAAAGAAAAAGAAAAGAAAAAGAAAAAGAAAAGAAAAAACAACAAGAAAACGTAAAAAGGTAGTTCAAAAAGCCAACTGAGTTCTCTTTTACCTAAGCAGCAAAAGGCTTCCTTTGGATAGTTTGGCTTGAATTGGTCCAACCAAACCAAAGATTAAATCAAAATCAAAGGAAAAGGAGAAAGACCATCCAGTTCTTGAAAGTTCTGTACCTGATAGTCCTACAAGAAAGAAGGACAAAATGATAAAAGAAAGGGAAGAGTAAGGAAGAGAAAGAAAAGGAAAGAGTAAGAAAATAAAGAGGAAAGAAAAGGGAAAAGAAGAAAAGAAATAGATTTGGGTCTTAAACTTTTTACAAGGGCAAAAACTATCCTAATCAAGATACAGATTAATGACAAGAAGGTAGAAGGAATTTGGAGTCTAGCAAGATTGCCTCCAAGCTGCCTAAAATTCAAACAAGAAATTTGTAGTGTGAAGGTTTGTCCATTGTGTCACACTAGCTCCAATCTCAAAATGGCATTCACTTAAACCCATTTCCCTCATAGACCCCGTTTCAAGCCTATCAAAGACCTGTTGATCTCTCTTGGTAGGTAGAGTCTATTAGTGGAGATAGTTTGGATAAGTATGCATATGAGATAGACAATATTTAAACTCAAATGAGACCTTTGGCCAAGTAATGTGTATGTGCCTATCTGAAGTGCAACAGTTCTTACTTAAATAGAAATGATTTCTGAGTTTAGTACGGTAACTAGGGTTGTCATGTTATAGATATATTAATTTGGAAAATCAAGTCCTGAGGTACATTGACATTAATTTGGCAAAGCCAACATTTGATTTCAAAATTAAAATTCAAAAAATTAAAATAAATAAAATAAATAAAAAATTCAAATAAAAAATGTTTTTGTCATACAAAGCCTTCAAGTTAAGGGAAGTATGTTGAACCTCCAAAGGATACATTGGGCAAAGGAAATGATTATTGAAAAGGTCATGAAGAAGCTATCAGCCGACATGCTACGGATGTATCCCTGACTTTGCTGCTTGGGGTCTCCACCACTCATGTTTTCATCATCTTGAAGATAAAAGCCATAAATGCAAAAGGTTTCGATCATTCTAATGCGAGACTTGAACGAGCATCAAAACGGAACCAATTAGAACACTTCTGCTGATGGCCTCGGTCTGTGAGTCAATGGAACAACTGTAAGTGTTATTCATGCATATCATGCATACATGAGCATATCACATCGCACTTTCTTGTCTTGTATTGTCTATTCTTTATCAAAGTGAACAGCAAATACTCTGTGAAGTGCAGAATCAAAAGAAGATGTCAAATCAGGGGGGCATGGAAAGCCCATTGCTTGAGAAAGCTCCAGTAAATTTGCAAAGAGAAGAAATGCGTGCTTGTGCGAAGAACTAGACGGCAAAAACATCAAATCAAAGCTTGCTTGGATAAAATATTTGGTTTGAGCCTACACAGCGGCAAAGTTTCTCCTTTTCAATTTTTTGAGTTTATATACCAAATATTTTTAAACTCACTTGCAAATATTTTTCCACATAGGGGGCAAGGAGAGGATATAAGGTCCAATTAAAAATAGCTAAATCTTTGCAAAAAGGAAGAACAAAAGAATAGAACATTAGAACTCTCAAAAGAATGAAGATGCAAAAGACAAAAGACCAATCCAGCTAAAAGAGCTGAAGCCAGGGTAAAGACCCGACCTCCAAGGGTAAAGACCCAATCTCAAAGGATGAAGATCCATTTGCAAGAGTGAAGACCCGATGTCAAAAGATGCAGATTCATTTTCAAGGATGAAGACCCGATCTCAAAGGATGAAGATCCATTTTGAGGGTGAAAAACCATAATGCATAGAATAACCGAAGCAGTCATATTTCTCTAATGATAAAAGGTCAGTCAAACTCAATCTCGGGTCCAAGTACCCAATCTCGGGTCCAAGTACCCAAATTAATTCAAGCTCGGGTCCAAGCACCCAATCTCGGGTCCAAGTACCCAAATCAATTCAAGCTCGGGTCCAAGTGCCCAATCTCGGGACCAAGTACCCAATCTTAGGTCTAAGTACCCAAATCAATTAAAGCTCAGGTCCAAGTAACCAATCTCGGGTCCAAGCACCCAGTCTCGGGTCCAAGCACCCATTCTCGAGTCCAAGTACCCAAATTCAATCAATCTCGGGTCCAAGTACCCAAATCAAATAAATTTCAGGTTCAAGTATCCAAATCAAATCTAATCTTGGGTCCAAGTACCCAAATCAAATTTAATATGGGGTCCAAGTACCCAATCCTGGGTCCAAGTACCCAAATCAAATCAATTTAGGGTCGAGTATCCCAATCTAGTTTAGGATCGAGTATCCAAAATCAAGTTTAGGATCGAGTATCCGAACCCAATTTAGAATCAAGTATCCCAATCTAGTTTAGGATCGAGTATCCAAATCTAAAATTAAGTTTAGGATCGAGTATCCAAACCCAATTTAGGATTGAGTATCCCAATCCAGTTTAGGATCGAGTATCCAAATCCAAATCAAGTTTAGGTTCGAGTATCCGAACCCAATTTAGGATCGAGTATCCCAATCCAGTTTAGGATAGAGTATCTGAAGCCAGGTTAGGATCGAGTATCCGAAGTCAGGTTAGGATCGAGTGTCCAAATCCAGTTAGGATCGAGTATCCGAACCAAATTTAGGATCGAGTATCCCTATCTGAATCCAGTTTAGGACCGAGTATCCAAATCCAGATAGGATCGAGTATCCGAGTCTAGTTTAGGATCGAGTATCCAAATCAAACAGGGTCCAGAACCCAAATTTTTCTTAGGTCGAGAACCTAGAATTATCCTTGAGTCCAGAACTCGAGCCGGGTCCATAACCCAAATTTTTCTTATGTAACATCCCAAATCCCAGATTGGTAAGAAACAGACATAACCTATAACTTGAGCTCGAATTTCATCCAAGTTATTGACAAAATTAGAGAGTCTCAAAGAATACTTAATTGTTTATTTGTGTCTTAGCTAGATGTATAACTTGAAATTACTCAATTTAGAGTTGTGAAGAATAAGATATGATGGATTTAGTAGACAATGTGCAAGCTGCCTCAGGACAGCATAGTAGGCTTGACTTCGAAGGACCGTTAAAAATCAGATATAACTCGGATCGACCTGAAATTTTGACACAATGTAGCCCCGGATGTCTAGTTTCAGTGGGAATAAGAATTACTTAATTTGGAGTTGTGAGTAAAAAGATATTAATAAAGAAAGACAGCAAGGTTAGGAAGGGATATCAAAAGGACCTAAGTGAAAATTTCTCAAAAGTTAGGGGTAACTATGTAAACTTAAAAATTAAGTGTCGGAAGTTCTTAATAGTGCCCATATCCGACCTCGGAAGAATATTCTAGAGATTAATCGGGTCGCAACGACGTGTAACGGTTTTTCTAGGAAATGTCCCGTTAAAGAAAAACGAAGACATTTTGACTAGGGGCATTTTGGTCATTATCAATTAAAGTTATACATGAATTTAAAGTAGGAAATAAAAAAATGAGTATGTAGAGGATGACAAGGGGTGATATATGAAATGATCGTCAGTAGAAATGGAGCCCGAAAAAAACACTAGCAAGGAAAGGACCTAAAGGGAATTTTGTAAAAAGTTGAGGGCTTATCGGTAATTTTTTAAAATTACTTGGAAACCTAAAATAGAACTTATAAATAGAAAGTAGAGGTCGAGAGGATCAAAACTATATGTAGTATGACTCGTGGAACTGTACGGTTTAAAAGATATGATCGATTAATCGCCGGAACGTAAAGTGGGCCCGGGTTTGTGTCGGGACCGTATGGGTAACACGGGATAACTTTAGGGTATCCAATGGGAAGAGGGACAAATGGAAAGAAGTAATGGGAAAGAAAACTATAAAAATCTCTTGTTGGCCAATCAAAAGTAACCATTTAGCATGAGTATTAAATGAAGAAAGAGAAAGGTGGACAAGTGGTCTTAAAGGATTTATCCAACGCATAAGGTGATCATCATTTCCCTTATATATATATATATCATGAAATGAAGAACAAATTCTCCCTTTTCCACTTACAAATTTCGGCCATCAAAGGAAAACACCAAAGGACTTCCAAGTTTCTCCAAATTTAATTTTTAAGGTAAGTTTTAAGGTTTTCAAGTATGTAGACTTTAATTATAATATCAATTTTAGGTATTTATATATTTATTGGGAGATTTGAGATTAGAGTCTTTATGTGGAATTGAAAAAAAATTTAAGTAAGTGATGAGATTAATTGATTAAATGGAAGAATCAAGATGTATAAAGTTTAATAAGGTTGGATTAGGGTTTTGGTTGAAAAGAAATGGAGGATAACTTATTATTTTAAATTTCTAAGGTTTATGTTGTATCTTGAATTTATTGAAGGAGAAATAAAGAATTAAGGAAGGAGAAGAAGGAAAAGCTAAGAGGAATTAAAGAAATAAGGTTTGGTACTTTACCTTTGAATAATTAATTTTTGATTTGGTGCTTTACCATAAAAGAAACTTTATTTGCTTACAAACTTTGGTTTATGGAAGTTTTGAAGTTGATGTTTAAATATATTGATTGAGTTTAAATTAAATATTTGAGTTATGTTCTTGTTTTCTTATGGCAATTGGGTTGTTAAATTTAATTGAAACCAAATGTTTTGAGAAAATTTGGCAAGTTGATTCGGTAAGTTGTTTGGACTTTAATTAGTTTGATTTGAGTTAAACATGCAAAAATTGTTAAAAGGAAGTGTTTGAATCTTCACTTTACTATTAAAGAAGCCTTAATATCGATTTGCAAAAGAAAAATAAACTATCCTATGCATTTCAAATGTTTAGGCCGAAATGGTCCCAAAGTGACAGCTTCTGGACTATTTTTGTGGCAATTGTTTGAGGCAGCAAACGAATGAATTTTTCAACGAAATTTTACATGCAATTAGTCAACGTATGAAATAAGTTTTCTGTAAAATTTCAGCAAAAAATAAGATCATTTACTTTGTCAAATGCATGACTGAAGTGGACTGAAATTTTGATGAAAACCCAGATTTTACTATTCATTTGGTCATGCCATTTTGCGTTGCCGATTTTACGTGCCGCGACACTATTCATTTGGTCAATTTATGACTTTTTGAGGAATGCTTTGAAATATTTCATATTTTTATTGTGGATGTTAAATATGTGAAAAAAGGTAATGGTTTGACTAAAGAATGTGGTGCGCGGCGTAAATGGCAAAGTGCAAAAGAAATTAAAATAATTTCTCGAGTCATTCTAAAATGAAGTTTGAGACTTAAATTGAATCGTTTTAACCTTTATGCTCTACTGGGTAGTGGGGGTGGTAGATAAGGGTATGGTGCACTATACTAACTTATGCAGTACTGCCACTTATTGTGTTTGATACGCCCCGGCGGTTACCTTCGGGTATAGGCCGTGGAGCGGAGATGTTGTGAAATTGTGATTGGAATGCCCCGGCGGTTACCTTCGGGTATAGGCCGTGGAGCGGAGATGTTGTGAAATTGTGATTGGAATGCTCCGGCGGTTACCTACGGGTATAGGCCGTAGAGCGGAATTGGTTACAACCAGGATGGTGAGGGCCATTCCTGTGATCTGATATCAGTGGTGAGGGACACCTATGTTACAGTGGTGAGGGCCACTGCCTTATCGCTATGGCTCCCTATATGCCATTAGAGCCTGATCCAAAGTCTTGTTTCTTTTAAACCACGTAATGCAAAATGAGTTTAAATTATGGTTTTTACATTTGTTGGAAGCATATTTACACTGAATGTACAGAAACTTCCATTGGTTTACGGTTGGTTGATTTATGATTTAATTATTTCATTTTGTTTCAAAGGCTTTCATGTTTTACTTATATTTTCATCGGTAAAGTACCCACTGAGCGACAACGCTCAGCGAGTTAAGTTTTCCTTGACTCGTAGGTTCGGAGTAGTAGATAAATCTTGGGGAAGCAACGACCAGACCACAGCAAATCTCAGGGGTAGATCTTTTAGTTCCATTATGAGTTAGTTAGTTGTGGCATGTATATGAATAAATATATAAGAGAATTTCTATGTTATAATTGTATGTTAGTAGTGTGTAATAATCACAAACCTTTACTTTATGTTGTATTAGAAGTGTGAACTCTTCTTGCAAATTTGTAGTTGAGGGTATAAGGTGAATTCATTGGGAGTGTATTAAATTTGATAGTATTCACATTGGTCTGTGTAAAGTGTTTTCAAAAATCAAAAAAACAAGTTTTGTCGACACTTGGGATCCAAATTTCTAGGCGAAACTATGGCAAAATTTCTGTAAAAATCGGAACTAAAATTTGACGAAGTAAATTGGTAGCAATGTTAGGATAGTGTGGCGCCTCTACTCGGCTTACACATGTAGGTTGGGAAGGGGTGTTACAATTAGTGGTATCAGAGCCAGGTTTAGCCGGTTCTGGGTAGTTAGTTGAACTAAACCTTAAATGTAGGACACATAGGGTTAGGATAGGGGTTTTAATTATGTAACTATACATGTGTGGAGTATTGGTAGTTATGTTATTCTAATTATACAAGAGTAATAATGGGTGATCTAAACGAGGAGGTGAGGGAGCTGAGGATAGAAGTAGAGAGGTTAAAACAGCTAGTGCGGGAGCAAGATGAGACTATAGAAATTTTGGCCGATCGAAGTATACAAGATCGTGAAGACTTGAGAATAAAAGATGAGATGATTACCGCCTTGATAGATGACGTGCAGATGTTAAAAGAAGTCAGGCTTAGTTATAGAGCGGAGTTGGATAGTGTCGGTAGAAGCCTCGGGGTAGCACATCAAGAGATTTGAGCTTTACAGGAGAGGGTTCAAGAGCTAGGCCAGTACTTACCTAGTGAAGCATCACATGACCCAGATTTTGATCCCGAGATAGAAGAGTATTTTTCAGACAGTGCCACTTCACCTAGGGCACCTACTCACTGAGTCTTGAGATGTATTGCTGTTTGGCAATTCTCTTAGTTATATACATATGTGATATAGAGGTATCATGTAAATATTGTATGGTAGTATAATATGATGATATAATAGTAAGGAGTCCTAAATTTTGGAATGTACATAAGGACTTCCTAGTATTGTAAAACTTTGTGTTTGGAAATAAATAAAAGTTGTGTTGTATATGTGTTATTTAAGAATTTTATATTTATATACATGCCACCTAGGATAAGATAATGCTGTTGGTCTGGGTCGTTATGTATGATGGGATTGTATACGTTTTGCTCTGTTCTTTAGATGTCGCAAGAAGCGCTAGACGTGATTGCAGGTCAGTTGTCTATGTTTGGAGTTCTGCTTTACGTTTTAATAGATTCAGGTTCTTCACACTCATATATATGCACGAAAAAAAAATTGAGAAATATATGCAATAAAGGTTAAGGCAATTATGAGAGGTAAGTAGTAAAAGCACTGAAAGAATAATAACGAATAGAATACTGACCATAATACAAGAGTCTAAAATTGAAAGAGTGAAGAATAATAGTACGGCAAGAAAAAAAATCATAGAAAATAAAATTGAGAACTAAGAAAAGGAAGCAAAACTAGTTAGATTCTCCAGGATTAATGCTTTACCTGGTTGAAATCATGTGTTCCTTATATAATGAACTATTTATACTTGTGTTGGAAATGTTTGGTAATGTGTTCTGACAACTTGAGAATTTTTGTGCCTATGTGTGCATTGATATGAATGAAGGAAAGGGAATAAAATATTAGAAAAATATGCTTACCTTGGTAATTCAGATTGAATCAGAGTTGGGATGAGTGTATTTATATGGCATTAACATTTATACTCAATGGTGAGGGCCATTGGGGCCAGTGGTGAGGGCCACTGGTTTGATATTTATCTGGCACCGATATATATACTCAGTGGTGAGGGCCACTGGGGGCTAATGGTGAGGGCCATTGGTTTGATGAAAAAGGTGGTGAGGGCCACCTGTGCCATGGAAATGAAACGGTGGTGAGGGCCACCCATGCCATGCTGGTTCCATATGGTATTGTCTCATCCCACTTTGATTCTACTATTATTACTTTGAGGAGCTAAGTAAGAAAAATATGTAATAATATACAGATGAAAAAAAAGTATATATGAAAATAAACAGAAAGTGAATTGAAACATATTCGGAAAAGAAAGGAAAGAAAGAGTTTGAAATGTAATAAAAAAAAAAGATGTTCTCACCTTATGTTGGGATCGGCCGTAACCAACATAGAGCGAGACATGTAATGAAATAAATAGTACTTCGAGAATAATGGTATCATGGACTGATCACCCATGAGCTATTATTTGAGATGTATATATGACAACACAAGGAAAGTCAGATGAGTCGATACTTAAGGAATGCCACCACACTGCACGAATATACATAGGACATACAAATTCAGTAAGAAGTAAATAAAGAATAACCACAATGCAAAGAGAAGGAAGCTTAGAAATGAATACATTAGAAAGTGAAAAACGTACAAGAAGGAATGAGAAAGAACAAACCTGAATCAAAGTTGAAGGAAATACAAGAGAGTAATAGTGATGTTTCAAATGAGAAATCGTGACAAAAGTCAAAGCATGTTGAACCACATAATAGTCTATTGGATAATCTTGTAGAATAATAAACAGCAAGTGAACAGATATGGGAAGAAAACAGAATACAAAAGGTAAAACATGTTGAATCTTAAAATAGTTAATCCCAGTAAATGAATAAGTGTCAAAATAAGGCAATGCGTAAACAATATAGAGAGATGACAGAGAGCAATCAAGTGAATAAGGCGAAAGGGTGGAAAAGCAATAGACAGTAGTTAAAGAACATCAAGTATATAGATTGAGTAAGCTTCGGGGCGAAGCTTAAATTAAGGGGGATAGAATTGTAACATCCCAAATCAAAGATTGGTAAGAAACAGACATAACCTATAACTTGAGCTCGAATTTCATCCAAGTTAGTGACAAAATTAGAGAGTCTCAAAGAATACTTAATTTTTTATGTCTTAGCTAGATGTATAACTTGAAATTACTCAATTTAGAGTTGTGCAGAATAAGATATGATGGATTTAGTAGACAATGTGCAAGCTGCCTCAGGACAGCATAGTAGGCTTGAATTCAAAGGACCGTTAAAAATCAGATATAACTCGGATTGACCTGAAATTTTGACACAATGTAGCCCCAAATGTCTAGTTTCAGTGGGAATAAGAATTACTTAATTTGGAGTTGTGAGTAAAAAGATATTAATAAAGAAAGACAGCAAGGTCAGGAAGGGATATCAAAAGGACCTAGGTTAAAATTTCTCAAAAGTTAGGGGTAACTATGTAAACTTAAAAATTAAGTGTCGGAAGTTCTTAATAGTGCCCATATCCGACCCTGGAAGAATATTCTAGAGATTAATCGGGTCGCAACGACGTGTAACGGTTTTTCTAGGAAATGTCCCGTTAAAGAAAAACGAAGACATTTTGACTAGGGGCATTTTGGTCATTATCAATTAAAGTTATACATGAATTTAAAGTAGGAAATAAAAAAATGAGTACGTAGAGGATGACTAGGGGTGATATATGAAATGATCGTCAGTAGAAACGGAGCCGGAAGAAAACCCGAGCAAGGAAAGGACCTAAAGGGAATTTTGTAAAAAGTTCAGGGCTTATCAGTAATTTTTTAAAATTACTTGGAAACCTAAAATAGACCTTATAAATAGAAAGTAGAGGTCGAGAGGATCAAAACTATATGTAGTATGACTCGTGGAACTGTACGGTTTAAAAGATATGATCGATTAATCGCCGGAACATAAAGTGGGCCCGGGTTCATGTCGGGATCGTATGGGTAACACGGGATAACTTTAGGGTATCTAATGGGAAGAGGGACAAGTGGAAAGAAGTAATGGGAAAGAAAACTACAAAAATCTCTTGTTGGCCAATAAAAAGTAACCATTTAGCATGAGTATTAAATGAAGAAAGAGAAAGGTGGACAAGTGGCCTTAAAGGATTTATCCAACGCATAAGGTGATCATCATTTCCCTTATATATATATATATATATATCATGAAATGAAGAACAAATTCTCCCTTTTCCACTTACAAATTTCGGCCAACAAAGGGAAACACCAAAGGACTTCCAAGTTTCTCCAAATTTGATTTTTAAGGTAAGTTTTAAGGTTTTCAAGTATGTAGACTTTAATTATAATATCAATTTTAGGTATTTATATATTTATTGGGAGATTTGAGATTAGAGTCTTTATGTGGAATTGAAAAAAAAATTAAGTGATGAGATTAATTGATTAAATGGAAGAATCAAGATGTATAAAGTTTAATAAGGTTGGATTAGGGTTTTGGTTGAAAAGAAATGGAGGATAACTTATTATTTTAAATTTCTAAGGTTTATGTTGTATCTTGAATTTATTGAAGGAGAAATAAAGAATTAAGGAAGGAGAAGAAGGAAAAGCTAAGAGGAATTAAAGAAATAAGGTTTGGTACTCTACCTTTGAATAATTAATTTTGATTTGGTGCTTTACCATAAAAGAAACTCTATTTGCTTACAAACTTTGGTTTATGGAAGTTTTGAAGTTGATGTTTAAATATATTGATTGAGTTTAAATTAAATATTTGAGTTATGTTCTTGTTTTCTTATGGCAATTGGGTTGTTAAATTTAATTGAAACCAAATGTTTTGAGAAAATTTGGCAAGTTGATTTGGTAAGTTGTTTGGACTTTAATTAGTTTGATTTGAGTTAAACATGCAAAAATTGTTAAAAGGAAGTGTTTGAATCTTCACTTTACTATTAAAGAAGCCTTAATATCGATTTGCAAAAGAAAAATAAACTATCCTATGCATTTCAAATGTTTAGGCCGAAATGGTCCCAAAGTGACAGCTTCTGGACTATTTTTGTGGCAATTGTTTGAGGCAGCAAACGAATGAATTTTTCAACGAAATTTTACATGCAATTAGTCAATGTATGAAATAAGTTTTCTGTAAAATTTCAGCCAAAAATAAGATCATTTACTTGGTCAAATGCATGACTGAAGTGGACTGAAATTTTGACGAAAACCCAGATTTTACTATTCATTTGGTCATGCCATTTTGCGTTGCCGATTTTACGTGCCGCGACACTATTCATTTGGTCAATTTGTGACTTTTTGAGGAATGCTTTGAAATATTTCATATTTTTATTGTGTATGTTAAATATGTGAAAAAGGGTAATGGTTTGACTAAAGAATGTGGTGCGCGGCGTAAATGGCAAAGTGCAAAAGAAATTAAAATAATTTCTCGAGTCATTCTAAAATGAAGTTTGAGACTTAAATTGAATCATTTTAACCTTTATGCTCTACTGGGTAGCGGGGGTGGTAGATAAGGGTATGGTGCACTATACTAACTTATGCAGTATTGCCACTTATTGTGTTTGATATGCCCCGGCGGTTACCTTCGGGTATAGGCCGTGGAGCGGAGATGTTTGTGAAATTGTGATTGGAATGCCCCGGCGGTTACCTTCGGGTATAGGCCATGGAGCGGAGATGTAATATCCCAATGTATGCCCTAGAAAATTGAATATTATTGTTGTTTTAATTGGATTGAATGTATATGTTAATTTGAAAGAGAAAAGAATTTGTAAAGAAAGTGTGTATGTTGCATATATGGAAGTATAATTAACATATACATAAGTCAAATAGAAAGTCAATGGAGGAGGATATTTATTGTGTGAGTGTGAAATTACTTAAATGGGCATATAAGAGACAAAAGGTTAGTTAAATGGTTAAGGGCATTGAAGTAATTTTCTTTTGGAAATGGTAAGTGATAAATTATATTGTGTTATTTTGGATTAGGTTTTGGAAGAAGGTGATTTGCTCTAATTTGAGAAGTGAAGAATTCTTGGAGAAAAGAAAGTGTTTAGAGTTGTATAATTGGTGCAAAAGGTAAGTACAAATTATATGGGTACAAACATGCATATGTTGTTTAATCTTAAAACACTTTTGTTTGTAAATGTGATAGAGTATCAAATGTATTGTTAATGAATGTTGGTGATGAAAATATTGTGATGAGCATGTAAAATAATTGCTAATGATGTTGATTATGTCCATTTGAATGAGGTAATGTTGTGTACAATGTGTGTTAAGTTAACCAAAAGAAATTTGGCTACATTAAGGGTTTATGCATGAGAGACACGTAATTTGGGGCGGTCGCTATTATTCATGTGCGGTCGCTATTATTCATGTGCGGTCGCGACTTAGGTCGGGCTTCTGACCGCGAAACCTACTGTGATAAGGTTTCATCTTGTAATTGTATGGAGCGGTCGTATTCAGGTGAGGTGCGACCGCTAGAAAGGTTCTGTTCACCTTATTGGAAGTAACCTAAACTTGCAACAAGATTCTCAAATACATGTTAAATAGATCATCCATTTGAGTTGTCAAGGATCAAAGTAGAGATCATTTGTCTAACATCAATGTTGAATCATAAAATGTGAGATGATATGGAATGTGATTTAAAGCCATTGTTATTGACTATGATGATTTAATTGAATGAAACAAGGCATGATTGCCAATATGATAATGAGAAGTGATAATGGAATTGATAATGCATATGATATCACATGAACAAGGTTATGTTTTATGCATTATGAATCTTGTGGATTGCAATGATTCTATATATATATTGTGAAGGATATGATGAAGTAATTGCTTATGTATAATTGAATAATGAAATATTATGATATGATTTGAGATATCATATAATGTGAAGTCATTGTTATTGACTATGATGATTTAAATATAATGTGAAGTCATTGTTATTGACTATGATGATTTAAATATAATGTGAAGTCATTGTTATTGACTATGATGATTCAAATATAATGTGAAGTCATTGTTATTGACTATGATGACTCAAATATGAGGTGAAGCCATTGTGATTGGCTATGATGATTCAAAGGAAATGTGACGCCATTGTTATTGGCTATGATAATTCAATTGAGAATAAAATTGATAAATGAATGGTATAGCTAATGTGTTATTCCATTTTCAGAGTTTGTTGTTGGTGGCATGCCTAATAAGTGTAACGATCTCTTGAAGTTAGGTTGGATTGAATCCTTGAAGCCTAATTGAGATGTTACCACCCTTGAAGCTAGGTTGGGTTGGTTCTTGAAGCCAAGTTGGGTTGAAGCTTAGCATGCTTTGCTCCCCTTGAAGCTTGGTTGAACCTAATCCTTGAAGCCTAGTTGGGTCTATGATATTGATAAATGTGATGATAAAACCAAAGCATTTACTCTGAAAATTGAATGGCATATTAGTGTGTTGTTTTGGGCCCTAGTCTGTCTTTGTTGTCAATATGAAATTTAAATGTTGAAATACCGAATAATGAGATTTATGGCTGCCTTTATTGGAAGTGTAATTCATGATTGATGAATTGTGAATAAAATGATGTTATGAAGTATAATTGTGTAATATGTGTATTGATATATTGAAAGTGAATATAGTTTGAGGAGCTTTGATGAGAAATGAGATTATGAAAATGTTGTATGAGGTGTAAAATGTATATGAATGTGGAATTTGTGAGAATTGTTTTCATAAAGGTTTGGATAGGTCATTGAATGGTGTTTTGTTAAAATAATGTATATGCATATGTATATGAGATAAAAAGGGTAAGTATTGTGTTGTGAGTGTTCTATGTAATTATGTATCTAATTTATGAAATTAGTGGAAGTATATGAAGAATGCATTGAGAAAGGAAAACGTGGTAAGAGAACAATAAAATATGATGCTAAAAATATGAGGTATGAATCTTTTGTAAACTATAACTTAATAAAGTACATTTTAATAATTGTTTATATTACTAAGCTTTCGGGCTTAGCGCGGTTGGGTAATCGCGCAGGTGGTTGCGGTTGATCTGGAGGTCTAGCTACTATGCCACGTGGAGAGTAATAGTGTCTCGAGACCAACTAGAAGGTGATGCATACATATATGATTTTTAATTATGTTGCATTTATAATATGAATTATGGTTTTTTTTGTAAATGTATTTTAAAGTAATGTAAGATTGTATGAATTCGGATAAAGGTTTTTAAATTGAAATTAGACGTGACATTCTTATACTTTATATACGTATTGTAAGTATACTAGGTATATGTACAGTACTTATATGGAGTATCAGGGTGTTACAGGAGATGTTGTGAAATTGTGATTGGAATGCTCCGGCGGTTACCTACGGGTATAGGCCGTAGAGCGGAATTGGTTACAACCAGGATGGTGAGGGCCATTCCTGTGATCTGATATCAGTGGTGAGGGCCACCTATGTTACAGTGGTGAGGGCCACTGCCTTATCGCTATGGTTCCCTATATGCCATTAGAGCCTGATCCAAAGTCTTGTTTCTTTTAAACCACGTAATGCAAAATGAGTTTGAATTATGGTTTTTACATTTGTTGGAAGCATATTTACACTGAATGTACAGAAACTTCCATTGGTTTAAGGTTGGTTGATTTATGATTTAATTATTTCATTTTGTTTCAAAGGCTTTCATGTTTTACTTATATTTTCATCGGTAAAGTACCCACTGAGCGACAACGCTCAGCGAGTTAAGTTTTCCTTGACTCGTAGGTTCGGAGCAGTAGATAAATCTTGGGGAAGCAACGACTAGACCACAGCAAATCTCAGGGGTAGATCTTTTAGTTCCATTATGAGTTAGTTAGCTGTGGCATGTATATGAATAAATATAAAAGAGAATTTCTATGTTATAATTGTATGTTAGTAGTGTGTAATAATCATAAACCTTTACTTTATGTTGTATTAGAAGTGTGAACTCTTCTTGCAAATTTGTAGTTGAGGGTATAAGGTGAATTCATTGGGAGTGTATTAAATTTGATAGTATTCACATTGGTCTGTGTAAAGTGTTTTCAAAAATCAGAAAAACAAGTTTTGTCGACACTTGGGATCCAAATTTCTAGGCGAAACTATGGCAAAATATCTGTAAAAATCGGAACTAAAATTTGATGAAGTAAATTGGTAGCAACGTTAGGATAGTGTGGCGCCTCTACTCGGCTTACACATGTAGGTTAGGAAGGGGTGTTACATCTTAGGTCGACAACCTAAAATCATCCTTGAGTCCAGAACTTGAACCGGGTCCAGAATCCAAATTTTCCTTAGGTCCAGAACCTAGAATCATCCTTGAGTCCAGAACTCGAACCGGGTCCATAACCCAAATTTTTCTTACGTCCAGAACCTAGAATTATCCTTGAGTCCAGAACTCGAACAGGGTCCAGAACCCAAATTTTCCTTAGGTCCAAAACCTATAATTTATCCTTGAGTCCAGAACTCAAACCGGGTCCAGAACCCAAAACCTCAGCCATCTCAAAAATTAAGTGTTATTGCTTTTCTCTCTCTTTCACTAAAGTTTCAAAATTTTCAAGTAGGGAGCAAACTGTAGACCCTTAATTTTTAACCCAATCCGGTCCATAATTTTTAACCCAATCCGGTCCAATATATTTTATTTAGTCCAAAATGATTTTTGTTGTCTAATTGGTCCAAAATAATTTTTGTTAAATAATTTTTTGCTTTAGTATCTAATTTTTATTAATAAAAAATAAAAATAAACAAATAAAAGTCAAAAAATAAAAATAAAAATAAAAATCAGAGTCGAAAAAATCGACGACGAAAAAATCATCGCATGGGCCCTTGGGCATTTTGCCCGCAGGAATTTCCTGCGGGCGAAATGGCCGAAGCTATTTCGCCCTCAAAAAAAATTTGCGGGTGAAATAGCTTTTCTATTTCGCTTGTAGGATTTTCCTGCGAGCGAATAGCTTTTCTATTTTGCCCGCAGGAAAATCCTGCGAGCGAAATGGTTGCCCGCAAGAATTTCCTGCTGGCGACGCCCACAGCCCGCCCCTGCCGCAATTTCCTGCGCAAATTTTTTTCGGCAGAGCAATTTTTCCGACGCAAATTTTTTGAAACCTAATTCAATTAGGTTTTGGTTTCTTTTTTTATTAATATTACTTGTCGTGACTAATTAGGAAAAAACTGTATCAAACCATTATAAATAAGGACCAAACACAAAGAAAAAAGGGAGGCCGAATAAGCAACAGAAGCTTGAAAATTTTAAACGAAATCAGTGAAGGAAAAGGAGCAATTCAATTTCTTTTTTTCTGGAATAGCAGGGACATGATTTAAGCAATTCAAAGGCAGTAATTGTCTTTGTTCTTGTTCATCCAAGAAGAATTATTTTTAGAGAATCAACAAAAGGAGGCATGTTAAATTCTTTTTGTTTTATTTTTTCACAGTAGCATAAACTATGAAATTTTGTTTTTTAAATCAAAAAACCTTAGAACTTTAATTTAGTTTTTCCAAAGTTAAAACACTAATACGTTACTTTGTTTTTCAAAAAGACTTAAAATTGTTATTTTTACCTCTTCAAAATCTTAAAACCTTAAATAAACATATTTTTCAACAAAAATAAAATTTGATTCTTTTTTCTTCAAAAGTTTAAACTAGGTTCTGTTTCTTCCAAAAAACCATAAAAAAACATCTTTTCTATTTATAAAAACTTCAATCCATTTGTTTAAATTCATAAAACCTCATGAAATCATCAAATTGTCTCTCTAAATCCTAATTCAAATTCATCACCCGAGACCTTAATTCTAAAACACTAAAACCCTAATTCAACTTTCAAACCTAAAATATTAAACTCTAACCCTTTAAAACTTTAAGCCCTAACTTTTTTCTAAGCCCTAATTCTTTAAAACATTAAAAACCATAAAAACATAAATACTTTAAATTTTACACAGTAGCTTGAAATCACCATTTAAAACCACAAAATCAAAAGTATTTCAAAGTGTCTAAAACCCTAATTTCATGATTTCACCATTCAAATATTAATTTAGTTAATCAAAGAGCCTTACCAACCTTTTAAAACATAAAACCCTAATCTATTTTAATTCCATAAAAATCACAATAGTTATAATTGGACTTTTATTTGCTTTATTTAATTCTATACTTGATTATGCTTTGATTTATCTCTTATGCTTTAATTTATTTAATTTCAATACTTGATTTATTTAATTTATCATGGATGGATGTTTATTTTATAGCTTTGATGAATGATTTATTTATGGTGAATGATTATTTATTTTATCAATTTGTTTAGACTTCCAAATGTTGTAAGAGGTATGTTTCCACTTGGTGGGTACCTCATTAGTTAAATATCATGTAATTTAATTTGCTTTTCTATTTTAGAACCTATGTAAAGGGCATGTTTCTACCTTTTGGTGGGTGTCCTATCTAGGCATGTGATGTAAGGACATGTTTCCATCCTTGGATGGGTATCCATTTATTCGCTTTGTTTGGACATTACTTTGATTTTAATATAATGATGCTTTTTTTTAATTATTGTGTGTAATATGGATAATGTTGTTATATTTAAGAATTTTATAATATTAAGACCTATAAAGGAGGCCGGTTCCAATGAACCGGGCGTTGTGGGGGTGCTGGGCCATTTCTCACCTTCCCCACACGTACCCAACTTTTTGAACCCATTAGGAGGTTGGGGATTCCTTAGGAATCTAGTCATCCACCCCTTTCTTTTTCTCGGCCTGTCCGGGTGGCGACTCCATTTTCTCTGGACTTAGGTCCGTGTTCTCTAAGGCCCCGAGCCTAAACAGTGCAGAAGTCGCAAGAACCATTCCACCGAGAGTGGGGGCCAAAATCCCCGATCACACTCTTAAAATTGAATAACATACTAGGCACACAATTTATTCATATTTCTCATTATTAATCTCTTTCTCATTTTCACATATTCAATCTAGGCACATTGCCTTATTTTCACATTTTTTTTCTCACTTTTCTCATTTTTTACATCTTTCTCACACTTTTCTCACTTTTCTTATTTTTATCAATATCAATTCATTTCATTATTACACATATCTCATTTTTGCATTCACAACACATCACCCAATTAATTTGGGTATTTTCACATAATATGCATATTTCACATTTTACATAATTTAGCCATTATCAATGGCTTTTCACAATGCATTTAACACATATATGACATTACAAATGTCATAGCACAGTATTCATACACAATCAATGAACCAAGTAGCTTAACACATTTTTCAACCAAAATGTGTTAAGTCTAAATGTTATGAAAAATATAAATATTATATTCAAAGTTTGTACATACCTCCACTAGCAACCCAAAGCAAGCTAAAAATAACCTTCAATCTAATCTTTCCAACTTGCCCTTCACCACTTGAATGAAGCAAATCAACCTCCCTCAATGCCTAAACCAAATGTGATAGCAAATAATCATTTAGTATCACATTTAATGGCATTTCCAACATTAAACCATAATTACACATCACTCCTACAAATTTTCAAAAATTTAGCCTTTCCTTACTTCAACATTGGAATTCCATTCTACTACAATTAAATTAGTGTTTTAAGTTTATTTATATTATTAAAAACATATTTTAATACATTTAAATCATTTACAATATAAAAATACACTCTTTTACACAAAATCTCAAAAATGGCATAACCTTCCCCCATTGAAGGTTTTCCATTCCAACACAATCCATTACTCATTCCAAGCTTATATTCATCACTTTTAACACTAAACAACATGCTTAAACAAATAAAATCACACAATTCAACCACTTTGAAAAATCACTTTTTCAAAACCCTAAATCTCCATTTCCATTCTCAAACTCCAACCCAACACCACCAAATCCAACATTTGACTTTAAAAT
Organism: Garcia nutans; assembly: GCA_947685225.1. NCBI lineage: Eukaryota > Viridiplantae > Streptophyta > Magnoliopsida > Malpighiales > Euphorbiaceae > Garcia > Garcia nutans. The sequence continues at coordinate 28,865,412 of CANTUV010000011.1, read as the reverse complement.
ACTTGTTTATGAATCAAAACAACTCATTTAGAACCAATTTGCACAATTAAAGTTCATGTTTTCAAAACCCCAAAAAATCCATAACCCTAAATTCTCTCTCTTCACCATTCTTTATCCAAACTCCATCATCTCTTCAATCTAAACTTAAAATCATTGTTAACTACCCAAAATAACATCATACACACCCATTCCAACAATTATAACATACTACATCAAAATTTCAAAACTCGCATAATCCAAATTTCCAAGGAATTCAAAGAAAAGAGATGGAAACTTACTAATTTTGGTGGAGATCACCAAAAATCCACCTGAAACTTGTTAAATCCTTCAATTTATGGAGTATGGAAGAATCAAATTCTTGGTCTAGCACCCATGGAAAATTTGGCCAAAGGAAAGAAAAGAAGAAGAATATGACTTTTAATATTTCTTTTCCTTTTCATCTTTTTTTAAACCACACACACATATATATATATATATATTAAAATAGTTTATTATTTAATTATTTAATTATTTTTTTAATAAATTAAAAGTCCTAATTTCCCTCTTCCATTCAAACACGGGAGCAAGTGGAATTTTTTCACCTCTCATCAATCGAAGAACTTCGGGTTTTGGAATTTGAAATAACATTTGTATCTTCTGTTGAGTTTTGGAAACCAATGTGGGTAATGCCATTTGTTGATTATTTGGATATCCAAGGATGGCCTCAAATTCTTCAATCAAGGGACATATTTCAAAGCCATTAATTTTAAATGCCCTAGAATCCATATTCCAAAAGGAAGACATGGCATGTAAGAAAGAGTTGTCCAATTTAACATTTTGAAAACACTTTAAAATATCAAGTTTTGACCATGAAATTTGCTTCCAGTGAATCGCATCCATATTCTTAAACAAAATTTTTATCTTATTTAAATGATGTTCGGTCATGGTGGATGAATTAAGAAAAATTAAAATTGTTAAAGGAGTTTTTACATTGAAATGGAAAATATTTTGGCATCTGTATTAAATTAGGCATAAAAGGTGATTTATATAGAAGAAACAAGCCTTTCCTAAAGTGAAAAGGAAAAGGTGATGGGAAAGGGTGAGACCATATGGCATAAGGAAAGGAATTAACAATGAATTTCCTTTACCGCGTTGAATTTGGTTTAGCAAAGTGATGTGGCTGCAAATTATGAAATTGTGATGTACTGTGATAAAAAAAAATATGAAAAAGAAAGTTTAGTAATTGTGATGCAGTAACGATGAAAAGTGAAAAAAATTGAAAAAAAAAAGTTACAGTAAAGATTGAAATTGTATTTTTTCATTATTGTACAATATTTATACAATTGATACAATATTTATACATCACTAAGAGGGTGGTGGTAGGTCATCAAATAAAGCCCTGAAAAAGTAGTCGCCTGTTGGAGGAGGGGGCAAATTACTCATCCCGGGATCATCAAAGCAGGAGCACCAAAATCTCTATTACCTTGAAGTTCTGATCTATCATGGTCCTCATTAGAAGCAGACAAAAGGATCTCATGGTCATCAGTCTGGTGGCCTCTTGATGATGAAGCGCCAGGATCCCTCATCCCCTAAAATTGGAAGTCTCGAAAATTTTGTTCGGATTGATGATATAAATTTTCAAAATGAGAAGCCTGCTGACGACTTGCAGCCAACTCTTCTTGAGTTTCCTATTTTATTCTTCAAGCATCCATTGTGAGCCAGAAAGGAAAAAGGTAAGAGCATACATAATCATGCATACATATAGCATAAATTACCATGAAATAAAGGAACTTACCAGCTAATTTATATCAATGCCCTGCGGATGAGATGACATATCTAGTGGGCTAGAATGAGCAAACGAAGGGGCGGTAAAAGAAGGTCCAGTCTCATGATCAAATGAACCAATAGCCTACAGCAATCATTAAAGAATCAAATAAGAAAGAAGCAGTTGCAAGGGAAAAATGGTAAAAGTTTTACCTGAGAAGTACTAGCCCCGAGATGTGGAACAAACTCTCCTACATCTCTGTGATGTTCCTCTTCATTTCTACCCTCATTTTCTCGGGAATCTCCCATACACCAACAAGAGATACATCAAAGTTCAAAAGCCTTCTTTGAATAAAATGGGCATAAGATGCACTCGACGGATAGAGAAATCCTTCAATACCATAACTGTACCGAGCCGGCCACCAGGCATCCTCAGGCATCGACATAATATTTAAAGTGTATTCCGGGCAAGGAATCGGAATCCTCTGCTGCTCTGGATCGAGAAACCACTCATAAACTCTCTCTCCAAGAAACCAGCCACTAGACACTAGGCCAGCGATGACTCGGCGAGAATGTTGGAAAGATAGCGCAGCCTTCATGAAGGGAGACCAGTTTATCCGCTCTTCTGGGTTCCACCAGGCCAAATTCACCTGCAAAATAACATAAGGTAAGTAAATTTCACATAAAATTTAAAGCATACTAATATTATTTTACCTGGTCCCAGGTTAAGCGGCTCAACATGAAGTGGTGAGTATGAACATGGTGAGAGCCGAGAACATCCACACGATCGGACAACCAAAAATTTAATCTCGGATACCCAATTCTCTCTTAGGAAATACCGGGTACCCTCACAAGGTTGTGTTCATATGCCCATGCCTACAACAATAATAATAAGATCAGATTCATGCAAGAAAAGAGTGGAATTGACATTGGTAGAAGAAGAAGAATACCTCAACAACTGCCATCAAGCCGATAAAAGACTTATTATTTTGGCAAAGTTTATCAAGACCATGGTAAAGACAGGCGAGACCAACTTCACCCCAGCCAGAAGATGGTACCATCCTAAAATAAGAAAGGGCCTTCAACACTGACAAGTGGATGGAGGATTCAGTGCTACCCAAGATGGTCGACCCAAGCAAATATAACAAAAATCCTTGAGCATACTGTTGGGCCGTGTCTTTGTGAACCCGTCCTTCGTAGTTCATCCAATAGCTATGAATCGATTCAATTTTTATCTTAAAAGGCCCTTTATATGATGGTTCCATACCAATTAATTCCTAAATTTCTTCAAATGTTAAAATATCATTGGTCAAACGAACTGGAACACCATCATATCGAAGGCCGATTATAGCAGTAAAATCGACCAGACCAATTGTCATCTCTCCAATGGGCAAGTGAAAAGCGTGGGTTGTGTCCAACCATCGTTCTGCAAGCGCCTGGACTACGCTCCGGTCTATCTGATACTCCTCGAATGGCAATTGTAAGATGAAGTGCTCAAATCCGCAATCTCGGATAATCTGCCTTACCCGAGAAGGCACTACATCATACCACTGTCGGGCTTTGTAGATATACCCTCCGGCCCGAACAACACAATGATCATGCTAACACAGAGCCAGGTAAATTAATACAAGGTAAGTTACATATTATCATATCTGCTTAAATTAATATATTTTTCTTAAATTTTCTAAAAAAAGATAATAATATTAAAATACAAAATAATAATAATAATAAAGGCAAACACAATAATAATAAAAGAGCATAATATAAGAACATAAATAAAAAATTAAAAAAAATAATAATAAATGAAAAAATAATAATATAAAAATATAATATAAAAAAACAACAACAACAAAACAGAAAGACGAAAAAAATCAAGAAAAGAAAAAAGAAAAAGAAAAATAATTACCGCGCTTTTTTGATTGGAACTACGATGAAGCGGCATCCCGGCTAGTAGATCTATATTTTCATCTTCATGATGCCGAATAAACTCTAATAACTCAGCATTAGAATGAGTTCCTCACCTTGAAGCATGCATTTTTTTGAAAACTATGAACTAAATTTAAAAGAATTTGAGAGAATTATAGAAATTGAGAATTTTTGTTGTGAATCAAATGAAGGAACTCATGGGTTTATATAGAGAAATGGCAAGGAAAAAAACAAAATTCAAAAGTAAGTTTTACTGTTTATGAATAGTAAATTTTTACTTTTCATGAATAGTAAATTACTATTTATGAATAGTAAATTACTATTTCCAATAGTAAAATACTATTTAGTCTATTTACGAATAGTAAGTTACTATTTATAAACAGTAAATAGTGCATGAACAGTGACCACATAGTAAATAAACAGTAAATTCAATTATTCAATTTAATCATTCAAATACTTGCGTGTGTATAAATATTTTTACATGCAAGGGGCAAAAAAAGAAGACTTGTGGATAAAAATTAGCCAAACTTTTTGAAATAAAAAAATTATTAGCTCGGGTCCAAAATTCAAATTTTTCTTAGGTCCAAAACCTAGAATCTTTTTTAAGTCCAGAATTAGCTCAGGTCCAGAACCCAAATTACCCTTAGGTCTAGAACCTAGAATCTTTTCTAAGTCCAGAACTTAGCTCGGGTCCAGAACCCAAATTATCTTTAGGTCCAGAACCTAGAATCTCTTCTAAGTCCAAAACTTAGCTCGGGTCCAGAACCCAAATTTTCCTTAGATCCAGAACCTAGAATCTCTTTTAAGTCCAGAACTTAGCTTGGGTCCAGAACCCAAATTTTTCTTAGGTCTAGAACCTAGAATCTCTTTTTAAGTCCAGAACTTAGCTCGGGTCTAGAACCCAAATTTTTCTTAGGTCCAGAACCTAGAATCCCTCCTAAGTCCAGAACTTAGCTCGGGTCCAGAACCCAAATTACCCTTAGGTCCAGAACCTATAATCTTTTCTAAGTCCAGAACTTAGCTCGGGTCCAGAACCCAAATTTTCCTTAGGTCCAGAACCTAAAATTACGCTGAAAGAAGCAAACAAGCAATTTAATTCATCAAAGGCAGCGAAGCTTGTCTTTGTTCTTTTTCATCCAAGAAGAAATTTTTGGTGGAACCAACAAACGGAGGTATGAATCAATTGTCTAATTTCTTCACAGTAGCTTAAACCATCCAATTGTCTCTTTTAATTTAAAAACCCTATAACTTTAATTTACCTTTTCTAAAGCTTAAAAACCTTAATTCGTTTATTTGTTTTTGTAAAATTTTAAAATTTTTATTTTTGTTTCTTCAAAATCTCAAAACCCGTAATTTGCTTTCCAATTTTTGATTTGAATCTATTTCTTTTCAAAGCCCTAAATTGAATCTATTTCGTTCCACAAAACCTAAGAAATATCTTTTTTGTTTCTATAAATCTTAAATCGTTTTGTTTATTTTCATAAAGTTTCATAAAATTATCAATTGATTTTCAAATCCTAAAACCTAATGCATTCTCCAAAACCCTAATTCTAAAATTCTAAAACCCAAAACAGTAAACCGTAACTCCCTTAAAACCTTAAACCCTAATTTTTCTAAACCCTAATCCTTAAAACTTTAAAACCTTATAAACATAAATATTAAAATTCAAACACAGTAATCCAAAATAATAATTCAGTAACCGTAAATCATAAATTTAAATGTTTTAAAATGTTCAAACCCTAATTTCATGACTTCACTCCTCAAACACTAATTTGGTTAATCAAATAATTTTATCAACCTCTTAAATTCTAAAACTTTGCTCCATTTCAATTTTTTTTAAAATTTACAGTAGCTTGAACCCATAAATTCCAAAACCCTAAGCACATGAAATAAAGAATCTTAAATAGAAACAGTAGCCCTAATTTGAATCTTTATTTGCCTTATTCAATTTTATATTTGATTATGCTTTTATTTATTTTATATGCTTTAATTTATTTAAGTTCAATGTTTGGTTTATTTAATTTATCATGGATGGATGTTTACTTTCTATTGATGTTTAATACCTTTGATGAATGATTTATTTATGATGAATGGTTATTTACTTTTATCGATTTACGTAGATTTCCAAATGTTGTAAGAGGTATGTTTCCACTTGGTGGGTACCTCATTAGTTAAATATCATGTAATTTAAATTGCTTTTCTATTTTAGAACCAATATAAAGGACATGTTTCCATCCTCTGATGGGTGTCCATTTATTTATTTTGTTTGGACATTGTTTTGATTTTCAATATATTGATGCTTTATTTTAATTATTTTGTGTAATATGGATAATATTGTTATATTTAAGAATTTTATAATATTAAGACCTGTAAAGGAGGCCGGTTCCAATGAACCGAGCATTGTGAGGGTGCTGGGCCATTTCTCACCTTCCCCACACGTACCCAACTTTCTGAACCCATTAGGGGGTTGGGGATTCCTTAGGAATCGAGTCATCCACCCCTTTCTTTTTTCCCAGCTCATCCGAGTGGCGACTCCATTTTCTCCGGACTTAGGTCCATGTTCTCTAAGGCCCCGAGCCTAAACAGTGCCGAAGTTGCAAGAACCATTCCACCAGGAGTCGGGGCAAAAATCCCTGCTCACAGTTTCCCAAAGTTCTCAGTTTCAGTCCAAAGTTTTGCTCCCCTTTTCCAGTCCTTTAAAGTGGTATTTGTAGGAAAATTTATATGCCTAGTTCTAATTGTTTAAGGAAACTAAAATTAATTAGGAAAAGAAATTGAAACCAAATAGAGTTTGGTTTCAGAAAAAAATTGAGTTGGAAAATTTTGCTGGCGAAATTGCGAGCGTTGGTGAGAAACTACGAGGCACTGGCTACGAGGATTGGCGCGGCCAGCCAATTTCACCGCAGAAAATTCCTGTGGCAAAATTGGCCAATTTTCCTGCGGGCAAATTGGCCTTGGCTAATTGGACCTTCGGCGATGAAATTTTTTCTTCGCCGATTTTTTCATGGCTGATTTTTATTTTTATTTTTTATTAACTTCACCATTTTTATTTTTATTAAAAATTATAAATAATAAATAATTAAAATAAATATTATTTAATTAAAATACCACAAAAATTATTTTGGACTATATAAAAAAATCAGACCGGACTAGGTAAAAAATTAAGGGTCTACAGTTTGCCCCTTGCTTGAACGATCTAAGACTTCTAGTAAAAGAGAGTGAAAAGAAATAAGACTTAATTTTTCCGAGATGGTTGAGGTTTTGGGTTCTGGACCCGGTTCGAGTTCTAAACTCAAAGATAATTTTAGGTTATGGACCTAAGGGTAATTTTGGGTTCTGAACCTGAGCTAAGTTCTAGACTTAAAAGAGATTTTAGGTTCTGGACCTAATGATAATTTGGGTTCTGGACCTGAGCTAAGTTCTGGACTTAAAAGAGATTTTAGATTCTGGACTTAAAAATAATTTGAGTTCTGGATTCGAGCTAAGTTCTGGACTTAAAAGGGATTTTAGGTTCTGGACCTAAGGGTAATTTGGGTTCTGGACACGAGCTAAGTTATGGACTTAAAAGAGATTTTAGGTTTTGGATCTAATGGTAATTTGGGTTCCGGACCCGAGCTTAGTTCTGGAATTAAAAGGGGTTTTAGGTTCTGGACCTAATGGTAATTTGGGTTCTGGACCCGAGCTAAGTTCTGGACTTAAAAGGGATTTTAGGTTCTGGACCTAAGGGTAATTTGGGTTCTGGACCCGAGCTAAGTGAGGTTTAATTATTTGTAAAAAATAATTATAGTTAGTAGTATATAAATTTTATTTTCAAAAAATTGAGCTAATTTTTTATGCATATATTTTCTCCTTGCCCCCTGCGTGTAAAAATATTTTAAAAGTGCAAAAATATTTATATACACGCAAGTATTTTAATGATTAAATCGAATAATTGAGTTTTCTATTTATTTACTGTGTAGTCACTGTCTATGCACTATTTACTATTTGTAAATAGTAACCTACTATTTATAAATAGTATCATACTATTATAAATAGTAATCTACTATTTTTAAATAGTATCCTACTATTATAAATAGTAATTTACTATTTATAAATAGTAATTTACTATTCATCAATAATAAAATTTACTTTTTGAATTTTGTTTTTTTCCTTGCCGTTCCTCTATATAAAAAAACGATTTCTTCTTTTTATTCACAGCAAAATTGTTAATTTTTTTCATTCATAGCTATAATTCTTTCAAATTTAGCATACAGTTTAAAAAAAAAATGCATACTTTAATATTAGGAACTCATTCTAATGCTAAGTTATTGGTTTATTCGGCATCATGAAGATGGAAATATAGGTTTACTAGCCGGGATGCCGCTTCATCGTAGTTCAAATCAAATGAGCAAGGTAATTATTTATTTTCCGTTTCTTTTCTTTATTTTTGTTTTTTTTTCGTTTTTTTCGTTTCTTTCTTTCTTTCTTTTTCTTTTATTTGTTTTTCTTTATTTTTTTTCTTTTCATTTCTTTATATTTTTCTGTTTTTTATTTTTTTTTTCTTGTTTTTCTTGTTCTTTTCTTTCTTTTTTTTTTTATTCATTTTTGTAACATCCCAAATCCCAGATTGGTAAGAAACAAACATAGAGGATATGATTTAGGCTTAAAATAAAGGAGTTTAGAACATGACCTATAACTTGAGCTCGAATTTAATCCAAGTTAATGACAGAATTAGAGAGTCTCAAAGAAGACTTAATTGTTTATTTGTGTCTTATCTAGATGTATAACTTGAAATTACTCAATTTGGAGTTGTACAAAATAAGATATGATGGATTTAGTAGACAATGTGCAAGCTGCCTCAGAACAGCATAGTAGGCTTGACGTCAAAGGACCGTCAAAATTCAGATATAGCTCGGATCGACCTGAAATTTTGAAAAAATGTAGCCCCAGATGTCTAGTTTCAGTGGGAATAAGAATTACTTAATTTGGAGTTGTGAGTAAAAAGATATTAATAAAGAAAGACAGCAAGGTCAGGAAGGAATATCAAAAGGACCTAAGTGAAAATTTCTCAAAAGTTAGGGGTAACTATGTAAACTTAAAAATTAAGAGTCGGAAGTTCTTAATAGTGCCCATATCCGACCCCGAAAGAATATTCTAGAGATTAATCGGGTCGCAACGACGTGTAATGGTTTTTCCAGGAAATGTCCCGTTAAAGAAAAACGAAGACATGTTGACTAGGGGCATTTTGGTCATTATTAATTAAAGTTATACATGAATTTAAGGTAGGAAATAAAAACGTGAGTATGTAGAGAATGGCGAGGGGTTAAATATGAAACGATTGTCAGTAGAAACGGAGCCGGAGAAAACCCGAGCAAAAATAGGACCTAAAGGGAATTTAATAAAAAGTCGAGGGTTTATTGGTAATTTTTCCAAATGATTTGGAAACCTAAAATAGACCTTATAAATAGAAAGTAGAGGTCGAGAGGATCAAAACTATATGTAGTTTGACTCGTGGAACTATACGGTTTAAAAGATATGATCGATTAATCGCCGGAGGGTATTTTGGTCTTTTCACACCTTAGACCATAGAAATTTCAACACAAGATGGTGGAGGGGCCAAAATATAATTAAAAGAAAGTTAAGGGCTTGGGTTTTTAAATAAATAAAAGGAGGAGACATTTGGGCTAATGAAAATTTGCCATTTAAAAGTTATAATAAAGAAGAGAGAGAAAAGTGTGGACATTTGGCTTTAAAACATTCATTCATCCAAAAGTGACCATCATTTCTCCTATATATATATATCATGGCAAGAAGAGCAAAATCTCTCTCTCCCACTTCAAACCTACGGTTTCCATAGAAAAGCACCAAAGAATTTCCAACTTTTGTCGAATTTGATTCAAGTTCAAGGTGAGTTTTAAGGTTTTCAAGTATGTAGAATTCAATTCTAGTATTAATTTTAAGTATTTATATATCTATTGGAAGATTGGAAATTAAGGTTCTTATGGTGGATTTGGGAAAAATTTAAGTAGTGATGATATTGTTTAATTAAATCGAAGAATTAAGGTTTCTAAGGTTTAATGAGGTTAGATTAGGATTTAGTTTGAAAAGAAATGGAGGATAGCTTATTATTTTAAATTTCTAAGGTTTATGTTTAAGGTTGTATTCTTGAATTTCTTGAAGGAGAAACAAAGATTAAGGAAGGATAAGAAGGAAAAGCAAAGGGGAATTAAAAGAACAAGGTTTGGTACTTTACCTTTGAATAATTACTTTTGATTTGGTGCTTTACCATAAAAGAAACTCTATTTGCTTACAAACTTTGGTTTATGGAATTTTTGAAGTTGATGTTTAAATATATTGATTGAGTTTAAATTAAATATTTGAGTTATGTTCTTGTTTTCTTATGGCAATTGGGTTGTTAAATTTAATTGAAACCAAATGTTTTGAGAAAAATTTGGCAAGTTGATTTGGTAAGTTGTTTTGAACTTTAATTAGTTTGATTTGAGTTAAACATGCAAAAGTTGTTAAAAGAAAGTGTTTGAATCTTCACTTTACTATTAAAGAAGCCTTAATATTGATTTGCAAAAGAAAAATAAACTATCCTATGCATTTCAAATGTTTGGGCCGAAATGGTCCCAAAGTGACAGCTTCTGGACTATTTTTGTGGCAATTGTTTGGGGTAGCAAACGAATGAATTTTTCAACGAAATTTTACATGCAATTAGTCAACATATGAAATAAGTTTTTGTAAAATTTCAGCCAAAAATAAGATCATTTACTTGGTCAAATGCATAACTGAAGTGGACTGAAATTTTGACGAAAACCCAGATTTTACTATTCATTTGGTCATGCCATTTTGCGTTGCCGATTTTTCATGCCGCGATACTATTCATTTGGTCAATTTGTGATCTTTTGAGGAATGCTTTGAAATGTTAAATATGTTTATTGTGGATGTTAAATATGTGAAAAATGGGAATGGTTTGACTAAAGAATGTGTTGCGCGGCATAAATGGCAAAGTGCGATGGGAATTTAAAATGATTTCGCGAGTCATTCTAAAATGAGGTTTGAGACTTAAATTGAATCATTTAAATCTTTTTTGCTCTACTGGATAGTGGGAGTGGTAGATAAGGGTATGGTGCACTATACTAACGTATGCAGTACTGCTCATTATTGTGATATGATATTTTATTCAGTGGTGAGGCCACTGAAGCCAATGGGGAGGCCCATTGGTTAACCAGGATGGGGAGGCCCATTCCTGTGATCTGATATCGGTGGTGAGGGCCACCTAGGTTACAGTGGGGAGGCCCACTGCTTTATCGCTATGGTTCCCTATATACCAGTAGAGCCTGAATCAAAGACATATTATTTTTCGTTAAACTACGTATTGCAAAATGAGTTGCTTTATGGTTTTTACATTTGTTGGAAGCATATTTACACTGAATGTACAGAAAATTCCATTGGTTTAAGGTTGGTTGAATTATGATTTAATTATTTCCTTTTATTTCGAATACTTTCATATACTACTTTTATTTTTATTGGTAAAGTACCCACTGAGCGACAACGCTCAGCGAGTTAAGTTTTCCTTGACTCGTAGGTTCGGAGCAGTAGATAAATCTTGGGGAAGCAACGACCAGACCACAGCAAATCTCAGGGGTAGATCTTTTAGATCCATTATGAGTTAGCTAGTTGTGGCATGTATATGAATAAATATAAAAGAGAATTTCTATGTTACAATGGTATGTTAGTAGTGTGTAATAATCATAAACCTTTACTTTATGTTGTATTAGAAGTGTGAACTCTTCTTGCAGATTTGTAGTTGAGGGTATAAGGTGAATTCATTGGGAGTGCATTAAATTTGATGGTATTCATATTGGTCTGTGTAAAATGTTTTCAAAAATCAGAAAAACAAGTTTTGTCGACACTTGGGATCCAAATTTCTAGGCTAAACTATGGCAAAATTTCTGTAAAAATCAGAACTAAAATTTGACTAAGTAAATTGGTAGCAACATTAGGATAGTGTGGCGCCTCTACTCAGCTTACACATGTAGGTTGGGAAGGGGTGTTACAATTTTTCTTTTTCTTTTGTATTATTTTTATTTGTTTTCTTTTCTTTTTTTTCTTTTCTATTTTTTTAGAAAATTTAGGAAAATATATCAATTTAAGAATTTAAGTAGATAGACTCATGATATACTTACCTGGTGTTAACTTACCTGGCTCCGTGTTAGCGCGATCGTTGCATTATTCAGGGCAGAGGGAGTATGTACAAAGCTCGACAATGGTATGCTTTAACGCCTTCTCGGGTAAGGCAGATTATCCGAGATTGCGGCTTTGAGAGCTTCATCTTACAATTACCATCCGAGGAGTATCTGATAGACCGGAGCGTAGTCCAGGCGCTTGCAGAACGATGGTTGGACACAACTCATACTTTTCACTTGCCCATTGGAGAGATGACAATTGGTCCGGTCGACTTTGCTGCTATAATCGGCATTCGGTATGCTGGTGTTGCAGTTCCTCTTACCAATGATATTTTGACATTTGAATAAATTCAACAATTAATTGGTATGGAACCATCATATAAAGGGCCTTTTAAGATAAAAATCGAGCCAATTCGTAGTTATTGAATGAACTACGAATGACGGGTTCACATAGACACAGCCCAACAGTATGCTCGAGGATTTTTGTTATATTTTCTTTGGTCGACTATTTTAGGCAGCACTGAATCCGCCATCCATTTGTCAGTGTTGAAAGCCCTTTCTTATTTTAGGACCATACCACTTTATGGCTGGATGAAGCTAGTCTCGCCTGTCTTTACCATGGTCTTGACAAAATTTGCCGAAATAAGAAGTCTTTTGTTGGTTTTATGGCAGTTGTCGAGGTACTCTTCTTCCACCAATGTCAATTCCATTCTTTTCTTGTATGAATTTGATTTTTATTATTGTTGTAGGCATGGGTATATGAACATAACCTTGTGAGGATGCCTGGTATTTCTCGAGCGAGAGTCGGGTATCCAAGATTAAATTTCTGGCTATCAGATCGCGTAGAAGTTCCCGGCTCTCACCATGTGCATACCCAACGCTTTGTGTTGAGCCGCTTAACCTGGGACTAGGTAAAATAGCATTAGTATGCTTTTAAATTTATGTGAAAGTTTACTTACCTTATGTCATTTTGCAGGTGAATTTGGCTTGGTGGAACCTAGAAGAGCGGACAAACTGGACTTCCTCTATGAATGCTGCACTATCTTTCCAACATATTCACAGAGTCATTGCTGGCCTTGTGTCTAGTGGCTGGTTTCTCGGAGAGAGAGTTTATGAGTGGTTTCTTAGTCATGATTAGTGGAGGATCCCAATGCATTGCCTGAAATATGCTTTGAATATTACATCAATGCCGGAGAATGAATGGTGGTTGGCCCGGCACGGTTATGATGTTGAAACATTTCTCTATTCACCGGGTGCATCTTATACCCATTTTATTCAAATAGGGCTCTTGAATTTTGATGTATCTCCTATTGGTGTATGAGAAATTCCTAAAGAAAATGAGGATAGAGATAAAGTGGGAGGAGAATTCATTCCACATCTCAGGGCTAGCACTTCTCAGGTAAACTTTTACCATTCTTCATTGTAATCGCTTCTTCCTTAACTTATTTTGATTCTTTAATGATTATTGCAGGTTGCTGGCTCATTTGATCATGAGGCTGGACCTTCTTTTACTGCTCCTTTGTTTGCTCATTCTAGTCCACCAGATATGCCATCTCATCCACAGGGTATTGATATGAATTACCTGGTAAGTTTTCTTGTTCCATGATAACTTATGCTATATGTATGCATGATTATGTATGCTTATGTATGCTCTTACTTTTTTCCTTTCTAGCTTACAGCAGATGCTTGAAGAACAAAACAAAAAACTTCAAGAAGAGTTGGCCGCTAGTCGTTAGAAGGTTTTCCATTTTGAAAATTTGTACCATCAATCAGAATAAAATTTTTGAGACTTTCGATTTCAGGGGATGAGGGATCTTGGTGCTTCTTCGTCTAGAGGCCCCCAAGCTGATGACCATGAGATCCTTTTATCTACTTCTGATGAGGACCGTGACAGGTCAAAACTCCAAGGTAATAAGGATTCTAGTGCTCCTGCTTCAGGCAGACTCGGGACGAGTGATTTGCCTCCTCCTCTAACAGGCGATGATTTTTTCAGAGCTTTATTTGATGACCTAACACCACCTTCATAGTGATATATGAATATTGTATCAATTAGGGAAACATTGTACAATAAAATAATAATGATAATATATAATTGCAACTTTTCCTTTTCTTACCCCCTTTTTTTATATCATTATTACTGCGCCACAATTATTATACTTTCCTCTTCATATTTTAACATTTACACAACATCACTACAAAGCCAAGTGCAATGCGGCAATTAAAAAACTTTTATTGCCAATTCTTTTTCCTCACAAATCATGGTCTCATGCTTTCCTTCTCAATTTTGGAAAAGCACAATCCTCCTTTATAAATCACCTTTCACGCCATAATTTCATACAGAAGCCAAGAGATTTTCTACTTCAACACTAAAATTCCTTTTATCTAATTTTCCTTCATCCTTCCACGATGACCGAACTCCATTTGAAGAAAATAAAAATTCTATTTAAGAATATGGATGCCATTCATTGTAAACAAATTTTGTTGGTCAAAGATTGATATTTTAAAGTGTTTTCAAAATATTAAATTGGACCATTCCTTTTTATATGCCATGGCTTCTTTTTGGAATGTGGATTTTAGGACATTTAAGATTAATGGCTTTGAAATATGTCCCTTGATTGAAGAATTTGAGGCCATCCTTGGATATCCAAATAATCAACAAATGGCGTTACCCACATTGATTTCCAAGACTCAACAGAAAGTGCAGATGTTATTTCAAATTTCAAAATCTGAAGTTCTACAATTGATGAGGGGTGAGAAAATTCTACTTGCTCCCTTGATTGATTTTTATTTTTATCATTTGGCTCCTACTAAGGTATGGGGACGTATGCTTTGTCTTTGCTTGCTTGGCCAATTCTTGCTTGTTTCTTCTGACGACGATATTGATCCACGAGTATTGAATATCATGGACCAAGTGGAAGGAGGCTTGTCGCCGATACCTGTGATCTTAGCCGAGAGTTTAGTTGGATTAGACTAACTTAAATCAGGATTGTCAAAGAGACTGGCCGAGAGTTAGTTGCTGCTTCAGGTAATTACCTAAATGCCCTTTCGGGTTTTAAATTTAGATTTTCTTTTTCTTCTTTTTTTTATTATTTTATTGCTCTAATTTTTGCCTAGTCCGCCCATGCGGGTTTTCGAAACTAGCGAGCTATCATAATTTTTGCCTAAGCTGCCCTTGTGGGTTTTCAACTTAGTGGACCTCTTTTATTATATTTTTTTTATATTGCTCTAATTTTTGGCTAGTCTGCCCATGTGAGTTTTCGGAACTAGCGAACTGTCCTGATTTTTGCCTAAGTCGTCCTTGTGGGTTTTCAACTTAGAGGACTTCTTTTATTATATTTTTTATATTGCTCTAATTTTTGCCTAGTCTGCCCATGTGGGTTTTTGGAATTAGCGAGCTGTCATGATTTTTGCCTAAGTCGCCCTTGTGGGTTTTTAACTTAGTGGACTCTTTTTTTTAATTTAATTTAATTTTTCTCACAGATTTGGCTTCAGGAGCATCTCTGCTTGCTTGATACTCCATCCATGGATTTTACCAGATATCTGCCACGGCATCATTCCGCTAAGAAACTACTCCATCCTGCTTCTTCATATGCTGACTGGATTGACTGGATCCACTCACGCTCTGAAGTCAACATCCGTTGGTTGGTACCTTGGTGGAAGATTTCTCGTATCACCATGCGGACATACTTGATGTATGTTCCTCTTGCTTCTCTTCGTCGAGGTACTTGCTATGATCCTCGCCGACTTGGCCGCCAGTATGGAGCTGAGCCTCGTGGTTCTGAATTCCCTCCTGATTTAGACATGCCTTGTTTGACTGAAGCCTACTTGGATCGGCTGAGGCAAAGTTGGCCTGCACATTACACTTATTGTCTGCCATAGATTTTACATTTGTCAATTCAAAAAGTGTATTGTTAGGATGAAAAAACAATTAAAGTATTAAAAGATGCTTCTTTTCCTTTTATAATTTGTCATCACCTTTTGCTATTGTGTTTATTTATTTCACCCATATCTGGTAAATACTTATAACAGTGCACATAGAATAATTTTAACATTAATTCTGTTTTATTAAATTGGGGAACAACCAAACATAAAGCCAACATACACAATATCACTCCTGTTGCCAACTAGCCCTTTCGGGTTTTCTAATTGATGATTTTCTCTTATTTAGCCCTAATTATTGCCTAGCCCGCCCTTTTAGGTTTTCAAAACTAGCGGACTACTCTAACTTTTGCCTAGGCCGCCCTTTTTGGGTTTTCAACCTAGCGAGCTCTTTTATTTTTTTTCTTCTCCTTTTTTTTATACATAAAACCTCTTCAACCTGTTAATGTTTATTGGCTCACTAAACTTGTTCCCGTCCATGTTGATAACTTCACTGCACCCTTATTCATGACTTGTTTCACAACATATGGCCCTTCCCAGCTAGGCCTAAACTTCCCTCTTGGATTAGATACATTAGGCTTACATTGTTTCAACACTAAATCCCCGACTTTAAGTTTTTTTATCTTAACTCTTCTATTATAGGCCTGGGCTATCTTCTTTTGACACAGTTGATGATGATACAGTGCCTTTAACCTTCTCTCTTCTAGTAAAGCTAACTGTATGTATCTACTCACTACCCATTCTATTTCAGGCAGCTCAGCTTCCAAGACTACTCTTAATGACTTTATCTCAATTTCAATTGGCAACACTACTTCCATTCCATAAACTAAGGAGAACGGTGTCATTCCAGTCGGTGTTTGCACACTTATTCTATATCCCCACAAAGCAAAAGGAAGCATCTCTAACCAATCCATGTACATCTTGGTCATCTTGGACAAAATTTGCTTTATTGTCTTGTTTGTTGCTTCTACTGCACCATTAGCCTTTGGTCTATAAGGAGAGGATCGGTGATGATGGATTTGGTACTTCGAGAATAAATCCTTCACTGCTCCTTGAAACTGTACCCTATTGTCTGATATCACACTATGCGGGACCCCGTATCTGTAGATGAGGTTCTTTTCAATGAATATAGCCATTTGACTTGCCCCCAGTTTGTTGAACGATTCAGCTTTGACCCATTTTGAAAAATAATCTACTGCTACTATAATGAAACGGTGACTGTTTGAGGCTATCGGATGTATCTCTCCTATAATGTCGATACCCCAAGAGGCAAAAGGCTAGGGTGAAGACATAGAATGCAATTCTTCAGGAGGCATGTGATTCAAGTTACCATACATCTGACATTATTAGCACTTCTTTACGATGGTCAACTAGTAGTAACCTTGTCGAATAATCTTCTTAACTAGGGCCAAACCACTCATGTGAGGGCTGCAACTTCCCGCATGTATTCCTGTCATGATATGCTCCACTTCAGGCTTCCTTAAACATCTCAAATGCTCCCCCATCAGGCCATCTTTGATATAACTCTCCATGGAATGTGATGTATTGCAAAGACCACCGCCTTATGGCTCTTCTTTCTTTCTTTGTTGCCCCCGACGGGTTTTCCCTTTCCTCCAAAAATTGCCTTATAGTATCATACCACTCATCATGGTCTGTATCGGTTTCCATTATTATCTCATTTTCATAGCAAGGAGTTGACAAACTGGTCAAAATCAAAGGCTTAAGGAATAAACTGATAGGATTTTCCCATACTAAAGCCAATGTGGCTAGGGCATCAGCCATTTGATTTTCTTCTCTTGATAGGTGTATAAACCTACACTCTTTAAAGTTCTTCTTCATCATGGTCAAGTAATGGTGGTATGGTTTTAATTTTTCTTCTTTCAACTCCCACTCTCCATTTACTTGGGATACTACCAGCAATGAGTCGCCAAAAACTTCTACCTTATCCACCTTTATAATCATTAAGGTTTCCAAACCAAAGATACAAGCTTCGTACTCCACCATATTATTGGTTGCCCTAAATTTCAACTTTTTGGCTAAAGGGATAAGTTCCCCTTCAGGCGATTCTAGTATGACTCCCAAACCTTCTCCTTTCCTATTTATTGCTCCATCAAAATACATTTTCCATCCTTATACTTCAATCACCTTTAAATGTTCATCTGAAAATTCCAAGATTACCTCTTCGCTATCTGGTAATGGTTGTTGGGCCAGGAATTCTGCCACTGCTCTACCTTTGATTGTTTTCCTAGTTACATACTCAATCTTAAATTCTTCTAATATTATTAACCATTGACCATATTTCTCAATCAAAGAGGGTGACTCCCTTAAGTACTTCATTGGGTCCAACCTGGAAATTACTTGCACACTATACGATTGAAAGTAATGCTGCAACTTCTTAGAAGACCAAACCATGACTATACAGGTCTTTTCAATGATACTATACTTAATTTCATAAGGTAGGAGCTTTCTACTCAAATAGTAGACTGCATGCTCAATTCTTGACTCATCTGCTTGGGCTAGCATGGCTCCTATTGACTCTTCTTCTATTGCTAAGTATAGTAATAGAGGTTTGCCGGGTTTACGTGGTTTTAAGACAGGTGGATTCAACAAATACTCTTTTATTCAATCAAAAGCCCTTTTACATTCTTCACTCCATAGGATTGACTGATTCTTTTTAAGCAACTTAAAGATAGGCTCACAAATTATTGTGAGCTTTGCTATAAATCTGCTAATGCATTGTAATTTGCCAATGAATCCCCAAACTTCTCTCTCCGTCTTAGGGGCTGTCATATCTCTGATTGCTTTAACTTTGTTAGGATCAATCTCAATGTCATTCGAACCAATCACATGTCCGAACAATTTTCCTGAGGTAACCCCGAACATGCACTTCTTCGGATTTAATCTTAGCTTATATTTCAATGCTCTATTGAAGAATAATTCTAAGTTTTGGGCAGGACACCTCTCATGATCATCCTTATTTGATCAGATTCATCGGGCCTTTTCTTGAGCAAAGCAACCTTATTTCTCCATCTCTTGACATAATCTACAAAATTCTCATTCGGTCTTTGCCTAATATACTCCACTTCCATCAAGGTAACTTCTAACTCAACATTATATCCATATTGTTGGATGAAGGCTTTGTAAAGTAGATCCTAACTCTTTTGTATTCCATCATCTAAGGTATTGAACCAATTTTGGATAGCAGGATCCAATGAGAGCATGAAGTACCTTAGAGTTTAAGCCTTAGTAGCTCGGGCAGACTGCATCGCAATGATATATTGCTTCACATGGAGATGAGGATTTCCAGTGCTATTGTACTTAGCAAATGATGGCATCTTGAATTTATAAGGGACCTCATCATCTTGTTCAAATAGTTTGTCTATCTCAGACTTCTCTTCGATTTTCAATTTCTTCTCAAATTTCTTTTCTAAATCAGCTATCATCTTTTCAACATCAGATGTCTCGGTCTTTTCAATAGTTGCCTTCTCGACAGCCTTCGGTTTTTTCTTCTTTTCTTGAACCTCTTGGTAGTATTGAGCCCAATCATCATCATCATCAATGACCACCTTTTTATCATCAAAAGCTACTTCATTAATTTTAGTCTTCCCTTTGTCCTTTGGTTTCTTAGTGCTAGCAGATGCCTCGGCATGGTTTTCTAAGATTGCAGTCAATTGGTTCTTCATGGTCTCAGCTAGGGCCTCTTTTATTTCTTCCATCTTGGCATTGAGGGATTCATCCACCATTCTTTGAATTTGTTCGGGCTCCATTGTTCTTGGTGAGCAAGTGATTGAGTCATTGTTAGATATCTTGTCTCTGGCGTATGTCGGATTGTAAGCTTTTGAACTATCGTAATCCAGGGCTGTGAGCCAAAGAGGATTGATGATATGAGATGCAAATGTATGCATGTATGCACAAACAATAAACAAACAAGGACAAATTAGGACGTTCCTTCCAACCTTATAACATCCACACACGAATGGCGAGTCTATTTTCCTAGGTATATGGTTAACAAAATACCAACATGGGGCACCTTGCTTTCGAATAATTCCCTCGGATGTTTCAACCAATAGTTATATTTTCAAAAATGGAAATCAATCCATGATAATTTCCATTAATTAGGTCTTAATCCATTCAACCAACTAAAGTAGCTTTTATGCTATATTAGATTAAAACAAAATTAAGAGGTTTATTATAAATAGATTTCTCACTTGAAAAGAGGTAACTAGTGATTCATGCCAAAAACAAGCCCATAGTTAATTTATTCTTAGTGTAAACTAGGCCCACAATTGATTTTTGGTATTTCATAATTGACCTAAATATTTTTGCAAGCTCTTTGTAAAAAAAATATTGGGTGAAGATAGTTTTGTTTCTAAGCCCATTGTAAAAGATTTTAGAAAAATGGATTTTGGGCTTAGTATTTGGGCTATGGGCCAAAGAATTTTTTATTTGTTTTTAGAAAAAATCTTATGTCCAAAGACCATCTTGAAAAATTTTGAAAATATCTTTGGTCTTTTGGATTTTAAAGAAAAATTTTTTTTGAGCTTATAATATACTTAGGCCATATTAAAAAAAGAACAAACCAAATAGGCCATGATTTAAGCCAAGATAAATCAACCATAGTCAAAAAACATGCATTTGGGGTAAAACCTAAGGAAAGTAACTAGGCCAATTACATGAGCTTTAGTCTTTGGGTTAAAAAGGCTTAGGTTCCCATAGCAAGTATATACCAAATGGTACAAGGCTATGAGCGGTTATGCCATGCTCGATCTCCATACCTTGAGTGAAAGTATGGTATCCCTCACATAACACAACACTGGTAACACGGGCGTCCTAACTCACGCACACGATGCAATCTATGATGGTGCAATGGATAATATCATTATAAGAAAGAATAGAATAATATAAAGACCAACGGAATCAACTTCTCTTATTCCCATTGGGGTCGCCACTGTGAGCGGGGATTTTCGCCCCCACTCCCGGTAGAATGGTTCTTGCGACTTCGGCACTGTTTAGGCTCGGGGCCTTAGAGAACACGGAACTAAGTCCGGAGAAAATGGAGTCGCCACGCGGATGGATCGGGAAAAAAGAAAGGGGTGGATGACTCGATTCCTAAGGAATCCCCAACCCCCTAATGGTTTGGAAAGTTGGGTACGTATGGGGAAGGTGAGAAATGGCCCAGCACCCCCACAACGCCCGGTTCATTGGAACCGGCCTCCTTTACAAGTCTTAATATTATAAAATTTTTAAATATAATAACATTATCCATATTATACACAATAAAAAGAAAGCATCATTATATTAAAATCAAAGCAATGTCCAAACAAAACAAAATAAATAAATGGACATCCATCCAAGGATGGAAACATGTCCTTACATCACATGCCTAGATAGGACATCCACCAAAAGGTAGAAACATGCCCTTTGCATAGGTTCTAAAATAGAAAAGCAAATTAAATTACATGATGTTTAACTAATGAGGTACCCACCAAGTGGAAACATACCTCTTACAACTTTTGGAAGTCTAAATTGATTGATAAAAGTAAATAATCATTCATCATAAATAAATCATTCATCAAAAGTATTAAAATAAAATATAAAATAAACATCCATCCATGATAAATTAAATAAATCTAGTATTGAATTCAAATAGATTAAAGCATAAGAAATAAATCAAGGTATAAATAAATATGGAATTGAATAAAGTAAATAAAAGTTCAATTATAGCTACTGTGATTTTTTATGGAAATAAAATAAATTAGGGTTTTATGTTTTAAAAGGTTGGTAAGACTCTTTAATTAACCAAATTAAGGTTTGAATGATGAAATCATGAAACTAGGGTTTTGAATACCTTAAAGTACTTAAATTTGTGATTTTTGATTATTGAATTTCAAGCTACTGTGCAATTTTTGGGTTTTCATGTTTTTATGTTTTTTAATGTTTTAAAGGGATTAGGGTTCATAAAAATTAGGGTTTAAGATTTTAAAAGGATTAGGATTTATTATTTTAGGCTTAAAAGTTAAATTTTGGATTTTAGGCTTTAAAATTAGGGTTCTCGGGTAAAAGAATTTTTAGGGTTTTTAAAAAAGCAATTTGATGATTTATGAAGTTTTATGAATTTAAACAAATGGATTGAAGTTTTAATAAGTAGAAAAGATGTTTTTTAAGGCTTTTTGAATGAAATAGAACCTACTTTAAAAATTTGAAAGAAACAGAATTTTATTTTGGTTTTGTAGAAAAATATGTTCAATTAGAGTTTTAAGATTTTTAAGAAGAAAAAATAACAATTTTGAGTCTTTTTGGAAAAGAAGGTCACATTTTAGTGTTTTAACTTTGGAAAAATTAAATTCAAGTTCTAAGATTTTTGATTTGAAAAACTTAAATTTTATAGATTTGCTACTGTAAAACATGAATCAAAAAGAGTTTAACATACCTTCTTTTGTTGATTCCTCCAAAAACAATTCTTCTTGGATGAACTAGCTCCAAAGACAAGCTTTTGTTGCCTTTGAATTGCTTAATTCGTGCTGCTACTCCCTTAAAAATCAATTGAATTGAATTATTACTTTTCCTTTCTTGATTTGGTTTCCAATCCCACGCTCACTGTGAAAATTTTTTCCTCTCCTAATTTGGTTTAATTGATCCTTATTTATAGTGGTTTTAGGTTATTTCTTCCTAATTCCACACGGCAATTAATATTAATAAAAAAAGAAATTAAAACCTAATTGGATTAGGTTCCTAAAAATTGGGTAAAAAAATTTTGCGCTGGCGAAAACTGTGGCAGCAGGCCCGTGGTTGGCCAGCCAGTGGGCGTGCCAGCCCGCAGGAAATTCCTCCGGGTGGCTATTTCGCCCGCAGGAATTTCCCGCGGGCGAAATAACTTGCCCCGCAGGAAGTTATTTCGCCCGCAGGAATTTCCTGCGGGCGAAATAACTCGACGGGCCCGACGGGTGAGCTGCTGCTGGCCCGACAGGCCCGCGCGACCACTTTTCGCTGCCGATTTTTTTTCCGACTCTGATTTTTTTTTATTTTTTATTTTTTAATTTTTATTTGTTTATTTTTATTTTTTATTAATAAAAATTAGATACTAAAGCAAAAATTATTTAATTAAAATTATTTTTGACCAATTAGACAACAAAAATCATTTTGGACTAAATAAAGCATATTGGATCGGATTGAATAAAATTTTAATGGTCTACAGCATCCTTTATTTAGGACCATATCAAATTGGGGTCAAAATTAAGGGTCTAAAGTTTGCCCCCTGCTTGAACGATCTTGAATTGATTACGGCAAAAGAGAGTGAAAAGCAATGCGATTTTTTATTGGGTTTAGAGCCATATAGGACTCCTTACCCAAGGTTGGTTTGAGTTATGGACTCAAAAATTATTTGCGTTCTAGACCTAAGGTGAATTTAGGGTTTGGGTTCTGGACCCGAGACCGAGTTTGACTGACCTTTTATCAGTTTAGAATTTTGACTGCTCCAACTGTTCTATCTTTAACGCATTGTGGGTCTTCACCCTCAAAATGAATCTTCATCGTTGGACCTTGGATCTACATCCTTAGCATCGGATCTTCACCTTTGAAAATGGATCTTCATCCTTGGAGATTGGGTCTTCACCCTTGTAAAATGTATCTTGATCCTTGGAGATCGGGTCTTCAGCCTTGTAAATGGATCTTCATCCTTGGAGATCAGGTCTTCACCCTTGTAAATGGATCTTCATCCTTGGAAATCGGGTCTTCACCCTTGAAAATGGATCTTCATCCTTTTGGACTTCGGGTCTTCACCCTTTTTAAATGGATCTTCATCCTTTGAGATCAGGTCTTCACCCTTGAAAATAGATCTTCATCCTTGGAAATCGGGTCTTCACCTTGAAAATGGATCTTCATCCTTTGGACTTTAGGTCTTCACCCTTTGAAATTGGATCTTCATCCTTGGAATCAGGTCTTCAACTTTGAAAAATGGATCTTCATCCTTGTAAATCGGGTCTTCACCCTTGAAAATGAATCTTCATCCTTTGGACTTCAGGTCTTCACCCTTTGAAATTGGATCTTCACCCTTGGAATCAGGTCTTCACCTTTGAAAAATGGATCTTCATCCTTGTAAATCGGGTCTTCACCCTTGAAAATGAATCTTCATCCTTTGGACTTCAGGTCTTCACCCTTTGAAATTGGATCTTCATCCTTGGAATCAGGTCTTCACCTTTGAAAAATGGATCTTCATCCTTGTAAATCGTGTCTTCACCCTTGAAAATGGATCTTCATCCTTTGGACTTCATGTCTTCACCCTTTCAAATTGGATCTTCATCCTTGGAATCAGGTCTTCACCTTTGAAAATGGATCTTCATCCTTGAAAATCGAGTCTCCACCCTTGAAAATGGATCTTCATCCTTGGAGATCGGGTCTTCACCCTTGTAAATAGATCTTCATCCTTGGAGATTAGGTCTTCACCCTTGAAAATGGATCTTCATCCTTTTGGACTTCAAGTCTTCTCCCTTTGAAATTGGATCTTTATACTTGGAATCAGGTCTTCACCTTTGAAAAATGGATCTTCATCCTTTAAGCTGTATCTTCATCTTGAAAATGGATCTTCATCCTTTAAGCTGGATCTTCATCCTTAGAAATCAGGTCTTCACCCTTGAAAGTGGATCTTCATCCTTAGAGATTTGTCCTATATTGGCTTCAGCTCTTCTAGCTGGACTGATCTTTTGTCTTTTCGTCTTCATTTTTTTGATAGTTCTAATGTTCCATTCTTTTGTTCATCCTTTTTGCAAAAATTCAGCTATTTTTTGTTCGCTCTCATATCTTCTCCTGCCCCCTGCGTGGCGAAATATTTTCAAGCGAGTTTGAAAATGTTTTATATATAAACTCAAAAAATTGAAAAGGAGAAACTTTGCCCCCTGTGTAGGCCCAGACCCATGATTTTTCTATGCAGGCTCTGATTGATGTTTTTGTTGTCTAGTTCATCGCACAAGCATGCATTTCTTCTCTTTACAAAATTACTGGAGCTTCCTCAAGCAATAGGCTTTCTATGCCCCCTTGATTCAATATCTTCTTTTGATTCTTTACCTCGCAGGGTATTCGCTGTTCACTTTGACAAAGAATAGACAAATACAAGACAAGAAAGTGCGATATGATATGCTCATGTATGCATGATATGCATGAATAATACTTACAATGGTTCCATCGACTCACATACCGAGATTATCAGCTGAAATGCTCTCATGGATTTCTTTCAGATACCCGTTCAGTTCTTGCACTGGAATTACAGGATGCTTCACATTTATGGCTTTTATCTTCGAGATGTTGAAAATATGAGTGGTGGAGATCCCAAGTTGCAGAGTCAGGGATACATCCATTTTAAACTATGTTTCAGCATGTCAGTTGGTAGCTTCTTCATGACCTTGCCAATAATCATTTCCTTTGCCCAATATGTCCTTCGAGGTTCGATAGTTCAACATACTCCTCTTAACTTGAAGTCTTTATAATTTTTTTTGAATTTTTAATTTTGAATTTGAAATCAAATGTTGGCTTTGCCAAATTAATGTCAATGTACCTCAGGACTTGATTTTTCAAATTAACATATCTATAATATGACAACCCTAGTTACCGTACTAAACTCAGGAATTATTTCTATTTAAGCAAGAATTGTTGCACTTCAGATAGGCACATACACATTACTTGGCCAATGATGATGATTGGGCTGAATACTACCAAGATCCCCAAGACAAGAAGAAAGAACCGAAGATTGTTGAAAGATCAACTATGGAGAAGACATAACCTTCTGATGTTGAAAAGATGATTGCTGATTTAGAAAAGAAATTTGAGAAGAAACTGAAAACTGAGGAAATGTCCGAAGTTGACAAATTATTTGAGCTAGATGAAGAAGTCCCGTACAAGTTCAAGATGCCATCTTTTGCGAAGTTTGATGGAATCAAAAATCCTCATCTCCATGTGAAGCAGTATATCACTGCTATGCAGTCTGCCCGAGCTACTAAGGCTCAAACTCTAATGTACTTCATGCTCTCATTGGACCCTGTTGTCCAAAATTGGTTCAATACCTTAGATGATGGAACACAAAAGAGTTGGGATCTGCTTTACAAAGCCTTCATCCAACCATATGGATATAATGTCGATATGGAAGTTACCTTAATGGAAGTAGAGTCCATTAGGCAAAGGTCGAATGAGAATTTTGTGGATTATGTGAAGAGATGGAGAAATAAGGCCGCTTTGCTCAAGAAGAGGCCCGATGAATCCGATCAAATAAGGATGATTGTGAGAGGGGTGTTGCCTAGTCTTCGTGAGAGGATGTTTCATACACTCATCCGTGATTTCAAAGATCTTCTCCAAGCTGGTTTGCAAATTGAAGAATGGGAGAGAGAGAAGAACCATTTTTCAACAAGAAGGAATGAGAAAGGGAACTATTAGTCTGGTAGCCAAAGCATGCAAAAGGCAGTCGGTATTAATGCTACTAACCAAGGAACAAGAAGATAATTTTTGGAATTAGGGAAGCCGATGTCTTAGGTTCTCAATAAACTTCAAAGAAAGGGATTGCTACAACCCTTAAATCCTCGTCCTTTGCCTAACCCTCTCCCACCTAATTTCGACACTAAAGCATTTTGTCAATTTCATCAAAGGCAAGGGCATGACATGGATAGATGTGTGAGGTTGAGACATGAGATCTAAAATTTAACTGATAGTGTAAAGCTGCCCGAGCCCAACTATCCGAACACCAAAGACAATCCATTACCCAAGTTCAATAGAGTACCTCCACCGGCAACCTTCATGGTGGGAAAAGGATTGGAAGAAGATTTTGTCTTATCCTCTTTTCAGGATGGAAATATTGAAGATGTGAAAGGAAAAGAAGCTTAACTCAACAAACTTTCCTTAGCTTGAATGATCCTTTTCAAGTTTACTTTCTTTAATATTTAATTGGAACTATTATGTTTTTCAAATTTAAAGTTGCTTGAAATAAATTACTTTCATCAAAATTTTTGTTGCTCTTTGATCATTTTGGTGCTCAACCAATGAGGAATCTAGCTTGATAATTCATGAATTAATATATTTATGCATCATGACTCGAATGACTTTACTAGGTGAGGGAATTGCTCTATAGCATTGAGTTGTGTATGCTTACTTAGAGAGGGCTCCTGCATAATTATCTTTGTCTAGGTCCTAGTCAGTCTTAGAACATGCTTAGACAAACTTTTGAGGCAAAATTGAACTCTGCTTATTTAAGAGAGAAATGATCTAGGCATTGTTTGATGAGCCAATAACTAGTATCCACCCAATTAAATATTAATCCCTAGTTGTCCCTTTGAGCCTTCATAAAATTTTAGCTTTCTTTTCATTGGCTTACAAACCCCAACAACCTGCCCTAAGCTGTTATGATACTTTTGGCAAGTCTTATGATCACTAAGATGAAGAGGTAAGAAGATCAAAGACAGGAATGAATAGTGAATACCATGAAGATAGTTTAAGTTCTCAATACCATGAGGATAGTTGAAGTTCTCAAGACCATAAGGGTAGTTGAAGTTCACTTAATATCTCCATATATCAAGACAGCATCAGAGTACCAAATGATTTATCCCTAGTAAAGAAGATTTATGTTACTCCACTCATCCATTATTGGAAGCCTAAGATAGTACAAATAAGACAACTCTTTTAGAGCTAGAACAAAAAAAAGGAAAAAAAAAGATAAAACCTAAAAAGGCAATTCAGAAAGCTAACTGAGTTCTCTTTTACCTAAAGCAGCAAAAGGCTTCCATTTGGTTCATAAAGACATTTTGACTTGAATTGGTCCAACCCAGCCAAAGATTCAATCAAAATTGGAGAAAAAAAGGAGGAAGACCATCCAGTTCTTGAAAGTTCTGTATTTGACAGTCCTAAAAGGAAGAAGGATGAAATGATAAAATGCTCAAAGAAAAGGAAGAGTAAGAAAAATAAAAAGAAAGAAAAGGGAAAATAAGAAAAGAAATGAATTTGGGTACCAAATTTATGCAAGGGCAAAGACTATACCAATCAAGATCCATACTAATGCCAAGAAGATAGAAAGAATTTTGAGTCTAGTAAAATTGCTTCTAGCTGCCTAAAGTTCAAACAAGTAGTTTGTAGTGTGAAGGTTTGTCCAATGTGTCACATCAGCTCTAATCTTAAAATGGCCTTCACTTTAACCCATGTCCCTTATAGACCCCATTTCAAGCCTATCAAAGACCTATTGATCTCTCTTGGTAGGTAGAGTCTATTAGTGGAGATAGTTTGGATAAGCATGCATATGAGATAGACAATATTTAAACTTAAATGAGACCTTTAGCCAAGTAATGTGTAAGTACCTATCTAAAGTGCAACAGTTCTTGTTTAAATAGAAATGATGCCCTAGTTTAGTACGATAACTAGGGTTGTCATGTTATAGATATGTTAATTTGGAAAATCAAGTCCTGAGGTACATTGACATTGATTTGGCAAAGCCAACATTTGATTTCAAAATAAATTTTAAAAAATAAAAAAAAATGTTTTGGTCATACAAAGCTTTCAAGTTAAGGGAAGTATGTTGAACCTCGAAGGATGCATTGGGCAAGGAAATGATGATGATAAAAAAAAGAGAAAATAAGTTACAGTAAAGGTAGAAATTATGTATTATTATGCTTATTATACAATGTTTATACAATTGATACAATATTTATACATTACTAAGAAGGTGGTGGTAAGTCATCAAATAAAGCCCTAAAAAAATCATCTCCTGTTGGAGGAGGAGGCAAATTACTCTTCCCGGGATCACCCGAAGCAGGAGCACTAAAATCCCTATTACCTTGGAGTTTCGATCTGTCATGGTCTTCATCAGAAGTGGATGAAAGGATCTCATGGTCATCAGTTTGGGGGCCTCTCGATGAAGAAGCACCAGGATCCCTCATCCCCTGAAATTGGAAGTCTCAAAAATTCTGTTCTGATTGATGATACAAATTTTTGAAATGAGAAGCCTGCTGATGACTTGCAGCCAACTCTTCTTGAAGTTTCTTATTTTGATCTTCAAGCATCCGCTATGTGCCAGATAGGAAAAAGGTAAGAGCACACATAACCATGCATACATATAGCATAAATTACCATGAAATAAGAAAACTCACCAGGTAATTCATATCAATGCCCTGCGGATGAGATGGAATATCTGGCAGGCTAGAATGAGCAAATGAAGAAGTAGTAGAAGAAGGTCCAGCCTCATGATCAAATGAGCCAAAAGCCTGCAACAATCATTAAAGAATCAAAAAAAAAAAAGAAAGAAGTAGGCTTTTACTATTCATGAATAGTAAATTACTATTGATGAATAGTAAATTACTATTTTAAATAGTAAAATACTATTTATTACTATTTATAAATAGTAAATAGTGCATGAACAGTGACTACACAGTAAATAAACAGAAAATTCAATTATTCAATTTAATCATTCAAATGCTTGCGTGTGTATAAATATTTTTACACGCAGGGGGCAAAGGAGAAGACATATGCATAAAGATTAGTCAAACTTTTTGAAACAAAAAAAAATTATTTTTTGCAGACAATTAAATCTTTATTAGCTCGGGTCCAGAACCCAAATTTTCCTTAGGTCCAGAACCTAGAATATTTCCTAAGTCTAGAACTTAGCTCAAGTCTAGAACCCAAATTATCCTTAGGTCCAGAACCTAGAATCTCTTTTAAGCCCAGAACTTAGCTCGGGTCTAGAACCCAAATTATCCTTAGGTCCAAAACCTAGAATCTTTTCTAAGTCCAGAACTTAGCTCGGGTCCAGAACCCAAATTATCTTTATGTCCAGAACCTAGAATCTCTTTTAAGTCCAGAACTTAGCTCGGGTCCAAAACCCAAATTTTCCTTAGGTCCAGAACCTAGAATCTTTTCTAAGTCCAGAACTTAGCTCGGGTCCAGAACCCAAATTTTTCTTAGGTCCAGAACCTAGAATCTCTTTTAAGTCCAGAACTTAGCTCGGGTCCAAAACCCAAATTATCCTTAGGTCCAGAACCTAGAATCTCTTCTAAGTCCAGAACTTAGCTAGGGTCTAGAACCCAAATCATCCTTAGGTCCAAAACCTGGAATCTCTTTTAAGTCCATAACTTAGCTCGGGTCCATAACCCAAATTTTCCTTAGGTCCAGAACCTAGAATCTTTTCTAAGTCCAGAACTTAGCTCGGGTCCCAAACCCAAATTTTCCTTAGGTCCAAAACCTAAAATTACGCTTAGGTTTAGAACCTAAAATTATCCTTGAGTCCAGATCTCGAACCGGGTCCAGAACCCAAAACCTCAACCGTCTCAAAAATTAAGTCTTATTGTTTTTCACTCTCTTTTACTAAAGTCTTAGATCATTCAAGCAGGGGGCAAATTGTAGACCCTTAATTTTTGACCAGTCCGGTCCAATATATTTTAATTAGTCCAAAATAATTTTTGTGTTGTCCAATATA
Source organism: Garcia nutans (assembly GCA_947685225.1). NCBI lineage: Eukaryota > Viridiplantae > Streptophyta > Magnoliopsida > Malpighiales > Euphorbiaceae > Garcia > Garcia nutans. The sequence goes on along the minus strand of CANTUV010000011.1, from coordinate 28,835,259 downwards.
TTTTAATTAGTCCAAAATAATTTTTGTGTTATCTTAATTAAATTTGCTTTTGTATTTAGTTTTTATAATTAATAAAAATTAAACAAATAATAATAATAAACAAATAAATAAAATAAAAATCAACGACAAAAAATCGGCGAAAAAAAATTTTATCACCGAAAAGGGGGACGAAATGGCCTTAGGCCATTTCGCCAGCAGGATTTTCTTGCGGGCGAAATGGCCAAAGCCATTTCGGCCGCCCCAGCTCGCAGGCTCCTGCAGCAACTTTTTCGCAGCGTAATTTTCCATATCAGTTTTTTTTCGCCAGCGTAATTTTTCCGCAGCAGTTTTTTTTTCCATCGTAATTTTTCTGTAGCGGTTTTTTTCGCTAGCAAAATTTTTTCTACTCAAATTTTTTCGAAACCAAATTCAATTCGGTTTCAGTTTCCTTTTCTTAATTAATGTTAGATTCCATGAATAATTAAGATTAATCATATAAATCTTCTATAAATAAAGCCAAAAACAACACAAAAGGGGATCAAAATTTAGGAGGAAAACATTGAAAGGAAATCGAATTTTAAAAATTTCTTCTGGCAGTGAAATCAATTGAACTTTTTTGAGAGAAGAATAAGCAACCAAGCAATCAATCCATCAAAGGCAGCCACTTTGAATTTGTTCTTGTTCATCCAAGAAGTAATTTTTGGTGGAACCAACAAACGAATGTATGAATTTCTTTATTTATTTTTCTTTACAGTAGCTTCATCACTTAAGATTGAAAATTTCTGTTTCTTCAAAATCATAAAACCCTAATCTACTTTCTAACTTTTCAAAACCTTCAATCGTTTCAAAATTTACCAAAACCCTAATCTGCTTTCCAATTTTTCAAAACCCTAAATTGAATCTTTTTCTTTCCAAAAACCCTAAAAAATATCTTTTCTGTTTCTATAAACCTTAAATCATTTTGTTTATTTTCATAAAGCTTCATAAAACTATAAATTATTTTTCCAATTTCTAAAATCAAATACATTCTCCGAAACACTAAAAACCTCAATTCAACTTTAGAACTAAGACAGTAACCTCAAACTAGCTAGCATTAAACCCTAGTTTTCTTAAACCCTAACTCCCTTAAAACCTTAAACCCTAATTTTTCTAAACCCTAATCCTTTAAACCTTAAAACCTTATAAACCTAAATATTAAAATTCAAACACAGTAAGCCTAAAAATAATAATTCAGTAGCTAATAATCATAAATCCAATGTTTTAAAGTATCCAAACCTTAATTTCATGATTTCACTCCTCAAACACTAATTTGGTTAATCAAAGAACTTTATTAACCTCTTAAATTATAAAACTTTAATCCATTTTAATTCCTTTAAAACTTATAGTAGCTTAAACTCATAAATTCCAAAACCCTAAACATATTAAATAAAGAATCTTAAATACAAACAGTAGCCCTAATTTGAATCTTTACTTGCTTTATTTAATTTTATATTTGATTATGTAGTCTATTATATGCTTTAATTTATTTTCAATGCTTTGTTGATTTATTTAAGTTCAATGTTTGATTTATTTTGTTTATCATGGATGGATGTTTACATTCTATTGATGTTTAATATCTTTGATGAATGATTTATTTATGATGAATGGTTATTTACTTTTATCGATTTATTTAGATTTTCAAATGTTGTAAGAGGTATGTTTCCACTTGGTGGGTACCTCATTAGTTAAATATCATGTAATTTAAATTGTTTTCTATTTTAGAACCAATGTAAAGGACATGTTTCTACCTTTCGGTGGGTGTCCTATTTAGGCATGGATTATGTAAGGGCATGTTTCCATCTTAGGATGGGTGTCCATTTATTTGTTTTGCTTGGACATTGTTTTTATTTTCAATACATCGATGCTTTATTTTAATTATTGTGTGTAATATGGATAATGTTGTTATATTTAAGAATTTTATAATATTAAGACCTGTAAAGGAGGCCGGTTCCAATGAACCGGGCGTTGTGGGGGTGCTGGGCCATTTCTCACCTTCTCCACACGTACCCAACTTTTTGAACCCATTAGGGGGTTGGGAATTCCTTAGGAATCAAGTTATCCACCCCTATATTTTTTCCGGCCTGTCCGGGTGGCGACTCCATTTTCTCCGGACTTAGGTCCGTGTTCTCTAAGGCCCCAAGCCTAAACAGTGCCGAAGTCGTAAGAACCATTCCACCGAGAGTAGGGGCAAAAATCCTCGCTCACAGCGTGTCATAGCTTCTATATTGGAGGAGGATTGACACGGCCAGTGACATGCCCATGTCACTGAGCATGTCAAAGCTTCTGTGTTGTGGTTTAGGGCACGGTCAGGGACACCCCCGTGTTATTGAGCGTGTCAAGTGTAGAGTTTGCCCTAGATAGTTCTCTTTCTTATTTTCTTATGTGTATCTCTAAGTGAGTGTGTATGATCACCTTTGGATTAGGTTTTGAAGAGATTTGAGCTACCTTTATTCAAGTGTTGAGAGTTATCTTGGAAGAGGAGTTGTTAGAGTGGTGTTGTTGCTCTTAGATGTAAGTACAAACTTTGAATGATTGCATACATTTATATGACATTGGAACTTAACACATTTAGTTGGGAAATGTGTTACGTTACTTGATATATTGTTGATGAATGAATTATATGTTATGATATGCATAATGTGAATTATGTTGATGTATCAATGCAATTGAGTAATGTATTGTATATGAAAAGAAATGTGGAAAAATGTGATATGATATGTGAAAATATAATGTAACCAATCGATGTTGAGATAAAATAGAAGAATGAGAAAAGATTACACACTAAGGCAATGAGCCTAGTTTGATTATGAGAAATAAAATTAGAAATGAATTGTGAAAGAGATTGATAATGAGATAAATGAATTGATTGTGTGCCTAGTATGTTATTCAATTTTCAGAGTTTTGGGTTTGGCGACATGCCTATGAATCAATGGGCAGGTAAAAAGACAGGGTCGTAAGCCGAGCCCAGCTGAAAAATGTGAAATATGATGTTTTTTAGGTGAAAAGACCGGGTCATAAGCCTCAAAAACTGTAACAGTCTAGCCGAGTTGAGGACCAAGATACTGGGGCACTAGGATCTAGCCGAGTTGAGGTCCAAAAGACTGGACCTGTTACATTATCCATGGATATATATATCACCTACTGGCTTGATGAATGTTATTATGGACCAAAGCAATAACTCTGAACTTTCAATAGCATATTAGTTTCGTTTTGGGCCCATGCTTGTCTTTGCTTTAATGTGAATTATGAAATATGATGCAAATGATTAGTATGTTGAGATATAATGCTATGAGTTGATATATCCATATATATTGTGCATGAGCATCGCATTGATTTATATTGAATCAAAGTTTATACCACTAAGCTTTCTGCTTAGCGCGATTGTGGTTCATTGCGCAGGTGAGAGGGTAGATTCGGTTGTGCCGGAGAGCTCGTCTAGACCGAGTCGAGTCTAGGCTTGAGTTAGTAAGAGAAGTGTTGAGTTCTGGACATCAAGATCAGAGATGAACTGCCAGCATGTATAAATTCTATAATTTTGTAAACATTGATTTTGATATATATATATATACATATGTATTTTCCGCTGCTTATTTAACAAATGTTTTGAATAGACTATTTTGGATAAACTTTTGGGTACTATTGTTATATATATATGTATGTATTTTAACGAAGGAATGTTTTATCTATTACTATTTATAATATAGGTTAAATATTTTAAGTTTACTCGGACTGACTTATGATGATTATATGTTAAAGATTAAAGTTTGGTTTGTTTAAATTGAACCGTGGCACCCCTTTATCAAGTATATGTATATCGTGTTTGTGCGGGTGTATGCGGTGTGCGTATATGGGATACGGGGGTGTTATAAATTGTTTTGGTATCAGAGCCTAGGTTTGAGGTTCTCAACCTAGGTGAATTGTAAGAAAAAGAAAATTTTGATTTTTGAAATATGGTTTTTAAATAAGATACATGCATTGGTACTGGCAGTTTCTGATCTTTGATGAGGTATTTTCTGCTGTGTTTGCAGATATAGGTAGTGATGGCGTCTCAGTCACGTCAGTCTGTAGAAGGTAGTGCTGAGAGTGAAGCTCCTGTTAAGGGTAGAGATGGAGCTAGGGTTGAGTTAACTGGTGAGGCACCTGCTCCTGTGCCAGAGAGACCAGCTGCTGATGAGATGCCGCCAGTTTTATTTATGGCATGTGGTAGATTTGTTGAGGCAAGCTCCGGTGTAGCAGCCGCCACCACAACCACAGCCACAAGTACCGGTGAGGCAGTATGATAAATTGAGGAAGTTCAGAGCTGAGGACTTCTTTGGTACTATAGATCCTGTAGTAGCTGAGCAGTAGTTGGATAGAGCTCAGAGGATATTCATCCAGTTGCAAGCCACTCCTGAAGAGAAATTTGATTATGCTCGATCTATTCTGCAGAGAGATGCGTATGATTGGTGGAAGATGGTTCCCCATGCCATGGATGATCCACCAACCCTGTCTTATGGTGATTTTCTATGGGACTTTGAGCAGAAGTATACTCCAAGGGAGTATAAGGATGCTAAGAAGATGGAGTTTCTGAATTTGAGGCAGGATAACTGGACTGTGACAGAGTATGAGGTAGAGTTCATCCGGCTGAGTCATTATGCCGGTGGGATTATTTCAGTTGAGATAAACCAGTGTAGGAGATTTGAGGAGGGGTTGAGGCCCTCTATTATGTGTATTATTATTGGTTCCCTGTATCATGATCTTTCCCAACTTATTGCAGAGCCAAGAGTGTTAAGAGAGCGTAGGCTATTGCAGCAACTGCTACTGAGGAAGAGACCAGAGTTAGGAGACCCCAGTTGAGGCAGGGTCTTCATCTGCAAAGAGAGGTCGAGAAGGTCATTTTAAAAGGTTTAGTAGGGGACAGAGACAGCTTGTTAGGTCAATAACACATCAGAGGCAGAGATCGAGACCTATAGTTTCTGTGGCTAGTGCACCGACCCCAGTGGCTCAGAGGTCTACTCCACCTACATGTGTCCATTGTGGTAGGATACATGGGGGTGTTTGTTGGAAGATTGGTGGATCAACTGTATGTTTCATATGCGGATCACCTGACCATTTCATCAGAGATTGTCCTGAGCTACAGGAGGATAGGCAGGCAGATTCTGCAGTTTCTCGACCCAGTGTGGGAGGAGATCATAGTGGCAGAGGTTTCAGTAGAGGTGGTAGACCTGGGTTTAGTTAGAGAGGAGGCTCTACATCTGGAGGCAGTAGGCCAGATGAGTTTGGGCCTTCTCAGTGAGTGTATGTGATACAGATGCTTCAGTCGTCATTGCGGGTACATTTTCTTTATTTGGTATTTTTGTTCTTGTTTTAATTTATCCAGGATCTACTCATTCATATATAAGTGCATCCATCTTGCCTGTGTCTAAATTGATCATTCTGAGTCCCTAGGATTTGATGTGTTGGTGACAAATCCTTTAGGACATAGTGTTGTGGTGAGTAAGGTGCATCGTGATAGATTTGATCTTAGGCATGGATTGGTTGTCTAAGCATGGAGCTGTGGTAGACTGTCAAAAGAAGTGTGTTACTTTGAGAACAAGTGATGGTAGAAATGTGATGGTGTCTAGTGAGCAGAGACAACTTGCATCCTTGTTTGTGTCAGCTGTTGTAGCTAGAAAGTTTATTAGAAAAGGGTGTGATGCTTATCTTGCTCATGTTGTGGATACTAGAGTAGTGGGTTCTCAATTTGATAGTATACCTACAGTTGCGGAATTTCTAGATGTGTTTCCTAAGGAGTTGTCAGGGTTACCCCCTGAGAGAGAGGTTGAGTTTGGTATCGATTTGTTGCCTGGTACCACTCCCATCTCTATTACTCCTTATCGAATGGCACCAGCTGAGTTGAGAGAGTTGAAGGTGCAGTTGCAGGAGTTGTTGGATAAAGGGTTTATTCACCCTAGTGTTTCTCCGTGGGGAGCTCCTGTTTTGTTTGTAAAGAAAAAGGATGGTACTTTGAGATTGTGCATAGATTATAGGCAATTAAACAAGGTCACTATCAAGAATAAGTATCCTTTGCCTCGGATAGATGATCTCTGTGATCAATTGAAGGGAGCAGCAGTGTTTTCCAAGATTGATTTGAGATCAGGGTACCATCAGTTGAGAGTCAGAGCTGAAGATGTTTTTAAGACAGCATTTTGCACAAGGTATGGGCATTATGAGTTTTTAGTGATGCCTTTTGGGTTGACGAATGCACCTGCAGCTTTCATTGATTTAATGAATAGGGTGTTTAGACCCTATCTAGATCAGTTTGTGGTGGTCTTCATTGATGATATTCTGGTGTATTCGCGTAATGAAGAAGAACATGACAGGCATCTACGAATTGTGTTGCAGACATTGAGAGAGAAGCAATTTTATGCTAAGCTTTTGAAGTGTGAGTTTTGGCTTGATCAAGTGACTTTTCTGGGTCATATAGTTTCAGCATATGGTATAAGAGTTGATCCTAGTAAAGTTGAGGCTATTTTGAATTGCAGTCCACCGAAGTCTGTGACTGAAGTTAGAAGTTTTCTGGGTTTGGCAGGCTATTATTGACTATTTGTGAAAGGTTTTTCTTTGATAGCTACTCCACTCACTAGATTACTTCAAAAGGGAGTTAGATTTGTGTGGACAGATCAGTGTTAAGCTAGTTTTGAGCAGTTGAAGGAAATGTTGACTCAAGCACCTGTTCTTACTTTGCCTGTAGAAGATAAACCATATGTGATTTATAGTGATGCTTCACATAATGGTTTAGGATGTGTTTAAATGCAAGAGGGTAAAGTCATAGCTTATGCTTCTCGGTAGTTGAAGCCGCATGAACTTAATTATCCGACGCATGATTTGGAGTTGGCAGCCATAATGTTTGCTTTGAAGATTTGGCGACACTACTTGTATGGGGAGAAATGTTTCATTTACACAGATCATAAGAGTTTGAAATATTTGGGGGTTCAAAGAGAGCTTAATCTTCAGCAAAGACGATGGTTAGAATTGATCAAAGACTACGACTATATGATTGACTATCATCCTAGTAAGGCAAATGTTGTTGCTGATGCCTTGAGTCGGAAGTCTTTGGCAGGTTTGTCTGTTTATTCATTCTCGTTGCTTGTTGAGTTGAGAGCATTGCATGTCAGTTTTAAATCATGTGATGATAGTGCGTTGTTAGCTCAGTTGCAGTTGAGACCGATGTTATTGGACCAGATAAGGGAGGCTCAATTGGGAGATGAGAAAATTCAGAAAATTGTTTCAGATTGCCAAAATGAAGAAAGTAGAGATTTTCATGTGAGAAGTGATGGTAGCCTTTGGTTTAAAGATAGGTTGTGTGTTCCTGATGATGCTAGTTTGAGAAAGATTATTTTAGAGGAAGCACACCGGTCAGTTTTTGCTATGCACCCTAGAAGTACAAAGATGTATTATGATTTGAAGCAGCATTATTGGTGGTCAGGGATGAAGAGAGACATAGCGAAGTTTTTATCCAAGTGTCTCACGTTTCAGAGGGTGAAAGCTGAGCACCAAGTTCCAACAGAGTTGCTTCAACCTTTAACAGTGCCTGAATGGAAATGGGAGAGAGTAACAATGGATTTTGTGTCTGGTTTTCCATTGACTCAAAAGAAGCATGATGCTATTTGGGTGATTGTTGATCGGTTGACAAAGATAGCTCATTTTCTTCCAGTGCGGATGGATTATTCTCTTGAAAAGTTGGCTGAGCTGTATATCAGTGAGATAGTGAAGTTGCATGGAGTCCCAATTTCTTTAGTGTCTGATCGAGATCCACGGTTTACTTCAAGGTTTTGGAAGAGTTTGCATGGTGCTTTGGGTTCTCGATTGCACATTAGCACTGCTTTTCATCCTCAGACAGATGGGCAGTCAGAGAGAGTAATACAGATTATAGAGGATATGTTGAGAAGTTGTGTTATTGATTTTTCAGGAAGTTGGGATAGATTTTTGCCACTTGTGGAATTTTCTTACAACAACAGTCATCAATCCAGTATTGGTATGGCACCTTATGAGGCATTGTATGGTAGAAGATGCAGAATGCCTCTGTGTTGGAATGAAGTTGGGGAAGGCAAATTGATTGGTCCTGATTTGGTTAAAGAGACGGAAGAGAAAGTGAAGATAATTCGGGATCGATTAAAATCAGCTTCAGATCGGTAAAAATCTTATTCAGATTTGAAGAGGAGAGACATAGAGTTTGATGTTGGAGATAAATTATTTTTAAAAGTGTCTCCTTGGAAAAAGATTTTGAGATTTGGTCAAAGAGGGAAGTGTTGCGCTCGAATTAACTCTACCACAAAGCGTCACTCGCAAGTATACGAGGTAGCTGTAGCAATGGTGATCGCCCCAAGGTTGTTTCCCCAAGAAGGTGTGGTTCATAATAGCTTGATTAAAGCAATTAAATTAAAAGCAAGAGTTTGTTGTTTGGAATGCAAAAGAACGATTTAAACCTAAGATTAACGTACGTAGGGTTTGAAGTGTGTGATGGGTGCACAAGATCAATTCAGTTCTTAGGAAAGTGCCTAGGGTCATAGGTCCATTCAACCAAAGCTCAATCATCAATTATCCATTAACACAGCCTTATAATTAATTTGTTCCTTAAGATTAATTAGTCAGTTACCAATCCATTAGTTCTCACATTCATGAATTAACAATGACCAATTCTTTTACATTACCAAATTAATGAAACCCTAGAAATTATATTTCTAATTCATTCATAGGGTAGTGATTGCATAATTCCGATATCGGATATCACCTCTCGGTCCTTCTTCAATATCTAGAGATCAATAGGTAGCTAATCTATCAACCTAGCATACAATCCAATGCAATCAACCAACAACAAGGTACATCAATGGAAATATCAAATCAAAGCATTCAATCAAATATACTATAAACCCTAAGCATGGGTTTTTAGCTCAACATCATCAATTTAAAATATTCATTCAACTCAATATAAATCAAATACAAATTGTTCAATTGCAATATCAATCTCTTAATACAGCAAAAACAATATTAAAATGAATTAAAAGAGAGAATAGAAAAACCCCTTGTGAAGATGCTAAGAGTAGGATTACTAGTCTTCCTCCTAGCTCCACTTTGATGTTTGATGAAGAACTCAAGCCTCTTCAATGGTTGATTCCCTTTGCAATGTGGATGGAGCTTTCTCAAGTCACCAATCCTTTCAATGAATTTTGCCTTTGGAAGATGGAATGGAGCTTTCTCAAGTCACCACTCCTTCAATTGAAGCTTCTTCAACCTTTGAGAGCTTATTGACCCACTTAATCCCAAAGAACCAAATTGAAGCTTGTCATTGGATGAAGAAGAAGATGAAGATGGAGGATGAAGATGAGGGACAAGGAGAGTGTCACTCTCTCCTCATCCCAAGTTAGGAGTGCCCTCTCTTCTCTTTTCTTTTCTTTTTCCTCCAAACCCTAGCCGCTCTCGCCCATCCCTTTTTCCTTTTCATGCGAAAGATTTTATACAAATCCAGGTGACACGGCCAAGCTTGGGTGAGCTTGGCCGTGTCTCTTGCCCTTTTCCTCGATTTCCTTTAGGTGACACGGCCAAGCTTTGGTTGGCTTGGCCGTGTTCCTTAATTTCCATGGGACACGGCCAAGTCAACTGGCCGTGTCCCTCACTGTGATTTTTCTTCTCTTTCTTTCTTTTCTTTGAGCTGGGTGTGTGACACGACCAAGCTTTGGATGAGACACGGCCGTGTATGAACTTTTTGGAGGGACACGGCCGTGTCCCCTGGGTGTGTCCTCTCCTTCTTGATTTTCCTTTCTTCTTCTTTGGAGTGTGACACGGCCAAGTCAGGATGAACTTGGCCGTGTCTGGCATTTTTGGAGGGACACGGCCAAGGACACAACCGTGTCCCCTGGGTGTGTCCTCTCCTGCTTGATTTTTGCTCTTTCTTGCTCTGTTCTTTGGTTTTGCTCATCAGGTGAGACACGGCCAGAGACTTGGCCGTGTCTCTAGGTGTGTCTCTTCATTTTTGCTCTGTTTTTCACTGTTTTGATCCTCCAAGGGTTTTTTTTGCTCTCAAACCTAAAAACAAACACAATAAACAAACTTAAAAACAAAAATCAATCAAAACATTAACTAAAACACACATAAAATCATACTAAAAACTAGTATAAAAATGACCTAAACAGGAAGCTGAGTCCTCATTTTATTGGACCTTATGAAGTGTTAGAAAGAGTTGGACCAGTTGCTTATCGACTTGCTTTGCCACCTGAGTTGGATAGAATCCATAATGTCTTCCATGTTTCTATGCTGAGGAGGTACAGATCTGACCCATCTCATGTTCTGTCCGTTGAATCTATTGAGGTGAGTCCAGAGTTGACTTTTGAAGAAGAACCAGTTGCTATTTTGGCATATGGAATGAAAGAGTTGAGACATAAGAAAGTGCCAATTGTGAAAGTTCTTTGGAAGAATCATGGTAGAGAAGAGTCAACTTGGGAGAGTGAGCAAGCGATGCAAGATCAATATCCTCAATTGTTTGAGACATGAGATCAGGTAATTTCGAGGATGAAATTTCTTTTTAGAGGGGGAGAATTGTAATATCTCAAAGTATGCCCTAGAAGTTTGGTATAATAATTGTTGTAATTGGATTAAGTGTATATGTGTTTAATTGGAAAGAGAAAGGAAGTGAAGAGAGAATGTATATGTTGTATATATAGTGATATATACAACATATACAAGTCAAAATGTGAAGTCAAAAGATGATTAGTTAATGATTTTAAATTAATTATATTAATTAAGTGGAATTTGAGTGAGTGGAAGTGGATGGAGATATTTAGAATATTCTAATATTATAATGCTTGGAGGAGAGGGTTTTGAGGAGATAGTGGTTGAGAGTTTGACGTTGTTTCTTTGTTTTCTTCTTTGTTTCTTTCTTATTCGTGGTTCACCTTCCTCTTCTTTTCTTTTCTTGTCTTTGTTTGGCCGGTCCTCCATAGCAAGAGAGCAAGAGAGGTTTTGATCTTCCATACTCAATATAAAAGGAAGTTCTCAAGTGATCAAGTTGGAAATTTAAGAGTTTCTCCAACTTTGGTAAGTTTTCCACTTGATTCTTTGAATTTCTTTGAGTTTGTGAGTTAAGGTTATGGTTGATATGTATTTGTTTGATTGTGGTGTGTTTGAGTGTGGTTGGTCTATTGATTATGGATTTTGGGGTTGGATTAAAGGAAAGAGTAAGATTGTTGGAAGAGAAAGTGTTGTGGTTGTGTTTTGGGTTTGTGGTGATGGTTATGATTTGTGTTTGATGTATGTTTTGAGTTGTTTTGGTGTTTTTGCAAGTTATTATGGTTTATGGGTGTGTTTAGTTAAGTTTGTTTGAAATGGATAATTGTGGTAGAAAGTGGTTTGTTGGATGTAGTGTTGATGTTGCCGAAATCTGGATTTTTGGCCTGACACGCCAGGAGCACGGTCAGGTTGTTAGGCGTGTCGTTGGTTCTGTTTCCAGGATGGGTGACACGAGCAGTGACACGCCCATGTCACTGAGCGTGTCATAGCTACTATGTTGAGGGAGGATTGACACGGCCATGAGCACGCCCGTGTTGTTGGACGTGTCAATGTTTCTGTGAGACAGAATGTATTACATGTCCAGTGACACGCCCATGGTTCTGAGCGTGTCAAAGCTTCTGTGTTGTGAGTTTAGGGCACGGTCAAGGACACGCCCGTGTTGTTAAGCGTGTCATGTGTAGAGTTTGCCCTAGTTGTTTCTTAGCCTTATTATCTCATGTGTATTATTCCTTTTGGATTAGGTTGCGAAGAGTTTGAGTTGTCCTAATCCAAGTGTTGAAGGATTCTTGGAAGAGGAGTTTAATGTTGTGTGTGAATTGCTTTTGGAGGTAAGTACAAACCATACATTATTGCATATATTATATGATCTTGAGACTTAACACATTTGGTTGTAGATGTGTTAAGTAACTTATTGCATTGTTGATGCATATGAATAATGTTATGTTTTGCATAATGTGAACTTGGTGGAATGTATGTTGAAGATTTTAAATATATAATGATATGATTGAATATGAAATGTGAAAGCTATGATGATTATTCAAAAGGTATGTTCAATGCAATTGATTATGAATACTTTAATGATGAATGCCTTAATGTGAATTGAGATATGATGTGACATGAAGCCATTGTGGTTGGCTATGATGATGTAAATGAAATAATTGGGCCATGGTTGCCTATTTGATTATGGAATATGAAATGAGAAATGAAATGAGAGATGAAATGAGAAATGAATTGAGAAAGAGATTGATAAAGAGATAAATGAAATAATTGTGTGATTAATATGTTATTCAATTTTCAGAGTTCTGAGTTTGGCGGCATGCCTATGAATCATTGGATAGGTGAAAAGACCATGTCGTAAGCCGATTCCAGTTGAAAAATGTGAAATATGTAAAATGTGATGTTTTTTTGGTGAAAAGACTGGGTCGTAAGCCTCAAAAACAGTAACAGTCTAGCCGGGTTGAGGATCTCCTCAAGTTTAGCCGGGTTGAGGTCCAAGAGACTGGGTCTGTTACACTATCCATGGATAGAGATATATATATATTGCCTACGGGCTTGATGATTGTGATTATGGACCAAAGCAGTAACTCTGAATTTTGAATAACATATTAGTGTCTTTTGGGCCCATGCTTGTCTTTGATTAAGTGTGATATTCTTATGTATTGTTTATAATGTTTAAACATATGATATTGGCATTGCATTGAAACATATTATCATTGTGGTTTGTACCACTAAGCCTATGGCTTAGCGCGATTGTGATTCATTGCGCAGGTGACAGGGTAGAACCGGAGAGTTCCTCTAGGCCAAGTCAAGTTTAGATTCTGAAGTGTGGATAGTGGGCTTAAAGATCAAAGACTGACTGCCAAATATGTATAAAGTTTATATTTTGTAAAATTTGTTTTTGATGAATTTGTATTTGTAAAAATAACTATATTTTCCGCTGCGTTTTAAATGAATGTTTTATTTATTGTGTTTAAGTTTATGTATATTTTTGTAGAAAGAAGTGAGTCGTTTGTTTAGTAAACCGTGGCATTTCTATATTTAGTATACGTATATTACGATCGTATTAGCATGTTGTGTACGTAAACGGGGTATAGGGGTGTTACACTTACTGTGAATATAAAATGATCATGGAGACTAGTACAGATCATGATGCATGGTATGGCACTATTAAGAAATTCTTGGAAAATAAAAACTATTCGCTAGGGGTAACAAAAGATGAGAGAAGAGTTATAAGGCATTGGTCTTTACAATACATCATTGTTCAAGGGGAGTCGTATCAAAGATGGTCATATAGAGTGCATTAAAGATGTTTGAGGAAGTCTGAAGTTGGGCAAATCATGTCAAAAGTACACCTAAGAACTTGTGGGCCTCACAAGAATGGCCTAGCTCAGGTTAAGAAGATAATTCAACAAGGCTACTACCGATTAACCATGAAGAAAGATTCTTTTGATTTTGTGCGAAAGTGTCAACAATGCCAGCTATATGGAAAATTGAATCATTTACCTCCCGAGAAATTGCATTCTATGTCTTCACCCTGGCCTTTCGCAACTTAGAGAATAGACATTATTAGGGAGATAAATCCAATAGCTTCAAATGGTCACCAGTATATAGTAGTAGCAGTCAACTACTTTACAAAATGCACTGAAGCCGAATCATTCAATAAGTTGGGAGCAAGGCAAATGGCTCAGTTTATTGAGAGAATTCTCATCTATAGATATAGAGTTCCACACAGTGTAGTATCATATAATGGGGTATAGTTTCAAGGAGTTGTTAAGGATTTATTTACCAAGTATCGAATCCTTCTTCATCAATCCTCCTCATATAGACCAAAAGCTAATGGTGCAATAGAGGTGGCTAACAAGATAATTAAATAAATTCTTTCCAAGATGACCAAGACATATAGGGACTTGTCAGAAATGCTTACTTTTGCTTTATAAGGATACGGAACAAGTGTTTCAACTTCGACCGAAATGATGTCTTTCTCACTAGTTTATGGGATGGAAGTGGTACTACCTATTGAGATCAAGATCAAATCCCTAAGGGTAGTCATGGAAGCTAAGTTGCTAGAGACATAATGGGTGCTAAGTAGATACATGCAACTGGCTTTATTGAAAGAAAGAAGGCTGAAAGCACTGTATCATCACTAGTTATTCTAAAGAAAGATAGCTCAGGCTTACAATAAAAGAGTCCACATTAGAATATTTAAAGTTGGTGATTTAGTGCTAAAACAATGCAAAGTAAATGTCCCTGATCCAAGAGGGAAGTTTAAACTGAGTTGGGAAGGGCCTTATGTTGTGAAAGAGGTAATGAAGAAAGGTGCAATCAAGTTGTCAAATATGGATGGGAATGAGTTCACTCAACTAGTAAACATCGACAAGCTAAAGAAGTTCTATGTTTGAAATAAAGAGAGAGAGAGAGAGAGAGAGAGAGAGAGAGAGAGAGAGAAGGCTCTCTAAGTTGAAAGCCCGAAAGGATGGCCTAAGCAAAAATTAGAGCAACCTGCTAGTTTTGAAAACCCAAAAAGGGTGGGCTAGGCAATAATTAGGGCTAAAAGATGAGAGAAATTGCTAATTAGAAAATCTGAAAAGGCTAGTTGGCAACATGAGTAATTTTGTGTATGCTTGCTATATGTTTATGGTTGTTCCTAATTTAATAAAGACAGAGTTAGTAATAAAATTATTCTATGTACTCCATTTCAAATATAAACCAAAAGGCTAAAATAAATCACATAATAGAAAAAAGTGATGACAAATCAAAATAGAGAAAAATGTCTTTCATCCTAACATCATTTTAATTAAAGAATGATAATTGCAGAATTCATCAAAGCTGGCAAGTGTAACATGCATGCAAGCTCTACCTCGGGCGATCTAAGAAAGCTTTTGTTAGCAAAGGCATGTCAAGGTTAGCTGTAAAGTTAGAATCTTGAGGTTGAGCCCTATACTGGCGAACAAGATGGAGAGGATCATAGCAAGTACCTCAGAAAAGAGTAGCATGGAACGTACCTTAAATATGTCTGAGTGGTGATGAGGTTGATTTTTCACTAAGGCACCAACCAACGGATGTTGATAACAACTCTTAAACTAATCCACGCAACCTACTCAGCATATGAAGAAGTAGGCAGAAGAAGTTTTCTTACAGAATGGTGTCATGGTAACAACCTTGTATGATCTACAGTCAAGATGTCAAGTAAGCAAAATCATTCCTGTAGCCAAATCTAAGGGAAAGAAGAAGTTTTAAAAAATAAAAAAGAGAGCCTGCTAGGTTGAAAACCCACAAGGGCAGCCTAGATAAAAATTAGGGCGGTCTAATAGTTCTAAAAACCTATAAGAATGGACTAGGCAAAATTAGGTCAAAATAAAAAAAATATATAAAATAAAAGTTTGCTAGTTTCGAAAATTCGCAAGAGTGAGCTAAGCAAAAATTAAAGCAATAAATAAATAGGAACCTAAATTGAAAACCCGAAATGGCAATTTAGGCAATTACCTAAAGTAGCAAGAGACTTCCAGTCAGCCTTTATGAAGAGCCAGTTTTGAATTGATCCAGCCCGACTAGAGTTTCAGCTAAAATCAAAGGAACGGGTGAAAACTCACCTTCCATTTGATCCATAATATCCAACACCCATAGGCTGATAATAAAATAAATAAATAATAAATGAGAAGTAAAATAAATATTATATTAAAATAAATAATAAATAATAAAATAAATATTATAAATAAATAATAAATAATAAGTAAAATAAATAGTATATTATCAAAATAAATAATAAATATTAAAATAAATAATATATACCACAAAAATTATTTCGGATTGATTTAAAATCTTTGGACTAGACTGGATCAAAAATTAAGGGTTTACAGTTTGCCCCCTACTTGAGCGATCTGAGACTACAGCAAAAGAGAGTGAAAAGCAATGTAATTTTTTACTGGGTTTAGAGCCAAACTGGACTCCATACCCAAGGTTGGTTTAAGTTCTAGACTTAAAAAATAATTTGGGTTCTAAACTCGAGGTAAGTTTTGGACTCAAAAATAATTTAGGTTTTAGACCCAAAGTGAGTTCTAGACTCAAAAATAATTTAGATTCTAGACCCGGAGTGAACTTTAGACTAAAAAATAATTTGAATTCTAGACCCGGGATGAGTTCTAGATTCAAAAATAATTTAGGTTCTAGACCCGAGGTGAGTTTTGGGCTAAATAATAATTTGAGTTCTGTACCCGGGGTGAGTTTTGGACTCAAAAATAATTTAAATTCTGGACTTGATGTGAGTTCTGGACTCAAAAATAATTTAGATTATGGACCCGAAGTGAGTTTTGGACTCAAAAATAATTTGAGTTCTAGACCCGAGGTCAATTGTGGACTCAAAAATAATTTGGGTTTTGGACATGAGGTGAGTTCTGGACTCAAAAATAATTTAGATTCTGGACCCAAGGTGAGTTTTGAACTCAAAAATAATTTGAATGTTGGACCCGAGGTGAGTTCTGGGCTCAAAAATAATTTGAGTTCTGGACCCGGGGCAAATTCTGGACTCAAAAATAATTTTGATTCTGGACCCAAGGTGAGTTTTGGACTCAAAAATAATTTGGGTTCTAGACCCAGGGTGAGTTCTGGACTAAAAAATAATTTAGATTCTGGACCCAATGTGAGTTCTGGACTCAAAAATAATTTGGATTCTGGACCCAAGGTGAGTTTTTGACTCAAAAATAATTTGAGTTCTGGACCCGAGGTGAGTTCTGGACTCAAAAATAATTTAAATTCTTGACCCGATGTGAGTTCTATACTCAAAAATAATTTGGATTATCTGCAAAAAATAATTGTAGTCAGTAGGATATTAAAAATTTTGTAAAAAATTTAACTATTTTTTACCATATCGATACTCTCTTGCCCCTGCGTGGAAAAATATTTTAAAAGTACAAAAATATTTTTAGACACGCAAATAGCTGAATAATTTATTGAATAATTAAATTTCCTGTTGAAATACTATTTACACATTGTTTAATAACATTCATTTATTATTTATCAACAGTGATATTGACTATTTTTCACGGATTTACTATTTTGTTTTGTTTTGCCATCTGCCTATATAAACCCATTTGATTGCCATTATTTTTCATTCACCTTCATTCAGAATTGGATTTGAGAGCAGAGAGCTAATTGAGCAAATATTATAGAGGTTTTAAGAGAGTTTAGAATACTCAAGGAAAGAATGCATACTTTAAGATCTAGTACTCGATCTAATGCTGAGTTGTTAGATTTTATTCAATGACATGAAAATGGCACTGTAAATCTACTAGCTGGGATGCAGCTTCATCATAGTTCAAGTCAAAAAAACTAAGGTAATATTGCAACCTAATATTTTAATACCACAAATAGGTATTCATTATTTTATTTCATTTTATTTTATTTTAATTTTTAATTTTTAATATTAATTATTAATAGTCTTAAAAATTAGGAAATATTAAAAATAAATTAATTAATGGGCTATTATTTAAAATATAATAAATTAATTAATTAAAATAGAACATAACGAGTAATTTTAGGCTATGAATCAGTGGTATTGGTAGGATGATATACTTACCTTGTATTGGCTTACCTGGCTCGGTGGCATAATCGTTGTGTTGTCCGAGGTGAAGGGTTTGTCTATAAAGTCCGACAATGGTATGACATAGCACCCTCTCGGGTAAAATAGATTGTCCAAGAGTGCAATTTTGAAAGCTTTATCTTGCAATTACCATCTGAGGAGTGTTCGATAGACAAGAGTGTAGTTCAACCATTGTAGAAGTGGTGGATGGACACGATCCATACTTTTCACCTTCTTGTAGGAGAGATGACCATTGGCCCAGTCGATTATATAGCCATAACTGGTATCTGATACTATGGCCTTCTGGTCCCTCTTACCAACGACATTTTGACACACGAAGAAATTCAATAGTTAATCGGTATGGATCCATCATTAAAAGAGCCCTTCAAGATAAAAATTGAGCCGATTTGGAGTTATTGGATGAGCTATGATGGAAAAACAACCAAACAATATGCTCGAAGATTTTTGTTGTATTTGCTTGGGTTGACCATTTTATGCGGCATCGAATCTGTCATCCATCTGTCGGTGTTGAGGGCCCTTACTGATATGGATATGGTACCGCTTTATGGTTGGGGTGAAGCTGGCCTTGCCTGTCTCTATCATGGACTAGACAAGATTTATAGGAATAAAAAGTCTTCCGTTGGTTTCATGGTGGTTGTTGAGGTACTCTTCTTCCACCATTGTCAATTCCATTCTCATACTTGTATGAATTTGATTTTCATTGTTGTTCAAGTATGGGCATATGGGCATAATCTTATGAGGGCACCTAGCATTTTCGGAGAGAGATTTGGGTATTCGAGGTTGAATTTTTGGTTGTCAGATTGTGCAGCAATTTCTGGCTCTCACCATGTGCACACCCGGCGCTATCTCTTAAGTTACTTAACCCGGGGTTAGGTAAAATAATATTAGTATACTTTAAAATTTATGTAAAAAGTTTACTTACCTTATGGCATCCTATAGGTCAATTTGGCTTGGTGGAAAACTGAAGAGCAGACGAACTAGACTCCTTCCATGAATGTCGTACTGCCTTACCAGCATACCCGCCGAGTCACTGCCGGTCCTGTGTCTAGTGGCTGGTTTCTCGGGGAGAGGGTGTATGAGTGGTTCCTTAGTCCAGAGCGATGGAGGATCCCAATGAATTGCCCGGTGTATACTTTAAATATCACATCAATGTCGTAGAGTGCATGGTGGTTAGCTCGGCATGGTTATGATGTTGAAACCTTTCTTTATCCACCAGGTGCGTCATATACCCTGTTTATTCGAGTAGGGCTCTTTAACTTTGATGTATCTTCTGTTGGTGTTCGGAAAATTCCTGAGGAAGATGAGGATAGTGATGAAGAGGAGTACCACGGAGAGGAAGGAGGGTCCATCCCTCATCCCGGGGCTAGCACCTCTCAGGTAAACTTTTACCATTTTACCATTGTAATTACTCCTTTTTCAACTTATTTTGATTATTTTAATGATTATCGTAGGCTACTGGCTCATTAGGTCAAGAGGCTGGACCTTCCTCTGTTGCTTCTCCATTTGCTCTTTCTTATCAACCGGAGATGTCATCTCATCCGCAAGGCGTTGATATGAGTTACCTGGTAGGTTATCCTATTCCTTGATGATTTATGCTATATGCATGCATGATTATGTATGCTCTTATCCTTTCCCTTTCTGGCTCATAGTGGATGCTTGAGGAACAAAACAAGAAACTGCAAGAAGAGTTAGCTGCTAGTCGCCAACAAGTTTCCCATTTTGAAGAATTATATCATCAGTCAGAGCAAGACTTTCGAGACTTCATGTTCCAGGGAATGAGAGATCCTAGTACTTCGTCTTCTAAGGGGCCCCCAAACTGATGATCATGAGATTCCTTCATCTACTTCGGATGAGGACTGTTACAGACCTGAATTCCAGGGTAATAGAGGTTTAGGTGCTTCTTCTTCGGGTGGACTCAGGATAGATGATATGCCTCCTCCTCCAACAGGCGGTGACTTTTTCAAGGCTTTATTTGATCATGGTCCACCACCTCCTTCTCAGTGATCCATTATTGAGAAAATATTATATTAATAATAATAATAATAATGATAATGATAATAATAATTATAATTTACACTTTTACTGCAACTTTTGACTTTCAATTTTTTTTCATTTTTTTATTTTGTTTTGTATTATTATTATCATTAGAATCCTAAAGTAGCACTGATTCACAAAACCAAAAGCAATGCAGCAACTCAAAACCATTTCATCATTGATTTCATATCCTTGCGTGTCTCGATCTCAAGCCATTTCTTGTCAACTTTGGTATAGCTAATCTCCCTATATAAATTCTCTTTCCATTCTATGACCCCATACAGAAGCCATAAAATTTTCCATGAATTTTAATTTTAGCATCAAAATTCCTTTAAACAATTTTAATTTTCCTTTAATCTTTAACAATGACAAAACTCAATTTGAAGAAAATAAAAGGTTTTTTTAAAAATATAAAAACCATTCATTGGAAACAAATATCTTGGTCTAAAATCAATACTTTGAAGTGTTTTCAAAATATTATATTGCATTCTTTTTTACATGCCATGGTTTCCTTTTGGAATGTGAATTCTAGGACATTTAAGATAAATGACTTTGAGATATATCCCATGATTGAAGAGTTTGATGCCATCCTTGGATATCCTAGTAATCAACCAATGGTGTTGCCTATATTGATTTCCAAAACTCAACAAAAGATGCAAATGTTGTTCCATATTTCAAATCCTGAAGTTCTATAGTTGATGAGAGGTGAGAAAATTCTGCTTGGTCCCTTGATTGACTTTTGCATTTCTCACTTGGCTTCTACCAAAACTTGGTAACGCATGTTCTGTCTCTGCTTACTTGGCCAATTCTTGCTTATTTCATCCAATGGTGATATTGATCCATGAGTATTGGATATCATGGACCAAATGGAAGGAGGCTTGTCGCCGATACCCATGATCTTAGCTGAGACTTTAGTTGGATTGGACCAAATTAAATATGGATCATGGAAGTCCGTTGCTGCTTCAGGTAACTAACTAAATCGCCCTTTCGGGTTTTCAATTTAGGCCTTTTTTCTATTGCTCTAATTTTTACCTAGTCCGCCCTTACGGGCATTCGAAACTAGTGAGCTATCCTAATTTTTGCCTGAGCCACCCTTGCGGGTTTTCAACTTAGCGGACCTCTTCTTTTTTTATTTTATATATTTTATTTTTTTTCTCTTTTTTTTAGATTTGGCTTCAGGAGCATCTCTGCTTGCTCGACACTCCATCCATGGACTTCTCCAGATACCTGCCACGACATCATTCTACCAAGAAGCTACTCTATCATGTTTCTTCATATGCCAACTGGGTTGACTAGATTCACTCACGTGCTACAGTCAACATCCGTTGGTTAGTACCTTAGTGGAAGATTTCTCGTATCACCATTCGGACGTATTTGATGTATGTTCCTCTCGCTACTCTTCGATGAGGTACTTGCTATGATCCTCGTCAGCTTGACCGTCAGTATGGAGCCTAGCCTTGAGGTTTCGAGTTTACTTGTAACTTGGACATGCCTTGTCTGACTGAAGCCTACTTGGATCGATTGAAGCAAAGCTGGCCTGCACGCTATACTTATCATCTACCATAAATTTTATATTTCTCAATTTCTTTATAAAGAATATTGTTAGGATGAAAAAAATAATGAAAGTAATAATAAGAGATGTTTCTTTTTCCTTTCATAATTTGTCATCACTTTTCACTATTATGTTATTTATTTTATCCATATTGGTCAAACACTTAAAACAGTGCATTTAGAACAATCTCAATATTAACTCTATTTTATTAAATTGGGGAACAACTAAACATAAAGTCAGCATACATAAGATCATTCCTGTCATCAACCAGCCCTTTCGAGTTTTCTAATTGACAATTTTCTCTCGTTTAGCCCTAAGTATTGCCTAGCCTGCCCTTTCAGGTTTTTGAAACTAGTGGACTACTCTAACTTTTGCCTAGGTCACCCTTTTTGGATTTTCAACCTAGCGAGCTCTTTTTTTTTATACATAAAACTTCTTCAACCTGTCAATGTTCACTGGCTCACTAAACTCGTTCCCGTCCATGTCTGATAACTTGACTGCACCCTTGTTCATGACTTATTTTACAACATATGATCCTTCCCAACTAGGCCCAAATTTCCCTCTTGGATCATATATATTAGGCTTACATTGCTTCAACACTAAGTCACCGACTCTGAGCTTTTTGATCTTAACCCTTCTATTGTAGGCCTGAGCTATCTTCCTTTGATACAGTTGATGATGATACAGTGCTTTTAACCTCCTCTCTTCTAGTAAAGCTAGCTGTGTATATCTGCTTACCACCCACTCCATCTCAGGCAGTTCAGATTCCAAGACCACTCTCAATGACTTGATCTCTATTTCAATTGGCAACACTGCCTCCATCCCATAAACCAAAGAGAATGTTGTCATTCCAGTGGGCGTTCACACACTTGTTTTGTATCCCCACAAAGCAAAAGGAAGCATCTCTGACCAATCCCTATATGTCTTGGTCATCTTGGACAGAATCTGCTTAATTATCTTGTTTGTTGCTTCTACTGCACCATTAGCCTTCGGTCTATAAGGGGAGGATCCGTGATGATGGATTTGGTATTTTGAGAATAAGTTCCTAACTGCTCCTTGAAACTGTACCCCATTATCCGATACACACTGTGCTGGATTCCATACCTGCATATGAGATTCTTTTCAATAAATCTAGTCATTTGCCTTTCCCCCAGCTTGTTGAAAGATTCAGCCTTGACCCACTTTGAAAAATAATCCACTGCTACCACAATGAAATGGTGATCATTTGAAGTTATCGGATTATCTCTCCTATAATGTCAATCCCCCAAGTTGCGAAGGGCCAGGGTAAAGATATAGAATGCAATTCTTCAGGAGGCATGTGATTCAAATTACCATACATCTGACATTGATGGCACTTCTTCACAAACACA
The DNA here is from genome assembly GCA_947685225.1 of Garcia nutans. NCBI lineage: Eukaryota > Viridiplantae > Streptophyta > Magnoliopsida > Malpighiales > Euphorbiaceae > Garcia > Garcia nutans. Next base: position 28,812,665 of record CANTUV010000011.1, on the reverse strand, counting down.
ATACAATATCTCTCCATGGTCAACCAGTTGTAACCTTATCGAATTATCTTCTTAATTAGGTCTAAACCACTCATGTGTAGACTAAAACTTCCTGTGTGTATTTTCTACATGATATGCTCAATTTCAGGCTTCCTCAAGCATATCAAATGCACCCCCATCAGGCTATCTTCTATACAACTCTCCATGCAAGGTGGTGTATTGTAAGGACCATCACCTTATGGCTCTTCTCTCTTTCTTTGTTGCCCCCAATGGGTATTCCTTATCCTCCAAAAATCATCTTATAGTGTCATACCACGCATCATGGTCTATATCAGTTTCCATGATTGTCTCATATTCATAGCGAGGAGTAGATGAACTGGTCAAAACTAGAGGCTTAAGAAATAAGTTGACAAGATTTTCCCATACTGAAGCTAATGTGGCTAGGGCATTAGCCATCTAGTTTTCTTCTCTTGGTAGGTGTATAAACCTGCACTCCTTAAAATTCTTCTTCATCATGGTCAAGTAATGGTGGTATGATTTTAACTTCTCTTCTTTCAACTCCCATTCTCCATTTACTTGGGATACTACTAGCAATGAATCACCAAAGACTGGCACCTTATCCACCTTCATAATCATCAGGGTTTCCAAACCAAAAATACATGTTTCATATTCTACCATATTATTGGTTGCCTTGAACTTCAACTTCTTAGCTAAAGGGATAAGCTCTCCTTCGGGTAATTTTAGTATGACTCCAAAACCTACTCCTTTCATATTCACTGCTTCGGTGAAATACATTTTCCATCCTTGCACTTCTATGGCCTCTAAATGTTCATCAAAAAATTCCAAGACTACCTCTTCGCTATTTGATAATGGTTATTGTGCTAGAAATTCTGCTACCACTCTACCTTTGATTGTTTTTCTGGTTATGTACTCAATCTCAAACTCTTCTAGAATTATCAACCATCACCCATACTTCCCGATCAAAGAGGGTGTCTCCCTTAGGTACTTCACCGGATCCAACCTGGAAATTGCTTGCACACTATAAGATTGAAAGTAATGCCGCAACTTCTTTAAAGACCAAACCACAGCGATACATGTCTTTTCAATGATACTATACTTAATCTCATAATGTAGGAGCTTTCTACTCAAATAATAAACTACGTGCTCGACCCCCAACTCATCTTCTTGGGCTAGCATGGCTCCTATTGACTTTTCCTCTACTGCTAAGTATAGTAACAAAGGTTTATCGGGTTTAGATGGTTTCAAAATAGGTGGATTTAGTTGACACTCTTCATTCCACTTGACTGGCTGATTCTTTTTAAGCAATTTGAAGATAGGTTCACAGATCGTGGTGAGCTTTGCTATAAACCTACTAATGTATTGTAACCTACCAATAAACTCTCGAACTTCTCTCTTTGTCTTAGGGGTTGGCATATCCCTGATTGCCTTAACCTTGTCAGGGTCAATTTGTACCAATCACGTGTCCCAACAACTTACCTGAAGTAATCCCAAACACACACTTCTTTAAGTTTAATCTTAGCTTATACTTTACTGCTCTCTTGAAGAATAATTCTAAGTTTTGGAAGTGCTGCTCCCTTGTATCTGACTTTACCATCATATCATCAACATATACTTTGACTTCTTTGTGCATCATATCATGAAACAAGGTGGCAGTCATCCTCTGATAGGTTGCTTCAGCATTCTTCAACCCAAAAGGCATACCCTATAACAGAATATACCCTGCGTAGTGATGAAGGCAGTTTTGACTTTATCCTCTTGGGCCATTAACACTTGGTTGTATCTAGAAAAATCCATCTATAAATGAGTGTAGCACACTATAAGCTGCACTATCAATAAGGACATCATATGGGGTAAAGGAAAATCATCTTTAGGAGAAGCCTTGTTCAAGTCGCTATAGTCCACACAGACCCTAATTCTTCCATCTTTCTTTGGTATGGGTACTATGTTGGCTAGCCAATTTGGATAATCTATCACTTCAAGGAACTTTACTTGTATTTGTTTAGTGACCTCTTCTTTAACCAATTCAGCCTATTCCAGTCTTAACCATCTAAGCTTTTGTTTGATAGGTTTCATGTGAGTGTAGGTAGGAATCAGATGCTCGGCTATATCTCGATCTATCCCAGGCATATCCTTATAAGACCAAGCAAAATCCTCTTCATATTTTTTAAATATTTTTTCAAATCTCTCTCTCATCAGTAGTAAGGTCGGATGCTATGCTAATGTTTTTTGGATTTTTGGTTATTCCCAAATTTAATGATTATGTATCAACAGAGTTAATATTAAAGATGCTCATGTAATTACTATTTGAATGTATGCAACCATCAGGAAAAACATCATACAAGTAAGCAAAATCAAACTTTGTGGCATTCATTTTGAAAAAAGAAAACATTAACATCCTCATACAAAGTAGACAAATTAAAATCAAAATCAAAATCAAAATCATTGTCTTCAAAATCATAAAGCAAAACATCTTCAAACTTCTTTTCAACAAGGGCAGCAATCTCCTCTGGAGTCTTCTCGGCTTTCAAGATAGCTTCCTTCTCCCCTTCCAGATTAGGCTCCTTGTCGACTGGCAGGGTGAGCTCTTTCTTCACTTGTGCCGCTAGCTCGGCAACATCAGCAAAAATTTTAAAACCCGGGATCAACTTTCCCATGAACATGATTGGCTTGGGATTTCCTTGGAGTGGTCCCATGTCTGGAGCTTTGACTAAGGTCTCTTCAAGTGGTGGGAAGCTCATCTTCTCATTCTTCTTTGGCTGAACATCTTTATTGGCTCCTTCATACCCTAACCCTTTCTTGGAAGTTTGAGTCTTGAAATCTAAAAGCTTTGTCACATCAGCCTTGCCCTTTCCAAGACCAGCACCAGGAAGATGGCTCATGTTCTTCATCATGTTTAAGACCTTGGAGTCCACTACCTCATCATCAGAAATTGTAGCTACTTGGAAACCATTGAGAGGCCCCTCAATCATTAAAGCATTGACCACCTCATTATCTTCGGCCTCGATGACCACCATCTCATCTCCGTTAGGGAACTTGATCTTTTGATGAAGGGTGGAAGGAACTCCACCAAGAGGATGAAACCGTGGTCATCCCAAAAGCAGAGCAAAAGCAATGGATATGTCCAAAACCACAAATTCTACCATAGACTCAATTGGACCAACCTTCACAATAGCTTTGAAAGTTCCTTCGACATGCCTTTTAGTATTGTCATAAGCCCCACTGGTTACCTCCGTTGGGCTTAGATCTCTTGGTGACATAGCTAGCTTCAGTAAGATTTTAAGTGGACAAACATTCATGAAGGACCCATCATTAACCATCACACATGGGGTCCTTTTTCCATTGACTTCTACTTTGATAAAGAGAGGGCGGATATGATCTCTCCCCTCTTTCGGTAAATCCACATTTGAGAAAGATATCATTCCCGCATCAACTTCATTCTTCTTTTGAATATCTTCACACTTCATCACTCCTTCAACTTTCACAAAGTTAACCAGCTCCTCCAGTGTTATAGAGGTGGAAATTGGCATGCTAGCCAAGGCCTTGGCCATAGTGTAATATCCCTATGCATGCCCTAGAAGTTTTGTTGTTGTTGTTGTTGGTTTGAATTGAGAAATGGGAAGAGAATGTTTTTGTATGGTGGTTGGGAAAGAAAAGAGGGTTTAGAGATAATTGTATATGTTGCTTATATGGTGATATATATAACATATAAAGTGGTCAAAATGGAAAGTCAAGGAAAGAGGATATTTTTGTGTTGGTTGTGAATTACTTAAATGGGTATAGATATGACAAAAGCTTAGTTAAATGGATGAGGGTATTATAGTAATTTTCTTTTGGATGGGTATTTAATGCCTATTGACTTTGTGTTTCTTCATCATTTTTTCTTCTTCTTGTTGTTGTGTGGCCGGCTCATCAAAGAGAGAAGAGAGCAAGAGAACAAGTGATGGTTTTGATGATTTCAAGTTCAAAGTGAAGGAAGTTTTCAAAGTTACAAGTTGGAGTTTCAAGGAATTTCATTATTTGGTAAGTTTGCTCTTGTTTACTCTTGTTATTTTTGAAGTTATGCTTGAGTTGAGTTGTGATTTGATGATGGTATGATTAAGTTGCTTATGGTGTGATTTTAAGTATTGATTTTGCTTGATAGATGAGAAGTTGGGTTGGTGTTGGTGATGGAAGAGTAAGAGTTGTGTTTAGTGAAATTGTTTCTGTTTTACAATTAGTAAAGGCTGTGATTTGTATGATTTTTAATTAATTATAGAAAAATGTTCTTGAAGTGAATTTTTGATATGTTGTGCCTCTATGAGTCTATAATGACTGAAAAATATGTTGATTCGATTTTGGATAGGTTATGAGTTTAGAAAGATTATTTTTATTAGACCTGTTCCAGCAGGTACCTTAACTGAGACAGCTCTATTTCGGGATTTTTAATAAAATGTAGAAAAATCATATTCAATTGAATTTTGGATATGTTGTTGCTTAGTGAGTCTAGTATTTGAGAAAAATAATTTGGAACCACTTTGATTGAATTTGATTTATGAAATTCACAAAGTTCAGAACTGCTGCCAGGATGCAGGGCAATTGGGGCAGTCTGGTTAGGTGAACTATTTGACCAAGATTTTGTGTTCAGTTTGATCTGAAATTTTAAAGGAATGATTTTAAGATACAAAACTAAATTCTGTAAAAATTTTAGAATTTTTAGTCAAGTAGATTATTTTATACAATTTTTCAAAATAAGGATAAAATGGAGTCTAAAACCAGAATGTACTATTCATATGGTCATTTTGTTAATATTCCTTTTGGATTAGGTTGTGAAGAGGTTGAATTGTCCTAATTGCATTGTTGAGATTGAATAATGTTATGTTATGCATTGTGAATGGTAATGTGTTTCATGAGTAATGCACATTGAAATGTTATACCAAAGATGTTATAGTGATTCAAATGAAATATGATTGAAGCATGCATTGATGATAGGATTGAATAATAATGTGAGTGTTTAGATAATGTAATGAATATTGTATATAATGATGAAATGAAGTGGGAATGATATGATGTTATGAGAAAATGGTTTTGTTGTAATGTGAGATGTTGAGGTATGATTGCTTAACTTGCTTGTGAAAAAGAAATGAATTGAAAAAGTATTGATAAGTTTAATGAACGGACCTATCCGTCTCCTGCGGAACCATGCGGACCCAGTGGGTTGGGCAACCGATCTTGGACTACCGATCTGGTAGGAGGAAGGTTCGATATAGTCAGTATTATACGTACCTATTTGCCTCCTGCGGAACCATGCGGACCCATTGGAATTGGCAACCGAACTTGGACAACCGACCTGGATGGGGAAAGGTATGTTACTGATAATGTTATACGTGCCTATTTGCCTCCTGCGGACCCTTGGGATTGGAGGGCAACCGACCTGGTTGGGAAAGGGTACGTATATAAAGTCATAGTTGTTGGCTATAATGATAAATTTAAATGAGTATAATGAATGGTGCTATTATATGAATATTGATGTGACATTGAACAAAGCAACATATTGAATAAATAATATGCTTTTGATTGATATATGTAATTAATTTGTGACATTGCATTTTAGCATGAATTATCTTACTAAGCCCTTTGCTTAGCGCGATAGTGTTTAATCGCGCAGGTAATAGAGCTGATAGAGTCGAACCCGAGAGTTCATCAAGACCAAGTGAGAGTAGACCTTGAAGAGTTGATTTTGGGAACTTAAAGATCAGAAGAGAATTGCCAATCATGTATACTTCTTTATATTTTGTAAAGTAATGATTATAATGTAAAAATATGGATATTTTTAAATATGTACTCAAGTGTTTGTAAATATGTACATATTTTACAACTTCCGCTGTGTAATATTTAAATGTATATATATATATAACTAATATGTTTTGTTTTATGAGTAAATGACCTACTTTTCTATAATGTATAATGATAAGGGTATTGTATCAAGTTTAAATTGTTTTGAATGTTAAGAAAACCGTAGCATCCCTATGTTTGATGCACTTATGCTACATTGTTGTGGTTGTAGTGTGTGGGCATTGGATATGGGAGTGTTACAAATCCTTTTTGCAGGTTGTAGTTGAGGGTATAAGGGGGGATTTATTGGAAGTGTACTGAGAATGATTTTGTTTGCATTAGTTTGTGTAAAATGTTTAAAAAAAAAACTAGTTTTGTCGACACTTGGGACTCAATTTTTAGGCGAAACTATGGCAAAATTTCTATTAAAATTGGAACTAAAATTTGACTAAGTAAAATTGGTAGCAACATTAGGTTAGTGTGGCGCCTCTACTCAGCTTACACATGTAGGTCGGGAAGGGGTGTTACAATTGTTTTGGTATCAGAGCCTAGGTTTGAGATTCTCAGCCTAGGTAAAATGTAATAAAAAGAATATTTTACTTAAAAAGTTGGTTTTGAAATAATATACATGTTTGGGATTGGCAACCTCTGATCTTTAATAAGATGTAGTATGTTGTGTTTGCAGACTTAGGCTGTGATGGATTCTCACTCACGTCAGTCGATTGAGGGTAGTGCCGAGAGTATCGCTCCTGCTGAGGGAGCTAGAGTTGATAGTGTTGAGGAGGCACCTGCTTCGGTGTCGGGTAGACCAGCTGGAGAGGAGGTTCCGCCAGCCTAGTTTAGACATATGATGGAAGTTATGAGGCAAGCACCAGTGCAACCAGTGCCACCACCCCCTCAGCCTTTGGTATCTGTGAGGCACTATGATAAACTAAGGAAGTATGGAGCGGAGGATTTCCTTGGTACTACTGATCCAGCTGTAGCAGAACAGTGGCTTGACAAAGTACAGAGGATTTTTATTCAGTTACAAGCCACCCCTGAGGAAAAATTTGACTATGCAAGATCTTTGCTACAGAAGGACGCCTACGATTGGTGGAAGACGGTGCCCCATTCTATGGATGATCCTCCAACACTGTCTTACACTGATTTTCTGAGGGAATTTGAGTTGAAGTATACTCCTAGGGAGTATAAAGATGGGAAGAAAAGAGAGTTTCTAGATTTGAAGCAAGATCATCGGACCGTAACTGAGTATGAAGTTGAGTTTATTCGACTGAGTCAGTATGCTGGGGGTATCATTGCTGATGAGATTGATAGATGCAGGAGGTTTGAGGAGGGATTGAGGCCCTCGATCATGTGCTTAGTGGCTGGATCCAGATATCAGGATTTCTCACAGCTTGTGACAGCAGCTCGAAGTGTAGAGCGAGCTCAAGTTATTGCAGCTGCTTCAGAAGAAGAGGTTAGGGTTAGAAGGCCCCAGTTCGAGGCAGGGTCTTCCTCTGCGAAGAGGGGTAGAGGAAGTTTTGTTCCTCGGAGTAGTAGGAGCCAGAGACCAGCTGGTAGGTCTGTGCAGTTCCAGAGACAGAGATTTAGACCTGCAGCTTCAGTGGCAAGTGCTCCGATCCCTATGACTCAGAGATCCGCTCCACCTAGATGTGCTCAGTGTGGGGGTTATCATAGAGGTGTTTGTTGGAAGAGTGGTGGACCAGCTGTATGCTTCAGGTGTGGATCACCTGACCACTTTGTGAGAGACTGTCCTGAGAGGCAGGAGCAGATGCCAGTTGATTCTGCTGCTTCTCGAGCTAGTGTGAGGGGAGGCAGAGGAGGCAGAGGTGCCAGCCGGGGAGGTAGACCAGGATTCAGTGCTAGAGGAGGTGCTACATCCAGGGAGGGTAGACCAGAGGAGGTTGGATCTTCCCAGAGGATGTATGTTATGCAGAGGCAGCCAGATACATCGGCAGTCATAGCTGGTACTTTTTCTTTATTTAATACTCCAGTACTTGCTTTGATTGATCCGGGTTCCACGCATTCATATATTAGTGCATCTGTTTTGCCTGTATTTGATGTGCATGCTGAGTCCCTAGGATTTGATGTGTTGGTGACAAATCCGTTAGGGCATAGTGTGGTTGTGAGTAAGGTGCATAGAGATAGTGCAGTAGTGGTGCAGGGTGAGGAGTTCCTTGGGGATTTGATTGAGATGCCATTTAAGGAATATGACGTGATCTTAGGTATGGATTGGCTATCTCGACATGGAGCTGTGGTGGATTGTAAAAAGAAAATTGTTTCTTTGAGAACGGGTGATGGTAGAGAGGTGATAGTATCTAATGAGCAGGAACAGCTAGCCTCCTTATTTGTTTCAGCTGTTACAGCCAGGAGGTTGATTAGAAAGGGGTGTGAAGCCTATCTTGCTCATGTGGTAGATACTAGAGTGAAGGGTTCTTCCATTGATAGTATTGCCACAGTTGCAGAGTTCCCTGATGTTTTTCCAGAGGAGTTGCCAGGATTGCCTCCTGAGAGAGAGGTGGAGTTTGGTATTGAATTGTTGCCTGGTACCACTCCTATCTCTATTACTCCTTACAGAATGGCACCAGCAGAATTGAGGGAGTTGAAAGTACAATTACAGGAGTTGTTGGACAAAGGATTTATTCGCCCCAGTGTTTCTCCTTGGGGAGCTCCTGTGCTATTTGTGAAGAAGAAAGATGGTACTATGAGGTTGTGTATCGATTATAGGCAATTGAACAAGGTGACTATTAAAAATAAATATCCTTTGCCTAGAATCGATGATCTCTTTGATCAATTGAAAGGTGCAGCTGTGTTTTCTAAAATTGATTTGAGATCTGGGTACCATCAGCTGAGAGTCAGAGCTGAGGATGTTCCGAAGACCGCCTTTCGGACCAGGTATGGGCATTATGAATTTCTAGTTATGCCTTTTGGTCTAACGAATGCACCTGCAGCTTTTATGGATTTGATGAATAGGGTGTTTAGGCCCTATTTGGATCAGTTTGTAGCGGTCTTCATTGATGATATAATAGTGTATTCGCGGAATGAAGAGGAACATGATATGCATCTGCGGATTGTGTTGCAGATTTTGAGAGAGAAGCAGTTATTTGCCAAATTGTCGAAGTGTGAGTTCTGGTTGGATCAAGTTGCTTTTCTCGGACATATTTTTTCAGCGGAAGGCATTAGAGTTGATCCAAGTAAAGTTGAAGCTATTTTGAATTGGAGTCCACCCAAGTCTGTGACAGAGATTAGAAGTTTTCTGGGTTTGGCAGGCTATTACCGACGGTTTGTGAAAGGGTTTTCTTTGATAGCTACTCCACTCACCAGATTACTTCGAAAGGGAGTGAGATTTGTGTGGACAGATCAGTGTCAGGCTAGTTTTGAGCAGTTGAGAGAGTTGTTGACTCAAGCGCCTGTTCTTACTTTACCTGTTGAAGGCAAACCATATGTGATCTACAGTGATGCTTCACATAGAGGATTGGGGTGTGTATTGATGCAGGAAGGGAAAGTTATAGCTTATGCATCTCGACAGTTGAAACCGCATGAGCTTAACTATCCAACCCATGATTTGGAATTGGCTGCCATTGTGTTTGCATTGAAGATTTGGCGCCACTATCTGTTTGGGGAGAAATGTTTCATCTACACTGATCACAAGAGTTTGAAGTATTTGGGTGTCCAGAAAGAACTCAATCTTCGTCAGAGGAGATGGTTAGAATTGATTAAAGACTACGACTGCTTGATTGACTATCATCCAGGTAAAGCAAATGTTGTTGCTGATGCCTTGAGTCGGAAGTCTTTAGCTGGTTTAACAGTTTACTCGCTCTCGTTGCTTGTTGAGTTGAGAGCATTGCATGCCAGTTTTGTACCTTGTGTTGATGGTGCATTATTGGCACAGTTGCAATTGAAGCCGATTTTGTTAGATCAGATCAAAGAAGCTCAGTTGGCCGATAAGAAGATTCAGAAGATTATTTCATATTGTAAGAATGGGAAGACAAAAGATTTTGTTGTGAAAGACGATGGGAGTCTCTGGTTTAAAAACCGATTGTGTGTACCCGATGATGCTGAATTGAAAAGAGTCATTTTAGAAGAAGCACATCAGTCAGTGTTTGCTATGCATCCGGGTAATACGAAGATGTATCATGATTTGAGACAGCATTATTGGTGGATTGGTTTGAAGAGAGACATTGCAGATTTTGTGTCGAAATGTCTCACTTGTCAGAAGGTTAAAGCAGAGCATCAAGTTCCAACCGGGTTGCTTCAACCATTGTCAGTGCCAGAATGGAAGTGGGAAAGAGTGACAATGGATTTTGTGTCTGGTTTGCCATTGACACAAAAGAAGCATGATGCTATATGGGTGATTGTGGATAGATTGACTAAGACAGCTCATTTCCTTCCGGTTCGAATGGATTACTCTTTGGAGAGATTGGCTGAGCTGTATATCCATGAGATTGTGAAACTGCATGGTGTTCCAACTTCTTTAGTGTCTGATCGAGATCCCAGGTTTACTTCCAGATTTTGGAAGAGTTTGCATAGTGCTTTAGGTTCTCGACTGCACTTCAGCACTGCTTTGCATCCACAGACGGATGGACAGTCAGAGAGGGTGATACAGATTCTTGAAGACATGTTGAGAAGCTGTGTCATTGATTTCACTGGAAGTTGGGATAGATTTTTACCTCTTGTGGAGTTTGCATACAACAACAGTCACCAATCCAGCATTGGTATGGCACCGTTTGAAGCATTGTATGGCAGACGGTGTAGGACACCTCTTTGTTGGAATGAGCTTGGAGATAATAAGTTGATTGGTCCTGATTTGATTCTAGAAACTGAAGAAAAAGTAAAGTTGATTCGAGGCAGGTTAAAAGCAGCTTCAGACCGATAGAAATCTTATGCAGATCTGAAAAGGAGAGATATAGAGTTTAATGTTGGAGATAAGGTATTTCTGAAAGTGTCTCCTTGGAAGAAGATTTTGAGGTTCGGTCGGAAAGGAAAATTGAGTCCTCGTTTCATTGGGCCGTATGAAGTGTTAGAAAGAGTTGGGCCAGTGGCGTATCGACTTGCTTTGCCACCTGAGTTGGATCGTATTCATAATGTATTCCATGTTTCTATGTTGAGGAGATATAGATCGGATCCATCTCATGTGTTGCCATTTGAGTCTATCGAAGTGAGCCCAGATTTGACATTTGAAGAGGAACCAGTTGCTATCTTGGCACATGATGTGAAAGAATTGAGAAACAAGCAAGTGCCATTGGTGAAGATTCTTTGGAAGAATCATGCAAAAGAAGAAGCGACTTGGGAGAGTGAACAATCCATGCTAGAGCAATATCCGCAGTTGTTTCAGCTTTGATATCAGGTAATTTCGAGGACGAAATTTTCTTTTTAGAGGGGGAGAATTGTAATATCCCTATGCATGCCCTAGAAGTTTTGTTGTTGTTGTTGTTGGTTTGAATTGAGAAATGGGAAGAGAATGTTTTTGTATGGTGGTTGGGAAAGAAAAGAGGGTTTAGAGATAATTGTATATGTTGATTATATGGTGATATATATAACATATAAAGTGGTCAAAATGGAAAGTCAAGGAAAGAGGATATTTTTGTGTTGGTTGTGAATTACTTAAATGGGTATAGATATGACAAAAGCTTAGTTAAATGGATGAGGGTATTATAGTAATTTTCTTTTGGATGGGTATTTAATGCCTATTGACTTTGTGTTTCTTCATCATTTTTTCTTCTTGTTGTTGTTGTGTGGCCGGCTCATCAAAGAGAGAAGAGAGCAAGAGAACAAGTGATGGTTTTGATGATTTCAAGTTCAAAGTGAAGGAAGTTTTCAAAGTTACAAGTTGGAGTTTCAAGGAATTTCATTATTTGGTAAGTTTGCTCTTGTTTACTCTTGTTATTTTTGAAGTTATGCTTGAGTTGAGTTGTGATTTGATGATGGTATGATTAAGTTGCTTATGGTGTGATTTTAAGTATTGATTTTTCTTGATAGATGAGAAGTTGGGTTGGTGTTGGTGATGGAAGAGTAAGAGTTGTGTTTAGTGAAATTGTTTCTGTTTTACAATTAGTAACGGCTGTGATTTGTATGATTTTTAATTAATTATAGAAAAATGTTCTTGAAGTGAATTTTTGATATGTTGTGCCTCTATGAGTCTATAATGACTGAAAAATATGTTGATTCGATTTTGGATAGGTTATGAGTTTAGAAAGATTATTTTTATTAGACCTGTTCCAGCAGGTACCTTAACTGAGACAGCTCTATTTCGGGATTTTTAATAAAATGTAGAAAAATCATATTCAATTGAATTTTGGATATGTTGTTTCTTAGTGAGTCTAGTATTTGAGAAAAATAATTTGGAACCACGTTGATTGAATTTGATTTATGAAATTCACAAAGTTCAGAACTGCTGCCAGGATGCAGGGCAATTGGGGCAGTCTGGTTAGGTGAACTATTTGACCAAGATTTTGTGTTCAGTTTGATCTGAAATTTTAAAGGAATGATTTTAAGATACAAAACTAAATTCTGTAAAAATTTTAGAATTTTTAGTCAAGTAGATTATTTTATACAATTTTTCAAAATAAGGATAAAATGGAGTCTAAAACCAGAATGTACTATTCATATGGTCATTTTGTTAATATTCCTTTTGGATTAGGTTGTGAAGAGGTTGAATTGTCCTAATTGCATTGTTGAGATTGAATAATGTTATGTTATGCATTGTGAATGGTAATGTGTTTCATGAGTAATGCACATTGAAATGTTATACCAAAGATGTTATAGTGATTCAAATGAAATATGATTGAAGCATGCATTGATGATAGGATTGAATAATAATGTGAGTGTTTAGATAATGTAATGAATATTGTATATAATGATGAAATGAAGTGGGAATGATATGATGTTATGAGAAAATGGTTTTGTTGTAATGTGAGATGTTGAGGTATGATTGCTTAACTTGCTTGTGAAAAAGAAATGAATTGAAAAAGTATTGATAAGTTTAATGAACGGACCTATCCGTCTCCTGCGGAACCATGCGGACCCAGTGGGTTGGGCAACCGATCTTGGACTACCGATCTGGTAGGAGGAAGGTTCGATATAGTCAGTATTATACGTACCTATTTGCCTCCTGCGGAACCATGCGGACCCATTGGAATTGGCAACCGAACTTGGACAACCGACCTGGATGGGGAAAGGTATGTTACTGATAATGTTATACGTGCCTATTTGCCTCCTGCGGACCCTTGGGATTGGAGGGCAACCGACCTGGTTGGGAAAGGGTATGTATATAAAGTCATAGTTGTTGGCTATAATGATAAATTTAAATGAGTATAATGAATGGTGCTATTATATGAATTTGAACAAAGCAACATATTGAATAAATAATATGCTTTTGATTGATATATGTAATTAATTTGTGACATTGCATTTTAGCATGAATTATCTTACTAAGCCCTTTGCTTAGCGCGATAGTGTTTAATCGCGCAGGTAATAGAGCTGATAGAGTCGAACCCGAGAGTTCATCAAGACCAAGTGAGAGTAGACCTTGAAGAGTTGATTTTGGGAACTTAAAGATCAGAAGAGAATTGCCAATCATGTATACTTCTTTATATTTTGTAAAGTAATGATTATAATGTAAAAATATGGATATTTTTAAATATGTACTCAAGTGTTTGTAAATATGTACATATTTTACAACTTCCGCTGTGTAATATTTAAATGTATATATATATATAACTAATATGTTTTGTTTTATGAGTAAATGACCTACTTTTCTATAATGTATAATGATAAGGGTATTGTATCAAGTTTAAATTGTTTTGAATGTTAAGAAAACCGTAGCATCCCTATGTTTGATGCACTTATGCTACATTGTTGTGGTTGTAGTGTGTGGGCATTGGATATGGGAGTGTTACAAATCCTTTTTGCAGGTTGTAGTTGAGGGTATAAGGGGGGATTTATTGGAAGTGTACTGAGAATGATTTTGTTTGCATTGGTTTGTGTAAAATGTTTTAAAAAAAAAAACTAGTTTTGTCGACACTTGGGACTCAATTTTTAGGCGAAACTATGGCAAAATTTCTATTAAAATTGGAACTAAAATTTGACTAAGTAAAATTGGTAGCAACATTAGGTTAGTGTGGCGCCTCTACTCAGCTTACACATGTAGGTCGGGAAGGGGTGTTACACATAGTTTCACGGTGCTTCTTAGAAGTGGACCATAGGTCCCAAATGCTAACACTTGCTTGGGCTCTCTTCAACTGCTTAAGTACAATGTCATCTTCTTCTTCTTTGTTCCCAACTTCAACTTCCTTTCCTTTATTAGCTTCTACTTCCTTGGGTGGTGGCCTTGCATAAGGCTTACCAGATCTGGTGTTCATCACTTCATCTTCTTCAGGCTTGGACCAGGTTCATCCCTCCTTCTTGGGTTCAAGATCATCATCACTATCACTTGGATCCCAAAATTCATTCACAGCATAGATTGCTACTTCTTCTCCAACCACAGCTTGTTCAATTTTTGTTAAACACCACTTCTTCATTTCTTGCTTCTCCATCCATATCTTGGAAAGAAGACATGATAAAACTTTCATGCAAACCTCCTCCAATCACGAAGGTTGCCGGTGGCGGTACTCTATTGAACCTTGGCAGTGGATTGTCTTTGGTGTTTGGCTTATTGGGCTTGGGTAGCTTCCCACTTTCAATCAAATTCTAGATCTCATGCCTCAATCTCAAATATTTATCTATGTCGTGCCCTTGCATTTGATGAAATTAGCAAAATGCCTTAGTATCAAAATTAGGTGGGAGAGGGTTAGGCAAAGGCCAAGGATTTAAGGGTTGTAACAATCCCTTCTTTTGTAGCTTATTGAGGACCCAAGACAGAGGCTTCCCCAATTCTGAAAAATGCCTTCTTTCTCCTTAGCCAGTGGCATTAACACCAACTGCCTTTTGCATACTTTGGTTACCGGATTGGTAGTTTCCTTTCTCATTCCTTCTTTTCAAAAAGCGGTTCTTCTCCCTTTTCCACTCTTTAATTTGCAAGCTCGCTTGTAAAAGGTCTTTGAAATCCCGGATAAGCATATGAGACACTCTTTCATGAAGGCTAGGCAGTACCCCTCTCACAATCATTCTAATTTGATCCGATTCATCGGGCCTCCTTTTGAGCAATGAGGACTTATTCCTCCACCTCTTCACATAGTCCACGAAGTTCTCGTTTGGCCTTTGTCTAATGGACTCCACCTCCATTAAAGTAACGTCCAATTCAGCATTGTATCCATATTGTTGGATGAAGGCTTTGTATAGTAAATCCTAGCTCTTTTGAGTGCCATCATCTAAGATATTGAACCAATTTTGAATAATAGGATCCAATGAGAGTATGAAGTATCTTAAAGTTTGAGCCTTAGTAGCTCGGGCAGACTGTGTAGCAGTGATATATTGCTTCACATGGAGATGAGAATTTTCAGTTCCATCAAACTTTGCAAAGGATGGCACCTTGAACTTGTACGGAACCTCTTCATCTAGCTCAAACAACTTATTGACCTTGGACATTTCTTCAATTTTTAGCTTCTTTTCAAACTTCTTTTCCAGGTCAGCTATCAACTTCTCAATATCTGAAGTTTCAGTCTTTGCCACAGCTGATCTTTTAACAACCTTCGTCTCTTTCTTCTTGTCTTGAGGATCTTGAAAGTATTGAGCCCAGTCGTCATCATCATCAATGACTACCTTATCATCATCAAATGTCACTTCACCAATTTTAGCCTTTCCCTTGTCTTTCTTGGTGCTTGCGGATGCTTCAGCAGTGTTCCCAAACATTATAGCCATTTGACTCTTCATAATCTCAGCTAGGGCCCCCTTTAATTCTTCCATCTTGACTTCAAAGGCATCATCCAACATCTTTTGAATCTGCTCAGGTTCCATTACTTTTGGTGAGAAGCTAATTGAATTACTGTTGGATTCTTCATCACCGGCGTAGGTTGGATTGTCGTAGGCTTTTAAACTGTTTTAATCCAGGGTTGTGAGCCAGAAAGGATCAATGATATGAGATGCAAATGTATGTATGCATGTATGCAAAAACAACAAACAAATATAGGTAGAACGTCCCTTCCAACCTTATAACTGCCACACACTGATGGCGAGTCTCTTTTTCTAGGTATATGGTTAACAAAATACCAACATGGGGTATCTTGTTTTTGAATAATTCCCTCAGACATTTCAACCAATATTTATATTTTCAAACATGAAAATCAGTTTATGATAATTCCCGTTAATTAGGTTTGAATCCATCCAATCAACTAAAGAAGCTTTTATGCTATATTGGATTAAAACTAAATTAAGAAGTTTATTATAAATAGATTTCTCACTTGATTCATGCCAAAAATAAGCCCATGATTAATAATTCTTAGTATAAATGAGGCTCATAATTGATTTTTGGTATTTCATAATTGACCTAAATATTTGTAAGCTCTTTTTAAGAAAAAGGTTATATCTTTAGATGAAGTGAAAAATTATTTGGTTTGTTTGGGCCATAAGGTGCAAAAAGATTTTTGACCCATCTTAAAAGGTATTCATGTCCAAAGACCTTCTTGAAAAATTTAAAAATAGTTTTGGTCTTTTGGATCTTAGAGGAAAAGAATTATTTTTGAGCTTACAATATTGGTAGGTCATATTAGAAAAAGAACAAACCAAATAAGCCATGGTTTAAACCAAGAATCAATCATAGTCAAACAACAAGCATTTGGGGTAAAAACCTAAGAAAAGTAACTAGGCCAATTACATGAGCTTTAGTTTTTGGGTTAAAAGGCTTAGGTTCCCATAGCAAGTATATACCAAAATGTACAAGCTATGAGTGGTTATGCCATACTCGATCTCCATACCTTGAGTGAAAGTATAGTATCCCTTACATAACACAACATGGGTAATACGGGCATCCTAACTCACGCACACGATGCAATCTAAATGATGCAATAGATAATATCATGATAAGAAAGAATAGAATAATATAAAGACCAATGAAATCAACTTCTCTTATCCCCAGTGGAGTCGCCACTATGAGCGGAGATTTTTGCCCCCACTCCTGGTGGAATGGTTCTTGCGACTTCGGCACTGTTAGGCTCGGGGTCTTAGAGAACACGAGCCTATGCCTAGAGAAAATGGAGCCGCCACCCGGACGAGATGGGATAAAGAAAGGGGTGGATAACTCGATTCCTAAGGAATCCCCAACTCCCTAATGGGTTTGAAAAGTTGGGTACGTGTGGGGAAGGTGAGAATGACCCAGCACCCCCACAACGCTCGGTTCATTGGAACCGGCCTCCTTTTCAGGTCTCAATATTATAAAATTCTTAATTAACACAATATTATCCATACTATGTGCAATTAATAGAATAAATAAATACTTTATTTAAAAATCATGGCCAGGTCCAAATAAAACAAATAAATAGGCACCTATCCAAGGATGGAAACATGCCTTTATAATTGTCCAAAGCTTAAAGATAAAACGAATTACATGATACTTAACAATTTGAGGTGCCCAATTATGGAAACATACCTCTTACAATTTCTTGAAACCAAATCAAATCAATAAAAATAACCAACCAACCATTCATCATAAATAAATCATTCATCGAAGATATAAATCAAATATATAAACAAATCAATAATCAAAACATATAATAAACATACTTCTAAATTGAATAAATCAAATAAAGATGCAAGTTTAGGTTTATATCTCAATTTTGGGTTTCTTAAATAACATTTAGGGTTTTTGGAATTTTGGAATTAACATAATTATTATCATTATTTAAAATACTTAGCCTACTGTAAGGAATTTGAAAAATAGAATTGATTAGGGTTTTATAATTTTAAGAAAGTAGTAGGGTCTTTGTTTAATCAAATTAGGGTTTAGGGCTAATACCATACAATCAGGATTTTTAGAAAGAAATAAATTAGGGTTTGGTATTTATAAAAAATAATATTTGTAGCTTAAGATTTTAAATGAACTAGGGTTTAGCACAATAATAATATGTACTTCATGCAAACTAGCATATACTGATTCAATAAGAAATTGTATACTGTGACTTTAGTTAGATGAAGAGCAAACTCATTCAATGTTTAAAAACAATCAAAATATATAGTATTTATTTAATTTAAAGCATACCGTCTTTTATTGGCTCCACCAAAATTATTTAATTGTGAATTCTGGATGAGCTTTGGCAAAGATAGTGTGTGCACTGCCTTTGTAAAGTTGGTGTATTGCCTTATTATTGCTTGTCTAGAAGTTTGAAACAATTCTTGAGTCAAATCTCCCTCCCTCTTTGTGTGTTTTTAATGTGGTATTTATAGGTAATTAAAAGAAAAAGCCTAGTATGTTAAGGAAATTAAAAACTGTTAAGGAAATAAAACTAAAATCGAGTAAAATAAGATTTGGGCAGAAATCGGCAAAGCGCGTGGGCTGCTGGGCGAGACTGGCATGAGAGTCCGGCTAGCGAGGGTGCACTGGGCTGGGGCGCAATTTCGCCGCAGGCCCAAGCCAATTCGTCACTCTTGCCGCTTTCGTCGCCGATTCTGCCGTCTCTAATTTTTATTTTTTTATTTATATATATATTTAAAAATAAATATAATTATTAAATAATAAAATAAATAAATAATAAATGAGATGTAAAATAAATATTATATTAAAATAAATAATAAATAATAAATAATAAAATAAATATTAATTAATTAATTAATTAATAAGTAAAATAAATATTATATTATCAAAATATATATTAAAAAAATAATATATACCACAAAAATTATTTCAGACTGATTTAAAATATTTGAACTTGACTGGATTAAAAATTAAGGGTCTACAAGTTGTCTAATGAATCTTTTAATTCGGAATCCCGGTAATAGGATATAAGTAAATTTCATAGATGAAAAATAATTTTTTTTTACCTATATCATTCTATTTTATTAGCGTCATCTATAATCTATAATGATTAATAAATGTAAAAATAAATAAATAAAAAGTCTAAATTGAACTCATTCTTTTATTTGGTATTTTTTTATCCTCCTATATTTCAAAAATTTTAACTTATGAACGTGCTTTTATTTTACAAGTATATGTATAAAAAAATTTTGTTTAGCTCCTTCATGCTTACTATAACCTTTTTTTTACCTATATCATTCTATTTTATTAGTGCCATCTATAATCTATAATGACTGATAAACGTAAAAATAAATAAAAAAAAGTCTAAATTGAACTTATTCTTTTATTTGGTATTTTTTATCCTCCTATATTTCAAAAATTTAACTTAAGAACGTGCTTTTATTTTACAAGCATATGTAAAAAAAAAAAAATTAGCACCTTCATGCTTACAATAACTAGTTAGTTCAGTTTTCTACTAGAAGCTTTAACTATAACCTCAGTTCTTTTCATTGGTTTGAGTAAGATATGACTTATTTGAAATTAATTGAATGAATAATTTAATTTCTGAAAGAAAAAGAAAATTTTCTACAGTATTCTATCTATTATCATATTTTTTACTGTGTTAATTTTTAATTTTTCGTTATTGAGATTTATGGGCGATATAGATTAACATTTAAGGATAGATATTACCTATCCTTTTCCCTTTTTCAAATAAATTGAAATGATTGAAGTTATTCTATTTGGAATTGTCATATGTCTAATTCCTATTATTTTGGCCGAATTATTTGTAACCACATATTTACAATACAGACGGAGCAATCAATTAGACCTTTAATTAATTAATACTTTGTTTAACCTCCTCCTTTCGTTACCGTAGGAGGTCAAATTTGGATTGCTCCTCTATTTTTTTTTGTATAAATTTTTACCCAACAAAATAAGAATAGAATTACGCTCTGTAGGATTTGAACCTACGACATTGGGTTTTGGAGACCCACATTCTACCGAATTGAATTAAGAGCATTTCCTTATCATAATCACAAAAAATGTGATTGTAAGTAAAAAAGATTATTTTTTTAACTCCAATACATCTTGAATGCCTAAATATCATAAATAATATGATAGAAAATATAGATTAGGTACGTCCAATTTTAATTGATCTCAATTGATCCCTCGTTATTTCTTAAGGACGAAGTAATAGGTTGGGATGATAGGATTTGAACCCGTGACATTTTGTATCCAAAACAAACATGCTACCAAGCTGCGCTACATCCCTTTCAATTAGTTTACAATGTTATTATACAAAATTCCCATTTTGTTTTCCACATACATACTTTTCTCCATTGATATTGATATACATTTTCTTTTTGATCTCATCTTATATCATCTATTATATAACATATCAAACATGTCATATATTATATAAATATTACAAGCCCCTCGGACATCGACAGGAAAGACCTGAAAATCTAAAAGGCACTCCTGGATAAACGTTGTATATGAGTATTCACCCAATGGAAACATAAAAGATTCTACATAACCGACCCGAGCCTGCCACCAGGTGAGCTTCGGCATGGATATACTGTTCAAAACATATCTTGAAATATCCACAGGTACCCTCCATTGACTTGGACCAAGGAAACAGTTGTGCACCCACTCACCAAGGAACCAGCCACTAGAAATTAGCCCAGCGATAATTTGACGAGAATTTTGCAAAAGGCAATGTTGCATCCATGGCTACAGTCCAGTTGGCCAGCTCACCAACCTTCCACCAAGAAACATTTACCTAGAAAATTACAAGAGAAGGGACTTAATTTGCAACCTAACTGCCAAAGCTTTAGCCTCATGTAACCAACCCTCCATCCAGTAACACCAAGAATCTTCACATGGCGATACTCATACGCCCAAACTTGAAAAGTTAACCAAAGTCAAGATTATGGCAATCTGCTTGTTGAATCAATAAGCTGTGGATATTATTATACCTCAGTGATGACCATAAAGCCAGTAAATGACTTTTTGTTTTAGCAAAGCTTGTCAAAATTGTGATAAAGGTAAGAAAGGCCAGCTTTCCCACAACCATAATGTGGTACAAGATCTAGTTTGGCAAGCTCCCATAGCACAGACGAATGAATGGTTGATTCCGTACTACACAAGATGGTGGACCCAAGCAAATTTGTGACGGTCTAGCATATTTCATCCAGTACTCTTGAATAGGTTTAAATTTAATCTTTCCTAGCAAATAGCGGATCTAAGATGTGTTAAGGGTTTGTCCATAAATGGGACTGGGATGTTGTGACAAGGGATACCCGTTATAGTAGAGAAGTCAACCAGACCAATAGTCATTTCTCCTACCGGTAAATGAAAAGTATGGGTGATATCCATTCGCTGCTCTACTAATGCTTGAATTCCACTTCTGTCAATTTAGAATTTTTTCATCTATAATTGCGAGACAAAATCTTCAAACCCACATTTGTGGATCATCCGTTTAATCAAAGGAGACACTTTGTTATACCATTCGCAGGCCTTATACACACATCCGTCGCCGCGGACTTCACAAATGTCAGCCTATAAAAAAGTAGATAAGTTATAATTTGTGCTTTTAATTTTTTCCACACATATAAAATAAGTAAGACCCAATTCCCCTGTAATAAATTTTTTATTTCATTTTATGCCCTTAATTCTTTTTAAATAGGCCCTAATAATTTATTTGTGAAAATTTTATTTTCCTAGGAGATTTGTTCTTTAAATCTATATACATACATACATACATACATACATACATACATTTTTCGTAAATAGGTCCTAGAAGTCCATTTTTTATTACACTTTAATTAATCAGTCCTAGAGATTTGTTTTATGATATTTTCTAATAATTTGTACAATGTAAATGAATTTTTCATAAATGAGTCATAGAGATCTATTTTTTCATATATACATGGCGTTTTATTTAATTCATCTCATAATATTTTGATAAAAAGGCTTCAATAATGTAGATATTAAATTTTTTTTCCCTTAGTTATTTTTATACATACAAAATAAATAGATCCTAATAATTTATTTATGCATATTTTTTCTTAGTAATTTTTTCAAGAAGCTAACAATTTGTAATTTATTTTATTTGTACATTAACATAATTTGATTTATAAGTGTTTAAATTGCAGTAAATGAAAAAAGATGGCACTTTTTTCATCTCAGCTGTGGTGTTTAGTTAGTGCAACCAAAGTTGACACCCTATTGTGCTCATAGGCCTTAATATAACCAAGTAACTCAGTGTTTACATGAATACCGGTCCTAGAGGTGTGATGATCCATTTGCATGTAATAAATTAACAAAAGTTGATGGATAAAGAAGTAAAGAAGGGAATTGAGGCTCTCTAGATTAAGATGAAGATTTTGAAACAAAGTGATAAAATGTTACTCTGGTTTTTATATAGATGCTCATGACAAATAATAATAATAATAATAATAATAATAATAATAATGATGATGATGATGATGATGATGATGATGATGATGATGATGATGATGATGATGATAATAATAATAATAATAATAATAATAACAACAACAACAACAACAACAACAACAACAACAACAACAAAAGCATAAGCATAAGGAAAAGAAAAGAACGAATAAAGGTAAAGGGAAATGTGTAGAAAAACTTAACTTGTCTGAGTTGCTTTTGATAAAGCATTATTGAGTAAATTGTTTGGATTTTATGAAATTATTACACTGGTAACAGAGGAAGGTCTGGCCATATATTATTTAAAAATGTTGGATAAATAGTGCATACTCAATTTGCATAAGAATAGTTGAACAAATAATAATTCGTTTGAATTTGTACGATCATGAGCACTTTAGAATTACAAAGTCACAAGCCTACAATAAATTGATTTTTATTATTGGTCTAAATTTATGTGTGTCTAAAAATATCATGCAGTGGGCAAAGTTATATAAGGAGGTACCCACACAGCAGAGAGTTATAAAAAAACCAAATTTTTTGTTGACTTTGTGAATTAATTTTTTGCATATATTATGAGTTTATTTAAAGCACCCAGACCTTTTTTTTTGAAGTAGATCAAGAATTTAATCAATATTTTTTTTGAAGCACTTAACATTAATTGCCATGCAATTACAATGAAATTCAAGACTTGGATCAATGGAATTTCTAGAAGCTCAGATTTATTGAAGCATCCATTCGAAGGTCGAAGCACTTGAAATGGCTTGAATTAATTGAAGCATTCGCTTAAAGATCTAGGGCTTATTTGAAGCACCTGAACCAGATTGGATTTATTAAAGCATCCATTAGAAATTCTAAATTTGTTTGAAGCATTCAAACTAGCTTGAGTTTATTTAAAATTCTCGAACCAGACTAGATTTGTTGAAGCATCCGAGATTGGTTTAAATTTATCAAAGGTAGATTGCTTTTCACTTTATGAATAAATTCAAGATCGTTCGAGTAGGGGGCAAAACTATAGACCTTTAATTTGGCCGAAACCAAAATGGTCCCAATTAAAAAGTCCAAACTACATTTGGTCCCAATTAAAAAGCCCAAACCAAATTTGGTCTCAATTTAAAAGCCCAAATCGAGTACCGTATGGATTTAAAAGATAAAATTACCAAATTGGCCTTAAATATCATATGAATTGGCCATTTTTCATGACTAATTCTCTATGAGTTAAATCTTTACATTTCCTTATCCTGCTTAAATTTGGGCTTATTCAGATAAACACAAGATTTTCTGATACAATCTAGACTTTTCAACCAAGATTAAGTCAAATAAAACCCTAATTAACCATTATGAAAAAGGCATGAATTAACAAATCAAGGGACGACAATTAATAATCACAAAGAAAAGATAAACAAAAACAAAAAAAGGAAAAGAAATAAATAGCAACCATAAAACACAAGAGAGGCAGAAAATAAGCTAAGAAACCTTTTGAGCAATATTGTGCAACAAAAAACACAATTGACTCAAACCATTAAAGATCCTTCAAGGCAAAACCTATCACCAATTTTCATAGAAGGTTGTGCTAGTCCAGTCACCAGGTTTGGTTCAGTACAAGTATTTGGTGGAGCCAACAACGCAGATATATTCTCTAATAGGCAATACTTATTTAAATTAATAAATCATAATTCCTCTCTTATTATATAACTTTGCAGGTTCATTGTGTCTTGATTTATTATTTTGATTTTGTTTCAATTATGATCCAAAATCCTAAATTGCATGCTAAATCCTAATTTTGCATGTCAAAACCCTAATTTTATAATTAAACCCTAATTTTACAATCAAAATCCTAATTTGATACTAAACCCTAATTTTATTAACCAAAACCCCAATTTTACAATTAAACTAATTTTATAGTTATTTGCATGGTGATTAATTATATGTTTAAATTGATTATTTATTATGAATGATTGAATTGTGTTTGTTCATTATTTGGATTTTAAAGTATATTGTAAAAGGCATGTTTCTACTTTGTGGGTGTCTTGTTTATTTAAATTGTTTATTTTAATTAAATTGTGAGATAATTGTAAGGGATATGTTTTCACTCTCTTGTGGGTGTCCTATTTCATTTGTATTTTGGACTCAGATATTGTAAGAGCATGCTTCCATCTAGTATAGGCGCCTATTTTATTGTTTGAATGTTTAATTTATGATATTATTTACTTTATGTTAATTGCTTATAACATGAACAATATTATAATAATATAAAATTTTAATAATATTTAGACCTAAAAATGAGATCTGTTCTAATGAACAGGGCATTATGGGGGTGCTAGGGTATTTCTCACCTTTCCCATGCGTACTCAACTTTTTGAACCCAGTAGAAGTTGGGGATTCCTTAGAAATCAAGTCATCCACTCCTTCTATTTACTTTTCAGCCCGTCCGGGTGGCGACTCCTATTCTCCAGATTTAGGCTTGTATTCTCTAAAGCTAAGAGCCTGATAGTGCCGAAATTACAAGAACTATTCTATCGGGAGTGGAGATAAAAATCCCGCTCACAATAAAAATATTTGTTATCAGTAAAAATATTTTCTCATGTAGGAGGCAAGGGTATATAAGGAGATACCTGACACAACAGATAGTTAAAAAAAAAACAAATTTTTTGCTGACCTTTAGAATTAATTTTTTGCAAATATTATGGGTTTATTTGAAGCATTCTAACCTTTTTTTTTTTTTTGAAGTAGATCAAGAATTTATTCTAGATTTTTTTTTTGAAGCACTTAACAGTGATTTCCATGAAATCACAATGAAATTCCAAACTTGGATCAATAGAATTTCTAGAAGCTTAGATTTATTGAAGCATCCATTTGAAGGTCCCAAGTTTATTTGAAGTACTCAGACCGACTCAAATTTATTGAAGCATCCATTCGAAGGTCCATAGTTTATTTGAATCCCTCAAACCGGCTTGGATTTATTGAAACATCCGCTCAAAAATCCTGAGTTTATTTGAAGTACTTAGATCAGCTCAGATTTATTGAAGCATCCGCTTGAAGATTTCTAGTTTATTTGAAGCACCCGAACTAAATCGGATTTATTGAAGCATTCACTAGAAGATTCTTGATTTATTTGAAGCATCGAAATCATCTCGGATTTATTTGAAACACCTGAACAACCTCGAATTTGTTAAAGCATCCGAGATCGATTTAAATTTATCAAGGACATATTGGTTTTCACTCTCTAAATAAATTCAAGGTTGTTCAAGCATGGGACAAAAGTGTAGACCTTTAATTTGGCCCAAACCAAATATGGTCTCAATTAAAAAGCCCAAATCAAATATGATCCCAATTAAATGCCCAAATCGAGTCCCATATTTAAAAGCAAAAATTACCTAATTGGCCCTAAAAGTTATGGTGAATTGGCCATTTTTCATGACCAATTTTTCATGAGCCGATTCTTTAAATTTTATAATCCTACTTAAACTTAGGCTTATTTAGATAAACATAAGATTTTCTGATATAATTCAGACTTTTTAATCGAGATTAGGCATAAAAAACCCTAATTAACCATTATAAAAGGGCATGAATTAACAAATCAGGGGACGGCAATTAATAATCACAGAGAACAAAGAAACAAAAAAAGAGAGAGAGAAAAAAGAAACAAAGAGCAACCCTAAAACACAAGAAAGGCAGAAAGAAAGCTAAGAAACCTTTTGAACAATATTGTGTGACCAAAAACACAATTGACCTAAACCATTAAAGATCCTTCAAGGTAGAACCCTAACACCAATTTTCACAGAGGGTTATGCTAGTCTAATCACGATGTTTTGTTCAATACATCTATTTGGTGGAGCCAACAATGCATGTATATTCTCTAATAGGCAGTACTTATTTAAATTAATAAATGATCATTCCTTTCTTATTATATAACTTTGCAAGTTTATTGTGTCTTGATTTGTTATTTTGATTTTGTTTCAATTGTGATCCAAAACCCTAAACCCTAATTTTTCATGTCAAAACCCTAATTTTACAATCAAAACCCTAATTTGATAGCCTAATTTTATTAACTAAAACCCTAATTTTACAAATAAAACCCTAATTTTATTAATTAAACCCTAATTTTATAATGATTTATATAGTGATTAATTGTATGTTTAAATTGTCTGTTTATTATGAATGGTTGAATTGTGTTTATTCATTATTTGGATTTTAAAGTACATTGTAAAATGTATATTTCCACTTTGTGGGTATCTTATTTATTTTAATTTAATTTTAGGATAATTAAAAGGGACATGTTTCCACTCTCTTGTGGGTGTCCTATTTCATTTGAATGTTGAACTCGGACATTGTAAAGGCATGCTTCCATCTAGGATGGGTGCCTATGTTATTGTTTGAATGTTTAATTTATGATACGATTTACTTTATGTTAATTGCTTGTAACACAAATAATATTATAAAAATATAAAAATTTAACAATATGTAGACATGAAAAGGAGGTCAGTTCCAATAAAACGGGTGTTATGGATGTTGGGTCATTTCTCATCTTTCTTATGCGTACCCAACTTTTTGAACCGAGTAGGGATTGGGGATTCCTTAGGAATTGAGTCATTCACCCCTTCTATGTACTTCTCCGCCCGTCTGGGTAACAAATTATATTCTCCAAGTTTAAGCCCGTATTCTCTAAAGCCCAAATCCTAACAGTGTCGAAGTCACAAGAACTATTCTACTGAGAGTAAAAGTAAAAATCTACACTCACAGTAAAAATATTTTTTATATGTAAAAATATTTTCTTATGCATGGGGCAAGGGTATATAAAGAGGTACCCAGCACAGCAGACAGTTAAAAAAGAAACCAAAATTTTTTCTGACCTTTAGAATTAATTTTTGCATATATTATAGGTTTATTTGAAGCATCTGGACCTTTTTTTGAAGTAGATTAATAATTTAATCTAGATTTTTTTTTGAAGCACTTAACATTGATTTCGATGAAATCATAATGAAATTCTAGACTTGGATCAATAGAATTTCTAGAAGCTTAGATTTACTGAGGCATCCATTTGAAGGTCCCGAGTTTATTTGAAGCACTCAGACTGACTCAAATTTATTAAAGCATCCATTCGAAGGGCTAAATTTTATTTGAACCTCTCAAACTAGCTTGGATTTATTAAAGCATCCACTCAAAAATCATGTGTTTATTTGAAGTACTCATATCAGTTCGGATTTATTAAAGCATCCGCTTGAAGATTTCTTATTTATTTGAAGCACCCGAGCCAAATCGGATTTATTGAAGCATTCACTAGAAGATTTTTGATTTATTTGAAGCAACCAAACTAGCTCGGGTCTATTTGAAACACCTAAACCAGCCCGAATTTGTTGAAGCATCCGAGATCGGTTTAAATTTATCAATGACAAATTGCTTTTCACTCTCTGAATAAATTCAAGATCGTTCAAATATAGAGCAAAAGTGTAGACCTTTAATGTGGCCCAAACCAAATATGGTCTCAATTAAAAAGCCCAATCCAAATATGGTCCCTGTAATATCCTCATTTATGCCCTAGAAGTTTTGCATATTGTTGTTGTTGTTATTGTTATATATTGGATTGAATATATGTGTTAAATTGTAAGAGAAAAGAAATGGGAAGAGAATGTATATGTATTTTGGGAAGAAATAGGGTTTAGAGACAAATTTATATGTTGTGTATATGTTAATATATATGACATATAAAGTGGTCAAAAGGCTTGGTCAATGCAAGAGAAGATATTTATTTGAGATTGGTAAATTACTTAATTGGGCACATATAAGACAAAAAGATAATTATGTGAATAAGGGCACTTTGGTAATTGCTTGGATAAAATCACATGGTGGATATTTAAAGAAGGTTTGACTTGTGTTTTCTTCATCATTTCTTCTTCTTCTTCTTGTTGATGGCCGGCCCTCCATAGCCAAAGAGAAAGAAAGAGACAAGTGATGGTTTTGATGATTTCAAGCTTAAATTGAAGAAAGATTAAGTGTTCAAGTGTTGATTTAAGAAGTTTTTAACTAAGGTAAGATCTTTTCTCTAATTTCTTCAATTCTTTTGAAGTGGTATGATTAAGTTGCTTATGGTATGATTGTAGGTATTGATTTTGCTTGATAGATGAAAAGTTGGGTTGGTGTTGGTGATGGAAGAGTAAGATTGATGTTTAGTGAAATTGTTTCTGTTTTAGGATTAGTAAAGGCTGTGACTTGTATGATTTTTAATTAATTATAGAAAAATGTTCTTGAAGTTAATTTTTGATATGTTGTGCCTCTATGAGTCTAGAATGACTGAAAAATATGTTGATTCGATTTTGGAATGGTTATGAGTTTAGAAAGATTATTTTCATTAGACCTGTTCCAGCAGGTACCTTAACTGGGACAGCTATATTTCGTGATTTTTAATAAAATGTAGAAAAATCATATCCAATCGAATTTTGGATATGTTGTTGCTTAGTGAGTCTAGTATTTTAGAAAAATAATTTGGAATCACGTTGATTGAATTTGATTTATGGAATTCACAAAGTTCAGAACTGCTGCCAGGATGCAGGGCAATTGGGGCAGTCTGGTTAGGTGAACTATTTGACCAAGATTTTGTGTTCAGTTTGATCTGAAATTTTAAAGGGATTATTTTAAGATACAAAACTAAATTCTGTAAAAATTTTAGAATTTTTAGTCAAGTAGATTATTTTATACAATTTTTCAAAATAAGGATAAAATGGAGTTTAAAAATCAGAATGTACTATTTATGGTTAGGGTTTTAATTCTTTGTTCTTCTTGCATTGCTTTGGTTCTCCAAAGGTAGGTTGGTCCTTAAACCTAACCCTAAACACTTTAAACACACTTGAATCAATGAATGTTATAATCAATTGTTCTTTGCCCTAATTGCATTGTTGAGATTGAACAATGTTATGTTGTGCATTGTGAATGGTAATGTATTTCATGAGTAATGTGGAATGAAATGTTTATATTTATGAATGATGCTATGTGAGATATAATGTGATCATGGATGAGATATATATATATACTTGAATAATGAGATGTTATATTGTGAAATGAAATGTGAAGCCATTGTTATTGGCTAAGATGATGTAATTGAAAGAAAGAAGGCATGTTTGCCTAAATGTGATGAGAATTGAGAATGGAAATGAATTGTTTGTTTAATATGTTATTCAGTTTCAGAGTTCTGGATTTGGGTGGCATGCCTAAGAAATGATGAAAGGTAACAGTCTTGCCGGGTTGAGGACCTCCTCATAGGTGTTGAGTTGATGGTCCAAGAGACTGGGTCTGTTACACTATGAGATATATGATTTGTAACAGTCTTGCCGGGTTGAGGATCTCCTCATATGTGTTGAGTTGATGATCCAAGAGACTGGGTCTGTTACACTATCCATGGATAGAGATACATGTATCTACATTGCCTACGGGCGTGATTATTGTGACTATGAACCAAAGCAGTAACTCTGAACTCTGAATATCGTATTAAATACTTGTTGGGCCCATAGGTGTCAAGGTTATATGAATGTCCTAAATAATGTTATGAGTTTAATGAAATGAGATGTTGGTTATGGAGTATGATTGATTAATGTTGAAATGTGGTATGCTCATATGACTATGATTTGTGAAATGCATAATTGTGTGGTTAACTTTATATTTATGATGTCGATCTTATCAATAACATATGTGGCATTGCATTTCATTAAAGCATACCGTTAGCATGTTTTATCTTACTAAGCCGTTGGCTTAGCGCGATAGTGTTTAATCGCGCAGGTAGTAGAGTGGATAGAGTTGAACCCGAGAGTTCATCAAGACCTAGTGAGAGTAGACCTTGAAGAATCCATTTTGGGAGCTTAAAGATCAGAGCAGACTTGCCAATCATGTATAAATTTTATGTGTTGTAAAACTTGAGTTTTGATGTATATGAATTTGTAAATATGTAAATATTTTATAACTTCCGCTGTGTAATATTTAAATATGGGGGTTGTCACAAAACCTTTATTTTATGTTGTATTAGAAGTGTAAATCTTTTTTGCAGGTTGTAGTTGAGGTTACAAGGGGGATTTATTGGGAGTGTACTGAGAATGATTTTGTTTGCATTGGTTTGTGTAAAATATTTTTAAAAACAAGAAAAAAACCGGTTTTGTCGACACTTGGGACTCAATTTTTAGGCGAAACTATGGCAAAAATTTTGTAAAAATCGGAACAAAAATTTGACTAAGTAAAATTGGTAGCAACATTAGGTTAGTGTGGCGCCTCTACTCAGCTTACATATGTAGGTTGGGAAGGGGTGTTACAGTCCCAATTAAAAAGCCCAAACCAAATTTGGTCCCAATTTAAAAGCCCAAATCGAGTCCCGTACCTATTTAAAAGAAAAAAATTACCTAATTAGCCCTAAAAATCATGACAAATTAGACATTTTTCATGGCCAATTTTCCATGAGCCAATTCTTCAAATTTTCTAATCTTGCTTAAACTTGGGCCTATTCAGATAAACACAAGGTTTTCTAATAAAATCTAGACTTTTTAACCGAGATTAATCCTAATAAAACCCAAATTAACCATTATAAAAAGGGCATGAATTAACAAATCAGGGGATGGCAATTAATAATCACAGAGAACAGAGAAATAGAAAAAAAAAAGAAACAAATAGCAACCCTAAAACACTAGAGAGGCAGAAAAGCAAGCTGAGAAACCTTTTGAATAATATTGTGTGCCCAAAAACACAATTGAACCAAACCATTAAAGATCCTTCAAGGCAGAACCTTAACACCAAGCTTCACAAAGAGTTGGTTCAATATAACTATTTAGTGGAGAAAACAACGCATGTATATTCTCTAATAGGCAATACTTATTTGAATTAATAAATCATCATTCCTTTCTTATTATATGACTTTGCAGGTTTATTGAGTTTTGATTTATTATTTTGATTTTGTTTCAATTGTAATCCAAAACCCTAAATTGCATGTTAAACCCTAATTTTGTAATCCAAAACCTAATTGCATGTCAAAACCCTAATTTTACAATCAAAACCCTATTTTGATACTAAACCCTAATTTTATTAATCAAAACCCTAATTTTTTAATTGAACCCTAATTTTATAAATATTTGCATGGTGATTAATTGTATTTTAAATTGATTGTTTATTATGAATGGTTGAATTGTGTTTGTTCATTATTTGGATTTTAAAATACTTTGTAAAAGGCATGTTTCTACTTTGTAGGTGCCTTGTTTATTTAAATTTATTTTTGGGATGTTACTCAAGGTGTGGTAGAAATTATCCCGTGGCGGAGGCCCAAGTGTGGGGCCAAGTCATAGTCGAATGTAGTGAGGGCTCATGTGTGCTAAATGCACTATAAGGCTAGGGTATGTACCTTTCCTTACACCAATTGGTTTTAGAATAAGTGATAGCAACTGAGGTCCTACATGGGATAACTGTAAGGGAACCGTTTCCTCTCTCTTATGAGTGTCCTATTTTATTTATATTTTGGACTCGGATATTGTAAAGGTATGCTTTCATCTAGTATGGGTGCTTATTTTATTATTTGAATGTTTAATTTATGATATAATTTATTTTATGTTAATTGCTTGTAACATGAATAATATTATAATAATATAAAATTTAACAAAATTTAGACCTAAAAAGGAGGTCGTATCCAATGAATCGGACATTATGGGGGTGCTGGGTCATTTCTCACCTTCCCTATGTGTACTCAACTTTTCAAACCTAGTAGGAGTTGAGGATTTCTTAGAAATCGAGTTGTCCACCCCTTTTATTTACTTCTTGACCTGTCCAGGTGGCAACTCCTGTTCTCCAGGTTTAGGCACGTGTTCTCTAAGGCCTAAAGCATGACAGTGCCGAAGTAGAAGAATCATTTAACCGAAAGTGGGGTCAAAAATCTTCGCTCACAGTTCCTGCAAAATGTAACTTGGTACAAGTATTAATGTCATTCAATTTTATTTTCTAAGATCAAAATAGAGTTTATTAGGTGAAGAATTTGGCTAATAGATTTCCTCATGTACACATTTGAGAGTTGTTTCCAAAGTGTATCTCTTTGCTTTGATTATAATATCATTTTCCTTTTAAAAAAAAGTATTCTTGGAATCAAATAATGACAAACATGTTATCATAGTGTAATTTTAATATTTTTAAAATTATGGAATTGTATTTACATATGGATTTAAAAATGGTTAATTAAAAAAATAAATAAATTTACCTATTTTTTCAAGTTTATTATAAAATTTCAATTTTAATAAAAGAAGCAATCAATTTTAACATAACTTGCAATATTGTCATTTGACTGATTGAGACAAATACAATAGATAAGTCAATAGACAAGTTGCTAATGTGTTGGTCAATATTTAATATCAAGGGCGGAACTATAGGGGATCCTATAATCTCCCCACCCCCAAGAAGCTCCACTATGGCTACTAAGGTTTACAGTGGCCAATTGATGGAGTGCTCTACTGTTTATTTTTTTTAAATACTCTTACGAAATAGCGTTGTTTCGCCATGGTATATTAATGTTTTTTAATTACCCTTACGAAATGAAACCGTTTAGCAATGGTATTTAAAAAAATAAAATGGTGAAGAACATATTTGTTCTTCACCATTCACAAGGGAGCAAGCAATTAATTTTGCAGCTCCTTCATTTGTTCAATGAAAGAGAGAAGCCCAACAAGAGACCACTCCATCACCAGACCAGGCCAAATTTTCACCAGATTTTCGCCGACAATTTTTTTTATGGAAATTTTGCTCCCCTTGATAAATTTCTAATTCCGCCACTGTTTAATATAGACTTAGATTCCTATTAATAAACGCCTATTCGTATTAATGAACATCTGCTTATATGAATTAATTAATATAATTTTTTATTTTAAGGAATTAATATGTTTAATTATTAAAAAGCAATTGGCAAATTGAAGAACCCTAAAAAATTTTCCCAAATTGAAAGTTGATTGAATTTTTTTTTTTCAAAAACAAAAGTCCCAATGCAAGCAACCGATCAATGTCGTTATCTCTATTTTCATCTGAAGATTTTATGGAATACAAATATGTGATGAGAGCATTATGGAAGGTTCAGAATTCATGTAGAAGATTTTGAAAATACCTAATGTGGAACGTAAGTTTGTCATTAAATTTTTTTAGTTTCCAGTATTATTTATAAATCTTATAATATTGACCTAAAGTTTACATCATATACTACATTTTAATTTTTATTTTCAAATATAATGCTCTTAATTTTTTTCATTTATAACTTTTTCATTTTTCATTTTTACTTTTTTTTATCTTTTATTTTTTAAAAAAATACGACAATTTCTTTTCCTTTCACCGTTACCTTCTGCTACACAAAAAGAATTGCAGTTTGTCCTTCTAATATTGTATCTTCAATCAATATTCCTCAAAATCCCTAAAATATTTGCAATATCTTGATTAACAACATGAGTTCCAACCAATACAATCTAAGGCAAATCAATTTTTAGGATGCTTATTAAAAGTGTCCAAACAACAGTTCAAGCTTGGCTAGTACATCACCCTTTTCAATGGCAGCTACAACACTTCAAAATTTATCTCGCCACAATAGTGTTTGGGAAGAATACGTATCCTGCAACTTTAATTCAGTACGAGAATTGAGTGTTTTTTGGGTATGAAGTATTTAGGAATAATTGCAGATAATTTTAATTGAAATGATTTTTTATTTTTGTTGTTTGGGTGTAAATCTCTTTTTTTTCATTTTGTTTTTGGATTTAACTGTAATAATTATTTTTTTATTCTTCAACATAAACGAACACTATATGTTCAATAAAATATTTTAAAGAAATAGTTTTTGAAAATTTTTAGTTTTTACATCATATATACTGTTATTTGGCTATAGAGGAAACTATTTTAAGAGACAAAATGTTTGTGCTCCTCTCAAAAATTCTGTTATAAACCAAACAAAATATTTAACACAAAAAAATGGTTTAATAATACAAAACTCAACTCAGTTGCAATGATCTAATATTTTTTTTTCTCTAAGACAATAGTATATGTAGATATTGGCTATATATATATTCATATAGTTATATTCTAACATTGTTTTTCGAAAGACAATAAATATATATAGTTATAGGTATTATACACCTATAAATTTTAAAATATAAGAGTTGTATAATGATATTTCTTTTTCCAAAACAATAGAAAGATGTAGGTATATGCTATATATACTTTTATATATTTTAATATACTTTCATCTACATTCATAGAAAATAGATATATATAGGTATATACTACATATACATTCATATACTTTGATATTACAGTTGTATTTTGAAATTTTTTTATTAAAGATATTAGATATATGTAGTTATAGTTATTATATACCTACAAATACTAAAATAGAAGAGATACATTATGATATTCTTTCTCCAATACAATATGTATATATAGGTATATGTTACATATACCTTTGTATATATTTGTATATCTTTATATACCTTTGTATATCTTTATATACCTTCGTATACTTTTTTATACCTTTATATAACTTTATATACTAAGATATTATAATTGTATATTGACATTATTTTTAAAAAACAATAGATATATATAATTATAATTAATATATACCTAAATATAATAAGATATAACAATGACATACTAATATTCTTTCTCCAAAATGATAAGCATACGTAGGTATAAAATATACCTTTATATACTAAGATATTATAACTGCATTTTAACACTTTTTTGTTTAAAAAAAAATATATATGTAATTATAGTTATCATATACTTACAAATATTAAAATATAAGAGTTACATACTAATATTTTTTCTCTAAGACAATAGATATATGGAGGTATATGTTACATATACTTTCATATCTTCATATACTAAGATATTAATATAATAACATATAACAACTACATATTATTATTCTTTCTCCATAACAATAGGTATATATAGATATATATAGTATATCTTGATATTTATTGGTGCATATTACATATACTTTAACTAAATAATAATAATATATGTGAGTATATATTAATATATGTGGGTATATATGCATATATGTCTATAATAATTTTTATATTTTTATTTATATATGAATATCTATTACATATAATTAGATATACTGAAAATAATAACAATATATGTTGGTATATATATATATATATAACTATATATATGGATATATGTTACAAAAAAAAAATAACAATATATATTATATATATGTGGATATATATAGATATATATTAGTATATCTTGATATATATTATATATACTTTAACTAAAAAATAATAATATATGTCGATATATTTACATATAACTAGATATACTGAAAAGAATAATAATATATATTGATATATTTTACTTATTTTAAAAAATATAATGGTCATTTATAAAGAGTACGCATTGTTTTGTAAATAAATAATGGCCAAAATAAATTTTCATATCGTATTTGTGATGATAGCGAATCCATTTAATTGATATATTAATTAATCTATTTTTATTAAATATGTAATTTAATTATTATTCTATTTTTATTAAATATGTAATTTAATTATTATTCATTCATCTTAAATTTTAAATCCGTTTATAACGACTTAATTTAGACCAATTAAAATTTGGCCAGTTGTCATGTTCTGCATCGAACCTGCTAAAAACATTTTTACAAAGAAAGAGTAGTGCATTTTGACCCAGCTGTCACGCTACTAACATCGTGAAAATTTTATCTTACTTTTGTAATTATAAAAGTTATGTCAAATAAAATTGAAAATTTTTTTTAACGTTCGCATCAGGTTAGTTTTGTAAATATCCCATAAAATGATGTAGTTTTTGCATTTAACTTAAATTAGGTTTTCTTTTAATTTGAATGAAATTAATGAACTATATCCTAAAGTTGAGCGAAAGTGGATTTCCATGACTCAGGCCTCGTTTTCAAGGATTAAATTGTTTATAAATAAAATTCCTTGCAAGTACTGTAATGGATGAATTAATTAAAATTAGTATAGGTAAAATTTAAAATCTTCTATCCACGCCATACATAATATGTATTGATGATTATAAGAACCTAACATATGAGTTTATAAATAATCTCGGCATCTCTCAAAAATACATTAATACATATCCTTTTCATTAAGAAAAAAAAAATTCACTAGCGTTATCATATCATGCACTTAAAAGTCTCTCAGCCCGTTTTTCGTTTATAATAATAATAATAATAATAATAATAATAATAATGTGGTATTACATCAGACGTCAGATCCGCCACATGTTATGATTTTCATTAGAATAATTAAAAAGATCCAAAAAATATTTTTACTATTTTATTCTAAAATTATTTTTCTTTGTTTTAAACAAAACAGACATTTATAAAAATATCTTAAAATATAATTTTTTTTAAAATACTACATAAAATAAAAATATTTATACTTTAAAAAAATTTAAAAAAATTTTAAAAAATTTTCAAAAATTTTCAAAAATAACATTATTCAATAAAATAAACTTTTTTTAAAAAAAATACCTCTTTTTTTTTTACTATAATCAATTTTTATACAAATTTTTATTTTTTCAAATTTTCCTGTTAAATAAAATATTTTAATAAAATAATAAAAATAGTATTTTAAATTATTTTTCAACATATACAAATTATAATTTTTTATAAAAAAATTTTAATAAATATATAAAAATATATTAATAAAAATTATTAAATTTATTTTTAAATAAATTTTACATAGTATATATAAAAAAATAAAAATAAAACATAAATTTCATTATATAAATATTTGATAAATATATTATTTAATATTGTAAAAATTAAAAATTAAAAAAAAATAAAATTATACAAATAATAAAAACATTGTACAGATTTAGAGTAAATATATTATAAATATTATAAATATAATTCGTATCATCGTGTATATTTTATATATTTAAATATATATTTATTATATATATATTAAAAATATGATATCAAAAAAATTTTTAAATAAAAAAATATAGAAAAATGAAAAATTTACTGTTACTTTCCGTTAAAAAAGAAGAAGAAAAACCAAAGCCAAACCGTATTTTCAGAATTAAAAGCCAAAAGGCATAAAATTGAAAAAGCATGACTAGAAACCGTATGGCGCTTAATTTCCTCTAAACTGAATATATTTTAAAAGGTTAAACATCTAAACGAGAAAAAAAATCTAGAAAATTGCCCTACTTGTACTGGTTGTTTATATACCCAGCAATTGCCCAATACAAAATTAGAAAGATACAAGGAAGAAAGACTTGTCTTATTTTTATTATGTATCTTCAGCGATACTGTTGTTAAATATATATATTTTTTTAATAAATAAAAAGAAAAAGAACATTGAAACAATTCTGTAAACTATACACTTGAAAAAAATTAACCGCAACTTCAAAAGAATATCAAATATAAAGCAATTTCAAAATTGATAAAGATAATAAATATTTGTAATTTAGAAGAAAATCAACAAAGTTAAAAGATCATTGTTTGAATAGAAGTTAACAGATCATTGTTGTAATGCATCTGCACAATTTTTTAAAATTTAAAATGGACATTAACTTGTTAAAAATGATATAATATATATAAATAATTGATTATTTTTCTTATTTGGCATTACATGTAGCATTTAATTCTCAAAAAGGCTCAATTGGTCTAGAAATAAAACATTCAATGGAAATCAGTAAAATTTTAAGAGCTTTTGTCCAAAAAAAAAGAATCAAATAGATGAAATAAAACTTCAAAAGCTCAATTACACATGAATAAAGATAAGTATGGAAAGTTGCAGATTGATTAAAACTGTACCAATCTATCATTAACCAGCATCATAGCACCAATTTATTTTTCTGCTTTCATCATTGTACCAATTCATTGCACCTATTTGTGAGTTCCATGAATTTTGGATCTCAATACGATTATGAAGAAAATAATAGACCCAGGATTGAATCTTTCGGAAATACAAGTTCTAAAGCCAAATCATCAACAAATCAATGCCTTGATGTTAAGTTTATTTACAAGATGAGAGAACATTACCTGCAAAGCTTCAGATCCTCGATTTGCCAAAGATGGAAGATTCTGTATCACTGTGGCCATCAGGCTGATACAGTTTACCATCTGCAAAATCTTAATCCCCACTGCCTAATATCTCAACAAGTTAAAAGAAGCAAAGAAAAAAAGTATTTATGGAGTATAATAATGCATTCTCCATCAATTTGTCCTGGTAGGAGCAGTAGTGAATTAGCTCCGGAAGCAAAAGATAAATGTTCACGTTGATTTTTTGTCTTCTTCCTTCATTTTATATTTCTTGTCTTCTTCCTTCATTTTCTTCTCCCATCTCTGCCTCTTATAGACCAGTAACATCTCTGGCATTCGCTCCACCAATTTGGCAGTGTTTTCACGTTTCTCTGCAGATATCCTATCACACTTATGCCCTTTCATCTTGGTTCTCATTTCTTTCCTCTCTGGATCATATGGCCAATCTTCCCCTGCAAGGAGGACTTCTTTGCGGAGACTAGCTCGTTTACGTGCACTAATGTGAAGTGGTGTCCATGCACCTAGATTCCAGTAACCCCACACACCCTTGGATAGTTCATCTTTATGTTTTGCCACCTTTTCTCTCCATGGGTACTGGTACTCAGAAATTGTCTTTGTCACAATTTTCACAGCTTTGCTTGCCATTAACTTCTTCAGAGTCACTGAAAAACACAAGAGCTTCCAAAAGTTTTACTTTACTTGATATACTTGTAAAACTAAACAAAGTGAATACCACAAGGAATATGCAAACAGAAAGCGGAGAAAAAAAAAGACATTTCCTAAAGCTTCTGTATGGAATAACTATCACCCATGAATTGTCCCAATTTTGTTGTTGCATTCTTTTCTTCTCTTTTTTGGTCTCACAGTAGGCACCCAATGAAATAGATATAAGTGATGCGTGGGTCCAATTGGTTGGTAGCATACTTGATTGAATGGTTTATGAACCATCAACCAGTAACTTCTGGGGAAGTAACGAAAAAAATCAGGGTGCTGAATTACATAGGTCGCATTTCATTTCAATTTAGACCACAAAATGCGTCCATTGGAGTTAAGGTGAACAATAAGTAACCTAAATTAACACACTAGGTTCATGAGAATAAATATAACAATTGACTCAGAGATGTGATAATTGTTCTTATCACAGAAATTTGAAAATCTACTCACATCATAGCAGAAGGAAAGCATCGCTGAATTCATTTCAAAGTGGAAGCTGACATGATACACTTTCCAACACCATAATTAGAATCTAATACAGATAAAATTGTTGAAAATAAATTCTGAACATAATCCAAATCACAAAAGTATTATACAACAGGGGATATCTTATGCGTGAGCTCAAAATATTATTGGCAGCCTGGCAGTACATAGCATTATAAGAGAAAAAAAAAACAAGCATACGGATGACGCAAGTGGAGAAATATTTTAGGTACAAACAGAATAACATAGAAAGAAGACTACAATTGGGTCTAACTATACCAGGTTTTGTTGAGCTTAAGCTTGGTTTGATTAATTCTAAAGCACCAGCCAAAAGTTACAGTCAGACTTGTCTGATTTCACTGTTAAAGAAAATGAAAATAGTTTTGAAAAATTACACATGGTTGCCACCCACCTCCGTCTTAAGAAAAAAAACAAACATATAATAATCAAATAACCAATATAACAGCGTAATAGCACTGGATGGTCATCAAAATCAATTGCAAGACTTCAGATACCCATCATTTAAAATGACTATTTATCCAAATGGACCCCAAAGGGAAAAAGAATCTTAATCCAAAATTAATTAAAACATATAAAAAATATTAACAAAAAGAATAACATAATTGATTATGCAAAAAAAACATTGAAAAGACACTCAATGAACAGAAGTACAGCTGCATTTATAAATTTAAAGATGATATACAGTAGAAAACAAATATATTAATAATAAAGAAATAAAGATGGTTACTGTACCATGTTTCACACTATTTCAAAACTAACCACAATGAAACAACTTTAACACCCAGTAATCCATTTGCGAATCTCCATACCTTTCACAGGCTACATAAACATCTACAAATAAAGTTCAATAACTATATATTTAAATTAGAATAGGTGTTCATTATATAAGCAAAACAAGAAAGACAAGTAAAAGTCATGCAGAGATAAGACAAACCCAGCTGAAACTAGACTTTAACTTCTGTTTGCTTAATTTTTTACAAGTAAAATTTGACATTAAATGTATGCAAGTCATTGAAGGAAAGAAGGTTATAAGAGATCTGTAATATCCCAAAATATACCCTAGATGTTTTGGGTTTTATTATTATTATAATTGGATTTATTGTATATGTTTTATTGTAAGAAAAAGGGGTTTTTAAAGGAAGTGTATATGTGATGTATATTAGGATATATATAACATATACCTAAGTCATGGAAAGTCAAAGTTTTGAGTTAGTGGAAGAAGATATTTGTTGTGTTTTTGAATTTGTTATTAATTAATAAGGATTTGAATGTGTGGAAGAGGTTGAAAGAGATTAGTTTAATATTTTAAATTGCTTGGTTGAGAGGGTTTTAAGGAAAAGAGGGGTTTGACTTTGGATTTCTCTTTCTTCCTTCTTCTTTCTTTCTCATTGCCGTGGATCACTTTCTCCTTCTCCTTCCTTTGCTTTGTTTGGCCGGTTAACACAAGAAACAAGAGAGCAAAGAAGAGATTTGAACCTCTAACTCAAGATCTAAGGAAGCTTTCAAGAGTTCAAGTGGAAAGTTAAGAGATTTCTTCATCTTTGGTAAGTTCTTCACTTGACTCTTTGATTTCTTTGAGTTTTTGAGTTGAGTTGTGATTGGTATGTGATTATGTTGTTTAAGATGGGTTTAAGAGTGTTTGGGTAACTGATTTCTTGTTTTTGGGGATGGATTGGAGGAAAGAGTAAGTTGTTGGAAGTGATTGTTTTGAGGTTGTGTTTTAGGTTTGTGTTGATGATTTTTGATTTGAGATTTGAGGAATGCTTTAGTTGTTTTGGTGTTTTTGTGAGTTTGTTATGGTTTTTGGGTATGTTGAGATGACTTTGGTTGAAGTGGTTTTTGGTGAAAGAAAGAGTTTTGTTGGTTGTGTTGTTGTTTTGGCCGGAATCTGGGTTGTTGGCCTGACACGCCCTAGGGCACGTCCAGGATTTTGGGCGTGTCGATAGCTCTGTATTTTGGGTTGAGTGGCACGACCAGTGACACGCCCATGTCACTGAGCGTGTTGTAGCTTCTGTGTGGCAGTAGGATTGACACGACCAGTAACACGCCCGTGTTATTGAGCGTGTCATAGCCACTGTGTTTTTGGGGAATTGACACGGCCATGAGCACGTTCTTGATGTTGGACGTGTCAATATTGTTGTGAGGCAGAAGGTATTACACGCCCAGTAACACGCCCGTGTCATTGAGCGTGTAAAAGCTTCTGTGTTGTGGAGTTAGGGCACGGTCAGGGACACGCCCGTGTGGGTGAGCGTGTCATGGTTAGAGTTTGCCCTAGTTGGTTCTTAGCCTTATATTCTTATAAGGGTTTCATCTTCCTTTGGATTAGGTTGTGAAGAAGGTGAATTACTCTAATTCAAGAAGTGAAAGATTGTTGGAAAGAGAGGTGTTAATATTGTGTGGGTTGCATTTAAGGTAAGTATAAACTACATTATTGCATACATCCATATGATGTTGAAATTTAACATACATTTCATGATATTGATGATGCTTATGAATAATGTTATGTTGTGTATAATGTGGAATATGATGTGAACATTTATAATGATGTGAAAGATATGATAATGTGATGAATTGTATTTATGTGATGAGAAGCCATGATTGTTGGTTATGATGATAAAATAAATTACAATTGAGGCAAGGTTGCCTATTGCGAAAATGAGAATGAAATGAGAATGAAATGATTTTGTGTAAAGTGTGTTATTCAACCTTCAGAGTTCTGATTTTGGCAGGCATGCCTATTGTAGTAACAGTCTAGCCGGGTTGAGGATCTCCTCAAGTTGTTGAGTTGATGGTCCAAGAGACTGGGTCTGTTACTTTATAAATGTGAAATGATAGATGTAAATTGAAGTAACAGTCTAGCCGGGTTGAGGATCTCCTCGATTTAGTCGGGTTGATGGTCCAAGAGACTGGGTCTGTTACAGGTAACATTCTAGCCGGGTTGAGGATCTCCTCAAGTTGTTGAGTTGATGGTCCAAGAGACTGGGTCTGTTACCCTATCCATGGATAGAGAGATATGTATATTGCCTACGGGCTTGATTATTGTGATATTGGACCGAAACAGCAACTCTGAACTTTGAATAACAAATTAGTGTCTTGTGGGCCCATAGGTGTCTTTGTTGAATGAGTATAATGGATGATGATATGATTAATGAAATTATGAAATGTAACCTTCATATATATATGATTATTATTGATTGAATGTATGATATTGATATTGACATTTCATATTATCATGATGGTTTGTACTACTAAGTTTTGGCTCAGCACGATTGTGGTTCATCGCGCAGGTGGTAGAGTTGATAGGGTTGAGACTGAGGATTCCTCTAGACCTAGTTGAGCTTTACTTGAAGAGTTGGATTAGAGCTTAAAGATCAGAGAGTCAAGCTGCCAATCATGTATCTATTCTATGTTGTATATATTTTTGACGTTTATGTATTTGAACTTGTAAAAAAATTTGTAATAACTTCCGTTGTGAATTTATAAATGTTTTTATACATAGTGTTTTTTTGAATTTCCTTTAAACATTCGAGTTATGAGTTGTGTATTTTAAACAGTGGCATGTTCTATATTCAGTATACGTATTATACGATCGTATAAGCATGCTTGGTACGTATACGGGATATAGGGGTGTTACAAGATCATTGAAGGAAAGGAAGTTATGGAAATTGTTATCATAACTTTTTGAAATCCTATGAGAAACACTTAATATATATATAAGAATACTCGTTTAGTAGCGCTGAGGTGTCTTTTGGTATGAGAGGTCAAGACCCTCACTGAAGCCAAACGTACGATATATATATATATATATATATATATATATTCTAAGATGGAAATTTATAGGATTACGCAAAATTTAACCCCATTCTTCAAATTAAGGAATAGACAAGCTCACGCAAAATTCAGCTCTAATCACTAATGGAAAAAAAAAGTAAAAAATTCATAACTCTATAACCTAGATTAGAAACCCAAACAGCCAAATCAATAAAAAAAATTCAAAATTAATCCAAAACTCACAAAAATTGCGGGATTTAGGAAATGAGAGCACCTTTCTTTGTTGTTGTACGCAAGATGGACTTTCAATTCAATTAAACTAGGTCCCAACTCAACCCTAAGGAACTTTGACTAGTGAAATATAGGATACAAACTTAGGGATAGCAATGTATAGGGCATCGTCCTTTAACATCATACTACTCATATCTATTCCAAACCCATTTATAATTACCATTCCATTACTCATACCCATCCCAAACCCATTTAAAACTACCCATATACTACCCATACCAGTTCAGTTACTCTTTTAGATAAAAGAAATTCAAGAAATGCAAAGAAAAAGCACAAAATTTGTCATACCATTTTGCTAGAAAAATTTGTTTCATCATTTTTCTTATTGCAAGTCCTAGCATGCAGAGATATAATCTTGCTCTTTGTTTACTATCAATTTCGGATTCAGCCCAAAAGCAATTGAATCCAATTCGAGATACAATCTTGCTCTTCGTTTACTATGAATTTCGGATTCAGCCCAAAAGCAATTGAATCCAATTCGAGATACAATCTTGCTCTTCATTTACAATTGAATCCATTTCTAATAACAACTCAACTATCACAGCATGCAAAGCAAAGAAGAGAGAAGGAGAAAGTGATCCACGGCAATGAGAAAGAAAGAAGAAGGAAGAAAGAGAAATCCAAAGTCAAACCCCTCTTTTCCTTAAAACCCTCTCAACCAAGCAATTTAAAATATTAAACTAATCTCTTTCAACCTCTTCCACACATTCAAATCCTTATTAATTAATTAATAACAAATTCAAAAACACAACAAATATCTTCTTCCACTAACTCAAAACTTTGACTTTCCATGACTTAGGTATATGTTATATATATCCTAATATACATCACATATACACTTCCTTTAAAAACCCCTTTTTTTTCCAATAAAACATATACAATAAATCCAATTATAATAATAATAAAACCCAAAACATCTAGGGTATATTTTGGGATATTACATTTCATAACAAGTTCATACCAACTTCAAACAGCTTAAAGCACAACAGATCAATATTTTGGCAAAGACCAGAACAGCCAATAATTAAGAAACAAAAACCCAAGAAAAAAAATCCCTAAAGAACCAAGTAAGCCCCAGAAATTGAAATAGAAACACCAATTTTTTTTTCAAATGAACCAAATTCATCAATTAAGCAAAACTAAAAGGTTATAAAAAGGTTTCAGATTCACATTTCCACAAATTAATGATGAGAGAATTAAGTTTTCCATGAAATAGGAAGTTCGTAGTCTGAAACAAATTCAAATCCAAACAAACACAAGTTACCAATCCATTGGCACTGTCAATAAGAAATTTTTAAATTCCTCAAATTTGATGTGTGGTCCTGAAACCATTAAATCAGCAATTACAGATGTTATATGAAAAACATAAAAGAAAGTTAAAAAAAATCTCTTCCAACACATATCAATCCATCAATGAAATAGTGAACATGTAAATGGTGCTACGCTATCTGCAATACAACTATTTCCTTTTTTTTCAATAAAAATAAAAAAAAAACGTAAAATAAAAATTAAT
This sequence comes from Garcia nutans, assembly GCA_947685225.1. Lineage (NCBI taxonomy): Eukaryota > Viridiplantae > Streptophyta > Magnoliopsida > Malpighiales > Euphorbiaceae > Garcia > Garcia nutans. The sequence continues at coordinate 28,767,695 of CANTUV010000011.1, read as the reverse complement.
AAAAATAAATTAAAATGAAACGTACATATATACCAATAGCCGATGGCAATGGTGGTGGTCAGACTAGCTTGAAGATGATGGTCAGAGTGGGTTTCCGATGAAGACGATGGTGAGCAGTTGGCTGGGTTGGACGTGATGATGATGGTGAGAGACTAGCTTGAAGATGATGGGCAGAGAGGTTTTGCGATGAAGATGATGGCTAGCTCCAAGATAATGGTGGAGAGGCTGGGACGCTGGAGTTGGCGATGAAGTTAGCGAGGCGGCTGCTAGGTTACGAAACAGAAAGAGATTTAGCTTATTTGAATTCAGGGTTTTTTCGTTAAAAAAGAACGCAGGATTTTTCATCTCAGTATAAATAAATAAATATATATATATAATATAAAAAATAATAAACATAAATATAAAATATATAAGGACCAAAGTGTGTGGTTCGCCAAGGAAGCACTTGGGCTTTTTAAAGAGGCTAGGAGGCCCAATAGATTCGGTAGGTACACAAGGGACTTGTGGGCTGGCTTTTAAAAAATCATCCAGATACTGGCCCAAACCAACTATAGGTTTTGATTTAGAGGATGAGTGACAGATTGAGATTCCCAAGCCTGGCTCTCTGCTTCTTTAGGGCATTCACATTGGAAGGAGGAGTAAGAGAAGGACTACTACATATCTCTCTCTTCCACATCAGCTTTTGTGGGCCCAACACACAACTTCTCCTCAACTTCTCCATTTCTCTTATATCAAAAAGACTATTAAATAACTATTCAACATGGGACCCATGTAATTATTTTATTATCAAACATTTTTATTCTAAAATATTTTTAACTTAATAAATTTACTAAAAAAAATTTCAATTTATTAATAAAGATGAGCAATAATTAATTAGATTTATTTATATTAATTAATTTCAGAAAAAAATTATTTAATTATATTATGGTAATTTTTAAAAATACTTAATTAATTTATAAAATACAAAAATATTCATTTTTTCCTTTTACAGCAATAAAAAAAATATCACAAATTCCATTCACAATTATAATTGTATTTTTGTAACAATGAAATTTACAAAATACAAATATTTTTTGTTTCATTTAACAACAATAAAAGAAAAAAAAATACCACAAATTTCATTAACAAATTTGTCTTCAAAATTAATTAAATTTAATTAAAAATAAAATTAAAAACTAAAAATTCTCCAAAAGAATAAAGTAGGTCCAACCACTGCCACATGTCATTTCTCTATTAGCCAAATATCTTCAATTTTAGTAGTCCTCCACGGAGAACTACTTCTCCTTCTTAGTCTCTTTTTCCGTGCAGGAAAACTACTCCTCCACCTACTCCTCCTTCTAATACTACACTTTTCCAAGGACTACTACTACTTCTCTTACTTCTCCTTCCAATATGAATGGCCTTAGGGACCAGTTCATTAACTACTAGCGGGCCGGATAGTACTTGATTGTCTCGATCCTGTATTTGCTGCAGGCTTTGAGTCACATTAGCCGAATCAGAGGAGGTGTTGTCAGGAGGAACCCAAGAGCCAGCTGTTGTTAAGTCATTAGGTTGAGCCTCTAACACTGTGATAGGAGATGTAACAGGCTGAAGCTTACTATCGGTCTCTTTCCCAAGATATGTGATGGTGATGTCAGAGAGAAGGGTGACTTTACTGCCAGTTGTCAACTTCTCATTAGCTTGGAAAGAGTGAGAGCCGATTGACATTATAGGTTGTGCCGGAGAGTTAAGCTCCGGCGGATATTCAATCGTTGGAGTTGCCGGCAAAACTAAAGAAGATGGGCTTTTAACATTCGAAATAAGACAATCACGATTCGAATTAAATATCTCTATGGGAGGAGATGTGCCCACTACGATCATAAGCATGAGAAGAATGTTGTATTCCTGAATCCATGAGGGATACAAAGTTAAGTTGATCTCTTCCAACATATGATATGGATTCAATCTTTTTAAGACCATGGGTGAGATGCAGAAGTTCCATGGGCCTTCATTCAAAGCGTGAGATATGTCTTTTTCACACTGAAACTGATTAACAAATTTGTACCGCCCTTTCTTTTGCATCTGAAATTTTCGATGGATTTTCCATGATTTTACCAATGCCGCTTTGACCATGGTGAATGTTAAAGACTTTTGAGAAATTATTTTTCTGACCAAAATAAGATTATGCAATAATGCAGGACCGCCTGGGTCCAGTGGGATCTCCAGAAAAACCTCGGTGCAGGTTAAGAACACCATCCCGGCCATAAAATCTTCAAGATCTTCATGGATAGTTCCCATCCCATTCAAAGGGGATATTTGTCGGTAGTTGTGCATATAGGAAGATTAATAGCAAACAAACAGAGCAACAGGAAAACAAAGAAAGGAGAAAGAAAGGGAAAAGCTAGAAAACATAAAAAACTTTACGAGTTAAATCATGAGTTAATGCACTGGATAAATGCATAGATGAGCATGTTGCAGGAATAATCCAAAGACTTGGATAGATAAGAGACTCTACTCAAAGAGTGTGTCTTTAACATTTTTTTTAAATGACACCGTTCAGGTACGTAATATATTATATTTTTTATATTTTATATTTTTATTTTTATTTTGATAATTTTTTTTATATTTCATTTGTTATTAATATAGTCATAAATTATAAAATACAGTGAAATTTATAACACTATAATAATATTATTATATTTCATATAAATAATTAAAATTATTTTTTAAACTAAATAAACTTAATATCTTCAATAATAAATAAAAAAATACTTACCTCAAAAAAAAATAATACTAGCAAGTCTAAAATATTTATTTAATAATAATTGATATTGTACTTCAATCGAATTTGGATTAGCTAAAGAATTAGCTTGTATATTAATTAATTGATTTATTATTATATTAATAACAAACAAAATATAGAAAAAAATATTAAAATAAAAATAAAAATATTAAAAATATGATATATTACCTAAATGTTATCGAACAATAGTATTGTAATTTTAAAACTGAATAGTATTGTAGAAAAAAAATAATATTAGTTATGATTTTTTATTTTATATGTATATAACTAATATCGTAGTGTTATAATTCTATTTAAACTATTCAAATAGAAATAAGTATTATCAATATTAAATAAAATATTATAATCTTATTTAAACTCTTTAAATAAATATGAATTAATACCAAATATAATACCCTAATTCTATTTAAACTCTCTAAATAATTATTAAACGAATATCTATTTATGACAAATAATAAATTTAATTTGAAGTATTAAGAAATTAAGATATATGGCAAATCAGAGCCAAACTATGTACAAGAAAATCATAAACTTAGGTTTTAGTGAAAATTTTTCGTTTATAAATTTTTATTTATTAATTTTTAATTAAATATCTAAAAATTTTATTTTTTATTATTAGATAACAATTAATTATTATCAATATCAAATAAGATATTCTAATCATATTTGAATTCTCTAAATAAATATAATTATCATCAATATCATATAGAATATCTTAATTATAATTGAATTCTTCAAATAATTAATTATTAAATAAAATTTTATTATAATAAATAATAAAAAAATATTATTATTTTTAAAAATTAAGATACATATTAAGATAAAAGAAATACATTTGTATTGATGGATGCAAAATTTAAAATTAGTGAGGACTTATTTCCTAATGAATCTATATTTTTAGATTTTTATCAATCATCATAAAATATTTTTACATTTTGAAGTAATAAATTTAAAATTTATTAATATGTCTTAATTTCACATATCAATAATTTAAATTAAATACAAAAAGTATATATAAAAAACGAACAAATTAAGTTTTTAAAAATTTTCATTGTCAACACAATCAATAATAAGCAAATTAAGATGAGTATTTTATGGATAATATAATTATAATTCTTCATATAAATTTATGGATATAATTATATATTTGCTATTTCTTTGTGTGTATATATATACATATACATGGAAAAGAATAAATTTAATAATATAGAAATTTATAGAATTTGAAATAAAAAATAAAAAAATAAAAGTAAAAAGTGAGAAACTTAGACAAAGCTCTTATATGCCTTTGAAACCATACCAAGAAGTAGAACTAGAAAAAGAGAGGGCTAACTGAAGAACAAATTTTATAATTGGATTTTATGTGAAAAAAGAGATTGCACAAAGATACAAGAAGTTTTAAAAAATAATGATTTGAAATATATATTTGAGTATTATAATATAAGGAGTAAAGAATCAAACCTGACTTTGTTTCTCTGTAGGCAATAATAATAGTCATATTAATTATACTATATCACTTAAAAAATTGAAGTTATATATAATAATAAATCTTTAATATATATATATTATTAAAGAATATATCTTTATACTTATATGTGTGTGTATGTGTGTGTGTGTAGAAAAATTCAATGGGCGTTGGATCCTTAATGAGTCTGCCATTGGACGTGTGGCATAACATTGTGTAAGTATTATGCATTTTAGTATTATATATAGTTATCTATATTATCTAAATCTAGATTATACTTATAATAGTTGAGGAATTTAAGATTGTTAAACAATTCCATATGATCAACTTTTAAAAAAGATGCTATTCTGACTTATTTTCTTTTTATTTATTTATTTTTGTTTTTTCTTAAAACCCCAACTCCAAACATTCATTAGTTTCTTCAAAAGCAATCATAGCAAAAGAGATCAATTTAAAATACTTGATTAGTGTTTTTAGCAATTAAAAGCATAGAGACAAGAGAGGGAGAGAACTAGAGGAAGAAGAAACGCTCTATAATCAGTTTGGCTTGACAAACAAAAAAAATAGGAGCCGAAGTCGGGACTTTGTAGACCTCCTAAACATTCTCAGGTTTGGATTTTGTTATTTTTCTATTTTTGAATTCAAAACAAATAAGAAGAAAATATTTTGATTTGTTTTTGGGTTCTCTCATTACTCTTTAATCTTCTTTCCTCATTTTATATCATTTTTTAATTTTATTTTATTTCTTCTTTTTTCCTTTTTATTTATTAGCTTTTATCAATATTGATATATATATTTTTTAATTTATGTTCAAGAGGGAGTATTTTTTAGGGATATTATTATTATTATCACTGGATTGGGTATTGATTCATTAAATTACTGATGAGGATTTTGAGATTTTAAGTCTTGAATCTTGGGGCTTTTGGCTCTCCCGAATCAATCTTGAGATGGTTTTTGATGGAGGTCCATCAGTCCTTGCCATTCAAGACACTCTTGATATGGGCCTTCATACTCTTTTGGAAGATGACGAAGATGATGTTGTTGATCCTAATGGAGAACTCTACTTTGAAGCCATAGATAACATGAAGATTCAACTCATTTTGAAGCCTTTTAGGCTGTTCCAAGCCCTTATATTTGAAGACCAATTTAAATCCCAACATAATGCACTTAAAGATTGATTTTAGCACATATTTCCAGCTCATACATGTGGGGGACGTTTGAAGACTTCAATTTCTTTTTTTCAGTTTCATTTTCCATTATTATCTTGCTTTTAATATGTGTTTGATGTTGATTTAATGTAGGCAATTTTCTTTGGCTTTAATTGCCTTTATTTAGCTTGTAACTCTTCTTTGTTTAAAAAGGGAAACAAATTTGGAATAGGGACAGATTATCTTTTGAGTGAATTGAAGTGTTTTAACACATTTGGGTTTTGTTAGTTTCCAAAAACTAATAGGGTTTTGTATGTGATCCAAAAACATTCAACCAGTTCCATTTTTGTTGTTACAATCAACCATTTAACTTCTGAAATTTCAGATTTTAAAGCAAACATAAACACCTTCCTTTTCTCACAAAATAAGCCCTTACACCTTACATTCATCCTAATTTTTGTACAACACTACAAACCATCCATAAAGTATCATTTTCTCCTATTTCTTTCATTCACAAACAACCATCTAAGCACCACCATGCCATCAGTTGGTATCAGAGCCAGGTTTACCCCACTTCATTTCCATTCCCCATGTCTAATCCCCAAAACAAAGACAAACACGTCATGACTGACCCACAAGAATTAGCTACTGCATTTGAGGAATTGAGGTTAGAGATGGAGTTACTTAAGAAAAAAAATAAGGCCCTTGAAACAATTATTCAAAATTCCCCTTTGAATACACGAAATCCAAATGAGGAGGAGCCTTTTTATGAATAACCTAATGAAGATGAACAACTAATTGATTTTGGCCGAGGCAGGTTTAGAGGAAGAGGGAGAGGCCCTTTTCATGGAGGGTTTAGACGAGGAGAACGAAATATGCCCCCACCTATCCGTGGTGAAAGATAGGGTAATTCTTCAATTACAAGATTGAGTTGCCTAAATTTCATGGAAAATTTGATGCTGATGCCTATCTAGAATGGGTATATTCCATTGAAAGAGCCTTTGAATTGAAGGATATTTCTGAGGAAAAGAAGATGAAACTTGCTGCCATGAGGTTGAAAGGTTATGCTGCCCTTTGGTGGGAAAATTTGCAAAAGCAAAGGGTTAGAGAAGGTAGACTACGAATCACCCAATGGGACCAGATGAAGGAGGAAATGGATGTGGTATTTTTACAATCCCATTATAGACAAAAGATGATTGAGAAGATGTTAAGCCTTAAACAAGGCACCAAATCAGTGGAACAATATACCATGGAGTTTGATGAGTTTTTAATGAAATGTGAAGTGGAGGAGACTGAAGAACTACTCATGGGGCATTTTCTCCATGGACTATGTCTTGACATTCAAGACATGGTGAGTTTTTATTCTTATGATTCTCTAATTGAATTGAAAAAATTGGCTCTAAGAAGTGAGGCTAGTTTATCTCATGCTTACCGAACCCGAAGTTTTTCTAAATCTTCAAACTCTCCTTTACCTTACAAATCAAGTCCCAACACCTCACAATATGCCTCTACAAAAGCTTCCTCTACACCACCACCAAAAATCCCATCAAACACCCAAAACACCTCCACCATAATCAAGAATGTTCAATCTGCCCCACCAACCAAAAGTGTCTCTAAAAATGTCTTGAAATGTTTTAAATGCCAATGTTATGGTCATTTTGCTTCTGAATGGCCCACAAGAAAGATAATGACCATAAGGGAAATAGAAGAGGTAGAGGAAGGTTTGTTACTTGCTGACTCCAATGAGGTAGATTCGGTTTTGTATGATGGTGAGGAAGGGGTCCTTGAATGTGAAGCTATGGAGGATGGAGATTGTTTAGTTGTGTAACACCCCTATACCCTATATACGCACACTACATACTACTACACCTATAATATACGTATACTAAATACAGGAGTGCCACGGTTTATATTAGATAACCTAATTTTTCTCTTCTACAATAATATAAGAAAACTTAAAACACTTCATATTATATTATAAACTATACTAGATAAAACATTTATTCATTATGCAGCGGAAAATGTAGTGGTATTTACATATATAAATACATCAAAATCCATGTTTACAAAATATAAAGTTTATACATGTTTGGCAGTTTGTCTCTGATCTTTAAGCCCACAATCAACACTTCAAAGTCTAGACTCGACTCGGTCTAGCTGAACTCTCCGGTTCTACCCTGTCACCTGCACGATGAAGCACAATCGCGCTAAGCCATAGGCTTAGTGGTACAAACCACAATAACAATATGCTTTAATGCAATGTCAATGTCATACTTTCAAGCCATAGAGATCATATTCAAAAATGTTATATTTCATAACATTACATTTCATTATCTTATTTAATTGTTTTACCATTTATGATTCACATTGAAACAAAGACAAGCATGGGCCCAAAAAGGATCTAATATGTTATTCAAAATTCAAAGTTACTGCTTTGGTCCATAATCACATTCATCAAGCCCGTAGGCGATATATATATATCTATCCATGGATAATGTAACAGACCCAGTCTCTTGGACCTCAACCCGGCTAGATCCTAGGACCCCAGTATCTTGGTCCTCAACCCGGCTAGACTGTTACTATTTTTGAGGCTTATGACCCGGTCTTTTCACCTCAAAAATATCATTTTTCATATTTATCAGCTAGGCTCGGCTTACGACCCAGTCTTTTCACCTGCCCAGCAATTCATAGGCATGCCGCCAAACCCAGAACTCTGAAAATTGAATAACATACTAGGCACACAATTAATTCATTTATCTCATTATCAATCTCTTTCACAATTCATTTCTCATAATCAAACTAGGCAACCATGCCCCAATTATTTCATTTGCATCATTATAGCCAACAACAATGGCTTCACATCTCATCATTAAAGTATACATAACCAATTGCATTGAACATACATTTTGAATAATCATCATATCTTTCACATTATGTAAATCATAACATTAATCAAATGTATTAACAATGTAATAAATTACCTAACACATTTACAACCCAATGTGTTAAGTCTCAAAGTCATGTAAATGTATGCAACCATGTAAGTTTGTACTTACCTCAAGAGCAACTCACACCAATCTAAACACTTCCTCTTCCAAGAATCCTCCAACGCTTGGATTAGGGCAACTCAATCTCTTCAAAACCTAATCCAAAAGTGATAATACACACTCACTTAAAGATACACATGAGATAATAAGGCTAAGAATCAACTAGGGCAAACTCTACACATGACACGCTCAACAACACGGGCGTGTCCCTGACCGTGTTCTAAACTCATAACACAGAAGCTTTGACACACTCAGTGACATGGGCATGACACTGGCCGTGTCAATCCTCCCTCAACACAGTAGCTATGACACGCTCAGTGCCATGGGCGTGTCATTGGACGTGTTAATGCTACTACAACACAGAAGCTGTGATACGCTCAGTGACATGGGCGTGTCACTGGTCGTGTCACCCATCCAGAAAACAGAATCATTGACACGCCTAAAGACTTGACTGTGTTCATGGGCGTGTCAGGCCAAAAATCCTGATTCCGGCAACAACATCACATCCAACAAACCTCTTACTTCCACCATCTTCCACTCCAAAAAAACTTAACTAAACACACCCATAAACCATACTAACTTGCAAAAACATCAAAACAACTCAATACATATATCAAACACCAATTCACAACCATCACATACACACAACTCAAACACAACACTTGTTTTCTTCCAACACCAAACTTAACTCTATCTCAAAATCAACACCAATAAGATCAAACACCCTCAAATACACCATAATCAAATATACACATACCATCAACAATCAAACACCAAACTCAAAACACAAACTTAGAAGAAAACCAAAGAATCAAGTGGAGAACTTACCAAAAGTGATGAAAACTCTTAGATTTCCAACTTGATCACTTGAAACATCCTTCAATCTTGAGTTTGGAAAGATAAAATCTCACTTCCTCTCTTGCTATGGAGCTAGCCGGCCAAGGAGAAAAGAAAAGAAGAAGAAGATGAATAGAGAAAAGCAAAGTCAACACTCAACTCTTCTTTCAACCACTAAAACTCCCTTTAATTCTCAACCAAGCAATTTAATTAATATAATATTACAAATATCATCATCCACTTTCCACTTAATTTCCATTTCAATTAATTTAATAAAAATAAATAAATCTTCTTTTGACCTTCCATTTCTTTGACTTGTATATGTTGTATATATCTCATATATACAACATATACACTATTCTCTTTACCTCTTTTTTCTTTCCACTTAAACATATACATTTAATCCAAATACAACAATAAATATTCCAAAACTTTTAGGGTATACTTTGGGATATTACAAGTTGTGATAAGAGTTATGAACTTAGAAAGGAGTGAGGAGGAGTGGAGGAGGAAATCTTTGTTCCACACTAGATGTTTGACAAATAACAAGCTCTGTGAAGTTGTTATTGATAGTGGGGCGTGTGAGAATGTTGTTTCCAATGAGATGGTCACCAAGTTGGGACTGAAAACTGAGCCAATCGACACCCCTTATAAGTTGACTTGGCTGGATTCTACACATGAGATAAGAGTGACTAAGAAATGCCTTATTCCATTTTCTATAGGAAAATAAGTTGATGAGGTGAGCTGCCATGTTATTCCTATGAAAACTTGTCATTTGTTACTTGAAAGGCCTTGATTGTATGATAAAGATGTTCAACACCAAGGGAGAGCTAATACTTATACATTGCTCCATAATGGAAAAAAGATATTACTCAAGCCTATGCTGCCAGAAAAGAAAAAGAAGAAGAAAGAGGTTGGAGTTGTTGGGTTTTTGTCTGATGATGAGAAGAGTGAAATCATTGAGGAATTACCTAGCTTTGTCCCTATGGATGTGGAGGATGAGCCCAAACAGAATCATATTATCTACAATCTTTGATTAGTGAGTTTAAGAGAGTAGTCCCAAACACATTACCCTCGGGTTTACCCCCTTTAAGAACTATACAACACGAGATAAGCTTTGTTCCGGGAGCCCAAATTCCTCACAAACAGTCCTATAGAATGAGCCCTAAAGAAAGTGATGAGTTACAAAAGCAAGTTGATGAATGGTTGAAAAGGGGATTTATAAGGGAGAGTGTATCCCCATGTGTTGTGCCAGCATTTGTAGTACCCAAAAAAAAATGGAAAATGGAGAATGGTGATTGATTCTAGAGCTGTTAATAAGATCACAATCAAGTACAGATTTCCAATTCCAAGGCTTGATGACATGCTTGATAGATTGCATGGAGCTTCGGTGTTCTCAAGGATTGATCTTGCAAATGGATTCTATCAAAATCGTGTTAAAGAAGGTGATGAGTGGAAAATAGCCTTGAAAACCAATGCGGGGCTGTATGAATGGTTGGTTATGCCAATGGGGCTTTCAAATTTACCTTCCACCTTCATGCGGCTTATGAATGAGGTACTCAAACCGTTTCTCAACAAATTTATGGTGGTATACTTTGATGATATTCTGATTTTTAGTCATAGTTTACATGAGCATTGTATGCATTTGAGACTTATCTTTGAGGTTTTGGACCATGAATCATTATATGCTAATATGGAGAAGTGTCATTTTTGTGATAGCACCATTAGTTTCTTGGGGTATTTTGTGTCTAAAGATGGGATTAGCATGGATCCAGAAAAGGTAAAAGCTATAATTGAATGGCCAATTCCTAGCAATTTGTTTCAAGTTAGAAGCTTTCATAAATTTTGTTCTTTCTATAGAAGATTCATTAAGAATTTCAGCACTATAACAAGCCCAATTACAGATTGCATGAAGAAGGGATTGTTTAAATGGACCCCCCAAGCCACCATTGCCTTTAACACACTAAAGAATGCCATAACAAAAGCTCCTGTTTTATCCTTAACCAATTTTACCTTGCCTTTTGAATTGGAGTGTGATGCTAGTGGGGTAGGGATTGGGGCTATTTTGAGTCAAGAAGGAAAACCTATTACATTTTTTAGTGAAAAGTTGAATGAAGTTAGGAGAAAGTATTCTGCCTATGACCTTGAGTTTTATGCTTTGGTGCGTGCACTTAGACATTGGAGTGCATATTTGTTGGTAAATTCATTCATTCTGTATACTGACCACCAAGCACTTAAATATATTCAAAGCCAAGCTAAGTTGAGTAGAAGACATGCATCTTGGGTTGAATATATGCAATCCTTTGATTTCGTTGTGAAGTATAGAGATGGTCCAAGTAATGTTGTGGCTGATGCATTTTCTAGGAGATTTGAGGTTCTTAGTACCATGCATGCATATGTAATAGGATTTGATGATGTGAGAACTTTGTATGAGAACGACAGGGATTTCGGTCAGATTTGGGAAAGAGTTAGGAAAGATGGTGCATTTAGGGATTTCACTATTTATGATGGTTATCTTTTCAAGCTTGATGCTGTTTGTGTTCCTCAAAGTTCTTTAAGGAAAGCAATTCTAAAAGAAGTCTATGGTGGAGTCCTAGCTGGACACTTTGGACGAGACAAGACCTATGCATTGTCTAGTAGGAATTTCTATTGGCCAAAGATGTGGAAAGACGTTTCAAGGCTTGTTAAGGCTGTAATACATGTAAACAATCCAAAATGACATCACAAGCACATGGTTCATACATGCCTTTGCCAGTTTCGAATGCTCCATGGGAAGATGTAAGTATTGATTTCATAGTTAGGTTGCCACGAACAAGGAGAAATCATGATTCTATTATGGCTGTTGTAGATAGATTTTCTAAAATGGCTTATTTTGTTGTTTGTAACAAAACTAATGATGCATCACATATTTTGAACTTGTATTTTAAAAACATTGTAAAACTCCACGAAATTCCAAGGAGTATTATAAGTGATAGGGATGTAAAGTTTTTGAGTCATTTTTGGAGACATTTATGGGCAAGACTTGGCACGACTCTGAAATTTAGCACGACATTTCATCCTCAAACTGATGGAAAAACCGAGGTGGTCAACTAAAGCCTTGGCAACATTTTGAGAAGTTTGCTTAAGGGAAAGGTGAAGAATTGGGATACTATGTTGGCACATGCAGAGTTTGCTTACAACGGTTCCAAGAGTAAGACTACAAATTTTACTCCTTTTGAATTAGTTTATGGTGCTAACCCTCTTATTCCAATTGATTTGAGCAAAGCACATGCTAGTGTCCCATCCAACCTAAAGGCTGAAGAAAGGGCTGCTGAAATAGTCAAACTTCTTACTAAGGCAAAAGAACATATTCAGAGGAAGAATGATGCCTACAAGCGTCAATCCAAGCTGAAATCTATTGTTGAATACAAAGGTGATCATGTGTGGGTGTACTTGAGGAAGGCAAGATTCCCTTCAAAAGGGAAGAATAAGCTAATGCCCAATGCGGAGGGTCCTTATAAAGTCCTAAAGAAGATAAATTAGAATGCCTACAAGATTGAGCTTCCACCATCTTACAAGATTTCCAACACATTCAATGTAAACCTCTCTAAATTTGTTGAAGATTCAATGCAACCTTCTATGCTAGAGGAGACTTCCCAAGAAGGGGAGAATGATGGAGGTCCATCAGACCTTGCCATTTAAGACACTCTTGATATGGGCCTTCATACTCTTTTGGAAGATGACGAAGACGATGTTGTTGATCCTAGTGGAGAACTCTACTTTGAACCCATACATAACATGAAGATTCAACTCATTTTGAAGCCTTTTGGGCTGTTCCAAGCCCTTATATTTGAAGACCAATTTAAAGCCCAACATAATGCACTTAAAGATTGATTTTAGCACATGTTTCCAGCTCATACATGTGAGGGACGTTTGAAGACTTCAATTTCTGTTTTTCAGTTTCATTTTCCATTATTATCTTGCTTTTAATACGTGTTTGATATTGATTTAATGTAGATAGTTTTCTTTGGCTTCAATTGCCTTTATTTAGCTTGTAACTATTCTTTGTTTTCTTATTTAAAAAGGGAAACGAATTTGGAATAGGGGCAGATTATCTTTTGAGTGAATTGAAGTGTTTTAACACATTTGGATTTTGTTAGTTTCCAAAAACTAATAGGGTTTTGTATGTGATCCAAAAACATTCAACCAGTTCCATTTTTGTTGTTACAATCAACCATTTAACTTCTAAAATTCCAGATTTTAAAGCAAACATAAACACCTTCCTTTTCTCACAAAATAAGCCCTTACACCGTACATTTATCCTAATTTTCGTACAACACGACAAACCATCCATAAAGTATCATTTTCTCCCATTTCTTTCATTCACAAACAACCATCTAAACACCACCAAGCCATCAGGTTTCAATTAGTTATTTACTTTTTTCTCAAAAATTAATATACAAATGGATCATAGCGAAAGGGAAAAATAGAACAAAAGCCATCATAGTGAATCTAATAGGTCCTTGCACAGTATATGAAAGCAATGGATTCCTAAAATTCAGTGTAAAATTTTAGATTTTGAAAAGATTCCAAAGTAATTACTATTTTTTTTTCTTTTTAGTACGTCCATTGGACTTTGATGTGAATGTTGATAGTGAAATTTCAATTTATCAACTATGTATCATCATCTTAACATATTATAGAGTTATAAGAATTAAAATATATAAATATATTTATCAAAATCCCATTTAATATATTAATTAGTTCTTTTATTTTATATTTCATATCAAAAGATGAGATTTCAATTTTTTTTCAAACATTTTTAGTTCATTTTATTTTCTTTTAGTTGCAAAGATTTAAACTTCTCACTTCAATATAAAATGGCAATACCATTATATTCTATTCTAATATACTTTGCCGCAATTATAAGTTATAGCCATAACAATTACCTTCACCCTTAGTAACAAACTAACAATGACATTTGAATTGATTTAATAGTGAAATCTCATCGACATAGCTACGTGTACAAAGCACTTACAACTATATATATATATATAAGTGTACCAACTATGTGTATAGAGAACTTATAGAAAGGCCATACAACGTGGGTAACCCTTCCATTTATTAATCCTAAATGAACCTGTCATGAATAGCTCCTTTTCTATTAGGAATCAAATATAATTTATGAAAAAATGCAGCATATGTAAATTGTAGATGTTCTCGCAACAAACTCATTGACACACTAACAAATAAGACAAACAGAGGATTTGAGCAACACTTCAATACAATTTTATAAATGCAATGTGAAATGGAAAATGCTACTCAATTTTATTTCATTTCCACTTTCTGGAAATGGTTGGCAAAGTATTGTGTTCAAGTTGGCAAAAAATGGAAACTAAATTTACTGCTCTTTTTATTGATCGTACCATCTTCTCTCTTTAACTACAAGTTCATCTCTCTTTCTATTTATACATGCTTTTGTTAAATTCATGTTCATTTCTAATTCAATTTTAATTTAAATGATGGGTCATTTGAAAGAGAAAAAAGAAGCTCTTGTGAAGTATTCAATAGGGACGATTTAGTTAGCACAATGGATTATTTTTGTTGCTATTTGCTAATGAGTTAAGAAAATCATATCTTTATTATATTGTGTTTCTTCAATAACTTGATGTTAACATTGGAGTGATGAAAAATATTCCAATTAACTTCCATCGAGTCATGGGAAGTTCTAGCTCTCGAGTGGATAGATGCCATGAATGAAGAGATGAAGTCAATGAAGGATAATGACACATGGGATCTTTTCCCCTTTGCTTGAAGGAACCAAACCCATTGGTTATAAAGGGATATTTAAAATAAAGAGGGATTCAAAGGGTAATGTGAATAAGTTTAAGGCATGTCTTGTTGCTAAGGGCTTCATACAGAAAGAAGGCATTGATTATAAGGAGACTTTCTCTTTGGTTTTGTGGAAAGACCTTTTTAGGATTATAATGACTTTAGTGCCATATTTTAATCTTGAGCTACATCAGATGGATGTCAAGACTGTGTCTCTCAAAGGTAACATTGATGAAATAATATATATGGTGCAACTAGAAAAATATGTGTCAGGTGATCCAAAGTCAACGATTTGCAAATTAAAGAAATCCATCTATGAGCTTAAGTAAGTGTCTCATCAATGGTATTACAAATTTCACCAAATCATTGTCTCATTCGATTTTGAGGTGAATTTTGTTGATTATTGTATATATCATAAATTCAATAAGAGCAAATATATTTTCTTGGATTTATACGTTGATGAAATATTGCTTGCCAACAACTACATAGGCTTATTGCATGAAACCAAGAGATTTCTAGCAAGGAATTTTGAGATGAAAGATCTTGGTGATGCGATTTTTGTATTAGGGATTTAGATGCATCAAGATTGCTCTTGAGTTATTCTTGGATTATCACAAAAGGCTAATATTGAAAAGATTCTTAAGAGATATGGCATGCAATATTGCAAACCAGTTGACACCGCTGTGGCTAAAGGAGACAAGTTCAGTCTTGATAAGTGTCCTATGAATACTTTTGAGAAAGAGGAAATGCAAAAGATTCCTTATGCATCTGCTGTAAGGAGTCTAATGCATGCTCAAGTTTGTGCATGTCCAGACATACATTTTTAGAGTGTTTGGCATATATTTAAGTAATCTAGGAATGAATCATTAGAAAGTAGCCAAATGAGTCATGAAGAATCTATAGAGAACAAACATTATATGCTCACATACAAATGGATGCTTTAAGGCATCAAATCATGGAATATTGCTATGAAATTTTATCACTTTTCTAATGCCTGCATTTTTATTAAAATATAATTAAATAAATAATTTGAAAGGGTTAAGTGAGGGGTTGGAAGTAAAAGATAATATATATATATATGAAATATAACTAAAATATACATAACATAAAAATGTTATTAGAAATTGAAAAAGAAAAAAAAGTACATAGTAAAATTCAAAGGTTAAATAGTAAAAGGTTATAAAGTTAAAAAAATTAAAAATTAAAATAATTTTTGGGTAGTGGAAGATGATGTGAGATTTAAATATTAATTAAATAATATATATATATGTGGCTAGAATTGAAAAGAGAATAAAAGTCAAATTTTCTTGTTCATCTTCTTCTTCCTGTCTTCCTAGTTGGCCAAATTCTTCCATAAGCAAAGGGAAAATATTTGTTTCTTCATTTCATCAAATTCTTTAAGTTTCTTTAAGGAATTAAAGAGATTTTAAGGAAATTTCAAGAAAGAGGTAATTTTAACTTGTATTTAAGTTAATTTCTTTAGAGTTTTAATTATGTGAAAATTAAGTTGTTGGAAGAGGTATGGATAATTGCTTAAATGATATATAAAGGTGCTATTTTGATGTGGAGACCATGATTTTATGGTTAAATAATTAAAATAATTAGGATTGATGATAGTTTGGGAGAGGAAGAAGTAAAATTAGGGTTTTCATAGGAAATTTGTAAAGAATCAATGTAATTGAATTTATTTGCTTAAATTGTGTTAAAATATGATTTTAAAGACATAATTGAACTTAAAACATGATTTAGAATAGACTTCTAAAATTAAAATGCATTAGGACAAAAGTTGGAAATTTCAAAGGAATATGCTAAAATAAGTTTTATTAGTTAAAGTGTATAGAAATATGGTTTTAATGAAGTATCTAAACTCATAATGTGGATAGGAGTTGAGTAGATTGGATTTGCCCAATCCAAGTGGTGAAGGAAATTGTGGTAAAGTGAAGGAATGGGATGAAAACTTGGCTTGAAAGTTGCCTTGAGTGAAGGTTAGTACATACTTTGTTATTTATGTATTAAATTGCATTGAATTGACATGCTACATTGTATGCAGATATTTGAGTTATGCCACTTTAATGTGAATATTCATATGTAAATTGTCTAGCTATATACTAAAATATGTGATATGCATAAGATATGCATTGTTAGGCCATTATAAAGCATTATTGAATTTGATTGTGAAAAAAATGGATTAGCCATTAAATGTGTATAGTATGGCCACATTATGAAAGTGGCAAGGAATGTGTTGTTTATGATGAAAAAGTGTTGGAAAATAAAGGAATGATGCAATTAACTAACTTAAGTGATAATATGGAATAATGTGTGTTGCCTTATATAATATTTTGTTTCAGATTTATATATTTGGTGATTTGCATATGGCATACCTATAATGTGATTTACCTTTGGGGCTAGATGCTAGGCGTCAATTATGATGACAATTGTCTTCGGGCTAAACGTTGGGCGCTACTTGTGATTTTATTTATCTTCGGGCTAGACACTGTGTGTCAAGATAAACCAAAATAATATCTCTGGAACCTGAATATTATATAGGGTCATTTGGGTCCAATGCATGTGATTGTGTTATATGGTGGAGTTATAAAAAATGCATAAGTTAAAAAATGCTTTTGCATGCTACATTGTAATTGTCAAAGTAAAGGAACATTGCATTGTTTTATAAATTTCTTTTATTATCGAAGTATGTACCACTAAGCTATTAGCTTACCACGATTTGCTTATCGCGTAGGTGATATGGCAGGTATCGAGAGCCTTGCTAGGTCTAGCCATGTCTAGGGTTTCTGGATGGTACCAGAAGTTTTGATAGATTGCCACAAGACCAGAGCTAGCTGCTCAGGATGTAAAAATTTATTTTGACTAAATATGTTATGTTTATATATTTTATACTATCATTTGAAAATCTTGTAAATTTAAAGATTTTTGGCAAATGTTATAAAAGTGTTGGTTACCAACCCTTTGGGGCACATTGTGGTCGTTAGTAGAGTATACCATGATAGTTCAGTTTGTGGTTCATGATGAAGAGTTTCTCGGTGATTTGATTGAGATGCCCTTTAGGGATTATGACCTTATTCTGGCTATAGATTGGCTATCCAGACACCAGACAGTAGTAATGTAAGCGGAGATTTTTGCACCCCACTCTCTATGGAATAGTTTTTGCGACTTCGACACTGTTAGGCTCAAGGCCTTAGAGAACATGAGCCTAAACTCAAAGAATAAGAGTCGCCACCCGGATGGGCTGAGAAGATAGAAAGGGTTGGATGGCTTGATTCTTGAAGAATCTCTAACCCCTTATTGGGTTCGGAAAGTTGGATACACGTAGAAAATATGAGAATGACCTAGCACCCACATAATGCCCAGTTCATTGAAACTGGCCTCCTTTTTAGGTTTAAATATTATTGAATTCGTAATTATTATAATACTATCTATACTAAATACAATTGTGAAAAATAAATAATCATCATATTATAAATCAAAATAACCAAATAAAATAGGCACACATACGAGATGGAAGCATGCCCTTACAATATCCAATGTCCAAAATATGAATGAATAAAATAGGACACCCACTGATTGGTAGAATCATGTCCTTTATAATAGTTTCAAAATCCTTAAGATAAATTAAATTACATAATTAAATGAACAAGGCACCCACAAAGCGAAAATGTCTTTTACATAGTTCCCAAAATCCAAATAATAAGAAATTGTAATCCATATAATACATAAATAATGATCATACACATAGTCATTAAACAACAATAAATTAGAGCTTAAATAAAGTGAAATCGCAAAAAAGTGCAATCCATGAGCAAATCTTAATATTAACCCATTAATAAAATATAAGGCGCGACACATACGGTAATGCCGCTAGTCGGTTAGCAAGGCGGGATCAAGGGACAGTGCCCTCAAAAGGTAAATGGTTTACAAGATAGAGTTTTATTGTCGAATTAGAGTTTGTTTGTGAAATTTAGGGTTTGATTGTAAACTTACAGTTTTAGGTTTTTTTAATAATTAAATTAGGATTTATTAGGGTTTGCACTTAATATTATGATTTTAGTAGTAATTATATGGTTTTAATCCTAAACTAATGTTTAACATGCAAAATTAGGGTTTAATGTACAAAACTATTTTTAATTCTAAACTAATGTTTAATCATGTAAGCTAAGATTTTAACATGCAAACTAGGGTTTTAATTATAAAACACATGTAATTTGGGTTTTTGTATTTAATCAAACAAGATCTAAACAAACTAAAAGTGAATATGTGATATTAATAATTCATTGAATAAGAGTAAAAGGGGTTATACCTACGTTGCAGGTTACACCAAAATGATTCAAGTTGAATTAAGCCTTACTACTATTTAGATTGCTACTAGGGTTTGGTTGAACAATGAATGTTTAGTGCTTGCTTCTGTCTCCTTTGATTGCTAATTGATCTCTAGCTCTTGGTATTCAATTTGCTAATTTTGGCTCTCGGTTTGATTTTGTAGTATTAGTTGTTTTGATTCATCATCACGGCTCCCGATTGTGGCTACTGTTTAATTGCTAATTGTGGCCATATTTTTTCTTTGCTTATTGCTGCCTCCATTGTTAATTCTAGCTTTGTATTTATATGCAACAATTAGGGTGACTATTTGGCTCACTACTCCGGATGATTTTTTATTTTAAACTTGATTAGAATACCTAAATGTGCATGGAAACTGAATTTAGCTGGCATTATGGGCTTATTAATCTACAAGGCCAATTCGATATGAGGTTAGCTCATGTTAAATTGACCTTTTCCAATTGGATATGTGCAAGTGCTCATATCGAATTGGATGTCCAACCAAACTGAGTTGTTCTGATTTTCTTGAAAATCAGCTCAACTTTAATTCACACTTTAAAAATTGGATTGGACTTAATTTAGGCCTCTTAATTAGAACTAAACTCATTCAGGGCCAAAATTAAGGGTCTAAAGTAGATTATCAATGGAAGCATATTACTCTGAAAATACATGATGGGAAGAATGTTGTGGTATCATGTGAGTAGAGACACCTCTCATCCATATTTATTTCAGTTATCTCAGCTAGGAGGATGATTCAGAAGAGGCGTGAAGCTTATTTCGCACATGTAGTGGATATTAGAGTAGAGAGGTCCAAGTTTGACAGTATTCCTATAGTGGTGGAGTTCCTTGATGTGTTCCCAGATGAGTTGCCAGGGCTATCTCTAGTGCGAGAGGTAGAGTTTGGTATTAATGTGATGCCAGGTACCACTCCTATCACTATTACCCCTTATCGGATGACACCTATAGAATTGAAAGAGTTGAAGGTACAACTGCAGGAGTTGCTAGATAAATGATTCATTCGCCCTAGTGTCTCACCATGGGGAGCACCAGTATTGTTTGTCAAGAGAAAGGATGACACTTTGAGATTATGTATAGATTACCATCAGTTGAATAAGGTGACCATTAAGAATAACTATCTGTTGCCTTGTATTGATGATCTCTTTGACTAGTTGAAGGGGGGAGCTGTATTTTCCAAGATTGATCTGAATTTGGGTATCATCAATTGAGAGTTAAAGATGTAGATGTACTTAAGACTGCTTTTTGCATGAGGTACGACGAATGTATTAGCAACATTCATGGATTTGATGAACCAAGTCTTTTGGCCATATTTGGATTAGTTTGTGGTGGTATTTATTGATGACATTTTGGTTTACTCATGTAGCAAAGAGGATCACGATAGGCATGTTAGGGCCTAGCCTAGCTATCTATAAGTGCACAGGTTGTAATCAAGTAATAAAGTAGTGAGTAGGATATCATTCCCATGAGGAAGGGTATCTAAGTACTAAACAATTAAACTAATTATTATTTAGATGGTAAATTGATGTGAATTGAAAACTAAGTTAACAAAAAATTAAAGCTAAACTGAATTTTAAAATTAAATCTAATATTTTTTTTGCATTAGGGTTAAACCTATCCTTATTGATTAACTATGGATTTTCTAAAGAATTGATTCAATTTCAATCTACTCTTGATTATTTATTAGGTTCTTCTAAATTAAGACTTAGTCTCTCTCAAGTATTAAACTTAATATTGAACTTACCATTGTGTCTACTCTTGTGATCATAAGCAAATTATGCTACATCATTAAGATTTGTGAGTAACCTTTGTATCGACCTCTTAAGTGTTTACCCTATCTCTAGGTGAACTTTAACCCAAGATTGTTACCTCTTTGAACTAATATTGTGCTTCCACTCTCGCTCCATCACACAATATCTTAAATCAATTAACTATTGGCCAGATAATCAAAGCATTAAGATCAAAGATAACAAAATAATCAAGAGCAAACATTAATTGAATCAAATTAAAAATAACTACTCCATAGATAAATCAAATAAGAAATAGTTTAACCCTAATAGGGTTTTTAGTTATTCATAATTGAAATAAAGACTAAAAAGAAAGAGTAGAAGATAAAAGACATAATTGAAATTGAAATTAAAAGGAAATAAAAGAAATAAATTGAAAAGAACAAAATTGGAAAGAAGAAGTCTCTTAGATTTGAATGTCTTCTTGAACAAAAACTCTTCTTTCTCTTCAAGTTAAACTCTAAACTAAAATCTAGAATTTTTAAACTAAGATCTAATGTATCAATTGTGAGGAAGGTCTAGGGTATTTATAGGGACTTAGGAAACTTCTATTGCACGTAGGAAAAGGTTAAGATATGTTTATAAGAGTCCCTATTAAAAAAGAAATCAACTTTAATTAAAGGAAAACAAATCCTAGCAAGATATGGAAGTTGTAAAATTCGCAAAGAATATTTGAAGCAATTTTTCTATATGATAAGTTCAGAATCTGAGCTTAATCTCTTGATAATAATTGTAGATCTGGAAGTGTAAATGAATTTAGGCTTTTGAATCACTCAATTTAGACTTTTGGAGCTCTAATTATGGCCTTTTGAAGTAAACTGGTCTGGACAAAAATTCTATTCTAATTTGAATTCATAGTTCTGACTTTGCACATCTGTTTGGAGGTCCAAAAAAACTCATATTTGTACAATTAATATCATTATTAAAATCTTGAGATGTCTTCTAAAAACTTTGTGAACAATACTTTCTCATTCTGAAACTCTAAGATCATCAAAATCTCAAGTGAAACTTTAAAGGTAAAATTTATCCAAGTTTGGAAATCTCCTGATCCATTCCTTCCTAACCTATGCCTGGTAGGTATCTCATCTTCTTCATAATAGACTTCACGATGAGACCATATAAATTTTGAATCTAGCCATCAGTTGAGCAACTGTTAGGGCATTAACCACCTCATTGCACTTAGTCTTAATGGTGATAACAATATCACCTACAGGAAATTTTATCTTCTTATGAAGTGTAAATGGAACTCCTCCTAGGGATGGAACAAAGGTCACCCCAAGAGCAATGTGAATGTCATAGGGATCTCAAGGATCACAAACTCAACCATTGATTCAATCGGTCCTATAGTCACAACAGTAGAAAATGTTCCAATAGGCCATTTATAATTATCATAAGCCTTGATCACTATATTCGTAGGCGTCAGGTTAGTAGTTGTCATGGATAGCTTTGGCAATAACATGGCTAGAAAAACATTAATGGCCAAGCCATCATCAACCATTACACAAGTGGTCTTCTTTCTTCTCAATTAAAGCATGATAAATAAGGGATGAGTATGATTTCTTTCATTAGTAGGTAAGTATGCATCTAAATAAGTACTGATCTAGGATATATTCTCCAACAATATACTTCTACATTATTTCTCCTCTATCATTCCGAGATGAAATTTGCATATTAGTCAAGGCCTTAGCCAAAGCCTCTCTGTGCTTGTAAGATGAGATCAACAAGTCCCAGATACTTACACTCACCTGAGTCCTCTTTAACTACTTCAATACAATATCATCTTCTATTTCTTTCTCTTTATTTTTCTCTCCCTCTGCTTCACTTTTTCTATTACCCTCGACTCTTTTCCTTTTGTCCTCTTCTGTTCCCCAAGCATATGGCTTCCCCGACCTAGTATCTTGTATTTCTGCTTCCTCATCTAGTTTGACCCAGAAAGAGTTCTCATCTAACACTAAATTCCTCTAGGCATCAACCATATCTCGGAAATTACTCTCCATTAGGACCTCTTTTTCCTTCAAACCAAAGAGTTTGGTTTCTTGAGTTCCCTCTACATCTTGGAAAGAAGCCATTACACTATCTCTGTCTTGTAATATCCGTGATTTTGGAGAAATTAAATAAGTATTTGGAGGCATAGGTGTTGTATATACCTAATGTATACCTAGTTATGCATAGTATATACATATTATTTATTAATTGTATATGTTGGATTTACATATATTATATAGTTGATATATATAACACATATAAGGCATGTTTGATATATATATGATACACATTATTTGTGCATATAAGAATTTATATACATTAAGTATACACTGCATATACCTAGTACATATTATATATATATATGTACATAATGGTATATATAAAATATTAGTAACATATATATGACATATACATAAACATAAAGTATATACAACATATAAATGGAACATATATATATATTTATGGATGGGAATATGAAAAAATAAAAAAAATAAAATAAAAGATAAAATAAAAGAAAAAGAGGAAAGTCAAAAGAAGAAGAGAAAATTGTGGATGGGAATTAAAGAGAAATTAATAAATTAATTAAATAATTAATTAAAATAATATATATGGATGGTAAAAAAAGAGGAAAGTAAAAGAGAGTCTTCATCTTCTTCTTTCACCATGGGAACCAAAATTTAGAGAGAGAGAAAGAGAGAGAGAGAGAGCTATTCAAAACACCAAAAATTGGCCAAAGATCAAAGGTTTCAAGGGAATTTTTTAAAAGAAAAATCAAGATTCAAGTAAGTACTTCTTCTCTAAAGCTTTGTTTTCTTTTATTTGATGATTATGTATGGATTGCTAGAGAAAGAAAGTAATGTTTAATTGTTAAAATAAGTAGAATTGGTATTAAAATGAGGATAATATGGTGATATGTTAGTTGGTCGGTTGATATGGACAATTTGTAAAATTTAAGGTTATGGGAAGGTGATGCATGATTAGGATTTTGGTGTTGATGGTTAACATTATTGGAATGGAGGAAATAAATGTTATTTCAATATGTATATAATGATCCTATAGTTAGAAATTAAATATGGACAAGTTTGGATGAAGTTTGGATTTAGGGTTTGAGTATTTAAAATTAGGGTTTCAAGTATGGATAATGTTAATTAATGCAATGAAATGAATTAGTGTTGTTTTAATGTAAATGTTGTGATTTTAAGGTTGGAAATGTGATATCGATAAGTTTTGATGAAGTTCATGTTGATGGTTGCATTATGTGAAATTTGGGTTTTTGGAAGAGGCTTCCATAAATGTAAAAATAAATTGTTTTGATATTATATTAATGTATAAGTATTTTTAAGGTTAAATGTTAAAAATAAGATTAATAGAATGAAGTTTGAATAAAGTAGTAAGTTGAAGAATGTAGGGTTTTAGTGGAATTTTGATGAGAATTGTTTGATTATTGATAGTTTAATGTATATTGAGCATGTGAGTGATTGTAAATGGATAGTGTTGCTTATTAATACCATGTATGTATAGATTAAAGTGATAAAAGAGATGAAAATTAGAGTTTGACTTGGGAAAGAGAAAAGAAGTTAGTATAAGTTAATACATATCTTTAAAACTTGTATTTACATTGAATGTGAGAGGCCAATATGTATATATAATGCTATTTTAAAATGTGGGTGTGCACATAACCTATGTATTGTGGCATAATTATATGATGGGTGTCTCTTTGGTAAAGATAAATGTAGATTGTTATATATATAATATGTGGTATGATGTACAATATGGACATAATTGTGATTTGTGAGGAAATTTGGAAAGTAAGCCACACTGTGAACGTGACTTACGAATGTATATATGGATGATTTAAAAGTATGGGAAAAGATAAAATGTAAAATAATATGAAAATGTGAGGTGGTGGTGATTATGATAAGATTGATCACTTGAAAATGGTGATATTATGATGTAATATGAAAGTGATCAAGAATGGAGTTGATCTCTTAAAAAAGTGAAAAAGTGTTTTTGCATGTTTGTTACCCTATATAATTACTTGTCCAGCAATATTGAGAATGATGTTGCATGCATTAATAGACCTAAGCAAGGCTAGGTCTTGACCTGAGCAAAGCTAGTTTATGTGATGAGATTGAGATTGAGAATGGACACAAGCAGAGCTGGGCTGTGAAATTGATATTGTGATAATTGGACTTGCTAATTGTATAGGTGTGTTTGGGACCAAAGTGTATGTGTGTGGACATGTTGTATGTATGTGAGTTATAATTTGAAAGTAAAGATGTTGCATGAGTAATGTAAGTATTGTTATGAGTAAGTACCATCGTATGTAATTTATATATATTGTATTTGAGATTGTGTACCATTAGGTTATCTAGCTTAGCATGATTGTTTAAATTTTGCAGGCAAGTGAATTGTTGATTAGAGGGATCCTGGTAGCATTTAACAAGGAGTCAGAAGACC
Organism: Garcia nutans; assembly: GCA_947685225.1. Lineage (NCBI taxonomy): Eukaryota > Viridiplantae > Streptophyta > Magnoliopsida > Malpighiales > Euphorbiaceae > Garcia > Garcia nutans. Next base: position 28,742,025 of record CANTUV010000011.1, on the reverse strand, counting down.
AACAGTGCCGTCTGCATACATGTATAGTTATAGTTTTATACATTTTGGTTTATGTATAAGACTTTATAAAATTTGTGAATATTTTAAGGATTTGGGACAATTATGTGTATATATATATATTTAAGTATGACAACTAATGTTTTAAGTTATGCTATTTGTTTGTATGTTAACGAAGTATTAGTTTGGAGAGTAATTGAAAAATCTATTTTGGGAGTGTTTCAAAATTTTATATAGGTTGTGATTTATTAAAATTGGGATTTATTAAAATTACAGATAAAATTTTAACAAAATTTTCTCAAAGAATTAATTTTATAAATTATTAATTTTTTTAAAAAAATATTAAAATGAGAGTTTTATATGTAAATATTATAGCACATTTATATCTTAAGTATGTATTTTACATATACACAGATATATGTATTATACATATTTAGGACATAAAGGTGTTACACATCCAGTCCGATTTTAATAAGGTAAGTGGCTAATAGAGGTGTATTGTTGGATTTGGGCAAGGGGTTGTTTTTGGTGCTTGGCTTGGTAGGGTCAAGTATTTTCTCCATTAACAATTAGATTCTAAATTTCATTTTTAAGGAGCATAGAATGATCAATGTCATGTTTGAACATTTGGTGGAACAAACAGTAAGCATTAAGTTCCATCTTGGTGGTCGTGGGTCGGTAGTGGTCTTGGATCTAAGGGTAAGAGGATTTGTTGGTTTTTCATATAGTTGAAGACTTGGGACTAGGGTATACCTAGGTATAAAAATTGTTTGCTGGTGGCTACAACATTGATCGTAGAGGTCATTTGATTATTGATACCATACTAGTATTTTGTCTTCCTTTGGATGGTGTATCAGGTCTCTTCTTTCTTTGCTTCTTCAATCTATATCCCTAGGTCATAGAGATCTTGAAAATTCTGAACCGTAACATAGTATATCTTTTTCTTCATGATGCAACCAAGGAACCAACCATACCCAAGTCCATTGATCCACTTCACTTACCTAGTTGACCCATCACAAAAGGACACTTGAAGAAGTTGAAGCTTTGTTGATGATTATTCAAGGCCTATGGATAGATTTAGCTACCATTGAAGAGTGCAAGGAAGATTCCAACTACAAGCTTGGACTTCATCATGTAGATCAAGGCTTGGTTCAACTTTGTGAAGTCATAGTGGACTTAGCGATCACACCATCCATTACACAGTCGCACTTTTGATCTCGTGCTCAAGCTTATAGTTGCATGACTCACCATGAACTTTGTAACATTCGTAACTTTGTTAAAATAGTAAAATAAAAATTAAATAAATAATTTAGACGATTAAATAAAGTGTTGGAAGTATGAAAATATAAAATATATATGTAAGATATAAAGAAAATATAAATTGGACACATAATGTACGCATGATATCTACCTAACATATAAATTGGACACATAATGTACGCATGATATCTACCTAACATATATATTGGACACATAATGTACACATGACATCTACCTAACATACACACTTTTAGAAAAAAGATAAAGTTAGATCAAAAGTTAAATAAAATAAATAAATAAATAAATAAAATATAATTAATTAAAATTAAAATTAAGATAATTATGGATAGGAAAAAAATATCACATTATTTTAATATTTAATTATGTAGTAAATATGTATATAAGTGAGGGGTAACATTGGAAATATTAGAAATAAAAGAAGAAAACTCATCTTTTTTTTCTTCCAACCATGGAGTCCGAATTTTAAGAGAAATGAGGGGAGGTTTTTTTCATCCAAAACACCAAATTTCATAAAGATTTCAAATGATTCAAGGTGTTTTTGAAGATTAATCAAGGTTTAGGTAAGTAATTTCTACTTTAAGCTTGGTTTTAACGAGTTTTAAGAATATGTAAATTTTCATATTTTGATGGGAGATGAGATAATTATTGAAATGGGTGTAGAAGGTGTTATTTTGATGAGGAGACAGATTATATGGTTGGATAGTTGATTTGGTTAAGTATAGATGGAGTTTGGAAGGGTTAGTAAGAAAGTTCGGATTTTGGAATAGTAATCACAAAAAATTGATGTTTATTTAATTTTATCGTTTAAATGATATTATTAAATGATTTTAATGATAGAAATGAACTTAGAATATCAATTAGAATTGAGTAGAATGGATATTTAAAATTAAAGAAAGTTAGGGTTAAAATTTGAAAAATTGAGGGAAATGTACTAAATTAATTTTTATTAGTTAGAATGTGTAGAAATATGATTCTAATACATAATTTATACTTACATTTTAAATAGGCATTGAGTAGATTGTATATGCCCAAATTTAGTGGTGAAGGGTATTGTAGAAAGTGGTAAGAAAGTGATGGTTTTTGGTAGCTTGGAATTTACTTAAACAAAATTAGTACATACTTTGATAGAATTGTATTGTAATGCATTATAAATGGCATATTAAATTATATTTTGGTATGAATATTTTGCCACTTTGATGTGTGAACTAACATGTAAAGTGCTTAGCTACATGTTTAAAGGCATAAATTATGTAACGTATGGACATTTAAGCCCTTTTAGAATGGCTAATGACATTATGGAATGTAGTCACATAAAAAAAATTTATATACCAAAATTTAACCTTATATTGGTTATATTATGAAATTGGAATGGAATATGAAGTTCGTGATTGAAAATGTGATAAATAAATGGAAAACTTGTAAAAAGAATGAAAATTAGCATAATTGCCAAAGTATGTAAAAAATGTGAAATTATATATATTATATGTGAAACCTTATATAATATCATTTTTCAGAGTTTTGTATTTAGAAGCATGTTTGTGATTGCCTTCGAGCTAGACGTTGGGTGCCACTGATATTTGATTTGCCTTCGGGGTAGACCCTGGGCGTCACCATTATGTATTTTGCCTTCGAGCTAGATGATGACTATCAAAAATAGTCCAAAATATTATCTCTGCAACTTGAATATTATATATGGTCTTTTGGGCCCCATGCATGTGCTTATGTTAAGTGATAATTTAGTAAGGATACTTTAAATAATTTGAAAGAAAATTTCATGTTGCATCATTAGATTTAATGAAAAAACAATTTACATTATTTTTCTTTAATTTACATTATTATTAAAGTATGTGTCACTAGAAGAAATGTTTAGCGGAATTTTATTTATCGCGCAGGTGACATGATTAATACTGAAACCCCTGCTAGACCTGAGCAGGTTTAGGGATTCTGGATTTTGCTGAAACATTTGTCTTGTTACCATGGGATGATAGCTAGTTGCAAGCATGTAAACATCTGCTTTGAAAAACTTGTTTTAATTATATACATTACTTATGCGTATCTGTGAATGTTGTAAATTATAAGGTTTTTGGAATAAGTGTGAAGTTTGTGAATATTTTAAATATGTATCTATATATGTTTGGGTGATTTTGAGAAAATACTGAAGAATGATGAAGTAGTGAACATATGAATGTATGATTTTGGGAGTGCAAAATTTTTATGCATGTTGAGTTATTGATTTTTAGGGAATGTCCAAAATACTGGTGAATTTTTTTCAGAAATTTTCACTTATAAACTTGTTAAGGTACATTCACAAACTTATAATTTTTTTTTATAATTATGGAAAATTTTGTAAATATCAAAGATAATAACATTCTTGTATTTTATATATGTATTATACATATACGAGTTGTATGTATTATACATATATATGATATAAGGGTGTTACAAACTTACTTTATCTTGAACCATTTTGCTTCTGGTCGAGCATTCAAGTTGCACAGTCTCGCATCGCCTCATGGTCAGAATCGCAGTCACGCATCTCACCGCGAACTACACTGCCTTCTAATGAATCAATTTTTGTATTTTACATTACATGGATATTTTATATTTTATTGAGTATTTATTTAAGGTAGATATCTTATTTTTGGTTAATATCTAATGTAATATTAACTTAAGAGGGATTTACCCTGGTTGCTTTAAGATTCCTAGTTATATTAGGAGAAGAGTAATTACTTCTTAAATACCCTTTGTTTCCCTTTAGGATTAGGTTTTTCTTTGTATCCTATATAAGGCATTCCTTTCTACATTGTAAAGGAGAGACATAATTTTGATCAATACAATCTAAGAACTTTGTTCTTGTTTTAAGAGAGTTGATAAGACCATATTTTGCATATAATTTTATGATTATTCTAGTTATATTTTTATTATTATCATTTGAATTTGATCAATTTTTGTTGTGAATGCTAGAATATTCATCATTTCAAGTATAAAGTTACAAATATGAAGAAATAGGTTATTTTGGCTAAAAATCATAGAAAATGGAAGAAGAATAAAAAGGATGTCAAAACAAGCTCAAAAATGGAAGAAAATGAATTTACATGGTCTTATAAATCATGATACATGATTTTGAACTTGAAAATGGAATTAAAGATGAGAAATCAAGAGGTACAGATTCATTTTGAATCCCAGGGCCATGGCTGTCAAAAAGCCACAGGCATGGAATTTGATTTGAAGCTGTCTAAATTTTTCAATGACAAAAATTGCAAGGGTAGAAACATATTAAAAGCCACGACCGTGGCATTGATTTTGGCTCTGTTTTGAAGAAATTTTGCATATTTCAGAAGCAAATCAAAAGCCACGATCGTGGCACTAAAAAGACACGACCGTAAGATTGATTTCTCTACTGCCCGAACCAAGAAAGAGAAGAAAATTCAAAGTTGGCAGCCTCCACTTATATGCCACGATCATGGCATTGAAAGCCACGATCGTGGCCTACCTTGCAGACCATTTTACAACTGTAAAGTGCTCAAACCATCCAATCCAACTCAGGCCATGACCATGACACTCAAAAGCCACGACCGTGGGGCCAAAATTCATGACTTTGAGCAGAAAATTGGGTAGGTGGTGAACCAAACAAGATGTGGCCTAACCTTTTTTAATTTTCCCCACTAATGAAGCTTTCAAACACTCTATTTAGATACACTTCGTCTAAGGTTTCAAGATATGAAGGATTTACAAGAATTAGATTAGATTCATTCAAGAAATAAATGTAGTTTAGAGTTTTCTCAAGAAGGAGAGTGAAATTCTGGTTCAAGAAGAAATTCAAGTTCCAAGTCAAGTTATTCTTCAAAGAAATAGAGTTTGATATTTCTTTTTCTTTAAATTATGTTTTTAATGTCTTTCTTTAATATTTTCAATGTTTTTATTTCAATAATGAATAACTAATCCTCTCTAGGGTTAGTCCCTTTCATTGAATTTATCATGGAATTATAAATGTCTATTTGAATTAATTTAGTTTATCCTTAAATTATTTTGTTATCTTTACTCTTAATGCTTTAATTATCTGGCCAATAATTAATTGAATTGAGGTGTTGTGTGATGGAGCGAGAGTGGAAGCATAACATTAGTCCATAGAGGTAACAATCTTAAGGTAGTTTTTCACTTAGAGATAAGGTTAAACACTTAAGAGGTTGATTCAAAAATTCTTAAAAAACTTAATGAATTGGTTTAATTGCTTGTGATCACGAGAGTAGACATAAGGATTAAAGTGATATTAGTTATAGTTCTTGAGAAATACTTGAGCTTAATTTAGGAGAATTTAACCATTAATGAAAGGAAAACAAAATTAAATCAATACTTTAGAAAACCCATGATAAATCAATAAAGGTGACTTAACCCTAAGTTTTATAACATTAGATTTAATTCAAAGTAATTTATTTTGCTTAATCATAAATCAAATTTTATCATCCAAATAATACTTAGTTTTAATTGATCAATACTTAGAAGAAAATTTCATCATGGGAACGATACTCTACTTATCATTATATTACTTGTTAACAATCTGTGCACTTGCAGATAGCTAGGCTGAGTCCACAATACGAGTTTTATCTCTTATCTTGATTCTTGTTTGAATCAACTTCTACACATAGAATTAATCACTTGAGTGTGTTAATACCAAGGTTTTCTCCTACATTATTAGGTTTGGGTCAAGGTCTTGGATAAAGGATCTGATTTGGCTTTCCAAGGATTCGCTTCCAAGTGTATTTGGTGTTAGGTCTTAAGTCGCTACTTGGAGTTCGCATCACTTTAGGTTTGAAACTTTAATAATCAACTGATATGATAATTTTCGGAAGGCCTATCATGAACCAATGCAACTTTTCCTCTCCATTTCTTGATATAGTTTGCAAAATGAGATCTCATTCTATTTCTATCTCAATGATTCGAGCTAAATAAGGGAGACCTCCATGTCGGTATTATACCTAAATTGCTTAATAAAGGAAGTACGAAGCATTCTCCATTTCTCTTTAATGGTAACATCAATGGACTTATACCGACGGATTGCATTCCCAACCAAGGATAGCCTAAACCATTTCAAGATTTGATCATTTGTCGCTGATGTAGTCTCCAAGAACATCTTTTATAACTCTGTCATTTCATTACAAAAGACTGTTGCTGATATTTCTTCTTTAAGCTCTCCATCCTTTTAGACATTGTCTTTTCAAAATTTGAAACCTCTTTCTTTAGCTCATCATTCTTGACTTATGTCTTCCCTGTCTTATTGTAATCTTCTTCTAAGTCATCATACATTTCATCATCATCCTCATTGTCTTTGACGACGACCTTCTTTCCTTTCTTCTTAGTGTTACTAGCAGAACCTTTTCTTGCTTAGCCGATGCACCTAAATTTTGTAGCATTTTCATCACTAAGACGATCTGATTCTTCAATTCAGCTACTTTAGAGCCTATTGGTGCCTTAACTCTCTCCTCATCTATGTATTTTTTTATGTACTCTTTTGAACTTCTGGAAGATGTTGTTTCTCCAAAGACGGTGCTGTCAGTAACTTCTATACTTTTGTGATCCAGGTCTACAAACCAAAAAAACAGATGAAATGCTATGGGATGTATGTATGCATGAATGATAGGTATATACAAGCATATACACAAAAAGAATTTTGTATACTAAGGATCTTCTACCCTTATTTCTCCCATATACGTTGGGTGAGTCTCTTTTCTAGGTTTTTTTTTATTTACAAATATTACAAACATGAGGTAATTCCATGTTGTATGACCATCAAATCTCTCTCTAAACTTTGTGGTTTGTATAATCTTGGTTAAAATAACCCATTTCAAGAACACCATTAAATTTCATAAAGACTCCTCCATTTTATATTAGAAATACACATTTGATACATCATTCCTAATGAAAGCATCTTACCAAATAGGCTTTCTAATATAAAATTGAGGACTTCCCATAAAACTTATAGGTATTCTAAAAAAATAGGGTTAATAATGCCTAGGTTATACAAATAAAAAGCTTATCGGTTTAATCATACAAGAGATTTCCATTATCCACAAGCTCTTAGTCCTTAAATATAGGCCAATAATTTGTTTAAAGTGAATATAAATATAAGACGTGCCACATCTTAAAGATTGTAAGTTTTGTTAATCATAGAAATAAGCATTGGGCAATCTCTTAGGGGAAGTTACTATATCTCCTACATGTACTTTGGTCCAAAGGGTATGAGGCTTAGGCTCCTGCAACAAGATATACCTAAAGGTACGAGACATGCGAGTGATTATGCAATACTCATTCTCTATACCTTGAATGAAGATATGGTATCCCTTACACCACAAAACATGAGTAATTCAAGATGCCCTAACACACACAGAACATGCAACTATTGTAGTGCAAGGTTAACATTCTGAATAGTTAGCAATAAACTAATATATGAATCAACGGAATCGACTTCTCAAATATCCCTAGTGAAGTTGTCACTATAGGTGCCTAGTTCGACTATGCCCCAGTGGTTTTGCAATCGCGACACCGCTAAGTTCTTGACTCAGGGATCAAATAGGTTAAGGCCCATGAGAATAGAGTCACCACCCGACTTGGACCTGAAAATAGTAGGGGATAACATACTTTTGATTCCATGAAGAATCCCTAAACTTGAAATCTTGAAATCACTTGAGGTTCATTACTTCTATCCATTAGAAGGTTCATTACTTTTATCTATTAGAAATTATCATTTTGATTTTATTCTAGTCACATTTGTAAATTATATTAATATTTTTATAATTAGTTATGTACATTAGGAAATGTTAGGTTGATTTCTCAAAGATCATGAAATAAACTAAGATATACCTTTTGAAAGCTTTCACCAACTAGCTGCCAAGGGGGTTTGATAAGCAAGATTCACTCACTTGCCTTTAATAATCTCCTTTGGCTTTGGTTGATTTGGTCCTTTAGTTCCCCTATTTCATTTTCTATTTGATGCTTTTATGCCTCAAAAGTTTCTCTGATTGGTTGGTTTTTGACCCCCTTAAATAGTGCATTGCACTGTCTTTTATAGGCAAATGACAATTATCTATGAGACAGAATTATCGAGCTCGACAATTATCAAATTGTCAGGCTAGACAATTTTATCCCACGCAGTTAATATTGTTATAACTCTTCAATAATGTTCTCTGCCAACCTTGATAATTTTTGAAAACTATCGAATTCGATAAAGAAAGATTATTGAACTCGACGGTTTAATAAATGTTTTGCAAGGTGTCAAATTCAAGTGTCTACAAATATCTACTACTGAATATGTCTTTGTTGGAGTAAATATGGTCTTGTGAAAAAGTAACACAAAAACAAAAATAAAATATGTCTCAATCCAATGCAAAATCTGCATGTGTGGATATATCAACTATTGAATGAAGTTGGTCTTAAGCCTTTATTGCTAGCAAAATTGTGGTGTGATGATCAAATTGATCTCTATATTGTCTAACCTATATGTTATGAATGAACTAACCACATTAAAATTGATTGTCAAATTGAAATAATGCTATTGTTATAACCAGAACCCAAGAAATCAATTATTTTTTGAACCTTGTTTGTTTATAATGATATAATTAATATTGTGGTTCAACAGCAGCTGCAAGTGAATGGAAAGGCAGAAACAATAGTTCAAATCTGAGTATGATAATAGCAAGAAGGCACAGGAAAGGTAACCATCGATTTAGGATGTTTGTAGTTTAGTGTTGTGAAGGCTGCAATTTAATACCTAAATTGGGATTGAGTTATAGAATAAGAATATTATTTTATGGATTATATGATACAAGAAAAATTATGCTATTGGCGTATGAATTTTTCAATATTTTTTATTTTGGCATTTCAATTTTAACGAATATTATATATGAGTTTTTTCGATCATGATTGGAGTAATAATAAATATTGACTCGATCAATTCATTTGTAAATATTAGTAAAAATTGAGATAGAATTCAGAATAAATAAAACATAAAAATAGAAAAATATTATAAAATACAGACACTAATAAAGTCCCTTATTACCACAGCTAAAAATATTAAATTTTCAAAATTACCGTTAAAGCTCCATTAGCATAGGCAATCCCAGCTCCGTCACCCCTTTTTCAATTTTATCCTTTGTTTTTCCTCGCTTTTTAGCATTATCTACACCTTTCATGGTCTCTCTCTACCCTTATTTTGAGGTTTTTACTCTTCCATTTCTATGATAATTATTTTGATGTTGGTTTTTGTTTCTCGGAAGATCTGTCAACAAGAAACTTCCATATAGGAACTTTACTCAGCCTACCTGCAAACTAAAAAATTTTCTAAGAGATGCTGACTTAACCTTACCAGGCATTCATAAGAATTTTACTAGTGACCACTTTTCTACAATTTCACATTTAACATTGGCAAATCGAGTCTTATTTCGGCTTACTCAATGTTCAACAGCAGCCAACTAGATTCGTGACCTCGAGTGAAGCAAAAATGGACATCTACGGACACGATCTTACTTGGTTATAGAAAACAAAATCTGTTTTTCAAAAATTTATTTTAAGAAAAATAAAAAGTCGTAATTTTGTGTTTAATTACCAATGCATTCTAAATAAATAAACTACTTGGATAAAGTCCTTTTCTCAGTGATTTAGACCTCTTTAACTATGAAATTCAGATAAACTAGCTATGGAATTCATTTTGTTATGCTTTAAGTATAATGTCTCATGCAATACAACAATAATGCATCACTATTGATGGTTTTAGAACTTTTATGGGAACTTATTTCTCAAGCATCTCACACAGCTTTCCAAATACTGTTTTCCTACAGCTATTCATCAAATTTTTCGCATCCACAGACTTAATGAGCTAAATTTATGCTTCACTATGTTCTATTCTCAATGTATCAAGGTAAGATTTTGAATGAAGTTCACGAGAAAATAATCCCCTGAAGAACTCTTGAACTGTCACTCTTTTAAACAATGCTGGTGTTTGCTCGCTAATTAAGCTGGGTGCAGGACTTATTTCACCATCATACCTTGGTGAGTGGAACAAGGCAATCGAGAGTCTTTCCTGTTGAGAGTTCACCGTTGCACGATGAAGAATGCTACGATATTCACCATTAGTTATGATCTCCAATATAATGTAACAGCAATATTATTAGCCAAATCATCTGGCTTTCTTCCATGGAAAAATCAGAAGGCAGTAAAAATTATTCATCTTTAACAATCACAGTATTTGTGCTTGTATCTTGTGTTATATTGATTCTCAATTAAGTTGAAAGTATGTGCTTAGCTTCAAAAGTAAACCATTTGCTACCTCTAAAATGTCTCCACTGTTGACAACGAAGGCACTTCTTGGAAGGGGCTTGATAGGTACCCACTTGCCATCCTTTTTAATTTGGAGACCTTCAACATCATTAATTTGCAGGAGAATGGTGAGACCAGTGCCATCTGAATGAGGGGTAAGGCCAATGACCTGATCTGGTTGAGGACATGGTGGATAATAGTTCATCCTCATTGTTTGCCTTATACCTTCAGTGAATAAATCTCTCATTCATCGGCTCTAATGTTCAGAACTTTTGCCATCTGCTCAAGGATAGCTACAGCTAAATCTTTTACTTTTGATTAGTAACTCTCCAACGTTTCTCTGTATTTACAAAGAAAAAGGTCCATCACAAATTATAACACTTAACTGGAAAAGAACTTGCAAACAAGCGCATAGAACTTGTAAACAAGCGTGATTATACGTCCAAAAGAGAGAGAAAGATGTCCTGAAAGGAAGAGGGAGCTTTGGAAATAAGTGAGGCTTTCTCAAATGAACTGGTTGAGTAACCAGAGAAAATATCATCCCAATCAAGCTTTTGCTCCTCAGATACAACAAATGCCTGTCCAAATCCCTCAACTTCTCCTGGATACTGCCAAAAATTTTTCTTCCCCTCCATTGGGAGCTTAAAAACTCCTGAACTTATATCTTCATTTTCTCTAACAATGAAGTGCTCACTCCATGATTTACCAACTGTGATAGTTCGCAGATTAAATAAAGGATGTACAAGAACTAATTAAGTCAATAGATTCTTAAAACATCTATAATCAAGTGTAAAATTACGTGGCTAGATCGATCTTAATTTTGAGTGCTGAAGAATCTTTTAAAAATAAAAATTCATCATAATTATGTATGTAAAATCGACAAATTTCCATCAAGATTATTCGTCTAAAGAGGTACTCGAACTACTCATCATATTTCTTAGCAAAGATTATACAAACTAGATTTTCCAACGTTTATTATTATCAATATTATTATAAGAAGAAGAGAAGGAGAAGAAGAAGAAAAGCGAGTGTGTACCTGGAAGAAACCCCACTCATTGCAAGCAAAGTGGAGCTTAGCCAATTCAGATTCCATGGATTGTTGATCATGTTATCTCTGAAAATCTATAACAAGAACCTCAGGTAGTGAACCAACTTCACTGGCAGCAATAATGGGATGGTCTTGATCAGAGCGAATATATCTTGGAGTTACAGTGACCAAAGGCTCTTTAGCCAACTCTTGAACACAAGGCACCAGCAGAGAGCTTCCAATACTGCTACCTTTTGATGCCATGCTATTGCTGCTGCTATGCTAAGCCCTTTCCAGAAGAGGATGATTAATTATAAATAAAACACTACGATTAAATGGTCAAAAGTCAATTAAATCTGGGTTAGTCAGTACGGATTATGAAGGGAAATTTATATACGAATCTTATTCATGTTTCCGCTCGTGAACGAGATCAACCATAAATTATAATTTAAATTATAATATTTAAAAAAATAATTTAAAGTAATTTTTTTAAACTATAATTTATGATTAATTTAATTTATAAATAACATCATAAATTAGATTTATTTAAAAATTTTTCGAATTGTGAATTAAATGCAGTTATTTTTACAACATATTAAAATTAAAAATATTATTATTATTGTTATTATTATTTTTGAAAGCCAAATATTATTATTATTATTATTATTATTATTATTATTATTATATATATACAAAAAATAATTTGGGGAAAGTAAAAAAGTACCATATAATTTAGTTCATTTCATTTACTGACGAGCAAATCAGTGATAATTTACAATATTATATTTTTTTAAGTTCATTTTATTTAAAATTAAATTAAGAAAATTAATATTTATAATATAATAAAAGATTAAAAAATTAACAAAAATATAATATTTAAATTGACGCCTACATTACAGCACAGAAGAAAAAAAAATTTTATGTGCTACCCAGCAATGCTAATCCAAGAAAGAAAGTTCGCTGCTTGATTTTTCATACTATTTATAATTCCAACACTTTCTCACTTACCAAACACTAAAGCGATCAATGAAGCATTCTTTCACATATAAATTTGGTAACAACAAGTTTCATATGGGTAACTTGTCTCCCGCTCGGCTTAGAGAATAACTCTCAGAAGATTACAGAATCAAAATTTCTAGAGGATGAGATAAAATAATTAAATTGAAAGTTTAATTTTGATTTGATAAAAATCGAAAATTTTATTACCTTAAAAGCCGATTCGCTGAGTCAACTCAGAAAACCGTGACCCACGCCAAGGAGAATCTGAAGAAGAGTCTTTAATAATCTAAACAAGGAAGGAGTTAAAAGATAGATGCTAGGAGTTCTGATGAGGAATTTAGGATAGGTTTTTGAAGGAAATGGTCAAGTGGAACCACTGCCATTGAATTTTAATAGGAAAGAACATCATAACATCAACAGTGTCAGCTCATTCTGGACGTATAAATATAATCACTTATAAATTTAAATTTCAGTTAAAAAAATAAATATAATGATAAATTTTTAAATTTGGAATTGGCTGAATTTTAGTGATTAAAATATAAGAAAATAATTTTATTTATTTATCCAATTTTGCCTTTTTCTTCTATCTCATGGTAGTCATCTTCGGAGGCTGCCTTATTTTTCAACATCGGCTGTGGAATTGTTGTTTTGATGACTTTTCTTGTTACAAATGTGTTTCTCGAATTCTCCACCTTCCTTGTTACATTACAGATGTGTTTCTAGAATTTTTTGACCAATTAATTTGGCCTTTTTTGTTATTTTTCTTTTTCACAAATGTGGAAGGTAATATGCATCTATATCCATATATTATACTAAAATTTTAATCAATGACACCATATTGTGTCATTTGTCCTCCTATCATTTTCCCACACATTATATTTTTAAAATAATAATAATAATTTCTTTATATATTAAATTAAAAATATTCAAATTAATATTTAAATTTTGATTCTCAAATTAAAATTCTTTAAATAAATTATAAAATAAACTAAAATCATAAATTTCAAATTAAAAAAATTGAAATTGTAATCTTGAACATTCTTCTTAATCCAATTTTTAGTTATAAGATTTCAATTTTTGAACTATATAATTTTTAATATATATTAAAATATTATTTGTGTATTATTATTTTATATATATTAATATATATATTTAAATTATTTATTATTTTTTTTATTTTTCACAATTAAAGCTCTGAATCGTCGGTTCAGGTTTTGATTTAAGAAATCAGGAACTTGAACTAAGCTCTTATAAACTAGTTTTGATTTTAGTTAGGTATCGGTTCTTTTTGTTTATAAATTGCGTGTGTTAGTAATTTTTTTTAGAGTTTTCTGGTGTTTGGAGTTATATTTGTTGCTGGTATGTAAGATTGTATTGTTGATGTTTAACTTTGCTAGTTTTTATGATACTAATGTTAATGGTTGTATTTGGCAGTTTGGGGTTGCAAGAACTTTTGCTTTGGTTTTTATGGCATTTAATGTCTTGGATGTGTTGGAATGTGCTTGTTGGTCGGTGTTTTTAGGTGTGCGGGAATGTGGTTATTGGTTTGTTATTTAGTGTTGGCATGGGTTGGGGTTAGTCATGCAGCTGGGTTGGAGGTTTATTTGAATTTTGAATGTAGCAGCTAGCTACTTAGTACTTTAGAATGTTGTATTTTGGTTCTATTTGTACAGTAATTTGAATTTCTGGTCTGCTTTTATGTGCTTATGGTTACAGATTACTTTGCTTTGGGCTTTGGAGTGATTGGGGTCATATTATATATTATGTACAACTTTCATTCTTTTCATAATAAAATTAAATTTATTAACTAGAAAAAAATGTTGAATTTTTTTTTTCATTTAACTGCATAGTGGGGATATATCATATCATTCATATTTTCCTAGTGCTTGCATAAGGGAACTTAAGAAGAACCTATAAGTGGAGTTCAAATATTTCCATTTCTTCTTTTCTTTTGTTGGTTTTTTATAAAGCAGTTTAGGCCTTGTCTTAATGCACTTATGTCATAAAGTTGTTTGAACATAGAAGAGTTGAGTTGATGATCTTAAACTTGATATGTTAATATCCTATTTAGTGGCTATCAATGGTTGGTTGGGTGGGGATCTACTTGATCAATATTTACCTATTTGGTAAAATTTTTTATAATTATTATTGTTGATATGTCAAATTAATTATGCTCACTCTTATGCTATGTTATTTATCCCACTATATCTTATTTGGGATGCAGTTATGCTCTTCTTACATAATTTTTTGCCTTATATTGTGAGGCCCTAGCTCGAGCACCATGCTCACCTTGCCAAAACATGGCAGACAGAATGCTGAAAATGTAATATCCCAAAATTTTGAAAATATTAATTTTTAAAAATTAAATAAATGATTTAAAAGTATATATATATGTTGTCCCAAGATGGCAACCAAGAGGGGGGGTGAATTGGTTTTCACAAGAAGTAATGACAATTTAAAAAACTCAACAAACAAGAAATGCGGAATATAGAGTTGGTTGAGTAATTGAAGAAAGAAAGAACACACAAGATTTATAGTGGTTCGGATTTACTTCAATCCTACATCCACTTCCTTAACAACTTGTTAAGGTTCCACTAATCTTTGAAGTTTTTACAAGCTCACTTCTAACTTTGGTGTTTTCACAAGTTCACACCTAACTTCACAAGTGTTTTTCTTAGGCTCACACTTACAACCCAAACAAGAGTTTTACAAGGCTCACTCTCACAACCTAACAAGAGTTTTACTAGGCTCACTCTCACAACCCAAGTGTTTCCCAAGCTTACACTCAAACTTATACAATGGTGTTTTCAATGCTAACACCTAACATTCATAACAATTCAAATACAAGTTTAAGTAAAAGAAAATTTGTTGCTTGGCTATGAAAATCTTTTCTCAATATTGTCTCTTTTTTTTTTTTTTCTCATAGAAACTTTGTATTTATAGCCAATGTGGTCTTACTAGCCGTTATTGATGTTGAGAATAAAGTCTTGGCAGATTAGACCTCTTTACTTAAACTGTCCGAAGCACTTCGCGGTCGCCCTTCATACAAGGATGGTCGCGCTCATGCTTCAAGCGGTCGTCCTTTTAACCAGGGACGGTCGCTACTTTTAAAAAATCTTCAACGGTCGAATTTTAGTGCTCTGCAGCTGGAATCTTGCCCATGATGTGTTTGTCGGACCGTTTCTTGCCCATGCTGTGTTTGTCGGGACGGTCGCGCATCACAAAGTGCGGTCGCCCTTTTTTGAATACTGAAGTGGGATTACAACGGTCATGTCACGTGTCATTTTCTGACAGGGCAAAAGAGATGTCCACCTTAATTTGAATCTCGCGGTCGCCCGTGGTAGCATTTCGCGGTCGAACTCATATTCTCGCGTCGAACTTCTGGACGCACCTGAGGACGCGAACACTACTGTCTCTTTGAGCAATTTCTTTTTGAATTGTTGGGCGGTCGCGACTTTGAATGGGGCGGTCGCTAAAGTGGTTAGCGAGGTCGAGTCATTCACCGTTCTTGTCACCGCGAATCTTACTGTGATTGTAATGATTTAAATTCCTTGAGTAGCGGTTGTGCACATATTTGGCCGGTCGCTATTCTGTAGGAGCGGTCGCGACTGAGGTCGAACTTCTGACCGCGAAACCTACTGTGACAAGGTTTCATTCTGTAATTACTTGGAGCGGTCGTATTAAGGTGAGGTGCGACCGCGATAAATGTTCTGTTCACCTTTAATTGAAATAACCTAATCCTGCAACAAGATTTCTCAAACACAAGTTAAATAGATCATCCATTTGAGTTGTCAAGGATCAAAATTAAGATCATTTGTCTAACAATCTCCCCCATTTTGACTTTGACAATTCAAATGGAATGATGAGAAAAATAATAAGTCTAAAATGCTCCCCCTTAACATATGCAACAATCATGGTTAAGAGCATTGTGATCCCTTAACATATGCAACAATCATGGTTAAGAGCATTGTGATTATTAGTTTATCTTGGTGCAAATGTTATTGTTTGAATGCATACATTTCTCCCCCATAAACATTTCTCCCTTATTGCAAATATTCAACATGTATACTTGTTTCTCCCATTATTGTTCTTATCTTTGGTTTCCTTTATTGGTTCAACATGTATACTTGTTTCTCCCATTATTGTTCTTATCTTTGGTTTCCTCTATTGGTTCATTCCATTGGTTCTTCTCTCCCCCATTGTCATAGGCAAAATGAAACAATTGTTAAGCAAAATTATTAACTAAACAATGAAAGGGAAAGTACCAAATTATATATATTAAAATTGGAGGAAAGTACAAAGCAGAAAGTGCAAAGCAGAAAACATATGAAAATGCAAACAAACTAAAGCTAAGCTATTCTGAGTCATCATCTAACTCTAACTCTTCTTCAACTAAAGGAGCTTTCCCTTTATCTTGAGGTGCAACATAGGCAGAGCTAGTGCTAATAGACTCTTCTTCTTCAGCAACGCTTTGGGTGTGATCACTTATATCCCAATCTTCAAGATTGCATTGAGGCAAGTCCAATTTGCCTTGCATGTCATAAAGATCATGGTGCATGTGGGATATAAGGTCTATCCTTTTGTTTAAGTGCTGGAATCTCTTGGAAACACTTTTCTTGAACTTAGTGAGTTTCCTTGAGAGAGTCTTGATTGCTTGGAGGATGAGTTGTGTGGAGGATGAAGCAGTTTCTTTAGCAGCTTTTGATGAAGTTGCTTTTGGAGGTAATTCTACTGCAACTTCTACAGAATCTCCCTCTTCCTCAATTGTATACCTTGGCCTTTTCTTTTGTTTATCCATAACTCCTTTCTTGCCATAGCAGTATACATATGACCCTTCTATCTTCCTTACACAACCAGCATGCTCTAAGTAATCCATTGTGATAGCATTGGAGGCTAGAGTGAAAGGGTTCCTCAAAGTGGCTAAGTTCAAATCATTCAGAAGGTTTAGGTGCCTAGCTATTTGAGTAACTTGAGAGGATAGGAAGAAGGTACCAGTTCTTGTAACAGCATGATGATAAAATGTATCAATCAAGAACTTGGTTGTGTTCATTTTGATGTTATGGGTGAAAGCATAGAGAAAGATAAGGTCTCTCTTGGTTACTTTCTCATTCCCATCTGCTCTTTGGTGAATGGTATAGGTGATAATCCTATGGAGCATCCAGTGGGTGAGAGATTTGATATGTCTGGCTTTAGATTCCTTTTCAAAAGAGGTTTCAATGGAAATTTCTCTCCAGAAATCAGAAAGTGTTGGGTTTGAGAAGATTTGGTCATTGTAGGAGGTTATACCTTCAGAAGGGAAGTTCCAAATGTTGCCAAATCCTTCTAGGGTTAAGGAATGATAATGATCAAAGAGCTTAAATCTTACCCCGTACCAACCTAGAGCAGAGTTTGCACTCTTTTCTATTTGAAGAGACATCAGAAATTCTTTGCTAAGACTGGAGTAGCCTACCTCTTCTGGAAAGACAAATTTTTCCCATCCAAGGACATCCAACAATCTTTCAATTTCGTCCTTGATGCCCAAAGCAGACAGCATCCCACCAAAAGGAGATTTGGTGCCTTCAACTTTCTTTTTCTTAAGCATGGCATACCTAATGTCTTCCTCAGTGGTTTGGTGATGAGGTTTGTGAATTTTTTCACCCCTTTTTGATTGTGGAGGAGATGGAGGTTCAACAACAGGTTCTCTAATGGTGATTCCTGGAACTCTCTTAGCTTGTCCCTTTATTTTGGAAGTGGTTTTTCTTTTGGGAGCCATTAGAATAGAAGAAACAGATGAGAGCAGGAAAACAGAGGTTGATTTGAGAAGCAGATGAGTTGAGAAGATTTTAGGGTTTTAGATTGTTTTCAGAAGCAAAATATCCAAGAAATTTGATGTAACTTACTTTTAAATAGATGGAGTTAAGAAAATAGCCGTTTTTGACTGTTGGATATTAAGAGTTGCGACCTGTCACACAGCCAACGGTTATAAATTTTCGAGCAGAGTGTACAGGGTGCGGTCGCGGATTGAAGATAGTGCGATCGCTACTTATGGTCTAGCGACCATTATCAAGATAAGTATGCTCGCGAGAGAAGAAAGTAACTGTAACGGTCGAAACTATTCAAATTGGTGCGGCCGCGCACAAATTTTCTCGACCGCGCACAGGGATTTTTATTGAATGAAACTGGCAGACGAAATAGCGATCGCGAAATAACACTGGAGCGACCGCGATAAACTTAAAAAATGAAAATTTCAAGGAAAGATGGAATGACATTTCTAATGTGTTAAAGAATTAACTGCATGCACATAGAAACTTCATTGGAAGATAATTAATTCAAAGTTATTCCATCAATCATTCCTAAATTGAGTTTTATGAAGTTAAGTCTATCTTCATTCAAGGGTTTTGTAAAGACATCAGCAAGTTGATTTTCTGTATCTATGAATTCTAAGGTTATATTCTGATTTTGTACATTTTCTCTTAAGAAATGATGTCTAATATCTATGTGTTTGGATCTAGAATGTTGGATAGGATTCTTAGACAAATTGATAGCACTAGTGTTGTCACATTTAATGGAGATATTGTTAAACACTTTACCATAGTCAAGCAATTGTTGTTTCATCCATAATACTTGTGTGCAACAAAAACATGCTGCAACATATTCTGCTTCCGTTGTGGATAAAGCAACCGATGCTTGTTTCTTACTATGCCAAGAAACTAGACAATTACCAAGAAAGTGACATGCTCCTGTTGTGCTTTTCCTATCTAAGATGCTACCAGCATAATCTGCATCTGAAAATCCTATAATATGAAATGATGTATTCTTAGGATACCAAAGTCCTAAATGCATTGTACCACTCAAATATTTCAAGATTCTTTTAGTGGCATTCAAGTGTGATTCTTTAGGACAGGTTTGAAATCTAGCACATAGACATACACTATACATTATATCAGGCCTAGAAGCAGTTAAGTAAAGTAGTGATCCGATGATACCTCGATATTTCTTCTCATCTACTGCTTTACCATTATCATCTTTACCTAATTTCAATGATGTGCTCATAGGAGTTTTGCTAGTTTTGCAGCCATCCATTCCAAATTTCTTGATGAGTTCTTTTGTATATTTGGATTGGTTGATGAAGATCCCATCTTTACATTGCTTGACTTGCAGTCCAAGGAAAAACTTGAGTTCACCCATCATGCTCATTTCAAATTCCCTAGTCATACAAGAAGCAAATTCTTTGCACAAGGCTTCATTAGTAGCTCCAAATATTATGTCATCCACATAAATTTGTACAATCAAAATGTTGTGCTTATCCTTTTTAACAAAAAGTGTTGTGTCTACTTTTCCTTTTGAAAAACCATTTTCAAGCAAATATGCACTAAGTTTATCATACCAAGCTCTAGGTGCTTGCTTTAATCCATATAAAGCTTTGGTAAGTTTGAAAACATGATCAGGAAATTTGTAGTTTTCAAAACCAGGAGGTTGTTCAACATAAACTTCTTCATTTATGAGTCCATTTAGAAATGCACTTTTAACATCCATTTGATAAAGCTTAAAATTCATATGACATGCAAAAGCAAGTAATATTCTAATAGCTTCCAATCTAGCTACGGGGGCAAAGGTTTCATCATAGTCAATACCTTCTTCTTGATTATAACCTTTGGCTACCAATCTTGCTTTATTTCTAATGATGTGACCATTTTCATCAAGCTTATTCCTATAAACCCATTTGCATCCTATTGTAGAATGATCTATAGGTCTAGGAGTAAGTTGACAAACATTATTTCTTTCAAATTGATTAAGTTCATCTTGCATTGCAGTTATCCAATTTTCATCATTTAAAGCTTCCTCAACATTTTTTGGTTCAATTTGAGAAACAAAAGCAAAATTAACATCAACGTGATTAATTTTAGATCTAGTAGTTACTCCCTTTGATGTTTCTCCAATGATGAGTTCCTTTGGATGATCTTTCTTGTATTGCCAATCCTTAGGAAGATCTTGAGACTCTTCTTCAAGTTGATTGATCTTTGGAACATCAATAGATTCAAGAGGTTCAAGAGTACCTGCAGGGTCATTGAAAGAAATACCTTTCTTTTGATCAAGTTTAGATGATTCATCAAATACAACATGCATTGATTCTTCTATAACTAGAGTTTTCATGTTAAATACCCTATATGCTTTGCTATATGATGAATATCCTAAGAATATGCCTTCATCTGATTTGGATGAGAATTTTCCAAGATTATCCTTGGTATTCAATATGAAGCATTTGCATCCAAATACTCTAAAATATCCAATTCTGGGTATTCTTCCATTCCATAGCTCATAAGAAGTTTTATTAGTTAAATGCCTTTTATAAACACGATTTGCAATGTAACAAGCTGTATTAACGGCTTCCGCCCAAAAATAAGATGGTAAATCATATTCGTTGAGCATTGTTCTAGCCATTTCAATTAAAGTTCTATTTTTCCTTTCAACTACACCATTTTGCTGTGGAGTTCTAGGAGCAGAAAAATTGTGTGAAATGCCAATTTCATTGCAAAAGTTTTCAAAGTTTTCATTTTCAAATTCTTTGCCATGATCACTTCTAATAGATGTGATCACATATCCTTTTTCATTTTGAACTCTTTTTGCAAAGGTTTTGAAGTAATTAAAGGTTTCATTCTTTTGAGCTAAGAAATTAACCCATGTGAATCTAGAGTAGTCATCAACAAGAACAAATGCATATGATTTGCCTCCTAAGCTTGTAACTCTATTTGGTCCAAACAAATCTAAATGAATGAGCTCTAAAGGTCTAGAGGTGCTTATAACACTCTTTGATTTAAATGAGCTTTTATGTTGCTTACCATGTTGACAAGGTTCACAAATATTTTATCTTAGGTAAGCCATCAACTAAGTTCTCATTACAAATATATTTCAATTGATCCATACCAGCATGTCCTAGTCTTCTATGCCATAACCATGCATCATTATTAGTGGACATTAAACATGTATGATTTGAATGTATGCTGACATTGTAAGTGTTGTTTGTTCTAGTGCCTTTAAATATGATAATACCATTTGAATTCGTGATCTTGCATTCTTTGGAATCAAACTTGACAAAGTATGCTTTATCACAAAGTTGACTAACACTTAGCAGATTATGTTTCAAACCATCAACAAGCCATACATCTTCAATTAAATCCTTACCAATAGAACCAATGGAGCCAACACCAAGAATTTTACCTTTAGCATTGTTTCCAAAAGTTACGTTACCTCCATGTTTATAGGTAATACTTGTAAAGAGCTTTGCATTTCCAGTCATATGCCTTGAGCATCCACTATCCACAAGCCATGTGCTTTCATTGGTAGTAGATTTTAGGCATACCTCATTGGAGTCATCTTCAATAGCCATGAGACAAAGATTTGCAATTCCTTCCTCTTCTTCTTCTTCACTTGAGGAAGAGTCATCCCATGTGGCTTTGAGAGACTTTTTCTTTTCTTTATCCCATTTCCTTTTGTTCTTTAATTTGTAGCAATCCGACTTGATGTGACCGGTTTTTCCACATTCATAGCATTTTACTTCATTTTTCTTTTCTTTATCTTTGAAGGAGAATTTAGGAGGTGTACCTTTGTTTGCTTGTAATCTTTTCTTCCTTTTCCATTCGTTCATTCTTTTTGAGAACATTGCCATTTCATCTTCATCATCAGTACCTTCACTGCTTGAGCTCTCAACTTCTTTGATTGCTTTGAGTGCAATTGGTTTTCTCTTTTCTTTCTCACCTTGATCTTCTTCTTTTTCACTGTGCAGCTCAAAAGTGAGTAATTTACCAACTAGCTCGTCGGTTCTTAATGTGCTGAGATCATGAGCTTCTTCTATGGATGATACTTTGGATTCAAAGTTCTTTCTAGCTCTTAGTGCTCTCAAGATTTTACTGTTTACATCACCTTGATCATATACCTTGCCATACTTCTTTAGTTCATTGACAATTGCAAGTAAGCGATTGGTCATGTCGGTGACATTTTCATTTGGTTTCATCTTGAATAGCTCATACTCATGAACATGCATTTGTTTCTTGGTAAATCTTACCTGAGTTGTACCTTCATGGTAGTTTTCAAGTGTTTTCCAAATGCAATGTGCACAAGTTAAATGTTGAACTCTTCCACCTTCTTCTCTTGAAATGGAGTTCATCAAGATGGAAGCAGCTCTATTGTTCTTGAATCGATCTCTGATATTGCTAGTTGACCATTGAGCTTTGGGAAGAGGAACTTGAATACCGTCAACTTCATGAGTAGGAGATTTCCACTCATTTTCCACGAAATCCCATAGTTCAATCCCTTCACTGTCTAGAAACAAATACATTTTGTGTTTCCAGTATGAATAATCCGTTCCATCAAAGTAGGGTCTAAGAATAGAGTTAAGATTTCCATGAGAGCTTGATGAAGAAGAAGTTGCCATTGTGGATCAGATTTCACAATTAAGTTTAAGAAATCTCAGAGCTCTGATACCAATTGTTGTCCCAAGATGGCAACCAAGAGGGGGGGTGAATTGGTTTTCACAAGAAGTAATGACAATTTAAAAAACTCAACAAACAAGAAATGCGGAATATAGAGTTGGTTGAGTAATTGAAGAAAGAAAGAACACACAAGATTTATAGTGGTTCGGATTTACTTCAATCCTACATCCACTTCCTTAACAACTTGTTAAGGTTCCACTAATCTTTGAAGTTTTTACAAGCTCACTTCTAACTTTGGTGTTTTCACAAGTTCACACCTAACTTCACAAGTGTTTTTCTTAGGCTCACACTTACAACCCAAACAAGAGTTTTACAAGGCTCACTCTCACAACCTAACAAGAGTTTTACTAGGCTCACTCTCACAACCCAAGTGTTTCCCAAGCTTACACTCAAACTTATACAATGGTGTTTTCAATGCTAACACCTAACATTCATAACAATTCAAATACAAGTTTAAGTAAAAGAAAATTTGTTGCTTGGCTATGAAAATCTTTTCTCAATATTGTCTCTTTTTTTTTTTTTTTCTCATAGAAACTTTGTATTTATAGCCAATGTGGTCTTACTAGCCGTTATTGATGTTGAGAATAAAGTCTTGGCAGATTAGACCTCTTTACTTAAACTGTCCGAAGCACTTCGCGGTCGCCCTTCATACAAGGATGGTCGCGCTCATGCTTCAAGCGGTCGTCCTTTTAACCAGGGACGGTCGCTACTTTTAAAAAATCTTCAACGGTCGAATTTTAGTGCTCTGCAGCTGGAATCTTGCCCATGATGTGTTTGTCGGACCGTTTCTTGCCCATGCTGTGTTTGTCGGGACGGTCGCGCATCACAAAGTGCGGTCGCCCTTTTTTGAATACTGAAGTGGGATTACAACGGTCATGTCACGTGTCATTTTCTGACAGGGCAAAAGAGATGTCCACCTTAATTTGAATCTCGCGGTCGCCCGTGGTAGCATTTCGCGGTCGAACTCATATTCTCGCGTCGAACTTCTGGACGCACCTGAGGACGCGAACACTACTGTCTCTTTGAGCAATTTCTTTTTGAATTGTTGGGCGGTCGCGACTTTGAATGGGGCGGTCGCTAAAGTGGTTAGCGAGGTCGAGTCATTCACCGTTCTTGTCACCGCGAATCTTACTGTGATTGTAATGATTTAAATTCCTTGAGTAGCGGTTGTGCACATATTTGGCCGGTCGCTATTCTGTAGGAGCGGTCGCGACTGAGGTCGAACTTCTGACCGCGAAACCTACTGTGACAAGGTTTCATTCTGTAATTACTTGGAGCGGTCGTATTAAGGTGAGGTGCGACCGCGATAAATGTTCTGTTCACCTTTAATTGAAATAACCTAATCCTGCAACAAGATTTCTCAAACACAAGTTAAATAGATCATCCATTTGAGTTGTCAAGGATCAAAATTAAGATCATTTGTCTAACAATATATAATTAAGTGAAAAAGAAAAATGTGTATATGATATATATATATGTAGATATACATATATATATATAAGTCAACATTTTAATATGGTCAAATGTCATTTTAGTTATTAAGATATTAATTAAATGGTTAATAGAAGATGACATAGTATATATTAATTAAGTAATATATTTTACTTGGTGGAGAGTGAAAGAGGAATAATTGTGTGGTTAAAAGGGATTGTTGGCAGTGGAGTTGGTGATCATTATCTTCTTCTTCTTCTTTTTCTTTCTCCATTGAAGCCGGCCACCTTCATTAAAGGAAGAGAGGAATTTTGCTTCTTGCTAACTCAAGTAATTAAAGGATTTCAAGTGTTCAAGTTGGAGTTTTAAGGATTATCTTCATATTTGGTAAGTTTCCAACTTGTTTCTTTGATTTTCTTTGGAAGTTGTATTTGTGTGAATTGGATGTTTGGTGTAGTATGTGCTAAAGGTTGATATTGGTATGTTTGATGTTCTTTTGACTAGTTAACTATGAAATTTAGGGTTGGATTGAAGAAAAAGTTAAGTTTGGAAAAGAGAATAAGAGTTTTGGATTGTGTAACTTTTGAGTTGTGAAGTCATGGTTGTAATTGTGTATTTTTGCTTTTAATTGAGTTGTTTTAATGTTTATACAAGTATTATGTGGTATAATGATGAATTTGGTTGAGTTTATATGGAGTTGAAAAGGTTAATGAAAGATAATAGTTGGATGTGACAATTATGTGTGGATATCAGGATTTTGGCCTGACATGCGTGGTGACACAGCCATGCTTTTGGGAGTGTCGATGGTTCTGTTTTCAGTGTTGGTGACACGTGCAGTGACACACCCATGTCACTAAGAGTGTCACAGCTTCTATAATATTGAAGTATTGACACGTACAGTGACATGCCCATGTCATTGAGCGTGTCATAGATATTGTGTTGTAGGAGTTTTGGCACGGTCATTGACAGACCCATGTCACTAAGAGTGTCAAAACTTTTGTGTTGTGGGTTTAGGGTACGGTCGTTGACACGCCCGTGTTGTTGAGCGTGTCATGTGTAGAGTTTGCCCTAGATAGTTATTTTCTTTATTTTTCTTTGTGTATCTTATCCTTGTGTTGAGAGGTTTTGTTTATACCTATAAGTGTATCACTAAGTGATTATTTATAATCACATTTGGTTTAGGCTTTGAAGAGACTTGAGTTACCCAATCCAAGTGTTGAGGGATATCTTGGAAGAGGAGGTTGAAGTGGTGTTTGTTGCTTTTAGAGGTAAGTACAAACTTTGAATAATTGTTTATATTTACATGACATTGGGACTTAACACATTTGGTTAGAAAATGTGTTAAGTTACCTACTACATTATTGATGCATAAGAAATATGCTATGATTTGTATAATGTTACAAATGCATTATATGTAATGTGAACTTTGTGCAAAATATGATAATGGCCCAAAATGTATGGGTATTGTAATTTGTTATGTATAAATTAAAGATGATATGTAAAGTCATTGGTGATGGCTATATTGATATAAATGAGATATTTGAGGCATTGTGCCTAGTTTGATTATGAGAAAATGAGAAAGGATTTGATAATGGAATTATGAAAGAATTGTGTGCCTAGTATGTTATTCAATTTAAGTTTTGTATTTGGCGGCATGCCTAAGACGTAACAGTCCTTTGAAGGTAGGTTGGGCTTGGTCCTTGAAGCCTAGTTGGATATTACATGATGTAGCAGACCCTTGAAGCTAGGTTGGGCCTAGTCCTTAAAGCCTAGTTGAGATGTTACATATGAGGTAATCCTCATTGTGATTATGATTTGCCTTCGGGCTAGACACATGGTGTCATCTTGGACCAAAGCAGTAACTCTGAAATTTGAATGGCATATTAGATCCTTTTGGGCCCATGCTTGTGTTTGCTTTTATGTGAATTATGAATTGTGAAACAATTGAGCAATTTATCAAGATATAATGATATAATTTTATGCAATATAATATCCTTATGTGTTGTACATTAGCATTGCATTTGAACTATATTGTTATCAAAGTTTGTATCACTATGCTTTTGGCTTAGTGCAATTGTGATTCATCACATAGGTGACATGGTAGATCCAGTTGAGCCAGAGAGTTCGTCTAGACTGAGTCGAGTCTAGGCTTGAGATCTTGAGTGCAGAGTTGATTGTTGAACATCAAGATCAGAGACAAACTGCCAGCATGTATATATTTTATATTTTTGTACATATTGATTTCATGTATCTTATGTTATATTTTGAAGTATATATATATGTATATTCTACAAACTATCAAAAATATTTTCGATAAACCTTTGGTAATGAAGTATACATATGTGTTTTAGCAAGTAATATTTCATCTATTATTTATATGATATCAATTGAATGTTTTTAGTTTATACAGATTTTTTTAATTGAAAAGTTATTTTGTTAAAATGGGTTGTGACATTCTTGTATCCTATATTCGTATATTACATATGTTGGGTGTATGTAGTGTACGTATATTGGGTATAAGGGTGTTACAGAAAATTAGGTATAAGGGTGTTACAGAAAATTAGACGAAGTTTTACATGACAGTGTTGAGGTCACTCTGTCTGTAATATCCCAAAATATACCCTAAAAGTTTTGGAGTTATTGTTATATTTGGAGTTAATGTATATGTTTAATGGAAGTAAAAAGGGGAAATATTATAAGATGATATATATATAAGGAAATATGGGAATATAAATACCATATAAAAGATATATACATATACATCACATATACATGGGATATAAAGTGGTGTAGGGAAAGTGAGTTATGTATATATTTTTATAATTAATTAATTAATAATTATGATGATAAGGACAAAAAGAAAAAGAGAAAAGAAAGTCAAAGGTTGGAAGAGAGTGTGTGGTGGAGATTTATTGTTTTTATTATTATTGTTATTGTTATTATTATTATTATTATATATATATTTGAGATAAGAATAAGAAGAGAAGAAAAGGAAAAACGTGTTCTTCTTCTTCTTCTTCTTTTTGGTCGAGGGAGAGAGAGAGAGAGAGAAGCTAGAGAGAGAAGGAGGTGATTTTGCTTTTATTTACACCAAATACTTAAGGATTTCAAGTGGATAGTGAAGATTTGGCTAAGAATCCAAGTAAGTTCTCTTTCTTGATTTCTTTGGTTTATTTGAAGTTGTATGAAGGTTTGATTGTTGATAATTGAAATTAGGGTTGTATTATTGTAGTATGTTGGAGTATGTTTGATTTAATTAGGTTGGTGTTGGTGATTGAAGAGCAAGAGTTGTGTTTAGTGGAATTTCTTTCTGTTTTACAACTAGTAAAGGCTGTGACTTGTATGATTTTTAA
This sequence comes from Garcia nutans, assembly GCA_947685225.1. Classification (NCBI taxonomy): domain Eukaryota; kingdom Viridiplantae; phylum Streptophyta; class Magnoliopsida; order Malpighiales; family Euphorbiaceae; genus Garcia; species Garcia nutans. Next base: position 28,714,159 of record CANTUV010000011.1, on the reverse strand, counting down.
TTAAATATAGAAAAATGTTCCTGAAGTGAATTTTTGATATGTTGTGCCTATATGAGTCTAGAATGACTGAAAAATATGTTGATTCGATTTTGGAATGGTTATGATTTTGGAAAGATTATTTTTATTAGACCTGTTCCAGCAGGTACCTTAATTGAGACAACTATATTTCGGGATTTTTAATAAAATGTAGAAAAATTATATTCAATTGAATTTTGGATATGTTGTTGCTTAATGAGTCTAGTATTTGAGAAAAATAATTTTGAACCAAGTTGATTGAATTTAATTTATGGAATTCACAAAGTTTAGAACTGCTGCCAGGATGCAGGGCAATTGGGGCAGTCTGTTTGGGTGAACTATTTGACCAAGATTTTGTGTTCAGTTTGATCTGAAATTTTAAAGGAATGATTTTAAGATGTAAAATTAAGTTCTGTAAAAATTTTAGAGTTTTTAGTCAAGTATATTATTTTATACAAATTTTCAAAATAAGGATAAAATTTAGTCTAAAACTAGAATTTACTATTCATATGGTCATTTTGCTAATATTCCTTTTGGATTAGGTTGTGAAGAGGTTGAATTGCCCTAATCTAAGTGTTGAGGATTCTTGGAAGAGTAGGTGTATAGAGTGGTGTAAGTTGGTTTTAAGGTAAGTACAAAGTTTATATGATTGCACTTATTTACATGAATTAAGACTTAACACATTTGTTTGTAAATGTGTTAAGTGAATTACTATATTGTCAATATAATTTGATTAAGGTTATGATGGGATGATGTGAAAGATATGAAGATCATTCAAATAGGTATGTACAATGCAATTTGTTATGATAAATATTGTAATGATGAATTGTGCTAATGTGTTTTGAGAAATGATGAAATGTATTGTAATTGTGGTTGGTAATAATGATTGAAATGAAATAAATAGACATGTTGATTATATGATGATGAATTTAAGATATATGCTCAATATAATTGTTTATGTATACTTGAATGATGAAGTGCTATAATGTGAATTGAAATATGATAAGAGATGAAGCCATTGTGATTGGCTATGATGAATCAAATGAGATGTGAAGCTATTGTGTTGGCTATGAGAATGTAAATGAATTATAATTGAGGCATGGTTGCCTGTTTTGAATATGAAATGAATTGAGAAAGAAATGTACAAAGATATAAATGAAAAGAGTTGTGTCTAATATGTTAATTCAACTTTCAGAGTTCTGGATTTGACGGCATGCCTATAACATATGAAATGTAACAGTCTAGCCGGGTTGAGGATCTCCTCAAGTTGTTGAGTTGATGGTCCAAGAGACTGGGTCTGTTACAAGTGTTAACAGTCTAGCCGGGTTGAGGATCTCCTCAAGTTGTTGAGTTGATGGTCCAAGAGACTGGGTCTGTTACACTATATGAATTATAAATGTGAAATATATGAAAAGTAACAGTCTTGCCGGGTTGAGGATCTTCTCGATTAGTCGGGTTGATGGTCCAAGAGACTGGGTCTGTTACACTATCTATGGATAGAGATATGATATATGTTGCCTACGGGCTTGATTATTGTGATTATGGATCAAAGCAGTAACTCTGAACTTTGAATAACATATTAGTGTGTTCTGGGCCCAGGTCTGTCTTGATTTTCGATGTAGTTTATGAAACGTGAAATGAATGAATAATGAAATCTATAGTTGCCTTAATTGGAAATGAAATGTTATGAAATATGTTATGTAATATGTATATTGATATGTTCCTTGTGAGTAGTAGTGATGGAATTGTGGTTGGTGTTATTGATATGTATGCATGTATGTAATATATGAGATTAGTTGAGATATGTGTAAAATGTAATTGAAAAGGGAAACTACGATAAGAAACTAACAGTACTTAAAGTTAGTATATGGATATACGTTAGAATTTCTGTATTGTATGTTTATATTATTCATTTGTACTACTAAGCTCTCGGGCTTAGCGCGGATGTGTTAATCGCGCAGGTGAGTAGATGGTAGATCTGAAGTCTTTCGTTTTACCACAAGAAGAGTAAGAGTTTGTCGAGACCAACTAGAAGGTGATGCATGCATGTAAAATTTTTTAATATTGTATATTGACTAAAATGTTTTGTTACTATATATTTGGATTGTTTTGAGAAGTAAGGATTTTTTTTAATTATAATGAACAGTGACATTCTTATACTTTATATACTTACTGTATGTATACGAGGTATATGTATAGTACTTATATAGGGTATGAGGGTGTTACACTGTCCTCGTGGGTTACCTCGGTTCAAGTAAAAATGGTTTTAAGTCACCTCTTAAATATATTTTTTTTTTAGAAAATGAAGGAGAAATTTAAGAAAAACCCTAAAGTTGACTCCAATGTTATGCCATGGATAAACTCGTGGTCTTATTAAAATTAATTTAACAAAGTGTGTTGAGGGTAAATAGAGTGTTGTATGAAGAATATGCACGGTATATGCCTAATGTATACACAAAGATATATATAGTATTTACATGATATATACCTAGCATATATATAATATATACATTTTCATAAAAGACAAAAAGTAAATAGTAAAAGTCAAAAAGTCAAAAGGGGTAAAAAGGTAAAATATTTAAAAAATAATGATAAAAATATTTCAAAATTTAAATAATTTTTAGTAGAGGATGTAAATTAAGGATTTATAATAATTAATTATATATATATGGATAAGAAATAAGAAAGGGATTAAAAGGTTAATTTTGAGTCTTTTTTGTCTCTTTCTTCTTAGATTTGGCCGATTTTCCATAGAAGAACAAAGGTGGAATTTTTTTCTTCTAGACATCAAATTCTTTAAGTTTTTCAAAGGAATTAAGGAGATTCTGGAGAAAGCCTATGTTTTAGGTAAGCTTTCTTTGAATTTTTGAAGTTTTGCTTCAATAATTGATTATGTGGAATATGAAATTTTTAAAGAGGCTAGGATAATTGTTTAAATAGTATTGGATGATGTTATTTTGATGTGTAAACTAAGATTTTAAGGTTAAATGATTGATTTGCTTAGGTTTGATTAAAGTTTGGAAGAAGAAGAGAATGATTTAGGGTTTTCATAGGATTTTTATAAAGAATTGATGTAAATTGAATTCAAAAGATTAAATTGCGTTAGAAGATGATTTTAATGACATAATTTAACTTAAAACTTAATTTAGAATTGATTAGAATAGAAATCCAAGATTAAAATTTGTAAGGGCAAATTTTAGAAATTTGAAGAAAATGTGATAAATTGAGTTTTATTAGTTAAAATGGATAGGAATATGTTCCTAATAAATTATTTACACTCACATTTTATTAGGAAGTGAGTAGAGCCAAGTTGTTTAGTTAAAGTGGTGAAGGATATTGGTAGAAAGAAGTGTTGGGAGGAGAATTGGCTTGGATCTTTGGCATATTCCTAGGTACATATATACTTTGATTCTATATACTTGTAACACTCTTATATCCTATATACGTATATTACATACACCAAGTATATGCAAAATATGCATACACGGTACAAAAATGTCACAATTCGATTTAATAAAAAATTTCACTTTTTCTAATTTATAATCTTCAATACTTTAAAATGTATATTTAAATAACAAATAAAATATCATTAGAAATCGTAAGTTCTAAATTAAGCATTTCCCATAAAAATCTCTAAGAAAAATTCGTCAAAGTTTTGTCTATAATTTGGACATTCCCAAATTATAACGCCACAACCTGCATAAGATAACACTCTCAAATAATATCAAATTATCGTTTCACCCATACTCCTCAATTTCTCCAAGTTTAACAAAATATTTATACATATACATATATATAATTTTTCAAAACATATATCAACCCACATTATAAATTTTTTCAACACATTCTTTATAATTTACAATATATATATACATCAAAACATAATATAATATATGAAATATCAAAATATAATAAAAACATATACATGCTGGCAGTGTTTCTGATCTTGACGCCCAAAAATCAACTCTACACTAAAAATCTTAAATCTAGACCCACCCCGGTGTAGATGAACTCTCCAGCTCTATCGAATCTCTTTTATCATCTGCGCGATGAATTACAACCGCGCTAAGCCAAAAGCCTAGCGGTACAAACTTTGAAAGAAATAAAACTGTAAAATAATGCTAATGTACAATGCTTATGTATATCAGGATACCATATGTCATATCATTTCATTTTAAACAATCTTTTTCAATATGTTTACATTTCACATAAAACAAACATAAACATGGGTCCAAATAACCTAATATATTATTCAAATATCAGAGTTACTGTTTTGGTCTATATTGACACCCAATGTCTAGCCCGAAGGCAAGTGACGCCCAACTTCTAACTCGAAGGCAAATCAAATAATTGCCCAAAAGCTAGCCCCGAAGGTAATTAATGAGGATAACCTCACAGGCATATCACCAAACACAGAACTCTGAAAATTGAATAACATACTAGTCACACAATTATTACATATGTTTCATTATCAATCTTTTTCTCATTTTCTCATAATTCATTAGGCACATTGCCTCTTTTCTTATTATCAATTAGGCACATTACTTTATTTTCTCATTTATTTCAATGTCATCTCACTTCATATCATCATATATCAACATATAATCATAATATACCATATTTTACATTTATAACACATTACCCAATTATTTTGGGTATTTTCACACAATTTACATATGAATCACATTTTATGCACTTTAGCCATTAACAATGGCTTCTTAACAATGTTCTTAATGCATACACAACAAATGACATTACCCAAATACTTTGGGTCATTTTCACATAATATATATTTCACATTTTACACAATTTAGCTATTAATAATGACTTTTCACAATGCATTTAATGCATATATGACATTACACATGTCATAGTACATTATTCATAAATAATCAAAATATCAAGTAGCTTAACATATTTTCTAATTCAAAATGTGTTTAGCCAATGTAATGCAAACATGTCCAATTCATCCAAAAGTTTGTACTTACCTCTAAAAACAAACAAAAGCAAGCTCAAACACCACCTCTAACCTTCTCTTCCAACTTACCCTTTAATACTTGGATTAGAAAAATCAATTCTCCTCAATGCCTACACCAAATGTGATCATAAATAATCATTTAGTATCACATTCTAAGGCATTTTTAATCTTAAATGATAATTAAACATCATTCAAAGAAAAATTTCAAAGTTAAGGCTAACCTCACTTTAACTTTGGAATACCATATTAGGCCATTCAATTTGGTATTTTAAGTTTATTTATATTATTAAAAACATATTATAACATACTTAAAATAATTACATTATAAAAACACACACTTATGACTAAAATCCTAAAATGGCATGACCTTCCCCCATTGAAAGTTTTTCATTCCAACTCAATTCATTTATCATTTCAAGCTTATATTCATCACTTTTATCACTAAAGAACATGCTTTAACCAATAAAATCAAATAATTCAACAACTTTGAAAAATCACTTTTCCAAAACCCTAAATCACCACTTCCATTCTCAAACTCCAATCAAACTCAACCAAATCCAATATTTGACTTTAAAATACTTATTTATGAATCAAAACAACTTATTTAGAATCAATTTGCACAATTAAAATCCATGAATTCAAAAGTCCAAAAGTTACATAACGCTAAACTCTCTCTCTTCACCAATCCTTACCCAAACTCAACCATTTCTTTAATCCAACCTTAAAATCATTATTAATCACTTAAAATAACTTCATCCATACCCAAGTAGACAATTAAATCTTATAACTTTAAAAATTCAAAACACACATAATCACAATTTTCATGAAATCCAAAGAAAGAAGTTGAAAACTTACTAATTTTAGTGAAAATCACCAAAAATCCACTTTGAACACTTAAAATCCTTCAATTTGTGGAGTATGGAAGAAGCAAAATCCTTAGCTTGGCACCCATGGAGGTTTGGCACACACTAGGAAGAAGAAGAAGAAGAAGACCAAATGAACTTTCTCTTTCTTTCTATTTTATTTATATCCATATATATATATTATTTAATTAATTTAATTATTAATTATTTATTTAATTAATTAAAAATCTAAAAATACATTTTTCATTCAAAAATAAATTATTTTTGAATAATTTAAATAATTTTAAATTTTTAAAATTTATTTACAAAAATACCATTGAACTTTGACTTTTGACTTTTTAAAAATTGACTTCTGTTGACTTTGTATATATTATATATATTTTGCATATATATCATGTATATATCCCACTTTTTCATTTAAAATTCCTTCATTTTTTATTTAAAATTATTTATTTAATTTATCCAATTAAATTTTAATTTATTTTATTAAATTTTCAAAAATTAGAAATTTTCAAAAATTTGGGATATTACAATACTTTATTTGCATTTAATTTGGCTTAGCACATTTTGATGTTAAGAATGTGCTAGGCTTCTTGAAGTTGAGATTTTGAATGTAATGCATTGTTATTTTGAAAAAGGGTGTAAAATGTATTAATACATTGTGCTAAGCCATTGTAAATGGCTAAAATAATTAATATGTGCCAAATGAGAAAAATGTTCAAAGTGTTTGGATAATGTAGTCACATTGCAAATGTGTCATATGTTATTAAAAATATGGTAAATTATAGGGAATTAATTTAATTTTGCGTGGTTAATTTTGCATGGTTATGGAAAAGAAAAGGGTAAATGTTACAATGTGATGGAAATTTATGGAAAAGTGGGATGTAAATGAAATGTGTGTTGCCTTATATAATATTTTATTCCAGAGTGTTGTCTTTGGTGATATGGATATGGCATGCCTATTATATGATTTGTCTTTGGGCTAAACGATAGGCGTTACCTGTGAGGTAATTTACCTTCAGGGCCAGATGCTGGGTGTCACTATTATTTGCCTTCGGGCTAGACACTGGGTGTCAAGATTGTACAAAATAATATCTCTAGAATTTGAATATTATATATGGTCATTTGGATCCAATGCATGTGATTGCGATATATGATGGAGTTATAAGAATAATGCATAAGTTTTAAATGAATTTGCATGCTAAATTGTGAGTTTCAAAGAGAAGGCATGTTGTTTTGTTTCCAAAATTTCTTTTATTATCAAAGTATGTACCGCTAGGCTATTAACTTAGTACGATTTGTTGATCACGCAGGTGATAGGTTGACACCGAGAGCCTTGTTAGACATTATAACACTAATAAATTTTAGATATTGTTAAATAATTAATTTGGAGATAATTAGTATGTTGGTGAGGGAAATGCAAGGTAAATATATATATGATATATATGAGGTATATACATAATATATACATAAGGTATACTTGGTGTATACATAATATATACCTCACATATAATTATTAATATGTTGGATATATATTATATACATAATATATACATGATATACTCATAATATATACTTGACGTATATATGAAATACAACTACATATATGTTACATATATATTACATATACATATACCTAAAACATATGCAAGATATAAATGACATAAAATATTTATACAATATATTTATGTATGGGATGATGTAAATTAATTAATTAATAAATAAATAAAAAGAAATAGAAAGTCAAAAGAAGAGAGGAAATATGTGGTGGATATTTAAAGTAAATTGAATAATTAATTAATTAATTTGTAAATATATATAAAGATGAAGGGCAAAGTGGAAAATTGATTTTTATAAGAAGAAGATCATCTTCATCTTCCTCCATGTCTTGGCCGAAATTGTAGAGAAAAAGAGAGAGAGAGAGAGAGAAAGTTTCTTCCCAATACTCCAAATTTTACAAGAAATCTAAAAGAATTAAGGAGTTTTTAAAGATTCACCAAGGATTTAAGTAAGTATTTTCTATTTCAAGCTTGATTTCTTTAATTTGAAGGTTATGTAAGATTTGGGTAGAGTGAGAAAGTGGTTTAAATTGTTAAATTGATGGTAACTGATGTTAAAATGATAAGTATGTTATGAAATGATGGTTGGTTGGTTTGAGTTGACATAGTTGATAAATTTAGGGTCATGGATAAGTTATGTAAAAATTAGAGTTTTGGTATAGGTGGATTTAATTATTGTAATGAAGGGATTTAATGTTTTTTTAATATATAAATGATGATTCTATGGTTAGAAATTGATTATGGGTAAGTTTGAATAAAGTTAGGGTAATGACTGTATTATGTGAAATTAGGATATTTGAAAGAAGTTGAGATAATTATAGAAATGAGTTGTTTTATTATTATTTTGGTATGTAAGTAATGAATTTATGGTCAAATATTGGAAATGAGTTGGGTTGGATAAAGTTTAAGTAAAGTAGTAAATGGTGAATTTAGGATTTTAATGGAATTTTGATAAAAATTATTCAGATAATGATAGTTAATGTACATTGAGTATGAAAATGAATTTAAATGAGTAATGTTAATTATTGTTGGTTTATGTGTGTGTATGGCATATTGATAAAAGTGGAGAAGTGTAGAGTCTTATCAAAGATAAGGCTTGGAGAGTGAAACAAGGTTAGTAGAAGTTTATAATTATTATTGTTTATATAATATTGTAAATGACATAACACATTGTGAATTTAAGAATGTGTTATGTTACTTTTATGTTTGCATTGGATAAGAGTATGTGTAGTGTATAATTAAAAGAGTGATTAAGGCATGAGATAAGAAAGTTGAGCCATTGTAAAATGGCTATTAAGATGTCTATGTACATAATGTAGAAATTGTAAAATATGATTAAAATTGAGTAAAAATTTTGGAAATGGACAATGTGATAAATAATATGAAGGAAAATATAGAAAATTATAAAATATGAATAAATTGTGAAAAGGGATTATATAATGTAGTAATTGATTATGAATTAATGGGAAATTGATAGATAAAATGTGAGCATGAAGATGATATGTGGTAGTGGGTCACATTCACATTATTGAGTAATGTGATGAAAATATGAGAAAAGGAATCATAATATGAATGTGAACTAGTGTTGTGTGCAATATGGACATATTTGTGAAAGATGATGTGATGTGGAATTGTGACTAATGGTTATGTATTGTGAATTAGAAATAATAAATGTGATAAAGTAATGAAATGTGGATATTGTGATGAAGAAACCGATTATACTAAAGTAATAAGGTATATGGAATATGTGTTACCTTGTATAATATCTTGTTTCAGAGAATTATTTTCGGTGCTATTGATATTATTCACCTTTACACTAGACGTTGGGTGTCATTTATAATATGATTTGTCTACTGGCTAGACACTGGGAGTTATTATTGATGATGTTATTTGCTTTTGAGCCTAGATACACAAGTGTCAATAGGAGATGGATACAACACTTAGATCCTCGGTGTCGCGATAGAAAATAATAATATCTTTGAAACCAGAATATTGTATAGGAGTTATTGGGCCCAATATGTGTGTGGTTAGATTTGATGTGTATATATGTGAATATGTGTGTTTTGTTTAAATAATACAAGTTTCATTGTAAAATGTGAATTTGGGTATATATATATAATGAATGAGATATAAAGAAAATATGGTGGTTATATTGATATTACTAATTACATTATGAGGAAAGTATTTAAATATGTGTATATATATGTTGTTTCTAAACTTGTACCACTAAGCTATAGTACAGTATATTGTATTGCACAGGTATTAGAAGAGCAAATTAGAGAAATTCTGATTGTGATTAAGGTTTGGCGGTTATGCGTGCCACGACACCATTAGTGTTGCATATCCTGTATAAATTGTTTGGGAACATTTGATTTGTATAATGTATTAATCATTTGTAAATGCATTTGAAACAGGGAGGTTTTATATAATTTTGAGTAGATATATATTGTACATTATTTTTATTTATTGAATGATTAATTTTGTATAAAGAATGGAGATTGAGAAGTATTATGATTTTAGAAAATGTTTAGTGTTTTATATGTTTTATATGAGTGTTTAAATATTTGAGTATTTAATTGAGAGATATGGAATTTGAGAAATTTTATTTCGGAAGTTTACTTTCAATGCAAGTTGTGTTTTTATTGAATGTGTGATTTATTGAAAATACAGACAAAACTCTAAAAAAATTTTCCCAGAGAATTTTCTTTTATAATTTATAAATTATTTTTAATATCCAAGTGATGGCTTCTAAATATAATTACTTTAGTATCCTTATATCCAAGATATGTATTTTATTTATATGATATATACGTATTATACATATTTAAGGTATAAGGGTGTTATAGGCCTTACCAAGTCTAGGGTTTCTGGATTGTACTAGAAGTTTTGTTGGATTGCCACGAGACCAGAGCCAAACATTTGACATGTATATATTTATTTTGACGGAGCATGTTTTGTTTATGTACATTGTATTAATATATGAAAATGTTGTAACTTTTAAAGTTTTGGCTATATATTATAAATGCTTTTGTATATATATATATATAATTACATATATTGGAGTATTTTGGAGATTGATAGAACAAGGGTCGATTGAATACTTTTGAGAATGTAAAATTTTATGCAGGTTGAGTTATGATTTTGAGAAACGTTCAAAATACAGATAAAACTCTGATGAATTTTTTCTAGAGATTTTCATTAATAAATGCTCTTTCAATATTTAAAATACTTATGTTTATATTTATTTATTTAATAAATTATCTTTCAAAACATAAATTATTTTAGTGAAAATTTTGGTAAATTTTCTAATGATTGGAACAGTGATATTCTTGTATTCTTTATATGTATTATATATATATGAGGTATATGTATTATACGTATATAGGGTATAAGGACATTACATTTATTTTGGTGTCAGAGCCTAGGTTTGAGGTTCTCGACCTAGGTGGGTTTTTAAGAGAGAGAATGGAGATTTTAAATGTGATTTTAAAGTATAAAACATGCATATGTAGTGGCATTTAAACTGGTCTCTGATGTGACAATACTTGTTGTGATTACAAATATAGGTTGACATGGCATCCCGAACGCATTGGTTTGATAAGGGTAATGTAGAGAGTATGGCTCTAGGTGGGGGTAGAGTTGAAGGTGAATTTGATGTTGGAAAGGCTTCGGGGGTAGCCAGATCTGAGGTGAAGGGTCCTCTAGTATGGTTCAACAGATGGCAAAGTTGCTCTGTTAGGCCCCTATACAGTAGTAGCAGTAGCTGTAGATCAGGAAGTATGACAAGTTGAGGAAATATGAGACTATAGACTTCTTTGGCACTATAGATCTAGCTGACACAGAGTAGTGGGTGGACAGGGTGGAGAGAATATTTACCTAATTACAGGCTATTGTAGAAGAAAAATCAACTATACTTTGCTTTTCTACAGGGGGACGCCTATGACTGGTGGAAGACAGTTCCTCAGGGTTAGCTCAACCACCAATATTGTCATATGATGACTTTTTTTTTATGAGTTTGGGAAGAAATATACACCCAAGGATTATAAGGATGTAAAGAAGGAGGAATTTCTGAATTTGAAGCAGGGTGTGAAGACAGTTACAGAGTATGAGAGGGACTTCCTCCGATTGAGCAAGTATATAGGTAATATTATGTCTGATAAGATAGACTAGAGTTGGAGCTTTGAGGAGGGGCTGAGGCCATCCATTATGTACCAGATGGCAATGGTATAGTATGAGGATTTCTCCAGGTTGGCATCTGCTGCATGTAGTGTGGAGAAAGCCTAGAGACTTCAGCTATAGCTAAGGCAAAGGAAAGTAGAGCCAAGAGACCTTAAACTGAGATAGAGTAATCATCTTGCAAGAAAGGGCGAGAGGATTCTTTATAGAGTATAAGAGAGTCATAGGAGACTGGTAGGTAGAGGCAGGGGCCTAGGTCTACAACATTAGTAGTTAGTACCCCTACCTCTTCATTTCACAGATCCATTCCACCTACTTGCACTCAGTGTAGTATGATACATAGGGGCGTTTGTTGAGAAGCTAATTTTAGAGGTTATTATAGATGTGGATCGTCAAATCATTACATTAGGGATTGCCTAGAGTCACTAGTGGCTAGATAGACTGAGACTGCTCTATCTAGATATGGTGGTAGAGGAGATAAAAGTAGTAGGGGTGGTGACAGAGGTAGTAAGGGTGGTAGGGTGGGATATAGTCAGAGAGAGTGGTCTATATCTGTAGATAGACCAGAGGGAGCTAGATCATTGCAAAAATTCTATGGAATACAAAGGTAGCAGGATGATCTCGATATAGATGAAGGTAAATTTTGTTTACTTGATAGCATTATTGTTTATGCCGTGGTAAAGTTTTCATTTTTTTATGAGGTTGTTAGAAATTGTGTGTTCTTTGCATTAGTATATAGGTTTGTGAATATGCTTGAGGATATCCTTAAGAGGAGAGTAGAGATCATTAGTTAATGATGGTGATAAGTGATGATAATAATTTTGTGGTTAGTTATATGGAAGGTGGAGATTAGTGTTTTGATTTTGGTGGGATTAGTTTATTATAGTGGATACTTTCGAGGATGAAATAATCTAAGGGAAAGAGAATTGTAACACCCATAGTCTCATCAGAATTAATTTAACAATGTGTATGAAGGGTAAATAGAGTGTTGCATGAAGGATATGCAAGGTATATACCTAATGTATACACAAGATATACATGGTGTATACATAATATATGCCTAAAATATACCTAAATATATGCCTAAAATATACCTAAATATATGCCTAAAATATACCTAACATATATAATATATGTATTTTCATAAAAGACAAAAAGTAAATAGTAAAAATAAAAAGTCAAAAGGGGTAAAAAGGTAAAATGTTAAAAAATAATGATAAAAATAATTCACAATATAAATAATTTTTAGTGGAGGATGTAAATTAAGGATTTATAATAATTAATTGTATATATGTGGATAGGAAATAAGAAAGGAATTAAAAAGTCAATTTTGAGTCTTCTTCTTCGTCTCCTTCTTCTTAGCTTCAGCCGATTTTCCATAGAAGAACAAAGGAGGAATTTTCTTCTTCTAAACATCAAATTCTTTAAGTAGAGTTGGCAACGGGGCAGGGAATCCCTACTCCCCGCGGGGATTTACTCCGAACGGGGCGGAAATTCCCCATTTTTCCCCCTTATAGGGTTGGGGATGAGGAGAAAACTCTCCTCGTCTACCGGGGTGGGTCGGGGACAGGGAGAATACTCCCTGCCTCGCGGGGATCCCTGTCCCCGTGGGGACCCAAGTTTTTTATATATTATATATATTATATTATATTATATATATTATATTATATTTATATATATTATATTATATTATATTTATTATGTTATATATTATACAAATTATATTAATCTACATAAATAATAATAATATTTAATATTTAAACTCTAAAATCAAATAAACTAAAATTTTTTGTGTTATTAATTATAAAATTAATAATTTGTATTATTAATTATAAAATTATTATAAATTAATGACATTTATATTATTATATTTTAATTTAAAAAATAATTAAACGAAAATAAATTCCCCGCGGGGATCCCCACGGGGGCAGGGATCCCCGTAGGGACGGGGACGGGGGCAGAATTGCCCTCGTTTGAGGGGTGAGGATTCCTCGCCAAATGGGATCGGGGATGGGGAATGCTTCCCCACCCTCGCCCCACCCCGTTGCCATCCCTGTCCTTAAGTTATTCAAAGGAATTAAGGAGATTTTGGAGAAAGCCTATGTTTTAGGTAAGCTTTCTTTAAATTTTTAAAGTTTCGCTTGAATAATTGATTATGTGGAATATGAAATTTTGAAAGAGGCTAGGATAATTATTTAAATGGCATTGGATGATGTTATTTTGATTTGTAAACTAAGATATTAAGGTTAAATGATTGATTTGATTAGGTTTGGTAAAGTTTGAAAGAAGAAGAGAGTGATTTAGGATTTTTATGGAATTTTTGTAGAGAATTAATGTAAATTGAATTTTGTTGGCCAAATATTCTCAATTTTGATCTTTAGAACTCAAATTAAATAATGCATTTAATGTGTTTTTGAGATGCTTGATACAAATATAAATACTCAATATATTACCAGAACAAAGCAAAAATAATGGTCACCCCATATCCAAGGGCGACCGTCCCTGGAGCTTTGAAAAACAAATAAAGTCACAGTAGTGTTCGCGATGAGAAACTCAACCAATGGAATGACCACGGCAAGTAATCTATGACCGTCCATATATTGGGACAATCGCACCTAAAGTGGCAAATATTCCAACACTCACAGTAAGGAATGTGGTGATAGGCGCAGTATGAAGAGCGGTCATGCAACACTATTTTGAGACTGTCCCTATCCATGGGCTACCGTCCATATATTTCTAAGATAAAATAACATAGATTGGTAGTAGAGTTTACAGTCTCGGGTGCGCTCAAAAGTTTCGACACGAGTCAGCCAATTCAACCGCTATCTCAAACAAGGGCAACCACACCTTTCATATTTTGGTGAAAAATCACTTTGTCAAATGAAGCAGTGATACGTGGAATGACCGTTAGAAGAGCATCCTTTAAATTCACAAAGGACGACTACCCCTTACCTTTGGGCCACTGTCCCGATAGTCACAGGCTTACAAAGGATGGGCAAATCCTCACTAGTAGAGCACTAACATTTGATTGTTGGAAGTTTTTCAAATAAGAGTGACTGTCCTTGTTCAACATACGACCACCCACCATTTCTAGGCAACCATCCATTATTCTAGGATGACCACTACTTGAGGAAAACTCATTATAATCATAAAATCTAGCCTAACAGAATATAACACATTACTTATAACGGCTAATTAGACCAAATTGACTATAAATACCCCTAGAAAGCTCACTTTTAAAAAGTGATAGTGTTTGCAATAGCCACTTTAACATCTTTAATTTTCTTACAACAAAATCTATACTTGTATTATTTGAGTGTTGGGTGTGAGCATTAAACACTATTGTAAGTTTGAGTGTGAGCTTTGAAACACTTAGGCCTTAAGTGTGCTTGGGAAAACTCTTGTTGGGTTGTGAAAAAGTTACTCAAACCTTGTAAAAGTTTGGTGTAAGCTTATGAAAAAACTAAGTTTTGTAAAAACTCAAGATTAGTAGAACCTTAACTAGTTATTAAGAAATTAGATGTAGGATTGAGGTAATCTGAACCACTATAAACTCTTTGTGTCTATTTATCTCTACTATACTCCACTCTTATCTTTTTTGGTCTTTAATTTTTAATTTACCATCACTTTCTCAAGACAAGTAATTCACCCCCTCTTGGTAGTCATCTTGGGACAATAATTGGCATCAGAGTCTCAAAATTTTAAGAAGCTTAATCATGAAATTTGATCTACCATGGCAGCCACTTCTAAAACTTCAACCTCTTCATCTTATGAAAATCTCAATCCCCACCTTAAACCTTACTTTGATGAAATAGATTACTCCTATTGGAAATATAAGATGCACTTGTTCCTTGATAGTGAGGGAGTTGAGCTTTGGATATATATGGAAAAAGAGTGGAAACCTCCTACTCATGAAGTTGAAGGTGGTCAAGTGCCTCTCTGTAGAGAAAAGTGGACCGATACTCATGAAAGGACTTTCGATAGGAATAATAAGGTAGCCTCCATCTTGATGAACTCCTTGTCTAGAGAAGAAGGTGGAAGAGTTCAAAATATCATATGTGCACATAGAATTTGGAAAACTCTTAAGAATTATCATGAGGTTACAACCCAAGCGAGGTTTACTAAGACCCAAATGCTTGGACATGAGTATGAACTTTTCAAAATGAACCCCAATGAAAATGTCACCGAAATGATGAATTAGTTACTTGCTATTGTCAACGACTTGAAGAAATATGAAAAATTCTATGATTAAGGTGATGTTAATAGCAAAATATTGAGGGCACTTAGAGCCAAGAAAGACTTTGAATCAAAGGTCTCCTCAATTGAAGAAGCTCATGACCTTAGCACACTAAGGATCGATTAGCTAGTTGGAAAATTTCTCACCTTCAAATTGCACACTAAAAAAGAAGATGATAAAGGTGAAAAGGATAAGAAGAAAGCAATTGCTCTCAAAGTCACCAAGGAAGTTGAGAGCTCAAGTGAAGAAGATAGTGATGATGATGAGGAAATGGCCATGCTATATATAACAGTAAGTGAATGAAAAAGAAAAAGGAGATGGCAAGCAAATAAACGTAATTTATTCAAAACCTATTTCAAAGAAAAAGAGAAAAAGAATGAAGGAAAAAGCTATGAATGTGGCAAACCAGGTCACATCAAAATGGATTGCTTCAAGGTGAAGAATAAGAAGAAATGGAATAAAAAAAAAGAAAAAATCTCTCAAACCCACATGGGATGATGAATCCTCAAGTGAAGAAGAAGAAGAGGAAGATAAAGGCATTGTAAATCTATGCCTCATGGCTATTGGAGATGATGATGATCACACCAATGAGGTAAGTACTCAATCTCTAAATCTGAATGCACATAGTGATGATGTTGATGATATGTTGAATGATAATGATTTAGTGGAGCATATGAACTTAAGAGTCCAAAAATACTTTTCTAAAATGAAGTTTTATAAGGAAAAATGTTCTAAGCTAGAAAAAGATTTTATCTCTTTGAAAAATTATACGTTAGAATTAAAGACATCAAATGAACTATTATCAAAATCTATTGATGAAATGTCTAAAAATTCATCTAGCTTAGAAAAAATTTCTAAAGAAAATGACATTTTGAAAAAAGAAATAAATGAATTAAAGAACTCTATCTCTAAGTTTCATAAGGGTAAGGAAGCCTTAGATACATGATTAGTATTGAAAGGTCACCTTCATCCAAGTATGGCTTAGGGCTCAATGGCTCTACTACTGCCTCATCCAAAGCAACAACATTTGTTAAAGTCTCTACAATTCAAACCTCTAGTGTTGATGTTGCAAAGAATACTAATACATACACTAAGCCTAAAAGTCCTAAAAAGACTACTTAAGGCTTAGGCCCTAGAACTAAAATTTCAAGAGCAAATTATGCATTTATGTACACAAGGCATGAACACAACCACAAGTATGCACATAAGCAATCCTATTCAACACAAACATGTGATTGTCAGTTTAATTATTCAAGATTTAATAGAAAAAGAATGAAAAAATATAAAACCTTGTATCAATGCTGTAACACCCCGATACCCTATATAAGTACTATACATATACCTAGTATACATACAGTAAGTATATAAAGTATAAGGATGCCACTTTTTATTACCTTTTAAAAACCTGTAAAAGAGTTCAAACCATAATACATTAATTTAAATAACATTTCAAAATCATTATCTTTATCAAAACTTCATTTATACATATAAATACTCTCTCATAGAAAATACATCACAATTAAAAGTTACACATGTATGCATTACCCTCTAGTTGGTCTCGACAAACTCCTACTCTTTCGTGGCATAACGAAAAACTTCATATCTTTCACCAAATTACCTGCGCGATTAAACGTCCGCGCTAAGCCCGAAAGCTTAGTAGTACAAATATAACATATAAACATACATTATATAAATTCTAACGTATAATGATATATCAATTCAATGTACCAATAGTTCTTATCATGTTTTTCCTATTTAATGGCATCTTTCATATTCCTTGACTAATTTCATATATTATATATATATACATAACATTATCACCAACCACAATCCATCACTTATACTCACAATCAATATATCAATACTCACATATTATGTATCATACCAATCATGAAACACATTTCCAATGAAGACAATCATTATCATCAACCACAATTCATCATTAATACCCACAATCAATATATCAATACACACATCACATATCATACTTCATCACATTATTTTATTCACAATTCACCAATCATTACTCACATTTCCAACAAAGGCAACCATAGATCTCATTACTCATTTATTTCAACATGTATATATATATCACATTGACAACAAAGACAGACTCGGGCCCAAAAGACACTAATATGCCATTCTATTTTCAATTCTCATCATCATCTAGGCAAACATGCCTTATTTCTTTCAATTAAATCATCATAGCCAATCACAATGGCTTCACGTCACATTATATCTCAAATCACATTTCATATTTCATCATTGATATATGCAACATCACTTACATTAACTAAACAAACATATCATTCACATCATTATTACTCAGAACATTTATTCCACACCTCTTTATGTCTCAAGTTACATTATACACTTCATCATTCAAACATACATAATCCATTTCATTGCACACGTATCTTACATTCATTGCCATATAAAACATATGTCCATTTATTTCATTTTAATCATCATTATCGATCATGATAACATCACATTTCATCATTCTCAAGACACATGAACACCATTCATTATTAACACATTTATCATAACAAAGTGTATTGCACATACCTCTTTGGATGATCATTATTGCCTTCACACTATACAAATAACAACATTAGTCACTTTGTATTAACAATATAGTAATCTACTTAACACATTTATACCAAAGTGTTAAGTCTCAAAATCATATAAAAGATTACATTTATGTAAGTTTTGTACTTACCTCAATGACCATTCACACAACTCTAACACTTTCCTTTTTCCAAAGTTCTTCAATTTCCAAATTAGAGCAATTCACCTTCTTTACAAAACCTAATCCAAAAATGATACAATTCATGAATTCCAATATCATTTATCAACTAATAACCTCTTACTAAAGCCTTAAATCACAAATTACACTTCCACATCACTCACAAAGGCCCACGGCCGTGGCCACCTCCACCCCTACGGGCGTGGCTTAGAAATCATTTCTGCCTTCCTAACTCCACTCCCCCACGGCCATGGCTACACTTGACCACGGCCATGGCAACCAAGGCCACGGGCGTGGCATAAAAAATGCCTCTATTTTCGAACCAAACACATGAATTCTATGGTTTCAACTTCATTAAACACAAACATACATCAATCATACATCAATTATTCAATTCTCCAACTAATACATATTAAATCCTTATCAACCAATTTCAATAAATCATCATCATCCTCACAAATAATCATATGATCATCATCTAAATACTAATCTAACATATTTATAACTTTACTCTTTCTTTAACATCACCATCACACACCAACCCTATCAAATCCAAACTCAAACAATAGAAAACAACACAAAGAATTGAATACTTACTTGAATATCTTGTCAAATCTTCAATCTCTACCTTCAATTCTCTTAAAATCCTAAGATTTTGATGAAGATCATCACATCTCTCCATCTCTCTCTCTCTCTCTCTCTCGTGCAAGAACCAAAAGAAGAAGAAGAAGAAGAAGAAGAAAGAAAGAAAATATCTTTTCCTTTTTCCTCTTCTCATGTTAACCACATATATATAATAATAATAATAATAATAATAATAATAATAATAATAATAATAATAATAATAATAATAATAATAATAATTAATTATTTCCAAAAATCCTCCACCACACCTTTCCTTCTCTTGACTTTTCTTTTAACCCACTTATATGTTATATATATTAACATATATACAACATATACATTCCATTAACACAATCATTTCTTTTGCAAAAACATATGTATACCTTCAATTCAAATTAAACAACAAGTGTATTAAAACTTCTAGGGCATACATTGGGATATTACAATTCTCTCCCCCTTAAATAATTTCGTCCTCGAAATTATCATTACCATATCAATCCATTCTAGAGAAAATACTATCTTAACTTCCATATGAAGTTAATTATATGCTTAAGTTATTATGTTATCAAACCATATAACTTCAACTCTCTCCTTTTGAATTAACCATCTTCTCTACCTTTCATAACTCATCATTCTATACATTTATACATCTTATTACTTCCTTGATCAACATTCAAAAGATCTTATTACATTTCCTATTAATATCTTTATACAAGAATCAGATCATTTTATAGCACACTTATGCTTCGTCCAATCTTTATATTTAATATATATTGTTCCTTCATCTCTTTGTAATTTCCCTCTTAACTTTAATCTTAGAAACCATTGGCTTATATCTGAGCATTACTTATCCTATCATTACAATCACTGTCTAAATAGACATTTATCAAACCCCAATGGATAACAAGATCCTTATTTTTCACAAATGGAATTACTTCTTTAACATGCTTTTCACTTAACTTACATAATAATACATTACCTCTCAACTTATTTTATAAATAACCGATCTTTCCCCTTTTTCATCATGATTTATAACTACTAACTCTATTCATTCATGTTCAATCACACTTTAAAATTTTTTTTACTTCACATACATTATCATGTAAATAATTATACTCTTAGTACAATTATACATATTAAATCTCAATAATAATTCATAATCTTAACCTGTGAACACTCGAATTTTGGGGCTCGGAAAGCTAATTTCCTCAGACCAGGCCGGACCGGGGGTCCACGGTAAAAGTCCACCGAAAGTATGTCTTCATGGTACTTGAAATGTCCGGGACGACGTGAGGATCACGGATATGGTCTCGGAATAATTTTTGGAGGTCCATGGCTCCCAGAAAGTCAGTTTTAACAGAAAATAGCGCGTGTCGCGGTGGGCCAGAACGGCGGCCAAGCCGCCGGGACTGGGGGCCCGGCCGCCGTAGAGCCGGCGGTCCAGCCTCCGTGGACGGCGGCCCGGCCGCCGTCCAGCCCGATTTTGCCTATATATAGGCTTCAGATTTTCAGAAAAAGGGGGATTTTCAGACTTCCTACGCTCAGATGCTGACGAAATTTTTATGCTTAAGAATTTCTAATATTGTGTTGTAGAAAGCAAGAATCATACTCAAAAGTGCAAGGAAACAAGATCTGGAACTTAGAAGTGGAAAAATTATAATCAAGGTAATATCATAATTCATCTTTGGTCAATTCGAGCATATCATAAGCATTCTAATCTTCTTCTTATTTTCTTCTCGGTCAAAGACCTAATCTTTTTAGGTCTGAGGGCCTAATGGACTAACCAATCACCCTTTCGGCTTTAAGCCGTAATTGAAATCAACCTTTTTGGCACGGAGCCTAAATTGCATCTCTTTGGTACTAAGTACCTAAACGGCACCATTAAAATGAACTTTTGGCATGAAGCCTAAATCGAACTCTTTTGGTACTAAGTACCCGAAATTATACAATTTTTGCACTAAGTGCTAAATCTCACAAATTTGGCAAAAAGCCCGACAAATGCACGAAGCATACACACACACATGCATGAAGCATAAATTTCATCGCCTTTAAATAGGCTTTTCCGAACTACATGGACTTTGATCTCCCATTCAAACGGGAGTATGTAGGCATATTTGGGATTCACCCCAAATAGCAAGTCCACATTTTAATAACAATCTCTTTATTCTGTTTTCTTCATCCCTTTTGTGTTTATTTCTTTTTTTTTTATTATTACAAAGTTAGTCGAATACATGACATAGTCCCCGAATCCTCCTTGGGTTCGCA
The DNA here is from genome assembly GCA_947685225.1 of Garcia nutans. NCBI lineage: Eukaryota > Viridiplantae > Streptophyta > Magnoliopsida > Malpighiales > Euphorbiaceae > Garcia > Garcia nutans. Next base: position 28,692,693 of record CANTUV010000011.1, on the reverse strand, counting down.
GACTAGAAACCTTTACATTGGACAAGTTATTGGAGTCAAACAAGGGTTTTCTTAGTTTTTCCCTTCGAACAAAATAAATTGAGTGGCGACTCCCGACAACGAGTGAACTTTCGCCCGGATCCTTTTCGGGCGAAAAATCGAGGTTCACAATCTGGCGACTCCACTGGGATCATAAAAATGATTTATGTGATCCTAGTGGACTACTATTGTTTATTTGACTAACTGGCCCTTCTTTAGGGTATTTTTATTCATTTTGGCAGGGTACCTTAGCAATGGTTGTCTTTTCTTTAAAGACATTAGTACTGAAAATTAAAAAAATATATATATCTCCCTGCGGACCATAAAAAATAATGATAAATAAAATAATGGCTATATATTACAAAAAAAAATAATAATAAAAAAATGATAATAATAATGATTTATGGAATTATAGTAGACTGTTATTATTATTCGTTTAACTGATTTGCCCTTCTTTAGGGTATTTTTATTCATTTTGCAGGGTACCCTAGCATTATATATCCTTTCTTTAAGGATGTTGGATTGAAAGTTGACAAAAGGAATCTTTTTCCTTCAATGGTCCCTTATTTGATAAATTGTGCATTTGTCTTGTCATTCAGAGAATCTTTTTCTCTTGCATATATGGGGGAATCCTTTTCCTCCATTGCATAAAAAATTATTTTCAAATGAATTTCTTCTCTTTCTATTCAAAGTTCTGAGTCTGGATAGCAAGTAGCGCTGACCGGCAGGTCTCCTTGATTATGCCGGTGGACAGCCAAAGCGTCTCCCTGTTGTCGCAAACCATTCCAATCCTTTTGGAGTGGCCCATGAGTAATCGTACTGTTAGACCCACGCGAAACTCCTTGTTTCACATGTGGTTAGGTATATCTTACTCAAGACTCAAGAGTCCCTATGATAAGCCGATTCTCTATTTTTATATAACAATAGAACCTTCTCTTAGGTTGTATGTACCCAATGATAGTGCCGCATTCCATTAAAATGAATTGTGATGTGATGAGGTGCATTCATGCAACATAACAACATTGTTTTGGGGAAAAATTTTGATGTACATAAGTGGACCAAGAGTTTTCCTACCCTACACACCACCCTGATTTTTTTACCCTTGACCTTTTCAGGTACCCACTGTCCGTGTGCCTTCACCTACATCTGATACACCAACACCAACTGTGCTATCCCCTACAAGTTCTACTACCCCAACTTCACCAACTACTCCAATTACTGAAATGGCCACAATTGAACAGATTAAGGCTTTGCTGGATGGTCAGGTTAAGGAAATTGAAGCTAGAATGCAAGAAAAAATTGATGAAGCTTTAGCCGCCCAAAGGGTAGCCATCCTGGCTGAGTTAGAAGGAGCACCAAAGACAGTCCCTATTCCTGGAAATTTGGGGAAGGAACCCATTGTGGGGAAAACTAGTACCCCCGTGACTGCTCAGATTAATACCCCTGTTATCAATTTGGAGGATCCACCCTCCAAGAACGAAACAGATGAACTGAAAAGGAAACTTGAATTGCTTGAGAGGTCAATCACTGCCATGAAAACTCACAAAGAGGTGGTAGACATGGATTCCTTATCCTTGTTTCCCCAAGCCAGATTACCTCCAAAGTTCAAGATGCCGGGGATGGACAGATTTGATGGGACCACTTGCCCTAAAACCCATTTGAAGATGTATGTGGGGGCCTTGAGTCCTTGGGGTTTAAATGATGAGCTCTTTGCTCAACTCTTCCAACAATCCCTGACTGGGGCTGCTCTTAAATGGTTTGTGAGTCTAGACCGTTCCAAGATTAAGACATGGGAAGACATCTGCAATGCATTTAACTCTCAATACCACTATAATATTGAGGTGGATGTCACCAGAAGGGAACTTGAGACTACCAAGCAGAACAACAATGAACCCTTCTCCTCGTTCCTTACGAGATGGAGGGCAAAAGCCGCCCAGATGATCAATCGCCCTTCAGAACAAGAGCAGATTGATATCATAATCAGAAATTTAAGGCCTACATATCAAGCTCAACTGCAAACCCAATATCTACCTACTTTCAAATCGCTCATTGCGACTGCAACCAAGGTAGAAGATTTGATACAGTTGGGTAAAATAGTGGATGAGGGGGCTGCATCAAAATATAAGAAACAAAGCCAAACTCCTTCCTCAAGCAAGGTCAATCAAGTGGCCAATATTGCCCCTGCGAATCCTTTACATGTGGGCAATCTTGGGCCGAGAAATCAGCCAAGAAGGCAATATACTGACCTTTGGGTACCCCTTCATTTGGTGTTTAAAAAGGCTGTGGAAGGAAAATATTTGAAGCCTTTGGACCCAAGACCTCCTCCAAGCCCATTACCTTCCAGTTATAAAGTCAATGAATACTGTGAATACCATCAAGGGAATGGGCATAAAACAGATGCTTGCTGGACACTGAAAAACCGCATCCAGGATCTGGTTGATAGTGGTGACATCATTCCTCTCAGGAGGCAACCAAACATTAACACTAATCCTTTGCCCAATCACTCCATCCACGCCATTACTGTGGAAGAAGAACTGTTTGATCCTTTCAAACTTCTCTTGGAAATGAATGAAGTGTGTGTGTTAGATTTGAACGACCTTGCTGAAGAGGTCAGTGCTCTGACAAGAAGTGGAAGACAGTATCAGCCACTTGACTTGGGAAAAACCCCTACAACCTCAAATCCCCCCCATAAGAAAACACCAGAGCCAAAAGAAGACCCTGTCCTCACTCAGCTTAAACAAACTCAAGCTAAGGTGTCAATTTGGGAACTCCTTGCTTCCTCATTCCCACACCGCCAAGCTCTCAGCGAAGCTTTGAGTCAACTTGATACACCAGTGGACACAAGCCCAGAAGCTTTGGTGGCCACTTTGACCCAATCAACCAAGGCATTGAGTATCAGGTTTTCTGATGTGGATTTACCAGAAGACGGTAAGAAACACAATGATGCTCTATACATCACCATACAGACTGGGGGAAAGACTGTGCCCATGGTTCTCATTGATAATGGGTCAGCCTTAAATGTATGTCCCTTGAAAGTAGCAAGCTGTCTGGGGTTGGAGGCTACAGATCTTACACCTTCTGATCAGATTGTGAGAGCGTATGATAACACTCGAAGAGAAATTTTGGGTGTTGCCACTCTAGAAATTGCTATTGGGCCGGTGAAAATGGGAGTACCATTCCAGGTCATTGATGTACCCGCGAGCTTTAATCTCCTCCTTGGAAGGCCGTGGATTCATCAGATTAATGCTGTACCTTCTTCACTACACCAAAAACTTAAATTCCCTTTTGAAGGAAAATTCATCACTATCAAAGGGGACACCTGCGAAATCAACAGGAAAACCATGGATCAGTCTCTCCTTGAGGTTGTTCCTGGTGAAACCGCCATGACCTTGACTGGGTTTCATTACGACACAGTTCAATGCATAGAAGGTGAAAAACCCAAAGGGCCACTTGTCTCATATGACTTTGGGGAGGTCCAAATCAACTGCCTAGTGGGAATGATGCTGAGGGTAGGTCTATTGCCCGGTATGGAAATGATGAAGTCTGGGAGAAAAATACCCGTAGTACGGCCATGGGAAGAGCCTGAGAATAAGGGAACTTTTGGCTTGGGGTACAAACCTACAGATGAGGAAATAGAAGAGCTTGAGCGGGGAAGGAAGAAAAAGGGAAATTGGGGGGCAAGAAGCCTCAAAATGCGCCCTTACTTTAGAACTCTGAATGGTCACTTTTGCAAACCTGGAAAGGCAGTTCATCACCGTGGTTTTCAGGAACCATTCTATTCTCCTATGACCGGAAAGAAGCTACCGGGTTTTGAAATGTTTGCTGATGTTGTGGCCATGAAAGAAGAAGAGCCAGAACCTGAAACTGACCCCCAAATGGAAGATTTCATGCGGCCTAGTCTCTTTGATGAGGTTGCTATGATAACCAATTTTGAAGACAATAGGGATTTCACAAAGCTGATCAAGACTACAGATGGACCGCCGAGAAACTGGTACGCCGAGGAGGGACAAGCTGCTGAGGTTAAACCTAGTCCTGTGTCACACCCTGAACTTGAGTCTTGTACCGAGTCTTGTACTAATTCTGAGTCAAAAACCAAGTCAGAGTCTAATTCTGAGTCTTCTGTAATTTCAGATTTAGGGAACCCTAATGTCAAGTCTAATGTAATCTTGGAGAATGACTCCGCCATTATCAATGAAACTGTTCCGATTCTTGGTTACCCTGTGTCTTTTGCTTTCCAAGTATTATCTAGCAAAAATGAAATAAATGAAATAAAAGAAATAAATGAAAAGACAATAATTGGCAAAGAAAATGAACATACATACATTGCATATGATTGTGTGAATAAAGAACAGGTTGTCGATTGCATCAGGAAGTATGTCGACTGCTTCATGTGGAAGGCAAGTGATGTCACGGGAATAGACCCAGCCATAGCAGTTCACAAGATTCCGCTATACCCAGAGGCAAAGCCGGTTAAGCAGAAATTGAGAAGAATGAAGCTAGAATGGTCTTTGAAAATTAAAGAGGAGGTTGCCAAGCAACTGGACAATAAGTTCATAGAACCAATTGCCTACCCTTCATGGTTAGCAAACATCGTGCCAGTTCCAAAGAAAGACGGAAAGGTCAGAATGTGTGTTGACTACAGAGATCTGAATAAGGCTTGTCCCAAGGACGATTTCCCGCTACCTCACATCGATTTGCTGATAGACAGGATGGCTGGGCATATGATGGTTTCCATGACTGATCTTGCGGTTGGGTATAATCAGATCCTGGTGCACCCACCAGACAAAGAGAAGACAGCTTTCATTACAGAATGGGGCACTTTCTGCTACAGGGTCATGCCTTTTGGATTAATAAATGCAGGGGCTACCTATCAAAGGATGGCGACAACAGTCTTTCATGACATGATACACAAAGAAGTAGAAGTGTATGTCGATGATATGATTGTCAAGTCAAAATCTCCAGAAGAACACGTTGAAGCGCTTGAGAAGTTCTTCCTTAGACTTCGCAAGTACAATTTGAAGCTTAATCCTGCAAAATGCCTCTTTGGTGCGACATCGGGCTTATTTTTGGGATATCTGGTCAGCAAGAAAGGAATAGAAGTCGATCCAGCAAAGTCAAAGGCTATTCTGAAAATGCCTCCACCAAGAACAGAAAAGGAGATTCGAGGCTTACTAGGTAGATTACAGTATATCAGCCGATTCATATCACAGTTGGCTGAGACTTGTGGTCCAATCTTTAAGCTACTAAGGAAAGGTGCTTCACAAGAATGGAATGAAGACTGCCAAAAGGCCTTCGACAAGATCAAAGAATACTTGTTAAGTCCGCCAATTCTACAACCTCCCAGAATGGGAAAACCTCTGCTCTTGTATTTGTCTGTAACAGATGAAGCCATGGGGGCAATGCTAGCTCAAGAAGCCGAAGATACAAAGGTGGAAAATGCAATTTACTACCTCAGCAAAAGGATGCTGGACTATGAGTTAAAGTATAACAAGATTGAGAAGTTGTGTTTAGCCTTGTATTGGGCTTGTACGAAGTTGCAACACTACTTGTCTTCTTACACTACTTATGTCATGGCAGAACAGAGTCCCTTGAAATTTCTTATGGAGAGGCCTGTTTTGGACAGCAAAATGGCAAAGTGGGTGTCAACATTAGCAGCCTTTGACTTGAAATTTGTTCAAAGGAAAGCTGTGAAAGGTGGCGCAATAGCTGACCAATTAGCAGAATTACCCGTGAATGACGAGATGCGAGAAATGGGTTTCCCTGATGAAGACCTCTTGAACGTGGAAAGCAGTGTTTGGGAGATGTATTTTGATGGAGCATCCAATTATCATGGAAACGGAATTGGGATTGTGTTCAAAACTCCTTGTGGAGAATACATTCCATTCGCAGTTAAACTTGACTTTAGCTGCACAAACAACGAAGCAGAATATGAAGCTTGCATTAATGGGCTTGAAGCCACCCTGGAATTGGGGATTAAGGACCTAAAGGTCTATGGTGATTCTATTTTAATAGTATCACAAGCCTTAAGGAAATGGAAGATAAAAGAAGAGCGTTTGGTTCCTTACCTACAACGCCTTGATCATCTGGCACAACAATTCGATGATCTGTCCTTCGAATATCTCCCAAGAGCAAAGAATCAGTTTGCTGACGCCTTGGCTACTTTAGCTTCCATGATCAATATCAAGGAGGGGAAAGTCATTCGTCCATTGAAAGTTCAGCTTCAAAAGCAACCCGCCCATGTAATGCACTTGGCCGATGGTAAACCATGGTTTTGGGATATCAAGACCTATCTCAAGGATGGAAATTATCCGGAGGGATCATCAAAGGTTGATCAGAGGGCAATAAGGCATCTTGCCACAGGTTACATTCTTAATGGAGATATCCTCTACAAAAGAAGTTGGAATGGAATGCACCTAAGGTGTGTAAATGAAGCAGAGGCTAAGCAGATAATGGAAATGGTACATGGTGGCGAATCAGGACCACACATGTATGGGATCGCCCTGGCTCAAAAAATTGCCAATCTAGGATATTACTGGTCCACCATGAATGCAGACTGTGTGGCATTTGTGCAAGGATGTCATCAATGCCAAATATTTGCTAAGCTACAGAAGCAACCTCCTGTTGCCCTGAATCCAATCACTTCTCCATGGCCCTTCGCTACTTGGGGAATTGATATAATTGGCAAGATACATCCAAAAGCCTCGAATGGACATCAGTTTATCTTGGTAGCAGTGGATTACTTCACAAAGTGGGTTGAAGCAGCTTCCTATGCAGAATTAGACGCCAAAAAGGCAGCACAGTTTGTCCGAACCAACATCCTTTGTCGGTACGGAACACCGTTTGAAATTATCACTGATAATGGAACTCATTTCCAAGTAGAATTTGCTAAACTCTTTCAGGATAAGAAAATCCAACATCATAAGTCCTCTCCTTATAGACCCCAAACAAATGGAGCTGTAGAAGCAGCGAACAAGTCTATAAAGGTGATCATACAAAAAATGGTCAAGGAACATAGGCGTTGGCATGAGAAGTTACCACTGGCTTTGTGGGGATACAAAACATCAGTTAGAACTCCTACTGGGGCAACCCCGTATTCACTGGTATACGGAATGGAAGCAGTACTCCCCATTGAACTGGAAGTTCAATCGGCGAGGATAATTCAAGAAAGTCAGATAAATGAAGCTGAATGGATCAGCAATTATCATCATCAGTTGTTGAGTTTGGATGAAAAAAGACTTCAAGCTCTACATCAGATTCAAGGGTATCAGAGGCGAATGGCCAGACATTTCAATAAAAAGGTCAAAGATCGAAAGTTGGAAGAAGGTTGTTTGGTCCTGAAAGAGATCAGAATGCCTGTTACAGATCCTCGTGGGAAGTTTCGTCCTCATTGGGCGGGACCCTACATTTTGAAGAAAATACGTTCCGGCGGAGCCGTCATCTTGTCTGATTTGGATGGTTTGGAGTTCACAAACCCATGCAATCTGGATCAACTAAAGAAATATTATGCATGATCATGCATTCCAAAAATGAACTACATTAGACCTGATTCTCGCAAACTAATTCGAGATATGTAGGCAGCTCTCCTTGAGCACGGTCTAAATTTTAATAAAATCATTCATTCATCTTTCTTTTGCCAAAAAAAAAAAACAAAACAACAAAAACAAAAAAAAAAAAAAACAAAAAAATCCCGCTAAGCCGAAAACCCACAAAGGGCGGCTTAGGCAATAGTGGGGCCCGCTAAGCTGAAAACCCGCAAAGGGCGGCTTAGGCAAGAATGGGTAAGAGCTCGCTAAGTTGAAAATCTGAAAGGACGGCTTAGGCAAAAATAAGAGCAAATAAATAAAGTAGATGATGCTTGGAAAGCAAACAAAAGGGTCATTCATTAAGAATCATTCATTACAAAAGAGAATCATCTGTTACAAAAAGAGTCATTCAGCCTATAAAACACAAAAAGGTCAAGTCATATTCCCCAAAAAAAAAAAAAACCAAAAAGGTAAAAAACAACCCAAAAACAGAAAAGACAACGGAGTCACCCGGGGATCCAAATCCTACACCCCCTCTCCCTCTAACTCCTGCAGCAATGCGCACCTCCTCGGTTTCTCAACGGGCTAAACCTCAGCTATAAACCAGGTCCTGTACTCTGGAGTGGGCTGAACGAGGGAAGGCTCTGCACCAGGCCTGATCATCTGATGGTCTCTGACCCAAGTCTGTAGAACAGCCCGAGTAACCCCGGGGGTAATAGGAGAAGCAATGGTAAGCCCGACAGGAAGGGGAACTCTCTGATCAATACCCATCTGCCTGAGGACGCGGGAAGCACTGTACCAAGTACTGTGAGTGAACCCAAGCAGGTAGACATGGTTGTGCATGGCATTTGCCTCTATGAATTGAGGAATCCTATACCAAGGGACGAACCATAATAATTCTTCCGGTCCAAGCTCAAACAGCCAAACAGTCCATTCGGCCATAGAGGGAAAAGAAATCTGAATTTTCCTGGTGCGGTACTGCGAAGGGTTGTAGGTCAAAGTCTGGGGGGCTGCAACCACTCAAAGATGATCTCTCAGCCAAACCTGAAAAAATAGATCCTTTCTATTTTACAAAGGAAAAGAGAGATGATGGAATAAGCAAAAAAAGAAACAAAAGGTATAAATTACCTGAAGGATGACTGGGGTGACGGTCCAACGTTCAAATCCAAGTGCACATCTGTCGAGACTTTGAATAGTCTCAGCCAGGATCATGCCCCCAATATAGTTGAGCTCTTCCATTTGCCTAACCATTGGGCAAAGTCTCAAATCTCCAAAGCCGGGGTCACGGTTGAAGAGGAACCCAGCTAGCAGACAAAAGACGAAGGCTCGCATTCTATGCCTCAATTGAACATCGTCTTCAAAATCGGCGGTCAAGAACTCATCAATTAGGGGAAGCAGCATCGCCTTATCCCCATCTACAATCATAGCTTGGGCTTGGGGTTTTGTGAAGCTAAAAAGCCTCTGAAAAGATCCCACATACCCGATCTGGACCTCATGCCTCACAAGAGGGGCATTTGGATCGCACCCAATGATCGAGCAGAACTCCTCAAAAAGAGGACACATTTCCTCCATTCGAGCCCCAAATCTGAAAACATGGGCTTGGGGATCCCAGAACCTGATGCAAGAATGCAAGAAATCCCAGTCTACTGCTACACCTCTGAGGGTGGCGACAGCTTTCAACCCGTACCTCCCCATGTTGATCCTTTCAACATTGTGGAGACTTTTGGTCCAATTATGCATCACGTGATTAAAAAGGGGATTCATTGTTATTTGAAAAAATATATATAAGATCTTTCAGTAAGAGGATTGCTTTCTGGCCCACAGATGTAAGACAACCTTGATATTTATACTGGTCTGGCCCGGGCAGCGGCTCGGCCGCCGTTACCGGCGGCTCGGCCGCAGCTGCCGACCGTCCTGATTCTTTCTTTTTGATGTTTTGTAAAAATTCTCATGCTTTGGCCCTGTTTAGGCCCTGTTATGTGCTATTTTTTGGGATTGTGTCAGGGATTTATTTTTAAAATAGATTTCTAAAAAGAAAAAAGCATCATGCATACATATGAGCTGTTAATACTAACAAATAAGTGCAGGTTTACAGATGAGTTCAGATAACAACAGAAAAACATGAAAGGTACAAAGTACAGAAGGGGAATAGTTTAAATACAGCAAGCATAGTTCAAGACAAGTATGAAAAAAAATCAATCAGTGCCGGCCTCTTCGTCTTTGCGGCCTGCTCTGCCTCTCGTAAGCAGCCTCAGTCCAAGCACCAGACAGTTCATCCGAGAAAGCAGTAATCAGTGCCGCCATTTCCGTGATCAGGCCCTCTGGTACCTGTAAAAGAGACAGAATCACAAACAATCTCAAGAGAATTTTATGAATCCTTTTCATGAAAAGTTCTATGAGAATATACCTGAGTGACATGAGCAAAGCTCCGATATAATGCACCCTCTGCACTAATTGGTCGGGTCACCCAACCACCAGGTGCATGATAACGAGCAGCATAAGGCAGCCTCAAGTCGGCCAAAATAGGGTCAAATTGGCCGGTAGCTGTGAGGACGGATGCGGGAGGCCTCAAATGAGATGAACCGCTGCTTCCTCCAGTGTGTGATGGTCCAGCCCCGAAAGCGGAAGTCTCAGCCCCAGAGGAAGAGGGTCTGTCAGTTTGCCGGTCGGGAGAAGGATGGTCTCTCGGAGTGCCAGAAGTGGGAGCCGAAGAGTGGGAAGACCGATAAGGTGGTACAGAATCAAATCGTGTCCCAATGCATGGCATCAGTCGATGAAGGCAGTAGAAGTCATAATCCTCATCCGGGGCATAAGCCGACTCGAAAGGGTCGCCCTCATACTGGGACACAGTAACAGGCAGAAGTGTCGAAGATAGCATATCATCAGGAGGATCCATGGGAACTGCATGAAAACCGGCGATCTGGAAAATTACCCTCTCAGCGAGATAATACCGTCGAAACTCTGGATGGGGAAGTATGAATCGACGGCGAGTCAGAAACTCTGATCGCCGAAAGCTGTAATCTTGAGCAATCCACTCTGCCAGTCGGTGAGACATCACTTCAGATGCAACCTGTAAAAATTTGTTATATTAGTGAATCATTTTCTCTAATATAATAAAAAAGATGACGATAAAGCATTTACTGAGTCCATTGGGCAGCTGTCGAAGAATGATCTCAGCCCTCTAATGGGAAGTTTCCTCTTTGGTACTTCTACCCTCTCTCTATACCACCTCCAAGCAATGGGGGAAAGAGGATCGGCGGGGGCAGGTATCTCGCGAAGAAAAGGGGCGATGACAGGAAAGTACTCATAAGCCCAAGTCTGAAAAATATATATATATATATATATATCAGAATTGGTGTATGTCGACATATATAAAGAGAGGGGAAATGTTCTTTACATTACCTCCCAGAAGTAATACAAGCCACAGGGAGCAATACGGGTATAGCAGAGGTCAGACATATCGTCATACAACCTACACAGCATCATGCTAGCCCAATCGTACATATGAAGCCGTGTCAGGTCAAGTAGGCTCTTCAGCACATTGAGACTCACTGCATCTTTCCTGTTTGATAAGAAGGAGCTAGCAAATAGGAGAAGCAAGGTAAACCTGGCCGCCTGGTCAGCAGTAAGGTCGCCTGTCTCGTAACCAGTGTAGATACCTGGCGCTTGCTCCATAAGCCACCTCTGCTGAATGCAGCGAGGCGCCTGATATCGAGGATAGTCAACCCCGATCAAGGTAATCATGTCGGCTGAAGAAATGTCCTGCCGCCAGTCATCATAGGACTCCACCATCTCAACGCCAAAGGGAATCCCAGAGATGATGGAAAAGTCAGTAGGCGTCATTGTCATCTCCCCCCAAGAAAAATGAAAAGTGTCAGTGGTAGGCCACCAGCGCTCGGCTAAAGCACAGATCAAATCCCGGTGGATATCTCTGCCCACATCTATAGCCCTCAAATGGTGGAGGAAAGCAGGTCTGATAAGATCCCCCACTGGGTGCCCGGCATCAAAAATGTAAGCCGGAATAGTGACCATTGGACGCTCAGCTATAGATATCTTGATTGTAGAGTCCTAAAAAATAAAAAAAATCAGAAAAGTTGGACAAATTCAGAAAAGATTTAAGTTCTTTCCCCAGCCGGGTGTGGATTCCTAAAGTATTATTTCTAAGTTCTTTACTAGAAATAATTACTGATGGCAGAACATAATGAAGCCTGGTACAGATCCTAATTCATTACTAGTACATGTAAAGGAAATATTCCTAAAATTTATTTCTAAGTTCCTTACTGGAAATAAATAAAATGTACTCACCTCATAGCAGCCGGTCCGAGAACTGTGCTTCTCCTCCTCAAGTAAAAGATTGCAGGGAGGGAGTGGGATTTCGAGGTCTTCAAAGCCGGTAAAATCCATCGTCGAGAGAAAATTTGAAAGAAGTGAAAGAAGAAGAATGATTGAAAGCAAATGAAAATTGAATGAAATAAGCCTATTTATAGAAAAATATGAAAATGCGGTTCTTTTTGCACCTCGCACAAAATTCGCTCTTCAGAAGACCACTGAGTTCCATAAATCATTTTTATGGACCCCAGTGGGGGGCAATTGTGAACACTCGAATTTTGGGGCTCGGAAAGCCAATTTCCTCAGACCAGGCCGGACCGGGGGTCCACGGTAAAAGTCCACCGAAAGTATGTCTTCATGGTACTTGAAATGTCCGGGACGACGTGAGGATCACGGATATGGTCTCGGAATAATTTTTGGAGGCCCGTGGCTCCCAGAAAGTCAGTTTTAACGGAAAATAGCGCGTGTCGCGGTGGGCCAGAACGGTGGCCCAACCGCCGTGCTTCAGCGGCCAGCTGCCGCGGCCCAGCCGCCGTGATTCCGGCCGCCAGCCGCCGTGAGGACGGCGGCTCGACTGCCGTGGCTGGCGGTCCAGCCGCCGTTGCTGGCGGCTCATCCACCGTGGACGGCGGCCCGGCCGCCGTCCAGCCCGATTTTGCCTATATATAGGCTTCAGATTTTCAGAAAAAGGGGGATTTTTGGACTTCCTACGCTCAGATGCTGACGAAATTTTTATGCTTAAGAATTTCTAATATTGTGTTGTAGAAAGCAAGAATCATACTCAAAAGTGCAAGGAAACAAGATCTGGAACTTAGAAGTGGAAAAATTCTAATCAAGGTAATATCATAATTCATCTTTGGTCAATTCGAGCAAATCATAAGCATTCTAATCTTCTTCTTATTTTCTTCTCGGTCAAAGACCTAATCTTTTTAGGTCTGAGGGCCTAATGGACTAACCAATCACCCTTTCGGCTTTAAGCCGTAAATGAAATCAACCTTTTTGGCACGGAGCCTAAATTGCATCTCTTTGGTACTAAGTACCTAAACGGCACCATTAAAATGAACTTTTGGCATGAAGCCTAAATCGAACTCTTTTGGTACTAAGTACCCGAAATTATACAATTTTTGCACTAAGTGCTAAATCTCACAAATTTGGCAAAAAGCCCGACAAATGCACGAAGCATACACACACACATGCATGAAGCATAAATTTCATCGCCTTTAAATAGGCTTTTCCGAACTACATGGACTTTGATCTCCCATTCAAACGGGAGTATGTAGGTATATTTGGGATTCACCCCAAATAGCAAGTCCACATTTTAATAACAATCTCTTTATTCTGTTTTCTTCATCCCTTTTGTGTTTATTTCTTTTTTTTATTATTATTACAAAGTTAGTTGAATACACGACATAGTCCCCGAATCCTCCTTGGGTTCGCAGACTAGAAACCTTTACATTGGACAAGTTATTGGAGTCAAACAAGGGTTTTCTTAGTTTTTCCCTTCGAATAAAATAAACTGAGTGGCGACTCCCGACAACGAGTGAACTTTCACCCGGATCCTTTTCGGGCGGAAAACCGAGGTTCACATAACCAAATCCAAATCACTTGATCTATCTGTCACAATATACCCATGTTCCAATCTTGTTCAATTCCAACCAACGATTAATTAATTTATTCAAACTTATCATGAAATTTCACAATTTTCATATATGTATACATATATCTTAATTCCATTAAAGCAAATTTATATTCAATTTCTGATCTCTTCCGATCCATTTTCAGTCAAATCATCATGATAACAAATCACTTCGAATTATCTTTCAATATACGCATAATTTATTCTCTATTATCTTATTATAATTCCCACCATTTCTCATAATAATTTTATACCATATTTACTATCTATAATTCATTCACTCAATCCTCGAGTTCATTCACTTAAACCTCAAGTTACATACCATAAACATATTCAGTATCACTTTCAATCACATTTTATAATTTCTCCCTTTTTAATATCTCTTCACATTTCCTATCATTGATATATTTATTTTAATTACCTTTTTATCATATTATCCATAACTCAACGCATTTCCATAATTTCCTTTTCCTCTCTATACCTTTACAATTATAACCAAGTTCTTAACATAAAATGAGAAGGTACAACTTTATTCATCATAACTTTTAACTATGCTTCTCAAACAAAATTTTCAATCTCACCAAATCTGTATTACAATCATTTTAGCTAAGATCCAAATCCATGGATACAAATTAACCGATCAAATATTCTGAACAAAATACATGGCTTTAAGAGATTAATATTCAAGCCTGGAACTTTCAAATCAATACTGTTCTTTTATAATTTTATTCTCAATCTTTACAAATACAAGGCAAAAATGTATCTCAAGAATTACATATTCCTTCTGTACATTTTTGCTATAACAGCAGCTATCACATTCCAACTTCGTTTCAAACCAATTTACACTCGATTATATGATCTTTATCAACTTAATTCATGTTTCAACAATATTACCATGTACATATTCAATCATATGCAGTTCCTATACAATTTCTATTCATCACTTCATTTCTAATCCATTCATAATCTCTTATAATATGTAATTACATAGAACTTCCCATATGTGAATACTTTGGGACTCTAAATATCATATATTCATCAAGTTCAATGCTCACCATAACAATTTCCACTACCCAATATTACTCAAGTCCATTTCATACTTACTTCCATCATATAATCTATCTAGCTTTACACAGTTCAAGACCTAATCTCTCTTAGGTCCACTAATACATACAACATCATTTTCCATATCACTAATTCTATAATTATACCACATACATATTCATAGGTCACCTTCATAATGTGATTCACACATTTTTTTTTCATATCGGAAAACTCAATTTACATATCATATACATGTATACACTTAATTATATGCTTTTATTTTATTTTCCTTTTTCATACTTTCAATACAAGTTTAATGTTTATCACTTTCCTTTTAAACACTATCATTTTCATTCTTCCTATATGATGTAAAGTATTTATTCACACTACAAATATATATTCTGACTATAATAATACTTCACATACATCTTGGTCACATTCCCAATGTGACATCTCTTTCACTTTCGTCTTTAAAAATATTTAATATACTTCCATAACCATTTTTTTTACCCTTCGCAGTAAAATGACTTAAAATAACTTAGTTTCATTTACTTATCTACTTCCCTTTTTACTTCAAAACAACTTCTCATACTATCAATCACATCACTCAATTCATAATACTTTCATGTGCAATATTAGTCATTGCACTTATCTCATATATTGAATATACATGAAACCATCAATATCCCAATAATCTTTATCACATTCCACTAAAATTTTAACTTCTCAATTTACTGCTTCGTTTAAGCTTCAATTTGCCAAACTCATTTTTTTTTCTAATATCACTTTAAAAACATCTTACAAATATATACCACAAAGCAATATCAAAACATATAATTTCCACAATTATAAAGCTCACTTCAAAAATCTCAAATATCACATATTATTACCATTATCATGAGCTTTCACAATATCCAAGCATCTCACATTTCTAACATTGAAATCACAATGTTTACATTAACATAACAATACCAATCTATATCCTTACTCAACCAATATCATCTCTTTTTCCTTTAAACAAAACCTTAACTTTACATATCCATTTGCTTACCATTCAACATATATATATATATATATATCACTCACGTATATATACATATGTACATTACATCCAATCATATACACATTGAGCCCAATAACCTTTATACACTTTTCAAGTCTAGTTATCACAAATCTCAGTTTCTTGAACCAACGTTGCTCAATCCAATTCTCACTATCAATCTTATCACATGACCTAGCTTTGCACAAGTTTATCAATGCAAGCGTAATCATTCTCAACATTAATAGACAAGTAATTATATAGGTTACAAACATGCAATACTATACGTACATTACATTTTCAAGTGATCAACTAAATCTTTGATCACTAACATATTACATCACATTATCACATTAAATTGACAATGTTTGTATTAAAACAACAATGCAAACAACACCGTTATATTTCCTTACATTAACCAATATTTTTATTTTATTTTAGTTTTCATATCATTTCTTTCTCTAGTTTTTACTTTCAAGTAAAAACCTCATTCAGACATTATCATCCCTCTTATATAATTCAAATTTATCCCACATCACATAATGCCACATCCGAGACCAACCTAGGTGTTAATGCATATGCATGTATTACAAATGTCATTTCAAAACTTTTCCTTCTTACTTCTATTTAAACTTTTCAAGACCTTTTTTTTTATACTTAGGCCGAGAATCTCGAACCTAAGCTCTGATACCAAAATAATTGTAACACCCCGATACCCTATATAAGTACTATACATATACCTAGTATACATACAGTAAGTATATAAAGTATAAGGATGCCACTTTTTATTACCTTTTAAAAACCTGTAAAAGAGTTCAAACCATAATACATTAATTTAAATAACATTTCAAAATCATTATTTTTATCAAAACTTCATTTATACATATAAATACTCTCTCATAAAAAATACATCACAATTAAAAGTTACACATGTATGCATTACCCTCTAGTTGGTCTCGACAAACTCCTACTCTTTCGTGGCATAACGAAAAACTTCATATCTTCCACCAAATTACCTGCGCGATTAAACGTCCGCGCTAAGCCCGAAAGCTTAGTAGTACAAATATAACATATAAACATACATTATATAAATTCTAACGTATAATGATATATCAATTCAATGTACCAATAGTTCTTATCATGTTTTTCCTATTTAATGGCATCTTTCATATTCCTTGACTAATTTCATATATTATATATATATACATAACATTATCACCAACCACAATCCATCACTTATACTCACAATCAATATATCAATACTCACATATTATGTATCATACCAATCATGAAACACATTTCCAATGAAGACAATCATTATCGTCAACCACAATTCATCATTAATACCCACAATCAATATATCAATACACACATCACATATCATACTTCATCACATTATTTTATTCACAATTCACCAATCATTACTCACATTTCCAACAAAGGCAACCATAGATCTCATTACTCATTTATTTCAACATGTATATATATATCACATTGACAACAAAGACAGACTCGGGCCCAAAAGACACTAATATGCCATTCTATTTTCAATTCTCATCATCATCTAGGCAAACATGCCTTATTTCTTTCAATTAAATCATCATAGCCAATCACAATGGCTTCACGTCACATTATATCTCAAATCACATTTCATATTTCATCATTGATATATGCAACATCACTTACATTAACTAAACAAACATATCATTCACATCATTATTACTCAGAACATTTATTCCACACCTCTTTATGTCTCAAGTTACATTATACACTTCATCATTCAAACATACATAATCCATTTCATTGCACACGTATCTTACATTCATTGCCATATAAAACATATGTCCATTTATTTCATTTTAATCATCATTATCGATCATGATAACATCACATTTCATCATTCTCAAGACACATGAACACCATTCATTATTAAAACATTTATCATAACAAAGTGTATTGCACATACCTCTTTGGATGATCATTATTGCCTTCACACTATACAAATAACAACATTAGTCACTTTGTATTAACAATATAGTAATCTACTTAACACATTTACACCAAAGTGTTAAGTCTCAAAATCATATAAAAGATTAAATTTATGTAAGTTTTGTACTTACCTCAATGACCATTCACACAACTCTAACACTTTCCTTTTTCCAAAGTTCTTCAATTTCCAAATTAGAGCAATTCACCTTCTTTACAAAACCTAATCCAAAAATGATACAATTCATGAATTCCAATATCATTTATCAACTAATAACCTCTTACTAAAGCCTTAAATCACAAATTACACTTCCACATCACTCACAAAGGCCCACGGCCGTGGCCACCTCCACCCCTACGGGCGTGGCTTAGAAATCATTTCTGCCTTCCTAGCTCCACTCCCCCACGGCCATGGCTACACTTGACCACGGCCATGGCAACCAAGGCCACGGGCGTGGCATAAAAAATGCCTCTGTTTCCGAACCAAACACATGAATTCTATGGTTTCAACTTCATTAAACACAAACATACATCAATCATACATCAATTATTCAATTCTCCAACTAATACATATTAAATCCTTATCATCCAATTTCAATAAATCATCATCATCCTCACAAATAATCATATGATCATCATCTAAATACTAATCTAACATATTTATAACTTTACTCTTTCTTTAACATCACCATCACACACCAACCCTATCAAATCCAAACTCAAACAATAGAAAACAACACAAAGAATTGAATACTTACTTGAATATCTTGTCAAATCTTCAATCTCTACCTTCAATTCTCTTAAAATCCTAAGATTTTGATGAAGATCATCACATCTCTCCATCTCTCTCTCTCTCTCTCTCGTGCAAGAACCAAAAGAAGAAGAAGAAGAAGAAAGAAAGAAAGAAAATATCTTTTCCTTTTTCCTCTTCTCTCGTTAACCACATATATATAATAATAATAATAATAATAATAATAATAATAATAATAATAATAATAATAATAATTAATTATTTCCAAAAATCCTCCACCACACCTTTCCTTCTCTTGACTTTTCTTTTAACCCACTTATATGTTATATATATTAACATATATACAACATATACATTCCATTAACACAATCATTTCCTTTGCAAAAACATATGTATACCTTCAATTCAAATTAAACAACAAGTGTATTAAAACTTCTAGGGCATACATTGGGATATTACAAATGCCAATATTGCATGAAATTTGGACATAAAAATACATTTTGTTACATTGGGAAGGCTCATCTCAAATTTAAGGATCCTTCTACAACTAACCCCCAAGGATCCAAGTTCATTTGGGTACATAAAATAAGATAAACCTTATTGTCTTGCAGGTATGCCTAAAATCTACTATCAATGAATGTGTTTGGCTTGTAGATAGTGGATGTGTGAGGCACATGATCAATAATTCAAAACTTTTCACAACTCTTACTTACAAGCAAGGAGGTAATGTAACATTTGGAAATAATGCTAAAGGAAAAATTATAGGCATTGGTTCTATTGGTATGCTTGGTAAGAGCATAATTGATGATGTATGGTTGGTTGATGGATTAAAACATAATTTGCTTAGTATTAGTCAATTGTGTGACAAAGGATATGATGTCAATTTTAACTTTAAAGGATGCAAAATTATTTCTTCTAGTGGTGAACTTGCATTCAATGGAACTAAAGTTGGCAACACTTATAAAATTGGCCTACACTCTAGTAATGCTTTTGAATGTTTAGTCACTATTAGTAATGATGCTTGGCTTTGGCATAAAAGATTAGGACATGCTAATATGGATCAATTATATTGCTTAACAAAGATGAACTTGTATATGGTCTCCCCAAAATAAAATTTAACAAAGATAAAATTTGTGAACCTTGTCAATTTGAAAAACAATGTAAGAGCTCTTTTAAAACTAAAATTTTTTTAAGCAAATCTAGACCTTTAGAACTAATTCATTTAGATTTATTTGGTCCTAATAAAGTTACTAGTTTAGGAGGCAAGTTGTATGCATTTGTACTTGTTGATGATTACTCAAGGTTTACATGGGTTAATTTCATAGCTCAAAAGAATGAAGCTTTAATCATTTCAAAATTTTTGCAAAAAGAGTTCAAAATGAAAAAGGCTATGTGATCACATCTATTAGAAGTGATCATGGAAAAGAATTTGAAAATGATAGCTTTAAAAATTTTTGAAATGAACTTGGAATATTACATAATTTTTCATCCCCTATAACACCATAATAAAATGGTGTGGTTGAAAGGAAGAATAAAACTTTGGTAGAAATGGCTAGAACAATGCTCAATGAGTACAAGTTACCATCTTACTTTTGAGCGGAAGCCATCAATATCGCTTTTTAACTTGTAAATCATGTGTTCAATAGGCCTTTGATAAACAAAACTTCTTTTGAGCTATGGAATGGAAGAAAACCCAAAATTTCATACCTTAGAGTATTTGGATACAAATGTTTCATATTGAATACCAAGGACAACCTTGGAAAATTCTCATCCAAATCAGATAAAGGTATATTTTAAGGGTATTCACCTTCTCAAGTAAAGCATATAAAGTATTTAATAGGAGAACTCTAGTATTTAAAGAATCAATGCATGTTATCTTTAATGAATCTTCTAAGCTTGTTAATATGAAAGGTAGTGTTCTTGATAATTCTGTAGGAACATTTGAAGAGCTTGAAATAAACAATGATCCAAAGGAAGACAAGGATGAGCTCGAAAAAAGTGTGGAACAAGAAGAAACTCAAGAACTACCCAAAGAATGACATTATCAAAAGGATCATCCAAAAGATCTTCAAAGGGAGTATCTACTAGATCCAAACATAAATACTTAGATTCTAATGTTGCTTTTGTTTCTCAAATTAAGCCAAGGACTATTGAGGAGGCTTTAGTGATGAATGTTGGGTGATTGCCATGCAAGATGAACTTAACAAATTTGAGAGAAACAAAGTGTGGGAGCTTGTTCCTAGACCTAAATATCATCCAATTATTGGTTACAAATGGGTATATAGGAATAACTTGATGAAGATGGTCTCATCACTAGAAACAAAACTAGATTAGTACCTAAAGGCTATAACCAAGAGGAAGGCATTGACTATGATGAAACATTTGCTCCCATTGCTAGATTATAAGCTATTAGAATTTTACTTGCATTTTCATGCAACAAACTCCTGGTTTTGAAGATTATCAATTTCCAAATCATGTTTTTAAATTAAATAAGGCATTGTATGGCTTAAAATAAGCTCCAAGAGCTTGGTATGATAGACTTAGTGCTTATTTATTAGAAAATGGTTTTACAAAAGGCAAAGTTGATACTATTCTTTTTGTTAAAAAGAAATTACATAACATCTTAATATTACAAATTTAAGTTGATGACATTATATTTGGTGCTACTAATGAATCTTTATGCCAAGAGTTTACCTCTTGTACGACTAGGAAGTTGAAATGAGCATGGTGGGTGAACTTAACTTCTTCCTTGGTCTACAAGTAAGGCAATGCAAGGATAGGATCTTCATCAACTAATCCAAACATACAAAGGAACTTCTCAAGAAGTTTGGCATGGATAGTTGCAAGGCAAGTAAGACTCTTAATGAGTACATCCTTAAAATTGGACAAAGATGAACTTGGTAAGAAAATTGATGAGAAGAAATATCGAGGTATTATCGGATCCCTTTTTATCTTATTGCTTCTAGGTCTGATATAATGTATAGTGTTTACTTGTGTGCTAGATTTCAATCATGCCCCAAAGAAACACATTTAAATGCCACCAAAAGAATTTTAAATATTTGAGTGGAACATTGTATTTAGGTTTTTGGTATCCTAGAAACACATCACTTAATATTTTAGGATTTTCGAATGCAAATAATGCCGATAGTCTATTAGATAGAAAAAGCACGACCGACGCATGCCATTTTTTTGGCGATTTCTTAGTGTGAGCGGGAATTTTTACCTCCACTCTAGGTGGAACGGTTCTTGCGACTTCTACACTGTTAGACTTAGGGCCTTAGAGAACATGGGCCTAACCCAGAGAAAATGGAGTTGCCACCTAGACGGGCTAGAAAAAAGAAAGGGGTGGATGACTCAATTCCTAAGGAATCCCCAACCCCTCTTATTGGGTTCGAAAAGTTAAGTACACATGGGGAAGGTGAGAAATGGCCCAGCACCCCTATAACGCCCGGTTCATTGGAACTGGCCTCCTTTTCAGGTATAAATAGTATTGAATTCTTAATTATTATGACATTATCCATATTACATGCATTTATAAAAATAAAGAATGCTATATTATAAATCAAACAAATTAAACAAAATGGCACCCATCAACTGATGAAAACATGTCCTTACAAATGTCCAAATGTCCACAAAGAAAATAAATAAAATATGATACCCACCAAAGGGTGGAAACGTGTCCCTTACAATTATCCTAAAATATATAAAATAAACTAAACTACATAAGCAAAACAAATAAACTACATAAGCAAAACAAATAAGGCACCTACAAGTGGAAATATGCCTTTACAACTAATAAATAAATATAGTGCAATCATTCATAATAAAATATTTAATCCAAGGAAATAGTTTAATCATCACAATAATAATAATAATAAATTAGAATTTAATGAAAGAAAATTAAGATTAATCACAAAGAATTATAATCTATAAATAAATATTGATCCCATAGACGGTTTATATGATATGGTTTGTTGGGGAATTAAGGATTTGGTTTAAACTAGGGTTTTATGTTTATACTAATTAGGGTTTGCCTAAACTAGGGTTTTAAGGTAAAAATTAGGGTTTTAGTATAAAAATTAGGGTTGAGTGTTTTAGAAATATGCAAGCTAGGGTTTGAGATGCAACTAGGATTTTAGAATATAAATTAGGGTTTTAGAATATAAACTACGATTTTAAAATGTAAACTAGAGTTTTTGTATAAATTGTCACCGAGGTTTTACTTATGCTGAAAACTAACAACTTTAATACTTCTAATGGCTTAGATAATGAGTGTTTTAACAAGTTATTATGAAATATATTGATGATTTAAAGACTTGTCATAATCACTGTGAACTAAATCAATTTACTAAGCGATGGTATATAAATGTAAATGGCTCCTGTAAGTTTAGAAATAATTTTAATGAAGCAATATGTAAGTTTAAAACAAGTTAAACAATAAACTCAAACCTTTATTTATTGGCTCCACCGATATTTAACATTGATCAAAGTTTACGTTTGCACTAGTATTGAATCTTAGTTGAGTAAAGTGAAGGCAATGTGTCACTGCTTTCTGGTTTTTTGATGGTAGATGTTCAACTCTCTTTCTTCCATCTACATTGGCTGCTAGGGCTTTTGATTAAGTGTTGCCTACTGTTTAATTATTGCTTTCCGTTAATAGCATTAAAACTTGTTATTTATAGGCAAACAATCAATAAAACCCTAAACCTAATTTGCTAATCCAACTTTTAATTGAATTCTAAGCTAATTAGGAAACCACCCGGCCAAGAATCATGTTGATATGGTGTGCTAGATCGACATGGACTAAGGCCATGTCGATATGGGCAACTAGGTCGACATGACCCTTTGGCTCATGTCCACTGGGCAACCAAGTCAACATGAGCCTTGGCTCATGTCGTCTGGGCAGCCCCGACTCAAATTAATCTCATATTTTTTAATTTCTGGGCCGGACGGTTTTAATTTGGGTTGAAAAAACTTAATTTAGGGTTTATAATTGAATTTATGCCTTTTGAAATCAGATCAACTTATTTAAAAGTTATAAACTAGGTTTAAATCTTTTAAAGTTGGATCAAATTTATTTTGGCATTCTTAAATTAGGACTGTACCAACTTAGGGCTAAAATTAAGGGTCTATAATTTGCCGCCTGCTTAAACGATCTGAGAATTTTGTAAAAGAGAGTGAAAATCAACATGACTTTGAGCTGATTTTGGATAAAGGTGGGTTCATGATCCATGAATAGAATTTGAGTTCTTGACCCGAGACTGGATCTAGGTTCTCAACCTAAGCTATGACTTAGGTTCTTGACTCGAGATTGGATTTTATTTGGTTACTCGACCAGATGCTCAATTAGGGTTCTCGACCTAAGACTGAATTATGGTGCTCAACCTTAGACTGGATTAGGGTGTTTCACCCAAAACTGGATTAGGGTGCTCAACCCAAGACTGGATTTTGGATTCTCGAATCGAGACTTAAGCTCTTCTACCTTGATCATCCTTTTGATGTTTGAGAATTTCAGCTTTCTTCTAGCCAATTGGTTCCATTCTTCAATGGATTAACTTTAGCTCTTCTAGCTGGACTGAGCTTCTGTCATTTGAGAGTTCTGGCTTTCTTCTTTTGTTCTTCCTTTTGCAAAAAAATTAGCTATTTTTTTAGCTAGCTCTCATATCCTCTCTTTGCCCCCCTAAGTGGTAAAATATTAAAAGTGAGTCTGAAAATGTTTTATACATACATAAAATCAAGAATTGAAAAGATAAAGTTTTACCCCCTATATAGGCTCAAAAACCAATGATTTTGTTCCCATACAGGCTTTGATCAATGTTTGTATTTTTTTTGGTTCATTGTATAAGCATGCATCTTCATTTTTGCAAAGTGACTAGATCTTTCCCAAGCGATGGGCCTTCCATGTCCCCTTATTCCAATCTACTTCTGATTATTTACTTCATAAGGTGTCTGCTATTCACTTTGACAAAGAATAGACAATGTAGTGTGATATGCTCATGTATGCATGAATAATACTTACAGTGGTTCTATTGACTCACAGACCGAGGTAACCAGCTGAAGTACCTCATGGATTCCTTTCAGATGCTCATTCATGTCTTGTATCAAAATGGCAAAAGACTTTACATTTATGGCTTTTAAGATGTTGAAAACATGAGTGGTGGGGCCCTAGCAGCATAGAGATACATCCATTTCAATTTATGATTCAACATATCGTTTAGTAGCTTCCTCATAACCTTGTGAATGATTATTTATTTTGCCCAATGTGTCCTTTGAGATTTGATGGTGCAACATACTTCCCTTAACTTGAAGTTTATATAACAATAAAATAATTTTTTTTAATCAAATGTTGACTTTGTCAAATTAGTGTCAATTTACCTCAGGACTCAACTTTTCCAAATCAATATATCTATAACATGATAACCATAGTTACCATACTAAACTCGAGAATTATTTCCATTTAAGCAAGAACTGTTGCACTTTAGATAAGCACATACATATTACTTGGATAAAGGTCTCATTTAGTTTTAAATATTATCTATCTCATATGTGTGCTTATTCAAACAATCTCCACTAATAGAATCTACAAACCAAGAGAGATTAATAGGTCTTTAATAGGTCTGAATGGGGTCTATAAGGGATACGGGTTAAAGGAAGGCCAACTTTGAGCTAGAGCTGATGTGACACTGCTAATAAATCTTTACACTACAATCTTCTTATTAGAATTGTATACTGTTAGTGGTTCGATTTTCTCCTTATAGGCATCACTTTTATCTTTTGTCTTCATGAAAATACAAAGCTTGAATGCCTTTCCATCTTCTTAACAGAAATATGGATCAATCAGTACTATCTTGACCTTTATTCCATCCTTTTTCTTTTTATCCTTTTCTCTTTTTGGAATATGAAGTCTGAGACTTTCAAGATGGCAGACTTGGAACTATATTGGTATAAAATGAAAAATGGTTTTTCCCTTGTTTCTCTGATTTTATTTGGGTCTTTGGCTGAACTGGACCAATTCAAGTCAATCTATCCTAGTAAACTAAGTGGAAGTCTTTGATGCTTCAAGTAAGAAGGAACTCTATTGGCTTTCTAAAATGCTTTTTTAGGTTTTTATATTCTTCTTCATTTTTTTTCTTTTTTCCTTTTCTTTTGTTTTTCTTCCCTTTTGTTTTCTTTTTCTTTTTTTGTTGCTTTTTTTTTCTTGCCCTAGCTCTAAGAGAGTTATCTTATTTGTACCATCTTGTGCTTCTGCCTATGAATGGGGTGGGATTAAAGTAAGTTTGCTTCAGTGAGAATGGATCCATCAGCACCTTGATGGATCTGAGATATTAAGTCCAATTCAGGTGAACTTCAGCTATCCTTATGGTCTTGACTTTGTATCCTCTTCCTTGATCTTCTTGCCCTTTTATTCTTTAGTGATCATCATACTTACCATAAGTATCACAACAGCTCAGGGTAGGTTATTAAGGTTCACAAGCCCATAAAAAGCAAGCTAAAATCATATGAAGGCTCAAAGAGACAACTAAAGATTGATGTTTAATTGGGTGGATACTAGTTGTTGGCTTACCAAATAATGTCTAGATCATTTCTCCCTTAAATAGGTAAAGTTCAATTTCATCTCAAAAGTTTGTCAAAGCATGTTCTAAGATTGACTAGGACCTATACACTTATAATTATATAGGAGCCCTCTCTAAGTAAGCATGCACAACTCAATGCTATAGAACAACACCTTGCCTAGTAAAGTCATTCAGATTATGATGCGCAAAAATACTAACTTGTGAATATAAAGGTAGACTCATCATCAGTTGAGCACAAAAATGACAAAGACCAACATAGGTAAAAATTTGATGAAAATAATTTATTCAAACAATCTTAATTTAAAAAAAAATAATTGTTTAAAAAATATTAAAGAATGTAGAAGTAAAATAAGTAGCACTCAAGCCTAAGGAAGTTTGTTGAATTATAATCGATGGTGCTTTATCTACTTAGACATGTCAGGGACAATGGTCATCACATCCTCACCCATAATTCCTCCATCTACATCTTGAAAGGATAACAAGATAGAACTTTCCATCATCCTCCTTCTATCATGAAGGTTGCTGGTGGTGGCACTCTTCCAAACTTAGGCAATGGATTGCTTTTAGTATTGGGTTTATTGGGCTCAGGTAGCTTGCCATTTTTGATTAAATCTTGGATCTCATGCCTCAATCAAGCACTTTTATTTGTATCATGCCCTTGCATTTGAAGGAATTGACAGAAGGCCTTGGCACTAAAGTTTGGCGACAGAGGATCTTGTACCGGTCGAGGAGCCAATGGCTGCAATAGTCCTTCTTCTGTAACTTGTTGAAAACCCATGACAAAGCTTTTTCCAACTCTAAAAATTGTTTTCTATTTGGTTGGCCAGTAGTTTCATTGACATTCATTTCTTTTTATGCACTCTGACTACCAGATTGGTAGTTCCCGCTCTCATTTCTTCTTCCAGAAAAGCAATTCTTCTCCCATTTCCACTCTTTTATTTGCAAGCCAGCATGGAGAAGATCTTTGAAATCTCTGATAAGGGTATGAGATAGTCTCTCACGAAGGTTGGGCATGATGTGTCTCACTATCATTGTGATCTGGTCAGACTCATCGGGCCTCTTTTTAAGAAGAGCAGCCTTACTTCTTCACCTCTTTACATAATCAACAAAATTTTCATTCTGCTCTTGCCTTATTGATTCTACCTCCATCAAAGTAACTTCAAATTCCACATTATACTCATACTGCTAGAAGGAGACTTTGTACATCAAATCCCAGTTCTATTGAGTACTTTCCTCTAAGGTGTTGAACTAATTTTGCACAACAAGATCTAGTGAAAGCATGAAATACCTTAGAGTTTGAGTGTTAGTAGCTCTGGCATACTGTATGGTAGTGATGTACTACTTAACATGCAAGTGAGGATTTCCTGTGCCTTGTACTTAGCAAAAATAGGCATTTTGAATTTGTAAATGACTTATTCATCTTATTCAAACAGCTTGTCTACCTCCGACATCTCTTCGATTTTTAGCTTCTTCTCAAACTTCTTTTCCAGATAAGTATCGTCTTCTCCACATCAGAAGTCTTAGTCTTTTCAATAGTTGATTTCTCCATAACCTTTGGCTCCTTCTTCTTATCTTGAGAGTCTTGGAATACTTCAGTCATCATCATCATCGAAAACCACCTTGTCATCATCAAAGGCTACTTCACAAACCTTTGTCTTTCCCTTATCTTTCAGCTTCTTAGTACTAGTAGATGCTTCAACAGTGTTTCCCAATAATGTAACCAATTGACTTTTTGTGGTCTCAGCTAGGATCTCCTTCAATTCTTCCATCTTAGTGTTGACTGCATTATATATCATCTTTTGAATTTGCTTTGGTTCCATTGCTTTTGGTGAGAAGCTAACTGAGTCGTCAATGGAATCTATGTCATCGACGTAGGTTGGATTGCCGTAGGCTCTTGAACTGCTGTAATCTAGGGCTGTGAGTTAGAAAGAATCAATGATGTAAGATACAATGCATGTATGCATGGATGCACAAATAACAATCAACTCAACATAGTAGGAACAAACATTCAAACCTTATAACTTCCACACACGAATGGCGAGTCTCTTTTCCTAGGTATATGGCCAAAAAAAAAATACCAACATGGGGTATCTTATTTTCAAACAATTCCCTCGAAAGTTTTAACCAATAGTTGTATTTTCAAACTTAGAAGTCGGTCCATGATAATTCCCACTAATTAAGCCTTAATCCATTGGTCCAACAAAAAGATAGCTTTTATGCTATGTTGGGATTAAAACCAAATGAACAGGTTTATCATAAACATATTTCCCATTTTGAAAAAATAACTAATAATTCAAGCTTCAGGTAAGCCCATGATTAACAAGTCTTAGTATAAAATAGGCCCACAGTTGAATTTAAATATTCTATAATTGGCCCAACTAGTTGTAAGCCCATTGAAAAGGTTTGTTTAAAATGGTTTTGTTTTAAAGCCCATTGTAAAAGATTTGTTTCAAAAAATAAATTTTGGGCTTTGAACTTGGGCCATGAGGTAAAAAGAAATTTTGACCCATCTTGAAAAGTTTTGAAAATAGTTTTGGTCTTTTGTCTTAAGAGTTATTTTGGGCTTACAATCTAATTAGGTCATATTAGGAATAGAACAAACCAAATAAGCCATGTTTCAAACCAAGATATATCAATCATAGTAAAATAGCAAACATTTAGGTATAAACCTAAGGAAAGTAACTAGGCCAACTACATGGGCTTTATCCTTTGGGTTGAAAAGCTTAGGTTCCCATAGAAAGTATATACCAAATGGTAAAAGGCTATGAGTGGTTATGCCATGCTTGATCTCCTTACCTTGAGTGAAAGTATGGTATCCCTTACATAACACAACACGAGTAACAAGGATCCTAACTCATGCACACAATGCAATCTAAAATGATGCAAAGAATAATATCATAATAAGAAAGAATAAAATAATATAAAGACCAACAAAATCAACTATTTTTATTCCCAATGGAGTCACCACTGTGAGAGAGAATTTTTACTCCCACTTCCGGTGGAATGGTTCTTGCGATTTCGGCACTGTTAGGCTCAGGGCCTTAGAGAATATGGGCTTAAACCTGAAGAAAATAGAGTTGCCATCTGGATGGACCAGGAAAATAGAAAGGGGTGGATGACTCAATTCCTACGGAATCTCCAACCCCCTTATTGGGCTCAAAAAGTTGGGTACGTATGGGGAAGGTGAGATGTGGCCCAACACCCCCCTAATGCTCGGTTCATTGGAACTGGCCTCCTTTTTAGGTTTAGATATTATAAAATTCTTAAATATTATGATATTATCCATATTATATGCTATATAAATAAAGAAATAAACATCCATCATATCGTTGAGATAAAAAAATAAAATGGGTACCCATCTAAGGATGGAAATATGCCCTTACAATATTGTCTAATTTCCAAAGGATAAACAAGATAAATAAATACAGTGGGATACCTACCAAAAGATAGAAATGTGTCCCTTACAATTCTGCCAAAGTCTTCAAATACATAAAATAAATAAATTAAACAAATAAGGCACCCACGAGTGAAAACATACCTTTTACAATCTCAAAATCCCAACTAATAAGAAGTTATAATCCATAAGCAAATAAATCATAATAATGCGCATTATCATTAAACAATAATAAATTAGGACTTAAATATAATGAAATCACAAAAAGGTACAATACATAAGCAAACATTAACTCTCTTAACGAAATATAGGCACTACGCATACGAATATTGAGAAGTAATAAATTAGGGTTTTGGAATATTGAGTCTGGCTACTGTATGCTCAAGTAAGCTACTGTGGATTTAAAATAAAAGGATACTAGATAAAGGAATTATTTGCACAAAACAAAATTGAATAACTAATCTACTAGGACTCTAAATACTAATGAAGTAAGCTGCTGGATATGGGTAATGAATAATATTGATGTGAGTCAAATAAAATGAATATAACTTATTGAAACTGGTTTTAAAAAAGAATAAATGTATTCAAGATTTTTAAAACCATCATTAGAGCATGTTACATTGAATTTAAACAAATTAAATTTAGAAGGTACCATCGTTTGTTGGCTCCACCAAAATAATATGTTGGTCTGAGCTTTTATTCATAACCAACCGAAGTTCTGGCTGAGCAAAGCAAAGACAATATGTCACTGCCTTTGTGTGGTTTCTTAAGGTTCTATCTATTTCCTTTGGTTCTTCGTTGCTCTCAAGTTGCTAATCACTCAATGCTCTATGGTTTCTATCTTTTTTCCTTGGTAAAAATTGCTGATCCCTATTTTATTATTAAGCATTATTATTTATAGGAAAAATCATCATCCCTAAACCCTAAACCTAATTTTAATCTGTCTTTAAAATGAATTCTAACTTAATTAGGACACCAAATGGCCGGCCAAAACTCAAAATAATTCAAGACCATATCGATCTGGTGTCCCATATCAACATGGGCTAAGACTCATGCCAATATGGGCAACTAGATCGATATGAGCCATGCTCATGTCGACCTGGGCCCTCCAGGTCAACATGAGCAATGGCTCAAGTTGACCTGGAGGGCCCAGATCGATATGAATGGAAAAGTTTTGGTTTGGGCCTAAAACACTTAATTTAGGGTTTTATAGTTGAATTTGTGCCTTTTGAAATCGGACTGACTTATTTAAAAGCTGTAAATTAAATTCACATCTTTTAAAATTAGCTCAAATTTATTGTGGCATTCTTTAATTAAGATCGTACCAACTTAGGGCAAAATTAAGGGTCTACACTTAGTTTCCTGGTTTAGCAAGAAATAAGTGTCAGTTGCTTTATCTATCGTAGAAGCTAAATATGTTTCTGCATATTTTTGTTGTACACAAGTTCTATAGATAAAGCAATAATTATGGTAAAACATTTGATCACATTCATATTAAATGCGACAATACAAGTGCCATTAATCTATCCAAAAATCCAATCTAACATTCTAGGTCTAAACATATAGACATTAGACATCATATCCTAAGAGACAATGTTCAAAATCAAAATGTTATTCTAGAATTCATAGACACTCAAATTCAACTTGTTGATATCTTTACAAACCATTAAATGAAGATAGACTAAACTTCATCAAGCATAATATAGGAATGATTGATAGAAGTTCCTTGAATGAATAAGCCATATGCATTCAATACATTGTGTTAAATATTATTTTGTGTGCAAGGTTTTATCAACAATTAAAACCATCAATTTTGATCATAAATTGTGATAAGTTCGAGAGTTTGGAGGGTTGTGGATCAGGTTCGACAAGGTGGCACATAAAGTCGAAAGAGACTGGCGAGCCCATCCAAATAAAGAAAATGGGTGCGCCTCTACTGACAGATTAAGCTTTTGGTAGAAATGGTTAGCGTTCTTTCCAGTTAAGCATGCTAGTGCAGGGTCAGTACCAGGATAGGTGACCTCCTAGGAAGTGCTTGGCCCAGCCGTATCATTTGGTATCAGAGCTTATTTATAGGGTCTGGTCTCACTACTCCAAGTTCGAGGATGAACCTCCTTAAAGAGGCAGGGAATAATAAGTCTGAGGGTTTGGAGAGTTGTAGATCAGGTTCGACAAGGAGGCACATAAAGTCGAAAGAGACTGGTGAGCCCATGTTTGATCCAAATAAAGGAAATGGGTGTGCCTCTGCTGACAGCTTAAGCTTTTGGTTGAAATGGTTAGCGTTCTTTCCGATTAAGCGTGCTGGTGCAGGATCAGTACCAGGATGGGTGACCTCCTGGAAAGTGCTTGGCCCAGCCGCATCATTTGGTATCAGAGCCTATTTATCGGGTCTGGTCCCACTGCTCTAGATTTGAGGATGAACTTCCTTAAAGAGGGAGGGAATGATAAATTCAAGGGTTTGGAGGGTTGTGGATCAGGTTTCGACAAGGTCGCAAATAAAGTCAAAAGAGACTGGTGAGCCCATGTTTGATCCAAATAAAGGAAATGGTGTGCCTCTACTGACAGCTTAAGCTTTTGGTAGAAATTGTTAGCGTTCTTTCCGGTTAAGCTTGCTGGTGCCAGGTCAGTACCGGGATGGGTGACCTCCTCAGAAGTGCTTGGCCTAGCTGCATCAAATTGTTTCATACAAAATTTTTTTCTATTCATTTTTTTGTTTAGTGAGATCATCCTGAGCTATCTAGCAGTCGCGAGTTAATTGGCTTGTTTCATCCAAAACAAACCTCCTGTGAGCGATCGTGAAAATAGGACAAACAGGAGTGAGAATTTGAAAAGTCTCAACTGTTACAGGGTTCCTCATAGGTCGCGAGCATCCCACTGTGACTAACGGTCACACCATGGTCATTCGCGGGGGTCCTTAAGTAAAAAGATGGTTTCACCCTGTGCACTCTGCACAACATCTTCTAACCATTAGCTGTCAGTCAGATTTTATATTTTCACCCCTAACAACTAGAAACGACTAGTTTTTCACATTCTTCCTATTTATACCCACTAACTTCAGTTACCATACTTCTTTTATCACTCTAACCTTAAAAACATTGCTTAGAACAACAAAACTCATCTCAAAACCCTCATACTCTCAACCTACTCTGTTTTTTCTTTCTTTTTCTCTCTTTTCTCCTCATCTAGTCAATGGCACCCAAGAAAAAGAATTCATCTAAAGGCAAAGGGAAGAAGCCATCTGATATTGTAATTAGGGATTAAGGAGAAGCTCCTCCTTCTATTCCACAACCTAGAAGAGGAGAGAAAATTTACAAACCCCATCACCAAACTTTTAAAGAAGACATTAGCTATGCCATGCTTAAGAGAAAGAAGATGTAACACCCCTTCCCGACCTACGTGTGTAAGCTGAGTAGAGGCGCCACACTATCCTAATGTTGCTACCACTTTTACTTAGTCAAATTTTTGTTCCAATTTTTACAGAAATTTTGCCATAGTTTCGCCTAAAAATTCAATCCCAAGTATCGACAAAACTGGTTTTTTTTTTTCTGATTTTTGAAAACATTTTTACACAAACCAATGCAAACAAAATCATTCTCAGTGCACTTCCAATAAATCCCCCTTATAACCTCAACTACAACCTGCAAAAAGGATTTACACTTCTAGTACAAAATAAAGTGAAGGTTTATTATGAAATACAGTAGATAAAATATTTGTTCACTATGCAACGGAAAGTAACAATATTTACAAATTCATATACATCAAAACTCAAGTTTTACAACACATAAAATTTATACATGTTTGGCAGTCAGTCTTCGATCTTAAAGCTCACTATTCACTCTTCAAAATCTAGGCTCGACTCGGCCTAGATGAACTCTCTGGTTCTTCCCTGTCACCTGCGCGAAGAATCACATTCGCACTAAGCCAACGGCTTAGTGGTACAAACTACAGTGCTATGATGCTTTAATGCCATGCTAATGTCACACAATCAAGATTCAAGATCAATTCAAGAGAATATTATATTTCACAATCTTACATTATTTAATAATTAATCAAAACATTCATGATTCACATTGAAAACAAAGACAAGCATGGGCCCAAAAAGGATCTAATATGCTATTCAAAGTTCAGAGTTACTGCTTTGGTCCATAATCACAATCATCAAGCCCGTAGGCGATATATATATCTCTATCCATGGATAGGGTAACAGACCCAGTCTCTTGGACCTCAACCCGGCTACCCGAGGAGATCCTCAACCCGGCAAGACTGTTACCAAAACAAATGTAACAGACCCAGTCTCTTGGACCTCAACCCGACTTAACTCGAGGAGATCCTCAACCCGGCAAGACTGTTACTATAATTCACATTTCACATTTATCAACTGGAATCGGCTTACGACCCGGTCTTTTCACCTATCCAGTACTTTATAGGCATGCCGCCAAAAACAGAACTCTGAAAATTGAATTAACACATTAGGCACACAATCATTTCATTTATCTCCTTATCAGTCTCTTTTCATTTCATTTCTCATAATTAATTAGGCAACCATGCCTCAATTTTATATTTCATTTGCATTATCATAGCCAACAACCATGGCCTCATATCTCATATGATCTGAAATCACAATAAAGCAACTCTTCATAACATCATATCTTTCACATTTCATTTCGTCATCACATCTTGCACATTTCACATTTCGTTATATTTCAAATCACATTAATCAATTCATTATTCAAATGGATATAATCAATGGTATTAACACATATTTTACATGCTCATCACATCATTCACATTATACCAAACATAACATTATTAATATACATCCACAATGCATTAGATTCCTTATCACATTTATAATCAAATATGTCTCAAGTCTCAATATCATATGAATGTATGCACTAATGTAGTTTGTACTTACCTTAAAACCAACTCACACCAATTTATACACTTACTCTTCCAAGAATTCTCAACACTTAGATTAGGGCAATTCAACCTCTTCACAACCTAATCCAAAAAGGAGTATTAGCAAAATGACCATATGAATAGTAAATTCTGGTTTTGGACTCAACTTAATCCTTATTTTGAAAAATTGTATAAAATAATCTACTTGACTAAAAATTCTAAAATTTTTACAGAACTAAATTTTACATCTTAAAATCATTCCTTTAAAATTTCAGATCAAACTGAAGACAAAATCTTGGTCAAATAGTTCACCCAACCAGACTGCCCCAATTGCCCTGCATCCTGGCAGCAGTTCTGAAATTTGTGAATTCCATAATTCAAATTCAATCAACGTGGTTCCAAATTATTTTTCTCAAATACTAGACTCACTATTCAATAACATATCCAAAATTCAATTAGATATTATTTGTCTACATTTTATTAAAAATCCCGAAAGATAGCTGTCTCAGTTAAGATACCTGCTGGAACAGGTCTAATAAAAATAATCTTTCCAAAATCATAACCATTCCAAAATCGAATCAACATATTTTTCAGTCATTCTAGACTCATAGAGGTACAACATATCAAAAATTCACTTCAAGAACATTTTTATATATTTAATTAAAAATCATACAAGTTACAGCCTTTACTAATTGTAAAACAGAAAAGATTTCACTAAACACAACTCTTACTCTTCCATCACCAACACCAACCTAACTTCTTATCTTTAATTCAATTTCCAACACATACAATGTAACAACCCCCACACCCGGTACAAGCACACTACAAACACCACAATGTAATATACGTGCACTGAACGTAGGGATGCTACGGTTTTCTTTAACAACCAAATCATTTTAAAAGATACCATAATTTTTATCATTATGCATTATAGAAAAATAAGTAATTAACTGGTAATATAAAATCAGAATAGATATAAATACTTTTACTTAATACGCAGCGGAATTTATAAAATGGTTACATATATGAAAACATTTAAATCCATCTTTATAAATATACATATACTCACATTATGAACAATACTTTACAAAATATAAAGAAGTTATACATGATTGGCAGCTCTTCTCTGATCTTTAAGTCCCAAAATAAACTCTTCAATGTCTACTCTCACTCGGTCTCGAAGAACTCTCGGGTTCAACCCTGTTACCTGCGCGATCAACACTATCGCGCTAAGCCAACGGCTTAGTAATATAAAGTATGCTAGCATTATGCTTTAGTGCAATGCAATGTCACACATTTTAATACTCAAATCACTATCATAGATGAAAGGCTAACAACATACCTTTATATTTCATAAACCACATATCCTTCCATATATTCCATTAGTCAATCATTTTACCATTCATGAATCACATTAAACAAAGACAAGCATGGGCCCAAAACACACTAATATGCCATTCAACTTTCAGAGTTAATGCTTTGGTTTTGTTATCACATTTATCATTATCATAAACCCAACTAGGCTTCAAGGATTTAGGTTCAACCAAGCTTCAAGGGGAACAAAGCATGCTAAGTATCAACCCAACTTGGCTTCAAGAACCAATCCAACCTAGCTTCAAGGGTTGTAACATCTCAATTAGGCTTCAAGGATCAAATCCAACCTAACTTCAAGAGATTGTTACTAATATTAGGCATGCCACCAACAACAAACTCTGACAATTGAATAACACATTAGTCACACAATTCATTTATCATTTAATTATCATTTCCATTCTCAATTCTCATCATCATCTAGGCAAACATGCCTTATTTATTTCAATTGAATCATCATAGCTAATCACAATGGCTTCACATCACATTATATCTCAATTCATATTATTCACATAGCATCATTGATATAACATTTCAAAGTACATTATTCATATAACACATTACCATTCACAAGACTCACAATGCATAAGACATAACCTTGTTCATATAGTATCATATGCATTATCAAATGGAAGTTCAATCTCAATCATGTAAGAAGAACAAAAACCAAACACAGTAGCCAACACACTCAAGGGACACGGCCAAGCTTGTGGCCGTGTCTCTCAAAACAAATTGGCAGTGGCAGACATGGGCAAGGGACACGGCCGTGTCTCTCCAAAAATCCTCCAACACGGCCACATTTTTCTTGGACTTGGCCGTGTCTCCAA
The DNA here is from genome assembly GCA_947685225.1 of Garcia nutans. Classification (NCBI taxonomy): domain Eukaryota; kingdom Viridiplantae; phylum Streptophyta; class Magnoliopsida; order Malpighiales; family Euphorbiaceae; genus Garcia; species Garcia nutans. The sequence goes on along the minus strand of CANTUV010000011.1, from coordinate 28,656,302 downwards.
AATTGTATAGGTTGGTCGTGTCTCTTCCTTGGTTTTGGCCGTGTCTCTTATGAACAAAACCCTAACCATAGCCAACACTCTTTTGATTGAAATTAAACACATTATGCACAACATAAACTCATTCAAATGGATGTAATCAAAGTCTTTAACACTTATTTTGCATGTTTAACACAATATTTACATTAACCATACATCAACAATCCATTTAATCATCTACCATTTCAAAACCCTAAAACCAAACATCACTCTTAACTTATCATCTTCAAACAAAAACCAACATCAATTTAACCTTTTTAACTTATAATCAATCTCAACACTTATAAACTCATCTCAACCACACCTATTCATAATCTCAACACATCACAACCCACCTCAAACTTAACTTCAAAAATAACAAAGATAAACAAGAGAGCACTTACCTTAAATGAAGAAATTTCACAAATCTCCAACCAAATCCTTTGATTCCTCCTTCAATTTGATTCTAGCATTAAGAACACCTCTCTTGCTCTCTCTTCTCTTGGATAGCCGGCACACAAGTGAGAAGAAAAGAAAATTAAACACAAGTCAAACTTCTCTTCTTCTTTAAATCTCCACCAAGCAATTCTAACAATGCAATTACCTAAATGCCCTCATCCAATTAACTTAACTTTTGTCACTTATATGCCCATTTAAGTAATTTCACATATCACAAATAAATATCCTCTTCCATTGACTATCCAACTCAGGTGGCAAAGCAAGCTGATAATCAACTAGCCCAACTCTTTCCAAAACTTCATACGGTCCAATGAAACGAGGACTTAATTTCCCTTTCCGACCAAACCTCAAGATCTTTTCACAAGGAGACACCTTAAAGAATACTTTATCTCCCACAGTATATTCAATGTCTCTCCTCTTCAAATCTGAATAAGATTTCTGTCGGTCCGTAGCTGTTTTCAACCTATCTCGAATCATTTTCACTTTCTCTTCAGTTTCTTTAATCAAATCAGGACCAATTAACTTACTTTCACCAAGTTCATTCCAACATAGAGGTGTCCTGCACCGTCTACCATACAATGCTTCGAATGGGGCCATACCAATGCTGGATTGATGACTGTTATTATAAGCAAATTCCACAAGTGGTAAGAATCTATCCCAACCTTCAGAGAAATCAATGACACAGCTTCTCAACATATCCTCGATAATCTGTATCACTCTCTCTGACTGCCCATCTGTCTGCGGATGGAAAGCAGTACTGAAGTGTAATCGAGAACCCAAAGCACCATGTAAACTCTTCCAAAACCTTGAAGTAAACCGGGGATCTCGATCAGACACTATAGAAATTGGGACACCATGCAACTTCACAATCTCATGAATATATAGCTCAGCTAACCTCTCCAAAGAGTAATCCATCCGAACCGGAAGGAAATGAGCTGTTTTAGTCAACCTGTCAACAATCACCCAAATAGCATCATGCTTCCTTTGTGTCAATGGTAAACCAGATACAAAATCCATGGTTACTCTATCCCATTTCCATTCAGGCACTACTAAAGGTTGAAGTAACCCTGTTGGAACTTGATGCTCAGCTTTTACCCTCTGACATGTGAGACATTTGGACACAAAAGTGCAATGTCTCTCTTCATACTGGACCACCAATAATGCTGTCTCAAATCATGATACATCTTTGTATTGCCCGGATGCATAGCAAATACTGACTGATGTGCTTCTTCTAAAATGATTCTTCTCAAATTAGTATTATCAGGTACACACAATTTGTTCTTAAACCAAAGACTCCCATCATTTCTCACAATGAAATCTCGACTCTTTCCATTCTGGCAACCTGAAACAATCTTCTGAATCTTCTCATCAGCCAATTGAGCCTCTCTAATCTGATCCAACAATACCGGTTTCAATTGCAACTGTGCCAACAATGCACCATCATCACAAGATACAAAACTGGCATGCAACGCTCTCAACTCAACAAGCAACGAGAGCGAGTAAGCAGTCAAACCTGCTAAAGACTTCCGACTTAAGGCATCAGCCACAACATTTGCTTTACCAGGATGATAATCAATCAAACAGTCGTAGTCTTTAATCAATTCCAACCATCTCCTCTGTCAAAGATTAAGCTCTTTTTGGACACCCAAATATTTCAAACTCTTATGATCAGTATAGATAAAACACTTCTCACCATACAAATAGTGTCTCCAAATCTTCAATGCAAACACAATAGCTGCCAACTCTAAATCATGGGTCAGATAATTGAGTTCATGCGGTTTCAACTATCGAGAAGAATAAGCTATCACCTTACCTTCTTGCATCAGAACACAACCCAAACCACTATGTGAAGCATCACTGTAAATCACATATGGTTTGCTTTCCACAGGTAAAGTAAGAACAGGCGCTTGAGTTAACATCTCTCTCAACTGCTCAAAGCTAGCCTGACACTGATCTGTCCACACAAATCTAACTCCCTTTCGAAGTAATCTGGTAAGTGGAGTAGCTATCAAAGAAAATCCTTTCACAAACCGTCGGTAATAGCCTGCCAAACCCAGAAAACTTCTAACTTCAGTCACAGACTTTGGTGGACTCCAATTCAAAATAGCTTCAACTTTACTCGGATCAACTCTAATACCCTCTGCTGAAACTATATGACCGAGAAAAGTAACTTGGTCAAGCCAAAACTCACATTTCGACAGTTTAGCAAACAATTGCTTCTCTCTCAAAATTTGCAACACAATCCGCAGATGCTTGTCATGCTCTTCCTCATTACGTGAATACACCAAAATATCATCTATAAAGACCACTACAAACTGATCCAAATAGGGCCTAAACACCCTATTCATCAAGTCCATAAAAACTGCAGGTGCATTCGTCAAACCAAAAGGCATAACTAGAAACTCATAATGCCCATACTTGGTCCGAAAGGCGGTCTTAGAAACATCTTCAGCTCTGACTCTCAACTGATGGTACCCTGATCTCAAATCAATTTTGGAAAACACTGCTGCACCTTTCAATTAATCAAAAAGATCATCAATTCTAGGCAAAGGATATTTATTTTTAATAGTCACCTTATTTAATTGCCTATAATCGATACACAATCTCATAGTACCATCCTTCTTCTTCACAAATAAGACAGGAGCTCCCCACGGTGAAACACTAGGGTGAACAAATCCTTTATCCAGCAACTCCTGTAACTGCACCTTCAGCTCTCTCAGTTCAGCAGGTGCCATTTGTAAGGAGTAATAGAGATAGGAGTGGTACCAGGCAATAATTCAATACCGAACTCCACCTCTCTCTCAGGAGGCAACCCTGGCAATTCCTCTGGAAACACATCTGGAAACTCTGCAACTGTGGGTATATCATCAAGTTGAGAACCTTTTACTCTAGTATCCACAACATAAGCAAGGTAAGCATCACACCCTTTTCTAATCAATCTCCTAGCTGCAACAGCTGAAACAAACAAGGATGCTAGCTGTCCCTGCTCACTAGATACTAACACCTCTCTACCATCGTTGGTTCTCAAGGTAAAAAATTTCTTTTGGCTTTCAACCACAGCTCTATGTCTAGATAACCAGTCCATGCCTAGGATCACATCATATTCCTTAAAAGGTATCTCAATCAAATCTCTAAGAAACTCCTCACCTTGCACCATCACTGCACTATCTCGGTGCACTTTGCTAACAATCACACTATGCCCTAACGGATTTGTCACCAATACATCAAATCCTAGGGATTCAGCATGCACATCAGACACAGGCAAAACAGATGCACTAATATATGAATGTGTGGAACCCGGATCAATCAAAGCAAGTACTGAAATACCAAATAAAGAAAAAGTACCAGCTATGACTGCCGAAGCATCCGGTTGCCTCTGCATCACATAAATCCTCTGAGAAGATCCAGCCTCCTCTGGTCTACTCTCCCTGGATGTAGAACCTCCTCTAGAACTGAACCCAGATCTGCCTCCTCTGCTGAAACCTCTGCCTCCTCGACCTCCCCTCACACTAGGTCGGGAAGCTGCAGTATCCACTGACATCCGCTCCTGTCTCTCGGGACAATCTCTCACAAAATGATCGGGAGATCCACATCTGAAACATACCCCTGCTACACCAGTCTTCCAACAAGTACCACCATGTGGCCTACCGCAATGAATGCATATGGGTAAGGTGGATCTCTGAGTCACTGGGGTCGGAGCACTCGCCACTGAAACTGTAGGTCTAGATCTCTGCCTCTGAAACTGTACTGACCTACCAGCTGGCCTCTGACTCCTACTAACCCGAGGAATGAAGCTTCCTTTACCTCTTTTCACAGACGAAGACCCTGCCTCAAACTAGGGCCTTTTAACCCTGATCTCTTCCTCTGAAGCAGCTGCAATAACCTGAGCCCTTTCCACACTCCTAGCTGCTGCAACCAGCTGGGGAAAATCACGATATCTAGATCCAGCCACCAAACACATGATAGAGGGCCTCAATCCCTCCTCAAATCTCCGGCATCTATCTATCTCATCAGATATAATACCCCCAGCATACTGGCTCAACCGGATAAACTCTAACTCATATTCCGTCACAGTCCGGTGATCTTGCTTCAAGCTTAGAAACTCCATCTTCTTCACATCTTTATACTCCCTAGGAGTATACTTCAATTCAAACTCTCTTAGAAAATCAGCATAGGACAGTGTTGGTGGATCATCCATAGCATGGGGCACTGTCTTCCACCAGTCATATGTGTCCTTTTGCAACAATGATCTTGCATAATCAAACTTTTCCTCTGGAGTGGCTTGCAACTGAACAACTATTCTCTGTACTTTATCTAGCCACTGCTCAGCTACAGTTGGATCAATAGTACCCAAGAAGTCTTCTGCTCCATATTTTCTTAGCTTATCATACTGTCTCACTGATACCAAAGGCTGTGGGGGTGGTGGCGGTGGTTGCACTGGTGCTTGCCTCAAAGCCTCTACCACATGCCTAACCCAAACTGGCGAAACATCCCCACCAGCTGGTCTCCCCGACACAGAAGCTGTAACACCCCAATACTCCATATAAATACTATACATATACCTAGTATACATACAATAAGTATTTAAAGTATAAGGATGCCACTTTTCTTTTTACCTTTCAATACCTGTAACAAAATTCAAACCATAATAGGTCAATTTAAAGAACACTTACAAATTATTGTCTTTATCAAAACTTCATTTATACATATAATATAACATACTTAAAGTGGATACATGTATGCATTACCCTCTAGTTGGTCTCGACAAAATCTTACTCTTCTCGTGGCATACCAAAAGACTTCATGTCTTCCACCAAGCTACCTGCGCGATAATACATCCGCGCTAAGCTCGAAAGCTTAGTAGTACAAATATAAAATACAAACATATATCATGGAAGCACTAACATATAAAGATATCTCAATTCCATATATTTTTAGTTCTTATTAAGTTTATCCCTATTCATTTGCACCTTTCATATCTTTCAACTAATCTCACATCTTATACACATATAAACATAGCATTTCTACCAAGTCCAACCCATCACTAATATTCACAATCAACATCTCAATACACACATTATACATCATACCAATCACAAGTCACATTTCCAATTAAGACAATCATTGTCATCAACCACAATTCATCAATTGAATTCACAATCAATGCTAATACACACATTATACATCATACCAATCATAACATTTCTTTATTCACAATTCAACATTAATGATTCATCACTAGTGCTCATAATCAATATTTCAACGCACATATTACATATCATCAATCACATGTCCAATGAAATATACCAAAGATTTCATTATCCATTTCTTTCAACATTTGTATATCACATTGACAACAAAGACAGACTCGGGCCCAACAGACACCACTATGTTATTCAGAGTTCAGAGTTACTGCTTTGGTCTATAATCATAATCATCAAGCCCGTAGGCATCATATATCAATATTTCTATCCATGGATAGTGTAACAGACCCAGTCTCTTGGACCATCAACTCATCATGAGAAGATCCTCAACCCGGCAAGACTGTTACCAATCATATATTTCATATTCACAATTCTCATAGTGTAACAGACACAGTCTCTTGGACCTCAATTCAACTCAATTTGAAGAGATCCTCAACCCGGCAAGACTGTTACCTTTTTCATTTTATAGGCATGCCTCCAAACCCAGAACTCTAAAAACTGAATAACACATTAAACACATATTTCACTTATTGTTTCATTATCAATTTCAATCTCAATGTTCATTATCATCTAGGCAAACATGCCTTATTTCTTTCAATTAGATCATCATAGCCAATCACAATGGCTTCACAACATATCATATCTCAATCCATATGATACATATAACATCAGTGCTATAACATTACAAAGTACCTTATTCATATAGCACAATACAATTCACAAGATTCATAATACACAAATCATAGTATTGTTCATATAGTATCATGTGCATCATCATTATAATACTCAACATCAATTACATTAACCAAATGAACATATCATTATTCAATCACATGATTCACATTATACATATAGCATCATTGCTATAACATTACAAAGTACATTAAAGTAATTCTTCATAAAAATGTTTATCATAATAAATTTGCATAGCTCATACCTTGTTGAATGATCCTCTTCTCTTTCACACTATACAAGTCACATTAGATTAATAATGTAATAATTTACCTAATATTATTTAATTATACTCAATCAATTGTATTCTCATACATTAATATTCATCAAATCATTCACATCTTTCATTTTCCCATAACACAATTATATATATACATATCATTAATGATATAAACACATCAAAATACATTAGTGATATGCATTAACAATGCAATCATGCAACATTGGTACTTACCTTAATAACATTTCACACCACTCTAAACTCTTCTCCACTCAATAGTTCTTCACTTCACAAATTAGGGCAATTCAACCTCTTCACAACCTAATCCAAAAGGAATATTAGCAAAATGACCATATGAATAGTACATTCTGGTTTTAGACTCCATTTTATCCTTTTTTTGAAAAATTGTATAAAATAATCTACTTGACTAAAAATTCTAAACTTTTTACAGAATTTAGTTTTGTATCTTAAAATCATTCCTTTAAAATTTCAGATCAAACTGAACACAAAATCTTGGTCAAATAGTTCACCTAACCAGACTGCCCCAATTGCCCTGCATCCTGGCAGCAGTTCTGAACTTTGTGAATTCCATAAATCAAATTCAATCAACGTGGTTCCAAATTATTTTTATCAAATACTAGACTCACTAAGCAACAACATATCCAAAATTCAATTGGATATGATTTTTCTACATTTTATTAAAAATCCCAAAATATAACTGTCTCAATTAAGGTACCTGCTGGAACAGGTCTAATAAAAATAATCTTTCTAAACTCATAACCATTCCAAAATCGAATCAACATATTTTTCAGTCATTCTAGACTCATAGAGGCACAACATATCAAAAATTCACTTCAAGAACATTTTTCTATAATTAATTAAAAATCATACAAGTCACAGCCTTTACTAATTGTAAAACAGAAAAATATTCACTAAACACAACTCTTACTCTTCCATCACCAACACCAATTTACTTCTCCTTTTCAAATCTATTTCAACTCTTCTCAACAAATTACAAACATACTTAATCATACTATTACTAAACATAACTCAATCCAAACACAACTTCAAAAAGAATCAAGGTAAACAAGAGAAAACTTACCAAGATGATAAAATTCCTTGAAATCCAACTTAGCTACTTGAAATCTCTCTCAACTTTGGAGCTTAAAATCATCAAAACCTTTCTTTGTTCTTTTGTTTTTCTTTGCCAATGAAGGAGCCGGCCAACACAAGGAGAAGAAGAAGAAATGATGAAGAAAACACAAAGTCCACATGCATTAAATACTCATCCAAAAGAAAATTACTATAATGCCCTCATCCATTTAACTAAACTTTTGTCACATATATACCCATATAGGTAATTTCACAAATCACAAATAAAATATCTTCTTCCCTTGACCAAGCCCTTTGACCAACTTATATGTTATATATATCACCATACACACTACATATACACTTCTCTCTACACAATGCATTCCTTCCAACTACACACATATACATTATTTTCTCAACTTCTATTATCCTCCAAATAAATCATACACAATTACCACTTATCAATCACACATACAATTCACTAATAACAATATTATCACAACTTCTAGGCACACTTAGGGATATTAAAGAAGCAGGTACCTCTCCAGCACTATCCACTCTAGCTCCCTCTCTAATCTCATCCGGAGCTACACTCTCCGCACTACCCTCGACTGACTGACGTGAGTGAGAATCCATCACAATCTATGTCTGCAAACACAGCAGAATACATCTTATTAAAGATTAGAGACTGCCAATCCCAAACATGTATTTTATTCAAAAACTTACTTTTAAAGTCAAAATATTCTTTTTCTTACATTTTACCTAGGTTGAGAATCTCAAACCTAGGCTCTGATACCAAAACAATTGTAACAACCCCCACACCCGGTACAAGCACACTACAAACACCACAATGTAATATACGTGCACTAAACGTAGGGATGCTACGGTTTTCTTTAACAACCAAATCATTTTAAAAGATACCATAATTTTTATCATTATGCATTATAGAAAAATAAGTAATTAACTGGTAATATAAAATCAGAATAGATATAAATACTTTTACTTAATACGCAGCGGAATTTATAAAATGGTTACATATATGAAAACATTTAAATCCATCTTTATAAATATACATATACTCACATTATGAACAATACTTTACAAAATATAAAGAAGTTATACATGATTGGCAGCTCTTCTCTAATCTTTAAGTCCCAAAATAAACTCTTCAATGTCTACTCTCACTCGGTCTCGAAGAACTCTCGGGTTCAACTCTGTTACCTGCGCGATCAACACTATCGCGCTAAGCCAACGGCTTAGTAATATAAAGTATGCTAGCATTATGCTTTAGTGCAATGCAATGTCACACATTTTAATACTCAAATCACTATCATAGATGAAAGGCTAACAACATACCTTTATATTTCATAAACCACATATCCTTCCATATATTCCATTAGTCAATCATTTTACCATTCATGAATCACATTAAACAAAGACAAGCATGGGCCCAAAACACACTAATATGCCATTCAACTTTCAGAGTTAATGCTTTGGTTTTGTTATCACATTTATCATTATCATAAACCCAACTAGGCTTCAAGGATTTAGGTTCAACCAAGCTTCAAGGGGAACAAAGCATGCTAAGTATCAACCCAACTTGGCTTCAAGAACCAATCCAACCTAGCTTCAAGGGTTGTAACATCTCAATTAGGCTTCAAGGATCAAATCCAACCTAACTTCAAGAGATTGTTACTAATATTAGGCATGCCACCAACAACAAACTCTGAAAATTGAATAACACATTAGTCACACAATTCATTTATCATTTAATTATCATTTCCATTCTCAATTCTCATCATCATCTAGGCAAACATGCCTTATTTCTTTCAATTGAATCATCATAGCCAATCACAATGGCTTCACATCACATTATATCTCAATTCATATTATTCACATAGCATCATTGATATAACATTTCAAAGTACATTATTCATATAACACATTACCATTCACAAGACTCACAATGCATAAGACATAACCTTGTTCATATAGTATCATAAGCATTATCAAATGGAAGTTCAATCTCAATCATGTAAGAAGAACAAAAACCAAACACAGTAGCCAACACACTCAAGGGACACGGCCAAGCTTGTGGCCGTGTCTCTCAAAACAAATTGGCAGTGGCAGACATGGGCAAGGGACACGGCCGTGTCTCTCCAAAAATCCTCCAACACGGCCACATTTTTCTTGGACTTGGCTGTGTCTCTTCTTTGGTTTTGGCCGTGTCTCTTATGAACAAAACCCTAACCATAGCCAACACTCTTTTGATTGAAATTAAACACATTATGCACAACATAAACTCATTCAAATGGATGTAATCAAAGTCTTTAACACTTATTTTGCATGTTTAACACAATATTTACATTAACCATACATCAACAATCCATTTAATCATCTACCATTTCAAAACCCTAAAACCAAACATCACTCTTAACTTATCATCTTCAAACAAAGACCAACATCAATTTAACCTTTTTAACTTATAATGAATCTCAACACTTATAAACTCATCTCAACCACACCTATTCATAATCTCAACACATCACAACCCACCTCAAACATAACTTCAAAAATAACAAAGATAAACAAGAGAGCACTTACCTTAAATGAAGAAATTTCACAAATCTCCAACCAAATCCTTTGATTCCTCCTTCAATTTGATTCTTCCTTCAATTTGATTCTAGCATTAAGAACACCTCTCTTGCTCTCTCTTCTCTTGGATAGCCGGCACACAAGTGAGAAGAAAAGAAAATTAAACACAAGTCAAACTTCTCTTCTTCTTTAAATCTCCACCAAGCAATTCTAACAAAGCAATTACCTAAATGCCCTCATCCAATTAACTTAACTTTTGTCACTTATATGCCCATTTAAGTAATTTCACATATCACAAATAAATATCCTCTTCCATTGACCATCCCTTTTGACTAATGTATATGTTATATATATAACCATATACCCAACATATACACTTTCTCTCTACACATTACTTTCCTTTTTAAACAATACATAAACATTCTCTTTTCAATTTCTTTTCTTATCAACATAACATATACACAAAATTCAAACAAACAACAATTATATCCAAACTTCTAGGGCATACATTGGGATATTACATACAAACACACCACAAGCAATCCTAACCATATTATCAACAACACTTCATCAAACTCAAAAATAACTTCAAAAACAACAAGAGCAATCAAGAGAGAACTTACCAAAATAATGAAATTTCTTGAATTTGTAACTTGTTTTCTTGAAATCTCCTTCAATTTTTTTGAGCTTGAGCACAAAACTCTCTCTTGCTTTCTTTTGTCTAATTAAAGTGGCTCTTTCCTTGCTCTTTTCCTCTAATTCTTGAGTTTATGGTGATTTTCTTGAAAAACCACACATAAACTATCTAATTCCCATAAAAATTTGAATTACTTCCAATGGATTCTATGTTTCAAGTAAAGAAATGAAGGAAGATGAAGAAAGTAAAAGAAATGGTGATGGTGAAGATGGAGTCCACATTTTATGGAAGGAAGAAGAAAAGAAAATGAAAAAAAAACAAAAAGAGACAAAGTCAAATTTATAGTCTTCAAACATTCTCCACCAAGTCTTTTAATAATAAAATAATCAATTATTTCCTCTTCCACTCATTTATTTCTTCTAATTAATTCATTAATTCAATAATAAACAAATATCTTCTTTAGTTGACCATCCATTTTGACTTGTATATATGTTATATATATTTCCATATATACAACATATAAACTCTCCCTTAATTCTTTTTTCTTTCCAATTACACATATACATTTAATTCAAATAAAACAACAATTATATCAAAACTTCTAAGGCACACTTTGGGATATTACAATTCTCCCCCTCTAAAAAGAAATTTCATCCTCGAAATTACCTGATATCAGTCTGAAACAGTTGAGGATACTGATCTTGCATCACTTGCTCACTCTCCCAAGTTGCCTCTTCTCCACCATGATTCTTCCAAAGAACCTTTACAAGTGGCACTTTCTTATTTCTCAACTCTTTCACTTCATGTGCCAAAATAGCAATTGGTTCTTCTTCAAATGTCAGATCCGGACTCACCTCAATAGATTCAACTGGTAAAACATGAGATGGGTCAGATCTATACCTTCGCAACATAGAAACATGGAAGACATTATGGATTCTATCCAACTCAAGCGGCAAAGCAAGATGATAAGCAACTGGCCCAACTCTTTCTAATATCTCATACAGTCCAATGAAACGAGGACTTAACTTCCCTTTTCGACCAAATCTCAATATCTTTTTCCAAGAAGACACTTGGATACAAACTCCTCTATGTCTCTTTTCATACCTAACCACCAATAATGATGTTTCAAATCATAGTACATCTTTGTATTTCCCGGATGTATAGCAAAAACCGACTGATGTGCTTCTTCTAAAATAATTTTTCTCAATTTAGCATCATCAGGAACACACAATCTATCCTTAAACCAAAGGCTACCATCACTTCTCGTAAAGAAATCTCAGCTCTCCCCGTTTTGGCAATCTGAAACAATTTTTTGAATTTTCTCATTTGTCAATTGAGCCTCCTTAATCTGATCCAACAATACTGGTCTCAATTGCAACTGAGCCAATAATGCACCATCATCACATGCTTCAAAACTAGCATGTAACGCTCTCAACTCAACAAGCAACGAGAGCGAATAAACAGCCAAACCTGCCAGAGACTTCCGACTCAAGGCATCAACAACTACATTTGCCTTACTAGGATGATAATCAATCAAATAATCGTAGTCTTTAATCAGTTCTAACCATCGCCTTTGCCGAAGATTCAGCTCCTTCTGAACACCCAAATATTTCAAACTTTTGTGATCCCTATAAATAAAACATTTCTCTCCATACAAGTAGTGTCACCAAATCTTCAAAGCAAAACTATAGCTGCCAATTCCAGATCATGTGTTGGATAATTGAGCTCATGCGACTTCAACTGCCGAGAAGCATAAGCTACAACTTTACCCTCTTGCATCAAGACACATCCTAAACCATTATGTGAAGCATTACTATAAATCACATAAGGTTTATCTTCCACGGGTAAAGTAAGAACAGGTGCTTGAGTCAACATTTCTTTCAACTGATCAAAACTAGCTTGACACTGATCTGTCCACACAAATCTAACTCCCTTTCGAAGCAATCTGGTGAGTGGAGTAGCTATCAAAGAAAAACCTTTCACAAACCTTCGATAATAGCCTGCCAAACCCAGAAAACTTCTAACTTCAGTCACTGACTTTGGTGGACTCCAATTCAAAATGGCCTCAACTTTACTCGGATCAACTCTTATATCATCTGTTGAAACTATATGACCGAGAAAAGTTACTTGGTCAAGCCAAAACTCACACTTTGATAGCTTAGCATACAACTGCTTCTCTCTCAAGATCTGTAACATGATTCGCAGATGCTTGTCATGTTCTTCCTCATTACATGAATACACCAAAATATCATCGATGAAAACCACCACAAACTGATCCAGATAGGGCCTAAACACCCTATTCATTAAATCCATGAAAGCTGCAGGTGCATTTGTCAATCCAAAAGGCATTACCAAGAACTCATAATGCCCATATCTTGTGCAGAAAGCTATCTTAGAAACATCTTCAGCTCTAACCCTCAATTGATGGTATCCTGATCTCAAATCAAATTTGGAAAACACCGCTGCTCCCTTCAACTGATCAAAGAGATCATCAATTCGAGGCAAAGGATACTTATTCTTGATAGTTACTTTGTTCAATTGCCTATAATCGATGCACAATCTCAAGGTACCATCCTTTTTCTTTACAAACAACACAGGAGCTCCCCACGGAGAAACACTAGGGCCAATAAACCCTTTATCCAACAACTCCTGCAACTGCACCTTCAACTCTCTCAATTCAGCAGGTGCCATTCGATAAGGAGTTATAGAGATGGGAGTGGTACCGACAACAAATCGATACCAAACTCAACCTCTCTCTCAGGGGGTAACCCTGGCAACTCCTCTGAAAATACATCTGAAAACTCAGCAACTGTGAGTATACTATCAAGTTGAGAACCCACTACTCTGGTATCCACAACATGAGCAAGATAAGCATCACACCCTTTTCTAATCAACTTTCTAGCTGAAACAGTTGAAACCAATAAGGATGCAAGTTGTCTCTGCTCACTAGATACCAATATACTTCTACCATCACTAGTTCTCAAAGTAACACATTTCTTTTGACAATCCACCACAGCTCCATGCTTAGACAACCCATCCATGCCTAAAATCAAATCATATTCTTTAAAAGGCATTTCAATCAAATCTCCACAAAACTCCTCACCTTGCACCACAACTGCACTATCTCGGTGCACCTTGCTAACAATCACACTATGCCCTAAAGGATTTGTCACCAACACATCAAATCCTATGGACTCAGAATGCAATTCAGTCACAGGCAAAATAGATGCACTTATGTATGAATGAGTAGATCCTGGATCAATCAAAGCAAAAACTAAAATGCCAAATAAAGAGAATGTACCCGCTATAACTGCTGAAGCATCTGGCTGCCTCTGCATCACATATACTCGTTGAGAAGGCCCACCCTTATCTGGCCTACTGCCTGCGGGTGTAGAGCCTCCTCTCTAACTGACTCCAGATCTGCCACCTGTAACAACACCTCTGCCACCTCGACCACCTCTCACACTAGGTCGAGAAACTGCAGAATCTGCCGGCCTTTGTTCCTGCATCTCAGGACACTCTCTAATAAAATGATCAGGTGATCCACATCTGAAGCACACCGCTGGTCCACTATTCTTCCAATAGACACCCCTATGTGACCCCCCCCACACTGAACACATATAGGTGGAGTGAACCTCTGAACCGCTGGAGTCGGAGCACTCGCTACTGAAACTGTAGGTCTCGATCTCTGCCTGTGAAACTGAACTGACCTACTAGCCTGCCTCTAACTCCTACTGATCCAAGGAACAAAACTGCCTCTACCTCTCTTCACAGATGAAGACCCCGCCTCAAACTGGGGTCTCCTAACCCTGGTCTCCTCCTCGGTAGCAGCTGCTGCAATACCCTAGGCTCTCTCTACACTCCTAGCTATTGCAACAAGCTGGGAAAAATCTTGATATCTAGAACCAGGCACAAGACACATAATAGAGGGCCTCAATCCCTCCTCAAATCTTCTGCACCGGTCTATCTCATCTGAAATAATATCTCCAGCATAGTGACTCAACCGGATGAACTCAACCTCATATTCTATCACAGTCCAGCTGTCCTGCTTCAAATTCAGAAATTCCATCTTTTTCACATCTTTATACTCCCTCGGAGTATATTTCAGCTCAAACTCCCGTAGAAAATCACTGTAGGACAATGTAGGTGGATCATCCATGGCATGAGGAACTGTCTTCCACCAATCATATGCATCCTTCTGCAACAGTGATCTAGCATAATCAAATCTTTCTTCTGGAGTTGCTTGCAACTGGATGAATATTCTCTGTATTCTATCCAACCATTGCTCAGCTACAGCTGGATCAATGGTGCCATAGAAATCTTCAGCCCCGTACTTCCTCAATTTATCATAATGTCTCACTGGTACCTGAGGCTGTGGTGGGGGTGGTGGCTGCTGCACCGGAGCTCCTCTCAACAAATCTACCATGTGCCTAAACCAACCTGGTGGTACCTCATCAGCATATGATCTCCCTGGCACAGGGGTAGGGGCCTCACTAACTCTATCTACTCTAGCTCCATCTCTATTCTCTTCAGGAGCTACACTTTCCGCACTACCCTCAACAGACTATCGTGAATGAGACGCCATTACAACCTATATCTGCAAACATAGCAGAATATACCCCATTAAAGATCAAAGACTGCCATACCAAAACATGTATTTTACTCAAAAACCAACTTTTAAAATCAAAATATTCTTTTTCTTACAATTTACCTAGGTTGAAAATCTTAAACCTAGGCTCTGATACCAAAAATTGTAACACCCCTTCCCGACCTACGTGTGTAAGCTGAGTAGAGGCGCCACACTATTCTAATGTTGCTACCACTTTTACTTAGTCAAATTTTTGTTCCGATTTTTACAGAAATTTTGCCATAGTTTCGCCTAAAAATTCAATCCCAAGTGTCGACAAAACTGGTTTTTTCTGATTTTTGAAAACATTTTTACACAAACCAATGCAAACAAAATCATTCTCAGTGCACTTCCAATAAATCCCCCTTATAACCTCAACTACAACCTGCAAAAAGGATTTACACTTCTAGTACAAAATAAAGTGAAGGTTTATTATGAAATACAGTAGATAAAATATTTGTTCACTATGCAACAGAAAGTAACAATATTTACAAATTCATATACATCAAAACTCAAGTTTTACAACACATAAAATTTATACATGTTTGGCAGTCAGTCTTCGATCTTAAAGCCCACAATTCACTCTTCAAAATCTAGGCTCGATTCGGCCTAGAGGAACTCTCTGGTTCTTCCCTGTCACCTGCGCGAAGAATCACATTCGCACTAAGCCAACGGCTTAGTGGTACAAACTACAGTGCTATGATGCTTTAATGCCACGCTAATGTCACACAATCAAGATTCAAGATCAATTCAAGAGAATATTATATTTCACAATCTTACATTATTTAATAATTAATCAAAACATTCATGATTCACATTGAAAACAAAGATAAGCATGGGCCCAAAAAGGATCTAATATGCTATTCAAAGTTCAGAGTTACTGCTTTGGTCCATAATCACAATCATCAAGCCCGTAGGCGATATATATATCTCTATCCATGGATAGGGTAACAGACCCAGTCTCTTGGACCTCAACCCGGCTACCCGAGGAGATCCTCAACTCGGCAAGACTGTTACCAAAACAAATGTAACAGACCCAGTCTCTTGGACCTTAACCCGACTTAACTCGAGGAGATCCTCAACCCGGCAAGACTGTTACTATAATTCACATTTCACATTTATCAACTGGAATCGGCTTACGACCCGGTCTTTTCACCTATCCAGTACTTTATAGGCATGCCGCCAAAAACAGAACTCTAAAAATTGAATTAACACATTAGGCACACAATCATTTCATTTATCTCTTTATCAGTCTCTTTTCATTTCATTTCTCATAATTAATTAGGCAACCATGCCTCAATTTTATATTTCATTTGCATTAGCATAGCCAACAACCATGGCCTCATATCTCATATGATCTGAAATCACAATAAAGCAACTCTTCATAACATCATATCTTTCACATTTCATTTCGTCATCACATCTTGCACATTTCACATTTCGTTATATTTCAAATCACATTAATCAATTCATTATTCAAATGGATATAATCAATGGCATTAACACATATTTTACATGCTCATCTCAACATTCACATTATACCAAACATAACATTATTAATATACATCCACAATGCATTAGATTCCTTATCACATTTATAATCAAATATGTCTCAAGTCTCAATATCATATGAATGTATGCACTAATGTAGTTTGTACTTACCTTAAAACCAACTCACACCAATTTATACACTTACTCTTCCAAGAATTCTCAACACTTAGATTAGGGCAATTCAACCTCTTCACAACCTAATCCAAAAAGGAGTATTAGCAAAATGACCATATGAATAGTAAATTCTGGTTTTGGACTCAACTTAATCCTTATTTTGAAAAATTGTATAAAATAATCTACTTGACTAAAAACTCTAAACTTTTTACAGAACTAAATTTTACATCTTAAAATCATTCCTTTAAAATTTCAGATCAAACTGAACACAAAATCTTGGTCAAATAGTTCACCCAACCAGACTGCCCCAATTGCCCTGCATCCTGGCAGCAGTTCTGAACTTTGTGAATTCCATAATTCAAATTCAATCAACGTGGTTCCAAATTATTTTTCTCAAATACTAGAATCACTAAGCAACAATATATCCAAAATTCAATTAGATATTATTTTTCTACATTTTATTAAAAATCCTGAAAGATAGCTATCTCAGTTAAGGTACCTTCTGGAACAGGTCTAATAAAAATAATCTTTCCAAAATCATAACCATTCCAAAATCGAATCAACATATTTTTCAGTCATTCTAGACTCATAGAGGTACAACATATCAAAAATTCACTTCAAGAAAATTTTTCCATATTTAATTAAAAATCATACAAGTTACAGCCTTTACTAATTGTAAAACAGAAAAGATTTCACTAAACACAACTCTTACTCTTCCATCACCAACACCAACCTAACTTCTTATCTTTAATTCCATTTCCAACACATACAAACACACCACAAGCAATCCTAACCATATTATCAACAACACTTCATCAAACTCAAAAATAACTTCAAAAACAACAAGAGCAATCAAGAGAGAACTTACCAAAATAATGAAATTTCTTGAATTTCTAACTTGTTTTCTTGAAATCTCCTTCAATTTTTTTGAGCTTGAGCACAAAACTCTCTCTTGCTCTCTTTTGTCTCATTAAAGTGGCTCTTTCCTTGCTCTTTTCCTCTAATTCTTGAGTTTATGGTGATTTTCTTGAAAAACCACACATAAACTATCTAATTCCCATAAAATTTGAATTACTTCCAATGGATTCTAAGTTTCAAGTAAAGAAATGAAGGAAGATGAAGAAAGTAAAAGAAATGGTGATGGTGAAGATGGAGTCCACGTTTTATTGAAGGAAGAAGAAAAGAAAATGAAAAAAAAAAAACAAAAAGAGACAAAGTCAAATTTATAGTCTTCAAACATTCTCCACCAAGTCTTTTAATAATAAAATAATCAATTATTTCCTCTTCCACTCATTTATTTCTTCTAATTAATTCATTAATTCAATAATAAACAAATATCTTCTTTAGTTGACCATCCATTTTGACTTGTATATATGTTATATATATTTCCATATATACAACATATAAACTATCTCTTAATTCTTTTTTCTTTCCAATTACACATATACATTTAATTCAAATAAAACAACAATTATATCAAAACTTCTAAGGCACACTTTGGGATATTACAGAAGATGGAAGGAACAAAAAGCCCCTTTATAGGCATGCTCATGGCACTCAACATTAAGGATGAGATTGATAGATTTTTAGATGTGCTTAGATGGAGGAAATTTGTCTATCCGGATGAGGTAGGCTATCCTAGTTTAAGCAAAGAGTTTTTAATGCCTCTCCAAATAGAAAAGAGTGAAAACTCTGCCTTACGATGGTATGGGATTAGATTCAAACTTTTTTATCAATATCATGCACTAACATTAGAAAATTTTGCAAAAATTTTGGACTTTCCAACTGTTGGAGCTACTTCCTACAATGACACAACCTTTTCAAGCCAAACCCTCTCTTCATTTTAGTAAGAAATTTTTGTAGAGATCTCCTTTATGAAGGAATCCAAAGCTAGGCATATTAAATCACTCACCCTTTGGATGCCTCATAAGATTATAACCTATACTATCCACCAAAGGTTGATGAAAATGAAAAAGTCACCAAGAGAGACTTGATCTTTCTCTATGCCTTCACTCACAACATACCCATCAACACACCCAATTTTTGATAGATACCCTCTATCTCTGTGCAACAACTAGGTCAGGAACCCTCTTTCTTTTCTCATATATCACTCAAATATCTAGGCACATGAATATGTTGAATGACCTTAACCTAGCTACCTTGAGAAATCCTTTTGACCTTTCCTCTAGTGCTATCACGATGGAATATCCAGAACATGTTGGTTGTGTTAGAAAGAATGATGGCACATATATATATCTTTTTAGGAAAAAAAAGGTGTAGTGGATAGGAACAAAAGAGGCCTAGGTATACAATTTAAGAAGAAGGTGAAACCATGAAAGTAGCTATGGAAATGCCACACAAACCCTCTTCCACCAAGTCTAGCAAAGTTGGCTCTCCCATCAAACTCATCCTTAAAGCCTTCAAATCTCTTCAAAAGCAATTATCTCACTTTAAAAAGGATGCATCTAAGAGATTTTAGAAAATGAACATAAGAATTGATCTTCTATCCCACATGTATCATGCCTTATATGATATGCAAGGCAAAATGGAGTTGCCTCAATGTGATATCCAAGATTGGGAGGTGAGTGATCATGAAGAAAGCCCTTTTAAAGAAGAATCCATAGAAGGAGGTGATAGCTCTAGCTCTAGTGATCATCCTCCTTTTGACAAGGGCAAGGCCACGATGGAAGAAGAGGAACCAGAGGATGAAGATTCTGACTAGCTTTAGCATTTTTTTGTTTTGTTTGTATTTGTATTTGTTATTTTTGTTTGTATTTGTTTTTGTTGTTTTCAGTACAATATTTCTATTTAAGAATGAACTTTCATGCATAATGATTTAATCTCTAATGCATGTGTATTTCTGTTTATGACTTAAATTTTTTTCTTTATTTTTGCCTTTGTCAAAGGAGGTGATATGAGCAAGAGATACCAAAGTAAAAGTATTTCATTGAAGTGAAGTTGGGACATTAACTAAAATTATAAAGAAGGGAGAGAAGAAATATAAATATGCAAATAAATCATTTACAAAATAAAATGGCACAAGTAAATGAAAATTAAAATGACACCATAAGCATCTACAAAATAACTTGGACAAGTATAAATTTAGAGGGAAATTGTAAGATTAGATTGTCACCTTAAAATTAAGATTGTCATTATCTTTCTTGTACTTCATCATCATTCCATTTGATTGCTAAAGTAAAAAAGGGGGAGATTATTAGCCAAATATCCTCAATTTTGATCTTTAGCACTCAAATTGAATGATGCATTTAATATATTTTTGAGATGCTTGGTGCAGGTATAAAATGGTCAATATATTGCCAGAACAGAGCAAAAATAGCGGTCACCCCACATCTAAGGGTGACCATCCCTGGAGTTTTGAAAAACAAATAAAGTCACAGCAGTGTTCACGGTCAGAAACTTGACCAAAGGAATGAATGCTACAGGTAAATCCATGACCATCCATAATTTGGGACGATAGCACCTAAAGTGACAAATACTCTAATACTCACATTAAGGAATGAGGTGAAAGGTGCGGTATGTAGAGCGGTCATGCAACACTGTTTTGTGATCATCCCTGTCCATGGATGTGTAGGCCCTTAGTTTTTGATCCAGTTCAGTCCAAAAATTTTAAAATAGTCCAAAATAAATTTTTGTGGTATTTTAATATTTATTATTTATTTTAATAAAATTTAATTTTAATAATATTTATTACTTATAATATTTATTTTATTTTTATAAAATTTAATAGTTATTTTTAATAAAAATAAAAAAATATCAAATGAAAAATAAAAAAATAAAATAAAATCGACGACGAAAGTCGCTAGCGACGAATTGGCGACGAAAGTTGCTAGTGACGGTAGAATCGGCGATGAAAGTCGCTAGTGACAAATTAGCCATGGGCCAATTTGGCCCGTGCCCAGCCCAATCCTCATGCAGCAGCGCCCATCCTTAGTCTCGCCAAAATCTTATTTTACTTGGTTTTTAATATTTTCCTAAACAGTTTTTATTTCCTTAACCAATTAGTATTAGGTTTTTATTTTTATTTTTTATAAATACCACATTAAAAAAACATAGATAGGGGAAGGATTTTTTATTTGGCCATAATTTTTATTCAGCCAGAAGAGAATAATTTTTTAGGACTTTTTTTCAATTTGGACACATAGAGGACTTTTGGCTTTTGGTTGACTGCTGGAACTCTGGGAAATTCAATATCCATCAACAAAAAACCCTAAACAAGCTTTATCAACTTGAAATAGCAAGCAACAAAGCAGTAAGCACCAAACCGTTTGAACAATTTTACAAAGGTAGTAATACACTGTCTTGGTTTTTGCCTAGCAAGAGTTTAAGTTATTGAATTGTGGTGGAGTCATTAAACGCAGGTACAACCTTCTAAACTCTCTAAAATCATAACGAGTTCTGTTTACTAATATTATGAAGTTCATATCTGTTGTTTAGTTTAAACTCGTCTAAATAACGTTCTGTTTGATAACATTATCAATTTATATCCACAGTGTCTTCATTGAAATATATTCAGTAGTCATGTCTCATACCAGTATCAATATTAAAAGTTATTAGGATTTACACAGTGACCATATTTTTATCAAAACCCTAAACCCTAGCAATTTATATCCACAGCGGGACTACCGTATGGGCTCGTTGAAGGGATCAATATTTATTTGTGTCTTATAAGTCTTTGTTTTTAACTTACTTTATTTAAAACCCTAATTTTGTTATTAAGATTCTAAAATTCTAATTTAAGATGTAAACCCTAAATTTATACATTTATTATTTTATTTTAGATTTGATTATGTAGCTTATTTTATATTTTGATGATTGATTTATTTAATTTTGATGTTTGGTTTATTTAATTTATCATGGATGAATATTTTTCAATTATTATTTGTTTATTAACATTGAAAGAGGTATGTTTCCATGTTTTGGGTACCTCATATTGTGGGCATCGTGTAATTTAGTTTATTTTAAAGTTTTTGGATCAATGTAAAGGACACGTTTCCACCTTTCGATGGGTGTCTTATTTAGTTCTAGATATTAGCCGATGTAAGGACATGTTTTCATCCTCGAATGGGTGTTCATTTATTTGTTTTATTTGGACATTGTTGTGATTTTAATAAATTATTGATTTATTCTTATGATCACTTGTAGTATGGTTAATATCATTATATTTAAGAATTTTATAATATTAAGACCTGCAAAGGAGGTTAGTTCCAATGAACCGGGCGTTGTGGGGGTGCTGGGCCATTTCTCACCTTCCCCACACGTACCCAACTTTTCGAACCCATTAGGGGGTTGGGAATTCCTTAGGAATCAAGTCATCCATCCCTTTCTTTTTCCCGGCCCATCTAGGTGGTGACTTCATTTTTCTCCGAGTTTAGGCCTGTGTTCTCTAAGGCCCTGAGCCTAACAGTGCCGAAGTAGCAAGAACCATTCCACCAGCAGTGGGGTGAAAATCCCTGATAAGACCATCTTTTGCATATAATTTTATGATTATTCTAGTTATATTATTATTATTATTATTAATTGAATTTGATCAATTTTTGTTGTGAATGCTAGAATATTCATCATTTCAAGTATAAAGTTACAAGTATGAAGATATAGCTTATTTTGGCTAAAAATCATAGAAAATGGAAGAAGAATAAAAAGGATGTCAAAACAAGCTCAAAAATGGAAGAAAATGAATTTACATGGTCTTATAAATCATGATACATGATTTTGAACTTGAAAATGGAATTAAAGATGAGAAATCAAGAGGTCCAGATTCGTTTTGAATCCTAGGGCCATGGCTATCAAAAAGCCATGGCCATGGGATTTGATTTGAAGCTAAATTTTCAATGATAGAAATTGCAAGGGCATAAGCATATTAAAAGCCACGACCATGGGGCTTAAAAGCCACGACCATGACATGGATTTTGGCTTTGTTTGGAAGAGATTTTGCATATTTCAGAAGCAAATAAAAGCCACGACCGTGGCACTCAAAAGACACAACCGTGGGATTGATTTTTCTACTGCCCGAGCCAAGACAGAGAAGAAAATTCAAAATTGGCAGCCTCCAGTCATATGCCACGACCATGGCATTGAAAAGCCACCACCGTGGCCTACCTTGCCGACCATTTACAGTTGTAAAGTGCTTAAACCATCCAATCCAACTCAGGCCACGACCGTGGCACTCAAAAGCCACGACTGTGGGGCCAAAATTCATGACCTTAAGCAGAAAATTGGGTAGGTGGTGAACCAAACAAGATGTGGCCTATCCTTTTTAGTTTTTTCCCACTAATGAAGCTTCCAAACACTCTATTTAAACACACTTCCTCTAAGGTTTCAAGATGTGAAAGATTTACAAGAATTAGATTAAATTTATTCAAGAAATAAATGTAGTTTAGAGTTTTCTCAAAAAGGAGAGTGAAATTCTGGTTTAAGAAGAAATTCAAGTTCCAAGTCAAGTTCTTCTTCAAAGAAATAGAGTTTGATATTTCTTGTTCTTTAAATTATGTTTTTAATGTCTTTCTTTAATATTTTCAATGTTTTTATTTAAATAATGAATAACTAATCCTCTTTAGTGGTCCCTTTCATTGAATTTATCATGGAGTTATAAATGCCTATTTGAATTAATTTAGTTTATCCTTAAATTATTTTGTTATCTTTACTCTTAATGCTTTAATTATCTGGCCAATAATTAATTGAATTGAGGTATTATGTGATGGAGCGAGAGTGAAAGCATAACATTAGTCCATAGAGGTAACAATCTTAAGGAAGTTTTTCACTTAGAGATAAGGTTAAACACTTAAGAGCTTAATTCAAAAATTCTCACAAAACCTAATGAATTGGTTTAATTACTTGTGACCACGAGAGTAGACATAAGGATTAAATTGATATTAGTTCTAGTACTTGAGAAAGACTTGAGCTTAATTTAGGAAAATTTAACCATTAATGAAAGGAAAACTAAATTAAATCAATACTTTAGAAAACCCATGATAAATCAATAAAGGTGACTTAACCCTAAGTTTCATAACATTAGATTTATTCAAAGTAATTTGTGTTACTCAATCATAAATCAAATTTTATCATCCAAATAATACTTAGTTTTAATTGATCAGTACTTAGAAGAAAACTTCCTCATGGGAACGATACTCTACTTATCATTATATTACTTATTAACAATCTGTGGATTTGCAGATAGCTAGGCTGAGTCCATAATAAGTTTTTAGCGCCAATGCTAGGGAACCGATCATTCTAATATTGATAATATTAAGACTAGTGTTGCTTTGGATATTTTTACTTTTCTGCATAAATTTCTTAATTTTTGGTTTATAAGCGAAGAAATCCTAACTCAATGCTTGAACCATATAATCCATAAATTGAATGGCTTTTTCGGAAGAATAAAAAGGAAAGAAAAGAGATAAAAAAGTGGAAGAATTTTTAACAGATAATCCTACAGATACATCTGACAAAGAATCAACCATGGGAGATCCACAAATTTGACACTTAAGCAATATGCTATGCTATCTGCTCAGCCAAGATCTAGCATCGTTAAACCACCTGTGCAAGCCAATACTTTCGATTTGAAACCAACGCTTATCAATCTGATTCAACAATTAGTTTTTCATGGTTTTCCACATGAATATGCTCACATCTCTAATTTTTTAGAAATATGTGATACTTTTAAAATAAATGGTGTATCCGATGATGCTATTCTTTTGCGACTTTTTCCAGTTTCTTTAAGGGATCAAGTAAAGGATTGGCTCACTTCTAAAGCACCTGGTACATTCACTACATGGGATCAATTAGCCGCTGCTTTCCTAGCAAAATATTTTCCACCTGTGAAAACTGCTAAATTGAGAAATGATATCACAAGCTTTGTTCAATAAGATGGTGAAAGTTTATATGAAGCTTGGGAACGTTTCAAAAATTTACAAAGAAAATGTCCTCACCATGGAGTTCCTGAATGGCTTTTGATTCAAACTTTTTATAATGGCATTCATCCAAGTATCAACGGCAAAATAGATGTAGCAGCTGAAGGTGCAATTATGAACAAAACTCCTTCTGAAGCAATCGATTTGGTTGAAGAAATGGCATTAAACAAATACCATTGGAATTCAAAATGTAATGTTCATAAAAAAGTTATTGGTTTACATGAAATTGACAATTTTTCTTTGCTTGCCGCCAAGGTAGATACAATAGCAAAGAAATTGGAGCATGTCAACCTTACTTCATCCTTAACTTGTGAAGGATGTGGAGGAAACCATAGCACAGCTGACAGCAGAATTATAGAGCAAGTCCAATTTTTGGACAACCAGAATAGAGGTCTAGCTTTTCCTCAAGGAAACACATATAATCAAACATGAAAAAATCATCCCAACCTGTCATAGGGAACCCAAAACAACCAAAATGTACCTTATCAACCTCCATACATGAGAAATCAAAACCAAGTTCTCCCTCCTTTAGAAAAACCATCATATGAGTCTGCCCTTGAAAAATTCATTGGAACAATATCAGAAAGGTTTGATAAGATGGAAAAATAATATGATAATCTTGAATTGCGGATGGAACAACTTGTGGTCCAAAATAAAGACCTTGAAATTCAAGTTGGTCAATAGCAAGTTCTCTTAATACTCGACTATAAGGAGCTCTTCCAAGCCAACCAGAAATTAATCCAAGAGAACATTGTAATGCTATTTTTTTGAATAGCATACAGCTTGAAGATTCTTCACAACAGCCCAAAATTTGACAAATTTCTTCTTCTAAAATGAAAGAAAGTGAAGCTGAACAAGAGGAGACACCATTAAAGCAAGAGGTTAAACCTTATATGCCACCTATTCCTTTCCCTTAAAGGCTAAAGAAAAAGGTGGAGGAAAATGCAAAGATTGTGCTTACTGAGGAGTGCAACAATCATCTTCTTAATATGATCCCTTCCAAACTTAAAGATCCAGGGAGTTTTTCTATTCCTTGTAAAATTGTTGAAATTAATTTTCAAAATGCTTTATGTGATTTAGGTTCTAGCATTAGTCTAATGCCTTTTCAATTTTTAGAAAATTAAGATTCACACAAATGAAGCCTATAAAGATGTCATTACAACTTGCAGATCACTCAATTAAATATTCAATGGGAATTGTGGAGAACATACAAGTTAAAGTGGATAAGTTCTATATTCCTATTGATTTTGTTATCTTGGATGTAGAAGAGGATGTAGACATTCCACTAATTTTGGTGAGATCTTTCTTAGCTACTACAAGAGCCATAATTAATGTGGAAAGTGGCAATCTTATTTTAAAAGTAGGGGATGAATACGTAGAATTCAACACGACAACAACAAAAGACCTTCCTTTTGTAATTCAAGGCCCTACTAATGAAGCTGATACTAAGAAAGTAGATAATTCTCCTATTACTTTTGAGGCAACTCCGCAACCATCACTTGAAGGATATCAAGAGTTTAGGAAAGATTACATAGCAAGCAACATCTTGGGTAAAAAAAGTGATTTGTGATCTTCCACCTTGAGGATTAACAATTATAGTCAAGCTAAAGACTATAAATTATCGCTGATTGGGAGGCAACCCAATATTTGATTTAAATTTTTGCTTTTATTTTAATTATTTTTTGTTATGGTTTGTGTTTTTTTTTTATTTTATGATAAACTTGGTTGAAAATGAGCTTTTGGATGGATTCTTCTTGCAAAGGAAAAACAATCAAGAATGGACATGTACACCCCCTTCTCCACCTAATATCTAAACCACTGAGGACAGTGACAAGCTTCAAGCTTGGGGGAGAGTTCAGTTTAAGAAATTTAGTAAAATATTCTATTCCTTTTTGAATTCATTTTCTCTTCCATAAATAATTGGGATATAGGGTACCTACTAAATTTTTTTTTTCGAGCATGGTAAAAATTTTAAAAGAAAAAATTTGCTTGAAATCTTGCACTTGAATGATTGAGTTTATAAGAGGCCAATACTTATTTGTGATTCATTGATGTTATTAAAAAAACAAAAATAATAAATAAAAAAAATTTGAGACAAAGATCTTGTGCAGTGCTGTACTTTATGGATTTTGACCTGAATACATTCTTGATTTTAGTTGAAAGTAATCGATTGTGTATGCTTACTTAGAGAGGGCTCTTACTCTTTTGTCATTTATTTTTTATTATCTTATGCCTAAGCCTTAGAACATGTTTAAAAGAACTTTTGAGGAAAAATTAAACCTTGCTAAGTAGAGGAAAAGATGATTTAGGCATTGTTTTTGTAGTCAAATTCTTATATCCACCATATTTAAACATTGCCTTTAGTTGTCCCTTTTGAGCCAAAATTGAATATTTTTAAGCTTTCGACTCTTTTCATACATGTAGCCCTAATAACTACCCTTTTAAGATTGATTATCTTTTGATATATTTTCTTATTGTAAAAGTATTTAAGCTCAATTTCATTTAGATAATATTATTGATCCAACAAATAGACCTCCTAATCAAAGCTCAAGTTTGAGGAATAATAATAATAATAATAATAATAATAATAATAATAATAATAAAGAAATATGTATATCCCCATAAATAAAGTATGTTAAAATAAGGGAGGATAAATTAAATTAAGAAAAGGAACAAACCAAATATAACTTACAGTTGGAAGATAGTCAAAAGATGAAAGACCAAGTTATTAAACATCACTGTAGCCTTAACCCTTTTCGACCACATAAAAAGCTTAAAAAGACCTTTTGATTTTTCTTGAGTTAGTGAGGCCTATTAGTGGAGAAAGTTTGATTCAACATGCATATGAGATGGGTAAGTTTATATGAACTCTATAAAAATATTTAATGAATGCAGAGAGTATGTGCCTATCTGAAGTGCAATAATTGGTTGCAATTGGCTAAAACTTCTTGAATACATAAGGGAAAAATGATGTAAGTACCGTTATGGACCTTGATTTAGAATTGAATTTTGAAACTTTATTTGTTTAAACTTTTGTATATCAAAATCCTAAGAATTCTTAACATAAAATGAGGCTTACTGTGAATGAGATTATTCTTGTCGTTTGAGGACAAGCAACGATCTAAGCTTGGGGGAGTTGATAAGACCATATTTTGCATATAATTATATGATTATTCTAGTTATATTTTTATTATTATCAATTGAATTTGATAAATTTTTATTGTGAATGCTAGAATATTCATCATTTTAAGTATAAAGTTACAAGTATGAAGAAATAGCTTATTTTGGCTAAAAATCATAGAAAATGGAAGAAGAATAAAAAGGATGTCAAAACAAGCTCAAAAATGGAAGAAAATGAATTTACATGGTCTTATAAATCATGATACATGATTTTGAACTTGAAAATGGAATTAAAGATGAGAAATCAAGAGGTCCAGATTCGTTTTGAATCCCAGGGCCATGGCTGTCAAAAAGCCATGGCCATGGGATTTGATTTGAATCTGTCCAAAATTTTCAATGACAGAAATTGCAAGGGCATAAGCATATTAAAAGCCATGACAGTGGGGCTCAAAAGCCACGACTGTGGCATGGATTTTGGATATGTTTTGAAGAGATTTTGCATATTTTAGAAGCAAATCAAAAACAAGACCGTGGCACTCAAAAGACAAAATCGTGGGATTGATTTCTCTACTGCCTGAGCCAAGAAAGAGAAGAAAATTCAAAATTGGCAGCCTCCACTCATATGCCACGACCGTGGCATTGAAAAGCCATGATTGTGGCCTACCTTGTCGACCATTTACAGCTGTAAAGTGCTCAAACCATCCAATCCATCTCAGGCCACGCCCGTGGCACTCAAAAGCCACGACTGTGGGGCCAAAATTCATGATCTTGAGCAGAAAATTGGGTAGGAGGTGAACCAAACAAGATGTGGCTTAACCTTTTCAATTTTTTCCCACTAATGAAGCTTCCAAACACTCTATTTAAACACATTTCCTCTAAGGTTTCAAGATGTGAAAGATTTACAAGAATTATATTAGATTTATTCAAGAAATAAATGTAGTTTAGAGTTTTCTCAAGAAGGAGAGTGAAATTCTGGCTCAAGAAGAAATTCAAGTTCCAAGTCCAATTCTTCTTCATAGAAATAGAGTTTGATATTTCTTGTTCTTTAAATTATGTTTTTAATGTCTTTCTTTAATATTTTCAATGTTTTTATTTCAATAATGAATAACTAATCCTTTTTAGGGTTGGTCCCTTTCATTGAATTTATCATGGAGTTATAAATGCCTATTTGAATTAATTTAGTTTATCCTTAAATTATTTTGTTATCTTTACTCTTAATGTTTTAATTATCTGGCCAATAATTAATTGAATTGAGGCGTTGTGTGATGGAGCAAGAGTGAAAGCATAACATTAGTCCATAGAGGTAACAATCTTAAGGAAGATTTTCACTTAGAGATAAGGTTAAACACTTAAGAGGTTAATTCAAAAATTCTTGCAAAACCTAATGAATTGGTTTAGTTACTTGTGAGCACGAGAGTAGACATAAGGATTAAATTGATATTAGTTCTAGTACTTGAGAAAGACTTGAGCTTAATTTAGGAGAATTTAACCATTAATGAAAGAAAAACTAAATTAAATCAATACTTTTGAAAACCCATGATAAATCAATAAAGGTGACTTAACCCTAAGTTTCATAACATTAGATTTAATTCAAAGTAATTTGTTTTGCTTAATCATAAATTGAATTTTATCATCCAAATAATACTTAGTTTTAATTGATCAATACTTAGAAGAAAACTTCCTTGTGGGAACGATACTCTGCTTATCATTATATTACTTGTTAACGATCTGTGCACTTGCAGATAGCTAGGCTGAGTCCACAACAATCCCAGCTCATAGGGTGACCATCCATACATTTCTAAGATAAAATCACATAGATTGGCAGTAGAGTTCACAGTCTTGAGTACACTCAAAAGTTCAACGTGAGTTAGCCAATTCGACTGCTACCTCAGACAAGGGCGGCCGCTCCTTTCATATTTTGGCAAAAAATCATTTTTTTCAAGTGAAGTAATGACACATAGAATGACTGTTAAAAGAGGATCCATTAAATTCAAAAAGGGTGACCGTTCCTTACCTTTGGGCGACCATCTCGACAATCACAGGCTAGCAAAGGATGAGAAAATCCTCACTAGTAGAGCACTAACATTTGATAATTGGATGTTTTTCAAATAAGAGTGACCATCCCTATTTAGCATATGACCGCCCAACATTTCTAGGTGACTGTCCACTATTCTAGGATGATAGCTACTTGAGGAAAACTCATGATAATCATAAAAGCTAGCCTATTAGAATATAATACATTACTTATAATGGCTAGTTAGACCAAATTGGCTGTAAATATCCTTATAAATCTCACTTTTAAAAAGTGATAGTGATTCTAATAGCCAACTTTAACACCTTTAATTTTCTTACAAAGATTAAATTGTGCAGCTTGAGTTGTGATTTTGGAAAAACTTTTGAAATACAGAAAAAACTCTGACAAATGTTATGCAAAGATTTTCATTAATAGTCGCTCTTTTAATATTTAAATTACTTATGTTTATATTTATTTATTTAATAAATTATCTTTAAAATAATATATTATTTTAGTGAAAATTTTGGTAAATTTTCTAATGACTAAAACAATGACATTCTTGTATTCTGTATATGTATTTTACATATATAAAGTATATGTATTATGTGTGTATATGGTATAAGGGTGTTATAAAAATTTTTAGCCTCAAACTAAAGGATGGATTCGATGATTATGTGTGTATAAGGAGGGTTAGGTTTAGGCTTATTTTAAGTAAAAGGAGTTTGACTTTTAGTTAAATAAGAGATTAAAAAATTTATTTCATGATATGAAAGTTGTAATATGATATGACAAGTAAAATGAGCAATATATATTCATACATTCATCCATTCAATGAGTGTAGAACCTTAATTTTGGCCTTAATACGGTCCTGATTAAAGGATGCCAAAATAAATTCAATTCAATTTACAACTTCTAATAAGTTGGTCCAATTTTAAAAGTCACAAACTCAACTACAAAACCCTAAACCAAGTCTTTTTTAGAAGGTCTAGTCCAAAAAATTAAAAAATGCAAATTAGTTCAAGTTCAAAGGGCCCAAGTGACATGAACCTTGGCTCATGCCGACCTGGAGGCCCCAGGTAGACATGAGCCAAAGGACATGTTGACCTAGATGTCCCAGGCCGACATGGCTTTGGTCCATGTCGATCTGGTTACCCTAGGTCTACATGGCTTTGGTACATGTCGATCTGGTTGCCCTAGGTCGACATGGTTTCAATTGTTTTTTGAAATTAGTTTTCAAATTGAATTTAAATTTGTTTTAAGGACTGATTAATATTAGGGTTAAGGATTCTGAGTGAGGTTTTTTCCTATAAATAATAATGTTTTAGACTTTAACAAGGGAAGGAAAAAAGAAAAGCAGAGGGTCGGCAATTAACATTAAGAGGATTAGGAACAACAAACAGAGAAGAAGAGTAGCAGTTTTTTTGAGAACGAAGGAAATAACAAACACAAATATCAAGACAACCAAAGAAGAAGGCAGAGTACATACTATCTTCACAATGTTCATCCAGAAATCAATTTTTTTGGTGGAACCAACGACGGAGGTTTGATCTTTAATCATAAATTATTCATGGTCACGGTAGCTTCATTTTCTTTGATTGATAAGAGCATGCAGTAACTTGATCTTTGAACATGTAGTAACTTGATCTTTGAACATGCACTAAATTGATCTTTGTTTTAATAACTTTAATTGTTTGCTTTAATTAATACATTGATCAGTTGGTGTTCGTAACTCCACTTGCATGTTTTATAAAAAACTTAAACTATCCAATAGTTGTTGAGGATTTAAATTGATTGTCAGAATCTCTTTTTTACTAAATCATCAAGAACCGTAAGTTATTTTGAAACTCAAAACCTTAAACTATTCTTCTATTTCCAAAACTTTAAAATCCTAAACTATTTTTCCCAAAACTTTAAACTCTAAATTATTCCAATAAAGTCTCTAAACCCTAATTTATTTTTTCAAACTTCAAAATGTCTTCTTAATTCTCCAAACCCTAATCTTCTTTACAGTTTCTAAAAACTTTAATCTTAATTGTTTCTATAAAACTCTAAACCGTTTTCTTAAATCCTAAAGATCGAATATGTTTTCCAAAATATCAAAAACCCTAAACTATCTTATTAATTCTCAAAATCCTAACCCCAGTGTCTTAATTCCTTAATTTTCCTAAACCCTAAGTTTCTTAAAACCCAATCCAAAATCCTAGTTTCAAAAAGCCCTAATTTCAAAACCCTAATTACAAAACCCTAGTTTCAAAAACCCTAATTCCAAAACCCTAATTCCAATATTTTAAAATTATAAACTCTAGTTTCCAAAACCCTATTTTCTAAATCTTAAACCCTAAAATCTTAATTTTCAACACTGAAACCTACAACTCTAAAAACCAGTTTCTAAAATTTTTTGGGGCGCTGCCCCCCTTGACCCCCGCCTGCTAACTAGCTAGTGGGATCGCCTTATGGGCTCGTCGAAGGGGTCAATATTCATTTATGTATTATGAGTCCGTGTATTTAACTTTTCTTTTTCCAAAGCCCTAATTTAGTAATTAAAATTCCAAAACCCTATTTTAAGATTCAAACCCTAAACTTATACTTTTTATTGCTTTATTTAATTTTAGATTTGATTATGTAGTTTATTATATGTTTTGATGGTTGATTTATTTAATTTCAATGCTTGATTTATTTAATTTATCATGGATGGATATTTTCTTTATTATTATGATTATTATTTGTTTATTTTGGCATTAAAATTGTAAGAGGTATGTTTCCATTATTGGGTACCTCATTAATTTCATGTAATATAAATTGCTTTTATATTTTAGACCAATGTAAAGGACATGTTTCCACCTTTCGGTGGGTGTCCTATTTAGTTTTAGACATGGATGATGTAAGGACATGTTTCCATCTTTGGATGGGTGTCAATTTATTTGCTTTGTTTGGACATTGCTTTGACTTTAATATAATGATGCTTTATTTTAATTGTTGCATGTAGTATGGATAATATTGTTATATTTAAGAATTTTATAATATTAAGACCTACAAAGGAGGCCGGTTCTAATGAACCGGGCGTTGTAGGGGTGTTGGGCCATTTCTCACCTTCCCTACACGTACCCAACTTTTTGAACCCATTAAGGGGTTGGAAATTCCTTAGGAATTCAAGTCATCCACCCCTTTGTTTTTCCTAGCCCATCTGGGTGGCGACCCCATTTTCTCCGGACTTAGGTCCGTGTTCTCTAAGGCCCCGAGCCTAAACAATGTCGAAGTTGCAAGAACCATTCCACTGGGAGTGGGGGCAAAAATCCCCGCTCACAATGAGATAAAGTGCAAAAATTAAATTAAACTTTACATTTCAGAAATCTAAAACATGGGATCTCAACTCTAGCCTTATGGATTCTAGGTTGAGCAAACCTTTCCCAAAAGAAAGTAAAGTAAAGTCTATGATTAAAGTAGATGTAAGGAATTTTTTTTAAAGAAAAAGTAGACTTGGGACTTGGAGTGAAATTTCTAGTTGGCCTGCATATCTTCTATGAACGAGAATCAAAGCTCATCCAGTTTTAACCATTTTGTAATTGTTGGTTTTATCTTAAAATTGAGGTTTACCTAGTCTAAGCTAGACTAACCTAAGTCTAAGTGTAATATTCATGGTTGTAGATAAGTTAACAAGAATTTGGAGATTAATTAAAGTATTAGAAGAGGTATATATATAGTATATACCTAATGTATACCTAGTGTACATATAATATATACCTACATATACTTATTAAATATGTTGAATTCATAATATATATATATGATATGCCCATAATGTATATATGGTGTACACATGAAATATACACTATATATGTAACACCCTTATACCATATATAAGTATAATATATACACCCGGTATATGTAAAATACGCATTTAGAATACAAGAATGTTATAGTTTCTGTCATTACAAAATTTTTATAAGTTTAAGAAAACTATTTTATATCACAAAATGTACTTTACTAATTCCATAATCCAATATCAATGGTATTGCATGTTCATTTCATTACATGGATGTTGCTTTGAAGATTCACATTATTTAACTTACACTAAACTTATAACAATTTAATAAGATCCATAATATATACAAAACATAATATGATTATTAAAACAAATAAACATCTACATGCTATGCAATGGCCTATGATATGATGGTAACTTGATAAACTTTAAGAATTATCTAAAGACTCCATATCTAGTTAGGTCAATTAAATTTCTCCGCCTCTATCCTATCACCTGCACGATGGACAATTCATGCTAAGCTTTGTTAGCCAAACAATTGGTCTCTATTTTGATCTTAGGCAATCAAATTGAATAGGACTAATATTTTTATCACGTTGCATTTTGCAGGACTTTCATTTTTTGAAGTAACCTCAAAGGGCCTGACCAGGCCATACTGAGCTCTAGCATGAACATTCCAAAACTGAGCTGACAGACTAGAAGCAAGTCTGACTGCACCCATACCAAGCTGACGAGCGTTCCACGAATAAGGTGATAAGAGCATGAACCTTCAAAACTGAGCTGAGCGGACAAAGCACGAGCTGACCAGATTGAGCTCAGATCCATTAGATTTCACACTTAGTGCCACTCACACATTGTGAATGGTCTATCTGTCATGACCAAACCACCGATCAGCCTGACCATACCAAAGCTGAGCTAAATCCTCAATATATCCAGTAAATCTTACGGTCCCTGTTACTCTAAAATTTTTAGCATATTACTCTTGGGTTGACCAGACCTAATACAGTCTGAGTAGACTGAGCTAGAACTAAAAATCCAATAAAGTTCCAGTAGTGATCACAGTTACTAGTACTCCCAAAATCTCAGCATACCATTAGCAGTCCGACTGGACTACAAACACTCTGATCATACCAGTTAAATGGAATTCAAACATTATAACAATTACTTATCCACTCAATTAGTGAATGCCATGTTTACTAGTCGTTGAAGAACTTTTGTCAGAAAAAGGACAAGCCTGACTGGACTAATGATCAGTCTGCTCATGTCGAGCTCGAGTATACCGGACTAGTTGTATTCAGACCATGAACTTACTCTGAAAAGTGTTTTAAGGGGGAAATAAGAATTAAACATGTTGGCTCCCATCTCAAATGGCCAGTTGAAGTCTTAAAGGCTATAAATACCACAAGAAACTTTATTTTAAAAAAAGATTGTGATTGTAATTACTAAGATATACATTTTTCAATTCTTTGCATCAAAATTTATACGTGTATTCATTGATTGTTGGGTGTGAGCATTAAACACCATTGTAAGTTTGAGTGTGAGATTTGAAAAACTTAGGTTTTTAGAGTGAGCCTAGAAAAACTCTTGTGTGGAGGAAGATACTCAAACCTTGAAGAAGTTTGGTGTGAGCTTGTGAAAACACCAAGTTAGAGTTAAGCTTATAAAAACTCAAGATTAGTGGAACCTTAACAAGTTGTTGAGGAAGTGGATGTAGGATTGAGCTACTTTGAAACACTATAAAGTCTTTGTGTATGCTTTTCTCTACTCTACTCTTTTTTGCTTTATTTTCTCTAAAATTTTAATTTACCATCACTTCTTCAAAACAACCAATTCACCCCCTCTTGGTTGCCATCTCGGGACAACTAGCTTTTTACCTAGTGGTACATACTTTGATAATAGTAAAAATTTAAAGACAATAATTTAAAATGCCTTTCTTTCATAAATCACAATATGGCATGCAAATACACTTTAAATCTTATGCATTTTTCATCTTTAACCATTACATGTCACATTCACATGCATTAGGCCCAAATAACCCTATATAATATTCAAGTTCTAGAGATATTGCTTTGGATTATTTTTGACACATAGTGTCTGGCCCAAAGAAAAATAATAGTGACGTCCAGTGTCTAACCCGAAGGTAATAATAATAATGATGCCCAAGATCTGACTTGAAGGCAATCATCGATATACCGTAACACCAAACACAATACTCTGAAAAATTATATTACATAAGGTTTCACTCATATCATATACAATTTTCACACTTCTTCTAATACTTGGCAATTATGCCATTTTCCATTCTTTTTGCACTTTTTCCATCATTTAATAAGGTTTCCACACTTTTTCACCATTTTCATCAATTTATTCGCCACAATCTCAATGTGGCTGAATTATGTCATATAGTAGGCATAATTCAATTTTTTTCCATAAACATATTTTTTTAATGCTATTAGCCATGTTAAAATGGCTCATTTAATCACACAATATGTATTTCATACCTTTAAACATATATCTATGCACTTTTCATGTGAATTCACACATCAAAGTAGTATATTCAATATTCTCACATGCAATGCAATATGCTAAATAATGCATTTCAACAGATTACAATCAAAGTATGTACTAACCTTTAGTTTAACCTATTTCCAAGCTAAAAATCACCACTTTCCCTTCACTTCT
Organism: Garcia nutans; assembly: GCA_947685225.1. NCBI lineage: Eukaryota > Viridiplantae > Streptophyta > Magnoliopsida > Malpighiales > Euphorbiaceae > Garcia > Garcia nutans. The sequence goes on along the minus strand of CANTUV010000011.1, from coordinate 28,619,549 downwards.
CTCAAGTGTCCTTCACCACTTGGTATGGACAACTTGCAAACTCAATGCCTATTCAAAATGTGAATGTTTATAATTACTTAGAATCACATTCTAAGGTATTTAGGCTATTAAATATCAATTAAACATCATTCCCTCCAATTTTCAAAATTTAACCTTAACTTTCTTTGATTTTTGAAACTTCCCTTTACTCAACCTGTTGCACTCTACTTAACACTATAAACATGACACTCATAAGTATACAAGCTAGTTATAGTAATGGTGGAATGTCCCACGGTCATCTCACAAGGAAGGTGTTTGCTAGTAGTAATTTGATTAAAATAATAAATTAAAGGTTGTATGTGTGCTATGTTGCAATGGTGAAATGTGTTTAAGATTGAAAATAATTCAAAACTAATTCAAATTCTTGAAAAGGTATATAGGATTTGTAGATCGATTTAATTAAACTTTAATTCTCAATTATCCATTAACGTAACCTTATAAATTAATTTTCTCCTTAATACCAATTAGCAATTATCAATTCATCAGTTCTCACATTCATGAATTAACAAAAACCAATTATCTTAACTTGCAAATTAAGTACACCCTAGATCTTATATTTCTAATTCATTCTTAGGGTAGTTAATTGCATAGTTTCAATATCAAATTTCACATCTCGGTCCTTCATTCAATATTAAGAGAACAATAGGTGGCCAATCTATAAACCTAACATATAATCCAATGCAAATAACTAATAGCAAGTTATATTCATGAAAATATGTGAGAGCGGGGATTTTCGCTCCCATTCCCACGTGAAATGGTTCTTAGGGCTTCGACACTATTAGGCTCGGGGCCTTAAAAAACATGGGCCTAAGTCCGGAGAAAATAGAGTCGCCACCTGGATGGACTAGAAAAAAGAAAGGGGCGGATTACTCGATTCCTAAGGAATCCCTAACCCCCTAATGGGTTCGAAAAGTTGGGTACGTGTGAAGAAGGTGAGAATGACCCAGGACCCCCACAATGCCCTTTTCATTAGAATTGGTCTCCTTTTCAGGTCTCAATATTATAAAATTCTTAATTAAAATAATATTATCCATACTACATGCGATCAATAGAATAAGTAAATACTTTATTAAAAATCATGGTAAGGTCCAAACAAAACAAACAAATAGGCACCCATCCAAGGATGGAAACATGCCTTTACAATTGTCCAATGTCCAAAAGAGAATAAAGAAAATAGGATACCCACCAATTGGTGGAAACATATCCTTTACATAGGTCCAAAGCTTAAAGATAAATTAAATTACATGGTATTTAATAATTTGAGGTACCCAATTATGAAAACATGCCTCTTACAATTTCTTGAAACTAAAAATAAATCAAAGCATTCTAATAAAATCAAGTAAGAATAAATCATCCATCAACATATATCATAAATATACATGTAAGTAATAAACATAGAAACTAGGGTTTTAGATTTCAACTAGGGTTTTGAGCTTTAAGAAAATAGAATTATTATTCTTCTTAAAAAAAAAACTAGGGCTACTATGTAATTTAGAAAGAAATAGAATTTTAACTAAGGTCTTAAGTTTTAAGAAAATAGTAGGGTTTTTAAACTTTAAGAAAATAAGATTTAAGATTTAGATTTTAAAGAGTGATTAGAGTTTTGAATTAAATAGATTAAAGCTTATGAAAACAAGGCTAAAAAATTAGATGTTTGAAGAGAGTGAGCTACTATGATGATAATTAATTTTAACAAATAAAATTAAAGAGACATACCTACGTTTGAAGGCTCCACTAAAAATTATTGATGAAATTCTTGGCCAAGCTTAAAACCATGGTAGAAGATTCAGCCGTCATTGATTTCTTTTTTTATTTATTATATATATATTAAATATAAATATTAAATATTATTAAAATAAAATAAATAAACAATAAATGAGAATTAAAATAAATATTATATTAAAATAAATAATAAATAAAATAAATATAATTGATAATTAATAAATAAAATAAATATTATAAATAAATAGTAAACAATAAAATAAAAAATAAGTAAAATAAATATTATATTATCAAAATAAATAATAAATAATAAATAAAATAAATGTTATAAATAAATAATAAATAATAAGAAAAATAAATATTATATTATTAAAACAAATAATAAATATTAAAATAAATAATATATACCACAAAAATTATTTCGAACTGTTTTAAAATTTTTAGACTAGTCTGGGTCAAAATTAAGGGTCTACAGTTTGCCCCCTGCTTGAACGATATGAGATTACAATAAAAGTGAGTGAAAAGTAATGTGATTTTTGAGTGAATTTAGAGCTAGACTAAACTCCGTACCTGAGGTTGGTTTGAGTTCTGGACTCAAAAATAATTTAGGTTTTGGATCCGGAGTGAGTTCTGGACTCGAAAATAATTTGGGTTCTAGACCCGGGGTGAGTTATGGACTCAAAAATAATTTAGATTCTGGACCTGATGTGAGTTATGGACTAAAAAATAAATTGGGTTCTAGGCCCGAAGTGAGTTTTGGACTAAAAAATAATTTGAGTTCTGGACCCAGGATGAGTTCTGGACTCAAAAATATTTTGGGATCTGGATACGAGGTGAGTTATGGACTCAAAAATAATTTACATTCTGTACCCGAGTGAGTTTTGGACTAAAAAATAATTTGGATTCTGGAACCGAGGTAAGTTGTGGACTAAAAAATAATTTGGGTTCTGGACCCGAGATGAGTTCTGGACACAAAAATAATTTGGATTTTGAACTCGGGGTGAGTTTTGGACTAAAAAAATATTTGGGTACTTAGACTCGAGACTGAATTGAGTTTGATTTGAGTACTTGGACCCGAGATTGGATTGGGTACTTGGACTCGAGGCTGAATTTGATTTGGGTACTTGGACCCAAGAGTGAATTTCATTTGGGTACTTAGACCTGAGACTGCGTACTTGGACCCGAGATAGGAGTTAGGTGCTTGATCTAAAATTGGATTTAGATACTCGATCCTAAACTGGATGTGGATGCTTGATCCTAAATTGGATTCTCATGCTTTTGAGAGTTCTAACGTTCCACTCTTTTTGTTCTTCCTTTTGTAAAAAATTTAGCTATTTTTAGTTGCAAAAAATTTAGCTATTTTTTAGCTGAACCTTATATCTTCTCCTAGTCCTCTGTGTGGAAAATTATTGAAAGTGAGTGTAAAAATATTTTGTACATGCATAAACTCAAAAATTAAAAAGGAGAAACTTTGCCCCTGTGTAGGCTCAAACCAATGATTTTTCTCATGCAGGTTCATATTGATGTTTGTGTTGTCTAATTCTTAGCACAAGCATGCATTTCTTGTTTTGCAAAATGACTGGAGCTTCCTCCATCAATGGGCTTTCTATGCCCCTTGATTCAATATCTTCTTTTGATTCTTTACTTTCATAGAGTGTTTGCTGTTCACTTTAACAAATGATAGGAAACACAAGATAACAAAATGCAATTTGCTATGCTCATGTATGCATGATATGCATGGATTATACTTACAATTGTTTCATTGACTCACAAACTGAGGTGATTAGCTGAAGTGTTCTCATTGACTCCTTCCAGATGCCTTTTCAGGTCTTTCATTGGAATGACAAAAAGTTTTGCATTTATGGCTTTTATCTTCAAGATGTCGAAAATATGAGTGGTGAGACCTAAGCAGCAAAGATACATCCATTTCAAATTAGGAATCAGCACGCCAGTTGGCACCTTTTTCACAACCATGCCAATAATTATTTACTTTGCCCAATGGGTCCATTCAGGTTCGATGGTTCAACAAACTTCCCTTAACATGAAGGCTTTGTATGACAAAAATATTTTTAATTTTGAATTTTGATTTTGAAATCAAATGTTGGCTTTGCCAAATTAATGTCAATTTACCTCAGGACTTGATTTCCAAATTAACATATCTATAACATGACAACCCTAGTTATCATACTAAACTCAAAAATCATTTGTATTTATGCAAGGACTATTGCAAATCAGATAGGTACATACACATTACTTGATCAAAGGTCTCGTTGAATTTAAATATTATCTATCACTTATGCATGCTTATTAAAACTATCTCCTCTAATAGACTCTACCTACCATGAGAGATCAATAAGTCTTTAATAGGCTTGAAATGGGGTCTATAAGGGACACGGGTTAAATGAAGGACATTTTGAGATTGGAGCTGGTATGATACTGCTGACAAAACTTCACACTACAAACTTCTTGCTGGAACCTTAGATAGTTGGGAGCATGAAAAGATAGAGCTATGAACGTTCTTTCATCTTCTTGGCATTAATCTGGATATTGATTGAGATAGTCTTTGCCCTTGTAAAAAGTTTGATACCCACTATTTCTTTCTTCTTCTTTTTTTTCTCTCTCTCTCTCTCCTTTTTTGGCATTTCATCATTTTGTCCTTTTTCTCTGTAGGATTTTCAAGTACAGGACTTTCAAGAACTTGATAACCTTTCTTCTATCTCTCTAATTTTGATTAAATCTTTGGTCGGGTTGGACCAATTCAGGTCGACCTATCCTTATAAACCAAATGGAAGTCTTTTGCTGCTTTAGGTAAAAGAGAACTCGGTTGACTTTCTGAACCATTTTGAGTTTTATTTTATTTTATTTTATTTTATTTTTCTTCTTTCTTCTTCTTTTTTTCTCTTTTTTTTTCTTTTTTTTTCTTTTATTTTCTTTTTCTTTTCTTCTTCTTCTTCCTTTATTTGTTGGGTCTTAATTCCGGAAGAATTGTCTTGACTATAGATGAGTGGAATAGAGTGAGTTTACTTTAGTGAGGATAAACACTTAGTTGTCTTGAATTTATCTCAATAAGTCTGTGATATTAGGTCTAATTCAAGTGTCCTTCATCTATCATTATAGTCTTCACTATGCATTCATTTCTTTATCTTTTTTGCTGCTTCACTTTAGTGATCATAAGACTTGTCAAAAGTGTAACAATAGCTCAATGTAGGTTGTTGGGTTTTGTAAGACAATGAAAAGAAAGCTAAAATTTTATGAAGACTCAAAGGGACAACTAAGGATTGATGTCAATAGGGTTGATACAAGTTATTGGCTCGTCAAACAATGCTTAGATCATCTCTCTCCTATATAAGCAAAGTTCAATTTTTCCTCGAAAGTTCATTAAAGCATGTTCTAAGATTGACTAGGACTGAAACAAAGGTAATTATGTAGGAGCCCTCTCTAAGTAAGCATACACAACTCAATGCTATAGAAAAATTTCCTTACCTAGTAAAGTCATTCAAATCATGATGCATAGGTATGCTAATTTATAAATATCAAGCTAAATTCATCATCGGTTGAGCATCAAAATGAACAAAGACCATGAAATTTTTTTTGATGAAAGTAATTTATTCAAATACTCTTAATTTTAAAAACATAATTGTTCCAAATAAGTACTAAAGAAAGCAAAATAAAAAGAGCAACAATTCAAGCTAAGAGAAGTTTGTTGAATAAAATTTCTCCTTACTCCACATCTTCAATACTCCCATCTTGAAAGGAGGATAAGATATAATCTTCTTGCAATCCTCCTCCTACTATTGTTGTAACATCCTCTGACAATTATTATATAAAAACTATCAGAGAATGTTATTCGATATACTGTCCACACTCCAATCAATTCTTATAAAACTCTCATCATAAATAAAAATTTTCAAATAATAATACAATCTGTATATCACAACACTTATAGGTCCAACTTTTAGACCAATTTCCAATAACTCCAATAATCCGAATATAAATTATCAATCAAATAAACTTCATAAGTTCATCAAATCAAGTAAATAAACAATACATTTCTTTCATGATACTCATTCACTAGTATCTCAAACTTCATTCTCTAAATACATATATCCTTTCATTCATACTATACTCTTATAAACATTTGGTAGGATATATATGTGTGTCACGTATCTAAAGTTTATCACTCGTTTTCATACATTTAACATATTAACATAAAAGTATGGACTATACACATATTAGTCTCATGTCATTGATTAACACTTACTTGTTTATATAAACACTCAATTGTTTATATCATTTCACTTGTTTATATCATGTCATTGGTACATTACTCTTAGCAACATTTAGTATGATATATATATATGTCACTTATCTAAAGTTTCTGACTCTTTTTCATACATTTAACACATACACATGAATTCTCAATACAAAAGTATGAATTATTCACATATTAGTCCCATACAAGGCACGTAGATCACAAAATACAAGCCAAAAAAAATACTATTTAGGTCCCTACGGTCGTGGCATCACAACCCCACGACCGTGGGATAGCAATTGAATCTGTCAAATTTTCTTTAAATCCCCCATGGTCGTGGCCTTCTTGGGCCACGGTCGTGGCATTTAGAACTGCTCTGTTTTGTTAAAATTTTTGAAGGCACAGTCACACTTTCAATCCCACGGTCGTGGCCCTCCTTTGCCACGACCCTGGCACCCATATGCCACGACCGTGGCACACATTTGCCACGACCGTGGCATTCATTTTGGGTCTATTTCAGAGTAAACTCATGTATTCTGTACTTTTAACTTCATTAAACACAAACATATTGAAGATCTAAGAGAATAATGTAGCAAACTCAATATTTTTACATAAAAAGAATTCATATCAAATACCTTCACTTAATTAAACTTTTAACCATTTCATATGGATAAAAATGTGATCAAACCCTTCACTTCTCATAAATATATCATTATACATAACTCAATCATTCAATTAATCATTTAAACTCATAAAAAGTCATATTTTTATAAAGTATAAATCAAAAGCACATACCATGTTGATAATCACCACTTTTCCAACTTAATCTTAAGTTTTGATTCAAATCATGGAAAGAAGGAAGAAGAAAGAAGTGAAGATGGTCATGATGGCGTGGAGAGAAGAAGGAAATCAGAAATTTCCACACACTTACACATATACAAATATATATATATATATAATATTTTTAATCTAGTGAGGGAATGCTCATAATAACTATGGTGCACCCTCATTCTTAATCGTTGATTTTAAATCGAGTTTTAATCTTATAAAACAGTAAAAATAATCTCTTCAGTAAAGTTTTAAGATATAAAATTTATTATTCTTTACGTATAGCATTTATCCACAATACTTTTGTCACTATACACTATCAATTTTTTCATTATTAGTTAAAACGTTCCTGTTTAAATCTTGACCATTACAGTTGTTGACTTAGGCTAGCTATCTGCAAGTGCATAGATAGTTAACAATCAATATAATGATAAGTAGAGTATCGTTCCCACAAGGAAGTTTTCTTCTAAGTACTGATCAATTAAAACTAAGTATTATTTGGATGATAAAAATTTGATTTAAGATTAAGCAAAACAAATTACTTTGAATTAAATCTAATGTTATGAAACTTAGGGTTAAGTCACCTTTGTTGATTTATCATGGGTTTTCTATTGATTAAATTTAGTTTTCCTTTCATTAATGGTTAAATTCTCCTAGATTAAGCTCAAGTCTTTCTCAAGTACTAGAACTAATATCAATTTAATCCTTATGTCTACTCTCGTGATCACAAGTAATTAAATAAATTCATTAGGTTTTGTGAGAATTTTTGAATTAACCTCTCAAGTGTTTAACCCTATCTCTAAGTGAAAAAATTCCTTAAGATTGTTACCTCTATGGACTAATGTTATGCTTCCACTCTTGCTCCATCACACAACACCTCAATTCAATTAATTATTGGCCAGATAATTAAAGCATTAAGAGTAAAGATAACAAAATAATTTAAGGATAAACTAAATTAATTCAAATAGGCATTTATAACTCCATGATAAAATCAATGAAAGGGACCAACCCTAAAGAGGTTTAGTTATTCATTATTGAAATAAAAACATTGAAAATATTAAATAAAGACATTAAAAACATAATTTAAAGAACAAGAAATATCAGACTCTATTTCTTTGAAGAAGAACTTGACTTGGAACTTGAATTTCTTCTTGAACTAGAATTTCACTCTCCTTCTTGAGAAAACTCTAAACTACATTTATTTCTTGAATAAATCTAATCTAATTCTTCTAAATCTTTCATATCTTGAAACCTTAGAGGAAGTGTGTTTAAATAGAGTGTTTGGAAGCTTTATTAGTGGGGAAAAACTGAAAAAGGTTAGGCCACATCTTGTTTGGTTCACCACCTACCCAATTTTCTGCTCAAGGTCATAAATTTTGGCCCCACGGTCATGGCTTTTGAGTGCCAAGGTTGTTGCCTTAGTTGGATTAGATGGGTTGAGCACTTTACAGCAATTGGATCCTATGGTTGCTTTGACAGCACAGTTGGAAGCAATGAATAAAAAGATTGATTCTTTAGCTTCATCTTTGGGGAAATCAACACAAGTAATGTCTTGTGAATGATGTGGGGGTGGACATCAAAGTCAAGATTGCCAAAGTGGCAATATTTTTGCTAGACAAGAGCATGTGGATTATGTTAAAAACATGCCTAGGCAATAACAAAACAACCCTCTGGATTATATGTGTTGTTGTAGGGGTTGTTCTGCTGTTGCCTAGGCATGTTTCCAACATAATCCACCTGCTCTTGTCTAGTAAACATATTGCCACTTTGGCAATTTTGACTTTGATGTCCACCCTCACACCATTCATAAGACATTACTTGTGCTGATTTCCCCGAAGATGAAGCTAAAGAGTTAATCTTTTTATTTATTACTTCCAATCTTTTTATTTATTAATCTTTTTATTTATTATGTGTCATAGCAACCACGGGATCCAATGGATGTGAACCAGTAACTCTTAATTTTTCTTGTTCCCTTGGAGTTTGCCACTAATAATTGGTAAGGGCCATATCTTTAATCAAATCCCTTACATGTTCAGGTGTTTTATTATTTATGGTACCTCCGCTAGCTGCATTGATGGACTGCTTACTTGCATAATTCAATCCATTGTAGAAAGTTTGAATCTGTAGCCACAGCGGAAGCCCATGGTGAGGACACCTTCTCAATAAATCTTTGAATCTTTCCCAAGCATCATAAAGAGTTTCACAATCTAGCTGAAGAAAAGATGAAATATCATTTCTCAACTTGGCAGCCTTGGACGGTGGAAAATATTTCTCTAAGAATTTTTCTGCCAATTGACCCCATGTGGTGAAAGTGTTTGGGGGGAAAGATTTCAACCATTTCTTCGGTCGATCTCTAAGTGTGAATGGGAACAACCTCAGTCTAATTGCATCTTCGGAGACATTCTGTATCTTGAATGTGTCACATATTTTTAGAAAAGTTTCAATATGTGCATTAGGATCTTCATTTGGGAACCCATCAAACTGACAAGTCTACTGCACCATTTGAATTACATTTGTCGTTATCTCGAATTTATTTGCATCAACTACTGGTCTTTGTATGCTGGAATCGGACCCATTAAGAGTAAGCCTAGCAAATTCCTGCATTGTCCTTGGCTCATTTTCTACCATCATTTCTTTTGAGCTGAGATCTTCAAAGTTTGGTTCCATTTCTGCCAGAAATGCTTCCTTTTCTTCATTTCACTTTCTCCTCAACGTTCTCTCTAGATCTTGATCTAATTCAAGTAGTTAGGAAGAGCTAGCTCGGGTCATAAATGGGAAGAAGTACCTAAAATGACAATCAACAAGCAAGAACTAATGTTAAAACAAATAAAATAAAAACTAAATCAATAGTCTTGATTATATTACTAATATTGAAAACCGTTGTCCTCGGCAATGATGCCAAAAACTTGATGATGTATCTATGCTATCGCAGTGTTACCGCAAGTGCACGGGTCGCTCAAGTAATAAAATAGTGAGTAAAATATCGTTCCACTGGGGACAAGGTCAAATATTAGTGCAAATTTTAACTGTTATTTAGCGAATCAATAGTTTGTGTGATGATTAAAATAAAAGGCAAATTACTCAATAAACTAAAGTGAAGAAAAATTAAATATTGTGCAACAAAAGTTGGTGATGAAAATACTATCCAGATATTGAATCCCCCTAGCCATAAGAAATATTTATGAATATCAATTCAATTAAATCAAATAATAGAGTTGAATTGGCATTCTCCTAAATTAGATTAAAACTTCTCTCAAGTGAATTAATCCCTAATCACTAAGTAGAATGCTAGGAATCTCTTCTCAAGCATAATTAAATAGATCTTGCAATAAGAACAAGGAACTTTAAATCAAAGGGTCTTGTAAGTCTATCTCTAGCACTCCAATCAATCCTCAATCCTAATGAGTGAGCATTCTGTTCATATCAAGCTTTCTTAAGCCAATAATATGAAAATTGCAACCAATCAATAAGCATGCTATTATCAATTGGAAATAAGAAATTAAGAATCAAAAGGATAAAATAACTCAATGAAATGATTTAATTTAATAAGAACTATTTAATCCATATAATAAAGCTAGGGTTCATTAATATCTATATAAATAAAATGTTTAGCTCATGTTCATAAATAGAAAACCAAAATAGAGGAAATAAATAAAAGAATTCAAACAATCCATAATGAACGATTTGTGTTTCTTTACTTCAATCCTTGGATCTTGGATTAAATCTCGTAGGAATTGGGTCTTCACCTTCACTCTTGGCTGCCAAAAACTCTCTTTTTCTTGGGAGGTCAGCTCTAAAAAATAAATTCTATCCCTAATTCGATCATTAGCTTAGATTTTATAGCCTAGATATTTTTGCCTGACACGCCCATGGACACGCCCGTGTCCGTGGGCATGTCAATGGTGCTATTTCGAACTTTAATGACATGGGCAGTGACACACCCATGTTCTTGGGCGTGTTGTTGCTACTGCAATGTTAAGTTAGGGACATTTTCAGGGACTTGCTTGTGTCATTGGGCGTGTCACAGCTTCTGTAAGTCAGGAGTAATGGCACGTTTAGTGACACACCATGTCTCTAGGTGTGTCGAAGCTTCTGTAAAGTAGTTGAATGACACGGCCACGGACACGCCCATGTCACTGGGTGTGTCACTTAAAGAATCTACCCAAAATAGCTTCTTCACTTGTCTTTCATCCGTGATTCCAACCTAAATAACCTTAAGGTCCCAACGTGTCAAAAGTTCCTGGAATCAACCCTAATAAACACTTGAACAAACAAATTAAACTCAATTTGACAATAAATATATTAAGAAATAGGGACAAAAATATCATCAATTATACACTTATCAACCATCTTGTCTATTTAATGGAAAAAAAACTAAAACTACTTAAGAATTCCAAGGTTAATTCAGTATAGGTTGGGTAATTCATGGTAGGAAACAAGATCCTTTGTATACCAGTGAACATTTTGAGCAACACATCATTCCATCTTAATTTTCTAATAACATTTGCATCAATGAATCGAGAAGGAATACTTTTTTGGGAACTTAAATCGTGGTACCTTTTTCATTGCTCCTCATCATGGAAGCAAAATTTTGGATACAAATGTGGTCCTTGATTTGGTGGAGATGAAGGTGGGGATGGTGTTGAGGAATAGGATGATGATCCATCTTGGCGTCTTCTTTTTGATCCTCCAGATTTTGATCCTTCAGGAACCTTTGATTTCTTGGCAAAAGTCTTACTTCTAACCATTTTGATTTGATGAAAAACTTGAAGAAATTTGAGTGAAATTGGAGTTTAGGTTGTGGGGTTAGAGGCTTGGGGTGTGGGTTTTAAATTTGGGCGGCCAGGGCTGCAAAAAGTGAAGGGAGAGAAAAAATGAGATGAATATATAGGGTTGAGAGGCCACGGTAGTGGCCCATAATAGCCATGATCGTGGCATGGTAGTTGACTGGTCAAAATTAGCTTGCATGCATTGCCACGATCGTGGCCCTTGAAAAGCCATGGTTATGGGCTTGAGATTGCTACTGCCCAAGTGTTCTTTTCTCAGTGCTATTTCTGGCAGACCTATTAGTGATCCAACGATCGTGCAGTGTGCAATGCCACAGTCGTGGGATTGGGTTCTTCACTGGATTTTCAAAAATTCTTACCCCGGTTCAATTTTGACAGCTCCCATTTGATTTTCAAGCCCCTAGAAATGATCCACCATGATCATAGGGTCTCAAAAACTCAAGTTTCATGAAGATTTGGTACTTAGAAAAAAAATCATAAAATATCATTAGTTTTTTTTTTATAGAAAATGGCTAAAAATGTAGAGAAATTGGGTTGCCTCCCAACAAGCGCTAAGTTTATAGTCGATAGCATGACATTTTTTTAGACGTTCAGCTATTAAAATGATAGACATTTCCAATGTCTATTGGATCACCAATGAAATAAGGTTCAATCATTGGCCATTTACTTTAAAAATTTGTCTTTTTTGATTTTGTATATCTATCGCACCATGAGGATAAACCTTTACAATTGTAAACGATCTTGACTAATGAGATTTAAGCTTCCTAGGAAAATGTTTTAATCTTGAATTATACAACAAAACTTGTTGCCCTTCATGGAATTGCTTGGGTCGGATTGACTTGTCATGCCATGCCTTTGTTTTCTATTTGTAAATCTTGGCATTCTCATAAGCGTGAAATCAAATTTCATCCAGCTCGCTTAATTGCAAAAGGCATTTTTGTCCCGCTTCTCCCAAGTCCATGTTCAACTGTCTGATGGCCCAATATGCATTATGTTCCAATTCTATAGGTAAGTGACATGCCTTTCGAAAAATAAGCCAAAAAGGAGGCATACCAATCGGGGTCTTGTAAGCTGTTCTATAAGCCCAAAGTGCATAATCCAATTTAGAAGACCAATCCTTTCTTGAAGTGCTAACTGTTTTCTCCAAATCCATTTGAGCTCCCTATTTGATATTTCTACCTATCCACTGGTCTGAGGATGATAGGTTGTTGAAACCTTATGGTGTACCCCATATTTCTTAAGAAGAGTGTCAAAGCTCTTATTGTAAAAATGGGTACCACCATCACTGACCATAGCTTTAGGAACTCTGAACCTTGCGAAAATATTCTTGTTAATGAATTTAATGACAACTTTAACATCATTTGTTGGACTTGCGATGGCTTCCACCCATTTGGACACATAATCTACTGCTGCTAGAATATACTAATTATTGAATGAAGATGGAAAGGGCCCCATAAAATTGATTCCCAAGAGTTCAACTTCAAGAATTGAATTAAGTGGCATGTCTTGTCTTTTTGAAATATTTCAAGTTCGTTGACAATGATCACAAGATTGAACAAAAACTCTTGTATCTGTATACATTATCGGCCAAAAGAATGCAGATTGCCAAATTTTAGCAATTATTTTAGATGTACTGGAGTGACCACCAGATTCTTTCAAATGATAAAACTCTAAAATACTCTTAATCTCTTCTTTTGGTACACATCTACGAATCATTCCGTCCCCACAATGCTTAAACAAGAGTGGATCTTCCCAAACATAATTTTTGACATCGGAAAGAAATTTCTTCCGTTGAGCATATGATAGGTCTAGTGGAAAGACATTACCTGCTAAATAATTAACTAAATCAACATACCAAGGAATAGAATTCTGAATAAAAAAAGCTGTTCATCAAGAAATGACTCATTGATAGGAAATTCTCCTTTATCCATTTGATTATCTAATCTTGATAGGTGATCTGCCACTAAATTTTCAACTCCCTTTTTATCCTTTATCTCAAGATCAAATTCTTGAAGAAGCAAAATCCACCTAATTAGCCTTGGTTTAGCTTTCTTTTTGTTCATCAGATATTTGATTACTGCATGGTCAGTATAAATAATAACTTTATAACCTAAAAGGTAAGATTTGAATTTAATTAAAGCAAAAACTATAGCAAGCATTTCTTTTTCTGTTGTAGCATAATGGATTTGAGTGTTGTCAAGGGTTTGACTTGTATAGTAGATGACATGACTTTTCTTATCCTTTTTCTGACTCAAAACAACCCCAACTGCATGATCACTGGCATCACACATGAGCTCAAAATGTAAAGACCAATATGGTGGTGAGATGATAGGAGTTGTTGTAAGAGTTGCCTTCAATCTGTTAAAATTAATTAAACATTCATTAGAAAAATTAAAAACAACATCCTTACTTAATAATTCACATAAGGGTTTAGTAATTTTTAAAAAATCTTTGATAAAATGCCTGTAAAAGCCTGCTTGTCCTAAGAAACCTCGAACTCCCTTTATATTAGTTGGTGGTGGTAGCCTTTCAATAATTTCTATTTTAGCTCTATGTACTTCAATTCCTTCCTTAGACACCTTGTGTCCGAGTATAATTCCTTCTTCCACCATAAAGTGGCATTTTTCCTAATTGAGGAAAAAGTTTGTATCTTCACATCTTTTAAGTACTTATTCCAAATGTTGTAAACAATTATCAAAATTGGAACCATAAACTGTAAAGTCATCCATAAAAATTTCAACAACTGATTCTACAATATTAGAAAATATAGCCATCATTCATCGTTGAAAAGTGGCTGGTGCATTGCATAGTCCAAAACAAATTCTTCTATAAGCAAAAGTGCCGTATGGACATGTGAATGTAGTCTTTTCTTGATCTTTTGGTGCTATAGGAATTTGAAAATAGCATGAATATCCATCCAATAAATAAAAATAAGAATTACCTGTAAGTTTTTTAAGCATTTGATCAATAAATGGTAATGGAAAATGATCCTTTCGGGTGACTTTATTCAACCTCCTATAATCTATGCAAACACACCATCCAGTCACCGTTCTGGAGGGAATTAATTCATTATTTTCATTTGTTATGACTGTCATCCCTCCTTTCTTAGGAACTACATGTATAGGACTCACCCATGAACTTTCAGAAATAGGATAAATTATTCCTGAATCTAGTAATTTTGTCACTTTTGCTTTTACCACTTCTCTCATATTTGGATTCAATCTCTTTTGATGATCTATCACAAGTTTGGAATTTTCTTCCATTAAAATCTTATGCATGCATATTGAAGGGCTAATTCCCTTAATATCATATATAGTCCATCCTATTGCTTTCTTATATTTTCTAATCATGTTCAAGATTTGACTCATCTGAATTTCTGACAAATTATTGTTAACAATAATAGGCAAAGTATTATTGGGTCCAATAAATGCATATCTGAGATGAGTGGGTAGTGGTTTCAATTCTAATTCCAGAGCTTTTTCAATAGAAGGGGGAGGTAAGGCCTTACCTTTGTTAAGTGTTTCAAATTTCTGCATGTACATTCATAGAGTTGTCTCTAAAGACGAAGCATAAGCAGCTACTTCTTTATTTTCATCTTCTGGGGTTGGACTTTGTGCAAGGCAAGTTTCTAAAGGAATCTTAATGTTTTCCTCACAAAACTGTTGTACTTGTTTATCAATAACATCAACCGGAAATAATTATCAAGAAATGCGAGATGCCTGGCTATTTTAGATAAATTAAACCCCACTTTTTCCTTCTCCTACTTGCAAGGTGAGTTTCCTTTCACTAACATCAATCATGGATCCAGTTGTAGCAAGAAATGGTCTTCCTAATATAAGTGGAATCTCCACATCTTCATCCATTTCTAGAATTACGAAGTCTACTGGAATATAGAGCTTATCTACTTTCACCAAGACGTCCTCCACTATTCCCACTGGATATTTTATTGAACGATCTGCCAACTAAAGGGACATTCTTGTTGGTTGAAGCTAAGTGAAACCAAGTTTCCTACAAATGGAACTAGGCATTAGACTGACACTTGCACCTAGATCACATAAAGCTTTATTAAAATCTGTTTCACCAATAGTACACGGAATAGAAAAACTCCCTAGGTCTTTTAACTTTAAAGGAAGTTGCAAACAATTCCATCAAACTTTGCAAAGGATGGCATCATGAACTTGTATGAAACCTCTTCATCTAGCTCAAACGACTTGTCAACTTTCGATATCTCCTCAGTTTTCAGCTTCTTTTCAAACTTCTTTTCTAGGTCAGCAATCAACTTCTCAACATCTGAAGTTTCAATTTTCTCCACAGCTGATCTTTCAACAACCTTTGACTCCTTCTTCTTATCTTGAGGTTCTTGAAAGTATTGAGCACAGTCATCATCATCGTCAACGACTGCTTTGTCATCATCAAAAGCCACTTCACCAACCATAGCCTTCCCTTTGTCCTTTTGTTTCTTGGTGCTAGCAGATGCTTTGGCATTGTTTTCCGAAATTGCAGCCAATTGGTTCTTTATGGTCTCAGCAGGGCCTCCTTTAGTTCTTTTATTTTAGCATTGAGGGCATCGTCCACCATTCTTTGAATTTGTTTGGGCTCCATTGTTCTCGGCGAGAAGGTAACTGAGTTGCTGTTGGATTCTTCGTCACCGGCGTAGGTTGGATTGTCGTAGGCTTTTGAACTGTTGTAATCCAGGGCTATGAGCCAGAAAGGATCAATGATATGTGATGCAAATGTATATATGCATGTATGCACAAACAATAATAAAATAAATAAAATAAATAATAAATAATAAGTAAAATAAATATGATTAGTAAATAATAAATAAAATACATATTATAAATAAATAATAAATAATAAAATAAATAATAAATAATAAGTAAAATAAATATTATATTATCAAAATAAATAATAAATAATAAATAAAATAAATGTTATAAATAAATAATAAATAATAAGAAAAATAAATATTATATTATTAAAACAAATAATAAATATTAAAATAAATAATATATACCACAAAAATTATTTCAGACTGTTTTAAAATCTTTAGACTGGACTAGGTCAAAAATTAAGGGTCTATAATTTGGAATTAAGTCATTTAATCAAATCTACTACAAATTCTAGGCATGAGTAATTTAACTCCTCATGATAGTAGTAAAGAAAGTTGCTTCAATAGAATCCAAATTACAAAACTGCATTAAAGGAACCTTTAATCTCCTTGAAAAGCCTTTGCAAAATAACCTTGTGCCGAAAAAAACTATGAAAAACCTCCCAAAACTAACCTTATTTCTCTTAAATTTAAGAAAGACTATCTATCATTATTCTACAAGAACCTCACGTTTTTCTCCTCTCCCTAACTCTCTAATCTCCTCTTAAAATCATCCTTTTATCCATACTTAAGAGTCCCTTTTTGCAATTTTTTATAATTTAAACATGCTCTCCAACCTTGCACCACATGTTCCACTTTCATTTGTTTCCTTTTTTTTTTAATTTTTAAAGGTTTCTTTTCAAAAAGCAATGCACATTCCATCGTCTCTGTCCCACAATATGTTTTAAAGAAGAGAGGAATCTTACATAGATGTGGCCAACTCAGTCTAGTTTTGGCCGTGTCTCTTTAATCTTCCCTTAGACACGGCCAAGGCAGTTGCTTGTGTCCAACACTACTTGCCATTCGTGCTTACTGTGTGGAGTGACACCGTCATAGACATGGCCATATCCTCTGATTGTGTCTGCTTTTGCTTCCTCTTCTCTTATTTCTTGGGGAAGGGCACAAACAATTGATTTTTATCTTGGCCATGTGGTGTGACATAGCTGGGGACACAATTGCAACTTCTGGCTGTGTCTTCTTTTGCCTTGTTTGTACTCATTTTTCTTGCTTATCAAAGGCATGACCAAGCTTCATGTTCTTCCTGGCCATGTCATATGACATAGCTAGTGGCACAGCCAAGATGATGAGTGTATCAAACTCTGCCAAAATTTTCAATTTCCTTAATGGAGGACACGACCAACCTTGAACCATCTTGGCCGTGTTCAATGCTTTTCCTTCCAAATTTTACTTCAACTAATGAAGTTAAGCTCTATTTTTCATATGTTTGTGCTCCAACCTAAATCACCAAAAACCTTCAAACAACTTAACAAACATATTAGAAAAATAACTAAAAAGAAAATAAAATTATTCAGAAAACACATATAAAAATGATCATAACAATTACCCCACATTTAATCATTTGCTTGTCCCTAAGCAAAGTTAAGAACAAAACCAAACAAGAAAAGTTTGATTAAGCTAAATAGTTAGAAGGATATATCAAGACTCCCTTCTCTTAAAATTCTCAATCATTATCAAATCAAATAAAATTAACACTCATGTAATTTGATGGTTTTCCATGCACACCCAGGGTTGTCACTCCCTCACTAAATCTCTTATGTGTTTAATCCAGGAAGTATTTATACTCTTAACATTCGATGAAAGAAAATAACCATAAGTTTGATTATCAGTCAAATCTCTACCGCTTAATCACAATCAAGCATTATTCATAAGGTCTTTTCATTTGGCTATCATGGGGTTTGAGGTAAAGGTGTGACATTTGGGAATGTGAGCTATTTATTAAGTTCAAGAGCACTTCAAAAATGAAGTAACCAAACATACATGTGACCCAACAATCTAAAAGAAAAACCTTTACTCACTTAGCACTTGATGTTAGAATACCCTTTACAAAAGAATTTAGAATCCTCTCACTTTATTGCAAAGATCAAAACCAAGCTTCCCACCTTAGCTATAAGAACAATAATAAAAGATTATAGCTCTTTTTATTTCAAAATGAAATAGAATTTGAATTGATTTCTATTTTTAGACTTACTATAACAATAACATAAGGAAGAAGAAAATCTAATAAATAAATGAAGTAATTATAAAGTGTTACTTGCAACTTTCAACCCACTAAATTTAACCCCACACTTTTATTGATACAACAACTTGAATTACTAAATTCTTCAAATGCTCTTTGTGAACCTCGGTTTCCACCCGAAAAGGATTCGGATGAACGTTCACTTGTTGTCGGGAGTCGCCACTCAGTTTATTTTTGTTCGAAGGGAAAAACTAAGAAAACCCTTGTTTGACTCCAATAACACGTCCAATGTAAAGGTTTCTAATCTGCGAACCCAAGGAGGATTCGGGGACTATGTCATGCATTCGATTAACTTGCCAATAAAAGAAATAAACCTTGAAAGGGGTGAAGAAAAGAAAACAAACAGATTGTTAGTAAATTGCGGACTTGCTATTTGGGGTGAATCCCAAATATGCCTACATACTCTCGTTTTTATGAGAGATCAAAGCCCATGTAGTTCGGAAAAGCCTATTTAAAGGCAATTATGCATTTATGCATGTGTGTGTGTATGCTTCGTGCATTGTGAGATTTAATTAGCACTTAGTGCAAAATTGTGAAATTTAGGTACCTTGTACCCAAAAGGATGCAAATTTTAGGCCTTGGGCCAAAAAAGGTTGGTTGATTCATGGCTTAATGCCGAAAGATCGATTATTTAGTTAATTAGGCCTTAGACCTAAAAGGATTAGGTCTTTGACCAAGAAGAATTTAAGAAGAAGATGGAATGCTTATGACATGCTTGAATTAACAAAAGATGAATTAGGATATTACCTTGCTGAGAGTTTTCCCACTTCGAAGTTCCAGATCTTGATTTCTTAGAATATGATCCTTTGCTTCCTGTAACACCAGGTTCCAGGGTGCCAAAAGCCAACCCCTTTTTCTGAGAATCGAAAGCCTTTTTATAGGCAAAAATTCGAATTGAACGGCGGTCGGACCGCCGTGGTCAGCGGTCAGACCGCGCTGTCCGCCGAAAAACTGGGAAAAAATCAACGTCGGCGATCGGACCGCCACAGTTGGCGGTCGGACCGCCGGCTCCGGCGGTCGGACCGCTGAGCTTGGCGGTTCAGCCCTCAAAAAATCTCCCGATTTTCGTTCAAACTGATTTTCTGGGAGCTGTGGACCTCCAAAAATTATTCCGAGGCCATATCCGTGATCGTTGCGTTGCTCCGGACATTTCAAGTACCATGAAGACATACTTTCGGTGGATTCTGCCGTGGTCATCCGGTCTGGCTTGGTCACTTGCAGTCTAAGAAAATCGGCTTTCCAAGCCTCAAAATTCAAGTGTTCACAATTGCCCCCCACTGGGGTCCATAAAAATGATTTATGGAGCACAGTGGTCGTTAGAAATGAGAATTTTGAGCGAGGTATAAAAACACCCGCGTTTTCATCTTTTCCTTATAAATAGGCTCATTTCAAATCAATTTTCATTTGCTTTCACTCTTTCTTCTTCTTTCCTTTCCTTTCCTTTGAACTTTCTTTCAACAATGGATTTCACTGGCTTTGAAGACTTCGAGATCCCACTCCCTCCTTGCAATCTTTTACTTGACGAGGAGAAGCACAACTCTCGGACCGGCTGCCATGAGGTAAGTACCTTCCTCTTTACTTATCTAGTATGCATGTTTAGGAATTTTATTTATTTCTAGTAAGGAACTTAGAAACAAATTTTTATGAATCTTTCCTGTAATATCCCTATGCTTGCCCTAGAAGTTTTGTATGTGGTTGTTGTTGTTGTTGTTGTTGTTGTGGGTTTAAATTGAGAAAAAGAAAAGTATATGTATATGTGTTTTGGGAGAAATTTAGGGTTTAGAGACAAGTTTATATGTTGTGTATATGGTGATATATATAACATATAAGTTGGTCAAAGGGCTTGGTCAAGGGAAGAAGATATTTATATTGTTAAGTGTGAAATTACCAAAGTGGGCAAGAGATAATTAAGGGAATTAAAATGTGTATGAGGGTGTTATAGTAATTTTCTTTTGGATGGGTATTTAATGAATGTTGAGTTTGTGTTTTTTTTTCATCATCATTTCTTCTTCTTCTTGTGTTGGCCGGCTCACCATAGACAAAGGAAGACAAGAGAACCAAGCAAGGTTTTGATGTTTGTAGCTCAAAAGTTGAAGGAGATTTCAAGAAATCAAGTTGAGGAATTGTGGAATTTCTTCATTTAAGGTAAGAAATCTCTTGTTTTCTTTGGTTATTTTGAAGTGGTGTTGGATGTGAATTAGGGTTTGGTTGATTTTGTGATTTGGTGTGTTTGATATGTGTTTGCAAGTGTTAGAATTGATTTTAAGTTAAAAGATGGAATTGGTGTTGGTTTGGTTGTGAATATGGTAAGATTTGTGGAGGATGTTAGTGGAGAGTCAAGAGTGAAGTTGGAGTTAGGGTTTTGGAATGGTTTGTGTTTAAATGTATTATGAATGTTTTGTGAAGTGATTCTTGTGTTGAATTTGTGTTTAGAACATTAATTTCATTCATTTGAACCATGCTATATTGTGTATGATGAGTTGAAGTGCAATTAGAGGAGAGTTGCGCATTTTAGGGTTTTGGTGTTGGGTGACACGGCCAAGTCATGAAAATTTGGGAGTGTTGGATTGGTTTTTGAGAGACACGGCCGTGTCCCTTAGCCGTGTTCACTACTGGATGTTGGTGTTGGGAGACACGGCCACAAGCTTGGCCGTGTCCTATGCCCGTGTTTGCTACTATCAAGTGAGGTTGAGAGACACGGCCACAAGCTTGGCCGTGTCCCTCAAAGGTGCTGCCCGTGTCCCTCCAATGTGTTGGTTAGGGTTTTATTTCTTTGTTCTAATTGCATTGTTTTGGTTTTTCAAGGGTAGGTTGGTCCCTAAACCTAACCCTAAACACTTTAAAAACACTTGAATCAATGAAAGATATAATCAAATGCATATGTAAGGTCCTAAAATTATGAATCATATCAATTGTTCTTTGCCCTAATTGCATTGTTGAGATTGAACAATGTTATGTTATGCATTGTGAATGGTAATGTGTTTCATGAGTAATATACATTGAAATTGAAATGTATATCAAAGATGAAATGATAATTCAAATAAGACATGATATGAGATAATGCCATTGTGTTTGGCTATGATGATGCATTTGAAAGAAATAAGGCATGTTTGCCTAAATGTTGTTGAGAGTTGAGAATGGAAATGATAATTAAATAATAAATGATTTGTGTGGCTAATGTGTTATTCCATTTTCAGAGTTTGTTGTTGGTGGCATGCCTAATAAGTGTAACAATCTCTTGAAGTTAGGTTGGATTGAATCCTTGAAGCCTAATTGAGATGTTACCACCCTTGAAGCTAGGTTGGGTTAGTTCTTGAAGCCAAGTTGGGTAGAAGCTTAGCATGCTTTGCTCCCCTTGAAGCTTGGTTGAACTTAATCCTTGAAGCCTAGTTGGGTATATGATATTGATAAATGTGATAACAAAACCAAAGCATTAACTCTGAAAATTGAATGGCATATTAGTGTGTCTTGGGCCCATGCTTGTCTTTGTTTAGTGTTGATTATGAATGGTTAAATGAATATTAATGAGATATATGAAAAGATATTGAAATGTGATATGTAATATGAAAGTATGTTGTTAGTTTTGCACATATGATGTTACATGTATAATATGGATTGAGAAATGACATTGCATTGCACTAAGTCATATCATTTGCATGATTATCTTACTAAGCCGTTGGCTTAGCGCGATAGTGTTTAATCGCGCAGGTAATAGAGTTGATAGAGTTGAACCCGAGAGTTCATCAAGACCAAGTGAGAATAGACCTTGAAGAATCCATTTTGGGAGCTTAAAGATCAGAGCAGACTTGCCAATCATGTATACTTCTTTATATTTTGTAAAGAAATGTTTAATATGTAAATATGTACATATTTTATAACTTCCGCTGTGTAATATTTAAATGTATATATATATAACTAATATGTTTTGTTTTATAATGTATAATGATAAGGGTATTGAATCAAGTTTAAAGTGTTTTGAATGTTAAGAAAACCGTAGCATCCCTATGTTTGGTGCACTTATGCTACATTGTTGTGGTTGTAGTGTGTGTGCATTGGATATGGGGGTGTTACAATTGTTTTGGTATCAGAGCCTAGGTTTGAGATTCTCAACCTAGGTAAAATGTAATAAAAAGAATATTTTACTTAAAAAGTTTGTTTTGAATAAAAATACATGTTTGGGATTGGCAACCTCTGATCTTTAATAAGATGTAGTATGTTGTGTTTGCAGTGTTAGGTGTTGATGGATCCTCATTTGAGACAGTCAGTTGAGGGTAGTGAGGAGAGCGTTGCTCCTGATGATGGAGCTAGGATTGATAGTGTTGAGGAGGCACCTGCTTCGGTGTCGGATAGACCAGCTGGAGAGGAGGTTCCGCCAGCCTGGTTTAGACATATGATGGAAGTTATGAGGCAAGCACCAGTACAACCACCGCCACCACCTCCTCAGCCTTTGGTATCTGTGAGGCATTATGACAAACTAAGGAAGTATGGAGCGGAGGATTTTCTTGGTACTACTGACCCAGCTGTAGCAGAGCAGTGGCTTGACAAAGTTCAGAGAATATTTGTTCAGTTGCAAGCCACTCCAGAGGAAAAGTTTGATTATGCAAGATCCTTATTATAGAAGGATGCATATAGTTTGTGGAAGACAGTGCCCCATTCTATGGATGATCCACCTACCTTATCCTATACAGATTTTCTGAGGGAGTTTGAATTGAAGTATACTCCAAGGGAGTATAAAGATGGGAAGAAAAGAGAGTTTCTAGATTTGAAGCAAGATCACCGGACTGTAACTGAATATGAGGTTGAGTTTATTCGATTAAGTCAGTATGCTGGGGGTATCATTGCTGATGAGATTGATAGATGTCGGCGATTTGATGAGGGATTGAGGCCCTCAATCATGTGCTTAGTGGCTGGATCCAGGTATCAGGATTTTTCACAGCTTGTTGCAGCAGCTCAAAGTGTAGAGCGAGCTCAGGGTATTGCGATTGCTTCAGAAGAAGAGGTTAGGGTTAGAAGGCCCCAGTTCGAGGCAGGGTCTTCTTCTGCGAAGAGGGGTAGAGGAAGTTTTGTTCCTCGGAGTAGTAGGAGCCAGAGACCGGCGGGTAGGTCAGTGCAGTTACAGAGGCAGAGATTTAGACCTGCAGCTTCGGTGGCGAGTGCTCCGACCCCTATGGTTCAGAGATCCACCTTACCCATCTGCATCCATTGTGGTAGGCCACATGGTGGTCCTTGTTGGAAGGCTGGTGTTGCAGGGGTATGTTTCAAGTGTGGGTCACCTGATCACTTTGTGAGAGATTGCCCTGAGAGGCAAGAGCTGATGTCAGTTGATACAGCAGCTTCTCGACCTAGTGCGAGGGGAGGCCGAGGAGGCAAAGGTAGCAACCGGGGAGGCAGATCTGGGTTCAGTGCTAGAGGAGGTGCTACATCCAGGGAGAGTAGACCAGAGGAGGTTGGTTCTTCCCAGAGGATGTATGTTATGCAAAGGCAGCCAGATGCATCGGCAGTCATAGCTGGTACTTTTTCTTTATTTAATACTTTAGTACTTGCTTTGATTGATCCGGGTTCCACGCATTCATATATTAGTGCATCTGTTTTGCCTGTGTCTGATATGCATGCTGAGTCCCTAGGATTTGATGTGTTGGTGACAAATCCGTTAGGGCATAGTGTGATTGTTAGTAAAGTGCACCGGGATAGTGCAGTGAGGGTGCAGGGTGAGGAGTTCCTTGGAGATTTGATTGAGATGCCATTTAAGGAATATGATGTGATCTTAGGTATGGATTGGCTATCTCAACATGGAGCTGTGGTGGATTGTAAAAAGAAGATTGTTTCTTTGAGAACTGTTGATGGTAGAGAGGTGATAGTATCTAATGAGCAGGAACAGCTAGCCTCCTTATTTGTTTCAGCTGTTGCAGCTAGGAGATTGATTAGAAAGGGGTGTGAAGCCTATCTTGCTCATGTGGTGGATACTAGAGTGAGAGGTTCTCCTATTGATGATATACCCACAGTTGCAGATTTTCCAGATGTGTTTCCAGAGGAGTTGCCAGAATTGCCTCCTGAGAGAGAGGTGGAGTTCGGTATTGAATTGTTGCCTGGTACCACTCCTATCTCTATTACTCCTTACAGAATGGCACCAGCAGAATTGAGGGAATTGAAAGTGCAATTACAGGAGTTGTTGGACAAAGGATTTATTCGCCCCAGTGTTTCTCCTTGGGGAGCTCCTGTGCTATTTGTGAAGAAGAAAGATGGTACTATGAGGTTGTGTATCGATTATAGGCAATTGAACAAGGTGACTATTAAAAATAAATATCCTTTGCCTAGAATCGATGATCTCTTTGATCAATTGAAGGGTGCAGCTGTGTTTTCCAAAATTGATATGAGATCAGGGTACCATCAGCTGAGAATCAGAGCTGAAGATGTGCCGAAGACAGCTTTCCGGACCAGGTATGGGCATTATGAATTTCTAGTTATGCCTTTTGGTCTGACGAATGCACCTGCAGCTTTCATGGATTTGATGAATAGGGTGTTCAGGCCCTATCTGGATCAGTTTGTGGTAGTGTTTATAGATGATATTCTGGTGTATTCGCGGAATAAAGAGGAACATGACATGCATCTGCGGATTGTATTACAGATTTTGAGAGAGAAGCAGTTGTTTGCCAAATTGTCGAAGTGTGAGTTTTGGTTGGATCAAGTCTCTTTTCTCGGACATATTGTTTCAACTGAAGGCATTAGAGTTGATCCAAGTAAAGTTGAAGCTATATTGAATTGGAGTCCACCCAAGTCGGTGACAGAGGTTAGAAGTTTTCTGGGTTTGGCAGGCTATTACTGGCGGTTTGTGAAAGGGTTTTCTTTGATAGCTACTCCACTCACCAGATTGCTTCGTAAGGGAGTGAGGTTTTTGTGGACAGATCAGTGTCAGGCGAGCTTTGAACAGTTGAGAGAAATGTTAACTCAAGCGCCTGTTCTTACTTTACCTGTTGAAGGCAAACCATATGTGATCTACAGTGATGCTTCACATAGAGGTTTGGGGTGTGTATTAATGCAAGAAGGGAAAGTTATAGCTTATGCATCTCGACAGTTGAAATCGCATGAGCTTAACTATCCGACTCATGATTTGGAATTGGCTGCCATTGTGTTTGCATTGAAGATTTGGCGCCACTATCTGTTTGGGGAGAAATGTTTCATCTACACTGATCACAAGAGTTTGAAGTATTTGGGTGTACAGAAAGAACTTAATCTTCGTCAGAGGAGATGGTTAGAATTGATTAAAGACTACGACTGCTTGATTGACTATCATCCAGGTAAAGCAAATGTTGTTGCTGATGCCTTGAGTCGGAAGTCTTTAGCTGGTTTAACTGTTTACTCGCTCTCGTTGCTTGTTGAGTTGAGAGCATTGCATGTCAGTTTTGTACCTTGTGTTGATGGTGCATTATTGGCACAGTTGCAATTGAAGCCGGTTTTGTTAGATCAGATCAAAGAAGCTCAGTTGGCCGATAAGAAGATACAGAAGATTGTTTCGGATTGTCAGAGTGGAAAGGGTAGAGATTTTATTGTGAAGAGTGATGGAAGTCTCTGGTTCAAGAGCAGATTGTGTGTACCCGATGATGCTGATTTGAAAAGGATCATTTTGGAAGAAGCTCATCAGTCAGTGTTTGCTATGCATCCGGGTAATACAAAGATGTATCATGATTTGAGACAGCATTATTGGTGGATGGGTCTGAAGAGAGATATTGCTGAGTTTGTATCAAAATGTCTCACTTGTCAGAAGGTTAAAGCAGAGCATCAAGTTCCAACCGGGTTGCTTCAACCGTTGTCAGTGCCAGAATGGAAGTGGGAAAGAGTGACAATGGATTTTGTGTCTGGTTTGCCATTGACACAAAAGAAGCATGATGCTATATGGGTGATTGTGGATAGATTGACTAAGACAGCTCATTTCCTTCCAGTGCGGATGGATTACTCTTTGGAGAGGTTGGCTGAGCTGTATATCCATGAGATTGTGAAACTGCATGGTGTTCCAACTTCTTTAGTGTCTGATCGAGATCCCAGGTTTACTTCAAGATTTTGGAAGAATTTGCATAGTGCTTTGGGTTCTCGATTACACTTCAGTACTGCTTTTCATCCACAGACAGATGGACAGTCAGAGAGGGTGATACAGATTATTGAAGACATGTTGAGAAGCTGTGTCATCAATTTCTCTGGAAGTTGGGATAGGTTTTTACCTCTTGTGGAGTTTGCTTACAACAACAGTCACCAATCCAGCATTGGTATGGCACCGTTTGAAGCATTGTATGGCAGACGGTGTAGGACACCTCTTTGTTGGAATGAGCTTGGAGATAATAAGTTGGTTGGGCCTGATTTAATTTAAGAAACTGAAGAGAAAGTAAAGTTGATTCGAGGCAGGTTAAAAGCAGCTTCAGACCGACAGAAGTCTTATGCAGATCTGAAAAGGAGAGACATTCAGTTTGATGTTGGAGATAAGGTGTTTTTGAAAGTATCTCCTTGGAAGAAGATTTTGAGGTTCGGCCGAAAAGGAAAATTGAGTCCTCATTTCATTGGGCCGTATGAAGTGTTAGAAAGAGTTGGACCAGTGGCTTATCGACTAGCTTTGCCACCTGAGTTGGATCGTATTCATAATGTATTCCATGTTTCTATGTTGAGGAGATATAGGTCGGATCCATCTCACGTGTTGCCATTTGAATCTATTGAAGTGAGCACAGACTTGACATTTGAAGAGGAACCAGTTGCTATCTTGGCACGAGAAGTGAAAGAGCTGAGAAACAAGAGAGTGCCATTGGTGAAGGTTCTATGGAAGAATCATGCAAAAGAAGAAGCAACTTGGGAAAGTGAGCAATCTATGCGAGAGCAATATCCTCAGTTGTTTCAGAGCTGATATCAGGTAATTTCGAGGATGAAATTTTCTTTTTAGAGGGGGAGAATTGTAATATCCCTATGCTTGCCCTAGAAGTTTTGTATGTGGTTGTTGTTGTTGTTGTTGTTGTTGTTGTGGGTTTAAATTGAGAAAAGAAAAGTATATGTATATGTGTTTTGGGAGAAATTTAGAGTTTAGAGACAAGTTTATATGTTGTGTATATGGTGATATATATAACATATAAGTTGGTCAAAGGGCTTGGTCAAGGGAAGAAGATATTTATATTGTTAAGTGTGAAATTACCAAAGTGGGCAAGAGATAATTAAGGGAATTAAAATGTGTATGAGGGTGTTATAGTAATTTTCTTTTGGATGGGTATTTAATGAATGTTGAGTTTGTGTTTTTTTTCATCATCATTTCTTCTTCTTCTTGTGTTGGCCGGCTCACCATAGACAAAGGAAGACAAGAGAACCAAGCAAGGTTTTGATGTTTGTAGCTCAAAAGTTGAAGGAGATTTCAAGAAATCAAGTTGAGGAATTGTGGAATTTCTTCATTTAAGGTAAGAAATCTCTTGTTTTCTTTGGTTATTTTGAAGTGGTGTTGGATGTGAATTAGGGTTTGGTTGATTTTGTGATTTGGTGTGTTTGATATGTGTTTGCAAGTGTTAGAATTGATTTTAAGTTAAAAGATGGAATTGGTGTTGGTTTGGTTGTGAATATGGTAAGATTTGTGGAGGATGTTAGTGGAGAGTCAAGAGTGAAGTTGGAGTTAGGGTTTTGGAATGGTTTGTGTTTAAATGTATTATGAATGTTTTGTGAAGTGATTCTTGTGTTGAATTTGTGTTTAGAACATTAATTTCATTCATTTGAACCATGCTATATTGTGTATGATGAGTTGAAGTGCAATTAGAGGAGAGTTGCGCATTTTAGGGTTTTGGTGTTGGGTGACACGGCCAAGTCATGAAAATTTGGGAGTGTTGGATTGGTTTTTGAGAGACACGGCCGTGTCCCTTAGCCGTGTTCACTACTGGATGTTGGTGTTGGGAGACACGGCCACAAGCTTGGCCGTGTCCTATGCCCGTGTTTGCTACTATCAAGTGAGGTTGAGAGACACGGCCACAAGCTTGGCCGTGTCCCTCAAAGGTGCTGCCCGTGTCCCTCCAATGTGTTGGTTAGGGTTTTATTTCTTTGTTCTAATTGCATTGTTTTGGTTTTTCAAGGGTAGGTTGGTCCCTAAACCTAACCCTAAACACTTTAAAAACACTTGAATCAATGAAAGATATAATCAAATGCATGTGTAAGGTCCTAAAATTATGAATCATATCAATTGTTCTTTGCCCTAATTGCATTGTTGAGATTGAACAATGTTATGTTATGCATTGTGAATGGTAATGTGTTTCATGAGTAATATACATTGAAATTGAAATGTATATCAAAGATGAAATGATAATTCAAATAAGACATGATATGAGATAATGCCATTGTGTTTGGCTATGATGATGCATTTGAAAGAAATAAGGCATGTTTGCCTAAATGTTGTTGAGAGTTGAGAATGGAAATGATAATTAAATAATAAATGATTTGTGTGGCTAATGTGTTATTCCATTTTCAGAGTTTGTTGTTGGTGGCATGCCTAATAAGTGTAACAATCTCTTGAAGTTAGGTTGGATTGAATCCTTGAAGCCTAATTGAGATGTTACCACCCTTGAAGCTAGGTTGGGTTAGTTCTTGAAGCCAAGTTGGGTAGAAGCTTAGCATGCTTTGCTCCCCTTGAAGCTTGGTTGAACTTAATCCTTGAAGCCTAGTTGGGTATATGATATTGATAAATGTGATAACAAAACCAAAGCATTAACTCTGAAAATTGAATGGCATATTAGTGTGTCTTGGGCCCATGCTTGTCTTTGTTTAGTGTTGATTATGAATGGTTAAATGAATATTAATGAGATATATGAAAAGATATTGAAATGTGATATGTAATATGAAAGTATGTTGTTAGTTTTGCACATATGATGTTACATGTATAATATGGATTGAGAAATGACATTGCATTGCACTAAGTCATATCATTTGCATGATTATCTTACTAAGCCGTTGGCTTAGCGCGATAGTGTTTAATCGCGCAGGTAATAGAGTTGATAGAGTTGAACCCGAGAGTTCATCAAGACCAAGTGAGAGTAGACCTTGAAGAATCCATTTTGGGAGCTTAAAGATTAGAGCAGACTTGCCAATCATGTATACTTCTTTATATTTTGTAAAGAAATGTTTAATATGTAAATATGTACATATTTTATAACTTCCGCTGTGTAATATTTAAATGTATATATATATAACTAATATGTTTTGTTTTATAATGTATAATGGTAAGGGTATTGAATCAAGTTTAAAGTGTTTTGAATGTTAAGAAAACCGTAGCATCCCTATGTTTGGTGCACTTATGCTACATTGTTGTGGTTGTAGTGTGTGTGCATTGGATATGGGGGTGTTACAATTGTTTTGGTATCAGAGCCTAGGTTTGAGATTCTCAACCTAGGTAAAATGTAATAAAAAGAATATTTTACTTAAAAAGTTTGTTTTGAATAAAAATACATGTTTGGGATTGGCAACCTCTGATCTTTAATAAGATGTAGTATGTTGTGTTTGCAGTGTTAGGTGTTGATGGATCCTCATTTGAGACAGTCAGTTGAGGGTAGTGAGGAGAGCGTTGCTCCTGATGATGGAGCTAGGATTGATAGTGTTGAGGAGGCACCTGCTTCGGTGTCGAATAGACCAGCTGGAGAGGAGGTTCCGCCAGCCTGGTTTAGACATATGATGGAAGTTATGAGGCAAGCACCAGTACAACCACCGCCACCACCTCCTCAGCCTTTGGTATCTGTGAGGCATTATGACAAACTAAGGAAGTATGGAGCGGAGGATTTTCTTGGTACTACTGACCCAGCTGTAGCAGAGCAGTGGCTTGACAAAGTTCAGAGAATATTTGTTCAGTTGCAAGCCACTCCAGAGGAAAAGTTTGATTATGCAAGATCCTTATTGTAGAAGGATGCATATAGTTTGTGGAAGACAGTGCCCCATTCTATGGATGATCCACCTACCTTATCCTATACAGATTTTCTGAGGGAGTTTGAATTGAAGTATACTCCAAGGGAGTATAAAGATGGGAAGAAAAGAGAGTTTCTAGATTTGAAGCAAGATCACCGGACTGTAACTGAATATGAGGTTGACTTTATTCGATTAAGTCAGTATGCTGGGGGTATCATTGCTGATGAGATTGATAGATGTCGGCGATTTGAGGAGGGATTGAGGCCCTCGATCATGTGCTTAGTGGCTGGATCCAGGTATCAGGATTTTTCACAGCTTGTTGCAGCAGCTCGAAGTGTAGAGCGAGCTCAGGGTATTGCGATTGCTTCAGAAGAAGAGGTTAGGGTTAGAAGGCCCCAGTTCGAGGCAGGGTCTTCTTCTGCGAAGAGGGGTAGAGGAAGTTTTGTTCCTCGGAGTAGTAGGAGCCAGAGACCGGCGGGTAGGTCAGTGCAGTTACAGAGGCAGAGATTTAGACCTGCAGCTTCGGTGGCGAGTGCTCCGACCCCTATGGTTCAGAGATCCACCTTACCCATCTGCATCCATTGTGGTAGGCCACATGGTGGTCCTTGTTGGAAGGCTGGTGTTGCAGGGGTATGTTTCAAGTGTGGGTCACCTGATCACTTTGTGAGAGATTGCCCTGAGAGGCAAGAGCTGATGTCAGTTGATACAGCAGCTTCTCGACCTAGTGCGAGGGGAGGCCGAGGAGGCAAAGGTAGCAACCGGGGAGGCAGATCTGGGTTCAGTGCTAGAGGAGGTGCTACATCCAGGGAGAGTAGACCAGAGGAGGTTGGTTCTTCCCAGAGGATGTATGTTATGCAAAGGCAGCCAGATGCATCGGCAGTCATAGCTGGTACTTTTTCTTTATTTAATACTTTAGTACTTGCTTTGATTGATCCGGGTTCCACGCATTCATATATTAGTGCATCTGTTTTGCCTGTGTCTGATATGCATGCTGAGTCCCTAGGATTTGATGTGTTGGTGACAAATCCGTTAGGGCATAGTGTGATTGTTAGTAAAGTGCACCGGGATAGTGCAGTGAGGGTGCAGGGTGAGGAGTTCCTTGGAGATTTGATTGAGATGCCATTTAAGGAATATGATGTGATCTTAGGTATGGATTGGCTATCTCAACATGGAGCTGTGGTGGATTGTAAAAAGAAGATTGTTTCTTTGAGAACTGTTGATGGTAGAGAGGTGATAGTATCTAATGAGCAGGAACAGCTAGCCTCCTTATTTGTTTCAGCTGTTGCAGCTAGGAGATTGATTAGAAAGGGGTGTGAAGCCTATCTTGCTCATGTGGTGGATACTAGAGTGAGAGGTTCTCCTATTGATGATATACCCACAGTTGCAGATTTTCCAGATGTGTTTCCAGAGGAGTTGCCAGAATTGCCTCCTGAGAGAGAGGTGGAGTTCGGTATTGAATTGTTGCCTGGTACCACTCCTATCTCTATTACTCCTTACAGAATGGCACCAGCAGAATTGAGGGAATTGAAAGTGCAATTACAGGAGTTGTTGGACAAAGGATTACATTCTGCCGAGAGACCCATGAGCACTATTCCAGCTTACATTCTTGAGGCCGGTCATCCTGTGGGGGATCTTATCAGACCTGCTTTCCTCCACCATTTGAGGACTATAGATGCGGGCAGAGATATCCATAGGGAGTTGATCTGCGCGCTGGCTGAGCGATGGTGGCCCACTACTGATACCTTCCATTTTGCTTAGGGAGCGATGACACCTACCGACTTTTCCGTCATTTATGGGATTCCCTTCGGCGTTGAGATGGTGGAGTACTACAATGACTGGCGGCATGACATCTCTTCAGCCGACATGGTCACTCTGATCGGGGTTGACTATCCTCGACATCAGGCGCCCCGCTGCATTCAACGAAGGTGGCTAGTAGAGCAGGCGCCAGCTATCTATACTGGCTATGAGGTAGGCGATCTTATAGCTGATCAGGTGGCCAGGTTCACCCTGATACTCCTGTTTGCTAGCTCCTTCTTGGCAAACAGGAAGGACGCAGTGAATCTCAATGTGCTGAAGAGTCTAACCGACCTGACACGACTTCGGACATATGATTGGGCCAGCATGATGCTGTGTAAATTGTATGATGACATGTCAGACCTCTGCTATACCCGCATTACTCCATGTGGCCTGTACTACTTCTGGGAGGTAATGTAAAGAACATTTCCTTCACCTTACATACACCAACTCTGATATTTTCTTCATTTTTTCCAGACTTGGGCTTACGAGTACTTTCCTGATGTCGCCCTCTTTCTTCGTGAGCCACTTACCCCTGTAGATCCTCTTTCTCCCATTGCTTGGAGGTGGTATAAAGAGAGGATAGTAGTACCAAAGAGGAAGCTTCCTATCAGAGAGCTGAGATCGTTCTTTGACGGCTGCTCCATGAACTCGGTAAATATTTTCTCCTCATCCTTATTTATTGTATTAGAAAATGATTCACTAACATAATAAATTTTTACAGGTATCATTTACGGCGATGTCTAGCCGGTTGGCAGAGTGGATTGCTCAAGATCACAGCTTTCAGCGATCCCAGCTCCTGACTCACCATCGATTCATACTTTCCCATCCAGATTATCGACGGTACTATCTCGCTAAGAGAGTGACTTTCCAGATTGCTGGCTTCCGTACATCCCCCTCGGACCCCCCTGAAGACATGCTATCTCTGACGCTTCTGCCTGTTTCAGTGTCTCAGTATGAGGGCTATCCCTTCGAATCGGCCCTTGCCCCGGAAGAGGAAGATTATGATTTCTACTGTCTTCAGCGACTAATGCCACGCATTGGGGCACGGTTCGATTCTGTGCCACCTTACCGATCCTCCCACTCTTCGGCCCCCACTTCTAGCACCCCGGGAGAGGATCCCTCTTCGAGCTGGCGAGCTGACAGACCTTCTTCCTCTAGGGCTGTGTAACACCCCATCTTAGCCTATGTTAATAGACCAAGATGGACTGTTATCTCATGATGGTTGTGTCTTTATATTTTACTTAGCCAATTTTAAGTACAGATTTTAAAAAAAATTTGCCATAACCTCCCCTAAAAATGGAGGTCCCAAGTGTCGACAAAACTGATTTTTCTTATTTTTGAAAAATATTTTGTTTCACAATTCAACTCAAGCACACTCCCAATAATCCACCCTTATAACCTCAACTACAAATCCTGCAAGAAGAATTCACACTTCTATATTCACAACCCAACTCAATTCAAAACCATACATTTATTATACATTACTAGATTTACATGTACATCAAGTTATCTCTTTGTATTGTTCAAATAAGTACATGCCAGTTTCTAATACCAAAATACAAAATGAAGAGCACCACCTAAATTTGTTGATGACCCGCAAATCGCAGAACTCTTCTGCTCGTTACTGGCTCCTTGCTAATGACCTACGAGTTTAGAAGAAACTAAACTCGCTAAGCATTGCTTAGTGGGTACTTTAACTAATTACGAAAAATAAATAATAAAAGCATAATGCACTTTTAAAATCAATGAGTCGTATTGAAAAATAATATCACAGTAAAAACAATCCATACATGTCATATATTCAGTTATTATCATTTTATCAATTCGCTCCACAAGGTAATTTGGTAGACTAACGTATGGTAAGGAACTAACTGAAACAACTGTATATATATTTTGTGGCTGTGGCCCTAAAAAAAATTACGGACCAAGCCCTGTGGAATCTGTGGCCGAAGCCCTCGGACCGGAGTCCTATATAACTCGGGCGATTGCCTTATATAACTCGGACCGAAGTCCTATATAGCTCGGGTCGTCACCCTATATAACTCGGACCGAAGTCCTATATAGCTCGGGTCGTCACCCTATATAACTCGGACCGAAGCCCTATATTAAAGCAGCACTGCATATAGTATGATATATCATACCCTTACCGTACTCAGTACTGTCCCAGATACCAAGTGGAGCCAAAATTCTCATACCATTTCTTAATCGAATATGCATTATACAATTATCGACTTATGGTTCTTATATTATTTCAACTTGAAATATCATATTTTATCATTTTAATAACATACTATACTCATTTATATTCATAAGGAATCAATTGGATTACTTTTGAAAAATGACCAAATGAATATTAGCAAAATGACCATATGAATAGTAAATTCTGGTTTTGGACTCAACTCGATCCTTATTTTGAAAAATCGTATAAAATAATCCACTTGAGTAAAAATTCTAAAATTTTACAGAATTTATTTTTACATGTTAAAATCATTCCTTTAAAATTTCAGATCAAAATGGAAACAAATTCTTGGTCAAATAGTTCACCCAACCAGACTGCTCCAGTTGCCCTGCATCCTGGCAGCAGTTTTGTATTTTATAAATTCCGTAAATTAAATTCAATCAATGTGGTTCCAAATTATTTTTCTCAAATACTAGACTTATTAAACAACAACATATCCAAAATTCAACTCAATATAAGTTTTCTATATTTAATTAAAAATCATACAAGTCACAGCAGTTTACTAATTGTAAAACAGAAAAATTTTCAAAAAGGAGTTCAATGGTTAAAGTACCAAACCTTGCTTTTCCTTGCTCTTCTTATCTATTTCACTTCCTTTCCTCTCTAATCTCCTTGATTTCCTATGAATTTAATATGTCACATATGTAAGAACAAACCCTAGATATGAACATGATGCTACCTTATGATTTTCTAACAATCCTTTACTTATTCTTACTAATAATCACCATTTACATCATTTCCTTTAAGTAGTTTATCATTTTTCACCATAATCATCAACTTACTAATTCTTTCCCAACATGAACATAATATCAAATCTTCCTAAACATAGCCTAATACCTAATTCTAATGAAAGAATAAGACTTAGGATGGTATCTTACCTTATTTCCTATTGAATTTCACTTGAGAAATGGCTTGGACTTGAAACTTGTCTCCTTGAAAATGGAAGGGAGGGGGAGCACGACTTAAAGAAGAAGAAAAGTGGTGATGGTGGTGTCTTTTTGATCCTTACTTGGGTTTGGATGACCATAATTAGTTATTTATAATTTAATTTACATTTAATTAATTTATTTATTTTCAATGGCCATGATTTGTCCAACACATTTGGATTTAATGGCTAGGATTTGGTTTATTTTCAATGGCCATGATTTGTTCAACACATTTGGATTTAATGGCTAGGATTTGATTTATTTTCAATGGGCATGATTTGTCCAACACATTTGGATTTAATGGCTAGGATTTGGTTTATTTTCAATGGCCATGATTTGTCCAACACATTTGGATTTAATGGCTAGGATTTGGTTTATTTTCAATAGCCATGATTTGTCCAACACATTTGGATTTAATGGCTAGGATTTGGCCACTTGAAAGTGGTTTTTTTTTTAATATTTTGCCCCCAAAGTTATATTTAATTACAAAATCGCCCCTCCAGTGGAAATGTCCAAAATGTCCTTATCGGAAAATCGCCCGTAACTTACAAACCGTGCGTTTTCAGGAAAAATTGAAACCCACGGTTATGACCCGATTAATCTCAAGAATATTCTTCCGGGGTCGGATATGGGCACTATTAAGAACTTCCGACACTAAATTTTTAAGTTTACATAGTTGCCCCTAACTTTTGAGAAATTTCCACTTAGGTCCTTTTGATATCCCTTCTTGACCTTTCTGTCTTTCTTTATTAATATCTTTTTACTCACAACTCCAAATGAAGTAATTCTTATTCCTACTGAGACTAGACATCTAGGGCTACATTGTATCAAAATTTCAGGTTGATCCGAGCTATATCTGATTTTTGACGGTCCTTTGAAGTCAAGCCTACTATGCTGTCCTGAGGCAGCTTGCACATTGTCTACTAAATCCATCATATCTTATTCTGTACAACTCCAAATTGGGTAATTTAAAGTTATACGTCTATCTAAGACACAAATAAACAATTAAGTCTTCTTTGAGACTCTCTAATTCTGTCATTAACTTGGATAAAATTCGAGCTCAAGTTATAGGTCATGTTCTAAGTTCCTTTGTTCTAAGCCTAAATCATATCCTCTATGTCTGTTTCTTACCAATCTGGAATTCGGGATGTTACAGGCTGGGGCTTCCACTTTTAGGGCTGGACCATCACGTACCGGAGCAAGCAGCAGTTCATCATACTTGAGGCCTCCCTCATCCGTCCTTGCGGCTACCGGTCAATTGGACCCTGCTTTAGCCGACTTGAGGCTGCCATATGCTGTTCGTTATCATGCACCTGATGGTTGGGTGACCCGACCAATTAGTGCAGAGATTGCACCCTACCGGAGCCTTGTTCACATCACTCAAGTATATCCTTTTAGAACTTTTCATGAAAAGGATTCATAAAAGTCTCTTGAAATTGATTGCGATTGTCCTTTTTTACAGGTACCTGAGGGCCTAGTTGCTGAAATGGCGGCGATGATCACTGCTTTCTCGGATGAGCTGACAGGTGCTTGGACTGATGCTGCTTATGAGAGACCGAACAGGCCGCAAAGACGGAGAGCTCGGCGCTGAATTCTCATATTTGTCTTGGACTATATTTGTAGTATTTGAATTATTCTTGCTCTGTACTTTGTACTTTTCATATTTTTCGCCTGTCATTTGAACTTAAGTATAAACCTGCACTAATTTGTTAGTATTAACAGCAGATATGTATGAATGATGTTTTTTTTTTTTAGAAATCTATTTTCAAAAATAAATCCCTGAAATAATCCCAAAAATATTACCTAAAATAATCTAAACAGGATCAAAACACAAGAATTTCATAAAATAAAAATAAGATAAAAATAAAATAAAATAAAATAAAAATAATAAAAATGAGAATCGAAACTGTGCGGAGGTCAAACTGCTCGGCCGGCGGTCGGGCCGTCGTGGCGGGCGATCGAGCCGCCGATTTCGGCGGTCGGACCGCCATGGACGGCGGTCGGACTGCCGGGGAGGCGCCGGGGCAGTTTATGTATACGAAAAAAATAGATTTTTCACTGCAGGATTTTTTATTTCCCTCAACAATGAATCCTCTTTTTAACCATGTGATGCATAACTGGACCAAGAGCCTCCATAATGTCGAAAGGATCAATATGGAAAGGTATGGACTGAAAGCCGTTGCCACCCTTAGAGGTGTAGCTGTGGATTGGGATTTCTTGCATGCTTGTATTAAATTTTGGGACCCTCAAGCCCACGTTTTCAGATTTGGTGCTCGAATGGAGGAAATGTGTCCTCTTTTTGAGGAATTTTGCTCAATCATTGGATGTGACCCCAATGCCCCTCTTGTAAGGCATGAGGTCCAAGTTGGTTATGTGGGATCTTTTCAGAGACTTTTCAACTTTAGCAGGCCTCAAGCTCAAGCTATGATCATGGATGGGAGTAAGGCGATGCTGCTTCCATTGATTGACGAATTCCTGACCGCTAACTTTGAAGATGAGGTTCAACTAAAGCACAGAATGCGGGCTTTTGTTTTCTGCCTATTAGCCGGGTTTCTTTTCAACCGTGATCCCGACTTTGGAGATTTGAAGCTTTGCCCCATGGTCAGGCAGATGGAAGAACTTAATTGCATCGGTGGTATGATTCTGGCTGAGACTATTCAGAGTCTTGACAGAGCTGTGCTCGGGTTTGAGAGCTGGACTGTCACCCCGATTATTCTTCAGGTAATTTTGTTATACCTTTTGCTTCTTCTAATTTCATTGTCTCTCTTTTTTTGTTTGTAAATAGAAAGGATCTATCTTTTCAGGTTTGGCTGAGAGACCATCTCCGAGTGGTTGCTGCTCCCAACGCCTTGACTTATAATCCTTCACAGTACCGTACCAGGCGAATCCAGATTTCTTTTCCCTCCATGGCCAAGTAGACTATCTGGTTGTTTGAGCTTGGACCAGAAGAATTGCTATGGTTCGTCCCTTGGTATAGAATTCCTCACTTCATGGAGGCGAATGCAATGCACAACCATGTCTATCTCCTTGGTTTCACTCATAGCACATGGTATAGTGCTTCTCGGGTCCTCAGACAGATGGGGATTGATCAGAGGGTTCCCCTTCCTGTTGGGCTTACCATTGCTTCCCCTATTACCCCCGGAGTTACTCGAGCTATTCTACAGACTTGGGTCAGAAAACACCAGATGATCAGGCCTTTTGCTGAGCCTTCCCTTGTCCAGCCTACTCCGGAGTACAGGACCTGGTTTATAGCTGAAGTTTGGCCCGTTGAAAAACCCAGGAGGTATGCCTTGCTGCAGGAGTTAGAGGGAGAGGAGGTGGTTCCACTTAGCGAGGAGAAGACAGATGTCATAGAGAGCTCTGGAACTAAGGAAGATACCGAAGACTCTGCCCCACGTAGGAGGCGTAGGATTTAGGCCCTAGGGTTGACTCTATTGTTTGTTTTTTTTATTGGGTTGCCTTTTTACTTTTTTTTTTTTTTACATTTTGGGGTTATGACTTGACTTTTTGATTGGTTGGATATTTCATGGGATGAATGACACTTTTTGTAACAAATGATGAATGATTCTTAATGAATAACTTTTTGTTTGCCTTCCAAGCATTATCTACTTTATTTATTTGCTCTAATTTTTGCCTAAGTCGTCTTTTCGGATTTTCAACTTAGCGAGCTCTTACCCATTCTTGCCTAGGCCGCCCTTTGTGGGTTTTCGACTTAGCGGGCCCCACTATTGCCTAAGCCGCCCTTTGTGGGTTTTCGACTTAGCGGGATTTTTTCTTCCTTTTCTTTTATTTATTTATTTATTTATTCATTTATTTTATTTATTATTTTTTTATGCTGGCAAAAGAAAAATGAATCAGTGATTCTTATTAAAATTTAGATCGTGCTCAAGGAGAGCTGCCTACATATCTCGAATTAGTTTGCGAGAATCAGGTCTAATGTAGTTCCTTACAATGCATGATTATACATAGTATTTCTTTAATTGATCCAGATTGCATGGGTTTGTGAACTCCAGACCATCCAAATCAGACAAGATGACGGCTCCGCCGAAAAGTATTTTCTTCAAAATGTAGGGTCCCGCCCAATGAGGACAAAACTTCCCACGAGGATCTGTAACGGGTGTTCTGATCTCTTTCAGAACCAAACAGCCTTCTTTCAATTTTCGATCTTTGACCTTTTTGTTGAAATGTCTGGCCATTTGCCTCTGATACACTTGAATCTGATGTAGAGCTTGAAGTCTTTTTTCATCCAAACCCAACAACTGATGGTGATAATTGCTAATCCATTCAGCTTCATTTATCTGACTTTCTTGAATTATCCTCGCCGATTGAACTTCCAGTTCAATGGGGAGTACTGCTTCCATTCCGTACACCAGTGAATATGGGGTTGCCCCAGTAGGAGTTCTAATTGATGTTCTATATCCCCACAAAGCCAGTGGTAACTTCTCATGCCAACCCCTATGTTCCTTGATCATTTTTTGTATGATCACCTTTATAGACTTATTTGCTGCTTCTACGGCTCCATTTGTTTGAGGTCTATAAGGAGAGGATTTATGATGCTGGATCTTCTTATCCTTCAAGAGTTTAGCAAATTCTTCTTGGAAATGAGTTCCATTATCAGTGATAATCTCGAATGGTGTTCCGTAACGACAAAGGATGCTGGTTCGGACAAACTGTGCTGCCTTTTTGGCGTCTAATTTTGCATAGGAAGCTGCTTCAAACCACTTTGTGAAGTAATCCACTGCTACCAAGATAAACTGATGTCCATTTGAGGCTTTTGGATGTATTTTTCCAATTATATCTATTCCCCAAGTAGCGAAGGGCCATGGAGAAGTAATCGGATTCAGGGCAACGGGAGGTTGCTTCTGCATCTTAGCAAATATCTGACACTGATGGCATTCTTGCACAAATGTCACGCAGTCTGCATTCATGGTGGACCAATAATATCCTAGATTGGCAATTTTTCGAGCCAAGGCGATCCCATACATGTGTGGTCCTGATTCGCCACCATGTACCATTTCCATTATCTGCTTAGCCTCTGCTTCATTCACACACCTTAGGTGCATTCCATTCCAATTTCTCTTGTAAAGGATATCTCCATTAAGAACGTAACCTGTGGCTAGCTGCCTTATGGCCCTCTGATCGACCTTTGATGATCCCTCTGGATAACTTCCATCCTTGAGATGACTCTTGATATCCCAAAACCATGGTTTACCATCGGCCAAATGCATTATATGGGCGGGCTGTTTCTGAAGTTGAACTTTTAATGGATGAACGACTTTCCCCTCCTTGATATTGATCATGGAAGCTAAAGTAGCCAAGGCATCAGCAAACTGATTCTTTGCTCTTGGGAGATATTCGAAGGACAAATCATCGAATTGTTGTGCCAAATGATCGAGATGTTGCAGGTAAGGAACCAAACGCTCTTCTCTTATTTTCCATTTCCTTAAAGCTTGTGATACTATTAAGATAGAATCACCATAGACCATCAGGTTCTTAATCCCTAATTCCAGGGCGGCTTCAAGCCCATTAATGCAAGCTTCGTATTCTGCTTCATTGTTTGTGCAGCTAAAGTCAAGTTTAACTGCAAAGGGAATGTATTTTCCACAAGGAGTTTTGAACACAATCCCAATTCCATTTCCATGATAATTGGATGCCCCATCAAAATACATCTCCCAAACACTTCTTTCCACATTCAAGAGGTCTTCATCAGGGAAACCCATTTCTCGCATCTCGTCTTTTACAGGTAATTCTGCTAATTGGTCAGCTATTGCGCCACCTTTCACAGCTTTCCTTTGAATGAATTTTAAGTTAAAAGCTGCCAATGTTGACACCCGCTTTGCCATTTTGCTGTCCAAAACAGGCCTCTCCATAAGGAATTTCAAGGGACTCTGTTCTGCGACGACACAAGTAGTGTAAGAAGATAAGTAGTGTTGTAACTTTGTGCAAGCCCAGTACAATGCTAAACACAACTTCTCAATCTTGTTATACTTTAACTCATAGTCCAGCATCCTTTTGCTGAGGTAGTAAATTGCATTTTCCACCTTTGTACTTTCGGCTTCTTGAGCTAACATTGCACCCATGGCTTCATCTGTTACAGACAAATACAAGAGCAGAGGCTTTCCCATTCTAGGAGGTTGTAGAATTGGTGGATTTAACAAGTATTCTTTGATCTTGTCGAAGGCCTTTTGGCAGTCTTCATTCCATTCTTGTGAAGCACCTTTCCTTAGTAGCTTAAAGATTGGACCACAAGTCTCTGCCAATTGTGATATGAATCGACTGATATACTGTAATCTACCTAGCAAGCCTCGAATCTCTTTTTCTGTTCTTGGCGGAGGCATTTTCAGAATAGCCTTTGACTTTGCTGGATCAACTTCTATTCCTCTCTTGCTGACCAAATACCCCAAAAATAAGCCTGATGTTGCTCCAAATAAGCACTTTGCAGGATTAAGTTTCAAATTGTACTTGCGAAGTCTAAGGAAGAACTTCTCAAGTGCTTTAACGTGTTCTTCTGGAGATTTTGACTTAACAATCATATCATCAACATACACTTCTACTTCTTTGTGAATCATGCCGTGAAAGACTGTTGTCGCCATCCTTTGGTAGGTAGCCCCTGCATTTATCAACCCAAAAGGCATAACCCTGTAGCAGAAAGTACCCCATTCTGTAATGAAAGTTGTCTTCTCTTTGTCAGGTGGGTGCACTAGGATCTGATTGTACCCAACCGCGAGGTTAGTCATGGAGACCATCATATGTCCAGCCATCCTGTCTATCAGCAAATCGATGTGTGGCAGTGGAAAATCATCCTTGGGACAGGCCTTATTCAAATCTCTGTAGTCAACACACATCCTGACCTTTCCATCTTTCTTCGGGACTGGCACGATGTTTGCTAACCAGGAAGGATAGGCAATTGGTTCTATGAACTTATTGTCCAGTTGCTTGGCAACCTCCTCTTTAATTTTCAAAGACCATTCTAGATTTATTCTTCTCAATTTCTGCTTAACCGGCTTTGCATCTGTGTATAGTGGAATCTTATGAACTGCTATGGCTGGGTCTATTCCCGTGACATCACTTGCCTTCCACATGAAGCAGTCGACATATCTTCTGATGCACTCAACAACCTGTTCCTTATTCACACAATCATATGCAATGTATGTATGTTCATTTTCTTTGCCAATCATTATTTTTTCATTTATTTCATTTATTTCATCTATTTCATTTTTGCTAGATAATACTTGGAAAGCAAAAGACACAGGGTAACCAAGAACTTGAACAGTTTCATTAATAATGTCGGAGTCATCCTCCAAAGTTACATTACATTTGACATTAGGGTTTTCAATTCCTGAAGCTCAGTGTTTGACTCAGTACAAGACTCAGGTTCAGGGTGTGACACAGGACTAGATTTGACTACAGCAGCTTGTCCCTCCTCGGCATACGAGCTCATCAGTGGT
The DNA here is from genome assembly GCA_947685225.1 of Garcia nutans. Classification (NCBI taxonomy): domain Eukaryota; kingdom Viridiplantae; phylum Streptophyta; class Magnoliopsida; order Malpighiales; family Euphorbiaceae; genus Garcia; species Garcia nutans. The sequence continues at coordinate 28,576,705 of CANTUV010000011.1, read as the reverse complement.
CCATCTGTGGTCTTGATCAGCTTTGTGAAGTCCCTTTTGTCTTCAAAATTAGTTATCATAGCAACCTCATCAAAGAGACTAGGCCGCATGAAATCTTCCACTTGTGGTTCAGTTATAAGTTCTGGCTCTTCTTCCTTCAACACTAAAACATCAGTGAACATCTCAAAACCCGGTAACTGCTTCCCAGTCATAGGAGAATAGAATGGCTCCTGGAAACCACAGTAAGGAACTGTTTTCCCAGGTTTGCAGAAGTGACCATTCAGAGTTCTAAAATAAGGGTGCATTTTGAGGCTTCTTGCCCCCCAATTCTTCTTTTTCTTCCTTCCATGCTCAAACTCTTCTATCTCCTCATCTGTGGGTTTATACCCCAGGCCAAAAGTTCCCCTATTCTCAGGTTCTTCCCATGGCCGCACCACGGGTGTTTTCCTCCCAGACTTTACCATTTCCATTCCGGGCAGCAGACCTACCCTTAACATCATTCCTACCAGGCAATTGATTTGGACTTCCCCAAAATCATATAAGATAAATGGCCCTTTGGGTTTTTCTCCTTCAATGCATTGGACTGTATCATAATGGAAATCAGTCAAGGACATGGCGGTTTCGCCAGGAATAACCTCAAAGAGAGACTGATCCATGGTTCTCTTGTTGATTTCACAGGTGTCACCTTTGATAGTGATGACTTTTCCTTCAAAAGGGAACTTAAGTTTTTGATGCAATGAAGAAGGGACAACATTATTCTGATGAATCCACGGCCTTCCAAGGAGGAGATTAAAGCTCGTGGGTACATCAATGACTTGGAAGGGCACTCTCATTTTCACCGGCCCAATAGCAATTTCCAGAGTGGCAACACCCAAAATTTCTCTTCGAGTGTTATCATATGCTCTAACAATCTGATCAGAAGGTGTAAGATCTGTAGCCTCCAACCCCAGACAGCTTGCTACCTTCTAGGGACATACATTTAAGGCTGACCTATTATCAATGAGAACCATGGGAACAGTCTTTCCCCCAGTTTGTATGGTGATGTATAGGGCATCATTGTGTTTACTGCCATCTTCTGGTAGGTCTGTATCAGAAAATCGGATACTCAATGCCTTGGTTGATTGAGTCAAAGTGGCCACCAAAACTTCTAGGCTTGTGTCCACTGACGTATCAAGTTGACTTAAAGCTTCGCTGAGAGCCTGACGGTGTGGGAATGAGGAAGCAAGGAGCTCCCAAATTGACATCCTAGCTTGAGTTTGCTTAAGCTGAGAGAGGACAAGGTCTTCTTTTGGCTCTGGCGTCTTCTTATGGGGGTGATTTGAGGCTGTAGGGGCTTTTCCCAAATCGAGTGGCTGATATTGCCTTCCGCTTCTTGTCAAAGCATCGACCTCTTCAACAAGGTCATTCAAATCCAACACACACACTTCATTCATTTCTAAGAGAAGTTTGAAAGGATCAAACAACTCTTCTTCCACAGTGATGGCGTGGATGGAATGATTAGGCAAAGGGTTAGTATCAATGTTCGGCTGACTCCTGAGAGGAATGATATCACCCCTATCTACCAAATCCTGGATGCGGTTTTTCAGAGTCCAGCAAGCATCTGTTCTATGCCCTTTTCCTTGGTGGTATTCACAATACTCATTGGCCTTATAACTGGCGGGTAATGGGTTTGGAGGTGGCCTTGGGTCCAAAGGCTTCAAATACTTCCCTTCCACGGCCTTTTTAAACACTAGATGAAGGGGCACCCCAAGGTCGGTATATTGCCTTCTTGGCTAATTTCTCTGCCCAAGATTGCCCACACGTAAAGGATTCGCAGGGGCAATATTGGCCACTTCATTGACCTTACTTGAGGTAGTAGCTTGGCCTTGTTTCCTATACTTCGAAGTAGCTCCCTCATCTACTATTTTACCCAATTGTATCAAGTCTTCTACCTTAGTTGCAGTCGCAATGAGCGATTTGAAAGTAGGTAGGTATTGGGTTTGCAGTTGAGCTTGATATGTAGGTCTTAAATTTCTGATTATAATATCAATCTGCTCCTGTTCTGAAGGGCGATTGATCATTTGGGCAGCCTTCGCCCTCCACCTCGTAAGGAACGAGGAGAAGGGTTCATTGTTATTTTGCTTAGTGGTCTCAAGCTCCCTTCTAGTGACATCTACCTCAATATTGTAGTGATATTGAGTGTTAAATGCATTGCAGATGTCTTCCCAGGTCTTAATTTTAGCACGATTCAGGCTCACAAACCACTTAAGGGCAGCCCCAGTCAAGGATTGTTGAAAGATTTGAGCAAAGAGCTCATCATTTAAACCCCAAGGGCTCAAGGCTCCCACATACATCTTCAAGTGAGTTTTAGGGCAAGTGGTCCCATCAAATCTGTCCATCCCAGGCATCTTGAATTTTGGAGGTAACCTAGCTTGGGGAAACAAGGATAAGGAATCCATGTCTACCACCTCTTTATGAGTTTTCATGGCAGTGATTGACCTTTCAAGCAATTCAAGTTTCTTTTTCAGTTCATCAGTTTCATTCTTAGAGGGTGGATCCTCCAAATTGATGACAAGGGTATTATTTTGAGCAGTCATGGGGGTACTAGTTTGCCCCACAATTGGTTCTTTCCCTAAATGTTCAGAAGTAGTGGCCGTCTTTGGTGCCCCTCCCAATTCGGCCAAGATGGCTACCCTCTGGGCAACCAAAGCTTCATCAATTTTCTCTTGCATCCTAGCTTCAATTTCCTTAACCTGTCCATCTAGCAAGGCCTTAATCTGTTCAATAGTAGCCATTTCAGTAATTGGAGCAGTTGGTGAAATTTGGGTAGCAGGACTTGTGGGTGATTGCACAGTTGGAGTTGGTGTAGCTTGTGTGGGTGAAGGCACACGGATAGTGGATACCTGCAAAGGTTAAGGGTAAAGGATCAGGGTGGTGTGTAGGGTAGGAAGACTCTTGGTCCACTTATATACATCAAAAGTTTTCCCCAAAAGATTTTTCCCCAAAATAATGTTGTCATGTTGCATGAATGCACCTCATCACATCATAATTTATTTTAATGGAATGTGGCACTATCATTGGGTACATACAACCTAAGGGAAGGTTCTATTGTTCATGAAAAATAGAGAATTGGTTCATAATAGGGACCCTTGAGTCTTGAGTAAGATATACCTAACCACATGTGAAACAAGGAGTTTCGCGTGGGTCCAACAGTACGATTACTCATGGGCCACTCCAAAAGGATTGGAATGGTTTGCGACAACAGGGAGGACGCTTTGGCTGTCCGCCAGCATAATCAAGGAGATCTGCCGGTCAGCGCTACTTGCTATCCAGACTCAGAATTTTGAACAAAAAGAGAAGAAATTCATTTGAAAACAAAATTTTTTTTATGTAATGGAGGAAAAGGATCCCCCATATAATGCAAGAGAAAAAGATTCTCTGAATGACAAAATAAATGCACAATTAATCAAACAAGGGGTCCATTAAAGGAAAAAGATTCCTTTTGTCAATCTTCAATCCAATATCCCCAAGGAGGGGATATATATTGCTAAGGTACCCTGCAAAATGAATAAAAGTACCCTAAAGAAGGGCAAATCAGTTAAATGAATAATAATAGTCTACTAGGATCCCATAAATTGTTTTTATGGTCCCTAATGTCAAATTAATCAAATAAGCAATAGTAGTCCCCTAGAATCCCATAAATCATTTTTATGGTCCCCAGTGGAGTCGCCAAGCTGTGAACCTCGGTTTCCACCCGAAAAGGATTCGGATGAACGTTCACTTGTTGTCGGGAGTCGCCACTCAGTTTATTTTTGTTTGAAGGGAAAAACTAAGAAAACCCTTGTTTGACTCCAATAACACGTCCAATGTAAAGGTTTCTAATCTGCGAACCCAAGGAGGATTCAGGGACTATGTCATGCATTCGATTAACTTGCCAATAAAAGAAATAAACCTTGAAAGGGGTGAAGAAAAGAAAACAAACAGATTGTTAGTAAATTGCGGACTTGCTATTTGGGGTGAATCCCAAATATGCCTACATACTCTCATTTTTATGAGAGATCAAAGCCCATGTAGTTCGGAAAAGCCTATTTAAAGGCAATTATGCATTTATGCATGTGTGTGTGTATGCTTCGTGCATTGTGAGATTTAATTAGTACTTAGTGCAAAATTGTGAAATTTAGGTACCTTGTACCCAAAAGGATGCAAATTTTAGGCCTTGGGCCAAAAAAGTTTGGTTGATTCATGGCTTAATGCCGAAAGATCGATTATTTAGTTAATTAGGCCTTAGACCTAAAAGGATTAGGTCTTTGACCAAGAAGAATTTAAGAAGAAGATGGAATGCTTATGACATGCTTGAATTAACAAAAGATGAATTAGGATATTACCTTGCTGAGAGTTTTCCCACTTCGAAGTTCCAGATCTTGATTTCTTAGAATATGATCCTTTGCTTCCTGTAACACCAGGTTCCGCGGTGCCAAAAGCCAACCCCTTTTTCTGAGAATCGAAAGCCTTTTTATAGGCAAAAATTCGGACTGAACGACGGTCGGACCGGCGTGGTCATCGGTCAGACCGCGCTGTCCGCAGGAAAACTGGGAAAAAAATCAACGCCGGCGGTCGGACCGCTGAGCTTGGCGGTTCAGCCCTCAAAAAATCTCCCGATTTTCGTTCAAACTAATTTTCTGGGAGCTGTGGACCTCCAAAAATTATTTCAAGGCCATATCCGTGATCGTTGCGTTGCTCCGGACATTTCAAGTACCATGAAGACATACTTTCGGTGGATTCTGCCGTGGTCATCCGGTCTGGCTTGGTCACTTGCAGTCTAAGAAAATCGGCTTTCCGAGCCTCAAAATTTGAGTGTTCACACTCTTGCTCCTAATGAAAGTACAAGAATTGGAATAAAATGGTTTACAACTAATGTTATTGTGTAAGATAAAGAAATGGAAAAATGAAATAGGTTAAAAATTGGCTTACTAAAGACATACTAAAGGTTGGCCTTTTATGCTAAATGGGTATTCAACTTAATATGTTCAATTCCATACAAGTTTAAAGATGATGCAAAGAATAACCATCATAATTGACAATAAGTACCAATTCTATTAAATTCTAAAATTCATGCTTCAAAAATTTCAAAGGTCATCTATCAACAATATTATAACAATTGAACTTTTCAAAATTCACTTATTCAAGAAAAACGTTATATTACCAAAACAAAAAAAAGGTCAAAAGTAAAACTTTGCACCCCACACTTAAAGATTCACATTATCCCCAACGTGAGTATGCACAATGTATTCCATTGTTCCATAGCGTGAGACAAAGTGCTACTTCATCTTTACCAACAACAAACATTAATTATCCCAAAAACAAAATAACAATAAACAAAAGATAAAAAACATAAGTTTTTATTGCTAAAAATACTAACTAAAACATCTGAAAACAATAAATAAATAAATAAATTGAACTTTCAATAAGTTGAAGCTAGTCGAAGCAATTGCAGTGAAGGTTATGATGATGATGTAGTCGAGGGATGAAAGCTAAGAATCTTGGTCAAGTTGCTGTTGATGAGCTCCAATTGATTGAGTGCCTCAGCATGATTGCGATCAACTTTGTTCTCTAGGGTTTCTATCCTGTTAATTAGTTCATAAGTTTCTGGAACTGGGCATCTTCATCCAAATCAAGTGAATCAGAATTGGATTCCTCATCAACTCTTTGTCATTTTTGTTGGTCCCTTTTTGTGCTTGGTTCACCAGATGCCATCAAATAAGCCCTCCACTCTTATTTATCATGCACATTTTCTCTAGAGTGTCAATATCAAGCAAGTCACTACCCAAAATCCTTTACATGTTGCAACTATTAGGATCAAAGTCTCTATCAAGAGCCATGGCAAGGATGGTTACCAATCCACTAATACAAATTTCACCCTTTTTATGAGCCACATTATAAAAACATCAGTTAACTAATATACAATGCTTACAGGTGTAGCATTATTAGCACAATCTAAGAAAAATAGCTCACTAAGTCCAATTATCCCAAGACTTTCCTTTCTAGCAAAGAAGCTATAAGCCATGAATCGGTGCAAGTATCTCGATGCGGGGTTTTCAATTTAGTCTCTTTGGCCGATTTAGCCACATAAGTTCTGCCTAATCCTAATGCTTCCCATGCAAAATTGTTGCTTAAAGTCCTTAGGTTCAATTCTTTCCCCTCTTAATTAAAACCAAATATGTCATTCAAGTGCTCAATATCAATCATTTATGATTTCCCATTTAATTTGAATCCTAGCCTAGTGCAAAGCTTAGATTCATGTCTTTCTACATTGATAGAGGAAAGAAACTCAATAGTTAGCTCTTGAAATTGCAAAGGTTTAAGGGTGATGAATTTCTCCCAACCTAGGTTCTTCACATATATAGTGAAATTTTCCCTAATTTGTAAAGCATTGAGAGATTCATCGCTCACATACCTTGAGAGGAAGAATCCCCTAGCTTGAAAGGCCAACCTTCTTGAAGAAGATGAAGAAGATAAAGGAGGTTGCTTTCTTCTATGGTGAACACCATCTTTGTTCTTAGCATCTTGATCTTGTTGGAAATGGAATGAATGAAAGTTTAATGGTGTTTTGTTGAAGAAAAATCAAGAAATTTGATGAAAATTTTGAGTTTGGGGGGTGGGTAATGTCTTGGCCATGCTAGGATCGGTGGGGGAGAGAGAAAAAAAATGGAGTTTTAGGATTTAAATGAGAGAGAAGTGAGGGAAGAGAGTCAGGTTTTAAAAATTTTAAAATGAGTGACACAACCAAGTTGTACTTGTCTTGGTCATGATATAGGTTATTTGGATTGGACACGGCCATGAGCATGGCCAAGCTGAGTGGCCATGTCCAGTTTTGTGAGAATTGATCTTCGAAGGATGGGAGAGGACACTACCAATTTGTTTTCCTTGTCTTGGCCATGTCTTGTGATGCTTGAGCGTGTTCAGTTTTATGTTTGGAGCTTGCTTTTAGAATGGCTTGACACGGTCATTTGACTCAAACATGTTGTCTTGTCATGTTTGCTACTGCCAATTTAAAATTTTTGAACAAATTGGTGTTTTGGACATGTCTTCTTTTTCTTGGCTGTTTCTCTAGGTGTGTCAGCTCCTACCCAATTTTATTCAACCTTTTTCCTTCATTTTCTTCTCCTAAAACTCAATCACAACGAATATAACCATCAGAGAACCTATTCCATTCTATTTATTAACAACTTTCACATACCAAAATGAAAATCTAGAAATTCAAAGAACAAAAAATTAATTAAGAGGAGAAATACATACCGATGGGCTGACTCTCATTGAGTGCTTCTTTAACGTCATATAGCTGGACATGATTGCCCTATGTATCAACAAGTACCATGCTTTCAATGGCTCTTGTGACCTCATGCCCATCCAACTAGGGTTTCACCCTTTGGCCATTTACCTTGAAAGTCTCTTGGGTTTTTAAGTTCAATAGTTCAACAACTCCATATGGGAATACCTGAACCACCTGAAATGGTCCACTCCAATGGGACTTCAATTTCCCAGGGAACAGTCTCATTCTTGAATTAAACACGAGGACCTTTATCCTGGGCTCAAATGTTCTTCTCTAGATCATTTTATCATGTGTTGCGTTAGTCTTCTCCTTGTAGATCTTTGAGCTTTCGTAAGCCTCATCTCTAAGCTCATCCAGTTCATAAATTTGCAACATCGTTTGTTCCTTTGCCCTATCTAAGGCCATATTTATTGCCTTAATTACCCAATAGTCTTTGTGCTCTAATTCCACTGGCAGGTGACATGCCTTGCCAAAGACTAAATGATATGGACTTATTTCCAAAGGTGTTTTAAAAGCTGTCCAGTAAGCCCAAAGTGCTTCTGAAAGATGAATTGCCCAATCCTTCCTAGTTACACTCACTATTTTCTCTAAAATTCCCTTGATATGCTTATTGGAGATTTATGCTTGGTCGGATGTTTGGGGATGGTAGGGAGTTGCCACTTTGTGCCGAATACCCATCTTGGTCATCAGATTTTCGAAACACTTGTTGCAAAAGTGGCTTTTTCCATCACTTACTATAGCATTTGGGGGGGGGGGGGGGTCCAAATCTACTTAAAATGTAATCCTTCAAAATTTTTAAAATAACATTAGCATCATTGGTCTGAGTGGGGATAACCTTTACCCACTTGGACACATAATCAACTGTAAGAAGGATATACTCGAATCCAAAAGATTTTGAAAATGGCCCCATGAAATCAATGCCCCAAACATTAAAAATTTCAACCACAACAAAGCTAGAGAGAGGTATTTCATTTTGTTTACTAATGTTTCCTACTCTTTGGCACCAATCATCTCATACAAAAATTATAAGCATCTTTAAAAAGAGTAGGCCAATACAAACCACTTGGAAGAATTTTTTCGGTGATTTTCTTACCTCCAATGTGTCCTCCAATATACATGCCGTAGCAAAATTATAGCACTTGCAATTGTTCTTCCTCTAGCACACATCTTCTGATTATCTCATCCCTGCAGATTCTAAACAAATGTGGATCATCCCAAAAATAATAGTTACAGGAATGTAGAAACCTCTTCTTGACTTAAAAATTCAAGTCTTTCCTCATAACACCATAAGAAAGATAGTTAGCAATATCCGTATACCATGGTGCTTGTGTTATGGCAAACAAATGTTCATCAAGAAATTTTTTCACAAGCATTTGAAAGAGTAATTTGTGCATCATTATCATTAAGGGTAGCCTAGAAAGATGGTCAGCCACTACATTTTCACTACCCTTCCTATCTATGAGCGGGGATTTTTGCCCCCACTCCCGGTGGAATGGTTCTTGCGACTTAGGCACTGTTTAGGCTCGGGGCCTTAGAGAACACGGACCTAAGTTCAGAGAAAAATGGATTCGCCACTCGGACGGGCTGGGAAAAAAAAGGGCTGGATGACTCAATTCCTAAGGAATCCCCAACCCCCTAATGGGTTCGAAAAGTTGGGTATGTGTGGGGAAGGTGAGAAATGGCCCAGCACTCCCACAACGCCCGGTTCATTGGAATTGGCTTCCTTTATAGGTCTTAATATTATAAAATTCTTAAATATAACAATATTATCCATATTACAAGCAACAATTGAAATAAAGCATCATTATATTAAAAATCAAAGCAATGTCCAAACAAAGCAAATAAATGAACACCCATCCGAAGATGGAAACATGTCCTTACATTGTTCATGTTTAAACTAAATAGGACACCGACCGAAAGGTTGAAACATGTCCTTTACATTGGTCTAAAATATAAAAGTAATTTAAATTACATGATATTTAACTAATGAGGTACCCACAAAGTGGAAACATACCTCATACAACATTTGAAAATCAAAATAAATCGATAGAAATAAATAACCATTCATCATAAATAAATCATTCATTAAAGATATTAAACATCAATCAAAATAGAAAGTAAGCATTCATCCATGATAAATTAAATAAATCAAGCATTGAAATTAAATAAATCAACCACCAAAGCATATAATAGACTACATAATCAAATAAAGCAAGTAAAGATACAAATTAGGGTTATTGTTTCTACTTAAAATTCTTTAATTAATATATTAAGGTTTTGGAATTTTAGTATTTTAGTATTAGTATTGTTATTTGTTTAACCTACTATAAAGGTTTTAAAAAATTGGAATGAATTAGGATTTCATGAATCAAATTAGGGTTTATGGGTAACATTATGAAATTAGGGTTTAGGATATTAAAACATTAGGTTTATAGTTCTTGGTTACTGGATTATTGTTTTGGATTTGCTGTATTGAGTTTGAATGTTTAGGTTTATAAGGTCTTAAGGTTTTGAGGATTAAGGTTTAGGAAAACTAGGGTTTACGTATTTAGTTTTGAGGAAATTAGGGTTTAGGAAAACTTAGGGTTTAGGTTTACTAGTTTGGGGGTTTACTGTTTCGGTTTTGGAATTGAAGAAAATAGTTTAGAGTTTCATAAAGTAATTGTGATTTTTGGAAACTGTAAAGTAAGTTAGGGTTTGGAGATTTAACAAAACATTTGGAAATTTTAGAAAAAAAAATTAGAAGAAAATAGTTTAGGGTTTTTAAAAGCTTTTGGAAATAAGAAAATTGATTTAAGGTTTTGGAAATAGAAAAATATTTTTAGGGTTCTTAAGGTTTGGAAAAAATAGAAAAGTATTTTTAGGGTTTTTAATGTTTAGAAGAAACAGAAAAGTATTTTTAGGGTTTTTTGAAACAAAAGAAATGAATTACGGTTTTTAAGTTATTTGGAAACAAAAGAAATCATTTAAGGTTTTGGAACAAAGATCAAGTCATTACATCTTTAAAGATCAAAGTTTCGTATATATATTATTATGAATTAAAGAAACAAAGCTATGTGTAGTTTATGATTAAGGATCAAACTTGCATAGTGGGCTCCACCAAAATTAACTATTGGATGAACAAAGACAAAGGTAAGATTGCTGCCTTTGATGGCTTGATTGTTTGCTTGCTTATTCCTCTCCTCTAAAAAGTCCGATCCCTTTTTTTGTTTCCTGTTAATATTTTTCTCCCCTTAAAATCCAATCCGATCATCCCCCCCTTTTGTTCTTGTTTTAATGCGGTATTTATAGAAAAATATAGAGTCCTAATCCTATTTTAATAAGAAAATATGAATTGTTTAGGAAAAATTAGGAAACTGGGTAAAACAAGGTTTGGTAAAAATAAACGGCAGCGCGCGGGCTGTCGGGCCCGTGGGCTGTGCTGGCAGAAATTGCTTCGGTAAAAATGGGTGCAGCGGGCCAATTCGCCCCCAGATGCCATCTGCTGCGAATTGGGACAGCCCAATTCGCCGCAGATAATTTCTGCGGTGAATTGGGTTGCCAAGGGACGCTCACCGATTCGTCCGATTTTTATTTTTTATATATTTTATATATTTTTATTTTTATTAAAAATAACTATGAAATATTATTAGTAATTAAAATATTATTAAAATAAATAAAATACCATAAAAATTATTTTAGATTATCGGATTTGAATGGGTCAAAAATTAAGGGTCTACAATTTGCCCCCTGCTTGAATGATCTGAGACTACGGCAAAAGAGAGTGAAAAGCAATAATACTTAATTTTTTTAGATGGTTGAGGTTTTGGGTTCTTGGATTTTTAGAAAGGGTGATAAAAAAAATCTTCTTCCAACCCTTTTCCCACCATGAAGGTTGCTGGTGGTGGCACCCTGTTGAACCTTGGAAATGGATTACCTTTGGTATTGGGCTTATCCGGCTCAGGCAACTTGCCATTATCAATTAAATCCTGGATCTCATGCCTCAACTTCATACAATTATCCATTTCGTGTCTAGGCATTTGATGGAATTGGTAAAATACATTAGAATCAAAGTTAGGCGAAAGAGGATTAGGCAAAGGACGAGGAGTCAAGGGTTGTAACAATCCCTTCTTTTGTAGCTTATTGAGAACCCAAGACAACGGCTTCCCTAATTCTAAAAACTGCCTCATTCCTCCTTGACTAGTGACATTAACATCGGCTTCCTTTTGTGTATTTTGATTTTTAGGCTGATAATTTCCTTTCTCATTCCTTCTTGCCAAAAAATTATTCTTCTCTCTTTCCCATTCTTCAATTTGCAGACCAGCTTGGAAAAGATCTTTGAAGTCCCTTATAAGGGTGTGAGATAGCCTTTCACGAAGTTTGGGCAGGACGCCTATGACGATCATCCTTATTTGATCAGATTCATCGGGCCTTTTCTTGAGTAAAGCAGCCTTATTTCTCCATCTTTTCACATAGTCCATAAAATTCTCATTTGGCTTTGTCTAATGGACTCAACTTCCATTAAGGTAACTTCCAACTCGACATTATGCCCATATTGCTGAATGAAAGCCTTGTATAACATGTCCCAATCTTTTTGAGTACTTTCCTCTAAGGTGTTGAACCAATTTTGGACAACAGGGTCTAATGAGAGTATGAAGTACCTTAGAGTTTGAGCCTTAGTAGCTCGGGCAGACTGTATAGCAGTGATATACCGTTTCACATGGAGGTGAGGATTTCTGGTTCCATTGAACTTTACAAAGGACAACATCTTGAATTTGTATGGAACTTCATCTAGCTCAAATAATTTGTCGACTTCGGACATTTCTTCGGTTTTCAGTTTCTTCTCAAATTTCTTTTCTAAATCAGCAATCATCTTTTCAACATCAGAAGTTTTGATTTTCTCCATAGCTGATCTTTCAATAATCTTCGTTTCTTTCTTCTTGTCTTGAGGATATTGGTAGTATTGAGCTCAATCATCATCATCAATGATCACCTTATCATCATCAAAAGCTACTTCACCAACTTTAGCCTTCCCTTTGTCCTTTGGCTTCTTGGAGCTAGCAGATGCTTCGGCATTATTTCCTAAAATTGCAGCCAATTGATTCTTTATGGTCTCGGCCATGGCCTCTTTTATTTCTTCCATCTTGGCATTAAGGGCATCATCCGCCATTCTTTGAATTTGTTCAGGCTCCATTGCATTTGGTGAAAAAGAGATTGAGTTGTTGCTAGATTCGTCGTCTTCGGCGTAGGTTGGATTGTCGTAAGCTTTTGAACTGTTGTAATCTAGGGCTATGAGCCAGAGAGGATCAATGATATGAGATGCAAATGTATGCATGTATGCATGTATGCACAAACAATCAATAAAGAAAGATAATTAGGACGTTCCTTTCAACCTTATAACATCCACACACGAATGGCGAGTCTCTTTTCCTAGGTATATGGTTAACAAAATACCAACATTGGGTATCTTATTTTTGAATATTTTCCTCGGACGTTTCAACCAATAGTTATATTTTCAAAAATGGAAATCAGTTCATAATAATTCCCATTAATTAGGTTTTAATCCATTTAACCAACTATAGTAGCTTTTATGCTATATTGGATTAAAACTAAATTAAGAGGTTTATAATAAATAGATTTCTCACTTGAAAAAGTAACTAATGATTCATGCCAAAAACAAGCCCATGATTAATTATTCTTAGTATAAACTAGGCTCACAATTAATTATTGTATTTCGCAATTGACCTAAATATTTATAATCTCTAAAAAGGCTGTGAAAATAATTTTGCTTCTAAGCCCATTGAAAAAAGATTTTAGAAAAAATGGATTTTGGACTTAGTATTTGGATCATGAGAAAAGAATTTTTGATTTGTTTTTAGAAAAGTTTTATGTCCAAAGACCATCTTGAAAAGTTTTGAAAATAGCTTTGGTCTTTTGGATTCTAAAGGAAAATTTATTTTGAGCTTACAATATACTTAGGTCATATTAGAAAAAGATCAAACCAAATAAGCCATGACTTAAGCCAAGATAAATTAATCATAGTCAAACAACATGCATTTGGGGTAAAATCCTAAGGAAAGTAACTAGGGCAATTACATGAGCCTTAGTCTTAGGGTTAAAAGGCTTAGGTTCCCATAGCTAGTATATACCAAATGGTACAAGGCTATGAGTGGCTATGCCATGCTCGATCTCCATACCTTGAGTGAAAGTATGGCATCCCTTACATAACACAACACGGGTAACACGGGCGTCTTAACTCATGCACATGATACAATCTAAAATGATGCAATGGATAATATCATTATAAGAAAGAATACAATAATATAAAGACCAATAGAATTAACTTCTCTTATCCCTAGTGGATTCGCCACTGTGAGCGGGGATTTTTGCCTCCACTCTCGGTGGAATGGTTCTTGCAACTTCGGCACTATTTAGGCTCGGAGCCTTAGAGAACACGGACCTAAGTCCGGAGAAAAATGGAGTCACCACCCGGACGGGCTGGGAAAAAGAAAAGGGGTGGATGACTCGATTCCTAAGAAATCCCCAACCCTCTAATGGGTTCTGAAAGTTGGGTACATGTGGGAAAGGTGAGAAATAGCCCAGCACCCCCACAATGCCTGGTTCATTGAAACCGGGCTCCTTTACAGATCTTAATATTATAAAATTCTTAAATATAACAATATTATCCATATTACATGCAACAATTGAAATAAAGCATCATTATATTAAAAATCAAAGTAATGTCCAAACAAAGCAAATAAATGGACACCCATCCGAAGATGGAAACATGTCCTTACATCGTTCATGTCTAAACTAAATAGGACACCCACTGAAAGGTAGAAACATGTCCTTTACATTGGTCTAAAATATAAAAGCAATTTAAATTACATGATATTTAACTAATGAGGTACCCACAAAGTGGAAACATACCTCTTACAACATTTGGAAATCAAAATAAATCGATAGAAATAAATAACCATTCATCATAAATAAATCATTCATCAAAGACATTAAACATCAATCAAAATAGAAAGTAAGCATTCATCCATGATAAATTAAATAAATCAAGCATTGAAATTAAATAAATCAACCACCAAAGCATATAATAGACTACTTAATCAAATAAAGCAAGTAAAGATACAAATTAGGGTTACTGTTTCTATTTAAAATTCTTTAATTAATATATTAGGGTTTTGGAATTTTAGTATTTTAGTATTGTCATTGTTATTTGTTTAACCTACTGTAAAGGTTTTGAAAAATTGGAATGAATTAAGGTTTCATGAATCAAATTAGGGTTTATGGGTAACATTATGAAATTAGGGTTTAGGATATTAAAATATTAGTTTTATAGTTCTTGGTTACTGGATTGTTGTTTTGGATTTGCTGTATTGAGTTTGAATGTTTAGGTTTATAAGGTCTTAAGGTTTAGGAAAACTAGGGTTTACGTATTTAGTTTTGAGGGAATTAGGGTTTAGGAAAACTTAGGGTTTAGGTTTACTAGTTTGGGGGTTTACTATTTTGGTTTTGGAATTAAAGAAAATAGTTTAGAGTTTCATAAAGTAATTGTGATTTTTGGAAACTGTAAAGTAAGTTAGGGTTTGGAGATTTAACAAAACATTTGGAAATTTTGGAAAAGAATTAGAAGAAAACAATTTAGGGTTTTTAAAAGCTTTTGGAAATAAGAAAAATGATTTAAGGTTTTGGAAACAGAAAAATATTTTTAGGGTTCTTAAGGTTTGGAAGAAACAAAAAAGTATTTTTAGGGTTTTTAAGGTTTAGAAGAAACAGAAAAGTATTTTTAGGATTTTTTGAAACAAAAGAAATGAATTAGGGTTTTTAAGTTATTTGGAAATAGAAGAAATCATTTAAGGTTTTTGGAACGAAGATCAAGTCATTACATCTTTAAAGATCAAAGTTTCGTATGTATATTATTATGAATCAAAGAAACAAAGCTATGAGTAGTTTATGATTAAGGATCAAACCTGCGTAGTTGGCTCCACCAAAATTAACTTCTGGATGAACAAAGACAAAGGCAAGATTGCTGCCTTTGATGGCTTGATTGCTTGCTTTCTTATTCCTCTCCTCTAAAAAGTATGTTCCCCTTTTTTTTTCCTATTAATCTTTTTCTCCCCTTAAAATCCAGTCCGATCATCCCCCCTTTTGTTCTTGCTTTAATGTGGTATTTATAGGAAAATAAAGAGTCCTAATCCTATTTTAATAAGGAAATATGAATTGTTTAGGAAAAATTAGGAAACTGGGTAAAACAACGTTTGGCCAATTGGCCCCTAGATACCATCTGCTATGAATTGGGACAGTCCAATTCACCCCCAGATGCCATTGGCTGCGAATTGGGACAGTCCAATTCATCCCCAGTGCCTTCTACCGCGTTGGCGCGCGACGCTCGCTGATTCGTCTGATTTTTTATTTTTTATTTTTTATATATTTTATATATTTTATATATTTTTTTATTTTTATTAAAAATAACTATGAAATATTATTAGTAATTAAAATATCATTAAAATAAATAAAATACCAGAAAAATTATTTTAGATTATCGGATTTGAATGGGTCAAAATTAAGGGTCTACACTATCTTTGATTTCTATATCAAATTCTTGTAGCATAAGAACCCACCTAATGAGCCTAGATTTAGCTTGTGTTTTAGTCAATAGCTATTTCAGAGCCATATGATTAAAAAATACTATGACTTTAGAGCCTATCAGATAAGATCTAAATTTTTCAAGTGCAAACACCCATGTAACATCTCTCGCTTAATAGTTGTGTAATTTACTTATGCATCATTCAAAGATAAACTTACATAATAATCACACACAAGAGTTTATTTACCCTTTGTCCTAGCACAATGCCTATAGCATAGTTCAAAGCATCACCCATAATCTCAAATGGAAAATCCTAATAAGGAGCAACAATCACAAGGGCAAAAGTTAATTTTTCTTTCAAAATATTAAAAGCTTCTAAGCATTTATCATCTAAGATAAATGGAACATCTTTTCCAAGAAAATGACATAAAGGATGTGAAATTTTTGAAAAGTCCTTTATGAACGGTCTATAGAACCCTGCATGTCCTAAAAAAACTTTGAATCCCTTTAATAGATATGTCAGGTGGCAAATTAGTAATCAAGTCAATTTTGGATTTATCCACCTCAATGGCCTTACTAGATATAACATGCCCTAAAACTATAAAACTGTTCACCATAAAATGACTCTTCTCCCAACTCAAAGTTAAATTACATTCAATACATCTTTCAAGCACAAGAGTCAATTTATTCATTCAATCATCAAATGAAATGCCAAAAATAGAAAAATCATCCATGGTGTCCACCTCTATGAACTTATCCAACATATCATAAAGATGGATAGCATACATCTTTGGAATCATACCTTGTGTGTTACTAATAGAGTGAAAATTTGATCAAATAATTTATATAATTCTAACCATTATTTTAATTATTTTCAATTGAATTTAATGGATTTTATTTAATTGATTTAGAATTACATTATTTAGGCATGGGGAGATAAGATTAAATGTTTTTGATGAATAGAGGTGTAAAATCAAAGAAAAGGAAGCAAAAATGAAGAAAGAATGAAGTGCTACGACCATGGGAAAAAATTTAAGTCTGCTACTTAAAAAAAATTTAAGGAAAACAAAAGTTCCAGAAGAAAAATGAATGCCACGACTGTGGCCATTGAAGGCCATGCTCGTGGGATCCATTTCCCTTCTGCCAGAGCCAAGAACAGGAAGAAAAGTAAAAAATTGTAGCCTCAATTCAAATGCCACAGCCATGGCAATCAAAATACCACGACCGTGGCCCACAAAGCTGCCATTTACAGCTAGAAAATGGCTTGGAATAGTCCAAATAAACCCAGGCCATGACTGTGACATCCATATACCAAGATTGTAGGGTAGAAAATGAAGACTTTAAGCCGAAAAAATTGAATTTTGAAGATCTAAACAACTAAAACTTGCATTTGATAGCTTGCCACCATCAAGAAGCCTCCAAGCGCTCTATATAAACATCATTCCTCCAAAGGTTCAAGCATATGTTATGATAGATGAGTCTTTAATTTAGTTTTAGGTAAAAGTTAGTGTGTGTTTTAAAAATCCAGAGAGATTTAGATACAAGTGAGAGAATAGTAAGGTTAATTCTTTATACCCAAAACTTTTATCAATTGAGTTCTAGTCTCTATTTTGAAAGAAGAGTAAAATAGGGTTTCAAAGAAGAGATTCAAGGAGTCCTAAAGGAGTTCTTCTCCAAATCAAGAACTAGAGTTTGCTCTTTCTTATTTTTATGTTTTCAATTAATAAATATTGTGTTTTTACTTTAAATATGAGGAACTAAACTCTTTTTAGGGTTAGTCCCTTTTAATGAGTTTATTATGGAATACTTATTGCCTAATTGATTTAACTAAGTTTACCTTTGATTAATTTGTTATCTTTGATCTTAATGCTTTGATTATCTGGCCAATAATTAATTAAATTGAGTTGTTATGTGATGGAGGGAGAGTGGAAGCATAATATTTGTTCATAAAGATAATAATCTTAAAGAAGTTTTTTGCTTAGAGATAAGGTTAAATATTTAAGAGATTGATTCAAGATTCTCAAAGAACTTAATGAATTGATTTAATTACTTGTGATCACGAGAGTAGACATAAGGGTTAAATTGATATTACCTTTAGTTCTCGAGATAGACTTAAGCTTAATTAAGGAGAATCAACCATTAATAAAAAGGAAAAATGAATTAATAATTAATAACTTAGAAAATCCATAATAAACTCATAAAGGTGACTTAACCCTAAGTTTCATATTATTAGATTTAATTTCAGCAATTTACTTTTATTTAAATTTAATCTTAAACCAACTCTTGTTATCCAAATAATAAACAATTTAATTATTTAGTACTTAAAACAACATTCCTCATAGGAACGATACTCTACTTATCACTATATTACTTGATACAACCTGTTCACTTGCAGATAACTAGGCCCAAGTCCAAATAAGTTTTTGGCACCGTTCCGGGGAGGTGACCATTTTGATATTAATAATATTAAATTGTTATTGCTTTGAATTTTATTTACTTTTAATAGACCACATTAAATTAAGGGAAATCGAAAGGTCTTTGATAGGCTTGTAATGGGACCTATAAAGGTGAGGGCTAAATAAGACTAAAATGAAATCCGTTAAGTGTCTTTAAAAAAAATCCTCTTACCTTGTAGCTTTTGTAGAGGATTCTTAAATACTTTGCTCCTTTCTCTCCTCTAGAGGAATTTTATTATATATATATATTATTTATTTATTTTTGTATTATTATTATTGCCCCCAAACTTTAAACTTTAGGAGGTTCTTATTATTAAACTTGTATCCTCATAGTCATTCTAATTTTGAAAAAATTTTCAAAACCCAATTAACCTTGAAAAGGGTGGTTTTTGTAGCTTATCAAATCAAAGAAATTCTCAAGCTAAAAATTAATTTAGTCTCAAAAGGGACAACTAAGGATAGTGTTAAATTGGTGGATATAAGAATTTGGTTTCACAAATAATGCCTAAATAATTTTTCCCTTTTACTTAGCAAGGTTCAATTTCACCTCAAAAGCTCTTTTAAAAATGTTCTTGGCCTAGGCAATTAATAATATGAAAGAATATATACTTAATCTAAAATTCAATAACTAATTACTTTTGATTAATTTGAAGAGCTCATTTGGTTAGAAATTTATAAGTTATTATTATTCCACCAAATCTTAACCTTAAAATTGCAAAAATTTTAATTGAAAATTTTTAACATATAAAATAACATGTAAGGAAATCTATGGAAAAATATACATAACTATATTAAATTCTACCTAAGCTTATAATCCATAAAACCAAACAAATTAACATAAGTATCTTAAATAAAACATAAGTAAAAATGAAACAAACATAACCAAAATATCACAAATTTAAAAAAAAGTACCATAAGTTTGCATAAGTTCAACAATTTCAAGGGAAAACTCCCCCAAACTTAAATTACCACTGTCCTTAGTGGTTGCCAACATTAGGATCATCACCAGGTTGAAGTGGTTACTGTGGAGGTGGGTAGTGCAGTCCAAATTGAATAAAGAAAGAATTGAACTGCTCACTAAGGCCCGTCATCTGAGTGGAAATCTTTCGCACCTCGTGCTCAACTCCTCCAAACCACTGCTCCATATGGTCAAAGCATTGCTCCCAGATTGTATTCCTGTGATTCATCTCATTTTCAAAAGAGTCAAATCTGTTAGCAAAATAATCAAATGTGTTTGGTGGTGAAGCAGATGGTCCAGCCTCAGAAGGTGGAGGCAGAGCTAATGGACTAGCCTCAGATGGTGGAGTTGGTGGCCGATATTATGGTTCTTCAAAGCCACCTCCCTCTCCAAATAACTCATCTATGTCAATATAAATATCAACATCTGGTGGTCCTAAAATTTCATATTGGTTCCCTCTTTTTCTTGCTAATCTCATGGCTAAAACGGTTTCCATATCAATAGTGATTTTACCTGAGACGGGTACAAGGTGATAAAATCCAATATTTACATATGCAACAATTATTGTAATCATTCTCCCAATGACAATCTTACCGCTTTGCCTAACGACTTCCTCACATCTCTTGGCAGACCAAAACCCAACGTTAAACACTTTTTTTTTTCATGGCACAATAAAAGAAATGCAACTCTTTGGAGTTAACCATGCCTTGACACTATCCTCATCCATAAATGGTGTTTGCTATGACACTATTGATATACCAATAAAATAGGTTTGTAAAATTAGAGGCTTTAGATATTTTGCTATTAAACCTTCTCACACTCCCTAGTCTAGTCCAAGTTTCATTTTCATCAAACCCTTCAGTTCTCCCAAATGTTCCTTGCAATCCAACTAATCCCAAAGCATCCCCAAATTCACCAATATACCAATTATCATTTTGATTTGCTAACTGAAATTCCACTTTACCATTATGAGCAGCAATACTATCAGATGGAATAAATCGGTAACTACTTAAGAATTCTAGAGTTAATTCAACATATGTTGGATAGCACATACTAGCAAACATAATCCACTCTATATTGGTAAACATTTTAAGCAAGTCATCATTCCATCACAATTTTCTAATAACATTTCCATCAATAAAATGAGAGGGAATAATTTTTCTAGATCTCAAATTTTTGTACCTTTGCCATTGTTCCTCATCATGAAAATGAATTTTTGGATACATGCGTGGTATTTGAGGTATTGGAAATGATGGTGGAGAAGGTGTTGATGATGATGATGTTGATCCTTCTTGACATCTTCTTTTAGATCCACCTCCCTTTGATCCGCCACCTTTTGATCCTCCCATTGATTTTGTGGCAAAGGTCTTACTTCTTACCATTCTGGTGTTTGATTTTATGAAAATAATGAAAATTGGAAGAAAATTGAGAGAAAATGGAGTTTAGGTCGTGGGTTGAGAGGATTTAGTCGTGGGTTTAAAACTTAGGTAGCCAGGGCTTCAAAAATCGAAGGAAGAAAGAAAAATGAGATGAATATATAGTTCTGAAAGGCCACGGTCATGGTCCCTAAGTGCCACAATCATGGGTTATTTTTTTTTACTAGTCAAAGATAGTTTGCATGGATAGCCACTGTCCTGGCCATTAGCAGGCCATGGTTATGGGATATGTTTTGCATCTGCCATTTGTTTCTCCCTTTATGCAGTTTCATTTAAAATCCCACGGTCGTGGCCCTTGGGAGGCCACGGTCGTGGGATACATTTTGCTTCTATCCCTCTATTTTCCTTTGTGTTTTCATGTTTGGCAGTTTCATCTTCAAACTCACGGTTGTGCTCCTTTGGAGGCTATGTTCATGGGATATATTTCATTACTATTTCTTTAAAATTCTTCCCCCGTTTCAATTTTTACAATTTCAAATTGATTCCCATAACCCTGGGGATGAATCACCATGGTCGTGGCACTTTTACTCCTTGAAATTCTTGTGGTTTTGCTCCTTAAATCACCTATAAAACAAGAATTAAACAACCATCATTTAAAATTTTGAAAATAAAATCAATTAAAAGAATAAAGTGAAAATAAATTGGATTGCCTCCCAACAAGTGCTAGGTTTATTGTCGATAGCTCGACATTCTCCGGTTGAATGGTCATGTATTGAAGTGATAGACGGCTTCGACATCTATTGGATCACCAATGAAATAAGGTTTCAATCATTGGCCATTCAGTTTGAAGATTTCTCTGCTCTGATTTTGAATATTGACTACACCATAAGGATAAACCTTCACAACTTTAAATGGTCTCGACCAACGAGACTTAAGCTTTCCAAGAAAGAGTCTTAATCTAGAATTGTATAATAAAACTTGTTGTCCTTCATGGAAGTGTTTTAATTTAATAAATTTATCATGCCACATTTTGGTTCTTTCTTTATAGATTTTGGCATTTTCATAAGCTTGAAACCTAATCTCATCTAATTCACTTAATTGTAACAGACGCTTTTGTCCGGCCTTATTCCAATCCATATTCAATTGCTTAATAGCCCCATATGCCTTATGTTCTAATTCAATAGGTAAATTTCATGCCATTCCAAAAACAAGTCTATATGGCGACATACCAATTAGAGTCTTATATGATGTTCTATAAGCCCAAAGAGCATTGTCCAACTTAATTGACCAATCTTTCCTTGAGCTGCTTACTTTTCTCTAAGATCCACTTAAGTCCCCTATTAGATATTTCTACTTGTCCACTAGTTTGAGGATGATAAGGTGTTGCCACCTTATGGTGTACTCCATATTTCTTAAGAATAGCATCAAAACTCTTGTTATTAAAATGAGTACCCCCATCACTAATTATAACCCTTGGAACTCCAAATCTAGTGAAAATATTTTTCATAATGAACCTAGTTATGACTTTGGAATCATTTGTTGGACTTGCTAATGCTTCTACCCATTTTGAAACATAATCCACAACCACTAAAATGTATTGATTATTAAATGATGGTGGAAATGGTCCCATAAAATTAATTCCCCAAACATCAAACAATTCAACTTCTAAAATGGAGTTAAGTGGCATATCTTATCTTTTGGAAATATTACCTACTCTTTGACATTTATCACATGTCTGAACAAAATTTTTGGCATCCTTACACATAGTTGGCCAAAAAATCCAAATTGCCAAATTTTAGCAATTGTCTTAAATGTACTAGAATGACCTGCACATTCTCTTGAATGACAAAATTCTAAAATACTTCTCATTTCATCTTCTAGGACATATCTACGAATCATTCCATTTTCACAATGTTTAAATAATAAAGGTTCTTCTCACATGTAATGTTTAACATCAGCTGGAAATTTCTTTCGTTGAGCATATGTCAAGTCTGATGGAAAGACACCACCTGCCAAATAATTCACAAAATCAACATACTATGGAACATAATTTTTAATAGATAAAAGTTGTTTATCAGGAAATGATTCATTATCCATGTGCTTTTCCAATCGTGACAGATGATCAGCTATAAGATTTTCATCTCCGTTTTTATCTTTGGTCTCAAGATCAAATTCTTGAAAAAGAAAAATTCACCTAATTAACCATGGTTTAGCTTCCTTCTTACTCATAAGATATTTAATCACTGCATGGTCAGTATAAACAATAACTTTATAGCCCAAAAGATAAGATCTAAATTTGTCAAGAGAAAATACTATAATAAGCATTTCTTTTTCTGTTGTAGCACAATTGATTTGAGTATCATCAAGAGTTTGACTTGCATAATATATGACATGACTTTTCTTATCTTTCATTTGACTCAACACAGCTCCTATAGCATAATCACTCGCATCACACATGAGCTCAGAAGGTAACGACCAATCTAGTGGTGAAATGATAGGAGTTATTATAAGTGCTGCTTTTAACCTATTAAAGGCAATTAAACATTCATTAGAAAAATTTTAAAAAAATCCTTATTCAATAATTCACATAAGGGTTTAGCAACTTTTGAAAAATCCTTTATAAAATGCCTGTAAAACCCTGCATGTCCCAAAAAACTATGAACTCCCTTAACATCAGTTGGTGGTGGTAATCATTCAATAACTTCTATTTTTGCTCGATCAAAATTAATTTCTCTTTTGGAAACTTTATATCCAAGAATAATGCGTTCTTCTACCATGAAATGACATTTTTTCCAATTAAGAACAAGATTCATTTCCTCACAACGTTTAAGTACTTGTTCCAAATTTTGCAAACAAGTATCAAAAGTGGTACCATAAATGGTAAAATCATCCATGAATATTTCAACAATGAATTCCACAATATCTGAAAATATGGCCATCATGCATCTTTGAAAGGTTGTTGGTGCATTGCATAATCCAAAAGGCATTCTACGATAAGCGAAAGTGCATATGGACATGTGAATGTTGTCTTTTTTTGATCTTCCGGTGCTATAGGAATTTGAAAATATCCTGAATATCCAACTAATAAATAAAAATAAGCATTACCTGTAAGTCTCTCAAGAAATTGGTCAATGAATGGTAAAGAAAAGTGATCCTTACGAGTAGCTTTGTTCAATTTCCTATAGTCGATACAAACATACCATCCAATGACTGTTCTTGAAGGAATTAATTCATTATTTTCATTTTTAATAACAGTCATTCCTCCCTTCTTTGGAACTACATCTACAGGACTTAGCCAAGAACTATCAGAAATGGGATAAATAATTCATGCATCTAAAACTTTAGTCACTTCGTCCTTTACTACATCTTTCATATTTGGATTTAATCTTCTTTGTTGATCTATCACAGGTTTAGAATTTTCTTCCAATAATATTTTATGCATACAAATTGAAGGGCTAATTCCTTTAATATCAGATATAGTCCAACCTATTACTTTTTCATATTTTCTAATCAAATCCAAGGTTTGACTTAATTGAATTTTAGATAAATTAGCATTGACAATAATAGGCTAAGTATTGTTGATTTCAAGATACGCATACCTAAGATGCTTTGTAAGAGGTTTAAGTTCTAGATACGGTGCCTTTTCAATAGAAGGAGGTGGTAAGGTCTTACCTTTTTCAAGAGGTTCAAATTTTTGAAAGTACATGATTGGAGTTTGTTGAAAAGCTAAAGCATAAGCAGCTACTTCCTTGTTTTCCTCTTCTGCATTAGAACCTTGTACAATACACATTTTTAAAGAATCATTATGCATTTGTTCACATGTTTCCTGCACACATTTATCTATAACATCAATTAGAAAATAATCATCAATAAATGCTGGATGTTTTGCTACTTTTGTTAGATTAAATTCCACTTTCAACTCTTCTACCTGAAATGTAAGTTTTTCTCCACGAACTTCAATCATGGCTCCGGCTGTAGCAAAAAATGGCCTTCCTAAAGTAAGTGGAATTTCAACGTCCTCATCCATTTCCAAAATC
Organism: Garcia nutans; assembly: GCA_947685225.1. Classification (NCBI taxonomy): domain Eukaryota; kingdom Viridiplantae; phylum Streptophyta; class Magnoliopsida; order Malpighiales; family Euphorbiaceae; genus Garcia; species Garcia nutans. Next base: position 28,552,012 of record CANTUV010000011.1, on the reverse strand, counting down.
ACAAAATCTATTGGAATGTAAAGCTTATCCACTTTCACAAGAACATCTTCAACTATGGCAACATGATATTTAATTGAATGATCAGCTAATTGAAGATACATTTTTATTGGTTGTAACTGAGTGAAACCATGTTTCCTATAAATAGAACTAGACATTAAACTAACACTAGCTCCTAAATCACATAATGCTTTATGAAAATCAAATTCACCAATGGTGCAAGGTATAGAAAAACTCCCTCGATCTTTTAAATTTGATGGAAGCCTGATCTGAATCACTGTACTCCACTCTTCTACTAATGCAATTTTTGCATTGTCCTTTAGTTTTCTTTAATTAAAAAGCAACTCTTTGAGAAAATTCACATATGTCGGCATCTGCACAAGACACAAGAGCTTCTTCAAAAGGAATATTAATATGAAGTCGTTTAAAAACTTCTAAAAATTTTTCATATTGCTTATCTAATTTTTGTTTCTTTAATATTTGAAGAAAAGGAATTGGAGGCACATAGGGTTTAATGGTTTCTTTCGGTGCATCTTTAACTCCTTCTTCTTTTTCTTTTTCCTTATCTAAATTTATGGTTTTATTTAGATGAGGTTCCTTAAGTTGTAACCCACTTCATAAAGTAATAGTTTTATAATGTTCCCTTGGATTAATCTCCATCTGGCTAGGAAGAGCTCCTTGGTTGCAAGTATTGAGTGAACCTACAATTTGACCAACTTGAGTTTCAAGATTTCTATTTTGTGTCGTGCAATGGTCAATTTTCTACTCAAGTTTGTCATATTGCTTTTCAATTTTATCAAATCTTTCTGAGGTGGCTTCAATGAACTTTTCTAAAGCTAATTCATATCTTGGTTTTTTTTTTAAGAAGTGGATCCTTGATTTTGGTTGTTTATGTATGGAGGTTGATAGGGTACTTATTGATTGTTTTGTTTTCCCCATGAATTTGGATGATTTCTCTATGTTGGATTGTAATTATTTCCTTGAAAGTTTTGACCACTATTTTGATTCCCTAAAATTTGGACTTGCTCCATAATTCTACAATCTGCTATCTCATAGTTTCCCCCACATCCTTCACATGCTAAAGATGATGATGACAAATTGACATGCTCCAACTTCTTAGCAATTGTATCCACTTTAGCTGTAAGTAAAGAAAAATTATCAATTTCATATAAACCTACGACTCTTTTATGCATACCTCATTCTGAAGTCTAATGATAATTATTTGCTACCATTTATAGGGGATATTGGGCCCAATGTGTGTGTATATGTAAATGTGTGTGTGTGTTAGTGAGATTGAATGAATTATAAAACAAATGATAATTATCTTGATATTGCAAATTACATTACGAGGATAAGCTTTTAAATGGATATATATTATTATTGGTATATGTACCACTAAGCTGTATGGCTTAGTGCAATTATGTGAATCGTGTAGGTGAGAGGTTTTCAGACTAGAGAGACCAAAACTATGGTTGAAAATTTGGAGGCTGAGTGTGTCACGAGACCAGCTATGCTAGGGGTGCATACATGTATATTTTGTGTTACTATGCATATTTATTTGTGTATAATATAAACCTATCCTTTGTATTTTGAACAAGATTTCAGGAAATGATATGTGTATATATATAATTATAAAATATTGAGTTTTCATTAAATTGTTGAGACAATTGGAGGATTGTTGATGGGCGGAGGATTTTGTAAATGTTTATTATTAGGAGTATTGAATTTTATGCAGATTGTGTGTTTGCTGTTTTGGGAAATATTGAAATTACAAACAAAACTCTGGTAAAATTTTCCTAGAGAATTTTCTTTTATAATTTATATATTATTTTTAATATCAAAGTGAGGGTTTCTAAATATAATTACTATAGTATCCTTATGCCCTAGATATATATTTTATGTATACGGGGTATATGTATTATACATATTTAGGGTATAAGGGTGTTACACCAAGTCTAATTTTAGGTTTTAACTCTTTAAAACCTAAGGCTAAGATTTAAGTTTTTAGGTTCTTATGCCAACCTAAATTGGAAGAAAGATTTATTTAAATTAAGTTCTTATGCCAACTTAATTTTGGAAATTGTTAGGTCCTAGCGTAGCTACTACAAGTACATAGGTCACGACAAGTAATATAGTGTAAGTGTTGATCCCTCAGGGAAGGTGTATTCTAAGTAACACAAATTCAGATTATCTTATTATTCAAATAAACTAAAGATGATGAAAGGTTAACTTAAATCTAATGCTAGACAAGTTATTTAAAGCGTAGGATTAGGTTTCATCAAGTGATTACTTTCTGAATCTTATTTTATTCAATTAATTCTATCTTAGTATTTTGACAACCAATATCCCTACGAAGATTAGTCATACTCTCTCTCAAGCAATAAGACCTATAATTCTATTACACTAATTCTCTACTTTTGTGAGATTTCAAGCAACACAATCTAATAATTCAAAGGTATAATTAAATGGTTCCCTAGAAAGAATCTTTATGTCTAAGCTCAACTTTCTAAGGTTGTTATATCCCTAACCAATATTATGCTCAACTCTTGTGTTTTACAGAATATATTAGATCAAACAATCAATGACCAGTTGATTACTAGCCTTAAACAAAAGAATAACATTCAAATTACTAGAAAAAAATAAAAGAACTTTATTAAGAAACCATAATGATAATAAAATGAATCCACCTAATACCACTAAGGGAATTAGGTCAACATATAAAGGAATTTATTTTTTTATAAAATAAAAGAACTCATTAAAAATAAATCAAAAATTAATCAAAACTAAGGAATCATCGCATTAAATGTTCTCTAAATAAGATCTCAAATCTAGATTTTATGAATTGAATGCAACTTAAAGCCTTGATTTGATCTCTCCTCACCCTAGTTGTTGCCTTCCTCTCTTAAAGAATCCAAAGATGTTAATATCCCTCAAGATAACTACCATCTCTCCTTTTATATAAGGATTTCAATTCTCAAAGTAAGGATAGAAAGCAAATTTTTTCATGCAAACAGTTGCTCTTTAATATGCACGGGCATGCAAAAATATTCACACATCCCTATGCTTATAATCTTCATTCTTCTCATGAATAAGTTCTTCTGTACAACACTAATTTGCATGGGTGTGTGCTTGTGATTTTGCATGCCTGTATAGATAATTTTGTTTATGGATCTCTCATTCTTATTCAAACAATCTGCATTTCTTCGACACAGTCACACTTATTTTAAAGACACGCCTGTGCATGTGTTCTCCATGCTGTTTTCAATGCCTTTAAGCTCATTTTCCTTCTCACATGTAGGGGCAAGGCTACATACATTAGAAGGGGGGCAGTTGTCCCCCTTCTTTTTTTAATATTTTTTTATATATATGTATATATATTATTAAAATTTTTAAAATATTTAATTGCCCCTCTTTAAATTTATATTATTTTTAATATATATATATATATGGTATTTTTATTTTGCCCCCCTTAACTAAAAAGTCTGGCTTCGCCTCTGCTCACATGCTAAGTATCCATGCACACTATCAAGGAAGGATTTTCACATTCAAAAGCATCATAAAATATAAAAGAAATAATGTGTGAGTGGGACGAATCATAGTCATTACATGGTGCAGATTGAAAATTTACATCTCAAAATATGGACTGACGCAAGGGTCAACCTGATTCTTTATACTTGATTTGATGATGACAAATGACTTCACTAGATCAAGTAATCTATATGCACTACTCTTTGCATTTGCCAAAGGGCTCTTTTGAATATGCAGTTCTAATGACAATTGGTATATATTAACAAATATAAAGCAAACAAGATGTATGAATGTTCATGTCAAAGGTAGCATGGCAATAATCCTAAATATCCAATGTTTATAATATCAAAATCAATTTTAAATCAATATTTTAGTCTTATCAATAAAAATACAAAACTAAATATATTAAAGAGCATGATTAATCATAACTTAATTAATCAAAGACTACTCGACCAAACTTATCAAAATTGGGTAGGGATGATTTATAAAATTTAAACCCTCAAATTCAACACATCTAACTTATATAATTTCGATCTAGCTATGTTTTCATGATTAAAACTCACAAAATAAACCAACAAGCTTAGTGGATTGATTTTCCTACCTCAAAAGCACTGGACACAACAACCTTAGAGTGCTTGGCATGCTAAATCACATATAGTTCCTCGTTTTTTATGCTTCTCACAAATTCAAAATAATTTTGAAGGAAAGCCACTTCAATGAGTTTATTAAAGCACTTCTCCTTCTTTAGATTTTCATTTTTAATGGATTGAGGAGGGGTTTTAAAGTGAAAATGTCTAATGGAACTATAGAGGTTTTTAGTTGTTTTTAAGAACAAATGGAAATCTTAGCTAACGGTAGTTGGAATGTTGGAATTTAGATTTGGATGCTCTTTAAATTAAGTATAAGATTAATTTATTGGCCTATGGTTCCCTTTGAAGGCTTCCTAATTAGTTTAGGATGCATATAGAGGAAACAAATTAGGTAGAATCAAATCAAGGGAGGGATAAATCTTTAAAGATCTTGAAATTGACATGTTGCCATATCTATCACAGGACCACTGTACAATAGTAGGAACCACCACATGTTGGTTCTTTAAACCCTCCACTTGAAAGAGATCTGTAGACCCTTAATTTTTGACCCATTCCGGTCCAATATATTTTAAATAGTCCAAAATAAATTTTGTTATCTTAATTAAATAATTTTTTCTTTAGTATCTAATTTTTATTAATAAAAAATAAAAATAAACAAATAAAAATAAAAAAATAAAAATAAAAATCGGCGACAAAAAAAATCATCGCCGAAAACCAGCGCGTGGGACGAATGGTCGTAGGCCAGTTTGCCAGCAGGAGTTTTCTGCCGGCGAAATGGCCTACAGGCCAGTCCTCGCCCCCTACAGCAGCCAACTGCGGCAATTTTTTTTTTCGCCAGTGCAATTTTTTCGCAGCAATTATTTTTTGCCAGCGAAATTTTTCCTACATAAATTTTTTCGAAACCTAATGCAATTAGGTTTCGATTTCCTTTTCTTACCAATATTATGTTCCATGAATAATTAGGAATGAACCATAAAATTCTTCTATAAATAAGACCAAAAACAACACAAAAAAAAAGAAGAAATCGGAGGAGAAATTGATCAAAAATTGGATCCGAAACTAAGTAGGAAAGGCAGTGAAGCAACCTAATTTCATTTTTGAAAGAAACGCAATTCAAGCAATTCAAAGGCAGCAAAGATTGTCTTTGTTTTTGTTCATCCAAGAAGCAATTTTTGGTGTAACCTATGAACCAAGGTTTGAGTTCTTAATTTCTTTTTTGTTTTTTTCACAGTAGCTTAATCATCTATTTTTTTCTTTTAATTCAAAAACCCTAGAACCTCAATTCACTTTTTCTAAAGTTTAAAAACCTTAATTCGTTGCTTTGTTTTCCAAAAAGTTTAAAGTTGTTAGTTTTGTTTCTTCAAAACCCCAAAACCCTAATTTGCTTTCTAAATTTTCAAAACTCTAAATTGAGTTCTGTTTCTTTCCAAAAGCCCTAAAAACTTCTTTTTTTTGCTTCAATAAACTTTAAATCGTTTTGTTTATTTTCATAAAACTTCATAAAGTTATCAATTGTTTTTTCCAAATTCTAAAAATTAATTCATTCCCCGAAACCCTAAATCAAAAATCCTAAAGCCCTAATCAAACTCCAAAAACCAAGACAGTGAACCCTAACCCTCCTTAAAACCTTAAACCCTAATTCTTTAAAACTTTAAAAACCATATAAACACAAATGTTATAATTTTACACAGTAAGCTTAAAACATAATTCAATGAGTAACTGTAAGTCATAAATCTAAGTATTTTAAAGTGTTCAAACCCTAATTTCATGATCTTACCACTCAAAAACTAATTTGGTTAATCAAAGAATTTTATCAACCTTTTAAAACATAAAACCTTAATCTATTTTAATTCCTTTAAAAACTCACAGTAGCTTCCAAAACCCTAAATACATGGAATCTTAAATAGAAACAATAGCCCTAATTTGAATCTTTATTTGCTTTATTCAATTTTATATTTGATTATGCTTTGATTTATTTTATATGCTTTAATTTATTTAAGTTCAATGCTTGGTTTATTCAATTTATCATGGATGAATGTTTACTTTCTATTAATGTTTAATACCTTTGATGAATGATTTATTTATGATGAATAGTTATTTACTTTTATCGATTTATTTAGACTTCCAAATGTTGTAAGAGGTATGTTTCCACTTGGTGGGTACCTCATTAGTTAAATATCATGTAATTTAAATTGCTTTTCTATTTTAGAACCAATATAAAGGACATGTTTCTACCTTTCGGTGGGTGTCCTATTTAGGCATGGGATGTAAGGGCATGTTTCCATCTTCGGATGGGTGTCCATTTATTTATTTTGTTTGGACTTTGCTTTGATTTTAATATAATGATGCTTTATTTCAATTGTTGCATGTAATATGGACGATATTGTTATATTTAAGAATTTTATAATATTAAGACCTCTAAAGGAGGCCGGTTCCAATGAACCGGGTGTTGTGGGGTTGCTGGGCCATTTCTCACCTTCCCCACATGTACCCAACTTTCCAAACCCATTAGGGGGTTGGTGATTCCTTAGGAATCGAGTCATCCACCCTTTTTTTTCCCGGCCCGTCTGGGTGGCGATTCCATTTTCTCTGGATCTAGGTCCGTGTTATCTAAGGCCCCGAGCCTAAACAGTGCCGAAGTCGCAAGAACCATTCCACCGGGAGTGGGGGCAAAAATCCCCGCTCACAGTGGCGACTCCACTGGGGATAAGAGAAGTTGATTTCGTTGGTCTTTATATTATTTTATTCTTTCTTATAATGATATTATCCATTGCATCATCTTAGATTGCATTATGTGCGTGAGTTAGGACGCCCGTGTTACCCGTGTTGTGTTATGTAAAGGATACCATACTTTCACTCAAGGTATGGAGATCGAGCACGGCATAACCACTCATAGCCTCATACCATTTGGTAAATACTTGCTATGAGAACCTAAGCCTTTTAACCCAAAGACTAAAGCTCATGTAATTGGCCTATTTATTTTCCTTAGGTTTTTACCCCAAATGCTTGTTTTTTGACTATGGTTAATTTATCTTGGCTTAAATCACGGCTTATTTGGTTTGTTCTTTTTCTAATATGACCTAAGTATATTGTAAGCTCAAAATAAATTTTTCTTTAAAGTCCAAAAGACCAAAACTATTTTTAAAACTTTTCAAGATCGTCTTTGGACCTAAGACTTTTCTAACAAAAACAAATCAAAATTTCTTTTTCTCATGGCCCAAATACTAAGCCCGAAATCCATTTTTTTAAAATCTTTTTACAATGGGCTTAGAAACAAAATTATTTTCGTCCAACCTTTTTACAAAGAGCTTACAAATTATTTAGGTCAATTAAGAAATACCAAAAATCAATTATGAGCCTAGTTTATACTAAGAATAATTAATCATGGGCTTGTTTTTTGCATGAATCATTAGTTACCTTTTCAAGCGAGAAATCTATATATAATAAACCTCTTAATTTAGTTTTAATCCAATATAGCATAAAAGCTACATTAGTTAGTTGAATGGATTAAAACCTAATTAATGGGAATTACTATGAATGGATTTCCATTTTTGAAAATATAACTATTAGTTGAAACATCCGAGGGATCTATTAAAAAACAAGATGCCCCATGTTGGTATTTTGTTAACCATATACCTAGGAAAAGAGACTCGCCATTCGTGTGTGGATGTTATAAGGTTGGAAGGAGCATCCTAATTATCCTTAATTGTTGATTGTTTGTGCATACATGCATACATGCATAAATTTGTATCTCATGCCATTGATCCTCTCTGGCTCACAGCCCTGGATTACGACAGTTCAAAAGCTTACAACAATCCAACCTATGCCAGAGATGAAGTATCTAGCAATGACTCAATCACTTGCTCACCAAAAATAATGGAGCCTGAACAAATTCAAAGGATGGTGGATGAGGCCCTTAACGCCAAGATGGAAGAAATAAAAGAGGCTCTAGCTGAGACCATGAAGAACCAATTGACTGCAATCTTAGAGAATCGTGCTGAAGCATCTGCTAGCACAAAGAAGCCAAAGGACAATGGGAAGACTAAAGTTGGTGAAGTGGTTTTTGATGATGAAAAGGTGATCATTGATGATGATGATGATTGGGCTTAATACTACCAAGATGCTCAAGAGAAGAAAAAGGAACCAAAGATTGTTGAAAGATCAACTATGGAGAAGGCCGAAACTTCTAATATTGAAAAGATTATTGCTGATTTAGAAAAGAAATTTGAGAAGAAGCTAAAAACTGAGGAAAAGTCTGAAGTTGACAAATTATTTGAGCTAGATGAAGAAGTCCCGTACAAGTTCAAGATGCCATCTTTCGCAAAGTTTGATGGAACCGGAAATCCTCATCTCCATGAGAAGCAATATATCACTGCTATGTAGTCTGCCCGAGCTACTAAGGCTCAAACCCTAAGGTACTTCATGCTCTCATTGGACCATGTTGTCCAAAATTGGTTCAATGCCTTAGATGATGGAACACAAAAGAGTTGGGATCTGCTTTACAAAGCCTTCATCCAATAATATGGATATAATGTCTAGATGGAAGTTACCTTGATGGAAGTGGAGTCCATTAGGCAAAGGTCAAATGAGAATTTTGTAGATTATGTGAAGAGATGGAGAAACAAGGCTGCTTTACTCAAGAAGAGGCCTGATGAATCCGATCAAATAAGGATGATTGTGAGAGGGGTGTTGCCTAGTCTTCATGAGAGGATGTCTCATACACTCATCCATGATTTCAAAGAACTTCTCCAAGCTGGGTTGCAAATTGAAGAATGGGAAAGGGAGAAGAATCGTTTTTCAACAAAAATGAATGAGAAAGGGAACTATCAATCTGGTAGCCAAAGCATGCAAAAGGCAGTCGGTGTTAACGCTACTAACCAAGGAACGAGGAGATAATTTTCTGAATTAGGGAAGCCGATGTCTTAGGTTCTTAATAAACTTCAAAGAAAGGGATTACTACAACCCTTAAGTCCTCGTCCTTTGCCTAACCCTCTCCCACCTAATTTCGACACTAAAGCATTTTGTCAGTCTCACCAAATGCAAGGGCATGACACATATAGATGTGCGAGGTTGAGACATGAGATCCAAAATCTAATTGATAATGGGAAGCTACCCGAGCCCAACAAAGACATCTTCATGATTGGAGGAGGTTTGCATGAGGACTTTGTCATGTCTTCTTTTCAAGATGTGGGTAGAGAAGCAACCAAAGAAGAAGAGGTATTTGGTGAAATTAAACAAGCTATGGTGATTAAAGAGGTAACAATTTGTGTTGTCAATGGGTTTTGGGATTCAAGCGATAGCGATGATGATCTTGTATCCAAGAAGGAGGAGTGGACTTGGTCCGAACCCGAAGAAGATGAAGTAATGAACACTAGATCTGGTAAGCCTTATGCAAGGCCACCACCTAAGGAGGTAGAAACTAATAAGGGAAAGGAAGTTGAAGTAGAAGAAGATGATGTTGTGCTCAAGCAATTGAAAAGAACCCAAGCAAGTGTTAGCATTTGGGACTTATTAGCTACTTCTAAAAAGCACCGAGAAACTATGGCCAAATCCTTAGCGAGCATGCCAATTTCTACCACCACAACACTAGAGGAGCTGATCAACTTCATAAAAATTGGAGGAGTAATGAAATGTGAAGAGGTTAAAGAGAAGAGTGAAGTTAATATGGGAGTAGTTTCTTTTTCAGATGCGGACTTACCGGAGGAGGGGAGAGACCACATCCATCCTTTCTTTATCAAAATAGAAGTCAAGGGGAAGAGGACTCCATGTGTAATGGTTGATGATGGGTCTGCCATAAATGTTTGCCCACTTAAGATATTGCCAAAGCTAGCCATGTCAACAAGGGATCTAAATCCAACCGAGGTAACAATTCGGGCTTATGACAACACTAAGAGACACGCTGAAGGGACTTTCAAAGCTGCTGTCAAGGTTGGTCCAATTGAATCTATTGTTGAATTTGTTGTTTTAGACATATCGGTTACCTTTGCCTTACTCTTGGGGCAACCATGGTTTCATCCTCTTGGTGGAGTTCCTTCCACCCTTCATCAAAAGATCAAGTTCCCCAACGGAGATGAGACAATGGTCATCGAGCTCGAAGATAATAAGATTGTTAATGCTCTAATGATTGAGAGGCCTCTCAATGGTTTCCAAGCAGTTGCAATTTCTGATGATGAAGTAGTAGACTCCAAAGTCTTGAATATGATGAAGAACATGAACTACCTTCCCGGAGCTGGTCTTGGAAAAGGTAAGGCCGGTTTGACAAAGCTGCCAGACTTTAGAACTCAATCTTCCAAGAAGGGGTTGGGATATGATGAAGACAACGATGTCTAGCCAAAGAATAGTGAGAAGATGAGCTTCCCACCACTTGAAGAGATCTTTGTCAAACCCGATCCGATAATGTTCATGGGTAAGATGATCCCAGGTTTTGAAATTTTTACAGATGTGGCCAAACTAGTGGATTAAGTAAAGAAAGAGCTCACCCTGTCAACTAGCCCAAAAGAGAAGAATGAAGCTATCGTGAAAGCTGAGAAGACTCCAGAGGAGATTGCTGCCCTGGTTGAAGAAAATTTTGAAGACCTCCTGCCTTTTGATTTTGGAGAACAATGATTTTGATTTTGATTTTAATTTGTCTGCTTTGTATGAGGATGATGATATTTTCTTTTCTAAAATGAATGCAATAAAGTCTGATTTTGCTTACTTGTGTGATGTTTCTTCTGATGGTTGCATACATTCAAATAGTAGTTACATGAGCATCTTTAATATTAATTCTGTTAACACACAATCATTAAATTTGGGAACAACTGAAAATCCTAAAAACATTAGCATAGCATCCGACCTTACTCCTGATGAGAGAGAGATTTGAAAAAATATTCAAAAAATATGAAGAAGTGTTTGCTTGGTCTTATAAGGATATGCCTGGGATAGATCGAGACATAGCCGAGCATCATATTCCTACTTATACTCACATGAAACCTGTCAAACAAAAGCTTAGGTGATTAAGACTTGAGTGGGCTGAATTGGTTAAAGAAGAGGTCACTAAGCAAATACAAGTGAAGTTTCTTGAAGTAATAGAATATCCAGATTGGCTGGCCAACATAGTACCCGTGCCAAAGAAAGATGGAAGAATAAGGGTCTATGTGGACTATAGAGATCTGAACAAGGCTTCCCCTAAAGATGATTTTCCTTTACCTCATATAGATTTTCTCATTGATAGTGCAGCCTCTAGTGTACTACACTCATTTGTAGATGGATTTTCCGGATACAATCAAGTGTTAATGGCCCAAGAGGATAAAACCAAAACTTCTTTCGTTACCACATGGGGTATATCTTGTTATAGGGTGATGCCGTTCGGTTTAAAGAATGCTGGGGCAACCTACCAAAGGATGGCAACCACACTATTTCATGACATGATGCATAAAGAAGTTGAAGTATATGTTGATGATATGATGGTTAAATCGGACACGAGGGAACAACACTTCCAAAACTTAGAATTATTCTTCGATAGAGCCTTGAAATATAAGCTAAGATTGAACCTGAAGAAGTGTGTGTTCGGTGTTACTTCAGGCAAATTGTTAGGACATGTGATTGGTCCAAATGGCATTGAGATTGATCCTGACAAAGTTATAGCAATCAGGGATATGCCAGCCCCAAAGACGGAGAGAGAAGTTCGGGGATTTATTGGTAAATTACAATACATTAGCATATTCATAGCAAAACTCACAACAATTTGTGATCCTATCTTTAAATTGCTTAGAAAGAATCAGCCGATCATTTGGAATGAAGAATGCCAAAAGGCCTTTGAGCGAATAAAAGAGTATTTGTTGAATCCACATGTTTTAAAACCATCTAAACCCGACAAACCTCTATTACTATACTTAGCAGTAGAAAAAGAGTCGATAGGAGCCATGCTAGCCCAAGTAGATGAGTCAGGGATTGAGCATGCAGTCTACTATTTGAGTAGAAAACTTCTACCTTATGAAATTAAGTATAGTGTCATTGAAAAGACCTGTATAGCCATGGTTTGGTCTTCTAAGAAGTTATGGCATTACTTTCAATCGTATAGTGTGCACGCAATTTCCAGGTTGGATCCAATAAAGTACTTAAGGGAGACACCCTCTTTGATTGGGAAGTATGGTCGATGGTTGATAATATTAGAAGAATTTGAGATTGAATATGTAACTAGGAAAATAATTAAAGGTAGATCGGTGGCAGAATTCCTAGCCCAACAATCATTACCGGATAGCGAAGAGGTAATCTAGGAATTTTTGGATGAACATTTAGAAGCAATTGAAGTACAAGGGTGGAAAAAGTATTTTGATGGAGCAGTAAACAGGAAAGGAGCAGGTTTGGGAGTTATACTAGAATCACCCGAAGGGGAACTTATCCCTTTAGCCAAAAAGTTGAAATTTAGGGCAACCAATAATATGGTGGAGTACGAAGCTTGTATTTTTGGTTTGGAAACCCTAAGGATTATGAAGGTGGATAAGGTGGAAGTTTATGGTGATTCATTGATAGTAGTATCCCAAGTAAATGGAGAATGGGAGTTGAAAGAAGAAAAATTAAAACCATACCACCATTACTTGACCATGATGAAGAAGAACTTTAAGGAGTATAGGTTTATGCTCCTATCGAGAGAAGAAAATTAGATGGTTGATGCCCTAGCCACATTAGCTTTAGTATGGGAAAACCCTATCAGCTTATTCCTTCAACCTCTGATCTTGACCAGTTCATCAACTCCTTGCTATGAATACGAAACATGTAATATCCCTAATTATGCCCTAGTAGTTTTGGTGTTATTGTTGTTGCACTTGAACTATGTATATATATGATAAGTTGATAAGAAATTGGAAGAGAATGTGTTTGTGTTGTTAGAAAGATATATGTGTGTAAAGAAAGGTGTATATGTTATGTATATGGTAATATATATAGCATATAAGTTGGTCAAAGAGTGAGTCAAGGTGTTGGAGATAGTGGAAGAAGATATTTCTTTTGATATTGTGAATTATATAATTGGGCATATAAGAGACAAAAGGTTAGTTTTATAATTAAGGGTGTTTTGGTAATTTTTCTTGTGGAATTGCATGGTGGAGATTAAAAGAAGAAATGAAGGGTTGACTTATCATTTTTCTTCTCTTTTCTATCTTGTGTGGCCGGCTCAACAAAGGAACAAGAGAGCAAGAGAACAATTGAGAGTTTTGATGATTTCAAGCTCAAAGTGAAGGAAGTTTTCAAAGTTGCAAGTTGGATTTTCAAAGAATTCCATTATTTGGTAAGTTTTCTCTTGTTTGCCTTTGTTAATTTTTAAGTTTGGTTTGAGTTGAGTTGTATTTTGATGATGGTGTGATTAAATGGGTTGTGGTGTGAAATTAAGTATTGATTTTGCTTGATAGATGAGAAGTTGAGTTGGTGAAGGTGTTGGAAGTGATTGTGTTGAGTTTGAGTTAGGGTTTTGAGTTTGTAAGTGATGTTTTTGTTATGTTTGATTGGTTATTCTTGTTAATCTTTGAGTTGTTAGTGTTTATTGGTTTTAGAATTGAAGAACACATAATTTTGGAAAGGGGCAGTAGCGTTTGGGATCCCACGCCCGTGGCCTTTTGGTAGCCATGGCCGTGGGGGAGGTGACCTTTTTTGGACAGTTTGCTTCCTAAAGCCACGACCGTGGGGGGGTTGAGGTGGCCACGGCCGTGGGCTTTGCTTAGGGTTGTTGAGTTTTGTTTAGTGCTCTAAAGGTCTAAGATAAGGTTAATGAGTGATAAATGTTATAGAAATTGATGTGTTGCATCATTGTTTTGGGTTAGGTTTTGGAAGAAGTGAATTGCCCTAATTGTGAAGTGAAGAATCTTTGGAAGAAAGGATTGCTTAGAGTTGTGTGAGTGTTTATAAGGTAAGTACAAACTACATTGTTGCATAAATACATATGACATTGAGACTTGATGCATATTTGGTTGTAAATGTGTTATGGAATGTAATGCATTACTAGTGCATATTATAAATGTTATATTGGCATATAATGAATGTGGTGATAAGCATGGAAAGTATATGTTAAGACTATTGATTGTGTACATTTGAGTAATGAAATGTGAAACCATTATGATTAATTATTAATGATATAAATAGAATGGTTAAAGTATGTTATTGATATGACAGTGAAATGTAAAATGATATGTAAAAGTGAATGATGTAATATGATATGTGAAAGTGGTGATAAGTTGCTTTAATGTGGTTATGATGATCAAAAAGAAATGTGAGGCCAACATGATGGGCCAAGATAATTCAATTGAAATTGTGAGGCATGATTGCCTAATGTGTTGTGAATCGTGGAATGAGAAATAAAAGGAAATAATGTGTACTTAATATGTTGATTCAACTTTCAGAGTTCTGTATTTGGCGGCATGCCTTAAAATATTGCCTACGGGGCTAGACACTTGGTGTCATTTGATTAAAATATTGCCTACGGGGCTAGACACTTGGTGTCATTTGATTAAAATATTGCCTACGGGGCTAGACACTTGGTGTCATTTGATATATATTGCCTACGGGGCTAGACACATGGTGTCACTATTGACCAAAACAGTAACTCTGAACTTTGAATAACATATTAGGGTGTCTTGGGCCCAGGTCTGTCTTGGTTTTAATGTGATTTATGAAATGATTATAACACTTAAGCAAAGATACGAAGTATATTTATGGTATGAGAAACTATAAGGAGTAAGGTGAGAATAGAAATGTATTAGTTTATTGGATTGTGCACAAAACTTGATTGTATGACATGGACATTGCATCAAAGCATATTGATATTGCAGTTTGTATTACTGAGCTAGTGGCTCAGCGCGAGTGTGATTTATCGCGCAGGTAACAGAGAGGATCCTGAGAGTTCCACTAGACCGAGTGAGTCTAGACATTGAAGATTTGAGTAGGACTTAAAGATCAGAGAAGAACTGCCAATAATGTATATATTTTGTATTTTGTATATTTCAATTTTGGTATATAAATATTTGTAAATATTTGATCTACTTTCCGCTGTGTTTTAAATAAACTTTGTACCTATTTTGTTTTATGAACTACTTTAAAAGTTTTAAATTTATTCATGGTTTTGAGAATGAATGTTTTGAATATTTTATCAATAGTGACAACCTATACTCAGTATACGTATATTACGATCGTGTTAGCATGCTATGTACGTATACGGAATATAGGGGTGTTACAATTATTTTGGTATCAGAGCCTAGGTTTGAGATTCTCAACCTAGGGAAATTGTAAGAAAAAGGATATTTTGATTTAAAAGTTGGTTTTTGAATAAAATATATACTTAGTATTGGCAGTCTCTGATCTTTAATAAGGAACATTCTGCTGTGTTTGCAGATATAGGTTGTAATGGATCCCCAATCACGACAGTCTGTAGAGGGAAGTGCAGAGAGTCTAGCTCCTGTTGAGAGTAGGGAGGGAGCTAGAGTTGAGGTAGCCAGTGAGGTACCTGCTTCAGTGTCTGGGAGACCAGTAGGTGATGAGGTTCCACCAGCCTGGTTTAGACACATGATGGAAGTTATGAGGCAAGCACCAGTGCAGCCACCATCACCACCTCAGCCTCAGATACCAGTGAGACAATATGAGGAAGTTTGGGGCAGAGGATTTTCTGGGTACGATAGATTCAGCTGTGGCAGAACAGTGGCTTGATAAAGTTCAGAGAATTTTTATTCAGTTGCAAGCCACGTCAGAGGAAAAGTTTGATTATGCTAGGTCATTATTGCAGAAGGACGCATATGACTGGTGGAAGACCGTACCACATGCCATGGATGATCCACCCACATTGACCTATGCTGATTTTCTTCGAGAATTTGAGTTGAAATATACTCCGAGGGAGTATAGAGATATGAAGAAGATGGAGTTCTTGAGTCTGAAGCAAGACCATCGGACCGTTACAGAATATGAAGTGGAGTTTATTCGATTAAGCCATTATGCGGGAGGCATTATATCCGATGAAATTGACAGATGTAGGAGATTCGAAGAGGGGTTGAGGCCTTCTCTTGTATGTCATGTAGCTGGATCCAGATATACTGATTTCTCTCAGCTTGTGGCAGCCGCACGGAGTGTGGAAAGAGTTCAAAGCATTGTAGCTGCATCTGAAGAAGAGACTAGAGTGAGAAGACCCCAGTTTGAGATAGGGTCTTCATCAGTGAAGAGGGGTAGAGGGAGCTTTGTTCCTAGAGTGGGAAGGAGTCAGAGGCCGATGAGTAGATCAGGACAGTATCAGAGGCAGAGACCGCGATCTACAGTTTCTGTGGCAAGTGCTCCGACTCCGGTGACTCAGAGACCCACCCCACCTATTTGTGAGTATTGTACTAGGGCCCATTGGGGTAATTGTCGGAGGATTGGTGGTTCGGGGGTGTGTTTTCGATGTGGATCGCCTGACCATTTTATTAGAGAGTGTCCTGAGATGCAGGACCAGAGGTCAGTGGAATCGACAGCTTCTCGGCAGAGTTTTAGCAGAGGAGGTCGAGGAAGCAGGGGTTTCAGCCGAGGGGGTAGATCTGGGTTTAGTCAGAGAGGAGGATCTACACTCAGGGATGGCAGACCAGATGAGGCTGGGCCTTCTCAGCGGGTTTATGTGATGCAAAGACAGCCTGATGCTTCTGCAGTCATAGCTGGTACTTTTTCTTTACTTGGCATTTCTGTACTTGCTTTGATTGACCCTGGATCCACACATTCATACATTAGTGCATCAGTTTTGCCTGTGTCTGAAATGCATGCTGAGTCCCTAGGATTTGATGTGTTGGTGACAAATCCTTTAGGGCATAGCGTGATTGTTAGTAAAGTGCATAGAGATTGTGCAGTGATGGTACAGGGTGAGAAGTTTTGTGGTGATTTGATTGAGATGCCATTTAAAGAATTTGATTTGATTTTTGGCATGGATTGGCTGTCTAGGCATGGAGCTGTGGTAGATTGTAAGAAGAAGTGTGTTACTTTGAGAACTAGTGATGATAGAGTAGTGTTGGTATCTAGTGAGCAGAGACAGCTTGCATCTTTGTTTGTTTCAGCTGTTGCAGCTAGGAAGATGATCAGAAAAGGGTGTGAAGCTTATCTTGCTCATGTGTTGGATACCAGAGTGGTAGGTTCTCAATTGGATAGCATTCCCACAGTTTCAGAATTTCCAGATATTTTTCCAGAGGAGTTGCCAGGATTGCCTCCTGAGAGAGAGGTGGAGTTTGGTATTGAGTTGTTACCAGGTACCACTCCTATCTCTATTACTCCCTATAGAATGGCACCTGTCGAATTGAGAGAATTGAAGATGCAGTTGCAGGAGTTGCTGGATAAGGGTTTTATTCGCCCTAGTGTGTCGCCGTGGGGAGCTCCTGTTTTGTTTGTTAAGAAGAAGGATGGTACTATGAGATTGTGTATCGATTATAGGCAACTGAATAAGATAACTATTAAGAATAAATATCCTTTGCCTAGAATTGATGATCTCTTTGATCAATTGAAGGGAGCAGCTGTGTTTTCTAAAATTGATTTGAGATCAGGGTACCATCAGTTGCGGGTTAGAGCTGAGGATGTGCCAAAGACAGCTTTTCGAACCAGATATGGGCATTATGAGTTTTTGGTAATGCCATTTGGTTTGACGAATGCACCTGCCGCTTTTATGGATTTGATGAATAGGGTGTTTAGGCCCTATTTGGATCAGTTTGTGGTAGTGTTCATAGATGATATCTTGGTGTATTCGCGAAATGAGGAGGAGCATAGTGAGCATCTTCGGATTGTGTTACAAATTTTGAGAGAGAAGCAATTGTTTGCTAAGTTATCAAAGTGTGAATTCTGGCTTGACCAAGTAGCTTTTCTCGGTCATATTGTGTCAGCAGATGGCATTAGGGTTGACCCGAGTAAAGTTGAAGCTATTCTGAATTGGAGTCCACCGAAGACTGTGACTGAAGTTAGGAGTTTTCTGGGATTGGCCGGTTATTACCGACAGTTTGTGAAAGGTTTTTCTGTAATAGCTACTCCACTTACCAGACTACTTCGAAAGGGAGTGAGATTTGTGTGGACTGATCAGTGCCAGACTAGTTTTGAGCAGTTGAAAGAAATGTTGACTCAAGCACCTGTTCTCACGTTACCTATGGAAGATAAACCGTATGTGATCTACAGTGATGCTTCACATAATGGTTTGGGTTGTGTATTGATGCAAGAAGGTAAAGTGATAGCTTATGCTTCTCGACAGTTGAAACCGCATGAGCTCAATTATCCGACTCATGACTTGGAGTTAGCAGCCATTGTGTTTGCCTTGAAGATTTGGCGACATTATCTTTTTGGAGAGAAATGTTTCATCTATACTGATCACAAAAGTTTGAAGTATTTGGGTGTTCAGAAGGAGCTAAATCTTCGGCAGAGGAGATGGTTAGAGTTGATTAAAGACTATGACTGCTTGATTGATTATCATCCAGGTAAAGCAAATGTTGTTGCTGATGCCTTGAGTCGGAAGTCTTTAGCAGGTTTGACTGCATATTCGCTCTTGTTGCTTGTTGAGTTAAGAGCGTTGCATGCTAGTTTTATAGTTTGTGATGATGGTGCATTGATGGCACAATTGCATTTAAGGCCAGTATTATTAGACCAGATTAAGGAGGCTCAATTGACTGATGAGGAAACTCAGAAGATTGTGTCAGTTTGTCAACAGGGCGAGAGCCGAGATTTTGTTGTGAAAGATGATGGAAGCTTATGGTTCAAGAGTAGACTGTGTGTGCCCGATGATGAAAGTTTAAGAAAGATTGTTTTAGAAGAAGCACACCAATCAGCTTTTGCTATGCATCCGGGCAGTACCAAGATGTACCATGATTTGAGACAGCATTATTGGTGGTCCGGTATGAAGAGAGACATTGCAGAGTTTGTGTCTAAATGTCTCACTTGTCAGAGGGTGAAAGCTGAGCATCAAGTTCCAACTGGGTTACTTCAACCTTTGTCAGTGCCTGAATGGAAGTGGGATAGAGTAACTATGGACTTTGTGTCTGGTTTGCCTTTGACACAAAGAAAGCATGATGCCATTTGGGTGATTGTTGATAGGCTGACTAAGACAGCTCATTTTCTTCCAGTTCGGATGGATTATTCTTTGGAGAGGTTGGCTGAGCTGTATATCCAGGAGATTGTGAGATTGCATGGTGTCCCAATTTCTTTAGTGTCTGATCGAGATCCTAGGTTCACCTCGAGATTTTGGAAGAGTTTGCATGGCGCTTTAGGTTCTCGATTGCATTTCAGTACTGCTTTCCATCCCCAGACAGATGGACAATCAGAGAGAGTGATACAGATCATCGAGGATATGTTGAGAAGCTGTGTCATTGATTTCTCTGGAAGTTGGGACGGATTTTTGCCACTGGTGGAATTTGCCTATAATAACAGTCATCAATCGAGCATTGGTATGGCACCATTTGAGGCACTGTATGGGAGAAGGTGTAGGACACCTTTGTGTTGGAATGAAACTGGTGAAGGTAAGATAATTGGTCCTGATTTGGTTAAGGAAACAGAAGATAAAGTGAAAATGATTCGAGATAGATTGAAAGCAGCTTCAGATCGACAAAAATCTTATGCAGATTTGAAAAGGAGAGACATTGAGTATAATGTGGGAGAGAAAGTATTTTTAAAAGTTTCTCCTTGGAAAAAGATCTTAAGATTTGGTCGGAAAGGGAAGCTGAGTCCTCGGTTCATTGGGCCATATGAAGTTTTAGAAAGAGTGGGACCAGTTGCTTATCGGCTTGCTTTGCCACCTGATTTGGAGCGGATTCATAATGTCTTCCATGTTTCTATGTTGAGAAGGTATAGATCAGACCCATCTCATGTGCTATCAGTTGAATCTATTGAGATGAATCCGGATCTGACATTTGAAGAAGAGCCAGTTGCTATTCTGGCACATGAAGTGAAAGAATTAAGAAACAAGAGAGTGCCACTTGTGAAAGTGCTATGGAAGAATCATGGGAGAGAAGAGGCAACTTGGGAAAGTGAGCAAACAATGTGAAACCAGTATCCTCAGTTGTTTCAGAGTTAATTTCAGGTAATTTCGAGGACGAAATTTTCTTTTTAGAGGGGGAGACTTGTAATATCCCTAATTATGCCCTAGTAGTTTTGGTGTTATTGTTGTTGCACTTGAACTATGTATATATATGATAAGTTGATAAGAAATTGGAAGAGAATGTGTTTGTGTTGTTAGAAAGATATATGTGTGTAGAGAAAGGTGTATATGTTATGTATATGGTAATATATATAGCATATAAGTTGGTCAAAGAGTGAGTCAAGGTGTTGGAGATAGTGGAAGAAGATATTTCTTTTGATATTGTGAATTACATAATTGGGCATATAAGAGACAAAAGGTTAGTTTTATAATTAAGGGTGTTTTGGTAATTTTTCTTGTGGAATTGCATGGTGGAGATTAAAAGAAGAAATGAAGGGTTGACTTATCATTTTTCTTCTCTTTTCTATCTTGTGTGGCCGGCTCAACAAAGGAACAAGAGAGCAAGAGAACAATTGAGAGTTTTGATGATTTCAAGCTCAAAGTGAAGGAAGTTTTCAAAGTTGCAAGT
The DNA here is from genome assembly GCA_947685225.1 of Garcia nutans. Taxonomy (NCBI): domain Eukaryota; kingdom Viridiplantae; phylum Streptophyta; class Magnoliopsida; order Malpighiales; family Euphorbiaceae; genus Garcia; species Garcia nutans. The sequence goes on along the minus strand of CANTUV010000011.1, from coordinate 28,531,347 downwards.
TGGATTTTCAAAGAATTCCATTATTTGGTAAGTTTTCTCTTGTTTGCCTTTGTTAATTTTTAAGTTTGGTTTGAGTTGAGTTGTATTTTGATGATGGTGTGATTAAATGGGTTGTGGTGTGAAATTAAGTATTGATTTTGCTTGATAGATGAGAAGTTGAGTTGGTGAAGGTGTTGGAAGTGATTGTGTTGAGTTTGAGTTAGGGTTTTGAGTTTGTAAGTGATGTTTTTGTTATGTTTGATTGGTTATTCTTGTTAATCTTTGAGTTGTTAGTGTTTATTGGTTTTAGAATTGAAGAACACATAATTTTGGAAAGGGGCAGTAGCGTTTGGGATCCCACGCCCGTGGCCTTTTGGTAGCCATGGCCGTGGGGGAGGTGACCTTTTTTGGACAGTTTGCTTCCTAAAGCCACGACCGTGGGGGGGTTGAGGTGGCCACGGCCGTGGGCTTTGCTTAGGGTTGTTGAGTTTTGTTTAGTGCTCTAAAGGTCTAAGATAAGGTTAATGAGTGATAAATGTTATAGAAATTGATGTGTTGCATCATTGTTTTGGGTTAGGTTTTGGAAGAAGTGAATTGCCCTAATTGTGAAGTGAAGAATCTTTGGAAGAAAGGATTGCTTAGAGTTGTGTGAGTGTTTATAAGGTAAGTACAAACTACATTGTTGCATAAATACATATGACATTGAGACTTGATGCATATTTGGTTGTAAATGTGTTATGGAATGTAATGCATTACTAGTGCATATTATAAATGTTATATTGGCATATAATGAATGTGGTGATAAGCATGGAAAGTATATGTTAAGACTATTGATTGTGTACATTTGAGTAATGAAATGTGAAACCATTATGATTAATTATTAATGATATAAATAGAATGGTTAAAGTATGTTATTGATATGACAGTGAAATGTAAAATGATATGTAAAAGTGAATGATGTAATATGATATGTGAAAGTGGTGATAAGTTGCTTTAATGTGGTTATGATGATCAAAAAGAAATGTGAGGCCAACATGATGGGCCAAGATAATTCAATTGAAATTGTGAGGCATGATTGCCTAATGTGTTGTGAATCGTGGAATGAGAAATAAAAGGAAATAATGTGTACTTAATATGTTGATTCAACTTTCAGAGTTCTGTATTTGGCGGCATGCCTTAAAATATTGCCTACGGGGCTAGACACTTGGTGTCATTTGATTAAAATATTGCCTACGGGGCTAGACACTTGGTGTCATTTGATTAAAATATTGCCTACGGGGCTAGACACTTGGTGTCATTTGATATATATTGCCTACGGGGCTAGACACATGGTGTCACTATTGACCAAAACAGTAACTCTGAACTTTGAATAACATATTAGGGTGTCTTGGGCCCAGGTCTGTCTTGGTTTTAATGTGATTTATGAAATGATTATAACACTTAAGCAAAGATACGAAGTATATTTATGGTATGAGAAACTATAAGGAGTAAGGTGAGAATAGAAATGTATTAGTTTATTGGATTGTGCACAAAACTTGATTGTATGACATGGACATTGCATCAAAGCATATTGATATTGCAGTTTGTATTACTGAGCTAGTGGCTCAGCGCGAGTGTGATTTATCGCGCAGGTAACAGAGAGGATCCTGAGAGTTCCACTAGATCGAGTGAGTCTAGACATTGAAGATTTGAGTGGGACTTAAAGATCAGAGAAGAACTGCCAATAATGTATATATTTTGTATTTTGTATATTTCAATTTTGGTATATAAATATTTGTAAATATTTGATCTACTTTCCGCTGTGTTTTAAATAAACTTTGTACCTATTTTGTTTTATGAACTACTTTAAAAGTTTTAAATTTATTCATGGTTTTGAGAATGAATGTTTTGAATATTTTATCAATAGTGACAACCTATACTCAGTATACGTATATTACGATCGTGTTAGCATGCTATGTACGTATACGGAATATAGGGGTGTTACAAAACAATAATGGGAATTGATACAGACCATGATGCTTGGTATGATACTATAAGGTGATTTTGGAAGAAAGAGTATACCCGCCGGGGGCAACAAAGAAAGAGAGAAGAGCCATAAGGCGGTGGTCATTGCAATACATCACCTTCCATGGGGAGTTATATCAAAGATGGCCTGATGGGGTGCATTTGAGATGTTTAAGAAAGCCTGAAGTGGAGCGCATCATGTCAGAGATACATACGAGAAGTTGCAGTCCACACATGAGCGGTTTGGCTCTAGTTAAGAAGATTATTCGACAAGGTTACTACTGGCTGACCATGGAGAGAGATTGTATTGAGTTCGTAAAGAAGTGCCAACAATGTCAGATGTATGGTAACTTGAATCACATGCCTCCTGAAGAATTGCATTCTATGTCTTCACCCTGGCCATTTGCCACCTGGGGTATCGACATTATAGGAGAGATACATCCGACAGCTTCAAACGGTCACCATTTCATTGTGGTAGCAGTAGATTATTTTTCAAAATGGGTCGAAGCTGAATCCTTCAACAAACTGGGTGCAAGCCAAATGGCTAGATTTATTGAAAAGAACCTCATCTGCAGATATGGGGTCCCGCACAGTGTGATATCAGACAATGGTGTACAATTTCAAGGAGCAGTTAAGGATTTATTCTCAAAGTACCACATCCATCATTATAGATCCTCTCTTTATAGACCAAAGGCTAATGGTGCAGTAGAAGCAACAAACAAGACAATTAAGCAAATTCTGTCCAAGATGACCAAGACTTACAGGGATTGGTTAGAGATGCTTCCCTTTGCTTTATGGGGATATAGGACAAGTGTGCGGACGCCTACTGGAATGACACTGTTCTCTTTGGTTTACGAGATGGAAGCAGTGTTGCCAATTGAAATAGAAATCAATTCATTAAGAGTAGTCTTAGAAGCCGAACTGCCTAAAATGAAATAGGTAGTGAGCAGATACACACAGTTAGCTTTACTAGAAGAGAGAAGGTTGAAAGCACTGTATCATCACCAACTGTATCAAAAGAAGATAGCTCAGGCCTACAATAGAAGGGTTAAAATTAGAAAATTCAAGTTTGGGAATTTGGTGTTGAAGCAATGTAAGCCTAATGTATTTGATCTAAGAGGGAAGTTCAGACCTAGCTGCGAAGGGCCATATGTCGTGAAACAAGTCATGAATAAAGGTGCGGTGAAGTTGTCAGACATGGACGGGAACGAATTTAGTGAGCCAATAAACATTGATAGGTTGAAGAGGTTTTATGCATGCTAAAAAAAAAAGAGAGCTCGCTAGGTTGAAAACCCAAAAAGGGCGGCCTAGGCAAAAGTTAGAGCAGTCCGCTAGTCTCGAAAACCCAAAAGGGTAGGCTAGGCAACAATTAGGGCTAAATGAGAGAAAATCATCAATTAGAAAACCAGAAAGGGCTAGTTGGCAACAGGAGTGATCTTGTGTATGCTGGCTTTATGTTTGGTTATTCCCTAATTTAATTAAACAAAATTAATGTTAAAATTGTTCTATGTGCACTGTTATAAGTATTTGACCAGATATGGATGAAATAAATAAACACAATAGCAAAAGGTGATGACAAATTATAAATGGAAAAGAAGCATCTTTTATTACTTTAATTATTTTTCATCCTAACAATACACTTTCTGAATTGACAAATATAAAATCTATGGCAGACGATAAGTGTAACGTGCAGGCCAACTTTGCCTCAGCCGATCCAAGTAGACTTCAGTCAAGCAAGGCATGTCTAAGTCGGGAGTAAAGTCAGAATCACGAGGCCCAACTCCATATTGGCAGCCAAGTCGGCGAGGATCATAGCATGTACCTTGATGAAGAGCAGTAAGGGGAACATACATCAAGTATGTCCGCATGGTGATACAAGAAATCTTCCACCAAGGTACTAACCAACGGATATTGACTTCAGTGCGTGAGTGGATCCAGTCAACCCAATCAGCATATGAAGAAGCACGATGGAGTAGCTTTCTAGCAGAATGATGACGTGGCAGATATCTGGCAAAATCCATGGATGGAGTATTAAGCAAGCAAAGATGCTCCTGAAGCCAAATCTATGAAGGAAGAATTAAAAAAAAAGAGTCCGCTAAGTTGAAAACCCGCAAGAGCAGCTTAGGCAAAAATTAGGACAGCTAGCTAGTTCTGAAAACCCACATGGGCAGATTAGGAAAAAATTAGAGCAATAAAAATAAAAGGTCCGCTAAGTTGAAAACCTGCGAGGGCAACTTAGGCAAAAATTAGGACAGCTCGCTAGTTTCGAAAACCCATACGGGCGGACTAGGCAAAAATTAGAGCAATAAAGAAAAGAAGAAAAAAGAAAACCTAAATTGAAAACCCGAAAGGGAAATTTATGTAATTACCTGAAGCAGCAACGGACTCCCATTCAGTCTCTTTGACATTCCTAATTTAAGTCAGTCTAATCCAACTAAGGTCTCAGCTAAGATCACAGGTACCAGTGACAAGTCTCCTTCCATTTGGTCCATAATATCCAATACCCGTGGATCAATATCGCCGTCAGACGAAACAAGCAAGAATTGGCCAAGCAAGCAAAGATAGAGCATGCATGCCCATGCCTTAGTAGGGGCCAAATGAGAGAGATAAAAGTCAATCAAAGGAGCAAGTAGGATTTTTTCACCTCTCATCAACCGAAGAACTTTGGGTTTTGGAATTTGAAATAACATCTGCATCTTCTGTTGAGCCTTGGAAATTAGTGTGGGTAATGCCATTTGTTGATTATTTGGATATCTGTAGACCCTTAATTTTTGACCCAATCTGGTCCAATATGTTTTATTTAGTCCAAAATGATTTTTATTGTCTAATTGGTCCAAAATAATTTTTGTTAAATAATTTTTGCTTTAGTATCTAATTTTTATTAATAAAAAATAATAATAAAAAAAATAAAAAATAAAAATTAAAAAATAAAAATAAAAATCGGAGTCGAAAAAATCGACGACGAAAAAACAGTCACACGGGCGCGCAGGAATTTCCTGTGGGTGACGCCCCAGCCCACCCACTGTGGCAGTTTTCTGCGGCAGTTTTTTTTCGCCAGCGCATTTTTTCCTGCAGCAATTTTTTTCGGCAGCGCAAATTTTTCGACGTAAATTTTTTGAAACCTAATTCAATTAGGTTTCGGTTTCTTTTTTTTTATTAATATTACTTACCTTAACTAATTAGGAATATACATAGAAAGACCTCTATAAATAAGGACCAAAGGAGGCCAAAAAGGGGGAGGAAAAATTTCACAGTGAGCTTTGAGAATTTGAATCCGAAGGTGAAGTGGAAAAGAAATAATTGAATTCAATTGATTTTTAAAGGAGCAGCATCACGAATTAAGAAATTCAAAGGAAAAAAAGGTTTATCTTTGGAGCTAGTTCATCCAAGAAGAATTGTTTTTGGAGGAATCATCAAAAGAAGATATGTGTTAATTGATTTTCTTTAATTGTTTTTACACAGTAGCTAAAATTAGGAAATTTTGTTATTCAAAATTAAAAACCTTTGAACTTTAATTTAGTTTTTCTAAAATTAAAAACATTAATCCGTTGCTTTATTTCCCAAAGAATTTAAAGTTATTAGTTTTATTTCTTTAAAACCCCAAAACATAAATTTGTTTTCTAAATTTATAAAATCTTAAAACATGTTCTGCTTCTCACAAAAGAAACCCTAAAAACACTTTTTCCAATTATATAAATCTTTTCTATTTATAAAAACTTTAATTTGTTTAGTTTATTTTCATAAAATCACATAAAAGTATCAAATTGATTTTTAATCCTAAAAGTTCCATGCATCACCCGTAACCATAAATTCTAAAAATACTAAATCCAAATGCAACTTCTAAACCTAAAATAATAAACTCTAAACCCTTTAAAACCTTAAACCCTAAATTTTTCTAAACTTTAATCTTTTAAAACATTAAAAACCATAAAAATACAAATTTTACAACTTTACACAGTAACTTAAAAACACAATGAATCAACATTTAAAACCACAAATCAAAAGTATTTCAAAGTGTCTAAAACCCTAGTTTCATGATTTCACTATTCAAATATTAATTTAGTTAATCAAAGAGTCTTACCAACCTTTTAAAACATAAAACCCTAATCTATTTAAATTCCATAAAAAGTCACAGTAGCTATAATTGAACTTTTATTTGCTTTATTCAATTTCATATTTGATTATGCTTAGATTTATTTCCTATTCTTTAATTTATTTAATTTTAATACTTGATTTATTTAATTTATCATGGATGGATGTTTATTTTATATTTTGATTAATAGCTTTGATGAATGATTTATTTATGATGAATGATTATTTACTTTTATCAAGTAATTTGGATTTCCAAAAGTTGTAAGAGGTATGTTTCCACTTGGTGGGTACCTCATTAGTTAAACATCATGTAATTTAATTTGCTTTTCTATTTTAGAACCTATGTAAAGGGCATGTTTCTACCTTTTGGTGGGTGTCCAATTTAGGCATGTGATGTAAGGATATGTTTCCATCCTTGGATGGGTGTCCAGTTATTTGCTTTGTTTGGACCTTGCTTTGATTTTAATATAATGATGCTTTCTTTTAATTATTGTGTATAATATGGATAATGTTGTTATATTTAAGAATTTTATAATATTAAGACCTGTAAAGGAGGTCGGTCCCAATGAACCGGGCGTTGTGGGGGGTGCTGGGCCATTTCTCACCTTCCCCACACGTACCCAACTTTCCGAAACCATTAGGGGGTTGGGGATTCCTTAGGAATCGAGTCATCCACCCCTTTCTTTTTTCCCAGCCCGTCCGGGTGGCGACTCCATTTTCTCCAGACTTAGGTCCGTGTTCTCTAAGGCCCTGAGCCTAAATAGTGCCGAAGTCGCAAGAACCATTCCACCGGAAGTGGGGGTGAAAATCCCCGCTCACAGTGGCGACTCCACTCCACTGGGGATAAGAGAAGTTGATTCCACTGGTCTTTTTATTATTCTATTTTTTCTTATAATGACATTATCCATTGCATCATCTTATATTGCATTTTGTGCATGAGTTAGGATGCCCGTGTTACCCGTGTTATGTTATGTAAGGGATACCATACTTTCACTCAAGGTATGGAGATCGAGCATGGCATAACCACTCATAGCCTCGTACCATTTGGTATATACTTGCTATGGGAACCTAAGCCTTTTAACCCAAAGACTAAAGCTCATGTAATTAGCCTAGTTACTTTCCTTAGGTTTTACCTCAAATGCATGTTGTTTGACTATGGTTAGTTTATCTTAGTCTAAATCATGGCTTATTTGGTTTGTTCTTTTTCTAATATGAACTAAGTATATTGTAAGCTCAAAATAAATTTTTCTTTAAAATCCAAAACACCAAAGCTATTTTTCAAAGTTTTTCAAGATGGTATTTGGACATAAGGCTTTTCTAAAAATAAATCAAAAATTCTTTGGCCCATGGCCCAAATACTAAGGCCAAAATCCATTTTTCTAAAATCTTTTACAATGGGCTTAGAAACAAAACTATTTTCACCCAACCTTTTCTTACAAAGAGCTTGCAAAAATATTTAGGTCAATTATGAAATACCAAAAATCAATTGTGGGCCTAGTTTACACTAAGAATAAATTAACCATGGGCTTGTTTTTGGCATGAACCATTAGTTTCTCTTTTCAAGTGAGAAATCTATCTATAATAAACCTCTTAATCCAATATAGCATAAAAGCTACTATAGTTGGTTGAATGGATTAAAACCTAATTAATGGGAATTATCATGGATGAATTTCCATTTTCGAAAATACAACTATTGGTTGAAACATCCGAGGGAATTATTCGAAAGCAAGATACCCCATGATGGTATATTGTTAACCATATACCTAGGAAAAGAGACTCACCATTTGTGTGTGGATGTTATAAGGTTGGAAGGAACATCCTATTTATCCTTATTTGTTGATCGTTTGTGCATGCATGCATACATGCATACATTTGCATCTCATATCATTGATCCTCTCTGGCTCACAGCCCTGGATTACGATAGTTCTAAAGCTTACAACAATCCGACCTACGTCGGAGACAAAGTATCTAGCAGCGACTCAATCACTTGCTCACCTAAAACAATGGAGCCCGAAAAAATTCAAAGGATGGTGGATGAGGCCCTCAATGCCAAGATGGAAGAACTCAAAGAGGCCCTAGCTGAGACCGTGAAGAACCAATTGACTGCAATCTTAGAAAACCATGCCGAGGCATCTGCTAGCACTAAGAAGCCAAAGGACAAAGGGAAGACCAAAGTTAGTGAAGTGGCTTTTGATGATGAAAAGGTGATCATTGATGATGATGATGATTGGGCTCAATACTACCAAGATGTTCAAGAAAAGAAGAAAGAACCAAAGGCTGTTGAGAAGGTAACTATTGAAAAGACCGAGACATCCGATGTTGAAAGGGTGATTGCTGATTTAGAAAAGAAATTTGAGAAGAAGATGAAAATCAAAGAGATGTCTGAGATCGACAAACTATTTTAACAAGATGAAGAGGTTCCATACAAGACCGAAAATCCCCATCTTCATGTGAAGCAGTATATCACTGCCATGCAATCTGCTCGAGCTACTAAGGCTCAAACCCAAAGGTACTTTATGCTCTCATTGGACCCTGTTGTCCAAAATTGGTTCAATACCTTAGATGATGGAACACAAAAGAGTTGGGATCTACTTTATAAAGCCTTCATCCGACAATATGGATATAATGTTGAGTTGGAAGTTACCTTGATGGAAGTGGAGTCCATTAGACAAAGGCCAAATGAGAATTTTGTGGACTATGTGAAAAGGTGGAGAAACAAGGCCGCTTTACTCAAGAAGAGGCCCGATGAATCTGATCAAATAAGGATGATTGTGAGAGGAGTGTTGCCTAGTCTTCGTGAGAGGATGTCTCATACACTCATCCATGATTTCAAAGACCTTCTTCATGCTGGTTTGCACATTGAAGAATGGGAAAGGGAGAAAAGCCAGTTTGCAACAAAAAGGAACGAGAAAGGGAGCTATCAACCTGGTAGCCAAAGCATGCAAAAGGTCGTCGGTGTTAATGCTACTAACCAAGGAACAAGGAGACAATTTTTGGAATTGGGAAAACCGATGTCTTGGGTTCTCAACAAGCTTCAAATAAAAGGATTGCTGCAACCCTTAAATCCTCGTCCTTTGCCTAACCCTCTCCCACCTAACTTTGACACCAAAGCATTTTGTCAATTTCACCAAATGCAAGAACATGACATGGATAGATGTGTAAGGTTGAGACATGAGATTCAAAATCTAATTGATAATGGGAAGCTACCCGAGCCCAATAAGCCAAACACCAAAGACAACCCATTGCCAAAATTCAATAGGATACCACCACCGGCGACCTTCATGATTGGAGGAGGTTTACATGAGGACTTTGTCATGTCTTCTTTTCAAGATGTGGATGAGAAAGCAACCATAGAAGAAGAGGCATTGATCAAAATAGAACAAGCTATGATGGGTGGAGAAGTAGCAATTTGTGTTGTCAACGGGTTTTGGGATTCAAGTGACAGTGAAGATGATATTGTATCCAAGAAGGAGGAGTGGACTTGGTCCGAGCCCAAAGAAGATGAGGTGATGAATACTGGATCTGGTAAGCCTTACACAAGGCCACCACCAAAGGAGATAGAAACTAATAAGGGGAAGGAAGTTGAAAAAGAAGAAGATGATGCTGTGCTCAAGCAATTGAAAAGAACCCAAGCAAGTGTTAGCATTTGGGACTTATTAGCTACTTTTAAAAGGCACCGAGAAACTATGGCCAAATCCTTAGCTAGCATGCCAATTTCTACCTCCACAACACCGGAGGAGTTGATCAACTTCATAAAAATTGGGGAAGTAATGAAATGTGAGGAGATCCAAGAAAAGAGTGAAGTTAGTATGGGAGCAGTTTCTTTTTCAGATGCGGACTTACCGGAGGAGGGGAGAGACCACATCCGCCCTCTCTTTATCAAAATAGAAGTCAAGGGGAAGAGGACTCCATGTGTAATGTTCGATGATGGCTCCGCCATAAGTGTTTGTGCACTTAAGATATTGCCAAAGCTAGCCATGTCAGCAAGAGATCTAAACCCAACCGAGGTAACAATTCGTGCTTATGAGAACACTAAGAGGCATGTTGAAGGGACTTTCAAAGCTGCTGTCAAGGTCGGTCCAATTGAATCTATTATTGAGTTTGTTGTTTTAGACATGCCAGTTACCTTTGCCTTACTCTTGGGGCAACCATGGTTTCATCCTCTTGGTGGAGTTCCTTCCACCCTTCATCAAAAGATCAAATTCCCCAGTGGAAATGAGATTGTTAATGCTCTAATGGTTGAGAGGCCTCTTAATGGTTTTCAAGTAGTTGTAATTTCTGATGATGAAGTAGTAGACTCTAATGTCTTGAATATGATGAAGAACATGAACTACCTTCCCGGTGCTGGTCTTGGAAAGGGTAAGTGTTTTATTAGTTTTTGTTATAGATTTGTGTCTTGTTTATTTTGATAATTATTGTTTTATTTAGGTATTTTGTTAGTTTTTATCGATTTGTTTAGGGTTTTCATTAATTTTGGTAGTTTTAGTTTATTTCAGTGTTTATGTCATTTTTGTTCTAGTTTTTAGTATTGTGTTTATGTTTTGTTGGTTATTGTCTTTTAAAGTTTGTTTTGAGTTTTGTGTTAGGTTAAAAAAAGGCAAGGAAGCAAATTTGAAGAGAAAAGGGGCAGTAGCTAACACAGGCAGAGGCCAAGTCACTAGCCGTGTCCCATACCAAGCTAAAAAGGAAGAGCAAGTCACAGTAGACGACACAAGCAAGGGACACAGCCAAGTCACTGGTCGTGTCCCACAAAGATGCTCCAACACGGCCAAGTCACACCAACTTGGCCGTGTCTCACTTGGTTCCAAAGGAAAAGAAGACTAAAATTTCACAGAAGCAAACACAGGCAAGGGACACGGCCAAGTCAGTGGCCATGTCCCTCCAAAAGGGTCCTACACGGCCAAGTCAACCTCCACATGGCCGTGTCACTCAACCAAAGAAGAAAGAAGAAAAAAAGCAAGCAGTAGGTGACACATGCAAGGGACACGGCCAAGTCACTGGCCGTGTCCCTCCAATGCACTCCAACACGGCCAAGTCACTTCTGACTTGGCCGTGTCCCTCATGAACCAAACACGCAGTGGATTTTTAAGCAGAGAATTCATATAAAAGAGGAAGAGAAGCTAGGGTTTCGTGACTGTTGGCGATTTTGAGAGAGAATTGAGCCGTTCAAGAGATTAGGGTTTTGATAACTTTGTTTTCTTTGATTTTTGATTACACTTTGTTTAATCTAGCTTAGATTAGATTGTTCTAGCCATTGATACATCCTTCTTGCAAGATTTGAACAAGAGATTCTTCAGAAGCTTCAAGGAGTTTGTAACTTGGTTTTGTTCTCGAACTTATTCTCTTTATTTTCATTGAAATTGTATTAATGGATATTATCATGTCTAATTTGATTTCTTTGAATATTAATGAGATGAGTATGTTTGATTGCATTATGAACTAATTTGATCTAGTCTAGGGTTTGTATGGATCTGCTATGATTGTATGAATTGGTTATTCTCTTAGCTAATAATTTCTTTAGCCTTGATTGAATGAAATATTGTTAATATATAATTGATTGGCCACCAATTATGTGTTTTAGGTATTAGATGATGGATTGAGAGATGAAGTCTAATGCTGGAACAGTTCAATTAAGGACTTAGGTGAATTAGAGATATAACCTATTAAAAAGATTATTTCAATTATAACAAGATTAGTTGAAAGAGGTTTGAATGCGAGAGCTTATTTCCTTGACTTGATTAATTGAGTTGTTTGAGATTTAATCTTTGAAATTGAATTAGTTAAGAGGAATAACCGTTCATACATATAAGTAGTAGAGAAGTGCAAACCCTAGACCTATCTATCAAGTGAATCAAATCATCAACTCAATTTACTTTTATTCGTTTTAAACTTCAATCAATCTTATTCATTAGTTAACAATTTAAATTTTCTTCATTACTTGTTATTCATAATCTGATAATCAATTAGCCACTTTAGCCTCCTTGTGAGACGACCTTGGGGCGATCACCTTTGCTACAGCTACCTCGTATACTTGTGAGTGACACTTTATGGTAGAGTTAATTCGAGCGCAACAAGTTTTTGGCGCCGTTGCCGGGGAGGCTAATTGGCGAAATTGTTTATTAGGAAAAAATATTTTAAATTATTTTTCATTGTTTATTTTTTATTTTATTTTGTCTTTTGCTTTTAATAATTTCTTTTTCTAGAAATTTTGTTTATGCAAGGCAGGAGATCACTCAAAGGAGATCTACATCCATTTATTCCAGAAATTCAGAGAGTAAAAAGGAGCAGAGAAGAGTTTGAGCTCTACACCGGATTTGATACAGAGGAGGACACTTCTGAAGTTGGGTCAGATATTGCACAATCAGTTAACATGGGAGAAGAAAGGCAAAGAACGATGAGAGACTTTGCTAGACCTGTCATTGGAACTTCCACCTCTTGCATAAGACTGACAGATGCAGCAAGAAATTATGAGTTGAAGAACATTCACTACAACATGCTGCCATCATTCTATGGAGTTCCAAATGATGATCCTTTGAACTTTATTAGGGATTTCTACTCCACCCTCAACACTTTTCCATTGGGAGGATTAATAGAGGATCAGTTGAGGATGAGGTGTTTTCCATATACTTTGAAGGATAGGGCAAAGAGCTGGCTTATGATGTTGCCCGAGAACTCACTGACAACTTGGGAGCAAGTTTATAATAAATTCATGGGCAAGTTCTACTCACATCAAAAGATAGCTGAATTGAGAGGGAAGATTGCTACATTCTCTCAATTAGAAAGAGAGCCATTTCATGAGGCTTGGGACAGATTCAAGATGCTATTAATCCAGTGTCCACATCATCACTACCCACTTCAACTTCTGAATCAATTTTTCTATGATGGTCTAACCCAGCAATTTCAGAACACTGTTGATAATGCAGCTGGGGGAGCCATGGGAGAAAAGACAGCTGATGAGACTTATGAGATCTTTGAGATGTTGGGAGCTAATTCTCAACAAAAGAGTGTAAGGGGAAGAAGTAAAGGGGTGAATCAATTAGAAGCCAATAGTGAGATGGTCAATCAGATAGCTGAATTGACAAAGCAAGTGCAGATGCTGAATATGAAGAACAATATTTCTTCATCTACTCAAGAAGTGTGTGGAATCTGTGGGAGTTTTCGGGCATGGAGCAAATATTTGTCCCTCTGCATATGAGTCTTTTGGTAATGCTGAGCAAGTCAATGTTATGGGAGGATTTCAACCAAGAGCTCGGAATGATCCTTATTCAAACTCATACAATCCTGGTTGGAGGAATCACCCAAATTTTTCTTGGGCAACAAATAATTCTCCGCAGCCTTTCCATTTGCTTCAAAGACAGAACCAAGAGCAGGGCCAATCCTCAAATCAAGGGAAGTCTAAGGTAGAGAGTTTGGAGGAAAGTTTACAGGCTTTTATCCAGGTCAGTGCTAAGAATCAAGAGATAACAAACAAGAGGCTGGATTCCTTAGAAGCATCTTTTAAGAAAGTGGAGACTCAAGTAGGGCAACTTGCACAACAGATGTAGATTCAATAGAAGGGGAAATTTCCAAGTCAACCTGAGCAGGCACATTCAGTGACTGTTCTTAGAAGTGGTAAGGTAATTAACACTAATGTTGAAAATAACTCTGTGAATGCAGGTAATAAAGAGAACAAGAAGGAAGGAGAACCAAAGAACAAAGGTGCTGGCGAAAGATCAGTGGAGAAGTCCCCTATAGCAGATCTACATAAGGCAAGCAATCCATATCGGCCACCTATACCATTCCCCAGCAGGTTGAAGGATGATAAACCAGATAAGCAATTTTCTAACATCTTCAACATGTTGTCTAAGGTAAGTATTAACTTACCTTTACTTGAAGAAATAAAGAACATGCCGGCTTATGCCAAATTCTTCAAAGAGCTTATCACCAAGAAAATGATGTATGAGACGAATGAAAAGGTGATAGTTTCAGAGGTAGCTAGTGTTGTTTTGCAGCATAAACTACCTCCCAAACTAAAGGATCCTGGTAGCTTTATAATTCAACTTTCTATGGGGAATGGAAAGGGGACTGAGGGCATGTGTGAATTTGATGCCTTATTCTGTGTATAAAGAATTAGAACTAGGGGAACTCAAATCAACCAAAATGATGTTGCAATTAGCTGATAGATCTTTTAGATTCCCGAAAGGGGTTATAGAAGATGTGTTAGTTAAGGTTGGTGGGTTAATAGTACCTGTAGATTTCATAGTTCTTGACATGGAAGGGAGTAATTCTGCACCATCAGCACACACTATTTTACTGGGTAGGCCTTTCATGGCTACTACCAACACCTTAATAGATGTTAAAAATGGTAAGTTGTCAATGACTGTCTCAGGACAAACTGTTGATTTTTCTATTTTTAACACTTCTCCCATTCCTACAACTGCTTTATATGAGGAATGTTCTTTAATTAATTGTGTTGAAGTAGTTGTTTCAGATGCTCTCTTGTAGACAAGTTCATCAGAGAAATTGGAGCTGAAACTGACCTTAGAAGAAGGGGCTAAACTAGTGAGGGAGACCCAAAGGTGCCTAAACCCAAAGGCATATGAGAGCTCGAGGAATTATAATGATCACACTAAAGCACTTCATGACAGATTTATTGGGCAACAGACATTGAGTCCAGGTATGAAAGTTTTACTTTTTAATTATCGACTCCGTTTGTTTCCAGGTAAATTCAAGTATCGATGGAGTGGTCCTTTCGAGATAATTAAGGTATGTCCTTCTGGTGCTATTGAATTGCTTAACTCTCGAACCAATAAGATTTTTAGAGCAAATAGACATAGAGTTAAACTATACAATGAAGGATTTCAGGAAGTGAGGATCATTGACAGCACTTTGGTCCATGATCCATAAGCCTTGCATGATGTCTAGCTTTATGACATTAAAGAAGCGCTAAATGGGAGGCAACCCATCGGTTTGCATTTCTTTTTCATAGTTATAATTTTATATTTTGCAATTTTGATTTTATGTTTAGTTAAAATAAATAGAAATCCTAAGCTCTCTTGCATCTTGTTTTTTTGAACATTTGTGTTTGTGAAAAAAGATAGAGTTTTGCTTCACCAGGGGACGATGGAAGACAGGTTGTACTTAATTCTTTCTCTTTATTATTCTTGTTTTCCATTGAGGACAATGTAAATTCTAAAGTGTGGGGTAATCTTTTAGCTTTTCTTTAATTTTTGTTTTGGTTGCCTTGGTATGTTTTATTGTGTTGTGCATGGTATAATTGTTGAAAATTTATTGATCTTTTCTGTGATTCTAGCATTATAGTTGAGTCTTTAATATCAGCATAGAAATTAGCATTTGAATTCATTCATGATCAATTTTCTCATTCTGCAATTCATGACATATAAATCTTTATGAACCCACCTTTGTGAGTTTTGAGCCTTATAGATTAAATGATTGATTTTCTTTTCTTAAGTGTGCACCTTCATGATGTTGCATCTCTAGAGTTTGCTTTTGCATACTAATTGAACTCACATTATGATTTAATCTCAAGTTTTAAAATGATGAAGGCAAAGTAGGTTAGCCCTTTAGCTTAAAAAGACCTCCCTTAATATTGATTTCCTTAGTGAGCCAAGTTGAGCCTTTGACCTTTTCTTGTTTGATCAACACAATTCTGAACTTAACATGTTCTTATTATCATCATACCTGCATTAAGGAATGGAGTTCTTATTATATGACAATAGGGTGGTTTATTTCAAAGTGTGGGGTAAGCAAGTAAAAAAAAAAAAGAAAAATGGAATTGCTAATTGGGGGTTGAAATGCATACTTTGCACATTGTATTGGATTAAGAGTCGATTATTCTTTTCCTCTACATTTTAAGCTAGATGATCTATGCAATGTTATATTTTGTATATATATGTATTAAAAAAATAAAACAAAAAAAATTTATATATAATAAAAGAAAAAGAAAAAGAGAAAATTAAAAAAAATATAAAAAAAGGAAATATATATATAAATACAAAAGTCAAATATGTTCTAGCATTGGTTATCAAAAGAGGAATGTCGACTCATGTATTTTTCTTTGAGAATGCAAGTATGTGAGGTATCAAGGGTTGGTGAGTATGCTATTTGAAGGAGTTATGAGTTTCTTAGCAAGAGTAGTGTCTAATTTAGATACTCCATTTCTTGATGCTCCAGCCTAAATGTCTTTTCTCACACCTTTACCTTAGCCCCATTACATCCAAATGAAAGACCTTCGGATTATTTCTTAAGAAAATCAGTGAGAGAGATTGGATAATTAAGCAAGTTTATGGTAGTATGCAATCATGAGTGGTTTGAGTGATTAACTTTTGAAATCGAGTGAAAAACTTAGATGAGAGACAAGATTTGTATGTCTGGATTAATAAATGAGTTAAGAAAATCTTTATTGAAGGAAATTGCAATTATTTATGTCTTATGTCTTGAAGGATTTCATCTTATATTTTGGAATTATAGTTAAGGTTGTTTGAGTTTTTTAATTTATGCCATGTGAATTTGTTTGAGGACAAGCAAAGTTGTAAGTGTGGGGTAGTTGTTTTATTAGTTTTTGTTATAGATTTGTGTCTTGTTTATTTTGATAATTATTGTTTTATTTAGGTATTTTGTTAGTTTTTATCGATTTGTTTAGGGTTTTCATTAATTTTGGTAGTTTTAGTTTATTTCAGTGTTTATGTTGTTTTTGTTCTAGTTTTTAGTATTGTGTTTATGTTTTGTTGGTTATTGTCTTTTAAAGTTTGTTTTGAGTTTTGTGTTAGGTTAAAAAAGGCAAGGAAGCAAATTTGAAGAGAAAAGGGGCAGTAGCTGACACAGGCAGAGGACACGGCCAAGTCACTAGCCGTGTCCCATACCAAGCTAAAAAGGAAGAGCAAGTCACAGTAGACGACACAAGCAAGGGACACAGCCAAGTCACTGGCCATGTCCCTCCAAAGATGCTCCAACATGGCCAAGTCACACCAACTTGGCCGTGTCTCACTTGGTTCCAAAGGAAAAGAAGACTAAAATTTCACAGAAGTAAACACAGGCAAGGGACACGGCCAAGTCAGTGGCCGTGTCCCTCCAAAAGGGTCCAACACGGCCAAGTCAACCTCCACATGGCCGTGTCACTCAACCAAAGAAGAAAGAAGAAAAAAAGCAAGCAGTAGGTGACACATGCAAGGGACACGGCCAAGTCACTGGCCATGTCCCTCCAATGCACTCCAACACGGCCAAGTCAGAAGTGACTTGGCCGTGTCACTCATGAACCAAACACGCAGCGGATTTTTAAGCAGAGAATTCGTATAAAAGAGGAAGAGAAGCTAGGGTTTCGTGACTGTTGGCAATTTTGAGAGAGAATTGAGCCGTTTAAGAGATTAGGGTTTTGATAACTTTGTTTTCTTTGATTTTTGATTACACTTTATTTAATCTAGCTTAGATTAGATTGTTCTAGCCATTGATACATCCTTCTTGCAAGCTTTGAACAAGAGATTCTTCAGAAGCTTCAAGGAGTTTGTAACTTGGTTTTGTTCTCGAACTTATTCTCTTTATTTTCATTGAAATTGTATTAATGGATATTATCATGTCTAATTTGATTTCTTTGAATATTAATGAGATGAGTATGTTTGATTGCATTATGAACTAATTTGATCTAGTCTAGGGTTTGTATGGATCTGCTATGATTGTATGAATTGGTTATTCTCTTAGCTAATAATTTCTTTAGCCTTGATTGAATGAAATATTGTTAATATATAATTGATTGGCCACCAATTATGTGTTTTAGGTATTAGATGATGGATTGAGAGATGAAGTCTAATGCTGGAACAATTCAATTAAGGACTTAGGTGAATTAGAGATATAACCTATTAAAAAGATTATTTCAGTTATAACAAGATTAGTTGAAAGAGGTTTGAATGTGAGAGCTTATTTCCTTGACTTGATTAATTGAGTTGTTTGAGATTTAATCTTTGAAATTGAATTAGTTAAGAGGAATAACCATTCATACATATAAGTAGTAGAGAAGTGCAAACCCTAGACCTATCTATCAAGTGAATCAAATCATCAACTCAATTTACTTTTATTCGTTTTAAACTTCAATCAATCTTATTCATTAATTAACAATTTAAATTTTCTTCATTACTTGTTATTCATAATCTGATAATCAATTAGCCACTTTAGCTTCCTTGTGAGATGACCTTGGGGCGATCACCTTTGCTACAGCTACCTCATATACTTACGAGTGACGCTTTGTGGTAAAGTTAATTTGAGCGCAACAGTAAGGCCGGTTTAACAAAATTACCAGATTTTAGAACTCAAGCTTCCAAGAAGGGGTTGGGATATGATGAAGCCAATAATGTCCAGCCAAAGAAGAATGAGAAGATGAGCTTCCCACCACTTGAAGAGATCTTTGTCAAAGCTCCATATATGGGACCACTCCAAGGAAAGCCCGAGCCGATCATGTTCATGGGTAAGTTAATTCCAAATTTTGAAATTTTTGCAGATGTTACTGAGCTAGTGGAGCAAGTGAAGAAAGAGCTCACCTTGTCAACCAACAAAGAATCCAATCCAAAAGAGAAGAATGAAGCTGCCCTGAAAGCCGAGAAGACTCCGGAAGAGATTGCTGCCCTAGTTGAAGAAAAGTTTGAGCAAAATAATTTGAAAAACATAATTTTTTTAATAAAACAAAGAAAGCAAAATAAAATGAGCAGCACTCAAGCCAAGGGAAGTTTGTTAAGTCAAGCCTCTTCTCTGTTCATGTCTTCTACACTCTTATCTTGAAAGGAGGATAAGACAAAATCTTCCACCAATCCTCTTCCTACCATGAAGGTTGCTGGTGGAGGTACTCTTTCAAATTTAGTCAAAGAATTACTCTTGGTATTTGGCTTATCAAGCTTAGGCAACTTTTCACTGTTGATCAGATCTTGGATCTCATGCTTCAATCAGGTGAATCTATCTGTCTCATGTTCTTGAGTCTGATGAAATTTACAAAAAGCCTTAGTATCAAAATTTGGTGGTAAAGGATTTGGCAAGGGTCGAGGAGCCAATAGTTGTAATAACCCCTTCTTTTGTAGCCTGTTGAAAACCCAAGATAGAGGTTTACCCAATTTTGAAAATTGTCTTCTATTTCCTTGACCAGTTGCATTAATATTGACTTCTGTCCAGGTACTTTGATTACTAGACTGATAATTCTATTTTGCATAAAAATGGTTCTTCTTTCTTTCCCACTCTTCTATTTGCAAGCCAACTTGGAGAAGATCTTTGAAATCCTAGATGAGTGTATTAGACATCCTTTCATGAAGACTAGGCAACACCCCTCTCACAATCATCCTAATATGATCCGATTTGTTGGGCCTTTTCTTGAGCAATACAACCTTATTTCTCCACCTCTTCACATAGTCCAAAAATTTCTCATTAGGCCTTTGTCTAATGGACTTAACTTCTATTAAAGTAACCTCCAATTCAACATTGTACCCATATTGTTGAATGAAGGCTTTGTATAGTAAATTCCAGCTCTTTTGAGTACCATCCTCTAAGGTGTTGAACCAATTTTAGACAACATGGTCAAATGAAAGCATGAAGTACTTTAGGGTTTGAGCCTTAGTAGCTCGGGCAGACTACATAGCAGTGATGTATTACTTCACATAGAGATGAGGTTTCCCAGTTCCATCAAACTTTGTAAAGGAGGGCATCTTAAACTTGTACGGGACCTCTTCATCTAGCTAAAACAACTTGTCGACCTCTAACATTTCTTCAGTTTTTAGCTTCTTTTCAAATTTCTTTTCTAAATCAGTAATTAGCTTCTCAACATCTGAAGTTTCAGTCTTTTCTACGGCTAATCTTTTAACAACCTTTGGCTGCTTCTTCTTATCTTAAGGATCTTGAAAGTATTGAACTCAGTCATCATCATTATCAATTACTACTTTGTCATCATCAAAGGCTACTTCACTAACCTTAGCCTTCCTTTTGTCCTTTGGCTTCTTAGTGCTGGCAGATGCCTCAGCAGTGCTCCCCAAAAGTGCAGCCAGTTGGCTCTTCATAGTCTCAGCTAGGGCCTCCTTCAGTTCTTCCATCTTGGCATTGAGGGCGTCATCCACCATTCTTTAAATTTATTCGAGATCCATTGCTCTTGGTGAGAAGCTAATTGAGTCGCTACTAGATTCTACATTACTGGCATAGGTTGGGTTGTCGTACACTCTTGAACTGCTATACTCCAGGTCTGTGAGCCAGAAAGGATCAATGACATGTAATGTAATACGTGTATGCATGTATGCACAAATAATAAGCAAACAAAGATAATTAGGACGTTCCTTCTAACCATATAACTTCCACACACGAATGGTGAGTCTCTTTTCCTAGGTACATGGTTAACAAAAATATCAACCTGGGATATTTTGCTCTTAAAAAATTCCCTCGAATGGTTTAACCAATAGTTGCATCTTCTAATATAGAAGTCGGTCCATGATAATTTCCATTAATTATGTTTTAATCCATTAAATCTCAATTAAAATAGCTTTTATACTATATTGGATTTAAACTAAATTAAGAGGTTTATCATAAATATATTTCTTATTTAAAAAAGTAACTAGTGATTTATGCCAGTAACAAGCCCATAATTAATAGTTCTTGTTATAAGCTAGGCTCACAATTGATTTTTGATATTCCGTAATTGACCTAAATAATTTGTAAGCTTATTTAAGAAAGACTTTTAATAGATTTTTAAAAGCCCACTGAAAAGGTTTGTTAAAAATGATTTTTGGGCTTTGTATTTGGGTCATGAGGTAGAAAAGAATTTTTTGACCCATTTTAGAAAAAAATTTATGTCCAAAAATCTTCTTGGAAATTTTGAATATGGTTTTGGCTCTTTAGATTCTAAGGGAAAAATTATTTTGAGCTTATAATATAATTAGGTCATATTAGAAAGAACAAATCAAATAAGCCATGGTTCAAACCAAGATACATCAATCACAGTCAAACAACAAACATTTGGGTAAAAACCTAAGTAACTAGGCCAATTACATGAGCTTTAGTCTTTTGGGTTGAAAGGTTTAGGCTCCCATAGCAAGTATATACCAAATGGTACAAGGCTATGAGTGGTTATGCCATGCTTGATCTCCATACCTTGAGTGAAAGTATGAGATCTCTTACATAGCACAACATGGGTTACATGGACATCCTAACTCATGTACACAATGCAATCTAAATGATGCAGTGGATAATATGATAATAAGAAACAATAAAATAATATAAAGACTAACGGAATCAACTTCTCTTATCCCCAGTGGAGTCACCACTATGAGCGGGGATTTTCGTCCTGTAATATCCTCATTTTTGCCCTAGAAGTTTTGTATGTTGTTGTTATTGTGGTTGTTTTAAATTGCAAGATAAAGAATTGAGAAAAGAAAAGTATATGTGTTTTGGGAAGGATTTAGGGTTTAGAGAGAATGGTATATGTTGTGTATATGTTGATATATATAACATATAAATGGGTCAAAGAAGAGTCAAGGTGTTGGTTAGTGGAAGAAGATATTTTATTGTTGAGTGTGTAATTGCATATATGGGCTTATATAAGACAAAAAGTTAGTTATATGATTAAGGGCATTTTGGTAATTGCTTGGATAAAATCTCTTGGTGGAGATTTAAAGAAGAAAAGTCATTTGACTTTGTTGAATTTTCTTTTCTTCTCATGTTTGTGCCGGCCATTGAAGAAGACAAAGGGAAGGAGAAGTGTTCTTGATACTAAGATCAAATTGAAGAAGGAATTGAGAGCTTTGGTGAAAGAATTGTGGAATTTCTTCATCTAAAGTAAGTATTCTCTTGTTTCCTTTACTTATTTTGGTAGTAGTGTTGAAGTTATGATTAGGGTGATTTGTGATTTGTTGGTTTGATGATTAGATGTGTTTGTGTTGGGTTCTCAAGTGTTGAATTGGTTTTAAGTTAAGAGTTTAAATAGGTGTTGATTTTGAAAGATGGTGATTTTAGGGTTTTGAGATAATTTGTGTTTAAGTGTAATATTAATGTGTTATGAGGTGATTTTTATGATGAATATGTGTTTAGAATATTGTTTATGTTCATTTGAAACATGTGGTATGATGTATATTAAGTTTAAATGCAATTGGGAAAGTGTTGGCTTTGGTTAGGGTTTTGGTTATGGGTGACACGGCCAAAAAGCTATGGGAAACACGGCCAAGACATGAAATTTTGAAGGTGTTGGATTGATTTTTGAGAGACACGGCCGTGTCCCCAAGCCATGTTTGCTACTGCCAAAGTTTGGTTGAGAGACACGGCCACAAGCTTGGCCGTGTCCCTTGCCCGTGTTGCTTACTGTCCAATTGGGTTGAGTGACACGGCCACAAGCTTGGCCGTGTCCCTCAAGTGACTGCCCGTGTCCCTCAATTGTGTAGGTTAAGGTTTTACTTCCTTGTTCTTTTTGCATTGCTTTGGTTCTCAAAGGGTAGGTTGGTCCCTAAACCTAACCCTAAACATTTTAAATACACTTGAATCAATGAATGATATAATCAATTACATGTGTAAGGTTCGAAAGCTATGAATCATATCAATTGTTCTTTACCCTAATTGCATTGTTGAGATTGAATAATGTTATGTTATGCATTGTAAATGGTAATGTGTTTCATGAGTAATGAATATTGAAATGTATATCAAAGATGCAATGATAATTCAAGTAAGACATGATATGAGACAATGCCATTGTGGTTGGCTATGATGTGATGCAATTGAAAGAAATAAGGCATGTTTGCCTAAATGTTGTTGAGAATTGAGAATGGAAATGATAATTGAATAATAAATGAATTGTGTGGCTAATGTGTTATTCCATTTTCAGAGTTGGTTGTTGGTGGCATGCCTAATAAGTGTAACAATCTCTTGAAGTTAGGTTGGATTGAATCCTTGAAGCCTAATTGAGATGTTACCACCCTTGAAGCTAGGTTGGGTTGGTTCTTGAAGCCAAGTTGGGTTGAAGCTTAGCATGCTTTGCTCCCCTTGAAGCTTGGTTGAACCTAATCCTTGAAGCCTAGTTGGGTTTATGATATTGATAAATGTGATGATAGAACCAAAACATTAACTCTGAAAATTGAATGGCATAT
This sequence comes from Garcia nutans, assembly GCA_947685225.1. Taxonomy (NCBI): domain Eukaryota; kingdom Viridiplantae; phylum Streptophyta; class Magnoliopsida; order Malpighiales; family Euphorbiaceae; genus Garcia; species Garcia nutans. The sequence continues at coordinate 28,508,185 of CANTUV010000011.1, read as the reverse complement.
TAGTGTGTCTTGGGCCCATGCTTGTCTTTGCTTAATGTTGATTATGAATGATTAAATGAATACTAATGAGGTATATGATAAGATGTTGAAATATGATATGTCTATTTATGTTGAGTTATGAAATGTAAAGGCATGTTGTTAGTTTTGCATATATGATGTTACATGTATAATATGGATTGAGAATTGGCATTGTATTGTATCAAAGCAAAATATTAGCATGTTTTATCTTACTAAGCCGTTGGCTTAGCGCGATAGTGTTTGATCGCGCAGGTAATAGAGTTGGTAGAGTTGAACCCGAGAGTTCATCAAGACCGAGTGAGAGTAGACAGTGAAGAGTTGATTTTTTTTGAGGACTTAAAGATCAGAGCAGACTTGCCAATCATGTATACTTCTTTTATATTTTGTAAAGTAATGTTTATAATGTAAATATGTACCTAATTTATAACTTCCGCTGTGTAGTATTTAAATGTATATATATGTATATCTAACATGTTTATATTTTAAGTCAATGACTTAATTTCTATAATGTATAATGATTAGGGTATTGTATCAAGTTTAAAATGTTTTGAATGTTGAAGAAAACCGTAGCATCCCTATGTTTGGTGCACTTATGCTACATTGTTGTGATTGTAGTGTGTGTGCATTGGATGTGGGGGTGTTACAATTGTTTTGGTATCAGAGCCTAGGTTTGAGATTCTCAACCTAGGTAAAATGTAATAAAAAGAATATTTTTACTTAAAAAGTGGTTTTAAATAACGCATATGTTTGGGATTGGCAACCTCTGATCTTTAATAAGGTGTGTCCTTTTTTGTATTTGCAGTGTAGGTGTTGATGGATCCTCATTTGAGACAATCGGTTGAGGGTAGTGAGGAGAGCGTTGCTCCTGAGGATGGAGCTAGGGTTGATAGTGATGGTGAGGCACCTGTTTCTGGGTCGGGTAGACCAGTAGGTGATGAGGTTCCGCCAGCCTGGTTTAGGAATATGATGGAAGCTATGAGACAAGCACCTGTGCAACCACAGCCACCACCCCCTCAGCCTTCAGTACCAGTAAGGCATTATGATAAACTGAGGAAATATGGAGCGGAGGATTTCTTAGGCACAGTTGATCCAGCTGTGGCAGAACAGTGGCTTGACAGAGTTCAGAGAGTATTTGTTCAGTTGCAAGCCACCTCAGAGGAAAAGTTTGACTATGCAAGATCTTTGCTACAGAAGGATGCCTACGATTGGTGGAAGACGGTGCCCCATTCTATGGATGATCCTCCAACACTGTCTTACACTGATTTCTTGAGAGAATTTGAGTTGAAGTATACTCCAAGGGAGTATAAGGATATGAAGAAGATGGAGTTCTTGAGCTTGAGGCAAGATAGCAAGACTGTAACTGAATATGAGGTTGAGTTTATTATATTGAGTCATTATGCTGGTGGCATTATTGCTGATGAGATAGATAGATGCCGGAGGTTTCAGGAGGGATTGAGACCCTCTATCATGTGCTTAGTGGCCGGGTCTAGATATCACGATTTCTCCCAGCTAGTGGCAGTAGCTCGAGATGTAGAAAGGGCTCAAATGATTGCAGCTGCATCAGAGGAAGAGGTCAGAGTGAGAAGGCCTCAGTTCGAGGCAGGGTCTTCTTCAGCAAAGAGGGGTAGAGGAAGCTTTGTTCCTCGGAGTAGTAGGAGCCAGAGACCAGCAGGTAGATCAGTGCAGTTCCAGAGGCAAAGATATAGACCTGCAGCTTCAGTGGCAAGTGCTCCGACCCCTATGGTTCAGAGATCCACCTTACCTATCTGCATCCATTGTGGGAGGCCACATGGTGGTCCTTGTTGGAAGGCTGGTGTTGCAGGGGTTTGTTTCAGGTGTGGGTCATCGGATCACTTTGTGAGAGACTGTCCGGAGAGACAGGAGTTTATGCCAGTTGATTCTGCCGCTTCTCGAGCCAGTGTGAGGGGAGGTAGAGGAGGCAGAGGTGCCAGCCGAGGTGGTAGAGCAGGGTTCAGTTCTAGAGGTGGTGCTACATCCAGGGAAACTAGACCGGAGGAGGTTGGTTCTTCCCAGAGGATGTATGTTATGCAGAGACAGCCGGATGCATCGGCGGTCATAGCTGGTACTTTTTCTTTATTTGATACTGCAGTACTTGCTTTGATTGATCCGGGTTCCACCCATTCTTATATTAGTGCATCTGTATTGCCTGTGTTTGATGTGCATGCTGAGTCCCTAGGATTTGATGTTTTGGTGACAAATCCGTTAGGGCATAGTGTGATTGTGAGTAAAGTGCATCGGGATAGTGCAGTGAGGGTGCAGGGTGAGGAGTTTCTTGGAGATTTGATTGAGATGCCATTTAAGGAATATGATGTTATTTTGGGCATGGACTGGCTATCTCGACATGGAGCTGTGGTGGATTGTAAAAAGAAGATTGTTTCTTTGAGAACTAGTGATGGTAGAGAGGTGATAGTATCTAATGAGCAGGAACAGTTAGCCTCCTTATTTGTTTCAGCTGTTGCAGCCAGGAAGTTGATTAGAAAGGGATGTGAAGCTTATCTTGCTCATGTGATAGATACTAGAGTAAGAAGTTCTCCTATTGATAGCATTGCCACAGTTGCAGAGTTCCCTGATGTTTTTCCTGAGGAGTTGCCAGGATTGCCGCCTGAGAGAGAGGTGGAGTTTGGTATTGAATTGTTGCCTGGTACCACTCCTATCTCGATTACTCCTTACAGAATGGCACCAGCAGAACTAAGAGAGTTAAAAGTGCAATTACAGGAGCTGTTGGATAAGGGATTCATTCGCCCCAGTGTTTCTCCTTGGGGAGCTCCTGTGCTGTTTGTGAAGAAGAAAGATGGTACCATGAGGTTATGTATCGACTATAGGCAATTGAACAAGGTGACAATTAAGAATAAATATCCTTTGCCTAGAATCGATGATCTCTTTGATCAATTGAAGGATGCAGCTGTGTTTTCTAAAATTGATCTGAGATCTGGGTACCATCAGCTGAGAGTCAGAGCTGAAGATGTTCCGAAGACCGCATTCCGGACCAGGTATGGGCATTATGAATTTTTAGTTATGCCTTTTGGTCTGACGAATGCACCTGCAGCTTTCATGGATTTGATGAATAGGGTGTTTAGGCCCTATTTGGATCAGTTTGTGGTGGTCTTCATCGATGATATCCTGGTGTATTCGAGGAATGAAGAGGAACATGATATGCATCTGCGGATTGTGTTGCAGATCTTGAGAGAGAAGCAGTTATTTGCCAAATTGTCGAAGTGTGAGTTCTGGTTGGATCAAGTAGATTTTCTTGGACATATTGTTTCAGTAGAAGGCATCCGAGTTGATCCGAGTAAAGTTGAAGCAATTTTGAATTGGAGTCCACCCAAGTCAGTGACAGAGGTTAGAAGTTTTCTGGGTTTGGCAGGCTATTACCGGCGGTTTGTGAAAGGGTTTTCTTTGATAGCTACTCCACTCACCAGATTGCTTCGTAAGGGAGTGAGATTTGTGTGGACGGATCAGTGTCAGGCTAGCTTTGAACAGTTGAGAGATATGTTGACTCAAGCGCCTGTTCTTACTTTACCTGTAGAAGGCAAACCATATGTGATCTACAGTGATGCGTCACATAGTGGTTTGGGATGTGTGCTGATGCAGGAAGGGAAAGTTATAGCTTATGCATCTCGTCAGTTGAAATCACATGAGCTTAACTACCCCACCCATGATTTGGAATTGGCAGCCATTGTGTTTGCATTAAAGATTTGGCGCCATTATCTGTTTGGGGAGAAATGTTTCATTTACACTGATCACAAAAGTTTGAAGTATTTGGGTGTTCAGAAAGAGCTCAACCTTCTGCAGAGGAGATGGTTGGAATTGATTAAAGACTACGACTGCTTGATTGATTATCATCCAGGTAAAGCAAATGTAGTTGCTGATGCCTTAAGTCGGAAGTCTTTAGCTGGTTTAACAGTTTACTCGCTCTCGTTGCTTGTTGAGTTGAGAGCTTTGCGTGCCAGTTTTGTACTTTGTGATGATGGTGCATTATTGGCACAGTTACAATTGAAGCCGGTTTTGTTGGATCAGATCAAAGAGGCTCAGTTGACTGATAAGAAGATTCAGAAGATTATTGCAGATTGTCAGAGTAGAGAGAGTAGAGATTTTGTTGTGAGGAATGATGGGAGCCTATGGTTCAAGAACAGATTGTGTGTACCCGATAATGCTGATTTGAAGAGGGTCATTTTGGAAGAGGCACATCAGTCGATGTTTTCTATGCATCCGGGCAACACCAAGATGTATCATGATTTGAGACAGCATTACTGGTGGATTGGGTTGAAGAGAGACATTGCTGAGTTTGTATCGAAATGTCTCACTTGTCAGAAGGTTAAAGCAGAGCATCAAGTTCCCACTGGGTTGCTTCAACCGTTGTCAGTGCCAGAATGGAAGTGGGAAAGAGTGACAATGGACTTTGTGTCTGGTTTGCCATTGACACAAAAGAAACATGATGCCATATGGGTGATTGTGGATAGATTGACTAAGACAGCTCATTTCCTCCCAGTTCGGATGGATTATTCTTTGGAGAGGTTGGCTGAGTTGTACATCCAGGAGATTGTGAAATTGCATGGTGTTCCAACTTCTTTGGTGTCTGATCGAGATCCCAGGTTTACTTCAAGATTTTGGAAGAGTTTGCACAGAGCTTTGGGTTCTCGACTACACTTCAGTACTGCTTTTCATCCACAGACGGATGGACAGTCTGAGAGGGTGATACAGATTGTTGAGGATATGTTGAGAAGCTGTGTCATCGATTTCTCTGGAGGTTGGGATAGATTCTTATCTCTTGTGGAGTTTGCTTACAACAACAGTCACCAATCCAGCATCGGAATGGCCCCATTCGAGGCATTGTATGGCAGACGGTGCAGAACACCTCTTTGTTGGAGTGAACTTGGTGATAGCAAGTTGATTGGGCCTGATTTGATTCAAGAAACTGAAGAGAAAGTGAAGTTGATTCGAGGCAGATTGAAAGCAGCTTCGGACCGACAGAAGTCTTATGCGGATCTGAAAAGGAGAGATATTCAGTTTGATGTTGGGGATAAGGTATTTTTGAAAGTATCTCCTTGGAAGAAGATTTTGAGGTTCGGTCGGAAAGGAAAATTGAGTCCTCGTTTCATTGGACCATATGAAGTATTGGAAAGAGTTGGGCCAGTGGCTTATCGGCTTGCTTTGCCACCTGAGTTGGATCGTATTCATAATGTGTTTCATGTTTCTATGTTGAGAAGGTACAGGTCGGATCCATCTCATGTGTTGCCATTTGAATCTATTGAAGTGAGCCCAGACTTGACATTTGAAGAGGAACCAGTTGCTATCTTGGCACGGGAAGTGAAAGAATTAAGGAACAAGAGAGTGCCACTAGTGAAAATTCTTTGGAAGAATCATGCAAAAGAAGAAGCAACTTGGGAGAATGAGCAAACCATGCGAGAGCAATATCCTCAGCTGTTTCGGCCTTGATATCAGGTAATTTCGAGGACGAAATTTCTTTTTAGAGGGGGAGAATTGTAATATCCTCATTTTTGCCCTAGAAGTTTTGTATGTTGTTGTTATTGTGGTTGTTTTAAATTGCAAGATAAAGAATTGAGAAAAGAAAAGTATATGTGTTTTGGGAAGGATTTAGGGTTTAGAGAGAATGGTATATGTTGTGTATATGTTGATATATATAACATATAAATGGGTCAAAGAAGAGTCAAGGTGTTGGTTAGTGGAAGAAGATATTTTATTGTTGAGTGTGTAATTGCATATATGGGCTTATATAAGACAAAAAGTTAGTTATATGATTGAGGGCATTTTGGTAATTGCTTGGATAAAATCTCTTGGTAGAGATTTAAAGAAGAAAAGTCATTTGACTTTGTTGAATTTTCTTTTCTTCTCATGTTTGTGCCGGCCATTGAAGAAGACAAAGGGAAGGAGAAGTGTTCTTGATACTAAGATCAAATTGAAGAAGGAATTGAGAGCTTTGGTAAAAGAATTGTGGAATTTCTTCATCTAAAGTAAGTATTCTCTTGTTTCCTTTACTTATTTTGGTAGTAGTGTTGAAGTTATGATTAGGGTGATTTGTGATTTGTTGGTTTGATGATTAGATGTGTTTGTGTTGGGTTCTCAAGTGTTGAATTGGTTTTAAGTTAAGAGTTTAAATAGGTGTTGATTTTGAAAGATGGTGATTTTAGGGTTTTGAGATAATTTGTGTTTAAGTGTAATATTAATGTGTTATGAGGTGATTTTTATGATGAATATGTGTTTAGAATATTGTTTATGTTCATTTGAAACATGTGGTATGATGTATATTAAGTTTAAATGCAATTGGGAAAGTGTTGGCTTTGGTTAGGGTTTTGGTTATGGGTGACACGGCCAAAAAGCTATGGGAAACACGGCCAAGACATGAAATTTTGAAGGTGTTGGATTGATTTTTGAGAGACACGGCCGTGTCCCCAAGCCATGTTTGCTACTGCCAAAGTTTGGTTGAGAGACACGGCCACAAGCTTGGCCGTGTCCCTTGCCCGTGTTGCTTACTGTCCAATTGGGTTGAGTGACACGGCCACAAGCTTGGCCGTGTCCCTCAAGTGACTGCCCGTGTCCCTCAATTGTGTAGGTTAAGGTTTTACTTCCTTGTTCTTTTTGCATTGCTTTGGTTCTCAAAGGGTAGGTTGGTCCCTAAACCTAACCCTAAACATTTTAAATACACTTGAATCAATGAATGATATAATCAATTACATGTGTAAGGTTCTAAAGCTATGAATCATATCAATTGTTCTTTACCCTAATTGCATTGTTGAGATTGAATAATGTTATGTTATGCATTGTAAATGGTAATGTGTTTCATGAGTAATGAATATTGAAATGTATATCAAAGATGCAATGATAATTCAAGTAAGACATGATATGAGACAATGCCATTGTGGTTGGCTATGATGTGATGCAATTGAAAGAAATAAGGCATGTTTGCCTAAATGTTGTTGAGAATTGAGAATGGAAATGATAATTGAATAATAAATGAATTGTGTGGCTAATGTGTTATTCCATTTTCAGAGTTGGTTGTTGGTGGCATGCCTAATAAGTGTAACAATCTCTTGAAGTTAGGTTGGATTGAATCCTTGAAGCCTAATTGAGATGTTACCACCCTTGAAGCTAGGTTGGGTTGGTTCTTGAAGCCAAGTTGGGTTGAAGCTTAGCATGCTTTGCTCCCCTTGAAGCTTGGTTGAACCTAATCCTTGAAGCCTAGTTGGGTTTATGATATTGATAAATGTGATGATAGAACCAAAACATTAACTCTGAAAATTGAATGGCATATTAGTGTGTCTTGGGCCCATGCTTGTCTTTGCTTAATGTTGATTATGAATGATTAAATGAATACTAATGAGGTATATGATAAGATGTTGAAATATGATATGTCTATTTATGTTGAGTTATGAAATGTAAAGGCATGTTGTTAGTTTTGCATATATGATGTTACATGTATAATATGGATTGAGAATTGGCATTGTATTGCATCAAAGCAAAATATTAGCATGTTTTATCTTACTAAGCCGTTGGCTTAGCGCGATAGTGTTTGATCGCGCAGGTAATAGAGTTGGTAGAGTTGAACCCGAGAGTTCATCAAGACCGAGTGAGAGTAGACAGTGAAGAGTTGATTTTTTTTGAGGACTTAAAGATCAGAGCAGACTTGCCAATCATGTATACTTCTTTTATATTTTGTAAAGTAATGTTTATAATGTAAATATGTACCTAATTTATAACTTCCGCTGTGTAGTATTTAAATGTATATATATGTATATCTAACATGTTTATATTTTAAGTCAATGACTTAATTTCTATAATGTATAATGATTAGGGTATTGTATCAAGTTTAAAATGTTTTGAATGTTGAAGAAAACCGTAGCATCCCTATGTTTGGTGCACTTATGCTACATTGTTGTGATTGTAGTGTGTGTGCATTGGATGTGGGGGTGTTACACGTCCCCACTCCTGGTGGAATGGTTCTTGCGACTTTGATACTGTTAGGCTTAGGGCCTTAGAGAACACGGGCCTAAACCCAGAGAAAGTAGAGTAGACACCCGGACAGGCCGAGAAAAAGAAAGGGGTGGATGACTTGATTCTTAAGGAATCCCCAACCCCCTAATGGGTTCAAAAAGTTAGGTACACATGGGGAAGATGAGAATGGCCCAGTACCCCCATAGCGCCCGGTTCATTGGAACCAACCTCCTTTTCAGGTCTTAATATTATAAAATTCTTAAATATAATGATATTATCTATACTACATGCAATCATAAGAATAAATAATCACTTTATTAAAATCATATCAAGTCCAAAGAAAATAAATAAATAGGCACCCATCCATGGATGGAAACATGCATTTACAATCGTCCAATGTCCAAAAGAAAATAAATAAAATAAGATACCCACCAATTGATGGAAACATATCCTTTACATTAATCCAAAACTTAGAATAAATCAAATTACATGAGAGTCAACACATGAGATACCCATAACATAGAAACATACCTCTTACATAATGAATGTAAAATAATCAACATTAAAATAGTTAATTAAATGAACTAAACCTTTCATAACATTCATAATAATTAATAACAAATCATTGAATTAAATAGGACATTGATAAATCACTCATCATAAACACATAATAAATTAAATAACAAAAATTAGGGTTAAATCTTAGATAAATTATTAAACATATAAAATTACGGCTTTGAATTAAGGTTAGAGTTTACTAGATATTAGGGATTAGGAATTTTGATTTAGGTTGAATTAAAGTTTATGAAACTAGGGTTTGTGGATATTTGACAAAAGGGATTAAAGTTTAATACAAGCTACTGTGATAAATAAACATGAACATTACTACTAAATTGTTTGAATATCTCGTTAATTACTACATGAGATAACAATAATGTTGTTATTATGATTTAAACTAATTAAACATAATAAACTAACCTTTGTTTGTTGGCTCCACCAAATTTAAAGAGTTTGAACCAAGCTTTGTTTGATATTTGCTACTGCTTTAATCAATTTACTTCTTCGGTTGAACTTTAGCAATTTGGCAATTGCCTTGACACTGCCTTGATTATTGCTGACCCTTTTTCTTTTATTTGATCTTTTTCTTATTGCCTTGCTGATTTTTGTTGCTGCTTTTTTTTTTTAATTATCAGTTCTCATCTCTATTGTTGATCCCTGATCTCTGTGTGTTAATCATATATTTATAGGGAAACCAACACTTAAACCTAAACCTAAACTCCCTAATCCAAATCTTAAATGAATTAGGAAATAAAATTGCTCAGTCCAAATTGTTTAAAACTCGGATTAGTCAAATTGAGGGGATAAAAATTGATATGTGGCCTCCCTCATATTGATTTGGGCTACCCAAATCGATATGAGGCAACCTCATATTGATTAGGAGGCAAAAATTGATATGAGGCCTCCCTCATATTGATTTTGGCTGCCCAAATCGATATGAGGGAGCCTCATATTGATTTTGGGTGCTAAAATCGAGATGAGGCCTCCTTCATATCGATTTTGGCTGCCAAAATTGATATGAGGTAGCCTTATATCAATTTTGGATGCCGAAGTCGATATGAGACATGGGTCACATTGATTTGAACCACCTGACTCGAATCGATCCAAAATTATTATTAATTTTTCAATACTAACTTTTGCAATTTTGATATAACTTCACACCAATTGAATTCTAAAATTAGGTTTAGGAAATTTAATTTTATAATGGACCAACAAAAGATTTTTAAATTTAATTAAGTCCAAATTTAAGGGTCTACACTTATATTGAGAAAAAGAATTTCTTAAATAGGCTACAAAGAAAAACCTAACCTTTGAAGGAAATAGAGTATAATTAGGAAGTAATTACTCTCCTCATAATCTAATTAAGAAATTTAAAGCAACTAGGGTTAATCTCTCTTAACCTAATATTACATCTGATATTAACCTAAAATAAGATGTCTCCTTTAAATAAGTAGTTAAATAAAATATAAAATATGAAAATAATGCAAAAGAAAGAAATTGGTTTTGTTAGAAGGTAGTATGGTTCACAATGAGTCGTGCAACTATGAGGTTGACTGCGAGAATATGCAATACTGTGTAATTTAATGAACGATCTTGTAGCTTGAACACTCGACCAGAACAAAGATGGTTCAAGATACAGTAAGGTTTGTGGCAAGTCATGAAACCACAATCTCGAGCGTAAGATCAAAAGTACGACCATGCAATGGTTGGTACAACTGCTACATCCATTATGACTTCATAAAGATTGTACATCTTGGAGTCTAAGATTGTAGTTGGAATATTCCTTGCACTCTTTAATGGTAGCTAAATCTATCATAGGCGTTAAATCATAATCAACAAAGCTTCCTTGAACTTCTTCAAGCATCCTCTTATGATGGGTCACTAGGTAAGTGAAGTGGATCCATAGACTTGGTTGTGATTGGCTCTTTAGTTGCATCATTCCCTCCCTCTTCAAGAAGATTCATCCTCAAATCATCATCTTCATAGTCAAAAGAAGATAAATCAACAACATTAAGAGTAGCACTAACATTATACTCACCTAGCAAGTCTATCTTGTAAGGGTTATCATTAATGCGCTCCAAGACTTAGAAAGGTTTATCTCTCCTTGGATGAAGTTTAGACTTTCTTTGATTTGGGAACCTCTCTTTCCTCATGTGTACCCAAACCCAATCAGCCATCTCAAATACAAGCTTTCTTCTTCCTCTATTGACTTGATTTGTAACTTTTTTGTTCCTCCTGTCAATGTGAGCCTTTACATCCATGTGGATCTTCTTCACCAGCTTAGCTTTCTTCTTACCATCTAAGATAAATCATTCTTTATAAGGCAAAGCAACTAAATCCAAAGGTATTAAGGATTAAAACCATAAATAATTTCAAAAGGAGTATAACTAGTCGTAGAATGCACAACTCTATTATATGCAAACTCAACTAATGGTATGCATTCTTCCCAAATTTTCAAGTTCTTTTTAATGATTGCACAAAACAATGTTCCTAGTGTCCTATTAACTACTTCAGTTTGTCCATCAATTTATGGGTGACAAATTGTAGAAAATAGTAATTTTGTTCCTAGCTTATTCCATAAAACTTTCTAACATCCCTATCACTAATAATAGTTCTAGGTATGCCATGCAATCTTACTATTTCTTGGAAAAATAATTATAAGGTATGAAATGTGCCATCTTGGAAAAGTGATCAAACCACAACACAGATTGAATCCTTATCTTTCCTAGACCTAGGCAATCCCAACATAAAATCCATAGATATATCGGTCTGAGGATCGTTAGGAATTAGCAAAGGATAATATAAACCATGATTCATAATTCTAAACTTAGCTTGTTTACATCTAATACACTTATTATAAAAATTTTGCACATCACTCCTTATTTTGGGCCAATAAAAATGTTCATTTAATACTTTGAAAGTTTTGTAGCCCTAAATTGTCCTATTAAGCCTCCGCAATGAGATTATTTAACAAACAAAAGTCTAATAGAACAATTAGGTACACATAGTTTCACCACAAAAAAAAATTACTGATTAGTGACCAATAAATTTTGTTGCTAATTATGTGTTTTTCGTCGCTATTAGCATGAGTACCAATTTTATGGTCGCCACACACCGTAGCACATAACTCCCTTGCAAAAAGTTTTTCTTACGATGAAAAAGTTTTTTGATAATAAGTTTTTGGAGATGAAATAATGTTATTACTAATAACTCTAAAAGTCAATGCTAATGAGACTAACAATGAGGAGAATAGGATATAAAATTTTATTTGTGATGATTATTTGACCTCGCTATAAATGCGACAATATTGCTGCTAACACTTTTTTTTGCGATAAAGTTTTGTCATTGCTAATAACTTTAAAAGTAATCGCTAACGATATTAGAAATGAGGAAAATAGGCTATGAAATTTTATTTGTGACAAGTATTTGCCATCGTTATAAATACGATGATGTTGTTGCTAATAATTTTTTTTGCAATGAAATTATGTCATTACTAATAACTTCAAAAGTGATCGTTAATGAGTCTAGAAATGTGGAGAATAGGTTACGAAATTTTATTTGTGATGATTATTTGCTCTTGCTATAAATTTTTACCAATGAACATTTTATAATTATTTCTAACCAACATGTGTTAATGCTATTACTATAATTTTTTTAAAAATTTTAGCGACCACTTGAAATTGATGCAATTGACATAAATAATGAGAATGTGGATATATATTAGCAATGAATATTTGTTATTGCAAATTATTATTAGTGAAGAAATATAAATTTGTTGCTAAAAGTTTTTTATTTTAAATGTAATTTCATTGCAATTGCTATTAGTCATAATTGATATAATACTTTTATTTAACTATTATGTATGAATTGAATAAATTAAAATATTTAACTCAATTCAAACTCATTGCATAGACAACAAAATCTTTGTAGTTTCACATTCTAAAATGATAAAATAATCATCTAATAAATATCACATTATCCATAAAATTTGGCAAGAAGAAAAAACATAATAACCAATTTGAAAAAAAAAATTGAAATTGTGATAAAAAGATATAACTAGTCATCATCTTCAGAATTATTTTCAAGACAATCATTAGCATATTGATTTTCTATTTCACCTTGATCGTTGGCATCAACTTAGAAAAAATTGACAAATATAATTAGTAACTTATAATATAAGTTGAAAAAAAAAATTGTCAGAATCGTCTTTATATATTGGACAATCCTCCCTATGAGAAAAAGAAATTTCAAGCATAGGCAACTCAATTTATTGTTCAAAAGCAAACATGGTGTAAACCCTTAATTTTGGCCCTAAGTTAGTACAGTCCTAATTAAAGAATGTCAAAACAAATTGGAATCAACTTTAAAAGATTTAAACCTAGTTTATAACTTTTAAATAGGTCAGTTGAGTTTCAAAAGGCATAAATTCAATGATTAAAATTATAAAGCGCTAAATTAAATTTGTTTGGCCCAAATTAAAACTGTCAGGTCTAGAAACTAAAAAATACAAGACTAATTTGAGTCGGGATAGTTCTAGGAGACTTGAGCCATTTCTCATGTCGACAAGTCTCCTAGAGGGCCTGGGTTGATATGAGCCAAGGCTCATGTCGATCTGGTTGGCCAAATCAACATGAGCTAAAGGGTCATGTCAATTTAGCACACCAAAACGACATGTACCTTAATTCCGAAGCAATTTTGGCAAGCAATTTAATATCCTAATTATGCTAGAATCCTTTTAAGTCTTGAATTTGGTAAATTAGGTTTAGGGTTAAGATTTACTTTGCCTATAAATATTAAGGTTTAATGCTAATAACAAAAGGCAACAATGATCAGTAAGAGCAATCAATCAGCAGTGAATGATCAATAAGCAACATTCATCATCAAGCAACAATTGGCACACCAAAGGCAATAACCATTGCCTTTAATCTTTGCTCGGTTAGAATTAATTGGGGCAGGCTGTAGCTTGGAATCAATAATCAATTTGGTGGCGCCTTCAATGCAGATTTTGTGTTTTAAACTTAATTTTCTTAAACATACAGTAGATGCATCTTCTTTTCTTTTAAATGTTTAGATTGTTTGTTATAATTTTAATCTAATGGTTTAATTTGATAAACCCTAATCATATATATTACAAAACCAAGGTACAATTCATATTATATTATCTAGTAGCTTAAGGTTTAAAATAATTGTCAAAACCCTAATCTATTTCCCAAACCCTAATCTGTTTGCCTAGTTGCTAAAAACCCTAATGTGAGCGAGGATTTTAGCCCCCACACTCGGTGAAATGGATCTTGCAACTTCGACGCTATTAGACTCAGGGCCTTAGAGAACACGAGCCTAAATTTAGAGAAAATGGAGTCATCACCCGATCAAGCTAAGAAAAAAGAAAGGGGTAGATGAGTCGATTCCTAAGGGATACCCAACCCCCTATTGGGTTCAGAAATTAGGTACGTGTGGGGAAGGTCAGAAATGACCTAGCACCCCTACAGCGCTCGGTTCATTGGAAGTGACCTCCTTTTCAGGTCTTAATATTATAAAATTCATAAATATAATGATATTATCCATACTACATGCAATCAGAAGAATAAATACTTTATTAAAAATCATAACAATGTTCAAATAAAATAAATAAATAGACACCTATCCGAGGATGGAAACATGTCCTTACATCATACAATGTCTAAAACTAAATAGGACATCCAACAAAAGGTGGAAACATGACCTTTACATTAATCCTGAATTATGAAAATAATAAAATTGCATAAAGATTTATTAATGAGGTACCCAATTATGAACACATACATCTTACAATTTTGATAACAAAATAAATAAATAATAATAATAATAATAATAATAATAATAATAATAATAATAATAATAAAGAAAATATCCATCCATGATAAATTAAACAAATCAAACATCAAAATCAAATAAATTAATAATCAAAACATATAATAAACATGCATCTAAATTTAAATAAATTAATAAATAAGTAAGTTTAGGGTTTACATCTTAAATTAAGGTTTCTTGAATAAAATTAGGGTTTAGAGGGTTTTGGGGTTTAAGAAAAGATTATGGTTTTAAATAAAGGAAGTTAAACATAAAGGCTTATAATACACAAATAAACATTGATCCCTTCGATGAGCCTATGCGGTGGTATGTTTTGGTGTTGTATGTTTAAGATTTTAGGGTTTAAGATTTAAAAGATAGGATTTTTGGGTTTTTTTATGAAAATAACATTATTAACTATAGTACTAGCTTTGCATGAAAAATATGAACAATTACTGAAGATTAATATGTTATATTTAAATAGATTCAATTTTAGAGACGTACCTTCATTTCTTGATTCCACTAATAATCAAACTTTGATCCAAACTTTCATTTGCACAAGCCTGATATTTGTTGATTGAATCGAGAACAAGACAGTGAGTTAAACTACTACCTTGTTAATTCGTTCTCTTTTTTTAATATTTGATTTTCATTGCTCTTTGCTCTCTATCTCTTTTCTTTTTGTTCATTCTCAAAGTTCAGAAAATCAAAGTCCCAAAATTCTGAATAAATTTTCCAAACTCCCTAAACAATTTGCAAAAGTCCCAAAGTCTGTACAAAAAGAAAAGTATCCCAAAAAATTAAAAGTCCCTATTTCTATCTTTAATTATGTTATTTATAGGAAAATTAAAAACCTAATACTGGTTGTTTAAGAAAATAAAAAATGTTTAGGAAAAATAAAAAAAAATAGTAAATGGTTATTTGGTGCGAGCTATGAGAAACTAGACCTGCTGCGCGCGGGCGCTTGGGGCTGGGGTGAGCTACGGGCCATTGCTATGATGATTGGCGTGCGAGCTACGAGTGACATGGGTGAGCTGGAGAGTGAGCCTACGTGTTGGGCGTCAGCATGCCACCCAACCGGCTCGAGTCATTCTCCGATTGGTTTGATTTTTATTTTTTATTTTTTATTATTTTTATTATTTTAAAAATAAACATTATATTTTAAATAATAAATAATATATTATATTATTAAAATAAATATTAAAATAAATAATAAATACCATAAAATTATTTCGGACTTATTTTAAAATATTGGACTGGACTTGGTCAAAAAATAAAGGTCTACAACTAAGTTGTTTTCCAACTTTTAAAACCCTAATTAATTTACAATTTCCAAAACTAGATTTCCAATTTCCAAACTTTAATTTGTATAATTTATTTTCTAATATCCAATGACCTAATTATTTTCCAAAATTTTTAGAACCCTAAAAATCCAGAAAACCCCAAACCCTAATCTACTTTGTAATTTCAAAAACCCTAAACTATTTTCCTAATTCCCATAATCCTAAACTATTTTCTTAATTCCTAAAACCCTAACTATTTTCTTAATTTTCCAAAACCCTAAACTGCTTTTTAAATCCTAAATCTTAATTTATAAATCTATTTTCTAAAGTCTAAACACCAAAACCATAATCTAATTCTGAAATATCAACATCCTTTAATTCCAAAAAACCTAAAACCCTAATTCCAATATAAATAAACCCTAGTTTCATAGAAACCTTAAAATTTCTTCAAAACCTAAATTTCATAATCCTAGTAACCTCAAAACCCAAAACCCTAAATGCTAAAACCTTAATTTAAATCCTAATTCTCAAAACCTTAATCTAGTGACCCCACTCTCTAAATTTCCTAAATCCAGTAACCAAAACCAATTTGGTCCAATAGCTTTAAAACTCTAAGCCTTAAAGTGTAAAATCAAGATCTTAACCTTTTAAATCTGAAACCCTAATTTTGTTGCTCTAATGATTTAAACTCTAATTTTAATTATTTATTTAATTTATCACGTGCTTTTATGATGGATGATTTATTTGGTTATAATGGATATTTTATGCTCAATTATCATGCTTGAATGATTTTATTTATTTGATTAATTATCCATTTGCATTGTAAGAGGTATGTTTCCACTTTGTGGGTACCTCGGTTTGTCCCCTGCTTGAACGATCTGAGACTTCAATAGAAGATAGTGGAAAGCAACATAATTTTGAGCACATTTTCTGTGAGGATGGGTTTTCGACCCGAGATTGGTAATGGTTGGGTTGATTTTGGTTATGGATTAGATTTGGGTACTTGGACCCGAGACTGACCTTTTATCAGTAGAGAATTCTGGCTTAATCGGCTATTCCATTCTTTAATGGATTGTAGGTCTTTACCCACCAAAAATGGATATTTATCCATTGGAGATTGGATCTTTACCCTTAAAAGATAGATCTTTATCCATTGGAGATCAGGTCTTTACCCTTGAAACATGAATCTTTATCCATTGAAGATCGAGTCTTTACCCATAAAATATGAATTTTTATCCATTGGAGATTGAGTCTTTACCTTTAAAACATGGATCTTTATCCATCAGAGATCAGGTCTTTACCCTTAAAACATGAGTCTTTATCCATTGAAGATTGGATCTTTACCCTTGAAACATGGATTTTTATCCATTAGAGATTGGGTCTCTACCCTTGAAACGTGGATCTTTATCCATTAGAGATCGGGTCTTTACCCTTGAAACATGGATCTTTATCCATTAGAGATCGGGTCTTTACCCTTGAAACATGGATTTTTATCCATTGGAGATCGGGCCTTTACCCTTGAAACATGGATCTTTATCCATTGGAGATCGGGTCTTTACCCTTGAATTGGAGATCGAGTCTTTACCCTGGCTTCAACTCTTCTAGCTGGATTGATCTTTTATTTATTTTTTGCATCATTATTTCTTTTAGGACTCTTATTTTCTTCTTGTTTTGTTCTTTTCTTCTTCTTTTTTTTATTTTGTTTTTCCTTTTTTTTTTGCAAAAAATTTAGCTATTTTTTAGCTGGCTATTATATCATCTCCTTTCATCTTCTTGCCCCCTGTGTGGCAAAATATTGAAAGTGAGTATGAAAATATTTTGTATATGCATAAACTCAAAAAATTGAAAGGAGAAACTTTACCCCCTGTATAGGCTCAAACCAATAATTTTTGCTATGAAGGCTCATATTGATGTTTGTGTTGTCTAGTTCATTGCACAAGCATGCATTTCTTCTTTTACAAAGTGACTAGAGCTTTCTCAAGCAATGGGCCTTCCATGCCCCCTGATTCCATATCTGCTTCATGTTTTCTTCATAGAGTATTGTTGTTCACTTTTACAAATGATAGGCAATACAACAAAATACAACGTGATATGCTCATGTATGCATGATATGCATGAATAATACTTGCAGTGCTTCCATTGACTCACAGACCAAGGTGATTAGTTGAAGTGTTCTCACGGATTCCTTCTAGTTGCTCGTTCAGGTCCTGCATTGGAATGATAGAGGGCTTCACATTTATGGCTTTTATCTGCAAGATGCTGAAAACATGAGTAGTGGAGGCCTCATGTAGCAGAGATACATCCATTCCAAATTAAGATTCAACATCCCAGTTGGTGGCTTCTTCATAACCTTGCCAATAATCATTTACTTTGCCCAATGTGTCCTTCGAGGTTCGACCGTGCAATATACTTCCCTTAACTTAATGGTTTTTACAACAAGAAAATAGTTTTTTTTTTAAATCAAATGTTGACTTTGTCAAATCAGTGTCATTGCACCTCAAGACTCAATTTTTCAAATTAACATATCTATAACATGACAACCCTAGTTATCATACTAAACTCAGGAATCATTTTCATTTGTGCAAGAATTGTCGCACTTCAAATAGACACATACATATTACTTGGCCAAAGGTCTCATTAAGTTTAAATATTGTCTATCTCATATGCATGCTTATTCAAAAGATCTCCACTAATAGACTCTACCTACCAAGAGAGATCAACAGGTCTTTAATAGGCTTGAAACGGGGTCTATAAGGGACACAGGTTTAAGTAGAGGCCTTTTGAGATTGGAGCTAATGTGACACTGTTGACAAATTTTCACACTATAATCTTTCATTGGAGTCATAGGCAGCTGGGAGCAATCTTACTAGACTCCAGTTTCCTTCTATTTCCTTGAAAGAAATATAGAACTGATTGAAATTATCTTCATCTTTTCCTTTTTCTTTTGCATAAACTCAAGACCTGTTTTTTTGTTTTTTTTTTTGGTCCAACTTTGAGAAGATTGTTCTGTCTGCACCATTCTATGCTTCTAATTATGGATGAGTGGAGAATAGTGAGTTTACTTCAATGAGGATAAATACTTCATTGTAATAACTTTATCTCAATAATGAAAGAGACCAGATATATAGGTCTAATATCAGGTAAACTTCAACTATTCTTATGGCCTTGACTATGCATTCCTTTTTTTTTTTTATCTTCTTGCCTCTTTGCCTTAGTGATCATAAAACTTGTCAAAAGTGTAACAACAGTTCAAAGTAGGTCATTGGGCTTATAAGTCAATAAAGAGAAAGTTAAAATCTTATGAAAGTTCAATGGGACAACTAGGAATTGATATCTAATTGGGTGGATCTAGTTATTGGCTTATCAAACAATGACTAGATCATCTCTCCCTTAAATAAGCAAAGTTCAATTTTGCCTCAAAAGTTTGTCAAAGCATGTTCTAAGGCTGACTGGAACCTAGACAAAGGTAATTATGTAGGAGCCCTCTCTAAGTAAGCATGCACAAACTTATTGCTATAGAATAACTCCCTCACCTAGTAAAGTCATTCGAATTATAATGCATAGATGTACTAATTCATGAATATCAAGCTAGATTCGTCATTGGTTGAGCACCAAAATGAACAAAGATCATGAAGAAAAATAATTGATGAAGATAATTTATTTGAACAAACATAATTTGAAAAAACATAATTGTTCCAATTAAATATTAAAGAAAGCAAAATAAATAGAGCAACACTCCAAGTTAAGGGAAGTTTGTTGAATAAAATTTATTCTCATTCCACATCTTTGATATTCCAGTCTTGAAAGAAAAAATCTTCCTCCACTCCTCCTCCTACCATAAAGGTTGCTGGTGGTGGCATTCTTCCAAATTCGGGCAAAGGATTGCTTTTGGTGTTGGGTTTGCTAGGTTCGGGCAACTTTCCACTATCAATCAAATTTTAGATCTCATGTTTTAGTCACAACGATTTGTCTATCTCATGTCCTTTTGTCTGATGAAATTGACAAAAGGAATCAGTATCAAATTTTAGGGGTAATGGATTCAGCAAAGGTCGAGGGGCCAATGGTTCTAACAACCCCTTCTTTGGCAGCCTGTTGAAAACCCAATACAGAGGTTTTCCCAATTGTGAAAATTGTCTTCTATTTTCTTGACCAGTCACATTAACAGTTGCTGCCTTCTGGATACTTTGATTGCCAGACTGATAATTTTGTTTTGTAGAAAAATGGTTCTTCTCTCTTTCCCACTCTTCTATTTGCAATCCAGCTTGGAGAAGATCTTTAAAATCCCTTATAAGGGTGTGAAACAGCCTTTCACGGAGATTAGGCAGGACATCTCTGACTATCATTCTGATTTGGTTCGACTTATCAGGCCTCCTTTCGAGAAGTACAACCTTATTTCTCCATCTCTTTACATAATCCATAAAGTTCTCATTTGGCCTTTGTCGTATGGATTCAACTTCCATTAAAGTAACCTCCAATTCTGCATTATACCCATATTATTGAATGGAGGCTTTATATAGTAAATCCCAGCTCTTTTGAGTAGCATCCTCTAAGGTGTTGAACCAATTCTGGACAACAGGGTCTAATGAGAGAATGAAATACCTTAGAGTTTGAGCCACTATATCTCAGGCAGACTGCATAGCAGTGATGTATTGCTTCACATGGAGATGAGGATTTCCAGTTCCATCAAATTTTGCAAAGGAAGGCATCTTAAACTTGTATGGGACCTCTTCATCTAGCTCAAACAACTTGTTAACTTCAGACATTTCCTCAGTTTTTAGCTTCTTTTCAAATTTCTTCTCCAAATCAGCAATCAGTTTCTCAACATCTGAAGTTTCAATTTTTTCCATGGCTGATCTTTCAACAACCTTTAGCTCCTTCTTGTCTTGAGGATCTTCAAAGTATTGAGCCTAGTCATCATCTTCATCAATGACTACTTTGTCATCTTCAAAGGCTACTTCACTAGCCTTAGCCTTCTCTTTGTCCTTGGGCTTCTTAGCATTTGCAGATGCCTCAACAGTATTTCCCAAAAGTGCAGCCAATTGGCTCTTCATGGTCTTAGCCAGGGCCTTCTTTAGTTCTTCCATTTTGACATTGAGGGCATTGTCCACCATTCTTTGAATTTAGTCTCATAAGGTAATTGAGTCACTGCTGGATTCTACGTCACTAGCATAGGTAGGATTGTTGTATGCTCTTGAACTATTGTACTCCAAGTCTGTGAGCCAGAAAGGATCAATGATATGTTATGCAATGTATGTATGCATGTATTCACAAACAACAAATAAACAAAGATAATTAGGACATTCCTTCCAACCTTATAACTTCCCCACACGAATGGCGAGTCTCTTTTCCTAGGTATATAGTTAACAAAATACCAACATGGGATATTTTGTTTTTGAAGAATTCCCTCAGACGTTTTAACCAATAGTTATATTTTCAAAAATAGAAATCAGTTCATGATAATTCCCATTAATTAGGTTTGAATTCATCCAATCAACTAAAGCAGCTTTTATGTTGTATTAGATTAAAACTAAATAAAAAGGTTTATCATAAATAGATTTCCTATTTTGAAAAATTAACTAATGATTCATGCCAAAAACAAACCCATGATTAATAATTCTTAGTATAAACTAGACTCACAATTGAATTTTAATATTTCATAATTGACCTATATATTTTGTAAGCTCATTCAAAAGGTCCTAATGAAAATAATTTTGTTTCTAAGCCCATTGTGAATTTTTTTTTGGAAAAAATGGATTTTGGGCTTTGCATTTGGGTCATGAGAAAAGAAAATTTGACTTGTTTTGGAAAAGTTTTATGTCCAAATACCATTTCAAAAATTTTAAAAATAGTTTTGGTCTTTTGGATTTAAAGGAAAATAAATTATTTTTGAGCTTACAATATAGATAGGTCACATTAGAAAAAGAACAAACCAAATAAGCCATGGTTTAAACCAAGATAAATTAACCATAGTTAAACAACAAGCATTTGAGGTAAAACCAAAGGAAAGTAACTAGGCCAATTACATGAGCTTTAGTCTTTTGGTTGAAGGGCTTAGGTTCCCATAACAAGTATATTCCAAAAGGTACAAGGCTATGAGTGATTATGCCATGCTCGATCTCCATACCTTGAGTAAAAGTATAGTATCCCTTACAAAATACAACACGGGTAACATGGGTGCCCTAACTCATGCACATGATGCAATCTAATATGATGCAATGGACAATATCATAATAAGAAAGAATAAAATAATATAAAGACCAACAGAATCAACTTCTCTTATCACTAGTGGAGTCGCCACTGTGAGCGGGGATTTTCGCCCCCTCTCCAGTGGAATGGTTCTTGCGACTTTGTCACTGTTAGGCTCAAGGCCTTAGAGAACATGGGCCTAAACCTAGAAAAAATGGAGTTGTCACCCGGACGGGCTAGGAAAAAAGAAACGAGTGGATGACTCGATTCTTAAGGAATCCACAACCCCCTATTAAGTTCGGAAAGTTGGGTACGAATGGAAAAAGGTGAGAAATGGCCCAGCTCCCCCAAAGCGCCTGGCTCATTGAACCCGACATCCTTTTCAAGTCTTAATATTATAAAATTCTTAAATATAATTATATTATCCATACGATATGCAATCATAAGAATAAACAAATACTTTATTATATATCATAGCAATGTTCAAACAAAACAAATAAATGGACACCCATCCGAGGATGGAAACATGTCCTTACATTGTCCAATGTCTAAAACTAAATAGGACATTCACCAAAAGGTGAAAATGTGTCCTTTGCATTAATCTCGAAATATGAAAATAATAAAATTGCATAAATATTAATTAATGAGGTACCCAATCATGGAAACATACCTCTTACAATTTTAATAACAAGATAAACAAATAATAATAATAAAGAAAACATCCATCCATGATAAATTAAACAAATCAAACATCGAAATCAAATAAATAAATCATAAAAACATATAATAAACATGCATCTAACTTTAATAAAGTAATAAATAAATAAGTTTAGGGTTTACATCTTAAATTAAGGTTTCTTGAATAAAATTAGACTTTAGAGGGCTTTGGGGTTTAAGAAAAGATTATGGTTTTAAATAAAGGAAGTTAAACACAAAGAATTATAATACACAAATAAACATTGACCCATCTTCGAAGAGCCTATCGGCCAGCGGCAAATTGGCGTGCCACGCAGCTGTCGCGCGTCATTTGCCGATTAGTCCAATTTTTATTTTTTATTATTATTTTTCAAAAGATAAACATTATATTTTAAATAGTAAATAATAAATATTATATTATTAAAATAAATATTAAGATAAATAATAAATATTAAAATAAATAATAAATACTATAAAATTTATTTCAAACTTATTTTAAAATATTGGACTAGACTTGGTAAAAATAAGGGTCTACATCTAAGTTGTTTTCTAACCTTTAAAACCCTAATTAATTTACAATTTCCAAAACTAGTTTTCTAATTTCCAAACTTTAATTTGTAAAATTCATTTTCTAATATCCAATGACCCAATTATTTTCCAAAAGTATTAGAACCCTAAAAATCTAGAAAACCCCAAACACTAATCTACTTTGTAATTTCAAAAACCCTAAACTGTTCCTAATTCCCATAATCCTAAACTATTTTCTTAATTCCCAAAACCCTAACTATTTTCTTAATTTTCCAAAACCCTAAACTGCTTTTTAAATCCCAAATCTTAATTCATAAAATCTATTTTCTAAAGTCAAAACACCAAAACCATAATCTAATTCTAAAATATCAACATCCTTTAATTCAAGAAAACCTAAAACTCTAATTTCAATATAAATAAACCTGTGAGCAGGGATTTTCACCCCCACTCCCGGTGGAATGGTTCTTGCAACTTCGGCACTGTTTAGGCTCGGGACCTTAGAGAACACGGATCTAAGTCCGAAGAAAATGGAGTTGCCACCTGGACAGGCTGGGAAAAAGAAAGGGGTGGATGACTCGATTCCTAAGGAATCTCCAACCCCCTAATGGGTTTGGAAAGTTGGGTACGTGCGGGGAAGGTGAGAAATGGCCTAGCACCCCCACAACGCTCGGTTCATTGGAACCGGCCTCCTTTACAGGTCTTAATATTATAAAATTCTTAAATATAACAATATCATCCATATTACACAAAATAATTAAAATAACGCTTCGATATATTAAAAATCAAAACAATTTTGAAACAAAACAAATAAATGGACACCCATCCGAAGATGAAAACATGCCCTTACATAATCCATGCCTAAATAGGACACCCACCGAAAGGTAGAAACATGTCCTTTACATTGGTTCTAAAATAGAAAAGCAATTTAAATTACATTATATTTAACTAATGAGGTACCCACCAAGTGGAAACATACCTCTTACAACATTTGGAAATCTAAATAAATCGATAAAAGTAAATAACCATTCATAATAAATAAATCATTCATCAAAGGTATTAAACATCAATAGAAAGTAAACATCCATCCATGATAAATTAAATAAACCAAGCATTGAACTTAAATAAATTAAAGCATATAAAATAAATCAAAGCATAATCAAATATAAAAGGCAAATAAAGATTCAAATTAGGGCTACTGTTTCTATTTAAGTTTCTTTATTTAATGTGTTTAGGGTTTTGGGAATTCATGGGTTTAAGCTACTATAATCTTAAAAGAATTAAAATGGACCAAAGTTTTAGAAGTTAATAGGTTGATAAAGCTCTTTGATTAACCAAATTAGTGTTTCAGTGGTAAAATCATGAAATTAGGGTTTGAACACTTTAAAACATTTGGATTTATAATTTACATTTACTGAGTTATGGTTTTTAAGCTTACTGTGGTTGAATATGTCTATAGGGTTTTAAGGTTTAAAGGATTAGGGTTTAAAGAAACTTTAAGGTTTAAGGTTTTTAAAGGAGTTAGGGTTTACTGTTTTGGGTTTTGGAATTGAATTAGGGTTTTAGAATTTTAAGAAACAATTGATAATTTTATGAAACTTTATGAAAATAAATAAAATGATTTAAGGTTTATATAAACAGAAAAGATGTTTTTAGGGTTTGTGGAAAGAAACAGACTCAAATTTAGGATTTTGAAAAGAAACTGGTTCAATTAGGGTTTTAAGATTCTGAAGAAGCAAAAATAACAATTTGA
Organism: Garcia nutans; assembly: GCA_947685225.1. Taxonomy (NCBI): domain Eukaryota; kingdom Viridiplantae; phylum Streptophyta; class Magnoliopsida; order Malpighiales; family Euphorbiaceae; genus Garcia; species Garcia nutans. Next base: position 28,483,366 of record CANTUV010000011.1, on the reverse strand, counting down.
AGATTTTTGGAAAACAAAGCAACGAATTAAGGTTTTTAAACATTAGAAAAGGGGAATTAAGGTTCCAGGGTTTTTGAATTAAAAGAAACAATGGGATGATTTAAGTTACTGTGAAGAAATTAGACAATTGATGCATACCTCCATTTGTTGATTCCACCAAAAATTTCTTCTTGGATGAACAAAAACAAAGACAAGCTTTGTTGCCTTTGATGGATTGAATTGTTGTTTGCTCTCTTAAAAAAATTAGATTGATTCAAAGCTTTTCCTCCTCAGTTTCGCTCTCCAATTTCTCCTCAAAATTTCCTCCGATCGATCCCCCCTTTTGTGTTGTTTTAGTCCTTATTTATAGATTTCTATGGGTAAATCTAGTTATTCACAGAATATAACATTCATTAAGAAAAGGAAATCGAAACCTAATTGTATTAGGTTTTGAAAAATTTGCATCGGAAAATTTTCACTGGCGAAAAAAAATTGCTGCGGAAAAATTATGCTGGCGAAAAAGCTGCGCAGGGGCAGCGGTATGCGGCGGGCGAAATTGGTCTGCAGGCCATTTTGCCCGTAGGAAACTCCTGCGGGCGAAATGGCCCACTGCCAATTCGTCCCACGCTGATTTTCGGCGACGATTTTTTTGTCTCCGATTTTTCCGTCGCCGATTTTTTTTTATTTTTTATTTTATTTTTTATTTATATTATTATTTTTTAAAAATTATAAAAATTTAATACTAAAGCAAGTATTATTTAATTAAGATAATAAAAATTATTTTGGACTAATTAAAATATATTGGACAGCACAAAAATTATTTTGGACTAAGTAAAATATATTGGACCGGACTGGGTCAAAAATTAAGGGTCTATAGTTTGCCCCCTGCTTGAATGATCTGAGACTTTAGTGAAAGAGAGTGAAAAGCAATAAGACTTAATTTTTGATGAGATGGTTATTTGTATTTGTTTTAGGTACTTGGACATGAGAATAAATTGAATTTGGGTACTTGGACCCGGGATTGGGTACTTGGACCCAAGATTGGGTACTTGGACCCGAGATTGAATTTGATTTGGGTACTTGGACCTGAGATTAGGCACTTGGACCCGAGCTTGAATTTAATTTGGGTACTTGGACCCGAGATTGGTACTTGGACCCGAGATTGATTGTATTTTGGTACTTTGACCCAGGATTGGGTACTTTATCTATTGGAGATCGAGTCTTTACCCTTGAAATATGGATCTTTATCTATTGAAAATCGGGTCTTTACCCTTGAAACATGGATCTTTATCCATTGGAAATAGGGTCTTTACCCTTGAAACATGGATCTTTATCATTTGGAAATCGGGTCTTTACCCTTAAAATATGGATCTTTATCCATTGGAAATCGGGTCATTATCCATTGGAAATAGGGTCTTTACCCTTGAAACATGGATTTTTATCCATCGAAAATCGGGTCTTTACCCTTGAAATATGGATCTTTATCCATTTGAATTCGAGTCTTTACCCTTGAAACAAGGATCTTTATCCATTTGAAATCGGGTCTTTACCCTTGAAATATGGATCTTTATCCATTGAAAATTGGGTCTTTACCCTTGAAACATAGATCTTCATCCATTGGAAATTGGGCCTTTACCCTTGAAATATAGACCTTTATCCATTGAAAATTGGATCTTTACCCTTGAAACATTGATCTTTATCCATTGGAAATCGGGTCTTTACTTTTGAAACATGGATCTTTATCCATTAGAGATCGGGTCTTTACCCTTGAAACATGGATCTTTATCCATTGGAAATCGGGTCTTTACCCTTGAAATATGGATCTTTATCCATTTGAATTCGAGTCTTTACCCTTGAAACAAGGATCTTTATCCATTTGAAATTGTGTCTTTACCCTTGAAATATGGATCTTTATCCATTGAAAATTGGGTCTTTACCCTTGAAACATAGATCTTCATCCATTGGAAATTGGGCCTTTACCCTTGAAATATGGACCTTTATCCATTGAAAATTGGATCTTTACCCTTGAAACATGGATCTTTATCCATTGGAAATCGGGTCTTTACCCTTGAAACATGGATCTTTATCCATTAGAGATCGGGTCTTTACCCTTGAAACATGGATCTTTATCCATTAGAGATCGGGTCTTTACCCTTGAAACATGGATCTTTATCCATTGGAAATCGGGTCTTTACCCTGGCTTCAACTCTTTTAGCTAGACTGACCTTTTGTCTTTTGCATCTTCATTCTTTTGAGAGTTCTAATGTTCCATTCTTTTGTTCTTCCTTTTTACAAAAATTCAACTATTTTTAATTAGACCTTATATCCTCTCCTTGCCCCCTGCGTGGCAAAATATTTGTAAGTGAGTTTGAAAATATTTTATATATAGACTCAAAAAATTGAAAAGGAGAAACTTTGCCCCCCTCTGTAGGCTCAAACCCATGATTTTTCTAAGCGGGCTCTGATTGATGTTTTTGCCGTCTAGTTCGTCGCACAAGCACGTATTTCTTCTTTCGCAAAACGACTGGAGCTTCCACAAGCAAATAGGCTTTCCATGCCCTCTTGATTCAATATCTTCTTTTGATTCTTTACTTTGCAGGGTGTTTGTTGTTTGTTTTGACAAGGAATAGACAACACAAGACAAGAAAGTGCGATGTGATATGCTCATGTATGCATGATATACATGAATGATACTTACAGTCGTTCCATCAACTCACAGACCGAGGTGTTCAGCAGAACTGTTCTCATTGGTTCCTTTCATATACTTGTTCAGGTCTTGCATTGGAATAAAAGAATGCTTCCCATTTATGACTTTTATCTTTGAGATATTGAAAACATGAATAATGGAGGCCCCATGTAGCAGAGTCAGGGATTCATCTATTTCGAACTATGTTTCAGAATGTCGGTTGATAGCTTCTTCATGACCTTGCCAATAATCATTTCCTTCTCCCAATGTGTCCTTTGGAGGTTCAACATACTTCCCTTAACTTGAAGGCTTTGTAAGACAAAACACTTTTTTTTTGAATTTTAATTTTGAAATCAAATGTTGGCTTTGCCAAATTAATGTCAATGTACCTCAGGACTTGATTTTTCCAAATTAACATATCTATAACATGACAACCCTAGTTACCATACTAAACTCGGGAATCATTTCTATTTAAGCAAGAATTGTTGCACTTCAGATAGGCACATACACATTATTTGGACAAAGGTCTCATTTGAGTTTAAATATTGTCTATCTCATATGCATGCTTATCCAAACTATCTCCACTAATAGACTCTACCTACCAAGAGAGATCAACAGGTCTTTGATAGGCTTGAAATGGGGTCTATAAGGGACATGGGTTTAAGTGAAGGCCATTTAAAGATAGGAGCTCATGTGACATAATGGACAACCCCTCACACTATAAAATTTTTGTTTGAATTTTATGCAACTTGGAGGCAATCTTGCTATACTCCAAATTCCTTCTATCTTCTTGGCATTAATCTGGATCTTGATTAGGACAGTTTTTGCCCTTGCAAAAAGTTTGGTTCCCAAAATCATTTCTTTTCTTCATCTCCCTTTTCTTTATTTTTCTTACTCTTCCCTTTCTTTGAGCATTTTATCATTTTGTCCTTCTTCCTTGTAGGATTATCAAGTACAAAACTTTTAAGAACTAGATGGTCTTCCTCTTTTTTTCTCCAATTTTGATTGAATCTTTGGTTGGATTGGACCAATTCAAGTCAATCTGTCCTTGTAAATCAAATGGAAGCCTTTTGTTGTCTTAGGTAAAAGAGAACTCAGTTGTCTTTTTAAACCGCCTTTTTAGATTTTATCTTTTTTTTTCTTTTTCTTTCTTTTATCTTTTTTTTTCTTTTCTTCTTCTTTCTATTTTTTTTGGTTGGTTCTAGCTCTAAGAGAGTTGTCTTGTTTTTACTAACTTGGACTTCCAAAAATGGATGAGTGGAGTGACATAAATCTTCTTTAACAGGGATAAATCGTTTGTTACTCTGATGTTGTCTTGATCTATTGGATATAGTAAGTGAACTTCAACTACCCTTATGGTTTTGAGAACATCAACTATCCTTATGGTCTTGAAAACATCAACTACCCTTATGGTCTTGAGAACTTCAACTACCCTTATGGTCTTGAGAACTTCAATTATCTTCATGGTTTGTCTATTCATTTCTTTCTTTGATCTTCTTACCTCTTCATCTTAGTGATCATAAGACTTGTCAAAAGTATCACAACAGCTCAGGGTAGGTTATTGAGGTTATATGCCAATGAAAAGAAAGCTAAAATTTTATGAAGGCTCAAAGGGACAACTAGGGATTGATATTTAATAGGGTGGATACTAGTTGTTGGCTAACCAAACAATGCCTAGATCATCTCTCCCTTAAATAAGCAGAATTCACCATAGACGTGTACCCAAGAGCTGCACCAGTATCCATCGCACCTTACCGAATGGCGCTAGCAGAGCTAAAAGAACTAAAGGTACAGCTACAGGAACTTTTAGACAAGGGGTTCATTAGGCCAAGCGTGTCACCATGGGGAGCGCCAGTATTGTTTGTGAAAAAGAAAGATGGATCCCTAAGTTTGTGTGTGGATTACCGTCAACTCAATAAACTGACCATCAAGAACAAGTATCCGCTACCTCGCATAGACGATGTGTTTGATCAGCTCAAAGTCTCTCCTTGGAAGAAGGTGTTACGATTTAAACAGAAAGGCAAGCTAAGCCCTAGATTCATCTAACCATATGAGATCATCAAATGGGTAGGTCTGGAGCTTACCAGTTGGCATTACCACCCGAATTAAGTAAAATACATGATGTTTTCCACGTTTCAATGCTAAGGAAGTATCGTTCAGATCCAACCCACGTCATACAAGCTCAAGACATCGAGATTCAGCCCGACCTGACATATAAGGAAGAGCCGGTAGAAATCTTAGCACGGGAAATCAAAGAGTTGAGGAATAAGAAGATCCCATTGGTCAAAGTGCTTTGGAGGAATCACAAAGTAGAAGAAGCCACATGGGAACGTGAAGAAACTATGAGGAAGCAGTACCCATATTTATTTCCGCCTGATGGGCTTCAGGACGAAGCGTAAATTAACGAGGGAGGAACTGTCACATCTGCCCACTGTATTTATGTCTAGTAGTCATGTGCACAGTGAGAGAAGGGGAAATGAGAAGATACTTCCTGACAACGGCCCCAGATAAGGCTATAGGATCAATGGGACCTAATTTAAAAAAATGTAAAGTTTTGGGGAGGTGACTATAATTTCCAAAAAGTTTTTGGGAGGTGACTGTAATTTCCAAAAGTTGTACTGGAGATTCTTAATAGTGCACATAACAGACTCCAAAAATGGAGAGTAGAGAAAAATTGGGTCGCAACAACGTGTAATGGTTTTTCCAAGAAACGCCCCGTTAGAGAGAAACAAAGACATGTAGACTAGGGGCATTTTGGTCATTTTAATTAAGATTTATACATGAATCCAAAGTACAAAATAAATATAAGAGTGAGTAGAGGACGTCGAGGGGTTGAATATGAAACGATCGTCAGAAGAAACGGAGCCGGGCAAAACCCGAGCAAAGAAAGGACCTAAAGGGAATTTTGTAAAAAGTTAAGGGCTTATTGGTAATTTTTCAAAACGACTTGGAAACCTAAAATAGACTTCAAAAATAGAAAGTAGAGGTCGAAAGGATCAAAACCATATGTAGTTTTCCTCGTGGAACTGTACGGTTTAAAAGTTACGAGCGAATAATCGCCGGAGGGTATTTTGGTCTTTTCACACCTTAGACCATAAAATTTCAGCACAAGGAGGTTGAGGGGCCAAAATATAATTAAAAGAAAGTCTAAGGGCTTGGGTTTTAAATAAATAAAAGAAAGGGACATATGGACTAATGAAAATTAGCCATTTAGAGTTTATAAAAAGAAGAAAAGAAAAAGGTGTGGACAAATGGTCATAAACCATTCATCCAACCCAAAAGTGGACATCATTTCCACTATATATATATCATAGCATGAAGAGCAAAATCTTTCTCTCAACTCTCCCAAAATTTCGGCCACCATAGGAAGAACACCAAAGAATTCCAAATTTTGTCAAGTTTGATTCAAGTTCAAGGTGAGTTTTAAGGTTTTCAAGTATGTAGAATTCAATTCTAGTATCAATTTTAAGTATTTATATATCTATTGGAAGATTGGAAATTAGGGTTCTTATGGTGGAATTGGGGAAAATTTAAGTAGTGATGATATTGATTAATTAAATGGAAGAATCAAGGTTTCTAAGGTTAGATTAGGATTTAATTTGAAAAGAAATGGATGATAGCTTATTGTTCTAAATTGCTAAGGTATATTTTTAAGGTTGTGTTCTTGAATTTTTTGAAGGAGAAACAAAGATTAAGGAAGGAGAAGAAGGAAAAGCAAAGGGGAATTAAAAGAACAAAGTTTGGTACTTTACCATAAAAGAATTTTATTTTTCTTACAAACTTTGGGTTATGGAATTTTTGATGTTGATGCTTAAATGTATTGATTGAGTTTAAATTAAATGTTTGAGTTATGTTCTTGGTTTCTTATGGCAATTGAGTTGTTTAAATTTAATTTAAACCAAATGTTTTGAGAAAAATTTGGCAAGTTAATTTGATGAACATTAATTAGTTTGATTTAAGTTAAACATGCAAAAGTTGTCAAAGGGAAGTGTTTGAATCTTCAATTTATCATTAAAGAAGCCTTCATATTGATTTGAAAAAAAAATAAACTATCTCATGTATTTCATATGTTTGGGCCGAAATGGTCCCAAAATGGCAGCTTTTTGGACTCTTTTTGTGGCAGTTTTTTGAGGTAGCAAATGAATGAATTTTTCAACGAAATTTTACATGCAATTAGTCAACATATGAAATAAGTTTCCTGTAAAATTTCAGCCAAAAATAAGATCATTTACCTGGTCAGATGCATGACTGAAGTGGACTGAAATTTTGACGAAAACCCAGATTTTACTATTCATTTGGCGCTTGCTTTTTGAGTTGCCAATTTTACGGGCCGCGACACTATTTATTTGGTCAATTTGTGACCATTTGAGGAATGCTTTGAAATGTTTGATATGTTTATTGTGGATGTTAAAAATATGAAAAAGGGTAATGGTTTGACTAAAGAATGTGGTGCGCGGTGTAAATGGCAAAGTGCAACGGAAACTAAAATAATTTCTGGAGTCATTCTAAAATGAATTTTGAGACTTAAATTGAATCATTTTAACCTTTATGCTCTACTGGGTAGTTGGGAGTGGTAGATAAGGGTATGGTGCACTATACTAACTTATGCAGTACTGCTTGATATTGTGATTGAATTGTTATTATCTAAACTCAATGGTGAGGGCCATTGGGGCCAATGGTGAGCGCCATTGGTTATAACCAGGATGGTGAGGGCCATTCCTGTGATTTGATATCGGTGGTGAGGGCCACCTATGTTACAGTGGTGAGGGCCACTGCCTTATCGCTATGGTTCCCTATATTCTAGTAGAGCCAAAGTACGGTTATTATTTTTTAAAAAAACTACGTAATGCAAAATGAGTTTGAATTATGGTTTTTTCATTTGTTGGAAGCATATTTACACTGAAATGTTGGTTCATTTATAATTTAATTATTTCCATTTATTTCAAATGCTTTCATGTTTTAACTATATTTTCATCGGTAAAGTACCCACTGAGCGACATTGCTCAGCAAGTTAAGTTTTCCTTGACTCGTAGGTTCGGAGCAGTAACTAATTCTTAGGAAACGATGACCAGACCCATAGCATCTCGGGGTAGATCTCTTAGTTTCCATTATGAGTTAGCTAGATGTGGCATGTATATGTATATATAGGATTGAGAATTTCTATGTTATACTGTATGTTAGTAGTATGTAATAATAATAATAATAAACCTCTACTTTATTTTGTACTAGAAGTGTGAATTCTTCTTGCAGGTTTGTAGTTGAGGTTATAAGGGGGATTCATTGGGAGTGTATTGATACTGATTGTGTTCGCATTGGTTTGTGTAAAAATGTTTTCAAAAATCAGAAAAACCAGTTTTGTCGACACTTGGGACCCAATTTCTAGGTGAACCTCTGGCAAAATTTCTGTAAAACCGGAACTAAAATTTGACTAAGTAAAATTGGTAGCAACATTCGGATAGTGTGGCACCTCTACTCGGCTTACACACGTAGGCCGTGAAGGGGTGTTACATAAAGAATATGCCATCTTATGCCAAATTCTTAAAAGAGCTAAATACTAAGAAAATAAGGTATGAGTTGGATGAGAAGGTGATAATTTCGGAATTAACAAGTGTTGTTTTACAACATAAGTTACCTCCTAAACTAAAAGATCCTGGGAGCTTTATAGTGAGAATATCTATGGGGAATGGGAAGGAAACCATTGGCATGTGTGATCTTGGAGCTAGTATTAACTTGATGCCATATTCAATTTATTTGAAACTAGAGTTCGGGGAACTCAAACCGACCAAAATGGTTTTGCAACTAGCAGATAGAACTCTTAGATACCCTAAGGGAATCATAGAAGATGTTCTAGTGAAGGTAGGAGGTTTGATTGTACCCGTTGATTTCATTATCTTATACATGGGGGGAGAAATCCCACGAGATGCCAAGCATGCAATTTTGTTAGGGAGGCCTTTTATGGCTACAACTAACACTTTAATTGATGTTAAAAATGGAAAATTAACTATGACCGTTTTGGGACAAACTGTAGAATTTTCAATTTTTAACACTTCCCCCATCCCCACTAGTGCTTTATATGAAGATTGCTCTTTCATTGATCTTACTGATAATGCTGTTCAAGAAGTTTTCTTGCAGGATAATGGTGAACACAAGCTAGAAAGGGCTCTAAAATTGCAGGAAGAAGCAAAGATTTCCAATGAGGAGAATAAAGAAGACAATTCCATTTTGGACGATGAGAGTGTTGAGGAGGAATTTTAAGTTGAAGAAGAGCAAGTTCAACTACAAGGGGTTGAACTTAAAGAACTCCCCAAGCATTTAAAATATATTTTTCTTGGGGAGAATAACTCTCAACCAGTGATAATTTCTGCTACCCTTACCAGTGAGGAAGAGAATAAGCTTGTAACGATGTTGAAAAAATTCAAGAAAGCTATAGGTTGGGGGTTGAGTGACATTAAGGGTATTAGTCCCTCTATGTGCATGCATAAGATCATCTTAGAGGAAGGGGCTAAACCGGTGATAGAGTCTTAAAGGAGGCTAAACCCTAACATGAGCGAGGTTGTTAAGAAGGAGGTCCTTAAACTACTGGATGAAGGGGTAATTTACCCTATTGCTGATAGTGAATGGGTTAGTCCTGTTCATGTTGTGCCTAAGAAAACAGGGTTCATAGTAGTCCAGAATGATAAAGGAGAGTTGGTACCAACACGAACACAAATTGGGTGGCAGATGTGCATAGATTATAGGAAATTAAATAATGTCACCAAGAAAGATCACTTTCCTTTGCCATTTATTGATCAAATGCTTGATAGGTTATCTGGACATGCTTTTTACTATTTTCTTGATCGTCTTTCAGGTTACTACCAAGTCTCGATAGCACCGGAAGATCAACCAAAGACTACATTTACTTGTCCCTTTGGGACATTTGCATTTCGAAGGATGCCATTCGGACTTTGCGATGCACCGGGAACATTTCAAAGGTGTATGCTTTCCATATTTTCTGATATGTTGGATAAGTGCATTGAGGTATTCATGGATGACTTTTCTGTTTTTGGTAATTCCTTTGATGATTGTTTGGAAAAGTTAACTCTAGTACTTGAAAGGTGTATTGAATGTCATCTTACCTTGAGTTGGGAAAAGAGTCACTTTATGGTTGATCATGGAATTGTTTTAGGGCATGTTATTTCCCATGAAGGGATTGAGGTAGACAAGGCTAAGGTTGAATTAATTATGAATCTACCTCCACCCACATCAGTTAAGGGAATTAGAAGTTTTTTGGGACATGCAGGATTTTATAGGAGGTTTATAAAAGATTTTTCCAAAATTTCACGCCTTTTGTGTCATTTGTTAGCAAAAGATGTCCCATTTGTTTTTGATGAAAAGTGCTTAGAAGCTTTTAAAATTTTGAAAGAGAAACTAACTTCTGCCACTATAATTGTTGCCCCAAATTGGGATTTGCCATTTGAAATTATGTGCGATGCATAGAATTTTGCCATTGGAGCTGTGTTGGGCCAAAGAGTGAATAAGTTGATGTGTGTAATTTATTATGCAAGTTTATCCTTAAACGATGCACAAGTAAATCACACGACCACTGAGAGAGAAATGTTAGCTGTGGTGTTTGCACTAGACAAATTTTGATCTTACTTGATAGGTTCTAAGGTCATAGTATTTTCTGATCATACGGCCTTGAAATACCTGTTGACCAAACCACAAGCTAAGCCTAGGCTCATTAGGTGGGTGTTGATGATACAAGAATTCAATGTTGAAATTAAAGATAGGAAAGGAAGTGAGAATGTAGTGGCTGACCATCTTTCTAGACTTAACTCTTGGGACAATGATGCTGAAATTGCTTGTGAAAATGCTTTTAAAAAATTTTCGGATGAACACTTATTTTCTTTAACTCAAGCACCATGGTATGTGGATATTGCTAATTATCTTTCTTGTGGTGTAGTGAGAAAGGATTTGAGCTTCTAAGCAAAGAAGAGATTCCTGCATACATGTAAGTATTATTTTTGGGATGAGCCTTACTTGTTTAGAATTTGCAAGGATGAAGTGATAAGAAGATGTGTGCCGGAAGAGGAACAAAAGCAAGTGCTACAATTTTGCCACAATATGTGTTGCGGGGGACATTTTGGAGGAAAAAAGATAGCCGAGAAAGTTCTTCAAAGCGGTTTGTATTGGCCTACTCTTTTTAAGGATGCTTATCATTTTTGTATAAGATGTGATAAATGCTAAAAAGTAGGAAACATTAGCAAACGGAATGAAATGCCCCTTAATATTTTTATTGTGGTTGATATTTTTGATGTATGGGGAATTGATTTCATGGGGCCATTTCCCAAATCCTTTGGTTTTGAATATATCCTTCTAGCAGTGGATTATGTGTCCCAGTGGGTTGAGGCTATCCCCACTAGGACTAATGATGCTAACATTGTGTTAAAATTCATGAAGGAGAATATTTTGAGCAGGTTTGGAACCCCTAAGGCAATAGTGAGTGATGGAGGAAGCCATTTTTGCAACAAATGGTTTGAAAAGTTGATGACCAAGATGGGCATCCGACACAAGGTGGCAACTCCATACCATCTCCAAACGTCTGGGCAAGCTGAGATCTCAAACAAGCAGATCAAGGGGATTTTAGAAAAGACAGTGAGCACAACTCGGAAGGATTGGTCAATCCGACTCTCAGAAGCATTGTGGGCGTATAGGACTGCTTTTAAGACCCCATTGGGAATGAATCCTTATAGGTTGGTCTTTGGCAAAGCATGCCACCTCCCGGTGGAATTGGAGCACAAGGCTTATTGGGCAATAAAGACCACAAATATGGACTTAGGTGAAGCAAGGGAGCAAAGAATGCTTCAAATTTCCGAGCTTGATGAGCTTCGGAATGAGGCCTATGAGAGTTCGAGGATCTTCAAGGAAAAGACAAAAGCTATTCATGACAGGATGATTCTTCGAAGGACTTTTGAACCGGGAATGAAAGTCCTTCTCTTCAATTCAAGAATGCGGTTGTTTCCCGTAAAATTGAAGTCACGTTGGAGCAGACCCTTTCAAGTTACTCAAACATTCCCATATGGGGTTGTTGAGTTGCTTAATTTAAAAACCAACGAGAAGTCAAGGTCAATGGAAAAAGGGTGAAGCCCTACTTTGAAGAAATCGAAGTTGCAAAAATGGTGGAAAGCATGGTGTTCATTGACGAATGATGCAACAATGTCCAGCTATACGACATTAAAGAAGCGCTAAATGGGAGGCAACCCATCGGTTTGCATTTCTTTTCACAATTACAATTTTATATTTTGCAATTTTAATTTCATGTTGAGTTTAATTTCATGTTGAATGGGTACTTTGATCGGTTTTCATTTTTCTTGAATGTGTTTCAGGGTTAAAAAAAAGAAGAAGATTGCATTTTTGTGATTTGGTGGCACAAATAAAACATTTCAAAAAAAATTTTCAAAACCAAATTGGCAGTGTGAGACACGGCCACTTGACACGGCCAAGCTACTGGCTGTGTCAAGCAAATCCAAAAACACCCAGAAGAAGACACGGCCAAAGGTCTTGGCCGTGTCCTTGGCCGTGTCACATAGACACGGCCAAGCTTCTCCTAGTGTCCCTTTCAGTTGGCTTGCAATTTTCTTTCGATCCAGTAACAAACACGCTCAAGGGACAAGGCCAAGCCACTGGCCGTGCCCTTAAAAACCATCAAACATGGCCAAGCTTCACCAAGCTTGGCCGTGTCACTCCAATTTTCAAGTTTTAAATTACGAATTCAGCCCATTTCCTTCATTTTAAATCCCTAACTCTCATTTCTCTCCTCTCTCTCTCTCTCTCTCTCTCTCTCAAATCCTCCATAAAAACTTTCTTAAAACTCAAAAATCATACTAAATCCCCCATATTTTTAACCAAAACTAATTTAACCCCACTCAATCTTCTTCTTTTCTCATTAAAAGGCAATTAAAACTGTGAAAGCTTCATTTTCACCAAATCATCAACATGTCAAGAACAAAGATGGTGTCTCACCACAAGAGGAAGCAACCTCCACCTTCAGCTCCATCTTCATCATCATCATCTTCAAAGAGAGCGACTCTTCTCGCTAGGGGTTTCTTTCCAACGAGGTATGTTAGCGAAGAATCCCTTAATGCTCTTCATATTAGGGATAATTTTTATAGATTTGTTCAAAATCTTGGATGGGAGAGATTTGTTTCCCTTAAACCTCTGCAATTTCAAGAGCTTACATTGGAATTTTTAACCTCTCTTAAGGTTGAAAGAAATGACAACAAGATTTGCATTAGGTTACATTTTAAACTGCTTGGGAGACCATTTGTCATTAATATTGAGCAATTGAGCAATATATTTTGTTTCCATCAACAAGGGGAACAATGTGTGCCTAAGAGTTTTAGACAACAATTTGCATGGGGAGCATTGGGCTCGGGAACTTATGTGGCCAAATCGGCCAAGGCTACGAAATTGGCAAATTCCGCCCTAAGATACTTACACCGGTTTATGTCATGTGGATTCTTTGCACGAAAAGAGAGCACAGGGGTTGTAGAACTAAGCAAACTATATTTTTTGGACTGTGCTAGCAATGTCATACCCGTTTGTACCGGCTATTGGTTAGTCGATGTGTTTGACAGTGTGGCAAATAAAAAGATGGGTGCCATTTGTATCGGAGGATTAGTTACAATTTTAGCAATGTCACTCCTTGATGATTTTGACCCCAGCAACTGCCGGATGACTAAGATCTCGAGTAGTGATTCATTAGATCTTGCCACACTTGAGAAGATGCATATGGTTTCAAGAAAAGGAGGGGCCTATGTTATGGCTTCAGCTGAGCCAGAGGTACCGAAGGGCCGTCAAAAGAGAACACGAGTCGAGGAGGAGTCCAACTCAAATTCTCTAGATTTAGATGAAGATGCTCCAATCCCGAACAATCAAGAGATCCTTAAAAGGATTGAAGCATTGGAAGGCAAGGTTGATCATAACCATACTGCAGTCATGGAACAAATGGACCTAATCAACAGCAACCTTACTAAAATTCTGAGCCTTCACCCTTCAGCTGCATCATCGTCCCATCCTCCATCACTGTAGATCCAATCAGCTCCAACCTTTTGAAAACACTTGTTACTTTCTTATTTGTAGTTATTGCATATTTTTGTTGTTATTGTTTTTAATGTTAACTCTTTATATTGTGTTTATTTTATATATTGTATTTTGTTCTTGAACAATTGTTGTTTGTGGATGAAAAGGTAGCTTGCGTCGCAAGGGATCGATGGAAAAACAGGTTGTACCTTAATTTTTTTTTCTTTAATATCCTTGTTTCCATTGAGGACAATGTAAAACTTAAAGTGTGGGGGTGTGTGCTAAACCTTTTGTTCATGAATATAAATTGCCTATTTTCGTAAGTGTTTTTGTTTTGTTAAGTTTTGTGTTTTGTTTTATATTTGATTTTTATGGATATTGATAAGTTCAATTGTTATAAGATTGTTGATAGATGAATTTTGAATTTTTGAAGCATGAATTTGAGAATTGATTAGAATTAGTACTTATTGTCAATTTTGATGGTTATTCTTTGCATTGCCATTAAACTAGTGAGGAATTGAGCCACCAACTTATCATTCTTTTTATGTGTGAACATCTTTGATTGATGAATTACTAGAACTTGCTTTGACATACATTTTGAGACTACATAAAGATTTCAATTAGGCATCAATATGATTAAGGCAATTTAGGGTAACCCATTTTGGCTTAAAAAGATCAACCTTACATCCGACCTTAGTTCGCCAACTTTGAGCTTATTTCATTTTTCCCTTCTTTCTTTTTCACAACACCATCAGCTTGAACCATTGCTTTTTAACTCTACCCGTTCATTAGATCAAGAGCATTTCAAGAGCATTAATGGAGTGTTGTGCTGAATAAAGTGTGGGGTTGAATTCAATGGGCTTTAAATTACAAATTGTTGTATTCCTTAGTTGGATACCCTATTATATATATATATATATAAAAGAGAAATGAATAATGAAAATCAAAATAATAGCTGTTGTTCTTGTCGGAAGGGTTGTAATGAGTTTAGAAATCATCTTTGCTAATTAAACAAATGGAGTTCCTTAAAATCACATAAATGCTTAGTGCTAAGTGATTGAGATGAATTGTGGGATTGTTGATCATGCTACATTGCTTGCTTCACTCTTGAAGTACTCTTGACCTAAATGAACTAGCTCACTCTCCCAAATGTCATACCTTTTCCTTAGCCGTTACAACCAAATAAAAGACCTTATGATTGATGCTTGATTGAGATTAGGTGGTGGAGATTTGATTGATAAGCAAGCCTATAGTCCTAATCTTTCATTGAATGTTGAGAGCTTAAACACTACCCAATTAAACACTTAAGAGGTTTTGTGAGGGAGTGACAATTTTTGGTATGCATAGATTGACCATTAAGTTGCTTGAGTACCGATTATTCTTGATTCGATTATGATTGCAGATTTAATAAGATGGGAGTCTTAATACATCCTTATAACTCTTGAACTTGACAATATTTATCTTTTTTTATTTGTTTTCATTTTAACTTTGCTTGGGGACAAGCAAAGGATTAAGTGTGGGGTAATTATTTAGATCAATTTGGTATATATTTTTTATGATGTTTTTGTTGATTTTAAGTTAATTTTTATGTTAATTTGTACTTAAGTTTGTTTGAAGTTGTTGATTTAGGTTGAAGAACATTTGATGGAGCTATTTAATCAAAATTTGGTGGAATTGTTGGAGAAAAACATATGACACGGCCAAGCTTTTCATGGCTTGGCCGTGTCTCTCATCAAAAGAAGAAGAAACCAAAGACCATCAAGGGACACGGCCAAGCCACTGGCCGTGTCCCTCAAGCAAGTTTGTCCAGAAGTAAACACGGCCATGAGACACGGCCAAGCCACTGGCCATGTCTCACCAAAGGAGCAAAAGGCAAAGAAAGAAAAGAAAGAAGCAGAGACTGACACCATCAAGGGACACGGCCAAGCCACTGGCCGTGTCACATGACACGGCTGTGTCCTTGGCCTTGTCTCACCAAGGAAAAACAAACAGCAAGGGACACGGCCAGAAGCTTGACCATGTCCCAAGAAAGAAAAAAAACATGAGACACGGCCAAGCTCCACATGGCTTGGCCTTGTCACCCTGGATCCCTTAGCTGGCTTGCACGAGGTGTGAATTGTTGTGTTTTAGTGGGTGACAAAAAGAACAAAAAGGAGTGAAAAGAGGGAAGGATTTATGGAAGAAATATATAAAGAAATTGGAAAGTGGGAGACAAGGGGTTATGGTTGTCTTAAAAATTCAAAGTGGAAGAGCATGGAGGGGAAAAATATATTGAATATATTTAGTGGACATTCTCTACACCATTATCATCTTCTTCCTTTGTTCTTGCTTGAGAGAGCAAGACACCATTTCTCCATCTTCATTCACCATTTCCTTTCACACATTAAGAGTGAAGACAATCATTGGAGTTGAAGTGAGTAGCTAGTTCTTGAGGATTAGGGTTTTAAGAGGCTTGATTGGAGAGTTGAAAACTTGAAAGAGCTATCATCCATCCTTCAAGAAGAGAGCCATTGGTTCAAGAGAGCTTGGAAGTTCATCATCACACATCAAAGAGGGAGCTACGAAAGAGACAAGGAGTCCGATTTTTTAGCATCATCAAAAGGGGTTTTCCAACTCTTTCTTTTAATCCATTTCTTATTTGTTGTTGTTGTATTAAGAACATTAATATTGCAATGAATAACTTTGATTTGGTTTATATTGAAATGAGCATTTGTTTAACGAATATGATGAGCTAATTTACTCATGCTTTGGGTTGTATTACATTTGATTGAATGATTTGATTTGATGATTCCATTGATATACCTTGTTATTTGTTGATTGCATTGAAATTAAAGGTAAATTGATAGATTGGCCACCTATTGATTACTTAATATTGAATGACGGACCGAGAGGAGAAGTTTAATATCGGGACTATGCAATTGACTACCCTAAGAATAAATTAGAAATATAAGTTCCAGGTTTATTAATTTGCTAATGTAAAATAGTTGGTGGTTGTTGATTCATAAATGTGAAAACTAGTGAATTGATAATTGACTAATTAACCTAAAGGAACAAATTAATGTACAAGGTTATATTGATGGATAATTTGATAATTAAACATTTGATTAAATGGACCTACAACCCTAGGCATCATTTCCATAATTGAATTTATCTTGCATAAAATCACTTATTTTCATTTCTACGATAATTACGATTCACCAATCCAATCACACAATCGAGTTTATTATTTCATGTTAATCGAACTATTACACGCAAGTCCTTCCTTATGAGATGACCTTGGGGCGATCACCGTTACTGCAATAGCCTTGTATACTTGCGAGTGCCGCTTTGTAGTAGTGTTAATTTAAGCACAACAACATGTTTCCACCTATGGTAGGTGTCCCATTTTGTTTATTTTGTTTTCTTTTGGACATTGGACGTTTGTAAAGGCATGTTTCCATTCATGGATGGGTGCCTAATTATTATTTTATTTGGACTTATTTTGATGCAATAAATTCTTTATTTATTTTGAATCACATGTAGTATGGATAATATCATAATATTTAAGAATTTTATAATATCTAGACCAAAAAAGGAGCTTGGTTTCAATGAACCGGGCGTTATGGGGTTGCTAGGTCATTCTCACATTCCCCATAAGTACCCAACTTTTAGAACCTATTAGAGGATTGGGGATTCCTTAGGAATCGAGTCAATCCACCCCTTTCTTTTCCTAGCTCATTCGGCTAGCGACTCCATTTTCTCTGGATTTAGGCACATGTTCTCTATGGGCCTGAGTCTAACAGTGCCGAAGGCGTAAGAACCATTCCACCAGGAGTGGGGGCAAAAATCTTCACTCACAGTGGTAACTACACTGGGATAAGAGAAGTTGATTCCGTTGGTATTTATATTATTTTATTCTTTTAATTATGATATTGTCGATTGCATCATTTAGTTTTGCATTGTGTGTGTGAGTTAGGATGCCCGTATAACCTGTGTTGTATTATGTAAGGGATACCATACTTTCACTCAAGGTATGGAGATCGAGAATGGCATAACCACTCATAGCCTTGTACCTTTTGGTGTATATTTGCTATGGAAGCCTAAGCCTTTTCAACCCAAATACTAAAGCCCACATAGTTGGCCTAGTTACTTTTCTTAGGTTTATACCCAAATGCTTACTCTTTGACTATGATTAATATATCTTGGTTTGAACTATGGCTTATTTGGTTTGTTCCATTCCTAATGTGACCTAATTAAGTTGTAAGCCCAAAAAAAATCTTTGAGCCCAAAAGGCCAAAACTATTTTCAAAATTTTTCAAGATAATCTTTGGGCATAAAACCTTTTTCCAAGATGGGTCAAACATTTTTTTTACCTCATGGGCTTAAGTTCAAAGCCCAAAATCTATTTTCAAACAAATCTTTTCACAATGGGCTTTGAAACAAAAATATTTTTTAGCTCATGACCCAAGTTCAAAGCCCAAAATTAATTTTTTGAAATAAATCTTTTACAATGGGCTTTGAAACAAAACCATTTTAAACGAACCTTTTTATTGGCTTATAACTATTTAGGTCAATTATGGAATACTTAAAATCAATTGTGGGCCTAGTTTATACTAAGACTTATTAATCATGGGCTTGTTTGATGTATGAATCACTAGTTATTTTTCCAAAATGGGAAATATATTTATTATAAACCCTTTAATTTGGTTTTAATCCAATATAGCATAAAACTATCTTTTTGTTGGATCAATGGATTAAGGCTTAATTAGTGGGAATTATCATGGATTGACTTCTAAGATTGAAAATACAACTATTGGTTAAAATGTCTGAGAAAATTGTTCGAAAATAAGATACCCCATGTTGGTATATTGTTGGCTATATACCTAGGAAAAGAGACTCGCCATACGTGTGTGGAAGTTATAAGGTTGGAAGGTTCGTTCCTACTATGTAGATTTGGTTTGTTTTGTTTGTTTGTTATTTGTACCACCATGCATACATGCATTGCATCTCATATCATTGATCCTTTCTGGCTCATAGTCCTAGAGTATAGTGGTTCAAGAGCCTACGACAATCCAACCTATGCCAGTGATGCAAAATCTAGCAATGACTTGGTTAGTTTCTCACTAAAAGGAATGAAACCAGAATAGATTCAAAAGATGGTGAATGATGTCCTCAATGCCAAAATGAAAGAACTAAAAGGGGTTATGGCTGGGACCATGAGAACCCCAATGGCTACAGTGTTTAGGAATGCTACTGAGGCATCTGCTAGTAGTAAAAAGTAGAAAGACAAAGAAAAAGCTGAGGTTATTGAAGTAGACTTCGATGATGACAAGATGGTTATGGATGATCATGAATATTGGGCTTATTACTTTCAAGATCCTTAAGATAAGAAGAAGGAGCCGAAGGTTGTGGAGAAATCAACTGTTGAAAAAACCGAGACTTTGGATATAGAGAAGATGTTGCAGACTTGGAGAAGAAGTTTGAGAAGAAGCTGAAAACTAAAGAGATGTTAGAGGTAGATAAGCTATTTGAACAAGATGATGTGATCCCTTATAAGTTCAATATGCCTTCCTTTGCCAAGTTTGATGGAACTTGCAACCCTCATCGTCATGTGAAGTAGTATATCACTGCTATGCAGTCAGCTCAAGCTACTAAGGCTCAAACTCTAAGGTACTTCATACTTTTGTTGGATCATATGTATGGTGCAGAATTGGTTCAACACCTTAGAAGATAGTACTTGAAAGTGTTAGGATTTGTTTTATAAGGCCTTCATCCAACAATATAGGTACAATGTTGAGTTGGAGGTCACTTTGATGGAAGTCAAATCAATTAAGCAAAAATCAAATGAAAACTTCATTGACTATGTGAAGAGGTGGAGAAACAAGGCCGCATTACTCAAGACGAGGCATAACGAGTCAGATCAAATTAGGATGATTGTGAGAGGGGTGCTACCTAATCTTCATGAGAGGATGTCCCATACTCATATCCGAGATTTCAAGGATCTCCTCTAAGCTGGTTGGCAAATTAAAGAGTGGGAAAGGGAGAGGAACTATTTTTTGGCTAGGAGGAATGAAAAAGGGAACTACCAATCTGTAAATCAAAGCATGCAAAAGGCGGTTGATGTTAATGCAACTAGCTAAGGAGGCAGAAGATAATTTTTAGAGTTGCACAAACCAATGTCTTGGGTTTTCAATAAGCTACAGAAAAGGGTGTTGTTACAGCCATTAGCTCCACGCCCATTGCTAAATCCTCTACCACTTAATTTTGATGTAAAGGCATTTTGCCAATTCCAAAAATGTAAGGGCACAAGACAGACAAATGTTTGATATTGAGGCATGAAATTTAAAATTTGATTGATGTGGGAAGTTACCCAAACCTAGGAAACCAAACACAAAGGATAATTCATTGCCAAGGTTCAATAGGGTTCCACCACCAGCAACTTTCATGATCGGGGGAGGGTTGAATGAAAGGTTTATGCTGGTTTCTTTCCAAGATGTAGATGGAGAGACAACCAAAGAAGAAGTGGTGCTTAGCAAATTGGAGCCAGCTATGGATGGAAAAGAAGTAGCAATTTATGTTGTGAGGGAGTTGTCAGACTCAATAGATAGTGATGATGATTCTGAACCCAAGAAGGAAGAGTGGACTTGGTCTGAGCCTACAGAAGATGAGGTGATGAACACTTACTTTGGTAAGCCTAATGCAAGGCCACCACCAAAGGAAGTGGAAGCTGATAAGGGGAAGGAAGTTGAAGCTGGAAGTAAAGAAGAAGAGGGCAATGATGTATTTAAATAGTTGAAAAGAACTCAAGCTAGCTGTAGACCCTTAATTTTTGACCTAGTCCGGTCCAATATATTTTAGTTAGTTCAAAATAATTTTTATGGTATCTTGATTAATTTTAATATTTATTTTAAAAAATGGTGAAGTGAATAAAAAATCAAAAATAATAAAAAATAACAAAAAAATCGGTGACGGAAAAATCAGCGACTAAAAAATCGTGGCCGAAATTTAGCACGGGCCCGTGGACATTTCGCCAGCCGCTGCCGCAGCCAACTGCGGCAGCTTTTTTGCAAGCACATTTTTTCTGCAACATTTTTTTTTGCCAACGTGATTTTTCCGCAGCATTTTTTTTTCGCCAGCAAAATTTTTCCGACACAAATTTTTTCCAAAACCTAATGCAATTAGGTTTCGGTTTTCTTTTCTTAATGAATGTTATATTCCATGAATAACTAAGATTAATAAAAAAATCTTCTATAAATAATACCAAAAACAACACAAAAAGTATCAAGAAATTGGGATGAAAATCTGAAGAAAAATTGAAGCCGAAACTGAGGAGGAAAAAAGAAGGAAATTGGATCGGAAATTGAAAGAAAAAACTTAAGAAAAGTGATCAAACATTAAAGCTCTTTGGGTAGTGAAATCAATTGGACTTGTTTTGAGAGAGCAAGCAAGCAATTCAACCAATCAAAGGCAGCAAAGCTTGTCTTTGACCTTGTTCATCCAAGAAGAAATTTTTGGTGTAACATACAAATGAAGGTTTGAATTCTTAATTTCTTTTTGTTTTTTACAGTAGCTTTGTTCTTTATTTAATTCATAGATTACACACTCAAAACTTCAATCTTTGAAGATGTAATAACTTGATCTTTGTTTCTAGAAACCTTAAGTGACTTCCTCTGTTTCTAGATACTTTTAGAAACTTTAATTCATTTCTTTGTTTTTCCAAAAAACCTTAAATCATTCTAAAACCCTAAAAATCATCCTTCTGTTTCCCTAAAACCTCAAAAACCTAACTTATTCCTTCTGTCCCCAAAAACCCTAAATTGTCTCTTTTGCTTTTATAAACTTTAAATTGTTTTCTCTATTTTCAATAAACCCTAAGTTATTTTTTCTGTTTCTTCATAATATCAAAACCCTAATCTACTTTTCAACTTTCCCAAAACCTTAAATCATTTTATTAATACCCCAAAACCCTAATTTGTTTTCCAAAGTTTCAAAACCTTAAAACCAT
The DNA here is from genome assembly GCA_947685225.1 of Garcia nutans. Taxonomy (NCBI): domain Eukaryota; kingdom Viridiplantae; phylum Streptophyta; class Magnoliopsida; order Malpighiales; family Euphorbiaceae; genus Garcia; species Garcia nutans. Next base: position 28,461,656 of record CANTUV010000011.1, on the reverse strand, counting down.
AAACTTTATTTTACAGTTTCTAAAAATCACATAAAGCTTTATAAAACTATAAATTATTTTCTCAAACTCTAAAAATAAAATCCACTCTCTAAAACACTAAAAACCATAATTCAACTCCAAAACCTAAAACAGTGAACCCTAACTCCCTTAAAACCTAAACCCTAAAGTTTTCTAAACCCTAATTCTTTAAAACTTTAAAACCATATAAATCTAATTCAAACACAGTAAGCCAAAACAATAATTCATTAACCGTAAATCATAAATCTAAATTTTTTAAAGTGTCCAAAACCTAATTTCATGATTATACATCTCAAACCCTAATTTGGTTAATCAAAGAACTTTACCAACTTTTTAAATCATAAAACTTTTGCTCCATTTTAATCCCATTAAAATCACAGTAGCTTCCAAAACCCTAAATACATGGAATCTTAAATAGAAACAGTAGCCCTAATTTGAATCTTTACTTGCCTTATTCAATTTTATATTTGATTATGCTTTGATTTATATGCTTTAATTTATCTAAGTTCAATTTTTGGTTTATTCAATTTATCATGGATGGATGTTTACTTTCTATTGATATTTAATACCTTTGATGAATGATTCATTTATGATGAACGGTTATTTACTTTTGTTGATTTATTTAGATTTCCAAATGTTGTAAGAGGTATGTTTCCACTTTGTGGGTACCTCATTAGTTAAATATCATGTAATTTAAATTGCTTTTCTATTTTAGAATCAATGTAAAGGACATGTTTCTACCTTTTGGTGGGTGTCCTATTTAGTCATGGGATGTAAGGACATGTTTCCATCCTCGGATGGGTGTCCATTTATTTGTTTTGTTTGAACATTATTTTGATTTTTAATATATCGATGCTTTATTTTAATTATTGTGTGTAATATGGATAATGTTGTTATATTTAAGAATTTTATAATATTAAGACATGTAAAGGAGGTCGGTTCCAATGAACCGGGCATTGTAGGGGTGCTGGGCCATTTCTCACCTTCCCCACACGTACCCAACTTTCCGAGCCCATTAGGGGGTTAGGGATTCCTTAGGAATTGAGTCATCCACCTGTTTCTTTTTCCCGGCCCGTCCAGGTGGCGACTCCATTTTCTCTGAACTTTAGGTCCGTGTTCTCTAAGGCCCAGAGCCTAAACAATGCCGAAGTCGCAAGAACCATTCCACTGGGAGTGGGGGCAAAACTTCCCGCTCACAGTGGTGGCTCCACTGGGATAAGAGAAGTTGATTCCATTGGTCTTTATATTATTCTATTCTTTCTTATAATGATATTATCCATTGCATCATCTTAGATTGCATCGTGTGCGTGAGTTAGGATGCCCGTGTTACCCTTGTTGTGTTATGTAAGGGATACCATACTTTCACTCAAGGTATGGAGATCGAGCATGGCATAACCACTCATAGCCTCGTACCATTTGGTATATACTTACTATGGGAACCTAAGCCTTTTTGCCCAAAGACTAAAGCTCATGTAATTGGCCTAGTTAGTTTCCTTAGGTTTTACCCCAGATGCATGTTGTTTGACTATGGTTAATTTATCTTGGCTTAAATCATGGCTTATTTGGTTTGTTCTTTTCTAATATGACCTAAGTATATTGTAAGCTCAAAATAAATTTTTCTTTAAAATCCAAAAGACCAAAGCTATTTTTCAAAATTTTTAAGATGGTCTTTGGACATAAGACTTTTCTAAAAATAAATCAAAAATTCTTTTGCTCACGACCTAAATACTAAGCCCAAAATATGTTTTTTTTCTAAACTCTTTTTACAATGGGCTTAGAAATAAAATTATTTTTATCCAACCTTTTCTTACAAAGAGATTGCAAATTATTTAGGTCAATTAAGAAATAACAAAAATCAATTGTGAGCCTAGTTTATACTAAGAATAATTAATCATGGGCTTGTTTTTAGCATGAACCATTAGTTACTCTTTTCAAGTGAGAAATCTATCTATAATAAACCTCTTAATTTGGTTTTAATCCAATATAGCATAAAAGCTACTATAGTTAGTTGAATGGATTAAAACCTAATTAATGGGAATTACTATGAATGGATTTCCATTTTTGAAAATATAACTATTGGTTGAAATGTTCGAGGGAAATATTCGAAAATAAGATAACCCATGTTGGTATTTTGTTAACCATATACCTAGGAAAAGAGACTCGCCATTCGTGTGTGGATGTTATAAGGTTGGAAGAAACGCCCTATTCATCCTTGTTTGTCTATTATTTGTGCATACATACATACATGCATACATTTGCATCTCATATCATTAATCCTTTTTGGCTCACAGCCCTGGATTACGATAGTTCAAAAGCTTACAATAATTCGACCTACACTGGAGACGAAGCATCTGCCAATGACTCAATCTCTTTTTTACCAAAAGCAATGGAGCGTGAACAAATTCAAAGAATGGTGGATGAAGCCCTCAATGCCAAGATGGAAGAAGTATTAGAGGCCATGGTTGAGACCATAAAGAATCAATTAGCTGCAATTTTAGGAAACAATGCGAAGCATCTGCTAGCTCCAAGAAGCCAAAGGACAATGGGAAGGCTAAAGTATGTGAAGTAGCTTTTGATGATGATAAGATGGTCATTGATGATAATGATTGGGCTCAATACTACCAAGATCCTCAAGACAAAAAGGAGCTGAAGGTTGTTGAGAAGGAAACTATTGAAAAGACTGAGACTTCTGATGTTGAAAAGATGATTGCTGATTTAGAAAAGAAATTTGAGAAGAAACTGAAAACCGAAGAAATATCTGAAGTTGACAAATTATTTGAGCTAGATGAAGAAGTTTCGTACAAGTTCAAGATGCCATCTTTTTGTGAAGTTTGATAGAACCAAAAATCCTTATCTCCATGTGAAGCAATATATCACTGCCATGCAGTCCGCCCGAGCTACTAAGGCTCAAACTCTAAGGTACTTTATGCTCTTATTGGACCCTGTTGTCCAAAATTGGTTCAATACCTTGGAAGAAGGAACACAAAAGAGTTGGATCTGCTATACAAAGCCTTCATCTATCAATATGGTATAATGTCGAGATGGAAGTTACCTTAATGGAAGTGGAGTCCATTAGACAAAGGCCAAATGAAAATTTTGTGGACTACATGAAAAGATGGAGAAACAAGGTTGCTTTGCTCAAGAAAAGGCCCGATGAATCTGATCAAATAAGGATGATCATGAGAGGTGTCCTGCCCAATCTTCGTGAAAGGATATCTCACACCCTTATAAGGGATTTCAAAGATCTTCTCCAAGCTGATCTACAAATTGAAGAGTGGGAAAGGGAGAAAAATCGCTTTTCAATAAGAAGGAATGAGAAAGGGAATTGCTAGTCTGGAAATCAAAGCACGCAACAAGAAGTTGATGTCAATACAATTGGTCAAGCAAATAGAAGGCATATTTTAGATCTGGGGAAGCCTTTGTCTTAGGTCTTCAACAAGCTATAAAAGAAGGGACTATTACAGCCATTGGCCACTCGACCTTTGCCGAATCCTTTACCCCCAAAATTTAATACTAAAGCCTTTTGTGAGTTTCATCAAACACAAGGACATGAGACAGACAAATGCTTGCAATTAAAACATGAGATCCAAAATTTAATTGACAGTGGTAAGCTGCCTGAGCCTAATAAGACCAACACAAAAGACAATCCTTTGCCTAAGTTTGGAAGAGTACCTCTACCGGCAACCTTCATGGTGGGAAAAGGATTGGAAGAAGATATTGTTTTATCATCCTTTTAAGATGGGAATATTGAAGATGTAAAAGGAAAAGAAGCTTAACTCAACAAACTTTCCTTAGCTTGAATGTTGCTTTTCAAATTTTGTTTTAATATTTAATTAAAACAATTGTGTTTTCAAATTTGTTTGAATAAATTACTTTTATCAAAAATTTTGTTGGTCTTTGTTCACTTTGGTGCTCAACCAATGAAGAATTTAGCTTGATAATTCATGAATTAATATATTTATGCATCATGACTCGAATGACTTTACTAGGTGAGGGAATTGCTCTATAGCATTGAGTTGTGTATGCTTACATAGAGAGAGCTTCTGCATAATTACCTTTTTTGGGTCCTAGTCAGTCTTAGAACATGCTTTGACAAACTTTCGAGGCGAAATTGAACTCTGCTTATTTAAGAGAGAAATGATCTAGGCATTGTTTGGTTAGCCAACAACTAGTATCCACCTATTAAATATCAATCCCTAGTTGTCCCTTTGAGCCTTCATTAAATTTTTGCTTTCTTTTCATTGGCTTGCAAACCCCAATAATCTACCCTGAGTTGTTGTGATACTTTTGACAAGTCTTATGATCACTAAGATAAAGAGGCAAGAAGATCAAAGAAAACAATTATTAGTCAAAATCATGAGGATAGTTGAAGTTCTCAAGACCATAAAGATAGTTGAAGTTCTCAAGGCCATAAGGGTAGTTGATGTTTTTAAGACCATAAGGGTAGTTGAAGTTTTTCTAATATCTCCAATATATCAAGACAACATCGGAGTAACAAATGATTTGTCCCTGTTAAAGAAGATTTATGTTACTCCACTCATCCATTATTGGAAGCCCAAGTTAGTACAAATAGGACAACTCTTTTAAAGCTAGAACCAAACAAAATAAAAAAAGAAAAACAAAACCAAAAAAAAAAGAGAAGAAAAGAAAACAAGAGAAATGAGGGCAAAGAAAAAAGAAGAAGAAAAAAAAAAGAAAGAAAGAAAAGAGAAAAGAAAAAGGAAAACAAAACAAAAAATGGTTCAAAAAGCCAACTGAGTTCTCTTTGACCTAAGACAACAAAAGGCTTCCATTTGGTTTATAAGGACGGTTTGACTTGAATTGGTCCAACCCAACCAAAGATTCGATCAAAATCAGAGGAAAAGGAGAAAGACCATCTAGTGCTTAAAAGTTCTGTACTTGACAGTCCTACAAGGAAGAAGGACAAAAATGATAAAATGCTCAAAGGAAGGGAAGGGTAAGAAAAATAAAAAAAAAGGGAGAAGAAGAAAAGAAATGAATTTGGGAACCAAACTTTTTGCAAGGGCCAAAAATTGTCCTAATAAAGATCCAGATTAATGCCAAAAAGATAGAAGGAATTTGGAGTCTAGCAAGATTGCTCCCAACTGTCTAAAGTTCCAACAAGAAATTTGTAGTGTGAGTATTTATCCAATGTGTCACATCAGCTCCTATCTCAAAATGGCCATCATTTAACCCATGTCCCTCATAGACCCCATTTCAAGCCTATTAAAGACCTATTGATCTCTCTTGGTAGGTAGAGTCTATTGGTGGAGATAGTTTAGATAAGCATGCATATGAGATAGACAATATATAAACTCAAATGAGACCTTTGGCCAAGTAATGTGTATGTGCCTATCTGAAGTGCAACAATTCCTACTTAAATAGAAATGATTCCTGAGTTTAGTATGGAACAACCAGTTATGCCATAATTCTTAATTGATAAAAGGTCAGTCAAATCAAATCAATCTCGGGTCCAAGTACTCAATCTCATGTCCAAGTACCCAAATCAAATCAATCTCTGGTCCAAGTACCCAAATCAATTTAATCTCAGGTGTACGTACCCAATCTCGGGCCCAAGTACCCAATCTCGGGTCCAAGTACCCAATCCCGAGTCCAAGTGCCCAAATTCAACCTAATCTCGGGTCCAAGTACCGAAAGAAAATTCAAATAACCATCTCATCAAAAATTAAGTCTTATTGCTTTTCACTCTCTTTTACTAAAGTCTCAGATCGTTCAAGCAGGGGGCAAATTGTAGACCCTTAATTTTCGACCCAGTCTGATCTAATATATTTTAGTTAGTTCAAAATAATTTTTATGGTATCTTGATTAATTTTAATATTTATTTTAAAAATTGGTGAAGTGAATAAAAAATAAAAAATAATAAAAAATAAAAAATAACAAAAAAAATCGGCGATGAAAAAATCGTCGCCGAAAGTCAGCGCGGGCCCGTAGGCATTTCACCCGCAGAAGTTTCCTGCGGGTGAAATGGCCAAAGCCATTTCCTAGGCCATTTCAACAGCAGGAATTTCCTATAGGCGAAATGGCCCGCACGCCTGGCTGCGATAGCTTTTTTGCCAGCGCATTTTTTCAGCAGCATTTTTTTTACCAGCGCGATTTTTCCACAGCAATTTTTTTCGCCAGCAAAATTTTTCCAAAACCTAATGCAATTAGGTTTCGGTTTCCTTTTCTTAATGAATGTTATATTCCGTAAATAACTAAGATTAATAAAAAAATCTTTTATAAATAATACCAAAAACAACACAAAAAGTATCAAGAAATTGGAATGGAAATCTAAAGAAAAATTGAAACCGAAACTGAGGAGGAAAAAAGAAGGAAATTGGATCGGAAATTGAAACGAAAACTTAAGAAAAGTGATCAGACATTAAAGCTCTTTGGGCAGTGAAATCAATTGGACTTGTTTTGAGAGAGAAAGCAAGCAATTCAAACCTTCAAAGGTAGCAAAGCTTGTCTTTGACCTTGTTCATCCAAGAAGTAATTTTTGGTGTAACCTACAAACGAAGGTTTGAATTCTTAATTTCTTTTTATTTCTTACAGTAGCTTTGTTCTTTATTTAATTCATAGATTACACACTCAAAACTTCAATCTTTGAAGGTGTAATAACTTGATCTTTGTTTCTAGAAACCTTAAGTGACTTCTTCTATTTCTAGATACTTTCAAAAACTTTAATCCGTTTCTTTGTTTTTCCAAAAAACCTTAAATCATTCTAAAACCCTAAAAATCATCCTTCTATTTCCCTAAAACCTCAAAAACCTAACTTATTCCTTCTGTCCCCAAAAACCCTAAATTGTTTCTTTTGCTTTTATAAACTTTAAATCGTTTTCTCTATTTTTCAAAAAACCCTAAGTTATTTTTTCTGTTTCTTCATAATATCAAAACCCTAATCTACTTTTCAACTTTCCCAAAACCTTAAATTGTTTTATTAATACTCCAAAACCCTAATCTATTTTCCAAAGTTTCAAACCTTAAAACCATAAACTTCACTTTACAGTTTCTAAAAATCACATAAAGCTTTATAAAACTATAAATTGTTTTCTCAAACTCTAAAAATAAAATCCATTCTCCGAAACACTAAAAACCCTAATTCAACTCCAAAACCCAAAACAGTGAACCCTAACTCCCTTAAAACCTAAACCCTAAAGTTTTCTAAACCCTAATTCTTTAAAACTTTAAAACCATATAAATCTAATTCAAACACAGTAAGCCAAAACAACAATTCATTAACCATAAATCATAAATCTAAATTTTTTAAAGTGTCCAAATCCTAATTTCATGATTATACATCTCAAACCCTAATTTGGTTAATCAAAGAACTTTACCAAAATTTTAAATCACAAAACTTTTGCTCCATTTTAATTCCATTAAAATCATAGTAGCTTCCAAAACCCTAAATACATGGAATCTTAAATAGAAACAGTAGCCCTAATTTGAATCTTTATTTGCCTTATTCAATTTTATATTTGATTATGCTTTTATTTATATGCTTTAATTTATCTAAGTTCAATGTTTGGTTTATTTAATTTATCATGGATGGATTTTTACTTTCTATTTATATTTAATACCTTTGATGAATGATTCATTTATGATGAACGGTTATTTACTTTTATTGATTTATTTAGATTTTCAAATGTTGTAAGAGGTATGTTTCCACTTTGTGGGTACCTCATTAGTTAAATATAATGTAATTTAAATTTCTTTTCTATTTTAGAATCAATGTAAAGGACATGTTTCTACCTTTTGGTGGGTGTCCTATTTAGGCATGTGATATAAGGACATGTTTCCATCCTCGGATGGGTGTCCATTTATTTGTTTTGTTTGGACATTATTTTGATTTTTAATATATCGATGCTTTATTTTAATTATTGTGTGTAATATGGATAATGTTATTATATTTAAGAATTTTATAATATTAAGACCTGTAAATGAGGCCGGTTCCAATGAACTGGGTGTTGTGGGGGTGCTGGGCCATTTCTCACCTTTCCCACACGTACCCAACTTTCCGAACCCATTAGGGGGTTAGGGATTCCTTAGGAATCGAGTCATCCACCCCTTTCTTTTTTTTCTGCCCGTCCGGGTGGCGACTCCATTTTCTCCGAACTTAGGTCCGTGTTCTCTAAGGCTCCGAGCCTAAACAGTGCCGAAGTAGCAAGAACCATTCCACCGGGAGTGGGGGCGAAAATCCCCGCTCACACTAGCATTAGAATATGGGATCTGTTAGCTATTTCTAAGAAGCATTGAGAAACTATGGCCAAAGCTATGGCTAGTATACCGATTTCCACATCTATAACATCGAAAGAGCTGGTTAACTTCATGAAAATTGAAGGAGTGATGAAATGTGGTGATGATCAGAGGAAGAATAAAGTTGATGTCAAAATGGTGTCATTCTCGGATGCTGATTTACCAAAAGAAGGAAGGGACCACATCCCCCTCTTTTCATCAAGCTAGAACTCAAAGGGAAAAGGACTCCATGTGTCATGATTGATGATGGATCCTCCATAAATGTCTACCCACTCAAGATCCTGCCCAAGCTTCCCATATCGACAAGGGATCTAAGCCCAAACAATGTGATGATTAGGGCATATGATAATTCCAAGAGGCATGCTGAGGGAACCTTTAAAGTTGTTGTGAAGGCTAGTCCCTTTGAATCCATGGTAGAATTTGTGATTTTGAACATACCAGTCACTTTTCCATTACTATTGGGATGACCCTGGTTTTATACTCTTGGTGAAGTTCCTTCCAAGCTCCATCAGAAGATTAAGTTCCCAAATGGGGATGAGACAGTGGTTATCGAGGTAGAAGATTATGAAGTGGTGAATGCTCTGATGATTGAGAAGCCTCTCAATGGATTACAAGTGGCTGTAATTTTTTATGATGAGATAGTGGATCCTAAAGTCCTGACTATGATGAAGAAAATGAACCATCTACCTTGTGTTGGCCTTGGGAAGGGAAAGACAGGTGTTATAGAGCTGCCGGATTTCAAGACTTAGACTTCTAAGAAAGATTTGGGATATGATGAAGCTAATGAAGATGTTCAGCTGAAGAAGAAAAAGAAGATGAGCTTTCCACCACTTGAAGAAGATTTTGTCAAAGCTCTGGACATGGGACACTCCAAGGGAAGCCAAAGCCAATCATGTTAATGGGGAAGCTGATCCCAGGTTTTGAGATTTTTGCTGATGTTGCTGAACTGGTGGAATAAATGAAGAAAGAGCTCATCATGCCTGCTGACAAGGAGCCTAGTCTAGAAGAGAAGAAGGAAGATATCCTGAAGATCTAGAAGACTCCAGTGGAAATTACTGCTTTAGTTGAAGAGAAGTTTGAAGATGTTTTTGTTTATGATTATGAGAACAATGATTTTAATTTTGATTTTAATTTGTCTGCTTTGTATGAGGATGATGATGTGTTTCTTTTTCAAGATGAATGCAATAAATTCTAATTTTTCTTACTTGTGTGATGTTTTTTCTGATGGTTACTTACATTCAAGTAGTAATTACATAAGCATTTTTAATATTAACTTTGTTGACACACAATTATTAAATTTAGGAACAACTGACAATCCTAAAAACATTAGCATATCATCCGACCTTACTCCTAAAGAGAGAGAGAGAGAGATTTGAAAAAAATATTTAAAAAAATATGAAGAAGTCTTTGCTTGGTCTTATGAGGATATGCCAAGGATTAATTGAGATATAGCCAAGCACCTGATTCCTACATATATTCACATGAAACCTGTCAAACAAAAGCTTAGATGGTTAAGGCCGAAATAGGTGAAACTAGTCAAAGAAGAAGTCACTAAGCAAATACAAGTCAAGTTCCTTAAGGTGATAGACTATCCTGATTGGTTAGCTAACATAATTCACGTGCCCAAGAAAGGTCGAAGGATTAGGTTTGTGTGGACTATAGAGACTTAAACAAGGCTTCCCCTAAAGATGATTATCCTTTTCCCTATGTAGATGCACTTATTGATAGTGCAACCTCTAGCATGCTACACTGATTCATAGATGGATTTTTCGAATATAATCAAGTGCTAATGGCCCAAGAGGATAAATTTGGTTTTATCACTACATGGGGTACATTTTATTATAGGGTGATGCCGTATGTGTTAAAGAATGCTGGAGCAACCTGCCAAAGGATGGCAACCACCTTGTTCCATGACATGATGCACAAAGAATTTGAGGTCAATATTGATGATATGATGGTGAAGTCGGATACAAGGAAGCAACATTTTCAAAACTTTCTGTCTTCTTTGAAAGAGCAGTAAAGTATAAGCTAAGGTTGAACCCAAAGAAGTTTGTGTTTGGGGTTACTTCAGGCAAGTTTTTGGGACATGTGATTAGTCCAAATGGCATTGAGATTGACCCTAACAAAGTTAAGGCAGTCTAGGATATGCCGACCCCAAAGATAGAGAAGGAAGTTTGGGGGTTTATTGGAAGGTTACAGTACATTAGTAGGTTCATAGCAAAGCTTACCACAATCTGTGAACCTATCTTTAAACTGCTTAAAAAGGACCAGTTAGTTAAGTGGCATGATGAATGTCAAAAGGCCTTTGAGCGTATTAAGGAATATTTGCTGAATCTGTAATATCATAATTTTTGAAATCCCAAAATTTTAAATTTCTTAATTTTTGGAAATTTAATAAAATAGATTATAAGATAATTGGATAAATTAAATAAATGATTTTAAATGAAAAATGAAAAGATTTTAAGTGAAAAAAGTAAAATGTATATGTGATATATATGTAAATATATATAACATATACAAATCAATTTTTAAAAGTCAAAGTTTATTTTAATAATTCAAAAGTAAATTATATTGTTAATGGAAGATGATATTTTGATGTTATAATTAAATAACATATATATATATATATGGTTAAGATTAAAAGAGAAAAATATATGTGGTTAAAAGTGAAAGTGGATGGAGAGAGTAATTATTTGGTCTTCTTCTTCTTCTTCTTTCCTTCCTTAGCCAATTCTCCATGGTTGTGCAAGAGAAGATTTTTACTTCTTTTAAGCTTTCTAAGGTGAAGGATTTTCAAGGTTTTAAGGGAAGATTTGGTGATTTCTTCTTGTAGTGGTAAGTTTTCAACCTGTTTCCTTGATTTCTCTTAAAGATGTGAAGTTTGACTTGTTATGGTTGTATGTTTTAATTGTTGGAATTTGTATGTATGAAGTTGTTTTGAGTAGTTAACCATGATTTTAAGGGTTGATTGAAGAAATGGTTAAGTTTGAGTTGAGTTTGGTGTAGAGAGAGAGAGAGTTTAGGGTTATGTAACTTTTGAGTTGTGAATTCATGGTTTTAAATTGTGTAATTTGATTTTGATTGAGTTACTTTGATGCATAATCAAGTATTTTAAAGTTAAATGATGGATTTGGTTGAGTTTGAATAGAGTTGAAAATGGAAAGGTATTGTTCAAAGTATGGGAAAAGAATGATAACTTTAGAAATGTGACAATTATGTGTTGATATCAGAATTTTGGCTTGACACTCCTAGTGACACTGCCATGTCATTGATTGTGTTGACAACTCTATTTTTAGTATTAGTGACACGTGTAGTGACATGCCCATGTCACTGAGTGTGTCAAAGCTACTGTAATGCAAGAGTTTTGGCATGGGTAGTGACATGCCCATGTCACTGGGCGTGTCAAAGATTCTGTCTAGTGGACAGAGGGCACAGTCATTCGCATATGCCCATGTAATTGAGTGTGTCATTTGTACTATTTACCCAAGATAGCTCTTTTTCTTATTTTTCTTTAGTGGTTCTTATCTTTGTGTTGAGAGATCATATATATGTATTAAAGTGTGATATTAAATGATTATTTATAATCACATTTGGTTTAGGTATTGAAGAGATTTGATTTGCCCAATCTAAGTGTGAAGGCTATCTTGGAAAAGAAGGTTAAAGGTGGTGTTTGAGCTTGTTTTTGGTTGCTCTTAGAGGTATGTACAAACTTTGGATGAATTTGTTATATTTGCATTATATTAGGCTTAACACATTTTGGATTGGAAAAATGTGTTAAGCTACTTGATACATGGAACATGTATGAATAATGTGCTATAACATGTATAATGTCATATTTGTATTAAATGCATTATGAAAAGCCAGTGTTAATGACTAAATAGTGTAAAATGTGAAAATGACCCAAAGTGTTTGGGTAATGTGATTTGTTGTGTATGTATCAAAGATATTGTGAAAAGCCATTTGGTAATCCAAAATAATTGGGTAATGTATTGTAAATGTAAAATGTGGTATATTATGATTATATGTTGCTATATGGTGATATGAAATGAGATGATATTGATATAAATGAGATAAATGAGGGAAAAAAAAAGAGGCAATGTGCCTAATCGATAATGAGAAATGAGGCAATGTGCCTAGTTTGATTATGGGAAAATGCGAAATAAATTGATAATGGAAATATGATATAATTGTGTGCCTAGTATGTTATTCAATTTTTAGATTTTTGTGTTTGGCAGCATGCCTATGAGGTTATCCTCATTATTTGCCTTCGGAGCTAGTTTTTGAGCAATTAGTTGATTTGCCTTCGGGGCTAAACACTTGGCATCACTGTGATATGATCTACCATCGGGGCTAGCTTTTGAGCAATTATTACAATCTGTCTTCGAGGCTAGCTTTTGAATAATTACTTGATTTTCCTTTAGGTCTAGACACATGGTGTCAACTTGGACCAAAATAGTAACTCTAAGATTTGAATAGTATATTAGATCCTTTGGGCTCATGCTTGTGTTTGCTTTTATGTGAATTGTGATTTGTGAAACAAGTGAAAAATATGTCTTAATGAAATGATATGAGATATGATATCCATAAGCATTGTACATTGGCATTGAATTTGACCTTTATTGATATTAAAATTTGCACCGCTAGCTTTTGGCTTAGCGCGATTATAATTAATCGCGCAGGTGACAAGAGAGATCCGGTAGAGTCAAAAAGTTCTTCTCGACCGAGCCGAGTCTAGATTTGAGATCTTGAGTGTAGAGCTAATTGTTGGACATCAAGATCAAAGACACCACCAGCATGTACATATTTTATATTTTCATACATTTTGACATTATATATATTATATTATGTTTTGATGTATATATATTGTAAATTATAAAGAATTTCTTGGATAAAATTTTGTAATGGTGGGGTTTGTATGTGTTTTTGATAAGTAATAATTTTTTTGTTATTTAAATTGTATCCTTTAAATTATTTAAGATTATACATATTTGAAAAGTAAGGGTTTTTTTTATATAGAAAATGGGTTGTGACATTTTTATACCGTATATGAGTATATTACATATGTTGGGTGTATGTATTGTACATAAATAGGGTATAAGGGTGTTACATAATCCACCTATTTTGAAGTTGCCTAGACTTGACAGACCTTTATTACTATATAGCAGTAGAAGAAGAATCGATAGGAGCAATGTTTGCCCAAGCAGATGAATCAGGGGTTGAGTATGTAATTTACTATTTGAGTAGAAAGCTATTACCTTAAGAGATTAAGTATAGTATCATTGAGAAGACATGCATAGCCGTGGTTTGGTCATCCAAGAAGTTGCGGCATTACTTTCAATCTTATAATGTATAGGCAATTTCTAGGATGGATCCAGTAAAGTATTTAAGGGAGATGCCTTCATTGATCGGGAAGTATGGCAGATGGTTGACCATTTTAGAAGAATTTAAAATTGAGTATATAACTAGGAAAACCATCAAAGGAAGATTAGTAGCAGAATTCCTGGCACAAAAACCATTACAGGACATTAAGGATGTGATTTTGGAATTTTTCAATGAACATTTAAAAGCTAAAGAGGTTCAGGGATGGAAGATGTACTTTGACGGAGCAGTGAATAGAAAGGAAGCTAGCTTGGGAATAATTTTGAAATCGCCAGAAGGGAAGCTCATTCCTCTAGCCAAGAAGTTGAAGTTTAGGGCAACCAATAATATGGTAGAGTATAAAGCATGTATTTTTGGCCTAGAAACCCTGATGATCATGAAGATTGATAAAGTGCAGGTCTTTGGCGATTCTTTGTTAGTAGTGTCCCAAGTGAATGGAGAGTGGGAGTAGAAAGAAGAAAAGTTAAAACCATACCATAATTATTAGACCATGATGAAGAAGAATTTGGAGGAGTGCAGATTTATACACCTGCCAAGAGAAGAGAATCAGATGGTCGATGCCCCAGTCATATTGGCCTAGGTATGGGAAGATACTATTAAGTATTTCCTAAGCTTTTGGTTTAGACCTGTTCTTCGACTCCTTGTTATGAGAATGAAATAGTCATGGAAATCGATACAGACCATGATGTGTGGTATGACATCATAAGGCAATTTTTTGAGAGTAGGAAATACCCACGAGATGCGACTAAAGAAGAGAGAAGAGCTATAAGGCGATGGTAGTTGTAGTACATCACCTTTCATGGGGAGTTGTATCGAAGATGGCCCAATGGAGTGCATTTAAGAAGTTTGAGGAAGCCTAAAGTTGAGCAGATTATGTCTGAGATACATGAGGAAGTTATGGACCCCAAATGAATGGGTTGGCCCTAGTTAAGAAGATAATCCGACAAGGCTACTATTGGTTGACCAAGGAAAAGATTGTATAGATTTTGTGAGAAAATGCCAGCAGTGCCAGATGTATGGAAATTTGAATCACTTGGCTCCTGAAGAATTACATTCTATATTCTCCCCCTAACCTTTTGCAACTTGGAGAATTGCCATTATTGGGGAAATACATTCGACGGCCTCGAATGGTCACCGATTCATCATAGTGGTAGTGGATTTGTTTTCAAAATGGGTTGAAGCCGAGTCTTTCAACAAGCTGGGGGCAAGGCAAATGGCTAGCTTTATTTAAATGAATCTTATGCTACATATACCTAGTATATATAAAATAAACATATATAGTATAAGAATGTCACAACCCGGTTTAACAAAAGTTTCATATTCCCAATTTAAATTCCTAAATACTTTATAAGGTATATTTAATTACTAAATAAAATATTCTTTATTAATTATCGGTACCTAAAATAAGTATTTTATATAAAATTCTCTGGAAAATATTTGCTAAAGTTTTGTCTATAATTTGGACATCCCAAAATATTCAATAAAACTCAACTTGCATAAAAACACACTCCAAAAAATAAATCAAAATTTCATCCCACTTTTCAATTTCTCCACATTTTCCTCAAAACATTTAAATATATACATATATATTTATAAAGCGTATATACAATCCATTATTACAAAATTAGTTCAAAAGTTCTTAATATTTTACAATACTCCCAAAAACATAAATATATTATACATAATTATGCCATGTTCTAATGAATAGAATATATATATATATAACAGCAGCTGGCTCTGATCCTGTGGTAGAAAAAACTTAGTTCAAGCACATTAATCCCAAGCCTAGACTGGACCAGGTCTAGATGAACATTCCAAATCTACCGGATCAACCCTGTCACCTGCGCGATGAATTACAATCGCGCTAAGCTAAAAGCCTAACGGTACAAACTTTAACATTGTGTTTGAATCATTTATGATTGTATTTTTAAAGTAATATTATTTGTTTTTAGTTAATTTTTCATTTGATTTGTGTTTAAAGTTTGTTTGTAGTGTTGGTTTTAGGTTGAATTGCAAAAACTCCCTTGGATGGATCAAAACAATGATGGAAAAGCATGAATTAAGCAAGACATGACTAAGTCAAAGCAAGCTTGGCCGTGTCACTCACCAAGGCGAGGAACAAACAAGAGACATGGCCAAGTCAAGTTGGCTTGGCCGTGTCCCTCAAAGAAATTGAAGCAAAGACTGACATGGGCATGAGACACGGCCATGCCACTGGTCGTGTCTTACCTAAAGAGCAAAGCCAAAGAAAGGAAAGAAAGAAGGCAGAAGGAGACACTGATAAGAGACACGGCCAAGCCACTCATCGTGTCACATGACACGGCCAGGAGCTTGGCCGTGTCACATCTTGAGAAGAAGGAAGGAAAGAAAAGGCAGCCATGGACACTGCCAACAAGCTTGGCCGTGTCCCAAGAAAAGTGAGAAACACGGCCAAGCCACTCATGGCTTGGTCGTGTCACCCTTAAGATGCTTGAATTATTTGCACGAATTGGGGGACAAGTGGGGGACAAAGACCTTGCTTTTGCCAAAAGAAATATTAAAAGAATAAAAAGGTTTCCTAATTTCATGGGATGAGGATTTAAATAATGAAAAATGGGGGAGACAAGAGGGAGTGTGGTGAGTTGGAAAGCATTCTTGGTGTTTTGAAAGAATTAAAAAGAAGAGGAATGGAGAGAAAGGGACACATTGGAGAGGGCAAGACTCTCCAATTCCATTCCATTCTTCTCCTTCTTAGAGAGGAAGACACCATTCTCTTCCTCATCCTTCATTTCCACCTTCTCCATCTTCCATAGACAAAACTTCAACTTGGTTCTTTTGGATAAATTGGGTTAACAAGCTCTTGAAGGTTAGGGTTTGAAGAAAGCTTCATTGAAGGTTTGGTGACTTGAGAAAGCTCCATTCCATCTTTCAAAGGTAGAATCATTAATTGAAGAGGGCTTGAGTTCTTCATCAACATCAAAGTGGAGCTAGGAGGAAGACAAGTAGTCCAACTCTTAGCATCTACAAGGGGTTTTTCTATTCTCTCTTTTAATTCATTTCTAGATTGTTGTTGTTTACTAAGAGAATTAATATTTCAATGGACAATTGTGAGGTCTATATTGAGATGAATGTTTGTTTTAAATTGATTATGATAAGCTAATTTACTCATGCCTTGGGTTTGTAGTAGATTTGATTGAATGACTTGATTTGATATTTCCCTTAATATACCTTGTTGTTAGTTGATTGTATTGGATTGAATGTTAGGTTGATAGATTAGCTTCCTATTAATCTCTTAATATTGGATGACGGACTGAGAGGTGAAATTTGATATCGAAACTATACAATTAACCATCCTATGAATGAATTAGAAATATAAGTTCTAGGGTTTCAATAATTTGCAAATGTAAAATAATTGGTTGTTGTTAATTCATAAATGTGAAAACTAATGAATTGGTAATTGACTAATTAAACTCAAGGAAAAGGTTAAATTACAAGGTTATGTTAATGGAATATTTGAGAATTAAGCTTTGATTTACTTGATCTACAACCCTAGGTATCTTTCCAAGAATTAAACTAATTCTAAGCATAACGTTAATTATTCACTTGCTATTTTACTTTTGTTATAATTTCACCAATATTGCAAACACCACATTCCCATTCTTTAAATTATTTTGTTAAAATCAAATTATTACGAACAACACCTTCCTTGTGAGATGACCTTGGGGTGATCACCGTTGCTACAATTACCTTGTATACTTGTGAGTGTCGCTTTGTAGTAGTACTTAATTCGAGCGTAACAAATTTTTGGCGCCGCTGCCGGGGAAGACTGTTTAAGTAGTAATAGTTTAATTTTTTTAATGTAATTATTTGTTTGTTTTCTTTGAATTACTAAGTGTTTTTATTGTAAAGATGCAGTTTTCAAGGCATGAGGGAGTTTATGATGCAAATGATAATTCTGAATTGGCATGGTAGTTAGCAGAATTAACAAGTCAACTTAAGATGCTAAATGCAAGAGGAAGAGCACCTATGCCATGCGAAGAGATATGTGCAGCATGTGGCAATATAGGACATAGTGCAAACATGTGTTCAATTGGTTTTGAACAATACCAAGAGGAGCAAGAGCAAGCATATGACTTTGAACCTTTCCAACAATAGGGTGGGAATGACCTATATTTTGATCCTTATAATTCAAGTTGGAGAAACTACCTAACTTTTTCTTGTGAAAACCAACAGTAAATTCCACCTCAACAGTTTTTTCAACCTTACCAAAGAAGTTCTTACTCTCAAGAATAATACTCAAATCAAGATCACCTTAAGAAAGCCACATTGGAAGATAGTTTGAATGCCTTTATTCAAATTAGCACACAAAATTAAGATCAACTTAAGGAACCCACTTTGGAAGATAATTTGAATGCCTTTATTCAAATTAGTTCACAAAATCAAGATCAATTCGAGAAACCCATAGTGGAAGATAATTTGAATGCTTTCCTTCAAATTAGCACACAAAATCAGGAAGGGAGCAATAAGAGGTTTGATTCTCTGGAGGAATCATTGAACAAGGTGGAAACTCAATTGGGCAGCTGGCAAATCAACTCCAAACACACCAAAATGTGGAATCCCCTAGCCAATTAGAGCAGGTCAATGTAATCACAATTATGATGAGTGAACAGGTGATATATAACAAATTTTGTGATTCCTTTGATGCAGGTACTAATCAAGAAGAAAATGGCGAGGAAATACAACCCAACATAGAGGAGCTAAGTCAATCAAAGGAGGAGGAGAATTTGGAAGTATCAACTTCATTAGAACTGCATGAGCCTCCGAATCCTTATATGCCACCAATCCCATTCCCAAGTAGATTAAAGGATGAGAAGCAAGGTATGCAACTTTATGAACTTTACGACATGCCCTCCAAGGAAGTTAGTAAAGATAGTGTAGATAAGCTTGAGATGGCCATGACCTTGGAAGTAGAGCCTAATATTTCCAATTAAAAAATTGAGGAGTGCAATTTAATCTTAAATACTAAGGTTGTTGACAGGGACCTTTTGATTGCTAGAGAGGATGAGAAAGAGATTCAACCAAACTTGGTTGAACCTAAAAAGACATTAGAAATTTTGAAATATGTTTTTAATGGGGAGAACAGTATGGAACAAATGATCATCTCTTTCACTCTCAGTGGTGAGGAGGAGCAAAAAATGGATATAACCATGTTGCGGACTGAAAAAGGTTTTCACCAAGTTCCTATAGCATTAGAGGATCACCGCAAGACAACCTTCATATGTTCTCTTTGGATAATTGCTCTTCCAAGGATGCTACCTAGGCTTTGCAATACATTGGGTACCTTTCGGAGTTGCATGTTATTCATCTTCTCACACATGGGCGACAATCGCATTAAGGATGGAAGGAGCACTTCATATCACATATGGGAACGATGGAAATTATGTTTCATCTGAACTCTCTCTTTTAATTTATGAATGCTCACATTGGGGACAATGTGAATCTTTAAGTGTGGTGTGCGGTTTTACTTTTAACATGTTTTTGTTTTAAGTTTTGAGTAATGTAATGTTTTTCATTGAATAAATGAATTTTGAAAAGTTCAATTGTTATAAGATTATTGATAGATGACCTTTTAATTTTTGAAGCATGAATTTGAGAATTGATTAGAATTGGTGCTTATTGTCAATTTTGTTGGTTTTCCTTATATTGCCTTTAAACTAGTGCGGAATTGAGCCATCAACTTATTATTCTTTTTGTGTGTAAATGTCTTTGATTGATGAATTGCTAGAACTTGCTTTGACATGCATTTTGAGACTACATAAAAATTTCAATTAGGCATCAATATGATTAAGGCAATTTAGGTGAACCTATTTTGGCTTAAAAAGACCAACCTTACATCCAGCCTTAGCTCGCCAGCTTTGAGCTTATTTCATTTTTTCATTTTTTTTTCCTTTTCACAACACCATTAGCTTGAACCATGTCATTTTAACTATTACCCGTTCATTAGGTCGAGAGCATTTTAAGAGCATTAATGATGGAGTGTTGTGTTGAATAAAGTGTGGGGTTAAATTCAATGGGTTTAAAATTACAAATTATTGTATTCTTTAGCTGGAAGCCCTATTTTATAGTAAAAAAAATTAAAAAAATATATAAAAAATGAAATAATGAAAATTAAAATAATAGAAGTTATTCTTGTCGAAAGGGTTGTAATGAGTTTGGGAATTATCCTTGCAAATAAAACAAGTGGAGTTCCTTAAAAGCACTTAAATGCTTAGTGCTAAGTGATTTGGAGGAATTTTGGGATTGTCAATCGTACTATGTTGCTTACTTCACTCTTGAAGTGCTCTTGATCTAAATGAATAAACTCACTCTCCCTAATGTCATACCTTTCCCTTAGCCCCATTACAACCAAATGAAAGACCTTATGATTGATGCTTGATTGTAATTAGGTGGTGGAGATTTGATTGATAAGCAAGCCTATGGCGATAATCTTTCATTGATTGTTATGAGTGTAAACACCACCAGAATCAAACACTTTTAAGAGTTGGTGAGGGAGTGACAACATTAGTTATGCATGTAAAGCCACTAAATTGCATGGGTATCGATTTTGTTTAAATTTATATTGATTGCGGAATTAGGGAAAGAGAAGTCTTGATACATCCTTATAACTCTTGAACTTAACTAAATTTTTCTTGTTTAGTTTGTTTTGATTTTAACCTTGCTTGGGGACAAGCAAGGAATTAAGTGTGGGGTATTTGTTTGGATCATTTATGATTGTATTTTTAAAGTAATATTATTTGTTTTTAGTTAATTTTTCATTTAATTTGTGTTTAAAGTTTGTTTGAAGTGTTGGTTTTAGGTTGAAGTTCAAAAATTCCCTTGGATGGATCAAAACAATGATGGAAAAGCAAGAATCAAGCAAGACACGGCCAAGTCAAAGCAAGCTTGGTCGTTCACTCACCAAGGCAAGGAACAAATAAGAGACACGGCCAAGACAAGTTGGCTTGGTCATGTCCCTCAAAGAAATTAAAGCAGAGACTGACATGGGCATGAGACATGGCCAAGTCATTGGTCGTGTCTCACCTAAAGAGCAAAGCCAAACAAACGAAAGAAAGAAGGCAGAAGGAGACACTGGCAAGAGACACGGCCAAGCCACTGGCCATGTCACAAGACACGGCAAGGAGCTTGGCTGTGTCACCTCTTGAGAAGAAGGAAAGAAGGAAAGGTAGCCATGGACACTGTAACACCCTTGTACCTCTTATACGCACACCACATACACACACATATGTAATATACGTATACCGGATACAAGGATGTCACAATCCATTTTAAACAAACCAATCTTTAAACTTTAACTCCAAATCATCATTTGTAGAATTTGAGTAAACTTAAAACATTAAACATATATTATAGAAAGTAATAGATAAGTTATTCCTTGTTAAAAATACATATTTATATATAACATCATTACCCAAAAGTCTATCCAAAATATTTGTTTAATAAGCAGCGGAATATGCAGCGGAATATTCTTATGTTTACATCAAAATCAATATTTACAAAAATTTAGAATTTATACATGCTGACAGTTCATCTCTGATCTTGATGTCCACAAACAACTCTGATCTCAAGTCTCAAGCCTGGACTCATCTCAGTCTAGACGAGCTCTCCGGCACAATTGCGCAATGAACCACAATCGCGCTAAGCAAAAAGCTTAGTGGTACAAACTTTGATTTAATATATATCAATGTGATGCTAATGCACAACACATATGAATATAACAACTCACTACATTATATCTCATTATATTAATCATTTGCATCACATTTCATAATTCACATTAAAGCAAAGACAAGCATGGGCCCAAAAAGGATCTAATATGCTATTCAAATTTCAAAGTTATTGCTTTGGTCCATAATGACACCTTGTGTCTAGCCCCGTAGATAATATATATCCATGGATAATCCAACTAGATCTGAGCTTATGACTCAGTCTTTTCACTCAGTTTAGCTTTAAGGATTTATTTTTAAGGCTTACGACCCGGTCTTTTCACCTTAAAAACATCACATTTATCAACTGGGCCCAGCTTACGAACCGGTCTTTTCACCCGGCTATTAATTCATAGGCATGCCGCCAAACCCAGAACTCTGAAAATTGAATAACATACTAGGCACCCAATTTATTCATTTATCTCATTATCAAATACTTTCATAATTTCATTCTCATTTTCTCATGATCAAACTAGGCACATTGCCTTATTATTTCATCCTTTTTTTTCTCACTTTTCTCATTCTTCTCTTTTATATCAATATCAATTTGTTACATTATGATTTCACATATCTTATCACATTATTTCACATTTCTTTTCATTTACAAGACATTACTCAATTGCTTTGATACATCAACATAATTCACATTATGTGTATCATAACATATTTCTCATTCATCAACAATATATTAAGTTTTTTCCAACCAAATGTGTTAAGTCCCAATGTCATGTAAATGTATGCAACCATTTAAAGTTTGTACTTACCTTTAAGAGCAAAAAACACCAATACAACCTCCTCTTCAAAGATATCCCTCAATCCTTGGATTAGGTAACTCAATTCTCTTCAAAACCTAATCCAAAGGTGATTATAAATACTCACTTAGTGATACACATAAGAAAATAAGAATAAGAGCTATCTAGAGCAAACTCTACACTTGACAATCTCAACAACATGGGCATGTTCATGGACGTTCCCTAAACCCACAACACAGAAGCTTTGACACGCTCAGTGACATGGGCATGTCACTGCACGTGTCAATTCTCCTCCAACACAGAAGCTATGACACGCTTAGTGACATGGGCGTGTCACTGGACGTGTCAATACTACTACTACATAGAAGCTGTGACAGGCTCAGTGACATGGGCATGTCACTGGATGTGTCAATCCTCCAATAACACAGTAGCTGTGACACCTTCAGTGACATGGGCGCGTCACTAGACATGTCACCTGCCCTAAAAACAGAACCATCGACACCAAAAATGCCACATCCAACTATCATCTTTCTTTTACCCTTTTCCACTCCAAACAAACTTAACCAAAACCATCAAAATACCACAACAAACTTGCATAAACATCAAAATAACTCAATTGCAAGCATCAACACAAACACAACCATATTTCACAACTCAAAACTTACACAATCCACAACTCTTGTTTTCTTCACCAAACTTAACCCTTTTTCTTCAATCCAACCCAAAATATCAAAGTTAGCAAGAGGAAACACTTCAAACATACCAAATCAACCATAAACACAACTACAACAACAATCCAACAAACACATAAACACAAACTCAAAACAAATCAAAGAAACAAGTTGGAACTTACCAAAAGTGAAAAAAAATCCTTAAAACTTCAACTTGATCTCTTGAAATCCTTCAATTGCTTGAGTTAGGAAGAACAAAATCTCTCCCTTAAAGAAGATGGTGGTGGCCGGCCCAAAGAAGAAAGAAGAAGATGAAGATGCAAAGTCAAAAACAACCACCAAACACTTCTCTTTTAACCAAACACCATTCCCTAAATCACTCTCCACCAAGCATTTATATTAATATAATATTAATCCCAATTATTTCATTTTCCACTATCCTTAATTTAATTACTATTAATAAAAATATCTCTTGACCATATTAAGACATTAATTTGTACATATTGTATATATCTTCATATACATAACATATACACATCTTCCTTTTTCCTTTCTTTTCACTTAATTAAATATATATACACTTATAAATCCTTTAATTAATTTACAAGAATTAATATTTCCAAAATTTTAGGGTATGCTATGGGATATTACAATTCTCCCCCTCTACAAAAATAATTTCGTCCTCAAAATTACTTGTTCTCAAGTCTAGGACAACTGAGGATAATGATCTCACATCATCTGCTCACTCTCCCAAGTTGCCTCTTTGGTAGCATGATTCTTCCAAAGAACCTTCACAAGTGGCACTTTCTTATTTCTCAACTCTTTCACTTCATGTGCCAAAATAGCCACTGGTTCTTCTTCAAAAGTCAGATCCGGACTCACCTCAATATATTCCACTGACAAAATATGAGATGGGTCTGACCTGTACCTCCGTAGCATAGAGACATGGAAGACATTGTGAATTCGATCCAATTCAGGCGGTAAAGCAAGTCTATAGGCCACTGGTCCAACTCTTTCCAGTACCTCATAAGGTCCAATGAAATGAGGACTCAATTTTTCTTTACAGCTAAATCTCAAAATTCTCTTCTAAGGAGACACTTTCAAAAATACTTTATCTCCAACACTAACCTGAATGTCTCTTCTCTTTAAATCTGAATATGATTTCTGTCTGTCTGAGGCTGCTTTCAAATTATCCCGAATTATTTTCACTTTCTCTTCTTTTTCTTTAATCAAATCAGGACCAACCAACTTACCTTCTCCAACCTCATCCCAACATAGAAGCATCCTGCATCTTCCACCATACAATGCCTTATAAGGTGTCATTTTAATACTGGACTGATGACTGTTATTATAGGCAAATTCAATCAATGGCAAGAATCTATCCCAACTCCCAGAGAAATCAATGATACAACTTCTCAATATATCCTCCAAAATCTGTATCACTCTCTTTGACTGTCCATCTGTCTGAGGATGGAAAGCAGTGCTAAAATGCAACCGAGAACCTAAAGCATCGTGCAAACTTTTCCAAAATCTCAAAGTAAACTAAGGACCTTGATCCGACACCAAAGAAATTGGGACTCCATGCAATCTCACTATCTCACTAATATACAGCTCAGCTAACATCTCAAGAGAATAATCCATTCTAAATAGAAGAAAATGAGCTATCTTCGTCAACCGATCAACAATCACCCAGATTGCATCATGCTTCTTCTGAGTCAACGGCAAACCAATCACAAAATCCATCGTTACACGCTCCCATTTCCACTCAGGCACTGATAAAGGTTGGAGCAACCCTGAAGGAACTTGGTGCTCGGCCTTCACTCTCTGACAAGTGAGACATTTGGATACAAACTCCGCCATGTCCCTCTTCATACCTGACTACCAATAATATTGCTTCAAATCATGGTACATCTTAGTACTCCCAGGGTGTATAGCAACAGTTGACTGATATGCTTCCTCCAAAATAATCTTTTTCAATCTTGCATCATTAGGAACACACAATCTATCTTTGTACCACAAACTGCCACCACTTCTCACAAGAAAATCTCGGCTCTCCCCCTTTTGGCAATCCAAAACAATCTTCTGAATTTTCTCATCTGCCAACTGAGCCTCTCTAATAAGATCCAACAACACCGTTCTTAATTGGAACTGATCCATCAAAGCACCATCACCACATGATTCAAATCTAGCATGCAACGCTCTCAACTCAACAAGCAATGGGAGCGAATAAGCAGTCAAACCTGCCAAAGACTTCCGACTCAAGGTATCAGCAACAACAATTGCCTTACCAAGATGATAATCAATCAAATAGTCATAGTCTTTAATCAACTCTAACCACCGTCTCTGCCGAAGATTTAGCTCTCTCTGAACACCCAAGTATTTCAAACTCTTGTGATTTGTATAAATAAAACACTTCTCCCCATACAAGAAATGTCGCCAAATCTTCAAAGCAAAAACTATGGCTGCCAATTCCAAATCATGTGTCGGGTAATTAAACTCATGTGGCTTCAACTACTGAGAAGCATAAGTAATGACTCTACCATCTTGCATCAAAACACAACCTAAACCATTATGTGAAGCATCACTATAAATCACATATGGTTTACCTTCCACAGGCAAAGTAAGAACAGGAGCTTCAGTCAACATCTCCTTCAACTGCTCAAAGCTTGCTTGACACCGATCTGTCCACACAAATCTAACTCCCTTCCGAAGTAATCTGGTGAGTGGAGTAGCTATCAAAGAAAAACCCTTCACAAACCGTCTATAATAGCCTGCCAAACCCAGAAAACTTCTAACCTCAGTCACTGTCTTCGGTGGACTCCAATTCAAAATAGCTTCAACTTTGCTCGGATTAACTCTTATACCCTCTGCTGAAATCGCATGATCGAGAAAAATCACTTGATCAAGCCAAAACTCACATTTAGACAACTTAGCATACAATTGCTTCTCTCTCAAAGTCTGTAATACAATTCGCAAATGCTTGTCATGATCCTCCTCATTGCATGAATACACCAAAATATCATCAATAAAGAGCACCATAAACTGATCTAGATAGAGTCTAAACACCTTATTCATCAAATCCATAAAAGCTGCTGGAGCATTTGTCAACGTAAAAGGCATCACCAGAAACTCATAATGCCCATACCTTGTGCAGAAAGCTGTCTTAGATAAATCTTCAGCTCTGACTCTCAACCGATGGTACCCTGATCTCAGATCAATCTTAGAGAAAACTGCTGCTCCTTTCAACTGATCAAAGAGATCATCTATCTTAGGCAAAGAATACTTGTTCTTGATGGTCACTTTATTCAACTGCCTATAATCAATGCACAATCTTAAAGTACCATCCTTCTTCTTCATAAATAAAATAGGCGCTTCCCATGGAGACACACACTAGGGCGAACAAACCCTTTATCCAACAACTCCTACAACTGCACCTTCAGCTCTCTCAACTCAGCAGGTGCCATACGATAAGGAGTAATAGAGATGGGAGTGGTACCAGGCAACAAATCGATACCAAACTTAACCTCTCTCTCAGGGGGTATCCCTGGCAACTTCTCAGAAAAACATCTGGGAATTCAGCAACTGTGGGCATACTATCAAGTTGAGAACCCATCACTTTGGTATTTACCACATGAGCAAGATAAGCCTCACATACTTTCCGAATCAACCTCCTAGCTGCAATAGCTGAAACAAATATGGATGCAAGTTGTCTCTGCTCACTAGATACCATAACACTCCTACCATCATAGGTTCTCAAGGTAACACACTTATTCTGACAGTCTACCATAGCCCCATGCTTAGATAACCAATCCATGCCTAAAATTAAATCATACTCCTTGAAAGGCATCTCAATCAGGTCATCGATAAACTCCTCATCCTGAACAACAAATGGACTATCTCGGTGCACCTTACTCACCACAACACTATGCCCTAAAGGATTTGTCACCAAGACATCAAATCCTAGGGACTCAAAATGCAAATTAGTCACAGGCAAGATAGATGCACTAATGTATGAATGCATAGATTCAGGATCTATTAGAGCAAGAACTGAAATGCCAAATAAAGAAAATGTACCCGTAATGACGGCTGAAGCATCCAGCTGCCTCTGCATCACATACACTCACTGTGATGGCCCTGCCTCATCTGGTCTACTACCTCCAGCTGTAGAACCTCCTCTCTGACTAAACCCAGGTCGACCACCTCTATTAAAACCTCTGCCCCCTTGACCTCCTCTGACACTAGGTCGAGAAGCTGCAGAATCTGCCTGTCTATCCTCTGGTGGCTCTGGACAATCTCTAACAAAATGATCTGGTGACCCACATCTAAAACACACTCTCGAAGTACCTCTCCACTAGCAATCACCTCCATGTGCTCTACCACAATGAACACAAGTAGGTGGAGCAGACCAATGAGCCACTGGGGTCGGTGCACTAGACACAGAAACTGTAGGTCTCGATCTCTGCCTCTGATGTTGAACTGACCTACCAGACTGCCTCTGGCTCCGGCTGAATCTTAAAAAATATCCTTGTTGCGCTCTAATTAAGTACTACTACAAAGTGTCACTCGCAAGTATATGAGGTAGCTGCAGCGAAGGTGATCGCCCCAAGGTCGTTTCCCCAAGAAGGTGTGGTTCGTAATAGCTTGATTGACAAGTATTTAAATGTGAAAGTTTGTTATGTTGGAATGGTACGAGAATAATTTTAACCTAAGATTAACATGCGTAGGGTTGAAGTGTGATGGGTGTATAAGATCAAATCGATTCTTGGGAAGGTGCCTAGGGTCATAGGTCCATTCAATCAAAGCTCAATTCTCAATTATCCATTAACATAACCTTGTAATTAATTTGTTCCTTATGGTTAATTAGTTAATTACCAATCCATTAGTTCTCACATTCATGAATTAGCAATAACCAATTATTTCACAATATCAAATTAATGAAACCCTAGAACTTATATTTCTAATTCATTCTTAGGGTGGTCGATTATATAGTTTCGATATCGGATTTCACCTCTCAGTCCATCATCCAATATTCAAAGATTAATAGGTAGCTAATCTATCAACCTAGCATTTAATACAATATAATCAACTAATCAACAAGGAACATCAATGGAAATATCAAATCAAGACATTCAACCAAATATACTACAAACCCTAGGCATGGGTATTTAGCTTAACATCATCAATTTAAAACATTCATTCAACTCAATATAAAACAAATACAAATTGTTCATTGCAATATCAATCTCTTAATGCAACAACAACAATAGAAATGAATTAAAAGAGAGAATAGAAAAACCCCTTGTGAAGATGCCAAGAGTAGGATTACTAGTCTTCCTCCTAGCTCCACTTGATGTATGATGAAGAACTCAAGCCCTCTTCAATGGTTGATTCTCCTTTGCAATATGGAATGGAGCTTTCTCAAGTCACCAAACCTTTGGATGGAGCTTTCTCAAGTCACCAACCCTTCAATGATTTTGCCTTTGGAAGATGGAATGGAGCTTTCTCAGGTCACCAATCCCTTCAATGAAGCTTCTTCAACATTCAAGAGTTTGTTAACCCAATTTATCCCAAAGAACCTCAAAGATCTTCTCAATGGAAGATGGAGAAAGTGGAGAGAATGGAAATGGAGATGAAGATGAAGGGATAAGGGAGAGTGTCACTCTCTCCCTCTCCCAAACGTGTAGCAAAAAATTGGCTCCAAGAAGAACCAAGAACTAAGCACCCCCTCCATTTCCCTCTTCTTCTCCTTTTAATTCATTCAAAATACATACCCATGCCTTCCAACGCACACCACTTCACATTGTTCCCCACTTTTTGTTTGTTTAATATTTTTTTTTGGCAAAAACAAGGCCTTGTTCCCCACTTTGTCCTTCACTTCGTGTAGAAAAATTCAAAAGTTTTAGGTGTGACACGGCCAAGCCAAGAGTAGCTTGGCCGTGTCTCTTGTTCTCTTCTTTCTTTTTATGAGGTGACACAGCCAAGCTAGTGGCCGTGTCCCTCAATTTTCATGGGACACGGCCAAGCTAGCTGGCCGTGTCCTTTGCTGTTGTGCTTGCTTCTTTCTTTTCTTTCTTCCCTTTTGGTCTCAAGGGGTGACACGGCCAAGCTAGTTGCCATGTCATATGACACGGCCACAAACTTAGCCGTGTCATGTGTTTGTGTCTGCTTCTATTTCTTTTCTTTCCTTCTTTGCTTGCTCCAAGTGACTTTGGCATGAAATGGGACACGACCAAGCTTGCTGGCCGTGTCATTGAGTGTGTCTCTTCCTGCTTCTTCATTTTTGCTCTTTCTTTGTGGTTTCTTTGGTTTTACTCTTTGGATGAGACACGACCAGTGGCTTGGCCGTGTCTCTTGGTCGTGTCAAGCTCTGCTAACACCAATCTTTGAGGGACACGGCCAAGCTTGATTTGGCTTGGCCATGTCTTGCTTGGTTCATGCTTTTCCTGCACTATTTTGATCTTCCAAGTGTGTTTTGCACTTAAACCTAAAAACAAACACTTCAAACAATCTTTAAACAAAAATCAATCAAAACATTAACTAAAAATACATAAAAATCACACTAAAAACTAGTACAAATATGATATAAACAAATACCCCACACTTAATTCCTTGCTTGTCCCCAAGCAAGGCTAAAATCAAAACACACTAACAAGATAAATTTTGTTAAGTTCAAGAGTTATAAAAATGCATCAAGACTTCCCTATCCCTAAATCCGCAATCAATATCCAATCAAACAAAATCAACACCCATGCAATTAAGTGGTTTTCCATGCATAACCTATGTTGTCGCTCCCTCACCAACTCTTACAAGTGTTTAATCATGGTGGTGTTTACACTCATAACAATCAATGAAAGATTATTACCATAGGCTTGCTCATCAATCAAATCTCCCCCACAAAATAAGAATCAAGCATCAATCAAAAGGTCTTTATTGGGTTGTAATGGGGCTAAGGTAAAGGCATGGCATTTAGGAAATGTGAGCTTAATCATTAAGTTCAAGAGCACTTTAAGAATGAAGTACCCGATCATATACATAACCCATCAATCCCGAAACACCTTCCTCTCATCTACCTCTTGACGCTAAAGAGTTTTTCAAGGGAACTCACTTATTAAATCTTGTAATGATACATTCCAACCCTTTCAACAAGAACAACAATTATTCTTATTATTATATATATATATATATATTTTTTTTTATTATATATATATATATTATTTTTCTCTTTTTTTTCTTTTTTTTATTATTTTTCTTTGCAATCTTAAACCTACTAAATTTAACCCCACCCTTAATTCAACACAACACTCGGTCATAAACGCTCTTAAAATGCTCTTGACCTAATGAAAGGGTAAGAGTTAACACAACAAGGTTCAAGCTAATGGCGTTGTGAAAAAGAAAGGAAAGGAAAACTAAAATTGGCTCAAAATTGGCTAACTAAGGTTGAATATAGGGTTAGTCTTTTTAAGCCAAAGTGGGTTCACCTAATTGCCTTAATCATTTTGATGCCAAATTGAAATTTTTATGTAATCTTAAAATGTATTTCAAAGCAAGTTCTAGCAAATCATCAATCAAAGATGTTCACCCACAAAAAGAATAATAAGTTGATGGCTCAATTCCTCACTAGTTTAATGGAAATGAAAGGGAAAAACCAACAAAATTGACAATAAGCACCAATTCTACTCAATTCTCCAATTCATGCTTCAAAAATTCAAAGGTCATCAATCAACAGTTTATAACAATTGAACTTTCTAAAATTCATTTATTCAAAGAAAAACATTAAAAACATTAACTAACTTAAACAAAAACAAGTTAAAAGTAAAAACACAAAAACACAAAATGCAATTAAAAGTAAAAACACAAAACATAAAATGCACCCCACACTTAAAGATTCACATTGTCCTCAATGTGAGCATGCATACTACAGGGAGGGCTTAAATGAAACCTGATTTCCATCATTCCCATATACGATGTGTAGGGCTCCTTCCACCCATAATGCAATTGGAGCCCATGACTGAGAGGATAAACATGTAACTTTGAAATGTACCCGATGTACGGCAACCCCTAAATAGTATTCCTTGAAGAGAACATGTCTCAAAGGGACATGTGAAGGTCGCCTGGGTGATCCTCCAGTGCTATAGGAACGTGGTAATAATCTTTGTCTTTGTGCAACATGGTTCTATCCATTGTATGCTCTTCTTCACCACCAAGAGTAGAGGAGATGATTTTTGGGAACTCTTTAAGTTCAGCCAAGTTTGGTTGAATCACTTCTTCATCCACTTTAACAATGTCAAGTCCTCTCTCAACAACCTCAGCATCTAAAACTAGCTTACACTCCTCAATTTCTAAATTGGGCATTTCATGTCCTTCTTCTAAAGACATACCCATCTCAAGCTTATTTCCACTTTCTCCTTGGGAGTGAATAATATAGATGTTAGAAAGTTGCTTACCTTGCTCCTTTTCTTTCAGCCTACTTGGGAATGGAATTGGTGGCAAAGGATTTGGAGGTTCATACGAATGTGATGAAGTTGATGAGTCCAAATTCTTCTCCTCCTTTGATTGAATTAACTCCTCTATGTTTGGTTGTATCTCCTCGCTATCTTCTTCTTGATTAGTTCCTGCATCAAAGGAATCACCAAAACTGTTATATATCACCTGTTCACTCCTTAAATTTGTGATTACCTTGACTTGCTCCAATTGGCTAGGAAATTCCTCCTTTTGGTGTGCTTGGAGTTGATGTTCCAGTTGCCCAACTTGCATTTCCACCCTCTTCAATGATTCCTCCAAAGAATCAAACCTCTCATTGCTCCCTTCCTAATTTTGTGTGCTTATTTGAAGGTAAGCATTCAAATCATCTTCCACTGTGGATTTCTCAAATTGATCATGGTTTTGTGAGCTAATTTGAATAGAGGCATTCAAACTATCTTCCAAAGTGGGTTCCTTAAGTTTATCTTGATTTTGTGTGCCAGTTTGAATGAAGGCATTCAAACTATCTTCAAATGTGGGTGTCTTAAGGTAATTTTGATTTGAATATTGCTCTTGAGAGTAAGAGTCTCTTTGTTAAGGTTGAAAAAAATTTGGAGGTGAAATGTGCTGCTGATTTTCCCAAGAAAAATTTGGTTGGCTTCCCCAGCTGGGATTATAAGGATTGAAATATGCATCATTTCTACCCATTTGCTGGAAACCTTGGTAGTCATATTCTTCCTCTTGCCATTCTTGGTATCGTCCAAAACCCATTGAACACGTGTTTGCACTATGGCCTACATTGCCACATGCTGCACATATCTCTTACGTGGCATAGGTGCTCTTCCTCTTGCATTTAGCACCTTAAGTTGGTTCGTCAATTCTGCTAATTGCCATGCCATTTCAGAATCATCATTCCTATCATAAACTCCCCCGTGCCTTGAAAACTACATCTTTACAAAAGGCACTCAGCAACTTAAAGAAAACAACAAATAATTAAATTGAAAGAAAATCAAACAAAACAAACAAACAATTCAAAGAAAACAAACAAACAATTAAATAAAAAAATCAAACTATTACTACTTCGACAGCCTTCCCCGGCAACCGCGCCAAAAACTTGTTGCGCTCGAATTAAGCACTACTACAAAGCGTCACTCGCAAGTATACAAGGTAGCTGTAGCGAAGGTGATAGCCCCAAGAAGGTGTGGTTCGTAATAGCTTGATTGACAAGTATTTAAATGCGGAAGTTTGTTGTGTTGGAATGGTGCAAGAATAATTTAAACCTAAGATTAATGTGCGTAGGGTTGAAGTGTGATGGGTGTATGAGATCAAATCGATTCTTGGGAAGGTTCCTAGGGTCATAGGTCCATTCAATCAAAGCTCAATTCTCAATTATCCATTAACATAACCTTGTAATTAATTTGTTCCTTATGGTTAATTAGTCAATTACCAATCCATTAGTTCTCACATTCATGAATTAGCAATAACCAATTATTTCACATTATCAAATTAATGAAACCCTAGAACTTATATTTCTAATTCATTCTTAGGGTGGTCGATTATATAGTTCTAATATCGGATTTCACCTCTCAGTCCATCATCCAATATTCAAAGATTAATCGGTAGCTAATCTATCAACCTAGCATTTAATACAATATAATCAACCAATCAACAAGAAACATCAATGGAAATATCAAATCAAGACATTCAACCAAATATACTACAAACCCTAGGCATGGGTATTTAGCTCAACATCATCAATTTATAACATTCATTCAACTCAATATAAAACAAATACAAATTGTTCATTGCAATATCAATCTCTTAATACAACAACAACAATAGAAATGAATTAAAAGAGAGAATAGAAAAGCCCCTTGTGAAGATGCCAAGAGTAGGATTACTAGTCTTCCTCCTAGCTCCACTTGATGTATGATGAAGAACTCAAGCCCTCTTCAATGGTTGATTCCCCTTTGCAATATGGAATGGAGCTTTCTCAAGTCACCAAACATTTGGATGGAGCTTTCTCAAGTCACCAACCCTTCAATGATTTTGCCTTTGGAAGATGGAATGGAGCTTTCTCAGGTCACCAATCCCTTCAATGAAGCTTCTTCAACCTTCAAGAGTTTGTTAACCCAATTTATCCCAAAGAACCTCAAAGATCTTCTCAATGGAAGATGGAGAAGGTGGAGAGAATGGAAATGGAGATGAAGATGAAGGGATAAGGGAGTGTCACTCTCTCCCTCTCCCAAACGTGTAGCAAAAAATTGACTCCAAGAAGAACCAAAAACTAAGCACCCCCTTCGTTTCCCTCTTCTTCTCCTTTTAATTCATTCAAAATACACACACATGCCTTCCAACTCACACCACTTCACCTTGTTCCCCACTTTTTGTTTGTTTAATATTTCTTTTGGCAAAAACAAGGCTTTGTTCCCCACTTTGTCCCCCACTTCATGTAGAAAAATTTAAAAGTTTTATGTGTGACACGGCCAAGCCAAGAGTAGCTTGGCCGTGTCTCTTGTTCTCTTCTTTCTTTTCATGAGGTGACACGGCCAAGCTAGTGGCTGTGTCCCTCAATTTTCATTGGACACGGCCAAGCTAGCTAGTTGTGTCCTTTGCTACTCGGCTGTGTCCTTTGCTACTGTCCTTGCTTCTTTCTTTTCTTTCTTCCTTTTTGGTCTCAAGGGGTGACACGGCCAAGCTAGTGGTCGTGTCATGTGACATAGCCACAAGCTTAGCCGTGTCATGTGGGTGTGCCCACTTCTGTTTCTTTTCTTTCCTTTCCTTCTTTGCTTGCTTCAAGTGACTTTGGCATGAAATGGGTCACGGCCAAGCTTATTGGCCGTGTCATGTGACACGGCCAGTGGCTTGGCCATGTAATTGAGTGTGTCTCTTCCTGCTTCTTCATTTTTGCTCTTTCTTTATGGTTTCTTTTGTTTTACTCTTTGGATGAGACACGGCCAGTGGCTTGGCCGTGTCTCTTGGCCGTGCTTGGTTCATGCTTTTCCTGCACTGTTTTGATCTTCCAAGGGTGTTTTGCACTTAAACCTAAAAACTAACACTTCAAACAATCTTTAAACAAAAATCAATCAAAACATTAACTAAAAACACATAAAAATCACACTAAAAACTAGTACAAATATGATCTAAACAATCCTCCCTGACCTCTCTTCCTAAATGAAGATCCTGCCTCACTCTGAGATCTCCTAACTCTGGTCTCCTCCTCAGTAGCGGCTGCTGTAATCCCTTGTGATCTCTCAACACTCCAAGTTGCTGCAACCAGCTGGGAAAAATCTTGATACCAAGAGCCTGCGACAATACACATGATAGAGGGTCTCAACCCCTCCTCAAATCTCCTGCACCGGTCTATCTCATCTGAAATAATCCCACCGGCATAATGACTCAACCGGATAAACTCAATCTCATACTCTGTCACTGTTCGGTTATCCTACTCAAAATCAAAAACTCCATCTTCTTCGCATCTTTATACTCCCTCAGGGTATACTTCTGCTCAAATCTCGCATAAAATCACCATAAGTCAAGGTTGGTGGATCATCCATCGCATGTGGAACCGTCTTCCACCAATCATATGCATCTCTCTGCAGAAGAGATCTGGCATAATCAAACTTTTCTTTAGGAGTAGCTTGCGGTTGAATGAATACCCTCTGAACTCTATCTAACCATTGCTCAGCTACTGCAGGATATGTAGTACCAATGAAGTCCTCAGCTCTGTACTTTCTCAACTTATCATATTGTCTCATTGGTACTTGCGGCTGCGACTGCGTTGGCGGTTACTGCACTGGAGCCTACCTCAATAACTCTACCATATGTTGTAACCAAATAGGCAAAATCTCATCAACTACTGGCTTCTTTGGCATAGGAGCAAGTGCCTCTCTAGCTATCTCAACTCTAGCTCTATCTCTACCCTCAATAGGAGCTACACTCTTAGCACTACCCTCTATGGACTGACGTGTCTAAGACACCATCACTACCTATATATGCAAACACAGCAGAATTTACCTTATCAAAGATTAGAAACTGCCAGTTCCAATGCATGTTTCTTATTTAAAAACCATATTTTAAAATCAACATTTTCTTTTTCTTACAATTTGCCTAGGTTGAGAACCTCAAAACTAGGCTCTGATACCAAAACAAGTGTAACATCCTTGTACCCCATATACGCACACCACATACACACACATATGTAATATACATATATCGGATACAAGGATGTCACAATCCATTTTAAATAAACCAATCTTTAAACTTTAACTCCAAATCATCATTTCTACAATCTAAGTAAACTTAAAACATTAAACTTATATTATAGAAAGTAATAGATAAGTCATTCCTTGTTAAAAATACATATTTATATATAACATCATTACCCAAAAGTCTATCCAAAACATTTGTTTAATAAGCAGCGGAATATGCAGCGGAATATTCTTATGTTTACGTCAAAATCAATATTTACAAAAATTTAGAATTTATACATGCTAGAAGTTCGTCTCTGATTTTGATGTCCACAAATAACTTTGATCTCAAGTCTCAAGCCTAGACTTGACTCGGTCTAGACGAGCTCTCCGGCATAACTAGATCTATCCTGTCACCTGTGCGATGAACCACAATCACGCTAAGCAAAAAGCTTAGTGGTACAAACTTTGATTCAATATAGATTAATGTGATGCTAATGCACAACACATGTGAATATAACAACTCACTACATTATATCTCATTATATTAATCATTTGCATCACATTTCATAATTCACATTAAAGCAAAGACAAGCATGGGCCTAAAAAGGATCTAATATGCTATTCAAATTTCAGAGTTATTGCTGTGGTCCATAATGACACCTTGTGTCTAGCCCCGTAGGCAATATATCTATGGATAATCCAACTGGATCTAAGCTTACGACCCAGTCTTTTCACTCAGTCTAGCTTCAAGGATTTGTTTTTGAGGCTTACGACCCGGTCTTTTCACCCCAAAAACATCACATTTATCAGTTGGGCCAGGCTTATGACCTGGTCTTTTCACCTGCCCAGCAATTCATAGGCATGCCGCCAAACCCAGAACTCTGAAAATTGAATAACATACTAGGCACACAATTTATTCATTTATCTCATTATCAAATACTTTCATAATTCCATTCTCATTTTCTCATTATCAAACTAGGCACATTGCTTATTATTTCATCCTTTTGTTCTCACTTTTCTCATTCTTCTCTTTTATGTCAATATCAATTTGTTACATTATGATTTCACATATCTTATCACATTATTCCACATTTCTTTTCATTTACAAGACATTACTCAATTACTTTGATACATCAACATAATTCACATTATGCATATCATAACATATTTCTCGTTCATCAACAATATATTAAGTAACTTAGCACATTTTTCCAACCAAATGTGTTAAGTCCCAGTGTCATGTAAATGTATGCAATCATTCAAAGTGTTTACTTACCTCTAAGAGCAACAAACACCAATACAACCTCCTCTTCCAAGATATCCCTCAATCCTTGGATTGGGTAACTCAATTCTCTTCACTCTCCTCCTCTGTATCTTTGTCTTCTTCTTCATATTCTTCTTTGCCACCAGAAAGCCCGCGAACACCAACAGGTGACACTTCAAAATTTAACAGCTGATCCCAGATAAATTGGGCATATGGCATGTCCGGTGAGAGCAGGAAGTCATGAACATCAAAGCCATTACGGGAGCCTCTCCAATAAGGTTTTGGCATAGATTTGGTGTTCAGTACAAGTGATGAAAAATTAGCTGGTACTCTTCGCTAGTTAGGTCTGAGGAACCAATCATGTACTCTTTCACCAAGAAACCAGCCACAAGAGGCTAGACTAGCAATAATCTGATGGGAGTCTTGCATGGCAGTGCATCAGTCACGCATCTAATCCAATTGTTTCTCTCTTCAACTCTCCACTAGGCCACGTCCACTTACAGAAAAGAAAATAGGTAATTTGTTTTGATCATAAGTTTGATATTAATATTAACATTTTCCTTACTTCATCCCAGGTTAGGCGACTCATATGGAAGCAGTGAGTATGAACATTGTGGCTTCTAGGTATCTCCCTACGGCCTGACAACCAGACACCTACCCTCAGATACCTAACCCGTGGCTATGTAATGTGTGGAATTCTCACCAATCATATGCCAAACCTGTACATGAAAAAGGAGAATCAAGTCTATACACATGCATTATTTGGATCAATAGTTCTAAAGAAAATGATATCTCGGCAATGGCCATGAAACCAGTGAAGGATCTCTTCTTCCTACAAAGAACGTCAAAGCAGTGATAAAGACAAGCAAGGCCAGCTTCTCCCCATGCATAAGAAGGAACACAACCCAAGTATGAAAGGGCATGCAACACTAATAAGTGAATGGCAAACTCGATGCTGCCCAAAATGGTCGCTCCTAGGAATTATAATAAGAACCCCCAGGTATATTGTTTTACCCCTTTGTCTTGTACAGGTTGAGTATACATTACCTAATACTCTCAAATGGGCTCATATTTGGTTTTGTATGATGCTCTATAACTGGGTTTGACACCGATCAACTGCCAAATTTCTTCTTCCTTTAAGATATTATTAGTCAAAGGGACAAGGGTTCCATCACATCGAAGACCAGTTATAACAACAAAGTTGACTGGACCAATTGTCATTTCCCTAATGGGTAAATGGAAAGTATGGGTTGAGTCTAGCTAGCGCTTTACAAGCACCTGGATCACACTCTAGTCAACTTGTTAACCCCAGGCTGGTAATTGCAAAATGAAGTCTTCAAAGCCACTTTCTCAAACCATTATTTTCACTGCAGGTGGGGCCCGATCATACCATTTGCGGGCTTTGTGAACATTTCATCCTATTTTAATATCACAACCATCATACTGTTCAAATATAGATAAGTCAAGGTAAGCACACACATAAATTCCCATGCATATTTTTGTACAACAATTTTTATAAATTTTACTAAGCATTTTTATACAATAGTTTTTATAAATTTTACTACATAATTTTTTTATACATATTTTTCAAAAAATAATTTCTATAAATTTTAGTACATCAAAAGTTTCATGCATATCTTTGTAAATTTTGCTATAAATATTTTTGTGCACTAATTTCCATAAATTTTGCTACATACATAATTTGTGTACTAATTTCTATAAAATTTAGTGCATAAATTTTTCATCCATTTTTTTGTATATTAACTTTCATACTTATTTTTGTATAATCAACATAATTTTTATGCATGAAATTATACTAACAAATTTTGTAAATAAGTAATTAAATAGACATCAAAATGACACTTGCTGCTATTTTTCCTTGGAGCTTCGATGGAGATGCATCCCATGTAGAAATGGAATTTCCTCAACCTCGTTGTCTCAGAGGTAAGTAATAAATCCATTGTTTGATCGTGTCCCCTACCTTGAGAAATGCTAAATGGCAACCATGGTAAGTAAAAAAGATTTCAAAAAAGTATAAGAAAATGTTTGTGATGATGGTTTTCTAATTAAAAATTGCAAAGGAAACACCTGCTTATGTAGGAAAAGCTAAAAGTAAGTGACAAAAAAAAGTATAAAGTAAAAGAAAAGAAAGTTTGTTTACATAAGCAGGCGAAGTCAAATAAAAGAAAAGAAAAGAACAACGATAGTCATGATCGCCCATTAGCAAAAATAGTTCACATGATAGCACTATTCAATAAAGTTTGCTTTACATTATCAATTTCAATAATTCAGTAAAAATTGGCTTCTTTCTATGTTTAATAATTCACAGCACACATGCACACAGTAAATAGATATTTATTGCGAATCTATATTTTATGCGTGTCTAAAAATATTTTTGTACTTACAATTTTTTTTCCACGCATGGGGTAAAAGTACATTGGTACAGTAAAAATAGCCTATGTTTTTTCAAAAATGCTTTACTGACTATAATTAATTTTTACAGGTGCCTCGAGTCCAGAACCCAAATCTTTTTCGAGTCGAGAACTCAATCTTTGTCCAGAACCCAAACCACCTCAAGTCCAGGACCAAAATATTTTTCAAGTCCAAAATTCATTCCGGGTCTAGAAACTAAATCACCTCGGGTC
The DNA here is from genome assembly GCA_947685225.1 of Garcia nutans. Taxonomy (NCBI): domain Eukaryota; kingdom Viridiplantae; phylum Streptophyta; class Magnoliopsida; order Malpighiales; family Euphorbiaceae; genus Garcia; species Garcia nutans. Next base: position 28,422,276 of record CANTUV010000011.1, on the reverse strand, counting down.
CAGAAACCAAACCACCTCGGGTCCAGAACCAAAATATTTTTTGAGTCCAGAAATTAATCCGGGTCCAGATCCTGAACCACCTTGGGTCCAGAACCCAAATCTTTTTTTAGTCCAAAACTCAATCAGTGTCCAAAACCCAAATCACCTTGGGTCCAGAATCCAAATCTTATTTGAGTCTAGAACTCAATCCGGGTCTAGAACCCAAACTACCTCAGGTCCAGAATCCAAATCCTTTTTGAGTCCAGAACTCAATCTGGGTCTAGAATCTAAACCACCTCAGGTCCAGAACCCAAATCTTTTTTGAGTCCATAACTCAATCTGGGTCCAGAACACGAACCACCTTGGGTCCAGAATCCAAATATTTTTTTAGTATAGAACTCAATTCGGCTCCAGAACTCGAACCACCTCGGGTCTAGAACCTAAATTTTTTTTTAGTCTAGAACTCAATTTGGTTCCAAAACTCGAACTGGCTCAGGTCCATAGCCCAAGTATTTTTTGAGTTCAGAACTCAATCCAGGTCTAGAACCCAAACCACCACGGGTTCAGAACCCAAATGAAATCCAATCTTTGGTCCATAACCCAATTAATCTAGTTTCGGGTCTAAGTACCCAAACCAACTTAGGTCGAGAACCTAAAATATAGCATTGAGTCCAGGGTCAAGAACTTATGTTGCTTTTCACTCTCTAAATCATTTCAAGATCGTTCAAACAAGGGGCAAACTGTAGACCCTTAATTTTGGCCGAAAGTTGCTACAGTCCTAATTAAAGAATGCCAAAATAAATTTGAACCAACTTTAAAAGATTTAAACCTAATTTATAACTTTTAAATAGGTTGGTCCGGTTTCAAAAGTTATAAATTCAATTGATTAAAATTATAAATCCCCGAATTAAATTTGTTTGGCCCAAATTAAAATTGCCCAGTCCAGAAACTAAAAATACAAGAATAATTTTAATCAGGACGGTTCCAGGTGACTTGAGCCATTGCTCATGTCGACCTGAAGGGCCCAGGTCGACATGAGCATGGCTCATGTCAATCTTGTTTCCCAAATCGACATGAGCTCATGTCGATCTGGTTGCCCAAATCGACATGAACCTTAATTCTGAAGCAATTTCGGCCAGCAATTTAATATCCTAATCATGATATAATCCTTTTAAGTCTCAGATTAAGTAGATTAGGTTTATGGTTAAGATTTAATTTGCCTATAAATATTAAGGTTTAATGATAGTAACAAAAGGCAATAACTATCAGTAAGAGTAATCAATCAACAGTCAGTGATTAATAAGCAACGTTCATCATCAAGCAACAATCAACACACCAAAGGCAGTAATCATTGCCTTTAATCTTTGCTCTGCCAAAACTAATTGGTCCAGGTAGTATCTTGGAATCAACAATCAATTTGATGGAGCTTTCAACGTAGGCTTTATGTTTTAAACTTAATTTACTTAAACACACAGTGGTTGCATCTTCTTTTCTTTTAAATGTTTTGATTGTTTGTTATAATTTTAATCCAATGGTTTAATTTGCTAAACCCTAATCACATATTTATAAAAGCAAGGTTCAATTCATATTATATCATCCAGTAGCTTAAGGTTTAAATTAATTGTCAAAACCCTAATCTATTTACCAAACCCTAATATGTTTGCCTAGTTGCTAAAAACCCTAAGTTGTTTTTCAACCTTTAAAACCCTAATTAATTTATAGTTTCAAAAACCCGTTTCCAATTTCCAAACTTTTATTTGTAAAATTTATTTTGTAATATCCAATGACCTAATTATTTTCCAAAATTATTAGAACCCTAAACATCCAGACAGCCCTAAACCCTAATATGCTTTCCAATTTCAAAAGCCGTAAACTGTTTTCTTAATTCTTGTAATCCTAAATTATTTTCTTAATTCCCAAAACCCTAACTGCTTTTTTAATTTTTCAAAACCCTAAACTGTTTTCTAGATCCCAAACCTTAATTTATAAAATTTATTTTCCAAAGTCAAAACACAAAAACCTTAATCTAATTGTGAAATATCAAAATCCTTTAATTCCAGAAAATCTAAAACCCTAATTCCAATAACTTAATTCCTAAACCCTAGTTCATAGAAACCTTAAAATTTCTGAAAACCTAAATTTCATAGTCCTAGTAACCTTAAAACCATAAACTCTAAATGCAAAAACCTTAATTTAAAACCTAATGCTCAAAATCTTAATCCAGTGACCCACTCTCCAAATTTCCTAAATCGAGTAACCAAAACCAATTTTATCTAGTAGCTTTAAAACTCTAAACCCTAAACTGTAAAATCAAGATCTTAACCTTTTAAATCTGAAACCCTAATTTTGTTTCTCAAATGATTTAAACTCTACTTTTAATTAATTATTTAATATATCACATACTTTTATGATGGATGATTTATTTGGTTATAATGGATGTTTTATGCCTAATTATCATCCTTGAATTATTTAATTTATTTAATTAATTATCCATTTGGATTGTAAGAGGTATGTTTTCACTTTATGGGTACCTCAATTTTTATTATATAATTTAATTTGTCTTTTAAGAATATTTGGAGTATTTTAAGGGACATGTTTCCACCTATGGTGGGTGTCCCATTTTGTTTATTTTGTTTTCTTTTAGACATTGGACATTTGTAATAGCATGTCTTAATCCATGGATGGGTGCCTATTTATTATTTTTTTTGGACTTGTTTTGATGTAATAAAATCTTTATTTACTTTGAATCATATGTAGTATGTCTATCATAATATTTAAGAATTTTATAATATCTAGACTTGAAAAGGAGGCCAGTTCCAATGAATCGGGCATTTTGGGAGTGTTGGGTCATTCTCACCTTCCCCTTACGTGCCCAACTTTCAGAACCCATTAGGGGGTTAAGGATTTCTTATGAATTGAGTCAATCCACCCCTTTTTTTATCCTACCCGTCTGGGTGATGATTCCATTTTCTCTAGGTTTAGGCCCATGTTCTCTAAAGCCTTGAGCCTAATAGTGTCGAATTCACAAGAACCATTCCATCGGGAGTGGGGGCAAAAATTCCTGCTCACACATGGCTCGTAATTTTTATTACAATATTTGAATTATGTTACAATGAGCTAAGAAAAACAAATATATTATATTTATCTTATAATGTATTGAAACGCTTTTCTCATTCTTCATTTTCTTTCATTTTATTTTCTGCACATTGTTTGCTACATCCATGGGAAGATGATGAACCCTATATATCTTTAGGCTTCATGCCTATGCCCATACCTATCATCCGACCATGACTAGGCTCCACAGTTACTTTAAGATATGTCTCCCATTCATTTATTGGTGTAACTCCAGCTTCTACACTTGATCTCATTTATTCCATTTGTTCCTATAGATAACATAATAACAAAAAACTTAATAACTTAACAAAATTGTTATAAGAAAAATGAAAAACCATAAATAAATAAATAAATCAATACATGAAGTCTTTTTGCTTTTGCACTAGTCCAGGTGCCATCTTTTTCATATGAAGCCTTTGCCATTATTTTATAGGGCTAGGCTCTTTTCCTATTTTTTGCACCTATGTTGTCCCAAGATAGCAACCAGGGGGTAAATTGGTAGATTTGAGGAATTTATGACAAATTGAAAATTGAAAGCTAAATCAAAGGAAGAGAATGAGTAGAGAATAATGAACATAAGAGAATTTATAGTGGTTATGGTTCATATTTACCTCCATTCTACATCACTTCTTTTATAACTTGTAAAGGTTACACTAATCTTGACTTTTTTACAAGCTCAACTCTAACTTGGTGTTTTCACAAGCCACACCTAACTTATAAAGGTTTAAGTATCTTCCTCACAACCCCAATAAGAGTTTTCCCATGCTCACTCTAAAACCTAAGTTTTTTTAAGCTAACACTCAAACTTACAATGGTGTTTCAATGCTCATACTCAACACTCAAAGAATACAAGTATAGTTTTCGATGCAAAGAAATGAAAGATGTTAAACTTGGCTATCACAAATAAAAAATTACATAAAATGAGGTTTCTTATGGTATTTATAGCCTTCAAGTCTGTAACTAGCCGTTTGGAGTGGTAGACAACATGTTTGATTCTTGTCTCCCACTTTTCTCACTTTTCTAAGAAGTTTCATGGTTGGACTACCTTTGGTCCAGTTGGCTTAGGCTTGGCATGATCGGGCTGCATTTGGTCAGGTCAGCTCAAGCTTTGCATGGTCAGATTGGGCTCGGTCCAGCCATGCTCTTCATATTTTCTAACAAAAGTTCTTCAACGGCTAGTACATGTGGCATCCACTAATTGAGTGGATAAATAACGGCTATAATTTGTAAATCTTATACTAGTGGTATGCTTGGGACCAGTTCAGTTCTGTTGACCTTCTTCTAGTATGATGAGATTTTGAAAGCGTTGGCGACTATTAGCTCTACTAGAACTTTGTTGGATTTTTTTCCTACAGCTTGGTCTAGTCAGTCCAAGTGTAGTATGTTGAAACTTTTAGAGTACTAAGGACCATGAGCTCTACTAGATGTTTTAAGGATTTATCATTGAGCTCGGTATGCTCAGACCTCACACTAATTCGGTCGAAACATATAGTCAGGTCACAAAGTGAGAGTAATGTTGAACGTGAGTTCTTCTGAATACTTTTGTTAGAGTCAAGTCCTATATGCTCATCTTTGATTCTATTAGCTTAAGGCTCGGTGTGCCCGGTTTGTTGCTTAGCTCATACTTTATTTGGCCGGCTCGTGTTTTATCTTATCAGCTCATTCTCAATGCATTATCTAGTCCTATCAGCTCGGTTTTGGAACATTCATGTTCGCTACTTTGTTGTTCATTAGTTTGATGGACTTTTAGTGGGTTTGATAAGGAGTAACAACTATGCTCGATATCATCATTCCTTAGCTCGGTATGGTGAATGCTCTATGAGTTCGGTCAGCCTAGTTGATGGTCTGATCAAGCTCTAGAGAATTCTTCAATAATTTAAGTCTTGCACAATGTAGCTTAATACAAAAATTAGTCTTATTTAATTTGATTGCCTAATATCAAAATAAAGATCAACTTGTTTGGCCAACAATCTCCTTTTTTGACTTTGGCAATTAAATTGAATTGATATTGAATTGAGTATTTTTCCATCACTCCCACTTTGCAAGCTCCCCCTTAACATGTGCTACAAGTTTTTATTTAACCCCCCTATAGGTTTTTATTTAACTCCCCCTTAATCATATAATATCTCTCTCCCTTTGACAAAATATTATCATAAAATCATAATCTCTCCCCATTTGACAAAGATAAAAAAGAATGTAAACATCATCTCACTAAAGTTAAAACATTTATTAAATTGAAGCAAAAGATGGGAAAACATGTATTTATGATCATTTTCATTTAAGGGCCAATAAATATATAGAGATCATATAAGAAAATAGAAAAGATAAAGTTAAGGTAGTGGTGTATAAGGTGGATAGTCAAAATCATCATTACTATTTCCATATCCCTCTTCCTCTTCTTCATTCTTATCCCCTTCAACAAAGATTTTAGTTGGCTCTCCTTCATCTTCTTCTTCATCCGATAGAGCACATCTTGGGATGCCCAGGAACTCTTGCATATCCCTAAAGTCCATATGAAGGTGAGATACTTTCTTGGTAATATCATCAATGTGAGAGGATTATGAGGAAATTTAATCTTGAATTTGATGGAGGATATTAAGGATGGAACCATGGGCTCTAGAAGTTTGAGGTCTTAGAAATTCTACTTGAAAAGACTCTTGATTTTTATCAATAATTCTTGGCCTTTTTCTTTGTTGAGTTCTATTACCTTGAGCACCGAAGGAATAATGGTATGTTCCATCTTCTTCAAATATGCATTTGGAATGTTTCAAGTATTTAATGTTGATTGGATTCTTGGTCAGATCAAGGGGATTAGATAGAGTAGCTAAATTGGTAGAGGCAAGAGCATACACTTATTTGGCTATTTGGGTGATGAAGGATATGATCAAAAGGGTTTCAGTGTATTTGTTTTAGATGATGAGAAATTATTCAATTAGAAACTTACCAGTTTGAATTTTCACCTTTTTTCTACAAGCAATAAAGAAACAAAAGATCTTCATGAGTCACTTTCTCATTGTTTTTACCTATTGCATTAATGGTATAGGTGATGATTCTATGAAGAATCCAAAGAGGTAAGGTTCTAAGGTGTTTAGCATTGGATAGCCTGTGAAAATTGAATTCTATAGAAATTTCTTTCCAAAAATCAAGCAAGATAGCATTGGAAATGGAAGGATCAGATAGATAATAAATACCTTCCATGTTGAATCCCCAAATGGATGAAAATTATTGGAAAGAAAGTTTATATAACACATTGAAAATTTTGAATGTGATGGATTAGGGTCCTAGAGGTTCTAAGTCTCTCTTCTCAATGAACAAGGTAGTGAGAAATTCTTTGGTTAGAGATTCCCATCCAAGATCATCCTTTTCTAATAACACATATTTTTCCTTCCCAAGATATGACAAGGCTTTATGAACATGGGATTCAATGCCTATGGCTTCTAAAATAAAGGAAGAATGGATTTTATTTGGTTCACACTTCTTGTTTTGGATAATAGCATACTTTTATTTTTCTTCTTCACTCAAGTGCCTAGGTTTGTGGGTTCTTGACTTAGGCTCTTACGAAGGAGTGGAAGAGGTGGAAATTCCCTTGCCCTTCTCAAGTTTTGAAGCTTTCTTCTTAGATGTTTTGGGAGCCATGGATATGATGACGATGATATTGAGTGAGAAATAGATGTTTTAAGTGTTTATAAGTAAAAGCAACTGTAATATAGAGTTTGAAGGTCAAACTAGCAGTTTATAGATGTTGGAGAGAAGTTATTCATGTTTTGAAAAAGTTTCCAACGGCTAAAAATTTTGAAATTTTGAATCTATCCAGGCAGACTACATTTAGTACGGTCTAACCGAGCTTGGCGTTCGGTAATTTGAGCCTGTATAGAGGAGTCTAAGCGAACTAAGCTGACTTAAAAAATATTTTAGAGTGCTCAGTCATGCATGAGACAGTCTAGTCTGACCGAGCAATAGTATAGCAATGGTTGAGAAAATTTTGAAGGAGCTCAGACGGACTAGATCTCAGCATGCTCAGTTGAGCTGGACAATCTATAATTCGGTTGGACCAGTGGTAGTCTGGTTGTACTAAGACAGTTCAAAAGAAAGAAGAGAAGAGTTTTGGATCTCAATTTGTGGCCTTAAATGCAAGATCAAAATAGGTGTAAATTCAATCTTTCTTTATTCAAGGGTTTTGTAAAAATATCTATAAGTTGATTTTCATTGTTTATAAATTCTAAAATAATATTTTGATTTTGAACATTCTCTCAAGAAATGATGCCTAATTCTATATGTTTTGACCTAGAATGTTGGATTGAATTTTTTGATAGATTAATGGCACTTTGGTTATCGCATTTAATGGGAATGTAACTAAAATGTTTACTATAATCTTGCAATTGTTGCTTCATCCATAAAACTTATGTACAATAAAAACATGCAGCAACATAATCAGCTTCCACATTAGAAAGAGCAACCGACACTTGTTTCTTGCTAAACCAAGAAACCAGGCAATCACTAAGAAAATGGCATGCATTCATTTTTCTATATAATTGGTTACTGACAAAATCCGCATCTGAAAAGCCTAAAATGTCAAATGATGTATCGCTAGGATACCAAAGAACTAAATGCAATGTTCCACTTAAGTATTTTAAAATCCTTTAAGTTGCATTCAAATGTGATTCTTTAGGGCATGATTGAAATCTAGCACACAAATAAACACTATACATAATATTGGGCCTAGAAGCGGTTAAGTAGAGAAGTGATTTGATAATACCTCGATATTTCTTATCATCAACTTTCTTATCGCTTTCATCATTGTCCAATTTCAAGGATGTACTCATTGGAGTTTTGCTTAATTTGCAACCATCCATCCGAAACTTCTTGAGAACTTCCTTTGTATATTTGGATTGGTTGATGAAAATTACATCCTTTCAGTACATGAAGTCTTTTTACTTTTACAGTAGTCCAGGTGCCATTTTTTTCATATGAAGCCTGTAACACCCCGATACTCCATATAAGTACTATACATATACCTGGTATACATACAGTAAGTATATAAGGTATAAGGATGTCACTTTTAGTTACAATTATTTAAAATCCTTTAAATTATATTCAAACATAAATATATTCATCTAAAGAATATTTACTCCATCATTATACTTTTAATACTCTTACGTATATATAATAACTCTTTCTTTATCAAAACTTCGTTTATACATATCAATACACTTTGTCAGAAATACATCATAATTAAAATTATACATGTATGCATCACCCTCTAGTTGGTCTCAACAAACTCTACTCTTCTCGTGGCATAACGAAAGGCTTCATTTCTTCCTTCTAGTCACCTGCACGATTACACATCCGCGCTAAGCCCGAAAGCTTAGTAGTACAAATAAATATAAAACATGCGTTACAAAAGAATCATACCTCATATGTTTAACCTCATGTTTTATTGTTTCTTGATCCTATTCTTTCTTTCTCAATGCATTCTTCATATATTCCTACTAATCTCATAAATTATATACATATTTACATAGAACATTCACAAAACGATACTTACCATTTCTACCTCATATACATATTACCTGTCACATTGTACCTTCAAAATCACATATTTCAACATAACTTCTCAAACCAAAACTCCTTTCAATAATTCATTTATACAATATTATCATGCCATACTGCATAACATTATATTTCATTACACCAATCACAGATCCATCATTAATACTCACAATCAATATATCAATACACACATTACATCTCATAATTCATAACATATCATGTCATTATTTTATTCACATTTCACCAATCATGAATCACATTTCCAACAAAGGCAACCATAGATCTCATTATTCATTTAGCTCAACCTTTGCATATCACATTAAAAACAAAGACAGACTCGGGCCCAAAAATACTAATATGCCATTCAACTTTCAGAGTTAATGCTTTGGTTTAATTATCACATTATCATTATCATTGACCCAACTAGGCTTCAAGGATTTAGATTCAACCAAGCTTCAAGGGGAGTAAAACATGTTAAACTTCAACCCAACTTGGCTTCAAGAACCAATCCAACCTAGCTTCAAGGGTTGTAACATCTCAATTAGGCTTCAAGGATCATATCCAACCTAACTTCAAGAGATTGTTACTATTATTAGGCATGCCACCAACAACAAAACTCTGAAAATGAATAACATATTAGACACACAATTCATTTATCAATTCCATTATCACTTCTCATCATCATCTAGGCAAATATGCCTTGTTTCTTTCAATTGAATTATCATAGCCAATCACAATGGCATCATATCACCTTTAAATCATCATAGCCAATCACAATGGCATCATATCACATTTAAATCATCATAGCCAATCACAATGGCATCATATCACATTTAAATCATCATAGCCAATCACAATGGCATCATATCACATTTAAATCATCATAGCCAATCACAATGGCATCATATCACATTTAAATCATCATAGCCAATCACAATGGCATCATATCACATTTAAATCAATTCACATTATACACTTTATCATTCAAGCATACATAATCACTTACATTGCACATATATCTTGAGTTCATTGTCGTATAAACCAAATGTCCATTTATTTCATTTTTGATCATTATTTTCATCCTTAATAACATCACATCTCATCACTTCTCAAGACACATTTACACCATTCATTATTAAAACATTTATCATAACAAATTGCATTGCACATACCTTTTTGGATAATCACTGTATTAACAATATATTAATCTACTTAACATTGTTTTAAGTTTCAAAATCATATAAAAGAATGCATCTAGGTAAATTTATACTCACCTCAAGAACTACTCCCATCAAGCTATACATAGTCAATTACCTCCTCATATCCTTTACATTTTACCTATAGCATCATTAATGTAACATTACAAAATACATCATTCATATAACACATTACCAATCACAAGGTCCACAATGCATAAACATAACATCGTTCATATAGTATCATATGCATCGTCATTACCCTCAAATGTATAATCAATTTCATCAATGATGTTAGACAAATGATCTCTATTTTAACATGTGTTTGAGAATCTTGTTGCAGAATTAGGTTGCTTCAAATAAAGCAGAACAGAACACTTCTAGCGGTCGCGCCTCACCTGAATACGACCGCGCCATACAGTTACACGATGAAACCTTATCACAGTAGATTTCGCGGTCAGAAGCCCGACTTAAGTCGCGACCGCACTTCACAATCAAAAGATGAAACCCTATCACAGTAGGTTTCGCGGTCAGAAGTCCGACCTAAGTCGCGACCGCACATGACTAAATAGCGACCGCCCATGACTAATAGCGACCGTCCCAAATTACGTGTCTCTCATGCATAAACCCTAAATGTAGCCAAATTTCTTTTGGTTAACTTAAAACACATTGTACACAACATAACCTCATTCAAATGGACATAAACAACATCATTAGCAATTATTTTACATACTCATCACAATATTTTCATCACCAACATTCATTAACAATACATTTGATACCTTATCATATTTACAAACAAAAGTGTGTTAAGTTTAAACATTATATGCATGTTTGCAACCATATAGTTTGTACTTACAACAACCACAAAAACAAACCCAAAACATATACATCAAACACAAATCACCACTCATACTCATCATTACAAATCATTAACATCAACACATCTCCACCTTTACTAACATTCTTACTCTTTTCTTCAATCAAACCCCAAAATCCAAAATCGCAAGAATCAATCACTCACAAACACACTTCACACACTCATCCACACTTCTAACATCACAAACACATCATCAAAATCAACCCAAGCTCAAACAATACAAGAGATCAAGAAAGAACTTACCTAAGTTAACAAATCTTCAACTTGATCACTTGATTCTCCCTTCAACTTGAGCTTAGAACTTCAATCTCTCCCTTGCTCTCTTTGTTTTCCTTTGTCTTTGGATGAGCCGGCCACAACAGGAAAAAGAAAGAAAATGGAAGAAGCCACCGTGAAGAAGAAAGAAAAGAAAGAAAAGAAAGAGACCAAAAGTCAAAATCACACTTTTCCTTCAAATCCTCTCCTCCAAGCAATTATATTATTAAAATATTCCAAATCAACCTCTTCCACTCATAATTCCATTAATTATCTAATAATCAATAATTAAATAAAAATATCTTCTTCCACTAAGTATTATTGACCAACATAGTTGACTTATGTATATGTGATATATATTGCTATATAAACAACATATACACTTCTCTCTACCCCTTACTTTCCTTTTTCTCTTTCAAACAACACAAACATTCTCTTCTCAAATTAACATATATATACACAATTCAAATAACACAACAACAATATCAAGACTTCTAGGGCATATTTAGGGATATTACAAAGCCTTTACCTATTAAGTACATCAAGAAATCTAGCCATAGTAGCTTCTCCATCTTCATCTATCTTAACTTGAATCATAGCAACTTCCATGTCCTTATAGTATTCTTCAACCCTTGAGTAAGATTTTGAAGGTGGTTATATAATTCTCTATAGTTGTGACTTGGTATGAACTGTCTCCTCATAATTAGGTTGAGATCTCTCCATTCTTCAATAGGTCTTTCCCTATTTCTTCTTCTCCTTTACTTCGTGTCATCCTACCATGTTATTGCATAATCTTCAAAGGGTAGCTATAACAATCTTAACCTTCTTAGATTCAGAATACTCATGACAATCAAACACTAGTTCAATCTTCTTTTCCCAATCAAGGTAGGCTCCTAGGTCTATCTTGCCATGAAAAGGTGGAATTTTCAACTTCACTCCTCCACTATCTTGATTAATTTGTCTTCTTCTAGGTTGGACTTCCTTTTCTTCTCCATTATCTCTATAAGATTCTTCTCTTTTTGAATCATCTTCCACTAGATTTCTCCTATTATCTCCTTTCATTTGGGCATTAAGAATATTATTGGGTTGTCCCCCTACTACCGAAGCTTCTACTCTTTCCATTCAATCCATTATTTCTCCAATTCATCGGCTCAAAAACTCTATGGTTTTAGCCATTGCATCTATTAGATCAACCAGTCCTTGAGTTTTTCTACCTTCACCACTCATCTTCAAAATTGGTTATGAGCTGCAACAAGGGTTAGTAAAATAAGAAAATTTATGTATACAATTTCCTCACTTCACTCCCTCAATTGTTTCACTCAAGCAAGATGTCACTCAAGTTCACTCGTGTTTGCACTCAAGTTGTTTTGGCTTTTCTTTAGATGAACTCACGCTCTTGCCTTTTTCCACTCAAAATCACTTGTCAAGACTATTGTATAGGATCAAAATCAACACAAGGTGTTAAACCACAAGAGTAGGTCAAAATACCAAATTATTGAAGATTAGGTCAACCTTACATAATGCCTCAAATTTAGAGGTGTGACCACATAGGATGTGGAGAGATTGCCAGAATCCTTCAGTTAAACTTCAAATTGAGATATTAAGTTTATCGTGGGTTGCTGTGAGTAGAGATTTTTGCTCTCACTCCCAGTGGAACGTGTAGACCATTAATTTTTGACCCAGTCCGGTCCAATATAGTTTAATTAGTCCAAAATAATTTTTACTTTAGCATTTAATTTTTATTAATAAAAAAATAAATAATAATAATAATAATAAACAAATAAATAAAAATAAAAATAGGCGACAAAAAATTTTGTCACCGAAAAGGGGGACAAAATGGCCCGCAGGCAATTTTGCCCACCCCAGCTGCTGCAACTTTTTCACCAGCGTAATTTTTTCGCAGCAGTTTTTTTTTTGCCAGCATAAATTTTCCACATCAGTTTGTTTCATTAGAGAAATTTTTTTGAAGCAAATTTTTTCGAAACCATATTTAATTCGGTTTTAGTTTCTTTTTCTTTATTAATGCTAGATTCCGTGAACAATTAAGATTAATCATATAAATCTTTTATAAATAAGACCAAAAACAACAACAAAAAAAGGGGAGGAATTTCTGGAGATTAACAATCGGACTTAGGAAAAACTTTGGAACATCGGACTGGAATTTGGGACTTCAGATTGGAGAGGAGCAACAAGCAAAGCCATCAACAATTCATCAAAGGCAGCAACTTTGCCTTTGTTCTTGTTCATCCAAGAAGCAATTTTTGGTGGAACCAACAAACGAAGGTATGAATTTCTTTATTTATTTATTTTTCTTTACAGTAGCATCATCACTCAAGATTAAAAATTGTTGTTTCTGTTTTTTCAAAATCTTAAAGCCCTAATCTACTTTCTAGCTTTTCAAAACCTTAAATCATTTCATTAATTTTCCAAAACCCTAATCTGCTTTCCAATTGTCCAAAACCCTAAATTGAATTCTTTTGTTTCCAAAAACCCTAAAAAATATCTTTTCTGTTTCTATAAACCTTAAATCGTTTTGTTTATTTTCAAAAAGCTTCATAAAACTATAAATTGTTTTTTCAAATTCTAAAATCAAATACATTCTCCGAAACACTTAAAACCCTAATTCAACTTTAAAACCAAGACAGTAACCTCAAATTAGCTAACATTAAACCCTAGTTTTCTTAAACCCTAACTCCCTTGAAACCTTAAACCTTAATTTTTCCAAACCCTAATTTCATGATTTCACTCCTCAAACACTAATTTGGTTAATCAAAGAACTTTATTAATCCCTTAAATCATAAAACCTTAATCCATTTTAATTTTCTTAAAACTTACAGTAGCTTAAACCAATAAATTCTAAAACCCTAAATATTAAATAAAGAATCTTAAATAGAAACAGTAACCTTAATTTGTACTTTACTTGCTTTATTTATAGATTTAATTATGTAGTCTATTATATGCTTTGGATGATTGATTTATTTAATTTTTCATGGATGGATGTTTATTTTATATTTTGATTGATATCTTTGATGAATGATTTATTTATGATGAATGAATGATTTATTTATGATGAATGGTTATTTACTTTTATCGATTTATTTAGATTTCCAAATGTTGTAAGAGGTAAGTTTCCACTTGGTGGGTACCTCATTAGTTAAATATCATGTAATTTAAATTGATTTTATATTTTAGACCAATGTAAAGGACATGTTTCTACCTTTCGATGGGTGTCCTATTTAGGCATGGATTATGTAAGGGCATGTTTCCATCTTCGGATGGGTGTCCATTTATTTGTTTTGCTTGGACATTGTTTTGATTTTCAATATATCGATTCTTTATTTTAATTATTATGTGTAATTCAGATAATATTGTTATATTTAAGAATTTTATAATATTAAGACCTGTAAAGGAGGTCGGTTCCAATGAACTGAGCATTGTGGGGGTGCTAGGTCATTTCTCAACTTCCCCACATGTACCCAACTTTTCGAACCCATTAGAGGGTTAGGAATTCCATAGGAATCGAGTCATCCACCCCTTTCTTTTTCCCGGCCCGTCCGGGTGGCGACTGCATTTTCTCTGGACTTAGGTTCGTGTTCTCTAAGGCCTCGAGCCTAAACAGTGCCGAAGTTGCAAGAACTATTCCATCGGGAGTGGGAGCGAAAATCCCCGGTTATAGTGGCGACTCCACTTGGGATAAGAGAAGTTGATTCCATTGGTCTTTATATTATTCTATTATTTCTTATAATGATATTATCCATTGCATCATATTATATTGCACCGTGTGCGTGAGTTAGGATGCCCGTGTTACCCATGTTGTGTTATGTAAGGGATACCATACTTTCACTCAAGGTATGGAGATCGAGCATGGAATAACCACTCATAGCCTTGTACCATTTGGTATATACTTGTTATGGGAATCTAAGCCTTTTAATCCAAAGACTAAAGCTCATATAATTGGCCTAGTTACTTTCCTTAGGTTTTTACCCCAAATGCATGTTGTTTGACTATGGTTAATTTGCCTTGGCTTAAATCATGGATTATTTGGTTTGCTCTTTTTCTAATATGACCTAAGTACATTGTAAGCTCAAAATAAAATTTTCTCTAAATCCAAAAGGCCAAAGCTATTTTCAAAACATTTCAAGATGGTCTTTGGACATAAAACTTTTCTAAAAACAAATCAAAAATTCTTTTGATCGTGGCCCAAATACTAAGCCTAAAATCCATTTTTCTAAAATCTTTTTACAATGGGCTTATAAAACAATTATCTTGCAAAGAGCTTACAAATTATTTGGGTCAATTACGAAATACCAAAAATCAATTGTGAGCCTAGTTTATACTAAGAATAAATTAACAATGGGCTTGTTTTGGCATGAATCATTAATTACTTTTTCAAGTGAGAAATCTATCTATAATAAACCTCTTAATTAAGTTTTAATCCAATATAGCATAAAAGCTACTTTGGTTGGATAAATATATTAAAACCTAATTAATGGGAATTATTATGAACTGATTTCCATTTTTGAAAATATAACTATTAGTTGAAATGTCCGAAAGAAATGTTCAAAAACAAGGTACCCCATTTTGGTATTTTGTTAACCATATTACCTAGGAAAAGAGACTCACCATTCATGCGTGGATGTTATGAGGTTGGAAGGAATGTCCTATTTATATTTGTTGATTGTTTGTGCATACATGCATACATACATACATCTCATATCATTAATCCTCTCTGGCTCACAGCCCTGGATTACAATAGTTCAAAAGCTTATGACAATCCGACCTACACCGGAAGCGAAGAATCTAGCAACAACTCAATCACTTTCTCACCAAAAATAATGGATCCCGAACAAATTCAAAAAATGGTGGATGATGCCCTCAATACCAAGATGGAAGAAATAATAGAGGCCATGGCCGAGACCATAAAGAATCAACTAGCTGCAATTTTAGGAAACAATGTCGAAGCATCTGCTAGTACCAAGAAAGACAAAGGGAAGACTAAAGTTAGTGAAGTAGCTTTTGATGATGATAAGGTGATCATTGATGTGATGATTGGGCTCAATACTACCAAGATCCTCAGGACAAAAAGGAGCCGAAAGTTGTTGAGAAGGCAACTTTTGAAAAGACTAAAAATTCTAATGTTGAAAAGATAATTGAGGAGTTAGAAAAGAAATTTGAGAAGAAACTAAAAACCGAAGAAATGTCCGAAGTTGACAAATTATTTGAGCTAGATGAAGAAGTTTCGTACAAGTTCAAGATGCCATCTTTTGCGAAGTTTGATGGAACCGGAAATCCTCATCTCCATGTGAAGCAGTATATCACTGCTATACAATCTGCTCGAGCTACTAAGGCTCAAACTCTAATGTACTTCATACTCTCGTTGGACCCTGTTATCCAAAATTGGTTCAACACCTTAGAGGAAAGTACTCAAAAAGATTGGGATCTGCTATACAAGGCTTTCATTCAGCAATATGGGTATAATGTCGAGTTGGAAGTTACCTTAATGGAAGTTGAGTCCATTAAGCAACTGCCAAATGAGAATTTTGTAGACTATGTGAAACGATGGAGAAATAATGCCGCTTTGCTCAAGAAAAGGCCCAACGAGTCTGATCAAATAAGGATGATCGTGAGAGGCGTCCTGCCCAATCTCCGTGAAAGGATGTCTCACACCCTTATAAGGGATTTCAAATATCTTCTCCAAGCTGGTCTACAAATTAAAGGATGGGAAAGGGAGAAGAATCACTTTTCAATAAGAAGGAATGAGAAAGGGAATTACCAGCCTAGCAATCAAAGCACGCAAAAAGAAGTTAATGTTAATGCGACTGGTCAAGGAAATAAAAGACAATTCTCAGAATTGGGGAAACCTCTATCTTGGGTTTTTAGCAAGATGCAAAAGAAAGGGTTGTTACAACCGTTAGCTCCTCAACCATTACATAATCCACTGCCACCAAAGGGCATGAAACAGATAAAGTTGCTCATCTAAGGCATGAGATCCAAGATTTAATCGACAGTGGTAAGCTTCCCGAGCCGAATAAGCCCAATACCAAGAACAACCCTTTGCCTAAATTTGGAAGAGTGCCACCTCCAGCATCCTTCATGGTGGGAAAAGGATTGGAAGAAGATTTTGTTTTATCATCCTTTCAAGATGGAAATATTAAAGATGTGAAGGAAAAAGAAGCTTAAACTCAATGAACTTTCCTTAGCTTGAATGTTGCTTTTCAATTTTACTTTCTTTAATATTTAAATTGGAACAATCTTGTTTTTCAAATTTAAAGTTGCTTGAATAAATTACTTTCATCAAAATTTTTGTTGGTCTTTGCTCATTTTGGTGCTCAACCAATGAGGAATCTAGCTTGATAATTCATGAATTAATATATCTATGCATCATGACTTGAATGACTTTACTAGGTAAGGGAATTACTCTATAGCATTGAGTTGTGTATGCTTACTTAGAGAGGGCTCCTACATAATTACCTTTGTCTAGGTCCTAGTCAGTCTTAGAACATCCTTTGAAAAACTTTTGAGGCGAAATTGAACTCTGCTTATTTAAGAGAGAAATGATCTAGGCATTGTTTGGTTAGCCAACAACTAATATCCACCCTATTAAATATCAATCTCTAGTTGTCCCTTTGAGCCTTCATAAGGTTTTAGCTTTCTTTTCATTGGCATATAACCCCCAATGACCTACCCTGAGCTATTGTGATACTTTTGACAAGTCTTATGATCACTAAGATGAAGAGGCAAGAAGATCAAAGAAAGCAATGATTAGTCAAGATCATGAGGATAGTTAAAGTTCTCAAGACCATAAAGATAGTTGAAGTTCTCAAGACCATAAGGGTAGTTTATGTTTTTAAGGTCATAAGGGTAGTTGAAGTTTTTCTATTATCTCCAATATATCAAGACAACATCGGAGTAACAAATGATTTATCCTTGTTAAAGAAGATTTATATCACTCCACTCATCCATTATTGGAGACCCAAGTTGGTACAAACAAGACAACTCTGTTTGAGCTAAAATAAAAAAAAAGAAGGAAAATAAAAGAAATGGAAAAAAGAAGAAAACAAAAAGGAAAAAAGAAAAATAAAACCCAAAAAGGCGGTTTAGAAAGCCACTGAGTTCTCTTTTACCTAAAGCAGCAAAAGGTTTCCATTTGGTTTATAAAGATATTTTGACTTGAATTGGTCCAACCCAACCAAAGATTCAATCAAAATTGGAGAAAAAGGAGGAAGACTATCCAGTTCTTAAAAGTTCTATATTTGACAGTCTTACAAGGAAGAGGGATGAAATGATAAAATGCTCAAAGAAAAGGAAGAGTAAGAAAAATAAAAAGAAAGAAAAGGGAGAAGAAGAAAAGAAATGAATTTGGGTCTTAAACTTTTTGCAAGGGCAAAGATTGTCCTAATCAAGATCAAGATTAATGCCAAGAAGACAGAAAGAATTTAGAATCTAGCAAGATTGCTCCCAACTGTCTAAAGTTCAAATAAGAAATTTGTAGTGTGAAGGTTTGTCCATTGTGTCACATCAGCTCCAACTTACAAATGGCCTTCATTTAAACCATGTCCTTTATAGACCCCATTTCAAGCCTATTAAAGACCTGTTGATCTCTCTTAGTAGGTAGAGTCTATTAGTGGAGATAGTTTGAATAAAGCATGCATATGAGATAGACAATATTTAAACTCAAATGAGACCTTTGGCCGAGTAATGTGTATGTGCCTATCTGAAGTGCAACAATTCTTGCTTAAATAGAAATAATTCTCGAGTTTAGTATTGTAACTAGGGTTGTCATGTTATAGATATGTTAATTTGGAAAAATCAAGTCCTGAGGTACATTGATATTGATTTGGCAAAGCCAACATTTGATTTCAAAATCAAAAATCAAAATAAAAAATAAAATTTTTTTGTCATACAAAACCTTCAAGTTAAGGGGAGTATGTTGAACTATCGAACCTCGAAGAACACATTGGGTAAAGGAAATGATTATTGGCTAGGTCATGAAGAAGCTACCAACCGACATGCTAAAATATAGTTTGAAATGGATGCATCCCTGACTCTGCTGCTTAGGGTCTCCACCACTCATGTTTTCAACATCTTGAAGATAAAAGTCATGAATGCAAAGCTTTCGATCATTCCAATGCAAGACTTGAACAAGCATCAAAAAAGAACCAATGAGAACACTTCTGCTGATCACCTCAGTCTGTGAGTCAATGGAACGACTGTAAGCATTATTCATGCATATCATGCATACATAAGCATATCACATCACACTTTCTTGTCTTGTATTGTCTATTCCTTGTCAAAATGAACAGCAAACACCCTGCAAAGTAAAGAATCAAAAGAAGATATTGAATCAAGGGGGGCGTGGAAAGCCTATTCACTTGTGGAAGCTCCAGTCATTTTGTAAAGAGAAGAAATACGTGCTTGTGCAAAGAACTAGACGACAAAAACATCAATCAAAGCTTGCATGGAAAAAATCTTTGGTTTGAGCCTACACAGGGGGAAAAGTTTCTCCTTTTCAATTTTTTGAGTTTATATACCAAATATTTTCAAACTCACTTCTAATTTGCCACACTGGGGGCAAGGAGAAGATATGAGGGCCAACTAAAAATAGCTGAATTTTTGCAAAAGGAAGAACAAAAGAATGGAAAAACAAGTTAAGCCAGAATCCACAACTGATAAAGGGTCAATCAAATCAAATTCAATCTCGAGTCAAAGTATCCCAATCTTTTTAGGATCGAGTATCCAAATCCTGTTAGGATTGAGAATCCAATCAAGTTTAGGATCGAGTATCCAAACCCAATTTAGGATTGAGTATCCAAATTCAGTTAGGATCGAGTATCCAAATCCAGTTAGGATCGAATATCCCAATCCAGTTTAGGATCGAGTATCCAAATCCAATTAGGATCGAGTATCCCAATCCAATTTAGGATCGAGTATCCAAATCCAGTTTAGGATCCAGTATCCAAACCCAATTTAGGATTGAGTATCCAAATCCATTTAGGATCGAGTATCCAAATCTAGTTTAGGATCGAGTATCCAAAGCTAATTTAGGAATGAGTATCCAAATCCATTTAGGATCGAGTATCCAAATCCAGTTTAGGATCGAGTATCCAAACCCAATTTAGGATCGAGTATCCAAATCTAGTTAAGATCGAGTATCCAAATCCATATAGGATCGAGTATCCAAATTCATAGAGGATCGAGTATCCAAATCCAGTTTAGGATCGAGTATCCAAACCTAATTTAGGATCGAGAATTCAAATCCAGTTAGGATCAAGTATCCCAATCAAATTAGGATCGAGTATCAAAATCCAGTTAGGATCGAGTATCCAAATCCAGTTTAGGATCCAGTATCCAAATCTAGTTTAGGATCGAGTATCTGAATCCAGTTAGGATCGAGTATCCAAGTCTAGTTTAGGATCGAGTATCCAAATCTCTCGAGTCCAGAACCCAAAACCTCAACCATCTCAAAAATTAAGTCTTATTGCTTTTCACTCTGTTTCACTAAAGTCTCAGATCATTCAAGCAGGGGGCAAACTGTAGACCCTTAATTTTTGACACAGTCCGGTCTAATATATTTTAATTAGTCCAAAATAATTTTTGCTTTAGTATTTAATTTTATTAATAAAAAATAAATAAAAATAATAATAAACAAATAAATAAAAATAAAAATCGAAGATGGAAAATCGGCGATGAAAAATTTTGTCCCCAAGAAGGGGAACGAAATGGCTAAAGCCATTTCGCCGGCAGGCTTTTTCGCCCTCCCCAGCTGCAGCAACTTTTTCTCCAGCGTAATTTTTTTGCCAGCGCAATTTTTTTGCAGTATTTTTTTTTCCAACGAAATTTTTCCGATGCTAATTTTTTCGAAACCAAATTCAATTCGGTTTTGGATTCATTTTCTTAATTATTGGTAGATTCCGTGAACAATTAAGATTAATCATATAAATCTTCTATAAATAAGACCAAAAGAACATAAAAAAAGGGGAGGAATTTTTGGAGATTAACAATCGAACTTAGGAAAAACTTTTGAACATCGGACTGGAATTTGGGACTTCCTATTGGAGAGGAGAAATAAGCAAAGCCATCAACCATTCATCAAAGGCAGCAACTTTGCCTTTGTTCTTGTTCTTGTTCATCCAAGAAGCAATTTTTAGTGGAACTAACAAATGAAGGTATGAATTTCTTTATTTATTTATTTTTCTTTACAGTAGCATCATCACTCAAGATTAAAAATTGTTCTGTTTCTTCAAAATCTTAAAACCCTAATCTACTTTCTAGCTTTTCAAAACCTTAAATTGTTTCATTAATTTTCCAAAACCCTAATCTGCTTTCCAATTGTCCAAAAACCCTAAAATGAATCCTTTTCTTTCCAAAAACCCTAAAAAATATCTTTTCTATTTCTATAAACCTTAAATCATTTTGTTTATTTTCATAAAACTATAAATTATTTTTCCAAATTCTAAAATCAAATACATTCTCCGAAACACTAAAAATCCTAATTCAACTTTAAAACCAAGACAGTAACCTTAAACTAGCTAACATTAAACCCTAGTTTTCTTAAACCCTAACTCCCTTGAAACCTTAAACTCTAATTTTTCCAAACTCTAATTTCATGAATTCACTCCTGAAAAACAAATTTGGTTAATCAAAGAACTTTATTAATCCCTTAAATCATAAAACCTTAATCCATTTTAATTCCCTTAAAACTTACAGTAGCTTAAACCAATAAATTCTAAAACCCTAAACATTAAATAAAGAATCTTAAATAGAAACAGTAACCCAAATTTGTATCTTTACTTGCTTTATTTATAGATTTAATTATGTAGTCTATTATACGCTTTGGATGATTGATTTATTTAATTTTTTATGGATGGATATTTATTTTATATTTTGATTGATATGTTTGATGAATGATTTATTTATGATGAATGGTTATTTACTTTTATCAATTTATTTAGATTTTCAAATGTTGTAAGAGGTATGTTTCCACTTGGTGGGTACCTCATTAGTTAAATATCATGTAATTTAAATTGTTTTTATATTTTAGAACAATGTAAAGGACATGTTTTTACCTTTCGGTGGGTGTCCTATTTAGGCATGTATAGACCCTTAATTTTTGACCCAATCCGGTCCAATATGTTTTATTTAGTCTAAAATGATTTTTGTTGTCTAATTGGTCCAAAATAATTTTTATTGAATAATTTTTACTTTAGTATCTAATTTTTTTTTATTAAAAAATAGAAATAAACAAATAAAAATCAAAAAATGAAAATAAAAATAAAAATCAGAGTTGAAAAAATCGGCGACGAAAAAATCGTTGCGCGGGCCCGTGGGCAGGGGCCCATGGGCATTTCGCCCGCAGGAAATTCCTGTGGGCGAAATCACTGTGCTGTTTCAGACACAGAAATTTTCTGCCTGCGAAATAGTGCACGCAGAAATTTTCTTCCTGCGAAATAGCTTACGGGCCCGCTCCGCGCGCGCTGCCGCCGATTTCTGTGGCAGAATTTTTTTCAGCAGCGCAAATTTTTCGACGCAAATTTTTTAAAACCTAATCCAATTAGGTTTTGTTTTCTTTTTTTTATTAATATTACTTACCTTAACTAATTAGGAATGAACAACCTCAAACCACTATAAATAAAGACCAAAGACAATTAAAAAAGGGGAGGCAAAAATCCAAGAGGAGTTTGGAAATTTTGAAACCAAATCAAGGAAGGACAAGAAGAAATTCAATTCAACTTTTTTCTGGAACAGCAGTAGCACAATTTAGAGGATTCAAAGGCAAAAAAAAGCTTGTCTTTGGAGCTATTTCATCCAAGAATAATTGTTTTTGGAGAAATCATCAAAAGAAGGTGTAACACCCCTTCCCGACCTACATGTGTAAGCTGAGTAGAGGCGCCACACTAACCTAATGTTGCTACCAATTTTACTTAGTCAAATTTTAGTTCCAATTTTAATAGAAATTTTGCCATAGTTTCGCCTAAAAATTGAGTCCCAAGTGTCGACAAAACTAGTTTTTTTTTTTTAAACATTTTACACAAACTAATGCAAACAAAATCATTCTCAGTACACTTCCAATAAATCCCCCCTTATACCCTCAACTACAACCTGCAAAAAGGATTTGTAACACTCCCATATCCAATGCCCACACACTACAACCACAACAATGTAGCATAAGTGCATCAAACATAGGGATGCTACGGTTTTCTTAACATTCAAAACACTTTAAACTTGATACAATACCCTTATCATTATACATTATAGAAAAGTAGGTCATTTACTTATAAAACAAAACATATTAGTTATATATATATATACATTTAAATATTACACAGCGGAAGTTATAAAATATGTACATATTTACAAACACTTGAGTACATATTTAATAATATCCATATTTTTACATTATAATCATTACTTTACAAAATATAAAGAAGTATACATGATTGGCAATTCTCTTCTGATCTTTAAGTTCCCAAAATCAACTCTTCAAGGTCTACTCTCACTTGGTCTTGATGAACTCTCGGGTTCGACTCTATCAGCTCTATTACCTACGCGATTAAACACTATCGCGCTAAGCCAAGGGCTTAGTAAGATAATTCATGCTAAAATGCAATGTCACAAATTAATTACATATATCAATTAAAAGCATATTATTTATTCAATATGTTGCTTTGTTCAATGTCACATCAATATTCATATAATAGCACCATTCATTATACTCATTTAAATTTATCATTATAGCCAACAACTATGACTTTATATACGTACCCTTTCCCAACCAGGTAGGTTGCCCTCCAATCCCAAGGGTCCGTAGGAGGCAAATAGGCACGTATAACATTATCAGTAACATACCTTTCCCCATCCAGGTCGGTTGTCCAAGTTCGGTTGCCCATTCCAGTGGGTCCGCATGGTTCCGCAGGAGGCAAATAGGTACGTATAATACGGACTATATCGAACCTTCCTCCTACCAGATCGGTAGTCCAAGATCGGTTGCCCAACCCACTGGGTCCGCATGGTTCCGCAGGAGACGGATAGGTCCATTCATTAAACTTATCAATACTTTTTCAATTCATTTCTTTTTCACAAGCAAGTTAAGCAATCATGCCTCAACATCTCACATTACAACAAAACCATTTTCTCATAACATCATATCATTCCCACTTCATTTCATCATTATATACAATATTCATTACATTATCTAAACACTCACATTATTATTCAATCCTATCATCAATGCATGCTTCAACCATATTTCATTTGAATCACTATAACATCTTTGGTATAACATTTCAATGTGCATTACTCATGAAACACATTACCATTCACAATGCATTACATAACATTATTCAATCTCAACAATGCAATTAGGACAATTCAACTTCTTCACAACCTAATCCAAAAGGAATATTAGCAAAATGACCATATGAATAGTACATTCTGGTTTTAGACTCCATTTTATCCTTATTTTGAAAAATTGTATAAAATAATCTACTTGACTAAAAATTCTAAAATTTTTACAGAATTTAGTTTTGTATCTTAAAATCATTCCTTTAAAATTTCAGATCAAACTGAACACAAAATCTTGGTCAAATAGTTCACCTAACCAGACTGCCCCAATTGCCCTGCATCCTGGCAGCAGTTCTGAACTTTGTGAATTTCATAAATCAAATTCAATCAACGTGGTTCCAAATTATTTTTCTCAAATACTAGACTCACTAAGCAACAACATATCCAAAATTCAATTGAATATGATTTTTCTACATTTTATTAAAAATCCTGAAATAGAGCTGTCTCAGTTAAGGTACCTGCTGGAACAGGTCTAATAAAAATAATCTTTCTAAACTCATAACCTATCCAAAATCGAATCAACATATTTTTAAGTCATTCTAGACTCATAGAGGCACAACATATCAAAAATTCACTTCAAGAACATTTTTCTATAATTAATTAAAAATCATACAAATCACAGCCTTTACTAATTGTAAAACAGAAACAATTTCACTAAACACAACTCTTACTCTTCCATCACCAACACCAACCCAACTTCTCATCTATCAAGCAAAATCAATACTTAAAATCACACCATAAGCAACTTAATCATACCATCATCAAATCACAACTCAACTCAAGCATAACTTCAAAAATAACAAGAGTAAACAAGAGCAAACTTACCAAATAATGAAATTCCTTGAAACTCCAACTTGTAACTTTGAAAACTTCCTTCACTTTGAACTTGAAATCATCAAAACCATCACTTGTTCTCTTGCTCTCTTCTCTCTTTGATGAGCCGGCCACACAACAACAAGAAGAAGAAGAAATGATGAAGAAACACAAAGTCAATAGGCATTAAATACCCATCCAAAAGAAAATTACTATAATACCCTCATTCATTTAACTAAGCTTTTGTCATATCTATACCCATTTAAGTAATTCACAACCAACACAAAAATATCCTCTTTCCTTGACTTTCCATTTTGACCACTTTATATGTTATATATATCACCATATAAGCAACATATACAATTATCTCTAAACCCTCTTTTCTTTCCCAACCACCATACAAAAACATTCTCTTCCCATTTCTCAATTCAAACCAACAACAACAACAACAAAACTTCTAGGGCATACATAGGGATATTACAATTCTCCCCCTCTAAAAAGAAAATTTCGTCCTCGAAATTACCTGATATCAAAGCTGAAACAACTGCGGATATTGCTCTCGCATGGATTGTTCACTCTCCCAAGTCGCTTCTTCTTTTGCATGATTCTTCCAAAGAATCTTCACCAATGGCACTTGCTTGTTTCTCAATTCTTTCACATCATGTGCCAAGATAGCAACTGGTTCCTCTTCAAATGTCAAATCTGGGCTCACTTCGATAGACTCAAATGGCAACACATGAGATGGATCCGATCTATATCTCCTCAACATAGAAACAAGGAATACATTATGAATACTGTAACACCACGATACTCCATATAAGTACTACACATATACCTGGTATACGTACAGTAAATATATAAAGTATAAAGATGTCACATTTCGTTACAATCTAAAAACCTTTAACATATCTCAAACCACAATACATTAATTTAAAGAACATTTACAAAATCGATATACTTTTAATGATCTTATAAATATACAATAATCTTATCTTTCTCGAAACATCATTTATACACATGATTACATTCTTGATAAAAGTACATCATAATTAAATTATACATGTATGCATCACCCTCTAGTTGGTCTCGACAAACTCTTACTCTTCTCGTGCCATAACGCAAGACTTTATATCTTTCATCTGGTCACCTGCGCGATCAAACAACCGCGCTAAGTCCGAGAGCTTAGTAGTACAAATATATAATATACACATACATTATAAAAATATTAGCATATAATGATATATCAATTCCATGTAACTTTAGCTTATCATATCTTTTCTTTTAGATTGTACCTTTCATATATCTCAACTAAATCATATTTCAATACCCACATTCCACAACATACTTCATAACATTGTTTAATTCACAATTCACCAATCATAAGTCACATTGTCAACAAAGTCAATCATAGATCTCATTATTCATCTAATTCAACATTTGTATATCACATAGACATCAAAGACAGACTCGGGCCCAACAGACACTAATATGCAATTCAATTTTCAGAGTTAATGCTTTGGTTTGTTATCACATTTATCAATATCATATACCCAACTAGGCTTCAAGGATCAAGTTCAACCAAGCTTCAAGGGGAGCAAAGCATGCTAAGCTTCTACCCAACTTGGCTTCAAGAACTAATCCAACCTAGCTTCAAGGGTGGTAACATCTCAATTAGGCTTCAAGGATCCAATCCAACCTAACTTCAAGAGATTGTTACACTTATTAGGCATGCCACCAACAACAAACTCTGAAAATGGAATAACACATTAGCCACACAATTCATTTAGATTTCATTCTCAATTCTCATTATCATTTAGGCAAACATGCCTCATTTATCTCCATTGAATCACATTAGCCAATAACAATGGCTTCACATTTTATTTCACAATATAACACTTCATTATTCAAGTGTATAGTTATCTCATCCATGATCACATTATATCTCATATAGCATCATTCATCATAGCCAAACACAATGGCATTGTCTCATATCATGTCTTATTTGAATTATCATTTCATCTTTTACATACATAATCATTTACCTCATCATATCCTTTACATGTCATATTCCACCATTGATATATATATATACAACATCAATTACATTAACTAGGTAAACATATCATTCACATCATTATAAATTGCATTGTACATACCTTTTTGGATGATCCTCATCTCTTTCACCCTCAAGAGTTACTCCCACCAAGCTATCCATAATCAATAACTTCATCCTCTTTTTCACATTTTACATATAGCCTCATTGATATATATATATACAACATCAATTACATTAACTAGGCAAACATATCATTCAAAGTGCATAACATAACATTGCTAAATCTCAACAATGCAATTAGGGCAAAACACAATTGATATGATTCATAGCTTCATGATCTTCCACATTCCTTTGATTAGATCATTCTTGTGTTTAAAACATATTTATAATGTTCATGTTTAAGTTTAGAAACAATGGAACCTTTGAAGAATCAAAACAATGTAAAAGGAAACAAAGTATAAAGCAATATGTAATTCATTTGTAGGACACGCCCAACCCATTTGATGGACACGCCCAGCCACTTGATGGAACACGCCCGTGTCACTAACAACAAAAGAGGCAGTAGCCAATTCAACAATTGACACGCCCAGCACCTTTGATGGACACGCCCGTGTCACTAACAACAAAAGAGGCAGTAGCCAATTCAAACAATTGACACGCCCAACTCAATTGATGAACACGCCCGTGTCTCTTCAATGCCTATGGCCGTGTCACCCATCACCAAAACCAATTCTCTTCTAATTGCACTCAAACACAATATTCATCATATAACATGCTTCAAATGAATATAATCAATGTTTTAAACACATATTCATCACAAGAATTACTTCACAACACATTAATATAACAATTAAACACATCTCAACTCAAAACCCTAAAATCAACATCTCCACCATTTCCAACAACAACCTCTAATTAAACTCATAACTTAAAATCAATTTAACACTTGAACACACAACACAACACAACTCAAATCCACCAAATCACAAAATCATCAAACCTTACTTCACTTCCAACACAACTTCCAATTAAGTAAAGAAAACAAGAGAATACTTAGCATCTTTCCAACAAAACCAACACCAATCCAATCCTTTAGCTTGTAATCAATTTCAATACTTGTAAACACATATATAACACACTAAATCATGAAATCAATTCATCACAACCTATCTCAAACATTAACAAATGAAAACAAGTAAGTACTTACCTCAATTGATGAATTCCACCAAATCTCCACCTAATCCTTTGATTCTTCCTTCAATTCTCTTAAAACCCTAAGGTTTAGGTGAAGATCAACTCATCTCTCTACCTCTCTCTCTCTCTCTCGTGCAAGAACCAAAAGGAGAAGAAGAAGAAGAAGAAGAAGAAGAGAATATCTTCATTTTTTTTCCTCTTCCACGATAGCCACATATATGTATATAATAATAATAATAATAATAATAATAATAATAATAATAATAATAATTACTACTAATTACCAAAAATCCTCCACCAAGCATTTCATTTCAAGCAATTACTCATATACCCCTTATCACTTAAGTTAGCTTTTGTCTCTTATGAACCCAATTAAGTAATTCCACATGCCATATAAAAATATCTCCTCTTGCATTGACTCTTTCTCTTTGACCATTTTATATGTTATATATATCACCATATACACAACATATAAACTTGTCTCTAAACCCTAAATTTCCCCAAAACACATATACATATATTTTCTTTTCTCAATTTAAACCAACAACAATAACAACAACAACAACAACATACAAAACTTCTGGGGCATGCATAGGGATATTACAATTCTCTCCCCCTTAAATAATTTCGTTCTCGAAATTATCAGTACCGTAACGATTCATTCTTAACAAAATACTATCTCAACTTTCATATGAAGTTAATTATATGCTCAAGTCATAGTGTCATCAAATCATATAATTTTAACTCTTCCCTTTCATATCAACCGCCTTCTTTAAATTTCATAACTCATCATTCTATATGATTAGATATCTTATTACTTTCTTGATCAAACATTCAAAAGAACTCATTACATCTTTTATCAATGTCTTTACACAAGAATTAGATCATTATATAATACACTTATACTTCATCCAATCTTTATATTCAACATATTCTATTCCTTCACTTCTTTGTAATTACTCTTTTAACTTTAACCTTAAAAATCATTGGTTTATATCTTAGCATTAATTATCCCGTCATTACAATCACCGTCTAAATAGACATTTATCAAACCTCAATGGATAACAAAATCTTTATTTTTCACAAATGGAGTTATTTCTTTAGCACGCTTTTTATTTAAATTACATCTTAATACATTACCTTTCAACTTATTTCATAAATAATCAATCTTTTCCCTTTTTATCATGATTTATAACTATTATAACTCCATTTATTCACGTTCACTCACACTTTGAAATTTACATCATATACATTATCATGCAAACAATTATACTCTTAACACAACTATACATGTCAAATCTCAATAATGATTCATAATCTTAGCCAATTCAGATCCATTGATCTATTTATCACAATATATCCACGTTCCAATCTTGCTCAATTCCAACCAACAATTTATTTATTCAAACTTATCATAAAATTTCACAATATTCATATATGTATTTATATAACTTAATTCCATTAGGGTAAACTTACATTCAATTCCTGATCTCTTCCGATCTATATTCAATCAAATAATCATGATAACCAATCACTTCAAATTATCTTAATATAATTTCCAACCAATTCTCATAAAAATTTTATACCATATTTACTATATATAGCTCATTCACTTAAACCTCAAATTTATTCATTTATTCATCACATATCATAAATATAACCAAATGCTTAACATCAAATTGATAAGATACAACTTTATCCATCATGACGTTTAACTATACTTTTCATCATAATTTCAATCTCATCAAATCTGTATTACAATCATTATATCTAAGACCCAAATCCATGGATAACAAATTAATCAATCAAATATACCGAACAAAACACATGGCTTAAGAGGTTAATATTCAAGCCTGGAACTCTCAAATCAATTCTGTTCTTTCATAATTTTATTCTCAATTTTTACAAATACAAGACTAAGGTGTATCTCAAGAATTAGATATTTCTTCTTTACATTATTGCTATAACAAAAGTTAATACATTTCAACTCCATTTCAAACCACTTTGCACTCGATTATAATGTCTATCTCAACTTAATTCACGTTTCAACAATATTACTATATACATATTTAACCATATGTAATTTCTATAAAATTTCTTTTCGTCACTTCATTTCGAATCCATTTACAATCTCTTATAATATATAATTACATGGAATTTCCATATGTGAGCACTTTAGAACTCTAAATATCATATGATCATCAAATTCAATGCTCACTATAACAATTTTCACTGTCCAATATTATTCAAGTCCATTCTATACTCACTTCCATCTCATAATCCATTCCGCTTTACACAGTTCAAAACCTAATATCTCTTAGGTCCACTAATACATATTGCATCATTTCCATATCACTTATTCCATAATTATACCACATACATATTCATAGGTCACCTTCATAATGTGATTCACACATTTGTTTATATATCATAATTTCATTCATATTGAAAATCAATTCACATATCATATACATGTATACCCTTACTTAGATATTCTTATTTTATGTTTCTTTTTCACACATTCAATACAAATTTAATGTTTATCACTTTCCACTAAGACTTTAACTTTCCAATTTACTACTTTGCTTAAACTTCAATTTGCCAAACTCATCTTTTCTTAATATCACTTTAGAAACATCTTATGTATATATATCACAAAGCAAAGTCAAAACATATAATTTCTCCAATTATTAAGCTCATTTCAGAAATCTCAAATATCACATATTACCATCATTACTATGAGCTTTCACAATATCCAAGCATCTCACATTTCTAACGTTGCATTCACAATGTTTACATTAAAATAACAATATCAACTTATTCTTACTTAACCAATCTCATCTCTTTCCTTTAAACAAAACCTTAACTTTATATATGTACATACTTCAAACTTTAGATAGTCACACTTTGTCTATTAACCCCAACATAAACCTTATTATAAAGAGGTTCAAAGTGTAGAAGAAAGAGTACATACTCTTATCTTAATTTGTTTTCAACTCATTTTCAACTTTATTCTCTTTATGTTTGAATTCATATTATGTCCCACATCATATTACTCATAAACATCAACATTACACTCCATATTGCACACAACATGACATTTCCATATGCATCATCAATATACATATATCACATTACATTTCACAATTAGTTTATCATAATCAATTAGGCACTATGCCTCAATTATAATTCATTTCCAACATTATTGCCAACAATCATGGTTTCTCATCACATCAAAATGGTATTCACATATATCATTAATTATGTTAAACATCTCATATAACACAAATATTCTACAATTCATATAATGCCACATCCGAGACCAACCTAGGTGTCAATGCATATGCATGTATTACCAATTGCATTTCAAAACTCTTCTTTTTGGTTCATTTTATGCGTTTCAAAACTTTTTCTTTTAATTTCACTTAGGCCGAGAATCTCGAACCTAAGCTCTGATACCAAAATAATTGTAACACCCCGATACTCCATATAAGTACTACACATATACCTGGTATACGTACAGTAAATATATAAAGTATAAAGATGTCACATTTCGTTACAATCTAAAAACCTTTAACATATCTCAAACCACAATACATTAATTTAAAGAACATTTACAAAATCGATATACTTTTAATGATCTTATAAATATACAATAATCTTATCTTTCTCGAAACATCATTTATACACATGATTACATTCTTGATAAAAGTACATCATAATTAAATTATACATGTATGCATCACCCTCTAGTTGGTCTCGACAAACTCTTACTCTTCTCGTACCATAACGCAAGACTTTATATCTTTCATCTGGTGACCTGCGCGATCAAACAACCGCGCTAAGTCCGAGAGCTTAGTAGTACAAATATATAATATACACATACATTATAAAAATATTAGCATATAATGATATATCAATTCCATGTAACTTTAGCTTATCATATCTTTTCTTTTAGATTGTACCTTTCATATATCTCAACTAAATCATATTTCAATACCCACATTCCACAACATACTTCATAACATTGATTAATTCACAATTCACCAATCATAAGTCACATTGTCAACAAAGTCAATCATAGATCTCATTATTCATCTAATTCAACATTTGTATATCACATAGACATCAAAGACAGACTCGGGCCCAACAGACACTAATATGCAATTCAATTTTCAGAGTTAATGCTTTGGTTTGTTATCACATTTATCAATATCATATACCCAACTAGGCTTCAAGGATCAAGTTCAACCAAGCTTCAAGGGGAGCAAAGCATGCTAAGCTTCTACCCAACTTGGCTTCAAGAACTAATCCAACCTAGCTTCAAGGGTGGTAACATCTCAATTAGGCTTCAAGGATCCAATCCAACCTAACTTTAAGAGATTGTTACACTTATTAGGCATGCCACCAACAACAAACTCTGAAAATGGAATAACACATTAGCCACACAATTCATTTAGATTTCATTCTCAATTCTCATTATCATTTAGGCAAACATGCCTCATTTATCTCCATTGAATCACATTAGCCAATAACAATGGCTTCACATTTTATTTCACAATATAACACTTCATTATTCAAGTGTATAGTTATCTCATCCATGATCACATTATATCTCATATAGCATCATTCATCATAGCCAAACACAATGGCATTGTCTCATATCATGTCTTATTTGAATTATCATTTCATCTTTTACATACATAATCATTTACCTCATCATATCCTTTACATGTCATATTCCACCATTGATATATATATATATACAACATCAATTACATTAACTAGGTAAACATATCATTCACATCATTATAAATTGCATTGTACATACCTTTTTGGATGATCCTCATCTCTTTCACCCTCAAGAGTTACTCCCACCAAGCTATCCATAATCAATAACTTCATCCTCTTTTTCACATTTTACATATAGCCTCATTGATATATATATATACAACATCAATTACATTAACTAGGCAAACATATCATTCAAAGTGCATAACATAACATTGCTAAATCTCAACAATGCAATTAGGGCAAAACACAATTGATATGATTCATAGCTTCATGATCTTCCACATTCCTTTGATTAGATCATTCTTGTGTTTAAAACATATTTATAATGTTCATGTTTAAGTTTAGAAACAATGGAACCTTTGAAGAATCAAAACAATGTAAAAAGAAACAAAGTATAAAGCAATATGTAATTCATTTGTAGGACACGCCCAACCCATTTGATGGACACGCCCAGCCACTTGATGGAACACGCCCGTGTCACTAACAACAAAAGAGGCAGTAGCCAATTCAACAATTGACACGCCCAGCACCTTTGATGGACACGCCCGTGTCACTAACAACAAAAGAGGCAGTAGCCAATTCAAACAATTGACACGCCCAACTCAATTGATGAACACGCCCGTGTCTCTTCAATGCCTATGGCCGTGTCACCCATCACCAAAACCAATTCTCTTCTAATTGCACTCAAACACAATATTCATCATATAACATGCTTCAAATGAATATAATCAATGTTTTAAACACATATTCATCACAAGAATTACTTCACAACACATTAATATAACAATTAAACACATCTCAACTCAAAACCCTAAAATCAACATCTCCACCATTTCCAACAACAACCTCTAATTAAACTCATAACTTAAAATCAATTTAACACTTGAACACACAACACAACACAACTCAAATCCACCAAATCACAAAATCATCAAACCTTACTTCACTTCCAACACAACTTCCAATTAAGTAAAGAAAACAAGAGAATACTTAGCATCTTTCCAACAAAACCAACACCAATCCAATCCTTTAGCTTGTAATCAATTTCAATACTT
Source organism: Garcia nutans (assembly GCA_947685225.1). Lineage (NCBI taxonomy): Eukaryota > Viridiplantae > Streptophyta > Magnoliopsida > Malpighiales > Euphorbiaceae > Garcia > Garcia nutans. The sequence continues at coordinate 28,388,049 of CANTUV010000011.1, read as the reverse complement.
GTAAACACATATATAACACACTAAATCATGAAATCAATTCATCACAACCTATCTCAAACATTAACAAAGGAAAACAAGTAAGTACTTACCTCAATTGATGAATTCCACCAAATCTCCACCTAATCCTTTGATTCTTCCTTCAATTCTCTTAAAACCCTAAGGTTTAGGTGAAGATCAACTCATCTCTCTACCTCTCTCTCTCTCTCTCGTGCAAGAACCAAAAGGAGAAGAAGAAGAAGAAGAGAATATCTTCATTTTTTTTCCTCTTCCACGATAGCCACATATATGTATATAATAATAATAATAATAATAATAATAATAATAATAATAATAATAATAATAATAATAATAATTACTACTAATTACCAAAAATCCTCCACCAAGCATTTCATTTCAAGCAATTACTCATATACCCCTTATCACTTAACTTAGCTTTTGTCTCTTATGAACCCAATTAAGTAATTCCACATGCCATATAAAAATATCTCCTCTTGCATTGACTCTTTCTCTTTGACCATTTTATATGTTATATATATCACCATATACACAACATATAAACTTGTCTCTAAACCCTAAATTTCCCCAAAACACATATACATATATTTTCTTTTCTCAATTTAAACCAACAACAATAACAACAACAACAACAACATACAAAACTTCTGGGGCATGCATAGGGATATTACAAATACGATCCAACTCAGGTGGCAAAGCAAGTCGATACGCCACTGGCCCAACTCTTTCTAACACTTCATACGGCCCAATGAAACGAGGACTCAATTTTCCTTTCCGACCGAACCTCAAAATCTTCTTCCAAGGAGACACTTTCAGAAATACCTTATCTCCAACATTAAACTCTATATCTCTCCTTTTCAGATCTGCATAAGATTTCTGTCGGTCTGAAGCTGCTTTTAACCTGCCTCGAATCAACTTTACTTTTTCTTCAGTTTCTTGAATCAAATCAGGACCAATCAACTTATTATCTCCAAGCTCATTCCAACAAAGAGGTGTCCTACACCGTCTGCCATACAATGCTTCAAACGGTGCCATACCAATGCTGGATTGGTGACTGTTGTTGTATGCAAACTCCACAAGAGGTAAAAATCTATCCCAACTTCCAGTGAAATCAATGACACAACTTCTCAACATGTCTTCAAGAATCTGTATCACCCTCTCTGACTGTCCATCCGTCTGTGGATGAAAAGCAGTGCTGAAGTGCAGTCGAGAACCTAAAGCACTATGCAAACTCTTCCAAAATCTGGAAGTAAACCTGGGATCTCGATCAGACACTAAAGAAGTTGGAACACCATGCAGTTTCACAATCTCATGGATATACAGCTCAGCCAATCTCTCCAAAGAGTAATCCATTCGAACCGGAAGGAAATGAGCTGTCTTAGTCAATCTATCCACAATCACCCATATAGCATCATGCTTCTTTTGTGTCAATGGCAAACCAGACACAAAATCCATTGTCACTCTTTCCCACTTCCATTCTGGCACTGACAATGGTTGAAGCAACCCGGTTGGAACTTGATGCTCTGCTTTAACCTTCTGACAAGTGAGACATTTTGACACAAAATCTGCAATGTCTCTCTTCAAACCAATCCACCAATAATGCTGTCTCAAATCATGATACATCTTCGTATTACCCGGATGCATAGCAAACACTGACTGATGTGCTTCTTCTAAAATGACTCTTTTCAATTCAGCATCATCGGGTACACACAATCAGTTTTTAAACCAGAGACTCCCATCGTCTTTCACAACAAAATCTCTTGTCTTTCCATTCTTACAATCTGAAATAATCTTCTGAATCTTCTTATCGGCCAACTGAGCTTCTTTGATCTGATCTAACAAAATCGGCTTCAATTGCAACTGTGCCAATAATGCACCATCAACACAAGGTACAAAACTGGCATGCAATGCTCTCAACTCAACAAGCAACGAGAGCGAGTAAACTGTTAAACCAGCTAAAGACTTCCGACTCAAGGCATCAGCAATAACATTTGCTTTACCTGGATGATAGTCAATCAAGCAGTCGTAGTCTTTAATCAATTCTAACCATCTCCTCTGGCGAAGATTGAGTTCTTTCTGGACACCCAAATACTTCAAACTCTTGTGATCAGTGTAGATGAAACATTTCTCCCCAAACAGATAGTCGCGCCAAATCTTCAATGCAAACACAATGGCAGCCAATTCCAAATCATGGGTCGGATAGTTAAGCTCATGCGGTTTCAACTGTCGAGATGCATAAGCTATAACTTTCCCTTCCTGCATCAATACACACCCCAAACCTCTATGTGAAGCATCACTGTAGATCACATATGGTTTGCCTTCAACAGGTAAAGTAAGAACAGGCGCTTGAGTCAATAACTCTCTCAACTGCTCAAAACTAGCCTGACACTGATCTGTCCACACAAATCTCACTCCCTTTCGAAGTAATCTGGTGAGTGGAGTAGCTATCAAAGAAAACCCTTTCACAAACCGTCGGTAATAGACTGCCAAACCCAGAAAACTTCTAATCTCTGTCACAGACTTGGGTGGACTCCAATTCAGAATAGCTTCAACTTTACTTGGATCAACTCTAATGCCTTACGCTGAAACAATATGTCAGAGAAAAGCAACTTGATCCAACCAGAACTCACACTTCGACAATTTGGCAAATAACTGCTTCTCTCTCAAAATCTGCAACACAATCCGCAGATGCATATCATGTTCCTCTTCATTCCGCGAATACACTAGTATATCATCAATGAAGACCACTACAAACTGATCCAAATAGGGCCTAAACACCCTATTCATCAAATCCATAAAAGCTGCAGGTGCATTCGTTAGACCAAAAGGCATAACTAGAAATTCATAATGCCCATACCTGGTCCGAAAGGCGGTCTTCGGAACATCCTCAGCTCTGACTCTCAGCTGATGGTACCCAGATCTCAAATCAATTTTAGAAAACACAGCTGCACCTTTCAATTGATCAAAGAGATCATCGATTCTAGGCAAAGGATATTTATTTTTAATAGTCACCTTGTTCAATTGCCTATAATCGATAGACAACCTCATAGTACCATCTTTCTTCTTCACAAATAGCACAGGAGCTCCCCAAGGAGAAACACTGGGGCGAATAAATCCTTTGTCCAACAACTCCTATAATTGCACTTTCAACTCCCTCAATTCTGCTGGTGCCATTCTGTAAGGAGTAATAGAGATAGGAGTGGTACCAGGCAACAATTCAATACCAAACTCCACCTCTCTCTCAGGAGGCAATCCTGGCAACTCCTCTGGAAAAACATTAGGGAACTCTGCAACTGTGGCAATACTATCAATGGAAGAACCCTTCACTCTAGTATCTACCACATGAGCAAGATAGGCTTCACACCCCTTTCTAATCAACCTTTTGGCTGTAACAGCTGAAACAAATAAGGAGGCTAGCTGTTCCTGCTCCTTAGATATTATCACCTCTCTACCATCACCCGTTCTCAAAGAAACAATTTTCTTTTTACAATCCACCACAGCTCCATGTCGAGATAGCCAATCCATACCTAAGATCACGTCATATTCCTTAAATGGCATCTCAATCAAATCCCCAAGGAACTCCTCACCCTGCACCACTACTGCACTATCTCTATGCACCTTACTCACAACCACACTATGCCCTAACCGATTTGTCACCAACACATCAAATCCTAGGGACTCAGCATGCACATCAAATACAGGCAAAACAGATGCACTAATATATGAATGCGTGGAACCCAGATCAATCAAAGCAAGTACTGGAGTATTAAATAAAGAAAAAGTACCAGCTATGACTGCCGATGTATCTGGCTGCCTCTGCATAACATACATCCTCTGGGAAGATCCAACCTCCTCTGGTCTACCCTCCCTGGATGTAGCACCTCCTCTAGCACTGAATCCTGGTCTACCTCCCCGGCTGGCACCTCTGCCTCCTCTGCCTCCCCTCACACTAGCTCGAGAAGCAGCAGAATCAACTGGCATCTGCTCCTGCCTCTCAGGACAGTCTCTCACAAAGTGGTCAGGTGATCCACACCTGAAGCATACAGCTGGTCCACCACTCTTCCAACAAACACCTCTATGATAACCCCCACACTGAGCACATCTAGGTGGAGCGGATCTCTGAGTCATAGGGATCGGAGCACTTGCCACTGAAGCTGCAGGTCTAAATCTCTGTCTCTGGAACTGCACAGACCTACCAGCTGGTCTCTGGCTCCTACTACTCCGAGGAACAAAACTTCCTCTACCCCTCTTCGCAGAGGAAGACCCTGCCTCGAACTGGGGCCTTCTAACCCTAACCTCTTCTTCTGAAGCAGCTGCAATAACTTGAGCTCGCTCTACACTTCGAGCTGCTGTCACAAGCTGTGAGAAATCCTGATATCTAGATCCAGCCACTAAGCACATGATCGAGGGCCTCAATCCCTCCTCAAACCTCCTGCATCTATCAATCTCATCAGCAATGATACCCCCAGCATACTGACTCAGTCGAATAAACTCAACTTCATACTCAATTACGGTCCGATGATCTTGCTTCAAATCTAGAAACTCTCTTTTCTTCCCATCTTTATACTCCCTAGGAGTATACTTCAACTCAAATTCCCTCAGAAAATCAGTGTAAGACAGTGTTGGAGGATCATCCATAGAATGGGGCACCGTCTTCCACCAATCGTAGGCGTCCTTCTGTAGCAAAGATCTTGCATAGTCAAATTTTTCCTCAGGGGTGGCTTGTAACTGAATAAAGATCCTCTGTACTTTGTCAAGCCACTGTTCTGCTACAGCTGGATCAGTAGTACCAAGGAAATCCTCCGCTCCATACTTCCTTAGTTTATCATAGTGCCTCACAGATACCAAAGGCTGAGGGGGTGGTGGCACTGGTTGCACTGGTGCTTGCCTCATAACTTCCATCATATGTCTAAACCAAGCTGGCGGAACCTCCTCTCCAGCTGGTCTACCCGACACCGAAGCAGGTGCCTCCTCAACACTATCAACTCTAGCTCCCTCAGCAGGAGCGATACTCTCGGCACTACTCTCAATCAACTGACGTGAGTGAGAATCCATCATAACCTTAGTCTGGAAACACAACATACTACATCTTATTAAAGATCAGAGGTTGCCAATCCCAAACATGTATATTATTTCAAAACCAACTTTTTAAGTAAAATATTCTTTTTATTACATTTTACCTAGGCTGAGAATCTCAAACCTAGGCTCTGATACCAAAACAATTGTAACACCCCTTCCCGACCTACATGTGTAAGCTGAGTAGAGGCGCCACACTAACCTAATGTTGCTACCAATTTTACTTAGTCAAATTTTAGTTCCAATTTTAATAGAAATTTTGCCATAGTTTCGCCTAAAAATTGAGTCCCAAGTGTCGACAAAACTAGTTTTTTTTTTAAAAACATTTTACACAAACCAATGCAAACAAAATCATTCTCAGTACACTTCCAATAAATCCCCCCTTATACCCTCAACTACAACCTGCAAAAAGGATTTGTAACACTCCCATATCCAATGCCCACACACTACAACCACAACAATGTAGCATAAGTGCATCAAACATAGGGATGCTACGGTTTTCTTAACATTCAAAACACTTTAAACTTGATACAATACCCTTATCATTATACATTATAGAAAAGTAGGTCATTTACTTATAAAACAAAACATATTAGTTATATATATATATATACATTTAAATATTACACAGCGAAAGTTATAAAATATGTACATATTTACAAACACTTGAGTACATATTTAAAAATATCCATATTTTTACATTATAATCATTACTTTACAAAATATAAAGAAGTATACATGATTGGCAATTCTCTTCTGATCTTTAAGTTCCCAAAATCAACTCTTCAAGGTCTACTCTCACTTGGTCTTGATGAACTCTCGGGTTCGACTCTATCAGCTCTATTACCTACGCGATTAAACACTATCGCGCTAAGCCAAGGGCTTAGTAAGATAATTCATGCTAAAATGCAATGTCACAAATTAATTACATATATCAATCAAAAGCATATTATTTATTCAATATGTTGCTTTGTTCAATGTCACATCAATATTCATATAATAGCACCATTCATTATACTCATTTAAATTTATCATTATAGCCAACAACTATGACTTTATATACGTACCCTTTCCCAACCAGGTAGGTTGCCCTCCAATCCCAAGGGTCCGCAGGAGGCAAATAGGCACGTATAACATTATCAGTAACATACCTTTCCCCATCCAGGTCGGTTGTCCAAGTTCGGTTGCCCATTCCAATGGGTCCGCATGGTTCCGCAGGAGGCAAATAGGTACGTATAATACTGACTATATCGAACCTTCCTCCTACCAGATCGGTAGTCCAAGATCGGTTGCCCAACCCACTGGGTCCGCATGGTTCCGCAGGAGACGGATAGGTCCGTTCATTAAACTTATCAATACTTTTTCAATTCATTTCTTTTTCACAAGCAAGTTAAGCAATCATGCCTCAACATCTCACATTACAACAAAACCATTTTCTCATAACATCATATCATTCCCACTTCATTTCATCATTATATACAATATTCATTACATTATCTAAACACTCACATTATTATTCAATCCTATCATCAATGCATGCTTCAACCATATTTCATTTGAATCACTATAACATCTTTGGTATAACATTTCAATGTGCATTACTCATGAAACACATTACCATTCACAATGCATAACATAACATTATTCAATCTCAACAATGCAATTAGGACAATTCAACCTCTTCACAACCTAATCCAAAAGGAATATTAGCAAAATGACCATATGAATAGTACATTCTGGTTTTAGACTCCATTTTATCCTTATTTTGAAAAATTGTATAAAATAATCTACTTGATTAAAAATTCTAAAATTTTTACAGAATTTAGTTTTGTATCTTAAAATCATTCCTTTAAAATTTCAGATCAAACTGAACACAAAATCTTGGTCAAATAGTTCACCTAACCAGACTGCCCCAATTGCCCTGCATCCTGGCAGCAGTTCTGAACTTTGTGAATTTCATAAATCAAATTCAATCAACGTGGTTCCAAATTATTTTTCTCAAATACTAGTCTCACTAAGAAACAACATATCCAAAATTCAATTGAATATGATTTTTCTACATTTTATTAAAAATCCCGAAATAGAGCTGTCTCAGTTAAGGTACCTGCTGGAACAGGTCTAATAAAAATAATCTTTCTAAACTCATAACCTATCCAAAATCGAATCAACATATTTTTCAGTCATTCTAGACTCATAGAGGCACAACATATCAAAAATTCACTTCAAGAAAATTTTTCTATAATTAATTAAAAATCATACAAATCACAGCCTTTACTAATTGTAAAACAGAAACAATTTCACTAAACACAACTCTTACTCTTCCATCACCAACACCAACCCAGCTTCTCATCTATCAAGCAAAATCAATACTTAAAATCACACCATAAGCAACTTAATCATACCATCATCAAATCACAACTCAACTCAAGCATAACTTCAAAAATAACAAGAGTAAACAAGAGCAAACTTACCAAATAATGAAATTCCTTGAAACTCCAACTTGTAACTTTGAAAACTTCCTTCACTTTGAACTTGAAATCATCAAAACCATCACTTGTTCTCTTGCTCTCTTCTCTCTTTGATGAGCCGGCCACAGAACAAGAAGAAGAAGAAGAAATGATGAAGAAACACAAAGTCAATAGGCATTAAATACCCATCCAAAAGAAAATTACTATAATACCCTCATTCATTTAACTAAGCTTTTGTCATATCTATACCCATTTAAGTAATTCACAACCAACACAAAAATATCCTCTTTCCTTGACTTTCCATTTTGACCACTTTATATGTTATATATATCACCATATAAGCAACATATACAATTATCTCTAAACCCTCTTTTCTTTCCCAACCACCATACAAAAACATTCTCTTCCCATTTCTCAATTCAAACCAACAACAACAACAACAAAACTTCTAGGGCATACATAGGGATATTACAGAAGGTATGTGTTGATTAATTTTCTTTAATTATTTTCTTTACACAGTAGAAAATTTATGAAATCAAAATTAAAAACCTTTGAACTTTAATTTAGTTTTTATAAAGCCAAAAAACCTTATTTTGTTACTTTATTTTCCAAAAAGACTTAAAATTGTTATTTTTTCTTCTTCAAAACCATAAAACTCTAATTGAACATATTCTTCAACAAAACCAAAATCAAATTCTGTTTCTTTCAAAACTTTAAACTTGGTACTTTTTCATTCAAAAAGCCTTAAAAAACATCTTTTCTACTTATAAAAACTTTAATTTATTAGTTTAAATTCATAAAATTCCATAAAATATAAAATTGATTTCCAAATTCCTAAAAATTATTCACCACCTGTGACCCTACTTCCAAAATATCAAATCCAAATTCAACTTCCAAATTTCAAAATAATGAACACTAACCCTTTTAAAACCTTAAACCCTAATTTTTATGAACCGTAATCCTTTTAAAACATAAAAAAATATAAAAACATAAAAACCTAAAATTTACACAGTAGCTTAGGAACCCAATAACCAAAAATCACAAATTAAAGTATTTTAAAGTGTTTAAAACCCTAGTTTCATGATATCATCATTCAAACCTTAATTTTGTTAATAAAAGAGTCTTACCAACCCTTTAAAACATAAAACCCTAATTTATTTTAATTCCATAAAAAGTCACAGTATCCATAATTGGACTTTTATTTGCTTTATTCAATTCCATACTTGATTATGCTTTGATTTATTTCTTATGCTTTAATTTATTTAATTTCAATACTTGATTTATTTAATTTATTATGGATGGATGTTTATTTTCTATTTTGATTAATAGCTTTGATGAATTATTTATTTATGATGAATGATTATTTACTTTTATCAATTAATTTAGATTTCCAAAAGTTGTAAGAGGTATGTTTCCACTTGGTGGGTACCTCATTGGTTAAACTTAATGTAATTTAATTTGCTTTTCTATTTTAGAACCTATGTAAAGGGCATGTTTCTACCTTTCGGTGGGTGTCCTATTTAGGCATGTGATGTAAGGACATGTTTCCATCCTTGGGGGTGTCCATTTATTTGCTTTGTTTGGACATTGCTTTGATTTTAATATATTGATGCTTTCTTTTAACTATTGTGTGTAATATGTGTAATATCCCAATATATGCCCTAGAAGTTTTAATACAATTGTTGTGTGATTTGAATTAAAGGTATATATGTTTTTGCAAAGGAAATGATTGTGTAAATGGAATGTATATGTTGTATATATGTTAATATATAATATATATAATTTGGTCAAAAGAAAAGTCAAGAGAAGAAAGGGTGTGGTGGAGGATTTTTGGAAATAAGTAATTATTATTATTATTATTATTATTATTATTATTATTATTAATATATATATATATGGTTATCGTGAGAAGAGGAGAAAGATATTTTCTTTCTTCTTCTTCTACTCCTTTTGGTTCTTGCACGAGAGAGAGAGAGAGAGATGGAGAGATGTGATGATCTTCATCAAATTTCTTAAGGATTTTAAGAGTATTGAAGATGGAGATGAAGATTTGGCAACATATTCATGTAAGTACTCTTTTCTTGAGTGATTTTATTGATTATATACATATGTAAGTCTTTATCTTCTTGTTTTGATTTCTTTTGATTGAGGTGATGGTTGGTGTGTAAGATGATTATAATGAAAAATTTAAGTGTGTAAATGTGTTGAATTGGTATTGAAGTGATGATAAGTTGGGGTAATTGTGAGGATGATCATGAATTGTTGAGTTAGGGTTTAGTATAAATGAATTGGTACTTTGAGTAATTGATTATAGTGATGTATATATATATATTGATTAGTATGATGATATAATGAAGTTATATAAATGCTAAAGTGATAGGAAAGTGATAAATATAAACAAAGATAATAATTTAGAGGGTGGTGGTGTGAATTTGGAAGTGTTTGGATGGATTTTGAAGTATTTGGTCTTTAAATTATTGAAGGACACAGCCAAGTTATGAGAGACACGGCCAAGTTAGGGCAATCTTAGCCGTGTTGGATGATTTTGGAGTGACACGGCCATTGGCTTGGCCGTGTCCCTTGCCTGTGTTTGTCACTGTGGGATTTTTGTTGAGAGACACGGCCGTGTCCCTTGACCGTGTCTGCCTCGGTTTGATTTGTGTTGAGTGACACGGCCACAAGCTTGGCCGTGTCCCTTAAGTGTGTTTGCTACTGGATGTTTGTGTTGAGTGACACGGCCACAAGCTTGGCCGTGTCCCTTGAATGTGTTGGTTAATGATACTTATTCTTAACTAGTCATACATTGTTGGATCTTCAAATGTCTTTTGTACCTAAAAACACTTAAAATCATAATTATCCAACCAAATGAATATGGAAGATTCTAAATCCATGAATAATGTAAATTGTTATGTATATATATATCAATGATGAGATAGGTAATGTGGAAGATATAATGATCATTGAAAAAGTATATGCAATGCCATTGATTATGTATACTTGAGTGATGAATTGATCAAAATGATTTGATGATAATGATGATGCATATGATACTCTATGAACAATGTTATGTTTTATGCATTGTGAATCTTGTGAATTGCAATGATGCTATATATAATGTGAAGGATATGATGAAGTGATTGCTTATGTACAATTGAATAATGAAATATTATGATATGATTTGAAATATAATATGATGTGAAGTCATTGTTATTGACTATGATGATTTAAATATGATATGAAGCCATTGTTATTGGCTATGATAATTCAATTGAGAATGAAATTGATAAGTGAATTGTATAGCTAATGTGTTATTCCATTTTCAGAGTTTGTTGTTGGTGGCATGCCTAATGGTAACAATCTCTTGAAGTTAGGTTGGATTTGATCCTTGAAGCCAAGTTGGGTTGAAGTTTAACATGTTTTACTCCCCTTGAAGCTTGGTTGGGTCTAATCCTTGAAGCCTAATTGAGATGTTACAACCCTTGAAGCTAGGTTGGGTTTGGTTCTTGAAGCCAAGTTGGGTTGATACTTAGCATGCTTTGTTCCCCTTGAAGCTTGGTTGAGCCTAATCCTTGAAGCCTAGTTGGGATAATGATAAATGTGATGATTAAACCAAAGCATTACTCTGAAAATTGAATGGCATATTAGTGTGTTATTTTGGGCCCGAGTCTATTTTTGTTGTCAATGTGATGATCTAATGTGGAAATAAATGAGTAATGAGATCTATGGCTGTCTTTATTGGAAGTGTGATTCATGATTGATGAATTGTGAATAAAATGATATTATGAATTATGATTTTATAATATGTGTATTGATATGTTAAGATATGAGTTTATGAAAATGTTGTATGATGTATAAAATGTATACAAGTATGGAATTTGTGAGAATTGTTTTCATGAAGGTTTGGAAAGGTCATTGAATGGTGTTTTGTTAAAATAATGTATATGTATAGGTATATGAGATAGAAATGGTAAGTATTGTGTTGTGAATGTTCTATGTAATTATGTATCTAATGTATGAGATTTGTGGAAACATATGAAGAATGCATTGAGAAAGGAAAACATGGTAAGAGATCAATGAAACATAATGCTAAAAATATGAGGTATGATTCTTTTGTAAAGTTTATTTTATTATTTATTTGTATTACTAAGCTCTCGGGCTTAGCGCAGTTGTGTAATCGCGCAGGTGGTTATGCGGTTGATCTGGAAGTCCAGCGGTTATGCCACGAGAAGGGTAAGAGTGTCTCGAGACCAACTAGAAGGTGATGCATACATGTGTGATTTTAAATTATATTGTATTTTTGAGTTAATATATATTAATATGGATGAATGAAGTTTTGATAAATAAGAATACTGGCTTTTGTAAATGTGTTTTAAATAAATGTCTCAATTTTATGAACCTGGATAAAGGTTTTTAAATTGAGACTAAAAGTAACATTCTTATACTTTATATACGTATTGTATGTATACTAGGTATATGTATAGTACTTATATGGAGTATCAGGGTGTTACAATTATTTTGGTATCAGAGCTTAGGTTCGAGATTCTCGGCCTAAGTAAAATTAAAAAGAGAAAGTTTTGAAAGGCTTAAAGAGAAGTAAAAAGAAAAGTTTTGAAATGAAATTTGTAATACATGCATATGCATTCACACCTAGGTTGGTCTCGAACGTATAGCTCATCCTCATTTCTTTCACTTTCATCTTTAAAAGCATTTAATATATTTCCATATCCATTTTTACCCTTTTCAATATAATGCCTTAAAATAGCTCATCCTCATTTGCTTATCCACTTCTCTTTTATACTTCAAGATAAATTCTTATACTATCAATCACTTTACTCAATTCATAATACTTTCATATGCCATATTAGTCATTTCATTTAGCTCATGTATTGCATACACATTAAACCATCAATATCCAAATAATCTTTATCAAATGCCACTAAAACTTTAACTTCTCAACTTACTACCTCACTTAAACTTCAATTTGCCAAACTCATCTTATATATTTATATATCACAAAGCAATATTAAAACATATACTTTTCACAATTATCAAGCTCACTTCAACAATTCAAATATCACCTATTACCACCATTACATTGAGCTTTCACAATATCCAAGCATCTCACATTTCTAACATTGAATTCACAATGTCCGTATTAAGGTAACAATACCAATGTATATTTTTACTTAACCCATATCATCTCTTTTTCCTTTAAACAAAATCTTAACTTTACATATCCATTTGTTTACCATTCAACATATATATATATCACTCACATATATATACGTATGTACATTACATCCAATCATATACACATTGAGCCCAATAACCTTTATACGCTTTTCAAGTCTAGTTATCACAAATCTCAGTTTCTTAAACCAACGTTGCTCAATCCAATTCTCACTATCAATCTTATCACGTGACCTAGCTTTGCACAAGTTTATCAATGCAAGCGTAATCATTCTCAACATTAATAGACAAGTAATTATATAGGTTACAAACATGCAATACTGTACGTACCTTACATTTTCAAGTGATCAACTCAATCTTTGATCACTAACATATTACATTACATTATCACATTAAATTTACAATATTTGCATTAAAACAACAATGCAAACAACACCATTATATTTCCTTACATTAACCAATATTTTTATTTTATTTTAGTTTTCATATCATTTCTTTCTCTAGTTTTTACTTTCAAGTAAAAACCTCATTCAGACATTATCATCCCTCTCATAATTCAAATTTATCCCACATCACATAATGCCACATCTGAGACCAACCTAGGTGTCAATGCATATACATGTATTACAAATTACATTTCAAAACTCTTCTTTGTAATTCATTTTAAACGTTTCAAAACTTTTTCTTTTTAATTTCACTTAGGCCGAGAATCTCGAACCTAAGCTCTGATACCAAAATAATTGTAACACCCCGATACCCTATATAAGTACTGTACATATACCTTGTATACATACAGTAAGTATATAAAGTATAAGGATGTCACTTTTTGTTACCTTTTAAAAACCTGTAACAAAGTTCAAACCATAATACATTAATTTACATAATATCTACAAAATCATTGTCTTTATCAAAACTTCATTTATACATATACATATGCTCTTGTCAAAAATACATCAAAATTAAAAGTTATACATGTATGCATTACCCTCTAGTTGGTCTCGACAAACCTTTACTCTTCTCGTGGCATAACGAAACACTTGTATCTTCACCAAGCTACCTGCGCGATTATACATCCGCGCTAAGCCCGAAAGCTTAGTAGTACAAATATAAAATATAAACATACATTATAGATATGCTAATAGATAATAATATATCAATTCAATGTACAATTAGTTCTTATCATGTTTTTCCTTCTTGATTGCGCCTTTCATACATATTGACAAATTTCATATATTATATACATTTAAACAAAACATTACCACCAACCACAATCCATTACTAATACTCATATTCAATATATCAATATACATACATTATATATCATACCAATCAAGAGTCACATTTCCAAAGAAGACAATTCTTATCACCAAACACAATTCATCATTACCACTCACAATCAATACACACACCACATATCATACTTCAAAACATTAGTTTGTTCACAATTCACTAATCATAAATCATATTTCCCACAAAGGCAATTATTACCATCAACCATCATCCATCATCCATCACTAATATCCACAATTCATATATCTCATTTACAACAAATGACAGACTCGGGCCCAAAAGACACTAATATGCTATTCGACTTTCAGAGTTAATGCTTTGGTTTAATTATCACATTCATCAATATCCCAACTAGGCTTCAAGGATTATGTTCAACCAAGCTTCAAGGGGAACAAAGCATGCTAAGTATCAACCCAACTTGGCTTCAAGAACTAATCCAACCTAGCTTCAAGGGTTGTAACATCTCAATTAGGCTTCAAGGACTAGACCCAACCAAGCTTCAAGGGGAGTAAAACATGTTAAACTTCAACCCAACTTGGCTTCAAGGATCAAGCCCAACCTAACTTCAAGAGATTGTTACCATTAGGCATGCCACCAACAACAAAACTCTGAAAATGAATAACACATTAGATACACAATTCATTGATTATTTCATCATCAATATCATTTTCAGTTCTCATCATTATTTAGGCAAACATGCCTCATTTATCACAATTGATTCATCCTCTAGGCAAACATGCCTCATTTATCACAATTGTATCATCATAGCCAATCACAATGGCTTTATATTCCATTTAAGTTATCATTGCCAATAACAATGGCTTCATATCACAATATATCTCAAATCACATTTCATGTTTCATCATTGATATATGCAACATTAATTACATTGCTAAACAAACATGTCATTAATCAATCATACCATATAGGCATACTTCAATCATGTCACTCAATCATACATAATCCATTTCATTACACATGTATCTTAAATTCATTGTCATATAATCCATGTGTCTATTTATTTCATTTTGACCATCATTATCAATCATGATAACATCACATTTCATCATTTCTCAAACACATTAACACCATTCATTATTCAAACATTTATCATAACAAATTGCATTGCACGTACCTTTCTTTTTGGATGATCATTATAGCTTTCACACTATACCAATGACAACATTAGTAACATTGAATTAATCAATATAATAATCTACTTAACACATTTATACTAAGGGTGTTAAGTCTCAAAATCATATAAAAGATTACATCTATGTAAGTTTGTACTTACCTCAAGAACTACTCCCATCACCTATATCTTTCCTTTCCCAAGAATTCTTCACATTAGGTTAATGTAACACAATTTCTTCAAAACCTAATCCAAAGATAGTTATTTCCATAAGAACATAAAAATGATAATCAATTAGAGCAACCTCAACACAAGACACGCCCACCAACACGGGCACCAACACGGCCGTGTCCATCAATTACCTTTCACACAGTAGCTAACACACTCAAGGGACACCGCCAAGCTTATGGCCGTGTCACCCAACACATGCTCCAACACGGCCAAGACTCCCTTAGCTTGGCCGTGTCTCTCAACCAAAAGAGGCAGTGACAGACACGGTCAAGGGACACGGCCAAGCCAGTGGCCGTGTCTCTCAACACCAAAATTCCAGTAGCAGACACGGGCAAGTGACACGGCCGAGACAGTGGCCGTGTCTCTCCAAATCGATCCAACACGGCCGTGTCTACCCTAATCCTGGCCGTGTCTCACAAAGAATGAAGATTTCCAACGAGGCCAAAATCATATATTCAATGTATTTCAACTTCAATAAACATAAACATACATCATTCAATCAACTCTCCATCTCATATATATTAAACCTTACTAACCAATTTCAATAATCCATCATCAACCTCACAATTAACCTTATTAATATCATCTAACTATCAATTCAACATATCAATACTCTTAATCTTCCATTAACATCACCATCACACCAACCATATCAAATCCAACTCAAACAATAGAAATCAAGACAAAGAATTGAATACTTACTTGAATATCTTGTCAATTCTTCAATCTCTACCTTCAATTCTCTTAAAACCCCAAGATTTTGATGAAGATCATCACCTCTCTTTAACTCTCTCTCTTTCTCTCGTGCAAGAACCAAAAGGAGAAGAAGAAGAAGAAAGACAAATCTCTTTTCTCTTCTCACGATAGCCACACAAATATAATAATAATAATAATAATAATAATAATAATAATAATAATAATAATAATTTCCAAAAGAAAATTACCTCAATGCCCTTTAACCATTTATTCTAACTCTCTTATTACTCAAATGCCCATTTAAGTACTTTCACACTCAATAAGATAAATATCTTTTCCCCTTGACTCTCCATTTGACCAACTTATATGTTTTATTTACTAACATATATACAATATATACATTCCAATTACACAATCATTTTCTTTGCACAACATATATATACCTTTAATTCAAATCACACAACAATTGTATTAAAACTCCTAGGCATATATTGGGATATTACATTATGTGTATTGTGAATTGTAATGTATTTGAATTACATGAGATAAATGATAGTATGTAAATGAGGTTTCATATGACAGCAAATTTTAAAATGCTGATAATTGAGAGGTGATTGTGATATAAAGAAATGATATGGAATCTATAAATAAAAAGTTTGATTATTGATATGTGTATGACATATAAAGAAATGGTTAGAAGAATAAAGTTGGGAAAGAGTTAAAAATAAAATTAAGATTAAAGTATGTAATCTTTCCTCTATTATTTGAATCTCTTTCCAATAAACTTTATGTTTGGATTTCTAGAAAAGAGAAAATATTGTTGGATGGGTAATATGGAAAGATATATTATTTAAATGAAAAGAGTATAGTGAAATATGGCATGAGTTGATTAGTATAGATTAAGTGTGATAATTTAAGGTGTGGATATGTAAAGTTAAGGTTTTGTTTAAAAAGGAAAAGAGATGATGTTGGTTAAGTACAAAGAGATATTGGTGTTGTTTGTATTGTTATTTTAATGCAAACATGGTGATTTCAATGTTAGAAATGTAATATGTTTGAATATTATGAAAGCTCATGTAAATGGTGATAATATGTGACATTTAAATTTTTGGAATGAGCTTAGTAATGGTGAAACATATATGTTTTGATGTTGCTTTGTGGTATATACATATAAGATGTATTGAAGTTGATATTAAGAGAATGAGATGAATAAATTGAAGTTTAAATAAATTAGTAAGTTGAAAATTTATAGTTGTAAATGGAATGTGGATAAAGATCAATTAAATATTGATAGTTTAATGTATTTAATACATGAGATATATGAAATGTATATTAGTACACATGAAAGTATTAGGAATTGGAGGATGTGATTGATAGTAGGAAAATTTGGTTTGAAATAAAAGGAAAGGAATTGAGCAAAAGAAAATGAGTTACTTTAAGTAAATTGTTTGGAAAGGATGAAAATGAATATGAAAGATGTGTTAAAGGTATTTAAAAAAAAATATGAAAGAGATATCACATTGGAAATGTGATTAAGCTCCTTGTGAAATAATATTATAAGTAGAGTGTATATATTTATTGAAGTTAATGAATAACTTAAGTTATGTTAAAAGAATGAGAACGATAATAGTCAAAAGAAGGTGATAAATATTAAATTTGTATAAATTATATGCAAAAGAGAAAGTTAATAAATTGCATAATTATGTGTATATATAAAGAGGATATGCGAAATTAACTTTTCGACATGAATGTAATGGTTATACATAAGAAAGGTGGGAAGTAAATCACATTATAAGTATGACCTATGAATATGTATATAATATGTTTATTATTTTATACCATTGCATGTTTAATGGTATTAGAAATGAGATTGCATTTAGTAGTGGACGTAATAGAGATTAAATCTTAATTTACGCAGAATAGATTATGTGATGGAATAGAAGATGAGAATGGACTTGGGTAATCTTGAACAGTGAAATTGTTATGGTAATAACTAAATGAGGATAACATAAGATGTTTTGGAACTCAAGGTATTTGTGTGTGGAAATGCTTTATGTATAAGCATATCATCAGGAATTGTAAGGAAAGAGTATGGTATTTGAAAATTTTTAGAAGAGATGAATTGGAAATGGAGTAATGAATAAAACTTGTGTAAGAATTGTATCTAATTGAAGGTTGGGCATAGGAAATGTTAAAGATAATATTATTGAACATGAGTTGGGTTGATGATGATCAAATCATCAAAGAGCAAACTGTTTCATGATGGAATTAAAATGTGTTAACTCTTGGTGTAATAAAAATTTGGAGAATATATATAATTTTTGTGATACAATCTAGCATTGTAATTGTAAAAGTTGGAATCAAATAATAGAAGAATAATATTGATTTATAAACCCCAAGCATGATTGTTAGAATATCATGGTCATATGATTTGGTTAGTGTGATTATTTGGTTAGTTTTATTATCTTCGGAGTTAGAGCTGTAATGATATAACTGTAGTACAGTTTTGATGAAATTGATAACTATGCTTCTAGGAACATGGTTAAAAGATATGATTGAAGCATGTCTAGATGATATGATTGAATAATGAGATGTTCAATATAGTTAATGATATATGTGTATACTATTTTGATGTGATGAGAAACTATGATTATTGGCAATAATGTTGGAAATGAATATTAATTGAGATTTAGTGCTTAATTGATTATGGGAAATGAATTGTGAAAAGATAAAGGAACGGACCTGTCTGCCTTCTGCGGAACCATGCGGACCCAATGTGTTGGGCAACCGAACTTGGACTACCGACCTGGTTGGGGAAAAGTTCGTTTATGAAGCCATAGTTGTTGGCTATATTGATAAACTTTGAATGAGTATGAGAGATGATGATATAATTATTGAAATAATGAAATGTATATTTATAAGCATGATTTCTATTGATTAAGTATATGAATCTGAAAAGACTAGAATTTGAATATAAGTTGGACCTAATTCCATTAGGTTATATATATGTGTATATATTATAGAATCCAATGATAAATTTCGATAAGTTAATTGTTGGTTTGAATCGAATATGGTTGAAATGTTAGTATATCGTGATAGATAGATTGATTGATCTAGATTTCGCTAAAGTTGTGAGTCAATATTGAAATTTAATATGTACCGTTGTACTGAGAGTGTAAAATTTAAATAGTAATGTGTATGATGTAATATTTTGGATTATGAATGAATATAAATAAATTGAATTATATCAATTGTACATGGTGAGAAAAAGGAAAAGGTTGTTGACATGTTAAGTAAGTTTAAAAGTATTGTATTAATATTTATATTAAGTGAGAAGCAAATTAAAGAAAGTAAGGATATTGTTGTCCATTGAGGTTTGGTAAATGTTATTTTGAAAGTGATTGTAAGAATGGAATAATCAATGTTAAGATATTAATTAATGACTTTGAGGTTAAAGTTAAGAGAATATTTATAAAGAATTAAAGTGATAATCTAACTCTAAGACAAAGATAAAATTCATTGGAGATATAATGAATTATCCTGATTACTTTGCTGAGAAAGTAATAAGATATAAAGATATATATATATCTATACAATGATAAATTATGAAATGCAGAGGAGATGATTATTTTAAGGGGGAGAGTAGAAGTTATGTGATTTGATAAAATTATACTGTGAGATATGATTATCTTCATATGAAAGTTAAGATGGTGATTTGTTTAAATGGATTGTTATTATGCTGGATAATTTCGAGGACGAAATTATTTAAGGGGAAGAGAATTGTAATATCCCAATATATGCCCTAGAAGTTTTAATACAATTGTTGTGTGATTTGAATTAAAGGTATATATGTTTTTGCAAAGGAAATGATTGTGTAAATGGAATGTATATGTTGTATATATGTTAATATATAATATATATAATTTGGTCAAAAGAAAAGTCAAGAGAAGAAAGGGTGTGGTGGAGGATTTTTGGAAATAAGTAATTATTATTATTATTATTATTATTATTATTATTATTATTATTATTATTAATATATATATATATATGGTTATCGTGAGAAGAGGAGAAAGATATTTTCTTTCTTCTTCTTCTTCTCCTTTTGGTTCTTGCAAGAGAGAGAGAGAGAGAGATGGAGAGATGTGATGATCTTCATCAAATTTCTTAAGGATTTTAAGAGTATTGAAGATGGAGATGAAGATTTGGCAACATATTCATGTAAGTACTCTTTTCTTGAGTGATTTTATTGATTATATACATATGTAAGTCTTTATCTTCTTGTTTTGATTTCTTTTGATTGAGGTGATGGTTGGTGTGTAAGATGATTATAATGAAAATTTTAAGTGTGTAAATGTGTTGAATTGGTATTGAAGTGATGATAAGTTGGGGTAATTGTGAGGATGATGATGAATTGTTGAGTTAGGGTTTAGTATAAATGAATTGGTACTTTGAGTAATTGATTATAGTGATGTATATATATATATTGATTCGTATGATGATATAATGAAGTTATATAAATTCTAAAGTGATAGGAAAGTGATAAATATAAACAAAGATAATAATTTAGAGGGTGGTGGTGTGAATTTGGAAGTGTTTGGATGGATTTTGAAGTATTTGGTCTTTAAATTATTGAAGGACACGGCCAAGTTATGAGAGACACGGCCAAGTTAGGGCAATCTTGGCCGTGTTGGATGATTTTAGAGTGACACGGCCATTGGCTTGGCCGTGTCCCTTGCCTGTGTTTGTCACTGTGGGATTTTTGCTGAGAGACACGGCCGTGTCCCTTGCCCGTGTCTGCCTCGGTTTGATTTGTGTTGAGTGACATGGCCACAAGCTTGGCCGTGTCCCTTAAGTGTGTTTGCTACTGGATGTTTGTGTTGAGTGACACGGCCACAAGCTTGGCCGTGTCCCTTGAATGTGTTGGTTAATGATACTTATTCTTAACTAGTCATACATTGTTGGATCTTCAAATGTCTTTTGTACCTAAAAACACTTAAAATCATAATTATCCAACCAAATGAATATGGAAGATTCTAAATCCATGAATAATGTAAATTGTTATGTATATATATATCAATGATGAGATAGGTAATGTGGAAGATATAATGATCATTGAAAAAGTATATGCAATGCCATTGATTATGTATACTTGAGTGATGAATTGATCAAAATGATTTGATGATAATGATGATGCATATGATACTCTATGAACAATGTTATGTTTTATGCATTGTGAATCTTGTGAATTGCAATGATGCTATATATAATGTGAAGGATATGATGAAGTGATTGCTTATGTACAATTGAATAATGAAATATTATGATATGATTTGAAATATAATATGATGTGAAGTCATTTTTATTGACTATGATGATTTAAATATGATATGAAGCCATTGTTATTGGCTATGATAATTCAATTGAGAATGAAATTGATAAGTGAATTGTATAGCTAATGTGTTATTCCATTTTCAGAGTTTGTTGTTGGTGGCATGCCTAATGGTAACAATCTCTTGAAGTTAGGTTGGATTTGATCCTTGAAGCCAAGTTGGGTTGAAGTTTAACATGTTTTACTCCCCTTGAAGCTTGGTTGGGTCTAATCCTTGAAGCCTAATTGAGATGTTACAACCCTTGAAGCTAGGTTGGGTTTGGTTCTTGAAGCCAAGTTGGGTTGATACTTAGCATGCTTTGTTCCCCTTGAAGCTTGGTTGAGCCTAATCCTTGAAGCCTAGTTGGGATAATGATAAATGTGATGATTAAACCAAAGCATTACTCTGAAAATTGAATGGCATATTAGTGTGTTGTTTTGGGCCCGAGTCTGTCTTTGTTGTCAATGTGATAATCTAATGTTGAAATAAATGAGTAATGAGATCTATGGCTGTCTTTATTGGAAGTGTGAATAAAATGATATTATGAATTATGATTTTATAATATGTGTATTGATATGTTGAGATATGAGTTTATGAAAATGTTGTATGATGTGTAAAATGTATACAAGTATGGAATTTGTGAGAATTGTTTTCATGAAGGTTTGGAAAGGTCATTGAATGGTGTTTTGTTGAAATAATGTATATGTATAGGTATATGAGATAGAAATGGTAAGTATTGTGTTGTGAATGTTCTATGTAATTATGTATCTAATGTATGAGATTTGTGGAAACATATGAAGAATGCATTGAGAAAGGAAAACATGGTAAGAGATCAATGAAACATAATGCTAAAAATATGAGGTATGATTCTTTTGTAAAGTTTATTTTATTATTTATTTGTATTACTAAGCTCTCGGGCTTAGCGCGGTTGTGTAATCGCGCAGGTGGTTATGCGGTTGATCTGGAAGTCCAGCGGTTATGCCACGAGAAGGGTAAGAGTGTCTTAAGACCAACTAGAAGGTGATGCATACATGTGTGATTTTAAATTATATTGTATTTTTGTGTTAATATATATTAATATGGATGAATGAAGTTTTGATAAATAAGAATACTGGCTTTTGTAAATGTGTTTTAAATAAATGTCTCAATTTTATGAACCTGGATAAAGGTTTTTAAATTGAGACTAAAAGTAACATTCTTATACTTTATATACATATTGTATGTATACTAGGTATATGTATAGTACTTATATGGAGTATCAGGGTGTTACAATATGGATAATGTTATTATATTTAAGAATTTTATAATATTAAGACCTGTAAAGGAGGTCGTTTCCAATTAATCGGGTGTTGTGGGGGTGCTGGGCCATTTCTCACATTCCCCACACGTACCCAACTTTCCGAACCCATTAGGGGGTTGGGCATTCCTTAGGAATCGAGTCATCCACCCCTTTCTTTTTTCTCGGCCCGTCCGGGTGGTGACTTCATTTTCTCTGGACTTAGGTCTGTGTTCTCTAAGGCCCTGAGCCTAAACAGTGCCGAAGTCGCAAGAATCATTCCACAGGGAATGGGGGCGAAAATCCCCGCTCACAGCATGGATTATATAAAGGCATGTTTCCATCTTCGGATGGGTGTCCATTTATTTATTTTGCTTGGAAATTGTTTTAATTTTCAATATATCGATGCTTTATTTTAATTATTGTGTGTAATACGGATAATATTGTTATATTTAAGAATTTTATAATATTAAGACCTGTAAAGGAGGCCGGTTCCAATGAACCGGACGTTGTGGGGGGAGCCGGGCCATTTCTCACCTTTCCCACACTTACCCAACTTTTTGAACCCATTAGGAGGTTGGGGATTCCTTAGGAATCGAGTCATCCTGTAATATCCCGAGATATACCTTAAAAGTTTTGGAGGAGTTGTTGTATTTGGATTTAATATATATGTGATGTATATGTGTATGTCTAATTGTAATATCCCTAAGTGTGCCTAGAAGTTATGATAATATTGTTATTATTGAATTGAAGGTGTAAGTGATAAGTGGTAATTGTGTATGGTTTATTTGAATGATAAAAGAAGTTAAGAGATAATGTATATGTGTAATTGGAAAGAAAAGCAATGTGTAGAGAGAAGTGTATATGTAGTGTATATGGTGATATATATGACATATAAGTTGGTCAAAGGACTTGGTCAAGGGAAGAAGATATTTATATTGTTAAGTGTGAAATTACCAAAATGGGCAAGAGTTTGTAAAGGGAATTAAAATGTGCATGAGGGTAAGATAGTAAATTACTTTTGGAGGAGTATTTAATGAGTGTTGACTTTAGGGTTTCTTCATCATTTCTTCTTCTTCTTCCTTGTGTGGCCGGCTCACCTAAAGAAAAGGAAGACAAGAGAGCTAATTGAGGGTTTGATGTTCTAAGCTTCAAAGTTGAGAGAGATTTCAAGTAAACAAGTTGGAATTTCAAGAATTTCATGATTTTAGGTAAGTTTGCTCTTGTTTACTCTTGTTATTTTTGAAGCTATGCTTGAGTTGAGTTGTGATTTGATGATGGTATGATTAAGTTGCTTATGGTGTGATTTTAAGTATTGATTTTGCTTGATAGATGAGAAGTTGGGTTGGTGTTGGTGATGGAAGAGTAAGAGTTGTGTTTAGTGAAATTGTTTCTGTTTTACAATTAGTAAAGGCTGTGATTTGTATGATTTTTAATTAATTATAGAAAAATGTTCTTGAAGTTAATTTTTGATATGTTGTGCCTCTATGAGTCTAGAATGACTGAAAAATATGTTGATTCGATTTTGGATAGGTTATGAGTTTAGAAAGATTATTTTTATTAGACCTGTTCCAGCAGGTACCTTAACTGAGACAGCTGTATTTCGGGATTTTTAATAAAATGTAGAAAAAATCATATCCAATTGAATTTTGGATATGTTGTTGCTTAGTGAGTCTAGTATTTGAGAAAAATAATTTGGAACCACGTTGATTGAATTTGATTTATGGAATTCACAAAGTTCAGAACTGCTGCCAGGATGCAGGGCAATTGGGGCAGTCTGGTTAGGTGAACTATTTGACCAAGATTTTGTGTTCAGTTTGATCTGAAATTTTAAAGGAATGATTTTAAGATACAAAACTAAATTCTGTAAAAATTTTAGAATTTTTAGTCAAGTAGATTATTTTATACAAATTTTCAAAATAAGGTTAAAATGGAGTCTAAAACCAGAATGTACTATTCATTTGGTCATTTTGCTAATATTCCTTTTGGATTAGGTTTTGGAAGGAAGTGAATTGCCCTAAGTTGAGAAGTAAAGAACTCTTGGGAGAAGAAGAGTTTAGAGTTGTGTGAAGTGCTATTGAGGTAAGTACAAAACCCTATTTGATTTCATATATTTATATGACTTTGAACCTTAAACCATTTGATTATAAATGTGTTAAGAAATCTATTATATCATTGATACCTATGAGTATATCAATAAGAGTATATGAAATGTGAGAGCATTCAATAATGTATATACTATGAAAGATGAAAGATGTGATGATATGATTGTATGATATGATGATATAATAATGCAATTAATTGTGTATACTTAAATGATGAATGATTATATATGTAATAATAATGAGACATGAAATAGAGATTGAGATATAATGATGTATGAAGCTATTGTGATTGGCTATGATGATGTAAATAATGATTGAGGCATGTTTGCCTAATTGATGCCATTGTGATTGGCTATGATGAGGTAAATGATGAATTGTTCCAATGTGATTTGAGATATGGTGCAAATCTATTGTGTAATGTGAAATGAATTGAGAAAGTAGAGATAAATGAACGAACTTATCTGCCTCCTGCGGAACCATGCGGATCCTGTGGATTGGGCAATCGAACTTGGACTACCGACCTGGTTGGGGGAAAGTTTGATTCATTCAGTGTTATACGTACCTATCTGCCTCCTGCGGAACCATGCGGACCCAGTGAATTGGGCAACCGAACTTGGACTACCGACCTGGTTGGGAGAAGGTTCGTTAATGATAGTTTTATACATGCCTATCTGCCTCCTGCGAACCCCTGGGATTGGCAGTGGCCTGAGGCCCAGTGGGCAACCGACCTGGTTGGGGAAAGGTTTGTATTTGCAGCTATGGTTGTTGGAAATAATGATGAACTTTGAATAACATATTAGTGTGTTTTGGGCCCGAGTCTGTCTTTGTTGTTAATATGATATACAAATGTTGAAATAAATAAATATTGAGATCAATGATTGGTGAATTGTGAATATAACAATGTTATGTAGTCTGATATGTAATGTGTATATTGTTTGTGAGTATTAGTGATGGATTGTGGTTGATGATAATGATTGCCTTTATTGGGAATATGATTTATGATTGGTGAACTATGATTTGTTGTAATGTTATAAGCATATATATATAGTTTATGAGGTTGGTAGAAATTTATGTGGAATGCATTGGAAAAAAAAAAGGAAAACAGGTTAAGAGAATGATAAAACATGATGCTAAAAATATGAGGTATGTTATTTTGCAATGTATATTTTGTTTTTAATATTTATTTGTATTACTAAGCTTTTGGGCTTAGCGTGGTTATATTAATCGCGCAGGTAAAAAGGTGATGGATTTGGAGTTAAACCATTATGTCTTGAAAAGGGCAAGTGTAGCTCGAGACCAACTAGAAGATGGTGCATGCATGTATAAGTTAATATATATATTGCATATTTTTTTTTTATAAGAATGTATTCATATGTATCAATAAATCTTTGGAAGAGACAATGTAACTATTATATATATATGTGTTATTATCAAAAGGATAGTAATCTTGTAAATCATTTTATATAATAAAATGTACTATTGTTTTAGAAGTTAAGTAAAGATTTTTAATTGTAATAACTAGTGGCATCCTTATACTCTATATACTTACTTTGCGTATACAAAGTATATGTATGGTACTTATATAGAGTATCGGGGTGTTACACATCCTCCCCTTTCTTTTTCCCAGTCCATTCGGGTGGCGACTCCATTTTCTCTAGACTTAGGTCCGTGTTCTCTAAGGCCCTGAGCCTAAACAGTGCCGAAGTCGCAAGAACCATTCCACCGAGAGTTGGGGCAAAAATCCCCTTTCACAAAATAGTTCTTGCAACTTCAACAATGTTAGGCTCTAGTCCTTAGAGAATTTGGGCCTAAACTTGGAGAATATAAGTCGCCACTTGAATGGGCCGAAAGAAAGTAGAAGGGGTAGATGACTTGATTCCTAAGGAATCCCCAGCCCCTATTAGGTTCAAAAAGTTTGGTATGGATTGGGAAGATGAGAAATGGCCCACCACCCTCATAACACCCGGTTCATTTGAACCAACCTCTTTTTCAGGTCTAAATATTATTTAATTTTTATATTTGTATAATATTACTCACATTATAGGCAATTAAAGTGAATTAAAGCAACCATCATATCATAAACCAAACAATAAAATGGGTACCAGTACAAGATGGAAACATCCCTTACAATGTCCAAAGTTCAAAATACAAGTAAAATAAGTCACCCATAAAAGAGTGAAAATGTGTCCCTCATAATTATCCCAAATAAATTAAAAATAAATAGTTGAAGTAAACAAGGCACCCACAGGTGGAAACATGGCTTCTACAATCTTAAAATTCAAATAATTAGAAATTACAATCCATGAAAATATAAATAATAATCATACACATAGTCATTACACAAACAATTGTGAAATTAAGGGTTAATTAAAGGAAATTAGGGTTAATCATAAAATTAGGGGTTTGGCCCATAAATCATACAATCTAGGGTTTTTAGCATGCAATTAGGGTTTGGATTGCAAAGTTAGGATTTTCAGCATACAACTAAAGTTATACTCATAAAATCAATTAAATAAAATTAAGGAAATAATGAATCTATAAAATTAACAAATAAAGAAGATGATTAAATTGAATGAATATAGACATTAGAATTCATTACCGTCATTGTTGACTCTACAAAAAATTATGTTGATCCATGCCTTGGCACAATTCCTTCTATAAAGATTAGTGTTGGGTTTTGCCTTGATGCTATACAATTGGTTTGGGTCCACCAAAGTGTGTTTTGGTTATTGTTCCTCTAGATTTTATTTCTCTTTTACTCTCCATCTCTCTAGTTTTATTTTTACCCTTATTAATTTTTCTTGCTAATAATTATTCTTGGCTACCCTGCCCTACTTTTTCTGATTAATTATTATCCTTTGATAATGTTAATTAATGTTAAATTTGGGTTAATCATTAGAAAACTTGATTTGGATATGAATCTTAAAAATCTAAATAATACTGGGATTAAAATTTTTTTTTTCGGCTAGATGAATTGGCCATAAGTTATGGCCAATTTGACATGACTTTGGGACAGTCAATGGATTTGGGTTCCTTTTTTTTAAAAAAAAAATTGATACCATGTTTATTTATGGCCAAAATTAAGGGTCTACAGTCTTGCTCCCTACATGAATGATCTTAAATTTATTCAGAGAGTCAAAAGTAATCTGATTTGATAAATTTAAACTATTCTTGGATACTTCAACAAATTCAGGCTATTTCGAGTGCTTCAAATAAATCAAAGTTGGCCTGTATGCTCCAAATAAATCCATAATCTTCTAATGGATGCTTCAGTAAATCCGATATGGATCTGGTGCTTCAAATAAATCTGAGCTAGTATGGATGCTTCAAATAAATCCAGAATCTTCTAAGGGATGCTTCAATAAATCCTATCTGGTTTCGGTGCTTCAAATAAACCTGAGCCATTCTGAATGGTTCAAATAAATCTAGCATCTTTTAATAGATGATTCAATAAATCCAATCTGGCTCATGTGCTTCAAATAAACCCGTAATATCTGCAAAAAATTAATTCTAAGAGTCAAAAAAAATTTTGGCTATTTTTTAACTATCTACTATGTTGGATACCTTCTTATATACCCTTGCCCCCTGTATAAAAAATATTTTTAGTGGTAAAAAATATATTTAGACATGCATAAATTTAGACCAACAGCAAATATCACATTATTATAGCCTTGTGACTTTACAAATTCATTATTCAATTTTGAAGCCCTCATGACTCTGGTTTAGATGAATTATTTGTCCAACTTTTGATTTAAATTAATAATGCACATATGGCCAAATTAGATACGGTTTCAAATTAATAATGCCCTAAAACCAAGCAAGTCATTTACCCCTTTCTTTCTCCTTTACTTCATGTTTGTTTTATTACTTTACTATACCTTGTCATTTTCTAAACAAATTTATTTTCTCTATATAAACGCTGGTATAGTTTTTAACAATATGCTTAAAATCCTCATTTTTATCCAGAAATCTATAAACACTTAAGTGTCTGCATTTTTCCTTTGTCTTAAGCCATTCTCAATTTCTTTGATCTATCTTTGACAAATGAAGCAAATTAATCACACTTCTAGAACTGGTACTTTTGTAAATACTGAGCTACTCCATTGTATCAGGGAACGTGGCAAGATTTCAATTTTGGTTGCATTCCCAACACAGCAGTCAAGGTAAAAAAAACTCAAGTAGGTGCTATCCTATTACCATTTTACTGTAATTTAAACGTTTAATAGACAGATTATGTTAAAGAAAATATTAAAGAAAAATTAGGGTTCCTAAAATTAATACACCACTTAATGATAATAAAAAGGATTTATGAAAAAGAACACAAAAAGAAATATTTATTTTTCATGTATTTATAAAATTAAAGAAAAAAAATTAAAATACCTAAGATAAATTATTAGGGCCTATTTATGAAAAATCAAAATATCATGAAACAAATTTCTAGGATTGATTAATTAAAGCGCCATAAAAATGAACTTCTAAGACCTATTTATGGAAAATTTACATACCTTGCATGTATATAAAAAAAAAGATTAAATGAACAAACTTCCTAGAAAAATAACATACCTAAAAATAATTAGTAAGGTATATTCTAAAAAGAATTAAGAGTATAAAATAAAACATCAAATTTATTACAAGGTAATTGGGTTTTACTTATTTTGCATGTGTGGGAAGAATTAATATCATAAATTATAACTTATCTGCTTTGTTACAAGCTGATATTTGTGAAGTCTATGGTAGTGGATGCATTCATAAAGTCGTGAATGGTATAATAAAGCTCCTCCTTCAGTTAAATGGATGTTCTAAGAATGTGGGTTTGAGGATTTTGTTTTACAATTGCAAATAAAAAAATTTCAAATTAACATAGGTGTGATTCATGCACTAGTAGAGCGACGGATGGATACCATACACACCTTTCACTTGCCAGTGGGAGAAATGTCAATTAGCCCGGTTGACTTCTCCGCTATCACGGGCATTCCATGTCATGGCATCCCAATCCCTTTTATAGATGAATATCAAACTTATGACTAAATTCGCCATTTGTTAGGCATTGAACCATCAATAAAGGAACCATCCAAGGTTAAATTTGAACTCATTCGAGAATATTGAATTGAGTATACCAAACTATTACATAGGAAAAAGGCCGAACAATATACCCGATGGTTCTTGTTATATTTACTTAGATCCACAATTCTGTGTAGTACTGAATTAACAATTCATTTATTGGTGCCACGGTCACTTGCCATCCTTGATCTTGTATTACACTACGGCTGGGGGGAAGTTAGTCTTTCTTGCATTTTCCATGGTTTTTATAAGATTTGCCAGAATAAAAAGTCATTTACCTGCTTCATGGTAATTGCTAAGGCATAATGACTTCCACATCTTATTGATTTAACCAACAGATTTTCATAGTCCTGAATTTGATTAATCTTGCAGTTCTGGGCACATAAGCATCTTCTTGTGTCAATCCCTAATGTTTATAGACAACTAGTCGGGTACCTGAGATTAATGTTTTGGATATCAACTCCTAGAGAAAGTCCTAGCTCTCACCATATGCATTCCCATCACTACCATTTAAGCAGATTGACTTGGGAAAAGGTAAAAATCAACTTACCTTCTTTTGGAAATTTTATACGTGAACACCGTATGGTGGGGAGTTGATGAGTGGGTGAACTAGACTACAACCATGAATGCAGCATTGCCCTTGCAAAATTCCTAATGAATCCTTAACGGACCAGTTTCTATTTGCTGGTTTCTTGGCATGCAGGTGCATAACTAGTTCCTTGGTCTGAGCCAGCAGAGGGTGCCGACAATATCCCAAGATACATATTGAACGGTATATCTATGTCAAAAGATGCTTGGTGGCATGCTTGGGGTGGTTACAATGTAGAGCTTTTCCTGATTCTATCCATTGAGTCCCCATATGTCAAGATTATCCAGAAATATCTTTTAAAATTTCAAGTTTCTTTGAAAGAAGAAAAAGAAAAAGAAGACAAGGGTGCTGATAATGATGGTAGAGAGAAGGGCACTGGTGGAGAAGAAGGTAATGGTGGAGAAGAGAGGGAAGATGAGAAAGAATAAGAGTCTTCTTCTCATTCACACAGTAATGTTGAGGCCAACTCATTTTAGGTCAACTTCACACATATAGATATATTATGCAGAATTGCACTCTTTTTGGATTATCTAATTCCATATGAACTCTACAAGCAATTAGATAGTCAGACAACCCACCATTTTTGTATATTGGCTTTTCTCATGATTAAGCCAGACCATCCTATGCATCTTCGACTTACCTATAGATATCTTCATTTGCTCCTTTTATGGCACCACCACCTTATGCTGGCTCGTCGCCTGGTCATTAGGGCTTCGATCTGAATTACATTGTTTATGTTCCTATTTCATGTATGCTTATGTTATATGTAAGCATGAAACTGTATGTTCTTCCCTTTTATCTTTCTTGCTCACAGAGGATGCTTGAGGAGTAAAATAAAAAGCTATAAAAAGAATTAAATGCAGCTACCAAAATGCTGCTTACTTTGAGAAGTTGTTTCATTAGTCAGAGCAGAGCTTCTAGGAATATTGGTTTCAGGGTTTCAGAGATCCTAGTGCTTTTTATTCATAAAAGGGATCTCAGGCTAATGACCATGATATTCCCCCTCCACCTTCAGGTGATGATTTCTTTAGCGCAAACTTTCGGGACTATTGGTTCTAGGGTTTCAAAGATCCTGGTGCTTCTTCTTCGTCAAGGGAACTGTAGACCCTTAATTTTTGACCTAGTTCGGTCCAATATATTTTAATTAGCCCAAAATAATTTTTGTATTGTCCAACATATTTTAGTTAGTCCAAAATAATTTTTATGGTATCTTGATTAATTTTAATATTTATTTTAGTAAAAAATGGTGAAATGAATAAAAATTCAAAAATAATAAAAAATAACAAAAAAATCAGAGATGGAAAAATCATCATCGAAAGTCAGCGCGGGCCCGTGGACATTTCGCCCGTAGGAAACTCCTGCAGGCAAAATGGCCAGGCCATCTCGCCCGCAGGCAAAATGGCCCGCGGGCCCATTCCGTCCAGACTGCTGCAGCCAGCTGCGGCAGCTTTTTTGCCATCGCAGTTTTTCCGCAGCAGTTTTTTTTTCCAGCAAAATTTTTCCGACGCAAATTTTTCAAAACCTAATGCAATTAGGTTTCGATTTCCTTTTCTTATTGAATATTGTATGCTGTGAATAATAAAAATTACCCATAGAATTCTTCTATAAATATGGACTAAACAATACAAAAAAAAAGGAGGAGGAAAAAAGGAAGATAATTAGAAAGAAACTTGGGAGAGTTTGAAACCGTAACTGAGTTGGAAAGCAGTGGAACTACACTGATTTTTTGAGAAAGAAAAAAAAACAATTCAAGCAATTCAAAGGCAAAAAGGCTTATCTTTGACCTTGTTCATCTAAGAAGCAATTTTTGGTGAAACTTACAAAATAAGGTTTGAATTCTTAATTTCTTTTATTTTGTCACAGTAGCTTAAATTATAAAAATTGTGTCTTTTAATTCAAAAACCTAATAACCTCAATTCACTTTTTCTAAAGTTTCAAAACCTTAATTCGTTGCTATGTTTTCTAAAAAATTTAAGTTGTTAGTTTTGTTTCTTCAAAACCCCAAAACCTTAATTTGCTTTCCAAGTTTTCCAAAGCCAAAATTGAGTTCTGTTTATTTCCAAAAGCTCCAAAAATGTCTTTTTTTGCTTTATAAACTTTAAACCGTTTGTTTATTTTCATAAAACTTCATAAAATTATCAAATTGATTTTCAAATTCTAAAAATTAACTCATTACCCGAAACGCTAATCCAAAAATTCTAAAACTCTAATTCAACTCCAAAACCTAAAATAGTAAACCCTAACCCCTTAAAACCTTAAATCCTAATTTTTTTTCTAAACCCTAATCCTTTAAAACTTTAAAAATCATACAAATACAAATTTTACAACTTTACACAGTAGATTAAAAACACAATGCAATAACTGAAAATCATAAATCAAAGTGTTTTAAAGTGTCCAAGAACTGATTTCATGATTATACATCTCAAACCCTAATTTGGTTAATTAAAGAATTTTACCAACTTTTTAAATCATAAAAGTTTTGCTCCATTTTAATCCCATTAAAATCACAGTAGCTTCCAAAACTCTAAATATTTAGAATAAAGAACCCTAAATGGAAACAGTAGCTATAATTTAGATTTTTATTTGCCTTATTCAATTTTATATTTGATTATGCTTTGATTTATTTTATATGCTTTAATTTATTTAAGTTCAATGCTTGGTTTATTTTATTTATCATGGATGGATGTTTACTTTCTATTGATATTTAATACCTTTGATGAATGATTCATTTATTTTGAATAGTTATTTACTTTTATCAATTTATTTAGGTTTCCAAATGTTGTAAGAGGTATGTTTCCACTTGGTGGGTACCTCATTAGTTAAATAACATGTAATTTAAATTGCTTTTCTATTTTAGAACTAATGTAAAGGACATGTTTCTACCTTTCAGTGGGTGTCCTATTTAGGCATGAGATGTAAGGACATGTTTCCATCCTTGGATGGGTGTCCATTTATTTGCTTTGTTTGGACATTGCTTTGATTTAATATAATGATGCTATCTTTCAATTATTGTGTGTAATATGGATAATATTATTGTACTTAAGAATTTTATAATATTAAGACCTGTAAAGGAGCCCGGTTCCAATGAACCAGGTGTTGTGGGGGTGCTGGGCCATTTCTCACCTTCCCCACACGTACCCAACTTTCCGAACCCATTAGGGGGTTGGGGATTCCTTAGGAATCGAGTCATCCACCCCTTTCTTTTTTTTCCCAGCCCGTCCGGGTGGCGACTCCATTTTCTCTAAGGCCCCGAGCCTAAACAGTGCCGAAGTCACAAGAACCATTCCACCGGGAGTGGGGGGCAAAAATCTCTCTCACAGTGGCGACTCCACTGGAGATAAGAGAGTTGATTCCATTGGTCTTTTTATTATTCAATTCTTTCTTATAATGATATTATCCATTCATCATATTAGATTGCATTATGTGCATGAGTTAGGACGCCCGTGTTACCTGTGTTATGTTATATAAGGGATACCATACTTTCACTCAAGGTTTGGAGATCGAACATGGCATAACTACTCATAGCCTCGTACCATTTGGTCTTGCTATGGGAACCTAAGCCTTTTTACCCAAAGACTAAAGCTCATGTAATAGGCCTAGTTACTTTCCTTAGGTTTTACCCCAAATGCATGTTGTTTGACTATGGTTAGTTTATCTTAGTCTAAATCATGGCTTATTTGGTTTGTTCTTTTTCTAATATGACCTAAGTATATTGTAAGCTCAAAATAAACTTTTCTTTAAAGTCCAAAAGACCAAAGCTATTTTTAAAATTTTTCAATATGGTCTTTGGACATAAGACTTTTCTAAAAACAAATCAAAAGTTCTT
The DNA here is from genome assembly GCA_947685225.1 of Garcia nutans. NCBI lineage: Eukaryota > Viridiplantae > Streptophyta > Magnoliopsida > Malpighiales > Euphorbiaceae > Garcia > Garcia nutans. Next base: position 28,353,725 of record CANTUV010000011.1, on the reverse strand, counting down.
TGGCCCATGGCCCAAATACTAAGCCCAAAATCCATTTTTCTAAAATCTTTTACAATGGGCTTAGAAACAAAATTATTTTCACCCAACCTTTTCTTACAAAGAGCTTGCAAAAATATTTAGGTCAATTATGAAATACCAAAAATCAATTGTGAGCCTAGTTTATACTAAGAATAAATTAACCATGGGCTTGTTTTTGGCATGAATCATTAGTTACTTTTTCAAGTGAGAAATCTATCTACAATAAACCTCTTAATTTAATTTTAATCCAACATAGCATAAAAGCTACTTTAGATGGTTGAATGGATTAAAACCTAATTAATGGGAATTATTATGAGTTGATTTCCATTTTTGAAAATATAACTATTGGTTAAAACATCCGAGGGAATTATTCGAAAATAATATACCTCATGTTGGTATTTTGTTAACCATATACCTAGGAAAAGAGACTCGCCATTCGTGTATGGGTGTTATAAGGTTGGAAGGAACGTCCTAATTGTCCTTGTTTGTTGAGTGTTTGTGCATACATGCATACATTTGCATCTCATATCATTGATCCTCTCTGGCTCACAGACCTAAAGTATGATAATTCAAGAGCATGCAACGACACCACCTACAACATTTCAAGGATGGATGCAAACCAGCTAAGGGACATAGTTGATGAAGTTGTCAAAGCTAGGATGGTCGAACTACAAGACCAATTGGTTGAAATTATGAAGACCCAGCTGATTAAAATTCTGGAGATCATCAACAATGCTAATAAGGCATCTCCCATTGACATAAGAAAGAAGGAAAAGGCAGCATTAACAAGGAACATATCTACAGATAGAGATCGAATGAAAAATAAGAGATCAATCCCTATTCTACAAGACCAACCGAACCATGTGCTATCTAAGTGGAGCAATAAGAGCAGCTATCACCCTAGTGGGCAAAGTCAAAGGGAAAGAGGAGGTGTTGAGAAAGATGCAACAACTAAGCCAACAAAGAAGCGTAAATTTTCAGACTTAAGGGAGCCTTTGTCAAAGATGTTAGAAAATCTAATGAAAATGGATTTGCTACAACCATTGGCACCTCGGCCTCTACAGCCAAATTTTGATGCCAAGGTCTTCTGTCAATTCCATCAAATGCAAGGGCATGAGATGGATAAATGTGTTCGATTAAGGCATGAAATCCAAGATCTGATTGACAGTGGAAAGCTGCCTGAGCCTGATAAGCCCAATGCTAAGAATAATCCTCAGCCTAAATTTGGAAGGGCATCATCGCTTACAACCTTCATGAATAGTTTTATCTTGTCACCTTGTCATGATATAGATAGAGAAGCTGCTAAAGATGATATGCTACTAAGCAAGCTTGGACTAACTGTGGATGATGAAGCAATGATCCTTGATGATGGAAAAAATCCTTGCCCTTGAGATATATAAATAAATGAAGCATCTTCGACTCCAACTCAACGAACTTTCCTTAGCTTGAATGTTGCTTTTCAATTTTGGTTTCTTTAATATTTAATTGGAATAATCTTATTTTTCAAATTATGTTCATTTGAATAAATTACTTTCATCAAAATTTCTATTGGTCTTTGTTCATTTTGGTGCTCAACCAATGAGGAATCTAGCTTGATGTTCATAAATTAATGTGTCTATGCATCATGACTCGAATGACTTTACTAGGTGAGGGAATTGCACTATAGCATTGAGTTGTGTATGCTTACTTAGAGAGGGCTCCTGCATAATTACCTTTGTCTAGGTCCTAGTCAGTCTTAGAACATGCTTTGACAAACTTTCGAGGCAAAATTGAACTCTACTTATTTAAGAGAGAAATGATCTAGGCATTGTTTGATAAGCCAACAACTAGTATCCACCCTATTAAATATCAATCCCTAGTTGTCCCTTTGAGCCTTCATAAAATTTTAGCTTTCTTTTCATTAGCATATAACCCCAACAACCTGCCCTGAGCTGTTGTGATACTTTTGGCAAGTCTTATGATCAATCACTAAGATGAAGAGGCCAGAAGATCAAAAGAAAGCAATGATTAGTCAAGATCATGAAGATAGTTGAAGTTCTCAAGTCTATAAGGGTAGTTGATGTTTTCAAGACCATAAGGATAGTTGATGTTCTCAAAACCATAAGGGTAGTTGAAGTTCCCCTAATATCTCCAATATATCAAGACAATATCAACCTCAGAGTAACAAATGATTTATGTCACTCCACTCATCCATTATTGGAAGCCCAAGTTAGTACAAACAAGACAACTCTTTTAGAGCTAGAACCAAAAAACAAACAAACAAACAAACCAAACAAAAAAAAGATAGAGAATAAAAGAAAACAAAAAAGACAAAAGAAAAGAAAAAGAAAAGGAAAAAAGAAAAGAAAGGAAAAGAAAAGAAAAAGCAAAAGAAAACCAAAAGGCGGTTCAGAAAGCCAACTAAGTTCTCTTTTACCTAATACAACAAAAGGCTTCCATTTGGTTTATAAGGACGGATTGACTTGAATTGGTCCAACCCAACCAAAGATTCGATCAAAATCAAAGGAAAAGGAGAAAGACCATTCAGTTCTTGAAAGTTCTGTCCTACAAGGAAGAAGGATAAAATTATAAAATGCTCAAAGAAAGGGAGGAGTAAGAAAAATAAAAAGAAAGAAAAGGGAGAAGAAGAAAAGAAACAAATTTGGGTACCAAACTTTTTGCAAGGGTAAAAACTGTCCTAATCAAGATCCAGATTAATGCCAAGAAGATAGAAGGAATTTGGAGTCTAGCAAGATTGCTCCCAACTATCTAAAGTTCCAATAAGAAATTTGTAGTGTGAAGTTTTGTCCATTGTGTCACACCAGCTCCAATCTCAAAATGGCCTTCACTTAAACCTGTGTCCCTTATAGACCCCATTTCAATCTTATCAAAGACCTATTGATCTCTCTTGGTCGGTAGAGTCTATTAGTGGAGATAGTTTGGATAAGCATGCATATGTGATAGACAATATTTAAACTCAAATGAGACCTTTGGCCAAGTAATGTGTATGTGCCTATCTGAAGTGCAACAATTCTTGCTTAAATAGAATTGATTCCCGAGTTTAGTACGGTAGCTAGGGTTGTCATGTTATAGATATGTTAATTTGGAAAAATCAAGTCCCGAGGTGCATTGACATTAATTTGGCAAAGCCAACATTTGATTTTGAAATCAAAATTCAAAAAAAAAAGAAGAAGAAGAAGTTTTGTCATATGAAGCCTTCAAGCTTAGGGGAGCATATTGAACTGTCGAACCTCCAAAGGACACATTGGGCAAAGGAAATGATTATTGGCAAGGTCATGAAGAAGCTATCAACTGACATGCTGAGACATAGTTTGAAATAGATGAATCTTTGACTCTGCTGCTTGGGGTCTCCATTATTCATATTTTCAACATCTTGAAGATAAAAGCCACAAATGCAAAGCTTTCTATCATTCCAATGCAAGACTTGAACAAGCATCAAAAGGGAACCAATGAGAACACTTCTACAGATCACCTCAGTCTGTGAGTCAATAAAACCACTGTAAGTATCATTCATGCATATCATGCATACATGAGCATATCACATCGCACTTTCTTGTCTTGTGTTGTCTATTCTTTGGCAAAATGAACAGCAAACACCCTGCGAAGTAAAGAATCAAAAGAAGATATCAAATCAGGGGGCATAGAAAGCCCATTGCTTGAGAAAGCTCCAGTAATCTTGCAAAGAGAAGAAATATGTGCTTGTGCGAAGAACTAGACAACAACAACATCAATCAGAGTCCGCATAGAAAAATCATGGGTTTAAGCCTACACAGGGGGCAAAGTTTCTCCTTTTCAATTTTTTGAGTTTATATAAAAAACATTTTCAAACTCACTTGCAAATATCTCGCACGCAGGGGGGAAAAGGAGAGGATATGAAGGCTAGCTAAAAAGCGCTGAATTTTTTGCAAAAGTGCAAAGGAAGAACAAAAAAGAATGGAATAAAAAAAAGAAAATTAGAATTCTCAAAAGAATGAAGATGAAAAAGACAAAAGATCAATCCAGCTAAAAGAGTTGAAGCCAGGGTGAAGACCCGATCTCAAAGGATGAAGATCCACTTACAAGGGTGAAGACCCAATCTCAAAGGATGAAGATCCACTTACAAGGGTGAAGACCCGATCTCAAAGGATGAAGATCCATATTTTCAATGGTGAAGACCTGATCTCAAAGGATGAAGATCCATTTAAAAAGGATGAAGACCCGATCTCCAAGGATGAAGATCCATTTGCAAGGGTGAAGACTCGATCTCAATGGATGAAGATCCATTTGCAAGGGTGAAGACCCGATCTCAAAGGATGAAGATCCATTTTTCAAGGGTAAAGTTTCGATGTCAAAAGATGAAGATTCATTTTCAAGGATAAAGACCCGATCTCAAAGGATGAAAATCCATTTTGAGGGTGAAAAACCACAATGCATAGAATATCCAGAGCAGTCAAATTTATCAAATGATAAAAGGTCAGTCAAACTCAATCTCGGGTCCAAGCACCCAAATTCAATTCAATCTCGGGTCAGTTTAATCTCGAGTCCAAGTACCCAATTCCAATTCAATATCGGGTCCAAGCACCCAAATTCAATTCAATCTCGGGTCTAAGTATCCATTCTCGGGTCCAAGCACCCATTCTCGAGTCCAGGTACCCAAATCAAATAAATTTTGGGTTCAAGTACCCAAATCAAATCAATCTCGGGTCCAAGCACCCATTCTTGGGTCCAAGTACCCAAATCAAATCTAATCTCTGGTCCAAGTACCCAAATCAAATCAATCTCGGGTCCAAGTACCCAATCTTGAGTCAAATTCAATCCAATCTTGGGTCCAAGTACTCAATCTCGGGTCTAAGCACCCAATCTCGAGTCCAAGTACCCAAATCAAATTCAAGCTCGAGTCTAAGTACCCAATCTCGGGTCCAAGCACCCATTCTCGTGTCCAAGTACCCAAATCAATTCAAGCTCGGGTCCAAGTACCCAATCTCGAGTCCAAGTACCCAAATCAAATTCAATCCAATCTTGGGTCCAAGTACTCAATCTCGGGTCTAAGCACCCAATCTCGAGTCCAAGTACCCAAATCAAATTCAAGCTCGAGTCTAAGTACCCAATCTCGGGTCCAAGCACCCATTCTCGTGTCCAAGTACCCAAATCAATTCAAGCTCGGGTCCAAGTACCCAATCTCGAGTCCAAGTACCCAAATCAAATTCAATCCAATCTCGGGTCCAAGTACCCAATCTCGGGTCCAAGTATCCAAATCAAATCCAATATCGGGTCCAAGTACCTAATCTCGGGTCCAAGTACCCAAATCGAACCAATTTCGGGTCCAAATACCCAATCCTAGGTCCAAGTACCAAATTCAATCAATCTCGGGTCCAAGTACCCAAATCAAATCAATTTCGGGTCCAAGTACCAAATTCAATCAATCTCGGGTCCAAGTACCCAAATCAAATCAATTTCGGGTCCAAGTACCCAAATCAAATCAAATCTCGGGTCCAAGTACCCAAATCAAATTCAATCTGGGGTCCAAGTACCCAAATTCAATCCATTCTCGGGTCCAAGTACCCAAATCAAATCCAATCTCGGGTCCAAGTATCTAATCCCGGTTCTAAGTACCCAAATCAAGTTCAGTCTCGGGTCTAAGTACCCAAAATAAATTTAAATAACCATCTCAAAAATTAATTCTTATTACTTTTCACTCTCTTTCACTTAAGTCTCAGATTGTTAAGGCAGGGGGCAAACTGTAGACCCTTAATTTTTAACCTAGTCCGGTCCAATATATTTTAATTAGTCCAAAATAATTTTTGTATTATCCAACATATTTTAGTTAGTCCAAAATAATTTTTATGGTATCTTGATTAATCTTAATATTTATTTTAGTGAAAAATGGTGAAATGAATAAAAATTCAAAAATAGTAAAAAATAACAAATAACAAAAAAATCGGCAACAAAAAATCGTCGCCGAAAGTCAGCGCGGGCCCGTGGGCATTTCGCCTGCAGGAAACTCCTGCGGGAGAAATGGCCCGCGGGCCCGTTCTGCCCCCGCTGCTGTAGCCAGCTGCAGTAGTTTTTTTGCCAGCGCAGTTTTTCCGCAGCACTTTTTTTTCGCCAGAGAAATTTTTTCGACGCAAATTTTCCGAAACGTAATGCAATTAGGTTTCAGTTTCCTTTTCTTATTGAATATTATATGCCGTGAATAATTAAAATTACCCGTAGAATTCTTCTATAAAAATGTACTAAACAACACAAAAAAAGAGGAGGAAAAAAGGAAGAAACTTGGACAGAAACTTGGGAGAGTTTGAAATCGTAACTGAGTAGGAAAGCAGTGGAACTACGCTGATTTTTTGAGAAAGCAGAAAAACAGTTAAAGCAATTCAAAGGCAAAAAGGCTTGTCTTTGACCCTGTTCATCCAAGAAGAAATTTTTGGTGAAACTTACAAAATAAGGTTTGAATTCTTAATTTCTTTTATTTTGTCACAGTAGCTTAAATTATCAAAATTGTCTTTTAATTCAAAAACCTAATAACCTCAATTCACTTTTTCTAAAGTTTCAAAACCTTAATTCGTTGCTATGTTTTCTAAAAAATTTAAGTTGTTAGTTTTGTTTCTTCAAAACCCCAAAACCTTAATTTGCTTTCCAAGTTTTCCAAAGCCAAAATTGAGTTCTGTTTATTTCCAAAAGCTCCAAAAATGTCTTTTTTTGCTTTATAAACTTTAAACCGTTTGTTTATTTTCATAAAACTTCATAAAATTATCAAATTGATTTTCAAATTCTAAAAATTAACTCATTACCCGAAACCTTAATCCAAAAATTCTAAAACTCTAATTCAACTACAAAACCTAAAATAGTAAATCCTAACCCCTTAAAACCTTAAATCCTAATTTTTTTCTAAACCCTAATCCTTTAAAACTTTAAAAATCATACAAATACAAATTTTACAACTTTACATAGTAGCTTAAAAACACAATGCAATAACAAAAATTCATAAATCAAAGTGTTTTAATGTGTCCAAGAACTAATTTCATGATTATACATCTCAAACCCTAATTTGGTTAATCAAAGAATTTTACCAACATTTTAAATCATAAAACTTTTGCTCCATTTTAATCCCATTAAAATCACAGTAGCTTCCAAAACTCTAAATACTTGGAATAAAGAACCCTAAATGGAAATAGTAGCTATAATTTAGATTTTTATTTGCCTTATTCAATTCTATATTTGATTATGCTTTGATTTATTTTATATGCTTTAATTTATTTAAGTTTAATGCTTGGTTTATTTTATTTATCATGGATGGATGTTTACTTTCTATTGATATTTAATACCTTTGATGAATGATTCATTTATTTTGAATAGTTATTTACTTTTATCAATTTATTTAGGTTTCCAAATGTTGTAAGAGGTATGTTTCCACTTGGTGGGTACCTCATTAGTTAAATATCATGTAATTTAAATTGCTTTTCTATTTTAGAACCAATGTAAAGGACATGTTTTTACCTTTCGGTGGGTGTCCTATTTAGGCATGAGATGTAAGGACATGTTTCCATCCTTGGATGGGTGTCCATTTATTTGCCTTGTTTGGACATTGCTTTGATTTTAATATAATGATGCTTTCTTTCAATTATTGTGTGTAACATGGATAATATTATTATACTTAAGAATTTTATAATATTAAGGCCTGTAAAGGAGGCTGGTTCCAATGAACCGGACATTGTGGGAGTGCTGGGCCATTTCTCACCTTCCCCACACGCACCCAACTTTTCGAACCCATTAGGGGGTTGGGGATTCCTTAGGAATTGAGTCATCCACCCCTTTCTTTTTTTTCCCAGCTCGTCCGTGTGGCGACTCCATTTTCTTCCAACTTAAGCCTAAACAGTGTCGAAGTCACAAGAACCATTCCACCGGGAGTGGGAGCGAAAATCCCCGCTCACAGGGACCCTGGTTGTAACACCCCCATATCCAATGCACACACACTATAACCACAACAATGTAGCATAAGTGCACCAAACATAGGGATACTACGGTTTTCTTAACATTCAAAACACTTTAAACTTGATTCAATACCCTTATCATTATACATTATAGAAAAGTAGATCATTTACTTATAAAACAAAACATATTAGTTATATATATATACATTTAAATATTACACAGCGGAAGTTATAAAATATGTACATATTTACATATTAAACATTTCTTTACAAAATATAAAGAAGTATACATGATTGGCAAGTCTGCTCTAATCTTTAAGCTCCCAAAATGGATTCTTCAAGGTCTACTCTCACTTGGTCTTGATGAACTCTCGGGTTCAACTCTATCAACTCTATTACCTGCGCGATTAAACACTATCGCGCTAAGCCAACGGCTTAGTAAGATAATCATGCAAATGATATGACTTAGTGTAATGCAATGTCATTTCTCAATCCATATTATACATGTAACATCATATGTGCAAAACTAACAACATACTTTCATATTACATATCACATTTCAATATCTTTTCATATATCTCATTAATATTCATTTAACCATTCATAATCAACACTAAACAAAGACAAGCATGGGCCCAAGACACACTAATATGCCATTCAATTTTCAGAGTTAATGCTTTGGTTTTGTTATCACATTTATCAATATCATATACCCAACTAGGCTTCAAGGATTAAGTTCAACCAAGCTTCAAGGGGAGCAAAGCATGCTAAGCTTCTACCCAACTTGGCTTCAAGAACTAACCCAACCTAGCTTCAAGGGTGGTAACATCTCAATTAGGCTTCAAGGATTCAATCCAACCTAACTTCAAGAGATTGTTACACTTATTAGGCATGCCACCAACAACCAACTCTGAAAATGGAATAACACATTAGCCACACAATTCATTTATTATTCAATGATCATTTTCATTCTCAATTCTCAACAACATTTAGGCAAACATGCCTTATTTCTTTCAAATGCATCATCATAGCCAAACACAATGGCATTGTCTCATATCATGTCTTATTTGAATTATCATTTCATCTTTGATATACATTTCAATTTCAATGTATATTACTCATGAAACACATTACCATTCACAATGCATAACATAACATTGTTCAATCTCAACAATGCAATTAGGGCAAAGAACAATTGATATGATTCATAATTTTAGGACCTTACACATGCATTTGATTATATCTTTCATTGATTCAAGTGTTTTTAAAGTGTTTAGGGTTAGGTTTAGGGACCAACCTACCCTTGGAAAACCAAAACAATGCAATTAGAACAAAGAAATAAAACCCTAACCAACACATTGGAGGGACACGGGCAGCACCTTTGAGGGACACGGCCAAGCTTGTGGCCGTGTCTCTCAACCTCACTTGACAGTAGCAAACACGAGCATAGGACACGGCCAAGCTTGTGGCCGTGTCTTCCAACACCAACATCCAGTAGTGAACACGGCTAAGGGACACGGCCGTGTCTCTCAAAAACCAATCCAACACTCCCAAATTTTCATGACTTGGCCGTGTCACCCAACACCAAAACCCTAAAATGCACAACTCTCCTCTAATTGCACTTCAACTCATCATACACAATATAGCATGGTTCAAATGAATGAAATCAATGTTCTAAACACAATTTCAACACAAGAATCACTTCACAAAACATTCATAATACATTTAAACACAAACCATTCCAAAACCCTAACTCCAACTTCACTCTTGACTCTCCACTAACATCCTCCACAAATCTTACCATATTCACAACCAAACCAACACCAATTCCATCTTTTAACTTAAAATCAATTCTAACACTTGCAAACACATATCAAACACACCAAATCACAAAATCAACCAAACCCTAATTCACATCCAACACCACTTCAAAATAACCAAAGAAAACAAGAGATTTCTTACCTTAAATGAAGAAATTCCACAATTCCTCAACTTGATTTCTTGAAATCTCCTTCAACTTTTGAGCTACAAACATCAAAACCTTGCTTGGTTCTCTTGTCTTCCTTTGTCTATGGTGAGCCGACCAACACAAGAAGAAAAAGAAGAAATGATGATGAAGAAAACACAAAGTCAACCTTCATTAAATACCCATCCAAAAGAAAATTACTATAACACCCTCATACACATTTTTATTCCCTTAATTATCTCTTGCCCACTTTGGTAATTTCACACTTAACAATATAAATATCTTCTTCCCTTGACCAAGCCCTTTGACCAACTTATATGTTATATATATCACCATATACACAACATATAAACTTGTCTCTAAACCCTAAATTTCTCCCAAAACACATATACATATACTTTTCTTTTCTCAATTTAAACCCACAACAACAACAACAACAACAACCACATACAAAACTTCTAGGGCAAGCATAGGGATATTACAATTCTCCCCCTCTAAAAAGAAAATTTCGTCCTCGAAATTACCTGATATCAGCTCTGAAACAACTGAGGATATTGCTCTCGCATAGATTGCTCACTTTCCCAAGTTGCTTCTTCTTTTCCATGATTCTTCCATAGAACCTTCACCAATGGCACTCTCTTGTTTCTCAGCTCTTTCACTTCTCGTGCCAAGATAGAACTGGTTCCTCTTCAAATGTCAAGTCTGGGCTCACTTCAATAGATTCAAATGGCAACACGTGAGATGGATCCGACCTATATCTCCTCAACATAGAAACATGGAATACATTATGAATACGATCCAACTCAGGTGGCAAAGCTAGTCGATAAGCCACTGGTCCAACTCTTTCTAACACTTCATACGGCCCAATGAAACGAGGACTCAATTTCCCTTTCCGACCGAACCTCAAAATCTTCTTCCAAGGAGACACTTTCAGAAATACCTTATCTCCAACATCAAACTCTATGTCCCTCCTTTTCAGATCTGCATAAGACTTCTGTCGGTCTGAAGCTGCTTTTAACCTGCCTCGAATCAACTTTACTTTCTCTTCAGTTTCTTGAATTAAATCAGTCCCAACCAACTGATTATCTCCAAGCTCATTCCAACAAAGAGGTGTCCTACATCGTCTGCCATACAATGCTTCAAACGGTGCCATACCAATGCTGGATTGGTGACTGTTGTTGTAAGCAAACTCCACAAGAGGTAAAAACCTATCCCAACTTCCAGAGAAATAAATGACACATCTTCTCAACATGTCTTCAATAATCTGTATCACCCTCTCTGACTGTCCATCTGTCTGTGGATGAAAAGCAGTACTGAAGTGTAATCGAGAACCCAAAGCACTATGCAAATTCTTTCAAAATCTTGAAGTAAACCTGGGATCTCGATCAGACACTAAAGAAGTTGGAACACCATGCAGTTTCACAATCTCATGGATATACAACTCAGCCAACCTCTCCAAAGAGTAATCCATCCGCACTGGAAGGAAATGAGCTGTCTTAGTCAATCTATCCACAATCACCCATATAGCATCATGCTTCTTTTGTGTCAATGGCAAACCAGACACAAAATCCATTGTCACTCTTTCCCACTTCCATTCTGGCACTGACAACGGTTGAAGCAACCCGGTTGGAACTTGATGCTCTGCTTTAACCTTCTGACAAGTGAGACATTTCGATACAAACTCAGCAATGTCTCTCTTCAGACCCATCCACCAATAATGCTGTCTCAAATCATGATACATCTTTGTATTACCCGGATGCATAGCAAACACTGACTGATGAGCTTCTTCCAAAATGATCCTTTTCAAATCAGCATCATCGGGTACACACAATCTGCTCTTGAACCAGAGACTTCCATCACTCTTCACAATAAAATCTCTACCCTTTCCACTCTGACAATCCGAAACAATCTTCTGTATCTTCTTATCGGCCAACTGAGCTTCTTTGATCTGATCTAACAAAACTGGCTTCAATTGCAACTGTGCCAATAATGCACCATCAACACAAGGTACAAAACTGACATGCAATGCTCTCAACTCAACAAGCAACGAGAGCGAGTAAACAGTTAAACCAACTAAAGACTTCCGACTCAAGGCATCAGCAACAACATTTGCTTTACCTGGATGATAGTCAATCAAGCAGTCGTAGTCTTTAATCAATTCTAACCATCTCCTCTGAAAAAGATTAAGTTTTTTCTGGACACCCAAATACTTCAAACTCTTGTGATCAGTGTAGATGAAACATTTCTCCCCAAACAGATAGTGGCGCCAAATCTTCAATGCAAACACAATGGCAGCCAATTCCAAATCATGAGTCGGATAGTTAAGCTCATGCGATTTCAACTGTCGAGATGCATAAGCTATAACTTTCCCTTCTTGCATCAATACACACCCCAAACCTCTATGTGAAGCATCACTGTAGATCACATATGGTTTTCCTTCAACAGGTAAAGTAAGAACAGGCGCTTGAGTTAACATTTCTCTCAACTGTTCAAAGCTCGCCTGACACTGATCTGTCCACAAAAACCTCACTCCCTTACGAAGAAATCTGGTGAGTGGAGTAGCTATCAAAGAAAACTCTTTCACAAACCGCCGGTAATAGCCTGCCAAACCCAGAAAACTCTAACCTCTGTCACCGACTTGGGTGGACTCCAATTCAATATAGCTTCAACTTTACTTGGATCAACTCTAATGCCTTCAGCTGAAACAATATGTCCGAGAAAAGCGACTTGATCCAACCAGAACTCACACTTCGACAATTTGGCAAACAACTGCTTCTCTCTCAAAATCTGTAATACAATCCGCAGATGCATGTCATGTTCCTCTTTATTCCGCGAATACACCAGAATCTCATCTATAAACACTACCACAAACTGATCCAGATAGGGCCTGAACACCCTATTCATCAAATCCATGAAAGCTGCAGGTGCATTCGTCAGACCAAAAGGCATAACTAGAAATTCATAATGCCCATACCTGGTCCGGAAAGCTGTCTTCGGCACATCTTCAGCTCTGACTCTCAGCTGATGGTACCCTGATCTCAGATCAATTTTGGAAAACACAGCTGCACCCTTCAATTGATCAAAGAGATCATCGATTCTAGGCAAAGGATATTTATTTTTAATAGTCACCTTGTTCAATTGCCTATAATAGATACACAACCTCATAGTACCATCTTTCTTCTTCACAAATAGCACAGGAGCTCCCCAAGGAGAAACACTGGGGCGAATAAATCCTTTGTCCAACAACTCCTGTAATTGCACTTTCAATTCCCTCAATTCTGCTGGTGCCATTCTGTAAGGAGTAATAGAGATAGGAGTGGTACCAGGCAACAATTCAATACCGAACTCCACCTCTCTCTCAGGAGGCAATTCTGGCAACTCCTCTGGAAACACATCTGGAAAATCTGCAACTGTGGGTATATCATCAATAGGAGAACCTCTCACTCTAGTATCCACCACATGAGCAAGATAGGCTTCACACCCCTTTCTAATCAATCTCCTAGCTGCAACAACTGAAACAAATAAGGAGGCTAGCTGTTCCTGCTCATTAGATACTATCACCTCTCTACCATCAACAGTTCTCAAAGAAACAATTTTCTTTTTACAATCCACCACAGCTCCATGTCGAGATAGCCAATCCATACCTAAGATCACATCATATTCCTTAAATGGCATCTCAATCAAATCTCCAAGGAACTCCTCACCCTGCACCCTCACTGCACTATCCCGGTGCACTTTACTAACAATCACACTATGCCCTAATGGATTTGTCACCAACACATCAAATCCTAGGGACTCAGTAAGCATATCAGACACAGGCAAAACAGATGCACTAATATATGAATGCGTGGAACCCGGATCAATCAAAGCAAGTACTAAAGTATTAAATAAAGAAAAAGTACCAGCTATGACTGCCGATGCATCTGGCTGCCTTTGCATAACATACATCCTCTGGGAAGAACCAACCTCCTCTGGTCTACTCTCCCTGGATGTAGCACCTCCTCTAGCACTGAACCCAGATCTACCTCCCCGGTTGCTACCTCTGCCTCCTCGGCCTCCCCTCGCACTAGGTCGAGAAGCTGCTGTATCAACTGACATCAGCTCTTGCCTCTCAGGGCAATCACTCACAAAGTGATCAGGTGACCCACACTTGAAACATACCCCTGCAACACCAGCCTTCCAACAAGGACCACCATGCGGCCTACCACAATGGATGCAGATGGGTAAGGTGGATCTCTGAACCATAGGGGTCGGAGCACTCGCCACCGAAGCTGCAGGTCTAAATCTCTGCCTCTGTAACTGCACTGACCTACCCGCCGGTCTCTGGCTCCTACTACTCTGAGGAACAAAACTTCATCTACCCCTCTTCGCAGAAGAAGACCCTGCCTCGAACTGGGGCCTTCTAACCCTAACCTCTTCTTCTGAAGCAACCGCAATACCCTGAGCTCGCTCTACACTTCGAGCTGCTGCCAGAAGCTGTGAAAAATCCTGATACCTGGATCCAGCCACTAAGCACATGATCGAGGGCCTCAATCCCTCCTCAAATCGCCGACATCTATCAATCTCATCAGCAATGATACCCCCAGCATACTGACTTAATCGAATAAACTCAACCTCATATTCAGTTACAGTCCGGTGATCTTGCTTCAAGCTCAAGAACTTCATCTTCTTCATGTCCTTATACTCCCTAGGAGTATACTTCAACTCAAATTCCCTCAGAAAATCGGCATATGACAAGGTTGGTGGATCTTCCATAGAATGTGGCACTGTCTTCCACCAGTCGTAGGCGTCCTTCTGTAGCAAAGATCTTGCATAATCAAACTTTTCCTCTGATGTGGCTTGCAACTGAATAAAGATCCTCTGTACTTTGTCAAGCCACTGTTCTGCTACAGCTGGGTCAGTAGTACCAAGAAAATCCTCCGCTCCATACTTCCTTAGTTTGTCATAATGCCTCACAGATACCAAAGGCTGAGGAGGTGGTGGCGGTGGTTGTACTGGTGCTTGCCTCATAACTTCCATCATATGTCTAAACCAGGCTGGCGGAACCTCCTCTCCAGCTGGTCTACCCGACACCGAAGCAGGTGCCTCCTCAACACTATCAATCCTAGCTCCAACATTAGGAGCAACGCTCTCCTCACTACCCTCAACTGACTTCTCAAATGAGGATCCATCAACACCTAACACTGCAAACACAACATACTACATCTTATTAAAGATCAGAGGTTGCCAATCCCAAACATGTATTTTTATTCAAAACCAACTTTTTAAGTAAAATATTCTTTTTATTACATTTTACCTAGGTTGAGAATCTCAAACCTAGGCTCTGATACCAAAACAATTGTAACACCCCCATATCCAATGCACACACACTACAACCACAACAATGTAGCATAAGTGCACCAAACATAGGGATACTACGGTTTTCTTAACATTCAAAACACTTTAAACTTGATTCAATACCCTTATCATTATACATTATAGAAAAGTAGATCATTTACTTATAAAACAAAACATATTAGTTATATATATATACATTTAAATATTACACAGCGGAAGTTATAAAATATGTACATATTTACATATTAAACATTTCTTTACAAAATATAAAGAAGTATACATGATTGGCAAGTCTGCTCTAATCTTTAAGCTCCCAAAATGGATTCTTCAAGGTCTACTCTCACTTGGTCTTGATGAACTCTCGGGTTCAACTCTATCAACTCTATTACCTGCGCGATTAAACACTATCGCGCTAAGCCAACGGCTTAGTAAGATAATCATGCAAATGATATGACTTAGTGTAATGCAATGTCATTTCTCAATCCATATTATACATGTAACATCATATGTGCAAAACTAACAACATACTTTCATATTACATATCACATTTCAATATCTTTTCATATATCTCATTAATATTCATTTAACCATTCATAATCAACACTAAACAAAGACAAGCATGGGCCCAAGACACACTAATATGCCATTCAATTTTCAGAGTTAATGCTTTGGTTTTGTTATCACATTTATCAATATCATATACCCAACTAGGCTTCAAGGATTAAGTTCAACCAAGCTTCAAGGGGAGCAAAGCATGCTAAGCTTCTACCCAACTTGGCTTCAAGAACTAACCCAACCTAGCTTCAAGGGTGGTAACATCTCAATTAGGCTTCAAGGATTCAATCCAACCTAACTTCAAGAGATTGTTACACTTATTAGGCATGCCACCAACAACCAACTCTGAAAATGGAATAACACATTAGCCACACAATTCATTTATTATTCAATGATCATTTTCATTCTCAATTCTCAACAACATTTAGGCAAACATGCCTTATTTCTTTCAAATGCATCATCATAGCCAAACACAATGGCATTGTCTCATATCATGTCTTATTTGAATTATCATTTCATCTTTGATATACATTTCAATTTCAATGTATATTACTCATGAAACACATTACCATTCACAATGCATAACATAACATTGTTCAATCTCAACAATGCAATTAGGGCAAAGAACAATTGATATGATTCATAATTTTAGGACCTTACACATGCATTTGATTATATCTTTCATTGATTCAAGTGTTTTTAAAGTGTTTAGGGTTAGGTTTAGGGACCAACCTACCCTTGGAAAACCAAAACAATGCAATTAGAACAAAGAAATAAAACCCTAACCAACACATTGGAGGGACACGGGCAGCACCTTTGAGGGACACGGCCAAGCTTGTGGCCGTGTCTCTCAACCTCACTTGACAGTAGCAAGCACGGGCATAGGACACGGCCAAGCTTGTGGCCGTGTCTCCCAACACCAACATCCAGTAGTGAACACGGCTAAGGGACACGGCCGTGTCTCTCAAAAACCAATCCAACACTCCCAAATTTTCATGACTTGGCCGTGTCACCCAACACCAAAACCCTAAAATGCACAACTCTCCTCTAATTGCACTTCAACTCATCATACACAATATAGCATGGTTCAAATGAATGAAATCAATGTTCTAAACACAATTTCAACACAAGAATCACTTCACAAAACATTCATAATACATTTAAACACAAACCATTCCAAAACCCTAACTCCAACTTCACTCTTGACTCTCCACTAACATCCTCCACAAATCTTACCATATTCACAACCAAACCAACACCAATTCCATCTTTTAACTTAAAATCAATTCTAACACTTGCAAACACATATCAAACACACCAAATCACAAAATCAACCAAACCCTAATTCACATCCAACACCACTTCAAAATAACCAAAAGAAAACAAGAGATTTCTTACCTTAAATGAAGAAATTCCACAATTCCTCAACTTGATTTCTTGAAATCTCCTTCAACTTTTGAGCTACAAACATCAAAACCTTGCTTGGTTCTCTTGTCTTCCTTTGTCTATGGTGAGCCGACCAACACAAGAAGAAAAAGAAGAAATGATGATGAAGAAAACACAAAGTCAACCTTCATTAAATACCCATCCAAAAGAAAATTACTATAACACCCTCATACACATTTTTATTCCCTTAATTATCTCTTGCCCACTTTGGTAATTTCACACTTAACAATATAAATATCTTCTTCCCTTGACCAAGCCCTTTGACCAACTTATATGTTATATATATCACCATATACACAACATATAAACTTGTCTCTAAACCCTAAATTTCTCCCAAAACACATATACATATACTTTTCTTTTCTCAATTTAAACCCGCAACAACAACAACAACAACAACAACCACATACAAAACTTCTAGGGCAAGCATAGGGATATTACACTGGTCTAGTGACCATGAAATTCCTCCTCCACCTCCAGGTGATGATTTCTTCAGAGCATTTTTTGATTATGGACTACCTCTCCCTTCACATTGATTGTCTTGTATTAATGGACTTGTAATTAGATATTAATGTGCTTAATAACAATGTATAATATTAATGTACTGACTTTCACTTTTTCAATTTGACTTTTTTTACTTCATTTTTTTATTTTTGTAATTTTGATTTCTTTTTTTTACTTTTTAACTAACTCATTTTTTTTATAAAAAAAACCATAACAAATTGACATAGGTAATGAAAAATTCATCATGACCTAGGCAATCCCACTTCCTTTTCCTATCTTGACTTGCAATTCTCAATGTTGATAATAATTCTTTTTCAAATTGGTTTCCATACTTTCTCTATTTAAACCCTCCATTGCCGATTTTTAGAACACACAAACAATTCAAAACCTTCAACAACAGTTTAAAAACCATGATCGAGGAAAATTCAAGAAAGATGAAGAATTTATTCAAGAGCCTAGAAGCAGTCAGCTAGAAATAGATATCTTGGTATGAAATTACTGCTTTAAAATTCTCCTAAAACATTATATTGAACCAACCCTTATTGCATGTTATGGCTTCCTTTTGGAATATAGAATCTAGGACTTTTAAAGTTGGCAACTTTGAGCTGTGTCCCATGATCGAGGAATTTGAAGTCATTCATGGATATCCAAGTGATCATCATATAGCATTGCCTGTATTATTCTCAAAATCTCATAAAAAATGCAAATATTATTTTATATATTAAAACCTAAAGTTCTATAATTGACTAAAGGTGAGAAAATTTTTCTTAGTCCATTGATTGATTTTTGCACATCTCACTTGGCTCCCATAAAAAGTATGGGGAAGCACATTTTTCTTATGTTTGCTTGGTCAATTCCTGCTTATTTTTTCTGATGGTGATATTGACCTATTGGTGTTGGATATTATGGACTAAATGGAAGGTAGGTTTTCACCCATTCCATTAATTTTAGCTGAAACTCTAGTGAGGTTGGATCAATTCAAAACTGGTTCTTTAAAAGGGTTGACTAGAAGTTTCTTATTGCTTCAGGTTAAAGCTTGAACTACCTTTTTTGGGTTTTCAATTTAGGTCAATATTTATTTATTGCTCTAATTTTTCCTTTCCCGCCTTTGCATGTTTCAGAACTAGTGAGCTTTATTATTATATTTTTTTATTTTGGTCTTAATATTTGTCTAGTCCACCATTGTGGGTTTTTGGAACTAGCAAGCTTTATTGTTATTATTTTTTTATTTCTAATTTTTTCCTAGGCCACTGTTGCGCTCTACTAACACTACTACAAAGCGACACTCACAAGTATATGAGGTAATTGTAGTAATGGCGATTGCCCTAAGGTCATCTCACAAGGAAGGAATTGTATGTAACAGTTTGATTAAAAATAATAATAAAATTGAGTTTATATTGTTGAATTGATGAATTGTAATTAAAATTTAAAAGTAGAACTAGTGAAGTTGTGCAAGATTAATTAAATTCTTGGATTAGTGCTTAAGGATGTAGATCAATTTAATCAAAGCTTAATTCTAAAATTATCCAATAATATAACCTTGAACTTTATATGTTTCTTATGATTAATTAGCAATTATCAATTCATTAGTTCTCACATTTATAAATTAACAACAACCAATTATTTTGAACTTGGAAATTAACATTTAGAGCATATATTTCTAATTCATTCTTAGGATAGTTGAATGCATAATTCCAATATCAAATTTCTCCTCTCGATTAGTGTTAGTCAAATATGTGACAGAGGATATAATGTCAATTTTAATTCTAAAGGATGGGAAATTACCTCTTCTAATGGTGAACTTGCATTCAATGGAAATAGAATTGGCAACACTTACAAAATTGACCTATACTCTAATAATGCCTTTGAATATTTAGTCACTATTAGTAATGATGTTTGGCTTTGGCATAGAAGATTAGGACATGTTAATATAGACAAATTGCATTGTTTAAGCAAAGAAGAACTTGTAGATGGTCTCTCCAAAATAAAATTTAACAAAGATAAAATTTGTGAACCTTATCAATTTGGAAAACAACATAAGAGCTCTTTCAAAACTAAGAGCTTTGTAAGTACATCTAGACCTTTAGAACTAATACATTTAGATTTTTTGGACCAAATAGAGTTGCTAGTCTAAGAGGCAAGTTGTATGCATTTGTGCCAGCTGATGATTACTCAAGGTTTACATAGGTTAATTTCTTAGCCCAAAAGAATAAAGCTTTCAACCATTTCAAAATCTTTGCAAAAAGAGTTCAAAATGAAAAAGGCTATGTTATCACAACTATTAGAAGTGATCATGGAAAAGAATTTAAAAATGAAAACTTTGAAAATTTGTAATGAACTTGGTATTTCACATAATTTTTCAGCTCCTAGAACACCATAACAAATGGTGTAGTTGAAAGGAAAAATAGAACATTTGTAGAAATGGCTAGAACAATGCTCAATGAGCATAATTTACCTTCTTACTTTTGGGTGGAAGCTGTTAATATCGCATGTTATATATCAAATCATGTTTACAAAAGACCTATGATAAACAAAACCTCTTATGAGCTTTGGAATGGAAGAAAACCCAAAATTTCATACCTTAGAGTATTTGAATAATGCTTCATATTAAATACCAAGGATAACCTTAGAAAATTCTCATCCAAATCGGATGAAGGTATATTTTTGGGATATTCATCTTCTAGTAAAGCGTGTTGAATATTTAATAGGAGATTTCTAGTAGTTGAAGAGTCAATGAATATTTAATAGGAGCACTACCCTTCCCATGCACTACCCTTTAGATCATTATTTTTGTTACATAGGTTGATCATGGGAAGGATAGTGCTCTTGATGATTTTGTAGGTACATTTGAAGAGCATATGACAAACAATGATCTAAAGGAAAAAAATGATGATCTAGAATAAATCATGGAACAAGAAGAGGCTCATGAATTACCCAAAGATTTGCATTATGAAAAGGATCATCCAAAAGATCTCATCATTGATGACACTTCAAAGAGAGTAACTACTAGATCAAATTTTAAGTATTTAGATTCTAATATTGCCTTTGTTTCTCAAAATGAGCAAGGACTATTGAGGAGGCTCTTACTGATGAATGTTGGGTGATTATAATGCAAGATGAACTCAGCCAATTTGAGAGAAACAAAGTGTGGGAGCTTATTCCTGCGAGCTTGTTCCTAAACCCAAAGGCCATCCAATTATTGGTTGTAAATGAGTATATATGAATAAACTTGATGAAGTTGGTCACATTACAAGAAACAAAGCTAGATTAGTAGCCAAAATCTATAACCAAGAGGAATGTCTTGATTATGTTGAGACATTTGCTCCTGTTGCTAGATTAGAAGCAATTAGAATCCTACTTGCATTTGCATGTCACATGAATTTCAAAATTTTTCAAATGGATGTAAAAAGTGCATTTCTAAATGGTTTAATTAACGAGGAAGTTTATGTTGAATAATCTTCTGGTTTTAAAGATTATCAATTTCCTTTTCATGTTTTTAAATTATCTAAGGCATTGTATGGTTTGAAACAAGCTCCAATAGCTTGGTATGATAGACTTAGTGCTTATTTGCTAAATAATGGCTTTTCAAAAGGCAAAGTTGACACAATTCTTTTTGTTAAAATAAAAATGCATAACATTTTGATTGAATAAATTTATGTTGATGAAATTATATTTGGTGCTACTAATGAATCTTTGTGCAAATAATTTATTTCTTGCATGACTAGAGAATTCAATATGAACATGATGGGCTCAAATTTTCTTTAGTTTACAAATTAAGCAATGCAAGGATGGTATCTTCATCAACCAATCCAAATATGCAAAGGAACTTGTAATATCCCAAAACATACCCTAGAAGTTTGGTATATAATTGTTGTTTTATTTGGATTAAGTGTATTTGTGTTTAATTGGAAAGAGATATGATGTAAGAGTAGAGTGCATATGTTATATATATTGTGATATATACAACATATACATAAGTCTATGGAAAGTCAAATGGAGATAGTGGAAGAAGATATTTGTTTGTGTTTGAATTAATAATTAATTAATAAGGAAATTAATGAATGGAGGAGATTTATTTGAATTAGTTTAATATTTTTAATTGCTTGGTTGAGAGGATTTTAAGGAAAAGAGGTGTTGACTTGGAGCTTTCTCTTTCTTCTTTCTTTCTTCTTGCCGTGAATCACTTTCTCCTTCTCCTTCCTTTGTTTTGTTTGGCCGGACAACAAAGAAACAAGAAAACAAGAAGAGTTTTGATCTTCCAACTCAAGATCTAAGGAAGCTTTCAAGAGATCAAGTGGAAAGTTAAGAGATTTCTTCATCCTTGGTAAGTTCTCCACTTGATCCTTTGATTTCTTTGAGTTTTTGAGTTGAGTTTGTGGATGGTATGTGAATATGTTGTTTAAGATGGGTTTAAGAGTGTTTGGGTAACTGATTTTTCTTGTTTTTGGGGATGGTTTGTAGGAAAGAGTAAGTTGTGGGAAGTGATTGTTTTGAGGTTGTGTTTTAGGTTTATGTTGATGATTTTTGATTTGAGATTTGAAGGATGTTTTAGTTGTTTTGGTGTTTTTGTGAGTTTGTTATGGTTTTTGGGTATGTTGAGATGAGTTTGGTTGAAGTGGATTTTGGTGAAAGGAAGTGTTTTGTTGGTTGTGGTGTTGTCTTGGCCGGAATCTGGGTTTTTGGCCTGACACGCCCAGGAGCACGTCCAGGTCCTTAGGCGTGTCAATTGTTCTGAGTGGCAGTAGGTGTGACACGGCCATTAACACGCTCGTGTTGTTGAGTGTGTCATAGCTACTGTAAGTTTTGAGAATTTACACGGCCATGAGCACGCTCATGATGTTGGACGTGTCGTTATTTCTGAGAGATAGAATGTATTACACGCCCAGTGACACGCCCGTGGTTCTGAGCGTGTAAATGTTTCTGTGTTGTGGAGTTAGGGCATGGTCAGGGACACGCCCATGTGTGTGAGCGTGTCAAGTCTAGAGCTTGCCCTAATTGATTCTTAACCTTATGATCTCATGAGAGTTTCCTCATTCTTTTGGAATAGGTTGTGAAGAAGGTGATTTACCCTAACTCAAGTGGTGAAAGATTCTTGTAAGTGTAAGTGTAAGTGTAAGTGTTTAGAGTTGTGTTAGTTTCTTTTTATGTAAGTTCAAACCACATTATTGCATACATTCATATGATATTGTGGCATAATTAGTTATATGTGAATGTTGTGATGAGCATGTAAAATATGTGTTAATGCCATTGACAATATCCATGTGAATAATGAATTGATTAATGAGATGATTGAAACATGTTTGTTTATATGATGATGAAATGAAATATGGAAATGAAATGTGAAAGATATGAGGCCATGAGTGTTGGCTATGATTATGGAAATGAAATGTAAAGTGAATTGAGAAAGAGATTGATAAAGAGATAAATGAAATAATTGTATGTCTAATATGTTTATTCAATTTTCAGAGTTCTGAGTTTGGCGGCATGCCTATGAATAACTGGATAGGTGAAATGACCGGGTCGTAAGCCGAATCCAGTTGATAAATGTGAAATGTGATGTTTTTGGGGTGAAATGACCGGGTTGTAAACCTCAAAAACATATTATTGAAACTAGATTGAGTGAAATGATCGGGTCGTAAACTCAAATCTAGTTGATTATCCATGGATATATATATATATTGCCTACGGGGCTAGACACAAGGTGTCAATATGGACCAAAGCAGAAACTCTGAACTTTGAATAACATATTAGTGTGTTTTGGGCCCGTGTCTGTCTTAGTTGTAAGATGTGATTTATGAATGAAGAACCAATTGAATAATAAGATCTAATATATAATTATAAAATGTGATATGATTATGTATGGTTTATGAAATGTATTATGGTGACATGTGCATCGCATTAAAGCATCATGGTTATATTAGTTGCACCACTGAGCTGTTAGCTCAGTGCGATTGTGGTTCATCCCGCAGGTAATAGAGTTGAACCCGAGAGTCCTTCGAGACCGAGTGAGTCTAGACATTGAAGAGTTGACTTTTGGACTTAAAGATCAGAGAAGAGCTGCCAGTCATGTATATATTTTATATTTGTACATTCTGATTTTGATGTATAAGTATTTGTAAACATTTGTTCTATTTTCCGCTGCGTTTTAAATGAACTTTCTATTTATTTGGTTTTATAAACCCTTTCAAAAGTTTTTAATTTGTTTACATTATATAAGAGTGATGACATGAAGGATTTGTAAATGTGGCATTTCTATATTCAGTATACGTATATTACGATCGTATTAGCATGCTGTGTACGTATACGGGGTATAGGGGTGTTACAAAACTTCTCAAGAAGTTTGGTATGGAAAGTTATAAAGAAAAGAAGACTCATGTGAGTTCATTCTTAAAACTTGACAAAGATGAAAGTGGTAAGATAAGGGATGAGAAGAAATATCAAGTTATTATCTGATCACTATGTTACTTAACAACTTCTAGACCTGATATAATGTTTAGTGTTTATTTATGCGCTTGATTTCAATCATGTCCTAGAGAATCACATTTAAATGCTTCTAAGAGAATTCTAAAATATTTGAGTGGAACATTACATTTAAGTCTATGGTATCCTCAAAATACTTCAGTTGACATTTTAGATTTTTTGGATACAAATTTTGCTGGTAGCCTCTAGATAAGAAAAGCACTACTGGTGCATGCCATTTTCTTAGTCAATGCCTATTTTCTTGGTTTAGCAAGAAATAAGTGTCGGTTGCTTTATCTACTGTAGAAGCCAAATATGTTGTTGCTTGTTTTGTTGCACACAAGTTCTTTGGATAAGATAACGATTGCTAGATTATGGAAAAATGTATTAAGTGTGATAATACAAGTGCAATTAATCTATCAAAGAATCCCATTCAGCATTCCAGATCAAAACATAAGTCAACATAAGGATATCAGGCATCATTTCTTGAGAGATAATGTTCAAAATCAGAATGTTGTACTAGAATTCATTGACCCTCAAAACCAACTTGTCGATATTTTCACAAAACTACTAAATGAAGAGAGAATAAGCTTCATAAGACAACACATTGCTAAGATTAATGGAAAATTTCTTGAATGATCACCCATCAACATTCTCTATTTTTTATCATTAAAGATTTAAAAAAATAACAAAATTTTTTACTTAATCCATTATTGTAGTAGCCCAAAACCCTTGAGAGATCACACCTCAAGTCTATGTCTCTTAAACTCTACAAATTATCCTTGTGTGAACATAAAAAACCTTTATGCGGTCGCCCAATTTCAATTTTTTTTCAAATTTCTCAACCATTATGCACTCAACAGCATTGTGCGAGCCCCCATTGCTTGTATTTACCACAAGACTTATCTTACAGTGCACAACATGGTGTAGATCGTACAGTAAGTGTAACTGCCTGGTGGCGAACGTATGTTGTTGCAATCTTACTGCAAGTGCATGGGTCACATAAGTAATAAAGTAGTAAGTGAGATATCATTCCACTAGGGACAAGGTCAATTACTAGTATAAATTTTAACTGTTGTTTAGAAAATCAGTAGTTTTGTCATGTTTGAAATAAAAGATGAGTAATTTAATAAATTAAAGTAAAGAAAAATTGAATGTTATGCAAAAAGAGTTGGTGATGAAAATACTATCCAGCTATTGAATCCCCCTAGCTATAAAAATATTTACAAAAATCAATTCAATTAAATCAAATTATAGAGATGAATTGGCGTTCCTCTAAATTAGACTAAAACCACTCTCAAGTGAATTAATCCCTAATCGCTAAGTAGAATGCTAGAATATCTTCTCAAACATAATTAAATAAATCTTGCAATAAGAATAACAAATCATAAACCAAAGGATCTTGTAAGTATATCTCTAGCACTCCAATCAACCATCAATCCTAATGAGAATTCTATTCATATCAAACTTTCTCGAGTCAAAAATATGAAAATTGTAACCAATCAATAACCATGCTATTATCAATTGGAAATAAGAATTTAAGAATCAAAAGGATAAAACAACTCAATTGATTGATTTAATTTAATAAGAACTATTCAATCCATACAATAAAGGTAGGATTCATCAATATCTAGATAGAGATGATTTAGTTCATGTTCATAACCAAAAAACCAGAACAAAAGAAATAAGTAAAAGAATTCAAACAATCCATAATGAATGATTTATGTTTCTTCACTTCAATCTTTGATTCTTAATTTAAATCTTGATAAACTTGGATCTTCCCCTTCAATCTCAGCTGCTAAACTCTCTTTCTTTCTTAGGAAGTTGGCTCTAAGTTCTAAAAACTGGATCCCTAATTTGCTCTTCAGTTTAGCTTTTATAACCCAATATTTAGCCTGACACACTCAGTGACACAGCCATGTCTCTGGGCATGTCAATGATACTATTTTTTACCATTGAAGACAAGGGCATTGTGTGAGCGGGGATTTTTTCCCCCACTCCCGGTGGAATGGTTCTTGCGAGTTCGGCACTGTTTAGGCTTAGGGCCTTAGAGAACACGGACCTAAGCCCAGAGAAAAATAGAGTTTCCACTCGGATGGGCCGGGAAAAAGAAAGGGATGGATGACTCGATTCCTAAGGAATCCCCAACCCCCTAATGGGTTCAAAAAGTTGGGTACGTATGGGGAAGGTGAGAAATGGCCCAGCACCCCTACAACACCCGGTTAATTGGAACCGGCCTCCTTTGCAGGTCTTAATATTATAAAATTCTTAAATATAACAATACTATCCATATTGCATGCAACAATTGAAATGAAGTATCGTTATATTAAAATTAAAGCATTCTCAAAACAAAGCAAATAAATAGACACCCATCCGAATATGGAAACATGTCCTTACATCATCCATGTCTAAACTAATATGACACCCACCAAAAGGTAGGAACATGTCCTTTACATTGGTCTAAAATATAAAAGCAATTTAGATTACATGATATTTAACTAATGAGGTACCCACAAAGTGGAAACATACCTCTTACAATTTCAATACTAAAACAAATAAATAATAACCATTATAATAAAGAAAATATCTATCCATGATAAATTAAATAAATTGAACTAAGTAAATCAAGTATTGAAATTAAATAAATCAACCATCAAAATATATAATAAACTATATAATCAAATCTAAAATTAAATAAAGCAATAAATATATAAATTTATGGTTTTAAAGAATTTAGGGTTTTTAGAATTTAGGGTTTTTAATTGCGGTTTCATCATTTAGGGTTTAGGGTTCTTTTTGAGGTTGCTGGGATTATGAAATTTAGGATTTAAGAAATTTTAAGGTTTCTATGAAACTAGGGTTTAGGAATTACGTCATTGGAATTAGGGGTTGGGTCTAGGTTTGGGAATTAAGCAACTGGAGTTAGGGTTTTAGGTTTTCTGGAATTAAAGAATTCTGACGTTTTAGAATTTGATCAGGGCTTTGCTGTTTAGAATTTTGAAAATAGATTTTATAAATTTGGGGTCGGAATTTAGAAAATCTTTTAGAGTTTTGGAAAATTAAGAAAACAATTAGGGTTTTGGGAATTAATAAAATGATTTAAGGTTTTGGAAAATTATGAAAATGATTAAGGTTTTGGGAATTAATAAAATAATATAGATTTTTTGAAATTGGAAAGTAGAATAGGGTTTTTAGCAACTGGGCAATTAGATTAGGGTTTTGATAATGATTTGTGATTATATGAACATTAAACTTAAATCATGTTATTTAAATTAAGTAATCAAGACTACAAGGTTTAAGTTAACTACTGGACCTAAACAACTTCTTAAAATTCAAACTTCTGTGTATAAATTAAATAAGTTGTAACTTAAGGATGAAACTACAATGAATTCAAATAAATTAAAGAATTAAATCAAACATTCATTCGTTGGTTCCACCAAATTATTTTCTAGATGAACAATAACAAAGGCAATGTTGCTGCCTTTGATGGGTTGAAGAATGTTTGCTGGGTTGATGATTGATGAATGCTTACTGCTAATCTTCTCTGTTTGTTGCCGTCTCTCTTTAATGTTCCTCCTCGGGTTTCTTCTCTGCGGTTTTTATTTTTCTCTTCATCCTCTCAAAAAGTTGCTGCTGTTCTTCTCTCCTTGTTGCCATCTCTTCTACTTTGTGGTTTAATCCTCTTTTAATCTCAATTGTCGATATTTATAGCCAAACCTCACTCAGAATCCTTAACCTAATATAAATCAGTCCCTAAAATGAATTCTAGTTGAATTAGGAAACTTATCCAACCTCATGTCGACCTGGTTGCCCTAGGTCGACATGAGGCATGTTCATGTCAACCTTGCCTGCCAAAATCAACATGAGTCCAACCTCATGTCGATTTGGGCTGCCAGATCAACATGAGGCATGCTCATGTCTCCCCGGCCGGCCTAATTCAAATTAGTATTGCCTTTTTTTAACTTACGGACCGAAAGGTTTAATTTGGGCCGATTTAACTTGATTTTAGGGTTTTACATTTAAATTTATGCGTCTTAAATCTGAACTGACTTCTTTAAAAATTATAAATTAGGTTTAAATATTTTAAAGTCAGATCAAATTTATTTTGATATCCTTTAATTAAGACCATATCAAATTAGAGTCAAAATTAAGGGTCTATAGTTTGTCCCCTGCTTGAGCGATCTTAGACTTTCAGTAGAAGAGAGTGAAAAGCAACATGACTTAATTTTGATGAGATGGTTACTTGAATTTGATTTGGGTACTTGGACCCAAGGCTGAACTTGATTTGGGTACTTGGACCCGAGACTAGATTAAATTTGGGTACTTGGACTAGAGATTGGGTACTTGGACCCGAGATTGATTTGATTTGGGTACTTGGACCCGAGATTGAATTTGATTTGGGTGCTTGGACCCGAGATCGGGTGCTTGGACCCGAGGTTGAATTTGATTTGGGTACTTGGACCCAAGATTGGGTACTTGGACCCGAGACTGAATTTGATTTGGGTAATTGGACCAAAGATTGGGTACTTGGACCCAAGATTAAATTTGATTTGGGTACTTGGACCCGAGATTGAATTTGATTTGGGTAATTGGACTCGACATTGGGTACTTGGACCCGAGACTAAATTTTATTTGGATACTTAGACCCGAAATTGGATTCTTGGATCTGAGATTGAATTTGATTTGGGTACTTGGACCCGAGATTGTGTACTTAGCCCCGAGATTGAATTTGATTTGGGTACTTGGACCCGAGATTGAATTAGATTTGGGTACTTGGACCCGAAATTGGGTACTTGTGTAACACCCCCACATTCAGTACACACACACTACAACACCACAATGTAGCATATGTGCACCGAACATAGGAGTGCTACGGCTTTTCATCAACATTCAAAACATTTTTATATAATACCATCATCTTTCTCAATATACATTATAGATATATAAATACATTTAAGTAGTACATAGCGGAAGTTATAAAATATTTACACATATGAAAACATTTGAGTACATATTTATCATTACATATATATTTACAATATAAACAAAATCTTTACAAAATATAAAAGAGTTATACATGATTGGCAAATCTCCTCTGATCTTTAAGTTCCCAAAATCAACTCTTCAATGTCTACTCTCACTCGGTCTAGAAGAGCTCTCGGGTTCAACTCTATTACCTGTGCGATTAAACACTATCGCGCTAAGCCAAGGGCTTAGTAAGACAATTCATGCTAATATTATGCTTTAGTGCAATGCAATGTTTCATATATGTATTAACAAATCAACATCAATGATACACACTCAATCAATAAAGATCATAATCAACAAACAATATTCCGTGAATAGTCCGTTTCATCATTTAAGTAATATTAACATTTCATTACATTAGAACATCATTTATGATATACATAAAACCTAGACACCTATGGGCCCATCAAGAACTTAATACGATATTCAGAAATTCAGAGTTGCTGCTTTGGTTCATAAACACAATTATCAAGCCCGTAGGCAACATATACATATATATATCTCTATCCATGGATAGCGTAACAGACCCAGTCTCTTGGATCATCAACTCATCTAACTCGAGGAGATCCTCAACCCGGCAAGACTGTTACAAATCAAATACCTCGTAATATCAATTATCATTGTGTAACAGACCCAGTCTCTTGGACCTCAATTCAATTCAATTTGAAGAGATCCTCAACCCGGCAAGACTGTTACCTTTCATTAAATAGGCATGCCTCCAAAAACCAGAACTCTGAAACTGAATATCATACTAAGCATACACTTATTTCATTATTCTCTTTATCAAACTCTTTCTCAATCTTCCTCATCAATTAGGCAAACATGCCATACATCATTCAATTATATCATCATAGTCAATCACAATGGCTTTACATCACATTATTATTTACAAGATTCACATTACATATAACATACCATTGTTCAATCTCAACAATGCAACTAAGGCAAAGAACAATCTACATCATTCATAGCTTTGGAATCTTCCACATATGTTTGATTAGGTCATTCTTGTGTTTGAAGTATGTTTAAAGTGTTTATGTTTAGGTTTAGGAGCAATACAACCTTTGAAGAATCAAAACAATGCAAAAAGAACCAAAAGTAAAAACATTAACTCATACATTTGAGGGACACGGGCAGCACATTTGAGGGACACGGCCAAGCTTGTGGCCGTGTCTCTCAACCATAAAATCCAGTAGCCAACACGGGCAGATGACACGGCCGTGTCTCTCAATCCAACTTAGGCAGTAGCAAACACATTCAAGGGACACGGCCAAGCCAGTGGCCGTGTCACCCCAAAACCTATCCAACACGGCCAAAATCCCTTGGCTTGGCCGTGTCACACATTGCTTTTGGCCGTGTCTCCCAAAACACAAACCCTAATATGCACAACTCTCCTCCAATTGCACTCAAACTCATCAAACACCATATAACATGTTTCAAATGAATGGAATCAATGTTCTAAACACAAATTTTACATGTTTATCACAATATTCCTTATTAAAACACATCAACCAAAACATTTAGACACATACCATCTCAAACCCTAAAACCAACTTTACACTTGAACTTCCACTATCAAAATCCATTTAAACTTACAACCTTCACAACCAAACCAACCTCAATTCAATCTTTTAACTAACAATCAACTTTAACACTTGTAAACACATATCAAACACACCAAATCATCACATCAACAAATCACAATTCAATTTAGACATAACCTCAAAATTACCAAAGGAATTCAAGAGATTTCTTACCTAAGATGAAGAAATTCCACAATTCTCTTGTCAAATCCTTTGATTGTTTCTTCAATTTGCTTCTAGCACCATGAATACCTCTCTTGCTCTCTCTTCTCTTCAATGGCCGGCCTCTTCAAGAAAGAAAGAAGAAAAATGCACAAGTCAAACACCTTTTCTTCTTTTAATCTCCACCATGTATTCCACTTCAAGCAATTACTCAAATACCCCTCATCATTTAACTTAGCTTTTGTCTCTTATAAGCCCAATTAAGTAATTGCACATTCCACATAAAATATCCTCTTGCATTGACCAACCCTTTTGACCAATCTTGCTAGACTCTAAATTCCTTCTATCTTCTTGGCATTAATCTGGATCTTGATTGGGACAATCTTTGTTTCTTTGCATAAAGTTTGGTACCCAAATTTGTTTTTTTTCTTCTTCTCCCTTTTCTTTCTTTTATTTTTCTTACTCTTCCCTTTCTTTGAGCATTTTATCATTCTGTTCTTCTTCCTTGTAGGACTGTCAAGTACAGAACTTTCAAGAACTAGATGGTCTTTTTCCTTTTTCTTTGATTTTGATCAAATCTTTGGTTGGGTTGGACCAATTCAAGTCAAACCATCCTTATAAACCAAATGGAAGCCTTTTGCTGCTTTAGGTAAAAGAGAACTCAGTTGGCTTTCTGAACTATTTTGGGTTTTATATTTTTTCTTTTTTTTTCTTTTTTTTCTTTTGTCCTTTTTTTTCCTTTTCTTTTTCTTTCTTTTTCTTTTCTTTTCTTTTCTTCTTTTCTTTTCTCTTTTTTTTTGTTCTAGCTCTAAAAGAGTTGTCTTATTTGTGCCAACTTGGGTTCCTAATAATGGATGAGTAGAGTGGCATAAATTTCCTTTAACAAGGATAAATTATTTGTTACTCTGATGTTATCTTGATAGATTGGAGATAGTAGGTGAACTTCAACTACCCTTATGGTCTTGAGAACATCAACTACCCATATGGTCTTGAGAACATCAACTACCCTTATGTTCTTGAGAACCTCAACTATCTTCATGGTCTTGACTATTCATTTCTTTCTTTGATCTTCTTGCTTCTTCATCTTAGTGATCATAAGACTTGTCAAAAGTGGCACAACAACTCAGGGTAGGTTGTTGGGGTTTATAATCCAATGAAAAGAAAGCTAAAATTTTATGAAGGCTCAAAGGGACAACTAGAGATTGATATTTAATTGGGTGGATACTAGTTGTTGGCTAACCAAACAATGCCTAGATCATCTCTCCCTTAAATAAGCAGAGTTCAATTTCGCCTCAAAAGTTTGTCAAAGCATGTTTAAGACTGACTAGGACCTAGACAAAGAAAATTATGCAGGAGCCCTCTCTAAGCATACACAACTCAATGCTATAGATTAATTCCCTCACCTAGTAAACTCATTCAAGTCATGATGCCTAAATATATTAATTCATGAATTATCAAGCTAGATTCCTTATTGGTTGAGCACTAAAATGAACAAAAACCAACAAAAAATTTGATGAAAGTAATTTATTCAAACAAATTTAAATTTGAAAAACATGATTGTTCCAATTAAATATTAAAGAAAGTAAAATTGAAAAGCAACGTTCAAGCTAAGGAAAGTTTATTGAGTTAAGCTTTTTTTTTTCACATCTTCATCTTGAAAGGATGATAAAACAAAATCTTCTTCCAATCCTTTTCCTACCATGAAGGTTGTTGGTGATGGCACCCTGTTGAACCTTGGAAATGGATTACCTTTGGTATTGGGCTTATCTGGCTCAGGCAACTTGCCATCATCAATTAAATTCTGGATTTCATGCCTCCACTTCATACAATTGTCCATTCCATGACCAGGCCTTTGATGGAATTGGCAAAATGCATTAGTATCAAAGTTTGGTGGAAGAGGATTAGGCAAAGGATGAGGAGTTAAGGGTTGTAACAATCCCTTCTTTTATAGCTTATTGAGAACCCAAGACAGTGGCTTCCCTAATTCTAAAAACTGCCTCATTCCTCCTTGACTAGTGGCATTAACATTAGCTTCCTTTTGTGTACTTTGATTGCTAGGCTGATAATTCCCTTTCTCATTCCTTCTTGCCAAAAAGTGATTCTTCTCCCTTTCCCACTCTTCAATTTGTAGACCAGCTTGGAGAAGATCTTTGAAGTCCCTTATAAGGGTGTGAGATAGCCTTTCATTGAGGTTGGGCAGGACGCCTCTGACAATCATTCTTATTTGATTAGACTCACCAGGCCTCTTCTTGAGCAGTGCAGCCTTATTTCTCCATCTTTTCACATAGTCCACAAAATTCTCATTTGGCCTTTGTCTAATGGACTCAACTTCCATTAAGGTAACTTCCATCTCAACATTGTATCCATATTGTTGAATGAAGGCCTTGTATAGCAGATCCCAACTCTTTTGTTTTCCTTCTTCTAAGGTATTGAACCAATTTTGGATAACAGGATCCAATGAGAGCATAAAGTACCTTAGAGTTTGAGCCTTAGTAGCTCGGGCAGACTGCATAGCAGTGATATACTGCTTCACATGGAGGTGAGGATTTTCGGTTCCATCAAACTTTGCAAAGGATGGCATCTTGAATTTGTATGGCACTTGCTTGTTTAGCTCAAATAATTTGTCAACTTCGGACATTTCTTCGATTTTCAGATTCTTCTCAAATTTCTTTTCTAAATCTGCAATCATCTTTTCAACATCAGAAGTTTCAGTTTTCTCCATAGCTGATCTTTCAACAATCTTCGGTTCTTTCTTCTTATCTTAAGGATCTTGGAAGTATTGAGCCCAATCATTATTATCATCAATGATCACCTTATCATCAAAAGCTACTTCACCAACTTTAGCCTTCCCTTTGTCCTTTGGCTTCTTGGAGCTAGCAGACGCTTCGACATTATTTCCTAAAATTATAGCCAATTGGTTCTTCACGGTCTCAGCTAGGGCCTCTTTTATTTCTTTCATCTTGGAATTGAAGGCATCATCCACCATTCTTTGAATTTGTTCAGGCTCCATTTCTTTTGGTGAGCAAGTGATTGAGTTGTTGCTAGATTCTTTGTCTCTGGCATAGGTCGGATTGTCGTAAGCTTTTGAACTATCATAATCCAGGACTGTGAGCCAGAGAGGATCAATGATATGATATGCAAATGTATGTATGCATGTATGCACAAACAATAAACAAACAAGGATAATTAGGACATTCATTCCAACCTTATAACATCCACTCACGAATGGCGAGTCTCTTTTCCTAGGTATCATGGTTAACAAAATAATAACATGGGGTATATATTATTTTTTGAATAATTCCCTCGGACGTTTCAACCAATAGTTATATTTTCAAAAATAAAAATCAGTTCATGATAATTCCCATTAATTAGGTTTTAATCCATTCAACCAACTAAAGTAGCCTTTTATGCTATATGGGATTAAAACTAAATTAAGAGGTTTATTATAAATAGATTTCTCACTTGAATAAAGTAACTAATGATTCATGCCAAAAACAAGCCTATGATTAATAACTCTTAGTATAAACTAGGCTCACAATTGATTTATGGTATTTCGTAATTGACCTAAATATTTGTAAGCTCTTTGTAAGAAAAAGTTAGATGAAAATAATTTTGTTTTTAAGCCCATTGTAAAAAGATTTTAGAAAAAATGGATTTTGGGCTTAGTATTTGGGTTATGAGCAAAAGAATTTTTGATTTGTTTTTAGAAAAGTTTTATGTACAAAGACCATCTTCAAAAGTTTTGAAAATAGCTTTGGTCTTTTGGATTTTAAAGAAAAATTTATTTTGAGCTCACAATATACATAGGTCATATTAGAAAAAGAACAAACCAAATAAGCCATGATTTAAGCTAAGATAAATTAACCATAGTCAAACAACAAGCATTTGAGGTAAAAACCTAAGGAAAGTAACTAGGCCAACTACATGAGCTTTAGTCTTTGGGTTAAAAGGCTTAGGTTTCCATAGCAAGTATATACCAAACGGTATGAGGCTATGAGTGGTCATGCTCGATCTCCACACCTTGAGTGAAAGTATGGTATCCCTTACATAACACAACACGGGTAACACGACATCCTAACTCATGCACACGATGCAATCTAATATGATGCAATGGATAATATCATGATAAGAAAGAATAGAATAATATAAAGACCAACGGAATCAACTTCTCTTATCCCCAGTAGAGTAGCCACTGTGAGCGGGGATTTTCGCCCCCACTCCCGGTGGAATGGTTCTAAGCCCGAAGAAAAATGGAGTTGCCACTCAGGCAGGCCGGGAAAAAGAAAGGGGTGGATGACTCTATTCCTAAGGAATCCCCAACCCCCTAATGGGGTCGTAAAGTTGGGTAAGTGTGGGGAAGGTGAGAAATGACCCAGCACCCCACAACGCCCCGTTCATTGGAACCGACCTCGTTTGCAGGTTTTAATATTATAAAATTCTTAAATATAACAATACTATCCATATTACATGCAACAATTGAAATGAAGCATCGTTATATTAAAATCAAAGCAATGTCCAAACAAAGCAAATAAATGGACCCATCCGAAGATGGAAAAATGTCCTTACATCATCCATGTCTAAACTAATAGGACACCCACCAAAAAGTAGAAACATGTCCTTTACATTAGTCTAAAATATAAAAGCAATTTAAATTACATGATATTTAACTAATGAGGTACCCACAAAGTGGAAACATACCTCTTACAATTTTAATACTAAAACAAATAAATAATAACCATGATAATAAAGAAAATATCTATCCATGATAAATTAAATAAATTGAACTAAGTAAATCAAGTATTGAAATTAAATAAATCAACCATCAAAATATATAATAAACTATATAATCAAATCTAAAATTAAATAAAGCAATAAATATATAAATTTATGGTTTTAAATAATTTAGGGTTTTGAATTGAGGTTTCATCATTTAGGGTTTAGGGTTCTTTTTGAGGTTGCTGGGATTATGAAATTTAGGGTTTAAGAAATTTTAAGGTTTCTATGAAACTAGGGTTTAGGAATTACGTCATTGGAATTAGGGGTTGGGTCTAGGTTTGGGAATTAAGCAACTGGAGTTAGGGTTTTAGGTTTTCTGGAATTAAAGAATTCTGACATTTTAGAATTTGATCAGGGCTTTGCTGTTTAGAATTTTGAAAATAGATTTTATAAATTTGGGGTCGGAATTTAGAAAATCTTTTAGAGTTTTGGAAAATTAAGAAAACAATTAGGGTTTTGGGAATTAATAAAATGATTTAAGGTTTTGGAAAATTATGAAAATGATTAAGGTTTTGGGAATTAATAAAGTAATATAGATTTTTTGATATTGGAAAGCAGAATAGGGTTTTTAGCAACTGGGCAATTAGATTAGGGTTTTGATAATGTTTTGTGATTATATGAACATTAAACTTAAATCATGTTATTTAAATTAAGTAATCAAGACTACAAGGTTTAAGTTAACTACTGGACCTAAACAACTTCTTAAAATTCAAACTTCTGTGTATAAATTAAATAAGTTGTAACTTAAGGATGAAACTACAATGAATTCAAATAAATTAAAGAATTAAATCAAACATTCATTCGTTGGTTCCACCAAATTATTTTCTGGATGAACAATAACAAAGGCAATGTTGCTGCCTTTGATGGGTTGAAGAATGTTTGCTGGGTTGATGATTGATGAATGCTTGCTGCTAATCTTCTCTGTTTGTTGCCGTCTCTCTTTAATGTTCCTCCTCGGGTTTCTTCTCTAGGGTTTTTGTTTTTTTCTTCATCCTCCCAAAAAGCTGCTACTGTTCTTCTCTCCTTGTTGCCGTCTCTTCATCCTCTATTAATCTTAATTGCCGACCCTTGTTACTGATAATTCTCCCTTGTTAAAGTTTTCTCCCTTTCTGAATTTTGAAACGTTAATATTTATAGCTAAACCTCACTCAAAATCCTTAAGCTAATATAAATCAATCGATAAAATGAATTCTAGTTGAATTAGGAAACTTATCCAAATGTCGACCTGGTTACCCTAGGTCAGCATGAGACCAACCTCATGTCGACCTTGGGCTACCCAGGTCAACATGAGGCATGCTCATGTCGACCTTGGGATGCCAAGGTAGACATAAAGCATGCTCATGTCGACCTAGCCTGCCCAGGTCGACATGAGTCCAACCTCTTGTCGATTTGGGCTGCCAGATCAACATGAGGCATGCTCATGTCTCCCCAGTATCCTAATTCAAATTAGTATTGCCTTTTTTTAACTTAATGACCGAAAGGTTTAATTTGGGCCGATTCAACTTAATTTTAGGGTTTTAAAATTAAATTTATGTGTCTTAAATCCAAACTCACTTCTTTAAAAATTATAAATTAGGTTTAAATATTTTAAAGTCTGATCAAATTTATTTTGATATCCTTTAATTAGGACCATATCAAATTGGGGTAAAAATTAAGGGTCTACACATTGACATGCCCATGTCCTTGGGCGTGTCTTTGCTACTGTAATGCTTGGTTAAGATCACGGTCAGTGACATGCCCATGTCCTTGGGCATGTTGCAACTTGTGTAAGGTAGGATCAATGGCACGTCCAGTGACACGCCCATGTCGTTGGAGGTATCATAGCTTCTATGAATTAGTTGAATGATATGGCAATTGACACGCCCATGTCATTGGGTGTGTCACTTGAAGAAGTTGCCCAAATTAGCTCTTTTCATCGTCTTTCATCTGTGATTCCAACTGAAATGACCATAAGGCCTCAAAATGTAAAGCGTTCCTAAAATCAACCCTAACAAGCACTTGAAGAAACAAATTAAACTCAATTTGATAATAATTATACTAAGAAATATGGGCAAAAATATCAGCAATTATACACTTATCAAATTCCCCCACACTTGAGTGTTTTCTTGTCCTCAAGCAAACTAAATCACAATAATAAGTAGAAATGAAGGACCCCTCTATATCCAAAAAGAAAAAGAAAAGTTTTACAATACTCGAATTAGAAATCCGATATTCTTAATCAAAAACTAATTCACAAATATGACAGTAGACTTAAGAAGTTTCAAAATAAAAATCTCGCAAGCCTAAAATTTAAAAATCCAGAGTTAAAAGATTGAGCATGAAATTCCAAGAACTCAAAAGTCATAAACAAAGTAAGAAACTTTAGATTTTCTCTTAAGTTCTTTGACCACTTTTTAATTGTATTGTGTGAACCATTTTTCTTTTTTTTTTCAAAGGAGCTTGACTTATTTGAATTGATACTAGCCTTTTGATGTGAAGGTAAACATTTATGATGCCGACCCCCGATTACTCAGCTAGAATCACCGTTTAAATGATTACAAGCTATTTCAATCATTTATGTTTATATTTTTAGGGTAATTTTATTAGTTTTTAGTTAATTTTTCTTCTAAATTTTGTTTAAAGATTGTTTGAAGTGATTGATTTAGGTTCAAGTGAAAAATAATGGAGTGATGGATCAAAGTTTGTGAAAAAGAAAGAGACATGGCCAAGACATAACTTAGCTTGGTTGTGTCACTCATCAAAGGCAAGGAAGAAGTAGACACGGGCTTAGGCAACTTGGCTTGGCTGTGTCCTTCAGGAAAATTAGGCAGAGGCAAACACTGGCAAGAGACACGGCCAAGCCATTGGCCATGGCCATCTCCCACTTGATAAAACCAAAGAATAAGGAAGCAAAGCAAATGGCAGAGGTGAACACAACATGACACGACCAGGGTCTTGGTATTGTCACACTTGGAAAAGAAAATAAGGGAAAGAATACAGCCATGGACATGACCTAATGGCTTGGTCATGTCCAGTGAAAGTTTGAGTGACACGGCCAAGTCATGAGTGACTTGGCCGTGTCCTGTTTGATTTCTTGAATTATTTTCATGATTGGTTGAGGGACAAGTGGGAGACAACATGCAATATCTTTTAAAAAGAAATGATAAAGAGGAGTAAAAGAGGGATGGTTTATGGGGTGAAATATTAAATAAGAAAAAGAGGGAGTGTAATATCCCTATGCATGCCCTAGAAGTTTTGTTGTTGTTGTTGTTGGTTTGAATTGAGAAATGGGAAGAGAATGTTTTTGTATGGTGGTTGGGAAAGAAAAGAGGGTTTAGAGATAATTGTATATGTTGCTTATATGGTGATATATATAACATATAAAGTGGTCAAAATGGAAAGTCAAGGAAAGAGGATATTTTTGTGTTGGTTGTGAATTACTTAAATGGGTATAGATATGACAAAAGCTTAGTTAAATGGATGAGGGTATTATAGTAATTTTCTTTTGGATGGGTATTTAATGCCTATTGACTTTGTGTTTCTTCATCATTTCTTCTTCTTCTTGTTGTTGTGTGGCCGGCTCATCAAAGAGAGAAGAGAGCAAGAGAACAAGTGATGGTTTTGATGATTTCAAGTTCAAAGTGAAGGAAGTTTTCAAAGTTACAAGTTGGAGTTTCAAGGAATTTCATTATTTGGTAAGTTTGCTCTTGTTTACTCTTGTTATTTTTGAAGTTATGCTTGAGTTGAGTTGTGATTTGATGATGGTATGATTAAGTTGCTTATGGTGTGATTTTAAGTATTGATTTTGCTTGATAGATGAGAAGTTGGGTTGGTGTTGGTGATGGAAGAGTAAGAGTTGTGTTTAGTGAAATTGTTTCTGTTTTACAATTAGTAAAGGCTGTGATTTGTATGATTTTTAATTAATTATAGAAAAATGCTCTTGAAGTTAATTTTTGATATGTTGTGCCTCTATGAGTCTAGAATGACTGAAAAATATGTTGATTCGATTTTGGATAGGTTATGAGTTTAGAAAGATTATTTTTATTAGACCTGTTCCAGCAGGTACCTTAACTGAGACAGCTCTATTTCGGGATTTTTAATAAAATGTAGAAATATCATATTCAATTGAATTTTGGATATGTTGTTGCTTAGTGAGTCTAGTATTTGAGAAAAATAATTTGGAACCACGTTGATTGAATTTGATTTATGAAATTCACAAAGTTCAGAACTGCTGCCAGGATGCAGGGCAATTGGGGCAGTCTGGTTAGGTGAACTATTTGACCAAGATTTTGTGTTCAGTTTGATCTGAAATTTTAAAGGAATGATTTTAAGATACAAAACTAAATTCTGTAAAAATTTTAGAATTTTTAGTCAAGTAGATTATTTTATACAATTTTTCAAAATAAGGATAAAATGGAGTCTAAAACCAGAATGTACTATTCATATGGTCATTTTGCTAATATTCCTTTTGGATTAGGTTGTGAAGAGGTTGAATTGTCCTAATTGCATTGTTGAGATTGAATAATGTTATGTTATGCATTGTGAATGGTAATGTGTTTCATGAGTAATGCACATTGAAATGTTATACCAAAGATGTTATAGTGATTCAAATGAAATATGATTGAAGCATGCATTGATGATAGGATTGAATAATAATGTGAGTGTTTAGATAATGTAATGAATATTGTATATAATGATGAAATGAAGTGGGAATGATATGATGTTATGAGAAAATGGTTTTGTTGTAATGTGAGATGTTGAGGCATGATTGCTTAACTTGCTTGTGAAAAAGAAATGAATTGAAAAAGTATTGATAAGTTTAATGAACGGACCTATCCGTCTCCTGCGGAACCATGCGGACCCAGTGGGTTGGGCAACCGATCTTGGACTACCGATCTGGTAGGAGGAAGGTTCGATATAGTCAGTATTATACGTACCTATTTGCCTCCTGCGGAACCATGCGGACCCATTGGAATGGGCAACCGAACTTGGACAACCGACCTGGATGGGGAAAGGTATGTTACTGATAATGTTATACGTGCCTATTTGCCTCCTGCGGACCCTTGGGATTGGAGGGCAACCGACCTGGTTGGGAAAGGGTACGTATATAAAGTCATAGTTGTTGGCTATAATGATAAATTTAAATGAGTATAATGAATGGTGCTATTATATGAATATTGATGTGACATTGAACAAAGCAACATATTGAATAAATAATATGCTTTTGATTGATATATGTAATTAATTTGTGACATTGCATTTTAGCATGAATTATCTTACTAAGCCCTTGGCTTAGCGCGATAGTGTTTAATCGCGCAGGTAATAGAGCTGATAGAGTCGAACCCGAGAGTTCATCAAGACCAAGTGAGAGTAGACCTTGAAGAGTTGATTTTGGGAACTTAAAGATCAGAAGAGAATTGCCAATCATGTATACTTCTTTATATTTTGTAAAGTAATGATTATAATGTAAAAATATGGATATTTTTAAATATGTACTCAAGTGTTTGTAAATATGTACATATTTTATAACTTCCGCTGTGTAATATTTAAATGTATATATATATATAACTAATATGTTTTGTTTTATAAGTAAATGACCTACTTTTCTATAATGTATAATGATAAGGGTATTGTATCAAGTTTAAAGTGTTTTGAATGTTAAGAAAACCGTAGCATCCCTATGTTTGATGCACTTATGCTACATTGTTGTGGTTGTAGTGTGTGGGCATTGGATATGGGAGTGTTACAAATCCTTTTTGCAGGTTGTAGTTGAGGGTATAAGGGGGGATTTATTGGAAGTGTACTGAGAATGATTTTGTTTGGATTGGTTTGTGTAAAATGTTTTAAAAAAAAACTAGTTTTGTCGACACTTGGGACTCAAATTTTAGGCGAAACTATGGCAAAATTTCTATTAAAATTGGAACTAAAATTTGACTAAGTAAAATTGGTAGCAACATTAGGTTAGTGTGGCGCCTCTACTCAGCTTACACATGTAGGTCGGGAAGGGGTGTTACAATTGTTTTGGTATCAGAGCCTAGGTTTGAGATTCTCAGCCTAGGTAAAATGTAATAAAAAGAATATTTTACTTAAAAAGTTGGTTTTGAAATAATATACATGTTTGGGATTGGCAACCTCTGATCTTTAATAAGATGTAGTATGTTGTGTTTGCAGACTTAGGTTGTGATGGATTCTCACTCACGTCAATCGATTGAGGGTAGTGCCGAGAGTATCGCTCCTGCTGAGGGAGCTAGAGTTGATAGTGTTGAGGAGGCACCTGCTTCGGTGTCGGGTAGACCAGCTGGAGAGGAGGTTCCGCCAGCCTGGTTTAGACATATGATGGAAGTTATGAGGCAAGCACCAATGCAACCAGTGCCACCACCCCCTCAGCCTTTGGTATCTGTGAGGCACTATGATAAACTAAGGAAGTATGGAGCGGAGGATTTCCTTGGTACTACTGATCCAGCTGTAGCAGAACAGTGGCTTGACAAAGTACAGAGGATTTTTATTCAGTTACAAGCCACCCCTGAGGAAAAATTTGACTATGCAAGATCTTTGCTACAGAAGGACGCCTACGATTGGTGGAAGACGGTGCCCCATTCTATGGATGATCCTCCAACACTGTCTTACACTGATTTTCTGAGGGAATTTGAGTTGAAGTATACTCCTAGGGAGTATAAAGATGGGAAGAAAAGAGAGTTTCTAGATTTGAAGCAAGATCATCGGACCGTAACTGAGTATGAAGTTGAGTTTATTCGACTGAGTCAGTATGCTGGGGGTATCATTGCTGATGAGATTGATAGATGCAGGAGGTTTGAGGAGGGATTGAGGCCCTCGATCATGTGCTTAGTGGCTGGATCCAGATATCAGGATTTCTCACAGCTTGTGACAGCAGCTCGAAGTGTAGAGCGAGCTCAAGTTATTGCAGCTGCTTCAGAAGAAGAGGTTAGGGTTAGAAGGCCCCAGTTCGAGGCAGGGTCTTCCTCTGCGAAGAGGGGTAGAGGAAGTTTTGTTCCTCGGAGTAGTAGGAGCCAGAGACCAGCTGGTAGGTCTGTGCAATTCCAGAGACAGAGATTTAGACCTGCAGCTTCAGTGGCAAGTGCTCCGATCCCTATGACTCAGAGATCCGCTCCACCTAGATGTGCTCAGTGTGGGGGTTATCATAGAGGTGTTTGTTGGAAGAGTGGTGGACCAGCTGTATGCTTCAGGTGTGGATCACCTGACCACTTTGTGAGAGACTGTCCTGAGAGGCAGGAGCAGATGCCAGTTGATTCTGCTGCTTCTCGAGCTAGTGTGAGGGGAGGCAGAGGAGGCAGAGGTGCCAGCCGGGGAGGTAGACCAGGATTCAGTGCTAGAGGAGGTGCTACATCCAGGGAGGGTAGACCAGAGGAGGTTGGATCTTCCCAGAGGATGTATGTTATGTAAAGGCAGCCAGATACATCGGCAGTCATAGCTGGTACTTTTTCTTTATTTAATACTCCAGTACTTGCTTTGATTGATCCGGGTTCCACGCATTCATATATTAGTGCATCTGTTTTGCCTGTTTTTGATGTGCATGCTGAGTCCCTAGGATTTGATGTGTTGGTGACAAATCCGTTAGGGCATAGTGTGGTTGTGAGTAAGGTGCATAGAGATAGTGCAGTAGTGGTGCAGGGTGAGGAGTTCCTTGGGGATTTGATTGAGATGCCATTTAAGGAATATGACGTGATCTTAGGTATGGATTGGCTATCTCGACATGGAGCTGTGGTGGATTGTAAAAAGAAAATTGTTTCTTTGAGAACGGGTGATGGTAGAGAGGTGATAGTATCTAATGAGCAGGAACAGCTAGCCTCCTTATTTGTTTCAGCTGTTACAGCCAGGAGGTTGATTAGAAAGGGGTGTGAAGCCTATCTTGCTCATGTGGTAGATACTAGAGTGAAGGGTTCTTCCATTGATAGTATTGCCACAGTTGCAGAGTTCCCTGATGTTTTTCCAGAGGAGTTGCCAGGATTGCCTCCTGAGAGAGAGGTGGAGTTTGGTATTGAATTGTTGCCTGGTACCACTCCTATCTTTATTACTCCTTACAGAATGGCACCAGCAGAATTGAGGGAGTTGAAAGTGCAATTACAGGAGTTGTTGGACAAAGGATTTATTCGCCCCAGTGTTTTTCCTTGGGGAGCTCCTGTGCTATTTGTGAAGAAGAAAGATGGTACTATGAGGTTGTGTATCGATTATAGGCAATTGAACAAGGTGACTATTAAAAATAAATATCCTTTGCCTAGAATCGATGATCTCTTTGATCAATTGAAAGGTGCAGCTGTGTTTTCTAAAATTGATTTGAGATCTGGGTACCATCAGCTGAGAGTCAGAGCTGAGGATGTTCCAAAGACCGCCTTTCGGACCAGGTATGGGCATTATGAATTTCTAGTTATGCCTTTTGGTCTAACGAATGCACCTGCAGCTTTTATGGATTTGATGAATAGGGTGTTTAGGCCCTATTTGGATCAGTTTGTAGTGGTCTTCATTGATGATATACTAGTGTATTCGCGGAATGAAGAGGAACATGATATGCATCTGCGGATTGTGTTGCAGATTTTGAGAGAGAAGCAGTTATTTGCCAAATTGTCAAAGTGTGAGTTCTGGTTGGATCAAGTTGCTTTTCTCGGACATATTGTTTCAGCGGAAGGCATTAGAGTTGATCCAAGTAAAGTTGAAGCTATTCTGAATTGGAGTCCACCCAAGTCTGTGACAGAGATTAGAAGTTTTCTGGGTTTGGCAGGCTATTACCGACGGTTTGTGAAAGGGTTTTCTTTGATAGCTACTCCACTCACCAGATTACTTCGAAAGGGAGTGAGATTTGTGTGGACAGATTAGTGTCAGGCTAGTTTTGAGCAGTTGAGAGAGTTGTTGACTCAAGCGCCTGTTCTTACTTTACCTGTTGAAGGCAAACCATATGTGATCTACAGTGATGCTTCACATAGAGGTTTGGGGTGTGTATTGATGCAGGAAGGGAAAGTTATAGCTTATGCATCTCGATAGTTGAAACCGCATGAGCTTAACTATCCGACCCATGATTTGGAATTGGCTGCCATTGTGTTTGCATTGAAGATTTGGCGCCACTATCTGTTTGGGGAGAAATGTTTCATCTACACTGATCACAAGAGTTTGAAGTATTTGGGTGTCCAGAAAGAACTCAATCTTCGTCAGAGGAGATGGTTAGAATTGATTAAAGACTACGACTGCTTGATTGACTATCATCCAGG
Organism: Garcia nutans; assembly: GCA_947685225.1. NCBI lineage: Eukaryota > Viridiplantae > Streptophyta > Magnoliopsida > Malpighiales > Euphorbiaceae > Garcia > Garcia nutans. The sequence goes on along the minus strand of CANTUV010000011.1, from coordinate 28,308,766 downwards.
TAAAGCAAATGTTGTTGCTGATGCCTTGAGTCAGAAGTCTTTAGCTGGTTTAACAGTTTACTCGCTCTCGTTGCTTGTTGAGTTGAGAGCATTGCATGCCAGTTTTGTACCTTGTGTTGATGGTGCATTATTGGCACAGTTGCAATTGAAGCCGATTTTGTTAGATCAGATCAAAGAAGCTCAGTTGGCCGATAAGAAGATTCAGAAGATTATTTCAGATTGTAAGAATGGGAAGACAAGAGATTTTGTTGTGAAAGACGATGGGAGTCTCTGGTTTAAAAACCGATTGTGTGTACCCGATGATGCTGAATTGAAAAGAGTCATTTTAGAAGAAGCACATCAGTCAGTGTTTGCTATGCATCCGGGTAATACGAAGATGTATCATGATTTGAGACAGCATTATTGGTGGATTGGTTTGAAGAGAGACATTGCAGATTTTGTGTCGAAATGTCTCACTTGTCAGAAGGTTAAAGCAGAGCATCAAGTTCCAACCGGGTTGCTTCAACCATTGTCAGTGCCAGAATGGAAGTGGGAAAGAGTGACAATGGATTTTGTGTCTGGTTTGCCATTGACACAAAAGAAGCATGATGCTATATGGGTGATTGTGGATAGATTGACTAAGACAGCTCATTTCCTTCCAGTTCGAATGGATTACTCTTTGGAGAGATTGGCTGAGCTGTATATCCATGAGATTGTGAAACTGCATGGTGTTCCAACTTCTTTAGTGTCTGATCGAGATCCCAGGTTTACTTCCAGATTTTGGAAGAGTTTGCATAGTGCTTTAGGTTCTCGACTGCACTTCAGCACTGCTTTTCATCCACAGACGGATGGACAGTCAGAGAGGGTGATACAGATTCTTGAAGACATGTTGAGAAGCTGTGTCATTGATTTCACTGGAAGTTGGGATAGATTTTTACCTCTTGTGGAGTTTGCATACAACAACAGTCACCAATCCAGCATTGGTATGGCACCGTTTGAAGCATTGTATGGCAGACGGTGTAGGACACCTCTTTGTTGGAATGAGCTTGGAGATAATAAGTTGATTGGTCCTGATTTGATTCAAGAAACTGAAGAAAAAGTAAAGTTGATTCGAGGCAGGTTAAAAGCAGCTTCAGACCGACAGAAATCTTATGCAGATCTGAAAAGGAGAGATATAGAGTTTAATGTTGGAGATAAGGTATTTCTGAAAGTGTCTCCTTGGAAGAAGATTTTGAGGTTCGGTCGGAAAGGAAAATTGAGTCCTCGTTTCATTGGGCCGTATGAAGTGTTAGAAAGAGTTGGGCCAGTGGCGTATCGACTTGCTTTGCCACCTGAGTTGGATCGTATTCATAATGTATTCCATGTTTCTATGTTGAGGAGATATAGATCGGATCCATCTCATGTGTTGCCATTTGAGTCTATCAAAGTGAGCCCAGATTTGACATTTGAAGAGGAACCAGTTGCTATCTTGGCACATGATGTGAAAGAATTGAGAAACAAGCAAGTGCCATTGGTGAAGATTCTTTGGAAGAATCATGCAAAAGAAGAAGCGACTTGGGAGAGTGAACAATCCATGCGAGAGCAATATCCGCAGTTGTTTCAGCTTTGATATCAGGTAATTTCGAGGACGAAATTTTCTTTTTAGAGGGGGAGTTTTAACTGTAACGACCCTCCCCGACCAGGTCGGCTGCCCGGCCCACTAGTGGCTTACGGCCCGGCCATTTCACCACCTGGGCACGGAGTCCACAGGAGGCAAGCGATCGCTACAGTACTGGACAGCCCTCGCGGCCCACCCAACAGGAATTTGTTTATTTGGCCCCAAGGGGTCCCCTCCCTGGATCGAACCCCTGACCTCCCACTTAAGAGAGCCAGCGAGAACCATCCAGTACCATTTCTGCTACCTAGCAGAAATGGTACTGGATGGTTCTCGCTGGCTCTCTTAAGTGGGAGGTCAGGGGTTCGATCCAGGGAGGCGACCCCTTGGGGCCAAATAAACAAATTCCTGCTGGGTGGGCCGCGAGGGCTGTCCAGTACTGTAGCGATCGCTTGCCTCCTGCGGACTCCGTGCCCAGGTGGTGAAATGGCCGGGCCGTAAGCCACTAGTGGGCCGGGCAGCCGACCTGGTCGGGGAGGGTCGTTACAGTTAAAAAGGCGCCTTTTTAACTGTAACGACCCTCCCCAACCAGGTCGGTATCCCAAGGTCGGTTGCCCAGCCCACTGGGTTCGCATGGTCCGCAGGAGGCAAGCGATCGCTACAGTACTGGACAGCCCTCGCGGCCCACCCAGCAGGATTTGTTTATTTGGCTCCCTAAGGAGTCGCCTCCCTGGATCGAACCCCTGACCTCCCACTTAAGAGAGCCAGCGAGAACCATCCAGTACCATTTCTGCTACTAGCAGAAATGGTACTGGATGGTTCTCGCTGGCTCTCTTAAGTGGGAGGTCAGGGGTTCAATCCAGGGAGGCGACTCCTTAGGGAGCCAAATAAACAAATCCTGCTGGGTGGGCCGCGAGGGCTGTCCAGTACTGTAGCGATCGCTTGCCTCCTGCGGACCATGCGGACCCAGTGGGCTGGGCAACCGACCTTGGGATACCGACCTGGTTGGGGAGGGTCGTTACAGGGAGACAAAGAGGAGTGTGTGAGTTGGCAAGACATGCTTGGTGTCTTAAAAAATTAAAAAGAATTGGAAGTGGAGGGGGATGGAACATACATACATGTTGGGCTTGTTTGAGAGCTCTCTAGTTCTTAGTTTTTGTTTTTTTTTTGGGGGAGAAGACATCATTCTCTCTTCATCTTCATTTCCATTCATCTTTTATTTCTTCCATAGACAAGACTTCATCAAGTTTGGGGATTAAATTGGATGAAGAAGCTCTTTAGAAGATTAGGGTTTGAAGAAAGCTTGATTGGAGTTTTAAGCTTGAGAGAGTTACCATTCCATCTTTCAAGAAGAGAGCCATTGATTGAAGAGGGCTTGGAAGTTGTCCATCATACACCATGGTGGAAGCTAGGAGGAGGACAAGTAGTTCAAATCTTGGCATCTACAAGGGGTTTTCATATTCTCTCTTTTAATTCATTTATAGATTGTTGTTATTTTATTATGAACATTAATATTACAATGTATAATTTTGATTTGGTTTATATTGAGATGAATATTTGTTTTAAATTGATGATGAGTTAATTTACTCATGCCTTGGCTTGTAGTTGATTTGATTAAATGACTTGATTTGATAATTCCATTAGTATACCTTGTTATTTGTTGATTGCATTGTACTTAAAGTTAGATTGATAGATTGGCCACTTATTGATTAATTAATATTGAATGATGGACTGAGAGATAAAATTCGATATCAGAACTATGTAATTAACCACCCTAAGAATGAATTAGAAATATAAGTTCTAAGGTTTTATTAATTAGCAATTTCAAACAATTTGTTGTTGTTAATTCATGAATGTGAAAACTAATGAATTGGTAATTACTAATTAAACTCAAGGAACAAATTAAAATACAAGGTTATATTAATGGATAATTTGAGAATTAAGCTTTGATTAAATTGATCTACAACCCTAGGCACCATTCCTAGAATCGAATTAATTGTACACAACTACTACTCATTTTTACTTTCAAATTTTAATTATAATTCACCAATTCAACAATACACACTCAATTTTATTTATTTTGTTTAAATCAAACTATTGCAAAATAATTTCTTCCTTGTGAGACGACTTTGGGGCAATCACCATTGCTACTACTACCTCATATACTTGCGAGTGTCGCTTGCTGTAGTGATAGTAGAGCGCAATACTAGCACTATTCATGATTCTAAATCATTCGATTCAATTCAAGAGTTAAAATCAGCAGAACAGGGACAGATTTTCAAAGCTCCTGAAACAAATTATTTTTATTATTATATTATTTTTATTATTTAATTTTGCATTTTTTAAGACAAGTGGTTAGGAACCTAATATTCTAAAGATGTCATACTAAGTTTGACTGAAGTATATAATGAATCTTAACATGCTAAAAAATGTAACTAAGTTTTTAAACTTCAGACGTGCAATTCTCATCAATCAACTACCTAATTGAAACTATCACATTTGGTCCATAGCGATTGATTAAGAAAGCCTAGTCAACCTCAACAAGATATTGTCATTCATTAAATCAACCATTAATTTAATATAGTGAGACACCATTTCAATTTATACTCTCAAGGCAATCTAGTTTACTTGAATCCCAAAAATATTGTTAAAGAAAATAAATGAGAAAAATGAATCATATGGCAAGATATTGTCGTTCATTAAATCAACCATTAATTTAAAAATGAATCATAGAAAATATGCCTCTCCCCCACACCTAAGATGCACATTGTCCCCAATGTGTGTAACATAAAAAAAAACAAAAGAGAGAGAGAATTGCCCTGCCATGTCCTGAATCAACATATATGAATATGGTTCCAAAAAGCGTTCCAAAGTCAAATTAGCTATAGGACAAAAACTGACATGCAAAATGGTGAAGATTCATTTATATATAAAAACATTGAAAGAAAGAAAGAAATACAGAACTAAAAATAAAAAGAAAAGAAAATGAAAAGAAATAAAAATATAAATAGTATAAAAGGTTGGTCTTTTTAAGCCAAAGTGGGTTCACCTAATTGCCTTAATCATATTGATGCCTAATTGAAATTTTTATGTAGTCTCAGAATGCATGTCAAAGTAAGTTCTAGCAATTCATCAATCAAAGATGTTTACACACAATAAAGGATAATAAGTTGATGGCTCAATTCCTCACTAGTTTAAAGGTGATGTAAAGAATAACCATCAAAATTGACAATAACTACCAATTCTAATCAATTCTCAAATTCATGCTTCAAAAATTCAATGGTCATCTATCAACAATCTTATAACAATTGAACTTTTCAAAATTCATATATTCAAAGAAAAACATTAACAATTAAGCAAAGATAATTTAAAAGTAAAAGCACAAACTGCACCCCACACTTAAAGATTCACATTGTCCCCAATGTGAGCATGCATAAATTAAAAGAGTAGAGTTCAGATGAAACCTAATTTCCAGCATTCCCATATGCGATATGAAGTGCTCCTTCCATTCTTAATGAAATTGTGGCCCATGTTTGAAAGAATGAATAGCATGCAACTCTGAAAGGTACCCAGTGTATAGCAAAACCTAAATAGCATCCTTTGAAAAGCAAGTGTCCAAAGGAAACATGTGAAGGTTATCTTAGGGTGATCCTCCAATGCTATAGGAACTTGATAAAGAACTTTTTCAGTCTGTAACATGGTTATATATGTTTTTTGCTCTTTCTCACCACCAAGAGTGGAAGAGATGATCATTGGTTGCATATTGTTCTCCCCAACCAAAACATATTTCAAACTTTTTCTGGTCTTTTTAAGTTCAACCAAGTTTGTTGAATCTTTTTCTCATCCTTTTTAGCACTCTGAAGTCCCCTCTCAACAACCTCAACATCTAAGATTAACTTGTACTCCTTAATTTCTGAATTGGAAATTTTAGGCTCTACTTTTAAGGTCATGGCCATCTCAAGCTTAGCTTCACTATCTTCTTTATAGGTCATGTCATAGATTTTGAAAAGTTGCTTACCTTAGATTTTGGAAAGTTTCTTACCTTGTTTCTCATCCTTCAATCTACTTGGCAATGGAATTGGCGGCATATAAGGATTTGGATGCTCATGCAATTGTGATGAAATTGATGCTTCCAAATTCTTCTCCTCCTTTGATTGACTTGGTTCCTCTATGTTATCTCCTCGCCATTTTCTTCTAGATTAGTACCTACATCAAAGGAATCACAAACATTGTTATGTATTACCTTTTCACCCCTCAAATTTGTGATTGCATTAGCTTGCTCTATTAGGCTAGGAGATTCCACTTTTTGGTATGCTTGGAGTTGATTTGCCAGTTGCCTAACTTGAGTTTCCACCTTCTTCAATGATACCTCCAAAGAATCAAACCTCTTATTGCTCCCTTCCTGATTTTGTGTGCTAATTTGAAGGAAAGCATTCAAATTATCTTCCACTCTGTATTTCTTGAATTGATCTAGATTTTGTGCACTAATTTGAAAAAAGGCATTCAAATTATCTTCCAATGTGAGTTCCTTAAGTTGATCTTGATTTTGTGTGCCAATTTGGATAAAGGCATTCAAACTATCTTCCAATGTGGGTTTCTTAAGGTGATCTTGATTTGAGCGTTGTTCTTAAAAGTAAGAACTTCTTTGGTAAGGTTCAAAAAATTATTGAGGTGGAATTTGCTATTGGTTTTCCCAAGAAAAAGTTGGGTAGTTTCTCCAACTTGAATTATAAGGATCGGAATATGGGTCATTTCTACCCCTTGGCTGAAAACTTTCAAAGGCATATTCTTCCTCTTGCCTCTCTTGGTATTATTCAAAACCAAATGAACACATGTTTGCACTATGTCCTGCAGTGCCACTTGCTGGACATACTTCATGAGTAGGCATAGGTGATCTTCCTCTTGCATTTAGCATCTTAAGTTGACTTGTTAATTCTGCTAATTGCCATGCCATTTCAGAATTAGCATTCTCATCATAAACTCCTCCGTGCCTTGAAAACTGCATCCTTACAATAAACACTTATTAATTCAAAAAGAAACACTTTAAACAATTTAAATAAAAAAATCAGACTACTAACAACAATTGTCTTCCCCAGCAACGGCACTAAAAACTTATTGCGCTCGGCTAATTACTACTACAAGTGACACTCACAAGTATACGAGGCAATTGTAGCAATGTTGATCACCCCAAGATCATCTCACATGGAAGGAATTGTTTTGTAATAGTTTGATTAGCAAGAAATTTAAAACAAGAGTGTGATGTTTGAAGTAGTGGTGAAAAGTAATTAAAATTAAAAAGAATAAGTGTAATGGTTGTACAAGATTATTTCAATTCTAGGAATGGTGCCTAGGGTTGTAGATCAATTTAATCAAAGCCTAATTCTCAAATTATCCATTAATATGACCTTGTATTTTAATTTGTTCCTTGAGTTTAATTAGTAATTACCAATTCATTAGTTTTCACATTCATGAATTAACAACCAATTGTTTTGAAATTGCAAATTAATAAAACCCTAGAACTTATATTTTTAATTCATTCTTAGGGTAGTTGAATGCATAATTCCAATATCAAATTTCACCTCTCGGTCCTTCATTCAATATCTAAAGATCAATATGTAGATAATCTACCAACCTAACATTCAATCCAATGCAATCAACCAACAACAAGGTATATTAATGGAAATATCAAATCAAGTCATTCAATCAAATCTACTACAAACCCTAGGCATGAGTAATTTATCTCATAATCATCAATTTAAAACAAATATTCATCTCAATATAAATCAAATCACAATTTTCCATTGAAATATTAATGTTCTTAACAAACAATAACAATCTAGAAATGAATTAAAAGAGAGAATATAAAAACCCCTTTAAAGATACTAAGAGTTGAACTTCTAGTCTTCCTCCTAGCTCTACTTTGAATGTGATGAAGAACTAACAAGCCTTCTTCAATCAATGGCTCTCCTCTTACAATATGGAATGGTCACTCTCTCAAGCCCCTAACTCCTTAGTCAAGCTTTCTTCAAACCCTAACCTTCACAAGAGCTTGCTCTCCCAATTTTATCCCAAAAACGTCAAAGATATTGTTTATGGAAGAAATGGAAGATGAAGGCGAAGGTGATGTTCTTGGTCTCTCTCAAGACTAAGAACAAGATGATGAACCAAGAGAGAACTCCCTTCCTAGCTCCCCAAAATGTGTATATGTATCCCCTCTCCCATTCTTTTTAATTTCTCAAGACACAACCCATGCCTTGCCAACTCACACAATCCACTTTGTCTCCCACTTTCTCATTATTTAAGTCTTCATCCCATAAATTAGGCAACCTTTTTCTTCTTTTAATATTTCTTTTTACAAGATGGCCCTTGTTGTCCCCCATTTTGTCCCCCATTTCATGCAAAATAATTGAAAGAATTTTCAGAAGACACGGCTAAGTCATGAGTGACTTGGCCATGTCACTCATTTTCTTGTGGAAAAGGCCTAGCCATGTGGTTGTGTCCATGGCTGCCCAAATTTTCCTTCTTTTCCAAGTGGGACACAACCAAGGCCTTGGCCATGTCATATGACACTGCCAGTGGCTTGGCCGTGTCTCCTAAGTGTGTTCTCCACTGTTTGCTACCTTTGCTTTAATCTTTAGATGGGACATGGCCAAGGCCTTGGCCATGTCATGTGACATGGCCAATGGCTTGGTCGTGTCTCTTGGGTGTGTCCATTTCTGTATTTCCTTCTTGACTCTTCTTTGCTTTGTTCAATTGGTGATACACGACCAAGGCCTTGGCTGTGTCTCTTGGGTGTGTCTATCCCTGCCAAAATTTCCTGCCTCTTTCCTTGGATGAGGGACACAGCCAAGCCATGAATGTCTTGGTCGTGTCTCATGTTTTTTCACTTAATAATTCATCAATTTGAATTAAAGCTCCATTGTTTTGTTCTTCAACCTAAATCAAATACTTTAAACAAACTTTAAGCACAAATCAAAAGAAAAATTAATCAAAAGCCAATAAAATTACACTAAACATAAACACCTAGATGATCCAAACAAAAACCCAAAATCCATTTTTTTCTAAAATCTTTTTACAATGGGCTTAAAAACAAAATTATTTTCACTTCATTACAATCTTTTGAATGAGCTTACAATATTTAGGTCAATTATGAAATACAAAAAATCAATTGTGAGCCTAGCTTATGTTAAGAACTATTAATCATGGGCTTATTTTTGGCATAAATTATTAGTTACTTTTTCAAGTGAGAAATCTATTTATAATAAACCACTTAATTTAGTTTTAATCCAATATAGCATAAAAGCTGCTTTAGTTTATTTCCATTAAAGCCTAATTAACGAAAATTATCAAGAACTAATTTCCATGTCTGAAAATACAACTATTGGTTGAAACATTTGAGGAAATTATTCGAAAACAAGATATTTTGTTAACCACATACCTAGGAAAAGAGACTCGCCATTCATGTGTGGAAGTTATAAGGTTGAAAGGGACATCCTAACTATCTTTGTTTGTTGTTTGTGCATACATGCATACATACATTTGCATCTCATATCATTGATCCTCTCTGGCTCACAACAGTTTAAAAGCCTACGATAATTTAACCTACTCCGGTGACAAAGAATTCAGCAACAACTCAGTTAGCTTCTCACCAAAAGCAATGAAACCTGAGCAGATTCAAAAGATGTTGGATGATGCCCTTAAAGTCAAGATGGAAGAACTGCAGGGGGCCTTAGTTGAGATCATGAAAAGTTAAATGGCTGCAATGTTTAAGAACACTGCTGAAGCATCCACAAGCACCAAGAAAGACAAGGGAAATGCCAAAGTTTATGAAGTAGTCTTTGATGATGACAAGATGGTTATGGATGGTGATGAATACTGGGCCCAATACTTTCAAGATCCTCAAGATAAAAAGAAGGAGTCGAAGGTTATTAAAAAGACAACTGTTGAAAAGACCAAGACTTCTGATGTTGAGAAGATGATTGCTGATATGGAGAGGAGGTTTGAGAAGAAGCTGAAAACCGAAGAGATGTCTGAGGTCAACAAGTTATTTGAGCTAGATGAGGACGTCTCATACAAGTTCAAGATGCCTTCCTTTTGCCAAATTCAATGGAACTAGAAACCCTCATCTCCATATGAAGTAGTACATCACTACTATGCAGTCTACCCGAGCTACTAAGGCTTAAAATCTAAGGTATTTTATGCTCTCATTGGACCCTATTGTCCAAAACTGGTTCAACACCTTAGAGGATGATACTCAAAAGAGTTGGGATTTACTATACAAAGCCTTCATTCAATAATATGGGTATAATGCTAAACTAGAGGTTATTTTAATAGAAGTTGAATCAATTTGATAAAGATCGAATGAAAACTTTGTCAACTATGTGAAGTGATGGAGGAACAAGGCGGCTTTGCTCAAGAAGAGACCCAATGACTCAATTTAGATTAGGATGATTGTAAGAGGAGTGCTGCCTAATCTGCATGAGAGAATGTCCCATACTCTTATTAGAGATTTCAAGGATCTTCTTCAAGCTGGTTTGCAAATTGAAGAATGGGAGAGGGAGAAGAACCGATTTTCTACAAGAAGAAATGAAAAAGGGAACTAACAGTCTGGAAATCACGGTACACAAAAGGCAGTTCATGTCAATGCAACTAGCCAAAGGGGTAGAAGGTAGTTTTCAGAATTGGAAATTCCCTTATCCTTGGTTTTCAATAAGCTACAAAAGAAGGGACTATTACAGTCATTAACTCCTCGTCCATTACCAAATCCTTAGCCACTAAATTTTTATGAAAAGGTATTTTGCTAGTTTCACCAAATGCAAGGGCATGAGATGGATAAGTGCTTTAGTTTAATACATGAAATTCAAAATTTGATCAGTAGTGGGAAGTTGCCCAAACCTAACAAGGCAAACACGAAGGATAATTCATTGCCAAGTTTTAATAGGGTGCAACCACCGGTGACTTTCATGATTGGGAGTGGTTTGAGTGAGGAGTTTGTCATGTCTTCTTTCCAAAATGTAGATGGAGAGATGGTCAAAGAGGAAGTGATGTTTAGCAAAATGAATCCAACTATGGTTGAAAAGAAAGTAGCTGCTTGTATGGTGGGCGATTTTTGGGACTCAACTGGCAATGAGGATGATTCTGAGCCCAAGAAGGAAGAATGGACCTGGTCTAAGCCCGATGAAGATGAATTAATGAACATTCTCTCTGGTAAGCCTTATGCAAGGCCACCACTGAAGGATGTAGAAGCTGATAAGGGAAAGGAAGTTGAAACTAGAAACAAAGAAGATGAAGATGACACTATTCTTAAGCAATTGAAGAGGACCCAAGCAAGTGTTAGTATTTGGGATCTATTGGCCACATCAAAGAAGCACCAAGAAACTATGGCCAAGGCTTCGGCTAGCATGCCAATTTCCACTTCCATAACACCAGATGAGCTGGTTAATTTTGTGAAAGTCAAAAAGGGTGATGAAGTGCGAAGATATTCAAAAGAAGAGAGAAGTTGAAATGGGAATGGTATCATTTTCGATGTGGATTTTCTAGAAGAGGGAAGAGACCACATCTTCCCTCTCTTTATCAAGGTAGAAGTCAAAGGGAAAAGGACTCCATGTGTGATGGTTGATGATGGGTTCACCATAAATGTTTGTCCACTTAAAATCTTGCCAAAGCTTCCTATGTCAATAAGGGATTTGAGCCCAACTGAATTGACCATTGGGGCTTATGACAATACTAAGAGGCACATCGAAGGGACTTTTAAAGCTATTGCAAAGGCTGGTCCAATTGAATATATGGTGGAGTTCATGGTTTTGACATTCCTGTTACTTTTTCACTACTATTGGGGCGACCCTAGTTTCATCCTCTTGGTGGAGTTCCCTTTATGCTCCATAAAAAGATCAAGTTCCCAAATGGAGATGAGACAGTGGTCATCGAGGCCGAGGATAATGAAGTGGTAAATGCTTTAATGATTGAGAGGCCTCTCAATGGTTTCTAAGTAGCTAAAATTTCTGATGATGGAATAGTGGACTCCAAGGTCCTAAACATAATGAAGAATATGAACTACCTACCCGGTGTTGATCTTAGAAAGGGAAAGACAGGTGTAACAGAGCTTCCAAATTTTAAGTCTTAGACTTTAAAGAAAGGTTTGGGGTATGAAGAAGCTAGCAAAGATGTTCAGCCAAGGAAGAATGAGAAGATGACCTTCCTACCACTTGAAGAGATTTTTGTCAAAGCTCTAGACATGGGACCACTTCAAGGGAAGCCCGAGCCAGTCATGTTCATGGGAAAATTTATCCTGAGTTTTGAGATTTTTGCCAATGGAACAAGTGAAGAAAGAGCTCACCCTAATAGCTGACAAGGAGCCTAATTTGAAAGGAAAGAAGGAAGTTACCCTGAAAGTCGAGAAGACTACTGAGGAAATTGCTGCTTTAGTTGAAGAGAAGTTTGAAGATGTCTTGCCTTGTGATTTTGGGAGCGATAATGTTGATTTTGATTTTAATTTATCTGCTTTGTATTAGGATGATGAAGTTTTCTTTTCCAAACTAAATACAATAAAGTTTGATTTTGCTTACTTGTGTGATGTTTCTCATGATGGTTGCATACATTCAAATAGTGGTTACATGAGCATTTTTAATATTAACTCTATTGATATGCAATCATTAAATTTAGGAATAATCGATAATCCAAAAAATATTAGCATAGCATCCAACATTACTCCTGATGAGAGATAGAGATTTGAAAAAATATTTAAAAATATGAAGAGGTTTTTGCTTAGACTTATAAGAACATGCCTGGAATAGATTAAGACATAGCTGAGCATTTGATTCCTACTTACACTCACATGAAACCTGTCACACAAAAACTTAGACGGTTAAGACCAGAATGGGGTGAATTGGTTAAAGAAGAGGTCACTAAACAAACATAAGTAAAGTTTCTTAAAGTGATAGATTATCCAGATTGGCTAGCCAACATAGTACCCGTGCCAAAGTAAGATGGAAGAATTAGGGTCTGTGTAGACTATAGAGACTTGAACAAGGCTTCCCCTAAAGATGATTTTCCTTTATCCTATATAGATGTCCTTATTGATAGTGCAGCCTCTAGTGTGCTACACTCATTTGTAGATGGATTTTTTGAATACAGTCAAGTGTTAATGGCCTAAGAGGGTAAAGCCAAAACTGCCTTCATTACTATATGGGGTGTATTTTGTTATAGGGTGATGTCATTTCAGCTAAAGAATGATGGAGCAACCTATCAAAGGATGGCTACCACTTTATTTCATGATATGATGCATAAAGAGGTCGAGGTGTATGTTGATGACATGATGGTGAAGTCAGATACAAGGGAGCAGCACTTCTAGAACTTAGAGTTATTCTTTGAGTGAGTTGTAAAGTATAAGCTAAGGCTAAACCCAAAGAAGTGTGTATTTGGGGTTACTAAGGCAAGTTATTGGGACACATGATTGGTTTAAATAGCATTGAGATTGACCCTGAAAAGGTTAAGGCAATCAGGGATATGCCAACCCTAAGACAGAGAGAGAAGTTTGAGGCTTCATTGACAGGTTACAGCATGTTAGTAGGTTCATAGCAAAGCTCACCATAATTTGAGAACCTATCTTCAAGTTGCTTAAAAAGAACTAGCCAGTCAAGTGGAATGAAGAGTGTAAAAGTGTAACGACCCTTCCCAACCAGGTCGGTATCCCAAGGTCGGTTGCCCAGCCCACTGGGTCCGCAAGGTCCGCAGGAGGCAAGCGATCGCTACAGTACTGGACAGCCCTCGCGGCCCACCCAGCAGGAATTTGTTTATTTGGCCCCAAGGGGTCGCCTCCCTGGATCGAACCCCTGACCTCCCACTTAAGAGAGCCAGCGAGAACCATCCAGTACCATTTCTGCTAGTAGCAGAAATGGTACTGGATGGTTCTCGCTGGCTCTCTTAAGTGGGAGGTCAGGGGTTCGATCCAGGGAGGCGACCCCTTGGGGCCAAATAAACAAATTCCTGCTGGGTGGGCCGCGAGGGCTGTCCAGTACTGTAGCGATCGCTTGCCTCCTGCGGACCATGCGGACCCAGTGGGCTGGGCAACCGACCTTGGGATACCAACCTGGTTGGGGAGGGTCGTTACAGTTAAAAATGGCCTTTGAGCGTATAAAAGAGTATTTATTGAAAACACCTAAGCCCAATAAACCCTTATTACTATACTTAGCAGCAGAGGAAGAGTGTTGCGCTCTAATTAACTCTACCACAAAGCGTCACTCGCAAGTATACGAGGTAGTTGTAGCAAAGGTGATCGCCCCAAGGTCGTCTCACAAGGAAGCTAAAGTAGCTAATTGATTATCGGATTATAAATAACAAGTAATGAATAAATTTAAATTGCTAACAATTAATAAAGACAGATTGATCGAAGTTTAAAACAATAAAAGTAAATTGAGGTGATGTTTTGATTCACTTAATAGAAGGGTCTAGGGTTTGCACTTCTCTACTACTTATATGTATGAACGGTTATTCCTCTTAACCAATTTAATTTCAAAGATTAAATCTCAAGCAACTTAATTAATTGAATAAAGGAAATAAGCTCTCGCATTCAAACCTCTCTCAAATAATCTTGTTTCAATTGAAATAATCTTTTCCTAGGTTATATCTCTAATTAACCTAAGTCCTTAATTGAATTGTTCCAGCATTAGACTTCATCTCTCAATCCATCATCTAATACCTAAAACACATAATTGGCGGCCAATCAATTATATATTAACAATATTCCATTCAATAAAGGCTAAAGAAACAATTAAGTCAAGAGTAATAACCAATTCATACAATCATAGCAGATCCATACAAACTCCAGACTAGATCAAATTAGTTCATAATGCTATCAAACATACTCATCTCATTAATATTCAAAGAAATCAATTTAGACATGATAATATCCATAAATACAATTCCAATGAAAATAAAGAGATAAAGTTCAAGAACAAAACCAAATTACAAACTCCTTGAAGCTTCTGAAAAATCTCTTATTCAAATCTTGCAAGAAGGATGCATCAATGGCTAGAACAAATCTAATCTAAGCTAGATTAATCAAAGTGTAATCAAAATCAAAGAAAACAAGATATCAAAACCTAAATTTCTCTTTGACGGCTAAAACTTCTCTCAAAATCTCCACACCTCCAAACCCTAGCTTTTTTCTTTTCTTTTATACGAAACCTCCGCTTAAAATCCGCATTGCCTTTGGTTCATGAGAGACACGGCCAAGTCTTGAAGAAGACACGGCCATGTTGGACCTTTTTGAAGGGACACGGCCAGTGACTTGGCCGTGTCCCTTGCCTGTGTCTTCTACTGTGAGAGTTGCTTCTTCTATGCTTTGGATTTAAGTGAGACACGGCCAAGTTGGAGCAACTGGGCCGTGTTTGAGCATCTTTGGAGGGAAACAGCCAGTGACTTGGCCCTGTCCCTTGAGTGTGTCCATCTCTGTGTCTTGTGGCTTCCTTTTAGCTTGATATGGGACACGGCCAGTGACTTGGCCGTGTCCTCTGCATGTGTCAGCTACTGTCCATTTTTCTTCTTTTTGGTTCCTTGGCTTTTTAACCTAAAACAAGACTTGAAACAAACTTTAAATAAGAATTAAATGAACATTAACCAACAAAACATAAACACACACTAAAAACTAGGACAAAAACGACATAAACACTGAAATAAACTAAAACTACTAAAATTAATGAAAACACTAAATAAACATATTAAAACTAACAAAATACCTAAAGAAAGCAATAATTATCATAATAAATAAGACATAAATCTATAACAAAATCTAATAAAACAAAGAGTCAATAGGAGCTATGCTAACCCAAGCAGATGAGTCAAGAGTTAAGCACACAGTCTACTATTTAAGTAGAAAACTCCTACCTTATGAAATTAAGTATAGTATCATTGAAAAGACCTGTATAGTTGTGGTTTGGTCTTCTAGGAATTTGTGTTATTACTTCCAGTCTTATAGTTTGTAAGCAAATTTTAGGTTGGATTCGGTGAAGTACTTAAGGGAGACACCCTCTTTGATCGGGAAATATGGTCGATGGTTGATAATTTTGGAAGAATTTGAGATTGAGTATGTAACCAGGAAAATAATTAAAGGTAAAGCAGTAGAAGAATTCCTGGCTTAACAACCATTGTCGGATAGTGAAGAGGTAGTCTTCGAATTTCTTGATGAACATTTAGAGGCCATAGAAGTACAATAATGAAAGATGTATTTTGATGGAGCAGTAATTAGAAAAGGAGTAGCTTTGGGAGTCATACTAGAATCACCCAAAGGGAAGCTTACTCCTTTAGCTAAGAAGTTGAAGTTCAGGGCAACCAATAATATGGTGGAGTATGAGGCATGTATTTTTGGTTTGGAAACTCTGATGATTATAAAGGTGGATAAGGTACAAGTCTTTAGTGATTTATTACTAGTAGTATCCCAAGTAAATGGAGAGTGGGAGTTAAAAGAAGAGAAGCTAAAACCATACCACTATTACTTGACAATGAAGAAGAAAAATTTTAAGGAGTGTAGGTTTATACACCTAGCAAGAGAAGAAAACCAGATGGTTGATGCCTTAGCCACATTGGCTTCGGCATGGGAAAATCCTGTCAACTTATTTCTTAAGCCTCTGGTCTTGACTAGTTCATCAACTCCTTGTTATGAATATAAATCAATCATGGAAACTAATACAGATCATGATGTGTGGTATGACACTATAAGATGGTTTTTGGAGAATAAGGAATACCCGTTGGGGGCAACAAGGAAAGAGAGAAGAGCCATAAGGCGATGGTCCTTACAATACATCACCTTTTAGGGAGAGTTGTATCAAAGATGGCCTGATGGGGTGCACTTGAGGTGCTTGAGGAATCCTGAAGCTAAGCATATCATGTCTAAAGTACATGCGAGAAGTTGTGGTCCACACATGAATGGATTAGCCCTGGTTAAGAAGATAAATTGACAAGGTTACTACTAGTTGACCATGGAGAGAGATTGTATTGAGTTTGTGAAGAAGTGCTAGCAATGTCAGATGTATGGTAATTTGAATCACATGCCTCCTGAAGAATTGCATCTATGTCTTCACCCTAGCCCTTTGCGACTTGGGGGATTGACATTATAGGAGAGATACATCTGATGGCTTCAAACGGTCACCACTTTATCGTAGTAGTCATGGATTATTTTTCAAAATGGGTCAAAGTGCAAGGCAAATGGATAGGTTCATTGAAAACAATCTCATCTACAAATATGGGATCCCACACAGTGTGATATCGGACAATGGGATACAGTTTCAAGGAGCAATTAGGGACTTATTCTCAAAGTACCAAATTCATCATCATCGATCCTCCCTATATAAACTGAAGGCTAATGGTGCTATAGAAGCAATAAATAAGATAATTAAGTAGATTCTGTCCAAGATGACCAAGACATACAAGGATTGGTCGAAGATGCTTCCTTTTGCTTTATGGGGATACACAACAAGTGTACGAATGCCAACTGGAATGATATCATTTTCCTTGGTTTATGGGATGGAAGCAGTGTTACCAATTGTGATAGAGATCAAATCATTAAAAGTGGTCCTGTAAGCTAAACTACCTGAGATGGAGTGGGTAGTAAGCAAATACACAGTTAGCCTTATTAGAAGAGAGAAGGTAAGCATTGTATCATCATTAGCTTTATCAAAGGAAGATAGCTCGGGCCTACAATAAAAGGGTTAAGGTTAGAAAGTTTAGAGTCGGTGACTTAGTGTTGAAGCAGTGTAAGCCTAATGTCTCTGATCCAAGAGAAAAATTTAGGCCTAGTTGGGAAGGACCATATTTTGTGAAACAAGTCATGAGCAATGGTACAGTCAAAATATCAGACATGGACAAAAGAGTTTAGTGAGCCGGTGAACATGGATAGGTTGAAGAGGTTTTATGTGTAGATAAAAAAAAAGTGAAAAGAGAAAAGATAGCTCGCTAGGTTAAAACCCAAAAGGATGGCCTAGGCAAAAGTTAGAGTAGTTCGCTAGTTCCAAAAATCCGAAAGGGAGTACTAGGCAACAATTAGGGATAAATGAGAGAAAATTGTCAATTAGCAACCCAAAAGGGCTAGTTGGCGACAAGAGTGATCTTGTGTATATTGGCTTTATGTTTGGTTGTTCCAATTTAATAAAACGGAGTTAATATTAACATTGTTCTATGTGCACTGTTTTAAGTATTTGACCAAATATGGTGAGATAAATAACACAATAGTGAAAGGTGATGACAAGTTATAAAAGGAAAAGAAACATCTCTTATTATTTTTGTTATTGTTCATCCTAACATTATTTGTTCTAAAACAATTAACAAATGTTAAATCTATGGCAGACAATAAGTGTAACGTGCAGGCCAACTTTTCTTTAATTGATCCAAGAAGGCCTCAGTCAGTCAAGGCATGTCCAAATCAAGAGTAAACTCAGAACCTCGAGGCTCGGCTCCATACTAACGATTATGACAGTGAGGATCATAGCAAGTACCTCGGTAATGTGCAACAAGGGGAACATACATCAAATACGTTCGAGTGGAGACATGATTGATCTTCCACTAAGGTACCAACCAACGGATGTTAACTGTAGCTCGAGAGATAATCTAGTCGATCTGATCGGCATATGAAGAAGCAGGATGGAGGAGTTTCATGACAGAATAATATCATGGTAAATATCTAGAAAAACCCATGGATGGAGTGTCAAGCAAGAGAGGAGCTCTTGAAGCCAAATCTGTAAGCCCAAGAGAACCAATAAAAAAACCGCTAAGTTGAAAACCTGCAAGGGCGACTTAGGCAAAAGTTAGGATAGCTCGCTAGTTCTGAAAATCCACAAGGGCGGACTAAGCAAAAATTAGAGCAATAAAAATAAAAAGGCCTAAATTGAAAACTTGGAAGGGAAGTTTAGGTAATTACCTATAGCAGCAAGGGACTTCCGGCCAATCTCCTCAAAGATTCTAATTTGAATTCATCCAATCCAACTAGGGTCTCATCCAAGATCACAGGTATCAACGACAAATCTCCTTCCATTTGGTCCATGATATCCAATACTTAAGGATCAATGTCACCATCGGGAGAAACAAGCAAGAACTAACCAAGAAAGCATAGACAAAGCATGCCTCCCTATGCCTTCGTGGGAGCCAAATAAGAAGTGCAAAAGTCAATCAAGGGACCAAGCAGAATTTTCTCAGCTCTAGTCAATTGCAGAACTTCGGGCTTTGAAATTTGAAATAACATTTGCATGTTTTGTTTAGTTTTGGAAGTCAATATGGGCAATGTCATTGGTTGATTGCTTGGATATCCAAGGATGGCCTCAAATTATTCAATCATGGGACATATCTCAAAGTCATTTATCTTGAATATCCTAGACTTCACATCCCAAAAGGAAATCATGGCATGTATAAAAGAATGGTCAATTTAATATTTTGAAAGCACTTCAAAGTGTTAATTTGAGACCAAGATATTTTCTCCCAATGAATAGCTTTCATGGTTTTAAATAAAACTTTAATTTTTTTCAATTTGAGTTCTGTCATTATTAAAGTTAAAGAAAAACTTAAAATTATTGAAAGATATTTTAATACTGAAATAAAATTTTATGGAGAATTCCTTGGTTTCTATTTGGGGTTATAGCATTGAAGGAGAGTTTATATAGGAGATTGGCTATACCAAAATTAAGGAAGAATGGCTTGAGACAGAGACAGACAAGGATAGGAAATCAACGTTGAAACAATTTTTGACTTGCCGAGTTCCTTTTGGTTTTTGCGAATCCATGATGCTTTAGGATTTTGAATTGTAAGAGAAAGGATTTCATGTATACTATAATAATAATGATGATAAATAATAAAACAAAAAATAAAAAAAAATTGAAAGTCAAAAGTTGCAGTAAAGGTAAAAATTATTATTATTATTATTATTATTATTATTATTATTATTATTATTATTATTATTATTATTATTATTATTATCGTTAGTAATAATACAATATTTTTTTAATTAATACAATGATGATGTATCACTGAGGAGGAGGAGGTGGGTCTTGATCAAATAAAGCCCTACAAAAGTCATCACTCGATGGAGGAGGAAGCATATCACCCATTTGGTATCCGCTCGGAGGAAAAGTACCTAAGTCCCTATTTTCTTGAATTTTAGGCCTATAGCAGTCATCATATGAAGTAGATGAAGGGATCTCATGGTCATCAGTTTGGGGGCCCCTAGAAGATGAAACACCAGAATTCCTCATTCCCTGGAACCGAAAGTCTCAAAAGTTTTACTCCGACTGATGATACAATCTTTTAAGATGGGCAACCTGTTGGAGGCTAGCAGCTAACTCCTCTTGCAGTTTCTTGTTTTGCTCTTCAAGCATTTATTGTGAGTCAAAAAAGGAAAGGGTAAGAACATACATAATCATGCATACATATAGCATAAATCATCATGGAATAGGATGACAAACCAGATAACTCGTATCAGCTCCTTGCGGATGAGATGGCATTTTCGGTTGGTAAGGAGGAGAAAATGGAGGAGCAATAGAGGAAGGTCTAGCCTCATGACTAGATAAGCCAGTAGTCTGCAATAATCATTAAAACAGTTAAAATAAGTTGAAAAAGAAGCAATTGCAATGGCAAAATGGTAAACGTTTACCTGAGAGGTGCTAGGCCTGGGATGAGGGATGGACCCTCTTCCCTCTCCATTATTCTCCTCTCCATCACTATCCTCATCTTCCTCAAGAATTCCTCGAATGCCAACAGGAGATACGTCAAAGTTCAAGAGCCCTGCTCAAATAAACTTGATATATGATACACCCGATGGATAGAGAAAGGTTTCAACATCATAACCATTCTGAGCTAACCACCATGCAGTCTCCAGCAGTGATGTAATATATAAAGTATATGTCGGGCAGTTCATTGGGATCCTTCATCGCTCAGGACCAAAGAACTAATCATATACCTTTTTCTTGAGAAACCAGCCACTAGACACAGGACCAGCAATTATTCGATGGGAGTGCTAGTAAGGTAGTGCGACATTCATAAAAGGAGTCCAGTTCGCCTGTTCTACAGCATACCGCCAAGCCAAATTGACCTACAAGATGACAAAAGATAAGTAAACTTTTACATAGATTTTAAAGTATACTAATATTATTTTACCTGGTCCCAGGTTAAGCAACTCAAATGATAGCTCTCGGTGTGCACATGGTGAGAATCAGGAAATGTTGCACGATCAAACAACCAAAAATTCAACCTAGGATACTCGACTCCCTCTCGGGAAATGCCAGGCACCCTCACAAGATTATGCTCATATGCTCATACCTGCATAACAATGAAAATGAAATTCATACAAGTATATGAAAGGGATTGACAATGGTGGTAGAGAGTACCTCGACAATCACCATGAAGCCAATAAAAGACTTCTTATTCCTGCAAATCTTATCTAGGCCATGATAGAGACAATCAAGGCTAGCTTCACTCCAGCCGTAAAGTGGTACCATATCCATTTCAACAAGGGCCATTAACACCGACAAATGGATTATTGATTTGGTATTGTATAAAATGGTCGACCCAAGCAAATATGGCAAAAATCCCCTAGCATATTGCTTGGTTATTTCTCTATGAACCCATCCATCATAGCTCATCCAATAACTCCGAATCAACTCAATTTTTATCTTGAAAGGCTCTTTTAGTGACCGTTCTATACTGATTAACTGTTGAATTTCTTTAAGTGTCAGGATATTATTGGTAAGAGGGAGCGGGAGGCCATAGTACCGGATACCAGTTATGGTTGTAAAATCAACTAGGCCAATGGTCATCACTCCCACAGGTAGGTGGAAAGTATGGGTCATGTCCATCCACCGCTCTGACAATGCTTGAACTATAATCCAATCTATTGGACATTCCTTGGATGGTAAATGCAAAATAAAGCTTTCAAAACCGCACTCTCGGATGATCTATTTCAAAACATCATACCATTGCCGGGCTTTGTAAACACACCCTCTTCCCCGGACAACGCAACGATCATGATAATGTTGAATAAGGTAAGCCAATATGAGGTAAGCATATCATCTCACAAATACTACTGTTTCAAAGTCTGAAATTACTCCTTACTCTCTATTTTAATCTATTTATTTAATTTTTATTAATAGAACATTAGTTAATTTATTTTTAGCATTAGAATATTTCCTAATATTTGTTATAATTCATTCACTAATATACTAAATTATAACTAAAAATAAAATAAAATGAAAAAATAAAACAAAAAATAAAAAATTATAATAAAATAAAATGATAAATATGTATGCTGCTAAAATATTAAATTGCAGTGTTACCTCAGTCTTTTGACTAGAACTATGATGAAGTTGCATTCCAGCTAGTAGATTGATAGTTCCATTTTCATGTTGTTAGATAAATTCTAACAACTCAGCATTAGATCGAGGCCCAGATCTTAAAGCATGCCTTCTTTCCATTTGATTGTTAAACTCCCTGCTCTACAGATTTTTCAATAATTCTTTTTATTTCCCTATTTGTGTTCTCAACCTGACCACTAGTTTGGGGATTGTAAGGAGTAGAAAACCTATGTGTTATGCCTAGCCTTTTGAAAACTTTCTTAAGCTGAGCATTACAAAAGTGAGTACCCCGATCAATTATGATCGCTTTTGGTGCACCAAATAGAGAAAATAATTTTTCAAAAACTTCGTCACTACCCTAGCATCATTCGTTGCTAGGGATTGGGCTTCAGGCCATTTAGAGACATAGTCTATAGCTACGAGAATATTTTTGTTACCAAAGGAACTATGAAACGGTCACATAAAGTTGATGCCCATACATTAAAGACTTCACACACTAGAATTCTATTTTGGGGCATCTCATCAAGAGATGAAATGTTTCTAGTTCTTTGACATCGATCACAACATTTCACAAAGTCATAGCTATCCTTAACAAAGTGGGCTAATAAAATCCTGATTCTAGTACCTTTTGAGCAGTTATATTGGCTCCCATATGACCATTAGCTGGTCTAGCATGGCAATGATGGAGAATATTCATCATTTTGGGCCATGCCACACATCGCTGGATCATGTGGTCCTTACATAACCTAAATAAAAAGGGATCCTCCCAAAAATAATATTTTAAATCAAAAAAGAATTTCTTCTTTTCTTGATAAGTTAGGTCCTTAGGGAGTTCCCTAATAGCCAGGTAGTTAGTGAAATCTGCAAAGCAAGGCATTTCAAAATTCAAACTACTTACCTCACTTACCATGGCATACAACTGCTCATCAGGAAATGATCATCGATATCCCCTTCTTTAAATCTCTTCAAGGTTTTATTCTCCAATCGAGAAAGGTGATCTACTACCATATTTTCAGCTCCCTTATTATCTTGAATCTTCAAATCAAATTCCTGCAATAACAAAACCCAACGAATTAACCTAGGCTTTGCATCAATTTTTCAAATAAATACCTCAAAGCTGAGTTATCTGTATAAATAATCACTTTTGACAAGATCAGATATGATCTAAACTTTTCAAAAGCAAAAACTACAGCTAAAAGTTCCTTCTCTGTAGTTGTGTAATTGGCTTGAGCTACATTCAGAGTCTTGCTTGCATAATAGATAGGCTAAAAATACTTCTTTTGCATTGACCCAAAACTTCCCCCACTGGGAAATCACTCGTATCACACATTAGGTCAAACAGTAAATTCCAATCGGGAGCCACCATGATTAGAGCATGGGTTAGTTTCTCCTTATGAGTTGTGAAAGCTCTTAAACATTCCTCGACAAACCCAAAATCATCATCCTTCTCAGGGAGTCTTGTTAGAGGGCAAGCTATCTTAGAAAAATCTCGTATGAACCTCCGATAGAAGCCCGCATGTCCTAAAAAACTTTTGATGGCGTTAACTGATGTTGGTGGTGGTAGCTTCTCAATGGTTTCCACCTTATCCTAGTCCACCTCAATACCCTTGCTTCAAATCTTGTGTCCCAACATGATTCCTTCTTGAACCATGAAATGACACTTTTCCCAATTAAGCACCAGGTTTGTTTCCTCACATTTTATCAAGACCCTATCAAGGTTTTCCAAACATCCTTCAAATGAGTAGCCATAAACTGAGAAATAATCCATAAACACCTCTATAACATCCTCAATAAGCACATCAAAGATTTCCACCATGCACCGTTGAAAAGTTGCAGGTGCATTACATAGTCCAAATGGCATTCTTCGATATGTGAATGTCCCATATGGACAGGTGAATGTAGTTTTCTCTTAGTCTTTTGGGGCAATAAGAATTTGGAAGTAGCCTAAAAGACCATCCAAAAAATAGTAATATTCATGCTCAGATGACCGCTCCAACATCTGATCAATGAAGGGCAAAGGAAAATGGTCCTTCCTAGTTGCATCATTCAACTTTCGGTAGTCGGAGAAAACCCTCCAACAGGTAACTATTCTTGTTGGAATTAGCTTATTATTTTCATTAAGAACCACTGTCATCACACCTTTCTTTGGTATTACCTAAACTGGGCTCACCCAAGAGCTATCTGAAATCGGATATATATTCATTCATCTAGTAGTTTGATCACTTCAGCCTTCATTACATCTTTCATCTTTGGGTTTAGTCTTCATTGTGGTTGCACTACTTGCTTGAATTCATCCTCCATTAGTATCTTGTGAGTGCAATAGGATGGACTAATACCCTTGATGTCTACTATCTTCCAAGATATAACTTTCTTATGCTTTTGTAACAACTGGATTAGCTTTACCTTCTGCTCAGAAGATAGGTGGGAACTCAAAATTATAGGCAACTTATTTTTGTCTGCCAGAAATCCATACTCAAGGTGATCAGGAAGGGTCTTAAGTTCCAAGTTAGGTGGATCAATCACCGATGGTTTTGGCTTCTCTTCTTTTGGCATCTCAATGGTTTCATGTGCCCGACACTTAAATGATTTGCTTACTTCAAGATAAGCAAGCTGCTCCATTGCTTCTTGATCTTCAACATTATCCTGCAATAAACACAACTCAAGGGGATCCTTGGAAACAATGTTAGTAAAAAAATTTATGGTTTCATGCTCAATAATATCATTGCATGAATCTGCCACATCGAATGTAAGTGGTTGTTTCATAGCATCATGTATATTAAAAATAACTTTTTTGCTTCCCACTCTCAAAGTCAATGTGCCATCATGAACATCGATAAGGGCACAGGCTGTATTTAAAAATGGCCTACCAAGGATAAGCGAAACATCTGCATCCTCATCTATATCGATGACAACAAAATCATTGGGAAAAATGAAATCCTTGACTTTTACCAACACATCATCTATAATACCATGAGGGCGAACTACTGACTTATGAACAAGTTGAATAGTCGTGAGTGTTGGTTTAGGTTCTCCAATACCTAACTCTTTAAACATTTTGTAGGGCATAACACTTATGCTAGCCCCCAAATCAGCTAGTGCACTTTTAATTTCAAGATTACCTATCAAACATGGAATAGTAAAATTACCAGGATCTTTTAACTTCTTAGGTAACCTCATTTGCAAAATTGCCAAACTCTTTTCTGACAAATGCACCAATGATACTTCCTCAAGCTTCCTTTTATTAGAAAGGAGATCTTTCAAAAATTTAGCATATTTGGGCATTTGCGATAAAGCTTTAGTGAATGGAATATTAATGTGCAATTGCTTAAAGAGTTTAAGAACTTACCAAACTGAGCGTCCATCTTGTGCTGGTTCAATCTTGTTGGGTATGGCACTGGAGGTCGGTATTCCCTCACTATTGGACTGGGCTCTTATGGTTGGTTCCCTTTCTCATTTTCTACTGCAGCCTTCTCTCCCAAAATGATAGAATGATCATCATATTTTTCTCTTTCTTATGTCTCAGCCTCTTCCTCAACCTCTTCTTCTCTTTTCTCAACCACACCACCCTTAATTTCCCTTCCACTCCTCAGAGTGATTGCCTTCAGCTGCTCCTTTGGGTTTGCCTCAGTATTACTAGGCAAACTCCCTTGTGGTCTTTCACTGAGTAAATTGGCAATTTGCCCCACCTAATTTTCCAAATTGTGAATAGAGGCTTGTTAATTTCTAAGGGTGGTTTTAGTTGATTGAAATTTGGTTTTCAAAGTTGTTATAAACTTCTCCATCATGTCTTCCAAATTGCTCTTTTTTGGAGGAGCAACTTGTTGATGTTGAGGCTGCTGAAATATGGGGGGAGGTCTTGAATTGTTTTGATTACTCCAGGAGAAATTTGGATGATTTCTCCACCCTGGATTATATGTGTTGCTATAGGGGTTGTTCTGCTAATACCTTGGCATATTCCTAACATAATCCACCTACTCATGTCTATCAAATATATTTCCACTTTAGCAATCTTGACCTTGATGTCCACCCCCACACTATTCACAAGACATCACCTGTATTGATTTCCCCAATGATGATGCTAATAAATTGATTTTTTTTATTCATGGCTTCTAATTATGCTGTCAAAGCCACTACAGGATCCAATTAATGTCAACTAGTGACCCTTAGTTTTCCATGTTCCCTTAGAGTTTGCCACTGATAATTGGTAATAATGATATCTTCAATCAAATCCCTTGCTTGTTCAGGTGTCTTGTTATTTATGGTACCCCGGCTGCTGCATTAATGGATTGCTTACTTGCATAATTCAATCCATTGTAAAAAGTTTGAATATGAAGCCATAGGAGAAGCCCATGATAAATACACCTCTCAATACATTTAAACCTCTCCCAAGCATCATAAAGAGTCCCACTATCCTGCTGAAGAAAAGATGAGATATCATTCCTTAACTTGGAGGTCTTCGATGGGGGAAAATATTTTTCTAAGAACTTTTCTGCCAACTGACCCCATGTGGTGAAAGTGTTTGGGGGAAAAGATTTCAGCCATTTCTTTGGTCAATTTCTAAGTCAAAATGGGAACAACCTTAGCCTAATTGCATCTTCTGAGACATTATTTATCATGAACGTATCACATATTTCCAGAAAATTCTCAAGATGTGTATTAGGATCTTCATCTGGCAACCCATTAAACTGGCAAGTCTGCTGCATCATTTGAATTACATTTGCCTTTATTTCAAAGTTGTTCGCAGCAACTTTCAGCCTCTGTATGGTAGAATCAGCCCCATCGAGAGTGGGCTTAGCATATTCCTGCATAAACCTAGGATAGAGATCTTCCCAAATCTAAAAATAATCTTATGTTCCTTTGGCCAGTAGTTGCATTGACATCCACTTCTTTTTGTGTATTTTGGCTACCATATTGGTAACTTCCCTTCTCATTCCTTCTTCCAACAAAATGGTTCTTCTCCCTTTCCCACTCTTCTATCTGTAAGCTAGCTTGGAGAAGGTATTTGAAACCTCTTATAAGAGTGTGAGATAGTCTCACATAAGTTTGGGCAGGACATCTCTTACTATCATTCTGATCTATTTCATCAGATAGAATCAACACAACTTTCATTCTGCTTCTCCCTAATAGTCTCCACCTCTATCAGGATTACTTCCAACTCAATATTGTACCCATATTGTTGAATGAAGGCCTTGTATAGCAAATCCCAATGGTATTGAACCAATTTTGCACAATAGGAACCAGAGAAAGCATGAAGTACATTAGAGTTTAAGCCTTAGTAGCTCTAGCGGACTACATGGCAGTCATGTATTCTTGACATACAAGTGGAGATTTCTTATTCCATCAAACTTTACAAATTGAGGCATCTTAAATTTGTAAGGAATGTCCTCATTATCCTCAAATAGCTTGTCCATCTCTGACACTTCTTCAGTCTTCAGCTTCTTTTCAAACTTCTTTTTCAAGTTAGAAATCAATTTCTTAACATTAGCAGATTCAGCCTTCTTTACAGATTTCTTTTCTTTCTTCTTTTCTTGTTGGTATTAGAAATAGGCCTCCCAGTCATTGACATCATCAATCACCACTTTGTCATCATCAAAGGCTACCTCTCTGTAGACCCTTAATTTTTTACCCAGTCCGGTCCAATATATTTTAATTAGTCCAAAATCATTTTTGTGTTGTCCAATATATTTTAATTAGTCCAAAATAATTTTTGATATCTTAATTAAATAATATTTGCTTTAGTATCTAATTTTTATTAATAAAAAGTAAATAATAAAAATAAAAATCGACGACGAAAAATTTCATCGCCGAAAAGGGGGGCGGCGAAATGGCCCGTAGCCAATTTCGCCCACCCCAGCTGCGGTAACTTTTTTTCCAGTTTAATTTTTTCGAAGCAAATTTTTCCGCAGCAGTTTTTTTTCGCCAGCAAAATTTTTCCGCAGTAGTTTTTTTTTTCCAGTGAAATTTTTTTGACGTAAATTTTTTCGAAACCAAATTTAATTCAGTTTCGGTTTCCTTTTCTTAATTAATGTTAGATTCCATGAGCAACTAAGATTAATCATAAAAATCTTATATAAATAAGGACTAAAAAACAACACAGAGGGAGAAGGGATTTTTAGGAGGAAAGCTTTAAAAGGAAATCGGATTTTAAAAATTTCTTCGGCAGTGAAATCGATCGGACTTTTGAGAGAGTAAACAAGCAATTCAATCCATCAAAGGCAGCAAAGCTTGTCTTTGTTCTTGTTCATCCAAGAAGTAATTTGTGGTGGAACCAACAAACGGAGGTATGAATGTCTAATTTCTTCACAGTAGCTTGAATCATCCAATTGTCTCTTTTGATTCAAAAAACCCCAAAACCTTAATTTACCTTTTATAAAGCTTAAAAACCTTAATTTGTTTCTTTGTTTTCCAAAAATCTTAAAATTGTTGTTTTTGTTTCTTCAAAATCTTAAAACCCTAATCTGCCTTCCAATTTTCCAAAACCCTAAATTGAATCATTTTCTTTCCACAAACCCTAAAAATATATCTTTTCTGTTTCTATAAACTTTAAATCATTTTGTTTATTTTCATAAAACTATAAATTGTTTTTCCAAATTCTAAAATCAAATACATTCTCCGAAACACTAAAACCCTAATTCAACTTCAAAACCCAAAACAGTAAACCCTAAACTAGCTAACATTAAACCCTAGTTTTCTTAAACCCTAATTCCCTTAAAATCATTAAACCCTAATTTTTCTAATCCCTAATCCTTTAAACCTTAAAATCTTATAAACCTAAATATTAAAATTCAAACACAGTAAGCCTAAAAACTACAATCCAGTAACCGTAAATCATAAACCTAATGTTTTAAAGTGTCTAAACCCTAGTTTCATGATTTCACTTCTCTAACACTAATTTGGTTAATCAAAGAACTTTATCAACCTCTTAAATTATAAAACTTTGCTCCATTTCAATTCTTTTAAAATTTACAGTAGCTTAAACCCATGAATTCCAAAACCCTAAACACATTAAATAAAGAATCTTAAATAGAAACAATAGCCCTAATTTGAATCTTAACTTGCTTTATTTAATTTTATATTTGATTATGAAGTCTATTATATGCTTTAATTTATTTTCAATGCTTTGTTGGTTTATTTAATTTCAATGGTTAAGTTATTTAATTTATCATGGATGAATGTTTATATTTTAATTGATGTTTAATGTCTTTGGTGAATGATTTATTTATGATGAATGGTTATTTACTTTATCGATTTATTTTGATTTCCAAATATTGTAAGAGGTATGTTTCCACTTGGTGGGTACCTCATTAGTTAAATATCATGTAATTTAAATTGTTTTTCTATTTTAGAACCAATGTAAAGGACATGTTTCTACCTTTTGGTGGGTGTCCTATTTAGGCATGGATTATGTAAGGGCATGTTTCCATCTTCGGATGGGTGTCCATTTATTTGTTTTGCTTGGACATTGTTTTGATTTTCAATATATCGATGCTTTATTTTAATTATTGTGTGTAATATGGATAATATTGTTATATTTAAGAATTTTATAATATTAAGACCTGTAAAGGAGGCCGGTTCTAATGAACTGGGCGTTGTGTGGGTGATGGGTCATTTCTCACCTTCCCCACACGTACCCAACTTTTTAAACCCATTAGGGGGTTGGGGATTCCTTAGGAATCAAGTCATCCACCCCTTTCTTTTTCCCGGCCCGTCCAGGTGGCGACTCCATTTTCTCCGGACTTAGGTCCGTGTTCTCTAAGGCCCCGATCCTAAACAGTGCCGAAGTTGCAAGAACCATTCCACCGGGAGTGGGGGCAAAAATCTCCGCTCACACTCTCCTACCTTAGTTTTCCTTTGCCTGTATGCTTCTTCGTGCTAGTGGATGCTTCAATAGTATTATCCTCAAATAATGCAGTTAATTGACTTCTCACAGCCTCAGCCAGGGTCACCTTCAGTTCTTTCATCTTGGATGTGTGGGCTTCATTCACCAGGTGTTGAACTTGATCATGATCCATTGGTTTTGGTGCAAAGTTGATTGAATTCTCACTAAACTCTAAATTACTAACATAGGTTGAATTGTAGTAGGCCTTTGAACTGCTATACTCCAAGTCTGTGAGCCATAAAGGATCAATGCAAATGTATAGTGATGCATGTATTCATGTATACATGAACAGACAAGCAAGTAAACAGAGTCAGGATGTTCCTTCCAACCTTATATCTTCCACACACGAGTGGTGAGTCTTTTTCATAGGTGTTATGGTAAAAAAAATATCAATAGGGGATACCTTTATTTTTGAGAGGCTCTCAGATGAAGTGACAAATAATTGTGTTTTCAATATAAATGTCTATTTATGATAATTCCATTTAATTAAGCCTTAATCCTTTGGGTCCACTGAAAAGGTCATTAGCATTTCTGCTACATTGTAAATTAAAACTGAATTAATAGGTTTATTATAAGCAGACTTCTTATTTGGAAAAAGCAACTAATGATCCATGTTATAAACAATCCCATAACAAACAAGTCTAAGTATAAATAAGGCCTACAATTGACTATAATATTTCTTAATTGATCTGATTAGTTGAAAGTCCATTTAAAATTTTACAATTGAAAGCCCATTGTAAAATAATGACCATTGTAAAAGGATTTTTAAGAAAGAAGGGCCATAAGGTGAAAATTAATTTTTGGCCTATTTTTAAAACATTTTCAAGCCCATTGTAAAAGTTTGTTTCAAAATTCAATTTTGGGCTTCATACTTTGGGCCATAAGAAAGTAATCATTGTCCAACAAAAGTTTTGAAAATAATATAGGCCTTAGGCTTAAAAGGAATTAGGTCATAAAATGGTTTTGGCTCTTCATCATAATTAGGTAATATTAGGAAAAGGTAAATCAAATGGGCCAAAATTCAACTAAGATATGTCAATCATAGTCAATCAACAAGCAATAAGGGTAGACCTAAGGAAAGTTACTAGGCCAACAATATGGGCTTTAGTGTTTGGGGTAAAAAAGGCTTAGGTCTCCATAGCAAGTATATACCAAAAGGTACAAGGCTATGAGTAGTTATGTAATGCTCGATCTTCATACCATGAATAAAAGTATGGTATTACTTACATACACATAACATAGGTTCCACTGGGTATCCTAACTCATGCACACAATGCAAATCCAGATGATTCAATGAATAATTCAATAATAATAATAAATAAAATAATATAAAGACCAACATAATCAACTTCTCTTATCCCCAGTGGAATCACCACTGCCAGCGGGGATTTTGTCCCCACTCCCAGTGGATGACTCAATTTCTAAGGAAACTCTAACCCCTTACTGGATTAGAAAAGTTGGGTACGTATGGGTAAGGTAAGAATGTCCCAACAACCCCCATAACGCCCGGTTCATTAGAACTAACCTCCTTTTCATGTCTAAATTTTATTAAATTCTTAATTATTATCATACTATCCATATTACATACAATTGTAAAAATAAATATTCATTGTATTAAAATCAAAATAGCCAAATAAAATGAGCACCTATGCTAGATGAAAATATGCCCTTACAATTTCCAATGTCCAAAACATATATAAACAAAAATAAGACACTCACTAATTTGTGGAAATATGTTCCTTACATTAATTCCTAAATACAAATAATATAAAAGAAATAAATTAAATAGCCAAGGCACCCACAAAGTGAAAACATGCCTTTTACAACTTTAGAACCCAAATAAATAAACAAATATAGTTTAATTAAATAAAATAAGCAATAAAATAATCAAAATTCATCATCCATCATAAAGCATATAACGATAAATCAAATAATCAAAATTAGGGTTTCTCCATTAAATTAGGGTTTTAGGGTTCTTCTAGATCAACCTAGGGTTTGGGATCAAAACTAGGGTTTTATATTTATATAAAATAGCATGGAAAAATATTTTTACTGATAAAAAATATTTTTAGATACGCATAAATTTAGACCAACAATAAATATCACATTACTGTAGGCTTGTGACTCTACAAACCTGAAGTGATCGTGATCCTGCAAATTCAGATGAGTTATTATTTGTCCAGCTATTCTTTTGAACCAATAATGCACGTATGGTCAAGCTTTCCATCTTTCATGTTTACTTTTACTATATTTGTCTATTATCATCATTTGTTACAAATAATCTAAAAGAAATTGTGGACCCTTAATTTTAACCCTGAATGAGTTTAGTTCTAATTAAAAGGGGCCAAGTCAAATATAATCCAATTTTAAGAAGCTTTAACCTAGTCAGGTCCAGTTTTAAAAGCTTGAATTAAGTTTGGTCCAATTTTAAAACCTTGAATTAAATCCAAATTCAATTTTAAAAGCTTAAATTAATTTTGGTCTAATTAAAAGCCCAAACCAACTTCGGTATAATTTAAAAAAGGTGCTAAAGGAATCGAACTGACAAAATGGTCATCCCAATTTGACATAAGGCATGCTCTTGTTGAATTGGATAGGCCAATTCGACATGAACCCAACTCATATCGAAATTGGCCAGGCCAGTTTGCTATGAGTCTTTAATTTCTACTTGATTCAGTTTTAGTTGTGTTTAAATTCAAATAGGCTTAGATAAATGATAGCTTTTTAAATAGGATTAGGATTAATGAATCGAAGGATGCCCTAATTACTATCTATAAATATAAAAGCACAGGCGGCAAAGAGGGAGAATCAAGATTTAAGGGAGCCACAATTAGAAGAGAAACAAGCAGTGACTTGGAAAATCCAAGAAGAATACATAGAACAAATAACAACCAAAAAAAGAGCAAAAAGCAAACACAGCAACCTTTGAGCCACGTTGTTCAACCCAAATCTTAGTTGATCAAATCTACATAATTTGTGCAAGGTAGAAACAATTGTGCAATTATGAGGCTTGTTCAACATCCGAACTTTTGGTGGAACTAACAACGTTAGTATGGTCTTCTATACTCTTCCTTGTTTAATTTAACAATTTAGCATCTTTTGTTTGTTCTTGTTCTGTAAGTTTGTAAAATGCACCTTTATTTTACTTTATTTTATTTAATTTTGCATGTTAAACACCTAATTTTACATGTTTGCAACCCAAAACTCCAAATTGATATTCAAACCCTAATTTTGCATATTACATCCTAAATTGATATCAAAATCCTAGTTTTGTTAATAAAACCAAATTATGATTTAAAACCCTAATTTATATTCTAGAGGTAGCAACTCATTCAATGAGTTTGGTAAATCATTTGCATTTCAAGGGTGCTGCCCCCCTTGACCCCCACCCCCTAACCAGCTAGCGGGATCATTGTGTGCATTGCGCCCTATATTTCATTCACTCGTTAATATTAAGATATGTTTATGAATTGTAATTTTTGTGATTAATCTTAATTTCCTTATAATTAATCCCTAATTTTATAATTCTTATATGATGACTGTTTATATGTTTGTGGATTGCAATTTTTCTTATTTGGATTTCAAGTTTGTAAAAAGTATGTTTTCACTTTGTGGGTGCCTTATTTAGTTTGTTTCTTTTATTTAATTTATATTTGGGGATTAATGAAAGGGACGCATTTTTGCTCTTTTTTAGGTGTCCCATCTTACTTTATTTGTATTATGGACATTTAGACATTATAAAGGCATGTTTCCATCCTTATATGGGTGCCCATTTTATTTGTTTGTTTGATTTGTAACACGATATTGTTTATTTTAATAATTACTTGCAATATGAATAATATTGTAATAATATAAGAATTTAATAATATTTAGACTTGAAAAGGAGGTTGGGTCCAATAAATCAAGAGTTATGGGTGTGTTGGGGCACTTCTCACATTTTTTATTTAAACCCATGCTTTCCAACCTTGCACCATACTTCCAACTTCTATTTGTTTTCCCCTTTTCAATTTTTAAAATTTTCTTTTCTAAAAAGCAGTTCATATTTTGCTCAAAAACATCTCTTTTTTCCCTTGCCCCACTAAATGTGCTAAAATTAAAAGGGAATCTCTCACAAACACAGCCAAATCAGTTTGGCCTTGGCCGTGCCTTTCAATTTTTCCTAGGACATGCTTATGACACGACCAAGCCTTATGGTTGTGTCTACTTTTGCCTTCTTTTGGTTCTTCTTTTCTTGAGCTTGTGTAGAGTGACATGGTTGTGTCTTCTGACCATGTCTGCTTTTTCTTCCTCTTCTTTTGTTTTTTAGAGAAAGGCATGGCCAAGGGATTTCCTATCTTGGCTGTGTGGTGTGACACGACCAAAGGTATAGTCATGTCCTTTCCATGTGTCTAGTACTATGTAACTTTAAGTCATTCTTGTGAAACACATGGCCAGGCTTTACATTTGTCCTGGCCATGTCATGTGACACGGTCAGAGACATAGCTAAGATGATGAGTGTATCGAGAATTGCTAAAAAATTCAATTTCCTTAAGGAAGGACATGGCCAAGCTTGGACCAAGTTGGCCATGTTCAATGCTTTCCTTCCAAATTAGCTTCAATAAATGAATTTAAGCTCTATTTTTCACATGTTTATGCTCCAACCTAAATCGCCAAAAATCTTCAAACAACTTAACAAACTTATTAGAAAAATAACTAAAAAGTAAAAAAAAAAAACCCTAAAAACACATAAAAATTATCATAACACGGTAACCCTAAACACACACTTCTTTAGGTTTATCCTAAGGTTATACTTTACTGTTCTTTCAAAGAAGTTCTCCAAATTCTAGTAATGTTGTGCTCTTGCTTCTGATTTCACCATCATATCATCAACATATACTTTAATTTCTTTATGTATCATATCTTGAAAAAAGGTTGTGGCCATCCTTTGACAGGTTGCTTCAGCATTCTTCAAACCAAATGGCATCACCCTATCGCAAAATATACACCATGTAGTTATGAAGGCAGTTTTAGCATTAACCTCGTAGT
Source organism: Garcia nutans (assembly GCA_947685225.1). Taxonomy (NCBI): domain Eukaryota; kingdom Viridiplantae; phylum Streptophyta; class Magnoliopsida; order Malpighiales; family Euphorbiaceae; genus Garcia; species Garcia nutans. The sequence goes on along the minus strand of CANTUV010000011.1, from coordinate 28,273,962 downwards.
CCATTAACACTTGATTGTATATAAAAAATCCATCTATGAAAGAGTACATCACGCTAAAGGTTGCGCTATTGATTAAAACGTATGAGGCAAGGGAAAATCATCTTTAGGGAAAACCTTATTCAAATCTCTATAATCCACACAAACTTTGATTCTCCCATCTTTTTTATACACTGGATGATATTGGCCAACCAATCAAGATATTCTATTACTTCTAAAAATTTTACATTTATTTGTTCAATGACCTATTCATTGATCTGCTCTACCCATTTTGGCCTTAAAAGCATCAACTTTTGTTTGACAGGCTTCATGTCAGTGTAGTTGGAAATCATATGTTCTATTATATCCTGATCAATTCCCAACATATCTTTATAGGACCAAGCAAAAAATTCTTTATATTTTTTTAACATTATTTGAAATCTCTCTCTCTCTCTCTTGTTAGGAGTAAGGTCGAATGTTATGCTAATATTTTTAGGATTTTCAGGTGTCCCTAAATTTAATGATTAAGTTCCAACAAAGTTAATATTAAAAATGCTCATGTAGTCACCACACGAATGAATGCGGCCATCAGGGAAAACATCACACAAGTAAGCAAAATTAGACTTTATTACATTCATTTTAGAAAAGGAAATGTTATCATCTTAATTAAGAGCAGACAAATCAAAATCAATGTTTTCTTCACCATAGATTATAGGATTTCCAAACTATTGTTCAATGAGAGTAGCAACTTCCTCTTGAGACTTTTAGATTCTTAGGCCAGCTTCGTTCTTCTTCTCTTAAATAAATTTATGGCCAATTGGTCAGGCAAGCTTCTTCTTTACCCATTCTGCAAGTTTAGTAACATCAATAAAGATCTCAAAACCCCAGTATCATTTTTCCCATGAACATGGTAGGCTCTAGCTTCCCTTGTAGAAGTCCCATTTCTGGAGCTTTGACAAATTTGTTTTCTAGTGGGGAAATTCAATCTTCTTATATCCCTTAGCTGAATGTTTTAATTCATTCCTTCATAGTGCAGCCCTAATTTTGACACTTGGGTTTTGAAATTTGGAAGTTCGGCACTCCTATTTTTCCTTTCCCAAGACTAATTCCCAATAGGTAATTCATCTGCTTCATTATGGTCAAAACTTTAGATTCTCCTATCATATCTTCAGAAATGCAAGCTACTTAAAAACCATTGAGAGGCCTTTCTATCATAATAACATTAACCACCTCATTATCCTCTACCTCAATTACTACCACCCATCCCCATTTGGAAACTTAATCTTTTAATGGAGTGGCAAAGGCACTCCACCAAGAGGATGAAACCATGGGAGACCCAACAACAACGTGGTGGTAACCGGTATATATAAGACTACAAATTCTACCATAGATTCAATAGGACCCACCTTCACTATAGCTTTAAAAGTTCCTTCTGCTTGTCTTTTAGTACTGTCATAAGCTCAGATTGTCACTTCAGATGGACTCAAGTCACGAGTAAACATACCCAGTTTTGGTAAGATTTTAAGTAAGCATACACTTATGGTGGATCCATCATCAACCATAACACAACGGGTTCTCTTTCCCTTAACCTCTACCTTAATTAAAAGTAGACGAATGTGATCGCTTCCTTCTTCTGGTAGGTCAACATTGGAAAAGGATACAACCCCAGTTTTGATGCCATTCTCCTTCTAATTGTCTCCATCTTCCCTTCTTCTGCCTTTTTTGCTCCTATGAAATTGACTAGTTCTTCTAGTGTTGCAAAGAGAAAATCTAGATGCTAGTCATAGCTTTCGCCATAGTCTCCCAAAGCCTTTTGGATGTTGCTAGTAAGTCTTATATACTGATACTAGCTTGATTGTTTTTCAATTATTTAAGGACAACTTCATCTTCTTCTTCTTTTCCATCTATTTCAACATATTTTTTTCTTGTCAGCCTCTACTTAACTTGTAGGAGCCCTATCATAAGGTATGCTAGAGCGGGTATTATCTACCTCTTCTACCTCAAATTTAGACCAAGCTCATTCTTCTTCCTTAGACTTTGATTCATCATCACTATCAGTTGAGTCCCAAAATTCAATCACAACACAAACAATCAATACTTCCTCACTCATAGCTGTCTCAAATAGAATCTCCTCCTTCTTTGTATGTTTTACACCTACATGTTAAAAAGATGATAAAATAAAATACTCCCTCAATCCTCCTCCTATCATGAAGGTTGCTGGAGGAGGTACCCTGCCAAACTTAGAGAAAGGGTCATCTTTTCTGCTAGGTTTATTAGGTTATGACAGCTCACTACTATCAATTAGATCTTAGACCTCGTGCCTTAACCAAATGCACTTATCTATTTCATGCCCTTGTATTTGGTGGAATTGACAAAAAGCATTGGCATCAAAGTTTGGTGGCAGAGGATTTGGTAGCGGTCGAGGGGCCAATAGTTGCATTAGCCCTTTCTTTTGTAGCTTATTAAAAACTATCTCCTCTTTGCTTGAATGGTAGTAGCATTGACTTCACTGCTTTCTGTATACTCTAACTACCAGATTGGTAATTTCCCCTTTCATTCCTTCTTTCAGAAAAAATATTCTTCTCCCATTCCCACTTTTCTATTTGTAAACTAGCTTAGAGAAAGTCTTTGAAATCTTTAATAAGGGTATGAGACAACCGTTCATGAAGGCTAGGCAGGACACCTCTCACTATCATTCTAATTTGGTCTAACTCATCATGCCTCTTTTTGAAAAGAGTAGTCTTGTTCCTCCACCTTTTCACATAATTAACAAAATTACCATTCTGCTTTTGTTTGATAGTCTCTATATTCATCAGGGTCACTTCCAACTTAGTATTGTACCCATATTACCGAATAAAGGCTTTGTACGAAAAATTCCAGTCTTTCTAGGTGTTTTCCTCCATGGTATTGAACTAGTTTTACATAAATAGGAGCCAAAGAAAGCAAAAATACATTAGGGTTTGGGCCTTAGTGACCGTAGCAGACTGTATGGTAGTGATGTACTGCTTAACATGTTGGTAGGAATTAGCAAAATGAGGTATTTTAAATTTATAAGTGATTCCTTTATCTTGCTCAAACAGCTTGTCCACCTTTGACACCTATTCAATCTTCAGCTTCTTTTCAAACTTCTTTTCTAAGTCAGCAATCTATTTTTCAACATCAGCAGTTCAATCTTCTTTGCAGCCTTCTTTTCTTTTTTATTTTTTTATTGGTCTTGGAAGTATACATCCCAATCATCATCATCAACATGTTAAGCAATACATTAGGGTTTGGGCCTTAGTGATCGTAGCAGACTTGTAGACCCTTTATTTTAGCCCTAAGTTAGTACAGTCTTAATTAAAGAATGTCAAAATAAATTCGATCTAACTTTAAAAGATGCAACCTTAGTTTACAACTTTTAAATAAGCTAGTTCAATTTCAAAAGGCACACATTCAACTGTGAAAATCCTAAATTAAGTTTATTTTAGGCCCAAATCAAAAATTTCTGGTCCAAAATAAAAAATGCAATATTAGTTCGAGTTGGGAGGGCCCAGGTGACATGACGCCTGACCCATATCGACATGGAGGCCCCAAGTCGACATGAGCCTGGTTGCCCAGGTCGACATGGCCTTGGTCCATGTCAATCTAGCACATTAGATCGACATGGTTTTAATTTGTTTTTATGTTTTTTGACCAGGTTAGTGTCCTAATTAAGTTAGAATTCATTTTAAGGACGGATTAAAATTAGGTTTAGGGTTTTTTTGCCTATAAATAACAATGCTTAATACTAAAACCAGGAGGGACAACTTTAGCAAGAAAAGCAATAACAATCAGTGGTAATAAACTTTCATCAACCATCAACAAAGGCAGTGATCACTGTCTTTGATCTTTGCTCATCCAGAAACAAACGATTACAAGCAATAGCTTGGAATCCAGAAATATTTTGGTAGAGCCAACAAACGACGGTATCTTCTAAATTTAATTCATTTAAATTCAATGCAACATGTTCAAATAATGGTTTTAAAAAATTTTGAATACATTTATTCTTTTTTAAAAACCAGTTCGAGTAAATTATATTCATTTTATTGACTCACATCAATACTATTCATCACTTATATCTAGCAGCATACTTTATTGGTTTTTAAAGTCACAATAGATTAATTATTTAATTTTGTGTCATGCAAATATTTCCTTTAGCTAGTATCCTTTATTCCAAATCCATAGTAGCTTACTTGAGCATGCAATAGCTAGACTCAACATGCCAAAACCCTAATTTATTATTTTCCAAATCCTAGTTTTTAAAATATCCAAAACCCTAATTTCTTATCTTCCAAAACTCTAATCTTATTTTTCTAAAGTTCAAAAACCCTAAACTTGTTTTAAAAATCATTTAGTCTTTCGGGGCGCTGCCCCCTTGACCCCCGCCCGCTAACCAGCTAGGGAGACCGCCGTATGCGCGCCGTCCTATATTTTGTTAAGGGAGTTAATGTTTGCTTATGTATTATACCCTTTTTTTCTTTCATTATATTTAAGTCCTAATTTATTATTGTTTAATGATAATGTGCATTATTATGATTTATTTACTTATGGATTGTAATTTCTTATTATTTGGGATTTTGAGATTGTAAAGGGCATGTTTCCACTTGTGGGTGCCTTGTTTGTCTAATTTTTTTATTTTTTGTATTTTAAATTATTTAAGGACTTTAGGACAATTCTAAGGGACATGTTTCCACCTTTTAATGGGTGTCCCATTTTATTTATTTATCTTATTTATCCTTTGGACATTGGTGTAGACCCTTAATTTTTAACCCAATCAGGTCCAATATGCTTTATTTAGTCTAAAATGATTTTTGTTGTCTAATTGGTCCAAAATAATTTTTATTAAATAATTTTTACTTTAGTATCTAATTTTTATTAATAAAAAATAGAAATAAACAAATAAAAGTCAAAAAATAAAAAAAAATCGGAGTCGAAAAAATCGGCGACGAAAAAATCGTAGAGCGGGCCCGTGGGCATTTCGCCCGCAGGACTGTGCTATTTCACACGCAGAAATTTTCTGCCTACACAGAAATTTTTTGCCTGCGAAATAGCTTACGGGCACACTCCACGGGCGCTGCCACAGCCAGCTGCAGCAGATTTTTTCACCAGCGTAATTTTTCCGCAGCAGTTTTTTTTCGGCAGCGCAAATTTTCTGACGCAAATTTTTCGAAACCTAATCCAATTAGGTTTTGGTTTCTTTTTTTAATATAACTTACCTTAACTAATTAGGAATAAACAACCTCAAATCACTATAAATAAGGACCAAAGACAATTAAAAAGGGGAGGCAAAAAATCCAAGAGTAGTTTGGAAAATTTGAAACCAAATCAAGGAAGGAAAAGAAGAAATTCAATTCAACTCTTTTCTGGAACAGCAGCAGCATGATTTAGAGGATTCAAATGCAAAAAAGGCTTGTGTTTGGAGCTAGTTCATCCAAGAAGAATTGTTTTTGGAGAAATCATCAAAAGAAGGTATGTGTTAATTAATTTTCCTTAATTGTTTTTTTTTACACAGTAGCAAATCTATGAAATCAAAATTAAAAACATTTGAACTTTAATTTAGTTTTTCTAAAGCAAAAAAAAAAAAACCTTATTTCGTTGGTTTATCTTCCAAAAGGCTTAAAATTATTATTTTTTCTTCTTAAAAACCTTAAAACTCTAATTGAACATATTTTTCAACAAAACTAAGATGTAAATTATGCTTCTTTTAAAATCTTAAAGTAGGTTCTATTTCATTCAAAAAGTCTTCTAAAACATCTTTTCTACTTATAAAAACTTTAATTTATTTGTTTAAATTCATAAAACTTCATGAAATTATCAAATTGATTTCTAAAACCCTAAAAATTATTCACCACCCGTGACCCTACTTCTAAATCCTAAAATCCAAAATTCAACTTTTAAACCCAAAATAATGAACACTAACCCTTTTAAAACCTTAAACCCTAATTTTTATGAACCCTAATCCTTTTAAAACATTAAAAAACATAAAAACATAAAAACCTAAATTTTACACAGTAGCTTAGGAACCAAATAACCAAAAATCACAAATTAAAGTATTTTAAAGTGTTTAAAACCCTAGTTTCATGATATCATCATTCAAACCTTAATTTTGTTAATCAAAGAGTCTTACCAACCCTTTAAAACATAAGACCCTAATTTATTTTAATTCCATAAAAAGTCACAGTAGCCATAATTGGACTTTTATTTGCTTTATTCAATTCCATACTTGATTATGCTTTGATTTATTTCTTATGCTTTAATTTATTTAATTTCAATACTTGATTTATTTAATTTATCATGGATGGATGTTTATTTTCTATTTTGATTAATAGCTTTGATGAATTATTTATTTATGATGAATGATTATTTACTTTTATCAATTAATTTAGATTTCCAAAAGTTGTAAGAGGTATGTTTCCACTTGGTGGATACCTCATTGGTTAAACATCATGTAATTTAATTTGCTTTTCTATTTTAGAACCTATGTAAAGGGCATGTTTCTACCTTTTGGTGGGTGCCCTATTTAGGCATGTGATGTAAGGACATGTTTCCATCCTTGGATGGGTGTCCATTTATTTGCTTGTTTGGACATTGCTTTGATTTTAATATATTGATGCTTTCTTTTAATTATTGTGTGTAGTATGGATAATGTTATTATACTTAAGAATTTTATAATATTATGACCTGTAAAGGAGGCCGGTTCCAATGAACCTGGCGTTGTGAGGGTACTGGGCCATTTCTCACCTTCTCCACACGTACCCAACTTTCCGAACCCATTAGGGGGTTGGAGATTCCTTAGGAATCGAGTCATCCACCCCTTTCTTTTTCCCGGCCCGTCCGGGTGGTGACTCTATTTTCTCCAGACTTAGGTCTGTGTTCTCTAAGGCCCCAAGCCTAAACAGTGCCGAAGTTGCAAGAACCATTCCACCGAGAGTGGGGGCAAAAATCCCCGCTCACAAATCCCTAATTGTCCCTTTGAGCCTTCATGAAATTTTTTAGCTTGCTTTTATTGGCTTGTAAACCCCAACAACCTACCTTGAGCTATTGTGACTCTTATGACAAGTCTAATGATCACTAAGTTGCCAAAAAGGCAAAAAGACCGAAGAAATGGATGTTCAATCAAGACTATAAAGAAAGTTAAAGTTTATCTAAATTTAGGTCTGATGGCATCATAATTATAAAGGATTCATCCTCATTAAAGTGGACTCATGCTACTCTATACTCAGAAACATAGGATGATATGAACAATATGACTCTCTTAGGGTTAAAAAAAAAGAAAGAAGAAAGAAGAAAAGAGAAAAGGAAAATAAAATAACAAAAGTTTGAAAGGGAAGTGCAGAAATCCAACATTGTTCTTTCTAGCTAAAATAATAGAAGACTTCCACTTAGCCTACAAGAAGAAGTTTGACTTTAATTAGTCCAATCCAACCAGAGATTCAACCAAAATCAGAGAAATAAGAGAAAGACAATCTAGTTCATAATACCATCACAGCTCCAAGTTAGTAATTTTGATGTCCTGGAAAGAAAAAGGATAAAATAATGAAAAAACCAAAAGAAAGAAAAGAAAAAGAAAAAGAAAAAGAAAGAAAAAGAAAGAAAGAAAGAAGAAAAAGAAAAAAGAAAGGAAGAAAAAGAAGAAAAGTGAAAGAGTAAAGGGTCTCCAACTTTTTACAAAGGCAAAGATTGTCATAATCAAGATCCAGATTCATGCTAAGAAGATGGGAGAATGTTCAAAAGCTCTTTATAGTGTGAATATGTGTCATTTGTGTCATGTCAGTTTTAGTTTAAAAATGGTCATCATTTGACCCATGTCCCTTATAAAAACCAATTTCAAGCCCATTAAAGACCTGTTGATCTCTTTTAGTAGGTAGAGTCTATTAGTAGATATTGTTTGAATAAGCATGCATATGAGATAGACAGAATTTAAAACTCAATGAGACCTTTTCCAAGTAATGTGTATGTGCCTATCTGAAGTGCAACGGTTCTTGCTTAAATAGAAATGATTCCCAAGTTTAGTATGGTAACTAGGGTTATTATGTTATAGATATATTGATTTGGGAAAGTCGAGTCCTGAGCTAAATTAACACTAATTTGATAAAGTCAACATTTGATTTAAAAAAAATTATTTTCTTATTATATAAACCTTCAAGTTAAGGGAAGTATGTTACACCATCGAATCTCGAAGGATACATAAGGCACAATAAATAATCATTTATAAGATTATGAAGAAGCTACCAATTGATGTACTAAATCATAGTTTGAAATGGATATATCTCTATGCTGATTTTCAACATCTTGAAGGCCATTTCAATGCAAGACTTGAACGAGCGTCAGGAAGGAATCCATGGAGGCACTTCAACTGATCACCTCAGTCTGTGAGTCAATAGAACCACTGTAAGTATTATTCATGAATATTATGCATACATGAGCATATCACACTACATTGTCTATTCTTTGTCAAAATGAACAACAGATACTCTATGAAGCAAAGAGCTAGACAAAAATATAGTCATTAGGGGGCAAAGAGAGGGTATGATGGCTAAAAATAGCTAAATAGCCAAATTTTTCTGCAAAAGTGCAAATTGAAGAATCCATATAAGAATGGAACGAGAAGAAAATCAAAAGCCTAATAGAATGAAGATATAAATGATAGAAAGTCAATCCAGCTAGAAGATCTAAAGTCAATCCATTGAAGGTTGGAACAAGTGGCTAGAAGAAAGCCAACACTCTCAAATGACAGAAGGTCAGTCAAGCTAGAAGAGCTGAAGTCAATCCATTGAAGGATTAAACAAATGGCTAGAAGAAAGCCCATAGCCTCAAATGATAGGAGGTCACTCCAGCTAAAAGAGCTGAAAGACCATCCCCAAGAATCGAGAATCAAAATAAAGATCCACTTCTGTAAAAACAAACACTTTCAAATGGATTTGTTGAAGCATCCATAGCCTATATTGGATTTGGTGAAGTATCCTGATGATATAGTCACAACCTATATCAGATTTGGTGAAGTATCCTGACGGACCTATATTGGATTTGGTGAAGTATCATGATGGCATAATCACAGCCTATATCAGATTTGGTGAAGTATCTTGACGGCACAATCCCCAATCTACATTGAATTTGTTGAAGTATCCTGACGACAAAATCATTTTTAAGTTTAGAACCCAAACCACCTCGGGTCCAAAACTCAATTTTTCTAGTCCAAAACTCAAACTGGGTCCAGTACCTAAACCACCTAAAATCCAAAACTCTAATCTTTTTCTAGCCCATAACTCAAACTGGGTTTAGAACCCAAACCACCTTAGGTCCAAAACCCAAATTATTTTTTAGTCCAGGACTCAAACTGAGTCTAGAATCCAAATCTTTTTTAGTCCAAAACTCAAACAGAGTCCAGATCCCAAATCTTTTTCGAGTTCAGAACTCAAACTTGATTAAGAACCCAAACCAACTCGGGTCTAGAACCCAAAACAGCTTGAGTACAGAACTCAAAACTATTTTTTGAGTCTAGAATTCAAATAGGGTCCAAAACCCAAAATAGCTCGGGTTCAGAACCCAAACCAGCTAGGGTTCAAAATTCAAAATTATTTTTTAAGTTCAGAACTCAAACAGGGTCCAGAACCCAAGGGTCCAGAACTCAATCTAGCTTGGGTCCAGAATTCAAAACTATTTTTTGAGTCCAAAACTCAAACCGGGTTTATAACCCAAACCAGCTTGGGTCCAGAATTCGAAATCATTTTTTGAGTCCAAAACTCAAAAATGGGTCCAATCACCCAAACTAACATTGGCCCATAGCATAATTCATTTTTGCCAAAATTAATTCAATAGTCATGTTGCTTTTCACTCTCTGAATCAATTCAAGATCGTTCAAGCAAAGGGCAAACTGAAGACCCTTAATTTTAGCCCTAAGTTAGTACGGTCTTAATTAAAGAATTCTAAATTAAATTTGATCCGACTTTAATAGATGTAAACTTAGTTTACAACTTTTAAATAAGCTAGTTCAGTTTCAGAAGGCACAAATTCAACTGCAAAACCTTAAATTAAGTGTTTTTAGGTCCAAATCAAAACTTTTAGGTCCAAAATAAAAAATGCAATATTAATTTGAGTCGGGAGGGCCCAGGCGACATGAAGCCTGACCCATGTTGATTTGGAGGCCCCATGTCAACATAAGCCTGACTCATGTCGACCTGGTTGCCCAGGCTGAGACATGGCCTTAGTCCATGTCATTTTGACACATCAAATCGACATGGTTTTAATTTTTTTTTAGGTTTCTCGACTGGGTTAGTGTCCTAATTAAGCTAGAATTCATTTTAAGGATTGATTAAAATTAGGTTTAGGGTTTTTTTGACTATAAATAACAACTATTAATACTAAGACCAGGAGGGACAATTATAGCAAGAAAAGCAACAACAATCAGTGGCAAACAACTTTAATCAACCATCAACAAAGGTAATGATCATTGTCTTTGATCTTTGCTCGGCCAAAAACCAATGATTACAGGCAGTATATTAGAATCCAAAAATATTTTGGCGGAGCCAACAAATGACTATATCTTCTAAATTTAATTCGTTTAAATTCAATGCAACTTGCTTTGATGATGGTTTTAAAAAATCTTGAATGCATTTATTCCTTTTTAAAAACCAGTTCGAGTAAATTATATTCATTTTATTGACTCACATCAATATTATTCATTACTTATATCCAGCAGCTTACTTTATTAGTTTTTAAAGTCACAGTAGATTAGTTATTTAATTTTGTTTCTGGATAAATAATTCCTTTTAGCTAGTATCCTTTATTCAAAATCCATAGTAACTTACTTGAGCATACAGTAGCCGAACTAAATATTCCAAAATTCTAATTTATTATTTTCCAAATCCTAGTTTTTAAAATATCCAAAAGCCTAATTTATTATCTTCCAAAACCCTAATCTTATTTTTCTAAAGTCTGAAGACCCGATGCTAACCCCGAACCCCTCAAGGGACACTGCCCCCTTGACTCTCGCCTGCTAACCGGCTAAGGGGACCGCCGTATGCATGGTGCCCTATATTTCATTAAGGGAGTTAATGTTTGCTTATGTATTATGCCCTTTTTATTTTATTATATTTAAGTCCTAATTTATTATTGTTTAATGATAATATGCATTATTATGATTTATTTTCTTATGGATTGTAATTTCTAATTATTTGAAATTTTGAGATTGTAAAAGGCATGTTTCCACTCGTGGGTGCCTTATTTGTCTAATTTATTTATTTTTTGTATTTTAAATTATCTAAGGACTTTGGAAAAATTGTAAGGGACATGTTTCCACCTTTTAGTTGGTGGTCCATTTTATTTATTCATCTTGTTTATCCTTTGGACATTGGACATTTGTAAGGGCATGTTTCCATCTTGTATGGATGCCCATCTTTTGATTGATTTGTTTTAATTAATAATATGATGTTTTATTTTATTGCATGTAGTATAGATGATATTATAAAATTTTAAGAATTTAATAATATTTAGACCTAAAAAGAAGGCTGGTTCGAATGAACCAGGCGTTATAGGGGTGCTAGGCCACTTCTCATCTTCCCTATGCGTACCCAACTTTCTGAACCCAATTGGGGGTCTTAGGAATTGATTCATCCACCCCTTTCTATTTTCCCAGCCCATTCGAATGGTGACTCCATTTTCTCCGAGTTTAGGCCCATGTTCTCTAAGGCCCTGAGCCTAACAGTACCGAAGTCGCAAGAACCATTCTACTCGGAGTGGGGGCAAAAATCTCTGCTCACACACCTTTTCTTCATCAAACGCCACCTTAGCAACCTTAGCCTTTCCTTTGTCCTTATACTTCTTAGTATTGGCAGATGCCTCAGCAGTGTTATTTTTCAGCAATACAGCTAGTTGATTTCTCATGCTCTTAGCCAGGGCCTCCTTTAACTCTTCCATCTTTGAGGTGAGGGCATCATTCACTAAATTCTAAACTTATTTAGGATCCATTGCTTTTGGCATGAAGCTAACTGAACCTTCTTTGAACTCAAAGTCACTGATGTAGGTTGATTTCTTATAAGCTCTTGAACTACTGTACTCCAGGTCTATGAGCCAACAAGGATCAATGTGGTGCAATGCAATGTATGTATGCAAGTATGTATATGTAGCAAACAAACAAATAAAGTTAGGATGTTCCTTCCAATCTTATATCTTCCAGACACGATTGGTGGGTCTCTTTTCCTAGGTGTTAAAGATAATTTTTGGGCCCTTCTTTGAAAAGATTTTAAAGCCCATTGTAAAAAATCAATTTTGGGCCATAACGTAGAAAATGATTTTGACCCATCTTTGAAACGGTCTTATGTCTAAAGTTTATTATGAAAAGTTTGAAACTAACTTTGGTCTTTTAGGCTTAAAATAATTTTTGGGCCATAAAATAATTTTGGGCTTTCATCATAGCAAGGAAAAAAGCAAACTAAATAGGCCTTAACTTGGGCTAAGATATGATAATCATAGTTAAACAACAAGTAATTAGGGTAACCTAAGGGAAGTTACTAGGCCTACTATATGGGCTTTAATCTTTAGGGTTAAAGGCTGAGGTTCCCAAAGCAAGTATATGATAAAAGGTATAAAGATGTGAGTGGTTATGTGATGTTCAATCTCCATAACTTTAATGAAAGTATGGTATCACTTATACATATATAACACGAGTTCCACGGGACATCCTAACTCACACGCACATGAAATTCTAAGTGATGCAATAAATAATATTATAGTAAGAAAAAATAATATAATATAAAGACCAATAGAAATAACTTCTCTTGTTCCCAAGGGACTTACTACTATGAGCGAGAATTTTTGCCCTCATTCTCAGTGGAATGATTCTTGTGACTTTGGCACTGCTAGACTCAGGGCCTTAGAGAACACAAGTCTACTCCTAAAAAATAGGAATCACCACTCGGATGAGCTAGGAAGAAAGTAGAAGGAGTGGATGACTCTATTCCTAAGGAATCTCCAACCCCTACTAGGTTCAAAAAGTTGGGTACATATAGAAAAGGTGAGAAGTGGCCTAACACCCTCATAACACTCGATTCATTGGGACTGGTCTCCTTTTTAGGTCTAAATATTATTTAATTTTTATATTATTATAATCTTACTCATATTATAGGCGAATAAAATGAATAAAATGAAAATATCAACCATTTCATAAATCAAGCAATAAGATGGGCACCCATATAAGATGGAAACATGTCCTTATAATGTCCAAAGTCCAAAGTATGAATAAAATAGGACATCCACAAAAAAGTGAAAACATGTCCCTTATAGTTGATCCAAAAAAATTAAAACTAAACAGTTTAAGTAAATAAGGCATCCACGAGCGGAAACATACCTTTTATAATCTTAAAATCCTAAATAATAAGAAATTACAATCCACAAACATATAAATAATAATCATACACATAGTCATTACACAAATAATCATAAAATTAGGCTTAATTAAAGGAAATTAGGGTTCATAAAATTAGGGTTTTAATTATGAAATTAGGGATTTTGATTATGGAATTAGGGTTTTGGTTAAGTAATTAAGGTTTTGGTTAAGAAATTAGGGTTTTGGTTATGAAATCAGAGTTTCGGTTGTGAAATTAATTATGACAAAATGAAAGAAAAGTAAATCTATAAGGTAAATAAATAATATGATTATTTATTGAATTGAATAAATCGAAGTAGTGGAGATCATACCTACGTTGTAGGTTCCACCAAATAATAATCACCAATCCAAGCCTTGCAAGATGAACCACACAACTCTTCTGTCATGATGGTTCTAATGGGCCTATATTAATGGGATTTTAGTTAACAAAGTAAGATTTAGCTACTGTGTTCTTTCCTCTCTTTGTTTCTTTTTTCTTTGCTCTTTGCTCTTTGTATTTTCTTTGTTGGTTGTTTATCATTCTCTCCCTTCTCTGTTTTCCCCTGCTAATCTCTTTTATAATGCTCAATTAGGGTTTTGATTAGGGTTACCCCATTGAGAAGTCCCAATCTTATCATAAAACCCTTTCTTTATCTGAATTAACTCTGAGTTTAAGCAGGATTAGAAGAATTTAAAGGACCAGGCCTAATAGAGAATTGGCCATGGACTTATGGCCTATTAGCCATGACTCATGGTGAATTGGAGAATAGGCCATGAGTCATGGCTAATTTGTCATGGAAAATTACCCATTAGTAATGGCCAATTTGTCATGATCCTAGGGTCAATTTAGTAATTTGGGCTTTCAAATTGGTATCATATTCAATTTAGGCTTTTTAATTAGGACTAGATTTTTTTAGAGCCAAAATCAAGGGCCTGCAATTTATATATGTGACTTTATTATATGTATTTAAATATGTGTTATAAATGAATAACTAGAATAGCAAGGCTCAACCAAAGAAATTTAAGGATGAATTTCTATAAGTGGAGGAGGATGTAATACCCCATATCAAAGTAGGATATGACAAGAAGTTATGTAGAAACATTCACATAAATTATGTATATATACTGTGAGGAATTAGAAAATATACATTAATTAGAATACAAGTAAACATGTATATAATATATCTATAATATTAAGGCTAAAAATAATTGGAATGTGATGCAACCAAAGAGCCAACCACACCTAAGTCCATAGATCCACTTCACTTACCTAGTAGACCCATCATAAGAGGATGCTTGAAAAAGTTGAAGGAAGTTTTGTTGATTATGATTCAAAGCCTATGGAAAGATTTAGCTATCATTGAAGAATGCAAGGAAGGTTCTAACTGCAAGCTTAGACTTTAGCATGGAGATCAAGGCCTACTTCAGCCTTGTAAAGTCACATCAGATTTTGCACCATCAATCATGTATTCACACTTTTAATATCTCTCCCAAGCTTACGATCACACGTCTCATTGTGAACTTTATTGTATCTTTGGACCATTTTATTTCCATTAAAATCCATCGTGATCAACCTCGCAGTCACATAAGCCACAACAAACTACATTGCCTTCTGATGAACTAATTTCTATATTTTACATATTTGATATTTTATTGAGTATTTATTTAAGGTAGACATCTTATTTAAATTTAATGTCTAATGTAATATTAACTAAAGAGGGATTTATCTTAGTTTCTTTGAGATTCCTAGTTAGATTAGGAGAAGAGTAATTACTTCCTAAATACTCTTTTTTTCCTTTTAGGGTTGATTTTCTTTGTAGCCTATATAATGCATTCTTTTTTACATTATAAGAAGTTCCAAAATTTTGATCAATTAAAGATTAAGAACTTTGTTCTTGTTTTAAGAGAGGGTTATTTCTTGTTCTTAATTCTTGTTTGAATCAACTTCCAAACATAAAGTTAATCACTTGAATGTGTTAATACCAAGGTTCTCTCCTACATCGTTAGGTTTGGGTCAAGGTCTTTGTTAAAGGATCTAATTTGGCTTTCCAAGGTATCACTTTCAAGCTTATTTGGTATTGGGTCTCAAGTCGCTTCTTGGGGTTCACATCTGTTTGGTATTAGAGTTAGGCTATACATCAAGTTCCCCATACTATCTATCTATCTTATATATTTGGTTATTTAGTTTAAAGTTATTATTCTTGTTGTTCTTGTTCTTGTTCATCTACATACAACCATTTTTTAAAAAAAATAAATAAAAGAAAAAAAGGAGAAAGAAGAATATAATTTTAAAAAAATGGTATAATTAAGTCTAAAAAAAGTATATCTCATAAACACTAGAGGCAATAGAATTTGAATACTTGGAAAAATATTCAAAATCATTGAACCCAGTACTGTGAAAAGATTTTTGTACATCCGCACATTCGCCCCTTCATTATTGTGGTCGCTATATTTTTTGCATTCGCACAACCTACCTCACCTCAGACCGTGAACCCTACTGTTAGATTTCAAAAATTAGCTCAGCCTATCTACCAGTTGACATTTTTCTTTAAATATCTCTTTATCTATTACATTTATATTTAAACATTTAAATTATTTTTGGTAACAAGTAATGTTGCAGTGAGGGGTTGTTACTGATCATTACTATGGCATTCTTATATTTTTTATGCATATTTTACGCATATGGGGTACATGTATTATATGTATATAGGGTATAAAGGTGTTATAATGCTCACTAGGTCAACGACTCATACCTTCATCAAATATGTTTAGTTATTTTATAGGTACATGCCACGAAATAGGACAATGTGGGATCAACACTGCAAAGTGCAAGACATCTTTAAAAGAATATGAGAATAATTGTAATGCAAAAAAAAATCTCTGTAAATTAAGATCGATCCAAAGTAGTTTATGGTTCATCTAGGTACTCGATAGACTTGAGTTGGCCTAGACCCAAGGATTGTTGCATCACCTAAATGGAGGTGTGGTATAACATCTTTCCTATGGGTTGCAGCAACTTCCCATCACCAATCCTGATATGAGTACTGAAGCTTCTATCCAAGCTTTTAGATACCTTTGTTAGCCAAATAATCTCAATTTTTATCTTTAGCACTCAAATTGAATAATGCATTTAACATATATTTAAGTTACTTGATGTAGGAATAAGTTGCTTAATACATAGCCAGAACAGGACAAAGGGTGCAGTCACTCCAGGCCTAAGGGTCACCGTCCTTGATGATTTGAAGAACAAGTTGAGTCACATTACATTTTGTTGTCACAATTTCAACCTATGTAGCGACCGTGAGAGCATTAGTAGCAATCTTCAATTTGTTGGGATGATTGCACCTCAAGTGACCAAATCTCCAACATTCATAGTAGGAAATACGGTGATAGGTGTGGTCTGAGGAGCGGTCTCACTGTACTATGTTGCGACCGTCCATTCATTTTTGGAGAAAATCTCAAGGATTGATAGTAGTGTTCATGACCTCAAGTGAGCCCAGAAGTTCGATACAAGACATCCAATCCTACTGCGAATTCAGTACTAGTGCGATTGCCCCTTTCATATTTTGGTGGAACATTTATTTGTCCAATGAAGGACTGCCATATGGAATGACTGTTGTAAAACCACTTTCAAATTTAAAAAGGATGACCATCCCTAGACATTGGGCGATTGACCCGACATCCACAGCATGGACAATATTCTACAAGCAGAGCACTCACATTTGACCGTTGGAAATTTTCAAAAGGAGCAGAGCACTCTACTGTCCCTCTGTGAAGGACGACTGACCAAGGTATTTGGGTGACCATCCTCTGTGCCAGGACAATCGCTCCCTTTGGATTTTTTTTGTTAACACAAGAACTAGCCTACTAAAATACATCACATGACTTATAATGGCTAGTTGGAGCAAATTGGCTATAAATTACCCCTAGAAACATCTTGTTCAAAAATAATTCTTTTTTGTAATAGCCAAGCAACATAACTTCATTTTCATTTATTACAATAAACAATTGAATTTTTAGAGTTTTGGGTATGAGCATTGAACACCAAAATTGTAAGTTTGAGTGTGAGCATGGAAACACTTAGGTTGTGAGAGTAAGCCTAGTGATGAGATCATTTTGTACTTGTTTTTAGTATGATTTTTATGTGTTTTTAGTTAATGTTTCATTTGGTTTTTGTTTAAAGTTTGTTTTAAGTGTTTGTTTTAGGTTAAAGTGCAAAAACTCCCTTGGATGATCAAAACAGTGAAGGAAGAGCATGAATCAAGCAAGACATGGCCAAGCCAAAGTAAGCTTGGCCGTATCCCTTAAAAGAACTTCAAGGCAGAGCATGACACTGCCAAGAGACACGGCCAAGCAACTAGTCATGTCTCACCCAAGGAACAAAACCAAGAAAGAAAAGAAAAGAAGGCAGAACTTGACACAGGCAAGTGACATGGCCAAGCCACTGGCCGTGTCACATGACATGGCCAGGAGCTTGGTCGTGTCCCATCTCAAACTCAAAGCAAGGAAGGAGCAAAATAAAGAAACAGAAGAGGACACACCCACATGACACGGCCAAGCCATTGGCCGTGTCACATGACATGGCCACAAGCTTGGCCGTGTCACTCCTTGAGAACAATGAAAAGAAAAGAAAGAAAATGGGCAGTTAGTGACATGGCCATCAAGCTTGGCCGTGTCCCAAAGAAATTGAGAGACGCAGCCACAAGCTTGGTCGTGTTACTCTTGATGTGTTGAATTCTTTTGCACGAGTTGGGAGACAAGTGGGGAACAAAGACTTTGCTTTTGCCAAAAGAAATATTAAAGAAAAGAAAAGCTTGCCTAATTGATGGAAAGAATTATCAAACAAAGAGAATAGTGGGAGACAAGAGAGAATGGTGTGAGTTGGAAGGAATGGGTTGAGCTTTGAATGAAATAAAAAGAGAAGGAAAATTAAAGAAGGCATACACGGTTTGGGGAAGAGAGTGACATTCTCCCTTAGCTCTTCATCTTCATCCTCCATTTCCATCCTCTCCATCTTCTCCATCTTCTATTAACAAGCTTCAATTTGGTTCTTTGGGATAAATTGGGTTAAACAAGCTCTTGAAGGTTGAAGAAAGCTTCATTGAAGGATTGGTGACTTGAGAAAGCTCCATTCCATCTTCCAAAGGCATAATCAATTGAAGGTTTGGTGACTTGAGAAAGCTCCATTCCAAGGTTTGGTGACTTGAGAAAGCTCCATTCCATATTGCAAAGGGGAATCAACAATTGAAGAGGGTTTGAGTTCTTCATCATACATCAAAGTGGAGCTAGGAGGAAGACTAGTAATCCTACTCTTGCCATCTTCACAAGTGGTTTTTCTATTCTCTCTTTTAATTCATTTCTATATTATTGTTGTTGCATTAAGAGAATTGATATTACAATGAATAATTTGTATTTGATTTATATTGAGTTGAATGATTGTTTTAAATTGATGATGTTGAGCTAATCACCCATGCCTAGGATTTGTAGTATATTTGATTGAATACCTTGATTTGATATTTCCATTGATGTACTTTATTGTTGGTTGATTGTATTGTATTGAATGTTAGGTTGATAGATTAGCTACCTATTGATCTTTGAATATTGGATGACGGACCGAGAGGTGAAATCCAATATCAGAACTATATAATCAACCACCCTATGAATGAATTAGAAATATAAGTTTTAGGGTTTTATTAATTTGGTAATGTAAAAGAATTGTTTATTGTTAATTCATGAATGTGAAAACTAATGAATTGATAATTGACTAATTAACCTAAGGGAACAAATTAATTTATAAGGATATGTTAATGGATAATTTGAGAATTGAGCTTTGATTGAATTGACCTACAACCCTAGGCACCTTCCCAGGAATTGAATTGATCTTGTACACTCATCACACACGTTAACCATCACATTCATCACTTTTAATTTTAATTATTTTAAATCACATTCCAAGCAATGCATGAACTTTCATTTAAATTACTTGTCAATCAAGCTATTACGAACTACACCTTCCTTGTGAGACGACCTTGGAGCGATCACCTTTGCTACAATTACCTCATATACTTGCGAGTGACGCTTTCTAGTAGTACTTAATCCGAGCGCAACACCTAGGAGAACTCTTATAAGGGTTGTAAGGAGTGATCTCAAACCTTTGTAAAGTTTGGTATGAGCTTGTGAAAACACTAAGTTAGAGTTAAGCTTGTAAAAAAACTCAAGACTAGTAAAACCTTAACAGGTTGTTAAGGAAGTGGATGTAGCATTAAGGTAATTCGAACCACTATAAATTCTCTTGTGTTGATTCTTCTTTTCTACTACTCTTGCTTTGATTTGGCTTTGATTTTTCAAATTGCCTTCAATTATTCAAATCAACCAATTACTGCCCCCCCCCCCCTCTTAGTTTCTATATTGGGACAACAATTGGTACAGAGCCTGTAAATTTCTCAAAACTTAATTGTGAAATTTGATCCAAAATGGAAACCTCTTCTTCATCTACCTCAACCTCTCATGGAAATCTCAACTCTCTTCTTAGACCCTACTTTGGTGGAATGGATTATTCCTAGTGAAAACATAAAATGTTCTTGTTCCTAGATAGTGAAGGATTTGAGCACTGGGATTATGTTGAAAATGAGTGGAAATCTTCTACTCATGAAGTTTATGGTGTCCAAATTCCTCTTCCCAAACCACAATAGTCAAATGCCAATATAAGAGATCGATTCAAAAACCATAGGCAGCCTCTATCTTGATGAATTCTATTTCAAGAGAAGAAGGTGAGAGAGTCCAACATCTCACATGTGCTCATTGCATTTGGAAAACTCTTGAGAACTATCATGAGGGTACTAAAAAGCAAATGTATATACATGAGTATGAGCTATTCAAGATGAAGCCTAATGAAAATGTTACTGACATGATGAATTGCTTGCTTGCCATCGTTAAAGAGTTAAAGAAATATGGTAAGATATATGATCAAGATGAAGTCAATAGCAAAATCTATAGAGCACTTGAAGCAAAGAAGAACTTTGAATCTAAGGTTTTTTTAATTGAAGAAGCTCATGACCTTAGCTCTTTGAAAACCAATGAACTTGTCAGAAACCTACTTACCTTTGAATTGCACACTGAAAGAGAAGAAGAATAAGGTGAAAAGGATAAGAGAAAAGCAATAAATCTCAAGGTAATCAAAGAAGTTGAGAGCTCAAGCAATGCAGATAGTGATGATGAAGAAGAAATGGCAATGTTCTCAAAAAGAATGAATGATTGGAAGAGAAAGAGAAGATTGCAAGCTAACAAAGGTACACTTTCTAAATCTTCCTTCAAAGTTAAAGAGAAAAAAGAATAAGGTGAAATGTTGTGAATGTGGCAAATCCGGTCACATTAGATCAGATTGCTTCAAATTGAAGAACAATAAGAAGTGGGATAATAAAAAGAAAAAATCACTCAAAACTACATGGGATGATTCTTCCTCAAGTGAAGAAGAAGAGGAAGGAATTCAAATCTATGTCCCATTGCTATTAAGGATGACTCCAATGAGGTAGTACTCAATCCTTGAATTTAATTATATATGATAATGATGTTGATAATGCCTTAGATGATAGTGATTTAATTGAACATACGAACTTTAGAGTAGAAAAGTATTTTTCTAAAATAACATTTTATAAGGATAAATGTTCTAAGCTAGAAAAGAATTTTGTGTGCTTAAAAAATTCTACCTTAGAATTAGAAACATCAAATGAACAATTCTTGAAATCCATGGATGTGATGAGTAAAAATTCACATAGCTTAGAAAATGTGATCAAGAAAAATGAAATTTCGAAGCATGAACTAAAAGAACTTAAAGAATAAATTTCAAAATTTCATAACGAAAAAGAAGCATTAGACACATTAATTGATAATCAAAGGTCACCCTCTTTGAGACATGGTTTAGGATTTAAAGGTTCATCCAACACTACATATAATGCACCAACATTTGTAAAAGCATCTACAGCTCAAACCTCTAGTGTTGAAGTTGTAAAAAAGATTAATGCATAAAATAAGCCTAATAATCCTAAAAGAATCACATTAGGTACATAAGGCTCTAGAATTAAAATTCCAAAGAGAAAATCATGCATTCTTATACACTAGGCATGTACATGAGCACAAAAATGCATATAAACAAACTCATTCAACACATACTTGCAATTGTGTGCATAGGAAACTACATAAGTATAGAGCATTATATCAATGCACATATTGTATGAAATTGGGACATAAAAGCATATTTTGCTATATTAGAAAGGCTTATCTCAAGTTAGTGGATCCTTCTATCACGAACCTCCAAGGACTCAACTTTATTTGAGTACCTAAGAGAAGATGAACATTATTATTTTGTAGATATGCCTAAAATCTACTATCAATGAGAGCACTTGGCTTGTGGATAGTGGATGCTCAAGGGATATGATAGGGAATGCAAAGTTTTTCATAACACTTACCTACAAGCATGGAGGAAATGTTACTTTTGGAAATAATGCTAAAGGTAAAATTATTGGCATTGGTTCTATTGGCATGCTTGGTAAAAATTTGATTAAAAATGTATTGCTTTTTGATGGGTTGAAGCATAATTTGTTTAGTGTAAGTCAACTATGTGATAAAGGATATAATGTAAGGTTTGACTCTATAGGATGTAAAATCACAAATTCAAATGGTGAAATTGCATTCAAAGGAATTAGAATTAGCAATACATATAAAATTGACATAAATTCTAATAATGCATTTGAATGTTTGATTTCCATTAATAATGATGCTTGGTTATGGCATAAAAGACTAGGACATGCTAGTATGAATCATCTAAAATGCATTAGTAAAGAAGAATTAGTTGGTGGCCTCCCTAAAGTTAAATTTGACAAAGATAGGACATGTGAACCTTGTCAACTTGGTAAGCAACATAAAAGTTCATTCAATTCTAAACATGTTGTAAGTACATCTAGACCTTTAGAACTCATTCATTTGGATTTTTTTGGACCAAATAGAGTTACTAGCTTAGGTGGAAAGCTATATTCATTTGTATTTGTTGATGATTACTCAAGGTTTACTTGGGTAAATTTTTTAGCTCAAAAGAATGAAGCTTTCAACCATTTTAAAATATTTGATAAAAGAGTTCAAAATGAGAAGGGTTATGTGATCATATCTTTCAAAAGTGATCATGCCAAAGAATTTGAAAATGAATACTTTGAAAATTTTTGTAATGAGTTTGTTATATCACATAACTTTTCGACTCCTAGAACACCACAACAAAATGGTGCAGTTGAAAGGAAAAATAGAACTTTAGTTGAAATGGCTAGGACTGTAACACCCCTTCCCGGCCTACATGTGTAAGCCGAGTAGAGGCGCCACACTAACCTAATGTTGCTACCAATTTTACTTAGACAAACTTTAGTCCCGGTTTTACAAAAATTTTGCTAGAGGTTCGCCTAGAAATTTGGTCCCAAGTGTCGACAAAACTGGTTTTTCTGAGTTTCGAAAACATTTTTTTAAACAAACCAATGCAAACACAATCAATTTCAATATACTCCCAATGAATCCACCTTATAACCTCAACTACAAACCTGCAAAAAGAGTTCACACTTCTAATACAAAATTAAGTAGAGGTTTATTATTATTACCTACTACTAACGTACAAATTAACATAGTAATTCTCAAACTTATATATACATATACATGCCACAACTAGCTAACTCATAATGGAAACTAGAAGATCTACCCTGAGATTGCTATGGGTCTGGTCGTCGCTTCCCCAAAAGTTAGCTACTGCTCCGAACCTACGAGTCAAGGAAAACTTAACTCGCTGAGCAATGTCGCTCAGTGGGTACTTTACCGATGGAAATAATACTAAAACATGAAAGCATTTGAAATAAAGGATATAATTGAATCAAAACTCAACCAACATTAAACCAATGGAAGTTATTGTACCTTCAGTGTAAATATGCTTTCAACAAATGTAAGACCCATAATTCAAACTCATTTTGCATTACGTAGTTTAGAAAAAATAGAACTTTGGCTCTACCGGTATATAGGGAATCATAGCGATAAGGCAGTGGCCCTCACCACTGTAACATAGGTGGCCCTCACCACCGATATCAAATCACAGGAATGACCCTCACCATTCTGGTTATAACCATTGGCCCTCACCATTGGCCCCCAATGGCCCTCACCATTGAGTTTAGATCATAACAATTCAATCACAATATCAAGCAGTACTGCATAAGTTAGTATAGTGCACCATACCCTTATCTACCACTCCCAACTACCCAGTAGAGCATAAAGGTTAAAATGATTCAATTTAAGTCTCAAACTTCATTTTTAAATGACTCAAGAAATCATTTTAATTCCCATCGCGCTTTGCCATTTACGCCGCGCACCACATTCTTTAGTCAAACCATTACCCTTTTTCACATATTTAACATCCATAATAAATATATCAAACATTTCAAAGCATTCCTCAAAAGATCACAAATTGACCAAATGAATAGTGTCGCGGCGCGAAAAATCGGCAACGCAAATGGCATGACCATATGAATAGTAAAATCTGGGTTTTCGTCAAAATTTCAGTCCACTTCAGTCATACATTGGACCAGGTAAATGATCTTATTTTTAGCTGAAATTTTACAGAAAACTTATTTCATATGTTGACTAATTACACGTAAAGTTTCGTTGAAAAATTCATTCATTTGCTACCTCAAACAACTGTCACAAAAAGATCCAGAAATCTGCCATTTTGGGACCATTTCGGCCCAAACATATGAAATACATGGGATAGTGTATTTTTCTTTTACAAATCAATATGAAGGCTTCTTTAATGATAAAGTGAAGATTTAAACACTTCCTTTGATAACTTTTGCATGTTTAACTTAAATCAAACTAATTAAAGTTCATCAAATCAACTTGCCAAATTTTTCTCAAAACATTTGGTTTAAATTAAATTTAAACAACTCAATTGCCATAAGAAACCAAGAACATAACTCAAACATTTAATTTAAACTCAATCAATACATTTAAGCATCAACATCAAAAATTCCATAAACCAAAGTTTGTAAGAAAAATAAAATTTCTTTTATGGTAAAGTACCAAACCTTGTTCTTTTAATTCCTTTTTGCCTTTCCTTCTACTCCTTCCTTAATCTTTATTTCTCCTTCAAGAAATTCAAGAACACAACCTTAAACATAAACCTTAGAAATTTAAAACAATAAACTACCCTTCCATTTCTTTTCAAACTAAACCCTAATCTAACCTTATTAAACCTTAGAAACCTTGATTCTTCTATTTACTTAATTAATATCATCACTACTTAAAATTTTCCCAAATCCACCATAAGAACCCTAATTTCCAATCTTCCAATAGATATATAAATAATTAAAATTGATACTAGAATTGAATTCTACATACTTGAAAACCTTAAAACTTACCTTGAACTTGAATCAAACTTGACAAAAGTTGGAAATTCTTTGGTGTTTTTCTATGGAAGCCGTAGGTTTGAGAGAGTTGTGAGAGAGAGATTTTGCTCTTCATGCCATGATATATATATATATATATATAGTGGAAATGATGTCCACTTTTGGGTTGGATGAATGGTTTATGACCATTTGTCCACACCTTTATCTTTTCTTCTTTTTATAATGCTAAATGGTCACTTTTAATTGGTCCAAATGTCTCTTTATTTTATTTATTTAAAACCTAAGCCCTTGAACTTTATTTTAATCATATTTTGGCCCTCAACCTCCTTGTGCTTAAATTTTTATGGCCTAGGGTGTGAAAAGACTAAAATACCCCCCGACGATTAATCGGTCGTAACTTTTAAACCGTATAGTTTCACGAGGCAAACTACATATGGTTTTGATCCTCTCGACCTCTACTTTTTATTTTTAAGGTCTATTTTAGGTTTCCAAGTCATTTTGAAAATTTACCAATAAGCCCTCGACTTTTTACAAAATTTCCCTTAGGTCCTTTCTTTGCTCGGGTTTTGCCCGGGCTCCATTTCTATTGACGATTGTTTCATATTCAACCCCTCGACATCCTTTACACACTCATGTATTTATTTCCTACTTTAGATTCATGTATAAATTTTAATTAATAATGACCAACATGTCCCTAGTCAAAATCCCCTATATCTTCCAAACCGTGCATTTTCTGGAAAAACCGTTACGCGTCTTTGAGACCCGATTTTTCTCTACTCTCCATTTTTGGAATATGTTATGTGCACTATTAAGAACCTCCAGTACAACTTTTGAAAATTACAGTTACCTCCCCAAAATTTTTTGAAATTACAGTCACCTCCCCAAAACTTTGCATTTTTTTCAATTAGGTCCCTTTGGTCCTATAGCCTTATCTAGGCCCATTTTCAGGAATTATCTTCTCCTTTCCCCTTCTCTCACTGTGCACGTGACTGCTATGCATAAATGCGGTGACGGAAAACATCATGTATTTTACTTAATTCGGGTGGTAACACCAATTGGTAAGCTACCGGACCTACCCGTTTGATGATCTCATATGGTCCGATGAATCTAGGGCTTAGCTTGCCTTTCTGTTTAAATCGTAACACTTTTCCCCGTATAGGTAGTGCCTCCACGTCTTGAAAGTTAAAACAATCGCTGCTAGTTCTAAGTCATGCGTGGGATAATTCCTTTCGTGTGGCTTGAGCTGTCGAGAGACATATGCAATGACTTTGCCCTCCTGCATTAATACGCAACCTACCCCGATGTGGGATGCATCACTATAAATCACAAAATCTTTTCTTGATTCGGGTTGTGTAAGAATGGGCGCTTCAGTAAGTTTTTGCTTTAGCCTTTCAAAGCTCCATTGGCAAGCATCGGTCCACTGGAATTTGGCATTCTTCTGAAGTAGCTTGGTCATAGGTGCGGCGATCATGGAAAACCCTTTGACGAATCTCCGATAATATCTTGCTAACCCCAAGAAAACTATGAACTTCCGTTACGGTCTTGGGTGGCTTCCATTCCAATACTGCTTCTACCTTCTTAGAATCAACTCTTATTCCTTCTGCCAATACAATATGTCCTAAAAAGGCCACTTCTTCTTACCAAAATTCACACTTGCTGAATTTGGCGTATAACTGCTTCTCCCTCAATGTTTGTAACATGATTCTCAAGTGTCGGTCATGGTCCTCTGCATTCTTTAAGTAAACCAGTATGTCTTCGATGAATACCACGACAAACTGGTCCAAATAAGGATGGAAAATCCGGTTCATCCAATCCATGAATACCGCAGGTGCATTCGTGAGCCCAAAAGGCATTACGATAAACTCATAATGTCCATATCGGGTTCTGAATGTAGTCTTTGGTATATCTTCATCTTTAATCTTCAGTTGATGATAGCCGGATCGCAGATCAATCTTTGAGAAAACTCCCACACCTTTCAATTGATCAAATAAATCATCTATGCGAGGTAGTGGATACTTGTTCTTGATGGTCAGCTTATTGAGTTGACGGTAATCCACACACAACCTTAGGGATCCGTCTTTCTTTTTCACGAACAATACTGGCGCTCCCCATGGTGACACGCTTGACCTAATAAACCCCTTGTCTAAAAGTTCCTGTAGCTGTACCTTTAGTTCTTTTAGCTCCGCTGGTGCCATTTGGTAAGGTGCGATGGATACTGGTGCAGCTCCCGGGTACACGTCTATGGTGAATTCCACCTCTCGTTTAGGTGGTAATCCGGGTAAATCGTCAGGAAATACGTCGGGGAAATTGCAAACAGTCGGTATATCTTGTAGCTTCGGTGCCTCTTCTTTCGCTTCTAATGCACATAATAGGTATGCCTCGCAGCCTTTTTGCACTAACTTCTTAGCCGTCATAGCGGAAATAATGTTAGTTAGATAGTCCTTCCTCTTTCCCACTAAGGTCACTTCGTCGCCGTCTGCAGTATGCAGAGTAACTCTCTTTCGTTTACAGTCAACCAGTGCATCGTGTTTGGCCAACCAATCCATCCCAAGAATAGCGTCAAATTCTTGAAATGGTAGTTCAAATAAGTCTCCCCAAAGGATACATTTGTGTATCTCTATGGGGCAATCTTTCACTACCTTCCTCATAATCACCTCACTCCCTAATGGGCTAGTAACTAATATTCCCTCTTCCTCTAATTCTACCTTTAGGTTTCCAAGTTTTTCATTTTTCGTGCATATATATGAGTGTGAAGAACCTGGATCTATTAAAATGTAAAGTGAAAGTCCAAACATAGACAACTGACCTGCAATCACGTCTTGCGCTTCTTCATCTTCTCGCCTCCTCATGGCATACATTCTAGCGGGAGCCCTCGCTTCTGATCGATTCACCGTCTCAGACTGCACATGTGACCGATTTCTGCCCCTACCTCTGCCTCGGCTTCGCCCTGCTGTCGCTTGTGATCCCTTAGTCTCCCTAGGTAGATTTTACATTCGCTGGGGACACTCTCGCATAAGGTGATCTAGAGATCCACATATGTAGCATGCAAATGTTCGACCCCAACATTCTCCCATGTGGCGGCGTCCGTAATGATCACAGCGTGGATTAGTATTTTTACCTTCATTACCTCTCAAACCGGTAGAAAAGTTACCTCCGCTTCGGTTAAATCCTCTTCCTTGCCCTCTTCTGGATCGTCCGGTACTAGCGACTGAGGTGGCTTGACTTAGGCCATTGCGATTCGATCCCTGACTGTAACCCCGGCGTTGACCGCCTCCCGTGGAACCACTGCTTCGGAATCGCTTCCTTGATGATTGGTAGTTTCCCAAATAGTTTTGGGTACCTCTCTTCTGTTTCATCTTCTGTCTTCTATTATGCTCATCAGACTGACATTGCTCTACTTCCAGAGCCCTAATGACCAACTCGGAAAATTCCTTGATATTAGCAGCAATTAGTTGCATCCTAATCTCGTTATTCAAACCATCCTGGAATTGTTTACACCTATCATGTTCATCTTCAATTGTCTTCTTGGCACACCTACTCAGCCTGGTAAATTCCCTCTCGTATTCGGCAACGGTTAATCGACCTTGTTTTAAGTGTAGAAACTCCTTTTTCTTGGCATCTAGGTATGCCTCCGATATAAACTTCCTTTTGAACTCATTCACAAAGAAATCCCATGTCCTTTGTTCCGGTGGAACTCATTGTTGAACTGTGTCCCACCATATATATGCTTCTTCCACTAATAAGGAAGTAGCACATACCACTCGCTCTTCTGGCGTACACTGTAACTGATCTAAGGCTCGTACTGTTCCTTCCAGTCAATATTCGGCTATGGAAGAATCATCATCCCTTTGAGCCCTAAACTCCTTCGCCCCGTACTTTCTTATATTTTCGATTGGGGGTTTCCTTTCCCCTCCTACAGCAGGTACTGGTATGGGTGCTGGCACTGGTGGTGGTGCCGGGGCAACATCGGCTATCTGTCGTAATACGGCAGCCATTTGTTGCAATATTTCATTGGGAATAGGAGCATCTGCTGGTGGTTGCTCAGATGCAGGTATCTCTGATACCCGCGTTTCTACAGTTCAGGAGGCCTGAGACTCGACCTCCTCCTCTATATCATGCTGTGCTGCTTGCGACATCTAAAGAATAGAGGAAAACGTATACAATCCCATCATTAGTAACGACCCAGCCCAACAGCATTATATTACCCTAGGTGGCATGTATATTAAGATAAAATGTAATATCCCGGAATAGACACAAAGAGTTTTGGAGTTATTGTTGTATTCGAATTTAATGTATATGTATATATGGGAAATATAAAGATTATATATATAAGACATATACATATACATCATATATACATGGGATATAATATGGTGTAGGGAAAGTGAATTGTATATATATTTGTATAATTAATTAATAATAATAATAAGGACAAAAAGAAAAGAGAAGAAGAAAGTCAAAGAAAGAATATGTGGTGGAGATTTAAA
This sequence comes from Garcia nutans, assembly GCA_947685225.1. Classification (NCBI taxonomy): domain Eukaryota; kingdom Viridiplantae; phylum Streptophyta; class Magnoliopsida; order Malpighiales; family Euphorbiaceae; genus Garcia; species Garcia nutans. The sequence goes on along the minus strand of CANTUV010000011.1, from coordinate 28,244,695 downwards.
GTATTAGTATTGTTACTATTGTTATTATTATTATTATTATTATTGTTATTGTTGTTATTATTATTATTATTATTATTATTATTATTATTATTATATATATATATATAAGAGATAAGAACGGAAGAAGCAAGAACTTTCTTTCTTCTTCTTCTGCTGCTTCTTCTTCGTGGTCAAGAGAGAGAGAGAGAGAGAGAGAGAGAGATGGTGATTTTGAGAGAATTGAAGATTTTTATTCAAGATTTGGCAAATAACCAAGTAAGTATTCATTCCTTTATATTGATTTTTATGGTTTGAGTTTGGATTTGATGAGGTTTTTGTGAGGATGATGATGAATTGTTGAGATTATTGAGTAAGGATTTAGTGTTAAATGAATTGAGGATTTGAGTATTTGATATATGAGTGATGTATGTTGGTGTTTAAGGAAGTTGAAAATATAAAATATATGAGTTTGATAATTGAATATTTGTATTGGAATTCTTGTATCTTATTATTTGATTTGAATTAGGTTGTGAAGGAAGTGGATTGCTCTAAGTTAAGTGGTGAAGAGTTCTTGGAAGGTAAAGTGAATAGATTGAGAATGGTTCTTAAGGTAAGTAAACTACCTAAATTCATCTATTAATAAGATATTGAAACTTAACACATATTCATTTGTAAATGTGTTAAGGAATTGAATGTTTGGTTGATGTGTTTTAGCAAGGTGAATAATGTGAGAAATATGTAAATTATGTGTTTAGGACATTGATTATGTTCATTTGTGTGGTGTCATATTATGTATGGAGTGTTTGAGTGCAACTAAAGGATATTTGTAAATGTTTGGGGTTTAAATTCATGAGTGACACGGTCAAAAATAAGGAGAGACACGGCCAAGTCAAGGAAAATTGGATGTGTTGAATTGATTTTTGTGGAGAGACACGGCCGTGTCCCTTGCCCGTGTTACCTACTGTCTGAATTTGTGTTGAGAGACACGGCCGTGTCGCATGCCCGTGTTCACTACTGCCAATTGTGGTTGAGAGACACGGCCACAAGCTTGGCCGTGTCCCTCAAATGGTGTTGGCCGTGTCCCTCAAATTTGTTAGTTAATGATTATTCTTGTCTTGTTGAATCCTCCAAAGGTATTATTATATCTATACTTCAAATGTATGTGAAATAAATGTATGTTGAGGATTCCTAATCTAAGAATAAGGTAAATTATATATGTGTATATCAATGATGATCATTCTTGATGAATGTTTTATGTGTTTGATTATGAATATGTAAATAATGAAATATTCTAATGTGAATTGAGACTAAATAAGATGTGATGTATTTGTGATTTATAATGATAACATATGAAATGTGTAGTAAATGGGATAAATGATTGTGTATGTGAAAGATAAAATGTTATGATATGAATTGAGATATGATGATCTAAATGATATATGAAGCCATTGTGATTGGCTATGATGATTCAAATGAAATGTGAAGCCATTGTGATTGGCTATGATGATTCAATTGGAAATGAAATTGATAAGGAAATAATAAATGAATTGTGTGTCTAATATGTTATTCATTTTCAGAGTTTTGTTGTTGGTGGCATGCCTATAGTAACAATCTCTTGAAGTTAGGTTGGGCTTGATCCTTGAAGCCAAGTTGGGTTGAAGTTTAACATGTTTTACTCCCCTTGAAGCTTGGTTGGGTCTAGTCCTTAAAGCCTAATTGAGATGTTACAACCCTTGAAGCTAGGTTGGATTGGTTCTTGAAGCCAAGTTGGGTTGATACTTAGCATGCTTTGTTCCCCTTGAAGCTTGGTTGAACCTAATCCTTGAAGCCTAGTTGGGATAATGATAAATGTGATAATTAAACCAAAACATTAACTCTGAAAGTGGAATGGCATATTAGTGTTCTTGGGCCCATGTGTGTGTTTGTATATATATATATATATATATATATATATATGTGATTCCTGAATAATGAAAATGAATAATGAGATATATGTTTGTCCTTGTTTTAATGTGAACTATGGAAGGAAATTAATGTTGTGTGATATATAGTGATAACTATGGAATGAGATGCATACAATACATAAGTGAATTATTGAAGATGAGTATAGCTTGAGAAGCTATGTGAAATGATGAGTTTATGATGTGTAAATTGTATATGATGATATATGATGTGTGAATTGTATATGGATATGGAAATGGTGAATATTGCTTCATGAAAGTTTTGATAAGTCATTGAGTTGTAAATTGTTGAAATGAAATGTATAAATATGTATACAAATAAAGCAATAGTAGTAGTATGTATGAAAAGCATAATCAAAATAGGAAAACATGATAATAAAATAATGACATAACAAGTTGACCTGAAAATATGATTTTCTCTATTGTATGTTTATATGAATTATTTATATTACTAAGCTCTCGGGCTTAGCGCGGTTGTGTGATCGCGCAGGTAATTATGCGGTTGATCTGAAAGTCAAGCGGTTATGCCACGAGAAGGGTAAGAGTGTTCTGAGACCAACTAGAAGGTGATGCATACATGTGTAGTTTAATTATGTCATATTATTCACAATAATATATTCATATGTATAATGGTTTACTAAATGTTATTAAAAATCTAAAGGTAGTATTGTTTGAATTTGGATAAGGATTTTTAAATTAAAACTATTTGTTACATTCTTTCACTCTATATACGTATTGTATGTATACTAGGTATATGTATAGTACTTATATAGAGTATGAGGGTGTTACATAAAACTCTTAAATAACACATATACAACACAACTTTTATTTATTTCCAAACAAAAGTATTTACATTACTAGGAAGCCCTTATGTACATTCCAAAATTTAGGACTCCTTACTACTATATCATCATGTCATACTACCATATAATATTTATACGATACCCCGATGTCACATATGTACATAACCAAAAGAACCTCCAAAAAGTAACACATCTCAAAGCTCAGTGAGTAGGTGCCCTAGGTGAGGTGGCACTGTCAGACAAATACTCTTCTATCTCAGGATCAAACTCTGGGTCATGCAATGATGATTGGTTGCTATATTGCTATATTTGATTTGATTTTGATTTTTCCTAATGATTAGTACAACCACTATCTAAGAGCCATACTCTAAGATCTTCACAGCTTGCATTACAATCATCAATTGTTGTAGCCGTAAATAATTTCTCCTTTTTAGATTCAATACCTTCAGCTATTTGGGCTCGTTGCACTTTTTGAGATTCTTGTTGATGTGCCTTATTTTTGCCCCACGCACCTTTTCAACAAGACCAAACTATTTGCAGGCCCTACACTAAACACTAGGCCTATATTAGCAATAATTCTCGGTATGAGAAGTCTTGTTGCAATGGGGACAAGGTGGAAATCTACTCCTTCCTTTTCCTTTGTTCCTCTGTTGTTCCTTCTTGTTCTTGCTTCTTTTAGGACCATAAATCTTCTTCTCAACACTTTCAACATGTGATTTACTCACTTCATTGACATAAAGAGCAGTTTCATTGTTTTCCATTTGTCTATAAGCAATTCTTTGCTCAACTGCTGACAAGGTATTTGCAAGCTTAGTTGTGACAGGTCCCATGAGTCTTCTAGTGAGCATATTTTGGCTTCAAATTTCTTGGGCAAAGTCAATATGACCTTTTCAACAAACTCTCTTCTCAGGAAACTCTTCACTAAGCAAATTTGATTTGATTGGTGACTTTCATGTTTCTATCAATACTACTTTGACAGATTCAGTATCCCTCATCTTAAGCAACTCAAACTCTCTTATGAGATTAAAGAGATGCATCTACCTAGTTTTCACATTACCTTGAAATACATCCTCTAATTTTTCCCAAATCTCCTTTGCTATCTCACATGCCACTATCCTTGTGAAAATGGTTTCACTAACAGTTGAGCCTTGAACTTTCAAGAAGATTGCTCTTCATGATGCCTTATTGAGTTTAAGGTAAGATTTTCAGGTAAAAGTGGGATCTCTCTGTCAGACTACAACATCCCAAAAGTAACAAACCTTTCAAATAAGCATTCATTTTCACAGCCCAAATGTGGTAATTTTCTCCTGAAAACATTAGAGATGGTTGCTGCAATATTAACGCTAGTTGCTGTCTCAGATACTCTAATGTTTAAAGGCTTTGTGGTGAAGCTTTCTTACTTGTTTTCTCACTGCTCACACAACTCAGACCCTCTTCTAATATCAATTATTCTGGTACCACTTATTACAAATTTCAAAATACAGAACCAAAGCATAACAGAGTATGGGCCAAAAAAAAAAAAAATAAAACGTAAAAACTCAGCCAAAAGGATTCACATATTCCATTTGGTTAAGTTGGAATATATTTTCTTTTTCTTCACAGTCGTCAATACCAACTTCCCTTCAAATACAATTTGACACTTACATTACTCCTTAATGTTAAGCTTTGCCACGAGCTACTTTTAAAGTTCCAAAACAACTGCATAAACCAAATTTAACAAAATAAAAAGAACATCTAAGATCTTCAGGTCCATAAAAAGATCTTAAAATAAATTTAAGATCTCACTTGCTGCCACATGCAAGGACCATCAAACACACCCTAAACTGATGCCGAAGTCCTTTCCTGTGTTCTTCTTGCCATGAGCATACCACCTATATACTCGGATCTGAGCTGTTGTTTCTGCCTTCCCATTCACTTGCAGCTGCTGTTGAACCACAATAGTAATTATACCATTACAACTTACAAGGCTCAAAAAATAATACATTCCTCAGCCTCTGGTCATAACAGCAGTATCATCAACTATTCAATGGAAATTAAACTTCAATATAATCAATTTCATAAAATTAAAATATTAAAATATAAATGAACTCTTTAATGGAAAAAAAAAAGGAATTGAAAAATTGAAGCTACAGATTCATAGTTAATAACATACCCATTGATTATCGAATTGTTACAGAAGGAACATTACAAAAACATCCTCCTCTGATTGACATCTACATACAATCAGATTGAGAGGGAAGAAAACCGAAAAAAAAAAACACAAAAGGAAAACGGATGATAAAAATTGATGCTAGCAGAGCACATTTTCCTGGTACAAAGTCTTGTCTTCAATCGACAATCAAGTACCAGAACTTCCCACAAGCATATCAAAGATTGAGGAATGCTTCTAAACAAGTTCTTGGGGACAGTGAATTTGCAAAATCAATTGCTATCAGTTGCTGAAAATTGCATGCTAATGCCATTCTGGCAAGACATTCTTCATCCAGATCCAGAAAGGAAAAACGGTTAGAGAAAAGCTCCACTATAAGTCAATAGCGTCAGCAAGTCATTTGAGTTCATACTCTCTTAAAAGATATCTTGAATAAAGTTTATCCTGGCCTGTCTACATCTGATGCTGCAATTATATCAAGACTATATAAATGAGAATCATATTATTTGTAACCACTGAAAAACATGACTTTATGATTAAAAAAAATTCATTGAAGTCTGATCTTAAGAAAATCCATAGTTCCCAACATTGATATCTTGTTTAAGCACATAACTCGAACAAAGTTTCTTAACTTTTCACACACCTGTACACCTAAAATGGGAGGTACAGTGAATGCACTTTTAATCACCAGAAAAATTCCTCCCAAAAAGACAGGGTTAAGCAAAAGGAAAAGATTCAAAGATTAGAAATATATGGGACTGAAGATATGGCTGTATTAATAAAATTGTATTATTATTTTCAGCTTGGTATATGTTAACTGAAATTGCAACAAAGTTACTTCCACGGCAAGCTGTCAACCGCTATCAATTCAGATAGCTTGGAGGCACTACCTGAGTTGCATATGCTGAGCTTTCAGCCAGGAACTTCACAAACTCTTCTTTCTTCCTCTCAAAATTGTGCTTCGCCGCATTCAACAGTGCTTGTTCTCGCTTAACATCATCCATCATTTTGTCCTTTTTCCACTTTGTCTCCTTTAGTTGCTTCTCAGTATCATTGTAGTTGTCAGGTAGCTTTGAAGCCAAGGACATTTTTGGGAATCTTACATCCACATCATTCCTACAGATCATACAATTTTGACAACAAAAATATCCTCAATGACAAATCAACATATATATATATATATGTATAATTTAAACTTAATGCTCAACAAGCCAGACAGCTTATGTGAAAAGGACAATAATTTTTCCTATTTTAGTTGAAATTTAGAATATTAAAGAAGTCTACCGGTAACCCAGTATACTTCAATTGAAATGGACATAATTTATAATTTATGATGATTCTGTAAAGTCCTTTCTTTATTAAAGCTTTTGAATCATATGAACACTAGAAAAATATTTCCAAGTTCAAATTCTACGCGCTGGAATAATTAAACATCAACAAAAAGATGCAACTGGGGAAAAAATAAGTGCCATTTCAGTTATGATGGTAAAGCCACTTACCTATTGCCTAGGGAAAAGAAACCAGTAGCCTTAATCATTCCTCCATCCAGTGAAATGGCTCCATCACTTATACATGGAAGAGCAAGTAACATATCTTCTCTACTTTTATAAACTTGCAGGCGAGAGAAGAGGCTATAAAATAGAGTCTCCCTGAGGCCATATCCACTCGATGTGACATAAAACAAGTTTGTAGAATCCACATTAATCATATTTACAGCAAATCCAATAAACCCAGGTGGACACTCCCCATTGGGCAATTTTGGCTTTAGAAGATCAAGCCTCCTTTGCGGGTCATCAGCCAGAAATTCACCACAGAAAGGTCTACAAAAGGAAAAAGGAACCGTTTTTGGAATTTTTACAACTAAAATTCCAGATTGAAAAAGGAAGCAGTAGAGATTCATGCCTTAAATTTTCAAGACAAATGACAAGAAATCGACCACTCAGTGCCCTCCCAATAGAAGCACCAAGGCCTTGAAGACCAGAGCCATTATTTATATGACCTTCCTTGTCATATGTTTCAAGAGCTGCAGCGCCTTCATAAGTCTTACAAACAATTGCTAGCATGGTATCTACTCCCACGTACTCTGACAGAAGCCTGCAAATAAGAAAGAGAAAAGCAAAACTACATCAAAGAGCAGTGCAGATAACTAGCAAATTAAATTATCAAGCTTCCCCTTAATTAAGATAAACCATCAAGATACCAGTAAGTACAGGAGATACTTCATTCATCTAGACTGAAAACTAATTATTTATTTCTTGGAATTGCAGCATCCATTTTAAAACCTCGTACTACATTTTTCTTACATCAGCAATGAATTCAACAGATTCAATTTTATTAAATGACATGCTACTCCTGGTTATCTCATAGGTAAAACAACACAATAAGCATCCAATATGAAGTTAAAATAGTACACAATCCACATTTTGCGATATATGAGTAACATTTAACATTTAAGTTATGACTGACCTACTAAGGTTATCATCATCTACTTTGCCAAGTGTAGCAACAATACCAAGAACATCCTTGGTCAATGTAAGATGAGAAGCATGAGTGCCATGGCACAATCTCAGCTGGCACAGAATCCCTGCAGCAGATTGTTCATGCCGTAGAATCTGTTCCGTTGTTTCCTCCTCAGTTTGATTGGAGGAGTGATGATCATTTTCAGTGCCAGAAGGAGTTGCAGAATGATACTTTCCAAGAATAACTGATAAAAACTCGTCAGTACAGAAAATGTGGAAGGAAGAAGATAATATAAAGTCAACGACCACAATTATTTAGGGTTCTGCATTCAATATGTATATATTCCAATTTAACAGCATTTAGCTGATGTTGAACATATTACTGCGTAAATAGTTTGGAGTTTATACCAGGCAAAAACTTTAATGATCAATACAAAATCTAGTTACCTAATAAAACTAATTCACAACGTCGAGAAAGACAGTGTCAATGAATAAAAGGTTCTAAACAATGCAAGAAGGTAGTCTTCCATCAGGAGAATCCATCATGAGTGACCAAAAAATGAAAATAGGTAATACTGTTCCATCCACTAGCATGCTAGTAGCTTAGCTTGCACATGAAAATTTAAAATATCATCTTATAATATTGTGTTGAACAGGTAAATTGTATCCTTGGATGTACTTTTTCAAAGTTAATAGCATGTGCTTGAAAGTTTTCATTAGCTTTAATAACTTCAATAAGGGTTTATCTCCCATGATAGGCAGAAAATATGAAAAAAAAAATTTATACCTTGCAAATCAAGAATGGAGTCTTCTAATTTGTTTTTCTGATTTTTCAGAAATTTTACATTGTTCTCATGCTGCTTGATTTTCATTCCTAACATTTGAAGATCATCTTGAAGTTTCTGCACAGGTTACACAATTCCAAAGTAAATTTGTAGACCTAGTTCTTAAAGGTGAGATATAAACAATAAGCTTATAACATAAGACAATCTACATATCTTTTATGTCTTTTATCTCCATAACCATAAGAGATAAAAATAGGATAACAACTACTTCTCATTGACAGACACAATAGAACAAAATTTTATCATGATACTCCAAAACCTTAGAACTGTAGATGATTGATTGTGCCTGCATAAATTCTCCATTTTGTATTTCATCCCTTGGAACAATGCTAGTTTCTTTCTGACCCACTTGCATCAGTCCTGGCGAATCCTGCAGAAACAATCTCTTTGTAAAATTGAAAGCTAAAACAAAAAAGAGAATCACCTTGTATTTGAAAACATCATCTGAAACCATAGAAATTAGAAAGGAGAACAGTTTTCTAATGTGCAGGTTCATATATCTTGATGATTCTCAACAACTTGAAAAATAATAGGTGAATTTTCCTAGCATAAATTGGTCAGGCAACAGAATTCTGCATGCATTCCCCTATGACATTAGAAAATACCAAAAAATAAAAAAATAAAAAAATAAAAAAAAAGAAACCAAATGACCAATTTAAAGTGTCAAGATCCCTTGTACCTCTAGCATTCTAACTATAGGAGGACAAAATAAGCTTTGAACGAAGGAGAAAATCGTGTAGGCTATACCATTCAGAAGCAGGAGATCAATGACATGAAAGGTTGTGACAGCCCTTAACATTTTAAACTCCCAAATTTTCTAGTTCTCCTATTCTATTCAAAATTAGACAAAAAAAAAAAAAAAGAGCAGCCCGATACACTATGCGCAGGATCTGAGGAAGAGTCGGACCTATTAGGTCTTTGTACGCGGCCTTTCCTTGCAATTGCAAGAGGCCGACCTTCAGGTCACACAGCGACAACCCTTACTGTTGCGCCAAGGCTTCCCTTCCAAAATTAGACCAAAGAAAAAAAGTAATTAGAAAAAAACCACGAAGCTACATTTCTTTGACAACAATGAGAACATAAATATTACTTCTACTCAGTGCACATTCTTAAACCATGCCAGAGTGGCTACCAAGAACTTTTACGAAAATAAAAACTGCAATGACTTTCAAATGCATATTCAACTTAAGGCTATAAAAGAAGAATATCAAAAACATAACATCATTAGGACGGGTTGAATTCAAAGGAAGCAAGAAACAAAGAAAGGGAAAATGAAATCCAATAATGCTAAAATTCCAAAAATAACTGAACAGGTCCATCCAATCACAGTATATTAACAGACCACTCACAAAGCACATTGCAAAACATCGATATAGATGCTAATAACAAATAATAACATTATTATTTAAGCATATTACCAATTGAAGGAAATTTATAAATTTTCACATTGCATCGCAAAATAAAACAAAAAAGAAAAAACTGAACTTACATGCATTTCAAGACTACCACGATACCAATTTCACTAAACAAGCTAAGAAATTAAAGCATAAAACAACACAAAAGAAATGCAATTTTAGCTTGAAATAGCTCGAAAACAATGAAAACAAAGGCAGGCAAGCGAAACCCTAACTCTTTGTTTGATTTCCGAGAAAAATGTGGGAAATAGGTAGAGAAATTGGAGTGTGAAAGCGATAAATTAAGTCTCAACAGGTGAAGACTTGTGAAAAATATTGGTGTTTCTTTTCTTTTAAATTTTTCGTTTTGCATAAATGCTTCGAAGAAATTTCTCATGAACCAAACAAAAGAAATAAAATTTCTGAAAAGGTGTAGTGAGAAGAAGCGAGTCACCTGGTAGTTGGATTTCAACATTGCTTTGACTCTGTTTCTCAGTGTGGCTTTGTTTATCTTGCCGAGTATTTCAAGTCTGCTCTTTCTGTGTGTGTGTTGGTGCTGCTTATGTTGATTTTAGCTTTTTCTTGGGTTGGATTTAAACGAGGATAAAAGAGGAAAAAGCAAGTGTAATTTTATTTTTTTTTTATTTGATATAATTAGCAGTAGAGTAAAAGAGAGTAAAATAAAATTTTTTTTTAATTTTTTAATTTTTTTAATGCCTAAAATATTTTTCTTTAAAATGGAGAGAAATAAAAGTAATTAGTTATAAAAGTGAGTGAAATTATTATTTTAGCCTTTTTTATTAAAATTAAAAAAAAATTACTCTCTTTTTTATTTAATCTATCAAATAATAAAAAATAATTTAGAGTAAATTTTATTTATATAACTCCATATTTTTTTATTAAAATAAATTTAATTTCCCCTTTAACTTACTTTCATTCAAATAAAGGCTTATTTTTTAGAATTCTAAATATGCTGCTTATGCAATTGCATATAATGGTATGATTAATTGACTATGAGCTTCATTTGTTGTTGGATTTGGGAATAGGAGCGAGTTTAATATTTTTGAATTTTTAATCCATCTTAATTATTTATAATTATTTAATTAAAAAATTATAATTTATAATATTTTTAAATATTTATATTTAAAAAAATAATTAAATGATTACATATAATAAACGGATAGTATTAAATATATTTAAAATGATATAAATAATAAAATAATAATTATGATCGAAAATTCCGGCTCATATAATCTAAATTTAAATTAAATTTATATAGAGCGATTTTTATGAATATTCTAACCGTTACTGCTCCTAAATTGATTGGATTTTTTCTATTTTGCTTTCTAATTTTTTAATCCTAGAGTATTTATTTATTATATATTTATAGTTCTACATACTCTTTTATAAAAAAAAATAATAAATTATTAGAATCGGTTTTGTAAAATAATATTAACAATAACTTTTTTAACAAATATTAGCAATAACTAGTGACTTATTTTTTTTGATAAATTAAATTATATGTATATATATTTTAAAAAAAATATTAATGCGTAAAAAGTTACTAATATTAATTAAAATAAAAAAATAAAATTTAAACTATAAATTATTAATATATAAATAAAAAATAATATATTTTTCAGGAAAAAATAATAAATTATATAAATTAATCATTTTACAAAATTACATAATATTTCTTTTTTGCATATATTCTAGATAATACTTATAAAAAATAAAAAAAATACATATTTTATATTTTCACTTTATTTTGTAAAAATAATTTAGCATATAACATTAAACTACGAAAACATCACTTAATGTTGTGGATATCATTAAAAATTATTAAATTTGGTGTAAATTAATTAAATCGCAATAAATACAAAATTATTAACATCCAACTAACTTTTTTAATCACATATTAAAAATATTTATTAATTTAATGCATAATATAAATGCAAAACTATTAATTAATATCGAATAAATTTTTAACCATAAAATAAAATTAGATATAATAAATATTTTTTTCAATTTAATGCATAGTATTAAATGACAAATTATTAATGTCAACTATTTTTTTTAACAACCACCAATGAAATTAGATATTATAAATATTTTTAATAAAAACAAGTAAAATAAATATAAAAAAGAAAAAAAAATAATTTTTAGAAAGAATTTGTAAAACATTGAGATTTTCAATTTAATATATTATTTAATTAATACTTTCTTTTCGTTTGTTAATTTATTAACTTAATTTCCAATTAAAAGTTTTATTATTAGAATTAATGTGAAGAAATTAGTAGTCCTGTATTTTTATTATATGTTTATAAACTAAGATAGATATGTTTTATTATTTTGATTATATGTTTATGTCTAAAACCATAGTAGATTATTTTAATAAAAATAGTTTATTAAACTAAATACCCACTTAACTATAGGTTTAATGATGCGAGCCAAGATAATGGAGATGATCTCACATGGATAGGGTATGGAATGCTAATAATGTTATCTGGTCCTATCACAAGATTGAGGGCAAGTAAACTTAAGGCAACCTTTGCATTCTTATGTTCAAAGTTTGATTACAAGAGATCAAGGAAAAAGCATGAATCTAGCTTGAAGAGGTGAAATTGAATGAAAGTTTAAGGTTGATTACCTTACTTTGGGGGTGTGAAGATAATCACAAAGAATAGCTCAGTGGACTAAACAAGACAAAACTATTATAAAGAAGATGAGTATTCCTTCTTATTTATCCAGCCATATGAACTTGGTTTAACATAGTTTATTATTTTAACTAGACTTAATAAAACTAATTTAAATCTAGCTTATTGTAGTAAACATAAGAGCCTTATTTGGTTGTGTAACATTTTTATATCTTATATACATATAGTATATATATTATATATATATATAGTATATATACAAAATACAAGGATGTTACCATCCAATTACTTAGAAAAAATTCTCCATAACTTAAATAGCATATTTATGCATTGAAAGACAATTAATTTAACCAATAAGTAGATATATATTAGATATTATAGGAAAAAAATTACAAATTTATAAGAAAATTTCTGAAAAAATTTTGTCAGAGTTTTATCTGCACTATAAAAATGTATAGAATTATCGATATAAAATTTTTTATTAGTAATATCGATAAAATACCAAGAGAAATGATTAAAGAAATAAATTAAAAAAATATACCAACAGATTACCGATAAAAAAAATTTACTGACAGATATTTTATCAACAATAATAACGTCGGCAAATGGCGTCAACAATTACCTACAGACTTTACCGATAGACTTATTTTCTGTAGGTAAAATTACCGACAGAAATATTTTATATATATATAAATTTACCGATAAAATTTATTTTTTGTAGACAATATCGACAAAAAAAATTTTATCGGAAAAATTACCAAGAGAAAATATTTTTTGTCTATAATACTGAGGAAATAAATTTTATGTTGGTAAAATTATCGACAGAAAATAGTTTCTTTTCTCTCGGTAAATAAATAGTCGCAACTCAATTAGTAGACAATAATGACAGAATATATTTTCTATCTGTAAAATTACCGAGTGAAAATATTTTGTGTCGATAATATCGAGAGAACATATTTTCTATGGGTAAAATTACCGACAGTCTGTCGGTAATTTTACCAATAAAAAAATAATTCTCTCGGTAAATAAATAGTTACAACATAATTAATTAGGCAAAAAATTTACCGCTATTATTTGAGATGTTTACTGAGAGAAAGTATTTTTCTGTCAATAAAATTATCGAGAGAATCACTTTTCTGTCGGTAATACCAAGAAAATATATTTTCTATGAAAAAATTACCGACATAATATATTTTCTGTCGGTAAATTTACTGACAGATACTTAATTCTCTTAGTAAATTTTTTTTTATAAAAATATATTTTTCTCTTCTCTCCCATTTTTGCTAATCATCTCCCTTTTTTTTAATTTTTTCTCTCCCTCTATCTGTCTCTATCTTTTTTCTATGTATTTTTTTTTTTGCTTGTAGAAGAAGAAGAAGAAGATGATGATGATGATGATGATGATGATGAATAAGATATTTATTTTATTTTTTAATTTTAAATAATTTTGTGTAATATATGTTAAATTTATTTATTTATTTTTTAATTCTTATGAATTTGATATTTTATTTTAGGTTCATGTGTGTTGTAGTTTAAGTTGATTATTTATATGTTGGTTATGTATTGTTTGATTTTTAAGGTTATTTTAATTAATCATAATATTATTTTAGGGATTTTTAAAATTTTCATAATATATTTAGAAATATTTTTGTATTTAAAAATTTATTTAGAGTGTTAGATTTTTTTAAAATATTTTTCAATTTTTTAAAAAAATTTTAAAAAAATTGATTTATTTTTATAAATTTCAAAATAAAAATTATAAAAAAATTAATTTTTTTAAAATTTATCTATTTAAACACAATATGTTTTAAGAAATTTTAAAATTTTTTATTATATTTTTAGATTTTTTTGGTAAATAAAAAATATTTTAGGGTGTTTTATGATTTTTTAAAAACAATTAACTAAAATTTATTTATTTTGATAAATTTTAGAATTAAAATAATTTTAAAAATAATTTTTTAAAATTTTTTAATTAAATAGAATATGTTTTAGAAAATTTTAATTTTTTTATATTTTTAAAAATTTTTTGGTAAATAGAAATATTATAGGGTGTTAAATTTTTAGGGTATTTTTTTATTTTGTAAAAAATTTTAGGTAAATTTGATTTCATAATATTAATTATAAAAATAATCTAACGAAAAATTTATTTATTTTTATATTTTCTATAGGTAATACCGAGAGAATTTTCTCTCGGTAATTTATCAATATAATTTTCTATCGGTAATTGCCGATAAAATTTTCTCTAGGTAATTTACCGACAGAATTTTTTGTCGGCATTACCAATAAAATTTTTGTAGGTATTACTGACAGAAAATTTTTTTCTCTCAGTAATTTACCGACAGATATTTATTTTCGTCGGCATTTTTATTACCGGCAAAGAAAATAACTATAAAATTTTTTTATCGGTAAATCTAATTACTGACAAAAAAAAATAAGGATTACTGATGGATTTTTTTGTCAGTAATCCGGTATATTCTTTTAGTGTTGTAATTCTAATAATTCTCAAATCATCAAAAACACAATCTGCATAGAAATATACACTCCTAAAATATAGTTTTCACTCATTCTCAAAAATATGAATTCATAAATACACATTCAAGTTCATAACTCAAAATATCATTTATCATAATTAAATACTTTTATAAGTACATATATAACAATTCTTTATATTTTATCACATGTGCTAAATATTAATATACATAAATCAGAATACTTAAAAACATATTTATACATGAATGCAAAGGATACAGTTGGTCTGGCGTCATCCTAAGTCACCAAATAGCATCCTCATTCAGGCTCTGTCTGAACAATATCTCCTTTACCTGCGCGATACACATTACCGCGCTAAGCTTGAAAGCTTAGTTGTATATATATATATAATACATCATTGACATAACAATATTATTGTGAGCGAGAATTTTTGCCCTAACTTCCATATGAAAAGGTTCTTACGACTTTGACACTGTTAGGCTCAAGGCTTTAGAGAACACGAGCCTAAATCCGGATAAAATAGAGTCGCCACCCGGATGGGCAAGAAAAAAAAGGGTGGATGACTCGATTCCTAAGGAATCTCTAACCTCTTATTATGTTCGAAAAGTTGGATATGCATAGAGAACGTGAGAATGACCTGATACCCTCATAACGTCCGGTTTATTGGAACCGATCTCCTTTTCAGGTCTAAATATTATAAAATTCTTAATTTATTATAATATTATCCATATTATATACAAATATTAAAATAAAGAATTATTACATCAAAATCAAAATAAGTTCAAACAAAATAATAAATAAACACCCATACAAGATGAAAATATGTCCTTATAAATATGTTCAATAATTAAAATAAATAGGACACCCACTAAAAGGTAAAAATATGTCATTTACAATAGTTCCAAAATCTTAAAATGATAAATTAAATTACACAATAAAAAAAATTGAGGCAGTCACTAAGTGAAAATATGTCTTTTATAATTCAAGAAATCAAACAATTAATCCCAATCAAGTCATTCAAGCATGATAATTAAAACAAAACATCCATCATAAAATAAAATAAACCATCCATCATATAACGAATTAAATAAAAAAATAGGGTTTAAAACATTAAGCAAAATTAAGTTTTGTCATTTTAAAATTTGGGTTTTGAGGAATTTGGGTTTCTAAAGCTAAGGTCTTGTAGATTATGATTAGGATTTAAATTTTACAAAACACAAGCTAAAGTATTAACAATGAAGCTACCGGACAAGATAATTCAAAAAATAAACTTCTGTAATGGCAATTTAAAGGATGATTTGTAAACACAGGAATAAACATATTATATTAGAAATTTAAACATGCGTTTGAAGGCTCCACCAAGGTTGAATGTATTGATCCAAGCTTTTGAATTGCTTGCACTA
This sequence comes from Garcia nutans, assembly GCA_947685225.1. Lineage (NCBI taxonomy): Eukaryota > Viridiplantae > Streptophyta > Magnoliopsida > Malpighiales > Euphorbiaceae > Garcia > Garcia nutans. The sequence goes on along the minus strand of CANTUV010000011.1, from coordinate 28,228,555 downwards.
ATCATTTTTTGGCCGGAGACTGCCTTACTATATCTTGGTTGTTGCTGGGTTGCTAATAGCTGGTTGTGTTCTTGATAATTGTTGATTGTGGTTGGTTATTTGTTGTTGTCTATTTTAAGATTAAACCCTGTTATTTATAAGCAAATTAGGTTCAAAAATAAAAACCATAATACTTAATATGATGGGTGAAAATGAAGTCTAACTTAGTTAGGCCACTATTATATTGAATTAGAGCCGAATTAAGGGACCATGGAGAAGTGGGATACCCCAATCAACCATGACCCATGGACCATGGCGAATTGGGACTCCCAATCTACCATGGACCAAAGGTCATGGCGAATTGGTGTCCCCATTCGTCATAGCTTTATATTTGGGTCCAGTTTCAGCTTATTTTTATATTTTAAAATAGAATCAAACCTATTTTAATTTTTTTAAATGATAAATCTGACTGGATTAAGGGTTTAATAAATCGAACCATCTTATTTTAGGCCTTTTGAAATTAGACCGACCTGTTAAAAGCTATAAACTAGGTTTAAGCCTTTTAAAGTCAGACCAAATTTAATCTAGCCTTCTTTAATTAAGACCGAACTAGTTTAGGGCCAAAATCAATAGTCTAAAATTATAATTAAAATGTGCACCATATTTAAATAATACAATAATTAATTTTATTTTTCTTTAAAACATAAACAACCACATACATTGGGCCTAACCTTCTTATACAATTAGCTAGTTTGTAACACCCTTATACCCTACATACATATAATACATACACCCCAATATATGTAAAATAAGCGTATAAGGTATAAAAATATCACAATTTGGTTTAATAAAATTTTTTCACTTTACAATTTAAATTCTCAAATACTTTAAAATATATATATAATTAGTAATAAAATATTCTTTATTTATTATAGTTATCAAAATAACCATTTTACATAAAAATCTCTAAAAAAATTCGCCAAAGTTTTGTATTTAATTTAGATATTTTCAAATTTCAACAAATCACAACCTGCATAAAACAAACACTCCCAATAATATCAAATCACCATTTCACCCATACTCATCAATCTCTCCAAGTTTCTCAAAACATTTATACATATATATATATATCACAAACACATATTAAACTCACATTACAAAATTTATCCAAAATATTCTTTTTAATTTATAATATATACACTAAAATATAATATAATATGCATAATAACAAAATGTACGATAATATAAAATATATACATGTTGGTAATGTCTCTGATCTTAATGCCCAAAATCAACTCAATAATTAAACTCTCAAATCTAGACCCAGCCCGGTCTAGAAGAACTCTCCAGATCTATTGGATTGCTCCTGTCACATACGCGATGAATTACAATCGCGCTAAGCCAAAAGCCTAGTGGTACAAATTTTGATAATAATAAAACTTATATCAATGCCAATGCACAATGCTTATATATATCATGTCACCAAATGACATACCATTTCATTTTAAACATATTTTTCAATCATTTTATAATTCACATAAAAACAAACACAAGCATAGGCCCAAGAATCTAATATGCTATTCAAATTTCAGAGTTACTGTTTTGGTCCAAATTGACACCATGTGTCTAGCCCTGAAGGCCAATCATAATAATTACTCAAAAACTAGCCCCAAAGGCAAATCATATCACAGTGACGCCAAGCCTCTAGCCTCAAAGGCAAATCAAATAATTGCTCAAAAGCTAGCCTTGAAGGCAAATAATAAAGATAACCTCATAGGCATGCCGCCAAACATAGAACTCTGAAAATTAAATAACATACTAGGCACATAATTATTTCATATTCAATTTTTTTTTCTCATTTTCCATAATCAAGTAGGCACATTGCCTCATTTCTTATTATCAATTAGGCACATTGTCTTATTTTCTCATTTTTTCTCATTTAGATCAAAATCAATTCATTTCATTTTATCATATCTCAACATATCATCACAATGTATCACATTTTATATTAAAACACATTACCCAAATATTTTGGATAATTTTACATAATTCATATATAAATCACATTTTATGCACTTTAGCCATTAACAATAGCTTTTCACAATGTCTTTAATGCAAACATAACAAATCTTATTACCCAAACACTATGGGTCACTTTCACATAACTCACATATTTTACATTTTACTCAATTTAGCCATTATCAATGGTTTTTCACAATGCATTTAATGCATTCATAACAAATCACATAACATAGTACAATTTTAATGCATATTTAATACATCAAGTAACTTAACATATTTTTCAACTAAAATGTGTTAGGCCTAAATTATTGCCAATACATCTAATTTATCAAAAGTTTATACTTACCTCTAAAACTAACTAAAAGCAAGCTTAAAAACAACCTTCAACCTTCTCTTCCAAGTTACCCTTCAACACTTGGGTTAGCCAAACTACTTCCTCTCAATGCCCATACCAAATGTGATCATAAATAATCATTTAGTATCATATTTAAAGGCATTTCAATATTAAACCATAATTAAACATCATTCAAATCAAAACTCCAAAGTTAAACCTAACCTCACTTTAACTTTGAAAAACCATATTAAGCCATTCAATTTGGTGTTTTAAGTTTATTTATATTATTAAAAATATATTTTAACATTTTTAAACAAATTATATTACATAAACACATGCTTATGTCCAAAACCCTAAATTGGCATAACCTTCCCCATTGAAGGTTTTCCATTCCAACTCAATCCAATTATCATTTCAATCTTATTTCCATCATCAATATCATCAAACAACATGCTTTAAACAATAAAATCAAAAAATTCATCATACTTTGAAAAATCCCATTTTTAAAACCCTAAATCACCACTTCCATTTTCAAACACTTTCCAAACTTAATCAAATCCATCATTTGACTTTAAAATACTTGTTTATGCATCAAAACAACTTATTTAGAATCACATTGCACAATTCAAATCCATAAATTCAAAAGTCCAATTTTCCAATAACCCTAAATTCTCTCTTTTTACCAATCATTACTCAAACTTAATCATTTCTTTAATCTAACCTTAAAAGCATTATTAACTAATTAAAACAACTTCATTCATACCCAAATAGACAATTAAAACATACTATCACAACAAGTTAAACTTCACATATTCACATCTTTAAGAAAATTCAAGAAAACAAGTTGGAAACTTGCTAATTTTGGTGGAAATCACTAAAAATCCAACTTGACCCTTGAAATCCTTCAATTCTTGAAGCATGAAAGAATAAAAAACTTGAGCTCTTCATCAATGGAATTTTGGCAAGAGGAAGAAGAAGAAGAAGAAGACCAAAGTTATTTTCTCTTTCTTTCCATTTTCAATTTCCATCTTATATATATATTATTTAATTATATTTTAAATTAATTAATTAATTAATTAATAAAAACACTATTTTTTCTCTTTCATATAAAAATAAAATATTTTTGAATTATTTTTATAAATTTTAATTTTTAAATTTTATTTATAAAAATACCATTGGACTTTGACTTTTAAAGTTGATTTTTGTTAACTTTGTATATGTTATGTATATTTTGCATATATATCACATATACATTTCACTTTTTAACTTAAAATCCCTTTATTTTTCATTTAAAATTATTTATTTAATTTATTCAATTAAATTTTAATTTATTTAATTTTTAAAAATTTTGGATGTTACATAATCTCAGGCTCGTTGCCTTGGTCTATCCGTAGACATATCTCTATGACACCCAGTGTTTCATCTCTTTTGGCATATGGTATGCCAACATCCAAGCTTAATCTTCTGGCAACTAGATAATGTATAAGATACACACAATACACATTCATTTTTCAACACATTTCCACATCTCAACTCATATCATGATTTCCACAAACCATCATCATAGATAATGCAAATGTAGCTCACTTCCACATTTTAGTACATAACTTACACTTTTCATAACTTTACTCTATTTTCATAATGTATACACATCTTAAACATAAGCCATAATTTAATGGCTTAACATCATATTCATCATATCACAACATACGCATATTCTGTATCTCACCATTTTCATTCTTATCATATTTTCACATTTTCACCAATTTTCACACATTTTCAAATTCTACACATTATTTGTATCTTCTCCACAAATTTCAATTATTCAAGTATATTTTCTTGCCATATTCCCAATGTGACATATTTTCTATTCCAAGTACACAAAAATGAATTTTTACCAATTATATTAAACAAAAATATTAGCCATTTTACAATGGCGCAATATCTCACAATGTGATATGCAATTCCACATCACTTCACACTTATCATTCTTCCTAAATATCACATTAACACATACACAAACATAGGCCCAAATAATCTAATATATTATTCAAATCTCAAAGTTACTATATTGGTCCATATTAACATCCAGTGTCTAGCCCGAAGGCAAGTGACACCCAGCGTCTAGCTCAAAGGCAAATCATAGTGATGCCCAGTATCTAGTCCAAAGACAAATCATATATCAGTGACTCTCAGCGTCTAGCCTTGAAGGTAAATAATGAGGATAACCTCATGCCGCCAAATATAAAACTCTAAAAATTGAATAATATACTAGGCACACAAATAATACATATTTTCCATAATCAATTTTTATGATCACACTGCCTCCTTTTCTCATTTTTCTCATTCATAGCAATGTCAAATCACTTTAATTCATCATATTTCATCACTTTATCACAATGTACTTCATTTAACATTACAAACATATTACCCAAATATTTTTTGATCATTCTCACATAATTCATATAAATCACATTTCATTCATTTTAGCCATTAATAATGGCTTTATGTAATGCACATAATGCATACTCAACAATTCACATGTTATAACACAATGTTCATAAAAGTTCATGTTGCTAAGTTGCTTAACATATTTTCTATCCAAAATGTGTTAGGCCAATTTTAAGGCAATTATATCTAGATTATCAAAAGTTTGTACATATAATTTTACAAACAATAATGTACTTTTACCATGACTTCCAATATCGAGGTAACTTAGCACATTTTCACAATTCACAATTTGCTAAGAAATTTCAAATGCAATCAATGTAAAGGCTATCAAAATTTATACTAACCTTAAATATGATAATATCCAAGCTCATATCACCTTCCAACTTCAACAATTTTCCTTTTTCACTTTGATTTTACAAATCCACTTTAATCAATCCTAAACCACATTACAAGTTTCAACATAGCATTAGCAATTCATTTTAATAAACTTTAATCATTCAAATACTATTTACATCATTTCCACCCAGAATTTCAATAAAATACTATTTTTCACCATTGTTACCTTATTCAAACTTCATTATATCAAACTCATTTTTAACATTTAACTATAAAACATCACTTATACATCAATATAACATTAAAATAATTCACTTCCATAATTATGGAAATCTCTTTCAAAAATCAAAATTTCACATAATGTAACTATTAACATTAACTTCACCAAAACATACTCATATCACATTTTCAACCTTAAAATCACAACATTTACATTAAAACAACACTAATTCATCTCATTCAAATAATTATCAACATTCATATTAGAAACCCTAATTTCACATAATATGTTCATAACCGTAAACTTAACCAAACTCTCTCATAATCAATTTCTAATCATAAAATCATTACATACATATCAAAACAACTTTAAATTATTCTATTTCAATAATTATAACCATTCACACAAAAACCCTAATTTACACATATTCATCCATAACCGTAAATTCAGCATTTAAGCTCATTTTAAACAACTAACCAATATTTCATCATATACTCATCATTTTAACATCATTTCTATCATTTTAGCAATTTTTAATTCACTTTTTCTCTCTAGATATTCAAAACACAATCTTAAAATAGAGAAAAACTACGCTTAGAAATGGTTTACTTACTTGTTTCCTTGATTTTCCTTCAAAATTGAACTTGACCCTTTAAAAATTTTGGTGAATTTGATGTGCTTGGAAGAAACTCTCCCTCTCCTTCTCTTTCTCTTCATTCATGTTTTAGACATGCAAGAAGAATAAGATGACCATTTTTTTCATTTCTTTATTTATTTACTAACCTTATATATTAATATAATTATTTATTTATTTTCCTTTTATTTTCACCAAGTATTTCTTTCCTCTTTTTGACTTTCCTCTTTTTTAAATTTATTATCATACTTATCACTTTCCATCCATAAATATATAATAATTAATTAATTTTTTAATTCCCACCAATCGCATCTCTTCCTTCTTTGACTTTTCTCTCTTCTCTTTTATCATCATCATCATCACCATCACCTTTTTCACTACAAATGTATAATTTATATATATGTGGTGTATTTTATGTATATGTATATGTCACATATATTTTACTTATATATTACATATATCTTTATGTACATATTTATGTAATGTATATACTAGGTATATGTAATATATATTTAATGTATATTTTACTCATATGTATATATAATATATATCCTATGTATACATCAAATATACCTTATATGTACCTTATACATATATTAAATATAATATATATATCCAACATATATAATAGTTATTATATGATATGTATATACTATATATACATTAGGTATAAATTAAATATATACAACACCTTATACCTCCAAATACTTATTTAATTTTTCTAAAATCACGAATATGACAATTCTCTCCCCTTTAAATAATTCCATCATCGAAATTACTTACTGTAGTAATTAATTCCACTATAATTAAACATTAATCTTCACTTCCTGCATAATTAACTGCCAAATTATTATCACCATTAATCATCATTATTAACCATATAATCTTTTACTCTCCCCCTTTACAAAATACTCTTAATCATTTTTACAATTACCATTATAAAGATTAATAATAAATATTAACTATTCGCTTACTTATATCTAATGTAATTATAGTTTCTAGTTCTCCAACATACAATTAAATTCCAAATCCATACTTCTATTCATTAATCAATTACAAGTCATTACCTATCATCAAGTATTTAAATAGCATTAAATTAACATTTATATTGTACAAACCAATTTAAAATTCCATCTAAAAACTTAGTCGTGTCAATATAATATCATGCTATGCATTTCAAATCATTTATATCTTTAGCTTTCAAATTCTTTGATTTACATCTTTGTTTTTTTTAACTTACTCTTCCTGCTATCTAAAATCATCAATAATTCCTTAATCTGTCATATCATTTATGTCATTTCTCAAATTGTATTACTCTTTTACAATTAATGTAAAATCCTTTGATCAAGTACAATTATCTTTTATTCATTCTTCAACTATGCACTTATTTTAATTATCTATATATATGTCAACCTTTCCTCATATAAATCTTACTTTTCAAACTCATCCAATGAATTTATCTCATTTCTATCTTTGATAATCTAATATCAACTATAGATACTCCTAAAATTTACTCTTCAAATTCTGATTAATTTCATCCACTTAAATTAAATGAACCATGTCTTGACTAATCAACAAAATACCGTTCATAAAATAAATTAAAATCCATTTATTATGACATCATTGTATATCCATTATTAAATCTTGACATCCATCTTAAATATCTAAAAACATATTTATTACTTTCTCATAACATCCACTTCCACAGACACATAATAAGCATATCTCAATCACGCAACCAAATACATAACCTCAACTCGCATTAACTTGATAAATATTTGTATAAATTAGCATTTAATTGCTCTTAATAAGGAACAACATTTAAATTTTTATTTAATTATAGCAAATATTGACTAAACCAATACTATATATCATTCTAATAAATCTTTAATATACTTCCATAATAATAGATTTACTGACATATACTAGTTCTCCCTTTAATTTAAATTATTGGCAAAGTTATGAAGAAACTACCAATCGACATGCTGAAATATAGTTTGAAATGGATGCATCCCTGACTCTGCTGCTTAGGGTCTCCACCACTCATGTTTTCAACATCTTAAAGATAAAAGCCACAAATGCAAAAGCTTTCGATCATTCCAAAGCAAGACTTGAACAAGCGTCAAAACGGAACCAATGAGGACACTTCTGCTGATCACCTTGGTCCGTGAGTCGATGGAACAACTGTAAGTATTATTCATGCATATCATGCATACATGAGAATATCACATCGCACTTTCTTGTCTTGTGTTGTCTATTCGTTGTCAAAATGAACAGCAAATACCCTGCGAAGTAAAGAATCAAAAGAAGATACTTAATCAAGAGGGCATGGAAAGCCTATTTGCTTGTGGAAGCTCTAGTCATTTTGCAAAGCCCACATCAAGAGGGCATGCGACGAACTAGATGGCAAAAACATCAATCAGAGCCCACATGGAAAAATCTTGGGTTGGAGCCTACACAGGGGGCAAAGTTTCTCCTTTTCAATTTTTTGAGTCTATATATAAAATGTTTTCAAACTCACTTACAAATATTTTGCCACGCAGGGGGGGCAAGGAGAGGGTATAAGGTCCAATTAAAAATAGCTGAATTTTTGCAAAAAGGAAGAACAAAAGAATTAAACATTAGAACTCTCAAAAGAATGAAGATGCAAAAGACAAAAGATCAGTCCAGCTAAAAAAGCTAAAGCAAGGATAAAGACCCAATCTCTAATGGATAAAGATCCAATTTCAGAGGGTGAAGACCCGACCTCCAACGGATAAAGATCCGTGTTGCAAGGGTGAAGACCCGATCTCAAAGGATGAAGATTCATTTTCAAGGGTGAAGACCCGGTCTCAAAGGATGAAGATCCATTTTCAAGGATAAAGACCCCGATCTCAAAGGATGAAGATCCATTTTGTGGACAAAAAACCACAATGCATAGAATAACGGGAGCAATCAGACTTCTCAAATGATAAAAGGTCAGTCGAACTCAATCTCGGGTCCAAGTACCGAAATCAATTCAAGCTCGGGTCCAAGTATCCAATATCTGGTCCAAGCACCCATTCTTGGGTCAAAGTACCCAAATCAAATTCAAGCTCGGGTCCAAGTACCCAATCTCGGGTCCAAGTACCCAAATCAAATAAATCTCGATCCAAGTACCCAAATTAAATCAAAATCAATTCAAATCTCAAGTCAAAGTACCCAGTTTAGGATCGAATATCCAAATCCAGTTTAGGATCGAGTATCCAAGTCCAGTTAGGATTGAGTATCCCAATCCAATTTAGGATCGAGTATCCAAATCAAGTTTAGGATCGAGTATCCAAGTCCAGTTAGGATTGAGTATCCCAATCCAATTTAGGATCGAGTATCCAAATCCAAATCCAGTTTAGGATCCAGTATCCAAGTCCAATTAGGATCGAGTATCCCAATCCAATTTAGGATCGAGTATCCAAATCCAATTTAGGATCGAGTATCCAAATCCAGTTTAGGATCGAGTATCCAAGTCCAGTCAGGATCGAGTATCCCAATCCAATTTAGGATCAAGTATCCAAATCCAATTTAGGATCGAGTATCCAAATCTAGTCAGGATCGAGTATCAGAGTCTAGTTTAGGATCGAGTATCCAAATCTCTCGGGTCCAGAACCCAAATTACCATTAGGTCCAGAACTTAGAATTTATTTCTAAGACCAAGAACTTAGCTCGGGTATAACTCGAACCGGGTCCAGAATCCAAATTTTTCTTAGGTCTAGAACCTAGAATTATCCCTAAGTCCAGAACTTAGCTCGGGTCCAGAACCCAAAATTTCCTTAGGTCCAGAACCTAGAATCTTTTCTAAGTCCAGAACTTAGCTCGGGTCCATAACCCAAATTTTCCTTAGGTTCAGAACCTAGAATTATCCTTAAGTCCAAGAACGTAGCTCGGGTCCAGAACCCAAATTACCCTTAGGTCCAGAACTTAGAATCTCTTCTTAGTCCAGAACTTAGATTGGGTCCAGAACCCAAATTTTCCTTAGGTCCAGAACCTAGAATTATCCTTGAGTTTAAAACTTGAACCGGGTCTAGAACCCTAAACCTCAACCATCTCAAAAATTAAGCCTTATTACTTTTCACTCTCTTTCACTAAAGTTTCATATCATTTAAGCAGGGGGCAAACTGTAGACCCTTAATTTTTGAACCAGTCTGGTCCAATATATTTTATTTAGTCCAAAATAATTTTTGTATTGTTTAATATATTTTAATTGGTCCAAAATAATTTTTGTTATCTTAAATTAAATAATTTTTGCTTTAGTATCTAATTTTTATTAATAAAAAATAAAAATAAACAAATAAAAATCAAAAAATAAAAATAAAAATCGGCGACGAAAAAATCATTGCCTGCGGCAGCTTTTTTGCCAGCGCAATTTTTCCTGCCGCAAATTTTTTTGCCAGCGCGATTTTTCCGCAGTAGTTTTTTTTCGCCAGCAAAATTTTTCCGACTCAAATTTTCCAAAACCTAATGCAATTAGGTTTTGATTTCCTTTTCTTAATAAATAATGTATGCCATGAGCAACTAGGAAAAAACCACAAAAAACTTCTATAAATAAGTATGATTACAACACAAAAAGGGTGGAGAAATTGATGACCGAGAGTGAGTAGGAAAACTTGGAAACTTTAAAAATTCCTTCTGGCAGTAAATTGAATCAGATTTTAAAGGGAGCAAACAAGTAATTCAAAGGCAAGAAAAGCTTGTCTTTGACCTGGTTCATCCAAGAAGCAATTTTGGTGCAACCCCACGAAAGAAGGTTTGAATTCTTGATTCCTTTTATTTTTCACAGTAGCTAAACATCTCATTCTTTCTTTTAATTCAAAAATCCCAGAACTTTAATTTAGCCTTTCCAAAGTTTAAAAACACTAATTCATTGCTTTATTTTCCAAAGAATTTAAAGTTATTAATTTTGTTCCTTCAAAACCACAAAACCCTAATTTACTTTCCAAATTATCAAAACCCTTAAATTATATTCTGTTTCTTTCCAAAAGCTTTAAAAACTTCTTTTTTGCTTTTAAAAAACTTTAAATCATTTGTTTATTTTCATAAAACCTCATAAAAGTATCAAATTGATTTTCAAACCCTAAAAGCTTCATGCATCCACCAAAACCCTAATTTTAAAACACTAAACCCTAATTCAACTCCAAACCTAAAATAGTAAAACCCTAAACCCTTTAAAACCTTAAACCCTAATTTTTTATAAACCTTAATCCTTTAAAACCTCAAAAATCATATAAACACAAATATTTTAATTTTACACAGTAAGCTTGAAATCGTCATTTAAAACCACAAATCAAAAGTATTTTAAAGTGTCTAAAACCCTAGTTTCATGATTTCACCATTCAAACCTTAGTTTGGTTAATCAAAGAATCTTACCAATCTTTTAAAACATAAAACTTCAATCTATTTTATTTCTCTTAAAGTCATAGTAGCATAATTCTATAAAATCCAAAACCCTAAACACATGAAATAAAGGACCCAAAATGGAAACAATAGCTATAATTTAGATTTTATTTACTTTATTCAATTCCATATTTGATATGCTTTGATTTATTTTTTTAATTTATTTAAGTTCAATGCTTGGTTTATTTTATTTACCATGGATGGATGTTTACTTTCTATTGATATTTAATACCTTTGATGAATGATTTATTTATTTTGAATAGTTATTTACTTTTATCAATTTATTTAGATTTCCAAATGTTGTAAGAGGTATGTTTCCACTTGGTGGGTACCTCATTAGTTAAATATCATGTAATTTAATTTTCTTTTCTATTTTAGAACCTATGTAAAGGGCATGTTTCTAACTTTCGGTGGGTGTCCTATTTAGGCATGTGATGTAAGGATATGTTTCCATCTTCGGATGGGTATCCATTTATTTGTTTTGATTGGACCTTGCTTTGATTTTAATATATTGATGCTTTCTTTTAATTATTGTGTGTAATATGGATAATGTTGATATATTTAAGAATTTTATAATATTAAGACCTGTAAAGGAGGCTGGTTCCAATGAACCGGGCATTGTGGGGGTGCTGGGCCATTTCTCACCTTCCCCACACGTACCCAACTTTCCGAACCCATTAGGGGGTTAGGGATTCCTTAGGAATCGAGTCATCCACCCCTTTCTTTTTTCCTGGCCCGTCTGGGTGGCGGCTCCATTTTCTCCAAACTTAGGTCTGTGTTCTCTAAGGCCCCGAGCCTAAACAGTGCTTAAGTCGCAAGAAACATTCCACCGGGAGTGGGGGAAAAAATCCCCACTCACACATATATTAAATATAATATATATATCCAACATATATAATAATTATTATATGATATGTATATACTAGGTATACACTAGGTATATATTAAATATATACAACACCTTATACTTCCAAATACTTATTTAATTTCTCTAAAATCATGGATATGACAGATTACTTTTAAATTAAAGCATTATTTTACTTTAAATAATAGCGGGCATTCAAACATGCCCATTATATTTTAATTAGGTTTATCACATTTTAGGGTATAAAAACCCTAGTTTTTCATGTAAGACCACATATTACTTTTTGATTAAAATTTGATAGTTCTATTCCAAGTGAGGCTGTGTACTTCATTAATTACTTCAAGGATTGTTTCACTTATTAAGTTTGTTCTAACTTATGGCTTGAATTCAATTATATTTCTTATACTCTTTGATACTAGTTTCTTGCTGAATTAGGGGTGAAGGGTTGTTTTTTTTTTCTTTTTCAATTGATTGAATTGGGGTTTGATGCTTGAATTGATTTGGAGGTCGTCTAAACTTATATTCTAGGGGGTTGCCACATCAAGTTTGGTTGTGGGATTCTTGTTCACTATAGGAGTTTATCCTAAACGGGATGAGAATTTCTCATAATCTTCTTCCATGAGAATCTCCATCCCCATCCCATGGAAATTCGATATATATATAATATATATTATATTTTAATATTTTAATATTTTAATATATAATATATAATATATATCATAATATTTAAATATAATATATTATAATATATATATATGTATATTGATATGTGATATAATATTTTTATAAGGAGCTTATTCTCTAAAAAACCTCTAGGGTTTCGTCTTCCAATCATTACGGCTACTCACTGTCCGGCGATGGCTCCTTTGGAGCCGACTGCCCCTCCATTTTGTACCTTTGCGGATGTCTTGCAACAAAGTGAAAACAAATCTAAGGTTAATTTGTCTTTTATTCCATCCCTCGCAAAAACTCCATGGATAATGAATAAGAAACCTGGTTCGTATAAGGGTGTGCCTGCAGTTTCTTTCTCTAAGGATGAATCTGATGCCTTGGCTTGCCCATTCCGTTTTGCTTTAATTGGGAACTTTTCGAATGGACAGCCATCTATTAAGACTCTTAATAAGCTTTTGGAGCAGGTGGGGTTTCATGACGCTTTTTATTTAGGTTTATTGGATGCAGCTCATGTGTTGATTCGGTTTGCGCTTGAAGATGACTTTCATCGATGTTGGTTGAAACAGAATTGGTATTTTAATGGATTTGTGATGAGGGTCTCTAAATGGACAAAGAGTTTTCGTCCTGATGTGGATTGTAATATCCCAAAGCATACCCTAAAAGTTTTGGTATTATTGTTGTATTTGGATTTAGTGTATATGTTTAAATGGAAAGAGAAAAGAAGTAAAGAGAGAGTGTATATGTTGTATATATAGTGATATATACAACATATACAAGTCAAATTAGTAAATGGTCAAAAGAAGATTGTTTATTTATTAAATTAATTAAAAGGAAATTGAATTAAGTGAGTGGAAGAGGATATTTTAAATTATTTTAATATTATAATTGCTTGGTGGAGGTTTAAAGAGAAAGAGTTGACTTGGTTCTTTGCCATTCATTTTGTTCTTTATTTTCTTTTCTCTTTGGGTTGGCCGGCCATCAAAGAAGCAAGAGAGAAAGAGAGTTTTGTTTTCCAAGCTCAAGATTGAAGGATATAACAAGTGATTAAGTTGGAAATCTAAGAAGTTTCATCATTTTTGGTAAGTTTCCACCTGATTTTCTTGTTTTATTTTAAGTTGTATTTGAGTTTGATGATTGATTGTGGATAGTATGAGTATGTTTGATTGTGGCGTGTTTGAGAGTATTGGGTTTAATTGATTGTGATTTTGGAGTTGAATGGAAGAGTAAGAGTTGTGTTTATGTTATGGTTTTGAATTGGTAATTGATGTATGTTGTGAGTTTGAGCAATTATTATCTTGGATTTTCAATGTGTTTGTGTTTAATGAAGTTGAAAGCCTAGAATACATGAGTTTGGTCCGACACAGAAGCAAAATGGATGCCACGACCGTGGCCCTTGGATGCCACGACCGTGGGGGTGTTAAGCAAATTGGACAGATTCATTTTCTAACCCACGCCTGTGGGGGTTGTGAGGCCACGACCGTGGGGACCTAGATAGTGGCTTTGGCTTGTATTTGTGATCTATGGGTCTAGTATGAGACTAATAGGTGAATAAGTGTATAGGAATTCATGTGTATTTTTAAATAAATGTGTATTATTCCTTTTGAATTAGGTTGTGAAGAGGTTGAGTTGCCCTAATCCTAGTAGTGGAGAATTCTTGGAAGAGGAAGTGTATAGATTGGTGTGAGTTGTTCTTGAGGTAAGTACAAACTTACATGGTTGCATACATTTACATGATTTTGAGACTTAACACATTTGGTTGTAAATGTGTTAAGTAATTTACTATATTGTTAATACAATTTGATTAATGTTATGATTGGTATAATGTGAAAGATATGATGATCATTCAAAATGTATGTGCAATGCAATTGGTTGTGATGAATACTTTAATGATGAATTACTTTAATGTGAATTGAGGTATGATGAGATGAGAAGCCATTAAGGTTGGCTATAATGATTGAAATGAAATAAGAGGAGCATGTTTGCCTAGATGATGATGAATTTAAAATATATGTCCAATGCAATTGGTTATGTATACTCTATTGATGAGATGTGAAGCCATTATTGTTGGCTATAATGATGCAAATGAGATAATTGAGGCATGGTTGCCTAAATGATTATGAGCAAATGAGAATGGAATTGATAATGAAATAATGAATGATTTGTGTGTCTAATATGTTATTCCATTTTCAGAATTTTGTTGTTGGTGGCATGCCTAATGGTAACAATCTCTTGAAGCTAGGTTGGATTTGATCCTTGAAGCCAAGTTGGGTTGAAGTTTAGCATGCTTAACTCCCCTTGAAGCTTGGTTGGGTCTAGTCCTTAAAGCCTAGTTGAGATGTTACAACCCTTGAAGCTAGGTTGGGTTTGGTTTTTGAAGCCAAGTTGGGTTGATGCTTAGCATGCTTTGTTCCCCTTAAAGCTTGGTTGAGCCTAATCCTTGAAGCCTAGTTGGGATAATGATAATGATAAATGTGATAATTAAACCAAAATATTAACTCTGAAAGTTGAATGGCATATTAGTGTCTTTTGGTCCCATGCTTGTCTTTGTTTCAATGTTATTTATGAATGATGAAACAATTGAATAAAATAATGGAAAGTAGTGTTATGAAAAATATGAATATATCATTTATGAAGATTGTTTTTGTTGTTGAAATGTGTGACATTGGCATTGCATTGAAACATATTGTTATTGTGGTTTGTACCACTAAGCCGTTGGCTTAGTGCGATTGTGATTCATCGCGCAGGTGACAGGGTAGAGCCAGAGAGTTCAGCTAGACCGAGTTGAGTCTAGACTCTGAGGTGTTGATGGGGGGCTTAAAGATCAGAGACAAACTGCCAAACATGTATAAATGTTATGTTTTGTAAAATTTGATTTTTGGATGTATATATATTTGTAAACACCGCTACATTTTCCGCTGCGTGTTAAATGAATGTTTTTATCTATTGTACTTTATAATATAATTTGAATGTTTTAAGTTTTCCTATAATGTTGTTAAATTGAAAGATTGGTTTGCTTATTATAAACTGTGGCGCTCTTATTTTTGGTATACGTATATTACAGGTGTAGTAGTATGTAGTGTGCGTATACGGGGTATAGGGGTGTTACAATTGTTTTGGTATCAGAGCCTAGGTTTGAGATTCTCAACCTAGGTCAATTGTAAGAAAAAGAACATTTTGATTCTAAAAGTTGGTTTTTAAATAAGATACATGTTTTGGTATTGGCAGTCTCTGATCTTTAATGAGGTATATTCTGCTGTGTTTGCAGATATAGGTAGTGATGGCGTCTCAGTCACCCCAGTCTATAGAAGGTAGTGCTAAGAGTGTAACTCCTGAAGAGGATAGAGATGGAGCTAGGGTTGAGAGAGTTGGAGAGGCACCTGTTTCTGTGCCAGAGAGACCAGTTGTTGATGAGGTTCCACCAGGTTGGCTAAGACATGTGGTAGAATTGTTGAGGCAAGCTCCAGTGCAGCCGCCACCGCCACCACAGTCACAAGTGCCGGTGAGGCATTATGATAAATTGAGGAAGTATGGGGCTGAAGATTTCTTTGGTACTACAGATCCTGCAGTAGCTGAGCAGTAGTTGGATAGAGTACAGAGGGTATTTATTCAATTGCAAGCCACTTCTGAAGAGAAATTTGATTCTGCAGAAATATGCTTATGATTGGTGGAAGACGGTTCCTCATGCCATGGATGATCCACCTACGTTGTCTTATAGTGATTTTCTGAGAGAGTTTGAGTAGAAATATACTCCGAGGGAGTATAAGGATGTCAAGAAGATGGAATTTCTGAATCTGAGATAGGAGAATTGGACTGTGACAGAGTATGAGGTAGAATTTATCCGGTTGAGTCACTATGCCGGTGGGATTATTTCTGATGAGATTGACCAGTGTAGGAGATTTGAGGAGGGGTTGAGGCCCTCTATTATGTGCATTGTTGCTAGTTCTCGGTACCAAAATTTTTCTCAGTTGGTTGTAGCAGCCAGAAGTGTTGAGAGAGCACAAACTATTGCAACAGCTGCTACTGAGGAGGAGACTAGAGTTAGGAGATCCCAGTTTGAGGCAGGGTCTTCATCTATGAAGAGAGGCCGAGGAAGTTTTATTCCGAGAGTCAGTAGGAGCCTGAGGCAGTTAGGTAGGTCAGTGTCTTAGGTCTATTGAATCCTTACAAGATGCCTACTCTTTAAGATTGTGGTGGAATTATTACAATGCCAACTCTGTTTGGACTCACCTAATGCATGCTAAATATCATAGAAAGGGTTTCATGAAATTCTTGCAGGTTGACTCTTGTATTTGGAAACATCTCTGCAAAATTTCAAGTTTAGCTTCCGAGATTTTCATGGAGAAAGAAGGTTCTTTGGTTTGGTCGAGTTCTCAGTCTTCTACTTTCTCTCTAAAAGTCGCCTATGGTGAAATCAGATACAAAAAGGCTGAAACGCTGTCATATTCTATGATCTGGAACACTTCCATTCCCATTAAGCATTCTATTTTAATGTGGAGGATTTTTCATGATGCTTTGCCATTCCCGTCCCGACTTCAAAAAATGGGTGTTACCACGGTATCTCACTGTCCTTTCTGTATTAATGATGTTGCCACTGTTAATCATGTTTTTTATAGATGTGATAAAGTCCAGGTGATATGGAACTACTTCAGGAATTCAGTCCTTAGCAACGCTCCAGTTCAACATTTTTTAAAGCAGGAGCTCATGCTTTGGTGGCTTCATTATGCTCCGGGTTCCACTGCTAGTATAGTAAGCAGAATGTTGTCTTCAGTTATACCATACTCTATTTGGTTGGCGTACTGCCAGTGTACATGGGGTAATGGAAAATTCTACCCACCGGGCGTCATTAAAGGTATTTTAGACATCATGATCAGCTGGGGGGTTGCCTTTTTGGATGCTAAATTTGCTAAATCTCTTTCGCAATTCAAAGATTACTTACCTGATGCTTTTGGCAGCTGCAGAAAATTGCAGGTGTCTTTGGTTTCTTGGAGTCGTCCAAGTGAGGGTCAATTTAAGTTAAATATTGATGCCTCTGTTACTAAAACCGAAGCTATAGGTGGAGCTATTGTGCGGGATTCTCTTGGCTCTTTTATTGCCGGCTGTAGCTTTCGACTTCCTGTTCAATCTGTTGATAATGCCGAGCTGCAAACCATGCTTTTCGGGATTCAATGGTGTTTGAATTCTTCTTTCTTGCCTTTAATTATTGAGTCTGATTCTATCAATGCTGTGCAAATGGTGCTTTCGGCTTCTCCTTCATCTTCAACAATGGCAAGTCTTATTAAGATGCTTCAAATTCGTCACTCTCTCACCATGTCTCATATTTTCCGAGAAGGGAATCAAGCGGCGAATTTCTTGGCTCATCATTGCCACCTTACTTCCCAAGCTTACTTGTTTCATAACTTTAATTCGTTGCCTTGTTGTTTACAAAGCATTGTCATTTCTGATAATTTGAATATATATGTATATTGTACTTTAGTTATTTACACATGAGAAATAAATTCAACTTGATGTATTTTATTTTAATTTTTTTTAAATTTTATTGCATATAATTATTAGATTATTAGAATATTATAATATATAATTATTATGAAATATTAACTTTTTACATTATTAAATTTTAATTTTTTTAAAAAATAAAAGAATATAAATTCTCTTCAAAAATTTCCAAAAGGACGGAGACGGGGATGGGGTAAATCTGCCTCGTTTATGGGCAGGGATGGGAGCAAGGATTTCCCACCTGTAGACCCTTAATTTTGGCCCTAAGCTAGTCTAGTCTCAATTAAAGATGGCCTGAGTCAAGATCGGTCCATTCTTAATGGCTTAAACCTATTTAAGCTTTTAAATAGATTGGTCCAGTTTAATAAGGTTTAAAATAAGCCAGTTCAACTTTTAAAGTCCTCAAATTGTCCGATCCAAAATTTTATTGGTTTAATTGGATTTGGGCCAAGCCAATTTGATGTGGACAACATCCATATCGAATTGGATGACCTCCAATTAGATATGGCACCATATCTAATTAGAGGTCATCCAATTCGATATGAAAGCTCTATATTGAATTAGAATGCATCCAATCCAATATGGACACTACCCATATCAAATTGGATGCAAACTAATTCAATATGGTCAGCCCATATCAAATTAAATAAGGTTTAATTTGATATGGACACGTTTCATATCAAATTAAATTGATTTTAATTCGATTTGGTCTCGGTTTCATGTTGAACTTAAAAACGTTAATTCAATATGCACCTTATTTTAGGATTTTAATTTGAGTCATGCTTAAATTGGAAATATGAATTAGGCTTGGATTAAGCTTAGTCATGTACTATTTTAACCTAATTTATTCTTATAAATACATGTTTAAAGAATTAAAGAAGGAACTTTTGAAACATTTGGCAGAGGATTAGCAAGAGACTTTTGAGCAGCCACAATAATAAACCAAGCAACAACAATAATTAAATAAGGATCAACACATAACAATAGCCTCAGGCAATTGCTACTTTTAACCAACACTCTCATTTTTGGTGGAGCCAACAAACGGAGGTTATAAGTTCTTTATTTAACTTCCTTTAAAATTACATTGGTTATTTATTTTATTAACATTATGTTTTAATAACAGAGCAATAATTAACAATACTTATTTAAGTCAAGAAAATTGTTTGTTAACATTATTTTTAAACCAATTAGCAGTTAGCAATTGAATTTTCAAAATATCAATAGGAAGTGAGTTAGTTTAGTTTGCAATAATTATGTAAACCCTTTGAATCATCTTTGCAAAATAATCTGTTAAGACATCCAGTAGCAATTTACAAAAGCATATCCCGTGCAATCATACAGTGACCCTAAACTTGTTTATACAATTATAGTGACCATTCTTAAACTAGAAACCCTAATTCCCATTCAAAACCCTAAGTTTATTTATAAAACCCTAATTGTCATCCTAGAACCCTAAAATCATATTTTAACCCTAAAACCCTAATCCTACTTTCCAAAACCTTAGTTTTTATTTAGAAACTCTAATTCCTATCCAAAACCCTAATTTTTATCCCTAAAAGCCCTAATATTGTTTTGGCCGACCACCTTAGTCTGTGAGTCAGTAGAACCATTGTAAGTATCACCCATGCATATCATGCATACATGAGCATATTACACTGTATTTTTTTTTTATCTTATATTGCTTATTGTTGTTAAGTTGAACAATAGATGTAGTGAAGTAAACAATTAGAAGCAGATATATAATCAGGGGGCATGAAAAGGCTATTGCAAAAAGAAAGAGAAGATGCATGCTTGTACAAAAAACCAGACAAAATATAGACATCAGGGGAAAAGCAAGGGTATCACGACCAAAACAAGTTGAATAGCTGAATTTTCTGCAAAAGTGCAAAGTGAAGAATCCATTTAAGAATGAAACAAGAAGAAAATTGGAACTCTCAAATGAATGAAAATACAAAAGATAAAAGATCAGGACAAAGGTCCAAGGTAAAGATCAGATCATTCTAGCTAGAAGAGCTGAAGTTGAGGCAAGACAAAGGCCCATCCCCATGAATAGAGAATCAAGTTAAAGATTCATTTATGTCAAGGTAGATATTTTCAAGCGAATTTATTAAAGCATGCACTACCCAACCTATAATGGATTTGTTGAAGTATCTTGATGGCACAATATCTAGCCTATATTGGATTTGTTACAGTATCCTAACGGCATAGCTTTTCTGCATATGTTGAAATATCCTAGTTTGTTTCTAGTGAGATATTAGAATCGCTCACTATCCTACCAAGATATTAGAGTCGCTTGGTGGTTGTTATCAGGATATTAGAGTCACTCGATGACCATTTTAATTTACCAAGATATTAAAGTCACTTGGTGGATTTCATCAGGCTATTAGAATTGCTCGATGGCAGTTTTCACTCACCAAGATATTAGAATCACTTGGTAATTTTATCGAGATATTAGATTTGATCGATAGACCCATTAGGATATTAGAGTTTTCCAATGACCCGTTGAGATGTGAGAGTCACACAACAGTTTTGTTGCTTGGTCATCAGGATATTAGAGTTGCCTAATGAACCCATTGGGATATTAGAATTGCCCAATGACCCATTGAAGGTATTAGAGTCACTCAATTTTTTTTGTCACTTGGTGGATTTCATCGGGATATTAAAGTCACCCAATAATCCATTGAAGTATAAAATCCAGTATTTGGTAGAGAACCCAAATCCAATCATGGGTCTAGAAACCAAACCAGTCTTAGGTCTAGAACCCAATCACTTTCGGGTTCAAGTACCCAACCAATCCAATCTTGAGTCTAGAACCTAATCCAATCTTAGGTCTAGAACCCAATCCAGTCTCGGGTCTAGAACCCAACTAATCCAGTCTTGGGATCTAGAACCCAAATCAATCCCCAAGTCCAAAACCCATCCTTGTCTAAAATTAGCTCAAAGTCATGTTGCTTTTCACTCCCTAAATAAATTCAAGATCGTTTAAGCAGGGGGTAAACTGTAGACCCTTAATTTTGGCCCAAGCTAGTCTGGTCTCAATTAAAGATGGCCTAAGTCAAAATCAGTCCACTCTTCATGGCTTAAACCTATTTTAAGATTTTAATTAGATTAGTCCAGTTTGATAAGGCCTAAAATAATCTAGTTCAACCTTTAAAGTCCTAAAATGGTCATGCGAGCTGTAATATCCCAAGGTGTGCCCTAAAAGTTTTGGAATTATTGTGATATTTGGATTTAATGTATATGTATATATGGGAAATATAACAACAATATAAAAGACATATACATATACATCACATATACATGGAATATAAAATGGTGTAGGGAAAGTGAGTTGTATATATATATATATATTTGTATATTTAGTTAATAATAATAATAATGATGATAAAGACAAAAAGAAAAAGAAGAAGAAAGTCAAAAGGAATTGTGTGTGGTGGAGATTTAATGGTATTAATGTTATTATTATTATTATTGTTGTTGTTATTATTATTATTATTATTATATATATATATATTGGATAAGAACGAAGAAAGAAAGAGGAAACTTCATTCTTCTTCTTCTTCTTCTTAGTAACGAGAGAGAGAGAGAGAGAAGCTAGAGAGAGAAAGGTGGTTTTGCTTCCATTTACACCAAAGATTAAAGGATATCAAGAGATTTGCAAGTGGATATTGAGGATTTGGCAAGATATTCAAGTAAGTATTCAATCCTTGAATTGATTTTAGTGATTATATATATATGTAAATCTTCATCTTCTTGTCTTGATTTCTTTTGATTGAGGTTATGTTTGATATGGATGGTGTGTAAGATGATGATAATGAAAGATTGAAGTATGTGAATGTGTTGAATTGATATCTAAGTAATGATAAGTTGGGGTATTGGTGAGTAAAATGATGAATTGTGGAGTTAGGGTTTGGTTTAAATGAATTTTGAAGTGTTTGGTCTTTAAAACATTGAAGGACACGGCCAAGTTATGGGAGACACGGCCAAGTTAGGGCAAACTTGGCCGTGTTGGATGATTTTTGGTGAGACACGGCCACTGGCTTGGCCGTGTCCCTTGAATGTGTTTGTTACTGCCTATGTTATGTTGTGAGACACGGCCGTGTCCCTTGCCCTTGTCTGCCTCGGTTTGAATTGCATTGAGAGACACGGCCACAAGCTTGGCCGTGTCCCTTGAGTGTGTTTGCTACTGGATGTTTGTGTTGAGAGACACGGCCACAAGCTTGGCCGTGTCCCTTGAGGGTGTTTGCTATTGTGTTTGTCATTTGCTCTTCTTACATTGTTGGATCCTCCAAAGGTCTTTTTGTATCTACATTCTAAATATACTTAAAACAAAGATGACCTAAACAAATGTGTATTGAAGATTCTAAATCTAAGAATAAGGTAAATTGTATATGTGTCCATCAATGATGATACTATATGAACAATGTTATGTCTTATGCATTGTGAACCTTGAGAATTGTAATGTGTTACATGAATAATGTAGTTTGTGATGTTATATCAATGATATTATATATACAATGTGAAGGATATGATGAAGTAATTGGTTATGTACAATTGAATAATGAAATATTATAATATGATTTGAGACATAATATGAAATGAGGCCATTGTGATTGGTTATGACAACTCAAATGTGATGGGAAGCCATTGTTATTGGCTATGATAATTCAATTGAGAATGAAATTGATAAATGAATTGTATAGCTAATGTGTTATTCCATTTTCAGAGTTTGTTGTTGGTGGCATGCCTAATATGAGTAACAATCTCTTGAAGTTAGGTTGGATTAATCCTTGAAGCCAAGTTGGGTTGAAGTTTAACATGTTTTACTCCCCTTGAAGCTTGGTTGGGTCTAATCCTTGAAGCCTAATTGAGATGTTACAACCCTTGAAGCTAGGTTGGATTGGTTCTTGAAGCCAAGTTGGGTTGATACTTAGCATGCTTTGTTCCCCTTGAAGCTTGGTTGAACCTAAATCCTTGAAGCCTAGTTGGGATGATGATAAATGTGATGATTAAACCAAAGCATTACTCTGAAAATTGAATGGCATATTAGTGTTTTGTTTGGGCCCGAGTCTGTCTTTGTTGTCAATGTGATATTCAAATGCTAAAATAGATGAGTAATGAGATCTATGGTTGCTTTTGTTGGAAATGTGATTCATGATTGATGAATTGTGAATAAAATAATGTTATGAAGTATGATTTTATAATGTGTGTATTGATATATTGAAAATGAATATGGGTTGAGAAGCTTTGATGAGAAATGAGTTTAGGAAAATATAATATGATGTGTAAATGTGTATAAATGTGGAACTTGTGAGAATTGTTTTCATGAAGGTTTGGATAATCATTGCATGGTGACTTGTTGAAATAATGTATATGGATATGTATATGAGATAGAAATAGTAAGTATCGCTTGGTGAATGTTCTGTGGAAATATGTGTATAACTTATGAGATTAGTAGGAATATGTGAAGAATGCATAGTCAAAAGGAAAACGGGGTAAGAGAAAGAAAATAAAACATGATGCTAAAAATATGAGGTATGATTCTTTAGTAAAGTATATTTTAATGTTTATTTGTATTACTAAGCTTTCGGGCTTAGCGCGGTTGTGTAATCGCGCAGGTGGTTGCGGTTGATCTGGAAGTCCAGCTGTTATGCCACGAGAAGGGTAAGAGTGTCTCGAGACCAACTAGAAGGTGATTCATACATGTGTGATTTTAATTAGATTGTATTTTAATAAGAGTATTTATATGTATAAATGAAGTTT
This sequence comes from Garcia nutans, assembly GCA_947685225.1. Taxonomy (NCBI): domain Eukaryota; kingdom Viridiplantae; phylum Streptophyta; class Magnoliopsida; order Malpighiales; family Euphorbiaceae; genus Garcia; species Garcia nutans. The sequence goes on along the minus strand of CANTUV010000011.1, from coordinate 28,204,380 downwards.
TGAAAAAGATAATGATTTTGAAAACATTATTTAAATTAACGTATTATGGTTTAAACTTTGTTACAGGTTTTTTTTTTTATAAAAAAAAAGGGTGATGAAAAGTGACATCCTTATACTTTATATACTTACTGTATGTATACTAGGTGTATGTATAGTACTTATATAGGGTATCGGGGTGTTACAATTATTTTGGTATCAGAGCTTAGGTTCAAGATTCTCGGCCTAAGTGAAATTAAAAAGAAAAAGAAAAAAAATTTTAAGAGTTTAAATAGAATTAAAAAGAAGAGTTTTGAAATGCAATTGGCAATACATGCATATGCATTCACACCTAGGTTGGTCTCGAACGTGGCATTATGTGATTTGTAATGTATTTGAATTACATGAGATAGATGATAGTGTGTAAATGAGATTTTATATGAAAGCAAATTTTGAAATATTGATAATTGAAAAGTGATTGTGATATAAAGAAATGATATGGAATTTATATATATATAAAAAATAAAATTTTGATTATTGATATGTGTTTGACATGTAAAGAAATGGCTAGAAGAATAAAGTTGGGAATGTGTTAAAAACAAAATTGAGATTAAAGTATGTAATCTTTCCTCTATTATTTGAACCTCTTTCTAATAAACTTTATGTTTGGATTTCTAGAAAGAGGAAATATTGTTGGATGGGTAATATGGAAAGATATATTATTTAAATGAAAAGAGTACGGTGGATTATTGAATGAGTTGATTGGTATAGATTAAGTATGATAATTTAAGGTGAGGATATGAAAAGTTAAGGTTTTGTTTAAAAGGAAAAAGAGATGATGTTGGTTAAGTATAAAGAGATATTGGTGTTGTTTGTATTGTTATTTTAATGCAAACATGGTGATTTCAATGTTAGAAATGTGATATGTTTGAATACTGTAAAAGCTCATGTAAATGGTGGTAATATGAGACATTTAGAGTTTTGGAATGAGCTTAGTAATGGTGAAACATATATGTTTTGATGTTGTTTTGTGATATATACATATAAGATGTTTTAAAGTTGATATTAAGAGAATGAGATGAATAAATTGAAGTTTAAGTAAATTAGTAAGTTGAAAATTTATAGTTTTAATGGAATGTGGATAAAGATCATTTAGATATTGATAGTTTAATGTATTTAATACATGAGATATATGAAATGAATAGTAATGCACATGAAATTATTAAAATTGGGGGATGAGATTGATAGTAGGAAAATTTGGTTTGAAATAAAAGAAAAGGAATTGAGCAAATGAAAATGAGTTACTTTAAGTAATTTGATTGGAAAGGATGAAAATGAATATGAAAGATATGTTAAAGATATTTAAAAACAAATGTGAGAGAGATATCACATTGGAAATGTGATTAAGCTCCTTGTGAAATAATATTATAAGTAGAGTGTATATATTTATTGAAGTTAATGAATATATGTAAGAAAGGTGGGAAGTGAGTCACATTATGAATATGTGTATATTATATGTTTATTATTTTATACCATTGTATGTTTAATGGTATTAGAAATGAGATTGCATATAGTAGTGGACTTAATAGAGATTAAATATTAATTTACGTAGAATAGATTATGTGATGAAATAGAAAATGAGAATGGACTTGGGTGATATTGAACAGTGAAATTGTTATGGCAATAACTAAATGAGGCTATTATAAGATGTTTTGGAACTCAAATTATTTGTGTGTGGAAATGTTTTATGTATAAGCATATAATAAGAAATGGTAAGGAAAGAATATTGTATTTGAAAATTTGTAGAAGATATGGATTGGAAATGGAGTAATGAATGAAACTTGTGTAAGATTTGTATCTGATTGAAGGTTGGGTGTAGAGAATGTTAAAGATAATATTATTGAACATGAGTTGGGTTAATGATGATTAAATAATCAAAAGCAAACTGTTTTGAAATGGAATTAAAATGTGTTAATTCTTGGTGTAATACAAGTTTGGAGAATATATATAATTTTTGTGATACAATCTAGCCTTATAATCATAAAGGCAGGAAATCGAATAATAGAAGAACAATATTGATTTACAAACCCCAAGCGTGATTGTTAATATATTATGGTCATAGGATTTGGTTAGTGTGATTGGTTGATTAGTTTTATTATCTTTAGATTTAGAACTGAGATGATATAATTGTAGTACAGTTTTGGTGAGATTGATAACTATGTTTCCAGAAACATGGTTGAAAGGATATGATTGGTGAAGTTATATCTTATAATTTCTATGAAAAAAAAATTTAATTATAATTAGATAGAAAAATAATTATATAAATATAGTAATAATATGTAAAGTGAATAAGTGAATGAACTTAAGATTTAGGGAAGTATGAGTAATGTAAATTATGATGTATATACGTATCAATAATGTTGGAAATGATATGATTGAAACATGTCTAGATGATATAATTGAATAATGAGATATTCAATATAGTTGATGATATATGTGTAGACTATTTTGATGTGATGAGAAACCATGATTGTTGACAATGATGTTGAAAATAAATTATAATTGAGGTATAATGCCTAATTGATTATGAGAAATGAATTGTGAAAAGATAAATGAACGGACTTGTTTGCCTCCTGCGGAACCATGCAGACCCATTGTGTTGGGCAACCAAACTTGGACTACCGACCTGGTTGAGGGAAAGTTCGTTTATGAAGCCATAGTTGTTGACTATATTGATACACTTTGAATGAGTATGAGAGATGATGATATACTTATAATAATAATGAAATGTATATTTATAAGCATGATTCTTATTGATTGAATATATGAATCTGAAAAGACTAGAATTTGAATATAAGTTTGACTTAATGGAATTAGGTTATATTATTATATATATTGTGAAATCCAATGATAAAATTTCGATAAGTTAATTGTTGGTTTGAATCAAATAAGATTGAAATGTTAGTATATTGTGATAGATAGATCTATTGGTCTGGATTTCGCTCAAGTTGCAAGTCAATATTGAGATTTAATACGTACAGTTGTACTGAGAGTGTAAAATTTAAATGGTAATGGGTATGATGTAATATTCTGGCTTATGAATGAACATAAATAAATTGAATTATATCAATTGTACATTGTGAGAAAAAGAGAAATGTTGTTCACCTGTTAAGTAAGTTTAAAAGTATTGTATTGATATTTATATTAAGTGAGAAGCAAGCTAAGGAAATAAGGATATTGTTATCCATTAAAGTTTAGTAAATGTTTATTTTGAAAGTGATTGTAAGAATGGAATAAACAATATTAAGATATTAATTAATAACTTTTGAGGTTAAAGTTAAGAGAATATCTATAAGAGATAATGTGATAATCTAACTTTAATACAAAGATAAAATTCATTGGAGATGTTATGAGTTATTTTGATTGCTTTGTTGAGAAAGTAATAAGATGCAAAGATATATATATATACCTATACAGTGATGAATTATGGATTTCAGAGAAGATGATTATCTCTAAGGGGGAGAGTAGAAGTTATGAGATTTACTAAAATTATAATGTAAGATACGATTATCTTCATATGAAAATTAAGATGGTGAATTGTTCTAAATGGGTTGTTATTGTGCTAGATAATTTCGAGGACGAAATTATTTAAGGGGGAGAGAATTGTAATATCCCAAGGTGTGCCCTAAAAGTTTTGGAATTATTGTGGTATTTGGATTTAATGTATATGTAGATATGGGAAATATAACTACAATATAAAAGACATATACATATACATCACATATACATGGAATATAAAATGGTGTAGGGAAAGTGAGTTGTATATATATATATATATTTGTATAATTAGTTAATAATAATAATAATGATGATAAAGACAAAAAGAAAAAGAAGAAGAAAGTCAAAAGGAATTGTGTGTGGTGGAGATTTAATGGTATTAATGTTATTATTATTATTATTGTTGTTGTTATTATTATTATTATTATTATTATATATATATATATATATTGGATAAGAACGAAGAAAGAAAGAGGAAAATTCATTCTTCTTCTTCTTCTTCTTAGTAACGAGAGAGAGAGAGAGAGAGAAGCTAGAGAGAGAAAGGTGGTTTTGCTTCCATTTACACCAAAGATTAAAGGATATCAAGAGATTTGCAAGTGGATATTGAGGATTTGGCAAGATATTCAAGTAAGTATTCAATCCTTGAATTGATTTTAGTGATTATATATATATGTAAATCTTCATCTTCATCTTCTTGTCTTGATTTCTTTTGATTGAGGTTATGTTTGATATGGATGGTGTGTAAGATGATGATAATGAAAGATTGAAGTATGTGAATGTGTTGAATTGATATCTAAGTAATGATAAGTTGGGGTATTGGTGAGTAAAATGATGAATTGTGGAGTTAGGGTTTGGTTTAAATGAATTTTGAAGTGTTTGGTCTTTAAAACATTGAAGGACACGGCCAAGTTATGGGAGACACGGCCAAGTTAGGGCAAACTTGGCCGTGTTGGATGATTTTTGGTGAGACACGGCCACTGGCTTGGCCGTGTCCCTTGAATGTGTTTGTTACTGCCTATGTTATGTTGTGAGACACGGCCGTGTCCCTTGCCCGTGTCTGCCTCGGTTTGAATTGCATTGAGAGACACGGCCACAAGCTTGGCCGTGTCCCTTGAGTGTGTTTGCTACTGGATGTTTGTGTTGAGAGACACGGCCACAAGCTTGGCCGTGTCCCTTGAGGGTGTTTGCTATTGTGTTTGTCATTTGCTCTTCTTACATTGTTGGATCCTCCAAAGGTCTTTTTGTATCTACATTCTAAATATACTTAAAACAAAGATGACCTAAACAAATGTGTATTGAAGATTCCAAATCTAAGAATAAGGTAAATTGTATATGTGTCCATCAATGATGATACTATATGAACAATGTTATGTCTTATGCATTGTGAACCTTGAGAATTGTAATGTGTTACATGAATAATGTAGTTTGTGATGTTATATCAATGATATTATATATACAATGTGAAGGATATGATGAAGTAATTGGTTATGTACAATTGAATAATGAAATATTATAATATGATTTGAGACATAATATGAAATAAGGCCATTGTGATTGGTTATGACAACTCAAATGTGATGGGAAGCCATTGTTATTGGCTATGATAATTCAATTGAGAATGAAATTGATAAATGAATTGTATAGCTAATGTGTTATTCCATTTTCAGAGTTTGTTGTTGGTGGCATGCCTAATATGAGTAACAATCTCTTGAAGTTAGGTTGGATTAATCCTTGAAGCCAAGTTGGGTTGAAGTTTAACATGTTTTACTCCCCTTGAAGCTTGGTTGGGTCTAATCCTTGAAGCCTAATTGAGATGTTACAACCCTTGAAGCTAGGTTGGATTGGTTCTTGAAGCCAAGTTGGGTTGATACTTAGCATGCTTTGTTCCCCTTGAAGCTTGGTTGAACCTAAATCCTTGAAGCCTAGTTGGGATGATGATAAATGTGATGATTAAACCAAAGCATTACTCTGAAAATTGAATGGCATATTAGTGTTTTGTTTGTGCCCGAGTCTGTCTTTGTTGTCAATGTGATATTCAAATGCTAAAATAGATGAGTAATGAGATCTATGGTTGCTTTTGTTGGAAATGTGCTTCATGATTGATGAATTGTGAATAAAATAATGTTATGAAGTATGATTTTATAATGTGTGTATTGATATATTGAAAATGAATATGGGTTGAGAAGCTTTGATGAGAAATGAGTTTAGGAAAATATAATATGATGTGTAAATGTGTATAAATGTGGAACTTGTGAGAATTGTTTTCATGAAGGTTTGGATAAATCATTGCATGGTGACTTGTTGAAATAATGTATATGGATATGTATATAAGATAGAAATAGTAAGTATCGCTTGGTGAATGTTCTGTGGAAATATGTGTATAACTTATGAGATTAGTAGGAATATGTGAAGAATGCATAGTCAAAAGGAAAACGGGGTAAGAGAAAGAAAATAAAACATGATGCTAAAAATATGAGGTATGATTCTTTAGTAAAGTATATTTTAATGTTTATTTGTATTACTAAGCTTTCGGGCTTAGCGCGGTTGTGTAATTGCGCAGGTGGTTGCGGTTGATCTGGAAGTCCAGCTGTTATGTCACGAGAAGGGTAAGAGTGTCTCGAGACCAACTAGAAGGTGATGCATACATGTGTGATTTTAATTAGATTGTATTTTAATAAGAGTATTTATATGTATAAATGAAGTTTTGATAAAGATAATGATTTTGAAAACATTATTTAAATTAACGTATTATGGTTTAAACTTTGTTACAGGTTTTTTTTTTTAAAAAAAAGGTGATGAAAAGTGACATCCTTATACTTTATATACTTACTGTATGTATACTTGGTGTATGTATAGTACTTATATAGGGTATCGGGGTGTTACACGAGCGGGAATTTTAGCCCCCATTCCCATATGGAATGGTTCTTGCAACTTCACTACTGTTAGGCTTAGGGCCTTAGAGAATACGGGCCTAAACCAGGAGTTGCCACCCGGACAGGGGTGGATGACTTGATTCCTAAGGAATCTCTAATCCCCTAATGGGTTTAAAAAGTTGGGTACATATGTGGAAGGTGAGAAGTGACCCAACACTTCTATAATGCCCGATTGATTGGAACCGACCTCATTTTCAGGTCTAAATATTATTAAATTCTTATAAATTATGATATTATCCATATTATATGCATTTATAAAATAAAGAATACTATATTATAAATCAACCAAATAAAATGTGCACCCATACAAAGATGGAAACATGCTCTTACGAATGTCTAAATGTCCATAAAGAAAATAAATAAAATAGGACACTCACAAAAAGGTGAAAATGTGTCCCTTACACTTGTCCCAAAGTCTTTAAATAAATTAAACTACATAAAATAAATAAATTAAACAAATAAGGCACCCACAAGTGAAAACATGCCTTTTACATCCTTAAAATCCAAATAATAAAATTAATATTATTCACCATTCATAGCAAAATAAAATAATCCAAACATATAGATTAATCATCACAAAAATAATAATAAATTAGAGTTTAATAAAAAGAAATTAAGGTCAATCACAAAGAATTACAATCCACAAATAAATATTGACCCCATTGTCGAGGGATCACGTACTGTGGTATCGCTAGCCAGTTAGAGGGTGAGGGTCAAGGGGGCAGCACTTTCGAAAGGTAAAAAGTTTACATGATATAGTTTTATTGGGGAATTAGGGTTTCTATCTAAACTAGGGTTTTATATTTATACAAATTAGGGTTTTCCTAAACAAGGGTTTATATGTAAATTATGGTTTAAACATGTGATATTAGGGCTTTGAATATTGAAAACTAATAATTTTGATACCACTAGTGGCTTGGTTATTGATTATTCTAATGAGTTGTCCAGCAAAATAATAATGGTTCATAAATTATAAATTAAAATCCACTACTACCCAATAATATATGAAGGCTGATTACTAACTACCTACTATGGTTTTGAAAATAATGTTAATAGCCAATCTTTTGGACTCACCTAAACAATATTGATTGCTACTGTGAAAGAATCGTCACAAAATTACTATGGGACATATTTAAGTGAAATCACAGCGAATATAAATTGATGGCATTAGATAAACAAAGCTTACTGTGGATTTAAGGAGTTAAAGAAATTAAACCTTCATTTGTTGGCTCCACCAAAGCTAAGAGTGTTGGTTCAGCAAGGCAATCTGAAGACAATGTATATTCCCTTTTGGGTTGCTATCTTTTGATTATTTATTGATGGCTAGGTTTTTTTAATAAATTGTTGTATGTTTTTCTACTGCTTGTTGTTACTTATTGCTTATTAATTCTCGCTACCTTTCTTTCTCTTTTTTTTTTCTATGCTTTAATCATATATTTATAGGTACAGACCATCTCATTAAAACCCTAATCATCTACTAATTCGAAGGTTATCTGAAGTTCCATCTTAATTAGGAAGCCTAATCGATCCCAAAACTATAATTAAAACCGAATTAAAAGACCCCATGGAGAATTGAGGCTCCACTTCGCCATGGACCATGGTCCATGGAAAATTAGAAAGCTCTTAATTAGCCATGGACAATGGTCCATGGTGAATTGAGGCTTCAATTCGCCATGGTTCCAAGGCATATTGGCTTTGAAGGGTAAATTGGGCTTGGTCGGATTTATTCAGGCTTTTAAAATTAGACCAAATTTAATTCAAGCTTTTAAAATTGAGTTAGAGTTGATTTGGTCCTTTAAAAATTAAATTAGATTAGGTTAAGGTTTTAAAAATTGAACCAACTTAATTTAGGCCTTTTAAAACTGGACTGACCTATTTTGAGGCTATAAACTAGGTTTAAGCTTTTAAAATTGAACCAAATTTAGCTTGGCCTTCTTTAATTGAGATTGGATTAGCTTAAGGCTAAAATTAGGGGTCTACAGTTTGCCTCCTGCTTGAGCGATCTGAGACTAGTAGAAGAGAGTGAAAAGCAATATGACTTTGAGCTAATTTTGGATGAAGATGGGTTTTGGACCCGAGATACATTTGGTTTCTTAACCCAAAACTAAATTTGGGTTCTCAACCTGATGATGGATTTGGATTCTTGACCTGAGACTGGATTTTAGGTTCTCAACTCGAGATTGAATTTGGGGTTCTCAACTCGAGATTGGTTTTGGGTTCTCGACCTGAGACTAGATTGGGTTCTTGACCCAGGAGTGGATTTGGATTTTTGACCTAAGACTAGATTTGGGTACTCGACCTAAAATTGGATTTGGGTGCTTGACCTAAGATTGAATTTGGGTTTTAGACCCGAGATTGGATTTGGATGCTCGACCTGAGATTGGATTTGGGTTTTAGACCCAGATTAGATTGGGTCTTAGACTCGAGACTGGATTTGGGTTCTGGACCTGAGATTGGTTTGGGTTCTAGACCCGAGATTGGATTTGGGTTCTGGAATAGAGATGGTTTCTGGACTAAAAAAAGATTAAGATTTTGGACCCAGATTGAGTTCTAAACGAAAAAAAAAGGTTCTAAACTCGAGATGGTTTGGGTTCTGGACCCGAATTGAGTTATGGACTAAAAAATGGTTTGGATTCTAGACCCAAATTGAGTTTTGGACTCAAAAATGATTTGGGTTCTAGACTCAAAACTGGATTTGGCTGACCTTCTATCAGTTGAGAGTTTTGACTTTCTTCTAGCCATTAATTTTAGCTCTTCTAGCTGATTAACTTTCTATCAGTTGGGAGTTTCAGCTTTCTTCTAGCCAATCAATTTTAGCTCTTCTAGCTGACTAACCTTCTATTAGTTAAGAGTTCTAGCTTTCTTCTAGTTACTTGTTCTATCCTTCAATGGATTGATTTCAGCTCTTCTAGCTGGACTAACCTTCTATCATTTGAGAGTGTGGGCTTTCTTCTAGCTATATGTTCCATTCTTCAATGGATCTACTTCAACTCTTCTACCTAGATTGACCTTCTATCATTTGAGAGTGTGGGCTTTCTTCTAGCCACATGTTTCATTCTTCAATGGATCGACTTCAGCTCTTCTAGCTGCACTGACTTTTTGTCATTTGAGAGTGTGGGCTTTCTTATAACTATTGGTTCCATTCTTCAATGGATTATGTTGACCATCTGAAAATTTTGGCCTTCTTCTAGACATCAATGTCACATCTTCTTCCTTTACAATGAATCTTTAAATATCAGGTCTTCACCCTTCATAATGGATCTTCATCCTCTAGACCTTCAAAATTAAACTTCATCCTTGGACATTCATCCTGTATTGACTTCAGCTCTTCTAGCTGGACTTATCTTTTATCTTTTCCATCTTCATTTTTTAGGGTTCTTACTTTCTTCTTTTTATGTTCTTTTTGTTCTTCCTTTTGCAAAAAAATTAACTATTTTTTAGCTAGTTCTCATATTCTCTCTTTGCCCCCTGCGTGGTAAGATATTAAAAGTGAATCTGAGAATGTTGTGTACATGTATAAACTCAAAAATTGAAAGGAGAAACTTTGCCCTGTGAAGGCTCAAACCAATGTAGGCTCTTACTGATGTCTATATTTTGTCTGGTTCTTTGTACAAGCATGCATCTTATCTTTGTTTTTGTAATGGCCTTTTCATGCCCCCTGATTCTATATTTACTTCTCATTGTTTACTTCACTGTGTATGTTGTTCACTTTGATAAACAGTAGACAATACAAGATAAAAATACAGTGTGATATGCTCATGTATGAATGATATGCATGGGTGATACTTACAGTGGTTCTATTGACTCATAGACTAAAGTCATCAACTGAAGCACTCTCATTGGTTCCTTCCAGATGCTTGTTCAAAATAATAAAAGACTTCATAGCTATGGCTTTATCTTCCACATGTACAAAGCATGAGTAGTGGAGGTCCTAGCATGGTAGTTAGAAGCATAGGAGATGCCGTTTCAACCCATGATTCAACACATCGATTGGTAACTTCTTCATGACTTTATAAATGATCCTCATTTGCCCAATATGTCCTTTAAGGTTTAACAATGCAACACACTTGCCTAAGCTTAAAGGCTCATATAACAAAAAATACCCTTTTTTTTAATTTTAAAATCACATTTTGTCTTTGTCAGATTGGAGTCATTATACCACAAGACTCAATTTTTTCAAACTAAACATATGTATAACATGATAACCCTAGTTACCATCTAAAGTCAGAAATTATTTTCATTGGAGCAAGAATCGTTGTCTCTATCAACATGAATTATTACCATTACTTGGCCAAAGGTCTCATTGAGTTTAAATATTATCTATCTCATAAGCATGTTTATTCAAACAATCTCCAATAATAAACTCCACCTTCTAAGAGAGATCAACAGGTCTTTAATAGGCTTGAAATGGGGTCTATAAGAACATGGGTTAAATAAAGGCTATTTTTAGATTGGAGCTGATGTAACACTATGTACAAACCTTCACACTACAAATTTCTGCTAGAACCATAGGCTTTTGGAAGTATTCTTAAACTCTGGGCATCACTTTTATCTTTTGATTTCATGAAAATACATAGCTTGAATGCCCTTCCATCTTCTTGGCAGAAATCTGGATCCAATCATTACTATCTTGATCTTTAGACCACCCTTTTCTTCCTCCTTCTTTCTATCCTTTTCCCTTTTGAAATATCAAGTCTAAGACTTTTGATATTACTGACTTAGAGCTATGTTGGATAAAATGAAAGATGGTCTTTCCCCTAATCCTCTAATTTTATTTAAATCTTTGGCTCGACTGGACCAATTCAAGTTAATCTGTCCTCGTAAACTAAGTGAAAGTCTTCTGATGATTCAGGTAGGAAGAACTCTGTTGGCTTTCTGAATCGGCCTTTTGGGTTAACCACCCTTTTTTTGAGTTTTTTCTTTTCTTTTCTTCTTTTTCCATCTTTTTTTCTTCTTTTTTTTTTCTTTTCTTTCACTTTATTTTATTTTTATTGTTTTTTTATTTTTGTTTTTGGGTCCTTGCTCCAAGATAATTTTCTTATTTACACCATTCTATACTTCTAACTATGCTTCAATGAGGATAAATACTTCATTGTCCTAGCTTTATCTTAATGATGAAAGAGACTAGAGATATTAAATCTAGTTCAGGTAAACTTCAACTATCTTTGTAGTCTTGATTATGCATCTTTTCCTTGATCTTCTTGCCCCTTTATCTCAGTGGTCATCAGATTTGTCAAAAGTGTAACAACAACTCAGGGTAGTATTGGGTCATTAAGCCAATAAAAAGTAAGATAAAATGTAATGAAGGCTCAAGGAGACAAACTAAGGATTGATGTTAACATGGGTGGATACTAGTTGTTGGCTAACCAAATAATGCCTAGATCATCTCTCTCTTAAATATGCAGAGTTCAATTTTTCCTTGAAAGTTCATTAAAGCATGTTCTACGATTGTCTAGGAGCTAGACAAAGGTAAATATGCAGAGCCCTCTCGAAGTATGTATACACAACTCAATGCTATAGAATAATTCCCTCGCCTAGTAAAGTCATTCGAATTATAATGCATAGATACACTAATTAATGACTATCAAGCTAGACTCATTATTGGTTGAACATTAAAATAAACAAAGATAAACATAAACAAAAATTTGATGAAAGTAATTTGTTTAAGCAATCTTAATTTGAAAGTCATAATTGTTCTAGAAACTAGCAAAGATAGAAAATAAAACAAATAACGAAATAAGCCAAGGGAAAGTGTTATTGAGTTGAAGTAGAAAAATGCCTCATCTACTTGGTCATGTTAGGGGCAAGAGCCAAAGCTAGCAACCCCTTCCTCAATAGTTTCCCTATCTATATCTTAAAATGACATCAAGGTAGTATTTTCTATCAATCCTCCTTCTATCATGAATGTTGCTGCTGGTGGCACTCTTCCAAACTTAGGTAATGTATTGCTCTTAGTGCTGGGCTTATTCACTCAGGTAGCTTACAACTGTCAATAAGATCTTAAATCTCATGCCTCAACCTAAAGTAGTTATCTATTTCATGCCCCTATGTTTGATGGAATTGATAAAATGCATTGGTATCAAAGTTTGGTGACAGAGGATTGGCTAACGGTTGGGGAGCCAGTGGTTGTAATAGCCCTTATTTTTGTAACTTGTTGAAAACCCAAGTGTAGACCCTTAATTTTTGACCTAGTTCGGTCCAATATATTTTAATTAGTCCAAAATAATTTTTGTGTTGTCCAACATATTTTAGTTAGTCCAAAATAATTTTTATGGTATCTTGATTAATTTTAATATTTATTTTAGTAAAAAATGATGAAATGAATAAAAATTCAAAAATAATAAAAAATAAAAAATAACAAAAAAAATCGGCCACGGAAAAATCGGCGACAAAAAAATCATCGCCGAAAGTCAGTGCGGGCGTTGCCGTAGCCAGCTGCTGTAGCTTTTTTTGCCAGCGCAGTTTTTCCTCAGCTGTTTTTTTTTTCGCCAGCGAAATTTTTCCGACGCAAATTTTTCGAAACCTCATGCAATTAGGTTTTGATTTCTTTTTCTTATTGAATATTGTATGCCATGAATAATTAGAATTACCCATAGAATTCTTCTATAAATATGGACTAAACAACACAAAAAAAAGAGGGGAGGAAATAAGGAAGAAAATTGGACAGAAACTTGGGAGAGTTTGAAACCGTAACTGAGTAGGAAAGTAGTGAACCACGCTAATTTTTTGAGAAAGCAGAAAAACAATTCAAGCAATTCAAAGGCAAAAAGGCTTGTCTTTGACCTTGTTCATCCAAGAAGCAATTTTTGGTGAAACCTACAAAATAAGGTTTGAATTCTTAATTTCTTTTTTTTTTGTCATAGTAGCTTACATTATCAAATTGTGTCTTTTAATTCAAGAACCTAATAACCTCAATTCACTTTTTCTAAAGTTTCAAAACCTTAATTCGTTGCTTTGTTTTCCAAAAAGTTTAAAGTTGTTAGTTTTATTTCTTCAAAAACCCAAAACCTTAATTTGCTTTCCAAGTTTTCAAAAGCCAAAATTGAGTTCTGTTTATTTCCAAAAGCTCCAAAAATGTTTTTTTTTTGCTTTATAAACTTTAAATCGTTTGTTTACTTTTATAAAGCTTCATAAAATTATCAATTGTTTTTTTCCAACTCCTAAAATAAAATTCATTACCCGAAACCCTAAAATCAAAAATTCTAAAACCCTAATTCAACTCCAAAACCTAAATAGGGAACCCTAACCTCCTTAAAACCTTAAACCTTAACTTTTTCTAAACCCTTATCCTTTAAAACTTTAAAAAACCATATAAACACAAATAATTAATTTTACACAGTAAGCTTGAAACCATAATTTGATGAGTAACTGTAAACCACAAATCAAAAGTATTTTGAAGAGCCCAAACCATAGTTTCATGATTTCACCATCCAAATATTAATTTGGTTAATCAAAGAGCTTTATTGTAACACCCCTTCCCGACCTACGTGTGTAAGCTGAGTAGAGGCGCCACACTATCCTAATGTTGCTACCAATTTTACTTAGTCAAATTTTAATTTCTATTTTTGTAGAAATTTTGCCATAGTTTCGCCTAGAAATTGTGTCCCAAGTGTCGACAAAATTGGTTTTTTTCTGATTTTTGAAAACATTTTTACACAAACCAATGCAAACAAAATCATTCTCAGTGCACTCCCAATAAATCCCCCTTATAACCTCAACTACAACCTGCAAAAAAGATTTACACTTCTAGTACAAAATAAAGTAAAGGTTTATTATGAAACACAGTAGATAAAATATTTGTTCACTATGCAACGAAAAGTAACAATATTTACAAATTCATATACATCAAACAAGTTTTACAAAACATAAAGTGTATACATGTTTGGCAGTCAGTCTTTGATCTTTAAGCCCACTATTCACACTTCAGAATCTAAACTCTACTCGGCCTAGAGGAACTCTCCGGTTCCACCCTGTCACCTGCGCGATAAACCATAATCGCGCTAAGCCAACGGCTTAGTGGTACAAACAACCATAATATTATGCCTCAATGTAATGCCAATGTCACACAATCAAGTTTCATAAACAATTCAAAAGAATATTATATTTCACAATCTTACATTATTTAATAATTAATCAAAACATTAATGATTCACATTGAAAACAAAGACAAGCATGGGCCCAAAATACACTAATATGTTATTCAAAGTTCAGAGTTACTGCTTTGGTCCATAATCACAATCATCAAGCCCGTAGGCAATATATATATATATATATCTCTATCCATGGATAGCGTAACAGACCCAGTCTCTTGGACCTCAACCCGGTTAGAACCGAGGAAATCCTCAACCCGGCTAGACTGTTTACGACCCAGTCTTTTCACCCCAAAAACATCATATTTCACATTTATCATTTCACATTTTTCAACTGGAATCAGCTTACGACTCGGTCTTTTCACCTATCCAGTGATTCATAGGCATGCCGCCAAACCCAGAACTCTGAAAATTGAATTAACATATTAGGCACACAATCATCATATCTTTCATATTTCATATTCTATATTTCATTTCATCATAATATAGGCAAATATGCTTCAACCATCTTATTTACATCATTATAACCAAACACATTGGTTTTACATCTCATTATATCTCAAATCACATTAATCAATTCATCACTCAAGTGTATATAACCAATGGCATTAACACACATTTTACATGCTCATCACAACATTCACATTATACCAAACATACATTATTAATATGCATTAGATTTCTTAACACATTTACAATCAAATGTATGTTAAGTCTCAACATCATATGAATGTATGCAATAATGTAGTTTGTACTTACCTTAAAACCAACTCACACCAATCTATATACTTACTCTTCCAAGAATCCTCAACACTTAGGTTAAGGCAATTCAACCTCTTCACAACCTAATCCAAAAGGAATATTAGCAAAATGACCATATGAATAGTAAATTATGGTTTTGGACTCAACTTAATCCTTATTTTGAAAAATTGTATAAAATAATCTACTTGACTAAAAACTCTAAAAAGTTTTACAGAATTTAGTTTTACATCTTAAAATCATTCCTTTAAAATTTCAGATCAAACTGAACACAAAATCTTGGTCAAATAGTTCACCCAACCAGACTGCTCCAATTGCCCTGCATCCTGGCAGCAGTTCTGAACTTTGTGAATTTCGTAAATTAAATTCAATCAACGTGGTTCCAAATTATTTTTCTCAAATACTAGACTCCCTAAGCAATATCCAAAATTCACTTCAAGAACGTTTTTCTATATTTAATTAAAAATCATACAAGTCACAACATTTACTAATTGTAAAACAGAAAAAATTTCAAAAGGAGTTCAATGGTTAAAGTACCAAACTCATGTATTCTATGCTTTCAACTACACTAAACACAACTCTTACTCTTCCATCACCAACACCAACCTAACTTCTTATCTTTAATTCAATTTCAACACTTTCAAACATAATCACAACTCAAATAAAACAAGGGAAATCAAGAGAGAACTTACCAAAGTTGATGAAACTTCAAAATTTTCCAACTCAATCACTTGATTCTTCCTTCAATTAGCTCTTAAAATTAAAAAACCCTCACTTGCTCTCTTGCTTCCTTGATGTTCGGCCAACACAAAGAGAAAAGAAAAGAAATGACAAAGTGTAAGAGACAAAGTCAAATTTCTCATCTCTTTAAACCTCCACCAAGTATTCCAAATAAGAAATTACTTAAATACCCTCTTCTATTTATTTTAGCTCCCTTTCCCTTACTTTCCTTTTTAGTAATTTCACAAATAACAAATTAAATATCTTCTTCCTTTGACCATCCATTTTGACTTGTATATATGTTATATATATTTCCATATATACAACATATAAACTCTCTCTTAATTCTTTTTCTTTCCAATTACACATATACATTTAATTCAAATAAAACAACAATTATATCAAAACTTCTAAGGCACACTTTGGGATATTACATTTATCAACCTTTTAAAACATAAAATCTTGATCTATTTTAATTCCTTTAAAAACTCACAGTAGCTATAATTTAGATTTCTATTTGCCTTATTCAATTCTATATTTGATTATGCTTTGATTTATTTATTTAAGTTCAATGCTTGGTTTCTTTAATTTATCATGGATGGATGTTTACTTTCTATTGATATTTAATGAATGATTTATTTATGATGAATGATTATTTACTTTTACCAATTTATTTAGATTTCCAAATGTTGTAAGAGGTATGTTTCCACTTGGTGGGTACCTCATTAGTTAAATATCATGTAATTTAAATTACTTTTCTATTTTAGAACCAATGTAAAGGACATGTTTCTACCTTTCGGTGGGTGTCCTATTTAGGCATGGGATGTAAGGACAAGTTTCCATCCTTGGATGGGTGTCCATTTAATTGTTTTATTTGGACTTTGTTTTGATTCTCAATATATCGATGCTTTACTTTAATTATTGTGTGTAATATGGATAATGTTGTTATATTTAAGAATTTTATAATATTTAGACCTGTAAAGGAGGTCGGTTCTAATGAACCAGGCGTTGTGGGGGTGCTGGGCCATTTCTCACCTTCCCCACACGTACCCAACTTTCTGAACCCATTAGGGGGTTGGGGATTCCTTAGGAATCGAGTCATCCACCCCTTTCTTTTTTCTTGGCCCGTCCGGGTGGAGAGTCCATTTTCTCTGGACTTAGGTCCGTGTTCTCTAAGGCCTCGAGCCTAAATAGTGATGAAGTCCCAAGAACCATTCAATCGGGAGTGGGGGCAAAAATCCCCACTCACAGTGGTGACTCTATTGGGGATAAGAGAAGTTGATTCTATTGGTCTTTATATTATTCTATTCTTTCTTATAATGATATTATCCATTGCATCATATTAGATTGCATCATGTGAGTGAGTTAGGACGCCCGTGTTACCCAAGTTATGTTATGTAAGGGATACCATATTTTCACTCAAGGTATGGAGATCGAGCATGGCATAACCACTCATAGCCTCGTACCATTTGGTATATACTTGCTATGGGAACCTAAGCCTTTTAACCCGAAGTCTAAAGCTCATGTAATTGGCCTAGTTACTTTTCTTAGGTTTTTACCCCAAATGCATGTTGTTTGACTATGGTTCATTTATCTTGGCTTAAATCATGTTCTTTTCCTAATATGCCCTGAGTACATTGTAAGCTCAAAAATAAAATTTTCTTTAGAAAATCCAAAAGACCAAAGCTATTTTCAAAGTTTTTCAAGATGGTCTTTGGACATAAAACTTTTCTAAAAACATATCAAAAATTTCTTTGGCTCATGGCCCAAATACTAAGCCCGAGATCTATTTTTCTAAAATCTTTTTATGGGCTTAGAAACAAAATTGTTTTTATCCAACCTCTCCTTACAAAGAGCTTGCAAAATATTTAGGTCAATTAAGAAATACTAAAAACCAATTGTGAGCCTAGTTTATACTAAGAATAAATTAACCATGGGCTTGTTTTTGGCATGAACCATTAGGTACCTTTTTCAAGTGAGAAATCTATTTATAATAAACCTCTTAATTTCGTTTTAATCCAACATAGCATAAAAGCTACTTTAGTTGGTTGAATGGATTAAAACCTAATTAATGGGAATTATCATGGACTGATTTCCATTTTCGAAAATAGAACTATTGGTTGAAAAGTCCGAGGGGATTATTCAAAAATAAGATACCCCATGTTGGTATTTTGTTAACTATATACCTAGGAAAAGAGACTCGCCATTCGTGTGTGGATGTTATAAGGTTGGAAGGAACGTCCTAATTATCCTTGTTTGTTGATTGTTTGTGCATACATGCATACATTTGCATCTCATATCATTGATCCTCTCTGGCTCACAGACCTGGAGTACGATAATTCAAGAGCATACAACGACACCACCTACAACATTTCAAGGATGGATGCAAACTAGCTAAGGGACATAGTTGATGAAGTTGTCAAAGCTAGGATGGCCGAACTACAAGACCAATTGGTTGAAATTATGAAGACCCGGTTGATTGAAATTCTGGAGATCATCAACAATGCTAATAAGGCATCTCCCATTGACATAAGAAAGAAGGAAAAGGCATCATTAACAAGGAACATGTCTACTGATAGAGATAGAATGAAAAATGAGAGATTAATCCTTATTCTACAAGACCAACCGAACCATGTGCTATCTAAGTGGAGCAATAAGAGCGGCTATCACCCTAGTGGGCAAAGTCAAAGGGAAAGAGGAGGTGTTGAGAAATATGCAACAACTAAACCAATAAAGAAGCGTAAATTTTTAGACTTAAGGGAGCCTTTGTCAAAGATGTTAGATAGAAAATCTAATGAAAATGGATTTGCTACAACCATTGGCACCTCGACCTCTACATAAGCCTCTACGGCCAAATTTTGATGCCAAGGTCTTTTGCCAATTTCATCAAATGCAAGGGCATGAGATGGATAAATGTGTTTGATTAAGGCATGAAATCAAAGATTTGATTGACAGTGGAAAGCTGCCTGAGCCTAAGAATAATCCTCAGCCTAAATTTGGAAGGGCATCATCGCTGACAACCTTCATGAAGAGTTTTGTCTTGTCACCTTGTCATGATATGGATAGAGAAGCTGCTAAAGATGATATGCTACTAAGCAAGCTTGGACTGACTATGGATGATGAAGCAATGATCCTTGATGATGGAAAAAATCCTTGCCCTTGAGATGTCTAAATAAATGAAGCATCTTTAACTCCAACTCAACGAACTTTCCTTAGCTTGAATGTTTCTTTTCAATTTTGCTTTCTTTAATATTTAATTGGAATAATCTTATTTTTCAAATTATGTTTGTTTGAATAAATTACTTTCATCAAAATTTTTGTTGGTCTTTGTTCATTTTGGTGCTCAACCGATGAGGAATCTAGCTTGATGTTCATAAATTAATGTGTCTAGGCATCATGACTTGAATGACTTTACTAGGTGAGGGAATTTCTCTATAGCATTGATTTGTGTATGCTTACTTAGAGAGGGCTCCTGCATAATTACCTTTGTCTAGGTCCTAGTCAGTCTTAGAACATGCTTAGACAAACTTTCAAGGCAAAATTGAACTCTGCTTATTTAAGGGAGAGATGATCTAGGCATTGTTTGATGAGCCAACAACTAGTATCCACCCAATTAAATATCAATCCCTAGTTGTCCCTTTGAGCCTTCATAAAATTTTAGCTTTCTTTTCATTGGCATATAACCCCAACAACCTGCCCTGAGCTGTTGTGATACTTTTGGCAAGTCTTATGATCACTAAGATAAAGAGGCAAGAAGATAAAAAAAAAACAATGATTAGTCCAGATCATGAGGATAGATGAAGTTCTCAAGACCATGAAGCTAGTTGAAGTTTTGAAAACCATAAGGGTGGTTGAAGTTCTCAATACCATAAGCGTAGTTGAAGTTTTCCTAATATCTCCAATATATCAACATCAACATCAGAGTAAAAAATGATTTATCCCTATTAAAGAAGATTTATGTTACTCCACTTATCCATTATTGGAAGCCCAAGTTGGTACAAACAAGACAACTCTTTTAGAGCTAGAACAAAAAAAAAATGAAGAGAGAAGAAAAGAAAACAAAAAAGACAAAAGAAAAGAAAAAGAAAAGAAAAAAAGAGAAAAAAAGAAAAGAAAAAAGAAAAGAAAACCCAAAATGGTTCAAAAAGCCAACTGAGTTCTCTTTTACCTAAGACAACAAAAGGCTTCCATTTGGTTTATAAGGACGGTTTGACTTGAATTGGTCTAACCCAACCAAAGATTCAATCAAAATTGGAGAAAAAGGAGGAAGACCATTTAGTTCTTAAAAGTTCTGTACTTGACAATCCTACAAGGAAGAGGGACAAAATGATAAAATGCTCAAAGAAAGGGAAGAGTAAGAAAAAGAAAGAAAGGGAGAAGAAGGAAAGAAATGAATTTGGGTACCAAACTTTATGCAGAGAAACAAAAATTGTCCTAATCAAGACCCAGATTAATGCCAAGAAGATAGAATAAATTTGGAGTCTAGAAAGATTGCCCCCAACTGTCTAAAGTTCCAACAAGAAATTTGTAGTGTGAGGGTTTGTCCCTTATTTCACACCAGCTCCAATCTCAAAATGGCCTTCACTTTAACCCATGTCCCTCATAGACCCCATTTCAAGCCTATCAAAGACCTGTTGATCTCTCTTAGTAGGTAGAGTCTATTAGTGAAGATAGTTTGGATGAGCATGCATATGAGATAGACAATATTTAAACTCAAATGAGACCTTTGGCCAAGTAATGTGTATGTGCCTATCTGAAGTGCAACAGTTCTTGCTTAAATAGAAATGATTCCCGAGTTTAGTATGGTAACTAGGGTTGTCATGTTATAGATATGTTAATTTGGAAAATCAAGTCCTGAGGTACATTGACATTAATTCAGCAAAGCCAACATTTGATTCCAAAACTAAAATTCAAAAATTAAAAAAAAAGGAAAGGAAAAAAAGTGTTTTTTCATACAAAGCCTTCGAGCTAAGGGAAGTATGTTGAATTGATTATTGGCAAGGTCATGAAGAAGCTATCAATTGGCATACTGAGACATAGTTTGAAAAGGATGTATCCCTGACTCTACTGCTTAGGGTCTCCACCACTCATGTTTTCAACATCATGAAGATAAAAGCCACAAATGCAAAGTTTTCGATCATTCCAATGCAAGACTTGAACAAGCGTCAAAAGGGAACCAATGAGAACACTTTTGCTGATCACCTCAGTCTGTGAGTCAATAAAACAACTGTAAGTATCATTCATGCATATCATGCATACATGAGCATATCACATCGCACTTTCTTGTCTTGTGTTGTCTATTCCTTGTCAAAATGAATAGCAAGCAATCAAAAGAAGATATCAAATCAGGGGAGCATAGAAAGCCCATTGCTTGAGAAAGCTCCAGTAATTTTGCAAAGAGAAGAAATGAGTGCTTGTGCGAAGAACTAGACAACAACAACATCAATCAGAGTCCGCATAGAAAAATCATGGGTTTAAGCCTACACAAGGGGCAAAGTTTCTCTTTTTCAATTTTTTGAGTTTATATATAAAACATTTTCAAACTCACTTGCAAATATCTCACCACGCAGGGGGAAAAGGAGAGGATATGAAGGCTAGCTAAAAAGGGCTGAATTTTTTGCAAAAGTGCAAAGGAAGAACAAAAAAGAATGGAATAAAAAAAGAAAATTAGAATTCTCAAAAGAATGAAGATGCAAAAGACAAAAGATCAATCCAGCTAAAAGAGCTGAAGCTAGGGTGAAGACCTGATCTCAAAGGATGAAGATCCACTTACAAGGGTGAAGACCCAATCTCAAAGGATGAAGATCCACTTACAAGGGTGAAGATCCGATCTCAAAGGATGAAGATCCATATTTTCAAGGGTGAAGACCTGATCTCAAAAGATGAAGATCCATTTACAAAGGATGAAGACCCGATCTCCAAGGATGAAGATCCATCTCAAAGGATGAAGATCCATTTGCAAGGGTGAAGACCCGATCTCAAAGGATGAAGATCCATTTTTCAAGGGTAAAGACCCTATGTCAAAAGATGAAGATTCATTTTCAAGGAGGAAGACCCGATCTTAAAGGATGAAGATCCATTTTGAGGGTGAAAAACCACAATGCATAGAATAACCGGAGCAGTCAGATTTCTTAAATGATAAAAGGTCAGTTAAACTCAATCTCGGGTCCAAGCACCCAAATTCAATTCAATCTCGGGTCCAAGCACCCAAATTCAATTCAATATCGGGTCCAAGTACCCAATTCCAATTCAATATCGGGTCCAAGCACCCAAATTCAATTCAGTCTCGGGTCCAAGCACCCATTCTCGGGTCCAGGTACCCAAATCAAATCAATTTCGAGTCCAAGTACCCAAATCAAATCTAATCTAGGGTCCAAGTACCCAAATCAAATCAATCTCGGGTCCAAGTACCCAATCCTGGGTCCAAGTACCCAAATTCAATCCAATCTCGGGTCCAAGTACCCAAATCAAATTCAATCCAATCTCGAGTCCAAGTACCTAATCTCGGGTCCAAGTACCTAAATCAATTCAAGCTCGGGTCCAAGTACCCAATCTCGGGTCCAAGCACCCATTCTAGGGTCCGAGTACCCAAATCAATTCAAGCTTGAGTGCAAGTACCTAATCTTGGGTCTAAGTACCCAAATCAAATTCAATCCAATCTTGGGTCCAAGTACCCAATCTCGGGTCCAAGTACCCAAATCAAATCCAATCTTGGGTCCAAGTGCCTAATTTCGGGTTCAAGTACCCAATCCTAGGTCCAAGTACCCAAATTCAATCAATCTCGGGTCCAAGTACCCAAATCAAATCAATTTCGGGTCCAAGTACCCAAACCAAATCTAATCTCGGGTCCAAGTACCCAAATCAAATTCAATCTAGGGTTCAAGTACCCAATCCTGGGTCCAAGTACTCAAATTCAATCCATTCTCGGGTCCAAGTACCCAAATCAAATCCAATCTTGGGTCCAAGTACCCAATCCCGGGTCCAAGTACCCAAATCAAGTTCAGTCTTGGGTCTAAATACCCAAAACAAATTTAAATAACCATCTCAAAAATTAAGTCTTATTTCTTTTCACTCTCTTTCACTTAAGTCTCAGATCGTTCAAGCAGGGAGCAAACTATAGACCCTTAATTTTTGACCTAGTCCGGTCCAATATATTTTAATCCTCAGCCTAAATTTGGAAGGGCATCATCGCTGACAACCTTCATGAAGAGTTTTGTCTTGTCACCTTGTCATGATATGGATAGAGAAGCTGCTAAAGATGATATGCTACTAAGCAAGCTTGGACTACTGCTTAGGGTCTCCACCACTCATGTTTTCAACATCTTGAAGATAAAAGCCACAAATGCAAAGTTTTCGATCATTCCAATGCAAGACTTGAACAAGCGTCAAAAGGGAACCAATGAGAACACTTTTGCTGATCACCTCAGTCTGTGAGTCAATAAAACAACTGTAAGTATCATTCATGCATATCATGCATACATGAGCATATCACATCCCACTTTCTTGTCTTGTGTTGTCTATTCCTTGTCAAAATGAATAGCAAGCAATCAAAAGAAGATATCAAATCAGGGGAGCATAGAAAGCCCATTGCTTGAGAAAGCTCCAGTAATTTTGCAAAGAGAAGAAATGAGTGCTTGTGCGAAGAACTAGACAACAACAACATCAATCAGAGTCCGCATAGAAAAATCATGGGTTTAAGCCTACACAAGGGGCAAAGTTTCTCTTTTTCAATTTTTTGAGTTTATATATAAAACATTTTCAAACTCACTTGCAAATATCTCACCACGCAGGGGGAAAAGGAGAGGATATGAAGGCTAGCTAAAAAGGGCTGAATTTTTTGCAAAAGTGCAAAGGAAGAACAAAAAGAATGGAATAAAAAAAGAAAATTAGAATTCTCAAAAGAATGAAGATGCAAAAGACAAAAGATCAATCCAGCTAAAAGAGCTGAAGCTAGGGTGAAGACCTGATCTCAAAGGATGAAGATCCACTTACAAGGGTGAAGACCCAATCTCAAAGGATGAAGATCCACTTACAAGGGTGAAGATCCGATCTCAAAGGATGAAGATCCATATTTTCAAGGGTGAAGACCTGATCTCAAAAGATGAAGATCCATTTACAAAGGATGAAGACCCGATCTCCAAGGATGAAGATCCATCTCAAAGGATGAAGATCCATTTGCAAGGGTGAAGACCCGATCTCAAAGGATGAAGATCCATTTTTCAAGGGTAAAGACCCTATGTCAAAAGATGAAGATTCATTTTCAAGGATGAAGACCCGATCTTAAAGGATGAAGATCCATTTTGAGGGTGAAAAACCACAATGCATAGAATAACCGGAGCAGTCAGATTTCTTAAATGATAAAAGGTCAGTCAAACTCAATCTCGGGTCCAAGCACCCAAATTCAATTCAATCTCGGGTCCAAGCACCCAAATTCAATTCAATATCGGGTCCAAGTACCCAATTCCAATTCAATATCGGGTCCAAGCACCCAAATTCAATTCAGTCTCGGGTCCAAGCACCCATTCTCGGGTCCAGGTACCCAAATCAAATCAATTTCGAGTCCAAGTACCCAAATCAAATCTAATCTCGGGTCCAAGTACCCAAATCAAATCAATCTCGGGTCCAAGTACCCAATCCTGGGTCCAAGTACCCAAATTCAATCCAATCTCGGGTCCAAGTACCCAAATCAAATTCAATCCAATCTCGAGTCCAAGTACCTAATCTCGGGTCCAAGTACCTAAATCAATTCAAGCTCGGGTCCAAGTACCCAATCTCGGGTCCAAGCACCCATTCTAGGGTCCGAGTACCCAAATCAATTCAAGCTCGAGTGCAAGTACCTAATCTTGGGTCTAAGTACCCAAATCAAATTCAATCCAATCTTGGGTCCAAGTACCCAATCTCGGGTCCAAGTACCCAAATCAAATCCAATCTTGGGTCCAAGTGCCTAATTTCGGGTTCAAGTACCCAATCCTAGGTCCAAGTACCCAAATTCAATCAATCTCGGGTCCAAGTACCCAAATCAAATCAATTTCGGGTCCAAGTACCCAAACCAAATCTAATCTCGGGTCCAAGTACCCAAATCAAATTCAATCTAGGGTTCAAGTACCCAATCCTGGGTCGAAGTACTCAAATTCAATCCATTCTCGGGTCCAAGTACCCAAATCAAATCCAATCTTGGGTCCAAGTACCCAATCCCGGGTCCAAGTACCCAAATCAAGTTCAGTCTCGGGTCTAAATACCCAAAACAAATTTAAATAACCATCTCAAAAATTAAGTCTTATTTCTTTTCACTCTCTTTCACTTAAGTCTCAGATCGTTCAAGCAGGGAGCAAACTATAGACCCTTAATTTTTGACCTAGTCCGGTCCAATATATTTTAATTAGTCCAAAATAATTTTTGTGTTGTCCAACATATTTTAGTTAGTCCAAAATAATTTTTATGATATCTTGATTAATTTTAATATTTATTTTAGTAAAAAATGGTGAAATGAATAAAAATTTTTTAAAAAATAAAAATAACAAAAATAACAAAAAAAATTGGCGACAAAAAAATTGTCGCCGAAAGTCAGCGCGGGCTCGTGGGCATTTCGCTCGCAGGAAATTCCTGCAGGCGAAATGGCCCTTGGGCCCGTTTCGCCCGCGCTGACACAACCAGCTGCGGCAGCTTTTTTTGCCAGCGCAGTTTTTCCGCAGTATTTTTTTTTCGCCAGCAAAATTTTTCCGACGTAAATTTTCTAAAACCTAATGCAATTAGGTTTTGGTTTCCTTTTCTTATTGCATATTGTATGCCGTGAATAATTAGAATTACCCATAGAATTCTTTTATAAATATGGACTAAATAACAAAAAAAAAGAGGGGAGGAAATAAGGAAGAAAATTGGACAGAAACTTGGGAGAGTTTGAAACCGTAACTGAGTAGGAAAGCAGTGAACCACGCTGATTTTTTGAGAAAGCAGAAAAACAATTCAAGCAATTCAAAGGCAAAAAGGCTTGTCTTTGACCCTGTTCATCCAAGAAGCAATCTTTGGTGAAACCTACAAAATAAGGTTTGAATTCTTAATTTTTTTTTTGTCACAGTAGCTTAAATTATCAAATTGTGTCTTTTAATTCAAGAACCTAATAACCTCAATTCACTTTTTCTAAAATTTCAAAACCTTAATTCGTTGCTTTGTTTTTCAAAAAGTTTAAAGTTGTTAGTTTTATTTCTTCAAAACCCCAAAACCTTAATTTGCTTTCCAAGTTTTGAAAAGCCAAAATTGAGTTCTGTTTATTTCCAAAAGCTCCAAAAATGTTTTTTTTTTGCTTTATAAACTTTAAATCGTTTGTTTACTTTTATAAAGCTTCATAAAATTATCAATTGTTTTTTTCCAATTCCTAAAATAAAATTCATTAACTGAAACACTAAAATCAAAAATTCTAAAACCCTAATTCAACTCCAAAACCTAAAATAGGGAACCCTAACCTCCTTAAAACCTTAAACCTTAATTTTTTTTTCTAAACCCTTATCCTTTAAAACTTTAAAAAACTAT
The DNA here is from genome assembly GCA_947685225.1 of Garcia nutans. NCBI lineage: Eukaryota > Viridiplantae > Streptophyta > Magnoliopsida > Malpighiales > Euphorbiaceae > Garcia > Garcia nutans. Next base: position 28,177,814 of record CANTUV010000011.1, on the reverse strand, counting down.
ATAAACACAAATATTTAATTTTACACAGTATACTTGAAACCATAATTTGATGAGTAACCGTAAGCCACAAATCAAAAGTATTTTGAAGAGCCCAAACCCTAGTTTCATGATTTCACCATCCAAATATTAATTTAGTTAATCAAAGAGCTTTATCAACCTTTTAAAACATAAAACCTTGATCTATTTTAATTCTTTTAAAAACTCACAGTAGCTATAATTTAGATTTTATTTGCCTTATTCAATTCTATATTTGATTATGCTTTGATTTATTTATTTAAGTTCAATGCTTGGTTTCTTTAATTTATCATGGATGGATGTTTACTTTCTATTAATATTTAATGAATGATTTATTTATGATGAATGATTATTTACTTTTATCAATTTATTTAGATTTCCAAATGTTGTAAGAGGTATGTTTCCACTTGATGGGTACCTCATTAGTTAAATATCATGTAATTTAAATTGCTTTTCTATTTTAGAACCAATGTAAAGGACATGTTTCTACCCTTCAGTGGGTGTCCTATTTAGGCATGGGATGTAAGGACATGTTTCCATCCTTGGATGGGTGTCCATTTAATTGTTTTGTTTAGACTTTGTTTTGATTTTCAATATATCGATGCTTTACTTTAATTATTGTATGTAATATGGATAATGTTGTTATATTTAAGAATTTTATAATATTAAGACCTGTAAAGGAGGCCGGTTCCAATGAACCGGACGTTGTGGGGATGCTGGGCCATTTCTCACCTTCCCCACACGTACCCAACTTTTCAAACCCATTAAGGGATTAGGGATTCCTTAGGAATCGAGTCATCCTCCCCTTGGCGACTCCATTTTCTCTGGACTTAGGTCCGTGTTCTCTAAGGCCCCGAGCCTAAACAGTGCCGAAGTCGCAAGAACCATTCCACAGGGAGTGGGGGCAAAAATCCCCTCTCACACCAAGATAAAGGTATTCCCAACTCTGAAATTGCCTCTTATTTCCTTAGCCAGTAGTTGCATTGACATCTATTTCTATGCACTCTGAATGTCGATTGGTAGTTCTCTCTTTCATTCCTCCTTTAAGAAAATTGATTCTTCTCTCGTTTCCACTCTTATATTTGCAAGCCAGCTTGGAGAAGATCTTTTAAATCTCTAATAAGCATATGAGATAGTCTCTCATGAAGGTTGGGCAGGACACCTCTCACTATCATTCTGATCTAGGTAGACTCATCGGACCTCTTTTTTAGAAGAGCAGCATTACTTCTCCACCTTTTCACATAATCAACAAAATTCTCATTTGATTATGTCTGATAGTTTCCACCTCCATCAGGGTCACTTCCAACTCAATATTGTACCCATACTAATGAATAAAGGCTTTGTATAGGAGATTCCAATCTTTTTGGGTGTTCTCCTCCAAGGTATTAAACAGTTTTGCACAACAGGATATAGTGAAAGCATGAAATACCTTAGAGTTTGAGCCTTAGTAGCTCTGGCAGACAACATGGCAATGATGTACTGCTTAACATGCAAGTGAGAATTTCTTGTGCTATTGTACTTAGCAAAAGAAATCATTTTGAACTTGTAAGGGACTTTTTAATCTGGCTCAAATAGCTTGTCTACCTCTAATACCTCCTTAGCCTTCAGCTTCTTTTTGAACTTCTTCTCCAAATCAGCAATCTTTTTCTCCACATATGTAGTTTTAGTTTTCTCCATAGCCTTCTTTTCTTCCTTCTTATCTTGAGGAGCTTGGAAATATTGAGCCCAATCATCATCATAATCAATTATCACCTTGTCATCATCCATAGCCACTTTACCAACCTTGGCCTTTCCCTTATCTTTCTGCTTCTTAATACGAGCAAATGCTTTAACAGTATTCCCCAATAGTGCAACCAGCTGGCTTTTCATGGTCTCAGCCAGGGCCTTCTTTAGTTCTTCCATCTTGGAGTTGATTGCATCATCTACCATCTTCTAAATCTGTTCAGGTTCCATTGCTTTTGGTGAGAAGCTGACTGGGTCATTACTGGATTCTACATCACTAGCATAGGTTGGATTGTCGTAAGCTCTTGAACTGCTATACTTTAGGTCCGTGAGCCAGAAAGGATCAATGATATGTAGTGCAATGCATGTATACATGTATGTATGGATGCACAAGTAATAGATAGATAAAAGATACATAGGACGTTCCTTCCAACCTTATATCTTCCACACACGAATGACGATTCTCTTTTCATAGGTATATGGTCAACAAAATATCAATATGGGATATCTTATTTTTGAAAAAATTCACTCGGACGGTTTAACTAATAATTGTATTTTCAAACATAGAAGTCAATCCATGATAATTTCTATTAATTAAGTCTTAATCCATTGGTCTAACAAAAAGATAGCTTTTATGCTATATTGGATTAAAACTAAATTAAAAGGTTTATCATAAATAGATTTTCCATTTAGAAAAGCAACTAATGATTCACGCCACAAATAAGTCCATGATTAATATGTCTTGGTATAAATTAGGCCCAAAATTAATTATAATATTCCATAATTGATCTAGCTAGTTGTAAGCCCATTTAAGAAAAGGTTTATAATAAAAATCTAAATTTTGCGTCATGAAGAGAAAAACAATTTTGAGCTTATTTAAAAAGCATCTTAAAGACCATAAAAAGATTTGTTTGAAAATAGTTTTATATCAAAGCCCATTGTAACATGATTTGTTTGAAAAAATGGATTTTGGGCTTTGAGCTTGGGCTATGAAGTGAAAAAGAATTTTTTTGACCCATCTTTAAAAGTTTTTATGTCCAAAGACCATCTTTAAAAGTTTTGAAAATAATTTTGGTCTTTTGGTCTTAAAAGAATAAAATTATTTTGGGCTTATATTATAATTAGGTCATATTAGAAAATAAACAAATAAAATAGGCCATGGTTCAAACCAAGATATATCAATCATAGTCAAACAACAAGAATTTGAGTAAAAACCTAAGGAAAGTAACTAGGCCAACTACATGAGCTTTAGTTTTTGGGTTGAAAACTTAGGTTCCCATAGCAAGTATATACCAAAAGGTACAAGGCTATGAGTGGTTATGTCATGCATGATCTCCATGCCTTGAGTTAAAGTATGATATCCCTTACATAACATAACGCTGGTAACACGGGCATCCTAACTCACGTACACAATGCAATTTAAATGATGTAATAGACAATATCATAATAAAAAAGAATAAAATAATATAGAAACCAATAAAATTAACTTTTCTTATCCCCAGTGGAATCACCACTGTGAGCGGGAATTTTCGCCCCCACTCCCATGTGGAATGGTTCTTACGACTTCGGCACTACTAGGCTCAGAGCCTTGGAGAATACGGGCCACTACCATTTGGATTTTAAGGATGTAAAAGGCATATTTCTACTTGTGGGTAACTTATTTATTTATTTAATTTATTTTATATAGTTTAATTTATTTAAATACTTTGTGACAAGTGTAAGGAATACGTTTTCACCTTTTTGTGGGTGCCCTATTTTATTTATTTTCTTTGAGGACATTTAAACATTTATAAGGGCATGTTTCCATCTTTGTATGTGTGGCCATTTTATTTGGTTGATTTATAATATAGTATTCTTTATTTTTATAAATGCATGTAATATGGATGATGTCATAATATTTATTAATTTAATAATATTTAGACCTGAAAAGGAGGCCAATTCCAATAAACTGAGTGTCATGAGGGTGCTGAGTCATTCTCACATTCCTCATACGTACCCAACTTTCTGAATCCACTAGGGAGTTGGGGATTCCTTAGGAATCAAGTCATCCCCCCTTTTCTATCTTCTCGGCCTGTCCGGGTGGGGACTCTATTTTCTTTGAGTTTAGGTCCGTGTTCTCTAAGGCCCTAAGCCTAATAGTGTCGAAGTCGCAAGAACCATTCCACCAGGAGTGGAGGCGAATATCCCCGCTCACACCACCTAGACAGGATGGATATGGGGATTGTCCCTACATCCCTTTCTACCCCGTTGTCCCTACTTAAATAGAATGACTCCTTTGATACTTGACAGGGAACATGGTTGGATGAGGAAGCCCATACTACAGTTAAGGGTTTTAGTATTGCTCATGTTCAAAACTTTTTAAACCTATAACGCTTTATTTTAAAAATAAAGAAAATAATATTATTGTCTCAGCATATATTATTAGACATATGTGATTAGATTGGAAAAAAAGTTGTCTATAACATTTCAATTCATAAATTATTATTTTATTTTATGTTTTTAATTTATTATTTATATTTTTAGTCATAAACATTTAGTTTAATATGATGAAATTAGTAGTCTTACATTTTCATTGTATATTCTTAATTTATTTTTACTATATTTTAAGATTGGACAAAAAATTAAATTTATCTCACTATGTAATCAAAATTCTTTGGAACAATAAAAAAGTTTGCTTTATTGTTTCCCCAAAATCTTGGACTCTTTTTTTTTTTATGATTTGGCCTGCCCCATTTGATGATATATGGAACCCTCTATCTTATAGTAAGAAATTATTCATATTTTTTGTATTTGGGGTTTTCTACTGCAAACAACTCATAAATATCTCTAACTTTATTAGGTAAAATAACCAATAAGGAATTTGAATGAGGCAATTGAGTTAGAATTGTATTCACCAACTAAAAATTCCCCTTACCCATTGTTATATAATAGGTCTCATTACAGGTTTGTATATAATCTAAATAATTATTCATTCTAATCTATGATCCATATTTTAAGTCATTAGTAAGGTACCACATTCTTCTAGCGAGATAATTTTTTTTATTAAATTTAGTATAAGCAAGTTCAATATCATATCCTTCAATTAAAGCAAAAACAATTGAATTAGTGTCTCATAAAATTTGCCAATAAAAATTAAAATTTGTTCTATAAAGTTATTGTTATTAATTTTAGCTATTTTATAAGGTTGTAAGCCCAATTGCTTCAAGTTAATCACTAAAACAAAACTATGGGAAACTAGAGCATTGTCACATCCTAGATCTGAAGTGCAATGGTCCTAGAGTTCGGGTTGGTGTAATACGCCGAAACCACTTAGAACCCAACCTTAGAATGGTGTAAATAGTGAAATTCCACTAAGTTTTTTTTTCTTTTCCTTTCAGCTACCTTATTTGTTGTTGGATACCACAATAGAACTATTGCTAGATGTGAACCTCGGATTTCACCCGAAAAAGATTTGGATGAACGTTCACTTGTTGTCGGGAGTCGCCACTCTGTTTATTTTTGTTCGAAGGGAAAAACTAAGAAAACCCTTGTTTGACTCCAATTAACGCATCCAATGTAAAGGTTTCTAATCTACGAACCCAAGGAGGATTCGGGGACTATGTCATGTATTTGATTAATTTGTCAAATAAGAAATGAATCCGAAAGGAAAACAGAAAGGAAGAAGAAGAGATTGTTGATAAATTGTGGACTTGCTATTTGGGGTGAATCCCAAATATGCCTACATACTCTCGTTTTTATGAGAGATCAAAGCCCATGTAGTTCGGAAAAGCCTATTTAAAGGCAATTATGCATTTATGCATGTGTGTGTATGCTTTGTGCATTTACAGGCTTTTTGCCAAAATTGAGTGATTTTGAGCACTTGGTGCTAAATTTGATTAAATTTGGGTACTTGGTACCAAAAAGAATGCAATTTAGGCTCCATGCCAAAAGGTTGATTGATTCGTGGCTTAATGCCGAAATGTTGATTGATTAGTTAATTAGGCCTTAGACCTAAAAGGATTAGGTCTTCGACCAAAAAGAAATTAAGAAGAAGGTGGAATGCTTAATATATGCTTGAATTGACAAAAGATGAATTAGGATATTAACTTGCTTAGGGTTTTCCCACTTCGAAGTTCCAGATCTTGATTTCTTAGAATATGATCCTTGCTTTCTGTAACACCAGGTCCCGAGATGTCCAAAAGTCCAACCTAAAAGTCCAACCCAAAAGTCCAACCCAAAAGTCCCACCTAAAAGTCCAACCCCTTTTTCTGAGAATCGAAAGCCTTTTTATAGACAAAATTTCGGACTGGATGGCGGTCGGACCACCGTGGTCAGCGGTCGGACCGGGCTGTCAGCCAGAAAACTGGGAAAAAATCAACGCCGGCGGTCGGACCGCTGCGGTTGGCTGGCGGTCGGACCGCTGCGGTTGGCGGTCGGACCGCCGCGGTCGGACCGCCGCAGTTGTCATTTTCTGTGATCCTTGCGTCACTCCGGACATTTCAAGTACCATGATGATATACTTTCGGTGAACTTTACTGTGGACCTCCGGTCCAGCTCGGTCTTTTGCAGTCTGAGAAAATCTGCTTTCCGAGCCTCAAAATTCGAGTGTTCACACTAGAGTAACCTTTCCCACAAAACACACTAAAAATACATTGACGAAGGTATGAGTCATCGACCTAATGAGTATTTAAGCTTTTAAACTGTACTTTAGTTTAGCCTTTAATCAATACCTTAAGTAATTTACTAAAGTTTAATTGGTTTCTACTACATTCTTAAACTTAATAATTATACCGGACAAAAACTTTTTTTTTCATCTCACTTCTGCCGTCTATTCCTTAATAATTAGTTTGTCTTACTTCTTAGATTCTACTTATTTCATGTATACCTTTATATAATATAATATATATATGTTTACCTTTCTTTAGGTAAAACAAAAGTATAAGGTTTTCTGTACACATTTCAAATTTTGTATCTTTATTTGAATTAATAAGTTTTCTTTATGTAGATGAAAAATGACAGAGGCTCTTAAGGTATAAAAAGATAAATAGAAAGGTATAAATAGGTAATCAGAAAAAGTATAAACATGTAATCAGAAAAATTACAATTAGATAGTCAGAAAAGTAATCAGAAGAAACAATTGGCTTTAGCCTAAAGAAAATCACATTCTCTCTTTTTTTTTGTTTAGAAATAATTGCAATAATCAAAACAAAGGGATCATATGACAATTCAAGTATGTCAGACTAATAAAATTTGTATGTATTTCATATGACAATGCAGTAATAGTTCAATCCTTTAAATTTGTATGTATTTCATATATTGAAATTCAAGTATGATAGACATATAAAAATTACATTAAATAAAACTGCTATTAAACATCCTTCTTCTTTCTTTAAAATAACTCTTAATTTATAAACATTTATGTTATGATTTTTGCATTTAATCTCGTAGATCATAATAAGAATACCAAGTAAGAATATGTGTGAATTCTCCTAAAGTCTTTTAGAAAAGAGCTTTGTAAATCATTTGTAATAAACGTTCATATTTATCTCATCAATTACTAAAATCTTTTAATCTAGAAAATAAATATGTTTTTATTAATAATTCATAAAATAATTTCATTTATAGTAAAAATATAATTAACTTTAATTTATAATCCTTTAAAATTCTTGTTTAATTTTAACCATCATTATTATTTTTTTAGAAAATCTTTATTAAAATATACTTATATAAATAAATAATATTATAAAATCAAGTTTCTCTTCCAAAATTTTGGCATAATGCATAAAATATAACCTAAGGTTCCCAACATCTTCTACCATGAATATTTCTTATTCTCTTTGTCTAATATTTTTTTTATCTTTATTATGGAATCTCATCCTTTTATTCCACCAATCCTCAAGTTCTACTTTCACTCTTGTTTTATACTACTTCAAAGGTTATTTCTTACTTATATATTTTACTATTTTATTTACTCTATCATTCTATCATGCCATTATTCACATTCACACTGCATGTGTGTAAAAACCCAAGAAAAATTCAAACTTCTAATCTTATTTTCCCATGATTTCCATTTTAAATTTAAGATTAAATTTGATACTCTAAAAGAGCTTAATCTCCTCTCTAATTCTATTTAAGTTTCATAAATTAACTTTTATCTTTAAAAAATTTAATTTAATGCATATCTAAGATAAACAAACTTGTACATCTATTCTTTTTAGCCATGTTCCTTTTTAAATGACTTCGCATTCTAATAATTAGTTTTTGTATCTTTGTTGATTACCAATTTTTCTATTCGATTTATTTACTACTTGAGTTTGAACCTCAACTCTCCCTATTCTTGATAGACTAAATTCTAACATTTATTTTAATTTTAGAACCCTGTCTAAAATTCACGTTGAGCTCCAAATTCATTGTAACATATACATAGAACCATATGTAAATTTTTCTAGATCAGTTAGCCTTTAAATTCTTGTTACTTTTGTAAGCTTCTTAATTCTAGATGATTCTAACTTATCTTGGCAGCATTTATTTTCTAATTTTATTCGATCATTAATCTTGTTCAAAAATAATGAAATTTTAACCTCATAACTTAGAAATTTATATAAGCTTATAGCTAAAATTTCAGGATTTTCTGAGTTTATTGAATATGATTTTAAATTAGATTTCTTAAAACTATTTGATTTTAACCCTTAAGGCAACTCTCTGGCACCAAGGTTTCCTCTATTTTTCTTAAATACTAAACTAACTTTGAAAATTATGGAATTTTTTACACAGTCTATGGACATATATACATATATTTTTAGTTAAAATTTCATGACCATTAAGCCTTTCTATATTGGTCTAAAAATTTGGACAACTTGTACTCGCCACACAATTATATAAATTCAGCATTTAACACCTATTTCCTATGATTTATCTTCATATAATCAGTCAATTATTTCAATGTAATTCCTTTAATTCATTATCTTTAACTCTCAGTTAAATCTAATTGAGCTAAGGTTTGGAATACTCACTTATAAGATTAACCAAAACATATCTCTTCCATGACTTTGAATCTTCAAGTTTTACTTTCCTTACTTTCTTCTCTTCTTATTTACCAGTTTAAAATTACCAATTCTTAGCTAACCCTTTACTCATTTAATCAAACCAACCTCTAGCATATTTGTTATGTTTTTCTTTTTATAGTTTCAAGAGAGTTAGAAAGCTTGACTTTCTTTCAAATTCTTCCATTTTCATGATAATAACAAAAGAAGCAAATTGTAAAATTTTCTTTTCTTCCATTTTGCATCAATACTTGGCTTCTTTAAGCCTTATCATCAAAACACTTTTTAATCTACCTATTTCATTTGTTAACATGTGTTGCTGCTTTATGCCACTACTTAGCATGTGTCCATTTATTATAGAATATTATATAAAATTTTGGTTTCTTACTCCACCTTCCACCAATTTCTCAACCCAATTTTTATATAAATTATTGTTAATTCTTTGGTCTATTTGGCAAATTACCATTGGTTAAATCTTGGTACATTATTTTGACATTTTCTTTCTCCTTCTTACATGTTATATAACTTTATTCTTTCTAAGTTGTTCACTTGATTAGTTTATAGCCATAATCATATGATCCTTTAGGTACTAATTCTATAATCAATTTAACTCGTCCTAGCTTTAATTGTTACTAACTTCTAATCTATCCAAACTTTATTTATTTGATATAAATTTAGAATTTAAATTTTATTAATTAATTTTCTATACTTATGCTTAAGTTACAATTTTATTTATGTACCTTTCTCCAATCTTCCTTATTTGAATTCTTTTCTCAAATTGCTAATTCCCTATTTAAATGTTACTATACAAAATCAACCCTATTAGGTTGAGGTATTACAAACATATGGATATACATCTTGCTCCTTTTCATTAATTGCTATGATATTGACCTAATAAGCAACGTTGTCCCAATATCGCAACCAAGAGGGGAGGGGGATGAATTGGTTGTCTTGAGAAAGTGGTGATAAATTAAAATTTAAAAGCAAGATAAAAAATAATTAGAGTAGAAAAGAATAAACACAAAAACTTTATAGTGGTTCCGATTATCTCAATCCTACGTCCACTTCCTTGACAATTAGTTAAGGTTCCACTAATCTTGATTTTTTACAAGCTTAACTCTAACTTAGTATTTTTATAAGCTCACACCAAAATTTTTACAAGATTTGAGAATATCTCTCATAACCCAACAAGAGTTTTACCTAGGCTCATTCTAAAACCCAGTATTTCAAAGCTTACACTAAACTTACAAGTTGGTGTTTAATGCTCACATCCAATGCTCAAAGATTACAATAAGAAAACTTGATGTAAAGTAAATTAAGTTGTTTAACTTGGCTATATGATGTTCTTCCTCTTTTGAAACTAAGGTTTCTTAACCTATTTATACCCATTTTGAGTCCAGCTAGCCGCTGTATGAAAGGCCCAGTGGAATCTAACATAATTGGAGCAAACTAGTTTTTTTATTCTTGTCTGAAAGATGGATAGCGATCACCATGATGATTGTACGGTTCCTCATTTTGAATTTTTTCCAACGGATCTTTTCAATGGTTAATGCAAGTTGCTTGATAGGTTAGGGGTTCCTGCATATAATTATCTTGCAGTTGTGCAAAGAACTTATGTGGTCACTTAACAGTAAAATGACCATTTGTATAATAATTTTTTTGTCTACGTGTTTATAGATTATCAGTTCATGATGTTGGTGCCAAAATTCAAATTTCTTAATTTCATGCTGTCGCACAAAGTTAAGGTTCTCACCGCACAACCTCAACATGATCTATTCTATGTTATTTTGAGATTTTGCCTTAGATTTTATGTGGTCAAGCAACAGATTAAGTGGACTTGGGTGGCCAACACTTCACTGCTAGCTCTGACTGCTCTCTTTTCTATAATGTTTTGCATTTTCTTCTTATGTTGAGCGATTGCTCAAACTCTTTGGACGGTCGCACAACTTATGGTGTTTAGGTTTCATCATGCCAAAGACCGTGATCTTTTTTATGCCTCGAATGATCCTTTTCTTCTGCTGGTGTGTGTTCGTACGTTAGTATTATGTGGTTGCACAAATTCTTAAAGATAAACCTATAAGTAGACACTTGTTCAAATCATTAGTGCTCATCAATCTGATTGTCAATGACCAAAATAGAGTTTATTATCCAATCATTTGGCCAATAAGCAATGTCTAGGAGAGTTAGGCTATTACTTGAGTAAAGGACTCATAAGTCTTCTTGGTTAGGAGAGTTAGGCTTTTGCTTCTTTGACTCATTGTTATTGTCAAGAGTTCTCGGATTAGGAAATTAGATAATGATATTGTGATAGTGAGCAGAATTTGCTAACATTTGCATGAAAAATTTAGCCTGATATTATGTGATGTTACTGATTATGAGGTATTTTTGCATAGTTTATAGCTTGAGAAGGAAATGAAGATATTTGTAAGAAGTTGCTGGAAAAAGCTGGAAAGAGCCATAGGTAACCCTTGGGCAAGGCTTGTGCCCAAGGAGGTCTGACCCCTATCTTTGATCCTAAAGCAAGTTCAATCATAGTTAAAATGGAAAAGCTAATTCAATCTAATTTTAAACTCAGTTGGTCCTAAATCAATTTTGATCTAATCTTAAAATCTAAAACCAAGCTGATCTGAGCCTAAAACATAAAATCATGATGAATTGGCTTAGCCAATTTGCCATTGGGGCTAGCCCATGGCGAATTAGCTACGGGGCTAGCCCATTCGCCATGGACAAGCCAAGCCAATTTGCCATGGTGTTGCTCTATGGAAAATTGGCTTGGCCAATTTTCCATGAAGAAGGCCCATGGTGAATTGGCTAGCCCAATTCACCATGGGTCTTAAATCTAGGTTTTAATTTTAAGTTATAAGCCTAATTGCACATCCAAATAGGTTTAAAATTTAAAAAGCAGAAGTTTTTTTTAATAGGATTAGGATTAATGCTCAGATTAACCCCAAAATGTTGGCCTATAAATACACGATTAAAAAAAGATTTTAGGGAATTATCAGAAACAAGAACAAAACAAAGAAAAACCACAAAAGCAAAATAGAATCGCACAGAGAGCAATTTTGACAGAATATAAACAGAGGCAGTAATAAGGAGGTAGTAGCTTCCTCGGATCATCAAGGCACTAAACCAAAATTACAATTGACTCAGGCAGTAGCATAAATGGGCTTTGTTCAATATATTAAGATTGGTGGAGCCTATAATGTAGGTATCATCTTCTTAACTTTGTTTAAAATTAATCATTTTCATGTTATTGTGTTGTTTGTTCTTTTGACTCCTTTTAAATTACAATTCTTGAGATGCATTTACATAGTTTAATCACCTTTTAGCTCTATAAATTTATCATTGTGTTGTAACTCATTAATCCGTAACCTTAACCTTAGATTTAAAAACCCTAAATCATATAATAAACCTTAGTTTACATATAAAACCCCTAATTTGTGATTTCATAATCTTAATTTACATGTTTTAATTATTGTTTGCATATCAAACCCTATATTTATATGTTTTAGTTTAATTTGCACATTGAACCCTAGGTTTGCATGAGAAACCCTAATTGGCAAGTTTAAACTCTAATTTTATATTTAAAACCCTAGTTTTGTCCTAAAATCCTAATTTCACAACCTGAAAGGGAGGCCAGTTCTAATGAACTGAGATTATGGGGGTATTTGGTCATTCTCACCTTCCCCATACGTACCCAACTTTCCAAACTTAGTAGGGGGTTGGGAATTCCTTAGGAATCAAGTCATCCACCCCTTTCTATCTTCCCTGGCCATCTAGGTGGCAAATTCATTTCTCCGGGCTCCCTCGATCCTAGCAGTGCCATAGTCACAAGAACCACTCCATCGGGAGTGGGAGTAAAAATCCCCGCTCACAGTAGAGACTCTAATGGGGACAAGAGAAGTTGATTCTGTTGGTCTTTATATTATTTTATTTTTTCTTATTATTTGCATTAAGCTACATTTTGCAGAACTTAAATTGTTGAAGAATTCTCCAGAGCCCGACTAGACCATCAGCCAGGCAAACCAAACTCATAGAGTAGTTGTCCATACCGAGCTAAGGAATGATGATATCGAGCATAGTTGTTATTCCTGACTAAACCCATTGAAATTCCACCAAACTAATAAACAATGAAGTAATGAACATGAATGTTTCGAAACTGACCTGATAGGACTAGAGAATGCATTGAGAATGAGCTGATAAGAAAAAAAAACATGAGCCGACCAAATAGAGCATGAGCTAAGCAATGAACCAAGCATACCGAGCCTTAAGCTGATAGAATCAAGGATGAGCAGATCAGACTTGACTCAAACCAAAGCATTTAGAAGAACTCACTCTCAACATCACTCTCAGTTTGTGAACAACTATATGTTCCAACCAAATTAGCGTGAAGTCCAAGCATACCGAGCTCAATAATAAATCCTCAAAACATCTAGTAGAGCTCATGGTCCCTGGTACTCTGAAAGTTTTAGCATACTACGCTTGGATAGACTAGACCTGATGCATTCTGACCAGAACAAGCTATAGATAAAAATTTAATAAGTTCCAGTAGAGCTCATGATCGCCAACACTATCCAAATCTGAGTATACTAAAAGAAGACTGACCGGTCCAAATTGGTCCCTAGCATACCACTGGTATGGGGCTTAAAAATTATAGTCATTATTTATACACTCAATTAGTAGATGCCAGGTGTACTAGCCATTGAAGAACTTTTGTCAGAAAATATGAAGAGTACAAACACACCGAGCCTAATTCAACCATATAGAGCTCGAGCTGACCTGACCAAGTGCAGCCTAACCATGCTGAGCTTGAGCCGACCAGACCAAAGGCAGTTTAACCATATAACTACTTAGAAAAGTGAGAAAAATGGGAGACAATAATCAAACATGCTGGCTCCCACTCCAAATAGCTAGTTAAGGACTTGAAGGCTAGAAATACCACAAGAAACTTCATTTTTTGTGTAATTATTTGATTTGTAATAGCCAATTTTAACATCTTTCATTTCTTTACATAAAAAAAATTATACTTGTATTCTTTGAGTGCTAGGTGTGAGCAGTGAAACACCATTGTAAGTTTGAGTGATAGCTTGGAAACACTTAGGTTTTAGAGTGAGCCTTGGAAAACTCTTGTTGTGGTTGTGAGAAAGATACTCAAACCTTGTATAAGTTGGGTGTGAGCTTGTGAAAACACCAAGTTAGAGTTGAGCTTGTAAAAAACTCAAGATTAGTGGAACCTTAACAAGTTATTAATGAAGTGGATGTAGGATTAAGGTAAATTTAAACCACTATAAATTCTCTTATGTTTATTATTCTTTACTCATTCTCTTGCTTTGATTTAGCTTTCAATTTTCAATTTGCCATCAATTCCTCAAATCCAGCAATTCACCCCCTCTTGGTTGATATCTTGGGACAATAATTGGTATCAGAGCCCGTAGACCCTTAATTTTTGACCCAGTCCGGTCCAATATATATTTTTAGTCTAAAATAATTTTTGTGTTGTCTAATATATTTTAATTGGTCCAAAATAATTTTTGTTATCTTAATTAAATAAATTTTTTTGCTTTAGTATCTAATTTTTATTAATAAAAAATAAAAATAAACAAATAAAAATCAAAAAATAAAATAAAAATAAAAATAGGCGACGAAAAAATCGGCGACAGAAAAATCATCGCCGAAAACCAGCGTGGGGCATGGCCGTGGGCCATTTCGCCAGCCCGCAGGCCAGCTCGCGTGCCCGCTGCGGCAGCGTCAGCGCATTTTTTCTGCAGCAGGTTTTTTTTGCCGCCAGCAAAATTTTTACGACACAAATTTTTTGAAACCTAATGCAATTAGGTTTCGGTTTCCTTTTCTTAATGAAAAATGTATGCCGTAAGCAACTAGAATTAATCAAGAATTATTCTAGAAATAAGTACAATTACAACACAAAAAATCAATGAGAAATAAGGAAGAAATCGGATAGAAGCTTGAACAAAAGTGGAAACCGAAACTGTGAAGGAAAACCTTGAATCCAGCTGATTTTTTTAGAGAGCAGAAAAACAATTCAAGCAATTCAAAGGCAAAAACGCTTGTCTTTGACCTTGTTCATCCAAGAAGCAATCTTTGGTGTAACTTACAAAAGAAGGTTTGAATTCTTAATTTCTTTTATTTTTTCACAATAGCTAGATCATATAATTAATTCTTTTAAATTAAAAACCTCATAACCTCAATTCACCTTTTCTGAAGTACGAAAATCTTAAATCGTGGCTTTATTTTCCAAAAGTTTAAAGCTATTAGTTTTATTTCTTCAAATCCCCAAAACTAAGATTTGCTTTCTAAATTATCAAAACTTTAAATTGTGTTCTGTTTCCTTCCAAAAACCTTAAAAATATCTTTTTTGCTCTTATAAACTTTAAATCATTTTGTTTAAATTCATAAAACTTCATGAAATTGTCAATTGTCTTTCCAAATCCTAAAATAAAATTCAATACCCGAAACCCTAAATTCAAAAATCCTAAAACCCTAATTTAATTCCAAAACTCAAAATAGTAAACCCTAACCCCTTAAAACCTTAAACCTTAATTTTTTTTCTAAACCCTAAATCCTTTAAAACTTTAAAAACCATATAAACACAAATGTTATAATTTTACACAGTAAGCTTGAAAACATAATTCAATGAGTAACCATAAACTATAAATCTAAGTATTTTAAAGTGTTCAAACCCTAGTTTCATGATTTCACTATTCAAACACTAATTTGGTTAATCAAAGAACTTTATCAACCTTTTAAAACATAAAGCCTTAATCTATTTTAATTCCTTTAAAAACTCATAGTAGCCTAATTCCATAAATTCTAAAACCCTAAACACTTGAAATAAAGAACCCTAAATGGAAGCAATAGCCATAATTTAGATTTTTATTTGCCTTATTCAATTCTATATTTGATTATGCTTTGATTTATTTTATATGCTTTAATTTATTTAAGTTCAATTCTTGGTTCATTTAATTTGTCATGGATGGATGTTTACTTTCTATTGATGTTTAATACCTTTGATGAATGATTTATTTATGATGAATGGTTATTTACTTTTATCAATTTATTTGGATTTCCAAATGTTGTAAGAGGTATGTTTTCACTTGATGGATACATCATTGGTTAAATATCATGTAATTTAAATTGCTTTTCTATTTTAGAACCAATGTAAAGGACATGTTTCTACCTTCCGGTGGGTGTCCTATTTAGGCATGGGATGTAAGGACATGTTTCCATCTTCGGGTGGGTGTCCATTTATTTATTTTGCTCGGACATTGTTTTGATTTTCAATATATTGATGCTTTATTTTAATTATTGTGTGTAATATGGATAATGTTGTTATACTTAAGAATTTTATAATATTAAGACATGTAAAGGAGGCCGGTTCCAATGAACCGGGCATTGTGGGGGTGCTGGGCTATTTCTCATCTTCCCCACACGTACCCAACTTTTCGAACCCATTAGGGGGTTGGGGTTTCCTTAGGAATCGAGTCATCCACCCCTTTCTTTTTTCCCGAGCCTAAACAGTGCCGAAGTCGCAATAACCATTCCACCGGGAGTGGGGGCAAAAATCTCCGCTCACAGTGGCGACTCCACTGGGGATAAGTGAAGTTGATTCCGTTAGTCTTTATATTATTCTATTCTTTCTTATAATGATATTATCCATTGTGTCATATTAGTTTGCATCGTGTACGTAAGTTAGGATGCCCGTTTTACCCGTGTTGTGTTATGTAAGGGATACCATACTTTCACTCAAGGTATGGAGATCGAGCATGGCATAACCACTCATAGCCTCATACCATTTGGTATATACTTGCTATGGAAACCTAAGCCTTTTTACCCAAAGACTAAAGCTCATGTAATTGGCCTAGTTACTTTCCTTACTTTTTTGCCCCAAATGCATGTTGTTTGACTATGGTTAATTTGTCTTGGCTTAAATCATGGCTTATTTGGTTTGTTCTTTTTCTAATATGACCTAAATACCTTGTGAGCTCAAAATAAATATTTTCTTTAAAATCCAAAAGACCAAAGCTATTTTCAAAAATTTTCAAGATGGTCTTTGGACGTAAAATTTTTCTAAAAATAAATCAAAATTTCTTTTGCTCATGGCCTAAATACTAAGCCTAAAAACCAATTTTTTCTAAAATCTTTTACAATGGGCTTAGAAACAAAACTATTTTCACC
The DNA here is from genome assembly GCA_947685225.1 of Garcia nutans. Taxonomy (NCBI): domain Eukaryota; kingdom Viridiplantae; phylum Streptophyta; class Magnoliopsida; order Malpighiales; family Euphorbiaceae; genus Garcia; species Garcia nutans. The sequence continues at coordinate 28,160,862 of CANTUV010000011.1, read as the reverse complement.
CAACCTTTTCTTACAAAGAGCTTGCAAAAATATTTAGGTCAATTAAGAAATACCAAAAATCAATTGTGAGCCTAGTTTATACTAAGAATAACTAATCATGGGCTTGTTTTTGGCATGAATCATTAGTTACCTTTTTCAAGTGAGAAATCTATCTATGATAAACCTCTTAATTTAGTTTTAATCCAATATAGCATAAAAACTACTTTAGTTGGTTGGATGGATTAAAACCTAATTAATGGGAATTATCGTGGATGGATTTCCATTTTTGAAAATATAACTATTGGTTGAAACGTCCGAGGGAATTATTCGAAAATAAGATACCCCATATTGGTATTTTGTTAACCATATACCTAGGAAAAGAGACTCGCTATTCGTATGTGGATGTTATAAGTTTGGAAGGAACGTCCTAATTATCTTTCTTCGTTGATTGTTCGTGCATACATGCAAACACACATACATTTGCATCTCATATCATTGATCCTGTCTGGCTCACAGCCCTGGATTACGACAGTTCAAAAGCTTACAACAATCCGACCTACGCCGAAGATGAAGTATCTAGCAATGACTCAATCACTTGCTCACCAAAAACAATGGAGCCCGAACAATTCAAAGAATGGTGGATGAAGCCCTCAATGCCAAAATGGAAGAAATAAAAGAGGCCCTAGCTGAGACCATGAAGAACCAATTGACTGCAATCTTGGAGAATCATGCCGAGGCATCTGCTAGCCCTAAGAAGCCAAAGGAAAAAGGGAAGACTAAAGTTGGTGAAGTGGTTTTTGATGATGAAAAGGTGATCATTGATTATGATGATGATTGGGCTCAATACTACCAAGATGCTCAAGAGAAGAAAAAGGAACCAAAGATTGTTGAAAGATCAACTATAGAGAAGACTGAAACTTCTGATATTGAAAAGATGATTGTTGATTTAGAAAAGAAATTTGAGAAGAAGCTGAAAACCGAAGAGATGTCCGAGATCAACAAACTATTTGAACAAGATGAGGAGGTCCCTTATAAGTTCAAGATGCCTTCCTTTGCTAGATACAATGGTACTGGAAATCCTCATCTCCATGTGAAGCAGTATATCACTGCTATGCAGTCTGCCCGAGCTACTAAGGCTCAAACTCTAAGATACTTCATGCTCTCATTGGACCCTGTTGTCCAAATTTGGTTCAATACCTTAGATGATGGAACGCAAAAGAATTGGGATTTGCTATACAAGGCCTTCATCCAGCAATAAGGGTATAATATTGAGTTGGAAGTTACCTTAATGGAAGTGGAGTCCATTAGGCAAAGGTGGAATGAGAACTTTGTGGATTATGTGAAGAGATGGAGAAACAAGGCTGCTTTGCTCAAGAAGAGGCCCGATGAATCCGATCAAATAAGGATGATTGTGAGAGGGGTACTGCCTAGTCTTCATGAGAGGATGTCTCTTACACTCATCCATAATTTCAAAGACCTTCTCCAAGATGGTTTGCAAATTGAAGAATGGGAAAGGGAGATGAACCGTTTTGCAACAAAAAGGAACGAGAAAGGGAGCTATCAATCTGGTAGCCAAAGCATGCAAAAGGCAGTCGGAGTTAATGTTACTAATCAAGGAACAAGGAGACAATTTTTGGAATTAGGGAAATCGATGTATTGGGTTCTCAATAAACTTCAAAGAAAGGGATTACTACAACCCTTAAATCCTCGTCCTTTGCCTAACCCTCTCCCACCTAATTTTGACACTAAAGCATTTTGTCAATTTCACCAAATGCAAGGGCATGACATGGATAGATGTGTGAGGTTGAGACATGAGATCTAAAATCTAATTGATAATGGGAAGCTACCCGAACCCAGTAAGCCAAACACCAAAGACAACCCATTACCAAAATTCAATAGGGTACCACCACCTGCAACCTTCATGATTGGAGGAGGTTTTCATGAGGATTTTGTCATGTCTTCTTTTCGAGATATGGGTAGAGAAACAACCAAAGAAGAAGAGGTATTTAGTGAAATTAAATAAGCTATGGTGAATAAAGAGGTAAAAATTTGTGTTGTGAATGGATTTTGGGATTCAAGCGATAGTGATGATGATCTTGTGTCCAAGAAGGAGGAGTGGACTTGGTTCGAGCCCGAAGAGGATGAAGTAATGAACACTAGATCCAGTAAGCCTTATGCAAGGCCACCACCTAAGGAGTTAGAAACTAATAAGGGAAAGGAAGTTGAAGTAGAAGGAGATGATGCTATGCTCAAGCAATTGAAAAGAACCCAAGCAAGTGTTAGCATTTGGGACTTATTAGCTACTTCTAAAAAGCACCGAGAAACTATGGCCAAAGCCTTAGCTAGCATGCCAATTTCTATCTCCACAACACTGGAGGAGTTGATCAACTTCATAAAAATTGGGGAAGTACTGAAATGTGAAGAGGTTCAAGAAAAGAGTAAAGTTATTATGGGAGCAGTTTCTTTTTCGGATGCAGACTTACCAGAGGAGGGGAGAGACCACATTTGCCCTCTCTTTATAAAAATAGAAGTCAAGTGGAAGAGGATTCCATGTGTAATGTCCGATGATGGGTCCGCCATAAATTTTTGTCCACTTAAGATATTGCCAAAGCTAGATATTGCCAATAAGAGAACTAAACCCGACCAAGGTAACGATTCGTGCTTATGATAACACTAAGAGGCATGCCGAAGGGACTTTTAAAGCTGCTGTCAAGGTTGGTCCAATTGAATCTATTGTTGGGTTTGTTATTTTAGACATACCAGTCACCTTTATCTTGCTCTTGGGGTGACCATGGTTTCATCCTCTTTGTGGAGTTCCTTCAACCCTTCATCAAAAGATCAAGTTCCCCAACGGAGATGAGACAGTGGTCATTGAAGCTGAAGATAATGAGATTGTTAATGCTCTAAGGATTGAGAGGCCTCTCAATGGTTTTCAAGTAGCTGTAGTTTCTGATGACGAAGTAGTGGACTCCAAAGTCTTGAATATGATGAAGAACATGAACTACCTTCCTGGAGCTAGTCTTGGAAAGGGTAAGGCTGGTTTGACAAAATTGCCAGATTTTAGAACTCAAACTTCCAAGAAAGGGTTGGGATATAATGAAGCCAATGTGTCCAGCCAAAGAAGAGTGAGAAGATGAGCTTCCCACCACTTGAAGAGATCTTTGTCAAGGCTCCAGATATAGGACCACTCCAAGGAAAGCCTGAGCCGATCATGTTTATGGGTAAGTTAATCCCAGGTTTTGAAATTTTTGCAGATGTTGCCGAGCTAGTGGAGCACGTGAAGAAAGAACTCACCCTGCCAACCAGCAAAGAATCCAATCCAAAAGAGAAGAATGAAGCTGTCCTGAAAGCCGAGAAGACTCCGGAAGAGATTGCTGCCCTGGTCGAAGAAAAGTTTGAAGACATCCTGCTTTATGATTCCGAGAACAATGATTTTGATTTTGATTTTAATTTGTCTGCTTTGTATGAGGATGATGATGTTTTCTTTTCCAAAATGAATGCAATAAAGTCTGATTTTGCTTAGTTGTGTGATGTTTCTCCTGATGGTTGCATACATTCAAATAGCAGTTACATGTGCATCTTTAATATTAATTTTGTTAACACACAATCATTAAATTTGGGAACAACTGAAAATCCTAAAAATATTAGCATAGCATCCAACCTTACTCTTGATGAGAGAGAGATTTGAAAAAATATTCAAAAAATATGAAGAAGTGTTTGCTTGGTCTTTTGAGGATATGCCTGGAATAGATCGAGACATAGCCTAGCATCATATTCCAACTCACACTCACATGAAACCTGTTGACGCGGACCCTTAGCAACGATGGCAGCAAACCCAACGTATAACAATGGTAGAGAACTCCTTGAAACTTGATAATCACCTCCTAAGGAACCCAACGCCTATAAAGAGACGCGAACTCACTATGATTGAAGGATTTAGTTGGTATGAAGAAGGAAAACGCCACAACTCTTGTTGATAAGTAAACCTAATTCTTGATGCAAAGAAAGAATTAAAGAATCCACTCTAATCTCTCTCACACGAAAATTCACAAGAAGAACTTGTAGAAGAATTCAAATTTTTTTATTAATTGTTGTTGTTTGAAATTCGGCCTAATAGTGCCCTTAAATAAGGTTTACAAAATTCCTAATTGCACATGGAAAACTAAAACATTCCTAATTGCATAAGGAAAACATTCCTAATTGCATAAGGAAAACATAAAGTATGGAAATAAAATCCTAATCCACTAAGGAAAATATAAAGTATGGAAACAAAATCCTAATCCACTAAGGAAAATATAAAGTATGGAAACAAAATCCTAATCCAATAAGGAAAATATATAGTATGGAAACAACCAAACTAATCCCTTCAACATAAGAAATGCCCCACACTATTTGGGCTGTCCATGGGCCTTAAATTACTTCCCAAGGCTTTATATGAACCCCCATGGACCTTTCTTGCACGTTGGACCTTTCTTTAGCTAGCCTTTAGCTTCCACACTAAGCATCATAATCAGCTTTGGTGTGCCTTCTTCAAGCTCTATCTCCATCTTCTTGAATGATAATTCTTGAAGCTCTTTGGAAATCTCTTCTTGAATATGCAAAGCCATACTAGCTTGATATCTCTTTGCCTTGCTCCTAGTGATTGGTTCACTTGCTAGCTTCAAGGGATCCTTTCTTGCATCATTCTCCCCCTCTTCAAAAAGATTTGTCCTCAAATTTGCATCATCAAAAGGAGAAAGATCACTTACATTGAAAGTAGCACTAACATTATACGTACCTGGTAAGTCGATCTTGTAAGCATTGTCATTAATCTTCTCCAGCACTTGGAATGGGCCATCTCCCCTTGCTTGCAACTTGTTCTTCCTTTGGTTAGGAAACTTGTCTTTTCAAAAATGCACCCAAACCCAATCTCCTACTTGAAACTTAATCTCACATCTCCCTCTATTTGCAGAATCAGCATATCTCTTGTTCCTTTTCTCAATATTCGCCCTTGCTTTCTCATGCATCTCTTTCACCAATTTAGCTTTCTTCTCACCATCTAAACTAACAAGCTCATGAGAAGGTAAAGAAACAAGATCCAAAACTGTTAGTGGGTTACAACCATAAACAAGCTCAAAAGGTGAATATCCTGTAGAAGAATGAATAGCACGATTATAAGCAAACTCAATAAATGGCAACAATCTTCCCAAGAACTCAAATTCTTACCCACTAAAGCTCTCAACATGGTACCTAAAGTTCTGTTTACTACTTCTGTTTGTCCATCCGTTTGAGGATGACAAGTGGTGGAATATAACAACTTGGTACCTAACTTTCCCCAAAGCACACTCCAAAAGTGAGACAAAAACTTGGTGTCTCTATCAGAAACTATGGATTTTGGTATCCCATGAATTCGAACCACCTCCCTAAAGAAGAGTTCAGCCACTAAACTAGCATCATCACTCTTATGACATGGGATAAAGTGTGCCATCTTACTAAACCTATCAACAACCACAAATATGCTATCTCTCCCCCTCTTAGTCCTTGGTAATCCTAAAACAAAGTCTACACTAATGTCCATCCAAGGAGAACTAGGAATGGGTAATGGCATATACAAACCATGAGGCATAGACTTAGACTTAGCTTGCCTACAAGCCAAACAAGCCTTACAAATTTGAATTACATCCCTTTTCATATTCGGCCAATAAAAGTATTCATTCAGCATGTCTAAAGTCTTATCAATTCCAAAATGCCCCATCAAACCCCCACAATGTGATTCTAATACTAGTAAATCTCTCATAGAACATCTAGGCATGCATAATTTCGGACCCTTAAACAAAAACCCATCATGTCTATAGAAAGAATTAAAAGCACCATGCTCACAAGCATCATAAACATTGCCGAAATCAGAATCACCAACATATAAGTCCTTTATACATTCAAATCCAAGCAATTTAGTACTCAAAACATTAAGTAAAGCGTACCTCCTTGAAAGTGCATCTGCCACTACATTGTCTTTACCTTGCTTGTATTTGATCACATAAGGAAACTTCTCAATCTTCACAACCCATTTTGCATGTCTTTTATTCAACTTGCTTGCCCTCTCAAATGCTTCAATGATTCATGGTCTGAATGGATCATGAATTCCTTGGGCAGCAAATAATGCTCCCATACTTCCAATGCTCTCACCAAAGCATATAGCTCCTTGTCATAAGTTGAATAATTCAGCTTTGCTCCATTAAGCTTTTCACTAAAGTATGCAATGGGCTTCTTCTCTTGCATCAAAATAGCTCCAATAGCTACACTAGAAGCATCACATTCAATTTCAAAAGTAGAATCAAAGTTAGGTAAAGCTAAAACGGGTGTAGTAGAAAGCTTCTCTTTCAAAGCATCAAATGCTTCTTGTTGCTCCTTGCCCCAAACGAATCCCACTTCTTTCTTGATTATGCTAGTCAAGGGGGCTGCCAATGTAGAGAAATTAGGGACAAATCTCCTATAGAAGCTTGTCAATCCGTGAAAACTCCTCACTTCTGTCACACTTGAAGGATTCGGCCACTCTTGGATAGCTTTCACCTTCTCTTGATCAACTTCAATTCCCTGCATACTTACAACAAAACCAAGAAAAACAAACCTATCGAGACAAAAAGAACATTTCTTAAGTTTAGCATAAAGGTTTTGCTCCCTAAGGATTTCAAGCACTTTCCTAACATGTTCAACATGTTCTTCCTCAGTTTTGCTATAAATCAAAATATCATCAAAGTAAACTACCACAAACTTACCTAAATAAGCTCTCAAAACATGGTTCATTAATCTCATGAAAGTACTAGGTGCATTAGATAAACCAAAAGGCATAACTAACCATTCATACAAACCATATTTCATTTTGAAGGCAGTCTTCCATTCATCTCCAGGCTTCATGCGAATTTGATGATAACCACTCATAAGATCAATCTTTGTGAAATATTTTGCCCCATGCAATTCGTCCAACATGTCATCAAGTCTAGGAATGGGATGTCTATACTTCACTGTAATCTTGTTCTACAATCAACATACATCCTCCAAGAACCATCTTTCTTGGGTACTAATAAGACTGGAACGGCACAAGGACTAAGGCTCTCACGAACCAAGCCTTTCTCCAAAAGCTCTTCAACTTGTCTTTGCATCTCTTTTGTCTCCATAGGATTGCTCCTATATGCTGGCCAGTTTGGAATTGTAGAACCGGGTATGAAATCAATTTGATGTTCAATACCTCTTAATGGCGGCAAACCACTAGGAAGGTCTTCAGGAAACACATCCTTAAAATCCTGCAACAAAGACACATAACTAGAAGGTAAAGAATCAAGAGATTCTTCATTGTCAGCAAGTAACGATTCTTTATACATAATAATGAGTACAGGCTGCCCTACATCTATCTCTCTTGCTCTTGCATAAAAAGTATGTTTTGCTTTTTCTCCTTGATTATTTTCTCTCACCAATGGGCCATTTATTTGTTTGCTTACTTTCTTTTGACTCTCGGCCTCTTTTCCCTTTCTGCACTCACTCACTTTATTATTTTCTCTTTCCCTACCCTTAGAATTACCCTTGGGTGTTGAAGAAACATCATTGGCCGAATTTGAACCCCCTTGGTTCATGTTGGCTAAAACTTCTTTCTCCCTCTCTAGCATCCTCTTCTGATCTTCATACACCTCCTGAGGTGATAATGGTGCTAAAACAACCTTCTTTCCTTCATAAGTAAAGGTATACTTATTAGAAAAGCCATCATGTTGTGCCCTTCTATCATGCTGCCATAGTCTTCCTAATAGCAAATGTCCAGCTTGCATTGGCACTACATCACACAAAACCTCATCTTTATACCACCCAATGGAGAATGGTACCTTGACTTGCTTCAACACTTTTACTTCCCCAACGTCATTGAACCATTGCAACTTGTAAGGATTGGGATGTTTAAAACAAGCTAATCCCAATTTATCCACCATTGTCGTACTAGCAGCATTGGTACAACTTCCACCATCAATGATAAGTGTACAAACCTTACCATTCACCAAACACCTAGAGTGGAAAAGATTCTCCCTTTGATCTAAGCCTTCTTCCTTGACTTGAATATTCAATGCTCTTCTAGTAACAAGCATCTCTCCATGTTCAGCATTCAAGACTTGTTTCTCCCAAGCCTCTTCATCATATTCGGCCCTATCACCACATTTGGCCTCCTCTTCTTCTTCATGTTCAGATTCTGATTCAATTTCCCTTTCATGGGTAGCAATCATCACCCTCTTATTTGGACATTGAGAAGCAATGTATCCACTTCCCAAACACTTGTAGCATTTAATTTCCCTACTTGGAGTAGGTCTAGAAGGTGTTTCCTTGGCTGTTTTTGCATCCCCTTCATTCGGCTTCTTGAAATTAGGATTGTAGGAAGAATTCTTTTGGAAAGAACCCTTGTAATCCCCTTTGTAGGAACCTCCACTCGAACTTGAACCCTTGAAGTTTGAAAAATTTTCACTAGCTTTAGAGTAGCTAGTTTACGAAATAGCTTTATTCTTCAATCTTCTCTCTATCTTCATGGCCTTTTGAACTAACTCTTCCATTGTGTTGAATTCATACATCTCCAATTCGTTGGCTATGTTCAAGTTCAATCCCCCAAGAAATCATGACATCTTCTTGTCTTCATCTTCATCAATATTTTCCCTAGCCATGATCATCTCTATCTCTTTGTGGTACTCTTCCACACTTCTTCCACCTTGAACTAGTCTTGCTAGTCGATTGTACAAATCTCGAATGTAGTGAGATGGTACAAATCGGCTCCTCATTAGTTCTTTCAAGGTTGACCATTCAGGAATAGGCCTCATACCTTTCCCTCTTCTATTAGCTTTCAATTGATCCCACCAAAAGGTAGCATACCCCTTGAACACTACGGCTGCCAAAACTGATTTCTTCTCTTCGGTGTAGTTATTGCATTCGAAAATCTGCTCAACTTTCCTCTCACATTCTATGAACTCTTCTGCATTGTTCTTCCCTTCAAAGGAAGGAATCTTCATCTTGATGGAAGTAAGGTCACCATCAGTGGCAGGTTGATTTCCACCTTCATCTTCATCTTCTACCCTTTCGGCTACTTCTAGGGCTTCAAGATTTTCTTGCCCTTCTCTCCTAAGCACTCTTCTAGCTCGCATTATGGGATTTGGATGTGCGGCTAGCTGCCCTTATTGCATTTGCTGAATTTGTTGTGCTTGTCATGTTGCATTCTCTTGCAATCTAGTATCCATCATCTCCATTCGACCAAGCATTGCTACCAAAGTCTCATTAAGCCTAGCCAAGCTTTCAGCCATAGCTCCTTCTTTGCTAGTCTCTTCTTCTTTTCCAGCCATGTTAACAAACAAACAAACTCAAAGAAACAAGATTAGTAATAATCGAAATTTACTCAAGTGTTTAGAATTACCTCACTTTTCTTGTCTTCCTTGATTGCACTTCAGAACCAAGCTCACCAACCAACAATTGTCAAGTCGTTCAAGAAACTAGAACCTAAATCCTAGAAATAGATAGAAAACAAGACAAGTATCCGGAGGCAATGCAAGGTAATTTGCACTACACGATATAAAACCAAGTATCAACACAAGCAAATGATACTTAGCAATGTAATGGAATTAAAAGCTAGATAAAGAAATCAGAAACAATGAAGACAATAAACAAGACAAATTTGGATATAATGAATCAAAAACAACCCACACTTGGCAAGCTGCTTTATGGACCTAATCAATTCTACCCAAAACGCTAGCTTCTAGACTCTAATTCCCACCTATAACACTCAAATAACATGAATATTAAGGTCTGATTTTCGAATTCCAAAAGCCCCTCAAAAGGTGAAATTTTTCGCCTAAAAAATTTTATTACTTCTCACCCACCTAGATCTGATCCTTAGCACCCAAATAGAAAAGAATATCAAACAATTTTTGTTGAGGTGGTTTTGTACTCTTTTTTTTTTGCTTCCTCTCACTATCCCCTTGATTCGGGACTTAATTTACTCCCAAGGACTTTTCGAAATCTGGACTTAATTCGCAACCCCAGATTCACTCAAGACCAAATCGAAATCAAACTTGAACACAAACTCTAGCTTTTGCTTTCTTTCAAGAACCCTAATTCTTGGTTTCGAAATTCTCCAAGAATCCTTTTTAAGGTTTCGTTTTCACCCTAAGAATACCCTCCTTCAATTCGGCCTTGATCAGAATTGATATATGACTCTTTTTTGAAAATTAAAGAATAGACTCTCTAAGAACCCTAAAATGCAGAAATTTAAAAGACCTAAATTAACAAACCCTAGAAAGACAAAGTAGATAAAAATTACCTTGTAGCAAGGCTCTGATACCAAATGACGCGGACCCTTAGCAACGATGGCAGCAAACCCAACGTATAACAATGGTAGAGAACTCCTTGAAACTTGATAATCACCTCCTAAGGAACCCAACACCTATAAAGAGACGCGAACTCTCTATGATTGAAGGATTTAGTTGGTAAGAAGAAGGAAACGCCACAACTCTTGTTGATAAGTAAACCTAATTCTTGATGCAAAGAAAGAATTAAAGAATCCACTCTAATCTCTCTCACACGAAAATTCACAAGAAGAACTTGTAGAAGAATTCAAAAATTTTTATTAATTGTTGTTGTCTGAAATTCGGCCTAATAGTGCCCTTAAATAAGGTTTAAAAATTTCTAATTGCATATGGAAAACTAAAACATTCCTAATTGCATAAGGAAAACATTCCTAATTGCATAAGGAAAACATAAAGTATGGAAACAAAATCCTAATCCACTAAGGAAAATATAAAGTATGGAAACAAAATCCTAATCCACTAAGGAAAATATAAAGTATGGAAACAAAATCCTAATCCAATAAGGAAAATATAAAGTATGGAAACAACCAAACTAATCCTTTCAACATAAGAAACGCCCCACACTATTTGGGCTGTCCATGGGCCTTAAATTACTTCCCAAGGCTTTATATGAACCCCCATGGACCTTTCTTGCACGTTGGACCTTTCTTTAGCTAGCCTTTAGCTTCCACACTAAGCATCATAATCAGCTTTGGTGTGCCTTCTTCAAGCTCTATCTCCATCTTCTTGAATGATAATTCTTGAAGCTCTTTGGAAATCTCTTCTTGAATATTCAAAGCCATACTAGCTTGATATCTCTTTGCCTTGCTCCTAGTGATTGGTCCACTTGCTAGCTTCAAGGGATCCTTTCTTGCATCACCTGTGAAACAAAAGCTTCGGCGATTAAGACCTGAGTGGGCTGAATTGGTTAAAGAAGAGGTCACTAAGCAAATACAAGTGAAGTTCCTTGAAGTAATAGAATATCCAGATTGGTTAGCCAACATAGTACCCGTGCCAAAGAAAGATGGGAGAATAAGGGTCTGTGTGGACTATAGAGATTTGAACAAGGCTTCTCCTAAGGATGATTTTCCTTTACCTCATATAGATGTTCTCATTGATAGTGTAGCCTCTAGTGTGCTACACTCGTTTGTAGATGGATTTTCCGGATCCAATTAAGTGTTAATGGCCCAAGAGGATAAAGCCAAAACTGCTTTCATTACTACATGGGGTATATTTTGTTATAGGGTGATGCCATTTGGTTTAAAGAATGCTGGAGCAACCTACCAAAGGATGGCCACCACATTATTTCATAACATGATGCACAAAGAAGTTGAAGTATATGTTGATGATATGATGGTTAAATCAGATACAAGGGAACAAAACTTCCAAAACTTAGAATTATTCTTCGATAGAGCTTTGAAATATAAGCTAAGATTAAACCCGAGGAAGTGTGTATTCTGTAACACCCCTATATCCCGTATACGTACCAAACATGCTTATACGATCATAATATACGTATACTACATATAGAAAATGCCACCGTTTAAAAATTACACAACATATATCTTTATAAATAAGTGAAACCAATCTTAAACATTTAAAAGAAATCCAAAAGACACCATATATAATAACGTTTATTAACTAGCAGCGGAAGTTATTATAAATATTTGCAAATACAAATATGTTATAAATCAAAGTATACAAAACATAGAATATATACATGATTGGCAACTCTTCTCTGATCTTTAAGTTCCAAAAATAAATCCTTCAATGCCTAGTCTCACCTGGTCTCGAGGAGCTCTCAGGTTCAACTCTGTCACCTGCGCGATCAAACACTATCGCGCTAAGCCAAAGGCTTAGTAGTACAAAGTATACTAACATTATGCTTTAATATAATATAATGTCACAATTAATCTCATACATCATTTAAAAGAATATCACAATTCCACATCATACTTTGATCAATGTCATAACAACATTCATATTATATCTTCATAATTCCATTAATTTCACCATTCAAGAATCACATTAAATACAAAGACAAGCATGGGCCCAAAAACACTAATATGCCATTCAACTTTCAGAGTTAATGTTTTGGTTAAATTATCACATTTATCATTATCCCAACTAGGCTTCAAGGATTTAGGTTCAACCAAGCTTCAAGGGGAACAAAGCATGCTAAGTATCAACCCAACTTGGCTTCAAGAACCAATCCAACCTAGCTTCAAGGGTTGTAACATCTCAATTAGGCTTCAAGGACTAGACCCAACCAAGCTTCAAGGGGAGTAAAACATGTTAAACTTCAACCCAACTTGGCTTCAAGGATCAAGCCCAACCTAACTTCAAGAGAATGCTACTATAGGCATGCCACCAACAACAAACTCTGAAAATAGAATAACACATTAGCCACACAATTCATTGATTATTTCATCATCAATATCATTTTCAATTCTCCTCATCATTTAGGCAAACATGCCTCACATATCTCAATTGAATTATCATAGCCAATCACAATGGCTTCATATCACATTTGAATCATCATGGCCAATTACAATGGCTTCACATCTCAATATTCAAATTTACCATAATCAATTTCATTACACATCATCATATAGGCCTACATGCTTCAATTATCTCAATTCACATTTCATATTTCATCATTGATATATACCTAACAATTTACATTATTCATAGATTTAGAATCTTCCACATACACTTGTTTGGATCATTTTTGTTTTAAGTGTGTTTAAAATGTTTATTTTTATGTTTAGGTGCAAAAAGACCTTTGAAGAATCAAAACAATGCAAGAAGAGCAAAGAACAATCACAGTAGCTAACACACTCAAGGGACACGGCCAAGCTTGTGGCCGTGTCTCTCAACACAAAATCATGCAGTAGCAGACACGGGCAAGGGACACGGCCAAGTCAGTGGCCGTGTCTCTCCAAAATTGATCCAACACGGCCAAATTTCCTTAAACTTGGCCGTGTCTCTCAAAAATCTTTAGTTTGGCCGTGTCTCTTCTATAGTTTGGCCGTGTCTCTCATGAATAAAAACCCTAAACATGGCCAAGTCTCTTTTGATTGAATTAAAACACATTGTGCACAACATAACCTTATTCAAATGGATATAATCAATGTCATTAACACTTATTTTACATGTTCATCATCACAATATTCACATTAACAATACACCAACAATACATTTAATCAATTACCACTTCAAAACCCTTAAACCAACATCACTCTTATTCTTTCAATATCAACATCCACTTAACTTACCATCTTCAAACCAAAACCAACACCAATTTAACTTTTTAACTTACAATCAATTTCAACACTTATAAACACATCTCAAACACACCTAATCATAATATCAACAAATCATAACTCACCTCAAACACAACTTCAAAAATAACAAAGGAAAACAAGAGAGTACTTACCAAAATTGAAGAAATTTCACAAATCTCCAACTTAATCCTTTGATTCTTCCTTCAATTTGAGCTTATAACTTCAAGATCCTCTCTTGCTCTCTTGCTTTCTCTTGTCTTTGGAGGAGCCGGCCACACACATGGAAAAGAAGAAAAGATGATGAAGAAACAAAGTCAACTTCTCTTTAAATCTCCACCAAGTGTTCCAAAAAGACAATTACCAACATACCCTCTTCTCACTTGTTTTAGCTTTCTTCTTAATCAAGTGCCCTTTATAGTAATTTCACACATAACAAATAAATATCCTCTTCCCTTGACCACTCATTTTGACTTATGTATATGTTATTTATACTTCCATATATACAATATATACACTTTCTTTTAATTTCTTTTCTCTTGCAAATTAACATATACATTCAATCCAATTTAAAACAACAACAATATTCAAAACTTCTAAGGCATACATTGGGATATTACAATTCTCCCCTTCTAAAAAGAAATTTCATCCACGAAATTACCTGATATCAAGTCTGAAATAATTGAGGATATTGATCTCCCATTGCTTGTTCGCTTTCCCAAGTTGCTTCTTCTCTCCCATGATTCTTCCATAGAACTTTCACCAATGGCACCTTTTTATTCCTCAACTCTTTCACTTCATGTGCCAAAATAGCAATTGGTTCTTCTTCAATTATCAGATCTGGACTCACTTTAATAGATTCAATTGGCAAAACATGAGATGGATCCGACCTGTATCTCCTCAACATAGAAACATGGAATACATTATGGATCCTTTCCAACTCAGGTGGCAAAGCAAGTCGATAAGCAACTGGTCCAACTCTTTCCAAAACTTCATACGGTCCAATGAAACGAGGACTCAATTTCCCTTTCCGACCAAACCTCAAGATCTTCTTCCAAGGAGACACTTTCAAAAATACTTTATCTCCAACATCAAATTCTATATCTCTCCTCTTCAAATCTGCATAAGACTTCTGTCGGTCTGAAGCTGCTTTCAACCTGTCTCGAATCAATTTCACTTTCTCTTCAGTTTCTTTAACCAAATCAGGACCAATTAACCTACCTTCTCCAAGTTCATTCCAACATAGAGGTGTCCTACACCGTCTACCATACAATGCTTCGAATGGTGCCATATCAATGCTGGATTGATGATTGTTATTGTAAGCAAATTCCACAAGTGGCAAAAATCTATCCCAACCTCCAGAGAAATCAATGACACAGCTTCTCAACATGTCTTTGATAATCTGTATCACTCTCTCTGACTGCCCATCTGTCTGTGGATGAAAAGCAGTGCTGAAGTGCAGTCGAGAACCCAAAGCACCATGTAAACTCTTCCAAAACCTCGAAGTAAATCGGGGATCTCGATCAGACACTACAGAAATTGGGACACCATGCAACCTCACAATCTCATGAATATACAGCTCAGCTAACCTCTCCAGAGAATAATCCATCCGAACTGAAAGAAAATGAGCTGTCTTAGTCAGCCTATCCACAATCACCAAATAGCATCATGCTTCCTTTGTGTCAATGGTAGACCAGACACAAAATCCATTGTCACTCTTTCCCATTTCCATTCAGGCACTGATAAAGGTTGAAGTAATCCTGTTGGAACTTGATGCTCAGCCTTTACCCTCTGACAAGTGAGACATTTGGATTGTGAACCTCGGTTTCCGCCCGAAAAGGATTCGGGCGAACGTTCACTCGTTGTCGGGAGTCGCCACTCAGTTTATTTTGTTCAAAGGGAAAAACTAAGAAAACCCTTGTTTGACTCCAATTATGCATCCAATGTAAAGGTTTCTAGCCTGCGAACCCAAGGAGGATTCGAGGACTATGTCATGCATTTGATTAATTTGCCAATTTAGAATTGAATCCGAAAAGAAAACAAAAAGAAAGAAGAAGAGATTGTTGATAAATTGTGGACTTGCTATTTGGGGTGAATCCCAAATATGCCTACATACTCTCATTTTTATGAGAGATCAAAGCCCATGTAGTTCGGAAAAGCCTATTTAAAGGCGATGAAATTTATGCTTCATGCATGTGTGTGTGTATGCTTCGTGCATTTTTCAGGCATTTTGCCAGGATTGTGAGTTTTAGCACTTAGTGCAAAAATTGTATAATTTCGGGTACTTGGTACCAAAAGAGTTCGATTTAGGCTTCATGCCAAATTTTGATCTTAATTGTAATGTTTAAATACTTCGTATTTAAAGGATGAAATTTAGGCTCCGTGCCAAAAGGTCGATTTTATTCACGGCTTGATGCCGAAAGGTTGATTGATTAATCCATTAGGCCTCTAGATCTAAAAGGATTAGATCTTTGACCAAGAAGAAATTAAGAAGAAGATTAGAATGCTTATGATATGCTCGAATTTACCAAAGATGAATTATGATATTACCTTGATTAGAATTTTTCCACTTCTAAGTTCCAGATCTTGTTTCCTTACACTTTTGAGTATGATTCTTGCTTTCTACAATACAATATTAGAAATTCTTAAGCATAAAAATTTCGTCAGCATCTGGGCGTAGGATGTCCAAAAGCCTCCTCTTTTTGAAAATCTGAAGCCTATTTATAGGCAAAATCGGGCGTCACGGCGGCCGGGCCGCTGTCCTGGCCCACCGCGACTCACGCTATTTCTGCTAAAACTGACTTTTCTGGAGCCACGGGCCTCCAAAAATTATTCCGAGACCATATCCATGATCCTTACGTCGTCCCGGACATTTCAAGTACCATGAAGACATACTTCTGGTGAACTTTACCTTAGGCCTTCGGTCCGGCTCAGTTGTCCGCAGTCTGAGAAAATTGGCTTTCCGAGCCTCAAAATTCGAGTGTTCACAATTGCCCCCCAGTGGGGTCCATAAAAATGATTTATGGAGCCCAGTGGTCTTCTGAAGAGCGAATTTTGAGCGAGGGGTAAAAGATACGCCTTTTGGCACTTTCTGGATTGCTTGCAACATTTCTGATTTTTCTGTATCTGCACTTTTGTTAAGCACAAACAGTACAAATGTATGCATGATGTCCTCTTCTATTTTTCAAAAAGGCAATTTTTTTTCAACCGTTGTATGCACAACTGGACCAAGAGTCTCCATAACGTTGAAAGGATCAACATGGGGAGGTACGGGTTGAAAGCTGTCGCCACCCTCAGAGGTGTAGCTGTAGACTGGGATTTCTTGCACTCTTGCATCAGGTTTTGGGATCCCCAAGCCCATGTTTTCAGATTTGGGGCTCGGATGGAGGAAATGTGTCCTCTTTTTGAGGAGTTCTGCTCGATCATTGGGTGCGACCCAAATGCCCCTCTTGTGAGGCATGAGGTCCAAATCGGCTATGTGGGATCTTTTCAGAGGCTTTTTAGCTTCACAAAACCCCAAGCCCAAGCTATGATTGTAGATGGGGATAAGGCGATGCTGCTTCCCCTAATTGATGAATTCTTGACCGCCGATTTTGAAGACGATATTCAATTGAGGCATAGAATGCGAGCCTTCGTCTTTTGTCTGTTAGCTGGGTTCCTCTTCAACCGTGACCCCGGCTTTGGAGATTTGAAACTTTGCCCAATGGTTAGGCAAATGGAAGAGCTCAACTGTATCGGGGGCATGATCCTGGCTGAGACTATTCAGAGTCTCGACAGATGTGCACTTGGATTTGAACGTTGGACCGTCACCCCGGTCATCCTTCAGGTAATTTATACCTTTTTTTTTTTTGCTTATTCCATCATCTCTCTTTTCCTTTGTAAAATAGAAAGGATCTATTTTTTTTTCAGGTTTGGCTGAGAGATCATCTTCGAGTGGTTGCAGCCCCCAAACTTTGACCTACAACCCTTCGCAGTACCGCACCAGGAAAATTCAGATTTCTTTTCCCTCTATGGCCGAATGGACTGTTTGGCTGTTTGAGCTTGGACCGGAAGAATTATTATGGTTCGTCCCTTGGTATAGGATTCCTCAATTCATGGAGGCAAATGCCATGCACAACCATGTCTACCTGCTTGGGTTCACTCACAGTACTTGGTACAGTGCTTCCCGTGTCCTCAGGCAGATGGGTATTGATCAGAGAGTTCCCCTTCCTGTCGGGCTTACCATTACTTCTCCTATTACCCCCGGGGTTACTCGGGCTGTTCTAAAGACTTGGGTCAGAGACCATCGGATGATCAGGCCTTGTGCTGAGCCTTCCCTCGTTCAGCCCACTCCAGAGTACAGGACCTGGTTTATAGCTGAGGTTTGGCCCGTTGAGAAACCGAGGAGGTGTGCATTGCTGCAGGAGTTGGAGGGAGAGGAGGTGGTTCCTCTTAGTGAGGAAAAGGTAGATATTGCGGAGAGTTCTGGGACTAAGGAAGACGCCGAAGACTCTGCCCCCTGTAGGAGGCGTAGGATTTAGATCCCAGGGTGACTCCATTGTCTTTTCTGTTTTTGGGTTGTTTTTACCTTTTTGGTTTTTTGGGGAATGTGACTTGACCTTTTTGTATTTTGTAGGCTGAATGACTCTTTTTGTAACAGATGATTCTCTTTTTGTAATGAATGATTCTTAATGAATGACCCTTTTGTTTGCTTTCCAAGCATTATCTACTTTATTTATTTGCTCTTATTTCTGCCTAAGCCGTCCTTTTGGATTTTCAACTTAGCGAGCTCTTACCCATTCTTGCCTAAGCCACCCTTTGTGGGTTTCCAGCTTAGCAGGCCCTTTTGTTTTTGTTTTTTTGTTTTTTTTTCTTTTTTTTTGTTTTGTTGTTTTTTTTTCTTGGAAAAAGAAAGATGAATGAATGATTTTTATTAAAATTTAGACCGTGCTCAAGGAGAGCTGCCTACATATCTCGAATTAGTTTGCGAGAATCAGGTCTAATGTAGTTCATTACAATGCATGATTATACATAATATTTCTTTAGTTGATCCAGATTGCATGGGTTTATGAACTCCAGACCATCCAAATCAGACAAGATGACGGCTCCGCCGGAAAGTATTTTCTTCACAATGTAGGGTCCTGCCCAATGAGGACGGAACTTCCCACGAGGATCTGTAACAGGTGTTCTGATCTCTTTCAGGACCAAACAACCTTCTTTCAACTTTCGATCTTTGACCTTTTTGTTGAAATGTCTGGCCATTCGCCTCTGATATCCTTGAATCTGATGTAGAGCTTGAAGTCTTTTTTCATCCAAAGCCAACAACTGATGATGATAATTGCTGATCCATTTAGCTTCATTTATCTGACTTTCTTGAATTATCCTCGCCGATTGAACTTCAAGTTCAATGGGGAGTACTGCTTCCATTCCGTATACCAGTGAATACGGGGTTGCCCCAGTAGGAGTTCTAACTGATGTTCTATATCCCCACAAGGCCAATGGCAACTTCTCATGCCAACGCCTATGTTCCTTGATCATCTTTTGTATGATCACCTTTATAGACTTGTTCGCTGCTTCTACAGCTCCATTTGTTTGAGGTCTATAAGGAGAGGACTTATGATGCTGGATTTTCTTATCCTCCAAGAGTTTGGCAAACTCTGCTTGGAAATGAGTTCCATTATCAGTGATAATTTCAAACGGCGTTCCGTACCAACAAAGGATGTTGGTTCGGAAAAACTGTGCTGCCTTTTTGGCGTCTAATTCTGCATAGGAAGCTGCTTCGACCCACTTTGTGAAGTAATCCACTGCTACCAAGATAAACTAATGTCCATTTGATGCTTTTGGATGTATTTTACCAATTATATCAATTCCCCAAGTAGCGAAGGGCCATGGAGAAGTGATTGGATTCAGGGCAACAGGAGGTTGCTTCTGTAGCTTAGCAAATATTTGGCATTGATGACATCCTTGCACAAATGCCACGCAGTCTGCATTCATGGTGGACCAATAATATCCTAGATTGGCAATTTTTTGAGCCAAGGCGATCCCATACATGTGTGGTCCTGATTCGCCACCATGTACCATTTCCATTATCTGCTTAGCCTCTGCTTCATTTACACACCTTAGGTGCATTCCATTCCAACTTCTTTTGTAGAGGATATCTCCATTAAGAATGTAACCTGTGGCAAGCTGCCTTATTGCCCTCTGATCAACCTTTGATGATCCCTCCGGATAATTTCCATCCTTGAGATAGGTCTTGATATCCCAAAACCATGGTTTACCATCGGCCAAGTGCATTACATGGGCGGGTTGCTTTTGAAGCTGAACTTTCAATGGATGAATGACTTTCCCCTCCCTGATATTGATCATGGAAGCTAAAGTAGCCAATGCATCAGCAAACTGATTCTTTGCTCTTGGGAGATATTCGAAGGACAGATCATTGAACTGTTGTGCCAAATGATCAAGGCGTTGTAGGTAAGGAACCAAACGCTCTTCTCTTATCTTCCATTTCCTTAAAGCTTGTGATACTATTAAAATAGAATCACCATAGACCTTTAGGTCCTTAATCCCCAATTTCAGGGCGGCTTCAAGCCCATTAATGCAAGCTTCATATTCTGCTTCGTTGTTTGTGCAGCTAAAGTCAAGTTTAACTGCGAATGGAATGTATTCTCCACAAGGAGTTTTGAACACAATTCCAATTCCGTTTCCATGATAATTGGATGCTCCATCAAAATACATCTCTCAAACACTTCTTTCCACATTCAAGAGGTCTTCGTCGGGGAAACCCATTTCTCGCATCTCGTCTTTTATAGGTAATTCTGCTAATTGGTCAGCTATTGCCCCGCCTTTCACAGCTTTCCTTTGAACAAATTTCAAGTCAAAGGCTGCCAATGTTGACACCCACTTAGCCATTTTGCTGTCCAAAACAGGCCTCTCCATGAGGAATTTCAAGGGACTCTGTTCTGCAATGACATAAGTAGTGTAAGAAGACAAGTAGTGTTGTAACTTCGTACAAGCCCAATACAAGGCTAAACACAACTTCTCAATCTTGTTATACTTTAACTCATAATCCAGCATCCTTTTGCTGAGGTAGTAAATTGCATTTTCCACCTTTGTATCTTCAGCCTCTTGAGCTAGCATTGCCCCCATGGCTTCATCTGTTACAGACAGATACAAGAGCAGAGGTTTTCCCATTCTGGGAGGTTGTAGAATTGGCGGACTTAACAGGTATTCTTTGATCTTGTCGAAGGCCTTTTGGCAGTCTTCATTCCATTCTTGTGAAGCACCTTTCCTTAGTAGCTTAAAGATTGGACCACAAGTCTCTGCCAATTGCGATATGAATCGGCTGATATACTGTAATCTACCTAGCAAGCCTCGAATCTCTTTTTCTGTTCTTGGCGGAGGCATTTTCAGAATAGCCTTCGACTTTGCTGGATCAACTTCTATTCCTTTCTTGCTGACCAAATATCCCAAAAATAAGCCTGACGTTGCACCAAAGAGGCACTTTGCAGGATTAAGCTTCAAATTGTACTTGCGAAGTCTAAGGAAGAACTTCTCAAGCGCTTCAACGTGTTCTTCTGGAGATTTTGACTTAACAATCATATCATCAACATACACTTCTACTTCTTTGTGAATCATGTCATGAAAGACTGTTGTCGCCATCCTTTGGTAGGTAGCCCCTGCATTTATCAATCCAAAAGGCATAACCCTGTAGCAGAAAGTGCCCCATTCTGTGATGAAAGCTGTCTTTTCTTTGTCTGGTGGGTGAACTAGGATCTGATTGTACCCAACCGCGAGGTCAATCATGGAAACCATCACATGCCCAGCCATCCTGTCTATCAGCAAATCGATGTGTGGTAGTGGAAAATCGTCCTTGGGACAGGCCTTATTCAAATCTCTGTAGTCAACACACATCCTGACCTTTCCATCTTTCTTCGGGACCGGCACAATGTTTGCTAACCAGGAAGGGTAGGCAATTGGTTCTATGAACTTATTGTCTAGTTGCTTGGCAACCTCCTCTTTAATTTTCAAAGACCATTATGGCTTCATTCTTCTCAATTTCTGCTTAACCGGCTTTGCCTCTGGGTATAGCGGAATCTTATGCACTGCTATAGCTGGGTCTATTCCCGTGACATCACTTGCCTTCCACATGAAGTAGTCGACATACTTCCTGATGCAATCGACAACCTGTTCCTTATTCGCACAATCATATGCAATGTATGTATGTTCATTTTCTTTGCCAATTATTATCTTTTCATTTATTTCTTTTATTTCATTTATTTCATTTTTGCTAGATAATACTTGGAAAGCAAAAGACACAGGGTAACCAAGAATCGGAACAGTTTCATTGATAATGGCGGAGTCATTCTCCAAGATTACATTAGACTTGACATTAGGGCTTTCTAAATCTGAAATTACAGAAGACTCAGAATTAGACTCTGACTTGGTTTTTGACTCAGAATTAGTACAAGACTCGGTACAAGACGCAAGTTCAGGGTGTGACACTGGACTAGGTTTAACCTCAGCAGCTTGTCCCTCCTCGGCGTACCAGTTTCTCAGCGGTCCATCCGTGGTCTTGATCAGCTTTGTGAAATCTCTATTGTCCTCAAAATTGGTTATCATAGCAACCTCATCAAAGAGACTAGGCCGCATGAAATCTTCCATTTGGGGGTCAGTTTCAGGTTCTGGCTCTTCTTCTTTCATGGCTACAACATCAGCAAACATTTCAAATCCTGGTAGCTTCTTTCCGGTCATAGGAGAATAGAATGGTTCCTGAAAACCACGGTGATGAACTGCCTTTCCAGGTTTGCAAAAGTGACCATTCAGAGTTCTAAAGTAAGGGCGCATTTTGAGGCTTCTTGCCCCCCAATTTCCCTTTTTCTTCCTTCCACGCTCAAACTCTTCTATTTCCTCGTCTGTAGGTTTGTACCCCAAGCCAAAAGTTCCCTTATTCTCAGGCTCTTCCCATGGCCATACTACGGGTATTTTTCTCCCAGACTTCATCATTTCCATCCCGGGCAATAGACCTACCCTCAGCATCATTCCCACTAGGCAGTTGATTTGGACCTCCCCAAAGTCATATGAGACAAATGGCCCTTTGGGTTTTTCACCTTCTATGCATTGAACTGTGTAGTAATGAAACCCAGTCAAGGTCATGGCGGTTTCACCAGGAACAACCTCAAGGAGAGACTGATCCATGGTTTTCCTGTTGATTTCGCAGGTGTCCCCTTTGATAGTGATGATTTTTCCTTCAAAAGGAAATTTAAGGTTTTGGTGTAGTGAAGAAGGTACAGCATTAATCTGATGAATCCACGGCCTTCCAAGGAGGAGATTAAAGCTCGCGGGTACATCAATGACCTGGAATGGTACTCCCATTTTCACCGGCCCAATAGCAATTTCTAGAGTGGCAACACCCAAAATTTCTCTTCGAGTGTTATCATATGCTCTCACAATCTGATCAGAAGGTGTAAGATCCGTAGCCTCCAACCCCAGACAGCTTGCTACTTTCAAGGGACACACATTTAAGGCTGACCCATTATCAATGAGAACCATGGGCACAGTCTTTCCCCCAGTCTGTATGGTGATGTATAGAGCATCATTGTGTTTCTTACCGTCTTCTGGTAAATCCACATCAGAAAACCTGATACTCAATGCCTTGGTTGATTGGGTCAAAGTGGCCACCAAAGCTTCTGGGCTCGTGTCCACAGGTGTATCAAGTTGACTCAAAGCTTCGCTGAGAGCCTGGCGGTGTGGGAATGAGGAAGCAAGGAGCTCCCAAATTGACACCTTAGCTTGAGTTTGTTTAAGCTGAGTGAGGACAGGGTCTTCTTTCGGCTCTGGTGTTTTCTTATGGGGGGGATTTGAGGTTGTAGGGGTTTTTCCCAAGTCAAGTGGCTGATATTGTCTTCCACTTCTTGTCAGAGCACTGACCTCTTCACAAAGGTCGTTCAAATCTAACACACATACTTCATTCATTTTTGAGAGAAGTTCGAAAGGATCAAACTGTAACACCCCGATACCCTATATAAGTACTATACATATACCTAGTATACATACAGTAAGTATATAAAGTATAAGGATGTCACTTTTTGTTACCTTTTAAAAACCTGTAACAGAGTTCTAACCACAATACGTTAATTTACATAACATTTACAAAATCATTTTCTTTATCAAAACTTTATTTATACATATAAATATCCTCTCGTCAGAAATACATCAAAATTAAAAGTTATACATGTATGCATTACCCTCTAGTTGGTCTCGACAAACCTTTACCCTTCTCGTGGCATAACGAAAGACTTTGCATCTTCCACCAAGCTACCTGCGCGATTACACATACGCGCTAAGCCCGAAAGCTTAATAGTACAAATATAAAATATAAACATACATTATAGATATTCTATTATATAATGATATATCAATTCAATGTACAATTAGTTCTTATCATGTTTTTCTTTCTTAATTGCAACTTTCATATATCTTGACTAATTTCATATATTATATACGTATATACAAAACATTACCACCAACCACAATTCAATACTAATACTCATAATCAATTCATCAATATACATACATTATATATATCATACCAATCAAGAGTCACATTTCCAAGGAAGACAATCCTTATCACCAAACATAATTCCTCATTAATACCCACAATCAATAAACACATCATATATCGTACTTCACAACATTAGTTTGTTCACAATTCATTAATCATAAATCACATATCCAACAAAGGCAATTATTATTACCAACCATCATCCATCACTAATATCCATAATTTATATATTTCATTACTCATTTATTTCAACATTTATATATATCACATTTACAACAAATGACAGACTCGGGCCCAAAAGACACTAATATGCTATTCGACTTTCAGAGTTAATGCTTTGGTTTAATTATCACATTTATCAATATCCCAACTAGGCTTCAAGGACTCATCCAACCTAGCTTCAAGGGTTGTAACATTGTTGCGCTCAAATTAAGTACTACTACAAAGCGTCACTCGCAAGTATACGAGGTAGCTGTAGCAAAGGTGATCGCCCCAAGGTCGTTTCCCCAAGAAGGTGTGGTTCGTAATAGCTTAATTGACAAGTATTTAAATGCTGAAGTGTTTGTTGTATGAAATGTGCGAGATTAATTTAAACCTAAATTAAACGTGCGTAGAGAGTAATGTGTGTGGGTGTACAAGATCAAATTGGTTCTTGGGAAGGTGCCTAGGGTCATAGGTCCATTCAATCAAAGCTTAATTCTCAATTGTCCATTAACATAACCTTATGAATTAATTTGTTCCTTAAGATTAATTAGTCAATTACCAATCCATTAGTTCTCACATTCATGAATTAACAATGACCAATTCTTTTACATTACCAAATTAATGAAAACCCTAGAACTTATATTTCTAATTCATTCATAGGGTGGTCGATTATATAGTTTCGATATCGGATTTCACCTCTCGGTCCGTCATCCAATATTCAAAGATCAATAGGTAGCTAATCTATCAACCTAGCATTTAATACAATACAATCAACCAATCAACAAGGAACATCAATGTAAATATCAAATCAAAACATTCAACCAAATATACTATAAACCCTAAACATGGGTATTTAGCTCAACATCATCAATTTATAACAAATATTCATCTCAATACAAAACAAATACAAATTGTTCATTGAAATATCAATATCTTAATACAACAACAATAATAAGAAATGAATCAAAAGAGAGAATAGAAAAACCCCTTGTGAAGATGCCAAGAGTAGGATTGCTAGTCTTCCTCCTAGCTCCACTTGATGTATTTGATGAAGAACTCAAGCCCTCTTCAATGGTTGATTTCCCTTTGCAATGTGGAATGGAGCTTTCTCAAGTCACCAAACCTTTGGATGGAGCTTTCTCAAGTCACCAACTCTTCAATTGATTTTGCCTTTGGAAGATGGAATGGAGCTTTCTCAAGTCACCACTCCCTTCAATGAAGTTTCTTCAACCTTTGAGAACTTGTAACCCAATTTATCCCAAAGAACCTCAAAGATCTTTTCAATGGAAGATGGAGAAGGTGGAGAGGATGGAAATGGAGGTTGGAGGTGAAGGGACAAGGGAGAGTGTCACTCTCTCCCTCTCCCACGTTTTTTTGCAGAAAATTGCCCAAGAACCAAAAAGCTCTCTCTATTTTCCTCTTCAATCCCTTTTAATTCATTCAAAAATCAACACCCATGCCTTCCAACTCACACCATTTCACTTTGTTCCCCACTAAATATTTGTTTAGTATTACTTTTGGCAAGCAAAAAGCAATGTTCCCCACTTTGTTCCCCACTTTCTGTAAAAGAAATCAAAATATTTTTGGGTGACACGGCCAAGCCAAGACAAGCTTGGCCGTGTCTCTCCTGATTTTTCATGGGACACGGCCAAGTCAGCTGGCCGTGTCCCTTACTGCCTGTCTTTCTTTCTTTGCTTTCTTTCTTTGGTCACAAGGGAGACACGGCCAAGCTTGTGGCCGTGTCAGGTGACACGGCCACTGGCTTGGCCGTGTCAGGTGGGTGTGTTCGCTACTGTCTCTTTTCTTTCCTTCTTTGCTTGCTCCTTGGATGTTTGGCATGAAATGGGACACGGCCAGAGGCTTGGCCGTGTCACCTGGGCGTGTCTGCTTCTGTGTGATTTTCCTCTCTTTTCCTTTGGAGTGTGACACGGCCAAGCCAGGGTCAACTTGGCCGTGTCTGGCATTTTTGGGGGGACACGGCCAAGGACACGGCCGTGTCCTCTGGGTGTGTCACCTTCTGCCTGATTTTTGCTTTTTCTTGCTTTGTTCTTTGGTTTTGCTCATCAGGTGAGACACGGCCAGAGGCTTGGCCGTGTCTCTTGGGCGTGTCAGCTACTGTTTCTTCATTTTTGCTCTGTTTTCCACTGTTTTGATCTTCCAAGGGTGTTTTTCCACCTAAACCTAAAACAAACACTTTAAACAAACTTTAAACAAAAATTAATCAAAACAATAACTAAAACAAACATAAAATCATACTAAAAACTAGTACAAAAATGGACTAAACAAACATCTCAATTAGGCTTCAAGGACTAGACCCAACCAAGCTTCAAGGGGAGTAAAACATGTTAAACTTCAACCCAACTTGGCTTCAAGGATCAAGCCCAACCTAACTTCAAGAGATTGTTACTATTAGGCATGCCACCAAAAACAAAACTCTGAAAATGAATAACACATTAGATACACAATTCATTGATTATTTCATCATCAATATCATTTTCAATTCTCATCATCATTTAGGCAAACATGCCTCACATATCTCAATTGAATTATCATAGCCAATCACAATGGCTTCATATCACATTTGAGTTATCATTGCCAATAACAATGGCTTCATATCACATTTGAGTTATCATGGCCAATAACAATGGCTTCATATCACATTATATCTCAAATTACCTATCATGTTTCATCATTGATATATGCAACATCAATTACATTACTAAACAAACACATTATTAATCAATCATACCATATAGGCATGCTTCATTCATATCATTCAAGCATACATAATCCATTTCATTGCACATGTATCTTAAATTCATTGTCATATAATCCATATGTCCTTTTATTTCATTTTGATCATCATCATCAATCATGCTAACATCACATTTCATCATTTCTTAAGACACATTAACACCATTCGTTATTAGAACATTTATCATAACAAATTGCATTATACATACCTTTCTTTTGGATGATCATTATAGCTTTCACACTATACAACTGACAACATTAGTAACATTGAATTAACAATATAATAATCTACTTAATACATTTATACCAAGGGTGTTAAGTCTCAAAATCATATAAAAGATTACATTTATGTAAGTTTGTACTTACCTCAAGAACTACTCCCATCAATCTATACATTTCCTTTTCCAAGAATTCTTCACTTCCCAAATTAGGGCAAATCACCTTCTTTCAAAACCCTAATCCAAAGAATGATACAATCCATCAATTCCAATACAATTTATCACTTTTTAACCTCATTTCAAACCTTTATAACACACATTACAAACCAACTCTTCAAGCCAAAGCCCACGGCCGTGGCCAACTCAACCCCCACGGGCGTGGGTTAAGGGATGGTTCTGCCACACTTGCACCTACCCTCCACGGCCATGGCTCCAAACAACTATGAATGGCCACGGCCATGGCACCCCAAGGCCACGGGCGTGGCATCCAAAATGCTACTGCCCCTCTTCCAAAATCATGTATTCTTCACTTCTAATTCTAACAAACACAAACAACTTGAAGATTAACAAGAATAATTAACTAAACTAAACATAAACAACAATTATCAACTCAAAACCCTAACACAAATTCAACACAACCACTTCCAACCTCATCACCAACTTAACTTCTCATCTATCAAGCAATTTAAACACTTAAAATCACATCTACAACAACTTAATCATACCATCATCAAACCACAATCCAACTCAAACATAACTTCAAATATAACAAGAGCAAACAAGAGAAAACTTACCAAAATGATGAAATTTCTTGAAATTCCAACTTGTATACTTAAGACCTTCCTTCAATTTGAGCTTGGAATCATCAAAACCCTCACTTGCTCTCTTGTCTCTTTGAGGAGCCGGCCACCATGGAAGAAAAGGAAAGAAAATCACAAATGAAGAGGAAAAGTCAAATTTCTCTTCTTCTTTAAATCTCCACCAAGCAAATTAAGTAGGAAAATACTAACATGCCCTCTTCTCATAAGCTTTCACTTACTATCATTAACATACCCTTTTAAGTAATTTCACATACAATAATTAAAATATCCTCTTCCCTTGACTTTCCATTTGACCAATGTATATGTTATATATATTGCCATATACACTACATATACATTTCTCTCTACACCTTACTTTCCTTTCAAAACAACACATAAACATTATCTTTAAATTTTCTTGATCAACTTAACAAATATACATAATCCACTAGCACCACAATATCAAAACTTCTAGGGCATAATTAGGGATATTACAATTCTCTCCCCCTTAAATAATTTCGTCCTCGAAATTATCAGTACCGTAACAATCCATTCTTAACAAAATACTATCTTAACTTCCATACGAAGTTAATTATATGCTGAAGTTATTATGTCATCAAACCATATAACTTCAATTCTCCCCTTTAGAATCAACTATCTTCTTTAAATTCCATAACTCATCATTCTAATTGTTTATATATCTTATTACTTCCTTGATCAAACATTCAAGAGAACTCATTACATTTCCTATTAATATCTTAATACAAGAATCAGATCATTTTATAGTACACTTATACTTCATCCAATCCTTATATTTAATATATATATATATATATATTTTCCCCTTTGTAATTACTTTCTTAACTTTAACCTTAAAAACCATTGGTTTATCTCTGAGTATTAATTATCCCATTGTTACAATCACTGTCTAAAAAGACATTTATCAAACCTCACTGGATAACAAAATCCTTATTTTTCACAAATGGAGTTACTTCTTTATCATGCTTTTCCCTTAACTTACATATTAATACATTACCTTTCAACTTATTTTTATAAATACTCAATCTTTTCCCCTTTTTATCATGATTTATAACTACTATAACTCCATTCATTCATGTTCAATCACACTTTACAATTTTACATCATATACATTTTCATGTAAGTAATTATACTCTCAGTACAACTATACATATGAAATTTCAATAATGATCCATAACCTTAGCCAGATCTAGATCAATTGATCTATCTGTCACAATATACCCACGTTCCAATCTTGTTCAATTTCAACCAACAATTAATTTATTTAACTTATCAAGAAATTTCACAATTTTCATATATATATATATATAACTTAATTCCATTAGGGCAAACTTATATTCAATTCCTGATCTCTTCCGATCCATTTTCAGTCAAATCATCATGATAACAAATCACTTCATATTATCTTAGTAAAATTCCCATCAATTCTCATAATAATTATATACCATATTTACTATTTATAGTTCTTTCACTTAAACCTCAAATTCATTCATGTATTCATTTCATATCATAAACATATTCAGTATAACTCCCAATCACATTTTATATTTTCTCCCTTTTTAATATCTCCACATCTTTCATATCATTGTTGTTTTTATTTTGAGTACTTTTTGTCATATTATCCATAACTCAAAATATTTCCATACCTCCCTTTTCTCTCTTTACCTTCATAATTATAACCAAATTCTTAACATAAAATGATAAGGTACAACCTTATCCATCACAACTTTGCACTATACTTCTCACACATAATTTTCAATTTCACCACATCTGTATTACAATCATTTTATCTAAGACCCAAATCCATGGATAACAAATTAATCAATCAATATACTGAACAAAACACATGACCTTAAGAGATTCATATTCAAGCCTGAAATTTTCAAATCAATTCAATTCTTTTATAATTTTATTCTCAATCTTTACAAATACAAGGCTAAGGTATCTCTCAAAAATTACATATTCCCTTCTTTACATTTTTGCTATATCAAAAGTTAACACATTCTAACTCCGTTTCAAACCAAGTTGCACTCGATTATATAATCTTTATTAACTTCAGTTATGTTCCAACAATATTACTATATGCATATTCAATCATATGCAGTTTCTATACAATTTCTATTCGTCACTTCATTTCTAATCTATTTACAATCTCTTATAATATATAATTGCCTAGAACTTTCCATATGTGAATATTTTGGAACTCTAAACATCATATGATCATCAAATTCAATGCTCAATATAGCAATTTTTCACTATCCAATATTACTCAAGTCCATTTCATTCTCACTTCCATCACATAATCCATCTAGGTTTACACAGTTCAAGACCTAATCTTCCTTAGGTTCACTAATACATACAACATCATTTTCCATATCACTAATTCTATAATTATACCACATACATATTCATAGGTCATCTCATAATGTGATTCACATTTTTTTTTTATATATCTATCATGATTTCATTCATATTGAAAATCTCAATTCACCTATCATGTACATGTATACACTTAATTATAGGCTCTGATTTGTTTTCCTTTTTCATACATTCAATACCCATTTAATGTTTATCACTTTCTCTTAAACAATATCATTCTCATTCTCCCCATATGATGTAAAGTATTTATTCATACAACAACTATATATATATATATATTCTGACTATAACAACACTTCATATCCATCTCAGTCACATTCTTAAGGTGACATCTCTTTCACTTTTATCTTTAGAAGCATTTAATATGCTTCCATATCCATTTATACCCTTTGCAATAAAATGACTTAAAATAACTCATTTTCATTTGCTTATCCACTTCCCTTTTTCTTCAAAACAAATTCTCATTTTATCAATCATATTACTCAATTCATAATACTTTCTTATGCAATATTAGTCATTTCACCTAACTCATATATTGAATATACATTAAACCATCAATATTCAAATAATCTTTTTCAAATTCCACTAAAACTTTAACTTTTCAACTCACTACTTCGCTTAAACTTCAATTTGCCAAACTCATCTTTTCTTAACATCACTTTAACAACATCTTATATATATATATATCACAAAGCAATATCAAAACATATAATTTTCACAATTATCAAGCTCATTTCAAAAATCTCAAACATCACATATTACCCTCATTACCATGAGCTTTCACAATATCCTAACACCTCACATTTCAAACATTGAATTCACAATGTTTGCATTAAAACAACAATACCAATTTATATTTTTACTTAACCAATATTATCTCTTTTTCCTTTAAACAAAACCTTAACTGTATATATATATCCCAACTTTACATAATCACACCTTGTCTCTACTAATCAACTCATTCAATATTAACAATTCGATATTATTTCCTCTGTCTAGCAAACTCAACATTAGCAAACCCAACATAAACTTTATTATAAAGAGGTTCAAAGTATAGAAGAAAAGTACATACTCTTATCTTGATTTGATTTTCAACTCATTTTCAACTTTATTCTTCTTTTCATTTCTTTATATTTCAATTCACATTATGCCCTACATAATATTGCTCATAAACATCAACATTACCTTCCATGTTTCACACAACATGACATTTTTCATATGCATCAACAATATGCATATATCACATTACATTTCACAATTCGTTTCTCATAATCAATTAGGCACTATGCCTCAATTATAATTCATTTCCAACATCATTGCCAACAATCATGGTTTCTCATCACATCAACATAGTATACACATATATCATCAACTACATTGAACATCTCATATAACACAAATATTCTACAATTCATATTATGCCACATCCGAGACCAACCTAGGTGTCAATGCATATGCATGTATTACAAATTTCATTTCAAAACTTTTCTTTTTTTTTCTATTTAAACTTTTCAAATTTTGTTTTTTTAATCTCACTTAGACCGAGAATCTCGAACCTAAGCTCTGATACCAAAATAATTGTAACACCCCTATATAAGTACTATACATATACCTAGTATACATACAGTAAGTATATAAAGTATAAGGATGTCACTTTTCGTTACCTTTTAAAAACCTGTAACAGAGTTCTAACCACAATACGTTAATTTACATAACATTTACAAAATCATTTTCTTTATTAAAACTTTATTTATACATATAAATATCCTCTCGTCAGAAATACATCAAAATTAAAAGTTATACATGTATGCATTACCCTCTAGTTGGTCTCGACAAACCTTTACCCTTCTCGTGGCATAACGAAAGACTTTGCATCTTCCACCAAGCTACCTGCGCGATTACACATACGCGCTAAGCCCGAAAGCTTAATAGTACAAATATAAAATATAAACATACATTATAGATATTCTATTATATAATGATATATCAATTCAATGTACAATTAGTTCTTATCATGTTTTTCTTTCTTAATTGCAACTTTCATATATCTTGACTAATTTCATATATTATATACGTATATACAAAACATTACCACCAACCACAATTCAATACTAATACTCATAATCAATTCATCAATATACATACATTATATATATCATACCAATCAAGAGTCACATTTCCAAGGAAGACAATCCTTATCACCAAACATAATTCCTCATTAATACCCACAATCAATATACACATCATATATCGTACTTCACAACATTAGTTTGTTCACAATTCATTAATCATAAATCACATATCCAACAAAGGCAATTATTATTACCAACCATCATCCATCACTAATATCCATAATTTATATATTTCATTACTCATTTATTTCAACATTTATATATATCACATTTACAACAAATGACAGACTCGGGCCCAAAAGACACTAATATGCTATTCGACTTTCAGAGTTAATGCTTTGGTTTAATTATCACATTTATCAATATCCCAACTAGGCTTCAAGGACTCATCCAACCTAGCTTCAAGGGTTGTAACATCTCAATTAGGCTTCAAGGACTAGACCCAACCAAGCTTCAAGGGGAGTAAAACATGTTAAACTTCAACCCAACTTGGCTTCAAGGATCAAGCCCAACCTAACTTCAAGAGATTGTTACTATTAGGCATGCCACCAACAACAAAACTCTGAAAATGAATAACACATTAGATACACAATTCATTGATTATTTCATCATCAATATCATTTTCAATTCTCATCATCATTTAGGCAAACATGCCTCGCATATCTCAATTGAATTATCATAGCCAATCACAATGGCTTCATATCACATTTGAGTTATCATTGCCAATAACAATGGCTTCATATCACATTTGAGTTATCATGGCCAATAACAATGGCTTCATATCACATTATATCTCAAATTACCTATCATGTTTCATCATTGATATATGCAACATCAATTACATTACTAAACAAACACATTATTAATCAATCATACCATATAGGCATGCTTCATTCATATCATTCAAGCATACATAATCCATTTCATTGCACATGTATCTTAAATTCATTGTCATATAATCCATATGTCCTTTTATTTCATTTTGATCATCATCATCAATCATGCTAACATCACATTTCATCATTTCTTAAGACACATTAACACCATTCGTTATTAGAACATTTATCATAACAAATTGCATTATACATACCTTTCTTTTGGATGATCATTATAGCTTTCACACTATACAAATGACAACATTAGTAACATTGAATTAACAATATAATAATCTACTTAATACATTTATACCAAGGGTGTTAAGTCTCAAAATCATATAAAAGATTACATTTATGTAAGTTTGTATTTACCTCAAGAACTACTCCCATCAATCTATACATTTCCTTTTCCAAGAATTCTTCACTTCCCAAATTAGGGCAAATCATCTTCTTTCAAAACCCTAATCCAAAGAATGATACAATCCATCAATTCCAATACAATTTATCACTTTTTAACCTCATTTCAAACCTTTATAACACACATTACAAACCAACTCTTCAAGCCAAAGCCCACGGCCGTGGCCAACTCAACCCCCACGGGCGTGGGTTAAGGGATGGTTCTGCCACACTTGCACCTACCCTCCACGGCCATGGCTCCAAACAACTATGAATGGCCACGGCCATGGCACCCCAAGGCCACGGGCGTGGCATCCAAAATGCTACTGCCCCTCTTCCAAAATCATGTATTCTTCACTTCTAATTCCAACAAACACAAACAACTTGAAGATTAACAAGAATAATTAACTAAACTAAACATAAACAACAATTATCAACTCAAAACCCTAACACAAATTCAACACAACCACTTCCAACCTCATCACCAACTTAACTTCTCATCTATCAAGCAATTTAAACACTTAAAATCACATCTACAACAACTTAATCATACCATCATCAAACCACAATCCAACTCAAACATAACTTCAAATATAACAAGAGCAAACAAGAGAAAACTTACCAAAATGATGAAATTTCTTGAAATTCCAACTTGTATACTTAAGACCTTCCTTCAATTTGAGCTTGGAATCATCAAAACCCTCACTTGCTCTCTTGTCTCTTTGAGGAGCCGGCCACCATGGAAGAAAAGGAAAGAAAATCACAAATGAAGAGGAAAAGTCAAATTTCTCATCTTCTTTAAATCTCCACCAAGCAAATTAAGTAGGAAAATACTAACATGCCCTCTTCTCATAAGCTTTCACTTACTATCATTAACATACCCTTTTAAGTAATTTCACATACAACAATTAAAATATCCTCTTCCCTTGACTTTCCATTTGACCAATGTATATGTTATATATATTGCCATATACACTACATATACATTTCTCTCTACACCTTACTTTCCTTTCAAAACAACACATAAACATTATCTTTAAATTTTCTTGATCAACTTAACAAATATACATAATCCACTAGCACCACAATATCAAAACTTCTAGGGCATAATTAGGGATATTACACAAACAGCTCTTCTTCCACAGTAATGGCATGGATGGAGTGATTGGGCAAAGGATTAGTGTTAATGTTTGGTTGCCTCCTGAGAGGAATGATGTCACCACTATCCACCAGATCCTGGATGCGGTTTTTCAGTGTCCAGCAAGCATCTGTTTTATGCCCATTCCCTTGATGGTATTCACAATATTCATTGACTTTATAACTGGAAGGTAATGGGTTTGGAGGAGGTCTTGGGTCCAAAGGCTTCAAATATTTCCCTTCCACAGCCTTTTTAAACACCAAATGAAGGGGCACCCCAAGGTCAGTATATTGCCTTCTCGGCTGATTTCTCGGCCCAGGATTGCCCACACGTAAAGGATTCGCAGGGGCAATATTGGCCACTTGATTGACCTTGCTTGAGGAAGGAGTTTGAATCTGTTTCTTATATTTCGAAGCAACCCCCTCATCCACTATTTTACCCAACTGTATCAAATCTTCTACCTTGGTTGCAGTCGCAATGAGAGATTTGAAAGTAGGTAGATGTTGGGTTTGCAGTTGAGCCTGATATGTAGGTCTTAAATTCCTGATTATGATATCAATCTGCTCTTGTTCTGAAGGGCGATTGATCATCTGGGCAGCTTTTGCCCTCCACCTCGTAAGGAACGAGGAGAAGGGTTCATTGTTGTTCTGCTTGGTAGTCTCAAGTTCCCTTCTGGTGACATCCACCTCAATATTATAGTGGTACTGAGAGTTAAATGCATTGCAGATGTCTTCCCATGTCTTGATCTTGGAACGGTCTAGACTCACGAACCATTTAAGGGCAGCACCAGTCAGGGATTGTTGGAATAACTGAGCAAAGAGCTCATTATTTAAACCCCAAGGACTTAAGGCTCCCACATACATTTTCAGGTGAGTTTTAGGGCAAGTAGTCCCATCAAATCTATCCATCCCAGGCATCTTGAATTTTGGAGGTAATCTGGCTTGGGGAAACAAGGATAAGGAATCCATGTCTACCACCTCTTTGTGAGTTTTCATGGCAGTGATTGACCTCTCAAGCAATTCAAGTTTCCTTTTCAGTTCATATGTTTCATTCTTGGAGGGTGGATCCTCCAAATTGATGACAGGGGTATTAATCTGAGCAGTCACGGGGGTACTAGTTTGCCCCACAATGGGTTCCTTCCCCAAATTTCCAGGAATAGGGACTGTCTTTGGTGCTCCTCCTAATTCAGCCAGGATGGCTACCCTTTGGGTGGCTAAAGCTTCATCAATTTTTTCTTGCATTCTAGCTTCAATTTCCTTAACCTGACCATCCAGCAAAGCCTTAATCTGTTCAATTGTGGCCATTTCAGTAATTGGAGCAGTTGGTGAAGTTGGGGTAGTAGAATTTGTAGGGGATAGCACAGTTGGTATTGGTGTGTCTGGTGTAGGTGAAGGCACACGGACAGCGGGTACCTGCAAAGGTTAAGGGCAATAGATCAGGGTGGTGTGTAGGGTAGGAAAAACTCTTGGTCCACTTATATACATCAAAAATTTTTCCCCAAAACAATTTTCCCAAAATAATGTTGTCATGTTGCATGAATGCACCTCATCACATCATAATTCGTTTTAATGGTATGCGGCACTATCATTGGGTACATACAACCTAAGGGAAGGTTCTATTGTTATGTGAAAAATGGAGAATCGGCTTATCATAGGGACCCTTGAGTCTTGAGTAAGATATACCTAACCACATGTGAAACAAGGAGTTTCGCGTGGGTCCAACAGTACGATTACTCATGGGCCATTCCAAAAGGATTGGAATGGTTTGCGACAACAGGGAGGACACTTTGGCTGTCCGCCGGCATAATCAAGGAGACCTGCCAGTCAGTGCTACTTGCTATCCAGACTCAGAACTTTGAACAGAAAGAGAAGAAATTCATTTGAAAACAATTTTTTATGCAATGGAGGAAAATGATTCCCCATATATGCAAGAGAAAAAGATTCTCTGAATGACAAAATAAATGCACAAGTAGTCAAACAATAGATCCATCAAAGGAAAAAGATTCCTTTCTTCAATCTTCAGTCCAATATCCTTAAAGGAAGGATATATATTGCTAAGGTATCCTGCAAAATAAACAAAAATACCCTAAAGAAGGGCAAATCGGTTAAACAAATAATAACAATCTACTAGGATCCCATAAATCGTTTTTATGGTCCCTAGTGTCAAATTGATCAAATAAGCAATAGTAGTCCACTTAGAATCCCATAAATCATTTTTATAGTTCCCCAGTGGAGTCGCCAATCTGTGAACTTCGGTTTCCGCCCGAAAAGGATTCGGGCGAACGTTCACTCGTTGTCGGGAGTCGCCACTCAGTTTATTTTGTTCAAAGGGAAAAACTAAGAAAACCCTTGTTTGACTCCAATTATGCATCCAATGTAAAGGTTTCTAGTCTGCGAACCCAAGGAGGATTCGGGGACTATGTCTTGCATTTGATTAATTTGCCAATTTAGAATTGAATCCGAAAAGAAAACAAAAAGAAAGAAGAAGAGATTGTTGATAAATTGTGGACTTGCTATTTGGGGTGAATCCCAAATATGCCTACATACTCTCGTTTTTATGAGAGATCAAAGCCCATGTAGTTCGGAAAAGCCTATTTAAAGGCGATGAAATTTATGCTTCATGCATGTGTGTGTGTATGCTTCGTGCATTTTTCAGGCATTTTGCCAGGATTGTGAGTTTTAGCACTTAGTGCAAAAATTGTATAATTTCGGGTACTTGGTACCAAAAGAGTTCGATTTAGGCTTCATGCCAAATTTTGATCTTAATTGTAATGTTTAAATACTTCGTATTTAAAGGATGAAATTTAGGCTCCGTGCCAAAAGGTCAATTTTATTCACGGCTTGATGCCGAAAGGTTGATTGATTAATCCATTAGGCCTCTAGATCTAAAAGGATTAGATCTTTGACCAAGAAGAAATTAAGAAGAAGATTAGAATGCTTATGATATGCTCGAATTGACCAAAGATGAATTATGATATTACCTTGATTAGAATTTTTCCACTTCTAAGTTCCAGATCTTGTTTCCTTACACTTTTGAGTATGATTCTTGCTTTCTACAAAACAATATTAGAAATTCTTAAGCATAAAAATTTCGTCAGCATCTGGGCGTAGGATGTCCAAAAGCCTCCTCTTTTTGAAAATCTGAAGCCTATTTATAGGCAAAATCGGGCTGTACGGCGGCCGGGCCACCGGTCACGGCGGCTAGCCGCCGGAATCACAACGGTTTGGCCGCCGGTCCCGGCGGCTGGGCCGCTGTCCTGGCCCACCACGACTCGCGCTATTTCTGCTAAAACTGACTTTTCGGGAGCCACGGGCCTCCAAAAATTATTCAGAGACCATATCCATGATCCTTACGTCGTCCCGGACATTTCAAGTACCATGAAGACATACTTTCGGTGAACTTTACCTTAGGCCTTCGGTCCGGCTCGGTTGTCCGCAGTCTGAGAAAATTGGCTTTCCGAGCCTCAAAATTCGAGTGTTCACATGGATACAAACTCCGCTATGTCTCTTTTCATACCAGACCACCAGTAGTACTTCTTCAAATCATGATACATCTTTGTATTGCCCGGATGCATAGCAAATACTGACTGATGTGCTTCTTCTAAAATAATCCTTCTCAAATTATTATCATCAGGTACACACAATCTGTTCTTAAACCAAAGACTCCCATCACTTCTCACAATAAAATCTCGACTCTTTTCATTATGGAAATCTGAAACAATCTTTTGAATCTTCTCATCAGCCAATTGAGCCGCTTTAATCTGATCCAACAATACTGGCTTCAATTGCAATTGTGCCAACAATGCACCATCATCACAAGATACAAAACTAGCATGCAATGCTCTAAACTCAACAAGCAACGAGAGAGAATAAACAGTCAAACCTGCTAAAGACTTCTGACTCAAGGCATCAGCAACAACATTTGCCTTACCAGGATGATAGTCAATCAGGCAGTCGTAGTCTTTGATCAACTCCAACCATCTTCTTTGTCGAAGATTCAGCTCCTTTTGAACACCCAAATATTTCAAACTTTTATGATCTGTATAGATAAAACATTTCTCCCCATATAAGTAATGTCGCCAAATCTTCAAAGCAAACACTATAGCTGCCAATTCTAAATCATGAGTCGGATAGTTAAGTTCGTGCGGCTTCAACTGCCGAGAAGCATAAGCTATAACTTTACCCTCTTGCATCAAGACACATCCTAAACCATTATGTGAAGCATCACTATAAATCACATATGGTTTATCTTCCACAGGTAAAGTAAGAACAGGCGCTTGAGTCAACATTTCTCTCAACTGTTCAAAGCTAGCCTGACATTGATCTGTCCACACAAATCTAACTCCCTTTCGAAGTAATCTGGTAAGTGGAGTAGCTATCACAGAAAATCCTTTCACAAACCGTTGGTAATAGGCTGCCAAACCCAGAAAACTTCTAACTTCAGTCACAGATTTTGGTGGACTCCAATTCAAAATAGCTTCAACTTTACTCGGATCAACTCTAATACCCTCTGCTGAAACTATATGACCAAGAAAAGTTACTTGGTCAAGCCAAAACTCACACTTCAACAGCTTAGCAAATAATTGCTTCTCTCTTAAAATTTGCAGCACAATCCGCAGATGCTTATCATGTTCCTCCTTATTATGCGAATACACCAGAATATCATCAATAAAAACTACCATAAACAGATCCAGATAGGGCCTAAACACCCTATTCATCAAGTTCATAAAAGCTGCAGGTGCATTCGTCAAACCAAAAGGCATAACTAAAAACTCGTAATGCCCATACCTTATACGAAAGGCTGCCTTAGGAACATCTTCAGCTCTGACTATTAACTGATGGTACCCTGATCTCAAATCAATCTTCGAAAACACTGCTGCACCCTTCAATTGATCAAAGAGATCATCAATTCTAGGCAAAGGATATTTATTCTTGATCGTCACCTTATTCAATTGCCTATAATCAATACACAATCTCATAGTACCATCCTTCTTTTTCACAAACAATACAGGAGCTCCCCACGGAGAAACACTGGGGCGAATAAACCCTTTATCCAATAACTCCTGTAACTGCACCTTCAACTCTCTCAATTCAGTTGGTGCCATTCTATAAGGAGTAATAGAGATAGGAGTGGTACCAGACAATAATTCAATACCAAACTCCACCTCTCTCTCAGGAGGCAACCCTGGCAACTCCTCTGGAAACACCTCTGGAAACTCTGCAACTGTAGGTATACTATCAATTTGAGAACTCACTACTCTAGTATCTAGAATATGAGCAAGGTAAGCATCACACCCTTTTCTAATCAATCTCCTAGCTGCAACAGCTGAAACAAACAAGGATGCTAACTGTCCCTGCTCACTAGATACTATCACATCTCTACCATCATCAGTTCTCAAGGTAACAACTTTCTTTTGACAGTCTACCACAGCTCTATGTCTAGATAACCAGTCCATGCCTAGGATCAAATCATATTCCTTAAAAGGCATTTCAATCAAGTCTCCAAGAAACTCCTCACCTTGCACCATAACTGCACTATCTTGCTGCACTTTGCTAACAATCACACTATGCCCTAAAGGATTTGTCACCAATACATCAAATCCTAGGGATTCAGCATGCAACTCAGACACAGGCAAAACAGATGCACTAATATATGAATGAGTGGATCCGGGATCAATCAAAGTAAGTACTGAAATACCAAATAAAGAGAAAGTACCCGCTATAACTGCCGAAGCATCTGGCTGCCTCTGCATCACATATATCCTCTGAGAAGATCTAGCCTCCTCCAGCCTACTCTCCCTGGATGTAGAACCTCCTCTAGGACTGAACCCAGATCTGCCCCCTTTGTTTACATTTCTGCCTCCTCGACCTCCCCTCACACTAGATCGAGAAACTGCAGAATCTACCGACATCTGTTCCTGCCTCTCAGGACAATCTCTAACAAAATGATCAGGTGATCCACATCTGAAGCATACCCTTGCTACACCAGTCTTCCAACAAGTACCACCATGTGGCCTACCACAATGAATACATATGGGTAAAGTGGATCTCTGAATTACTGGGGTCAGAGCACTCGCCACTGAAACTGTAGGTCTCGATCGCTGTCTCTGAAACTGTACTGACCTACCAGCTGGCCTCTGACTCCTACTAACCCGAGGAACAAAACTTCCTTTACCTCTTTTCACAGATGAAGACCCTGCTTCAAATTGGGGTCTTCTAACCCTGATCTCTTCCCTAGAAGCAACTGCTGCAATACCCTGAGCTCGCTCCACACTTCGAGCTACTGCAACAAGATGGGAAAAATCATGATATCTAGATCCAGCCACAAGACACATAATAGAGGGCCTCAATCCCTCCTCAAATCTCCTGCATCTATCTATCTCATCAGATATGTAATATCCTCATGTATGCCCTAGAAGTTTTGAATGTTGTTATTGTTGATGTTGTTGTTGTTGTTGTTTTAAATGGAATTGAAGGTATATGTTGTTTATATGTTAATATATAATGCATATAAGTTGGTAAAAAGGAAAAGTCAAGAAAGAAAGAAAGAAGAAGAAAGTCAAAAGGGATTGTGTGTGGTGGAGATGTAATATTATTATTATTATTATTATTATTATTATTGTTGCTGTTATTATTATTATTATTATTATTATTATTATTATTATTATTATATATATATGTGATAAGAACGAAAGAAGGAAAAAGAAACTTCTGCTTCTTCTTCTTCTTGGTGAACGAGAGAGAGAGAGAGAGAGAGAGAGAGAGGTAGAGAGAGGTGATGATCTTCATCAAATTTCTTAACGATTTCAAGAGTATTGAAGATGGAGATGAAGATTTGGCAACATATTCAAGTAAGTACTAATCTATTGAGTTGATTTTATAGATTATATATATATAAGTCTTGATTTTCTTGCTTTGATTTCTTTTGGATTGAGAATATGTTTAGTATA
Organism: Garcia nutans; assembly: GCA_947685225.1. NCBI lineage: Eukaryota > Viridiplantae > Streptophyta > Magnoliopsida > Malpighiales > Euphorbiaceae > Garcia > Garcia nutans. Next base: position 28,118,838 of record CANTUV010000011.1, on the reverse strand, counting down.
GTTGATGGATAAGATGATAATAATCAAAGATTGAGTTATGTGAATGTGTTGAATTGATATCTAAGTGATGATAATTTGGGATAATTGTGAGGAAAATGATGAAATGTGGAGTTGGGGTTTGGTTTAGATGGATTTTGAAGTGTTTGGTCTTTAAATTATTGAAGGACACGGCCAAGTTAGAGAGACACGACCAAGTTAGGGCAAATTGGACCGTGTTGGATGAGTTTTGGTGAGACACGGCCACAAGCTTGGCCGTGTCCCTTGAGTGTGTCTGCCACTGCCTGACTTTTGTTGTGAGACACGGCCGTGTCCTATGCCCGTGTCTGCTACTGGAATTTTTGGTTGAGAGACACGGCCACAAGCTTGGCCGTGTCCCATGCCCGTGTTTGCTACTGAAATGTTGGATTGAGAGACACGGCCACAAGCTTGGCCGTGTCCCTTGGGTGTGTTTGTTACTGGATGTTTGAATTGAGAGACACGGCCACAAGCTTGGCCGTGTCCCTTGAGAGTGTTTGCTACTGTGTTTGTTATTTGTTCTTCTTACATTGTTGGATCTTCAAATGTCTTTTGTACCTAAACACACTTAAAGCAATAATGATTCAACCAAATGAATATGGAAGACTCTAAATCTATGAATAATGGGAATTGTTATGTATATATTAATGATAATATCGGAAATGTGGAAAAAGGTAATGATCATTGGAAAAGTATGTGTAATGCTATTGATTATGTATACTTGAGTGATGAATTAATCAATATGATTTGATGATAATGATGATATTATATGAACAAGGGTATGTACTATGCATTGTAAGTCTTGTGAATGGTGATGTGTTATATGAATGATGTACTTGAAATGTGATACCAATGATGCTATATGCATAATATGAATTGAGATGATTCTAATGAAATGTGAAGCCATTGTTATTGGCTATGATGATTCAAAGGAAATGTGAGGCTATTGTTATTAGCTATGATAATTCAATTGAGAATGGAATTGGTAAATGAGTTGTATAGCTAATGTATTCCATTTTCAGAGTTTGTTGTTGGTGGCATGCCTAACATGAGTAACAATCTCTTGAAGTTAGGTTGGATTTGATCCTTGAAGCCTAATTGAGATGTTACAACCCTTGAAGCTAGGTTGGATTGATTCTTGAAGCCAAGTTGGGTTGAAGCTTAGCATGCTTTGCTCCCCTTGAAGCTTGGTTGAATCAAGTCCTTGAAGCCTAGTTGGGTATATGATAATGATAAATGAGATACAAAACCAAAGCATTAACTCTGAAAATTGAATGGCATATTAGTGTCTGTTGGGCCCGAGTCTGTCTTTGTTGTCAATGTGGTATACAAATGTTGAAAGAAATGAGGAATGAGATCTATGGTTGATTTCATTGGAAATATGACTCATGATTGATATGATGTACAATGTGTATATTAATATATTGATTGATGAATTGTGACTAAAATGATATTATGAGATGTGATTTTATAAAGTGTGTATTGATATGTTAAGAGTGAATATGGCTTGAGAAACTTTGTTGAGATATGAGGTTATGAAAATGTTGTATGATGTGTAAAATGTTGATGAATGTGGTATTTGTGAGAATTGTTCTTATGAAGGATTGTATAGATCATTGAATGGTGAATTGTTAAAATAAAGTATATGTATATGTATATGAGATAGAAAGGGTAAGTATCATTTTATGAATGTTCTATGTAATTATGTATCTAATTTATGAAATTAGTGGGAACATACGAAGAAATGCATTGAGAAAGGAAAAACATGGTAAAAGATCAATAAAACATAATGCTAAAAGTATAAGGTATGATTCTTTTGTTAAGTTCTTGTATTTTTACTTGTACTACTAAGCTCTCGGGCTTAGCGCGGATGTGTACTCGCGCAGGTGGTTGCGGTTGATCTGGAAGTCCAGCTGTTATGCCACGAGAAGGGTAAGAGTGTCTCGAGACCAACTAGAAGGTGATGCATACATGTGTGATTTTAATTATGTTGTATTTTGATAAGAATATACTCATATGTATAAATGTTTCTAAAATTAATGTAATATTGCTTGAACTCGGATAAAGATTTTAAATAAAAACTCAAAGTGACATTCTTATACTTTATATACGTATTGTATGTATACCAGGTATATGTATAGTACTTATATGGAGTAAGGGGGTGTTACAAGATATAATACCCCCAGCATACTGGCTCAACTGGATAAACTCTAGCTCATATTCTGTCACAGTCCGGTGATCTTGCTTTAAACTCAAAAACTCCATCTTCTTCACATCTTTATACTCCCTCGGAGTATACTTCAATTCCAACTCTCTTAGAAAATCAGTATAGGACAGTGTAGGTGGATCATCCATAGCATGACGCACTGTCTTCCACCAATCATATGCATCCTTTTGCAACAATGATCTTGCATAATCAAAATTTTCTTCTGGAGTGGGTTGCAATTGAATAAATATTCTCTGTACTTTATCTAGCCACTGCTCCGCTACAGCTGGATCAATAGTACCCTGAAAATCTTCTTCTCCATACTTCCTTAATTTATCGTAATGTCTCACTGATACCAAAGGCTGTGGGGGTGGTGGCGGTGGTTGCACTGGTGCTTGCCTCAATATCTCTACCACCTGCCTAAGCCAAACTGGCGGAACCTCCTCACCAGCTGGTCTCCCTGACACCGAAGCAGGTATCTCCCCAGCACTATCCACTCTAGCTCCATCTCTAACCTCATCAGGAGCTATACTCTCAGCACTACTCTCAACAGATTGACGTAAGTGAGAATCCATCACAACCTATATCTGCAAACACAGCATAATACATCTCATTAAAGATCAGAGACTGCCAATACCAAACATGTATGCTATTCAAAAACTAACTTTTTAAAATCAAAACATTCTTTTCCTTACACTTGACCTAGGTTGAGAATCTCAAACCTAGTCTCTGATACCAAAACAATTGTAACACCCCTATATCCCGTATACGTACCAAGCATGCTTATACGATCGTAATATACGTATACTAAATATAGAAAATGCCACCATTTAAAAATTACACAACATATATCTTTATAAATAACTGAAACCAATCTTAAACATTTAAAAGAAATCCAAAAGACACCATATATAAAAACGTTTATTAACTAGCAGCGGAAGTTATTACAAATATTTGCAAATACAAATATGTTATAAATCAAAGTTTACAAAACATAGAATATATACATGATTGACAACTCTTCTCTGATCTTTAAGTTCCAAAAATAAATCCTTCAATGCCTAGTCTCACCTGGTCTCGAGGAGCTCTCAGGTTCAACTCTGTCACCTGCGCGATCAAACACTATCGCGCTAAGCCAACAACTTAGTAGTACAAAGTATACTAACATTATGCTTTAATATAATATAATGTCACAATTAATCTCATACATCATTTAAAAGAATATCACAATTCCACATCATACATTGATCAATGTCATAACAACATTCATATTATATCTTCATAATTCCATTAATTTCACCATTCAAGAATCACATTAAATACAAAGACAAGCATGGGCCCAAAAACACTAATATGCCATTCAACTTTTAGAGTTAATGTTTTGGTTAAATTATCACATTTATCATTATCCCAACTAGACTTCAAGGATTTAGGTTCAACCAAGCTTCAAGGGGAACAAAGCATGCTAAGTATCAACCCAACTTGGCTTCAAGAACCAATCCAACCTAGCTTCAAGGGTTGTAACATCTCAATTAGGCTTCAAGGACTAGACCCAACCAAGCTTCAAGGGGAGTAAAACATGTTAAACTTCAACCCAACTTGGCTTCAAGGATCAAGCCCAACCTAACTTCAGGAGAATGCTACTATAGGCATGCCACCAACAACAAACTCTGAAAATAGAATAACACATTAGCCACACAATTCATTGATTATTTCATCATCAATATCATTTTCAATTCCCCTCATCATTTAGGCAAACATGCCTCACATATCTCAATTGAATTATCATAGCCAATCACAATGACTTCATATCACATTTGAATCATCATGGCCAATTACAATGGCTTCACATCTCAATATTCAAATTTACCATAATCAATTTCATTACACATCATCATATAGGCATACATGCTTCAATTATCTCAATTCACATTTCATATTTCATCATTGATATATACCTAACAATTTACATTATTCATAGATTTAGAATCTTCCACATACACTTGTTTGGATCATTTTTGTTTTAAGTGTGTTTAAAATGTTTATTTTTATGTTTAGGTGCAAAAAGACCTTTGAAGAATCAAAACAATGCAAGAAGAGCAAAGACCAATCACAGTAGCTAACACACTCAAGGGACACGGCCAAGCTTGTGGCCGTGTCTCTCAACACAAAATCATGCAGTAGCAGACACGGGCAAGGGACATGGCCAAGTCAGTGGCCGTGTCTCTCCAAAATTGATCCAACACGGCCAAATTTCCTTAAACTTGGCCGTGTCTCCCTCTTCTATAGTTTGGCCGTGTCTCTCATGAATAAAAACCCTAAACATGGCCAAGTCTCTTTTGATTGAATTAAAACACATTGTGCACAACATAACCTTATTCAAATGGATATAATCAATGTCATTAACACTTATTTTACATGTTCATCATCACAATATTCACATTAACAATACACCAACAATACATTTAATCAATTACCACTTCAAAACCCTTAAAGCAACATCACTCTTATTCTTTCAATATCAACATCCACTTAACTTACCATCTTCAAACCAAAACCAACACCAATTTAACTTTTTAACTTACAATCAATTTCAACACTTATAAACACATCTCAAACACACCTAATCATAATATCAACAAATCATAACTCACCTCAAACACAACTTCAAAAATAACAAAGGAAAACAAGAGAGTACTTACCAAAATTGAAGAAATTTCACAAATCTCCAACTTAATCCTTTGATTCTTCCTTCAATTTGAGCTTATAACTTCAAGATCCTCTCTTGCTCTCTTGCTTTCTCTTGTCTTTGGAGGAGCCGGCCACACACATGGAAAAGAAGAAAAGATGATGAAGAAACAAAGTCAACTTCTCTTTAAATCTCCACCAAGTGTTCCAAAAAGACAATTACCAACATACCCTCTTCTCACTTGTTTTAGCTTTCTTCTTAATCAAGTGCCCTTTATAGTAATTTCACACATAACAAATAAATATCCTCTTCCCTTGACCACTCATTTTGACTTATGTATATGTTATTTATACTTCCATATATACAATATATACACTTTCTTTTAATTTCTTTTCTCTTGCAAATTAACATATACATTCAATCCAATTTAAAACAACAACAATATTCAAAACTTCTAAGGCATACATTGGGATATTACATATTCGGTGTTACTTCGGGCAAATTATTAGGACATGTGATTAGTCCAAATGGCATTGAGATTGATCTTGACAAAGTTAAAGCAATCAGGGATATGCTAGCCCCTAAGACGGAGAGAGAAGTTCGGGGATTTATCGGTAAATGACAATATATTAGCAGATTTATAGCAAAGCTCACAACAATATGTGAGCCTATCTTCAAATTGCTTAGAAAGAATCAGCCGGTCATATGGAATGAAGAGTGTCAAAAGGCCTTTGAGCGAATAAAAGAGTATTTGTTGAATCCACTTGTTTTAAAACCACCTAAACCCAACAAACCTTTATTACTATACTTAGCAGTAGAAGAAGAGTCGATAGGAGCCATGCTAGCCCAAGCAGATGAGTCAGGGATTGAGCATTCAGTCTACTATTTGAGTAGAAAGCTTCTACCTTATGAAATTAAGTATAGTGTCATTGAAAAGACTTGTATAGCCGTGGTTTGGTCTTCTAAGAAGTTGTGGCATTACTTTCAATCATATAGTGTGCAAGCAATTTCCAGGTTGGATCCAATAAAGTACTTAAGGGAGACACCCTCTTTGATTGGGAAATACGGTCAATGGTTGATAATATTAGAAGAATTTGAGATTGAATATGTAACAAGGAAAATAATCAAAGGTAGAGCGGTGGCAGAATTCCTGGCCCAACAACCATTACCAGATAGCGAAGAGGTAATCTTGGAATTTTTGGATGAACATTTAGAGGCAATTGAAGCACAAGGGTGAAAAATGTATTTTGATGGAGCAGTAAGCAGGAAAGGAGCAGGTTTGGGAGTTATACTAGAATCGCTCGAAGGGGAACTTATCCCTTTAGCAAAAAAAAAAAAGAAATTTAGGGCAGCCATTAATATGGTGGAGTACGAAGCTTATATTTTTTGTTTGGAAACCCTAATGATTATGAAGGTGGATAAGGTGGAAGTTTTTGGTGATTCATTGCTAGTAGTATCTCAAGTAAATGGAGAGTGGGAGATGAAAGAGGAAAAATTAAAACCATACCACCATTACCTGACCATGATGAAGAACTTTAAGGAATGTAGGTTTATACACCTATCGAGAGAAGAAAATCAAATGGCTGATGCCCTAGACACATTAGCTTCGGTATGGGAAAACCCTGTCAGCTTATTCCTTAAGCCTCTGATCTTGACCAGTTCATCAACTCCTTGCTATGAATATGAAACAATCATGGAAATTGATACAGACCATGATGCATGGTATGATACTATAAGGTGACTTTTGGAGGAAAGAGAATACCCACCGGGGGCAACAAAGAAAGAGAGAAGAGCCATAAGGCGGTGGTCTTTGGAATACATCACATTCCATGGGGAGTTATATCGAAGATGGCCTGATGGGGTGCATTTAAGATGTTTAAGAAAACCTGAAGTGGAGCGTAACATGTCAAAAATACATGCGGGAAGTTGCGGTCTGCACATGAATGTTTTGGCCCTAGTTAAGAAGATTATTTGACAAGGTTACTATTGGTTGACTATGGAGAAAGATTGTATTGAGTTTGTAAAAAAGTGCCAACAATGTCAGATGTATGGTAACTTGAATCACATGCCTCCTAAAGAATTGCATTCAATGTCTTCACCCTGGCCATTTGCCACCTGGGGTATGACATTATAGGAGAGATACATCCGACAGCTTCAAACAGGCACCATTTCATTGTGGTAGCAGTAGATTATTTTTCAAAATGGGTTGAAGCAAAATCCTTCAACAAGCTGGGTGCAAGCCAAATGGCTAGGTTTATTGAAAAGATCCTCATCTACAAATACGGGATCCCACAAAGTGTGATATCAGACAATGGGGTTCAGTTTCAAGGAGCAGTTAAGGATTTATTCTCAAAGTACCGCATACATCATCATAGATCCTCTCCTTATAGACCAAAGGCTAATGGTGCAGTAGAAGCAACAAACAAGACAATTAAGCAAATTCTGTCCAAAATGACCAAGACTTACAGGGATTGGTCAGGGATGCTTCCCTTTGCTTTATGGGGATATAGGACATGTGTGCGAACACCTACTAGAATGACACCATTCTCTTTGGTTTACGGGATGGAAGCAGTATTGCCAATCGAAATTGAGATCAAGTCGTTAAGAGTAGTCTTGGAAGCTAAACTGCTTGAAATAAAATGGGTAGCGAGCAGATATACATAGTTAGCTTTACTAGGAGAGAGAAGGTTAAAAGCATTGTATCATCACCAACTGTATTAAAAGAAAATAGCTCGGGCCTACAATAGAAGGGTTAAGGTCATAAAATTCAGAGTTGGGGATTTGGTGTTGAAATAATGTAAGCCTAATGTATCTAATCCAAGGGGGAAGTTCAGGCCTAGTTGGGAAGGGCCATATGTCGTGAAACAAGTCATGAACAAAGGTGCGGTGAAGTTGTTAGACATGGACGGGAACGAATTTAGTGAGCCAGTAAACATTGACAGGTTGAAGAGGTTTTATGTATGATAAAAAAAAGGAAAAAAGAGCTCGCTAGGTTGAAAACCCAAAAAGGGCGGCCTAGGCAAAAGTTAGAGTAGTCCGCTTGTTCTTGAAACCCGAAAGGGCGGGCTAGGCAACAATTAGGGCTAAATGAGAGAAAATCGTCAATTAGAAAACCCAAAAGGGCTAATTGGCAACAGGAGTGATCTTGTGTATGCTGGCTTTAAGTTTGGTTGTTCCCCAATTTAATAAAACAGAATTAATGTTAAAATTGTTCTATGCGCACTGTTATAAGTATTTGACCATATATGGATGAAATAAATAAACACAATAGCAGAAGGTGATGACAAATTATAAATGGAAAAGAAGCATCTTTTATCACTTTAATTATTTTTCATCCTAACGATACACTTTCTGAATTGACAAATATAAAATCTATGGCAGTCAATAAATGTAATGTGCAGGCCAGCTTTGTCTCAACCGATCCAAGTAGGCTTCAGTCAAGCAAGGCATGTCTAAATCGGGGGTAAAGTCAGAATAGCGAGGCTCAGCTCCGCACTGACGGCCAAGTCGGCGAGGATCATAGCATGTACCTTGACGAAGAGCGGCAAGGGGAACATACATCAAGTATGTCCGCATGGTGATACGAGAAATCTTCCACCAAAATATACATCATCTTTCTCAATATACATTATAGATATATAAATACATTTAAGTAGTACACAGCGGAAGTTATAAATTATTTACACATATGAAAACATTTGAGTACATATTTATCATTACATATATATTTACAATATAAACAAAATCTTTACAAAATATAAAAGAGTTATACATGATTGGCAAATCTCCTCTGATCTTTAAGTTCCCAAAATCAACTCTTCAATGTCTACTCTCACTCGGTCTAGAAGAGCTCTCGGGTTCAACTCTATTACCTGCGCGATTAAACACTATCGCGCTAAGCCAAGGGCTTAGTAAGACAATTCATGCTAATGTTATGCTTTAGTGCAATGCAATGTTTCACATTTGTATTAATAAATCAACATCAATGATACACACACAATTAGTAAAGATCATACTCAACAAACAATATTCCGTGAATAGTCCATTTCATCATTTAAGTAATATTAACATTTCATTACATTAGAACAACATTTATGTTATACATAAAACCTAGACACCTATGGGCCCATCAAGTATTTAATACGATATTCAGAATTCAGAGTTACTGCTTTGGTTCATAAACACCATTATCAAGCCCGTAGGCAACATATACATATATATCTCTATCCATGGATAGTGTAACAGACCCGGTCTCTTGGATCATCAACTCATCTAACTCGAGGATATCCTCAACCCGGCAAGACTGTTACAAATCAAATATCTCATAATATCAATTTTCATAGTGTAACAGACCCAGTCTCTTGGATCTCAATTCAACTCAATTTGAAGAGATCCTCAACCCGGCAAGACTGTTAACTTTCATTAAATAGGCATGCCTTCAAAAAAACCAGAACTCTGAAACTGAATATCATATTAAACATACTCTTATTTTAAACTCTTTCTCAATCTTTCTCATCAATTAGGCAAACATGCCATACATCATTCAATTATATCATCATAGCCAATCACAATGGCTTTATAGCCTTTCATATCTCAATTCATATTGTATATATAGCATTATTAGTATCACATTTCAAAGTACATTATTCATAATACACATCACCATTCACAAGCCTCACAATACACAATACATAACCTTATTCATGTAATATCATATGTATTATAAATTCCATATCATCTCACATTTCATGATTCAACAATGATGTTAGACAAATGATATCTATTTTGATCCTTGACAACTCAAATGGATGATCTATTTAACATGTATTTGAAAATCTTGTTGTAGGATTAGATTGCTTCCAATAAGGTGAACAGAACCTTTCTAGCGGTCGCGCCTCACCTGAATACGACCGCCCCATACAATTACAAGATGAAACCTTATTACAGTAGGTTTCGCGGCCAGAAGCCCGACCTAAGTTGCGACCGCACTTCACAATCACAAGATGAAACCTTATTACAGTAGGTTTCGCGGCCAGAAGCCCGACCTAAGTCGCGACCGCACTTGAATAATAGCGACCGTCCCAAATTACGTTTCTCTCATGCATAAACCCTAAATGTAACCAACCCTCTTCCAAATGCATTTTAACATATAATTCCCAACACAAACTCACTCAAATGGATATAACTCATGTCATAACACATATTCATCACAATAACCACTTAAACAACACATTTGAGCACAAACCATCTCAAAACCCTAACTCAAACTTTACTCTTGATTTTCCACTATCAATCTTCATTTATTTTTCCATAATCACAACCAAACCAACACCAATTCCAATCTTTAACTTTAAATCAATTCTAACACTTGCAAACACATATCAAATACACCAAATCATTACATCAACAAATCACACTTCACTTTAAACATAACTTCAAAATTTACAAAGGAAAACAAGAGATTTCTTACCTTAGATGAAGAAATTTCACAAATCTCTAACCAAACTCTTTGATTGCCTCTTCAATTGCACTCTAGCATCAAGAACACTTCTCTTCCTCTTTCTCTCCTTCAATCCGACACCCAAAATGAAAAGAAAACAAAATAGCCACAAGTCAAACACTTTTCCATCTTTTAATCTCCACCAATAGATTTCTAAAGGTAAATTACCTCAATGCCCTTAACCATATAACTCACCTTTTGTCTCATATAAGCCCATTTAAGTAATTACACACTCAACACAAAAATATCTCTTTTCCTTTGACTCTTCCTTTGACCCATTTATATGTTATATATATCATCATATATACAACATATACCATTCTCTCAAAACCCTATTTTCTTTCCCAATTTCTTTTCTCTTGCAATTAACATATATACAATCCAATATAACAACAACAACAATAACAATAACATAATCAAAACTTCTAGACCATATATGAGGATATTACACATAATGTCCATACCTTGTACGAAAGGCTGTCTTAGGAACATCTTCATCTCTGACTCTCAACTGATGATACCCTGATCTCAAATCAATCTTGGAAAACACTGCTGCTCCCTTCAATTGATCAAAGAGATCATCAATTCTAGGCAAAGGATATTTATTCTTGATAGTCACCTTGTTCAATTGCCTATAATCGATGCATAATCTCATAGTACCATCCTTCTTCTTCACAAACAACACAGGAGCTCCCCACAGTGAAACACTAGGGCGAACAAATCCTTTATCTAACAACTCCTGCAACTGCACCTTCAACTCTCTCAATTCAACAGGTGCCATTCTATAAGGAGTAATAGAGATAGGGGTGGTACCAGGCAACAATTCAATGCCAAACTCCACCTCTCTCTCAGGAGGCAACCCTGGCAACTCCTCTGGAAACACATCTAGAAAATCTGCAACTGTGGGTATACTATCAAGTCGAGAACCCACTACTCTAGTATCCACAACATGAGCAAGATAAGCATCACACCCTTTTCTAATCAACCTCCTAGCTAAAACAGCTGAAATAAACAAGGATGCAAGCTGTCTCTGCTCACCAGATACCATCACAATTCTACCATCATCGGTTCTTAGAGTAACACATTTCTTTTGACAGTCTACCACAGCTCCATGCCTAGATAGCCAGTCCATGCCTAGAATCAAATCATACTCTTTAAATGGCATTTCAATCAGATCACCCAAAAACTCCTCACCCTGAACCACTACTGCACTATCTCAGTGCACCTTGCTAACAATCACACTATGCCCTAAAGGATTTGTCACCAACACATCAAATCCTAGGGATTCAGCATGCAGTTCAGACACAGGCAAAATGGATGCACTTATATATGAATGAGTAGATCCTGGATCAATCAAAGCAAGTACTGAAATACCAAATAAAGAGAAAGTACCCGTTATGACTGCTGAAGCATCTGGCTGCCTCTGCATCACATACATCCTCTGAGAAGAACCAGCCTCCTCTGGTCTACTCTCCCTGGATGTAGAACCCCCTCTAGAACTGAACCCAGATCTACCTCCTCTGCTGAAACTTCTGCCTCCTCTACCTCCCCTCACAACAGATCGAGAAACTGCCGAATCTACTGACCTCTGCTCCTGCAACTCAGGACACTCTCTAACAAAATGATCAGGCGATCCACATCTATAGCATCCCGCTGATCCTCTGATCCTCCAACAAACACCCCAATGGGTCTTACCACAATACTCACATACCGGAGGAGTAGATCTCTGAATTACTGGGGTCGGAGCACTCGCCACTGAAACTATAGGTCTCGATCTCTGCCTCTGAAACTGTACTGACCTACCAGCTGGCCTCTGACTCCTACTAATCCTGGGAACAAAGCTTCCCCTGCCTCTCTTCACAGATGAAGACCCTGCCTCAAACTGGGGTCTCCTAACCCTGGTCTCTTCCTCTGTAGCAACTGCTGCAATACCCTGAGCTCTCTCCACACTCCTAGCTGCTGCAACAAGCTGGGAAAAATCATGATATCTGGAACCAGCCACATGACACATGAGAGAGGGCCTCAATCCCTCCTCAAATCTCCTGCATCTATCAATCTCATCGGATATGATACCCCCAGCATAATGGCTCAACCGGATGAACTCAACTTCATACTCGGTTACTGTCCTGTGGTCTTGCTTCAAACTCAAAAACTCCATCTTCTTCACATCTTTATACTCCCTCGGAGTATACTTCAATTCAAACTCCCTGAGAAAATCATCATAGGACAAGGTAGGTGGATCATCCATAGCATGGGGCACTGTCTTCCACCAGTCATATGCATCTTTCTGCAACAATGATCTAGCATAGTCAAATCTTTCTTCCGGAGTGGCTTGCAACTGAACAAATATTCTCTGTACTTTATCTAGCCACTGCTCAGCTACGGCTGGATCAGTAGTACCCAAGAAATCTTCTGCTCCAAACTTCCTTAGTTTATCATATTGTCTCACTGACACCTGAGGCTGGGGTGGTGGCTGTTGTACTGGGGCTTGCCTCATCAATTCCATCATATGCCTAAACCAAACTGGCGAAACCTCCTCACCAGCTGGTCTCTCTGGTACAGAAACAGGTATCTCTCCAGCACTAACCACTCTAACTCCCTCTCTAACCTCATCTGGAGCTACACTCTCCGCACTACCCTCAACTGACTGACGTAAATGAGAATCCATCACAACCTATATCTGCAAATACAGCATAATGCACCTTATTAAAGATCAGAGACTGCCAATATCAAGTATATATCTTATTCAAAAATCAACTTTTAAAAGCAAAATATCCTTTTTCCTTACAATATACCTAGGTTGAGAATCTCAAACCTAGGCTCTGATACCAAAATAATTGTAACACCCCTATACCCCGTATACGTACACAGCATGCTAATACGATCGTAATATACGTATACTGAATATAGAAATGCCACATTTTAAAAATCATTCAAGTTATCACTCATAAAAATGTAAACAAATTAAAAACTTTTAATAGAGTTTATAAAATCAAATAAATAGAAAGTTCATTTCGAAACGCAGCAGAAAATAGAACAAATATTTACAAATATATATACATCAAAATCCGAATACACAAATATAAAATATATACATAATTGGCAGCTCTTCTCTGATCTTTAAGCCCAAAAGTCAACTCTTCAATGCCTACTCTCACTCTGTCTCGAAGAACTCTCGGTTCAACTCTGTTACCTGCGCTATGAACCACAATCGCGCTGAGCTAATAGCTCAGTAGTGCAACTCATACAAACATGATGCTTTAATGTGATGCACATGTCACCATTAAACATTTCATAAACCATACATAATCATATCACATTTTATATTTATACATTAGATCTTATTATTCAATTGTTTCTTCATTCATAAATCACATATTACAAATAAGACAGACACGGGCCCAAAACACACTAATATGTTATTCAAAGTTCAGAGTTACTGCTTTGGTCCATATTGACACCTTGTGTCTAGCCCCGTAGGCAATATTTATATCCATGGATAATCAACTAGATTGAAGCTTACGACCCAGTCATTTCACTCAATCTAGTTTCAATAATATGTTTTTGAGATTTACGACCCGGTCATTTCACCCCAAAAACATCACATTTCATATTTATCAACTGGATTCGGCTTATGGCCCGGCCATTTCACCTATCCAGTTATTTATAGGCATGCCGCCAAACTCAGAACTCTGAAAATTGAATAGACATATTAGAAACACAATGATTTCATTTATCTCTTTATTAATTTCTTTCTCAATTCACTTCGCATTTCATTTCCATAATCAAATAGGCAATCATGCCATAATTATCTCATTTTCACTATCATAGCCAACAATCATGGCCTCATATTTTTCACATTATATTTCATCATCACATTAACCAATTCTTTAATCACATAGATATCATCAATGGCATTAACACATATATTCACATTCTCATCACAACATATAACCAATTATGTCTCAATTCTCAATATCATATGAATGTATGCAATAATGTAGTATAAACTTATCTCAAATGTGACCCACACAACTCTAAACACTTACCTTTCAAGAATCTATCACCGCTTGAGTTAGGGTAAATCACCTTCTTCACAACCTATTCCAAAAGAATGAGGAAACTCTCATGAGATAAAAAGGTTAAGAATCAACTAGGGCAAACTCTAAACTTGACACACTCACACACACGGGCGTGTCCCTGACCGTGCCCTAACTCCACAACACAGAAACATTTACACGCTCAGAACCACGGGCGTGTCACTGGGCGTGTAATACATTCTGTCTCTCAGAAATAACGACACGTCCAACATCATGAGCGTGCTCATGGCCGTGTAAATTCTCAAAACTCACAGTAGCTATGACACGCTCAACAACACGGGCATGTTAATGGCCGTGTCACACCTACTGCCACTCAGAACAATTGACACGCCTAAGAACCTGCATGTGCTCCTGGGCGTGTCAGGCCAAAAATCCAGATTCTGGCCAAGACAACACCACTACCAACAAAACACTTCTATCCATCAACATCCACTTCAAACAAACTTCACAAAACATACCCAAAAACCATCTCAAACTTACAACAACACCAAAACAAGCTAAAACACACATCAAACACAAATCACAACATCATCAAAACTCTAAACACAACCACAACTCAATCTATACCAACCAACTTACTCTTTTCTTCAATCCAACCCAAAAATCCCAAAATCACTTAAATCCAACATTCTTAAACACAACACACTCAACCATAACATACCAACAATCCATCAATCACCAAACTCACAATACAAACTCAAAGAAAACAAGGGAATCAAGAGGAAACTTACCAAATAAGAAGAAAACTCTTAGATTCCTACTAGATCTCTTGAAAACTTCTTCAATCTTGAGCTTGGTAGAATCAAACCTCTCTTTCTTGCTCTCTCTCTTGAAACAGCCGGCCAACAAAAACAAAGGAAAGAAAGAAAATGAAAGGCACGAAAAAGGAGGAAGAAAGAAGAAAAGGAAAAAGGAAGAAAGAGGCAAAAGTCAACCCTCTCTCTCCTCAAAACAATCCCCTCCACACAAATAATAATAAAATAATCTCAAAACATCACCATCCACCCATCTTAATCCAATAACTCAAATTCAAATTTATTACTTATATACCCTTCAATCAAATGTTTGTATATGTTATGTATATCTCAATATATGCAACATATACACACTACTCTAACCTCAATCCTCTTTCCAATAAAATAAATACACTTAATCCCATAATAAAAAAAAATACTCCAATACTTTTAGGGTACATTTTGGGATATTACATCTTACGCACAACATTCGATCATATGCAAATTTCACACAACTTTCATTTATTACTCCATTTCTAATCTATCTTTTATAAAAAATTTCATACATTATACTTTCCCTTTTTTTCCTTACAATCTCTTATTATACACACGTACATAAAACATTTCCACATGCAGATACTATGGGTCCAAAACATTATATGATAATCAAATTCATTTATTATCATAAACAATTTCACTGTCCAGTAGTACTCGAGTCCATTCTCACTCTCTATTTTATCCCATAGTCTAGCTCTACACAAGTCAAGACCTAATCTCTCTTAGGTCCGCTAATACATGTAACATCATTCTCAATACCACTAGATATGTAATTGTATAAGATAACAAACACACCATAACGATTTTTTTTTCCACATACACATTCATAGGGCACATTTATAATGTGATTTAATTTCCACATTTCTTACATATTACAATTACATTCATATTCAAAAACTCATTTCACATATCCTATACATGTATACACATAATCATATATGTATACTTAATTTCTCATTTACATACAATCCATAAAAATTTAACATTTATTACTTTTCATTAAACAACATCATTCTCATTCTTTTGACATGACTTAAGTTATTTATCAACTCAACATATATATACACTCACTCATATGCCACGACCGTGGCACTCATATGCCACGACCGCAGCACACATATGCCATGACCGTGGCATCCAAAATGCTTCTGTTCCAAATTAAATTCATGTACACTATGCTTTAAACTTCATTTAAACACAATC
Source organism: Garcia nutans (assembly GCA_947685225.1). Classification (NCBI taxonomy): domain Eukaryota; kingdom Viridiplantae; phylum Streptophyta; class Magnoliopsida; order Malpighiales; family Euphorbiaceae; genus Garcia; species Garcia nutans. Next base: position 28,102,334 of record CANTUV010000011.1, on the reverse strand, counting down.
ATATTGAAGATTTAAGATAATAATTGATCAAACTCAATATCTACATCAATCACCAATTCACAACCATTACATGAATACTACTTTTACTCTTCCATTCAACACCAAAAATCACAATCAATTAAACCCTTACTAAATAATTTCAACAACTCATCATCATCCTCACAAATAACCATATTATCATCATCTAAATACCAATGCAACACATACATATATACTTCAATCTTTCATTATCATCATTTTCACACACTAACCATATCAAATATAAACTCAATCAATAGAAATCAACACAAGGAAATGAATACTTACTTGAATATTTTGCCAAATCTTCAATATCCACCTTCAATTCTCTCAAAACCCTTATGAATTTGATGTGTATGTAAATAAAATCACATCTCTCTCTCTCTCTCTCTCTCTCTCTCTTTCCACGTTCAAGAAGAAGAAGAAGAAGAAGAAGAAGAAGAAAGAAAGAAAATCTTCTTTCTTTATTCAAACTTATCTTATATATATATATAATAATATAATAAAATATCCCAAAAATCCTCCACCACAATTTCTCCTTCCCTTTGACTTTCTTTTCTTCTTTTTCTCTTGTAATTATTATCATTATTATTATTAATTAATTAATTAATTATATACACTTACTTTTCCTACACCAATATATACATCATGTATATGTGATGTATATGTTGGTATATGTATATGTCTTATATATTGCTTTTATATTTCCCATGTTTTACAATTACAATATATACTTATCATTCTTCATACACCTCTATCTCTTATAATATTTTCTTTACATATTTCATCAACATACTCTCTCTCGCAACTACTATTCCACAGTGTATAAAAAATCGAGATATTACATGCCATTCGTGTGTGGAAGTTATAAGGTTGGAAGGAACGTACTAATTATCTTTCTTTGTCTATTGTTTGTGCATACATGCATACCTACATACATACATACATACATGCATCACATGACATATCATTAATCTCTTCTGGCTCACAGCCCTAGATTACTACAGTTTAGAAACTTACGACAATCCAACCTATGCCAGAGACGAAGAATCTAGCAACAACTCAATGGAGCCCAAACAAATTCAAAGAATGGTGGACGATGCCCTCAATGCAAAGATGGAAGAAATAAAAGAGGCCCTGGCTGAGACCATGAAGAACCAATTGGCTGCAATTTTAGGAAATAATGCCAAAGCATCTGCTAGCACTAAGAAGCCAAAGGACAAGGGAAAGGCTAAAGTTGGTGAAGTGGTTTTTGATGATGACAAGGTATTCCTTGATGATGATGATGACTGGGCTCAATACTTCCAAAATCCTCAAGACAAAAAGGAGCTAAAGGTTGTTGAGAAGACCACTATTGAAAAGACTGAGATGTCTGATGTAGAGGAGATAATTGCTGATTTAGAAAAGAAATTTGAGAAGAAGCTAAAAATCGAAGAAATGTCAGAAGTTGACAAATTATTTGAGCTAGACGAAGAAGTTCCATACAAATTCAAGATGCCGTCCTTTGCAAAGTTTGATGAAACAGAAAATCCTCATCTCCATATAAAGCAGTACATCACTGCTATGCAGTCTGCTCGACTAAAGCTCAAACTCTAAGAAATTTTATGCTCTCATAGGACCCTGTTATCCAAAATTGGTTTAACACCTTAGAGGAAAGTACTCAAAAAGATTGGAACATGTTATATAAGGCTTTCATTAAGCAATATGGGTACAATGTCGAGTTGGAAGTTACCTTAATGGAAGTTGAGTCCATTAGACAAAGGCAAAATGAGAATTTTGTGGACTATGTGAAAAGGTGGAGAAATAAGGCTGCTTTGCTCGAGAAGAGGCCCAATGAATATGATCAAATAAGGATGATTGTGAGAGGGGTGTTGCCTAGTCTTCGTGAAAGGATGTCTCATACACTCATCCGTGATTTCAAAGATCTTCTCCAAGCTGGTCTACAAATTGAAGAATGGAAAAGGGAGAAGAATCGCTTTTCAATAAGAAGGAATGAGAAAGGGAACTACCAGCCTAGCAATCAAAGCACGCAAAAAGAAGTTGATGTTAATGCGACTGGTCAAGGAAATAAAAGATAATTCTTGGAATTGGGGAAACCTCTATCTTGGGTTTTCAGTAAGTTGCAAAAGAAAGGGTTATTACAACCGTTGGCTCCTCGACCGCTACATAATCCCCTGCCGCCAAACTTCAATGCCGAGGCCTTCTGTCAATTTCATCAAATGCAAGGGCATGAAACAGATAAATGTGCTCGTCTAAGGCATGAGATCCAAGATTTGATTGACAGTGGTAAGCCACCCGAGTCGGATAAGCCTAATACCAAAAGCAATCCTCTGCCTAAGTTCAACAGAGTGCCACCACCAGCAACTTTCATGGAAGGAGGAGGATTGGAGGAAGATTTTGTTTTATCATCCTTTCAAGATGGAAATTTTGAAGATGTGAAAGGAAAAGAAGCTTAACTCAATAAACTTTCCTTAGCTTGAATGTTGCTTTTCAATTTTACTTTCTTTAATATTTAATTGGAACAATAGTATTTTTCAAATTTAAATTTTTTTTAAATGAATTACTTTCATCAAAATTTTTGTTGGCCTTTATTCATATTGGTGCTCAACCAATGAGGAATCTAGCTTGATAATTCATGAATTAATATATCTAGGCATCATGATTTGAACGACTTTACTAGATAAGGGAATTGCTCTATAGCATTGAGTTGTTTATGCTTACTTAGAGAGGGCTCCTGCATAATTACCTTCGTTTAGGTCTTAGTCTGTCTTAGAACATGCTTTGACAAACTTTCAAGGTGAAATTGAACTCTACTTATTTAAGAGAGAAATGATCTAGGCATTGTTTGGTTAGCCAACAACTAGTATCCACCCTATTAAATATCGATCACTAGTTGTCCCTTTGAGCCTTCATAAAATTTTACCTTTCTTTTCATTGGCATATAACCCCAACAACCTACCCTGAGCTGTTGTCATACTTTTGACAAGTCTTATGATCACTAAGGTGAAGAGGCAAGAAGATCAAAGAAAGGAATGAATAGTCAAGATCATAAGGATAGTTGATATTCTCAAGACCATAAGGGTAGTTGAAGTTCACCTAATATCTCCAGTCTATCAAGATAACATTAGAGTAACAAATGATTTATCCCTGTTAAAGAAGATTTATGTCACTCCACTCATCCATTATTGGAAACCCAAGTTGGTACAAATAAGACAACTCTTTTAGAGCTAGTACAAAAAAAAAACAAAAAAAAGCAAAAAAAAAACACAAAAAAAGAGAAGAAAAGAAAACAAAAAAAAGAGAGAAAAGAAAGAAAAAAAAAGAAGACAAAAAAAAAGAAAAGAAAACCTAAAATGGTTCAGAAATCCATATGAGTTCTCTTTTACCAAAGACAGCAAAAGGCTTCCATTTGTTTTATGAGGACAGTTTGACTTGAATTGGTCCAACCCAACCATAGATTCGATCAAAATCAGAGAAAAAGGAGAAAGACCATCTAGTTCTTGAAAGTTCTGTACTTGATAGTCCTACAAGAAAGAAGGACAAAATGATAAAATGCTCAAAGAAAGGGAAGAGTAAGAAAAATAAAAAGAAAAAAAAGGGAGAAGAAGAAAAGAAACGAATTTGGATACCAAACTTTTTGCAAGGGCAAAGACTTTCCTAATCAAGATCCGGATTAATGCCATAAAGATAGAAGGAATTTGGAGTATAGCAAGATTGCTCCCAACTGCCTAAAGTTCAAACAATAAATTTGTGTGAGGGTTTGCCCATAGTGTCACAACGGCTCCAACTTACAAATGGCCATCATTTAACCCACGTCCCTTATAGACCCCATTTCAAGCCTATCAAAGACCTATTGATCTCTCTTGGTAGGTAGAGTCTATTAGTGGAGATAGTTTGGATAAGCATGCATATGAGATAGATAATATTCAAACTCAATAAGATCTTTGGCCAAGTAATGTATATGTGCCTATCTGAAGTGCAATAGTTGTAGCTTAAATAAAAATAATTCCCGAGTTTAGTACGGTAACTAGGGTTGTCATGTTATTGATATGTTAATTTGGAAAAATCAAGTCCTGAGGTATATTGACATTGATTTGGTAAAGCTAACATTTGATTTCAAAATCAAAATTAAAAAAAAAATTAAATTTTTTTTTTGTCATTCAAAGCTTTCAAGTTAAGGGGAGTATGTTGAACTATCAAATCTCGAAGGACACATTGGGCAAAGGAAATGATTAATGGCAAGGTTATGAAGAAGCTACTGAATCATAATGGATGTATCTCTGCTACTTGGGGCCTCTATTATTCATGTTCTCAACATCTTGGAGATAAAAGCCATAAATGCAAAGCTTTCTGTCATTCCAATGCAAGACTTGAATGAGCATCAAAAAGGAACCAGTGAGAACACTTCAATTGATCACTTCAGTCTGTGAGTCAATGGAACCACTATAAGTATTATCCATGCATATCATGCATACATGAGCACATCACATCGCACATTCTTGTCTTGTATTGTCTATTCTTTGTCAAAGTGAACAACAAACACCCTGTGAAGTAAAGAATCAAAAGAAGATATTGAATCAAGGGGCATGGAAAGCCTATTGCTTGAGGAAGCTCTAGTCATTTGGCAAAAGAAAGAAGAGATGCATGCTTATGCAAAGAACATGACAAAATACAAATATTAATCAGAGCATGCATAAGAAAAATTATTGGTTTGAGCCTACACAGGGGGCAAAGTTTCTCCATTTTAATTTTTGAGTTTATGCGTATACAAAATATTTTCAAACTAACTTTCAAATATTTTGGTCCAGAATGCAAATCCAGTTTAGGATCAAGTATCCAAATCCAGTTAGGATCAAATATCCAAATCCAGTTTAGGATCGAATATCCAAACCCAGTTTAGGATCGAGTATCCAAACCCAATTTAGGATCGAGTATCCAAACCCAATTTAGGATCGGGCATCCAAATCTAGTTTAGGATCGAGTATCCAAATCCAATTTAGGATCAAGTATCCAAACCCAGTTTAGGATCGAGTATCCAAATCCAATTTAGGATTGAGTATCCAAACCCAATTTAGGATCGAGTATCCAAACCCAATTTAGGATCGAGCATCCAAACCCAGTTTAGGATCGAGCATCCAAACCCGGTTTAGGATCAAGCATCCAAATCCAGTTTAGGATTAAATATCCAAATCTAATTTAGGATCGAGTATCCAAATCTAGTATAGGATCGAGTATCCAAATCCAATTCAGGATCGAGCATCCAAATCCAGTTTAGGATCGAGTGTCCAAATCCAGTGTAGGATCGAATATCCAAATCCAATTTAGGATCGAGTATCCAAATCTAGTATAGGATCGAGTATCCAAATCCAGTTCAGGATCGATATCCAAATCTAGTTTAGGATCGAGTATCCAAATCCAGTTCAGGATCGAGTATCCAAATCCAGTTATGATTGACTATTCAAGTCCTGTTTAGGATCGAGCATCCAAATCCAGTTTAGGATCGAGTATCCAAATCAAGTTTAGGATCGAGTATCCAAATCCAGTTTATGATTGAGCATCCAAATCTAGTTTCATGTCGAGTACCCAAATCAAATCCAAGTATCCATCCTAATCTACTCAAAGTCATGTTGCTTTTCACTCTCTTCTATTGACAGTCTCATATTGTTCAGGCAGGGGGGCAAACTGTAGACCCTTATTTTTGACCCCAATTCGATACGGTCCTAATTAAAGAATGCCAAAATAAATTTGATCTAACTTTAAAATATTTAAACCTAGTTTATAATTTTTAAAGAAGTCGTTTCGGATTAAAAAGGCATAACCCTAGTTGCAAAAACCCTAATTTTAAAACCCTAATTCCAAACTCTGAATTCCAAAACCCTAGTTTCGAAAACCCTAATTTTAAAACCCTAATTCCAAACTCTGAATTCCAGAACTCTAGTTTCAAAAACCCTAAAAACCCTAATTTTAAAACTCTAATTACAAAACTCTAGTTTCTAAAAACCCTAAGTTCCAAAACCCTAAATTCTAAAAACCCTATATATTTTTTAAAAACCTAAATTTACATATTTATTACTTCATTTAATTGTATATTTGATTTTGTAGTTTATTATATGTTTTGATGGTTGATTTATTTAATTTCAATGCTTGATTTATTTAATTTACCATGGATGGATATTTTCTTTATTATTATGATTATTATTTGTTCTTATTAGTATTAAAATTGTAAGGGGTATGTATCCACTTTGTGAGTACCTCATTAGTTAAATTTTATGTAATTTATATTGCTTTTATATTTTGGACTAATGTAAAGGACATGTTTCCACCTTTCGGTGGGTGTCCAATTTAGTTTAGACATGAACGATGTAAGGACATGTTTCCATCCTCGGATGGGTGTCCATTTATTTGCTTTGTTTGGCATTGCTTTAATTTTAATATAATGATTGCATGTAATATGGATAATATTGTTATATTTAAGAATTTTATAATATTAAGACCTGTAAAGGAGGCTGATTCCAATTATCCGGGCGTTGTGGGGGTGCTGGGTCATTTCTCACCTTCCCCACACGAACCCAACTTTCCGAACCCATTAGGGGGTTGGCGATTCCTTAGGAATCGAGTCATCCACCCCTTTCTTTTTCCCAGCCCATCCGGGTGGCGACTCAATTTTTCTCCGGGCTTAGGCCCGTTTTCTCTAAGGCCCCGAGCCTAAATAGTACCGAAGTCGCAAGAACCATTCCACCAGGAGTAGGGGCAAAAATCCCCGCTCACACTAGGCTAATTCATTGGGTCTTGTTATTGCAGGAATTTGACTTGACGATTCAAGACAAGAAGGGAGCTGAAAATCTGGTAGCAGATCACCTTTCTCGCTTGAAGAATCCAACCTTGGAGAGGTTTGAAGAAGGGGACATTGATGATCATTTCCCCGATGAACAGTTGTACGCCATGGTAAGTAAGGTAAGTAGTTTAAATTTTTGAAACGCCTTGGTTTGTAGATTTTTCTAATTATTTAGCTGTTAGGGAACTCCCTAAGGACTTAACTTACCAATAAAAGAATAAATTCTTTTCCGATTTAAAATATTATTTTTGGGAGGATCCCTTTTTGTTTAGATTATGTAAGGATCACATGATCCGACGGTGTGTGGCATGGCCCAAAATGATAAATATTCTTCATTAATGCCACACTAGACCAGCTGGCGGTCATATGGGAGCCAATAGGACTGCTCAAAAAGTACTAGAATTAGGATTTCATTGGCCCACTTTGTTTAGGGATAGCTACGAATTTGGGAAATGTTGTGATCGTTGCCAAAGGACTAGAAACATTTCATCTCGCACTGAGATGCCTCGAAATGGAATTCTTGTTTGTGAAGTCTTTTATGTATGGGGTATCAATTTTATGGAATCGTTTCCAAATTCCTTTGGTAACAAATATATTCTTGTAGCTATAGACTATGTCTCTAAATGGCCTGAAGCCCATGCCTTGGCAACCAATGATGCGAGAGTATTGATGAAGTTTTTGAAAAAGTTATTCTCTCGATTTGGTACATCGAAAGCAATCATAAGTGATAGGGGTACTCACTTTTGTAACATTCAGCTAGCGAAAGTTTTCAAAAGATTAGATGTTACACATAGGTTTGCTACTCCTTACCATCTCCAAACTAGTGGCCAATTTGAGAACATGAACAATGAGATAAAAAGAATTCTAGAAAAAACTGTAGAGCGATCCGGAAATGATTGGTCCGAGAAATTGGACAATGCTCTATGGGCTTTTAGGACTGCATTCAAAACTTCTTTGGGCATTACGCCATTTAGGCTAGTATATGGAAAAGCTTGTCATTTGCCTGTAGAAATTGAACAAAATGCTTATTGGGCTATAAAACAGATTAACCTTAATCTAGCTAGTGCAGGTGAAAGGAGAAAATTATAGGTAAACGAGTTGGATGAGTGGAGATTGAAAGCCTATGATGATACAAGAATGTATAAGGAGCGTACTAAGAGATGGCATGATGCTCGCATTAAGGAGGGAAAAGAGTTTCAAGAGGGAGATCAAGTATTATTGTACAATTTGAGGTTTGACTCTTTCCAGGTAAGTTAAAATCTCGATGGTCTGGTCCTTTTACAGTTAAGGAAGTTTTCCCCTATGGAGTGGTTGAAATAACTCATCCGAAAAAAATAGATTTTAAGGTAAATGGGCACAGGCTCAAATTATACTTGGGGGGAGAAATACATGACTTAAAGGAGGTTTTACACCTCAAAGAATAGGCAAAATTTCCCCTAAACATCCAACTAATACGATGTTAAAGAAGTGCTGGGTGGGAGACAACCCACCTTTTTTATTCGTTCTGCAATTTTTGTTTCTTTAATTTCTATGTTTTTAGTTTGTGTCTTCAATTTTTATTTTTATTCTTTTATCAGTGGTTGGTGGTGTGTTTGCCTTAAAATCATTTGAATTTGTAGAGGAAATTTTCTTTTGAGGGGTAACTTGAGCCTATTTGAGCCTTTTTGGGACATGCCCATGTGCTTGGGCGTGTCATTATTTTTAAGAGGTAGTAGCTAGGACACGACCAGTGACATGGCCGTGTCACTGTACGTGTCATTTACATGGAACCACAGTAGCTACAACATGCCCACTGACACTCCCGTGTCACTGGTAGTGCTAAAAAAAAAGAGGGCCAGCACGCCCAAAGGACACGCCTAGACCATTGGGCGTGTCATTTCATTGGTGTCACAGTACCTGTGAGACACCTACAGACACGTGGGTGTCATTGGATGTGTCGTTTACTTATTCATCCAGTACTTGTGACATGTCCACGGACATGGGCATGTTGTTGGGCATGTCATATACACTATATCTTAGCACATATGGCACGCCTAGCAACACAGGCATGTCACTGGTCGTGCCAACAAGTTGAATAACCGTCCAAACTTTATTTTAAAACCAAAAGAAGCCTTCCTTGCTCCCACATCTCTCATTTTCTCTCAAATTTTTTGCACTCCCACCACTGCACTCACACACCCATTCATTCTAGAAGGGATTTTAACTCCCGTTTTGCATTTTTTTGCACGGATCCACTTACTTTGCATTTGATTCCACACGTTTTTTGCATTTTTCAGGTATGAACTCTCATTTTTGAGATTTTGTTGGATTTCTTTCGCTATTTCTTATGGATTCCTTATATTATCTCTTATTTTCCTTAGCATTTTGAGATTTATTCCAACTTTTGCATTTTATTCAGTTTTTGATTTATTTTGTTTTTATTTTTATTCAGTGTTTGATTTGTTTTAATTTAGTTTGCATTTGTATTATCAACTATTTTCTTTATTTTGTTGGGCTATGGATACAAGGTTTCATTTGTGAATCTACATAATTGCCCTTGTTCGAATTGGTTCATCGCTCTTATTGGCTTAGATAAATTTTTGTTGGTATATGTTGGTTAAGTTTTTGTTGATATATGTTGGTTAAACTTATTTTAAATTGGCCATTGGCATTCACTTTTTTGGAATATATGTTATGCTTTATCATTATAATGCTGGTATTTCGGTAACCTTATGCCGGTCTTTTGTTGGTGTTTCGTATAGTGCTATCATTGGTGCTGCAAAGGAGGTACAGACTTTGGACTATCTTAATTCTGAGGTGGATTGCATCAAGTATGAAGTTGCTCCCCCTTGGGTTTGGAGGACCTTTGCACCCACTACAGATAAATACCAGCCCAAGGTATCTAAGGCATCCAACTTTGAGTCCTTCCCTTGCCGAGTGGTGCGCAATATGTTAGTTCACACTCTTACAGCTCAGCTAAGCAGCAAAGGGGTGGTGAGCCTGAGGGATCTATTTTTCTTAAACTGCATGGTGCAGAAAACCAGGTACAATGTCGCACATGCCATCACAGACTTCTTTTATGAGTAGTCCAAAAAGGGAGCACCAGGTACTTTGTATGGTGGCATGTTGTCACACGACTGGCTCATCGCTTGGGTGTGATAGATGGATGCCTACCTATGACGGTGGATGGTTTTCCCAAACTACTGGGTATGGACACATTGAAAAGACTAAACAGGGAGAAGGTAGTCGGGCTGTAGGCACCTCCTATGGATTTTGAGCCAGCCCCTTCTACTCCTTTAGACATACCACCACCCCCACCGATAGATTTTTTGGGGTCATCCACTTCTGCTGGGCCCTTATCCACTGTTGTTGGGCCTTCTTCCACTGTTGCACCTTCTTCTTCTGTTGGATCATCTTTTGCCTAGACCCCTATATTCGGAGACTGGCGCCAATCAGTTAATGTTGAGTGGGATGATGACAGGAAGCCCACTGATTTCGAGCTACAAATTTGTAGGATCGAAGGTAAGTTAGGGAATATTGAGCTGAATTAGAATAAAATCGTAACTCAGTAGAACCACATGCAGCAGTTCATGCATCAACAGACTACTTCCTTCCTAGCGTAGCTGGATCACGAGATCTTGAGAAGGCAATGGCTGGAACAATCCATGTTAGAGTTCTGGAGATCAAGGGTTTAACCCTTCGCAGCCACCACCTCCACCATACCAGCCACCTACGCCTCCAGTCGATGTATCTGATGATGATGCCAGCGATGATGCTAGCAGTGGGGAGACCAGTGGTGATGATTCCAGTGATTCACCGATGTCTGACTAGCCCACTTTTCATCTCATTTAATGACTTATTATTGTTCTTTTTCTTTTTGTTATTCCTTTTGGACGATTGCATTACTTTTTAAGAACTATTTCATATGTTTAGTTATTTCATTTACTTATGTTTTAACTTTGTTTATGCATCTTAGTTTCTATTTTTCTAGCTAATTCGTCTTCGCCATATTCTTGGAATCCTACTCATATATGTTCAATCATGGACATGGCAAGGCAGTTTTTCTCTCTCTTCATTATTTCTTGTTTTAAACACACATTGGGGACAATGTGCGTCTTAAGTGTGGGGGAGAGGTATACTTTCTTGATTGAGCTACTATTATTTCATTCTTGCCATTTGATTCATTTGTCTCAATTAGTTCTATAACATGTTTTTGGATTCGAGTAAGCTAGATTGCTATAATAGTGTGTATTGAAATGGTTCCTCTTTATATATTAAATTAATTTTTGATTTTCTAAATGACAATTTCTTATTGAGGCTGACTTGGCTATCTTGATCAATTGCTGAGGATTGACTGTAATAGCTATAATTAGGTAGTGGATTAATGGGAATTGGACACATCTGAAGTTTAAATCCTTAGTTACATTTTTTAGCATGTTTTAATTCCTTAGATTCTTGAGTCGGACTTAGTATGACATCTTTAATATTTTAAGTTCCTGACCCTTGAGTTTTTTCTTTAAAAAAAAAAACTAATAATACTAATAAAGGAGCTTTGAAAATTTATCCTTGTTCCACTGATTTTCACTCTTGAATTGAAACAAATGAGTTGGAATCATGAATAGTGCTAGTAGCCATTTGAACGTTGATTCTAGCTGAGTAATCGGGTGTCGGCATCACAAATGTTTACCTTCGCATCAAAAGATTAGTATAGGTTCAAACAAGTCGGGCTCTTAAAATAATAACAATGTATATATATATATATAGAGAGAGAGAGAGGGTTAAAGAACTTAAGAGAAAATTTACACTTTCATACTTTGTTCATGACGTTTGAGTTTCTAGAATTTTATGCTCAATCTTTTAACTCCGGATCTTTAAGTTTTAGGTCTGTAAAATTTTTGTTTTGAAACTTCTTGATTTAGCTGTCATGATTGTGAATTAGTTTTTGGTTGAGAACGTCGGGTTTTTTTATTTGAGTATTGTCAAACTTTTCTTTTCTTTTTGCATATAGAGGGGTCATCATTTCTGCTTATTATAGTGATTTAGTTTGCTTGAGGACAAGCAAAAACTCAAGTGTGGGGGAATTTGATAAGTTCATAATTGATGATATTTTGGCCCTATTTCTTAATATGATTATTATCCAATTGAGTTTAATTTGTTTGTTCAAGTACTTTTTAGGATTAATTTTAGAAATTCTTTGTATTTTGAGGCTTATGGTCATTCCAGAGCGAATTACAGATGAAAGTCAAGGAAAAGAGCAAAATTCTTCAAGTGACATGCCTAGGGACATGGGTGTGTCAATGGACGTGCCTTTGATACTACCATATAGAAATATTGGCAAGCCCAGTGACATAGGCGTGTTGCCGAGCATGCCTATTACAATGCCTCACAGAAGCTGTGACACACCCAGCGACATGGGCGTGTCACTGGGCATACCAGGCTAACATATCTGCACTATAAAAGCTGAGCTGAAGCGCGAATTAGGGATCTAATTTTCATTCTTTACAACCTAAAGCCGACTTCCAAGGAGAAAAGAGAGTTTTGAAGCTGAGATTGAAGGTGAAGACCGATTCTACACAAGATCTAAACAAAGATTCAAGGATTTAAGTGAAGAAACACAAATCATTTGCCATGGACTGTTTGGATTCTTTTACTTATTTCTCTTGTTCTGGTTTTCTTCTTTTGAACATGAACTAATTCATTCTCTATCTAGATATTGATGAATCCTAGCTTTATTGTATGGATTTAATAGTTTTATTTAATTAAATCATTTGATTGAGTTGTTTTATTCTTATGATGCTTAATGATTTATTTCCAATTGATAATAGCATGCTTATTGATTGGTTGCAATTTTCATATTATTGACTTGAGAAAGCTTGATATGAATAGAATACTCACAAGGATTGAGGATTGATTGGAGTGCTAGAGATAGACTTACAAGATCCTTTGGTTTATGATTCCTTGTTCTTAATGCAAGATCTATTTAATTATGGTTGAGAAGAGATTCCAGCATTCTACTTAGTAATTAGGGATTAATTCACTTGAGAAAGGTTTTAGTCTAATCTAGAGGAATGTTAATTCAGCTCTATTATTTGATTTAATTGAATTGTTTTTCATAAATACTTTTATGGCTAGGGGGATTCAATATCTGGATAGTATTTTCATCATCAATCCTTTTTGCACAACACTTAATCTCTCTTTACTTTAAGTTATTAAGTTAATTGTCTTTAATTACAAAACTTCACAAAACTATTTGTAACACCCCTATACCCCATATACGCACACTACATTCAACCACATCTATAATATACATATACAGATACAGGAATGTTACGGTCTATTTTAAAGCAAACCAATCTTTCAATTTAACAATATAAGAAAACTTAAAACATTTAAGTTATATTATAAAACATAATAGATAAAACATTTATTTATTAAGCAGCGGAAAATGTAGCGGTATATACATATATATACATAAATATCAATATTTACAAAATATAAAGTTTATACATGTTTGGCAGTTCATCTCTGATCTTGAAGTCCACAATCAACACTTCACAAGCCTAGACTCGACTCGGTCTAGCTGCGCTCTCCAGTTCAACTAGATCTACTCTGTCACCTGCGCGATGAACAAAATTCTCGCTAAGCCATAGGCTTAGTGGTACAAACCATGATAGCAATATGTTTTAATGTAATGCCAATGTCATACTTTCAAGAATTAGAAACAATACACAAGAATATCATATTTCTTAACATTACATTTCATTATATTATTTGATTGTTTCATCATTCATAATTCACATTTAGTCAAAGACTAGCATGGGCCCCAAAAAAACTAATATGACATTCAAATTCCAGAGTTAATGTTTTTGTCAAATAATCACATTTATCAAGCTTGTAGGCGAATCATTATCACAATGAGAAACATCTCATATGTAACATCCCAACTAGGCTCCAAGGACTAGGCCCAACCAAGCTTCAAGGGGAGCTAAGCATCAACCCAACTTGGCTTCAAGGACTAAGCCCAACCCAGCTTCAAGGGATTGTTACTTTTAAGCATGGCACCAACAACAAAACTCTGAAAATTGAATAACACATTAGGCACACAATTCTTTTATTATTTCAATATCAATTCCATTCTCATTTTCTCATAATCATCTAGGCAACCATGCCCCAATTATTTCATTTGCATCATTATAGCTAACAACAATGGCTTCACATCTCATCATTAGGGTATACATAACCAATTGCATTGTACATACATTTTGAATGATCATTTTATCTTTCACATTATGCAAATCATAGCATTAATCAATTATATCAACAATGTAATAGATTACTTAACACATTTACAACCAAATGTGTTAAGTTCCAAAGTCATATAAATGTATGCAATCATGTAAGGTTTGTACTTACCTCAAGAGCAACTCACACCAATCTAACCACTTCCTCTGTAACACCTCCACATCCAATACGCACACACTACAAACACCACAATGCAGTCGGGAACCCAAAGCACTATGCAAACTCTTCCAAAACCTTGAAGTAAAGCAGGGATCTCGATCAGACACTAAAGAAGTTGGAACACCATGCAACTTAACAATCTCATGGATATACAGCTCAGCTAACCTTTCCAAAGAGTAATCCATCTGAACCGGAAGAAAATGAGATGTCTTAGTCAACCTATCAAGAATCACCCAAATAGCATCATGCTTCCTTTGTGTCAATGGCAAACCAGACACAAAATCCATTGTCACTCTTTCCCACTTCCATTCAGGCACTGACAACGGTTGAAGTAACCTGGTTGGAACTTGATGCTCTGCTTTTACCTTCTGACATGTGAGACATCTAGATACAAAATCTGCAATGTCCCTCTTCAACCCACTCCACCAGTAATGCTGTCTCAAATCATGATACATCTTTGTATTGCCCGAATGCATAGCAAAAATTGACTGATGTGCTTCTTCTAAAATGATCCTTTTCAAATCAGCATCATCAGGTACACATAATCTGTTCTTAAAATAGAGACTTCCATCATCTCTCACAATAAAATCTCTACTCTTTCCATTCTGGCAATCTGAAATAATCTTTCGAATCTTCTCATCAACCAACTGAGCCTCTTTAATCTGATCCAATAAAAATGGTTTTAATTGCAACTGTGCCAACAATGCACCATCATCACAAGATACAAAACTGGCATGCAATGCTCTCAACTCAACAAGCAACGAGAGCGAATAAACAGTCAAACCAGCTAAAGACTTCTGACTCAAGGCATCAGCAACAACATTTGCTTTACCTGGATGATAATCAATCAAACAGTCATAGTCTTTAATCAATTCCAACCATCTCCTCTGTCGAAGATTAAGCTCTTTCTGGACACCCAAATATTTCAAACTTTTGTGATCAGTGTAGATGAAACATTTCTCCCCAAACAAATAGTGTCGCCAAATCTTCAATGCAAACACAATGGCTGCTAGCTCCAAATCATGGGTCGGATAATTGAGCTCATGCGGTATCTACACACCCCAAACCACTATGTGAAGCATCACTGTAGATCACATATGGTTTGCCTTCTACAGGTAAAGTAAGAACAGGCGCTTGAGTCAACATTTCCCTCAACTGTTCAAAGCTAGCCTGACACTGATCTGTCCACACAAATCTAACCCCCTTTCGAAGCAATCTGGTAAGTGGAGTAGCTATCAAAGAAAACCCTTTCACAAACCGTCGGTAATAGCCTGCCAAACCTAGAAAACTTCTAACTTCTGTCACTGACTTTGGTGGACTCCAATTCAAAATAGCTTCAACTTTACTCGGATCAACTCTAATACCTTCTGCTGAAACTATATGACCGAGAAAAGTAACTTGATCAAGCCAAAACTCACACTTCGACAGTTTAGCAAACAATTGCTTCTCTCTCAAAATTTGCACAACAATCCGTAGATGCTTATCATGTTCCTCCTCATTACACGAATACACCAGAATATCATCGATAAACACTACCACAAATTGATCCAGATAGGGCCTAAACACCCTATTCATCAGGTCCATAAAAGTTGCAGGTGCATTCGTCAAACCAAATGGCATTACTAAAAACTCATAATGCCCATACCTGGTCCGAAAGGCTGTTTTAGGAACATCTTCAGCTCTGACTCTCAGCTGATGATACCCTGATCTCAAATCAATTTTAGAAAACACTGCTGCACCCTTTAACTGATCAAAGAGATCATCGATTCTAGGCAAAGGATATTTATTTTTAATAGTCACCTTGTTCAATTGCCTATAATCGATACACAACCTCATAGTACCATCTTTCTTCTTCACAAATAAAACAGGAGCTCCCCAAGGTGAGACACTAGGGCAAATAAACCCTTTATCCAACAACTCCTGTAATTGCACTTTCAACTCCCTCAATTCAGCAGGTGCCATTCTGTAAGGAGTAATAGAGATAGGAGTGGTACCCGGCAATAATTCAATACCAAACTCCACCTCTCTCTCAGGAGGCAACCCCAGCAACTCTTCTGGAAACACATCTGGGAATTCTGCAACTGTGGCAATGCTATCAATTTGAGAACCTCTTACTCTAGTATCTACCACATGAGCAAGATAAGCATCACACCCTTTTCTAATCAACCTCCTGGCTGCAACAGCTGAAACAAACAAAGATGCTAGCTGTTCCTGCTCATTAGATACTATCACATCTCTACCATCAACAGTTCTCAAAGTAACAACTTTCTTTTTACAATCTACCACAGCTCCATGTCTAGATAGCCTGTCCATACCTAGGATCACATCATATTCCTTAAAAGGCATCTCAATCAAGTCTCCAAGGAACTCCTCACCTTGCACCATTACTGCACTATCTCGATGCACCTTACTAACAATCACACTATGCCCTAATGGATTTGTCACCAACACATAAAATCCTAGGGATTCAGCATGCATATCAGACACAGGCAAAACAGATGCACTAATATATGAATGTGTGGATCCGGGATCAATCAAAGCAAGTACTGGGGTATCAAATAAAGAGAAAGTACCAGCTATGACTGCTGAAGCATCTGGCTGCCTCTGCATCACATATACCCTCTGGGAAGATCCAACCTCCTCTGGTCTACTCTCCCTGGATATAACACCTCCTCTAGTACTGAACCCAGATCTGCCTCCTCTGTTGACACCTCTGCCTCCTCGACCTCCCCTCACACTAGGTCGAGAAGATGCAGTATCTACTGACATCCGCTCCTGTCTCTCTGGACAATCTCTAATAAAATGCTCAGGAGATCCACATCTGAAGCACACAGCTGATCCACTATACCTCCAACAAGTACCCCTATGTGATCCACCACACTGAGCACACACAGGTAGAGCGGATCTCTAAGTCACCGGGGTCGGAGCACTCACCACTAGAGCTGTAGGTCTAAATCTTTGCCTCTGAAACTGCACTGACCTACCAGCTGGCCTCTGACTCCTACTGACCCGAGGAACAAAGCTTCCTTTACCTCTTTTAGAAAATAAAAACCCTGCCTCAAACTGGGGCCTTCTAACCCTGACCTCTTCCTCAGAAGCAGCTGCAATAACTTGAGCTCGCTCCACACTTCGAGCTGCTACCACAAGCTGAGAAAAATCATGATATCTAGATCCAGCCACTAGACACATGATAGAGGGCCTCAATCCCTCCTCAAATCTCCTGCATCTATCTATCTCATCAGCTATTATGCCCCCAGCATAATGGCTCAATCTAATAAACTCAACCTCATATTCAGTTACGGTCCGGCTGTCTTTCTTTAAACTCAAAAACTCCATCTTCTTCATGTCCTTATACTCCCTCGGAGTATACTTCAACTCAAACTCTCTCAGAAAGTCAGCATAGGACAAGGTTGGTGGATCATCCATAGAATGGGGCACTGTCCTCCACCAGTCGTATGCATCCTTCTGTAGCAATGATCTGGCATAGTCAAATTTCTCCTCTAGGGTGGCTTGCAACTGAATAAAGATTCTATGTACTTTATCAAGCCACTGCTCCGCTACAGCTGGATCAATAGTACCAAGGAAATCCTCTGCTCCATACTTCCTTAGTTTATCATAGTGCCTCACTGATACCAAAGGCTGAGGGGGTGGTGGTGGTTGCACTGGTGCTTGCCTCAAAGCCTCTACCACATGCCTAAGCCAAGCTGGCAGAACCTCCTCACCAACTGGCCTCCCCGACACCGAAGCAGGTGCCTCCTCAGCACTATCAACTGTAGCTCTATCCTCCGGAGCTACACTCTCCTCACTACCCTCAACTGACTGACGCAAATGAGGATCCATCACAACCTATTTCTGCAAACACAGCAGAATATATCTTATTAAAGATCAGAGACTGCCAATCCCAAACATGTATGTTATTCAAAAATTCACTTTTTAAGTAAAAATATTCTTTTTCTTATACGTGACCTAGGTTGAAAATCTCAAACCTAGGCTCTGATACCAAAACAATTGTAACACCTCCACATCCAATACGCACACACTACAAACACCACAATGTAGTATATGCGTACTGAACATAGGGATGCTACGGATTTTCTTAACATTCAAAAACATTTTATATAATACCATCATCTTCCTCAATATACATTATAGATAATAAGTAATCAATTTGTAATATAAAACAAAATAGATATATAAATACATTTAGTTAATACGCAGCGGAATCTAGAAAATATTTATCTATATGAAAACACTTGAATACATATTTACAATTATACAAATATTTACATTATAAACAAAATTTTACAAAATATAAAGAAATTATACATGATTGGCAGCTTTCTCTGATCTTTAAGTCTCAAAATAAACTCTTCAACGTCTACTCTCACTCGGTTTCGTAGAGCTCTCGGGTTCAACTCTATCACCTGCACGATTAAACACTATCGCGCTAAGCCAAGGGCTTAGTAAGACAATTCATGCTAATGTTATGCTTTAGTGCAATGCAATGTTTCACATTTGTATTAATAAATCAACATCAATGATACACACTCAATCAATAAAGATCATACTCAACAGACAATATTCCGTGAATAGTTTGTTTCATCATTTAAGTAATATTAACATTTCATTACATTAGAACATCATTTATGATATACATAAAACCTAGACACCTATGGGCCCATCAAGTATTTAATACGATATTCAGAATTTAGAGTTACTGCTTTGGTTCATAAACACCATTATCAAGCCCGTAGGCAACATATACATATATATCTCTATCCATGGATAGCGTAACAGACCCACTCTCTTGGATCATCAACTCATCTAACTCGAGGATATCCTCAACCCGGCAAGACTGTTACAAATCAAATATCTCATAATATCAATTATCATAGTGTAACAGACCCAGTCTCTTGGACCTCAATTCAACTCAATTTGAAGAGATCCTCAACCCGGCAAGACTGTTACCTTTCATTAAATAGGCATGCCTCCAAAAACCATAACTCTGAAACTGAATAACATATTAAACATACAATTATTTCATTATTCTCTTTATCAAACTCTTTCTCAATTCTCCTCATCAATTAGGCAAACATGCCATATATCATTCAATTGAATCATCATAGCATCTTTGATATAACATTTCAATATACATTACTCATGAAACACATTACCATTCACAATGCATAACATAACATTGTTCAATCTCGACAATGCAATTAGGGCAATGAACAATCTACATCATTCATAGTTTTAGGATCTTCCACATCCATTTGATTAGGGCATTCTTTGTTTGAAGTATGTTTAAAGTGTTTATGTTTAGGTTTAGGTACCAAAATACCTTTGAAGCATCAAAACCATGCAAAAGAACAAAGAATAGAAATAATAAGTAACTCATTTGAGGGACACGGGCAGCACACTTGAGGGACACGGTCAAGCTTGTGGCCGTGTCTCTCAACCACAAGTTCCAGTAGCAAACACGGGCATAGGACACGGCCAAGCTTGTGGCCGTGTCTCCCAACACCAAAATCCAGTAGTGGACACGGGCAATGAACACGGCCGTGTCTCTCAAAAATCCATCCAACACGCCCAATTTTCCTTGGCTTGGCCGTGTCTCTCTTTGCTTTTGGCCGTGTCACTTAAGAACAAAACCCTAAATGTGGCCAACACTCTTCTAAATTGATTTTAACACATTAAGCACAACACAAACTCATTCAAATGGATGTAATCAAAGTCATTAACACTTATTTTGCATGTTTAACACAATATTCACATTAACCATACATTAAAGCATTCACCAATTCCAAACCCTAAAACCAACTTCACACTTGCTCTTCCACTATCAACATACACTTAAACTTACAATCTTCACAACCAAACCAACACCAATTCAATCTCTTAACTTACTATCAATTTTAACACTTGTAAACACATATCAAACCCACCAAATCATCACATCAACAAATCACAATTCACATTAGACACAACTTCAAAATTAACAAAGGAAAACAAGTGAGTACTTACTTTAAATGAAGAAATTTCACAAATCTCTAACCAAATCCCTTGATTCCTTCTTCAATTTGGTTCTAGCATCAAACACACCTCTCTTGCTCTCTCTTTTCTTCAATGGCCGGCACCCACATGAGAAGAGAAGAAGAATCATTACATATCAACCATTTCTTCTTCTTTAATTCTCCACCACACAATTTAACAAAACAATTACTTAAATGCCCTTCATGCATTTAATTAATCTTTTGTCTCATATGTGCCCATTTAAGTAATTTCACAAATCTCAAATAAATAACATCTTGCATTGACTCTCTATTTGACTTATGTATATGTTAGTTATATCATCATATAAACAACATATAAACTTGTCTCTAAACCCTCTTTCTTTCCCAAAACACATATATATATACATTCTCTTCTCAATTTCTTTTCTTAATACATAACATATACATTCAATCCAATTATAATAACAATATAACCAATACTTCTAGGGCATATATGAGGATATTACATCCTCTTCCAAGAATCCTTCAACACTTGGATTAAGGCAACCCAAATTCTTCAAAACCTAATCCAAAAGTGATTATACACACTCACTAAGAGATACACATAAGGAAATAAGGATAAGAGCTAACTAGGGCAAACTCTACTCATGACACGCTCAACAACACGGGCGTGTCCCTGACCATGCCCTAAACTCACAATATAGAAGCTTTGACACGCTCAGTGACATGGGCGTGTCACTGGCCGTGTCAATCTTCCCCCAACACAGTAGCTATGACACACTCAGTGACATGGGCGTGTCACTGCTCGTGTCAACACTACTCCAACATAGAAGCTGTGACACGATCAGTGACATGGGCATGTCACTGGTTGTGTCACCCATCCAGAAAACAGAACCATTAACATGCCTAAAAACTTGACCGTGTTCATGGGCGTGTCAGGCCAAAAATCCTGATTCCGACACCAACAACACCACATCCAACAAACAACATACTTTACCCTTTTCCACTCCAAACAATCTTACCCAAAACCATCAATAAACCATACTAGACTTGCATAACATCAAAACAACTCAATTTCATGCATCAAACACAAATCACAATCACAATCACAACTCAACCCATACACAATCCACAACTCTTGTCTCCTTCACCAAACTTAACATTCCTCCAAACCAACTCCAAAATCAAAATCAAATAGACAACACAATCTCAAACACATCAAAATTAACCATACATATATCATCAACAACCATACACCAAGCTCAATACACAAACTCAAAAGAAAACCAAAGAATCAAGTTGAAAAACTTACCAAAAGTGATGAAAACCCTTCAAACTCCAACTTGATCTCTTGAAACACCCTTCAATCTTGAGTTAGGAAGAACAAAATCTCTCTTTCCCCCTTGCTATGGTGATGGCCGGCCAAAGAAAAGAAAGAAGAAGATGAAAATGAAAGTCAACCCATCCACTTATCTCTTAACCACTAAAGTCCTCTTTTAATATCCACCAAGCAATTATAATAATAAAATAATCATAAATATCATTATCCACTTAATAATTCAATTTCAATTAATCCAAATATAATTAAATATCTCTTTTGACCAACTAATTAGTTGACTTGTATATGTTGTGTATATCTCTATATATACAACATATACACACTTCTCTTTTCCTCTCTTACCACTTTAATATAAATATACTTTATATCATTTAATCCAATTTCAACAATAATCATTTCAAAAATTTTACGGTATAGTTTGGGATATTACACTATTAATTTGCTAAACAATAGTTAAAATTTGCACTAGTACTTGGCCTTGTCCCCGGTGGAACGACAAATCACTCACTACTTTACTACTTGATTGACCCGTGCACTTGCGGTATTGCAATAGCGTAAGTTCACACCATCAGTGACAAAAGTCACTGGCGATGAATTATCTTGGGCCAATTCACCACAGGAACAACTGCGATGAATTTACCTGCGGCGAATTGGCCACAGGCCAATTCGCCGTCGCTGCAGGTTTTGCCTGAGGCAAATTGGCCATGGGCCAATTTGTTACAGGCAAAACCTACGATGAAACTGTGCCCTGCATGCAGTTTTGCCTACGTCTAGCCTATAGCTCTCCCCTAGCTCGCCCAGCGCCAGTCCCGCCCGGGCCCGCATGCAGATTTCGCCGAAATCCTATTTTACTTGGCTTTTGATTTTATTTCCAAAATAATTTTTAATTTTCTTAACATACTAGGTTTTTATTTTAATTGCCTGTAAATACCACATTAAAAAGTAAAAAAAAAAAGGGGATTGGGACTTTTGGATCTGAATTTTATTCAAGAACTATTCGGGCTCTTTTTCACAATTTATTCAGAACCTCGGACCTAAAGGAGCAAGAGGCAGCAAACAATAAACAATCCATAAAAGGCAGCACACACTGTCTTTGTTATTATTCAATCAGAATTAAAAATGTGGTGGAACCAACAATGGAGGATTGAATTTCTATTAACTTTTTATATTTACAGTAGCCTCATTATTCAAATTGATCAATTATTTGAGCATACAATAGATGGGGTTTTTGAGCAATTGTTTTTTTTATTTATCATCTAGTTTCTATCTAAAACCCTAAAAATTATTTTTCAAAACTCTTTTTAATACCCATTAAACTAATTTTTGAAAACTAAAACTCTAATTACACTTTTCTAATACCACAAAACCATAATCTGTTTTCTCAAAACCATAATCTGTAATATCCCAAAATGTGCCCTAGAAGTTTTGATATAATTGTTGTTTTAATTGAAATTAATGTATTTGTGTAATTGGAAAGAGAAAAGAAGTGAAGGGAGAGTTTATATGTTGTATATATGGCAATATATACAACATATACAAAGTCAAGATTGTGGAAGTCAAAAGATAATTAGTTAATGATTTTAATTAATTAAGTTAATTAATGGAAATGGGAAATTAAGTGAGTGGAATGAGATATTTGAATATTATACTGTATTTTACTTGGTGGAGAGGATTTTAAGGAATGAGTGGTTGGAGAGAGAGTTTGACTTGGCTTCCTTTGTTTTCTTTTTTCTTTCTTTCTTTCTTTCTTTGTGTATCCCCATTTCTATTTCCTTCTCTTTTCTTTCTTTTGGCCGGCTAGCAAAGAATCAAGAGAGCAATAGAGAGATTTGATCTTCTAAACTCAAGTTTGAAGGAAGTTTTCAAGTGTTCAAGTTGGAAAGTTAAGAGTTTCTTCATCCTTGGTAAGTTTTCCACTTGATTCTTTGATTTCTTTGAGTTTGTAAGTTGAGTTTGTGGTTGATATGTGTTTGTTTGATTGTGGGATGTTTAAGAGTGTTTGGTTCAAGTGATTTTGGATTTTGGAGTTGGATTGAAGGAAAGATTAAGTTGTTAAAAGAGAAAGTGTTGTGGTTGTGTTTTGGGTTTGTGGTGATGATTTTGATTTGTGTTGGATGTATGTTTTTAGTTGTTTTGGTGTTTTTGCAAGTTTGTTATGGTTCTTGGGTATGTTGAGCTAAGTTTTTTTGAAGTGGATTTTGGTGAAAGGAAGTGATTTGTTGGATTAAGTGTTGTTATTGCCGGAATCTGGAATTTTGGCCTGACACGCCCATGAGCACGACCAAGTCTTTGGGCGTGTCGATGGTTCTGTGTTCTTGGATGGGTGACATGAGCAATGACACACCCATGTCACTGAGCGTGTCACAGCTTCTGTGTAGTAGTAGAATTGACACGTCCAGTGACATGCCCATGTCACTGAGCGTGTCATAGCTACTGTGTTGGTAAGGAATTGACACGGCAATGAACACGCCCATGTTGTTGGACGTGTCAATGTTTCTGTGAGACAGAATGTATTACACGTTCAGTGACGCCCATGGTTCTGAGCATGTCAAAGCTTCCGTGTTGGTGAGCGTGTCATGTTTAGGGTTTGCCCTAGTTAGTTCTTAGTCTTGTTATCTCATGTGTATCTCTAAGTGAGTATGTATTATCACCTTTGGTTTAGGTATTGAAGAGGTTGAATTGTCCTAACCTAGGTGGTGAAGAATTCTTGAAAGAGAAAGGTTGTAGATTGGTGTGAGTTGTTCCTAAGGTAAGTACAAACTACATTGTTGCATACACTCACATGATTTGATACTTAACATATTTGATTATACATATGCTAAGCAATTGATTACAGGGTTAAAACATTTGATGAAATATGAAAGGTATGTTAATGTAATTGATTGTGTATACTTGAATGATCAATTGATTTAATGTGATTTGAGATATATGAGATATAAAACCAATGTGATTGGCTATGATGATGGTATTAATGCAATTGATATTGAATATTATCTTGATGAGAAATAAAGCCATGGTTGTTGGCTATAATGATGCAATTGAGATGATTGAGGCATGGTTGCCTATTTTGATTATGAGATATGAAGCCATGGTTGTTGGTTATAATGATGAAAATGAAATGAGAAATGAATTGAGAAAGAAATGTATAAAGATATAAATGAAAAGATTATGTGTCTAATGTGTTATTCAACCTTCAGAGTTCTGGGTTTGGCGGCATGCCTATAAAGTACTGGATAGGTGAAAAGACCGGGTCGTAAGCCGATTCCAGTTGATAAATGTGAAATGTGAATTATAGTAACGGTCTTGCCGGGTTGAGGATCTCATTGGTTTATCCGGATTGAGGTCCAAGAGACTGGATCTGTTACAGGTAACAGTCTTGCCGGGTTGAGGATCTCCTCGAGTATAGTGGGTTGAGGTCAAAGAGACTGGGTCTGTTACCCTATCCATGGATAGAGATATATATATATATATATTGCCTACGGGCTTGATGATTATGATTATGGACCAAAGCAGTAACTCTGAACTTTGAATAACATATTAGTGTCTTGTGGGCCCATACTTGTCTTTGTGTCAATGTAAATCATAAGTGATGAAATGTAATCTTATGAACAATACAAAGATATCAATTGTGAATATTGTCTTAATTGTTGAAATGTATGACATTGGCATTGCATAGAAGCACACTGTTGTTATTGTTTGTACCACTAAGCCGTTGGCTTAGCGCGATTGTGATTCATCGCGCAGGTGACAGGGAAGAACCGGAGAGTTCCTCTAGGCCGAGTATAGTCTAGAGTTTGAGGCGTTGATATTGGAGCTTAAAGATCAAAGATATACTGCTGAACATGTATATATATAGTTTTATGTTTTGTAAAACTTGAGTTTTGATGTATAAGTATTTGTAAATATTTTATATTTCCGCTGCGATTTTAATAAACACTTTATCTTTTGTGTTTTATAATTTCTTTTAAATGTTTTAAATTTGTTCATGTTTTTAAAAAGGGATGAGTCATTTGTTTAGTAAACCGTGACAATTCTATATTCAGTATACGTATATTACGATCGTATTAGCATGCTGTGTACGTATACGGGGTATAGGGGTGTTACAATTATTTTAGTATCAAAGCCTAGGTTTGAGATCCTCAACCTAGGTCAATTGTAAGAAAAAGGAAGTTTTGAGTTTTAAAATATGGTTTTAAGTAAGATACATGTTTTGGTATTGGCAGTCTTTGATCTTTAATAAGGTATATTCTGCTGTGTTTGCAGATATAGGTTGTAATGGCATCTCAGTCATGACAGTCTGTAGAGGGTAGTGCTGAGAGTGTAGCTCCTGAAGAGGGTAGAGAGGGAGCTAGAGTTGAGAGAGTTGGTGAGGCCCCTGCTTCTGTGCTAGGGATATCAGCTGCTGATGAGGTACCGCCGGGTTGGTTTAGACATATGGTAGATTTGTTGAGGGGAGCTCCGGTACAGCAGCCACCACCACCACCACAGCCTCAAGTGCCAGTAAGACATTATGATAAGTTGAGAAAGTATGGGGCTAAAGAATTCTTGGGCACTACCGATCCTGCAGTGGCTGAGTAGTGGTTGGATAAAGTGCAGAGGATATTCATTCAGTTGCAAGCTACTTCGGATGAGAAGTTTGACTATGCAAGATCCCTTCTGCAGAAAGATGCCTATGACTGGTGGAAGATGGTTCCCCATGCCATGGATGATCCACCTACATTATCATATGGTGATTTTCTGAGGGAGTTCGAGCTGAAATATACTCCAAGGGAGTATAAAGATATTAAGAAGATGGAATTCCTGAATTTGAGGTAAGACAACCGGACTGTGACAGAATATGAGGTTGAGTACATCCGGTTGAGTCATTATGCTAGTGGGATTATCTCGGATGAGATTGACCGATGCATAAGATTTGAGGAGGGTTTGAGGCCCTCTATTATGTGCCTTGTGGCTGGTTCTCGGTACCAGGATTTCTCTCAGCTAGTTGCAGCAGCTAGAAGTGTTGAGAGAGCGCAGAGCATTGCAGCAGCTGCTACTGAGGAGGAGACTAGGGTAAGGAGACCCCAGTTTGAGGCAGGGTCCTCATCTATGAAGAGAGGCCGAGGAAATTTTGTTCTGAGGATCAGTAGGAACCAGAGACAGCCGGGTAGGTCAATGCAGTATCAGAGGCAGAGGCCGAGACCTACAGCTTCTATAGCTAGTGCTCCGACCCCAGTGGTTCAGAGGTCTACTCTACCTGCATGTGAGCTTTGTGGTAGGAACTATGGAGGTAATTGTTGGAAGGTTGGTGGATCGGCTGGGTGTTTTAGATGTGGGTCACCAGCTCATTTTATTAAAGATTGTCCTGAGATGCAGGAGCATAGGCAGGCTGAGTCTGCAGCTTCTCGACCTAGTGTCAGCAGAGGTGGTCGAGGAGGCAGAGGGTTTAGTAGAGGTGGTCAGTCCGGGTTTAGTCAGAGAGGAGGATCGACATCTGGGGGCAGTAGGCCAATTGAGGCCGGATCTTCTCAGAGAGTTTATGTGATGCAGAGGCAGCTGGATGCTTCAGCAGCTATAGCAGGTACATTTTCTTTATTTGGCATTTCAGTACTTGCTTTGATTGATCCAGGATCTACTCATTCATACATAAGTGCATCCATTTTGCCTGTGTCTGAATTGCATTCAGAGTCCTTAGGATTTGATGTCTTGGTGATAAATCCTTTAGGACATAGTGTTCTTGTGAGTAAGGTTTATCGTGATAGTGCAGTGGTAGTGCAAGGTGAGGAGTTTCTTGGTGATTTAATTGAAATGCCTTTTAAGGAATATGATTTGATCTTAGGCATGGATTGGTTGTCTAAGCATGGAGCTGTGGTAGATTGTCAAAAGAAGTGTGTTACCTTGAGAACCGGTGATGGTAGGAATGTGATGGTGTCTAGTGAGCAGAGACAACTTGCATCCTTGTTTGTATCAGCTGTAGCAGCTAGGAAGTTGATTAGAAAAGGGTGTGATGCTTATCTTGCTCATGTTGTGGATACTAGAGTAGTGGGTTCTCCACTTGATAGTATAACCACAATTGCAGATTTTCCAGATGTGTTTCCTGAGGAGTTGCCAGGGTTACCCTTTGAGAGAGAGGTTGAGTTTGGTATCGAGTTGTTGCCTGGTACCACTCCCATCTCTATTACTCCTTATCGAATGGCACCTGTTGAGTTGAGAGAGTTGAAGGTGCAATTACAAGAGTTGTTGGATAAAGGGTTTATACGCCCTAGTGTTTCCCCTTGGGGAGCCCCTGTTTTGTTTGTGAAGAAGAAGGATGGTACTATGAGATTGTGCATAGATTATAGGCAAGTGAACAAAGTGACTATCAAGAATAAGTATCCTTTGCCTAGAATTGACGATCTCTTTGATCAATTAAAAGGAGCAGCAGTGTTTTCTAAGATTGATTTGAGATCGGGGTACCATCAGTTGAGGGTTAGAGCTGAAGATATTTTTAAGACAGCTTTCCGCACAAGGTATGGGCATTATGAGTTCTTGGTGATGCCTTTTGGGTTGACGAATGCACCTGCAGCTTTCATGGATTTGATGAATAGGGTGTTTAGGCCCTATTTATATCAGTTTGTTGTGGTTTTTATTGATGATATTTTGGTGTATTCGCGTAATGAGGAGGAACATGACAAGCATTTGCGGATTGTATTGTAGATTTTAAGAGAAAAGCAGTTGTATGCCAAGCTGTCGAAGTGTGAGTTTTGGCTTGATCAAGTGACTTTTCTTGGTCATATAGTTTCAGCAGATGGTATAAGAGTTGATCCAAGTAAAGTTGAAGCTATTTTGAATTGGAGTCCACCGAAGTCAGTGACTGAAGTTAGAAGTTTTCTGGGTTTGGCAGGCTATTATCGACGCTTTGTGAAAGGTTTTTCTTTGATAGCTACTCCACTCACCAGATTACTTCGAAAAGGAGTTAGATTTGTGTGGACAGATCAGTGTCAAGCTAGTTTTGAACAATTGAAAGAGATGTTGACTCAAGCGCCTGTTCTTACTTTACCCGTGGAAGATAAACCATATGTGATTTATAGTGATGCTTCACATAATGGTTTAGGATGTGTTTTGATGCAAGAGGGTAAAGTTATAGCTTATGCTTCTCGACAGTTGAAGCCGCATGAGCTTTATTATCTGACTCATGATTTAGAGTTGGCGGCTATAGTGTTTGCTTTGAAGATTTGGCGACACTATTTGTATGGGGAAAAATGTTTTATCTATACGGATCATAAGAGTTTGAAATATTTGGGAGTTCAAAGAGAGCTTAATATTCGGCAGAGACGTTGGTTGGAGTTGATTAAAGACTACGACTGTTTGATTGATTATCATCCGAGTAAGGCGAATGTTGTTGCTGATGCCTTGAGTCGGAAGTCATTGGCAAGTTTGTCGATTTATTCACTCTTGTTACTTGTTGAATTGAGAGCATTGCATGCTAGTTTTGAATCATGCGATGATGGTGCACTGTTGGCACAGTTACAGTTGAGACCGGTATTATTGGATCAGATTAAAGAGGCTCAATTGGCTGATGAGGAAATTCAGAAGATTGTTTCAGATTGCCAACATGGAGAGAGTAGAGATTTTTATGTGAGAAGAGATGGTAGTCTTTGGTTTAAATATAGGTTGTGTGTTCCTGATGATACTAGTTTGAGAAAGTTTATTTTGGAGGAAGCACACCAATCAGTTTTTGCTATGCATCTGGGAAGTACAAAGATGTACCATGACTTGAAACAACATTATTGGTGGTCTGGTATGAAGAGAGACATAACAGAATTTGTATCCACGCGTCTCACTTGTCAGAGGGTAAAAGCTGAGCATCAAGTTCCAACAGGGTTGCTTCAACCTTTAAAAGTGCCCGAATGGAAATGGGAGAGAGTGACAATGGATTTTGTATGTGGTTTGCCATTGACTCAGAAGAAGCATGATGCTATTTGGGTGATTGTTGATCTGTTGACAAAGACAGCTCATTTTCTTCCAGTTAGAATGGATTATTCTCTAGAGAAATTGGTTGAGATGTATATCAATGAGATAGTGAAATTGCATGGAGTCCCGATTTCTTTAGTGTCAGATCGAGATCCTCGGTTTACTTCGAGGTTTTGGAAGAGTTTACATGGTGCTTTGGGTTCTCAATTACACTTTAGTACTGCTTCTCATCCACAGACAGATGGGCAGTCAGAGAGAGTGATACAGATTATTGAAGATATGTTGAGAAGCTGTGTCATTGATTTCTCTGGAAGTTGGGATAGATTTTTGCCACTTGTGGAATTTGCTTACAACAACAGCCATCAATCTAGTATTGGTATGGCACCATTTGAGGCATTGTATGGTAGAAGATGTAGAACGCCTTTATGTTGGAATGAACTTGGAGAGGGCAAGTTAATTGGTCCTGATTTGGTTAAAGAGACTGACGAGAAAGTGAAGATAATTCGGGATCGGTTAAAAGTGGCTTCAGACCGACAGAAATCTTATTCAGATTTGAAGAGGAGAGACATAGAGTTTGATATTGGAAATAAAGTATTTTTGAAAGTGTCGCCTTGGAAAAAGATTTTAAGATTTGGTCGTAAAGGAAAACTGAGTCCTCGTTTTATTGGACCGTATGAGATATTGGAAAGAGTTGGACCAGTTGCGTATCGACTTGCCATACTGCCTGAATTGGATAGAATTCACAATGTCTTCCATGTTTCTATGCTGAGGAGGTACAGATCAGACCCATCTCACATTTTACCAGTTAAATCTATTGAGGTGAGTCCGGATTTAACATTTGAAGAAGAACCAATTGCTATTTTGGCACATGAAGTAAAAGAGTTGAGAAATAAGAAAGTGCCATTGGTGAAAGTTCTATGGAAGAATCATGGTAGAGAAGAGGCAACTAGGGAGAGTGAGCAAGCAATGCGAGATCAATATCCTCAACTGTTTCGAACTTAAGATCAGGTAATTTCGAGGACGGAATTTCTTTTTAGAGGGGGAGAATTGTA
This sequence comes from Garcia nutans, assembly GCA_947685225.1. Lineage (NCBI taxonomy): Eukaryota > Viridiplantae > Streptophyta > Magnoliopsida > Malpighiales > Euphorbiaceae > Garcia > Garcia nutans. Next base: position 28,071,704 of record CANTUV010000011.1, on the reverse strand, counting down.
ATATCCCAAAATGTGCCCTAGAAGTTTTGATATAATTGTTGTTTTAATTGAAATTAATGTATTTGTTTAATTGGAAAGAGAAAAGAAGTGAAGAGAGAGTTTATATGTTGTATATATGGCAATATATACAACATATACAAAGTCAAGATTGTGGAAGTCAAAAGATGATTAGTTAATGATTTTAATTAATTAAGTTAATTAATGGAAATGGGAAATTAAGTGAGTGGAATGAGATATTTGAATATTATATTGTATTTTACTTGGTGGAGAGTATTTTAAGGAATGAGTGGTTGGAGAGAGAGTTTGACTTGGCTTCCTTTGTTTTCTTCTTTCTTTCTTTCTTTCTTTCTTTGTGTATCCCCATTTCCTTTTCCTTCTCTTTTCTTTCTTTTGGCCGGCTAGCAAAGAATCAAGAGAGCAATAGAGAGATTTGATCTTCTAAACTCAAGTTTGAAGGAAGTTTTCAAGTGTTCAAGTTGGAAAGTTAAGAGTTTCTTCATCCTTGGTAAGTTTTCCACTTGATTCTTTGATTTCTTTGAGTTTGTAAGTTGAGTTTGTGGTTGATATGTGTTTGTTTGATTGTGGGATGTTTAAGAGTGTTTGGTTCAAGTGATTTTGGATTTTGGAGTTGGATTGAAGGAAAGATTAAGTTGTTAAAAGAGAAAGTGTTGTGGTTGTGTTTTGGGTTTGTGGTGATGATTTTGATTAGTGTTGGATGTATGTTTTTAGTTGTTTTGGTGTTTTTGCAAGTTTGTTATGGTTCTTGGGTATGTTGAGCTAAGTTTGTTTGAAGTGGATTTTGGTGAAAGGAAGTGATTTGTTGGATTAAGTGTTGTTGTTGTCGGAATTTGGAATTTTGGCCTGACACGCCCATGAGAACGGCCAAGTATTTGGGCGTGTCGATGGTTCTGTGTTCTTGGATGGGTGACACGAGCAGTGACACGCCCATGTCACTGAGCATGTCACAGCTTCTATGTAGTAGTAGAATTGACACGTCCAGTGACACGCCCATGTCACTGAGTGTGTCATAGCTACTGTGTTGGCAAGGAATTGACATGGCCATGAACACACCCATGTTGTTGGACGTGTCAATGTTTCTACGAGACAGAATGTATTACACGTTCAGTGACACGCCCGTGGTTCTGAGCGTGTCAAAGCTTCTGTGTTGTGAGTTTAGGGCACGGTCAGGGACATGCCCGTGTTGGTGAGCGTGTCATGTTTAGGGTTTGCCCTAGTTGGTTCTTAGTCTTGTTATCTCATGTGTATCTCTAAGTGAGTATGTATTATCACCTTTGGTTTAGGTATTGAAGAGGTTGAATTGTCCTAACCTAGGTGGTGAAGAATTCTTGAAAGAGAAAGGTTGTAGATTGGTGTGAGTTGTTCCTAAGGTAAGTACAAACTACATTGTTGCATACACTCACATGATTTGATACTTAACATATTTGATTATACATATGCTAAGCAATTGATTACAGGGTTAAAACATTTGATGAAATATGAAAGGTATGTTAATGTAATTGATTGTGTATACTTGAATGATCAATTGATTTAATGTGATTTGAGATATATGAGATATAAAACCAATGTGATTGGCTATGATGATGGTATTAATGCAATTGATATTGAATATTATCTTGATGAGAAATAAAGCCATGGTTGTTGGCTATAATGATGCAATTGAGATGATTGAGGCATGGTTGCCTATTTTGATTATGAGATATGAAGCCATGGTTGTTGGCTATAATGATGAAAATGAAATGAGAAATGAATTGAGAAAGAAATGTATAAAGATATAAATGAAAAGATTATGTGTCTAATGTGTTATTCAACCTTCAGAGTTCTGGGTTTGGCGGCATGCCTATAAAGTACTGGATAGGTAAAAAGACCGGGTCGTAAGCCGATTCCTGTTGATAAATGTGAAATGTGATTATAGTAACAGTCTTGCCGGGTTGAGGATCTCCTTGGTTTATCCGGATTGAGGTCCAAGAGACTGGATCTGTTACAGGTAACAGTCTTGCCGGGTTGAGGATCTCCTCGAGTATAGCGGGTTGAGGTCCAAGAGACTGGGTCTGTTACCCTATCCATAGATAGAGATATATATATATATATATATATATTGCCTACGGGCTTGATGATTATGATTATGGACCAAAGCAGTAACTCTGAACTTTGAATAACATATTAGTGTCTTGTGGGCCCATACTTGTCTTTGTGTCAATGTAAATCATAAGTGATGAAATGTAATCTTATGAACAATACAAAGTTATCAATTGTGAATATTGTCTTAATTGTTGAAATGTATGACATTGGCATTGCATAGAAGCGTACTGTTGTTATTGTTTATACCACTAAGCCGTTGGCTTAACGCGATTGTGATTCATCGCGCAGGTGACAGGGAAGAAACGGAGAGTTCTTCTAGGCCGATTATAGTCTAGAGTTTGAGGCGTTGATATTGGAGCTTAAAGATCAAAGATATACTACCAAACATGTATATATATAGTTTTATGTTTTGTAAAACTGGAGTTTTGATGTATAAGTATTGGTAAATATTTTATATTTCCGCTGCGATTTTAATAAACACTTTATCTTTTGTGTTTTATAATTTCTTTTAAATGTTTTAAATTTGTTCATGTTTTTAAAAAGGGATGAGTCATTTGTTTAGTAAACCGTGACAATTCTATATTCAGTATACGTATATTACGATCGTATTAGCATGCTGTGTATGTATACAGGGTATAGGGGTATTACATAATCAATTCTATTTTTCTAAAAATCACAGTAGCCTTTTCTTTCCAAATACCTGACTTTTAATCCTATTTTTGTAATACTCAGATTATTATGTACTTTGGAATAGTAGTTATGAGAGAGTATATTGATGAAATAGGTAAAGAAAATATAATAAGAGATAGATGTGTATGAAGGATGTTATATATATATATTATGTATTTGAAATATATGGGAAATATAAATACAATATATAGGACATATACACCACATTTACATGATGAATACATTGGTGTAGAAAAGTTAATTTTAAATAATTAATTAATAATAATAATGATAATAATGATAAGAGAAAGGAGAAATGAAAGTCAAAAGAAGGAAAAATATTATTGGTGGAAAATTTAGGTGGAAAGTAATTATATTATTATATATATAAGATAAGGATGAAAATTTAAAGAGAGCTTTCTTTCTTTCTTTTTCTTCTTCTTCCTCTTTGGAACGTGGGAATTGAAAGAGAGTGAGGAGAGCTTGATTTTGTTCTTATACACACCAAATTCATAAGAGTTTTAAGAGATTTGAAGGTGGATATTGAAGATTTAATAAAGAATTCAAGTAAGTGCTCTTTTCCTTGAGCTAATTTTTTATGGATTTTAAGTATATATGCATATGTGATATGATTAGTGAGAGAAAGTGATGATTAATTGAATAAAATGCTAAGAATGATATGTGGAATTGATGCATAGATGAAGTAAATATGATTATTTGTGAGAGATGATGATAGATAGTGAAATTGGGAAAAAGGCGATAAGGAAAAAGAGTAAGGGTTTTGTATAAATGAGTTGGAAATTGAGTAAATTGATACATTGATGATTGTAGGAATGAATTATATGATGATTATTGTTATGATTTTGTGTTTAGGCTAAGAGGGATCAAGAGAAGAAGAGTAAGCTTGGATTAACCAAGGTTTGTACATATAATTTATTTGGTTTGTACATATAATTTACTTGATTTGTACATATGATCTTGAGTAAGTAATTGGTTTACATCATTCTAAGTTGTTAGATGTGTGTTTTGTTGTTGAAAATGGTGTAAAAGAGTGATTATGTGATGCCATGGGCGTGGCCATACAGGACTACAGTCGTGGGATTGGACGAGGGGCTGTTTCATGTGAAAACAGTGAAGAAACAGAAGTGAAATGAATGCCACGGGTGTGGCCTTTGGATGCCACGACCGTAGGGGTCTTAAATAGTATTTTACAGCTTCATTTCACATCTCAAGGGCATGGCTATTGGATGCCACGATCGTGGGGTTGCTTTATTGATGTTTGTTGCTATATTTTACACTATATGAGCATAGTAAATGGCTTGCATAGCTATGTCTTTATATATATTGAATTGAAAATGTATATGTGATTATAAAGTGAATAATTATGATAAAATGTGTTGATTATGCAAAATATTGGTATGTTGATGAGTCATATGGTGAGTGTATCTCATGCTTGCAGGATGAAAATATGAAATGGGAAATATGGTTTGTTGTGTATACATTAAAGATAATATGTAAAGCCATTGGTGATGGCTAGATTGTATAAAATGTGATATTATGGTTATATGATGATGCTAATATAAATGAGATAAATGAGGCATTGTGCCTAGCTTGATCATGAGAAAATGAGAAAGAGATTGATAATGGAAATATGAAATAATTGTGTACCTAGAATGTTATTCAATTTTCAGAGTTCTGTGTTTAGCGGCATGCCCATATTTGCCTATGGGGCTAGACGCTTGATGTCATTGTTAAAATATTTTTGGGGTGAAAAGACCGGGTTGTAAGCCTCAAAACAAGTCCTTGAAGCTGGGCTAGGTGAAAAGACTGGGTCGTAAGCCCATGTCTAGTTGGATTGATATATTGATATTTTACCTTCGGGGCTAGACACATGGTGTCATTATGGACCAAAACAGTAACTCTGAGATTTGAATGATGTATTAGTTGTTTGGACCCATGCTTGTGTATGTGATGTTGTGATACCTATTGTATATAAAACCTGTGATGGTTAAATGAGAAATATGATAGTGATTATGGAATGATATGATTACAATACATATGCAAATTACTAAAAAGGAATGTGGCATAAGAAAATATCCTAAATGATGAGAAATGAATTGTTGAAAGACTTGAGCCGAGCTAAGTCTTGATATTGAAAATGAGATTATGGAAATATAATGTTATGTGTAATATGTATATGGCTTGGAAATTGTGTGTATTGTTTCATGAATATTATGGTAAGCCATTGAATTGTGGCTTTTGTTAAAGATATAGATAAATTATGAAATTAGTGAGAAGATATGAAAAGTGCATTGAAAATGAAAAACATGATAAGAATATGATGATAAATAATTTTAGCAAAGTGAGTATGACTTTCTTAATGTATGTATATGATATTTATATGTACTACTATGCTTTCGAGCTTAGCGCAGTTGTGTAAATCACGCAGGTCAATAGATAGTTAATTTGGGAGTCAAACTATTGTGCCACGAGAAGAGTAAGAGTATTTCGAGGCCAACTAGAAGGTGATAAAAATATATACTTACAATAAGTGAGTTTCAGAAAAGACAATGTCATTTATATATATGTAATATAATCAAAAGTATAATGGTTTTGTAAATGTTCTTATATTAAAAATATATCATTGATATGGAACTAAGGTAAGGGATTTAAACATTACTGAAATGTGACATCCTTATATTTTATATACGTACTGTATGTATACAAGGTATATGTATAGTACTTATATAGAGTATATGGGTATTATAATTATTTTACTAAAAGAAATGGTACTCGTTGAGTGAAAAGGACACTCTTATAGAGGTCCTGGGATTGAAATGAGGGAGGCGACTTAAGGTGAAATGGGTTGGTCCCGTAAGCCTTAAGCTAAATATTGAGGTAAAATGGTCAGGCCATAAGCCTCAGGACAAATCCTGCTGTGGAACCGTGAGGGGAAATGGCAGTGTAGCAGTCCCTTGAAGCGGGCTGGTGAAATGGCCGAGCCATAAGCCCAGGGCCATTGGGATGTTACAGTTAAAAAGGCACATTTTTAACTATAACATCCCAATGGCCCTGGGCTTACTACTTTGTCTTTTCACCCAGCCCGCTTCAAGGGACTGCTACAGTCTGCTTCACCTCATTGTTCTATAGCAGGATTTGTCCTCGATGCTTACGACCCAGTCTTTTCACCCCAAGTATTTGGCCCAATTAAGGGTCGCCTCCCTCGTTTCGATCCCAAGACCTCCTTAAGAGAGTCTTTTTCACTAAACGAGTACCATCTAAGGAGATGGTATTTTATATATGTATTCTTCTAGAAGATGGGGCTCATTTAGTGAAAAAGACTCTCTTAAGGAGGTCTTGTGATCGAAACGAGGGAGGTGACCCTTAATTAGGCCAAATACCTAGGGTTAAAAGACTGGGTCATAAGCCTCAAGGACAAATCCTGCTATAGAACAGTGAGGTGAAGTAGACTGTAGCAGTCCCTTGAAGCAGGTTGGGTGAAAAGATAGAGTCATAAACCCAGGGCTATTGGGATGTTACAATTTTCATGATCTCCAATTTTATTTACTTAAATCCTGAACCTTAATATTTTTTATGCAACTTCTGAAACCCTAAATCCAAAATATCCATTCTTTAGATTCAAACCCTAATTTATTTCAAAACCTAATCTTTAATTCAACCTATTTGTACATCCAGTAGCCATGTTATTTCTTTTATATTAAATATTTCTTGGTTAACTAATCCAGTAATTAAAAAACTGCAATTGTTAAACATAAAACCTATAAAATCCTAATTTTATTCAAGAAATCCTAATTGATGCATAAACCCTAAATTAATATACTTACTACTTTATTTAAATTAGATGTATGTTTATTATATACTTTGATTGATACTTCATGTCCTTGATGAACTAATTTACTTATGATGAATGGTTGGTTATTTTTATTGATTTGCTTTGGTTTCAAAACATTGTAAGAGTTATGTCTCCATGTTTTGGGTACCTCATATTGTGAGTATCATGTAATTTAATTTATTTTTCATATTTTGGAATTAACGTAAAGGACACATTTCCACCTTTCGGCAGGTTTCCTATTTAGTTTTAGACATGGATGATGTAAGGACATGTTTCCATCCTTGGATGGGTGTCCATTTATTTATTTTGTTTGGACATTGTTATGATTTTAATAAAGTATTTATTTATTCTTATGATCACATGTAGTATGGATAATATCGTTATATTTAAGAATTTTATAATATTAAGACATGCAAAGGAGGTCGGTTCTGTAACACCTCCACATCCAATACGCACACACTACAAACACCACAATGTAGTATATGCGCACTGAACATAGGGATGCTACGGATTTTCTTAACATTCAAAAACATTTTATATAATACCATCATCTTCCTCAATATACATTATAGATAATAAGTAATCAATTTGTAATATAAAACAAAATAGATATATAAATACATTTAGTTAATACGCAGCGGAATCTAGAAAATATTTATCTATATGAAAACACTTGAATACATATTTACAATTATACAAATATTTACATTATAAACAAAATTTTATAAAATATAAAGAAATTATACATGATTGGCAGCTTTCTCTGATCTTTAAGTCTCAAAATAAACTCTTCAACGTCTACTCTCACTCGGTTTCGTAGAGCTCTCGGGTTCAACTCTATCAACTCTATCACCTGCGCGATTAAACACTATCGCGCTAAGCCAAGGGCTTAGTAAGACAATTCATGCTAATGTTATGCTTTGGTGCAATGCAATGTTTCACATTTGTATTAATAAATCAACATCAATGATACACACTCAATCAATAAAGATCATACTCAACAGACAATATTCTGTGAATAGTCCGTTTCATCATTTAAGTAATATTAACATTTCATTACATTAGAACATCATTTATGATATACATAAAACCTAGACACCTATGGGCCCATCAAGTATTTAATACGATATTCAGAATTCAGAGTTACTGCTTCGGTTCATAAACACCATTATCAAGCCCGTAGGCAACATATACATATATATCTCTACCATGGATAGCGTAACAGACCCAGTCTCTTGGATCATTAACTCATCTAACTCGAGGAGATCCTCAACCCGGCAAGACTGTTACAAATCAAATATCTCATAATATCAATTATCATAGTGTAACAGACCCAGTCTCTTGGACCTCAATTCAACTCAATTTGAAGAGATCCTCAACCCGGCAAGACTGTTACCTTTCATTAAATAAGCATGCCTCCAAAAACCAGAACTCTGAAACTAAATAACATATTAAACATACAATTATTTCATTATTCTCTTTATCAAACTCTTTCTCAATTCTCCTCATCAATTAGGCAAACATGCCATATATCATTCAATTGAATCATCATAGCATCTTTGATATAACATTTCAATATACATTACTCATGAAACACATTACCATTCACAATGCATAACATAACATTGTTCAATCTCAACAATGCAATTAGGGCAAAGAACAATCTACATCATTCATAGTTTTAGGATCTTCCACATCCATTTGATTAGGGCATTCTTTGTTTGAAGTATGTTTAAAGTGTTTATGTTTAGGTTTAGGTACCAAAATACCTTTGAAGCATCAAAACCATGCAAAAGAACAAAGAATAGAAATAATAAGTAACTCATTTGAGGGACACGGGCAGCACACTTGAGGGACACGGCCAAGCTTGTGGCCGTGTCTCTCAACCACAAGTTCCAGTAGCAAACACGGCATAGGACACGGCCAAGCTTGTGGCCGTGTCTCCCAACACCAAAATCCAGTAGTGGACACGGGCAATGAACACGGCCGTGTCTCTCAAAAATCCATCCAACACGCCCAATTTTCCTTGGATTGGCCGTGTCTCTCTTTGCTTTTGGCCGTGTCACTTAAGAACAAAAACCTAAATGTGGCCAACACTCTTCTAAATGCATTTTAACACATTAAGCACAACACAAACTCATTCAAATGGATGTAATCAAAGTCATTAACACTTATTTTGCATGTTTAACACAATATTCACATTAACCATACATTAAAGCATTCACCAATTCCAAACCCTAAAACCAACTTCACACTTGCTCTTCCACTATCAACATACACTTAAACTTACAATCTTCACAACAAAACCAACACCAATTCAATCTCTTAACTTACTATCAATTTTAACACTTGTAAACACATATCAAACCCACCAAATCATCACATCAACAAATCACAATTCACATTAGACACAACTTCAAAATTAACAAAGGAAAACAAGTGAGTACTTACCTCAAATGAAGAAATTTCACAAATCTCTAACCAAATCCCTTGATTCCTTCTTCAATTTGGTTCTAGCATCAAACACACCTCTCTTGCTCTCTCTTTTCTTCAATGGCCGGCACACACATGAGAAGAGAAGAAGAATCATTACATATCAACCATTTCTTCTTCTTTAATTCTCCACCACACAATTTAACAAAACAATTACTTAAATGCCCTTCATTCATTTAATTAATCTTTTGTCTCATATGTGCCCATTTAAGTAATTTCACAAATCTCAAATAAATATCTTCTTGCATTGACTCTCTATTTGACTTATGTATATGTTAGTTATATCATCATATAAACAACATATAAACTTGTCTCTAAACCCTCTTTCTTTCCCAAAACACATATATATATACATTCTCTTCTCAATTTCTTTTCTTAATACATAACATATACATTCAATCCAATTATAATAACAATATAATCAATACTTCTAGGGCATATATGAGGATATTACAATTCTCCCCCTCTAAAAAGAAATTTCATCCTCGAAATTACCTGATATCAAGTCTGAAAGAACTGAGGATACTGATCTCGCATGGTTTGTTCACTTTCCCAAGTTGCTTCTTCTTTTCCATGGTTCTTCCACAAAATCTTCACAAGTGGCACTCTCTTGTTTCTCAACTCTTTCACATCACGTGCCAAGATAGCAACTGGTTCCTCTTCAAACGTCAAATCAGGACTCACTTCGATAGATTCAATCGGCAACACATGAGATGGATCCGATCTGTATCTCCTCAACGTAGAAACATGGAATACATTATGGATACGATCCAACTCAGGTGGCAAAGCAAGCCGATAAGCAACTGGCCCAACTCTCTCTAAAACTTCATACGGTCCAATGAATCGAGGACTCAATTTCCCTTTCTGACCAAACCTCAAAATCTTCTTCCAAGGAGACACTTTCAAAAATACTTTATCTCCGATATCGAACTCTATGTCTCTCCTTTTCAGATCTGCATAAGACTTCTGTCGGTCTGAAGCTGCTTTCAACCTGTCTCGAATCAACTTCACTTTCTCTTCAGTTTCTTTAATCAAATTAGGCCCAATTAACTTACTTTCACCAAGTTCACTCCAACATAGAGGTGTTCTACACCGTCTGCCATATAATGCTTCGAAGGGTGCCATACCAATGCTGGATTGATGACTGTTATTGTAAGCAAACTCCACGAGTGGTAGAAATCTGTCCCAACTTCCAGAGAAATCAATGACACAGCTTCTCAACATGTCCTCAATAATCTGTATCACCCTCTCTGACTGTCCATCCGTCTGTGGATGAAAAGCAGTGCTGAAGTGCAGTCGGGAACCCAAAGCACTATGCAAACTCTTCCAAAACCTTGAAGTAAAGCGGGGATCTCGATCAGACACTAAAGAAGTTGGAACACCATGCAACTTAACAATCTCATGGATATACAGCTCAGCTAACCTTTCCAAAGAGTAATCCATCTGAACCGGAAGAAAATGAGCTGTCTTAGTCAACCTATCAACAATCACCCAAATAGCATCATGCTTCCTTTGTGTCAATGGCAAACCAGACACAAAATCCATTGTCACTCTTTCCCACTTCCATTCAGGCACTGACAACGGTTGAAGTAACCCGGTTGGAACTTGATGCTCTGCTTTTACCTTCTGACATGTGAGACATCTAGATACAAAATCTGCAATGTCCCTCTTCAACCCACTCTACCAGTAATGTTGTCTCAAATCATGATACATCTTTGTATTGCCCTGATGCATAGCAAAAATTGACTGATGTGCTTCTTCTAAAATGATCCTTTTCAAATCAGCATCATCAGGTACACATAATCTGTTCTTAAACCAGAGACTTCCATCATCTCTCACAATAAAATCTCTACTCTTTCTATTCTGGCAATCTGAAATAATCTTTCGAATCTTCTCATCAACCAACTGAGCCTCTTTAATCTGATCCAATAAAACTGGTTTTAATTGCAACTGTGCCAACAAATGCACCATCATCACAAGATACAAAACTGGCATGCAATGCTCTCAACTCAACAAGCAACGAGAGCGAATAAACAGTCAAACCAGCTAAAGACTTCCGACTCAAGGCATCAGCAACAACATTTGCTTTACCTGGATGATAATCAATCAAATAGTCGTAGTCTTTAATCAATTCCAACCATCTCCTCTGTCGAAGATTAAGCTCTTTCTGGACACCCAAATATTTCAAACTTTTGTGATAAGTGTAGATGAAACATTTCTCCCCAAACAAATAGTGTCGCCAAATCTTCAATGCAAACACAATGGCTGCTAGCTCCAAATCATGGGTCGGATAATTGAGTTCATGCGGTTTCAACTGTCTAGAAGCATAAGCTATAACTTTACCTTCTTGCATTAGCACACACCCCAAACCACTATGTGAAGCATCACTGTAGATCACATATGGTTTGCCTTCTACAGGTAAAGTAAGAACAGGCGCTTGAGACAACATTTCCCTCAACTGTTCAAAGCTAGCCTGACACTGATCTGTCCACGCAAATCTAACCCCCTTTCGAAGCAATCTGGTAAGTGGAGTAGCTATCAAAGAAAACCCTTTCACAAACCGTCGGTAATAGCCTGCCAAACCCAGAAAACTTCTAACTTCTATCACTGACTTTGGTGGACTCCAATTCAAAATAGCTTCAACTTTACTCGGATCAACTCTAATACCTTCTGCTGAAACTATATGACCGAGAAAAGTAACTTGATCAAGCCAAAACTCACACTTCGACAGTTTAGCAAACAATTGCTTCTCTCTCAAAATTTGCAGCACAATCCGTAGATGCTTATCATGTTCCTCCTCATTACGCGAATACACTAGAATATCATCGATAAACACTACCACAAATTGATCCAGATAGGACCTAAACACCCTATTCATCAAGTCCATAAAAGCTGCAGGTGCATTCGTCAAACCAAATGGCATTACTAAAAACTCATAATGCCCATACCTGGTCCAAAAGGCTGTTTTAGGAACATCTTCAGCTCTGACTCTCAGCTGATGATACCCTGATCTCAAATCAATTTTAGAAAACACTGCTGCACCCTTCAACTGATCAAAGAGATCATCGATTCTAGGCAAAGGATATTTATTTTTAATAGTCACCTTGTTCAATTGCCTATAATCGATACACAACCTCACACAAATAAAACAGGAGCTCCCCAACGTGAGACACTAGGGCGAATAAACCCTTTATCCAACAACTCCTGTAATTGCACTTTCAACTCCCTCAATTCAGCAGGTGCCATTCTGTAAGGAGTAATAGAGATAGGAGTGGTACCCGGCAATAATTCAATACCAAACTCCACCTCTCTCTCAGGAGGCAACCCCGGCAACTCTTCTGGAAACACATCTGGGAATTCTGCAACTGTGGCAATGCTATCAATTTGAGAACCTCTTACTCTAGTATCTACCACATGAGCAAGATAAGCATCACACCCTTTTCTAATCAACCTCCTGGCTGCAACAGCTGAAACAAACAAAGATGCTAGCTGTTCCTGCTCATAGATACTATCACATCTTTACCATCAACAGTTCTCAAAGTAACAACATTCTTTTTACAATCTACCACAGCTCCATGTCTAGATAGCCAGTCCATACCTAGGATCACATCATATTCCTTAAAAGGCATCTCAATCAAGTCTCCAAGGAACTCCTCACCTTGCACCATTACTACACTATCTCGATGCACCTTACTAACAATCACACTATGCCCTAAAGGATTTGTCATCAACACATCAAATCCTAGGGATTCAGCATGCATATCAGACACAGGCAAAATAGATGCACTAATATATGAATGTGTGGATCCGGGATCAATCAAAGCTAGTACTGGGGTATCAAATAAAGAGAAAGTACCAGCTATGACTGTCGAAGCATCTGGCTGCCTCTGCATCACATATACCCTCTGGGAAGATCCAACCTCCTCTGGTCTACTCTCCCTGGATATAAGACCTCCTCTAGCACTGAACCCAGATCTGCCTCCTCTATTGACACCTCTGCCTCCTCGACCTCCCCTCACACTAGGTCGAGAAGATGCAGTATCTACTGACATCTGCTCCTGTCTCTCTGGACAATCTCTAATAAAATGCTCAGGAGATCCACATCTGAAGCACACAGCTGATCCACTATACCTCCAACAAGCACCCCTATGTGATCCACCACACTGAGCACACACAGGTAGAGCGGATCTCTGAGTCACTGGGGTCGGAGCACTCGCCACTGGAGCTGTAGGTCTAAATCTCTGCCTCTGAAACTGCACTGACCTACCAGCTGGCCTCTGACTCCTACTGACCCGAGGAACAAAGCTTCCTTTACCTCTTTAAAAGATGAAGACCCTGCCTCAAACTGGGGCCTTCTAACCCTGACCTCTTCCTCAGAAGCAGCTACAATAACTTGAGCTCGCTCCACACTTCGAGCTGCTGCCACAAGCTGGGAAAAATCATGATATCTAGATCCAGCCACTAGACACATGATAGAGGGCCTCAATCCCTCCTCAAATCTCCTGCATCTATCTATCTCATCAGCTATTATGCCCCCAGCATAATGGCTCAATCTAATAAACTCAACCTCATATTCAGTTACGGTCCGGCTGTCTTGCTTTAAACTCAAAACTCCATCTTCTTCATGTCCTTATACTCCCTCGGAGTATACTTCAATTCGAACTCTCTTAAGAAATCAGCATAAGACAAGGTTGGTGGATCATCCATAGAATGGGGAACTGTCCTCCACCAGTCGTATGCATCCTTTTGTAGCAATGATCTGGCATAGTCAAATTTCTCCTCTGGGGTGGCTTGCAACTGAATAAAGATTCTCTGTACTTTATCAAGCCACTGCTCCGCTACAGCTGGATCAACAGTACCAAGGAAATCCTCTGCTCCATACTTCCTTAGTTTATCATAGTGCCTCACTGATACCAAAGGCTGAGGGGGTGGTGGTGGTTGCACTGGTGCTTGCCTCAAAGCCTCTACCACATGCCTAAGCCAAGCTAGCGGAACCTCCTCACCAACTGGTCTCCCCGACACCGAAGCAGGTGCCTCCTCAGCACTATCAACTCTAGCTCTATCCTCTGGAGCTACACTCTCCTCACTACCCTCAACTGACTGACGCAAATGAGGATCCATCACAACCTATTTCTGCAAACACAGCAGAATATATCTTATTAAAGATCAGAGACTGCCAATCCCAAACATGTATGTTATTCAAAAATTCACTTTTTAAGTAAAAATATTCTTTTTCTTATACGTGACCTAGGTTGAAAATCTCAAACCTAGGCTCTGATACCAAAACAATTGTAACACCTCCACATCCAATACGCACACACTACAAACACCACAATGTAGTATATGCGTACTGAACATAGGGATGCTACGGATTTTCTTAACATTCAAAAACATTTTATATAATACCATCATCTTCCTCAATATACATTATAGATAATAAGTAATCAATTTGTAATATAAAACAAAATAGATATATAAATACATTTAGTTAATACGCAGCGGAATCTAGAAAATATTTATCTATATGAAAACACTTGAATACATATTTACAATTATACAAATATTTACATTATAAACAAAATTTTATAAAATATAAAGAAATTATACATGATTGGCAGCTTTCTCTGATCTTTAAGTCTCAAAATAAACTCTTCAACGTCTACTCTCACTCGGTTTCGTAGAGCTCTCGGGTTCAACTCTATCACCTGCGCGATTAAACACTATCGCGCTAAGCCAAGGGCTTAGTAAGACAATTCATGCTAATGTTATGCTTTAGTGCAATGCAATGTTTCACATTTGTATTAATAAATCAACATCAATGATACACACTCAATCAATAAAGATCATACTCAACAGACAATATTCTGTGAATAGTCCATTTCATCATTTAAGTAATATTAACATTTCATTACATTAGAACATCATTTATGATATACATAAAACCTAGACACCTATGGGCCCATCAAGTATTTAATACGATATTCAGAATTCAGAGTTACTGCTTTGGTTCATAAACACCATTATCAAGCCCGTAGGCAACATATACATATATATCTCTATCCATGGATAGCGTAACAGACCCAGTCTCTTGGATCATCAACTCATCTAACTCGAGGAGATCCTCAACCCGGCAAGACTGTTACAAATCAAATATCTCATAATATCAATTATCATAGTGTAACAGACCCAGTCTCTTGGACCTCAATTCAACTCAATTTGAAGAGATCCTCAACCCGGCAAGACTGTTACCTTTCATTAAATAAGCATGCCTCCAAAAACCAGAACTCTGAAACTGAATAACATATTAAACATACAATTATTTCATTATTCTCTTTATCAAACTCTTTCTCAATTCTCCTCATCAATTAGGCAAACATGCCATATATCATTCAATTGAATCATCATAGCATCTTTGATATAACATTTCAATATACATTACTCATGAAACACATTACCATTCACAATGCATAACATAACATTGTTCAATCTCAACAATGCAATTAGGGCAAAGAACAATCTACATCATTCATAGTTTTAGGATCTTCCACATCCATTTGATTAGGGCATTCTTTGTTTGAAGTATGTTTAAAGTGTTTATGTTTAGGTTTAGGTACCAAAATACCTTTGAAGCATCAAAACCATGCAAAAGAACAAAGAATAGAAATAATAAGTAACTCATTTGAGGGACACGGGCAGCACACTTGAGGGACACGGCCAAGCTTGTGGCCGTGTCTCTCAACCACAAGTTCCAGTAGCAAACACGGCATAGGACACGGCCAAGCTTGTGGCCGTGTCTCCCAACACCAAAATCCAGTAGTGGACACGGGCAATGAACACGGCCGTGTCTCTCAAAAATCCATCCAACACGCCCAATTTTCCTTGGATTGGCCGTGTCTCTCTTTGCTTTTGGCCGTGTCACTTAAGAACAAAACCCTAAATGTGGCCAACACTCTTCTAAATGCATTTTAACACATTAAGCACAACACAAACTCATTCAAATGGATGTAATCAAAGTCATTAACACTTATTTTGCATGTTTAACACAATATTCACATTAACCATACATTAAAGCATTCACCAATTCCAAACCCTAAAACCAACTTCACACTTGCTCTTCCACTATCAACATACACTTAAACTTACAATCTTCACAACCAAACCAACACCAATTCAATCTCTTAACTTACAATCAATTTTAACACTTGTAAACACATATCAAACCCACCAAATCATCACATCAACAAATCACAATTCACATTAGACACAACTTCAAAATTAACAAAGGAAAACAAGTGAGTACTTACCTTAAATGAAGAAATTTCACAAATCTCTAACCAAATCCCTTGATTCCTTCTTCAATTTGGTTCTAGCATCAAACACACCTCTCTTGCTCTCTCTTTTCTTCAATGGCCGGCACACACATGAGAAGAGAAGAAGAATCATTACATATCAACCATTTCTTCTTCTTTAATTCTCCACCACACAATTTAGCAAAACAATTACTTAAATGCCCTTCATCCATTTAATTAATCTTTTGTCTCATATGTGCCCATTTAAGTAATTTCACAAATCTCAAATAAATATCTTCTTGCATTGACTCTCTATTTGACTTATGTATATGTTAGTTATATCATCATATAAACAACATATAAACTTGTCTCTAAACCCTCTTTCTTTCCCAAAACACATATATATATACATTCTCTTCTCAATTTATTTTCTTAATACATAACATATACATTCAATCCAATTATAATAACAATATAACCAATACTTCTAGGGCATATATGAGGATATTACAAGTTCCAACAAACCGGGCGTTGTGGGGGTGCTGGGCCATTTCTCACCTTCTCCACACATACCTAACTTTTCGAACCCATTAGGGGGTTGGGAATTCCTTAGGAATTGAGTCATCCACCCCTTTCTATTTTCCTGGCCCATCCGGGTGGCGACTCCATTTTCTCCGGGCTTAGGCCAGTGTTCTCCAACGTAAGAACCATTCCACCGAGAGTGAGGGCAAAAATCCCCGCTCACACCATTTTTAAATTGGAGCTAATGTGATACTGATGACAAACCCTCACACTACAACCTTTCTTCTTGGAATTGTATGATGTTGGAAGCATTCTTAAATTTTGGGCACCATTTCCATCTTTTAGGCATATCGCTATCTGACTTCATGAAAAGATAGAGTTTGAATATTCTTCTATCTTTTAGCATAATTCTTTATCTTTTTCTTTTGCTAAAACTCAGGACCATTATTCTATCCTTTGGAATATCATGTATCAAGATTTTAAAGATTGTAAATTGGTAGTGGTGTTGGATAAGATGGTCTTTCCCTTGTTACTCTAATTTTCTTTGGTTGGTCTCGTAACCTAAGTTGAAGTCTTCTGATGCTTTAGGTAAGAATAACTCTATTGGCTTTCTAAACCCTCTTTTGGGATTTTATTTCTTTTTTCTCTTTTTTCTTTTCTTTTTTCTTCTTCTTTTTTTATTTTTTTCCTTTTTTCTTTTTCTTTTTTTTCTTTTTCTTTTTTCTTTTTCTTTTTTTCTTCATTTTTCTTTTTCTTTCTTTTTTCTTTCCTTTTCTATTTTTTTTAGTCCTAGTTCTAAGAGAGTTTTCTTGTTTGCATCATTATGTGTTTTTGACTATGGATGAGTGGAATAGAGTGGGTCTACCTAAGTGAGTCTGCTACAGTGAGAATGGATCCTTCAACTCCTTGATAGATCTAAGATATTAAGTCCAATTTAGGTAAACTTCAACTATCTTTGTGGTCTTGACTGTACATCCTTTTGATCTTCTTTCTCATTTATTCTTTAGCGATCATCAGACTTGCTATAAGTATCACAACAGATCTGTAACACCCCTACATTCAATACATGCACACTACAAACACCACAATGTAGTATATATGCACTAAACATAGGGATGCTACGGATTTTCTTAACATTCAAAACATTTTAAACGATACCATAATCTTTCAATTGTATACATTATAGAAAATAAATGATTAGCTTGTAATATAAAACAAAAATAGATATATAGATACATTTAGTTAATACGCAGCGGAATGTATAAAATATTTACATATATGAAACATTTAATTCCATATTTACAAATGTGCATATATTTACATTATAAATATTACTTTATAAAATATAAAGAAGTAGTACATGATTGGCAAATCTCTTCTGATCTTTAAGTTCCCAAAATCAACTCTTCAAGATCTACTCTCACTCGGTCTCGATGAACTCTCGGGTTCAACTCTATTACCTGCGCGATTAGACACTATCGCGCTAAGCCAAGGGCTTAGTAAGACAAAACATGCTAATATGATGCTTGTATGCTATGCAATGTCACACATTCCATTAATATCCACATCATAAGTGAAAAGCTAACTTCAAACCTTTGCCTTACACAAATCATAATCATATAAGCATATCACATCTCAAAGTTCTTTCATGATTATCATTATTCAATTATTTTACCATCAATGAATCACATATAAACAAAGACAAGCATGGGCCCAAAACACACTAATATGCCATTCAATTTTCAGAGTTAATGCTTTGGTTTGATCTCATTTATCATTATCACATATACCCAACTAGGCTTCAAGGATTAGGTTTAACCAAGCTTCAAGGGGAACAAAGCATGCTAAGTCTCAACCCAACTTGGCTTCAAGAACCAAACCCAACCTAGCTTCAAGGGTTGTAACATCTCAATTAGGCTTCAAGGACTAGACCCAACCAAGCTTCAAGGGGAGTAAAACATGTTAAACTTCAACCCAACTTGGCTTCAAGGATCAAGTCCAACCTAACTTCAAGAGATTGTTACCATCATTAGGCATGCCACCAACAACAAACTCTGAAAATGGAATAACACATTAGCCACACAACTCATTTATTAATTTATTATCAATTTCATTCTCAAATGAATCAACATAGCCAATCACAATGGCCTTATATTCCCTTTCATCTCAATTCACATCATAGCATTTCAATCTTTCATATACACAATCATTTGCATCATCATATCATTCACATTATTCATATATATATATATCATCATTGATATAAACATAACAACACACATTGCTCATATAAATTAACAATGTATTAATGCCACATTTGTACTTACATACAATCATATAGGTTTTGTACTTACCTCAAAAGCAAAACACACCACTCTTAACACTTCCTTGTTCAAGATTCTTCTACCTCTTAGATCAATGATCAATCACTATCTTCAAACCCTAATCCAAAAATAATAACATATACTTACTTAGGAATACACAAGAGATAATCCAATTAGGAATTAATTAGGGCAAACCCTAACCCTGACACGCTCATCCACACGGGCGTGTTCATGACCGTGCCCTAACTCCACAACACAGAAGCATTTACACGTTCAACAACATGGGCATGTTCCTGGGCGTGTAAATTCTCAAATCTTACAATAGCTATGACACGCTCAATAACACGGGCGTCCTACTGGTCGTGTCAAACCTACTGCCTCCAACACAATTGACACGCCTAAAGACCCTGGACGTGCTCATGGGCGTGTCTGGCCACAAATCAAGATTCCGACCAAAACAACCAAACACTCAACAACACCCTTCCATTCATTAACATCCTCTTCAAACAATCTTAACAAAACATACTCAAAACTCATCTCAAACTTGCAACACACCCAAAACAAGCCAAAACACACATCAAACACAAAACACAAAATCATCTCAAAACCCTCACCACATATACAACATCATCTCTTTCAACCACTTACTCTTTTCTTCAATCCATACTCAACATCCATCATCCAATCACTCAAACACTTCTCACATCTCAAAATCAACCAACACACTCTTAGAAATCTATCAAACTCAAATATCATTTCAAAATAAGTAAAGAAAACTAGAGAATACTTACTTTAGATGAAGAACTTCCACAAATCTCTTGTCAAATCATTTGATTGCTTCTTCAATTTGCTTCTAGCATTAAGAACACCTTTCTTTCCTTTTGGTTTTTGGAGAGCCGGCCACTTCTTGAAAGAAAGAGGAAAATGATGAAGACACAAAGTCAAATTTTGCTTTTAATCTCCACCAAGTGATATTATCCAAGCAATTACCAAAATGCCCTCAATCATATAACTAACTTTTTGTCTCATATAAGCCCTTATATGTAATTGCACATTCCACATAAAATATCCTCTTATAATGACTCTATATTTGACCAATTTATATGTTATATATATCATCATATACACAACATATACCATTCTCTCTAAACCCTAATTCTTTTCCCCAAAACACATATACACAAGCATTCACTTTCCAATATATCACTACAACAACAATAACAACAACATCAACAACTTAATCAAAACTTTTAGGCCATATATGAGGATATTACAATTCTCCCCCTCTAAAAAGAAAATTTCATCCTCGAAATTACCTGAAATTAACTCTGAAACAACTGAGGATATTGCTCTCGCATCGTTTGCTCACTTTCCCAAGTTGCTTCTTCTTTCCCATGATTCTTCCAAAGAATCTTCACCAATGGCACTCTCTTGTTTCTCAACTCTTTCACTTCCCGTGCCAAGATAGCAACTGGTTCTTCTTCAAATGTCAGATCAGGATTCACTTCAATAGATTCAATCGGCAAAACATGAGATGGATCAGACCTGTATCTCCTCAACATAGAAACATGGAATACATTATGAATCCGATCCAACTCAGGTTGTAAAGCAAGCCGATAAGCAACTGGCCCAACTCTTTCCAAAACTTCATATGGTCCAATGAAACGAGGACTCAGCTTTCCTTTCCGACCAAACCTCAAAATCTTCTTCCAAGGAGATATCTTCAGAAATACTTTATCTCCCACATTATACTCAATGTCTCTCCTTTTCAAATCTGAATAAGACTTCTGTCGGTCTGAAGCTGCTTTCAACTTGCCTCGAATCAACTTCACTTTCTCTTCAGTTTCCTTAATCAAATCAGGTCCAATTAACTTACCTTCACCAAGTTCACTCCAACAAAGAGGTGTCCGACACCGTCTACCATATAATGCTTCGAACGGTGCCATACCAATGCTGGATTGATGACTGTTATTGTAAGCAAACTCCACGAGTGGTAGAAATCTGTCCCAACTTCCAGAGAAATCAATGACACAGCTTCTCAACATGTCCTCAACAATCTGTATCACTCTCTCTGACTGTCCATCTGACTGCGGATGGAAAGCAGTACTGTAGTGCAATCGAGAACCCAAAGCACCATGTAAACTCTTCCAAAACCTTGAAGTAAACCGGGGATCTCGATCAGACACTATAGAAGTTGGAACACCATGTAACTTCACAATCTCATGGATATACAGCTCAGCTAACCTCTCCAAAGAGTAATCCATCCGAATCGGAAGGAAATGAGCTGTCTTCGTCAATCTATCAACAATCACCCATATGGCATCATGCTTCCTTTGTGTCAATGGCAAACCAGACACAAAATCCATTGTCACTCTTTCCCACTTCCATTCAGGCACTAACAAAGGCTGAAGTAACCCGGTTGGAACTTGATGCTCTGCTTTTACCTTCTGACATGTGAGACATCTGGATACAAAATCTGCAATGTCTCTCTTCATACCAGACCACCAGTAATGTTGCTTCAAATCATGATACATCTTTGTATTACCCGGATGCATAGCAAATACTGATTGATGTGCTTCTTCTAGAATGATCCTTCTCAAATTAGCATCATTGGGTATACACAATCTATTCTTAAACCAGAGACTCCCATCATTCCTCACAATAAAATCTCTACTATTTCCACTCTGACAAACTGAAACAATCTTCTAAATCTTCTCATCAGCCAATTGAGCCTCTTTAATCTGATCGAACAAAACTGGTTTCAATTGCAATTGTGCCAACAATGCACCATCATCATAAGATACAAAACTAGCACGCAAAGCTCTCAACTCAACAAGCAACGAAAGCGAATACATAGTCAAACCTGCTAAAGACTTCCGACTCAGTGCATCAGCAACAACATTTGCTTTACCTGGATGATAATCAATCAAACAGTCGTAGTCTTTAATCAATTCCAACCATCTCCTCTGTCGAAGATTAAGCTCTTTCTGGACACCCAAATATTTCAAGCTTTTATGATCAGTGTAGATGAAACATTTCTCCCCAAACAAATAATGTCGCCAAATCTTCAATGCAAACACAATGGCTGCCAATTCTAGATCATGGGTCGGATAATTGAGCTCATGCGGCTTCAACTGCCGAGAAGCATAAGCTATAACTTTACCTTCTTGCATCAGCACACAACCCAAACCACTATGTGAAGCATCACTGTAAATCACATATGGTTTGCCTTCTACAGGTAAAGTAAGAACAGGTGCTTGAGTCAACATCTCTTTCAACTGTTTAAAACTAGCCCGACACTGATCCATCCACACAAATCTCACTCCCTTACGAAGCAATTTGGTGAGTGGAGTAGCTATCAAAGAAAACCCTTTCACAAACCGCCAGTAATAGCCTGCCAAACCCAGAAAACTTCTAACCTCTGTCACCGACTTGGGTGGACTCCAATTCAAAATAGCTTCAACTTTACTCGGATCAACTCTAATGCCTTCTGCTGAAACAATATGTCCGAGAAAAGCGACTTGATCCAACCAGAACTCACACTTCGACAATTTGGCAAACAACTGCTTCTCTCTCAAAATCTGCAACACAATCCGCAGATGCATATCATGTTCCTCTTCATTCCGCGAATACACCAGAATGTCATCGATGAAGACCACTACAAACTGATCCAGATAGGGCCTGAACACCCTATTCATCAAATCCATAAAAACAGCAGGTGCATTCGTCAAACCAAAAGGCATAACTAGAAATTCATAATGTCCATACCTGGTTCGAAAAGCTGTCTTAGGAACATCTTCAACTCTGACCCTCAGCTGATGGTACCCTGATCTCAAATCAATTTTAGAAAACACTGCTGCCCCCTTCAATTGATAAAAGAGATCATCAATTCTAGGCAAAGGATATTTATTTTTAATTGTCACCTTGTTCAATTGCCTATAATCGATACACAACCTCATAGTACCATCTTTCTTCTTCACAAATAGGACAGGAGCTCCCCAAGGAGAAACACTGGGGTGAATAAATCCTTTGTCCAACAACTCCTGTAATTGCACTTTCAATTCTCTCAATTCAGCAGGTGCCATTCTATAAGGAGTAATAGAGATAAGAGTGGTACCAGGCAACAATTCAATACCAAACTCCACCTCTCTCTCCGGAGGCAATCCTGGCAACTCCTCTGGAAACACATCTGGAAAATCTGCAACTGTGGGTATATCATCAATAGGAGAACCTCTTACTCTAGTATCTACCACATGAGCAAGATATGCATCACACCCCTTTCTAATCAATCTCCTAGCTGCAACGGCTGAAACAAACAAGGATGCTAGCTGTTCTTGCTCATTAGATACTATCACCTCTCTTCCATTACCAGTTCTCAAAGTAACCATTTTCTTTTTACAATCTACCACAGCTCCATGTCTAGCTAACCAATCCATGCCTAGAATCACATCATATTCCTTAAATGGCATCTCAATCAAATCTCCAAGGAACTCCTCACCTTGCACCCTCACTGCACTATCTCGGTGCACCTTGCTCACAATCACACTATGCCCTAAAGGATTTGTCACCAACACATCAAATCCTAGGGACTCAGCATGCATATCAGACACAGGCAAAACAGATGCACTAATATAAGAATGGGTGGAACCCGGATCAATCAAAGCAAGTACTGAAGTATCAAATAAAGAAAAAATACCAGCTATAACTGCCGAAGCATCTGGCTGCCTCTGCATAACATATATCCTCTGGGAAGACCCAACCTCCTCTGGTCTACTCTCTCTGGATGTAGAACCTCCTCTAGCACTGAACCCAGATCTGCCTCCCCGGCTGCTACCTCTGCCTGCTCGACCTCCCCTCACACTAGGTCGAGAAGCTGTAGTATCAACTGACATCTGTTCTTGCCTCTCAGGACAATCTCTAACAAAGTGATCTGGTGATCCACATCTGAAACAAACCCCTGCTACACCAGTCTTCCAGCAAGGACCACCATGTGGCCTACCACAATGAATGCAGATGGGAAGAGTGGATCTCTGAATCATAGGGGTCGGAGCACTTGCCACTGAAGCTGCAGGTCTAAATCTCTGCCTCTGTAACTGCACTGACCTACCAGCTGACCTCTGACTCCTACTCACTCTAGGAACAAAGCTTCCTTTACCTCTCTTAGCAGAAGAAGACCCTGCCTCAAATTGGGGCCTCCTAACCCTAACCTCTTCCTCTGAAGCAGCTGCAATAACTTGAGCTCGCTCTACACTTCGAGCTGCTGCCACAAGCTGAGAAAAATCATGATATCTAGATCCAGCCACTAGACACATGATAGAGGGCCTCAATCCCTCCTCAAATCTCCTGCATCTATCTATCTCATCAGCTATAATGCCCCCAACATAATGGCTCAATCTAATAAAGTCAACTTCATATTCAGTTACAGTCCTGCTGTCTTGCTTCAAACTCAAGAACTCCATCTTCTTCATGTCTTTATACTCCCTAGGAGTATACTTCAATTCAAACTCTCTCAAGAAATCATCATAAGACAGGGTTGGTGGATCATCCATAGAATGGGGCACTGTCCTCCACCAGTCGTATGCATCCTTCTGTAGCAAAGATCTTGCATAATCAAACTTTTCCTCCGAGGTGGCTTGCAACTGAATAAAGATCCTCTGTACTTTGTCAAGCCATTGTTCTGCTACAGCTGGATCAGTAGTACCAAGGAAATCCTCCGCTCCATACTTCCTTAGTTTGTCATAGTGCCTCACTGGTACCACAGGCTGAGGGGGTGGTGGCACTGGTTGCACTGGTGCTTGCCTCAAAGCTTCTACCACATGCCTAACCCAAGCTGGCGGAACCTCCTCCCCAGCTGGTCTCCCCGACACTGAAGCAGGTGCCTCCCCAGCACTAACAACCCTAACTCCATCATCAGGTACAATACTCTCAACACTACCCTCAACTGACTGGCGTGAGTGAGAATCCATCACAACCTAACACTGCAAACACAGTAGAATACTTCTTATTAAAGATCAGAGATTGCCAATCCCAAACATATATGTTATTCAAAAACCACTTTTTAAAATCAAAATAGTCTTTTTCTTACATTTTACCTAGGTTGAGAATCTCAAACCTAGGCTCTGATACCAAAACAATTGTAACACCCCTACATTCAATACATGCACACTACAAACACCACAATGTAGTATATATGCACTAAACATAGGGATGCTACGAAATTTCTTAACATTCAAAACATTTTAAACGATACCATAATCTTTCAATTGTATACATTATAGAAAATAAATGATTAGCTTGTAATATAAAACAAAAATAGATATATAGATACATTTAGTTAATACGCAGCGGAATGTATAAAATATTTACATATATGAAACATTTAATTCCATATTTACAAATGTGCATATATTTACATTATAAATATTACTTTATAAAATATAAAGAAGTAGTACATGATTGGCAAATCTCTTCTGATCTTTAAGTTCCCAAAATCAACTCTTCAAGATCTACTCTCACTCAGTCTCGATGAACTCTCGGGTTCAACTCTATTACCTGTGCGATTAGACACTATCGCGCTAAGCCAAGGGCTTAGTAAGAAAAAACATGCTAATATGATGCTTGTATGCTATGCAATGTCACACATTCCATTAATATCCACATCATAAGTGAAAAGCTAACTTCAAACCTTTGCCTTACACAAATCATAATCATATAAGCATATCACATCTCAAAGTTCTTTCATGATTATCATTATTCAATTATTTTACCATCAATGAATCACATATAAACAAAGACAAGCATGGGCCCAAAACACACTAATATGCCATTCAATTTTCAGAGTTAATGCTTTGATTTGATCTCATTTATCATTATCACATATACCCAACTAGGCTTCAAGGATTAGGTTTAACCAAGCTTCAAGGGGAACAAAGCATGCTAAGTCTCAACCCAACTTGGCTTCAAGAACCAAACCCAACCTAGCTTCAAGGGTTGTAACATCTCAATTAGGCTTCAAGGACTAGACCCAACCAAGCTTCAAGGGGAGTAAAACATGTTAAACTTCAACCCAACTTGGCTTCAAGGATCAAGTCCAACCTAACTTCAAGAGATTGTTACCATCATTAGGCATGCCACCAACAACAAACTCTGAAAATGGAATAATACATTAGCCACACAACTCATTTATTAATTTATTATCAATTTCATTCTCAAATGAATCAACATAGCCAATCACAATGGCCTTATATTCCCTTTCATCTCAATTCACATCATAGCATTTCAATCTTTCATATACACAATCATTTGCATCATCATATCATTCACATTATTCATATATATATATATCATCATTGATATAAACATAACAACACACATTGCTCATATAAATTAACAATGTATTAATGCCACATTTGTACTTACATACAATCATATAGGTTTTGTACTTACCTCAAAAGCAAAACACACCACTCTTAACACTTCCTTGTTCAAGATTCTTCTACCTCTTAGATCAATGATCAATCACTATCTTCAAACCCTAATCCAAAAATAATAACATATACTTACTTAGGAATACACAAGAGATAATCCAATTAGGAATTAATTAGGGCAAACCCTAACCCTGACACGCTCATCCACACGGGCGTGTTCATGACCGTGCCCTAACTCCACAACACAGAAGCATTTACACTTTCAACAACATGGGCGTGTTCCTGGGCGTGTAAATTCTCAAATCTTACAGTAGCTATGACACGCTCAATAACACGGGCGTCCTACTGGTTGTGTCAAACCTACTGACTCCAACACAATTGACACGCCTAAAGACCCTGGACGTGCTCATGGGCGTGTCTGGCCACAAATCAAGATTCCGACCAAAACAACCAAACACTCAACAACACCCTTCCATTCATTAACATCCTCTTCAAACAATCTTAACAAAACATACTCAAAACTCATCTCAAACTTGCAACACACCCAAAACAAGCCAAAACACACATCAAACACAAAACACAAAATCATCTCAAAACCCTCACCACATATACAACATCATCTCTTTCAACCACTTACTCTTTTCTTCAATCCATACTCAACATCCATCATCCAATCACTCAAACACTTCTCACATCTCAAAATCAACCAACACACTCTTAGAAATCTATCAAACTCAAATATCATTTCAAAATAAGTAAAGAAAACTAGAGAATACTTACTTTAGATGAAGAACTTCCACAAATCTCTTGTCAAATCCTTTGATTGCTTCTTCAATTTGCTTCTAGCATCAAGAACACCTTTCTTTCCTTTTGGTTTTTGGAGAGCCGGCCACTTCTTGAAAGAAAGAGGAAAATGATGAAGACACAAAGTCAAATTTTGCTTTTAATCTCCACCAAGTGATCTTATCCAAGCAATTACCAAAATGCCCTCAATCATATAACTAACTTTTTGTCTCATATAAGCCCTTATATGTAATTGCACATTCCACATAAAATATCCTCTTATAATGACTCTATATTTGACCAATTTATATGTTATATATATCATCATATACACAACATATACCATTCTCTCTAAACCCTAATTCTTTTCCCCAAAACACATATACACAGGCATTCACTTTCCAATATATCACTACAACAATAATAACAACAACATCAACAACTTAATCAAAACTTTTAGGCCATATATGAGGATATTACAAGATCAGGGTAGGTTGTTAGCGTTTACAAGACAATAAAATTAAGGTGGATACTAGTTATTGGCTAAGTAAACAATGCCTAGATTATTTATCCCTTAAATAAGCAAAGTTCAATTTCGCCTTGAAAGTTGGTCAAAGCATGTTCTAAGATTGACTAGGACATAGGTACTCATAATTATAAAGGAGCCCTCTCTAAGTAAGCATACACAACTCAATGCTATAGAAACTCCCTCACCTAGTAAAGTCACTCAGATCATTGGCATATAGATACACTAATTTATGAATATCAAGCTAGATTCATCATTGGTTCAACACCAAAATGAACAAAGACCATCAAAAATTTAATGAAATATGATTTATTCAAATAATCTTAATTTGAAAAATATAATTGTTGTAGAAATATTAAAGAAAGCATAAATAAAACAAGTAGCACTTAAGCCTAAGGAAGTTTGTTGATGGTACTTCATCTACTAGGACATGTCAGGGGCAATGTTCATCACCTCCTCATCCATAATTCCTCCATCCATATCTTGAAAAGATGACAAGACAAAACTTTCCATCAATCCTCCTTCTATCATGAAGGTCACTGGCGGTGGCACTCTTCGAAACCTAGGCAATGGATTGCTTTTAATGTTGGGTTTGCTAGGTTTAGGTAATCAGGTCTTAAATCTCATGTCTCAACCTAAAACACTTGTCTGTTTTGTGCCCCCGTGTTTGATGAAAATGACAGAATGTATTGGTATCAAAGTTAAGTGGCAAAGGATTGGGTAACGATCGGGGAGCAAGTGGCTGTAATAGCCCTTACTTTTGCAACTTATTGAAAACCTAAGATAAAGGCCTCCCCAACTCTAAAAATTGCCTCTTATTCCCTTGGCTAGTAGTTTCATTGACATCCATTTCCTTTTGTGCACTCTAATGGCCAGATTGGTAGTTTCCCTTCTCATTCCTTCTCCCAGAAAAATGGTTATTCTCATTTTCCTATTCTTCTATTTTCAAGCCAGCTTGGAGAAGATCTTTGAAATCCCTGATAAGGGTGTGGGACATCCTTTCACAAAGATTAGGTAGCACTCCTCTTACAATCATCCTAATATAATCTGACTCATCGGGCTTCTTTTTGAACAATGCAACCTTGTTTCTCCACCTTTTCATGTAGTCAACAAAATTCTCATTCTGTTTTTGCCTGATTGACTCAACTTCCACAAGGTCACTTCTAACTATACATTATACCCATATTGCTGGATGAAGGCTTTGTATAGCAAATCCTAATTCTTTTTAGTACTTTCTTCTAAGGTGTTGAACCAATTTTGCACAATAGGATCTAGTAAAAGCATGGAGTACCTTAGAGTTTGAGTTTTAGTTACCTTAGAGTTTGAGTTTTAGTAGCTCGGGCATACTACATAGCAGTTATGTACTTTTTTACATGCAAGTGAGGATTCCCTGTGACATTGTACTTAGCAAAAGCATGCATTTTGAATTTGTGAGGGATTCCTTCATCATCTTTAAATAGCTTATCAACTTCTGACACCTCTTCGGTCTTTAGCTTCTTCTCAAAATTTTTCTCTAAATCAACAATCATCTTCTCGACATTGGCGGATTCATCTTTCTTTTCTATAATCTTCTTTTCTTTCTTATCTTCTTGTTGATCTTGGAAGTACTATTTCCAGTCATCATCATCCATAGCTTCTTTGTCTTCATCAGAGGCCACTTTGACTATCTTTGTCTTTCCCTTATCCTTTTGCTTTTTAATACTAGTAGATGCTTCGACATTGTTGTCCTCTAACAATGAAAGTAGTTGGATTCTCAAAGTTTCAGCTAGGGTCTTCTTTAATTCTTCCATCTTGGAGTTGAGGGCATCATCCACCAATTTCTAAACTTGCTTAGGATCCATCGCTTTTTACCTGAAATTGACTGAATTCTCATTGAACTCTGAGTCACTTACATAGGTCGGATTATTATATGCTCTTGAACTACTATACTCCAGGTCTATGAGCTAGAAGGGATCAATGACATGAGATGCAATGTATGTATGCATGGATGCATAAATAACAAACAAACAAAAGTAGTAAAGATGTCCCTTCCAACCTTATATCACCCACACACGAATGGTGAGTCTCTTTTCCTAGGTATATGGTCAACAAAATATTAACACGGGATATCTTATTTTTGAAAGAATTCGCTCAAATGTTTAACCAATAGTTGTATTTCAAACTTAGAAGTAGGTCCATGATAACTCCCATTAATTAAGTTTTAATCCATTGGATCAACTAAAAATAGCTTTAATGCCATATCAGATTAAAACTAAATTATAAGGCTTATCATAAATAGATATCCCCATTTTGAAAAAACAACTAATGATTCATGCTTCAAACAAGCCTATGATTAACAAGTCTTAGTGTAAACTAGGTACACAATTGATTTTAAGTATTCCGTAATTAGCCTAATTAGTTATAGGCCAATTTTAAGAAAAAAGTTTGAATGAAAATGGTTTTATTTCAAAGCCCAATGTAAAAAGGTTTACTTCATCATGAATCTTTGAGCTTTGAGCTTGGGCCATAAGGTGAAAAAATGTTTTTATTTCAAAGCCCTTTGAGAAAATATTTGTTCAAAAATAGATTTTGGGCTTAGAGTTTGGGCCATGAGGTAGAAAAATTTTTTGATCCATCTTGGAAAAAAGTTTTATGTCCAAAGACCATTTTAAAAAATTTTAAAAATAGTTTTTGCTCTTTTAGGCTTAAAAATTATTTTGTGCTTACAATATAATTAGGTCATATTAGAAAAAAGAGCAAACCAAATAGGCCATGATTCAAATTAAGATATATCAAACATAGTCAAAGAGCAAGCATTTGGGTATAAACATAAGAAAAGTAACTAGGCCAACTACATGAGCTTTAGTCTTTGGGTTGAAAAGGCTTAGGCTCCCATAGTAAGTATATACCAAAATGTACAAGGCTATGAGTGGTTATGCCATGCGCGATCTCCATATCTTGAGTGAAAATATGGTATATCTTACATAACATAACTCGGGTAACAATGGCTATAATATCCCAAATGATACCCTAATATTTTTGGAAAATATTCATTGTTGAAATTGAATTAAATGATTTTAAATGTATATGTAATTAAGTGAAAAGATAATAGGAAGATGTGTATATGTTATGTATATGAAGATATATACATTATATACAAATTAATGTCTTAATATGGTTAAGATATATTTTTATTTAAATAGTAATTAATTAAGGATAGTGGAAGATGACATAATTGGGATTATTGTTATATTAATTAAATGCTTGGTGGAGAGTGATTTAGGGAAAGGTGTTTGGTTAAAAGAGAGGTGTGTGGTTGACTTTCTTCTTCATCTTCTTCTTTCTTCTTTGGGCAGGCCACCACCATCTTCTTCAAGGGAGAGATTTTGCTTCTTGCTAACTCAAGAAATTGAAGGATTTCAAGAGATCAAGTTGGAGTTTTAAGGATTTTTCTTCATATTTGGTAAGTTTCCAACTTGTTTCTTTGATTTCTTTTCAGTTTGTGTTTACGAGTTTGGTGAATGATTGTTGTAGATGTGTTTATGGTTGATTTGGTATGTTTGAAGTGTTTTGTCTTATTAACTTTGATTTTTGGGGTTGGATTGAAGAGAAAGGGTTAAGTTTGGCAAAAGAGACAAGAGTTGTGGGTGTTATGACTTTGAGTTGTGAAACATGGTTGTGTTTGTGTTTGATGCTAGTAATTGAGTTGTTTTGATGTTTATGCAAGTTTATTGTGGTATTTAATGGTTTTGGTTAAGTTTGTTTGGAGTGGAAAAGGGTAAAAGAAAGATGATAATTGGATGTGGCATTTTTGTGTCGATTTCAGGTTTTTGGCCTCACAAGCCCAGTAGCACAGCCATGTCTTTGGGCGTGTCGTTGGTTCTATTTTTTGGGTTGGTGACATATCTAGTGACACGCCCATGTCACTGAGCATGTCACAACTACTGTGTTGTTGGAGTATTGACATGTCCAGTGACACGCCCATGTCACTGAGCATGTCATAGCTTCTGTGTGGTAGTAGTATTGACAAGTCTAGTGACACACCTATGTCACTAAGCATGTCATAGCTACTGTGTTGGAGGAGAATTGACACATGCAATGACACGCCCATGTGACTGAGCATGTCAAAGCTTCTGTGCTGTGGGTTTAGGGCATGATCAGGGACACGCCCATGTTGTTGAGCGTGTCAAGTGTGGAGTTTGCCCTTGATAGCTCTCTTCCTTAATTTCTTATGTGTATCACTAAGTGAGTATGTATAATCACCTTTGGATTAGGTTTTGTAGAGAATTGAGTTACCCAAGCCAAGGATTAAGGGATATCTTGGAAGAGGAGGTTGATAGAGTGGTGGTGTTACTTTTAGAGGTAAATACGGACTTTGAATGATTGCATACATTTACATGACATTGGGGCTTAACACATTTAGTTGAGAAATGTGTTAAGTTACTTGATATATTGTTGATGAATGAGTTATATGTAATGATATGCATAATGTGAATTATGATGATGTATCAAAGCAATTGAGTAATGTGTTGTAAATGATAAGATATGTGAAATCATAATGTAACAAATTGATATTGATACAAAAGAGAAGAATGAGAAAGGTGAGAAAATGGTGATATAATAAGGCGATGTGCCTAGTTTGATCATGAGAAAATGAGAATGGAATTTTGAGAGTATTTGATAATGAGATAAATGAATAAATTATGTGCTTAGTATGTTATTCAATTTTAAAAGTTTTGGGTTTGGCGGCATGCCTATGAATTGCTGGACAGGTGAAAAGACCGGGTCGTAAGCCGGGCCCAACTGATAAATGTGATGTTTTTGGGGTGAAAAGATTTGGTTGTAAGCCTCAAAAACAAATCCTTGAAGCTAGACTGAGTGAAAAGACCGGGTCGTAAGCTCAGATCTAGTTGGATTGTCCATGGATATATATTGCCTATGAGGCTAGACACAAGGTGTAACTCTGAAATTTGAATAGCATATTAGATCCTTTTTGGGCCCATGTTTGTCTTTTCTTTAATGTGAATTATGAAATGTGATGCAAATTATTAATTTATTGAGATATAGTGTAATGAGTTGTTATATTCAAATGTGTTGTGCATTAGCATCGCATCGATCTATATTGAATCAAAGTTTGCACCACTAAGCTTTTTGCTTAGCGCGATTGTGGTTCATCGCGCAGGTGATAGGGTAGATCCAGTTGTGCTGGAGAGCTTATCTAGACTGAGTCAAGTCTAAGCTTGAGACTTTGAGATCAGAGTTGTTAGTGGACATCAAGATCAGAGATGAACTGCCAACATGTATAAATTTCATATTTTTGAACTTATTGATTTTGATGTAAACATATGTACATTCCGCTGCACATGCCGCTGCTTATTAAACAAATATTTTGGATAAACTTTTGGGTAATGATGATATATATATGTATTTTTAACAAGGAATGTTTTATCTATTACTATTTATAAAATAAGTTAAATGTTTTAAGTTTACTCATATTATTGAAATGATGATTTAATGTCAAAGTTGTTAAGTTTGGTTTGTTTAAAATGGATTGTGACATTCTTGTATTCAGGATACGTATATTACATATGTGGGTATATGTGGTGTACGTATATGGGGTTCAAGGGTGTTACAAAGGCATCCTAACTCACGCACATAATACAATCTAAAATGATTATAGACCATTATTTTTTGACCAAGTCTAGTCCAATACTAATTAAAAGGTGATTAAGTGAACTACAAATATTTAAAATAGTCTAAAATAATTTTTATAATTTTTATTATTTAAAATAAAAAAGGAAAAAGAAAATATAAATATTTATTTTTAATAATAATAATAAATAAAATAAATAAATAAACAAAAAAATTGGACTACGAAGGGCATGCCAATTCGCAGCAGGGCATGCCCACGGCGAGGGTGTTACAAAGGCATCCTAACTCACGCACATAATACAATCTAAAATGATTATAGACCATTATTTTTTTACCAAGTCCAGTCCAATACTAATTAAAAGGTGATTAAGTGAACTACAAATATTTAAAATAGTCTAAAATAATTTTTATAATTTTTATTATTTAAAATAAAAAAGGAAAAAGAAAATATAAATATTTATTTTTAATAATAATAATAAATAAAATAAATAAATAAACAAAAAAATTGGACTACGAAGGGCATGCCAATTCGCAGCAGGGCATGCCCATGGCGAATTGGGGCATGCCAATTCGCTGCAGGGCATGCCCATGGCAAATTAGGGTATGCTAATTCGTCGCAGAGCATGCCCACGGTGAATTGGCTTGCAGCCAGTGCCCCACCCCATGCAGCAGCCCATGCCCACGATCCGTGTACAACTTCCCTTGGCCGATTTTGCCAAAAATCTTATTTTACTCAAATGATTCAATTTATTTCCTAATTAGATTTTATTTTCTTAATTAAATAGGTTTTATTTCTTTTGAATTGCCTATAAAAACATTGTGAAACATAGAAATAGGGGGACTTTTGGCAATTGATTCGAACTAGACTTTGAGTAATTTTTGGAGAGAGCAATGAGTGAATAAATTCAAATAGCAAGGAGATTTTCCTTGGGGACTTTTGGGATTTTGAACAGAAACAAAAACAGTGAGCAACAAACCTTAAACATCAAACAGTGAAGCAACAAAATATCAAGCAGTGAATAGTGAAACTAAACTATTAATCAAGGCAGTAGCTGAGCATATTGTATTGTGTTCAATTCAACCAACAAGTGTGAGGTTGGTGCAAATGTGAGTTAGGATCAAAGCTTGATTATTGGTGGAATCAACAAATGGAGGCATGTCTCCTAAATTAATCTATTTAACACAGCGTACTAAGCTTGGATTATGATTGTTTATCCTTCATGATGAAACCTACTAACTCTTGATTCCAGCAGCCCTGATGGGTTAAAATTAATATTTTTGCATGCATGATTATTTAGTCACAAATATCACAACAAACTTTAAACTTTTATAAATCTTATTAAACTTTAAATCATAAATTCCAATATTAAACTTTAAATCTTATTTTCATAAATTCCAAACCATTCCAGTATATTTAAACTATAAACCCTAAATTCTATTTTCTTAAAACCTAAAACCCTAATTAATTCTTTTTTTTTCTCAAATGACACAATAGCTTAATATTTTTAAAATAATAATAATATCAATTTTGTAAATCTAAACATACAAAACCCTAATTTCATTCAAGAAACCCTAATTCAAGATGTAAACTTATATTTATTACATTATGTGAGTTAGATGTATGATTTATTATATGTCTTAATGAATGGTTATTTTTGTTTAATCTTTGATGAATTATTTATTTATGATGAATGATCAATTATTTTTATTGATTTATTTTGGTTTCAAGACTTGTAATAGGTATGTTTCCATGATTGGGTACCTCATTAATTAAGCTTCATGTAATTTAAATTATTTTCATATTTTGGGGTTAATGTAAAGGATATGTTTCTACCTTTGGTGGGTATCCTATTTAGTTTTAGACATTGGACAATGTAAGGGCATGTTTCCATCCTCGGATGGGTGTCCATTTATTTGTTTTGTTTGGACATTGCTATGATTTTTAATAAAGTATTTATTTATTCTTATGATTGCATGTAATATGGATAATATCATTATATTTAAGAATTTTATAATATTAAGACCTGAAAAGGAGGTCGGTTCTAATGAACTGGGCGTTGTGGGGGTGTTAGGCCATTTTTCACCTTCCCTACATGTATCCAACTTTTTGAACCCATTAGGGGGGATAGGGATTCCTTAGGAATCAAGTCATCCACCCCTTTCTTTTTTCTGGCCTATCTGGGTGGCGACTCCATTTTCTTCGGGCTTAGGCTCGTATTCTCTAAGGCCCTAAGCCTAACAGTGTCAAAGTCACAAGAACCATTCCATATGGGAGTGGGGGAAAAAATCCTTGCTCACAATGATGCAATGGAAAATATAATAATAAGAAAGAATAAAATAATATAAAGACCAACAAAATCAACTTCTCTTATCCCCAGTGGAGTTGCCACTGTGAGCGGGGATTTTCGTCCCCACTCCTAGTGGAATGGTTCTTACGACTTCGGCACTATTTGGCTCAGGGCCTTAGAGAACATAGGCCTAAACTCGAAGAAAATAGAGTCGCCACTCGGATGAGCTGAAAAAAATTAAGGGGTGGATAACTCTATTCCTAAGGAATCCTCAACCCCTTATTGGATTCGAAAAGTTAGGTATGCATAGGGAAGGTGAGAATTGGCCCAGCACTTGCATAACGCTCGGTTCATTAGAACAGGACTCCCTTTCTGGTCTAGATTTTATAAAATTCTTAAATATCATGATATTATCCATAGTACATGTAATAGAAATAAAGAAATATTTATTAAAATAAAGAAAGTCTAAACCAAAAAAATGGGCACTCATATAAAATAGAAACTTTCCCATACAATAATGTTTTATGTCCAAAATTAAGTAAAATAAATAAAATAGGACACCCACCATAGGCGAAAACGTGTCCCTTACAATAATCTAAAAAAACCTTAAAATAAATTAAATTACATAAACTAAATAAACAAGGCACCCATACTAGATGGAAACATGTCTTTTACAATTCCCTTTAAAAATACATATAATTCTAAGGAAAAGTATCAAGCATGGAAAGAATAATACAATAAATATGAAGATAATTAAATAATTAAAAAGAAAATAAACAAACATACCTTAATATTATCCCATTAAAGAAATATAGGGTGTGGTGATGAGGGTCACACCTATGGCGATCCTGTTAGCTGATTAACGGGCAGGGGTAAAGGGGGCAACACCTCTGAAAGGTAAACGGTTTATAGGATATGATTTTGTTAGGAAATTAGGGTTTCTATGTAAGCTAGGGTTTTAAATTTATAGAAATTAGGGTTTTTAGGGTTTACTGGATATTAGGGTTTTGGTTTTTGGTTATTTAGAAATTTTATTTAGGGATTTAGAAATTTGGGAAACAAATTATGGTTTTCCAAATTAGAGAGAACATGTTTGGGGTTATTGGTTTTTAGAAACACAAATTAGGATTTTATCAAAATATGATTATTATAAAAACCCTAAGGCTTCTTTAATATGATTATTCTTGATAAATACTTATATGTAATGTGGCTGCTAGATGTTTAAACATTGTTTGAATAATCTAATGCTATGGTGATTTAATGGAACAAGCTATTGGTCATTCAAATAATAAAAGAAGCTAATGTGCTTACTGTATATTTGTATATAAATTAAAAGTTAAAAGAATGAACTTTAAATAAAGACAGTTTGATAGATGAAATAATAATAAGTTAACTCACTGTAAATTTAGATGGATTAAGTTAGAAAGACATGCCCCCATTTGCAGAATCCACCAAAATTAAACATTGATACAACACTTTTGCTTGCACCAACCTGGAACTCTTGGTTGAATAAAACAAAGACAGTATTCGCTACCTTGCTTTATAAATTTGACGGTCCTCTCTATGTTTGATGGCTTATGTTTCTGTTTGATAATTATTGCTTCTTTTATTCTTCTTCTTATTCCCTTGTTGCTCTTTTGATTATGATTATTACCCTCCTTGTTGCTTTTTTGATTATTGTTCTTGTCCTTCCCGTTAATAGCATTAAAACTTGATATTTATAGGCAAACAATCAAAAAAACCCTAAACCTAATTTGCTAATCTGACTTTTAAATGAATTCTAAGCTAATTAAGAAACCAGCCGGCCAAAAATCATGTTGATCTGTGTGCCAGATCGACATGGTCTAAGGCCATGTCGATTTGGCCAACCTGGTTGACATGAGCCAAAGGCTCATGTCGACCTCACGTCGACCTCGGCAAACAAGTTGACATGAACCTTGTCTCACATTGATGTGGGCCACCAGATCGACATGAGCCATGCTCATGTTGACATAGGCCCTCCATGTAGATATGAGCAATGGTTCAAGTTGCCTGGGCTGCCCCAACTCAAATTAATCACATATTTTTTAAATTTTTGGATGGGATAATTTTAATTAGTGCCGAAAAAACTTAATTTAGGGTTTTATAATTAAATTTATGCCTTTTAAAATTGGACTGACTTATTTAAAAGTTGTAAACTATGTTTAAATCTGTTGAAGTCAGATCAAATTTATTTCAACATTCTTTAATCAGGACCGTACAACCTCAGGACCAAAGTTAATAGTCTACACTTGGGCCATGAGGTAGAAAGAATTTTGACCCATCTTTGGAAAAAAAGGTTTTTATGTCCAAAGACCATTGAAAAAATTTTGAAAATTGATCTTTTGAGCTTTAAAATTATTTTATTTTAGGCTTACAACATAATTAGGCCAAAATAGGAATGGAACAAACCAAAAAAGACATTATTCAAACCAAGATATATTAATCATAGTCGAAGAGCAAACATTTAGGTACAAACTTAAGGAAAGTAACTAGGCCAACTACATAGGCTTTACTCTTTGGGTTGAAAAGTTTGGGTTCCAATAGCAAGTATATACGAAAAGGTACGAGGCTATGAGTGGTTATGCCATGCTTGATCTCCATACTTTGAGTGAAAGTATGGTATCCCTTATATAACACAACATGGGCAACACGGGCGTCCTAACTCACGCACACAATGCAAACTAAATGATGCAATGGATAATATCATAATAAGAAAGAATAAAGCAATATAAAGACTAACAAAATCAACTTCTCTTATCCCAATGGAGTTGCCACAGTGAGCGAAAATTTTCACCCCCACTCCTGGTAGAATAATTCTTTCGACTTTGACACTGTTAGGCTCATGTCCTTAGAGAACACGAGCCTAAACTCGGAGAAAATGGAGTTGCCACCTAGATAGGCTGGGAAAAAGAAAGGGATGGATTACTCAATTTCTAAGGAGTCCCTAACCTTCTATTCGGTTCAAAAAGTTGGGTACACATGGGAAAGGTGAGAAGTGGCCCAGCACCCCCATAACGCCCGGTTCATTAGAACCGGCCTCCTTTTCATGTCTGAATATTATTAAATTCTTAAATATTATGTTATTATCCATACTATATGCAATTAATAAAATAAAAATCATATTATTAATTAAAATAAATCAATCAAAGATGGGCACCCATATAAGATGGAAATATGCCCTTACAAATGTTCAACTGTTCACAAAGAAAATAAATAAAATAGGACACTCACCAAAAGCCGAAAACATGTCCTTTACAATTGTCCTGAAGTCTTCAAAAAAATTAAATCATAGAAAATAAATAAATTAAATAAATAGGGCACCCACTAGTGGAAACATGCCTTTTACAAGTCTATCAAAAAATACAATCAATTATTACTTAATAATCATCCATGGTAAAGCAAGTAATCAAATAAAAATAACCAATCATTGCAAAAAAGATAATAAGTTATAGTTTAATAAAAGAAAATTAAGGTAAATCACAAAGAATTACAATCCACAAATAAATATTGACCCCATTGATAAGGGATCACATACGATTGTCCCGCTAGCTGGTTAGGGGGTGGGAGTCAAGGGGACAAAGCCCCTTATGGAGGATCGGGGGCAATGACCTCGAAAGGTAAACGGTTTATGGGATATGGTTTTGTTGGGGAATTAGGGTTTTTAAGTAAGCTAGGATTTTAGGATTTACTATAGTTTTAAGATAAAAATTAGGGTTTTATAGTTTTAAAAACTAGGATTTATCTTTTGAAAATAATATTTAGGGTTTTGGATCAAAATAAGTTAAATTAAATCATATTATTAGGGTTTATGTAAACTCATCATCAAAATTAGGGTTAATGCTTAAGGTTTGGTTTTTGTGATTGTGCTCCTAAATTGATAAACACTAGATGTTGATTCTGATATGTTACTGCCAGAGCTTATATTGATTTAAAGAATTGAAGTTACAACCATAAACTTCCACAATTTAGTTGCTACTGATAATTTAAATGATTGCAAAACATCAAATGTATTAATAATGAAATTGATTATTATAACTTTTTAAACGAGTTAAGTATATAACGCAAAATCTGCGTTCAAGGCTTCTCCAATAATAATCTGTTGATCCAAGCTTGTTAATCCACTGCCTGAGCCAATGTTGATATTGGTTGAGTGAAACTATTGTTCGAGATAATTGCTATGTGTTTGATATGTCTCAGTTCTTTTTTGGCTGCTAGGTTTTTTTTTTATAATGGTGGCTACTCAAAAGACTTAATCACTCTTAGTTAATTGGTAATCCTCCATTTCCTGTGATTTTAATTATCTATTTATATACAAAACCTTTCCATTAAAAACCCTAATCTTTGTTTATCTTCAAGCTATTCGAAGTCCCCTATTAATTAGGAAGCTTAAAATCGCTTAGTAACCCAATTAAACTTAGATCAAAGGACCATGGCAAATTTGGGCTTACCAATTCTCTATGGTCAAGTGTCCATAGCAAATTTGACATGCCAATTTGCCATGTTCAAGTGTTCATGATGAATTTGGAATGCCAAATTCATCATGACCTTGGCTTATGGCTAATTCAGCTAGCCAAATTGCTTATGCACTTAGCTCATGGCTTATTTGGCTCATATTTGGCTTATATTGAGCTTGGTTAACCCAGTCGAATCAAATCATAATATATTTCAATTGGTTCAACTAGACCTAATTCAATCAAATTTAATTTAATTTGGTTCTTTAAAATAAAATTAGACTGGGTTAGGCTTTTCAAAATTGAACCAACTTAATTTATGCCTTGAAAAATTGGACTGACTTATTTAAAAACTATAACTAGGTTTAATCTATTTAATTGAGATCAGATTAGCTTAGGGCCAAAATTAAGCGTCTATAGGCTACTTCACCGACCTTAGCCTTTCCCTTATCCATCTACTTCTTAGTACTAGCAGATGTTTCAACAGTGTTCCCCAATAGTACAGCCAGCTGGCCTTTCATGGTTTTAAGCTAGGACCTTCTTTAGTTCTTCCATCTTGGAGTTGAGTGTGTCATCCACCTTTTTATGATTTTGTTCAAGTTCCATTACCTTTGGTGAAAAGCTGATTGAGTCGTTACTGGATTCTATATCACTTGCGTAGGTCAGATTGTCGTAAGCTCTTGAGCTGCTGTACTCCAGGTTTATGAGCCAAAAAGGATTAATGGCATGTAATGCAATGCATGTATGCACAAATGATAAGCAAACAAACAAACAAACTAAAAGAGTAGGAACAACCCTTCCAACCTTATATCTTCCACAAATGAATGGCGAGTCTCTTTTCCTAGGTATATGGTCAACAAAATTTCAACATGTGATATCTTGTTTTAAAAAAAAAATCACTTGGACAGTTTAACCAATAGTTGTATTCTCAAATTTAGAAGTTAGTCTATGAAAATTTTCATTAATTAACTCTTAATCCATTAGATTAACTAAAAATAGCTTTATGTTATATTATGGATTAAAATTAAATTAAAGGGTTTATCATAAATATATTTTTTATTTGGAAAAGCAAACTAATGATTCATGATTTAAACAAACCCATGATTAACAAATCTTTGTGTAAATTAGGCCCATAATTAATTTTAACATTCCATTATTAACCCAACTAGTTGTAAGTCCATTTAAGAAAATGTTTATAATTTGAATGAAGTGAAAAATGATTTTATTTCAAAGCCCATTATTTGTTTAAAAATAAATATTGGGATTTGTACTTGGGTCATAAAGTGGAAAAGAATTTTTGACCCATCTTTAAAAGGTTTTATGTCCAAAGACCATCTCGAAAAGTTTTAAAATAAAATTTGGTCTTTTAGGATTAAAAGAATAAAAATTATTTTGGGCTTACACTATAATTAGGTCATATTAGAAAAAGAACAAACCAAATAGGTCATAGCTCAAACAAAGATATATTAATCATAGTCAAACAACAAGCATTTGGGTAAAAACCTGAGGAAAGTAACTAGGCCAATTATACTAGCTTTAGTCTTTAGGTTAAAAAGCTTAGGCTCCCATAGCCAGTATATACCAAAAGGTAGGAGGCTATGAGTGGTTATGCCATGCTCGATCTTCATACATTGAGTAAAAGTATGGTATCCCTTACATAACATAAATCATGTAACATGAGCGTCCTAACTCATGCACACAATGTAAACTAAATGATGTAATAGATAGTATTATAATAAGAAAAAATAAAAAAAATATAAAGACCAATGAAATCAACTTCTCTTATCACAAGTGGTCTGGCCACTATGAGCGAGAATTTTCGCCCTACTCCTGATGGAATGGTTATTACAACTTCGACACTGTTAGGCTCAGGGCCTTAAAGAACACTGGCCTAAAACCTGAATAAGAAAGAAATGGATAACTCAATTCATAAGGAATTCCTAACTCCTTATTAGGTTCAGAAAGTTAGATATGTATGGGGAAACTGAGAATGACCCAGCATCCCCATAATGCCTAGTTCAATGGAACTGTCCTCCTTTTTAGGTCTAAATATTTTAAATTCTTAAGAATTATAATATCATCCATATTACCTACAATTTAAAAGAAATAAACATTTGTCATCTTATTAAAGCAAACCAAATAAAATAGGCACCCATACAAGATGGAAACATACCCTTATAATGTCCAATGTCCAAAAATGAAAACAAAATAAATAAAATGGGACACCCACCATAGGTGGAAACTTGCCCCTTACATTGATCCCAAATCCTTAAAATTAAATTACATAATCAAAACTAAGGTACCCACAAAGTGGAAACATGCCTCTTACATCCTTGAAATCAAAGTCATCAATATTAAAATAATGAACCAAATAAATTAAATAATTCAAACATTCACAATAATTAAAAGTAAATCGTCCATTATAAACGAAATAAAATAAATCATCCATCATAAGTGTATAATGATAAATTAAACCATTAAATCTAAAATTTAATCTTAAGTAGAATATAAGGTATGCAAATTT
The DNA here is from genome assembly GCA_947685225.1 of Garcia nutans. Classification (NCBI taxonomy): domain Eukaryota; kingdom Viridiplantae; phylum Streptophyta; class Magnoliopsida; order Malpighiales; family Euphorbiaceae; genus Garcia; species Garcia nutans. The sequence continues at coordinate 28,028,803 of CANTUV010000011.1, read as the reverse complement.
AGGGTTTACAAGTTAAACTTAGGGTTTATGGGGTTTAAATCATGGTTTTAGGGTTTAGGAAATAAGATTAGGGTTTTTAAGAAAATTAGGGTTTTACAGTTTTGATTTGGTAGTTAGGGTTTTATGGATTAAGAAATTAGGTTTATGAATTAGGGAAGTAGGGTTTTGATTTAGCAAATTGGGAATTAGGATTTTTGGATTTTGGGTATAGGGTTTTTACAGATTAGGGTTAGGTATTTGGGATTAGGGTTTTACGAATTAGAGTTAGGTTTTTGGTATTAAGGTCTTGCTTTTACATATTTATGATTAAGGTTTTAAGGATTAGGTTTTGGTTTTGCATATTAGGATTAAGGTTTTAAGGATTAGGTATTGGTTTTACATATTAGGATTAAGGTTTTAAGGATTAGATTTTGGAAATTTAGGGTTTTGGAATTAAATTAAGGTTTTAGATGAAGTTGAGCTACTGGAATATTTAAAAGAAAATGGATATAAGCCAACCAATTTTATTATTTGATAATTGAATAAACTACCGGATGTTTTATATTAGTCATAGTCTAGAGAATGAGTTACTAGACAAGGTATGATCAAGTATAACCTAAATTAATCGACTACTAGATCAAACAACTATCAATATTCAATATCTAAAACAAAGAACACAGCTACTAGACATTTAAACAAATAGAATTTAGAAAACAAAACCTACGTTGAAGGTTCCACCCAAAGTGATATGTTAAACCAAGCTCGTGTCTTTGAAAGCCTGGATCAATGAAAGTATTGGCTGGTACCTTTTGTTATTGCTTCATCTCTGTGTGAATTGTTGCCTTATGTTGCTCCTCCTTGATTAATTGCTAAAACCTATTCCTCTCCCTTACTAATTACTCTCAATTGCTTATTTATAGGAAAATAAAAGCTTAACATCAACACCCTAATATACTAATCCGAGGGTTATTCCATAGTCCAATTTGATTAAGAAATTACAACTGCTGGCCAAACTCTTTTTGAATTTGGGTTTATGTCGATTTGGAGTGTCCAAATCGACATGGACCCAGCTCATGTCAACTTAGAGTGTCCAAATCAACATGAGCTAAGCTCATGTCGATTTAGACACCCCAAATTGACAAGAGCAATGCTCTTGTCAATTTGGATGTCCAAGTCAACATGACTACTATGTGTAGACTCTTAATTTTAGCACAGATTAAATTTAGTGCCAATGAAAAGGGCCTAGTACAATTTTAGAAGCTTAAACCTAGTCTAGCATAATCTTAAAAGCTTAAATAATTTGAATTAAGGCTAGTTTAATTTTAGAAGCCTAAAATAAAGATGAACCGACTTGATTTGAACCAAACCAGTTTGATTTGACCCAAAACCTAGACACCATGTCAAATTAAAGAGCCAATTCTACATGGGCCAAAGCAAATATGGTTTTGGAAATCCTGTTTAAGCTCGGTCTACATACTAATGTTTAACCTAATTTGTTCCTTATAAATAGGGCCTTAAGCAGCACTTAATGAGACGGCCATAATTATCAAACCGAGAATGGTCAAAGTAGAGACAAAATTAAAAAAGGGGAAAGCAACAAACAAAAGTCTAAAAAACTCACAGCAACCAATAAGAAGGCAGTGGCCATTGTGCCTCCAGATTGCCTCATCACAATTCTTTTGTGTTTATTTCATTTAAGTTTACAGTAATTATTTTTCCTTTTATTGTTATCTCAGATGGTGTTCTGCAATTATTTAAGCATCCAATAGCCAAACCATTAACAACATAAATTTTAATATAATGGCAGTTTATGAAAATCCTAATAATACAATATAGTTTAGTTTGATTCCAAAAACCCTAAAACCTTGTTTTAATACTAAAGCTCTAATTTTGTTTCCAAACACCTTAAAACCCTAGTTTGATCATCAAAACCCTCATTGTCATCCTAAACACTAAAACTATAATTTTATACCCAAAACCCTAATTTTACCTTAAAACCCTAATTTAGAAAAAATTCTAATTTCTATAAATATAAAATCCTAGCTTTGATAGAAATCCTAGTGGGACCACCATTGGTGCGACCCTTGTCGTTGTGCACTATATTTCCTTAATGGGATAATACTGAGATGTGTTTGTTTATTTTCTTTTTAGTTATACAATTATTTTCATATGTGTTGTATTATTTTTCCTTGCTTTATTCTTTTCCTTAAATTTATATTTATTTTTAAAGGGAATTGTAAAAGGCATGTTCCATCTAGTGTGGGTGCTTTGTTTATTTATTTTCTATAATTTAATTAATTTAAGACATTGGGATGATTGTAAGGGACACATTTCCACCTTTTGGTGGGCATCTTATTTTATTTATTTTCTTTGTGGATATTCGGACATTGTAAGAGCATGTTTTTATCCTTGAGATGGATGCCTATTTTATTTATTTTATTTTAATAATATAATGAATGCTTATTTCTTTTCATTGTATGTAATATGGATAATATGATAATAATAAAGAATTCAATAATATTTAGACCTAAAAAGAAGGTCGGTTCCAATGAACCGGGATTATGGGGGTGCTGGGCCATTTCTCACATTCTCTATGCATATCCAACTTTCTGAACCTAATAGGGGCTGGGGATTCCTTAGGAATTGAGTCATCTATCCCTTTTTATTATCCCGGCACGTTCGGGTGGCGAGTCCATTTTCTCCGATTTTATGCCCATGTTCTCTAAGGCCCTGAGCCTAACAGTGTCGAAGTCGCAATGACCATTCCACATGGGAGTAGGGGTGAAAATCTCCGCTCATATTAAGCTCATGTTGACTAGGACCCATCCCGACTCAAACCAAACCCTAATTTTTAATTTTTTGGTGCAAACCCTTAACAAATTAAATTTTGGCCTTTATGAATTAGACTAGTTAAATTTTAAGCTTTTGGGAGTGGGGACAAAAATCCCCACTCATAGTGGCGACTCCTCTGGGGATAAGAGAAGTTGATTTTGTTGGTCTATATATTATTTTATTCTTTCTCATTATGATATTGTCTATTGCATAATTTAGATTGCATTGTGTGCGTGAGTTAGGATGCTTGTGTAACCTAAGTTATGTTATGTATGGGATATCATACTTTAAATCAAGGTATGGAGATTGAGCATGGCATAACCACTCATAGCCTAGTACCTTTTAGTATATACTTGCTATATGAACCTAAATGTGAGTGGGGTTTGTCACCCTCACTCTCATGTGGACTAGTTCTTGCGACTTCAACACTATTAGACTCAGGGCCTTAGAGAACATGGGCCTAAACCTGAAGAAAATAGAGTCACCACCCAGATGGGCATGGAAAAGAAAGGTGTGGATGACTAGATTCTTAAGGAATCTCTAGCCCCCTAATGGGTTCAAAAAGTTGGGTACGTATGGGGAAGATGAGAATGGCCCAACACCCTTATAATGCCCAGTTCATTGGAACCAACATCCTTTTTAGTTCTAGATATTATTAAATTCTTAAATACTATAAGATCATCCATAATACATGCAATTATTAAAATAAATAAGCATTATATTAAAATCAAAATACGTTCAAACAAAATAATAAATGGACACCCATAAGAGATAGAAACATACGTTTACAATGTCCAGTGTCTAAAAAACAAGTAAAATGAAATAGGACACCTACCAATTGGTGGAAATGTGTACTTTACATTAATTCAAAACTCAAAGTAATTTAAATTACATGAAACTTAATTAATGAGGTGCGTATAACATGGAAACATACCATTTACAACTTTTGAAACCAAAATAAACCAATAATACTAAAAACATTCAACCATTCATCATAAAATAAATCATCCATCAATTCATATAATAAGTAAAAATACATTAATACATTAAATAATCAGAGCCTATATTTAAATATTACATTAAACAATAAATATATGAAATTAGGGTTTTATTAATATGAATTAGGGTTTTTAAAATACTAAGGATTTTAATTATTAAATTAGGGTTTTGATATTTGAAGTTAAGGTTTTAAGGTTGGTGTTTGGAAAATTATTTAGATTTAGGGTTTAAATTTAAAAGGCAAGATTTAGGGTTAAGTTTTAAGGCTACTAGAATTTAGGGTTTTGGATTTTAAATTATGGAAATTAGGTCACTAGATTAGGGTTTTAAGTTTTGGAGTCTTGGTTTTAGGAGTTAAGGTTTAAGAAATTTAAGATCCTCGATTAGGGTTTGAGGGATTATGTTTTTAGGTAATTAAAGTTATGGATCAAGGTTTTGATTAGGGTTTGGATTATGTTTAAATTAAGGTTTGGAAGTTAGGTTACTGTATATTAGGGTTTTAAGGCTTACGGAAAAGTTTGAGCTTATGTTTTGAAGGATTAGGTTTTTAGGCAGGGTTTAAGGAATTTTGCAATAGTCAGAAAGTGATAATTCTATTTCTTACTGGGAATTTGGTTACTGGATTAAAGAAATAATCAAAAATCTTTGTGCAATCTGGGATTAAATTAACTACTGGTTAAAACAATTCTCCAAATCATTGATTGATATTTTTCAAAGGAAACGCACCTACTGCATGCTTCAAAAAATTATAAATCAATAGGTGAAGCAACTGTGAATTTAAAGAAATTTAATGATTGAAGCTAAACCTCTGATGTTGGTTCCACAAAAGTCGGATATATTGATTCAAGCTCTTTAGTTTGCCTACGTCAATCATAGTTCTTTGTCTAGAGACTGTCTTGCTCATGCATCTATCTTGCCATTTGTTAAACCAAACTAATTGTTTGCTTGCTAATTATTGATGTCATGTTTAGCATTAAACGCTATTATTTATAAGAAATCATTTATGTTTATATTTTAGGGTAATTTTATTGGTTTTTAGTTAATTTTTCTTTTAATATATGTTTAAAGATTGTTTGAAGTATTTGATTTAGGTTGAAATGCAAAACAATGGAGTGATGGATAAAAGTTTGTCAAAAATCAAGAGACATGGCCAAGACACCACTTAGCTTGGCCGTGTCACTCATCAAAGGTAAGGAAGAAGCAGGACACGGGCTGAGGCAACTTGGCTTGGTTGTGTCCTTCAGGAAAATTATGTAGAGGCAGACACTGGCAAGAGACACGGCCAAGACATTGGTTGTGTCACATGATATGGCCAAGGCCTTGGCCGTGTCAAACATGATAAAACTAAAGAATAAAGAAACCAAAGCAAATGAAAGAGGTGAACACAAGCAGAAGACACGACCAAGCCACTGGCCGTGTCACACATGGAAAAGAAATGAAGGAAAAGAATGCAGCCATGGACAAGGCCTAATGGCTTAGCCATGTCCAGTGAAAGTTTGAGTGACACGACCAAGCTAAGTGATGTCTATTTGATTTCCAGAATTATTTTCATGATTGGTTGAGAGATAATTGGGAGACAACAAGAAATATCTTTTAAAAAGAAATGATAAAAATGAGTAAAAGAGGGATGGTTTTATGAGATGAAATATTAAATAAGAAAAAGAGGGAGACAAAGAGGAGTGTATTAGTTGGCAAGACATGCTTGGTGTCTTAAAAATTTAAAAAGAATTGGAAGTGGAGGGGGATTGAACATACATACACGTTGGGATTGATTAAGGGGGAGCTATTTCTTAGTTTTGGTTCTTGTTTTTGGGAGAGAATACATCCTTCTCTCTTCATCTTCATTTCCATTCATCTTTCATTTCTTCCATAGACAGTACTTAATAAAGTTTAGGGATTAAATTGGGTGAACAAGCTCTTTAGAAGATTAGGGTTTGAAGAAAGCTTGATTGGAGTTGTAAGCTTGAGAGAGTTACCATTCCATCTTTCAAGAAGAGAGCCATTGAATGAAGAGGGCTTGGAAGTTGTTCATCATACATCAAGGTGGGAGCTAGGAGGAAGACAAGTAGTTCAACTCTTGGTGTCTACAAGAGGTTTTTCATATTCTCTCTTTTAATTCATTTCTAGATTGTTGTTGTTTTATTATGAACATTAATATTACAATGTATAATTTTGATTTGGTTTATATTGAGATGAATATTTGTTTTAAATTGATGATGAGCTAATTTACTCATGCCTTGGGCTGCAGTAAATTTTATTAAATGACTTGATTTGATAATTCTATTAGTATACCTTGATATTGGTTGATTGCATTGGACTTAAAGTCAAATTGATAGATTGGCCACCTATTGATCACTTAATATTGAACGGAGGACCGAGAGGTGAAATTTGATATCGAAGCTATGTAATTAACCACCCCAAGAATGAATTAGAAATATAAGTTCTAGGGTTTTATTAATTTGCAATTTCAAAACAATTGGTTATTGTTAATTCATGAATGTGAAAACTAATGAATTGAAAATTACTAATTAAACTCAAGGAACAAATTAAAATAAAAGGTTATATTAATGGATAATTTGAGAATTAAGCTTTGATTAAATTGATCTACAACCCTAGGCATCATTCCTATAATTGAATTAATCTTGCACAACATCGCTCATTTAACTTACAAATTTTAATTACAATTCATCAATTCAACAACACAGACTCAATTTTATTTATTTTGCTTAAATCAAACTATTGCAAATAATTCCTTCCTTGTGAGATGATCTTGGGGTGATCACCATTGCTATAATTACCTCGTATACTTACGAAGTGTCACTTTGTAGTAGTGTTAATTAGAGACATGAATTTTTGGCATCGTTGCAAGGGAGGGTAATTTTTGTTAGTAGTTTGATTTTTTTTACCTTAATCATTTAATTGTTTAAAGTGTTCATTTTTGAATTACCTAGGTGATTTATGCAAGGATGAAGGTCTCAAGGAAATGAACTTGTTCCATATATAGATGATATTCATAGAATTCCAAGAACCGAAGGAGTAGATCCTTTGCGACAAGAAGGAGAAGAAATCGAAGAGTAATTTGAGGAGAAAATAGAAGTAGAAATGGTTGACATTGAGTAACCGCCTATGAAGGAGTTTGCCTGACCAATCATTGGAGTAACAACATCATTTATTCGTTTGAGCAACGCAGTAAGAAATTATGAACTCAAAAACACTCATATTATGGCATGCTGCCATCCTTCCATCAATTGTCGAATGAAGATCCTCTCAACTTCATTATAGATTTTTGCATAACATTGTATACTTTCCCTTTGCAAGCATTAACGGAGGATGAACTCAAAATGAGATGTTTCCTATATAGTTTGAAAGATAGGGCAAAAGCATAGTTGATGACCTTGCTGGAGAATTCCTTGACCACTTGGACCGAAGTGTATAACAAATTCATGGGAAATTTTATTTACACCAAAAAACAAAGGAACGTAGGGGGAGTATTGCAACTTTCACCCAATTTGATGGGGAACCATTTCATGAAGCATGGGATCACTTCAAATATTTATTGTTTCAATGCCTCATCACTGTTATCCACAACAATTGCTTAATCAGTTCTTCTATGATGGGCTAACTAAACAATGTCAAAACACAGTGGATAATGCAGCAGGAAGGACAATGGGTGAGAAAATAGATGCTGAAATGGTTGTAACACCCCTTCACGGCCTACGTGTGTAAGCCGAGTAGAGGCGCCACACTAACCTAATGTTGCTACCAATTTTACTTAGTCAAATTTTAGTTCTGGTTTTACAGAAAGTTTTTAGAGGTTCGCCTAGAAATTTGGTCCCAAGTGTCGACAAAACTGGTTTTTCTAATTTTTGAAACATTTTTTTTTTCACAAACCAATGCGAATACAATCAGTTTCAATACACTCCCAATGAATCCACCTTATAACATCAACTACAACCTGCAAGAAGAATTCACACTTCTAGTACAAAATAAAGTAGAGATTTATTCTTATTACATACTACTAATGTACAGTATAACATAGTAATTCTCTGTAACACCTCTATACCCTGTATACGTACCAAGCATGCTTAAATAATCGTAATATACGTATACTGAATATAGAAAATGCCACGGTTTAAAAAGACACAACAAATATCTTTGTAAATAAGTGAAACCAATCTCAAACAAATAAAAGAAATCCAAAAGACACTATATATAAAATGTTTAATAATTCACAGCGGAAGTTATTACAAATATGTTATAAATCAAAGTTTACAAAACATAGAATATATACATGATTGGCAACTCTTCTCTGATCTTTAAGTCCCAAAAGAAAAATCCTCAATGTCTAGTCTCACTTGGTCTCGAGGAGCTCTCAGGTTCAATTCTGTCACCTGCGTGATCAAACACTATCGCGCTAAGCCATCGGCTTAGTAGTACAAAATATACCAACATTATACTTTAAGGAAAAGTAATGTTACACATCTAAATCATAAAGTTAACATCATAAGTGAAAAGCTAACATCACACCTTTATATTTCATAAACCATACACATAGAAGCACATCACATTACCACATCATACTACATTCAATGTCATAACAATATTCATATTACATCTTCATAGTTTCATTAATTTTACCATTCAAGAATCACATTATATACAAAGACAAGCATGGGCCCAAAACACTCTAATATGTCATTCAATTTTCAGAGTTAATGCTTTGGTTTTGTTATCACATTTATCATTATCATAAACCCAACTAGGCTTCAAGGATTTAGGTTCAACCAAGCTTCAAGGGGAACAAAGCATGCTAAGTATCAACCCAACTTGGCTTCAAGAACCAACCCAACCTAGCTTCAAGGGTTGTAACATCTCAATTAGGCTTCAAGGATCAAATCCAACCTAACTTCAAGAGAATGTTACCAATAGGCATGCCACCAACAACAAAACTCTGAAAATGAATAACACATTAGACACACAATTCATTTATTAACTCATTCTCAATTCTCATCATCAATTAGGCAAACATGCCTTATGTTCTTTCAATGGAATCATCATTGCCAAATCACAATGGCCTCATTAATATAGCATTTCAAAGTACATTATTCATATACACATTACCATTCACAAGATTCACAATGCATAATACATAACCTTGTTCATATAGTATCATATGCATTATCAAATGTAAGTTCAATCTCAACCATGTAAGAAGAGCAAGGAAAAATCACAGTGGCCAACACACTCAAGGGACACGGCCAAGCTTGTGGCCGTGTCTCTCAATCAAAAGCAACAGAAGCAAACATGGGCAAGGGACACGGCCGTGTCTTCTCCAAAATTTATCCAACACGGCCAAATTTCCATAGACTTGGCCGTGTCTCTCAAAAATTCTTTAGCTTGGCCGTGTCTCTTCCTTGGTTTAGCCGTGTCTCTTATGAACAAAAACCCTAACCATAGCTAACACTCTTTTGAATGAAATTAAACACATTATGGACAACATAAACTCATTCAAATGGATGTAATCAAAGTCATTAACACTCATTTTGCATGTTTAACACAATATTCACATAAACCATACATATAATCATTTACCACTTCAAAACCCTAAAACCAACTTCACTCTTGATCTTTCACCATCAACATCCACTTAACTCACCATCTTCAAAACAAAACCAACACCAATTCAATTTCTTTTAACTTACAATCAATTTCAACACTTGTAAACACATCTCAAACACACCAAATCATAATATCAACAAATTATAACTCATCTTATACACAACTTCAAAATAACAAAAAGGAAATAAGAGAGTACTTACCATAAATGAAGAAATTTCACAAATCTCCAACCAAAACCTTTGATTCCTCCTTCAATTTGATTCTAGCATTAAGAACACCTCTCTTGCTCTCTCTTTTCTTGGATAGCCGGCACACACATGAGAAGAAAAGAAAATAAACACAAGTCAAACTTCTCTTCTTCTTTAAATCTCCACCAAGCAATTCTAACAAAGCAATTACCCAAATGCCCTCATCCAATTAACTTAACCTTTGTCACTTTTATGCCCATTTAAGTAATTTCACATATCACAAATAAATATCCTCTTCCATTGACCATCCCTTTTGACTAATGTATATGTTATATATATAACCATATACCCAACATATACACTTTCTCTCTACACATTACTTTCCTTTTTAAACAATACATAAACATTCTCTTTTCAATCTTTTTTTTTTCTTTCAAATCAACATATACATTCAATCCAATTAAAACAACAATAATATTCAAAACTTCTAGGGCATACATTGGGATATTACATTCTCAATCTTATATATACATATACATGCCACAACTAGCTAACTCATAATGGAAACTAAGAGATCTACCCTGAGATAATGTGGGTCTGGTCGTCGCTTCCCAAAAGTTATCTACTGCTCCGAACCTACGAGTCAAGGAAAACTTAACTCGCTGAGCAATGTCGCTTAGTGTGTAGTTTACCGATGAAAATATAGTTAAAACATGAAAGCATTTGAAATAAAAGGAAATAAGTAAATCAAAAATCAACCAATTAAACCAATGGAAGTTATTGCACATTCAGTGTAAATATGCTTTCAACAAATGTAAACACCATAATTCAAACTCATTTTGCATTACCTAGTTTAAAAAAAAACAAGACTTTGGCTCTACTGGTATATAGGGAACCATAGCGATAAGGCAGTGGCCCTCACCACTGTAACATAGGTGGCCCTCACCACCATTATCATATCACAGGAATGGCCCTCACCATCCTGGTTATAACCAATGGCCCTCACCATTGGCTCCCAATGGCCCTCACCATTGAGTTCAGATCATAACAATTCAATCACAATATTAAGCAGTACTGCATAAGTTAGTATAGTGCACCATACCCTTATCTACCACTCCCAACTACCCAGTAGAACATAAAGATTTAAATGATTCAATTTAAGTCTCAAACTTCATTTTAGAATGAATCGAGAAATCATTTTAAATTCCCGTTGTGCTTTGCCATTTACGCCGCGCACCACATTCTTTTGTCAAAGCATTACCCTTTTTCACATATTTAACATCAACAATAATCATATTAAACATTTCAAAGCATTCCTCAAAGAGTCACAAATTGACCAAATGAATAGTGTCGCGGCATGTAAAATCGGCAACGCAAAATGGAATGACCAAATGAATAGTAAAATCTGGATTTTCTTCAAAATTTCAGTCCGTTTCAGCCCTGCATTGACCAGTTAAATGATCTTATTTTTGGTTGAAATTTTACAGGAAACTTATTTCATATGTTGACTAATTATGCATAAAATTTTGTTGAAAAATTCATTCATTTGCCACCTCAAACAATTGCCACAAAAAGAGTCCAGAAATCTGCCACTTTAGAACCATTTCGGCCTAAACATATGAAATACATGAAATAGTTTATTTTTCTTTTCCAAATCAATATGAGTGCTTATTTAATGATAAAGTGAAGATTCAAACACTTCCCTTTGACAAACTTTGCATGTTTAACTTAAATCAAACTAATTAAAGTTCATCAAATCAACTTGCCAAATATTTCTCAAAACCTTTGGTTTAAATTAAATTTAAACTACTCAATTGTCATAAGAACCCAAGAACATAACTCAAACATTTAATTTAAACTCAATCAATACATTTAAGCATCAACATAAAAAATTCCATAAACCAAAGTTTGTAAGAAAAATAAAATTTCTTTTATGGTAAAGTACCAAACCTTGTTCTTTTAATTCCCCTTTGCTTTTCATTCTTCTCCTTCCTTAATCTTTGTTTCCTCTTCAATAAATTCAAGAACACAACCTTAAACATAAACCTTAGAAATTTAGAACATACACTACCCTTCCATTTCTTTTCAAACTAAACCCTAATCTAACCTTATTAAACCTTAGAAACCTTGATTCTTTCATTTAATTAATCAATATCATCACTACTTAAAATTTTCCCCAAATCCACCATAAGAACCCTAATTTCCAATCTTCCAATAGATATATAAATAATTAAAATTGATACTAGAATTGAAATCTACATACTTTAAAACCTTAAAACTTACCTTGAACTTGAATCAAACTTGACAAAAATTTGAAACTCTTTGGTGTTCTTCCTATGGTGGCCGAAATTTTGGGAGAGTTGAGAGAGAGATTTTTCTCTTCATGCTATGATATATATATAGTGGAAATGATGTCCACTTTTGGGTTGGATGAATGGTTTATGACCATTTGTCCACACCTTTTTCTTTTCTTCTTTTTATAAACTCTAAATGGCTAATTTTCATTAGTCCATATGTCCCCTTCTTTTATTTATTTAAAACCCAAGCCCTTAGACTTTATTTTAATTATATTTTGGCCCCTCAACCTCCTTGTGCTGAAATTTTATGGTCTAAGGTGTGAAAAGACCAAAATACCCTCCGACGATTATTCGCTCGTAACTTTTAAACCGTACAGTTCCACGATGCAACTACATATGGTTTTGATCCTCTCGACCTCTACTTTCTATTTTTAAGGTCTATTTTAAGTTTCTAAGTCGTTTTAAAAAATTACTAATAAGCCCTCGACTTTTTGCCCGGACTCCGTTTCTACTGTCGATCGTTTCATATTCAACCCCTCGACGTCCTCTATGCACTCGTGTGTTTATTTTCTACTTTGGATTCATGTATAAATTTTAATTAAAATGACCAAAATGCCCCTAGTCTACATGTCTTTGTTTCTCTCTAACAGGATGTTTCTTGGAAAAATCGTTACACGTCGTTGGGACCCGATTTTTCTCTACTCTCCATTTTTGGAGTCTGTTATGTGCACTATTAAGAATCTTCAGTACAACTTTTGGAAATTACAGTCACCTCCCCAAAACTTTTTGGAAATTACAGTCACCTCCCCAAAACTTTTCATTTTTTTCAATTAGGTCCCATTGATCCTATAGCCTTATCTGGGGCCGTTGTCAGGAAGTATCTTCTCCTTTCCCCTTCTCTCACTGTGTACATGACTACTATGCATAAATGCGGTGGACGGATGTGACAGTTCCTCCCTCGTTAATTTAGGCTTCGTCCCGAAGCCCATCAGGTTGAAATAAATATGGGTATTGCTTCCTCATAGTTTCTTCGCGTTCCCATGTAGCTTCTTCTACTTTGTCATTCCTCCAAAGCACTTTGACCAATGGGATCTTTTTACGCAACTCTTTGATTTCCCATGCTAGGATTTCTACCGGCTCTTCATCGTATGTCAAGTCGGGCTGAATCTCGATATCTTGAGCTTGTATGACATGGGTTGGATCTGAACGATACCTCCTTAGCATTGAAACGTGGAAAACATCATGTATTTTACTTAATTCGGGTGGTAACGCCAACTGGTAAGCTACCAGACCTACCCGTTTGATGATCTCATATGGTCCGATGAATCTAGGGCTTAGCTTGCCTTTCTGTTTAAATCGTAACACCTTCTTCCAAGGAGAGACTTTGAGGAATACTCTATTGCCGACCTCGAATTGTATGTCTTTCCTTTTTGATCTCCAATTGATGATAACCCGATCGTAGATCGATTTTTTAAAAGACTCCAGCACCTTTGAGTTGATCAAACAAATCATCTATGTGAGGTAGCGGATACTTGTTCTTGATGGTCAGCTTATTGAGTTGACGGTAATCCACACACAACCTTAGGGATCCGTCTTTCTTTTTCATGAACAATACTGGCGCTCCCCATGGTGACACGCTTGGCCTAATGAACCCCTTGTCTAAAAGTTCCTGTAGCTGTACCTTTAGTTCTTTTAGCTCCGCTGGCACCATTCGGTAAGGTGCGATGGATACTGGTGCAGCTCCCGGGTACACGTCTATGGTGAATTCCACCTCTCATTTAGGTGGTAATCCGGGTAAATCGTCAGGAAATACGTCGGGGAAATCGCAAATAGTAGGTATATCTTGTAGCTTCGCTGCCTCTTATTTCACTTCTAACGCACATAACAGGTATGCCTCGCAGCCCTTTTTGCACTAACCTCTTAGCTTTCATAGCAAAAATGTTGTTAGTTTGATAGTCCTTCCTCTTTCCCACTAAGGTCACTTCGTCATCGTCTGACGTATGCAGAGTAACTCTCTTCCGTTTACAGTTGACCAGTGCATCGTGTTTGGCCAACCAATCCATCCCAAGGATAGCGTCAAATTCTTGAAATGGTAGTTCAAATAAGTCTCCCCAAAAGATACGTCCGTGTATCTCCACGGGGTAATATTTCACTACCTTCCTCATAATCACCTCACTCCCTAATGGGCTAATAACTAATATTCCCTCTTCCTCTAGTTCTACCTTTAGGTTTCCAAGTTTTTCATTTTTCGTGCATATATATGAGTGTGAAGAACCCGGATCTATTAAAATGTAAAGTGGAACTCCAAACATAGACAATTGACCTGCAATCACATCTTGCGCTTCTTCATCTTCTCGCCTCCTCATGGCATACATTCTAGCAGGAGCCCTCGCTTCTGATCGATTCACCGTTTCAGACTACACACGTGCTGGATTTCCGCTCCTACCTCTGCCACAGCCTCGTTCTGCTGCCGCTTGTGATCCCTCAGTCTCCCTAGGTAGATTCTGCATTCGCTGGGGACACTCTCGCATAAGGTGATCTAGATATCCACATATGTAACATACAAATGTCCGACCCCAACATTCTCCCATGTGGCGGTGTTCGCAATGATCACAGCGTGGATTAGTATTTTCGCCTTCATTACCTCTCGAAATGGTAGAAAGGTTACCTCCGCTTCGGTTAAATCCTCTTCCTTGCCCTCTTCCAGATCGTCCGGTACTAGCGACTGAGGTGGCTTGACTTGGGCCATTGCAATTCGATCCCTGACTGTAACCCCGACGTTGACCGCCTCCCGTGGAACCACTGCCTCGGAATCGCTTCCTTGATGATTGGTAGTTTCCCGAATAGTTTTGGGTACCTCTCTTCTGTTTCATCTTCTGTCTTCTATTCTGCTCATCAGACTGACATTGCTCTACTTCCAGAGCCCTAGTGACCAACTCAGAAAATTCCTTGATATTAGCAGCAATTAGCTGCATCCTAATCTCATTATTCAAACCATCCTGGAATTGTTTACACCTATCATATTCGTCTTCAATTGTCTTCTTGGCATACCTACTCAGCCTGGTAAATTCCCTCTCGTATTCGGCAACGGTCAATCGACCTTGCTTTAAGTGTAGAAACTCCTTTTTCTTGGCATCTAGGTATGCCTCCGATATAAACTTCCTTTTGAACTCATTCACAAAGAAATCCCATGTCCTCTGTTCCGGTGGAACTCGTTGGTGAACTGTGTCCCACCATATATATGCTTCTTCCACTAATAAGGAAGTAGCACATACCACTCGCTCTTCTGGCGTACACTGTAACTGATCTAAGGCTCGTACTGTTCCTTTCAGCCAATATTCGGCTGTAGAAGAATCATCATCCCTTCGGGCCCTAAACTCCTTCGCCCCGTACTTTCTTATCTTTTCGATCGGGGGTTTCCTTTCCCCTCCTATAGTAGGTACCGGTATGGGTGGTGGTGCTGGTGGTGGTCCTGGGGCAACACCGGCTATCTGCCGTAATACGACGGCCATTTATTGCAACATTTTGTTGGGAATAGGAGCATCAGATGGTGGTTGCTCAGATACAGGTATCTCTGATGCATGCATTTCTACAGTTTGGGAGGCCTGAGACTCGACCTCCTCCTCTATATCACACTGCGCTACTCGCGACATCTAAAGAACATAGTAAAATGTATACAATCCTGTAACACCCCTATACCCCGTATACGTACACAACATGCTAATACGATCGTAATATACGTATACTGAATATAGAAATGACACATTTACAAATCGCTCATGTCATCACTCTTATATAATGTAAATGAATTAAAAACTTTTAAAGAGTTTATAAAACCAAATAAATAGAAAGTTCATTTAAAACGCAGCGGAAAATAGAACAAATATTTACAAATACTTATACATCAAAATCAGAATATACAAATATAAAATATATACATGACTGGCAGCTCTTCTCTGATCTTTAAGTCCAAATTCAACTCTTCAATGCCTACTCTCACTCGGTCTCGAGGAACTCTCGGGTTCAACTCTGGTACCTGCACGATGAACCACAATCGCGCTGAGCTAACAGCTCAGTAGTACAACTCATACAACCATGATGTTTTAATGCGATGCACATGTCACCATTATACATTTCATATACCATACATAAACATATTACATTTCATAATTATACATTAGATCTTATTATTCAATTGTTTCTTCATTCATAAATCACATATTAAAACTAAGACAGACACGGGCCCAAAACTCACTAATATGTTATTCAAAGTTCAGAGTTACTGCTTTGGTCCATATTGACACCTTGTGTCTAGCCCCATAGGCAATATATATATCCATGGATAATCAACTAGATTTGAGTTTACGACCCGGTCATTTCACTCAATCTAGTTTCAATAATTTGTTTTTGAGGTTTACGACCCAGTCATTTCACCCCAAAAACATCACATTTCACATTTATCAACTGGATTCGGCTTACGACCCGGTCATTTCACCTATCCAGTTATTCATAGGCATGCCGCCAAACTCAGAACTCTGAAAATTGAATAAACATATTAGACATACAATTATTTCATTTATCTCATTATCAATCTCTTTCTCAATTCACTTTACATTGCATTGCCATAATCATAGCCAACACTCATGGCCTCATATCTTTCACATTATATTTCATCATCTCATTAATTAATTCATTATTCACATGGATATAATCAATGGCATTATCACATATTTTACATGCTCATCACAACATTCATATTATAGCCAATTATATCTCAATTCACAATATCATATGAATGTATGCAATAATGTGGTTTGAACTGACTTGAAAAGAAACTCACACAACTCTAAACACTTACAAGAATCTTTCACCACTTGAATTAGGGTAAATCACCTTCTTCACAACCTATTCCAAAAGAATGAGGAAACTCTCATGAGATCATAAGGTTAAGAATCAACTAGGGCAAACTTTAAACTTGACACGCTCACACACACGGGCGTGTCCCCGACCGTGCCCTAACTCCACAACACAGAAGCATTTACACGCTCAGAACCACGGGCGTGTCACTGGGCGTGTAATACATTCTGTCTCTCAGAAATATCGACACGTCCAACCTCATGAGCGTGCTCATGGCCGTGTAAATCCTCCAAAATCACAGTAGCTATGACACGCTCAACAACACGGGCGTGTTAATGGCCGTGTCACACCTACTGCCACTCAGAACAATTGACACGCCTAAGGACCTGGACGTGCTCCTGAGCGTGTCAGGCCAAAAAACCAGATTCCGGCCAAGACAACACCACAACCAACAAATCACTTCTATCCATCAACATCCACTTAGAACAAACTTCACAAAACATACCCAAAAACCATCTCAAACTCGCAACAACAACAAAACAAGCCAAAACGCACATCAAACACAAATCACAACATCATCAAAACTCTAAACACAACCTCAACTCAATCTATCCCAACCAACTTACTCTTTTCTTCAATCCAACCCCAAAATCCAAAACCACTTAAACCAAATACTTTTAAACACAACATAATCAACCCAAACACATTCTCAAACACAACTTCAACTCACAAACCCACATAACTTCAAAAACAACACAAGAAATCAAGAGAGAACTTACCAAGGATGAAGAACTCTTAGATTCCAACTAAATCTCTTGCAAACTTCTTAAATCTTGATCTTGTAAGGTCAAATCTCTCCCTCTCTCTTGTTCTCTTACTGCTGCCGTCCAAGACAAAGAAAAGAGAAGAAAATGAAATGAAAGCCACGAAGGAAGGAGAAGGAAAGAAGAAAAGGAAAAGAAGTACAAAAGCAAAGTCAACTTCTCTTTCCTCAAAACAATCTCCTCCACACAAAAAAAACAATATAATATTCAAAAATATCTCCATCCACTCATCTTATTCCACTAACTCAATTTCAAATTAATTTCCTTTATACCCTTCACCCTTAGAGTTGTATATGTTGTGTATATCACAATATATATAACATATGCACTCCACTCTTACATCATATCTCTTTCCAATTAAACATAAATACACTTAATCCAAATAAAACAACAATTATATACCAAACTTCTAGGGTATATTTTGGGATATTACAAATCCCATCATCAATAATGACCCAGACCAACAACATCATATTACCCTAGGTGGCATGTATATAAAGATAAATGATGAGGATCTAATTGCTAGCATATAACACCAAGGACCTATTACTCGATCAATGGCAAGAAAACTTCAAGGATTAGTTTCCAAACATCTATATGTTCTCAATACAATTGGAACATTAAGACTTGAAGAAAATAAGAGCAAAGAAGCTGTTTGGATGCACGTGTCCAAATTGCAATCTACCCAAGAGGCCAATTGACCCAAAGGAGTTAGAATACATATTGGCATCCATCATTATACCTTTGGGAGCTAAATACATACCATTTACGTACCATTGGATGCCCATATATTAAGAGTGGTTAAAACTCACATTGGGAGTCAAAGATGTCTTTTAAGAGCTAGTGGGAGACAAGCTATATGGCTACCCATGCCTTTTAAAAGCCAGTGGGAGACAAGCTATATGGCTGCCCAATTTGTTTTATGTAAGCACATCATTATATTTGTATTTTTCCATCATTTCACTTGTTTTATGCTTTCTTTAAGTCTTTAAAAAGAGATGTAATGGCAGACTTTGAACTTAATGAATATTCTGAGTTTTCTCTCCATTTTTGAGAGCTTTGAGAGGTTTTTTAGCCTTCTTTTGAGTTCTGGTTAGAACTTGCACGAATTCCTTGCAAAAATAACCAAGTTTGCTAGGTCTTAACTTATATTAAGGTTTTTCCTTCACAAGTTGGGGTTGGGTCTTGAATCTTTGGTTTCCAGACATATAGCTTCAGTTTTACATCACAAGTTGGTGTTGGGTTGAAGGTGTTGGTTGGTGTTCTTATGTTTTGGAGACGATCAGTAGCTTGAGCTTCCTTAGCAATTAAATCCCAGCAAGGCAGGCTCACATCATTTGGTATCAAAGCTTAGGCTCTCCAAATTAGGTTTTTAGCATCATTCCTTCTTGTTTATGTAAAAAAAAAAGTCTTCCTTTGAGTCATTTTCTGCCATTAGTTTAATTTCTTCAAGCTGTATGTTTTCTTGTTTCTTTGAGTCCTTCTTCCTTAATGTTGTTGCTGGATTAATTTAAAAAGAAAAAAGAAAGAAAGAACAGAAAAGAAAAGAAAAGAAAAGAAAAAAAATAGAGAAAATAGCAACTAATCTCTCAAATTTGCTAGTGGGTTAGAAACTGAAGTTGGGTTTGCACATAACCAAATCTTCTCAAATTTTATATGCTTGATTCAGATGCTAAACTTAGCTTGGAAATCAAGTTTTAAGTCAAAATTCCTCAATTTGCCTAGTTATCCATATATTGCAGCCAATTTAGCTAGTTTTGTGTCCAAAAGTGAACGTGTATGTAAACATGTCCAAATCCTTTCAAATTTTACAGGCATGTTTTAGATATTCAGCTAAGCCTACATATTAAATTTCATGTCAAAATTCATTCGTTTGCTTGATTGTCCATATATTACTGCTAGTTAGCCATTTTTGGGTCCAGAACATAAACATTTCATAAGAGACCTAAAAATTCATTTTTCTTCTTCCATTTTGTCTCAATATATTGTCCTAAATCCAGTTTTGTCAAATTCTTCCCTTTAGTAATGTTTGTCTAAAATTTCAGTGTTTTTCGTCCTTAGGTTTCAAATATCAGATATTTTGTTTTTTTTTCCCAGCTTGTTTTACCCTTGTTCCATTCTTGAATGTGTTTTAAACCTTGCAATTTAGTTATTTAGTTGAGGAAATATTAAGTTCTTGCTAGAACTTGGAAGGGGCTGAAGTGAGTGAAAAAAGGCATAGAGTGGTTAGATTGTTAGAGGGTAAAAGCCAAAGTTTGAGTGAAACACAGATTGAGTGTTACCAGATTGGAGTGAAACACACGAGGGAGTGTGTGAGAGAATATTTCTAACATTTGTTTTGCAGCAATCAGTATGTCAACAAAACGAGATAGTGATCGAGAGAGCAAACTTCTTATGTTCTTAAGGCATTGCAATCTCAATTTCAAAGGATGAATGTGTTGTTTGTTGATATTAGAGAACAGATGGAAAAACACTCAAAGCAAATTGAAGAATTGTAGCAAGCAAGATCTACAAATCAAAGGAATTTAGGAAGGGATGAACGAGATAATTTTCATAGGGAGCAAAACACAAATAGGGGGGAGAATAGAGGTAGGCACGCTGGACTAAATGATTTGCTAGTTTTCAATGACTTGGAGGATGTAGATGAAGATAATCTTGATGATGATGATGGGCAGCAATCTATTGCACTTGATGATGTTATTAGACCAAGATATATGAGAGGTAATATGGGTGGTAGAGGTGGTGGCAGAAATATTAGGCAAGAAACTATGGAAAATGCAATAGGGAGAGGGAGAGTAGACAACAACGTTAATGGAATTAAAATGAAAATTCCATCTCCAAGGCAAAGCAAATCCAGATGCATATTTGGAATGGGAGAGAAAGACCGAACTCATATTTGATTGCCACAACTATAGTGAGCAAAAGAAGGTGAAACTTACTGTGGTAGAGTTTACTGATTATGCATTAGTTTGGTGGGAACAATTACTCACTAAACGAAGAAGAAATGGCATGAGAGGAGTGCAGACTTGGGCTGAGTTGAAACAGGTCATGAGAGATCGATTTGTTCCACAACACTACTATAGAGAGTTGCATAAAAAATTACAAGGGCTGGTGCAGGGCAATAAAAGTGTGGAAGAATATTTTCAAGAAATGGAAATGGCTATGATACGAGCTAATATAGAAGAAGAAAGGGAAGTAACTATGGCACGGTTCCTACATGGGCTGAAAGATGAAATTGCCAACATAGTGGAGCTGCATCATTATGTGGAGCTTGATGATATGTTAAATATGGAAATCAAGGTAGAAAAACAACTCAAGAAGAAGAAAACAACCAGATCGGGTATGGGAATGAATTCTACCAACAATGTTCCATGGAAGCCAAATTGGAAGAAAGGGGAATCTAGTGAGAGTAAATTTGTTTCAAAGGAGAAGAAAGAGGGAAACAAGGCTGGAGAAAAACCCATTGTGATTGATAAGGGTAAGGCACTAATGAACTCCAGCGGAAGAACTAGAGACATCCAATGTTTTAGATGCTTAGGCAAGGGACATTATGCTGCACAATGTCCAAATAAAAGGGCAATGGTGATGAGGCCAAGTGGAGAGATAGAATCTAAAGATGATGAGGCTGTTAATGATGATTCAAGTGATGACATTCAACCTATGGGTGATGATAGTGATGTAGAGCATGCTGTACATGGCAATGTTCTAGTTGTTATGCGTGCTTTAAATACCCAAGTAAAGGCAGATGATGGTGATGAGCTACAAAGAGAAAATATCTTTCATACTAGGTGTCTAGTTAAAGATAGAGTTTGTAGCATGATAATAGACAGTGGAAGTTGCGTGAATGTGGCTAGTACTCTACTAGTGGAAAAACCTGATTTCCCTACTACAAAACATCCTAAGCCATATAGGTTGCAATGGTTTAATGGTTGTGGTGAAGTTAGGGTTACTAAGTAAGTGCTGCTAACATTTTCCATTGGGAGGTATAAGGATGAAGTGTTATGTGATGTTGTTCCTATGCATGCTAGTCATATTCTGCTTGGGAGGCCATGGCAATATGATAGAAGGGCTGCACATGATGGATTCAAAAATAGGTACTCTTTTGATTTTGAAGGTCGAAAGTTGACGCTTGCACCTTTGACACCGATGGAGGCTTTTGAAGACTAAAAATGAATACAAGCTGCCATGGAAGAGAAAATGCAAAAAGAATCATAAAAGAGAGTGAGAGAAAGAAAAGACAAAGAGGAAAAACAAAGAATAAAAAAAGAGAAAGAAAAAGAAAATGAGAAAAAGAAAAAAATCTACAATAAAAATGAGAGTTGTGAGAAGAAAGTAAGTTTAGCTGCTAGGGGAAAAGATGTGAGTCAAGCCTATTCTTCAAATATTGTGATGCTACTCTTACTATGTAAGGGAGCTTTTCTTAATGTAACTGACCTTGATCCTCCTATTCCTAGTGTTGCATTGACTTTGTTGCAGGAATTTGAAGATGTCTTTCCCGATGAAGTATCTAGCGGACTACCACCTATTAGAGGAATAGAACATCAAATTGATTTTGTTCCTGGAGCTGTAATTCCGAATCGGCCAGCATATAGAACCAATCCTCAAGAGGCCAAAGAGTTACAAAAACAGGTGGAAGAATTACTTGCAAAGGGTCATGTCAAAGAGAGCATGAGTCCATGCGCTGTACCGGTACTTTTGGTACCCAAAAAGGATGGATCAATGCGAATGTGAGTGGATTGTCGCGCCGTCAACAAAATCACTGTAAAGTATAGACATCCAATCCCTAGACTTGATGATATGCTTGATGAATTGCATGGTACATGTATATTTTTGAAAATTGATCTTAAAAGTGGTTATCATCAAATAAGAATGAGATTAGGAGATGAATGGAAAACAACTTTTAAGACTCAATATGGTTTGTATGAATGGTTAGTCATGCCTGTAATACCCCAATGTATGCCCTAGAAGTTTTGATTATGTTGTTGTTGTTGTCGTTGTAAATTGGATTGAATGTTTATGTTATGTGATAAGAAAAGAAATTGGAAAGAGAATGCTTGTGTATATGTGTTTTGGGAAAGAAAGAGGGTATAGAGAGAAGTGTATATATTGTTTATATGCTTGTATAATTAACATATACATTAGTCAAGGGTAGAGTCAATGGAAGAGAGATATTTATTTTGAGATTTGTGAAATTACATATTTGGGCATGCAAGTGACAAAAGCTAAGTTAAGTGATGAGGGGTGTTTTGGTAATTGTCTTGTTAAAATCACTTGGTGGAGATTTAAGGAGAAATTGACTTTGTTTCTTCATCATTTTCTCTTCTTCTTGATGGTAGTGGCCGGCTCCTCCAAAGACAAAAGGAAACAAGAGAGCTAGAGAGGTGTTTGAAGTTCTAAACTCAAATTGAAGGAAGATTGAAGTGATCAAGTGTTGATTCAAGAAGTTTATAGCTTTGGTAAGTTTTCTTTTGGATCTTTTGCTTGTTTGAAATGATATGTGGATTTGATAGATGATCTAAGAGTGTGTTGCTTGATTTTGTTATACTCAAGTGTGTTTGATTAGTTTGATCTTGGATTTTAAGGATGAATTGATGAGAGAAGTAAGTTGATTTTTGAAAAGATGGAGAAGGAGGTTGGTTTAGGGTTTTGAGGGGATATGTGTTAATGTGATGTTAATGTGTTGTTAAAGTGATTATTGTGATGTTTATGTAAGATATGTGTTTATGTCATTGATTGTGTTCATTTGAATGAGATGATTGTTGTGCAAAAAGTATGGAAATGCAATTGAAAGAGTGTTGGTTTTTGGTTGGGGTTTTGTTCATGAGTGACACGGCCAAAAGCAAAGAGAGACAAGGCCAAGTCATGGAAATTTTGGCCGTGTTGGGTTGATTTTTAAGAGACACGGCCGTGTCCCATGCCAGTGTCTGTCACTGCCAAAATTAAGTTGAGAGACACGGCCACAAGCTTGGCCGTGTCCCTCAAATGTGTTGGCTACTGTTTTTTATTTTTGTTCTTTTTGTATGGTTTTGATTCTTCAAAGATATTTGTGATACTTAAACCTAAACATAAACATTTTAAATATACTTCAAAGATAAGAATGACCTAATCAAATATATGTGGAACATACATTCATTGATGTTGAGATTGTAGCACACATTTGTTGATATTGATGAAACATATGAACAATGCTAGCCTATATGCATTGTGAATGGTAATGTGGTATGTACTTTGAAATGTTGTATCAATGATGTTATATGATTAATATGAATTGAGATATTGTTTGATTTGAGGCCATTGTAATTGGCTATGATGATTCAATTGAAAGATATATGGCATGTTTGCCTAATTGATGAGAATTGAGAATGAAATGTAAATGAATTGTGTGGCTAATGTGTTATTCCATTTTCAGAGTTTGTTATTGGTGGTATGCCTAATGATAGTAACAATCTCTTGAAGTTAGGTTGGATTGAATCCTTGAAGCCTAATTGAGATGTTACAACCCTTGAAGCTAGGTTGGGTTGGTTCTTGAAGCCAAGTTGGGTAGAAGATCAGCATGCTTTGCTCCCCTTGAAGCTTGGTTGAACCTAATCCTTGAAGCCTAGTTGGGTATATGATATTGATAAATGTGATAACAAAACCAAAGCATTAACTCTGAAAATTGAATGGCATATTAGTGTGTCTTGGGCCCAATGCTTGTCTTTGTTTAATGTGAGTCATGAATGATAAAATGAGTAACTAATAAGGTATATGGAAAAATATTGAAATGTGACATGTTTATGTATGTGTGGTTTGTGAAATATAAAGATATGTTGATAGCTCTCCAACTATATTGCTGTGTTGAAATAGGGTATGCTTATATGATTATGATTTGTGAAATGCAAAGGTGTGTTGTTAGCTTTGCATATATGATGTTACATGTATAATATGGATTGAGAATTTACATTGCATTGCACTAAAGCATAACATTAGCATGAATTGTCTTACTAAGCCCTTGGCTTAGCGCGATAGTGTTTAATCGCGCAGGTGATAGAGTTGATAGAGTTGAACCCGAGAGCTCTTCGAGACCGAGTGAGAGTAGACGTTGAAGAGTTGATTTTGGGAACTTAAAGATCAGAGAAGATTTGCCAATCATGTATAACTTCTTTATATTTTGTAAATATTGTTTATAATGTGAACATATCTATATTTGTAAATATGGATTTAAATGCTTTCATATATGTAACTATTTTATAAATTCCGCTGCGTAATAAGTAAATATATATATGTATATCTATTTATTTTATTTTACAAGTTAATTATTTATTATCTATATTGTATACTAAAAAAAAGATTTTGATATCATTTAAAAGGTATTCTTGAATGTTAAGAAAATCCGTAGCATTCCTATATTCGATACAGGTATACTACATTGTGATGTATGTAGTGTGTTTGTATTGGGTGTGGGGGTGTTACAGTTGTTTTGGTATCAGAGCCTAGGTTTGAGATTCTCAACCTAGGTAAAATGTAATAAAAAGAATATTTTTACTTAAAAAGTTAATTTTTGGATAACATACATCTTTGGGATTGGCAATCTCTGATCTTTAATAAGAAGTATTCTGCTGTGTTTGCAGACATAGGTTGTGATGGATCCTCAGTCGCTTCAGTCAGGTGAGGGAAGTGCGGAGAGCGTTGCTCCTGAGGATGGAGCTAGAGTTGTTAGTGCTGGGGAGGCACCTGCTTCGGTGTCGGGGAGACCAGTTGGTGAGGAGGTTCCGCCAGCTTGGCTTAGGCATGTGGTAGAGGCTTTGAGGCAAGCACCTGTAACACTCCCATATCCAATGCACACACACTACAACCACAACAATGTAGCATAAGTGCACCAAACATAGGGATGCTACGGTTTCCTTAACATTCAAAAACACTTTCAATTTGATTCAATACCCTTATCATTATTCATTATAGAAAAATAGGTCATTTACTTATAAAACAAAACATATTAGTTATATATATACATTTAAATATTACACAGCGGAAGTTATAAAATAATTACATATTTACACATTAAACATTTCTTTACAAAATATAAAGAAGTATACATGATTCGCAAGTCTGCTTTGATCTTTAAGCTCCCAAAAATGGATTCCTCAAGGTCTACTCTCACTTGGTCTTGAAGAACTACCGGGTTCAACTCTATCAACTCTATTACCTGCGCGATTAAACACTATCACGCTAAGCCAACGGCTTAGTAAGATAAAACATGCTATTGATATGCTTTAATACAATACAATGTCAATTCTCAATTCATATTATACATGTAACCATTTAAATGCAAAGCTAACATCATACCTTTACATTTCATAATTCAACATATAAATATGTGCATATCACATTTCAACATCTTTTCTCATACTTCATTAACTAATCATTAAACAATCCATAAACAACACTAAACAAAGACAAGCATGGGCCCAAGACACACTAATATGCAATTCAATTTGCAGAGTTAATGCTTTGGTTTGTTATCACATTTATCAATATCATATACCCAACTAGGCTTCAAGGATCAAGTTCAACCAAGCTTCAAGGGGAGCAAAGCATGCTAAGCTTCTACCCAACTTGTCTTCAAGAACTAATCCAACCTAGCTTCAAGGGTGGTAACATCTCAATTAGGCTTCAAGGATCCAATCCAACCTAACTTCAAGAGATTGTTACACTTATTAGGCATGCCACCAACCACAAACTCTGAAAATGGAATAACACATTAGCCACACAATTCATTTAGATTTCATTCTCAATTCTCATTATCATTTAGGCAAACATGCCTCATTTATCTCCATTGAATCACATTAGCCAATAACAATGGCTTCACATTTCATTTCACAATATAACACTTCATTATTCAAGTGTATATTTATCTCATCCATGATCACATTATATCTCATATAGCATCATTCATCATAGCCAAACACAATGGCATTGTCTCATATCATGTCTTATTTGAATTATCATTTCATCTTTGATACAACATTTCAATATACATTACTCATGAAACACATTACCATTCAAAGTGCATAACAACATTGCTAAACCTCAACAATGCAATTAGGGCAAAACACAATTGATATAATTCATAGCTTAATGATCTTCCACATTCATTTGATTAGATCATTCTTGTATTTGAAACATGTTTATAATGTTCATATTTAAGTTTAGAAACAATGGAACCTTTGAAGAATCAAAACAATGTAAAAAGAAACAAAGTATAAAGCAATATGTAATTCATTTGTAGGACACGCCCAACCCATTTGATGAACACGCCCGTGTCCTTAAAAAGAAAAGAGGCAGTAGCTTCCTCAATTAAATGACACGCCCAACCAACTTGAGTGACACGCCCGTGTCCTTAAAAAGAAAAGAGGCAGTAGCCAACCCAATCAATTGACACGCCCGTGTCTTTCCAATGTATATGGCCGTGTCACCCATCAACACAACCTTAACTAAAACCAACACTTTCTCAATTTCACTCAAACACAATATTCATCATATAACATGTTTCAAATGAACAAAATCAATGTTCTAACACATTTTCATCTCAAAACCCTTAAATCAACACTCTTCTCCATTCTTCCAAATCAACATCTCCACCATTTTCAACAACAACCTCTAATTACACTCATAACTTAAAATCAATTAAACACTTGAAAACACAACACAACCCATCACAAACCCACCAAATCACAAAATCACCAAACCCTTATTCACTTCCAACAAAACTTCCAAATAAACAAAGAAAACAAGAGAATACTTACTTTAGAAGAAGAAATTCCACCAATCCTTTGTCAAAACCTTGGATTGCTTCTTCAATTCACTTCTAGCATCAAGAACACTTATCTTTCCCTTTTGTTAATGGAGAGCCGGCCACTTCATGAAGAAAGAAGAAAAATGATGAAGACACAAAGTCAATTTTTGCTTTTAATCTCCACCAAGTATTCTTCTCTAAGCAAATACCAAAATGCCCTCAATCATATAACTAACTTTTTGTCTTATCTAAGCCCTTATATGTAATTACACACTTAACACAAAAATATCTTCTTCCACTTAACCAACACTTTGACTCTTCATTTGACCAATTTATATGTTATATATATCATCATATACACAACATATACCATTCTCTCTAAACCCTAAATCTTTCCCAATACACATATACACAAGCATTCTCCTCCCAATTTCTTTTCTTATCCCATCATATACATTCAATCCAATATATAACAATAACAACAACAATAACAACAACAACAATATGCAAAACTTCTAGGGCATAAATGAGGATATTACAATTCTTCCCCTC
Source organism: Garcia nutans (assembly GCA_947685225.1). Taxonomy (NCBI): domain Eukaryota; kingdom Viridiplantae; phylum Streptophyta; class Magnoliopsida; order Malpighiales; family Euphorbiaceae; genus Garcia; species Garcia nutans. The sequence continues at coordinate 28,000,881 of CANTUV010000011.1, read as the reverse complement.
TAAAAAGAAATTTCGTCCTCGAAATTACTTGATATCAAAGCTGAAACAACTGCGGATACTGCTCTTGCATAAATTGCTCACTTTCCCAAGTTGCTTCTTCTTTTCCATGATTCTTCTATAGCACTTTCACCAATAGTACACTCTTGTTCCTCAACTCTTTCACTTCTCGTGCCAAGATAGCAACTGGTTCCTCTTCAAATGTCAAGTCTGGGCTCACCTCAATAGATTCAAATGGCAACACATGAGATGGATCCGACCTATATCTCCTCAACATAGAAACATGAAACACATTATGAATACGATCCAACTCAGGTGGCAAAGCAAGTCGATACGCCACTGGCCCAACTCTTTCTAACACTTCATACGGCCCAATGAATCGAGGACTCAATTTCCCATTCCGACCGAACCTCAAAATCTTCTTCCAAGGAGATACTTTCAAAAATACCTTATCTCCAACATTAAACTCTATGTCTCTCCTTTTCAGATCTGCATAAGACTTCTGTCGGTCTGAAGCTGCTTTTAACCTGCCTCGAATCAACTTTACTTTTTCTTCAGTTTCTTGAATCAAATCAGGGCCAATTATTTTACCTTCACCAAGTTCACTCCAACAAAGAGGTGTCCTGCACCGTCTACCATACAATGCTTCAAATGGTGCCATACCAATGCTGGATTGGTGACTGTTGTTGTAAGCAAACTCCACAAGCGGTAGAAATTTGTCCCAACTTCCAGAGAAATCGATGACACAGCTCACCAACATATCCTCAAGAATCTGTATCACCCTCTCTGACTGTCCATCCATCTGTGGATGAAAAGCAGTGCTGAAGTGCAGTCGAGAACCCAAAGCACTAAGCAAACTCTTCCAAAATCTTGAAGTAAACCTGGGATCTCGATCAGACATTAAAGAAGTTGGAACACCATGCAGTTTCACAATCTCATGGATATACAGCTCAGCCAACCTCTCCAAAGAGTAATCCATCCGCACCGGAAGGAAATGAGCTGTTTTAGTCAATCTATCCACAATCACCCATATAGCATCATGCTTCTTTTGTGTCAATGGCAAACCAGACACAAAATCCATTGTCACTCTTTCCCACTTCCATTCTGGTACTGACAATGGTTGCAACAACCCGGTTGGAACTTGGTGCTCTGCTTTAACCTTCTGACAAGTGAGACATTTCGATACAAACTCAGCAATGTCTCTTTTCAACCCAATCCACCAATAATGCTGTCTCAAATCATGATACATCTTCGTATTACCCGGATGCATAGCAAACATCAACTGATGAGCTTCTTCCAAAATGACCTTTTTCAAAACAGCATCATCGGGTACACACAATCTGCTCTTGAACCAGAGACTCCCATCACTTTTCACAACAAAATCTCTAGATTTTTCATTTTTGCAATCTGAAATAATCTTTTGAATCTTCATATCCGTCATCTGAGCCTCTTTAATCTGATCTAGCAAAACTGGCTTCAATTGCAACTGTGCCAACAATGCACCATCATCACAAGGTACAAAACTGACATGCAATGCTCTCAACTCAACAAGCAACGAGAGCGAATACACAGTTAAACCAGCTACAGACTTCCGACTCAAGGCATCAGCAACAACATTTGCTTTACCTGGATGATAGTCAATCAAGCAGTCGTAGTCTTTAATCAATTCTAACCATCTCCTCTGACGAAGATTGAGCTCTTTCTGAACACCCAAATACTTCAAACTCTTGTGATCAGTGTAGATGAAACATTTCTCCCCAAACAGATAGTGACGCCAAATTTTCAATGCAAATACAATGGCAGCCAATTCCAAATCATGGGTTGGATAATTAAGCTCATGCGGTTTCAACTGTCGAGATGCATAAGCTATAACTTTCCCTTCCTGCATTAATACACACCCCAAACCTCTATGTGAAGCATCACTGTAGATCACATATGGTTTGCCTTCCACAGGTAAAGTAAGAACAGGCGCTTGAGTTAACATATCTCTCAACTGCTCAAAGCTCGCCTGACACTGATCCGTCCACAAAAACCTCACTCCCTTACGAAGCAATCTGGTGAGTGGAGTAGCTATCAGAGAAAACCCTTTTACAAATCGCCGGTAATAGCCTGCCAAACCCAGAAAACTTCTAACCTCTGTCACCGACTTGGGTGGACTCCAATTCAGAATAGCTTCAACTTTGCTCGAATCAACTCTGATGCCTTCTGCAGAAACAATATGTCCGAGAAAAGCTACTTGATCCAACCAGAACTCACACTTCGACAATTTGGCAAACAACTGCTTCTCTCTCAAAATCTGCAACACAATTCGCAGATGCATATCATGTTCTTCTTCATTCCGCGAATACACCAGAATATCATCGATGAAGACCACTACAAACTGATCCAGATAGGGCCTAAACACCCTATTCATCAAATCCATAAAAGCTGCAGGTGCATTCGTCAGACCAAAAGGCATAACTAAAAACTCATAATGCCCATACCTGGTCCGAAAAGTTGTCTTCGGAACATCCTCAGCTCTGACTCTTAGCTGATGGTACCCAGATCTCAGATCAATTTTAGAAAACACAGCTGCACCCTTCAACTGATCAAAGAGATCATCAATTCTAGGCAAAGGATATTTATTTTTAATAGTCACTTTGTTCAATTGCCTATAGTCGATACACAACCTCATAGTACCATCTTTCTTCTTCACAAATAGCACAGGAGCTCCCCAAGGAGAAACACTGGGGCGAATAAATCCTTTGTCCAATAACTCCTGTAATTGTACTTTCAACTCCCTTAATTCTGCTGGTGCCATTCTGTAAGGAGTAATCGAGATAGGAGTGGTACCAGGCAACAATTCAATACCAAACTCCACCTCTCTCTCAGGAGGCAATCCTGGCAACTCATCTGGAAAAACATCTGGAAACTCAGCAACTGTGGCAATGCTATCAATGGGAGAACCCTTCACTCTAGTATCCACCACATGAGCATGATAGGCTTCACACCCCTTTCTAATCAATCTCCTAGCTGCAACAGCTGAAACAAATAAGGAGGCTAGCTGTTCCTGCTCATTAGATACTAACACTTCTCTACCATCAACAGTCCTCAAAGAAACAATTTTCTTTTTACAATCCACCACAGCTCCATGTCGAGATAGCCAATCCATTCCTAAGATCACATCATATTCCTTAAATGGCATCTCAATCAAGTCTCCAAGGAACTCCTCACCTTGCACCCTTACTGCACTATCTCGGTGCACCTTACTTACAACCACACTATGCCCTAACGGATTTGTCACTAACACATCAAATCCTAGGGACTCAGCATGCACATCAAAAACAGGCAAAATAGATGCACTAATATAAGAATGGGTGGAACCCGGATCAATCAAAGCAAGTACTGGAGTATCAAATAAAGAAAAAGTACCAGCTATGACTGCCGATGCATCAGGCTGCCTCTGCATCACATAAATCCTCTGAGAAGATCCCACCTCCTCTGGTCTATTCTCTCTGGATGCAGAACCTCCTCTGGAACTGAACCCAACTCTGCCTCCTCTGCCAAAACCCCTGCTTCCTCGACCTCCCCTCACACTGGGCCGAGAAGCTGCAGTATCAACTGACACCTGCTCTTGCCTCTCAGGGCAATCTCTCACAAAGTGATCAGGTGACCCACACCTGAAACAAACTCCCGCTACCCCTACTTTCCAACAAGGACCACCATGTGGCCTCCCACAATGAATGCAGATGGGGTAAGTAGATCTCTGAATCATTGGAGTTGGAGCACTAGCCACTGAAGCTGCAGGTCTAAATCTCTACCTCTGAGACTGCACTGACCTACCAGTAGGCCTCTGACTCCTACCAACCCGAGGAACAAAACTCCCTTTTCCTCTCTTCGCAGAAGAAGACCCTGCCTCGAACTGGGGCCTCCTAACTCTAGTCTCTTCCTCTGAAACAGCTGCAATAACTTGAGCTCTCTCCACACTGCGAGCTGCTGCCACAAGCTGGGAAAAATCAGTATATATGGATCCAGCCACATGACACATAAGAGAAGGCCGCAATCCCTCCTCAAATCTCCTGCATCTATCAATCTCATCAACTATAATTCCCCCAGCATACTCACTCAACCGGATAAATTCAACCTCATACTCTGTCACGGTCCGGTGATCCTACCTCAAATCTAAAAACTCTCTTTTCTTCCCATCTTTATACTCCCTTGGAGTATACTTCAATTCAAATTCTCTCGAAAAGTTAGCATATGACAAAGTTGGTGGATCATCCATAGAATGGGGCACTGTTTTCCACCAACTATATGCATCCTTTTGTAGCAAAGATCTTGCATAGTCAAACTTTTCCTCAGGGGTGGCTTGCAACTGAACAAATACCCTCTGAACTCTATCAAGCCACTGTTCTGCCACAGCTGGATCAACTGTACCAAAGAAATCCTCTGCTCCATATTTCCTTAGCTTATCATAGTGCCTCACTGATACTGAAGGCTGAGGGGGTGGTGGCACTGGTTGCACACGTGCTGGTCTCATAACTTCCATCATATTCCTGAACCAAGCTGGCGGAACATCCTCACCAACTGGTCTACCCGACACCGAAGCAGGTGCCTCCTCAACACTATCAATCCTAGCTCCCTCCTCAGGAGCAACACTCTCCGCACTTCCCTCAATTGACTGCCGTGAGTGGGGATCCATTACTACCTATATCTGCAAACACAGCAGATGATGTCTTATTAAAGATCAAAGACTGCCAATCATAAACATTTATGTTATTCAGAAATTCATTTTTTTAAGTAAAAATATTCTTTTCCTTACATTTTACCTAGGTTGAGAATCTCAAACCTAGGCTCTGATACCAAAACAATTGTAACACTCCCATATCCAATGCACACACACTACAACCACAACAATGTAGCATAAGTGCACCAAATATAGGGATGCTACGGTTTCCTTAACATTCAAAAACACTTTCAATTTGATTCAATACCCTTATCATTATTCATTATAGAAAAATAGGTCATTTACTTATAAAACAAAACATATTAGTTATATATATATACATTTAAATATTACACAGCGGAAGTTATAAAATAATTACATATTTACACATTAAACATTTCTTTACAAAATATAAAGAAGTATACATGATTGGCAAGTCTGCTTTGATCTTTAAGCTCCCAAAAATGGATTCCTCAAGGTCTACTCTCACTTGGTCTTGAAGAACTACCGGGTTCAACTCTATCAACTCTATTACCTGCGCGATTAAACACTATCGCGCTAAGCCAACGGCTTAGTAAGATAAAACATGCTATTGATATGCTTTAATACAATACAATGTCAATTCTCAATTCATATTATACATGTAACCATTTAAATGCAAAGCTAACATCATACCTTTACATTTCATAATTCAACATATAAATATGTGCATATCACATTTCAACATCTTTTCTCATACTTCATTAACTAATCATTAAACAATCCATAAACAACACTAAACAAAGACAAGCATGGGCCCAAGACACACTAATATGCAATTCAATTTTCAGAGTTAATGCTTTGGTTTGTTATCACATTTATCAATATCATATACCCAACTAGGCTTCAAGGATCAAGTTCAACCAAGCTTCAAGGGGAGCAAAGCATGCTAAGCTTCTACCCAACTTGGCTTCAAGAACTAATCCAACCTAGCTTCAAGGGTGGTAACATCTCAATTAAGCTTCAAGGATCCAATCCAACCTAACTTCAAGAGATTGTTACACTTATTAGGCATGCCACCAACCACAAACTCTGAAAATGGAATAACACATTAGCCACACAATTCATTTAGATTTCATTCTGAATTCTCATTATCATTTAGGCAAACATGCCTCATTTATCTCCATTGAATCACATTAGCCAATAACAATGGCTTCACATTTCATTTCACAATATAACACTTCATTATTCAAGTGTATATTTATCTCATCCATGATCACATTATATCTCATATAGCATCATTCATCATAGCCAAACACAATGGCATTGTCTCATATCATGTCTTATTTGAATTATCATTTCATCTTTGATACAACATTTCAATATACATTACTCATGAAACACATTACCATTCAAAGTGCATAACAACATTGCTAAACCTCAACAATGCAATTAGGGCAAAACACAATTGATATAATTCATAGCTTAATGATCTTCCACATTCATTTGATTAGATCATTCTTGTGTTTGAAACATGTTTATAGTGTTCATATTTAAGTTTAGAAACAATGGAACCTTTGAAGAATCAAAACAATGTAAAAAGAAACAAAGTATAAAGCAATATGTAATTCATTTGTAGGACACGCCCAACCCATTTGATGAACACGCCCGTGACCTTAAAAAGAAAAGAGGCAGTAGCTTCCTCAATTAAATGACACGCCCAACCAACTTGAGTGACATGCCCGTGTCCTTAAAAAGAAAAGAGGCAGTAGCCAACCCAATCAATTGACACGCCCGTGTCTTTCCAATGCATATGGTCGTGTCACCCATCAACACAACCTTAACTAAAACCAACACTTTCTCAATTTCACTCAAACACAATATTCATCATATAACATGTTTCAAATGAACAAAATCAATGTTCTAACACATTTTCATCTCAAAACCCTTAAATCAACACTCTTCTCCATTCTTCCAAATCAACATCTCCACCATTTCCAACAACAACCTCTAATTACACTCATAACTTAAAATCAATTAAACACTTGAAAACACAACACAACCCATCACAAACCCACCAAATCACAAAATCACCAAACCCTTATTCACTTCCAACAAAACTTCCAAATAAACAAAGAAAACAAGAGAATACTTACTTTAGAAGAAGAAATTCCACCAATCCTTTGTCAAAACCTTGGATTGCTTCTTCAATTCACTTCTAGCATCAAGAACACTTATCTTTCCCCTTTGTTAATGGAGAGCCGGCCACTTCATGAAGAAAGAAGAAAATTGATGAAGACACAAAGTCAATTTTTGCTTTTAATCTCCACCAAGTATTCTTCTCTAAGCAAATACCAAAATGCCCTCAATCATATAACTAACTTTTTGTCTTATCTAAGCCCTTATATGTAATTACACACTTAACACAAAAATATCTTCTTCCACTTAACCAACACTTTGACTCTTCATTTGACCAATTTATATGTTATATATATCATCATATACACAACATATACCATTCTCTCTAAACCCTAAATCTTTCCCAATACACATATACACAAGCATTCTCCTCCCAATTTCTTTTCTTATCCCATCATATACATTCAATCCAATATATAACAATAACAACAACAATAACAACAACAACAATATGCAAAACTTCTAGGGCATAAATGAGGATATTATAGCACTCCCCCTCTAAAAAGAAATTTCGTCCTCGATATCACGATTTTTCCCAGCTTGTGGCAGCAGCTCGAAGTGTAGAGCGAGCTCAAGTTATTGCAGCTGCTTCAGAGGAAGAGGTTAGGGTTAGGAGGCCCCAGTTTGAGGCAGGGTCTTCTTCTGCTAAGAGAGGTAAAGGACGCTTTGTTCCTCGGAGTAGTAGGAGTCAGAGACCAGCTGGTAGGTCAGTGCAGTTACAGAGGCAGAGATTTAGACCTGCAGCTTCAGTGGCAAGTGCTCCGACCCCAATGATTCAGAGATCCACTCTTCCCATCTGCATTCATTGTGGTAGGCCACATGGTGGTCCTTGCTGGAAGACTGGTGTAGCAGGGGTTTGTTTCAGATGTGGATCACCAGATCACTTTGTTAGAGATTGTCCTGAGAGGCAAGAACAGATGTCAGTTGATACTGCAGCTTCTCGACCTAATGTGAGGGGAGGTCGAGCAAGCAGAGGTAGCAGTCGGGGAGGCAGATCTGGGTTCAGTGCTAGAGGAGGTTCTACATCCAGGGAGAGTAGACAAGAGGAGGTTGGATCTTCCCAGAGGGTATATGTTATGCAGAGGCAGCCAGATGCTTCGGCAGTCATAGCTGGTACTTTTTCTTTATTTGATACTTCAGTACTTGCTTTGATTGATCCCGGATCCACACATTCCTATATTAGTGTATCTGTTTTGCCTGTGTCTGATATGCATGCTGAATCCCTAGGATTTGATGTGTTGGTGACAAATCTGTTAGGACATAGTGTGATTGTGAGCAAGGTGCACCGAGATAGTGCAGTGAGGGTGCAAGGTGAGGAGTTCCTTGGAGATTTGATTGAGATGCCATTTAAGGAATATGATGTGATTCTAGGCATGGACTGGCTATCTAGACATGGAGCTGTGGTAGACTGTAAAAGGAAAATTGTTTCTTTGAGAACCGCTGATGGTAGAGAGGTGATAGTATCTAATGAGCAGGAACAGCTAGCCTCCTTATTTGTTTCAGCTGTTGCAGCTAGGAGATTGATTAGAAAGGGGTGTGAAGCTTATCTTGCTCATGTGGTAGATACTAGAGTAAGAGGTTCTCCTATTGATGATATACCCACAGTTGCAGAGTTCCCAGATGTGTTTCCAGAGGAGTTGCCAGGGTTACCTCCTGAGAGAGAGGTGGAGTTCGGTATTGAATTGTTGCCTGGTACCACTCCTATCTCTATTACTCCTTATAGAATGGAACCAGCAGAATTGTGGGAGTTGAAAGTGCAATTGCAGGAGTTGTTGGACAAAGGATTTATTCGCCCCAGTGTTTCTCCTTGGGGAGCTCCTGTCCTGTTCGTGAAGAAGAAAGATGGTACTATGAGGTTGTGTATTGATTATAGGCAATTGAACAAGGTGACTACTAAAAATAAATATCCTTTGCCTAGAATTGATGATCTCTTTGATCAGTTGAAGGGTGCAGCTGTGTTTTCTAAAATTGATTTGAGATCAGGGTATCATCAGTTGAGGGTCAGAGCTGAAGACATTTCCAAGACAGCTTTTCGGACCAGGTATGGGCATTATGAGTTTTTAGTTATGCCTTTTGGTTTGACGAATGCACCTGCAGCTTTTATGGATTTGATGAATAGGGTGTTTAGGCCCTATTTGGATCAGTTTGTAGTGGTTTTCATCGATGATATTCTGGTGTATTCGCGGAATAAAGAGGAACATGACAAACACCTGCGGATTGTGTTGCAAATTCTGAGAGAGAAGCAATTGTTTGCTAAACTGTCGAAGTGTGAGTTTTGGTTGGACCAAGTAGCTTTTCTCGGTCATATAGTTTCAGCAGAAGGTATTAGAGTTGATTCGAGTAAAGTTGAAGCTATTTTGAATTGGAGTCCACCCAAGTCAGTGACTGAAGTTAGAAGTTTTCTAGGTTTGGCTGGCTATTACCGACGGTTTGTGAAAGGATTTTCTTTGATAGCTACTCCACTCACCAGATTGCTTCGAAAAGGAGTTAGATTTGTATGGACAGATCAGTGTCAGGCTAGTTTTGATCAGTTGAGAGAAATGTTGACTCAAGCGCCTGTTCTTACTTTACCTGTGGAAGGCAAACCATATGTGATCTACAGTGATGCTTCACATAGTGGTTTGGGTTGTATTCTGATGCAAGAAGGTAAATTTATAGCTTATGCTTCTCGACAGTTGAAACCACATGAGCTCTATTATCCGACCCATGATTTGGAGCTAGCAGCTATTGTGTTTGCATTGAAGATTTGGCGACATTATTTGTTTGGGGAGAAATGTTTCATCTACACTGATCACAAAAGTTTGAAATATTTTGGTGTCCAGAAAGAGCTTAATCTTCGACAGAGGAGATGGTTGGAATTGATTAAAGACTACGATTGTTTGATTGATTATCATCCAGGTAAAGCAAATGTTGTTGCTGATGCTTTGAGTCGGAAGTCTTTAGCTGGTTTAACTGTTTATTCGCTCTCGTTGCTTGTTGAGTTGAGAGCATTGCATGCCAGTTTTGTATCTTGCAATGATGGTGCATTGTTGGCACAGTTGCAATTGAAACCAGTTTTATTGGATCAGATTAAAGAGGCTCAGTTGACTGATGAGAAGATTCGAAAGATTGTTTCAGATTGCCAGAATGGGAAAAGTAGAGATTTTATTGTGAGAGATGATGGGAGTCTCTGGTTTAAGAATAAATTATGTGTACCCGATGATGCTAATTTGAAAAGGATCATTTTGGAAGAAGCACATCAGTCAGTGTTTGCTATGCATCCGGGCAATACAAAGATGTATCATGATTTGAGACAACATTACTGGTGGAGTGGTTTGAAGAGAGACATTGCAGTGTTTGTATCGAAATGTCTCACATGTCAGAAGGTAAAAGCAGAGCATCAAGTTCCAACCAGGTTACTTCAGCCGTTGTCAGTGCCTGAATGGAAGTGGGAAAGAATGACAATGGATTTTGTGTCTGGTTTGCCATTCACACAAAGGAAGCATGATGCCATATGTGTGATTGTTGATAGGTTGACTAAGACAGCTCATTTCCTTCCGGTTCGGATGGATTACTCTTTGGAGAGGTTAGCTGAGCTGTATATCCATGAGATTGTAAAGTTGCATGGTGTTCCAACTTCTTTAGTGTCTGACCGAGATCCCCGGTTTACTTCAAGATTTTGGAAGAGTTTGCATAGTGCTTTGGGTTCTCGACTGCACTTCAGCACTGCTTTTCATCCACAGTCGGATGGACAGTCAGAGAGGGTGATACAGATTATTGAGGATATGTTGAGAAGCTGTGTCATTGATTTTTCTAGAAGTTGGGACAGATTTCTACCGCTTGTAGAGTTTGCTTATAACAATAGTCATCAATCCAGCATTGGTATGGCACCATTCGAAGCATTTTATGGCAGACGGTGTAGGACACCTTTATGTTGGAGTGAACTTGGTGAAAGTAAGTTAATTGGGCCTGATTTGATTAAAGAAACTGAAGAAAAAGTGAAATTGATTCGAGGCAGGTTGAAAGCAGCTTCAGACCGACAGAAGTCTTATGCAGATCTGAAGAGGAGAGAAATAGAGTTTGATGTTGGAGATAAGGTATTTTTGAAAGTGTCTCCTTGGAAGAAGATATTGAGGTTCGGTCGGAAAGGAAAATTGAGTCCTCGTTTCATTGGACCGTATGAAGTTTTAGAGAGAGTTGGGCCAGTGGCTTATCGGCTTGCTTTACCACCTGAGTTGGATCGTATCCATAATGTATTCCATGTTTCTATGTTGAGGAGATACAGATCAGATCCATCTCATGTGTTGCCGATTGAATCTATCGAAGTGAACCAAGATCTGACATTTGAAGAGGAACCAGTTGCTATCTTGGCACGTGATGTGAAAGAGTTGAGAAACAAGAGTGTGCCATTGGTGAAAGTTCTATGGAGGAATCATGCAAAAGAGGAAGCAACTTGGGAAAGTGAACAAACCATGCGAGAGCAGTATCCTCAGTTGTTTCAGACTTGATAGCAGGTAATTTCGAGGACGAAATTTCTTTTAAAGGGGGAGAATTGTAATACCCCAATGTATGCCCTAGAAGTTTTGCTTATGTTGTTGTTGTTGTCGTTGTAAATTGGATTGAATGTTTATGTTATGTGATAAGAAAAGAAATTGGAAAGAGAATGCTTGTGTATATGTGTTTTGGGAATGAAAGAGGGTATAGAGAGAAGTGTATATATTGTTTATATGCTTGTATAATTAACATATACATTAGTCAAGGGTAGAGTCAATGGAAGAGAGATATTTATTTTGAGATTTGTGAAATTACATATTTGGGCATGCAAGTGACAAAAGCTAAGTTAAGTGATGAGGGGTGTTTTGGTAATTGTCTTGTTAAAATCACTTGGTGGAGATTTAAGGAGAAATTGACTTTGTTTCTTCATCATTTTCTCTTCTTCTTGATGGTAGTGGCCGGCTCCTCCAAAGACAAAAGGAAACAAGAGAGCTAGAGAGGTGTTTGAAGTTCTAAACTCAAATTGAAGGAAGATTGAAGTGATCAAGTGTTGATTCAAGAAGTTTATAGCTTTGGTAAGTTTTCTTTTGGATCTTTTGCTTGTTTGAAATGATATGTGGATTTGATAGATGATCTAAGAGTGTGTTTCTTGATTTTGTTATACTCAAGTGTGTTTGATTAGTTTGATCTTGGATTTTAAGGATGAATTGATGAGAGAAGTAAGTTGATTTTTGAAAAGATGGAGAAGGAGGTTGGTTTAGGGTTTTGAGGGGATATGTGTTAATGTGATGTTAATGTGTTGTTAAAGTGATTATTGTGATGTTTATGTAAGATATGTGTTTATGTCATTGATTGTGTTCATTTGAATGAGATGATTGTTGTGCAAAAAGTATGGAAATGCAATTGAAAGAGTGTTGGTTTTTGGTTGGGGTTTTGTTCATGAGTGACACGGCCAAAAGCAAAGAGAGACAAGGCCAAGTCATGGAAATTTTGGCCATGTTGGGTTGATTTTTAAGAGACACGGCCGTGTCCCATGCCAGTGTCTGTCACTGCCAAAATTAAGTTGAGAGACACGGCCACAAGCTTGGCCGTGTCCCTCAAATGTGTTGGCTACTGTTTTTTATTTTTGTTCTTTTTGTATGGTTTTGATTCTTCAAAGATATTTGTGATACTTAAACCTAAACATAAACATTTTAAATATACTTCAAAGATAAGAATGACCTAATCAAATATATGTGGAACATACAGTCATTGATGTTGAGATTGTAGCACACATTTGTTGATATTGATGAAACATATGAACAATGCTAGGCTATATGCATTGTGAATGGTAATGTGGTATGTACTTTGAAATGTTGTATCAATGATGTTATATGATTAATATGAATTGAGATATTGTTTGATTTGAGGCCATTGTAATGGGCTATGATGATTCAATTGAAAGATATATGGCATGTTTGCCTAATTGATAAGAATTGAGAATGAAATGTAAATGAATTGTGTGGCTAATGTGTTATTCCATTTTCAGAGTTTGTTATTGGTGGCATGCCTAATGATAGTAACAATCTCTTGAAGTTAGGTTGGATTGAATCCTTGAAGCCTAATTGAGATGTTACAACCCTTGAAGCTAGGTTGGGTTGGTTCTTGAAGCCAAGTTGGGTAGAAGCTTAGCATGCTTTGCTCCCCTTGAAGCTTGGTTGAACCTAATCCTTGAAGCCTAGTTGGGTATATGATATTGATAAATGTGATAACAAAACCAAAGCATTAACTCTGAAAATTGAATGGCATATTAGTGTGTCTTGGGCCCAATGCTTGTCTTTGTTTAATGTGAGTCATGAATGATAAAATGAGTAACTAATAAGGTATATGGAAAAATATTGAAATGTGACATGTTTATGTATGTGTGGTTTGTGAAATATAAAGATATGTTGATAGCTCTCCAACTATATTGCTGTGTTGAAATAGGGTATGCTTATATGATTATGATTTGTGAAGTGCAAAGGTGTGTTGTTAGCTTTGCATATATGATGTTACATGTATAATATGGATTGAGAATTTACATTGCATTGCACTAAAGCATAACATTAGCATGAATTGTCTTACTAAGCCCTTGGCTTAGCGCGATAGTGTTTAATCACGCAGGTGATAGAGTTGATAGAGTTGAACCCGAGAGCTCTTCGAGACCGAGTGAGAGTAGACGTTGAAGAGTTGATTTTGGGAACTTAAAGATCAGAGAAGATTTTCCAATCATGTATAACTTCTTTATATTTTGTAAATATTGTTTATAATGTGAACATATCTATATTTGTAAATATGGATTTAAATGCTTTCATATATGTAACTATTTTATAAATTCCGCTGCGTAATAAGTAAATATATATATGTATATCTATTTATTTTATTTTACAAGTTAATTATTTATTATCTATATTGTATACTAAAAAAAAGATTTTGATATCATTTAAAAGGTATTCTTGAATGTTAAGAAAATCCGTAGCATTCCTATATTTGATACAGGTATACTACATTGTGATGTATGTAGTGTGTTTGTATTGGATGTGGGGGTGTTACGATGCCTTTTGGACTAAGCAATGCACCTAGTACTTTCATGAGATTAATGAATCATGTCTTGCGTGCTTTTCTTTGAAAGTTTGTTGTTGTGTATTTTGATGATATTTTAGTGTATAGTCAAAGTTTAAATGATCATTTAATGCATTTAAGATGTGTGCTTGAAGTTCTTAGGAAAGAGAAATTGTATGCAAATTTAAAGAAATGTACATTCTGCATTAAAAAAGTCATTTTCTTAGGATTTGTAGTGAGTGGGAAAGGAATTGAGGTTGATGAGGATAAGGTAAAAGCCATCAAAGAATGGCCTACACCAAAATCTGTGACTGATGTTAGGAGTTTTCATGGTCTTGCTAGTTTTTATAGGAGGTTTGTTAGAAATTTTAGCACAATTGCAGCCCCATTGAATGAAATAGTGAAGAAAAATGTAGGGTTCAGATGGAATGAGGAACAGGAGCATGCATTTAGATTACTGAAAGAAAAATTATGTTCTGCACCATTACTTGCATTACCTGATTTTTCTAAGACTTTTGAAGTTGAATGTGATGCTTCCGGAGTGGGTATAGGTGCTGTTTTGATGCAGGAAAGAAGACCAATTGCATACTTTAGTGAGATGCTAAGTGGAGCTCCTTTGAATTACTCTACTTATGATAAGGAGATGTATGCATTAGTTAGGGCGTTGGAGACGTGGCAGCATTATCTTTGGCCAAAGGAGTTTGTTATTCATAGTGATCATGAATCACTAAAATACTTGAAAGGACAAAGCAAGCTGAACAAACGCCATGCCAAATGGAGTGAATTTATTGAAGCGTTTCCATATGTGATTCAATATAAGCAAGGAAAAGAAAATGTTGTTGCTGATGCCTTATCTAGGAGGTATGCCCTAATCTCTATGCTTGATGCTAGACTTCTACGATTTGAGCATATGAAAGAATTGTATAAGCATGACTCTGAATTTGCACAAATATATGCCTCTTGTGAAAATGCTGCCTTTGAAAAATTTTATAGGCATGATGGTTTCTTATTTAGAGAGAAATGACTTTGTGTTCCAAATAGCTCTATAAGAGGATTGCTTGTAAGAGAGTCACATGGGGGAGGTTTAATGGGACATTTTGGGGTGGCTAAAACATTAGAAATTTTGAATGAACATTTTTATTGGCCACATATGAGGAAAGATGTAGAGAAATTTTGTGCTAAATGCGTGACATGTATGAAAGCAAAGTCTAAAGTAAGACCACATGGTTTGTATATGCCTTTAAGTGTACCTAGTGAACCTTGGGTAGACTTATCTATGGACTTTATTTTGGGGCTACCTAGGACCAAAAAGGGTCATGATAGTTTATTTGTTGTGGTTGATAGATTTTCTAAAATGGCACATTTCATTCCATGTCATAAAACTGATGATGCATGCCATATATCTAATTTGTTCTTTAGAGAAGTAGTGAGATTGCATGGTATTCCTAGGACCATAGTAAGTGATCGAGATGTAAAATTTTTTAGTCATTTTTGGAAAGTCCTATGGGGAAAGTTAGGTACAAAGCTTTGTTTCTCTACTACATGCCATCGGCAACCAGATGGGTAGACAGAAGTTGTTAATAGGACTGTGGGCACTCTTCTTCGTACCATGATTAAACAAAATTTGAAGACATGGGAGGAATGCATACCATTTATTGAATTTGCATATAATAGATCAATGCATTCATCCACTGGATTTTCACCCTTTGAGCTTGTCTATGGTTTTAATCCACTTACTCCATTAAATTTGTTGCCTCTTCCTACTAATGAGCTTACTAGTTTTGATGGTAAAAAGAAAGCTGAATTGGTGAAGCAAATGCATCAAAGGGCCAAGCAACAAATGGAGAATATTAATGAGAATAGAGCAACTAAAGTAAACAAAGGAAGGGAAAAGATGGTGTTGGCCTGGTGATCCGGTATGGGTTCATTTGCGAAAAGAAAAGTTTCCTACACAAAGGAAATCAAAATTGCAGCCGAGAAGTGATGGACCATTTGAAGTACTCAAAAGGATTAATGATAATGCCTACAAGATTAATCTACCAGGTGAGTATGGTGTAAGTGCAACTTTTAATGTTTCTGATCTTGCTCCTTACTATGTAGATGATGAAGATTCAAGGATGAATTCTTTTGAAGAGGGAGAGGATGATGAGGATCTGATTGCTAGCATATAACACCAAGGACCTGTTACTCGATCAATGGCAAGAAAACTTCAAGGATTAGTTTCCAAACATCTATATGTTCTCAATACAATTGGAACGTTAAGACTTGAAGAAAATAAGAGCAAAGAAGCTGTTTAGTTACACGTGTCCAAATTGCAATCTACCCAAGAGGCCAATTGACCCAAAGGAGTTAGAATACATATTGTCATCCATCATTATACCTTTGGGAGCTAAATACATACCATTCACGTATCATTGGATGCCCATACATTAAGAGTGGCTGAAACTCACATTGGGAGTCAAAGATGCCTTTTAAAAGCTAGTGGGAGACAAGCTATATGGCTGCCCAATTTGTTTTATGTAACCACATCATTATATTTGTATTTTTCCATCATTTCACTTGTTTTATGCTTTCTTTAAGTCTTTAAAAACAAATGTACTGGCAGACTTTGAACTTAATGAATATTCTCAGTTTTCTCTCCATTTTTGAGAGCTTTGAGAGGTTTTTTAGCCTTCTTTTGAGTTCTGGTTAGAACTTGCACGAATTCCTCGCAAAAATAACCAAGTTTGCTAGGTCTTAACTTATATTCAAGGTTTTTCCTTCACAAGTTGGTGTTGGGTTGAAGGTGTTGGTTGGTGTTCTTATGTTTTGGAGACAATCCGTAGCTTGAGCTTCCTTAGGAATTAAATCCCAGCAAGGCAGGCTCACATCAATAAAACTCTTAAATAACACATATACAACACAACTTTTATTTCAACTAACTACCTAGAACCGACTAAACCGGAGCTCTGATACCAAAAATTGTAACACCCCTTCCCGACCTACTTGTGTAAGCCGAGTAGAGGCACCACACTAACCTAATGTTGCTACCAATTTTACTTAGTCAAATTTTAGTTCCGGTTTTACAGAAATTTTTCCAGAGGTTCGCCTAGAAATTTGGTCCCAAGTGTCGACAAAACTGGTTTTTCTGATTTTTGAAAACATTTTTTTTCACAAACCAATGCTAATACAATCAGTTTCAATACACTCCCAATGAATCCACCTTATAACCTCAACTACAACCTGCAAGAAGAATTCACACTTCTAGTACAAAATAAAGTAGAGATTTATTCTTATTACATACTACTATTGTACAGTATAACATAGTAATTCTCAATCTTATATATACATATACATGCCACAACTAGCTAACTCATAATGGAAACTAAGAGATCTACCCTGAGATACTGTGGGTCTGGTCGTCGCTTTTTACTATTTTCTTGATAGTCTTTCAGGTTACTACCAAGTCTCGATAGCGCCGAAAGATCAACCAAAGACAACTTTTACTTGTCCCTTTGGGACATTTGCTTTTCAGAGGATGCCATTTAGACTTCATAATGCACCGGCTATATTTCAAAGATGTATGCTTTCTATTTTTTCTGACATGTTGGACAAATACATTGAGGTATTATGGATGACTTCTCTGTTTTTGGTCATTCTTTTGATGATTGTTTACAAAAGTTGACTCTTGTAATTAAAAGATGTATTGAATGTAATCTTACCTTGAGTTCGAAAAAGAGCCACTTTATGGTTGATCATGGGATTGTTTTGGTCATGTTGTTTCCCATAAGGGGTTGAGGTAGACAAGACTAAAGTTGAATTAATCATGAATTTACCTCTACCCACATCTATTAAAGGGATTAGAGGTTTTTTGGGACATGCGGGATTTTATAGGAGGTTTATAAAAGATTTTTTAAAAATTTCACGTCCTTTGTGTCATTTGCTTGGAAAAGATGTCCCATTTATTTTTTATGAAAAGTTCTTAGAAGCTTTTGAAATTTTGAAAGAAAAATTAACTTCTGCCCCTATAATTGTTGCCCTAAATTGGGATTTTCCATTTGAAATCATGTGTGATGCATTGAATTATGACATTGGAGCTATTTTGGGCGAAAGAGTGAGCAAAATGATGTGTGTAATTTATTATGCAAGTTTATCTTTAAATGATACACAAGTGAATTATACAACAACTGAAAGGGAAATGTTAGCTATGGTATTTCCACTGGATAAATTTAGATCTTACTTGATAGGTTCTAAAGTGATAGTATTTTCAGACCATACGGCCTTGAAATATCTATTGACTAAACCACAAGCTAAACCTAGGCTCATTAGATGGATATTGATGTTGCAAGAATTTGATGTTGAAATCAAAGATTGTAAAGGAAGTGAGAATGCAGTAGCCGACCATCTTTATAGATTGAACTCTCATGATAATGATGCAGAAATTGCTTATGAAAATGCTTTTGAAAAATTTTTGGATGACCACTTGTTTGCTTTAACTCAATCACCTTGGTATGAAGATATTGCTAACTATTTTTTTTGTGGTGTTGTGAGAAAGGATTTGAATTTCCAAGCAAAGAAGAGGTTATGTAAGTGCTATTTTTGGGATGAGCCACATTTGTTTAGAATTTGTAGGGATGAAATCATAATAAGATGTGTGCTGGAAGAAGAACAAAAACAAGTGCTGCAATTTTGCCACAACATGTATTTTGGAGGGCAATTTGGAGGAAAGAATACTGTCGAGAAAGTTCTTCAAAATGGTTTTTATTGGCCTACTCTTTTTAAGGATGCTTATAATTTTTGTTATAAGATGTGATAAATGCCAAAGAGTAGGGAACATTAGCAAAAGGAATGAAATTCCTCTTAATATTTTTATTGTGGTTGAAATTTTTGATGTGTGGGGAATAGACTTCATGGGGCCATTTCCCAAGTCCTTTAGTTTTGAATATATCCTTCTTGCAGTGGATTATGTGTTTAAGTGGCTAGAGGCTATCCCCACTAGGACTAATGATGCTAATGTTGTTTTGAATTTTTAAAGGAGAATATTTTGAGCAGGTTCAAAACCCCAAAGGCAATAGTGAGTGATGGAGGAAGCCATTTTTGCAACAAATGGTTTGAAAAGTTGATGTCTAAGATGGGCATCTGACACAAAGTGGCAACTCCATACCACCCCCAAACATCTAGACAAGTCAAAATCTCCAACACGTAAATTAAGGGGATCTTGGAAAAGACGGTAACCACAACGAGAAAGGATTGTTCAATCTGACACCCTGAAGCATTATGGGCTTATAGGACTACTTTTAAAACACCATTTGGAATGAGTCCATATAGGTTGGTCTTTGGCAAGGCATGCCACCTACCACTGGAATTGGAGCACAAGGCTTATTGGGCTATAATGACCATAAATATGGACTTAGAAGGAGCAAGGGAGTCAAGAATGTTACAAATTTTTGAGCTTGATGAGCTTAGGAATGAAGCCTATGAGAGTTCAAGGATCTATAAGGAAAAGACAAAAGATATGCATGATAGGATGATCCTTCGGAGGACTTTCATGAAGGACTTTCGAACTAGGAATGAAAGTCCTCCTATTCAATTCCATAATGCAATTGTTTCCAGGGAAATTGAAGTCCTGTTGGAGCAGACCATTTTAAGTAATTCAAACATTCCCATATGGGGTTGTTGAGTTACTCAATTTGAAAACCAATGAGACATTTAAGGTAAATGGACAAAGGGTGAAGCCCTACTTTGAAGAAATCAATGTTGCAAAAACTATTGAAAGTTTGGTGTTTATCGACAAATGATGCAACAATGTCCAGCTACATGACATTAAAGAAGCTCTAAATGGGAGGTAACCCATCGGTTTGTATTTCTTTTTCATAGTTAAATCTTTGAGTTTTCCAATTTAAATTTTGTTTTTGGTTTTAAGAGAATAGAATGGGTGCTTTGATCAATTTTTTTGGAGTTTTAGGGTGAACGCAGGAAGAAAAATTGCATGTATTAGACTTGGGTGACACAAAAAAATAAACTAAAAGGCAAAAATGGTAGTGAAGGACACTGCCACTTGACACAAGCAAGCCCCAGAAGTCTAGGTATGGACATGGCCTGAAGGCTTGGCTATGTCACCTAGACACGGCAAGCCACCTAGCCTGTGTCCCCATTTCTTTCCCATGCAACCAAATTTCATAGTGGTGGACACACACAAGGGGCACAGCCAAGCCACTGGCCGTGTCACTCCTTTTTAAAACACAATTTTAACCTGATATGGTCTCCATTTTAAAAACCTAGCCTCCATTTTTCTTTCTTCTTTCTCTCAACTCTCTCTTAATCCTCCATTCCCATCCCTAAAAACCTCACAATTCTACCAAATCATCCATTATTCTTAACCAAAAAATCAATTAAACCATTAAATCTTCCAATTTTCTAATAAAAAATTAATAAAATCCATCAAAGCTTCAATTTTCACCAATAATCAAGATGCCTAGAACAAAAATGGTGTCCCATCACAAGAGGAGGCAACCTTCATCATCCTCTTCATCATCTTCAATGAGATTGGCTCTTCTAGTAAGGGATTTCTTACCAACAAAGTATGTAAGCAAAGAATCCCTTGATACTCTTAAAATTAGAGAAAATTTTACTAGATATGCTCAAAACCTTGGATGGAAGAAATTAGTTTCCCTTAAACCTTTGCAATTCCAAGAACTTACCATGGAATTTCTAATGTCTCTTAAGGTTGAAAAAGATGAAAAGAAGATTTGCACTAGGTTCAGCTTTAAATTGCTTGGAGAATCATGTGTTCTTGATATTGAACAAGTGAATGCTATTTTTGGTTTCCATCAAGAAGGGGAAAAATGTGTGCCTAAATGTTTTAGACAACAATTTGCATGGGGAGCAGTAGCTCGAGTGGAATGTATGTGGCCAAATTGGCCAAGGCAGCGAAATTGGTAAATCCCGCCCTGAGATATTTACATAGGTTTATGTCTTGTGGGTTCTTTGAATGAAAAGAAAGTATGGGTATGGTGGAACTAAGCGAGCTATTTTTCTTAAATTGTGTTACAATGCTATACTCATGAGTACCAGCTATTGGTTAGCTAATGTTTTTGATAGTGTAGCAAATAGAAAAAGGGGCACAATTTGTATAGGTGGATTGGTGACCACCTTAGCTATGGCACTTGTTGATAGTTTACACTGGAGCACTGGCCATATGACTAGAATTTTTGGTAGTGATTCATTAGATCTTGCTACTCTTGAGAAGATGCACATGGTTACAAAAAGGGGAGGGGCTTATGTGATGGTTTCAGATGAGCAAGTTGCACTAGGAGACTAGCAAAAGAGACCACGAGTTGATGAGGAGTCTGACTCGGATTCACTCAGTTTGGATGAAGATGCTCCGATTTTGAAAAATTAGGAGATTATTAGTAGGATAGAAGCATTAGAAAGCAAATAGATCATAATCATGGTGAAGTCATTCACCAGTTGGAACAAATCAATAGCAACCTTGCCAAGATTCTTAGCCTCCATCCTTCAGCAGCATCATCATCACATCCTCCATCACTATACATCATATCAGCTTCAGCCTTTTGAGAACACTTCTTATTTTCAGTTGGATATTTTAGTTGCTATTTTTATTTACCGTTTTTTGTTATTAAAACTCTATGTTTTTGGTTATTTTATATTTATTGCTTTTTATTCTTGAACAATTAATGTTTTATGGATGAAAAGGTACCACTTGCCTCACAAAGAAAATGATGAAAATTAGGTTGTACCTTCACTCTTACTCCTTTAAATTATCCTATTTTCCATTGACGACAATGTAAATCTTAAAGTGTGGGGTGCTAAGTTTTTATTCATAAATGCAAAGCTTTTGTTTTTCATTATTTAGTTGTTGTTTTTAAGTCTTTGTTTTAGTCATTTTGTTAATTTTTTCCTTACTTTACATATTGTTTTGAAGTATATTTAAGTTCAATTTTTATAAGTTTATTGGTAGATGACCTTTTAATTTTTGAAGCATGAATTGGAGAATTGGAGAATTGGATAAAATTGGTTCTTATTGTTAATTTGGTGGATATTCCTTGCATTGCCTTTTAAACTTCTGAGAAATTGTGCCTATTAATTTCTTAGCCAACTTAATATTGTTTTTTGTGTGCGAGTATTTTTCATTGATGAATTGCTAGAACTTTCTTAGACATGCATTTTGAGACTACTTAAAAATTTCAATTAGACATTAGTATGATTAAGGCAATTAGGTGAACCCATTTTAACTTTAAAAAACCAACCTCATATTCAACCTTAGTTAGCCAATTTTGAGCCTATTTCATTTCTCCTTTTCTTTTTTTTTTTCACAACACTAATAGCCTTGAACCATGATATTTTATCTCTTGCCCTTTCATTAAGTCAAGAGCATTTGAAGAGTGTTAATGATTGAGTGTTGTGTTAAATAAGTGTGGGGTTAAATTTAGTGGATTTAACATTGCAAACTATTATGTTCTTTAGTTGCAAACTATAAGGTTGGAAGGGATGTTCTACTTATCTTTGTCTATTGTTTGTGCATACATGCATACATACATTTGCATCTTATATCATTGATCCCTTTTGGCTTACAGCCCTGGATTAGGATAGTTCAAAAGCTTATGATAATCTGACCTACGCCGTAGACGAAGAATCTAGCAGTGACTCAATCACTTTTTCACTAAAAACAATGGAGCCAAACAAATTCAAAGAATGGTGGATGATGCTCTCAATGCTAAAATGGAAGAACTAAAGGAGACCCTGGCTGAGACCATAAAAACCAATCGGCTGCAATTTTAGAAAATAATGCCAAAGCATTTGCTAACACCAAGAAGCCAAAAGACAAGGGGAAGGCTAAAGTTGGTGAAGCGGTTTTTGATGATGATAAGGTGATCATTGATGATGATGACGATTGGGATCAATACTTCGAAGATCCTCAAGACAAGAAGAAAGAGCTGACGATTGTTGAAAGATCAGCTATGGAGAAAATTGAAACTTCAGATGTTGAAAAGATGATTGCGAACTTGGAAAAGAAATTTGAGAAACTGAAAACCGAAGAAATGTCCAAAGTTGACAAATTATTTGAGCTAGACGAAGAAGTTCTGTACAAGTTCAAGTTGCCAATCCTTTGCAAAGTTTGATGGAATCAGAAATCCTCACCACCATGTGAAGCAGTATATCATTGCTATGCAGTCTGCCCGAGCTACTAAGGCTCAAACTCTAAGGTACTTCATGCTCTCATTGGACCCTATTATCCAAAATTGGTTCAATACCTTAGGTGATGGCACACAAAAGAGTTGGGATCTACTATACAAGGCCTTCATCCAAAAATATGGATATAATGTCGAGAAGGAAGTTACCTTAATGGAAGTTGAATCTATTAGACAAAGACCAAATGAGAATTTTGTGGACTATGTGAAAAGATGGAGGAATAAGGCTGCTTTGCTCAAGAGAAGGCCTGATGAATCCAATCAAATTAGAATGATTGTGAGAGGAGTGTTGCCTAGCCTTTGCAAAAGAATGTCTCATACACTCATTCAGGATTTTAAAGACCTTTTGCAAGCTGGTCTACAAATTGAAGAGTGGGAAAGAGAGAAGAACCGCTTTTCAACAAGAAGGAATGAGCAAGGAAACTACCATTCTGGTAACCAAGGCATGCAAAAGGCAGTTGATGTTAATGCTACTGGCCAAGGAAGAAGAAGACAATTTTTAGAATTGGGAAAGCCACTGCCTTAGGTCCTCCATAAGCTACAAAAGAAGGGATTGTTACAACCCTTAAATCCTCGTCCTTTGCCTAACCCTCTCCCACCTAATTTTGACACTAAAGCATTTTGTCAATTTCATCAAATGCAAGGGCACGACACGGATAGATGTGTGAGGTTGAGGTATGAGATCCAAAATTTGATTGCTAATGGGAAGTTGCCCGAGCCCAACAAGCCAAAAACCAAAGACAACGCATTGCCAAGGTTCAATAGAGTACCACCATCGGTGACCTTCATGATTGGAGGAGGTTTGCATGAAAGTTTTGTCATGTCTTGTTTCCAAGATATGGGTGGAGAAGCAACCAAGAAAGAAATGGTATTTAGTAAAGTTGAATGAGTTATGGTGGGTAAAGAAGTAGCAATCTGTGTTGTGAATGAGTTTTGGGATTCAAGTGATAGTGATGATAATATTGAACCCAAGAAAGAGGAATGGACCTGGTCCGAGCCTGAAGAAGATGAAGTAATGAACACTAGATTAGGTAAGCCTTATGCGAGGCCACCACCTAAAGAAGTAGAAGTTAATAAAGGAAAGGAAGTCGAAGTGGGAAATAAAGAAGAGGAGGATGATACTGTGCTTAAGCAATTGAAGAGAACCCAAGCAAGTGTTAGCATTTGGTACTTATTAGCTACATCTAAGAAGCGCCGTGAAACTATGGCCAAGGCCTTGCCTAGCATGCCGATTTCCACCTCTATAACATCGGAGGAACTGATTAACTTCATAAAAGTTGAAGGAGTAATGAAATGTGAAGAAGTTTAAAAGAAGAGCAAAGTTAATATGGGAATGGTATCTTTCTCAGATGCGGATTTACCGGAAGAGGGGAGAGATCACATCCGCCCTCTCTTTATCAAAGTAGAAATCAAGAAAAAAGGACTCTATGTGTGACGGTTGATGATGGGTCTTCCATAAATATTTGTCCACTTAAAATATTGCCAAAGCTAGCTATGTCAATGAGAGATCTAAGCCTAACCGAGGTAACCATTAGGGCTTATGAAAACACTAAGAGGCATGCCGAAGGAACTTTCAAAGCTGTTGTGAAGGTTGGTCTAATTGAATCTATTGTTGAATTTGTTGTTTTGGACATACCTATTACCTTTGCTCTACTTTTAGAATGACCATGGTTTCATCCTCTCGGTGGAGTTCCTTCCACCCCTCATCAAAAGATCAAGTTCCCTAACGGAGATGAGACTGTGGTCATCGAGGCCAAGGATAATGAGGTTGTTAATGCTCTAATGATTGAGAGGCCATTCAATGGTTTCCAAGTAGCTATAATTTCTGATGATGAAGTAGTGGACTCTAAGGTCGTGAACATAATGAAGAACATGAGCTACCTTCTCGGAGCTGGTCTTGGAAAGGGCAAGGTCGGTGTGACAAAGCTTTCAGATTTTAAGACTCATACTTCCAAGAAAGGGTTGGGGGGTATGAAGAAGCTAGAAAAGATGTTCATCCAAAGAAGAATGAGAAGATGAGCTTCCCACCACTCAAAGAAGTCTTTGTCAAAGCTCTAGACATGGGACCACTCCAAGAAAAGCCCGAGCCAATCATGATCATGGGAAAGTTGATCCTAGGTTTTGAAATTTTTCCTGATGTTGCTGAGTTAGTGGAACAAGTGAAGAAAGAGCTCACCCTGCCAGTCGACAAGGAGCCCAATCTGGAAATGAGAAGGAAGTTGTCTTGAAAGTCGATAAAACTCCAGAGGAGATTACTGCCCTGGTTGAAGAGAAGTTTGAAGATGTTCTGCTTTATAATTTTGAGAATGATGGTTTTAATTTTGATTTTAATTTGTCTGCTTTGTATAAGGATGATGATGTTTTCTTTTTGAAAATGAATGCGATAAAGTCTGATTTTGCTTACTTGTGTGATGTTTCTCCTAATGGTTGCATACATTTAAATGGTGGGTACATGAGCATCTTTAATATTAACTCTGTTGATACACAATCATTAAATTTGGAAACAACCAAAAATCCTAAAAACATTAGCATAGCATCCAACCTTACTCTTGATGAAAGAGAGGGATTTGAAAAAATATTTAAAAAATATGAAGAAGTATTTGCTTGGCCTTTTGAGGTTATGCCTAGAATAGATCGAGACATAGCCAAACACCTGATTCCCACTTACACTCACATGAAACCTGTCAAACAAAAGCTTAGGTGATTAAGACCTTAATGGGCTAAATTGGTTAAAGAAGAGGTCACTAAACAAATACAAGTAAAGTTCCTTGAAGTGATAGATTATCCAGATTGGATAGCCAACATAGTACCCGTGCCAAAGAAAGATGGAAGAATTAGGGTCTATGTGAACTATAGAGACTTAAACAAGGCTTCCCCTAAAGATGATTTTTCTTTACCCCATATAGATGTTCTCATTGATAGTGCAACCTCTAGCGTGCTACACTCATTTGTAGATGGATTTTTCATATACTACCAAGTGTTAATGGCCTAAGAGGATAAAGCCAAAACTGCTTTAATTACTACATGGGGTATATTTTGTTACAGGGTGATGTCGTTCAGATTAAAGAATGCTGGAGCAACCTACCAAAGGATGGCCACCACATTATTTCATGACATGATGCACAAAGAAGTTGAAGTATATATTGATGATATGATGATGAAATCAGATACAAGGGAACAACACTTCCAAAACTTAGAATTATTCTTTGATAGAGCACTAAAGTATAAGCTAAGATAAAAACCAAAGAAGTGTGTGTTTGGGGTTACCTTGGGCAAATTGTTGGGACATGTAATTGGTCCAAATGGCATTGAGATTGATCCTGACAAAGTTAAAGCAATTAGGGATATGCCAGACCCCAAGACGGAGAGAGAAGTTCGGGGATTCATTGGTAAATTACAGTACATTAGCAGGTTTATAGCAAAACTCACCATAATTTGTTAGCCTATCTTCAAATTGCTTAAAAAGAATTAGCCGGTCATGGGGAATGAAGAGTGTCAAATTGTCTTTAAGCTAATAAAGGAGTATTTGCTGAATCCACCTGTGTTGAAACCACCTAAACCTGGTAAACACTTGTTACTATACTTAGCAGTAGAAGATGATTCAATAGGAGCTATGCTATTCCAAGTAGATGAGTCAGGGATCGAGCACACAGTTTACTATTTGAGTAGAAAGCTCCTACCTTATGAAATTAAGTATAGTATCATTGAAAAGACCTATATAGATGTGGTTTGGTCTTCTAAGAAGTTGCGGCATTATTTCCAATCTTATAGTGTACAAGTAATTTCCAGGTTGGATCCAATAAAGTACTTAAGGGAGACACCCTCTTTGATTGGGAATTACGGGCGACGGTTGATAATATTGGAAGAATTTGAGATTGAGTATGTAACCAAGAAAATAATCAAAAGTAGAGTAGTGGCAGAATTCCTGGACCAACAACCATTACCGAATAGCGAAGAGGTAGTCTTGGAATTTTTGGATGAACATTTCGAGGCCATTGAAGTACAAGGATGGAAAAGGTATTTTGATGGGGCAGTGAATAGGAAAGGAGCAGGTTTGGGAGTCATACTATAATCACCCAAAGAGGAACTTATCCCTTTAGCCAAGAAGTTAAAATTTAGGGCAACCAATAATATGGTGGAATATGAAGCATGTATCTTTCATTTGAAAACCCTAATGATTATGAAGGTGGATAAGGTGGAAGTCTTTGGCAATTCATTGCTAGTAGTATCCTAAGTAAATGGGGAGTGGGAGTTGAAAGAAGAGAAATTAAAACCATACCACCATTACTTGACCACTATGAAGAAGAACTTTAAGGAGTCCAGGTTTATACTTCTACCAAGAGAAGAAAACTAGATGGTTGATGCCCTAGCCACAATGGCTTTGGTATGGGAAAATCCTTTCAACTTATTCTTCAAGCCTCTGATTTTTACCAGTTCATCAACTCCTTGCTATGAATATGTGTCGACCTTTAATTTTTGACCCATTCAAATCCGATAGTCTAAATAATTTTTAGGGTATATTATTTATTTTAATAATATTTTAATTACTAATAATATTTAATAGTTATTTTGAATAAAAATAAAAATATAAAAAAATGAAAAAATAAAAAAATTGGATGGATCGGCAAGCGACGCGCAGCAGGCCATTTCGCCATAAACAAGTTCTGCGGGGAATTGGGCACTGCCCAATTCGCCGCAGATACAATTTGGGGGCGATTTGGTCACTGCAGCCAATTCTGGGGTAAATTGGCTGCCAGCTAGCCCACCGTGCCCATTTTTGCAGTGCAATTTTTGCCAGCGCATCCTACGGGCAAGACAACCCACGTGCTGCCGATTTTTTGACCAAACCTTGTTTTACCCAGTTTTCTAATTTTTCCTAAACAATTGGTATTTCCTTATTAAAATAGGATTAGAACTCTTTATTTTTCTATAAATACTAGCATTAAACACAGCGAAAGAGAGGAAAAAAAATGGACAAAACACAAAAAAAAATCCTTAAAGAAAAAGGAGAAAAACGGGGACAGAACATGGAAAAACCCTAGAGGTAGGGCAATGGAGATTAAGAGAGATCAAAAGTAGAAGTGGCAAAAAGAAATTAGCAAGAAGCAGACATTCATCAGTCATCAAAGACAGCAATGCTGTCTTTGTTCATTGTTCATCCAGAAGTCAATTGTTGAGGAACCAACGAACGGAGGTTTGATTTAATTCTTTAATTTATTTGAATTCATAGTAGTTTCATCCTTGAGTTACAACTTATTTTTCTGTCCAGTATATACATTCCCTTCTATAAAAATCATTAGAAGTTTGAAGATTAAGAAGCTGTTTAGGTCCAGTAGTTAACTTAAACCTCGTAGTCTTGATTACTTGATTTAAACAACATGATTTGAGTTTAATGTTCATATAATCACAAAACATTATCAAAACCCTAATCTAATTGCCCAGTTGCTAAAAACCCTAATCTACTTAGTAATTCCAAAAACCTTATATTGTTTTACTAATTCCCAAAACCTTAATTGTTTTCATAATTTTTCAAAACCTATGTTATTTTATTAATTGCCAAAACCTTAATCATTTTCATAATTTTCCAAAACCTTAAATTGTTTTATTAATTCCCAAAACCCTAATTGTTTTCTTAATTTTCCAAAACCCTAAAAGATTTTATAAATTTTGAACCTAAATTTATAAAATCTATTTTCAAAATTCAAAACACTAAAGCCCTTATCAAATTCTAAAATGTCAGAATTCTTTAATTCTAGAAAACCTAAAACCCTAACTCCAGTTGCTTAATTCCCAAACCTAGACCCAAACCCTAATTCCAATAACTTAATTCCAAAACCCTAATTTCATATAAACCTTAAAATTTCTTAAACCCTAAATTTCATAATCCCAGCAACCTCAAAAAAAACCCTAAACCCTAAATGATGAAACCTCAATTCAAAATCCTAAATTCTAAAAACCCTAAATTCTTTAAAACCCTAAATTTATATATTTATTGCTTTATTTAATTTTAGATTTGATTATATAGTTTATTATTTATTTTGATGGTTGATTTATTTAATTTCAATGCTTGATTTATATAATTTGATTTATTTAATTTATCACGGATGGATATTTTCTTTATTATCATGATTATTATTTGTTTGTTTTAGTATTAAAATAGTAAGAGGTATGTTTCCACTTTGTGGGTACCTCATTAATTAATTTCTATGTAATTTAAATTGCTTTTATATTTTGGACCAATGTAAAGGGCATGTTTCCACCTTTCGGTGGGTGTCCTATTTAGTTTAGACATGAACAATGTAAGGACATGTTTCCATTCCCGGATGGGTGTCCATTTATTTGCTTTGTTTGGACATTACTTTGATTTTAATATAATGATGCTTTTACTTTAATTTTTGCATGTAAAATGGACAGTATTATTATATTTAAGAATTTTATAATATTAAGACCTACAAAGGAGGCCGGTCCTAATGAATCGAGCGTTGTGGGGGGTGCTGGGCCATTTCTCACCTTCCCTACACGTACCCAACTTTTTGAACCCATTAGGGGGTTAGGGATTCCTTAAGAATCGAGCCACCCCTTTCTTTTTCTCGGCCCGTCCGGGTGGCGACTCCATTTTCTCCGGGCTTAGGCTCTGTTCTTTAAGGCCCCGAGCCTAAATAGTGTCGAAGTCGCAAGAACCATTCCACCTGGAGTGGGGGCAAAAATCCCCGCTCACAGCTGCGGATAAGAGAAGTTGATTTCATTGGTCTTTATATTATTCTATTGTTTCTTATCATGGTATTATCCATTGCATCATTAGATTGCATCGTGTGCGTGAGTTAGGATGCCCGTGTTACCCGTGTTGTGTTATGTAAGGGATATCATACTTTCACTCAAGATATGGAGATCGAGCATGGTATAACCACTCATAGCCTCGTATCATTCGGTATATACTTACTATGGGAACCTAGGCCTTTTAACCTAAAGACTAAAGCTCATGTGATTGGCCTAGTTACTTTCCTTAGTTTTTTACCCCAAATGCTTGTTGTTTGACTATTGTTAATTTGTCTTGGCTTAAATTATGGTTTATTTGGTTTCTTCTTTTTCTAATATGACCCAAGTACATTTGTAAGCTCAAAATAAATTTTTCAAAGTCCAAAAGACCAAAACAATTTTTAAAACTTTTCAAGATGATCTTTGGACATAAAACTTTTCTAAAAAACAAATCAAAAATTCTTTTCTCATGACTCAAATACAAAGCCCAAACTCTATTTTTTCTAAAAACATTTTAAAATGGGCTTAGAAACAAAATTATTTTCATCCAACCTTACAAAGAGCTTGCAAATTATTTAGGTCAATTACGAAATACCAAAAAATCAATTGTGAGCCTAGTTTATACTAAGAATAATTAATCATGGGCTTGTTTTTGGCATGAATCATTAGTTACTTTTTCAAGTGAGAAATCTATTTATAATAACCTCTTAATTTAGTTTTAATCCAATATAGCATAAAAGATGTTTTAGTTAATTAGATGGATTAAAGCCTAATTAATGGGAATTATCATGAATTGATTTCTATTTTTGAAAATATAACTATTGGTTGAAACGTCCGAGAGAACTACTCAGAAAACAAGATACCCCATGTTGGTATTTTTTTAACCATATTACCTAGGAAAAGAGACTCGCCATTCGTCTGTGGATGGTTGGAAGGAACGTCCTAATTATCTTTCTAGGCCTATATTTTGTGCATACATGCATAGATACATCACATCCCATATCATTAATCCTTTCTGGCTCACAGCCCTGGATTATGATAGTTCAAAAGCTTGCGATAATCCGACCTATGTCGGAGATGAAGAATCTAGTAGCAACTCAATCACTTGCTCATCAAAGGCAATGGAGTCCGAACAAATTCAAAGAATGGTGGATAACGCCCTCAATGCCAAGATGGAAGAAATAAAAGAGGCCCTAACTGAGACCATGAGGAACCAATTGGCTGTAATTTTAGAAAACAATGCTGAAGTATCTGCTAGCACCAAGAAAGACAAGGAGAAGGCTAAAGTTGGTGAAGTGGCTTTTAATGATGATAAGGTGATCATTGATGATGATGATTGGGCTCAATACTTCCAAGATCCTCAAGAAAAAAAGGAGTCGAAGGTTGTTGAGAAGACAACTATTGAAAAGATCGAGACATTTGATGTTGAAAGGTGATGTTGATTTAGAAAAGAAATTTGAGAAGAAGCTGAAAACTAAAGAAATGTCTAAAGTTGACAAATTATTTGAGTTAGACGAAGAAGTTTCGTTCAACTTCAAGATGCCATCATTTGTAAAGTTTGATAGAATCAGAAATCCTCACCACCATATAAAGCAGTATATCACTACTATGCAGTCCACCCGAGCTACTAAGGCTCAAACACTAAGGTACTTCATGCTCTCATTGGATCCTGTTATCCAAAATTGGTTCAATACCTTAGAAGAGGGAACACAAAAGAGTTGGGATCTGCTATACAAGGCCTTCATCCAACAATATGGATACAACAACGAGATGGAAGTTACCTTAATGGAAGTTGAGTCCATTAGACAAAGGCCAAATGAAAATTTTGTGGATTATGTGAAAAGATGGAGAAATAAGGCTGCTTTGCTCAAGAAGGCCCAATGAATCTAATCAATTAAGGATGATTGTTAGAGGCGTCCTCCCAACCTCCGTGAAAGGCTATCTCACACTCTTATAAGGGACTTCAAAGATCTTCTCCAAGCTGGTCTACAAATTGAAGAGTGGGAAAGGGAGAAGAACCACTTTTCAATAAGAAGGAATGAGAAAGGGAATTATCAGCCTAGCAATCAAAGTACACAAAAGGAAGCCAATGTTAATGCCACTAGTCAAGGAGGAATGAGGCAGTTTTCAGAATTAGGGAAGCCACTGTCTTGGGTTCTCAATAAGCTACAAAATAAGGGATTGTTATAACCCTTGACTCCTCATCCTTTGCCTAATCCTCTTCCACCTAACTTTGATACTAATACATTTTGCCAATTCCATCAAAGGCCTGGACATGAAACGGACAATTGTATGAAGTTGAGGCATGAGATCCAGAATTTAATTGATAATGGCAAGTTGCTTGAGCCGGATAAGCCCAATACCAAAGGTAATCCATTTCCAAGGTTCAACAGGGTGCCACTACTAGCAACCTTCATGGTACGAAAAGGATTGGAAGAAGTTTTTATTTTATCATCCTTTCAAGATGTGAAAGAAGAATAAGCTTAACTCAACAAACTTCCCTTGGCTTGTTTGTTCCTTTGTTTTATTTTCTTTATTTGGTGTTTTACGGAATAATTATATTTTTTTAAAAATTAAGATTGTTTGAATAAATTACTTTCGTCAAAATTTTTGTTGGTTTTTGTTCATTTTAGTGCTCAACCAATGAGGAATCTAGCTTGATAATTCATGAATTAATATATTTATGCATCATGACTCGAATGACTTTACTAGGTGACAAAATTGCTCTATATCATTGAGTTGTGTATGCTAACTTAGAGAGGGCTCCTGCATAATTACCTTTGTCTAGGTCCTAGTCAGTCTTAGAACATGCTTTGACAAACTTTCGAGGAGAAATTGAACTCTGCTTATTTAAGGGAGAGATGATCTAGGCATTGTTTGGTTAGCCAACAACTAGTATCCACCCTATTAAATATCAATCCCTAGTTGTCCCTTTGAGCCTTCATAAAATTTTAGCTTTCTTTTCATTGGCATATAAGCCTAACAACCTACCCTAAGCTGTTGTGATACTTTTGACAAGTCTTATGATCACTAAGATGAAGAGGCAATGAATAGTCAAGACCATGAAGATAGTTGAAGTTCTCAAGACCATAAGGGTAGTTGAAGTTCTTAAGACCATAAGGGTAGTTGAAGTTTTCCTAATATCTCCAATATATCAAGACAACATCAGAGTAACAAATGATTTATTCCTGTTAAAGAAGATTTATGTCACTCCACTCATCCATTATTGGAAACCCAAGTTGGTATAAAAAAGACAACTCTTTTAGAGCTAGAACCAAAAAAAAGAGAGAAAGAAGAAAAGAAAAGAAGAAGAAAATAAAGAAGAAGAAAATAAAAAGAAAAGAAAATAAAGAAGACAAAATGAAAAAAAGGAGGAAAAAAAAGAAAAGAATAAAAAGAAAGATAAAACCTAAAAAGGCGGTTCAGAAAGCCAACCGAGTTCTCTTTTACCTAAAGCACCAAAAGGCTTCCATTTGGTTTATAAGAATAGTTTGACTTGAATTGGTCCAACCCAACCAAAGATTCGATCAAAATCAGAGAAAAAGGAGAAAGGCCATCCAATTCTTGAAAGTTTTGTACTTGACAATTGTTGACCTAGATTTAGGTCAATCTTGTTTTTGATCTTGGCAAACAAATTGAAGTGATCTAATGGCTTCAATGAGTGTCTATATGGCAGGAAAGCAACTTAGAATGAGCTGAAATGCAAAGAAATTTGAAGATTTCCTAAGTGCTGAAAATCTGTCTTTGAAGGGATGCGCGACCACCCCAAGGGTGTGCGCGACCATCCAAGAATGTGCGAACGCCCTAAGGGGTTGCGCGACCATCCAAACTATCTTGGTTTGACAGAGAGGTTCGCGGTGGCATGGAGCGGTGAATGACTCGACGCAAGACAATGCGCGACAGCCCAATGTGGCTGCGCGACCGCTAAATTTATATAGCCGTTGGTGGGCTTCAACGGCTAGTTAAAGAACCAATAAGAAGATGCCACGTGTCAAGTAGCCGTTAGAGATTTGAATTGCGTGACCGTACTAGACTACTGGGATGACCGCACAAATAGATACGCGACCGCCCAAACGTGTTGAGCGACCATCCCAGGATGCGCGACCATCCAAAGGTGGTGCGCGACCGCACCAACAGTCTGACACAAAATCCAAGAAGATTTTGTGGCTGTTGGAGTTGCACTTTTCTACCCACTTCACCAATGGGCAGAACTGGTTTGAGGCCTATAAATGCCACCTCAAACAAGTCTTCTAGCCAGAGAATAAATACTAATATTGTCCAAACTCTTACAATTTATTTACTTAAGCTTTCATCTATTTATCTCTTCATGTAAGGTTGAGTGTTAGCCACTAAAACACCAATTGTAAGGTTGTGAGAGTGAGCCTAGTAAAACTCTTGTAAGTGGTTTGAGTGTTAGCCTTAGTAAAACACTTGTCAAGTTAGGTGTGAGCTTGTAAAAACACCAAAGTTGGAAGTGAGCTTGTAAAACTTCAAGTATAGTGAAATACCCAATTGAGGTTGGGGAGTGGATGCAGGATTGTTGAATCTGAACCACTATAAATCTCTTGTGTTGATTTTTCTACTCTCTACTCAATCTTCTACATCTTCTACATTTCTTATTTGTTGAAGTTTTTAATTTTCCATCATTTCTTGAGGAAACCAATTCACCCCCCTCTTGGTTGCCATCTTGGGACAACAATTGGTATCAGAGCTTTGAAATTTCTTAAACTTAATTGTGAAATTTGATCCTCAAAGGCAACCACACCCACTAATACCTCTACATCAATTTTTTCTTCCAACTCCATGGCTCATTATCATGGAAACTCAAACTCCCTTGTTATACCTCACTTTGATTATTCATATTGGAAACACAAGATGTTTTTATTCCTAGATAGTGAAGGAATAGAGCTTTGGGATTTATGTTGAAAATGAGTGGAAAATTCCTACAAGAGTGGTTGATGGTGTAGAAAAAGAGATTCCATGAAAAGAGTGGAATGAAGAACAAAGAAGAAGCAATGGGAGAGATAAAAAGGCCTCTTTTATTCTCCTAAGCTCATTGCCAAAGGAAGAATGTGGAAGAATTCTTGGATGCTCAAATGCCTATAGTATTTGGAAGACCTTGGAGAATTATCATGAGGGTACTAATCAAGTAAAATTCATGAAGGCCCAAATGCTTGTTCAAGAGTATGAACTCTTCAAATTGAAGTCCTTTGAAGATGTCATGGAGATGACCAACCGACTTCTTGCCATTGTCAATGATTTGAGGAAATTTGGCAAAGTCTACTCTTTGGAATATATAAATTGTAAAATCCTTAGAATTCTTACAAAGAAGGAATTTGAAGCAAGAGTATCATCCATTGAGGAAGCACATGATTTGAGCAAGCTTCCAACGGATGTCCTCATTGGAAAATTACTCACACATGAGATGGCAATGGAAATGCAAGAAGAGCAAGAAGAAGAAGAAGAGCAAGCAATTGCAAATCTATGTCTCATGGCTATGGGAGATATGAACACTCCAATGAGGTAGGTACCCAATCTTTAAACATGAATTTAAATTACAACAATATTGATGATGCTTTAGATGATAGTGATATAATTGAACATATGAACCTTAGAGTAGAAAAGTATTTTTCTAAGATAAAATTTCATAAGGACAAATGCTCTAAACTAAAAGAGGATTTTGTATGTTTAAAAAATTCTACTTTAGAATTAAAGACCTCAAATGAATAAATATCTAAAAACAAACATAGCTTAGAAAAGGTTATCAAGGAAAACCCCCTAATTGACAAGGGCAAATGGCATGAAGATGGAGGAGAATGAGTACTCCATCAAACCAAGTCCAACAATGCTAATAGTAAGGCAATTGGCATTAAAAAATCGGTAACAATTCTTGCCTTACAACATTTGAACTTTTATACATTTAATTTTTACCTTACATGTTGTGTTTGACATTAAGGTTGAAAAATGATTTTATGGTTGACTAAATTATTTTTGTTACATTTTAAATTTGTTCATAATTAAGTTAATCACTTTCTTGAATTGTATTTAATTTTCTTTTTATATTCCTCTTGATTTGACTCCAACAAGAGAGGAGAAAACTTGAATATTTTGATAAAAATGGATCTCAATTGTTTCTAAGCTTTTCACTTCTTGAGGGGGAGATCATCAATTGAGGGGGAGTATAATCCAATCAATTAGTATCCTTAACATATTTTTCATTTATTTTGATATTTTCATTGATTGGTACTTTTATTTTTCCTAAGTATATGACTTAGATTTGTGTTAATTATGAATTTTGTTTATGGTGATTGGCCATTGGCTTTGAATTCTATTATAAAGTCACACCAACACTGATTTTGATCTTGTCTTGGCCATTGGCTTGATTGCTCTTCATCTCTCCCCTCCTCTTTTTGAATTTTGGCAAAGGGGGAGAGAATTTGATGAATTTGAACATTATCTTTTGAATTTTCTTATGTTTTTCCATAATGGAAAGTATTTCCTAATTTTGTTGATTATTTTTATTTCAAATTCAATTTGATTGCCAAAATAAAAAAGGGGGAGATTGTTGACCTAGATTTAGGTCAATCTTGTTTTTGATCTTGGAAAACAAATTGAAGTGATCTAATGGCTTCAATGAGTGTCTATATGGCAGGAAAGCAACTTAGAATGAGCTGAAATGCAAAGAAATTTGAAGATTTCCTAAGTGCTGAAAATCTGTCTTTGAAGGGATGCGCGACCACCCCAAGGGTGTGCGTGACCATCCAAGAATGTGCGACAGCCCCAAGGGGTTGCGTGACCATCCAAACTGTCTTGGTTTGACAGAGAGGTTCGTGGTGGCATGGAGCGGTGAATGACTCGACGCAAGACAATGCACGACCGCTAAATTTATATAGCCGTTGGTGGGCTTCAACGGCTAGTTAAAGAACCAATAAGAAGATGCCACGTGTCAAGTAGCCGTTAGAGATTTGAATTGCATGACCGCACTAGACTGCTGGGATGACCGCACAAACAGATACGCGACCGCCCAAAGGTGTTGAGCGACCATCCCACGATGCGCGACCATCCAAAGGTGGTGCGCGACCGCACAAACAGTCTGACACAAAAATCCAAGAAGATTTTGTGGCTGTTGGAGTTGCACTTTTCTACCCACTTCACCAACGGGCAGAACTGGTTTGAGGCCTATAAATACCACCTCAAACAAGTCTTCTAGCAAGAGAATAAATACTAATATTGTCCAAACTCTTGCAATTTATTTACTTAAGCTTTCATCTATTTATCTCTTCATGTAAGGTTGAGTGTTAGCCACTAAAACACCAATTGTAAGGTTGTGAGAGTGAGCCTAGTAAAACTCTTGTAAGTGGTTTGAGTGTTAGCCTTAATAAAACACTTGTCAAGTTAGGTGTGAGCTTGTAAAAACACCAAAGTTGGAAGTGAGCTTGTAAAACTTCAAGTATAGTGAAATACCCAATTGAGGTTGGGGAGTGGATGTAGGATTGTTGAATCCAAACCACTATAAATCTCTTGTGTTGATTTTTCTACTCTCTACTCAATCTTCTACATCTTCTACATTTCTTATTTGTTGAAGTTTTTAATTTGCCATCATTTCTTGAGGAAACCAATTCACCCCCCTCTTGGTTGCCATCTTGGGACAACAACAATCCTACAAGGAAGGAGGACAAAATGATAAATTACTCAAAGAAAGGGAAGAGTAAGAAAAATAAAGAGAAAGAAAAGGGAAGAGTAAGAAAAATAAAGAGAAAGAAAAGGAAAAAGAAGAAAAGAAATGAAGACTGTCCCAATCAAGATCCAGATTAATGCCAAGAAGATGGGAGAATGATCAAAGCTCTATCTTTTCATGCTCCCAACTGACTAAAGTTCCATCAAGCAGTTTGTAGTATGAAGGTTTGTCCTTTGTGTCACACCAGCTCTAATCTCAAAATGACTTTTATTTAACCCGTGTCCCTTATAGACCCCATTTTAAGCCCATCAAAGACCTGTTAATCTCTCTTGGTGTAACATCCCTTCCCGACCTACATGTGTAAGTCGAGTAGAGGTGCCACACTATCCAAATGTTGCTACCAATTTTACATAGTCAAATTTTTGTTCCGATTTTACAGAAATTTTGCCAGAGGTTCGCCTAGAGATTTGGATCCCAAGTGTCGACAAAACTTGTTTTTCTGATTTTTGAAAACATTTTACACAGACCAATGTGAATACAATCAGTTTCCAATGCACTCCCAATGAATCCACCTTATACCCTCAACTACAACCTGTAAGAAAAATTCACACTTCTAATCCAGAATAAAGTAGAGATTTATTATTATTACATACCAATAACGTACAGTATCACATACTGACTCTCAATCTTATATACATATACATGCCACAACTAGTTAACTCATAATGGAAACTAAAGGCTACTCTGAGGTGCTGCGCTGTGTTGTGCTACTCGATGCTAATCACCGAAATCTACTGCTCCAAACCTACGAGTCAAGAAAACTCAACTCGCTGAGCGTTGTCGTTCAATGGGTACTTTACCAATAAAAATAAAAGTAGTATATGAAAGTATTTGAAATCAAAGGAAATAATTAAATCCACAATCAACCAACTTTATACTAATAGAAATCGTGATACATTCAGTGTGATATACTTTCAATAATGTAAAATCATAATTCAAACTCATTGGCATTATATAGTTTAACAAAAAATAATGTCTTTGATTCAGGCTCTACTGGTATATAGGGAACCATAGTGATAAGGCAGTGGGCCTCCCCACTGTAACATAGGTGGCCCTCACCACCGATATCAGATCACAGGAATGGGCCTCCCCATCCTGGTTAACCAATGGGCCTCCCCATTGGCTTCAGTGGCCTCACCACTGAATAAAATATCATATCACAATAATGAGCAGTACTGCATGCGTTAGTATAGTGCACCATACCCTTATCTACCACTCCCAACTATCCAGTAGAGCAAAAAGATTAAAATGATTCAATTTAAGTCTCAACTTCATTTTAGAATGATTCAAGAAATCAATTTAAATTCTCACTGCACTTTGCCATTTATGCCGCGCACCACTTTCTTTGGTCAAACCGGTACTCTTTTTCACATATTTAACATCCACAATAATCACATCAAACATTTCAAAGTATTCCTCAAAAGATCACAAATTGACCAAATGAATAGTATTGCGGCGAGAAAAATCGGCAACGCAAAATGGCATGACCAAATGAATAGTAAAATCTGGATTTTCGTCAAAATTTCAGTCCACTTCAGTCATGCATTTGACCAAGTAAATGATCTTATTTTTGGCTGAAATTTTACAGAAAACTTATATCATATGTGGACTAATTGCATGTAAAATTTCGTTGAAAAATTCATTCGTTTGCTGCCCCAAACAATTGCCACAAAAATAGTCCAGAAGCTGTCACTTTAGGACCATTTCAGCCCAAACATTTGAAATGCATAGGATAGTTTATTTTTCTTTTGCAAATCAATATTAAGGCTTCTTTAATAGTAAAGTGAAGATTCAAACACTTCCTTTTAACAATTTTTGCATGTTTAACTCAAATCAAACTAATTAAAGTCCAAACAACTTACCAAATCAACTTTCCAAATTTTCTCAAAAAATTTGGTTTCAATTAAATTTTACAACCCAAATTGCCATAAGAAAACAAGAACATAACTCAAATATTTAATTTAAACTCAATCAATATATTTAAACATCAACTTCAAAACTTCCATAAACCAAAGTTTGTAAGCAAATAGAGTTTCTTTTATGGTAAAGCACCAAATCAAAAGTAATTATTCAAAGGTAAAGTACCAAACCTTATTCTTGTACTTCCCCTTAGCTTTTCCTTCTTCTCCTTCCTTAATTCTTTATTTCTCCTTCAATCAATTCAAGATACAACATAAACCTTAGAAATTCAAAATAATAAGTTATCCTCCATTTCTTTTCCAACCGAAACCCTAATCCAACCTTATTAATCTTTATACATCTTTATTCTTCCATTTAATCAATTAATCTCATCACTTACTTAATATTTTTTCCAATTCCACATAAAGATTCTAATCTCCAATCTTCCAATAAATATATAACCACCTAAAATTAATACTAAAATTAAAGTCTACTTACTAGAAAACTTTAAAAACTTACCTTAAAAATCAAATTTTGAAGAAACTTGGAAGTCCTTTGGTGTTTCCCTTTGTTGGCCGAATTTTGTAAGTGGAAAAAGAGAGAATTTGCTCTTCATTTCACATATATTTATATACAAAGGAAATGATGATCACCTTAGGTTTTGGTTAACCTCTTAAGACCACTTGTCCACTTTTTCTCTTTCTTCATTTATTACACATTTATTACATATGCTAAATGCTTTCTTTTGATTGGCCAACATTAGATTTTTATTAGTTTTCTTTTCCTTTACTTCTCTCCATTTGTCCCTCTTCCCATTGGATCTCATAAAGTTGTCCCGGGTTACTCATCTGGTCCCGACACGAAACCGGGCCCACTTTACGTTCCGGCGATTAATCGATCATATCTTTTAAACCGTATAGTTCCACGAGTCAAACTATATATAGTTTTGATCCTCTCAACCTCTACTTTCTATTTATAAGGTCTATTTTAGGTTTCCAAGTCATTTTGAAAAATTACCGATAAGCCCTCAACTTTTTACAAAATTCCCTTTAGGTCCTATTTTTGCTCGGGTTTTCTCCGGCTTTGTTTCTACTGGCGATCGTTTCATATTTAACCTCTCACCATTCTCTACGTACTCACGTCTTTATTTCCTACCCTAAATTCATGTATAACTTTAATTGATAATGACCAAAATGCCCTTAGTCAACATTTCTTCGTTTTTCTTTAACGGGACATTTCCTGGAAAAACCGTTACACGTCGTTGCGATCCGATTTTTCTCTACACTCCATTTTTGGAATCTGTTATATGCACTATTAAGAACATCCAGTGCAACTTTCTTTGAAATTACATCTACGTCCCCAAAACTTTTTAAAAATTACAACTAGGTCCCTTTGGTCATACAACCTTATGTAGGGCTATTATCAAGAATTATCTTCTCCTTTCCCCTACTCTCGCTATGCACGTGACTACACTGCATAATTGCGGTAGGCGGATGTGACACTTGGTAGGTAGAGTCTATTAGTGGAGATAGTTTGGATAAGCATGCATATGAGATAGACAATATTCAAACTCAAATGAGTCTTTTGTCCAAGTAATGTGTATGTGCCTATCTAAAGTGCAACAATTCTTACTTAAATAGAAATGATTCCCGAGTTTAGTACGATAACTAGGGTTGTAATGTCATAGATATATTAATTTGAAAATCGAGCCCTGAGGTAAATTGACAATTGATTTGGCAAAGCCAACATTTGATTTCAAAAAAAAAAACAAAAAAAATATTTTTGTCTTATGAAGCCTTCAAGTTAAGGGGAATATGTTGAACTATCGAACCTCAAAAGACACATTGGGCAAAGTAAATGATTATTGGCAAGGTCATGAAGAAGCTACCAACTGACATGCTGAAACATAATTCAAAATGGATGAATCTCTGACTCTACTGCTTAGGGTCTCCACCACTCATGTTCTCAACATCTTGAAGGTAAAAGCCATAAATGTGGATCATTGTGTCATTCCAATGCAAAACCTGAATGCACATCTGGAAGGAGTCAATGAGAATACTTCTGCTGATCACCTCGTTCTGTGGGTCGATGGAACCATTGCAAGTATTATTCATGCATATCATGCATACATGAGCATATCACATCGTACTTTCTTGTCTTGTATTGTCAAAGTGAACAGCAAACACCTTGTGAAGTAAAGAATCAAAAGAAGATATCAAATCAGGGGGTATGGAAAGCCCATTGCTTGAGAAGGCTCCAATAATTTTGCAAAGAGAAGAAGTGTTTGCTTGTGCGAAGAACTAGACAATAAAACCTTCAATCAAAGCTTGAATAAAAAATAAATATTTGGTTTGAGCCTACACAGGGGGCAAAGTTTCTCTTTTTCAATTTTTTGAGTTTATATACAAAACATTTTCAAACTCACTTGCAAATATTTCGCCATGCAAGGGGCAGGAGAAGATATGATGGCCAACTAAAAATAGCTGAATTTTTGCAAAAAGGAAGAACAAAAGAATGGAACATTAGAACTATCAAAAGAATGAAGACGCAAATTGTAACACCCCTTCCCGACCTACATATGTAAGCTGAGTAGAGGTGCCACACTAACCTAATGTTGCTACCAATTTTACTTAGTCAAATTTTAGTTCCGATTTTTACAAAATTTTTGCCATAGTTTCACCTAAAAATTGAGTCCCAAGTGTCGACAAAACCGGTTTTTTTTCTTATTTTTAAAAACATTTTACACAAACCAATGCAAACAAAATCATTCTCAGTACACTCCCAATAAATCCCCCTTGTAACCTCAACTACAACCTGCAAAAAGGATTTACACTTCTAGTACAACATAAAATAAAGGTTTTGTGACAACCCCCATATTTAAATATTACACAGCGAAAGTTATAAAATATTTACATATTTACAAATTCATATACATCAAAACCCAAGTTTTACAACACATAAAATTTATACATGATTGGCAAGTCTGCTCTGATCTTTAAGCTCCCAAAATGGATTCTTCAAGGTCTACTCTCACTAGGTCTTGATGAACTCTCGGGTTCAACTCTATCCACTCTATTACCTGCGCGATTAAACACTATCGCGCTAAGCCAACGGCTTAGTAAGATAAAACATGCTAATAGTATGCTTTAATGCAATACAATGCCACATATGCTATTGATAAGATCAACATTATAAATATAAAGTTAACACATAATTATGCATTTCACAAATCATAGTCATATGAGCATACCACATTCAACATTACTCAACAACCAACATCTTATTTCATTAACTCATAACATTATTTAGGACATTCATATAACCTTGACACCTATGGGCCCAACAAGTATTTAATACGATATTCAGAGTTCAGAGTTACTGCTTTGGTTCATAGTCACAATAATCACGCCCGTAGGCAAGTGTAACAGACCCAGTCTCTTGGATCATCAACTCAACACATATGAGGAGATCCTCAACCCGGCAAGACTGTTACAAATCATATATCTCATAGTGTAACAGACCCAGTCTCTTGGACCATCAACTCAACACCTATGAGGAGGTCCTCAACCCGGCAAGACTGTTACCTTTCATCATTTCTTAGGCATGCCACCCAAATCAAGAACTCTGAAACTGAATAACATATTAAACAAACAATTCATTTCCATTCTCAATTCTCATCACATTTAGGCAAACATGCCTTCTTTCTTTCAATTACATCATCTTAGCCAATAACAATGGCTTCACATTTCATTTCACAATATAACATCTCATTATTCAAGTATATATATATATCTCATCCATGATCACATTATATCTCACATAGCATCATTCATAAATATCAACATTTCATTCCACATTACTCATGAAACACATTACCATTCACAATGCACAACATAACATTGTTCAATCTCAACAATGCAATTAGGGCAAAGAACAATTGATTATAACATTCATTGATTCAAGTGTGTTTAAAGTGTTTAGGGTTAGGTTTAAGGACCAACCTACCTTTGGAAAACCAAAGCAATGCAAAAAGAACAAAGAATTAAAACCCTAACCATAAATAGTACATTCTGGTTTTAAACTCCATTTTATCCTTAATTTGAAAAATTGAATAAAATAATCTACTTGACTAAAAATTCTAAAATTTTTACAGAATTTAGTTTTGTATCTTAAAATCATCCCTTTAAAATTTCAGATCAAACTGAACACAAAATCTTGGTCAAATAGTTCACCTAACCAGACTGCCCCAATTGCCCTGCATCCTGGCAGCAGTTCTGAACTTTGTGAATTCCATAAATCAAATTCAATCAACGTGGTTCCAAATTATTTTTCTCAAATACTAGACTCACTAAGCAACAACATATCAAAAATTCGATTGGATATGATTTTTCTACATTTTATTAAAAATCACGAAATATAGCTGTCCCAGTTAAGGTACCTGCTGGAACAGGTCTAATGAAAATAATCTTTCTAAACTCATAACCATTCCAAAATCGAATCAACATATTTTTCAGTCATTCTAGACTCATAGAGGCACAACATATCAAAAATTCAATTCAAGAACATTTTTCTAAAATTAATTAAAAATCATACAAGTCACAACCTTTACTAATCCTAAAACAGAAACAATTTCACTAAACACCAATCTTACTCTTCCATCACCAACACCAACCCAACTTCTCATCTATCAAGCAAAATCAATACTTACAATCATACCATAAGCAACTTAATCATACCACTTCAAAAGAATTGAAGAAATTAGAGAAAAGATCTTACCTTAGTTAAAAACTTCTTAAAGCAACACTTGAACACTTAATCTTTCTTCAATTTAAGCTTGAAATCATCAAAACCATCACTTGTCTCTTTCTTTCTCTTTGGCTATGGAGGGCCGGCCATCAACAAGAAGAAGAAGAAGAAATGGTGAAGAAAACACAAGTCAAACCTTCTTTAAATATCCACCATGTGATTTTATCCAAGCAATTACCAAAGTGCCCTTATTCACATAATTATCTTTTTGTCTTATATGTGCCCAATTAAGTAATTTACCAATCTCAAATAAATATCTTCTCTTGCCTTGACCAAGCCTTTTGACCACTTTATATGTCATATATATTAACATATACACAACATATAAATTTGTCTCTAAACCCTATTTCTTCCCAAAATACATATACATATACTTTCTCTTCTCAATTTCTTTTCTCTTACAATTTAACACATATATTCAATCCAATATATAACAATAACAACAACAACAATATGCAAAACTTCTAGGGCATAAATGAGGATATTACA
This sequence comes from Garcia nutans, assembly GCA_947685225.1. Taxonomy (NCBI): domain Eukaryota; kingdom Viridiplantae; phylum Streptophyta; class Magnoliopsida; order Malpighiales; family Euphorbiaceae; genus Garcia; species Garcia nutans. The sequence goes on along the minus strand of CANTUV010000011.1, from coordinate 27,956,069 downwards.
ATTCTCCCCCTCTAAAAAGAAAATTTCGTCCTCGAAATTACCTGATATCAACTCTGAAACAACTGCGGATACTGATCTCGCATGGATTGTTCACTTTCCCAAGTTGCTTCTTCTTTTCCATGATTTTTCCACAAAATCTTCACCAATGGCACTCTTTTGTTTCTCAACTCTTTCACTTCCCGTGCCAAGATAGCAACTGGTTCCTCTTCAAATGTCAAGTCTGGGCTCACTTCAATAGATTCAAAAGGCAACACATGAGATGGATCCGACCTATATCTCCTCAACATAGAAACATGGAATACATTATGAATACGATCCAACTCAGGTGGCAAAGCAAGTCGATACGCCACTGGCCTAACTCTTTCTAACACTTCATACGGCCCAATGAAACGAGGACTCAATTTCCTTTCCGACCGAACCTCAAAATCTTCTTCCAAGGAGACACTTTCAAAAATACCTTATCTCCAACATCAAACTCTATATCTCTCCTCTTCATATCTGCATAAGACTTCTGTCGGTCTGAAACTGCTTTTAACCTGCCTCGAATCAACTTTACTTTTTCTTCAGTTTCTTGAATCAAATCAGGACCAACCAACTTATTATCCCCAAGCTCATTCCAACAAAGAGGTGTCCTATACCGTCTGCCATACAATGCTTCAAACGGTGCCATACCAATGCTGGATTGGTGACTGTTGTTGTAAGCAAACTCCACAAGAGGTAAAAACCTATCCCAACTTCCAGAGAAATCGATTACACAGCTTCTCAACATGTCCTCAATAATCTGTATCACCCTCTCTGACTGTCCATCCGCCTGTGGATGAAAAGCAGTGCTGAAGTGCAGTCGAGAACCCAAAGCACTATGCAAACTCTTCCAAAATCTGGAAGTAAACCTGGGATCTCGATCAGACACTAAAGAAGTTGGAACACCATGCAGTTTCACAATCTCATGGATATACAGCTCAGCCAATCTCTCCAAAGAGTAATCCATTCGAACCGGAAGGAAATGAGTTGTCTTAGTCAATCTATCCACAATCACCCATATAGCATCATGCTTCTTTTGTGTCAATGAAAAACCAGACACAAAATCCATTGTCACTCTTTCCCACTTCCATTCTGGCACTAACAATGGTTGAAGCAACCCGGTTGGAACTTGATGCTCTGCTTTAACTTTCTGACAAGTGAGACATTTCGACACAAAATCTGCAATGTCTCTCTTCAAACCAATCCACCAATAATGCTGTCTCAAATCATGATACATCTTCGTATTACCTGGATGCATAGCAAACATTGATTGATGAGCTTCTTCCAAAATGACCCTTTTCAAATCAGCATCATCGGGTACACACAATCGGTTCTTAAACCAGAGACTCCCATCGCTCTTCACAATAAAATCTCTACCCTTTCCACTCTGACAATCTGAAACAATCTTCTGTATCTTCTTATCAGCCAACTGAGCTTCTTTGATCTGATCTAACAAAATCGGCTTTAATTGCAACTGTGCCAATAATGCACCATCAACACAAGGTACAAAACTGGCATGCAATGCTCTCAACTCAACAAGCAACGAGAGCGAGTAAACTGTTAAACCAGCTAAAGACTTCCGACTTAAGGCATCAGCAACAACATTTGCTTTACCTGGATGATAGACAATCAAACAGTCGTAGTCTTTAATCAACTCCAACCATCTCCTCTGACGAAGATTGAGTTCTTTCTGGACACCCAAATACTTTAAACTCTTGTGATCAGTGTAGATGAAACATTGCTCCCCAAACAGATAGTGGCGCCAACTCTTCAATGCAAACACAATGGCAGCCAATTCCAAATCATGGGTTGGATAGTTAAGCTCATGCGGTTTCAACTGTCGAGATGCATAAGCTATAACTTTACCTTCTTGCATCAATACACACCCCAAACCTCTATGTGAAGCATCACTGTGGATCACATAAGGTTTACCTTCAACAGGTAAAGTAAGAACAGGCGCTTGAGTTAACAATTCTCTCAACTGCTCAAAACTCGCCTGACACTGATCCGTCCACACAAATCTCACTCCCTTACGAAGCAATCTGGTGAGTGGAGTAGCTATCAAAGAAAACCCTTTCACAAACCGCCTGTAATAGCCTGCCAAACCCAGAAAACTTCTAATCTCAGTCACAGACTTGGGTGGACTCCAATTCAATATAGCTTCAACTTTGCTCGGATCAACTCTAATACCCTCTGCTGAAACTATATGTCCGAGAAAAGCTACTTGATCCAACCAGAACTCACATTTCGACAATTTGGCAAATAACTGCTTTTCTCTCAAAATCTGCAACACAATCCGCAGATGCATATCATGTTCCTCTTCATTCCGCGAATACACCAGTATATCATCAATGAAGACCACTACAAACTGATCCAAATAGGGCCTAAACACCCTATTCATCAAATTCATGAAAGCTGCAGGTGCATTTGTCAGACCAAAAGGCATAACTAAAAATTCATAATGCCCATACCTGGTCCGAAAGGCGGTCTTAGGAACATCTTCAGCTTTGACTCTCAACTGATGATACCCAGATCTCAAATCAATTTTGGAGAACACTGACGCTCCCTTCAACTGATCAAAGAGATCATCGATTCTAGGCAAAGGATATTTATTTTTAATAGTCACCTTATTCAATTGCCTATAATCGATACACAACCTCATAGTACCATCTTTCTTTTTCACAAATAGAACAGGAGCTCCCCAAGGAGAAACACTGGGGCGAATAAATCCTTTGTCCAACAACTCCTGTAATTGCACTTTCAACTCCCTCAATTCTGCTGGTGCCATTCTATAAGGAGTAATAGAGATAAGAGTTGTACCAGGCAACAATTCAATACCGAACTCCACCTCTCTCTCAGGAGGTACCCCTGGCAACTCCTCTGGAAACACATCTGGGAACTCTGCATAACATACATCCTCTGGGAAGATCCAACCTCCTCTGGTCTACCCTCCCTGGATGTAGCACCTCCTCTAGAACTGAATCCTGGTCTACCTCCCCGGCTGGCACCTCTGCCTCCTCTGCCTCCCCTCACACTAGCTCGAGAAGCAGCAGAATCCACTAGCATCTGCTCCTGCCTCTCAGGACAGTCTCTCACAAAGTGGTCAGGTGATCCACACCTGAAGCATACCCTTGATCTACTATGCCTCCAACAAACGCCCCCATGTCTTCCACCACACTGGTTACACACAGGTAAGGTGGATCTCTGAACTCCAGGAGTAGGAGCACTTGCTACCGAAGCTGCAGGTCTAAATCTCTGCCTCTGGAACTGCACTGACCTACCCGCTGGTCTCTGGCTCCTACTACTCCGAGGAACAAAACTTCCTCTACCCCTCTTTGCAGAAGAAGACCCTGCCTCAAACTGGGGCCTCCTAACCCTAACCTCTTCCTCTGAAGCAGCTGCAATAACTTGAGCTCGCTCTACACTTCGAGCTGCTGCCACAAGCTGTGAGAAATCCTGATATCTGGATCCAGCCACTAAGCACACGATCGAGGGCCTCAATCCCTCCTCAAATCGCCGACATCTATCAATCTCATCAGCAATGATACCCCCAGCATACTGACTCAGTCGAATAAACTCAACTTCATATTCAGTTACGGTCCGATGATCTTACTTCAAATCTAGAAACTCTCTTTTCTTCCCATCTTTATACTCCCTAGGAGTATACTTCAACTCAAATTCCCTCAGAAAATCAGTGTAAGACAGTGTTGGAGGATCATCCATAGAATGGGGCACTGTCTTCCACCAGTCGTAGGCATCCTTCTGTAGCAAAGATCTTGCATAGTCAAACTTCTCCTCTGAAGTGGCTTGCAACTGCACAAATACCCTCTGAACTCTATCAAGCCACTGTTCTGCTACAGCCGGATCAACTGTACCAAAGAAATCCTCTGCTCCATATTTCCTTAGCTTATCATAGTGCCTTACTGGTACTGAAGGCTGAGGGGGTGGTGGCGGTGGCTGTGGTTGCACAGGTGCTTGTCTCATAGCTTCCATCATAGGCCTAAACCAGGCTGGCGGAACCTCCTCCCCAGCTGGTCTACCCGACACCGAAGCAGGTGCCTCCTCAACACTATCAACCCTAGCTCCCTCAGCAGGAGCAATACTCTCGGCACTACCCTCAATCGACTAACGTGAGTGAGAATCCATCACAACCTAACACTGCAAACACAGCAGATTATATCTTATTAAAGATCAGAGACTGGCAATCTCAAACGTATATGTTATTCAAAACCACTTTTTAAGTAAAAATATTCTTTTTATTACATTTTACCTAGGTTGAGAATCTCAAACCTAGGCTCTGATACCAAAAACTGTAACACCCCTTCCCAACCTACATATGTAAGCTGAGTAGAGGTGCCACACTAACCTAATGTTTCTACCAATTTTACTTAGTCAAATTTTAGTTCCGATTTTTACAAAATTTTTGCTATAGTTTCACCTAAAAATTGAGTCCCAAGTGTCGACAAAACCGGTTTTTTTCTTATTTTTAAAAACATTTTACACAAACCAATGCAAACAAAATCATTCTCAGTACACTCCCAATAAATCCCCCTTGTAACCTCAACTACAACCTGCAAAAAGGATTTACACTTCTAGTACAACATAAAATAAAGGTTTTGTGACAACCCCCATATTTAAATATTACACAGCGAAAGTTATAAAATATTTACATATTTACAAATTCATATACATCAAAACCCAAGTTTTACAACACATAAAATTTATACATGATTGGCAAGTCTGCTCTGATCTTTAAGCTCCCAAAATGGATTCTTCAAGGTCTACTCTCACTAGGTCTTGATGAACTCTCGGGTTCAACTCTATCCACTCTATTACCTGCGCGATTAAACACTATCGCGCTAAGCCAACGGCTTAGTAAGATAAAACATGCTAATAGTATGCTTTAATGCAATACAATGCCACATATGCTATTGATAAGATCAACATTATAAATATAAAGTTAACACATAATTATGCATTTCACAAATCATAGTCATATGAGCATACCACATTCAACATTACTCAACAACCAACATCTTATTTCATTAACTCATAACATTATTTAGGACATTCATATAACCTTGACACCTATGGGCCCAACAAGTATTTAATACGATATTCAGAGTTCAGAGTTACTACTTTGGTTCATAGTCACAATAATCACGCCCGTAGGCAAGTGTAACAGACCCAGTCTCTTGGATCATCAACTCAACACATATGAGGAGATCCTCAACCCGGCAAGACTGTTACAAATCATATATCTCATAGTGTAACAGACCCAGTCTCTTGGACCATCAACTCAACACCTATGAGGAGGTCCTCAACCCGGCAAGACTGTTACCTTTCATCATTTCTTAGGCATGCCACCCAAATCCAGAACTCTGAAACTGAATAACATATTAAACAAACAATTCATTTCCATTCTCAATTCTCATCACATTTAGGCAAACATGCCTTCTTTCTTTCAATTACATCATCTTAGCCAATAACAATGGCTTCACATTTCATTTCACAATATAACATCTCATTATTCAAGTATATATATATATCTCATCCATGATCACATTATATCTCACATAGCATCATTCATAAATATCAACATTTCATTCCACATTACTCATGAAACACATTACCATTCACAATGCACAACATAACATTGTTCAATCTCAACAATGCAATTAGGGCAAAGAACAATTGATTATAACATTCATTGATTCAAGTGTGTTTAAAGTGTTTAGGGTTAGGTTTAAGGACCAACCTACCTTTGGAAAACCAAAGCAATGCAAAAAGAACAAAGAATTAAAACCCTAACAATAAATAGTACATTCTGGTTTTAAACTCCATTTTATCCTTATTTTGAAAAATTGTATAAAATAATCTACTTGACTAAAAATTCTAAACTTTTTACAGAATTTAGTTTTGTATCTTAAAATCATCCCTTTAAAATTTCAGATCAAACTGAACACAAAATCTTGGTCAAATAGTTCACCTAACCAGACTGCCCCAATTGCCCTGCATCCTGGCAGCAGTTCTGAACTTTGTGAATTCCATAAATCAAATTCAATCAACGTGGTTCCAAATTATTTTTCTCAAATACTAGACTCACTAAGCAACAACATATCCAAAATTCGATTGGATATGATTTTTCTACATTTTATTAAAAATCACGAAATATAGCTGTCCCAGTTAAGGTACCTGCTGGAACAGGTCTAATGAAAATAATCTTTCTAAACTCATAACCATTCCAAAATCGAATCAACATATTTTTCAGTCATTCTAGACTCATAGAGGCACAACATATCAATAATTCACTTCAAGAACATTTTTCTAAAATTAATTAAAAATCATACAAGTCACAGCCTTTACTAATCCTAAAACAGAAACAATTTCACTAAACACCAATCTTACTCTTCCATCACCAACACCAACCCAACTTCTCATCTATCAAGAAAAATCAATACTTACAATCATACCATAAGCAACTTAATCATACCACTTCAAAAGAATTGAAGAAATTAGAGAAAAGATCTTACCTTAGTTAAAAACTTCTTAAAGCAACACTTGAACACTTAATCTTTCTTCAATTTAAGCTTGAAATCATCAAAACCATCACTTGTCTCTTTCTTTCTCTTTGGCTATGGAGGGCCGGCCATCAACAAGAAGAAGAAGAAGAAATGGTGAAGAAAACACAAGTCAAACCTTCTTTAAATATCCACCATGTGATTTTATCCAAGCAATTACCAAAGTGCCCTTATTCACATAATTATCTTTTTGTCTTATATGTGCCCAATTAAGTAATTTACCAATCTCAAATAAATATCTTCTCTTGCCTTGACCAAGCCTTTTGACCACATTATATGTCATATATATTAACATATACACAACATATAAATTTGTCTCTAAACCCTATTTCTTCCCAAAATACATATACATATACTTTCTCTTCTCAATTTCTTTTCTCTTACAATTTAACACATATATTCAATCCAATATATAACAATAACAACAACAACAATATGCAAAACTTCTAGGGCATAAATGAGGATATTACACAAATGGCAAAAGATCAATCTAGCTAAAAGAGCTAAAGCTAATATAGGACAAATCTCTAAGGATGAAGATCCACTTTCAAGGGTGAAGACCCAATTCTAAGGATGAAGATCCAGTTTAAAGGATGAAGATCCACTTTCAAGGGTGAATACCCGATTTCCAAGGATGAAGATCCATTTTCAAAGGTGAAGACCTAATTCCAAGGATGAAGATCCAATTTCAAAAGGTCAAGAGTCGATCTCCAAGGATGAAGATCCATTTTCAAGGGTGAAGACCCGATCTCAAAGGATGAAGATCCATTTTCAAGGGTGCAGACCTGATCTCCAAGAATGAAGATCCATTTACAAGGGTGAAGACCCGATCTCCAAGGATGAAGATCCATTTACAAGGGTGAAGAATCGATCTCCAAGGATGAAGATCCGCTTTCAAAGGTGAAGATATGATGCTAAGGATGAAGATCCAAGGTCCACTGATGAAGATCCATTTTGAGGGTGAAGAACCACAATGCGTTAAAGAATAGAGCAGTCGGAGCAGTTAGACTTCTCAACTGATAAAATGTCAGTCAAACTCAGTCTTGGGTCCAAGAACCCAAATTTAATTCAATCTCGGGTCCAAGTACCCAATCTCGGGTCCAAGTACCGAAATCAAATCAATCTCGGGTCCAAGTACCCAAATCAAATTCAATCTCAGGTCCAAGTACCCAAATTAAATTCAGTCTTGGGTCCAAGTATCCAATCTTGGGTCCAAGTACCCAAATCAAATTCAATCTTGGATCCAAGTACCCAATCTCGGGTCCAAATACCCAAATCAAATTCAGTCTCGGGTCTAAGTACCCAATCTCGAGTCCAAGTACACAAATCAAGTTCAGTCTCAGGTCCAAGTACCCAAATCAAGTCCAAGTATCCATTCTCATCAAAAATTAGTCAAAGATCTTATTTCTTTTCACTCTCTTTTGTCGTAGTCTCAGATCGTTCAAGCAGGGAGCAAGCTGTAGACCCTTAATTTTTGACCCATTCAAATCCAATAGTCTAAAATAATTTTTAGGTATTTTATTTGTTTTAATAATATTTTAATTACTAATAATATTTAATAGTTATTTTTTAATAAAAATAAAAAAAATAAAAAAATTGGACGGATCGGTGAGCGACGCGTGGCAGCGCTGCCGCTCTAGCTCGCGGTAGCCAATTTCGCCGCAGAAATTGTCTGCGGTGAATTGGGCAGTGCCAAATTCACCGCAGATACAATCTGGGGGCAAATTGGGCACTACCGGTGCTAGCCCACGCCGCCCGTTTTTGCTAGTGCAATTTTTGGCAGCGCAGCCCACGGGCCTGACAGCTCGCGCGCTGCCGATTTTTTTACCAAACCTTATTTTACCCAGTTTTCTAATTTTTCCTAAACAATTGTTATGTCCTTATTAAAATAGGATTGGGACTCTTTATTTTCCTATAAATGCTAGCATTAAACACACAAAGAAAGAGAGGAAAAAAAATAGACAAAACACAAAAAAAAACCTTAAAGAAAAAGGAGAACCCTAATTTCTTAAAACCTTAATTTAAGATGTGAACCCTAAAACTTATACTTTTTTAATTTATTTATTTTCGGATTTTATTATGTAGTTTATTATATGTTTTAATGGTTGGTTTATTTGATTTGTAAAAAATGAATGAATGGACATTTTCTTTATTATTATTGATTTATTTTGGTACTAATGTAAGAGGTATGTTTCCCCTTTTCGGGTACCTCATTATTTAAACCTTATGTAATTTAATTTATTTCATATTTTTAGGATTAATGTAAAGGATACGGTTCTACCTTTTGGTGGGTGTTCTATTTAGTTTTAGACATGGACAATGTAAGGACATGTTTCCATCCTCGGATGGGTGTCCATTTATTTGCTTTATTTGGACATTGTTTTGATTTTAATATAATGATGCTTTATTTTAATTGTTGCATGCAATATAGATAATATCATTATATTTAATAATTTTATAATATTAAGACCTAAAAAGGAGACCGGTTCCAATGAACCGGGCATTGTTGGGGTGCTGGGCCATTTCTCACCTTCCCCACACGTACCCATCTTTCTAAACCCATTAGGGGGTTGGGTATTCCTTAGGAATTGAGTCATCCACCCCTTTCTTTTTCCCAACCCGTCCGGGTGGCAACTCCATTTTCTCTAGGCTTAGGCCCATGTTCTCTAAGGCTCTGAGCCTAAGCAGTGCTGAAGTCGCAATAACCATTCCACCGGGAGTGGTGGGAAAAATCCCCGCTTACAGTGGCAACTCCACTGGGGATAAGAGAAGTTGATTCTGTTGGTCTTTATATTATTTTATTCTTTCTTATCAAGATATTATCCATTGCATCATATTAGATTTGCATCGTGTGCATAAGTTAGGACGCCCGTGTTGTGTTATTTAAGGGATACCATACTTTCACTCAAGGTATGGAGATCGAGCATGGCATAACAACCCATAGCCTTGTACCTTTTGGTATATACTTGCTATGGGAACCTAAGCCTTTTAACCCAAAGACTAAAGCTCATGTAATTGGCCTAGTTACTTTCCTTAGGTTTTTACCCTAAATGCTTGTTGTTTGACTATGGTTAATTTATCTTGGCTTAAATCATGGCTTATTTGGTTTGTTCTTTTTCTAATATGACCTAATTACATTGTGACTCAAATAATTTTTTCTTTAAAGTCCAAAAGACCAAAGCTATTTTCATAACTTTTTAAGATGGTCTTTGGATATAAAACTTTTCTAAAAGCAAATCAAAATTTTTTTTTTCATGACTCAAATACAAAGCCCAAACTCTATTTTTTCAAAAATCATTTTACAATGGGCTTAGCAACAAAATTATTTTCATCCAACCTTTGAAAGAGCTTACAAATTATTTAGGTCAATTATGGAATACAAAAATTAATTATGAGCCTAGTTTATACTAAGAATAATTAATCATGGTCTTGTTTTTGGCATGAATCATTAGTTACTTTTTCAAGTGAGAAATCTATTTATAATAAACCTCTTAATTTAGTTTTAATCCAAAAGCTACTTTAGTTGGTTGGATGGATTAAAGACTAATTAATAGGAATTATCATGAACTGATTTCCATTTTTGAAAATATAACAATTTGTTGAAACGTCCAAGGGAAATATTTGAAAACAAGATACCCCATGTTGGTATTTTGTTAACCATATACCTAGGAAAAGAGACTCGCCATTTGTGTGTGGAAATTATAAGATTGGAAGGAACGTCCTATTTTTGTTTGTTTGTGCATACATGTATACATGCATACATACATTTGCATCTCATGTCATTGATCCTCTCTGGCTCACATCCCTGGATTATGACAGTTCAAAGGTTTATGACAATCCAACCTACGCCGGAGATGAAGAATCTAGCAATGACTCAATCACTTGCTCACCAAAAGCAATGGAGCCCAAAAAAATTCAAAGAATGGTGGATGATGCCCTCAATGCCAAGATGGAAGAAATAAAAGAGGCCCTGGCTGAGACCATGAAGAACCAATTAGCTGCAATTTTAGGAAACAATGTCGAAGCATCTGCTAGCACCAATAAAGACAAGGGGAAGGCTAAAGTTGGTGAAGTGGCTTTTGATGATGATAAGGTGATCATTGATGATGATGATTGGGCTCAATACTTCTAAGATCCTCAAGACAAAAAGGAGCCGAAGGTTGTTAAGAAGACAACTGTTGAAAAGACTGAGACATCTGATGTTGAGAAGATGATTGCTGATTTAGAAAAGAAATTTGAGAAGAAGCTGAAAACTAAAGAGCTTTTCGAGATTGACAAACTGTTTGAACAAGATGAGGAGGTCCCTTATAAGTTTATGATGCCTTCCTTCGCTAGGTACAATGGTACTGGAAACTCTCATCTCCATGTAAAACAGTACATCACTGCTATGCAGTCTGCTAGAGCTACTAAGGCTCAAACTCTAAAATATTCCATGCCCTCATTGGACCCTGTTGTCCAAAATTGGTTCAACACCTTAGAGGAAAGTACTAAAAAAGATTTGGACATGTTGTATAAGGCTTTCATTCAGCAATATGGGTACAATGTCGAGCTAGAAGTAACCTTGATGCAGGTGGAAACCTTTAGACAAAAACCAAATGAGAATTTTGTGGACTATGTGAAGAGATGGAGGAATAAGGCGGCTTTGCTCAAGAAGAGACCCAATGAATCAGATCAGATCAGAATGATAGTAAGAGGCGTCCTGCGTAACCTTCGTGAGAGGCTATCTCACACCCTTATAAGGGATTTCAACGACCTATTACAAGCTGGCTTGCAAATCGAAGAGTGGGAAAGGGAGAAGAACCACTTTTCTGCAAGAAGGAATGAGAAAGAAAATTATCAGTCTAGCAATCAAAGTACACAAAAGGAAGCTAATGTTAATGCCACTAGTCAAGGAGGAATGAGGCAGTTTTTAGAATTAGGGAAGCCACTGTCTTGGGTTCTCAATAAGCTACAAGAGAAGGGATTGTTACAACCCTTGACCCCTCGTCCTTTGCCTAATCCTCTTCCATCTAACTTTGATACTAATGCATTTTGCCAATTCCATCAAAGGCCTGGACACGAAACGAACAGTTGTATGAAGTTAAGACATGAGATCCAGAATCTAATCGACAGTGGTAAGCTACCTGAGCCAGACAAGCCCAATACCAAGAACAATCCTTTGCCTAAATTTGGAAGAGTGCCACCACCAGCAACTTTCATGGTAGGAGGAGGATTAGAGGAAGATCTTGTCTTATCCTCCTTTCAAGATGGGAATATTGAAGATGTGAAAGAAGAAGAAGCTTAACTCAATAAACATCCCTTGGCTTGTTTGTTTTTTTTGTTTTATTTTCTTTATTTGGTGTTTTATGGAACAATTATATTTTTTAAAATTAAGATTATTTGAATAAATTACTTTCATCAAAATTTTTTTTGGTCTTTATTCATTTTGGTGCTCAACCAATGAGGAATCTAGCTTGACGATTCATGAATTAATATGTTTATGCATCATGATTCGAATGACTTTATTAGGTGAGGGAATTGCTCTATAGCATTGAGTTGTGTATGCTTACTTAGAGAGGGCTCCTACATAATGACCTTTGTCTAGGTCCTAGTTAGTCTTAGAACATGCTTTGACAAATTTTTGGGGCAAAATTGAAATCTGCTTATTTAAGGGTGAAATGATCTAGGCATTATTTGGTTACTAACAACTAGTATCCACCCAATTAAATATCAATCCCTAGTTATCCCTTTGAGCCTTCATAAAATTTTATCTTTCTTTTCATTGGCATATAACCCCAACAACCTACCCTGAGCTATTGTGATACTTTTAACAAGTCTTATGATCAATAAGGTGAAGAGGCAAGAAGATCAAAGAAAGAAATGGATAGTCAAGATCATAAGGATAGTTGATGTTCTCAAGACCATAAGGGTAGTTGAAGTTCACCTAATATCTCCAATCTATCAAGATAACATCAGAGTAACAAATGATTTACCCTGTTAAAGGGGATTTATGTCATTCCACTCATCCATTATTAGAAACCCAAGTTGGTACAAATAAGACAACTCTTTTAGAGCTAGAACCAAAAAAAAAAGAAGAAAAAAAAGAAAAGAAAATAAAAAAAGGACAAAAGAAAAAAAAGAAAGATAAAACCTAAAAAGGCGGTTCAGAAAGCCAATTGAGTTCTCTTTTACCTAAAGCAGCAAAAGGCTTCCATTTGGTTTGTAAGGATAGTTTGACTTGAATTGGTTCAACCCAACCAAAGATTCAATCAAAATTAGAGAAAAAGAGAAAGACCATCCAGTTCTTGAAAGTTCTATACTTGACAGTCCTACAAGAAAGAAAGACAAAATGATAAAATGCTCAAAGAAAGGGAAGAGTAAGAAAAATAAAAAGAAAGAAAAGGGAGAAGAAGAAAAGAAATGAATTTGGGTACCAAACGTTTTGCAAGGGCAAAGAATGTCCTAATCAAGATCCAGATTAATGCCAAGAAGATAGAAGGAATTTGGAGTCTAGCAAGATTGCTCCTAGCTGCCTAAAGTTCAAACAAGAAATTTGTAGTGTGAGGGTTTGCCCATAGTGTCACAGCGGCTCCAACTTACAAATGGCCTTCATTTAACCCATGTCCCTTATAAATCCCATTTTAAGCCTATCAAATACCTGTTGATCTTTCTTGGTAGGTAAAGTCTGTTAGTAGAGATAGTTTGAATAAGCATGCATATGAGATAGATAATATTCAAACTAAATGAGATCTTTGACTAAGTAATGTGTATGTGCCTATCTAAAGTGCAACAATTCTTGCTTAAGCAGAAATGATTCTAGAGTTTAGTACGGTAACTAGGGTTTTCATGTTATAGATATGTTAATTTGGAAAATCAAGTCCTGAGGTAAATTGACATTAATTTGGCAAAGGCAACATTTGATTTCAAAATCAAAATTCAAAATTTAAAATTCAAAAAAAAGAGAAAAAAATTCAAGTTAAGGGGAGTATGTTGAACTATCGAACCTCGAAGGACACATTGGGCAAAGGAAATGATTACTGGCAAGGTTATGAAGAAGCTACCAATTGACATACTGAATCATAATTTGAAATGGATGTATCTCTGCCACTTGGGGTCTCCATTATTCATTTTCAACATCTTTAAGATAAAAGCCATAAATGTGAAGCATCCTATCATTCCAATGCAAGACCTGAATGGGCATTTGGAAGGAGTCAATCACCTCAGTCTATGAGTTGATGGAAGCATCGTAAGTGTTATTCATGCATATCATGCATACATGAGCATATCACATTACATTTTCTTGTATTCTATTTTCTATTATTTGTCAAAGCAAACAACAGACACTCTATGAAGCAAAGATGAAGCGAGTATAGAATCAGGGGGCATAAAAGACCCATTGCATGAGGAAGCTCCATTCATCTTGCAAAAGAAAGGAAGAAGTGCATGCCTGTTCGAAGAACTAGATAATCTACAAATATCAACCAAAGCCCTCATATAAAAAATCATGGGTTTTAGCCTACACAGGGGGCAAAGTTTCTCCCTTTCAATTTTTTGAGTTTATATAGGTACAAAACATTTTCAATCTCACTTCAATCTTGGGTCCAAGTACCCAAATCAGATTCAATCTCGGGTCCAAGTACCCAATCTCAGGTCCAAGTACCCAAACTTGGGTCTAAGTACCCAAATTCAATTCAGTCCTGGGTCCAACTACCCAATCTCAGGTCAAGTACCCAAATCGAATTCAATCTTGGGTCCAAGTACCCAATCTCGGGTCCAAGTACCTAAATTAAATTCAATCTCAGGTCCAAGTACCCAATCCCGAGTCAAGTATCTCGGGTCCAAGTACCCAATCTCGGGTCTAAGTATCCAAATCAAATTCAATCTCGGGTCCAAGTACCTAAATCCAATCTAGTTTCGGGTCCAATTACCCAATCTCGGGTCCAAGCACCCAAATTCAATTCAGTCACGGGTCCAAGAGTCTTGGGTCCAAGTATCCAAATCCAATCTAGTGTTGGGTCCAAGTACCCAAATCTAATCCAGTCATAGGTTCAAGAACCAAGTCTCGGGTCCAAGTATCCAAATCTAACTCAGTCTCAGGTCCAAGCACCCAAATTCAATTCAGTCACGGGTCCAAGAAACCAATCTCGGGTCTAAGTACCCTAATCTAACTCATTCTCGGGTCCAAGCACCCAAATTCAATTTAGTCATGGGTCTAAGAACCCAGTCTTTGGTCCAAGTGCCCAAATCTAACTCGGTCTTAGGTCCAAGTACCCAAATTCAATTCAGTTTGGTGTCCAAGTACCCAATCTCGGGTCCAAGTACCCAAATCCAATTCAATCTTGGGCCAAAGTACCCAAATCAAATTCAATCTCAGGTCCAAGTACCCAATCTCGGGTCTAAGTACCCAAATTAAATTCAATCTCAGGTCCAAGTACACAAATCAAATTCAATCTCAGGTCCAAGTACCCAAATCAAATTCAGTCTTGGGTCCAAGTACCCAATCTCGGGTCTAAGTACTCAAATTCAATCCAATCTTGAGTCCAAGTACCCAAATCAAATCAAAGTACCCATCCTCATCAAAAATCAGTTAAAAATCACATTACTTTTTGCTCTTTTTTGTTGTAGTCTCAGATCACTCAAGTAGGGGGCAAACTGTAGACCCTTAATTTTGACCCCAATTTGATATGGTCCTGATTAAAGGATGCCAAAAAAAATTTGATCCGACTTTAAAATATTTAAACCTAGTTTATAATTTTTAAATAAGTCAATTTGGATTAAAGAGGCATAAATTCAATTATAAAACCCTAAAATCAAGTTGAATCGGCCCAAATTAAAACTTTTCGGTCCATAAGTTAAAAAATACAAGAATAATTCGAGTCAAGCCGGCCGAGGCGACATGAGCAATTGTTCATGTTGACCTAGAGGCTCAGGTCGGCATGAGTGAGTCTCATGTCGACCTGGACAACCAGATCGACATGGCCTTAACTCATGTTGATCTGGTTGCCTAGATCGACATGGTTTCAATTGGTTTCTTTAGATTTTTTTACCGGAATTTCCTAAAGAGCTTAGAATTCATCTGAAAGACAAATTAGCAGAGTTAGGTTTAGGATTTTTTTATTGGTTTTGCCTATAAATAAGAATTCTTAATACTTTAAAAAGAAAAGAAAAGAAGAAAAAGAGGGAGCGGTAATTTTTAGCAACATTGGGACGGCAACAAACAGAGAAGAACAGCAGCAGTTTTTTGAGAACGAAGGAAACAACAAGCAAAAATATCAAGAGAACCAAAGAAGAAGGTAGAGTCCATACTGTCTTTACAACGTTCACCCAGAAATCAATTTTTTTGGTGGAACCGACGATGGAGGTTTGATATTTAATCATAAATTATTCATGTTTACAGTAGCTGCATTTTCTTTGATTAATAAGAACATATAGTAACTTGATCTTTGTTTTAATAACTTTAATTGTTTACTTTAGTTAATACATTAATCAGTTGGTGTTTGTAACTCCACTTGCATGTTTTATAAAAACTTAAAACCATCCAGTAGTTGTTGAGGGTTTGAATCAATTGTCAGAATCTAGTTTGTTTACTAAAACCTCAAGACCATAAGTTATTTTATTGAAACTCAAAACTAAACTATTTTTATCCAAAAGTTTAAACCATTTCATTATTAAACTCCAAAATCTTGATTATTCTTCCAAAACTTTAATTTATTTCTCCAAATCCAAAATTGTTTTTCAAAGTAAGTAAGTTAAAATCCTAAACTCTTTTTTCCAATAATCTAAGAATATCAAAACCCTAATCCCATAAATCTTTCTCTCTTAAACCCTAAATTCCTTAAACCCTAAAACCCTAATTCCAAACGCTAATTCCAAAACCTTAAATCCAAAACCCTAATTCCAAAACCTTAGTTTCAAAAACCCTAATTCGAAAACCCTAATTCCAAAACTCTATTTTCAAAAACCCTAATAACAAAACTCTAGTTTCCAAAACCCTAAGTTCCAAATCCTAAATTCCAAAACTAATTTCTTAAAACCTTAATTTAAGATGTGAACCCTAAAACTTATACTTTTTTTAATTTATTTATTTTTGGATTTGATTATGTAGTTTATTATATGTTTTAATGGTTGGTTTATTTAATTTGTAATAAATGAATTAATGAATGGACATTTTCTTTATTATTATTGATTTATTTTGGTACTAATATAAGAGGTACATTTCCACTTTTTGGGTACCTCATTATTTAAAACTTATGTAATTTAATTTATTTCATATTTTTGGGATTAATGTAAAGGGTACGTTTCCACCTTTTGGAAGGTGTCCTATTTAGTTTTAGACATGGACAATGTAAGGACATGTTTCCATCCTCGGATGGATGTCCATTTATTTGCTTTATTTGGACATTGTTTTGATTTTAATATAATGATACTTTATTTTAATTATTGCATGCAGTATGCATAATATCATTATATTTAAGAATTTTATAATATTAAGACCTGAAAAGGTGGTCGGTTCTAATGAACCGGGCATTGTGGGGGTGCTGGGCCATTTCTCACCTTCCCACACGTACCCAACTTTTTGAACCCATTAGGGGGTTGAGGATTCCTTAGGAATTGAGTCATCCACCCCTTTCTTTTTCCCGGCCCATCTGAGTGGTGACTCCATTTTCTTCAGGCTTAGGCCCATGTTCTCTAAGGCCCCGAGACTAAACAGTGCCGAAGTCGCAAAAACCATTCCATCGGGAGTGGGGGCAAAAATCCCTGCTCACATTATGGTATTTTAGGTTTTGTGTATAAGATTGTGTTTTTGTAATGTAAATGGTTTAAATGTATTAAAATATATATCTAATTGTAACATCCCGAATTTCAGATTGTTAAGAAACAGACATAGAGGATATGATTTAGGCTTAGAACAAAGGAGTTTAGAACATGACCTATAACTTGAGCTCGAATTTCATCCAAGTTAATGACAGAATTAGAGAGTCTCAAAGAAGACTTAATTGTTTATTTGTGTCTTAGCTAGATGTTTAACTTAAAATTACTCAATTTGTAGTTGTACAGAATAAGATATGATGGATTTAATAGATAATGTGCAAGCTGCCTCAGGACAGCATAGTAGGCTTGACTTCAAAGGACTGTCAAAATTCAGATATAGCTTGGATCAACCTGAAATTTTGATATAATATGTCCCCGGATGTCTAGTTTCAGTGGGAATAAGAATTACTTAATTTGGAGTTGTGAGTAAAAAGATATTAATAAAGAAAGACAGCAAGGTCAAGAAGGGATATCAAAAGGACCTAAGTGGAAATTTCTCAAAAGTTAGGGGCAACTATGTAAACTTAAAAATTTAGTGTCGGAAGTTCTTAATAGTGCCCATATCCAACCCTGAAAGAATATTCTTGAGATTAATCGGGTCATAACCGTGGGTTTCAATTTTTCCTGAAAACGCACGGTTTGTAAGTTACGGGCGATTTTCCGATAAGGACATTTTGGACATTTCCACTGGAGGGGCAATTTTGTAATTAAATATAACTTTGGGGGCAAAATATTAAAAAAAAAACCACTTTCAAGTGGCCAAATCCTAGCCATTAAATCCAAATGTGTTGGACAAATCATGGCTATTGAAAATAAACCAAATCCTAGCCATTAAATCCAAATGTGTTGGACAAATCATGGCCATTGAAAATAAACCAAATCCTAGCCATTAAATCCAAATGTGTTGGACAAATCATGCCCATTGAAAATAAACCAAATCCTAGCCATTAAATCCAAATGTGTTGGACAAATCATGCCCATTGAAAATAAATCAAATTAATTAAATGTAAATTAAATTATAAATAACTAATTATGGTCATCCAAACCCAAGTAAGGATCAAAAAGACACCACCATCACCACTTTTCTTCTTCTTTAAGTCGTGCTCCCCCTCCCTTCCATTTTCAAGGAGACAAGTTTCAAGTCCAAGCCATTTCTCAAGTGAAATTCAATAGGAAATAAGGTAAGATACCATCCTAAGTCTTATTCTTTCATTAGAATTAGGTATTAGGCTACGTTTAGGAAGATTTGATATTATGTTCATGTTGGGAAAGAATTAGTAAGTTGATGATTATGGTGAAAAATGATAAACTACTTAAAGGAAATGATGAAAATGGTGATTATTAGTAAGAATAAGTAAAGGATTGTTAGAAAATCATAAGGTAGCATCATGTTCATATCTAGGGTTTGTTCTTACATATGTGACATATTAAATTCATAGGAAATCAAGGAGATTAGAGAGGAAAGGAAGTGAAATAGATAAGAAGAGCAAGGAAAAGCAAGGTTTGGTACTTTAACCATTGAACTCCTTTTTGAAAATTTTTCTGTTTTACAATTAGTAAAATTCTGTGACTTGTATGATTTTTAATTAAATATAGAAAAATTATATTGAGTTGAATTTTGGATATGTTGTTGTTTAGTAAGTCTAGTATTTGAGAAAAATAATTTGGAATCACATTGATTGAATTTAATTTAAGGAATTCATAAAATTCAGAACTGCTGCCAGGATGCAGGGCAACTGGAGCAGTCTGATTGGGAGAACTACTTGACCAAGATTTGGTGTCCATTTTGATCTGAAATTTTAAAGGAATGATTTTAATATGTAAAAATAAATTCTGTAAAAATTTTAGAGTTTTTACTCAAGTAGATTATTTTATACAATTTTTCAAAATAAGGATCAAGTTGAGTCCAAAACCAGAATTTACTATTTATATGGTCATTTTGCTAATATTCATTTGGTCATTTTTCAAAAGTAAACCCATTGATTCCTTATACATATAAATGAGCATAATATGTTATTAAAATGACAAAATATGATATTTCACGTTGAAATAATATAAGAACCATAAGTCGATAATTGTATAATGCATATTTGATTAAGAAGTGGCATGAGAATTTTGGCTCCACTGGGTATCTGGGATAGTACTGAGTAGGGTAAGGGTATGATATATCATACTATATGCAGTGCTGCTTTAATATAGGACTTCGGTCCGAGCTATATAGGGTGACGACCCGAGCTATATAGGACTTCGGTCCGAGTTATATAGGGTGACGACCCGAGCTATATAGGACTTCGGTCCGAGTTATATAGGGCAATCGCCCGAGTTATATAGGACTCCGGTCCGAGGGCTTCGGCCACAGATTCCACAGGGCTTGGTCCGCAATTTTTTTTAGGGCCACAGCCACAGAATATATATACAATTGTTTCAGTTAGTTCCTTACCATACGTTAGTCTACCAAATTACCTTGTGGAGCGAATTGATAAAATGATAATAACTGAATATATGACATGTATGAATTGTTTTTACTGTGATATTATTTTTCAATACGACTCATTGATTTTAAAAGTGCATTATGCTTTTATTATTTATTTTTCGTAATTAGTTAAAGTACCCACTAAGCAATGCTTAGCGAGTTTAGTTTCTTCTAAACTCGTAGGTCATTAGCAAGGAGCCAGTAACGAGCAGAAGAGTTCTGCGATTTGCGGGTCATCAACAAATTTAGGTGGTGCTCTTCATTTTGTATTTTGGTATTAGAAACTGGCATGTACTTATTTGAGCAATACAAAGAGATAACTTGATGTAGCATGTAAATCTAGTAATGTATAATAACTGTATGGTTTTGAATTGAGTTGGGTTGTGAATATAGAAGTGTGAATTATTCTTGCAGGATTTGTAGTTGAGGTTATAAGGGTGGATTATTGGGAGTGTGCTTGAGTTGAATTGTGAAACAAAATGTTTTTCAAAAATAAGAAAAATCAGTTTTGTCGACACTTGGGACCTCCATTTTTAGGGGAGGTTATGGCAAATTTTTTTTAAAATCTGTACTTAAAATTGGCTAAGTAAAATATAAAGACACAACCATCATGAGATAACAGTCCATCTTGGTCTATTAACGTAGGCTAAGATGGGGTGTTACACTAATAATATAAATAAACATAATATATTAAAATGAATGGCATAGTATGAGAATCCAAAGTTAAAGTGAGGATAGCCTTAAATTTTAGATTTTTGCTTGGATGGGGTTTAATTATGGTTTAATATTGGAAATGCCATTAAATGTGATACTAAATGATTATTTGCTATCACATTTGGTTTAGGCAATGATGGAGGTTGATTTGCTTCATCCAAGTGGTGAACGGCAAGTTGGAACGATAGGATTGGAGGTTGTTTTAAGCTTGTTTTGGTTGCTATTTGAGGTAAGTACAAACTTTGAATACATTGGTTATGTTTGCATGACATTTGGGTTTAAAATATTTTTGTTGGAAAATGTGTTAAGCTACTTGATACATTGTTTATGTATGAATAATGTGCTATGACTTTTGTAATGTCTTATATGTGTTAAGTGCATTGTGAAAAAGCCATTGGTATTGGCTAGATTACATTAAATGTCATTAATATGTGAATTATGTGGAAATACCCAATGTAATTGGGTAATGTGTTATAAATGCAAAAATGTGGTATAATGTAATAAGATATGTGGAAACATATTGAAATGAATTGATATCGATATAAATGAGAAATATGAATAAATTGTGTTCCTAGTATGTTATTCAATTTTCAGAGTTCTATGTTTGGCAGCATGCCTATGATTTGACTATGGACTAGACACTGAGCATCACTGTGAAAATATTTTTGAGGTGAAATGACTGGGTCGTAAGCCTCAAAAACAAGTCCTTGAAGCTGGGTTGGGTGAAATGATCGGGTCGTAAGCTCAGACCTAGTTGGACTATTACATTGATATTTTGCCTATGGGGCTAGACACATGGTATCATTATAGACCAAAACAGTAACTCTGGAATTTGAATTGCATATTAGTTATTTTTGGGCCCATTCTTATATTTGTTTTTATGTGAATTGTGGATTGTGAAATTGTAACACCCATATACTCTATATAAGTACTATACATATACCCTGTATACATACAATGCCTATATAAAATATAAGGATGTCACATTTTAGTATTGTTTAAATCCCTTACCTTAGTTCCATAACAATGATACATGTTTAATTAAGGAACATTTACAAAACCATTATACTTTTGATTATATTACAAATATATAAAATTCATTGTCTTTTCCAAAATTCACTTATGTACATATACATTTTTATCAAAATACAGCATAATAAAGTTGTACATGTATGCACCACCTTCTAGTTGGTCTCGAAATACTCTTACTCTTCTCGCAGCACAACTATTTGACTTCCAGATCAACCATCTACTCACCTGCATGATTTACACAACTGCGCTAAGCTCGAAAGCTTAGTAGTACAAATAAATATTATATATATACATTATAGAAATTCATACTCATATACTAACATCATTCATCATCATATTCTTATCATGTTTTCCATTTTCAATACACTTTTCATACCTTTTCACTAATTTAATCATTTATATATATATTTAACATTAGTCACAGTTCAATGGCTTATCATAATATTATGAAACAATACACACAATTTTCGCATCCATATACATATTGCACATCACATTATATTTCCATAATCTCATTTTCACTATCAAGACTTAGCTCTGCTCAAGTATTTCAACAATTCATTTCTCCTCATTTAGCATATTTTCTTAAGCCACATTCCTTTTCAGTAATTTTCATATGTATTGTGATCATATCATTCCATGATCATCATCATATATCTCATAACATTATATCTTAATATATTGCTCAATTATTCCACAATTCATAATTAACATAAAAACAAACACAAGCATGGCCCCAAAGATTACTAATATGCTATTCAAATTCCAGAGATACTATTTTGGTTTATAATGATACCATGTGTCTAGCCCCATAGGCAATATATCAATGTAATAGTCCAACTAGGTCTGAGCTTACGACCAGATCATTTCACCCAGCCTAGCTTCAAGGACTTATTTTTGAGGCTTATGACCCGATCATTTTACTTCAAAAATATTTTCACAGTGATGCACAGCATCTAGCCCGTAGGCAATTCATAGGCATGCCACCAAACACAGAACTCTGAAAAGTTGAATAACATACTAGGCACATAATTTATTCATATTTCCATTGTCAATATCTTTCTCATTTTCTCAAGATCAAGCTAGGCACAATGTGTAACACCCCGATACTCCATAAAAGTACTATACATACACCTAGTATACATACAGTAAGTATATAAAGTATAAGGATGTCACTTTTCGTTACATTTTTAAAACCTTTAGCAGAGTTCAAACCACAATACATAAATTTAAAGAAAATTTGCAAAATCATTATACTTTCAATGATCTTATCTTTATCAAAACTTCATTTATACATATAAATATACTCTTGTGAGAAATACATCATAATTAAAAATTATACATGTATGCATCACCCTCTAGTTGGTCTCGATAAACTCTTACTCTTCTCGTGGCAACAAAAGACTTCATATCTTCCACCTAGTCACCTGCGCGATTACACATCCGCGCTAAGCCCGAGAGCTTAGTAGTACCAATATAACATATAAACATACATTATAGAAATTCGAACATATAATGAAATATCACTTCCATGTACCATTAGTTTCTTACCATGTTTTTCCTTTTAAATTGCACCTTTCATATATCTCGACTAATTTCATATATTATATACATATCATTATCACCAACCACAATCCATCATTAATATTCACAATCAATATATTAATATACACATTACACAACATACTTCATAACATTGTTTTATTCACAATTCACCAATCATGAATCACATTTCCAACAAAGTCAACCATAAATCTCATTACTCATTATCTCAACATTTGTATATCATGTTGACAACAAAGACAGACTCGGGCCCAAAAGACACTAATATGCAATTCAATTTTCAGAGTTAATGCTTTGGTTTTGTTATCACATTTATCATTATCATAGACCCAACTAGGCTTCAAGGATTTAGGTTCAACCAAGCTTCAAGGGGAACAAAGCATGCTAAGTATCAACCCAACTTGGCTTCAAGAACCAACCCAACCTAGCTTCAAGGGTTGTAACATCTCAATTAGGCTTCAAGGACTAAACCCAACCAAGCTTCAAGGGGAGTAAAACATGTTAAACTTCTACCCAACTTGGCTTCAAGGATTAAGCCCAACCTAACTTCAAGAGATTGTTACTAATATTAGGCATGCCACCAACAACAAACTCTGAAAATGGAATAACACATTAGCTACACAATTCATTTATCAATTTCATTCTCAATTCTCATCATCAATTAGGCAAACATGCCTTATGTCGTTCAATTGAATCATCATAGCCAATCACAATGGCTTTACATCACATTTGTGTTATCATAGCCAATCACAATGGCTTCATATCTCATTTGAATCATCATATAATATACAACCTCAATTACATTAACTAAACAAACATATCATTATAACTCAAAACATTATTTTCACATCTCTCTATGTCTCAATTTACATTCAGGTAATTCATCATAAAAGTATTTATCATAATAAATTGCATTGTACATACCTTTTTGAATGATCCTCGTCTCTTTCACACTATACAAGTCATAATACTTGTCACATTGTATTAACAATATAATAAATTAATTAACATTGTTTTAAGTCTCAAAATCATATAAAAGAATGCATCTAGGTAAGTTTGTACTTACCTCAAGAACTACTCCCATCAAGCTATACATAATCAATTACTTCATCATCTCCTTCACATTTTACATATAGCATCTTTGATGTAACATTACAAAGTACATTATTTATATAACACATTACCATTTAAAAGATTCACAATGCATAAAACATAACCTTATTCATATAGTATAATATGCATCATCAAATGTATGTTCAATCTCATCAATACAAAAAGAGCAAAGAACCATCACAGTAGCCAACACACTCAAGGGACACGGCCAAGCTTGTGGCCGTGTCTCTCAACACCAAATCAACCGAGGCAGACACGGGCAAGGGAACACGGCCGTGTCTCTCAACCAACACCAGGCAGTGGCAAACACGGGCAAGGGACATGGCCAAGCCAGTGGCCGTGTCTCTCCAAAATTGATCCAACAAGGGCAAATTTCCTCAAACTTGGCCGTGTCTCCCAAAAATCTTTAGTTTTGGCCGTGTCTCATCCTTAGTTTGGCCGTGTCTCTCATGAACAAAAACCTTAAACATAGCCAATTCTCTTTTGATTGAATTAAAACACATTATACACAACATAACCTTATTCAAATGGATATAATCAATGTCTTTAACACTTATTTTACATGTTCATCACAATAATCACATTAACAATACATTTAAACACATACCACTTCAAAACCCTAAAACCAACATCATTCTTATTCTTTCCATATCAACATCCACTTAACTTACCATCTTCAAACCAAAACCAACACCAATTTAACTTTGTAACTTACAATCAATTTCAACACTTATAAACACATCTCAAACACACTTAATCATAATAACAACAAATCATAACTCACCTCAAACACAACTTCACAAATAACAAAAGAAAACAAGAGAGTACTTACCTAAATTGAAGAAATTTCACAAATCTCCAACTTAATCCTTTGATTCTCCCTTCAATTTGATGTTTAGAACTTAGAACACCTCTCTTGCTCTCTTTTTTCTTTGGTAGCCGACCCCACAAAATGAGAAGAGAAGAAAATAAAGACAAGTCAAACTTCTCTTCTTCTTTAAATCTCCACCAAGCAATTCTAACCAAGCAATTACCTAAATGCCCTCAACCATTTAACTTAACTTCTTTCATTTATATGCCCATTTAAGTAATTTCACATATCACAAATAAATATCCTCTTGCATTGACCATCCATCTTGACTTATGTATATGATATTTATACTAGTATATATGCAACATATACACTTCCTCTAAAAAAATTCTATTCTCTTTCAAATTAACATATACATTCAATCCAATTAAAACAACAATAATATTCAAAACGTCTAGGGCATACATTGGGATATTACAATTCTCTCCCCCTTAAATAATTTCATCCTCAAAATTATCAGTACCGTAACAATTTATTCTTAACAAAATACTATCTTAACTTCCATATGAAGTTAATTATATACTTAAGTTATTATGTCATCAAATCATATAACTTCAACTCTCCCCTTTAGAATCAACCACCTTCTTTAAATTCCATAACTCATCATTCTATATGTTTATATATCTTATTACTTCCTTGATCAAACATTCAAAAGAACTCATTACACTTCCTCTTAATATCTTTATACAAGAATCAGATCATTTTATAGTACACTTATACTTCGTCCAGTCTCTATATTCAATATATTTTATTCATTCACCTCTTTGTAATTACTCTCTTAACTTTAACTTTAAAAATCATTGGTTTATATCTTAGCATTAATTATCCCATCATTACAATCACTGTCTAAATAGACATTTATCAAACCTCAATGGATAACAAGATCCTTATTTTTCACAAATGGAGTTATTTCTTTAGCATGCTTTTTACTTAACTTACATATTAATACATTACCTTTCAACTTATTTTATAAATAACCAATCTTTTCCTTTTTTTTATCATGATTTATAACTACTATAACTCCATTCATTCATGTCCAATCACACTTTAAAAATTTTACATCATATACATTACCATGTAAATAATTATACTCTCAGCACAACTATAAATGTTAAATCTCAATAATGATTCATAATCTTAGCCAAATCCAGATCAATTGATCTATCTTTCACAATATACCCACGTTCCAATCTTATTCAATTCCAACCAACGATTAATTTATTTAAACTTATCATGAAATTTCACAATATTCATATATGTATACATATAACCTAATTCCATTAGGGCAAAATTACATTCAATTCCTGATCTCTTCCGATCCATATTCAATCAAATTATCATGATAACAAATCACTTCAAATTATCTTAATATAATTCCCACCAATTCTCATAAAAATTTTAT
This sequence comes from Garcia nutans, assembly GCA_947685225.1. NCBI lineage: Eukaryota > Viridiplantae > Streptophyta > Magnoliopsida > Malpighiales > Euphorbiaceae > Garcia > Garcia nutans. Next base: position 27,929,508 of record CANTUV010000011.1, on the reverse strand, counting down.
ACCATATTTACTATCTATAGCTCATTCATTTAAACCTCAAGTTCATTCATTTATTCATTACATATCATAAACATATTCAGTATAACTTTCAGTCATATTTTATAATTTCTCCCTTTTTAATATCTCCTCACATTTCATATCATTGTTATATTTATTTTAATTACCTTTTTATCATATTATCCATAACTCAAAACATTTCCATAATTTCCTTTTCTCTTTACCTTCATAATTATAACCAAATTCTTAACATAAAATGATTAGGTACAACTTTATCCATCATAACTTTTAACTATACTTCTAAAACATAATTTTCAATCTCACCAAATCTGTATTGCAATCATTTTATCTAAGACCCAAATCCATGGATAACAAACTAATCGATCAAATATACTGAACAAAACACATGGCTTTAAGAGATTAATATTAAAGCCTGAAACTTTCAAATCAATAATGTTCTTTTATAATTTTATTCTCAATCTATACAATTACAAGACTAAGGTGTATCTCAAGAATTACATATTCCTTCTTTACATTATTTCTATATCAAAAGTTAACACATTCCAACTCCGTTTCAAACCAATTTGCACTCGATCATATGATCTTTATCAACTTAATTCATGTTTCAACAATATTACTATATACATATTCAATCATATGTAATTCCTATACAATTTCTATTCGTCACTTCATTTCTAATCCATTTACAGTCTCTTATAATATAATATTATATATATATGCATGGAACTTTCCATATGTGAATACCTTGGAACTCTAAATATCATATGATCATCAAGTTCAATGCTCACTATAACAATTTCCACTGTCCAATATTACTCAAGTCCATTCCATTCTCACTTCCATCACATAATCCATCTAGCTCTACACAGTTCAAGACCTAATCTCTCTTAGGTCCACTAATACATACAACATCGTTTCCATATCACTAATTCTATAATTATACCACATACATATACATGTACACATTTAATTATATGCTCTTATTTTATTTTCCTTTTTCATACATTCAATACACATTTAATGTTTATCACTTTCTTTTAAACACTATCATACTCATTCTTCCAATATGATGTAAAGTATTTATTCACACAACACATATATATATATTCTGACTATACTAGCACTTCACATCCATTTTAGTCACATTCCCAATGTGACATCTCTTTCACTTTCGTCTTTAAAAGCATTTAATATACTTCTATATCCATTTTTACCTTTTACAGTAAAATGACTTAAAATAGCTCATTTTCATTTGCTTATCCACTTCCCTTTTTACTTCAAAACAAATTCTCATGCTATCAATCACATTACTCAATTCATAATACTTTCATGTGCAATATTAGTCATTTCACCTAGCTCATGTATTGAATATACATTTAACTATCAATATCCAAATAATCTTTATCAAATTCCACTAAAACTTTAACTTTTCAACTTCCTACTTTCCTTAAACTTCAATTTGCCAAACTCATCTTTTCTTAATATCACTTTAAAAACATCTTATGTATATACATCACAAAGCAATATCAAAACATATAATTTTCACAATTATCAAGCTCATTTCAAAAATCCAAATGTCACATATTACCACCAATACCATGGGCTTTCACAATATTCAAACATCTCACATTTCTAGCATTGAATTTACAATGTTTGCATTAAAATAACAATACCAATTTATATTCTTACTTAACCAATATCATCTCTTTTTCCTTTAAACAAAACCTTAACTTTATATATATATATACCCTAAACTTTAAATAGTCACACTTTGTCTATACTAATCAACTCATTCAATATTCCACCATACTCTCCTCATTTTAATAACATATCTTTCAATATTAACAATTCAACAATATTTCCTCTGTCTAGCAAACCCAACATAAACTTTATTATAAAGAGGTTCAAAGTGTAGAGGAAAAAGTACATACTCTTATATTGATTTGATTTCAACTCATTTTCAACTTTATTCTCCTTTTCATTTCTTTATACTTCAACACATTTAAAAATTCACTTTACTTGCATAAATTTTATCAATTAAACTTATATAAATCCATATCATTTCTTTCTCTGGCTTTACTTTCATGTAAAACATCATTCACACTCTAGCATCCATCTCATATAACACAAATATTCTACAATTCATATAATGCCACATCCGAGACCAACCTAGGTGTCAATGCATATGCATGTATTACAAATTTCATTTCAAAACTTTTCCTTTTTACTTCTATTTAAACTTTTCAAAACTTTTTCTTTTTAATTTCACTTAGGCCGAGAATCTCGAACCTAAGCTCTGATACCAAAATAATTGTAACACCCCGATACTCCATAAAAGTACTATACATACACCTAGTATACATACAGTAAGTATATAAAGTATAAGGATGTCACTTTTCGTTACATTTTTAAAACCTTTAGCAGAGTTCAAACCACAATACATAAATTTAAAGAAAATTTTCAAAATCATTATACTTTCAATGATCTTATCTTTATCAAAACTTCATTTATACATATAAATATACTCCTATGAGAAATACATAATAATTAAAAATTATACATGTATGCATCACCCTCTAGTTGGTCTCGATAAACTCTTGCTCTTCTCGTGGCAACAAAAGACTTCATATCTTCCACCTAGTCACCTGCGCGATTACACATCCGCGCTAAGCCCGAGAGCTTAGTAGTACCAATATAACATATAAACATACATTATAGAAATTCGAACATATAATGAAATATCACTTCCATGTACCATTAGTTTCTTACCATGTTTTTCCTTTTAAATTGCACCTTTCATATATCTCGACTAATTTCATATATTATATACATATCATTATCACCAACCACAATCCATCATTAATATTCACAATCAATATATTAATATACACATTACACAACATACTTCATAACATTGTTTTATTCACAATTCACCAATCATGAATCACATTTCCAACAAAGTCAACCATAAATCTCATTACTCATTATCTCAACATTTGTATATCATGTTGACAACAAAGACAGACTCGGGCCCAAAAGACACTAATATGCAATTCAATTTTCAAAGTTAATGCTTTGGTTTTGTTATCACATTTATCATTATCATAGACCCAACTAGGCTTCAAGGATTTAGGTTCAACCAAGCTTCAAGGGGAACAAAGCATGCTAAGTATCAACCCAACTTGGCTTCAAGAACCAACCCAACCTAGCTTCAAGGGTTGTAACATCTCAATTAGGCTTCAAGGACTAGACCCAACCAAGCTTCAAGGGGAGTAAAACATGTTAAACTTCTACCCAACTTGGCTTCAAGGATTAAGCCCAACCTAACTTCAAGAGATTGTTACTAATATTAGGCATGCCACCAACAACAAACTCTGAAAATGGAATAACACATTAGCTACACAATTCATTTATCAATTTCATTCTCAATTCTCATCATCAATTAGGCAAACATGCCTTATGTCGTTCAATTGAATCATCATAGCCAATCACAATGGCTTTACATCACATTTGTGTTATCATAGCCAATCACAATGGCTTCATATCTCATTTGAATCATCATATAATATACAACCTCAATTACATTAACTAAACAAACATATCATTATAACTCAAAACATTATTTTCACATCTCTCTATGTCTCAATTTACATTCAGGTAATTCATCATAAAAGTATTTATCATAATAAATTGCATTGTACATACCTTTTTGAATGATCCTCGTCTCTTTCACACTATACAAGTCATAATACTTGTCACATTGTATTAACAATATAATAAATTAATTAACATTGTTTTAAGTCTCAAAATCATATAAAAGAATGCATCTAGGTAAGTTTGTACTTACCTCAAGAACTACTCCCATCAAGCTATACATAATCAATTACTTCATCATCTCCTTCACATTTTACATATAGCATCTTTGATGTAACATTACAAAGTACATTATTTATATAACACATTACCATTTAAAAGATTCACAATGCATAAAACATAACCTTATTCATATAGTATAATATGCATCATCAAATGTATGTTCAATCTCATCAATACAAAAAGAGCAAAGAACCATCACAGTAGCCAACACACTCAAGGGACACGGCCAAGCTTGTGGCCGTGTCTCTCAACACCAAATCAACCGAGGCAGACACGGGCAAGGGAACACGGCCGTGTCTCTCAACCAACACCAGGCAGTGGCAAACACGGGCAAGGGACATGGCCAAGCCAGTGGCCGTGTCTCTCCAAAATTGATCCAACAAGGGCAAATTTCCTCAAACTTGGCCGTGTCTCCCAAAAATCTTTAGTTTTGGCCGTGTCTCATCCTTAGTTTGGCCGTGTCTCTCATGAACAAAAACCCTAAACATAGCCAATTCTCTTTTGATTGAATTAAAACACATTATACACAACATAACCTTATTCAAATGGATATAATCAATGTCTTCAACACTTATTTTATATGTTCATCACAATAATCACATTAACAATACATTTAAACACATACCACTTCAAAACCCTAAAACAAACATCATTCTTATTCTTTCCATATCAACATCCACTTAACTTACCATCTTCAAACCAAAACCAACACCAATTTAACTTTGTAACTTACAATCAATTTCAACACTTATAAACACATCTCAAACACACTTAATCATAATAACAACAAATCATAACTCACCTCAAACACAACTTCACAAATAACAAAAGAAAACAAGAGAGTACTTACCTAAATTGAAGAAATTTCACAAATCTCCAACTTAATCCTTTGATTCTCCCTTCAATTTGATGTTTAGAACTTAGAACACCTCTCTTGCTCTCTTTTTTCTTTGGTAGCCGGCCACACAAAATGAGAGGAGAAGAAAATAAAGACAAGTCAAACTTCTCTTCTTCTTTAAATTTCCACCAAGCAATTCTAACCAAGCAATTACCTAAATGCCCTCAACCATTTAACTTAACTTCTTTCATTTATATGCCCATTTAAGTAATTTCACATATCACAAATAAATATCCTCTTGCATTGACCATCCATCTTGACTTATGTATATGTTATTTATACTAGTATATATGCAACATATACACTTCCTCTAAAAAAATTCTTTTCTCTTTCAAATTAACATATACATTCAATCCAATTAAAACAACAATAATATTCAAAACTTCTAGGGCATACATTGGGATATTACAATTCTCTCCCCCTTAAATAATTTTGTCCTCGAAATTATCAGTACCGTAACAATTTATTCTTAACAAAATACTATCTTAACTTCCATATGAAGTTAATTATATACTTAAGTTATTATGTCATCAAATCATATAACTTCAACTCTCCCCTTTAGAATCAACCACCTTCTTTAAATTCCATAACTCATCATTCTATATGTTTATATATCTTATTACTTCCTTGATCAAACATTCAAAAGAACTCATTACACTTCCTATTAATATCTTTATACAAGAATCAGATCATTTTATAGTACACTTATACTTCGTCCAATCTCTATATTCAATATATTTTATTCATTCACCTCTTTGTAATTACTCTCTTAACTTTAACTTTAAAAATCATTGGTTTATATCTTAGCATTAATTATCCCGTCATTACAATCACTATCTAAATAGACATTTATCAAACCTCAATGGATAACAAGATCCTTATTTTTCACAAATGGAGTTATTTCTTTAGCATGCTTTTTACTTAACTTACATATTAATACATTACCTTTAAACTTATTTTATAAATAACCAATCTTTTCCTTTTTTTTATCATGATTTATAACTACTATAACTCCATTCATTCATGTCCAATCACACTTTAAAAATTTTACATCATATACATTACCATGTAAATAATTATACTCTCAGTACAACTATACATGTTAAATCTCAATAATGATTCATAATCTTAGCCAAATCCAGATCAATTGATCTATCTTTCACAATATACCCACGTTCCAATCTTATTCAATTCCAACCAACGATTAATTTATTTAAACTTATCATGAAATTTCACAATATTCATATATGTATATATATAACCTAATTCCATTAGGGCAAACTTACATTCAATACCTGATCTCTTCCGATCCATATTCAATCAAATTATCATGATAACAAATCACTTCAAATTATCTTAATATAATTCCAACCAATTCTCATAAAAATTTTATACCATATTTACTATCTATAGCTCATTCATTTAAACCTCAAGTTCATTCATTTATTCATTACATATCATAAACATATTCAGTATAACTTTCAGTCATATTTTATAATTTCTCCCTTTTTAATATCTCCTCACATTTCATATCATTGTTATATTTATTTTAATTACCTTTTTATCATATTATCCATAACTCAAAACATTTCCATAATTTCCTTTTCTCTTTACCTTCATAATTATAACCAAATTCTTAACATAAAATGATTAGGTACAACTTTATCCATCATAACTTTTAACTATACTTCTAAAACATAATTTTCAATCTCACCAAATCTGTATTGCAATCATTTTATCTAAGACCCAAATCCATGGATAACAAACTAATCGATCAAATATACTGAACAAAACACATGGCTTTAAGAGATTAATATAAAAGCCTGAAACTTTCAAATCAATAATGTTCTTTTATAATTTTATTCTCAATCTATACAATTACAAGACTAAGGTGTATCTCAAGAATTACATATTCCTTCTTTACATTATTGCTATATCAAAAGTTAACACATTCCAACTCCGTTTCAAACCAATTTGCACTCGATCATATGATCTTTATCAACTTAATTCATGTTCCAACAATATTACTATATACATATTCAATCATATGTAATTCTATACAATTTCTATTCGTCACTTCATTTCTAATCCATTTACAGTCTCTTATAATATAATATTATATATATATGCATGGAACTTTCCATATGTGAATACCTTGGAACTCTAAATATCATATGATCATCAAGTTCAATGCTCACTATAACAATTTCCACTGTCCAATATTACTCAAGTCCATTCCATTCTCACTTCCATCACATAATCCATCTAGCTCTACACAGTTCAAGACCTAATCTCTCTTAGGTCCACTAATACATACAACATCGTTTCCATATCACTAATTCTATAATTATACCACATACATATACATGTACACATTTAATTATATGTTCTTATTTTATTTTCCTTTTTCATACATTCAATACACATTTAATGTTTATCACTTTCTTTTAAACACTATCATACTCATTCTTCCAATATGATGTAAAGTATTTATTCACACAACACATATATATATATTCTGACTATACTAGCACTTCACATCCATCTTAGTCACATTCCCAATGTGACATCTCTTTCACTTTCGTCTTTAAAAGCATTTAATATACTTCTATATCCATTTTTACCCTTTACAGTAAAATGACTTAAAATAACTCATTTTCATTTGCTTATCCACTTCCCTTTTTACTTCAAAACAAATTCTCATGCTATCAATCACATTACTCAATTCATAATACTTTCATGTGCAATATTAGTCATTTCACCTAGCTCATGTATTGAATATACATTTAACTATCAATATCCAAATTGTAACACCCCTACATTCAATACATGCACACTACAAACACCACAATGTAGTATACATGCACTAAACATAGAGATGCTACGGATTTTTTTTTTTTAACATTCAAAAAAACATTTTAAAACATACCATAATTTTTCAATTGTATACATTATAGAAAGATAAGTAGTTAACTTGTAATACAAAACTAAATAGATATATATATAAAGATACATTTAGTTGTTACGCAGCGGAATTTATCAAATATTTACATATATGAAAACATTTAATTTCATATTTACAAATATACACATATGTACATTAAAATCATTACTTTACAAAATATAAAAGAGTTATACATGATTGGCAAGTCTCCTCTGATCTTTAAGTTCCCAAAATCAACTCTTCAACGTCTACTCTCACTCGGTCTCGAAGAGCTCTCGGGTTCAACCCTATTACCTGCGCGATCAAACACTATCGCGCTAAGCCAACGGCTTAGTAAGATAATTCATGCTAATGTTATGCTTTAATGCAATGCAATGCCAATTCTCAATCCATATTATACATGTAACATCATATATGCAAAGCTAACAACATACCTTTACATTTCATAACTCAACATAAATAGACATATCATATTTCAACATCTTATTATATACCTCATTAGTATTCATTTAATCATTCATAATTAACACTAAACAAAGACAAGCATGGGCCCAAAACACACTAATATGCCATTCAATTTTCAGAGTTAATGTTTTGGTTTTATCATCACATTTATCAATATCATAAACCCAACTAGGCTTCAAGGATTAGGTTCAACCAAGCTTCAAGGGGAGCAAAGCATGCTAAGCATCAACCCAACTTGGCTTCAAGAACCAACCCAACCTAGCTTCAAGGGTGGTAACATCTCAATTAGGCTTCATGGATTCAATCCAACCTAACTTCAAGAGATTGTTACACTTATTAGGCATGCCACCAACAACAAACTCTGAAAATGGAATAACACATTAGCCACACAAATCATTTATTATTTAATTATCATTTCCATTCTCAACTCTCATCATAGCCAATAACAATGGCCTCATATCACATATAAGTTACCATAGCCAATCACAATGGCATTTTATTCCATCACATTATACATATAGCATTATTGATATAAACATAACCAAACACATTACTCATCACATGAGTCACAATACATGAAATATCACATTGTTCACATAATATCATATACATTGCCATTATCATCATATGCAACAATGCAATAATACAAGATTTGTACTTATTTTACTAACAATTCATACAACTCCTAACATTTCCTTGTCCAAGATTCTTTAACCTCTTAGATCAATGATCAATCACTATCCTCAAGACTTAAATCAAAAGTAATAGCATATACTTGTTTAAGGATACACAAAAGATAATCCAATTAGGAATTAATTAGGGCAAACCTCAACCCTGACACGTTCACCCACACGGGCGTGTTCATGGCCGTGCCCTAACTCCACAACACAGAAACATTTAAACGCTCAACAACATGGGCGTGTTCCTGGGCGTGTAAATTCTCAAATCTTACAGTAGCTATGACACGCTCAATAACACGGGCGTGCTACTGGTCGTGTCAAACCTACTGCCTCCAACACAATTGACACGCCTAAAAACCCTGGACGTGCTCATGGGCGTGTCCGGCCACAAATCAAGACTCCGATAAAAAACAACCATACACTCAACAACACACTTCTATACATTAACATCCTCTTCAAATAATCTTAACAAAACATACTCAAAACTCATCTCAAACTTTCAACACACCCAAAACAAACCAAAACACACATCAAACACCAAATACAAAATCATCTCAAAACCCCTACCACATATACAACATCATCTCTTCCAACCACTTACTCTTTTCTTCCATCCATACTGAAAATCAATCATCAACTCACTCAAACACTTCTCACATCTCAAAATCAACCAACACACTCTTAAAAATCTATCAAACTCAAATATCATTTCAAATAAGCACAAAAATCACAAGAGAACTTACCCAAGTTACAAAACTTCTTGAATCACCAACTTGATCACTTAATCTTTCTTCAATTTGAGCTTCACTCAACAAGATCTTCTCTTTGCCTCTTGCTTCCTTTGTTTAAGGAGGAGCCGGCCACAATGGAAAAGAAGAAGAAAAATATCAAGAAGCAAAGTCAAATTTTGCTTTTAATCTCCACCAAGTGATCTTATTCAAGCAATTACCAAAATACCCTCAATCATATAACTAACTTTTTGTTTCATATAAGCCCTTATATGTAATTACACACTCAACACAAATAAATATCTCTTCCATTGACTCTTCATTTGACCAATTTATATGTTATATATATCATCATATACACAACATATACCATTCTCTCTAAACCCTAATTCTTTTCCCCAAAACACATATACACAAGCATTCACTTTCCAATATCTTTTCTCTTTCACATCATGTGCCAAGATAGCAACTGGTTCCTCTTCAAAAGTCAAATATGGGCTCACTTCGATAGATTCAATTGGCAACACATGAGATGGATCCGATCTGTATCTCCTCAACATAGAAACATGAAATACATTATGAATACGATCCAACTCAGGTGGCAAAGCAAGCCGATAAGCCACTGGCCCAACTCTTTCCAAAACTTCATATGGTCCAATGAAACGAGGACTCAATTTCCCTTTCCGACCGAACCTCAAAATCTTCTTCCAAGGAGACACTTTCAGAAATACCTTATCTCCAACATCAAACTCTATATCTTTCCTTTTCAGATCTGCATAAGACTTTTGTCGGTCTGAAGCTGCTTTTAACCTGCCTCGAATCAACTTTACTTTTTCTTCAGTTTCTTGAATCAAATCAGGACCAATCAACTTATTATCTCCAAGCTCATTCCAACAAAGAGGTGTCCTACACCGTCTGCCATACAATGCTTCAAACGGTGCCATACCAATGCTGGATTGGTGACTGTTGTTATAAGCAAACTCCACAAGAGGTAAGAATCTATCCCAACTTCCAAAGAAATCGATGACACAGCTTCTCAACATGTCCTCAATAATTTGTATCACCCTCTCAGACTGTCCATTCATCTGTGGATGAAAAGCAGTACTGCAGTGCAATCGAGAACCCAAAGCACTATGTAAACTCTTCCAAAATCTGGAAGTAAACCTAGGATCTCGATCAGACACTAAAGAAGTTGGAACACCATGTAACTTCACAATCTCATGGATATACAGCTCAGCCAATCTCTCCAAAGAGTAATCCATCCGAACCGGAAGGAAATGAGCTGTCTTAGTCAATCTATCCACAATCACCCATATAGCATCATGCTTCTTTTTTGTCAATGGCAAACCAGACACAAAATCCATCGTCACTCTATCCCACTTCCATTCTGGTACTGATAATGGTTGAAGCAATCCAGTTGGAACTTGATGCTCTGCTTTAACCTTTTGACAGGTGAGACATTTCGACACAAAATCTGCAATATCTCTCTTCAAACCAATCCACCAGTAATGCTGTCTCAAATCATGATACATCTTTGTATTACCCGGATGCATAGCAAACACTGACTGATGTGCTTCTTCTAAAATGACTCTTTTCAAATCAGCATCATCAGGTACACACAATCGGTTCTTAAACCAGAGACTCCCATCACCTTTCACAACAAAATCTCTAGTCTTCCCATTCTTGCAATCTGAAATAATCTTCTGAATCTTCATATCAATCAACTGAGCCTCTTTGATCTGATCTAACAAAACTGGTTTCAAAAGCAACTGTGCCAACAATGCACCATCGTCACAAGCTACAAAACTGGCATGCAAAGCTCTCAACTCAACAAGCAACGAGAGCGAGTAAACAGTTAAACCAGCTAAAGACTTCCGACTCAAGGCATCAGCAACAACATTTGCTTTACCTGGATGATAATCAATTAAACAGTCGTAGTCTTTAATCAATTCCAACCATCTTCTCTGCCGAAGATTGAGCTCTTTTTGAACACCCAAATATTTCAAACTTTTGTGATCAGTGTAGATAAAACATTTCTCCCCAAACAGATAGTGTCGCCAAATCTTCAATGCAAACACAATGGCTGCTAGCTCCAAATCATGGGTCGGATAGTTAAGCTCATGCGGTTTCAACTGTCGAGATGCATAAGCTATAACTTTACCTTCCTGCATCAGCACACACCCCAAACCACTATGTGAAGCATCACTGTAGATCACATATGGTTTGCCTTCTACAGGTAAAGTAAGAACAGGTGCTTGAGTCAACATTTCTCTCAACTGCTCAAAGCTAGTCTGACACTGATCTGTCCACACAAATCTCACTCCCTTACGAAGCAATCTGGTGAGTGGAGTAGCTATCAAAGAAAACCCTTTCACAAACCGTCGGTAATAGCCTGCCAAACCCAGAAAACTTCTAACCTCTGTCACTGACTTGGGTGGACTCCAATTCAATATAGCTTCAACTTTGCTCGGATAAACTCTAATGCCTTCCGCTGAAACTATATGACCGAGAAAAGCGACTTGATCCAACCAGAACTCACACTTCGACAATTTGGCAAACAACTGCTTCTCTCTCAAAATCTGCAACAAAATCCGCAGATGCTTGTCATGTTCCTCTTCATTCCGCGAATACACCAGAATGTCATCGATGAAGACCACTACAAACTGATCCAGATAGGGCCTGAACACCCTATTCATCAAATCCATAAAAGCTGCAGGTGCATTCGTTAGACCAAAAGGCATAACTAGAAATTCATAATGCCCATACCTGGTCCGAAAGGCTGTCTTAGGAATATCTTCAGCTCTGACTCTCAGCTGATGGTACCCAGATCTCAAATCAATTTTAGAAAACACAGCTGCACCCTTCAATTGATCAAAGAGATCATCGATTCTAGGCAAAGGATATTTATTTTTAATAGTCACCTTGTTCAATTGCCTATAATCGATACACAACCTCATAGTACCATCTTTCTTCTTCACAAATAGCACAGGAGCTCCCCAAGGAGAAACACTGGGGCGAATAAATCCTTTATCCAACAACTCCTGTAATTGCACTTTCAATTCCCTCAATTCTGCTGGTGCCATTCTATAAGGAGTAATAGAGATAGGAGTGGTACCAGGCAACAATTCAATACCGAACTCCACCTCTCTCTCAGGAGGTAACCCTGGCAACTCCTCTAGAAATACATCTGGGAACTCTTCAACTGTGGCAATACTATCAATAGGAGAACCCTTCACTCTAGTATCTATCACATGAGCAAGATAAGCTTCACACCCCTTTCTAATCAACCTCCTGGCTGCAACAGCTGAAACAAATAAGGAGGCTAGCTGTTCCTGCTCATTAGATACTATCACCTCTCTACCATCAACAGTTCTCAAAGAAACAATTTTCCTTTTACAGTCTACCACAGCTCCATGTCTAGATAGCCAGTCCATACCTAGAATCACATCATATTCCTTAAATGGCATCTCAATCAAGTCTCCAAGGAACTCCTCACCTTGCACCCTCACTGCACTATCTCGGTGCACTTTACTCACAATCACACTATGCCCTAACGGATTTGTTACCAACACATCAAATCCTAGGGACTCAACATGCATATCAGATACAGGCAAAACAGATGCACTAATATAAGAATGTGTGGAACCCGGATCAATCAAAGCAAGTACTGAAGTATCAAATAAAGAAAAAGTACCAGCTATGACTGCCGATGCATCTGGCTGCCTCTGCATAACATACATCCTCTGGGAAGATCCAACCTCCTCTGGTCTACTCTCCCTGGATGTAGCACCTCCTCTAGCACTGAACCCAGATCTGCCTCCCCTGCTGCTACCTCTGCCTGCTCGACCTCCCCTCACACTAGATCGAGAAGCTGCAGTATCAACTGACATCTGTTCTTGCCTCTCAGGATAATCTCTCACAAAGTGATTAGGTGATCCACATATGAAACAAACCCCTGCTACACCAGTCTTCCAGCAAGGACCACCATGTGGCCTACCACAATGAATGCAGATGGGTAGGGTAGATCTCTGAATCATAGGGGTCGGAGCACTTGCCACTGAAGCTGCAGGTCTAAATCTCTGCCTCTGTAACTGCACTGACCTACCAGCTGACCTCTGACTCCTACTAACTCTAGGAACAAAGCTTCCTTTACCTCTCTTAACAGAAGAAGACCCTGCCTCAAACTGGGGCCTTCTCACTCTGACCTCTTCCTCCGAAGCAGCTGCAATAACTTGAGCTCGCTCTACACTTCGAGCTGCTGCCACTAGCTGGGAGAAATCGTGATATCTAGATCCAGCCACTAAGCACATGATAGAGGGCCTCAATCCTTCCTGAAACCTCCGGCATCTATCTATCTCATCAGCTATAATGCCACCAGGATAATGGCTCAATCTAATAAACTCAACCTCATATTCAGTTACAGTCTTGCTATCTTGCTTCAAGCTTAAGAACTCCATCTTCTTCATGTCTTTGTACTCCCTAGGAGTATACTTCAACTCAAACTCTCTCAGAAAATCCGCATATGACAAGGTTGGTGGATCATCCATAGAATGGGGCACTGTCCTCCACCAGTCATATGCATCCTTCTGTAGCAAAGATCTTGCATAATCAAACTTTTCCTCCGAGGTGGCTTGCAACTGAATAAAGATCCTCTGTACTTTGTCAAGCCACTGTTCTGCTACAGCTGGATCAGTAGTACCAAAGAATATCCTCCGCTCCATACTTCCTTAGTTTATCATAGTGCCTCACTGGTATCATAGGTTGAGGGGGTGGTGGCACTGGTTGCACTGGTGCTTGCCTCAAAGCTTCTACCACATGCCTAACCCAAGCTGGTGGAACCTCCTCACCAACTGGTCTACCCGACACCGAAGCAGGTGCCTCCTCAGCACTAACAACCCTAACTCCATCATCAGGGACAATACTCTCAGCACTACCCTCAACTGACTGGCGTGAGTGAGAATCCATCACAACCTAACACTACAAACACAGTAGAATACATCTTATTAAAGATCAGAGATTGCCAATCCCAAACATATATGTTATTCAAAAACCACTTTTTAAAATCAAAATAGTCTTTTTTCTTACATTTTACCTAGGTTGAGAATCTCAAACCTAGGCTCTGATACCAAAACAATTGTAACACCCCTACATTCAATACATGCACACTACAAACACCACAATGTAGTATACATGCACTAAACATAGAGATGCTACGGATTTTTTTTTTAACATTCAAAAAAACATTTTAAACCATACCATAATTTTTCAATTGTATACATTATAGAAAGATAAGTAGTTAACTTGTAATACAAAACTAAATAGATATATATATAAAGATACATTTAGTTGTTACGCAGCGGAATTTATCAAATATTTACATATATGAAAACATTTAATTTCATATTTACAAATATACACATATGTACATTAAAATCATTACTTTACAAAATATAAAAGAGTTATACATGATTGGCAAGTCTCCTCTGATCTTTAAGTTCCCAAAATCAACTCTTCAACGTCTACTCTCACTCGGTCTCGAAGAGCTCTCGGGTTCAACCCTATTACCTGCGCGATCAAACACTATCGCGCTAAGCCAACGGCTTAGTAAGATAATTCATGCTAATGTTATGCTTTAATGCAATGCAATGCCAATTCTCAATCCATATTATACATGTAACATCATATATGCAAAGCTAACAACATACCTTTACATTTCATAACTCAACATAAATAGACATATCATATTTCAACATCTTATTATATACCTCATTAGTATTCATTTAATCATTCATAATTAACACTAAACAAAGACAAGCATGGGCCCAAAACACACTAATATGCCATTCAATTTTCAGAGTTAATGTTTTGGTTTTATCATCACATTTATCAATATCATAAACCCAACTAGGCTTCAAGGATTAGGTTCAACCAAGCTTCAAGGGGAGCAAAGCATGCTAAGCATCAACCCAACTTGGCAACCAACCCAACCTAGCTTCAAGGGTGGTAACATCTCAATTAGGCTTCAAGGATTCAATCCAACCTAACTTCAAGAGATTGTTACACTTATTAGGCATGCCACCAACAACAAACTCTGAAAATGGAATAACACATTAGCCACACAAATCATTTATTATTTAATTATCATTTCCATTCTCAACTCTCATCATAGCCAATAACAATGGCCTCATATCACCTATAAGTTACCATAGCCAATCACAATGGCATTTTATTCCATCACATTATACATATAGCATTATTGATATAAACACAACCAAACACATTACTCATCACATGAGTCACAATACATGAAATATCACATTGTTCACATAATATCATATACATTGCCATTATCATCATATGCAACAATGCAATAATACAAGATTTGTACTTATTTTACTAACAATTCATACAACTCCTAACATTTCCTTGTCCAAGATTCTTTAACCTCTTAGATCAATGATCAATCACTATCCTCAAGACTTAAATCAAAAGTAATAGCATATACTTGTTTAAGGATACACAAAAGATAATCCAATTAGGAATTAATTAGGGCAAACCTCAACCCTGACACGTTCACCCACACGGGCGTGTTCATGGCCGTGCCCTAACTCCATAACACAGAAACATTTACATGCTCAATAACATGGGCGTGTTCCTGGGCGTGTAAATTCTCAAATCTTATAGTAGCTATGACACGCTCAATAACACGGGCGTGCTACTGGTCGTGTCAAACCTACTGCCTCCAACACAATTGACACGCCTAAAAGTGTCCGGCCACAAATCAAGAACAACCATACACTCAACAACACACTTCTATACATTAACATCCTCTTCAAATAATCTTAACAAAACATACTCAAAACTCATCTCAAACTTGCAACACACCCAAAACAAACCAAAACACACATCAAACACCAAATACAAAATCATCTCAAAACCCCTACCACATATACAACATCATCTCTTCCAACCACTTACTCTTTTCTTCCATCCATACTCAAAATCAATCATCAACTCACTCAAACACTTCTCACATCTCAAAATCAACCAACACACTCTTAAAAATCTATCAAACTCAAATATCATTTCAAATAAGCACAAAAATCACAAGAGAACTTACCCAAGTTACAAAACTTCTTGAATCACCAACTTGATCACTTAATCTTTCTTCAATTTGAGCTTCACTCAACAAGATCTTCTCTTTGCCTCTTGCTTCCTTTATTTAAGGAGGAGCCGGCCACAATGGAAAAGAAGAAGAAAAATATCAAGAAGCAAAGTCAAATTTTGCTTTTAATCTCCACCAAGTGATCTTATCCAAGCAATTACCAAAATACCCTCAATCATATAACTAACTTTTTGTTTCATATAAGCCCTTATATGTAATTACACACTCAACACAAATAAATATCTCTTCCATTGACTCTTCATTTGACCAATTTATATGTTATATATATCATCATATACACAACATATACCATTCTCTCTAAACCCTAATTCTTTTCCCCAAAACACATATACACAAGCATTCACTTTCCAATATCTTTTCTCTTGAAATTTAACACATATATTCAATCCAATATATCACTACAACAACAATAACAACAACATCAACAACATAATCAAAACTTCTAGACCATATATGAGGATATTACACAAATTTCACAACAACATCAACAACATAATCAAAATTTATTTAAACTTATCATGAAATTTCACAATATTCATATATGTATATATATAACCTAATTCCATTAGGGCAAACTTTCATTCAATTCCTGATCTCTTCCGATCCATATTCAATCAAATTATCATGATAACAAATCACTTCAAATTATCTTAATATAATTCCCACCAATTCTCATAAAAATTTTATACCATATTTACTATCTATAGCTCATTCATTTAAACCTCAAGTTCATTCATTTTTTCATTACATATCATAAACATATTCAGTATAACTTTCAGTCATATTTTATAATTTCTCCCTTTTTAATATCTCCTCACATTTCATATCATTGTTATATTTATTTTAATTACCTTTTTATCATATTATCCATAACTCAAAACATTTCCATAATTTCCTTTTCTCTTTACCTTCATAATTATAACCAAATTCTTAACATAAAATGATTAGGTACAACTTTATCCATCATAACTTTTAACTATACTTCTCAAACATAATTTTCAATCTCACCAAATCTGTATTGCAATCATTTTATCTAAGACCCAAATCCATTGATAACAAACTAATCGATCAAATATACTGAACAAAACACATGGCTTTAAGAGATTAATATTAAAGCCTGAAACTTTCAAATCAATACTGTTCTTTTATAATTTTATTCTCTATCTATACAATTACAAGACTAAGGTGTATCTCAAGAATTACATATTCCTTCTTTACATTATTGCTATATCAAAAGTTAACACATTCCAACTCCGTTTCAAACCAATTTGCACTCGATCATATGATCTTTATCAACTTAATTCATGTTCCAACAATATTACTATATACATATTCAATCATATGTAATTCCTATACAATTTCTATTCGTCGCTTCATTTCTAATCCATTTACAGTCTCTTATAATATAATATTATATATATATATGCATGGAACTTTCCATATGTGAATACCTTGGAACTCTAAATATCATATGATCATCAAGTTCAATGCTCATTATAACAATTTCCACTGTCCAATATTACTCAAGTCCATTCCATTCTCACTTCCATCACATAATCCATCTAGCTCTACACAATTCAAGACCTAATCTCTCTTAGGTCCACTAATACATACAACATCGTTTCCATATCACTAATTCTATAATTATACCACATACATATACATGTACACATTTAATTATATGCTCTTATTTTATTTTCCTTTTTCATACATTCAATACACATTTAATGTTTATCACTTTCTTTTAAACACTATCATACTCATTCTTCCAATATGATGTAAAGTATTTATTCACACAACACATATATATATATTCTGACTATACTAGCACTTCACATCCATTTTAGTCACATTCCCAATGTGACATCTCTTTCACTTTCGTCTTTAAAAGCATTTAATATACTTCTATATCCATTTTTACCCTTTACAGTAAAATGACTTAAAATAGCTCATTTTCATTTGCTTATCCACTTCCCTTTTTACTTCAAAACAAATTCTCATGCTATCAATCACATTACTCAATTCATAATACTTTCATGTGAAATATTAGTCATTTCACCTAGCTCATGTATTGAATATACATTTAACTATCAATATCCAAATAATCTTTATCAAATTCCACTAAAACTTTAACTTTTCAACTTACTACTTTGCTTAAACTTCAATTTGCCAAACTCATCTTTTCTTAATATCACTTTAAAAACATCTTATGTATATACATCACAAAGCAATATCAAAACATATAATTTTCACAATTATCAAGCTCATTTCAAAAATCCAAATGTCACATATTACCACCAATACCATGGGCTTTCACAATATTCAAACATCTCACATTTCTAACATTGAATTTACAATGTTTGCATTAAAATAACAATACCAATTTATATTCTTACGTAACCAATATCATCTCTTTTTCCTTTAAACAAAACCTTAACTTTATATATATATATACCCTAAACTTTAAATAGTCACACTTTGTCTATACCAATCAACTCATTCAATATTCCACCATACTCTCCTCATTTTAATAACATATCTTTCAATATTAACAATTCAACAATATTTCCTCTGTCTAGCAAACCCAACATAAACTTTATTATAAAGAGGTTCAAAGTGTAGAGGAAAAAGTACATACTCTTATATTGATTTGATTTCAACTCATTTTCAACTTTATTCTCCTTTTCATTTCTTTATACTTAACACATTTAACAATTCACTTTACTTGCATAAATTTTATCAATTAAACTTATATAAATCCATATCATTTCTTTCTCTGGCTTTACTTTCATGTAAAACATCATTCACACTCTAGCATCCATCTCATATAACACAAATATTCTACAATTCATATAATGCCACATCCGAGACCAACCTAGGTGTCAATGCATATGCATGTATTACAAATTTCATTTCAAAACTTTTCCTTTTTACTTCTATTTAAACTTTTCAAAACTTTTTCTTTTTAATTTCACTTAGGCCGAGAATCTCGAACCTAAGCTCTGATACCAAAATAATTGTAACACCCCGATACTCCATAAAAGTACTATACATACACCTAGTATACATACAGTAAGTATATAAAGTATAAGGATGTCACTTTTCGTTACATTTTTAAAACCTTTAGCAGAGTTCAAACCACAATACATAAATTTAAAGAAAATTTGCAAAATCATTATACTTTCAATGATCTTATTTTTATCAAAACTTCATTTATACATATAAATATACTCTTGTGAGAAATACATCATAATTAAAAATTATACATGTATGCATCACCCTCTAGTTGGTCACCTGCGCGATTACACATCCGCTCTAAGCCCGAGAGCTTAGTAGTACCAATATAACATATAAACATACATTATAGAAATTTGAACATATAATGAAATATCACTTCCATGCACCATTAGTTTCTTACCATGTTTTTCCTTTTAAATTGCACCTTTCATATATCTCGACTAATTTCATATATTATATACATATCATTATCACCAACCACAATCCATCATTAATATTCACAATCAATATATTAATATACACATTACACAACATACTTCATAACATTGTTTTATTCACAATTCACCAATCATGAATCACATTTCCAACAAAGTCAACCATAAATCTCATTACTCATTATCTCAACATTTGTATATCATGTTGACAACAAAGACAGACTCGGGCCCAAAAGACACTAATATGCAATTCAATTTTCAGAGTTAATGCTTTGGTTTTGTTATCACATTTATCATTATCATAGACCCAACTAGGCTTCAAGGATTTAGGTTCAACCAAGCTTCAAGGGGAACAAAGCATGCTAAGTATCAACCCAACTTGGCTTCAAGAACCAACCCAACCTAGCTTCAAGGGTTGTAACATCTCAATTAGGCTTCAAGGACTAGACCCAACCAAGCTTCAAGGGGAGTAAAACATGTTAAACTTCTACCCAACTTGGCTTCAAGGATTAAGCCCAACCTAACTTCAAGAGATTGTTACTAATATTAGGCATGCCACCAACAACAAACTTTGAAAATGGAATAACACATTAGCTACATAATTCATTTATCAATTTCATTCTCAATTCTCATCATCAATTAGGCAAACATGCCTTATGTCGTTCAATTGAATCATCATAGCCAATCACAATGGCTTTACATCACATTTGTGTTATCATAGCCAATCATAATGGCTTCATATCTCATTTGAATCATCATATAATATACAACCTCAATTACATTAACTAAACAAACATATCATTATAACTCAAAACATTAGTTTCACATCTCTCTATGTCTCAATTTACATTCAGGTAATTCATCATAAAAGTATTTATCATAATAAATTGCATTGTACATACCTTTTTGAATGATCCTCATCTCTTTCACACTATACAAGTCATAATACTTGTCACATTGTATTAACAATATAATAAATTAATTAACATTGTTTTAAGTCTCAAAATCATATAAAAGAATGCATCTAGGTAAGTTTGTACTTACCTCAAGAACTACTCCCATCAAGCTATACATAATCAATTACTTCATCATCTCCTTCACATTTTACATATAGCATCTTTGATGTAACATTACAAAGTACATTATTTATATAACACATTACCATTTACAAGATTCACAATGCATAAAACATAACCTTATTCATATAGTATCATATGCATCATCAAATGTATGTTCAATCTCATCAATACAAAAAGAGCAAAGAACCATCACAGTAGCCAACACACTCAAGGGACACGGCCAAGCTTGTGGCCGTGTCTCTCAACACCAAATCAACCGAGGCAGACACAGGCAAGGGAACACGGCCGTGTCTCTCAACCAACACCAGGCAGTGGCAAACACGGGCAAGGGACACGGCCAAGCCATTGGCCGTGTCTCTCCAAAATTGATCCAACACGGCCAAATTTCCTCAAACTTGGCCGTGTCTCCCAAAAATCTTTAGTTTTGACCGTGTCTCATCCTTAGTTTGGTCGTGTCTCTCATGAACAAAAACCCTAAACATAGCCAATTCTCTTTTGATTGAATTAAAACACATTATACACAACGTAACCTTATTCAAATGGATATAATCAATGTCTTTAACACTTATTTTACATGTTCATCACAATAATCACATTAACAATACATTTAAACACATACCACTTCAAAACCCTAAAACCAACATCATTCTTATTCTTTCCATATCAACATCCACTTAACTTACCATCTTCAAACCAAAACCAACACCAATTTAACTTTGTAACTTACAATCGATTTCAACACTTATAATCACATCTCAAACACACTTAATCATAATAACAACAAATCATAACTCACCTCAAACACAACTTCACAAATAACAAAAGAAAACAAGAGAGTACTTACCTAAATTGAAGAAATTTCACAAATCTCCAACTTAATCCTTTGATTCTCCCTTCAATTTGATGTTTAGTACTTAGAACACCTCTCTTGCTCTCTCTTTTCTTTGGTAGCCGGCCACACAAAATGAGAAGAGAAGAAAAAAAAGACAAGTCAAACTTCTCTTCTTCTTTAAATCTCCACCAAGCAATTCTAACCATGCAATTACCTAAATGCCCTCAACCATTTAACTTAACTTCTTTCACTTATATGCCCATTTAAGTAATTTCACATATCACAAATAAATATCCTCTTGCATTGACCATCCATCTTGACTTATGTATATGTTATTTATACTAGTATATATGCAACATATACACTTCCTCTAAAAAAATTCTTTTCTCTTTCAAATTAACATATACATTCAATCCAATTAAAACAACAATAATATTCAAAACTTCTAGGGCATACATTGGGATATTACACAATGCCTCAATTATCTCATTTATATCAATATAGTCCTCATTAATGTCTTTGCATACCATCTTTAATGTATACATAACAAATTACATTATCCATACTGTAGACCCTTAATTTTTAACACAATCTGGTCTGTTATTTTTTTATATAGTCCAAAATAATTTTTGTGATATTTTAATTAAATAATATTTATTTTAGTATTTATTATTTATAATTTTTAATAAAAATAAGAAATGGCAAAGTTAATAAAGAAAATAATAATAAAAAAATAAATAAACAAAAATAAAAAATAATAGTAAAAAATAAATAAATAAAAATCGGCGATGAAAAATTCATAGCCGAAAGTGGAATTGGCCAAGGCCAATTCGCCCACAGGAATTTCCTCGCCGCAGGAAATTCTTGCGGTGAATTGGCTGGCCACCCAGCCAATTTTGCCAGCTCTTGTAGTAATGCCCAGCCAGTCCTAGCAAATCCTCACAGTTTTGGCCAATGCTTACAGTTTTCTCCAGCGAAATTTTCCAACGCAATTTTTTTCGAAACAAAATTCTATTTGGTTTTGGTTTCTTTTCCTAATTAATTTTATTTTCCTCAAACAATTAGAATTAGTCTTATAATTTTTACTATAAATAACACTTTAAAACTCAGAAAAAAGAAGGAAAGATTGGTGATTGAGAATTGGACTATTGAACTTGGATTGGATCGGAGTAAAAAACAAAAAACCCTAGCCAGA
Source organism: Garcia nutans (assembly GCA_947685225.1). NCBI lineage: Eukaryota > Viridiplantae > Streptophyta > Magnoliopsida > Malpighiales > Euphorbiaceae > Garcia > Garcia nutans. The sequence goes on along the minus strand of CANTUV010000011.1, from coordinate 27,906,155 downwards.
GAAGATTAGCAACAAGCAAGCAATCAATAATTCATCAAAGGTAGCCACACTGCCTTTGTCTTTGTTCATCCAGAAATTCAATTTTGGTGGAACCAACTACACAGGTTTGATCTTTAATCATAGATTATATATTTATATATTTACAGTTGAATTGTTTCTTTGATTAATAAGAACATGCACACAGTACTTTGATCCTTAAATATGTAGTAATTTGATCTTTGTTTCAATAACTTAAATTGTTCATTCTGTTTCCAAAAACCCTAAAAAATACTCTTCTGTTTCCAAAAACCTTAAGAGCTCTAAATTATTTCTTCTGACTCCAAAAACCTTAAAAACCCTAAATTATTTCTTCTATTTCCCAAAAACCTCTAAAATCCCTCAAAAACACTAATTTATTTATTCTGTTTTTAAAAACCTTAAATTGTTTCTTCTGTTTCCAAAAACTTTAAAAACCCTAAACTGTTTTCCTCTAACTTTTTCCAAAATTTCCAAATGTTTTCTTAAATCTCCAAACCCTAATCTTCTTTATGTTTTCTAAAAATTATAATTATTTTTATAAAAGTCTTAACTATTTTCTTAAATCCTAAAATCAAATATGTTTTCCAAAATACCAAAAATCCTAATTCTCTCAAAACTAATACGGTAAACCCTAGTTTTCCTAAACCCTAATTCTTAAAACCTTAAAATCTTATAAATCTAAACCCTAAAGCCATAATCTAATAAAACTAAAATCACAATCCTGTAGCTAAGAATTATAAACCCTTATATCTTAAGATTCAAAAACCCTAATTTCATAATGTTACCCCTAAACCCTAATTTGATTAACCAAAAAAACTTACTACTTTCTTAAATTCATAAAACCCTAATCCATTCCAATTTTCTTAAACCTTTATAGTAGCCTCAACAAATAACAATAATAATACTAAAATCCCAAAACCCTAAATGTTAATTAAAGAACTTTAAATAGAAACAGTAAACCCTAATTTGTATCTTTACTTGCTTTATTTAATTTTAGATTTGATTATGTAGTTTATTATATGATTTGATGGTTGATTTATTTAATTTCAATGCTTGATTTATTTAATTTATCATGGATGGATGTTTTCTTTATTGTTATTATTTATTTGTTTTAGTATTAAAATTGTAAGAGGTATGTTTCCACTTTGTGGGTACCTCATTAGTTAAATATCATGTAATTTAAATTGTAATATCCCGGAATAGACCCTAAGAGTTTTGGAGTTATTGTTGTTGTATTTGGATTTAATGTATATGTGTATATGTGAAATATAAGGATAATATATGTAAGACATATACATATACATCACATATACATGGGATATATATAATGGTGAAGGATAAGTGAGTTGTATATATATTTGTATAACTAAATAATAATAATAATAATAAAGACAAAAAGAAAAGAGAAGAAGAAAATCAAAGAAAGAATATGTGGTGGAGATTTAAAGTATTATTATTATTATTACTATTGTTATTGTTATTGTTATTATTATTATTATTATTATTATTATTATTATATATGGATAAGGACAAAGGAAAGAAGTAGAAACTTCATCTTCCTTCTACTCCTTCTTCGTCTTCTTCGTTCTTCTTGGCCGAGAGAGAGAGGGAGAGAGAGAGAGAAAGAGAGAAAGATGTGATTTTCTTACCAAATTTCTTAAGGAATTCAAGAGATTTGATGATAGAGATGAAGATTTGATAAAGGATTCAAGTAAGTATTTATTTCTTTAAATTGATTTTCATTGTTTGAGTTGGGTTTGGTATGGTTGATGTGTGATGATGATGATATTGAAAGATTTAAGTATATATATGTGTTGATTTGGTAATTGGATGATGATAATATGATTATTTGTGAAGATGATGATGAATTGTTGAATAAGGGTTGAGTTTAATGAAATTTGGGGATTTGATAAATTGGTATATGAATGATGTTTATAATGATGATTGGTGTGTGTTTTGAGTGTTGTTGATGTTTTGGTAAGTTTGTTATGGTTTTTGGGTGTGTTTGATGAAGATTGTTTGAAGTGAGTAATGATAAAAAGATGGGTATTGTTGGATGTTGTTGTGTGTTGACCGGAATCTGGGTTTTTAGTCGGACACGCCCAGAGACACGGCCAGTTTGTTAGGCGTGTCGTTGGTTCTATTTTCTGGAGTTGGTAGCACGAGCAGTGACACGCCCATGTTATTGAGCGTGTCATAAGTTCTGTGTGGCAGTAGAATTGACACGACCAGTAACACGCCCGTGTTATTGAGCGTGTCATAGCTACTGTGAGTTTGGAGAATTGACACGGCCATGAGCACGCTCTTGTTGATTGGATGTGTTGATGTTTTTGAGATACAGAATGTATTACACGCCCAGTGACACGCCCGTGGTTATGAGCGTGTCAATGTTTCTGTGTTGTGGAATTAGGGCACGATCAGGAACACGCCCGTGTTGATGAGCGTGTCATGTGTTGAGTTTGCCCTAATTGATTCTTATTTGTATTATCTCATGTGTATTTCTAAGTGAGTGTGTATGATTACTTTTGGATTAGGTTTTAAGAGATGGAATTGCCCCTAATCCAAGTATTGAAAGATCTATGGAAGAGAAGTTATATGGGAGTGAGTTCTTTAGAGGTAAGTACAAAACCCTATTGGATTGCATATAAGTATATTGTTAAAATAAATATTAATATTGTATATGCAATGAAAAGATAAGAGATATGATAATACATTAATACATATAAGATGTGAAGGCATTCAATATATATATGTTATGAAATGTGAAAGATGTGAGGATATGATTTGTATGATGTGTATTCCAATTTATATGGTAATGCAATTGATTGTGCATACTTGAGTAATGAATGATTATGTATATAAATATCAAAGATGAACTATGAAATGTGATAATGTGATATTGTGATGAACTATGAAATGTGATAATGTGATATTGTGATGAACTATGAAATGTGATAATGTGATATTGTGATGAACTATGAAATGTGATAATGTGATATTGTGATGAACTATGAAATGTGATAATGTGATATTGTGGTGAACTATGAAATGTGATATTGTGATATTGTGATGAACTATGAAATGTGATAATGTGATATTGTGGTGAACTATGAAATGTGATATTGTGATGGAATATGAAATGTAAATTGAGAGGTGATGATGTATAAAGCCATTGTGGTTGGCTATGATATTGAGAATGAGATAAATGAGGCATGTTTTGCCTAAATGATGCCATTGTGGTTGGCTATGATGATGTAAATGATGATGAGAATGAGAATGAAATTGATAATGAAATAATAAATGAATTGTGTGGCTAATGTGTTATTCATTTTCAGAGTTTTGTTGTTGGTGGCATGCCTAATAAGTGTAACAATCTCTTGAAGTTAGGTTGGATTGAATCCTTGAAGCCTAATTGAGATGTTACCACCCTTGAAGCTAGGTTGGGTTAGTTCTTGAAGCCAAGTTGGGTAGAAGCTTAGCATGCTTTGCTCCCCTTGAAGCTTGGTTGAACTTAATCCTTGAAGCCTAGTTGGGTATATGATATTGATAAATGTGATAACAAAACCAAAGCATTAACTCTGAACTTTGAATGACATATTAGTGTCTTTTGGGCCCGAGTCTGTCTTTGTTGTTAATGTGATGTATATACAAGTTGAAATAAATGAGTAATGGGATCTATGTTGCCTTTGTTGGAAATGTGAGTTGTGAATGATGAATTGTGGTTAGTGATATGATTATATAACATACATGAATTATTGAAAGGAGATATGGTTTGTGAAGTTATATGCAATATGCGATTATAAAGTATAAAATGATATATATGATATGTATGAGGTGAAATTGGTAAGTATCATAATATGAAGGTTCTATCAATTTATTGAATTATGTTTGATGGTTATGTTATATGTGTATATGTATATCCTCTATAAGGTTAATAGGATTATATGAAGAATGCATTGAAAAAGGGGAAAACAGAGTAAGAAAATGTTAAAACATGAGACTAAACATATGAGGTATGTTTCCTTTATATTGTATATTTTAATGGTTACTTGTACTACTAAGCTTTCGAGCTTAGCGCGGTTATCTTAATCGCGCAGGTATATAGGTGATGAAGCTGGAGATAAGCTACTATGTCACAACGAGGACAAGTATAGTTTGAGACCAACTAGATGGTGGTGCATGCATGTAATTATACTGTATTTTCATAAGAATGTATTCATTTGTATAAATGAATCTTTGGAAGAAACAATGTAACTTATATTTATGTATTACCATGATAAGAATAACCATTTTGTAAATACTTTCATATGATTTAAATGTATTATGGTTTTAAAAATTAAAGTAAAGAGTTATAATGGTGATGAAAAGTGACATTCTTATACTCTATATACATATTGTATGTGTACCTGCTATATGTACAGTATTTATATGGGGTATCGGGGTGTTACATAAATTGCTTTTATATTTTGGACCAATGTAAAGGACATGTTTCTACCTTTTAGTGTGTGTCCTATTTAGTTTAGACATGGATGATGTAAGGACATGTTTCCATCTTCGGATGGTGTTCATTTATTTGCTTTGTTTGGACATTGCTTTGATTTTAATATAATGATGCTTTATTTCAATTGTTGTGTGTAATATGGATAATATTGTTATGTTTAAGAATTTTATAATATTAAGAACTGTAAAGGAGACCGGTTCTAACCAGGCATTGTGGGGGTTTTAGGCCATTTCTCACCTTCCCCAGACGTACCCAACTTTCCAAACCCATTACGGGGTTGGGGATTCCTTAGGAATTGAGTCAACCACCCCTTTTTTTTCCTAGCCAGTCTGGGTGGCGATTCCATTTTCTCTGGATTTAGGTCCGTGTTCTCTAAGGCCCAGAGCCTAAACAGTGCCGAAGTTGCAAGAACCATTCTACCGAGAGTGGGGGCAAAAATCCCTGCTCACAGTGGCAACTCCACTGGGGATAAGAGAAGTTGATTCCGTTGGTCTTTTTATTATTCTATTCTTTCTTATAATGATATTATCCATTGCATCATATTAGATTGCATCGTGTGCGTGAGTTAGGACGCCCGTGTTACCCATGTTGTGTTATGTAAGGGATACCATACTTTCACTCAAGTTATGGAGATCGAGCATGGCATAACCACTCATAGCCTCTTACCATTTGGTATATACTTGCTATGGGAACCTAACCTTTTAAGCCGAAGACTAAAGTTCATGTAATTGGCCAAGTTACTTTCCTTAGGTTTTACCCCAAATGCATGTTGTTTTGTTATGGTTAATTTATCTTGGTTTAAATCATGGCTTATTTGGTTTGTTTCTTTTTCCAATATGACCTAAGTATATTGCAAGCTCAAAATAAATTTTTCTTTAAAGTCCAAAAGACCGAAACTATTTTTAAAACTTTTCAAGAGGGTCTTTGGACATAAAACTTTTCTAAAAACAAATCTAAAATTCTTTGCTCATGACCCAAATACTAAGCCCAAAATCTATTTTACAATGGGCTTAGAAACAAAATTATTTTCATCCAAAAGAGCTTGCAAATATTTAGGTCAATTATGAAATACCAAAAATCAATTGTGATCATAGTTTATACTAAGAATAAATTAACCATGGTCTTGTTTTTGGCATGAATCATTAGTTACTTTTTCAAGTGAGAAATCTATCTATAATAAACCTCTTAATTTGGTTTTAATCCAATATGGCATAAAAGCTACTTTAGTTGGATAAATGGATTAAAACCTAATTAATGGGAATTATCATGAACTGATTTTCATTTTTGAAAATATGACTATTGGTTGAAACGTCTGAGGGAATTATTCGAAAACAAGATACCCCATGTTGGCATTTTGATAACCTTATACCTAGGAAAAAAGACTTGCCATTTGTGTGTGGATGTTATAAGGTTGGAAGGAACGTCCTATTTGTCCTTGTTTGTTAATTATTCATGCATACATGCATACGTACATACATTTGCATCTCATATCATTAATTCTCTCTGGCTCACAGCCCTGGATTATGATAGTTCAAAAGCTTACGACAATCCAACCTACGCTAGAGATGAAGAATCTAGCAACGACTCAATCTCTTTTTCACCAAAAGCAATGGATCCCAAACAAATTCAAAGAATGGTGGATGATGCCTTCAATGCCAAGATGGAAGAAATAAAAGAGGCCCTAGTTGAGACCATGAAGAACTAATTGACTACAATTTTAGGAAATCATGTCGAAGCATCTGCTAGCACTAAGAAGCCAAAGGACAAAGGGAAGACTAAAGTTGGTGAAGTGGTTTTTGATGATGAAAAGGTGATCATTGATGATGATGATGATTGGGCTCAATACTACCAAGATCCTCAAGACAAGAAGAAAGAACCAAAGATTGTTGAAAGATCAGCTATAGAGAAAACTGAAACTTCTGATGTTGAAAAGAAGATTTGGACTTAGAAAAGAAATTTGAGAAGAAATTAAAAATTGAAGAAATGTCCGAAGTTGACAAATTATTTGAGCTAGAGGAAGAAGTTTCGTACAAGTTCAAGATGCCATCTTTTGCAAAGTTTGATGGAACTGAAAATCCTCATCTCAATGTGAAGTAGTATATCACTGCTATACAGTCTGCCAGAGCTACTAAGGCTCAAACTCTAAGGTACTTTATGCTCTCATTGGACCCTGTTGTCCAAAATTGGTTCAATACCTTAGATGATGGAACACAAAAGAGTTGGGATTTGCTATACAAGACCTTCATCCAACAATATGGATACAATGTCGAGATGGAAGTTACCTTAATGGAAATGGAGTCCATTATACAAAGGCCAAATGAGAATTTTGTGGACTATGTGAAAAGGTGGAGAAATAAGGCCGCTTTGCTCAAGAAAAGGCCCGATGAATTTGATCAAATAAGGATGATTGTGAGTGGGGTGTTGCCTAGTCTTCGTGAAAGGATGTCTCATACACTCATCCATCATTTCAAAGATCTTCTCCAAGCTGGTCTGCAAATTGAAGAATGGGAAAGAGAGAGGAACCATTTTTCAACAAGAAGGAATGATAAAGGAAACTATCAATCTGGTAGCCAAAGCATGCAAAAGGCAGTCGGTGTTAACACTACTAGCCAAGGAACAAGGAGGCAGTTTTCAAAATTGGGGAAACCAATGTCTTAGGTTCTCAATAAGCTTCAAAGAAAGGGATTGTTACAACCCTTGATCCTCGTCCTTTGCCTAACCCTCTCCCACCTAATTTCGACACTAAAGCATTTTGTCAGTTTCATCAAATGCAAGGACATGACACAGATGGATGTGTGAGGTTGATACATGAGATCCAAAATCTAATTGATAGTGGAAAGCTGCCCGAGCCCAACAAGCCGAACACCAAAGACAATCCATTACCAAAGTTTAATAGAGTACCACCACTGGCAACCTTCATGATTGGAGGGGGTTTACATGAAGATTTTGTCATGTCTTCTTTCCAAGATGTGGGTGGAGAAGTAACCAAAGAAGAAGAGGCATTTGGCGAAATTAAATAAGCTATGGTGGGTAAAGAAGTAGCAATTTGTGTTGTCAATGGTTTTTGGGATTCAAGCGATAGTGATGATGATCTTGTATCCAAGAAGGAGGAATGGACCTGGTCCAACCCAAAAGAAGATGAAGTAATGAACACTAGATCCGGTAAGCCTTATGTAAGGCCACCACCTAAGGAGGTAGAAATTAATAAGGAAAAGGAAGTTGAAGTAGGGAATAAAGAAGAGGAAGATGATACTGTGTTCAAGCAATTGAAAATAACCCAAGCAAGTGTTAGCTTTTGGGACTTATTGGCTACTTCTAAAAAACACCAAGAAACTATGGCCAAGGCCTTGGCTAGCATGCCAGTTTCTACCTCCACAACACCAAAGGAGCTGATCAACTTCATAAAAATTGGAGGAGTAATGAAATGTGAAGATGTTCAAGAGAAGAGTGAAGTTAATATGGGAGCGGTTTCTTTCTCAGATGCAGATTTATCGGAGGAGGGGAGAGATCACATCCGCCCTCTCTTTATCAAAATAGAAATCAAAGGGAAAAGGACTCCATGTGTAATGGTCGATGATGGGTCTGCCATAAATGTTTGTCCACTTAAAATATTGCCAAAGTTAGCCATGTCAACAAGGGATCTAAATCCGACCGAGTTAACCATTCGAGCTTATGACAACACTAAGAGACATGCCAAAGGAACTTTCAAAGTTATTGTCAAGGTTGGTCCAATTGAATCTATTGTTGAATTTGTTATTTTGGACATACCTGTTATCTTTGCCTTACTCTTGGGACGTCCATGGTTTCATCCTCTTGGTGGAGTTCCTTCCACCCTTCATCAAAAGATCAAGTTCCCTAATGGACATGAGACAGTAGTCATCGACGCCGAAGATAATGAGGTTGTTAATGCTCTAATGATTGAGAGGCCTCTCAATGCTTTCCAAGTAGCTACAATTTCTGATGATGAAGTAATGAACTCCAAAGTCTTGAATATGATGAAAAGCATGAACTACCTTCCTGGAGCAGGTCTTGGAAAGGGTAAGGCCAGTTTGACAAAGCTGCCAGATCTTAGAATTCAAACTTCCAAAAAGGGGTTGGGATATGATGAAACCAACAATGCCCAGCCAAAGAAAAATGAGAAGATGAGCTTCCCGCCACTTGATGAGATCTTTGTCAAAGCTCCAGACATGGGACCACTCCAAGGAAAGCCCGAGCCAATTATGTTCATAGGAAAGTTGATCTCAGGTTTTGAAATTTTTGCAGATGTAACATGCAGGCCAGCTTTGTAACACCCCCATACTCTATATAAGTACTATACATATACCTAGTATACATACAATATGTATATAAAGTATAAGAATGTCACTTTTCATTTTACTTTGAAACCCTTTATTCAAGTTCAAGCGATATTACATTAAATTAAAGAACATTTACGAAAATCATTATTCTTATAAAAAATACAACATAATTAAAATCACATATGTATGCATCACCTTCTAGTTGGTCTCGAGACACTCTTAACCTTCTCGTGGCATCACAGCTAGACTTCTAGATCAACCGCATAAATACCTGCGCGATTAAACATCCGCGCTAAGCCCGAAAGCTTAGTAGTACAACTAAATAATAAAATACACTTTACCAAAATTATCATACCTCATATGTTTAGCATTATGTTTTATTGTTCTCTTACCACGTTTTCCTTTCTCAATGCATTCTTCATGAGTTCCCACTAATCTCATATACATAAACATATACATTAATTCAACCAATTACCATTCAAAGACCTATTCAACACCTTTACGAAAGCAATTCTCACAAATTCCATATTCATATATATATATATATATTTTACACATCATACTTTATTTTTATAAAATCATATATCAAGAAAGTCCCTCAAAACATATTCACCTTCAATACATCAATGCACATATTACAAAAGCATACTTCATAACATTATTTTATCCATAATTCATCAAACATGAATCATACTTCCAATAAAGGCAGTTGTAGATCTCATTACTCATTTATTTCAACATTTAATATCACATTGACAACAAAGACAGACTCGGGCCCAAACAACACACTAATATGTTATTCCAAGTTCAGAGTTACTGCTTTGGTCCATAATCATAATCATCAAGCCTATAGGCATCATCTATATATATCTCTATCCATGGATAGTGTAACAGACCCAGTCTCTTGGACCATCAACTCGGCAAATCTCGAGGAGATCCTCAACCCGGCAAGACTGTTACTATAATTCACATTTCACATGTCACATTTATCAAGTAACAGACCCAGTCTCTTGGACCATCAACCCGACTAAATCGAGGAGATCCTCAACCCGGCAAGACTGTTACAAATCAAATATCTCATAATCACAATTAGCATAGTGTAACAGACCCAGTCTCTTGGATCTCAATTCATCTCAAATTGAAGAGATCCTCAACCGGCAAGACTGTTACCTTTCATTTTATAGGCATGCCTCCAAACTCAGAACTCTGAAAATGAATAACATATCAGACACACAATTCATCTATTATTTCATTATCAATTCTCATCATCATCTAGGCAAACATGCCCCACTTAATTCAATTGAATCATCACAGCCAATCACAATGGCTTTATATTCCATTTAAGTTATCATTGCCAATAACAATGGCTTCATATCACAATATATCCCAAGTCACATTTCATGTTTCATCATTGATATATGCAACATTAATTACATTGCTAAACAAACATGTCATTAATCAATCATACCATATAGGCATACTTCAATCATGTCACTCAATCATACATAATCCATTTCATTACACATGTATCTTAAACTCATTGTCATATAATCCATGTGTCTATTTATTTCATTTTGACCATCATTATCAATCATGATAACATCACATTTCATCATTTCTCAAACACATTAACACCATTCATTATTCAAACATTTATCATAACAAATTGCATTGCACGTACCTTTCTTTTTGGATGATCATTATAGCTTTCACACTATACCAATGACAACATTAGTAACATTGAATTAATCAATATAATAATCTACTTAACACATTTATACTAAGGGTGTTAAGTCTCAAAATCATATAAAAGATTACATCTATGTAAGTTTGTACTTACCTCAAGAACTACTCCCATCACCTATATCTTTCCTTTCCCAAGAATTCTTCACATTAGGTTAATGTAACACAATTTCTTCAAAACCTAATCCAAAGATAGTTATTTCCATAAGAACATAAGAATGATAATCAATTAGAGCAACCTCAACACAAGACACGCCCACCAACACGGGCACCAACACGGCCGTGTCCATCAATTACCTTTCACACAGTAGCTAACACACTCAAGGGACACGGCCAAGCTTATGGCCGTGTCACCCAACACATGCTCCAACACGGCCAAGACTCCCTTAGCTTGGCCGTGTCTCTCAACCAAAAGAGGCAGTGACAGACACGGTCAAGGGACACGGCCAAGCCAGTGGTCGTGTCTCTCAACACCAAAATTCCAGTAGCAGACACGGGCAAGTGACACGGCCGAGACAGTGGCCGTGTCTCTCCAAATCGATCCAACACGGCCGTGTCTACCCTAATCCTGGCCGTGTCTCACAAAGAATGAAGATTTCCAACGAGGCCAAAATCATATATTCAATGTATTTCAACTTCAATAAACATAAACATACATCATTCAATCAACTCTCCATCTCATATATATTAAACCTTACTAACCAATTTCAATAATCCATCATCAACCTCACAATTAACCTTATTAATATCATCTAACTATCAATTCAACATATCAATACTCTTAATCTTCCATTAACATCACCATCACACCAACCATATCAAATCCAACTCAAACAATAGAAATCAAGACAAAGAATTGAATACTTACTTGAATATCTTGTCAATTCTTCAATCTCTACCTTCAATTCTCTTAAAACCCCAAGATTATGATGAAGATCATCACCTCTCTTTAACTCTCTCTCTCTCTCTCTCGTGCAAGAACCAAAAGGAGAAGAAGAAGAAGAAAGACAAATCTCTTTTCTCTTCTCACGATAGCCACACAAATATAATAATAATAATAATAATAATAATAATAATAATTACCAAAAGAAAATTACCTCAATGCCCTTTAACCATTTATTCTAACTCTCTTATTACTCAAATGCCCATTTAAGTAATTTCACACTCAATAAGATAAATATCTTTTCCCCTTGACTCTCCACTTGACCAACTTATATGTTTTATATACTAACATATATACAATATATACATTCCAATTACACAATCATTTTCTTTGCACAACGTATATATACCTTTAATTCAAATCACACAACAATTGTATTAAAACTCCTAGGCATATATTGGGATATTACAAGCTTTGCCTTAGCCGATCCAAATAGGCTTCAATCAAGCAAGGCATGTCTAAATCGGGAGTGAATTCAGAATAGCGAGGCTCGGCTCCATACTGACGGCCATGCCGATGGGGATCATAGCAAGTACCTTGATGAAGAGTAGCAAGAGGAACATACATCAATTATGTCCGCATGGTGATGCGAGAAATCTTCCACCAAGGTACCAACCAACGGATGTTGACTTCAGCGCATGAGTGGATCCAGTCAACCCAGTTAGCACATGAAGAAGTAGGATGGAGTAGCTTCCTAGCGGAATGATGCCATGGCAGATATCTGAAAAAATCCATGGATGGAGTATCAAGCAAGCAAAAACGCTCCTGAAGCTAAATCTGTGAGGAAAATTAAATTAAAAAAAAAAGAGTCCGCTAAGTTGAAAACCCACAAGGGAGACTTAGGCACTTAGTAAAAAATCAGGACAGCACGCTATTTCCAAAAACTCACACGGGCGGACTAGGCAAAAATTAGAGCAATATAAAAAATATAATAAAGAGGTCCGCTAAGTTAAAAACCTGCAAGGGCAGTTTAGGCAAAAATTAGGACAGCTCGCTAGTTCTGAAAATCCGCATGGGCAGACTAGGCAAAAATTAGAGCAATAAAACAAAGAAAGAGAAAACCTAAATTGAAAACCCAAAAGGGCAGTTTAGGTAATTACCTGAAGCAACAATGGACTCTTGGTCAATCTCTTTGATAATCATGATTTAATTTGGTCTAATCCAACTAAAGTCTCGGCTAAGATCACAGGTATCGGCGACAAGCCTCCTTCCATTTGGTCCATGATATCCAATACTCATGGATCAATATCACCATCAGAAGAAACAAGCAAGAATTGGCCAAGCAAGAACAGACAAAGCATACATCCCCATGCCTTAGTAGGAGCCAAATGAGAGAGACAAAAATCAATCAAGGGAGCAAGTAGAATTTTCTCACCTTTCGTCAACAGTAGAACTTCGGGCTTTGAAATTTGAAATAACATCTGCATCTTCTGTTGAGTCTTGGAAATCAATATGGGTAACACCATTTGTTGATTATTTGGATATCCAAGGATGGCCTCAAATTCTTCAATCAAGGGACATATTTCAAAGCCATTAATTTTAAATGTCCTAGAATCTACATTCCAAAAAGAAGCCATGGCAACTAAAAAGGAATGGTCCAATTTAACATTTTGAAAACACTTCAAAGTATCAATTTTTGACCAAGACATTTGCTTCCAATGAATGGCATTCATATTCTTAAATAGAATTTTTATTTTCTTCAAATGGAGTTCGGTCATCATGGAAGGATGAAGGAAAATTAGAATTGATAAAAGGAGTTTTTATGTTGAAGTGGAAAATCTCTTGGTTTCTGTATGAAATTATGGCGTGAAAAGTAATTTGTATAGAAGAACCCATGCTATTCCAAAATTGATAAGGAAAAAGAGTGAGACTGTAATGCATGAAGAAAAAGAATTAGCGACGAAATTTCTTTAATTGCCGTGTTGCATTTCATTTTAGCTAATTGGTACTGCTGTGAATGTGAAAAGGGAAATTGTGGCACAATAATTATGATATATATATATATAAAGTTTTAAAAAAAAAAGAAAGAAAAAGTTGCAGTAAAATGGACATTATAGAATATCATTATTATTTCTGTACTTATTATACAATGTTTACTCAATTCATACAATATTCATACATCACTAAGAAGGTGGTGGTAGGTCATCAAATAAAGCTTTGAAAAATTAGAGCTTGTCAGAGGAGGAGGCAAATCACTCGTCCGAGTCTGCCCCGAAGCAGGAGCATCAAAATCCCTATTACCTTGGAGTTATGATCTGTCACGGTCCTCATCAGAAGTAGACAAAAGGATCTCATGGTCATCAGTTTGGGGGCCTCTAGATGAAGAAGCACCAGGATCCCTCATCCCCTGAAATCGAAAGTCTCAAAAATTTTGTTCTAATTGATGATACAAATTTTCAAAATGGGAAACCTACTGATGACTATCGGCTAACTCTTCTTGAAGTTTTTTGTTTTGTTCTTCAAGCATCCGCTGTGAGCTAGAAAGGAAAAAAGTAAGAGCATACATAATCATGCATACATATAGCATAAGTTATCATGGAATAAGAAAACTTACCAGGTAATTCATATCAATACCCTATGGATGAGATGGCATATCTGGAGGACTAGAATGAGCAAATGAAGGAGCAATAAAAGAAGGTCCAGCCTCATGATCAAATGAGCTAGTAGCCTATAACAATCATTAAAGAATCAAAATAAGTTAAGAAAGAAGCGATTGCAATGGAAAAATGGTAAAAGCTTACCTGAGAAGTGCTAGCCCCAAAATGTGGAGCAAACTCTCCTTCCTCTCCATGAGGTTCCTCTTCATCTCTATCCTCATTTTCTTCGAGAATTTCCCGTACACCAATAGGAGATACATCAAAGTTCAAGAGCCCTATTTGAATAAAATGGGTATAAGATGCACCCGGTGGATAGAGAAATGTTTCAACATCATAACCGTGCCGGGCCAACCACCATGCATTCTCCGGCATTGATGTAATATTTAAAGTATATTCTGGGCAATGCATCAGAATGCTCCACTGCTCGGGACTAAGAAACCACTCATATACTCTCTATCCAAGAAACTAGCCACTAGACACAGGGCCAGCAATGACTCGGCGAGTATGTTGAAAAGGCAGTGCAGCATTCATGGAGGAAGTCCAGTTTGTCCGCTCTTCTGGATTCCACCAGGCCAAATTCACCTGCAAAATGACATAAGGTAAGTAAACTTTCACATAAATTTTAAAGTATACTAATGTTATTTTACCTGGTCCCAAGATAGGCAGCTCAAGATAAAGTGTTGGGCATGCACATGGTGAGAGCCGGAAACTTCTACACACTCAGACAACTAGAAATTTAATCTCGGATACCCGACTCTCTCTCGGGAAATACCAGGCACCCTCACAAGGTTGTGTTCATATTCCCATTCCTACAACAATAATAAAAATCAAATTCACGCAAGAATAAGAATGGAATTGACATTGGTGGAAGAAGAATACCTCGAAAACTACCATAAAACCAACAAAAGACTTCTTTTTTCAGCAAATTTTGTTAAGACCATGGTAAAGACAGGCAAGCCTAGCTTCACCCTAGCCGTAAAGTGGTACCGTACTCATATAAGTAAGGGCCCTCAACACTGAAAAATGGATGACGGATTCAATGCTGCCTAAAATGGTCGACCCGAGCAAATATAACAAAAATCCTCAGGCATACTGTTGGGTTGTGTCTCTGTTAACCCGTCCTTCATAGTTCATCCAATAACTACGAATTGGCTCAATTTTTATCTTGAAAGGCCCTTTATATGATGGTTCCATACCAATTAATTGTTGAATTTCTTCAAATGTCAGAATATCATTGGTAAGAGGAACCAGAAGACCATCATACCGAATGCCGGTTATAGCAGCAAAGTCGACCAAACCAATTGTCATTTCTCCAATGGGCAAGTGAAAAGTATGAGTTGTGTCCAACCATTGTTCTGCAAGTGCCTAGACTACGCTCCGGTCTATCAGATACTCCTCGGATGGTAATTGTAAGATGAAGCTCTCAAAGCCACAATCTTGGATAATCTGCCTTACCCTAGAAGGCGCTACATCATACAATTGTCGAGCTTTGTAGATACACCCTCCACCCCGAATTACGCAACGATAATGCTAACACGGAGCCAGTAAGTTAACACCAGGTAAGTATATCATTATTCTATCTACTTAAATTCTTAAATTAATATATTTTTCCTAAATTTTCTAAAAAATAGAAAATATAAAGAAAAAAACAAACAAATAAAAATAAATGAAAAAGGAAAAAAATAGAAAAAAGAAAAAGGAAAAAAAATACCAGAAGTCAATTTTGGTGGAACCAACTATGCAGGTTTGATCTTTAATCATAGATTATATATTTATATATTTACGGTTGCTTTGTTTCTTTAATTAATAAGAACATGCACATAGTACTTTGATCCTTAAATATGTAGTAATTTGATCTTTTTTTCAATAAATTAAATTGTTCCTTCTGTTTCCAAAAACCCTAAAAATACTCTTCTGTTTCCAAAAACCATAAGAACCCTAAATTATTTCTTCTGATTCGAAAAATCTTAAAAACCCTAAATTATTTCTTCTATTTCCCAAAAACCTCAAAAACCTTAATTTTTTTCTTCTGTTTCCAAAAACCTTAAAAACCTTAAATCGTTTCTTCTGTTTCCAAAAACTTTAAAAACCATAAACTGTTTTCCTCTAACTTTTTCCAAAATTTCCAAATGTTTTCTTAAATCTCCAAGCCCTAATCTTCTTTACGTTTTCTAAAAATTATAATTATTTTTATAAAAATCTTAACTATTTTCTTAAATCCAAAAATCAAATATGTTTTCCAAAATACCAAAAACCTTAATTCTCTCAATACTTAGTTTTCCTAACCCCTAATTCTTAAAACCTTAAAATCTTATAAATCTAAACCCTAAAGCCATAATCTAATAAAACTAAAATTACAATCCAGTTGCTAAGAATTATAAACCCTAATATCTTAAGATTCCAAAACCCTAATTTCATAATGTTACCTCTAAACACTAATTTGATTAACCAAAAAAACTTACTACTTTCTTAAATTCATAAAACCCTAATCCATTCCAATTTTCTTAAAGCTTTACAGTAGCCTAAACAAATAACAATAATAATACTAAAATCCCAAAACCCTAAATGTTAATTAAAGAACTTTAAATAGAAACAGTAAACCCTAATTTGTATCTTTACTTGCTTTATTTAATTTTAGATTTGATTATGTAGTTTATTATATGCTTTGATGGTTGATTTATTTAATTTCAATGCTTGATTTATTTAATTTATCATGGATGGATGTTTTCTTCATTTTTATTATTTATTTGTTTTAGTATTAAAATTGTCATTAGTTAAATATCATGTAATTTAAATTGCTTTTATATTTTGGACAATGTAAAGGACATGTTTCTACCTTTTGGTGGGTGTCCTATTTAGTTTAGAAATGGATGATGTAAGGACATGTTTTCACCTTCGGATGGGTGTCCATTTATTTGTTTTTTGGATATTACTTTGATTTTAATATAATGATACTTTATTTCAATTGTTGCGTGTAATATGGATAATATTGTTATATTTAAGAATTTTACAATATTAAGACCTGTAAAGGAGGCTGGTTCCAATGAACCGGGCCTTGTGGGGGTACTGGGCCATTTCTCACCTTTCCCACACGTACCCAACTTTCCAAACCCATTAGGGGGTTAGGGATTCCTTAGGAGTCGAGTCATCCACCCCTTTCTTTTTCCCAGCCCTTCCGGGTGGTGACTCCATTTTCTCCGGACTTAGGTCTATGTTCTCTAAGGACCTGAGCCTAAACAGTGCCGAAGTCTCAAGAACCATTCCACCGGAGTGGGGGCAAAAATCCCAACTCACACATACATTTTGGATCATTATCATATTTTATACATAGTTCACATTACATAATGCATTTGTGACATAATATAAATCATAGCATTTTACTCATGCACTAACCATGTAGTATGTAACTTAACACATTTTCCAACCAAATGTGTTAAGTCCAAATATCATGCAAATATAAACAATTATTTCAAGTTTGTACTTACCTTATGAAACACTCTAAAATAAGCTTTAAAACTTCCTTTAACCTTCTCTCCCAAGTTGCCCTTCAACACTAAGGTTAGGCAAACTACTCTCTCTCAATACCTATACCAAATGTGATCATAAACAACCATTTAGTAGCACATTCTAAGTCATTCTTAACATTCAAATCATTTAAATTGGATTTACAAATGAAATAACAACAAAAAGAGTTATTCTCAAGTGACACGCCCAACAACACAGGCGTGTTAATGACCGTGTCATTAAATTATTCATACAGAAGCATTGACATGTCCAATGACATGAGCATGTCACTACCCATGTCATTCATTCTGCCTTATAGAAACATTGACATGCCCAACAACACGAGCGTGTCCATAGCCATGTCAATTATCTTATCTTACAGTAGCCACAACACGTCCAATGACAAGGGCGTGTTAATGGTCGTGTCATCAATCGTTAAACTCAACACCGTTGACAAGCCCAACGACATGGCCTTGTCAGGCAAAAGTTTTGCATTTCAAACTCTCATCCATATGAACACAATCATTCCAAAATTAACACTACAACACCCTTAATCATCATCTTAGTTTATATTCATAATTCACCCATCAATTCAACACTTATATAACTCCAACATATCATAATAATAATCATTACGTAATTCATTTATGCATTCATCCATGTATCAATTTACTCAATTCCCAACTCATTTATACTAAACCCTTACTCTTTTCCTTATCACCCTTATTCCTCAATCTCAAGTACTCATCATCATCCTCACAAATAATCTATTTTCATCATCTAAGCACCAATTCAACATACATATATACTTCAATATTTCATTATCATCATAATATTCAATTATTCATCACTTTCTCTCACTAACCATATCACATATAAACTCAAAATCTATAAAAATCAACTTACTTGATTTTTACCAAATCAAGGAGAAAACAACTTACTTGAATTCTTTACCAAATCTTTAATATCCACCTTCAATTCTCTTAAGACTCTTATGAATTTGGTGTGTATATGAACAAAATCAAACTCTTCTCTCTCTCTTTCTACTCCCACGTTTAAAGAGGAAGAAGAAGAAGAAAGAAACAAACAAAGAAAGAAAGAGAAAGCTCTCATTTTCAATTTCATCCTTATCATATATATATATATGATAATATAATTATTTCCACCTAAATTCCCACCAATAGTATTTGTCCTTCTTTTGATTTTCATTTCTCCTTTCTCTTGTCATTATTATCATTATTATTATTATTAATTAATTATTTACAATTTACTTTTCCTACACCAATGTATACATCATGTATATATGATATATATGTTGATATATGTAAATGTCTTATATATTGTATTTATATTTCCCATATATTTCAAATACAATATATATATATATAACATCCTTCATACACATCTATCTTATTATATTTTCTTTACCTATTTCACCAACATACTCTCTCATAACTACTATTCTAAAGTACGTCAAAATCAGGGTATTACTGAAATATTTGAAAAATATGAGAAAATGGAATGATGTGATATCCATATGCATTGTGCATTGGCATTGCATTTGAGTTTTATTGTTATCAAGTTTGTATTACTAGGATTTTCGCTTAACATGATTGTTTACATCGCGCAGGTGACGGGGTAGATTTGGCTTAGCAGAAGAGTTCTTCTAGACCAGGTTGGGTCTAGACTTGTGGTTGTGCTTGTAGAGTTGATATCAAGTTCAGAAACACTATCAGCAGCATGTATATATTTTATGTTATTGTATATTTTGGGATTATGCATATTATATCATGTTTTTGGATTTTATGTATTGTAAACTATAAAGAATGTTTGGGTTAAGTTATTTGAAATGGGGGTTTAAATGTATTCTAAATTATATATATATATATATAAATGTTTTGAGAAAATTATTGAAAAATTTAGAAGTTAAGGTGAAGATGTGGTTTATTGTTTATTGGAAGTGTACTTTTTGCAGGTTGTGTAACTGATAAATTTTGGAATGTCCAAATTACAAACAAAACTCTGGAGAATTTTTCCAAGAGATTTTCATATAAAAATGTTTATTTTGGGTTCCTATAACAAGCAAATAATATTTATATACTATTTAATTTTATATATTTAGTATTTGAAATTTTAGATCATAAATGTGAAAATTTTTATTAAACCGGTCAGTGACATTTTTATACTGTATATGCATATTTTATATACGCTGAAAATATGTATTGTACATATATAGGGTATAAGGGTGTTACATTTATTTTGGTATCAGAGCCAGGTTTGAGGTTCTCGACTTAGGTGGGTTGATAGATAGAGAAAATGGAGGATTTGAAAATAGTTTTCAATTGTAATACATGCATTGACACTGGTAATTTCTGATCTATGATATAGTAATTTCTACTATGTTTGCAGATATTGGTAGTTATGGCATCTCGGACGCATCAGTCTCCAGAGAGTAGTTCAGAGAGTGTGGCTCCTAATGAGGGTAGAAATGGAGCTAGAGTTGTGTCAGCTGGTGAAGCCTCTGTTTCTGTGCCTGTGAGACTAGCAGCTGACGAGATCCAACCTGGCTGGGTACGGCATATGGTAGAGTTGTTGAGGCAGGCTCCAGTTCATCAGCCGCCGCAGCCATAGCCTCAGCCTCAGTTGCCGGTGAGGAAGTATGATACGTTGAGAAAGTTCAAAGCCAAGGACTTCATTGGTACTACAGACCCTGCTGTAGCAGAGCAGTGGCTAGATAGAGTTCAAAGAGTGTTCATTCAGTTGAATGCTAGTCCAAAAGAGAAGTTTGATTATGTCAGATCTCTTCTGCAGAAGGATGCATATGATTGGTAGAAGACGGTTCCACTTGCTCTGGATGATCCACTAGTCCTGATCTATGATGATTTCCTAAGGAAATTTGAGTACTAGTATACTCCGAGGGAGTATAAGGATGCAAAGAAGATGGAATTCCTAAGTCTGAGATAGGATACTAGGACAGTGACAGAGTGTGAAATCAATTTTATCTAGTTGAGTCATTATGCTGGTGGGATCATTTCTGATGAGATTAATAGGTATAGAAGATTTGAGGAGGGACTGAGACCCTCTATCATGTGTATCATAGCAGGCTCTTAGTATCAAGATTTTTCTTAGTTGGTTGCAGCTGCCAGGAGTGTAGAGAGAGCAGAGAGTCTTGCAGCAGCTGCCAGGTTTGAGGAGACTAGAGCTAGGAGACCCCAGAGTGAGGCAGGGTCTTCATCAGTGAAGAGACGCAGAGGGAGATATTTTCAGAGGTTCAATAGAAGCCAGGGGCAGTTTGGTAGGTTAGTACAGCAGCAGAGACAGAGATAGAGACCTGCAGTTTCAGTGGCTAGTGCTCTGACCCTAGTGGCTCAGAGGCCTACTCCACCTACTTGTGTTCATTATGGTAAAGCACACAGAGGTGTCTGCTGGTGGAGAGGTGATTCAGGAGTGTGTTTTAGATGTGGGTCATCAGATCATTTTATCAGAAATTATCCAGAGCCACCAGAGGATAGACAGGCAGATACTATAGCTTCTCGACCCAGTGTCAGAGGGGGTCATGGTGGTAGAGGTTTTGGTAGAGGTGGTCGATCTAGGACTAGTAGAGAGGAGGTTCTACAACTAGAGGTAGTAGACCAGATGAGGCAGGGACATCATAGTGGGTTTATGTGATGCAGAGGCAGCCGAATGCTTCAGCTGTTATTGCTTATATTTTTATTTTATTTGGTACTTCAGTTCTTGCATTATTAGACCTTGTGTCGACTCATTCTTACATCAGTGCATCCATCTTACCTATGAGTGATTTGTATTCTGAGTTCTTAGGATTTGATGTTTTGGTCACAAATCCTTTAGGGCATAGTGTTGTGATGAGCAAGGTGTACTGAGATAGCTCAGTTGTGGTTCAGGATGAGAAATTTCTCAACGACCTAATTGAAATACCTTTTAGGGAGTATGATCTGATTTTAGGCATGGATTGGTTATCCAGGCATAGGGCTATGGTAGATTGTCAAAAGAAATGTGTTAATTTGAGAACATGTGATGGTAGGGATGTGATGGTATCTAGCGAGTAGAGGTATCTTTCATCCATGTTTGTTTCAGCTGTTTTAGCTAGGCGGATGATTCAAAGGGATGTGAGGCTTATCTTGCTCATGTTATAGATACCAAAGTAGTGAGGTCCCAGCTTGACAGTATACCCACAGTTGCCGAGTTTCCAGATGTTTTCCCTGATGAGTTTCCAGGGGTACCACCTGAGAGAGAAGTAGAGATTGATATCGATTTGTTGCCCAGTACCACACTCATCTCTATTATCCCTTATCGGATGGCACCTACTAAGTTTGTCTGTCCTAGTATGTCCTCGTGGGGAGCGCCAAGTCCATTCTCATTTTTAATACCATTAAACATGTAATGGTATAAAACAATAAACATATTAAATACACATTCATAGGTCACTCTTATAACGTGATTCACATCCCACCTTTCTTACATATAACCATTACATCCATGTCGAAAAGTTCATTTCACATATCTTCTTTATATATATACACATAATTATGCAATTTATTAAATTTCTCTTTTGCATATAGTTTATACAATTTTAATATTTATCACTTTCTTTTGACTATTATCATTTTCATTCCTTTAACATAACTTAAGTTATTCAGTAACTTAAATAAATATATACACTCTACTTATAATATTATTTCTCAATGAGCTTAATCACATTTCCAATGTGATATCTCTCTCACATTTGTTTTTGAAATATCTTTAACACATCTTTCATATATTTTCATCCTTTCTAATCAAATTACTTAAAGTAACTCATTTTCTTTTGCTCAATTCCTTTCCTTTTATTTCAAACCAAATTTTTCCTACTATCAATCACATCCCCCCAATTCCTAATACTTTCATGTGCACTACTATCCATTTCATATATCTCATGTATCAAATACATTAAACTATCAATATTTAATTGATCTTTGTCCACATTCCATTTAAAACTATAAACTTTCAACTTACTAATTTACTTAAACTTCAATTTATTCATCTCATTCTCTTAATATCAACTTTAATACATCTCATATGTATATACCACAAAACAACATCAAAACATATATGTTTCACAATTATTAAGCTCATTCCAAAAATCTAATGTCACCTATCTCCACCATTAACATGAGCTTCCACAATATTCAAACATATCATATTTCTAACATTGAAATCACCATGTTTACATTAAAATAACAATACAAACAACACCCATATCACTTCGTACTTAACCAACATCATCTCTTTCTCTTTTAAACAAAATCTTAACTTTACATATCCACACCTTAAATTATCACACTTAATCTGTACCAATCAACTCATTCAATATTTCACTGTACACTTTTCATTTGAATAACATATCTTTTCGTATTGCCCATCCAACAATATTTTCCTCTTTCCAAAAATCCAAACATAAAGTTTATTGGAAAGAGATTCAAATAATAAAGGAAAGATTTCATACTTTAATCTCAATTTTATTTTTTTTAACTCATTTCCAACTTTATTCTTCTAGCCATTTCTTTATATGTCAAACACATATCAATAATCAAAATTTTTTTTTTACTTATAAATTTCATATCATTCCTTTATATCACAATCACCTTTCAATTATCAACATTTCAAAATTTGCTTTCATATGAAACCTCATTTACACACTATCATTTATCTCATGTAATTCAAATACATCACAAATCACATAATGCCACGTTCGAGACCAACCTAGATGTGAATGCATATGAATGTATTACCAATTGCATTTCAAAACTCTTCTTTTTAATTCTATTTAAACTCTTCAAAAATTTTCTTTTTAATTTCTCTTAGGCCGAGAATCTCGAACCTAAGCTCTGATACCAAAATAATTGTAACACCCCCATACTCTATATAAGTATTATACATATACCTGGTATACATACAATACGTATATAAAGTATAAGAATGTCACTTTTAGTTTCACTTTAAAAACCTTTATCCAAGTTTAAGCAATATTATATTAATTTAAAGAACATTTACAAAAAAAAAACATTATTATTATCAAAAACACAACATAATTAACATCACATATGTATGCATCACCTTCTAGTTGGTCTCGAGACACTCTTACCCTTCTCGTGGCATAACAGCTGGACTTCCAGATCAACCGCATAATCACCTGCGCGATTACACAACCACGCTAAGCCCAAGAGCTTAGTAATACAAATAAATATTTAATAAACTTTACAAAAGAATCATACCTCGTGTTTTTAGCATCATGTTTTATTATTCTCTTATCCTGTTTTTCCTTTCTCAATGCAAACTTCATAAATTATACACATACTTACATAGAACATTCACAAAATGATACTTACCATTTTTATCTCATATATATATATACATATACATCATTTCAACAAATCACCATTCAATGACCTATCCAGACCTTCATAAAAACAATTCTCACAATTTCCATTTTACACATCATATCATATTTTCATCAACTCATTTCTCAACAATCTCCTCAAGCCATATTCACTTCCATTATATCAATATACACATTACAAAGTCATACTTCATAACATTATTTTATTCACAATTCATCAATTATGAATCACATTTCTCACAAAGATAATCATAGATCTCATTACTCATTTATTTCAACATTTGGATATCACATTCACAATAGAGACAGACTCGGGCCCAAACAAAACACTAATATGCCATTCAATTTTCAGAGTTAATGCTTTGGTTTGGTTATCACATTTATCATTATCATAATCCCAACTAGGCTTCAAGGATTAGGTTCAACCAAGCTTCAAGGGGAACAAAGCATGCTAAGTATCAACCCAACTTGGCTTCAAGAACCAATCCAACCTAGCTTCAAGGGTTGTAACATCTCAATTAGGCTTCAAGGATTTGACCCAACCAAGCTTCAAGGGGATTAAAACATGTTAAACTTCAACCCAACTTGGCTTCAAGGATTAAGTCCAACCTAACTTCAAGAGATTGTTACTCATATTAGGCATGCCACCAACAACAAACTCTGAAAATGGAATAACACATTAGCTATACAATTCATTTATCAATTTCATTCTTAATTGAATTATCATAGCCAATAACAATGGCTTCACATTTCATTTGAATCATCATAGTAAATAACAATGACTTCACATCATATTTGAATCATCATAGTCAATAACAATGACTTCACATCATATTCTTCACATTATATATATATATAGCATCACAAACTACATTATTCATATAACATTGTTCATATAGTATCATCATTATCATCAAATCATATTGATCAATTCATCATTCAATTATACATAATCAATGGCATTACACATACTTTTTCAATGATCATTATATCTTCCACATTTCCTATTTCATCATTGATATATATACATAACAATGTACATTATTCATGGATTTAGAATCTTCCACATACATTTGTTTGGATCATTATTGTATTAAGTGTGTTTATGTTTAGGTTTAGATACAAAAATACCTTTGGAGAATCAAACCAATGCAAAAAGAACAAAGAATAGAAACATTAACTAACACATTTGAGGGACACGGCCAAGCTTATGGCCGTGTCTCTCATCACAATTTTGGCAGTAGCAAACACATGCATAAGACACGGCCGTGTCTCTCCAAAATCAATCCAACACGGCTCAATTTTCCTTAACTTGGCCGTGTCTATCATGAATTGGCCGTGTCTCTTCTTGCTTATGGCCGTGTCACTCAAAAACAAAACCCTAATTGTGGCCAAAACACTTCTAATTGCATTTAAACATATTATACACAACATAAACTCATTCAAATGGATGTAATCAAGGTCATTAACACCTATTTTGCATGTTTAACACAATAATCACAATTAACCATACATTTAATCATTCATCACTTCAAAACCCTAAAACCAAATTCCCTCTTGATCTTCCACTATCAATCTCCACATAACTTACCATATTCAAAACCAAACCCTTCAAAATTCATCTATACCAAATCCTAACTCAACATTTCATCATTTTCCTCACAATTATCTCAACTTATCATCACTTAAATATCAATTCAACACATTTACTTACTTCAATCTTTCATTATTATCATCTTACACACCAACCATACCAAACATAACCTCAATCCAAAAGAAATCAAAACAAGAAGATAAAGACTTATATATATATATATAATCAATAAAATCAACCCAAGAGATGAGTACTTACTTGAAAATCTTGTCAAATCTTCAATCTCCATCTTTAATTCTCTTAAAGCTCTAAAGATTTTGGTGTAAATAGAAGCAAAATCACCTTTCTCTCTCTAGCTTCTCTCTCTCTCTCTTTCTCTCTCGTTCACTAAGAAGAAGAAGAAGAAGAAGAAGAAGAAGAATGAATGAATTTCCTTTCTTCTTTCTTCGTTCTTATCCCATATATATAATAATAATAATATTAATATTAATATTAATATTAATATTAATATTAATATTAATATTAATATAATACAATTAAATCTCCACCACACACAATTCCTTTTGACTTTCTTCTTCTTTTTCTTTTTGTCCTTATTACCATTATTATTATTATTAACTAATTATACAAATATATATATACAATTCACTTTTCCTACACCATTTTATACATCATGTATATGTGATGTATATGTGGGTATATGGATATGTTATATATATTGAATTTATATTTCCCATATCTTTCAAATACTATATATACATTTTATCCTTCATATCCATCTAGCTCTTATAATATTTTCCTTACATAATTTACCCACATATCTTCTCTTCACTTCTTTTCTCTTTCCCTTCAATACACACACATTAAATCCAAATACAACAATAGCTCCAAACTTTTAGGGTATACCTTGGGATATTACAGTTTCAGCAGAGGGTATTAGAGTTGATCCATGTAAGTTTGAGGCTATCTTGAATTGGAGTCCACAGAAGACTGTGACAGAGGTTAGAAGTTTTCTGGGATTGGGAGGCTATTATCGTTGGTTTGTGAAGGGTTTTTCTATGATAGCTAAACCATTCACAAGATTGCTTCAAAAAGGAGTTAGATTTGTGTAGACAGATCGGTGTCAGGTGAGTTTTGAGCAGCTGAGGGAGATATTGACTCAGGCTCCTGTCCTTACCTTGCCTGTGGAAGGTAAACCACATGTGATATATAGTGATGCTTCACATAGTGGTTTAGGTTGTGTTCTGATGCAGGAGGGTAGAGTCATTGCTTATGTCTCTCGACAGTTGAAGTCACATGAGCTGAATTATTAACTCATGATTTGGAGTTTACAGCCATAGTTTTTGCCTTGAAGATTTTACGACGTTACTTGTATGGGGAAAAGTGTTTCATTTATATGGATCACAAGAGTTTGAAATACCTGGGTGTTTAGAGAGAGTTGAATCTTCAGCAGAGATGGCGGTTGGAGTTGATTAAAGACTATGGTTGTTTGATTGATTATCATCCTGGTAAGGCAAATGTTGTTGCTGATGCCTTGAGTTTGAAGTCTTTGGTAGGTTTGACTACATATTCGCTCTCATTGCTTTTTGAGTTAAGAGCATTGCATGCTAGATTTGAGTCTTGTGATGATGGTGCATTAATGGCTTAGTTGCAGTTGAGGCCAGTCATGTTGGATCATATTAGGGAGGCTTAGTTGGCAGATGAGAGAATTTAGAAAAGTGTGTTGGTTTGTCAGAAGGGGGAGAGTCGAGACTTTTTTGTGAGGGATGATGGCATTCTATGGTACAGAGATAGGTTGTGTATTCCTAATGATGCAGAATTGAAAAGGATGATATTAGAGGAAGCACATCAGTCAATTTATGCTATGCACCCTGGGAGTACCAAGATGTATCAGGACTTGAAGTGACATTATTGGTGGTCAGGCATGAAGAGGGATATAGCAGAGTTTGTATCCAGATGTCTCACTTGCCAGAGAGTTAAGGCTGAGCACCAGGTTCCTTCAGGGTTGCTCCAACCTTTATCAGTACCTGAGTCGATATGGGAGCGAGTGACAATGGATTTTATGACTGGACTACCTTTGACCTAGAAGAAGCATGATGCAATCTGAGTGATAGTTGATCGAATGACAAAGACAACTCATTTTCTTCCAGTTTGGATGGATTATTCTCTTGAGAGGTTGGTTGAGCTATATATCAGTGAGATAGTAAGGTTGCATGGAGTCCCAATTTCTTTGGTGTCGGATCAAGATCCCCGGTTTAGTTTGAGGTTTTGTAAGAGTTTGCATGATGCTTTGGGTTCTCAGCTGTATCTTAGTACTACTTTCCATCCCCAGACAGATAGGCAGTTAGAGAGAGTGATACAGATTCTAGAGGATATGTTGAGGAGCTATATCATTGATTTTATCAGGAATTGGGATAGATTTTTTCCACTAATTGAGTTTCCTTATAACAATAGTTATCATTCCATTATTGGGATGGCTCCTTATGAGGCCTTGTATGGCAGGAGATGCAGGACACCTTTGTGTTGGGATGAGGTTGGAGAAGGTAAACTAGTCGGACTTGATTTGATTAAGGAAACAGAAGAGAAAGTGAAGGTGATTCGGGGTCATTTGAAAGTAGCTTCAGACCGACAGAAATTCTATTCAGAATTGAAGAGAAGAGACATATAGTTCAGCATGGGAGAAAAAGTGTTTCTAAAGGCATCTCCATGGAAGAAGATTTTGAGATTCGGTCGCAAAGGGAAGTTGAGTCCTCGTTTCATAGGACCATATGAGGTGTTGGAGAGAATTGGTCCAGTGGCTTATAGACTAGCTTTGCCGCCTGAGTTGGATCAAATTCATAAATTCTTCCATGTCTCGATTCTTTGGAGATACAGGTATGACCCATCTCATATCCTATCAGTGGAGTCTATTGAGGTGAGTCTAGATCTGACTTACGAGGAAGAACCAGTGGCGATTTTTTCACAAGACGTTAAAGAATTGAGGAATAAGAGGGTGCCACTTGTGAAAGTCCTTTGGAGGAATCATGCCACTGAGGAGGTGACATGGGAGAGTGAGCAGACGATGCAGAGTTAGTTTCCCCAATTGTTTCAGACTTGAGAGCAAGTAATTTCGAGGATGAAATTTATTTTAGAGGGAGAGAATTATAATATCCCAAAATTTTTAAAAATTTCTAATTTTTTTTAAATTTGATAAAATATATTATAATTAAACTGGATAAATTAAATTAATGCTTTTAAATGAAAATTGAAGGGATTTTAGATGAAAAAGTGAAATATATATGCGATATATATGTAAAATATACATAACATTTAAAAGTCAACACTTTCTAAAAGAAAAGTCAAAGTTCAATGGCATTTTTGTAAATAAATTTTAGAAATTAAAAATTAATAAAATATTTCAAAAAAATTTATTTTTGAATGGATGATGGATTTTTAGTTTTTAATTTCTTTAATAAATAATTAAATAATTAATTATTAAATTATATAATTAAAAGATGAAAGGTAAGAGAAAATTTATTTTTAAACTTCTTCTTCTTCTTATTCTTCTCTCATGGCCGGCCACCATGGATATTCAAGACCAAGGATTTTGATCTTTCAAGCTTCCAAGAATTGAAGGATTTCAAAGGTTCAAAAGGGATTTTTAGACATTTCCACTTGAAAAAGTAAGTTCTTTAGCGTTTTCTTTCGATTTCCATAGAAATTTTGAATATGTGATTTTTGAATTTTTAAAGTAGTATGTTATAATTATTGGAATTGGTGTGTATGAAGTTATTTTGGGTAGTTATTAATGATTTTAAGGTTGGATTGATGAAATGTTTGAATTTGGATAAAGAATGGTGAAGAGAGAGAATTTAGGGTTATGGACTTTTAGGGTTTGAGAAATCATGGTTTTTAATTTTGCAAATTGTTTCTAAATGAGTTGTTTTGGTGTTTAAACAAGTATTTTAAAGTCAAATATTAGATTTGGTTGTGTTTGGTTGGAGTTTGAGAATGGAAGTGTGATTTAGGGTTTTGAAAAATGATTTTTCCAAAGTTGTTGAATTTGTATAATTTTATTGGTTTAATATTGTTGTTTGGTCATATAAGTGATGAATATAAGCTTAAAATGATTAATGGATTGTGCTAGAATGGAAAACCTTTAATGGGGGAAGGTTATGCTATTTTAGGGATTTGTGTATGAGAGTGTGTTTTTGTAATGTAAATGGTTTAAATGTATTAAAATATATTTCTAATAATATAAATAAACTTAATATATTAAAATGAATGGCCTAGTATGAGAATCCAAAGTTAAAGTGAGGTTAGCCTTAAATTTTGGATTTTTTCTTGGATGGGGTTTAATTATGGTTTAATATTGGAATGCCATTAAATGTGTTACTAAATGATTATTTGCTATCACATTTGGTTTAGGCATTGAGGGAGATTGATTTGCTTCATCCAAGTGGTGAACGGCAAGTTGGAAGGATAGGATTGGAGGTTGTTTTAAGCTTGTTTTGGTTGCTATTTGAGGTAAGTACAAACTTTGAATACATTAGTTATATTTGCATGACATTTGGGCTTAACACATTTTGGTTGGAAAATGTGTTAAGCTACTTGATACATTGTTTATGTATGAATAATATGCTATGACTTTTGTAATGTCATATATGTGTTAAGTGCATTGTGAAAAAACTATTGGTATTGGCTAGATTACATTAAATGTGATTAATATGTGAATTATGAGGAAATACCCAAAGTAATTGGGTAATATGTTGTAAATGCAAAAATGTGGTATAATGTAATGAGATATGTGGAAACATAATGAAATGAATTGATATCGATATAAATGAGAAATATGAATAAATTGCGTGCCTAGTATGTTATTCAATTTTCAGAGTTCTGTGTTTGGCGGCATGCCTATGATTTGCCTATGGGCTAGACACTGGGCGTCACTATAAAAATATTTTTGAGGTGACATGATCGGGTCATAAGCCTCAAAAATAAGTCTTTGAAGCTGGGGGTTAGGTGAAATGACCGGGTCGTAAGCTCAGACCTAGTCGGACTGTTACATTGATATTTTGCTTACGGGGCTAGACACATGGTGTCATTATAGACATAAACAGTAACTCTAAAATTTGAATAGCATATTAGTTATTTTTGGGCCCATGCTTGTGTTTGTTTTTATGTGAATTGTGGATTGTGAAATATTTAAAAAGTATGAGAAAATGGAATGATGTGATATCCATACGCATTATGCATTTGTAACACCCCGATACTCCATATAAATACTATACATATACCTTGTATACATACAGTAAGCATATAAAGTATAAGGATGTCACTATTCGTTACAATTTTTTTTAAAAAAAAAACCTTTCACTTAGTTCAAATCATATCTTTTCATAAAGTATTTCTTTTAATGAACTTATACTTAAATATAATGATAATAATAATCTTATATTATCAAAACTTTATTTATACATGTGAATACATCCTTGTAGTAAAATACAACATAATTAAATAATACATGTATGCAACACCCTCTAGTTGGTCTCAGAACACTCTTACCTATCTCGTGGCATACCCATTTGACTTTTAGATCAACCACCTATTTACCTGCGCGATTTACATAACCACGCTAAGCAAGAAAGCTTAGTAATACAAAGAAATAATTTCAAAATAAACATTACAAGTAAATCTTACTTTATATATTAATATCATGTATTACCAATTTCTCATCATATTTACTCTTTTCAATGCACTCTCTATATATGTTTCCACCAATCTCATAATATATATATATACTCTTATACATCATTTCAAAAAATCACAATTCAATGACTCATCCAAACTTTCATGAGATAATGTTCACAATTTCTACATCCATAAACACTTTACACATCATAATATGTTTTCATAAACTCATCATTCAACATAGCTTCTCAAGCCATATTCACTTTCAATCATTTACTTATATATTGTATACATCTCATTCCATGATTATCATCATATATCACATAATAGTACATTTCATTCCATAATTCACATTAAAACAAAGACATGCATGGGCCCACAAAACACTAATATGCCATTCAACTTTCAGAGTTAATGCTTTGGTTCAATCATCACATTTATCATTATCCCAACTAGGCTTCAAGGATTTAGGTTCAACCAAGCTTCAAGGGGAATAAAGCATGCTAAGTATCAACCCAACTTGGCTTCAAGAACCAATCCAACCTAGCTTCAAGGGTTGTAACATCTCAATTAGGCTTCAAGGACTAGACCCAACCAAGCTTCAAGGGGAGTAAACATGTTAAACTTCAACCCAACTTGGCTTCAAGGATCCATTCCAACCTAACTTCAAGAGATTGTTACTAATATTAGGCATGCCACCAACAACAAACTCTGAAAATGGAATAACACATTAGCCACACAATTCATTTATTATTTCTTTATCAATCTCATTCTTAATTCTCATCATAGCCAATCACAATGGCTTCACATCACATTTGAGTCATTATAGCCAATCACAATGGCTTCACATCACATTTGATTCATTATAGCCAATCACAATGGCTTCACATGTCATTTGCATCATCATATCTCAATTCACATTACAACACTTCATCATTCAAGTATACATAATCAATTTCATTGAACACATAGACAACATGTTCACTTATTTCATTTCAATCATTATTACCAACCATAATGATATCACATTTCATCACTTCTCAAGACACATTAATATACTTCATCATTAAAATATTTATCATAACAAATTGCATTGCACATACCTTTTTGAAATATCACCATAGCTTTCACATTATACAATTAATAACATTAGTCACATTGTATTAACCATATAATAAATTACTTAACATTGTTTTAGGTCTCAAGATCATATAAAAGAATGCATCTTTGTAAGTTGTACTTACCTTAAAGATAATTCACATCAATCCATACACTTCCTCTTCCAAATATTCTTTACCATTTAAGTTAAGGCAATCCAACCTCTTCATAACCTAATTCAAAGGAATAATACACACTTATTTACAAATACACATAAATTCCAATACAATGATTCACCTATTGGTCCCATACTAGGCCCTTAGATCACAATTCACAAGCCAATATCAAAATTTAGGTCCCCACGGTCGTGGCTTCCCAATCCCCACGACCGTGGGATCCAACACGGTTCTGTCCATTTTTCATTACAACCCCCACGGTCGTGGCCTTCAAGGGCCACGGTCGTGGCATTGAAGACTCTTCTGTTCTATTAAAATTCATGAAGACACAGTCAACCTTATAACCCCACGGTCTTGGCCCTCATTTGCCACGGCCGTGGCATCCAATCCGGGACTGTTTTCTGAAACAAACTCAAGTATTTTGCATTTTAAACCAATCCATATGAACACAAACATAATCAAACTCTTCCTTTCTTCTAAAAATTGAGTTAAAGTTCAAATCCAACATATAAAGACTATTTTGCACTCATTCATCTACTTAATCCATACTTACAACTTTCACTATCATCACACCTTAATCATATCAAATATCAATTCAATCAATAGAAATCAACACAAAGAAAGGGCACTTACTTGGATTCTTTGCCCAAATCTTCAATATCCACTTGCAAATCTCTTGATATCCTTTAATCTTTGGTGTAAATATAAGCAAAATCACCTTTCTCTCTCTAGCTTCTCTCTCTCTCTCTCTCTCTCTCTCTCTCTCTCGTTCACGAAGAAGAAGAAGAAGAATAAGAAGTAGAAAGAAAGAATTTTCCTCTTTCTTCGTTCTTATCTTATATAATAATAATAATAATAATAATAATAATAATAATAATAAAATTTAAATCTCCACCACACACACACTTCTCCAACCTTTGACTTTCTTCTTCTCTTTTTCTTTTTGTCCTTATTATCATTATTATTATTATTAATTAATTATACAAATATATATATATACAACTCACTTTTCCTACACCATTTTATATCCCATGTATATATGATGTATATGTATAAGTCTTATATATATATATATATATTATATTTATATTTCCCATCTATACATATACATTAAATCCAAATACAACAATAACTCCAAAAATTTTGGGTATACTTTGGGATATTACAATTCTCTCCCCCTTAAATAATTTCGTCCTCGAAATTATCCAGTGTAGTAACAATTCATTCTTAACAAAACACTATCTTAATTTCATATAATATTAATTGTATTCTTACATTTTGATTTCATCAAATCACATAACTTCTACTCTCCCCCTTAGAGATAATCATCTTCTCTGAAATTCATAATTCATCATTGTATAGGTATATATATATATATATATCTTTATATCTTATTACTTTCTCAACAAAGCAATCAAGATAACTCATTACATTTCTAATGAATTTTATCTTTATATTAGAGTCAGATTATCACTTTATCTCTTTATAGATATTCTCTCAACTTTAACCTCAAAAGTTATTAATTAATATCTTAACATTGATTATTCCGTTCTTACAATCACTTTCAAAATAAACATTTACCAAACCTCAATTGATAACAATATTCTTACTTAATAGATAAACACCATTTTCCTTTTTCTCACCATGTACAATTGATATAATTCAATTTATTTATGTTCATTCATAAGCCAGAATATTACATCATACACATTACCATTTAAATTTTATACTCCCAGTACAACTGTACGTATTAAATCTCAATATTGACTCGCAACTTTAGCGAAATCTAAATTAATCGATCTATTTATCACAATATACTAACATTTCAACCTTATTTGATTCAAACCAACAATTAACTTATCGAAATTTATCATTAGATTTCACAGTATATATATATATATATATAACCTAATTCCATTAGGTCAAACTTATATTCAAATTCTAAATTTTTTTTTTCAGATTCATATTCATCTTTTCATATACTCATATTTTGTTTTCTATTATCATAGTACAACTTCCACAAAATTCTCATGATTATCTCACACCATATTTATTATTCATACTTCCATAAATTTTAAGTTCATTCACTTATTCACTTTACACTGTAAATGTATTCAGTATAACTTTCAATCACATTTACAATTTCTTCCCTTTTATTATTTCTTCACCTCACATATTATTACTATATTCATATAATTATTTTTATATCACATAATTCATAGCTTAAAACATTATCACAATTCTCTTTTCTTGCTTTACTTCTCATAATTATAATTAAATTTTTAACATAGAAATTATAAGATATAACTTCACCAATCATATCTTTTAACCATGTTTCTAGAAACATAGTTATCAATCTTACCAAAACTGTATTACAGTTATATCATCTCCGTTCTAAATCTAAAGATAATAAAACTAACCAACTAATCACACTAACCAAATCATATGACCATGATATATTAACAATCACGTTTGGGGTTTGTAAATCAATATTGTTCTTCTATTATTCAATTTCCAGCCTTTACGGTTATAATACTAGATTGTATCACAAAAATTATATATTTATTCTCCAAACTTTTGTGGTATACTTTGGGATATTACAGCATTGGCATTGCATTTGAGTTTATTGTTATCAAGTTTGTATTACTAGGCTTTTGGCTTAGCGCGATTGTTTACATCGCACAGGTGACAGGGTAGATTCGACTGTGCCGGAGAGTTCTTCTAGACCAGGTCGGGTCCAGACTTGTGGTTCTGCTTGTAGAGTTGATATCAAGATCAAAAACACTATCAGCAACATGTATATATTTTATTTTATTATATATTTTGGGTATTATGCATATTATATCATATTATTGAATTTTATGTATTGTAAACTATAAAGAATGTTTGGGTTAAATTATTTCAAATGGGGGTTTATATGTGTTCTAAATTATATATATATATATATATATAAATGTTTTGAGAAAATTGTGGAAAAAATTAAAAGTTAAGGTGAAGATGTGGTTTATTGTTTATTGAAAGTGTTCTTTTTGCAAGTTGTGTAATTAATAAATTTTGGGATGTCCAAATTACAGATAAAACTCTGGCAAATTTTTTTCAGAGATTTTCATATAAAAATGTTTATTTTGGGTTACTATAACAAGTAAAGAATATTTATATACTATTTAATTTTATATATTTAGTATTTGAAATTTTAAATCAGAAATGTGAAAATTTTTATTAAACCGATTTGTGACATTTTGTACCATATATGCATATTTTACATATGCTAAAAATATGTATTGTACGTATATAGGATATAAGGGTATTACACTAATTGTCATCCCAATACCCTAAAACTATAATTTTATCCCCAAAACCATAATTTTACCTTAAAATCCTAATTTAGAAAAAAAATCCTAATTTCTATAAATATAAAACCCTAGCGGGACTGCCGTAGGTGCGACTCTCATCGTTGCGCACTATATTTCCTTAACGAGATAATATTAAGATGTGTTTATTTATTTTCTTTTTAATTATTCAATTATTTTCATATGTGTTGTATTATTTTTTCCTTGCTTTTTTTCTTTTCCTTAGATTTATATATATTTTTAAAGGGAATTGTAAAAGGCATGTATCTAGTGTGGGAGCCTTGTTTATTTAATTTTTGTAATTTAATTTATTTATTGACTTTGGAACGATTGTAAGGGACACGTTTTCACCTTTTGGTAGGTATCCTATTTTATTTATTTTTCTTATGGACATTCGGATATTGTAAGGGCATGTTTCCATCCTTAGGATGGGTGCCTATTTTATTTATTTTATTTTAATAATATGATGAATGCTTATTTCTTTTCATCGCATGTAATATGGATAATATGATATGAATAAAGAATTCAATAATATTTGGTAATACACTTATACCCTATATACGTACAATACATACACCTAGTATTTATAAAATATGCATATACAATACAAAAATATCATAGTTTGATTTAATAAAAAAATTTCACTTTTCATATTTAAAATCTTATATACTTTAAAATCTATATTTAAATAACAAATAAAATATTATTATAAATCATAGGTTCTAAAACAAGCATTTTTCATAAAAATAATCTTTGAAAAAAATTAGCCAGAGTTTTGTCTGTAATTTTAACATTCTTAAATTCAATAAACAATGCAACCTTCACAAGATAACACTCCCAAATAATATCAAATCATCATTTCACCCATACTCCTCAATTCTTCCACAATGTCTCAAAATCATTTATGCATATATATATATATATGTTTATCTAAAAGCACATACAAAATCCACATTATAAAATT
Organism: Garcia nutans; assembly: GCA_947685225.1. Lineage (NCBI taxonomy): Eukaryota > Viridiplantae > Streptophyta > Magnoliopsida > Malpighiales > Euphorbiaceae > Garcia > Garcia nutans. The sequence goes on along the minus strand of CANTUV010000011.1, from coordinate 27,869,302 downwards.
TCAACCCATTCTTTATAATTTACAATATATATACCTCAAAACATAATATAATATATCTAATATCAACATATATGATAATATAAAATATATATATGTTGGAAATCGACACTGATCTCGAATAAGCATAAAAAAAAACTCATGCAATCTCAAAGCTAGACCAAACCTGGTCTAGACGAACTCTCCGGCTCTACCGGATCTGCCCTATCACCTGCGCAATGAATTTCAATCGTGCTAAGCCAAAAGCCTAGTGGTACAAATTTTGATAACTATAAAAATCAAATGCAATACCAATGAACAATGCATATGGATGTCATATCTCATATCATTTCATTTTAACATATTTCTCAATTGTTTCACAATTCAAAATTCACATAAAAATAAACACAAGCATGGGCCCAAAGGATCTAACATGCTATTCAAATTCCAGAGTTACAGTTTTAGCCCATATTTACACCTAGTGTCTAGCCCGAAGGCAAGTGAGGCCGAGCGTCTAGCCCGAAGGCGAATCATGTGATGACCAGAATCTAGCTCAAAGGCAACTGACATCTAACGTCTAGCCCAAAGGCAAATCAAATAGTTGCTCAAAACCAAGCCCCAAAAGGCAAATAATGAGGATAACCTCATATGCATGCCGCCAAACACATAACTCTAGAAACTAAAGAATATACTAGGCATATAATTATTTCATATTTTCCATCATCAATTTCTTTCTCGTTTTCCCATAAACAAGCTGGGTATATTGCCTCATTTTCTCATTATCAACTTGGCACATTGCCTCTTTTCTCATTTTTCTCATTTCATATCATCATATATCAACATATAATCATAATGTACCACATTTTGCATTTACAACACATTATCTAATTATTTTTGGTATTTCACATAATTCACATATGAATCACATTTTATGCACTTTAGCCATTAATAAGGGCTTTTAACAATACCCTTAATGCATACACAACAAAAGGCATTACCCAAACACTTTGGGTCATTTTTACATAATACATATTGTAGACTCTTAATTTTTGACCCAATCCGGTCCAATATGTTATATTTAGTCTAAAATGATTTTTGTTGTCTAATTAGTCCAAAATAATTTTTATTAAATAATTTTTGCTTTAGTATCTAATTTTTATTAATAAAAAATAGAAATAAACAAATAAAAGTCAAAAAATAAAAATAAAAATAAAAATTGGAGTCGAAAAAATCGTCGTGCGGGCCCGTGGGCATTTCGCCCGCAGAAGAATTCTGCGCGCGAAATGGCCTGCGAAATGGCTACGGGCCCGTTCTGCGCGCGCTGCGGCAGAATATTTTCGCCAGCGCATTTTTTCCTGCGGCAATTTTTTTCGGCAGCGCAATTTTTCCGACGCAAATTTTTTGAAACCTAATTCAATTAGGTTTCGGTTTCTTTTTTTATTATTAATATTACTTACCTTAACTAATTAGGAATAAACCACATCAAAACACTATAAATAAGGACCAAAGGCAATTAAAAAAGGGGAGGCCGAGAGGGACAAGAAAAAAAAGAAAATCCAAATTCATAAAGGAAAAGCTTGAATTCAATTGATTTTAAAGTAGCAGAAACACGATTTAAGGGATTAAATAGGCAAAAAGGCTTGTCTTTTGTGCTTGTTCATCCAAGAAGCAATTTTGGTGCAACTTACAAAAGAAGGTATGAAATTCTAATTTCTTTATTTTTTTTTCACAGTAGCTAAAACTAGGATTTTGTGTTTTTCAAAAGTTAAAATCTTAGAACTTTAATTTAGTTTTTCTAAAGCCAAAAAACCTTATTTCGTTGGTTTATCTTCCAAAAGGCTTAAAATTGTTACTTTTACTTCTTAAAAATCTTAAAACTCTAATTGAACATATTTTTCAACAAAACTAAGATTTAAATTCTGTTTCTTTTAAAATTTTAAAGTAGTTTCTATTTCATTCAAAAAGCCTTAAAAAACATCTTTTCTACTTATAAAAACTTTAATTTGTCTGATTAAATTCATAAAACTTCATGAAATTATCAAATTGATTTCCAAATTCTTAAAAATCATGCATCACCGTGACCCTAAATTCTAAAAATCCTAATTCAACTCCAAAACCTAAAATAATGAACCCTAACCCTTTTAAAACCTTAAACCCTAATTTTTATGAACCCTAATCCCTTTTAAAACATTAAAAACCATAAAACATAAATAGGTTAAATTTACACAGTAGCTTAGAAACCCAATAACCGAAAATCATAAATCAAAGTATTTTAAAGTGTCTAAAAGTTTCATGATTTCATCATTCAAACCTTAATTTGTTTAATCAAAGTGTCTTACCAACCTTTTAAAACATAAAACTTCAATCTATTTTAATTCCATAAAAAAGTCACAGTAGCTTATACTCATGAAATTCCCAAAACCTTAACACATGAGATAAAGAAATCTAAATGGAAATAGTAGCTATAGTTTGGACTTTTTATTTGCTTTATTCAATTCTATATTTGATTATGCTTTGATTTATTTTATATGCCTTAATTTATTTAAGTTCAATACTTGGTTTATTTTATTTATCATGGCTGGATGTTTACTTTTTATTAATATTTAAATACCTTTGATGAATGATTTATTTATTATGAATGGTTATTTACTTTTATCAATTTATTTAGACTTCCAAATGTTGTAAGAGGTATGTTTCCACTTGGTGGGTACCTCATTAGTTAAATATCATGTAATTTAATTTGCTTTTCTATTTTAGAACTAATGTAAAGGGCATGTTTCTACCTTTTGGTGGGTGTCCTATTTAGGTGTGTGATGTAAGGACATGTTTCCATCTTCAGATGGTTGTCCATTTATTTGCTTTGTTTGGACATTGCTTTGATTTTAATATAATGATGCTTTCTTTTAATTATTGTGTGTAATATGGATAATATTGTTATATTTTAGAATTTTATAATATTAAGACCTGTAAAGGAGGCCGGTCCAATGAACCGGGCGTTGTGGGGGTGTTGGGCCATTTCTCACCTTCCCCACACGTACCCAACTTTCCGAACCCATTAAGGAGTTGGGGATTCCTTAGGAATCGAGTCATCCACCCCTTTCTTTTTTCCCAGCCCGTCCGGGCGGCGACTCCATTTTCTCCGGACTTAAGTCCGTGTTCTCTAAGGCGCCGAGCCTAAACAATGCCGAAGTCGCAAGAACCATTTCACTAGGAGTGGGGGCGAAAATCCCCGCTCACAGTGGCGACTCCACTGGTGATAAGAGAAGTTGATTCCATTGGTCTTTATATTATTCTATTCTTTCTTATAATGATATTATCCATTGCATCATCTTAGATTGCATTTTGTGCGTGAGTTAGGATGCCCGTGTTACCCATGTTGTGTTATGTAAGGGATACCATACTTTCACTCAAGGTATGGAGATCGAGCATTGCATAACCACTCATAGCCTCGTACCGTTTGGTATATATTTGCTATGGGAACCTAAGCCTTTCAACCCAAAGACTAAAGCTCATGTAATTGGCCTAGTTACTTTCCTTAGGTTTTACCTGAAATGCATGTTGTTAGTTTATCATAGTCTAAATCATGGCTTATTTGATTTGTTCTTTTTCTAATATGACCTAAGTATATTGTAAGCTCAAAATAATTTTTTCTTTAAAATTCAAAAGACCAAAACTATTTTCAAAATTTTTCAAGATGGTCTTTGGACATATGATTTTTCTAAAAACAAATCAAAAATTCTTTGGCCCATGGCCCAAATACTAAGCCCAAAATCCATTTTTCTAAAATCTCTTACAATGGGCTTAGAAACAAAACTATTTTCACCCAACCATTTTTTACAAAGAGCTTGCAAAAATATTTAGGTCAATTATGAAATACCAAAAATCAATTGTGGGCCTAGTTTACACTAAGAATAAATTAACCATGGGCCTGTTTTTGGCATGAACCATTAGTTAATCTTTTCAAGTGAGAAATCTATTCATAATAAACCTCTTAATTTCATTTTAATCTAATGTAGCATAAAAGCTATTATAGTTGGTTGAATGGATTAAAACCTAATTAATGGGAATTATCATGGATTGATTCCCATTTTTAAAAATATAACTATTGGTTGAAACGTCCGAGGGAATTATTCAAAAGCAAAGTATCCCATGTTGGTATCTTGTTAACCATATACCTAGGAAAAGAGACTCGCCATTTCGTGTGTGGATGTTATAAGGTTGGAAGGAACGTCCTATTTATCCTTATTTGTTGTTTGTGCATACATGCATACATTTGCATCTCATATCATTGATCCTTTTTGGCTCACAGCCCTGGATTACGATAGTTCTAAAGCTTACAACAATCCGACCTACGCCGGAGATGAAGTATCTAGCAACGACTCAATCACTTGCTCACCGAAAACAATGGAGCCCGAACAAATTCAAAGGATGGTGGATGAGGCCCTCAATGCCAAGATGGAAGAAATCAAAGAGGCCCTAGCTGAGACCATGAAGAACCAATTGACTGCAATCTTAGAAAACCATGCCGAGGCATCTGCTAGCACTAAGAAACTAAAGGACAAAGGGAAGAACAAAGTTAGTGAAGTGGTTTTTGATGATGAAAAGGTGGTCATTGATGATGATGATGATTGGGCTCAATACTACCAAGATGTTCAAGAGAAGAAGAAGGAGCCAAAGGTTGTTAAGAAGGCAACTATTGAAAAAACCGAGACATCTGATGTTGAGAAAATGATCGCTGATTTAGAAAAGAAATTTGAGAAGAAACTAAAGACCAAAGAGATGTCCGAGATCGACAAATTGTTTGAGCTAGATGAAGAAGTCCCGTACAAGTTCAAGATGCCATCTTTTGCCAAGTACAATGGCACCTGAAATCCTCATCTCCATGTGAAGCAATATATCACTGCCATGCAGTCTGCCCTAGCTACTAAGGCTCAAACTCTAAGGTACTTCATGCTCTCATTGGATCCTATTGTCCAAAATTGGTTCAATACCTTAGATGATGGAACACAAAAGAATTGGGATTTGCTGTACAAGGCCTTTATCCAGTAATATGGGTATAATGTCGAGTTGGAAGTTACCTTAATGGAAGTGGAGTCCATTAGACAAAGGCCAAATGAGAATTTTGTGGACTATGTGAAGAGATGGAGAAATAAGGCTGCTTTGCTCAAGAAAAGGCCCGATGAATCTGATCAAATAAGGATGATTGTGAGAGGTGTCTTGCCCAATCTCCGTGAAAGGATGTCTCATACACTTATCTGTGACTTCAAAGATCTTCTCCAAGCTGGTTTGCAAATTGAAGAATGGGAAAGAGAGAAGAATCGTTTTTCGGCAAGAATGAATGAGAAAGGGAATTACCAGTCCGGAAATCAAAGCACGCAAAAAGAAGTTAATGTTAATGTAACTGATTAAGGAATGAGGCAGTTTTTAGAATTAGGGAAGCCACTGTCTTAGGTTCTCAATAAGCTACAAAAGAAGGGATTGTTACAACCCTTGACTCCTCGTCCTTTGCCTAATCCTCTTTCACCTAACTTTGATATTAATGCATTTTGCCAATTCCATCAAAGGCCTAGACGCGAAATGGACAATTGCATGAAGTTGAGGCATGAGATCCAGAATTTAATTAATAATGGCAAGTTGCCTGAGCTGAACAAGCCCAATACCAAAGGAAATCCATTTCCAAGGTTTAACAGGGTGCCACCACCAGCAACCTTCATGGTAGGAAAAGGATTGGAAGAAGATTTTGTTTTATCATCCTTTCAAGATGGAAATATTGAAGATGTGAAGGGAAGAGAAGCTTAAACTCAACGAACTTTCCTTAGCTTGAATGTTGCTTTTCAATTCTACTTTCTTTAATGTTTTGGAACTATTGTGTTTTTCAAATTTAAATTTGTTTGAATAAATTACTTTCATCAAAATTTTTGTTGGTCTTTGTTCATTTTGGTGCTCAACCAATGAGCAATCTATCTTGATAATTCATGAATTAATATATATATGCACCCCGACTTGAATGACTTTACTAGGTGAGGGAATTGCTCTATAGCATTGAGTTGTGTATGCTTACTTAGAGAGGGCTCCTGCATAATTACCTTTGTCTAGGTCCTAGTCAGTCTTAGAACATGCTTTGACAAACTTTCAAGGCGAAATTAAACTATACTTATTTAAGAGAGAAATGATCTAGCATTGTTTGATTAGCCAACAACTAGTATCCACCCAATTAAATATCAATCCCTAGCTGTCCCTTTGAGCCTTCATAAAATTTTAGCTTTCTTTTCATTGGCATATAACCCCAATAACCTGCCCTGAGTTGTTGTGATACTTTTGGCAAGTCTTATGATCACTAAGATGAAGAGGCAAGAAGATCAAAGAAAGCAATGATTAGTCAAGATCATGAGGATAGTTGAAGTTCTCAAGACCATGAAGATAGTTGAAGTTCTAAAGACCATAAGGGTAGTTGATGTTTTCAAGACCATAAGGATAGTTGATGTTCTCAAAACCTTAAGGGTAGTTGAAGTTCACTTAATATCTCCAAGTCAACATCAACATTAGAGTAACAAATGATTTATCCCTGTTAAAGAAGATTTATGTTACTCCACTCATCCATTATTGGAAGCCCAAGTTAGTACAAACAAGACAACTCTTTTAGAGCTAGAACCAAACAAAAAAAAAGAGAGAAGAAAAGAAAACAAGAGAAATGAGAGCAAAGATAAAAGAAGAAGAAAAGAAAGAAAAGAGAAAAGAAAACCCAAAATGGTTCAAAAAGCCAACTGAGTTCTCTTTGACCTAAGACGATAAAAGGCTTCCATTTGGTTCATAAAGACATTTTTACTTGAGTTGGTCCAACCCAACCTAAGATTCAATCAAAACCAAAGAAAAAGGAGAAAGACCATTTAGTTCTTGAAAGTTTTGTACTTGGCAGTCCTATAAAGAAGAAGGACAAAATGATCAAAGAAAAGAAAGGGTGAGAAAAAATAAAAAGAAAGAAAAGTGAGAAGAAGAAAATAAACAAAGATTGTCCTAATCAAGATCCAGATTAATGCTAAGAAGATAGAAGGTATTTGGAGTCCAGATTAATTGCTCCCAATTGCCTAAATTTCCAACAAGAAATTTGTAGTGTGAGGGTTTGTCCATTGTATCACACCAGCTCCAATCTCAAAATGGCCTTCATTTAAACCCATATCCCTCGTAGACCCCATTTCAAGCCTATCAAAGACTTGTTGATCTCTTTTGGTAGGTAGAGTCTATTAGTGGAGATAGTTTGGATAAGCATGCGTATGAGATAGACAATATTTAAACTCAATGAGACCTTTGGCCAAGTAATGTGTATGGCCTATCTGAAGTGCAATAGTTCTTGCTTAAATAGAAATAATCCCCGAGTTTAGTACGGTAACTAGGGTTGTCATGTTATAGATATGTTAATTTGAAAAATCAAGTCCTGAGGTGCATTGACATTAATTTGGCAAAGCCAACATTTGATTTCAAAATCAAAATTCAAAAAATTCAAAAAAAAATTCAAAAAAGTGTTTTGTCATACAAAGCCTTCAAGTTAAGGGAAGTATGTTGAACCTCCAAAGGACACATTGGGCAAAGGAAATGATTTTTGGTAAGGTCATGAAGAAGCTATCAACTGACATGTTGAGACATAGTTTGAAATAGATGAATCCTTGACTCTGCTACTTGGGGTCTCCATTATTCATATTTTCAACATCTTGAAGATAAAAGCCATAAATGTGAAGCAGTCTGTCATTCCAGTGCAAGACTTGAACGAGCATCGAAAAGGAGTCAACGAGAATACTTCTGCTGATCACCTCGGCCTGTGAGTCAATGAAATCGCTGTGAGAATTATCATGCATATCATGCACACATGAGCATATCACGTCGCATTTTCTTGTTTTTTGTTGTTTATTCCTTGTCAAAGTGAACAGCAAACACTCTATGAAGCAAAGAATCAAAAGAAGATATCAAATCAGAGGGGCATAGAAAGCCCATTGATTGAGAAAGCTCCAGTAATCATGCAAAGAGAAGAAATACATGCTTTTACGAAGAACAAGACAACAACAACGTCAATCAGAGCCTGCATAGAAAAATCTTGGGTTTAAGCCTACACAGGGGGCAAAGTTTCTCCTTTTCAATTTTTTGAGTTTATATATAAAACATTTTCAAACTCACTTGCAAATATCTCGCCAAGGAGGGAGAAAAGGAGAGGATATGAAGGCTAATTAAAAATAACTGAATTTTTGTAAAAAGGAAGAACAAAAGAATGAAACATTAGAACTCTCAAAAGAATGAAGATGCAAAAGACAAAAGATCAGTTCAGCTAAAAGAGCTGAAGCCAGGGTGAAGACCCGATCTCAAAGGATGAAGATCCATTTTTCAAGGGTAAAGACCTGATCTCAAAGGATGAAGATCCATTTACAAAGGGTAAAGACCCGATCTCAAAGGATGAAGATCCATATTTTCAAGGATGAAGATCCATTTACAAAGGGTGAAGACCCGATCTAAAAGGATGAAGATCCATTTTCTAGGGTGAAGACCCGATCTCAAAGGATGAAGATCCATTTTGATGGTGAAGAATCATAATGCATAGAACAGCCAGAGTAGTCAGACTTCTCAACTGATAAAAGATTAGTCAAATTCATTCTCGGGTCCAAGTACCAAATCTCGGATCCAAGTACCCAAAACAAATTCAATCTTGGGTCCAAGTACCCAATCTCGATTCCAAGTACCCAAATTAATTCAATCTCGGGTCCAAGTACCCAATCTCGAGTCCAAGTACCCAAATTAAATCAATCTTGGGTCAATGTACCCAATCTTGGGTACCCAAATTAAAACAATCTCGAGTCCAAGTACCCAATCACGGGTCCAAGTACTCAAATTAAATTAATCTCGGGTCAAAGTACCCAATCCTGGGTCCAAGTACCCATTCTCAGGTCCAAGCACACATTCTTGGGTCCAAGTGCCCAAATCAGATTCAAATCTTGAGTCAAAGTACACAATTTAGGATTGAGTATCCCAATTCAATTTGGGATCAAGTGTCCAAATCCAGTTAGGATCGAGTATCCAAATATAGTTTAGGATCGAGTATCCCAATCCAATTTAGGATTGAGTATTCCAATCCAGTTTAGGATCGAAAATCCAAATCCAGTTAGGATCGAGTATCCTAATCCAGTTTAGGATCGAGAATCCAAACCTTTCGGATCTAGAATCCAAACCTTTCGGATCTAGAACCCAAATTTTCCTTAGGTCGAGAACCTAGAATCTCCCTTGAGTCCAGAACTCGAACTGGGTCCAGAACCCAAATTTTCCTTAGGTCCAGAACCTAGAATCATCCTTGAGTCCAGAACTCAAACCGGGTCCAGAACCCAAATTATCTTTACGTAATATCCCAAAGTATACCCTAAAAGTTTTGGAATTTATTGTTGTATTTGGATTAAGTGTATATGTTTTAGTGGGAAGAGAAAAGAGGTAATGAGGAGAGTGTATATGTTGTATATATTGAGATATATACAACATATACAAGTCGAAAGAAGTGAAAGTCAAAGAAAGAGTTAATTTTTATTAATTAATTAAAAGGAAAATAAATGAGTGGAAGAGGATTTTATGAATATTTTAATATAATTTGCTTGCTGGAGGTTTAAGTGGAGAATAAGAGTTTGACTTTGTCTCTTTTTCTTCTTCATTTTCTTCTTCTTTCTTTGGTTGGCCGGGCATCACAAAGCAAGAGAGGAGGAGAGTTTTTGAGTTTTCCAAGCTTGTGATTGAGGAAGATTTCAAGTGATCAAATTGGAAATTTAAGAAGTTTCATTAACTTTGGTAAGTTTCTTCTTGATTCTCTTGTTTTATTTTTAAGTTGTGTTTGAGTTTGGTGTTGGATTATCAAGAGCATGAGTATATTTGATTGTGGTGTGTTTGAGAGTGTTGGGTTTAATTGATTGTGATTTTGGAGTTGAATGGAAGAGTAAGGGTTGTGTTTATGTTATGGTTTTGAGTTGGTAATTATGTAAGTTGTGAGTTTGAACAATTATTATCTTAGATTTTCATTGTGTTTGTGTTTAATGGAGTTGAAAGCATAGAATACATGAGTTTGGTCTGAAACAGAAGCATTTTGGATGCCACGCCCGTGGCCCTTGGATGCCACGACCTTGGGGGTGTTAAGCAGATTGGACAGATTCGTTTGCTAACCCACGACCGTGGGGGTTTGTGAAGCCACGACCATGGGTGTTTGTGAGGCCACGACCGTGGGGTTGTGAGGCCACAACCGTGGGGTCCTAGATAGTGGCTTTGGCTTGTATTTGTGATCTATGGGTCTAGTGTGAGGCTATTAGGTGAATAATTGTATTGGCATTCTTGTGCATTTGTATTTAAGTGTGTATTATTCCTTTTTGGATTAGGTTGTGAAGAGATTGAGTTGCCCTAATCTAAGTGTTGAGGACTCTTGGAAGAGGAAGTGTATAGATTGGTGTGAGTTGTTCTTGAGGTAAGTACAAACCATACATTATGGGATACATTTACATGACATTGGGACTTAACACATTTGGTTGTAAATGTGTTAAGTAATCTATTACATTGTTGATACATTTGATTGATGTTATGATTTGCATAATTTGAAAGATATGATGATCATTCAAAATGTATGTTCAATGCAATTGGTTGTGGATATTTTAATGATGAATTGCTTTAATGTGAATTGAGATATGATGAGATATGAAGCCATTATTGTAATATCCTCATTTATGCCCTAGAAGTTTTGCATATTGTTGTTGTTGTTATTGTTATATATTGGATTGAATATATGTGTTAAATTGTAAGAGAAAAGAAATTGAGAAGAGAAAGTATATGTATATGTATTTTGGGAAGAAATAGGGTTTAGAGACAAATTTATATGTTGTGTATATGTTAATATATATGACATATAAAGTGGTCAAAAGGCTTGGTCAATGCAAGAGAAGATATTTATTTGAGATTGGTAAATTACTTAATTGGGCACATATAAGACAAAAAGATAATTATGTGAATAAGGGCACTTTGGTAATTGCTTGGATAAAATCACATGGTGGATATTTAAAGAAGGTTTGACTTGTGTTTTCTTCATCATTTCTTCTTCTTCTTCTTGTTGATGGCCGGCCCTCCATAGCCAAAGAGAAAGAAAGAGACAAGTGATGGTTTTGATGATTTCAAGCTTAAATTGAAGAAAGATTAAGTGTTCAAGTGTTGATTTAAGAAATTTTTAACTAAGGTAAGATCTTTTCTCTAATTTCTTCAATTCTTTTGAAGTGGTATGATTAAGTTGCTTATGGTATGATTGTAAGTATTGATTTTGCTTGATAGATGAGAAGTTGGGTTGGTGTTGGTGATGGAAGAGTAAGATTGGTGTTTAGTGAAATTGTTTCTGTTTTAGGATTAGTAAAGGCTGTGACTTGTATGATTTTTAATTAATTTTAGAAAAATGTTCTTGAAGTGAATTTTTGATATGTTGTGCCTCTATGAGTCTAGAATGACTGAAAAATATGTTGATTCGATTTTGGAATGGTTATGAGTTTAGAAAGATTATTTTCATTAGACCTGTTCCAGCAAGTACCTTAACTGGGACAGCTATATTTCGGGATTTTTAATAAAATGTAGAAAAATCATATCCAATCGAATTTTGGATATGTTGTTTCTTAGTGAGTTTAGTATTTGAGAAAAATAATTTGGAATCACGTTGATTGAATTTGATTTATGGAATTCACAAAGTTCAGAACTGCTGCCAGGATGCAGGGCAATTGGGGCAGTCTGGTTAGGTGAACTATTTGACAAAGATTTTGTGTTCAGTTTGATCTGAAATTTTAAAGGGATGATTTTAAGATACAAAAATAAATTCTGTAAAAATTTTAGAATTTTTAGTCAAGTAGATTATTTTATACAAATTTTCAAAATAAGGATAAAATGTACTATTTATGGTTAGGGTTTTAATTCTTTGTTCTTCTTGCATTGCTTTGGTTCTCCAAAGGTAGGTTGGTCCTTAAACCTAACCCTAAACACTTTAAACACACTTGAATCAATGAATGTTATAATCAATTGTTCTTTGCCCTAATTGCATTGTTGAGATTGAACAATGTTATGTTGTGCATTGTGAATGGTAATGTGTTTCATGAGTAATGTGGAATGAAATGTTGATATTTATGAATGATGCTATGTGAAATATAATGTGATCATGGATGAGATATATATATATATATACTTGAATAATGAGATGTTATATTGTGAAATGAAATGTGAAGCCATTGTTATTGGCTAAGATGATGTAATTGAAAGAAAGAAGGCATGTTTGCCTAAATGTGATGAGAATTGAGAATGGAAATGAATTGTTTGTTTAATATGTTATTCAGTTTCAGAGTTCTGGATTTGGGTGGCATGCCTAAGAAATGATGAAAGGTAACAGTCTTGCTGGGTTGAGGACCTCCTCATAGGTGTTGAGTTGATGGTCCAAGACACTGGGTCTGTTACACTATGAGATATATGATTTGTAACAGTCTTGCCGGGTTGAGGATCTCCTCATATGTGTTGAGTTGATGATCCAAGAGACTGGGTCTGTTACACTATCCATGGATAGAGATACATGTATATACATTGCCTACGGGCGTGATTATTGTGACTATGAACCAAAGCAGTAACTCTGAACTCTGAATATCGTATTAAATACTTGTTGGGCCCATAGGTGTCAAGGTTATATGAATGTCCTAAATAATGTTATGAGTTTAATGAAATGAGATGTTGGTTATGGAGTATGATTGATTAATGTTGAATGTGAAAAGATGTTGAAATGTGGTATGCTCATATGACTATGATTTGTGAAATGCATAATTGTGTGGTTAACTTTATATTTATGATGTTGATCTTATCAATAACATATGTGGCATTGCATTTCATTAAAGCATACCGTTAGCATGTTTTATCTTACTAAGCCGTTGGCTTAGCGCGATAGTGTTTAATCGCGCAGGTAGTAGAGTGGATAGAGTTGAACCCGAGAGTTCATCAAGACCTAGCGAGAGTAGACCTTGAAGAATCCATTTTGGGAGCTTAAAGATCAGAGCAGACTTGCCAATCATGTATAAATTTTATGTGTTGTAAAACTTGAGTTTTGATGTATATGAATTTGTAAATATGTAAATATTTTATAACTTCCGCTGTGTAATATTTAAATATGGGGGTTGTCACAAAACCTTTATTTTATGTTGTACTAGAAGTGTAAATCCTTTTTGCAGGTTGTAGTTGAGGTTACAAGGGGGATTTATTGGGAGTGTACTGAGAATGATTTTGTTTGCATTGGTTTGTGTAAAATGTTTTTGAAAATAAGAAAAAACCAGTTTTGTCGACACTTGGGACTCAATTTTTAGGCGAAACTATGGCAAAAATTTTGTAAAAATCGGAACTAAAATTTGACTAAGTAAAATTGGTAGCAACATTAGGTTAGTGTGGCGCCTCTACTCAGCTTGCATATGTAGGTTGGGAAGGGGTGTTACAATTATTATTGGCTATGATAATACAAATGAAATAATTGGATCATGGTTGCTTATTTGATTATGGAATATGAAATGAGAAATGAATTGAGAAAGAGAATGATAAAGAGATAAATGAAATAATTGTGTGCTTAATATGTTATTCAATTTTCATAGTTCTGAGTTTGGCGGCATGCCTATGAATCGCTGGATAGGTGAAAAGACCGGGTCGTAAGCCGAGTCCAGCTGATAAATGTGATGTTTTTGGGGTGAAAAGGCTGGGTCGTAAGCCTCAAAAATAAATCCTTGAAGCTAGATTGAGTGAAAAGACTGGGTCGTAAGCTCAAATCTAGTTGGATTATCCATGGATAAATATATATATCGCCTACGAGCTTGATGATTGTGATTATGGACCAAAGCAGTAACTCTGAACTTTGAAAATCATATTAAATCCTTTTTGGGCCCATGTTTGTCTTTGTTTAAATGTGATTCATGAATGATGAAACAATTGAATGATAAAATGAAAGGTAATGTTATGAAATATGATGTTCTTGAGAATTGTTTATAATGTTTGAAAGTATGACATTTGCATTTCATTATAGCATATTGTTATTATGGTTTGTACCACTAAGCCGTTGGCTTAGCGCGATTGTGGTTCATCGCACAGATAACAGGGTAGAACCAGAGAGTTCAGCTAGACCGAGTTGAGTCTGGATTCCGAAGCGTTGATAGAGGGCTTAAAGATCAAAGACAAACTGCCAAACATGTATAAATTTTATGTTTTGTAAAACATGGATTTTTATGTATATGTATTTGTAAATATCGCTATATTTTCCGCTGTGTATCAAATAAATGTTTTATCTATTGTACTTTATAATATGATTTGAATGTTTTAAGTTTTCTTATAATATTGTTTAATTGAAAGATCAGTTTGCTTATTATAAATCGTAGCACACCTGTATTCGGTATACGTATATTACTGGTGTATGTAGTGTGCGTATATGGGGTATAGGGGTGTTACAATTGTTTTGGTATCAGAGCCTAGGTTTGAGATTCTCAACCTAGGTAAATTGTAAGAAAAAGAAAATTTTGAGTTTTAAAATATTGTTTTTAAATAAGATACATGTTTTGGTAATCAAAATACATGTTTTGGTATTGGCAGTCTTTGTTCTTTAATGAGGTATATCCTGCTGTGTTTGCAGATATAGGTAGTGATGGCGTCTCAGTCAAGTCAGTCCGTAGAAGGTAGTGCTGAGAGTGTAGCTCCTGATGAGGGTAGAGATGGAGCTAGGGTTGAGAGAGCTAGAGAGGCATTTGTTCCTGTGCCAGAGAGATCAGCTACTGATGAGGTTCCTCCAGTTTGGCTAAGACATGTGGTAGAATTGTTGAGGCAAGCTCTAGTGCAGCAGCCGCCACCGCCACCGCCACCACAGCCTGAAGTGCCGGTGAGACATTATGATAAATTGTGGAAGTATGGGGCTGAGGATTTCTTTGGCACTACAGATCCTGCAGTAGCTGAGCAGTGGTTGGATAGAGTGCAGAGAGTATTTATCAAGTTGCAAGCCACTTCTGAAGAGAAATTTGATTATGCTAGATCCCTTCTATAGAAAGATGCTTATGATTGGTGGAAGACGGTTCCTCATGCCATGGATGATCCACCTACGTTGTCTTATGGTGATTTTCTGAGGGAGTTTGAGCAGAAATATACTCCGAGGGAGTATAAGGATGTCAAGAAGATGGAAGTTCTGAATCTGAGACAAGATAACCGGACTGTGACAGAGTATGAGATTGAGTATATCCAGTTGAGTCAAACTGGGTCTAGAACTCAAATTTTCCTTATGTTGAGAACCTAGAATCTCCCTTGAGTCCAGAACTCAAACTGGGTCTAGAACCCAAATTTTCCTTAGATCCAGAACCTAGAATCATCCTTGAGTCCAGAACTCGAAACGAGTCCAGAACCCAAATTTTCATTAGGTTCAAAACCTAGAATCTCCCTTGAGTCCAGAACTCGAACCGGGTCCAGAACCCAAATTTTCCTTAGGTCGAGAACTTAGAATCATCCTTAAGTCCAGAATTTGAACCGGGTCCAGAACCCAAAATTTCCTTAGGTTTAGAACCTAGAATTTATCCGTGAGTCCAGAACTCAAACCGGGTCCAGAACCCAAAACCTCAGCCATCTCAAAAATTAAGTCTTATTGTTTTTCACTCTCTTTCACTAAGGTTTCAAATCATTCAAGCAGGGGGCAAACTGTAGACCCTTAATTTTTGACCTAATCCGGTCCAATATGTTTTATTTAGTCTAAAATGATTTTTGTTGCCTAATTGGTCCAAAATAATTTTTATTAAATAATTTTTGCTTTAGTATCTAATTTTTATTAATAAAAAAATAGAAATAAACAAATAAAAGTTAAAAAATAAAAATAAAAATAAAAATCAGAGTTGGAAAAATAGGCCACGAAAAAATCATCACGCGGGCCCGTGGCATTTCACCCGCAGAAGAAATCTGCCTGCGAAATGGCTACGGGCCCGTTCCGCTCGCGCTGCCGCAGCCAACTGCGGCAAAATTTTTTTGCCACCGCATTTTTTCCTGCGGCAATTTTTTTCGGCAGCGCAATTTTTTCGACGCAAATTTTTTGAAACCTAATTCAATTAGGTTTCGGTTTCTTTTTTTTATTAATATTACTTACCTTAACTAATTAGGAATAAACCACATCAAACCACTATAAATAAGGACCAAAGGCAATTAAAAAAGGGGAGGCTGAGAGGGACAAGAAAAAAAAAAAAAAGAAAATCCAAATTCATAAAGGAAAAGCTTGAATTCAATTGATTTTAAAGTAGCAAAAACACTATTTAAGGGATTAAAAAGGCAAAAAGGCTGGTCTTTTGAGCTTGTTCATCCAAGAAGCAATTTTGGTGCAACTTACGAAAGAAGGTTTGAAATTCTAATTTCTTTTTTTTTCACAGTAGCTAAAACTAGGATTTTGTGTTTTTCAAAAGTTAAAATCTTAGAACTTTAATTTAGTTTTTCTAAAGCCAAAAAACATTATTTCATTGGTTTATCTTCTAAAAGGCTTAAAATTGTTATTTTTACTTCTTAAAAATCTTAAAACTCTAATTGAACATATTTTTCAACAAAACTAAGATTTAAATTCTGTTTCTTTTAAAATTTTAAAGTAGGTTCTATTTCATTCAAAAAGCCTTAAAAACATCTTTTCTACTTATAAAAACTTTAATTTGTTTGTTTAAATTCATAAAACTTCATGAAATTATCAAATTGATTCTCAAATTCTTAAAAATCATGCATTACCGTGACCTTAAATTCTAAAAATCCTAATTCAACTCCAAAACCTAAAATAATGAACCCTAACCCTTTTAAAATCTTAAACCCTAATTTTTATGAACCCTAATCCCTTTTAAAACATTAAAAACCATAAAACATAAATATGTTAAATTTACACAGTAGCTTAGAAACCCAATAACTGAAAATCATAAATCAAAGTATTTTAAGTGTCTAAAACCCTAGTTCATGATTTCATCATTCAAACCTTAATTTGTTTAATCAAAGTGTCTTACCAACCTTTTAGAACATAAAACTTCAATCTATTTTAATTCCATAAAGAAGTCACAGTAGCTTATACTCATGAAATTCCCGAAACCTTAACACATGAGATAAAGAAATCTAAATAGAAATAGTAGCTATAATTTGGACTTTTTATTTGCTTTATTCAATTCTATATTTGATTATGCTTTGATTTATTTTATATGCCTTAATTTATTTAAGTTCAATACTTGGTTTATTTTATTTATCATGGCTGGATGTTTACTTTTTATTGATATTTAAATACCTTTGATTAATGATTTATTTATTATGAATGGTTATTTACTTTTATCAATTTATTTAGACTTCCAAATGTTGTAAGAGGTATGTTTCCACTTGGTGGGTACCTCATTAGTTAAATATCATGTAATTTAATTTGCTTTTCTATTTTAGAACTAAAGTAAAGGGCATGTTTCTACCTTTTGGTGGGGTCCTATTTAGGTGTGTGATGTAAGGACATGTTTTCATCTTCGGATGGGTGTCCATTTATTTTCTTTGTTTGGACATTGCTTTGATTTTAATATAATGATGCTTTCTTTTAATTATTGTGTGTAATATGGATAATATTGTTATATTTAAGATTTTTATAATATTAAGACCTGTAAAGGAGGCCGGTTCCAATGAACCGAGCGTTATGGGGGTGCTGGGCATTTCTCACCTTCCCCACGTACCCAACTTTCTGAACCCATTAAGGTGTTGGGGATTCCTTAGGAATCGAGTCATCCACCCCTTTCTTTTTTCCCGGTCTGTCAGGGTAGCGGCTCCATTTTCTTCGGACATAGGTCCATGTTCTCTAAGGCCCTGAGCCTAAACAGTGCCGAAGTCGCAAGAACCATTCCACCGGGAGTGGGGGCGAAAATCCCCGCTCACACATATATTTCACATTTTACACAATTTAGCTATTAACAATGGCTTTTCACAATGCATTTATTGCAAATATGACATTACACATGTCATAGCACATTATTCATAAATAATCAAAACATCAAGTAGCTTTACACATTTCCCATTTCAAAATGTGTTTAGCCTAATGTAATGCAAATGTAACCAATTCATCAAAAGTTTGTACATACCTCTAAGAGCAACCAAAAATACCTATACCAAATGTGACCATAAATAATCATTTAGTAGCACATTCTAAGGCATTTGCAATCTTAAATCATAATTAAACATCATTCAAACAAAAAACCCAAAGTTAAGACTAACCTCTCTTTAACTTTGGAATACTATACTATGCTATTCAATATAGTGTTTTAAGTTTATTTATATTATTAAAAACATATTTTAACATGTTTAAACCAATTATATTACAAAAACACACACTTATGACCAAAACCCTAAAATGGCATAACCTTTCCCCATTGAAAGTTTTCCATTACAACTCAATCCATTTATCATTTCAAGCTTATATTCATCACTTTTATTACTAAAGAACATGCATAAACCAATAAAATCAAACAATTCAACAACTTTGAAAAATCACATTTCCAAAACCCTAAATCACCACTTCCATTTTCAAACTCCAATCAAACACAACGAAATCCAATATTTGACTTTAAAATACTTGTTTATGCATCAAAACAACTCATTTAGAATCAATTTGCACAATTAAAACCCATGGTTCTCAAACCCTAAAAGTCCATAACCCTAAATTCTCTCTCTTCACCAATCTTTAGCCAACCTCAACCATTTCTTCAATCCAACCTTAAGATCATTGTTAATCACTTAAAATAATCACTTAAAATAACTTCATACATACCAATTCCAACAATTAAATCATATTACTTTACATAACCAAAACACACATATTCAAACTTTCATGAAATCCAAAGAAAAAAGTTGGAAACTTACTAATTAAGGATGAAATCCTTAAAAATCCACTTTGAAGACTTGAAATCCTTCAATTTGTGGAGTATGGAAGAAGCAAAATCCTCCCTTCCTTCAATGGTGAAAATCGGCCTTCAAAGAGAAAGAAGAAAATGAAGAAGATGACCATTTCTCCCTCTTTCCACTTCATTTATATTCATAAATATATATTATTTTAATAATTTACTAATTTACTAATTAATTATTTATTTATTTAATTAAAACCCTAAAATATATCTTTCCTTCAAAATTATTTATTTTTTATTTATTTTAATAATTTTAAATTTCCAAAAATTTGACTTTTGTTAACTTTGTATATGTTATGTATATTTTGCATATATATCACATATGTATTCCACTTTTCCATTTAAAAATTCTTCATTTTTCATTTAAAATCATTTATTTAATTTATCCAATTATATTATAATTTATTTAATTTAATTTCCAAAAATTAGAATTTTTTCAAAAATTTAGGATATTACAATTCTCTCCCCCTAAAAATAAATTTCGTCCTCGAAATTACTTGATGTAAACTCTGAAACAACTGAGGATGCAGACTCTGCATCATTTGCTCACTCTCCCATGTCGCCACCTCAGTGGCATGATTGCTCCAAAGGACTTTCACAAGTGGCACCTTCTTATTCCTCAATTCTTTCACTTCTAGTGCCAAGATCACCACTGGTTCTTCCTCATAAGTCAGATCCAGACACATCTCAATGGACTCTACTGACAATATATGGAATGGGTCTGACCTATATCTCTAAAGCATAGAGACATGGAAGAAATTATGAATACGATCCAACTCAGGCTGCAAAGCCAGTCTATAAGCCACTGGACCAACTCTCTCCAACACCTCATATGGGCCTATGAAACGAGGACTCAACTTCCCTTTATGCCCGAATATCAAAATCTTCTTCCAAGGAGACATCTTCAAGAGCACTTTATCTCCCACACTAAACTCTATGTCTCTTCTCTTCAAGTATGTATAGAATTTCTGTCGGCTTGAAGCTGCTTTCAGATGACCTCGAATCACCTTCACTTTCTCTTCTATTTCCTTAATCAACTCGGGATCGACCAATTTACCTTCTCCAACCTGATCCCAACATAAAAGTGTCCTGCAACTCCTGCCATACAATGCCTTATAAGGTGTCATCCCAATACTGGACTAATGATGTTTATTATAAGCATACTCAACCAGTGGCAAGAATCTATCATAACTCTAGTAAAATCAATGATGTGGCTCCTCAACATATCCTCTAAAATCTGTATCACTCTCTCTGACTGCCCATCTATCTGAGGATGGAAAGCAGTGCTAAAATACAAATGAGAACCCAAAGCATCCTGCCAACTCCTCCAAAACCTCAATGTAAACTGGGGGTCTCGGTTCGACACCAATGAAACTAGGACTCCATGCAACCTCACTATCTTACTGATATATATCTTAGCCAACTTCTCAAGAGAATAATCCATCCTAACTTGAAGAAAATGTGCTATCTTCATCATCCAATCAACTATCACCTAGTTTGCATCATGCTTCTTCTGGGTCAAAGGTAGTCCAGTCACAAATTCCATCGTCACTCGCTCCTATTTCCACTCTGGTATTGAAAATGGTTGGAGTAACCCTGAAGGAACCTGGTGCTTAGCCTTCAATCTCTAGCAAGTGAGACATCTAGAAACAAACTCTGCTACTTCCCTCTTCATACCTGACCACTAGTAATGTTGCTTCAAATCCTGATACATCTTAGTACTACCAGGGTGCATAGCATAGAGTGACTGACGCGCTTCCTCTAATATCATCCTCTTCAATCCTACATCATTAGGAATACACAACCTATCTCTGTACCACAAATAGCCATCATCTCTCACATGAAAGTCTTGACTCTCCCTTTTTGATAATCCAACACAATCTTCTGGATTTTCTTATCTGCCAACTGAGTCTCCCTGATCTGATCTAACAAAACTGGCCTCATCTGCAATTGAGCCATCAATGCACCATCATTACAACAATCAAATCTGGTATGCAACACTCTCAACTCAATAAGCAACAAGAGCGAATAAGCAATAAAACTACTAAAGACTTCCAACTCAAGGCATCAGTTACAACATTTGCCTTGCCAGAATGATAATCAATCAAATAGTGGTAGCCTTTAATCAACTCTAACCACCATCTATGTCGAAGATTCAGTTCTCTCTGAACACCCAGGTACTTCAAACTCTTATGATCCATATAAATGAAACACTGCTCCCCATACAAATAATGCTACCAAATCTTCAAGGCAAAAACTATGGCAGCAAGCTCCAAATCATGAGTTGGGTAATTCAGCTCATGTGGCTTCAACTGTCGAGAGGCATAAGCAATGACTCTATCCTCCTACATCAGAACAAATCCTAAGCTACTATATGAAGCATCATTGTATATCACATAAGGTTTACCTTCTATAAGCAAGGTAAGGATAGGAGCTTGAGTCAACATCTCCATCAATTGCTCAAAACTTGGCTGACACCGATCTATCCACACAAATCTAACTACTTTTAGAAGTAATCTGGTGACTGGTGTAGCTATCATAGAAAAACCCTTCACAAACCGATGATAATAGCCTGCTAAACCAGAAACTTCTAACCTCTATCACAGTCTTCGATGGACTCTAATTCAAGATAGCCTCAACTTTACTCAGATCAACTTTAATACTCTCTGTTGAAACCACATGACTAAAAAAAGTCACCTGATCGAGCCAAAACTCACACTTAGACAGCTTAGCATACAATTGCTTCTTTCTTAGAGTCTACAAAATAATCCACAAATGCCTGTCATGATCTGCCTCATTACGTGAATACACTAAAATAGCATCAATGAAGACCACTACAAAATGATCTAAGTAGGGTCTAAACACCCTATTCATCAAATTGAAAGGGCATCACCAGAAACTCATAATACCCATACCTCGTGTGGAAAGTTGTCTTAGGTACATCCACATCTCTGACTCTCAACTGATGGTACCCTGATCTCATAACAATCTTATAGAATACTGCTGCTCCCTTCTACTGATCAAAGAGATCATCTATCTGAGGTAATGGATACTTGTTCTTGATGGCCACCATATTCAACTACCTATAATCAATACATAATCTCAAGGTGCCATCCTTCTTCTTCACAAAAAAAATAGGCGTTCCCCATGGGGACAATTAGGGCGGATGAATTGTAACATCCCCTGACAATTCTCATTAAAACTATCAGACAATATTACTCAATATACTATCAGTACTCAAATCAATTCATTTACAAAGTTCTCTTCCAACTAACAAAAATTTTCAAATATTAATACAATTTGTATAATTCAACATTTACAAATCCAATATTTAAACTAATCTTCAATATCTCTAATAATCCAAATACTAATTATAAATTAGATAAACATCATAGGTTTGTCAAATCAAATAAATATATATACTACATTGCTTTATTTGATAATCATTCACTAGAATTCTCAAAACTTCATCCTTTAAATACATATATTCCTTTCATGTTTACAAATTTGTACAATCTGTCAAATAGCCAAACTAAATTGTATATATACATTTCATAACTTATGAGTACAGTATACAAAAGATCTCTATAGGTACTATAGATAATTTACTGAGATTTTTAATTCCACTTCTTAACTTGCTCCGAAGAACTGATACCTGAGTGTCAGAAAATAATTCTAACATGCTAAGCAAAGCTTAGTGGTGCTTATATAAACATATTTTGTCACTTAATATTAAAGAAAAATATTTATGGTAATAGTAATAACACTTAGTTTTAAGAAATACTTCAATATATTAAGTATTTTCAATAACAAACCAAATTTTGATTACACAAAATAATAACTTTAACTCTATAAAAGTCATCATGCTATACTATACTTTTGGTATTGCAACTTTTCTCTTTATGAATATTTTATTTAAGACTTGCTTTCTCATTTGATAACCTTTCTCACAATACGCTTATTTTGTTTTTCAATAAGTCTTACTTTTCAATTTCATTTATAGGATAATTTCATTAAATCTATAATTTTCAGCACTTAAATTTAACACTATACTTTGTGGCACTTTGTATCTTATACCATTATATACACTTTCAATCATTACCACACTTATAAAGTTATTGATTAATTCAATAACGTGATCATAACATTTCTATTCCGTGTATTAGATCTTTCACTTATAAATATTAATATATAAATTACCATTCACTTTCACATTGTAACATAGTAAGTCAATTTCAAGTAATTAACTTATATTATTATTTTCATTTCTTCCATTATTCACAACTATCATATTCATATATATTTTCAGTTTAGTTATCTTCATTAAATATGTCCACACATACCGAACTCAGATCATAGGTTTGGATAACAGGTTAGAATAGCAATTTTAATGCCAAGTCTCAAGATTATATATAATGGCAATTATGCCCACTGTCACTGATGACACAATTTGTCCATTAATGGCACGACATGCCCACTATTACTCTGGCTATTCTTCCACCGGTTAGTCATTTAATCCAAAGCTAGATCTAAAATCAATATGATTTGGCCATTTAATTAGTTTTGATTGACACTGAATTGTGTATATCATTTCAATGGTATAATACGTTTGTCAACATTTAGTATTATATATATTTGTCTCATATCCAAAGTTTATCACTCTTTTTCTATACTTTTAATACATACACATGAATTCTTAACATAAAAGTAAGAAACATAAACATATTAGCCTCATACTAGGCCCCTATATCACAAAATACAAGCCAAAAACATCATACAGGTATCCCATGGCCGTGGCATCTCAACCCCATACTCGTGAGATGCAAAATGAAGCTTTAATTCACTTGTTGAAGCCATTTTGGGGGAAAGGGTATTGAACACGACCAAGTTATGTTAATGACTTGGCCATGTCTCTCAACAATGAAAAATGGAAAATGTTGACAGCATGTGACACACCCACTGATTTGGCTGTGTCACTGCCTTTGTCACTAGACACACCCACTGACTTAGCCATGTCACTGGTCGTGTCTCTCATCAAAGAAATAAAATTTTTTGACAACATGTGACACACACACTGTCTTGGCCGTGTCACTAGACACACCCACTGACTTGGCCATATCACTGGCCATGTCTCTCATCAAAGAAAATAGAATTTTTTTAACAGCATGTGACACACCCATTGACTTGGCCGTGTCACTGTCCGTGTCACTAGACACACCCATTGACTTGGTCATGTCACTGGCCATGTCTCTCATCAAATAAAATAGAAATTGTTTTACAGCATGTGACACACCCACTAACTTGGCAGTGTCACTGCCCGTGTCACTAGACACATCCACTGACTTGGCCATGTCACTGGCCGTGTCTCTCATCAAAGAAAACAAAAATTTTTGACATCATGTGACATACCCATTGACATGGCCATGTCACTGCCCGTGTCACTAGACAAACCCACTGACTTGGCCATGTCACTAGACACACCCACTGACTTGGTCATGTCTCTGGCAAAAATTATATATTTTTACACACTCAACCATATAAACATAAACATATTCAAGATTTATGATAAAAATGAATAAAAAATTAATTTTTTAGTATAAAAAGAGTCTATATCAAATACTCTACTCAAACATCAATTAATTAATTTTTAACTATCACTTATAGCTAAAAACAACATCAAACCACTCTTTTCTTATAAAGATTGAATTAAAAATCATACTCATCACTTATAAGTTCCTTTAAATTCATTTTTCACTCATCAATCCATTTAATCAATACTTTTAAGTAACAATTCATTATAGATGACTCAATCAACCAATTCAAACATTAAATTCATAAAAATTCATATATTTGCAAATTATAATACATAAGCACATACCTCCTTCACAATCCCTCTTCTTCTCCCTTTTCCTTCTTTTTCTTTGATCACTTGTTGATAATCTCACCTACTCTAACTAATTCTCTTAAAAAGATTATTGGAAAAGATATATTTTCCCTTGATTCTTTTATGAAAAGAAGAAGAAAATACAGAAGATGGTGATGGTGGAGGAAAATGGCATGGGAGATGGAGGAAGAAATGAGAAGTTTTCACACACACACACATGTACACACATACATATATATAGTTTAATCAAGTGAGGGAATGCTCATAATAACTATGGTTGTAACACCCCCACACCCAATACATACACACTACATACACCATAATGTAGTATACATGTATCGAATATAGGAATGCTACGGATTTTTATTAACATTCAAAACATTTTAAATGATACTATAAGCTTTCTCATTATACAATAGAAAAAAATAAGTAATTACTTGTAATATAAAACAAAATAGATATAAATACATTTACTTAATACGCAGCGGAATTTATAAAATATTTACATATATGAAAACATTTAAGTCCATATCTATAAATATACACATATTTACATTATACACAATACTTTACAAAACATAAAGAATTTATACATGATTGGCAGCTCTTCTCTGATCTTTAAATCCAAGAATAAACCCTTCAATGTCTACTCTCACTAGGTCTCGAAGAACTCTCGGGTTCAACTCTGTTACCTGCGTGATTAAACACTATCGCGCTAAGCCAACGGCTTAGTAAGACAAATCATGCTTTAATGCAATGCAATGTCATACATATTATTCACAAAAACAACACCATAGGTGAAAAGCTAATAACATACCTTTACATTTAATATTCACATATATATATACATACCACATTTCAACAATCTTCCATATATCTCATTAGTCAATCATTTTACCATTCATGAATCACATTAAACAAAGACAAGCATTGGGCCCAAGACACACTAATATGCCATTCAATTTTCAGAGTTAATGTTTTGGTTTTGTTATCACATTTATCAATATCATATACCCAACTAGGCTTCAAGGATTAGGTTCAACCAAGCTTCAAGGGGAGCAAAGCATGCTAAGCTTCAACCCAACTTGGCTTCAAGAACCAACCCAACCTAGCTTCAAGGGTTGTAACATCTCAATTAGGCTTCAAGGATTCAATCCAACCTAACTTCAAGAGATTGTTACTATCATTAGGCATGCCACCAATAACAAACTCTGAAAATGGAATAACACATTAGCCACACAATTCATTTACATTTCATTCTCAATTCTCATCAATTAGGCCAACATGCCATATATCTTTCAATTGAACCATCATAGCCAATCACAATGGCTTTATAGCATTTAATATCTCAATTCATATTGTGCATATAGCATTATTAGTATCACATTTCAAAGTACATTATTCATAATACACATCACCATTCACAAGCCTCACAATACACAATACATAACCTTGTTCATGTAATATCATATGCATTATCAATTCCATATCATCTCACATTTCATGATTCAACAATGATGTTAGACAAATGATCTCTATTTTGATCCTTGACAACTCAAATGGATGATCTATTTAACATGAATTTGAGAATCTTGTTGCAGGATTAGATTGCTTCCAATAAGGTGAACAGAACCTTTCTAGCGGTCGCGCCTCACCTAAATACGACCGCTCCATACAATTACAAGATGAAACCTTATTACAGTAGGTTTCGCGGTCAGAAGCCCGACCTAAGTCGCGACCGCACTTCACAATCAAAAGATGAAACCTTATTACAGTAGGTTTCGCGGCCAGAAGCCCGACCTAAGTCGCGACCGCACATGAATAATAGCGACCGTCCCAAATTACGTGTCTCTCATGCATAAACCCTAAATGTAGCCAAATTTCTTTTGGTTAACTTAAAACACATTGTACACAACATAACCTCATTCAAATGGACATAATCAACATCATTAGCAATTATTTTACATGCTCATCACAATATTTTCATCACCAACATTCATTAACAATACATTTGATACCCTATCACATTTACAAACAAAAGTGTTTTAAGATTAAACAACATATGCATGTTTGTAACCATATAGTTTGTACTTACCTTTAGCACCAATTATACAACTCTAAACACTTTCTTTTCTCCAAGAATTCTTCACTTCTCAAATTAGAGCAAATCACCTTCTTCCAAAACCTAATCCAAAATAACACAATATAATTTATCACTTACCATTTCCAACATCAACACCCACTTAACTTCTCATCTATCAAGCAATCTCAACACTTAAATTCACACCATAAACAACCTTAATCATACCATCATCAAACCCCAACTCAACTTAAACACAACTTCAAAAATAACAATGGCAAACAAGAGAAAACTTACCAAATCATGAAATTCCTTGAAATTCCAACTTGTATACTTGAAAACTCCTTTCAATTTGAGCTTGGAATCAACAAAACCTTCACTTGTTCTCTTGCTCTCTTGTCCCTTTGATGAGCCGGCCACACAAGAAAGAAAAGAAAAGAAAATGACAATGAAGAGTAAAAGTCAAACTTTGCTTCTTCTTTAAATCTCCACCACAAAAATAATTAGAAAATTACTTAAATGTCCTCTTCTCATATGCTTTCTCTTCCTATTATTTACAAGCCCTTTTAAGTAATTTCACAAGTAACAATAAAATATCCTCTTCCCTTGACTTTCCACTTTGACCAACATATATGTTATATATATTACCATATACACTACATATACATTTCTCTCTACACAATTTTTCCTTATCAACTTAACATATACATTCAATCACATTTTAAACCAACAACAACAACAACAACAACAACATAATCAAAACTTCTAGGGCATACATGAGGATATTACAATGGTGCACCTTCATTCTTAACTGTTGAATCTAAATCGAGTTTTAGTCTCGTAAAACAGTAAAAATAATTTCTTCAGTAAATTTTGAGATATACTATTCACTCTGCTTATAGTATTTATCCACATTACTTTTATCACTATACATTATCAATTATCAATATTAGTTAAAAAGTTCCATGTTTAAAATCTTAACCATTACATTAACCCTTTATCTAGCAACTCCTGCAACTGTACCTTCAACTCCCTCAACTCTGCAGGTGCCATCCGATAAAGGGTAATAGAGATGGGAGTGGTACCCGACATCTAATCAATGCCAAACTCAACCTCTCTCAGGAGGTACCCCTGGCAACTTATCAAGGAAAATATCTGGAAACTCAGCAACTGTAGGTATATTGTCATTCTGGGACCCCACTACTCTAGTATCTACAATATGAGCAAGATAAGTCTCACATCCCTTCTGAATCATCCTCCTCGCTGAAACAACTAAAATAAACATGGATAAAAGATGCCTCTGCTCACTAGATACCATCACATCTATACCATCACGTGTTCTCAGGGTAACATATTTTCGCTGAAAATTTACCACATCCCTATGCTTGGATAACCAATCCATGCCTAGAATCAGATCCAACTCCCTAAAAGGCTTCTCAATTAGGTCACCGAGAAAATCCTCATCCTGAACAACAATTGGGCTATCTCGGTGCACTATGCTAACCATAACACTGTGCCCTAAAGGATTTGTGACCAAAACATCAAATCCTAGGGACTTAGAATTCAAATAACTTACAGGTAAGATGGATGCACTGATGTATGAATGAGTCGACCTAGGTCTATCATTACAAGAACTAAAGTACCAAATAAAGTAAAAGCACCAGCAATAATAGCTGAAGCATCCGGCTGCCTCTACATACATAGACTCGCAGTGATGGCCCTGCCTCATCTAGTCTACCTCTGGCTGTAGAACAACCTCTTTGACCAGTCTCAGATCAACCATCTCTACCAAAACCTATGCCACAATGTCCCCCTTTGACACTAGGTCGAGAAGCTACAGTATCTGTCTGTCTATCCTCTGGTGGCTCTGGACAAACTCTGATAAAATGGTCTGGCGATCCACATATGAAACACCCTTTTGGATACACCTCTTCTCCAGCAAACACCTCTGTGTGCTCTACTACAATGAGCACAGGTAGGTGGAGTAGGCCTCTAAGCCTCTGGAGTTACAGAACTAGCCACTAAAACTGCAGGTCCCTGTCTCTATCTCTGCTACTGCACTAGCCTGCCAGACTACCCTTGACTCCTACTGAACCTCTGAAAATATCCTCCTCGGTCTCTCTTCACTGATGAAGACCGCACCTCACCTTGGGGTCTCCTAGCTCTGCTCTCCTCTAACCTAGTGGCTGCTACAAGACCCTGTACTCTCTCTCTACACTTCTAGCAGCTACAACTAACTGAGAAAAGTCCTGATGCCGAAAGCCTACCACAATACACATAATAGAGGGTCTCAGCCCTCCTTAAACCTTTCGCAATGGTCAATCTCATCAGAAATGATCCCACCAGCATACTGACTCAGCTAGATAAACTCTATCTCAACTCCGTCACTGTCCTGGTATCCTACCTCAACTCAGGAACTCCATTTTCTTTGCATCCTTATACTCCCTCAGAGTATAGTTCTTCTCGAATTCCCATAGGAAATAGTTATAGGTTAGGACTGGTGGATCTTCCATAGCATGTGGAACTATCTTCCACCACTCATAAGCATCCATCTGCAATAGAGATCTGACATTATCAAACTTCTCCTCTAGACTGACCTATAGCTGGATAAACACTCTCTGGACCCTGTTTAGGAACTCTTTACATTAGCAGGGTTTGTAGCACAAACAAAGTCCTCAGCTTATCATACTTCCTTGTTAACAACTATAGCTGCGGCTACTACAGTGGTGATGGCAGTGGTTGCTGAACCGAAGCCTACCTCAACAGCTCCACCGTCGTACCCAGCCAGGCGGAATCTCCTCAGCTGCTGGTCTCACAGGCATAGAAGCAGATGCCTCACTAGCAGTCTCAGTTCTAGCTCTAGCTCTATCTCTACCCTCACCAGAGTTACACTCTCTGCACTACCCTTTGCAGACTGATCCGCTCAAGATGTCATAACTACCTATATTTGCAAACACAACAGAAATTGCCACATCAAAGATTAGAAACTGCCAGTGTCAATGCATGTATCATAATTGAAAACCATATTTAAAATCCTTATTTTCTCTCTCTAACAACCCACCAAGGTCAAGAACCTCAAACCTAGGCTCTGATACAAAAATAAATATATCTAGAATAAGCATTCTTACACCCTATATACATACAATACATACACCTAGTATATGTAAAATATGCATATATAGTACAAAAATGTCACAGTTCAGTTTAATAAAAAATTTTCACTTTTCAAATTTAAAATCTTAAAAACTTAAAAATGTAACAAATAAAATATTATTATAAATCATAGGTTCTAAAATAAGCATTTTTTATAAAAATAATCTTTGAGAAAATTCGCAGAGATTTGTTTGTAATTTAAACATTTCCAAATTCAACAAACAATACAACTTGCACAAGATAACGCTCCAAAATAATATTAAATCACCATCTCACCCATACTCCTCAATTCTTCCATAATTTCTCAAAAATATTTATACATATGTATATATGTTTATCCAAAAGCACATAAAAAATCCACATCATAAAATTTCAACCCATTCTTTATAATTTACAATATATATACCTCAAAACATAATATAATATATATATAATATCAACATATACAATAATATAAAATATATACATGCTGGCAATCGACACTGATCTCGAAAAAGCAGCAAAATAAACTCACACAATCTCAAAGCTAGACCCAACCTGGTCTAGACGAACTCTCCGGCTCTACTGGATCTACCTTATCACTTGCACGATGAATTTTAACCGCACTAAGCCAAAAGCCTAGTGGTACAAACTTTCATAACAATGAAACTCAAATGCAATGGCAATGCATAATGCATATGGATATCATATCTCAAATCATTTCATTTTAACATATTTCTCAACTGTTTCACAATTCACACCTCACATAAAAAAACACAAGCATGGGCCCAAAGGATCTAATATGTTATTCAAATTCTAGAGTTACTATTTTGGTCCATATTGACACCCAGTGTCTAACCCGAAGGCAACTGATGCCCAGCGTCTAGCCCAAAGGCAAATTATAGTGATGCCCAACATCTAGCCCAAAGGCAAGTGACGCCCACCATCTAGCCCGAAGGCAAATTAAATAGTTACTCAAAAGCTAGCCCCAAAGGCAAACAATGAGGATAACCTCATAGCCATGCCGCCAAACATAGAACTCTGGAAATTAAAGAACTTACTAGTCATAAAATTATTTCATACATTCCATCATCAATTTCTTTCTCATTTTCCCATAAACAAGCTAGGCACATTACCTCATTCTCTCATTATCAACTTGGCACATTGCCTCTTTTCTCATTTTTCTCATTTCATATCATCTTATATCAACATATAATCATAATGTACCACATTTTGTATTTACAACACATTACCCAATTATTTTTGTTATTTCACATAATTCACATATGAATCACATTTTATGCACTTTAGCCATTAATAATGGCTTTTTAACAATGCCCTTAATGCATACAAAATAAATGGTATTATACCCCAACACTTTGGGTCATTTTCACATAATACCCATATTTCACATTTTACACAATTTAGCCATTAACAATGGCTTTTCACAATGCATTTAATGCATATATGACATTACACATGTCATAGCACATTATTCATAAATAATCAAAACATCAAGTAGCTTTACACAATTCCCATTTCAAAATGTGTTTAGCCCAATTTAATGCAAATATAACCAATTCATCCAAAATTTGTACATACCTCTAAGAGCAACCAAAAATATGCTCAAACACCACCTCCAACCTTCTCTTCCAACTTGCCCTTCAACACTTGGATTGGGCAAACAAACTCTCCTCAATGCCTATACCAAATGTGATAATAAATAATCATTTAGTATCACATTCTAAGGAATTTTCAATCTTAAATTATAATTAAACATCATTCAAACAAAAATTTCAAAGTTAAGGCTAACCTCACTTTAACTTTGGAATACAATACTAGGCAATTCAATTTGGTGTTTTAAGTTTATTTATATTATTAAAAACATATTTAAACCAATTACATTACAAAAACGCACAATGATGACCAAAACCCTAAAATGGCATAACCTTCCCCCATTGAAGGTTTTCCATTCCAACTCAATCCATTTATCATTTCAAGCTTATATTCATCACTTTTATTACTAAAGAACATGTTTAAACTAATAAAATCAAATAATTCAACAACTTTGAAAAATCACATTTCCAAATCCCTAAATCACCACTTCCATTCTCAAACTCCAATAAAACTCAACCAAATCTAATATTTGACTTTAAAATACTTGTTTATGCATCAAAAAAACTCATTTGGAATTAATTTGCACAATTAAAACCCATGGTTTCTCAAACCCTAAAAGTCCATAACCCGAAATTCTCTCTCTTCACCAATCTTTACCCAAACTCAACCATTTCTTCAATCCAACCTTAAAATCTTTATTAATAACTTAAAATAACTTCATACATACCAATTCACACAATTAAATCATACTA
Source organism: Garcia nutans (assembly GCA_947685225.1). Lineage (NCBI taxonomy): Eukaryota > Viridiplantae > Streptophyta > Magnoliopsida > Malpighiales > Euphorbiaceae > Garcia > Garcia nutans. The sequence continues at coordinate 27,836,896 of CANTUV010000011.1, read as the reverse complement.
CTTTACATACCCAAAACACACATATTCAAACTTTCATGAAATCCAAAGAAGGAAGTTGGAAACTTGCTAATTATGGATGAAATGCTTAAAAATCTACTTTGAACATTTGAAATCCTTCAGTTTGTAGAGTATGGAAGAAGAAAATCCTCCCTTCCTTCAATGGTGAAAGTCGGCCTTCAAAGAGAAAGAAGAAGAAAATTAAGAAGATGACCATTTCTCTCTCTTTCCACTTCATTTATATCCATATATATATTATTTTAATAATTTAATAAATAAATAATTAATTAATTAAAACCCCAAAATAAATCTTTCATTCAAAAATTATTTAGTTTTGAATTATTTTAATAATTTAAAATTTTCAAAATTTATTTACAAAAATGCCATTGGACTTTGACTTTGACTTTTTTTAAAAAAAATTTGACTTTTGTTGACGTTATATATATTATGTATATTTTGCATATATATCACATATATATTCCACTTTTCATTTAAAAACCCTTCATTTTTCATTTAAAATTATTTATTTTATTTAATTTAAAAATTAGAAATTTTCCAAAAATTTGGGATATTATATATTTAAACCTGAAAAGGAGGGCGGTTCCAATGAACTGAGAATTATGGGAGTGTTGGGCTATTTTTTGCCTTTTCCATGCGTATCCAACTTTTCAAACCTAATAAGGGGTTGAGGACCTTAGGAATCAAGTCATCCACCTCTTTCTATTTCCTTAGTACATTCGGGTAGCGACTTAATTTTCTCCGAGTTTAGGCCTGTATTCTCTAAGGCCTTGAGCCTAACAGTGTCGATGTTGCAAGAACCATTCCACATGGGAGTGGAGACAAAAATCTCTGCTCACACTAAGCTCATGTTGACTTGGTCCCATCTCAAATCAAACCGAACCCTAATTTTTAATTTTTCGTCCCAAACCATTGTTAAATTAAATTCGTGCTTTTATGAATTGGACTAGTTAAATTTTAAGCTTTTGAATTAGGTTTAGACTCTTTTAAAAAATAATCAATTAGGTTAAAGCTATTTTAAATTTAATTCATGCCAAATTTACTGCACAAAACTATGACAAGCATGAAGATTTTCACTTCTACGACACTAGAGGAGCTGATTAGCTTCATGGGAGGAAAATAAAGTCAAAGAGGTGATGAAGTGTGAAGAAGTTCAAGAGGAAAAAAATAAAATTGGGATAGTTTCTCTTTTTAGATGTTGATATAAGATGGAAGAGACCACGTCATCCCACTTTTCATTAAGGTGGAGATCAAAGGAATGATGACCTTTGGTTGATGATGGCTCTGCTATAAATGTTTGCCCACTAAAAATTCTACCAAAGCTTGCCATGTCTGCTCGTGACCTAAGTTTGTCTAATGTAATGATCTAGGCCTATAACAATACTAAGAAACAAGCTGAAGGAACCTTTGAGACCCTGGTGAAGGTGGATACTATTAAATTCATGGTAGAGTTTGTGGTTTTGAATATAGCAATTGCCTTTGCATAATTATTAGGTCACCCATGGTTGTACCCTCTTGGTGGAGTCCCCTCCACACTCCATCAAAAGATCAAGTTTTGAAGTGATGATGGGATGATAATAATTGAGGCAGAAAGTAATGAAGCTATTAACGCTCTTATGGTGGAAAGGCCTCTCAATGGTTTTTGAGTAGCTAGTATTTCTGAAAACATGATAATAGGTTCTAAGGTTTTGACCATGATGAAGCAAATGAACTATTTGCCAAGAGCAGGACTTGGGAAAGGAAAAGCAGGTGTGAGGGAGCTTCCCAATTTCAAGTCTAAAGTATCAATAAAGGGGTTGGGATATCAAGGCACAAATGGTAATACTCTGCTCAAGGGAGATAAGATGATGGAAATCCCTCCACTTGAGGAGATATTTGTCAAAGCTCTAAAGTTGGGACCACTACAAGGAAAACTAGAGCATGTCATGTTCATGGGAAGGATGATCCCTAGGTTTAAGATCTTTGTTGATGTTGCTGAGCTTACTAAATGGTTGAAGAAGGAGACCATCCTACCAACTGACAAAGAGAAGAAGAAGGAAGCTGGCCCAGAAGTCCTGAAGACTTTAGAAGAGATTGTCACACTCAAGATCAATTTGAGAACTTGGCAATATGTGATAATAAGAACATTGAATTTGATTTTGAATTGTCTGCTCTTTATGAGGATGATGATGTTTTCTTTTTGAAAATAAATGCAATAAAGTCTAATTTTGCTTACTTGTGTGATGTTTTTCTAATGGTTGCATACATTTGTGTGGTGATTACATGAGCATTTTTAATATTTATTCTGTTGACACACAATCATTAAATTTGGGAACAACTGAAAATCCTAAAAATATTAGCATAACATCTGACCTTACTCCTCCTAAAGAGAGAGACAGAGAGATTTGAAAAAATATTCAAAAAATATGAAGAAGTCTTCGCTTGGTCTTAAGAAGATATGCCAAAATTAATCGAGATATTGCTGAACATATGATTCCAACCTACACTCATATGAAGCCCATCAAGCAGAAGTTGAGGCACTAAGACTAGAATGGGCAGAATTGATAAAGGAAGCAGTCAAAAAACAAATACAGGTAAAGTTCTTAGAAGTAATAGATTACCCTGACTGGTTGGCCAATATTGTCCCTGTACTAAAGAAAGATGGAAGAATTAGAGTTTGTGTGGATTACATAAAGCTAATGTGAGCGAGAATTTTCTCCCCCACTCCTATGGAATGGTTCTTATGACTTCGGCACTTTTAGGCTCAGGAACTTAGAGAACACGGGCCTAAACCTGGAGAAAATAGAGTTTCCACCTGGATGGACCGGGAAAAAGAAAGGGGTGGATGACTCGATTCCTAAAGAATCTCCAATCCCCTAATGGGTTCAGAAAGTTGGGTACTCATGGGGAAGGTAAGAATGACCCGATACCCCCTCAACGCTCGATACATTAGAACCAACCTCCTTTTCTGGTTTAGATATTATAAAATTCTTAGTTATCATGATATTATCCATACTATAAGTGAATATTAAAACAAAACATCATTGTATTAAAATCAAAATAATGTTCGAAACAAAATAATAAATGGTTACCCATACAAGATAGAAACATGCTCTTACAACCATGTCCAATGTCTAAAACAAAGCAAAATAAATAGGACACCCACCAAAAGGTGGAAACGTGTTCTTTACATTAATCCAGACTTTAAAAATAGTTAAAATTGCATTGAACTTAAATGATGAGGTACACACAAAGTGGAAATATACCTCTTACAATTCAAATGAACAATTAATCAAATAAATTCAATCATTCAAACATGATAATTAAAATGAAACATCCATCATAAAATAAAATAAATCATCCATCAAAATATATACATGCATTAATAATCAATTCTATATTTAAATATCATATTAAATGATTAATGTACAAACTAACTTATGAATAGGGTTTTAAGATTAATGTTTTAGGGTTTCATGAAAATATATTTTTTTATAAAATTAGGATTTTAAGAAAACAAGGATAAGGTTTAGGGCTTTTAAAAAAATAGAATTAGGGTTTCCATGTTTTGAAAATTAGTTTTAGGGTTTTAAGATTTAAAAACTGGTTTTTGGAATTTTAGGATTTAAAAACTGATTTTAGGGTTTTAACATTAAAATTTGGTTTTAGGATTTTAGGATTGAAAACTGTTTTAGGGTCTTGATATTGGAAACTATTTTAGGGTTTTAATATTGGAAACTATTTTAGGGTTTTGATATTGAAAACTGGTTGTTGAATTATATGAAACATGCCTTTGAAATCATTATTAGATGATAAATGGATGGTCATGCAAAGATGATTAAAATGGGTTTATATGAGTATTATGAACTAAACTATTTTATTACCAATTAACATTAAAAAAAACCTATCTGTACTGTTGTTTTAAATTAAACGATTTACTGGATACAAATAGGAACTTGTCAGATAAGGCAACTGGATGTTTATAAAAGTGCAATAATAAAACCAAGCAATGAAATAAGAGTAAAGGAATTATTGTAAATTTAAAATAAACTGAATAAAGTTTTGCAAACCTCCATTGTAGGTTCCACCAATATTTTTATGCTGATCCAAGCTTTATATTCGTAGCATGGTTAAATCTCGGTTAACTAGAATGAAGATAGTCATCCACTGCCTTTTTGGTTTGATGTTTAATGTTTTTCTTTCTCTGATCCCTCAATTGCTAGGCTTTAATGATTATTGTTTGATTATTCTTGCCCTGTTCATTATTGTTGCTACCGGTTGCTTGTCTTTAAAACCTATATTTATTAGACAATAATTAGGTTAAGTCTGTTAAACTAGCAATAGTTTCCTATTTAATCACGGTTTCTTTGAGGTATATCGAATTAAAATAATTTAAATTTAAGATGAAATGTGACCATATTGAACTAAAACAAATTGAATTAGAGGCCAAAACCTGACCATATTGAACTAAAAATCCTTTAATCCAACATGGACTAGGGTCTATATCGAACTAGGTATGCCCTAGTTCGATATGGATGCCCATATCAAACTAGGTTTGTCCAAGTTGGATATGGACAAGGTCTATATCAAACTGGGTAGACCCAATTCAACATGGCATGATCCAATATCGAACCAAATGGCTTTTAGACTATTTTTAGGTTTTAAAACTTGCCTTGGACTATTTCAAGGTTTAAAAGTCACTTTCGGACTGTTTCAAATTTTAAAAACTAAACCGAACTTATTTGGGCCTTATAAAAATTGGACCAATCAAAATAAAAGCTTAAAATAGGTTTAAGCCATTAAGAAAGGACCAATAAGTACTTAGGCATTCTTTAATTAGGACCAAACTAGCTTAGGGCTAAAATCAAGGTTCTACACCTAAACAAAACTTCTAAATCTAAGGATGACTTCCCTTTACCACATATAGATATTCTAATCGATAGCACAACCTCTAATGTGCTACATTCATTTGTAGATAGATTTTTCAGATACAATCAAGTATTAATAGTCCAAGAGGATAAAGCCAAATCGCTTTTATAACTACATAAGGTATATTTTACTATAGGGTGATGTTGTTTGAACTAAAGAATTTTGTGGCAACTTACCAGAGAATGGCCACTACCATATTCCATGATATGATACATAAGAAGGTTGAAGCGTATGTCAATGATATGATGGTAAAGCAAAAAATAAGAGTACAACATTTTCAAAATTTGAAAGTTTTCTTTGAAAGAGTAGTTAAGTATAATCTTAGGTTGAGCCCAAAGAAGTGTGTATTTGGAGTTACCTCAGGTAAGATGTTGGGGCATGTCATTAGCCTAAATGACATTGAGATTGATCTTGATAAAGTTAAGGCAATCAATGATATACTGGCCCCTAAGACAGAGAAGGAGGTCAGGGGGTTTATTAGAAGGTTACAATATAGAAGAAGGTTCATTGTAAAACTCACAAGCATTTGTGAACCCATCTTTAAGGTGCTCAAGAAGAACCAACTGATAGAATGGAATGATGAGTGTTAAAAGGTTTTTGAGTGCATAAAAGAATACTTATTGAATGCATCTATCCTGAAACTACCCAAACCTGGCAGACTATTGATACTATACTTAGCATTAGAAGAAGGATCAATAGGAGTAATGCTAGCTCAAGCAGACGAATCAGGGGTCGAGTGTGTAATCTACTACTTGAGTAGAAAACTCCTACCTTATGAGGTCAAGTATAGTGTCATTGAAAATACTTGTATTGCCATGGTTTGGTCATCTAAGAAGTTACAATATTACTTTCAATCTTATAGCGTGCAAGCAATTTCTAGATTAGATCCAATGAAATATTTAAGAGAGACCCCCTCGCTGATTGGGATATATGGCCAATGGTTGATAATACTAGAAGAATTTGAGATCAATTATATAACAAGGAAGACCATTAACAGAATTCATGTGTAACACCCCATACTCTATATAAGTACTATACATATACCTAGTATATATACAATACGTATATAAAGTATAAGAATGTCACTTATAGTTTCAATTTAAAAACCTTTATCTGAGTTCAAGAAGTATTGCATTAATTTAAAGAAACATTTATGAAAAACATTATTCTTATAATTATACAACATAATTAAAATCACAAAATGTATGCATCACCTTCTAGTTGGTCTCGAGACACTCTTACCCATCTCGTGGCATAACAGCTGGACTTCCAGATCAACCGCATAACCACCTGCGCGATTATAAATCCGCGCTAAGCCCGAGAGCTTAGTAGTACAAATAAATATTAAAATATACTTTACAAAAGAATCATACCTCATATTTTTAGCATCATGTTTTATTGTTCTTTTACCACGTTTTCCTTTCTCAATGCATTCTTCATATGTTCCCCACTAGTCTCATTAATTATATACATATTTACATAGAACATTCATAATACGATACTTACCATTTCTATCTCATATACATATACATATACATCATTTTAACAAATCATCATTCAATGACTTATTCAAACCTTTATGAAAACAAACCTCACAAATTCCACATTCATATACATGTTACACATCATACAACATTTTCATAAACTCATATCTCAACAAAGCTCCTCAATATACCAATACACATATTACAAAATCATACTTCACAACATCATTTATTCACAATTCATCAATCATGAATCACACTACCAATAAAGGCAGCCATAGATCTCATTACTCATTTATTTCAACATTTAAATATCACATTGACAACAAAGACAGACTCGGGCCTAAAAGACACTAATATGTTATTCAAAGTTCAGAGTTACTGCATTGGTCCATAATCACAATGATCAAGCCCGTAGGCAATATATCTCATATCTCTATCCATGGATAGCGTAACAGACCCAGTCTCTTGGATCATCAACTCGGCTAAACTCGAGTAGATCCTCAACCCGGCTAGACTGTTACTACAATTCACATTTCACATTTTATCAAGTAACAGACCCAGTCTCTTGGATCTCAATTCATCTCAATGCAAAGAGATCCTCAACCCGGCAAGACTGTTACCTTTCATGTATTTCGTATCAATAATTCACATAGTGTAACAGACCCAGTCTCTTGGACCTCAATTCACTTAAATTGAAGAGATCCTCAACCTGGCAAGACTGTTACATTTTCACATTTTCTAGGCATGCTGCCAAATCCAGAACTCTGAAATTGAATCAACATATTAGACACAAAATCTTTTCATTTTCATTTCATTCTCAATTGAATTATCATAGCCAATAACAATGGCTTGACATCTCATTTGAATCACTATAGCCAATCACAATGGCTTCATATCTCATTTGAATCATCATGGCCAATAACAATGGCTTCACATCATATCATGTCTCAAATCATACTATAATATTTCATTATTCAATTATACATAATCAATTATCTCATCATATCCTTTACATTATAAAGTACATCATTCATATAACAAATTACAATTCACTAGATTCACAATGCATATAACATAACATTGTTTATATAATATCATATGCATCTTCATTACCATCAAAAGTATGATCAATCATTGATATACACATATATAATTTACCTTATTCATAGATTTGGAATTCTCAATATACATTAGTTTAGGTCATCTTTGTTCAAGTATATTTTAAAGTGTAGATACAAAAAGACCTTTGGAGGATTCAACAATGTAAGAATAATCAAGAATAAATATCCTTAGCCAACACACTCAAGGGACACGGCCAAGCTTGTGGCCGTGTCTCACAACACCAATTCAAACAGTAACAAACACAGGCAATGGACACGGCCAAGCCAGTGGCTGTGTCTCTCAACACCAACACCCAGTAGCAGACACGGGCAAGGGACACGGCCGTGTCTCTCAACACAACACAGGCAGTGGCAAACACGGTCAAGGGACACGGCCAAGCCAGTGGCCGTGTCTCTCCAAAATCATCCAACACGGCCAAGTTTGCCCTAACTTGGCCGTGTCTCTCACAACTTGGCCGTGTCCTTCAGTGATTTAAAGACCAAATATTTCAAAACTCATCCAAACCCTTTAAAATTCACACCACAACCCTCTTAATCATCATCTTTGTTAATATTTATCAATTTCCTATCACTTTAACATTTATGTAACTTCATTATATCATCATAATAATTAATATATATATATATCACTATAATCAATTACTCAAAGTACCAATTCATTTATACTAAACTCTAACTCAACAATTTATCATCATCCACACAAATACCCCAACTTATCATCACTTAAATATCAATTTAACACATTTACATACTTCAATCTTTCATTATCATCATCTTACACACCAACCATAACCTCAATCAAAAGAAATCAAGACAAGAAGATAAAGGCTTACATATATATATAATCAATAAAATCAACTCAAGAGATGAGTACTTACATGAATAGCTTGCCAAATCTTCAACTCCACTTGCAAATTCTCTTGATATCCTTAATCTTTGGTGTAATTAGAAGCAAAATCATCTTTCTCTCTCTAGCTTCTCTCTCTCTCTCTCTCTCTCGTTCACTAAGAAAAAGAAGACGAAGGAGAAGAAGAAGAAAGAAAGATCTCGTTCTTTCTTTCATTCTTATCATATATATATAATAATAATAATAATAATATTAATACAATTAAATCTCAACCACACACCATTTCTTTTGACTTTCTTCTTCTTTTTCTTTTTGTCCTTATTGTAATATCCTAAAGTATACCCTAAAAGTGTTGGGATTACTGTTGTATTTGGATTCAATGTGTGTGTTGAAGAGAAAAGAAGAAGAAAGTCAAAAAGAAATTGTGTGTGGTGGAGATTTAAATGGTATAATTGTTATTATTATTATTATTATTATTATTATTATTATTATTATTATTATAAGATAAGAACGAAGGAAGGATGGAGAACCTTCCTTCTTCCTCTTCTTCTGTTTGTTCTTCGTGGACAAGAGAGCACGAGAGAGAGAGAGAGCACGAGAGAGAGAGAGAGAGATTGATCTTCATCAAATTTCTTAAGGATTTTAAGAGTATTGAAGATGGAGATGAAGATTTGGCAAGCTATATAGGTAAGTACACATTTCTTGAATGAATTTTATTGATTATACATATATATAAGTATATACCTTCTTGTGTGGTTTTCTTTTGGATTGAGGTTATGTTGGGTATGATTGGTGTGTAAAATGATGATAACAAGAGATTTAAGTATGTAAATGTGTGGAATTGATATCTAAGTGATGATGAGTTGAGAAAATTGTGAGGAAAATGATGAAATGTTGAATTAGAGTTTGGTTTAGATGAATTTCGAAGTGTTTGGTCTATGAATTATTGAAGGACACGGCCAAGTTATGGGAGACACGGCCAAGTTAGGGCAAATTTGGCCGTGTTGGATGAGTTTTGGAGAGACACGGCCACTGGCTTGGCCGTGTCCCTTGCCTGTGTTTGTTACTGTCTGATTTATGTTGAGAGACACGGCCGTGTCCCTTGCCCGTGTCTGGTACTGGATTGTTGTGTTGAGAGACACGGCCACTGGCTTGGCCGTGTCCATTGCCCGTGTTTGCTACTGCTTGTATTGGTGTTGAGTGACACGGCCACAAGCTTGGCCGTGTCCCTTGGGCTTGTTGGCTACTGGATGTTTATATTGGGAGACACGGCCACATGCTTGGCCGTGTCCCTTGAGGGTGTTTGCAAATGTGTTTGTTATTTGGTCTTCAACATTGTTGGATCTTCAAATGTCTTTTGTACCTAAACACACTTAAAACAATAATGATCCAACCAAATGTATATGGAGGATTCTAAGTTCTTGAATAAGGTAAATTGTTATGTATGAATATATCAATGATAATATAGGAAATGTGGAAGATATAATGATCAATGAAAAAGTATGTGCAATGTCATTGATTATGTATACTTGAGTGATGAATTGAATTGATCAATATGATTTGATGATAACGTTGATATTATATGAACCATGTTAGGTTTTATGCATTGTCAATCTCATAAATTGTATTGTACTATATGTAGATTGAGGATGCATATGAATAATGGCATGTTGTGTATAATGTGGAATATCATGAGATCATTGATGATGAATTACTTTAATGTTATGTTATATACATTGTGAATGGTAATGTGATTCATGAATAATGTACCTTGAAATGTTATAGCAATGATGCTATATGTATAAAATGAGTTGAGATATAATTGTGATATGAAGCCATTGTGATTGGCTATGATGATGAGAATTGAGAATGGAAATGATAACTAAATAATAAATGAATTGTGTGGCTAATGTGTTATTCCATTTTCAGAGTTTGTTGTTGGTGGCATGCCTAATAAGTGTAACAATCTCTTGAAGTTAGGTTGGATTGAATCCTTGAAGCCTAATTGAGATGTTACCACCCTTGAAGCTAGGTTGGGTTGGTTCTTGAAGCCAAGTTGGGTTGAAACTTAGCATGCTTTGTTCCCCTTGAAGCTTGGTTGAACCTAATCCTTGAAGCCTAGTTGGGTATATGATATTGATAAATGTGATAACAAAACCAAAACATTAACTCTGAAAATTGAATGGCATATTATTATGTTTTGGGCCCATGCTTGTCTTTGTGTAATGTGAGTCATGAATGGTAACATGATTGATAAATAAGATATATGGAAACAATGTTGAAACAAATGAATAATGAGATCTATGAATGCTTTTGATGGAAATGTGTTTCATGATTAATGAATTGTGAATAAAGTGATGTTATGAAGTATGAGTTTGTAATATATGTATTGATTTTGTTGAGATATGAGGTTATGGAATTGTTGTATCATGTGTAACATGTTTGTGAATGTGGAATTTGTGAGAATTGTTCTTTTAAAGGTTTGAATGGTGTTTTGTTGTGATTATATATACATATATATGTGTATATGAAATAGAAAGGGTAGGTATTGTGTTGTGAATATGCTATGTAATGATGTATTTAATTTATGAGATTAGTGGCAATATATGAAGAATCCATTGAGAAAGGAAAAAGTGGTAAGAAAACAATAAAACATGATGCTAAAATTATAAGGTATGATTATTTTGTAATGTATATTTTATTATTTATATGTACTACTAAGCTCTCGGGCTTAGCGCGGTTGTGTAATCGCGCAGGTATTTATGCGGATGATCTGGATGCTTAGCTGCTATGCCACGAGAAAAGTATGAGTGTCTCGAGACCAACTAGAAGGTGATGCATACATGTATGATTTTAATTATGTTTTATTTTTGATAACAATAATGATTCTTATAAATGTTTCTTAAATTAATATAATATTGCTTGACCTTGGATAAAGATTTTTTAAATAGAAACTAAAAGTGACATTCTTATACTTTATATACGCATTGTATGTATACCAAGTATATGTATAGTGCTTATATAGAGTATGGGGTGTTACACTTATTATCATTATTATTAATCACATATATATATATATCTCACTTTTCCTACTCCCAATTTCTCTCATGTATATGTAATGTATATGTATATGTCTTTTATATTGTAGTTATATTTCCCAAATATACATATACATTAAGTCCAAATACAACAATAACTCCAAAACTTTTAAGGCATATCTTGGGATATTACAATTCTCTCCCCCTTTAAGTAATTTCGTCCTCGAAATTATCCAGCATAATAACAACTCATTTAAAACAAATCACCATCATATGAAAATAATCGTATTCTTACATTATGATTTCATCAAGTCACATAACTTCTACTCTCCCCCTTAGAAACAATCATCTTCTCTGACTTTCATAATTCATCATTGTATAGATATATATATATATATATCTTTATATCTTAGTACTTTCTCAACAAAGCAATCAAGATAACTTATTACATTTCCAATGAATTTTATCTTTGTATATGAGTCAGATTATCACATTATCTGGTTATAGATATTCTCTTAACTTTAACCTCAAAAATCATTAATTAATATCTTAGCATTGCTGATTCCGTTCTTACAATCACTTTCAAAATAAATATTTACCAAACTTCAATGAATAACAATATCCTTACTTTCTTTAGCTTGCTTCTCATTTAATATACATATTAATACAATACTTTTAAACTTACCTAACAGGTAAACAACATTTCCCTTTTTCTCACCAAGTACAATTGATATAATTCAATTTTTTTTTTATGTTCATTCATAAACCAGAATATTACATCATACACATTACCATTTCAATTTTACACTCCCAATACAACAGTACGTATTAAATCTCAATATTAACTCGCAACTTAAGCGAAATCTAGATCAATCGATCTACCTATCACAACATACTAACATTTCAACCTTATTTAATCCAAACCAACAATTACCTTATCGAAATTTATCATTGGATTTCACAATACATATATATATACAACCTAATTCCATTATGTCAAACTTATTTTCAAATTCTAATCTTTTCAGATTCATATATTCAATCAATAAGAATCATGCTTATAAATATACATTTCATTATTATTATAATTATATCATCATCTCTCATACTCATTCAAAGTTTATCAATATAGCCAACAACTATGGCTTCAAATACGAACTTTCCCCCAACCAGGTCGGTAGTCCAAGTTCGGTTGCCCAACACAATGGGTCCGCATGGTTCCGCAGGAGGCAGAAAAGTCCGCTCAATTGTCTTTTCACAATTCATTTTTCATAATCATTTAGGCATTATACCTCAATATAATTTATTTCTAACATCATTGTCAACAATCATGGTTTCTTATCACATCGAAATAGTATACACATATATCATCAACTATATTGAATATCTCATTATTCAATCGTATCATCTAGACATGTTTCAATTATATCATCAACCATGATGATATCACATTTCATCATTTCTCAAAACACATTAACATCATTTATTATTAAAACATTTATCATAACAAATTACATTACACGTACCTTTTGAATGATCCTCGCCTCTTTCACACTATATAAGTCATAACACTAGTCACATTATATTAATAATATAATCAATTGCAAAACATTGTTATATTTATTTTGATTACCTTTTTGTCATATTATCCATATCTCAACACATTTCCATAATTTTCCTTTTTCTCTCTTTACCTTCATAATTTATAACCAAATTCTTAACATAAAATGTTAAGGTACAACTTTATCTACCATAACTTTTAACTATACTTTTCAAACAAAATTTCAGTTTCACCAAATCGGTATTACAATCATATCATCTCAGTTCTAACTCTGAAGATAATAAAACTAACCACTAATCACACTAACCAAGTCATATGACCATAATATATAAACAATCACATTTGGGGTTTGTAAATCAATCTCGTTCTTCTATTATTCGATTTCCAACCTTTACAATTATAATATTAGATTATATCACAAAAATTATATATTTATTCTCCAAGCTTTTATTACACCAAGAATTAACACATTTTATTTCCATCTCCAAAACAGTTTGCTTTTATTTATTTGATTATCATTAACCTAACTCATGTCCAATAATATTATCTTTAACATTTTCTACGCCTATCCTTTAATCAGATACAGATCTTACACAAGTTTCATTCATTACTCCTTTTCCAAACCATCTTTTCTAAAAATTTTCAAATACAATATTCTTTCTTTACAATTTCTTATTATACACTTATACATAAAACATTTTCACACACAAATACTTTGAATTCCAAAACATCTTATGATAGCCTCATTTAGTTATTGACATAACAATTTCACTGTTTAATATTACCCAAGTCCATTCTCATTTCTAATACCATTAAACATGTATTGGTATAAAATAATAAACATATTATATACACATTCATAAGTCACGTTCATAATGTGATTCACTTCCCACCTTTCTTACATATAACCATTACATTCATATCAAAAAGTTCATTTCACAAATCCTCTTTATATAAACACATAATTATGCAATTTATTAAATTTCCCTTTTGCATGTAGTTTATACAAATTTAATAGTTATCACTTTCCTTTGACTATTATCATTCTCATTTGTTTATCATAACTTAAGTTATTCATTAACTTCAATAAATATATACACTCTACTTATAATATTATTTCACAAGGAGCTTAATCACATTTCCAATGTGATATCTCTCTCACATTTTTTTATAAATATCTTTAACACATCTTTCATAGTCCTTTTTATCCTTTCCAATCAAATTACTTAAAGTAACTCACTTTCTTTTGCTCAATTCCTTTTCTTTACTTTCAAACCAAATTTTCTTACTAACAATCACATCTCCCAATTCCTAATACTTTCATGTACACTAATATTCATTTCATATATCTCATGTATTAAATACATTAAACTATCAATATATAAATGGTCTTTATCCACATTCCATTAAAACTATAAATCTCAACTTACTAATTTACTTAAACTTCAATTTATTCATCTCATTCTCTCAATATCAACTTTAAAAACAACTTATATGTATACCAAAATAATTGTAACACCCCATACTCTATATAAGTACTATACATATACCTAGTATATATACAATACGTATATAAAGTATAAGAATGTCACTTATAGTTTCAATTTAAAAACCTTTATCTGAGTTCAAGAAGTATTGCATTAATTTAAAGAAACATTTATGAAAAACATTATTCTTATAATTATACAACATAATTAAAATCACAAAATGTATGCATCACCTTCTAGTTGGTCTCGAGACACTCTTACCCATCTCGTGGCATAACAGCTGGACTTCCAGATCAACCGCATAACCACCTGCGCGATTATAAATCCGCGCTAAGCCCGAGAGCTTAGTAGTACAAATAAATATTATAATATACTTTACAAAAGAATCATACCTCATATTTTTAGCATCATGTTTTATTGTTCTTTTACCACGTTTTCCTTTCTCAATGCATTCTTCATATGTTCCCCACTAGTCTCATTAATTATATACATATTTACATAGAACATTCATAATACGATACTTACCATTTCTATCTCATATACATATACATATACATCATTTTAACAAATCATCATTCAATGACTTATTCAAACCTTTATGAAAACAAACCTCACAAATTCCACATTCATATACATGTTACACATCATACAACATTTTCATAAACTCATATCTCAACAAAGCTCCTCAATATACCAATACACATATTACAAAATCATACTTCACAACATCATTTATTCACAATTCATCAATCATGAATCACACTACCAATAAAGGCAGCCATAGATCTCATTACTCATTTATTTCAACATTTAAATATCACATTGACAACAAAGACAGACTCGGGCCTAAAAGACACTAATATGTTATTCAAAGTTCAGAGTTACTGCATTGGTCCATAATCACAATGATCAAGCCCGTAGGCAATATATCTCATATCTCTATCCTTGGATAGCGTAACAGACCCAGTCTCTTGGATCATCAACTCGGCTAAACTCGAGGAGATCCTCAACCCGGCTAGACTGTTACTACAATTCACATTTCACATTTTATCAAGTAACAGACCCAGTCTCTTGGATCTCAATTCATCTCAATGCAAAGAGATCCTCAACCCGGCAAGACTGTTACCTTTCATGTATTTCGTATCAATAATTCACATAGTGTAACAGACCCAGTCTCTTGGACCTCAATTCACTTAAATTTAAGAGATCCTCAGCCCGGCAAGACTGTTACATTTTCACATTTTCTAGGCATGCTGCCAAATCCAGAACTCTGAAAATTGAATCAACATATTAGACACAAAATCTTTTCATTTTCATTTCATTCTCAATTGAATTATCATAGCCAATAACAATGGCTTGACATCTCATTTGAATCACTATAGCCAATCACAATGGCTTCATATCTCATTTGAATCATCATGGCCAATAACAATGGCTTCACATCATATCATGTCTCAAATCATACTATAATATTTCATTATTCAATTATACATAATCAATTATCTCATCATATCCTTTACATTATAAAGTACATCATTCATATAACACATTACAATTCACTAGATTCACAATGCATATAACATAACATTGTTTATATAATATCATATGCATCTTCATTACCATCAAAAGTATGATCAATCATTGATATACACATATATAATTTACCTTATTCATAGATTTGGAATTCTCAATATACATTAGTTTAGGTCATCTTTGTTCAAGTATATTTTAAAGTGTAGATACAAAAAGACCTTTGGAGGATTCAACAATGTAAGAATAATCAAGAATAAATATCCTTAGCCAACACACTCATGGGACACGGCCAAGCTTGTGGCCGTGTCTCACAACACCAATTCAAACAGTAACAAACACGGGCAATGGACACGGCCAAGCCAGTGGCCGTGTCTCTCAACACCAACACCCAGTAGCAGACACGGGCAAGGGACACGGCCGTGTCTCTCAACACAACACAGGCAGTGGCAAACACGGTCAAGGGACACGGCCAAGCCAGTGGCCGTGTCTCTCCAAAATCATCCAACACGGCCAAGTTTGCCCTAACTTGGCCGTGTATCTCACAACTTGGTCGTGTCCTTCAGTGATTTAAAGACCAAATATTTCATAACTCATCCAAACCCTTTAAAATTCACACCACAACCCTCTTAATCATCATCTTTGTTAATATTTATCAATTTCCTATCACTTTAACATTTATGTAACTTCATTATATCATCATAATAATCAATATATATATCACTATAATCAATTACTCAAAGTACCAATTCATTTATACTAAACTCTAACTCAACAATTTATCATCATCCACACAAATACCCCAACTTATCATCACTTAAATATCAATTTAACACATTTACATACTTCAATCTTTCATTATCATCATCTTACACACCAACCATAACCTCAATCAAAAGAAATCAAGACAAGAAGATAAAGGCTTACATATATATATAATCAATAAAATCAACTCAAGAGATGAGTACTTACATGAATAGCTTGCCAAATCTTCAACTCCACTTGCAAATCTCTTGATATCCTTAATCTTTGGTGTAATTAGAAGCAAAATCATCTTTCTCTCTCTAGCTTCTCTCTCTCTCTCTCTCTCTCTCTCGTTCACTAAGAAAAAGAAGACGAAGGAGAAGAAGAAGAAAGAAAGATCTCGTTCTTTCTTTCATTCTTATCATATATATATATATATATATAATAATAATAATAATAATAATAATAATAATATTAATACAATTAAATCTCCACCACACACCATTTCTTTTGACTTTCTTCTTCTTTTTCTTTTTGTCCTTATTATCATTATTATTAATCACATATATATATATATATATATCTCACTTTTCCTACTCCCAATTTCTCTCATGTATATGTAATGTATATGTATATGTCTTTTATATTGTAGTTATATTTCCCAAATATACATATACATTAAGTCCAAATACAACAATAACTCCAAAACTTTTAAGGCATATCTTGGGATATTACATCATGGCTCAACAATTTCTACCTGACAATGAGGAAGTAACTTTTGAATTCCCAGAGGAACATTTGAAGGCCATAGAAGTGCAAGAATGAAAGATGTATTTTGATGGGGCGGATAATAGAAAAGGAGCTAGATTAGGAGTAATACTAGAATCACCTAAAGGAGAACTCATCCCCTTGTCTAAGAAATTAAAATTCAAGGTAACCAATAATATGGTGGAGTACGAAGCATGTATCTTTAATTTAGAAACCTTGATAATAATGAGGGCTAATAAAGTGTAGGTTTTTGGTGACTCATTGCTGGTGATATCCCAAGTGAATGGATAATGGGAATTGAAAGAAGAAAAGATGAAGCCATACCATGAATACTTGAGTACGATGAGTAAGAACTTCAAGAATTATAGGTTCATGCACCTGCCAAGGGAAGGAAACTAGATGTCTAATTCCCTAGCCACATTGGCTTCAGTATGGGAGGATCCTATCAAATTATTTCTTAATCCTTTGGTTTTGACTAGTTCATCAACTCCTTGTTATGAGTATGAAATGGTCATGGAAACTGATACAGACCATGATGCATGGTATGATACTATAAGGCTATTTGTGAAAAGTCGTGATTATACGCCAAGAGCAAC
Source organism: Garcia nutans (assembly GCA_947685225.1). NCBI lineage: Eukaryota > Viridiplantae > Streptophyta > Magnoliopsida > Malpighiales > Euphorbiaceae > Garcia > Garcia nutans. The sequence goes on along the minus strand of CANTUV010000011.1, from coordinate 27,818,794 downwards.
AAAAGAAAAAAAAAAGAGCAATAAGGTGATTGTCTTTGCAATACATCTCCTTCTAAGGAGAATTATATCGAACGTGGGTAGATGGGGGTATATTTGAGATGTTTAAAGAAGTCTGAAGTTGAACTAACCATGTCAGAAGTACAGGTAGGCACCTGCAGGTCTCACATGAATAGGTTAGCTCTGGTTAAGAAGATAATTCGATAAGGCTACTACCGGTTGACCATGGAGAAAGATTTTATTGATTTTTGGTGGAATTGCCAACAATTCCAGCTATATGGGAATTTGAATCATCTACCTCCTGAGGAGTTGCATTCTATGCCTTCTTCCTGACCATTTGCAACCTGGGGGATAGACATCATTGGGAAGATATATCCAACAGCTTCAAATGGCCACCGATATATAGTGGTAGCAGTCAATTACTTTTCAAAGTGGGTTGAAGCTGAATCTTTCAATAAATTTTGGGCAAGGTAAAAAGCTCAATTTATTGAAAGAACCCTCATTTGTAGATATGGAGTTCCATAGAGTATAGTGTCAGACAATGGGGTATAATTCCAAGGTGCAGATAGTGATTTATTTGCCAAATACCTGGTTAGTCACCATCGATCTTCCCCATATAGCCCAAAAGCTAATGCTGCAGTGGAAGTAGCCAACAAGATGATTAAGTAAATTATTTCCAAGATGACCAATAATGATGCCATTTCCTTTGGTTTATGGAATGGAAGCTGTGTTGTCTACTGAGATCGAGATCAAATCCCTAATAGTAGCCTTGGAATCTAAACTGCCTAAGACAGAATGGGCATTAAATAGATACACACAGTTGGCTTTATTGGAGGAAAGAAGGTTGAAGGCACTGTATCATCATTGGCTTTACCAAAGAAAGATAACTCGAGCTTATAATAAAAGAGTCCATGTTAGAAGACTTAAGGCTAGTGATCTAGTGCTTAAATAGTGCAAAGCAAATGTTCTTGATCCAAGAGGAAAATTTAGACTAAGTTAGGAAGGGCACTATCTCATGAAAGAGGTAAGAAGAAAGGCTTGGTCAAGTTGTTAGACATGGACGGGAATGAGTTCAACGAACCAATAAACATTGACAGGCTGAAGTGGTTCTATGTTTAAATATAAAAAAAGGGCTCGGTAGGTTGAAAACCCGAAAGGGCTGCCGAGGTAAAAATTAAAATAGTTCACAAGTTTCGAAAACCTGAAAGGGCAGGCTAGGCAACAGTTAGGGCTAAAAATGAGAGATAATTATCAATTTGAAAACTTGAAAAGGCTACTTGACGATATGAGTAATTTTGTGTATACTTGCTATATGTTTTTTGTTGTTCCCAATTTAATAAAGTAGAGTTATTAATAAAATTCTTCTATGTCCACCATTTTGAAAATCAACCAAAAGGCTAAAACAAATAATGTAAGAGAAAAAAGTGATGAAAAATCATAATAAATTTTTTTCATCTTAGAATCATTTTTCTAAAGACTGACAATTCCAGAATTCATGGTAGTCAATAAGTGTAACATGCAGGCCAACTCAACCTTAGATGATCTAAAAAGGCTTCAGTCAGTAAGGGCGTCCAGGTCTGCCCTAAAATTTAAATCCCAGGGTTGACTCTATACTGGCGACCAAGGCGGCAATGATCATAGCAGTACTTTAGCAAAGGGCATCAAGTGGTATATAAATCAAATATGTCTGGGGTGGTAATATGGCTGATTTTCCACCAAGGCACCAACCAATGGATGTTGATAACTGTAACACCCCCATACTCTATATAAGTACTATACATATACCTGGTATACATACAATACGTATATAAAGTATAAGAATGTCACTTTTTGTTTCACTTTAAAAAAAAACCTTTATTCAAGTTCAATCAATATTACATTAAATTAAAGAACATTTAAGAAAAACCATTATTCTTATATAAAAATACAGCATAATTAAAATCACATATGTATGCATCACCTTCTAGTTGGTCTCGAGACACTCTTACCCTTCTCGTGGCATAACATCTAGACTTTCCGATCAACCGCATAAATACCTGCGCGATTAAACATCCGCGCTAAGCCCGAGAGCTTAGTAGTACAAATAAATAATAAAATACACTTTATCATAAGAATCATACCTCATATTTTTAGCATTATGTTTTATGGTTCTCTTACCACGTTTTCCTTTCTCAATGCATTCTTCTTATGTTCCCACTAATTTCATAAATTAGATATATAATTACATAGAACATTCACAACTCAATACTTGTTTTTTTTTTATCTCATATACATATAAATATACATCATTTCAATAAAGCACCATTTTATGACCTATCCAAACCTTCATGAAAACAATTCTCACAAATTCCACATTCATATACAATTTACACATCATACAACATTTTCATAAATTCATATCTTAACAAAGCTCCTCAAGCCATATTCACTTTCAATATATCAATACACACATTACAAATCATACTTCATAACATCATTGTATTCACAATTCATCAATCACAAATCACACTTCCAATAAAGGCAACCATGGATCTCATTATTTATTTATTTCAACATTTAAATATCACATTAACAACAAAGACAGACTCGGGCCCAAACAACACACTAATATGCCATTCAATTTTCAGAGTAATATTTTGGTTTATTTATCTCATTTATCAATATCATAGACCCAACTAGGCTTCAAGGATTAGATTCAACCAAGCGTCAAGGGGAGCAAAGCATGCTAAGCTTCAACCCAACTTGGCTTCAAGAACCAACCCAACCTAGCTTCAAGGGTGGTAACATCTCAATTAGGCTTCAAGGATTCAATCCAACCTAACTTCAAGAGATTGTTACACTTATTAGGTATGCCACCAACAACAAACTCTGAAAATGGAATAACACATTAGCTATACAATTCATTTATCAATTTCATTCTCAATTGAATTATCATAGCCAATAACAATGGCATCACATTTAATTTGAATCATCATAGCCAATAACAATGGCTTCATATCACATTTGAATCATCATAGCCAATAACAATGGCTTCATATCACATTTGAATCATCATAGCCAATAACAATGGCTTCATATCACATTTGAATCATCATAGCCAATAACAATGGCTTCATATCACATCATGTCTCAAATCATACTATGATATTTCATTATTCAATTTTACATAATCAATTACCTCATCATATCCTTCACATTATAAAGTGCATCATTCATATAACACATCACAATTCACTAGATTCACAATGTATATAACATAACATTGTTTATATAATATCATATGCATCTTCATTACCATCAAATGTATGATCAATCATTGATATTCACATATATACTTTACCTTATTCATAGATTTCAAATCCTCAATATACATTAGTTTAGGTCATCTTTGTTTAAGTATATTTAAAGTGTAAATACAACAAGACCTTTGGAGGATCCAACAATGTAAGAATAATAAAGAACAAACATCATTAGCCAACACACTCAAGGGACACGGCCAAGCTTGTGGCCGTGTCTCTCAACAACAATTCAGGCAGTACCAAACACGGGCAATGGACACGGCCAAGCTTGTGGCCGTGTCTCTCAACACAAAAATCCAGTAGTAGACACGGGCAAGGGACACGGCCGTGTCCCTCAACATAAACTAGGCAATGGCAAACACGGTCAAGGGACACGGCCAAGACAATGGCCGTGTCTCTCCAAAAATCATCCAACACGGCCAAGTTTGCCCTAACTTGGCCGTGTCTCTCATAACTTGGCCGTGTCCTTCAATGATTTAAAGACCAAATACTTCAAAATCCATCCAAACCCCTTCAAAATTCACACCACCACCCTCTTAACCATTTTCTTTGCTTATACTTATCAATTTTCTATCACCTTAACATTTATATAACTTCATTATATCATCATAATAATCAATATATATACATCACTATATTCAATTCCTCAAAGTACCAATTCATTTATTCTAAACCCTAACTCAACCATTCATCATCATCCTCACAATTTCTTCAACTTATCATTACTTAAATACCAATTCAACACATTTACACACTTCAATCTTTCATTATAATCATTATACACACCAACCATCACCTCAATCAAAAGAAATCAAACAAGAAGATAAAACTTACATATATATATAATCAATAAAATCAACTCAAGAGATGAGTACTTACTTGAATAGCTTGCCAAATCTTCATCTCCATCTTCAATTGTAACACCCCGATACTCCATATAAGTACTACACATATACCTGGTATACGTACAGTAAATATATAAAGTATAAAGATGTCACATTTCGTTACAATTTAAAAACCTTTAACATATCTCAAACCACAATACATTAATTTAAAGAACATTTACAAAATCGATATACTTTTAATGATCTTATAAATATACAATAATCTTATCTTTCTCGAAACATCATTTATACACATGATTACATTCTTGATAAAAGTACATCATAATTAAATTATACATGTATGCATCACCCTCTAGTTGGTCTCGACAAACTCTTACTCTTCTCGTGGCATAACGCAAGACTTTATATCTTTCATCTGGTCACCTGCGCGATCAAACAACCGCGCTAAGCCCGAGAGCTTAGTAGTACAAATATATAATATACACATACATTATAAAAATATTAGCATATAATGATATATCAATTCCATGTAACTTTAGCTTATCATATCTTTTCTTTTAGATTGTACCTTTCATATATCTCAACTAAATCATATTTCAATACCCACATTCCACAACATACTTCATAACATTATTTTATTCACCATTTACCAATCATGAATAACATTTCCAACAAGGCAATCATTAACACCAACCACAATCCATCACCAATACTCACAATCAACATATCAATACATACACATTACATATCATACCTCATAACATTGTTTAATTCACAATTCACCAATCATCAGTCACATTGTCAACAAAGTCAATCATAGATCTCATTATTCATCTAATTCAACATTTGTATATCACATAGACATCAAAGACAGACTCGGGCCCAACAGACACTAATATGCAATTCAATTTTCAGAGTTAATGCTTTGGTTTGTTATCACATTTATCAATATCATATACCCAACTAGGCTTCAAGGATCAAGTTCAACCAAGCTTCAAGGGGAGCAAAGCATGCTAAGCTTCTACCCAACTTGGCTTCAAGAACTAATCCAACCTAGCTTCAAGGGTGGTAACATCTCAATTAGGCTTCAAGGATCCAATCCAACCTAACTTCAAGAGATTGTTACACTTATTAGGCATGCCACCAACAACAAACTCTGAAAATGGAATAACACATTAGCCACACAATTCATTTAGATTTCATTCTCAATTCTCATTATCATTTAGGCAAACATGCCTCATTTATCTCCATTGAATCACATTAGCCAATAACAATGGCTTCACATTTTATTTCACAATATAACACTTCATTATTCAAGTGTATAGTTATCTCATCCATGATCACATTATATCTCATATAGCATCATTCATTATAGCCAAACACAATGGCATTGTCTCATATCATGTCTTATTTGAATTATCATTTCATCTTTTACATACATAATCATTTACCTCATCATATCCTTTACATGTCATATTCCACCATTGATATATATATATACAACATCAATTACATTAATTAGGTAAACATATCATTCACATCATTATAAATTGCATTGTACATACCTTTTTGGATGATCCTCATCTCTTTCACCCTCAAGAGTTACTCCCACCAAGCTATCCATAATCAATAACTTCATCCTCTTTTTCACATTTTACATATAGCCTCATTGATATATATATATATACAACATCAATTACATTAACTAGGCAAACATATCATTCAAAGTGCATAACATAACATTGCTAAATCTCAACAATGCAATTAGGGCAAAACACAATTGATATGATTCATAGCTTTATGATCTTCCACATTCCTTTGATTAGATCATTCTTGTGTTTAAAACATATTTATAATGTTCATGTTTAAGTTTAGAAACAATGGAACCTTTGAAGAATCAAAACAATGTAAAAAGAAACAAAGTATAAACCAATATGTAATTAATTTGTAGGACACGCCCAACCCATTTGATGGACACGCCCAGCCACTTGATGGAACATGCCCGTGTCACTAACAACAAAAGAGGCAGTAGCCAATTCAACAATTGACACGCCCAGCACCTTTGATGGACACGCCCGTGTCACTAACAACAAAAGAGGCAGTAGCCAATTCAAACAATTGACACGCCCAACTCAATTGATGAACACGCCCGTGTCTCTTCAATGCCTATGGCCGTGTCACCCATCACCAAAACCAATTCTCTTCTAATTGCACTCAAACACAATATTCATCATATAACATGCTTCAAATGAATATAATCAATATTTTAAACACATATTCATCACAAGAATTACTTCACAACACATTAATATAACAATTAAACACATCTCAACTCAAAACCCTAAAATCAACATCTCCACCATTTCCAACAACAACCTCTAATTAAACTCATAACTTAAAATCAATTTAACACTTGAACACACAACACAACACATCTCAAATGCACCAAATCACAAAATCATCAAACCTTACTTCACTTCCAACACAACTTCCAATTAAGTAAAGAAAACAAGAGAATACTTACCATCTTTCCAACAAAACCAACACCAATCCAATCCTTTAGCTTGTAATCAATTTCAATACTTGTAAACACATATATAACACACTAAATCATGAAATCAATCCATCACAACCTATCTCAAACATTAACAAAGGAAAACAAGTAAGTACTTACCTCAATTGATGAATTCCACCAAATCTCCACCTAATCCTTTGATTCTTCCTTCAATTCTCTTAAAACCCTAAGGTTTAGGTGAAGATCAACTCATCTCTCTACCTCTCTCTCTCTCTCTCGTGCAAGAACCAAAAGGAGAAGAAGAAGAAGAAGAAGAAGAAGAAGAGAATATCTTCATTTCTTTTTCCTCTTCCACGATAGCCACATATATGTATATAATAATAATAATAATAATAATTACTAATTACCAAAAATCCTCCACCAAGCATTTCATTTCAAGCAATTACTCATATACCCCTTATCACTTAACTTAGCTTTTGTCTCTTATGAACCCAATTAAGTAATTCCACATGCCATATAAAAATATCTCCTCTTGCATTGACTCTTTCTCTTTGACCATTTTATATGTTATATATATCACCATATACACAACATATAAACTTGTCTCTAAACCCTAAATTTCCCCAAAACACATATACATATATTTTCTTTTCTCAATTTAAACCAACAACAATAACAACAACAACAACAACATACAAAACTTCTGGGGCATGCATAGGGATATTACAATTCTCTCCCCCTTAAATAATTTCGTCCTCGAAATTATCAGTACCGTAACGATTCATTCTTAACAAAATACTATCTCAACTTTCATATGAAGTTAATTATATGCTCAAGTCATAGTGTCATCAAATCATATAATTTTAACTCTTCCATTTCAAATCAACCACCTTCTTTAAATTTCATAACTCATCATTCTATATGATTAGATATCTTATTACTTTCTTGATCAAACATTCAAAAGAACTCATTACATCTTTTATCAATGTCTTTACACAAGAATTAGATCATTATATAATACACTTATACTTCATCCAATCTTTATATTCAATATATTATATTCCTTCACTTCTTTGTAATTACTCTTTTAACTTTAACCTTAAAAATCATTGGTTTATATCTTAGCATTAATTATCCTGTCATTACAATCACCGTCTAAATAGACATTTATCAAACCTCAATGGATAACAAAATCTTTATTTTTCACAAATGGAGTTATTTCTTTAGCACGCTTTTTATTTAAATTACATCTTAATACATTACCTTTCAACTTATTTCATAAATAATCAATCTTTTCCCTTTTTATCATGATTTATAACTATTATAACTCCATTTATTCACGTTCACTCACACTTTGAAATTTACATCATATACATTATCATGCAAACAATTATACTCTTAACACAACTATACATGTCAAATCTCAATAATGATTCATAATCTTAGCCAATTCAGATCCATTGATCTATTTATCACAATATATCCACGTTCCAATCTTGCTCAATTCCAACCAACAATTTATTTATTCAAACTTATCATAAAATTTCACAATATTCATATATGTATTTATATAACTTAATTCCATTAGGGTAAACTTACATTCAATTCCTGATCTCTTCCGATCTATATTCAATCAAATAATCATGATAACCAATCACTTCAAATTATCTTAATATAATTTCCAACCAATTCTCATAAAAATTTTATACCATATTTACTATATATAGCTCATTCACTTAAACCTCAAATTTATTCATTTATTCATCACATATCATAAATATAACCAAATGCTTAACATCAAATTGATAAGATACAACTTTATCCATCATAACGTTTAACTATACTTTTCATCATAATTTCAATCTCATCAAATCTGTATTACAATCATTATATCTAAGACCCAAATCCATGGATAACAAATTAATCAATCAAATATACCGAACTAAACACATGGCTTAAGAGGTTAATATTCAAGCCTGGAACTCTCAAATCAATTCTGTTCTTTCATAATTTTATTCTCAATTTTTACAAATACAAGACTAAGGTGTATCTCAAGAATTACATATTTCTTCTTTACATTATTGCTATAACAAAAGTTAATACATTCCAACTCCATTTCAAACCACTTTGCACTCGATTATAATGTCTATCTCAACTTAATTCACGTTTCAACAATATTACTATATACATATTTAACCATATGTAATTTCTATAAAATTTCTTTTCGTCACTTCATTTCGAATCCATTTACAATCTCTTATAATATATAATTACATGGAATTTCCATATGTGAGCACTTTAGAACTCTAAATATCATATGATCATCAAATTCAATGCTCACTATAACAATTTTCACTGTCCAATATTATTCAAGTCCATTCTATACTCACTTCCATCTCATAATCCATTCCGCTTTACACAGTTCAAAACCTAATATCTCTTAGGTCCACTAATACATATTGCATCATTTCCATATCACTTATTCCATAATTATACCACATACATATTCATAGGTCACCTTCATAATGTGATTCACACATTTGTTTATATATCATAATTTCATTCATATTGAAAATCAATTCACATATCATATACATGTATACCCTTACTTAGATATTCTTATTTTATGTTTCTTTTTCACACATTCAATACAAATTTAATGTTTATCACTTTCCACTAAGACTTTAACTTTCCAATTTACTACTTTGCTTAAACTTCAATTTGCCAAACTCATCTTTTCTTAATATCACTTTAGAAACATCTTATGTATATATATCACAAAGCAAAGTCAAAACATATAATTTCTCCAATTATTAAGCTCATTTCAGAAATCTCAAATATCACATATCACCATCATTACTATGAGCTTTCACAATATCCAAGCATCTCACATTTCTAACGTTGCATTCACAATGTTTACATTAAAATAACAATATCAACTTATTCTTACTTAACCAATCTCATCTCTTTTCCTTTAAACAAAACCTTAACTTTATATATGTACATACTTCAAACTTTAGATAGTCACACTTTGTCTATAATAACCAACTCATTCAATATCCCACCATTCTTTCCTCATTTTGTAACATATCTTTCAATAATAACAATCCAGCAATATTTCCTTTGTCTATTAACCCCAACATAAACCTTATTATAAAGAGGTTCAAAGTGTAGAAGAAAGAGTACATACTCTTATCTTAATTTATTTTCAACTCATTTTCAACTTTATTCTCTTTATGTTTGAATTCATATTATGTCCCACATCATATTACTCATAAACATCAACATTACACTCCATATTGCACACAACATGACATTTCCATATGCATCATCAATATACATATATCACATTACATTTCACAATTAGTTTATCATAATCAATTAGGCACTATGCCTCAATTATAATTCATTTCCAACATTATTGCCAACAATCATGGTTTCTCATCACATCAAAATGGTATACACATATATCATTAATTATGTTAAACATCTCATATAACACAAATATTCTACAATTCATATAATGCCACATCCGAGACCAACCTAGGTGTCAATGCATATGCATGTATTACCAATTGCATTTCAAAACTCTTCTTTTTGGTTCATTTTATGCGTTTCAAAACTTTTTCTTTTAATTTCACTTAGGCCGAGAATCTCGAACCTAAGCTCTGATACCAAAATAATTGTAACACCCCGATACTCCATATAAGTACTACACATATACCTGGTATACGTACAGTAAATATATAAAGTATAAAGATGTCACATTTCGTTACAATTTAAAAACCTTTAACATATCTCAAACCACAATACATTAATTTAAAGAACATTTACAAAATCGATATACTTTTAATGATCTTATAAATATACAATAATCTTATCTTTCTCGAAACATCATTTATACACATGATTACATTCTTGATAAAAGTACATCATAATTAAATTATACATGTATGCATCACCCTCTAGTTGGTCTCGACAAACTCTTACTCTTCTCGTGGCATAACGCAAGACTTTATATCTTTCATCTGGTCACCTGCGCGATCAAACAACCGCGCTAAGCCCGAGAGCTTAGTAGTACAAATATATAATATACACATACATTATAAAAATATTAGCATATAATGATATATCAATTCCATGTAACTTTAGCTTATCATATCTTTTCTTTTAGATTGTACCTTTCATATATCTCAACTAAATCATATTTCAATACCCACATTCCACAACATACTTCATAACATTATTTTATTCACCATTTACCAATCATGAATAACATTTCCAACAAGGCAATCATTAACACCAACCACAATCCATCACCAATACTCACAATCAACATATCAATACATACACATTACATATCATACCTCATAACATTGTTTAATTCACAATTCACCAATCATCAGTCACATTGTCAACAAAGTCAATCATAGATCTCATTATTCATCTAATTCAACATTTGTATATCACATAGACATCAAAGACAGACTCGGGCCCAACAGACACTAATATGCAATTCAATTTTCAGAGTTAATGCTTTGGTTTGTTATCACATTTATCAATATCATATACCCAACTAGGCTTCAAGGATCAAGTTCAACCAAGCTTCAAGGGGAGCAAAGCATGCTAAGCTTCTACCCAACTTGGCTTCAAGAACTAATCCAACCTAGCTTCAAGGGTGGTAACATCTCAATTAGGCTTCAAGGATCCAATCCAACCTAACTTCAAGAGATTGTTACACTTATTAGGCATGCCACCAACAACAAACTCTGAAAATGGAATAACACATTAGCCACACAATTCATTTAGATTTCATTCTCAATTCTCATTATCATTTAGGCAAACATGCCTCATTTATCTCCATTGAATCACATTAGCCAATAACAATGGCTTCACATTTTATTTCACAATATAACACTTCATTATTCAAGTGTATAGTTATCTCATCCATGATCACATTATATCTCATATAGCATCATTCATTATAGCCAAACACAATGGCATTGTCTCATATCATGTCTTATTTGAATTATCATTTCATCTTTTACATACATAATCATTTACCTCATCATATCCTTTACATGTCATATTCCACCATTGATATATATATATACAACATCAATTACATTAACTAGGTAAACATATCATTCACATCATTATAAATTGCATTGTACATACCTTTTTGGATGATCCTCATCTCTTTCACCCTCAAGAGTTACTCCCACCAAGCTATCCATAATCAATAACTTCATCCTCTTTTTCACATTTTACATATAGCCTCATTGATATATATATATATACAACATCAATTACATTAACTAGGCAAACATATCATTCAAAGTGCATAACATAACATTGCTAAATCTCAACAATGCAATTAGGGCAAAACACAATTGATATGATTCATAGCTTTATGATCTTCCACATTCCTTTGATTAGATCATTCTTGTGTTTAAAACATATTTATAATGTTCATGTTTAAGTTTAGAAACAATGGAACCTTTGAAGAATCAAAACAATGTAAAAAGAAACAAAGTATAAAGCAATATGTAATTCATTTGTAGGACACGCCCAACCCATTTGATGGACACGCCCAGCCACTTGATGGAACACGCCCGTGTCACTAACAACAAAAGAGGCAGTAGCCAATTCAACAATTGACACGCCCAGCACCTTTGATGGACACGCCCGTGTCACTAACAACAAAAGAGGCAGTAGCCAATTCAAACAATTGACACGCCCAACTCAATTGATGAACACGCCCGTGTCTCTTCAATGCCTATGGCCGTGTCACCCATCACCAAAACCAATTCTCTTCTAATTGCACTCAAACACAATATTCATCATATAACATGCTTCAAATGAATATAATCAATGTTTTAAACACATATTCATCACAAGAATTACTTCACAACACATTAATATAACAATTAAAAACATCTCAACTCAAAACCCTAAAATCAACATCTCCACCATTTCCAACAACAACCTCTAATTAAACTCATAACTTAAAATCAATTTAACACTTGAACACACAACACTACACATCTCAAATGCACCAAATCACAAAATCATCAAACCTTACTTCACTTCCAACACAACTTCCAATTAAGTAAAGAAAACAAGAGAATACTTACCATCTTTCCAACAAAACCAACACCAATCCAATCCTTTAGCTTGTAATCAATTTCAATACTTGTAAACACATATATAACACACTAAATCATGAAATCAATCCATCACAACCTATCTCAAACATTAACAAAGGAAAACAAGTAAGTACTTACCTCAATTGATGAATTCCACCAAATCTCCACCTAATCCTTTGATTCTTCCTTCAATTCTCTTAAAACCCTAAGGTTTAGGTGAAGATCAACTCATCTCTCTACCTCTCTCTCTCTCTCTCGTGCAAGAACCAAAAGGAGAAGAAGAAGAAGAAGAAGAAGAAGAAGAGAATATCTTCATTTCTTTTTCCTCTTCCACGATAGCCACATATATGTATATAATAATAATAATAATAATAATAATAATTACTAATTACCAAAAATCCTCCACCAAGCATTTCATTTCAAGCAATTACTCATATACCCCTTATCACTTAACTTAGCTTTTGTCTCTTATGAACCCAATTAAGTAATTCCACATGCCATATAAAAATATCTCCTCTTGCATTGACTCTTTCTCTTTGACCATTTTATATGTTATATATATCACCATATACACAACATATAAACTTGTCTCTAAACCCTAAATTTCCCCAAAACACATATACATATATTTTCTTTTCTCAATTTAAACCAACAACAATAACAACAACAACAACAACATACAAAACTTTTGGGGCATGCATAGGGATATTACATCAATTCTCTTAAATTCCTTTAATCCTTGGTGTTTCTCTCTCTAGCTTTTCTCTCTCTCTCTCTCTCGTTCACCAAGAAGAAGAAGCAGAAGAAGAAAGAAAGATCTCCTTCTTTCTTTCGTTCTTATCATATAATAATAATAATAATAATAATAATAATAATAATAATAATAATAATAATAATACCATTAAATTTCCACCACACACAAATCCTTTTGACTTTCTTCTTCTTTTTCTTTTTGTCCTTATTATCATTATTATTATTATTAACTAATTATACCAATATACATATACAACTCACTTATCCTACACCATTTTATACATCATGTATATGTGGGTATATGTATATGTCATATATTTTGCATTTATATTTCCCATATCTTCTCTTCACTTCTTTTCTCTTTCCCTTCCATACACACATTGAATCCAAATACAACAATAACCCCAACACTTTTAGGATATACTTTGGGATATTACAATTCTCTCCCCCTTAAATAATTTCGTCCTCGAAATTATCCAGCATAATAACAACCCATTTAGAACAAATCACCATCTTAACTTCCATATGAAGATAATCGTATCGTACATTATAATTTTATCAAATCACATAACTTCTACTCTCCCCCTTAGAAATAATCATCTTCTCTGAATTTCACAACTCATCATTGTATAGATATATATATATATCTTTATATCTTATTACTTTCTCAACAAAGCAATCAAGATCACTCATTACATCTCTAATGAATTTTATCTTTGTATTAGAGTTAGATTATCACTTTAACTCCTTATAGATATTCTCTTAACTTTAACCTCAAAGTCATTAATTAATATCTTAACATTGATTATTCCATTCTTACCATCACTTTCAAAATAACATTTACCAAACCTCAATAGATAACAATATCCTTGCTTTCTTAATCTTACCTCTCACTTAATATATAAATATTAATACAATACTTTTAAACTTACTTAACAGGGGAACAACATTTCTCTTTTTCTCATCATGTACAATTGATATAATTCAAGTTATTTTTGTTCATTCATAAGCTAAAATATTACATCATACACATTACCATTTAAATTTTACACTCCCAATATAACAGTACATATTAAATCTCAATATTGACGTGCAACTTTAGCGAAATCTAAATCAATCGATCTATTTAACACAATATACTAACATTTCAACCTTATTCACTTCAAACCAACAATTAACTTATCGAAATTTATCATTGGATTTCACAATATATACATATATATAACCTAATTCCATTATGTCCAACTTATATTCAAATTCTAGTCTCTTCAGATTCATATATTCAATCAATAAGAATCATGCTTATAAATATACATTTCATTAATTATATCATCATCTCTCATACTCATTCAAAGTTTATCAATATAGCAAACAACTATGGCTTTATAAACGAACTTTCCCCCAACCAGGTCGGTAGTCCAAGTTCGGTTGCCCAACACAATGGGTCCGCATGGTTCCGCAGGAGGCAGATAGGTCCGTTCCTTTATCTTTTCACAATTCACTTCTCAAAATCAATTAGACACCATACTTCAATTATAATTAATTTCCAACAATCATGATTTCTTAGCACATCAAAATAGTATACACATATATCATTAATTATATTGAATATCTCATTATTCATTCATATCATCTAGACATGATTCAATCATATCTTTTAATCAATATGTCTAGAAACATAGTTATCAATCTCACCCCAAAACTGTACTACAATTATATCATCTCAATTTTAAATCTGAAGATAATAAAACTAACCAACTGATCACACTAACCAAATCATATGACCCTGGTATATTAACAATCACAATTAGGGTTTTTTTTAAATCAATATCGTTCTTCTATTATTCAATTTTCAGCCTTTATAATTACAATGCTAGATTGTATCACAAAAATTATATATACTCTCCAAACTTTTATTACACCAAGAATTAACACATTTTAATTCCATCTCAAAACAGTTTGCTCTTGATGATTTGATCATCATTAACCCAACTCATGTTCAATAATATTATCTTTAACATTTTCTACGCCCAACTTTCAATCCGATACAAATCTTACACAAATTTCATTCATTGCTCTATATCCAATCCATCTCTTCTAAAATTTTTCAAATACCATATTCTTTCCTTACAACTCCTTGTTATATGCTTATACATAAAACATTTCCACACACAAATATATTGAGTTCCAAAACATCTTATGTGAGCCTTATTTAGTTATGGCCATAACAATTTCACTGTTCAATATTACTCAAGTCCATTCTCATTTTCTATTTCATCACATAATCTATTCTGCGTAAATTAAGATTTAATCTTTATTAAAGCCACTACTATATGCAATCTCATTTCTAATATCATTAAACATGCAATGGTATAAAATAATAAACATATTATATACACATTCATAGGTCACATTGATAGTGTGATTCACTTCTCACCTTTCTTACATATAATCATTACATTTATGTCAAAAAGTTCATTTCACATATTCTCTTTGTATATATATACGTAATTATGCAATTTATTAAATTTCTCTTTTGCATATAGTTTATACAAATTTAATATTTATCACTTCCTTTTGACTATTATCATTCTCATTCTTGTAACATAACATAAGTTATTCATTAACTTCAATAAATATATACACTCTACTTTTAATATTATTTCACCAAGAGCTTAATCACACTTCCAATGTGATTTCTCTCTCATATTTGTTTTTAAATACCTTTAACATATCTTTCCTATTCATTTTCATCCTTTCCAATCAAATTACTTATATTACTCATTTTCATTTGCTCAATTCTTTTTTTTTTCTTTCAAACCCAATTTTCTTACTATCAATCACATCTCTTAATTCCTAATACCTTCATGAGCACTAATATTTATTCCATATATCTCATGTATTAAATACATTAAACTATCAATATTTACTTAATCTTTATCCACATTCCATTTAAAACTATAAATTTCCAACTTACTAATTTACTTAAACTTCAATTTATTCATCTCACTCTCCAAATATCACTTTAAAACATCTTATATGTATATACCACAAAGCAACACCAAAACATATATGTTTCACAATTATTAAGCTCATTAAAAAAAAAATCTAAATATCCCATACTACCACCATTATCATGAGCTTTCACAATATTCAAACATCTCACATTTCTAATATTGAAATCACCATGTTTGCATTAAAATAACAATACAAACAACACCTATATCATTTCGTACTTAACCAACATCATTTCTTTTTCTTTTAAACAAAACCTTAACTTTACATATCCACACCTTAAATTATCACACTTAATCTATATCAATCAACTCATTCAATATTTCACCATACTATTATCATTTACATAACATATCTTTCCATATTACCCATCCAACAATATTTCCTCCTTTTAGAAATCCCAACATAAAGTTTATTAGGAAGAGATTCAAATATTGGAGGAAAGATTACATACTTTAATCTTAGTTTTATTTTCAACTCATTTCCAACTTAATTCTTCTAGCCATTTCTTTATATGTCATACACATATCAATAATCAAACTTTTTACTTATAAATTTCATATCATTTCTTTATATCACAATCACCT
Organism: Garcia nutans; assembly: GCA_947685225.1. NCBI lineage: Eukaryota > Viridiplantae > Streptophyta > Magnoliopsida > Malpighiales > Euphorbiaceae > Garcia > Garcia nutans. The sequence continues at coordinate 27,801,634 of CANTUV010000011.1, read as the reverse complement.
CTCAATTATCAACATTTTAAAATTTTCTTTCATAGGAAACCTCATTTACACACTATCATTTATCTCATGAAATTCAAATACATCACAATTCACATAATGCCACGTTCGAGACCAACCTAGATGTGAATGCATATGCATGTATTACCAATTGCATTTCAAAACTCTTCTTTTCAATTCTTATTTAAACTCTTCAAAAATTTTCTTTTTAATTTTACTTAGGCCAAGAATCTCGAACCTAAGCTCTGATACCAAAATAATTGTAACACCCCCATACTCTATATAAGTACTATACATATACCTGGTATACATACAATACATATATAAAGTATAAGAATGCCACTTTTTGTTTCACTTAAAAAAAAAACCTTTATTCAAGTTCAATCAATATTACATTAAATTAAAGAACATTTAAGAAAAACCATTATTCTTATATAAAAATACAGCATAATTAAAATCACATATGTATGCATCACCTTCTAGTTGGTCTCGAGACACTCTTACCCTTCTCGTGGCATAACATCTAGACTTTTTGATCAACCGCATAAATACCTGCGCAATTAAACATCCGCGCTAAGCCCGAGAGCTTAGTAGTACAAATAAATAATAAAATACACTTTATCATAAGAATCATACCTCATATTTTTAGCATTATGTTCTATGGTTCTCTTACCACGTTTTCCTTTCTCAATGCATTCTTCTTATGTTCCCACTAATTTCATAAATTAGATATATAATTACATAGAACATTCACAACTCAATACTTGCTTTTTTTTTATCTCATATACATATAAATATACATCATTTCAATAAAGCACCATTTTATGACCTATCCAAACCTTCATGAAAACAATTCTCACAAATTCCACATTCATATACAATTTATACATCATACAACATTTTCATAAATTCATATCTTAACAAAGCTCCTCAAGCCATATTCACTTTCAATATATCAATACACACATTACAAATCATACTTCATAACATCATTGTATTCACAATTCATCAATCATACTTCATAACATCATTACTTATTTATTTCAACATTTAAATATCACATTAACAACAAAGACAGACTCGGGCCCAAACAACACACTAATATGCCATTCAATTTTCAGAGTAATATTTTGGTTTATTTATCTCATTTATCAATATCATAGACCCAACTAGGCTTCAAGGATTAGATTCAACCAAGCTTCAAGGGGAGCAAAGCATGCTAAGCTTCAACCCAACTTGGCTTCAAGAACCAACCCAACCTAGCTTCAAGGGTGGTAACATCTCAATTAGGCTTCAAGGATTCAATCCAACCTAACTTCAAGAGATTGTTACACTTATTAGGTATGCCACCAACAACAAACTCTGAAAATGGAATAACACATTAGCTATACAATTCATTTATCAATTTCATTCTCAATTGAATTATCATAGCCAATAACAATGGCATCACATTTCATTTGAATCATCATAGCCAATAACAATGGCTTCATATCACATTTGAATCATCATAGCCAATAACAATGGCTTCATATCACATTTGAATCATCATAGCCAATAACAATGGCTTCATATCACATTTGAATCATCATAGCCAATAACAATGGCTTCATATCACATCATGTCTCAAATCATACTATGATATTTCATTATTCAATTTTACATAATCAATTACCTCATCATATCCTTCACATTATAAAGTGCATCATTCATATAACACATCACAATTCACTAGATTCACAATGTATATAACATAACATTGTTTATATAATATCATATGCATCTTCATTACCATCAAATGTATGATCAATCATTGATATTCACATATATACTTTACCTTATTCATAGATTTCAAATCCTCAATATACATTAGTTTAGGTCATCTTTGTTTAAGTATATTTAAAGTGTAAATACAACAAGACCTTTGGAGGATCCAACAATGTAAGAATAATAAAGAACAAACATCATTAGCCAACACACTCAAGGGACACGGCCAAGCTTGTGGCCGTGTCTCTCAACAACAATTCAGGCAGTAGCAAACACGGGCAATGGACACGGCCAAGCTTGTGGCCGTGTCTCTCAACACAAAAATCCAGTAGTAGACACGGGCAAGGGACACGGCCGTGTCCCTCAACATAAACTAGGCAATGGCAAACACGGTCAAGGGACACGGCCAAGACAATGGCCGTGTCTCTCCAAAAATCATCCAACACGGCCAAGTTTGCCCTAACTTGTGTTAGGAAATTAAGGAGATCACTGCAAACAAAAACACGCAGCGGAAAAATATTTGATCTCTGATTTCCCACCAGGATCCATGCTGTTCGTTTAATTCGACAAAAGTGTTCAAAGAACTAACCTGTTGATGATTCGAAATCACAGTTTTGAAGAGATGCCTCGATCGCGAAACACCCTCTATCGCGTATCCACACGAATGCTACCGTTTGGAGTGCTAGCTCTCTGCAACAGCGAAGGCTGGAAAAACGTTTTCTCTAAAAACGTATTAGGGTTACCTTTTTCGTTCCTCTTTGTTTTTATTGTTACCTCTAAGAAGACTTAACGTCTGGAGTGAATATAATCACTCCAGAATCCAATTCAAAATTGGATACGGAAAGTCAAATTCAGAATCCAAGTCTAATTAGGATTCTGAATACATTATCTAATAATAAATATAATTGGATAAGGTAAGTCAAATTCAGAATCCAAATCTAATTAGGATTCTGAATATATTATCTAATAATATATATATATAAAAACAAAAATAATAATAATAATAAATATTAATATCTAATATTAATATTATTAATATTATATCCAGCCCAAAACGCATTCTTGTGTGTGACCCGATAGGCCCATGTTAATTGGCAGTCAATTTAATCTCTATTAAATCAACAAGTCATAATTGGCCTCTAGCAAGGCGTTACAACTACCCAATTAATATAAGGAATGTCCAATTTGCCTAATAATAGTATATGCATTAATCCCTTTGTCACACGATATCTAGCTTGAACATAAGTCATGGTCAACGTCATACTTATATTGTCCAAACTTATGATTACTCGATCTCCAAGTAGACTGATAAAAACAAATGAAATTGATCACATTATCAATTCATTTGAGCACGGCCATGCATTTCACAGTCTCACTTATCGAGGGGCCCAAAAGATATCTCTCTCAAAGAGAAGGACAAATTCTATCTTGATTGTTCATTATCCTCTACATAATTTCTATCATATATGAACATAACCTTTATTACTATCCAGTTACGGATAATGTTTGATCATGTCAAAATATAATAGTCCTTATATTGGAAACTATGACAATCTCAAGTCAAAGAATTATTACATAACTATCATGAGATTTACTTATGACACTAACCCATGTAGTAATCTCATGATGGGTCTATCCAATACATTGTTCTCTAACAAGTATTTATGAAATTGATTTGTATCACTATACACATAACCATCTGATGATCATCAAATCAATGTTCATACTGGTTAAGAATTATTTATTTTTTTTTATCTCTATAACAATAATAAACCAGGGACAAATATCAAAATTGTGTAACATGCAAACAACAATAATGATAATAAAACCTCATTTATTAATAATGAATGTATAACATAAAGATCCAAACAAATGGCCTAGGGCACATACACTAACAATCTCCCACTTGCACTAGGCCTACAAATTTCTAAGACCCATAGATCTAGTGTGCTGATCATGCTTGACCCGTGAGAGAGGCTTTGTTAATGGATCTGCTATGTTATCATTTGTGTCAACTTTGCATATCTTGATATCTCCTCTATCGATAATGTCTCGAATGAGGTGAAAACGCCTGAGTATATGCTTAGATCTTTGATGAGATCTAGGCTCTTTTGCCTGTGCTATGGCACCATTGTTGTCACAATAAATGTCCACAGGATTTGCAATGCTAGGCACCACTCCTAGCTCAGTGATGAATTTCTTCAACCAGACTGCTTCCTTAGCTGCATCTGATGCTGCTATATACTCAGCCTCTGTTGTAGAATCAGCCACAGTGCTTTGTTTTGAACTCTTCCAACTAACAGCTCCACCATTCAATGTGAATACAAAACCTGACTGCGATCTAAAATCATCTATGTCAGTTTGGAAACTAGCATCTATGTAACCATTTACAACTAGCTCATCTTCCAAACCTCCATAAACCAAGAATACATCTTTAGTCCTTCGAAGGTACTTAAGAATATTCTTGACAGCTGTCCAGTGACCTTCACCAGGATCAGCTTGAAATCTACTAGTTGCGCTTAATGGATATGAGACATCTGGTCTAGTACATAACATGGCATACATAATAGATCCTATAGCAGAAGCATAAGGAATCTTATTCATTCGATCTCGCTCATCAGATGTCATAGGACATTGACTCTTGCTGAGATGAATGCCATGAGACATAGGCAAGAATCCCTTTTTGGAATCTTGCATGTTGAACCTCTTCAACACTTTATCTATGTATGTACTTTGACTCAGGCCAATTATCCTTCTAGATCTATCTCTATAGATCTTTATACCAAGGATATAGGCAGCCTCACCTAAGTCTTTCATTGAGAAAGAATTCCCTAACCAAGTCTTAACATTTTGCAAGGTAGGGATATCATTCCCAATGAGTAATATGTCATCCACATATAAGACTAAAAACACTACTGCACTCCCACTAACCATCTTGTAAACACAAGGTTCATCTTCATTCTTGATGAAACCAAAGTTCCTAACTGTTTCATCAAAACGAAGATTCCAGCTTCGAGATGCTTGCTTCAATCCATAAATGGATCTTTGAAGCTTGCAAACCTTTGTAGAATTCTCAGGATTTACAAAACCCTCAGGTTGTGTCATATACACATCCTCAAGCAAGTTTCCATTAAGGAAAGCGGTTTTGACATCCATTTGCCATATCTCATAATCATAGTATGCTGCAATGGCAATGAGAATTCTAACAGACTTAAGCATAGCAACTGGTGAAAAGGTTTCATCATAGTCTATACCATGAGTTTGCTTGAAACCTTTTGCAACAAGCCTTGCTTTATAGGTCTGCACATTCCCATCCATGTCAGTTTTCTTCTTGAAAACCCATTTGCAACCAATAGTCTTAATACCCTCTGGAGGATCAATTAAAGACCAAACCTGGTTGTCAAACATAGATTGCATCTCAGATTTCATGGCTCCAAACCATTTGTCTGAATCTGGACCTGACACAGCTTCTTGATAGGTAGTAGGCTCATCTTGATCTATGAGCATTACTTCACTATCATCAGTCACAAGAAATCCATATCTCTCTGGATGACGACGTGTCCTATCAGACCTGCGAGGGATTTGTGTTACATCTTCAGACTCCACAACTATTTGTGGTTCTGAAATAGGCTCTATAGACGGCTCAATGATTTCTTGTGGTACTTGAGTTTCCTCAAGTTCTACTATACTCCCACTAGTTCTCTTAGAAAGAAATTCCTTTTCCAAAAAGATCCCATTTCGAGCAACAAACACTTTGTTCTCTGAAGGAGTATAGAAATAGTATCCTTTAGTTTCCTTAGGATACCCCACAAAATTACATTTGATAGACTTTGGAGCTAACTTATCTGAAACTGGTCTTTTCACATAAGCTTCACAACCCCAAATCTTAAGAAAAGACAAACTAGGTGTCTTACCTGTCCATATCTCATATGGTGTCTTTTCAACCGCCTTAGATGGTACACGGTTCAGAATGAATGCAGTTGTCTCCAAGGCATAACCCCAAAAAGATAAAGGAAGATCCGCTTGACTCATCATTGATCGAACCATATCTAATAGAGTTCGATTTCTCCTTTCAGAAACTCCATTCCACTGTGGAGTTCCTGGAGGAGTCAGTTGTGAAACAATTCCACAATCCCTTAGATGATCATCAAACTCTTGGCTCAAATATTCACCACCTCGATCTGATCGAAGTAGTTTAATTGTTTTACCAAGTTGATTTTGTACTTCATTTTGAAAAGTTCTAAACATTTCAAAAGACTCATGCTTATGTTTCATTAGGTAGACATAGCCATACCTACTGAAATCATCAGTAAAAGTAATGAAGTATCGAAATCCTCCTCTGGCACTAATGCTAAAAGGACCACATACATCTGTATGTATCAAGCCCAATAAATCATTAGCCCTTTCACTATGACCAGTAAAAGGATCCTTTGTCATCTTACCAAGCAAACAAGACTCACATGTTTCAAATGATTCAAAATCAAATGAATCTAATAATCCATCTTGATGGAGCTTAGAAATGCGTTTCTCATTTATATGGCTAAGGCGACAATGCCATAAATAAGTAGGGTTTAACTCATTTGGCTTAGTTCTCTTAGAAGTTATGTTATAGATATAATTACCATTAGAATCATCAAGATTAAGGATATAAAGGCCATTATAAGAATTTGCAATACCATAAAGCAGATCATTTTTATCAAAAATAGAACATTTCTTATTCTTAATCAAAAATGAATAACCTTCATCATCCAAAACAGATACTGAAATAAGATTCCTACTCATAGTAGGAACATAAAAGCAATTGTTCAAAATTAACAAAAACCCATTGGGCATAACAAGCTCATAAGTTCCTACAGCTATAGCAGCAACTCTTGCTCTATTGCCAACACGTAGGTCCACTTCGCCCTTCTTCAGCATCCTACTCCTTTTGAGTCCCTGCATATTTGTACAAATATGAGATCCACATCCGGTATCTAATACCCAGGAAGAAGGAATAGATAAATTAATTTCTATAACATAAATACCTGAAGATGTAGTCGCACTACCCTTCAACTTCTTTAACTCATCCAAATAGAGTTGACAATTTCTCTTCCAATGCCCAGGCTTGTTGCAATGGAAACAAGTCCCTTCCTTAGGAACTTTAGCCTTAGGTACAGGTTTTGGTTTAGCTTGTCCCTTGGACCCTTTAGCACCTTTTGCCTTACCCTTGCCTTTAGTATCTTTGGCTTTCTTTTTCATTTGTTTAATATTGACATTCAATATTTGGGTAGGCTTTTTGATATTCCCCTCAGCAGTTTTGAGCATACCATGTAGCTCAGGAATGGATTTCTCCATGTCATTCATGTTATAGTTCATGACAAACTGTGAGAAACTGCTAGGCAATGAATGTAGGATCAAATCCGTGGAGAGTTCTAAACTCAGGGGATATCCAAGTCTAGCAAGGTGATCTAGATAGCCTTTCATCTTCAAAACATGAGCACTAACAGATTCACCTTCAGACATTTTGCAGTCAAATAATGCAACAGCGGTGTTAAACCTATCTTGCCTAGCCTGTTGTTGGAAAGCTTGTTTGAGATGCACACTCATCTCATAAGCCTCTAAGTGTTCCAGATCCTTCTGAAGTCCTGGACACATAGTAGCCAACATAAGACATCCTATGTCATTGGAATCATCTACATGCTTCTTATGCTTACTCTTAGCAGCATTAGAAGCATCGGCAGGAGGTGGGTCAGGGATAGCTTCATCAAGCACGTAGGACTTTTTCTCTTGTTTGAGAACAATTCTCAGGTTCCTAAACCAGTCAACAAAATTAGTCCCACATTCTTTCAGTTTTTCCTTCTCAAGGATAGATCGCAGTGATAAGGTGGAATTGTTATTAGCAGCCATCTGTTGATAAATATGCAAAGTCAAATTTTAATTAATAATGAGGTTAAATAATTCAAAAATGAAGATATGGGAAATATAAATGCAAAATATATGACATATACATATACCCACATATACATGATGTATAAAATGGTGTAGGATAAGTGAGTTGTATATGTATATTGGTATAATTAGTTAATAATAATAATAATGATAATAAGGACAAAAAGAAAAAGAAGAAGAAAGTCAAAAGGATTTGTGTGTGGTGGAAATTTAATGGTATTATTATTATTATTATTATTATTATTATTATTATTATTATTATTATTATATGATAAGAACGAAAGAAAGAAGGAGATCTTTCTTTCTTCTTCTGCTTCTTCTTCTTGGTGAACGAGAGAGAGAGAGAGAAAAGCTAGAGAGAGAAACACCAAGGATTAAAGGAATTTAAGAGAATTGAAGATGGAGATGAAGATTTGGCAAGCTATTCAAGTAAGTACTCATCTCTTGAGTTGATTTTATTGATTATATATATATGTAAGTTTTATCTTCTTGTTTGATTTCTTTTGATTGAGGTGATGGTTGGTGTGTATGATGATTATAATGAAAGATTGAAGTGTGTAAATGTGTTGAATTGGTATTTAAGTAATGATAAGTTGAAGAAATTGTGAGGATGATGATGAATGGTTGAGTTAGGGTTTAGAATAAATGAATTGGTACTTTGAGTAATTGAATATAGTGATGTATATATATTGATTATTATGATGATATAATGAAGTTATATAAATGTTAAGGTGATAGAAAATTGATAAGTATAAGCAAAGAAAATGGTTAAGAGGGTGGTGGTGTGAATTTTGAAGGGGTTTGGATGGATTTTGAAGTATTTGGTCTTTAAATCATTGAAGGACACGGCCAAGTTATGAGAGACACGGCCAAGTTGTTAGTGTATGTGCCCTAGGCCATTTGTTTGGATCTTTATGTTATACATTCATTATTAATAAATGAGGTTTTATTATCATTATTGTTGTTTGCATGTTACACAATTTTGATATTTGTCCCTGGTTTATTATTGTTATAGAGATAAAAAAAAATAAATAATTCTTAACCAGTATGAACATTGATTTGATGATCATCAGATGGTTATGTGTATAGTGATACAAATCAATTTCATAAATACTTGTTAGAGAACAATGTATTGGATAGACCCATCATGAGATTACTACATGGGTTAGTGTCATAAGTAAATCTCATGATAGTTATGTAATAATTCTTTGACTTGAGATTGTCATAGTTTCCAATATAAGGACTATTATATTTTGACATGATCAAACATTATCCGTAACTGGATAGTAATAAAGGTTATGTTCATATATGATAGAAATTATGTAGAGGATAATGAACAATCAAGATAGAATTTGTCCCTCTCTTTGAGAGAGATATCTTTTGGGCCCCTCGATAAGTGAGACTGTGAAATGCATGGCCGTGCTCAAATGAATTGATAATGTGATCAATTTCATTTGTTTTTATCAGTCTACTTGGAGATCGAGTAATCATAAGTTTGGACAATATAAGTATGACGTTGACCATGACTTATGTTCAAGCTAGATATCGTGTGACAAAGGGATTAATGCATATACTATTATTAGGCAAATTGGACATTCCTTATATTAATTGGGTAGTTGTAACGCCTTGCTAGAGGCCAATTATGACTTGTTGATTTAATAGAGATTAAATTGACTGCCAATTAATATGGGCCTATCGGGTCACACACAAGAATGCGTTTTGGGCTGGATATAATATTAATAATATTAATATTAGATATTAATATTTATTATTATTATTATTTTCGTTTATATATATATATATTATTAGATAATATATTCAGAATCCTAATTAGATTTGGATTCTGAATTTGACTTACGTTATCCAATTATATTTATTATTAGATAATGTATTCAGAATCCTAATTAGACTTGGATTCTGAATTTGACTTTCCGTATCCAATTTTGAATTGGATTCTGGAGTGATTATATTCACTCCAGACGTTAAGTCTTCTTAGAGGTAACAATAAAAACAAAGAGGAACGAAAAAGGTAACCCTAATACGTTTTTAGAGAAAACGTTTTTCCAGCCTTCGCTGTTGCAGAGAGCTAGTACTCCAAACGGTAGCATTCGTGTGGATACGCGATAGAGGGTGTTTCGCGATCGAGGCATCTCTTCAAAACTGTGATTTCGAATCATCAACAGGTTAGTTCTTTGAACACTTTTGTCGAATTAAACGAACAGCATGGATCCTGGTGGGAAATCAGAGATCAAATATTTTTCCGCTGCGTGTTTTTGTTTGCAGTGATCTCCTTAATTTCTTAACAGTGGTATCAGAGCCACTTGTTGTTTTCGTTTAAGTCGAAAATGCCATGTTGATATGATTACATGAGATATATTGATTTCGTATGGCATGTTAACTATAAAACCTTAATTCGTTTTTCATATGATGAGAAAGGATTGGTTTTTGGTTTCGTTTCAGTAAAACCCTAATTCATTTTTCATATGATGAGAAAGGATTGGTGTTTTTAATTTCGTTTTCATGAGATGAACACGTATATATGATTGGTTGATTAAAATGATTTTCATATGATGAAAACGATTAAGTTTATATGTGATATAAACATTTGGTAATGATTCTGTAATGGGTTGTACATATTCGAAATAAAACAGTAAGAAGGTTAATGAGATTAACGGTTCTGTTTTAGGGTTTCGCCAAAGAAAAATGTTAATGAGATTAACGTTTCTGTTTGGCTTCGAAGGGCGCTGCCCCTCGACCCCGCCCAGGGGCGCTGCCCCTTCGGAACCCCGCCCGCTGACCGGCCAGCGGGAGCCCCGCCCGCTAACCGGCTAGCGGGACCGCCGTATGTTCGCGCCCTATAGTTCGTTACCGCGACATTAAGAATGTCAATATATTTGTTTCTATTTAACATGTTGGTGATGAATATGTTATGTTTGTTTGATGTCTTGGCATGGTGCATAGCATGGCCTTATGACCTATGTGATTGGTTTATTCATATCTTTATTTTGGGTAAATACGGCCTGCGTGTCGTTTATTTTGTTGTAATTTATTTTACTAGTAGTTAGATTTTCTTTTATTGTAATATATGAAGATTCAAGCTACAATGTTTGTGATGGAGATTCATACCAAGGAGAAGATGGTTCCATGGTGATGGAAGCACAAGCTCAAGTTTTGAAGATATGTAATATTGCAAGTGTTGTAATAGATAGGTTTTTCACCTAGGGTTGCCTTTATGATCTTCATTTGGTCTCTTGAAGATCATATTTAGTTTGGCCATGCTATGTCACGTTTACATATTTTGTCATTTGGTATATGATGCTTATGTGATAAATTATATATATGCATATAGGATGCTAAAATATAATGATATGTAATGCAAGACATGATAATAATTTAGTTGAACCCTCATTAATAATTTAAGTCTAAATGCCATCCACGTTTTGAACACCTATCAAAACTAAGATTGTTTTAAAGTAGGTATTGCCAAAGCAATATCCTTTAAACATTCCTAGCTAAGTAGGATGAGTAATAGTGCTACTCATATGTTTTAAAATTGGTTAGACTTAATTAGGCTATCAAAATGGTTTTGGGCCTAAGGCATTAGATGGAATTCAACATGCTATGATATATGATGTCAATATTCCATAATTACTAAGAGTTACATGAGATGTAATTGGTAAAGATGTTACCTACCTAAATAACTTGATTTTAAGCGTCACACCAAAGCTGAGTTTAGAATTAAGTGAAATACGGATCTTAGCCTACTAAAATATTTCTTTAGAGGGTTATATTTTTTAGTAGGAGTTTAAATAATTTTAACCTCATTTATTAATAATGAATGTATAACATAAAGATCCAAACAAATGGCTTAGGGCACATACACTAACAACTTGGCCGTGTCTCTCATAACTTGGTCGTGTCCTTCAATGACTTAAAGACCAAATACTTCAAAATCCATCCAAACCCCTTCAAAATTCACACCACCACCCTCTTAACCATTTTCTTTGCTTATACTTATCAATTTTCTATCACCTTAACATTTATATAACTTCATTATATCATCATAATAATCAATATATATACATCACTATATTCAATTACTTAAAGTACCAATTCATTTATTCTAAACCCTAACTCAACCATTCATCATCATCCTCACAATTTCTTCAACTTATCATTACTTAAATACCAATTCAACACATTTACACACTTCAATCTTTCATTATAATCATCATACACACCAACCATCACCTCAATCAAAAGAAATCAAACAAGAAGATAAAACTTACATATATATATAATCAATAAAATCAACTCAAGAGATGAGTACTTACTTGAATAGCTTGCCAAATCTTCATCTCCATCTTCAATTCTCTTAAATTCCTTTAATCCTTGGTGTTTCTCTCTCTAGCTTTTCTCTCTCTCTCTCTCTCGTTCACCAAGAAGAAGAAGCAGAAGAAGAAAGAAAGATCTCCTTCTTTCTTTCGTTCTTATCATATAATAATAATAATAATAATAATAATAATAATAATAATACCATTAAATTTCCACCACACACAAATCCTTTTGACTTTCTTCTTCTTTTTCTTTTTGTCCTTATTATCATTATTATTATTATTAACTAATTATACCAATATACATATACAACTCACTTATCCTACACCATTTTATACATCATGTATATGTGGGTATATGTATATGTCATATATTTTGCATTTATATTTCCCATATCTTCTCTTCACTTCTTTTCTCTTTCCCTTCCATACACACATTGAATCCAAATACAACAATAACCCCAACACTTTTAGGATATACTTTGGGATATTACAATTCTCTCCCCCTTAAATAATTTCGTCCTCGAAATTATCCAGCATAATAACAACCCATTTAGAACAAATCACCATCTTAACTTCCATATGAAGATAATCGTATCGTACATTATAATTTTATCAAATCACATAACTTCTACTCTCCCCCTTAGAAATAATCATCTTCTCTGAATTTCACAACTCATCATTGTATAGATATATATATATATATCTTTATATCTTATTACTTTCTCAACAAAGCAATCAAGATCACTCATTACATCTCTAATGAATTTTATCTTTGTATTAGAGTTAGATTATCACTTTAACTCCTTATAGATATTCTCTTAACTTTAACCTCAAAGTTATTAATTAATATCTTAACATTGATTATTCCATTCTTACCATCACTTTCAAAATAACATTTACCAAACCTCAATAGATAACAATATCCTTGCTTTCTTAATCTTACCTCTCACTTAATATATAAATATTAATACAATACTTTTAAACTTACTTAACAGGGGAACAACATTTCTCTTTTTCTCATCATGTACAATTGATATAATTCAAGTTATTTTTGTTCATTCATAAGCTAAAATATTACATCATACACATTACCATTTAAATTTTACACTCCCAATATAACAGTACATATTAAATCTCAATATTGACGTGCAACTTTAGCGAAATCTAAATCAATCGATCTATTTAACACAATATACTAACATTTCAACCTTATTCACTTCAAACCAACAATTAACTTATCGAAATTTATCATTGGATTTCACAATATATACATATATATAACCTAATTCCATTATGTCCAACTTATATTCAAATTCTAGTCTCTTCAGATTCATATATTCAATCAATAAGAATCATGCTTATAAATATACATTTCATTAATTATATCATCATCTCTCATACTCATTCAAAGTTTATCAATATAGCAAACAACTATGGCTTTATAAACGAACTTTCCCCCAACCAGGTCGGTAGTCCAAGTTCGGTTGCCCAACACAATGGGTCCGCATGGTTCCGCAGGAGGCAGATAGGTCCGTTCCTTTATCTTTTCACAATTCACTTCTCAAAATCAATTAGACACCATACTTCAATTATAATTAATTTCCAACAATCATGATTTCTTAGCACATCAAAATAGTATACACATATATCATTAATTATATTGAATATCTCATTATTCATTCATATCATCTAGACATGATTCAATCATATCTTTTAATCAATATGTCTAGAAACATAGTTATCAATCTCACCCCAAAACTGTACTACAATTATATCATCTCAATTTTAAATCTGAAGATAATAAAACTAACCAACTGATCACACTAACCAAATCATATGACCCTGGTATATTAACAATCACAATTAGGGTTTTTTTTAAATCAATATCGTTCTTCTATTATTCAATTTTCAGCCTTTATAATTACAATGCTAGATTGTATCACAAAAATTATATATACTCTCCAAACTTTTATTACACCAAGAATTAACACATTTTAATTCCATCTCAAAACAGTTTGCTCTTGATGATTTGATCATCATTAACCCAACTCATGTTCAATAATATTATCTTTAACATTTTCTACGCCCAACTTTCAATCCGATACAAATCTTACACAAATTTCATTCATTGCTCTATATCCAATCCATCTCTTCTAAAATTTTTCAAATACCATATTCTTTCCTTACAACTCCTTGTTATATGCTTATACATAAAACATTTCCACACACAAATATATTGAGTTCCAAAACATCTTATGTGAGCCTTATTTAGTTATGGCCATAACAATTTCACTGTTCAATATTACTCAAGTCCATTCTCATTTTCTATTTCATCACATAATCTATTCTGCGTAAATTAAGATTTAATCTTTATTAAAGCCACTACTATATGCAATCTCATTTCTAATATCATTAAACATGCAATGGTATAAAATAATAAACATATTATATACACATTCATAGGTCACATTGATAGTGTGATTCACTTCTCACCTTTCTTACATATAATCATTACATTTATGTCAAAAAGTTCATTTCACATATTCTCTTTGTATATATATACGTAATTATGCAATTTATTAAATTTCTCTTTTGCATATAGTTTATACAAATTTAATATTTATCACTTCCTTTTGACTATTATCATTCTCATTCTTGTAACATAACATAAGTTATTCATTAACTTCAATAAATATATACACTCTACTTTTAATATTATTTCACCAAGAGCTTAATCACACTTCCAATGTGATTTCTCTCTCATATTTGTTTTTAAATACCTTTAACATATCTTTCCTATTCATTTTCATCCTTTCCAATCAAATTACTTATATTACTCATTTTCATTTGCTCAATTCTTTTTTTTTTCTTTCAAACCCAATTTTCTTACTATCAATCACATCTCTTAATTCCTAATACCTTCATGAGCACTAATATTTATTTCATATATCTCATGTATTAAATACATTAAACTATCAATATTTACTTAATCTTTATCCACATTCCATTTAAAACTATAAATTTCCAACTTACTAATTTACTTAAACTTCAATTTATTCATCTCACTCTCCAAATATCACTTTAAAACATCTTATATGTATATACCACAAAGCAACACCAAAACATATATGTTTCACAATTATTAAGCTCATTAAAAAAAAATCTAAATATCCCATACTACCACCATTATCATGAGCTTTCACAATATTCAAACATCTCACATTTCTAATATTGAAATCACCATGTTTGCATTAAAATAACAATACAAACAACACCTATATCATTTCGTACTTAACCAACATCATTTCTTTTTCTTTTAAACAAAACCTTAACTTTACATATCCACACCTTAAATTATCACACTTAATCTATATCAATCAACTCATTCAATATTTCACCATACTATTATCATTTACATAACATATCTTTCCATATTACCCATCCAACAATATTTCCTCCTTTTAGAAATCCCAACATAAAGTTTATTAGGAAGAGATTCAAATATTGGAGGAAAGATTACATACTTTAATCTTAGTTTTATTTTCAACTCATTTCCAACTTAATTCTTCTAGCCATTTCTTTATATGTCATACACATATCAATAATCAAACTTTTTACTTATAAATTTCATATCATTTCTTTATATCACAATCACCTCTCAATTATCAACATTTTAAAATTTTCTTTCATAGGAAACCTCATTTACACACTATCATTTATCTCATGAAATTCAAATACATCACAATTCACATAATGCCACGTTCGAGACCAACCTAGATGTGAATGCATATGCATGTATTACCAATTGCATTTCAAAACTCTTCTTTTCAATTCTTATTTAAACTCTTCAAAAATTTTCTTTTTAATTTTACTTAGGCCAAGAATCTCGAACCTAAGCTCTGATACCAAAATAATTGTAACACCCCCATACTCTATATAAGTACTATACATATACCTGGTATACATACAATACGTATATAAAGTATAAGAATGCCACTTTTTGTTTCACTTAAAAAAAAACCTTTATTCAAGTTCAATCAATATTACATTAAATTAAAGAACATTTAAGAAAAACCATTATTCTTATATAAAAATACATCATAATTAAAATCACATATGTATGCATCACCTTCTAGTTGGTCTCGAGACACTCTTACCCTTCTCGTGGCATAACATCTAGACTTTTTGATCAACCGCATAAATACCTGCGCGATTAAACATCCGCGCTAAGCCCGAGAGCTTAGTAGTACAAATAAATAATAAAATACACTTTATCATAAGAATCATACCTCATATTTTTAGCATTATGTTTTATGGTTCTCTTACCACGTTTTCCTTTCTCAATGCATTCTTCTTAAGTTCCCACTAATTTCATAAATTAGATATATAATTACATAGAACATTCACAACTCAATACTTGCTTTTTTTTTTTTTATCTCATATACATATAAATATACATCATTTCAATAAAGCACCATTTTATGACCTATCCAAACCTTCATGAAAACAATTCTCACAAATTCCACATTCATATACAATTTACACATCATACAACATTTTCATAAATTCATATCTTAACAAAGCTCCTCAAGCCATATTCACTTTCAATATATCAATACACACATTACAAATCATACTTCATAACATCATTGTATTCACAATTCATCAATCATAAATCACACTTCAAATAAAGGCAACCATGGATCTCATTACTTATTTATTTCAACATTTAAATATCACATTAACAACAAAGACAGACTCGGGCCCAAACAACACACTAATATGCCATTCAATTTTCAGAGTAATATTTTGGTTTATTTATCTCATTTATCAATATCATAGACCCAACTAGGCTTCAAGGATTAGATTCAACCAAGCTTCAAGGGGAGCAAAGCATGCTAAGCTTCAACCCAACTTGGCTTCAAGAACCAACCCAACCTAGCTTCAAGGGTGGTAACATCTCAATTAGGCTTCAAGGATTCAATCCAACCTAACTTCAAGAGATTGTTACACTTATTACGTATGCCACCAACAACAAACTCTGAAAATGGAATAACACATTAGCTATACAATTCATTTATCAATTTCATTCTCAATTGAATTATCATAGCCAATAACAATGGCATCACATTTCATTTGAATCATCATAGCCAATAACAATGGCTTCATATCACATTTGAATCATCATAGCCAATAACAATGGCTTCATATCACATCATGTCTCAAATCATACTATGATATTTCATTATTCAATTTTACATAATCAATTACCTCATCATATCCTTCACATTATAAAGTGCATCATTCATATAACACATCACAATTCACTAGATTCACAATGTATATAACATAACATTGTTTATATAATATCATATGCATCTTCATTACCATCAAATGTATGATCAATCATTGATATTCACATATATACTTTACCTTATTCATAGATTTCAAATCCTCAATATACATTAGTTTAGGTCATCTTTGTTTAAGTATATTTAAAGTGTAAATACAACAAGACCTTTGGAGGATCCAACAATGTAAGAATAATCAAGAACAAACATCATTAGCCAACACACTCAAGGGACACGGCCAAACTTGTGGCCGTGTCTCTCAACAACAATTCAGGCAGTAGCAAACACGGGCAATGGACACGGCCAAGCTTGTGGTCGTGTCTCTCAACACAAAAATCCAGTAGTAGACACGGGCAAGGGACACGGCCGTGTCTCTCAACATAAACTAGGCAGTGCCAAACACGGTCAAGGGACACGGTCAAGACAATGGCCGTGTCTCTCCAAAAATCATCCAACACGGCCAAGTTTGCCCTAACTTGGCCGTGTCTCTCATAACTTGGCCGTGTCCTTCAATGATTTAAAGACCAAATACTTCAAAATCCATCCAAACCCCTTCAAAATTCACACCACCACCCTCTTAACCATTTTCTTTGCTTATACTTATCAATTTTCTATCACCTTAACATTTATATAACTTCATTATATCATCATAATAATCAATATATATACATCACTATATTCAATTACTCAAAGTACCAATTCATTTATTCTAAACCATAACTCAACCATTCATCATCATCCTCACAATTTCTTCAACTTATCATTACTTAAATACCAATTCAACACATTTACACACTTCAATCTTTCATTATAATCATCATACACACCAACCATCACCTCAATCAAAAGAAATCAAACAAGAAGATAAAACTTACATATATATATAATCAATAAAATCAACTCAAGAGATGAGTACTTACTTGAATAGCTTGCCAAATCTTCATCTCCATCTTCAATTCTCTTAAATTCCTTTAATCCTTGGTGTTTCTCTCTCTAGCTTTTCTCTCTCTCTCTCTCTCGTTCACCAAGAAGAAGAAGCAGAAGAAGAAAGAAAGATCTCCTTCTTTCTTTCGTTCTTATCATATAATAATAATAATAATAATAATAATAATAATAATAATAATAATAATAATAATACTACCATTAAATTTCCACCACACACAAATCCTTTTGACTTTCTTCTTCTTTTTCTTTTTGTCCTTATTATCATTATTATTATTATTAACTAATTATACCAATATACATATACAACTCACTCATCCTACACCATTTTATACATCATGTATATGTGATGTATATGTGGGTATATGTATATGTCATATATTTTGCATTTATATTTCCCATATCTTCTCTTCACTTCTTTTCTCTTTCCCTTCCATACACACATTGAATCCAAATACAACAATAACCCCAACACTTTTAGGATATACTTTGGGATATTACAATAACATCTATTGAACCAATTCATTAGATCCATTCGGCATATGAAGATGCAGGTTGAAGAAGTTTTCTTGCAAAATGGTGTCGAGGCAAGTATCTTATATGATGTACAATTGGGGTGTCGAGTAGGCAAAAGTGTTGTTATAGCCAAATCTAGAAAAGAAGGTAAAAAAAGGGTCCACTAGATTAAAAACCTGCAAGGGCAGCTTGGTAAAAATTATAACGGTCTGCTAGCTCTAAAAACCCATAAAGGTGGATTAGGCAAAAATTAGGACTAAAATAAAAATAAAAAAATGAAGCTCACTAGTTCTGAAAACCTGCAAGGGTAGACCAGGCAAAATTAGAGCAACAAATAAATAAAAACCTAAATTGAAAACTAGAAAGGGCAGTTTAGGTAATTACCTAAAGCGAAAGAAGACTTCCAATCAACTTTCTTAATCTTCCACACATGAATGGCTAGTCTCTTTTCCTAAGTATCATGGTTAACAAAATATCAGTAAGGGATATTTTATTTTTAAAATATACACTCAGACGGAGACAACCAATAGCTATATTTTCAAATAAAAATTAGTTCGTGATGATTCCTATTAATTAAGCTTTAATCCATTGGGCCAACTGAAAAATAACTTTTATGGTCTATTGTGGATTAAAGCTAAATCAAAAGGGATTATCATAAATACATATTTATATTTGAAAATAGACAACTAATGATTTATGCCACAAATAAGCCCATAACTAACAAGTTTGTATATCGATAAGGGCCACAATTGATTTTATTATTCCATAATTGACCAAACTAATTGAGAGCCCATTTTAAGAAAAGGTTTGGTCCATTTAAAATATTTCAAAGCCCATGGTAAAAAATTTATTTCAAAAATTAAATTTGGGCCATAAGAAAATAATTTTTGACCCAACTTAAAATGATTTGGGCTTAGGGTTTGAAAGAATTCTTGGACAATAAAATAATATTAAGCTTACATCATAATTGTGTCATATTAGAAAAAAAAAACAAAATAGGCCATAACTTAACTAAGACAGGTTAACCATAGTCAAACAATAAGCATTAAAGGTGAACCTAAGGAAAGTTACTAGGCCAACTACATGGGATTTAGTCTTTTGGGTAAAAGGCTTAGGTTTCCATAGCAAGTACATGCTAAAGGGTACAAGACTATGAGTGGTTATGCAACACTCAATCTTCATACCTTGAGTGAAAGTATAGTACCACTTACATATGCACAATATGAGTTCCATAGGGCATACTAATTCACACACACTATGCAATCTAAATAATGCAATGGATAATATCATAATAATAAAGAATAAAAAAATATAAAGACCAATGGAATGAACTTCTCTTATCCTTAGTGGAGTCACCAACATGAGCAGGGATTTTAGTCCCCACTCTTGGTAGAATGGTTCTTGCGACCATGACACTACTAGGCTCTGGGCCTTAGAGAAGATGGGCCTAAGCCCAAAGAAATGGAGTCACCACTCGGATGAGCAGGGAAGATAGAAAGGGGTGGATGACTTGATTCTTAAGGAATCCCTAACCTACCTATTGGGTTTGAAAAGTTGGGTACGTATGAGAAGGCGAGAATGACCCAACACCCCCATAACACCCAATTCATTGTAACTGACTTCATTTTTAGGTTTAAATATTATTAAATTTTTAATTATTATAATATTATCAATACTACATATAATTATTGAAATAAACATCAATCATATCACAAATCAAATAATCAAACAAAATGGGCAACCATACAAGATGGAAACATGCCCTTATAATTATCCAATATCCATATAAATAAATAAAATAAGACACCCACAAATTGGTGGAAACACATCCTTTATAATAATCCTAAAAGTCATTAAAATAGATTAGCTTACACAAATCAATTAGCGGGTAGGGGTCAAGGGGGCAGTGCCCCCGAAAGGTGAATGATTTACCAAATAGGATTTGTTGAGGAATTAAGGTTTGGTTGTGGAATTAGGGTTTGATTGTGGAATTAGGTTTTAATTGTGAAATTACGGCTTTGGGAAAAAAATTAGGGTTTTAAATCTAAAATTAGAGTTTTAAGCTTGCCAGTTAGGATTTCTCATGCAAACCTAGGGTTGAATGTGCAAATTAAACTAAAACATACAAACCTAGGGTTTGATATGCAAACTATGATTAAAACATGTAAATTAAGATTATAAAAATACAAATTAGGGGTTTTATATGTAAACTAAGGTTTATTATATTATTTAGGGTTTTTAAATCTAAGGTTAAAATTATAGATTAATGACTTACAACAAAATAATAAATTTATAGAGCTAAAAGATGATTAAACTATGTAATTTAAAAGGAATCAAAGGAACAAACAACACAATAACATGAAGATGATTAATTTTAAACAAAGCTAAGAAGATGATACCTATATTTTAGGCCCCACCAATCTTAATATATTGAACCAAGCCCATTTATGCTACTGCCTGAGTCAATTGTAATTTTGGTTGAGTGCCTTGATGATCCAAGGAAGCTATTGCCTCCTTATTATTGCCTCTATTTATATTCTATCTAAATTGCTCTTTATGCAATTGTATTTTGTTTTTGCAGTTTTGCTTTGTTTTTCTCTTATTTCTGATCATTCTCCCTCAAATCATTTTCTAACCCATTTATTTATAGGCCAACGTTAGGGTAAATCTAAGCATTAATCCTAATCCTATTAAAAAACCTTATGCTTTTTAAATTTTAAACCTAACAGAATGTACAATTAAGATTATAATCCACATTTAAAGCTAGATGTAAGACACATGGTGAATTGTCATGGCCAATTCACCATGGGCTAGCCCCAGTGGTGAATCGGCTAAGCTAATTCATCATGATTTTATGTTTTAGGCTCGGACTGGCTTGGTTTCAGATTTTGTGATTGGGTCAGACCTGATTAAGGACCAACTAAGTTTAAAATTGGATCGAATTAGGTTTTTCCATTTTAACTATGATTGATCTTTCTTTAGGGTCAAAGTTAGGGGTGTACAGTCTTGCCCTCTACTTGAATGATCTTAAATTTATTTAGGGAGTGAAAAGTAATTTGATAGATCTTTAGATGCTTTGGGTTATGGACTCATAAATTGGTTTGGGTTCGGGACCCGTGATTTGATTTGGGTTCTAGACCCATAATTTTACTTGGGTTCTAGACCCTTAACTTAATTTGGGTTATGGACTAGTGATTTGATTTGGGTTCTAGACTTGTGATTTGACTTAGGTTCTGGACCCGTGATATGATTTAGATTCTAGACTCATAACTTGATTTGGGTTTTGAACTCGTGATTTAACTTGATTTCAAAAGTCAATAAAAAATTTAGGTATTTTTTAATTGCCTGCTAGGTACTCCTTATATACCATTACCCCCTGCGTGGAAAAATATTTTTACAAATAAAATATATTTTTAGACACGCATAAATAAATATCATCTTATTGTGTTGCATGTGACTTTGGATATGGATCTAATTATTTATGCAACTATTGGGCATGGTCAATATTTGTCCAAAGTATCAGATTACTTACTTTTCTTATTTTGTTTGGTATGCTTTTACTATGCTTTTACTTTAATTTTTCTTTTCTTTTTCTTTTTAAATAGCTCAGCCAATTTTCATTTTAGCTAGTCTTCTTCTTCTTTAGCTTTCTTATTATAAACTTTTAATTTCCTCTAAACAATTTAATCTTGCAAATGAAGGATATACAACAAACGTTTAGGACGGGTCCTCATCCTAATGGTAAGTTACTAGACCATATCTTAGAGCATGAATGTGGAGAGATCTCTCTCTTAGCTGGGATGCAGCTTCATCATAGCTAAAACAAAAAAATCAAGGTAAGCATTATTTTACTACAATTCAATTACAAAGTTGTTCACACTTATACAAATTATATATTAATGAAAATTTATGAATAAAAGAAAATAAGGAGGGAAAATTATCATGTTATGAGACTAATTTCTATGAGTTGACTTGAAAAATGCTTTGAGGAAAGATTAATGGACCTAATATTAAAGTAAATGAACTTATGAAGTGTGAGTGGGGATTTTTGCCCCCACTCCCGGTGGAATGGTTCTTGCGACTTCGATACTATTTAGGCTCGGGGCCTTAGAGAACAAGGACCTAAGTCCGGAGAAAATGGAGTCGCCACCCGGACGGGCCGGGAAAAAGAAAGGGGTGGATGACTCGATTCCTAAGGAATCCACATCCCCCTAATGGGTTTGGAAAGTTGGGTATGTGTGGGGAAGGTGAGAAATGGCCCAGCACCCCGGCAACGCCCGGTTCATTGGAACCAGCCTCCTTTACCGGTCTTAATATTATAAAATTCTTAAGTATAACAATATTATCCATATTACACATAATAATTAAAATAAAGCATCGATATATTAAAATCAAAGCAATGTCCAAGCAAAATAAATAAATGGACACCCACCCAAAGATGGAAACATGTCCTTACATCCCATGCCTAAATAGGACACCCATCGAAAGGTAGAAACATGTCCTTTACATTGGTTCTAAAATAGAAAAAGCAATTTAAATTACATGATATTTAACTAATGAGGTACCCACCAAGTGGAAACATACCTCTTGCAACATTTGGAAACCTAAATAAATTGATAAAAGTAAATAACTATTAAAAATAAATGAATCATTCATCAAAGGTATTAAATATCAATAGAAAGTAAACATCCATCCATGATAAATAAAATAAGCCAAGCATTGAACTTAAATAAATTAAGGCATATAAAATAAATCAAAGCATATCAAATATAGAATTGAATAAAGCAAATAAAAATCTAAATTATAGCTACCGTGAGTTTTTAAAGGAATTAAAATAGATAAAGGTTTTATGTTTTAAAAGGTTGATAAAGCTCTTTAATTAACTAAATGAATATTTGGATGGTGAAATCATGAAACTAGGGTTTGGGCTCTTCAAAATACTTTTGATTTGTGGTTTACGGTTACTCATCAAATTATGGTTTCAAGCTTACTGTGTAAAATTAAATATTTGTGTTTATATGGTTTTTTGAAGTTTTAAAGGATAAGGGTTTAGAAAACATTAAGGTTTAAGGTTTTAAGGAGGTTAGGATTCCCTATTTTAGGTTTTGGTGTTGAATTAGAGTTTTAAAATTTTTGAATTTAGGGTTTCGGGTAATTAATTTTATTTTAGGATTTGGAAAAAAACAATTGGTAATTTTAATAAGCTTTATAAAAGTAAACAAACGATTTAAAGTTTAAAAAGCAAAAAAAAAAAAACATTTTTGGAGCTTTTGGAAATAAACACAACTTAATTTAGGCTTTTGAAAACTTGGAAAGCAAATTAAGAAGTCAATTTAGGCTTTTGAAAACTTGGAAAGCAAATTAAGGTTTTGGGGTTTTGAAGAAATAAAACTAACAACTTTAAACTTTTGGGAAAACAAAGCAAAGAATTAAGGTTTTGAAACTTTAGAAAAAGTGAATTGAGGTTATTAGGATCTTGAATTAAAAGACACAATTTGATAATTTACGCTTGTAACACCCCTATACCCCATATATGTACACAGCATGCTAATACGATCGTAATATACGTATACTGAATATAGAAATGCTATGCTATACTTAACAAATGAATCATCCCTTTTAAAAAACATGAACAAATTTAAATCATTTAAAAGAAGTTATAAAAGACAAAAGATAAAAAGTTTATTTAAAAGCAGCGGAAAATATAACATTTATTTACAAATACTTATACATTAAAACTCAAGATTTACAAAACATAAAGTATATACATGTTTGGCAGTATATCTTCGATCTTTAAGCTTCACTATCACCACCTCAAGATCTAGCCTCTACTTTGCCTAGAGGAATTCTCCAGTTCTTCCCTGTTACCTGCGTGATAAATCATAATCGCGCTAAGCCAACGGCTTAGTGGTACAAACTACAATAATACTATATTTTGATGCAATGCCAATGTCACAATCAATTTCAACAATAAAGACAATATTCATAAATGATATATTAATATTTTTCATAACACTACATTCCATTATTTTATTCAATTGTTTCACCATTCATGAATCACATTGAAACAAAGACAAGCATGGGCCCAAACGACACTAATATGTCATTCAACTTTCAGAGTTAATGTTTTAGTTCAATTATCACATTTATCATTATCATTATTCCAACTAGGCTTCAAGGATTAGGCTCAACCAAGCTTCAAGGGGAACAAAGCATGCTAAGTATCAACCCAACTTGGCTTCAAGAACCAAACCCAACCTAGCTTTAAGGGTTGTAACATCTCAATTAGGCTTCAAGGACTCGATCCAACCAAGCTTCAAGGGGAGTAAAACATGTTAAACTTCAACCCAACTTGGCTTCAAGGATCAAGCCCAACCTAACTTCAAGAGATTGTTACTATAGGCATGCCACCAACAACAAAACTCTAAAAATGGAATAACACATTAGACACACAATTCATTCATTATTTCATTATCAATTTCATTCTCATTTTCTCATCATCACTTAGACAACCATGCCTCAATCATCTCATTTGCATCATTATCATTATAGCTAACAAACATGGCTCCTCATCTCATCAATAGAGTATACATAATTAAATGCATTGAATATCATCATCTAGGCAAACATGCCCCACTTATCACAATTCACATTATGCAAAACATAACATTATTAATGTGCATCAACAATGCAATAGATTACTTATCACCTTTTTAATCATATGTTTTAAGTCTCAAGATCATATAAAAGTATGCATTAATGTAGGGTAGGGTTTGTACTTACCTTAGGAATAACTCACACCAATTTACAACTTTACTCTTCCAAAACTTCTTCACCACTTAGGTTAAGGAAAATCAACCTCTTCACAAACTAAACCAAAAGAAATAGTACACATGAGATGCAAAACTCTACACAAGACACGCTCAACAACACGAGCGTGTCCCTGACCGTGCCCTAAACTCACAACATAGAAGCTTTGACACGCTCAGAACCATGGGCGTGTCACTGAACGTGTAATACATTCTGTCTCACAGAAACATTGACATGTCCAATAACATGGGCGTGTTCATGGCCGTGTCAATTCCTCACCAACACAGTAGCTATGACACGCTCAGTGACATGGGCGTGTCACTGGACGTGTCAATACTACTAATACACAGAAGCAGTGACACGCTCAGTGACATGGGCGTGTCACTGCTCGTGCTACCCAACTAAAAACACAGAACTATTGGCACGCCTAAAACCTGGTCGTGCTCATGGGCGTGTCAGGCCAAAAATACAGATTCCGGCCACAACAACACTTAATCCAACAAATCACTTCCTTTCACCAAAATCCACTTCAAACAAACTTAGCTCAACATACCCAAGAACCATAACAAACTTGCAAAAACACCAAAACAACTAAAAACATACATCCAACACAAATCAAAATCATCACCACAAACCCAAAACACACCTACAACACAACCTCTTCCAACAAACTTACTCTTTTCTTCAATCCAAACTCAAATATCCAAAAACCAAATGAATCAAACACTCTTAAACACAACACAATCAAAACACACTCCTATCATCCACAATAATCCTTCAAACTCAAACATAACTCCAAAATAAACAAGAGAAATCAGAAGAGAACTTACCAAAGTTTATGATAGTTCAAAATTTTCACTTATTCCCTTGAATCTTCCTTCAATTAGAGCTTGGATCACAAAACTCACTCTCTCTCTCTCTTGCTTTAGATGGCCGGCCAACAAAAGGAAAAAGGAAAGAAATGAAAAAGAAAATGAAGAAACCAAAGTAAATACTCCTCTCTTTAAACCTCCTCCAAGCAAATATAATATTAAATAATTCAAATTAATCTCTTCTATTCATTTTAAATTTCCCATTTTCCACTAATTAACTTAATTAATTAAAATAACTAAATATCTTCTTCCTTTGACCATCACAATTGACTTGTATATATGTTGTATATATTTCCATATACACAACATATACACTTTCCTTTAAATTTCTCTTCTTCTTAAAATTTAACATATACATTCAATACAATTACAACAATAATATCAAAACTTCTAGGGCATACTTTGGGATATTACAATTCTCCCCCTCTACAAAGAATTTTGTCCTCGAAATTACCTGATATCAAGTCTGAAATAGTTGAGGATATTGATCTTGCATTGCTTGCTCACTCTCCCAAGTTGCCTCTTCTTTACCATGATTCTTCCAAAGAACCTTCACCAATGGCATTTTCTTATTCCTCAACTCCTTCACTTCATGTGCCAAAATAGCAACTGGTTCTTCTTCAAATGTCAGATCCGAACTCACCTCAATAGATTCAACTGGCAAGATATGAGATGGATCTGATCTATACCTCCGCAACATAGAAACATGGAATACATTATGGATTCTATCTAACTCAGGCGTCAAAGCAAGACGATAAGCAACTGGCCCAACTCTTTCCAAAATTTCATACGGTCCAATGAAACGAGGACTCAGCTTCCCTTTCCAACCAAATCTCAAAATCTTCTTCCAAGGAGACACTTTCAAAAATACTTTATCTCCAATATCAAATTCTATGTCTCTCCTTTTTAAGTCTGAATAAGATTTCTGTCGATCTGAAGCTGCTTTCAACCGATCCCGAATTATCTTCACTTTCTCTTCAGTTTCTTTAACCAGATCAGGACCAATTAACTTGCCCTCCCAATTTCATTCCAACATAAAGGCATTCTGCATCTTCTACCATACAATGCCTCAAATGGTGCCATACCAATACTGGATTGGTGACTGTTGTTGTAAGCAAATTCCACAAGTGGCAAAAATTTGTCCCAACTTCCAGAGAAATCAATGACACAGCTTCTCAACATATCCTCAATAATCTGTATCACCCTTTCTGACTGGCCATCTGTCTGTGGATGAAAAGTAGTGCTAAAGTGCAATCGAGAACCCAATGCATCATGCAAACTCTTCCAAAATCTTGAGGTAAATCAGGGATCTCGATCAGACACTAAAGAAATTGGGACTCCATGTAACTTCACTATCTCACTAAAATACAACTCAGCCAACCTTTCAAGAGAATAGTCCATTCTAACTGGAAGGAAATGAGCTGTCTTTGTTAACCGATCAACAATCACCCAAATAGCATCATGTTTCTTCTGAGTCAACGGTAATCCAGACACAAAATCCATTGTTACTCTCTCCCATTTCCATTCAGGCACCGTTAAAGGTTGAAGCAACCCAGTTGGAACTTGATGCTTAGCTTTCACTCTCTGACAAGTGAGACATTTGGACACAAATTCCGCTATGTCTCTCTTCATACCAGACCACCAGTAGTGTTGTTTCAAATCATGGTACATCTTTGTACTACCCGGATGCATAGAAAAACCCGATTGGTGTGCTTCCTCTAAAATAATCTTCCTCAAACTATCATCATTAGGTACACACAATCTATCCTTGAATCAAAGACTACCATCACTCTTCACATAGAAATCTCGGCTCTCCCCATTTTGGAAATCTGACACAATCTTCTGAATTTTCTCATCAGCCAATTGAGCCTCTTTAATATGATCTAACAATACTGGTCTTAACTGTAGCTGAGCCAATAATGCACCATCAATCCATACTTCAAAACTAGCATGCAACGCTCTCAACTCAACAAGCAACGAGAGCGAATACACAGCCAGACCTGCTAAAGACTTTCGACTCAAGGAATCAGCAACCACATTCACCTTTCCAGGATGATAATCAATCAGACAGTCGTAGTCTTTATTCAGTTCTAACCATCGCCTTTGCCGAAGATTCAGCTCCTTCTGAACACCCAAATATTTCAAACTTTTATGATCCGTATAGATAAAACATTTCTCCCCATATAAGTGGTGTCGCCAAATCTTCAAAGCAAATACTATAGCTGCTAATTCCAAATCATGTGTCGGATAATTTAGCTCATGCGGCTTCAACTGTCGAGAAGCATAGGATACCACTTTACCCTCTTGCATTAAAACACATCCTAAACCATTATGTGAAGCATCACTATATATCACATATGGTTTATCTTCCATGGGTAAAGTAAGAACAGGTGCTTGAGTCAACATCTCTTTCAACTGTTCAAAACTAGCTTGACACTGATCCGTCCACACAAATCTAACTCCCTTCCGAAGCAATCTGGTGAGTGGAGTAGCTATTAAAGAAAAACCTTTCACAAATCGACAATAATAACCTGCCAAACCCAGAAAACTTCTAACTTCAGTCACGGACTTTGGTGGATTCCAATTAAAAATAGCTTCAACTTTACTTGGATCGACTCTTATACCATCTGCTGAAACTATATGACCCAAAAAAGTTACTTGGTCAAGCCAAAACTCACACTTTGACAGCTTAACATACAACTGCTTCTCTCTTAAGATCTGTAATACCATTCGCAGATGCTTGTCATGCTCCTTCTCATTACGTGAATACACCAAAATATCATCGATGAAAACCACCACAAACTGATCCAGATAGGGCCTAAACACCCTATTCATCAAATCCATGAAAGCTGCAGGTGCATTCGTTAACTCAAAAGGCATTACTAAAAACTCATAATGCCCATACCTGGTACGGAAAGCTGTCTTAGAAACATCTTCAGCTCTAACCCTCAACTGATGGTACCCCGATCTCAAATAAATCTTGGAAAACACTGCTGCTCCCTTCAATTGATCAAAGAGATCATCAATCCTAGGCAAAGGATATTTATTCTTAATAGTCACTTTGTTCAATTGCCTATAATCAATGCATAACCTCATAGTACCATCTTTCTTCTTCACAAACAACATAGGAGCTCCCCAAGGAGAAACACTGGGGGCGAATAAACCCTTTATCCAACAAATCCTGTAACTGCACCTTCAATTCTCTCAATTCAGCAGGTGCCATTCGATAAGAGGTGATAAAAATGGGAGTGGTACCAGGCAACAGATCGATACCAAACTCAACCTCTCTCTCAGGGGGTAACCCTGGCAACTCCTCAGGAAACACATCCGGAAAATCTGCAACTGTGGTGATATTATCAAGTTGAGAACCCATGACTCTAGTATCCACCACATGAGCAAGGCAAGCATCACACCCTTTTCTAATCAACTTCCTAGCTGTTACAGCTGATACAAACAAAGATGCAAGTTGTCTCTGTGTTGCGCTCAAATTAAGTACTACTACAAAGCGTCACTCGCAAGTATACGAGGTAGCTGTAGCAAAGGTGATCGCCCCAAGGTCATTTCCCCAAGAATGTGTGGTTCGTAATAGCTTGATTAACAATTTATTTAAATGCGAGAGTTTGATGTGTCGGGATTGTGCGAGAATAATTTAAACCAAAATTTAACGTGCATAGAGAGTAATGTGTGTGGGTGTACAAGATCCAATCGATTCTTGGGAAGGTGCCTAGGGTCATAGGTCCATTCAATCAAAACTCAATTCTCAATTGTCCATTAACATAACCTTGTAAATTAATTTGTTCCTTTAGATTAATTAGTCAATTACCAATCCATTAGTTCTCACATTCATGAATTAACAATGACCAATTCTTTTACATTACCAAATTAATGAAACCCTAGAACTTATATTTCTAATTCATTCATAGGGTGGTCGATTATATTATTCCGATATCGGATTTCACCTCTCGGTCCGTCATCCAATATTCAAAGATCAATAGGTAGCTAATCTATCAACCTAGCATTTAATACAATACAATTAACCAATCAACAAGGAACATCAATGTAAATATCAAATCAAGACATTCAACCAAATATACTATAAACCCTAAACATGGGTATTTAGCTCAACATCATCAAATTATAACATTCATTCAACTCAATATAACACAAATACAAATTGTCCATTGCAATATCAATCTCTTAATACAACAACAACAATAAGAAATGAATTAAAAGAGAGAATAGAAAAACCCCTTGTGAAGATGCCAAGAGTAGGATTGCTAGTCTTCCTCCTAGCTCCACTTGATGTATTTGATGAAGAACTCAAGCCCTCTTCAATGGTTGATTCCCCTTGCAATGTGGAATGGAGCTTTCTCAAGTCACCAACTCTTCAATTGATTTTGCCTTTGGAAGATGGAATGGAGCTTTCTCAAGTCACCACTCCCTTCAATGAAGCTTCTTCAACCTTTGAGAACTTGTAACCCAATTTATCCCAAAGAACCTCAAAGATCCTATCAATGGAAGATGGAGAAGGTGGAGAGGATGGAAATGGAGGTTTGGAGGTGAAGGGACAAGGGAGAGTGTCACTCTCTCCCTCTCCCACGTTTTTTGTAGAAATTTGGCTCCAAGAACAAAAAGCTCACTCCATTTTCCTCTTCAATCCCTTTTAATTCATTCAAAAATCAACACCCATGCCTTCCAACTCATCCCATTTTCCTTTGTCCCCCACTTTTTCTTTGTTTAATATTTCTTTTGGCAAGCAATAAGTCTTTGTCTCCCACTTGTTCCCCACTTTGTTGAAAGAATTTTGACTTTTCAGGTGGGACACGGCCAAGCCAAGAGTGTCTTGGCCGTGTCTCTTGGTATCTTCCTTGAGGTGACACGGCCAAGCCAAGAGTGGCTTGGCCGTGTCTCTTGATTTTTCATGAGACACGGCCGTGTCACTTGGCCGTGTTCCATTTTGTGTCTTTTGTTTTTGTGAGACACGGCCAATGGCTTGGCCGTGTCTCTTGCTAGTGTCAGTCACTGCTTCACTTTCTTTGAGAGACACGGCCAAGCTTCAAGCGACATGGCCATGTCTACCAATTTTTCCTTAAACACGGCCAAGTTTCAAGCGACATGGCCAAGACGATCAGACATGGGCAAGCTTCAAGCGACATGGCCAGTGGCTTGGCCATGTCACTTGCCAGTGTCACACTCTGCCTTCTTTCTTCTCTTTCTTTTCAAGTGGTGACACGGCCAAGTTAATGAGACATGGCCAAGATGATCAGACATGGGCAAGCTTCAAGCGACATGGCCAAGACGATCAGACATGGGCAAGCTTCAAGCGACATGGCCAGTGGTTTGGCCATGTCACTTGCCAGTGTCGCACTCTGCCTTCTTTCTTTTCTTTCTGTTAGACAAATGACCTTAATTTTGATCCTTGACAACTCAAATGGATGATCTATTTAACTTGTGTTTGAGAAATCTTGTTGCAGGATTAGGTTACTTCAAATAAGGTGAACAGAACACTTATAGCGGTCGCACCTCACCTGAATACGACCGCTCCATGTAATTAAAAGAAGAAATCTTATCACAGTAGGTTTCGCGGTCAGAAGTTCGACCTAAGTCGCGACCGCTCCTACAGAATAGCGACCGTCCGAATATTTGCACGACCGCTACTCAAGGAACTTAAATCATTACAATCACAGTAAGGTTCGCGGTGACAATAACGGTGAATGACTCGACCTCGCTTATCACTTTAGCGACCGCCCCATTCAGAATCGCGACCGCTCTACCATTCAAGAAGAAATTGTTTGAAGAGACAGTAGGTTTCGCGTCCTCAGGAGCGTCCAGAAGTTCGACGCGAGTTTCTCAATTCGACCGCGATAATCTACATAGGGCGACCGCGACATTCAAATTATGGCGGACATTCAATTTTGCCCTGTCAGAGAATGACACGTAATATGACCGTTATAAACCCACTTGATTATTCAAAAAGGGCGACCGCACCATTGCTAGGCGCGACCGTCCCGACAAACACAGCTGGGCAAGAAGCCGGTCCGACAAACACAGCATGGGCAAGATTCCAGCTGCAGAGCACTAAAATTCGACCGTTGAAGTCTTTTCAAAAGTAGCGACCGTCCCCTGTTAAAGGACGACCGCGAGAAGCATGAGCGCGACCATCCTTGCATGAAGGGCGACCGCGAAGTGCTTCGGGCAGTTTAAGTAAAGAAGGTCTAATCTACCAATACATTATTCTTAATGTCTATAACGGCTAGTAAGACCACAATGGCTATAAATACAATGTCTCTCTGAGAAAACAAAAAAGAAGGAATAAGCAAGAAATCAAATTGTAATAGCCAAGCAACAAATTTTCATTTACTTAAACTTACAATTAAATTGTAATGTATGTTAGGTGTTAGCATTGAAAACACCATTGTATAAGTTTGAGTGTAAGCTTGGGAAACACTTGGGTTGAGAGAGTAAGCCTTGTAAAACTCTTGTTAGGTTGTGAGAGTAAGCCTTGCAAAACTCTTGTTTGGGTTGTGAGTGTGAGCCTAAGAAAAACACTTGTGAAGTTAGGTGTGAACTTGTGAAAACACCAAAGTTGGAAGTAAGCTTGTAAAAACTTCAAAGATTAGTGGAACCTTAACAAGTTGTTAAGGAAGTGGATGTAGGATTGAAGTAAATCCGAACCACTATAAATCTTGTGTGTTCTTTCTTTCTTCCATTACTCAACCAACTCTCTATTCCGCATTTCTTGATTGTTGAGTCTTTTAAATTGTCATTAATTCTTGAGAAAACCAATTCACCCCCCCTCTTGGTTGCCATCTTGGGACAACAATTGGTATCAGAGCCCTTAGATTTCTTAAACTTAATTGTGAAATCTGATCCACTATGGCAACTTCTTCTTCATCAAGCTCTCATGGAAATCTTAATTCTATTCTTAGACCCTACTTTGATGGAACTGATTATTCATACTGGAAACACAAAATGTATTTGTTTCTAGATAGTGAAGGGATTGAACTATGGGATTTCGTGGAAAATGAATGGAAATCTCCTACCCACGAAGTTGATGGTATTCAAGTTCCACTTCCCAAAGCTCAATGGTCAACTAGCAATGTCAGAGATCGATTCAAGAACAATAGAGCTGCTTCCATCTTGATGAATTCCATTTCAAGGGAAGAAGGCGGAAGAGTTCAACATTTAACTTGTGCACATTGCATTTGGAAAACACTTGAAAACTACCATGAAGGTACGACTCAAGTGAGATTTACCAAAAAACAAATGCATGTTCATGAATATGAGCTATTTAAGATGAAACCAAATGAAAATGTCACCGACATGACCAATCGCTTACTTGCAATTGTCAATGAACTAAAGAAGTATGGCAAGGTATATGATCAAGGTGATGTAAACAGCAAAATCTTGAGAGCCCTAAGAGCTAGAAAGAACTTTGAATCCAAAGTATCATCCATAGAAGAAGCTCATGATCTCAGCACATTAAGAACCGATGAGCTAGTTGGAAAATTACTCACATTTGAGCTACACAGTGAGAAAGAAGAAGATCAAGGTGAGAAAGAAAAGAGAAAACCAATTGCACTCAAAGCAATCAAAGAAGCTGAGAGCTCAAGCAATGAAGGTACTGATGATGAAGATGAAATGGCAATGTTCTCTAAAAGAATCAATGAATGGAAAAGGAAGAAAAGATTACAAGCAAACAAAGGTACACCTCCTAAATTCTCCTTCAAAGATAAAGAAAAGAAAAATGAGGTAAAATGCTATGAATGTGGAAAAACCGGTCACATCAAGTCGGATTGCTACAAATTAAAGAACAAAAGGAAATGGGATAAAGAAAAGAAAAAGTCTCTCAAAGCCACATGGGATGACTCTTCCTCAAGTGAAGAAGAAGAAGAGGAAGGAATTGCAAATCTTTGTCTCATGGCTATTGAAGATGACTCCAATGAGGTAAGTACTCAATCCTTTGATCTTGTAGCACATGATGATATAAGTGATATAGATGATAGTGATTTGATTGAGCACATGAATTCTAAAATAGAAAAATATTTCTCCAAAATGATGCTCTATAAAGAGAAAAACTCTAAGTTAGAAAAGGATTTTATATGCTTAAAGAACTCTACCTTAGAATTGAAAACCTCAAATGAACATTTGATGAATACAATAGGAGAATTAAATAAAAGCTCACATGACTTAGAAAAAGTGATTAAAGAGAATGAGGCATTGAAGCATGAACTAAAAGAACTAAAAGAATCAATTTCCAGATTTCATAAAGGAAAGGAAGCATTGAACACATTAATTAATAATCAAAGGTCACCTTCCTTGAAATATGGATTAGGATTCAATGGCTCAACCAACATTGCACCTAGCAAACCAACATTTGTGAAAGCATCTACAACTGAAATTTCTGATGTTCATATCAAAAATGCTTACACCAAGTCTAAAAGAACTTCTTATGGTTCACTAGGAGATAAAGCCAAAAATAACTATGCATTGTTGTTCACTAAACTTGCACAAAAGAAATCACATACTTGTAGTTGTATGTACAATGCAAAAAGAAAAATGCAGAAGCATAGAACACCATGGCAATGCACATATTGCATGAAATTTGGTCACAAAAACTTCTATTGTTATATAAGAAAAGCTCATCTCAATTTAGAAGGCACTCTTTCTACTAACCATCAAGGACCCAACTTCATGTGGGTACCTAAAAGAAGATGATCACAATTGTCTTGCAGGTATGCCTAAAATCTACTATCAATGAAAGCACATGGCTTGTGGATAGTGGATGCTCAAGGCATATGACTGGAAATGCAAAGCTCTTTACAAATATTACCTATAAACATGGAGGTAATGTAACTTTTGGAAACAATGCTAAAGGTAAAATTCTTGGTGTTGGCTCCATTGGTTCTATTGGTAAGGATTTAATTGAAGATGTATGGCTTGTTGATGGTTTGAAACATAACTTGCTAAGTGTTAGTCAACTTTGTGATAAAGCATACTTCGTTAAGTTTGATTCCAAGGAATGCAAAATCACAAATTCAAATGATGTTATCATATTTAAGGGTACTAGAACAAACAACACTTACAATGTTAGCATACATTCAAATCATACATGTTTAATGTCCACTAATAATGATGCATGGTTATGGCATAGAAGACTAGGACATGCTGGTATGGATCAATTGAAACATATTTGCAATGAGAATTTAGTTGATGGCTTACCTAAGATAAAATATGATAAAGACAGAATTTGTGAACCTTGTCAACATGGTAAGCAACACAAAAGCTCATTTAAAACAAAGAGTGTTATAAGCACCTCTAGACCTTTAGAGCTCATTCATTTAGATTTGTTTGGACCAAATAGAGTTACAAGCTTAGGAGGCAAATCATATGCATTTGTTCTTGTTGATGACTACTCTAGATTCACATGGGTTAATTTCTTAGCTCAAAAGAATGAAGCCTTTAATTTCTTCAAAACGTTTGCAAAAAGAGTTCAAAATGAAAAAGGATATGTGATCACATCTATTAGAAGTGATCATGGCAAAGAATTTGAAAATGAAAATTTTGAAGACTTTTGCAATGAACTTGGCATTTCACATAATTTTTCTGCTCCTAGAACTCCACAGCAAAATGGTGTAGTTGAAAGGAAAAATAGAACTTTAATCGAAATGGCTAGGACAATGCTCAATGAATATGATTTACCATCTTATTTTTGGGCGGAAGCCGTTAATACAGCTTGTTACATTGCAAATCATGTTTATAAAAGGCATTTAACTAATAAAACTTCTTATGAGCTATGGAATGGAAGAATACCCAGAATTGGATATTTTAGAGTATTTGGATGCAAATGCTTCATATTGAATACCAAGGATAATCTTGGAAAATTCTCATCCAAATCAGATGAAGGCATATTCTTAGGATATTCATCATTTAGCAAAGCATATAGGGTATTTAACATGAAAACTCTAGTTATAGAAGAATCAATGCATGTTGTATTTGATGAGTCATCTAAACTTGATCAAAAGAAAGGTATTACTTTCAATGACCCTGCAGGTACTCTTGAACCTCTTGAATCTATTGATGCTCCAAAGATCAATCAACTTGAAGAAAAGACTCAAGATCTACCTAAGGATTGGCAATACAAGAAAGATCATCCAAAGGAACTCATCATTGGAGAAACATCAAAGGGAGGAATTTGAAATGAGCATGATGGGTGAACTCAAGTTTTTCCTTGGACTGCAAGTCAAGCAATGTAAAGATGGGATCTTCATCAACCAATCCAAATATACAAAAGAACTCATCAAGAAATTTGGAATGGATGGCTGCAAAACTAGCAAAACTCCCATGAGCACATCATTGAAATTAGGTAAAGATGAAAATGGTAAAGCAGTAGATGAGAAGAAATATCGAGGTATCATCGGATCACTACTTTACTTAACTGCTTCTAGGCCTGATATAATGTTTAGTGTATGTCTTTGTGCTAGATTTCAAACTAGTCCTAAAGAATCACACTTGAATGCCACTAAGAGAATCTTGAAATATTTGAGTGGTACAATACATTTAGGACTTTGGTATCCTAAAAACACATCATTTCATATTATAGGATTTTCAGATGCAGATTACGCTGGTAGTATATTAGATAGGAAAAGCACAATAGGAGCATGTCACTTTCTTGGTAATTGTCTAGTTTCTTGGCATAGTAAGAAACAAGCATCGGTTGCTTTATCCACAACGGAAGCTGAGTATGTTGCAGCTTGTTTTTGTTGCACACAAGTATTATGGATGAAACAACAATTGCTTGACTATGGTAAGGTTTTTAACAATATTTCCATTAAATGTGACAACACTAGTGCTATCAATTTGTCTAAAAATCCTATACAACATTCTAGATCCAAGCATATAGATATTAGACATCATTTTTTAAGGGAAAATGTGCAAAATCAGAACATAATTCTAGAATTTATTGAAACACAAAATCAACTTGCGGATGTCTTTACAAAACCCTTGAATGAAGATAGACTTAATTTTATTAAACTTAATTTAGGAATGATTGATGGAAACACTCTGAATTAATTGCCTATCAATAAGGTTTCTATGTGCATGAATTTAATGCTTCTTAACACAATAGAAATATTCTCCATCTTTCCTTGAATCTTTCATTTTTAAGTATGTCGCGGTCGCTCCAGTATTCTTTAGCGGTCGCTATCCTGTCTGTCAGTTTCATTCAAACTAATGACTCTGTGCGCGGTCGAGAAAATTTGTGCGCGGCCGCACCAATTTGAATAGTTTCGACCGTTACAGTTACATTCCTCACTCGTGAGCATACTTATCTTGACAATGGTCGCTAGATCATAAGTCGCGATCGCACCTTGTTAAATCTGCGACCGCACCCTGTACACTCTGCTCGAAAATTTATAACCGTTGGTTGTGTGACAGGTCGCAACTCTTAACTTTCAACAGTCAAAAACGGCTATTTTCTTAAATCCATCTATTTAAGAGTGTTTTGCATCAGTTTATCTGATATTTTGCCTATTAAAGCACACAAACCTTCCTCTGAAACCCTAAAAACCTCTCAATATCATCTGTTTCTCAATCACTCTCTGTTTTCCTACTCTCTTCTGTTCTAATGGCCCCCAAAAGAAAAACCACTTCCAAAATAAAAGGTCAAGCCAAGAGAGTTCCAGGAGTCACCATTAGAGAACCCATTGTTGATCCTCCATCTCCTCCTCAATCTAAAAGAGGTGAGAAAATTCACAAACCTCACCATCAAACCACTGAAGAAGATGTTAGGTATGCCATGCTAAAGAGAAAGAAGGTTGAAGGCACCAAATCTCCTTTTGGTGGGATGCTTTCTGCCTTGAACATCAAGGACGAAATTGAGAGATTGCTGGATGTCCTTGGATGGAGAAAATTTGTCTTTCCAGAAGAGGTAGGCTACTCTAGTCTGAGTAAGGAGTTTTTAATGTCTCTTTAAATAGAGAAGAGTGCAAATTCTGCACTAGGGTGGTATGGGGTCAGATTTAAGCTCTTTGATCAATACCAAGCCCTATCTCTAGAAGATTTTGGCAGCATTTGGGACTTCCCCTCTGAAGGTATAACCTCCTACAATGACCAAATCTTCTCAAACCCAACACTTTCTGATTTCTGGAGAGAAATTTCCATTGAAACCTCTTTTGAAAAGGAATCTAAAGCCAGACATATCAAATCTCTCACCCACTGGATGCTCCATAGGATTATCACCTATACCATTCACCAAAGAGCAGATGGGAATGAGAAAGTAACCAAGAGAGACCTTATATTTCTGTATGCTTTCACCCACAACATCAAAATAAACACCACTAAGTTCTTGATTGATACTCTTTATCATCATGCTGTAACAAGAACTGGTACCTTCTTCCTATCCTCTCAAGTTACTCAAATATCTAGGCACCTAAACCTTCTGAATGATTTGAACTTAGCTACTTTGAGGAACCCTTTCACTCTAGCCTCCAATGCTATCACAATGGATTACTTAGAGCATGCTGGTTGTGTAAGGAAGATAGAAGGGTCATATGTATACTGCTATGGCAAGAAAGGAGTTATGGATAAACAAAAGA
The DNA here is from genome assembly GCA_947685225.1 of Garcia nutans. Classification (NCBI taxonomy): domain Eukaryota; kingdom Viridiplantae; phylum Streptophyta; class Magnoliopsida; order Malpighiales; family Euphorbiaceae; genus Garcia; species Garcia nutans. Next base: position 27,762,521 of record CANTUV010000011.1, on the reverse strand, counting down.
AAAGGCCAAGGTATACAATTGAGGAAGAGGGAGATTCTGTAGAAGTTGCAGTAGAATTACATCCAAAAGCAACTTCATCAAAAGCTGCTAAAGAAACTGCTTCATCCTCCACACAACTCATTCTCCAAGCTATCAAGACTCTCTCAAGGAAACTCACTAAGTTCAAGAAAAGTGTTTCCAAGAGATTCCAGTACTTAAACAAGAGGATAGACCTTATATCCCACATGCATCATGATCTTTATGATATGCAAGGCAAATTGGACTTGCCTCAATGCAATCTTGAAGATTGGGATATAAGTGATCACACCCAAAGCGTTGCTGAAGAAGAAGAGTCCATTAGCACTAGCTCTGCCTCTGTTGCACCTCAAGATAAGGGGAAAGCTCCTTTAGTTGAAGAAAAGTTAGAGTTAGATGATGACTCAGAATAGCTTAGCTTTAGTCTGTTTTTGCTTGCATTTTCATATGTTTGCTAATTTGCTTTCTGTTTTGTATTTTCCTCCACTTCAATCTATATATTTCCATGTTTATATTTCCATTTGTATTTTGCTTAACATTTATTTCATTTTGCCTATGCCAATGGGGGAGAGAAAATTATAAATGGAATGTCAATAAAATTATGGGGGAGAAATAGGGAGAAATAAGAAAATTATGGGGGAGAAATAAGAACAAGAACAACAATCTGTTTGAACATTTGCAAATTAGGGAAAAATGTTTATGGGGGAGTTAATTTCTTGTTGAAATTTATTGAACATTTGCAAATAAGAAAAAATGTTTGCATCAAACAATAACATGTGCACCAAGATAATCTAATAATCACAATGCTCTTAACCATGATTGTTGCATATTTTAAGAGGGAGCATTTTAGAATTATTATTTTTCTTATCATTCCATTTGAAATTGTCAAAGTCAAAATGGGGGAGATTGTTAGACAAATGACCTTAATTTTGATCCTTGACAACTCAAATGGATGATCTATTTAACTTGTGTTTGAGAAATCTTGTTGCAGGATTAGGTTACTTCAAATAAGGTGAACAGAACACTTATAGCGGTCGCACCTCACCTGAATACGACCGCTCTATGTAATTAAAAGAAGAAATCTTATCACAGTAGGTTTCGCGGTCAGAAGTTCGACCTATGTCGCGACCGCTCCTATAGAATAGCGACCGTCCGAATATTTGCACGACCGCTACTCAAGGAACTTAAATCATTACAATCACAGTAAGGTTCGCAGTGACAATAACGGTGAATGACTCGACCTCGCTTATCACTTTAGCGACCGCCCCATTCAGAATCGCGACTGCTCTACCATTCAAGAAGAAATTGTTTGAAGAGACAGTAGGTTTCGCGTCCTCAGGAGCGTCCAGAAGTTCGATGCGAGTTTCTCAATTCGACCGCGATAATCTACATAGGGCGACCGCGACATTCAAATTATGGCGGACATTCAATTTTGCCCTGTCAGAGAATGACACGTAATATGACCGTTATAAACCCACTTGATTATTCAAAAAGGGCGACCGCACCATTGCTAGGCGCGACCGTCCCGACAAACACAGCTGGGCAAGAAGCCAGTCCGACAAACACAGCATGGGCAAGATTCCAGCTGCAGAGCACTAAAATTCGACCGTTGAAGTCTTTTCAAAAGTAGCGACCGTCCCCTGTTAAAGGACGACCGCGAGAAGCATGAGCGCGACCATCCTTGCATGAAGGGCGACCGCGAAGTGCTTCGGGCAGTTTAAGTAAAGAAGGTCTAATCTACCAATACATTATTCTTAATGTCTATAACGGCTAGTAAGACCACAATGGCTATAAATACAATGTCTCTCTGAGAAAACAAAAAAAAAGGAATAAGCAAGAAATCAGATTGTAATAGCCAAGCAACAAATTTTCATTTACTTAAACTTACAATTAAATTGTAATGTATGTTAGGTGTTAGCATTGAAAACACCATTGTATAAGATTGAGTGTAAGCTTGGGAAACACTTGGGTTGAGAGAGTAAGCCTTGTAAAACTCTTGTTAGGTTGTGAGAGTAAGCCTTGTAAAACTCTTGTTTGGGTTGTGAGTGTGAGCCTAAGAAAAACACTTGTGAAGTTAGGTGTGAACTTGTGAAAACACCAAAGTTGGAAGTAAGCTTGTAAAAACTTCAAAGATTAGTGGAACCTTAACAAGTTGTTAAGGAAGTGGATGTAGGATTGAAGTAAATCCGAACCACTATAAATCTTGTGTGTTCTTTCTTTCTTCCATTACTCAACCAACTCTCTATTCCGCATTTCTTGATTGTTGAGTCTTTTAAATTGTCATTAATTCTTGAGAAAACCAATTCACCCCCCCTCTTGGTTGCCATCTTGGGACAACACTTTCTTTTCAAGTGGTGACACGGCCAAGTTAATGAGACATGGCCAAGACGATCAGACATGGGCAAGCTTCAAGCGACATGGCCAAGACGATCAGACATGGGCAAGCTTCAAGCGACATGGCCAGTGGCTTGGCCATGTCACTTGCCAGTGTCGCACTCTGCCTTCTTTCTTTTCTTTCTTGATTTCTTTTCCTTGGTTGAGACACGGCCAGTGGCTTGGCCGTGTCTCTTGGGTGTGTCAGCTACTGTCTTGGAATCCTTTTGAGGGACATGGCCAAGCTTGCTTTGGCTTGGCCATGTCTTGCTTGATTCATGCTCTTTCTTCATTTTTCTTGATTGTTTTGATCATCCAAGGGAGTTTTTGCACTTAAACCTAAAACAAACAATTTAAACAAACTTAAAACAAAAATCAATCAAAACATTAACTAAAACACACATAAAATCATACTAAAACCAAGTACAAAAATGATCTAAACAACTACCCCACACTTAACTCCTTGCTTGTCCCCAAGCAAGGCTAAAATCAAAACACACTAACAAGATAAATTTTGTTAAGTTCAAGAGTTATAAAGATGTATCAAGACTTCCTTATCCCTAAATCCGCAATCAATATCGAATCAAACAAAATCGACACCCATGCAATTAAGAGATTTTCCATGCATAGCCAATGTTGTCAGTCCCTCACCAACTCTTACAAGTGTTTGATCATGGTGGTGTTTACACTCATTACAATCAATGAAAGATTATTGCCATAGGCTTGCTTATCAATCAAATCTCCACCACAAAATAACAATCAAGCATCAATCAAAAGGTCTTTATTGGGTTGTAATGGGGCTAAGGTAAAGGCATGGTATTTAGGAAACGTGAGCTTAATCATTAAGTTCAAGAGCACTTTAAGAATGAAGTACCCGATCATATACATAACCCAATAATCCCAAAACACCTTCCTCTCATCTACCCCTTGACATTAAAGAGCTTTTCAAGGGAACTCACTTATTAAATCTTACAATGATACATTCCAACCCTTTCAACAAGAACAACAATTATTCTTATTATTATATATATATTTTCTTTTTTTCTCTTTTTTTTATTATTTTGCTTTGCAATCTTAAACCTACTAAATTTAACCCCACACTTAATTCAACACAACACTCGGTTATAAATGCTCTTAAAATGCTCTTGACCTAATGAAAGGGTAAGAGTTAAACAACAAGGTCCAAGCTAATGGTGTTGTGAAAAAGAAAGAGAAGGAAAAATAAAATAAGCTCAAAATTGGCTAACTAAGGTTAACAATAGGGTTGGTCTTTTTACGCCAAAGTGGTTCACCTAATTGCCTTAATCATCTTGATGCCAAATTGAAATTTTTATGTAATCTTAAAATGCATTTCAAAGCAAGTTCTAGCAATTCATCCATCAAAGATGCTCACCCACAACAAGAATTATAAGTTGATGGCTCAATTCCTCACTAGGTTAATGGCAATGCAAAGAAAAACCAACAAAAATTGACAATAAGCACCAATTCTGCTCAATACTCAAATTCATGCTTCAAAAATTCAAAGGTCATCAATCAACCATTTTATAACAATTGAACTTTCTAAAACTCATTTATTCAAAGAAAAACAAATAAATAAAAAAAAATGCAATTAAAAGTAAAAACATAAAACACCAAATGCCAAAATGCAATTAAAAGTAAAAACATAAAACACCAAATGCACCCCACACTTAAAAATTCACATTGTCCTCAATGTGAGCATGCATACTACAGGGAGTTTAGATAAAACCTGATTTCCATCGTTCCCATATACGATGTGTGGGGCTCTTTCCACCCATAATGCAATTGGAGCCCATGAATGAGAGGATGAACACCATGCAACTTTGAAATACACCCGACGTACGGCAACCACTTAATAATAATCCTTGTAGAGAACGTGTCTCAAAGGGACATGTAAAGGTCGCCTCGGTGTGATCCTCTAGTACTATAGGAATGCAGTAATAATCTTTTTCACTGTGCAACATGGGCATATCAGATTTCTGCTCTTCCTTACCACTAAGAGTAGAAGAGATGATTTTTGGGGACTCTTCAATTTCAACCAAGTTTGGTTGAATCACTTTGTCATCCACCTTAACAATGTCAAGTCCCATCTCAACAACCTCAGCATCTAAAATAAGCTTACACTCCTCAATTTCTAAATGGGGCATTTCATGCTCTTCTTCTATGGTCATAGTCATCCCATTCTTATTTTCACTTTCTCCTTGGGAGTGCATAATATAGATGTTAGAAGGTTTCTTACCTTGCTCCTCTTCTTTTAGCCTACTTGGGAATGGAATTGAGTGCAAAGGATTCGGAGGTTCATACAAATGTGATGAAGTTGATGAGTCCAAATTCTCCTCCTCCTTTGATTGACTTTGTTTCTCCATGTTGGGCAGCATTTCCTCACCATTGTCTTCTTGATTAGTCCCTGCATCAAAGGAATCACAAAAATCGTTATATATTACCTGTTCACTCGTCAAATTTGTGATTACCTTGACTTGCTCCAATTGGCTAGGAAATTCCTCCTTTTGTTGTGCTTGGAGTTGATGTGCCAGTTGCCCAACTTGCATTTCCACCCTCTCCAAGGATTCTTCCAAAGAATCAAATCTCTCATTGCTCCCTTCCTGATTTTGTGTGCTAATTTGAAGGTAAGCATTCAAATCATCGTCCACTATGGATTTCTCGAATTGATCATGGTTTTGTGAGCTAGTTTGAATGAAGGCATTCAAACTATCTTCCAAAGTGGGTTCCTTAAGGTGATCTTGGTTTCGTGTGCTAGTTTGAATGAAGGCATTCAAACTATCTTCAAATGTGGCTGGCTTAAGGTACTCTTGATTTGAATATTGTTCTTGAGAGTAAGGATTTCTTTGGTAAGGTTGATAAAAATTTTGAGGTGGAATTTGCTGTTGATTTTCCCAAGAAAAATTTGATTGGCTTCCCCAGCTGGGATTATAAGGATTGGAATATGTGTCATTTCTTCCCATTTGCTGGAAACCTTGGTAGCCATCTTCTTCCTCTTGCCAATCTTGGTATCGTCCATAACCCATGGAACACGTGTTTGCACTATGGCCTACATTGCCACATGCTGCACATATCTCTTGGCGTGGCATAGGTGCTCTTCCTCTTGCATTTAGCACCTTAATTTGATTGGTCAATTCTGCTAATTGCCATGCCATTTCAGAATCGTCGTTCCTATCGTAAACTCCTTCGGGCCTTGAAAACTGCATCTTTACAAAAGGCACTCAGCAACTTAATGAAAACAAATAACAAAAAATTCAAACAAAACAAATAAACAATTAAAAGAAAACAAACAAACAATTCATAGAAAATAAACAAACAATGAAAAGAAAAATCAAACTATTACTACTGCGACAGCCTTCTCCGGCAGCGGCGCCAAAAACTTGTTGCGCTCAAATTAAGTACTACTACAAAGCGTCACTCGCAAGTATACGAGGTAGCTGTAGCAAAGGTGATCGCCCCAAGGTCGTTTCCCCAAGAAGGTGTGGTTCGTAATAGCTTGATTAACAATTTATTTAAATGCGAGAGTTTGTTGTGTCGGGATTGTGCGAGAATAATTTAAACCTAAATTTAACGTGCGTAGAGAGTAATGTGTGTGGGTGTACAAGATCCAATCGATTCTTGGGAAGGTGCCTAGGGTCATAGGTCCATTCAATCAAAACTCAATTCTCAATTGTCCATTAACATAACCTTGTAAATTAATTTGTTCCTTTAGATTAATTAGTCAATTACCAATCCATTAGTTCTCACATTCATGAATTAACAATGACCAATTCTTTTACATTACCAAATTAATGAAACCCTAGAGCTTATATTTCTAATTCATTCATAGGGTGGTCGATTATATTATTCCGATTCTCGGTCCGTCATCAAATATTCAAAGATCAATAGGTAGCTAATCTATCAACCTAGCATTTAATACAATACAATTAACCAATCAACAAGGAACATCAATGCAAATATCAAATCAAGACATTCAACCAAATATACTATAAACCCTAAACATGGGTATTTAGCTCAACATCATCAAATTATAACATTCATTCAACTCAATATAACACAAATACAAATTGTCCATTGCAATATCAATCTCTTAATACAACAACAACAATAAGAAATGAATTAAAAGAGAGAATAGAAAAACCCCTTGTGAAGATGCCAAGAGTAGGATTGCTAGTCTTCCTCCTAGCTCCACTTGATGTATTTGATGAAGAACTCAAGCCCTCTTCAATGGTTGATTCCCCTTGCAATGTGGAATGGAGCTTTCTCAAGTCACCAACTCTTCAATTGATTTTGCCTTTGGAAGATGGAATGGAGCTTTCTCAAGTCACCACTCCCTTCAATGAAGCTTCTTCAACCTTTGAGAACTTGTAACCCAATTTATCCCAAAGAACCTCAAAGATCCTATCAATGGAAGATGGAGAAGGTGGAGAGGATGGAAATGGAGGTTTGGAGGTGAAGGGACAAGGGAGAGTGTCACTCTCTCCCTCTCCCACGTTTTTTGTAGAAATTTGGCTCCAAGAACAAAAAGCTCACTCCATTTTCCTCTTCAATCCCTTTTAATTCATTCAAAAATCAACACCCATGCCTTCCAACTCATCCCATTTTCCTTTGTCCCCCACTTTTTCTTTGTTTAATATTTCTTTTGGCAAGCAATAAGTCTTTGTCTCCCACTTGTTCCCCACTTTGTTGAAAGAATTTTAACTTTTCAGGTGGGACACGGCCAAGCCAAGAGTGTCTTGGCCGTGTCTCTTGGTATCTTCCTTGAGGTGACACGGCCAAGCCAAGAGTGGCTTGGCCGTGTCTCTTGATTTTTCATGAGACACGGCCGTGTCACTTGGCCGTGTTCCATTCTGTGTGTTTTGTTTTTGTGAGACACGGCCAATGGCTTGGCCGTGTCTCTTGCCAGAGTCAGTCACTGCTTCACTTTCTTTGAGAGACACGGCCAAGCTTCAAGCGACATGGCCATGTCTACCAATTTTTCCTTAAACACGGCCAAGTTTCAAGCGACATGGCCAAGACGATCAGACATGGGCAAGCTTCAAGCGACATGGCCAGTGGCTTGGCCATGTCACTTGCCAGTGTCACACTCTGCCTTCTTTCTTTTCTTTCTTTTCAAGTGGTGACACGGCCAAGTTAATGAGACATGGCCAAGATGATTAGACATGGGCAAGCTTCAAGCGACATGGCCAGTGGCTTGGCCATGTCACTTGCCAGTGTCGCACTCTGCCTTCTTTCTTTTCTTTCTGTTAGACAAATGACCTTAATTTTGATCCTTGACAACTCAAATGGATGATCTATTTAACTTATGTTTGAGAAATCTTGTTGCAGGATTAGGTTACTTCAAATAAGGTGAACAGAACACTTATAGCGGTCGCACCTCACCTGAATACGACCGCTCAATGTAATTAAAAGAAGAAATCTTATCACAGTAGGTTTCGCGGTCAGAAGTTCGACCTATGTCGCGACCGCTCCTACAGAATAGCGACCGTCCGAATATTTGCACGACCGCTACTCAAGGAACTTAAATCATTACAATCACAGTAAGGTTCGCGGTGACAATAACGGTGAATGACTCGACCTCGCTTATCACTTTAGCGACCGCCCCATTCAGAATCGCGACCGCTCTACCATTCAAGAAGAAATTGTTTGAAGAGACAGTAGGTTTCGCGTCCTCAGGAGCGTCCAGAAGTTCGACGCGAGTTTCTCAATTCGACCGCAATAATCTACATAGGGCGACCGCGACATTCAAATTATGGCGGACATTCAATTTTGCCCTGTCAGAGAATGACACGTAATATGACCGTTATAAACCCACTTGATTATTCAAAAAGGGCGACCGCACCATTGCTAGGCGCGACCGTCCCGACAAACACAGCTGGGCAAGAAGCCGGTCCGAAAAACACAGCATGGGCAAGATTCCAGCTGCAGAGCACTAAAATTCGACCGTTGAAGTCTTTTCAAAAGTAGCGACCGTCCCCTGTTAAAGGACGATCGCGAGAAGCATGAGCGCGACCATCCTTGCATGAAGGGCGACCGCGAAGTGCTTCGGGCAGTTTAAATAAAGAAGGTCTAATCTACCAATACATTATTCTTAATGTCTATAACGGCTAGTAAGACCACAATGGCTATAAATACAATGTCTCTCTGAGAAAACAAAAAAAAAGGAATAAGCAAGAAATCAGATTGTAATAGCCAAGCAACAAATTTTCATTTACTTAAACTTACAATTAAATTGTAATGTATGTTAGGTGTTAGCATTGAAAACACCATTGTATAAGTTTGAGTGTAAGCTTGGGAAACACTTGGGTTGAGAGAGTAAGCCTTGTAAAACTCTTGTTAGGTTGTGAGAGTAAGCCTTGTAAAACTCTTGTTTGGGTTGTGAGTGTGAGCCTAAGAAAAACACTTGTGAAGTTAGGTGTGAACTTATGAAAACACCAAAGTTGGAAGTAAGCTTGTAAAAACTTCAAAGATTAGTGGAACCTTAACAAGTTGTTAAGGAAGTGGATGTAGGATTGAAGAAAATCCGAACCACTATAAATCTTGTGTGTTCTTTCTTTCTTCCATTACTCAACCAACTCTCTATTCCGCATTTCTTGATTGTTGAGTCTTTTAAATTGTCATTAATTCTTGAGAAAACCAATTCACCCCCCCTCTTGGTTGCCATCTTGGGACAACAATTGGTATCAGAGCCCTTAGATTTCTTAAACTTAATTGTGAAATCTGATCCACTATGGCAACTTCTTCTTCATCAAGCTCTCATGGAAATCTTAATTCTATTATTAGACCCTACTTTGATGGAACTGATTATTCATACTGGAAACACAAAATGTATTTGTTTCTAGATAGTGAAGGGATTGAACTATGGGATTTCGTGGAAAATGAATGGAAATCTCCTACCCACGAAGTTGACGGTATTCAAGTTCCACTTCCCAAAGCTCAATGGTCAACTAGCAATGTCAGAGATCGATTCAAGAACAATAGAGCTGCTTCCATCTTGATGAATTCCATTTCAAGGGAAGAAGGCGGAAGAGTTCAACATTTAACTTGTGCACATTGCATTTGGAAAACACTTGAAAACTACCATGAAGGTACGACTCAAGTGAGATTTACCAAAAAACAAATGCATGTTCATGAATATGAGCTATTTAAGATGAAACCAAATGAAAATGTCACCGACATGACCAATCGCTTACTTGCAATTGTCAATGAACTAAAGAAGTATGGCAAGGTATATGATCAAGGTGATGTAAACAGCAAAATCTTGAGAGCCCTAAGAGCTAGAAAGAACTTTGAATCCAAAGTATCATCCATAGAAGAAGCTCATGATCTCAGCACATTAAGAACCGATGAGCTAGTTGGAAAATTACTCACATTTGAGCTACACAGTGAGAAAGAAGAAGATCAAGGTGAGAAAGAAAAGAGAAAACCAATTGCACTCAAAGCAATCAAAGAAGCTGAGAGCTCAAGCAATGAAGGTACTGATGATGAAGATGAAATGGCAATGTTCTCTAAAAGAATCAATGAATGGAAAAGGAAGAAAAGATTACAAGCAAACAAAGGTACACCTCCTAAATTCTCCTTCAAAGATAAAGAAAAGAAAAATGAGGTAAAATGCTATGAATGTGGAAAAACCGGTCACATCAAGTCGGATTGCTACAAATTAAAGAACAAAAGGAAATGGGATAAAGAAAAGAAAAAGTCTCTCAAAGCCACATGGGATGACTCTTCCTCAAGTGAAGAAGAAGAAGAGGAAGGAATTGCAAATCTTTGTCTCATGGCTATTGAAGATGATTTCAATGAGGTAAGTACTCAATCCTTTGATCTTGTAGCACATGATGATATAAGTGATATAGATGATAGTGATTTGATTGAGCACATGAATTCTAAAATAGAAAAATATTTCTCTAAAATGATGCTCTATAAAGAGAAAAACTCTAAGTTAGAAAAGGATTTTATATGCTTAAAGAACTCTACCTTAGAATTGAAAACCTCAAATGAACATTTGATGAATACAATAGGAGAATTAAATAAAAGCTCACATGACTTAGAAAAAGTGATTAAAGAGAATGAGGCATTGAAGCATGAACTAAAAGAACTAAAAGAATCAATTTCCAGATTTCATAAAGGAAAGGAAGCATTGAACACATTAATTAATAATCAAAGGTCACCTTCCTTGAAATATGGATTAGGATTCAATGGCTCAACCAACATTGCACCTAGCAAACCAACATTTGTGAAAGCATCTACAACTGAAATTTCTGATGTTCATATCAAAAATGCTTGCACCAAGTCTAAAAGAACTTCTTATGGTTCACTAGGAGATAAAGCCAAAAATAACTATGCATTGTTGTTCACTAAACTTGCACAAAAGAAATCACATACTTGTAGTTGTATGTACAATGCAAAAAGAAAAATGCAGAAGCATAGAACACCATGGCAATGCACATATTGCATGAAATTTGGTCACAAAAACTTCTATTGTTATATAAGAAAAGCTCATCTCAATTTAGAAGGCACTCTTTCTACTAACCATCAAGGACCCAACTTCATGTGGGTACCTAAAAGAAGATGATCACAATTGTCTTGCAGGTATGCCTAAAATCTACTATCAATGAAAGCACATGGCTTGTGGATAGTGGATGCTCAAGGCATATGACTGGAAATGCAAAGCTCTTTACAAATATTACCTATAAACATGGAGGTAATGTAACTTTTGGAAACAATGCTAAAGGTAAAATTCTTGGTGTTGGCTCCATTGGTTCTATTGGTAAGGATTTAATTGAAGATGTATGGCTTGTTGATGGTTTGAAACATAACTTGCTAAGTGTTAGTCAACTTTGTTATAAAGCATACTTCGTTAAGTTTGATTCCAAGGAATGCAAAATCACAAATTCAAATGATGTTATCATATTTAAGGGTACTAGAACAAACAACACTTACAATGTTAGCATACATTCAAATCATACATGTTTAATGTCCACTAATAATGATGCATGGTTATGGCATAGAAGACTAGGACATGCTGGTATGGATCAATTGAAACATATTTGCAATGAGAATTTAGTTGATGGCTTACCTAAGATAAAATATGATAAAGACAGAATTTGTGAACCTTGTCAACATGGTAAGCAACACAAAAGCTCATTTAAAACAAAGAGTGTTATAAGCACCTCTAGACCTTTAGAGCTCATTCATTTAGATTTGTTTGGACCAAATAGAGTTACAAGCTTAGGAGGCAAATCATATGCATTTGTTCTTGTTGATGACTACTCTAGATTCACATGGGTTAATTTCTTAGCTCAAAAGAATGAAGCCTTTAATTTCTTCAAAACGTTTGCAAAAAGAGTTCAAAATGAAAAAGGATATGTGATCACATCTATTAGAAGTGATCATGGCAAAGAATTTGAAAATGAAAATTTTGAAGACTTTTGCAATGAACTTGGCATTTCACATAATTTTTCTGCTCCTAGAACTCCACAGCAAAATGGTGTAGTTGAAAGGAAAAATAGAACTTTAATCGAAATGGCTAGGACAATGCTCAATGAATATGATTTACCATCTTATTTTTGGGCGGAAGCCGTTAATACAGCTTGTTACATTGCAAATCGTGTTTATAAAAGGCATTTAACTAATAAAACTTCTTATGAGCTATGGAATGGAAGAATACCCAGAATTGGATATTTTAGAGTATTTGGATGCAAATGCTTCATATTGAATACCAAGGATAATCTTGGAAAATTCTCATCCAAATCAGATGAAGGCATATTCTTAGGATATTCATCATTTAGCAAAGCATATAGGGTATTTAACATGAAAACTCTAGTTATAGAAGAATCAATGCATGTTGTATTTGATGAGTCATCTAAACTTGATCAAAAGAAAGGTATTACTTTCAATGACCTTGCAGGTACTCTTGAACCTCTTGAATCTATTGATGCTCCAAAGATCAATCAACTTGAAGAAAAGACTCAAGATCTACCTAAGGATTGGCAATACAAGAAAGATCATCCAAAGGAACTCATCATTGGAGAAACATCAAAGGGAGGAATTTGAAATGAGCATGATGGGTGAACTCAAGTTTTTCCTTGGACTGCAAGTCAAGCAATGTAAAGATGGGATCTTCATCAACCAATCCAAATATGCAAAAGAACTCATCAAGAAATTTGGAATGGATGGCTGCAAAACTAGCAAAACTCCCATGAGCACATCATTGAAATTAGGTAAAGATGAAAATGGTAAAGCAGTAGATGAGAAGAAATATCGAGGTATCATCGGATCACTACTTTACTTAACTGCTTCTAGGCCTGATATAATGTTTAGTGTATGTCTTTGTGCTAGATTTCAAACTAGTCCTAAAGAATCACACTTGAATGCCACTAAGAGAATCTTGAAATATTTGAGTGGTACAATACATTTAGGACTTTGGTATCCTAAAAACACATCATTTCATATTATAGGATTTTCAGATGCAGATTACGCTGGTAGTATATTAGATAGGAAAAGCACAACAGGAGCATGTCACTTTCTTGGTAATTGTCTAGTTTCTTGGCATAGTAAGAAACAAGCATCGGTTGCTTTATCCACAACGGAAGCTGAGTATGTTGCAGCTTGTTTTTGTTGCACACAAGTATTATGGATGAAACAACAATTGCTTGACTATGGTAAGGTGTTTAACAATATTTCCATTAAATGTGACAACACTAGTGCTATCAATTTGTCTAAAAATCCTATACAACATTCTAGATCCAAGCATATAGATATTAGACATCATTTTTTAAGGGAAAATGTGCAAAATCAGAACATAATTCTAGAATTTATTGAAACACAAAATCAACTTGCGGATGTCTTTACAAAACCCTTGAATGAAGATAGACTTAATTTTATTAAACTTAATTTAGGAATGATTGATGGAAACACTCTGAATTAATTGCCTATCAATAAGGTTTCTATGCGCATGAATTTAATGCTTCTTAACACAATAGAAATATTCTCCATCTTTCCTTGAATCTTTCATTTTTAAGTATGTCGCGGTCGCTCCAGTATTCTTTAGCGGTCGCTATCCTGTCTGTCAGTTTCATTCAAACTAATGACTCTGTGCGCGGTCGAGAAAATTTGTGCGCGGCCGCACCAATTTGAATAGTTTCGACCGTTACAGTTACATTCCTCACTCGTGAGCATACTTATCTTGACAATGGTCGCTAGATCATAAGTCGCGATCGCACCTTGTTAAATCTGCGACCGCACCCTGTACACTCTGCTCGAAAATTTATAACCGTTGGTTGTGTGACAGGTCGCAACTCTTAACTTTCAACAGTCAAAAACGGCTATTTTCTTAAATCCATCTATTTAAGAGTGTTTTGCATCAGTTTATCTGATATTTTGCCTATTAAAGCACACAAACCTTCCTCTGAAACCCTAAAAACCTCTCAATATCATCTGTTTCTCAATCACTCTCTGTTTTCCTACTCTCTTCTGTTCTAATGGCCCCCAAAAGAAAAACCACTTCCAAAATAAAAGGTCAAGCCAAGAGAGTTCCAGGAGTCACCATTAGAGAACCCATTGTTGATCCTCCATCTCCTCCTCAATCTAAAAGAGGTGAGAAAATTCACAAACCTCACCATCAAACCACTGAAGAAGATGTTAGGTATGCCATGCTAAAGAGAAAGAAGGTTGAAGGCACCAAATCTCCTTTTGGTGGGATGCTTTCTGCCTTGAACATCAAGGACGAAATTGAGAGATTGCTGGATGTCCTTGGATGGAGAAAATTTGTCTTTCCAGAAGAGGTAGGCTACTCTAGTCTGAGTAAGGAGTTTTTAATGTCTCTTTAAATAGAGAAGAGTGCAAATTCTGCACTAGGGTGGTATGGGGTCAGATTTAAGCTCTTTGATCAATACCAAGCCCTATCTCTAGAAGATTTTGGCAGCATTTGGGACTTCCCCTCTGAAGGTATAACCTCCTACAATGACCAAATCTTCTCAAACCCAACACTTTCTGATTTCTGGAGAGAAATTTCCATTGAAACCTCTTTTGAAAAGGAATCTAAAGCCAGACATATCAAATCTCTCACCCACTGGATGCTCCATAGGATTATCACCTATACCATTCACCAAAGAGCAGATGGGAATGAGAAAGTAACCAAGAGAGACCTTATATTTCTGTATGCTTTCACCCACAACATCAAAATAAACACCACCAAGTTCTTGATTGATACTCTTTATCATCATGCTGTAACAAGAACTGGTACCTTCTTCCTATCCTCTCAAGTTACTCAAATATCTAGGCACCTAAACCTTCTGAATGATTTGAACTTAGCTACTTTGAGGAACCCTTTCACTCTAGCCTCCAATGCTATCACAATGGATTACTTAGAGCATGCTGGTTGTGTAAGGAAGATAGAAGGGTCATATGTATACTGCTATGGCAAGAAAGGAGTTATGGATAAACAAAAGAAAAGGCCAAGGTATACAATTGAGGAAGAGGGAGATTCTGTAGAAGTTGCAGTAGAATTACATCCAAAAGCAACTTCATCAAAAGCTGCTAAAGAAACTGCTTCATCCTCCACACAACTCATTCTCCAAGCTATCAAGACTCTCTCAAGGAAACTCACTAAGTTCAAGAAAAGTGTTTCCAAGAGATTCCAGCACTTAAACAAGAGGATAGACCTTATATCCCACATGCATCATGATCTTTATGATATGCAAGGCAAATTGGACTTGCCTCAATGCAATCTTGAAGATTGGGATATAAGTGATCACACCCAAAGCGTTGCTGAAGAAGAAGAGTCCATTAGCACTAGCTCTGCCTCTGTTGCACCTCAAGATAAGGGGAAAGCTCCTTTAGTTGAAGAAAAGTTAGAGTTAGATGATGACTCAGAATAGCTTAGCTTTAGTCTGTTTTTGCTTGCATTTTCATATGTTTGCTAATTTGCTTTCTGTTTTGTATTTTCCTCCACTTCAATCTATATATTTCCATGTTTATATTTCCATTTGTATTTTGCTTAACATTTATTTCATTTTGCCTATGCCAATGGGGGAGAGAAAATTATAAATGGAATGTCAATAAAATTATGGGGGAGAAATAGGGAGAAATAAGAAAATTATGGGGGAGAAATAAGAACAAGAACAACAATCTGTTTGAACATTTGCAAATTAGGGAAAAATGTTTATGGGGGAGTTAATTTCTTGTTGAAATTTATTGAACATTTGCAAATAAGAAAAAATGTTTGCATCAAACAATAACATGTGCACCAAGATAATCTAATAATCACAATGCTCTTAACCATGATTGTTGCATATGTTAAGAGGGAGCATTTTAGACTTATTATTCTTCTTATCATTCCATTTGAAATTGTCAAAGTCAAAATGGGGGAGATTGTTAGACAAATGACCTTAATTTTGATCCTTGACAACTCAAATGGATGATCTATTTAACTTGTGTTTGAGAAATCTTGTTGCAGGATTAGGTTACTTCAAATAAGGTGAACAGAACACTTATAGCGGTCGCACCTCACCTGAATACGACCGCTCCATGTAATTAAAAGAAGAAATCTTATCACAGTAGGTTTCGCGGTCAGAAGTTCGACCTATGTCGCGACCGCTCCTACAGAATAGCGACCGTCCGAATATTTGCACGACCGCTACTCAAGGAACTTAAATAATTACAATCACAGTAAGGTTCGCGGTGACAATAACGGTGAATGACTCGACCTCGCTTATCACTTTAGCAACCGCCCCATTCAGAATCGCGACCGCTCTACCATTCAAGAAGAAATTGTTTGAAGAGACAGTAGGTTTCGCGTCCTCAGGAGCGTCCAGAAGTTCGACGTGAGTTTCTCAATTCGACCGCGATAATCTAGATAGGGCGACCGCGACATTCAAATTATGGCGGACATTCAATTTTGCCCTGTCAGAGAATGACACGTAATATGACCTTTATAAACCCACTTGATTATTCAAAAAGGGCGACCGCACCATTGCTAGGCGCGACCGTCCCGACAAACACAGCTGGGCAAGAAGCCGGTCCGACAAACACAGCATGGGCAAGATTCCAGCTGCAGAGCACTAAAATTCGACCGTTGAAGTCTTTTCAAAAGTAGCGACCGTCCCCTGTTAAAGGACGACCGCGAGAAGCATGAGCGCGACCATCCTTGCATGAAGGGCGACCGCGAAGTGCTTCGGGCAGTTTAAGTAAAGAAGGTCTAATCTACCAATACATTATTCTTAATGTCTATAACGGCTAGTAAGACCACAATGGCTATAAATACAATGTCTCTCTGAGAAAACAAAAAAAAAGGAATAAGCAAGAAATCAGATTGTAATAGCCAAGCAACAAATTTTCATTTACTTAAACTTACAATTAAATTGTAATGTATGTTAGGTGTTAGCATTGAAAACACCATTGTATAAGTTTGAGTGTAAGCTTGGGAAACACTTGGGTTGAGAGAGTAAGCCTTGTAAAACTCTTGTTAGGTTGTGAGAGTAAGCCTTGTAAAACTCTTGTTTGGGTTGTGAGTGTGAGCCTAAGAAAAACACTTGTGAAGTTAGGTGTGAACTTGTGAAAACACCAAAGTTGGAAGTAAGCTTGTAAAAACTTCAAAGATTAGTGGAACCTTAACAAGTTGTTAAGGAAGTGGATGTAGGATTGAAGTAAATCCGAACCACTATAAATCTTATGTGTTCTTTCTTTCTTCCATTACTCAACCAACTCTCTATTCCGCATTTCTTGATTGTTGAGTCTTTTAAATTGTCATTAATTCTTGAGAAAACCAATTCACCCCCCCTCTTGGTTGCCATCTTGGGACAACACTTTCTTTTCAAGTGGTGACACGGCCAAGTTAATGAGACATGGCCAAGACGATCAGACATGGGCAAGCTTCAAGCGACATGGCCAAGACGATCAGACATGGGCAAGCTTCAAGCGACATGGCCAGTGGCTTGGCCATGTCACTTGCCAGTGTCGCACTCTGCCTTCTTTCTTTTCTTTCTTGATTTCTTTTCCTTGCTTGAGACATGGCCAGTGGCTTGGCCGTGTCTCTTGGGTGTGTCAGCTACTGTCTTGGAATCCTTTTGAGGGACATGGCCAAGCTTGCTTTGGCTTGGCCATGTCTTGCTTGATTCATGCTCTTTCTTCATTTTTCTTGATTGTTTTGATCATCCAAGGGAGTTTTTGCACTTAAACCTAAAACAAACAATTTAAACAAACTTAAAACAAAAATCAATCAAAACATTAACTAAAACACACATAAAATCATACTAAAAACAAGTACAAAAATGATCTAAACAACTACCCCACACTTAACTCCTTGCTTGTCCCCAAGCAAGGCTAAAATCAAAACACACTAACAAGATAAATTTTGTTAAGTTCAAGAGTTATAAAGATGTATCAAGACTTCCTTATCCCTAAATCCGCAATCAATATCGAATCAAACAAAATCGACACCCATGCAATTAAGAGATTTTCCATGCATAGCCAATGTTGTCACTCCCTCACCAACTCTTACAAGTGTTTGATCATGGTGGTGTTTACACTCATTACAATCAATGAAAGATTATTGCCATAGGCTTGCTTATCAATCAAATCTCCACCCCAAAATAACAATCAAGCATCAATCAAAAGGTCTTTATTGGGTTGTAATGGGGCTAAGGTAAAGGCATGGTATTTAGGAAACGTGAGCTTAATCATTAAGTTCAAGAGCACTTTAAGAATGAAGTACCCGATCATATACATAACCCAATAATCCCAAAACACCTTCCTCTCATCTACCCCTTGACATTAAAGAGCTTTTCAAGGGAACTCACTTATTAAATCTTACAATGATACATTCCAACCCTTTCAACAAGAACAACAATTATTCTTATTATTATATATATATTTTCTTTTTTTCTCTTTTCTTTTATTATTTTGCTTTGCAATCTTAAACCTACTAAATTTAACCCCACACTTAATTCAACACAACACTCGGTTATAAATGCTCTTAAAATGCTCTTGACCTAATGAAAGGGTAAGAGTTAAACAACAAGGTCCAAGCTAATGGTGTTGTGAAAAAGAAAGAGAAGGAAAAATAAAATAAGCTCAAAATTGGCTAACTAAGGTTAACAATAGGGTTGGTCTTTTTACGCCAAAGTGGTTCACCTAATTGCCTTAATCATCTTGATGCCAAATTGAAATTTTTATGTAATCTTAAAATGCATTTCAAAGCAAGTTCTAGCAATTCATCCATCAAAGATGCTCACCCACAACAAGAATTATAAGTTGATGGCTCAATTCCTCACTAGGTTAATGGCAATGCAAAGAAAAACCAACAAAAATTGACAATAAGCACCAATTCTGCTCAATACTCAAATTAATGCTTCAAAAATTCAAAGGTCATCAATCAACCATTTTATAACAATTGAACTTTCTAAAACTCATTTATTCAAAGAAAAACAAATAAATAAAAAAAATGCAATTAAAAGTAAAAACATAAAACACCAAATGCCAAAATGCAATTAAAAGTAAAAACATAAAACACCAAATGCACCCCACACTTAAAAATTTACATTGTCCTCAATGTGAGCATGCATACTACAGGGAGTTTAGATAAAACCTGATTTCCATCGTTCCCATATACGATGTGTGGGGCTCTTTCCACCCATAATGCAATTGGAGCCCATGAATGAGAGGATGAACACCATGCAACTTTGAAATACACCCGACGTACGGCAACCACTTAATAATAATCCTTGTAGAGAACGTGTCTCAAAGGGACATGTAAAGGTCGCCTCGGTGTGATCCTCTAGTACTATAGGAATGCAGTAATAATCTTTTTCACTGTGCAACATGGGCATATCAGATTTCTGCTCTTCCTTACCACTAAGAGTAGAAGAGATGATTTTTGGGGACTCTTCAATTTCAACCAAGTTTGGTTGAATCACTTTGTCATCCACCTTAACAATGTCAAGTCCCATCTCAACAACCTCAGCATCTAAAATAAGCTTACACTCCTCAATTTCTAAATGGGGCATTTCATGCTCTTCTTCTATGGTCATAGTCATCCCATTCTTATTTTCACTTTCTCCTTGGGAGTGCATAATATAGATGTTAGAAGGTTTCTTACCTTGCTCCTCTTCTTTTAGCCTACTTGGGAATGGAATTGAGTGCAAAGGATTCGGAGGTTCATACAAATGTGATGAAGTTGATGAGTCCAAATTCTCCTCCTCCTTTGATTGACTTTGTTTCTCCATGTTGGGCAGCATTTCCTCACCATTTTCTTCTTGATTAGTCCCTGCATCAAAGGAATCACAAAAATCGTTATATATTACCTGTTCACTCGTCAAATTTGTGATTACCTTGACTTGCTCCAATTGGCTAGGAAATTCCTCCTTTTGTTGTGCTTGGAGTTGATGTGCCAGTTGCCCAACTTGCATTTCCACCCTCTCCAAGGATTCTTCCAAAGAATCAAATCTCTCATTGCTCCCTTCCTGATTTTGTGTGCTAATTTGAAGGTAAGCATTCAAATCATCGTCCACTATGGATTTCTCGAATTGATCATGGTTTTGTGAGCTAGTTTGAATGAAGGCATTCAAACTATCTTCCAAAGTGGGTTCCTTAAGGTGATCTTGGTTTCGTGTGCTAGTTTGAATGAAGGCATTCAAACTATCTTCAAATGTGGCTGGCTTAAGGTACTCTTGATTTGAATATTGTTCTTGAGAGTAAGGATTTCTTTGGTAAGGTTGATAAAAATTTTGAGGTGGAATTTGCTGTTGATTTTCCCAAGAAAAATTTGATTGGCTTCCCCAGCTGGGATTATAAGGATTGGAATATGTGTCATTTCTTCCCATTTGCTGGAAACCTTGGTAGCCATCTTCTTCCTCTTGCCAATCTTGGTATCGTCCATAACCCATGGAACACGTGTTTGCACTATGGCCTACATTGCCACATGCTGCACATATCTCTTGGCGTGGCATAGGTGCTCTTCCTCTTGCATTTAGCACCTTAATTTGATTGGTCAATTCTGCTAATTGCCATGCCATTTCAGAATCGTCATTCCTATCGTAAACTCCTTCGTGCCTTGAAAACTGCATCTTTACAAAAGGCACTCAGCAACTTAATGAAAACAAATAACAAAAAATTCAAACAAAAAAATAAACAATTAAAAGAAAACAAACAAACAATTCACAGAAAATAAACAAACAATGAAAAGAAAAATCAAACTATTACTACTGCGACAGCCTTCCCCGGCAGCGGCGCCAAAAACTTGTTGCGCTCAAATTAAGTACTACTACAAAGCGTCACTCGCAAGTATACGAGGTAGCTGTAGCAAAGGTGATCGCCCCAAGGTCGTTTCCCCAAGAAGGTGTGGTTCGTAATAGCTTGATTAACAATTTATTTAAATGCGAGAGTTTGTTGTGTCGGGATTGTGCGAGAATAATTTAAACCTAAATTTAACGTGCGTAGAGAGTAATGTGTGTGGGTGTACAAGATCCAATCGATTCTTGGGAAGGTGCCTAGGGTCATAGGTCCATTCAATCAAAACTCAATTCTCAATTGTCCATTAACATAACCTTGTAAATTAATTTGTTCCTTTAGATTAATTAGTCAATTACCAATCCATTAGTTCTCACATTCATGAATTAACAATGACCAATTCTTTTACATTACCAAATTAATGAAACCCTAGAGCTTATATTTCTAATTCATTCATAGGGTGGTCGATTATATTATTCCGATATCGGATTTCACCTCTCGGTCCGTCATCAAATATTCAAAGATCAATAGGTAGCTAATCTATCAACCTAGCATTTAATACAATACAATTAACCAATCAACAAGGAACATCAATGTAAATATGAAATCAAGACATTCAACCAAATATACTATAAACCCTAAACATGGGTATTTAGCTCAACATCATCAAATTATAACATTCATTCAACTCAATATAACACAAATACAAATTGTCCATTGCAATATCAATCTCTTAATACAACAACAACAATAAGAAATGAATTAAAAGAGAGAATAGAAAAACCCCTTGTGAAGATGCCAAGAGTAGGATTGCTAGTCTTCCTCCTAGCTCCACTTGATGTATTTGATGAAGAACTCAAGCCCTCTTCAATGGTTGATTCCCCTTGCAATGTGGAATGGAGCTTTCTCAAGTCACCAACTCTTCAATTGATTTTGCCTTTGGAAGATGGAATGGAGCTTTCTCAAGTCACCACTCCCTTCAATGAAGCTTCTTCAACCTTTGAGAACTTGTAACCCAATTTATCCCAAAGAACCTCAAAGATCCTATCAATGGAAGATGGAGAAGGTGGAGAGGATGGAAATGGAGGTTTGGAGGTGAAGGGACAAGGGAGAGTGTCACTCTCTCCCTCTCCCACGTTTTTTGTAGAAATTTGGCTCCAAGAACAAAAAGCTCACTCCATTTTCCTCTTCAATCCCTTTTAATTCATTCAAAAATCAACACCCATGCCTTCCAACTCATCCCATTTTCCTTTGTCCCCCACTTTTTCTTTGTTTAATATTTCTTTTGGCAAGCAATAAGTCTTTGTCTCCCACTTGTTCCCCACTTTGTTGAAAGAATTTTAACTTTTCAGGTGGGACACGGCCAAGCCAAGAGTGTCTTGGCCGTGTCTCTTGGTATCTTCCTTGAGGTGACAAGGCCAAGCCAAGAGTGGCTTGGCCGTGTCTCTTGATTTTTCATGAGACACGGCCGTGTCACTTGGCCGTGTTCCATTCTGTGTGTTTTGTTTTTGTGAGACACGGCCAATGGCTTGGCCGTGTCTCTTGCCAGTGTCAGTCACTGCTTCACTTTCTTTGAGAGACACGGCCAAGCTTCAAGCGACATGGCCATGTCTACCAATTTTTCCTTAAACACGGCCAAGTTTCAAGCGACATGGCCAAGACGATCAGACATGGGCAAGCTTCAAGCGACATGGCCAGTGGCTTGGCCATGTCACTTGCCAGTGTCACACTCTGCCTTCTTTCTTTTCTTTCTTTTCAAGTGGTGACACGGCCAAGTTAATGAGACATGGCCAAGATGATCAGACACGGGCAAGCTTCAAGCGACATGGCCAAGACGATCAGACATGGGCAAGCTTCAAGCGACATGGCCAGTGGCTTGGCCATGTCACTTGCCAGTGTCGCACTCTGCCTTCTTTCTTTTCTTTCTGTTAGACAAATGACCTTAATTTTGATCCTTGACAACTCAAATGGATGATCTATTTAACTTGTGTTTGAGAAATCTTGTTGCAGGATTAGGTTACTTCAAATAAGGTGAACAGAACACTTATAGCGGTCGCACCTCACCTGAATACGACCGCTCCATGTAATTAAAAGAAGAAATCTTATCAAGTAGGTTTCGCGGTCAGAAGTTCGACCTATGTCGCGACCGCTCCTACAGAATAGCGACCGTCCGAATATTTGCACGACCGCTACTCAAGGAACTTAAATCATTACAATCACAGTAAGGTTCGCGGTGACAATAACGGTGAATGACTCGACCTCGCTTATCACTTTAGCGACCGCCCCATTCAGAATCGCGACCGCTCTACCATTCAAGAAGAAATTGTTTGAAGAGACAGTAGGTTTCGCGTCCTCAGGAGCGTCCAGAAGTTCGACGCGAGTTTCTCAATTCGACCGCGATAATCTACATAGGGCGACCGCGACATTCAAATTATGGCGGACATTCAATTTTTCCCTGACAGAGAATGACACGTAATATGACCGTTATAAACCCACTTGATTATTCAAAAAGGGCGACCGCACCATTGCTAGGCGCGACCGTCCCGACAAACACAGCTGGGCAAGAAGCCGGTCCGACAAACACAGCATGGGCAAGATTCCAGCTACAGAGCACTAAAATTTGACCGTTGAAGTCTTTTCAAAAGTAGCGACCGTCCCCTGTTAAAGGACGACCGCGAGAAGCATGAGCGCGACCATCCTTGCATGAAGGGCGACCGCGAAGTGCTTCGGGCAGTTTAAGTAAAGAAGGTCTAATCTACCAATACATTATTCTTAATGTCTATAAGGGCTAGTAAGACCACAATGGCTATAAATACAATGTCTCTCTGAGAAAACAAAAAAAAAGGAATAAGCAAGAAATCAGATTGTAATAGCCAAGCAACAAATTTTCATTTACTTAAACTTACAATTAAATTGTAATGTATGTTAGGTGTTAGCATTGAAAACACCATTGTATAAGTTTGAGTGTAAGCTTGGGAAACACTTGGGTTGAGAGAGTAAGCCTTGTAAAACTCTTGTTAGGTTGTGAGAGTAAGCCTTGTAAAACTCTTGTTTGGGTTGTGAGTGTGAGCCTAAGAAAAACACTTGTGAAGTTAGGTGTGAACTTGTGAAAACACCAAAGTTGGAAGTAAGCTTGTAAAAACTTCAAAGATTAGTTGAACCTTAACAAGTTGTTAAGGAAGTGGATGTAGGATTGAAGTAAATCCGAACCACTATAAATCTTGTGTGTTCTTTCTTTCTTCCATTACTCAACCAACTCTCTATTCCGCATTTCTTGATTGTTGAGTCTTTTAAATTGTCATTAATTCTTGAGAAAACCAATTCACCCCCCCTCTTGGTTGCCATCTTGGGACAACAATTGGTATCAGAGCCCTTAGATTTCTTAAACTTAATTGTGAAATCTGATCCACTATGGCAACTTCTTCTTCATCAAGCTCTCATGGAAATCTTAATTCTATTCTTAGACCCTACTTTGATGGAACTGATTATTCATACTGGAAACACAAAATGTATTTGTTTCTAGATAGTGAAGGGATTGAACTATGGGATTTCGTGGAAAATGAATGGAAATCTCCTACCCACGAAGTTGACGGTATTCAAGTTCCACTTCCCAAAGCTCAATGGTCAACTAGCAATGTCAGAGATCGATTCAAGAACAATAGAGCTGCTTCCATCTTGATGAATTCCATTTCAAGGGAAGAAGGCGGAAGAGTTCAACATTTAACTTGTGCACATTGCATTTGGAAAACACTTGAAAACTACCATGAAGGTACGACTCAAGTGAGATTTACCAAAAAACAAATGCATGTTCATGAATATGAGCTATTTAAGATGAAACCAAATGAAAATGTCACCGACATGACCAATCGCTTACTTGCAATTGTCAATGAACTAAAGAAGTATGGCAAGGTATATGATCAAGGTGATGTAAACAGCAAAATCTTGAGAGCCCTAAGAGCTAGAAAGAACTTTGAATCCAAAGTATCATCCATAGAAGAAGCTCATGATCTCAGCACATTAAGAACCGATGAGCTAGTTGGAAAATTACTCACATTTGAGCTACACAGTGAGAAAGAAGAAGATCAAGGTGAGAAAGAAAAGAGAAAACCAATTGCACTCAAAGCAATCAAAGAAGCTGAGAGCTCAAGCAATGAAGGTACTGATGATGAAGATGAAATGGCAATGTTCTCTAAAAGAATCAATGATTGGAAAAGGAAGAAAAGATTACAAGCAAACAAAGGTACACCTCCTAAATTCTCCTTCAAAGATAAAGAAAAGAAAAATGAGGTAAAATGCTATGAATGTGGAAAAACCGGTCACATCAAGTCGGATTGCTACAAATTAAAGAACAAAAGGAAATGGGATAAAGAAAAGAAAAAGTCTCTCAAAGCCACATGGGATGACTCTTCCTCAAGTGAAGAAGAAGAAGAGGAAGGAATTGCAAATCTTTGTCTCATGGCTATTGAAGATGACTCCAATGAGGTAAGTACTCAATCCTTTGATCTTGTAGCACATGATGATATAAGTGATATAGATGATAGTGATTTGATTGAGCACATGAATTCTAAAATAGAAAAATATTTCTCCAAAATGATGCTCTATAAAGAGAAAAACTCTAAGTTAGAAAAGGATTTTATATGCTTAAAGAACTCTACCTTAGAATTGAAAACCTCAAATGAACATTTGATGAATACAATAGGAGAATTAAATAAAAGCTCACATGACTTAGAAAAAGTGATTAAAGAGAATGAGGCATTGAAGCATGAACTAAAAGAACTAAAAGAATCAATTTCCAGATTTCATAAAGGAAAGGAAGCATTGAACACATTAATTAATAATCAAAGGTCACCTTCCTTGAAATATGGATTAGGATTCAATGGCTCAACCAACATTGCACCTAGCAAACCAACATTTGTGAAAGCATCTACAACTGAAATTTCTGATGTTCATATCAAAAATGCTTGCACCAAGTCTAAAAGAACTTCTTATGGTTCACTAAGAGATAAAGCCAAAAATAACTATGCATTGTTGTTCACTAAACTTGCACAAAAGAAATCACATACTTGTAGTTGTATGTACAATGCAAAAAGAAAAATGCAGAAGCATAGAACACCATGGCAATGCACATATTGCATGAAATTTGGTCACAAAAACTTCTATTGTTATATAAGAAAAGCTCATCTCAATTTAGAAGGCACTCTTTCTACTAACCATCAAGGACCCAACTTCATGTGGGTACCTAAAAGAAGATGATCACAATTGTCTTGCAGGTATGCCTAAAATCTACTATCAATGAAAGCACATGGCTTGTGGATAGTGGATGCTCAAGGCATATGACTGGAAATGCAAAGCTCTTTACAAATATTACCTATAAACATGGAGGTAATGTAACTTTTGGAAACAATGCTAAAGGTAAAATTCTTGGTGTTGGCTCCATTGGTTCTATTGGTAAGGATTTAATTGAAGATGTATGGCTTGTTGATGGTTTGAAACATAACTTGCTAAGTGTTAGTCAACTTTGTGATAAAGCATAATTCGTTAAGTTTGATTCCAAGGAATGCAAAATCACAAATTCAAATGATGTTATCATATTTAAGGGTACTAGAACAAACAACACTTACAATGTTAGCATACATTCAAATCATACATGTTTAATGTCCACTAATAATGATGCATGGTTATGGCATAGAAGACTAGGACATGCTGGTATGGATCAATTGAAACATATTTGCAATGAGAATTTAGTTGATGGCTTACCTAAGATAAAATATGATAAAGACAGAATTTGTGAACCTTGTCAACATGGTAAGCAACACAAAAGCTCATTTAAAACAAAGAGTGTTATAAGCACCTCTAGACCTTTAGAGCTCATTCATTTAGATTTGTTTGGACCAAATAGAGTTACAAGCTTAGGAGGCAAATCATATGCATTTGTTCTTGTTGATGACTACTCTAGATTCACATGGGTTAATTTCTTAGCTCAAAAGAATGAAGCCTTTAATTTCTTCAAAACGTTTGCAAAAAGAGTTCAAAATGAAAAAGGATATGTGATCACATCTATTAGAAGTGATCATGGCAAAGAATTTGAAAATGAAAATTTTGAAGACTTTTGCAATGAACTTGGCATTTCACATAATTTTTCTGCTCCTAGAACTCCACAGCAAAATGGTGTAGTTGAAAGGAAAAATAGAACTTTAATCGAAATGGCTAGGACAATGCTCAATGAATATGATTTACCATCTTATTTTTGGGCAGAAGCCGTTAATACAGCTTGTTACATTGCAAATCGTGTTTATAAAAGGCATTTAACTAATAAAACTTCTTATGAGCTATGGAATGGAAGAATACCCAGAATTGGATATTTTAGAGTATTTGGATGCAAATGCTTCATATTGAATACCAAGGATAATCTTGGAAAATTCTCATCCAAATCAGATGAAGGCATATTCTTAGGATATTCATCATTTAGCAAAGCATATAGGGTATTTAACATGAAAACTCTAGTTATAGAAGAATCAATGCATGTTGTATTTGATGAGTCATCTAAACTTGATCAAAAGAAAGGTATTACTTTCAATGACCCTGCAGGTACTCTTGAACCTCTTGAATCTATTGATGCTCCAAAGATCAATCAACTTGAAGAAAAGACTCAAGATCTACCTAAGGATTGGCAATACAAGAAAGATCATCCAAAGGAACTCATCATTGGAGAAACATCAAAGGGAGGAATTTGAAATGAGCATGATGGGTGAACTCAAGTTTTTCCTTGGACTGCAAGTCAAGCAATGTAAAGATGGGATCTTCATCAACCAATCCAAATATACAAAAGAACTCATCAAGAAATTTGGAATGGATGGCTGCAAAACTAGCAAAACTCCCATGAGCACATCATTGAAATTAGGTAAAGATGAAAATGGTAAAGCAGTAGATGAGAAGAAATATCGAGGTATCATCGGATCACTACTTTACTTAACTGCTTCTAGGCCTGATATAATGTTTAGTGTATGTCTTTGTGCTAGATTTCAAACTAGTCCTAAAGAATCACACTTGAATGCCACTAAGAGAATCTTGAAATATTTGAGTGGTACAATACATTTAGGACTTTGGTATCCTAAAAACACATCATTTCATATTATAGGATTTTCAGATGCAGATTACGCTGGTAGTATATTAGATAGGAAAAGCACAACAGGAGCATGTCACTTTCTTGGTAATTGTCTAGTTTCTTGGCATAGTAAGAAACAAGCATCGGTTGCTTTATCCACAACGGAAGCTGAGTATGTTGCAGCTTGTTTTTGTTGCACACAAGTATTATGGATGAAACAACAATTGCTTGACTATGGTAAGGTTTTTAACAATATTTCCATTAAATGTGACAACACTAGTGCTATCAATTTGTCTAAAAATCCTATACAACATTCTAGATCCAAGCATATAGATATTAGACATCATTTTTTAAGGGAAAATGTGCAAAATCAGAACATAATTCTAGAATTTATTGAAACACAAAATCAACTTGCGGATGTCTTTACAAAACCCTTGAATGAAGATAGACTTAATTTTATTAAACTTAATTTAGGAATGATTGATGGAAACACTCTGAATTAATTGCCTATCAATAAGGTTTCTATGTGCATGAATTTAATGCTTCTTAACACAATAGAAATATTCTCCATCTTTCCTTGAATCTTTCATTTTTAAGTATGTCGCGGTCGCTCCAGTATTCTTTAGCGGTCGCTATCCTGTCTGTCAGTTTCATTCAAACTAATGACTCTGTGCGCGGTCGAGAAAATTTGTGCGCGGCCGCACCAATTTGAATAGTTTCGACCGTTACAGTTACATTCCTCACTCGCGAGCATACTTATCTTGACAATGGTCGCTAGATCATATGTCGCGATCGCACCTTGTTAAATCTGTGACCGCACCCTGTACACTCTGCTCGAAAATTTATAACCGTTGGTTGTGTGACAGGTCGCAACTCTTAACTTTCAACAGTCAAAAACGGCTATTTTCTTAAATCCATCTATTTAAGAGTGTTTTGCATCAGTTTATCTGATATTTTGCCTATTAAAGCACACAAACCTTCCTCTGAAACCCTAAAAACCTCTCAATATCATCTGTTTCTCAATCACTCTCTGTTTTCCTACTCTCTTCTGTTCTAATGGCCCCCAAAAGAAAAACCACTTCCAAAATAAAAGGTCAAGCCAAGAGAGTTCCAGGAGTCACCATTAGAGAACCCATTGTTGATCCTCCATCTCCTCCTCAATCTAAAAGAGGTGAGAAAATTCACAAACCTCACCATCAAACCACTGAAGAAGATGTTAGGTATGCCATGCTAAAGAGAAAGAAGGTTGAAGGCACCAAATCTCCTTTTGGTGGGATGCTTTCTGCCTTGAACATCAAGGACGAAATTGAGAGATTGCTAGATGTCCTTGGATGGAGAAAATTTGTCTTTCCAGAAGAGGTAGGCTACTCTAGTCTGAGTAAGGAGTTTTTAATGTCTCTTTAAATAGAGAAGAGTGCAAATTCTGCACTAGGGTGGTATGGGGTCAGATTTAAAGCTCTTTGATCAATACCAAGCCCTATCTCTAGAAGATTTTGGCAGCATTTGGGACTTCCCCTCTGAAGGTATAACCTCCTACAATGACCAAATCTTCTCAAACCCAACACTTTCTGATTTCTGGAGAGAAATTTCCATTGAAACCTCTTTTGAAAAGGAATCTAAAGCCAGACATATCAAATCTCTCACCCACTGGATGCTCCATAGGATTATCACCTATACCATTCACCAAAGAGCAGATGGGAATGAGAAAGTAACCAAGAGAGACCTTATATTTCTGTATGCTTTCACCCACAACATCAAAATAAACACCACCAAGTTCTTGATTGATACTCTTTATCATCATGCTGTAACAAGAACTGGTACCTTCTTCCTATCCTCTCAAGTTACTCAAATATCTAGGCACCTAAACCTTCTGAATGATTTGAACTTAGCTACTTTGAGGAACCCTTTCACTCTAGCCTCCAATGCTATCACAATGGATTACTTAGAGCATGCTGGTTGTGTAAGGAAGATAGAAGGGTCATATGTATACTGCTATGGCAAGAAAGGAGTTATGGATAAACAAAAGAAAAGGCCAAGGTATACAATTGAGGAAGAGGGAGATTCTGTAGAAGTTGCAGTAGAATTACATCCAAAAGCAACTTCATCAAAAGCTGCTAAAGAAACTGCTTCATCCTCCACACAACTCATTCTCCAAGCTATCAAGACTCTCTCAAGGAAACTCACTAAGTTCAAGAAAAGTGTTTCCAAGAGATTCCAGCACTTAAACAAGAGGATAGACCTTATATCCCACATGCATCATGATCTTTATGATATGCAAGGCAAATTGGACTTGCCTCAATGCAATCTTGAAGATTGGGATATAAGTGATCACACCCAAAGCGTTGCTGAAGAAGAAGAGTCCATTAGCACTAGCTCTGCCTCTGTTGCACCTCAAGATAAGGGGAAAGCTCCTTTAGTTGAAGAAAAGTTAGAGTTAGATGATGACTCAGAATAGCTTAGCTTTAGTCTGTTTTTGCTTGCATTTTCATATGTTTGCTAATTTGCTTTCTGTTTTGTATTTTCCTCCACTTTAATCTATATATTTCCATGTTTATATTTCCATTTGTATTTTGCTTAACATTTATTTCATTTTGCCTATGCCAATGGGGGAGAGAAAATTATAAATGGAATGTCAATAAAATTATGGGGGAGAAATAGGGAGAAATAAGAAAATTATGGGGGAGAAATAAGAACAAGAACAACAATCTGTTTGAACATTTGCAAATTAGGGAAAATGTTTATGGGGGAGTTAATTTCTTGTTGAAATTTATTGAACATTTGCAAATAAGAAAAAATGTTTGCATCAAACAATAACATGTGCACCAAGATAATCTAATAATCACAATGCTCTTAACCATGATTGTTGCATATGTTAAGAGGGAGCATTTTAGACTTATTATTTTTCTTATCATTCCATTTGAAATTGTCAAAGTCAAAATGGGGGAGATTGTTAGACAAATGACCTTAATTTTGATCCTTGACAACTCAAATGGATGATCTATTTAACTTGTGTTTGAGAAATCTTGTTGCAGGATTAGGTTACTTCAAATAAGGTGAACAGAACACTTATAGCGGTCGCACCTCACCTGAATACGACCGCTCCATGTAATTAAAAGAAGAAATCTTATCACAGTAGGTTTCGCGGTCAGAAGTTCGACCTATGTCGCGACCGCTCCTACAGAATAGCGACCGTCCGAATATTTGCACGACCGCTACTCAAGGAACTTAAATCATTACAATCACAGTAAGGTTCGCGGTGACAATAACGGTGAATGACTCGACCTCGCTTATCACTTTAGCGACCGCCCCATTCAGAATCGCGACCGCTCTACCATTCAAGAAGAAATTGTTTGAAGAGACAGTAGGTTTCGCGTCCTCAGGAGCGTCCAGAAGTTCGACGCGAGTTTCTCAATTCGACCGCGATAATCTACATAGGGCGACCGCGACATTCAAATTATGGCGGACATTCAATTTTGCCCTGTCAGAGAATGACACGTAATATGACCGTTATAAACCCACTTGATTATTCAAAAAGGGCGACCGCACCATTACTAGGCGCGACCGTCCCGACAAACACAGCTGGGCAAGAAGCCGGTCCGACAAACACAGCATGGGCAAGATTCCAGCTACAGAGCACTAAAATTCGACCGTTGAAGTCTTTTCAAAAGTAGCGACTGTCCCCTGTTAAAGGACGACCGCGAGAAGCATGAGCGCGACCATCCTTGCATGAAGGGCGACCGCGAAGTGCTTCGGGCAGTTTAAGTAAAGAAGGTCTAATCTACCAATACATTATTCTTAATGTCTATAACGGCTAGTAAGACCACAATGGCTATAAATACAATGTCTCTCTGAGAAAACAAAAAAAAAGGAATAAGCAAGAAATCAGATTGTAATAGCCAAGCAACAAATTTTCATTTACTTAAACTTACAATTAAATTGTAATGTATGTTAGGTGTTAGCATTGAAAACACCATTGTATAAGTTTGAGTGTAAGCTTGGGAAACACTTGGGTTGAGAGAGTAAGCCTTGTAAAACTCTTGTTAGGTTGTGAGAGTAAGCCTTGTAAAACTCTTGTTTGGGTTGTGAGTGTGAGCCTAAGAAAAACACTTGTGAAGTTAGGTGTGAACTTGTGAAAACACCAAAGTTGGAAGTAAGCTTGTAAAAACTTCAAAGATTAGTGGAACCTTAACAAGTTGTTAAGGAAGTGGATGTAGGATTGAAGTAAATCCGAACCACTATAAATCTTGTGTGTTCTTTCTTTCTTCCATTACTCAACCAACTCTCTATTCCGCATTTCTTGATTGTTGAGTCTTTTAAATTGTCATTAATTCTTGAGAAAACCAATTCACCCCCCCTCTTGGTTGCCATCTTGGGACAACACTTTCTTTTCAAGTGGTGACACGGCCAAGTTAATGAGACATGGCCAAGACGATCAGACATGGGCAAGCTTCAAGCGACATGGCCAAGACGATCAGACATGGGCAAGCTTCAAGCGACATGGCCAGTGGCTTGGCCATGTCACTTGCCAGTGTCGCACTCTGCCTTCTTTCTTTTCTTTCTTGATTTCTTTTCCTTGGTTGAGACACGGCCAGTGGCTTGGCCGTGTCTCTTGGGTGTGTCAGCTACTGTCTTGGAATCCTTTTGAGGGACATGGCCAAGCTTGCTTTGGCTTGGCCATGTCTTGCTTGATTCATGCTCTTTCTTCATTTTTCTTGATTGTTTTGATCATCCAAGGGAGTTTTTGCACTTAAACCTAAAACAAACAATTTAAACATACTTAAAACAAAAATCAATCAAAACATTAACTAAAACACACATAAAATCATACTAAAAACAAGTACAAAAATGATCTAAACAACTACCCCACACTTAACTCCTTGCTTGTCCCCAAGCAAGGCTAAAATCAAAACACACTAACAAGATAAATTTTGTTAAGTTCAAGAGTTATAAAGATGTATCAAGACTTCCTTATCCCTAAATCCGCAATCAATATCGAATCAAACAAAATCGACACCCATGCAATTAAGAGATTTTCCATGCATAGCCAATGTTGTCACTCCCTCACCAACTCTTACAAGTGTTTGATCATGGTGGTGTTTACACTCATTACAATCAATGAAAGATTATTGCCATAGGCTTGCTTATCAATCAAATCTCCACCACAAAATAACAATCAAGCATCAATCAAAAGGTCTTTATTGGGTTGTAATGGGGCTAAGGTAAAGGCATGGTATTTAGGAAACGTGAGCTTAATCATTAAGTTCAAGAGCACTTTAAGAATGAAGTACCCGATCATATACATAACCCAATAATCCCAAAACACCTTCCTCTCATCTACCCCTTGACATTAAAGAGCTTTTCAAGGGAACTCACTTATTAAATCTTACAATGATACATTCCAACCCTTTCAACAAGAACAACAATTATTCTTATTATTATATATATATTTTCTTTTTTTCTCTTTTTTTTTTATTATTTTGCTTTGCAATCTTAAACCTACTAAATTTAACCCCACACTTAATTCAACACAACACTCGGTTATAAATGCTCTTAAAATGCTCTTGACCTAATGAAAGGGTAAGAGTTAAACAACAAGGTCCAAGCTAATGGTGTTGTGAAAAAGAAAGAGAAGGAAAAATAAAATAAGCTCAAAATTGGCTAACTAAGGTTAACAATAGGGTTGGTCTTTTTACGCCAAAGTGGTTCACCTAATTGC
Organism: Garcia nutans; assembly: GCA_947685225.1. Taxonomy (NCBI): domain Eukaryota; kingdom Viridiplantae; phylum Streptophyta; class Magnoliopsida; order Malpighiales; family Euphorbiaceae; genus Garcia; species Garcia nutans. The sequence continues at coordinate 27,729,069 of CANTUV010000011.1, read as the reverse complement.
CTTAATCATCTTGATGCCAAATTGAAATTTTTATGTAATCTTAAAATGCATTTCAAAGCAAGTTCTAGCAATTCATCCATCAAAGACGCTCACCCACAACAAGAATTATAAGTTGATGGCTCAATTCCTCACTAGGTTAATGGCAATGCAAAGAAAAACCAACAAAAATTGACAATAAGCACCAATTCTGCTCAATACTCAAATTCATGCTTCAAAAATTCAAAGGTCATCAATCAACCATTTTATAACAATTGAACTTTCTAAAACTCATTTATTCAAAGAAAAACAAATAAATAAAAAAAATGCAATTAAAAGTAAAAACATAAAACACCAAATGCCAAAATGCAATTAAAAGTAAAAACATAAAACACCAAATGCACCCCACACTTAAAAATTCACATTGTCCTCAATGTGAGCATGCATACTACAGGGAGTTTAGATAAAACCTGATTTCCATCGTTCCCATATACGATGTGTGGGGCTCTTTCCACCCATAATGCAATTGGAGCCCATGAATGAGAGGATGAACACCATGCAACTTTGAAATACACCCGACGTACGGCAACCACTTAATAATAATCCTTGTAGAGAACGTGTCTCAAAGGGACATGTAAAGGTCGCCTCGGTGTGATCCTCTAGTACTATAGGAATGCAGTAATAATCTTTTTCACTGTGCAACATGGGCATATCAGATTTCTGCTCTTCCTTACCACTAAGAGTAGAAGAGATGATTTTTGGGGACTCTTCAATTTCAACCAAGTTTGGTTGAATCACTTTGTCATCCACCTTAACAATGTCAAGTCCCATCTCAACAACCTCAGCATCTAAAATAAGCTTACACTCCTCAATTTCTAAATGGGGCATTTCATGCTCTTCTTCTATGGTCATAGTCATCCCATTCTTATTTTCACTTTCTCCTTGGGAGCGCATAATATAGATGTTAGAAGGTTTCTTACCTTGCTCCTCTTCTTTTAGCCTACTTGGGAATGGAATTGAGTGCAAAGGATTCAGAGGTTCATACAAATGTGATGAAGTTGATGAGTCCAAATTCTCCTCCTCCTTTGATTGACTTTGTTTCTCCATGTTGGGCAGCATTTCCTCACCATTGTCTTCTTGATTAGTCCCTGCATCAAAGGAATCACAAAAATCGTTATATATTACCTGTTCACTCGTCAAATTTGTGATTACCTTGACTTGCTCCAATTGGCTAGGAAATTCCTCCTTTTGTTGTGCTTGGAGTTGATGTGCCAGTTGCCTAACTTGCATTTCCACCCTCTCCAAGGATTCTTCCAAAGAATCAAATCTCTCATTGCTCCCTTCCTGATTTTGTGTGCTAATTTGAAGGTAAGCATTCAAATCATCGTCCACTATGGATTTCTCGAATTGATCATGGTTTTGTGAGCTAGTTTGAATGAAGGCATTCAAACTATCTTCCAAAGTGGGTTCCTTAAGGTGATCTTGGTTTCGTGTGCTAGTTTGAATGAAGGCATTCAAACTATCTTCAAATGTGGCTGGCTTAAGGTACTCTTGATTTGAATATTGTTCTTGAGAGTAAGGATTTCTTTGGTAAGGTTGATAAAAATTTTGAGGTGGAATTTGCTGTTGATTTTCCCAAGAAAAATTTGATTGGCTTCCCCAGCTGGGATTATAAGGATTGGAATATGTGTCATTTCTTCCCATTTGCTGGAAACCTTGGTAGCCATCTTCTTCCTCTTGCCAATCTTGGTATCGTCCATAACCCATGGAACACGTGTTTGCACTATGGCCTACATTGCCACATGCTGCACATATCTCTTGGCGTGGCATAGGTGCTCTTCCTCTTGCATTTAGCACCTTAATTTGATTGGTCAATTCTGCTAATTGCCATGCCATTTCAGAATCGTCGTTCCTATCGTAAACTCCTTCGTGCCTTGAAAACTGCATCTTTACAAAAGGCACTCAGCAACTTAATGAAAACAAATAACAAAAAATTCAAACAAAACAAATAAACAATTAAAAGAAAACAAACAAACAATTCACAGAAAATAAACAAACAATGAAAAGAAAAATCAAACTATTACTACTGCGACAGCCTTCCCCGGCAGCGGCGCCAAAAACTTGTTGCGCTCAAATTAAGTACTACTACAAAGCGTCACTCGCAAGTATACGAGGTAGCTGTAGCAAAGGTGATCGCCCCAAGGTCGTTTCCCCAAGAAGGTGTGGTTCGTAATAGCTTGATTAACAATTTATTTAAATGCGAGAGTTTGTTGTGTCGGGATTGTGCGAGAATAATTTAAACCTAAATTTAACGTGCGTAGAGAGTAATGTGTGTGGGTGTACAAGATCCAATCGATTCTTGGGAAGGTGCCTAGGGTCATAGGTCCATTCAATCAAAACTCAATTCTCAATTGTCCATTAACATAACCTTGTAAATTAATTTGTTCCTTTAGATTAATTAGTCAATTACCAATCCATTAGTTCTCACATTCATGAATTAACAATGACCAATTCTTTTACATTACCAAATTAATGAAACCCTAGAACTTATATTTCTAATTCATTCATAGGGTGGTCGATTATATTATTCCGATATCGGATTTCACCTCTCGGTCCGTCATCAAATATTCAAAGATCAATAGGTAGCTAATCTATCAACCTAGCATTTAATACAATACAATTAACCAATCAACAAGGAACATCAATGTAAATATCAAATCAAGACATTCAACCAAATATACTATAAACCCTAAACATGGGTATTTAGCTCAACATCATCAAATTATAACATTCATTCAACTCAATATAACACAAATACAAATTGTCCATTGCAATATCAATCTCTTAATACAACAACAACAATAAGAAATGAATTAAAAGAGAGAATAGAAAAACCCCTTGTGAAGATGCCAAGAGTAGGATTGCTAGTCTTCCTCCTAGCTCCACTTGATGTATTTGATGAAGAACTCAAGCCCTCTTCAATGGTTGATTCCCCTTGCAATGTGGAATGGAGCTTTCTCAAGTCACCAACTCTTCAATTGATTTTGCCTTTGGAAGATGGAATGGAGCTTTCTCAAATCACCACTCCCTTCAATGAAGCTTCTTCAACCTTTGAGAACCTGTAACAAAATTTATCCCAAAGAACCTCAAAGATCCTATAAATGGAAGATGGAGAAGGTGGAGAGGATGGAAATGGAGGTTTGGAGGTGAAGGGACAAGGGAGAGTGTCACTCTCTCCCTCTCCCACGTTTTTTGTAGAAATTTGGCTCCAAGAACAAAAAGCTCACTCCATTTTCCTCTTCAATCCCTTTTAATTCATTCAAAAATCAACACCCATGCCTTCCAACTCATCCCATTTTCCTTTGTCCCCCACTTTTTCTTTGTTTAATATTTCTTTTGGCAAGCAATAAGTCTTTGTCTCCCACTTGTTCCCCACTTTGTTGAAAGAATTTTGACTTTTCAGGTGGGACACGGCCAAGCCAAGAGTGTCTTGGCCGTGTCTCTTGGTATCTTCCTTGAGGTGACACGGCCAAGCCAAGAGTGGCTTGGCCGTGTCTCTTGATTTTTCATGAGACACGGCCATGTCACTTGGCCGTGTTCCATTCTGTGTGTTTTGTTTTTGTGAGACACGGCCAATGGCTTGGCCGTGTCTCTTGCTAGTGTCAGTCACTGCTTCACTTTCTTTGAGAGACACGGCCAAGCTTCAAGCGACATGGCCATGTCTACCAATTTTTCCTTAAACACGGCCAAGTTTCAAGCGACATGGCCAAGACGATCAGACATGGGCAAGCTTCAAGCGACATGGCCAGTGGCTTGGCCATGTCACTTGCCAGTGTCGCACTCTGCCTTCTTTCTTTTCTTTCTTTTCAAGTGGTGACACGGCCAAGTTAATGAGACATGGCCAAGATGATCAGACATGGGCAAGCTTCAAGCGACATGGCCAAGACGATCAGACATGGGCAAGCTTCAAGCGACATGGCCAGTGGCTTGGCCATGTCACTTGCCAGTGTCGCACTCTGCCTTCTTTCTTTTCTTTCTTTTCAAGTGGTGACACGGCCAAGTTAATGAGACATGGCCAAGACGATCAGACATGGGCAAGCTTCAAGCGACATGGCCAAGACGATCAGACATGGGCAAGCTTCAAGCGACATGGCCAGTGGCTTGGCCATGTCACTTGCCAGTGTCGCACTCTGCCTTCTTTCTTTTCTTTCTTGATTTCTTTTCCTTGGTTGAGACACGGCCAGTGGCTTGGCCGTGTCTCTTGGGTGTGTCAGCTACTGTCTTGGAATCCTTTTGAGGGACATGGCCAAGCTTGCTTTGGCTTGGCCATGTCTTGCTTGATTCATGCTCTTTCTTCATTTTTCTTGATTGTTTTGATCATCCAAGGGAGTTTTTGCACTTAAACCTAAAACAAACAATTTAAACAAACTTAAAACAAAAATCAATCAAAACATTAACTAAAACACACATAAAATCATACTAAAAACAAGTACAAAAATGATCTAAACACTCTTCTCACTAGATACTATCACATCCCTACCATCACTGGTTCTCAAGGTGACACACTTCTTTTGACAATCCACCACAGCTCCATGTTTAGACAGCCAATCCATGCCTAAGATCAAATCATATTCTTTAAAAGGCATTTCAATCAGATCACCAAGAAACTCCTCACCTTGCACCACAACTGCACTATCACGGTGCACCTTACTAACAACCACACTATGTCCTAAAGGATTTGTCACCAAAACATCAAATCCTAAGGATTCTGTATGCAATTCAGACACAGGCAATATGTATGCACTTATATATGAATGAGTAGATCCTGGATCAATTAAAGCAAGTACTAAAATGCCAAATAAAGAAAAGGTACCCGCTATAACTGCTGAAGCATCTGGCTGCCTCTGCATCACATATACCCTCGGAGAAGATCTGGCCTCATCTAGTCTACTACCTCTAGATGAAGATCCTCCTCTCTGACTGGACCCGGGTCTACCACCTCTACTAAAACCTCTGCCCCCTCGACCACCTCTGCTGACACTGGGTCGAGAAACTGCAGTATCAGTCTGCCTATCATCTTGCATCTCCAGGCAATCTCTAATAAAATGATCTGGTGACCCACATTTATAACACACTCCGGTTACACCAGTCCTCCAACAAACACCTCCATGGGGCCTGCCACAGTGAACACATACAGGTGGAGTAGACCTTTGCATCATGGGAGTCGGGGCACTAGCTACAGAGACTGTCGATCTCGGCCTCTGCCACTGATACTGCACTGATCTGCCTGACTGCCTCTGACTCCTACTAATCCTCGGAGCAAAACTTCCTCTACCCCTCTTCACAGATGAAGACCCTGCCTCAAACTGGGGTCTCCTTACCCTAGTCTCCTCCTCAGTAGCAGCTGCGGCTATACTCTAGGCTCTCTCCACACTCCTAGCTACTGCAACAAGCTGAGAGAAATCCTGATACCGAGAACCAGCCACCAGGCACATGATAGAGGGCTTCAATCCCTCCTCAAATCTTCTGCACCGATCTATTTCATTAGAAATAATTCCCCCAGCATAACGACTCAACCGGATGTACTCATTCTCATATTCTGTCACCATCCGGTTGTCTTGCCTCAAATTCAAAAATTCCATCTTCTTAATATCTTTATACTCCCTCGGAGTATATTTTTGCTCGAACTCCCTCAAGAAATCACCATATGATAGTTTAGGTGGATCATCCACAGCATGAGGGACCGTCTTCCACCAGTCATAGGCATCTTTTTGCAGGAGGGATCTGGCATAGTCAAATTTCTCATCCGAAGTGGCTTGCAACTGAATGAATATCCTCTGTACCTTATCCGACCACTGCTCAGCCACTGCAGGATCGATAGTGCCTAAGAAATCTTCAGCCCCATATTTTCTCAACTTGTCATAATATCTTACCAGCACCTGAGGCTGTGGTGGTGGCTGCACTGGAGCTTGTCTAAATAATTCCACCATATGCCTTAACCAACCCGGCGGAGCCTCATCTATAGCTGATCTCTCTGGCACAGAAACATGTGCCTCACTAACTCTCTCAACCCTAGCTTCCTCTCTACTCTCTCCTGGAGCTACACTCTCGGCACTTCCTTCTACAGTCTGAAGTGAATGGGACTTCATTACTACCTATCTCTGCAAACACAGCAGAATATACCTCATTAAAGATCAAACACTACCATACCAAAACATGTATTTTACTCAAAAACTAACTTTTAAAATCAAAATATTCTTTTTCTTACAATTCATCTAGGTTGAGAATCTCAAACCTAGGCTCTGATACCAAAATAATTTTAACACCCCTATACCCCGTATACGTACACAGCATGCTAATATGATCGTAATATACGTATACTGAATATAGAAATGCTATGGTATACTTAACAAATGAATCATCCCTTCTAAAAAACATGAACAAATTTAAATCATTTAAAAGAAGTTATAAAAGACCAAAGATAAAAAGTTTATTTAAAAGCAGCGGAAAATCTAACATTTATTTACAAATACTTATACATTAAAACTCAAGATTTACAAAACATAAAGTATATACATGTTTGGCAGTATATCTTCGATCTTTATGTAACACCCCGATACCCTATATAAGTACTATACATATACTTAGTATACATACAGTAAGTATATAAAGTATAAGGATGTCACTTTTCATTATCTTTTAAAAACCTGTAACAGAGTTCAAACCATAATACGTTAATTTAAATAACATTTACAAAATCATTATCTTTATCAAAACTCCATTTATACATATAAATACTCTCTCATCAGAAATACATCATAATTAAAAGTTATACATGTATGCATTACCCTCTAGTTGGTCTCGACAAATTCTTACTCTTCTCGTGGCATAACAGCTGGACTTCCAGATCAACCGCATATCCACCTGCACGATTACACAACCGCGCTAAGCCCGAGAGCTTAGTAGTACAATATAAAATCTAAACATACATTATAGAAATTCTAACATATAATAATTCTATATTCCTTCCATATACCATTAGTTCTTATCATGTTTTTCTCTTTTTAATTTGCACCTTTCATATATCTCGACTAATTTCATATATTATGTAAATATATACATACCATTATTACCAATTCCAACATGTCAGTAATACTCACAATCAATTTATCAATACACACATTATACATCATACCAATCATGAATCACCTTTCCAATGAAGACAATCATTATCACCATCCACAATTCATTAATAATATTCACAATCAATATATCAATATACATACATTATATATCATACTAATCAAAAGTCACATTTTCCAAGGAAGACAATCCTTATCACCAAACACAATTCATCATTAATACCCATAATCAATACACACATCACATATCATACTTCATAACATTAGTTTGTTCACAATTCCTTAATCATACATCACATTTCTCACAAAGGCAATTATTATCACCAACCATCATCCATCACTAATATCCACAATTTATATATCTCATTACTCATGTATTCCAACATTTGTATATATATATATATATCCTATTTACAACAAATGACAGACTCGGGCCCAAAAGACACTAATATGCTATTCGACTTTCAGAGTTAATGCTTTGGTTTAATTATCACATTCATAAATATCCCAACTAGGCTTCAAGGATTAAGTTCAACCAAGCTTCAAGGGGAACAAAGCATGCTAAGTATCAACCCAACTTGGCTTCAAGAACTAATCCAACCTAGCTTCAAGGGTTGTAACATCTCAATTAGGCTTCAAGGACTAGACCCAACCAAGCTTCAAGGGGAGTAAAACATGTTAAACTTCAACCCAACTTGGCTTCAAGGATCAAGCCCAACCTAACTTCAAGAGATTGTTACCATTAGGCATGCCACCAACAACAAAACTCTGAAAATGAATAACACATTAGATACACAATTCATTGTTTATTTCATCATCAATATCATTTTCAATTCTCATCATCATTTAGGCAAACATGCCTTACATATCTCAATTGAATTATCATAGCCAATCACAATGGCTTCATATCACATTTGAGTTATCATTGCCAAGAACAATGGCTTCATATCACATTTCATGTTTCATCATTGATATATGCAACATCAATTACATTACTAAACAAACATGTCATTAATCAATCATACCATATAGGCATGCTTTAATCATATCATTCAAGCATACATAATCCATTTCTTCGCACATGTATCTTAAATTCATTGTCATATAATCCATATGTCCATTTATTTCATTTTGAACATCATTATCAATCATGATAACATCACATTTCATCATTTCTCAAGACACATTAACACCATTCATTATTAAAACATTTATCCTAACAAGTTGCATTGCACATACCTTTCTTTTGGATGATCATTATAGCTTTCACACTATACAAATGACAATATTAGTAACATTGAATTAACAATATAATAATCTACTTAACACATTTATACCAAGGGTGTTAAGTCTCAAAATCATATAAAAGATTACATCTATGTAAGTTTGTACTTACCTCAAGAACTATTCCCATCCATCTATACATTTTCTCTTCCAAGAATTCTCAACATTTAGGTTAATGCAACACAATCTCTTCAAAACCTAATTCAAAGATCATTATTCATATGTTTAGAATCATCCACATACATTTGTTTAGGTCATTCTTTGATTACAAAGTATTTAGAGTGTATATAAAATGTTTAGGAACAAAAGACTTTTGAAGAATCAAACAATGCATGAAGAACCAAAAACCATCACAGTAGCAAACACACCCAAGGGACACGGCCAAGCTTGTGGCCGTGTCTCTCAAGACCAAAACTTCCCGAGGCAGACACTGGCAAGGACACGGCCGTGTCTCTCAACACAACTCAGGCAGTAGCAAACACATTCAAGGGACACGGCCAAGCCAGTGACCGTGTCACCCCAAAACCTATCCAACATGGCCAAAATTCTCTAGACTTGGCCGTGTTTCTCAAAAATAAAAAGTCTTGGCCGTGTCTCATCTTGCTTATGGCCGTGTCACTCAAGAACACAACCCTTAATTTGGCCAAAGCTCTTTCACTTGCATTTTCACACTTTTTGCACAACAATAATCTCATTCAATTGGTTCTAATCAATGTTGTTAACACATATCTTAAATATTCATGACATTAATCACTTAAACAACACATTAACATTACATTTTAAACACAAACCATCTCAAAACCCTAAAACCAAATTCCACTCTTGATCTTCCACTTAACTTACCATATTCAAAACCAAACCAACACCAATTCAATCTTATAACTTACAATTCATTTTAAAACTTATAAACACATCACAAACACATTTAATCATCAAATCAACAAACCCTAATTCACTTAAAACACCACTTCACAAGAATAGAAGAAATCAAGGAAAAGAACTTACCAAAGTTGTTGAATTCCACAAATCTTCAACTAAATTCCTTGATTCTCCCTTCAATCTTGATGTTAGAAATCAAAACACTTCAATTGCTCTCTCTTCTCTTTGGATAGCCGGCCACCACTTCAAGCAAAGAAAAGAAATTAACAAGTCAACCTTTCTTTCCTTCTTTTAATCTCCACCAAGAGATTTCCAAAAGAGAATTACCTCAATGCCCTTAACAATTTACTTTAGCTCTCTTCTAGCTCACATGTCCTTTATAGTAATTTCATATATCATAAATGAAAATATCTTCTTGCATTGACTCTCCCTTTTGACCAACTTATATGTTATATATATTACCATATAATCAACATATACACCTCTCTCTAAACCCTCTTTTCTTTCCCAAAACACATATACATAAACCTTCTCTTCTCATTTCTTTTCTCTTCACATAACATATACATTCAATCCAACTTACAACAACAACATAATCAAAACTTCTAAGTCATACATGAGGATATTACAATTCTCTCCCCCTTAAATAATTTCGTCCTCGAAATTATCTAGTATAATTGTAATCCATTCATAATACCATACCATCTTAACTTCCATATGAAGTTAATTATACGTTAAGTCATTATATCATCAAATCATATAGCTTCAACTCTCCTCTTTAGAATCAACCACCTTCTTTAAATTCCATAACTCATCATTCTATATGATTATACCTCTTGTTACTTCCTTAATCAAACATTCAAAAGAACTCATTACATTTCTTGTTAATGTCTTTATATAAGAATTAGATCATTTTATAGTACACTTATACTCCATCTCATCTTTATATTTAATATATTTTGTTCTTTCACTTCTTTGTAATTACTCTCTTAACTTTAACCTTAAAAACCATTGATGTATATCTGAGCATTAATTATCCCTTCATTACAATCACTGTCTAAATAGACATTTATCAATCCTCAATAGATAACAAAATCCTGATTTTTCATAAATGGAGTTATTTCTTTAGCATGCTTTTCACTTAACTTACATATTAATACATTACCTTTCAACTTATTTTATAAATAACCCATCTTTTTCTCTTCTTATCATAATTTACAATTACTATAACTTCATTCATTCATTCAATCACACTTTAAAAATTTTACATCATATACATTACCATATAAATAATTACACTCTTGGTACTACTATACACATTAAATTTCAATAATGATTCATAATCTTAGCCAATTATAGATCCATTGCTCTATCTGTCACAATATATCCACATTCAAATCTTATTCAACTTCAACCAACAATTAATATATTTGACTTATCATAATATTTCACCATAGTTATATATATATATATAACTTCATTCCATTAGGGCAAACTTATATTCAATTCCTGATCTCTTCCGATCCATTTTTAGTCAAATCATCATGATAACAAATCACTTCAAATTATCTTTTAATATACACATAGTTTATTCTCTATTATCTTACTATAATACCCACCAATTCTCATAAAAATTTTATACCATATTTACTATCTACAATTCATTTACTCAAACCTCGAGTTACATACCTTAAACATATTCTATAATTTCTCCCCTTTTTAATATCTCTTCACATTTCATATCATTGTTATATATATATATATATATATTATCCACAACTCAACACATTTCCATAATTTCCTCTTTCTCTCTTTATTTTCACAATTATAACCAAGTTTTTAACATAAAATGATAAAGTACAACTTTATCCATCATAACTTTTAACTATACTCCGCCAACATAATTTCATCTCACCAAATCTGTATTACAATCCTTTTATCTAAGATCCAAATCCATGGATAACAAAATTAATCGATCAAATACGCTGAACAAAACACATGGCTTTAAGAGATTAATATTCAAGCCTGAGACTTTCAAATCAATACTGTTCTTCTCAAAATTTTATTATCAATCTATACAAATACAAGGCTAAGGGGTATCTCAAGAATTACATATTCCTTCTTTACATTTTTACTATATCAGAAGTTATCACATTCCAACTCCGTTTCAACCAAATTTGCATTCGATTATATGATCTTTAGCAACTTAAGTCACGTTTCAACAATATTATTATATACATATTCAATCATATACAGTTCTTATACAAATTTCTATTCGTCACTTCATTTCTAATCCATTTACAATCTCTTATAATATAATTACATAGAACTTTTTATATGTGAATACTTTGGGACTCTAAATATCATATAATCATCAAATTTAAAGCTAACCAACAACTTCCACTGTCCACTATTACTCAAGTCCATATCATACTTACTTTTATCACATAATCCAATTAGCTTTACCCAGTTCCGGACCTACTCTCTCTTAGGTCCACTTATACATACAACATCATTTCCATATCATTAATTCTATAATTATACCATATACATATTCATAGGTCATTTACAAAACATGATTCACACCTTTATGTATATATGTATAATTTCATTCACATGTCATATACATGTACACACTTAATTATATGCTCTTATTTTATTTTCCTTTTTCATACATTCAATACAAATTTAATGTTTATCACTTTCTTTTAAACATTATCATTCTCATTCTTCCAAATGTGACATCTCTTTCTCTTTCGTCTTTAAAAGCATTTGATACACTTCCATATCCATTTTACCCTTTCCAGTAGTGTGGCTTAAAATAGCTCATTTTCATTTGCTCCTCCACTACCCTTTTTACATCAAAACAAATTCTCATACTATCAATCACATTACTTAATTCATAATACTTTCATGTGCAATATAAGTCATTTCGCCTAGCTCATGTATTGAATATACATTAAACTATCAATATCCAAATAATCTTTATCAAATTCCACTAGAACTTTAACTTTTCAACTTACTACTTTGCTTAGACTTCAATTTGCCAAACTCATCTTTTCTTAATATCATTTAAAAACATCTTACGTATATATATATATATATATCACAAAGCAATATCAAAACCTATAATTCTCACAATTACCAAGCTCATTTCAGAATATCACATATCGTATATCACCACCATTACCATGAGCTTTCACCATATTCAAGCATCTCACATTTCTAACATTAAATTCACAATGTTTGCATTAAAATAACAATACCAATTTATATTCTTACTTAACTAATATCATCTTTTTTTTTCCTTTAAACAAAACCTTAACTGTATATACATCCCAACTTTACATAATCACACTTTGTCTCTACTAATCAACTCATTCAATATTCCACCATACTCTCCTCATTTAAATAACATAACTTTCAATATTAACAATTCGATATTATTTCCTCTGTCTAGCAAACTCAACATTAGCAAACCCAGCATAAACTTTATTATAAAGAGGTTCAAAGTATAGAAGAAAAGTACATATTCTTATCTTGATTTGATTTTCAACTCATTTTCAACTTTATTCTCCTTTTCATTTCTTTATGTTTCAATTCATATTATGTCCTACATAATATCGCTCATAAACATCAACATTACATTCCATGTTGCACACGACATAACATTTTTCATATGCATCATCAATATGCATATATCACATTACATTTCACAATTCGTTTCTCATAATTAATTAGGCACTATGCCTCAATTATAATTCATTTCCAACATCATTGCCAACAATCATAGTTTCTCATCACATCAACATAGTATACACATATATCATCAACTATATTGAACATCTCATATAACACAAATATTCTACAAGTCATATTATGCCACATCCGAGACCAACCTAGGTGTCAATGCATACGCATGTATTACAAATTTCATTTCAAAACTTTTCCTTTTTACTTCTATTTAAACTTTTCAAAATTTTTTTCTTTTTAATTTCACTTAGGCCGAGAATCTCGAACCTAAGCTCTGATACCAAAACAATTGTAACACCCCGATACCCTATATAAGTACTATACATATACTTAGTATACATACAGTAAGTATATAAAGTATAAGGATGTCACTTTTCGTTATCTTTTAAAAACCTGTAACAGAGTTCAAACCATAATACGTTAATTTAAATAACATTTACAAAATCATTATCTTTATCAAAACTCCATTTATACATATAAATACTCTCTCATCAGAAATACATCATAATTAAAAGTTATACATGTATGCATTACCCTCTAGTTGGTCTCGACAAATTCTTACTCTTCTCGTGGCATAACAGCTGGACTTCCAGATCAACCGCATATCCACCTGCGCGATTACACAACCGCGCTAAGCCCGAGAGCTTAGTAGTACAATATAAAATCTAAACATACATTATAGAAATTCTAACATATAATAATTCTATATTCCTTCCATATACCATTAGTTCTTATCATGTTTTTCTCTTTTTAATTTGCACCTTTCATATATCTCGACTAATTTCATATATTATGTAAATATATACATACCATTATTACCAATTCCAACATGTCACTAATACTCACAATCAATTTATCAATACACACATTATACATCATACCAATCATGAATCACCTTTCCAATGAAGACAATCATTATCACCATCCACAATTCGTTAATAATATTCACAATCAATATATCAATATACATACATTATATATCATACTAATCAAAAGTCACATTTTCCAAGGAAGACAATCCTTATCACCAAACACAATTCATCATTAACACCCATAATCAATACACACATCACATATCATACTTCATAACATTAGTTTGTTCACAATTCCTTAATCATACATCACATTTCTCACAAAGGCAATTATTATCACCAACCATCATCCATCACTAATATCCACAATTTATATATCTCATTACTCATATATTCCAACATTTATATATATATATATATCCTATTTACAACAAATGACAGACTCGGGCCCAAAAGACACTAATATGCTATTTGACTTTCAGAGTTAATGCTTTGTTTTAATTATCACATTCATAAATATCCCAACTAGGCTTCAAGGATTAAGTTCAACCAAGCTTCAAGGGGAACAAAGCATGCTAAGTATCAACCCAACTTGGCTTCAAGAACTAATCCAACCTAGCTTCAAGGGTTGTAACATCTCAATTAGGCTTCAAGGACTAGACCCAACCAAGCTTCAAGGGGAGTAAAACATGTTAAACTTCAACCCAACTTGGCTTCAAGGATCAAGCCCAACCTAACTTCAAGAGATTGTTACCATTAGGCATGCCACCAACAACAAAACTCTGAAAATGAATAACACATTAGATACACAATTCATTGTTTATTTCATCATCAATATCATTTTCAATTCTCATCATCATTTAGGCAAACATGCCTTACATATCTCAATTGAATTATCATAGCCAATCACAATGGCTTCATATCACATTTGAGTTATCATTGCCAAGAACAATGGCTTCATATCACATTTCATGTTTCATCATTGATATATGCAACATCAATTACATTACTAAACAAACATGTCATTAATCAATCATACCATATAGGCATGCTTTAATCATATCATTCAAGCATACATAATCCATTTCTTACATGTATCTTAAATTCATTGCCATATAATCCATATGTCCATTTATTTCATTTTGATCATCATTATCAATCATGATAACATCACATTTTATCATTTCTCAAGACACATTAACACCATTCATTATTAAAACATTTATCCTAACAAGTTGCATTGCACATACCTTTCTTTTGGATGATCATTATAGCTTTCACACTATACAAATGACAATATTAGTAACATTGAATTAACAATATAATAATCTACTTAACACATTTACACCAAGGGTGTTAAGTCTCAAAAATCATATAAAAGATTACATCTATGTAAGTTTGTACTTACCTCAAGAACTATTCCCATCCATCTATACATTTTCTCTTCCAAGAATTCTCAACATTTAGGTTAATGCAACACAATCTCTTCAAAACCTAATTCAAAGATCATTATTCATAGGTTTAGAATCATCCACATACATTTGTTTAGGTCATTCTTTGATTACAAAGTATTTAGAGTGTATATAAAATGTTTAGGAACAAAAGACTTTTGAAGAATCAAACAATGCATGAAGAACCAAAAACCATCACAGTAGCAAACACACTCAAGGGACACGGCCAAGCTTGTGGCCGTGTCTCTCAAGACCAAAACTTCCCGAGGCAGTCACGGGCAACGACACGGCCGTGTCTCTCAACACAACTTAGGCAGTAGCAAACACATTCAAGGGACACGGCCAAGCCAGTGACCGTGTCACCCCAAAACCTATCCAACACGGCCAAAATTCTCTAGACTTGGCCGTGTTTCTCAAAAATAATAAGTCTTGGCCGTGTCTCATCTTGCTTATGGCCGTGTCACTCAAGAACACAACCCTTAATTTGGCCAAAGCTCTTTCACTTGCATTTTCACACTTTTTGCACAACAATAATCTCATTCAATTGGTTCTAATCAATGTTGTTAACACATATCTTAAATATTCATGACATTAATCACTTAAACAACACATTATCATTACATTTTAAACACAAACCATCTCAAAACCCTAAAACCAAATTCCACTCTTGATCTTCCACTTAACTTACCATATTCAAAACCAAACCAACACCAATTCAATCTTATAACTTACAATTCATTTTAAAACTTATAAACACATCACAAACACATTTAATCATCAAATCAACAAACCCTAATTCACTTAAAACACCACTTCACAAGAATAGAAGAAATCAAGGAAAAGAACTTACCAAAGTTGTTGAATTCCACAAATCTTCAACTAAATTCCTTGATTCTCCCTTCAATCTTGATGTTAGAAACCAAAACACTTCAATTGCTCTCTCTTCTCTTTGGTTAGCCGGCCACCACTTCAAGCAAAGAAAAGAAATTAACAAGTCAACCTTTCTTTCCTTCTTTTAATCTCCACCAAGAGATTTCCAAAAGAGAATTACCTCAACGCCCTTAACCATTTACTTTAGCTCTCTTCTAACTCACATGTCCTTTATAGTAATTTCATATATCATAAATGAAAATATCTTCTTGCATTGACTCTCCCTTTTGACCAACTTATATGTTATATATATTTCCATATAATCAACATATACACCTCTCTCTAAACCCTCTTTTCTTTCCCAAAACACATATACATAAACCTTCTCTTCTCATTTCTTTTCTCTTCACATAACATATACATTCAATCCAACTTACAACAACAACATAATCAAAACTTCTAAGTCATACATGAGGATATTACACTTTAAGCTTCACTATCACCACCTCAAGATCTAGCCTCTACTTGGCCTAGAGGAATTCTCCGGTTCTTCCCTGTTACCTGCGCGATAAATCATAATCGCGCTAAGCCAACGGCTTAGTGGTACAAACTACAATAATACTATATTTCGATGCAATGCCAATGTCACAATCAATTTCAACAATAAAGACAATATTCATAAATGATATATTAATATTTTTCATAACACTACATTCCATTATTTTATTCAATTGTTTCATCATTCATGAATTACATTGAAACAAAGACAAGCATGGGCCCAAAAGACACTAATATGTCATTCAACTTTCAGAGTTAATGTTTTGGTTCAATTATCACATTTATCATTATCATTATCCCAACTAGGCTTCAAGGATTAGGCTCAACCAAGCTTCAAGGGGAACAAAGCATGCTAAGTATCAACCCAACTTGGCTTCAAGAACCAAACCCAACCTAGCTTCAAGGGTTGTAACATCTCAATTAGGCTTCAAGGACTCGATCCAACCAAGATTCAAGGGGAGTAAAACATGTTAAACTTCAACCCAACTTGGCTTCAAGGATCAAGCCCAACCTAACTTCAAGAGGTTGTTACTATAGGCATGCCACCAACAACAAAACTCTAAAAATGGAATAACACATTAGACACACAATTCATTCATTATTTCATTATCAATTTCATTCTCATTTTCTCATCATCACTAAGGCAACCATGCCTCAATCATCTCATTTGCATCATTATCATTATAGCCAACAAACATGGCTCCTCATCTCATCAATAGAGTATACATAATTAAATGCATTGAATATCATCATCTAGGCAAACATGCCTCACTTATCTCAATTCACATTATGCAAAACATAACATTATTAATGCGCATCAACAATGCAATAGATTACTTATCACCTTTTTAATCATATGTTTTAAGTCTCAAGATCATATAAAAGTATGCATTAATGTAGGGTAGGGTTTGTACTTACTTTAGGAAAAACTCACACCAATTTACAACTTTACTCTTCCAAAACTTCTTCACCACTTAGGTTAAGGCAAATCAACCTCTTCACAACCTAAACCAAAAGAAATAGTACACATGAGATGCAAAACTCTACACAAGACACGCTCAACAACACGAGCGTGTCCCTGACCGTGCCCTAAACTCACAACATAGAAGCTTTGACACGCTCAGAACCACGGGCGTGTCACTGAACGTGTAATACATTCTGTCTCACAGAAACATTGACACGTCCAACAACATGGGCGTGTTCATGGCCGTGTCAATTCCTCACCAACATAGTAGCTATGACAAGCTCAGTGACATGGGCGTGTCACTGGACGTGTCAATACTACTACTACACAAAAGCTGTGACACGCTCAGTGACATGGGTGTGTCACTGCTCGTGCTACCCAACCAAAATCACAGAACTATTGGCACGCCTAAAACCTGGTCGTGCTCATGGGCGTGTCAGGCCAAAAATACAGATTCCGGCCACAACAACACTTAATCCAACAAATCACTTCCTTTCACCAAAATCCACTTCAAACAAACTTAGCTCAACATACCCAAGAATAATAACAAACTTGCAAAAACACCAAAACAACTAAAAACATACATCCAACAAAAATCAAAATCATCACCACAAACCCAAAACACACCTACAACACAACCTCTTCCAACAAACTTACTCTTTTCTTCAATCCAAACTCAAATATCCAAAAACCAAATGAATCAAACACTCTTAAACACAACACAATCAAAACACACTCCTATCATCCACAATAATCCTTCAAACTCAAACATAACTCCAAAATAAACAAGAGAAATCAGGAGAGAACTTACCAAAGTTGATGATAATTCAAAATTTTCACTTATTCCCTTGAATCTTCCTTCAATTAGAGCTTGGATCACAAAACTCACTCTCTCTCTCTCTTTCTTTAGATGGCTGGCCAACAAAAGGAAAAAGGAAAGAAATGAAAAAGAAAATGAAGAAACCAAAGTAAATACTCCTCTCTTTAAACCTCCTTCAAGCAAATATAATATTAAATAATTCAAATTAATCTCTTCCATTCATTTTAAATTTCCCATTTTCCACTAATTAACTTAATTAATTAAAATAACTAAATATCTTCTTCCTTTGACCATCGCAATTGACTTGTATATATGTTGTATATATTTCCATATACACAACATATACACTTTCCTTTAAATTTCTCTTCTTCTTAAAATTAACATATACATTCAATACAATTACAACAATAATATCAAAACTTCTAGGGCATACTTTGGGGTATTACAACGCTACTGTGACAAAATAAAAGAAATTAAGAATTCAAACCTTATTTTGTAGGTTTCACCAAAAATTGCTTCTTGAATGAACAAGGTCAAAGACAAGCCTTTTTGCCTTTAAATTGCTTGACTTGTTTTTCTGCTTTCTCAAAAAATCAACGTGGTTCACTGCTTTCCTACTCAGTTACGGTTTCAAACTCTCCCAAGTTTCCGTCAAATTTTCTTCCTTATTTTCTCCTTTCTTTTTTTGTGTTGTTTAGTCCATATTTATAGAAGAATTCTATGGGTAATTCTAATTATTCACGACATACAATATTCAATAAGAAAAGGAAACCGAAACCTAATTGTATTAGGTTTCGAAAAATTTGCGTTGGAAAAATTTTGCTGGCAAAAAAAAGCTTCTGCCGAAAAATTGCGCTGGCAAAAAAGCTGCGGCAGCTAGCTGCGGCAGCCCGGGCAAAACGGGCCCGCTAGCCATTTCGTCCGCAGGAAATTCCTGTGGGCGAAATGCCCACGGGCCCTCTCTGACTTTCAGCGACGATTTTCTCGTCGCCGATTTTTCCGTCGCCGATTTTTTTTGTTATTTGTTATTTTTTATTATTTTTTAATTTTTATTCATTTCACCATTTTTTTACTAAAATAAATATTAAAATTAATACCATAAAAATTATTTTGGACTAACTAAAATATATTAGACAACACAAAAATTATTTTGGACTAATTAAAATATATTGGACCGGACTGGGTAAATAATTAAGGGTCTGCAGTTTGCCCCCTGCTTGAATGATCTGAGACTTTAGAGAGTGAAAAGCAACAAGACTTAATTTTTAATGAGATGGTTATTTGAATTTGTTTTTGGGTTCTGGACCCAGTTCGAGTTCTAGACTTGATTTGGGTACTTGTCCTAGAGATTGGGTACTTGGACCCGAGATTGAATTTGATTTGGGTACTTGAACCCAAGATTGGATTGAATTTGGTACTTGGACCCAAGATTGGGTACTTGGACCCGAGATTGATTTGATTTGGGTACTTGGACCCGAGATTAGATTTGATTTGGGTACTTAGACTCGAAATTGATTTGATTTAGGTGCTTGGACTCGAGAATGGGTACTTGGACCTGAGATTCATTTGGTTTGGGTACTTGGACCCAAAACTTATTTGATTTGGGTACTTGGACCCGAGAATGGGTGCTTGGACCCGAGAATGGGTACTTGGACCCGAAACTGAATTAAATTTCTGTGTTTGGACCCGATATTGGGTGCTTGGACCCGAGAATTGGGTACTTGGACCCGAGCTTGACTTGATTTAGGTACTTGGACCCGTGATTTGGTGCTTAGACCCGAGATTGATTTGATTGGATTTGGGTACTTGGAACTAATATTGGGTGCTTGGACCCGAGATTGATTTGATTTGGGTACTTGGACCCGAGATTAGATTTGATTTGGGTACTTGGACCCGAAATTGATTTGATTTGGGTACTTAGACCCGAGAATGGCTGCTTAGACCTGAGAGTGATTTGATTTGGGTACTTGGACCTAAAATTTATTTCATTTAAGTACTTAGACCCGGGAATGGGTGCTTGGACCCGAGTTAATTTGATTTGGGTACTTGGACCTGAATTAGATTTGATTTGGGTACTTGGACCCGAAATTGATTTGATTTGGGTTCTTGGACTCGAGAATGGGTGCTTGGACCCGAGATTGATTTATTTTGGGTACTTGGACCCGAAATTTATTTGATTTGGGTACTTAGACCTGAGAATGGGTGCTTAGACCCGAGAATGGGTACTTGGACCCGAGACAAAATTGAATTTGGGTGCTCCCGATATTGAATTGGAATTGGGTACTTGGACCCGAGATTAAATTGAATTTGGGTGCTTGGACCCGTGATTAAGTTTGACTGACCTTTTATCATTTGAGAAATCTGACTGCTCCAGTTATTCTATGCATTGTGGTTTTTCACCCTCAAAATGGATCTTCATCCTTTGAGA
This sequence comes from Garcia nutans, assembly GCA_947685225.1. Lineage (NCBI taxonomy): Eukaryota > Viridiplantae > Streptophyta > Magnoliopsida > Malpighiales > Euphorbiaceae > Garcia > Garcia nutans. The sequence continues at coordinate 27,708,132 of CANTUV010000011.1, read as the reverse complement.
TCAGCTCTTCATCCTTGAAAATGGATCTTTATCCTTTGAGATCGGGTCTTCACCCTTGCAAATGGATCTTCATCCTTTGAAATTGGGTCTTCACCCTTATAAGTTGATCTTCATCCTTTGAGATTAGGTCTTTACCCTTGAAAATGGATCTTCATCCTTTGGAGATCAGGTCTTTACCCTTGAAACATGGATCTTTATCCATTGGAGGTTGGGTCTTTACCCTGGCTTCAGCTCTTTTAGCTGAATTGATCTTTTGTCTTTTGCATCTTCATTCTTTTGAGAATTCAAATTTTATTTTTTTTATTCCATTCTTTTTTGTTCTTCCTTTACACTTTTGCAAAAAAATTAGCCCTTTTTAGCTAGCCTTCATATCCTCTCTTTTTTCCCCTACGTGATGAGATATTTGCAAGTGAGTTTGAAAATGTTTTATATATAAACTCAAAAAATTGAAAAGGAGAAACTTTTCCCCCTTTGTAGCCTCGAACCCATGATTTTTCTATGCGGACTCTAATTGATGTTGTTGTCTAGTTCTTCATACAAGCACATATTTCTTCTCTTTGCAAGATTACTGAAGCTTTCTCAAGTAATGGGCTTTCTATGCCCCCCTGATTTGATATCTTCTTTTGATTCTTTACTTCGCAGGGTGTTTGAGTCGTTCCATTGACTCATAGACTGGGCTGATCAGCAAAAGTGTTCTCATTGGTTCCTTTTTAACACTTGTTCAAGTCTTGCATTGGAATGATTGAAAGCTTTGCATTTGTGGCATTTATCTTCAAGATGTTGAAAACATGAGTGGTGGAGACTCTAAGCAGTAGAGTTAGGGATACATCTATTTCGAACTATGTTTTAGTATGTCGGCTGATAGCTTCTTCATGACCTTGCCAATAATCATTTCCTTTGTCATATGTGTCATTTGGAGGTTCAACATACTTCCCTTAACTTGAAGGCTTTGTATGACAAAACATTTTTTTTTTTTAATTTTTGATTTTGAAATCAAATGTTGGCTTTGCCAAATCAATGTCAATATGCCTCAGGACTTGATTTTTCCAAATTAACATATCTATTAACATGACAACCCTAGTTACCGTACCAAACTCGGGAATCATTTCTATTTAGGCAAGAATTGTTGCACTTCAGATAGGCACATACACATTACTTGGCCAAAGGTCTCATTTGAGTTTAAATATTGTCTATCTTCAACTACGCTTATGGTATTGAGAACTTCAACCACCCTTATGGTTTTGAGAACTTCAACAAGCTTCATGGTCTTGAGAACTTCATCTATCCTCATGATTTGGACTAATCATTATTTTCTTTGATCTTCTTGCCTCTTCATCTTAGTGATCATAAGACTTGCCAAAAGTATCACAACATCTCAGGGCAGGTTGTTAGGGTTATATGCCAATGAAAAGAAAGCTAAAATTTTATGAAGGCTCAAAGGGACAACTAGGGATTGATATTTAATAAGGTGGATACTAGTTGTTGGCTAACCAAACAATGCCTAGATCATTTCTCCCTTCAATAAGCAGAGTTCAATTTCGCCTCGAAAGCTTGTCAAAGCATGTTCTAAGACTGACTAGGACCTAGACAAAGGTAATTATGCAGGAGCCCTCTTCATTCAAGTCATGATGCATAAATATATTAATTCATGAATTATCAAGCTAGATTCCTCATCGGTTGAACACTAATATGAACAAAGACCAACAAATTTTTTGATGAAAGTAATTTATTCAAACAAATTTAAATTTGAAAAATACGATAGTTCCAATTAAATATTAAAGAAAGTAAAATTGAAAAGCATCATTCAAGCTAAGGAAAGTTTGTTGAGTTTAAGCCTCTTTTCCTTTCACATCTTCAATATCCCCAAAACCTAAACAAAATCCTCTTCTAATCCTTTTCCTACCATGAAGGTTGCTGGTGGTGGCACCCTATTGAACCTTGGAAATGGATTACCTTTGGTATTGGGCTTATTCGGCTTAGGCAACTTGCCATTATCAATTAAATTCTGGATCTCATGTTTCAACTTCATACAATTGTCCATTTCGTGTCCAGGCCTTTGATGGAATTGGAAAAATGCATTAGTATAAAAATTAGGTGGAAGAGGATTAGGCAAAGGATGAGGGATCAAGGGTTGTAATAGTCTCTTCTTTTGTAGCTTGTTGAAGACCCAAGACAAAGGCTTCCTCATATCTGAAAACTGCCTCATTCCTCCTTGACTATTGGCATTAAAATCAACTTCTTTTTGTGTGCTTTGATTGCTTGATTGGTAGTTCCCTTTCTCATTCCTTTTTATCAAAAGACGGTTCTTCTCCCTTTCCCACTCTTTAATTTGTAGACCAGCTTGGAGAAGATCTTTGAAATCCTTTATAAGGGTGTGAGACATCCTTTCACAGAGATTGGGCAGGACGCCTCTCACGATCATCCTTATTTGATCAGATTCATCGGGCCTTTTCTTGAGCAAAGTTGCCTTGTTTCTCCATCTCTTCACATAGTCCACAAAATTCTCATTTGGCCTTTGCCTAATGGACTCAACTTCCATTATGGTAACTTCTATTTCAACATTGTATCCATATTGTTGGATGAAGGCCTTGTATAGCAAATCCCAACTCTTTTGTGTTCCTTCATCTAAGGTATTGAACCAATTTTGGACAACAGGGTCTAATGAGAGCATAAAGTACCTTGGAGTTTGAGCCTTAGTAGCTCGGGCAGATTGCATAGCAATGATATACTGCTTCACATGGAGATGAGGATTTCCGGTTCAATCAAACTTCACAAAAGATGGCATCTTGAACTTGTATGGAACTTCTTCATCTAGCTCAAATAATTTGTCAATCTTTGGTCTTTAGTTTCTTCTCAAATTTCTTTTCTAAATCAGCAATCATCTTTTCAACATCAGATGTCTCGGTCTTTTCAATAGTTGCCTTCTCAACAATCTTTGGCTCCTTCTTGTCTTGAGGATCTGGGTAGTATAGAGCCCAATCATCATCATCAATGATTATCTTATCATCATCAAAAGCTACTTCACAAATTTTAGTCTTCCTATTGTCCTTTGGCTTCTTGGAGCTAGCAGACGCTTCGACATTATTTCCTAAAATTGTAGCTAGTTGATTCTTTATGGTCTCGGCCATGGCCTCTTTTATTTCTTCCATCTTGGCATTGAGGGCATCATCCACTATTCTTTGAATTTGTTTGGGATCCATTGCTTTTGGTGAGCAAGTAATTGAGTCGTTGCTAGATACTTCATCTCCGGCGTAGGTCAGATTGTCATAAGCTTTTGAACTTTCATAATCCAGGGCTATAAGCCAGAGAGGATCAATGATATGAGATGCAAATGTATGCATGTATGCATGTATGCACAAACAATTAACAAACAAGGATAATTAGGACATTCCTTCCAACCTTATAACATCCACACACGAATGGCGAGTCTCTTTTCCTAGGTATACGGTTAACAAAATACCAACATGGGGTATCTTATTTTCGAATAATTCCCTCGAACGTTTCAACCAATAGTTTTATTTTCGAAAATGGAAATTAATCCATGATAATTCCCATTAATTAGGTTTTAATCCATTCAACCAACTAAAGTTGCTTTTACGCTATATTAAATTAAAACTAAATTAAGAGGTTTATTATGAATAGATTTCTCGCTTGAAAAAGGTAACTAATGATTCATTCCAAAAACAAACCCATAGTTAATTTATTCTTAGTATAAACTAGGCCCACAATTGATTTTTGGTATTTCGTAATTGACCTAAATAATTTGCAAGCTCTTTGTAAGAAAAGGTTGGATGAAAATACTTTGTTTCTAAGCCCATTGTAAAAAGATTTTAGGAAAAATGGATTTTGGGCTTAGTATTTGGGCCATGAGCAAAAGAATTTTTGATTTATTTTTAGAAAAGTCTTATGTCCAAAGACCATCTTGAAAAATTTTAAAAATAGCTTTGGTCTTTTGGAATTTAAAGAAAAGTTTATTTTGAGCTTACAATACACTTAGGTCATATTAGAAAATGAACAAACCAAATAAGCCATGATTTAAGCCAAGATGAATTAACCATAGTCAAACAACATGCATTTGGGGGTAAAACCTATGGAAAGTAACTAGGCCAATTACATGAGCTTTAGTCTTTGGTAAAAAGGCTTAGGTTCCCATAGCAAGTATATACAAAATGGTATGAGGCTATGAGTGGTTATACCATGCTCGATCTCCATACCTTGAGTGAAAGTATGGTATCCCTTACATAACATAACACGGGTAACACGGGTATCCTAACTCACACACACGATGCAATCTAATATGATGTAATTGATAATATCATTATAAGAAAGAATAGAGTAATATAACGACCAACATAATCAACTTCTCTTATCCCCAGTGGAGTCGCCACTACGAGCAGGGATTTTTGCCCCCAATCCCGGTGGAATTGTTCTTGCGACTTCGGCACGGTTTAGGCTCGGGGCCTTAGAGAACATGGACCTAAGTCTGGAGAAAATGGAGTTGCCACTCGGACGGGCCGAAAAAAAAGAAACGGGTGGATGACTCGATTCCTAAGGAATCCCCAACCCCCTAATGGGTTCGAAAAGTTGGGTATGTGTGGGGAAGGTGAGAAATGGCCCAGCACCCCCACAACACCCGGTTCTTTGGAACCGGCCTCCTTTACAGGTCTTAATATTATAAAATTATTAAGTATAACAATATTATCCATATTACACACAATAATTAAAATAAAGGATCAATATATTAAAATCAAAGCAATGTCCAAGCAAAATAAATAAATGGACACCCACCTGAAGATGGAAATATGTCCTTACATCCCATGCCTAAATAGGACACCCACCGAAAAGTAGAAACATGTCCTTTACATTGGTTCTAAATTAGAAAAAGCAATTTAAATTACATGATATTTAACTAATGAGGTACTCACCAAGTGGAAACATACCTCTTACAACATTTGGAAACCTAAATAAAATGATAAAAGTAAATAACTATTCAAAATAAATGAATCATTCATCAAAGGTATTAAATATCAATAGAAAGTAAAAATCCATCCATGATAAATAAAATAAACTAAGCATTGAAATTAAATAAATTAAGGCATATAAAATAAATCAAAGCATATCAAATATAGAATTGAATAAAGCAAATAAAAATCTAAATTATAGCTACTGTGAGTTTTTAAAGGAATTAAAATAGATCAAGGTTTTATGTTTTAAAAGGTTGATAAAGCTCTTTGATTAACTGAATTAATATTTGGATGGTGAAATCATGAAACTAGGGTTTAGGCTCTTCAAAATACTTTTGATTTGTGGTTTACGGTTACTCATCAAATTATGGTTTCAAGCTTACTATGTAAAATTAAATATTTATGTTTATATGGTTTTTTAAAGTTTTAAAGGATAAGGGTTTAGAAAAAATTAAGGTTTAAGGTTTTAAGGAGGTTAGGGTTCCCTATTTTAGGTTTTGGAGTTGAATTAGGGTTCTAGAATTTTTGAATTTAGGGTTTCGGGTAATGAATTTTATTTTAGGATTTAGAAAAAAAATAATTGATAATTTTATGAAGCTTTTGGAAATAAACAGAACTCAATTTTGGCTTTTGAAAACTTGGAAAGCAAATTAAGGTTTTGGGGTTTTGAAGAAATAAAACTAACAACTTTAAACTTTTTGGGAAACAAAGCAATGAATTAAGGTTTTGAAACTTTAGAAAAAGTGAATTGAGGTTATTAGGTTCTTGAATTAAAAGACACAATTTGATAATTTATGTTATTGTGACAAAATAAAAGAAATTAAGAATTCAAACCTTATTTTGTAGGTTTCACCAAAAATTGCTTCTTGAATGAACAAGGTCAAAGACAAGCCTTTTTGCCTTTGAATTGCTTGAATTGTTTTTCTGCTTTCTCAAAAAATTAGCGTGGTTCACTGCTTTCCTACTCAGTTACGGTTTCAAACTCTCCCAAGTTTCTGTCCAATTTTCTTCCCTATTTCCTCCTTTTTTTTGTGTTGTTTAGTCCGTATTTATAGAAGAATTTTATGGGTAATTCTAATTATTCACGGCATATAATATTCAATAAGAAAAGGAAACTGAAACCTAATTGTATTATGTTTCGGAAAATTTGCGTCGGAAAAATTTTGCTAGCGAAAAAAAACTGTTGCGGAAAAACTGCGCTGGTGAAAAAACTGCGGCAGCAGGCTGCGGTAGTGTTGGCAAAACGGGCCCGCTGGCCATTTCACCCGCAGGAGTTTCCTGCGGGCGAAATGCCCATGGGCCCGCTCTGACTTTCGGCGACGATTTTTTTGTCGCCGATTTTTTTTTGTTCTATTTTATTATTTTTGAATTTTTATTCATTTCACCATTGTTTTTACTAAAATAAATATTAAAATTAATGCCATAAAAATTATTTTGGACTAACTAAAATATATTAGACAATACAAAACTTATTTTGGACTAATTAAAATATATTGGACCGGACTGGGTCAAAAATTAAGGGTCTGCATGAAGAAAAAAGGATAAATTAGCATAGTAATTTAATGAAGAGGCAAGTATATTCAAAATGAAAATACTAGACCTCATGCATAAAGAGAAAATTATTATAATGCTTAGGAAATTTTTATTTTATTTTATTTTTGTTTACTTACCTAATTTTGACTTACCTGGATTGACGATAACATGACCGTTGCGCTGTCCAAGCTGGAGGGTGTGTGTTTACAAAGCCTGTCAATGGTACAGCAAGGTGCCTTCCTTGGTAAAATGGATAATTGGGTGGTATGGCTTTGAGGATTTCATCCTTCAATTACCATTGCAAGGGTTCTAAATAAACAAGAGCGTGATTCAAGCACTTGCTGAATGGTGGATGGACACCATTTATACATTCCACTTGTTGGTGGGAGAAATGACTATTGGCCTGATTGACTTTACTACTATAATCGATATTTAGTATCATGGTACACTAGTTCCTTTCACTATCAACTTATTGACATGTAATGAAATTCGACAACTAATAGACATGGAGCCCTCATTAAAAGAGCCCTTTAAGATAAAGTATGAGCCTATTTAGGAACATTGGATGGGCTATGCCCAACCAGTTCATAGGGAAATGGCCAAGCAATATGCTCGAGGGTTCTTATTGTATTTGTTGGTCAACCATCTTGTCCAGTATTGAATCTGCTATCCAATTATCAGTGCTACGGGCTTTTACTGTTTTGGATCTTATAACACTTTATGGTTGGGGGGAGGCCAGCCTATCCTGCTTATACTGTTGATTTGATAAAATTTGTAAAAACAAAAGGTCTTTTGTCAACTTTATGGTCATTGTTGAGGTACCATTTTCCACCATTGTTAGTCAAAATTAGGTGTTTGTACGAATCTAACCTTCATAGCAATTGCAAGTCTTGGCGTATGAATACATTCTCGTGAGGGCTCCTAGCATGGTTCTTTCTACTTCGGCACTATTTAGGCTCGGGGCCTAAGCTTGGAGAAAATGGAGTCATCACCCGGACGGGCTGGGAAAAAGAAAGGGGTGGATGACTCAATTCCTAAGGATTCCCCATGTAATATCCCAATGTAGGCCCTAGAAGTTTTGAATATTATTGTTGTTTTAATTGGATTGAATGTATATGTTAATTTGAAAGAGAAAAGAATTTTTAAAGGAAGTGTATATGTTGCATATATGGTAGTATAAATAACATATACATAAGTCAAATGAATGGTCAATGCAAGAGGATATTTATTTGTGATATGTGAAATTACTTAAATGGGCATATAAGTGACAAGAGTTAAGTTAAATGGATGAGGGCATTTAGGTAATTACTTTGTTAGAATTGCGTGGTGGAGATTTAAAGAAGAAGAGAAGTTTGACTTGTCATTTTTCTTTTCTTCTCATTTTGTGTGGCCGGCTATACCAAAGGAAAGGGAGAGCAAGAGAAGTGTTTTCATTTCTAAAATCAAATTGAAGGAAGAATGAAAGGATGAAGTTGGAGATTTGGTGGAATTCATCAATTTTGGTAAGTACTCTATTGTTTATCTTTGTTATTTTTGAAGTTGTGTTTGAGATGAGTTGTGATGTGTTGAGATTATGATTTGCTGTGTTTGAGATGTGTTTATAAGTGTTGAAATTGATTGTAAGTTAAAAAGGTTAAATTGGTGTTGGTTTTGTTTGAAGATGGTAAGTTAAGTGGATGTTGATATTGAAAGAAGAAGATTGATGTTGGTTTAGGGTTTGATGTGGTAAGTGATTGAATGTATGGTTGATATAGTGTTAATGTGATTATTGTGATGAATATGTATTAATGACATTGATTACATCCATTTGAATGAGGTTGTATTGTGCATAATGTGTTTTTATTCAATCAAAAGAGAGTTGGCCATAGTTAGAGTTTGTATACATGAGAGACACGGCCAAACCAAGGAAGAGACACGGCCAACCTATAGAATTTTGGAGACACGGCCAAGTCTAAGGAAAATGTGGCCGTGTTGGATGATTTTTGGAGAGACACGGCCGTGTCCCTTGCCCATGTCTGCCACTGCCGATTTGTGTTGAGAGACACGGCCACAAGCTTGGCCGTGTCCCTTGAGTGTGTTGGCTACTGTGATGGTTCTTTGCTCTTCTTGTATTGATGAGATTGAACATTCATTTGATGATGCATATGATACTATATGAACAATGCTATGTTTTATGCATTGTGAATCTTGTGAATGGTAATGTGTTACATGAATAATGTACATTGTAATGTTGCATCAATGATGCTATAGGTAAAATGTGAAGGATATGATGAGGTAATTGATTATGTATAGCTTGATGGGAGTAGTTCCTGAGGTAAGTACAAATTTACCTAGATGCATTCTTTTATATGATTTTGAAACTTAAAACAATGCTAAGTAGATTATTATATTGTTAATACAATGTGACTAATGTTGTTATTTGTATAGTGTGAAAGCTATAATGATTATCCAAAAAGGTATGTGCAATGCAATTTGTTATGATAAATGTTTTAATAATGAATGGTGTAAATGTGTCTTGAGAAATGATGAAATGTGATGTTATCATGGTTGATAATAATGATCAAAATGAAATAAATGGACATATGGTTTATATGACAATGAATTTAAGATACATGTGCAATGTAATTGATTATGTATGCTTGGATGATAAAGTGTATAATGTGAATTGAGATAAAATGTGATGTGAAGCCATTGTGTTTGGCTATGATGATTCAAATGTGATATGAAGCCATTGTGATTGGCTATGGTAATGCAAATGTGATGTGAAGCCATTGTGATTGGCTATGATGATTCAATTGAAAGACATAAGGCATGTTTGCCTAATTGATGATGAAAATTGAGAATGAAATTGATAAATGAATTGTGTAGCTAATGTGTTATTCCATTTTCAGAGTTTGTTGTTGGTGGCATGCCTAATATTAGTAACAATCTCTTGAAGTTAGGTTGGGCTTGATTCTTGAAGCCAAGTTGGGTAGAAGTTTAACATGTTTTACTCCCCTTGAAGCTTGGTTGGGTCTAGTCCTTGAAGCCTAATTGAGATGTTACAACCCTTGAAGCTAGGTAGGGTTGGTTGGGTTGACACTTAGCATGCTTTGTTCCCCTTGAAGCTTGGTTGAACATAAATCCTTGAAGCCTAGTTGGGTCTATGATAATGATAAATGTGATAACAAAACCAAAGCATTAAGTCTGAAAATTGAATGGCATATTAGTGTCTTTTGGGCCCGAGTTTGTCTTTGTTGTCAATATGATATACAAATATTGAAACAAATGAGTAATGAGATCTATGGTTGACTTTGTTGGCAATGTGACTCATGATTGGTGAATTGTGAATTAAACAATGTTATGAAGTATGTTGTGTATTGTGTGTATCGATATATTGATTGTGAGTGTTAGTGATGGATTATGATTGGTGAATTGTGAATTAAACAATGTTATGAAGTAGGATGTGTAATGTGTGCATTGATATGTTGATTGTGAGTATTAAGGATGGATTGTGGTTGGTGATAATAATATGTATATAATATATGAAATTAGTTGAGATATATGAAAGGTGCAACTCAAAAGGAGAAACATGATAAGATACTAATGGTACATGGAAGTGATATTTCATTATATGTTAGAATTTCTATAATGTATGTTTATATGTTATATTTGAACTACTAAGCTCTCAGGCTTAGCGCGGATGTGTAATCGCGCAGGTGACTAGGTGGAAGATATGAAGTCTTTCGTTATGCCTCGAGAAGAGTAAGAGTTTGTCGAGACCAACTAGAGGGTGATGCATACATGTATAATTTTAATTATGATGTATTTTTTATGAAGTGTATTCTTATGTATAAATGAAGTTTTGATAAAGATAAGATTATTATATATATATACGTAAGATTATTAAAAGTATAATGATTTTGTAAATATTCTTTAAATGAATGTATTGTGGTTTGAACACTGTTAAAGGATTTTAAATGGTAACGAAAGTGACATCCTTATACTTTATATACTTACTGTATGTGTACCAGGTATATGTATAGTACCTATATGGAGTATCGGGGTGTTACAATTATTTTGGTATCAGAGCTTAGGTTCGAGATTCTCGGCCTAAGTGAAATTAAAAAGAAAAAGTTTTGAAACGCTTAAAATGAATTAAAAAGAAGAGTTTTGAAATGCAATTGGTAATACATGCATATGCATTAATGCCTAGGTTGGTCTCGGATGTGGCATTATATGATTTGTAGTATATCTGTGTTATATGAGATGGATGCTAGTGTGTGAATGATGTTTTATATGAAAGTAAAGCTAGAGAAAGAAATGATATGGATTTATATAAGTTTAATTGATAAATTAAAAATGGAAATTTATGCAAGTAAAGTGAAGTGTTAAATGTGTTGAAGTATAAAGAAATGAAAAGGAAAATAAAGTTGAAAATGAGTTGGAAACAAAATCAAGATTAGAGTATGTACTCTTTCTTCTACATTTTGAACCTCTTTATAATAAAAGTTGTGTTGGGTTTGCTAGACAGAGGAAATATTGTTGGATTGTTAATATTGAAATATATGTTACTAAAATGAGGAGAGTATGGTGGGATATTGAATGAGTTGATTAGTATAGACAAAGTGTGACTATTTAAAGTTTGGGGTATATATATAAAGTTAAGGTTTTGTTTAAAGGAAAAAGAAATGATATTGGTTAAGTAAGAATATAAATTGGTATTGTTATTTTAATGCAAACATTGTGAATTCAATGTTAGAAATGTGAGATGCTTGGATATTGTGAAAGCTCATGGTAATGGTGATAATATGTGATATTTGAGATTTTTTGAAATGAGCTTGATAATTGTGAAAATTATATGTTTTGATATTGCTTTGTGATATATATACATAAGATGTTTTTAAAGTTGATATTAAGAAAAGATGAGTTTGGTAAATTGAAGCTTAAGCGAAATAGTAAGTTGGAAAGTTAAAGTTCTAGTGGAATTTGATAAAGATTATTTAGATATTGATAGTTAAATGTATATTCAATACATGAGCTAAGTGAAATGACTAATATTGCACATGAAAGTATTATGAATTGACTAATGTGATTGATAGCATAAGAATTTGTTTTGAAGTAAAAAGGGAAGTGGATAAGCAAATGAAAATAAGCTATTCTAAGTTATTTTACTGCAAAGGGTAAAAATGGATATGGAAGTATATTAAATGTTTTTTTTTAAGATGAAAGTGAAAGAGATGTCACATTGGGAATGTGACTAAGATAGATGTGAAGTGCTATTATAGTCAGAATATATATATATTTGTAGTGTGAATAAATACTTTACATCAGATTGGAAGAATGAGAATGATAGTGTTTAAAAGAAAATGATAAACATTAAATTTATATTGAATGTATGAAAAAGGAAAATAAAATAAGAGCATATAATTAAATGTGTACATGTATATGTATGTGATATAATTATAAAATTACTGATATGGAAACGATGTTGTATGTATTAGTGGACCTAAGAGAGATTAGGCCTTGAACTGTGTAAAGTTAGATGGATTATGTGATGGAAGTGAGTATAGAATGGATTTGAGTAATATTGGACAGTGGAAATTGTTATAGTGAGCATTGAACTTGATGATCATATGATATTTAGAGTCCCAAAGTAATCACATAAGGAAAGTTCTATATAATTATATATTATAAGAGATTGTGAATGGATTAGAAATGAAATGACGAATAGAAATTGTATAGGAATTACATATGATTGAATATATATACAATAATATTATTGAAACATGAATTAAGTTGATAAAGATCATATAATCGAGTGCAAATTGGTTTGAAACGGAGTTGGAATGTGTCAACTTTTGATATAGCAATAATATAAAGAAGGAATATGCAATTCTTGAGATACACCTTAGCCTGGTATTTGTAAAGATTGAGAATAAAATTATAAAAGAACAGTATTGATTTGAAAGTCTCAGGCTTGAATATTAATTTCTTAAAGCCATGTATTTTGTTCAGTATATTTGATCAATTAATTTGTTATTCATGGATTTGGGTCTTAGATAAAATGATTGTAATACATATTTGGTGAGATTGAAAATTTTGTTTGAGAAGTATAGTTAAAAGTTATGATGGATAAAGTTGTACCTTATCATTTTATGTTAAGAATTTGGCTATAATTATGAAGGTATAGAGAGAAAAGGAAATTATGGAAATGTTTTGTGTTATGGATAATATAACAAAAAGGTAATTAAGATAAATATCTAGCAATGATATGAAATGTGAGGAGATATTAAAAAAAGGAGAAATTATAAAATATGACTGAAAGTTATACTGAATATGTTTATGATATGTAATAAATAAATGAATGAACTTGAGGTTTAAATGAATGAGCTATAGATAGTAAATATGGTATAAAATTTTTATGAGAATTGGTGGGAATTATAATAAGATAATTCGAAGTGATTTGTTATCATGATAATTTGACTAAATATGGATCGGAAGAGATCAGGAATTGAATATAAGTTTGCCCTAATGGAATTAGGTTATATGTATGCATATGTGAATATTGTGAAATTTCATGATAAGTTAAATAAATTAATCATTGGTTGGAATTGAACAAGATTGGAACGTGGGTATATTGTGACAGATAGATCAATGCATCTGGATTTGACTAAGATTATGAATCATTATTGAGATTTAACATGTATAGTTGTACTGAGAGTATAATTATTTACATGATAATGTATATGATGTAAAATTTTAAAGTGTGATTGGACATGAATGAATGGAGTTATAGTAGTTATTAATTATGATAAAAAGGGAAAAGATTGGTTATTTATAAAATAAGTTGAAAGGTAATGTATTAATATGTAAATTAAGTAAAAAGCATGCTAAAGAAGTAACTCCATTTATGAAAAAGAAGGATCTTGTTATCTATTGAGGTTTGATAAATGTCTATTTAGACAGTGATTGTAATGACGGGATAATTAATGCTAAGATTTAAACCAATGATTTTTAAGGTTAAAGTTAAGAGAGTAATTACAAAGAGGTGAAGCAACAAAATATATTAAATATAAAGATTGGACTAAGTATAAGTGTACTATAAAATGATCTGATTCTTGTATAAAGATATTAATAGGAAATGTAATGAGTTCTTTTGAATGTTTGATCAAGGAAGTAATGAGATATATAAACATATAGAATGATGAGTTATGGAATTTAAAGAAGATGGTTGATTCTAAAGGAGAGAGTTGAAGTTATATGATTTGATGACATAATAACTTAAACATATAATTAACTTCATATGGAAGTTAAGATAGTATTTTGTTAAGAATGGATTGTTACGGTACTGATAATTTCGAGGACGAAATTATTTAAGGGGGAGAGAATTGTAATATCCCAATGTAGGCCCTAGAGTTTTGAATATTATTGTTGTTTTAATTGGATTGAATGTATATGTTAATTTGAAAGAGAAAAGAATTTTTAAAGGAAGTGTATATGTTGCATATATGGTAGTATAAATAACATATACATAAGTCAAATGAATGGTCAATGCAAGAGGATATTTATTTGTGATATGTGAAATTACTTAAATGGGCATATAAGTGACAAGAGTTAAGTTAAATGGATGAGGGCATTTAGGTAATTGCTTTGTTAGAATTGCTTGGTGGAGATTTAAAGAAGAAGAGAAGTTTGACTTGTCATTTTTCTTTTCTTCTCATTTTGTGTGGCCGGCTATACCAAAGGAAAGGGAGAGCAAGAGAAGTGTTTTCATTTCTAAAATCAAATTGAAGGAAAAATGAAAGGATGAAGTTGGAGATTTGGTGGAATTCATCAATTTTGGTAAGTACTCTCTTGTTTATCTTTGTTATTTTTGAAGTTGTGTTTGAGATTAGTTGTGATGTGTTGAGATTATGATTTGGTGTGTTTGAGATGTGTTTATAAGTGTTGAAATTGATTGTAAGTTAAAAAGGTTAAATTGGTGTTGGTTTTGTTTGAAGATGGTAAGTTAAGTGGATGTTGATATTGAAAGAAGAAGATTGATGTTGGTTTAGGGTTTTATGTGGTAAGTGATTGAATGTATGGTTGATATAGTGTTAATGTGATTATTGTGATGAATATGTATTAATGACATTGATTACATCCATTTGAATGAGGTTGTATTGTGCATAATGTGTTTTTATTCAATCAAAAGAGAGTTGGCCATAGTTAGAGTTTGTATACATGAGAGACACGGCCAAACCAAGGAAGAGACACGGCCAACCTATAAAATTTTGGAGACACGGCCAAGTCTAAGGAAAATGTGGCCATGTTGGATGATTTTTGGAGAGACACGGCCGTGTCCCTTGCCCATGTCTGCCATTGCCAATTTGTGTCGAGAGACATGGCCACAAGCTTGGCCGTGTCCCTTGAGTGTGTTGGCTACTGTGATGGTTCTTTGCTCTTCTTGTATTGATGAGATTGAACATTCATTTGATGATGCATATGATACTATATGAACAATGCTATGTTTTATGCATTGTGAATCTTGTGAATGGTAATGTGTTATATGAATAATGTACATTGTAATGTTGCATCAATGATGCTATAGGTAAAATGTGAAGGATATGATGAGGTAATTGATTATGTATAGCTTGATGGGAGTAGTTCTTGAGGTAAGTACAAATTTTCCTAGATGCATTCTTTTATATGATTTTGAAACTTAAAACAATGTTAAGTAGATTATTATATTGTTAATACAATGTGACTAATGTTGTTATTTGTACAGTGTGAAAGCTATAATGATTATCCAAAAAGGTATGTGCAATGCAATTTGTTATGATAAATGTTTTAATAATGAATGGTGTAAATGTGTCTTGAGAAATGATGAAATGTGATGTTATCATGGTTGATAATAATGATCAAAATGAAGTAAATGGACATATGGTTTATATGACAATGAATTTAAGATACATGTGCAATGTAATTGATTATGTATGCTTGGATGATAAAGTGTATAATGTGAATTGAGATAAAATGTGATGTGAAGCCATTGTGTTTGGCTATGATGATTCAAATGTGATATGAAGCCATTGTGATTGGCTATGATAACGCAAATGTGATTTGAAGCCATTGTGATTGGCTATGATGATTCAATTGAAAGACATAAGGCATGTTTGCCTAATTGATGATGAAAATTGAGAATGAAATTGATAAATGAATTGTGTAGCTAATGTGTTATTCCATTTTCAGAGTTTGTTGTTGGTGGCATGCCTAATATTAGTAACAATCTCTTGAAGTTAGGTTGGGCTTGATCCTTGAAGCCAAGTTGGGTAGAAGTTTAACATGTTTTACTCCCCTTGAAGCTTGGTTGGGTCTAGTCCTTGAAGCCTAATTGAGATGTTACAACCCTTGAAGCTAGGTTAGGTTGGTTCTTGAAGCCAAGTTGGGTTGATACTTAGCATGCTTTGTTCCCCTTGAAGCTTGGTTGAACCTAAATCCTTGAAGCCTAGTTGGGTCTATGATAATGATAAATGTGATAACAAAACCAAAGCATTAACTCTGAAAATTGAATGGCATATTAGTGTCTTTTGGGCCCGAGTCTATCTTTGTTGTCAATATGATATACAAATATTGAAACAAATGAGTAATGAGATCTATGGTTGACTTTGTTGGCAATGTGACTCATGATTGGTGAATTGTGAATTAAACAATGTTATGAAGTATGTTGTGTATTGTGTGTATCGATATATTGATTGTGAGTGTTAGTGATGGATTATGATTGGTGAATTGTGAATTAAACAATGTTAATGATGGATTGTGGTTGGTGATAATAATATGTACATAATATATGAAATTAGTTGAGATATATGAAAGGTGCAACTCAAAAGGAGAAACATGATAAGATACTAATGGTACATGGAAGTGATATTTCATTATATGTTAGAATTTCTATAATGTATGTTTATATGTTATATTTGTACTACTAAGCTCTCGGGTTTAGCGCGGATGTGTAATCGCGCAGGTGACTAGGTGGAAGATATGAAGTCTTTCGTTATGCCACGAGAAGAGTAAGAGTTTGTCGAGACCAACTAGAGGGTGATGCATACATGTATAATTTTTAATTATGATGTATTTTTGATGAAGTGTATTCTTATGTATAAATGAAGTTTTGATAAAGATAAGATTATTATATATATACGTAAGATTATTAAAAGTATAATGATTTTGTAAATATTCTTTAAATGAATGTATTGTGGTTTGAACACTGTTAAAGGATTTTAATTGGTAACGAAAAGTGATATCCTTATACTTTATATACTTACTGTATGTGTACCAGGTATATGTATAGTACTTATATGGAGTATCGGGGTGTTACACCCCAACCCCCTAATGGGTTCGAAAAGTTTTGTACGTGTGGGGAAGGTGAGAAATGGTCCAGCACCCTCACAACACCCGGTTCATTAGAACCGGCCTCCTTTTCAAGTCTTAATATTATAAAATTCTTAAATATAATGATATTATCCATACTGCATGCAACAATTAAAATAAAGCATCATTATATTAAAATCGAAGTAATGTCCAAACAAAGCAAGTAAATGGACACCCATTCGAAAATGGAAACATGTCCTTACATCGTCCATGTCTAAACTAAATAGGATACCCACCGAAAGGTGGAAACATGTCCTTTACATTGGCCCAAAATATAAAAGCAATTTAAATTACATGAAAATTAATTAATTAGGTACCCACAAAGTGGAAACATACCTCTTACAATTTTACTACCAAAACAAACAAATAATAATCATAATAATAAAGAAAATATCCATCCATGATAAATCAAATAAATCAAGCATTGAAATTAAATAAATCAACCATCAAAACATATAATAAACTACATAATCAAATCTAAAATTAAATAAAGCAAATAAATATACAAATTTAGGTTTATGTCTCAATTTAGTGTTCTTTAATTAACATTTAGGGTTTTGCGATTTTGAAATTATTATTATTATTATTTAGGCTACTATGATGATTTTTGAAAAATATAATTGATTAGGGTTTTATAAATTTAAAAAAGTAGTAAGGTTTTTAGTTAATCAAATTAGGGTTTAGGGCTAACATCATGGAATTAGGGTTTTGGAACCTTAAGACATTAGGGTTATAATTTTAAAAGATTGGGTTTTAGGTTCATTGGATTATGGTTACTGGGATAAGAATTAGGATTTAGATTTACTAGATTGGGTTTTAAGTTCACTGGATTATGGCTCTAGGGTGTTGATGAACTTGTCATAAAGTTTTGATGTTTTAAGAATTAGGGTTTAGGAAAACTAGGGTTTACTGGATTGGGTTTTAAGAAAATTAGGGTTTAGGAAAATTAAGAAATTAAGACACTAGTTTAGGGTTTTAAGAATTAATAAGATAGTTTAGGGTTTTTAGAAAAGTGTAATTAGGATTTTAGATTTTAAAAACATGTTTTAAGGATATTGAAGTTTTAGGATTTTACGGTTAAGATATTAGGGTTTTATAGTTTGAAATCTCAATTCTGTGGATGATGATTTTGAATTTAGAATTTGATGCTTTTTTGTAATCAAAGTTGAGTGTGCTTTTAATATTGACTATATCAACTACTTATGTATTTTTGGGTGAAAACAAATATAGAAAGCCAAATTTATTGTTGAAAGATTAAAATAACTCACTAAATAAAATTATAACAAAATAGCTATTGTGAAAATTTGGAAACGTAATTAATTAAGTTTTAGAGTTTGAATAACTTAGGGTTTATGAAATTAGATTTGTGTTGAATGATTATATTATTTACTTTAATTATGTAACATCCCTTTCCGGCCTACATGTGTAAGCCGAGCAGAGGCACCACACTATCCTAATGTTGCTACCAATTTTACTTAGTCAAATTTTAGTTCCGATTTTACAGAAATTTTGCCAGAGATTTGCCTAGAAATTTGGGTCCCAAGTGTCGACAAAACTGGTTTTTCTGATTTTTGAAAACATTTTTACACAAACCAGTGTGAGTACAATCAGTTTCAATACTCTCCCAATGAATCCACCGTATACCCTCAACTACAAACCTGCAAGAAGAGTTCACACTTCTAATACAAAATAAAGTAAAGGTTTATTATTATTTCATACTACTAACGTACTGTATAACATAGCAATTTTCAAACTTATATATATACATATACATGCCACAACTAGCTAACTCAT
Organism: Garcia nutans; assembly: GCA_947685225.1. Classification (NCBI taxonomy): domain Eukaryota; kingdom Viridiplantae; phylum Streptophyta; class Magnoliopsida; order Malpighiales; family Euphorbiaceae; genus Garcia; species Garcia nutans. Next base: position 27,689,449 of record CANTUV010000011.1, on the reverse strand, counting down.
AATGGAAACTAAAAGATCTACCCTGAGATATGCTGTGGGTCTGGTCGTCGCTTCCAAGAATTTGCTACTACTCCGAACTTACGAGTCAAGGAAAACTTAACTCGCTGAGTGTTGTCGCTCAGTGGGTACTTTACCAATAAAAATAAAAGTAGCATATGAAAGTATTTGAAATAAAAGGAAATAATTAAATCATAAATTTAACCAACCTTAAACCAATAGAAATTATTGTACATTCAGTGTGATATGCTTCCAACAATGTAAAACCATAATTCAAACTTATTTTGCATTACATAGTTTAACGAAAAATATGACTTTGGCTCAGGCTCTACTGATATATAGGGAACCATAGTGATAAGGCAGTGGCCCTCACCACTGTAACATAGGTGGCCCTCACCACCGATATCAGATCACAGGAATGGCCCTCACCATCCTGGTTATAACCAATGGGCCTCCCCATTGGCTTCAGCGCCCTCACCACTGAATAAAATATCATATCACAATAATAAGTAGTACTGCATGCGTTAGTATAGTGCACCATACCCTTATCTACCACTCCCACTATCCAGTAGATCATAAAGATTAAAATGATTCACTTTAAGTCTCAAACTTCATTTTAGAATAATTCGAGAAATCATTTTAATTCCCATCGCACTTTGCCATTTATGCCGCGCACCACATTCTTTAGTCAAACCATTACCCTTTTTCACATATTTAATATCCACAATAAACATATTAAACATTTCAACGCATTCCTCAAAAGATCACAAATTGACCAAATGAATAGTGTCGCGGCACGAAAAATCGGCAACGCAAAATGGCATGACCAAATGAATAGTAAAATCTGGGTTTTTGTCAAAATTTCAGTCCACTTCAGTCATGCATTTGACCAGGTAAATGATCTTATTTTTGGGTGAAATTTTACAGAAAACGTATTTCATATGTTGACTAATTACACATAAAATTGCGTTGAAAAATTCATTCATTTGCTGCCTCAAACAATTGCCACAAAAAGATCCAGAAAGCTGTCTTTTTGGGACCATTTCAGCCCAAACCTATGAAATACATAGGATAGTTTATTTTTCTTTTGCAAATCAATATGAAGGCTTATTTAATGGTAAAGTGAAGATTCAAACACTTCCCTTTGACAACTTTTGCATGTTTAACTCAAATCCAACTAATTAAAGTCCAAAACAACTTACCAAATCAACTTGCCAAATTTTCTCAAAACATTTGGTTTCAATTAAATTTAAACAACCCAATTGCCATAAGAACATAACTCAAATATTTAATTTAAACTCAATCAATATATTTAAGCATCAACATCAAAACTTCCATAAACCAAAGTTTGTAAAAAAAATAGAATTTCTTTTATGGTAAAGCACCAAACCTTATTCTTTTACTTCCCCTTTTGTTTTTCCTCCTTCTCCTTCCTTAATCTTTGTTTTTCCTTCAAGAAATTCAAGAACACACCCTTAAACATAAACATTAACAATTTAGAATAATAAGCTATCCTCCATTTCTTTTCAAACGAAACCCTAATCTAACCTTATTAAACCTTAGAAACCTTGGTTCTTTCATTTAATTGATTAATATCATAACTACTTAAAATTTTCCCAAATCCACCATAAGAACCCTAATCTCCAATCTCCCAATAGTTATATAAATACCTAGAATTGATACTAGAATTGAATTCTACATACTTGAAAACCTTAAAATTTACCTTGAAAATCAAACTTGACAAAACTTGGAAATCTTTTGATGTTTTCCTATGGTGGCTGAAACTTGGAAGTGGGAGAGAGAGAGTTTGTTCTTCATATCATGATATATATATAAGGGAAATGATGGTCACCTTTGGAAGAATGAATGTTTTAAAGCCAAATGTTCACACTTTTCTCTTTCTTCTTTATTATAACTTTTAAATGGCTAATTTTCATTAGCCCAATTGTCTCCTCCTTTTATTTATTTAAAAACCCAAGCCCTTAAACTTTCTTTTAATTATATTTTGGCCCCTCCACCATCTTGTGTTGAAATTTCTATGGTCTAAGGTGTGAAAAGACTAAAATACCCTCTGGCGATTATTTGTTCGTAACTTTTAACCCGTACAATTCCACGAGGCAAACTACGTATAGTTTTGATCCTCTCAACCTCTACTTTCTATTTTTAAGGTCTATTTTAGGTTTCCAAGTCATTTTGAAAAATTACCAATAAGCCCTCGACTTTTTACAAAATTCCCTTTAGGTCCTTTCTTTGCTCAGGTGTTGCCCGGGCCCCATTTCTACTGAAGATCATTTCATATTTACCCCCTTAACGTCCTCTACGCACTCTTGTGTTTATTTCCTACTTCAGATTCATTTATAATGACCAAAATGTCCCTAGTCAAAATCCCCTATATCTTCCAAACCGTGCATTTTCTGGAAAAAACTGTTACGCGTCGTTGTGACCCGATTTTTCTCTATTTTTCATTTTTGGAATCTGTTATGTGCACTATTAAGAACATCCAGTACGACTTTTGGAAATTACATTTACCTCCCCAAAACTTTTGAAAATTACAGTCACTCCCCAAAACTTTTTGAAATTACAATCACCTCCCTAACACTTTGCATTTTTCTTCAATTAGGTCCTAATGGTCTTATAGCCTTATCTGGGGCCGTTGTCAGGAATTATCTTTTCCTTTTCCCTTCTCTCGCTGTGCACGTGACTACTATGCATAAATGCGGTAGGCGGATGTGACAAATTAAGATCTTAAGTATTGTATGAATTAATTCATGCTACTGCCTAAACTAAATTAAAGGAAGAATTAAATAACTAATGTAGTATGATGAAGCTTAAAGGATGAAGATGATTAATGATTGAATAAACTAAAGTTAGAGCAATTTACCTACGTTTGAAGGCTCCACCAAATTTTAAGAGATTGAACTAAGCTGTTGCCTGCTTCAAATTTGATTTTGGTTAAGAAAAGCGATCTGGAGATGATTGCTTCCTTTGGTTGATGTATCTTGAATTTCTCCTTGCTTGCTAGGGTTTTCTTTTGGCCAAAAGAATTTTTGAGAGTCCCAAGTTTGGTTCTCAGTTTTGTCCTCCAAAGTCAGAAGTCCAAAGTTCAGATCCCCTTTCTGAAGTATTTTAATGTGGTAATTATTGGAAAAAATCCAAACCTTATTCTAATTATCTAAGAAAATTAAAATCATTTAGGAAAAGAAATCAAAACTAAATAGAATTTGATTTTGGAAAAAACTGTGTTGGAAAAAATTGCATTGGTGAACAATTACTGCAGGCGATGAAAATTACGAGAGCTAGGGTGGGCCAGTGCGAATTGGCTTCAAGCCAATTCGCCGCAGGAGAATTGGCCCAAGCCAATTCACTTTCGGTGATGAAATTTTTTGTCGCTGATTTTTTTGTCACCGATTTTTATTTATTTAATTATTATTATTTTTTTAACTTTAATACTATTACCTTTTTTATTTTTATTAAAAATTATAAATAATAAATACTAAAATAAATATTATTTAATTAAAATACCATAAAAAATATTTTGGACTATATAAAAAATATTGGACCAGACTGGGTCAAAAATTAAGGGTCTACAGTATCCAAGGTTAAATTTTTTGTTATGTAAACATACAGTGGTGCCGAGCTCTCATCATGTGCACTCCCAATGCTATCATTTGAGTCGCTTAACTTGGGATCAGGTAAAAAAGTGTTAGTATACTTTAAACATTTTATATAGAAGTCATCTTATCTTTTGTAATTTTGTAGGTTAACATGGGTTGGTGGATTGCTAGCGAGCTTACGAACTGAACTCCCATCATGAATACTACACTGCTCAAAATACTCATCGGGTCATCATTGGTCTAGCTTCTAGTGGTTAGTTCCTTGGTGAGAGGGTTCATGGTTGGTTCCTTGGTTCTGAGCAGTGGATGGTTCCCAGAAATATTCTTTCGCCCACTGAGTCGTATTCGTATTTTTTTAAGTATATCCTACTGGTGTCCGAGGACTTCCTGAAGAGGAAGAGGACAAAGAGGAAGAAGAATAAGAAGATGATGATAAAAAAATTGGAAGGAGAAATGGAGGAGGGAGAAGAGGAAAGAGGGGAAAATGAAGAGGAAGAAGAGGAAGAAGATGAAGAAGGAGGAGAAGAAGATGATGAAGAGGGAAGAGAGTCTTCTTCCCATTCTCATGGTGATCCCGGAGCCAGCACTTCTTAGGTGAATGCTAACATATTGTCCGTTATAGCTGCTCATTCTTAATTTTTTCTAACTATCTTTATGATCATTATAGGCTACTAGTTCCTTTGATCACAAAGCTAGCCCATTATATGGTACTCCAATTTAAAGGCAATTTTCTCCATTTGCTCCTTCTTCTTATCTGGATATGTCATGTTATCCTCAGGGCTTCGACTTGAATTACCTAGTCTGTCATACTAATTTATTTCGATTTATGTTGTATGTATGCAAATGAATGGACTTATCTTTTCCTTGTATGGCTCACAGGGAATGCTTGAGGAATAGAGTAAGAAGTTGCAGGAAGAATTAGCTGCTCATTTTGAAGGGTTGTACCGTCAGTCGAAACAAAACTTTTGAAACTTCCAGTTTCAGATCATGAGGGACCTTAGTGCTTGTTTTTTGAGGGGACCCAGGCTGATGACTGTGATCATGAGGTGCCTCCTTCTCTTTTAGGTGATGACTGGGCCAGCTTCCAAGGCCACATAGATCATAATGCTCCTTCATCAAGTAGATCTTGGGTGGATGATGTGTTTCCTCGTCCATCAGGCAATGGTTTTTTCGAAGCTTTATTTGATTATAGACCGCCTCCTCCATCTCAGTGATTTTATTGTTTAATTAACTTGTATTGGACATCTAATGAAAATGAAAAGAAAAATATTGTAATTAAATAAATTATTTAACTATTTTTTAAACTTTTTTGTGAACTTTTTTTCTTTTCTGTAATTATATATATATACATGTACCAGTAGTATCTATGACAAATTTGTCACGGATTAGGACTCTCTGTTTGTCCAAACATTGGTGAATTCCATGATTCTGAAACAAATTTTAATATTGATTATATCTTCTTTGTGCAATTCAATATTCAAACCATTGTCTATTTAAACCACTAATTCATCCTTTCCTTCTCATTAGTCACAAGCATTCTCGAATCAAGGCGCTGCTTAAATTTTTGTAATTCTAATCACCTTACCTTCTCCTTTCTTATTAATTCAACTGTAGCCAATGCGGTTCTTCTTCTTTACCAAATCAAGTGGTTTTTACTCTTCATAATTTTGACCATGACTAAAGCCAATGTAAGGAAGATACAAGATTTTTTTAAGAGCCGCGAAACTACACATTGGGAACAAATTTCTTGGACTCAAATTAATACATTGAAGTGCTTTCAAAATATCAAATTGAATAAACACTTCTTGCATTCTATGGCTTCCTTTTGGGATGTAGAATCTAAGACTTTCAAGATAAATAACCTTGAGTTGTGTCCTATGATTGAAGAATTTGAAGCCATTCTTGGATATTCAGGCGATTATCAAATGGCATTGCCTATATTAACATCAAAAGTTCATGAAAACAATGCAAATGCTATTTTATCTTTCAAAACCCAAAGTTCTTTAATTGACTAGAGGTGAGAAAATCTTGCTTGGACCTTTGATTTATTTTTATGCATCCCATTTAGCCCCTGGCAAAGAGTGGGGATGCATGTTCTGCTTGTGTTTGCTTAGTTAATTTCTACTTATTTCCTTCTGATGGTGACATTGATCTATAACTTCTAGACATCGTGAACCAAATGGAGAGAGGATTATCACCAATACCTCTAATTTTAGATAAAACCTTGGTCAGATTAGATCAAATAAGGACTGGCTCTTTAAGAAGGTTGACTAGAATTCTTTTGCTGCTCCAAGTAATTACCTAAACCACCCTTTTGAGTTTTCAATTTAAGTGTTTATTTATTTATTGCTTTAATTTTGCCGAGCCTACCCTTGCGGATTTTATGAACTAGCGAGCATCATTTTTTATTTTTATTTTGGTCATAATTTTTGCCTAGTCCGCCCTTATAGTTTTTCAGAGCTAGCGGACCCCTCTAATTTTTTATCTAGACTGCCCTTGCTGGTTTTCAACATAGCAGTTTCCCTTTTTTTTGTTTTTTTTTTGTTTTGTTTTTTTACCTTCTTTTCTAGATTTGGCTACATGAATGCTTTTGCTTACTCGACACAACATCCGTTGGTTGGTGCCTTGGAGCCATATTACCTCCCGGACATATATGATGTATGTTCCACTTGTTGCCCTTCACTGAGGTACCTGCTATGATCTTTGCTGCCTTGGTCACTAGTATGGAGTTTGTTCGCACTCTACTTAACATTACTAAATGCGACAGTCATAAGTATACTAGATAACTATAGAATGGTAAACATCCCAAGGTCGTCTCTCAAGGAAGGTGTTATATGTATAGTTTGATTACAAAGGAAAAATAAATGCAAGAACAAATTGGTAATATTCAAGATGTGAAGAAATCTTAATGTAGAAGTAACTTAAAAAACAATGGTTGGGCAAGAATTGGTGTCAAATTTTCAAAAGAATACCTAGGATTTACAGATCGATTTAATCCAGGTTTTAATTCTTAAACCTTCCACTAATATAACCTTGTAACTTAATTTCTTTCTTAGTATTAATTAGTAATTATCAATTCATTAGTTCTCACATTCATTAATTAACAAAAACCAATTAGTGAATCACAAATTAAGTGAACCCTAGAACTTATATTTCTCGTTCATTCTTAGAGTAGTTGAATGCAAAGTTCCGACATTAAGTTTCTCCTCTCTATTCTTCACTTAACATCTAGGACTAAAAGGCGACTAATCTATTAACCTATCATATATTTCATTGTAATTAACTTAAAATAAGGTATATTAGTGGAAATAGTGGAAATAGTTTAATCAAAACATTCAATTAAGCCTACTGCAAACCCTATGCATAAACAACTTAGCTCATCATTTTAATAAAAAAAAAACATAACTTTAATAGAATTCAAATTACAAAACTTAATTGAAAAACCAATATTAATGTATTTGACAATCAATCTGAAAATTTAAATAAATTTAAAGAATAGAAAAATCCCATTTTGAAGATGAATTAGGTTGCTCTTCTCTTGCTACACTTGAATTTGGTTTATGAACTCTTCAAATTCCTTTTCCAAGTCGCCTTGCTAAGGACCCTCTTTTGCTCTCAAAATTCATGAAAGCTCTTACCCTTATTTCTTGCCCATGCCTTTCTTGGTATGGTGCCATGTGCCTAGAGTGATCAACCTCTTTTATGAATGTCCAACCCTCTTTTTCCCAACTAATCCCCTCCTTAAAAATTGAAAGGCTTTCTCAATATTCCCTCATTTTCTCAACATTCTCCTCTCTTTTTATATTAAAAAACACATTATTTTCCCTTATCTAGCTAAGCCATACTCCTCTATTTTCCTTTCTAGCTCATTCTCCACATTCAAAATATTCTCCGGTTCTACTTTCTTTCTCAGACATGGCTTGCTTTAGTTTGTCTTGGTCGTATGTCTTATGTTTCTTCTTAGACATGGCCATGACATGTGACTATGGCCTTCTCTGCCTTAATCTATTGTTGTTCTTATAGAATGGGATAAGGCCGAATCTATCATTGTCTTGGTCGTGTCTCTTATGTTCACATTGGACATGCCCAAGACTTATGAGTGTGTCACCTTCTACTTCTTTTCTTTCTCTTGCTTTCTTAAGTGGAACACGGTTAGGCCATAAAGCAGTCTTGGCCATGTGGTGTGACCGGGTTAGTGACACGGCCAAGATTATTACCCATGTTCAGTTCTACCAGTTTGCAATTCTTTCTCATGAGGGACATGACTAAGATAGTGCATATGTCTGGTTCTGCCTTGAAACCTTGCTTATTCATTTGAGAAACACGGCCAAGCTTGGAAAGTCTTGGTCATGTTATGCATTTACTTAAGAGTATACTTCCCACAAAGACCTAAAATGCCTATTTTCTCATGAATTTCCTTGCTTTAACTTGAAATATAGAAACCTTGCAAAAATCTTAAACAAATATTTAGAAAAAAAAAAGTAGACAAAATCAACCTCAAAAACATATATAAAAATGATTATAATAGAGCTCAACCTCGAGATTATAATTTTACGGTTGATCAGGAGATGCCATTGCTGACTGAAGCCTTTTTGGATCATCTATGGCAAAGTTGGCCTATACATTACACTTACTGGCTGCCATGAATTCTAGAATTGTCAGTCATTAGATAAAATGATTCTAGGATGAAAAATATTTTGTCATAAATTTTTGCTATTATGTTTTTTGTCATAATCTTTTGTTTGCTTTTCAAAATGGTGCACAAAAAATAATTTTATTAATAACTCTACTTTATAAATTGGGAAGAACAAAAAACTTATAGCAAGTATAAACAAAATTACTCATGTCTTCAATCATCCCTTTTGGATTTTCAAATTGTTAAATTTCTCTAATTTTTAGCCCTAATTGTTGCCTAGCCTGCCCTTTTGAGTTTTCAAAAATAGCATGCTACTATAATTTTTGCCTAGGCCGCCCTTTTGGGTTTTCAACCTAGCAAACCCTTTTTTATATTTAAACATATAACCTCTTTAGACTGTAAATGTTTACTAGTTCGCTAAACTCATTCCCGTCCATGTCTGAAAACTTGACCGCTCCTTTCTTCATTACCTCTGTAACACCCTTGTACCCTATATATATATTATACATACATCTGATATATGTAAAATATGCATATAAAGTATAAGATTACTGCAACTCAACTTAATAAAAATTTTCATATTCCTAACTATAAAATGTATATTTAAATAATGAATAAAATATACTTTATTATTATCGATTCCCAAAATAAGCATTTTATATAAAAATCTCTAGAAACAATTCACCAGAGCTTTGTCTATAATTTGGACATTTCAAAAATTCAACAAAACTCAAATTGCATAAAAATGCACTCCCAATAAATCAAATCAACATTTCAACCCAATTTCTCAATTTCTCCGTATTTTCTCAAAATATTTATACATATACATATATATATATATAGCAAACACATATATATACATTTTCACATTATAAAATTTATCCAAAATATTCTTTATAATTTACAATATATACTCCAAAAACATAAAAATAATGTACATAATAAAAATGTACTATACATTATGTATATACATGATGGCAACCTGTTATGCTCGACTAATTACTAGTACAAGCGACACTCTCAAGTATACGAGGTAGTTGTAGCAATAGTGATCGCCCCAAGGTCATCTCACAAGGAAGGAATTGCTTTATAATAGTTTGATTAGCAAAAAATTTAAAAGAAATAAGAGTGTAATGTGTTGGAATGGTGAAAAAACAATTTAAATCTATAAGTAACATGCGCAATGGTTGGGAAAGATTAATATAATTCTAGGAATGGTGCCCAGGGTTGCAGATCAATTTAATCAAAGCTTAACTCTTAAATTATCCATTAACATGACCTTGTATTTTAATTTGTTCTTTGAGTTTAATTAGTAATTACCAATTCATTAGTTTACACAGTCATGAATTAATAATAACTAATTGTTTTGAAATTACAAATTAATAAATAAAACTTATATTTCTAATTCATTCTTAGGGTAGTTGAATGCATAATTCCAATATCAAATTTTACCTCTCGATCCTTCATTCAATATTTAGAGATCAATAGGTAGCTAATATATCAACCTAACATTTAATCCAATGCAGTCAACCAACAACAAGGTATATTAATGGAAATATCAAATCAAGTCATTTAATCAAATCTACTACAAACCCTAGACATGAGTAATTTAGCTTAACATCATCAATTTAAAATAAATATTCATCTCAATATAAATCAAATCACAATTATCCATTTAAATATTAATGTTCTTAACAAACAATAACAATCTAGAAATGAATTAAAAGAGAGAATATAAAAACCCATTTGAAGATGCTAAGCATTAAACTTCTAGTCATCCTCCTAGCTCCACCTTGAATATGATCAAGAACTAACAAGCCTTCTTCAATCAATGGCTCTCCTCTTGAAAGATGGAATGGTCACTGTATCGGGTCCAATATATTTTATTTAGTCCAGAATAATTTTTGTGTTATCTTAATTAAATAATATTTGTTTTAGTATTTATTTTTTATAATTATAGTAATAAAAAATAAAAATAAATAAATAAAAATAAAAATCGGCGATGAAAAAATTCATCGCCGAAAGTAATTGGACAAAATGGCCTTAGGCCATTTCGCCCGCAGGAGTTTTCTGCGAGCGAAATGGCTTTGGCTGTGCCCAGCATGCTAATTTTCGCTCTCAAGCTCACAGTCAGTCGCAATTTTTGCCAGCGAATTTTTTTTCCAACGCAATTTTTTTCGAAACCAAATTCTATTTGGTTTCGGTTTCCTTTTCCTAATTAAATATAGTTTCCTTAAAAAATTGGAATTAATCTTCTAAATTTCCTATAAATACACTAAAAACACAGAAAAAGGGGGGATCGAACTTTAAAAATTGATCAGACTTGGCAATAAAATAATCAGACTTTTTAGAGGAGAATAAGCAAGCAAGCAATCAAGTCATCAAAGGTAGCAATCCATTCCAATTTGATTCATGAAACCCTAATCCATTCCAATTTTCCAAAACTTACATTAGCCTAAACAAGGGATAATAATAATACTAAAATCCCAAAACCCTAAATGTTAATTAATGAACTTCAAATAGAAATAGTAAACCCTAATTTGTAACTTTACTTGCTTTATTTAATTTTATATTTGATTATATAGTTTATTATATGCCTTGATGGTTGATTTATTTAATTTCAATGCTTGATTTACTTAATTTATCATGAATGAATGTTTATTATATATTTTGATTAATATCTTTGATGAATGATTTATTTATGATGAATGGTTATTTACTTTTATTGATTTACATAGATTTCCAAATGTTGTAAGAGGTATGTTTCCACTTTGTGGGTGTAGACCCTTAATTTTTGACACAGTCTGGTCCAATATATTTTAATTATTCCAAAATAATTTTTGTGTTGTCCAATATATTTTAATTAGTCCAAAATATTTTTTGTGTTATCTTAATAGAATAATATTTTTCTTAGTATTTAGTTTTTATAATTAATAAAAATAAAAAAAATAAAAATAAAAATAAAAATAAAAATCGGTGACTGAAAAATCAGCGATGAAAAAATTCATCGCCAAAAAACAGTGTTGGACGAAATGGCCCGAATCCTGCCAGCGCGGGCTAGCACCAATTTTCGCTCGCCAGTCCTCGTAACTAGCCACAACAATTTTTTTCGCTAGCAAAATTTTTCCGCAGCAGTTTTTTTTTTCGCCAGCGAAATTTTTTAGGCGCAATTTTTTTTCGAAACCAAATTCTATTTGGTTTCGGTTTCCTTTTCTTAATTAATGTTAGTTTTCTTAAACAAGTGGAATTAATCATCAAAATGTTCTAAAAAAAGCAACACAGAAAGTGGGAGGAGGACTTTGGAGGAAAAAAACTTTTAAGAGGATCGGACTGGACTTTGAGGAGAAAAACTTTAGATTTAGACTTGAACGGTGGAACTTCAAATTTGAGAGGGATAAGAAAGCAAGCAAATCAACGAATCATCAAAGGCAACCAGCTTGTCTTTGTCCTTATTCATCCAAGAAGCAATTTTTGGTGGAACCAACAAAATGAAGGTTTGAATATCTAATATTTTTTTCTTACAGTAGCTTCAATCATTAAACTGTTTCTTTTGATTCTAAAAACCTTAGAGCCCTAATTTACTTCTTCTAAAGCTTAGAACCTTAAATCGTCTCCTTCTATTTCCAAAAACCCTAAAAAATACTTTCTGTTTCCAAAAAGCTTAAAACGTTTTGTTTATTTCTAAAAGCTTTTAGAAAACTCTAAACTGGTTTTCTTCTAATTCTTTTCCAAAATTCCAAATGTTTTGTTAAATATCCAAACTCAAAACTTACCTTGCAGCTTCTAAAATCACATAAAGCTTTATAAAACTATAAACTGTTTTCTCAAATTCTAAAATCAAATACATCATCTGAAACACTAAAAACCCTAATTCAACTTCAAAACCAAAAAACAGTAAACCCTAAACTAATAAACCTAAACCATAAAGATCTCTTAAACCCTAATTCCCCTAAAACCGTAAACCCTAATTTTTCTAAACCCTAATCTTTAAAACCTTAAAACCTTCTAAATCTAAATATTAAAATTCAACATAGTAAGCCTAAAAACAATAATCCAGTATCTAATAATCATAAACCTAAGGTTTTAATATTCTAAAACCCTAATTTCATAAGGTTACTCATAAACCCTAGTTTGATTCATAAAACCTTAATCCATTTTAATTTTCTTAAACCTTTATAGTAGCTAAGAATTATAAACCTTAATATGCTAAAATTCCAAAACCCTAAATATTAATTAAAGAACTTTAAATGAGAAATAGTAAACTTTAATTTATATCTTTGCTTACCTTAGTTGATTATGTAGTTTATTATATGCTTTGATTTATTTAAGTTCAATGATTGATTTATTTAATTTATCATGGATGGATGTTTATTTTATATTTTGATTGATATCTTTGATGAATGATTTATTTATTATGAATGGTTATTTACTTTTATCAATTTATTTTGATCGCCAAGTGTTGTAAGAAATATGTTTCCACTTTGTGGGTACCTCATTAATTAAATTCTATGTAATCTAAATTGCTTTTATATTTTAGACCAATGTAAAGGACATGTTTCTACCTCATGGTGGGTGTCCTATTTAGTTTAGACATGGATGATGTAAGGGCATGTTTCCATCTTCGGATGGGTGTCCATTTATTTGTTTTGCTTGGACTTTGCTTTGATTTCAATATAACGATACTTTATTTTAATTATTGTGTGTAATATGGATAATATTGTTATATTTAAGAATTTTATAATATTAAGACCTGTAAAGGAGGCCGGTTCCAATGAACCGAGTGCTGGGCCATTTCTGACCTTCTCCACACGTACCCAACTTTTTGAACCCATTAGGGGGTTGGGGATTCCTTAGGAATCAAGTCATCCACCCTTTCTTTTTCCCGGCCTGTACGGGTGGCGACTCCATTTTCTCCAGACTTAGGTCCGTGTTCTCTAAGGCCTCGAGCCTAAACAGTGCCGAAATCACAAGAACCATTCCACCGGGAGTGGGGACGAAAATCCCCGCTCATAGTGGCGACTCCACTGGGGATAAGAGAAGTTGATTCCGTTGGTCTTTATATTATTCTATTTTTCTTATAATGATATTATCCATTGCATCATATTAGATTGCATCGTGTGCGTGAGTTAGGATGCCCGTGTTACCCATGTTGTGTTATGTAAGGGATATCGTACTTTCACTCAAGGTATGGAGATCGAGCATGACATAACCACTCATAGCCTCGTACTTTTTGGTATATACTTGCTATGGGAACCTAAGCCTTTTTACCGAAAGACTAAAGCTCATGTAATTGGCCTAGTTACTTTCCTTAGGTTTTTACCTCAAATGCATGTTGTTTGACTATGGTTAATTTATCTTGGCTTAAATCATGGCTTATTTTGTTTATTCTTTTTCTAATATGACCTAAGTACATTGTAAGCTCAAATAATTTTTTCTTTACAATCCAAAAGACCAAAGCTATCTTCAAAACATTTCAAGATGGTCTTTGGATATAAAAGTTTTCTAAAAACAAATCAAAAATTCTTTTGCTCATTGCCCAAATACTAATCCCAAAATCCATTTTTTCTAAAATCATTTTACAATGGGCCTAGAAATAAAATTATTTTCATCCAACCTTTTCTTACAAAGAGCTTGCAAATTATTTAGGCCAATTATGAAATACCAAAAATCAATTGTGAGCCTAGTTTATACTAAGAAATAATTAATCATGGGCTTATTTTTGGCATGAATAATTAGTTACTTTTTCAAGTGAGAAATCTATTTATAATAAACCTCTTAATTTAGTTTTAATCTAATATATCATAAAAGATACTATAGTTGGTTGAATGGATTAAAACCTAATTAATGGGAATTATTATGAACTAATTTCCATTTTCAAAAATATAACTATTGGTTGAAACGTCCGAGGGAAATATTCAAAAAAATAAGATACCCCATGTTGGTATTTTGTTAACCATATACCTAGGAAAAGAGACTCGCCATTCGTGTGTGGGTGTTATAAGGTTAGAAGGGACGTTCTACTTATCTTTGTTGATTGTTTGTGCATACATGCATACATTTGCATCTCAAATTATTGATCCTTTCTGGCTCACACCCTGGATTACGACAGTTCAAAAGCTTACAACAATCCGACCTATGCTGAAAGCGAAGAATCTAGCAATGACTCAATCACTTGCTCACCAAAAACAATGGGTCCTGAACAAATTCAAAGAATGGTGGATGATGCCCTCAATGCAAAGATGGAAGAAATAAAAGAGGCCATGGCCGAGACCATAAAGAATCAACTAGTTGCAATTTTAGGAAACAATACCAAAGCATCTGTTAGCACCAAAAAAGACAAGGGGAAGGCTAAAATTGGTGAAGTAGCTTTTGATGATGATAAGGTGATGATTGATGATGATGATTGGGCTCAATACTACCAAGATCCTCAAGACAAGAAGAAAGAACCAAAGATTTTTGAAAGATTAGCTATGGAGAAAACTGAAACTTCTGATATTGAAAAGATGATTGCGGACTAGAAAGGAAATTTGAGAAGAAACTAAAAACCGAAGAAATGTCTGAAGTTGAAAAATTATTTGAGCTAGATGAAGAAGTCCCGTACAAGTTCAAGATGCCATCTTTTGCGAAGTTTGATGGAACTGGAAATCCTCATCTCCATGTGAAGCAGTATATCACTGCCATGCAGTTTTCCCAAGCTACTAAGGCTCAAGCTCTAAGGTACTTTATGCTTTCATTGGACGCTATTGTTCAAAATTGATTTAATACCTTAGATTATGGAACACAAAAGAGTTGGGATCTGCTTTACAAAGCCTTCATCCAACAATATGGATATAATGTCGAGATGGAAGTTACCTTAATGGAAGTGGAGTCCATTAGACAAAGGCCAAATGAGAATTTTGTGGATTATGTGAAGAGATGGAGAAACAAGGCAGCCCTGCTCAAGAAGAGGCCCGATGAATCCGATCAAATAAGGATGATTGTGAGAGTGGTGTTGCTTAGTCTTCGTGAGAGGATGTCTCATACACTCATCTGTGATTTCAAAGACCATTTTTCAAAAAGAAGGAATGAGAAAGGGAATTATCAGCCTAGCAATCAAAGCATGCAAAAAGAAGTTGGTGTTAATACTACTAGCCAAAGAACAAGAAGGCAGTTTTCAAATTTGGGGAAACCGCTGTCTTGAGTTCTCAATAAGCTACAAAATAAGGGACTGTTACAACCCTTAAATCCTCATCCTTTGCCTAACCCTCTCCCACCTAACTTCGACACTAAAGCATTTTGTCAGTTTCATCAAATGCAAGGGCATGACATGGATAGATGTGTGAGGTTGAAACATGAGGTCCAAAATTTAATTAAAAGTGGAAAGCTACACGAGCTTAACAAGCCAAATACCAAAGACAATCCATTACCCAAGTTCAATAGAGTACCTCCACCGGCAACCTTCAAGGTAGGAAAAGGATTGGAAGAAGATTTTGTTTTATCATCCTTTCAAGATGGAAATATTGAAGATGTGAAAGGAAAAGAAGTTTAAACTCAATGAACTTTCCTTAGCTTGAATGTTGCTTTTCAATTTTACTTTCTTTAATATTTTGGAACTATTGTGCTTTTCAAATTTAAAGTTGCTTTAAATAAATTATTTTCATCAAAATTTTATTGGTCTTTGTTCATTTTGGTGCTCAACAGATGAGGAATCTAGCTTGATAATTAATGATTTAATATATTTATGCATCATGACTCGAATGACTTTACTAGGTGAGGGAATTGCTCTATAGCATTGAGTTATGTATGCTTACTTAGAGAGGGCTCCTGCATAATTACCTTTGTCTAGGTCCTAGTCAGTCTTAGAACATGCTTTGACAAACTTTCGAGGTGAAATTGAACTCTACTTATTTAAGAGAGAAATGATCTAGGCATTGTTTGGTTAGCCAATAACTTGTATCCACCCTATTAATTATCAATCCCTAGTTGTACCTTTGAGCCTTCATAAAATTTTAGCTTTCTTTTCATTGGCAAATAATCCCAAAAACCTACCCTAAGATGTTGTGATTCATTTGACAAGTCTTATGATCACTAAGATGAAGAGGCAAGAAGATCAAAGAAAGCAATGATTAGTCAAGATCATGAGGATAGTTAAAGTTCTCAAGACCATGAAGATAGTTGAAGTTCTCAAGACCATAAGGGTAGTTGATGTTTTCAAGACCATAAGGGTAGTTGAAGTTTTCAAGACCACAAGGGTAGTTGAAGTTCACCTAATATCTCCAAGATACATCAGAGTAACAAATGATTTATCCCTGTCAAAGGAGATTTATGTCACTCCACTCATCCATTATTTGAAGCCCAAGTTAGTACAAACAAGACAACTTTTTTAGAGCTAGAACCAAACCAAAAAAAAACAAGCAAACCAAACAAAAAAAAGAGAAAAAAAAAGAGAAAAATAAAGAAAAATAAAGAAAAATAAAACAAGAAAAAAGAAGAAAAATAAAACCTAAAAAGGCGGTTCAGAAAGCCAACTGAGTTCTCTTTTACCTAAAGCAACAAAAGGCTTCCATTTGGTTCATAAGGACGTTTTGACTTGAATTGGTCCAACCCAACCAAAGATTCAATCAAAATTGGAGAAAAAAAAGGAGGAAGACCATCCAGTTCTTGAAAGTTCTGTACTTGACAATCCTACATGGAAGAAGGACAAAATGATAAAATGCTCCAAGAAAGGGAAGAGTAAGAAAAATAAAAGGAAAGAAAAGGGAGAAGAAGAAAAGAAGCGAATTTGGGTACCAAACTTTTTGCAAGGGAAAAGACTATCCTAATCAATTTCTAGATTAATGCCAAGAAGATAGAAAGAATTTAGAGTCTAGCAAGATTGCTTCCAACTGCCTAAAGTTCAAACAATAAATTTGTAGTGTGAAGGTTTGTCCATTATGTCACATCGGCTCCAACTTACAAATGGCCTTCATTTAACCCATGTCCCTTATAGACCCCATTTCAAGCCTATCAAAGACCTATTGATCTCTCTTGGTAGGTAGAGTCTATTAGTTGAGATTGTTTAGATAAGCATGCATATGAGATAGACAATATTTAAACTCAATGAGACCTTTGGCCAAGTAATGTGTATGTGCCTATCTGAAGTGCAACAATTCTTCCTTAAATAGAAATGATTCTCAAGTTTAGTATGGTAACTAGGGTTGTCATGTTATAGATATGTTAATTTGGAAAAATCAAGTCCTGAGGTACATTGACATTGATTTGGCAAAACCAACAGTTGATTTCAAATTCAAAATTCAAAAATGTTTTTATCATACAAAACCTTCAAGTTAAGAGAAGTTTCTTGAGCAGTCGAACCTCGAAGGACACATTGGGGACATGTTGAATCATAGTAGTAGAAGAATAGTCAATAGGAGCCATGCTAGCCCAAGCATATGAGTTAGGGATTGAGCATGCAGTTTACTATTTGAGTAGAAAGCTCCTACCTTATGAAATTAAGTATAGTATCATTGAAAAAACCTGCATAGCCGTGGTTTAGTCTTCTAAGAAGTTGCGGCATTACTTTCAATCTTATAGTGTGCAAGCAATTTCCAGGTTGGATCCAATGAAGTACTTAAGGGAGACACCATCTTTGATTGGGAAATATGGTCGCTGGTTGATAATATTAGAAGAATTTGAGATCGAGTATGTAACAAGGAAAATAATCAAAGGTAGAGCAGTGGCAGAATTCCTGGCCCAACAACCATTACCAGATAGCGAAGAGGTAATCTTGGAATTTTTGGATGAATATTTAGAGGCAATTGAAGTACAGGGTGGAAAATGTATTTTGATGGAGCAGTAAATAGGAAAGGAGCAGGTTTGGGAATTATACTAGAATCACTCGAAGGGGAACTTATGCCTTTAGCCAAAAAGTTGAAATTTAGGGCAACCAATAATATGGTGGAGTACGAAGCTTATATTTTTGGTTTGGAATGATTATGAAGGTGGATAAGGTGGAAGTTTTTGGTGATTCATTGCTAGTAGTTTCCCAAGTAAATGGAGAGTGGGAGTTGAAAGAAGAAAAATTAAATCCATACCACCATTACCTGACAATGATGAAGAAGAACTTTAAGGAGTGTAGGTTTATACACCAATCAAGAGAAGAAAATTAGATGGCTGATGCCCTAGTCACATTGGCTTCGGTATGGGAAAATCCTGTCAGTTTATTCCTTAAGCCTCTAGTTTTGACCAGTTCATCAACTCCTTGCTATGAATATGAGACAATCGTGGAAACTAATACAGACCATGAGGCGTAGTATGATACTAGAAGATGATTTTTGGAGGAAAGGGAATACCCGTCAGGGGCAACAAAGAAAGATAGAAGAGCCATAGGCGGTGGTCTTTGCAATGCATCACATTCCATGGGGAGTTATATCGAAGATGGCCCGATGGGGGTGCATTTGAGATGCTTGAGGAAGCCTGAAGTGGAGCATATTATGTCAGAAATACATGCGGGAAGTTGCGGACCACATATGAGTGATTTGGCTCTAGTTAAGAAGATTATTCGACAAGGTTACTACTGGTTGACCATGGAGAGAGATTGTATTGAGTTCGTAAAGAAGTGCTAACAATGTCAGATGTATGGTAACTTGAATCACATGCCTCCTAAAGAATTGCATTCTATGTCTTCACCCTGGCCCTTTGCCACTTGGGGTATCGACATTATAGGAGAGATACATCCGATAGCCTCGAACAGTCACCGTTTCATTATACTAGCGGTAGATTATTTTTCAAAATGGGTCGAAGCTGAATCCTTCAACAAACTGGGCGCAAGACAAATGGCTAGATTTATTGAAAAGAACCTCATTTGCAGGTACGGGGTCCCGCACAGTGTGATATCAGACAATAAGATACAGTTTCAAGGAGTAGTTAAGGATTTATTCTTGAAGTACCGAATCCATCATCACCAATCCTCTCCATATTATGTCAGAAATACATACGGGAAGTTGCGGACCACATATGAGTGATTTGGCTCTAGTTAAGAAGATTATTCGACAAGGTTACTACTGGTTGACCATGGAGAGAGATTGTATTGAGTTCGTAAAGAAGTGCTAACAATGTCAGATGTATGGTAACTTGAATCACATGCCTCCTAAAGAATTGCATTCTATGTCTTCACCCTGGCCCTTTGCCACTTGGGGTATCGACATTATAGGAGAGATACATCCGATAGCCTCGAACAGTCACCGTTTCATTATACTAGCGGTAGATTATTTTTCAAAATGGGTCGAAGCTGAATCCTTCAACAAACTGGGCACAAGACAAATGGCTAGATTTATTGAAAAGAACCTCATTTACAGGTACGGGGTCCCGCACAGTGTGATATCAGACAATAAGATACAGTTTCAAGGAGTAGTTAAGGATTTATTCTTGAAGTACTGAATCCATCATCACCAATCCTCTCCATATTATGTCAGAAATACATGCGGGAAGTTGCGGACCACATATGAGTGATTTGGCTCTAGTTAAGAAGATTATTCGACAAGGTTACTACTGGTTGACCATGGAGAGAGATTGTATTGAGTTCGTAAAGAAGTGCTAACAATGTCAGATGTATGGTAACTTGAATCACATGCCTCCTAAAGAATTGCATTCTATGTCTTCACCCTGGCCCTTTGCCACTTGGGGTATCGACATTATAGGAGAGATACATCCGATAGCCTCGAACAGTCACCGTTTCATTATACTAGCGGTAGATTATTTTTCAAAATGGGTCGAAGCTGAATCCTTCAACAAACTGGGCGCAAGACAAATGGCTAGATTTATTGAAAAGAACCTCATTTGCAGGTACGGGGTCCCGCACAGTGTGATATCAGACAATAAGATACAGTTTCAAGGAGTAGTTAAGGATTTATTCTTGAAGTACCGAATCCATCATCACCAATCCTCTCCATATTATGTCAGAAATACATGCGGGAAGTTGCGGACCACATATGAGTGATTTGGCTCTAGTTAAGAAGATTATTCGACAAGGTTACTACTGGTTGACCCTGGAGAGAGATTGTATTGAGTTCGTAAAGAAGTGCTAACAATGTCAGATGTATGGTAACTTGAATCACATGCCTCCTAAAGAATTGCATTCTATGTCTTCACCCTGGCCCTTTGCCACTTGGGGTATCGACATTATAGGAGAGATACATCCGATAGCCTCGAACAGTCACCGTTTCATTATACTAGCGGTAGATTATTTTTCAAAATGGGTCGAAGCTGAATCCTTCAACAAACTGGGCGCAAGACAAATGGCTAGATTTATTGAAAAGAACCTCATTTGCAGGTACGGGGTCCCGCACAGTGTGATATCAGACAATAAGATACAGTTTCAAGGAGTAGTTAAGGATTTATTCTTGAAGTACCAAATCCATCATCACCAATCCTCTCCATATTATGTCAGAAATACATGCGGGAAGTTGCGGACCACATATGAGTGATTTGGCTCTAGTTAAGAAGATTATTCGACAAGGTTACTACTGGTTGACCATGGAGAGAGATTGTATTGAGTTCGTAAAGAAGTGCTAACAATGTCAGATGTATGGTAACTTTAATCACATGCCTCCTAAAGAATTGCATTCTATGTCTTCACCCTGGCCCTTTGCCACTTGGGGTATCGACATTATAGGAGAGATACATCCGATAGCCTCGAACAGTCACCGTTTCATTATACTAGCGGTAGATTATTTTTCAAAATGGGTCGAAGCTGAATCCTTCAACAAACTGGGTGCAAGACAAATGGCTAGATTTATTGAAAAGAACCTCATTTGCAGGTACGGGGTCCCGCACAGTGTGATATCAGACAATAAGATACAGTTTCAAGGAGTAGTTAAGGATTTATTCTTGAAGTACCGAATCCATCATCACCGATCCTCTCCTTATAGACCAAAGGCTAATGGTGCAGTAGAAGCAACAAACAAGAGAATTAAGCAAATTCGGTCCAAGATTACCAAGACTTACAGGGATTGGTCAAAGATGCTTCCCTTTGCTTTGTGGGGATATAGAACAAGTGTGCGAACACCTACTGGAATGACTCCGTTCTCTTTAGTTTACAGGATGGAAGCAATGTTGCCAATTGAAATTGAGATTAAGTCGTTAAGATAAGTCTTGGAAGCTGAACTACCTGAAATGGAATGGGTAGCGAGCAGATACACGCAGTTAGCTTTACTAGAGGATAGAAGGTTAAAGGCACTATATCATCATCAACTATATCAAAAGAAGATAGCTCGAGCCTACAATAGAAGGGTTAAGATCAGAAAACTCATTGTCGGGGATTTGGTGTTGAAACAATGTAAGCCTAACATATCTGATCAAAGAGGGAAGTTTAGGCCTAGTTGGGAAGGGCCATATGTCGTGAAACAAGTCATAAACAAGGGTGCAGTGAAGCTATCAGACATGGACGGGAATGAGTTTAGTGAGCCAGTAAACATTGACAGGTTGAAGAGGTTTTATGTATAAAATAAATAAAGAAAAAGAGAGCTCACTAGGTGAAAACCCAAAAGGGCGGCCTAGGAAAAAGTTAGAGCAGTCCGCTAGTTCTGAAAACCTGAAAGGGCGAGCTAGGCAACAATTAGGGCTAAATGAGAGAAAATCATCAATTAGAAAACCCGAAAGGGCTAGTTGGCAACAGAAGTAATCTTGCGTATGCCGGCTTTATGTTTGGTTGTTCCCCAATTTAATAAAATAGAATTAATGTTAAATTTGTACTAAATGCACTGTTATAAGTATTTGACTAGATATGGATGAAATAAATAAACACATTAGCAAAAGGTGATGACAAATTATAAACGGAAAAGAAGCATCTTTTATTACTTTAATTATTAATCATCCTAACAATACACTTTCTGAATTGACAAATGTAAAATCTATGGCAGATGATAAGTGTAATGTGCAGGCCAGCTTTGCCTCAGCCGATCCAAGTAGGCTTCAATCAAGCAAGGCATGTCTGAATCGGGAGTGAAGTCAGAATTGCGAGGCTCAGCTCCATACTGATGGCTAAGCCGGCGAGGATCATAGCAAGTACCTCGATGAAGAGCAGCAAAAGGAACATACATCAGGTGTGTCCGTACGGCGATATGAGAAATCTTCCACCAAGGTACCAACCAACGGATGTTGACTTCAGCACGTGAGCGAAACCAGTCAACCCAGTCAGCATAGAAAGAAGTAGGATGGAGTAGCTTCCTAGCAGAATCATGCCGTGACAGATATTTGGAAAAACCCATGGATGGAGTATCAAGCAAGCAAAGATGCTCCTGAAGCCAAATCTGTGAGGAAAATTAAATTAAATTAAATTAAAAAAAGGATGTCCGCTATGTTGAAAACCCGCAAGGGCAGCTTAGGTGATGCAAGAAAGGATCCCTTGAAGCTAGCAAGTGGACCAATCACTAGGAGCAAGGCAAAGAGATATCAAGCTAGTATGGCTTTGCATATTCAAGAAGAGATTTCCAAAGAGCTTCAAGAATTATCATTCAAGAAGATGGAGATAGAGCTTGAAGAAGGCACACCAAAGCTGATTATGATGCTTAGTGTGGAAGCTAAAGGCTAGCTAAAGAAAGGTCCAACGTGCAAGAAAGGTCCATGGGGGTTCATATAAACCCTTGGGAAGTAATTTAAGGCCCATGGACAGCCCAAATAGTGTGGGGCATTTCTTATGTTGAAGGAATTAGTTTGGTTGTTTCCATACTTTATATTTTCCTTAGTGGATTAGGATTTTGTTTCCATACTTAATGTTTTCCTTATGCATTTAGGAATGTTTTCCTTATGCAATTCGGAATGTTTTCCTTATGCAGTCAGGAATGTTTTCCTTATGCAATTAGGAATGTTTTAGTCTTAATTTTCCATATGCAATTAGGAATTTTGTAACCCTTATTTAAGGGCACTATTAGGCCAAATTTGAGACAACAATAATTAATAAAAATATTTGAATTCTTCTACAAGTTCTTCTTGTGAATTTTCGTGTGAGAGAGATTAGAGTGGATTCTTTAATTCTTTCTTTGCATCAAGAATTAGGTTTACTTATCAGCAAGAGTTGTGGCATTTTCCTTCTTCTTACCAATTAAATCCTTCAATCATAGTGAGTTCGCGTCTCTTTATAGGCATTGGGTTCCTTAGGAGGTGATTATCAAGTTTCAAGGAGTTCTCTACCATTGTTATACGTTGGGTTTGCTTCCATCGTTGCTAAGGGTCCGCGTCATTTGGTATCAGAGCCTTGCTACAAGGTAATTTTTATCTACTTTGTCTTTCTAGGGTTTGTTAATTTAGGTCTTTTAAATTTCTGCGTTTTAGGGTTCTTAGAGAGTCTAGTCTTTAATTTTCGAAAAAAGAGTCATATATCAATTCTGATCAAGGCCGAATTGAAGGAGGGTATTCTTAGGGTGAAAACGAAACCTAGGAAAGGATTCTTGGAGAATTTTGAAACCAAGAATTAGGGTTCTTGAAAGAAAGCAAAAGCTAGAGTTTGTGTTCAAGTTTGATTTGGTCTTGAGTGAATCTGGGCTTGCGAATTAAGTCCAGATTTCAAAAAGTCCTTGGGAGCAAATTAAGTCCCGAATCAAGGGGATAGTGAGAGGAAGCAAAAAAAAAAAAAAGAGAGGAAGCAAAAAAAAAAAGAGTACAAAACCACCTCAACAAAAATTGTTTGATATTCTTGCTATTTGGGTGCTAAGGATCAGATCTAGGTGGGTGAGAAGTAATAAAATTTTTGGGAGAAAAATTTCACCTTTTGAGGGGCTTTTGGAATTCAAAAATCAGACCTTAATATTCATGTTATTTGCGTGTTATAGGTGGGAATTAGAGTCTAGAAGCTAGCGTTTTGGGTAGAATTGATTAGGTCCTAAAGCAGCTTGCCAAGTGTGGGTTGTTTTTTATTCATTATATCCAAATTTATCTTGTTTATTGGCTTCATTGTTTCTGATTTCTTTATCTAGCTTTTAATTCCATTACATCGCTAAGTATCATTTGCTTATGTCGATACTTGGTTTTATATCGTGTAGTACAAATTACCTTGCATTGCCTCCAGATACTTGTCTTGCTTTCTATCTAGTTCTAGGATTTAGGTTCTAGTTTCTTGAACGACTTGACAATTGTTGGTTGGTGAGCTTGGTTCTGAAGTGCAATCAAGGAAGACAAGAAAAGTGAGGTAATTCTAAACACTTGAGTGAATTTCGATTATTACTAATCTTGTTTCTTTGAGTTTGTTTGTTTGTTAACATGACTGGAAAAGGAGAAGAGACTAGCAAAGAAGGAGCTATGGCCGAAAGCTTGGCTAGGCTTAATGAGACTTTGGCAGCAATGCTTGGTCAAATGGAGATGATGGATGCTAGATTGCAAGAGAATGCAGCACGGCAAGCACAAGAAATGCAACAAGTGCAACAAATTTAGCAAGTTCAACAAGGGCAGCCAACCGCACATCCAAATCCCATAATGCGAGCTAGAAGAGTGCTTAGGAGAGAAGGGCAAGGAAATCTTGAAGCCCTAGAAGCAGCCGAAAGGGTAGAAGATGAAGATGAAGGTGGAAATCAACCTACCACTGATGGTGACCTTACTTCCATCAAGATGAAGATTCCTTCCTTTGAAGGGAAGAACAATGCAAAAGAGTTCATAGAATGGGAGAGGAAAGTTGAGCAGATTTTCAAATGCCATAACTACACCTATGAGAAGAAATCAGTTTTGGCAGCCGTAGAGTTCAAAGGGTATGCTACCTTTTGGTGGGATCAATTGAAAGCTAATAGAAGAGGGAAAGGTATGAGGCCTATTCCTGAATGGTCAACCTTGAAAGAACTAATGAGAAGCCGATTTGTACCATCTCACTACATTCGGGATTTGTACAATCGACTAGCAAGACTAGTTCAAGGTGGAAGAAGTGTGGAAGAGTACCACAAAGAGAAGGAGATGATCATGGCTAGGGCAAATATTGATGAAGATGAAGATAAGAAGATGTCATGATTTCTTGGGGGATTGAATTTGAACATAGCCAATGAATTGGAGATGTATGAATTCAACACAATGGAAGAGTTAGTTCAAAAGGCCATGAAGATAGAGAGAAGATTGAAGAATAAAGCTATTTCAAAAACTGGCTACTCTAAAGCTAGTGGAAATTTTTCAAACTTCAAGGGTTCAAGTTCGAGTGGAGGTTCCTACAAAGGGGATTACAAGGGTTCTTTCCAAAAGAATTCTTCCTATAATCCTAATTTTAAGAAGCCAAATGATGGGGATGCAAAAACAGCCAAGGAAACACCTTCTAGACCTACTCCAAGTAGGGAAATTAAATGCTACAAGTGTTTGGGAAGTGGACACATTGCTTCTCAATGTCCGAATAAGAAGGTGATGATTGCAACCCATGAAGGGGAAATTGAATCAGAATCTAAACATGAAGAAGAAGAGGAGGCCGAATGTGGTGATAGGGCAAAATATGATGAAGAGGCTTGGGAGAATCAAGTCTTGAATGCTGAACATGGAGAGATGCTTGTTACTAGAAGAGCCTTGAATATTCAAGTCAAGGAAGAAGGCTTGGATCAAAGGGAGAATCTTTTTCACTCTAGGTGTTTGGTGAATGGTAAGGTTTGTACACTTATCATTGATGGTGGAAGTTGTACCAATGCTGCTAGTACCACAATGGTGGATAAATTGGGGTTAGCTTGTTTTAAACATCCCAATCCTTACAAGTTGCAATGGTTCAATGATGCTGGGGAAGTAAAAGTGTTGAAGCAAGTCAAGGTACCACTCTCCATTGGGTGGTATAAAGATGAGGTTTTGTGTGATGTAGTGCCAATGCAAGCTGGACATTTGCTATTAGGAAGACCATGGCAGCATGATAGAAGGGCACAACATGATGGCTTTTCTAATAAGTATACCTTTACTTATGAAGGAAAGAAGGTTGTTCTAGCACCATTATCACCTCAAGAGGTGTATGAAGATCAAAAGAGGATGCTAGAGAGGGAGAAAGAAGTTTCGGCCAACATGAACCAAGGGGGTTCAAATTCGGCCAATGATGTTTCTTCAACACCCAAGGGTAATTCTAAGGGTAGGGAGAGAGAAAATAATAAAGTGAGTGAGTGCAGAAAGGGAAAAGAGGCCGAGAGTCAAAAGAAAGTAAGCAAACAAATAAATGGCCCATTGGTGAGAGAAAATAAGCAAGGAGAAAAAGCAAAACATACTTTTTATGCAAGAGCAAGAGAGACAGATATAGGGCAGTCTGCACTCATTATTATGTATAAAGAATTGTTACTTGCTGACAGTGAAGAATCTCTTGATTCTTTACCTTCTAGCTTTGTGTCTTTGTTGCAGGATTTTAAGGATGTGTTTCCTGAAGACCTTCCTAGTGGTTTGCTGCCATTAAGAGGGATTGAACATCAAATTGATTTCATACCTGGTTCTACAATTCCAACCCGGCCAGCATATAGGAGCAATCCTATGGAGACAAAAGAGATGCAAAGACAAGTTGAAGAGCTTTTGGAGAAAGGCTTGGTTCACGAGAGCCTTAGTCCTTGTGCCGTTCCAGTCTTATTAGTACCCAAGAAAGATGGTTCTTGGAGGATGTGTGTTGATTGTAGGGCTGTGAACAAGATTACTGTGACGTATAGACATCCCATTCCTAGACTTGATGACATGTTGGTCGAATTGCATGGGGCGAGATATTTCACAAAGATTGATCTTATGAGTGGATATCATCAAATTCGCATAAAGCCTGGAGATGAATGGAAGACTGCCATCAAAACAAAATATGGTTTGTATGAATGGTTAGTTATGCCTTTTGGTTTATCTAATGCACCTAGTACTTTTATGAGATTAATGAACCATGTTTTGAGAGCTTATTTAGGTAAGTTTGTGGTAGTTTACTTTGATGATATTCTGATTTATAGCAAAACTGAGGAAGAACATGTTAAGCATGTTAGGAATGTGCTTGAAATCCTTAGGGAGCAAAACCTTTATGCTAAGGTTAAGAAGTGTTCTTTTTGCCTAGATAGAGTTGTTTTTCTTGGTTTTGTTGTGAGTATGCAGGGAATTGAAGTTGATCAAGAGAAGGTGAAAGCTATCCAAGAGTGGCCGAATCCTTCAAGTGTGATAGAAGTGAGGAGTTTTCATAGATTGGCAAGCTTCTATAGGAGATTTGTCCCTAATTTCTCTACATTGGCAGCCCCCTTGACTAGCATAATCAAGAAAGAAGTGGGGTTCGTTTGGGGCAAGGAGCAACAAGAAGCATTTGATGCTTTGAAAGAGAAGCTTTCTACTACACCCGTTTTAGCTTTACCTAACTTTGATTCTACTTTTGAAATTGAATGTGATTCTTCTGGTGTAGGCATTGGAGCTGTTTTGATGCAAGAGAAGAAGCCCATTGCATACTTTAGTGAAAAGCTTAATGGAGCAAAGCTGAATTATTCAACTTATGACAAGGAGCTATATGCTTTGGTGAGAGCGTTGGAAGTATGGGAGCATTATTTGCTGCCCAAGGAATTCGTGATCCATTCAAACCATGAATCATTGAAGCATTTGAGAGGGCAAGGCAAGTTGAATAAAAGACATGCAAAATGGGTTGTGAAGATTGAGAAGTTTCCTTATGTGATCAAATATAAGCAAGGTAAAGACAATGTAGTGGCAGATGCACTTTCAAGGAGGTACGCTTTACTTAATGTTTTGAGTACTAAATTGCTTGGATTTGAATGTATAAAGGACTTATATGTTGGTGATTCTGATTTTGGCAATGTTTATGATGCTTGTGAGCATGGTGCTTTTAATTCTTTCTATAGACATGATGGGTTTTTGTTTAAGGGTTCGAAATTATGCATGCCTAGATGTTCTATGAGAGATTTGCTAGTATTAGAATCACATTGTGGGGGTTTGATGGGGCATTTTGGAGTTGATAAGACTTTAGACATGCTGAATGAACACTTTTATTGGCCAAATATGAAAAGGGATGTAATTCGGATTTGTAAGGCTTGTTTGGCTTGTAGGTAAGCTAAGTCTAAGTCTATGCCTCATGGTTTGTATATGCCATTACCCGTTCCTAGTTCTCCTTGGATGGACATTAGTATGGACTTTGTTTTAGGATTACCAAGGACTAAGAGAGGGAGAGATAGCATATTTGTGGTTGTTGATAGGTTTAGTAAGATGGCACACTTTATCCCATGTCATAAGAGTGATGATGCTAGTTTAGTGGCCAAACTCTTCTTTAGGGAGGTGGTTTGAATTCATGGGATACAAAAATCCATAGTTTCTGATAGAGACACCAAGTTTTTGTCTCACTTTTGGCGTGTGCTTTGGGGAAAGTTAGGTACCAAGTTGTTATTTTCCACCACTTGTCATCCTCAAACGGATGGACAAACAGAAGTAGTAAACAGAACTTTAGGTTCCATGTTAAGAGCTTTAGTGGGTAAGAATTTGAGTTCTTGGGAAGATTGTTTGCCATTTATTGAGTTTGCTTATAATCGTGCTATTCATTCTTCTATAGGATATTCACCTTTTGAGCTTGTTTATGGTTTTAACCCACTAACAGTTTTGGATCTTGTTTCTTTACCTTCTCATGAGCTTGTTAGTTTAGATGGTGAGAAGAAAGCTAAATTGGTGAAAGAGATGCATGAGAAAGCAAGGGCGAATATTGGGACAAGGAACAAGAGATATGCTAATTCTGCAAATAGAGGGAGACGTGAGATTAAGTTTCAAGTAGGAGATTGGGTTTGGGTGCATTTTCGAAAAGAGAGGTTTCCTAACCAAAGGAAGAACAAGTTGCAAGCAAGGGGAGATGGCCCATTCCAAGTGCTGGAGAAGATTAATGACAATGCCTACAAGATCGACTTACCAGATACGTATAATGTTAGTGCTACTTTCAATGTAAGTGATCTTTCTCCTTTTGATGATGCAGATTTGAGGACAAATCTTTTTGAAGAGGGGGAGACTGATGCAAGAAAGGATCCCTTAAAGCTAGCAAGTGGACCAATCAGTAGGAGCAAGGCAAAGAGATATCAAGCTAGTATGGCTTTGCATATTCAAGAAGAGATTTCCAAAGAGCCTCAAGAATTATCATTCAAGAAGATGGAGATAGAGCTTGAAGAAGGCATACCAAAGCTGATTATGATGCTTAGTGTGGAAGCTAAAGGCTAGCTAAAGAAACGTCCAACGTGCAAGAAAGGTCCATGGGGGTTCATATAAAGCCTTGGGAAGTAATTTAAGGCCCATGGACAGCCCAAATAGTGTGGGGCATTTCTTATGTTGAAGGAATTAGTTTGGTTGTTTCCATACTTTATATTTTCCTTAGTTGATTAGGATTTTGTTTCCATACTTTATATTTTCCTTAATGGATTAGGATTTTGTTTCCATACTTAATGTTTTCCTTATGCAATTAGGAATGTTTTCCTTATGCAATCAGGAATTAGGAATGTTTTCCTTATGCAATTAGGAATGTTTTAGTCTTAATTTTCCATATGCAATTAGGAATTTTGTAACCCTTATTTAAGGGCACTATTAGGCCGAATTTGAGACAACAACAATTAATAAAAAATTTTGAATTCTTCTACAAGTTCTTCTTGTGAATTTTCGTGTGAGAGAGATTAGAGTGGATTCTTTAATTCTTTCTTTGCATCAAGAATTAGGTTTACTTATAAACAAGAGTTGTGGCGTTTTCCTTCTTCTTACCAATTAAATCCTTCAATCATAGTGAGTTCGCGTCTCTTTATAGGCATTGGGTTCCTTAGGAGGTGATTATCAAGTTTCAAGGAGTTCTCTACCATTGTTATACGTTGGGTTTGCTGCCATCGTTGCTAAGGACAGCTCGCTAGTTTCGAAAATCCACATGGGCGGACTAGGCAAAAATTACAGCAATATAAAAAATATATAACAAAGGAGGTCCGTTAAGTTGAAAACCTGCAAGGGAAGCTTAGGCAAAAGTTAGGACAGCTCGCTAGTTCCAAAAATCCACATGGGCGGACTAGGCAAAAATTAGAGCAATATAAAAAATATATAATAAAGGAGGTCCGCTAAGTTGAAAACCCGCAAGGGCAGCTTAGGCAAAAATTAGGACAACTCGCTATTTCCAAAAATCCACATGGGTGGACTAGGCAAAAATTAGAGGAATATAAAAAATATATAATAAAAGAGGTCCGCTAAGTTGAAAAACCGCAAGGGCAGCTTAGGCAAAAATTAGGACAGCTCGCTATTTTCAAAAACCCGCATGGGCGAACTAGGCAAAAATTAGAGCAATAAAAAAAAAGATAACCTAATTTGAAAACCCGAAAGGGTAGTTTAGGTAATTACCTGAAGCAGCAACGGACTGTCGGTCAGTCTCTTTGACAATCCCGATTTAAGCTGGTCTCATCCAACTAAAGTCTCGGCTAAGATCATAATATACAATACTCGTGGATCAATATTGCCATTAGAAGAAATAAGCAAGAATTGGCCAAGTAAGCAAAGACAGAGCATGCGCCTCCATGCCTTAGTAGGAGCCAAATGATAGAGACAAAAATCAATCAAAGGAGCAAGTAGAATTTTCTCACCTCTCATCAACTGAAGAACTTTGGGCTTTGAAATTTGAAATAACATCTGCATCTTCTGTTGATTCTTGGAAATCAATATGGGTAATGCCATTTGTTGATTATTTGGATATCCAAGGATGGCCTCAAATTCTTCAATCAAGGGACATATTTCAAAGCCATTAATTTTAAATGTCCTAGAATCCACATTCCAAAAAGAAGCCATGGCATGTAAAAAGGAGTGGTCCAATTTAACATTATGAAAACACTTTAAAATATCAAGTTTTGACCAAGACATTTGCTTCCAGTGAATAGCATCCATATTATTAAATAGAGTTTTTATCTTCTTTAAATGAAGTTCGGTCATTGTTGAAAGTTGAAGGAAAATTAGAATTGATAAAAGGAGTTTTTGGTTTCTGTATGAATTATGTCGTGAAGAGTAATTTATATCATAGGAACATCCTTTTCAAAAATTGATGAGGAAAAGGTGATAAGGAAAAAGCATGAGACCATGATGCATGAGGAAAAGGATTAGCGATGAAATTTCTTTACCATGTTGCATTTGGTTTTAGCTAAGTGATGCAGTGGTGAATTGTGAAAAGGAAATTGTGGTGCAATGTTTATGATGTGATATATACATATATATATATATATAAGAAAGAAAAAGAGTTACAGTAAAGGTGGAAATTATATATTATGTTTATTCTACAATGTTTATACAATTGATATAATATTTATACATCACTAAGAAGGTGGTGGTAGTTCATCAAATAAAGCCCTGAAAAAATCGTCGCCTGTTGGAGGAGGAGGCAAATTACTCGTCCTGAGTTTTCCCGAAGCAGGAGCACCAAAATCCCTATTACCTTGGAGTTTTGATCTGTCATGGTCCTCATCGAAAGTGGATGAAAGGATCTTATGGTCATCAGTTTGGGGGCCTCTAGATGAAGAAGCACCAGGATCCCACATCCCCTGAAATCGAAAGTCTCAGAAATTTTGTTCTGATTGATGATACAAATTTTCAAAATGAGAAGTTTGCTGACGACTAGCTGCCAACTCTTCTTAAAGTTTCTTATTTTGTTCTTCAAGCATCCGTTGTAAGCAAAAAAGGAAAAAGGTAAGAGCATACATAATCATGCATACATATAGCATTGTAGACCCTTAATTTTTGACCCAGTCCGGTCCAATATATTTTGTTTAGTCCAAAATAACTTTTGTGTTGTCCAATATATTTTAATTGGTCCAAAATGATTTTTGTTATCTTAATTAAATAATTTTTTCTTTATTATCTAATTTTTATTAATAAAAAATAAAAATAAACAAATAAAAATCAAAAAATAAAAATAAAAATCGACAACGAAAAAATCGGCGAAGAAAAAATTCCAGCGCGGGCTTAGCCGTGGGCCATTTTGCCCTCAGGAGTTTCCTGCGGGCGAAATGGCCCGCAACCCTATTCCCCGCCCCCTGCCGTAGCCAACTGCGCCAGATTTTTTTTTCAGCGCAATTTTTCCTCCCGCAAATTTTTTTCCAGCGCAATTTTTTCGCAGCAGTTTTTTTTTCGCCAGCAAAATTTTTCAACGCAAATTTTCCGAAACCTAATACAATTAGGTTTTGGTTTGCTTTTCTTAGTAAATAATGTATACCATGAGCAACTAGGAAAAAACCACCAAAAAACCTCTATAAATAAGGAGGCAGACAACACAAAAAGGAAGGAGAAATTGGACAGAAGCTTGAACAATAGTGGATCCGAATCCGTGAAGGAAATCAACTTGAATCAAACTGATTTTTTTGAGGGAGCAAAAAAACGATTTAAGCAATTCAAAGGGAAAAAGACTTGTCTTTGGACCTTGTTCATCCAAGAAGCAATTTTGGTGTAACTTACGAACCAAGGTTTGAACTCTCAATTTCCTTTTGTTTTTTCACAGTAGCATAATCATCCTTTGGATTCTTTTAGATTAAAAACTTTATAACCTCAATTCACCTTTTATAAGGTTTGAAAATCTTAAATTGTGGCTTTATTTTCTAAACGTTTAAAGCTATTAGTTTTATTTCTTCAAAACCCCAAAACTAAGATTTGCTTTCCAAATTATCAAAACTTTAATTTGTGTTCTATTTCCTTCCAAAAGACTTAAAAACATCTTTTTTTAATTTTATAAACTTTAAATCATTTGTTTATTTTCATAAAACCTCATAAAAGTATCAAATTGATTTTCAAATCCTAAAAGCCTAAACATCCACCGAAACCCTAAATTCTAAAACACTAAAACCAAATTCAACTTCCAAACCTAAAATAGTAAACTCTAACCGCTTTATAAACCTTAATCCTTTAAAACTTTAAAAACCATAAAAACACAAATATTTTAAATTTACACAGTAAGCTTGAAATCATCGTTTAA
Source organism: Garcia nutans (assembly GCA_947685225.1). Taxonomy (NCBI): domain Eukaryota; kingdom Viridiplantae; phylum Streptophyta; class Magnoliopsida; order Malpighiales; family Euphorbiaceae; genus Garcia; species Garcia nutans. Next base: position 27,656,346 of record CANTUV010000011.1, on the reverse strand, counting down.
AACCAAAAATCAAAAATATTTTAAAGTGTCCAAAACCCTAGTTTCATAATTTCACCATTCAAAATTTAATTTGGTTAATCAAAGAGTCTTACCAACCTTTTAAAACATAAAACCTTAATCTATTTTAATTCCATAAAAAGTCACAGTAGCTTAAACTCATGAAAATCCAAAATCCTAAACACATAAAATAAAAAACCCTAAATGGAAATAGTAGTTATAATTTGGATTTTTATTTGCCTTACTCAATTCCATATTTGATTATGCTTTGATTTATTTTACATGCTTTAATTTATTTAAGTTCAATACTTTACTTTCTATTTAATATCTTTGATGAATGATTTATTAACGAGGAATGATTATTTACTTTTATCAATTTATTTAGGTATCTAAATGCTGTAAGAGGTATGTTTCCACTTAGTGGGTACCTCATTAGTTAAATATCATGTAATTTAATTTGCTTTTCTATCTTAGAACTTATGTAAAGGGCATGTTTCTACCTTTCGGTGGGTATCCTATTTAGACATGTGATGTATGGACATGTTTCCATCTTCGGATGGGTGTCCATTTATTTTTTTTGCTTGGACATTGTTTTGATTTTTAATATATCGATGCTTTATTTTAAATTATTGTGTGTAATATGGATAATGTTGTTATATTTAAGAATTTTATAATATTAAGACCTGTAAAGGAGGCCGGTTGTTATATTTAAGAATTTTATAATATTAAGACCTGTAAAGGAGGCCGGTTCCAATGAACCGGGCATTGTGGAGATGCTGGGCCATTTCTCACCTTCCCCACACATACCCAACTTTTCGAACCCATTAGGGGGTTGGGGACTCCTTAGGAATCGAGTCATCCACCCCTTTCTTTTTCCCAGCCCATCTGGGTGGCAACTCCATTTTCTCCATACTTAGGTCCGTATTCTCTAAGGCCCCGAGCCTAAACAGTGCCGAAGTCGCAAGAACCATTCCGCTGGGAGTGGGGGCGAAAATCCCCGCTCACAGCGGCGACTCCATTGGGGATAAGAGAAGTTGATTCCGTTGGTCTTTATATTATTCTATTCTTTCTTATAATGATATTATCCATTACATCATATTAGATTGCATCGTGTGCTTGAGTTAGGACGCCCGTATTACCCGTGTTGTGTTATGTAAGAGATACCATACTTTCACTCATGGTATGGAGATCGAGCATGGCATAACCACTCATAGCCTCGTACCATTTGGTATATACTTGCTATGGAAACCTAAGCCTTTTAACCCAAAGACTAAAGCTCATGTAATTGGCCTAGTTACTTTCCTTAGGTTTTTACTCCAAATGCATTTTGTTTGACTATGGTTTATTTATCTTGGTTAAATAATGACTTATTTGGTTTGTTCTTTTTCTAATATGACCTAAGTACATTGTAAGCTCAAAATAAATTTTTCTTTAGAAAATCCAAAAGACCAAAGCTATTTTTAAAATTTTTCCAAGAAGGTCTTTGGACATAAGACTTTTCTAAAAACAAATCAAAAATTCTTTGGCCCATGGCCCAAATTCTAAGCCCAAGTCCATTTTTCTAAAATCTTTTACAATGGGCTTAGAAATAAAATTATCCAAAAAGAGCTTACAAATTATTTAGGTCAATTATGAAATACCAAAAATTAATTGTGGACCTAGTTTATACTAAGAATAAATTAACAATGGGCTTGTTTTTGCCATGAACCATTAGTTACCTTTTTCATTTGAGAAATCTATCTATAATAAGCCTTTTAATTTAGTTTTAATCCAATGTAGCATAAAAGCTACTTTAGTTGGTTGAATGGATTAAAACCTAATTTTGAAAATATGACTATTGGTTGAAACGTCCGAGGGAATTATTCAAAAACAATATACCCCATGTTGGTATTTTGTTAACCATATAACTAGGGAAAGAGACTCGCAATTCGTGTGTGGATGTTATAAGGTTGGAAGGAACGTCCTAATTATCCTTGTTTGTTAATTGTTCATGCATACATGCATACTTTGCATCTCATATCATCGATCCTCTCTAGCTCACAGCCCTGGATTATGACAGTTCAAAAGCTTACAATAATCCTACCTATGCCGGAGATGAAGTATCTAGCGATGACTCAATCACTTGCTCACCAAAAATAATGGAGCCTGAACAAATTCAAAGGATGGTGGATGAGGCCCTCAATGCCAAAATGGAAGAAATAAAAGAGGCCCTAGCTGAGACGATGAAGAACCAATTAACTGCAATCTTAGAGAATCATGCCGAGGCATCTGCTAGCACTAAGAAGCCAAGGGACAAAGGGAAGACTAAAGTTGGTGAAGTGGTTTTTGATGATGAAAAAGTGATCATTGATGATGATGATGATTGGGCTCAATACTACCAAGATGTTCAAGAGAAGAAGAAAGAACTGAAGGTTGTTGAGAAAGTAACTATTGAAAAGACCGAGACATCCGATGTTGAAAAAATGATTGCTGATTTAAAAAAGAAATTTGAGAAGAAGATGAAAAACGAAGAGATTTCTGAGATCGATAAACTATTTGAACAAGATGAAGAAGTCCCGTACAAGTTCAAGATGCCATCCTTTGCAAAGTACAATGGCATCGAAAATCCTCATCTCCATGTGAAGCAGTATATCATTGCTATGCAATTTGCCTGAGCTACTAAGGTTCAAACTCTAAGATACTTCCTGCTCTCATTGGACCCTGTTGTCCAAAATTGGTTCAATACCTTAGATGATGGAACACAAAAGAGTTGAGATCTACTTTACAAAGACTTCATCCAACAATATGGATATAATATTGAGTTAGAAGTTACCTTAATGGAAGTAGAGTCCATTAAGCAAAGGCCGAATGAGAATTTTGTGGATTATGTGAAGAGATGGAGAAACAAGGCCTCCTTACTCAAGAAGAGGCCCGATGAATCCGATCAAATAAGGATGATTGTGAGAGGGGTGTTGCCTAATCTTTGTGAGAGGATGTCTCATACACTCATTCGTGATTTCAAAGACCTTCTCCAAGCTGGTTTGCAAATTGAAGAATGGGAAAGGGAGAAGAGCTATTTTACAACAAAAAGGAACGAAAAAGGGAGCTATCAATCTGGTAGCCAAAGCATGCAAAAGGTCATCAGTGTTAATGCTACTAACCAAGGAACGAGAAGACAATTTTTAGAATTAGGAAAACCAATGTCCTGGGTTCTCAATAAGGTTCAAAGAAAGGGATTGTTACAACCCTTAAATCCTCATCCTTTGCCTAACCCTCTCCCACCTAATTTTGACACCAAAGCATTTTGTCAAATTCACCAAATGCTAGTGCATGACATGGATAGATGTGTGAGGTTATGACATGAGATCCAAAATCTAATTGATAATGGGAAGCTACCCGAGCCCAATAAGCCAAACACCAAAGACAACCCATTAACAAAGTTCAATAGGGTACCACCACCGGCATTCTTCATGATTGGAGGAGTTTTGCATGAGGATTTTGTCATCTCTTCTTTTCAAGATGTGGGTGGAGAAGCAACCAAAGAAGAATAGGCATTTGTCAAAATTGAACAAGCTATGATCGGTGGAGAAGTAGAAATTTGTGTTGTCAACGGGTTTGGGATTCAAGTGATAGTGATGATGATATTGTACCCAAGAAGGAGGAGTGGACTTGGTCCTAGCCCAAAGAAGAAGAGGTGATGAACACTAGATCCGGTAAGCCTTATGCAAGGCCACCACCTAAGGAGGTAGAAACTAATAAAGGGAAGGAAGTTGAAGTAGAAGAAGATGATGCTGTGCTCAAGCAATTGAAAAGAACCCAAGCAAGTGTTAGCATTTGGGACTTATTAGCTACTTCTAAAAAGCACCGAGAAACTATGGTGAAAGCCTTAGCTAGCATGCCAATTTCTACCTCCATAACACCGGAGGAGTTGATCAACTTCATAAAAATTGGGGAAGTAATGAAATGTGAAGAGGTTCAAGAAAAGAGTGAAGTTAATATGGGAGCAGTTTCTTTTTTGGATGCGGACTTACCGAAGGAGGGGAGAGACCACATCCGCCCTCACTTTATCAAAATATAAGTCAAGGGGAAGAGGACTCCTTGTGTTATGTTCAATGATGGGTCCACCATAAATGTTTGTCCACTTAAGATACTGGCAAAGCAACATAGTACCCATGCTAAAGAAAGATGGGAGGATAAGGGTCTGCGTGGACTATAGAGATTTGAACAAGGCTTCCCCTAAGGATGATTTTCCTTTACCTCATATAGATGTCCTCATTGATAGTGCAGCCTCTAGTGTGTTACACTCATTTGTAGATGGATTTTCCGGATACAATAAAGTGTTAATGGCCTAAGAGGATAAAGCCAAAACTGATTTCATTACTACATGGGGTATATTTTGTTATAGGGTGATGTCGTTTGGCTTAAAGAATGCTAGAGCAACCTACCAAAGGATGGCCACCACACTATTTCATGACATGATGCACAAAGAAGTTAAAGTATATGTTGATGATATGATGGTTAAATCGGATACAAGGGAGCAACACTTTCAAAACTTAGAATTATTCTTCGATAGAGCTTTGAAATATAAGCTAAGATTAAACCCGAAGAAGTGTGTATTCGGTGTTACTTCAGGAAAATTATTGGGACATATAATTGGTCCGAATGGTATTGAGATTGATCCTGACAAAGTTAAAGCGATCAGGGATATGCCAACCCCTAGGACGGAGAGAGAAGTTCAGGGATTTATCGGTAAATTACAATATATTAGCATATTTATAGCAAAGCTTACAACAATCTGTGAGCCTATCTTCAAGTTGCTTAGAAAGATTCAGCCGATCGTATGGAATGAAGAGTGTCAAAAGGCCTTTGAGCGAATAAAAGAGTATTTGTTGAATCCACCTGTTTTAAGGCCACCTAAACCTGGCAAACCTCTATTACTATTCTTAGCAGTAGAAGAAAAATCGATAGGAGCCATGCTAGCCCAAACAGATGAGTCAGGGATTGAGCACACAGTTTACTATTTGAGTAGAAAGCTCCTACCTTATGAAATTAAGTATAGTATCATTGAAAAGACATGTATTGAATCACCCGAAGGGGAACTCATCCCTTTAACCAAAAAATTGAAATTTAGGGCAACCAATAATATGGTGGAGTACGAAGCTTGTATTTTCAGTTTGGAAACCCTAATGATTATGAAGGTGGATAAGGTGAAAGTTTTTGGTGATTCATTGCTAGTTGTATCCCAAGTAAATGGAGAATGGGAGTTGAAAGAAGAAAAATTGAAACCATACCACCATTACTTGACCATGATGAAGAAAAACTTTAAGGAGTGTAGGTTTATACACCTATCAAGGGAAGAAAATCAGATGGCTGATGCCCTAGCCACATTGGCTTCGGTATGGGAAAACCCTGTTAGCCTATTCCTTAAGCCTCTAATCTTGACTAGTTCGTCAACTCCTTGCTATGAATATGAAACAATCATGGAAATTGATACAGACCATGATGCATGGTATGATATTATAAGACGATTTTTGGAGGAAAGAGAATACCCGCCGGGGTCAACAAAGAACGAGAGAAGAGCCATAAGGCGGTGTCATTGCAATACATCACCTTCTATGGGGAGTTATATCAAAGATGGCCTGATGGGGTGCATTTGAGATGTTTAAAAAAGCCCGAAGTGGAGCAGCGTATCATGATAGAAATACATGCGGGAAATTGCGGTCCACACATGAGTGGTTTGGCCCTAGTTAAGAAGATTATTCGACAAGGTTACTACTAGTTGACCATGGAGAAAGATTGTATTGAGTTCGTAAAAAAGTGCCAGCAATGTCAGATGTATGGCAATTTGAATCACATGCCTCCTGAAGAATTACATTCTATGTCTTCACCCTAGCCATTTGCCACCTGGGGTATTGACATTATAGGAGAGATACATCTTACAGCTTCAAACGGTCACCAATTCATTGTGGTAGCAGTAGATTATTTTTCAAAATGGGTCGAAGTCGAATCCTTCAATAAACTGGGTGCAAGCCAAATGGCTAGGTTTATTGAAAAGAATCTCATTTGCAAATACGGGGGTCCCGTACAGTGTGATATCAAACAATGGGGTACAGTTTCAAGGAGCAGTTAAGGATTTATTCTCGAAGTACCAAATCCATCATCATCGATCCTCTCCTTATAGACCAAAGGCTAATGGTGCAGTAGAAGCAACTAACAAGACAATTAAGCAAATTCTATCCAAGATAACTAAGACTTACCAGGACTGGTCGGAAATGCTTCCTTTTGCTTTATGGGGATATAGGACAAGTGTGCGAACACCTACTGGAATGACACCGTTTTCTTTAGTTTATGGGATGGAAGCAGTGTTGCCAATTGAAATAGAAATCAAGTCACTGAGAGTAGTCTTGGAAGCTGAACTGCCTAAAACAGAATGGGTAGCAAGCAGATACACCCAATTAGCTCTATTAGAAGAGAGAAGATTAAAGGTGCTGTATCATCACCAACTGTATCAAAAGAAGATAGCTCGGGCCTACAATAGAAGGGTTAAGGTTCAAAAATTTAGAGTTGGGGATTTGCATTGTAAGCCTAATATATCTAATCCAAGAAGGAAGTTCAGACCTAGCTGGGTAGGGCCATATGTCGTGAAACAAGTCATGAACAAAGGTGCGGTGAAGTTGTCAGACATGGACGGGAACGAATTTAGTGAGCCAGTAAATATTGACAGATTGAAGAAGTTTTATGTATGAAAAATAAAAAGAAAAGAGCTCACTAGGTTGAAAACCCAAAAAGGGCGGCCTAGGCAAAAGTTAGAGCAGTCTGCTAGTCCCGAAAACCCAAAAGGGCGGGCTAGGCAACAATTAGGGCTAAATGAGAGAAAATCGTCAATTAGAAAACTCGAAAGGGCTAGTTGGCAATAGGAGTGATCTTGTGTATGCTAGCTTTATGTTTGGTTGTTCCCCAATTTAATAAAACAAAATTAATGTTAAAATTATTCTATGTGCACTGTTATAAGTATTTGACCAAATATGGATAAAATAAATAAACACAATTGCAAAAGGTGATGACAAATTATAAATGGAAAAGAGGCATCTTTTATTACTTTAATTATTTTTTTCATGCTAACAATACACTTTCTGAATTGACAAATGTAAAATCTATGGCAGTTGATAAGTGTAACGTGCAAGCCAGCTTTGCCTCAGCCGATCCAAGTAGGCTTCAGTCAAGCAAGGCATGTCTAAGTCAGGAGCAAAGTCAGAATCACGAGGCTCAGCTCCATACCGACGCTCAAGTCGGCGAGGATCATAGCATGTACCTTGACGAAGAGCAGCAAGGGGAACGTACATCAAGTATGTCCGCATGGTGATACGAAAAATCTTCCACCAAGGTACCAACCAATGGATATTAACTTCAGAGCGTGAGTGGATCCAGTCAACCCAGTCAGCATATGAAGAAGCAGGATGGAGTAGCTTCCTAGCAGAATGATGACGTGGCAGGTATCTGGCAAAGTCCATGGATGTAGTATCAAGCAAACAAAGACGCTTCTGAAGCCAAATCTGTGAAAAAAAAAGAGTCTGCTAAGTTGAAAATCGCAAGGGCAGCTTAGGCAAAAATTAGGACAGCTCGCTAGTTCCAAAAACCCACTTGGGCGGACTAGGCAAAAATTAGAGCAATAAAGAAAAGAAAAAAGAAAACCTAAACTAAAAACCCGAAAGGGCAGTTTGGGTAATTACCTGAAGTAGCAATAGACTCCCAGTCAGTCTCTTTGGTAATCCTTATTTAAATCGGTCTAATCCAACTAAGGTCTCGGCTAAGATCACAGGTATAGGCGACAAGCCTCCTTCCATTTGGTCCATGATATCCAATACGCATGGATCAATATCGCCGTCGGAAGAAACAAGCAATAATTGGCTGAGCAAGCAAAAACAAGGCATGCGTCCCCATGCCTTAGTAGGTGCCAAATTAGAGAAACAAAAGTCAATCAAAGGGGCAAGTAGAATTTTTTCACCTCTCATCAACCGAAGAACTTCGGGTTTTGGAATTTGAAATAACATCTGAATCTTCTGTTGAGTCTTGGAAATCAATGTGGGTAATGCCATTTGTTGAATATTGTGATATCCAAGGATGGCCTCAAATTCTTCAACCAAGGGACATATTTCAAAGCCATTAATTTTAAATACCCTGGAATCCGTATTTCAAAAGGAAGCTACAACATGTAAGAAGGAGTGGTCCAATTTAACATTTTGAAAACATTTTAAAACATCAAGTTTTGACCATGAAATTTGCTTCCAATGAATGGCATCCATATTCTTAAATAGAATTTTTATTCTCTTTAAATGATGCTCGGTTATGGTGAATGAATGAAGAAAAAGTTAAAACTATTAAAAGGAGTCTTCACATTGAAAGAGAAAGAATTTTGGTTTATGTATTAAAATATGGCATGAAGGGTGATTTATATAGAAGAAATAAACATTTTCCTAAAGTGAAAAGGAAAAGATGATGGGAAAGAATAAGACCATATGGCATAAGGAAAGGAATTAGCAATGAAATTCCTTTACCACGTTGGATTTGATTTAGCAAAAGTGGATGTAAATTATGGTGTACTATCACAAAAAAAAAGAAAAGAAAAGAAAGAGAGGGAGTTACGTTAAAGATACAAATTGTATATTTTTCATTATTGTACAATATTTTACAATTGCTACAATTTTTACATATCACTAAGAGGGTGGTGGTAGGTCACCAAATAAAGCCCTGAAAAAGTCATCGCCTGTTGGAGGAGGGGGCAAATTACTCGTCCCGAGTTTGCCCAAAGCGGGAGCGCCAAAACTCGACAAATTACTCGTCCCGAGATCACCCAAAGCGGGAGCACCAAAATCTTTATTACCTTGAAGTTTCGATCCATCATGGTCCTCATCAGAAGCAGACGAAAGGATCTCATGTTCATCAGTCTGGGAGCCTCTTGATGAAGAAACACTGGGATCCCTCATCCCCTGAAATTGGAAGTCTCGAAAATGTTGTTCAGATTAATGATATAAACTTTCAAAATGAGAAGCCCGCTGATGACTTGCAGCCAACTCTTCTTGAAGTTTCTTATTTTGTTCTTCGAGCATCTGCTGTGAGCCAATAAGGAAAAAGGTAAGAGCATACATAATCATGCATACATATAGCATAAGTTACCAGGAAATAAGGAACGTACCAGGTAGTTCATATCAATGCCTTGCAGATGAGATGGCATATCTGGCGGGCTAGAGCGAGCAGGTGAAGGGGCAGTAAAGGAAGGTCCAGCCTCATGATCAAATGAGCCAACAGCCTGCAACAATTATTGAAAAATCAAAGAAAGAAAAAGTTGCAAGGGAAAAGTGGTTAAAATGCAAAAATTCCCTTGGAAGACCAAAACAAGGAAAGAAGAGCATGAATCAAGCAAGACATGGCCAAGCCAAATCAAGCTTGGCTGTGTCACCTCAAATGAAATCTTGGCAGAACATGACACGGCAGGAGACCCGACCAAGCCATTGGCCATGTCTCACCTAAAGGGAAAAGTGAAGAAGGACCAAGCAAAGAAAGAAAAGAAATAGTAGGTGACACTGGCAGGCAACACGGCCAAGTCACTGGCCGTGTCACATGACACGACAACAAGCTTGGCCATGTCTCGTCCTAAACCAAGAACAAAGAAGAACAAAAGAAAAAAACACAGAAGCTAACACACCCAGGAGACACGGCCAAGCCACTGGCCGTGTCACATGACACGGCCAGAAGCTTGGCCGTGTCATTCTCATCTTCAAAGAACAAAGAAGACCAAAGGAGAAAAGAAGATGACACACTCAGGTGACATGGCCATTTACCTGAGAAGTACTGGTCCCGAGATGTGGAACAAACTCTCCTGCAGCGCCGTGATGTTCCTCTTAATCTCTACCCTCATTTTCATCAGAAATCTCCCACACACCAACAGAAGATACATCAAAGTTCAAGAGTCTTCTTTGAATGAAATAGGTGTAAAATGGACCCGGTAAATGGAGAAATGACTCAGCATCATAACCATACCGGGCCAACCACCATGCATCCTTCAGCATTGACATAATATTTAAAGTATATTTCAGGATTTGCATCGAAAACCTCTGCTGCTCTGGACCGAGAAACCATTCATAAACTCTCTCCCCTAGAAACCAGCCACTAGACACTGGGCCAGCAATAATTCGACGAGAATGTTGGAAAGATAGTGCAGCCCTCATCAAAGGAGACCAGTTTGTTCGCTCTTCTGGGCTGCACCAGGCCAAATTCACCTGCAAAATAACATAAGGTAAGTAAAACTTTCACATAAAATTTAAAGCATACTAATGTTATTTTAACTGGTCCTAGGTTAAGCGGCTCAACACATAGCGGTGAGTATGCACCTGATGAGAGCCTGGAATGTCCACACGATCGGACAACCAGTAATTTAATCTTGGATACCCAACTCTCTCTCGAAAAATACTGGGTACCCTCACGAGGTTATGTTCATATGCCCATACCTACAACAATAATAGTAAAGATCAAATCCATGTAAGAAAAGTGGAAATGACATTGGTGAAGGAAAAGAATACCTAGACAACCTCCATCAAGCCGACAAAAGACTTCTTATTTCGGCAAAGCTTATCAAGACCATGGTAAAGGCACATGAGACCAACTTCACCCCAACCTGAAGATGGTACCATTCTGAGATAAGAAAGGGCACTCAACACTGACAAGTGAATGGAGGATTCAGTGCTGCCTAAGATGGTCGACCCGAGCAGATATAACAAAAATCCTAGAGCATACTGATCGGCCGTGTCTCTGCTAACTCGTCCTTCGTAGTTCATCCAATAACTACAAATTGGCTCAATTTTTATCTTAAAAGGCCCTTTATATGACGGTTCCATACCAATTAATTCCTGAATTTCTTCAAATGTTAAAATATCGTTGGTTAGGGGAACCGGAGCACCATCATATCGAAGGCTAGTTATGGCAGTAAAATCGACCGGGCCAATTGTCATTTCCCTAATGGGCAAGTAAAAAGTGTGTGTTGTATCCAACCATTGCTCTGCAAGCGCTTGGACTACGCTCCGGTCTATCTGATATTCCATTCCTCGGATGGCAATTGTAAGATGAACTGCTCAAAGCCGTAATCTCGGATAATCCGCCTTACCCGAGAGGGCACTACATCGTACCATTGTCAGGCTTTGTAAATACACCCTCCAACCCGAACAACGCAATGATCATGCTAACACAGACCCAGGTAAGTTAATACCAGGCAAGTACATATTATTCTATATAACAAAAAAAAAGCACAAAAATCAAGAAAAAAGGAAAAAAATAATTACCTCGCTTTTTTGATATAGGATAAACTGCGATGGAGTGGCATCCCGGCCAGTATATCTAAATATCCATCTTAATCATACCGGATAAACTCCAATAACTCGGCATTAGAATGAGTCCCTGACCTCGAAGCATGCATTGTTTTTGAAAAATATGTGCTAAAATTGAAAGAAATTTGAGAGAATTATAAAATTAAAATCGTGTTGTGAAGTAAAATGAAGGAATGGTGGCTTCTTATAGAGAAACGACAAGCAAAAAAATAAAATTCAAAACTGTTCATGCATAGTAATTTTTACTATTTATAAATAGTAAACTTTACTATTGATGAATAGTAAATTTTACTATTTATAAATAGTATTATTATTGATGAATAATAAATATTACTATTCATAAATAGTATTACTATTGATAAATAGTAAATTTTACTATTTATAAATAGTATTACTATTGATGAATAGTAAAAGTACTATTTTCAATAGTAAAACTATTTAGTACTATTTTCAAATAGTAAATTTACTATTTATGAATAGTAAATAGTGCATGAATAGTAATTACACAGTAAATAAACAGTAAATTCATTTATTCATTTTAATCATTCAAATAATTGCATGTATATAAATATTTTTACACCCAGAGGGCAATAAGAAGACATATGCATAAAAATTAGCCAAACTTTTTGAAATAAAAAACAATTATTAGCTCGGATCCAGAATCCAAAATTTCCATTAGGTCCAGAACCTAGAATTATTTCTATGTCCAGAATTTAGCTCGGGTCTAGAACCCAAAATTTTCATTAGGTCTAGAACCTAGAATTATCCTTGAGTCCAGAACTCGAACCGGGTCCAGAACCCAAATTTTCCTTAGGTCCAGAACCTAGAATTATTTCTAAGTCCAGAGCTTAGCTCGGGTCCAGAACCCAAATTTTTCTTAGGTCCAGAACCTAGAATTATCCTTGAGTCTATAACTCGAACCAGGTCGAGAACCCAAATTTTCATTAGGTCCAGAACCTAGAATTATCCTTGAGTCTAGAACTCGAACCTGGTCCAGAACCCAAATTTTCCCTAGGTCGAGAACCTAGAATTTATTTCTAAGTCTAAGAACTTAGCTTGGGTAGAACTAAAACCGAGTCCAGAACCCAAATTTTTCTGAGGTCCAGAACCTAGAATTATCCTTGAGTCCAGAACTCGAACCGGGTCCAGAACCCAAATTACTCTTAGGTCCAGAACATAGAATTATTTCTATGTCCAGAACTTAGCTCGGGTCCAGAACCCAAATTTTTCTTAGGTCCAGAACCTAGAATTATCCTTGAGTCCAGAACTTGAATCGGGTCCAGAACCCAAATTTTACTATTAGGTCCAGAACCTAGAATTATTTCTAAGTCCAGAACTTAGCTCGGGTCCAGAACGAAAACTTCCCTTAGGTTAAGAACCTAGAATTATCTTTGAGTCCAGAACTCGAACCGGGTCCAGAACCCAAAAACTCCCCCATCTCAAAAATCAAGTCTTATTGCTTTTCACTTTCTTTCACTAAAATTTTAGATCATTCAAGCAGAGGGCAAATTGTAGACCCTTAATTTTTGACCCAGTCCTGTCCAATATATTTTATTTAGTCCAAAATTATTTTTGTGTTGTCTAATATATTTTAATTGGTCCAAAATGATTTTTGTTATCTTAATTAAATAATTTTTGCTTTATTATATAATTTTTATTAATAAAATATAAAAAATAAAAACAAAAATAAAAATAAAAATCGGCGACGAAAAAATCATCGCCGAAAATTCCAGCGCGAGCTTGGCTGTGGGCCATTTCACTCGCAGGAGTTTCCTGCAGCCTAAATGGCCAAAGCCATTTCGACCGCAGGATTTTCCTGCTGCCGAAATGCCCCGCAGGCCTATTCCTAGCAGTTTTTTTTTTGCCAGCGAAATTTTCCGACACAAATTTTTCGAAACCTAATACAATTAGGTTTTGGTTTCCTTTTGCTAGTACATAATGTATGCCATGAGCAACTAGGAAAAAACCACCAAAAAACCTCTATAAATAAGGAGGCAGACAACTCAAAAAGGAAGGAGAAATTGGACAGAAGCTTGAACAATAGTGGATCTGAATCCGTGAAGGAAAACAGCTTGAATCAAACTGATTTTTTTAAGGAAGCAGAAAAATGATTTAAGCAATTCAAATGCAAAAAGACTTGTCTTTGGACCTTTTTCATCTAAGAAGCAATTTTGGTGTAATTTATGATCCAAGGTTTGAGCTCTCAATTTCCTTTTGTTTTTTCACAGTAGCATAATCATCCTTTGGTTTCTTTTAGATTAAAAACTTTATAACCTCAATTCACCTTTTATAATGTTTGAAAATCTTAAATTGTGGCTTTATTTTCTAAAAGTTTAAAGCTATTAGTTTTATTTCTTCAAAACCCCTAAACTAAGATTTTCTTTCCAAATTATCAAAACTTTAATTTGTGTTCTATTTCCTTCCAAAAGCCTTAAAAACATCTTTTTTAATTTTATAAACTTTAAATTGTTTGTTTATTTTCATAAAACTTCATAAAAGTATCAAATTGATTTTCAAATCCTAAAAGCCTAAACATCCACAAACCCTAAATTCTAAAACACTAAACCCAAATTCAACTTCCAACCTAAAATAGTAAACTCTAACCCCTTTATAAACCTTAATCCTTTAAAACTTTAAAAACCATAAAAACATAAATATTTTAAATTTGCACAGTAAGCTTGAAATCATCATTAAAAACCACAAATCAAAAGTATTTTAAAGTGTCCAAAACCCTAGTTTCATAATGTCACCATTCAAAATTTAATTTGGTTAATCAAAGAGTCTTACCAACCTTTTAAAACATAAAATCTTAATCTATTTTAATTCCATAAAAAGTCACAGTAGCTTAAACTCATGAAAACCTAAAATCCTAAACACATAAAATAGAGAACCCTAAATGGAAACAGTAGCTATAATTTGGATTTTTATTTACCTTATTCAATTCCATATTTGATTATGCTTTGATTTATTTTACATGCTTTAATTTATTTAAGTTCAATGCTTGGCTTATTAAATTTATCATGGATGGATGTTTACTTTCTATTTAATATCTTTTATGAATGATTTATTTACGAGGAATGATTATTTACTTTTATTAATTTATTTAGGTTTCTAAATGCTGTAAGAGGTATGTTTCCACTTGATGGGTACCTCATTAGTTAAATATCATGTAATTTAATTTGCTTTTCTATCTTAGAACTTATGTAAAGGGCATGTTTCTACCTTTTGGTGGGTATCCTATTTAGGCATGTGATGTAAGGACATGTTTCCATCTTCGGATGTGTGTCCATTTATTTGTTTTGCTTAGACATTGTTTTCATTTTTAATATATCGATGCTTTATTTTAAATTTTTGTGTGTAATATGGATAATGTTGTTATATTTAAGAATTTTATAATATTAAGACCTGTAAAGGAGGCCAGTTCCAATGAACCGGGCGTTGTGGGGGTGTTGGGCCATTTCTCACCTTCCCCACACGTACCCAACTTTTCGAACCCATTAGGGGGTTGGGGATTCCTTAGGAATCGAGTCATCCACCCCTTTCTTTTTCCTGGCCCGTCCGGGTGGCGACTCCATTTTCTCTGGACTTAGGTCAGTGTTCTCTAAGGCCCCGAGCCTAAACAGTGCCGAAGTCGCAAGACCTATTCTACCGGGAGTGAGGGCGAAAATCCCCGCTCATAAGCATAAGTTACCATGAAACAAGAAAACTTACCAGGTAATTCATATCAATATCCTGCGGATGAGGTGGCATATCTGGTGGACTAGAATGAGCAAATGAAGGAGTAGTAAAAGAAGGTCTAGCCTCATGATCAAATGAACCAACAGCCTGCAACAATCATTAAAGAATCAAAATAAGTTAAGAAAGAAGCGATTACAATGAAAAATGGTAAAGGTTTACCTGAGAAGTGCTAGCCCCGAGATGTTGAACTAATCTCCTGCCTCTCCATGATGTTCTTCTTCATCTCTACCCTCATTTTCTTTTGGAATTTCTCATACGCCAACAGGAGATACACCAAAGTTTAAGAGCCTTCTTTGAATAAAATGGGCATAAGATGCACTCGTCGGATAAAGAAATGTTTCAACACCATAACCGTGCCAAGCCAACCACCATGCATCCTCCGGCATTGATATAATATTTAAAGTATATTCCAGGCAATCCATTAGGATCCTCCACTGCTCTGGACTAAGAAACCACTCATAAACTCTCTCTCTGAGAAACCAGCCACTAGACACTGGGCCAGCGATGACTCGGCGAGTATGTTGGAAAGATAGTGCAGCATTCATGAAGGGAGTCCAGTTTGTCCGCCCTTCTGGTTTCCACCAGGCCAAATTCACCTGCAAAATGACATAAGGTAAGTAAACTTTCATATAAATTTTAGAGCATACTAATGTTATTTTACCTGGTCCCAGGTTAAACAACTCAACATGAAGCGTTGGGTATGCACATGGTGAGAGCCAGGAACTTCCACGCGATCTGACAACCAGAAATTTAATCTCGAATACCCGACTTTCTCTCAAAAAATACTAGGCACCCTAAGATGGTTGTGCTCATATGCCCATGCCTATAACAACAATAGAGATCAAATTCATACAAGAAAAGAATGGAATTAACATTGGTGGAAGAAGAGTACCTCAAAAACCGCCATAAGGCCGACAAAAGACTTCTTATTTCGGCAAATTTTGTCAAGACCATGGTAAAGACAGGCGAGACCAACTTCACCCCAGCCATAAAGTGGTACCGTCCTAAAATAATAAAGGGCCCTCAACACTGACAAATGGATGGCGAATTCAGTGCTACCTAAGATGGTCGAACCAAGCAAATATAACAAAAATCCTCGAGCATACTGTTGGGTCGTGTCTCTGTGAAGCCGTTCTTCATAATTCATCCAATAACTACTAATTGGCTCAATTTTTATCTTAAAAGACCCCTTATATGATGGTTCCATACCAATTAATTGCTGAATTTCTTCAAATGTCAAAATATCGTTGGTACGAGGAACCGGAGCACCATCATACTGAATGCTAGTTATAGCAGCAAAGTCGACCAGACCAATTGTCATCTCTCAATGGGCAAGTGAAAAGTATGAGTTGTGTTTAACCATCATTCTGCAAGCACCTGGACCACGCTCCGGTCTATCAAATACTCCTTAGATGGTAATTGTAAGATGAAGCTCTCAAAGATGCAATCTCGGATAATCTGCCTTACCCGAGAAGGCGCTACATCATACCATTGTCGAGCTTTGCAGATACATCCTTCGGCCCGAATAATGCAACGATCACACTAACACGGAGCTAGGTAAGTTAACACCAGGTAAGTATATCATTATTCTATCTACTTAAATTAATATATTTTTCCTAAATATAAAAAAATAATAAACACAATAATAATAATAATAAATAAATAAATAAATAAATACAAAATAATAATAATAATAATAATAATAATAAATGAAGAACGAAGCAGAAAAGAAAAGAAGAAAAAATAATTATTTGAATCTTTTAATTTGAACTACGATGAAGCGGCATCCCGGTTAGTAGATCTATATTCCCATCTTCATGATGCCGAATAAACTCCAATAACTCAGCATTAGAATGAGTTCCTGATCTTGAAGCATGCATTTTTTCAAAACTATATGCTAAATTTGAAAGAATTATAGTAATGAATGAACGAAATTAAGAATTCTATTGTGAATGAAATGAAGAAATTCATTCGTTTATATAGAGGAACAGCAAAGAAAAAAACAAAATTCAAAAAGTAAATTTTACTATTGATGAATAGTAAATTACTATTGATGAATAGTAAATTACTATTTACAAATGGTAGGCTACTATTTACGAATAGTAAATAGTACATAAACAGTGACTACACAGTAAATAAACAGTAAATTCAATTATTCAATTTAATCATTCAAATACTTGCGTGTATATAAATATTTTATTGCACTATTAAAATATCTTTATAAGCAGGGGGTAAGGAGAAGATATGTGCATAAAAATTAGCTAAATTTATTGTAAACAAAATTTATATGCTACTCACTATAATTATTTTTTGCAGATAATTAAATCTCTTGGGTCTAGAACCCAAACTACCCTTAGGTCCAGAACCTAAAATTTCTCTTAAGTCCAGAACTTAGCTCGGGTCCAGAACCCAAATTATCCTTAGGTCCAGAACCTAAAATCTCTTTTAAGTCCAGAACTTAGCTCGGGTCCAAAACCCAAATTACCATTAGGTCCATAACCTAAAATTTCTCCTAAGTCCAAAACTTATCTCGGGTCCAGAACCCAAAATTACCCTTAGGTCCAGAACCAAAATTACCATTAGGTCCAGGACCTAAAATTTATTTTAAGTCCAGAACTTTGCTCGGGTCCAGAACCCAAGTTACCTTTAAGTCCAGAACCTAAAATTCTTCCTAAGTCCAGAACTTAGCTCGGGTCCAGAACCCAAAATTACCCTTAGGTCCAAAACCTAAAATTATTCTTTCAGTCCAGAACTCAAACCAGGTCCAGAACCCAAAATCTTAAACATTTCAGAAAAATTAAGTCTTATTGCTTTTAACTCTCTTTTACTAAAGTCTCAGATCGTTCAAGTAGGGGGCAAACTGTAGACCCTTAATTTTTGACCCAGTCTGGTCCAATATATTTTATTTAGTCCAAAATAATTTTTATGTTATCTTAATTAAATAATATTTATTTTAGTATTTATTTTTTATAATTATAGTAATAAATAATAATAATAATAATAAATAAAAATAAAAATCGGCTATGGAAAAATCGGCGACGAAAAATTCGTCGCTGAAAGTAATTGGATGAAATGGCCTTGGGCCATTTCGCCCGCAGGAAACTCGTATGGGAAAAATGGCTTTGGCCTCGCCTAGCACGCCAATTCTCGCTCGCAAGCTCGTAGCCCGTCGCAGTTTTCGCCAGCAATTTTTTTTTCCAACGTAATTTTTTCCGAAACCAAATTCTATTTGGTTTCGGTTTCCTTTTCCTAATTAAATATAGTTTCCTTAAACTATTGGAATTAATATTCTAAATTTCCTATAAATAACACTAAAAAACACAGAAAAAGGTGGGATCGAACATTACAAATTGATCATACTTGGCAGTAAAACAATTGGACTTTTTAGAGGAGAATAAGCAAGCAAGCAATCAAGCCATCAAAGGCAGCAATCTTGCCTTTGTCTTTGTTCATCCAGAAGTTAATTTTGGTGGAACCAACTACGCAGGCTTGATCATTAATCATAAACTACTCATAGCTTTATTTCTTTGATTCATAATAATATACATACAAAACTTTGATCTTTGATGATGTAATGACTTGTCTTTGTTCCAAAAACCATAAATGATTTCTTCTGTTTCCAAATACTTTAACAACCCTAATTCGTTTCCTTTGTTTCCAAAGATTTTAAATGATTTCTTCTGTTTCCAAACTCCTAAAAAACCCTAAAAAAATACTCTTTTGTTTCCAAAAATCTTAAATCATTTTTTTATTTCCAAAAACTTTTAAAAGCCCTAAACTGTTTTCTTCTCATTCTTTTCCAAAATTTCCAAATGTTTTTTTAAATCTCCAAACCCTAACTTACTTTACAGTTTCTAAAAATCACAATTACTTTATAAAACTCTTAACTATTTTCTTCAATTCCAAAACCAAGACAGTAAACCCCAAACTAGTTAATCTAAACCCTAAGTTTTCCTAAACCCTAATTCCCTCAAAACCCACAACCATAAACCCTAGTTTTCCTAAACCATAATCCTTAAAACCTTATAAACCTAAACATTCAAACCCAATATAGTAAATCCAAAATAATAATCCAGTAGCTAAAAATTATAAAGCTAAATGTTTTAAAATATCCTAAAACTCTAATTTCATAATGTTACCTTAAACCCCAATTTGATTCATGAAACCCTAATCCATTCCAATTTTCCAAAACTTACAGTAGCCTAAACAAGTGATAATAATAATACTAAAATCCCAAAATCCTAAATGTTAATTAAAGAACTTCAAATAGAAACAGTAAACCCTAATTTGTATCTTTACTTGCTTTATTTAATTTTATATTTGATTATATAGTTTATTATATGCTTCGATGGTTGATTTATTTAATTTCAATGCTTGATTTACTTAATTTATCATGAATGAATGTTTATTATATATCTTTATTGATATCTTTGATGAATGATTTATTTATGATGAGTGGTTATTTACTTTTATTGATTTACCTAGATTTCCAAATGTTGTAAGAGGTATGTTTCCACTTTGTGGGTACCTCATTAATTAAGTTCTATGTAATTTAAATTGCTTTTATATTTTAGACCAATGTAAAGGACATGTTTCTACCTTTTGGTGGGTGTCCTATTAGTTTAGACATGGGTGATGTAAGGACATGTTTCCATCTTTGGATGGGTGTCCATTTATTTGCTTTGTTTGGACATTACTTTGATTTTAATATAATGATGCTTTATTTCAATTGTTGTGTGTAAAATGGATAATATTGTTATATTTAAAAATTTTATAATATTAAGACCTGTAAAGGAGGCCGATTCCAATGAACCGGGTGTTGTGGGGGTGCTAGGCCATTTCTCACCTTCCCCACATGTACCCAACGTTTTGAACCGATTAGGGGGTTGGGGATTCCTTAGGAATCGAGTCACCATCCGGGTGGCGACTCCATTTTCTCCGGACCTAGGTCCGTGTTCTCTAAGGCCTCGAGCCTAAACAATATCCAAGTCGCAAGAACCATTTCCACCGGGAGTGAGGGCAAAAATCCCCGCTCACAGTGGAATGGTTCTTGCGACTTCGGCACTGTTTAGGCTCGGGGCCTTAGAGAACACGGAGCTAAGTCCGGAGAAAATGGAGTCGCCACCCGAACAGGCCGGGAAAAAGAAAGGGGTGGATGACTCGATTCCTAAGGAATCCCTAACCCTTTAATGGGTTTGAAAAGTTGGGTACGTATGGGGAAGGTGAGAAATGGCCCAGCACTCCCACAATGTCCGGTTCGTTGGAACCGGCCTCCTTTACAGGTCTTAATATTATAAAATTCTTAAATATAACTATATTATACATATTGCACACAAAAATTGAAATAAAGCATCATTATATTAAAATCAAAGTAATGTCCAAACAAAGCAAATAAATGGACACCCATCTAAAGAAGGAAACATGTCCTTACATCACCCATGTCTAAACTAATAGGACACCCACCAAAAGGTAGAAACATGTCCTTTACATTGGTCTAAAATATAAAAAGAAATTTAAATTACATAGAACTTAATTAATGAGGTACCCACAAAGTGGAATCATACCCCTTACAACATTTGGAAAATCTAGGTAAATTAATAAAAGTAAATAACCATTCATCATAAATAAATCATTCATCAAAGATATCAATCAAAATATATAATAAACATTCATTCATAATAAATTAAGTAAATCAAGCATTGAAATTAAATAAATCAACCATCAAAGCATATAATAAACTATATAATCAAATATAAAATTAAATAAAGCAAGTAAAGATACAAATTAGGGTTTACTGTTTCTATTTGAAGTTCTTTAATTAACATTTAGGTTTTTGGGATTCTAGTATTATTATTACCACTTGTTTAGGCTACTGTAAGTTTTGGAAAATTGGAATGGATTAGGGTTTTATGAATCAAATTAGGGTTTAAGGGCAACATTATGAAATTAGGGTTTTAGGATATTTTAAAACATTTAGCTTTATAATTTTTAGCTACTGGATTATTATTTTGGATTTACTATATTGGGTTTGAATGTTTAGGTTTATAAGGTTTTAAGTTTTTAAGGATTAGGGTTTAGGAAAACTAGGGTTTACGGTTGTGGGTTTTGAGGGAATTAGGGTTTAGGAAAACTTAGGATTTATATTAACTATTTTGGGGTTTACTGTCTTGGTTTTGGAATTGAAAAAAATAGTTAAGAGTTTTATAAAGTAATTGTGATTTTAGAAATTATAAAGTAAGTTAGGGTTTGGAGATTTAACAAAACATTTGGAAATTTTGGAAAAGAATGAGAAGAAAACAGTTTAGAGTTTTTTAAAAGCTTTTGGAAATAAGAAAAACGATTTAAGGTTTTTGGAAACAAAAGAGTATATTTTTTAGGGTTTTTAAGGTATTTGGAAAAAGAAGAAATCATTTAAAGTCTTTGGAAACATGTTGCGCTCAAATTAACTCTACCACAAAGCGTCACTCGCAAGTATACGAGGTAGCTGTAGCAAAGGTGATCGCCCCAAGGTCGTTCTCTCAAGGAAGCTAAAGTGGTTACTTGCTTATCAAATTAAAAGTAACAAGTAATTAAAGAAATTTAAATGGCAAAGTAATTTAGAAGATTGATTAAAGTTGAAAACAATAAAAGTAAATAAAAGCTGATGTTTAGATTCACTTGATAAAAGAGTCTAGGGTTTGCACTTCTCTACTACTCATATGTATGAACGGTTATTCCACTTAACTAATTTAATTCCTCAGATTAAATCTCAAACAACTTAATTAATTGAGTCAAGGAAATAAGCTCTCGCATTCAAACCTCTTACAACTAATCTTGTTATAATTGAATAATCTTTTTAATAGGTTATATCTCTAATTCACCTAAGTCCTTAATTGAATTATTCCAGTATTAGACTTCATCTCTCAATCCATCATCTAATACCTAAAACACACAATTGGTGGCCAATCAATTATATGTAACAATTTTTCATTCAATAAAGGCTAAAGAAATCAATAGTTAAGAGAATAACCAATTCATGCAATTCATAGCAAATCCATACAAACCCTAGACTAGATTAAATTAGTTCATGATGTTATCAAGCATACTCATCGCATTAATAATCAAAGAAATCAATTTAAACATGATAATGTTCATAAACACAATTTCAATGAAACTAAAGAGACAAAGTTTAAGAATGAAACCAAGTTACAAACTCCTTGAAGCTTTTGATGAATCTCTTGATCGAATCTTGCAAGAATGATGAAACAATGGCTAGAACAATCTAATCTAATCTAGTTTTGGTCCAAAGTGAATCAAAATTAAAGAATACAAAAGTTTAAACCCTAAGATCCCTCTCAGTCGGCTAAGCTCTGCTCAAAATCGTCCACCTCCAAACCTAACTTTTCTTTTTGCTTTTATACGAAACGTCGGCTTTAAAATTCGGTGCGGGCTTGGAACATGAGGGACACGGCCAAGTCAGATGTGACTTGGCCGTGTGAGTGGCTTTTGGAGGGACACGGCCAGGTGACACGGCCGTGTCCCTTGCCAGTGTTCGCTACTGCCTGCCTTTAGATCCCCTTATCTTCTTTGTTGAGTGACACGGCCAAGTGAAGCTTGACTTGGCCGTGTTGCAGCTTGATGGAGGGACACGGCCAGGCGACACGGCCGTGTCCCTTGCCAGTGTCTTCTACTGCTTCTTTTGGTCTTCTCTTCTTCTTTGCTGAGTGACACGGCCAAGTGGAGCTTGACTTGGCCGTGTGAGTGAATTGGGAGGAACACGGCCACAAGACACGGCCGTGTCCCTTGCCAGTGTTTGCTTCTGTGTCTTGAACTTCCTTTTAACTTGATATGGGACACGGCCAGTGACTTGGCCGTGTCCTATGCCCGTGTCAGCTACTGTCCCTTTTTATCTTTAATTCATTTCCTTGCCTGTTCTACCTGACACACAACTTACAAACAAAAACTTAAACAAGACATAAATAAACATCAATAATCAAAACATAAAACTTACCTAAAATTAGATCAAACACGACCTAAATACTAAAACAAACTAAAATTACACAATTAAAGAAAACACTAAACAAATCAATAAAAACTAACAAAAGACCTAAATAAAACAATAATTAACACAATAAACAAGACACAAACTATAACAAAAACTAATAAAACAACTACCCCACACTTAAAACTTTGCTTGTCCTCAAGCAAATTCACATGGCATAAATTAAAAACTCAAACAACCTTAACTATAATTCCAGTACATAGATGAAATACTTTAAGACTCAGACATAAATAATTGCATCTTACTTCAATCAAGGATTTTCTTAACTCATTCATTAATCCAGACATACGAATCTCACCTCTCATCTAAGTGTTTCACTCGATTTCATAGGTTAATTCACTCAAACCACTCATGACTGCATGCTACCATAAACTTGCTTAATTATCCAATCTCCCTCACTGATTTTCTCAAGAAATAATCCGAAGGTCTTTCATTTGGATGTAATGGGGCTAAGGTAAAGGTGTGAGAAAAGGAATTTAAGCTGGAGCATAAAGAAATGGAGTATCTAAATTAGACACTACTCTTACTAAGAAACTCATAACTCCCTCAAACGGCATACTCACCAACCCTTGATAATCTTACATATTTGCATAAATACATGAGTCAACATTCCTCTTTTGATAACCAATGCTAGAACATATATGAATTTTGTATATATATATATAACTTTTCTTTTATTTACTCTTTTTTTTTTTTACTTTTATCATTCATTTTTTTTATTTTTTTAAATATATATATATATACAAAATTAAGAATTTAATGGAACATCTAGCTTAAAATGTAGAGGAAAAGAATAATGACTCTTAATCAAATATAATTTGCAAAGTATGCATTTCAACCCCCAATTAGCAATTCCATTAATTTTTTACTTGCTTACCCCACACTTTGAAATAAACTACCCTATTGTCTAATCATACAACTCCATTCCTTAATGCATAGGTATGATGATAATAAGAACATGTTAAGTTGAGAATTATGTTAATCAAACAAGAAACGGTCAATGGCTCAACTTGGCTTACTAAGGAAATCAATATAAAGGGAAGTCTCTTTAAGCTAAAGGGGCTAACCTAATTGCCTTCATCATTTTAAAAACTTGAGAATAAATCATAATGTGAGTTCAATAAGCATGCAAAAGCAAACTCTAGAGATGCAACATCATGAAGGTGCACACTTAAGAAAGGAAAATTAATTGACAATAATATCAAATTTTATGAGGCTCAAAGCTCACACAGGTGGTTTCACAAAGATTTACATGTCATGAATTGCAGAATGCGAAAATTAATCCCGAATGAATTCAAATGCACATTACTATGCTGATACCAAAGTCTCAACTATAATGCTAGAATCACAGCAAAGATCAATAAATTTTCAACAATTATACCATGCATAACAAACACAATAAACAAAACAACACGATAAGCACAACAAGAATTAAAGGAAAGCTTAAAGAGTACCCCACACTTAAAATTGACATTGTCCTCAATGGAAAACAAGAATAATAAATAAAAAGAGTTAAAGGACAACCTGTCTTCCATCGTACTTGGTGAGGCAAAATCCTAGCTTTCCATCACAAACACAAAAGTTTGATAACAAAAATACAATAAAATATCCAAACACAAAAGTTTTAACAGGAAAAACAAAAAGGAAAAATAAAACAAAAGTACACTAAATAAAATAAAATAAAACAAGGAACACAAAGTCTAAGGAAAAGGCGGGCGAGAAGATGATGCAGCCGAGGGATGAAGACTCAGAATTTTGGCAAGGTTGCTGTTAATCTGATCCATCTGTTGCAACATCTCAATATGGTTTCGGTTCACCGTGCCTGTCAGTCCATCTATCTTTCCCTCCAATCGATCTACCTTGCCCTCCAGGGCCTCAATCCTCAAAAGTACGTTTTGATGTTCCGAGACCGGAGCATCCTCATCTAAATCAAGAGAATCCGAGTCGGACTCCCCTTCAACCCGGGCTCTCTTTTGCCTGTCTCCCTGTGCTTCAGGCTCAGCTGAAGGCATCACAAAAGTTCCCCTCCTACACACCACCATGTTCATCTTTGCCAATGTAGCTAAATCAAGAGAGTCATTACCCAATATCCTAGTCATACGAGTAGCACTCGGATCAAAATCCTCAACCAGGGCTACTGCTAGTGTGGTAACCAACCCTCCAACACAAATTGCCCCCTTTTTTCCGTTAGCCACAGAATCAAAAATATCGGCTAACCAATAGCCAGCACTGACATTCATCTCATTCAAAACACTATCAAGGAAAAATAATTCATTCAGCGCAACCACACCCGGGCTTTCCTTCCGGGCAAAGAATCCGCAGGCCATAAACCTATGCAAATATCTTATAGCAGGCTTTCTCAATCTAGATGCTTTAGCCGATTTGGCAACATAGGTACCAGAGCCCAAGGCTCCCCAAGCAAACTGTTGCCTAAATTCTTTGGGTAATGACCGTTCCCCATGCTGATGAAAACCATAAATAGCATTTAACTCATCAATATTAAGCACAAATGGTTTTCCCAACAACTTAAACATCAATTTCCTGCAAATTTTCTTATCATCCCTTTCCACCTTAAGGGATGTCAAAAATTCCAAAGTAAGCTCCTCAAACTGCAACGGTCTTAAGGTGACAAAAGTCTCCCACCCAAGGTATTGCACATATTTATAGAAATCAGTCCTAATTTTCAAGGCATCAAGCGATTCATCATTTACATACCTTGTTGGGTAAAAACCCCTAGCCAAAAGACTTGCTCGTTTCGAAGGTACAGCGGATGAAGAAGAAGAAGCTCCTCCGGTGCTAGGCCTCTTCGTCTTGTGGTGTGAAACAGTCTTTGTTCTTGGCATCCTTAGGAATCTGAAAATTCAACCCAAAACTGAATTAAAGCACAAGTATATGAGTAAAGATGGAGTTTTAAATGAATATGTCAAGATTTGTTGAAGAAATTTGATGCGGTAAGGAAAGAATTGGAAAATTGCAATCAAAACAATGGCTATGGCGATAAGAGAGAGCGAGAGAGAAAGAGAGAACGAGAGAGGGACGAAGAAAAGAGATTAGGGATTAAAAATGAAATCTGTGCAAAAATCGTGACTTTTAAAGTTAAAAAAATGATGGACACGGCCGTGTTTATGGGAACTTGGCCGTGTCTGGTGTGTGAAATTGGAGAGACACGGCCAAGTCAAGCTAACACGGCCGTGTCTGAAGCAAAATGGGGGACACGGCCAGGTGACACGGCCGTGTCCCCTGGGTGTGTCCCATTCTGTGCAAATTGGCAAAATCGTTCAAAAAAATTTTTTTTTTTTTTTATATATATTTGAAAAATTTTGGCCGTGTCCAGTATGTGACACGGCCCAGGGACACGGCCAAGTCCTTTGGCCGTGTCACCTACTGCCTTTTTATTTACTTTTTACAATTTTTTTTTTAAACGATTTTTGCAAACCCTCTTTTATAAACACCCTGAAACACAAAGTAAAGAAAAACCGATTAAAGCACAATCCATTTATTGAAACCGAACATAAATCAAAACTTGCTAAACTGAAAATTACAACTACGAAAAATAAATGCAAACCGATGGGTTGCCTCCCATTTAGCGCTTCTTTAATGTCATATAGCTGGACATCATGCAAGGCTTAGAGATCATGAATCAAAATACTGTCAATGACCCTCAATTCCTGAAGTCCTTCATTGTATGGCTTAACTCTTTGTCCATTCACTTTGAAAGTCTCACCTGTTCTAGAGTTAAGTAATTCAATTGAACCAGAAGGATATACCTGTGTTATCTCGAAAGGACCACTCCATCGAGACTTGAGTTTACCTGGAAAAAGACGGAGTCGTGAGTTAAAAAGTAAAACCTTCATACCTGGACTCAATGTCTTTCGCACTATAATTCTGTCATGAAGTGCTTTAGTGCGATCCTTGTAAATTCTCGAGCTCTCATAAGCCTCATTCCTCAGCTCATCTAACTCTGAAATTTGCAGAAATCTTTCTCTCTTTGCTTTGTCCAAGTCCAAATTCAGAGTCTTGATTGCCCAATATGCTCTGTGCTCCAACTCTACTGGTAAGTGACAAGCTTTTCCAAATACCAATCGATATGGACTCATACCAAGAGGGGTTTTGAAAGCAGTCCGATACGCCCATAGTGCATCGTGCAGTCTGCTTGCCCAATCCTTCCTGGATGTGTTGACTGTTTTCTCCAAAATTCCTTTTAGCTGCTTGTTTGATGTTTCCACTTGCCCAGAAGTCTGTGGATGGTATGGGGTTGCCACCTTGTGCTTCACACCAGATTTGTGCATTAACTTCTCAAAAAGCCTGTTGCAAAAATGGCTTCCCCCATCACTGACTATCACCCTTGGTGTGCCAAACCTGCTAAGAATGTTTTCCTTCACAAATTTAACAACAATATTAGCATCATTAGTACGGGTGGGGATTGCCTCCACCCATTTTGAAACATAATCTACAGCAACTAAAATGTATTCATAACCAAAGGATTTGGGGAAAGGACCCATGAAGTCTATTCCCCACACATCAAACAGTTCAACAACAATAAATGACTGAAGGGGCATTTCATTTCTCCTCCCAATGTTACCTACTCTTTGGCAACGATCACAGCTCTTACAATAGTCTTGAGCATCTTTAAATAAAGTAGGCCAGTAAAAACCACTTTGAAGCACCTTTTCTGCAGTCTTTCTTCCTCCAAAATGACCCCCACAGTGAAAGTCATGACAAAATTGAAGAACACTCAGTTGTTCTTCCTCAGCTACACACCTGCGAATTATCTCATCTTTGCATATCCGGAATAAATAAGGCTCATCCCAAAAATAAAACTTACTCAAGTGTAGAAACCTTTTCTTTTCCTGAAAGGACATGTTAGATCTCAAAATGCCACAAGCAAGATAGTTAGCAATATCTGCAAACCAAGGGGCATGAATTACCACAAACAGATGCTCATCAGGAAATTCTTCTAAATTTTTATGAATGCTATCAGATGCAAGATTTTCATTAAAGTAAGGTAATCTGGATAAATGATCAGCAACAACATTCTCACTACCCTTAGTATCCCTAATCTGGAAATCAAACTCTTGCAACAACAACACCCATCTAATTAATCGTGGTTTAGCATGCTGTTTTGTTAAAAGATATTTAAGAGCTGCATGGTCAGAATGCACAATAATTTTTGACCCAATTAAATAAGCTCTAAATTTGTCTAAAGCAAAAACAACAGCTAACATTTCCTTCTCAGTTGTGGTGTAGTTCATTTGTGCACTATTCAGAGTTAAACTGGCATAATAAATTACTCTCAAGTATTTGTCAACTCTTTGCCCAAGAACAGCTCCTACTGCATGGTTAGAAGCATCACACATGATTTCAAAAGGTAAAGACCAGACAGGAGCTACAATCACAGGTGCACTAGTCAACTTTTCCTTAAGGGAATTAAAAGCTTGCATGCATTGTGCTGTAAAATCAAATGGAACATCTTTCCCCAATAAATGGCACAATGGTTGGCTTATTTTGGAAAAATCTTTAATAAACCTCCTGTAAAATCCTGCATGCCCTAGAAAACTTCTTATTCCCTTAACTGAGGTAGGTGGGGGTAACTTAGCAATCAGTTCAATTTTAGCCTTATCTACCTCAATTCCTTTACTTGACACCACATGACCTAAAACAATGCCCTGAGTAACCATAAAATGACTCTTTTCCCAACTTAAAGTGAGGTTACATTCAATGCATCTCTCAAGCACACGAACAAGTTTATTGAGGCAATTATCAAAAGAATTACCAAAAACAGAAAAATCATCCATAAATACCTCAATAAAATCATCGATCATATCTGAGAAGACAGACATCATGTATCTCTGAAAAGTTGCAGGTGCATTGCACAAGCCAAAGGGCATACGTCGAAATGCATAAGTCCCAAAAGGGCAAGTAAAGGTTGTCTTGGACTGATCCTCTGGAGCTATTGGCACCTGATAATAACCTGAAAGGCCATCCAGAAAACAATAATGTGAGTGTCCAGAAAGTTTATCTAACATCTGATCAATAAAAGGAAGAGGGAAATGATCTTTCTTTGTAGCATTATTCAACTTCCTATAATCGATGCACATTCTCCATCCAGTAGTAGTCCTAGTAGGAACCAACTCATTCTTCTCATTTTTCACCACAGTGATTCCAGATTTCTTAGGAACTACATGTACTGGGCTCACCCACTCACTATTGGCAATTGGATAAATTACTCCTTCATCCAGCAATTTGAGCACTTCCTTCTTAACCACTTCACTCATATTTGGGTTAAGTCTCCTTTGGGTTTCCCTCACAGGTTTAGCTCCCTCTTCTAAAGTGATTCTATGCATGCACATGGAAGGGCTAATACCCTTGATGTCACTCAATCCCCATCCTATTGCTCTCTTCAATCTTTTAAGCTCACTCACTAACCTCATCTCCTCCCCTTCACTAAGTTCACTAGATATTATCACAGGTAAAGTGTTGTGATCTCCTAAAAACACATATTTCAGATTCTTAGGTAACTCTTTCAGCTCTAACTCTAGTGAGGGGTTCTTCTCTTCTTTTTCAATGGGGGAAAGCTCACAAACTGGATCATCCTTAAGCTCCTCTATTTCAGCACTTTCTAAGGTCTCAAGACAACTGGCTATTTCTGCATCAAAAATTTCCAAATCACTATCCAAGGTCAAAGCCAGCTCCAATTTATCAGCGGAACCTGTCTGCAAGAAAGCATCTGAAACAACTGCATCAATACAATCAATGAAAGAACAATCCTCATATAAGGCAGTTGTAGGAATAGGAGAAGTGTTAAAAATAGAAAATTCCACAGTTTGTCCCAAAACAGTCATTGATAATTTTCCATTCTTAACATCTATCAAAGTATTAGTAGTCGCCATAAAAGGCCTACCCAGCAAAATGGTGTGTGCAGATGGTGAAGAATTACCTACCTCCATGTCAAGAACAATGAAATCCACAGGTACTATCAAACCACCAACTTTAACTAACACATCTTCTATGACCCCTTTCGGGAATCTAAGAGATCTATCAGCTAATTGCAATACCATTTTTGTTGGTTTAAGTTCCCCTAGTTCTAAATCAAGATAAACAGAGTAAGGCATTAAATTCACACTAGCCCCCAAATCACACATGCCATCAGTACATTTCCCATTCCCCATAGCAATTTGAATAATAAAACTTCCAGGATCCTTTAGCTTAGGAGGCAGTTTATGCTGCAAAACAGCACTAGCTACCTCAGAAACTATCACCTTTTCGTTTGGCTCATACCTTTTTTTCTTGGTATTCAGTTCTTTGAAGAATTTAGCATAAGCCGGCATGTTCTTAATTGCTTCAAGTAAGGGTAAGTTGATACTTACCTTAGATAGCATATTGAAGATATCTGAAAACTGCTTATCTTTTTTATCATCCTTCAACCTGCTAGGAAATGGTATAGGTGGCCGGTATGGATTACTTGCCTTGTGCAAATCTGGTGTAGGGGACTTCTCCATTGATCCTTCTTCAGCACCTTTGTTCTCTAATTCTCCTTCCTTGTTCTTTTCTTGCTCACCTGCATTCACAGAGTTATTTTCAACATTATTATTAATTACCTTGCCACTCCTAAGAACAGTTACTGCTTGTGCCTGCTCAGGTTGACTTGGGAACTTCCCCTTTTGTTGAATCTGCATCTGTTGTGCAAGTTGCCCCACTTGGGTCTCCACCTTCTTAAAGGATGCTTCCAAGGAATCCAGTCTCTTGTTGTTCATCTCTTGGTTTTGAGCACTGACTTTGATGAAAGCTTGTAAACTGTCTTCCAAACTCTCTCTTTTAGGCTGTCCTTGATTTTGATTTGAGGATTGGCCCTGCTGTTGGTTCTGTCTCTGGAGTAAATGGAATGGCTGTTGAGCATTATTTGTTGTCCAGGAAAAATTGGGGTGACTCCTCCAACCAGGATTGTAAGTGTTAGAGTAAGGATCATTCCTAGCTCGTGGTTGAAATCCCCCCATAGCATTAACTTGCTCAGCTTCATTCCCAAAAGTCTCATATGCAGAGGGACATATATTTGCTCCATGCCCAAATGTCCCACAGATTCCACACACCTCTTGAGTGGATGAAGAAACGTTGTTCTTCATGTTTAGCATCTGAACCTGCCTTGTCAACTCAGCTATTTGACTAACCATTTCAGTATTGGCTTCCAGTTGATTCACTCCCTTGCTTCTTCCCCTTACACTCTTCTGTTGAGAATTAGCTCCCAACATCTCAAAAATCTCATAAGTCTCATTAGCTGTCTTTTCTCCCATGGCTCCCCCAGCTGCATTATCAACAGTGTTCTGAAATTGCTGGGTGAGACCATCATAGAAAAACTGATTAAGGAGTTGAAGTGGGTAGTGATGATGCGGGCACTGGATCAATAGCATCTTGAATCTGTCCCAAGCCTCATGAAATGGCTCTCCTTCAAATTGAGAGAATGTAGCAATCTTTCCTCTCAACTCAGCTGTCTTCTGGTGTGAATAGAACTTGCCCATGAATTTATTGTAAACTTGCTCCCAAGTTGTCAGTGAATTCTCAGGCAACATCATGAGCCAGCTCTTTGCCCTGTCCTTCAAAGTATAAGGGAAACATCGCATCCTCAACTGATCTTCTGTAAGTCCTCCCAAAGGAAAAGTGTTGAGGGTGGAGTAAAAATCCCGAATAAAATTCAAAGGATCTTCATTTGGAACTCCATAGAATGATGGCAGCATATTGTAATGGATGTTCTTCAATTCATAGTTTCTTGCTGCATCTGTCAGTCTTATGCAAGAAGTGGAAGTCCCAATGACAGGTCTAGCAAAATCTCTCATGGTTCTTTGTCTTTCTTCAGCCATTTTAACTGATGGTGTAGATTCTGACTCAAAATCTGAAGTGTCTTCCTCCGAAGTATCAAATCCGGTGTAGAGCTCAAACTCCTCTCTGCTCCTTTTTACTCTCTGAATTTCTGGAATGAATGGGTGCAGCTCTCCTTCGAGTGATCTCCTGCCTTGCATAAACAAAAATATCTAGAAAAAGAAACAATTAAAAGCAAAAGACAAATAAAATAAAATGAAAACAATGAAAAATAATCTAAAATAATTTTTTTTTAATAAACAATTACGCCAATTAGCCTCCCCGGCAGCGGCGCCAAAAACTTGTTGCGCTCAAATTAACTCTACCACAAAGCGTCACTCGCAAGTATACGAGGTAGCTGTAGCAAAGGTGATCGCCCCAAGGTCTTTCTCTCAAGGAAGCTAAAGTGGTTACTTGCTTATCAAATTAAAAGTAACAAGTAATTAAAGAAATTTAAATGGCAAAGTAATTTAGAAGATTGATTAAAGTTGAAAACAATAAAAGTAAATAAAAGCTGATGTTTAGATTCACTTGATAAAAGAGTCTAGGGTTTGCACTTCTCTACTACTCATATGTATGAACGGTTATTCCACTTAACTAATTTAATTCCTAAGATTAAATCTCAAACAACTTAATTAATTGAGTCAAGGAAATAAGCTCTCGCATTCAAACCTCTTACAACTAATCTTGTTATAATTGAATAATCTTTTTAATAGGTTATATCTCTAATTCACCTAAGTCCTTAATTGAATTATTCCAGTATTAGACTTCATCTCTCAATCCATCATCTAATACCTAAAACACACAATTGGTGGCCAATCAATTATATGTAACAATTTTTCATTCAATAAAGGCTAAAGAAATCAATAGTTAAGAGAATAACCAATTCATGCAATTCATAGCAAATCCATACAAACCCTAGACTAGATTAAATTAGTTCATGATGTTATCAAGCATACTCATCGCATTAATAATCAAAGAAATCAATTTAAACATGATAATGTTCATAAACACAATTTCAATGAAACTAAAGAGACAAAGTTTAAGAATGAAACCAAGTTACAAACTCCTTGAAGCTTTTGATGAATCTCTTGATCGAATCTTGCAAGAATGATGAAACAATGGCTAGAACAATCTAATCTAATCTAGTTTTGGTCCAAAGTGAATCAAAATTAAAGAATACAAAAGTTTAAACCCTAAGATCCCTCTCAGTCGGCTAAGCTCTGCTCAAAATCGTCCACCTCCAAACCTAACTTTTCTTTTTGCTTTTATACGAAACGTCGGCTTTAAAATTCGGTGCGGGCTTGGAACATGAGGGACACGGCCAAGTCAGATGTGACTTGGCCGTGTGAGTGGCTTTTGGAGGGACACGGCCAGGTGACACGGCCGTGTCCCTTGCCAGTGTTCGCTACTGCCTGCCTTTAGATCCCCTTATCTTCTTTGTTGAGTGACACGGCCAAGTGAAGCTTGACTTGGCCGTGTTGCAGCTTGATGGAGGGACACGGCCAGGCGACACGGCCGTGTCCCTTGCCAGTGTCTTCTACTGCTTCTTTTGGTCTTCTCTTCTTCTTTGCTGAGTGACACGGCCAAGTGGAGCTTGACTTGGCCGTGTGAGTGAATTGGGAGGAACACGGCCACAAGACACGGCCGTGTCCCTTGCCAGTGTTTGCTTCTGTGTCTTGAACTTCCTTTTAACTTGATATGGGACACGGCCAGTGACTTGGCCGTGTCCTATGCCCGTGTCAGCTACTGTCCCTTTTTATCTTTAATTCATTTCCTTGCCTGTTCTACCTGACACACAACTTACAAACAAAAACTTAAACAAGACATAAATAAACATCAATAATCAAAACATAAAACTTACCTAAAATTAGATCAAACACGACCTAAATACTAAAACAAACTAAAATTACACAATTAAAGAAAACACT
This sequence comes from Garcia nutans, assembly GCA_947685225.1. Classification (NCBI taxonomy): domain Eukaryota; kingdom Viridiplantae; phylum Streptophyta; class Magnoliopsida; order Malpighiales; family Euphorbiaceae; genus Garcia; species Garcia nutans. The sequence goes on along the minus strand of CANTUV010000011.1, from coordinate 27,622,432 downwards.
AAACAAATCAATAAAAACTAACAAAAGACCTAAATAAAACAATAATTAACACAATAAACAAGACACAAACTATAACAAAAACTAATAAAACAAAACAAAAGAAACGAATTAGGGTTGTTAAAGTATTTGGAAACAGAAGAAATCATTTATGGTTTTTGGAACGAAGATCAAGTCATTGCATCTTCAAAGATCAAAGTTTTGTATGTATATTATTATGAATCAAAGAAACAAAGCTATGAGTAGTTTATGATTAAGGATCAAACCTGCGTAGTTGGTTCCACTAAAATTAACTTCTGGATGAATAAAGACAAAGGCAAGATTGCTGCCTTTGATGGCTTGATTGCTTGCTTGCTTATTCTCCTCTAAAAAGGCCGATTGTTTTATTGCCAACTCTGATCAATTTTTAAAGTTTGATCCCCCCTTTTTCTGTGTTTTTTAGTGTTATTTATAAGAAATTTAGAAGATTAATTCCAATTGTTTAAGGAAACTATATTTAATTAGGAAAAGGAAACCGAAACCAAATAGAATTTGGTTTCGAAAAAAATTGCGTTGGAAAAAAATTTGCTGGCGAAAACTGCGACGAGCTACGAGCTTGCGAGAGAGAATTGGCGTGCTAGGCGAGGCCAAAGCCATTTCGTCCAATTACTTTCGACGATGAATTTTTTCGAAGCTGATTTTTTCGTCGCTGATTTTTATTTTTATTTATTTATTTAGTTTTATTATTAGTTTTTATTACTATAATTATAAAAAATAAATACTAAAATAGATATTATTTAATTAAGATAATACAAAAATTATTTTGGACTAAATAAAATATATTGGCCCAGACTGGGTCAAAAATTAAAGGTCTACTATCACTCTCTCAAGCCCCCAACTCCTCAATCAAGCTTTCTTCAAGAGACACGGCCAAGATCTTTCTCACCCAATTCTTTCCCCAAAATGTCAAAAATCTTATTTATGGAAGAAATGGAAGATGAAGGTGATGTTCTTGGTCTCTCTCAAGACCAAGAACAAGATGATGAACCAAGAGAGAACTCCCCTCCTTCTAGCTCCAATGTCTATATGTATATCTCGTCTTCCATTCTTTTTAATTTCTCAAGACACAACCCATGCCTTGCCAATTCACACACTCCACTTTGTCTCTTACTTTCTCATTTTTTAAGTCTTCATCCCATAAATTAGGCAACCTTTTTCTTCTTTTAATATATTTTTTTTAAAAGATGGCACTTGTTGTCCCCCATTTTGTTCCCCATTTCATGTAAAATAATTGAAAGAATTTTCTTAAGATATTGCCAAGTCATGAGTGACTTGGCCGTGTCACTCATTTTCTAATGGACACGGCCAAGCCATGTGGCCGTTTCCATGGCTGCCCCATTTCATTCTTCATTTTCCAAGTGGGACATGACCAAGGCCTTGGCCGTGTCATGTGACACAGCCAGCGACTTGGGCATGTCTCTTGAGTGTGTTCTCTACTATTCTTCTAGCTTTACTTTGCTCTTCATATGGGACACAACCAAGGCCTTGGTCGTGTCATGTGACATGGCCAGTGGCTTGGCCGTGCTCTTAGGTGTGTCCACTTCTACCTTTACTTCACTTTGTATTTGCTTTGCTCTTTTGGTGGGACACGGCCAATGGCTTGGCCGTGTCTCTTGCTTGTGTCAAGCTTTGCCAAATTTTCCTACCTCTTTCCTTGGATGAGGGACACGGCCAAGCCATGAATTGTCTTAGCTGGCTTGGCCGTGTCTCATGTTTTTTCCACCTTAATAATCCATCAAATTTAATTAAAGCTCCATCATTTTGTTCTTCATCCTATATCAAATACTTTAAACAAACTTTAAACACAAATTAAAAGAAAATAAATGAAAAGCCAATAAAATCGCACTAAACATAAACACATAGATGATCCAAACAACTACCCCACACTTAATTCTTTGCTTGTCCCTAAGCAAAGTCAAAATCAAAACAAACAAAACAAGATAAATTTAGTCAAGTTTAAGAGTTATAAGGATGTATCAAGACTCCCATTTTATTAAATCCACAATCATTATCAAATCAAGAATAATCAGTACTCAAGCAATTTAATGGCCAATCCATGCATGCCAAAAATTATTACTCCCTCACAAATCCTCTTAAGTGTTTAATCAGGTAGTGTTTAAGCTCTCAACATTCAATGAAAGATTATCTCTATAGGCTTGCTTATCAATCAAATCTCCACCACCTAGTTACAATTAAGCATCAATCATAAGGTCTTTCTTTTGGTTGTAATGGGACTAAGGTAAAGGCAAGACATTTAGGAACTGTGAGCTTATTCATTAAGTTCAAGAGCACTTTAAGAATGAAGTAACCGATCATATGTATAACCCAACAATCCCAAAACACCTTCCTCTCACCTACCCCTTGACAATACAGAGCTTTTCAAGGAAACTCACTTATTAAATCTTGCAATGATCAATCCCAAACTTATTCCAACCCTTCGAAAAAGAACAACTTCTTCAATTATTTTGATTTTTCTCTTTTTATTTTATTTTATTATTTTTTTTAAATAGGGTTTGCAACTAAAGAAGATAATAATTTGTAATTTTGAACCCACTAAATTAACCCCACACTTTATTTAACACAACACTCAATCATAAATGCTCTTAAAATGCACTTGACCAAATGCAAGGGTAATAGTTAAAACAACAAGGTTCAAGCTAATGGTGTTGTGAAAAAGAAGGAAAAGGAAAAATAAAATAAGCTCAGAATTGGCTAACTAAGGTTGGATATAAGGTTTGTCTTTTTAAGCCAAAATGGGTTCACCTAATTGCCTTAATCATATTGAGGCCGAATTGATATTTTTATGTAGTCTCAAAATGCATGTCAAAGCAAGTTCTAGCAATTCATCAATAAAAGATGTTTACACACAATAAAGAATAATAAGTTGATGGCTCAATTCCTCACTAGTTTAAAGGTGATGCAAAAATAACCATCAAAATTGACAATAAGTACCAATTCTAAACAATTCTCAAATTCATGCTTCAAAAATTCAAAGGTCATCTATCAACCATCCTATAACAATTGAACTTTTCAAAATTCATTTATTCAAAGAAAAACATTAACTAAACTTAAACAAAGATAAATTAAAAGTAAAAACTCAAACTGCACCCCACAATTAAGGATTCACATTGTCCATAATGTGAGCATGCATAAATTAATAGAGAGAGTTCAGATGAAACCTAATTTCCATCATTCCCATATTCGATATGAAGTGCTCCTTCCATCCTTAATGCAATTATCGCCCATGTTTGAAAAATTGAATAGCATGCAACTCCGAAAGGTACCTAATGTATTGTAAAGCCTAAGTAGCATTCCACCTGAACAATCCATCAAATTGAATTAAAGCTCCATCGTTTTATTCTTCATCCTGGATCAAATACTTTAAACAAACTTTAAACACAATTTTAAAGAAAAATCAATCAAAAGCCAATAAAATTGCAATAAACATAAACACATAGATGATCCAAACACAACAAGCACTTACTCGAAGCAGCAAAAATCAACTCAATCAATGTCAAGTCTAGACCCGACTAGGTCTAGAAGAACTCTTCGGATCTACCGAATTAACATTGTCACCTGCACGATGAATTATAATTGTGCTAAGCGAAAAGCCTAGCGGTATAAACTTTGATGGTAATAAAACTTCAAAACAATGACAATGCATAATGCTTTTGCATGTTATTTCACAATGTGGCATTCAATTCCACTTTAAAACATAATCTTTAATCTTTTAATATTTCACATTAACACATACACAAGCATGGACCCAAACAATCTAATATATTATTCAAAGCCCATAGTTACTATTTTTATCCATATTGACAACTAGTGTCTAGCCTGAAGGCAAGTGACACCCAACGTTTAGCCCTGAAGGCAAATAATAGTGATGCCCAACATCTAGCCCGAAGGAAAATCATATATTAGTGATGCCAAGCATCTAGTCTCAAAGGCAAATAATGAGGATAATCTCATAGACATGCTGTCAAACACGGAACTCTGAAAATTGAATAACATACTAGGCACACAAATAATACATGTTTTCCATAATCAACTTTTCTTATTAAATTGCCTCAATTTCTAATTTTTCTCATCACTTTGCCTCATTTTCTCATTTTTCTCATTCATATCAATGTCAACTCATTTTAATTCTTCATATCATATCATTTCATCACAATGTATGTCATTTCACATTAAAATCACATTACCCAAATATTTTTAGGTCATTCTCACATAATGCATAAAATGTCACATCCCAAAGGCTAGATAGTCGAGTAATAGGCAAGGAGGACATGAACGGGTGGTCAAATAGAGGCTCGGGATAGTCAAATATGAAATTGGTGTACCAAGTGGAGCTGACGGGTCCTAAGTGGAAATTTCTCAAAAGTTAGGGGCAACTATGTAAACTTAAAAATTAAGTGTCGAAAGTTCTTAATATTTCCCATATCCAACCCCGGAAGAATATTCTCGAGATTAATCGGGTCATAACCGTGGGTTTCAATTTTTCCCGAAAACGCACGGTTTAAAAGTTACAATCGATTAATCGCTGGAGGGTATTTTGATATTTTCACACCCTAGACTATAAAATTACAGCACAAGAAAGTCGAGGGGGTCAAAATATGAATAAAAGGAAGCCTAATGGCTTGCCAAATAAATAGATAAAAGAAGAAGGCAAGTGGACAAATTAAAAGTGGCCATTTTTGCTATAAGGCGTACCAATTGGAAGTCAACATCTATACCAACATATTTTCACCACTTACGGCTGCCATTTGGATCAAAATAAGCTAAGGAAAGAAAATAAAAGCCCTCTCTTGCATGGTGAACTCGTCCAAACCATAAGAGAAGGAAGAAGGAGGTGATTTTTCCAAAGTTTAAGGCTTTTGGTTGAAGATTTTGGTGACAAACAAGATTATAAGGTAAGAGAAACCTATCTCTAGTTTTAATTTCATGGATTAATGATTAATTTAAGAGATTGAAATTAGGGTTCATGTAGCTAGATTTGGATAAAATTCAAGAAATAATTATTTGAAGGATTTGATGAAAGAAATAATGGTGTTTAATGGTGAAAATAAGCTAGCAACCATTAGAAAAATCATAAGATAAGACTATGTCTATACCTAGGGTTCTTACCTTTGTATATGTGATGTTAAATTTCATAGGAAATCAAGGAGACAAGGAAGGAAAGGAAGTGATATAGATAAAGGACTAAGAAATAGTAAGGTTTGGTACTTTAACCATTGAACTCCTTTTGAAATTTTTCTGTTTTACAATTAGTAAAATACTGTGACTTGTATGATTTTTAATTAAATATAGAAAAATTATCTTGGTTTGGATTTTTGATATGTTGTGTCTCAATGAGTCTAGAATGACTTAAAAATATGTTGAATTGAATTTGGAATGGTTATGATTTTGGAAAGATTATTTTTATTAGACCTGCTCCAGCAGGTACCTTGACTGAGATAGCCATTTTTCTGGATTTTTAATAAAATGTAGAAAAATAATATAAAATTGAATTTTGGATATGTTGTTTTTTATTGAGTCTAGTATTTGAGAAAAATAATTTGGAACCACATTGATTGAATTTAATTTACGGAATTCACAAAATTCAGAACTGCTGCCAGGATGCAGGGCAACTGGAGCAGTCTGGTTGGGTAAATTAGTTGACCAAGATTTTATGTCCAGTTTGACATAAAATTTTAAAGGAATGATTTTAAGATGCAAAAATAAATTCTGTAAAAATTTTTGAGTTTTTAACCAAGTGGATTATTTTATACAAATTTTCTAAACACAAGGATCAAGTTGGGTCAAGAACCAGAGTTTATTGTTCATATGGTAATTTTTCATTATTAACTTGGTCAAAAACTTGGTGTGGGTGTTTTATCATTTTATTTTTGGTATTGAGTTTAAGTATGAATATGAAGAATAAATTAGATGGAAAGAGGAGAAAATCAATCTGAATTTCATAACCGTGATAAAAGTCACGTGATGGAATACATGTTCGTTATCATGTGAATATATAGATAAGGTATATACATGGGGAATATGTGTATATATTGTATATATATGCGTGTATATGGTATATATGTGAATACATATGATACATATGTGAGTATATGTGGTATTTGTGTAAGTATATATTGTATATATATGGAGAATATGTGGTATATATATGAAGTGAATGGGTATATATGAAATGTTATATATGCTCTACTCGGTAAATGGGTAAAATCGGTTTGGAATGGGGGTTTGGCATGCCATCCTACTGGCAGTACTGTCTTAACGGCTTCGGTCTGGATATTACTTACGTGCGCGCAATTATATCGTGTGAGATCAAGATCATGGCAACTAGTCGTGTGAGACCAAGACCACGTAGTTATGTTGTATATTCCATATCGTGTGAGACCAAGACCATGGCAATTAGTCGTGTGAGGTCAAGACCACGCGTAACTCTATACGAGGCCTCATTTCGAGATCGGTGTATTCATAATTACCTAGTGGAGCAGATTAACTCGTAATTATAATGAAGTTATATTACATGTTGTTTACATACAGAATGTGAATCTTAACTTAATTAGAAAATATAAATATGATGATTGTATGAAAATAGTTTAATTATGCAGTATTCTACTTTTATATGTGTTTCAACAACCTTCCTTGCACCATTTATATTAGGCAATGGTTAAAGTGCCCACTGGGCAATAAGTTGCTCAATGAGTTATATGTCTAACTCGTAGGGAGTGGATAGAAGATCAACATTTCTGCAGCGGCCCGCACCAGCTCAACGGCGAATAGGGTAGGACTTTTGACATAAAATAGTAGTATGGCATGTACGTTATATCTATTGTAAAGGTTTTCTAAACATATTAAGTATTATGGTGTATGTAACAAGAGAATAAATAGTAGTATGGTAATGAAACTTAGCAAATGATATGCGATCTTGAGAAACGATATAGAAGAGTGAAATTTTCTTGCAGGTTTGTAGTTGAGGTTATAAGGGGGATTCATTGGGAGTGTATTGAGACTGATTGTGTTCGCATTGGTTTGTGTAAAAATGTTTTCAAAAATTAGAAAAACCAGTTTTGTCGACACTTGGGAACCTGCATTTTAGGGGAAACTCCGCCCAATTTTTTGAAAAATTTTTCATAAGAATTCTTAATTAAGACATTGTAACCAGAGCTCGCATCCCGATGTGACATTCCTCCCCGGCTTATTCGTAGGTCGGGAAGGGGTGTTACATAAAAATCACTTTTTATTTATTTTAGCCATTAATAATGGCTTTACATAATGCACATAATGCATACTCAACAATTCACATGTCATAACACAATGTTCATGAATGTTCAAGATGCCAAGTAGCTTAACACATTTTCCATCCAAAATGTGTTAGACCAAATTTAATGCAAATAAATTTAAAGTATCAAAAGTTTGTACTTTCTTCAATTAGCACTCAAATACAAGCTAAAGATCACCATACAACCTTCACTTCCAACTTTCCCTTCAACACTAAGGTTAGGAAATTCACTTTTTCTTAATGCCTATTAAAAATGTGAGCAAATACAATAATTTAGGATCACATTTTAAGGCATTTAAAACATAGAACCCTAATTAAACTTCACTCATACATATTCTCAAATTTAGCCTTTCCTTACTTTAACATTGAAATTTCACTTTAATCCATTTTAATTGATGTTTTAAGTTTATTTGTATCATTAGAAACATATTAAAACATGGTTTAACCAATCAAATTAAATAAACTCGCATTCTTTATTAAAACCCTAAAATGCCATAATCTTCGTCACTTAAGGTTCTTCATTCCAACTCATTCCAAATGTTAATCCATGCTTATTTCCATAGTTTATATCATTTATTAATATGATTTATTCATTAAAATCAAACAAACAACTATACATTAAAAATTTCCTTCCAAAACCCTAAATTCAATACTACCTTATCCAATCTCTAACTAGACTTAAATTAAATACATCATTTGACTTTAAAATCATTGTTTATGCATCAAAACAACACCTTTGGAATGCATTTTCTCAATTAAAACACATGATTTCAAAAGTCCAAATTTCACATAACCTTAAATCAAGTTCTTCCTCCAAACTCCACTCAAACTTATTCCTTTCTTCAATCCAACTTAAGAATCATTAATAACTAATTAAAATAGCTTCATACAAACTCATTCAAGAAATTAAATCATATTACAACAAAACCTCAAAATCCACATATTTAGAATTTTCCAAAGAATTTGCAAAATTGGTAAAAAAAAACTTACCAATTAATGAAAAACTTCTAAAAAACTCCACTTGAATCCTTGAAATCCCTTCAATATTTGATGCATGGAAGAAGAAAAAAGCCCTCTTGGTCTCTGATGGAGGTTCGGCCTCTAAGAAGAAAAAGAAGATGATGATGAAGTTTGATTTTCTCTTTCTTTCCGCTTTCAAATTAAGACCATATATATATTATTTTAATATATTTTTAATTAATTAATTATTTTAAAAAAACCATAATTTACCTCTTCCATCCATAATTAATTTATTTTTAAATTAATTAATTAATTTTAATTTTACAAAGTATAATTATAATTTTGCCATTTGCCATTTGACTTTTGATTTTTCTTCTTTAAGAGTTGACTTTTGTATATGTTGTATATATTTAATATATATCTCACATATACACTTTACTTTTCACTTAAAATACTTCAATTTTCTACTTAATGAATCTAATTTACTTTTTATAAAATACAGATATTACACTTCTCTTCCCCTAAAGAAAAATTTATCCATGAAATTACCTAATATCAACTTTGGAATAACTGAGGATACTGGCTCTGCATCATCTACTCACTCTCTCATGTCTCCTCCTCAGTGGCACAGTTATTCAAAAGAACTTTAATAAGTGGCACCTTCTTGTTTCTCAGCTCTTTTATCTCTCATGCCAAGATCGCCACTGGTTCTTCTTCGTAAGTTAGATCCAAACTTACCTTAATAGACTCCATTGACAAGATATGAGATGGATCTGACCTATATCTCCAAACCATAGAGACATGGAAGACATTGTGTATCCGGTCTAGCTTGGGCAGCAGAGCCAATCTATAAGCTACTGGACCAACTCTCTCTAGTACCTCATATGGTCCTATAAAATGAGGACTCAACTTTCCTTACTGACCAAACCTCAAAATCTTCTTCCACTGAGGCACATTGAGGAACAATTTATCTCCCACACTGAACTCTGTCTTTCCTCTCCGAATCTATATAGGATTTTTGTCGGTCTGAAGCTGCTTTCAAATGACCCTGAATTACCTTCTCCAACCTCATCCCAACATAATGGTGTCCTACACTTCCTGCCATACAAGGCTTCATAAGGTGCCATCCCAATACTAGACTAATGACTATTGTTATAGGTGAACTCAATCAGTGCCAAGAACCTATCCAACTCCTAGTGAAATCAATGATACAACTCATAAAAATATTCTCTAGAATCTGTATCACTCTCTCTGACTGCCAATTCTTCTGAGGGTAGAAGCAGTACTAAAATCCAACCGAGAACCCAATGCATCCTGCAAACTCTTTCAAAATCTAGATGTAAAATGGGGATCTCGGTCTGACACTAAAGAAACTGGGTCTCCATGCAATCTCACTATCTCACTGATACACAGCTCAGTCAACCTATCAAGTGAGTAGTCCATCCGAACTGGAAGAAAATGAGCTACCTTTGTCATCCGATCAACTATCACCTAGATTGGATCATGCTTCTTCTAGGTCAAAGGCAGTCCAGTCACAAAATTCATCATCACTCGCTCCCATTTCCACTCAGGCACTGATAATGGCTGAAGTAACCCTAAAGGAATTTGGTGCTTAACCTTCACTCTCTGGCAGGTGAGACATCTAGATACTAATTCTGCTATGTCCCTCTACACACCTGACCACCAGTAATGTTACTTCAAATCTTGATACATCTTGGTACTTCCAAGGTGCATAGCATAAAATGACTGATGTGCTTCCTCTAAAATCTTCCTCTTTAGTTCTATATCATCAAGAATGCACAACCTATCTTTGTACCATAAACTGCCATCATCTCTTATATGAAAGTCTCTACTCTCCCCCTTTTGGCAATCCTCTACTATCTTTTAAATTTTCTCATCTCCTTGCTGGGCTTCCCTAATCTGATCTGACAGCACTGGCATCAACTGCAACTAAGCCATCAATGCACCATCATCACATAACTCAAATCTAGCATGCAACGCTCTCAATTCAATAATCAATGAGAGCAAAAAAGCAGTTAAACCTACCATGACTTTCAACTCAGTGCATCCATAACTACATTCGCCTTGCTAGGATGATAATCAATCAAGCAGCCATAGTCGTTAATCAACTATAACATCTATCTCTGCCTAAGATTCAGTTCTCTCTAAACACCCAGGTACTTCAAACTCTTATAATCTGTATAAATAAAACATTTCTCTCCATACAAGTAATGCCGACAAATCTTCAATGCAAAAACTATGGCTACTAGCTCTAAATCATAAGTCGGGTAATTCAACTCATGAGGCTTCAACTGTCAGGATGCATAAGCAATGACTCTACCCTCCTGCATCAAAACACAACCTAAACCACTATATGAAGCATCATTGTATATCACATGGGGTTTACCTTCTACATGTAGGGTAAGGACAGGAGCCTGAGTCAAACATATCCCTCAACTGCTCAAAACTCGCCTGACACCAATTTGTCCACACTAATCTAATCCCTTTTTGAAGTAATCTAGTTAGTGGTGTAGTGATCATAAAAAAAACCTTTCATAAACTGACGATAATTGCCTACCAATCCCATAAAACTTCTAACCACTATCAATTCTTTGGTGGACTACAATTCAAAATAGCCTCAACTTTACTATGATAAACGCTAATACCCTCTGTTGATAACATATGACCAAGGAAAGTCACCTGATCCTGTCAGAAATCACACTTTGACACCTTAGCATATAATTGTTTCTCCATCAAAGTTTGCAATACAATCCTCAGATGCCTGTCATGATCTTCCTTATTATGCGAATACACCAGAATAACATCAATGAAGACCATTACAAACTTATCTATGTATGGTCTAAACACCCTGTTCATCAAATCCATGAATATTGTTGGTGCATTTGTCAGTCCAAAGGGCATCACCAGAAACTCACAATGCCTGTACCTCATGCAAAAAGCTGCCTTGGGTACATCCACATCTCTAACTCTCAACTGATTATATCTTGATCTCAGATCAATCTTAGACAATAATGTTATTCCCTTCAACTGATCAAAGAGATCATCCATCCGAAGTAAAGGATACTTGTTGTCACCTTATTCAGCTGCATGTAATCAATACATATCTCAAGGTGCCATTCCTTCTTCTTCACAAATAAGATAGGTGCTCCCCGCGGTGACACACTAGAGAGGATGAACCCTTTATGAAGCAACTCCTATAACTGTACCTTCAACTCCTTTAATTTTGCAGGTGCCATCTGATAAGGGGTAATAGAGATGGGATTGGTACCAGACATCATATCAAAACTAGACTCCACCTCTCTCTCAGGAGGTACCCCTAGCAACTCATCAGGAAAAACATCTGAAAACTTGGCAACTGTAGGTATACTGTCAAGCTAGGACCCCAATACTCTGGTATCTACCATATGAGCCAGATATGCCTCACATCCCTTCCGGATCATCCTCCTAAGTAAAACAGCTTAATTAAACATGGATGAAAGGTGTCTCTGCTCACTAGATACCACCACATCTCTACCATTATGTGTACTTCAAGTAACACATTTTCACTGATAGTCTACCATAATACCATGCCTGGATAACAAATCCATGCCTAGAATCATATCATACTCCCTAAAAGGCATCTCAATCAGGTCACTGAGAAACTCATCATCCTGAACAACAACCAGACTATCTCCACACACCCTGCTAACTATAACACTGTGCCCTAAAGGATTTGTAACCAACACATAAAATCCTAGGGACTCCGAATGTATGTCACTCACAGATAGTATGGATGCACTAATGTATGAATGCATCAACTCAGGGTCTATCAATGCATGAACTGAAGTACCAAATAATGTAAAAATGCTAGCTATGATAGCTAAAGCATCTGGCTGCCTCTGCATCACACAAACCCACTTTAAAACCTCCTCTTTGACCAGTCCTTGATCTACCACCCCTGCCACAACCTCTACCACCATGACCCCTGCCAAAATATTATTATAAATTATAGGTTTATTGGGAGTGCTTTTGTTTGTAGGTTGTGGTTTTGTTGAATTTGGGAATGATCAAATTACAGATAAAACTCTGGCAAATTTTTCCCAGAGATTTTTATGAAAAATGCTTATTTTAGAACCTATTATTTATAATAATATTTTATTTGTTATTTAAATATACATTTTAAAGTTTTTAAGATTTTAAATTTGAAAAGTGAAAATTTTTATTAAACTAGACTGTGACATTTTTGTACTTTATATGAATATTTTACATATACTGGGTGTATGTATTGTACATATATAAGGTATAAGGGTGTTACACAACTTGTCATACTTTTTGATTTGGCAACTACTGTTGTGGTTGCTGCTACAGTGGCTGTCGAGCCTGTTGAACCGGAGCCTATCTCAATAACTCCACCATATTCCATACCCAGCCCGACAGAACCTCCTTAGCTACTGGTCTAACTGGCACAGATGCAGATGCGTCTCCAGTAGTCCTAGCACTAGCTCTAACTCTACCCTCATCAGAAGCTACACTCTCTACACTACTCTCTGTAGACTGGTGCATCCTAGACACCATGACTACCTATATCTAAAAATACAGCAAAAATTGCCACATCAGGGATCATTTATAATGCCAGTGCTAATGCATGTATTACAATTTAAAACCTTATTTAAAACCCTCATTTTCTCTCTCTAAAAACCCACTTAGGCCGAGAATCTCAAACCGAGGCTCTGATACCAAAATAAATGTAACACCCTTATACCCTATATACATATAATACATACACCCGGTATATGTAAAATATGAATATAAAGTATAAGAATGACACAACCCGGTTTAATAAAAATTTTCATATTTCCAATTAAAAATCCCAAAGACCTTAAAATGTATATTTAAATAGTAAATAAAATATTCTTTATTATTATCGATTCCCAAAATAAGCATTTTATATAAAAATCTCTAGAAAAAATTTGCCAGAGTTTTATCTGGACTTTGGACATCTCAAAAATTCAACGAAACTCAACCTATATAAAAACATACTCCCAATAAATCAAATCAACATCGCATCCCTCGCGAGACTGCCATACTCGATCCCTCATCGATGGGGGCTCAATATTTATTTGTAGATTAGAATTTATGATTAACCTTTTATTAAACTTTAATTTATTATTGTTTTTGGATTATTTGTTTTGCTATTAATGGTTGAGTGTTATTAATTTTATTATTTAGATTTTGAGGATGCAAAAGGCATGTTTCCATTCGTCGGTGCCTTATTTACCTAAGTTATTTTTTTTGTAATTTAATTTATTTAAATGCTTTGGGACAATTGTAAGGGATATATTTTCACCTTTTGGTCTGTGTCCTATTTTATTTATTTTCTTTATTAACAGTTGGACATTTGTGAGGGCATATTTTCATCTTGTATGGATGCCCATCTTTGATTGATTTGTTTTAATTAATAATATGATGTTTTATTTTATTCATTTTATGTAGTATGGATAATATTATAATATTTAATAATTTAATAATATTTAGACCTAAAAAGGAGGCCGGTTCCAATGAACCGAGCGTTATGGGGGTGCTAGGACACTTCTCACCATCCCCATGCATACCCAACTTTTCAAACCCAATAAAGGGTTGGGGATTCCTTAGGAATCGAGTCATTCGCCCCTTTCTATTTTCTAGGCCTGTCCGGGTGACGACTCCATTTTCTTTGGGTTTAGGCCCGTATCCTCCGTAATTATCTTTTTCAATCTTACATCATCAGGAACACACAATCTATCCTTGAACCAAAGGCTGCCATTCTCTCTCACAAGAAAATCTCGACTCTCTCCCTTTTTGCAATCCGACACAACCTTTTGAATTTTCTCATCAGCTAACTGAGCCTCCTTAATCTGATCCAACAACACCGGCCTCAATTGCAAATGAGCTAACAAAGCACCATTATCACATGATTCAAAACTAGCATGCAACGCTCTCAAATCAACAAGCAATGAGAGCGAATAAGTAGTCAAACCTGCTAAAGACTTCCGAATCAAGGCATCAGCAACTACATTTGCCTTACCAGGATGATAGTCAATCAAACAATCGTAGTCTTTAATTAGTTTTAACCACCGTCTCTGCCGAAGATTCAGCTCTCTTTGAACACCCAAATATTTCAAACTCTTGTGATCTGTATAGATGAAACACTTCTCCCCATACAAGTAGTGTCGCCAAATCTTCAAAGCAAAAACTATAGCTGCTAACTCCAAATCATGCATCGGTTAATTAAGCTCATGCGGTTTCAACTGCTGAGAAGCATAAGCTATGACTCTACCCTCTTGCATCAAAACACAACCTAAACCATTGTGTGAAGCATCACTGTAAATCACATATGGTTTATCTTCCACAGGCAAGGTAAGAACAAGAGCTTGAGTCAACATCTCCTTTAATTGCTCAAAGCTTGCTTGACACTGATCTATCCAGACAAATCTAACTCCCTTCCGAAGTAATCTGGTGAGTGGAGTAGCTATCAAAGAAAAACCCTTCAGAAACTGTTGATAATAGCCATCCAAACCCAGAAAACTTCTAACTTCAGTCACAGACTTCGGTGGACTCCAATTCAAAATGGCTTCAACTTTACTCGGATCAACTATTATACCATCTGCTGACACCACATGACCCAGAAAAGTCACTTGATCAAGCCAAAACTCACACTTCGATAGCTTAGCATACAATTGCTTCTCTCTCAAGGTTTGCAACACAATTCGCAAGTGCTTATCATGATCCTCCTTATTATGCGAATACACCAAAATATCATCGATAAAGACCACCACAAACTGATCTATATAGGGTCAAAACACTCTATTCACCAAATCCATGAAAGCTGTTGGTGCATTCATCAACCCAAAAGGTATCACCAAAAACTCATAATGCCTATACCTTATACGAAAAGCTATCTTAGGAACATCTTCAGCTCTGACTCTCAACTGATGGTACCCTGATCTCAAATCAATCTTAGAGAAATCTGTTGCTCCCTTCAATTGATCAAAGAGATAATCTATTCTAGGCAAATGAACTTATTCTTGATAGTCACTTTATTCAACTGCCTATAATGAATGCATAATCTTAAAGTACCATCCTTCTTCTTTAAAAACAAACCGGTGCTCCCCATGGAGACACACTAGGACGAACAAACCCTTTATCCAACAACTCCTGCAACTACACCTTCAACTCTCTCAACTCAGCAGGTGCCATTCGATAGGGAGTAATAGAGATAGGAGTGGTACTAGGCAATAAATCGATACCAAACTCAACCTCTCTCTCAGGGGGTACCCTTGCAACTCCTTAGGAAAAACATCTGGAAATTCAGCAACTGTGAGTATACTATCAAGCTGGGAACCCACAACTCTGGTATCCACAACATGAGCAAGATAAGCATCACACCCTTTCCGAATCATCCTCCTAGCTGCAACAGCTAAAACAAACAAGGATGCAATATGTCTCTGCTCACTAGATACCATAACACTTCTACCATCACTGGTTCTCAAGGTAAAACACTTCTTCTGACAATCTACTACAGCCCTGTGCTTAGACAACCAATCCATGCCTAAAATAAGATCATATTTCTTAAAAGGCATTTCAATCAAATCACCCAAAAACTCCTCACCTTGCACCACAACTAAACTATCACGATGCACCTTGCTAACTACCACACTATGCCCTAAAGGATTTATCACCAAGACATCAAATCCTAGGGACTCTGAATACAATTTAGTCACAGGCAAGATAGATGCACTTATGTATGAATGAGTAGATCCTGGATCAATTAGAGCAAGAACTAAAATACCAAATAAAGAAAATGTACCTGCAATAACTGTTGAAGCATCCAGTTGCCTTTGCATCACATACACTCGCTGAGATGATCCAGCCTCATCTGGCCTACTGCCTCCGGTGTAGAGCCTCCTCTCTGATTGATCCCAGGTCGACCACCTCTGCTGAAACCTCTGCCCCCTCGATCTCCTCTCACACTAGGTCAAGAAATTGCAGAATCTACCTACCTATCCTCCTGAAGCTCAGGACAATCTCTGATGAAATGGTCAGGCAACCCGCATTTGAAACATACAGCTGATCCACCAATCTTCCAACAAACACCCCCATGTATCCGACCACAATGGATATATGTAGGTGGAGTAGACCTCTGAGCCACTGGGGTCGGTGCACTAGCCACAGAAACTGTAGGTCTCAATCTCTGCCTTTGATGTGGTACTGACCTAACAGGCTGCCTTTGACCCCCTACTAAACCTTTGAAAATGACCTCCTCGACCTCTCTTTGCAGATGAAGACCATGCCTCAAACTAGGGTCTCCTAACTCTGGTCTCTTCCTCAGTAGTAGCTGTTACAGTAGCCTATGCTCTCTCAACACTCCGGGCCACTGCAACAAGCTGAGAAAGATCCTAATATCAGGAACCAGCAACAATACACATAATAGAGGGCCTCAACCCCTCCTTAAATCTCCTACACCAGACTATCTCATCTGAAATAATCCCACCAGCATAGTGACTCAACCGAATAAATTCAATCTCATACTCTGTCATTGTCCGGTTATCTTGCCTCAAATTCAGAAACTCCATCTTCTTGGCATCCATATACTCCCTTGGAGTATACTTTTGCTCAAACTCCCACAGAAAATCACCATAAGACAAAGTTGGTGGATCATCCATAGCATGGGGAACCGTCTTTCACCAATCATAAGCATCTTTCTGCAAAAGGGATCTAGCATAATCAAACTTCTCTTTAGGAGTTGCTTGCAACTGGATAAATATTATCTGAACTCTATCAAGCCACTGCTCAGCTACTGCAGGATCTGTAGTACCAAAGAAATCCTCAATCCCAAACTTCCTCAATTTATCATAATGCCTCACCAGCACTTGTGGCTGTGGTTGCGGTGGCGGCTGTTGCACTGGAGCTTGTTTCAACAATTCTACCACATGCCGTAACCAAACCGGCGGTTTCTCATCAGCAGCTGGTCTCTCTGGCACAGGAATAGGTGCCTCACCAGCTCTCTCAACCTAGCTCCATCTCTGCCCTCTTTAGGAGCTACACTCTCAGCACTATGTTCTATGGACTGACGTGACTGAGATGCCATCACTACCTATATTTGCAAACACAGCAGAATACCCCATCAAAGATCAGAGGCTGCCAGTGCCAAAGCATGTATCTTATCCAAAAACCATATTTTAAAAATCAAACACCCAGGTTGAGAATCTCAAACCTAGGCTCTGATACCAAAACAGCTGTAACACCCCTATACCCCATATACGCGTACTACATACAACCACATCTGTAATATACATATACCAGATACAGGAATGTCACGGTTTATATTAAACAAATCAAACCTTCCTTTTAGCAATAACATGAGAAAACTTAAAACATTTAAGTTGTATTATAAAGCATAATAGATAAAAAATTTATTTATTAAGCAGCGGAAAATGAAGCGGTATATATATGTACATAAATATCAATATTTACAAAATATAAAGATTATACATGTTTGGAAGTTTGTCTCTAATCTTAAAGTCTACAATCAACTCTTCACAAGCCTAGACTCGACTCAGTCTAGCTGAACTCTCTGGTTCTACCCTGTCACCTGCGCAATGAACCACAATCGCGCTAAGCCAACGGCTAAGTGGTACAAACCATGATAACAATATGCTTTAATGTAATGCAAATGTCATACTTTCAAATTTTATAAACAATTCACAATAACATCATATTTCATAACATTACATTTTATTATATCATTCAATTGTTTCATTATTCATGATTCACATTTAAGCAAAGACAAGCATGGGCCCAAAAAGGATCTAATATGCTATTCAAAGTTCAGAGTTACTACTTTGGTCCATAATCACATTCATCAAGCCCATAGGCGATATATATATCCATGGATAATGTAACAAACCCAGTCTCTTGGACCTCAACCCGGCTAGACCCTAGGGCCCCAGTATCTTGGTCCTCAACCCGGCTAGACTGTTACAGTTTTTAAGGCTTATGACCCAGTCTTTTCACCTCAAAAACATCATATTTCACATTTTTAAGCTGGGCTCGGCTTACGACCTGGTCTTTTCACCTGCCCAGTGATTCATAGGCATGTCGCCAAACCCAGAACTCTGAAAATTGAATAACATACTAGGCACACAATTAATTCATTTATTTCATTATCAATCTCTTTCATAATTCGTTTCTCATTTCATTTCTCATAATCAAACTAGGCTCATTTCCCTAATATATCATCTTTTCTCATTCTTCTATTTCATCTCAATATCGATTGGTTACATTATGTTTTCACATCTCATATCACATATTTCCACATTTCTTTTCATATACAATACTTTACTCAATTGCATTGAACATACATTTTGAATGATCATCATATCTTTCACATTATGAAATTCATAACATTATTCAAATGTATCAATAATGTAATAGATTACTTAACACATTTACAGCCAAATGTGATAAGTCCCAAATTCATGTGAATGTATGCAACCATGTAAGGTTTGTACTTACCTCGAGAGCAACTCACACCAATCTAACCACTCCTCTTCCAAGATAACTCTCAACACTTGAAACTGAAATACTCAATCTCTTCAAAACCTAATCCAAAAGTGATCGTACACACTCACTTAGAGATACACATAAGGAAATAAGGATAAAAAGCAACTAGGACAAACTCTACACATGACACGCTCAACAACACGGGTGTGTCTCTGACCATGCCCTAAACTCATAACACAGGAGCTTTGACACGCTCAGTGACATGGGCATGTCACTGGCCGTGTCAATCCTCCCTCAACACAGTAGCTATGACACGTTAAGTGACATGGGCGTGTCACTGGTCATGTCACCCATCCAGAAAATAGAACCATTGACACGCCCAAAGACTTGGCCGTGCTCATGGGCGTGTCAGGCCAAAAATCCAGATTCCGACAACAACAACACCACATCCAAAAAACCTCTTTCTTTTACCATCTTCCACTCCAAACAAACTTAACCAAACACATCAATAAGCCATAATAAACTTGTAAAAATTCCAAAACAACTCAATACATACATCAAACATAAATCACAACCATCACATACAGAAAACACAACACTTGCTCTTCCAACACCAAACTTAACCTTTCCTTCAAACCAATCCCAAAATCAACACCAATAAGATCAAACACTCTCAAACACCAATAAGATCAAACACCATCAACAATCAAAACCAAACTCAAAACACAAACTTAAAAGAAAACCAAGGAATCAAGTGGAAAACTTACCAAAAGTGATAAAAACCCTTAGAATTCCAACTTGATCACTTGAAACACCCATCAATCTTGAGTTTGGATGAGCAAAATCTCTCTTTCCTCTCTTGCTATAGTGATAGCTGGCCAAAACAAAGGAAGAAGAAGAAGATGAAGAAAGAAGAGCAAAGTCAACTTTAATAACCACTCTTAACCACCCAATTTTCTCTTTAAATCTCAACCAAGCAATTTTAACAATAAAATATATAAATATCCACTTCCACTTAATTTAATTAAATTTCTATATAATAAAATAACCAATAACTTCTCATTTGACCAACTAATAATTTGACTTGTATATGTTGTATATATCTCTTTATATACAACATATACACACTTCTCTTCTCCTCACTTACTACTTAAACATAAATATATACTTTATATCATTTAATCCAATTTCAACAATAATCATTCCAAATATTTTAGGGTATAGTTTGGGATATTACATATACACTTTGCTTTTTCACTTAAAATCTTTCAATTTTTCATTTAAATTATTTATTTAATGTATTTAATTTAATTTTTATAAAATACAGATGTTACATTTACAACATAGGGCCCTTCCCAACTTAGTCTAAATTTTCCACTTGGTTCAGGAACATTTTCTTTGCACTATTTTAGCAATAGATCACTAGCCTTAAGTCTTCTAACATGGACTCCTTTATTATAAGCTCAGGCTATCTTTCTTTGGTAAAGCTAATGATGATAAAGTACCTTCAACCTTCTTTCCTCCAACAAAGCCAACTACATGTATATGCTTAATGCCCATTATGCCTCAGGTAGTTTAGCTTCCAAGGCTACCTTAGAGATTTGATCTAGATCTCAATAGGCAACACCATTTTCATTCTATAAACTAGAGAAAATGGTGTCAATCCAATTAGAGTTTGAACACTTGTCCTATATCCCCAGAAAGCAAAGGGAAGCATTTTTGACCAATCCATGTACTTCTTGGTCATCTTGGAAAGATTTTACTTAATTGTCTCATTGGCTGCTTCCACTACTCGTTAGCTTTTGGTCTATATGGGGAAGATCGATGGTGACTAATCCAATATTTGGTAAATAAATCCCTGAGCAAGTCTGATCCCAATTAAAGAAGGCCAAGTGTAGACCCTTAATTTTTACCCCAATTTGATATGGTCTTAATTAAAGGATGCCAAAATAAATTTGATCCGACTTTAAATATTTAAACCTAGTTTATAATTTTTAAAAGGAGTTGCTTTGGATTAAAGAGGCATATATTTGATTTTAAAACCCTAAATTTACATATTTATTGCTTTATTTAATTTTAGATTTGATTATATAGTTTATTATATTTTTTGATGGTTGATTTATTTAATTTCAATACTTGATTTATTTAATTTATCATGGATGAATGTTTATTATATATTTTGATTGATGTTTAATATCTTTGATGAATGTTTTATTTATGATGAATGGTTATTTACTTTTATCAATTTATTTAGATTTCTAAATGTTGTAAGAGGTATGTTTCCACTTGGTGGGTACCTCATTAGTTAAATATCATGTAATTTAATTTGCTTTTCTATCTTAGAACTTATGTAAAGGGCATGTTTCTACCTTTCGGTGGGTGTCCTATCTAGGTATGTGATGTAAGGACATGTTTCCGTCTTCGGATGGGTGTCCATTTATTTGTTTTGTTTTGTTTGGACATTGCTTTGATTTTTTAATATAACAATGCTTTATTTTAATTATTGTGTGTAATATGGATAATATTATTATATTTAAGAATTTTATAATATTAAGACCTGTAAAGGAGGCCAGTTCCAATGAACCGGGCATTGTGGGGGTGCTGGGCAATTTCTCACCTTCCTCACACGTACCCAACTTTCCGAACCCATTAAGGGGTTGGGGATTCCTTAGGAATCGAGTCATCCACCCCTTTCTTTTTTCCCGGCCCGTCCAAGTGGCGACTCCATTTTCTCCGGACTTAAGTCCGTGTTCTCTAAGGCCCCGAGCCTAAACAGTGCCGAAGTCGCAAGAACCATTCCACCAGGAGTGGGAACAAAAATCCCCGCTCACAGTGGCGACTCCACTGGGGATAAGAGAAGTTGATTCCGTTAGTCTTTATATTATTCTATTCTTTCTTATAATGGTATTATCCATTGCATCATCTTAGATTGCATCGTGTGCGTGAGTTAGGATGCCCGTGTTACCCGTGTTGTGTTATGTAAAGGATACCATACTTTCACTCAAGGTATGGAGATCGAGCATGGCATAACCACTCATAGCCTCGCACCATTGGGTATATACTTGCTTTGGGAGCCTAAGCCTTTTTTATGCAAAGACTAAAGCTCATGTAATTGGCCTAGTTACTTTCCTTAGGTTTTACCCCAAATTCATGTTGTTTGACTATGGTTAATTTATCTTGGCTTAAATCATGGCTTGTTTGGTTTGTTCTTTTTCTAATATGACCTAAGCATATTGTAAGCTCAAAATAAATTTTTCTTTAAAATCCAAAAGACCAAAGCTATTTTTAAAATTTTTCAAGATGGTCTTTGGACATAAGACTTTTCTAAAAATAAATCAAAAATTCTTTTGCTCATGGCCCAAAATCCATTTCTTCTAAAATATTTTTTTAATGGGCTTAGAAATAAAATTATTTTTGTCCAATCTTTTCTTACAAAGAGCTTGCAAATTATTTAGGTCAATTACGAAATACCAAAAATCAATTGTGAGCCTAGTTTATACTCAGAAAAAATCAACCATGGGCTTGTTTTCGGCATGAACCATTAGTTACTCTTTTCAAGTGAGAAATCTATTTATAATAAACCTCTTAATTTCATTTATAATAAAACCTCTTAATTTCAGTTGGTTGAATGGATTAAAACCTAATTAATAGGAATTATCATGGATTGATTTCCATTTTCAAAAATATAACTATTGGTTGAAACGTCCGAGGGAATTATTCGAAAGCAAGATACCCCATGTTGGTATTTTTTTAACCATATACCTAGGAAAAGGGACTCGCCATTCGTGTGTGGATGTTATAAGGTTGGAAGGAACATCCTATTTATCCTTATTTGTTGATTGTTTATGCATACATGCATACATTTGCATCTCATGTCATTGATCCTCTCTGGCTCACAGCCCTGGATTACGATAGTTCAAAAGCTTACAACAATCCGACCTATGCCGGAGATGAAGTATCTAGCAAAGACTCAATTACTTGCTCACCAAAAACAATGGAGCCCGAACAAATTCAAAGGATGGTGGATGAGGCCCTTAATGCCAAAATGGAAGAAATAAAAGAGGCCCTAGCTGAGACTATGAAGAACCAGTTGACTGCAATCTTAGAGAACCATGCCGAGGTGTCTGCTAGCACTAAGAAACCAAAGGACAAAGGGAAGACCAAAGTTAGTGAAGTGGTTTTTGATGATGAAAAGGTGATCATTGATGATGATGATGCTTGGGCTCAATACTACCAAGATGTTCAAGAGAAGAAGAAAGAATAGAAAGTTGTTGAGAAAGCAACTATTGAAAAGATCGAGACATCCGATGTTGAAAAGATGATTGCTGGTATAGAAAAGAAATTTGAGAAGAAACTAAAGACTGAAGAGATGTCCGAGATCAACAAATTGTTTGAGCTAGATGAAGAAGTCCCGTACAAGTTCAAGATGCCATCTTTTGCCAAGTACAATGGCACAAGAAATCCTCATCTCCATGTGAAGCAGTATATCACTGCCATGCAGTATGCCCGAGCTACTAAGGCTCAAACTCTAAGGTACTTCATGCTCTCATTGGATGCTATTGTCCAAAATTGGTTCAATACCTTAGATGATGGAACACAAAAGAATTGGGATTTGCTGTACAAGGCATTTATCCAGCAATATGGGTATAATGTCGAGTTGGAAGTTACCTTAATGGAAGTGGAGTCCATTGGACAAAGGCCAAATGATAATTTTGTGGACTATGTGAAGAGATGGAGAAATGAGGCTGCTTTGCTTAAGAAAGGCCCGATGAATATGATCAAATAAGGATGATTGTGAGAGAGGTGTTGCCTAATCTTCGTGAGAGGATGTCTCATACACTCATCCATGATTTCAAAGAGCTTCTCCAAGCTGATCTACAAATTGAAGAGTGGGAAAGGGAGAAAATTCGTTTTTCAATAAGAAGGAATGAGAAAGGGAACAACCACCCTAACAATCAAAGCACACAAAAAGAAGTTGATGTTAATGTGACCGGTCAAGGAAATAAAAGACAATTCTCAGATCTGAGGAAACCTCTATCTTGGGTTTTTAGCAAGCTGCAAAAGAAACGGTTGCTACAACCGTTAGCTCCTTGACCGTTACATAATCCATTGCCACCAAACTTCAATGCCGAGGCCTTCTGTCAATTTCATCAAATGCGAGGGCATGAAACAGATAAATGTGCTCGTCTAAGGCATGAGATCCAAGATTTGATTGATAGTGGCAAGTTGCCCGAGCCAGAAAAGCCCAACACCAAAGATAATCCATTTCCAAGGTTCAACAGAGTACCTCCACCGCAAACTTCATGGTGGGAAAAGGATTAGAAGAAGATTTTGTTTTATCATCCTTTCAAGATGGGGGTATTGAAGATGTGAAAGGAAAAGAAGCCTAACTCAATGAACTTTCCTTAGCTTGAATGTTGCTTTTCAATTTTACTTTCTTTAATATTTTGAACTATTGTGCTTTTCAAACTTAAAGTTGCTTTAAATAAATTACTTTCATCAAAATTTTGTTGGTCTTTATTCATTTTGGTGCTTAACCAATGAGGAATCTAGCTTCATAATTCATGAATTAATATATCTAAGCATCATGTCTTGAATGACTTTACTAGGTGAGGTAATTGCTCTATAGCATTGAGTTGTGTATGCTTACTTAGAGAGGGATCCTGCATAATTACCTTTGTCTAGGTCCTAGTCAGTCTTAGAACATGCTTTGACAAGCTTTCGAGGGGAAATTGAACTCTACTTATTTAAGAGAGAAATGATCTAGGCATTGTTTGGTTAGCCAACAACTAGTATCCACCTTGTTAAATATCAATCCCTAGTTGTCCCTTTGAGCCTTCATAAAATTTTAGCTTCCTTTTCATTGGCTTAAAAACCCCAATAATCTACCCTAAGCTGTTGTGACACTTTTGACAAGTCTTATGATCACTAATATGAAGAGGCTAGAAGATCAAAGAAAACAATGATTAGTCCAGATCAGAAGGATAGTTGAAGTTCTCAAGACCAAGAGGATAGTTGAAATTCTCAAAACCATAAGAGTGGTTGAAGTTCTTAAGACCATAAGGGTAGTTGAAGTTTTCCCTAATATCTCCAATATGTCAAGACAACATCAGATTAACAAATGATTCATCCCTATTAAAGGAGATTTATGTTGCTCCACTCATCCATTATTGGAAGCCAAAGTTGGTACAAACAATACAACTCTGTTTGAGCTAGAACCAAAAAAAGGAAAATGAAAAAAAAGAAAAAAGAAAAGAAAACCCAAAATGGTTCAAAAAGCCAACAGAGTTCTCTTTTACCTAAGACAACAAAAGGCTTCCATTTGGTACATAAAGACATTTTTACTTGAATTGGTCCAACCCATCCAAAGATTCAATCAAAATTGGAGAAAAAGGAGGGAGACCATCCAGTTCTTGAAAGTTCTATACTTGATAGTCCTACAAGAAAGAAGGACAAAATGATAAAAGAAAGGGAAGAGTAAGGAAAGAGAAAGAAAAGGGAAGAGTAAGAAAAATAAAGAGGAAAGAAAAGGGAAAAGAAGGAAAGAAACGAATTTGGGTCTTAAACTTTTTGCAAGGGCAAAGACTATCCTTATCAAGATCCAGATTAATGCCAAAAAGATAGAAGGAATTTTGAGTCTAGAAAGATTGCTCCCAACTGTCTAAAGTTTCAACAAGAAATTTGTAGTGTGAGGGTTTGTCCATTGTGTCACGCCAGCTCCAATCTCAAAATGGCCTCCACTTTAACCCATGTCCCTTATAGACCCCGTTTCAAGCCTATCAAAGACCTGTTGATCTCTCTTGGTAGGTAGAGTCTATTAGTGGAGATAGTTTGGATAAGCATGCATATGAGATAGACAATATTTAAACTCAAATGAGACCTTTGGCCAAGTAATGTGTATGTGCCTATATGAAGTGCAACAATTCTTGTTTAAATAGAATTGATTCTCGAGTTTAGTACGGTAACTAAGGTTGTCATGTTATAGATATATTAATTTGGAAAATCAAGTCCTGAGGTGCATTGACATTAATTTGGCAAAGCCAACATTTGATTTTAAAATCAAAATTTAGAAAAAAATGTTTTGTCATACAAAGCCTTCAAGTTAAGGGAAGTATGTTGAGCCTCCAAAGGACACATTGGGCAAAGAAAATAATTATTGGCAAGGTCATGAAGAAGCTATCAATTGACATGCTTTAAAAAGGATGTATCCCTGACCTTGCTGCTTGGAGTCTCCACCACTCACGTTTTCATCATCTTGAAGATAAAAGCCACAAATGCAAAGCTTTCGATCATTCCAATGCAAGATTTGAGCAAGCATCAAAACGGAACCAATGAGAACATTTCTGTTGATCACCTCAGTCTGTGAGTCAATAAAACCGCTGTAAGTATCATTCATGCATATCATGCATACATGAGTATAACACATCACACTTTCTTGTCTATTCTTTGGCAAAATGAATAGCAAACACCCTGCGAAGTAAAGAATCAAAATCAAATCAGGGGGGCATAGAAAGCCCATTGCTTGAGAAAGCTCTAGTAATCTTGCAAAGAGAAGAAATACGTGCTTGTGCGAAGAACTAGACGACAAAAACATCAATCAGAGCCCACATAGAAAAATCATGGGTTTGGGCCTACACAGGGGGCAAAGTTTCTCCTTTTTAATTTTTTGAGTTTATATACAAAACATTTTCAAACTCACTTGTAAATATTTCACCACACAGGGGTGCAGGAGAGGATATAAGGTCCAATTAAAAATAGCTGAATTTTTGCAAAGGAAGAACAAAAAGAATGGAAAATTAGAACTATCAAAAGAATGATGACGCAAATGACAAAAGATCATTCTAGCTAGAAGAGTTGAAGCCAATATAAGACTTGATCTCAAAGGATGAAGATCCATTTTCAAGGGTGAAGACCCGATCTCAAAGGATGAAGATCCATTTTCAAGGGTGAAGACCTGATTTCCAAGGATGAAGATCCATTTGCAAGGGTAAACACCCAATCTCCAAGGATGAAGATCTATTTGCAAGGGTGAAGACCCAATTTCCAAGGATGAAGATCCATTTTTAAAGGTGAAGACCTGATTCCAAGGATGAAGATCCAATTTCAAAGGGTGAAGACCCGAAGTTTAAAGGATGAAGATCCATTTTCAAGGGTGAAGACCCAATCTCAAAGGATGAAGATCCATTTTCAAGGGTGAAGACTCGATCTCAAGGGATGAAGATCCATTTGCCAGGGTGAAGACCCGATCCCAAAGGATGAAGATCCATTTGCAAGGGTGAAGACCAGATCTCAAAGGATAAAGATCCATTTGCAAGGGTGAAGACTCGATCTTAAAGGATGAAGATCCATTTGCAAGTTTAAAGACCCGATCTCTAAAAATGAAGATCCATTTGCAAGGGTGAAGACCCAATCTCGAAGGATGAAGATCCATTTGCAAGGGTGAAGACCCGATCTCAAAGGATGAAGATCCATTCTGAGGGTTAAGAACCACCATGCATAGAACAGCCGGAGCAGTCAGACTTCTCAACTAAAAGGTTAGTCAAATTCATTCTCGGGTTCAAGTACCCAATCTCGGGTGTAAGTACCCAAATCAAACCCAAAACAAAACCTCAACCATCTCAAAAATTAAGTCTTATTGCTTTTCACTCACTTTTGCTGTAGTCTCAGATCGTTCAAGCAGGGGGCAAACTGTAGACCCTTAATTTTTACCCCAATTTAATATGGTCCTAATTAAAGGATGCCAAAATAAATTTGATCCGACTTTAAATATTTAAACCTAGTTTATAATTTTTAAAAGGAGTTGCTTCGGATTAAAGAGGCATATATTTGATTTTAAAACCCTAAATTTACATATTTATTGCTTTATTTAATTTTAGATTTGATTATATAGTTCATTATATTTTTTGATGGTTGATTTATTTAATTTCAATACTTGATTTATTTAATTTATCATGGATGAATGTTTATTATATATTTTGATTGATGTTTAATATCTTTGATGAATGTTTTATTTATGATGAATGGTTATTTACTTTTATCAATTTATTTAGATTTCTAAATGTTGTAAGAGGTATGTTTCCACTTGGTGGGTACCTCATTAGTTAAATATCATGTAATTTAATTTGCTTTTCTATCTTAGAACTTATGTAAAGGGCATGTTTCTACCTTTCGGTGGGTGTCCTATCTAGGTATGTGATGTAAGGACATGTTTCCATCTTCGGATGGGTGTCCATTTATTTGTTTTGTTTTGTTTAGACATTGCTTTGATTTTTTAATATAACGATGCTTTATTTTATTTATTGTGTATAATATGGATAATATTATTATATTTAAGAATTTTATAATATTAAGACCTATAAAGGAGGCCGGTTCTAATGAACAGGGCGTTGTGGGGGTGCTGGGCCATTTCTCACCTTCCCCACACGTACCCAACTTTTCGAACCCATTAAGGGGTTGGGGATTCCTTAGGAATCGAGTCATCCACCCCTTTCTTTTTTCCCGGCCCGTCTGGGTGGCGACTCCATTTTCTCCGGACTTAGGTCCGTGTTCTCTAAGGCTCCGAGCCTAAACAGTGCTAAAGTCGCAAGAACCATTCCACCGGGAGTGGGGGTAAAAATCCCCGCTCACACCAACCAAATTTGGTCTCATTTTAAAAGCTTAAACCTAGTTCATAGCTTTGATTTATGTTGGTCTAATTTTTAAAGGCCTAAAATAAGCCGGCTCAACCTCTAATACCCTAAAATGGTCCAATCCATTCTTAAAATCCCAAAGCAATCTATTTCGACCCAAAATTTTCTTTGCCAATTATGAGTGGGTATTTTCGCCCTCTCTCCCGGTGGAATGGCTCTTGCTACTTCGGCACTGTTAGGCTTGGGCCTTAGAGAACACAGACCTAAACCTAAAAAAAATAGAGTCGCCATATAGACGGGCAGAGAAAAAGAAAGGGGTGGATGACTCGATTCCTAAGGAATCTCTAACCCTCTAATGGGTTTGAAAAGTTGGGTATGCGTTGGGGAGGTAAGAATGACCCAACGCCCCCACAACGCCCGATTCATTGGAACTGGCCTCCTTTTTAGGTCTAAATATTACAAAATTCCTAGTTATTATGAAATCATCCATATTACATGTAGATATTGAAATAAATAATCATTGTATTAAAAATCAAAATAAATCCAAAACAAATAGACACCCATCTGAGGATGGAAACATGCCTTTACAATATCCAAGTCCATAAAAATAAAACAAGATAAACAAAATAAGACACCCACAAATTGGTGAAAACATGCCCCTTACATTGGTCCCCAAATATAAATAAAAAAAAAGAAGCAAATTAAATAATAAGGCACCCACAAAGTGAAAACATGACTTTACAAATCCAAATAAACAATTAACCAATTAAACCATCCAAACATAACAATTAATCCAAATATATAGCTTAATTATCGCAAAAATAACAAATTAGAGTTTAATAAAAGGAAATTAAAGTAAATCTCAAAGAATTACAATCCATAAAGAAATATTGGCCCAATTGACGAGGGATCTCATACGGTGGTCCCGCTTGCCGATTAACGGCGGGGGTCAAAGGGGCAATACCCTTGAAAGGTAGACGGTTTACATGATATGGTTTTTTTGGGGAATTAGGATTTCTATGTAAGCTAGGGTTTTATATTTATAGAAATTATGAATTTTCTAAATTTAGGGTTTTGGGTTATTAGAAAAATGAAATTAGGGTTTTGCATTTTAAAATTGTTTTATGGTTTTGCTATTGAAAATATATTACGGGACTATTTAAGTTTTTAAATTTTATTTTAGCTACTATGACTTTAAACTTTGGTTTAAACAGATTATCTTAAAATTTAATTAATTAATTTTAACGGACATATAAATACCATCATAGAAATTAACTAAAACCAATATGAACTATGCTTTAACTAAGTAGGTTATTAGTTCTTGTTTCAAGTAAGGCTACTGAGTGATTTAAACAAGTATATAAATGAAACAAAATAATGAAACAGGAAAAAAATTGAAAACTGTGAGCTTAAAACAAATTAGATAAGAGATTGCAAACCTCCATTGTTGTTTCTACCAATATTTCACGTTGATCAAACTTGTAAAATCTTGGTTGAACAGGTTGAAGACAGACATGTCCCTACCTTCTGGTTTGATGGTTTAATTCTTCTTCTCCTTGCTCACTCAAGTTGCTAGGTTTTGTTTGTTGTTTCTCTTCTTAATTGTTGTTGTTTGTTGCCATCCTCTTGCTAGTTCTTAAAACCTATATTTATAAGGAATGATTAGGGTAAACATTGTGAATCAATATGTTTCCTAATTAAGCTCGACATTCTGAGGCATATAAAATTAAAATAATTTGAATTTCTAGATAAATAGTGACCATGTCGAATTCAAATCAACCGAATTCCAGGCTAAACTTGACCATATCGAATTAAAAACGTCTTAAGTCGACATGGACTAGGGCCCATATCAAACTGGGGCTTTCCTAGTTCGATATGGGTGTCCATATCAAACTGGGAATGCCCCAGTTTGATATGGGGGTGTCCATATTGAACTGGGTCATCCCCAGTTTGATATAGGCCTATATCAAACTGGGAAGCCCCAGTTCGATATGAATGCCCATATTAGACTGGATAGGCCCAATTCCACATGCACGATCAATTATCGAACCAAAATAACTTCCATACTATTTTTTTAGGTTTAAAAACTCTTTTTCAGACTAAACTGGACTCATTTAGGCCTTTATAAAATTTAGACCAATCATGATAAAAGCTTAGAGTAAATTTAAGCCATTAAGAATGGACCGATAAGTACTTAGGCCATCTTTAATTACGACCGAGCTAGTTTAGGGCCAAAATCAAGAGTCTACACCAAATCTCTACCAGGTTGGACATGGCAAATTGGCCTTGCCAATTCGCCACAAGCCACGCCCAGGGTGAATTGGCATGGCAAATTCATGCCAGGCACCAGCCAAGCTCCTTGGATGAATTGGCCTTGCCAATTCCCCGCAGGCCATGCCTTAGGTGAATTGGCATAGCCACAAATTTAAATCTTTAATAAGGCAACGTGCATATAGAGTCCTAGTAAGGCATGGATAAGGAGAGGGAATTTCGGAATGGTACGGCCTAATAATGGCTTATAAATACAGAGGCTGAAGCTAAGAGAAATAAGATTGAGTATTTACAAAAGCAATTAAAGGAGACAAGAAAAGGCAACATTGAGTATTTACGAAAGCAATTAAAAGAGACAAAAGAGGCAGCAACAATTATCGAAATTATCAAAGCAGCAGCCTTAATTATTCACAATAGCAATTAAAAGAGACAGTAGCTTAGACACAACTGGTTCTCGTATCATTGAGTTTTTAGCAAAAAATCGATTGGCCC
This sequence comes from Garcia nutans, assembly GCA_947685225.1. Lineage (NCBI taxonomy): Eukaryota > Viridiplantae > Streptophyta > Magnoliopsida > Malpighiales > Euphorbiaceae > Garcia > Garcia nutans. Next base: position 27,591,214 of record CANTUV010000011.1, on the reverse strand, counting down.
AGGCAGATATCTAGATGAGATTCCTGAATTCTTTTGGGTTGCGAAACACATTAAAATTCAATATAAGTCTAAGTTCCCAAAATACAAATAAAGAAAACAAAAAATTAGAGGGAGGGGTCAAACTTTTATTAATGAATTCTAATTCAAAAATTTTATTCTATAATCATTAATAATAATTAGAAATGCAATCTATTAATTCTATTCTATATTATTCTATTCTATAATTCTAGAATAGAAAATTATATATGAAATAGAATTATATATGAGAATTATTTATGAATTATGTATAATAAATAGAAAATCATCTATAATATCTATAATAATGAATAATTTATTAGATATATAATAATGAATAATTTATTAGAGTTTATTCTATATGTCTATAGAATTAGAATTCAAAATGAAATAATATATATGAAATAAAATAATATATAGGAGCCTACGACACATTGATCATCTTCTTACTTTGTTTAAATTTCAATTAATTATATTCGTAACAATAATTGAGCACACTGTGAAGTTTCATTTATTTGATGAATTTTACTTAACTATAATTATTTCCAATATGTCCAAGATTTAAATTTAATATTGAATTCTAACATTGCATCATTTCAAACATAATTCATTTGATTGGTAGTAATCTATCTTCCAAAACCATAATTTCTTAAGACTTAAACTTAGTCGGCATATCTTACTCTAATTTGTATATAAAGTTTTAAAATTACATTCCAAATCTTAACCTTGCATGTGTTAATCTCAATCCACATCTTCATATTAATCTTGTATATTAAACATTAGTTTTAGGGCTAAAATCTTAGTATTACATACAAAAACCCTAGTTTACCCTAGAACCCTAAATACCTAACCCCAATCTGCCTAAATAAAACCCTAAATGCCTAACCATAATCTTAAAACCCCAAAACCTTAATTGTATAATAAAACCCTAATTGGATAATTAAAACCCTAGTTTTAGGTTAGAAACCCTAATTTTGTATATTTGAAACTTAACTTAGCATTAAACTCTATATTCGATTATTTGATTTATTATTACATGCTTTTATAATGGATGATGCATTTTTGTTGTTTTATTTCTCATTTTATTTAATTGAACTATATTAGTTTATTTGGATTCTAAAGTTGTAGAAGGCATGTTTCCACGTTGTCGGTGCCTTGTTTATTCTTTTATTTTATTTATAGGGATTAATGTAAGGGACAAGTTTCCACCAATTGGTGGGTGCCCTATCTTATTTAGTTTTGGACATTGGACAATGATTGTAAAGGCATGTTTCCATCTTATATGGGCACCCATTTTTTATTTATTTGGACCTTGTTTGTTTTACAATGAATGTTATTTATTTTGAATCACATGTAGTATGGATGATATTATAATAACTAAGAATTTAATAATATTTAGACCTAAAAAGGAGGCCGGTTCCAATGAACCGGGCATTATGGGGATGACAGGTCATTCTCGCATTCTTCATATGTACCTAACTTTTTGAACCCATTAGGGGGTTGGGGATTACTTAGGAATTGAGTCATCCACCCCTTTCTATCTTCCCAACCCATCCAGGTGGCAACTCCATTTTCTCCGGGTTTAGGCTCATATTCTCTAAGGCCTTGAGCCTAACAGTATTAAAGTCGCAAGAATCATTCCATATGGGAGTGACGATTCCACTAGGGATAATAGAAGTTGATTTCGTTTGTCTTTATATTATTTTATTCTTTGTTATTATGATATTGTCCATTGCATCATTTAGCTTGCATTGTGTGCGTGAGTTAGGATGCCGGTGTTAGCCGAGTTGTGTTATATAAGGATACCATACTTTCACTTAAGGTATGGAGATCGAGAATGGCATAACCACTCATAGCCTAGTACCTTTTTGTATATACTTGCTATGGGAACCTAAGCTTTTCAACCCAATGACTAAAGCTTATGTAATTGGCCTAGTCACTTTGCTTAGGTTTTTACACAAATGCTTGTTGGTGTGAACCATGGCCTATTTGATTTGTTTTTTTTTCTATATATGACCTAATTATATTGTAAGCTCAAAATAGTTTTATTACTTTAAGCCCAAAAGATCAAAATTATTTTTAAAAATTTTCAAGATGGTCTAACTCATGGCCTAAGCACAAAGCCCAAGACCCATTTTTAAACAAATATTTTTACAATGGGTTTTAAAAAAAAAAACTATTTTTTACTTCATTTAAATTATAACTTTTCTTAAATGGGCTCAAATCATGCTTTTCACTTCATGACCCAAGTTCAAATTTTTTATTACCAAAACCTTTTAAGTCAATTATGGAATACTAAAAATCAATTGTAGGCCTAATTTATACCAAGAATTATTAATCATGGGCTTGTTTGTGGCATGAATCATTAGTTGCTTTTTCAAATAGGAAATCTATTTATGATAAACTATTTAATTTGGTTTTAATCCCAAATATAGCACAAAGGCTATTTTTAGCTGGTCCAATGGATTAAGGCTTAATTAATGGGAATTATCATGAATCGATTTCTAAGTTTAAAAAAAAAACAACTATTGGTTAAACCATCTAAGTGAATTTTCAAAAAATAATATATCCCATGTTGATATTTTGTTGACCATATGCCTAGAAAAAGAGACTCATCATTTATGTGTGTAAGATAAAAGGTTGGAATGAATGTCCTAATTATCTTTCTTTGTCTGTTACTTGTGCATCCATGCATACATGTATACATGCATTGCATTACATGGCATTGATCCTTTCTGGCTCGCAGACCTGGAATACAACAAGTTTAAGGGTAAAAATAGTAGTACCTATACTAGTGATTTTGATTCAAGTGCTTTATTTTGAAGATGGTTGCAAACTAGCTCAAGGATATAGTTAATGAAGATCTTGAAACAAGGATGATCAATTGGCTAGGATTATAAACACCCATTTGGTTGAGATTTTAGAGATCATCAATAATGCCAATGAGACATCTCTCACTAAAATATGGAACAAGTCCACTGATAGAGATCAAATAAGAAATGAGAGATCAATCCCTATTCTATAAAAACAATCGAACCATGTGTTGTCTAAGTGGAGTAATAAGGGTGGCTACCACCCCAGTGGGCAAAGTCAAAGGGAAAGAAGAGGTGTTGAGATGAATGCAACAACTAAGCCAGCAAAGAAGCATAAATTTTCAGACTTAGGGGAACCTTTGTCAAAGATATTAGAATATCTAATAAAGATGGATTTGCTACAACCATTGGCACCTCAACCTCTACACAAGCCTCTACCAGCAAACTTTGATTCCAAGGCCTTCTATCAATTCCATCAAAAGCAAGGGCATGAGACAGATAAATCTGTTCAATTAAGGCACGAGATTCAAGACTTGATCAATAGTGGCAAGCTACCTTAGTCTGATAAGCCTAACACAAAGAGTAATCATTTGCCTAAATTTGGAAGAGTGCCACCAGCAGCAACCTTTATGATAGAGGGAAGAAATTATGTAGACAAGGAGACAATGACTACTAGGGTTGTAAATGAGTTTTGGGACTCGATTAACACTAATGGAAAATTAGAATTGAAGGAAGAAGAATGGGCCCGGTCTAAGCCTAAAGGGAAAGAAGAAGTGTTGAATACTGGCTCAAGCAAGCCCTATGAAGTGAAGATTGACAAAGGTAGAGATGTAGAGATATAAGGAAAGAAGGAAGAAGATGATGTTGTCCTTAAGCGATTGAAAAGGACCCAAGCTAGCATAATCCTTACACCTAATGTGTTCAAGTAGATGAAGCTCTTTTTTTACTCCAACTCACCAAACTTCCCATGGCATGTTTGGTTTTTGTTTCATTTTCTTTCTTTAATGTTTTCTAAAACAATTATATTTTTCAAATTAAAATTGTTTGAATAAATTATTTTAATTAATTTTTTATTGGTCTTTGTTCATTTTGGTGCTCAAACGATGATGAGTCTAGCTTGATATTCATAAATTAGTCTACCTATGCATCATGATCTAAATGAAATTTTCAATGTGAACGAGTTATTCTATAGCATCGAGTTGTGCATGATTACATACAGAGTGCTCCTACATAATTACCTTTGTCTAGGTCTTAGTCGATCTTAGAACATGTTTTGACAAACTTTCGAGGTGAAATTGAACTTTCCTTATTTAAGGGAGAGATAATCTAGGCATTATTTGGTTAGCCAACAACTAGTATCGACCCTGTTTAATATCAATTCCTAGTTTGTCCCCTTGGGCCTTCATAAGTTTTTAGCTTGCTTTTTTTTTTTTGCTAACAAACTTAATAAACTACTCTAAGCTATTGTTACAATCTTGACAAGTCTGATGATCACCAAGATAAAGGGACAAGAAGATCAAGGAAAAGTTGTAGATTCAAGGCCGCAAAGATAGTTGAGGTTTACATGAACTAGATTTAATATCTCCGATCTCTTTCATCATTGTGATAAAAGTCAGGACAATGAAGTGTTTATCATCACTGAAGTAGACTCACTGTACTCCACTCATCCATAGTCAGAAGCATAGAACGGTGCAAATAAGATAATTTTCTTGGAGCTAGGACCTAAAAAAACGAAACAAAAACAAAACAAAAAAATAATAAAAAAGAAAAGGAAGAAAAAAACCCAAAAAAGGAGGTTAACCCAAAAGGCATGTTCGAAAAGCCAACATAGTTCTTTTTACCTAAAGCATCAAAAGACTTTCACTCAGTTTATGAGAATAGATTGACTTGAATTGATCCAATCCAGCCAAAGACTCAAATAAAACTAGAAAATAGGGAAAAGACTGTCTTTTATCCAACACAGCTCCAAGTCCAATGGGGAAAAGGACAGAATAATGGTCTTGAGTTTTTGTAAAAAGAAAAAGATCAAGATCGTACAAATTAAATACATTTTATGCCAAAAAGATGGAAGAATATTCAAACTTTGTCTTTTCATGAGGCTAGATAACAATAGACCTAGATGGAGAAAATAGTGCCCAAAATTCAAGAATGCTTTTAATAGCATCTGGTTCCAATAGAAAAATTACAGTGTCACATCAGCTCTAATATAAAGACGGCCTTCACTTAACCCATACCCCTTATAGATTCTATTTTAAGCCTAATAACGACATGTTCATCTCTCTTGGTAGGTAGAGTCTAATAGTGGAGATTGTTTGAATAAGCATGTATATGAGATATACAATATTTAAACACAATTAGACCTTTGGCCAAGTAATGTATATGTGCCTATCTAAAGTGCAACAGTTCTTGATCAAATGGAAATAATTTCCAAGTTTAGTATTGTAACTAGGGTTGTCATGTTATATATTTATTAATTTGAGAAAATTGAGTCATGAGGTATAATGACACCAATCTGACAAAGCCAAAATGTGATTTTTAAAAAAGGGTATTTTTTTATTACATGATCCTTCAAGCTTATGGAAGTGTGTTGCATTGTTAAACCTTAAAAGACATTTTGGTCAAATGAGGATCATTTGTAAAGTCATGAGGAAGTTACCAACAAATGTGTTGAATCATGGGTTGAAATGGCATCTCTTATGCTTCTAACTACCATGCTGAGGCCTCCACTACTAATGCTTTGTACATGTGGAAGATAAAGCCATAGCTATGAAGCCTTGTATTATTCTGAACAAGCATCTGGAAGGAAACAATGAGAGTGCTTCTGTTGACCACTTTGGTCTATGAGTCAGTAGATCTACTGTAAGTATCACCCATGCATATCAAGCAGGCATGAAAAGGTCATTGTAAAAGGAAAGAAAAGATGCATGCTTTTGCAAAGAACTAGACAAAATATAGACATCAATAAGAGCCTGCATTGGTGTGAGCCTACACAGGGGTGTAAAACTTATACATATCAATTTTTGAAAGCATTTTTAGACTCACCTTTTTTTGCCATGCAGGGGGCAAAGTGAGGGTATCACCACCAAAAATAGTTGAATAGCCAAATTTTTTGCAAAAGTGCAAAGCGAAGAATCCATTTAAGAATGGAACAAGAAGAAAATTAGAACTCTCTAATGAATGAAGATACAATAGAAAATAGATCAAGACAAAGGTCTAAGATAAAGATCAAATCAATCCAGCTACAATAGCTGAATTTGAGGCAAGACAAAGGCCCATCCCCAAGAATAGAAAATCAAGATGCAGATTCATTTTTTTCAAGGCAAACATTAAGTGGATTTGTTGAAACATCCACTACCTAACCTATATTGGATTTGTTGAAGTATCCTGATGGCATAATCTCCAGCCTATATTGGATTTATTAAAGTATTTTGGCGGCACAAGTTTTTCTTGATATGTTAAAGTATCTAGGTATGTTTCTAATGAGATATTAGAGTCACTCACTATCCTACCAAGATATTAGAGTTTGCTTAGTGGTTGTCATTGAGATATTATAGTCGCTCGATGACCATTTTGATTTGCCAAGATATTAGAGTCGCTTGGTGGTTTTTATCAGGATATTAAAGTTGCTCGATGATTATTTTAATTTTCCAAGATACTAGAATCACTTGGTAGATTTCATTGGGATATTAGAGTTACCCAATGACCCATTGATATATTAGCATCGCTCAATAGTTTTGTGGCTTAGACAATGGGATATTAGAGCTGCTTGATGAACCCCTTAGGATATTAGAATTGCCTAATGGCCCATTGACATATTAGAGTTGCTCAGTAATTTTTTGTCACTTAGTGATTTCATCGAGTTATTAGAGTCGCCTAATAATCCATTGAAGAATCTAAATCAAGACTCGAGTCCATAATCCAAACCAACTCGATTCTAGAATCCAAACTATTTTTGAGTCCATAACTCAACTCGGGTCTAGAACTCAAACCATTTTTTAGTTCAGAACTCAATCTGGGTCTAAAACTTGAACCAGTTTTGAGTCCAGAACTCAATCCGAGTCTAGAACCCAAGCCAATTTAGGTTTATAAGTCAAACCTTTTTTTATTCCAAAACTCAATTCGGCCCTAGAATCTAAACCAAGTTGGGTCTAGAACCCAAACCTTTTTCAACTCCAAAACTCAACCCGAGTCCAGAATGTAAACCAATTCAGGTCTAAAACCTGAATCAATAAGATCTATCAAGGTAAATTGCTTTTCACTCTCTGAATAAATTCGAGATCGCTCAAGCATGGGGCAAAATTTTGACCCTTAATTTTGGCCCTAAGCTAGTCCGATCCCAATTAAGGAAGGCCAGGACAAATTCTGTTTGATTTTAAAAGCTTTAACCAAGTTTATAGTTTTGATTTAAGTAGGTCCAATTTTAAAAGTCCTAAAATAAGCCGGTTCAACCTTTAAAGAACTAAAATGGTCCAATCCAATCTTAAAATCACAAAGCAATATGGTCCGACCCAAAATTGGCTTAGCCAATTTGCTACTAGGCCTGCAATGGAGAAATGGCCTTGCCAATTCACCACAGGCCATGTATGGGGTGAATTGGCCTTGCCAATTCATCCCAGACCCTTGCCTAGGGTGAAGTGGCCTTGCCAATTCACTGCAGGCCATCCTTAGGGCTAATTGGCATAGCCAATTTGCCACAGGAGCATGGAGCAAGGCCCATGATGAATTGGATAGCCCAATTTGCCATGAGTCCTTAATTAGGCAAATTTAAATCTTTAATTAGGCAGTGCCCATCTAGAGTCCTAATAAGGCATGGATAAGGAGAGGGAATTTGGGAATGGTACACCCTAATAATGGCTTATAAATACAAAGGCTGAAAGCTAAGAGAAAGAAGATTGTGTATTTATGAATGCAATTAAAGGAGACAAGAAAGGCAACATTGAGTATTTAAGAAAGCCATTAAATTAGACAAAAGGGCCAGTAACAATCATCGAGAATTATCAAAGTAGCAGCCTTGATTATTCACAATAGCAATTAAAAGAGACAGAGAGACAATAGCTTAAACACGAATGGTTCTCATATCATTGAGCTTCCAGCCAAAAACCAATTGACCTAGGCAGATATCTAGATGAGCTTGGTTTAATATAATAAAATTGGTAGAGCCTACGCTGCAAGTATCATCTTCTTATATTGTTTAAATTTAAATTAACTATATTTATAACAATAATCGAGCACAATGTGAAGTTTCATTTATTTGATGAATTTTACTTCACTATAATTATTTCAAATCTATCCGAGATTTAAAATTAATATTGTACTCTAACATTGCATCGCCTCAAACATTATTTATTTGATTGACAGTAATCTATCTTCCAAAACCATAATTTCTTAAGAGTTAAACTTAGTCCGCATATCTTAGTCAAGTTTGTATAATAAGTTTTAAAATTACATTCCAAATCTTTACCTCACATGTGTTAATACTAATTAGCATCATCAAATCTTGATCTTGTATATTAAACATTAGTTTTAGGGCTAAAATGTTAGTATTGCATGTAAAAACCCTAGTTTACCCTAAAATCCTAAATACCTGACCCAAATCTACCTAAACCTAACCCCAAATGCCTAACCATAATCCTAAAACCCCAAAACTCTAATTGTATAATAAAACCCTAAATTGGATAATTAAAACCCTAGTTTTAGGTTAGAAACTCTAATTTTGCATATTTGAAACTTAACTTAGGATTAAACTCTAGATTTGATTATTTGATTTATTATTACATGCTTTTATGATGGATGATGCATTTTTGTTGTTTTATTGCTCTTTTTATTTAATTGAACTATATTTGTTATTTGGGTTCTAAAGTTGTAGAAGGCATGTTTCCACATTTTGGGTGCCTGTTTATTCTTTTATTTTATATTTAGGGATTAATGTAAGAGACATGTTTTCACCAATTGGTGGGTGTCCTAATTTATTTAGTTTTTGACATTGGACAATGATTGTAGGGGCATGTTTCCATCTTGTATAGGTTCCCTTTTTATGTGTTTAGACCTTCTTTGTTTTAATACAATGAATGCTATTTATTTTGAATCGTATGTAGTATGGATGATATTACAATAACTAAGAATTTAATATTATTTAGACTAAAAAAGGAGGTTGATTCCAATGAATCAGGCATTATGGGGGTGGTGGGTCACTCTCACATTTCCCATACATATTGTTGACCCTTATTTTTTGACCAAGTCCAGTCCCACACTAATTATAAGGCCATTAAGTCAAATCTAAAGATATAAAACAATATAAAATAATTTTTATAATATTTATTATTTATTTTGATAATATTATATTTATTAACATAATATATAAAATAAAAAGAAATTATAAATATTTATTTATAATAATAAAAATAAAAAATAAAAAAATAAAAATATCGGACGAATTGGTGAACGACAAGCAACAACGAATTACGAGCGCAATAGCAGTCCTCTCGCAGCAACCCTTGCCCTGTGTTCGAGCATGTTGTCCATTTTGCCAATACCTTATTTAATTAAGACAGATTTTAAATACTTCCTTAACCGTTAATAACTAGGTTTTTTTATTCATTAATTGCCTATAAATAACATAATGAATGATTGAAAGAGGAACGTGGGACTTTGGGACTTTTGAGAGCAATAAAACAGAGAGCAACAATCGTTATTAGCAGTCCTTAACAATCATTAAAGAATTAAATGAGCAGAATCCAACAACTTGAGTAAACAAAAGAATAGAAGCTTGAAACCACCAACCAGAAGGCAGAATGTAGTTGTCATCAACCTTGTTTCAACTAAGATTTTACAAAGTTTGATTGGCATTAAATATTGGTGGAACCTATAATGGAGGTTTGTAATCTTTCATCTAATTATTTTTAAGGTTACAGTAATTCAATTATTCTGTTTCATTTTTTATTTTTATTTTTGTTTCATTGTTTTCTTTGATTGTTTCATTGATTAAAATATCCAGTATTCATTGTCGTGTTTCATTATTTCATGGATAAGAAAACATCCAGTAGCCTCACTTCAAACGTGATCCAATGAAATATGATTTGTACAAAGGTTAATTGTTTCTACACTTAATCTCCATTAAACTACACTCAGCCATTTAATTAAATTTCAAAACAACTTGTTTAAAATAATTTCCAACCATCACAGTATGGGCTCATCGAAGCGGTCAATATTTATTTATGCATTATAAGCCTTTGTGATTAACCACCTTTATTTAAAACTCTAATTTAGTTATTGAAGTTCTAAAATCCTAATTTAAGATGTAAACTCTAAACTTATACATTTATTGCTTTATTTAGTTTTAGATTTGATTATGCAGTTTATTATATGTTTTGATGATTAATTTATTTGATTTCGATGTTTGATTTGTTTAATTTATGATAGATGAATATTTTCTTCTTCTTCTTATTATTATTTGTTTATATTGGTATTAATAATGTAAGAGGTATGTTTCCACTTTGTAGGTACCTCATCAGTTAAGCTTCATGTAATTTAAATTATTTTTATATTTTGAGATTAATGTAGAGGACACGTTTCCACCTTTTGGTGGGTGTCCTATTTAGTTTTAGACATTGGACGATGTAAGGATATGTTTCCATCCTCTGATGGGTGTCCATTTATTTATTTTGTTTGAACATTACTTTGATTTTAATAAAATGATGCTTTTATTTTAATTATTGTACGTAGCATGGATTATATCATAATAATTAAGAATTTTATAATATTTAGACCTGAAAAGAGGCTAGTTCCAATGAACCAGAAATTGTGGGGTGCTGGGTGATTCTCACCTTCCCCATACGTACCCAACTTTTCGAACTCATTAGGGTGTTGGGGATTCCTTAGGAATCCAGTCTTCCACCCCTTTATATTTTCTCGATCCGTCCGGCGACGACTCCATTTTCTTCAGATTTAGGCCCTTATTCTCTATGGTCCTGAGCCTAACAGTGCCGACGTCGCAAGAATCATTCCACATGGGAGTGGGGGCAAAAATCCCTGCTCAAACACATCCAACTTTTTAAACCCTTTAGAGATTTAGAGATTCCTTAGAAATTTAGTCATCCACCCCTTTTTGTCTTCCCAGATGGTCCGGGTGGCGACTCCATTTTTTATGGGTTTAGGTCGTGTTCTCTAAGGCACTGAGCTTAGTAGTGTCAAAGTCACAAGAACCATTCCATATGGTAGTGGAGGAAAAAATCCCCACTCATAGGTACCTTGAGAAGCCATCCATGAAAGATTGCATTACACTCGAGGCAACACTATCTATTATCACATCAACATTAGGCATGGGAAAGTCATCCTTGGGTGAAGCCTTATTTAGGCTCCTGCAATATATACACATTATAACCTTTTCATCTTTCTTCAATATGAGAACTATGTTATCCAACCATTAGGGATAATCAACCACTTCTAAGAATTTGGTTTGAATATGTTTTCCACTTTCACTTAGTAGACATTAAGATTTGGCACCTCACAAGAACCAATGAGCTCAACATTTTGGCACAAATTATTGAAGAAGAGCTAAATGGCTAGGTCCAATGAACCTAATTAGTTGCCGAGTTGCTAAGCTCGACAATGGGGACAATGTAGAGCTCAAAAATTTCTAAATAAAGGCAACAACCTTCGCCTATAAAAGGAGATTTCTTTAACTTTCATAGGGTTCTAAAAAATTATCAACCAAAGGTTACCTATATGTAGGAAAGGCCACCAAACATACAAAGGAAGAAGACTCTTACTCTCAGCAATTGGTGTTCACCAAAGGAGATCCAAAGGAATAGTGAATCACTATAGGTCACATTCCCTTAGCAGTAAGTTTTCTTACTTTCTCTATATACTCATTCATCTAATGTTATTTACCTAACATTTGTTATTTGAATTCATCATTGTCACTTAAGTATAGACATTATTAATAAAATGGTATAAGATTAAAAAAATATCCTCCAAGATCATGAAAAATGCTAAAAAAAAAATCAAAGGAAACTAAGATTTTATAATAACAAATAACTACAAAGATGACTCATTATGGACTTTTATCTACATTTCCATTGAGAAATATAAACCACAAATGGAAAAATAAGATGAAAAATGATCTTCTTGCTAAATCCTTATTGGAAAAATTACTAAGTATCTATTTTACCATGGATTTGATGGAAGTGTCGAGCTCGTTATTCCTCAGAATGTTAAGCTCGATATTATTCATAATATATACATGTGCAAGTTAGTTTGGTCACTAATCTTGTCTTCTGTTACTTATTGTTGACTTCTATACTTCAAGACTGTCAAGCTCGATGATAGTTTCCAAATACCTATAAATTCTCCTTTTATTTTTATTTTAACCCCCTTTTGTCATTGTTATTCATCCTGCATCTTTCATTATTTTTCCTTCTTTTTTTTTCTATTGTATATAGGAGATTCGATGTAATTTTTAGAATAATGTATAGGATTTACTTGAAAGTTATATAAAAGTAATTATATTTTTATTTCCTTAGATTATTTATACGAGCATGTTTCCACTTTGGTAAGTGCTTATAAGAGATTTTTTGTACAAACAAGCATCACATGCATCATTCATATGCTTGTATATTTCATTATTATGTTATTTGATTATATATATGTTCCCTTCTCTCTAATACTCCAAATGATACTACTAACAAATGAATCATGGAGGAGACTGATCCTTCACAGTTCGAGAGTAAGAAGGATAATGAATAGTGGTTCTATCCTCTTTATTATCCTTATGGGTACCCAACGTCTGAATCGTAGAAATAAGGGGTTAGTGATTCCTCAAAAGAATTAAGGGTATGCTACCCCTCTATCATTTTGACAGTCCCATTGGGTGGCGACTCCATTTTTCACTACTCTTTTCCTTTTAGATCCCTAAGGTCAATTACTTGGCAGTGTTGAGGCCCTACAATCACCAAGGGTCGATGACAAAGATGTTCACAATGGGCACTCCACTAGGATCTTTATGAGAAGTTGATTTTGATGATTCATGTGTTGGTAAAATCATTAAAAATATCGAAAATAGTTATATTGCAGTAGTTACGTGTGTTAGGACATCCTAAATTACCCATGTTATATAGTGAAATGGATACCATATACTTGATTCAAGAAATGGAAAACAAACACTACATAGCCACTTGCTTGCCTCGTACCCTCAGGTACATTATGCTATGGGAGCCTCATCTTTTTTATCCTAGGCTAAAGCACATATAGACAATCTAATAACATCCCCTTAGGAATACTAGAACGTTTATAATTGATGAGCTTTTTGGCATATTTTGATAAGTCCATGTCTTTTACTCTCTTAATAAAATATATGGATCTATGAAAAGCTTAAAAATGACCAAATTAAAAGAACTTTTTTATTACACCGATGAAATTCCTTTTGGTATGATTAAATTATTACTAAGATCATTTTTTAGGATCTCCTTGAAAATGAGTTGTGTAATCTTTGTAATAATTGTAACACCCTGATACTCCATATAAGTACCCTACATATACCTAGTATACATACAATACGTATATAAAGTATAAGAATGTCACGTCTAATTTCAATTTAAAAACCTTTATCCGAGTTCATACAATTTTACATTACTTTAAAACACATTTACAAAAAATCATTATTCTTATTAAAAATGCAACATAATTAAAATCATATATGTATGCATCACCTTCTAGTTGGTCTCGAGACACTCTTACCCTTCTCGTGGCATAACAGTTGGACTTCCAGATCAACCGCATAAGTACCTGCGCGATTACACATCCGCGCTAAGCTCGAGAGTTTAGTAGTACAAATAAATAATAAAATATACCTTACAAAAGAATCATACCTCATATTTTTAGCACTATGTTTTATTGTTCTCTTACCATGTTTTCCTTTCTCAATGCATTCTTCATATATTCCTACTAATCTCATAAATTAGATACGTAATTACATAGAACATTCACAACACAATACTTACCCTTTCTATCTCATATACATATACATATACATTATTTTAACAAAACACCATTCAATGACCTATCCAAACCTTCATGAAAACAATTCTCATAAATTCCACATTCATATCCATTTTACACATCATACCATATTTTCATAAACTCATATCTCAACAAAGCTCCTCACACCATATTCACTTTCAATATATCAATACACATATTACAAAATCATACTTCATAACATCATTTTATTCACAAATCATCAATCATGAATCACACTTTCAATAAAGGCAGCCATAGATCTCATTATTCATTTATTTCAACATTTGAATATCATATTGACAACAAAGACAGACTCGGGCCCAAACAACACACTAATATGCCATTCAATTTTCAGAGTAAATGCTTTGGTTTTATTATCACATTTATCAATATCATAGACCCAACTAGGCTTCAAGGATTAGGTTCAACCAAGCTTCAAGGGGAGCAAAGCATGCTAAGCTTCAACCCAACTTGGCTTCAAGAACCAACCCAACCTAGCTTCAAGGATGATAACATCTCAATTAGGCTTCAAGGATTCAATCCAACCTAACTTCAAGAGATTGTTACACTTATTAGGCATGCCACCAACAACAAACTCTGAAAATGGAATAACACATTAGTCACACAATTCATTTATCAATTTTATTCTCAATTGAATTATCATAACCAATAACAATGGCTCACATCTCATTTGAATCATCATAGCCAATCACAATGGCTTCATCACATCACATTTAAATCATCATAGCCAATAACAATGGCTTCACATCTCATTTGAATCATCATAGCCAATAACAATGGCTTCACATCATATCATGTCTCAAATCATACTATAATATTTCATTATTCAATTACGTCATCATATCCTTCATATCCTAAAATACATTATATATATATATCATCATTGATATAACATTACAATTTACAAGGTTCACAATGCATAACACAAAACATTGTTCATATAATATCATATGCATCATTATCACTCAAGTATATATAATCAATGGCATTGCATATACTTTTCCCATGATCATTATATCTTTCACATTTCCTATATCATCATTGATATATATATATACACAACAATTTACATTATTCATGGATTTAGAATCTTCCATATACATTTGGTTGGATCATTATTGTTTTAAGTGTGTTTAGGTTTAGGTTTAGGTACACAATTACCTTTGGATAATCATAACAATGTAAGAAGAACAAAGAATAAAAACATTACCTAACACATTTGAGGGACACGGGCAGCACACTTGAGGAACACGGCCAAGCTTGTGGCCGTGTCTCTCAACACAATTTTGGCAGTAGCAAACACGGGCATGGGACACGGCCGTGTCTCTCAACATAAAGTGGGCAGTGGCAAACACGGTCAAGGGACATGGCCAAGACAGTGGCTGTGTCTCTCTGAAAACCATCCAACACGGCCATGTTTGCCCTAACTTGGCCGTGTCTCTCATAACTTGGCCGTGTCCTTCAAGGATTAAAAGACCAAGCCCTTCAAAATTCATACCACAACCCTTTTAATCATCATCTTTGTTCATATTTATCAATTCCCTATCATTTTAACATTTATGTAACTTCATTATATCATTATAATAATCAATTATTCAAAATACCAATTCATTCATACTAAACCCTAACTCCACAATTCATCATCATCTTCACAAATACCCCAACTTATCATTACTTAATTATCAATTCAACACAATTACATACTTCAATCTTTCATTTCCATCATCTTATACACTCACCATAACCTTAATCAAAAGAAATACAAAACAAGAAGATAAAGATTTATATATATATAATCAATAAAATCAACTTAAAAGATGAGTACTTACTTGAACATGTTGCCAAACCTTCATCTCCATCTTCAATATCCATTTGCAAACATCTTGATATCCTTAATCTTTGGTGTAAT
The DNA here is from genome assembly GCA_947685225.1 of Garcia nutans. Classification (NCBI taxonomy): domain Eukaryota; kingdom Viridiplantae; phylum Streptophyta; class Magnoliopsida; order Malpighiales; family Euphorbiaceae; genus Garcia; species Garcia nutans. The sequence continues at coordinate 27,575,440 of CANTUV010000011.1, read as the reverse complement.
TAGAAGCAAAATCACCTTTCTCTCTCTAGCGTCTCTCTCTCTCTCTCTCTCGTTCACTAAGAAGAAGAAGCAGAAGAAGAAAGAAAGTTCTCCTCCTTTCTTTCGTTCTTATCCTATATATAATAATAATAATAATAATAATAATAATAATAATAATTTCTAAGTTAATATCCACCACACTTTCTTCCCTTGACTTTCCTCTTCTCTTTTTCTTTTTGTCCTTATTATCATTATTATTATTGATTAATTATACCAATATATATATATATAACTCACTTTTCCTACATCAAATTATATCCCATGTATATGTATATGTCTTATATATATATATATTGTATCTATATTTCCCTTATATACATATACCCTAAATCCACATACAACAATAACAACAAAACTTTTAGGGTATTCTTTGGGATATTACAATTCTCTCCCCTTTAAATAATTTCGTCCTCGAAATTATCCAGCACGATAACAACCCATCTTAATTTTCATATAAAGATAATTGTATCTTACACTATAATTTTATCAAATTATATAACTTTTACTCTCCCCCTTTAAGTCAACCAATTCATCACTATATATTTATATTTATCTTATAACTTTCTCAACAGAGCAACCAAGATAACTCATTACATTCCCAATGAATTTTCTTTTATACAATAATCAAATCATCTTATAATCTATATATATACCATTCATCTATTACATTCAAGATATTTATCACTTCATCTCTGTATAGATAATCTCTTAACCTTAACCTTGAAAATTATTGAGTTATATAATACTATTGCTTATCTTGTCCTTACAATCACTTTTGAAAATAGCCACTTATCAACCCTTGATCAATAACAATCTTCTCATTTTGTTTACACTTAAGTCCTTCTTTATCATGTTTTTCACTTAACATTAATATTGATACCACCTCTTTAAACTCACTTAACAGATAATCAACCTTTTTATCACCATTTACAACTGATATACTTCAAATTATTTATGTTCATTCATAGGCCAGAATATTACATCATACACGCTACCATTTAAATTTTACACTTCCAGTACACCTGTACATATAAAATCTCAATATTGACTCGCAACTTAGGCGAAATCTAGATCAATTGATCTATCTATCACAATATACTAACATTTCAACCTTATATGATTCAAACCAACAATTAAGTTATTCAAGTTTATCATGAAATTTGCAATATTCATAATGTATGACCTAATTCCATTAGGGTAACCTTATATTCAATCAATAAAATCATGCTTATAAATATACATCTCATTAGTTCAATAATTATATCATCATTTCCCATACTCATTCAAAGTTTATCAATATAGCCAACAACTATAGCTTCATAAATGAACTTTTCCCCAACCAGGTCGGTAGTCCAAGTTCGGTTGCCCAACACAATGGGTCCGCATGGTTCCGAAGGAGGCAGATAGGTCTGTTCCTTTATCTTTTCACCATTCACCTTTCAAAATCAATTAGACACTATACTTCAATTATAATTAATTTCCAACAATCATGATTTCTTGGCACATCAAAATGGTATACACATATATCATTAATTATATTGAACATCTCATTATTCATTCATATCATCTAGACATGATTCAATCATATCTTTTAACCGATATGTCTAGAAACATAGTTATCAATCTCACCAAAACTGAACTACAGTTATATCATCTCAGTTCTAAATCTAAAGATAATAAAACTAACCAACTGATCACACTAACCAAATCATATGACCATGGTATATTAACAATCACACTTAGGGTTTGTAAATCAATATCGTTCTTCTATTATTCAATTTCCAGCCTTTATAATTATAATGCTAGATTGCATCACAAAAATTATACATTTATTCTCCAAATTTTTATTACACTAAAAGTTAACACATTTTAATTCCATCTCAAAACAGTTTGCTTTTGATTATTTGATCATCATTAACCTAACTCATGTTCAATAATATTATCTTTAACATTTTCTACGCCCAACCTTCAATCAAATACAAATTTTACACAAGTATCATTCATTACTCCATTTCCAATCCATCTCTTCTAAAAATTTTCAAATACATCATTCTTTCCTTACAATTTCTTATTATACACTTATACATAAAACATTTTCACACACAAATACTTTGGATTCCAAAACATCTTATAATAGCCCCATCTAGTCATTGCCATAACAATTTCACTGTTCAATATCACCCAAGTCCATTCTCATTATCTATTCTGCGAAAATTAAGATTTACTCTCTATTAGGTCCACTACTATATATAATCTCATTTCGAATACCATTAAACATGTAATGGTATAAAATAATAAACATATTATATACACATACATAGGTCACACTTATAATGTGATTCACTTCCCACCTTTCTTACATATAATCATTACATTCATGTCGAAAAGTTCATTTCGCATATCCTCTTTATATATATACACATAATTATGCAATTTATTAACTTTCTCTTTTGCATATAGTTTATACAAATTTAATATTTATCACTTTCTTTTGACTATTATCATTCTCATTCTTTTAACATAACTTAAGTTATTCATTAACTTCAATAAATATATACACTCTACTTATAATATTATTTTACAAAGAGCTTAATCACATTTCCAATGTGATATCTCTCTCACATTTGTTTTTAAATACCTTTAACATATCTTTCATATCCATTTTCATCCTTTCCAACCAAATTACTTAAAGTAACTCATTTCCATTTACTCAATCCCTTTTCTTTTATTTCTAACAAAATTTTCCTACTATCAATCTCGTTTCCCAATTCATAATATTTTCATGTGCACTACTATTCATTTCATATATCTCATGTATTGAATACATTAAACTATCAATATCTAAATGATCTTTATTCACATTCCATTACAACCATAAATTCTCATCTTACTAATTTACTTAAACTTCAATTTATTCATCTCATTCTCTTAATATCAACTTTAAAACATCTTATATGTATCAACCAAAAAGCAACTTCAAAACATATATGTTTCACAATTATTAAGCTCATTCCAAAAAAAAATCTAAATGTCACATATCTCCACCATTAACATGAGCTTTCACGATATTCAAACATATCATATTTCTAACATTAAAATCACCATGTTTGCATTAAAATAACAATACAAACAACACTCATATATCTTCTTATTTAATCAACATCATCTCTTTTTCTTTCTAAACAAAATCTTAACTTTATGTATCCACACCTTAAATTATCACACTTAATCTATACCAATCAACTCATTCAATATTTCACTATACTCTTTGCATTTAAATGCTTTATCTTCCCATATTACCCATCCAACAATATTTCCTCTTTCTAGAAATCCAAACATAAAATTTATTAGAAAGAGATTCAAATAATAGAGAAAAGATTACATACTTTAATCTAAATTTTGTTTTTAACTCCTTTCCAACTTTATTCTTCTAGGCATTTCTTTATATGTCATACACATATCAATAATCAAACTTTTTACTTATAAATTCCATATCATTTCTTTATCACAGTCACCTCTCAATTATTAACATTTTAAAATTTACTTTCATATGAAACCTCATTTACATACTATCATTTATCTCATGTAATTCAAATACATCACAATTCACATAATGCCACTTTCGAGACCAACATAGATGTGAATGCATATGCATGTATTACCAATTGCATTTCAAAACTCTTCTTTTTAATTCTTATTTAAATTATTCAAAAATTTTCTTTTTAATTTCACTTAGGCCGAGAATCTCGAACCTAAGCTTTGATACCAAAATAATTGTAACACCCTGATACTCCATATAAGTACCCTACATATACCTAGTATACATACAATACGTATATAAAGTATAAGAATGTCACGTCTATTTTCAATTTAAAAACCTTTATCCGAGTTCATACAATTTTACATTACTTTAAAACACATTTACAAAAAATCATTATTCTTATTAAAAATGCAACATAATTAAAATCATATATGTATGCATCACCTTCTAGTTGGTCTCGAGACACTCTTACCCTTCTCGTGGCATAACAGTTGGACTTCCAGATCAACCGCATAAGTACCTGCGCGATTACACATCCGCGCTAAGCTCGAGAGTTTAGTAGTACAAATAAATAATAAAATATACCTTACAAAAGAATCATACCTCATATTTTTAGCACTATGTTTTATTGTTCTCTTACCACGTTTTCCTTTCTCAATGCATTCTTCATATATTCCTACTAATCTCATAAATTAGATACGTAATTACATAGAACATTCACAACACAATACTTACCCTTTCTATCTCATATACATATACATATACATTATTTTAACAAAACACCATTCAATGACCTATCCAAAACTTCATGAAAACAATTCTCATAAATTCCACATTCATATCCATTTTACACATCATACCATATTTTCATAAACTCATATCTCAACAAAGCTCCTCACACCATATTCACTTTCAATATATCAATACACATATTACAAAATCATACTTCATAACATCATTTTATTCACAAATCATCAATCATGAATCACACTTTCAATAAAGGCAGCCATAGATCTCATTATTCATTTATTTCAACATTTGAATATCATATTAACAACAAAGATAGACTCGGGCCCAAACAACACACTAATATGCCATTCAATTTTCAGAGTAAATGCTTTGGTTTTATTATCACATTTATCAATATCATAGACCCAACTAGGCTTCAAGGATTAGGTTCAACCAAGCTTCAAGGGGAGCAAAGCATGCTAAGCTTCAACCCAACTTGGCTTCAAGAACCAACCCAACCTAGCTTCAAGGGTGGTAACATCTCAATTAGGATTCAAGGATTCAATCCAACCTAACTTCAAGAGATTGTTACACTTATTAGGCATGCCACCAACAACAAACTCTGAAAATGGAATAACACATTAGTCACACAATTCATTTATCAATTTTATTCTCAATTGAATTATCATAACCAATAACAATGGCTCACATCTCATTTGAATCATCATAGCCAATCACAATGGCTTCATCACATCACATTTAAATCATCATAGCCAATAACAATGGCTTCACATCTCATTTGAATCATCATAGCCAATAACAATGGCTTCACATCATATCATGTCTCAAATCATACTATAATATTTCATTATTCAATTACGTCATCATATCCTTCATATCCTAAAATACATTATATATATATATCATCATTGATATAACATTACAATTTACAAGGTTCACAATGCATAACACAAAACATTGTTCATATAATATCATATGCATCATTATCACTCAAGTATATATAATCAATGGCATTGCATATACTTTTCCCATGATCATTATATCTTTCACATTTCCTATATCATCATTGATATATATATATACACAACAATTTACATTATTCATGGATTTAGAATCTTCCATATACATTTGGTTGGATCATTATTGTTTTAAGTGTGTTTAGGTTTAGGTTTAGGTACACATTTACCTTTGGATAATCATAACAATGTAAGAAGAACAAAGAATAAAAACATTACCTAACACATTTGAGGGACACGGGCAGCACACTTGAGGAACACGGCCAAGCTTGTGGCCGTGTCTCTCAACACAATTTTGGCAGTAGCAAACACGGGCATGGGACACGGCCGTGTCTCTCAACATAAAGTGGGCAGTGGCAAACACGGTCAAGGGACACGGCCAAGACAGTGGCCGTGTCTCTCCAAAAACCATCCAACACGGCCATGTTTGCCCTAACTTGGCCGTGTCTCTCATAACTTGGCCGTGTCCTTCAAGAATTCAAAGACCAAGCCCTTCAAAATTCATACCACAACCCTTTTAATCATCATCTTTGTTCATATTTATCAATTCCCTATCATTTTAACATTTATATAACTTCATTATATCATCATAATAATCAATTATTCAAAATACCAATTCATTCATACTAAACCCTAACTCCACAATTCATCATCATCTTCACAAATACCCCAACTTATCATTACTTAATTATCAATTCAACACAATTACATACTTCAATCTTTCATTTCCATCATCTTATACACTCACCATAACCTCAATCAAAAGAAATACAAAACAAGAAGATAAAGATTTATATATATAATCAATAAAATCAACTTAAAAGATGAGTACTTACTTGAACATGTTGCCAAACCTTCATCTCCATCTTCAATATCCATTTGCAAACATCTTGATATCCTTAATCTTTGGTGTAATTAGAAGCAAAATCACATTTCTCTCTCTAGCTTCTCTCTCTCTCTCTCTCTCGTTCACTAAGAAGAAGAAGCAGAAGAAGAAAGAAAGTTCTCCTCCTTTCTTTTGTTCTTATCCTATATATAATAATAATAATAATAATAATAATAATAATAATAATAATAATAATAATTTCTAAGTTAATATCCACCACACTTTCTTCCCTTGACTTTCCTCTTCTCTTTTTCTTTTTGTCCTTATTATCATTATTATTATTGATTAATTATACCAATATATATATATATATATAACTCACTTTTCCTACATCAAATTATATCCCATGTATATGTATATGTCTTATATATATATATATTGTATCTATATTTCCCTTATATACATATACCCTAAATCCACATACAACAATAACTCCAAAACTTTTAGGGTATTCTTTGGGATATTACAATAAGAAAAAGATAAAAGTTTAAAAGAGAGTTATAGGATTTCACATCATAGAAATTACCCCTCCTAATGGTAATGCATGTACACCAAAAAACCTAGAAAAGAGACTCACCATGTAACATGTGTATGAGCAGTGAAGGGTTCCGTTAGAGTAGGAAAGAAGCTTCCCCAAAACACACCCGGTATGCACCTTTAAAGCTCTTAGCATAAGCATACATCTTCTGTTGCAAAGCATTTCTCATTCATTTTCTAGCTTTTAAACTAAGATTATACCAGCGTAGAAGCCATTGACGATATTGTTTATGGGGACACCACAACTTTAGAAGATTCATTCATAATCCTTATAACTTATATATATAATACATATACCTTGTATACATAAAATACATATATAGAATACAACTACTATAATTAATTGTAGATTCCCTCATTAAATTCAAAAAAGAAATAAAAGCATTGTAAAAGTGAAAATATTATAAGTATATAAACATATGTTGCAATAGAAAATAAATAAATCTATTTAATATATAACTTAATTAAATTATATAAAATATATGTGAAAATTTCGCTAGAGTGTCGTCTATAATTTCATAAACTCCCAAATCAAAATAACTCAATCTGCATTGAAAACACTCCCAATATATCAATTTCCCAAAATCCTCCTTTTTATCCAATTCATATCCAAGTATTCAACAAATATAATTAATGTACAATATATATATAAAAAACTTTACAAAACATTGAATATTAAAAACATGTGTATAGAATGTTGTAATGTGCATAAAAAATGAAGTAGAAGAAAAAATATACATAACCAAAATGCATTAGAATAAAAATATATACATGCAATGAAGTGTAGCACCTGCAATATGGGCCAATGACTCTAACTTCAATAACAATCTCAACCTTATACTTGTTTAGATCTGTCAAGGCTTCCTTTCTCTATCCTATCATATGCACGATACAATCTAACCATACTAAGCTAAAAGCTTAGTGGTACATACTTTGATAACATAAAATATTTTTAAAACAAGTACTCCTTTAATGGCACAAAAAATGCATTTATCATTTATCGACAGCCAAAAATTCAATCTCGGATACCCAACTCTCTCTCAGTGTAGACCCTTAATTTTTGACCCAATCCGATCTAATATGTTTTATTTAGCCCAAAATAATTTTAATTAAATAATTTTTACCTTAGTATCTAATTTTTATTAATAAAAAATGAAAATAAACAAATAAAAATCAAAAAATAAAAATAAAAATAAAAATCGGAGTCGAAAAAAAATCGGCAGCGAAAAGTGGTCGCGCGGGCCCGTCGGGCCAGCAGCAGTTCACCCGCAGGCCTGTGGGTGTTCCTGCAGGCAAAATAGCCACCCATAGGAATTTCCTGTGGGCTGGCACGCCCACTGGCCCAGCCATGGGCCCGGCTACCACAGTTTTCACCAGCGCAAAATTTTTCAATGCAAATTTTTTTTTCTAATCCAATTAGGTTTTAAATTCTTTTTTTTTTATTAATATTACTTACCTTAATTAATTAGTAATAAATAACCTTAAACCACTATAAAAAGGACCAAAGGCAATTAGAATTGGGGGGTGGCCGAGAGTGAACAAATCCAAGGGGAATTTGGAAAGTTTGAAACCAAATCAAGGAAGGAAAAGAAGAAATTCAATTTAAATCTTTTCTGGACAGCATTATCACGAGGGAGGAGAATTCAAAGGCAACAAAGGCTTGTCTTTGGAGCTAGTTCATCCAAGAAGAATTATTTTTGGAAGAATCAACAAAAGAAGGTAAGTGATTTTCCTTAATTGATTTATGTTACACAGTAGCTAAATTATGGAATTAGGGTTTTTTAAATCAAAAACTTTAGAACTTTAATTTAATTTTTCCAAGATTAAAGCACTAAAACGTGACCTTCTTTTCTAAAAAGATTTAAAATTGTTATTTTTTCTTCTTAAAGACCTTAAAACACTAATTGAACATATTTTTCAACAAAACCAAAATCAAATTATGTTTCTTTTAAGATTTTAAAGTAGGTTCTATTTCATTCAAAAAGCCTTAAAAAACATCTTTTCTACTTATAAAAACTTCAATCCATTTGTTTAAATTCATAAAACTTCATAAATCATCAAATTGCTTTTTAAAATTTAATTCAAATTCATTACCCGAGAACCCTAATTTCAAAGCCTAAATCCAAAATTCAACTTTTAAACCTAAAATAATGAACACTAACCCTTTTAAAACCCTTAAACCCTAATTTTTATGAACCCTAGTCCTTTTAAAACATTAAAAAACATAAAAATATAAAAACTCAAAATTTACACAGTAGCTTAAATCACTATTTAAAATCATGAATTAAAAAGTATTTCAAAGTGTCTAAAACCCTAGTTTCATGATTTCACCATTCAAACCTTAATTTGGTTAATCAAAGAGTCTTACCAATCTTTTAAAACATAAAACCATAATTTATTTTAATTCCATAAAAAGTCACAGTAGCTATAATTGAATTTTTGTTTGCTTTATTCAATTCCATATTTATTTATACCTTGATTTATCTCTTATGCTTTAATCTATTTAATTTCAATACTTGATTTATTTAATTTGTTATAGATGGACGTTTATTTTAATGATATTTAAATACTTTTAATGAATGATTTATTTATTATGGATGATTATTTACTTTTATCAATCAATTTAGACTTCCAAAAGTTGTAAGAGGTATGTTTCCACTTGGTGGGTACCTCATTAGTTAAACACCATGTAATTTAATTTTCTTTTCTATTTTAGAACTTATGTAAAGGGCATGTTTCTACCTTTTGGTGGGTGTCCTATCTAGGCATGTGATGTAAGGACATGTTTCCATCCTTGAATGGGTGTCCATTTATTTGTTTTGTTTTGTTTGGACATTGCTTTGATTTTAATATAATGATGCTTTCTTTTTATTTTGTGTAGTATGGATAATGTTATTATACTTAAGAATTTTATAATATTAAGACCTGTAAAGGAGGCCGGTTCCAATGAACCGGGCGTTGTAAGGGTGCTGGGCCATTTCTCACCTTCCCCACATGCACCCAACTTTTCGAACCCATTAGGGGTTGGGGATTCCTTAGGAATCGAGTCATCCACCCCTTTCTTTTTTCCCAGCCCATCCGGGTGGCGACTCCATTTTCTCTGGACTTAGGTCCGTGTTCTCTAGGCCCCGAGCCTAAACAATGCCGAAGTCGCAAGAACCATTCCACCGAGAGTGGGGGCGAAAATCCCCGCTCACAGTGGCGACTCCACTGGGGATAAGAGAAGTTGATTTCGTTGGTCTTTATATTATTCTATTCTTTTTTATAATGATATTATCCATTGCATCATCTTAGATTGCATTGTGTGTGTGAGTTAGGACGCTCGTGTTGCCCGTGTTATTTTATGTAAGGGATACCATACTTTCACTCAAGGTATGGAGATCGAGCATGTCATAACCACTCATAGCCTCGTACCATTTGGTATATACTTGCTATGGGAACCTAAGCCTTTCTACCCAAAGACTAAAGCTCATGTAATTGGCCTAGTTACTTTCCTTAGGTTTTACCCCAAATGCATGTTGTTTGACTGTGGTTAGTTTATCTTAGTCTAAATCATGGCTTATTTGGTTTGTTCTTTTTCTAATATGACCTAAGTATATTGTAAGCTCAAAATAAATTTTTCCTTAAAATCCAAAAGACCAAAACTATTTTCAAAATTTTTCAAGATGGTCTTTGGACATAAGACTTTTCTAAAAAATAAATAAATTCTTTGGCTCATGGCCCAAATACTAAGCCCGAAATCCACTTCTCTAAAAATCTTTTACAATGGGCTTAGAAACAAAACTATTTTCACCCAACATTTTCTTACAAAGAGCTTGCAAAAATATTTAGGTCAATTATGAAATACTAAAAACCAATTGTGGGCCTAGTTTACACTAAGAATAAATTAACCATGGGCTTATTTTTGGCATGAACCATTAGTTACTTCTTTTCAAGTAGGAAATCTATCTATAATAAACCTCTTAATTTTGTTTTAATCCAATATAGCATAAAAGCTACTTTGGATGGTTGAATGGATTAAAACCTAATTAATGGGAATTATCATAGATTGATTTCCATTTTCAAGGATAAAACTATTGGTTGAAACGTCCGAGTGAATTATTCGAAAGCAAGGTACCCCATGTTGGTATTTTGATTAACCATATACCTAGGAAAAGAGACTCGCCATTCGTGGAAGGAATGTCCTAATTTGTCCTTGTTTGTCTATTGTTTGTGCATACATGCATACATTTGCATCTCATATCATTAATCCTCTCTGGCTCACAGCCCTGGATTACAATAGTTCAAAAGCTTAGAATTCGACCTACGCCGGAGATGAGATATCTAGCAACGACTCAATCACTTGCTCACCAAGAACAATGGAGCCTGAACAAATTCAAAGAATGATGGATGAAGCCCTCAATGCCAAGATGGAAGAAATAAAAGAGGCCCTAGCTGAGACCATGAGGAACCAATTGACTGCAATCTTAGAGAATCATGTCGAGGTTTCTGCTAGCACTAAGAAGCCAAAGGACAAAGGGAAGATGAAAGTTAATGAAGTGGCTTGTGATGATGAGAAGGTGATCATTGATGATGATGATTGGGCTCAATATTGCCAAGATCTTCAAGACAAAAAGGAACCGAAGGTTGTTGAGAAGGCAACTATTGAAAAGACTGAGACATTCGATGTTGAAAAGATGATTGCTGATTTAGAAAAGAAATTTGAGAAGAAGCTGAAAACCGAAGAGAAGTCTAAGATCGACAAACTATTTGAATAAGATGAAGAGGTCCCTTATAAATTTAAGATGCCTTCCTTTGCTAAGTACAATGGCACCGGAAATCCTCATCTCCATGTGAAACATTATATCACTGCCATGCAATCTGCCCGAGCTACTAAGTCTCAAACCCTAAGATACTTTATGCTCTCATTGGACCCTGTTGTCCAAAATTGGTTCAATACCTTAGATGATGGAACACAAAAGAGCTGGGATCTACTTTACAAAGCCTTCATCCAACAATATGGATATAATGTTGAGTTGGAAGTTACCTTGATGGAAGTGGAGTCCATTAGGCAACAACCAAATGAAAATTTTGTAGATTATGTCAAGAGATGGAGAAACAAGGCTGCTTTGCTCAAGAAAAGGCCCGATGAATCTGATCAAATAAGGATGATCGTGAGAGGTGTCCTGCCCAATCTCGGCGAAAGGATGTCTCACGCCCTTATAAGGGACTTCAAAGATCTTCTCCAAGCTGGTCTACAAATTGAAAAATGGGAAAGGGAGAAGAATCACTTTTCAATAAGAAGGAATGAGAAAGGGAACAACCAGCCTAACAATCAAAGCACACAAAAAAGAAGTTGATGTTAATGTAACCAGTCAAGGGAATAAAAGACAATTCTCAGAATTGGGGAAACCTCTATCTTGGGTTTTTAGCAAGCTGCAAAAGAAAGGGTTGTTACAACCGTTAGCTCCTCGACCTCTACATAATCCACTGCCACCAAACTTCAATGCCGAGGCCTTCTGTCAATTTCATCAAATGCGAGGGCATGAAACAGATAAATGTGCTCGTCTAAGGCATGAGATTCAAGACGTAATCGATAGTGGCAAACTACCCGAGCTGGATAAGCCCAACACCAAAGACAATCCATTACCAAGGTTCAATAGAGTACCTCCACCGGCAACCTTCATGGTGGGAAAAGGATTAGAAGAAGATTTTGTTTTATCATCCTTTCAAGATGGGGATATTGAAGATGTGAAAGGAAAAGAAGCCTAACTCAATGAACTTTCCTTAGCTTGAATGTTGCTTTTCAATCTTACTTTCTTTAATATTTTGAAACTATTGTGTTTTTCAAATTTAAATTTGTTTGAATAAATTATTTTTATCATTATTTTTATTGGTCTTTGTTCATTTTGGTGCTCAACCAATGAGGAATTTAGCTTGATGTTTATAAATTAATGTGTTTAGGCATCATGACTCGAATGACTTTACTAGTTGAGGGAATTGCTCTATAGCATTGAGTTGTGTATGCTTACTTAGAGAGGGCTCCTGCATAATTATATTTGTCTAGGTCTTAGTCAGTCTTAGAACATGCTTTGACAAACTTTCGAGGCGAAATTGAACTCTGCTTATTTAAGGGAGAAATGATCTAGGCATTGTTTGATTAGCCAACAACTAGTATCCACCCAATTAAATATTAATCCCTAGTTGTCCCTTTGAGCCTTCATAAAATTTTAGCTTTCTTTTCATTGGCATATAACCTCAACAACCTACCTTGAGCTGTTGTGATACTTTTGACAAGTCTTATGATCACAAAGGTGAAAAGGCAAGAAGATCAAAGAAAGAAATGAATAGTCAAGACCATAAGGGTAGTTGAAGTTTTCAAGACCATAAGGGTAGTTGAAGTTCACTTAATATCTCCAATCTATCAAGACAACATCAAAGTAACAATTGATTTATCCCTGTTAAAGAAGATTTATGTCACTCCACTCATCCATTATTGGAAGCCAAGCTAGTATAAACAAGACAACTCTTTTAGAGCTAGAACCAAGAAAAAAAAAAGAGAGAAAGAAGAAAAGAAGAAAACAAAAGAAAAACAAAAGAAAAGCAAAAGAAGAAAAAAGGAAGAAAGATAAAATCTAAAAAGGTGGTTCAAAAAGCCAACTGAGTTCTCTTTAAACTAAGACAACAAAAGGCTTCCATTTATGGATTGACTTGAATTGGTCCCAACACAACCAAAGATTTAATCAAAATCAAAGAAAAAGGAGGAAGACCATCCAGTTCTTGAAAGTCCTACGAGAAAGAAGGACAAAATGATAAAAGAAAGGAAAGAGTAAGGAAAGAGAAAGAGAAAGAAAAGGGAAGAGTAAGAAAAATAAAGAGGAAAAAAGGGAAAAGAAGAAAAGAAACAGATTTGGGTCTTAAACTTTTTGCAAGAGCAAAAAAACTGTCCTAATCAAGATCCAGATTAATGCCAAGAAGATAGAAGGAATTTGGAGTCTAGAAAGATTGCTCCCAACTGTCTAAAGTTCCAACAAGAAATTTGTAGTGTGAGGGTTTGTCCATTGTGTCACACCAGCTCCAATCTCAAAATGGCCTCCACTTTAACCCATGTCCCTCATAGACCCCATTTCAAGCTTATCAAAGACCAGTTGATCTCTCTTGGTAGGTAGAGTCTATTAGTGGAGATAGTTTGTATAAGCAGGAATATGAGATAGTCAATATTTAAACTCAAATGAGACCTTTGGCCAAGTAATGTGTATGTGCCTATCTGAAGTGCAACAATTCTGGCTTAAAAAGAAATAATTCCCGAGTTTAGTACTGTAACTAGGGTTGTCATGTTATAGATATATTAATTTGGAAAATCAAGTCCTGAGGTACATTGACATTAATTTGGCAAAGCCAACATTTGTTTTCAAAATCAAAATTCAAAAAAAAAAAAAAGTGTTTTGTCATACAAAGCCTTCGAGCTAAGGGAAGTCTGTTGAAATGATTATTGGCAAAGTTATGAAGAAACTACCAGCTGACATGCTGAAACATAATTCGAAATGGATGCATCCCTGACTCTACCATTAGGGGTCTCTACCACTCATGTTCTCAACATATAGAAGATAAAAGCCACAAATGCAAAGCTTTCGATCATTCCAATGCAAGACTTGAACAAGCGTCAAAAGGGAACCAATGAGAACACTTATACTAATCACCTCCTTCTGTGAGTCGATGGAACAACTGTAAGTATTATTCATACATATCATGCATACATGAGCATATCACATCGTACTTTCTTGTCTATTCTTTATCAAAGTGAACAGCAAACACTCTGTGAAGTGAAGAATCAAAAAAAGATGTCAAATCAGGAGGGCATGGAAAGCCCATTGCTTGAGAAAGCTCCAATAATTTTGCAAAGAGAAGAAATGCATGCTTGTTTGAAGAACTAGATGAAAAAAAAAATCAATCAAAGCTTGCATGGAAAAAAATCTTTGGTTTGAGCCTACACAGGGGCAAAGTTTCTCCTTTTCAATTTTTTGGGTTTATATACCAAATATTTTTAAACTCACTTACAAATATTTTGCCACATAAAGGGGGCAAGGAGAGGATATAAGGTCCAATTAAAAATAGCTAAATCTTTGCAAAAAGGAAGAACAAAAGAATGGAACAATTAGAACTCTCAAAAGAATGAAGATGCAAAAGACGAAAGATCAATCGAGCTAAAAGAGCTGAAGCCAGGGTAAAGACCCAACCTCCAATGGATAAAGATCAATGTTTCAAGGGTAAAGACCCGATGTCAAAAGATGAAGATTCATTTTCAATTATAAAGACCCAAACTCAAAGGATGAAGATCCAATTTGATGGTGAAGAATCACAATGCATAAAACAGCCAGAGCAGTCAGACTTCCCAACTAAAAGGTTAGTCAAATCAAATCAATCTCGGGTCCAAGTACCCAACCCCAGGTCCAAGTACCCAAGCTTGGGTCCAAGTACCCAATCTCGGGTCCAAGTACCCAAATCAAACCAATCCCAGGTCCAAGTACCCAAAATCAATTCAAGCTCGGGTCCAATTACCCAATCCTGGGTATAAGTACTCAATCTTGAGTCCAAGTTCCCAAATCAAATCCAATCAAGATCGAGTATCCAAATCCAGTTTAGGATCGAGTATCCCAATCCAATTTAGGATCGAGTATCCCAATCCAATTTAGGATCGTGTATCCCAAGTCCAGTTAGGATCAAGTATCCCAAGTCCAAGATCGAGTGTCCAAATCAAGTTAGGATTGAGTATCCCAATCCAATTTAGGATCTAGTATCCAAATCCAGCTTAGGATCGAGTATCCCAAGTCCAGCTAGGATCAAGTATCCAAGTCCAGTTAGGATCGAGTATCCGAATCCACTTAGGATCGAGTATCCAATTCCAGTCTAGGATCGAGTATCCAAATCCAGTTAGGATCGAGTATCCCAATCAAAATTAATAACGAGTATCCAAGTCTAGTTTAGGATTGAGTATCCAAAACCGGGTCTAGAACCCAAATTTTCCTTAGGTCCAGAACCTAGAATTATCCTCGAATCCGGGTCTAGAACCCAAATTTTCCTTAGGTCCAGAACCTAGAATTATCCTCGAGTCCAGAACTCGAATCCGGGTCCAGAATCCAAATTTCCCTTAGGTCCAGAACCTAGAATTATCCTCGAGTCCAGAACTCAAATCCGGGTCCAGAACCCAAATTTTGCCTTAGGTCTAGAACCTAGAACTATCCGTGAGTCCAGAACTCAAATTGGGTCCAAGTACCCAAAACAAGTCGCCATCTCAAAAACTTAAGTCTCATTGCTTTTCACTCTCTTTCACTAACGTTTCAGATCATTCAAGCAGGGGGCAAACTGTAGACCCTTAATTTTTGACCCAATCCGATCTAATATGTTTTATTTAGCCCAAAATGATTTTTGTTGTTTAATTGGTCCAAAATAATTTTAATTAAATAATTTTTACCTTAGTATCTAATTTTTATTAATAAAAAATGAAAATAAACAAATAAAAATCAAAAAGTAAAACTAAAAATAAAAATCGAAGTCGAAAAAAAATTGGCAGCGAAAAGTGGTCGTGCGGGCCCGTCGGGCCAGCAGCAGTTCACCCGCAGGCCTGCGGGCGTTTCGCCAGCAGGAATTTCCTCGCCCGTAGGAATTTAACTTTCTTATTTCACCTGCATAAATTTTCTGCAGGTTGGCACGCCCACTGGCCCAGCCACGGGCCCTGCTACCACAGTTTTTTCCAGCGCAAAATTTTTGAACGCAAATTTGTTTTTCCTAATCCAATTAGGTTTTAATTTCTTTTTTTTTATTAATATTACTTACCTTAGTTAATTAGGAATAAATAACCTTAAACCACTATAAAAAGGACCAAAGGCAATTAGAATTGGGGGGTGGCCGAGATTGAACAAATCCAAGGGGAATTTGGAAAGTTTGAAACCAAATCAAGGAAGGAAAAGAAGAAATTCAATTTAAATCTTTTATGGACAGCAGTATCACGAGGGAGGAGAATTCAAAGGCAACAAAGGCTTTTCTTTGGAGCTAGTTTATTCAAGAAGAATTATTTTTGGAAGAATCAACAAAAGAAGGTAAGTGATTTTCCTTAATTGATTTATGTTACACAGTAGCTAAATTATGGAATTAGGGTTTTTTAAATCAAAAACTTTAGAACTTTAATTTAATTTTTCCAAGATTAAAACACTAAAACGTGACCTTCTTTTTCTAAAAAGACTTAAAATTGTTATTTTTTCTTCTTAAAGACCATAAAACACTAATTGAACATATTTTTCAACAAAACCAAAATCAAATTATGTTTCTTTTAAGATTTTAAAGTAGGTTCTATTTCATTCAAAAAGTCTTAAAAAACATCTTTTCTACTTATAAAAACTTCAATCCATTTGTTTAAATTCATAAAACTTCATAAATCATCAAATTGCGTTTTAAAACTCTAATTCAAATTCATTACCCGAGAACCCTAATTTCAAAGCCTAAATCCAAAATTCAACTTTTAAACCTAAAATAATGAACACTAACCCTTTTAAAACCCCTAAACCCTAATTTTAATGAACCCTAGTCCTTTTAAAACATTAAAAAACATAAAAACATAAAAACTCAAAAATTATACAGTAGCTTAAATCACTATTTAAAATCATGAATTAAAAAGTATTTCAAAGTGTCTAAAACCCTAGTTTCATGATTTCACCATTCAAACCTTAATTTGGTTAATCAAAGAGTCTTACCAATCTTTTAAAACATAAAACCCTAATTTATTTTAATTCCATAAAAAGTCACAGTAGCTATAATTGAATTTTTGTTTGCTTTATTTAATTCCATATTTATTTATAACTTGATTTATCTCTTATGCTTTAATCTATTTAATTTCAATACTTGATTTATTTAATTTGTTATAGATGGATGTTTATTTTATTGATATTTAAATACTTTTAATGAATGATTTATTTATTATGGATGATTATTTACTTTTATTAATCAATTTAGACTTCCAAAAGTTGTAAGAGGTATGTTTCCACTTGGTGGGTACCTCATTAGTTAAACACCATGTAATTTAATTTTCTTTTCTATTTTAGAACTTATGTAAAGGGCATGTTTCTACCTTTTGGTGGGTGTCCTATCTAGGCATTTGATGTAAGGACATGTTTCCATCCTTGAATGGGCGTCCATTTATTTGTTTTGTTTTGTTTGGACATTGCTTTGATTTTAATATAATGATGCTTTCTTTTTATTGTGTGTAGTATGGATAATGTTATTATACTTAAGAATTTTATAATATTAAGACCTGTAAAGGAGGCCGGTTCCAATGAACCGGGCGTTGTGGGCATACTGGGCCATTTCTCACCTTCCCCACACGTACTCAACTTTCCGAACGCATTAGGGGGTTGGGGATTCCTTAGGAATCAAGTCATCCACCCCTTTCTTTTTTCCCGGCCCGTTCGGGTGGCGACTCCATTTTCTCCGCACTCAGGTCCGTGTTCTCTAAGGCCCCGAGCCTAAACAGTGCCAAAGTCACAAGAACCATTCCACTGGGAGTGGGGGTGAAAATCCCCACTCACACTCGGGAAATGCCAGACACCCTCACAAGATTATGCTCATATGCCCATACCTACAACAACAATGAAAATCAAATCCATGCAAGTGTAAAAATGGAATTGACATTGGTATAAGAAGAGTACCTCGACAACTACCATGAAACCAATGAAAGACTTCTTATTCCTACAAATCTTATCTAGTCCATGATAGAGACAGGCAAGGCCAGCTTTACCCCAGCCGTAAAGCGATACCATACTCATGTCAGTAAAGGCCCCCAATACCGATAAATGGATGGCAGATTTGGTGCTGCATAAAATGGTCGACCCGAGCAAATACAGTAAAAATCCTCAATCATATTGTTTAGTTGTTTCCCTATGAATCCATCCATTGTAGTTCATCCAATAACTCTGAATCAACTTAATTTTTATCTTAAAGGGCTCTTTAATGACAGTTCCATACTGATTAACTATTGGAGTTCTTTGTATGTCAGAATATCATTGGTAAGAGGGACCGAAAGGCCATAGAATTAAATACCAGTTATGGCTATATAATCGACTGGGCCAATGGTCATCTATCTTACAGGTAGGTGAAAAGTATGGGTCGTGTCTATCCGCCGCTCCAATAATGCTTGAACTACACTCCTGTCTATCGGAAACTCCTCAAATGGTAATTGCAAGATAAAGCTTTTAAAACCACAATCTCGGACAATCCATTTTACTCCAGAGGGTGCTACATCATACCATTGTAGGGCTTTATAGACACACCCTCTGCCCCGGATAACATAATGATCGCGCTAAAGTGGAATTAGGTAAGTTAACACGAGGTAAGTATATCGTCATACCAATACTATTGATTCATAGACTACATTTATTTGTTATGTCCTATTCTAATTTATCCATTTATTTATTTATTAAATAGTCCACTAACTAATTTATTTTTCCTAATCCTTATTAAAAAAAACAAAAAAAAGAGAGAAAATATGATAAATAATAAAAAATAAAAAAATAATAAAAAATAATAAAAAAACCAATAATAAAATAATAAGTATTTGTGCTATTCAAATGTTAAGTTGCATTGTTACCTTAGTTTTTTGACTTGAACTATGATGAAGCTGCATCCCAGCTAGTAGACTTACAGTTCTATTTTTATGCCGTCGAATAAATTCTAATAAATCGGCATTGGATCGAGGTTCTGATCTCGAAGCATGCATTTTCTCTTTAACTCTCTGCTAAACTCTCTGCTTTAATTATGAGAATATGTAAGTGTGGATGAGTATTGAAGAAAAAAGTTGTTTATATAGGAAAATTGCAAAGGAAAAGAAAAAGGAAATAAAGATGAAACTTTCGTGATTTTGAATGAAAAATAAAAAGGAAAATGAAATAATGTGAGAATGCAAAGATAAAAGCGGGTTTATATAGGAAAAAACTAAGGCAAGAAGACAAAAACCAAAAATGGAAAAATAGTATTCTCGTGAAAAATAAAGAAAAAAGTCAATATCACCATTAATAAATAGTAAAATGAATAGTGAGCAAATAGTGACTACACAGTGAATAAATAGTAAATTCAATTATTCAATTCAATTATTTAGATATTTGTGTTTCTAAAAATATTTTTACTTTTAAAATATTTTTACACGCAGGGGACAAGAGGATATAGGCATGGTAAAAAATATCTATATTTTTTGCAAATTTCTTTAATATCCTACTAACTATAATTATCTTTTGCAGCCAACGGGTCCAGAACCCAAATTATTTTTAAGTCTAGAACTTATTCTGGGTCCAGAACCCAAATTAGTTCTTAAGTACAGAACTTACCCCTGGTCCAGAACCCAAATTATTTCTTAAGTTCAAAACTTACCTCGGGCCCAGAACCTAAATTATTTTTATGTCCAGAATTTATCTCGGGTCTAGAACCCAAATTATTTTTTAAGTCCAGAACTTATCTCGGGTCTAGAACCCAAATTATTTTTAAATATAGAACTTATCTCGGGTCCCAAACCCAAATTACTTTTTTATGTCCAGAACTTTCTTCGGGTCCAAAACCCAAATTACATTTTTAAGTCCAGAACTTATCTCGGGTCCAGAATCCAAATTACTTTTTTAAGTCCAGAACTTACCTCGAGTCTAGAACCCAAATTATTTTTTAAGTCCAGAACTTATCTCGGGTCCAGAACCCAAATTACTTTTTAAGTCCAGAACTTATCTTAGATCCAAAACCCATATTATATTTAAGTCCAAAACTTACCTCTGGTCCAGAACCCAAATTAAAACTCATCTTAGGTCCAGAACCCAAATTAGTTTTTAAGTCCATAACTTATCCCGAGTCTAGAATCCAAATTATTTGTTAAGTCCAAAACTTATCTTGGATCTAGAACCCAAATTATTTTTAAGTCCAGAACTTATCCTGGGTCCAGAACCCAAATTATCTTTAACTCTAGAAATTATCTCTAGTCTAGAACCTAAATCCAAAACTCACTGCGGGTCCAAAACCCAAATTATTTTTGAGTCCAGGACTCAAGCCAACCTTAGTTATGGAGTCCAGTATGGCTCTAAACCCAGTAAAAAATGACATTGCTTTTCACTCTCTTTTGTTGTAGTCTCATATTGCTCAAGCAGAGGGCAAACTATAGACCCTTAATTTTTTATCTAGTCCAGTATGATATTTTTAAATAGTCCATAATAATTTTTGTGATATTTTAATTAAATAATAATATTTATTACTTATAATATTTATTTTTTAATTAAAATAAAAAAAGGATAAAAAATATAAACAAATAAAAAATCGACGATGTAAGAATCAGCGAAGAAAATCGCTGGTGACGAATTGCCTTGGGCCAATTCGACGCAGGAAAAACCTAAGACGAAATGGCCACAAGCCAATTCTCCGCAGGTTTTACCTAAGGTGAAATGGCCACAGGCCAATTCGCTACAGGAAAAATCTACGGTGAATTGGTCTGTGGTCCGCACCTAGCCAGCAGGAAATTTTTACCAGCGCAATTTTTACGAAACCCTATTTTACATGGTTTTGATTTTATTTTCTAAAGAATTTTTATTTCCTTAACTAATTAGTATTAGGTTTTTTTTTCCCTTATAAATACCACATTAAAACACATAGAAAAGGACTTTAGATCTTTTGGAGAAGGAGATCGGACTTTTAGGATTATGACTTTGGAATTTTGTTCAAGAACTATCTAAATTCCTTTTGGCAGTGGATTTGCAATCTCAAGCTTGAAGGATCAAGAGGCAGCAAACAGTAAACACTCCATCAAAGGCAACCCACACTGTCTTTGTTATTGTTCAACCAAAATTCAAAATTGTGGTAGAACCAACAACAGAGGTTTGAATTTCTATTTACTTGTTTATGTTTACAGTAGTCTCATCACTCAATTTGATCAATATTTTAGACATACAATAGATGATGTTTTTGTTATTTGATCAATTGTTCTACTTACCATCCAAACTCTATTTAAAACCTTAATATCTTAATACCCATAAAATATATTTTTTAAATCTAAAACCCTAATTACACTTTTATAAAACCACAAAACAATAGACTATTTTCTTAAAACACTAACCAAATCTATTTTTCTAAAAGATTCACAGTAGCCTATTCTTTCCAAATACCTAATTTAAAATCCAATTTTCATGATCTTCAATCTTATTTATTTAACCCCTAAACTTTAATATTATTTTCATAAAACTTCTGAAACCCTAAATCTTTAAAACATCCAGTAGCTATATTATTTCTTTTTATATTAAATACTTCTTAAATTGATTAATTCAGTAAACTAAATTACAAGACCCTAATTGTTAAACATGAAACTAAAGAAACCTAAATTGATGCATGAACCCTAAATTTATATACTTACTGTTTTATTTAAATTAGATGAATGTTTATTATATATTTTGATTGATGTTTGATGTCTTTAATGAATGATTTATTTATAATGAATGGTTGGCTATTTTTATTTATTTGTTTTGATTTTGTAAGAGGTATGTTTCAATGTTTTGGGTTCCTCATGTCATGAGTATCATGTAATTTATTTTATTTTAAAGTTTTTTGGACCAATGTAGAGGCGAAATTGAACTCTGCTTATTTAAGAGAGAATTGATCTAGGCATTGTTTGGTTAGCCAACAACTAGTATCCACCCAATTAAATATCAATCCCTAGTTGTCCCTTTGAGCCTTCATAAAATTTTAGCTTTCTTTTCATTGGCTTACAAACCCCAATAACCTACCTTGAGTTGTTGTGATACTTTTGACAAGTCTTATGATCACTAAGATGAAGAGGCAAGAAGATCAAAGAAAGCAATGATTAGTCAAGATTATGAGGATAGTTGAAGTTCTCAAGACTATAAAGATAGTTGAAGTTCTCAAGACCATAAGGGTAGTTGATGTTTTTAAGACCATAAGGGTAGTTGAAGTTTTTCTAATATCTCCGATATATCAAGACAACATCAGAGTAACAAAAGATTATCCTTACTAAAGAAGATTTATGTTACTCCATTCATCCATTATTGGAAGCCCAAGCTAGTACAAACGAGACAACTCTTTTAGAGCTAGAACTAAACAAAAAATATAAAAATAAACAAAAAAAAAAGAGAGAAGAGAAAAAAGAAGAAAAAGAAAAGAAAAAGGACAAAAGAAAAAGAAAAGAAAGAAAAAGAAAAAAGAAAAGAAAAAGAAAAGAAAAAAACAACAAGAAAAGAAAACATAAAAAGGTGGTTCAGAAAGCCAACTGAGTTCTCTTTTACCTAAGCAACAAAAGACTTCCATTTGGACAGTTTGACTTAAATTGGTCCAACCCAACCAAAGATTCAATCAAAATCAAAGGAAAAGGAGAAAGACCATTCAGTTCTTGAAAGTTCTGTACTTGACAGTCCTACAAGGAAGAAGGACAAAATGATAAAATGCTTAAAGAAAGGGGAGAGTAAGGAAAATAAAGAGAAAGAAAAGGGAAGAGTAAGAAAAATAAAAAGAAAGAAAAAGGGAGAAGAAGAAAGGAAATGAATTTGAGTACCAAACTTTTTGCAAGGGTAAAGACTGTCCTAATCAAGATCCAGATTAATGCCGAGAAGATAGAAGGAATTTGGAGTCTAGAAAGATTATTCCCAACTGTCTAAAGTTTCAACAACAAATTTGTAGTGTGAGGGTTTGTCCATTGTGTCACACCAGCTCCAATCTCAAAATGGCCTTCACTTAAACCTGTGTCCCTTATAGACCCCATTTCAAGCCTATCAAAGACCTGTTGATCTCTCTTGGTAGGTAGAGTCTATTAGTGGAGATAGTTTGGATAAGCATGCATATGAAATAGACAATATTTAAACTCAAATGAGACCTTTGGCCAAGTAATGTGTATGTACCTATCTAAAGTGCAACAATTCTTGCTTAAATAGAATTGATTCCCGAGTTTAGTATGGTAACTAGGTTGACATGTTATAGATATGTTAATTTGGAAAAATCAAGTCCTGAGGTACATTGACATTAATTTGGTAAAGCCAACATTTGTTTTCAAAATCAAAATTAAAAAAAAAAAGTGTTTTGTCATACAAAGCCTTCGAGCTAAGGGAAGTATGTTGAAATGATTATTGGTAAGGTCATGAAGAAGCTATCAGCTGACATGCTAAAAAATAGTTTGAAAAGGATGTATCCCTGACTCTGCTGCTTAAGGTCTCCACCACTCGTGTTTTCATCATCTTGAAGATAAAAGCAACAAATGCAAAGCTTTCGATCATTCCAATGCAAGACTTGAACGAGCGTCAAAAAGGAACCAATAAGAACACTTCTGCTAATCACCTCGGTCTGTGAGTCGATGGAACGACTTTAAGTATTATCCATGCATATCATGCATACATGAGCATATCACATCGCAATTTCTTGTCTTGTGTTGTCTATTCTTTGGAAAAATGAACAACAAACACCCTGCGAATTAAAGAATCTAATGAAGATATTGAATCAAGGGGGCATGGAAAGCCCATTGCTTGAGAAAGCTCCAGTAAATTTGCAAAGAGAAGAAATACGTG
This sequence comes from Garcia nutans, assembly GCA_947685225.1. Taxonomy (NCBI): domain Eukaryota; kingdom Viridiplantae; phylum Streptophyta; class Magnoliopsida; order Malpighiales; family Euphorbiaceae; genus Garcia; species Garcia nutans. Next base: position 27,551,113 of record CANTUV010000011.1, on the reverse strand, counting down.
CTTGTGCGAAGAACTAGACGACAAAAACATCAATCAAAGCTTGTATGGATAAAATATTTGGTTTGAGCCTACAAAGGGGGCAAAGTTTCTCCTTCTCAATTTTTTGAGTTTATATACCAAATATTTTTAAACTCACTTTCAAATATTTTGCCACACAGGGGGGCAAGGAGAGGATATAAGGTCCAATTAAAAATAGCTAAATCTTTGCAAAAAGGAAGAACAAAAGAATAGAACATTAGAACTCTCAAAAGAATGAAGATGCAAAACACAAAAGACTAATCCATCTAAAAGAGCTGAAGCCAGGGTAAAGACCCGACCTCCAATGGATAAAGACCCATGTTTCGAGGGTAAAGACCCAATCTCAAAAGATGAAGATTCATTTTCAAGGATGATGACCCGATCTCAAAGGATGAGGATCCTTTTAAGGGTGAAAAACCACAATGCATAGAATAACCGGAGCAGTCAGATTTCTCAAATGATAAAAGGGTCAAACTCAATCTCGGGTCCAAGCACCCAAATTCAAATCAATCTCGGGTCCAAGCACCCAATCTCGGGTCCAAGTACCCAAATCAATTCAAGCTCGGGTCCAAGAACCCAATCTCGGGTCCAAGCACCCATTCTCGGGACCAAGTACCCAAATCAATTCTAATCTCGGGTCCAAGTACCCAAATCAAATTTAATCTCGGGTCCAAGTACCCAAATCAAATTCAATTTCGGGTCCAAGTACCCAATCTTAGGTCCAAGTAAACAAATCTGATTTAGGATCAAGTATCCAAATCCAGTTAGGATCGAGTATTCAAATCAAGTTTAGGATCGAGTATCTGAACTCAATTTAGGATCGAGTGTCCCAATCCAACTTAGGATCGAGTATCCAAGTCCAGTTAGATCGAGTATCCCAATCTAATTTAGGATCAAGTATCCAAATCCAGTTAGGATCGAGTATCCCAATCCAGTTTAGGATCGAGTATCCAAACCTTTCAGGTCCAAAACCCAAATCTTCCTTAGGTCCAGAACCTGGAATCTTCCTTGAGTCCAAAACTCGAACCGGGTCAAGAACTCAAATTTTTTCTTTAGGTCCAGAACCTAGAATCTCTTCTAAGTCCAGAACTTAGCTCGGGTCCAGGACCCAAATTTTCCTTAGGTCGAGAACCTAGAATTATTCTTGAGTCCATAACTCGAACCGAGTCTACAACCCAAATTTTCTTTAGGTCCAGAACCTAGAACATCCTTGATTCCAGAACTCGAACCGGGTCCAGAACCCAAATTTTCTTTAGGTTTAGAACCTAGAATTATTTATAAGTCCAGAACTTAGCTTGGGTCCAAAACCCAAATTTTTCTTTAGGTCCAGAACCTAGAATTATCCTTGAGTCCAGAACTCAAACCGGGTCCAAAAACCAAATTTTCCTTAGGTCTAGAACCTAGAATTTATCTTTGAGTCCAGAACTCAAATCGGGTCCAGAACCCAAAACCTCAACCATCTGAAAAATTAAGTCTTACTACTTTTCACTCTCTTTCACTAAAGTTTCAGATTTTTCAAGCAGGGGGCAAACTGCAGACCCTTAATTTTTGACCCAATCCGGTCCAATATATTTTATTTACTCCAAAATGATTTTTGTTGTCTAATTGGTCCAAAATAATTTTTGTTAAATAATTCTTCTTGCTTTAGTATCTAATTTTTATTAATAAAAAATAAAAATAAAAAAATAAAAGTTAAAAAATAAAAATAAAAATAGGAGTCGGAAAAATCGGCGACGAAAAAATCGTCGCCCGGGCCCTTAGGCATTTCGCCCTCAGGAATTTCCTGCGGGCTGCGGGCAAAATAGCTTTTCTATTTTGCTTGCAGGATTTTCCTGCGGGCCAAATAGCTCACGCTATTTCGCCCACAGCCCACCCATTGCCAGCGCATTTTTTCCTGCGGCAATTTTTTCTGCAGTGCAATTTTTCCGACACAAATTTTTCGAAACCTAATTCAATTAGGTTTCGATTTCTTTTTTATTATTAATATTACTTGCCATGACTAATTAGGAATAAACTACATCAAACCACTATAAATAAGGACTCAAGGCAATTAAATTGGGAAGAGGTCGAAAATCCAACAGAAGTTTGGAAAATTTTAAACCAAATCAGTGAAGGAAAAGGAGCAATTCAATTTCTTTTTTTTTTCTGGAATAGCAGGGACACGATTTAAGCAATACAAAGGCAGTAATTATCTTTGTTCTTGTTCATCCAAGATGAATTATTTTTAGAGAATCAATAAAAGGAGGTATGTATTAAATTCTTTTTGTTTTATTTTTTCACAGTAGAATAAACTATGAAATTTTGTTTTTTTAAATCAAAAACCTTAGAACTTTAATTTAGTTTTTCCAAAGTTAAAAAACACTAATACGTTACTTTATTTTTCAAAAAGACTTAAAATTGTTATTTTTACCTCTTCAAAATCTTAAAACCTTAAATAAACATATTTCTCAACAAAAACAAAGTTTGATTCTTTTTTCTTCAAAAGTTTAAACTAGGTTCTGTTTCTTCCAAAAAACCATAAAAAACATCTTTTCTATTTATAAAAACTTCAATCTGTTTGTTTAAATTCATAAAACCTCATGAAATCATCAAATTGTCTTTCTAAATCTTAATTCAAATTCATCACCCGAGACCCTAATTCTAAAACACTAAAACCCTAATTCAACTTCTAAACCTAGAATATTAAACTTTAACTCCTTTAAAACCTTAAACCCTAATTTTTTCTAAAGCCCTAATCCTTTAAAATATTAAAAACCATAAAAACATAAATACTTTAAATTTTGCACAGTAGCTTGAAATCATCATTTAAAACCATGAATCAAAAGTATTTTAAAGTGTCTAAAACCCTAGCTTCATGATTTCACCATTCAAATATTAATTTAGTTAATGAAAGAGTCTTACCAACCTTTTAAAACATAAAACCCTAATCTATTTTAATTCCATAAAAAGTCACAGTAGCTATAATTGGACTTTTATTTGCTTTATTTAATTCTACACTTGATTATGCTTTAATTTATTTAATTTTAATACTTGATTTATTTAATTTACCATGAATGGATGTTTATTTTATATTTTGATTAATAGCTTTGATGAATGATTTATTTATGATGAATGATTATTTACTTTTATCAATTAATTTAGATTTCCAAAAGTTGTAAGAGGTATGTTTCCAGTTGGTGGGTACCTCATTAGTTAAACATCATGTAATTTAATTTGCTTTTCTATTTTAGAACCTATGTAAAGGGCATGTTTCCAACTTTCGGTGGGTGTCCTATCTAGGCATATGATGTAAGGACATGTTTCCATCTTCGGATGGGTGTCCATTTATTTGTTTTGTTTTGTTTGGACATTGCTTTGATTTTAATATAATGATGCTTTCTTTTTATTGTGTGTAGTATGGATAATATTGTTATATTTAAGAATTTTATAATGTTAAGACCTGTAAAGGAGGCCGGTTCCAATGAACCGGACGTTGTGGGTGTGCTGGGCCATTTCTCACCTTCCCCACACGTACCCAACTTTTCGAACCCATTAGGGGGTTGGGGATTCCTTAGGAATCGAGTCATCCACCCCTTTCTTTTTCTCTGCCCGTCCGGGTGGCAACTCCATTTTCTCTGGACTTAGGTCCGTGTTCTCTAAGGCCAGAGCCTAAAAAGTGCCGAAGTCGCAAGAACCATTCCACTGGGAGTGGGGGCAAAAATCCCCGCTCACACATAGTTTGAAATGGATGAATCCCTGACTATGCTACTTGGGCCTCACTACTCATGTTTTCAACATCTTTAAGATAAAAGTCATAAAAGCAAAGCCTTCTATGAGACCTGAACGAGCATCTAGAAAGAGTCAATGAGAACACTTTAGCTGAGCACCTTGGTCTGTGAGTCAATGGAACTGCTGTAAGTATTATTTATGCATATCATGCATACATGAGCATATCACACTCCATTTTTACTTGTAAAAAATAAATAGTAATATTCTATGAAGCAATCATAAAGCAGATATGGAATCCGGGGGATGGAAAGCCCATTGCATGAGGAAGCTCCAGTAATTTTACAAAAGAAAAAAGAAATGCATGCTTGTTCGATGAGCTAGACAATATACAAACATCAACCGAAGCCGCATAGAAAAAATCATGGGTTTGAGCCTACACAAGGGGCAAAGTTTCTCCTTTGAATATTTTATGTATGTACAAAACATTTTGAGACTCACTTCCAATATTTTTGTAACACCCCATCTTAGCCTATGTTAATAGACCAAGATGGACTGTTATCTCCTGGTAGTTGTGTCTTAATATTTTACTTAGCAAATTTTAAGTGTAGATTTAAAAATTTTTTTACCATAACCTCCCCTAAAAATGGAGGTCCCAAGTGTCGCCAAAACTGATTTTTCTTATTTTTGAAAAATATTTTGTTTCACAATTCAACTCAAGTACACTCTCAATAATCCACCCTTATAACCTCAACTACAATCCTGCAAGAAGAATTTACACTTCTATATTCACAACCCAACTTAATTCAAAACCATACATTTATTATACATTACTAGATTTACATGCTACATCAAGTTATCTCTTTGTATTGTTCAAATAAGTACATGCCAGTTTCTAATACCAAAATACAAAATGAAGAGCACCACCTAAATTTGTTGATGACCCGCAAATCGCAGAACTCTTCTGCTCGCTACTGGCTCCTTGCTAATGACCTACGAGTTTAGAAGAAACTAAACTCGCTAAGCATTGCTTAGTGGGTACTTTAACTAATTACGGAAAATAAATAATAAAAGCATAATGTACTTTTAAAATCAATGAGTCGTATTGAAAAATAATATCACAGTAAAAACAATCCATACATGTCATATATTCAGCTATTATCATTTTATCAATTCGCTCCACAAGGTAATTTGGTAGACTAACGTATGGTAAGGAACTAACTGAAACAACTGTATATATATTCTGTGGCTGTGGCCCTAAAAAAAATTGCGGACCAAGCCTTGTGGAATCTGTGGTCGAAGCCCTCGGACCGGAGTCCTATATAACTCGGGCGATTGCCCTATATAACTCGGACCGAAGTCCTATATAGCTCGGGTCGTCACCCTATATAACTCGGACCGAAGTCCTATATAGCTCGGGTCGTCACCCTATATAACTTAGACCGAAGTCCTATATTAAAGCAGCACTGCATATAATATGATATATCATACCCTTACCGTACTAAGTACTGTCCCAGATACCCAGTGGAGCCAAAATTCTCATGCCATTTCTTAATCGAATATGCATTATACAATTATCGACTTATGTTTCTTATATTATTTCAATGTGAAATATCATATTTTGTCATTTTAATAACATATTATGCTCATTTATATGCATAAGGAATCAATTGGATTACTTTGAAAAATGACCAAATGAATATTAGCAAAATGACCATATGAATAGTAAATTCTGGTTCTTGACCCAACTTGATCCTTGTATTAGAAAATTTGTATAAAATAATCCACTTGGCTAAAAACTCTAAAATTTTTACAGAATTTATTTTTGCATCTTAAAATCATTCCTTTAAAATTTCAGATCAAAATGGACACAAAATCTTGGTCAAATAGTTCACCCAACTAGACTGCTCCAGTTACCCTGCATCCTGGCAGCAGTTCTGAATGTTTATGAATTCCGTAAATTAAATTCAATCAACGTGGTTCCAAATTAATTTTCTCAAATACTAGACTTATTAACAAACAACATATCCAAAATTCAACTCAAGATAATTTTTCTATATTTAATTAAAAATCATACAAGTCACAGCATTTTACTAATTGTAAAACAGAAAAATTTCAAAAGGAGTTCCATGGTTAAAGTACCAAACCTTGCTTTTCCTTGCTCTTCTTATCTATTTCACTTTCTTTCCTCTCTAATCTCCTTGATTTCCTATGAATTTAATATGTCACATATGTAAGAACAAACCCTAGATATGAACATGATGCTACCTTATGATTTTCTAATAATCCTTTACTTATTCTTACTAATAATCACCATTTTCATCATTTCCTTTAAGTAGTTTATCATTTTTCACCATAATCATCAACTTACTAATTCTTTCCCAACATAAACATAATATCAAATCTTCCTAAACATAGCCTAATACCTAATTCTAATGAAAGAATAAGACTTAGGATGGTATCTTACCTTATTTCCTATTGAATTTCATTTGAGAAATGGCTTAGACTTGAAACTTGTCTCCTTGAAAATGGAAGGGAGGGGGAGCACGACTTAAAGAAGAAGAAAAGTGGTGATGGTGGTGTCTTTTTGATCCTTACTTGTGTTTGGAAGACCATAATTAGTTGTTTATAATTTAATTTCCATTTAATTAATTTATTTATTTTCAATGGCCATGATTTGTCCAACCCATTTGAATTTAATGGCTAGGATTTGGTTTATTTTCAATGGCCATGATTTGTCCAACACATTTGGATTTAATGGCTAGGATTTGGTTTATTTTCAATGGCCATGATTTTTCCAACACATTTGGATTTAATGGCTAGGATTTGGTTTATTTTCAATGGCCATGATTTGTCCAACACATTTGGATTTAATGGCTAGGATTTGGTTTATTTTCAATGGCCATGATTTATCCAACACATTTGGATTTAATGGCTAGGATTTGGCCACTTGAAAGTGGCTTTTTGTTCTTTTAAATTTTGCCCCCAAAGTTATATTTAATTACAAAATCGGCCCTCCAGTGAAAATGTCCAAAATGTCCTTATCGGAAAATTGCCCGTAACTTACAAACCGTGCGTTTTCAGGAAAAATCGTGCACCACCGTTACTACCCGATTAATCCCGAGAACACATTTATGGCATCCGTTAGGGTCACTATTAAGAACCGACACAACTTTTCGGAAAATTACTCTTAGGTCCTCGGCTTTTCAAAAAATTACCTTTAGGTCCCGTCGACTTCACGGGCCTCCTTTGCACACCGATTTTGTTTTTGACTATCTCAAGCCTCTATTTGACCACTTATTTATGTCCTTCTTGCCTAATACTCGACTATCTAAACTTTGGGATGTGACAATTTTGCCATGTAGGGGGCAAGGAGAAGATATGAAGGCCAGATAAAAAAATAGATAAAAAAAAAGAGTCAAAGTATTAAATTATTTATAGTTTACTGTTCACAAAGTAATTGCAACCACTTTGTTTGTTTATGTATAATTAATTTCACACAAGCTAGTACAATTAATTTCATACAAGGTAATCACTGTGATGGAGGCAGCGCTCTATAGTCAAATAAAGCACTCAAAAAGTCATCACCAGTTGGAGGAGGAGGCATATCATCTATCCCAAGTCCACCCAAAGTATGAGCACTCAAATCTCTATTACCTTGGAATTCAAATCTGTAATGATCCTCATCCAAAGTAAATGAAAGAATCTCATGGTCATCAATTTGGAGCTCCCTAGATGACGAAGCACCAGGAACTCTCATCCCCTGAAATTGAATGTCTTGAAAGTTTTGCTCTGACTGATGAAACAATTTTTCAAAATGGGCAACCTATTGATGACTAGTAGCTAACTCTTCTTGAATTTTCTTATTTTGTTCCTTAAGCATCCGCTGTGACCCAGAAAGAAAAGGGTTAAGCAACTCAAGAGATAGCGCTGGGTGTGCACATGGTGAGAGCCAGGAACTGCTACACGATCTGACAACCAAAAATTCAATCTCGGATACCCGACTCTCTCTCGGGAAATGCCAGGCACCTTCATAAGATTATGCTCATATGCCAATATCTACAACAACAATGAAAATCAAATCCATGCAAGTCTAAAAATGGAATTGAAATTTGTAGAAGAAGAGTACCTCCACAACTACCATGAAACCAACAAAAGACTTCTTATTCCTATAAATCTTATCTAGTCCATGATAGAGATAGCCAAGGCTAGCTTCACCCCAGCCGTAAAGCGGTACCATACTCATGTCAGTAAGGGCCCCCAATACCAATAAATGGATGACAGATTCGGTGCTGCATAAAATGGTCGACCCGAGCAAATACACTAACAATCCTCGAGCATATTGTTTGGCTATTTCCCTACGAATCTGTCCATTATAGTTCATCCAATAACTCCAAATCAGCTCAATTTTTATCTTTAGGCTCTTTTAATGACGGTTCCATACCAATTAACTGTTGGACTTCTTTGAATGTCAGAATATCATTGGTAAGAGGGACCGAAAGGCCATAGTATCGAATACCAGTTATACCTGTATAATCGACTGGGCAATGGTCATCTCTCCTACAGGTAGGTGAAAAGTATGCACCATGTCCATCCACCGCTCCGACAATGCTTGAACTACACTCCTGCCTATCGGACACTCCTCAGATGGTAATTGCAACATAAAGCTTTCAAAATCGCAATCTCTGACAATCCGTTTTACTCAAGAGGGTGTTACATCATACCATTGTCGGGCTTTATAGACACATAACATAGCGATCGCACTAATACAGAATCAGGTAAGTTAACACGAGGTAAGTATATCATCATACCAATACTACTGATTCATAGACTACATTTATTTGTTATGTCCTATTCTAATTTATCAATTTATTTATTTATTAAATAGTCCACTAACTAATTTATTTTTCCTAATCTTTATTAAAAAATAAAAAAAAGAGAGAAATATAAAAAATAATAAAAAATCCAATAATAAAATAATAAGTATTTGTGGTATTCAAATGTTAAGTTGCATTGTTACCTTAGTTTTTTTACTTGAACTGTGATGAAGCAACATCCCAGCTAGTAGACTTACAGTTCCATTTTTAATGCCATCGAATAAATTCCAATAACTCAACATTGGATCGAGGTACTAATCTCGAAGCATGTATTTTCTCTTTAACTCTCTGCTAAAATCTCTGCTTTAATTATGAGAATATGTAAGTGTGGATGAGTATTGAAGAAACAAGCTATTTATATAGGAAAATTGAAAAGGAAAAGAAAAAGGAAATAAAGATGAAACTTTCATGATTTTGAATGAAAAATAAAAAGGAAAAGGAAATGGTGTGAGAATGCAAAGATTAAAGAGGGTTTATATAGGAAAAAACTAAGGCAAGAAGACAAAAACCAAAAATGGAAAAACAGTTTTCTCGTGAAAAAAAAAGAAAAAAGTCAATATCACTGTTGATAAATAGTAAATGAATGGTTAGTAAATAGTGAGCAAATAGTGACTACACAGTGAATAAATAGTAAATTCAATTATTCAATTCAATTATTCAGATATTTTTATTTCTAAAAATATTTTCACTTTTAAAATATTTTTACACGCAGGGGGCAAGAGGATATAGACATGGTAAAAAATAGCTAAATTTTTTGCAAATTTCTTTAATATCCTACTAACTACAATTATCTTTTGCAGCCACCGGGTTCAGAACCCAAATTATTTTTAAGTCTAGAACTTATCCCGGGTCCAGAACCCAAATTATTTTTTCAGTATAGAACTTACTCCTGGTCCTGAACTCAAATTATTTCTTAAGTCCAAAACTTAACTCGGGTCCAAAACCCAAATTATTTTTAAGTCCAGAACTTATCTTGAGTCCAGAACCCAAATTACTTTTTAAGTCCAGAACTTATCTCAGGTCCAGAACCTAAATTATTTTTAAATCCAGAACTTATCTCGGGTCTAGAACTCAAATTACTTTTTTAAGTCCAAAACATACCTCAGGTCCAGAACCCAAATTACTTTTTTAATTCCAAAACTTATCTCGGGTCCAGAAGCCAAATTACTTTTTTAAGTCCATAACTTATTTAGGGTCCAGAATCCAAATTACTTTTTTAAGTCCAGAACTTACCCAAATTATTTTTTAAGTCCATAACTTATCTGGGTCCAAAACCCAAATTACTTTTTAAGTCCAGAACTTATCTTGGGTCCAGAACTCAAATTATTTTTAAGCCCAAAAATTACCTCGGGTCTAGAACCCAAATCTAAAACTCATCTCAGGTCCAGAACCCAAATTACTTTTTAAGTCCAGAACTTATCCCGAGTCCAGAATTCAAATTATTTCTTAAGTCCAGAACTTATCTTGGATCCAGAAACCAAATTATTTTTAAGTCCAGAACTTATCTCGGGTCCAGAACCCAAATTATCTTTAAGTCCAGAACTTATCTCTAGTCTAGAACCTAAATTCAAAACTCACCGCGGGTCCAGAACTCAAATTATTTTTGAGTCCGAAACTCAAGCCAACCTTAGTTATGGAGTCCAGTATGGCTCTAAACCCAGTCAAAAATTACATTACTTTTCGCTCTCTTTTTTGCTGTAGTCTCAGATCGCTCAAGCAGAGGGCAAACTATAGACCCTTAATTATTGACCCAGTCCAGTCCGATATTTTTAAACAGTCCATAATAATTTTTGTGATATTTTAATTAAATAATATATATTACTTATAATATTTATTTTTTAATTAAAATAAAATAAAAATAAATAAAAATCGACAACTGAAGAATCGGCGACAATAATCACTGGCGACGAATTGGCTTGGGCCAATTCGTCTCATGTTTTTGCCACAAGCCAATTCACCATAGGTTTTAGCCCTGGCGAAATGGCCATTTACTTGTGGCGAATTGGCCTATGGCCTGTGCCCAGCCCGCAGAAAATTTTTGCCTGCGTAATTTTTTTGAAACCCTAATTTATATGGTTTTTATTTTATTTCCTAAAGAGTTTTTATTTCCTTTACCAATTAGTATTAGGTTTTTATTTTTTTTTCTTATAAATACCACATTAACACACACAGAAAAGGACTTTGGATCTTTTGGAGAAGGAGATCGAACTTTTAGGATTAGGACTTTTGGAATTTTATTTAAGAACTATCCAAATTCCTTTGGCAGTCGATTTAAAATCTCAAGCTTGAAGGATCAAGAGGCAGCAAACTACAAACACTCCATCAAAGGCAACCCACACTCTCTTTGTTTTTGTTCAATCAAAATTCAAAATTGTGGTGGAACCAACAACGGAGGTTTGAATCTCTATTTACTTATATATGTTTACAGTAGTCTCATCACTCAATTTGATCAATTTTTTAAACATACAATAGATGATGTTTTTATTATTTGATCAATTGTTCTACTTACCATCCAAACTCTATTTAAAACCCTAAACTATTTTCCAAAACCCTAATATCTTAATATCCGTAAAACATATTTTTGAAATCTAAAACCCTAATTACACTTTTCTAAAACCACAAAACAATAGATTGTTTTCTTAAAACCCTTACCAAATCTATTTTTTTGAAAGATTCATAGTAGCCTATTCTTTCCAAATACCTAATTTAAAATCCAATTTTCAAATTGATTAATCCAGTAAACTAAATTACAAGACCCTAATTGTTAAACATGAAACAAAAGAAACCTAAATTATGCATGAACCCTAAATTTATATACTTACTATTTTATTTAAATTAGATGAATGTTTATTATATATTTTGATTAATGTTTGATGTCTTTGATGAATGATTTATTTATAATAAATGGTTGGCTATTTTTATTGATTTGTTTTGATTTTGTAAGAGGTATGTTTCCATGTTTTGGGTATCTCATATCGCGAGCATCATGCAATTTTTTTTTATTTTAAAGTTTTTTGGACCAATGTAAAGGACACGTTTCCACCTTTTCGGTGGGTGCCCTATTTAGTTATAGACATAGACGATGTAAGGACATGTTTCCATCCTCGGATGGGTGTCCATTTATTTATTCTGTTTGGACATTATTATGATTTTAATAAAGTATTTATTTATTCTTATGAATGCATGTAATATGGATAATATCATTATATTTAAGAATTTTATAATATTAAGACCTGCAAAGGAGGCCGGTTCCAATGAATCGGGCATTGTGGGGTGCTGGGCCTTTTCTCACCTTCCTCACACGTACCCCACTTTCCGAACCTATTAGGGGGTTGGGGATTCCTTAGAAATTGAGTCATCCACCCCTTTCTTTTTTCTGGCCCATCCAGGTGGAGACTCTATTTTCTCCGGGCTTAGGCCCGTGTTCTCTAAGGTCCCGAGCCTAAACAGTGCCGAAGTCACAAGAACCATTCCACCGGGAGTGGGGGCGAAAATCCCCGCTCATAGTAGGGCAGCTAATCATACAATGTCATATCATATTTCACATTCTCATTTCATTTCATCCTTTTTTTCCACATTTTCTACATATTCACCATTTTCCATAGTCATTCTCACAATGCACATTATACTTATAACAATAATGTGCCCATTTAGAATATTTCCAATCACAATAACATATTGGTTTAAAGTTCAAAGTAATATTCAAATCACATTTTGAAACAATGCTTAGGTTTAATAAGTAATTCATTTAAAAGTAAAACAACAATAATTTAAAAATGCCAATGCGTTTATGCCAAACATGAACATTTAAAATATATGTATGTACAACCTTATTTAGCTCCCAACTCAAACCAAAAGCACTTTCCAACCCTCAATTTTCAAAAAGCTCTAAACTTTGCCGTTTGCTTCAATTATACTTATCCACTCCTAAGCTAAACAAAGGTTCAATCCTTCAATTAAAATCATACTCAATGTACTCAAAATAACCATTAAATATACTAAACTTAACCAAAATCCAACAAAACCCTAAGTTTCTAGAACTTCAATAATTCAAACTTCTCCCAACAAGCTCACTTCCATCATCTAACCATTAAATCAACATAAACTCATCATATTAGGTTCATAACTATCTATTTTTATAATTTAAACCAATTCTATCTCTAACTCAATAATCACATATTCTAAAAAAATAATGAAAGCAAGATTCAATTGAAATATACTCACTTAAACCTTGCTTAATCTTCAAAACCAACTAGATTAACTAAGATTTCTAATGAAATTTAGTGTGATAGAAGAAAAAGAACTCCTCTTTGTCTCTCTTAAAAAATATGGCCATCAATGGTGGAAAAAGAGGAAATGACTTTTGATTTTAGTGAATTTCCTTCTTTAACCCTCTTTTATATACTTTAATTATTAAATAATTTAATAATTAGATATTTTCTTAAATTCCCATCGACATATATTTCCATCTTCCTTTTGAATTTTATTTATTTATTTATTTAGCTTATGTATATATGGATGTGCATATATATCTTATATATAGTGTATATATTAAGTATTTAGTGTATATATTATGTATACCTCTTCTGAAATACCTAATTATTTCCTCATGCTAATTTTAATTTTTTATGTATATTAAAACTGTGGATGTTACGATTCTCCCATCTTAAAAAAAAAATTTCCCTCAAAATTACCTATTGTTTAACTCTAGAAAAGTTGTGGATATTGGCTCCACATAATCTCTTCGCTTTCCCATGTTGCTTCTTCGATAGAATGATCCCTCCATAGTACCTCACATAAGCAACCTTTTTATTTCTCAACTCTTTCTCTGCCCGTGCTAAAATAGCTATTGGTTTCTCTACATAAGTTAGATTCAGATTAACTTCAATTGATTCCACTGACAACACATGTGATAGATTTGATTTGCACCTCCGAAGCTGAGAAACATGGAAAACATTAGGTATCTTCTCTAACTTAGGTAGTAAAGTAAGCAACAGGCCTTACTCTCTAAAGAACCTCACAAGGTTCGATGAAACAAGGACTTAGCTTACTCTTTTGACCAAATCTCAAAATCCTCTTCCATGGTAACACTTTTAAAAACACTTTATCATGCACCTTGTACTCTATATCCTTTCATCTCAAATTAGAGTAGGACTTTTTCCAGTCTAAAGCTGCTTGCAATCGATCTCAAATCATCTTCAATTTCTCCAATATTTCTTGAATCAACTTGGAACCCATTAATTTTCTTTCTCTAACTTCATTCCAAAAAAAGGGCATTCTACATCTGCCATACAATGCTTTATATGGTGACATTCCCAACTCCTAACTCAATCAATGGCAAATACCAATCCCAACTCCCTATAAAATCAATCACACAATTTCTTAACATGTCCTCCAATACATATATCACCTTTTGTGACTGCCCCTCAGTCTGGGTATGAAAATTAGTACTAAAATGTAACCGAGCACCAAAGGCATCTTGTAAGCTTTTCCCAAACCTTGATGTAAAACATGGGTCTTGATCTGATACTAGGGAAACTAGAACACCATGTAATAGCACAATCTCATTGACATATAACTCTACCAACTCATCATGAGAATATTCTATCCTAACTAGAAGAAAATGTGCTGACTTTATCATTTTATCCACTATTACCCATTTGCATCATGTCTTCTCTGGGTAAGGGGTAGTCCAAATACAAAGTCCATTTTTACCAACTCCCACTTCCAATTAGGAATTGATAAAGGTTGTAATAAACCTCAAGGAACTTGGTATTCAACCTTAACTTGCTGATAAATGTGGCATGATACAAATTTTTCTATGTCTCTCTTTATTCCTGACCACCAATAATACCTTTTCAAATCTTGATACATCTTGATGCTCCCGGGATGCATAGCATAAAGAGATTGATGTGCTTCCTCTACAATCTTTGTTTTCAAATTTGTATCATTTAGAACATACAATCGACTTTCATACCACAGAGCACCATTTACTCTAACCAGGAAATCTCTGCTTTTCCCCTTATAAGTTTCCTAAATTATCTTCTAAAATTTCAAATCTTTCTTCTATGTTTCTTTAATATGATGAAGGAATACTGGACTAACTTATGATTGAGCCAATATAGCATCATCATCACAAATCTGTAAACATGCATGTAAAGCTCCAACTATGCTAGTAGCAACAAAGAATAAGTAGTTAACCCTGCCATAGACTTATGACTCTGGGCATCAGCAGCAACATTTGCCTTGCCCGGGTGATAGTCAATCAAGTAATCATAATCTTTAATCAACTCTAACCATCATTTCTATGTAAGGTTCAACTCCTTTTGAATGCTTAGATACTTCAAACTAGTGTGATCTATGTAGATAGAACATTTCTCTTCATACAAATAGTGTTGTCAAATTTTCAAAGCAAACACTATTGCTGCCAACTCCAAATCATGTGGCTTTAGTTGTTTAGAAGCATAGGCAATAACTCTGCCCTCCTACATCAAAATACATGTGCCCTAGACCATTTTGTAAAGCATCAATGTAAATCACATATGACTTACCTTTTATGGGTAAGGTAAGAACATGACCTTGTGTAAACATCTCCTTCAACTAATCAAAACTTAATTGACACTGATCCATCCACACAAACTTCACATCTTTACAAAGTAACCTGGTAAGTGGCATAGCTATCATATAAAACCCTTTCACAAATCGATAATAATAACCAACCAAACCCAAGAAACTCATAACTTCCACACATTCTTTGATGGATTCTAATTTAAAATTGATTTTACTTCACTTGGATCAATCCAGATACCATTTACAGATACCACATGTCCAAGAAAAGTAACTTTATCTAGCCATAATTTACATTTAGACAGTTTAGCATACAGTTGCTTCTCCCTCAATGTTTGCAATACAATTCGCAAGTGCTTATCATGATCATCCTTGTTACGTGAGTAAACAAGAATATCATCAATAAACACAACCACAAATTGATCTAAGTATGGCCCCAAGATCTGGTTCATCAAATTCATGAAAGGTACTAGTGCATTCGTCAACCCATATGGCATCACCAAAAACTCATAATGGCCATACCTCATGCAAAAAGCAGTCTCTGGTACATCTGCTTCTTTAACCCCTAACTTGTAGTACCATGATCTCAAATGAATCTTAGAGAACACAATTGCCCCCTTTACTTGATCAAAGAGGTCATCAATGTGAGACAACGGGTACTTATTCTTGATGGTCACTTTATTGAAGTAGCGATGATCAATACATAACCACAAGGTGCCATCCGTCTTCTTAACAGATAGAGCAGGTGATCCCCAAGCTGACACACTAGGGTGAATAAATCCTTTATCCAATAATTCTTGTAACTGCAACTTCATCTCTTTAAATTCTACAGATGCCATTCGATAAGGAGTAATCACATCAATACCAAACTCTACTTCTCTCCTAGGAGGTAGCCCTAGCAACTCATATGGAAACACATCAAGAAACTCTGAAACTATAGAAATGCTATCAAGATTAGGCCTCTCAGCCTTATTATCCACCATATGAGCCAAGTAAGCTTCACACCCCTTTTAGATCATCCTTCTAGCCGAAATAGCTAAAATAAAATTAGATAGGAGGTGTCTTTGCTCACTTGAAACCATATGTTCTTTTTGATCTTGTGTTTTCAGAGTAACATGTATCCATTGTCAATCTACAATAGGTTGATGTCTAGATAACCAATCAATCTCCAAAATGAGATCATAATCTTTAAATCGCATCTCAATCAAGTCACCTAAGCACTCCGCATCATGCACCAAAATAGGACAATTTTGATACACCCTACTGATCACTACACTATGCCCTAAAGTATTAGTGACTAGCACATCATACATTAAAGACTCATAATGCATATCATCAATATGCATAACAGATGCACTGATATAAGAATGCATCGATCCAAGATCAATCAATACATGAACAATAGTGCCAAATAAAGAAAATTTACCAATAATCACATATTAGGCATTCTAATTTTGTTGCATCAGATAGTTCAGGTTTCCTCTTGTTTGCCCACTAATATAGATCCCTCTCTTTGACTATGCTCTGCTCAGCCACCTCTGCCTCCTCTACCACTAGGCCTGGATATAATAGTCTTTATTTCTTTTGCCTCTTGTGGCTTTGGATAATCCCTAACATAATGATCTCTAGATATACATCTGAAACAACCTATACCAACCCTCCAACAAATACCCTTGTGCGCCTTACCACACTAGGTGCAAGTGGATGGAATAATTCTATGAGAAGAAGCAGTAGGGGCACTAGCAACTGATGATGTAGGCCTCTGCCTTGGCTAAAATATCTACCAGACTGCCCCTGAGTCTTGCCAAATCTCAATGGAGGATTCGCTTGCCTCTCTTGTGGGATGATGACACCGCCTCAAACTAGGGTCTTCTACCCTTACTATCTTTCAACACTGTAACAGCGGTAACCTCTTAAGCCTTCTCCACACTTTTAGTAGTTGATGCCTATTTGGAGAAGATTTTGTACTATACTGATTCTACCTGACTTTGAATAGCAAGCTTCACCCTTCTTCAAATCTCTTGCACCTATCCCTTTCATCTAAAATAATCCTCCCATCATATTTACTCAATTGTGGGAACTCTTTTTCATAGTCTATCACTGACCCTATCCCTTACTTAAGATTCAAAAACTCCCTCTTCTTCTCAGCCTCATAATCTCTAGCCATGTATTTCTCTTCAAATTATGCTAGGAAATCATCATATGTTAGTAATGGTGGTCTATCCAAATCATGAAAATAGTCTTCCACCAATCATAGGAATTCACCTATAACAAGGAAACATTATAATTGAACTTCTATTTTGGAGTAGCCTCCAACTGCACAAAGACCTGCTCCACTCTATCCAACTACTACTCTGCTTCTACTGGATCAATTGTACCCACAAAATATGTGGCTTCCTACTTTCTAAGCTTGGCATACTTTCTACTTCGTTGAGGTGTTAGAACATGGCAGAAATAATCCACCATCTGTTGAACCCAAACTAGAGGAGGATCTTGTGCCATAGGTCTAGCTGGCAAAGAAGCCTTTCCAGCACCCTCTACACTAGCTCCTAAACTAGCCCTATCCCTCACTTCAATTGGAGCATCACTCTCTGCACTCTTCTCTTCTGATCTATGCATCCAAGACATATGCAAAAAATAAATATACCTTGTAAACGCAAAATACATATATAGAATACAAGAGTGCTACTGTAGTTAACTATAGATTCCCTCATTAAATTCAAAAAAGAAATAAAAGCATTGTAAAGGTGTAAATATTGTAAGTATATAAATATACGTTGTAAGAGAAAATAAATAAATCTATTTAATATATAACTTGATTAAATTACATAAAAATATCTAAAAAAATTTAGCCAGAGTTTTGTCTGTAATTCCATAAAATCCCAAAGAAAAATAACTCATCTTTCATTGAAAACACTCCCAAGATATCAATTTCCCAAAATCTGCCTTTTTCTCCAATTCATATCCAATAATTTAACAAATATAACTAATGTACAATATATATTTACAAAACTTTGAATATTACAAATATTTTTATAGAATGTTATAATGTACATAACCAAAATGTAGTAGAAGCAAAAAGTATACATAACCAAAATGCATTAGAACAAAAATATATACATGCAATATAGTGTAACACTAACATTATGGGCCTCATGGCTAATGACTCTAACTTCAATAACAGCCTTAATCTTATACTTGTTCAAATCTACTAGGGATTCCTTTCTCTACCCTGTCACCTGCGTGGTATAATCTAATCATGCTAGGCTAAAAGCTTAGTGGTACATTGTGAGAATCGAGCCTAAGCACACCAGTTTAGGCCCGGGTGAAAAATTGAGTGCTGAAAAATTGGGCTTAAGTTTCATAAAAAAGTGTCGAAGTTACTCTACCTTTGTTGGCTATGCTCAAATAGATAGCAAAGTGATTTTGAAAATGAGTTGGCACTAAAATTTATTTTGGAAAAGGGAAAATTTAAGAAAAACCCTAAATTGACTCCAACATAATCCCCAAGGATAAAATCACTAGCCTTGAACCAAAGGATGGATTTGAGGACTAGGTTTGTGTTTTTAAGAAAAAATAGTTTGGCTTTGGATTAAATAAGAACTCATAAAATGAATTTCATGATATGATAATTATTATATGAAGTGACAAATTAATCATGATTTATACATAGTAGGAAAATAAAATGAAAGATATAAATTAAATTAAAGATTACATTCCAAAATAAATAAAAAAATAAGGGGATCCTAACTCTAGTCTTATAGATTCTAGGATGGGCACATATTCCCTAACTATTGTTGCTAACTTGAGATTAAAAACTATAACATTCGAAGGTTCACTAGATTAAAATTTAATTTAATTTAATTTAATAAATAATTTATAAGATTAGTGAAGGTGTTGAAAGATGGAGAATATAAAATATATATATAAGAAATATGTTAAGTATATATAAAATATAAAGTCAAGTAGTAAAAGTCAAAGGTGAAACAGTAAAAAGTTAAAAAATTAAATAATAATAATAATAATAACAATAATAATAATAATAATAATAATAATAATAATAATAAGAGATAGTGGAAGATGATGGGAAAAATTTAGATAATTATTAATTATTAATTAATTAATATATAAATTAAAGAGAAAGAAATTAAGATACCATTTTGCTCATCATCTTCTTCTTCTTCTTCCTTATGTTAGATATGTATGCCCTAGAGACAATCATTTTAGTTTGTCATATGCACATTACATTCATTTATTTATTAATGAATTAAGGCTTCATTTATTATTCAGTACTCATGTGATGCATGTAGTTAATTATATATCTTAAACTATTTAATAAAGTCCTTAGTATAAAACATATAGTAAGGGAGATCATGATATGGGATTCTTATTACATGCTAATGTGTTTATACTAAAATTATCCCTAGTCATAGTATCAAATGTGTTTATACTAGTCATTGTTAATGCTGATACACTAGCACATGTTATACTTATTGATTTGATCAAGTAGTTGTTCTCATAAGCTGTAAGCATGGTGATGTTTAGAGTTAACATGTGGATGCTTGTTGAAAGAACAAGTTCATTGGATGGCCCAACTTTGAGCTAATCATATGGATTTCTATTCAATGTCAGTGATTTTATCTCATTATAGTAGTTGTGCAAATATTCTTACACTTGAGGTCTCTCTAAGGTATCTTGGATATTAAGTGTTATACTTTAATTCCATTCCTTGTTGTTGTTGCATTCTATTTAATACTGCTACAATGCAGCACTCATAAGTATACAAGGCTATTATAGCAACGGTGATATCCCCAAGGTCGTCTCACAATGAAGGTGTTAATCGTAATAATTTCATTAAAGCAAATAAAATTTAAAGTAAGTGCGTGATGTTTGAATTAGTGTTGAACTAGTAATAGACGTAAAATTCAACGTAACAAATTATGGTTTGCTTAAAATTGGATCAAATTTATGGAATGGTACCTAGGGTTTATAGATCAATTTCATCAAATCTTAATTCTAAAATTATCCATTAATATAACCTTGTAATTTTATTTGTTCCTTATAATTAATTAGTAATTATCAATTCATTAGTTCTCACATTCATGAATTAACAACAACCAATTGTTTTAAATTTGCAAATTAAGAGAACCCTAGAACTTATATTTCTAATTCATTCTTAGGGTAGTTGATTACATAGTTCCAATATCAAATATCACCTCTTGGTCCATCATTCAATATTAAGAGACTAATAGGTAGCCAATCTATCAACCTAACATATAATCCAATGTAAACAACTCATATTAGAAGGTATATTAATGAAAATAATTAAATTAAGTCATTTAATCAGAGTTACTACAAACCCTAGGAATGGGTAATTTAGCTCATCATCATTTCAAAATAAACATTCATTTCAATATAAATCAAATCAAAATTATCCATTGAAATATTAATGTTCATAACAAAAAAAAACAAAAATCTAAAAATGAATTAAATGAGAGAATATGCAAAACCCCTTGAAGATGCCAAGAGTTGAAACTTCTTATTCTTCCTCCTAGCTCAACTTGAATGTGATGAAGAACTCCCAAGCCCTTTTTAACCTATCAATCTATGGTTCTAACCTTGAAAGAATATGTGAAAACTTCCTCAAGCCTCCAACCCTTCAATCAAAGCTTTCTCCAAACTTAAACCTCTTAAGAGCTTGTTCACCCAAAACTATCCCAAAAAATGTTAGTCTTCTCTATGGAAGAAAATGAAAATGAAAGGAAGATGAGTTGTTGTTGGAGATGAAGATGGTGTCTTAAAAAACAAAGAACAAGATCCTGGAATGGATAGAGTCTCAACGTGTATATCCATCTTTTTTCCCTCCAATTATTTTTTTAATTGCTAAGACAAAAAGAATTTGCTTTTCTAACTCACCTCCATACTCCTCACTACTTTTTGTCTCCTCTTTTCTTAGTCTTAAATCTCTGTTCCCATAAAATA
Source organism: Garcia nutans (assembly GCA_947685225.1). Taxonomy (NCBI): domain Eukaryota; kingdom Viridiplantae; phylum Streptophyta; class Magnoliopsida; order Malpighiales; family Euphorbiaceae; genus Garcia; species Garcia nutans. The sequence goes on along the minus strand of CANTUV010000011.1, from coordinate 27,529,964 downwards.
TCTCACCTTTTACTTCTTTTTATTATATTTTTTTAAAGAAAATTCTTGTTGTCTCCCATCTTGTCCCTTAAACCGTATAAAAGCAAACAAAAGATCTGCCTCAGACATGGCCAAGTTAGATTGGACTTGGCTGTGTTTTCCCTTGGGAGACATCCAAGTAATGAGCCAGTGTTCCTTGCTGCCTTTCAATGCATACTTCTTATGGGAGAGGAACGACAAGTGACATGGTCATGTCTCACAGCTGTGTCCTCCTCTGCCTCTCTGGTTATTTTGTTCTCTTCAGGTGTGACAAGGCCAAGTTAGTGGGTGTGTCATCTGACACGACCAGCGACTTGGCCATGTCATCTGTATGTGTGATAAGAGTGTTTTTATACTTGTTTTTAGTATGATTTTAATGTGTTTTTAGTTAATGTTTCATTTGATTTTGGTTTAAAGTTTGTTTTAAGTGTTTGTTTTAGGTTAAAGTGGAAAAACTCCCTTGGATGATCAAAACAATGAAGAAAAAGCATGAAGCAAGCAAGACATGGCCAAGCCAGAGCAAGCTTGGCCGTGTCCCTCAAAATTTCTTCAAGGCAGTAGATGACACGGCCAAGTGACACGCCCAAGTCACTGGCCATGTCTCACCCAAAGAACAAAAACCAAAGAACCAAGCAAAGAAGGAAAAATGAAGAACAGAAGCTGACACTGGCAGGTGACACGCCCAAGCCAGTGGCCGTGTCACATGACACGGCCACAAGCTTGGCCGTGTCCCATGTCTAGCTAAAGAATAAGAGAAGAAAAGAAATTATCCAAAAGCCAACACACCCAGGTGACACGCCCAAGCCAGTGGCCGTGTCACATGACACGGCCACAAGCTTGGCCATGTCACCCTTGGAAACAAAGACAAGCAAATTGACGAAGCTAGAGCAGAACATGACACACCCACATGACATGGCCAAGCCACTGGCCGTGTCACATGACACAGCCAGGAGCTTGGCCGTGTCACCTAGAAGAAAAAAGGAAAGAAAGGGCAGAAGGTCACACGGCCAGCAGGCTTGGCCGTGTCACCTAGGGCAACTTTGAAATGTTCAAATTCTTTTGTAGACAAGTGGGAAATAAAGATTATTTTTGCTCAAAAGTAACATTAGGCAAAATAAAAGCTTGCCTAATTTGAGGAAAAGAAAGATTGAACAAAGGGAATGTGGGAGACAAGGTGAGTTGGAAGATTGACTTGAGCTTTGGAGGGAAATAAAAAGAGAAGAAGAGGGAGTTTTTGGGGGATTCTGGGCTTGAAACAGGGGAGCTGGAACAAGGGAGAAAGGAGCCAACAACTCAAGCAAAGAGGGGGGGTTTTGAGCTAAGTTTGAAGAAGGAGATACATCTTATACAAGCCCTGAACCAAGATTCAAGGATTGAAGTAAAGAAATACAAATTATTTGCCATGGATTGTTTGGTTTCTTTTACTCATTTATCTTGCTCTGTTTTTTTGGTTTTGAATATGAACTAATTCCTTCTCTATCTAGATATTGATGAACCCTAGCTTATTTGTATGGATTGAAAAATTATATTTAGTTGAATCATTTGATTGAGTTGTTTTATTCTTATGATGCTCAATGATTTATTTCCAATTGATAATAGCATGCTTATTGATTGGTTGCAATTTTCATATTATTGACTTGAGAAAGCTTGATATGAATTGATTACTCATAAGGATTGAGGATTGATTGGGGTGCTAGAGATAGACTTACAAGATCCTTTGGTTTATAGTTCCTTGTTCTTAATGCATGATCTACTTAATTGTGTTTGAGAAGAGATTCTGGCACTCTACTTAGTGATTAGGGATTAATTCACTCGAGAGAGGTTTTAGTCTAATTTAGAGGAATGCCAACTCAACTCTATTGAATGATTTAACTGAATTGATTGTTCACAAATATCATTGGGGGTAGGGGGATTCAATATCTGGATAGTATTATTATTATCAATCCTATTTGCATAACATTTAATTTCCCCTTACTTCCAGTTATTAAATTAGTTGTTTTTTAATTACAACGCATCACTCAACTATTAATTTGCTAAACAATGGTTAAGGTTTGCGCTAGTACTTGGCCTTGTCCCCAGTGGAATGATAACTCACTCACTACTATACGACTTGGGCGACCCGTGCACTTGCGGTATTGCTATAGCACTAAGCAGCACGCACCAAGCCGGGGACAATGGTTTTAATATTAGTAATATAATCAAAACTGTTGATTTAGTTTTTATTTTCATTTGTTTTTGACATTGGTTCTTGCTTGTCGATTATCATTTTAGGTGTTCCTCCCTGTTTATGACTAGAGGTAACTCATCCCAATTGTTTGAGTTAGACCCAGAGCTAGAAAGAACATTATTGAGAAAGTGAAAGGAAGAAGGAGAGACAGTTTTGGAAGATGCAGAAATAGAAACAAATCTGGAAATAGATGAAGAAGAAGAGTTTGAAGTGATGGAAGGAGCTGGACCAAGAACAATGCAGGAGTTTGCTAAGCCTAATCTCAATGGAGCTGAATCTAGTATCCGGAGGCCAACAGTTGCTGCAAACAACTTTGAAATAAAAACAAATGTAATCCAAATGGTGCAGCAGACTTATCAATTTGATGGGTTTCCTGATGAAGATCCTAATGCACATATTGAGAATTTTCTTCAAATATGTGACACATTCCAGATAAATAATGTCTCAGATGATGCAATTAGGCTGAGATTGTTCCCATTTTCCCTTAGAGATAGACCAAAGAAGTGGCTGAAATCTTTTCCTCCAGGAACCTTCACCACATGGGGTCAGTTGGCAGAGAATTCCTAGAGAAATACTTCCCGCCATCCAAAACTGCTAAGTTGAGGAATGATATCTCATCCTTTCTACAGCAATATGGTGAGACCCTTTATGATGCCTGGGAAAGATTTAAAGATTTGCTGAGAAGGTGTCCTCATCATGGACTTCCACTATGGCTTCAAACTCAAACATTTTACAGTGGGTTGAATTATGTAAGTAAGCAATCCATTAATGCAGTAGCTGGTGGTACCATAAACAACAAGACACCTAAACAAGTAAGGGATTTAATTGAAGACATGGCTATCACCAATTATCAGTGGCAAGCCCCAAGGGAGCAAGGAAAGCTAAAGGTCATGGGGTCACACCAATTAGACCCTATGGTGGCTTTGACAGCCCAATTGGAAGCATTGAATAAAAAATTTGATTCCTTGGCTTCTTCTTCTGGGAAAGTAATGCAAGTGATGTCTTGCGAATGGTGTGGGGGTGGACATCAAAGTCAAGATTGCCAAAGTGGCAACATGTTTGCTATGCAAGAGCAAGTAGATTATGTTGGAAATATGCCAAGGCAACAGCAGAATAATCCCTACAGCAACACATACAATCCGGGGTGGAGAAATCATCCAAATTTCTCATGGAATAATCAAAATAATCCAAGACCTCCCCCTGGATTCCAGCAGCCCCAACATCAAGAAGTAGCCCCTCCAAGAAAGAGTAATTTGGAGGACATGATGGAGAAATTTATACCAGCTTCTGAAACTAGGCTCCAATCAACTGAAACCACCCTAAGAAATCAGCAAGCCTCTATTCATAATTTGGAGAATCAGGTGGGACAAATTGCCAAGTTGCTCAGTGAGAGACCACAGGGAAGTCTGCCTAGCAACACAGAGGCAAATCCTAAAGAGCAACTCAAGGCAATTACACTAAGGAGTGGAAAAGAGATCAAGGGCAATGTGGTTGAGAAAAGAGAAAAAGTGGCAGAGAAAGGGGCTGAAGTACAAGAAAAAGAAGATGATCCTGCTGTCACTTCGAAAGAGAAAGCTGCACTAGACAGTGAGAAAAATAAGCAGCCACAAGAAAGCAGCCCCATATTGAAGGAATACTGACCTAGAGTACCCTATCCGGCAAGGTTGAACAAGGGCAAGATTGATGCTCAGTTCGGTAAGTTTCTTGAACTTTTTAAACAATTGCACATTAATATTCCATTTGCTGAAGCTTTGTCACAAATGCCTAAGTATGCTAAATTTTTGAAAGATATCCTTTCTAATAAAAGGAAACTTGAGGAAGTGTCTTTAGTGCATTTATCTGAAAAAATTCGGCAATTTTGCAAAGAAGGTTACCTAAGAAGTTAAAAGATCCAGGTAGTTTTACCATTCCATGTTTGATAGGTAATCTTGAGGTTAAAAGTGCATTAGCTAATTTGGGGGCTAGCATAAGTGTTATGCCCTATAAAATGTTTAAAGAGTTAGGCATTGGTAAACCTAAACCAACACTCGTGACCATCCAACTTGCTGATAAATCGGTAGTCCACCCTCGTGGCATTATAGAGGATGTGTTGGTAAAAGTCGGGGATTTCATTTTCCCCAATGATTTTGTTGTCATTGATATTGTTGAGGATGCAGATGTTTCACTTATTTTTAGTAGGCCATTTTTAAACATAGCTCGTGCCCTTATCGATGTTCATGATGGCACTTTAACTTTGAGAGTGGGTGATGAGAAAGTTATTTTTAGGATACATGATGCCATGAAACATTCACTTTCATTTGATGAGGTGGAATCATGCAATGATGTTATTGAGCATGAGACTGTAAATTGTGTTACTAACATTTTTTCCAAGGATCCCCTTGAGTTGTGTTTATTGCAGGAAAATGTTGAGGATCGAGAAGCAATGGAGCAACTTGCTTTTCTTGAAGCAAACAAATCGTTTAAATGCAGGGCAAATGAGACTATTGAGATGCCAAAGGAAGAAAAACCAAAACCATCGGTGATTGATCTACCCAACTTGGAACTGAAGCCTCTTCTAGATCACCTTGAGTATGGGTTTTAGTGGAGAAAAAGAAACTACCAATAATTCTGAGTTCCCACCTATCTTTTGAGCAAAAGGAGAAGCTTATTCAGCTTTTGCAGAAACATAAGCAAGTAATAGCTTGGAAGATAGCAGACATAAAGGGTATCAGTCCATCCTATTGCACTTACACGATACTGATGGAAGATGAATTCAAACAAGTAGTGCAACCACAATGGAGATTAAATCCAAGGATGAAAGATGTAGTGAAGACTGAAGTGATAAAACTACTTGATGCAGGGATCATCTATCCGATCTCGGATAGCTCTTGGGTGAGCCCAGTTCAGGTAGTACCAAAGAAAGGAGGGATGATAGTGGTCCCTAATGAAAATGATGAGCTGATTCCAATTAGAACAGTTACCGGTTGGAGGGTTTGCATTGACTACAGAAAATTGAATGATGCAACTAGAAAGGATCACTTTCCTTTACCCTTCATTGATCAGATGTTGGAGAGGTTATCCGGCCATGAGTACTAATGCTTTTTGGATGGCCTTTCTGTAACACCCCTTCCCAGCCTACATGTGTAAGCTGAGTAGAGGCGCCACACTATCCTAATATTGCTACCAATTTTACTTAATTCGAATTTTAGTTCCGGTTTTACAGAATTTTTGCCAGAGGTTCGCCTAGAAATTGGATCCCAAGTGTCGACAAAACTGGTTTTTGAAAACATTTTTACACAAACCAATGCAATCAGTTTCAATACACTCCCAATGAATCCACCTTATACCCTCAACTACAAACCTGCAAGAAGAGTTCACACTTCTAATACAAAATAAGTAGAGGTTTATTATTATCACATACTACTAACGTACAGTATAACTGTAACACCCCCATACTCTATATAAGTACTATACATATATCGGGTATACATACAGTAGTATATAAAGTATAAGAATGTCACTTTTTGTTACAGTTTAAAAACCTATATTTGAGTTCAAATAATATTACATTAATTTAAATATAGAACATTTACAAAATCATTATACTTTCAATAATCTTACATATATATGATAATCTTGTCTTTACCAAAATTTCATTTATACATATGAATACATTCTTGTCAGAAATACAACATAACGAAATTATACATATATGCATCACCTTCTAGTTGGTCTCGAAATACTCTTACCCTTCTCGTGGCATAACAGTTGACTTCCAGATCAACCACCTACTCACCTGCGCGATTTATACAACCGCGCTAAGCCTGAAAGCTTAGTAGTACAAATAAATATTATAAACATACATAACAGACAATCATACTTATATGTTAACTTCATATATTATTATTTTCTTATCATATTTTCCCATTTCAATTACACCTTATATATATTTCTACTAATCTCATAATTATATACATATGCACGTATTTCATTAATACAACCCACAATTCTATGACTTATTAAAACATTCATAAAATAATACTCACAATGTCCACAACCACATCCATATTATACATCATATTGTATTTTCATGTAGTACCTTCAGATCTCATCATTCAACATAGTTTTTCAATCCACATTCACCTTCAATAATTTACTTATACATTGTAATCATCTCATTTCATAATTATCATCATATATCTCATAACATTACATCTTATTCCATAATTCACATTTAAACAAAAATAATCATTGGTCTCATTATTCATTCATTTCACATTTCATGAATCACATTTAAAAAAAGACAAGCATGGGCCCAAAAGACACTAATATGCTATTCAAAGTTCAGAGTTACTGTTTTGGTCTATAATCATAATCATCAATACATTTATCCATGGATATTCAACTAGATTTGAGCTTACGACCCAGTCATTTCACTCAATCTAGTTTCAATAATTTGTTTTTGAGGTTTACGACCCGGTCATTTCACCCCAAAAACATCACATTTCACATTTTCCAACTGGAATCGGCTTACGACCCGGTCATTTCACCTATCCAGTGATTCATAGGCATGCCGCCAAAAACAGAACTCTGAAAATTGAATTAACACATTAGGCACACAATCACTTCATTTATCTCTTTATCAATCTCTTTTCATTTCATTTCTCATAATTAATTAGGCAACCATGCCTCAATTTTATATTTCATTTGCATTATCATAGCCAACAACCATGGCCTCATATCTCATATGATCTCAAATCACCTTAATCAATTCAAATGTATATAATCAATGGCATTAACACACATTTTACATACTCATCACAACTTTCATATTATACCAAACATAACATTATTAATATACATCAACAATGCATTACATTTCCTAATATTAATATACATCAACAATGCATTACATTTCCTAACACATTTACAACCAAATGTGTATCAAGTCTCAAAGTCATATGCATTTATGCAATAATGTAGTTTGTACTTACCTTAAAACCAACTCACACCAATCTATACACTTACTCTTCCAAGAATCCTCAACACTTAGATTAGGGCAATTCAACCTCTTCACAACCTAATCCAAAAGGAATATTAGCAAAATGACCATATGAATAATAAATTCTGGTTTTGGACTCAACTTAATCCTTATTTTGAAAAATTGCATAAAATAATATACTGGACTAAAAACTCTAAAATTTTTACAAAATTTAGTTTTACATCTTAAAATCATTTCTTTAAAATTTCAGATCAAACTGAATACAAAATCTTGGTCAAATAGTTCACCCAACCAGACTGCTCCAATTGCCCTGCATCCTGGCAGCAGTTCTGAACTTTGTGAATTCCGTAAATTAAATTCAATCAACGTGGTTCCAAATTATTTTTCTCAAATACTAGACTCACGAAGAAACAACATATCCAAAATTCAATTGGATATTATTTTTCTACATTTTATTAAAAATCCCGAAAGATAGATGTCTCAGTTAAGGTACCTGCTGGAACAGGTCTAATAAAAATAATCTTTCCAAAATCATAACCATTCCAAAATCAAATCAATATAATTTTTAGTCATTCTAGACTCGAAGTGGCACAACATATCAAAAATTCACTTCAAGAACATTTTTCTATATTTAATTAAAAATCATACAAGTCATAGCATTTACTAATTGTAAAACAGAAAAATTCCACTAAACACAACTCTTACTCTTCCATCACCAACACCAACCTAACTTCTTATCTTTAGTTCCATTTCAACACTTTTACACACACCATACACAAACACACTCCAACCATCAACAACACTCCATCAAACTCAAACAAAATTCCAAATAGAACAAGAGAAATCAAAAGAAAACTTACTTGAATATTATGCCAAATCTTCAACATCCATCTTCAATTCTCTCAAAATCCCTATGGATTTAATGTGTATATAAGTAAAATCACATCTCTCTCTCTCTCTCTCTCTCTCTCTCTCTCTCTCTCTCTCTCTCTCTCTCTCTCTCTCTCTCTCTCTCTCTCTCTCTCTCTCTCGTGTAAGAAGAAGAAGAAGAAGAAAAATATCTTTTCCCTTCTTCTTTTCATGTTTATCATATATATATATATAATAATAATATAATATAATAAATTATTTCTAAAAACCTCCACCACACACTTTTCTCCCTTTGACTTTTCTTTCTTCTTTTTCTTTTATTATTATTATTATTATTATTATTATTATTATTATTATTAATTATATAAACTTACTTTTCCTACACCACTTTATACATTATGTATATGTAATATATATGTTGGTATATGTATATCTCTTTTATATTTCCTTTATATTTTCCATATTTTTCAAATACCACATAAATATATATCATCCCTCATATACACCTATTTCTTATAATATTTTCCTTACATATTTTACCAACATATCTTCTCACAACTACCATTCCAATGTACACCAAAATCGGGTATTAAATGTAATATCCCTAAGTGTGCCTAGAAGTTGTGATAATATTGTTATTAGTGAATTGAATGTGTGATTGATAAGTGGTAATTGTGTATGATTTATTTGGAGGATAATAGAAGTTGAGAAAATAATGTATATGTGTGTAGTTGGAAGGAATGCATTGTGTAGAGAGAAGTGTATATGTAGTGTATATGGTGATATATATAACATATAAGTTGGTCAAAGGGCTTGGTCAATGGAAGAAGATATTTTATTTGTGATTTGTGAAATTACCTATATGGGTATATATGTGACAAAAGTTTAGTTAAATGGATGAGGGCATTATAGTAATTTTCTTTTGGATGAGTATTTAATGCATGTGGACTTTGTGTTTTCTTCATCATTTCTTCTTCTTCTCCTTGTGTTGGCCGGCTCCTTCATTGGCAAAGAAAAACAAAAGAACAAAGAAAGGTTTTGATGATTTTAAGCTCCAAAGTTGAGAGAGATTTCAAGTAGCTAAGTTGGATTTCAAGGAATTTTATCATCTTGGTAAGTTTTCTCTTGTTTACCTTGATTCTTTTTGAAGTTGTGTTTGGATTGAGTTATGTTTAGTAATAGTATGATTAAGTATGTTTGTAATTTGTTGAGAAGAGTTGAAATAGATTTGAAAAGGAGAGGTAAATTGGTGTTGGTGATGGAAGAGTAAGAGTTGTGTTTAGTGAATATTTTTCTGTTTTACAAATAGTAAAGGCTGTGACTTGTATGATTTTTAATTAATTATAGAAAAATGTTCTTGAAGTGAATTTTTGATATGTTGTGCCTCTATGAGTCTAGAATGACTGAAAAATATGTTGATTCGATTTTGGAATGGTTATGAGTTTAGAAAGATTATTTTTATTAGACCTGTTCCAGCAGGTACCTTAATTGAGACAGCTATATTTCGGGATTTTTAATAAAATGTAGAAAAATCATATCCAATTGAATTTTGGATATGTTGTTTCTTAGTGAGTCTAGTATTTGAGAAAAATAATTTGGAACCACGTTGATTGAATTTGATTTATGGAATTCACAAAGTTCAGAACTGCTGCCAGGATGCAGGGCAATTGGGGCAGTCTGGTTAGGTGAACTATTTGACCAAGATTTTGTGTTCAGTTTGATCTGAAATTTTAAAGGAATGATTTTAAGATACAAAACTAAATTCTGTAAAAATTTTAGAATTTTTAGTCAAGTAGATTATTTTATACAATTTTTCAAAATAAGGATAAAATGGAGTCTAAAACCAGAATGTACTATTCATATGGTCATTTTGCTAATATTCCTTTTGGATTAGGTTGTGAAGAGGTTGAATTGCCCTAATTTGTGAAGTGAAGAACTATTGAGTGGAGAAGAGTTTAGAGTGGTGTGAAATGTTATTAAGGTAAGTACCAATGTTGCATGATTGCATTGTTAATGCATATCACTAATGTATTTTGATGTGTTTATATCATTAATGATATGTATATATATAATTGTGTTATGGGAAAATGAAAGATGTGAATGATTTGATGAATATTAATGTATGAGAATACAATTGATTGAGTATAATTAAATAATATTAGGTAAATTATTACATTGTTAATCTAATGTGACTTGTATAGTGTGAAAGAGAAGAGGATCATTCAACAAGGTATGAGCTATGCAAATTTATTATGATAAACATTTTTATGAAGAATTACTTTAATGTACTTTGTAATGTTATAGCAATGATGCTATATGTATAATGTGAATCATGTGATTGAATAATGATATGTTCATTTGGTTAATGTAATTGATGTTGAGTATTATAATGATGATGCACATGATACTATATGAACAATACTATGATTTGTGTATTATGAATCTTGTGAATTGTATTGTGCTATATGAATAAGGTACTTTGTAATGTTATAGCACTGATGTTATATGTATCATATGGATTGAGATATGATATGTTGTGAAGCCATTGTGATTGGCTATGATGATCTAATTGAAAGAAATAAGGCATGTTTGCCTAGATGATAATGAACATTGAGATTGAAATTGATAATGAAACAATAAGTGAAATATGTGTTTAATGTGTTATTCAGTTTTCAGAGTTCTGGGTTTGGAGGCATGCCCATAAAATGAAAAAGGTAACAGTCTTGCCGGGTTGAGGATCTCTTCAAATTGAGTTGAATTGAGGTCCAAGAGACTGGGTCTGTTACACTATGAGAATTGTGAATATGAAATATATGATTGGTAACAGTCTTGCCGGGTTGAGGATCTTCTCATGATGAGTTGATGGTCCAAGAGACTGGGTCTGTTACACTATCCATGGATAGAAATATTGATATATGATGCCTACGGGCTTGATGATTATGATTATAGACCAAAGCAGTAACTCTGAACTCTGAATAACATAGTGGTGTCTGTTGGGCCCGAGTCTGTCTTTGTTGTCAATGTGATATACAAATGTTGAAAGAAATGGATAATGAAATCTTTGGTATATTTCATTGGACATGTGATTGATGATATGTAATATGTGCGTTGAAATATTGATTATGAGCACTAGTGATGAATCATTAATGTTGAATTGTGAATAAAGAAATGTTATGATTGGTATGATGTATAATGTGTGTATTAGCATTGATTGTGAATTCAATTGATGAATTGTGGTTGATGATAATGATTGTCTTAATTGGAAATGTGACTTGTGATAGGTATGATGTATAATGTGTGTATTGAGATGTTGATTGTGAATATTAGTGATGGGTTGGACTTGGTAGAAATGCTATGTTTATATGTGTATAAGATGTGAGATTAGTTGAAAGATATGAAAGGTGCAAATGAATAGGGATAAAATTAATAAGAACTAAAAATATATGGAATTGAGATATCTTTATATGTTAGTGTTTCCATGATATATGTTTGTATTTTATATTTGTACTACTAAGCTTTCGAGCTTAGCGCGGATGTATTATCGCGCAGGTAGCTTGGTGGAAGACATGAAGTCTTTTGGTATGCCACGAGAAGAGTAAAATTTTGTCGAGACCAACTAGAGGGTAATGCATACATGTATCCACTTTAAGTATGTTATATTATATGTATAAATGAAGTTTTGATAAAGACAATAATTTGTAAGTGTTCTTTAAATTGACCTATTATGGTTTGAATTTTGTTACAGGTATTGAAAGGTAAAAAGAAAAGTGGCATCCTTATACTTTAAATACTTACTGTATGTATACTAGGTATATGTATAGTATTTATATGGAGTATTGGGGTGTTACAATTATTTTGGTATCAGAGCTTAGGTTCGAGATTCTCAGCCTAAGTAAAATTAAAAAGAAAAAGTTTTGAAACGCTTAAAATGAATTAAAAAGAATAGTTTTGAAAATGAAATTTGTAATACATGCATATGCATTCACACCTAGGTTGGTCTCGGAGGTGGCATTATATGATTTATAGTATATCTGTGTTATATGAAATGGATGTTAATGTGTGAATGATATGATGTTATGAGAAAACTGTTTTGTTGTAATGTGAGATGTTGAGGCATGATTACTTAACTTGCTTGTGAAAAAAAGAAATGAATTAAAAAAAAATGTTGATAAGTTTAATGAACGGACCTATCTGTCTCCTGCGGAACCATGCGGACCCATTGGAATGGGCAACCGAACTTGGACAACCGACCTGGTTGGGGAAGGGTACGTATATAAAGTCATAGTTGTTGGCTATAATGATAAATTTAAATGAGTATAATGAATGATATGAATTTATATAAGTCTAATTGATAATTAAAAAATGGAATTTTATGCAAGTAAAGTGAAGTGTTAAATGTGTTGAAGCATAAAGAAATGAAAAGGAAAATAATATTGAATGAGTTGATTAGTAAAGACAAGGTATGATTATTTAAAGTTTGGGGTATATATATAAAGTCAAGGTATTATTTAAAGGAAAAAGAGATGATATTGGTTATGTAAGAATATAAATTGGTATGGTTATTTTAATGTAAACATTGTGAATTTAAGGTTAGAAATGTGAGATGCTTGGATATTGTGAAAGCTCATGGTAATGGTAATAATATGTGATATTTGAGATTTTTCGAAATGAGCTTAATAATTGGGGAAGAAATATGTGTTGATATTGCTTTATGATATATATATATATATATATATCCGGGATGTTTTTAAAGTTGATTTTAAGAAAAGATGAGTTTGGTAAATTTAAAGTTTAAGCGAAGTAGTAAGTTGAAAAGTTAAAGTTCTACTAGAAACTGATAAAGATTGATTGGATATTGATGATTTAATGTATATTCAATACCTGAGCCAGGTGAAATGATTAATATTGCACATGAAAGTATTATGAATTAAGTAATGTGATTGATGGTATGAGAATTTGTTTTGAAGTAAAAAGAGAAATAGATAAGCAAATGAAAAGGAGCTATTTTAAGTCATTTTATTGCAAAAAAAAAAAAAAGATATGGAAGTATATTAAATGTTTTTTTTTTTTAAAGATGAAAGTAAAGAGATGTCACATTGGGAATGTGACCAAGATGGATGTGAAGTGTTATTATAGTCAGAATATATATTTGTAGTGTGATTAAATACTTTTTATCATATTGGAAGAATGAGAATAATAGTATTCAAAAGAAAGTGATAAACACTAAATTTGTAGTGAATGTATGAAAAAGGAAAATAAAAATCAGAGCATATAATTAAGTGTATAGGAGCTATTAGGCTCAATGTGTATATTATTAGGTGTAATGTACATATGTATAAATATATGAGTAAAATATATATATACGTTGAATGGTAAACAAACGGATATAAAGATGATATATTAAATGCATTTCAAAATAAAGGTGAGAGAGATGTCACCTTAGTAAGGTGACTAAGAATTTGTGAAGTATTATTGTAGTTAGGAAATATATATGTGTTGAGTTGATAAATAATTTAAGTTATGTCAAAAAGGGGTAAGAATGATGTTGATTAAGGAAAAGTAATAAATGTTAAATTGTGTTAAAGATATGTAAAAGAGGAATTATATATAATTGTATGACTATGTGTATACATGTATGGAAAATGTGGAATGAGCTTTTCGATATGAATGTAAATGAAAATGTAAGAAATGTGGAAAGCAAGTCATATTGTGAATGTGACCTAAGTATGTGAATGTGATATAATTATTTGTTTAGTGGTGTGGAGAATAATAGGGCATGTATCAGTGGATCTATGAGAGAATAGGTTTTAACCTATGTAGAGTTAGATTATGGGATGAAATGGAGAGTGAGAAAGGACTCAAGTAACACTAGAAGATGAAATTGTTATGATAATAACTGAGTTGAACTATCATATAATGTTTCCTGGATTAAGGATTTTGTTTGTAGAAATTCTATATGTATAAGTATATAATAAAAAGGAAAGTATACTGTATGAAAAGTGTTACAAGAGATAAATTAGAAGTGGAGTAATAAATGGAATTTGTATATGATTAAATGTTGTGTATAAAGATGTTATAGATAATATTGTAAATGTGAGTTAGACTAATGATAATCGTATGTTCAAGAGAAAATTTATGGAGATGGAGTTGAAATGTGTTAACTCTTGGTGTAGTAAAAGTGTGGAGAATGGATATATAATTCTTGTGATACAACTAAATAGTGTAATTAAAAAGTTTGGATACAGAATAATCGAGAAACAGTATTGATTTATGAGTTACAGGTGTGTGACCATTCATCTCCTATGGCTATATGATTTGGTTAGTATGTGTAGCCGGTTAATTTTAGTATCCATAAATTTGGGACTGAGACAATATGACTGTAGTACAAATTGGTGAGATTGAAAATTTTGTTTAAGAAGCATAGTTAAATAGTTATTATAAGATTTGGTGGGAACTATACTAATATGATTTGAAGTGATTTGTTATCACAATAATTTGATTGAATATGGATTGGAAAAGATCAAGAAATTGTATATAAGTTTGCCCTAATTGAATTAGATCATATATACATATATGAATATGGTGCAATTTCATGATAAGTTATATAAATTAATCGTTGGATGGAATTGAACAAGATTGGAAAATGGATATATTGTGACAGATAAATCAATTGATCTGAATTGGACTAAGATTATGAAGTATTATTGAGATTTAATATGTATAGTTGTATTAAGAATGTAATTAATTACGTGACAATGTATATGATGTAAAATATTAAAGTATGAATGGATAGGAATGTATGGAATTATAGTAATTATAAATTATGATAATAAGGGAGAAGATTGGTTATTTATAAAATAAATTGAAAGGCAATGTATTAAAAATGTAAGTTAAGAGAAAAGCATGCTAAAGAGGTAACTCCAATTGTGGAAAATAAGGACCTTGTTATCCATTGAGGGTTGATAAATGTCTATTTAGACAGTGATTGTAATGACGGGATAATTAATGCTAAGATTCAAACCAATAATTGTTGAGGCTAAAGTTAAGAAAGTAATTACATAGAGGTGAAGGAACAAAATATATTGAATATAAAGATTGGATGAAGTATAAGTGTACTATAAAATGATTTGATTCCTGATTAAAAATGTTAATAGGAGATGTAATGAGTATTTTGAATGTTTGATCAAGGAAATAAGAAGGAATATAAACATATAGAACGATGAATTATGGAATTTAGAGGAGATTGTTGATTCTAAAAGAAGGAATTGAAGTTATATGATTGGATGACATAATAATTTAAGCATATATTTAACTTCAGGTGGAAGTGAAGATAGTATTTTTGTTAAGAATGAATTGTTATGGCATGGATAATTTCGAGGACGAAATTATTTAAGGGGGAGAGAATTGTAATATCCCTAAGTGTGCCTAGAAGTTGTGATAATATTGTTATTAGTGAATTGAATGTGTGATTGATAAGTGGTAATTGTGTATGATTTATTTGGAGGATAATAGAAGTTGAGAAAATAATGTATATGTGTGTAGTTGGAAGGAATGCATTGTGTAGAGAGAAGTGTATATGTAGTGTATATGGTGATATATATAACATATAAGTTGGTCAAAGGGCTTGGTCAAGGGAAGAAGATATTTTATTTGTGATTTGTGAAATTACCTATATGGGTATATATGTGACAAAAGTTTAGTTAAATGGATGAGGGCATTATAGTAATTTTCTTTTGGATGAGTATTTAATGCATGTGGACTTTGTGTTTTCTTCATCATTTCTTCTTCTTCTCCTTGTGTTGGCCGGCTCCTTCATTGGCAAAGAAAAACAAAAGAACAAAGAAAGGTTTTGATGATTTTAAGCTCCAAAGTTGAGAGAGATTTCAAGTAGCTAAGTTGGATTTCAAGGAATTTTATCATCTTGGTAAGTTTTCTCTTGTTTACCTTGATTCTTTTTGAAGTTGTGTTTGGATTGAGTTATGTTTAGTAATAGTATGATTAAGTATGTTTGTAATTTGTTGAGAAGAGTTGAAATAGATTTGAAAAGGAGAGGTAAATTGGTGTTGGTGATGGAAGAGTAAGAGTTGTGTTTAGTGAATATTTTTCTGTTTTACAAATAGTAAAGGCTGTGACTTGTATGATTTTTAATTAATTATAGAAAAATGTTCTTGAAGTGAATTTTTGATATGTTGTGCCTCTATGAGTCTAGAATGACTGAAAAATATGTTGATTCGATTTTGGAATGGTTATGAGTTTAGAAAGATTATTTTTATTAGACCTGTTCCAGCAGGTACCTTAATTGAGACAGCTATATTTCGGGATTTTTAATAAAATGTAGAAAACTCATATCCAATTGAATTTTGGATATGTTGTTGCTTAGTGAGTCTAGTATTTGAGAAAAATAATTTGGAACCACGTTGATTGAATTTGATTTATGGAATTCACAAAGTTCAGAACTGCTGCCAGGATGCAGGGCAATTGGGGCAGTCTGGTTAGGTGAACTATTTGACCAAGATTTTGTGTTCAGTTTGATCTGAAATTTTAAAGGAATGATTTTAAGATACAAAACTAAATTCTGTAAAAATTTTAGAATTTTTAGTCAAGTAGATTATTTTATACAATTTTTCAAAATAAGGATAAAATGGAGTCTAAAACCAGAATGTACTATTCATATGGTCATTTTGCTAATATTCCTTTTGGATTAGGTTGTGAAGAGGTTGAATTGCCCTAATTTGTGAAGTGAAGAACTATTGAGTGGAGAAGAGTTTAGAGTGGTGTGAAATGTTATTAAGGTAAGTACCAATGTTGCATGATTGCATTGTTAATGCATATCACTAATGTATTTTGATGTGTTTATATCATTAATGATATGTATATATATAATTGTGTTATGGGAAAATGAAAGATGTGAATGATTTGATGAATATTAATGTATGAGAATACAATTGATTGAGTATAATTAAATAATATTAGGTAAATTATTACATTGTTAATCTAATGTGACTTGTATAGTGTGAAAGAGAAGAGGATCATTCAACAAGGTATGAGCTATGCAAATTTATTATGATAAACATTTTTATGAAGAATTACTTTAATGTACTTTGTAATGTTATAGCAATGATGCTATATGTATAATGTGAATCATGTGATTGAATAATGATATGTTCATTTGGTTAATGTAATTGATGTTGAGTATTATAATGATGATGCACATGATACTATATGAACAATACTATGATTTGTGTATTATGAATCTTGTGAATTGTATTGTGCTATATGAATAAGGTACTTTGTAATGTTATAGCACTGATGTTATATGTATCATATGGATTGAGATATGATATGTTGTGAAGCCATTGTGATTGGCTATGATGATCTAATTGAAAGAAATAAGGCATGTTTGCCTAGATGATAATGAACATTGAGATTGAAATTGATAATGAAACAATAAGTGAAATATGTGTTTAATGTGTTATTCAGTTTTCAGAGTTCTGGGTTTGGAGGCATGCCCATAAAATGAAAAAGGTAACAGTCTTGCCGGGTTGAGGATCTCTTCAAATTGAGTTGAATTGAGGTCCAAGAGATGGGTCTGTTACACTATGAGAATTGTGAATATGAAATATATGATTGGTAACAGTCTTGCCGGGTTGAGGATCTTCTCATGATGAGTTGATGGTCCAAGAGACTGGGTCTGTTACACTATCCATGGATAGAAATATTGATATATGATGCCTACGGGCTTGATGATTATGATTATAGACCAAAGCAGTAACTCTGAACTCTGAATAACATAGTGGTGTCTGTTGGGCCCGAGTCTGTCTTTGTTGTCAATGTGATATACAAATGTTGAAAGAAATGGATAATGAAATCTTTGGTATATTTCATTGGACATGTGATTGATGATATGTAATATGTGCGTTGAAATATTGATTATGAGCACTAGTGATGAATCATTAATGTTGAATTGTGAATAAAGAAATGTTATGATTGGTATGATGTATAATGTGTGTATTAGCATTGATTGTGAATTCAATTGATGAATTGTGGTTGATGACAATGATTGTCTTAATTGGAAATGTGACTTGTGATAGGTATGATGTATAATGTGTGTATTGAGATGTTGATTGTGAATATTAGTGATGGGTTGGACTTGGTAGAAATGTTATGTTTATATGTGTATAAGATGCGAGATTAGTTGAAAGATATGAAAGGTGCAAATGAATAGGGATAAAATTAATAAGAACTAAAAATATATGGAATTGAGATATCTTTATATGTTAGTGTTTCCATGATATATGTTTGTATTTTATATTTGTAATATCCTCAAGTATGCCTTAGAAGTTTTGATTTTGTAGTTGGTTTTAAATGTGATTGAATGTATATGTTATTTGATAAGAAAAGAAATTGGAAGAGAATGTTTATGCATATGTGTTTTGGGAAAGAAAAGAGGGTTTAGAGAGAAGTGTATATGTTGTTTATATGATGATATATATAACATATAAGTTGGTCAAAGTAAGAGTCAAGGTGATGGTTAGTGGAAGAGGATATTTATGTGGGATATGTGAAATTACATGAATGGGCACATAAGAGACAAAAGTTAAGTTAAAAGGATGAAGGGCATTTTAGTAATAATTCTTTTGATTTGTGTGGTGGAAATTAAAGGAGAGGTTGACTTTTATTTGTGGATGAAATTTCTTCTCCTTTCATTTTGGTGTGCCGGCCATGGAAGAAAAGAGAGAGGAAGAGAGGTGTTCTTGATGCTAGAACCAAATTGAAGAAGGAATCAAGGGATTTGGTTAAAGATTTGTGGAATTTCTTCATTTAAGGTAAGTACTTTCTTATTCTCCTTTGTTATTTTTGAATTGGGTGTTTGAGATGAGTTATGATTTGTTATTATCATAATTAAGTGTGTTTGAGATGGGTTTGTAAGTGTTGAGATTGATTGTAAGAAAAGAGGTTAAATTGGTCTTGGTTTTGGTTTTAAAGTGATAAATTAAATGGTTGTTGATATTGAAAGAACAAGAATGATGTTGGTTTTAGGGTTTTGAAGTGATAAGTGAGTAAATGTATGGTTAATGTGAATATTGTGCTATACATGCAAAATAAGTGTTAGTGACTTTGATGAGGTCTATTTGAATAAGTTTATGTTGTGTGTTATGTGTTTTGGTTCATTGCAAAGAGATGTGGCTATGTTTAGGGTTTTGTATGAGAGACCCGTAATTTGGGGCGGTCGCTATTATGTTAAGTGCGGTCGCTATTATATGAAGTGCGGTCGCGACTTAGGTCGGACTTCTGACAGCGAAACCTACTGTGTTAGGGTTCATCTTTTGATTGTGAAGGGCGGTCGCGACTTAGGTCGGGCTTCTGACCGCGAATCCTACTGTGATAAGGTTCCATCTTTCGATTGTGTATAGCGGTCGTACCCTGGTTTGTAGCGACCGCGAGTAACGTTATGTTCTGTTTTATTTGAAATAACCTAATCCTACAATAAGATCCTCAAACACATGTTAAATAAATCATCCAATTGAGTTGTCAAGGATCACAATAAAGATAATTCTTAATGAATGTGTAATGTGTTGGATTATGTATACTTGAGTGATGAAGTGTTATAATGTGATTAATATTATGACTTGTATAGTGTGGAAGAAATGAGGATCATTCACAAAGGTATGTGTAATGCAATTTATTATTATAATTACTTTTATGATGAATCAAATGTGATATGAAGCCATTGTGATTGGCTATGATAATTCAAATGTGATATGAAGCCATTGTGATTGGCTATGATGATTCAATTGAAATGGAAATTGATAATGGAATAAGTGTGTACCTAATGTGTTGATTCAACTTTCAGAGTCCTGTTTTGATGGCATGCCTATGAACCATTGGATAGGTGAAATGGGAGGCCCGTAAACCGATTCCAATTGGTAATTATGATATGAATTCCTGGATAGGCGAAATGGGAGGCCCGTAAGCCGATTCCAGATGAGAAATGTGAAAATGGAATGATGGTGAAATGGGAGGCCCGTAAACCACTTCCATTTGTAACAGTTTAGCCGGGTTGAGGATCTCCTCATGTTAATGGGTTGATGGTCCAAGAGACTGGGTCTGTTACACTATCCATGGATAGAGATATGATACATGTTGCCTACGGGCTTGATTATTGTGAATATGATCAAAGCAGTTGACTCTGAACTTTGAATAACATATTAGTGTTTTGGGCCCGGGTCTGTCTTTGTTTTCAATGTGTTATATAAAGGTTGAACTAAATGAGTAATGAGATCTATGATTACC
Organism: Garcia nutans; assembly: GCA_947685225.1. Taxonomy (NCBI): domain Eukaryota; kingdom Viridiplantae; phylum Streptophyta; class Magnoliopsida; order Malpighiales; family Euphorbiaceae; genus Garcia; species Garcia nutans. The sequence goes on along the minus strand of CANTUV010000011.1, from coordinate 27,509,574 downwards.
TTTGTTGGAAATGTGATTCTTAAGTGGTGAATTGTGATTAAATAATAACATGAAATGTTATGAATTATGACATGTTAATGGGTGTATTGATATATTGATTGTGAATATTAGTGATGGATCTGTGATTGGTGATAATGATACGTATTTATGTAGATAACATATTAAATTAGAAGAGACATATGAAAGGTGCAATTAAGAATGAAAATACAAACATGCTAAGAAATTATAAGTACTTAGTATTAATATATCTTGTTATGTTGGAATTTATATATTGTATGTTTATATGTTATTTGTACTACTAAGCTCTCGGGCTTAGCGCGGTTGTGTAATCGCGCAGGTGACTAGGTGGAAGATATGAAGTATTTCGGTAAGCCACGAGAAGAGTATGAGTTTGTCGAGACCAATTAGAGGGTGATGCATACATGTATATCTTTTGAATTATAATGTAATTCTTTTTATGTAGCATATTCAGTTGTATAAAGGAAATTTTAATAAATGTAAGATTAATATATATATGTAAGGTCATTAAAGTATAATGATTTCGTAAATGTTTCTTTCAATTAATATATTGTGATTTGAACACTGTTAAAGGATTTTCTTAAATAGCGACGAAAAGTGACATTCTTATGCTTTATATATGTACTGTATGTATGCTAGGTATATGTATAGTATTTATATGGAGTATCGGGGTGTTACAATATTTGTACTACTAAGCTTTCGAGCTTAGCGCGGATGTATTATCGCGCAGGTAGCTTGGTGGAAGACATGAAGTCTTTTGGTATGCCACGAGAAGAGTAAAATTTTGTCGAGACCAACTAGAGGGTAATGCATACATGTATCCACTTTAAGTATGTTATATTATATGTATAAATGAAGTTTTGATAAAGACAATAATTTGTAAGTGTTCTTTAAATTGACCTATTATGGTTTGAATTTTGTTACAGGTATTGAAAGGTAAAAAGAAAAGTGGCATCCTTATACTTTAAATAGTTACTGTATGTATACTAGGTATATGTATAGTATTTATATGGAGTATTGGGGTGTTACATTAAATTAATTCATTTATCTTCTTTTGACTTTCATTAGTTTAACTTATATATGTTATATATACCTTCACTTCTTTTCTCCTTCCATTAAACATACTCCTTAAATCCAAATACCACAATAATTATTCCAAAACTTTGAGGGTGTACCTTGGGATATTACAATTCTCTCCCCCTTAAATAATTTCGTCCTCGAAATTATCTAGTACAATAGCAATCCATTCTTAACATAATACCATCTTAACTTTCATATGAAGTTAATTATATTCTTAAGTTATTATGTCATCACATCATATAACTTTTACTCTCTCCCTTAGAGTCAATCATCTTCTCTAAATTTCATAACTCATTATTAGATCTATTTATATATCTTATTACTTTTTTATCCAAACATTCAAAATATCTCATTACATTCCTAATTAATTTATCTTGATGCAAGAATTAGATCATCTTATATTATACATGTACTTTGTCTAATTATTACATTCAAGATATTTTATTTCTTCATCTCTTTATAATTACTCTCTTAACTTCAACCTTAAAAATCATTGATTATCCCATCATTAAAATCACTTCCAGAATAGACATTTATCACACCTTAATTGATAACAATATCCTTATTTTTCCTACACTAAATTTTTTTTTTTTAGCATGCTTCTCACTTAACATAAATATTAGTACAATGCCTTTCAAATTACTTTACAGGTAATTAATTTTTCCCCTTTTTTCATCATTTACAACTGATTTAACTCAATACATTCACGTTCATTTATTTATTAGAATATTACATCATATACATTATCACTTAAATCTTATGCTCCTAGTACAACTGTACACATTAAATTTCAATAATGATTCATAATCTTCATAGAATCTAGATCAATTGATCTATCTGTCACAATATACCCATGTTTCAATCTTGTTTAATTCAAATCAACAATTAATTTATTTAAACTTATCATGAAATTTCACAATATATATATATATAACTTAATTCCATTAGAGCAAACTTATATTCAAATCATGATCTCTTCAGATCCATATTCAGTAAAATTATCATGATTACAAATCACTTTAAATTATCCTTCAATATACACAGTTTATTTTCTACTATCTTAGTATAATTTTCACCAATTCTCATGATAATCTCATACCATACTTTCTATCCATAGTTCACTCACTTAAACCTTAAATCCATTCACTTATTCACTTTATACCATAAACATATTTAGTATAACTTTCAGTCACATTTTTTAATTTCCCCTTTTTAATATCTCCTCACATTTCATACCATTACGATCTTTATATAATCAGCTTTCTATCACATTAGCCATAACTCAAAACATTTTACATTTCTCTTTTCTTTCCTTACTTTTCATAATTATAACCAAATTTCTAACAAAAAAAATGATAAAGTATAACTTTACCAGTCATAATTCTTGACCATGTTTCTAGAAACATAATTATCAATCTCACCAAAATTGCACTACAGTCATGTTATCTCAGTTCCAAATCTGTGGATAACAAAATTAATCGACCAAAATATACTAAACAAATCATAGAATTATAGGAGATTAATGGTCATGCCTGAAGCTTATAAATCCATATTGTTCCTTTATTATTCAACTTCCAACCTTTCTAATTACAATGCTAAATCATATCACAAGAATTACATATTCTGTAACACCCCCATACTCTATATAAGTACTATACATATACCTGGTATACATACAATACGTATATAAAGTATAAGAATGTCACTTTTCGTTTTACTTTAAAACCCTTTATTCAAGTTCAAGCGATATTACATTAAATTAAAGAACATTTACGAAAATCATTATTGTTATCAAAAATAAAACCTAAATAAAATTATACATGTATGCATCACCTTCTAGTTGGTCTCGAGACACTCTTACCCTTCTCGTGGCATCACAGCTAGACTTCCAGATCAACCGCATAAATACCTGCGTGATTAAACATCCGCGCTAAGCCCGAAAGCTTAGTAGTACAACTAAATAATAAAATACACTTTACCAAAATTATCATACCTCATATGTTTAGCATTATGTTTTATTGTTCTCTTACCACGTTTTCTTTTCTCAATGCATTCTTCATAAGTTCCCACTAATCTCATATACATAAACATATACATTAATTCAACCAATTACCATTCAAAGACCTATTCAACACCTTTATGAAAGCAATTCTCACAAATTCCATATTCATATATATATTTTACACATCATACTTTATTTTTATAAAATCATATATCAAGAAAGTCCCTCAAAACATATTCACCTTCAATACATCAATGCACATATTACAAAAGCATACTTCATAACATTATTTTATCGAAAATTCATCAAACATGAATCATCCTTCCAATAAAGACAGTTATAGATCTCATTATTCATTTATTTCAACATTTAAATATCACATTGACAACAAAGACAGACTCGGGCCCAAACAACACACTAATATGTTATTCCAAGTTCAGAGTTACTGCTTTGGTCCATAATCATAATCATCAAGCCCGTAGGCATCATCTATATATATATCTCTATCCATGGATAGTGTAACAGACCCAGTCTCTTGGACCATCAACTCGGCAAATCTCGAGGAGATCCTCAACCCGGCAAGACTGTTACTATAATTCACATTTCACATTTATCAAGTAACAGACCCAGTCTCTTGGACAATCAACCCGACTAAATCGAGGAGATCCTCAACCCGGCAAGACTGTTACAAATCATATATCTCATAATCACAATTAGCATAGTGTAACAGACCTAGTCTCTTGGATCTCAATTCGTCTCAAATTGAAGAGATCCTCAACCCGGCAAGACTGTTACCTGTCATTTTATAGGCATGCCTCCAAGCTCAGAACTCTGAAAATGAATAACATATCAGACACACAATTCATCTATTATTTCATTATCAATTCTCATCATCATCTAGGCAAACATACCCCACTTAATTCAATTGAATCATCATAGCCAATCACAATGGCTTCATATCACATTTGAATTATCATAGCCAATAACAATGGCTTCACATCATATCCTTCACATTATATATATATAGCATCATTGAAATTCACAAGATTCACAATGCATAATACACAACATTGTTCATATAGTATCATAAGCATCATCATTATCACCAAATCATATTGATCAATTCATCACTCAAATATACATAATCAATGGCATTTCACATACCTTTCTCAATGATCATTATATCCTCCACATTTCCTATCTCATCATTGATATATACATAACAATTTATGTTATTCATGGATTTAGAATCTTCCATATCTTGTTATATCTCAAGGCACATTAATACAATTCATCATTAAAATATTTATCATAGCAAATTGCATAGCACATACCTTTTTGAATGCTCATCATAGCTTTCACACTATACAAATCATAATATTAGTCACATTATATTAACCATATAATGACTTACTTAACACATTTATACTAAATGTGTTAAGTCTCAAAATCATATAAAAGAATGCATCCATGTAAATTTGTACTTACCTTATGTACCCCTTACACCAAACTACACACTTCCTTTTTCAATTGCTCTTCACCACTTGAATTAGAGCCATCCATTTTCTTCACAACCTATTCCATTCAAATAATAAAATATATGAATCGCAATTCAATTATTCTTAAATTAATCACATACTAGACCTTTAGATCACAAATTACAAACCGACTTCTCTCTCTAGGGCCCCACGACCGTGGCCTACCATTCCCCCACGGGCGTGGCTTAACAACCAATTCTGCCCAAATGCTCTAAAATGGCCACGGTCGTGGCCTTCCAATCCCCACGGCCGTGGCATATAAAGTGAATCTGTTTCTTGTGTTCAACACCTCCACGGCCATGGCTTCCAATGGCCACGGTCGTGGCAGCCAATGGCCACGGGCGTGGCACCCAAAATACCTCTGTTCCCGGACCAAACACATGTATTCTATGTTTTAAACTCCATTAAACACAAACATACATCAATCATACATCAATTATTCAATTCTCCAACTAATACATATTAAATCCTTACCCACCAATTTCACTAATCCTTCATCATCTTCACAAAAAACCATTTAAATCTATGTATATCTTTCAATCTTTCACTATCATCATCTTAACATATTAACTACCTCAAATCTCAACAATTCATCATCATCCTCATAACTACCCACATCAAATTCAAACTCAAACCATAGAAATCAATGTAAAGGAATGAATACTTACTTGGTTATTTGCCAAATCTTGAATAAAAATCTTCAATCTTCTCAAAATCATCCTCTCTCTCTCTCTCTCTCTCTCTCTCTCTCGACCACAAAGAAGAAGAAGCAGAAGAAGAAAGAAACTTCTTGCTTCTTCCGTTCTTATCTTATATATATATATATAATAATAATAATAATAACAATAACAATAACAATAACAATAATAATAATAATAATAATAATAATAATAATAATAATAATAATAATAATAATAATACTAATACTAATACTTTAAATCTCCACCACATATTCTTTCTTTGACTTTCTTCTTCTCTTTTCTTTTTGTCCTTATTATCATTATTATTATTACTTAATTATACAAATATATATACAATTCACTTTCCCTACACCAATTTTATATCCCATATATATATGATGTATATGTATATGTCTTATATATATTATCTTTATATTTCCCATATACACATATACATTAAATCCAAATACAACAACAATAACTCCAAAACTCTTAGGGTCTATTCCGGGATATTACAATTCTCTCCCCCTTAAGTAATTTCGTCCTCGAAATTATCTAACACCATAACAACCCATTCTTAACATATTAAAATCTTTAATTTCATATGAAAATAATCATATCTTACATTAATTTATCAAATCACTCAACTTTTACTCTCCCCCTTTAAGTTAGTCATAACTCACCATTATCGATCTATTTTTATCTTATAACTTTCTCAACAGAGCCACCCAGATAGCTTATTACATTCCCAAAGAATGTTCTTCTACACAATAATCAATTCATCTTATAATCTATATATTCCATACATCTATTACATTCAAAATATATATATCACTTCATCTCTTTATAAATAATCTCTTAACTTTAACCTCAAAAGTCATTAATTAATATCTTAACATTGATTATTCCATTCTTACAATCACCTTCAAAATAACATTTACCCAAACCTCAATGGATAACAATATCCTTACCTTCTTTAGCTTGCTTCTCACTTAATATAAATGTTAACACAATGCTTTTAAACTTACTTAACAGGTGAATAACATTTCTCTTTTTCTCACCATGTACAATTTATATAATTCAATCTTACACTCCTAGTACAACTGTACATATTAAATCTCAATATTGACTTGCAACTTTAGCGAAGTCTAGATCAATCGATCTATCTATCACAATATACTAACATTTCAACCTTATTTGATTCAAATCAACAATTAACTTATCGAAATTTTTCATTGGATTTTACAATATATACATATATATAACCTAATTCCATTAGGTCAAACTTATATTCAAATTCTTGTCTTTTCAAATTCATATATTCACTCAATAAGAATCATGCTTACAAATATACATTTCATTATTTCAAAAATTATATCATCATTTCTCATACTCATACAAAATTTATCAATATAGCCAACAACTATAACCTCATAAACGAACTTTCCCCAACCAGGTCGGTTGCCCATTGAGCCTCAGGCCACTGCCAATCCCAGGGGTCTGCAGGAGGCAGATAGGTCCGTTCATTTATCTTTTCACAATTCATTTCTCAAAATCAATTAGGCACTATACCTCAATTATAATTCATTTTCAACCATCATGGTTTCTCATCACATCAAAATAGTATACACACATATCATCAACTATATAGAACATCTCAGTATTCAATCATATCTTTTAACCAATATGTCTAGAAACATAGTTATCAATCTCACCAAAACTGTACTACAGGTATATCATCTCAGCTCTAAATCTGAAGATAATAAAACTAACCAACTAATCACACTAACCAAATCTTATGACCATGATATATTAACAATCACACTTGAGAGTTGTAAATCAATATCATTCTTCTATCATTCGAATTTCAGTCTTCACGACTATAATTCTAGATTGTATCACAAAAATTATATATTTATCCTCTAAACTTTTATTACACCAAGAATTAACACATTTTAATTCCATCTCAAAACAGTTTGCTTTTGACTATTTAATAATCATTAACCTAACTCATATGCAATAGTGTTATCGTTAACATTTTCTATGCCCATCCTTCAATCAGATACAAATCTTACACAAGTTCCATTTATTACTCCATTTCCAATCCATCTCCTCTAAAAATTCCAAATATACAATTCTTTCCTTACAATTTCTTATGATACACTTATACATAAAACATTTCCACACATAAATACTTTGAGTTCCAAAACATCTTATGGTAGTCTCATTTAGTTATTACCATCACAATCTCACTATCCAATATTACCCACATCCATTTTCATCTTCTATTTCATCACATAATCTATTCTACAAAAAAATTAAGATTTAATCTCTATTAGGTCCACTACTATATGCAATCTCATTTCTAATACCATTAAACATGTAATGGTATAAAATAATAAACATGTTATATACACATTCATAGGTCACATTTATAGTGTGACACACTTCCCACCTTTCTTACATATAACCATTACATTCATGTCGAAAAGTTTATCTCACATATCCTCTTTATATATATATACACATAATTATGCAATTTATTAAATTTCTCTTTTGCATATAGTTTATACAAATTTAATATTTACCACTTTCCTTTGACTATCATCATTCTCATTTGTTTATCATAACTTAAGTTATTCATTAACTTCAATAAATATATACACTCTACTTATAATATTATTTCACAAGGAGCTTAATCACATTTCCGATGTGATATCTCTCTCACATTTGTTTATAAATATCTTTAACACATCTTTCATAATCTTTTTCATCCTTTCCAATCAAATTACTTAAAGTAACTCATTTCCTTTTGCTCAATTCCTTTTCTTTCATTTCAAACAAAATTTTCCTACTATCAATCACATCTCCCAATTCCTAATACTTTCATGTGCACTAATATTCATTTCATATATCTCATGTAAATACATTAAACTATTAATATTTAATTGCTCTTTATTCACATTCCATTAAAACTATAAATTTTCAACTTACTAATTTACTTAAACTTCAATTTATTCATCTCATTCTCTTAATATCAACTTTAAAACATCTTATATGTATATACCACAAAGCAACATCAAAACATATATGTTTCACCATTATTAAACTCATTCCAAAAATCTAAATATCACATATCATCACCATTTACATGAGTTTTCACAATATTCAAGCATATCACATTTCTAATATTGAAATCACCATGTTTGCATTAAAATAACAATACAAACAACACCTGTATCACTTCGTACTTAACCAACATCATCTCCTTTTCTTTTAAACAAAACCTTAACTTTACATATCCACACCTTAAATTATCACACCTAATCTATACCAATCAACTCATTCAATATTTCACGGTACTCTTTACATTTACATAATATATCTTTCCATATTACCATCCAGGAATATTTCCTCTTTCTATAAATCCAAACATAAAGTTTACTAGAAAGAGATTTAAATAATAGAGGAAAGATTACATACTTTAATCTATTTTTTTTAACTCATTTCCAACTTTATTCTTCTAGCCATTTCTTTAAATATCATACACATATCAATAATCAAACTTTTTACTTATACCTTCCATACCATTTCTTTATATCACAATCACCTCTCAATTATCAACATTTCAAAATTTGCTTTCATAAGAAACCTCATTTACACACTATCATTTATCTCATGTAATTCAAATACATCACAATTCACAATTCACATAATGCCACGTTCGAGACCAACCTATGTGTGAATGCATATGTATGTTTTACCAATTGCATTTCCAAAATCTTCTTTTTAATTCTTATTTAAACTTTTCAAAAATTTTCTTTTTAATTTCACTTAGGCCGAGAATCTCGAACCTAAGCTCTGATACGAAAATAACTGTAACACCCCCATACTCTATATAAGTACTATACATATATCTGGTATACATACAATACGTATATAAAGTATAAGAATGTCACTTTTCGTTTTACTTTAAAACCCTTTATTCAAGTTCAAGCGATATTACATTAAATTAAAGAACATTTACGAAAATCATTATTGTTATCAAAAATAAAACCTAAATAAAATTATACATGTATGCATCACCTTCTAGTTGGTCTCGAGACACTCTTACCCTTCTCGTGGCATCACAGCTAGACTTCCAGATCAACCGCATAAATACCTGCGTGATTAAACATCCGCGCTAAGCCCGAAAGCTTAGTAGTACAACTAAATAATAAAATACACTTTACCAAAATTATCATACCTCATATGTTTAGCATTATGTTTTATTGTTCTCTTACCACGTTTTCTTTTCTCAATGCATTCTTCATAAGTTCCCACTAATCTCATATACATAAACATATACATTAATTCAACCAATTACCATTCAAAGACCTATTCAACACCTTTATGAAAGCAATTCTCACAAATTCCATATTCATATATATATTTTACACATCATACTTTATTTTTATAAAATCATATATCAAGAAAGTCCCTCAAAACATATTCACCTTCAATACATCAATGCACATATTACAAAAGCATACTTCATAACATTATTTTATCGAAAATTCATCAAACATGAATCATCCTTCCAATAAAGACAGTTATAGATCTCATTATTCATTTATTTCAACATTTAAATATCACATTGACAACAAAGACAGACTCGGGCCCAAACAACACACTAATATGTTATTCCAAGTTCAGAGTTACTGCTTTGGTCCATAATCATAATCATCAAGCCCGTAGGCATCATCTATATATATATCTCTATCCATGGATAGTGTAACAGACCCAGTCTCTTGGACCATCAACTCGGCAAATCTCGAGGAGATCCTCAACCCGGCAAGACTGTTACTATAATTCACATTTCACATTTATCAAGTAACAGACCCAGTCTCTTGGACCATCAACCCGACTAAATCGAGGAGATCCTCAACCCGGCAAGACTGTTACAAATCATATATCTCATAATCACAATTAGCATAGTGTAACAGACCCAGTCTCTTGGATCTCAATTCGTCTCAAATTGAAGAGATCCTCAACCCGGCAAGACTGTTACCTGTCATTTTATAGGCATGCCTCCAAGCTCAGAACTCTGAAAATGAATAACATATCAGACACACAATTCATCTATTATTTCATTATCAATTCTCATCATCATCTAGGCAAACATACCCCACTTAATTCAATTGAATCATCATAGCCAATCACAATGGCTTCATATCATATTTGAATTATCATAGCCAATAACAATGGCTTCACATCATATCCTTCACATTATATATATATAGCATCATTGAAATTCACAAGATTCACAATGCATAATACACAACATTGTTCATATAGTATCATAAGCATCATCATTATCACCAAATCATATTGATCAATTCATCACTCAAATATACATAATCAATGGCATTTCACATACCTTTCTCAATGATCATTATATCCTCCACATTTCCTATCTCATCATTGATATATACATAACAATTTATGTTATTCATGGATTTAGAATCTTCCATATCTTGTTATATCTCAAGGCACATTAATACAATTCATCATTAAAATATTTATCATAGCAAATTGCATAGCACATACCTTTTTGAATGCTCATCATAGCTTTCACACTATACAAATCATAATATTAGTCACATTATATTAACCATATAATGACTTACTTAACACATTTATACTAAATGTGTTAAGTCTCAAAATCATATAAAAGAATGCATCCATGTAAATTTGTACTTACCTTATGTACCCCTTACACCAAACTACACACTTCCTTTTTCAATTGCTCTTCACCACTTGAATTAGAGCCATCCATTTTCTTCACAACCTATTCCATTCAAATAATAAAATATATGAATCTCAATTCAATTATTCTTAAATTAATCACATACTAGACCTTTAGATCACAAATTACAAACCGACTTCTCTCTCTAGGGCCCCACGATCGTGGCCTACCATTCCCCCACGGGCGTGGCTTAACAACCAATTCTGCCCAAATGCTCTAAAATGGCCACGGTCATGGCCTTCCAATCCCCACGGCCGTGGCATATAAAGTGAATCTGTTTCTTGTGTTCAACACCTCCACGGCCATGGCTTCCAATGGCCACGGTCGTGGCAGCCAATGGCCACGGGCGTGGCACCCAAAATACCTCTGTTCCCGGACCAAACACATGTATTCTATGTTTTAAACTCCATTAAACACAAACATACATCAATCATACATCAATTATTCAATTCTCCAACTAATACATATTAAATCCTTACCCACCAATTTCACTAATCCTTCATCATCTTCACAAAAAACCATTTAAATCTATATATATCTTTCAATCTTTCACTATCATCATCTTAACATATTAACTACCTCAAATCTCAACAATTCATCATCATCCTCATAACTACCCACATCAAATTCAAACTCAAACCATAGAAATCAATGTAAAGGAATGAATACTTACTTGGTTATTTGCCAAATCTTGAATAAAAATCTTCAATCTTCTCAAAATCATCCTCTCTCTCTCTCTCTCTCTCTCTCTCTCTCGACCACAAAGAAGAAGAAGCAGAAGAAGAAAGAAACTTCTTGCTTCTTCCGTTCTTATCTTATATATAATAATAATAATAATAATAATAATAATAATAATAACAATAACAATAATAATAATAATAATAATAATAATAATAATAATAATAATAATACTAATACTAATACTTTAAATCTCCACCACATATTCTTTCTTTGACTTTCTTCTTCTCTTTTCTTTTTGTCCTTATTATCATTATTATTATTACTTAATTATACAAATATATATACAATTCACTTTCCCTACACCAATTTTATATCCCATATATATATATGATGTATATGTATATGTCTTATATATATTATCTTTATATTTCCCATATACACATATACATTAAATCCAAATACAACAACAATAACTCCAAAACTCTTAGGGTCTATTCCGGGATATTTCATATTCATTCTCTAAACTTTTGCTACACCAAGAGTTAACACATTTCAACTCTATCTCAAAACAATTTGCACTCGATTATGTTCATCATTAGCCTAACTCATGTTCAACAATATTATTATTAACATCTCTTATGTATACATATTCAATCATATGCACTTCTTACACAATTTCCCTTTTGTTACTCCATTTCGAATCTATTTCTAATCCATTTACAATCTCTTATTATACACATATACATAAAACCTTCCCATATGTGAATACCTTGGGACTCAAAATATTATACAATCATCAGGTTCAGTGATTACCATAACAATTTCACCATCCAATATTACTCGAGTCCATTCTCACTCTTAATTTCATTACATAATCCATCTAGCTTTGCACAGTTCAAGACCTAATCTCTCTTAGGTCCACTAATACATGCAATATCATTCTTAATATCATTATACCAGTAATTATACCGCCTACATATTCATAGGCCACATCCATAATGTGACTCACTTCCCACATTTCTTACATAATACAATTGCATTCATATCGAAAAACTCATCTCACATATCCTATGCATGTATACACTTAATCATGTAATTTTATTTAATTTCTCTTTTGCATACAATCTGTACAAATTTAATGTTTATCATTTTTCTTTGAACATTATCATACTCATTCTTTTGACATGATTTAAATTATTCATCAACACAACAAATATATACATTCTAACCATAATAACACTTCACATATATTCAAGTCACATTTCTAATGTGACATCTCTCTCATCATTTTTTTAAAGCATTTAATGTACCTTCATATCCATTTTCACCCTTTCCAGTCAAATGACTTAAAGTAACTCATTTTCACTCGCTCAATCACTTTTTTTTTTTCAAAACAAATTCTCATACTATCAATCTCATTACCCAATTCGTAGTATTCTCATATGCAAGAATATTCATTGCAAATAGCTCATATGTTTAATATCTAAATAATCTTTATCAACATTCCATTAAAATTCTAAATTCTCAAATCACTATTTCACCTAAACTTCAACTTACAATTCTCATCTTTTCTTAATATCAACTTTAAAAACATCTTATATATATACCACAAAGCAACATCCAAACATATAATTTTCACAATTATTAAGCTCATTTCAAAAATCCAAATATCACATATTACCACCATTAACATGAGCTTTCACAATATTCGAACATATCACATTTCTAACATTGAAATCACAATGTTGCATTAAAATAACAATACAAACAATACCAATATATCTTTTTACTTAACCAACATCATCTCTTTTTCTTTTAAACAAAACTTTAACTTTATACACCCAAACCTTAAATGATCACATTTTGTCTATACCAATCAACTCACTCAATGTTCCACCATATTTCCTTCAAGTTAAAAATTTCCATTCTTTAATTTATCAATTAAACTCATATGAATGTTTCCATATCATTTTTCTTTTTTTTTTTCCTTTCATGTAGAACTTCATCCACATACTATCATCCATCTCATCTAATTCAAATACATTACAATTCACATAATGCCACATCCGAGACCAACCTAGGTGTTAATGCATATGCATGTATTACAAATTTCATTTCAAAACTTTTCTTTTTAATTCTCTTTAAGCTTTTCAAAACTTTCTCTTTTTAATTCTACTTAGGCCGAGAATCTCGAACCTAAGCTCTGATACCAAAAATTGTAACACCCCTTCCCAGCCTACATGTGTAAGCTGAGTAGAGGCGCCACACTATCCTAATATTGCTACCAATTTTACTTAATTCGAATTTTAGTTCCGGTTTTACAGAATTTTTGCCAGAGGTTCGCCTAGAAATTGGATCCCAAGTGTCGACAAAACTGGTTTTGAAAACATTTTTACACAAACCAATGCAATCAGTTTCAATACACTCCCAATGAATCCACCTTATACCCTCAACTACAAACCTGCAAGAAGAGTTCACACTTCTAATACAAAATAAGTAGAGGTTTATTATTATCACATACTACTAACGTACAGTATAACTGTAACACCGCCATACTTATATAAGTACTATACATATACCGGGTATACATATAGTACGTATATAAAGTATAAGAATGTCACTTTTTGTTACAGTTTAAAAACCTATATTTGAGTTCAAATAATATTACATTAATTTAAATATAGAACATTTACAAAATCATTATACTTTCAATAATCTTACATATATATGATAATCTTGTCTTTACCAAAATTTCATTTATACATATGAATACATTCTTGTCAGAAATACAACATAACGAAATTATACATATATGCATCACCTTCTAGTTGGTCTCGAAATACTCTTACCCTTCTCGTGGCATCACAGTTGACTTCCAGATCAACCACCTACTCACCTGCGCGATTTATACAACCGCGCTAAGCCTGAAAGCTTAGTAGTACAAATAAATATTATAAACATACATAACAGACAATCATACTTATATGTTAACTTCATATATTATTATTTTCTTATCATATTTTCCCATTTCAATTACACCTTATATATATTTCTACTAATCTCATAATTATATACATATGCACGTATTTCATTAATACAACCCACAATTCTATGACTTATTAAAACATTCATAAAATAATACTCACAATGTCCACAACCACATCCATATTATACATCATATTGTATTTTCATGTAGTACCTTCAGATCTCATCATTCAACATAGTTTTTCAAACCACATTCACCTTCAATAATTTACTTATACATTGTAATCATCTCATTTCATAATTATCATCATATATCTCATAACATTACATCTTATTCCATAATTCACATTTAAACAAAAATAATCATTGGTCTCATTATTCATTCATTTCACATTTCATGAATCACATTTAAACAAAGACAAGAATGGGCCCAAAAGACACTAATATGCTATTCAAAGTTTAGAGTTACTGTTTTGGTCTATAATCATAATCATCAATACATTTATCCATGGATATTCAACTAGATTTGAGCTTACGACCCAGTCATTTCACTCATCTAGTTTCAATAATTTGTTTTTGAGGTTTACGACCCGGTCATTTCACCCCAAAATCATCACATTTCACATTTTCCAACTGGAATCGGCTTACGACCCGGTCATTTCACCTATCCAGTGATTCATAGGCATGCCGCCAAAAACAGAACTCTGAAAATTGAATTAACACATTAGGCACACAATCACTTCATTTATCTCTTTATCAATCTCTTTTCATTTCATTTCTCATAATTAATTAGGCAACCATGCCTCAATTTTATATTTCATTTGCATTATCATAGCCAACAACCATGGCCTCATATCTCATATGATCTCAAATCACCTTAATCAATTCAAATGTATATAATCAATGGCATTAACACACATTTTACATACTCATCACAAAATTCATATTATACCAAACATAACATTATTAATATACATCAACAATGCATTACATTTCCTAATATTAATATACATCAACAATGCATTACATTTCCTAACACATTTACAACCAAATGTGTATCAAGTCTCAAAGTCATATGCATTTATGCAATAATGTAGTTTGTACTTACCTTAAAACCAACTCACACCAATCTATACACTTACTCTTCCAAGAATCCTCAACACTTAGATTAGGGCAATTCAACCTCTTCACAACCTAATCCAAAAGGAATATTAGCAAAATGACCATATGAATAGTAAATTCTGGTTTTGGACTCAACTTAATCCTTATTTTGAAAAATTGCATAAAATAATCTACTGGACTAAAATCTCTAAAATATTTACAGAATTTAGTATTACATCTTAAAATCATTTATTTAAAATTTCAGATCAAACTGAACACAAAATCTTGGTCAAATAGTTCACCCAACCAGACTGCTCCAATTGCCCTGCATCCTGGCAGCAGTTCTGAACTTTGTGAATTCCGTAAATTAAATTCAATCAACGTGGTTCCAAATTATTTTTCTCAAATACTAGACTCACTAAGCAACAAAATATCCAAAATTCAATTGGATATTATTTTTCTAAATTTTATTAAAAATCCCGAAAGATAGATGTCTCAGTTAAGGTATCTGCTGGAACAGGTCTAATAAAAATAATCTTTCCAAAATCATAACCATTCCAAAATCAAATCAACATAATTTTCAGTCATTATATACTCATAGAGGCACAACATATCAAAAATTCACTTCAAGAACATTTTTCTATATTTAATTAAAAATCATACAAGTCACAGCATTTACTAATTGTAAAACAGAAAAGTTTCACTAAACACAACTCTTACTCTTCCATCACCAACACCAACCTAACTTCTTATCTTTAGTTCCATTTCAACACTTTTACACACACCATACACAAACACACTCCAACCATCAACAACACTCCATCAAACTCAAACAAAATTCCAAATAGAACAAGAGAAATCAATAGAAAACTTACTTGAATATTATGCCAAATCTTCAACATCCATCTTCAATTCTCTCAAAATCCCTATGGATTTAATGTGTATATAAGTAAAATCACATCTCTCTCTCTCTCTCTCTCTCTCTCTCTCTCGTGTAAGAAGAAGAAGAAGAAGAAAAATATCTTTTCCCTTCTTCTTTTCATGTTTATCATATATATATATATAATAATAATAATATAATATAATAAATTATTTCTAAAAACCTCCACCACACACTTTTCTCCCTTTGACTTTTCTTTCTTCTTTTTCTTTTATTATTATTATTATTATTATTATTATTATTATTATTATTATTATTATTATTATTAATTAATTAATTATATAAACTTACTTTTCCTACACCACTTTATACATTATGTATATGTAATATATATGTTGGTATATGTATATCTCTTTTATATTTCCTTTATATTTTCCATATTTTTCAAATACCACATAAATATATATCATCCCTCATATACACCTATTTCTTATAATATTTTCCTTACATATTTTACCAACATATCTTCTCACAACTACCATTCCAATGTACACCAAAATCGGGTATTAAATTAATTCATTTATCTTCTTTTGACTTTCATTAGTTTAACTTATATATGTTATATATACCTTCACTTCTTTTCTCCTTCCATTAAACATACTCCTTATGTAATATCCCGGAATAGACCCTAAGAGTTTTGGAGTTATTGTTGTTGTATTTGGATTTAATGTATATGTGTATATGTGAAATATAAGGATAATATATGTAAGACATATACATATACATCACATATACATGGGATATATATAATGGTGAAGGATAAGTGAGTTGTATATATATTTGTATAACTAAATAATAATAATAATAATAAAGACAAAAAGAAAAGAGAAGAAGAAAATCAAAGAAAGAATATGTGGTGGAGATTTAAAGTATTATTATTATTATTACTATTGTTATTGTTATTGTTATTGTTATTATTATTATTATTACTATTATTATTATTATTATATATATATATATATGGATAAGGACAAAGGAAAGAAGTAGAAACTTCTTCTTCCTTCTACTCCTTCTTCGTCTTCTTCGTTCTTCTTGGCCGAGAGAGAGAGAGAGAGAGAGAGAGAGAGAGAGAAAGAGAGAAAGATGTGATTTTCTTACCAAATTTCTTAAGGAATTCAAGAGATTTGATGATAGAGATGAAGATTTGATAAAGGATTCAAGTAAGTATTTATTTCTTTAAATTGATTTTCATTGTTTGAGTTGGGTTTGGTATGGTTGATGTGTGATGATGATGATATTGAAAGATTTAAGTATATATATGTGTTGATTTGGTAATTGGATGATGATAATATGATTATTTGTGAAGATGATGATGAATTGTTGAATAAGGGTTGAGTTTAATGAAATTTGGGGATTTGATAAATTGGTATATGAATGAAGTTTATAATGATGATTGGTGTGTGTTTTGAGTGTTGTTGATGTTTTGGTAAGTTTGTTATGGTTTTTGGGTGTTTTTGATGAAGATTGTTTGAAGTGAGTAATGATAAAAAGATGGGTATTGTTGGATGTTGTTGTGTGTTGACCGGAATCTGGGTTTTTAGTCGGACACGCCCAGAGACACGGCCAGTTTGTTAGGCGTGTCGTTGGTTCTGTTTTCTGGAGTTGGTAGCACGAGCAGTGACACGCCCATGTTATTGAGCGTGTCATAAGTTCTGTGTGGCAGTAGAATTGACACGACCAGTAACACGCCCGTGTTATTGAGCGTGTCATAGCTACTGTGAGTTTGGAGAATTGACACGGCCATGAGCATGCTCTTGTTGATTGGACGTGTTGATGTTTTTGAGATACAGAATGTATTACACGCCCAGTGACACGCCCGTGGTTATGAGCGTGTCAATGTTTCTGTGTTGTGGAGTTAGGGCACGATCAGGAACACGCCCGTGTTGATGAGCGTGTCATGTGTTGAGTTTGCCCTAATTGATTCTTATTTGTATTACCTCATGTGTATTTCTAAGTGAGTGTGTATGATTACTTTTGGATTAGGTTTTAAGAGATGGAATTGCCCTAATCCAAGTATTGAAAGATCTATGGAAGAGAAGTTATATGGGAGTGAGTTCTTTAGAGGTAAGTACAAAACCCTATTGGATTGCATATAAGTATATTGTTAAAATAAATATTAATATTGTATACGCAATGAAAAGATAAGAGATATGATAATACATTAATACATATAAGATGTGAAGGCATTCAATATATATATGTTATGAAATGTGAAAGATGTGAGGATATGATTTGTATGATGTGTATTCCAATTTATATGGTAATGCAATTGATTGTGCATACTTGAGTAATGAATGATTATGTATATAAATATCAAAGATGAACTATGAAATGTGATAATGTGATATTGTGATGAACTATGAAATGTGATAATGTGATATTGTGATGAACTATGAAATGTGATAATGTGATATTGTGGTGAACTATGAAATGTGATATTGTATGGAATATGAAATGTAAATTGAGAGGTGATGATGTATAAAGCCATTGTGGTTGGCTATGATATTGAGAATGAGATAAATGAGGCATGTTTTGCCTAAATGATGCCATTGTGGTTGGCTATGATGATGTAAATGATGATGAGAATGAGAATGAAATTGATAATGAAATAATAAATGAATTGTGTGACTAATGTGTTATTCATTTTCAGAGTTTTGTTGTTGGTGGCATGCCTAATAAGTGTAACAATCTCTTGAAGTTAGGTTGGATTGAATCCTTGAAGCCTAATTGAGATGTTACCACCCTTGAAGCTAGGTTGGGTTAGTTCTTGAAGCCAAGTTGGGTAGAAGCTTAGCATGCTTTGCTCCCCTTGAAGCTTGGTTGAACTTAATCCTTGAAGCCTAGTTGGGTATATGATATTGATAAATGTGATAACAAAACCAAAGCATTAACTCTGAACTTTGAATGACATATTAGTGTCTTTTGGGCCCGAGTCTGTCTTTGTTGTTAATGTGATGTATATACAAGTTGAAATAAATGAGTAATGGGATTTATGTTGCCTTTGTTGGAAATGTGAGTTGTGAATGATGAATTGTGGTTAGTGATATGATTATATAACATACATGAATTATTGAAAGGAGATATGGTTTGTGAAGTTATATGCAATATGCGATTATAAAGTATAAAATGATATATATGATATGTATGAGGTGAAATTGGTAAGTATCATAATATGAAGGTTCTATCAATTTATTGAATTATGTTTGATGGTTATGTTATATGTGTATATGTATATCCTCTATAAGGTTAATAGGATTATATGAAGAATGCATTGAAAAAGGGGAAAACAGAGTAAGAAAATGTTAAAACATGAGACTAAACATATGAGGTATGTTTCCTTTATATTGTATATTTTAATGGTTACTTGTACTACTAAGCTTTCGAGCTTAGCGCGGTTATCTTAATCGCGCAGGTATATAGGTGATGAAGCTGGAGATAAGCTACTATGTCACAACGAGGACAAGTGTAGTTCGAGACCAACTAGATGGTGGTGCATGCATGTAATTATACTGTATTTTCATAAGAATGTATTCATTTGTATAAATGAATCTTTGGAAGAAACAATGTAACTTATATTTATGTATTACCATGATAAGAATAACCATTTTGTAAATACTTTCATATGATTTAAATGTATTATGGTTTTAAAAATTAAAGTAAAGAGTTATAATGGTGATGAAAAGTGACATTCTTATACTCTATATACATATTGTATGTGTACCTGGTATATGTACAGTATTTATATGGGGTATCGGGGTGTTACAATTATTTTGGTATCAGAGCTTAGGTTTCGAGATTCTCGGCCTAAGTAAATTTACAAAGAAAAGTTTTTAAAAAAAAATGATGATAAATGAAAATAAAAAGAATGAAAATTTTGATACATGCACATGCATTAACACCTAGGTTGGTCTCGGATGTGGCATAATATGATTTGTAAAATATTTGTGTTACATGAGATGTTTAATATAGTTGATGATATATGTGTATACTATGTTGATGTGAGAAGAAACCATGATTGTTGGCAATGATGTTGGAAATGAATTATAATTGAGGCATAGTGCCTAATTATTTATGAGAAACGAATTACGAAATGTAATGTGAAATATGCATGTTGATGAGACATATGAAAAATGTTATGTCATGTGCAACATGGAATGTAATATTGATGTTTATGAGTAATATTATGTATGACATAATATGAATTGAAAAATAAAGAAATGGAAAGGAAAATAAAGTTGGAAATGAGTTGAAAATCAAATTAAGATAAGAGTATGTACTCTTTCTTCTATACTTTAAACCTCTTTATAAGAAAGTTTATGTTGAGTTTGCTAGACAGAGGAAATAACGTCGAATTGTGAATATTGAAAGTTATGTTATTTAAATGAAGAGAGTATGGTGGTATATTGAATGAGTTGATGGGTATAGACAAAGTTTGACCATTTATGATTTGAATATGTAAAGTTAAAGTTTTTAAAAGAAAAAGAGATGATGTTGGTTAAATAAGGAAATATAATGGTGTTGTTGCATTGCTGTTTTAAATGCAAACATTGTGATTTTAATGTTAGAAATGTGATACGCTTGAGTGTTGTTAAAGCTCATATTAATGGTGGAAAGATGTGATAATTAGATTTTTGGAAATGAGCTTTAATATTTGTGAAAAGAATATACTTTTGAGGTTGTTTTGTAATGTGTATATATAAGATGTTTTTTTTTTAAGTTGATATTAAGAACATAAGATGAGTGAATGGAAGTTTAAGTAAAGTAGTAAGTTGTGAAATTATAGTGTTAATGGAATTTGGGTAAAGACTATTTGAGTATTGATAATCTTAATGTAAGTTAAACCCATGAGCTTGTGGAATGAATATTACTGTATATGAGAGTACTATTAAATTGAATAATGTGATTGATAGTATGAGAATGATTATGCTTGCATTGACAAACCTGAGCAAAGCTAGGTCATGGGATAATATTGACAGTAAGAAATGGGATGGATCAATGTGGATTTAAGAAATTGAGATTTGTCATAATTAGACTTGGAGAGTATAAAGAGATTATTGAGCCCAATGTATATATGAGTGGATGTAATGTACATGTGTATAGATATGTGAGTAATATATATATATATATATGTGTTGAAGAATAAACAAATGGATGTATAGATAGTATACTAATGCATTTAAAAATATATGTGAGAGAGATGTCACCTTAGTAGCGTGACTAAGATTTTGTGAAGTAATATCATGGTGATAATGTATATGTGTTGGGTTGATAAACAACTTAAGTCATGTCAAAAAGGGATAAAAATGATGTTGTTCACGGAATAGTAAAATGTTAAATTGTGTTGAAAATATGTAAAAGAGGAATTAAATATCATTGTATGATTATGTGTATACATGTATAGAAAATGTGGAATGAGTTTTTGATATGAATGTAATTGTAAAATGTAAGAAATGTGGAAAGTAAATCACATTGTGAATGTGATCTATGGATGTGTTATATAATTGCATATTTGATGTATATTGGAAATGACATTGCATGTAGTAGTGGACCTAAGAGAGATTAGGCCTTGATTGACGTAAAGAGTATGTGATGAAATGAAAATAAGAATAAACTTAAGAAATGTTGGATAGTGAAATGGTTATGGAAATAAGGATTAATTTGGGAAATGGTGGACAGTAATATTGTTATGATAATAACTGAATTTGGCTATCATAAATGTTATGAGCCAAAGTATTTGTGTGAGGAAATGTTCTGTGTATATAAATTTAATAAGAAATTATAAGGGAAAAAGAAAGTATAAAGAATGAAATTTATGTAAGATCTGTATAAGATTGAATGATGTGTGAAGGAGAGGTTAAGGATAATATTGTTGTATATGAGACATGCAAATGGTGATCAAATAATTAAGAGTAAATTGTGTTGAGATAGAGTTGACATATGTTAATTTTGGATGTAGTAAAGTTTGGAGAATGGAGATATTATATTTGTGATGCAACTTAGTAGTATAATTGGAAAGTTGGAAATAAAATAATAGAGGAACAGTATTGATTTATAAGTTTCAGATGTGATCATTAATCTCCTATGGCCATATAGTGTATTTATGGTATTTGGCCGATTAACTTTGTTATCCACAGAATTGAGACTAAGAAAGTATAACTGTAATACTACTTTGGTAAGATTGATAATTATGTTTCTAGAAACATGATTAACGGTTATGATTGATGAAGTGTATTTTATGGTTTTTGTGTTAGCAATTTGGTTATAATTCTGGAAAAGAAAAGACAGAAAGAGAATTGTGGAAATACTTTAAGTTATGAGTAATGTGAGAAAAAGGTAATTATTGTTAATATAGTAATGATATGATAAGTGAGAAGATGATAATGAAAGAAGATTGCAGAATGTGTTTGAGAGCTATATTGATTATGTTTATGGTATACGGTGAATAAGTGGATGTGTTTAATATTTGAGTGAGTAAACTATGAATGATAAGCATGGTATGAGATAATTATGAATTTTGGTGGAATTGTATTGAGATAATGAAAGATAAACTATGTGTATATTGAAAGATAAATTAAAGTGGATGGTTATTCATGATAAATTTAGATAAGTGAACTATTGATTTGAATCAAACAAGATTATGATGTTAAGATATTGTGGAGAATAAATCAATTGATCTGGATTTTTGCTATAATTGTGAATTATTATTGAGATTTAATATGTATGGTTATGCTAAAGGCATAAGAGATAAATAATGATGTATACAATGTAAAATTTTGATAGATGAACGGACATGAATTAATTGAATTATATCAATTTTAATGATGAGAAAAGGGAAGAAGTTGATTTCCTGTAAAGTAAGTTCAAAAGCATTGTATTAATATTGATGTTAAGTGAGAAAATACTAGAGAAGGAATGAAGTGTATGAGAAATAAGAATATTATTATCAATGAAGGTTTGATAAATGTTTGTTTGTAAGGATAATTGTAATGATGGGATAATTAATATTAAGATATAAGTTTATGATCTTGAAAGTTAAAGTTAAGAGAATAGTTATAAAGAGATGAAGTGATAAAATATTTTGAATGTAATAATGGAATGTAACATAAGTATGTTAAAGGATGATTGAATTTTTGCATATAGATAAGGTATTTGAGAGTATAATGAGTTATTTTGAATATTGGATAAGAATGTAATAAGGTATAAAGATTTTTATCGTGACAAGTTGTGGAATTGAATAATATAATTGACTCTAAGGGGGAGAGTGCAAACTATGTGATTTGATGAAAATTTTAAATGGTGTATTGGTAAGAATGGAATGTTATTGTACTGAGTAATTTCGAGGACGAAATTTTTTTTAGGGGGAGAGAATTGTAATATCCCGGAATAGACCCTAAGAGTTTTGGAGTTATTGTTGTTGTATTTGGATTTAATGTATATGTGTATATGTGAAATATAAGGATAATATATGTAAGACATATACATATACATCACATATACATGGGATATATATAATGGTGAAGGATAAGTGAGTTGTATATATATTTGTATAACTAAATAATAATAATAATAAAGACAAAAAGAAAAGAGAAGAAGAAAATCAAAGAAAGAATATGTGGTGGAGATTTAAAGTATTATTATTATTATTACTATTGTTATTGTTATTGTTATTGTTATTATTATTATTATTACTATTATTATTATTATATATATATATGGATAAGGACAAAGGAAAGAAGTAGAAACTTCTTCTTCCTTCTACTCCTTCTTCGTCTTCTTCGTTCTTCTTGGCCGAGAGAGAGAGAGAGAGAGAGAGAGAGAGAGAGAGAAAGAGAGAAAGATGTGATTTTCTTACCAAATTTCTTAAGGAATTCAAGAGATTTGATGATAGAGATGAAGATTTGATAAAGGATTCAAGTAAGTATTTATTTCTTTAAATTGATTTTCATTGTTTGAGTTGGGTTTGGTATGGTTGATGTGTGATGATGATGATATTGAAAGATTTAAGTATATATATGTGTTGATTTGGTAATTGGATGATGATAATATGATTATTTGTGAAGATGATGATGAATTGTTGAATAAGGGTTGAGTTTAATGAAATTTGGGGATTTGATAAATTGGTATATGAATGAAGTTTATAATGATGATTGGTGTGTGTTTTGAGTGTTGTTGATGTTTTGGTAAGTTTGTTATGGTTTTTGGGTGTGTTTGATGAAGATTGTTTGAAGTGAGTAATGATAAAAAGATGGGTATTGTTGGATGTTGTTGTGTGTTGACCGGAATCTGGGTTTTTAGTCGGACACGCCCAGAGACACGGCCAGTTTGTTAGGCGTGTCGTTGGTTCTGTTTTCTGGAGTTGGTAGCACGAGCAGTGACACGCCCATGTTATTGAGCGTGTCATAAGTTCTGTGTGGCAGTAGAATTGACACGACCAGTAACACGCCCGTGTTGAGCGTGTCATAGCTACTGTGAGTTTGGAGAATTGACACGGCCATGAGCACGCTCTTGTTGATTGGACGTGTTGATGTTTTTGAGATACAGAATGTATTACACGCCCAGTGACACGCCCGTGGTTATGAGCGTGTCAATGTTTCTGTGTTGTGGAGTTAGGGCACGATCAGGAACACGCCCGTGTTGATGAGCGTGTCATGTGTTGAGTTTGCCCTAATTGATTCTTATTTGTATTACCTCATGTGTATTTCTAAGTGAGTGTGTATGATTACTTTTGGATTAGGTTTTAAGAGATGGAATTGCCCTAATCCAAGTATTGAAAGATCTATGGAAGAGAAGTTATATGGGAGTGAGTTCTTTAGAGGTAAGTACAAAACCCTATTGGATTGCATATAAGTATATTGTTAAAATAAATATTAATATTGTATACGCAATGAAAAGATAAGAGATATGATAATACATTAATACATATAAGATGTGAAGGCATTCAATATATATATGTTATGAAATGTGAAAGATGTGAGGATATGATTTGTATGATGTGTATTCCAATTTATATGGTAATGCAATTGATTGTGCATACTTGAGTAATGAATGATTATGTATATAAATATCAAAGATGAACTATGAAATGTGATAATGTGATATTGTGATGAACTATGAAATGTGATAATGTGATATTGTGATGAACTATGAAATGTGATAATGTGATATTGTGGTGAACTATGAAATGTGATATTGTGATGGAATATGAAATGTAAATTGAGAGGTGATGATGTATAAAGCCATTGTGGTTGGCTATGATATTGAGAATGAGATAAATGAGGCATGTTTTGCCTAAATGATGCCATTGTGGTTGGCTATGATGATGTAAATGATGATGAGAATGAGAATGAAATTGATAATGAAATAATAAATGAATTGTGTGACTAATGTGTTATTCATTTTCAGAGTTTTGTTGTTGGTGGCATGCCTAATAAGTGTAACAATCTCTTGAAGTTAGGTTGGATTGAATCCTTGAAGCCTAATTGAGATGTTACCACCCTTGAAGCTAGGTTGGGTTAGTTCTTGAAGCCAAGTTGGGTAGAAGCTTAGCATGCTTTGCTCCCCTTGAAGCTTGGTTGAACTTAATCCTTGAAGCCTTGTTGGGTATATGATATTGATAAATGTGATAACAAAACCAAAGCATTAACTCTGAACTTTGAATGACATATTAGTGTCTTTTGGGCCCGAGTCTGTCTTTGTTGTTAATGTGATGTATATACAAGTTGAAATAAATGAGTAATGGGATTTATGTTGCCTTTGTTGGAAATGTGAGTTGTGAATGATGAATTGTGGTTAGTGATATGATTATATAACATACATGAATTATTGAAAGGAGATATGGTTTGTGAAGTTATATGCAATATGCGATTATAAAGTATAAAATGATATATATGATATGTATGAGGTGAAATTGGTAAGTATCATAATATGAAGGTTCTATCAATTTATTGAATTATGTTTGATGGTTATGTTATATGTGTATATGTATATCCTCTATAAGGTTAATAGGATTATATGAAGAATGCATTGAAAAAGGGGAAAACAGAGTAAGAAAATGTTAAAACATGAGACTAAACATATGAGGTATGTTTCCTTTATATTGTATATTTTAATGGTTACTTGTACTACTAAGCTTTCGAGCTTAGCGCGGTTATCTTAATCGCGCAGGTATATAGGTGATGAAGCTGGAGATAAGCTACTATGTCACAACGAGGACAAGTGTAGTTCGAGACCAACTAGATGGTGGTGCATGCATGTAATTATACTGTATTTTCATAAGAATGTATTCATTTGTATAAATGAATCTTTGGAAGAAACAATGTAACTTATATTTATGTATTACCATGATAAGAATAACCATTTTGTAAATACTTTCATATGATTTAAATGTATTATGGTTTTAAAAATTAAAGTAAAGAGTTATAATGGTGATGAAAAGTGACATTCTTATACTCTATATACATATTGTATGTGTACCTGGTATATGTACAGTATTTATATGGGGTATCGGGGTGTTACACCTTAAATCCAAATACCACATTAATTATTCCAAAACTTTGAGGGTGTACCTTGGGATATTACACTTTCAGGCTATTTCCAAATTCCTATTACCCTGGAAGACCAAGAGAAAACTATATTCACCTGCCCATATGGGACATTCGCATATCGAAGAATGCCATTCGGGTTGTGCAATGCACCTATAAATTTCCAAAGGTGCATGGTAGCAATCTTTGATGAGCTTATAGAGGATATTATGGAGGTGTTTATGGATGATTTCTTGGTCTATGGAAGCTCATTTGAAAGGTGTTTGGAAAACCTTAAAAGAGTCTCGATGAGATGTGAGGAAACCAATCTAGTGCTTAATTGGGAAAAGTGTCATTTCATGGTTCAAGAAGGAATCATGTTGGGTCACAAAATTTCAAGCAAGGGCATTGAGGTAGATCAGGCAAAGGTAGATATAATCAAGAAGTTACCACCACCCACATTTGTGAAGGCCATCAGAAGTTTTCTAGGACATGCGGGTTTTTATCGGAGGTTCATTAGAGATTTTTCTAAGATAGCCCGTCCATTAACAAAACTCCTTGAGAAAGATGTGAACTTTGTTTTTGATGAGGAATGTTTGAGAGCATTCACAACTCTTAAGGAGAAATTAACCCATGCTCCAATCATGGTAGCTCAAAATTGGAGTCTACCATTTGAACTAATGTGCAATGCAAGTGACTTTGCAGTGGGAGCAGTCTTGGTTCAACCCAAGGAGAAATACTTCCAACCTATCTACTATGCAACCAAGACCTTGAACACAACTCAAGCTAATTACACAACTACAGAGAAATAGCTGCTGGCTGTGGTTTTTGGTTTTGACAAGTTTAGACCATATCTAATCTTGTCAAAAGTGATTGTTTATACAGATCATTCAGCTTTGAGGTATTTATTTGCAAAAATTGATGCAAAGCCGAGGCTAATCCTTTGGGTTTTGTTGTTGCAGGAATTTGACTTGACGATTAGAGATAAGAAGGGAGCTAAAAATCTGGTAGTAGATCACCTTTCTCGCTTGGAGAATCCAACCTTGGAGAGGTTTGAAGGAGACATTGATGATCATTTCCCCAATGAGCAGCTGTACGCCATGGTAAGTGAGGTAAGTAACTTAAAATTTGAAACACCTTGGTTTGCAGATTTTGCTAACTATTTAGCTGTTAGGGAACTTCCTAAGGACTTAACTTATCAAGTTAAGAAGAAATTTTTTCTGATTTTAAAATATTACTTTTGGGAGGATCCCTTTTTGTTTAGATTATGTAAGGATCACATGATCCGACGATGTGTGGCATGGCCCGAAACAATGAACATTCTTAGTCAATGCCATGCTGGACTAGCTGGTGGTCATATGGGAGCCAATAGGACTGCTCAAAAGGTACTAGAATCATGATTTTATTGGCCCACTTTGTTCAGGGATAGCTACGAATTTGTAAACTGCTGTGATCGATGCCAAAGAACTGGAAACATTTCATCTCGTGATGAGGTGCCCCAAAATGGGATTCTAGTTTGTGAAATCTTTGATGTATGGGGGATCGACTTTATGGGACCCTTTCCCAATTCCTTTGGTAACAAATACATCCTTGTAGCTATAGACTATGTATCTAAATGGCCTGAAGCCCAAGCCTTGGCAACCAATGATGCTAGGGTTGTGGTGAAATTTTTGAAGAAATTGTTTTCTCGATTTGGTACACCAAAAGCAATTATAAGTGATACGGGTACTCACTTTTGTAATTTTTAGCTTGCGAAAGTTTTTAAAAGATTAGGAGTTACACATAGGTTTGCTATTCCTTATCATCCCCAAACTAGTGGCCAAGTTGAGAACACGAATAGGGAGATTAAAAGAATTTTGGAAAAAACTGTAGAGCGATCCCGAAAGGATTGGTCGGAGAAATTAGACAATGCTCTATGGGCTTTTAGGACTGCATTCAAAACTCCCTTGGGCACTACACCATTTAGGTTGGTATATGGAAAAGCTTGCCATTTACCAGTTGAAATAGAGCATAATGCATATTGGGCCATAAAACAGATTAACCTTGATCTAGCTTGTGCAGGTGAAAGACGAAAATTACAGGTAAACGAGTTAGACGAGTGGAGATTGCAAGCTTATCACAATGCCAAAAATGTATAAGGAACGTACCAAAAGATGGCATGATGCTCACATTAAGGAACGAAAAGAGTTTCAAGCGGGAGATCAGGTATTACTGTACAATCAAGGCTTCGACTCTTTCCAGGTAAGTTAAAATCTCGATGGTCTGGTTCTTTTACTGTCAAGGAAGTTTTCCCCTACGGAGTGGTTGAAATAACCCACCCGGAAAAAGGTGATTTTAAAGTCAATGGGAACAGGCTCAAACTTTATTTTGGAGGGGAAATACAAGATTTAAAGGAGGTTTTACACCTCCAAGACTAGGAACATCTGCCCTGAACGTCCAGCTAATACAACATTAAAGAAGTGCTGGGTGGGAGGCAACCCACCATTTTATTCGTTCTTTAATTATTATGCATTTTTGGTAAAATAATAATAACAATAACAATAATAATAATAATAATAATAATAATAATTATTATAATAATAATATGTTTCAGCTAAATTTTCTTTTAGTGTATGCATGCTCACATTGAGGACATGTGAATTTTTAAGTGTGGGGTGCATTTTGTGTTTTTTCTTTGAATAAATCAATTTTGGAAAGTTCAATTGTTATAAATTGTTGATTGATGAACTTTGAATTTTTGAAGCATGAATTTGATAATTGAGTAGAATTGGTGCTTATTGTCAATTTTGTTGGTTTTTCCTTGCATTACCTTTAAACTAGTGAGGAATTGAGCCATCAACTTATTATTCTTTGTGTGGGAAAACATCTTTGATTGATGACTTGCTAGA
The DNA here is from genome assembly GCA_947685225.1 of Garcia nutans. Taxonomy (NCBI): domain Eukaryota; kingdom Viridiplantae; phylum Streptophyta; class Magnoliopsida; order Malpighiales; family Euphorbiaceae; genus Garcia; species Garcia nutans. The sequence continues at coordinate 27,479,353 of CANTUV010000011.1, read as the reverse complement.
ACTTGGTTTGATATACATTTTAGGACTACATAAAAATTTCAATTTGGCATCAAGATGATTAAGGCAATTAGGTGAACCCACTTTGGCTTAAAAAGACCAACCCTAATTTTAACCTTAGTTAGCCAATTTTGAGCCTATTTCGTTTTTCCTTTTCTTTCTTTTTCACAACATCATTAGCTTGAACCTTATTGGTTTAACTCTTACCCTTTCATTAGGTCAAGAGCATTTTAAGAAAGTTTATGACCAAATGTTGTGTTGAATTAAGTGTGGGTTAAATTTAGTAGGTTTAAGATTGCAAAGCATAAAAAAAATCAAAATCAAATAAAAAGAAGAAAAATAAGAAAAATTGTTGTTATTGTTGAAAGTGTTGGAATATGTTTTAGAAATAATAATTGCATGATGTAATAAGTGAGTTCCCTTGAAAAGTTTCTTAATGTCAAGGGGTAGATAAGAGGAAGGTGTTTTGGGATCATTGGGTTATTTATATATGATCGGTTACTTCATTCTTAAAGTGCTCTTGAACTTAATGATTAAGCTCACATTTCCTAAATGCCATGCCTCTGCCTTAACCCCATTACAACCCAATAAAATACCTTTTGATTGATGCTTGATTGTAATTAAGTAGTGGAGATTTTGATAGATAAGCAAGCCTATGGCAATAATCTTTCATTGATTGTGATGAGTGTAAACACAACCTAGATCAAACACTTTCTAAGAGTTGGTGAGGGAGTGACAACATAGGTTATGCATGCAAAGCCACTTAATTGCATTGGTATCGATTTTGTTGATTGCGGATTTAAGGATAGGGAAGTCTTGATGCAATTTTTATAACTCTTGAACTTGACAAAAAATTTTGTGTTTAGTTTGTTTTGAGTTTAGCCTTGCTTGGGGACAAGCAAGGATTTAAGTGTGGGGTATTTGATAAGAGTGTTTTTATACTTGTTTTTAGTATGATTTTAATGTGTTTTTAGTTAATGTTTCATTTGATTTTGGTTTAAAGTTTGTTTTAAGTGTTTGTTTTAGGTTAAAGTGGAAAAACTCTCTTGGATGATCAAAACAATGAAGAAAAAGCATGAAGCAAGCAAGACATGGCCAAGCCACAGCAAGCTTGGCCGTGTCCCTCAAAATTTCTTCAAGGCAGTAGATGACCCGGCCAGGTGACATGCCCAAGTCACTGGCCATGTATCACCCAAAGAACAGAAACCAAAGAACCAAGCAAAGAAGGAAAAATGAAGAATAGAAGTTGACACTTGTAGGTGACACGCCTAAGCCAGTGGCCGTGTCACATGACACGGCCACAAGCTTGGCCGTGTCCCATGTCTAGCTAAAGAATAAGAGAAGAAAAGAAATGATCCAGAAGCCAACACACCCAGGTGACACTCCCAAACCAGTGGCTGTGTCACATGACACGGCCACAAGCTTGGCCGTGTCACCCTTGGAAACAAAGACAAGCAAATTGACGAAGCTAGAAGCAGAACATGACACACCCACATGAAACGGCCAAGCCACTGGTCGTGTCACATGACATGGCCAGGAGCTTGGCCGTGTCACCTAGAAGAAAATAAGGAAAGAAAGGGCAGAAGGTGACACGGCCAGCAGGCTTGGCCGTGTCACCTAGGGCAACTTTGAAATGTTCAAATTCTTTTGCAGACAAGTGGGAAACAAAGACTATTTTTGGTCCAAAAAAAAGTAACATTAGACAAAAGAAAAGCTTTCTTAATTTGAGGAAAAGAAAGATTGAACAAAGGGAATGTGGGAGACAAGGTGAGTTGGAAGTGAGTTGGAAGATTGACTTGAGCTTTGGAGGGAAATAAAAAGAGAAGAAGAGGGAGTTTTTGGGGGATTCTGGGCTTGAAACAGGGGAGCTGGAACATGGGAGAAAGGAGCCAACAACTAAAGCAAAGAGGGGGGTTTTGAGCTGAGTTTGAAGAAGGAGATACATCTTATACAAGCCATAAACCAAGAATCAAGGACTGAAGTGAAGAAATACAAATTATTCTCCATGGATTGTTTGGTTTCTTTTACTCATTTATCTTGCTCTGTTTTTCTGGTTTTGAATATGAACTAATTCCTTCTCTATCTAGATATTGATGAACCCTAGCTTATTTGTATGGATTGAATAATTATATTTAGTTGTATCATTTGATTGAGTTGTTTTATTCTTATGATGATCAATGATTTATTTCCATTTGATAATAGCATGCTTATTGATTGGTTGCAATTTTCATATTATTGACTTGAGAAAGCTTGATATGAATTGATTACTCATAAGGATTGAGGATTGATTGGGGGTGCTAGAGATAGACTTACAAGATCCTTTGGTTTATAGTTCCTTGTTCTTAATGCATGATCTACTTAATTGTGTTTGAGAAGAGATTCTGACACTCTACTTAGTGATTAGGGATTAATTCGCTCGAGAGAGGTTTTAGTCTAATTTAGAGGAATGCCAACTCAACTCTATTGAATGATTTAACTGAATTGATTGTTCACAAATATCATTGAGGCTAGGGGGATTCAATATCTGGATAGTATTATTATTATCAATCCTATTTGCATAACATTTAATTTCCCTTTACTTCCAGTTATTAAATTAGTAGTTTTTTAATTACAAAGCATCACTCAACTATTAATTTGCTAAACAACGGTTAAGGTTTGCGCTAGTACTTGGCCTTGTCCGCAGTGGAATGATAATTCACTCACTACTATATTACTTGGGTGACCTGTGCACTTGCTCTATTGCTATAGCACTAAGCGGCACGCACCAATGTGTCAACTTCTACCCTTTCATTTTCTTTTCTTATCAAGGTGACACGGCCAATAACTTAGCCTTATCATGCGAGTGTGTCACTACCTGCCAACTTTTCATTCTTTTCTCATGAGGGACACGCCAAGTTGATAAGTGTGTCCGCTTTTCCAAGTCTTTATTGAGGGACACAACAAATTTAGAGGGTGACTTGGCTGTGTCAATGCCTTTTCCTCCAAATAGGATCTAACAAGTGAATTAAAGCTTCAATTTTTGCACTTCAATCTAAATCATAAAACTTCAGGAAAACTTAATGTAACAGCCCAATTTTTATTGAATGTAATGATGATGGAAATCATCAATTTAGCAACCATACACCCCAATAGTTAAAGAACTATTATATATATGGAATGCAAATTAACACCCTCCAAAAGTTGAGTCAAAATCTGGATCGTTCAAGAATGAAGTAAGATTAACTATTCTAATCACTTTTATCAATGGAATTATGATTAAGTAATTAGAATAACACTTTGATTTCCTCAAAACGCCACAGACAAAGAAGGTTTGGTAAGTTAAGGATGAAAACAAAGATTTTGGAATTTGAACGCCACAAACTAAATAGTTTGATAAGGTCCAAAGTTCATGCAAGAACTTAAGGCAAAACACTCACAAGTGCTCAAAATATCTTTTTTATCATTTGAATAATTGTATGATTACAAAGGAAATCAACCTTGTTTATATAGAAGAAGGCCACATATAAAGAGAGCATTAGATTTAAGTTCATTTGTAACTCCCATATTAATTGACAGCCCCATTACTTTGCCAACTCAATGTGAATGTTGGACCATTATTTTCTTGGCTTTTGTAACTCCTTTTCTCCATATTTTAGCCATTGCAACTCATACTTAATAACAATAAACCCCAATAAAAGTCAAATTGCAGAATTAAAATACAAATAGTCTTAAACAACCTATTAATTTATCTTAGGCCATTGGTCTTTTAGACTTCAAGACCATGGCCAAATGACCTGGTATTATTAAAAATGGACCTAAATCTTTACTCTCTCATAAGCCTGGATTAGCCTTCAAGATTAGGTCTTGCTTGAATTATGTTGACCAACTTAAGCTCTTCTTGCATCCATGGATCATCCTTAAACAAATCTTGAGCAACTTGTTTTCTCTAAATCTGATCCAAGAAGGAAATTAAAGCCTCTTTCAACTTATTAGCTCTAGACCTTGTCATTGGTCCTCCATATATGGCTAGTGGATCTTTGAATTGTTTGTTCATGTCATCATTGGACTGATGGTGCTTGGTCAATTTTTATCAGCATGTAATTCCTCAACATTCCCCCTCTCCTAACAAAGATTCGTCCTCGAATCTCATCCTTCATCACCTACATCAAACAAAGACAAATCAGAAACATTGAAGGTTACACTAACATTACCGTACTCACTTGGCAATTCCAGCTTATATGCATTGTAATTTATTCTTTGAAGGACTCAAAATGGACCATCCCCTCTAGGCATTAGTTTTTACTTCCTTTGGCTAGGAAATATTTCCTTCCTAAATGTAGCCAAACCAAATCTCCTGGTTCAAATACTACTTTCTTTTGGCCTTTGTTGTGTTGCTTCTCATATTGTAGATTCTTATTTTCAATTTGTGTGCGCACCTTTTCATGCAAAGTTTTAACAAAGTCAATTTTTTGTTTACCATCCAAATTTGCTTTCTCTAATGGTAAAGGTAGAAAATCCATTAGAATTAATAGATTGAACCCATACATGACTTCAAATGGTGAATGGTTTGTTGTAGCATGCACACTGCGATTATAAGGAAACTCCACATGCGGCAAATATTCCTCCCAATTCTTCAAATTCTTTTTTATTATGGCCCTCAAAAGAGTTGATAAGATCCTATTTGCCACTTATGTTTGTCCATCTAATTGTGGATGACAAGTGGTTGAATAAAATAGCCTTGTACCCAACTTGCTCCAAAGTGTTTTCCAAAAGTGGCCAAGGAACTTCACATCTCTATCACTCACAATTGTTCTTGCGATGCCATGTAATCTCACAATTTCTTTGAAGAACAACCCCGCAACATGTGTTGCATCATCAGTTTTGTTGCATGGAATTAAATGTGCCATCTTGCTAAACCTGTCCATAACAACAAAAATAGGATATCTCCCCCCTTTTAGACCTAGGTAAAGCCAAGACAAAGTCCATTGATATATCAACCCAAGGTTCATTAGGCATAGGAAGAGGGTTATACAACCCATGAGGCATTACTCTAGATTTAGCTTGTTTGCTTGTAATGCATTTCTCACATATCCTCTCAACATCTCTTTTCATTTGTGGCCAAAAGAAATGCTCACTTAACACACCTAGAGTCTTTTTAATTCCAAAATGTCCCATTAACCCACCACTTTGTGCCTCCCTCACAAGTAATTCTCTCATTGAACATTGAGGAACACACAGCTTGTTTTCTTTAAAAAGAAAACCATCATGCCTATAGAATTTGTCTAACCCACCTTTCTCACATGCCCCATAAACACTAGAAAAATCAAGGTCAGAATTATACAAAATTTTAATGTACTCAAAACCTAATAATTTTGCATCAAGTTTAGAAATTAGAGCATACCTTCTAGAAAGAGCATCAGCAACCACATTTTCCTTACTTTATTTATACTTGATGATTTAAGGAAAGGATTCAATGAATTCCACCCATTTTGCATGTCTTTTACACAACTTCCCTTGTCCTTTGAGATACTTCAAGGACTCATGATCAGTGTGGATTATGAATTCCTTGTCGTAAAGATAATGCTCCCATGTCTTCAAAACTCGCACCAAAGCATAGAACTCTTTTGTCATATGTAAGGTAGTTTAAACTTGCTCCACTTAATTTCTCACTAAAGAATGCAATTGGCTTACCTTCTTGCATTAAGACTCCACCAATACCTATGCCACTGGCATCACACTCAATTTCAAAAGTTTTAGAAAAATTAGGCAAAACAAGTAAAGGTGCTAAACAAAGTTTATCTTTAAGCAAGTTAAAAGCCTCATCTTGTTCTTTACCCCCACTTAATTCCTACATTTTTCTTAATGCATTCAGTCAAAGGTGCAGCAATTGTAGAGAAACCCTTAATGAATCTTTATAAAAGCTAGCAAGACCATGAAAACTTCTTACATCACTGACACTAGTGGATTTTGGCCATTCCCTAATTACTTTCACTTTTTCTTGATCAACATGTATTCCTTTATCATTAACAACATAACCAAGAAAAGTAATTTCATTAGTGCAAAAGATGCATTTGTTTAGATTAGCATACAACTTTTCCTTTCTAAGCACATCAAAAATAGATTTCAAATGTTGTACATGCTCATCTAAAGTCTTATTATAGATCAGAATATCATCAAAATAAACAACCACAAACTTTCCAATAAAATCTTGCAAAACATGGTTCATCAATCTCATGAAAGTGCTAGGTGCATTAGTTAAACCAAAAGGCATTACTAATCACTCATACAATCCATGCTTAGTTTTGAAAGTTGTTTTCTATTCATCACCTTCATAAATTCTTATTTGATGATATCCACATTTTAAATCAATTTTTGAAAACACACAAGAACAATGCAATTCATCCAACATATCATCTAGCCTAGGAATAGGGTGTCTATACTTCACCGTGATTTTGTTGATGGCTCGACAATCAACACACATTCTCCAAGTTCCATCCTTTTTAGGCACTAATAATATAAGAACAGCACATGGACTCATGCTTTCATGCACATACCCTTTCTCCATAAGCTCACTTACTTGCTTTTGGATTTCTTTTGTTTCCTCAGGATTACACCTGTATATAGGTCTATTTGGAATGCTTGAACCTGGAATGAAGTCAATTTGATGTTCAATGCATCGAATTGGGGGCAATCCATTAGGTACTTCTTTGAGAAATAGATCCTCATTTTCCTGCAAAAGATCAACAACACTAGGCAAATCTTTGGTTACTTCAATAGAAATAATCAGAACTCCCTTATACATAAGTACAAGCATTTGCTGCCTCATTTTTAAAGCTTCCTTCACATCACTCATTTTAGCATAAACACTCATTTTTTTTCACTCAGGTCTGCCTTATTTTATCCTACCTTAAGTTTCCCATTTTTATTTCTTAATTCACTTAACTCACTTATCTCACTTATCTCTTTTCTCTCTTGGGTTTCCCTTCCCAAATTCATCCCCAATGAAGAGTTAAGTTCTTCATATTGATGTTTGATGTGCATTTGGTCCTCAAAAATTATTTTTGGAGATAATGGGCCAAGTTGATACTTTTCCCCATTCATACTCAAAGAATAACGATTTTTGAACCCATCATGCAACACTTTTCAATCACATTGCCATGGTCTACCCAATAACATGTGTCCAACATACATAGGTACCACATCACACAAAACCTCATCCTTATATCTACCAATGGAAATTGAAATCAAAACTTGCTTATTTACCTTCACCATACCACTATCATTCAACCACTGAAGCTTGTATGGTTTTGGGTGTTTAATAGTGGGTAGCTTCAACTTCTCTACTAGCAAGGTGCTTGGTACATTGGTACAACTTCCACTATCCACAATCAAGTTACACAACTTATTAGCAATCAAACAATGAGTATGAAACAAATTCTCACATTGCTCCCCATGTTCATCTTGTTTATTTTGCAAACTAAGTGTGTGTTGTACAACCAAAGTTTCACCCTTAGCATATTCTACATCACTATCATCTTCCAAATGTGGCATATCAACTTCATCCTCTCTCTCACTTTTAGATTCTACAATCCCATCCCTCAATGATCATTATTCTTTTATTAGGGCATTCACGTGCCATATGGCCATGTCCAAGGCACTTGAAGCATTTAATGCTTCTAGTTTGATTAGGTTGATTCTCAACTTTACCCTTGCTACCTAATTCATTTTTGCTTTTAGTTTCATCTATTTTAGGCTTAACAATGGGTTTATTATCCTTTTTACTCCAATTCAATCTCCAAGAAGAAGAAACCGAAGAAAGTTTAGAATCATACCTTGTGCCTTTTCCTTTGAGTTGTCTTTCAATTTTCATGGCCATATTTAGCATGTCCTCCATCTCCACTTAATGTTGTAATTCCAAACGATTAGCAATTTGCTTGTTTAGTCCACTCAAAAACCGTGCCATAGTAGCTTCATGATCTTCCTTCATATTAGCCCTTATCATGGCCATTTCCATCTCCTTGTGGTACTCCTCTACACTCATAGAGCCTTGTGTCAAAGTTTGCAGCCTTTGATGCAATTCTCTATAGTAATAACTTAGGAAAAATCTCTTCCTCATGATTTTCTTCATCTCCCTCCATGTCTCTATGGGTCTTTCACCATTTCTACGTCTTTCCTTGCAAATTTGATCCCACCAAACAATAGCATAATCACAAAATTCAACAACAGCAAGTTTTACCTTTTTCCCTTCGGAATAATTATGACATTCAAAGATCAGCTCCACTTTTCACTCCCATTCCATGTAAATATCTGGATTATTCCTTCCTTGAAATGGAGGAATTTTCATCTTAATGCTGCCAATGTTGTGATCTACATCATCAACACATCCCCTCCTAACTTGCCTCCTAGGATTGATGTTTTGACCAACCAAAGTGATTTGATCATCATCCATATCGTCCTCACCATCATAATCTTCTTAATCAAAGGCTGGTTGTCTTTGTTGAGTTGGTTCACCATGCAAACGTTTGAGAACAACATCATGCCTTTCGAAGCTATCATTGATTTCTCCCATCATGTTAAACATCCTCTGAAACTGTTGTTGCATAGCTTGTATCATTGGATCCTTTGAGGAAGAACTCCTTTCTTTTTCTTTGTTATACATCTTTAAAACCTATAAAATAAGGGAGAATAAAAAAAATAACCTCACCAGCACTCCCTCATGTGTGTTAACTCGATGAATTGATTTACACCACTCTTGTTTCACACAATTATTTGGCTTTTGTCGATGCTTATCTCATCACTCATGCCTTTTACCTCTCAAGTTTTGTTCTTTGGGTTCTTTGATAAACTAAGGTCCTCAAACCAAACAATTCATATTATGGTTGATTCAATAGAGTGAAATTGGGCAAGTCTAAAGAGCAAATAAAGGTAGGCTAAAAAAAATTAATAGTGGTTTACACAAGGACACAAGCAAAATATATAATTCCAATATCAATAGTTGAATATTCTATTTTCTTTTACTTTTTTTTTTGCTTTTCTTTTATTATTTTTTTTTGTGTAAGGAGTAGGAACAACAATTTCCTCTAGGAACACAGAATTAGAATGAAGAAATAACTTTTTTTTTAATCCATGGTGATATAAAGAGAAGAATAAAAATAGAATATTAAAAGTGAAACAATATGCAATTTAAAATGGATACGCAAACCTCAAACTTGAAACCTGTCTCTGATACCAAAATGATGGAAATCATCAATTTAGCAACCATACACCCCAATAGTTAAATAACTATGATATATATGGAATGCAAATTAACACCCTCCAAAAGTTGAGTCAAAATCTAAATCGTTCAAGAATAAAGTAAGATTAACTATTCTAATCACTTTTATCTATGGAATTATGATGAAGTAATTAGAATAGCACTTTGATTTCCTCAAAATGCCACAAACAAAGAAGGTTTGATAAGATAAGGATGAAAATAAAGATTTTGGAATTTGAACACCACAAACTGAATAGCTTGATAAGTTCCAAAGTTCTTGCAAGAACTTAAGACAAAACACTCACAAGTGCTCAAAATATCCTTTTTATCTTTTGAATAATTGTATGATTACAAAGGAAATTAGCCTTGTTTATATAGAAGAAGGCCATATACAAAGAGAGCATCAGAATTAAGTTCATATGTAACTCCTATATTAATTGACAGCCCCATTACTCCTAATAAATAGCCCCATTACTTTGCCAACTCAATGTGAACGTTGGACCATTATTTTCTTGGCTTTTGTAACTATTTTTCTTCATATTTCAGCCTTTGAAACTCATACTTAATAAGAATAAACCCTAATAAAAGTCAAAATGCAGAATTAAAATACAAATAGTCTTAAATAGCCTATTAATTTGTCTTAGGCCATTGGTCTTTTAGACTTCAAGACCATGGCCAAATGACCTGTTATTATTAAAAATGGACCTAAATCTTTACTCTCATAAGCCTGGATTAGCCTTCAAGATTAGGTCTTACTTGAATTATGTTGACCAACTTAAGCTCTTCTTGCATCCATGGATCATCCTTAAACAAATCTTGAGCAACTTGTTTTCTCCAAATCTGATCCAAGAAGGAAATTAAAGCCTCTTTCAATTTATTAGCTCTAGACCTTATCATTGGTCCTCCATATATGGCTAGTGGATCTTTGAATTGTTTGTTCATGTCATCATTGGACTGATGGTGCTTGGTCAATTTTTGATCAGCATGTAATTCCTCATCAAATGAGATACACTAATTGGTGAGAGATATTAGAAATATAAACAACATATGCATTATATATAAAAGGTTAAATATAAATGATATATATATAATGGTAAAAGAATTAAAAAGTTGAAAGTGGAAAAGTTAAAATATAAAATAATAATAATATTATTATTATATATATATACCTAATTAGTAATAATATATATATGGTAGGTAAAAAGGAAAAGGAGAGTCATCAATCTCCAGAAATTTCTTCTTCTTCTTCTTCTTCTTCTTCTTCTTCTTCTTCTTCTTTTCTTTTCCTTCTTGGCCATTTCCATAGAAAAGGGAGAAAGAGATGATTTTAATTTCATCAATCATTAAATTTTACTAAGAATTTTCAAGAGCTGGTGATAGATTTGGTGCTAAGTGGTGTAATAAGTAAGTTTTCTTTAACTTTTGAAGAATTTTATTTTGAGTAGAGATTTTAATAAATTGGATGATTATTTAAATGATTAAAATGAAGTTAATCAATATTGAAATGATGAATTTAAAACTTGAATGAGTGATGGGATATATTTGGCTAGAGTTTGGAGTAGTAAAGATGAAAAATAAGGCTTTGTAAGGAATTTGGCTAATCATGAGTTGGAGGGAGATTAAAAAGATTAAAAGTACTTAAATGGATTGCTAATAACATCTTTGAACTTATAAATTGATTAGGGGTTGATTGAATTGATTGAAGAAACTAATAGAAGGAAGTGAAAGATTTACAAAAATTATTGTGCAATGGAGTTGTTTCTCCAATTTAAGCTTCAAAAAGGTAATTATATACTTGGATTATACCCTTAATTTTTGTTTGCATCATTCTAAGTTGATAAGTGTGTGTTTTGTTGATAAAAAGGGTGTGAAAAAGTATTTTTGGGATGCCATGGACACGGCTATTGGGTGCTTAATTCATAATTCAATTTAGATTTTATACCCACAAATTTAGCTTGACAGGGATAGTGACAAGCCCATGTCACTGGGCATGTTGTAGATGCTGTTTTTCAAAATAAATGACAGGGGTAGTGACACGCCCATGTCACTGGGCATGTCGTAGATACTGTTTTTCAAAATAAAAGATAGGGCATTGACACGCCCATGTCACTGGGCATGTCGGTTGAAGATTTTACCCAAAGTAGCTCTTTTCTTTGTCTTTCATCCTTGATTTATCGCTTGCATAGCTATATCTTTATATATATTGAATTTTAAATATATATATATGTGATTATAAAATGAAGAATTATGATAGATATGTTGATTATGCAAAATGTTGGTATGTGGAATGAATCACATGATGGGTGTGGTTCATGCTTACATGATGAGAATATGAAATAGGAAATGTGGCTGAATGTCAAGTATGAATTATGAATGAATGATTAATATGATAAAATGAGATGATTATGTGGAAAAGAGGAAACATGATGAAATGACAAATGTATATTATGGGTGCCTTATACATAACTAGTTGCTAGAAGATTGTGCTTGGTAATTGGCATGCCTTATGTGATGGGGTGGAGGCACTGGGTGCCACAGAGATGTTACTATGTCTCTGAGTTAGACACATTAGTGTCATTACTGTTGAGATACGCTATTGATGAGACATTGGGTGTCACAGATATTGTTACGTCCACTAGCAAGACACATTGGTGTCATAACGATGAGATAGGCCAAGGCAATGGTTCAATAACTAGTTTATTGTATAAGGATATTTGGGCCTAGTGCATGTGTTTGTAATAAATAAGAACAATATTATAATTTGTGGATGATAAATAAATATAGGTATGTATGTATATATGAATGTTATATGTTTATGAGTATGTGATATGATTTAAATATATGTATATGTTGTTTATATGTACCACTAAGCTTTTGAGCTTAGTGTGGTTGTGTTAATTGCGTAGATGAGTAGATTACTGATCCAAGAGTCAGATAGTTTGCTAAAAGAGGACTGAGGGTGCTTCGAGACCAGATAGAGGGTGGTGCATTCATGCACAATTTTTTTATAATATGTAGTGGTGCATGCATGTACAATTTTCTTATATTATGTTTTGGTCATATGTATATGTATACAAGTGGATTTTGGAAAAGTCAATATATATAATTTTGAATATAAGTAATTAAATAAATAATATAATAGTTTTGGAAATGTTAATTTTAAAAGAATGATATTTGGTAATAGGAAATGTTCTTTTATTAAATATATAATTGATATGGAACTAAGGTAAGGGATTTAAACATTCCCGAAATGTGGCATCCTTATATTTTATATACGTATTGTATGCATATAGGGTATATGTAAAGTACTTATGCAATGTTTAAAATTTTATATGCTAAACTTTTAATTTAATACTGTTAATTAATAGTGAATTGTGATATAAGTGGTAAGGATAAGTGATGTAAATAGTAGATCTCAAAAATTTATCGAAGAAATTATTTATTTTTACGGTTTTACGAGAATTAAAATCAAATTAGAATCAATGGATAAGAAGGAGGGTACACCATAACTAAGATGAGATTGGCCACACTAGATTAAGCCAAATATATATATGTGTGTGTGTGTGGATAGGTGCGTTATGTAGAAGTTTCTCCTTCCTTCTGTCTTCATCATTCATGTTCATCACCACCTTCACCATCATAACTCTTTCTTTCTTCCTTCTTTCCAAAATTTTAATCAAAACATAAGATAAGATCACATCTAGAATTTAGTTTTTAGAAGATTAAGTTGGAAAAGTTGAGATTATCAACAAGTGATTAAAGAAAAAATAAGAGTTTGAAGAGGTATGTGCTTATGTATTTTAATTTGCAAATATTTGAATTTCAATGAGTTTGAATGTTTGAATTTATTGATTAAGTTATTTATAATGAATTATTTCTTGAAAATATTGATTAAATGGATTGATGAGTGAAAAGAGGATCAAAAGAACTTATATGTGGTGAGTATGATTCTTAATTCAATCTTTATAAGAATTGGGTAGTTTGATATTGTTTTAACCATAAATGATGATTTAAGGCTTGACTAATTGAAGTTTGAGTAAGGTATTAGATGTAGACTCTTTTTATGTCAAAAAATTAGATTTGATTCATTTTTATCATGGGTTTTGAATACATTAGTTAAAATGGTTAAGTGTACAAAATGCATAATTTTTGCTTGACATGAGTAGTGACATGCCCATGTCACTGGGCATGTCATAACTATTGTATTGCAAAATAAATGACAAACCCAGTGACACGCCTATGTCATTAGGCATGTCAAAGCTACTGTGAAATGAGCAAAAGACACACCCAGTAATACACCCATGTCATTGGGCATGTCACTTGAAGAAATTTGCCCAAAATGGCTCTTTTTCTTGTCTTTTTAAATGACTATAAGGTCTTAAGATGTAAAAAATATTTGAAATTAATCCTAACAAATAGTGTGATAAATTTATTTTGAATATATGATAAATATGTGTGATATTAAGTGTTGATCAAGGAATTGTTTCATTATAGTGCTATACATAATTTAATGTTAGTTAAAAACTAATAATTGTCCAAAACATACTGATTTTAGATCTAGCTTGGGATTGAATGGCAAGCCAAAGGGAGGATATCCAAAGTGATAGTGGGCACTCTGTGTCATCAATAGACATTCTGTGTCATCATATTCAGTAGGCATTCGTGCCATAGTGGACCATTAGCCAAAATTCTATACAGCGGGCATTAAATTGCATCAGTGACCCATTATCCAAATCTAGAATCTGAGTTCGGTGTGTGTAACACCCCTACATCCAATACACACACACTACCACAATGTAATATACGTGCACTGAACATAGGAATGCTACGGATTTTTATTAACATTCAAAACATTTTAAATGATACCATAAGCTTTCTCATTATACATTAGAGAAAATAAGTCATTAACTTGTAATATATAACAAATAGATATATATATATATACATTTACTAAATACGCAGCGGAATATAGAAAAAATTTACATATACGAAAGCTTTTAAATCCATATTTACAAATATACATATATTCGCATTATAAACAATATTTACAAAAATAAAAAAAAGTTATACATGATTGGCAAATCTTCTCTGATCTTTAAGTTCCCAAAATCAACTTTTCAACGTCTACTCTCACTCGGTCTCGGAGAGCTCTCGGGTTCAACTCTATCACCTGTGCGATTAAACACTATCGCGCTAAGCCAAGGGCTTAGTAAGACAATTCATGCTAATGTTATGCTTTAGTGCAATGTAATGTTAATTATCAATCCATATTATGCATGTAACATCATATATGCAAAGCAAACAATATACCATTACATTTCATAATCCAATATAAGTAGACATATCACATTTCAACATCTTTTCATATACCTTATTAGTTACTCATTAAACCATTCATGAACAACACTAAACAAAGACAAGCATTGGACCCAAGACACACTAATATGCCATTCAATTTTTAGAGTTAATGTTTTGGTTTTGTTATCACATTTATCAATATCATATACCCAACTAGGCTTCAAGGATTAGGTTCAACCAAGCTTCAAGGGGAGCAAAGCATGCTAAGCTTCAACCTAACTTGGCTTCAAGAACCAACCCAACCTAGCTTCAAGGGTTGTAACATCTCAATTAGGCTTCAAGGATTCAATCCAACCTAACTTCAAGAGATTGTTACTCATTTTAGGCATGCCACCAACAACAAACTCTGAAAATGGAATAACACATTAGCTACACAATTCATTTATATTTCATTCCCAATTCTCATCATCAATTAGGCAAACATGCCATCTATCATTCAATTGAATCATCATAGCCAATTACAATGGCCTTATCTCATACCATATCTTATTTGAATCATCATAGCATCTTTGATATAACATTTCAATATACATTACTCATGAAACACATTACCATTCATAGTGCATAACATAACATTGTTTAATCTCAACAATGCAATTAGGGCAAAGAACAATTTATATCATTCATAGTTTTAGGATCTTCCACATCCATTTGATTAGGGCATTCTTTGTTTGAAGTATGTTTAAAGTATTTATGTTTAGGTTTAGGTACCAAAATACCTTTGAAGAATCAAAACCATGCAAAAGAACAAAGAATAGAAACAATAAGTAACTCATTTGAGGGACACGGGCAACACACTTGAGGGACACGGCCAAGCTTGTGGCCGTGTCTCTCAGCCACAAATTCCAGTAGCAAACACGGGCATAGGACACGGCCGTGTCTCTCAAAAATCCATCCAACACGTCCAAAAGTTCCATGACTTGGCCGTGTCTCTCCTATGCTTTTGGCCGTGTCACTTAAGAATAAAACTCTATATGTGGCCAACAATCTTCTAAATGCATTTTAACACATTATGCACAACACAATTGCATTCAAATGGAAGTGATCAATGACATAAACACATAACTTACATAAACATCACAATAACCACTTTAACAACACATCAACATTTCATTAAATACAAACCATAACAAAACCCTAAACCAACCTTCTTCTTCTTCCTCTAAAATCAACATCCACCACTACCAACCACAACACCTATTTACACTCTTAACTTAAACCAAATTTAATACTTGAAAACACTACACAACCACATCTTATCATCAATTCAACAAACCCTAATTAATTTCAAAAATCACTTCAAAAGAATAAAAGAAATCAAAGGAAAGATCTTACCTTAGTTAAAAACTTCTTGAATCAACACTTGATCACTTAATCTTTCTTCAATTTGAGCTTAACTCTTCAAGATATTCTCTTTGCCTCTTGCTTTCCTTTTGTCTATGGAGGAGCCGGCCACAATGGAGAAGAAGAAGAAATTATGAAGAAGCAAAGTCAAATTTCCCTTTTAATCTCCACCAAGAGTTTCAATTCAAGCAATTACCAAAACACCCTTAACCATTTAACTAACCTCTTGTCTCTTATAAGCCCATTTAAGTAATTTCACACTCAACAAGATAAATATCTCTTCCCCCTTGACTCTTTATTTGACCAACTTATATGTTATATATATCACAATATAATCAACATATACACTTTTCTCTAAACCCTCTTTTCTTTCCCAAAACACATATACATAAACATTCTCTTTCCAATTTCTTTCTTATCACATACATATACATTCAATCCAATATATAACAACAACAACAACAACAATATGCAAAACTTCTAGGGCATATATGGGGATATTACAGTGTGTATGGGCATAATTAAAGTAGTTATCTATATTGTAAACAATGTGTTATATAGTTATCAATAAATTACTCAATTCTTAATTTAATTGTGTTTAGTATTTCAATTTTCAATGAATTTATTAATTTCTTTATTTAACATTCCGAAAGTAATACTTTTCATTGTTTCTAAATTATTTAATGATTGGATCTCTTTTCATTAAATTTTCTTGCATATTATAAATACATAAGCACCACTAAGCTTTACTTAGCATGTTAGAATTGTTTTCTAACCCGCAGATCAAACAAGGAAAGTTGAGACTGTAGAGTGAGAGATATACATTTCTGATCAACTTTATCACCAAGGTTCAATGATCAATATTGTAAATATTGTATTCTATATAGTTAAATGGAAATACTTTATAATTTTGTATGACAATTGTACAAGTTTGAGAGTAGTTTGAGAATTTTATAATAATGAAGTTATCATTATGAGTTATTTATAAATTAATAGATATATGTTTGTATTATAGAAAACTTAACAACTGCATTAATGCTTAAAAATATTTTGACTTTATTTCTTTGATACATACATAGACACATATATAGAAAAATTATGAATGTTAGGTGACATCTCATATGTAGGTAAGTGTATGGGCTATGTTGGGGGTGTTACATTTAGTGGTATCAGAGCATGTTTAGACGGTTCTAAGTTATGGGTTAAAAGCAAAGAGAAGTACAACTATCATTGCTATGTGAACTATGTAATTGAAGAAATGTTTGATGCAGTTGATTTTTAATATTTAAAGGTATAAGATGGCCTCTGAATCCCATCATGGTGTCGAGGAACAAGCTGCATCCTCACACAGTCAAGCTAGTGTGGGAAATCAGTAGCCATCGAAACCTTCTGCGGAACAAATTCTATTAGATCCCCAATTTGTGAGAAATATTGGGGAAGTTCTCAGGTAAATTGTAAGAGTTGCTCCTTCTGCACAACCTCCACCATTAGTGCCCCAAAGATCTCCATTGGAGAGAATTAGAAAATTGGGAGCAAAAGATTTTAAAGCTCGTGATACTGATGAGTCTTCAGTAGTTGAGTATTGGATGGAGAGGATTGTGAGAGTTTTTTATATTCTGCATTGTATTAATGAGGAAAGATTAGAGTGTGCAGTTTCCTCGTTGCAAGAACAAGCTTATGCCTGGTGGGATACAAAGCAGAAAGGTGTACTCACAGGTAGACTTACATGGGCATTTTTCCAAGAAGAATTTAAAAAGGAATATATTAGTGAGATTTATTTAGAGGAGAAGTGTCGGGAGTTTTTGTATCTCAAGCAAAGGTAATCATCTGTGTCTGAATATAAGAGGCAGTTTGTTTGCCTCAACAAATATTTTCTAGAGATAGTTGTATCTGAGGAAGAGAAGTGTAAGTGGTTTGATCAAGGTTTGAACAGTCAGATTCGGGTGTATTTAGTAGCAATGAGGATTAAAGAGTTTTCCACTCTTGTTAATGCGGTAGTCGCTATAGAAAATGAGATTAAACAAGAGCAGGGAAGAAAACAACAATTAAAGAAGGGATTTTATAGTGAACAACAACAAGGTGGCGAGAACAGACAAAGAAATATTCAAGTCTAAACTCAGGGGTTTGGTAGAGGAAGTGGAGCTAGTTTTCAGAAATCTAGAGGTGGTATGTTTGGAGTGGCTACAGGCTCATCTTCAAGGGTTGTTACTACACATTGTCAATATTGTGGTAAGGGCCATGCAAGTGAAGATTGATGGTATCAAAAGGGGGCTTGTTTGAAATGTGGTTCTTTGGAGCATAAAATTAGAGATTGTCCAATGATAAAAGAATTAGAAGTTGTTGAAGGACATAGTTCTGCAAAGAGGTCTCAGTCAAGCCATAAGACAGGTAGAGGTGGTCGACCCAGTGTTAGTCAGTAGAGAGGATATGAAATAGTGGATAGACCTTAGACTCGAGGCAGCGCTCCAGCTAGGGCTTATGCCATGAAAGCTGTGGAGGAACAGGATGCTCCTAATGTTGTAGTTGGTAAATTTTCTTTACTTGGTCTTGATGTGTATGCATTGTTAGATCCTAGTTCTACACATCCTTATATTTGTACAACTATAGCTTCAGGGAAGAAAATGTGTGTTGATAAACTTGATTATGAGATAGAAGTTATAAATCCCTTAGGCCATAGTGTGAAGGTAAATAGAGCATATCGAAATTGTCCACTTAGAGTTCATGATGTAGAGCTTTATGCTGATTTGTTTGAACTACCATTCCATGACTTTGATGTAATCTTGGGAATGGATTGGTTGTTTCAACATCAAGCAGTTATGGACTGCTATAGTAAAGTTGTAACTTTTAAGATTCTGGGATATGGTGAAATTGTAGTTCGAGGAGAAAAATAATTTTATCCTTCTAGTTTAATTTCTGCAGCTAAAGCTAGAAGGTAGATTAGGAAAAGATGTGAAGCTTATCAAGCAATGTTTTGGGAGACATACCTACAGTGAGTGAGTTTTTGGATTTTTTTTGGAAGAATTATCTGGAATACCACCAGAGAGAGGTTGAATTTATTATTGATGTAGTTTAGGGTACATCACCAATTTCGATTCCACCTTATAGAATAGCACCTCTGGAATTAAAAGAATTAAAGGTGCAACTCCAAGAATTGCTTGATAAAGGATTTATAAGACCTAGTGTGTCATCTTGGGGCACACCAATTTTGTTTGTAAAGAAGAAAGATGGTACTGTGAGCGGGGATTTTCGCCCTCACTCCCGGTGGAATGGTTCTTACGACTTCGGCACTGTTTAGGCTCGGGGCCTTAGAGAACACGGACCTAAGTTTAGAGAAAATGGAGTCGCTGCTCGGACGGGCCGGGAAAAAGAAAGGGGTGGATGACTCGATTCCTAAGGAATCCCCAACCCCCTAATGGTTTCGAAAAGTTGGGTACGTGTGGGGAAGGTGAGAAATGGGCCAGCACCCCCACAAAGCCCAGTTCATTGGAACTAGCCTCCTTTATAGGTCTTAATATTATAAAATTCTTCAATATAACAATATTATCCATATTACACACGATAATTGAAATAAAGCATCATTATATTGAAATCAAAGCAATGTCCAAGTAAAACAAATAAATGGACACCCATCCGAGGATGGAAACATGCCCTTACATCACCCATGTCTAAACTAATAGGACACCCACCAAACGATAGAAAAATGTCCTTTACATTGGTTTAAAATATAAAAGCTATTTAAATTACATGATATTTAACTAATGAGGTACCCACAAAGTGGAAACATACCTCTTACAACATTTGGAAATCAAAATAAATTGATAAAAGTAAATAACCACTCATCATAAATAAATCATTCATCAACGATATTAAACATCAATAAAAACATAAATAAACATTCATCCATAATAAATTAAATAAATCATTGCAAATAAAATAAATCAAAGCATATAATAGACTACATAATCAAATTTAAAAATAAAGAAAGTCAAGATACAAATTAGGTTTACTGTTTCTCATTTAAAGTTCTTTAATTTATATTTAGGGTTTTGGTATTGGTTTAGGCTACTATAAGTTTTAAGGGAATTGAAATGGATTAAGGTCTTATAATTTAAGAGATTGATAAGGTTCTTTGATTAACAAAATTAGGGTTTGAGGGGTAAAATCATGAAATTAGGGTTTAGATAGTAAAACATTAGGTTTATGATTATTAGCTACTGGATTGTTGTTTTTAGGCTTACTGTGTTGAATTTTAATATTTAGGTTTATAAGGTTCTAAGGATTAGGGCTTAGAAAAACTAGGGTTTAAGATTTTAAGGGAATTAGGGTTTAAGAACACTTAGGGTTTAGATTAGCTAGTTTGGGGTTACTGTCTTGATTTTGAAAACAGAAAATAATTTAGAGTTTATAAAGTTTTTGGAATTTGGCAAGATGATTTAAGGTTTTTTAGAAGCAAAAAATATATTTTTTAGGGTTTTTGGAAATAAAAGAATCAATTTAGTGTTTTAAGGTTTTGGAAAATTAGAAAGCAGATTAGGGTTTTGGGAATTAATAAAATGATTTAAAGTTTTGGAAAGTTGGAAAGTAGATTAGGGTTTTAAGATTTTGAAGAAATAGATTAGGGTTCTTAGGTTTTAGAAGAAACAGAAAAGTAGTTTTTGGATTTTTTGGCAAACAAAAAAACGAATTATGGTTTTTAAAATCAAAAGGAACAATTGAATGATTGAAGCTACTGTAAGGAAAAAAGATTAGATATTCAAACATTCATTTGTTGGTTTCACCAAAAATTGCTTCTTGGATGAACAAGGACAAAGGCAAGATGGTTGCCTTTGATAGATTGATTGCTTGCTTGCTTATCCCTCTCAAATCTAAAGTTCCAAAGTTCAAAATTCAGTCCGATCGCCCAAAGTTTCTTTTAAAAGTCCCCCCTTTTTTTTGTGTTTTTTGGTCTTATTTATTGAAAATTTAGATGATTAGTTTTAATTGTTTAAGGAAACTATATTTAATTAGGAAAAGAAATCCAAAACCAAACAGAATTTAGTTTCAAAAAAAATTACGTCGAAAAAATTTTGCTGCAAAAACTTGCAACGGCTAGCTGCGAGGACTGACGAGCTGCGATAATTGTCATGGAATCTTGCTAGGCAGCCAGAAACAATTTTGCCTATAGGATTTTCCTACGAGCGCCATTTTTCCCGCAGGAAAATCCTACGGGCGAAATGGCCCAAGGCCATTTCGTCAAACATTTTCAGCGGCGAATTCATAGCCGATTTTTTCGTCTCTGATTTTATTTTTATTTATTTATTATTATTATTATTTTTATTACTATAATTATAAAAAATAAATTCTAAAACAAATATTATTTAATTAAGATAACATAAAAATTATTTTGGAGTAAATAAAATATATTGTACCGGACTGGGTCAAAAATTAAGGGTCTACAACTACCTTAAGATTATGTATAGATTATCGATAGTTGAATAAAGTGACTATTAAGATTAAGTACCCATTACCTAGGGTTGACTTGGCCAGTGACACACCCATGTCACTGAGCATGTCAAAGCTTCTGTGTTGTGGGTTTAGGGCACGGTCAGGGACAAGCCCGTGTTGTAGAGCGTGTCATGTATAGAGTTTGCCCTAGTTGATTCTTACCCTTATTGTCTTATGTGTATCTCTAAGTGAGTGTGTATCATCCCTTTTGGATTAGGTTTTGAAGAGATTGAGTTGCCCTAATCCAAGTGTTGAAGGATTCTTGGAAGAGGAAGTGGTTAGATTGGTGTGAGTTGCTCTTGAGGTAAGTACAAACCCTACATGATTGCATACATTTACATGACTTTGGGACTTAACACATTTGGTTGTAAATGTGTTAAGTAATATATTACATTGTTGATACAATTAATTAATGCTATGATTTGCATAATGTGAAAGATATAATGATCATTCAAAATGTATGTGTAATGCAATTGGTTATGTATACCCTAATGATGAGATGTGAATGTAACATCCTCTGACAATTCTTACATAAAAATTATCAAAGAATGCTATACGATATACTGTCTACAGTCCAATCAATTCATAGAAAACTCTCTTCATAAATAAAAATTTTCAAATAATAATACAATCTGTATATCGCAACACTTATAGGTCCAACATTTAGACCAATTTCCAATATCTCCAATAATCCGAATAGAAATTATAAATCAGATAAACATCATAAGTTCATCAAATCAAATAAATAAACAATGCATTTCTTTCATGATAATCATTCACTAGAATCTCAAACTTCATTCTCTAAATACATATATCCTTTTATGTTTACAAATTTATATAATCTCTCAAATAGTCAAACTAAAATATCTATACACATTTTATAACACAAGATCTTCATCTGTCCAATAGGTAATTTCCTGAGATTTTCAATGTCACTTCTTAACTTGCTCCGATGTCCTGATACCTGCGTGTCAGAAAATAATTCTAACGCGCTAAACAAAACTTAGTGGTGCTTGTATACATATATTTTAGCACTTAATATTAACAAAATATACTTATGAAAATATAGTAATAACACTTAGTTTTAAGAAGTATTTCAATATAGGAACTAATTTCAGTAACAAATCAACATACCATGCTGACTACAAAAAATAATAACTGTACCTTTATAAAAGTTATCATGTAATACAATACTTTTGGTACTGCAATTTGTCTCGTTAAGAATCATTTTATTTAAGACTTGCTTTCTCATTTGATAACATTGTTCACAATACGTTTATTTTATTTTTCAATAAGTCTTCCTTTTCAAGTTTACATATAGGATCATTTCATTCAATCTATACTTTTTAGCACTTAATTTTAGTACTATACTTTGGAGCACTTTTTATCTCACATCATTATATACACTTTTAATATTTTGATTAATTCAATACATTGAGCATAACATTTCCATTTAGTGCATTAGAACGTTCACTTGTAAACATTAATATATATATTAACAATCACTTGTACATTGTAACACAGTAATTCAATTTCAAGTAATTGACTTCTATTATTATTTTACATTTCTTTCATTAGTCACAACTATCATGTTCACATGTATTTTCAATTAAATATCTTCATTTATTTTGCCCATACATACTAAACTTAGATCATAGGTTTGGATAACATGTTAGTGTAGCAATCTAAATGCCATCTCTCAAGAATTTATAATGGCAATCATGCCCACTATCACTGATAACACAATGTGTCCATTAATGGCACGAGGTGCCCACTATCACTGTGGCTATCTTTCCTCTGATTAGCCATTCAATCCAAAGCTAGATATAAACTTAGTATGATTTGGGCCATTAATTAATTTTGATGAACACTACATTGTTTATATCATTTCATCGGTACTATACTCTTATCAACATTTGGTAGGATAAATATGTGTGTCACTTATCTAAAGTTTATCACTCATTTTCATACATTTAACTCATCAACACAAAAGTATGGACTATACACATATTAGTCTCATGTGATTGATTAACACTAACTTGTTTATATCATTTCATTAGTACATTACTCTTATCAACATTTAGTATGATATATATATTTGTCACTTATCTAAAGTTTCTCACTCTTTTTTATACATTTAACACATACACATGAATTCTCAACACAAAAGTATGAAATATACACATATTAGTCTCATACTAGGCCCGTATATCACAAAATACAAGCCAAAAATATTATTTAGGTACCCCACGGCCGTGGCATCTCAACCCCACGCCCGTGGGATCCCAAATGAAGCTGTAAAATAAGTTTGAAGACCCCACGGTCGTGGCATTCAAAGGGCCACGACCATGGCATTGAAAAGTGTTCTGTTTTACCAAAATTCGTAAAGAAACGGTCACATTTTCCATCCCACGACCGTTGCACTCATTTGCCACGACCATGGCATTGATTTTGGGTCTGTTTTTGGCGTAATTCTTCCTCCAACAATTTCAACTTTGATGCCACGCCCATGGCACCTATAAGCCACACCCATGGCATCACAAACACATGTATTTTGCACTTTTAACTTCATTAAACACACACATATTGAAGATATAAGAAAATAATGTATCAAACTCAATATTTTGACATAAACAGAATTCATATCAAATATGTTACTACCACTTCACTTAATCAAACTTTCATCCATTTCATATGGATAAAAACAACATCAAACCCTTCAATTCTCATAAAGATTGAGTCAAGATTCAAACCTAACATATAAAGATTATTTTTTACTCAACAATCCATTTAATCAATATTTTCAAGAAATATATCATGATAAAGAATAGATTAGTAAAACCTATACAAACTCTTCTTTCTCTTTGATTACTTATTGATAATCTTGCCTTTTCTAGCTTATTCTTCTAACAATCTATACATATATTTGATTTACTCTTAATCCTTGATGGATTTGATGAAAGGAAGAAGAAATAAGTGAAGATGGTGATGATGGCGTGGAAGATGGAGAGAAATCAGAAAATTCTACACATTAACACATATACACATATATATATAATATTTTTTTCATATAGTGAGGGAATGCTCATAATAACTGTGGTGCACCCTCAATCTTAATCGTTGATTCCAAATCGAGTTTTAATCTCGTAAAATAGTAACAATAATCTGTTTAGTAAAGTTTTAAGATATACCATTTACTATTGTAATATCCCAAAATGTACCCTAGAAGTATTGGAGTAATTATTGTTATTATTGGATTAAGTGTATTTATTTTATTGGAAAGAGAGTTGAGGTTAGAGTAATGTGTATATGTTGTATATATTGTGATATACTTAACATATACAAATATTTATTTGAAGGGTATAAAGGTAATTATTTTGAAATTGAGTTAGTGGATTAAGATGGGTGGATGGTGATGTTTGAGATTATTTTATTTTTTATTTGTGTGGAGGAGAATGTTTTGAGGAGAGAGAGGGTTAATGTTTGACTTTTCTTTCTTTTCCTTTTCTTCCTTCTTCCTCTCTTCTCGTGTCTCTCATTTTCCTTTTCTTCTTCTTTCTTTGCTTTGGACGGCAGCAGCAAGAGAACAAGAGAGAGGGAGAGATTTGACCTTCCAAGCTCAAGATTGAAGAAGTTTTCAAGAGATCAAGGAGGAATCTAAGAGTTTTCTTCATTCTTGGTAAGTTTCCTCTTGATTCCCTTGTTTTCTTTGAGTGTGTTGTGTTTAAGAGTGTTGGGTTTACTTGATCTTTGATTCTTGGGTTGGATTGAAGAAAAGAGTAAGATTGAAAGGAAGAATAAGTTTGTTGGTTAAGATTGAGTTGTGGTTGTGTTTAGAGTTTTTGATGATGTTGTGATTTGGTGTTGGATGTGTATTTTGAGTTGTGTTGGTGTTTTTGCAAGGTTGTTATGGTTTTGGGTGTGTCTAGTTGAGTTTTGTTGAAGTGGAAGATGGTGGAAAATTGTTGTTTGTTGGTTGGATTTTTGTTTTGGCCGGAATCTGGGTTTTTGGCCTGACACGCTCAGGAGCACGTCCAGGTCTTTAGGCGTGTCAATTGTGTTGGATGGCAGTAGGTGTGACACGGCCATTAACACGCCCGTGTTAGTGAGCGTGTCATAGCTACTGTGATTTTGGGGAATTGACACGGCCAGGAACACGTTCATGATGTTGGACATGTCGATACTTCTGAGAGACAGTAGGTATTACACGCCCAGTGACACGCCCGTGGTCCTGAACGTGTAAATGCTTTTGTGTTGTGGAGTTAGGGCACGGTCAGGGACACGCCCGTGTGGGTGAGCGTGTCCAGTTTAGAGTTTGCCCTAATTGATTCTTAGCCTTATGATCTTATGTGAGTTTCCTCATTGTTCTGAATTAGGTTGTGAAGAAGGTGAATTGCCTTAATTATTTGGTGAAGAACTTGTTAAGAGGAAGTGTTTAGAATTGTGTGGATTTCTTTTGAGGTAAGTACAAACCTTGCATTGTAACATACATTCATGTGATTTTGGAACTTATACATTTGAGTGTGAATGTACTAAGTAATTTCATTGTATTGTTGATATGTTTGAATAATGTTATGTTTTATACAATATGAACCTCATGAAATGTAATATGGTATATGTATGTGTTATGAAAATGAAAGATGTGATGATAAGATGATGTGTAAAGCCATTGTGATTGGCTATATTGATTCAAATGAGGCATGTTTGCCTAGTTGATTGTGGAATGAGAAATGAATTGAGAAAAAGATTTATAAAGAGATATATGAAATGGTTGTGTGCCTAATATGTTTATTCAAATTTCAGAGTACTGGTTTTGGTGGCATGCCTATATAAAGGTAACAGTCTAGCCGGGTTGAGGATCTCTTCAATTGAATTGAATTGATGATCCAAGAGACTGGGTCTGTTACACTAAATGAAATGTGAAAATGAAATTTATGAAAAGTAACAGTCTAGCCGGGTTGAGGATCTCCTCGATTAGTCGGGTTGATGGTCCAAGAGACTGGGTCTGTTACTAGTAACAGTCTAGCCGGGTTGAGGATCTCCTCATGTTAATGGGTTGATGGTCCAAGAGACTGGGTCTGTTACACTATCCATGGATAGAGATATGATATATATTGCCTACGGGCTTGATCATTGTGATTATAAACCAAAGCAGTAACTCTGAACTTTGAATATCATATTAAATGCTTGTTGGGCCCATGTGTGTCTATGTTAAATGTGTGAGTAATGGATGATGATACAATTATTGAAATAATGAAATGTAACATCCATAAAATAAAGTGTATTGAGTATGATCTATATTGTTTGAATGTATGACATAGCATAATATCATTATAGTTTGTTCTACTGAGCTGTTGGCTCAGCGCGATTGTGGTTCATCGCGCAGGTGACAGGATTGAACCCGAGAGTTCCTCTAGACCTAGTGAGTCTAGGCGTTGAAGAGTTGATTTTTGGACTTAAAGATCAGAGAAGAGCTGCCACTCATGTATATATTTTATATTTGTAACTTTTGATTTTGATGCAAATGTATTGGGAAACATTTGTTATATTTTCCGCTGCGTTTTAAATAAACTTTCTATCAATTTCGTTTTATAAACTCATTTAAAAGTTTTGAATTTGTTCATAGTATATAAGAGTCATGTCATGTGTGTTTTGTAACCGTGACATTTCTATATTCAGTATACGTATATTACGATCGTATTAGCATGCTGTGTACGTATACGGGGTATAGGGGTGTTACAACTATTCTTTACGTATAGCATTTATCCACAATACTATTATCACTATACACTATCAATTTTTTCAATATTAGTTAAAATGTCCCTGTTGAAAATCTTGACCATTACAGTGAAGCTATTGTTATTGGCTATAATGATGTAAATGAAATAATTGGGGCATAATTGCCTAGATGATTATGAGAAAATGAGAATTGAATTGATAATGAAATAATAAAAGAATTGTGTGCCTAGTATGTTATTCAATTTTCAGAGTTTTGTTGTTGGTCGCATGCCTAAAAGTAATGATCCCTTGAAGTTGGGTTGGGCTTGGTCCTTGAAGCCAAGTTGGGTTGATGCTTAGCATGCTTAGCTCCCCTTGAAGCTTGGTTGGGCCTAGTCCTTGAAGCCTAGTTGGGATGCTACATATGAGATGTTTCTCATTGTTATAATGAATCACCTAAGGGCTTGATAAATGTGATTATTGAACCAAAATATTAACTCTGGAAGTTGAATGGCGTATTAGTTTCTTTTAGCCCCATGCTTGTCTTTGCTTAAATGTGAATCATGAATGGTGAAATAATTGAATAATATTATGAAATGAAATGTTAAGAAATATGATATTCGTGTGTATTATTTTTAATTCTTGAAAGTATGACATTGGCATTACATTAAAGCATATAGTTATCATGGTTTGTACCACAGCTAGACCGAGTCGAGTCTAGGCTTGTGAAGTGTTGATTGTGGACTTCAAGATCAGAGACGAACTGCCAAACATGTTGTGAGTGGGGATTTTCGCCCCCACTCCCGGTGGAATGGTTCTTGTGACTTCGGCACTGTTTAGGCTCGGGGCCTTAGAGAACACAGACCTAAGTTTGGAGAAAATGGAGTCGCCACTCGGACAAACCGGGAAAAAGAAAGGGGTGGATGACTCGATTCCTAAGGAATCCCCAACCCCTTAATGGGTTCAGAAAGTTGGGTATGTGTGGGAAGGTGAGAAATGGCCCAGCACCCCCACAACGCCCAGTTCATTGGAATCGGCCTCCTTTACAGGTCTTAATATTATAAAATTCTTAAGTATAATAACATTATCCATATTACACACAATAATTAAAAGAAAGCATCAATTATTAAAATGAAAGCAATGTCCATACAAAGCAAATAAATGGACACCCATCCAAGGATGGAAACATGTCCTTACATCACATGCCTAAATAGGACACCCACCAAAAGGTAGAAACATGCCCTTTACATAGGTTCTAAAATAAAAAAGCAAATTAAATTACATGATGTTTAACTAATGAGGTACTCACCAAGTGGAAACATACCTCTTACAACTTTTGGAAATCTAAATTAATTGATAAATAATCATTCATCATAAATAAATCATTCATCAAAGCTATTAATCAAGATATAAAATAATCATCCATCCATGATAAATTAAATAAATCAAGTATTGAATTCAAATAAATTAAAGCATAAGAAATAAATCAAAGCATAATCAAGTATGGAATTGAATAAAGCAAATAAAAGTTCAAGTATAGCTGCTATTTCCATTTAGGGTTCTTTATCTCATGTGTTAAGGTTTTGGAAATTCTAAAGTTAAGCTACTGTGACTTTTTAGGGAATTAAAATAGATTAGGGTTTTATGTTTTTTAAAGGTTGGTAAGACACTTTGATTAAACAAATTAAGATTTGAATGGTGAAATCACGAAATTAGGGTTTTGGACACTTTGAAATATTTTTAATTCATGGTTTTAAATAGTGATGTAAGCTAATGTGTAATTTTAGAGTTTTTATGTTTTTATGGTTTTCAATGTTTTAAAAGAATTAGGGTTCATAAAAATTAGGGTTTAAGGTTTTAAAAGGATTGGGGTTCATTATTTTAGGTTTAAAAGTTGAATTTTGGATTTTAGGGTTTTAGAATTTGGGTCACGGGTGACGAATAATTTTTAGGGTTTTAGAAATCAATTTGATATTTTATGAGGTTTTATGAATTTAAACAAATGGATTGAAGTTTTTATAAGTAGAGAAGATGTTTTTAAGGTTTTTTGAATGAAATAGAACCAACTTTAAAATCTTAAAAGAAAGAAAATTTGATTTTGGTTTTGTTGAAAAATATGTTCAATTAGAGTTTTAAGGTTTTTAAGAAGAAAAAATAATAATTTTAAGTCTTTTTAGAAAAGAAGGTCACGTTTTAGTGTTTTAACTTTGGAAAACTAAATTAAAGCTCTAAGATTTTAACTTTTGAAAAACACAAAAAACCCTAATTTAGCTACTGTGTAAAAAATTAGAATTTAGAATTTCATACCTTCTTTTGTAAGTTGCTCCAAGAACAATTCTTCTTGGATGAACTAGCTCCAAAGACAAGCCTTTGAAATCCCCTCTCTCGTGATACTGCTGTCCAGAAAAGATTTAAATAGAATTTCTTCTTTTCCTTCCTTGATTTAGTTTCAAACTTTCCAAACTCCCTTTGGATTTGCTCTCTCTCCCCCCTCTCTATTTTTAATGCCTTTGGTCCTTATTTATAGTGGTTTAAGGTTATTTATCCTAATTATACATGGCAAGTGATATTAATAAAAAAAAGAAATTAACACCTAATTGGATTAGGTTTCAAAAAATTTGCGTTGAAAAATTTTGCGCTGGCAAAATTTGCGACAGCGGGCCAATTTTGGGCCAATGGGCATGTCGTCCGCAGGAATTCCTGCTGGCAAAACGACCACGGGCCCGCACGACTGCTTTTTGCTGCCGATTTTTTTTAGACTCCGATTTTATTTTTATTTTTATTTTTAAATTTTTATTTGTTTATTTTCATTTTTTATTGATAAAAATTAGATACTAAGGTAAAATTACTTAATTAAAATTATTTTGGACTAATTAGATAACAAAAATCATTTTGGGCTAAAAAAACATATTATATCGGATTAGGTCAAAAATTAAGGGTCTACAGTTTGCCCCCTTCTTGAATGATCTGAAACCTTAGTGAAAGAGAGTGAAAAGCAAAAAGACTTAATTTTTGAAATGGGGACTTGTTTTGGGTACTTGGACCCAATTTGAGTTCTGGACTCATGGATGGTTATAGGTTCTAGACCCAAGGCAAATTTGGGTTCCGGACCCGGATTCGAGTTCTGGACTCGAGGATATTTCTAGGTTCGGTACCTAAGAGAAATTCTGGTTCTGGACCCGGATTCGAGTTCTGGACTCGAGGATAATTCTAGGTTCTGGACCTAAGGAAAATTTGGGTTCTGGACCCGAGAAAAATTCTAGGTTCTGGACCTAAGAAAATTTGGGTTCTGGACCCAGTTCGAGTTCTGGACTCTAGGATGATTCTAGGTTTTGGACCTAAGGAAAATTTGGATTCTGGACCCGGTTCGAGTTTTGGACTTAAGGATAATTCTAGGTTCTGGACCTAAGGAAAATTTGGGTTCTAGACCCGGTTCGAATTAATTTTGAGCTAATTTGGGTACTCGATTTAGGTATTTGGACCTAAGATTGGGTACTTGGACCCGAGATTGGGTACTTAGACCCTAGCTTGATTTGATTTTAATACTTGGACCCAGGATTGGGCACTTGGACCCGAGATTGATTTGATTTGGGAACTTGGACTCGAGCTTGAATTGATTTTGGGTACTTGGACTCAAGATTGGATACTTAGACCCGGGATTGGGTACTTGGATCCGAGCTTGAATTGATTTTGGGTACTTGAGCCCGAGATTGGGTACTTGGACCCAGGATTGATTTGATTTGGGAACTTGGACCCGAGCTTGGGTACTTGGCCCCGAGCTTGAATTGATTTTGGTTACTTGGACCCGAGATTGGGTACTTAGACCTGGGATTGGGTACTTGGACCTGAGCTTGAATTGATTTTGGGTACTTGGACCCGGGATTGGGTACTTGGACCCGAGATTGGGTACTTGGGCCCGAGATTGGTTTGATTTGGGTATTTGGACTCGAGATTGGGTACTTAGGCCCGAGATTGATTTGATTTGGGTACTTGGACTCGAGATTGGGTACTTGGACCCGAGATTGATTTGATTTGGGTACTTTGACCCGAGATTAGGTACTTGGACCCGAGCTTGGGTACTTGGACCAGAGCTTGAATTGAATTTGACTAACCTTTTAGTTGGGAAGTCCGACTGCTCTGGCTGTTTTATGCATTGTGATTCTTCACCATCAAATTGGATCTTCATCCTTTGAGACCAGGTCTTTATCCTTGAAAATGAATCTTCATCTTTTGACATCGGGTCTTTACCCTTGAAACATTGATCTTTATCCATTGGAGGTCGGGTCTTTACCTTGGCTTCAGCTCTTTTAACTCGATTGATCTTTCGTCTTTTGCATCTTCATTCTTTTGAGAGTTCTAATTGTTCCATTCTTTTGTTCTTCCTTTTTGCAAAGATTTAGCTATTTTTAATTGGACCTTATATCCTCTCCTTGCCCCCCTGTGTGGCAAAATATTTGTAAGTGAGTTTAAAGATATTTGGTATATGAACCCAAAAAATTGAAAAAGAGAAACTTTGCCCCCTGTGTAGGCTCAAACCAAAGATTTTTTCCATGCAAGCTTTGATTGATATTTTTCTTGTCTAGTTCTTCACACAAGCATGAATTTCTTCTCTTTGCAAAATTACTGGATCTTTCTCAAGCAATGGGCTTTCCATGTCCTCCTGATTTGACATCTTTTTTTGATTCTTCACTTCACAGAGTGTTTGCTGTTCACTTTGATAAAGAATAGACAATACAAAACAAGAAAGTACGATGTGATATGCTCATGTATGCATGATATGCATGAATAATACATACAGTTGTTCCATCGACTCACAGACCGAGGTGATCAGCAAAAGTGTTCTCATTGGTTCCGTTTTGACGCTCGTTCAAGTCTTGCATTGGAATGATCGAAAGCTTTGTATTTGTGGCTTTTATCTTCAAGATGTTGAAAACATGAATAATGAAGACCCCAAGGAGCATAGTTAGGGATTCATTTATTTCAAACTACAATTCAACATGTCAGTTGGTAGCTTCTTCATGACTTTGCCAATAATCATTTCCTTTGCCCAATATGTCCTTTGGAGGTTCAACATACTTCCCTTAACTTGAAGGCTTTCTATGACAAAACATTTTTTTTTTGAATTTTGATTTTGAAATCAAATGTTGGCTTTGCCAAATTAATGTCAATGTACCTCAGGACTTGATTTTTCCAAATTAACATATCTATAATATGACAACTAAACTCGGGAATCATTTCTATTTAAGCAAGAACTGTTGCACTTCAGATAGGCACATACACATTACTTGGCCAAAGGTCTCATTTGAGTTTAGATATTGTCTATCTCATATGCATGCTTATTCCAACTATCTCCACTAATAGATTCTACCTACCAAGAGAGATAAACAGGTCTTTGATAGGCTTGAAATGGGGTCTATAAGGGACACAGGTTTAAGTGAAGGCCATTTTAAGATAGGAGCTGGTGTGACACAATGGACAAACCTTTACACTACAAATTTCTTGTTTGAACTTTAGGCAGCTGGGAGCAATCTTGCTAGTCTTCCAAGTTCTTTCTATCTTCTTGGCATTAATTTGGATCTTGATTAGGACAATCTTTGCCCTTGCAAAAAGTTTAAGACGCAAATTCATTTCTTTTCCTCTTTTCCCTTCCTTTTTTATTTTTCTTATTCTTCCCTTTCTTTGAGCATTCTATCATTTTGTCCCTCTTCCTTGTAGGACTGTCAAGTATAAAATTTTCAAGAACAGTCTTTCTCCCTTTTTCTTTGATTTTGATCGAATCTTTAGTTGGATTGGACCAATTCAAGTCAAAACATCCTTATAAACCAAATGGAAGTCTTTTGTTGTCTTAGGTAAAAGAGAACTCAGTTGGCTTTTTGAACCATTTTGGGTTTTCTTTTTCTTTTTTCTCTTTCTCTTTTTTTTTGTCTTTTCTTTTCTTTTGTCTTTTTTTTTGTTTTCCCCCTTTTTTTTTAGCTCAAACTGAGTTGTCTTGTTTGTACCAACTAGGGCTTCCAATAATAGATGAGGGGAGTAACATAAATCTTGTTTAACAGGGATAAACCATTTGTTACTCTAATGTTGTCTTGATATATTAGAGATATTAAGTGAACTTCAACTACCCTTATGGTCTTGAAAACATCAACTATCTTTATGGTCTTGAGAACTTCAACTATCTTCATAGTCTTGACTATTCATTTCTTTCTTTGATCTTCTTGCCTTTTCACCTTTGTGATCATAATACTTGTCAAAAGCATCACAATAGCTCAAGGTAGGTTGTTGAGGTTATATGCCAATGAAAATAAAGCTAAAATTTTATGAAGGCTCAAAGGGACAACTAGGGATTTAATTGGGTGGATACTAGTTGTTGGCTAATCAAACAATGCCTAGATCATCTCTCCCTAAATAACCAGAGTTTAATTTCGCCTCAAAAGTTTCTCAAAGCATGTTCTAAGACTGACAAAGACCTAGACAAAGATAATTATGCAGGAGCCCTCTCTAAGTAAGCATACACAACTCAATGCTATAGAGTAATTCCCTCATCTAGTAAAGTCATTCGAGTCATGATGCCTAGACACATCAAGCTAAATTCCTCATTGGTTGAGCATCAAAATGAACAAAGACCAACAAAAATTTATGATAAAAATAATTTAAATTTGAAAAACACAATAGTTCTAAAATATTAAAGAAAGTAAGATTGAAAAGCAACATTCAAGATAAGGAAAGTTCATTGAGTTAGTCTTCTTTTCCTTTCACATCTTCAATATTTCCATCTTAAAAGGATGATAAAACAAAGTCTTCTTCCAATCCTTTTCCCACCATGAAGGTTGCTGGTGGTGGCACTCTGTTGAACTTTGGAAATGGATTATCTTTGGTGTTGGGCTTGTTCGGCTCGGGCAACTTGCCATTATCAATTAGGTCTTGGATCTCATGCCTTAATCAGGTACATCTATCAGTCTCATGTCCTTGAGTCTGATGAAATTGACAAAAAGCCTTAGTATCAAATTTTGGGGGTAATGGACTAGGCAAAGGTCGAGGAGCCAATGGTTGCAACAACCCTTTCTTTTGTAGCTTGTCGAAGACCCAAGACAAAGGCTTCCTCAAATCTGAAAACTGCCTTCTATTTGCTTGACCATTTGTTTTGACATCGACTTCTTTTTGTGTGCTTTGATTGTCTGACTGGTAGTTCACTTTCTCATTCCTTTTTATTGAAAAGCGATTCTTCTCCCTTTCCCACTCTTCAATTTGTAGACCAGCTTGGAGAAGATCTTTGAAATCATGTATGAGTGTATGAGACATCCTCTCACGAAGATTAGGCAACACCCCTCTCACAATCATCCTTATTTAATCAGATTCATCGGGCCTCTTCTTGAGTAAAGTGACCTTGTTTCTCCACCTTTTCACATAGTCCACAAAATTCTCATTCGGCCTTTGCCTAATGGACTCCACTTCCATCAAGGTAACTTCCAACTCAACATTATATCCATATTGTTGGATGAAGGCTTTGTAAAGTAGATCCCAACTCTTTTTTGTTCTATCATTTAAGGTATTGAACCAATTTTGGACAACAGGGTCCAATGAGAGCATAAAGTACCTTAGGGTTTGAGCCTTAGTAGCTCGGGCAGACTGCATGGCAGTGATATAATACTTCACATGAAGATGGGGATTTCTGGTGCCATTGTACTTAGCAAAGGAAGGCATCTTGAATTTATAAGGGACCTCTTCATCTTGTTCATCTTCCATCTTGGCACTAAGGGCTTCATCCACCATCCTTTGAATTTGTTCGGGCTCCATTGCTTTAGGTGAGCAAGTGATTGAGTCGTTGCTAGATACTTCATTCCGGCGTAGGTCGGATTGTTGTAAGCTTTAGAACTATCGTAATCCAGGGCTGTGAGCCAGAGAGGATCAATGATATGAGATGCAAATGTATGCATGTATGCATGTATGCAGAAACAATCAACAAATAAGGATAAATAGGACGTTCCTTCCAACCTTATAACATCCACACAAGAATGACGAGTCCCTTTTTGATAGGTATATGGTTAACAAAATACCAACATGGGGTATCTTGCTTTTCGAATAATTCCCTCGGACATTTCAAACAATAGTTGTATTTTCGAAAATGGAAATCAATCCATGATAATTCCCATTAATTAGGTTTTAATCCATTCAACCAACTAAAGTAGCCTTTATGCTATATTGGATTAAAACTAAATTAAGAGGTTTATTATAGATAGATTTCTCACTTGAAAAAGGTAACTAATGGTTCATTCCAAAAACAAGCCCATGGTTAATTTATTCTTAGTGTAAACTAGACCCACAATTGATTTTTGGTATTTCATAATTGACATAAATATTTTTGCAAGCTCTTTGTAAGAAAAGGTTGGGTGAAAATAGTTTTGTTTTTAAGCCCATTGTAAAATATTTTAGAAAAATGGATTTTGGGCTTAGTATTTGGGCCATGGCCCAAAGAATTTTTTGACTTATTTTTAGAAAAAATCTTATGTCCAAAGACCATCTTGAAAATTTTGAAAATATCTTTGGTCTTTTGGATTTTAAAGAAAAATTTATTTTGAGCTTACAATATACTTAGGTCATATTAGAAAAAGAACAAACCAAATAGGCCATGATTTAGACTAAGATAAACTAACCATAGTCAAACAACATGCATTTGGGGTAAAACCTAAGGAAAGTAACTAGGCCAATTAAATGAGCTTTAGTCTTTGGTTAAAAAGGCTTAGGTTCCCATAGCAAGTATATACCAAATGGTACGAGGCTATGAGTGGTTATACCATGCTCGATCTCCATAACACAACACGGGTAACACGGGTGTCCTAACCCACGCACATGATGCAAAGTAATATGATGCAATGGATAAAATCATTATAAGAAAGAATAGAATAATATAGAGACCAACGGAATTAACTTCTCTTATCCCCACTGTGAGTGGGGATTTTCACCCCCACTCCCGGTGGAATGGTTCTTGTAACTTCAGCACTGTTTAGGCTCGGGGCCTTAGAGAACACAGACCTAAGTCCGGAGAAAATGGAGTCGCCACCCGGACAGACCGGGAAAAAGAAAGGGGTGGATGACTCGATTCCTAAGGAATCCCCAACCCCTTAATGGGTTCGAAAAGTTGGGTACGTGTGGGGAAGGTGAGAAATGGCCCAGCACCCCCCACAACGCCTGGTTCATTGGAACCCGCCTCCTTTACAGGTCTTAATATTATAAAATTCTTAAGTATAATAACATTATCCATATTACACACAATAATTAAAAGAAAGCATCAATATATTAAAATCAAAGCAATGTCCAAACAAAGCAAATAAATGGACACCCATCCAAGGATGGAAACATGTCCTTACATCACATGCCTAAATAGGACACCCACCAAAAGGTAGAAACATGCCCTTTACATAGGTTCTAAAATAAAAAAGCAAATTAAATTACATGATGTTTAACTAATGAGGTACTCACCAAGTGGAAACATACCTCTTACAACTTTTGGAAATCTAAATTAATTGATAAATAATCATTCATCATAAATAAATCATTCATCAAAGCTATTAATCAAGATATAAAATAATCATCCATCCATGATAAATTAAATAAATCAAGTATTGAATTCAAATAAATTAAAGCATAAGAAATAAATCAAAGCATAATCAAGTATGGAATTGAATAAAGCAAATAAAAGTTCCAGTATAGCTGCTATTTCCATTTAGGGTTCTTTATCTCATGTGTTAAGGTTTTGGAAATTCTAAAGTTAAGCTACTGTGACTTTTTAGGGAATTAAAATAGATTAGGGTTTTATGTTTTTTAAAGGTTGGTAAGACACTTTGATTAAACAAATTAAGATTTGAATGGTGAAATCATGAAATTAGGGTTTTGGACACTTCGAAATATTTTTAATTCATGGTTTTAAATAGTGATGTAAGCTACTGTGTAATTTTAGAGTTTTTATGTTTTTATGGTTTTCAATGTTTTAAAAGGATTAGGGTTCATAAAAATTAGGGTTTAAGGTTTTAAAAGGATTAGGGTTCATTATTTTAGGTTTAAAAGTTGAATTTTGGATTTTAGGGTTTAAGAATTTGGGTCACGGGTGATGAATAATTTTTAGGGTTTTAGAAATCAATTTGATATTTTATGAAGTTTTATGAATTTAAACAAATGGATTGAAGTTTTTATAAGTAGAAAAGATGTTTTTAAAGGTTTTTTGAATGAAATAGAACCTACTTTAAAATCTTAAAAGAAACAGAATTTGATTTTGGTTTTGTTGAAAAATATGTTCAATTAGAGTTTTAAGGTTTTTAAGAAGAAAAAATAATAATTTTAAGTCTTTTTAGAAAATAAGGTCACGTTTTAGTGTTTTAACTTTGGAAAGCTAAATTAAAGCTCTAAGATTTTAACTTTTGAAAAACACAAAAAACCCTAGTTTAGCTACTATGTAAAAAATAAGAATTTAGAATTTCATACCTTCTTTTGTAAGTTTCTCCAAAAACAATTCTTCTTGGATAAACTAGCTCCAAAGACAAGCCTTTGAAATCCCCTCTCTCATGATACTGCTGTCCAGAAAAGATTTAAATTGAATTTCTTCTTTTCCTTCCTTGATTTGGTTTCAAACTTTCCAAACTCCCCTTGGATTTGCTCTCTCTCTCCCCTCTCTATTTTCAATGCCTTTGGTCCTTATTTATAGTGGTTTAAGTTTATTTATCCTAATTATACACGCCAAGTGATATTAATAAAAAAAAAGAAATTAAAACCTAATTGGATTAGGTTTCAAAAAATTTGCGTTGAAAAATTTTGCACTGGCGAAAACTGCTGCAACGGCCAAATTTTGGGCCAGTGGGCGTGTCGCCCACAGGAAATTCCTGTTGCCGAAATGCCCACAGGCCTGCAGGTGAAGTGCTGGGCCTACGGGCATGCCACCCGCAGGAAATTCCTGCGGGCAAAACACCCACGGGCCCGCACGACTGCTTTTTGCTGCTGATTTTTTTTCGGACTCTGATTTTATTTTTATTTTTAATTTTTATTTGTTTATTTTCATTTTTTATTAATAAAAATTAGATACTAAGGTAAAAATTACTTAATTAAAATTATTTTGGACCAATTAGACAACAAAAATCATTTTGGGCTAAATAAAACATATTAGATCGGATTGAGTCAAAAATTAAGGGTCTACACATGTATAAACTCTATATATTTTGTAAATATTGATTTTGATGTATATATATGTATATACCGCTACATTTTTTGCTGCATAATTAATAAATGTTTTATCTATTATGTTTTATAATACAACTTAAATGTTTTAAGTTTTTTATATTGTTAAAAAGAAAGATTGGTGCGGTTTAAAATAGACCGTAACATTTTTGTATTCGGTATACGTATATTACAGATGTGGTTGTATGTAGTGTGCGTATATAGGGTATAGGGGTGTTACAACTATTTTTGTATCAGAGCCTAATTTGAGATTCTCAACCTAGGTGAATTGTAAGAAAAAGAAAAAAAATATTTGATTTTTAAATATGGTTTTTGAATAAGATACATGCTTTGGCACTCACAGTTTTTGATCTTTGATGGGGTATTCTGCTGTGTTTGCAGATATAGATAGTGATGGAGTCTTAGTCACGTCAGTCCATAGAAGGCAGTGTTGAGAGTGTAGTTCCTAAAGAGGGTAGAGATGGAGCTAGGTTTGATAGAGCTAGAGAGGCACCTGCTCCTATGCCAGAGAGATCAGCTGCTAATGAGATTCCACCGGTTTGATTATGGCATGTGGGAGAATTGTTGAGGCAAGCTTCGGTGCAGCAGCCGCCCTTGCAACCATAGCCGCAAGTACCGTTGAGGTATTATGATAAATTGAGGAAGTTTGAGGCTGAGAATTTCTTTGGTACCACAGATCCTGCAGTAGCTGA
Organism: Garcia nutans; assembly: GCA_947685225.1. Taxonomy (NCBI): domain Eukaryota; kingdom Viridiplantae; phylum Streptophyta; class Magnoliopsida; order Malpighiales; family Euphorbiaceae; genus Garcia; species Garcia nutans. Next base: position 27,440,308 of record CANTUV010000011.1, on the reverse strand, counting down.
GCAGTGGTTGGATAGAGTTCAGAGGGTATTTATTCAGCTGCAAGCTTGTAAGCGGGGATTTTTTCCCCCACTCCTCGTGGAATGGTTCTTACGATTTTGGCACTGTTTAGGCTCGGGGCCTTAGAGAACACGGACCTAAGTCCAGAGAAAATGGAGTCACCACCCGGACGGGCCAGGGAAAAGAAAGGGGTGAATGACTCGATTCCTAAGGAATCCCCAATCCCCTAATGGGTTCGAAAAGTTGGGTACGTGTGGGGAAGGTGAGAAATGGCCCAGCACCCCCACAACGCCCGGTTCATTAGAACCGGCCTCCTTTTCAGGTCTTAATATTATAAAATTCTTAAATATAACAATATTATCCATATTACACACAACAATTGAAATAAAGCGTCGTTATATTAAAATCAAAGCAATGTCCAAGCAAAATAAATAAATGGACACCCATCCAAGGATGAAAACATGTCCTTACATCATCCATGTCTAAGCTAAATAGGACACCCACCAAAAGGTAGAAACATGTCCTTTACATTGGTCTAAAATATAGAAGCAATTTAAATTACATAGAACTTGATTAATGAGGTGCCTATAAAGTGGAAACTTACCTCTTACAACATTTGGAAATCAAAATAAATCGATAGAAATAAATAACCATTGATCATAAATAAATCATTCATCAAAGATATTAAACATCAATCAAAAAAGAAAATAAACATCCATCACTAAAAATTAAATAAATCAAGCGTTCAAAAAATAAATCAAAGCATATAATAAACTACATAATCTAATCTAAAATTAAATAAAGCAATAAATATATAATTTAGGGTTCCCATCTTAAAATAGGATTTTAGAATTTTAGTTACTAAATTAGGGCTTTGAAAAAAGGAAAGTTAAATACGCAGACTCATAATACACAAATGAATATTGACCCCTTTGATGAGCCCATACGGCAGATTATAGAGCCATTTCGCCCGTAGGAAAATCCTGCGAGCAAAATGGCTAGGGCCATTTTGTCCGACCTTTTCGTCGCCGATTCTCCGTCGCCGATTTTTATTTTTATTTTTATTTATTTGTTTATTATTATTATATTTATTTTTTATTAGTTATAAAAATTAAATACTAAAGCAAATATTATTTCATTAAGATAACATAAAAATTGTTTTGGACTAATTAAAATATATTGGACAACATAAAATTTTTTTTGGACTAATTAAAATGTATTGGATCGGACTGGGTCAAAAATTAAGGGTCTACAGTTTGCCCCCTGCTTGAATGATCTGAGACTTTAGTGAAAGAGAGTGAAAAGCAATAAGACTTAATTTTTGAGATGGTTGAGGTTTTGGGTTCTGGACCCGAGAGATTTGGATACTCGATCCTAAACTAGACTTGGATACTCAATCCTAACTGGATTCGGATACTCGATCCTAAACTGGATTTGGATACTTAATCCTAAATTGGATTTGGATAATTGATCCTAACTAGATTTTGATACTCGATCATAATTTGGATGGGGATACTCGATCCTAACTGGATTTGGATACTCGATCCTAACTAGATTTGGATACTCTATCCTAAATTGGGTTTGGATACTTGATCCTAAACTAAATTTGGATACTCGATCATAACTGGATTTGGATACTCAGTCCTAAACTGGATTCGGATACTCAATCCTAAACTGGATTGGGATACTCGATCATAACTGGATTTGAATACTCGATCCTAACTGGATTTGGATACTCGATCCTAAATTTGGTTTGGATACTCGATCCTAAACTGGATTTGGATACTCGATCCTTACTGGATTCGGATACTCGATCCTAAACCTTATTGGGATACTCGATCCTAACTGGATTTGGATACTCAATCATAACTGGATTTGGATACTCGATCCTAAATTGGATTGGGATACTCGATCCTAAATGGATTGGGATACTTTGACTCAAGATTGAATTTTATTTGATTGACCTTTTATCAGTTATGGATTCTGGCTTAACTTGTTGTTCCATTATTTTGTTCTTCCTTTCGCAAAAATTCAGCTATTTTTAGTTGGTCCTCATATCTTCTTCTTGCCCCAGCGTGGCAAAATACAAGTGAGTTTGAAAATATTTGGTATATAAACTCAAAAAATTGAAAAGGAGAAACTTTGCCCCCTATGTAGGCTCAAACAAAAGATTTTTTCCATGCAAGCTTTGATTGATGTTTTTGCCTTCTAGTTCTTTGCACAAGCACGTATTTCTTCTCTTTGCAAAATGACTGGAGCTTCCACAAGAGAATAGGTTTTCCAAGCCCCCTTGATTCAATATCTTCTTTTGATTCTTTACTTCGCAGGGTGTTTGCTGTTCATTTTGACAAGGAATAGACAATACAAGACAAGAAAGTGCGATGTGATATGCTCATGTATGCATGATATGCATGAATAATACTTACAGTCGTTCCATCGACTCACAGACCGAGGTGATCAGTAGAAGTGTTCTCATTCATTCCTTTTTAACGCTTGTTCAAGTCTTGCATTGAAATGATCGAAAGCTTTGCATTTGTAGCTTTTATCTTCAAGATGTTGAAAACATGAGTGGTGGAGACCCTAAGCAGCAGAGTCAGGGATGCATCCATTTTAAACTATATTTTAGCATGTCGGTTGATAGTTTCTTCATAACTTTACTAATAATCATTTCCTTTGCCGAATGTGTCCTTTGGAGATTCGACAATTCAACATACTCCCCTTAGCTTGAAGGCTTTGTATGACAAAAATATTTTTTATTTTAATTTTTTTTGAAATTTTTTTTTGATTTTTTTTTTATTTTGAAATGAAATGTTGGCTTTGTCAAATTAATGTCAATGTACCTCAGGACTTGATTTTTCCAAATTAACATATCTATAACATGACAACCCTAGTTACCGTACTAAACTCGGGAATCATTTCTATTTAAGCAAGAATTGTTGCACTTCAGATATGTAATATCCCAATGTATGCCCTAAAAGTTTTGATTATGTTGTTGTTGTATATTAGATTGAATGTATATGTATGTGATAAGAAAAGAATTTGGAAAAGAATGTTTATGTATATGTGTTTTGGGAAAGAAAGAGTGTGTAGAGAGAAGTGTATATATATTGTTTATATGCTTGTATAATTAACATATACATAAGTCAAAGGGAAAGTCAATGGAAGAGAGATATTTATTTGGTTATTGGTGAAATGACTATTAAGGGCATTGGATTAAAAAGAAATCTAGAACAAATGATAAAAGGGTGTTTTGGTAATTGTTTGAATTGGAACACTTGGTGGAGATTAAAAGAAGAGTTGACTTTATTTTTGTGGTTCATTTCTTCTTTCTTCTTTGTGTGGCCAGCTCCTTCATAGACAAAGGAAAACAAGAGACAAAGTGAAGATCTTGATGTTTTAAGCTCAAATTGAAGGAAGATTGAAGTGATCTAGTGGATGATACAAGAAGTCTTATAACTTTGGTAAGTTCTCTTGTGATCTTTGTGCTTATTTGAAATGATATTTGAGTTTGATAGATTTTTAAGAGTGTGTTGGTTGATTTTGAGATGTGAGAAGTGTTTGAGTGATTGGATGATAGATTTTGAGTATGGATTGAAGAAAAGAGTAAGTGGTTGGAAGAGACGATGTTGTATATGCGGTGAGGGTTTTGAGATGATTTTGTGTTTTGTGTTTGATGTGTGTTTTGGCTTGTTTTGGTGTGTTGCAAGTTTGAAATGAGTTTTGAGTAGGTTTTGTTAAGATTGTTTGAAGAGGATGTTAATGAATGAAAGTGTTTTGTTGAGTGTTTGGTTGTTTTGGTTGGAATCTTGAGTTGTGGCAGGACACGCCCATGAGCACATCCAAGGTTTTTAGGCGTGTCAATTGTGTTGGTGGCAGTAGGTTTGACACGACCAGTAACACGCCCGTGTTATTGAGCATGTCATAGCTACTATAAGATTTGAGAATTTACACGCCCAGGAACACGCCCATGTTGTTGAGCGTGTAAATACTTCTGTGTTGTGAAGTTAAGACACGGTCATGAACACACCCGTGTGGGTGAGCGTGTTAGGGTTAGGGTTTGCCCTAATTAATTCCTAATTGGATTATCTCTTGTGTATCCCTAAGCAAGTATATGCTATTACTTTTGATCTAGGTCTTGAAGATAGTGATTGATCATTGATCTAAGAGGTAGAAGGATCTTGAACAAGGAAGTGTTAAGAGTGGTGTGATTTGTTTTTGAGGTAAGTACAAAACCTACATGATTGTGTGTAAGTTCAAATGTGGCATTAATACATTGTAAATTTATATGAGCAATGTGTGTTGTTATGTTTATATCAATGATGATGATGATATATATATATATATATGAATAATGTGAATGACATGATGATGCAAATGATTATGTATATGAAAGATTGAAATGCTATGATGTGAATTGAAATAAAATGGAATGTAGAGCCATTGTGATTGGCTATGTTGATCCATGTGAGAATGAAATTGATAACAAATAAATAAATGAGTTGTGTGGCTAATGTGTTATTCCATTTTCAGAGTTTGTTGTTGGTGGCATGCCTAATAATAGTAACAATCTCTTCAAGTTAGGTTGGGCTTGATCCTTGAAGCCAAGTTGGGTTGAAGTTTAACATGTTTTACTCCCCTTGAAGCTTGGTTGGGTCTAGTCCTTGAAGCCTAATTGAGATGTTACAACCCTTGAAGCTAGGTTGGGTTTGGTTCTTGAAGCCAAGTTGGGTTGAGACTTAGCATGCTTTGTTCCCCTTGAAGCTTGGTTGAACCTAATCCTTGAAGCCTAGTTGGGTATATGTGATAATGATAAATGTGATAAAACCAAAGCATTAACTCTGAAAATTGAATGGCATATTAGTGTGTTTTGGGCCCATGCTTGTCTTTGTTTATATGTGATTCATTAATGGTAAAATAATTGAATAATGATAATCATAAAAAAAAAACTTTGAGATGTAATATGCTTATATGATTATGATTTGTGTAAGGCAAAGGTTTGATGTTAGCTCTTCGCTTATGATGTGGATATTAATGGAATGTGTGACATTGCATAGCATACAAGCATCATATTAGCATGTTTTGTCTTACTAAGCCGTTGGCTTAGCGCGATAGTGTTGATCGCGCAGGTGATAGAGTAGAACCAGAGAGCTCTTCGAGACCAAGTGAGAGTAGACAGTGAAGAGTTTATTTGAGACTTAAAGATCAGAGAAAGCTGCCAATCATGTATAACTTCTTTATATTTTGTAAATATTGTTTATAATGTGAATATATGTATATTTGTAAATATGGATTTAAATGCTTTCATATATGTAACTATTTTATAAATTCCGCTGCGTACTAAATAAACCTATCTATACCTACTTTGCTTTATTTTACAAGTTAATTACTTATTATCTATATTGTATACTGAAAAAGATTATGATATCATTTAAAATGTGTTCTTGAATGTTAAGAAAAATCCGTAACATTCCTATATTCACTACATGTATACTACATTGTGGTGTATGTAGTGTGTATGTATTGGGTGTGGGGGTGTTACAGTTGTTTTGGTATCAGAGCCTAGGTTTGAGATTCTCAACCTAGGTAAAATGTAAGAAAAAGAATATTTTTACTTAAAAAGTGAATTTTTGAATAACATACATGTTTGGGATTGGCAGTCTCTGATCTTTAATAAGATGTATTCTGCTGTGTTTGCAGACATAGGTTGTGATGGATCCTCATTTGCGTCAGTCAGTTGAGGGTAGTGAGGAGAGTGTAGCTCCGGAGGATAGAACTAGAGTTGATAGTGCTGAGGAGGCACCTGCTTCAGTGTCAGGGAGACCAATTGGTGAGAAGGTTCCGCCAGCTTGGCTTAGGCATGTGATAGAGGCTTTGAAACAAGCACCAGTGCAACCACCACCACCACCCCCTCAGCCTGTGGTATCAGTGAGGCACTATGATAAACTAAGGAAGTATGGAGCAAAGGATTTCCTTGGTACTACTGATCCAGCTGTGGCTGAGCAATGGCTAGATAAGGTACAAAGAATCTTCATTCAGTTGCAAGCCACCTCAGAGGAAAAATTTGACTATGCCAGATCATTGCTACAGAAGGATGCATACGACTGGTGGAGGACAGTGCCCCATTCTATGGATGATCCACCAACTTTGTCCTATGCTGACTTTCTGAGAGAGTTTGAGTTGAAGTATACTCCAAGGGAGTATAAGGACATGAAAAAGATGGAGTTTTTGAACTTAAAGCAAGACAGCAGAACTATAACTGAATATGAGGTTGAGTTTATTAGATTGAGCCATTATGCTGGGGGCATTATAGCTGATGAGATAGATAGATGCAGGAGATTTGAGGAGGGATTGAGGCCCTCTATTATGTGTTTGGTGGCTGGATCTAGATATCATGATTTCTTTCAACTAGTGGCAGCAGCTCGAAGTGTAGAGCGAGCTCAAGTTATTGCAGCTGCTTCAGAGGAAGAGGTTAGGGTTAGGAGGCCCCAATTTGAGGCAGGGTCTTCTTCTGCTAAGAGAGGTAAAGGAAGCTTTGTTCCTAGAGTTAGTAGGAGTCAGAGGTCAGCTGGTAGGTCAGTGCAGTTACAGAGGCAGAGATTTAGACCTGCAGCTTCAGTGGCAAGTGCTCCGACCCCAATGATTCAGAGATCCACCCTACCCATCTGCATTCATTGTGGTAGGCCACATGGCGGTTCTTGTTGGAAGACTGGTGTAGCAGGGGTATGCTTCAGATGTGGATCACCTGATCACTTTGTGAGAGATTGTCCTGAGAGGCAAGAGCAGATGTCAGTTGATTCTGCAGCTTCTCGATCTAGTGTGAGGGGAAGTCGAGGAGGCAGGGGTGTCAGCAGAGGAGGAAGATCTTGGTTCAGTGCTAGAGGAGGTCCTACATTCAGGGAGAGTAGACCAGAGGAGGTTGGATCTTCCCAGAGGGTATATGTTATGCAGAGGCAGCCAGATGCTTCGGCCGTCATAGCTGGTACTTTTTCTTTATTTGATACTTCAGTACTTGCTTTGATTGATCCTGGATCCACACATTCATATATTAGTGCATCTGTTTTGCCTGTGTTTGATATGCATGCTGAGTCCCTAGGATTTGACGTGCTGGTGACAAATCCTTTAGGGCATAGTGTGATTGTTAGCAAGGTGCACCGAGATAGTGTGGTAATGGTACCGGGTGAGGAGTTCCTTGGAGATTTGATTGAGATGCCTTTTAAGGAATATGATGTGATCCTAGGCATGGATTGGTTAGCTAGACATGGAGCGGTGGTAGATTGTAAAAAGAAAGTTGTTACTTTGAGAACTGCTGATGGTAGAGAGGTGATAGTATCTAATGAGCAAGAACAGCTAGCATCTTTGTTTGTTTCAGCTGTTGTAGCCAGGAGGTTGATTAGAAAAGGGTGTGATGCTTATCTTGCTCATGTAGTAGATACTAAAGTAAGAGATTCTCCTATTGATGATATACCCACAGTTGCAGAGTTCCCAGATGTGTTTCCAGAAGAGTTGCCAGGGTTGCCTCCTGAGAGAGAGGTGGAGTTTGGTATTGAATTATTGCCTGGTACCACTCCTATCTCTATTACTCCTTATAGAATGGCACCAGCAGAATTGAGGGAGTTGAAAGTGCAATTACAGGAGTTGTTGGATAAAGGATTTATTCGCCCCAGTGTTTCTCCTTGGGGAGCTCCTGTCCTATTCGTGAAGAAGAAAGATGGTACTATGAGGTTGTGTATCGATTATAGGCAATTGAACAAGGTGACTATTAAAAATAAATATCCTTTGCCTAGAATCGATGATCTCTTTGATCAGTTGAAGGGTGCAGCTGTGTTTTCTAAAATTGATTTGAGATCAGGGTACCATCAGCTGAGAGTCAGAGCTGAAGATGTTCCTAAGACCGCCTTTCGGACCAGGTATGGGCATTATGAATTTCTAGTTATGCCTTTTGGTTTGACGAATGCACCTGCAGTTTTTTTGGACTTGATGAATAGGGTGTTTAGACCTTATTTGGATCAGTTTGTGGTAGTGTTTATTGATGATATTCTGGTGTATTCGCGTAATAAGGAGGAACATGATAAGCATCTACGGATTGTGTTGCAGATTTTGAGAGAGAAGCAGTTGTTTGCTAAACTGTCGAAGTGTGAGTTTTGGTTGGATCAAGTAGCTTTTCTGGGTCATATAGTTTCAACAGAAGGTATTAGAGTTGATTCAAGTAAAGTTGAAGCTATTCTGAATTGGAGTCCACCAAAGTCAGTGACTGAAGTTAGAAGTTTTCTGGGTTTGGCAGGCTATTACCGACGGTTTGTGAAAGGATTTTCTTTGATAGCTACTCCACTCACTAGATTGCTTCGAAAGGGAGTTAGATTTGTGTGGACAGATCAATGTCAGGCTAGTTTTGAACAGTTGAGAGAAATGTTGACTCAAGCGCCCGTTCTTACTTTACCTGTGGAAGGCAAACCATATGTGATCTACAGTGATGCTTCACATAGTGGTTTGGGTTGTGTGCTGATGCAAGAAGGTAAAGTTATAGCTTATGCTTCTCGACAGTTGAAACCGCATGAGCTCAATTATCCAACCCATGATTTGGAACTAGCAGCCATTGTGTTTTCATTGAAGATTTGGCGACACTATTTGTTTGGGGAGAAATGTTTCATCTACACTGATCATAAAAGTTTGAAATATTTGGGTGTCCAAAAAGAGCTTAATCTTTGACAGAGGAGATGGTTGGAATTGATTAAAGACTACGAATGTTTAATTGATTATCATCCAGGTAAAGCAAATGTTGTTGCTGATGCCTTGAGTCAGAAGTCTTTAGCTGGTTTAACTGTTTATTCGCTCTCGTTGCTTGTTGAGTTAAGAGCATTGCATGCCAGTTTTGTATCTTGTGATGATGGTGCATTGTTGGCACAATTGCAATTGAAACCAGTTTTGTTGGATCAGATTAAAGAGGCTCAGTTGGCTGATGAGAAGATTCGAAAGATTGTTTCAGATTGCCAGAATGGAAAGAGTAGAGATTTTATTGTGAGAAATGATGGGAGTCTATGGTTTAAGAACAGATTGTGTGTACCCGATGATACTAATTTGAAAAGGGTCATTTTGGAAGAAGCACATCAGTCAGTATTTGCTATGCATCCGGGTAATACCAAGATGTATCATGATTTGAGGCAGCATTGCTGGTGGTCCGGTATGAAGAGAGACATAGCTGAGTTTGTATCCAGATGTCTCACATGTCAGAAAGTAAAAGCAGAGCATCAAGTTCCAACCGGGTTGCTTCAACCTTTGTCAGTGCCTGAATGGAAGTGGGAAAGAGTGACAATGGATTTTGTGTCTGGTTTGCCATTGACACAAAGGAAGCATGATGCCATATGGGTGATTGTTGATAGGTTGACTAAGACAGTTCATTTCCTTCCGGTTCGGATGGATTACTCTTTGGAGAGGTTAGCTGAGCTGTATATCCATGAGATTGTGAAGTTGCATGGTGTTCCAACTTCTATAGTGTCTGATCGAGATCCCCGGTTTACTTCAAGATTTTGGAAGAGTTTACATGGTGCTTTGGGTTCTCGATTACACTTCAGTACTGCTTTTCATCCACAGTCGGATGGACAGTTAGAGAGGGTGATACAGATTATTGAGGATATGTTGAGAAGCTGTGTTATTGATTTCTCTGGAAGTTGGGATAGATTTTTACCGCTTGTGGAGTTTGCTTATAACAACAGTCACCAATCCAGCATTGGTTTGGCACCATTTGAAGCATTGTATGGTAGACGGTGTAGGACACCTTTATGTTGGAATGAACTTGGTGAAAATAAGTTGATTGGGCCTGATTTGATTAAAGAAACTGAAGAGAAAGTGAAGTTGATTCGAGGCAGGCTAAAAGCAGCTTCAGATCGACAGAAGTCTTATTCAGATTTGAAGAGGAGAGACATTGAGTTTGATGTGGGAGATAAAGTATTTTTGAAAGTATCTCCTTGGAAGAAGATATTGAGGTTCGGTCGGAAAGGGAAATTGAGTCCTCGTTTCATTGGACCATATGAAGTTTTAGAGAGAGTCGGGCCAGTTGCTTATCGGCTTGCTTTACCACCTGAGTTAGATCGTATCCATAATGAATTCCATGTTTCTATGTTGAGGAAATATAGATCGGATCCATCTCATGTGTTGCCGATTGAATCTATCGAGGTGAATCAAGATCTGACATTTGAAGAGGAACCAGTTGCTGTCTTGGCACGTGAAGTGAAAGAATTGAGAAATAAGAAAGTGCCACTTGTGAAGATTTTGTGGAAGAATCATACAAAGGAAGAGGCAACTTGGGAAAGTGAGCAAACAATGCGAGAGCAATATCCTCAATTGTTTCAGACTTGATATCAGGTAATTTCGAGGGCGAAATTTCTTTTTAGAGGGGGAGAATTGTAATATCCCAATGTATGCCCTAAAAGTTTTGATTATGTTGTTGTTGTATATTAGATTGAATGTATATGTATGTGATAAGAAAAGAATTTGGAAAAGAATGTTTATGTATGTGTTTTGGGAAAGAAAGAGTGTGTAGAGAGAAGTGTATATATATTGTTTATATGCTTGTATAATTAACATATACATAAGTCAAAGGGAAAGTCAATAGAAGAGAGATATTTATTTGGTTATTGGTGAAATGACTATTAAGGGCATTGGATTAAAAAGAAATCTAGAACAAATGATAAAAGGGTGTTTTGGTAATTGTTTGAATTGGAACACTTGGTGGAGATTAAAAGAAGAGTTGACTTTATTTTTGTGGTTCATTTCTTCTTTCTTCTTTGTGTGGTCGGCTCCTTCATAGACAAAGGAAAACAAGAGTCAAAGTGAAGATCTTGATGTGTTAAGCTCAAATTGAAGGAAGATTGAAGTGATCTAGTGGATGATACAAGAAGTCTTATAACTTTGGTAAGTTCTCTTGTGATCTTTGTGCTTATTTGAAATGATATTTGAGTTTGATAGATTTTTAAGAGTGTGTTGGTTGATTTTGAGATGTGAGAAGTGTTTGAGTGATTGGATGATAGATTTTGAGTATGGATTGAAGAAAAGAGTAAGTGGTTGGAAGAGATGATGTTGTATATGTGGTGAGGGTTTTGAGATGATTTTGTGTTTTGTGTTTGATGTGTGTTTTGGCTTGTTTTGGTGTGTTGCAAGTTTGAAATGAGTTTTGAGTAGGTTTTGTTAAGATTGTTTAAAGAGGATGTTAATGAATGAAAGTGTTTTGTTGAGTGTTTGGTTGTTTTGGTCGGAATCTTGAGTTGTGGCCGGACACGCCCATGAGCACGTCCAAGGTTTTTAGGCGTGTCAATTGTGTTGGTGGCAGTAGGTTTGACACGACCAGTAACACGCCTGTGTTATTGAGCGTGTCATAGCTACTGTAAGATTTGAGAATTTACACGCCCAGGAACACGCCCATGTTGTTGAGCGTGTAAATACTTCTGTGTTGTGAAGTTAAGACACGGTCATGAACACGCCCGTGTGGGTGAGCGTGTTAGGGTTAGGGTTTGCCCTAATTAATTCCTAATTGGATTATCTCTTGTGTATCCCTAAGCAAGTATATGCTATTACTTTTGATCTAGGTCTTGAAGATAGTGATTGATCATTGATCTAAGAGGTAGAAGGATCTTGAACAAGGAAGTGTTAAGAGTGGTGTGATTTGTTTTTGAGGTAAGTACAAAACCTACATGATTGTGTGTAAGTTCAAATGTGGCATTAATACATTGTAAATTTATATGAGCAATGTGTGTTGTTATTTTTATATCAATGATGATATATATATATATATGAAGAATGTGAATGACATGATGATGCAAATGATTATGTATATGAAAGATTGAAATGCTATGATGTGAATTGAAATAAAATGGAATGTAGAGCCATTGTGATTGGCTATGTTGATCCATGTGAGAATGAAATTGATAATAAATAAATAAATGAGTTGTGTGGCTAATGTGTTATTCCATTTTCAGAGTTTGTTGTTGGTGGCATGCCTAATAATAGTAACAATCTCTTCAAGTTAGGTTGGGCTTAATCCTTGAAGCCAAGTTGGGTTGAAGTTTAACATGTTTTACTCCCCTTGAAGCTTGGTTGGGTCTAGTCCTTGAAGCCTAATTGAGATGTTACAACCCTTGAAGCTAGGTTGGGTTTGGTTCTTGAAGCCAAGTTGGGTTGAGACTTAGCATGCTTTGTTCCCCTTGAAGCTTGGTTGAACCTAATCCTTGAAGCCTAGTTGGGTATATGTGATAATGATAAATGTGATAAAACCAAAGCATTAACTCTGAAAATTGAATGGCATATTAGTGTGTTTTGGGCCCATGCTTGTCTTTGTTTATATGTGATTCATTAATGGTAAAATAATTGAATAATGATAATCATAAAAAAAAAAGCTTTGAGATGTAATATGCTTATATGATTATGATTTGTGTAAGGCAAAGGTTTGATGTTAGCTCTTCGCTTATGATGTGGATATTAATGGAATGTGTGACATTGCATAGCATACAAGCATCATATTAGCATGTTTTGTCTTACTAAGTCGTTGGCTTAGCGCGATAGTGTTGATCGCGCAGGTGATAGAGTAGAACCAGAGAGCTCTTCGAGACCAAGTGAGAGTAGGCAGTGAAGAGTTTATTTGAGATTTAAAGATCAGAGAAAGCTGCCAATCATGTATAACTTCTTTATATTTTGTAAATATTGTTTATAATGTGAATATATGTATATTTGTAAATATGGATTTAAATGCTTTCATATATGTAACTATTTTATAAATTCCGCTGCGTACTAAATAAACCTATCTATACCTACTTTGCTTTATTTTACAAGTTAATTACTTATTATCTATATTGTATACTGAAAAAGATTATGATATCATTTAAAATGTGTTCTTGAATGTTAAGAAAAATCCGTAACATTCCTATATTCACTACATGTATACTACATTGTGGTGTATGTAGTGTGTATGTATTGGTTGTGGGGGTGTTACAAGATAGGCACATACTCATTACTCAGCCAAAGGTCTCATTTGAGTTTAAATATTGTCTATCTCATATGCATGCTTATTCAAACTATCTCCACTAATAGACTCTACCTACTGAGGGAGATCAACAGGTCTTTAATAGGCTTGAAATGGGGTCTATAAAGGGCACAGGTTTAAATGAAGGCCATTTGTAAGTTGGAGCTGATGTGACACAATGGACAAGCCTTCACACTACAAATTTCTTGTTTAAACTTTAGACAGCTGGGAGCAATCTTGCTAGACTCAAAATTCCTTCTATCTTCTTGGCATTAATCTGGATCTCAATTGGAACAGTCTTTTCCCTTGCATAAAGTTTGGTACCCAAATTCATTTCTTTTCTTCTTCTCCTTTTTCTTTCTTTTTATTTTTCTTACTCTTCCCTTTCTTTGAGCATTTTATCATTTCGTCTTTCTTCCTTGTAGGACCGTTAAATACAGAACTTTCAAAAACTGGATGGTATTTCTCCTTTTTCTTTAATTTTGATCGAATCTTTGGTTGGGTTGGACAAATTCAAGTCAAACCGTCCTTATAAACCAAATGGAAGCCTTTTTTTTTGTCTTAGGTAAAAGAGAACTCAGTTGGCTTTTTGAACCATTTTGGGTTTTCTTTTTCTTTTTTTTTCTTTTTTTTTCTTTTTTTCTTTTCTTTTTCTTTTCTTTTATCTTTTATCTTTTCTTTTTTTCTCTTTTTTTTGTTTGGTTTGTTTGTTTTTTTTTTTTTGGTTCTAGCTCTAAAAGAGTTGTCTTGTTTGTACTAACTTGGGCTTCCAATAATGGATGAGTGGGGTGACATAAATCTCCTTTAACAGGGATAAATCATTTGTTACTCTGATGTTATCTTGATAGATTGGAGATATTAGGTGAACTTCAACTACCCTTATGGTCTTAAAAACTTCAACTACCCTTATGGTCTTGGAAACATCAACTACCCTTATGGTCTTGAGAACTTCAACTACCTTCATGGTCTTGAGAACTTCAACTATCTTCATGGTCTTGAAAACATCAACTACCCTTATGGTCTTGAGAACTTCAACTATCTTAATGGTCTTGAGAAATTCTGTAACACCCCCACCTTCAATACACACACACTACAACACCACAATGTAGCATATGTGCACAGAACATAGGAATGCTACGGTTTTTCATCAACATTCAAAACATTTTATGTAATACCAACACCTTTCTCATTATACATTTTAGAAATAAGTAAAAAATCAATTTGTAACATAAACAAAATACATTTAAGTAGTACACAGCGGAAGTTATAAAATATTTACATATATGAAAACATTTGAATACATATTTACCATTATATATATATTTACATTATAAACAAAACTTTACACAATATAAAAGAGTTATACATGATTGGGAAATCTCCTCTGATCTTTAAGTTCCCAAAATCAACTCTTCAATGTCTACTCTCAGTCGGTCTCGAAGAGCTCTCGGGTTCGATTCTATCAGTTCTATCACCTGCGCGATTAAACACTATCGCGCTAAGCCAAGGCTTAGTAAGATAAAATATGCAATAGATATGCTTAGATGCAATACAATGCCAATTCTAATTCATATCATACATGTAACAACATAGATGCAAAGCTAACAACATACCTTTACATTTCATAACCCAACATACATATATGTATATCACATTTCAACATCCTTGCATATACTTTATTAGTTAATCATTTAATCATCCATGAACAACACTAAGCAAAGACAAGCATGGGCCCAAGACACACTAATATGCCATTCAATTTTCAGAGTTAATGCTTTGGTTTTGTGATCACATTATCAATATCATATACCCAACTAGGCTTCAAGGATTAAGTTCAACCAAGCTTCAAGGGGAGCAAAGCATGCTAAGCTTCAACCCAACTTGGCTTCAAGAACTAACCCAACCTAGCTTCAAGGGTGGTAACATCTCAATTAGGCTTCAAGGATTCAATCCAACCTAACTTCAAGAGATTGTTACACTCATTAGGCATGCCACCAACAACAAACTCTGAAAATGGAATAACACATTAGCCACACAATTCATTTAGATTTCATTCTCAATTCTCATTATCATTTAGGCAAACATGCCTCATTTATCTCCATTGAATCACCTTAGCCAATAACAATGGCTTCACATTTCATTTCACAATATAACACTTCATTATTCAAGTGTATATTTATCTCATCCATGATCACATTATATCTCACATAGCATCATTCATAAATATCAACATTTCATTCCACATTACTCATGAAACACATTACTATTCACAATGCATAACATAACATTGTTCAATCTCAACAATGCAAGAACAATTTATATTAGTCATAGCTTTAGGATCATCCACAAGTGTTTGATTAAGTCATTCCTTGGTTTAAGTATGTTTAAAATGTTTATGTTTAGGTTTAGAGACCAGACTACCTTTGAAGAATCGAAACCATGCAAAAAGAACAAAGAAATCAAACAATATTCAACTCATTTGAGGGACACGCCCAGCCCACTTGAGGGACACGGCCGTGTCTCTAAAAATAAAAGAGGCAGTAGCCAACACAAATAAATGACATGGCCGTGTCTCTTCATTGCTTCTGGCCGTGTCACCCGCGAACATAACCTTAACCAAATCCAACACTTTTTCAATTGCACCCAAACACAATACACTCCATATAATATATTCCAAATGAATACAATCAATGTTCTAAACATATATTCATCACAAGAATCACTTTACAACCCATTAATATTACATTTAAACACAACCCATCTCAAAACACTAAAATCACCATCCTTCTCCACCTTTCAAAATCAACATTTACCACTTCCAACAACAACACCTATTTAAACTACTAACTTAAAACCAATTTAACACTTGAGAACAAATCATAAACACATCTCATCATCAAATCATCAAACCCTAATTAACTTCCCATACCACTTCAAAAGTATGAAAGAAATCAAAGGAAAGATCTTACCTTAGTCAAAAACTTCTTGAATCAACACTTGAACACTTAATCTTCCTTCAATTTTGAACTCAACTCATTAAGAACCTCTCTTCACCTCTTGCTTCCCTTTGTCTATGGAGGAGCCGGCCACTTCATGAAAGAAAGAAGAAAATGATGAAGAAACAAAGTCAAACCTTCTTTAAATATCCACCATGTGATTCAATTCAAGAAATTACCAAATTGCCCTCAACCATATAACTAACCTTTTGTCTCATATAAGCCCATATATGTAATTACACACTCAACACAAAAAATATCTCTCTTCCTTTGACTCTTCCTTTGACCCATTTATATGTTATATATATCATCATATACACAACATATACCATTCTCTCTAAACCCTATTTTCTTTCCAAGACACATATACACAAGCATTCTCCTCCCAACTTCTTTTCTTAACACATAATATACATTCAATCCAATTTATAACAACAACAACAACAACAATATAACCAAGACTTCTAAGGCATACATGAGGATATTACAATTCTCCCCCTCTAAAAAGAAATTTCGTCCTCGAAATTACCTGATATCAAGTCTGAAATAACTGAGGATATTGTTCTTGCATGGTTTGTTCACTTTCCCAAGTTGCCTCTTCCTTTCCATGATTCTTCCACAAAATTTTCACCAATGGCACTCTTTTGTTTCTCAACTCTTTCACATCACGTGCCAAGATAGCAACTGGTTCCTCTTCAAACGTCAAATCAGGATTTACTTCAATTGACTCAATCGGCAACACATGAGATGGATCCGACCTGTACCTCCTCAACATAGAAACATGAAATACGTTATGAATCCGATCCAACTCAGGTGGCAAAGCAAGCCGATAAGCAACTGGCCCAACTCTTTCCAAAACTTCATACGGTCCAATGAAACGAGGACTCAATTTTCCTTTCCGACCAAACCTCAAGATCTTCTTCCAAGGAGATACTTTCAAAAATACCTTATCTCCCACATCAAACTCTATATCTCTCCTCTTTAGATCTGCATAAGACTTATGTCGGTCTGAAGCTGCTTTCAATCTGCCTCGAATCAATTTCACTTTCTCTTCAGTTTCTTGAATCAAATCAGGCCCAATCAACTTACCATCTCCCAGTTCACTCCAACAAAGAGGTGTCCTACACCATCTACCATACAGAGCTTCGAATGGTGCCATACCAATGCTGGACTGGTGACTGTTATTGTAAGCAAACTCCACAAGCGGTAAAAATCTGTCCCAACTTCCAGAGAAATCAATGACACAGCTTCTCAACATGTCCTCGACAATCTGTATCACCCTCTCTGATTGTCCATCCGACTGTGGATGAAAAGCAGTACTGAAGTGTAATCGAGAACCCAAAACACTATGCAAACTTTTCCAAAACCTGGAAGTAAACCGGGGATCTCGATCAGACACTATAGAAGTTGGAATACCATGCAATTTCACAATCTCATAGATATACAGCTCAGCTAACCTCTCCAAAGAGTAATCCATCCGAACCGGAAGGAAATGAGCTGTCTTAGTCAATCTATCCACAATCACCCATATAGCATCATGCTTCCTTTGTGTCAATGGCAAACCAGACACAAAATCCATTGTCACTCTATCCCACTTCCACTCAGGCACTGACAAAGGTTGAAGCAACCCGGTTGGAACTTGATGCTCTGATTTAACCTTCTGACAAGTGAGACATTTCGATACAAACTCAGCAATGTCTCTCTTCAACCCAATCCACCAGTAATGCTGTTTCAAATCATGATACATCTTGGTATTGCCCGGATGCATAGCAAATGCTGACTAATGTGCTTCTTCTAAAATGATCCTTTTCAAATCAGCATCATCCGGCACACACAATCGACTCTTAAACCAGAGACTCCCATCATCTCTCACAACAAAATCTCTACTCTTTCCATTCTGACAATCTGACACGATCTTCTGAATCTTCTCATCAACCCACTGAGCCTCTTTAATCTGATTCAACAAAACTGTTTTCACATGCAACTGTGCCAACAATGCACCATCATCACAAGGTACAAAACTAGCACACAATGCTCTCAACTCAACAAGCAACGAGAGCGAGTAAACAGTCAAACCTGCTAAAGACTTCCGACTCAAGGCATCAGCAACAACATTTGCTTTACCTGGATGATAATCAATCAAACAGTCGTAGTCTTTAATCAATTCCAACCATCTCCTCTGTCGAAGATTAAGCTCTTTTTGGACACCCAAATATTTCAAGCTTTTGTGATCAGTATATATAAAACATTTCTCCCCAAACAGATAATGGCGCCAAATCTTCAGTGCAAACACAATGGCTGCCAATTCCAAATCATGGGTTGGATAATTAAGCTCATGCGGTTTCAACTGTCTAGATGCATAAGCTATAACTTTCCCTTCCTGCATCAATACACACCCCAAACCTCTATGTGAAGCATCACTGTAGATCACATATGGTTTGCCTTTAACAGGTAAAGTAAGAACATGCGCTTGAGTTAACATTTCTCTCAACTGTTCAAAGCTCGCCTGACACTGATCTGTCCACAAAAACCTCACTCCCTTACGAAGCAATCTGGTGAGTGGAGTAGCTATCAAAGAAAACCCTTTCACAAACCGCCGGTAATAGCCTGCCAAACCCAGAAAACTTCTAATCTCTGTCACAGACTTGGGTGGACTCCAATTCAAAATTGCTTCAACTTTGGTCGGATCAACTCTGATGCCTTCTGCAGAAACAATATGTCCAAGAAAAGCTACTTGATCCAACCAAAACTCACACTTCGACAATTTGGCAAATAACTGCTTTTCTCTCAAAATCTGCAACACAATCCGCAGATGCATATCATGTTCCTCTTCATTCCTTGAATACTCTAGAATATCATCGATGAAGACCACTACAAACTGATCCAAATAGGGCCTAAACACCCTATTCATCAAATCCATAAAAGCTACAGGTGCATTCGTCAGACCAAAAGGCATAACTAAAAATTCGTAATGCCCATACCTGGTCCGAAAGGCGGTCTTCGGAACATCTTCAGCTCTGACTCTCAGCTGATGGTACCCTGATCTCAGATCAATTTTGGAAAACACAGCTGCACCCTTCAATTGATCAAAGAGATCATCGATTCTAGGCAAAGGATATTTATTTTTAATAGTCACCTTGTTCAATTGCCTATAATCGATACACAACCTCATAGTACCATCTTTCTTTTTCACAAATAGCACAGGAGCTCCTCAAGGAGAAACACTGGGGCGAATAAATCCTTTGTCCAACAACTCCTGTAATTGCACTTTCAATTCCCTCAATTCTGCTGGTGCCATTCTATAAGGAGTAATAGAGATAGGAGTGGTACCAGGCAACAATTCAATACCGAACTCCACCTCTCTCTCAGGAGGCAATCCTGGCAACTCCTCTGGAAACACATCTGGAAAATCTGCAACTGTGGGTATATCATCAATAGAAGAACCTTTCACTCTAGTATCCACCACATGAGCAAGATAGGCTTCACACCCCTTTCTAATCAATCTCCTAGCTGCAACAGCTGAAACAAATAAGGAGGCTAGCTGTTCCTGCTCATTAGATACTATCACCTCTCTACCATCACCCGTTCTTAAAGAAACAATTTTCTTTTTACAATCCACCACAGCTCCATGTCGAGATAGCCAATCCATACCTAAGATCACATCATATTCCTTAAATGGCATCTCAATCAAGTCTCCAAGGAACTCCTCACCTTGTACCCTCACTGCACTATCTCGGTGCACCTTACTCACAACCACACTATGCCCTAACGGATTTGTCACCAACACATCAAATCCTAGGGACTCAGCATGCACATCAAATACAGGCAAAACAGATGCACTAATATATGAATGCGTGGAACCCGGATCAATCAAAGCAAGTACTGGAGTATTAAATAAAGAAAAAGTACCAGCTATGACTGCCGATGCATCTGGCTGCCTCTGCATAACATACATCCTCTGGGAAGATCCAACCTCCTCTGGTCTAGTCTCCCTAGATGTAGCACCTCCTCTAACACTGAACCCAGATCTGCCTCCCCGGCTGCTACCTCTGCCTGCTCGACCTCCCCTCACACTAGGTCGAGAAGCTGCAGTATCAACTGACATCTGCTCTTGCCTCTCAGGACAATCTCTCACAAAGTGATCTGGCGATCCACATCTGAAACAAACCCCTGCTACACCAGTCTTCCAGCAAGGACCACCCTGTGGCCTACCACAATGGATACAGACGGGTAAGGTGGATCTCTGAACCATAGGGGTCGAAGCACTCGCCACTGAAGCTGCAGGTCTAAATCTCTGCCTCTGTAACTGCACTGACCTACCAGTTGACCTCTGACTCCTACTAACTCTTGGAACAAAACTTCCTTTACCTCTCTTAACAGAAGAAGACCCTGCCTCAAACAGGGGCCTCCTAACCCTGATCTCTTCCTTTGAAACAACCGCAATACCCTGAGCTCGCTCTATACTTTGAGCTGCTGCCACAAGCTGTGAGAAATCCTGATATCTGGATCCAGCCACTAAGCACATGATCGAGGGCCTCAATCCCTCCTCAAATCGCCGACATCTATCAATCTCATCAGCAATGATACCCCCAGCATACTGACTCAGTCGAATAAACTCAACTTCATACTCAGTAACAGTCTTGCTATCTTGCTTTAGGTTCAAAAACTCCATCTTTTTCATGTCCTTATACTCCCTAGGAGTATACTTCAACTCAAATTCCCTCAGAAAATCAGTGTAAGACAGTGTTGGAGGATCATCCATAGAATGGGGCACCGTCTTCCACCAATCGTATGCATCTTTCTGTAACAAAGATCTTGTATAGTCAAACTTTTCCTCAGGGGTGGCTTGCAACTGAATAAAGATCCTCTGAACTTTGTCAAGCCACTGCTCTGCTACAGCTGGGTCAGTAGTACCAAGGAAATCCTCCGCTCCATACTTCCTTAGTTTGTCATAGTGCCTCACTGGTACCACAGGCTGAGGGGGTGGTGGCACTGGTTGCACTGGTGCTTGCCTCATAACTTCCATCATATGCCTAAACCAGGCTGGCGGAACCTCCTCACCAACTGGTCTACCCGACACCGAAGCAGGTGCCTCCTCAACACTATCAATTCTAGCTCCCTCAGCAGGAGCAATACTCTCGGCACTACCCTCAATCGACTGACGTGAGTGAGAATCCATCACAACCTAAGTCTGCAAACACAACATACTACATCTTATTAAAGATCAGAGGTTGCCAATCCCAAACATGTATATTATTCAAAAACCATTTTTAAAGTCAAAATAGTCTTTTTATTACATTTTACCTAGGTTGAGAATCTCAAACCTAGGCTCTGATACCAAAACAATTGTAACACCCCCACCTTCAATACACACACACTACAACACCACAATGTAGCATATGTGCACAGAACATAGGAATGCTACGGTTTTTCATCAACATTCAAAACATTTTATGTAATACCAACACCTTTCTCATTATACATTTTAGAAATAAGTAAAAAATCAATTTGTAACATAAACAAAATACATTTAAGTAGTACACAGCGGAAGTTATAAAATATTTACATATATGAAAACATTTGAATACATATTTACCATTATATATATATTTACATTATAAACAAAACTTTACACAATATAAAAGAGTTATACATGATTTGGAAATCTCCTCTGATCTTTAAGTTCCCAAAATCAACTCTTCAATGTCTACTCTCAGTCGGTCTCGAAGAGCTCTCGGGTTCGATTCTATCAGTTCTATCACCTGCGCGATTAAACACTATCGCGCTAAGCCAAGGCTTAGTAAGATAAAATATGCAATAGATATGCTTAGATGCAATACAATGCCAATTCTAATTCATATCATACATGTAACAACATAGATGCAAAGCTAACAACATACCTTTACATTTCATAACCCAACATACATATATGTATATCACATTTCAACATCCTTGCATATACTTTATTAGTTAATCATTTAATCATCCATGAACAACACTAAGCAAAGACAAGCATGGGCCCAAGACACACTAATATGCCATTCAATTTTCAGAGTTAATGCTTTGGTTTTGTGATCACATTATCAATATCATATACCCAACTAGGCTTCAAGGATTAAGTTCAACCAAGCTTCAAGGGGAGCAAAGCATGCTAAGCTTCAACCCAACTTGGCTTCAAGAACTAACCCAACCTAGCTTCAAGGGTGGTAACATCTCAATTAGGCTTCAAGGATTCAATCCAACCTAACTTCAAGAGATTGTTACACTCATTAGGCATGCCACCAACAACAAACTCTGAAAATGGAATAACACATTAGCCACACAATTCATTTAGATTTCATTCTCAATTCTCATTATCATTTAGGCAAACATGCCTCATTTATCTCCATTGAATCACCTTAGCCAATAACAATGGCTTCACATTTCATTTCACAATATAACACTTCATTATTCAAGTGTATATTTATCTCATCCATGATCACATTATATCTCACATAGCATCATTCATAAATATCAACATTTCATTCCACATTACTCATGAAACACATTACTATTCACAATGCATAACATAACATTGTTCAATCTCAACAATGCAAGAACAATTTATATTAGTCATAGCTTTAGGATCATCCACAAGTGTTTGATTAAGTCATTCCTTGGTTTAAGTATGTTTAAAATGTTTATGTTTAGGTTTAGAGACCAAACTACCTTTGAAGAATCCAAACCATGCAAAAAGAACAAAGAAATCAAACAATATTCAACTCATTTGAGGGACACGCCCAGCCCACTTGAGGGACACGGCCGTGTCTCTAAAAATAAAAGAGGCAGTAGCCAACACAAATAAATGACACGGCTGTGTCTCTTCATTGCTTCTGGCCGTGTCACCCGCGAACATAACCTTAACCAAATCCAACACTTTTTCAATTGCACCCAAACACAATACACTCCATATAATATATTCCAAATGAATACAATCAATGTTCTAAACATATATTCATCACAAGAATCACTTTACAACCCATTAATATTACATTTAAACACAACCCATCTCAAAACACTAAAATCACCATCCTTCTCCACCTTTCAAAATCAACATTTACCACTTCCAACAACAACACCTATTTAAACTACTAACTTAAAACCAATTTAACACTTGAGAACAAATCATAAACACATCTCATCATCAAATCATCAAACCCTAATTAACTTCCCATACCACTTCAAAAGTATGAAAGAAATCAAAGGAAAGATCTTACCTTAGTCAAAAACTTCTTGAATCAACACTTGAACACTTAATCTTCCTTCAATTTTGAACTCAACTCATTAAGAACCTCTCTTCACCTCTTGCTTCCCTTTGTCTATGGAGGAGCCGGCCACTTCATGAAAGAAAGAAGAAAATGATGAAGAAACAAAGTCAAACCTTCTTTAAATATCCACCATGTGATTCAATTCAAGAAATTACCAAATTGCCCTCAACCATATAACTAACCTTTTGTCTCATATAAGCCCATATATGTAATTACACACTCAACACAAAAAATATCTCTCTTCCTTTGACTCTTCCTTTGACCCATTTATATGTTATATATATCATCATATACACAACATATACCATTCTCTCTAAACCCTATTTTCTTTCCAAAACACATATACAAAAGCATTCTCCTCCCAACTTCTTTTCTTAACACATAATATACATTCAATCCAATTTATAACAACAACAACAACAACAATATAACCAAGACTTCTAAGGGATACATGAGGATATTACAAATTCAACTATCTTCATGGTTTTGAGAACTTCAACTATCTTCATGGTATTCATTTCTTTCTTTGATCTTCTTGCCTCTTCATCTTAGTGATCATAAGACTTGTCAAAAGTATCACAACAGCTCAGGGTAGGTTATTGGGGTTTGTAAGCCAATGAAAAGAACGCTAAAATTTTATGAAGGCTCAACGGGACAACTAGGGATTGATATTTAATAGACTGGATACTAGTTGTTGGCTAATCCAAATAATGCCTAGATTATTTCTCTCTTAAATAAGCAGAGTTCAATTTCTCCTAGAAAGTTTGTCAAAGCATGTTCTAAGACTGACGAGGACCTAGACAAAGATAATTATGCAGGAGCCCTCTGTAAGTAAGCATACACAACTCAATGCTATAGAGCAATTTCCTTACCTATTAAAGTCATTCAAGTCATGATGCATAGATATAATAATTCATGAATTATCAAGCTAGATTCCTCATTGGTTGAGCACCAAAATGAACAAAGAGCAACAAAAATTTTGATGAAAGTTAATTACTCAAACAACTTTAAATTTGAAAAACACAATAGTTCCAATTAAATATTAAAGATAGTAAAATTGAAAAACAGCATTCAAGCTAAGTAAAGTTTGTTGAGTTTAAGCTTCTTTTCCTTTCACATCTTCAATATTTCCATCTTGAAAGGATGATAAAACAAAATTTTCTTCCAATTCTTTTCCCACCATGAAGGTTGCCGGTGGAGGTACTTTATTTAACCTTGGTAATGGATTGTCTTTGGTGTTGGGCTTATCCGGCTCGGGTAGCTTACCACTATCAATCAAATCTTGGATCTCATGCCTTAGACGAGCACATTTATCTTTTTCATGCCCTCGCATTTGATGAAATTGACAGAAGGCCTCGGCATTGAAGTTTGGTGGCAGTGGATTATACACCGGTCGAGGAGCTAACAGTTGTAACAACCCTTTCTTTTGTAGCTTATTGAGAACCCAAGACAGTGGCTTCCCTGTCGACCCTTAATTTTTGACCCAGTCCGGTACAATATATTTTAATTAGTCTAAAATAATTTTTGTGTTGTCCAAAATATTTTAATTACTCCAAAATAAATTTTGTTATCTTAATTAAATAATATTTGCTTTATTATCTAATTTTTATTAATAAAAAATAAAAAATAATAATAATAAAAAAAATAAAAATAAAAATCGGTGACAAAAAAATCGTTGCAGAAATTCAGCGAGGACGAATGGCCGTGCGCCAGCTTTTTTGCCAGCGCAATTTTTCCGTAGCAATTTTTTTTTGCCAGCGCAATTTTTCCGCAGCAATTTTTTTTTTACCAGCGAAATTTTTCCGATGCAAATTTTTTTGAAAGCTAATACAATTAGGTTTCGATTTCCTTTTCTTAATTAATGTTATATTCCGTGAATAATTAGAATTAATAAAAAAATCTTCTATAAATAAGGACTTAAACAACATAAAAAGGGATCGGGAAATTGGACGGGATTTTGGAGGAGAAATTGAGACCGAAATTGAGTAGGAAAAACTTTGAATCAATCGAATTTTTTTGAGAGAGGAAACAAACAATTCAATCCATCAAAGGCAGCAAAGCTTGTCTTTGTTCTTGTCCATCCAATAAGTGATTTTTGGTGAACCAACAAATGAAGGTATGAATTTCTTTATTTGTTTCATTAATTCACAGTAGCTTCATCATTCAAAAATCTTAAAAATTGTTTCTGTTTGTTCAAAATAAAAAAAAAACCTAAGAACCTTAATTCACCTTTTCTAAAGTTTAAAAACCTTAATTCGTTGCTTTGTTTTCCAAAAAGCATAAAATTGTTGTTTTTGTTTCTTCAAAATCTCAAAACCCTAATTTGCTTTCCAAATTTTTAAAATAATAAATTAAATCTGTTTCTTTCCAAAAACCCTAAAAACATCTTTTCTGTTTCTATAAACTTTAAATCATTTTGTTTATTTTCATAAAGTTTCATAAAACTATCAATTGATTTTCAAATTCTAAATCTAATGTATTCTCCGAAACCCTAATTCTAAAATTCTAAAACCCTAATTCCACTCCAAAACCTAAAATAGTAAACCCTAAACTAGCTAACCTAAACCCTAATTTTTCTAAACCCTAATTTTTAAAACCGTAAAACCATATAAATCTAAATGTTATAATTCTAGACAGTAAGCTTAAAAACCATAATTCAGTAACCGTAAATCATAAATCTAAATTTTTTAAAATGTCCAAACCCTAGTTTCTTCTCAAACACTTATTTGGTTTATAAAAGAACTTTATCAACATCTGAAATTCTAAAACTTTGCTCCATTTCAATTCTTTTAAAATTCACAGTAGCTTGAACCCATAAATTCCAAAACCCTAAACACATGAAATAAAGAATCTTAAATAGAAACAGTAGCCCTAATTTGAATCTTTATTTGCTTTATTCAATTTTATATTTTATTCTGCTTTGATTTATTTTATATGCTTTAATTTATTTAAGTTCAATGCTTGGTTTATTTAATTTATCATGGATGGATGTTTACTTTCTATTGATGTTTAATACTTTTGATGAATGATTTATTTATAATGAATGGTTATTTACTTTTATTGATTTATTTAGATTTCCAAAGGTTGTAAGAGGTATGTTTCCACTTCGTGGGTACCTCATTAGTTAAATATCATGTAATTTAAATTGCTTTTCTATTTTAGAACCAATGTAAAGGACATGTTTCTACCTTTCGGTGGGTGTCCTATTTAGGCATGGGATGTGAGGACATATTTCCATTATTCGATGGGTGTCCATTTATTTGCTTTGTTTGGACATTGTTTTGATTTTCAATATATCGATGCTTTATTTTAATTATTGTGTGTAATATGGATAATATTGTTATATTTAAGAATTTTATAATATTAAGACCTGTAAAGGAGGCCGATTCCAATGAACCGGGCGTTATGGGGGTGCTAGGCCATTTCTCACCTTTCCCATATGTACCTAACTTTCCGAACCCATTAGAGGGGTGTGGATTCCTTAGGAATTGAGTCATCCACCCCTTTCTTTTTCCTGGCCTGTCCAGGTGGTGACTCCATTTTCTCTGGACTTAGGTCAGTGTTCTCTAAAGCCCCGAGCCTAAATAGTGCCGAAGTCGCAAGAACCATTCTACCGGGAGTGGGGACGAAAATCCCCGCTCACAGTGGCGACTCCACTGGGGATAAGAGAAGTTGATTCCATTGGTCTTTATATTATTCTATTCTTTCTTATAATGGTATTATCCATTGCATCATATTAGATTGCATCGTGTGCGTGAGTTAGGACGCCCGTGTTACCCGTGTTATGTTATGTAAGGGATACCATACTTTCACTCAAGGTATGGAGATCGAGCATGTCATAACCACTCATAGCCACGTACCATTTGGTATATACTTGCTATGGGAACCTAAGCCTTTTAACCCAAAGACTAAAGCCCATGTAATTGGCCTAGTTACTTTCCTTAGGTTTTACCCCAAATGCATGTTGTTTAACTATGGTTAATTTATCTTGGCTTAAATCATGGCTTATTTGGTTTGATCTTTTTCTAATATGACCCAAGTACATTTGTGAGCTCAAATAAATTTTTCTTTAAAATCCAAAAGACCAAAGCTATTTTCAAAATTTTTCTTTAGACATAAGACTTTTCTAAAAATAAATCAAAAATTATTTTGCTCATAACCCAAATGTAAAGCCCAAAATCCATTTTTTCTAAAAATCTTTTTACAATGGGCTTATAAACAAAATTATCTTGCAAAGAGCTTACAAATTATTTTGGTCAATTACGAAATACCAAAAATAAATTGTGAGCCTAGTTTATACTAAGAATAATTAATCATGGGCTTGTTTTTGGCATGAATCATTAGTTACCTTTTTCAAGTGAGAAATCTGTTTATAATAAACCTCTTAATTTAGTTTTAATCCAATATAGCATAAAAGCTACTTTAGTTGGTTAAATGGATTAAAACCTAATTAATGGGAATTATTATGAAATGATTTCCATTTTCAAAAATATAACTATTGGTTGAAACGTCCGAGGGAATTATTCGAAAACAAGATGCCCCATGTTGGTATTTTGTTAACCATATACCTAGGAAAAGAAACTCACCATTCGTGTGTGGATGTTATAAGGTTGGAAGGAATGTCCTATTTGTCCTTGTTTGTCTATTGTTTGTGCATACATGCATACATTTGCATCTCATATCATTGATCCTTTCTAGCTCACAGCCTTGGATTACGATAGTTCAAAAGCTTATGATAATCCGACCTATGCCGGAGACGAAGTATCTAGCAACGACTCAATCACTTGCTCACCAAAATAATGGATCTCGAACAAATTCAAAGAATGGTGGATGATGCCCTCAACACCAAGATGGAAGAAATAAAAGAGGCCCTAAGCATGCCGAAGCATCTGCTAGCACTAAGAAGCCAAGGGAAAAAGGGAAGACTAAAGTTGGTGAAGTGGTTTTTGATGATGAAAAGGTGGTCATTGATGATGATGATGATTGGGCTCAATACTACCAAGATGCTCAAGAGAAGAAAAAAGAACTGAAGATTGTTGAAAAATCAACTATGGAGAAGACTGAAACTTCTGATGTTGAAAAGATGATTGTTGATTTAGAAAAGAAATTTGAGAAGAAACTAAAAACCGAGGACATGTTCGAAGTTGACAAATTATTTGAGCTAGATGAAGAAGTCCCGTACAAATTCAAGATGCCATCTTTCGCGATGTTTGATGGAACCGAAAACCCTTATCTCCATGTGAAGCAGTATATCACTGCCATGCAGTCTGCCGAGCTACTAAGGCTCAAAAATCTAAGGTACTTAATGCTCTAATTGGATCCTATTGTCCAAAATTGGTTCAATACCTTAGATGATAGAACACAAAAGAGTTGGGATTTGCTTTACAAAGCCTTCATCCAACAATATGGATATAACGTCAAGATGGAAGTTACCTTAATGGAAGTGGAGTCCATTAGGCAAAGGTCGAATGAGAATTTTTGTGGATTATGTGAAGAGATTGAGAAACAAGGCCGCTTTGCTCAAGAAGAGCCCTGATGAATCCGATCAAATAAGGATGATTGTGAGAGGGGTGTTGCCTAGTCTTCATGAGAGGATGTCCCATACACTCATCCGTGATTTCAAAGACCTTCTCCAAACGGGTTTACAAATTGAAGAATGGGAAAGAGAGAAGAACCATTTTTCAATAAGAAGGAGCGAGAAAGGGATCTATCAATCTGGTAGCCAAAGCATGCAAAAGGCAGTTGGTGTCAATGCTACAAACCAAGGAACAAGGAGACAATTTTCGGAATTGGGGAAACTGATGTCTTGGGTTCTCAATAAGCTTCAAAGAAAGGGATTGCTACAACCCTTAAATCATTGTCCTTTGCCTAACCCTCTCCCACCTAATTTCGACACTAAAGCATTTTGTCAGTTTCATCAAATGCAAGGGTATGACACGGATAGATGTGTGAGGTTGAGACATGAGATCCAAAATCTAATTGATAATGGGAAGCTATCCGAGCCCAATAAGCCAAACACCAAAGACAACCCATTACCAAAGTTCAATAGCGTACTGCCACCGGCAACCTTCATGATTGGAGGAGGTTTGCATGAAGATTTTGTCATGTCTTCTTTTTAAGATGTGGGTGGAAAACCAACCAAAGAAGAAGAGGCAGTTGGCAAAATTAAACAAGCTATGATGGGTGAAGGAGTAACAATTTGTGTTGTCAATGGGTTTTGGGATCCAAGCGATAGTGATGATGATCTTGTATCCAAGAAGGAGGAGTGGACTTGGTTCGAGCCTGAAGAAGATGAAGTAATGAACACTAGATCCGGTAAGCCTTATGCAAGGCCACCACCTAAGGAGGTAGAAACTAATAAGGGTAAGGAAGTTGAAATAGGAAATAAAGAAGAGGAAGATGATGCTGTGCTCAAGCAATTGAAAAGAACCCAAGCAAATGTTAGCATTTGGGACTTATTAGCTACTTCTAAAAAGCACCAGAAAACTATGGCCAAAGCCTTGGCTAGCATGCCAATTTCTACCTCCACGACACCGGAGGAGCTGATCAACTTCATAAAAATTGGAGAGGTAATGAAATGTGAAGAGGTTTAAGAAAAGAGTGAAGTTAATATGGGAGCAGTTTCTTTTTCTAATGCGGACTTATCGGAGGAGGGGAGAGACCACATCTGCCCTCTCTTTATCAAAATAGAAGTCAAGGGAAAGAGGACTCCATGTGTAATGGTCGATGATGGGTCCACCATAAATGTTTTCCCACTTAAGATATTGCCAAAGCTAGCCATGTCAACAAGGTATCTAAACCCGACCGAAGTAACAATTCGGGCTAATGACAACACTAAGAGACACGCCGAAGGGACTTTCAAAGCTGCTATCAAGGTTGGTCCAATTGAATCTATTATTGAGTTTGTTGTTTTAGACATACCGGTTACCTTCGCCTTACTCTTGGGGCGACCATGGTTTCATCCTCTTGGTGGTGTTCCTTCCACCCTTCATCGAAAGATTAAGTTCCCCAACGAAGATGAGACAATGGTCATTGAAGTTGAAGATAATGAGATTGTTAATGCTTAATGATTGAGAGGCCTCTCAATGGTTTTCAAGTAGCTGCAATTTCTGATGAAGAAATAGTGGACTCCAAAGTCTTGAATATGATGAAAAGCATGAACTACCTTCCCGAATCTAGTCTTGGAAAGGGTAAAGCCGGTTTGACAAAGCTGCCAGATTTTAAAACTCAAACTTCCAAGAAATGGTTGGGATGTGATGATGCCAACAATGTCCAGCCAAAGAAGGATGAGAAGATGAGCTTCACACCCTCTTTGCTTGGGAAATATGGTTAATGGTTGATAATATTAGAAGAATTTGAGATTGAGTATGTAACCAGGAAAATGATCAAAGGTAGAGCGGTGGCAGAATTCCTGGCCCAACAACCATTACCAGAAAGCAAAGAGGTAATCTTGAAATTTTCGGATGAACATTTAGAAGCAATTGAAGTACAAGGATGGAGAATGTATTTTGACGGAGCAGTAAATAGGAAAGGAGCAGATTTGGGGGTTATACTAGAATCGCCCGAAGGGAAACTTATCCCTTTGGCCAAAAAGTTAAAATTTAGGGCAACCAATAATATGGTGGAGTACGAAGCTTGTATTTTCTGTTTGGAAACCCTAATGATTATTGAAGGTGGATAAGGTGTAAGTTTTTGGCAATTCATTACTAGTAGTATCCCAAGTAAATGGAGAGTGAGATTTGAAAGAAGAAAAATTAAAACCATACCACCATTACCTGAACATGATGAAGAAGAAGTTTAAGGAGTGTAGGTTTATACACCTATCAAGAGAAGAAAATCAGATGGCTGATGCCCTAGCCACATTGGCTTCGGTATGGGAAATCATGCCAGCTTATTTCTTAAGCCTTTGATTTTGACCAGTTCATCAACTCCTTGCTATGAATATGAGACAATCATGGAAATTGATACAGACCATGATGTGTGGTATGATACTATAAGGTGATTTTTGGAAGAAAGAGAATACCCGCCGGGGGCAACAAAGAAAGAGAGAAGAGCCATAATGTGGTGGTCATTGCAATAAATCACATTCCATGGAGAGTTATATCGAAGATGGCCTGATGGAGTGCATTTAAGATGTTTAAGGAAGCCTGAAGTGGAGTGTATCATGTTAGAAATACATACGGGAAGTTGCGGTCCGCACATGAGTGGTTTGGCCCTAGTTAAGAAGATTATTCGACAAAGTTACTACTGGTTGACCATGGAGAAAGATTGTATTGAGTTTATAAAGAAGTGCCAATAATGTCATATGTATGGTAACTTGAATCACATCCTTAAGAAGAATTACATTCTATTTTCCACTTGGGGTATCGACATTATAGGAGAGATACATCGGACAACCTTAAACGGTCACCGTTTCA
This sequence comes from Garcia nutans, assembly GCA_947685225.1. Taxonomy (NCBI): domain Eukaryota; kingdom Viridiplantae; phylum Streptophyta; class Magnoliopsida; order Malpighiales; family Euphorbiaceae; genus Garcia; species Garcia nutans. The sequence goes on along the minus strand of CANTUV010000011.1, from coordinate 27,408,581 downwards.
TTGTGGTAGCAGTAGATTATTTTTCAAAATGGGTCGAAGCCGAATCCTTTAACAAACTGGGTGCAAGTCAAATGGCTATATTTATTGAAAAGAACCTCATATGTAGATACGAGGTCCCGCACAGTGTGATATTGGACAATGGTGTATAGTTTCAAGGAGCAGTTAAAGATTTGTTATCAAAGTACCAAATCCACCATCATAGATCCTCTCCTTATAGACCAAAGGTAATGGTGCAGTAGAAGCAACAAACAAAAAAATTAAGCAAATTCTATCCAAGATGACCAAGACTTACAGGGATTGGTCAAAGATGCTTCCCTTTGCTTCATGGGGATATAGGACAAGTGTGCGAACACCTACTGGAATGACACTGTTCTCTTTGGGTTTACGGGATGGAATCAGTATTGCCAATTGAAATAGAAATCAAGTCATTGAGAGTAGTCTTGGAAGCCGAACTGCCTGAAACTGAATGGGTAGCAAGCAAATACACACAGTTAGCTTTACTAGAAGAGAGAAGGTGAAAGGCACTGTATCATCACAAACTGTATCAAGACAAACGGAATCAACTTCTCTTATCCCCAGTGGAGTCGCCACTGTGAGCGGGGATTTTTGCCCTCACTCCCGGTGGAATGGTTCTTGCGACTTCGGCACTATTTAGGCTCGGGGCCTTAGAGAACACGGACCTAAGTCTGGAGAAATTGGAGTTGCCACTCGGACGGGCTGGGAAAAAAGAAAGGGGTGGATGACTCGATTCCTAAGGAATCCCCAACCCCCTAATGGGTTCGGAAAGTTGGGTACGTGTGGGGAAGGTGAGAAATGGCCCAGCACCCCCACAACGCCCGGTTCATTAGAATCGGCCTCCTTTACAGGTCTTCATATTATAAAATTCTTAAATATAACAACATTATCCATATTACACACAACAATTAAACGAAAGCATCAATATATTAAAATCAAAGCAAAGTCCAAGCAAAACAAATAAATGGACACCCATCCGAAGATGGAAACATGTCCTTACATCACATGCCTCAATAGGACACCCACCGAAAGGTAGAAACATGCCCTTAACATTGGTTCTAAAATAGAAAAGCAATTTAAATTACATGATGTTTAACTAATGAGGTACCCACCAAGTGGAAATATACCTCTTACAACATTTAGCAATCTAAATAAATTGATAAAAGTAAATAACTATTCAAAATAAATAAATTATTCATCAAAGGTATTAAATATCAATAGAAAGTAAACATCCATCCATGATAAATAAAATAAATCAAGCATTGAACTTAAATAAATTAAAGCATATAAACTAAATTAAAGCATAATCAATATAGAATTGAATAAAGCAAATAAAAGTCTAAATTATGGCTACTGTGAGTTTTTTAAGAAATTAAAATAGATTAAAATTTTATGTTTTTAAAAGGTTGATAAAATTCTTTGATTAACCAAATTAGGGTTTGAGATGTAAAATCATGAATTTAGAGTATGGGCTCTTTAAAATACTTTTGATTTGTGGTTTACGGTTACTCATTCAATTATGGTTTCAAGCTTACTAGGTAAAATTAAATATTTGTGTTTATATGGTTTTTTAAAGTTTTAAAGGATTAGGGTTTAGAAAAAATTAAGGTTTAAGGTTTTAAGGAGGTTAAGGTTCACTAATTTAGGTTTTGGAGTTAAATTAGGGTTTTAGGATTTTTGAATTTAGGGTTTCGGGCAATGAATTTTATTTTTGAAATTTGTAAAAATTTTATGAAGTTTATGAAAGTAAACCAAACGAATTAAAGTTTTTATAAATAGAAAAGATGTTTTTAGGACTTTTTGAAAAGAAACAGAACATAATTTAAGGGTTTTGATAATTTGGAAAGTAAATTAGAGTTTTGGAGTTTTGAGGAAATAAAACTAATAGCTTTAAACTTTTGGAAAATAAAGCCATGATTTAAGATTTTTAAACTTTGAGCAAAGGGAATTAGGTTCTGGGATTTTTGAATTAAAAGAACACAATTTCATGAATTGAGCTACTGTGAAAAAAAAACAAAAAGAATTTAAGAGCTCAAACCTTGATTCATGAATTACACCCAAAAAATTGCTTCTTGGATGAATAAAAACAAAGGCAGTTGCTGCCTTTGATGATTTGTTAATGCTTAACTGCTCCCTAAAAAAAACAACTTGATTCTAGTTTTCCTTCACATATTCGGTTTCAAAACTCTCTCAATTTCATCCCAATTTCTTATCTTTCGGCCTCCCTTTTTTTGTGTTGTAATTATACTTATTTATAGAAGTTTGTTTAGTTTTTTCCCTAGTTGCTCACGGCATACATTATTTATTAAGAAAAGGAAACCGAAACCTAATTGCATTAGGTTTCGAAAAATTTGCGTCGAAAAATTTTGCTGGAAAAAAAAACTGCTGTGGAAAAATTGAGCTGGCAAAAAAAATTGCCGCAGGAAAAATTACGCTAGTGAAAAAGCTGCAGCAGCCGGCTGCTGCAGCTGCAGGTGAAATGCTCCTACTGACAATTTTGCCCACAGGAAATTCCTGCGCCTTAAAATAACAAAAATTATTTTTTGGACTAAAAAATATATTAGACAACACAAAAATTATTTTGGACTAATTAAAATATATTGGACCGGACTGGGTCAAAAATTAAGGGTTTACACACGGGTAACACGGGTGTCCTAACTCACGCACACAATGTAATCTAATATGATGCAATGGATAATATCATTATAAGAAAGAATAGAATAATATAAAGACCAAAGGAATCAACTTCCCTTATCCCCAGTGGAGTCGCCACTGTGAGCGGGGATTTTTGCCCCCACTTCTGGTGGAATGGTCTTGCGTCTTTGGCACTGTTTAGGCTCGGGGCCTTAGAGAACATGGACTTGAGTCCGGAGAAAATGGATTCGCCACCCGGACGGGCCGGGAAAAAGAAAGGGGTGGATGACTTGGTTCCTAAGGAATCCCCAACCCCCTAATGGGTTCGAAAAGTTGGGTACGTGTGGGGAAGGTGAGAAATGGCCCAGTTGCCCCACAACGCCCGGTTTATTAGAACCGGCCTCCTTTACAGGTCTTAATATTATAAAATTCTTAAATATAACAATATTATCCATATTACACACAACAATTGAAATAAAGCATCGTTATATTAAAATCAAAGCACTGTCCAAGCAAAATAAATAAATGGACACCCATCCGAGGATGGAAACATGTCCTTACATCATCCATGTCTAAGCTAAATAGGACACTCACCAAAAGGTAGAAACATGTCCTTTACATTGGTCCAAAATATAGAAGCAATTTAAATTACATAGAACTTGATTAATGAGGTACCCACAAAGTGGAAACATACCTCTTACAACATTTGGAAATCAAAATAAATCGATAGAAATAAATAACCATTCATCATAAATAAATCATTCATTAAAGATATTAAACATCAATCAAAATAGAAAATAAACATCCATCATGAAAATTTAAATAAATTAAGCGTTGAATAAATAAATCAAAGCATATAATAAATTACATAATAAAATTGAAAATTAAATAAAGCAAGAAATGTATAATTTAGGGTTCACATCTTAAAATAGGATTTTAGAATTTTAGTTACTAAATTAGGGCTTTGAAAAAAGGAAAGTTAAATACGCGACTCATAATACACAAATGAATATTGACCCCTTCGACAAGCCCATACAGCGGTCCCGCTAATATTATAGGGTTTTAAGATTTTAGGGTTTAGAATTTAGAAAATAGGGTTTTGGAATTTTGAGTAACCAATATTATTTTTTAGATGAATAATGCTACTGGACATTCTAAAGATTTAGGGTTTTGGATGTTTTATGAAAATAATGCTACTGTGATTTAAAATAAATTGGTTTGGTAACAGATTGTTATTTTGGTTTTACTATATTGGATTTGAATGTTTAGGTTTATAAGGTTTTAAGGATTAGGGTTAGGGTTTAGGAAAACTAGGGTTTATGGTTTTGGTTTTGAGGGAATTAGGGTTTTTAGTGTTTCGAAAAATATGTTTGGTTTTAGGATTGAAGAAAATAATTTAGAGTTTTATAAAGCTTTTTGTGACTTTTAGAAACTGTAAGGTAAGTTTAGAGTTTGTTAATAGAGTTTGGATATTTAACAAAGCATTTAGAAACTTTGGAAGAGAATTAAAAGAAAATAGTTTAGGGCTTTTGGAAATAAGAAAAACGATTTAAGGTTTTTGGCAACAAAACAAACAATTTAGGATTTTTGGGAACAGAAGGAATAAATTAGGATTTTTGAGGTTTTAGGGAAACAGAAGGATGATTTTTAGGGTTTAAGAACGATTTAAGGTTTTTGGGAAAACAAAAGAAATGAATTAGGATTTTAGAGGTTTAGGGTTTAGAAGAAACAGAAGAAATTACTTATGTTATTGAAACAAAGATCAATGTTACTATGTGTTTATAAATTAAGGTTTTGTGTGTATAATCTTAAGAATCAAAGAAATAAAGCTACTGTAAGAAAATAAAAAGAAATTAGAGATTCAAACCTCCGTTCGTTAGTTCTACCAAAAATTGCTTCTTGGATGAACAAGGATAAAGGCAAGATGGTTGCCTTTGATGGATTGAATTTGTTTGTTTGCTTCTCTCAAAAGTCCGATCATTAATCTCTGCCAAAATGTTTCTCCTAGTCTGATCGATTCATTTAAATTTTTCCTTAACTCGATTGTCCTTTAAAATTTTCCTTCTCCAATTCTGTGTTGTTTTTAGTTCTATTTATAGATGATTTTGGTAATTAATCTTAATAGTTTACAGAATCTAACATTAATTAAGAAAAGGAAACCAAAACCAAATAGAATTTGGTTTCGAAAAAAATTGCGTCGAAAAAATTTTGCTGGCGAAAAAAAACTACTGCGGAAAAATTTTGCTAGCGAAAAAGTTGCTGCGGGAACCTACGAGCTGCTGGTTGCGGAATTGCCTGCGGGCCATTTCTTCCGACCCCTTTTTGACAATGAAATTTTTCATCGCAGATTTTTATTTTTATTTTTATTTATTTGTTTATTATTATTATTTATTTATTTTTTATTAATTATAAAAACTAAATAGTAAAGAAAATATTATTTAATTAAGATAACACAAAAATTGTTTTAGACTAATTAAAATATATTGGACAGCACAAAAATTATTTTGGAGTAATTAAAATATATTGGACTGGACTGGGTCAAAAATTAAGGGTCTACAAAGCCACTCCTGAAGAAAAATTTGAATATTTTAGATCACTTTTGCAGAAAGATGCTTATGATTGGTGGAAGACAGTTCCACATGCCATGGATGATTCACCGACCTTATCTTATAGTGATTTTCTACGGGAGTTTGAGCAGAAGTATACTCCAAGGGAGTATAAGGATGCTAAGAAGATGGAGTTTTTGAGTCAAGATAACCGGACAGTGACAGAGTATGAGATTGAGTATATCAGATTGAGTCATTATGCCGGTGGGATTATTTCAGATGAGATTGACCATTGTAGGAGATTTGAGGCCCTCTATTATGTGTATTGTTGCTGATTCTCGGTACCAAGACTTTTCTCAGTTGGTTGCAGCAGCTAGAAGTGTTGAGAGAGAACAGGATATTGCAGCAGCTGCTACTGAGGAGGAGACTAGAGTTAGGAGGCCCCAGTTTGAGGCAGGGTTTTCATCTATGAAGAGAGGTAGAGGAAGTTTTGTTCCAAGGATTAGTAGGAGCTAGAGGTAGTCTGGTAGGTTAGCTCAGTATCAGAGGCAGAGACCGAGACCTACAGTTTCTGTAGCTAGTGCTCCGACTCTAGTGGTTCAGAGGTCTATTCCACCAACATGTGTTCATTGTGGTAGGGCATATGGGGGTGCTTGTTGGAAGATGGGTGGACCAGGAGTATGTTTTAGATGTGGTTCACCGAATCATTTCATCAAAGATTGCCCTGAGCTATTGGAAGATAGACATACTGATACTGTAGCTTCTCGACCTAGTGTTAGTAGAGGAGGCCGAGGGGGTAGAAGTTTTAGTAGAGGTGGTCGACCCGGGACTAGTCATAGAGGAGGCTCTACATCCGAAGGCAGTAGGCTAGATGAGGCTGGGTCATCTCAATGAGTGTATGTGATGCAGAGACAGCCGGATGCTTCAGCAGTTATTGCGGGAATATTTTCTTTATTTGGCATTTCAGTTCTTGCTCTTATTGATCCAGGATCTACTCATTCATACATAAGTGCATCTATTTTTCCTGTGACTAAATTGCATTCAAAGTCCCTAGGATTTGATGTGTTGGTGACAAATCCTTTAGGGCATAGTGTGGTAGTTAGCAAGGTGCATCATGATAGTTCAGTTGTAGTGCAAGATGAGGAGTTTCTTAGTGATTTGATTCAAATGCCTTTTAAGGAGTATGATATGATCTTAGGCATGGATTGGTTGTCTAAGCATGGGGCTGTGGTAGACTGTCAAAAGAAGTGTGTTACCCTGAGAACCAGTGTTGGTAGAAGTGTAATGGTATCTAGTGAGCAGAGACATATTGCATCCTTATTTGTTTCAGCTGTTACAGCTAGGAAGTTGATTTGAAAAGGGTGTGATGCTTATCTTGCTCATGTTGTAGATACCAGAGTAGTGGGCTCTCAACTTGATAGTATACCCACAGTTGCTGAATTTCCAGATGTGTTTCCCGGGGAGTTGCCAGGGTTACCCCCTAAGAGAGAGGTTGAATTTGGTATCGATTTGTTGCCCGGTACCACTCTTATCTCTATTACTCCCTATCGAATGGCACCTACTGAGTTGAGAGAGTTGAAGGTGTAGTTGCAGGAGTTATTGGATAAAGGGTTTGTTCGCCCAAGTGTTTCTCCATGGGGAGCACCTGTTTTGTTTGTAAAGAAGAAGGATGGTACTTTGAGATTGTGCATTGATCATAAGAAGTTGAATAAGGTGACTATCAAGAATAAGTGTCCTTTGCCTAGGATAGATGATCTCTTCGATCAGTTGAAAGCGGCAGCAGTGTTTTCCAAGATTGATCTGAGATTAGGGTACCATCAGTTGAGAGTCAGAGCTAAAGATGTATCTAAGACAGCTTTTCGCACAAGGTATGGGCATTATGAGTTCTTGGTGATGCCTTTTGGGTTAACGAATGCACCAGAAGCTTTTATGGATTTGATGAATAGGGTGTTTAGACCCTATCTTGATCAGTTTGTGGTGGTCTTTATTGATGATATTTTGGTGTATTCGCATAATAAGGAGGATCATGATAAGCACTTGCGGATTGTATTACAGACTTTGAGAGAGAAGCAATTGTATGCTAAGCTGTCTAACTATGAGTTTTGGATTAATCAATTGACTTTTCTGGGTCATGTAGTTTCAGCAAATGGTATAAGAGTTCATTCGAGTAAAGTTGAAGGTATTTTAAATTGGAGTCCATCGAAGTCAGTGACTGAAGTTAGAAGTTTTCTGGGTTTGGCAGGCTATTATTAACGGTTTATGAAGAGTTTTTCTTTGATAGCTACTCCACTCACTAGATTACTTTGAAAGGGAGTTAGATTTGTGTGGACAGATCAATGTCAAGTAAGTTTTGAGCAGTTGAAAGAGATGTTGACTTAAGTTCCTGTTCTTACCTTGCCTGTGGAAGATAAACCATATGTGATTTATAGTGATGCTTTACAAAATGGTTTAGGATGTGTTTTGATGCAAGAAGGGAGAGTCATAGCTTATGCTTCTCGACAGTTGAAGCCACATGAGCTTAATTATCCGACACATGATTTGGAGTTGGCAGCAATAGTTTTTGCATTGAAGATTTGGCGACGCTACTTGTATGGGGAGAAGTGTTTCATCTATACAAATCACAAGATTTTGAAATATTTGGGGGTTCAGAGAGAGCTAAATCTTCGACAGAGACGGTGGTTGAAGTTGATTAAAGACTATGCCTGTTTGATTGATTATCATCTTGGTAAGGCAAATGTTATAGCAGATGCCTTGAGTTGGAAGTCTTTGGCAGGTTTGACTACTTATTCGCTCTCATTGCTTGTTGAATTGAGAGTGTTGCATACTAGTTTTGAATCATGTGATGATGGTGCTTTGTTAGTTCATTTGCAGTTGAGACCGATGTTGTTGGACTAGATTAAAGAGGCTCAGTTGGCTGATGAGAAAATTCAGAAAGTTGTGTCGGATTACCACAATGGGGAGAGCCGAGATTTTCTGTATGTTGCTTGATTTTGGTACATAGTCCATTTTATAATATTTGAATTTAAATGTTGTTTTAGTACCTATGGTATGTACCGCTAGGTTGTTAGCTCAAGAAGATTGAATTTCATTACGTAGGTGATAGGGTTGATTCAAAGGGTTTGGAGAGTATTGTAGACCACATCAGGTCTAGATTTTGACTGGTTGATCTTGAAGTTTTGTTTGATTTCCATGGACTAGAGCCAGCTGCAGACATGTAAATTTTTTTAAATTGTAAAACTTATTATCAATATGTACATTATGTTTGTTCATTTGAAAAAAATATAAATTTAAAGTATTTGGACTATGAATGTGAATTTGGTATGTATTCATATATGGTGATATATATATATTTGAGTAGTTGGAGGATTTTGAGGAGTAATGGAGATTTGGGTGAATGTAAAATTATTTTGGGAGTGTGATTTGTAATGTAGGTTTAATCATGATTATGAGAATAAATATAAAGACAAAACTCTGGCAAATTTTTCTCAGAGATTTTTCATTAAAAACACGTATTTTTTTATAATTAACTTACTAATGAATATTTTCATTCACTTATTAAAATACAATTAAAGGTATAAAATATTTTCTTGTAATTATGAAAATTTTGAAAAGACCGGAACTATGACATTCTTGTATTTTATATGTGTTTTTTACTTCTATGGATCTAAGTATTGTACGTATATATGGTATAAGGGTATTACATTTATTTTGGTATCAAAGCCTAGGTTTGAGGTTCTCGACCTAGGTGGGTTTTCAAAAGAGAGAGAGTATATTAATTGGGATTTTAATTTGTTATATATGCATATGCATTGGTATTTAAACTAGTCTCTGATGTGTCAATACTTATTGTGATTATAGATATAGACTAAAATGGCATCTGGGATGCAGTAGTCTTGTAAGGGGAGTATAGAGTACTATGCTTGGAGAGGGTGTTGTTGGAGTTGATGGGGAGGCATCAGTATCTGCCAAACCAACAACTCAGGAGGCTTTGCCAGGCCCCAATACAGCCACAGCAGTAGTCGTCGACCAGAAAGTTTGATAAGCTAAGAATGTAAGGGCCTATAAATTTCTTAGGCACCATTGATCCAGCCAAGGCAAAGTAGTGGCTGGATAGAGTTCAAAGGGTATTCATTAAGTTATAAGCCACTATAGAAGAAAAGTTTGACTATGCATTATCCCTTCTATAGGGGGATGCCTACGACTTATGGAAGACTATTCCACATGGGTTTGTTGATCCACCAGTGTTGTCATATGTTGATTTCTTGTGGGAATTTGAGAAGAAATACACTCATCAAGAGTATAAAGATGGTAAGAAGAAGGAGTTTTTGAGTCTAAAAGAGGGTACAAAGACAGTTATAGAATAAGAGAAAGATTTCATCTGGCTAAGCAAGTATGTAGGAGATATTATGTTAGATGAGATAAATAGATGCTAGAGGTTTGAGGAGGTACCGAGGCCATACATCATGTGATAGGCCACTGTAGACCCTTAATTTTTGACCCAATCCGGTCTAATATGTTTTATTTAGTCTAAAATGATTTTTGTTGTCTAATTAGTCCAAAATAATTTTTATTAAATAATTTTTGCTTTAGTATCTAATTTTTTTTAATAAAAAATAGAAGAAAACAAATAAAAATCAAAAAATAAAAATAAAATAAAAATCAGAGTCGGAAAAATTGGCGACGAAAAAATCACTGTGCGGGCTTGTGAGCACGGGCCCGTGGGCATTTCGCTCGCAGGAAATTCCTGCGGGCGAAATTACTGTGCTATTTCGCACGCAAAAATTTTCTGCCTGCGAAGCTATTTCACACGCAAAAATTTTCTACCTGCGAAATAGCTTACGGGCCCGGTCCGCGCGCACTACCGCAGATTTCTGCGGCAGAATTTTTTTCGGCAATGCAAATTTTTCGACACAAATTTTTCAAAACCTAATCCAATTAGGTTTTGGTTTCTTTTTTTTATTAATATTACTTTCCTTAACTAATTAGGAAAAAACAACCTCAAACCACTATAAATAAGGACCAAAGACAATTAAAAAAGGGGAGGTAAAAATCCAAGAGTAGTTTGGAAAATTTGAAACCAAGTCAAGGAAGGAAAAGAAGAAATTCAATTCAACTCTTTTCTGGAACAAGAGCAGCATGATTTAGAGAATTCAAAGGCAAAAAAGGCTTGTCTTTGGAGCTAGTTCATCCAAGAAGAATTGTTTTTGGAGAAATCATCAAAAGAAAGTATGTGTTAATTAATTTTCTTTAATTGTTTTCTTTACACAGTAGCAAATTTATGAAATCAAAATTAAAAACCTTTGAACTTTAATTTAGTTTTTCTAAAGCCAAAAAACCTTATTTTGTGACTTTATTTTCCAAAAAGACTTAAAATTGTTATTTTTTCTTCTTAAAAAACCTTAAAACTCTAATTGAACATATTCTTCAACAAAACCAAAATCAAATTCTGTTTCTTTCAAAACTTTAAACTTGGTACTTTTTCATTCAAAAAGCCTTAAAAAACATCTTTTCTACTTATAAAAACTTTAATTTATTTGTTTAAATTCATAAAATTCCATAAAATATCAAATTGATTTCCAAATTCCTAAAAATTATTCACCACACGTGACCCTACTTCCAAAATATCAAATCCAAATTCAACTTCCAGAATTCAAAATAATGAACACTAACCCTTTTAAACCTTAAACCCTAATTTTTATGAACCCTAATCCTTTTAAAACACTAAAAAAACATAAAAACATAAAAACCTAAATTTTACACAGTAGCTTAGGAACCCAATAACCAAAAATCACAAATTAAAGTATTTTAAAGTGTTTAAAACCCTAGTTTCATGATATCATCATTCAAACCTTAATTTTGTTAATCAAAGAGTCTTACCAACCCTTTAAAACATAAAACCCTAATTTATTTTAATTCCATAAAAAGTCACAATAGCCATAATTGGACTTTTATTTGCTTTATTCAATTCCATACATGATTATGCTTTGATTTATTTCTTATGCTTTAATTTATTTAATTTCAATACTTGATTTATTTAATTTATCATGGATGGATGTTTATTTTCTATTTTGATTAATAGCTTTGATGAATGATTTATTTATGATGAATGATTATTTACTTTTATCAATTAATTTAGATTTCTAAAAGTTGTAAGAGGTATGTTTCCACTTGGTGGGTACCTCATTAGTTAAACATCATGTAATTTAATTTGCTTTTCTATTTTAGAACCTATGTAAAGGGCATGTTTCTACCTTTTGGTGGGTGTCCTATTTAGGCATGTGATGTAAGGACATGTTTCCATCCTTGGATGGGTGTCCATTTATTTGCTTTGTTTGGACATTGCTTTGATTTTAATATATTGATGCTTTCTTTTAATTATTGTGTGTAATATGGATAATATTGTTATATTTAAGAATTTTATAATATTAAGACCGATAAAGGAGGCAGGTTCCAATGAACCGGGCGTTGTGGAGGTGCTGGGCCATTTCTCACCTTCCCTACATGTACCCAACTTTTCGAACCCATTACGGGTTGGGGATTCCTTAAGAATCGAGTCATCCACCCCTTTCTTTTTCCCAGTTCGTCTGGGTGGTGACTCCATTTTTCTTTGAACTTAGGTCCGTGTTCTCTAAGGCCCAGAGCCTAAACAGTGCTGAAGACACAAGAACCATTCCACCGGGAGTGGGGGCAAAAATTCCCGCTCACAATGGCTACTCCACTGGGGATAAGAGAAGTTGATTCCGTTGGTTGAATGGATTAAAACCTAATTAATGGGAATTATCATGGATTGATTTCCATTTTTGAAAATATAACTATTGGTTGAAACATCCGAGGGAATTATTCAAAAGCAAGATATCCCGTGTCGGTATTTTGTTAACCATATACCTAGGAAAAAGAGACTCGCCATTTGTGCGTGGATGTTATAAGGTTGGAAGAATCATCCTAATTACACTTGTTTATTGGTTAATTGTGCATACATACATACATGCATACATTTGTATCTCATATCATTGATCCTCTCTGGCTCACAGCCTTGGATTATGAAAGTTCAAAAGCTTACGATAATCCGACCTACGCCGGAGATGAAGTATCTAGCAACGACTCAATCACTTGCTCACCTAAAACAATGGAGCCCGAATAAATTCAAAGGATGGTGGATGAAGCCCTTAATGCCAAAATGGAAGAAATCAAAAAGGCCCTAGCTGAGACCATGAAGAACCAATTGAATTCAATCTTAGAGAATCATGCCGAGGCATCTGCTAGCACTAAAAAACCAAATGACAAAGGGAAGACTAAAGTTAGTGAAGTGGTTTTTGATGATGAAAAGGTGATCGTTGATGATGATAGGGCTCAATATTACCAAGAAGTTCAAGAAAAGAAGAAAGAACCAAAGGCTGTTGAGAAGGAAACTATTGAAAAGACCGAGACATCCGATGTTGAAAAGATGATTACTGATTTAGAAAAGAAATTTGAGAAGAAGTTGAAAACTGAAGAGATGTCTGAGATCAATAAACTATTTGAACAAGATGAAGAGGTCCCTTATAAATTCAAGATGCCTTCCTTTGCTAAGTACAAGGGCACCGGAAATCCCCATCTTCATGTGAAGCAGTATATCACTGCCATGCAATCTGCCCGAGCTACTAAGGCTCAAACCCTAAGGTACTTTATGCTCTCATTGGACCCTGTTGTCCAAAATTGGTTCAATACCTTAGATGATGGAACACAAAAGAGTTGGGATCTACTTTACAAAGCCTTCATCCAACAATATGGATATAATGTTGAGTTAGAAGTTACTTTAATGGAATTGGAGTCCATAAGGCAAAGGCCAAACGAGAATTTTGTGGACTATGTGAAGCGATGGAGAAATAAGGCCGCTTTACTCAAGAAGAGGCCAGATGAATCCGATCAAATAAGGATGATTGTGAGAGGGGTGTTGCCTAATCTTCGTGAGAGGATGTCTCATACACTCATCCATGATTTCAAAGACCTTCTCCAAGATGGTTTGCAAATTGAAGAATGGGAAAGGGAGAAGAGTCGATTTGCAACAAAAAGGAACGAGAATGGGAGCTATCAACCTGGTAGCCAAAGCATGCAAAAGATCGTTGGTGTTAATGCTACTAACCAAGGAACAAGGAGACAATTTTCGGAATTGGGAAAGCCGATGTCTTGGGTTCTCAACAAGCTTCAAAGAAAAGGATTACTATAACCCTTAAATCCTCGTCCTTTGCCTAACCCTCTCCCACCTAATTTTGACACCAAAGCATTTTGTCAATTTCATCAAATGCAAGGACATGACACGGATAGATGTGTGAGGTTGAGACATGAGATTCAAAATCTAATTGATAATGGGAAGCTACCCGGGCCCAGCAAGCCAAACACCAAAGACAACCCAATACCAAAATTCAATAGGATACCACCACCGGTGACCTTCATGATTGGAGGAGGTTTACATGAGGACTTTGTCATGTCTTCTTTTCAAGATGTGGATGAGAAAGCAACCAAAGAAGAAAAGGCATTTGTCAAAATTGAACAAGCTATGATGGGTGGAGAAGTAGCAATTTGTGTTGTCAATGGGTTTTGGGATTCAAGTGACAGTGATGATGATATTGTGTCCAAGAAGGAGGAGTGGACTTGGTCCTAGCCCGAAGAAGATAAGGTGATGAATACTAGATCCGGTAAGCCTTACGCAAGGCCACTACCAAAGGAGATAAAAACTAATAAGGGGAAGGAAGTTGAAATAGAAGAAGATGATGCTGTGCTCAAGCAATTGAAAAGAACCCAAGCAAGTGTTAGCATTTGGGACTTATTAGCTACTTCTAAAAGGCATCGAGAAACTATGGCCAAAGCCTTAGCTAGCATGCCAATTTCTACCTCCACAACACCGGAGGAGTTGATCAACTTCATAAAAATTGGGGAAGTAATGAAATGTGAAGAGGTCCAAGAAAAGAATGAAGTTAATATAGGAGCAGTTTCTTTTTCTAATGCAGACTTACCGGAGGAGGGAAGAGACCACATCCGCCATCTCTTTATCAAAATAGAAGTCAAGGGGAAGAGGACTCCATGTGTAATGGTTGATGATGGGTATGCCATAAATGTTTGTCCACTTAAGATATTGCCAAAGCTAGCCATGTCAACAAGAGATCTAAACCCAACCGAGGTGACAATTCGTGCTTATGACAACACTAAGAGGCATGCCGAAGGGACTTTCAAAGCGACCGTCAAGGTTGGTCCAATTGAATCTATTGTTGAGTTTGTTGTTTTAGATATACCAGTTACCTTCACCTTGCTCTTGGGGAGACCATGGTTTCACCCTCTTGGTGGAGTTCCTTCCACCCTTCATCAAAAGATCAAATTCCCCAATGGAAATGAAACAGTGGTCATTGAAGCTGAAGATAATGAGATTGTTAATGCTCTAATGGTTGAGAGGCCTCTCAATGGTTTTCAAGTGGCTACAATTTCTGATGATGAAGTAGTGGACTCCAAAGTCTTAAATATGATGAAGAGTATGAACTATCTTTCCGGAGCTGCTCGTTCAGGTCTTGCATTGGAATGACAGGATGCTTCACATTTATGGCTTTTATCTTTAAGATGTTGAAAAAATGAGTGGTGGAGACCCCAAGTTGCAAAGTCAGGGATACATCCATTTCAAACTATGTTTCAACATGTCAATTGGTAGCTTCTTTATAAGCTTGGCAGTAATCATTTCCTTTGCCCAATGTGTCTTTCGAGATTCGATAGTTCAACATACTCCCCATAACTTGAAGGATTTGTATGACAAAAACATTTTTTATTTTTGAATTTTGAATTTTGATTTTGAAATCAAATGTTGGCTTTGCCAAATAAATGTCAATGTACCTCAGGACATGATTTTTCCAAATTAACATATCTATAACATAACAACCCTAGTTATTGTACTAAACTCAGGAATCATTTCTATTTAAGCAAGAATTGTTGCACTTCAGATAGGCACATACACATTACTTGGCCAAAGGTCTTATTGAGTTTAAATATTGTCTATCTCATATGCATGCATATCCAAACTATCTCCACTAATACACTCTACCTACCAAGAGAGATCAACAAATCTTTGATAGGCTTGAAATGGGGTCTATAAGGGACATGGGTTAAAGTGAAGGCCATTTGTAAGTTGGAGTAGATGTGACACAATGGACAAACCCTCACACTACAAACCTCTTGTTGGAACTTTAGATAGTTGGGAGCAATCTTGTAACACCCCTTCCCGGCCTACGTGTGTAAGCCGAGTAGAGGCGCCACACTATCCAAATGTTGCTACCAATTTTACTTAGTCAAATTTTAGTTCTGGTTTTACAGAAATTTTGCCAGAGGTTCGCCTAGAAATTGGGTCCCAAGTGTCGACAAAACTGGTTTTTCTGATTTTTGAAAACATTTTTACACAAACCAATGTGAACATAATCAGTATCAATACACTCCCAATGAATCCCCCTTATAACCTCAACTACAAACCTGCAAGAAGAATTCACACTTCTAGTACAAAATAAAGTAGAGGTTCATTCTTATTACATACTACTAATGTACAGTATAACATAGTAATTCTCAATCTTATATATACATATACATGCCACATCTAGCTAACTCATAATGGAAACTGTTAGACAAATGATCTTAATTTTGATCCTTGACAACTCAAATGGATGATCTATTTAACTTGTGTTTGAGAAATCTTGTTGCAGGATTAGGTTGTTTCAATTAAAGGTGAACAGAACATTTATAGCGGTCGCACCTCAGATGAATACGACCGCTCCAAGCAATTACAGAATGAAACCTTGTCACAGTAGGTTTCGCGGTCAGAAGTTCGACCTCAGTCGCGACCGCTCCTACAGAATAGCGACCGTCCAAATACTTGCACGACCGCTACTCAAGGAACTTAAATCATTACAATCACAGTAAGGTTCGCGGTGACAAGAACGGTGAATGACTCAACCTCGCTTACCACTTTAGCGACCGCCCATTTAGAGTCGCGACCGCCCAACAATTCAAGAAGAAATTGCTCAAAGAGATAGTAGTGTTCGCGTCCTCAGGCGCGTCCAGAAGTTTGACGCGAGAATATGAGTTCGACTGCGAAAGGCTACCAAGGGCGACCGCGAGATTCAAATTATGGCGGACATCTCTTTTGCCCTGTCAGAAAATGACACGTGATATGACCGTTGTAAACCCACTTCAATATTCAAAAAGGGCGACCGCACCTTTGCTTGGCGCGACTGTCCCGACAAACACAGCATGTGCAAGAAACGGTCTGACAAATACATCATGGGCAAGATTCCAGCTGCAGAGCACTAAAATTCGACCATTGAAGCTTTTTAAAAGTAGCGACCGTCCCTGGTTAAAAGGACGACCGCGTGAAGCATGAGTGCGACCATCCTTGTATGAAGGGCGACCGCGAAGTGCTTCGGACAGTTTAAGTAAAGAAGGTCTAATATGCCAAGACTTTATTCTCAACATCAATAACGGCTAGTAAGACCACATTGGCTATAAATACAAAGTTTCTATGAGAAAACAAAAAAAAAGAGAGACAACATTGAGAAAAGATTTTCATAGCCAAGCAACAAATTTTCTTTTGCTTAAACTTGTATTTGAATTGTTATGAATGTTAGGTGTTAGCATTGAAAACACCATTGTATAAGTTTGAGTGTAAGCTTGGGAAACACTTGGGTTGTGAGAGTAAGCCTTGTAAAACTCTTGTTAGGTTGAGAGAGTAAGCCTTGTAAAACTCTTGTTTGGGTTGTAAGTGTGAGCCTAAGAAAAACACTTGTAAAGTTGGAAGTGAGCTTGTAAAAAAACTTCAAAGACTAGTGGAACCTTAACAAGTTGTTAAGGAAGTGGATGTAGGATTGAAGTAAATCCGAACCACTATAAATCTTGTGTGTTCTTTCTTCCATTACTCAACCAACTCTCTATTCCACATTTCTTGTTTGTTGAGTTTTTAAATTGTCATAACTTCTTGAGGAAACCAATTCACCCCCCCCCTCTCGGTTGCCATCTTGGGACAACAATTGGTATCAGAGCCCTGAGATTTCTTAAACTTAATTGTGAAATCTGATCCACAATGACAACTTCTTCTTCATCAAGCTCTCATGGAAATCTTAACTCTATTCTTAGACCCTACTTTGATGGAACGGATTACTCATACTGGAAACACAAAATGTATTTGTTTCTAGGTAGTGAAGGGATTGAACTATGGGATTTCGTGGAAAATGAGTGGAAATCTCCCACTCATGAAGTTGACGGTATTCAAGTTCCACTTCCCAAAGCTCAATGGTCAACTAGCAATATCAGAGATCGATTCAAGAACAATAGAGCTGCTTCCATCTTGATGAACTCCATTTCAAGAGAAGAAGGTGGAAGAGTTCAACATTTAACTTGTGCACATTGCATTTGGAAAACACTTGAAAACTACCATGAAGGTACAACTCAGGTAAGATTTACCAAGAAACAAATGCATGTTCATGAGTATGAGCTATTCAAGATGAAACAAAATGAAAATGTCACCGACATGACCAATCACTTACTTGCAATTGTCAATGAACTAAAGAAGTATGGCAAGGTATATGATCAAGGTGATGTAAACAGTAAAATCTTGAGAGCTCTAAGAGCTAGAAAGAACTTTGAATCCAAAGTATCATCCATAGAAGAAGCTCATGATCTCAGCACATTAAGAACCGACGAGCTAGTTGGTAAATTACTCACTTTTGAGCTGCACAGTGAAAAAGAAGAAGATCAAGGTGAGAAAGAAAAGAGAAAACCCATTGCACTCAAAGCAATCAAAGAAGCTGAGAGCTCAAGCAATGAAGGTACTGATGATGAAGATGAAATGGCAATGTTCTCAAAAAGAATGAATGAATGGAAAAGGAAGAAAAGATTACAAGCAAACAAAGGTACACCTCCTAAATTCTCCTTCAAAGATAAAGAAAAGAAAAATGAGGTAAAGTGCTATGAATGTGGAAAAACTGGTCACATCAAATCGGATTGCTACAAATTAAAGAACAAAAGGAAATGGGATAAAGAAAAGAAAAAGTCTCTCAAAGCCACATGGGATGACTCTTCCTCAAGTGAAGAAGAAGAAGAAGAAGGAATTGCAAATCTTTGTCTCATGGCTATTGAAGATGACTCCAATGAGGTAAGTACTCAATCCTTTGATCTTGTAGCACATGATGATATAAATGATATAGATGATAGTGACTTGATTGAGCACATGAATTCTAAAATAGAAAAATATTTCTCTAAAATGATGCTCTATAAAGAGAAAAACTCTAAGTTAGAAAAGGATTTTATATGCTTAAAGAACTCTACCTTAGAATTGAAAACCTCAAATGAACACTTAATGAATACAATAGGAGAATTAAATAAAAGCTCACATGACTTAGAAAAGGTGATTAAAGAGAATGAGGCATTGAAGCATGAACTAAAAGAACTAAAAGAATCAATTTCCAGATTTCATAAAGGAAAGGAAGCATTGAACACATTAATTAATAATCAAAGATCACCTTCCTTGAAATATGGATTAGGATTCAATGGCTCAACCAACATTGCACTTAGCAAACCAACATTTGTGAAAGCATCTACAACTAAAATTTTTGATGTTCATATCAAAGATGCTTGCACCAAGTCTAAAAGAACTTCTTATGGTTCACTAGGAGATAAAGCCAAAAATAATTATGCATTGTTGTTCACTAAACTTGTACAAAAGAAATCACATACTTGTAGTTGTATGTATAATGCAAAAAGAAAAATGCAGAAGCATAGGGTACCATGGCAATGCACATATTGCATGAAATTTGGTCACAAAAATTTCTATTGTTATATAAGAAAAGCTCATCTCAATTTAGAAGGCACTCTTTCTACTAACCATCAAGGACCCAACTATATGTGGGTACCTAAAAGAAGATGATCACAATTGTCTTGCAGGTATGCCTAAAATCTACTACCAATGAAAGCACATGGCTTTTGGATAGTGGATGCTCAAGGCATATGATTGGAAATGCAAAGCTCTTTACAAGTATTACCTATAAACATGGAGGTAATGTAACTTTTGGAAACAATGCTAAAGGTAAAATTCTTGGTGTTGGCTCCATTGGTTCTATTGGTAAGGATTTAATTGAAGATGTATGGCTTGTTGATGGTTTGAAACATAACTTGCTAAGTGTTAGTCAACTTTGTGATAAAGCATACTTTGTCAAGTTTGATTCCAAGGAATGCAAAATCACAAATTCAAATGATGTTATCATATTTAAGGGCACTAGAACAAACAACACTTACAATGTCAGCATACATTCAAATCATACATGTTTAATGTCCACTAATAATGATGCATGGTTATGGCATAGAAGACTAGGACATGCTGGTATGGATCAATTGAAATATATTTGTAATGAGAACTTAGTTGATGGCTTACCTAAGATAAAATATGATAAAGATAGGATTTGTGAACCTTGTCAACATGGTAAGCAACATAAAAGCTCATTTAAATCAAAGAGTTTTATAAGCACCTCTAGACCTTTAGAGCTCATTCATTTAGATTTGTTTGGACCAAATAGAGTTACAAGCTTAGGAGGCAAATCATATGAATTTGTTCTTATTGATGACTACTCTAGATTCACATGGGTTAATTTCTTAGCTCAAAAGAATGAAGCCTTTAATTACTTCAAAACTTTTGCAAAAAGAGTTCAAAATGAAAAAGGATATGTGATCACATCTATTAGAAGTGATCATGGCAAAGAATTTGAAAATGAGAACTTTGAAGACTTTTGCAATGAACTTGGAATTTCACACAATTTATCTGCTCCTAGAACTCCACAGCAAAATGGTGTAGTTGAAAGGAAAAATAGAACTTTAATCGAAATGGCTAGAACAATGCTCAATGAATATGATTTACCATCTTATTTTTTGGCAGAAGCCGTTAATACAGCTTGTTACATTGCAAATCGTGTTTATAAAAGGCATTTAACTAATAAAACTTCTTATGAGCTATGGAATGGAAGAATACCCAGAATTGGATATATTAGAGTATTTGGATGCAAATGCTTCATATTGAATACCAAGGATAATCTTGGAAAATTCTCATCCAAATCAGATGAAGGCATATTCTTAGGATATTCATCATATAGCAAAGCTTATAGAGTATTTAACATGAAAACTCTAGTTATAGAAGAATCAATGCATGTTGTATTTGATGAATCATCTAAACTTGATCAAAAGAAAGGTATTACTTTCAATGACCCTGCAGGTACTCTTGAACCTCTTGAATCTATTGATGTTCCAAAGATCAATCAACTTGAAGAAAAGTCTCAAGATCTACATAAGGATTGGCAATACAAGAAAGATCATCCAAAGGAACTCATCATTGGAGAAACATCAAAGGGAGTAACTACTAGATCTAAAATTAATCACGTTGATGTTAATTTTGCTTTTGTTTCTCAAATTGAACCAAAAACTGTTGAGGAAGCTTTAAATGATGAAAATTGGATAACTGCAATGCAAGATGAACTTAATCAATTTGAAAGAAATAATGTTTGGCAACTTACTTCTAGACCTATAGATCATTCTATAATAGGATGCAAATGGGTTTATAGGAATAAGCTTGATGAAAATGGTCACATCATTAGAAATAAAGCAAGATTGGTAGCCAAAGGTTATAATCAAGAAGAAGGTATTGACTATGATGAAACCTTTGCCCCAGTAGCCAGATTAGAAGCTATTAGAATATTACTTGCTTTTGCATGTCATATGAATTTTAAGCTTTATCAAATGGATGTCAAAAGTGCATTCCTAAATGGACTCATAAATGAAGAAGTTTATGTTGAACAACCTCTTGGTTTTGAAAACTACAAATTTCCTGATCATGTTTTCAAACTTACCAAAGCTTTATATGGATTAAAGCAAGCACCTAGAGCTTGGTATGATAAACTTAGTGCATATTTGCTTGAAAATGGTTTTTCAAAAGGAAAAGTAGACACAACTCTTTTTGTTAAAAAGGATAAGCACAACATTTTGATTGTACAAATTTATGTGGATGACATAATATTTGGAGCTACTAATGAAGCCTTGTGCAAAGAATTTGCTTCTTGTATGACTAGGGAATTTGAAATGAGCATGATGGGTGAACTCAAGTTTTTCCTTGGACTGCAAGTTAAGCAATGTAAAGATGGGATCTTCATTAACCAATCCAAATATACAAAAGAACTCATCAAGAAATTTGGAATGGATGGCCGCAAAACTAGCAAAACTCCTATGAGCACATCATTGAAATTAGGTAAAGATGATAATGGTAAAGCAGTAGATGAGAAGAAATATCGAGGTATCATCAGATCACTACTTTACTTAACTGCTTCTAGGCCTGATATAATGTATAGTGTATGTCTTTGTGCTAGATTTCAAACTAGTCCTAAAGAATCACACTTGAATGCCACTAAGAGAATCTTGAAATATTTGAGTGGTACAATACATTTAGGACTTTAGTATCCTAAAAACACATCATTTCATATTATAGGATTTTCAGATGCAAATTACGCTGGTAGCATCTTAGATAGGAAAAGCACAACAGGAGCATGTCACTTTCTTGGTAATTGTCTAGTTTCTTGGCATAGTAAGAAACAAGCATCGGTTGCTTTATCCACAACGGAAGCAGAATATGTTGCAGCATGTTTTTGTTGCACACAAGTATTATGGATGAAACAACAATTGCTTGACTATGGTAAAGTGTTTAACAATATCTCCATTAAATGTGACAACACTAGTGCTATCAATTTGTCTAAGAATCCTATACAACATTCTAGATCCAAACACATAGATATTAGACATCATTTCTTAAGAGAAAATGTACAAAATCAGAATATAATCTTAGAATTCATAGATACAGAAAATCAACTTGCTGATGTCTTTACAAAACCCTTGAATGAAGATAGACTTAACTTCATCAAACTCAATTTAGGAATGATTGATGGAATCACTTTGAGTTAATTCAAATTTTTGCCTTACAATAAAGTTTCTATGTGCATGAAATTAATTTTTCTTAACACACTTGGAATATCTTCCATCTTTCTTTAAATCTTTCATTTTTAAGTTTGTCACGGTCGCTCCAGTGTCCTTTCGCGATCGCTATCTCGTCTGCCAGTTCCATTCAATAAAAAATCTCTGTGCGCGGTCGAGAAAATTTGTGCGCGGCCGCACCAATTTGAATAGTTTCCACCGTTACAGACAGTTTCTTCCCTCGCGAGCGTACCTATCTTACTAATGGTCGCTAAACCACATGTCGCGATCGCACCTTGTTAAATCTGAGACCGCACCCTGTACACTCTGCTCAAAAATTTATAACCGTTGGCTGTGTGACAAGTCGCAACTCTTAACTTGCAACAGTCATAAACGGCTATTTTCTTTACTACATCTATTTAAGAGTGTTTAGCATCAGTTTATCTGATATTTTGCCTATTAAAGTACACAAACCTTCCTCTGAAACCCTAAAAAACTCTCAATATCATCTGTCTCTCAATCACTCTCTGTTTTCCTACTCTCTTCTGTTCTTTCTATTCTGATGGCCCCCAAAAGAAAAACCACTTCCAAAATCAAAGGTCAAGCCAAGAGAGTTCCAGGAATCACCATTAGAGAACCTATTGTTGATCCTCCATCTCCTCCACAGTCTAGAAGAGGTGAGAAAATTCACAAACCTCATCACCAAACTTCTGAGGAAGACATTAGGTATGCCATGCTAAAGAAAAAGAAGGTTGAAGGCACCAAATCACCTTTTGGTGGGATGTTGTCTGCCTTGAACATCAAGGACGAAATTGAAGAATTGTTGGATGTCCTTGGATGGAGAAATTTTGTCTTTCCAGAAGAGGTAGGCTACTCTAGTCTTAGTAAAGAGTTTTTGATGTCCCTCCAAATAGAGAAGAGTGCAAACTCTGCATTAGGGTGGTATGGGGTTAGGTTTAAACTATTTGATAGCTATCACTCCTTAACCCTAGAAGGATTTGGCAACATTTGGAACTTCCCTTCTGAAGGTATAACCTCTTACAATGACCAAATCTTCTCAAACCAAACCCTTTCTGATTTCTGGCGAGAAATTTCCATTGAAACTTCTTTTGAAAAGGAATCTAAAGCCAGGCACATCAAATCTCTCACCCACTGGATGCTTCATAGGATTATCACCTATACCATTCATCAAAGAGCAGATGGGAATGAGAAAGTAACCAAAAGAGACCTTATCTTTCTCTATGCTTTCACCCACAACATCAAAATGAACACAACCAAGTTCTTGATTGACACCCTTTACCATCATGCTGTTACAAGAACTGGTACCTTCTTCCTATCCTCTCAAGTTACTCAAATAGCTAGGCACCTAAACCTTCTGAATGATTTGAACTTAGCTACTTTGAGAAACCCTTTCACTCTAGCCTCCAATGCTATCACAATCGATTACTTAGAGCATGCTGGATGTGTAAGGAAGATAGAAGGATCATATGTATACTTCTTTGGCAAGAAAGGAGTTATGGATAAACAAAAGAAAAGGCCAAGGTATACAATTGAAGAAGAGGGAGATTCTGTAGAAATTGTTGCGGAATTACCCCCAAAAGCAACTTCATCAAAAGCTGCTCAAGAAACTGCTTCATCCTCCACACAACTCATCCTCCAAGCTATCAAAACTCTCTCCAGGAAACTCTCTAAGTTCAAGAAAAGTGTCTCCAAGAGATTCCAGCACTTGAACAAGAGAATAGACCTTATATCCCACATGCACCATGATCTTTATGACATGCAAGGCAAATTGGACTTGCCTCAATGCAACCTTGAAGATTGGGATATAAGTGATCACACCCAAAGCATTGCTGAAGAAGAAGAGTCAATTAGCACTAGCTCTGCCTCTGTTGCACCTCAAGATAAAGGGAAAGCTCCTTTAGTTGAAGAAGAGTTAGAGTTAGATGATGACTCAGAATAGCATTAGATTTTTCTTATTGTTTGCATTTTCATATGCTTGTTTTAATCTCTCTTTGTACTTTCCTCCACTTTAATATATATAATGTTTATATTCCCTTTCATTGCTTTGTTAATGGTTTTGCTTAACATTTATTTCATTTTGCCTATGCCAATGGGGGAGAAAATACCAAAATGGAATGAAACACACAGTATACAATAATGGGAAAACAAGAATAAGAACAATAATGGGAGAAACAAGTATACATGTATACTTGTTGAAATTTGTTGAACATTTGCAATAGGGGAGAAATGTTTATGGGGGAGAAATGTTTGCATCAAACAATAACATTTGCACCAAGATAAACTAATAATCACAATGCTCTTAACCATGATTGTTGCATATGTTAAGGGGGAGCATTTTAGACTTATTATTTTTCTCATCATTCCATTTGAATTGTCAAAGTCAAAATGGGGGAGATTGTTAGACAAATGATCTTAATTTTGATCCTTGACAACTCAAATGGATGATCTATTTAACTTGTGTTTGAGAAATCTTGTTGCAGGATTAGGTTGTTTCAATTAAAGGTGAACAGAACATTTATAGCGGTCGCACCTCAGATGCATACGACCGCTCCAAGCAATTACAAAATGAAACCTTGTCACAGTAGGTTTTGCGGTCAGAAGTTCGACCTCAGTCGCGACCGCCCCTACAGAATAGCGACCGTCCAAATACTTGCACGACCGCTACTCAAGGAACTTAAATCATTATAATCACAGTAAGGTTCGCGGTGACAAGAACGGTGAATGACTCGACCTCGCTTACCACTTTAGCGACCGCCCATTTAGAGTCGCGACCGCCCAACAATTCAAGAAGAAATTGCTCAAAGAGACAGTAGTGTTCGCGTCCTCAGGCGCGTCCAGAAGTTCGACGCGAGAATATGAGTTCGACCGTGAAAGGCTACCAAGGGCGACCGCGAGATTCAAATTATGGCGGACATCTCTTTTGCCCTGTCAGAAAATGACACGTGATATGACCATTGTAAACCCACTTCAATATTCAAAAAGGGCGACCGCACCTTTGCTTGGCGCGACCGTCCCGACAAACACAGCATGTGCAAGAAACGGTCCGACAAATACATCATGGGCAAGATTCCAGCTGCAGAGCACTAAAATTCGACCGTTGAAGCTTTTTAAAAGTAGCGACCGTCCCTGGTTAAAAGGACGACCGCGTGAAGCATGAGCGCGACCATCCTTGTATGAAGGGCGACCACGAAGTGCTTCGGACAGTTTAAGTAAAGAAGGTCTAATCTGCCAAGACTTTATTCTCAACATCAATAACGGCTAGTAAGACCACATTGGCTATAAATACAAAGTTTCTATGAGAAAACAAAAAAAAAAGAGACAACATTGAGAAAAGATTTTCATAGCCAAGCAACAAATTTTCTTTTGCTTAAACTTGTATTTGAATTGTTATGAATGTTAGGTGTTAGCATTGAAAACACCATTGTATAAGTTTGAGTGTAAGCTTGGGAAACACTTGGGTTGTGAGAGTAAGCCTTGTAAAACTCTTGTTAGGTTGAGAGAGTAAGCCTTGTAAAACTCTTGTTTGGGTTGTAAGTGTGAGCCTACGAAAAACACTTGTAAAGTTGGAAGTGAGCTTGTAAAAAAACTTCAAAGACTAGTGGAACCTTAACAAGTTGTTAAGGAAGTGGATGTAGGATTGAAGTAAATCCGAACCACTATAAATCTTGTGTGTTCTTTCTTCCATTACTCAACCAACTCTCTATTCCGCATTTCTTGTTTGTTGAGTTTTTAAATTGTCATAACTTCTTGAGGAAACCAATTCACCTCCCCCCTCTTGGTTGCCATCTTGGGACAACAGAAACTAAGAGATCTACCCCGAGATGCTGTGGGTCTGGTTGTCGCTTCCCAAGAGTTAGCTACTTCGCCGAACCTACGAGTCAAGGAAAACTTAACTCGCTGAGCAATGTCGCTCAGTGGATACTTTACCAATGGAAATAATAGTAAAACATGAAAGCCTTTGAAATAAAAGGGAATAATTGAATCAAAAATCAACCAACATTAGACCAATGGAAGTTATTGTACATTAAGTGTAAATATGATTTCAACAAATGTAAAAACCATAATTCAAACTCATTTCGCATTACGTAGTTTAGAAAAACAGGACTTTGGCTCTATTGGTATATAGTAAACCATAGCGATAAGGCAGTGGCCCTCACCACTGTAACGTAGGTGGCCCTCACCACCGATATCAAATCGCAGGAATGGCCCTCACCATCCTGGTTATAACCAATGGCCCTCACCATTGGCCCCAATGGCCCTCACCATTGAGTTTAGATTATAACAATTCAATCACAATATCAAGCAGTATTGCATAAGTTAGTATAGTGCACCATACCCTTATCTACCACTCCCAACTACCCAGTAGAGCATAAAGGTTAAAATGATTCCATTTAAGTCTCAAACTTCATTTTAGAATGACTTGAGAAATCATTTTAATTCCCGTTGCGCTTTGCTATTTACACCGCGCACCACATTCTTTAGTCAAACCATTACCCTTTTTCACTTTTTTAACATCCAAAATAAACATATCAAACATTTCAAAGCATTCCTCAAAAGGTCACAAATTGACCAAATGAATAGTGTCGCGGCGCGTAAAATCGGCAACACAAAATGGCATGACCAAATGAATAGTAAAATCTGGATTTTCGTCAAAATTTCAGTCCGTTTCAGTCATGCATTTGACCAGGTAAATGATCATATTTTTTGCTGCAATTTTACAGGAAACTTATTTCATATGTTGACTAATTACACGTAAAATTTAGTTGAAAAAATCATTAATTTGCTACCTCAAACAATTGCCACAAAAAGAGTCCAGAAATTCAAGAACACAACCTTGTTCTTTTAATTCCCCTTTGCTTTTCCTTCTTCTCCTTCCTTAATCTTTGTTTCCCCTTCAAGAAATTCAAGAGCACAACCTTAAACATAAACCTTAGAAATTTGGAACATACACTACCCTTCCATTTCTTTTCAAACTAAACCCTAATCTAACCTTATTAAACCTTAGAAACCTTGATTCTTTCATTTAATTAATCAATATCATCACTACTTAAATTTTTCTCCCAAATCCACCATAAGAACCCTAATTTCCAATCTTCCAATAGATATATAAATACTTAAAATTGATATTAGAATTGAAATCTACATGTTTTAAAACCTTAAAACTCACCTTGAACTTGAATCAAACTTGACAAAATTTAGAAATCCTTTGGTGTTCTTCCTATGGAGGCCGACGGTTTGGAGGGTTGTGAGAGAGAGTTTTTGTTCCTCTTGCTTTGATATATATAGTGGAAATGATGTCCACTTTTGGGTTGGATGAATGCCTTAGGGCTATTTGTCCATACTCTTTTTCTTTTCTTCTTTTTATAAATTCTAAATGTCTAATTTTGATTGGCCATCAAAAGATTTTTATATTTTACTTTCCAATTAAGTCCTACAACTTGTCTCTCTTCCCATTTGGTACCCCAAATTGGTTCCATGCCACCCATATGGTCCCTACATGGAACTGGGCCCACTTTACGCTCCGGCGATTAATCGATCATAACTTTTAAACCGTACAGTTCCACGAGGTAAACTATATATGGTTTTGATCCTCTCGACCTCTACTTTCTATTTTTGAAGTCTATTTTAGGTTTCCAAGTCATTTTGAAAAATTACCAATAAGCCCTTGACTTTTTACAAAATTCCCTTTAGGTCCTTTATTGCTCGGATCTATTAAAACGTAAAGCGAAACTCCAAACATAAACAACTGACCTACAATCATGTCTAGCGCTTCTTCATCTTCTCACCCCCTCATGGCATACATTCTAGCAGGAGCCCTCGCTTCTGATCGATTCACCGTCTCAGACTGCACACGTGACGGATTTTCGCCCCTACCTCTGCCTCGGCCTCGCCCTGCTGCCACTTGTGATCCCTCAGTCTCCCTAGGTAGATTCTGCATTCGCTGGGGACACTCTCGCATAAGGTGATCCAGAGATCCACATATGTAACATGCAAATGTCTAACCCTAACATTCTCCTATGTGGCGGCATCCGCAATGATCACAGTGTGGATTAGTATTTTCGCCTTCATTACCTCTCGAACCGGTAGAAAAGTTACCTCAGCTTCATTTAAATCCTCTTCCTTGCCCTCTTCCGGATCGTCCGGTACTAGCGACTGAGGTGGCTTGACTTGGGCCATTGCGATTCGATCCCTGACTGTAACCCCGGCGTTGACCACCTCTCGTGGAACCACTGCCTCGAAATTGCTTCCTTGATGATTGGTAGTTTCCCGAATAGTTTTGGGTACCTCTCTTCTATTTCATCTTCTGTCTTCTATTCTGCTCATCAGACTGACATTGCTTTACTTCCAGAGGCCTAGTGACCAACTCAGAAAATTACTTGATATTAGCAGCAATTAGCTACATCCTAATCTCATTATTCAAACCATCCTAGAATTGCTTACACCTATCATGTTCATCTTCAATTGTCTTCTTGGCATACCTACTCAGCCTAGTAAATTCCCTCTCGTATTCGGCAACGGTCAGTCGACCTTGCTTTAAGTGTAGAAACTCCTTTTTCTTGGCATCTAGGTATGCCTCCGATATAAACTTCCTCTTGAACTCATTCACAAAGAAATCCCATGTCCTCTGTTCCGGTGGAACTCGTTGGTGAATTGTGTCCCACCATATATATGCTTCTTCCACTAATAAGGAAGTAGCACATACCACTCGCTCTTCTGGCGTACACTGTAACTGATCTAAGGCTCGT
Source organism: Garcia nutans (assembly GCA_947685225.1). Classification (NCBI taxonomy): domain Eukaryota; kingdom Viridiplantae; phylum Streptophyta; class Magnoliopsida; order Malpighiales; family Euphorbiaceae; genus Garcia; species Garcia nutans. The sequence goes on along the minus strand of CANTUV010000011.1, from coordinate 27,379,615 downwards.
ACTGTTCCTTCCAGCCAATATTCTGCTGTAGAAGAATCATCGTCCCTTCGGGCCCTAAACTCCTTCGCCCTGTACTTTCTTATCTTTTTGATCGGGGGTTTCCTTTCCCCTCCTACAGCAGGTACTGGTATGGGTGCTCGCACTGGTGGTGGTGCTGGGGCAACACCGGCTATCTGCCGTAATATGACAGCCATTTGTTGCAACATTTTGTTGGGAATAGGAGCATCTGCTGGTGGTTACTGAGATGCAGGTATCTCTAATACCCGCGTTTCTACAGTTCGGGAGGCCTGAGACTCGACCTCCTCCTCTATATCACGCTGCGCTGCTTGCGACATCTAAAGAATAGAGGAAAACGTATACATTCCCATCATCAGTAACGACCCAGCCCAACAACATTATATTACCCTAGGTGGCATGTATATTAAGATAAAACTCTTAAATAACACATATACAACACAACTTTTATTTATTTCCAAGCAAAAGTATTTACATTACTAGGAAGCCCTTATGTACATTCCAAAATATAGGACTCCTTACTACTATATTATCATGTCATACATTTAAGGTTTAGTTCAACTAACTACACAGATTAGGCTAAACCGGTGCTCTGATACCAAAACTTGTAACACCCCTTCCCGGCCTACGTGTGTAAGCCGAGTAGAGGCGCCACACTATCCAAATGTTGTTACCAATTTTACTTAGTAAAATTTTAGTTCCAGTTTTACAAAAATTTTGCCAGAGGTTCGCCTAGAAATTGGGTCCCAAGTGTCGACAAAACTGGTTTTTCTAATTTTTGAAAACATTTTTACACAAACCAATGTGAACAAAATCAGTATCAATACACTCCCAATGAATCCCCCTTATAACCTCAACTACAAACCTGCAAGAAGAATTCACACTTCTAGTACAAAATAAAGTAGAGGTTCATTCTTATTACATACTACTAATGTACAATATAACATAGTAATTCTCAATCTTATATATACATATACATGCCACATCTAGCTAACTCATAATGGAAACTAAGAGATCTACCCCGAGATGCTGTGGGTCTGGTCGTCGCTTCCCAAGAGTTAGCTACTTCGCCGAACCTACGAGTCAAGGAAAACTTAACTAGCTGAGCAATGTCGCTTCAGACGATCGTTTCATATTCAACCCCTCGACGTCCTCTACTCGCTCTTATGTTTATTTCCTACTTTAGATTCATGTATAAATTTTTATTAATAATGACCAAAATGACCCTAGTCTACATGTCTTCGTTTCTTTCTAACTAGACGTTTCCTGGAAAAACCGTTACACGTCGTTGCGACCCGATTTTTCTCTACTCTCCATTTTTGGAGTCTGTTATGTGCACTATTAAGAATCTCCAGTGCAACTTTTGGAAATTACAGTCACCTCCCCAAAACTTTTTGGAAATTACAGTCACCTCCCCAAAACTTTTCATTTTTTTCAATTAGGTCCCATTGATCCTATAGCCTTATCTGGGGCTGTTGTCAGGAAGTATCTTCTCCTTTCCCCTTCTCTCACTGTGCACATGACTACTATGCATAAATGCGGTGGGCGGATGTGACAAATCTTGCTAGACTCATAATTCCTTCTATCTTCTTGGCATTAATCTGGATCTCGATTGGAACAGTCTTTGCCCTTGCATGAAGTTTGGTACCCAAATTCATTTCTTTTCTTCTTCTCCTTTTTCTTTCTTTTTATTTTTAGGCAAAGGATCATTCATAGTGTTGGGCTCATTAGGCTCAGGCAGCTTTCCACTGTCAATCAAATCTTGGATTTTGTGCCTTAAGTGAACACATTTATCTATCTCATGCCCTTGCATTTGATGGAATTGACAGGAGACCTTGACTTCAAAATTTGGTGGTAAAGGCTTATGTAGAGGCCGAGGTGTCAATGGTTGTAGCAAATCCATCTTTATTAAATTTTCTAACATCTTTGACAAAGGCTCCCCAAGTTTGAAAATTTATGCTTCCTTGTTGGCTTAGTTGTAGCATTTTTCTCAACATCTCCTCTTTCCCTTTGACTTTGCCCACTAGGGTGATAGCCGCTCTGTAATATCCCAAAATGTGCCCTAGAAGTTTTGTATAAAATTGTTGTTTTAATTGGATTTAATGTATATGTGTATTTGGAAAGAAAAAGGGAAGTAAAGAGGGAGTGTATATGTTGTATATATAGCAATATATATAACATATAAAAGTCAAGTTAGTGGAGGTCAAAGATGATTAGTTAATGATTTTAATTAATTAAGTTAATTAATGGAAATGGAAAACTAAGTGAGTGGAATGAGATATTTGGATTATTTTAATATAAAAGCTTGGAGGAGAGGATTTTGAGGAGAAGTGGTTGAGATGTGACTTTGCTTCTTCTTTCTTTCTTCCTTCACATGGATCATTGCTTTTCATTTCCTTTTCTTTCCTTTTCTTTCATTTGGCCGGCTATCAAAGGAACAAGAGAGCAAGGGAGAGATTTGAACATTCAAACTCAAGATTGAAGGAAGATTCAAGTAATCAAGTTGGAAATTTAAGAGTTTCTTCATCCTTGGTAAGTTTCCTCTTGATACCTTGATTTTTTTTTAGATGTGTTTGAGTTTGTTGGTTGTTTGTTTATGGTATGTGAATATGTTGATTAAGATGTGTTTAAGAGTGTTTGGTTCAAGTGATTTTGGGATTTTGGGGTTGGATTGAAGGAAAGAGTAAGTTATTGGAAGTGAGAGTATTGTGGTTGTGTTTTGGGTTTGTGGTGATGATTATGATTTGTGATTGATGTATGTTTTGAGTTGTTTTGGTATTTTTGTAAGTTTATTATTGTTCTTGGGTATGTGGAGCTAAGTTTGCTTGAAGTGGATTTTGGTGTAAGGAAGTGATTTGTTGGTTGTGTTATTGTTGTTGCCGGAATCTGGGTTTTTGGCCTGACACGCCCATGAGCACGGCCAAGTCTTTGGACGTGTCGATGGTTCTGTGTTCTTGGATGGGTGACACAAGCAGTGACACGCCCATGTCACTGAGCGTGTCACATCTTCTGTGTAGTTGTAGTATTGACACGTCCAGTGACACGCCCATGTCACTGAGCGTGTCATAGATACTGTGTTGGTGAGAAATTGACATGCCCATGAACACGCCTATGTTGTTGGACGTGTCAATGTTTCTGTGAGACAGTATGTACTACACGTTCAGTGACACGCCCGTGATGCTGAGCGTGTCAAAGCTTTTGTGTTGTGAGTTTAGGGTACGGTCAGGGACACGCCAGTGTTGTTGAGCGTGTCATGTTTAGGGTTTGCCCTAGTTGGTTCTTAGTCTTATTATCTCATGTGTATCTCTAAGTGAGTATGTATTATCACCTTTGGTTTAGGTATTGAAGAGGTTGAATTGTCCTAACCTAGGTGGTGGAGAATTCTTGAAAGAGAAAGGTTGTAGAGTGGTGTGAGTTGTTCCAAATGTAAGTACAAACTACATTGTTGCATACACTCATATGATTTGATACTTAATATATTTGATTATACATATGCTAAACAATTGATTACAGGGTTAAAACATTTGATGAAATATGAAAGGTATGTTAATGCAATTGATATTGTATATTATCTTGATAAGATATGAAGCCATGGTTGTTGGCTATAATGATGCTAATGAGATGATTGAGGCATGGTTGCCTATTATGATATTGAGATATGAAGCCATGGTTGTTGGCTATAATGATGATAATGAAATGAGAAATGAATTGAGAAAGAAATGTAAAAAAAAAGATTTTGTGTCTAATGTGTTATTCAACCTTCAGAGTTATGGGTTTGGCGGCATGCCTATAAAGTACTGGATAGGTGAAAAGACCGGGTTGTAAGCCAATTCCAGTTGATTAATGTGAAATGTGAATTAAAGTAACAGTCTAGCCAGGTTGAGGATTTCCTCGGATTTATCCGAGTTGAGGTCCAAGAGACTAGGTCTGCTACAAGTAACAGTCTGGCTGGGTTGAGGATCTCCTCGAGTTTAGCCGAGTTGATGGTCCAAGAGACTGGGTCTGTTACGCTATCCATGGATAGAGATATATGTGTATCGCCTACGGGCTTGAGTATTATGATTATAGACCAAAGCAGTAACTCTGAACTTTGAAAAACATATTAGTGTCGTTTGGGCCTATACTTGTCTTTGTGTCAACGTAAATCATAAGTGATGATATAATTGAATAATAATGAAATGTAGTCTCATGAACAATACAAAGATATCAATTGTGAATATTGTCTTAATTGTTGAAATGTGTGACATTGACATTGCATAGAAGTATAATGTTATTGTAGTTGTACCACTAAGCCGTTGGCTTAGCGCGATTGTGATTCATTGCGCAGGTGACAGGGAAGAACCGGAGAGTTCCTCTAGGCCGAGTAGAGTCTAGAGTTTGAAGTTTTGATAAATGGAGCTTAAAGATCAAAGACATATTGCCAACCATGTATATATCTTATGTTTTGTAAAACTCGAATTTTGATGTATAAGTATTTGTAAATATTTGTTATATTTTCCGCTGCATTTTAAATAAACACTATTTGTTGTATTTTAATTTCTTTTAAATGATTTAAATTTGTTCATGTTTTTGAAAAGGGATGAGTCATTTGTTTAGTAAACCGTGGCAATTCTATATTCAGTATAAGTATATTACGATCGTATTAGCATGTTGTGTACGTATACGGGGTATAGGGGTGTTACAATTGTTTTGGTATCAGAGCCTAGGTTTGAGATTCTCAACCTAGGTCAACTGTAAGAAAAAGGAAAATTTGAGTTTTAAAATATGGTTTTTATATAAGATACATGTTTTGGTATGGCAGTCTTTGATCTTAATGAGGTATATTCTGCTGTGTTTGCAGATATAGGTAGTGATGGCATCTCAGTCACGTCAGTCTGTAGAAGTTAGTGCTGAGAGTGTAGCTCCTGAGGAGGGTAGAGTTGGAGCTAGAGTTGATAGAGTTAGTGAGGCCCCTGCTCCTGTGCCAGGGAGATCCGATGCTGATGAGGTACCACTGGGTTGGTTTAGGCATGTGATAGAACTATTGAGGCCAGCTCCAGTACAGCCACCACCGCCACCACAGCCACAAGTGCCGGTAAGACACTATGATAAGTTGAGGAAGTATGGGGCTGAAGATTTCTTGGGCACTACCGATCCTGCAGTGGCTGAGCAGTGGTTGGATAAAGTGCAGAGGATATTCATTCAGTTGCAAGCTACTTCGGATGAGAAGTTTGACTATGCAAGATCCCTTCTGCAGAAGGATGCGTATGATTGGTGGAAGATAGTTCCCCATGCCATGGATGATCCACCTACTCTGTCTTATGGGGATTTTCTGAGGGAGTTCGAGCAGAAATATACTCCGAGGGAGTATAAAGATATTAAGAAGATGGAATTCCTGAGTTTGAGGCAAGATGACCGGACGGTAACAGAGTATGAAGTTGAGTACACCCGGTTGAGTCATTATGCCGGTGGGATTATCTCGGACGAGATTGATCAATGCAGAAGATTTGAGGAGGGATTGAGGCCCTCTATTATGTGCATTGTGGCTAGTTCTCGATACCAGGATTTCTCTCAGTTAGTTGCAGCAGCTAGAAGTGTTGAGAGAGCACAAGGTATTGCAGCAGCTGTTACTGAGGAAGAGACCAGAGTGAGAAGATCCCAGTTTGAGACAGGGTCTTCATCTGTGAAAAGGGGAAGAGGAAGTTTTGTTCCGAGAATCAGTAGGAGTCAGAGACAGTCAGGTAGGTCAGTGCAGTATCAGAGGCAGAGATTGAGACCTACAACTTCTGTAACCAGTGCTCCGACTCCAGTGATTCAGAGGTCTACTTTACCTACATGTGAACAGTGTGGTAGAAATCATGTGGGTGTTTGCAGGATGATGGGTAGATCAGCTGTGTGTTTCAGGTGTGGATCGCCTGACCATTTTATTAGGGAGTGTCCTGAGATGCAGGAGCATAGACAGGCTGAGTCTGCAGCTTCTTGACCTAGTGTTAGCAGGGGTGGTCGAGGGGGCAGAGGTTTCAGTAGAGGTGGTCGGCCCGGGTTTAGTCAGAGAGGAGGATCGACATCTGGAGGTAGTAGGCCAGCTGAGGCCGGACCTTCTCAGAGAGTTTATGTTATGCAGAGGCAACCGGATGCTTCAGCAGCTATAGCGGGTACATTCTCTTTATTTGGTATTTCAGTTCTTGCTTTGATTGATCCAGGATCTACTCATTCATACATAAGTGCATTCATTTTGCCTGTGTCTGAATTGCATTCAGAGTCCTTAGGATTTGATGTCTTGGTGACAAATCCTTTAGGACATAGTGTTGTGGTGAGTAAGGTTCATTGTGATAGTGCAGTAGTAGTGCAAGGAGAGGAATTTCTTGGGGATTTAATTGAAATGCCTTTTAAGGAATATGATTTGATCTTAGGCATGGATTGGTTGTCTAAGCATGGAGCTGTGGTAGATTGTTAAAAGAAGTGTGTTACCTTGAGAACTGGTGATGGTAGAATTGTGATGGTGTCTAGTGAGCAGAGACAACTTGCATCCTTGTTTGTTTCAGCTGTAACAGCTAGAAAGTTGATTAGAAAAGGGTGTGATGCTTATCTTGCTCATGTTGTGGATACCCGAGTAGTGGGTTCCCAACTTGATAGTATACCCACAATTGCAGATTTTCCAGATGTTTTTCCTGAGGAGTTACCAGGGTTACCTCCTGAGAGAGAGGTTGAGTTTGGTATCAAATTGTTGCCTGGTACCACTCCCATCTCTATTACTCCTTATCGAATGGCACCCGTTGAGTTGAGAGAATTGAAGGTGCAATTACAGGAGTTGTTGGATAAAGGGTTTATTCGCCCTAGTGTTTCTCCATGGGGAGCTCCTGTTTTGTTTGTGAAGAAGAAGGATGGTACTATGAGGTTATGTATCGATTATAGGCAATTGAACAAGATGACTATTAAGAACAAGTATCCTTTGCCTATAATTGATGATCTCTTTGATCAATTAAAGGGAGCAGCAGTGTTTTCCAAGATTGATTTGAGATCAGGGTACCATCAGTTGAGAGTTAGAGCTGAAAATGTTCCTAAGTCAGCTTTCCGCACAAGGTATGGGCATTATGAGTTCTTAGTGATGCCTTTTGGGTTGACGAATGCACCTGCGGCTTTCTTGGATTTGATGAATAGGGTGTTTAGACCCTATTTAGATCAGTTTGTAGTGGTCTTCATTGATGATATTTTGGTGTATTCGCGTAATGAAGAGGAACATGACAAACATTTGCGGATTGTATTACAGATTTTGAGAGAAAAGCAGTTGTTTGCTAAGCTGTCGAAGTGTGAGTTTTGGCTTTATCAAGTGACTTTTCTTGGTCATATTGTAATATCCCCATGTATGCCCTAGAAGTCTTGAATATTGTTGTTGTTTTAATTGGATTGAATGTATATTTGATTTGAAAGAGGAAAGAAATTAAAAGAGAATGTGTATGTGTTGTTTTAAAAAGGAAAGTAAGGTGTAGAGAGAAATGTATATGTTGGGTATATGGTGGTATAACAAACATATACATTAGTCAAAAGGGAGAGTCAATAAAAGAGGATATTTATTTGGATATGTGAAATTACTATTATGGGCATACAAGTGACAAAAGTTAAGTTAAATGGAAAAGGGTATATAGGTAATTGCTTGGTTAAAATCTCTTGGTGGAGATTTAAAGAAGAAGAGGAAGTTGACTTTTGTTTATTTTTCTTTTCTTCTCTTTGGTGTGCCGGCCATTCAAGAAAGGAGAGAGCAAGAGAGGTGTTCTTGATGCAAGAATTAAATTGAAGAAGGAAACAAAGGATTTGGTTAAAGATTTGTGGAATTTCTTCATTTAAGGTAAGTACTCTCTTGTTTTTCTTGGTTATTTTGAAGTTTTGTGTGAAGTGAATTAGGGTTTGTTGATTTTGTGATTTGGTGTGTTTGAGTTGTGTTATAAGTGTTAGTATTGATTGTAAGTTAAAAGGTTGAATTGGTGTTGGTTTGGTTGTGAAGATTGTAAGTTTAAGTGGATGTTGATTGTGAAGGATCAAGAGTTAAGTTGGTTTTAGGGTTTTGAATTGGTGAATGATTAAATGTATGGTTAATTGTGAATATTGTGTTAAACATGCAAAATAAGTGTTAATGACTTTGATTAAATCCATTGGATTGAGTTTATGTTGTGCATATTGTGTCTAAATGCCATTAGAAGTGTTTTGGCCACAATTAGGGTTTTGTTCTTGAGTGACACGGCCAAAAGCAAGTTGAGACACGGCCAAGACTTATTATTTTTGAGAGACACGGCCAAGTCTAGAGAATTTTGGCCGTGTTGGATAGGTTTTGGGGTGACACAGCCACAAGCTTGGCCGTGTCCTTTGAATGTGTTTGCTACTGCCTGAGTTGTGTTAAGAGACACGACCGTGTCCTTGCCCGTGTCTGCCTCGGGAAGTTTTGGTCTTGAGAGACACGGCCACAAGCATGGCCGTGTCCCTTGGGTGTGTTTGCTACTGTGATGGTTTTTGGTTCTTCATGCATTGTTTGATTCTTCAAAAGTCTTTTGCTCCTACACATTTTATATACACTCTAAATACTTTGTAATCAAAGAATGACCTAAACAAATGTATGTGGATGATTCTAAACCTATGAATAATGATCTTTGGATTAGGTTTTGAAGAGATTGTGTTGCATTAACCTAATTGTTGAGAATTCTTGGAAGAGGAAATGTATAGATGGATGGGAATAGTTCTTGAGGTAAGTACCAATACATATGATTGTATTTATTTACATGATTTGAGGCTTAACACATTTGTTTGCAAATGTGTTAAGTGGTTTACTATATTGTTAATATAATTGGACTAAGGTGATGATAATGATGTGAAGGATGTGAAGATCATTAACAAGGTAAGCATAAACCCTATTTGATTGTATATCCTTATATGTCTTTGAACATTTACACATTGGGATGAAAGTGTTAAATAAGCTATTATATTATGGATGTAAATGAAGAATGTAAATCACTTTATATATATAAATATAAAGGATGAAATATGAAATGGAAAGGTAGGAAGAAATGAGGATCATTCTTAAGGTATATGCAATTTGTTATGATAAATGTTCTAATAATGAATGGTGTTAGTGTGTTTTGAGAAATGATGAAATGTTATGTTATATGCATTGTGAATGGCAATGTATTATATGAATAATATATTTTGAAATGTTATATCAATAATGTTATATGTATCATATGGATTGAGATATGATATGTTGTGAAGCCATTGTGATTGGCTATGACAGTTCAATTGAGACATGTGAGGCATGTTTGCCTAAATGATGATGGGAATTGTGAATGATATTGATGATGAATTGATCAATGAATTATGTGTCTAATATGTTATTCATTTTCAGAGTTTTGTTGTTGGTGGCATGCCTAATAGTAACAATCTCTTGAAGTTAGGTTGGACTTGATCCTTGAAGCCAAGTTGGGTTGAAGTTTAACATGTTTTACTCCCCTTGAAGCTTGGTTGGATCTAGGCCTTGAAGCCTAATTGAGATGTTACAACCCTTGAAGCTAGGTTGGATTGGTTCTTGAAGCCAAGTTGGGTTGATACTTAGCATGCTTTGTTCCCCTTGAAGCTTGGTTGAACCTAATCCTTGAAGCCTAGTTGGGATAATGATAAATGTGATAATTAAACCAAAGCATTAACTCTGAAAGTCGAATGGCATATTAGTGTTTTGGGCCCGAGTCTGTCTTTATTGTCAATGTGAAATGCAAGTATTGAAATATTGATTGTGAGTATTAATAATGAATTATGATTGGTGAATTGTGAATAGTATAATGTTATTAAGTGTGATATGTAAATGAATTGTGGTTGATGATAAAGGTTGTCTTCATTGGAAATGTGATTCATGAGTGGTATGATATGTAATGTGTGTATTGCAATAATGAGTGGTATGATATGTAATGTGTGTATTGCAATAATAATTGGTATAATATGTAAAGTGTGTATTGCAATAATGATTGGTATGGTATATATAATGTGGGTGTATTAATATATTGGTTTTGAGTATTGGTGATGCATTGGGGTTGATGATAATATTATGTATATATGTACATCATATATGAAATTAGCTATGATATATTAAAGATGAAATTAAAAAGAAAAGAAAGTATGATAAGAACTAATTATATATTGAATTGATATATCATTATATGTTAATACTTCTATACTATATGTTTCTATTTTATATTTTGATTACTAAGCTCTCGGGCTTAGCGCGGGTGTGTATTCGCGCAGGTAAATAGGTGGAAGATATGAAGTCTTTCGTTATGCCACAAGAAGAGTAAAAGTTTGTCGAGACCAACTAGAGAGTAATGCACACATGTATAACTTTTATATTGATGTATTTTGTTTGAGAAAGTAAGTATATGTATAAATGAAGTTTTGATAAAGATAATGATTTGGTAAATGTTATTTAAATTAACGTATTATTGATTGGAATTCTTTTACAGGTTTTAAAAAGGTAACGAAAAGTGGCATCCTTATACTTTATATATTTACCGTATGTATACCAGGTATATGTATAGTACTTATATAAGGTATTGGGGTGTTACAATTATTTTGGTATCAGAGCTTAGGTTCGAGATTCTCGGCCTAAGTGAAACTAAAAAGAGAATTTTTGAAGAAATATAAATAGAATTAAAAAAAAAGTTTTGAAAAGTTTAAATAGAAGTAAAAAGAAAAAATTTTGGAATGAAATTTGTAATATGTGTATATGCATTGACACCTAGGTTGGTCTCGGATGTGGCATTATATGAATTGTAGAATATTTGTGTTATATGAGATGTTTAACATAATTGATGATATATGTGTATACCATTTTGATGTGATGAGAAACCATGATTGTTGGCAATGATGTTGGAAATGAATTATAATTGAGGCATAGTGCCTAATTGATTATGAGAAACTAATTGTAAAATGTAATGTGATATATGTATATTGATGATGCATATGAAAATGTCTTGTTGTGTGCAACATGGAATGTAATGTTGATGTTTATGACCAATATTATGTAAGACATAATATGAATTGAAACATAAAGAAATGAAAAGGAGAATAAAGTTGAAAATGAGTTGAAAACAAATTAAGATAAGAGTATGTACTCTTTCTTCTACACTTTGAACCTCTTTATAATAAAGTTTATGTTGGGGTTATTAGACAGAGGAAATATTGTTGGATTGTTAAGACTGAAAGTTATGTTATTTAAATGAAGAGAGTATGGTGGAATATTGAATGAGTTGGTTAGTATAGACAAAGTGTGATTATTTAAAGTTGGGATATATATATATATATAAAGTTAAGGTTTTGGTTAAAGGAAAAAGAGATGATATTGGTTAAGTAAGAAAATAAGTTGATATTATTATTTTAATGCGAACCTGGTAAATTCAATGTTAGAAATGTGAGATGCTTGGGTATTGTGAAAGCTCATGGTGATGGTGATAATATGTGATATTTGAGATTTTTGAAGTGAGCTTTATGATTGTGGAAATTATATGTTTTAATATTGCTTTGTGATATATATTTGGAAGATGTTTTTTTTTAAGTGATATTAGAAAAGATGAGTTTGGTAAATTGAAGCTTAAACAAAGTAGTAAATTGAGAAGTTAAAGTTTTAGTGGAATTTGAAAAAAAAAAATTATTGGTATATTGATGATTTAATGTATATTCAATACATGAGCTAGGCGAAATGACTAATATTCCACATTAAAGCATTATGAATTGAGTAATGTGATTGATAGTATGAGAAATTGTTTTAAAGTAAAAAGGGAAGTGGATAAGCAAATGAAAATGAGTTATTTTAAGTTATTTTAACTGCAAAGAGTAAAGATGGTTATGGAAGTATATTAAGTGTTTTTTTTTTAAAGACGAAAGTGAAAGAGATGTCACATTGGGAATATGATCAAGATGAATGTGAAGTGTTAGTATAGTCAGAATATATATATACATTGTAGTGTGAATAAATGCTTTACATCATATTGGAAGAATGAGAATGACAATGTTTAAAAGAAAATGATAAACATTAAATTTGTATTGAATGTATGAAAAAGGGAAATAAAATAAGAGCATATAATTAAGTGTATACATGTATATGATTTGTGAACTGAGTTTTTCAATATGAATGAAATTACGATAAAAAAAAAGTGAAAATTATTATGAAAGTGAGTTACGAATATGTATGTGCTATAATTATAGAATTTGTAATATGGAAATGATGTTGTATGTATTAGTGGACCTAAGAGAGATTAGGTCTTGAATTGTGTAAAGCTAGATGGATTATGTGGTGGAAGTGAGCATGAAAGGGACTTGAGTAATATGGGGCAGTGGAAATTGTTATGATGAGCATTGAATGTGATGATCATGTGATATTTAGAATTTTAAGGTATTCACATATGGAAAGTTCTATATATATATATTATAAGAGATTGTAGATGGATTAGAAATGAAGTGACGAATAGAAATTGTAAGGGAACTGCATATGACTGAATATGTATATAGTAATATTGTTGAAATATGAATTAAGTTGATAAAGATCATTTATTCGAGTGCAAATTGGTTTGAAATAGAATTGGAATGTGTTAACTTCTGATATGGTAAAAATACAAAGAAGGAATATGTAATTCTTGAGATATACCTTAGTCTTGTATTTGTATAGATTGAAATAAAATTTTGAGAAGAACAGTATTGATTTGAAAGTTCCAGGCTTGAATATTAATCTCTTAAAGCCATGTGTTTTGTCTAGTATATTTGATCGGTTAATTTGTTATCCATGGATTTGGATCTTAACTAAAATGATTGCAATACTGGTTTGGTGAGATTGAAAATTTTGTTTAAGAAGTATAATTAAAAGTTATGATGGATAAAGTTGTACTTTATCATTTTATGTTAAAAATTTGGTTATAATTGTGAAGAGATATTAAAAAGGGAGAAATTATAGAATATGACTGGAAGTTATACTGAATATGTTTAAGGTATGTAACTCGAGGTTTGAGTGAATGAATTGTAGATAGTAAATATGGTATAAAATCTTTATAAGAATTGGTGGGTATTATAATAAGATAATAGAGAATAAACTATGTGTATATTAACAGATAATTTGAAGTGATTTGTTATCATGATGATTTGACTGAAAATGGATCAGAAGAGATCAGGAATTGAATATAAGTTTGCCCTAATGGAATGAAGTTATATATATACATATATGAATATGGTGAAATATTATGATAAGTCAAATATATTAATTGTTGGTTGAAGTTGAATAAGTTTTGAATGTGGATATATTGTGACAGATAGATCAATGGATCTAGAATTGGCTAAGATTATGAATCATTATTGAAATTTCATGTGTATAGTAGTACCAAGAGTGTAATTATTTACATGGTAATGTATATGATGTAAATTTTTTTTTAAAAGTGTGATTGGATGAATGAATGAGGTTGTAGTAATTGAAAATCATGATAAAAAGAGAAAAAGATTGGTTATTTATAAAATAAATTGAAAGGTAATGTATTAATATGTAAGTTAAGTGAAAAGCATGCTAAAGAAATAACTCCATTTATGAAAAATCAGGATTTTGTTATCTATTGAGGGTGATAAATGTTTATTTAGACAGTGATTGTAATGAAGGGATAATTAATGCTCAGATATAAGTCAATGGTTTTTAAGGTTAAAGTTAAGAGAATGATTACAAAGGAGTGAAAGAATAATATATATTAAATATAAAGATTAGATGGAGTATAAGTGTACTATAAAATGATCTGATTCTTGTATAAAGACATTAACAAGAAATGTAATGAGTTCTTTTGAATGTTTGATTAAGGAAGTAACAAGATGTATAAACATATAGAATGATGAGTTATGGAATTTAAAGAAGGTGGTTGATTCTAAAGAGGAGAGTTGAAGCTATATGATTTGATGATATAATGACTTAAGCGTATAATTAACTTCATATGGAAGTTAAGATGGTATGGTATTATGAATGGATTACAATTATACTAGATAATATCGAGGACGAAATTATTTAAGGGGGAGAGAATTGTAATATCCCCATGTATGCCCTAGAAGTCTTGAATATTGTTGTTGTTTTAATTGGATTGAATGTATATTTGATTTGAAAGAGGAAAGAAATTAAAAGAGAATGTGTATGTGTTGTTTTAAAAAGGAAAGTAAGGTGTAGAGAGAAATGTATATGTTGGGTATATGGTGGTATAACAAACATATACATTAGTCAAAAGGGAGAGTCAATAAAAGAGGATATTTATTTGGATATGTGAAATTACTATTATAGGCATACAAGTGACAAAAGTTAAGTTAAATGGAAAAGGGTATATAGGTAATTGCTTGGTTAAAATCTCTTGGTGGAGATTTAAAGAAGAAGAGGAAGTTGACTTTTGTTTATTTTTCTTTTCTTCTCTTTGGTGTGCCGGCCATTCAAGAAAGGAGAGAGCAAGAGAAAGTGTTAAATAAGCTATTATATTATGGATGTAAATGAAGAATGTAAATCACTTTATATATATAAATATAAAGGATGAAATATGAAATGGAAAGGTAGGAAGAAATGAGGATCATTCTTAAGGTATATGCAATTTGTTATGATAAATGTTCTAATAATGAATGGTGTTAGTGTGTTTTGAGAAATGATGAAATGTTATGTTATATGCATTGTGAATGGCAATGTATTATATGAATAATATATTTTGAAATGTTATATCAATAATGTTATATGTATCATATGGATTGAGATATGATATGTTGTGAAGCCATTGTGATTGGCTATGACAGTTCAATTGAGACATGTGAGGCATGTTTGCCTAAATGATGATGGGAATTGTGAATGATATTGATGATGAATTGATCAATGAATTATGTGTCTAATATGTTATTCATTTTCAGAGTTTTGTTGTTGGTGGCATGCCTAATAGTAACAATCTCTTGAAGTTAGGTTGGACTTGATCCTTGAAGCCAAGTTGGGTTGAAGTTTAACATGTTTTACTCCCCTTGAAGCTTGGTTGGATCTAGGCCTTGAAGCCTAATTGAGATGTTACAACCCTTGAAGCTAGGTTGGATTGGTTCTTGAAGCCAAGTTGGGTTGATACTTAGCATGCTTTGTTCCCCTTGAAGCTTGGTTGAACCTAATCCTTGAAGCCTAGTTGGGATAATGATAAATGTGATAATTAAACCAAAGCATTAACTCTGAAAGTCGAATGGCATATTAGTGTTTTGGGCCCGAGTCTGTCTTTATTGTCAATGTGAAATGCAAGTATTGAAATATTGATTGTGAGTATTAATAATGAATTATGATTGGTGAATTGTGAATAGTATAATGTTATTAAGTGTGATATGTAAATGAATTGTGGTTGATGATAAAGGTTGTCTTCATTGGAAATGTGATTCATGAGTGGTATGATATGTAATGTGTGTATTGCAATAATGAGTGGTATGATATGTAATGTGTGTATTGCAATAATAATTGGTATGATATGTAAAGTGTGTATTGCAATAATGATTGGTATGGTATATATAATGTGGGTGTATTAATATATTGGTTTTGAGTATTGGTGATGCATTGGGGTTGATGATAATATTATGTATATATGTACATCATATATGAAATTAGCTAGGATATATTAAAGATGAAATTAAAAAGAAAAGAAAGTATGATAAGAACTAATTATATATTGAATTGATATATCATTATATGTTAATACTTCTATACTATATGTTTCTATTTTATATTTGGATTACTAAGCTCTCGGGCTTAGCGCGGGTGTGTATTCGCGCAGGTAAATAGGTGGAAGATATGAAGTCTTTCGTTATGCCACAAGAAGAGTAAAAGTTTGTCGAGACCAACTAGAGAGTAATGCAGACATGTATAACTTTTATATTGATGTATTTTGTTTGAGAAAGTAAGTATATGTATAAATGAAGTTTTGATAAAGATAATGATTTGGTAAATGTTATTTAAATTAACGTATTATTGATTGGAATTCTTTTACAGGTTTTAAAAAGGTAACGAAAAGTGGCATCCTTATACTTTATATATTTACCGTATGTATACCAAGTATATGTATAGTACTTATATAAGGTATTGGGGTGTTACACATATAGTTTCAGCAGATGGTATTAGAGTTGATCCAAGTAAAGTTGAAGCTATTTTGAATTGGAATCCACCGAAGTCTGTGACTGAAGTTAGAAGTTTTCTGGTTTTGGCAGGCTATTATCGACGCTTTGTGAAAGGTTTTTCTTTAATAGCTACTCCACTCACCAGATTACATCGAAAAGGAGTTAGATTTGTGTGGACAGATTAGTGTCAAGCTAGTTTTGAGCTGTTGAAAGAGATGTTGACTCAAGCGCCTGTTCTTACTCTGCCTGTGGAAGATAAACCTTATGTGATTTATAGTGATGCTTCACATAATGGTTTAGGATGTGTTTTGATGCAAGAAGGTAAAGTTGTAGCTTATGCTTCTCGGCAGTTGAAGCCGCATGAGCTTAATTATCTGACTCATGATTTAGAGTTGGCGGCTATAGTGTTTGCTTTGAAGATTTGGCGACACTATTTGTATGGGGAGAAGTGTTTTATCTATACAGATTATAAGAGTTTAAAATATTTGGGAGTTCAAAGAGAGCTTAATCTTCGACAGAGACGATGGTTGGAGTTGATTAAAGACTACGACTGTTTGATTGATTATCATCCGGGTAAGGTGAATGTTGTTGTGGATGCCTTGAGTCGGAAGTCTTTGGCAAGTCTAACTGTATATTCACTCTCGTTGCTTGTTGAATTAAGAGCATTGCATGCTAGTTTTGAATCATGCGATGATGGTGCACTGTTGGCTCAATTGCAGTTGAGACCAGTGTTGTTGGATCAAATTAAAGAGGCTCAATTGGCTGATGAGAAAATTCAGAAGATTGTTTCAGATTGCCAACATGGAGAAAGTAGAGATTTCCATGTGAGAAATGATGGTAGCCTTTGGTTTAAAGATAGGTTGTGTGTTCCTGATGATGCTAGTTTGAAAAAGTTTATTTTTGAGGAAGCACACCAATCAGTCTTTGCTATTCATCCGGGAAGTACAAAGATGTACCATGATTTGAAACAGCATTATTGGTGGGTTGGTATGAAGAGAGACATAACGGAATTTGTATCCAAGTGTCTCACATGTCAGAGGGTGAAAGCTGAGCATCAAGTTCCAACAGGGTTGCTTCAACCTTTAAAAGTGCCTGAATGGAAATGGGAGAGAGTGACAATGGATTTTGTACCTGGTTTGCCTTTGACTCAGAAGAAGCATGATGCTATCTGGGTGATTGTTGATCGGTTGACAAAGACAGCTCATTTCCTTTCAATTAGAATGGACTATTCTCTTGAAAGACTGGCTAAGCTGTATATTAATGAGATAGTGAAATTGCATGGAGTCCCGATTTCTTTAGTGTCAGATCGAGATCCTCGGTTTACTTCGAGGTTTTGGAAGAGTTTGCATGGTGCATTAGGTTCTCGATTACACTTTAGTACTGCTTTTCATCCATAGATAGATGGGCAGTCAGAGAGAGTGATACAGATTATTGAGGATATGTTGAGAAGTTGTGTCATTGATTTCTCTGGAAGTTGGGATAGATTTTTGCCACTTGTGGAATTTGCTTATAACAATAGTCATCAATCAAGTATTGGAATGGCACCATTTGAGGCATTGTATGGTAGAAGATGTAGAATGCCTTTATGTTGGAATGAACTTGGAGAAGGCAAATTAATTGGTCCTGATTTGGTTAAAGAGATTGAAGAGAAAGTGAAGATAATTCGAGATCGGTTAAAAGTAGCTTCAGACCGACAGAAATCTTATTCAGATTTGAAGAGGAGAGACATAGAGTTTAATATTGGAGATAAAGTATTTTTGAAAGTGTCTCCTTGGAAAAAGATTTTAAGATTTGGTCGTAAAGGAAAACTGAGTCCTCGTTTTATTAGACCTTACGAGGTATTGGAAAGAGTTGGACCAGTTGCGTATCGACTTGCTTTACCGCCTGAATTGGATAGAATTCACAATGTCTTCCATGTTTCTATGCTGAGGAGGTACAGATCAGACCCATCTCATGTTTTACCAGTTGAATCTATTGAGGTGAGTTCAGATCTGACATTTGAAGAAGAACCAGTTGCTATTTTGGCATATGGAATGAAAGAGTTGAGACATAAGAAAGTGCCAATTGTGAAGATTCTTTGGAAGAATCATGGTAGAGAAGAGTCAACTTGGGAGAATGAGCAAGCAATGAAAGATCAATATCCTCAGTTGTTTCAAACTTGATATCAGGTGACGAAATTTCTTTTTAGAGGGGGAGAATTGTAATATCCCAAAATGTGCCCTAGAAGTTTTGGGTATAATTGTTGTTTTAATTGGATTTAATGTATATGTGTATTTGGAAAGAAAAAGGGAAGTGAAGAGGGAGTGTATATGTTGTATATATAGCAATATATACAACATATACAAGTCAAGTTAGTGGAGGTCAAAGATGATTAGTTAATGATTTTAATTAATTAAGTTAATTAATGGAAATGGAAAATTAAATGAGTGGAATGAGATATTTGGATTATTTTAATATAAAAGCTTGGAGGAGAGGATTTTGAGGAGAAGTGGTTGAGATGTGACTTTGCTTCTTCTTTCTTTCTTCCTTCACGTGGATCATTGCTTTTCATTTCCTTTTCTTTCATTTGGCCGGCTATCAAAGGAACAAGAGAGCAAGGGAGAGATTTGAACATTCAAACTCAAGATTGAAGGAAGATTCAAGTAATCAAGTTGGAAATTTAAGAGTTTCTTCATCCTTGGTAAGTTTCCTCTTGATACCTTGATTTTCTTTTTAGATGTGTTTGAGTTTGTTGGTTGTTTGTTTATGGTATGTGAATATGTTGATTAAGATGTGTTTAAGAGTGTTTGGTTCAAGTGATTTTGGGATTTTAGGGTTGGATTGAAGGAAAGAGTAAGTTATTGGAAGTGAGAGTATTGTGGTTGTGTTTTGGGTTTGTGGTGATGATTATGATTTGTGATTGATGTATGTTTTGAGTTGTCTTGGTATTTTTGTAAGTTTATTATGGTTCTTGGGTATGTGGAGCTAAGTTTGTTTGAAGTGGATTTTGGTGTAATGAAGTGATTTGTTGGTTGTTGCCGGAATCTAGGTTTTTGGTCTGACACGCCCATGAGCACGGCCAAGTCTTTGGACGTGTTGATGGTTCTGTGTTCTTGGATGGGTGACACGAGCAGTGACACGCCCATGTCACTGAGCGTGTCACAGCTTCTGTATAGTTGTAGTATTGACACGTCCAGTGACACGCGCATGTCACTGAGCGTGTCATAGCTACTGTGTTGGTGAGGAATTGACACGCCCATGAACACACCCATGTTGTTGGACGTGTCAATGTTTCTGTGAGATAGTATGTACTACACGTTCAGTGACACGCCCGTGGTGCTGAGTGTGTCAAAGCTTCTGTGTTGTGAGTTTAGGGCACGGTCAGGGACACGCCCGTGTTGTTGAGCGTGTCATGTTTAGGGTTTTCCCTAGTTGGTTCTTAGTCTTATTATCTCATGTGTATCTCTAAGTGAGTATGTATTATCACCTTTGGTTTAGGTATTGAAGAGGTTGAATTGTCCTAACCTAGGTGGTGGAGAATTCTTGAAAGAGAAAGGTTGTAGAGTGGTGTGAGTTGTTCCAAAGGTAAGTACAAACTACATTGTTGCATACACTCATATGATTTGATACTTAATATATTTGATTATACATATGCTAAACAATTGATTACAGGGTTAAAACATTTGATTAAATATGAAAGGTATGTTAATGCAATTGATATTGTATATCTTGATAAGATATGAAGCCATGGTTGTTGGCTATAATGATGCTAATGAGATGATTGAGGCATGGTTGCCTATTATGATATTGAGATATGAAGCCATGGTTGTTGGCTATAATGATGATAATGAAATTAGAAATGAATTGAGAAAGAAATGTAAAAAAAAAAGATTTTGTGTCTAATGTGTTATTCAACCTTCAGAGTTCTGGGTTTGGTGGCATGCCTATAAAGTACTGGATAGGTGAAAAGACCGGGTCGTAAGCTGATTCCAGTTGATTAATGTGAAATGTGAATTAAAGTAACAGTCTAACCGAGTTGAGGATTTCCTCGGATTTATCCGGGTTGAGGTCCAAGAGACTAGGTCTGTTACAAGTAACAGTCTAGCCGGGTTGAGGATCTCCTTGTGTTTAGCCGAGTTGATGGTCCAAGAGACTGGGTCTGTTACGCTATCCATGGATAGAGATATATGTGTATCGCCTACGGGCTTGAGTATTATGATTATAGACCAAAGCAGTAACTCTGAACTTTGAATAACATATTAGTGTCATTTGGGCCCATACTTGTCTTTGTGTCAACGTAAATCATAAGTGATGATATAATTGAATAATAATGAAATGTAGTCTCATGAACAATACAAAGATATCAATTGTGAATATTGTCTTAATTGTTGAAATGTGTGACATTGACATTGCATAGAAGTATAATGTTATTGTAGTTGTACCACTAAGCCATTGGCTTAGCGCGATTGTGATTCATCGCACAGGTGACAAGGAAGAACCGGAGAGTTCCTCTAGGCTGAGTAGAGTCTAGAGTTTGACGTTTTGATAAGTGGAGCTTAAAGATCAAAGACATATTGCCAACCATGTATATATCTTATGTTTTGTAAAACTCGAATTTTGATGTATAAGTATTTGTAAATATTTGTTATATTTTCCGCTGCGTTTTAAATAAACACTATTTGTTGTATTTTAATTTCTTTTAAATGATTTAAATTTGTTCATGTTTTTGAAAAGGGATGAGTCGTTTGTTTAGTAAACCGTGGCAATTCTATATTCAGTATACGTATATTACGATCGTATTAGCATGCTGTGTACGTATACGGGGTATAGGGGTGTTACACGCTCTTATTGCTCCACTTAGATAGCACATGGTTTGGTTGGTCTTGTAGAATAGGGATTGATCTCTCATTTTTCATTTGATCTCTATCAGTAGACATGTTCCTTGTTAATATTACCTTTTCCTTCTTTCTTATGTCAATGGGAGATGCCTCATTAGCATTGCTGATGATCTCTAGAATTTGAATCGACTGGGTCCTCATAATTTCAACCAATTGATCTCGTAGCTCGGCCATCCTAGCTTTGACAACTTCATCAACTATGTCCCCTAGCTGGTTTGCATCCATCCTTGAAATGTTGTAGGTGGTGTCGTTGTATGCTTTTGAATTATTATATTCTAGGTCTGTGAGACAGAGAGGATTAAGGATATGTGTTGCCAATGTATGTATGTATGCATGTATGCACGAACAATTAACAAACAAGGACAGATAGGACATTCCTTCCAACCTTATAACATCCACACACGAATGGCAAGTCTCTTTTCCTAGGTATATGGTTAATAAAATACCAACATGGGGTATCTTGTTTTCGAATATTTCCCTCGAACGTTTCAACCAATAGTTATATTTTTAAAAAATGGAAATCAGTTTATAATAATTCCCATTAATTAGGTTTTAATCCATTTAACCAACTAAAGTAGCTTTTTTGCTATATTGGATTAAAACTAAATTAAGAGGTTTATTATAAATAGATTTCTCACTTGAAAAAGTAACTAATGATTCATGCAAAAAATAAGCCCATGATTAATTAATCTTATTAAAAACTAGGCTCACAATTGATTTTTAGTATTTCGTAATTGACCTAAATATTTTTTCAAGCTCTTTGTAAGAAAAGGTTGGGTGAAAATAATTTTGTTTCTAAGCCCATTGTAAAAAGATTTTAGAAAAAACATATTTTGGGCTTAGTATTTGGGCCATGAGCAAAAGAATTTTTGATTTATTTTTAGAAAAGTCTTATGTCCAAAGACCATCTTGAAAAATTTTGAAAATAGCTTTGGTCTTTTGGATTTTAAAGGAAAATTTATTTTGAGCTTACAATATACTTAGGTCATATTAGAAAAAGAACAAATCAAATAAGTCGTGATTTAAGCCAAGATAAATTAACCATAGTCAAACAACATGCATTTGGGGTAAAACCTAAGGAAAGTAACTAGGCCAATTGCATGAGCTTTAGTCTTTAGGTAAAAAGGCTTAGGTTCCCATAGCAAGTATATACCAAAATAGTACGAGGCTATGAGTGGTTATGCCATGCTCGATCTCCATACCTTGAGTGAAAGTATGGCATCCCTTATATAACACAACATGGGTAACACGGGCATCCTAACTCATAAACATGATGCAATCTAATATGATGCAATGGATAATATCATTATAAGAAAGAATAGAATAATATAAAGACCAACGGAATCAACTTCTTTTCTCCCCAGTGGAGTCGCCACTGTGAGCGGGGATTTTCACCCCCACTCTAGGTGGAATGGTTCTTGCGACTTCGGCACTGTTTAGGCTTATGGCCATAGAGAACACAGACCTAAGTCCAGAGAAAATTGAGTCGCCACCCGGATGGGCTGAAAAAAATAAATGGGTAGATGACTCGATTCCTAAGGAATCCCCAACCCCATAATGGGTTCGGAAAGTTGGGTACATGTGAGAAAGGTGAGAAATGGCCCAGCACCCCCACAATGCCAGGTTCATTGGAACCGGCCTCCTTTACAAGTCTTAATATTATAAAATTCTTAAATGTAACAATATTATCCATATTACATGCAACAATTAAAATAAAGCATCGATATATTAAATATCAAAGCAATGTCCAAGCAAAACAAACAAATGGACACCCATCCAAAGATGGAAACATGCCCTTACATCATCCATGTCTAAGCTAAATAGGACACCCACCATGAGGTAGAAACATGTCCTTTACATTGGTCCAAAATATAAAAGCTATTTAATTACATGATATTTAACTAATGAGGTACCCACAAAGTGGAAACATATCTCTTACAACATTTGGAAATCAAAATAAATTGATAAAGGTAAATAACCATTCATCATAAATAAATCATTCATCAACGATATCAAACATCAATCAAAATATAAACATTCATCCATGATAATTTAAATAAACCAAGTATTGAACTTAAATAAATTAAAGCATATAAAATAAATCAAAGCATATAATGAACTACACAATCAAATCTAAGAATAAATATGGTAAGTAAAGATACAAATTAAGGCTACCGTTTCTATTTAAGATTCTTTATTTAATATTTAGGGTTTTGGAATTTATTGGTTTAAGCTACTGTAAGTTTTAAGGGAATTAAAATGGATTAAGGTTTTATAATTTAAGAGATTGATAAGGTTCTTTAATTAACCAAATTAGGGTTTGAGGTGTAAAATCATGAAATTAGGGTTTTAGAATGTCAAAACATTAGGTTTATGATTATTAGCTATTAGATTGTTGTTTTTAGGCTTACTGTATTGAGTTTTAATATTTAGTTTGTAAGGTTTTAAGGTTTTAAGGATTAGGGTTTAGGAAAACTAGGGTTTAAGGTTAGCTAGTTTGGGGTTACTATCTTGGTTTTGAAGTTGAATTAGGGTTTTTAGTGTTTCGAAGAATGTATTTGATTTTAGAATTTGGAAAAACAATTTATAGTTTTATGAAGCTTTATGTGATTTTTAGAAACTGTAAAGTGAGTTTGAGTTTGGATATTTAACAAAACATTTGGAATTTTGGAAAAAAATTAGAAGAAAACCAATTTTGTGTTTTTAAAAGCTTTTAGAAATAAACAAAACGATTTAAGGTTTATAGAAACAAAAAAGATATTTTTTAGGGTTTTTGGAAATAAAAGGATTCAATTTAGGGTTTTGGAAAATTGGAAAGTAGATTAGGGTTTTGGTAAATTAATGAAACGATTTAATGTTTTGAAATGTTGGAAAGTAGATTAGGGTTTTAAGATTTTGAAGAAAGAGATTAGGGTTCTTAGGTTTTAGAAGAAATAGAAAAGTAATTTTAAAGTTTTTGAAAATAAAGGAGACGATTTAAGGTTCTAAGCTTTAGAAAAAGTAAATTAGGGTTCTAAGATTTTTAAAATAAAAAGAAATAATTTGATGATTCAAGCTACTGTAAAGAAAAAAGAGATTAGATATTCATACCTTCGTTTGTTGGTTCCACCAAAAATTACTTCTTGGATGAACAGGGACAAAGGCAAGATGGCTGCCTTTGATGGATTGATTGCTTGTTTGCTTATTCTCCTCTAAAAAACTCCGATCGATTTGTAAAGTGCCAGTTCCAAATTCCAAGTCTGTCTAAAGTTCGATTCCTCCTTTAAAAGACCTCATTATTTTGTGTTGTTTTTAGTCTTATTTATAGAAAATTTTGATGATTAATCTTAATTGTTTATAATTAATTAATTAGGAAAAGAAAACCAAAACCAAATAGAATTTGGTTTCGAAAAAAATTGCGTCGGAAAAATTTCGCTGGCAAAAAAAAAACTACTGCGAAAAAATTTTACTTGCGAAAAAAACTGCTGCGGGCTGCTGCGAGGACTGGCGAGCAAAAAACTGCGAGGGCTGGCTGCGGGCCATTTCGTCCAACAATGTTTTTCAGCGACAAATTTTTCGTCGCCGATTTTTCCATCACCAATTTTTATTTTTATTTTTTATTTTTATTATTATTTTTCATTTTTATTAAATATAAAAACTAAATACTAAGATAAATATTATTCAATTAAGATAATACAAAAAATTATTTTGGACTAATTAAAATATATTGGACTGGACTGGGTCAAAAATTAAGGGTCTACACCGAGGTAAGTTCTGGACTTAAAAATAATTTGGGTTATGGACCCGAAGTAAGTTCTGGACTTAAAATAATTTAGGTTATGGACCCAAGGTGAGTTTTGAACTAGAAATAATTTGGGTTCTGGACCCGAGGGGAGTTCTTGACCTTAAAATAATTTGGATTATGTGCAAAAAATGATTGTAGTCAGTAGGATATTGAAGAAATTTGCAAAAAAATTACCTATTTTTTACTGTACCTATATCATCTTGCCCCCTGCGTGGAAACATATTATAAAAGTACAAAAATATTTTTAAACATGGAAATATCTAAATAATTGAATTGAATAATTGAATTTACTATTTATTCACTATTTACTCACTATTCATTCACTATTTATCAATAGTGATATTGACTTTTTTTTCACGGGAAGTACTATTTTTCTTTTTGCATTTTGTCTTTTCCTTTGCATTTTGCCTATATAAACATCACCCGTTCACCATTCCATTCGCTTCATCTTTTAATCATAAAGCCTTTATACTTACATATTTTCATAGTCTGAGTGAGTATAGAGTCGAGAAAAAAAATGGAGAGAATACATGCTTCGAGATCAGGGCCTCGATCCAATGCTGAGTTGATAGAATTTATTCGACGATATGAAAATGGTACTGTAAGTCTATTAGTTGGGATGCAGCTTCATCGCAGTTCAAGTAAAAAAACTACGGTAATATTACAAATAAATGAGATGCTCAAATATGTATTCATTATTCTATTTCATTTTATTATTAGCTTTTAGTTTTTTAATGTTTAATTATTATTAGTATTAAAGATGAAGAAAAATAAATTAATTAGTCAACTATTATTAAGAATTTAATAAATAAATAAATAAATTAAAATAGAATATAACAAGTAAGTTCAGGCTATGAATCAGTGGTATTGATAGGATGATATACTTACCTCTTGTTGACTTACCTGGCTCTGTGATAGCATGATCGTTGTATTGTCCGGGGTGAAGGATGTGTCTATAAAGCCCGATAATGGTATGATATAGCACCCTCACGGGTAAAACAGATTGTCCGATACTGTGATTTTGAAAGCTTCATCTTGCAATTACCATCTAAGGAGTGTCTGATAGACAGGAGTGTAGTTAAAGCATTGTCAGAGCGGTGGATGGACATGACCCATACTTTTCACCTACCTGTAGGAGAGATGACCATTGACCCAGTCGATTATATAGCCATAACTGGTATCCAGTACTATGGCCTTCTGATCCCTCTTACCAACGATAATTAGACATTTGAAGAGATTCAATAGTTAATCGATATGGAACTATCATTAAAAGAGCCCTTCAAGAAAAAAATTGAGCCAATTTAGAGTTATTGGATAAACTATGATGGACAGGTTCGTAGAGAAACAACCAAATAATATGCTTAAGGAGTTTAACTTTATTTGCTTGGGTCAACCATTTTATGCAGCACTGAGTCTGCCATCCATCTGTCGGTGTTGAGGGCCCTTACTGATATGAGTATGGTGCCGCTTTATGGCTGGGGTGATGCTGGCCTTGCTTGTCTCTATCATGGACTAGACAAGATTTGCAGGAATAAGAAGTCTTTTGTTGGTTTCATGGTGGTTGTCAAGGTACTCTTCTTCCACCATTGTCAATTCCATTCTTATTGTAATATTCCAAATAATACCCTAAAATTTTGAAAATGCTAATTATTGAAATTGAATTAAATAATTTTAAAGTGTATATGTTTAGTGGAAAGAAAGGAAAAGGGAATGTGTATATGTTATATATATGAAGATATATACAACATATACAAGTCAACATTTTAATAATAAGGTCAAAAGATATTTAAATTAATTATATATTAAATATTGATAGTGGAAGATGATTTTTGTTTATATTATTATAATAATTTAATTGCTTGGTGGAGATTAAGTGGAGATTTAAGTGGTTAATAGTAGTGAGTGGTTTTGACTTTTCATCATCTTCTTCTTTCTTCTCCAAGAGGCCGGCCATCACCATTAGCAAAGGAAAGAGAGAAATCATTGCTTGCCAACTCAAGAAATTGAAGGATTTCAAGAGATCGAGTTGGAGTTTTAAGGATTTTTCTTCATATTTGGTAAGTTTCCAACTTGTTTCTTTGATTTCTTTTGAGTTTGTGTTTATGAGTTTGGTGGATGGTTGGTGTAGTTGTGTGTATGGTTGATTTTGGTGTATTTGAGGTTGTTTTGTTTAGTTAACTTTGATTTTTGGAGTTGGATTGAAGAGAAAGGGTTAAGTTTGGTGAAGAAAATGAGAGTTGTGGATTGTGTAAGTTTGGGTTGTGAAATATGGTTGTGATTGTGTTTGATGCATGTATTTTGAGTTGTTTTGATGTTATGCAAGTTTATTATGGTATATTGATGGTTTTGGTTAAGTTTGTTTGGAGTGGAAAAGGGTAAAGAAAGATGATTGTTGGATGTGGCGTTTTTGGTGTCGATATCAGGTTTTTGGCCTGACATGCCCAGTAACATGACCATGTCTTTGGGCGTATCGTTGGTTCTATTTTCAGTGTGGGTGACACGATCAATGACTAGCCCATTTCACTGAGCGTGTCACAACTTCTGTGTAGTAGTAGTATTAACACGTCCAGTGACATGCCCATGTCACTAAGCATGTCATAGCTGCTCTGTTGTTGGAGGATTGACATGTCCAGTGACATGCCCATGTCACTGAGCGTGTTAAGGCTTTCGTGTTATGGGTATAGGGCACGATCAGGGACACGTCCGTGTTGTTGAGCATGTCATGTGTAGAGTTTGCCCTAGATAGTTATTGTCTTTATTTTCTTATGTGTATCACTAAGTATGTATAATCACCTTTGGATTAGGTTTTGAAGAGATTTGAGTTACCCAATTCAAGTGTTGAAGGATTCTTGGAAGAGGAGATTGGAATTGGTGTTTGTTGCTCTTAGAGTTAAGTACAAACCTTAAATGATTTCATACATTTACATGACTTTGAGACTTAACATATTTTGTTGAAAAATGTGTTAAGTTACCTACTATATTGTTGATGTATGAGAATAGTGCTATGATTCACATAATGTGAATTATGTGAAATATATAATGATGATTCAAAATGGATGGATACTACAATTTCTTATGTATACACTAATGATAGTGTATGAAGCCATTGGTGATGGCTATATTGATATAAATGGGATATTTAAGGCATTGCGCTTAGTTGATCATGAGAAAATGAAAAAGGATTTGATAATGAAATTATAAAAGAATTATGTGCCTAGTATGTTATTCAATTTTCAGAGTTTTGTTGTTGGTGGCATGCCTAAAAGTAACAATCTCTTGAAGCTGGGTTGGGTTTAGTCCTTGAAGCATAGTTGGGTGATGTTGTGCTCCCCTTGAAGCTAGGTTGGGCCTAGTCCTTGAAGCCTAGTTGGGATGTTACATATGAGGTAATCCTCATTGTGATAATGATTTGCCTTCGGGATAGATAAATGTGATTATTGGACCAAAGCAGCAACTTTGAAATTTGAATGGCATATTAGATTTTTTTGGGCCCATGCTTGTCTTTGCTTTAATGTGAATTATGAATGATGGAATAATTGAATAATATAATGAGATTTAATGGTATGAAATGTGATATCCTTGTATATTGTTTCTAATTCTTGAAAGTTTGACATTGGCATTACATTTGAATCATATTGTTATCAAGGTTTGTACCACTAAGCTTTTGGCTTAGCACGATTGTGATTTATCGTGCAGGTGACAAGGTAGATCCGGTTGAGCCGGAGAGTTCAGCTAGACCGAGTCGAGTCTAGGCTTGTGTTCCCTTGTGAAGTGTTGATTTTGGACATCAAGATCAGAGATGAACTGCCAGCATGTATAAATTCTATATTTTTGTAAATATTGATTTTAATGTAAACATATGTATATTTCGCTGCTTATTAAACAAATGGTTTAGATAAACTTTTGGGCAATGAAGATACATATCTATATATATGTATTTTAACAAAGGATGTTTTATCTATTACTTTCTATAATATAAGTTAAATGTTTTAAGTTTACTCAGATTGTAGAGATGATGATTTGATGTTAAAGTTTAAAGATTGGTTTGTTTAAAATGAATTGTGACATCCTTGTATCCGGTATACGTATGTTACATATGTGTGTGTATGTGGTGTATGTATATGGGGTACAAGGATGTTACACTTGTTTTGGTATCAGAGCCTAGGTTTGAGGTTCTCAACCTAGGTGAATTGTAAGAAAAAGAAAATTTAGATTTTAAAATATGGTTTTAAAATAAGATACCTGCATTGGCACTGGCAGTTTCTGATCTTTGATGAGGTAATCTTCTGCTGTGTTTGTAGATATAGGTAGTTATGGCGTCTTAGATACGTCAGTCTGTAGAGGGTAGTGCTGAGAGTGCAACTCATATTTAAGGTAGAGATGGAGCTAGAGTTGAGATAGCTGGAGAGACACCTGCTCCTGTGCCAGAGAGATCACCAGCTGATGAGATTTTACTAGTTTGGGAGCGGCATATGGTAGAGTTGTTGAGGCAAGTTCCAGTATAGCAGCCGTCACCGCAACCACAGCCGAAAGTACTGATGAGGCAATATGATAAATTGAGGAAGTTTGGAGTTGAGGATTTCATTGGTACTACAGATCTTGTAGTAGCTAAGCAATGGTTAGATAGAGTTCAGAGGGTATTCATTCAGCTACAAGCTACTCTTGAAGAAAAGTTTTATTATGCCAGATCTCTTCTGTAGAGAGATGCATATGATTGGTGGAAGATGGTTCCACGTGCGATGGATGATCCACCAACCCTGACTTATGATGATTTTCTGTGGGAGTTTGAGCAGAAGTATACTTCGAGGGAGTATAAAGATGTGAAGAAGATGGAGTTTTTGAGTCCGAGATAGGATAACCGGACAGTGACAGAGTATGAGATTGAGTTTATCCAATTGAGTCATTATGCCGGTGGGATTATTTCAGATGAGATAGGCTGGTGTTGGAGATTTGGGGAGGGGTTGAAACCCTCTATCATATGTATTGTCACAGGCTCCCAGTATCAAGATTTTACTCAGTTGGTTGCAGCTGCCAGGAGTGTTGAGAGAGCACAGGGTATTGCAGCAGCTGCCACTGAAGAGGAGATTAGAGCTAGGAGACCCCTAAGTGAGGCAAGGTCTTCATCTCTGAAGAGAAGTAGAGAAGGCTATTTTTTGAGGTTCGGTAAGAGCCAGAGGCAGCCTGGTAGGTCAGTACACTATTAGAGGTAGAGATCGAGACCTACAGTTTCTATGGCTAATGCTCCGACCCCAATGGTTCAGGGAACAGTTTCTTATACATGTGTCCATTGTGGTAGGGCACATGGGGGTGCTTGTTGGAAGACAAGTGGACCAGGAGTTGTTATAGATGTGGGTCACCGGATCATTTTCTTAGAGATTGCCCTGAGTTACCGAAAGATAGACAGACTAATACTATAGCTTCTCAACCCAGTGTTAGAGGAGGTAGAGGGGACAGAAGTTTTAGTCGAGGTGGTCGACCTGGGTTTAGTCAGAGAGGAGGTTCTACAGTCAGAGGCAATAGACCAGATGATGCAGGGCCATCACAGCTAGTGTATGTGATGCAGAGATAGCTGGATGCTTCAGCCGTCATTGCGGGTACATTTTCTTTATTTGGTATTTCAGTTCTTCCTCTAATAGATCCTGGATCTACGCATTCATACATAAGTGCATCTATCTTGCCTGTGACTGAATTGCATTCAAAGTCCCTAGGATTTGATGTTTTGGTGACAAACCCTTTAGGGCATAGTGTGGTAGTTAGCAAGGTGCATCGTAATAGTTCAATTGTGGTACAGAATGAGGAGTTCCTTGGTGATATGATTGAAATGCCTTTTAAGGAGTATGATATAATTTTAGGCATGGATTGGTTATCTAAGCATGGGGATGTGGTAGAGTTTCAGAATAAGTGGGATACCTTGACAACCGGTGATGGTAGAAGTGTGATGGTATCTAGTGAGCAGAGACAACTTGCATCCATGTTTGTTTCAGCTGTTGCAGCTAGGAGGTTGATTCGAAAAGGATGTGAGTCTTATCTTGCTCATGTTGTGGATACTAGAGTAGTGGGTTCTCAGCTTCATAGTACACCCACGGTTGCTACATTTCTAGATATTTTTCTTGAGGAGTTGCCAGGGATACCCCCTGAGAGAGAGGTTGAGTTTGGTATCGATTTGTTGCCTGGTACCTATGAGCGAGGATTTTCGCCCCCAGTCCTGGTGGAATGGTTCTTGCGACTTCAGCACTATTTAGGCTCGGGGCCTTAGAGAACACGGACCTAAGTTCGAAGAAAATGGAGTAGCCACCCGGACGGGCCGGAAAAAAGAAAGGGGTGGATGACTCGATTGCTAAGGAATCCCCAACCCCCTAATGGGTTCGGAAAGTTGGGTACGTGTGGGGAAGGTGAGAAATGGCCCAGCACCCCCCACAACGCTCGATTCATTGGAACCGGCCTCCTTTACAGGTCTTAATATTATAAAATTCTTAAATATAACAACATTATCCATATTACACACAATAATTAAAAGAAAGCATCATTATAGTAAAATCAAAGCAATGTCCAAACAAAGAAATAAATGGACACCCATCCAAGGATGGAAACATGTCCTTACATCGCATGCCTAAATAGGACACCCACCGAAAGGTAGAAACATACCCTTTACATTGGTTCTAAAGTAGAAAAGCAAATTAAATTACATGATATTTAACTAATGAGGTACCCACCAAGTGGAAACATAACTCTTACAACATTTGGAAATCTAAATAAATTGATAAAAGTAAATAACCATTCATAATAAATAAATTATTCATCAAAGGTACTAAATATCAATAAAAAGTAAACATCCATCCATGATAATTAAAATAAACCAAGCATTGAATTTAAATAAATTAAAGCATAAGAAATAAAACCAAGCATGATCAAATATGGAATTGAATAAGGCAAATAAAAATCCAAATTATAGCTACTATTTCCGTTTAGGGTTCTTTATCTCATGTGTTAAGGTTTTGGAATTAATAAAATTAAGCTACTGCAACTTTTTATGGAATTAAAATAGATTGTGGTTTTATGTTTTAAAAGGTTGGTAAGACTCTTTGATTAAACAAATTAAGGTTTGAATGGTGAAATCATGAAACTAGGATTTTAGACACTTTAAAATACTTTTGATTCATGGTTTTACATGGTGATTTCAAGCTTACTGTGTAAATTTAAAATATTTATGTTTTTATGGTTTTTAATGTTTTAAAGGATTAAAGTTTAGAAAAAGTTAGGGTTTAAGGTTTTAAAGGGGTTAAAATTTACTATTTTAGGTTTGGAAGTTGAATTAGGGTTTTAGGATTTTAAATTAGGGTCTCGGGTGATGAATTGGCTTTTAGAATTTGGAAATCAATTTGATAATTTTATGAAGTTTAATGAATTTAAACAAACGGATTAAAGTTTTTATAAATAGAAAAGATTTTTTTAAAGCTTTTTGAAAGAAACAGAACCTAGTTTAAAATTTTGAAAGAAATAGAATCAAATTTTGGTTTTGTTGAAAAATATGTTCAATTAGGGTTTTAAGATTTTAAAGAAGTAAAAATAACAATTTTAAGCCCTTTGGAAAATAAACCAACAAAATAAGGTTTTTGACTTTAGAAAAAACTAAATTAAAGTTCTAAGATTTTAAATTTTGAAAAACACAAATTCCTAGTTTTAGCTACTGTGAAAAAATAACCAAAGAATTTAATACATACCTCCTTTTGATGATTCCTCCAAAAGTTATTTTCTTGGATGAATTAAAATTAAGACAATTGCTACCTTTTGAATTACTTCAATCATGTCCCTGCTATTCTAGAAAAAATATCAAATTCAATTGCTCATTTTCCTTCACGGATTTGGTTCCACTTTTTCAAGCTACTGTCCAAATTTTTTATTTTCGGCCCCCCTTAATTTCACTGCCTTTGGTCCTTATTTATAGAGGTTTCATATGGTTTATTCCTAATTAATCACGGCAAATAATATTGATAAGAAAAGGAAACTGAAACCTAATTGAATTAGGTTTCGAAAAATTTACGTCGAAAAAATTACGCTGCCAAAAAAAATTGCTGCAAGAAAAAATGCGCTGGCAAAAAAAATCTTCCACAGCTGGCTGCGGTAGTAGGCGAGGAGCGGGCAAAATGGCATGTGCCATTTCGCTCGCAGGAAATGTTAGTGTATGTGCCCTAGGCCATTTATTTGGATCTTTATGTTATACATTCAATATTAATAAATGAGGTTTTATTATCATTATTGTTTGTTTTCATGTTACACAATTTTGATATTTGTCTCTGGTTTATTATTGTTATAGAGATAAAAAAATAATTCTTAACCAGTATGAACGTTGATTTGATAATCATCAGATGGTTATGTGTATAGTGATACAAATCAATTTCATAGATACTTGTTAGAGAACAATGTATTGGATAGACCCATCATGAGATTACTACATGGGTTAGTGTCATAAGTAAATCTCATGATAGTTATGTATTAATTCTTTGACTTGAGATTGTCATAGTTTCCAATATAAGGACTATTATATTTTGACATGATCAAACATTATCCATAACTGGATAGTAATAAAGGTTATGATCATATATGATAGAAATTATGTAGAGGATAATGAACAATCAAGATAGAATTTGTCCCTCTCTTTGAGAGAGATATCTTTTGGGCCCCTTGATAAGTGAGACTGTGAAATGCATGGCCATGCTCAAATGAATTCATAGTGTGATCAATTTCATTTGTTTTTTTATCAGTCTACTTGCAGATCGAGTAATCATAAGTTTGGACAATATAAGTATGACGTTGACCATGACTTATGTTCAAGCTAGATATCGTGTGACAAAAGGATTAATGCATGTACTATTATTAGGCAAATTGGACATTCCTTATATTAATTGGGTAGTTGTAACGCCTTGCTAGAGGCCAATTACGACTTGTTGGTTTAATAGAGATTAAATTGACTGCCAATTAATATGGGCCTATCGGGTCACGCACAAGAATGCGCATTGGGCTGGATATAATATTAATAATATTAGATATTAGATATTAATATTTATTATTATTATTATTTTCGTTTTTTTATTTATATATATTATTAGATAATATATTCAGAATCCTTATTAGATTTGGATTCTGAATTTGACTTATCTTATCCAATTTCGAATTGGATTCTGGAGTGATTATATTCACTCTAGACGTTAAGTCTTCTCAGAGGTAACATTAGAAAATGAAAGAGAATGAAAACAGAGGAACCGTAATACGTTTTAGAGAAAACATTTTTCCAGCCTTCGCCGTTGCAGAGAGCTAGCACTCCAGACGGTAGCATTCGTGTGGATACACGATAGAGGGTGTTTCGCGATCGAGGCATCTCTTCCAAACTGTGATTTCGAATCATCAATAGGTTAGTTCTTTGAACACTTTCGTTGAATTAAACGAACAGCATGGATCCTGGTGGGAAATCAGTGATCAAAAATTTTTCCGCTGCGTGTTTTTGGTTTGCAGTGATCTCCTTGATTTCCTAACATTGGTATCAGAGCCAGGTTGTTGTTTTTGTTTAAGTAGAAAATGCCATGTTGATATGATTACATGAGATATATTGATTTCGTATGGCATGTTAACTATAAAACCCTAATTCGTTTTTCATATGATGAGAAAGGATTGTTTTTTTGGTTTCATTTCTGTAAAACCCTAATTCATTTTTCATATGATGAGAAAGGATTGGTGTTTTTAATTTTGTTTTCATGAGATGATCATGTTTATATGATTGGTTGATTAAAACAATTTTCATATGATGAAAATTATTAAGTTTATATGTGATATAAACATTTGGTAATGATTCTGTAATGGGTTGTACATATTCGAAATAAAACAGTAAGAAGGTTAATGAGATTAACGATTCTATTTTAGGGTTTCGCCAAAGAAAAATGTTAATGAGATTAACATTTCTATTTGGCTTCGAGGGGCGCTGCCCCTTCGAAACCCCGCCCACTGACCGGCCAGCAGGAGCCCTGCCCGCTAACCGGCTAGCGAGACCGCTGTATGTTCGCGCCCTATAGTTCATTACCGCGACATTAAGAATGTCAATATATTTGGTTCTATTTAACATGTTGGTGATGAATATGTTATGTTTGTTTGATGTCTTGGCATGGTGCATAGCATGGCCTTATGACCTATGTGATTGGTTTATTCATATCTTAATTTTGGGTAAATACTGCCTGCATGTCGTTTATTTTGTTGAATTTATTTTACTAGTAGTTAGATTTTCTTTTATTGTAATAAATGAAGATTCAAGCTACAATGTTTGTGATGGAGATTCATACCAAGGAGAAGATGGTTCCATGGTGATGGAAGCACAAGCTCAAGTTTTGAAGATATGTAATATTGCAAGTGTTGTAATAGATAGGTTTTTCACCTAGGGTTGCCTTTATGATCTTCATTTGGTCTCTTGAAGATCATATTTAGTTTGGCCATGCTATGTCATGTTTACATATTTTGTCATTTGGTATATGATGCTTATGTGATAAATTATATATATGCATATAGGATGCTACAATATAATGATATGTAATGCAAGACATGATAATAATTTAGTTGAACCCTCATTAATAATTTAAGTCTAAATGCCATCCACGTTTTGAACACCTATCAAAACTAAGATTGTATTAAAGTAGGTATTGCCAAAGCAATATGCTTTAAACATTCCTAGCTAAGTAGGATGAGTAATAGTGCTACTCATATGTTTTAAAATTGGTTAGACTTAATTAGGCTATCAAAATGGTTTTGGGCCTAAGGCATTAGATGGAATTCAACTTGCTATGACATATGATGTCAATATTCCATAATTACTAAGAGTTACATGAGATGTAATTGGTAAAGATGTTACCTACCTAAATAACTTGATTTTAAGCGTCACGCCAAAGCTGAGTTTAGAATTAAGTGAAATACGGATCTTAGCCTACTAAAATATTTCTTTAGAGGGTTATATTTTTAGTAGGAGTTTAAATAATTTTAACCTCATTATTAATTAAAATTTGACTTTGCATATTTATTTTGTAGATGGTTGCTAATAACAATTCCACCTTATCACTGCGATCTATCCTTGAGAAGGAAAAACTAAAAGAATGTGGGACTAATTTTGTTGACTGGTTTAGGAACCTGAGAATTGTTCTCAAACAAGAGAAAAAGTCCTACGTGCTTGATGAAGCTGTCCCTGATCCACCTCCTGCTGATGCTTCTAATGTTGCTAAGAGTAAGCATAAGAAGCATGTGGATGATTCCAATGACATAGGATGTCTTATGTTGGCTACTATGTGTCCAGGACTTCAGAAGGATCTGGAACACTTAAAGGCTTATGAGATGAGTGTGCATCTCAAACAAGCTTTCCAACAACAGGCTAGGCAAGATAGGTTTGACACCGCTGTTGCATTATTTGACTGCAAAATGTCTGAAGGTGAATCTGTTAGTGCTCATGTTTTGAAGATGAAAGGCTATCTAGATCACCTTGCTAGACTTGGATATCCCCTGAGTTTAGAACTCTCCACGGATTTGATCCTACATTCATTGCCTAGCAGTTTCTCACAGTTGGAGATCGAGTAATCATAAGTTTGGACAATATAAGTATGACGTTGACCATGACTTATGTTCAAGCTAGATATCGTGTGACAAAGGATTAATGCATGTACTATTATTAGGCAAATTAGACATTCCTTATATTAATTGGGTAGTTGTAACGCCTTGCTAGAGGCCAATTACGACTTGTTGGTTTAATAGAGATTAAATTGACTGCCAATTAATATGGGCCTATCGGGTCACACACAAGAATGCACTTTTTTGGCTGGATATAATATTAATAATATTAATATTAGATATTAATATTTACTATTATTATTATTTTCATTATATATATTATTAGATAATATATTCGGAATCCTAATTAGATTTGGATTCTGAATTTGACTTACCTTATCCAATTTCGAATTGGATTCTGGAGTGATTATATTCACTCCAGACGTTAAGTCTTCTCAGAGGTAAACATTAGAAAATGAATGAGAACGAAAACAAAGGAACCCTAATACATTTTAGAGAAAATGTTTTTCCAGCCTTCGCCATTGTAGAGAGCTAGCACTCCAGACGGTAGCATTCATGTGGATACGCGATAGAGGGTGTTTCGCGATCGAGG
The DNA here is from genome assembly GCA_947685225.1 of Garcia nutans. Lineage (NCBI taxonomy): Eukaryota > Viridiplantae > Streptophyta > Magnoliopsida > Malpighiales > Euphorbiaceae > Garcia > Garcia nutans. Next base: position 27,342,609 of record CANTUV010000011.1, on the reverse strand, counting down.
CATCTCTTCCAAACTGTGATTTCGAATCATCAACAGGTTAGTTCTTTGAACACTTTCGTCGAATTAAACGAACAACATGGATCCTGGTGGGAAATCAGAGATCAAAAATTTTTCCGCTGCGTGTTTTTGGTTTGCAGTGATCTCTTTGATTTCCTAACAGGAAAATCCTGTGAACGAAATGGCTTGGGCCATTTTGCCCGCAGGAATTAATGCCCATGGGCCCGCGCGACGATTTTTTCGTCACCGATTTTTCTGACGCCGATTTTTATTTTTATTTTTATTTTTTGACTTTTATTTGTTTATTTTTATTTTTTATTAATAAAAATTAGATACTAAAGCAAAAATTATTTTGGACCAATTAGACAACAAAAAATCATTTTGGACTAAATAAAACATATTGGACCGGACTGGGTCAAAAATTAAGGGTCTATAGTTTGCCCCCTACTTGAAAAATCTGAAACCTTAGGGAAAGGGAGTGAAAAGCAATAAGACTTAATTTTTGAGATGGTTGAGATTTTGGGTTTTGGACCCGGTTTGAGTTCTAGACTCAAGGATAAATTCTAGGTTCTAGACCTAAGGAAAATTTGTGTTCTGGACCCGGTTCAAGTTCTGGAGTCAAGGATAATTCTAGGTTCTTGACCTAAGGAAAATTTGGGTTCTGGACCCGGTTCGAGTTCTGGACTCAAGGATGATTCTAGGTTCTAGACTTAAGGAAAATTTGGGTTCTAGACCCGGTTCGAGTTCTGGACTCAAGGATGATTCTATGTTCTGGACCTAAGGAAAATTTGGATTCTGGACCCGGTTCGAGTTCTGGACTCAAGGATGATTCTAGGTTCTGGACCTAAGGAAAATTTGGGTTCTGGACCCAAGCTAATAATTTTTTGATTTCAAAAAGTTTGGCTAATTTTTATGCATATGTCTTCTTCTTGCCCCATGCGTGTAAAAATATTTATATACACGTAATTATTTGAATGATTAATGTGAATAATTGAATTTACTATTTATTTACTGTTCATGCACTATTTACTATCCATAAATAGTAAATTTACTATTCGCAAATAGTATCAAATAGTATTTACTATTGGAAATAATAATTTTACTATTCACTAATAATAATACTATTCATAAATAGTAACATTTACTATTTATCAATAGTAATACTATCCGTAAATAGTAAAATTTACTATTTATAAATAGTAAAATTTACTATTTATGAACAGTTTTGAATTTGGTTTCTTTGTTTGCCGTTCCTCTATAAAAAGGCCACCAATCCTTCATTTCATTTCACAATTTCAATTTCAATTTCGTAACTCTCTCAAATTTCTTTTCAATTTTAGCAAATATTTTTCGAAAACAATGCATGCTTCAAGGTCGGGGACTCATTCTAATGCTGAGTTATTGGAGTTTATTCGGCATCATAAAGATGGAAATCTAGATATACTGGCCGGGATGCCACTCCATCGCAGTTCCAATCCAAAGAGCGAGGTAATTATTTTTCTTTCTTTTTCTCTTGATTGATTTGATTTATATATATATTTTTATTGTGAAAAATAAATTAATTTAAGTAGATAGAATAACACGTACTTACCTGGTATTAACTTACCTGGGTCTATGTTAGCATGATCGTTGTGTCATTCGAGCCGGAGGGTGTATTTATAAAGCCCGATAATGGTACGATGTAATGCCTTCTTGGGTAAGGTGGATTATCCGAGATTGCGGCTTCGAACAGTTCATCTTACAATTGCCATCCAAAGAATATCTGATAGACCGAAGAGTAGTCCAGGCGCTTGCAGAGCGATGGCTGGATACAACTCACACTTTTTACTTGCCCATTGGGGAGATGACAAATGGTCCGGTCGATTTTACTGCCATAACCGGCCTTCGATATGATGGTGCTCCGGTTCCTTTGACCAATGAAATTTTAACATTTGAAGAAATTTAGGAATTAATTGGTATGGAACCGTCATATAAAGGGCCTTTTAGGATAAAAATCGAGCCGATTCATAGTTATTGGATTAACTACGAATGTCGGGTTGGCAGAAACAGGGCCGAACAGTATGCTCGAGGATTTTTGTTATATCTGCTCGGGTTGACCATCTTAGGCAGCGCTGAATCATCCATTCACTTGTCAGTGTTGAGTACCCTTCCTTATCTCAGAATGGTACCATCTTCTGGCTGGGGTGAAGCTGGTCTCGCATGTCTTTACCATGGTCTTGATAAGCTTTGTTGAAACAAGAATTCTTTTGTCGGCTTGATGGCGGTTGTCGAGGTATTCTTTCTTCCACCAATGTCTTTTCCCCTCTTTTCTTGCATGAATGTGATCTTTATTGTTATTGTAGATATGGGCATATGAACACAACCTCGTGAGGTTACCTAGCATTTCTCGAGAGAGAATCGGGTATCCGAGATTAAATTACTGGTTGTCCGATCGTATGGATGTTCCCGGCTCTCATCATGTGCATACTCATCGCTTTTTGTTGAGCCGCTTAACCTGGGATCAGGTAAAATAACGTTAGTATGCTTTAAATTTTATGTGAAAGTTTTACTTACCTTATGTTATCCTGCAGGTGAATTTGGCCTGGTGGAATCTAGAGGAGCGAGCAAATTGGTCTCCTTTGATGAGGGTTGCACTGTCTTTCCAACATTCTCGCCGAATTATTGCTGGCCCAGTGTCTAGTGTCTGGTTTCTCAAGGAGAGAGTTTATGAATGGGGGACCCCGGTGCTTCTTCATCGAGAGGCCCCTAGACTGATGACCATGAGATCCTTTCGTCTGCTTCTGATGATGACCATGACGGATCAGAACCTCAAGGTAATAGGGATTTTGGTGTTTCTGCTTCGAGTGATCCTGGAATGAGTAATTTGCCAGGTTTTGGTGCTCCTGCTTCGGGCGAACTCGGGATGAGTGATTTGCCTCCTCCTCCAACAGGCGATGATTTTTTCAAGCCTTTATTTGGTGACCTACCACCACCCTCTTAGTGATATGTAAATATCGTAGCAATTGTAAAACATTGTACAATAATGAAAAATATACAATTTTCCTCTTTACTGTAACTCTCTTTTTTTTTCATTATTTTTCGTTACTACAATTTTTTTTTACAGTACATCATAATTTCATAATTAATATCCACCTTATTTGCTAAACCAAATCTAACGTGGTAAAGGAAATTATCACCACTTCCTTTTCTTATGTCATATGGTCTTATCCTTCCCCATCACTTTTCCTTATCACTTTTGGAAAAGGTTTGTTTCCTCTATATAAATCACCCTTCATGCCATATTTTAATTCATAAACCAAAAATCTCTCTCTTTCAACGTGAAGACCCTTTTAACAATTTGGGTTCTCCTTTATTCATCAACCATGACCGAGCACCATTTAAAGAAAATAAAAATTCTATTTAAGAATATGGATGCCATTCATTAGAAGCAAATTTCATGGTCAAAACTTAATGTTTTAAAATATTTTCAAAATCCCAAATTGGACCACTCCTTCTTACATGCCGTGGCTTCCTTTTGGGATTCAGATTCTAGGGTATTTAGAATTAATAACTTTGAAATGTGTCCCTTGATTGAAGAATTTGAGGTCGTCCTTGGATACCCAAATAATCAACAAATGGCATTACCCACATTGATTTCCAAGACTCATCAGAAGATGCAGATGTTATTTCAAATTCCAAAACCCGAAGTTCTTCAGTTGATGAGAGGTGAAAAAATTCTACTTGCTCCTTTGATTGACTTTTGTTTCTCTCATTTGGCTCCTACTAAGTCATGGGGATGCATGCTTTGTCTTTGCTTGCTCAGCCAATTCTTGCTTGTTTCTTCTGACGGCGATATTGATCCACGTGTATTGCATATTATGGACGAAATGGAAGGAGGCTTGTCGCCGGTACCTGTGATTTTAGCCGAGACCTTAGTAGGATTAGACCGATTAAAATCAGGATTGTCAAAGAGACTGACTGGGAGTCCGTTGTTGCTTCAGGTAATTACCTAAACTACCCTTTTGGGTTTTCAATTTAGGTTTTCTTTTTTCTTTTTATTGCTCTAACTTTTGCCTAGTCCGCCCATGCGGGTTTTCGGAACTAGCGAGCTGTCCTAATTTTTGCCTAAGTTGCCCTTGCAGGTTTTCAACTTAGCGGACTTCTTTTTTTTTTAACTTAATTCTTTCTTCACAGATTTGGCTTTAGGTGTATCTTTTTTTGCTTGATACTCCCCCCATGGATTTTGCCAGATACCTGCCATGTCATCATTCTGCTAGGAAGCTACTCCATCCAGCTTCTTCATATGCTGACTGGATTGACTGGATCCACTCACGCTCTGAAGTCAATATCTGTTGGTTGGTACCTTGGTGGAAGATTTCTCGTATCACCATGCGGACATACTTGATGTACGTTCCCCTTGCTGCTCTTCATCAAGGTACATGCTATGATCCTCGCAGACTTGGGCGTCAGTATGGAGCTGAGCCTCGTGATTCTGACTTCGCTCCTGACTTAGACATGCCTTGCTTGACTGAAGCCGACTTGGATCGGTTGAGGCAAAGCTAGCCTGCACGTTACACTTATCGACTGCCTGTAACATCCCGAATCCCAGATTGGTAAGAAACAGACATAGAGGATATGATTTAGGCTTAGAACAAAGAAGTTTAGAACATGACCTATAACTTGAGCTCGAATTTCATCCAAGTTAATGACAAAATTAGAGAGTCTCAAAGAAGACATAATTGTTTATTTGTATCTTAGCTAGATGTATAACTTAAAATTACTCAATTTGGAGTTCTACAGAATAAGATATGATGGATTTAGTAGATAATGTGCAAGCTACCTCAGGACAGCATAGTAGGCTTGAAGTCAAAGGACCGTCAAAAATCAGATATAGCTCGGATTGACCTGAAATTTTGAAACAATGTAGCCCCAGATGTCTAGTTTCAGTGGGCATAAGAATTACTTAATTCGGAGTTGTGAGTAAAAAGATATTAATAAAGAAAGACAGCAAGGTCAGGAAGGGATATCAAAAGGACCTAAGTGAAAATTTCTCAAAAGTTAGGGGCAACTATGTAAACTTAAAAATTAAGAGTCGAAAGTTCTTAATAGTGCCCATATCCAACCCCGGAAGAATATTCTCGAGATTAATTGGGCCATAACCGTGGGTTTCAATTTTTCCCGAAAACGCACGGTTTAAAAGTTACAATCGATTAATCGCTGGAGGGTATTTTGATATTTTCACACCCTAGACTATAAAATTACAGCACAATAAAGTTGAGGGGGTCAAAATATGAATAAAAGGAAGCCTAATGGCTTGCCAAATAAATAGATAAAAGAAGAAGGCACCAATTAAAAGTGGCCATTTTTGCAATAAGGTGTACCAATTGGAGGTCAACATCTATACCAACATATTTTCACCACTTATGGCTGCCATTTGGATCAAAATTAGCTAAGGAAAGTGTAATATCCCAAAGTGTGCCTTAGAAGTTGTGATAATATTGTTATTATTGAATTGAATGTGTATTTGATAAGTGGTGTATTTGAGTATGGTTTATTTGAATGTTAAAAGAATTTGAGAGAGAATGGTTATGTGTTGTTTGGAAAGAAAGCAATGTATGGAGAAAGTGTATATGTTGGGTATATGGCAATATATATAACATATATTCAAGTCAAAGTGCTTAGTCAAGGGAAGAAGATATTTAGATTGTTAAGTGTGAAATTACTAAAATGGGCAAGAAATTATATAGAGAATTAAAATGTGTATGAGGGTATTATAGTAACTTTCTTTTGGATGAGTATTTAATGAGTGCTTGACTTTGTGTTTTCATCATCATTTCTTCTTCTTCTTCATTGTGTTGGCCGGCTCACCAAAAACAAGGGAAAGCAAAAGAGCAAAGCAAGGTTTTGAAGTTCTTAGCTCAAAGGTTGATAGAGATTTCAAGTAATCAAGTTGAAATTTCAAGGAATTTCATTATTTGGTATGTACTCTCTTGTTTCCCTTTGTTAAATTTGAAGTTGTGTCTAAGATGAATTGTGATTTGTTGATGTGGTGATTTGGTGTGTTTGATAGGTGTTTACAAGTGTTAATATTGATTGTAAGTTAAAAGAAGGAAATTGGTGTTAGTTTGGTTGTGAAGATGGTAAGATATGTGGAGGTTGAAAGTGGAAGATCAAGAGTGAATTTGGTTTTAGGGTTTTAAAGTGATGAATGATTAAATGTATGATTAATTGTGATTATTGTGTTAAACATGCAAAATAGATGTTAATGACTTTGATTACCTCCATTTGAATGAGTTTATGTTATGTATGATGTGTTTAAATGTAACTAGAAGTGTTTTGGCCACAATTAGGGTTTTGTTCTTGAGTGACACGACCAAAATAAGAAAGGAACACGGCCAAGACTTAATGTTTTTGAGAGACACGGCCAAGTTGAGGGAAGTTTGGCCGTGTTGGTTGAGTTTAGGGAGAGACACGGCCATAGGCTTGGCCGTGTCCCTTGCCCGTGTTTGCTACTGCTTGAGTTTGGTTGAGAGACACGGCCGTGTCTCCTGCCCGTGTCTGCTTCTGCTTGAATTGGTGTTGAGAGACACGGCCACAAGCTTGGCCGTGTCCCTTGAGGGTGTTAGTTATTGTGATGGTTCTTAACTTTTCTCACATTATTTTGATTCTTCAAAGGTCTTGTTGTGCCTAAACCTAAACATAAACATTTTGAAAACAAAGAATGACCTAAACAAATATATGTGGAACATACATTTGATGATATTGATGATGTTATAGGTAAAATGGGAAAGATATGATGAAGTAATTGAGTATGTATAGCTTGATGGGAGTAGCTCTTGAGGTAAGTACAAATTTACCTAGACTCATTCTTTTATATGATTTTGGAACTTAAAACAATGTTAAGTAGATTATTATATTGTTAATACAATGTGAATAATGTTGTTATATATATATATATATATAGTGTGAAAGTTATAAGGATGATCCAAAAAGACATGTGCAATGTGAGTTGTGAGAATAAATGTGTTGATAATGAATGGTGCAAATGTGCCTTGAGAAATGGTGAAATGTGATAGTATCATGGTTGCTAATAATGATCAAAATGAAATAAATGAACATATGGTTTATATAACACTGAATTTAAGATACAAGTGCAAAGTAATTGATTATGTATGCTTGGATGATAAAGTGTATAATGTGAATTGAGATAAAATATGATGTGAAGCCATTGTTATTGGCTATGATGATTCAAATGAGATGTGAAGCCATTGTTATTGGCTATGATGATTCAAATGAGATGTGAAGCCATTGTTATTGGCTATGATGATTCAAATGAGATGTGAGTCATTGTTATTGGTTATGATAATTCAATTGTGAATAAAATTGATAAATGAGTTGTGTGACTAATATGTTATTCTATTTTCAGAGTTTATTGTTGGTGGCATGCCTAATAAGTGTAACAATCTCTTCAAGTTAGGTTGGATTAAATCCTTGAAGCCTAATTGAGATGTTACCACCCTTGAAGCTAGGTTGGATTGGTTCTTGAAGCCAAGTTGGGTTGAAGCTTAGCATGCTTTGCTCCCCTTGAAGCTTGGTTGAACCTAATCCTTGAAGTCTAGTTGGGTCTATAATAATGATAAATGTGATGATTGAACCAAAGCATTACTCTGAAAATTGAATCGCATATTAGTATCGTTTGGGCCCGAGTCTGTCTTTGTTGTCAATATGATATACAAATTTTGAAATAAATGAGTAATGCGATATATGGTTGACTTTGTTGACAATGTGATTCATGATTGGTGAACTATGAACAAAATAATGCTATAGTGTATGTTGTGTAATGTGTGTATCGATATATTGATTGTGAGTGTTGGTGATATGTTATGGTTGGTGCATTGTGAATTAAACAATGTTATGAATTATGATGTGAAATGTGTATATTGATATGTTAAGTGTGAATATTAATAATGGATTGCGGATAATGATTCAATTGAATGATATAATGATTGCCATTGTTGAATATGTGATTCATGAATATTGAATTGTGAGTAATGATTTAATAGAATGGTGTAATGAGATGTAAGGTTATGAAATATGGCATGATAATATTGTATAAATGAGTTATTGAAAAGAGATTTGATTTTAAGAAGTTATGTTGAGATATATGATTATGGAATATTATATGATATGTGATAAGTATATGAGGTAGCAATGGTAAGTATTGTTTTATGAGTGTTTATGTAAATATGTATATAATCGATGAGATTAGTGGGAGTATATGAAGAATGCACTAAGAAAGGAAGAACAGGATAAGAAAACAATAAAACATGATGCTAAAAATATGAGGTACGATTCTTTTGTAAAGTATATTTTAATATTTATTTGTACTACTAAGCTCTCGGGCTTAGCGCGGATGTATAATCGCGCAGGTGTCTAGGTGGAAGATATGGAGACTTGCGTATGCCACGAGAAGAGTAAGAGTTTATCGAGACCAACTAGAGGATAATGCATACATGTATAATTCTTAATTATTATGTATTTCTGACAAGAGTGTATGTATATGTATAAATGAAGTTTTGATAAAGATAAGACTATTATATATTTATAAGATCAGTAAAAGTATAATGATTTGGTAAATGTTCTTTAAATTTATGTATGGTGTTTTGAACTATATGAAAGGTTTTAAAAAAAAATGAATGACGTCCTTATACTTTATATATTTACTGTATGTATACCCGGTGTATGTATAGTACTTATATGGAGTATCGGGGTGTTACAGAAAGAAAATAAAAGCTCTCTCTTACATGGTGAACTCGTCCAAACCATAAGAGAAGGAAGAAGGAGGTGATTTTTCCAAAGTTTAAGGCTTTTGGTTGAAGATTTTGGTGACAAACAAGATTATAAGGTAAGAGAAACCTATCTCTAGCTTTAATTTCATGGACTAATGGTTAATTTAAGAGATTGAAATTAGGGTTCATGTAGCTAGATTTGGAGAAAATTCAAGAAATAATTATTTGAAGGATTTGATGAAATAAATAATGGTTTTAAGGTTAGAGGAGTTAGATTGAGGAAAAATTGGCAAGAAATGAATTGGTAGCTTATGTTTTCAAACCATAGGATGTATGTTTAAAGTGTGTATGCTGGAATTCTTGTAGGAAATCAAGAAAAGCTAAAGGAAAAAAGAAGAAAAAGATCAAAGATGAGCTAAGGAAAGCAAAGGGGAAAAAGGTTTGGTACTTTAACCTTCTTGAATTAGTGATCTCTTTTGCCTTTGCATTTGGATGTGTAATTGCTATAATTGTTCATGTGCTTGAGTTTTGGTGGTTATGTGGTTGAGATTGATGATGATATAGAAGTGTTTGTTGTGTATTGATTGATTTTGGGGTTGAGGTTATAAGGGAGGTAAATATGGGAGTGCTATGTTGTGTTGTTTTGTTGCAGCCAGCCATGTGTCCTGCATTTTTCTGGAAATTCAACCAAAATTTAGACTAGCAAAATGATAGAACTAGAACTTGACAAAGAAAACTTAAATGTAACCTTATGTGTTAGGAAACCATAGAATTTGGAATTTCCTAAATCCCACTTGTAGATAAAAAGATATGCAAAAGAGTATAACTCATGCACACTGGAATTGTGAAACCGGACAGACTGAGATTTGTGCCTTGAGTACAGGTGACATTAATGACACATTTAAAGAAGACTTAAATGTACCATTATGTGTTAGGAAACCATAGAATTTGGAATTTCCTAAATCCCACTTGTAGATAAAAAGATATGATCAAAAGAGTATAACTCATGCACACTGGAATTGTGAAACCGGACAGACTGAGATTTGTGCTTTGAGTCCAGGTTTTGGTCCATTTACCTCAGGAATTAGATGTTGTGATAGAAGGTATAAATTAACCATTGTATGTTGGTGAATCATAGGAGTTGGATTCATCTCGATTGGACTTAAAATGTAGAAGTTACACTCGAATGAGCGAACCATGCGCAGGCAGACCTTAGCAGACTATAGGGCTGAATTAGAAATTGTGCCAAAAATCACGTGTTTCCTATTTTAAGCTGAAAATTTTTACTGAATATAGAATTATGTGTCTAGTTTAATTTAAGATAAGAATCATCTCAATCTGAGTTTCTTAGGTAAAGTTATAAATGAAATAGTACGCATTGCGCAGACTTGAGTAACCAATTGGCCAAGGAAGAGTTCAAGGAGTCATCAAGAATTATGTGTAACAAATTTAAATCTAGAAATTTAACCATAAGGACTCATATGAGTCTAGTTCGAGTGAAAATAAGAATTTTTACATTCGGATTAGTAGAAAAAAAGTTATTGGGGAAATAAGATAACAAGGTACATAAAAAACTAAATGCTAGAATTCACTGTTCATTTGGTAAGAAATAAATGAGGTATAATTGAGATAAAATATTCGTTTGGAATGAAATGAATAATATTCGTTTGGAATGAAATGAATTATCAAAAATATGCTCTTGAAAGCTTGACCAATTAAGAACAAGATAGCATTTTTCGTTTTTTAAAAATCACATCCCAATTGTGTTTTATTTATATTTTAAAGCCCACCGAGGGATTTTTGCAGTGTTGTAAAACCCGGTGTGGCCTAAAAAGTGCAGTCCGGCCCAAAGGCCCGAAATGAAAACTTTGAACTACAAATTAGTTCTATTAAGCTGATTTAGGATAAAAATAGACAGATTCCTAATCACTGGTGCCCTATGAATTTTTAATAAAATAAATTTCGAACCGTCAAAATATTAAACTCGACAAAGGGTAATAAACATTATTCAGTTGGTTAATTTCTTATATGACTTATCCAAACCTTAACAAATATATGTGAACTTAATGAAAGGAGCATATGAACACACGAATAACCATTCATGCCAAACTACCGAAGGAAAGCATAGGACAAAGATAGTAAATACACACCTTTAATTCATGCATAAGTTATTTAACAAACGGAACTCAAAACAAGAGAGTATTGGGCCTACAATGATAAAGAAATTATAATGCCATAAAATACAAATACATAACCATCAGATCAGTAATCAACAGCAATGTTAGGCAACTAACAGACATAGGATGAGGTACCATCCAGTGGCAATAAATCAATAGAAATGAATAGCATACTGTCATAAAAGCTTAACAAATAATAGGAGAAATATAATAAGAACCTAAGAATGTTTATATTGATGATTGGGTTGGCTGTGCAATATCTGTAACATTGTGTGGTTTCCATCTAATTTCTATTTAACGGTTAAAGTACCCACTAAGCTATATGCTTAGCGAGTTTAGTTTTCTAAACTCGTAGGTTATGGAGTCCAAGCTGACAAATGGGATGCTACAAAGGAGCAGCAGAGTGCGCAACAGGAGGCAAAGTGAGGAGCAAAGCAAAGTTTAGCTTGGCATGTACTTGTTGCGCTTAAATCAACACTATCACAAAGCGGCACTCGCAAGTATACGAGGCTATTGTAGTGACGGTGATCGCCCCAAGGTCGTTTCCCAAGGAAGGACTTGCAAGTAATAGTTCGATTAACATGAAATAATAAATTCGATTGTGTGATTGAATTGGTGAACTGTAATTATCCTTAGAAATGAAAATGAGTGATTTTATGCAAGAGAATTTCAATTATGGAAATGATGCCTAGGGTTGTAGGTCCATTTAATCAAATGTTCAATTATCCGATTATCCATTAATATAACCTTGAATCTTCATTTGTTTCTTAAGATTAATTAGCCAATTATCAATTCACTAATTCTCACATTTATGAATTAACAACAACCAATTATTTAACATTAGCAAATTAATAAACCCTAGAACTTATATTTCTAATTCATTCTTAGGGTAGTCAATTGCATAGTTCCGATATTAAACTTCTCCTCTCGGTTCGTCATTCAATATTAAGTAATCAATAGGTGGCCAATCTATCAATTTACCTTTAATTTCAATGCAATCAACATATAACAAGGTATATCAATGGAATCATCAAATCAAATCATTTAATCAAATAAACTACAACCCCAAGCATGAGTAAATTAGCTCATCATATGTTTTAAACAAATACTCAATTCAATATAAACCAAATCAAAGTTATACATTGCAATATTAATGTTCTTAATACACAACAACAAATAAGAATAAAAGAAAGAGTTAGAAAAACCCCTTTTTGAAGATGCTAAAAATCAGACTCTCGTCTCTTTCGTGGCTCCTTCTTGGTGCGCGATGATGAACTTCCAGCTCTCTTGAACAAATGGTTCTCTTCTAGAAGGAGTAGATGATAACTTTCTCAAATTCTCAACTCTCCAATCAAGCCTCTTAAAACCCTAATTCTCAAGAACTAATAACTCACTTCAAAACCAACAATTGTTTTTGCTCTTGATGTGTGAAAAGAAATGGTGATTGAAGATGAGGGAATGGTCTTGCTCTCTCAAGCAAGAACCCAGGAAGAAGATGAGGAAGATGAAGAACCAGTTCAAGTGTAGAGAATGTCCACTAAATTTATTCAAAATCCATTTTCTAATCCCCATACTCTTCCACTTTGAATTGTTTAAGACACCCATCATGCCTTGTCTCCCACTTACTAATTTCTTTATACCTTTCTTCCATAAAATCCTCCCACTTTTCACTCTTTTTTGTTCTTTTTGTCACCCACTAAAACACAACAGCTCATTCCTCGTGCAAGCCAGCTAAGGACCCAGGGTGACACGGCCAAGCCATATGGAGCTTGGCCGTGTCTAGTGACTTTCTTTCTTGGGGACACGGCCAAGCTTCTGGCCGTGTCCCATTCTGTATGCTTTGTCCTTGTGAGACACGGCCAAGGACACGGCCGTGTCATGTGACACGGCCAGTGTCTTGGCCATGTCCAGTGATGGTGTCTGTCTCTGTTTATTTCTTTTCTTTCTTTGCTTTCTTTGCTCTTTTGTTCCTTTGGAGAGACACGGCCAGTGGCTTGGCCGTGTCTCATGGCCGTGTTCACTACTGGACTTGTTTCCTTGAGGGACACGGCCAAGCCATATTAATCCTGGCCGTGTCTTATAATTTTCCTTGTTTCTTCTTCTTTTGATGAAGGACACGGCCAAGCCATGACAATCTTGGCCGTGTCACTTGATTTTCTCCACAATTTCCACCAAATTTGATCAAATGGCTCCATCGAATGTACTTCAACCTAAATCAACTACTTCAAACAAACTTAAGTGCAATTTAACATAAAAATTAACTTAAAATCAACATAAACATAATAAAAAATATATACAAAATTGATCTAAACAATTACCCCACACTTAATCCTTTGCTTATCCCCAAGCAAAGTTAAAATAAAAACAAATAAAACAAGATAAATATTATCAAGTTCAAGAGTTATAAGGATGCATTAAGACTCCCATCTTATTAAATCCGCAATCATAATCGAATCAAGAATAATCGGTGCTCAAGTAACTTAATGGTCAATCAATGCATACCAAAATTGTCACTCCCTCACAAAACCTCTCAAGTGTTTAATTGGGTAGTGTTTAAGCTCTCAACATTCAATGAAAGATTAGGACTATAGGCTTGCTTATCAATCAAATCTCCACCACCTAATCACAATCAAGCATCAATCATAAGGTCTTTTATTTGGTTGTAACGGGGCTAAGGAAAAGGTATGACATTTGGGAGAGTGAGTTAGTTCATTTAGGTCAAGAGTACTTCAAGAGTGAAGTAAGCAATGTAGCATGATCAACAATCCCATAATTCATCTCAATCACTTAGCACTAAGCATTTATGTGCTTTTAAGGGACTCCATTTGTTTAATTTGCAAAGATAATTTCCAAACTCATTACAACCCTTCCATCAAGAACAACAACTATTATTTTAATTTTCATTATTCATTCATTTTTTTATAAGGTATCCAACTAATTTAAAGCCCATTGAATTCAACCCCACACTTTATTCTGCACAACACTCCATTAATGCTCTTAAAGTGCTCTTGATCTAATGAACGGGTAGAGTTAAAATATAATGGCTCAAGCCGATGGTGTTGTGAAAAAGAAAGAAGGACAAAATGAAATGAGCTCAAAGTTGGCGAACTAAGGTCGAATGTAAGGTTGGTCTTTTTAAGCCAAAATGGTTTGCCCTAAATTGCCTTAATCATGTTAATGCTTAATTGAAATTTTTATGTAGCCTCAAAATGCATGTCAAAGCAAGTTCTAGTAATTCATCAATCAAAGTTGTTCACACATAAAAAGAATGATAAGTTGATGGCTCAATTCTTCACTAGTTAAATGGCAATGCAAAGAATAACCATCAAAATTGACAATAAGTACTAACTCTAATCAATCCTCAAATTCATGCTTCAAAAATTTAAAAGTCATCTATCAACATTCTTATAACAATTGAACTTATTAATATCCATCAAAATCAATTATAAAACAAAACATGAAACTTAACAAAACAAGAACACTTACGAAAATAACAAAACAAAAACACTTACGAAAATAACAAAACAAAACACTTACGAAAATAGACAATTTATATTCATGAACAAAAGGCTTAGTACACACCCCACACTTTAAGTTTTACATTGTCCTCAATGGAAACAACGATATTTAAAGTAAAAAGTTAAGGTACAACCTGTTTTTCCATCGATCCTTTGTGACGCAAGTGCTACCTTTTCATCCACAAACAACCATTGTTCAAGAGTAAAATACAATATATAAAATAAACACAATAAAAAGAGTTAACATTAAAAACAATAACAAAAATATGAAATAACTACAAATAAGAAAATAACAAGTGTTTTCAAAAGGTTGGAGCTGATAGGATCTACGGTGATGGAGGATGGGACGATAATGCAGCTGATGGGTAGAGGCTCAGAATTTTAGCAAGGTTGCTGTTGATTAGGTCCATTTGTTCCATCACTGCAGCATGGTTGTGGTCAATTTTGTAATATCCCAAAATGTGCCCTAGAAGTTTTAGTATAATTGTTGCTTTATTGAATTAAAATGTATATGTTATTAGAAAGAGAAAATAATTTAAAAAGGAGTGTATATGTTGTATATATGGATATATATATATATAACATATATACAAGTCAAATGGATGGTCAAAGGAAGAAGATATTTATTTTGGTTATTTATGAAATTACTAACAAGGACAAATAAGTAAAAGGGAGTTAAGATATATAGAAGAGGGTATTTTAGTAATTTTCTTTTTAGATTGCATGGTGGAGGTTTAAAGAGATGAGAACTTTGACTTTGTCTTTAATTTTCTTTTCATTTTTCTTCTATTTCTTTTCTTGGCCGGGTACTCCAAAGTTAAGAGAGCAAGATAGAGTTTGATTTTCTAAGATCAAATTCAAAGGAGATTTCAAATAAACAAGTTGGAATTTCAAGAAATTTCATTATTTTGGTAAGTTCTCTCTTGATTGCTCTTGTTGTTTTTGAAGTTATTTTTGAGTTTGATGAAGTGTTGTTGATAATATGGTTAGGATTGCTTGTGGTGTGTTTGTATGTGATGGAAATGGAATTAAAGATAAGAAGTTAGGTTGGTGTTGGTGATGGAAGAGTAAGAGTTGTGTTTAGTGAAATTTTTTTCTGTTTTACAATTAGTAAAGGCTGTGACTTTTATGATTTTTAATTAAATATATAAAAAAGTTCTTGAAGTAAATTTTTGATATGTTGTGCCTCTATGAGTCTAGAATGACTGAAAAATATGTTGATTCGATTTTGGAATGGTTATGACTTTGGAAAGATTATTTTTATTAGACCTGTTCCAGCAGGTACCTTAACTGAGACAGCTATCTTTCGGGATTTTTAATAAAATGTAGAAAAATAATATCCAATTGAATTTTGGATATGTTGTTTCTTAGTAAGTCTAGTATTTGATAAAAATAATTTGGAACCACGTTGATTGAATTTAATTCATGGAATTCACAAAGTTTAGAACTGCTGCCAGGATGCAGGGCAATTGGAGCAGTCTGGTTGGGTGAACTATTTGACCAAGATTTTGTGTTCAGTTTGATCTGAAATTTTAAAGGAATGATTTTAAGATGTAAAATTTAGTTCTGTAAAAATTTTAGAGTTTTTAGTCAAGTAGATTATTTTATACAATTTTTCAAAATAAGGATAAAGTGGAGTCTAAAACCAGAATTTACTATTCATATGATCATTTTGCTAATATTCCTTTTGGATTAGGTTGTGAAGAGGTTGAATTGCCCTAACCTAAGTGTTGAGGATTCTTGGAAGAGTAAGTGTATAGATTGGTGTGAGTTGGTTTTAAGGTAAGTACAAACTACATTATTGCATACATTCATATGATATTGAGACTTGAGACATATTTGATTATAAATGTGATAAGGAATCTAATGCATTATGGATGTATATTAATAATGTTATGTTTGGTATAATGTGAATGTTGTCATGAGCATGTAAAATATGTGTTAATGCCATTGATTATATCCATTTGAATAATGAATTGATTAAAGTGATTTGAAATATAACGAAATGTGAAATGTGCAAGATGTGATGATGCAAATGAGATGATTGAGGCATGGTTGCCTAATTTGCTTATGATAATGAAATGAATTGAGAAAGAAATGTATAAAGATATAAATGAAAAGAATTTTGTGTTTAATTTGTTATTCAACCTTCAGAGTTCTGGGTTTGGTGGCATGCCTATAAAGTACTGGATAGGTGAAAAGACCGGGTCGTAAGCCGATTCCAGTTGATAAATGTGAAATGTGAATTATAGTAACAGTCTTGTCGGGTTGAGGATCTCCTTGGTTTATCCGGGTTGAGGTCCAAGAGACTGGGTCTGTTACAGGTAACAGTCTTGCCGGGCTGAGGATTTCCTCGAGTTTAGCCGAGTTGAGGTCCAAGAGACTGGGTTTGTTACCCTATCCATGGATAGAGATATATATATCGCCTACGGGCTTAATGATTGTGATTATAGACCAAAGCAGTAACTCTGAACTTTGAATAACATATTAGTGTCTTGTGGGCCCATGCTTGTCTTTGTTTTCAATGTGAATCATGAATGTTTTGATTAATTATTAAATAATGTAAGATTGTGAATTATAATATTCTCTTGAATTGATCTTGAATCTTGATTGTGTGACATTAGCATGGCATTAAAGCATCATAGCACTGTAGTTTGTACCACTAAGTCGTTGGCTTAGCGCGAATGTGATTCTTTGCGCAGGTGACAGGGAAGAACCAGAGAGTTCCTCTAGGTCGAGTCGAGCCTAGATTTTGAAGAGTGAATAGTGGGCTTTAAGATCGAAGACTGACTGCCAAACATGTATAAATTTTATGTGTTGTAAAACTTGAGTTTTGATGTATATGAATTTGTAAATATTGTTACTTTCCGTTGCATAGTGAACAAATATTTTATCTACTGTATTTCATAATAAACCTTTACTTTATTTTGTACTAGAAGTGTAAATCCTTTTTGCAGGTTGTAGTTGAGGTTATAAGGGGGATTTATTGGAAGTGTACTGAGAATGATTTTGTTTGCATTGGTTTGTGTAAAAATGTTTTCAAAAATCAGAAAAACCAGTTTTGTCGACACTTGGGATTGAATTTTTAGGCGAAACTATGGCAAAATTTCTGTAAAAATCGTAACAAAAATTTGACTAAGTAAAAGTGGAAGCAACATTAGGATAGTGTGGCGTCTCTACTCAGCTTACACACATAGGTCAGAAAGGGGTGCTACAATTTTTGGTATCAGAGCCTAGGTTTAAGATTCTTAACCTAGGTGAATTGTAAGAAAAAGAATATTTTGATTTTAAATGTTGGTTTTTGAATAAAATACATGTTTTGGTATGGCAGTCTTTGATCTTTAATGAGGAATATTCTGCTGTGTTTGCAGATATAGGTAGTAATGGAGTCCCATTCACGTCAGACTGTAGAAGGAAGTGCTGAGAGTGTAGCTCCAGGAGAGAGTAGAGATGGAGCTAGAGTTGACAGAGTTAGTGAGGCACCTGTTTTTGTGCCAGAAAGACCAGCTGCAGAAGAGGGTCCGCCGGGTTGGTTGAGGCATGTGGTAGAACTATTTAGACAAGTTCCAGTGCAACCACCACCACAGCCTCAGATGCCGGTAAGACATTATGACAAGTTGAGAAAATATGGGGCTGAAGATTTCTTAGGCACTACCGACCCTGCAGTGGCTGAGCAATGGTTAGATAAGGTACAGAGGATATTCATTCAGTTGCAAGCCACTTCGGATGAGAATTTTGACTATGCCAGATCCCTCCTTCAGAAAGATGCCTATGATTGGTGGAAGACTATCCCTCATGCTATGGATGATCCATCTACACTATCTTATAGTGATTTTCTGAGGGAGTTCGAACAGAAATATACTCCGAGGGAGTATAAAGATTTAAAGAAGATGGAATTCTTGAGTTTGAGGCAAGACAACCGGACGGTGACGGAATATGAGATTGAATACATCCGGTTGAGTCGTTATGCCGGGGGAATTATTTCTGATGAAATAGATAGGTGTAGAAGGTTTGAGGAGGGATTGAGGCCCTCTATTATGTGCATCGTGGCTGGTTCTCGGTACCAGGATTTCTCTCAGCTTGTTGCAGCAGCTAGGAGTGTTGAAGAGTGCAGAGCATTGCAGCAGCTGCTTCTGAGGAGGAGACAAGGGTTAGGAGACCCCAGTTTGAGGCAGGGTCTTCATCTGTGAAGAGGGGGAGAGGAAGTTTTGTTCCGAGAATTAGTAGAAGTCAGAGACAGAGATCGAAACCTACACCTTCTATAGCTAGTGCTCCAACTCTGATGGTCCAGAGATCCATTCCCCCTATATGTGTTCAGTGTGGTGGAAGACATGGGGGTGTTTGTTGGAAATATAGTGGATCAGCTGTGTGTTTTCGATGTGGATCGCCTGATCATTTTATTAGGGAGTGTCCTGAGATGCAGGAGCATAGGCAGGCTGAGTTTGCAGCCTCTTGACCCAGTGTCAGCAGAGGTGGTCGAGGAGGCAGAGGTTTCAGTAGGGGTGGTCAATCCGGGTATAGTCAGAGAGGAGGATCATCATCCGGAGGCAGTAGGCCAGATGAAGCCGGATCTTCTCAGAGGGTGTATGTGATGCAGAGGCAACCAGATGCTTCAGCAGTTATAGAGGGTACATTTTCTTTATTTGACATTTCAGTACTTGCTTTGATTGATCCATGATCTACTCATTCATATATTAGTGCATCTATCTTGCCTGTGTCTGAATTGCATTCTGAGTCCTTAGGATTTGATGTCTTGGTGACAAATCCTTTAGGACATAGTGTGGTTGTTAGTAAGGTGCACCATGATAGTGCAGTTGGGGTGCAAGGTGAGAAGTTTCTTGGTGATCTGATTGAAATGCCTTTTAAAGAATACGATTTGATTTTAGGCATGGATTGGCTGTCTAAGCATGGAGCTATGGTAGACTGTCAAAAGAAGTGTGTTACCTTGAGAACCAGTGATGGTAGGAGTGTGATGGTATCTAGTGAGCAGAGACAACTTGCATCCTTGTTTGTATCAGCTTTAACAGCTCTTAAGTTGATTAGAAAAGGGTGTGATGCTTATCTTGCTCATGTGGTGGATACTAGAGTAGCGGGTTCTCAACTTAATAATATAACCACAGTTGTAGATTTTCTGGATGTGTTTCCTGAGTAGTTTCCAGGGTTACCCCCTGAGAGAGAGGTTGAGTTTGGTATCGATTTGTTGCCTGGTACCACTCCCATCTCTATCACTCCATATCGAATGGCACCTGCTGAATTGAGAGAGTTGAAGGTGCAGTTGCAGGAGTTGTTGGATAAAGGATTTATTCGCCCTAGTATTTCTCCGTGGGGAGCTCCTGTGTTGTTTGTGAAGAAAAAGGATGGTACTTTGAGATTGTGCATCGATTATAGGCAATTGTACAAAGTGACTATTAAGAATAAATATCCTTTGCCTAGGATTGATGATCTCTTTGATCAATTAAAGGGAGCAGCAGTGTTTTCCAAGATTGATTTGAGATCCGGGTACCATCAGTTGAGGGTTAAAGCTAAAGATGTTTCTAAGACAGCTTTCCGCACCAGGTATGGGCATTATGAGTTTTTAGTGATGCCTTTTGGGTTGACGAATGCACCTGCAGCTTTCATGGATTTAATGAATAGGGTGTTTAGGCCCTATCTGGATCAGTTTGTGGCGGTTTTCATCGATGATATTTTGGTGTATTCACGTAATGAGGAGGAGCATGACAAGCATCTGCGAATGGTATTACAGATCTTAAGAGAGAAGCAGTTGTATGCTAAGCTGTCAAAGTGTGAGTTTTGGCTTGACCAAGTAATTTTTCTCGGTCATATAGTTTCAGCAGATGGTATAAGAGTTGATCCGAGTAAAGTCGAGGCCATTTTGAATTGGAGTCCACCAAAGTCAGTGACTGAAGTTAGAAGTTTTCTGGGTTTGGCAGGCTATTATCGAAGGTTTGTGAAAGGTTTTTCTTTGATAGCTACTCCACTCACCAGATTGCTTCGAAAGGGAATTAGATTTGTGTGGACAGATTAGTGTCAAGCTAGTTTTGATCAGTTGAAAGAAATGTTGACTCAAGCACCTATTCTTACTTTACCCGTGGAAGATAAACCTTATGTAATTTATAGTGATGCTTCACATAATGGTTTAGGATGTGTCTTGATGCAAGAGGGTAAAGTTGTAGCTTATGCTTCTCGGCAGTTGAAGTTGCATGAGCTCAATTATCCAACACATGATCTGGAATTGGCAGCTATAGTATTTGCTTTGAAGATTTGGCGACACTACTTGTATGGAGAGAAATGTTTTATTTATACGGATCACAAAAGTTTGAAATATTTGGGTGTTCAGAAGGAGCTGAATCTTCGGCAAAGGCGATGGTTAGAATTGATTAAAGACTACGATTGTTTGATTGATTACCATCCTGGTAAGGCGAATGTAGTTGCTGATTCCTTGAGTCGGAAGTCTCTGGCAGGTTTGGCTGTTTATTCGCTCTTGTTGCTTGTTGAGTTGAGAGCGTTACATGCTAGTTTTGAAGCATGTGATGATGGTGCATTGTTGGCTCAGTTGCAATTGAGACCAGTATTGTTGGATCAGATTAAGGAGGCTCAATTGACATATGAGAAAATTCAGAAGATTGTTTCAGATTGCCAAAACGGGGAGAGCCGAGATTTCTTTGTGAGAAGTGATGGTAGCCTTTGATTTAAGGATAGATTGTGTGTTCCCGATGATGCTAAATTGAGAAAGATTATTTTAGAAGAAGCACATCAGTCGATTTTTGCTATACATCCAGGAAATACAAAGATGTACCATGATTTGAAACAGCATTATTGGTGGTCAGGTACGAAAAGAGACATAGCGGAGTTTGTATCCAAGTGTCTCACTTGTCAGAGGGTGAAAGCTGAGCATCAAGTTCCAACAGGGTTGCTTCAACCTTTATCAGTGCCTGAATGGAAATGGGAGAGAGTGACAATGGATTTTGTGTCTGGTTTACCTTTGACACAGAGGAAGCATGATGCTATTTGGGTGATTGTTGATAGGTTGACAAAGACAGCTCATTTTCTTCCGGTTCGGATGGACTATTCACTTTAGAAGTTGGCTGAGCTGTATATTAGTGAGATAGTGAAGTTGTATGGAGTTCCAATTTCTTTAGTGTCTGATCGAGATCCTAGATTTACTTCAAGATTTTGGAAGAGTTTACATGGTGCTTTGGGTTCTCGATTGCACTTTAGCACTGCTTTTCATCTGCAGACAGATGGGCAGTCAGAGAGAGTGATACAGATTATTGAGGATATGTTGAGAAGCTGTGTCATTGATTTCTCTGGAAGTTAGGACAGATTTTTGCCACTTGTAGAATTTGCTTACAACAACAGTCATCAAACCAGTATTGGCATGGCACCATTTGAGGCATTGTATGGAAGAAGATGTAGAACGCCTCTATGTTGGAATGAAATTGGAGAGGGCAAATTAATTGGTCCTGATTTGGTTAAAGAAACTGAAGAGAAAGTGAAGATAATTCGGGATCGGTTAAAGACAGCTTCAGATCGACAGAAATCTTATTCAGATTTGAAGAGAAGAGACATAGAATTTGATGTTGGAGATAAAGTATTTTTGAAAGTGTCTCCTTGGAAAAAGATATTGAGATTTGGTCATAGAGGGAAGCTGAGTCCTCGTTTTATTGGACCATATGAAATTCTAGAAAGAGTTGGGCCAGTTGCTTATCGTCTTGCTTTGCCACCTGAGTTGGATAGAATCCATAATGTATTCCATGTTTCTATGTTGCGGAGGTATAGATCGGATCCATCTCATATCTTGCCAATTGAATCCATTGAAGTGAGTTCGGATATGACATTTGAAGAAGAACCAGTTGCTATTTTGGCACATGAAGTGAAAGAATTGAGAAATAAGAAAGTGCCATTGGTGAAAGTTCTATGGAAGAATCATGGGAGAGAAGAGGCAACTTGGGAGAGCGAGCAAGCAATGCAAGATCAGTATCCTTAACTGTTTCATACATAATATCAGGTAATTTCGAGGACAAAATTTTTTTTTAGAGGGGGAGAATTGTAATATCCCAAAATGTGCCCTAGAAGTTTTAGTATAATTGTTGTTTTATTTGAATTAAAATGTATATGTTATTGGAAAGAGAAAATAATTTAAAAAGGAGTGTATATGTTGTATATATGGATATATATATATATATAACATATATACAAGTCAAATGGATGGTCAGAGGAAGAAGATATTTATTTTGGTTATTTATGAAATTACTAAAAAGGACAAATAAGTAAAAGGGAGTTAAGATATATAGAAGAGGGTATTTTAGTAATTTACTTTTTAGATTGCTTGGTGGAGGTTTAAAGAGATGAGAACTTTGACTTTGTCTTTAATTTCCTTTTCATTTTTCTTCTTTTTCTTTTCTTGGATGGGTACTCCAAAGTTAAGAGAGCAAGATAGAGTTTGATTTTCTAAGATCAAATTCAAAGGAGATTTCAAATAAACAAGTTGGAATTTCAAGAAATTTCATTATTTTGGTAAGTTCTCTCTTGATTGCTCTTGTTGTTTTTGAAGTTATTTTTGAGTTTGATGAAGTTTTGTTGATAATATGGTTAGGATTGCTTGTGGTGTGTTTGTATGTGATGGAAATGGAATTAAAGATAAGAAGTTAGGTTGGTGTTGGTGATGGAAGAGTAAGAGTTGTGTTTAGTGAAATTTTTTCTGTTTTACAATTAGTAAAGGCTGTGACTTTTATGATTTTTAATTAAATATAGAAAAATGTTCTTGAATTGAATTTTTGATATGTTGTGCCTCTATGAGTCTAGAATGACTGAAAAATATGTTGATTCGATTTTGGAATGGTTATGACTTTGGAAAGATTATTTTTATTAGACCTGTTCCAGCAGGTACCTTAACTGATACAGCTATCTTTCGAGATTTTTAATAAAATGTAGAAAAATAATATCCAATTGAATTTTGGATATGTTGTTTCTTAGTGAGTCTAGTATTTGAGAAAAATAATTTGGAACCACGTTGATTGAATTTAATTCATGGAATTCACAAAGTTCAGAACTGCTGCCAGGATGCAGGGCAATTGGAGCAGTCTGGTTGGGTGAACTATTTGACCAAGATTTTGTATTCAGTTTGATCTGAAATTTTAAAGGAATGATTTTAAGATGTAAAATTTAGTTCTGTAAAAATTTTAGAGTTTTTAGTCAAGTATATTATTTTATACAATTTTTCAAAATAAGGATAAAGTGGAGTCTAAAACCAGAATTTACTATTCATATGGTCATTTTGCTAATATTCCTTTTGGATTAGGTTGTGAAGAGGTTGAATTGCCCTAACCTAAGTGTTGAGGATTCTTGGAAGAGTAAGTGTATAGATTGGTGTGAGTTGGTTTTAAGGTAAGTATAAACTACATTATTGCATACATTCATATGATATTGAGACTTGAGACATATTTGATTATAAATGTGATAAGGAATCTAATGCATTGTGGATGTATATTAATAATGTTATGTTTGGTATAATGTGAATGTTGTGATGAGCATGTAAAATATGTGTTAATGCCATTGATTATATCCATTTGAATAATGAATTGATTAATGTGATTTGAAATATAACGAAATGTGAAATGTGCAAGATGTGATGATGCAAATGAGATGATTGAGGCATGGTTGCCTAATTTGCTTATGAGAATGAAATGAATTGAGAAAGAAATGTATAAAGATATAAATGAAAAGAATTTTGTGTTTAATTTGTTATTCAACCTTGAGAGTTCTGGGTTTGGTGGCATGCCTATAAAGTACTGGATAGGTGAAAAGGCCGGGTCGTAAGCCGATTCCAGTTGATAAATGTTAAATGTGAATTATAGTAACAGTCTTTCCGGGTTGAGGATCTCCTTGGTTTATCCGGGTTGAGGTCCAAGAGACTGGGTCTGTTACAGGTAACAGTCTTGCAGAGTTGAGGATTTCCTCGAGTTTAGCCGAGTTGAGGTCCAAGAGACTGGGTCTGTTACCCTATCCATGGATAGAGATATATATATCACCTACGGGCTTAATGATTGTGATTATAGACCAAAGCAGTAACTCTGAACTTTGAATAACATATTAGTGTCTTGTGGGCCCATGCTTGTCTTTGTTTTCAATGTGAATCATGAATTTTTTGATTAATTATTAAATAATGTAAGATTGTGAAATATAATATTCTCTTGAATTGATCTTGAATCTTGATTGTGTGACATTAGCATGGCATTAAAGCATCATAGCACTGTAGTTTGTACCACTAAGCCATTGGCTTAGCGCGAATGTGATTCTTCGCGCAGGTGACAGGGAAGAACCAGAGAGTTCCTCTAGGCCGAGTCGAGCCTAGATTTTGAAGAGTGAATAGTGGGCTTTAAGATCGAAGACTGACTGCCAAACATGTATAAATTTTATGTGTTGTAAAACTTGAGTTTTGATATATATGAATTTGTAAATATTTTATCTACTATATTTCATAATAAACCTTTACTTTATTTTGTACTAGAAGTGTAAATCCTTTTTGCAGGTTGTAGTTGAGGTTATAAGGGGGATTTATTGGAAGTGTACTGAGAATGATTTTGTTTGCATTGGTTTGTGTAAAAATGTTTTCAAAAATCAGAAAAACCAGTTTTGTCGACACTTGGGATTGAATTTTTAGGCGAAACTATGGCAAAATTTCTGTAAAAATCGGAACAAAAATTTGACTAAGTGAAAGTGGTAGCAACATTAGGATAGTGTGGCGCCTCTACTCAGCTTACACACATAGGTCAGGAAGGGGTGCTACAAATTTGTTCCATGGCTGCAGCATGGTTACGGCCAACCTTATTTTCCAATGCTTCAATCCTATTAAGGATCTCCTGATTGTTCGGGATTGGAGCATCTTCATCTAAATCTAGAGAATCCAAGTCGGAATCCTCCTCGACTCGTGCTCTCTTTTGACGGCCCTCTGGTACCTCAGGCTCAGCTGAACCCATAACATAAGCTCCTCCTTTTCTTTAAACCATGTGCATGTTCTCGAGTGTGGCAAGATCTAATGAATCAGTCCCCGAGATCTTGGTCATCTGGCAATGGCTCGGGTCAAAATCATCAAGGAGTGTCATCGCTAAAATTGTGACTAATCCTCCGATGCAAATGGAACTTCTCTTTTTATTTGCCACACTGTCAAACACATCGGCTAACCAATAGCCGGTACAAACGGGTACAACATTGATAGCACAGTCTAAAAAATATAGTTCGCTTAGTTCTACAACCCCTGTGCTCTCTTTTCTTGCAAAGAATCCACATGACATAACCCGGTGTAAGTACCTTAGGGCGGGATTTTTCAATTTCGTAGCTTTGGCCGATTTGGCCACATAAGTACTCAAGCCCAAAGCTCCCCATGTGAACTGTTGTCTAAAACTCTTAGGCACACATTGTTCCCCTTGTTGATGGAAACCAAATATATCGCTCAATTGCTCAATTTTAAGGATAAATGGTCTCCCAAGCAGTTTAAAATGTATCCTAATGCAAATCTTTTTGTCATTTCTTTCAACCTTAAGTGAGGTTAAAAATTCCAATGTAAGCTCCTCAAATTGCAAAGGTTTAAGGGAAACAAATCTATCCCTCCCAAGATTATGAACAAATCTATAAAAATTATCTCGAATATGAAGACAATCGAGGGATTCTTCCTTAACATACCTCATCGGAAAGAAACCCCGAGCGAGAAGAGTTGCTCTCCTTGGTGCTGACGATGATGAAGATGGAGCTGAAGGTGGAGGTCGCGTCCTTTTGTGGTGAGACACCATTTTTGTTCTTGTCATTTTGATGATTTGGTGAAAATGAAGTTTTCAAGGTTTTAATTGCTTTTTAATGAGAAAAGAAGGGAAGTGGATGAGTTTAAATCAGTTTGGGTGAAGAAAAATGAAAGATTTCAAATGATTTTGAAGGTTTAAGGAAGTTGCTATGGCGTTTTGAGAGAGAGAGATCGAGGGAGAGCGAGAGAGAGAGAGAGAGAGAGGAGAGAGAAAGATTTAAGGATTTAGAATGAAAAGCTGGGCAAAATTCATGATCTCGATAGCATAAAGCTCAAAATGTACAATAACATAAAAATATATACATGCTACTGGTAGAGTTTCTGATCTCGATAGCAACTCAACAAGCTCAACTACAAGTCTAGACCCGACCTGGTCTAGAAGAACTCTCTGGCTCAGCTGGGTCTACCCTATCACCTGCGTGATGGAAACAATCGCGCTAAGCCGAAGCCTAGTGGTACAAACTTTGATAATAACAATATAAATCAATGCAATACCAAATGCACAATGCATATAGATGTCACATCAATCTACTTTCTTATATTTTTTTCAAATATTTCATAACACAACTCATAACATTATATTACTCAATTGTATCATAATTCATAATTAACATTAAAACAAAGACAAGCATGGGCCCAAAAAGAATCTAATATGTTATTCAAATTTCAGAGTTACTACTTCGGTCCATAATGACACCATGTGTCTAGCCCTGTAGGCAATATATCCATGGATAATGTAACGGCCCTAGTCTCTTGGACCTCAACACTGCCAGACCCTTAGGCCTAGTATCTTGGTCCTCAACCTGGCTAGACTGCTACAATTTTTGAGGCTTACGACCCAATCTTTTCACCCCAAGAATATCATATTTATCAGCTGGCCTGGCCTACGACCCAGTCTTTTCACCATTCCAGCATGTAGCCCATAGGCAATCATAGGCATGCCGCCAAACCTAGAACTCTAAAAATTGAATAACATACTAGGCACACAATTTATACATATTTCTCATTATTAATCTCTTTCTCACTTTTACATATTCAATCTAGGCACATTGCCTTATTTTCACATTTTTTTCTCACTTTTCTCATTTTTTCACATCTTTCTCATTTTTCTCACTTTTCTCACTTTTCTCATTTTTATCTGTAACACCCCTTCCCGACCTATGAATAAGCCGAGGAGGAATGCTACGTCAGGATACGAGCTCTGGTTATGTCAGCTTACTTAATGTTCCTTATAAAAATTTTCCAAAAATTTTGACGGAGTCTCCCTTAAAATTCTAGGTCCCAAGTGTCAACAAAACTGATTTTTCTTATTTTTAAAAAACATTTTGTTTCACAATTCAACTCAAGCACACTCCCAATAATCCACCCTTATAACCTCAACTACAATCCTGCAAGAAGAATTCACACTTCTATATTCACAACCCAACTCAATTTAAAACCATACAGTTATTATACATTACTAGATTTACATGCTACATCAAGTTATCTCTTTGTATTGTTCAAATAAGTACATGCCAGTTTCTAATACCAAAATACAAAATGAAGAGCACCACCTAAGTTTGTTGATGACCGACAGATCGCAAGACTTCTCTGCTCGCTACTGGCTCCTTGCTAATAGCCTACGAGTTTAGAAGAAACTAAACTCGCTAAGCATTGCTTAGTGGGTACTTTAACTAATTATGAAAAATAAATAATAAAAGCATAATGAACTTTTAAAAGCAATGAGTCATATTAAAAAATAATATCACAGTAAAAACAATCCATACATGTCATATATTCAGTTATTATTATTTTATCAGTTCGCTCCATAAGGTAATTTGGTAGACTAACGTATGGTAAGGAACTAACTGAAACAACTGTATATATATTCTGTGGCTGTGGCCCTAAAAAAATGTGGACCAAGCCCTGTGGAATCTGTGGCCGAAGCCCTCAGACCGGAGTCCTATATAACTCGGGCAATTGCCCTATATAACTCGAACCGAAGTCCCATATAGCTCGGGTCGTCACCCTATATAACTCGGACCGAAGTCCTATATTAAAGCAGCACTGCATATAGTATGATATATCATACCCTTACCCTACTCAGTACTATCCCAGATACCCAGTGGAGCCAAAAGTTTCATGCCATTTCTCAATCGAATATGCATTATACAATTATCGACTTATGTTTCTTGTAATATCCCAATGTATGCCCTAGAAGTTTTGAATTTATGTGTATATGTTATGTTGATAAGAAGTAAAGAATTGGGAAAAGAATGTTTATGTATATGTGTTTTGGGTAAGAAAATAGGGTTTAGAGAGAATTGTATATGTTGTTTATATGATAATATATAGAACATATAAGTTGGTCAAATGAGGGGTCAATGCAAGAAGATATTTCCATTTGTGATAGGTGAAATGACTATAAAGGGCATTTGATTTTAAAGGAAGCAAGAACAAATGGTTAAAGGGTGTTTTGGTAATTGCTTGAATTGAAACTCTTGGTGGAGATTTAAAGAAGAATTGACTTTGTTTTCTTCTTCTTTCTCCATTATTGTTGGCCGGCCATCCAAGAAGAGAAAGAGCAAGAGAGGTGTTCTTGATCCTAGAAGCAAATTGAAGAAGCAAGCAAAGGATTTGGTTAAAGATTTGTGAAATTTCTTCATTTAAGGTAAGTATTCTCTTGTTTTCTTTGGTTATTTTGAAATTGTGTTTGAAATGAATTAGGGTTTGTTGATTTTGTGATTTGGTGTGTTTGAGATGGGTTTATAAGTGTTAAAATTGATTGTAAGATAAAAGATTGGATTGGTGTTGGTTTGGTTGTGAAGATGGTAAGTTAAATGAAGGTTGTTAGTGAAAGATCAAGAGTTGAGTTGGTTTTAGGGTTTTGAATTGGTGAATGATTAAATGTATGGTTAATTGTGAGTGTTGTGTTAAACATGCAAAATAGGTATGAATGACTTTGATTACATTCATTAGAATGAGTTTATGTTGTGCATATTGTGTCTAAATGCCATTAGAAGAGTTTTGGCTACAATTAGGGTTTTGTTCTTGAGTGACACGGCCAAAAGCAAGAAGAGACACGGCCAAGACTAAGTATTTTTGAGAGACACGGCCATGTCCATGGAAATTTGGCTGTGTGTGTGAAATTTTGGAGAGGACACGGCCGTGTCCCTTGACCGTGTTCACCACTGCTTGAATTTTTGTTGAAAGACACGGCTGTGTCCCTTGCCCGTGTCTGCCTCGGGTGAATTGGTATTGAAGAGACACGGCCACAAGCTTGGCCGTGTCCCTTGGGTGTGTTGGCTACTGTGTTTGTACTTTGCTCTTCTTGTTTTGTGGAGATTGAACATACATTTAATGATGCATATGATTATGTATGAACAATGTTATGTTATGCATTGTGTATCTTGTGAATGGTTGTATGTTATATGAACAATGTGACTAATATTATGACTTATATAGTGTGGAAGAGATGAGGATCATCCAAAAAGAGGTATGTGCAATGTAATTTATTATGATAAATGTTTTAACAATGAATGGTGTCAATGTGTTTTGAGAAATGATGAAATGTGATAACAATGATTGAAATGTTATAAAGGGACATGTTGTTTATATGATGATGAATTTAAGACACATGTGCAATGAAATTGATTATGTATACTTGAATGATATGATTAAAGCATGCCTATATGGTATGATTGATTAATGACATGTTTGTTTAGTAATGTAATTGATGTTGCATATATCAATGATGAAACATGAAATGTGATTTGAGATACAATGTGATATGAAGCCATTGTGATTGGCTATGTTAATTCAATTAAGATATGTAAAGCATGCTTGCCTAAATGATGATGAGAATTGGAAATGATATTGATGATGAAATAAACAATGAATTGTGTATCTAATGTGTTATTCATTTTCAGAGTTTTGTTGTTGGTGGCATGCCTAATGGTAACAATCTCTTGAAGTTAGGTTGGGCTTGATCCTTGAAGCCAAGTTGGGTTGAAGTTTAACATGTTTTACTCCCCTTGAAGCTTGGTTGTGTCTAGTCCTTGAAGCCTAATTGAGATGTTACAACCCTTGAAGCTAGGTTGGATTAGTTCTTGAAGCCAAGTTGGGTTGATACTTAGCATGCTTTGTTCCCCTTGAAGCTTGGTTGAACTTAATCCTTGAAGCCTAGTTGGGATATTTATGAATGTGATAATTAAACCAATGCATTAACTCTGAAAGTCGAATAGCATATTAGTGTCTTTTGGGCCCGAGTCTGTCATTTGTTGTAAATATGATATATATACAAATGTTGGAATACATGAGTAATGAGATATATAAATTGTGGATATTAGTGATGGATGATGGTTGGTGATAATAATTGCCTTTGTGAGAAATGTGACGTGTGATTAATGAATTGTGAACAAACTAATGTTATGAAGTATGATATGTGATGTGTGTATTGATTGTGGGTATTAATGATGAATTGTGTTTGGTGATAAGGATTGTCTTCCTTGGAAAATGTGACTTTTGATTAGTATGATATATAATGTGTGTATATTGATATATTGATTGTGAGTATTATTAATGGATTATGGTTGGTGGTAATGTTTTATATAAACGTATATAATATAGGAGATTAGTCGAGATATATGAAAGGTGCAAATTAAAAAGAGAAAAACATGATAAGAACTAATGGTATATGGAATGAATATAGTTTTATTATATGTTAGAATTTCTATAACGTATGTTTATATTTTATATTGTACTACTAAGCTCTCGGGCTTAGCGCGG
Organism: Garcia nutans; assembly: GCA_947685225.1. NCBI lineage: Eukaryota > Viridiplantae > Streptophyta > Magnoliopsida > Malpighiales > Euphorbiaceae > Garcia > Garcia nutans. The sequence continues at coordinate 27,311,585 of CANTUV010000011.1, read as the reverse complement.
TTGTGTAATTGCGCAGGTGGATATGCGGTTGATCTGGAAGTCCAGCTGTTATGTCACGAGAAGAGTAAGAGTTTGTCGAGACCAACTATAGGGCAATGCATACATGTATAATTTTTAATTATGATGTATTTTTGATGATGGAGTATTTATATGTATAAATGAAGATGTGATAAAGATAATGATTTTGTAAATGTTATTTAAATTAACGTATTATGGTTTTGAACTCTGTTACAGGTTTTTAAAAGATAATGAAAAGTGACATCCTTATACTTTGTATACTTACTGTATGTATACTAGGTATATGTATAGTACTTATATAGGGTATCAGGGTGTTACATTTCTTATATTATTTCAACGTGAAATATCATATTTTGTCATTTTAATAACATATTATGCTCAATTGGATTACTTTGCCTTTATAAGAGCATTTATTTGTAATTCATTTATTGAATGTGCATTTAAAAGATTTAAATTTCTCTTTTTTGGTTTTTCCAAAAATGGAAAAATTATTTTTTGATTTCTAACTTTAAAACTTACACTATCATCATTTACAGAATAAGGTGTAATTAAATTCATAAATGGTGTTCCTAAGATTACCATATGATGAATATTGGTTAAAATAAATATATTTTTATTTCTAAGTTTTTATCTATTATTGATGCTTCTGCTTTACCAAGTATATTTAATTTAGATTTATTTGCAGCAGATAAATTTCTTGCCAAAATCTTTTAGGTACTAAATTAGATTTAATGCAATTCAGGTCAGCTCCTGTGTCAAATAAGGCTATAGTTTATATATTATAATTATTTGAGAATTTTAGCCTTATCTTTATTAAATATTTTCTTGATGTTATTTCATGTAACATATAAATTAAATTATCAAAAAAAATTTCTTTACTTATTAAACTAATTTCATTATTATTATTATTAGTTTCTTCTTTACTAATTATCTGTTCAATATCTTCTTCTCCTTCTTCATCAGAAGAAGTTGAATTTAATAAAGACTTTATTATTTGTGAATCATGTTCTTGTTTATTTTTTAATTCTTTTAATTATAATTTTATTTCTTTAATTTCTTTCTATAAGTCATTTATGGTAGGTTTGTTCTTTATTGTTTTATTTTTATTTAATATTGTAGTTAAATCATATGTTTGTTTACTAGTACTGGGTAACAGTGAATGTTTAGGTTTATCATTATTATCTCATAATATTTTTTTAAGAACTTTTCTTGGATTTTAGGATCACTAATATATTTTATTGCTTCTAATATGGATTCTTTTTCTTTAGTTAATACATTTATTGATTTACTACTATATTCAGAACTAGCTTATGTTCCTATATTATCTATTTGATTTATTTTCTCAAAGTCTGAATAATCTTCAGAATCTGAATAGTCTAAATATAATTCATGGATTTTATTTAATATAGATTCTTCTAAATCTAATTCTTGTAATTTTTTTTATCAAATTTACAAAATCTTGATGTGTGACCTTTTCTTCCACATTTATAACATGTTAAATCTTTATATGATGTAAACTTGTTATCTTTCTGTTTATATGTTTTTCTATTAGGTTTTCTATATTATAAGGTTTGTAAGGCTTCCGTTTCCTATAATAATGATCTTTATCAAATTTTTTCTTTTAATTCTTTTTATGATATTTTTTATAAGGTTTTTTATATTTTGTAGTAGAACACTATCCACCACAGTCTTTATGTTTCTATGTTATACTATAATCAAATTGTTTACAGAAAGAACCTAGTTCTTGTTTAGTTTTTCTCATTTCATATTTTAATGATTTTTGAAGCTTGATATCTTGACAAAGTTTTAATCCTTCTTTTTGAATTATACTAAACAATTGTCCATAAGTTAAAAGGTCATAAGGAATAGGAATTCCATACTCCTGTTTTATATGATTTCTAACTTTCCCTCCTAGGAAAAAGGGCAATCCAGCTAAGAACTTTTCCTTCTATAAAGCCTGGTTGGAATCTTCTCTAAGCATTATCGTAGTTAGGAAAGTTGTTTTATAAAACTAAAAGTCACTAAGTTTCTTACACCTAAGATTACTTAGTAATTCAGTATTTTTATCCTTTAAGTGAGTAGGGTCACTTATAAAGTGAAGTGATATAGTCAAGATTAGTGTTGCCACTGCATCCTGAATAGTATCACCAAACTCATTTAATATGGGTATACCATCTTCATAAGTTTTTATGGCATTTAAAATTTCTAAATGTTGTTCATAAGTGAGATGGTTATCCCACCAACCTTTTAGTTGGCCTGTAAAGCCAGCTATAAGGAGTTCAGCTATAGTTTTATCTGAAGTTTCTATTTGAGTTCTATAAGCATTGGTAGCCATTGGCATCTGCTGTAGAAGACTCAGAATGTTGTATTCTAATAGGCTATCAATGTTCCATTCATAAACTGAAGAGGCATTATATTTATACTATGTTAAGGTATTAGGTCTATCTGTAATACCTAAGTCTGGGGCAGACATCCTAGGTACAATAGACTGATTGAATGCAATACAATTTATTTATGGCTCTATAGCTTTACTAAAAGTTTCAAGATCTTTATATTCGGGTTGATATTCTTCAACTGATTCTGATTCCTATTCTTGAGTTACTATATTAATAGTTTTAGAAACTTTAGATTGAGGTGTTTCTTGGACTACTTGTTTTGACCCAGAAGAAGAGTCAATTTTACTTAATTATTCTCTAATTGCTTTTACAAAATTAGAATCTTTAGATTTGACTTCTTTTTGTCCTGTTTTAGAAACTTCAAAAGGTTTAAAAACATGGGACTTAAGTTTTTTTTTTTTTATCTTTGATATCTTTTTCAACTTTTACTATTTTGCTTTCTTTAATAGAACCTTCTATTCTATTTAACTGTTGTCCTATACTTAATAAATGTGCATTACTGAAATTATTTTGTTCTAATATTTTTTTATTCGGATCATTTTCTGATAATATTTTAAATGGTGCTATTTGTATTTCTCTATCTCCATATAGGAATATACTTGATACTTTAGGTGGATGTTCACTCTGTATTATTTTATCATTTACTTTCCATTTTGTGTCTTTATTCCTAATAGTTACTGGATTTATTAATTTTTCTGCTTTAAGTTTTTCCCTATAAATTCTTTTAAACCAATCAAAGAATTTCATATTGACTTCATAATATTTTATAAAACTAATATATTCCTCTTTAACAAATTCTAAATCTTTTACTTTATTTATTACATTTTTTAATTTATCTCTATTTTTACTGCTGTTAATTCTTTATCTAACTTATCATAATTAAAAATAAATTCTTTATTAATTATATTTAATTCTCTATCTATGTTTGCTACATTTTCTTTCATAAAGGAAGCTATAGGTGACATAGGTAGAGAAGGAGATTGTTCTATATTTTGTGGTTGATTATAGTTAGGGTTTGGCTCTAAAGGATTCATAGTTCCTGTTGGAGTGTAGTATAGGTGTGGTACCATTGTACTATAGTCTACATCTTTTAATTTATTACTTGATTCAGGTATATCTGAGGTAGAATACCTAGGCTTTACTACAGTTTGCAATATAGGTTTAGGTTCATTTTCTTTATATGAGGCATATATAACATAAGGTAACTGTGAAGCTCTACCTATGTCTACTGTTGAAACAGAGGAGGAAGAGTCTGAATACCTACTGCTTATACTATGTCTACTAAATTTTAATTTAACTTACCATCTTCATATTATTCTATTTTACTGAGTTCTATATTGGGCTTTACTATAGTGTAGACCCTTAATTTTTGACCCAGTCCGGTCCAATATATTTTATTTAGTCCAAAATAATTTTTGTTATCTTAATTAAATAATATTTTTTTAGTATTTATTTTTTATAATTTTTAAAAATTATTATAATAATAATAAATAATAATAATAAAATAAATAAAAATAAAAAAATCAGCGACGAAAAAATTCATCGCCAAAAGCCATTGGACGAAATGGCCTTGGACCATTTCGCCCGCAGGAGGTTCCTGCGGGCGAAATGGCTTCTGGCTTCGCCTGCAATTTTCCACGATAGGGCTCGCAAGCTCATAGTGTAACACCCCTTCCCGGCCTACATGTGTAAGCTGAGTAGAGGCGCCACACTATCCTAATGTTGCTACCAATTTTACTTAGTCAAATTTTAGTTCCGATTTTACAGAAATTTTGCCAGAGGTTCGCCTAGAAATTTGGGTCCCAAGTGTCGACAAAACTGATTTTTCTTATTTTTGAAAAATAATTTATTTCACAATTCAACTCAAGCACACTCCCAATAATCCACCCTTATAACCTCAACTACAATCCTGCAAGAAAAGTTCACACTTCTATATTATTTCTCAAGATTACATATCATTTGCTAAGTTTCATTACCATACCACTGTTTATTCTCTTGTTACATACACCATAATACTTAATATGTTAACAAACCTTTACAATAGATATAACGTACATGCCATACTACTATTTTATGTCAAAAGTCCTATCCTAATCACCGTCGAGCTTATGCGAGTCGCTGCAGAAATGTTGATCTTCTATACACTACCTGCGAGTTAGACATATAACTCGCTGAGCAACTTATTGCCCAGTGGATACTTTAACCATTGCCATACAATGTCTACTCGATATCACATATAAAAGTAGAATACTGCATAATTAAACTATTTTCATACAATCATCATATTTATATTTTCTAATTAAGTTAAGATTCACATTCTGTATGTAAACAACATGTAATATAACTTCATTATAATTATGAGTTAATCTGCTCCACTCGGTAATTATGAATACATCGATCTCGAAATGAGGCCTCATATAGAGTTACGCGTGGTCTTGACCTCACACAAATAATTGTCATGGTCTTGGTCTCACACGATATAGAATAACTGCGTGGTCTTGGTCTCACACGACTAGTTGCCATGATCTTGACCTCACACGATATAACCGCGCGCGCGTAAGTAATATCCCGACCGAAGCCGTTAAGACAGTACTGCCGGTAGGATGGCATGCCAAACCCCCATTCTAGACCGGTTTTACCCATTTACCGAGTAGAGCATATATAACATTTCATATATACCCATTCACTTCGTATATATACCACATATTCTCCATGTATATACAATATATATTTACACAAATATCACATATACTCACATATGTATCATATGTATTCACATATTTCCCATCTTAATTTATTCTTCATATCATAATTAAACTCAATACCAAAAATAAAGTGATAAAACACCCACACCAAGTTTTTGACCAAGTTAATAATGAAAATTTTCCATATGAACAATAAACTCTGGTTCTTGACCCAACTTGATCCTTGTTTTAGAAAATTTGTATAAAATAATCCACTTGGCTAAAAACTATAAAATTTTTACAGAATTTAGTTTTGCATCTTAAAATCATTCCTTTAAAATTTTATATCAAACTGGACACAAAATCTTGGTCAAGTATTTCACCCAACCAGACTGCTCCAGTTGCCCTGCATCCTGGCAGCAGTTCTGAATTTTATAAATTCCGTAAATTAAATTCAATCAATGTGGTTCCAAATTATTTTTCTCAAATACTAGACTTATTAAAAAACAACATATCCAAAATTCAACTCAAGATAATTTTTCTATATTTAATTAAAAATCATACAAGTCACAGCATTTTACTAATTGTAAAACAGAAAATTTTCAAAAAGAGTTCAATGGTTAAAGTACCAAACCTTGCTCTTTTAATTCCCTTTTACTTTTCCTTCTTATCCTTCCTTAATCTTTGTTTTTCCTTCAAGATATTCAAAAGCACAATCTTAAATATAAACCTTAGAAATTTAAAATAATAAGTTATCCTCCATTTCTTTTCAACCGAAACCCTAATCCAACCTTAATAAACTTTATACATCTTGATTCTTCCATTTAATTAATCAATATCATCACTACTTAAATTCTCTCCAAATCCACCATAAAAACCCTAATTTCCAATCTTCCCATAGATATATAAATACTTAAAATTGATACTAGAATTAAAGTCTACATACTTGAAAACCTTAAAACTTACCTTAAAAATCAAATTTGGAGAAACTTGGAAGTCCTTTGGTGTTTCCCTTTGTTGGCCGAATTTTTCAAGTGGAAAAGAGAGAAATTGGTTCTTCATATCACATATATTTATATACAAAGGAAATGATGATCACCTTAGGTGTTGGTTAACCTCTTAAGACCACTTGTCCACTTTTTCTCTTTCTTCATTTATTACACATGCTAAATGCTTTCTTTTGATTGGCCAACATTAGATTTTTATTAGTTTTCTTTTCCTTTACTTCTTTCCACTTGTCCCTCTTCCCATTGGATCTCATAAAGTTGTCCCGGGTTACTCATCCGGTCCCGACACGAAACCGGGCCCACTTTACGTTCCAGCGATTAATCGATCATATCTTTTAAACCGTATAGTTCCACGAGTCAAACTACATATAGTTTTGATCCTCTCGACCTCTACTTTCTATTTATAAGGTTTATTTTAGGTTTCCAAGTCATTTTGAAAAATTACCAATAAACCCTCAACTTTTTATTAAATTTCCTTTAGGTCCTATTTTTGCTCGGGTTTTCTCCGGCTCCGTTTCTACTGACGATCGTTTCATATTTAACCCCTCGACATCCTCTACATACTCATATGTTTATTTTCTACTTTGGATTCATGTATAAATCTTAATAAAAATGACCAAAATGCCCCTAGTCTACATGTCTTCATTTCTCTTTAACGGGGCATTTTCTGGAAAAACCGTTACGCGTAGTTGTGACCCGATTTTTCTCTACTTTCCATTTTTAGAATATGTTATGTGCACTATTAAGAACATCCAGTACGACTTTTGGAAATTACTCTTAGGTCCTTAGCCTTTTGAAAAATTACCTTTAGGTCCCGTCGACTTCACGGGCCTCCTTTGCACACCGATTTTTGTTTTTGACTATCTCGAGCCTCTATTTGACCACTTATTTATGTCCTTCTGGCCTAATACTCGACTACCTAAACTTTGGGATGTGACACACAACCCATCTCAGTTTTCGCTAGAGAAATTTTTCCAATGCAATTTTTTTCGAAACCAAATTCTATTTGGTTTTTGTTTTCTTTTCCTAATTAATGACAATTTCCTTAAACAATTGGAATTAAGCATCCAAAATTTCCTATAAATAACACTAAAATGCACAGAAAGTGGGGATGGAACTTGGCAGTGGAGGATCGGACTGGATTTTGAGGAGAAAAACTTTGGATTTGGACTGAAATTTGAGACTTCAGGTTTGAGAGGAGCAACAAGCAAGTCGTTAATAATTCATCAAAGGCAGCAACCTTGCCTTTGTCCTTGTCCATCCAAGAAGCAATTTTTGGTAGAACCTCTAATTTCCTTTTTATTTTCTTACAGTAGCTTCAATCATTGAAAACTAATAAATTGTTTCTTTTGATTCCAGAAATCTTAGAACCCTAATTTATTTCTTCTAAACCTTATGATGTGGAACCCATGGATCAAATATTACATCTAGAAGCTTGCTTATAGTTTCCTCATCACCTTAGAACCATAATTTATTTCTTCAAAAACTTAGAACCCTAAATTGTTCCTTCTATTTCCAAAAACCCTAAAAAAATACTTTTCTATTTTCAAAAACCTTAAATCGTTTTTCCTATTTCCAAAAGCTTTTAAAAACCCTAAACAGTTTTCCTCTCACTTTTTTCCAAAATTCCCAAATGTTTTATTAAATCACCAAACTCTAGCATACTTTACAATTTCTAAAAATCACAATTGCTTTATAAAACTTTAAACTATTTTCTTCAACTTCAAAACCAAAATAGTAAACCCCCAAACCTGTAAAACTAAACCCTAAGTTTTTCTAAACCCTAATTCCCCAAAATCATAAACCCTAGTTTCCTAAACCCTAATCCTTAAAACCTTAAAACCTTACAAATCTAAACATTCAAACTCAATACAGTAAATCCAAAACAACAATCCAATAACCAAGAACTATAAACCTAATGTTTTAATATTCTAAAACCCTAATTTCATAATGTTACCCCTAAACCCTAATTTGATTCATGAAACCCTAATTCATTCCAATTTTCCAAAACCTTAACAATAGGATAAACAAATAACAATAATAATACTAAAATACTAAAATTCCAAAACCCTAATATTAATTAAAGAATTTTAAATAGAAACAGTAACCCTAATTTGCATCTTTACTTGCTTTATTTTTAGATTTTATTATATAGTTCATTATATGCTTTGATTTATTTGCAATGCTTGATTTAATTTATCATGGATGAATGTTTATAATATTGATGTTCAATATCTTTGATGAATGATTTATTTATGATGAATGGTTATTTACTTTTATCGATTTATTTTGGATTTCCAAATGTTGTAAGAGGTATGTTTCCATTTCATGGGTAACTCTTTAATTAAGTTCTATGTAATTTAAATTGCTTTTATATTTTGGACCAATGCAAAGGACATGTTTCTACCTTTTGGTGGGTGTCCTATTTAGTTTAGACACGGATGATGTAAGGGCATGTTTCCATCTTCGGATGGGTGTCAATTTATTTGCTTTGTTTGGACATTGCTTTGATTTTTAATAAAACGATGCATTATTTCAATTTTTGTGTGTAATATGGATAATATTGTTATATTTAAAAATTTTATAATATTAAGACCTGTGAAGGAGGATGGTTCCAATAAACCGGGCGTTGTGGGGCGTGCTGGTCAATTTCTCAACTTCCCCACACATACCCAACTTTTTAAACCCATTAGAGGGTTGGGGATTCCTTATGAATCGAGTCATCCACCCCTTTCTTTTTCCCGGCCCGTCCGGATGGTGACTCCATTTTCTCTGAACTTAGGTTCGTGTTCTCTAAGGCCCCGAGCCTAAACAGTGCCAAAGTCGCAAGAACCATTCCACCGGGAGTAGGGGCGAAAATCCCCGCTCACATATAGTCTTTGGTTCAGGAAGAGGAACAACATCCTCTAAGACCCATTCATCAGGGAGACTAATATCTTTCCACTAAATAGTCCTAGAGATTACTGTATTAGCTTTACTTAAGTCTGTTTGTAAAAATTTAGTTTCTTCTAATTTAGGTTGCATTATATATTTCGTAGCAAAGGCAGATACTATTGCTTTATACTTTATTTTATACATTAATGCTACAGGAATAGATACTTCAAGCATTTATAATTATACTACACTCTTTAATATATTTGGATCATTTAAAGATATTGTTATATTAGGGAAACAGTCAAATGAGATAGGTCCACTACTCAGACTGGTCTCTATAGTTCCTAATAGTGAGTCATTAAAATTTACAAACCTAGCATCTCTAACTACTGCCAGAATACTAGTATTTAATCCTTCCCAAGTTAAAGGTTTTATTCCTATTTGTACTAGTCCTATATGTATATATTTGTATTTTTTATTTTTATGATGCTTTATTGATTCTGCAGAAAGTAAAGTTATTTTTTCAAAGGGTTTGCTTAACTGTACATCCCTTTCTTTAGCTTTAATTATATAATAATTTTTAAATATATTTAATTTGTGAATTTTATAAATCTATTCTTTATCTATGTTAGGTATTACCCAGTTGTCAATTGCTTTATTAAAGTCCTCTAAAATTACTTCATTTATGTTTACAATTCTTTTAACTTCTGATGACTCAGAACTATCTGATTTATTTATACTAGCAGATTTACATAGAAATGGCTCCGTCTTTAAATATTTGAAAAATAGATTTTAATGATTATTAATATTGGTTTTGGAAGCAACCACTGACTTACTGCCCTAAACGCCTATCCATCGGCTGACACGGGTCTTACTACATATCCAATTCCTAGACAACTCTAAGTCCACTTCTAGACCTATAAATCAAAAATTTAACTATGGAAACAGTTCTATATCTATTATCTACTAACACCCATAAAAGAAGAAGGCTCTGATACCAGCAAAAAACTTAGTGTGGACTTAGTGTGAAACAAAGATCCTTTTAGTTTTTTTTTTCACAGTTCTATATCTATCTACTGCCACCCCTAAAAAGATCTTTGTTTCACACTAAGTTTTTTCTGGTATCAGAGCCTTCTTCTTTTAGGGGTGGCAGTTGATAGATATATAACTGTTTCCATAGTTAAATTTTTTATTTATAGATCTAGAAGTAGACCTAGTGTTGTCTAGGAATTGTATATGCAGTAAGACCTGTGTCAGCCAATGGATAGGCGTTTAGGGCAATAAGTCAGTGGTCGCTTCCAAAACCAACATTAATAAACATTAAAATCTATTTTTCAAATATTTAAAGATGGATCCATTTCTATATAAATCTACTAATACAACTAAATCAGATAGTTTTGAGTCATCAGAAGTTAAAAGAATTGTAAATAGAAATGAAGTAATTTTAGAGGACTTTAATAAAGCAATTGACAACTGGGTAATACCTAACATAGATAAAAAATAGATTTATAAAATTTCCAAATTAAATATATTTAAAAATGATTATATAATTAAAGCTGAAGAAATGGATGTACAGTTAAGCAAACCCTTTGAAAAAATAACTTTATTTTCTGCAGAATCAATAAAGCATCATAAAAATAAAAAATACAAATATATACATACAGGACTAGTATAAATAGGAATAAAACCTTTAACCAGGGAACGATTAAATACTAGTATTCTGGCAGTAGTCAGAGATGCTAGGTTTGTAAATTTTAATGACTCACTATTAGGAACTATAGAGACCAGCCTGAGTAGTGGACCTATCTCATTTGACTGTTTCCCTAATATAACAATATTTTTAAATAATCCAAATATATTAAAGAGTGTAGTATTAGAAATTAAAACACATAATTATAAAATGCTTGAAGAATCTATTCCTGTAGCATTAATGTATAAAATAAAGTATAAAGCAATGGTATCTGCCTTTGCTATGAAATATATAATGTAACATAAATTAGGAGAAACTAAATTTTTACAAACAGACTTAAGTAAAGCTAATACAGTAATCCCTAGGGCTATTCAATGGAAAGATATTAGTCTCCCTGATGAAAGAGTCTTAGAGGATGTTGTTCCTCTTCCTAAACTAAAGACTATAGTAAAGTCCATTATAGAACTCAGTAAAATAGAACAATATGAAGACAGTAAAGTTAAGTTAAAATTTTGTAGACATAGTATAAGCAGTAGGTATTCAGACCCTTCCACTTTTGTTTCAACAGTAGACATAGGTAGAGCTTCACAGTTACCTTATATTATATATGCCTCATATAAAGAAAATGAACCTAAACCTATATCGCAAACTGTAGTAAAGCCTAGGTATTCTACCTCAGATATACCTGAATCAAGTAATAAATTAAAAGGTGTAGACTATAGTTCAACGGTACCACACCTATACTACAATCCAACAGGAACTATGAACCCTTTAGAGCCAAACCCTAACTATAATCAACCACAAAATATAAAATAGTCTACTTCTCCACCTATGTCACCTACAGCTTCCTTTATGACAGAAAATGTAGCAAACATAGACAGAGAATTAAATCTAATTAATAAAGAATTTATTTTTAATTATGATGAGTTAGATAAAGAATTAACAGCAGTAAAAAATAGAGATAAATTTAAAAATATAATAAATAAAGTAAAAGATTTAGAATTAGTTAAAGAGGAATATATTAGTTTATAAAATATTATGAAGTCAATATGAAATTCTTTGATTGGTTTAAAAGAATTTATAGGGGAAAACTTCAGTAACTATTAAGAATAAAGACACATAATGGAAAGTAAATGATAAAATAATACAAAGTGAACATCCACCTAAAGCATCAAGTATATTCCTATATGGAGATAGAGAAATACAAATAGCACCATTTTAAACAGTATCAGAAAATGATCCGAATAAAAAAATATTAGAACAAAATAATTTTAGTAATGCACATTTATTAAGTATAGGACAACAATTAAATAGAATAGAAGGTTCTATTAAAGAAAGCAAAATAGTAAAAGTTGAAAAAGATATCAAAGATAAAAAAAACTTAAGTCCCATGTTTTTAAACCTTTTAAAGTTTCTAAAACAGGACAAAAAGAAGTCAAATCTAAAGATTCTGATTTTGTAAAAGCAATTAAAGAGTAATTAAGTAAAATTGACTCTTCTTCTGGGTCAAAACAAGTAGTCCAAGAAACACCTCAATCTAAAGTTTCTAAAACTATTAGTATAGTAACTCAAGAATAGGAATCAGAATCAGTTGAAGAATCTCAACCCGAATCTGAAGATCTTGAAACTTTTAGTAATGCTATAGAGCCACAAATAAATTGTGTTACATTCAATCAGTCTATAGTACCTAGGATGTCTACCCCAGACTTAGGTATTACAGATAGACCTAATACCTTAACATAGTATAAATATAATGCCTCTTCAGTTTATGAATGGAACATTGATAGCCTATTAGAATACAACATTCTGAGTCTTCTACAGCAGATGACAATGGCTGCCAAAGCTTATAGAACTCAAATAGAAACTTCAGATAAAACTATAGTTGAACTTCTTATAGTTGGCTTTACAGGGCAACTAAAAGGTTGGTGGGATAACAATCTGTAATATCCCCACATATGCCCTAGAAGTTTTGAATGTTGTTGTTGTTGTTGTTGTTGTTGTTGGTTAATGGGTTAGAATGTATGTGTTAATTGGCAAGAGAAAAGAAATTGGAAAGTGAATGCTTGTGTATATGTGTTTTGGGGAAATTTAGGGTTTAGAGACAAATGTATATGTTGTGTATATGATGATATATATAACATATAAATTGGTCAAATGAAGAGTCAAAGTGATGGTTAAGTGGAAGAAGATATTTTTGGTTGAGTGTGAAATTACATGAATGGGCATATAAGAGACAAAGGTTTAGTTAAATGGTTAAAGGGTGTTTTGGTAATTTTCTTTTGGAAAACTTGTGGTGGAGATTAAAAAGGAAAGTTTGACTTTGCTTCTTCATCTTTTCCTCTTCTCTTCATGTGTGGCCGGCTTCTTCATAGAAAAAGAGAAACAAAGAGACAAGAGAGGTGTTCTTGATTCTTGAAGCAAATTGAAGGAAAAATCAAAGGTTTTGGTTGAAGATTTGTGGAATTTCATCAAATTAGGTAAGTACTCTCTTGTTTTCCCTTGTTAATTTTTGAAGGGGTGTTTGAGATAAGTTGTGATTGGTTAATATCATGATTTAGAATGTTTGAGATGTGTTTATAAGTAGTGAAAGTGATTGTGAATAAATAAGGGTTAAATTGGTGGTGGTTTTGTTTGAAAATGGCAAATTAAGTGGAAGTTGTTTTTGAAAGAAGAAGATTGATGTTGGTTTTAGGATTTAATGTGGTAAGTGATTGAATATATAATTGATATAGTGTTAATATGAATATTGTGATGAATAAGTATTAATAATATTGATTATGTCCATTTTGATGAGATTATGTTGTGTATAATGTGTTTGAATGCAATTGAAAGAGTTTTGGCTATTTTAGGGTTTATGCATTAGAGATACGTAATTTGGAGCGGTCGCTATTATTCATGTGCGGTCGCTATTATTCATGTGCGGTCGCGACTTAGGTCGGGCTTCTGGCCGCGAAACCTACTGTAATAAGGTTTCATTGTGTAATGGTATGGGGCGGTCGTACTCAGGTGAGGCGCGACCGCTAGAAAGGTTCTGTTCACCTTATTGGAAGCAATCTAATTCTACAACAAGATTCTCAAATACATGTTAAATAGATATCATTTGTCTAACATCATTGTTGAATAATGAAATGTGAGATGATATGGAATTGATAATACATATGATACTATATGAACCGAGCTATGTATTATGCATTGTGAATCTTGTGAATGGCAATTTGTTATATGAATAATGTACTTTGTAATGTTACATCAATGATGCTATATGTAAAATGTGAAGAAGAGGATTAAGTAATTGATTATAGATAGCTTGGTGGGAGTAACTTTGAAGAGTGAAAGAGATGAGGATCATCCAAAAAGGTATGTACAATACAATTTATAATTATGTGAATAATATGATTGAAGCATGTCTAAATGATATGATTGAATAATGACATGTTTGCCTAGTTAATGTAATTAATGTGGTATATATAAATGATGGAATATGACATGTAAAGGATATGATGAGGTAAATGATTATGTATGTAAAAGATGAATTGCTATAATGTGGATTGAAATGTGATATGATGCCATTGTGATTGGCTATGATGATTTAAATGTGATATGATGCCATTGTGATTGGCTATGATGATTTAAATGTGATATGATGCCATTGTGATTGGCTATGATGAATTAAAGGTGATATGATGCTATTGTGATTGGCTATGATGATTCAATTGAAAGAAACAAGGCATATTTGCCTAGATGATGATGAGAAGTGATAATGGAATTGATAAATGAATTGTGTGTCTAATATGTTATTCATTTTCAGAGTTTTGTTGTTGGTGGCATGCCTAATAATAGTAACAATCTCTTGAAGTTAGGTTGGATATGATCCTTGAAGCCTAATTGAGATGTTACAACCCTTGAAGCTAGGTTGGATTGGTTCTTGAAGCCAAGTTGGGTTGAAGTTTAACATGTTTTACTCCCCTTGAAGCTTGGTTGAATCTAAATCCTTGAAGCCTAGTTGGGTCAATGATAATGATAATGTGATAATTAAACCAAAGCATTAACTCTGAAAGTTGAATGGCATATTAGTGTTTGTTGGGCCCGAGTCTGTCTTTGTTGTCTATGTGATATACAAATGTTGAATTAAATGAATAATGAGATTTATGATTGACTTTGCTGACAATGTGAATTATGATTGGTGAATTGTGAATTGAACAATGTTATGAAGTATGATATTTAATGTGTATGTATTGATATGTTGATTATGAAGTATGTTATGGAATGTGTGTTTATGAAATATGATTTAGTTGAAATATATGAAAGTTATAATCTAAAAGAAAAGATATGATAGAAGCTAAGGTTACATGGAATTGATATATCATTATATGTTAGTATTTTTATAATGTATGTGTATATTTTATATTTGTACTACTAAGCTCTCGGGCTTAGCGCGGTTATATGATCGCGCAGGTGACCAGGTGGAAGATATGAAGTCTTTCGTTATGCCACGAGAAGAGTAAGAGTTTATCGAGACCAACTAGAGGGTGATGCATACATGTATAATTTAATTATGATGTATTCTATCAAAAATGTATTCATTTGTATAAATGATGTTTTGAGAAAGATAAGATTATGGTATATTTATAAGATCATTAAAAGTATATCAAATTTGTAAATGTTCTTTAAATTAATTTATTGTGGTTTGAAATATGTTAAAGGTTTTTAAATTGTAACGAAAAACGACATCCTTATACTTTATATACTTACTGTACGTATACCAGGTATATGTATAGTACTTATATGGAGTATCGGGGTGTTACAATTATTTTGGTATCAGAGCTTAGGTTTCGAGATTCTCGGCCTAAGTGAAATTAAAAAGAAAAAGTTTTGAAACGCATAAAATGAATTAAAAAGAAGAGTTTTGAAATGCAATTGGTAATGCATGCATATGCATTGACACCTAGGTTGGTCTCGGATGTGGCATTATAGGAATTGTAGAAAAATTTGTGTTATATGAGATGTTTAACATAATTAATGATATATGTGTATACCATTTTGATGTGATGAGAAACCATGATTGTTGGCAATGATGTTGGAAATGAATTATAATTGAGGCATAGTGCCTAATTGATTATGAGAAACTAATTGTGAAATGTAATGTGATATATGTATATTGATGATGCATATGAAAATGTCATGTTGTGTGCAACATGGAGTGTAATGTTGATGTTTATGAGCAATATTATGTGGGACATAATATGAATTCAAACATAAAGTGAATATGAGTTGAAATTCAAATTTAGATAAGAGTATGTATTCTTTCCTCTATACCTGAAATCTCTTTATTATAAAGTTTATGTTGGGTTTGCGAGATAGAGGAAATATTGTTCAAGTGTTAATATTGAAAGATATGTTACTAAAATGAGGAAAGAATGGTGGGATATTGAATGAGTTGGTTATTATAGACAAAGTGTGACTTTTTAAAGTTGGGATATACATATATAAAGTTAAGGTTTTGTTTAAAGGAAAAGAGATGATATTGGTTAAGTAAGAATAAGTTGATATTGTTATTTTAATGTAAACATTGTGAATGCAATGTTAGAAATGTAAGATGCTTGAATATTGTGAAAGCTCCTGGTTATGATGGTAATATATAATATTTGAGATTTCTGAAATGAGCTTAATAATTGGAGAAATTATATGTTTTGACTTTGCTTTGTGATATATATACATAAGATGTTTCTAAGGTGATATTAAGAAAAGATGAGTTTGGTAAATTGAAGTTTAAGCAAAGTAGTAAATTGGAAAGTTAAAGTTCTAGTGGAATTTGATAAAGATTATTTGGATATTGATAGTTAAATGTATATTCAATACATGAGTTAGGTGAAATGACTAATATTGCATATGGAAGTATTATGAATTGAGTAATGCGATTGATAGTATGAGAATTTGTTTTGAAGCAAAAAGGAAAGTGGATAAGCAAATGAAAATGAACTATTTTAAAACATTTTATTGCAAAGGGTGAAAATAGATATGGAAGCATATTAAATGTATTAAAGATGAAAGTGAAAGAGATGTCACATTGGGAATGTGACTAAGATGGATATGAAGTGCTATTATAGTCAGAACATATATATATGTGTGCTATATGAATAAATACTTTATATCATATTGGAAGAATGAAAATGATAGTGTTTAAAAGAAAGTGATAAATATTAAATTTGTATTGAATGTGTGAATCATATTATGAAGGTGACCTATGAATATATATGTGGTATAATTATGGAATAAGTGATATGGAAATGATTTTGTATATATTAGTAGACCTAAGAGAGATTAGATCTTGAATTGTATAAAGCTAAATGGATTATGTGATGGAAGTGAGCCTGGAATGGACTTGAATAATAGTGAACAGTGGAAATTGTCATCGTGAGCATTGAACTTGATGATTATGTGATATTTAGAGTTTCAAAGTATTCATTTATGAAAAGTTCTATGTAAATATATTATAAGAGATTGTAAATGGACTAGAAATGAAGTGACAAATAGAAATTGTATGGGAACTGAATATGATTGAATATGTATATAGTAATATTGTTGAAACCTGAATTAAGTTGATAAGGAATATGTTATTCTTGAGAAACACCTTAGCTTTGTGTTGGTAAAGACTAAGAATAAAATTATATAAGAACAGTATTGATTTGAAAGTTTCAAGCTTGAATATTAATCTTTTGAAGCTATGTGTTTTGTTCAGTATATTTGATCTGTTAATTCGTTATCCATGGATTTGGGTCTTGGATAAAATGATTGTAATACAAGTTTGGTGAGATTGAAAATTATGTTGGAAAAGTATAGTTAAAAGTTATGATGGATAAAGTTGTACCTTCTCATTTTATGTTAAGAATTTGGTTATAATTATGAAGGTAATAAGAGAAAAAGGAAATTATGGTAGTGTGTTAAGTTATGGGTAATATGACTGAAGTTATACTGAATATGTATATGGTATGTACTGAATAAATGGGTGGACTTGAGATATAAGTGAAAGAACTATTGGTAGTGAGTATGGTATAAAATTATTATGAGAATTGATGAGAATTATATTAAGTTAATTTGAAATGATTGGTTATCGTGATAGTTTGATTGAATATGGAGCGAAAGAGATCAGGAATTGTATATAAGTTTGCCCTAATGGAATTAGGTTATATATATATATACATATATAAATATTGTGAACTTTCATGATGAATTTGGATAAATTAATGGATGATTAGAATTGAACAAGATTGGAATGTGAGTATATTGTGATAGATAGATCAATTGATCTGGTTTCGGTTAAGATTATGAATCGTTATTGAGATTTAATGTGTATAATTGTATCAAAAGTGTAATTATTTACATGATAATGTATATGATGTAAATTTTAAAGTGTGAGTGGACATGAATAGATGGAGTTATAGTAGTTATAAATCATGATAAAAAGGGGAAAGATTAGTTATTTATGAAATAAGTTGAAAAGTAATGTATTAATATGCAATTTAAATGAAAAAAAAATGCTAAGGAAATAACTCCATTTGTGAAAAATGAGGATTTTGTTATCCATTGAGGTTTGATAAATGTCTATTTAGACAGTGAATGTAATGACGGGATAATTAATGCTAAGATTTAAACCAATGATTTTTAAGGTTAAAGTTAAGAGAGTAATTACAAAGAAGTGAAGGAATAGAATATATTGAATATAAAGATTGGATGAAGTATAAGTGTATTATAGAATGATGAGTTATGAAATTTAAAGAAGGTGGTTAATTTTAAAGGGAAGAGTTGAAGTTATATGACTTGATGATACTATGACTTGAGCATATAATTAACTTCATATGAAAGTTGAGATGGTATTTTGTTAAGTATGAATCGTTACGGTACTGATAATTTCGAGGACGAAATTATTTAAGGGGGAGAGAATTGTAATATCCCCACATATGCCCTAGAAGTTTTGAATGTTGTTGTTGTTGTTGTTGTTGTTGTTGGTTAATGGGTTAGAATGTATGTGTTAATTGGCAAGAGAAAAGAAATTGGAAAGTGAATGCTTGTGTATATGTGTTTTGGGGAAATTTAGGGTTTAGAGACAAATGTATATGTTGTGTATATGATGATATATATAACATATAAATTGGTCAAATGAAGAGTCAAAGTGATGGTTAAGTGGAAGAAGATATTTTTGGTTGAGTGTGAAATTACATGAATGGGCATATAAGAGACAAAGGTTTAGTTAAATGGTTAAAGGGTGTTTTGGTAATTTTCTTTTGGAAAACTTGTGGTGGAGATTAAAAAGGAAAGTTTGACTTTGCTTCTTCATCTTTTCCTCTTCTCTTCATGTGTGGCCGGCTTCTTCATAGAAAAAGAGAAACAAAGAGACAAGAGAGGTGTTCTTGATTCTTGAAGCAAATTGAAGGAAAAATCAAAGGTTTTGGTTGAAGATTTGTGGAATTTCATCAAATTAGGTAAGTACTCTCTTGTTTTCCCTTGTTAATTTTTGAAGGGGTGTTTGAGATAAGTTGTGATTGGTTAATATCATGATTTAGAATGTTTGAGATGTGTTTATAAGTAGTGAAAGTGATTGTGAATAAATAAGGGTTAAATTGGTGGTGGTTTTGTTTGAAAATGGCAAATTAAGTGGAAGTTGTTTTTGAAAGAAGAAGATTGATGTTGGTTTTAGGATTTAATGTGGTAAGTGATTGAATATATAATTGATATAGTGTTAATATGAATATTGTGATGAATAAGTATTAATAATATTGATTATGTCCATTTTGATGAGATTATGTTGTGTATAATGTGTTTGAATGCAATTGAAAGAGTTTTGGCTATTTTAGGGTTTATGCATTAGAGATACGTAATTTGGAGCGGTCGCTATTATTCATGTGCGGTCGCTATTATTCATGTGCGGTCGCGACTTAGGTCGGGCTTCTGGCCGCGAAACCTACTGTAATAAGGTTTCATTGTGTAATGGTATGGGGCGGTCGTACTCAGGTGAGGCGCGACCGCTAGAAAGGTTCTGTTCACCTTATTGGAAGCAATCTAATTCTACAACAAGATTCTCAAATACATGTTAAATAGATATCATTTGTCTAACATCATTGTTGAATAATGAAATGTGAGATGATATGGAATTGATAATACATATGATACTATATGAACCGAGCTATGTATTATGCATTGTGAATCTTGTGAATGGCAATTTGTTATATGAATAATGTACTTTGTAATGTTACATCAATGATGCTATATGTAAAATGTGAAGAAGAGGATTAAGTAATTGATTATAGATAGCTTGGTGGGAGTAACTTTGAAGAGTGAAAGAGATGAGGATCATCCAAAAAGGTATGTACAATACAATTTATAATTATGTGAATAATATGATTGAAGCATGTCTAAATGATATGATTGAATAATGACATGTTTGCCTAGTTAATGTAATTAATGTGGTATATATAAATGATGGAATATGACATGTAAAGGATATGATGAGGTAAATGATTATGTATGTAAAAGATGAATTGCTATAATGTGGATTGAAATGTGATATGATGCCATTGTGATTGGCTATGATGATTTAAATGTGATATGATGCCATTGTGATTGGCTATGATGATTTAAATGTGATATGATGCCATTGTGATTGGCTATGATGAATTAAAGGTGATATGATGCTATTGTGATTGGCTATGATGATTCAATTGAAAGAAACAAGGCATATTTGCCTAGATGATGATGAGAAGTGATAATGGAATTGATAAATGAATTGTGTGTCTAATATGTTATTCATTTTCAGAGTTTTGTTGTTGGTGGCATGCCTAATAATAGTAACAATCTCTTGAAGTTAGGTTGGATATGATCCTTGAAGCCTAATTGAGATGTTACAACCCTTGAAGCTAGGTTGGATTGGTTCTTGAAGCCAAGTTGGGTTGAAGTTTAACATGTTTTACTCCCCTTGAAGCTTGGTTGAATCTAAATCCTTGAAGCCTAGTTGGGTCAATGATAATGATAATGTGATAATTAAACCAAAGCATTAACTCTGAAAGTTGAATGGCATATTAGTGTTTGTTGGGCCCGAGTCTGTCTTTGTTGTCTATGTGATATACAAATGTTGAATTAAATGAATAATGAGATTTATGATTGACTTTGCTGACAATGTGAATTATGATTGGTGAATTGTGAATTGAACAATGTTATGAAGTATGATATTTAATGTGTATGTATTGATATGTTGATTATGAAGTATGTTATGGAATGTGTGTTTATGAAATATGATTTAGTTGAAATATATGAAAGTTATAATCTAAAAGAAAAGATATGATAGAAGCTAAGGTTACATGGAATTGATATATCATTATATGTTAGTATTTTTATAATGTATGTGTATATTTTATATTTGTACTACTAAGCTCTCGGGCTTAGCGCGGTTATATGATCGCGCAGGTGACCAGGTGGAAGATATGAAGTCTTTCGTTATGCCACGAGAAGAGTAAGAGTTTATCGAGACCAACTAGAGGGTGATGCATACATGTATAATTTAATTATGATGTATTCTATCAAAAATGTATTCATTTGTATAAATGATGTTTTGAGAAAGATAAGATTATGGTATATTTATAAGATCATTAAAAGTATATCAAATTTGTAAATGTTCTTTAAATTAATTTATTGTGGTTTGAAATATGTTAAAGGTTTTTAAATTGTAACGAAAAACGACATCCTTATACTTTATATACTTACTGTACGTATACCAGGTATATGTATAGTACTTATATGGAGTATCGGGGTGTTACACAATCTCACTGATGAATAACATTTAGAAATTTTAAATGGCATAAAAACTTATGAAGATGGTATACCCATATTAAATGAGTTTGGTGATACTATTCAGGATGTAGTGGCAACACTAATCTTGACTATATCACTTCACTTTATAGGTGACCCTACTCACTTAAAGGATAAAAATGCTGAATTACTAAGTAATCTTAGGTGTAAGAAAATAGTGACTTTCAGTTTTATAAAACAACTTTCCTAAATAGGATAATGCTTAGAGAAGATTCCAACCAGACTTTCTGAAAGGAAAATTTCTTAGCAGAATTTCCCTTTTCCTAGGAGAGAAAGTTGGAAATCATATAAAATAGGAGTAAGGAAATCCTATTCCTTATGACCTGTTAACTTATGGACATTTGTTTAGTATAGTTCAAAAAGAAGGATTAAAACTTTGTCAAGATATAAAGCTTCAAAAATCATTAAAATATGAAATGAGAAAAACTAAACAAGAACTAGGTTCTTTCTATAAACAATTTGATTATAGTATAACACAGAAACATAAAGACTGTGGTGAACAATGTTCTATTACAAAATATAAAAAACCTTATAAAAAATATCATAAAAAGAATTATAAGAAAAAAATTGATAAAGAACAAAAATCTATATTAGAAGCAATAAAATATTTTAGTAATCCTAAAATCCAAGAAAAGTTCTTGAATAAAATATTAGGAGATAATAATGATAAACCTAAACATTCACTATTACCCAATACTAGTAAACAGGCATATGATTTAACTACAATATTAAATAAAAATAAAACAATAAGGAACAAACCTACCATAAATGGCTTACAGAAGGAAATTAAAGAAATAAAATTAGAATTAAAAGAATTAAAAAATAAACAAGAACATGATTCGCAAATAATAAAGTCTTTATTAAATTCAACTTCTTCTGATAAAGAAGGAGAAGAAGATATTGAGCAGATAATTAGTAAAGAAGAAACTAATAATAATAATAATAATGAAATTAGTTTAATAAGTAAAGAAAAAATTTCTGATAATTTAATTTTTATGTTACATGAAATAACATCAAGAAAATATTTAATAAAGATAAGGCTAAAATTCTCAAATAATTATAATATAGAAACTATAGCCTTGTTTGACACAGGAGCTAACCTAAATTGCATTAAACCTAATTTAGTACCTAAAAGATTTTGGCAGAAAACTAAAGAAAGTTTATCTGCTGCAAATAAATCTAAATTAAATATACTTGGTAAAGCAGAAGCATCAATAATAGATAAAAACTTAGAAATAAAAAATATATTTATTTTAACCAATATTCATCATAAGGTAATCTTAGGAACACCATTTATGAATTTAATTACACCTTATTATATTAATGATGATAGTGTAAGTTTTAAAGTTAAAAATGAAAAAAATAATTTTCCCATTTTTGGAAAAACCAAAAAAGAGAAATTTAAATCTTTTAAAGGCACATTCAGTAAATGAATTATAAATAAATTCTCTTATAAAGACAAAGTCTGAACAACTTTGTAATTTTAAAAATAATTATCATCTACAGAAAATAAATGAACAATTAAATAATAGATTTATACAAGATAAAATTAATAAATTAAAATTATAGATAGAAAAAGACTTATGTGCTGATATTCCAAATGCATTTTGGAATAGAAAGCAACATATGATTGACTTACCATATGAAATAGGATTTAATGAAAAGTCTATTACAACTAAAGCTCGGCCTATTCAAATGGTGCCTGATATGATTGAATTTTGTAAAAAGGAAATAAATGATTTAGAAAATAAAAGATTAATTACAAAGTCTAGAAGCCCTTGGTCTTGTGTTGCATTTTATGTGAACAAGGCCTCTGAGATAGAAAGAGGAGCACCTAGATTAGTAATAAATTATAAACCCTTAAATAAAGCTTTAAAATGGATTAGGTATCCTATTCCAAATAAAAAAGATATGTTAGAAAGATTATATAAAGCTAATATTTTTAGTAAATTTGATATGAAATCAGGATTTTGGCAAATCCAGATTAATCCTAAAGATAGGTATAAGACTGCATTCACAGTTCCATTTGGACAGTACGAGTGGAATGTTATGCCTTTTGGTTTAAAGAATGCACC
Source organism: Garcia nutans (assembly GCA_947685225.1). Lineage (NCBI taxonomy): Eukaryota > Viridiplantae > Streptophyta > Magnoliopsida > Malpighiales > Euphorbiaceae > Garcia > Garcia nutans. Next base: position 27,287,981 of record CANTUV010000011.1, on the reverse strand, counting down.
CTTTGAGTTTCAGAGAGTGATGAATGATATTTTTAATCCATATACTAAATTTTGTATAGTATACATTGATGATGTATTAATATATTCTACAACTATAGATGAACATTTTAAACATTTAAAGACATTTTTTATGGTAATTAAACATAACGAATTAGTATTAAGTAAAACTAAAATGTCTCTGTTTCAGACTAAGATTAGGTTCTTAGGACACTATATAGAACAGGGAATTATAGAACCTATAGAAAGAAACTTAGCCTTTGGAGATAAGTTTCCTGATCAGATTGTTAATAAAGCTCAATTACAAAGATTTTTAGATTGTTTAAATTACGTTATAGAATTTTTTTCCCAACCTAAATAGGACTATAAAACAATTACATGATAGACTAAAGAAAAACCCAGGCCCATGGACTGAAGTCCATTCTGGTATAGTTAGACAGGTTAAAGCCCTAGTTAAAACTATTCCTTATCTACATATACCTGATCCATTAGCTTCTAAGATAGTAGAAACTGATGTATCAAATATAGGTTTTGGTGGAATTTTAAAGCAGGTTAAAGAGGGTAAAAAAACCATAGTCCAGTTCTATTCAGGACATTGGAGTCCGACCCAATTAAATGATTCTACGATAAAGAAAGAAATTTTGAGTATAGTTTTATGTATTTCAAAATTTCAATCAGATTTATTAAATCAAAAGTTTTTACTTAGAATTGATTGTAAAAGTGCTAAAGATGTTTTACAAAAAAATGTTAAAAACCTTGCCTCAAAACAAAATTTTGCTAGGTGGCAAGCTATTTTAAGTATTTGATTTTGATATTGAATTTATTAAAGGAGAGAATAATAGTTTACCTGACTTCCTTACTCGTGAATTCCTTCTCAGCAATCATGGGGAAAAATAAAAAGAAGATGGCCAATAAGGCTAAAGAAACTCTAAAGGAAGATTCTCTTAAAGCCCTATCTGATCATTCAGATAGTATAGCAAACCCTAAACAAATAAAGTCTTGGGCTGATGCGGTCCAAGAGGAAGATAATAAAGCAAAGATGGATATTTGGGTCTCTCAGCTGGCCCAATCACCAGAAATCCTTAAAGCTCTCTCAAAGATGGGCTTCCCTCCTCCTGAAGCCCAAGGTAATAATTCTATTTTCCCTTTTAAAACAGAGTTAGGACAGTCTTTTAAAACCCTAACTCAAAATAATTCTAAAGATGAGTTGGTTGTTTCAAACCCATCAACTCAAATTATTTCTTCGAATTTTCCATTAAAACCAAAAGCTTTACGGCATAATAAAAATTTTTGGTTTGCAGAATTAATTATTGAAAATGGGCCTGCTCAGCAGAACCCATGGTTTGTAATTGAGTTTGTATATCCTAAATTTGGTTTTTTAAACCAACAGAGTTTTCAAAAACCCAAGAATATTATCTTAATATTCTTGTGGATTCTGATTCTTTGTTTCTAAAGCATAACTATAGTCAGCAAGATAAGGTTGTCATAGCCTATTCTTCTTTTAAAATAAAGAAAATTCTCCATCCTTCTGAATGGGGAAGACCTCTGCACATTCCTGTACAATTTAAAGCTCTTTCTTCTAAAGCCCATTGTCCTTCATATAACTATTGGGATTATATAGATACCTGAACTAAAGCCCTATTTTTCCAAAACCCTGGTTCCTGGCTTATCTATTTTGATACCAATATAAAGACAAATAGCCTCCCTTTCTGGTTTGTTGATTGGTGGCATTACTGTGGATGTGATGATCGATCACTACCACAAGATGTACAATTGGCCTACCAATATTATAGAGCTCATCTAAACCCTATTCTATATGAGAATAAATTTCCTCCTCTTCTTCTCTTTTGTCTAACTTTCAGTATACCTTGGGTATATAGTGGTATTTTGACACTTTTATTCACTTAGGTACCAATATCCCTGTTGTATTAAGAAAAGCAAAAGTCAAGTGGTGGACTGCCTTTCGTAATTCTACCACTGAGGAAATAGTAAAGTAATGGCTCTCAAAGAGAAACCATGGTGGCATTGACCCAAAGCTATCAGTCTCTTTTGGAGCTCAAAGAGCCCATAATATATCCCTTCTTGCAGCTGCCAAGACTGCAGAAGAATATAGAGTCTTGATGGAACAAATGGTTGGATCTCTTCCTTCCACCTCTGGGCCCATTAAGCCCAGCGAACCAATTCTGCTGGATCCTGAAATAAAGCCCAATCCAAAAGATATAAAGTTCCATCCAGAAGAAGAAAATCTCCTTCATCTTCTTCGGATACCTCCACCTCATCTATGACATCATCTTCCACTGAGACATCTGACTCAGATTATTGCCCTAGCAATGAAGATGATTGTTATGGGATTTTGTCCCCCGTTAAAATAAAAAGTAAAAAATAAAAAATAAAGAAAAAAGAAAAAGAAAAGAAAAAAGAAAAAGAGAAAGAGAAAGAAAAGAGAAAAGAAAAAGAAAAAGAAAAATAAAAAAGAAAAAGAAAAATAAAAAGAAAAAGAAAAGAAAAAGAAAAAATAAAGAAAGAAAAGAAAAATAAAAAGAAAGTTGAATCTGATTTAGATACAACTGAGTAAAGGTAGAAGAAACCTTATTCCTTTGATAAAGTCAATAAAGGTTGTGCCCACTAACAGGATATTGTTCATCAACAGTATTTACCAGAGGAAAACCAACAGTAAAGTCAGAAGAACTGTTTATCCACAGTTCTCCACACTAAAGCCAATAGTACCTCCGACAAAGTACTATTCTTCTACAGTTCCAGATCCGTGAAGGTACAGTAAAAGCAAATAGTAGAGACATATTACTATTCATCCACAGTATCATACATGTGACAAGAACAGTGTGAAATTAAAGCCTTTGTATATATTAAGGAGCCTATTCTGAAGCTGGAGGGGGATTCGAAACCTCTCTTCCTCACACCGAAGACATTGATGAACCTTCAAGCTTTAGTTCTAGCTTTCCCTTTCCCTTTCTTTCTTCACTTAAAATTTCTTTCATCTCTATCCCCAACACTATTGATTCTCTTGTAAGTTAATTATATTAAAGCTTGTATTTCATACTTTAAAGTTTTATTTTGTATAAGTATGCTCTGCACTTGCAACGAAAGTTGATCTGGTGAATTAGAAATCTGTAAAGTTTTATTTTATTTATATCTTATTAGTATAAGCTAGACACCCAATTGTAACGGCTACTGGCTGTGAGCAGGATTTATAAGCTTGTGGTACCTGGTATAACGAAAAGCACTATATTAATAGTTGATTCTTAATATTGTATTTTCTTTAAAGATTATATATAAAGTTATATGTTCTTTTAATTATGTCCTTTAAATTTATTTACTTAACTTATTTATTTATATGTTTTTAATATATGCTTTTAATTTATTTCTTTAATTTATTTTAATACAGTCTTTTAAATTTATTTATAATTAATGTTTATTTATTTTTTTATCGATTTTATTATCTGTCTAGATCTAAGTGTGGGGCATATGCCTGATTGTTCATTGCTTTGATTAAAGCTTTATATATGAAGATATATACAACATATACAAGTCAACATTTTAATAATAAGGTCAAAAGATATTTGAATTAATTATATATTAAATATTGGTAGTGGAAGATGATTTTTGTTTATATTATTATAATAATGTAATTGCTTGGTGGAGATTAAGTGGAGATTTAAGTGGTTAAGAGTAGTGAGTGGTTTTGACTTTTCATCATCTTCTTCTTTCTTCTCTAAGAGGCCAGCCATCACCATTAGCAAAGGAAAGAGAGAAATTGTTGCTTACCAACCCAAGAAATTGAAGGATTTCAAGAGATCAAGTTGGAGTTCTAAGGATTTTTCTTCATATTTGGCAAGTTTTCAACTTGTTTCTTTGATTTCTTCTGAGTTTGTGTTTATGAGTTTGGTGGATGGTTGGTGTAGTTGTGTGTATTGTTGATTTTAGTGTATTTGAGGTTATTTTGTTTAGTTAACTTTGATATTTGGGGTTGGATTGAAGAGAAATGGTTAAGTTTGGTGAAGAAAACAAGAGTTATGGATTGTGTAAGTTTGGGTTGTGAAATATGGTTGTGATTGTGTTTGATGCATGTATTTTGAGTTGTTTTGATGTTATGCAAGTTTATTATGGTATATTGATGGTTTTGGTTAAGTTTGTTTGGAGTGGAAAAGGGTAAAGAAAGATGATTGTTGGATGTGGCGTTTTTGGTGTCGATATCAGGTTTTTGGCTTGACACTCCCAGTAACACGACCATGTCTTTAGGTGTGTCATTGATTCTGTTTTCAGTGTGGGTGACATGATCAGTGACATGCCCATGTCACTGAGCATGTCACAGCTTCTATGTAGTAATATTATTGACACGCCCATGTCACTGAGCGTGTCATAGCTACTGTGTTGTTGGAGGATTGACACATCCAGTGACACGCCCATGTCACTGAGCGTGACAAAGCTTATGTGTTGTGGGTTTATGGCATGATCAGAGACACACCCTTGTTGTTGAGAGTGTCATGTGTAGAGTTTGCCCTAGATAGTTCTTGTCTTTATCTTCTTATGTGTATCACTAAGTGAGTATGTATAATCACCTTTGGATTAGGTTTTAAAGAGATTTGAGTTACCCAATTAAAGTGTTGAAGGATTCTTGGAAGAGGATATTGGAATTGGTGTTTGTTGCTCTTAGAGGTAAGTACAAACCTTAAATGATTGCATACATTGACATGACTTTGGGACTTAACACATTTGGTTGGAAAATGTGTTAAGTTACGTACTATATTGTTGATGTATGAGAATAGTGCTATGATTTGCATAATGTGAACTATGTGAAATATATAATGATGATTCAAAATGGATGGATAATGCAATTTGTTATGTACACACTAATGATTGTGTATGAAGCCATTGGTGATGGCTATATTGATATAAATGGGATATTTAAGGCATTGTGCCTAGTTGATCATGAGAAAATGAAAAAGGATTTGATAATAAAATTATAAATGAATTGTGTGCCTAGTATGTTATTCAATTTCAGAGTTTTATTGTTGGTGGCATGCCTAAAAGTAACAATCTCTTGAAGCTGGGTTGGGCTTGGTCCTTGAAGCCTAGTTGGGTGATGCTGTGCTCCCCTTGAAGCTGGGTTGGGCCTAGTCCTTGAAGCCTAGTTGGGATGTTACATATGAGGTAGTCCTCATTGTGATAATGATTCACCTTCGGGCTAGATAAATGTGATTATTGGACCAAAGCAGTAACTCTGGAATTTGAATGGCATATTAGAATCTTTTGGGCCCATGCTTGTCTTTGCTTTATTGTGAATTATGAATGATGGAACAATTGAACAATATAATGAGATTTAATGTTATGAAATATGATATCCTTGTATATTGTTTCTAATTCTTGAAAGTTTGACATTGGCATTACATTTGAATCATATTGTTATCAAGGTTTGTACCACTAAGCTTTTGGCTTAGCGCGATTGTGATTTATCACGCAGGTGACAGGGTAGATCCGGAGTGTTCAGCTAGACCGAGTCGAATCTAGGCTTGTGATTCCTTATGAAGTGTTGATTTTGGACATCAAGATCAGAGACGAACTGCCAGCATATATAAATTCTATATTTTTGTAAATATTGATTTTAATGTAAACATATGTATATTCCATTGCTTATTAAACAAATGTTTTAGATGAACTTTTTGGTAATGAAGATATATATCTATATATATGTATTTTAACAAAGGATGTTTTATCTATTACTTTTACTCAGATTGTAGAGATGATGATTTGATGTTAAAGTTTAAAGATTGGTTTGTTTAAAATGGATTGTGACATCCTTGTATCCGGTATACGTATGGCACATATGTGGGTGTATGTGGTGTACGCATATGGGGTACAAGGGTGTTACACTTATACTTGTATGAATTTGATTTTCATTGTTATTGCAAGTATGGGCATATGAGCATAATCTTGTAAGGGTGCCTAGCCTTTCTCGAGAGAGAGTCGGGTATTCGAGGTTGAATTTTTGGTTGTTAGATCGTGTAGCATTTCTTGGCTCTCACCATGTGCACACCCAGCACTATATCTTGAGCTGCTTAACCTGGGGCCAGGTAATATAATATTTGTATACTTTAAAATTTATGAAAAAAGTTTACTAGCCTTCTGTCATCCTGTAGATCAGTTTGGCTTGGTGGAATATAGAAGAGCGAACGAACTGGACTTCTTCTATAAACGCCGCACTGCCTTTTCAGCATACCCAATGAGCCATTGTTGGCCCTGTGTCTAGTGGTTGGTTTCTCGGGGAGAGAGTATATGAGTGGTTCCTTGGTCTGGAGCAATGGAGGATTCTAATGAATTTCCTGGAGTACACTTTAAATATCACATCAACGCCGGAGAATGCATGGTGATTAGTTTGACACGGTTATGATGTTGAAACCTTTCTCTATCCACTGGGTGCATCGTATACCCAGTTTATTCAAGTAGAGCTCTTAAACTTTGACGTATCTCCTATTGACGTCCAAAAAATTCCCGAGGAAAATGAGGATGAAGAGGAGTATCACGGAAAGGGAGGAGGATCCATCCCTCATCCGGGGCTAGCACCTCTCAAGTAAACTTTTACCATTTTGCCATTGCAATTACTCCTTTCTTAACTTATTTTGATTATTTTAATGATTATTGCAGGCTACTGGCTCATTTGGTCATGATGTTGGACCTTCCTCTGTCGCTCCTCCATTTGCTCATTCTTATCAACTGGAGATGTGTAACACCCCTATACCCCATATATGCACACTACATACAACCACATCTGTAATATACGTATACTGGATACAGGAGTGTCATGGTCTATTTTAAAACAAACCAATCTTTCATAATTTCAATATGAGAAAACTTAAAACATTTAAATTATATTCTAAAACATAATAGATAAAACATTTATTTATTAAGCAACGGAAAATGTAGCGGTATATACATATATATACATAAATATCAATATTTACAAAATATAAAGTTTATACATGTTTGGCAGTTCGTCTCTGATCTTGAAGTCCACAATCAACACTTCACAAGCCTAGAATCGACTCTGTCTAGTTGAACATTCTGGTTCAACCGGATCTACCCCATCACCTGCGCGATGAACCACAATCGCACTAAGCCATAGGCTTAGTGGTACAACCATGATGACAATATGCTTTAAATGTAATGCCAATATCACCCTTTCAAGCATAATAAACAATATTCAAAAAAGTCATATTTCATAACATTAAATTTAAACATATTGTTCAATTATTTCATCATTCATAATTCACATTTAAACAAAGACAAGCATGGGCCCAAAAGAAACTAATATGTCATTCAAATCTCAAAGTTAATGTTTTGGTCCAATAATCACATTTATCAAGCCCATAGTGTAACACCCCTATACCCCATATACGCACACTACAGACTACTACACCTGTAATATACATATACCGAATACAGGAGCGCCATGGTTTATAATAAGCAAACCAAACTTTCAATTTAACAACATTATAGGAAAACTTAAAACATTCAAATTATATTATAAAGTACAATAGATAAAACATTCATTTAACACGCAGCGGAAAATGTAGCGGTGTTTACAAATATATATACATCCAAAAATCAAATTTTACATAACATAACATTTATACATGTTTGGCAGTTTGTCTCTGATCTTTAAGCCCCCTATCAACACCTCAGAGTCTAGACTCAACTCGGTCTAGCTAAACTCTCTGGCTCTACCCTGTCACCTGTGCGATGAATCACAATCGCGCTAAGCCAACGGCTTAGTGGTAGAAACCACAATAACAATATGTTTCAATGCAATGCCAATGTCACACATTTCAACAACAAAAACAATCTTCATAAATGATATATTCATATTTTTCATAACACTACTTTCCATTATTTTATTCAATTGTTTCACCATCATGAATAACATTGAAACAAAGACAAGCATGGACCCAAAAGACACTAATATGCCATTCAACTTTCAGAGTTAATGTTTTGGTTTAATTATCACATTTATCATTATCATTATCCCAACTAGGCTTCAAGAATTAGGCTCAACCAAGCTTCAAGGGGAATAAAGCATGCTAAGCATCAACCCAACTTGGCTTCAAGAACCAAACCCAACCTAGCTTCAAGGGTTGTAACATCTCAACTAGGCTTCAAGGTTTAGACCCAACCAAGCTTCAAGGGGAGTTAAGCATGCTAAACTTCAACCCAACTTGGCTTCAAGGATAAAATCCAACCTAGCTTCAAGAGATTGTTACCATTAGGCATGCCACCAACAACAAAACTATGAAAATGGAATAACATATTAGATGCACAATTCATTCATTATTTCATTATCAATTTCATTCTCATTTGCTCATAATCATTTAGGCAACCATGCCTCAATTATCTCATTTGCATCATTATAGCCAACAACAATGGCTTCACATCTCATCAATAGAGTATACATAACCAATTGCATTGGACATATATTTTAAATTCATCATCATCTAGGCATGTTCTTATTTCATTTGAATCATTATAGCCAACCACAATGGCATCTCATCTCATCATACCTCAATTCACATTAAAGCAATTCATCATTAAAGTATTCATCATAACCAATTGCATTGCACATACATTTTGAATGATCATCATATCTTTCACATTATACCAATCATAACATTAATCAAATTGTATTAACAATATAGTAAATTACTTAACACATTTACAACCAAATGTGTTAAGTCTCAAAATCATGTAAATGTATGCAACCATGTAAGTTTGTACTTACCTCAAGAACAACTCACACCAATCTATACACTTCCTCTTCCAAGAATTCTCCACTACTAGGATTAGGGAAACTCAACCTCTTCACAACCTAATTCAAAAGGAATAATACACATTTATTTAAAGATACACATGAATTCCAACACACTTATTCACCTATTAGTCTCATACTAAACCCATAGATCACAAATACAAGCCAAAGCCACTATCTAGGTCCCCACGGTCATGGCCTCACAACCCCCACGGGCATTGGTTAGAAAACGAATCTGTCCAATTTGCCTAACAGTCCCACGGTCGTGGCATCCAAGGGCCCAATCGTGGCATACATTTTGCTTTTGTTTCGGACCAAACTCATGTATTCTAGGATTTCAACTTCATTAAACACAAACACATTGAAAATCCAAGATAATAATTGCTCAAACTCACAACATACATCAATTACCAATTCAAAACCATAACATAAACACAACTCTTACTCTTCCATTCAACTCCAAAATCACAATCAATTAAACCCAACACTCTCAAACACACCACAATCAAACATACTCATACTATCCACAATCAATCATCAAACTCAAATACAACTTAAAATAAAACAAGGAAATCAAGTGGAAACTTACCAAAAATGATGAAACTTCTTAGATTTCCAACTTAATCACTTGTTATATCCTTCAATCTTGAGCTTGGAAAATAAAACTCTCTTTCTCTCTTGCTTCTTTGATGGCCGGCCAACCCAAAGAGAAAAGAAAACAAAGAACAAAATGAATGGCAAAGAACCAAGTCAACTCTTTCTCTTTAAACCTCCACCAAGCAATTATAATATTAAAATAATTTAAAATATCCTCTTCCACTCACTTAATTCAATTTCCTTTTAATTAATTTAATAAATAAACAATATTCTTTTGACCATTTACTAATTTGACTTGTATATGTTGTATATATCACTACATATACAACATATACACTCTCTCTTTACTTCTTTTCTCTTTCCATTTAAACATATACACTAAATCCAAATACAAAAATAATTCCAAAACTTTTAGGGTATACTTTGGGATATTACACGTAGATGATTCATTATCACAATGAGAAACATCTCATATGTAACATCCCAATTAGGCTTCAAGGACTAGGCCCAACCAAGCTTCAATGGGAGCATAGCATCAACCCAACTTGGCTTCAAGGACCAAGCCTAGCCCAGCTTGAAGGGATTGTTACTTTTAGGCATGACACCAATAACAAAACTCTGAAAATTGAATAACACATTAGGCACACAATTCTTTTATTATTTCATTATCAATTCCATTCTCATTTTCTCATAATCATCTAGGCAACCAGGCCCCAATTATTTCATTTGCATCATTATAGCCAACAACAATGGCTTCACATCTCATCATTAGGGTATACATAATCAATTGCATTGTTCATACATTTTGAATGATCATTTTATCTTTCACATTATGCAAATCATTGCATTAATCAATTGTATCAATAATGTAATAGATTACTTAACACATTTCCAACCAAATGTGTTAAGTTCCAAAGTCATATAAATGTATGCAATCATGTAAGGTTTGTACTTACCTCAAGAGCAACTCACACCAATCTAACCACCCTCTTCTAAGAATCCATCAACACTTGGATTAGGGCAACTCAAACTCTTAAAAACCTAATACAAAAGTGATTATACACAGTCACTTAGAGATACACATAAGATAATAAGGATAAGAACCAACTAGGGCAAACTCTACACATGACATGCTCAACAACACAGGCGTGTCCCTAACTGTGCATTAAACCCACAACATAGAAGCTTTGACATGCTCAGTGACATGGGCGTGTCACTGGTCATGTCAATCCTCCCTCAACACAGTGGCTATGACATGCTCAGTGACATGGGAGTGTCACTGGATGTGTCAATCCACCAACAACACAGTAACTATGACACGCTCAGTGACATGGGTGTGTCACTGGACATGTCAATACTATTCCAACACAGAAGCTGTGTGTGAACACTAGAATTTTGAGGCTCGAAAGGCCAATTTTCTCAGACTACTGAAAACCGGGCCGGACCGGAAGTCCCCGGTAAAGTTCACCGGAAATATATCAATATGGTACTTGAAATGTACGGTGCGACGCAAGGATCACGGGTATGGTCTCGGAATAATTTTTGGAGGCCTGTAGCTCCCGGAAAGTCGGTTTTAGCAGAAGTAGCGCGAGTCGCGGTGGGCCAGGACGGCGGCCCAGCCGCCGCCCACGGCGGCCCAGCCGCCGCCCACGGCGGCCCGGCCGCCTTGTTTCCGGCGGCCCAGCCGCCGTGATGACGGCGGCTCAGCCGCTGTTCGCCGCGGCTCGTCTGCTGTTCACCGCGGTTCGTCCGCTGTGGCTGGCGGCCCGGCCGCCGTCTAGCCCGATTTTGCCTATAAATAGGCTTCAGATGTTCAAAAGAAGGGACTTTTGGACTTTCTACGCCCATATGCTGACGAAATTTTTATGCTTAAGAATTTCTAATATTGTGTTGTAGAAAGCAAGAATCATACTCAAAAGTGCAAGAAACAAGATCTGGAACTTAGAAGTGGAAAAATTCTAATCAAGGTAATATCATAATTCATATTCAGTCAATTCGAGCATATCATAAGCATTCTGATCTTCTTCTCAATTTCTTCTCGGTCAAAGACCTAATCCTTTTAGGTCCGAGGGCCTAATGAACTAATCAATCAGCCTCTTTGGCACGAAGCCTAAATTGAATCCCCTTTGGTACAAAGTACCTAAATTTCACAATTAAAGTCAACTTTTGGCACGGAGCCTCAATTGCACCTCTCTGGTACTAAGTACCTAAACGGCATTATTAAAATGAATCATTGGCACAAAGCCTAAATTGTCTCACTTTGGTACGAAGTACCTAAATTTCACAATCAATCAATCTTTTGGCATGAAGCCATATTGCACTCTTTTGGTACAAAGTACCTAAATTTCAACATTTAGCACTAACTGCTAAATCTCACCAATTTGGCAAAAAGCCCGACAAATGCACGAAGCATACACACACACATGCATGAAGCATAAATTTTTATCGCCTTTAAATAGGCCTTTCCGAACTACATGGGCTTTGATCTCCTATTCAAACGGGAGTATGTAGGCATGTTTGGGATTCACCCCAAATAGCAAGTCCACCAAACTACCAACAATCTTTTTGTCTTTAAATTTGTTCCATTGTTGCAAGTTAATCAAATGCATGACATAGTCCCCGAGTCCTCCTTGGGTTCGCAGACTAGAAGCCTTTACATTGGATGCATTATTGGAGTCAAACAAGGGTTTTCTTAGTTTTTCCCTTCGAACAAAATAAACTGAGTGGCGACTCCCGACAACGAGTGAACGTTCGCCCGGATCCTTTTCGGGCGGAAAACACGAGGTTCACAACCTGGCGACTCCACTGGGGACCCATAAAAATGATTTATGGGATTCTAAGTGGACTACTATTGCTCATTTGATTAATTTGACACTAGGGACCATAAAAAACGATTTATGGGATCCTAGTAAATTGTTATTATTTGTTTAACCGATTTGCCCTTCTTTAGGGTATTTTTATTTATTTTTGCAGGGTACCCTAGCATTATATATCCCCTCCTTGGGAGATATTGGATTGAAAATTGACAAAAGGAATTTTTTTTCCTTTAATGGATGTATTGTTTGACTACTTGTGCATTTATTTTGTCATTCAAAGAATCTTTTTCTCTTGCATATATGGGGGAATCCTTTTCCTCCATTGCATAAAAAATCATTTTCAAATGAATTTCTTCTCTTTCTGTTCAAAGTTCTGAGTCTGGATAGCAAGTAGCGCTGACCGGCAGGTCTCCTTGATTATGCCGGCGGACAGCCAAAGCGTCCTCCCTGTTGTCGCAAACCATTCCAATCCTTTTGGAGTGGCCTATGAGTAATCGTACTGTTGGACCCATGCGAAACTCCTTGTTTCACATGTGGTTAGGTATATCTTACTCAAGACTCAAGGGTCCCTATGATAAGCCGATTCTCTATTTTTACATAACAATAGAACCTTCCCTTAGGTTGTATGTACCCAATGATAGTACCGCATTCCATTAAAATGAATTGTGATGTGATGAGGTGCATTCATGCAACATAACAACATCGTTTTGGGAAAAATTTTGATGTACATAAGTGGACCAAGAGTTTTCCTACCCTACACACCACCCTGATTTTTTTTTTGCCCTTGACCTTTTCAGGTACCCTCTGTCCGTGTGCCTTCACCTACACCAGACACACCAACACCAACTGTGCTATCCCCTACAAGTTCTACTACCCCAACTTCACCAACTATTCCGATTACTGAAATGGCCACAATTGAACAGATTAAGGCTTTGCTGGATGGTCAGGTTAAGGAAATTGAAGCTAGAATGCAAGAAAAAATTGATGAAGCTTTAGCCGCCCAAAGGGTAGCCATCCTGGCTGAATTAGGAGGAGCACCAAAGATAGTCCCTACTCCTGAAAATTTGGGGAAGGAACCCATTGTGGGGCAAACTAGTACCCCCGTGACTGCTCAGATTAATACCCCTGTCATCAATTTGGAGGATCCACCCTCCAAGACTGAAACTGATGAACTGAAAAAGGAAACTTGAATTGCTTGAGAGGTCAATCACTGCCATGAGAACTCACAAAGAGGTGGTAGACATGGATTCCTTATCCTTGTTTCCCCAAGCCAGATTACCTCCAAAATTCAAGATGCCGGGGATGGACAGATTTGATGGGACCACTTGCCCTAAAACTCATTTGAAGATGTATGTGGGGGCCTTGAGCCCATGGGGTTTAAATGATGAGCTCTTTGCTCAACTCTTCCAACAATCCCTGACTGGGGCTGCCCTTAAATGGTTTGTGAGTCTAGACCGTTCCAAGATCAATACATGGAAAGACATCTGCAATGCATTTAACTCTCAATACCACTACAATATTGAGGTGGATGTCACCAGAAGAGAACTTGAGACTACCAAACAAAACAACAATGAACCCTTCTCCTCGTTTCTTACGAGGTGGAGGGCAAAGGCCGCCCAAATGATCAATCGCCCTTCTGAACAAGAGCAGATTGACATCATAATCAGGAATTTAAGACCTACATATCAGGCTCAACTGCAAACCCAATATCTACCTACTTTCAAATCACTCATTGCAACTGCAACCAAGGTAGAAGATTTGATACAGTTGGGTAAAATAGTGGATGAGGGGGCTGCATCGAAATATAAGAAACAAAGCCAAACTCCTTCCTCAAGCAAGGTCAATCAAGTGGCCAATATTGCCCCTGCGAATCCTTTACGTGTGGGCAATCTTGGGTCGAGAAATCAGCCAAGAAGGCAATATACTGACCTTGGGGTACCCCTTCATTTGGTGTTTAAAAAGGCTGTGGAAGGGAAATATTTGAAGCCTTTAGACCCAAGACCTCCTCCAAACCCATTACCTTCCAATTATAAAGTCAATGAATATTGTGAATACCATCAAGGGAATGGGCATAAAACAGATGCTTGCTGGACACTCAAAAACCGCATCCAGGATCTGGTGGATAGTGGTGACATCATCCCCCTCAGGAGGCAACCAAATATTAACACTAACCCTTTGCCCAATCATTCCATCCACGCCATTACTGTGGAAGAAGAGCTGTTTGATCCTTTCAAACTTCTTTTGGAAATGAATGAAGTGTGTGTGTTAGATTTGAACGACCTCGCTGAAGAGGTCAGTGCTCTGACAAGAAGTGGAAGACAATATCAGCCACTTGACCTGGGAAAAACCCCTACAACCTCAAATCCCCCCCATAAGAAAACACCAGAGCCAAAAGAAGACCCTGTCCTCACTCAGCTTAAACAAACTCAAGCTAAGGTGTCAATTTGGGAACTCCTTGCTTCCTCATTCCCACACCGCCAGGCTCTCAGCGAAGCTTTGAGTCAACTTGATACACCTGTGGACACAAGCCCAGAAGCTTTGGTGGCCACTTTGACCCAATCAACCAAGACATTGAGTATCCGATTTTCTGATGCAGACCTACCAGAAGATGGCAGTAAACACAATGATGCTCTATACATCACCATACAGATTGGGGGAAAGACTGTGCCCATGGTTCTCATTGATAATGGGTCAGCCTTAAATGTCTGTCCTTTGAAAGTAGCAAGCTGTTTGGGGTTGGAGACTACAGATCTTACACCTTCTGATCAGATTGTGAGAGCATATGATAACACTCGAAGAGAAATTTTGGGTGTTGCCACTCTAGAAATTGCTATTGGGCCGGTGAAAATGGGAGTACCATTCCAGGTCATTGATGTACCCGCGAGCTTTAATCTCCTCCTTGGAAGGCCGTGGATTCATCAAATTAATGCTGTACCTTCTTCACTACACCAAAAACTTAAATTCCCTTTTGAAGGAAAAATCATCACTATCAAAGGGGACACCTGCGAAATCAACAGGAAAACCATGGATCAGTCTCTCCTTGAGGTTGTTCCTGGTGAAACTGCCATGACCTTGACTGGGTTTCATTACGACACAGTTCAATGCATAGAAGGTGAAAAACCCAAGGGGCCATTTGTCTCATATGATTTTGGGGAGGTCCAAATCAACTGCCTAGTAGGAATGATGCTGAGGGTAGGTCTTTTGCCTGGGATGGAAATGATGAAGTCTGGGAGGAAAACACCCGTAGTCCGGCCATGGGAAGAGCCTGAGAATAAGGGAACTTTTGGCTTGGGGTACAAACCTACAGACGAGGAAATAGAAGAGCTTGAGCGTGGAAGGAAGAAAAAGGGAAATTGGGGGGCAAGAAGCCTCAAAATGCGCCCTTACTTTAGAACTCTGAATGGTCATTTCTGCAAACCTGGAAAGGCGGTTCATTACTGCGGTTTTCAGGAACCATTCTATTCTCCTATGACCGGAAAGAAGCTACCGGGTTTTGAGATGTTTGCTGATGTTGTAGCCATGAAAGAAGAAGAGCCAGAACCTGAAACTGACTCCCAGATGGAAGGTTTCATGCAGCTTGGTCTCTTTGATGAGGTTGCTATGATAACCAATTTTGAAGACAATAGGGATCTCACAAAGCTGATTAAGACCACGGATGGACCGCTGAGAAATTGGTACGCCGAGGAGGGACAAGCTGCTGAGGTCAAACCTAGTCCTGTGTCACACCCTGAACTTGAGTCTTGTACCGAGTCTTGTTCTGAGTCAAACACCAAGTCAAAGTCTAATTCTGAGTCTTCTGTAATTTTAGATTTAGAAAGCCCTAATGTCAAGTCCAATGTAATCTTGGAGAATGACTCCGCAATTATCAATGAAACTGTTCCGATTCTTGGTTACCCTGTGTCTTTTGCTTTCCAAGTATTATCTAGCAAAAATGAAATGAATGAAATAAAAGAAATAAATGAAAAGATAATAATTGGCAAAGAAAATGAACATACATACATTGCATATGATTGCGTGAATAAAGAACAGGTTGTCGATTGCATCAGGAAGTATGTCGACTGCTTCATGTGGAAGGCAAGTGATGTCACGGGAATAGACCCAGCCATAGCAGTTCACAAGATTCCGCTATACCCCGATGCGAAGCCAGTTAAGCAGAAATTGAGAAGAATGAAGCCAGAATGGTCTTTGAAAATTAAAGAGGAGGTTGCCAAGCAACTGGACAATAAGTTCATAGAACCAATTGCCTACCCTTCCTGGTTAGCAAACATCGTGCCAGTCCCGAAGAAAGACGGAAAGGTCAGGATGTGTGTTGACTACAGAGATCTGAATAAGGCTTGTCCCAAGGACGATTTCCCGCTACCTCACATCGATTTGCTGATAGACAGGATGGATGGGCATATGATGGTTTCCATGACTGATCTTGCGGTTGGGTACAATCAGATCCTAGTTCACCCACCAGACAAAGAAAAGACAGCTTTCATCACAGAATGGGGCACTTTCTGCTACAGGGTTATGCCTTTTGGGTTGAAAAATGCAGGGGCTACCTACCAAAGGATGGCGACAACAGTCTTTCATGACATGATTCACAAAGAAGTAGAAGTGTATGTCGATGATATGATTGTCAAGTCAAAATCTCCAGAAGAACACGTTGAAGCCCTTGAGAAGTTCTTCCTTAGACTTCGCAAGTACAATTTGAAGCTTAATCCTGCAAAGTGCCTCTTTGGAGCAACATCAAGCTTATTCTTGGGATATTTGGTCAGCAAGAAAGGAATAGAAGTTGATCCAGCAAAGTCAAAGGCTATTCTGAAAATGCCCCCACCAAGAACAGAAAAGGAGATTAGAGGCTTACTAGGTAGATTACAGTATATCAGTCGATTCATATCACAGTTGGCTGAGACTTGTGGTCCAATCTTTAAGCTACTGAGAAAAGGTGCTTCACAAGAATGGAATGAAGACTGTCAGAAGGCCTTCGACAAGATCAAAGAATACTTGTTAAGTCCGCCAATTCTGCAACCTCCCAGAATGGGAAAGCCTCTGCTCTTGTATTTGTCTGTAACAGATGAAGCCATGGGTGCAATGCTGGCTCAAGAAGCTGAGGATACAAAGGTGGAAAATGCAATTTACTACCTTAGCAAAAGGATGCTGGATTATGAGTTAAAGTATAACAAGATTGAGAAGTTGTGTTTAGCCTTGTATTGGGCTTGTACGAAGTTACAACACTACTTGTCTTCTTACACTGCTTATGTCATCGCAGAACAGAGTCCCTTGAAATTCCTTATGGAGAGGCCTGTTTTGGACAGCAAAATGGCTAAGTGGGTGTCAACATTGGCAGCCTTTGACTTGAAATTTGTTCAAAGGAAAGCTGTGAAAGGCGGGGCAATAGCTGACCAATTAGCAGAATTACCTATAAAAGACGAGATGCGAGAAATGGGTTTCCCTGACGAAGACCTCTTGAATGTGGAAGGAAGTGTTTGGGAGATGTACTTTGATGGAGCATCCAATTATCATGGAAACGGAATTGGTATTGTGTTCAAAACTCCTTGTGGAGAATACATTCCATTCGCAGTTAAACTTGACTTTAGCTGCACAAACAATGAAGCAGAATATGAAGCTTGCATTAATGGGCTGGAAGCCGCCCTGGAATTGGGGATTAAGGACCTAAAGGTCTATGGTGATTCTATTTTAATAGTATCACAAGCTTTAAGGAAATGGAAGATAAGAGAAGAGCGTTTGGTTCCTTACCTACAACGCCTTGATCATTTGGCACAACAGTTCAATGATCTGTCCTTCGAATATCTCCCAAGAGCAAAGAATCAGTTTGCTGATGCCTTGGCTACTTTAGCTTCCATGATCAATATCAGGGAGGGGAAAGTCATTCGTCCATTGAAAGTTCAGCTTCAAAAGCAACCCGCCCATGTAATGCACTTGGCCGATGGTAAATCATGGTTTTGGGATATCAAGACCTATCTCAAGGATGGAAATTATCCGGAGGGATCATCAAAGGTTGATCAGAGGGCAATAAGGCAGCTTGCCACAGGTTACATTCTTAATGGAAATATCCTCTACAAAAGAAGTTGGAATGGAATGCACCTAAGGTGTGTGAATGAGGCAGAGGCTAAGCAGATAATGGAAATGGTACATGGTGGCGAATCAGGACCACACATGTATGGGATCGCCTTGGCTCGAAAAATTGCCAATCTAGGATATTACTGGTCCACCATGAATGCAGACTGCGTGGCATTTGTGCAAGGATGTCATCAATGCCAAATATTTGCTAAGCTACAGAAGCAACCTCCTGTTGCCCTGAATCCTATCACTTCTCCATGGCCCTTCGCTACTTGGGGAATTGATATAATTGGTAAAATACATCCAAAAGCATCAAATGGACATCAGTTTATCTTGGTAGCAGTGGATTACTTCACAAAGTGGGTTGAAGTAGCTTCCTATGCAGAATTAGACGCCAAAAAGGCAGCACAGTTTGTCCGAACCAACATCCTTTGTCGGTACGGAACACCATTCGAGATTATCACAGATAATGGAACTCATTTCCAAGCAGAATTTGCTAAACTCTTGCAAGATAAGAAAATCCAGCATCATAAGTCCTCTCCTTATAGACCCCAAACAAATGGAGCTGTAGAAGCAGCGAATAAGTCTATAAAGGTGATCATACAAAAAATGATCAAGGAACATAGGCGTTGGCATGAGAAGTTGCCATTGGCCTTGTGGGGATACAGAACATCAGTTAGAACTCCTACTGGGGCAACCCCGTATTCATTGGTATACGGAATGGAAGCAGTACTCCCCATTGAAGTGGAAGTTCAATCGGCGAGGATAATTCAAGAAAGTCAGATAAATGAAGCTGAATGGATCAGCAATTATCATCATCAGTTGTTGAGTTTGGATGAAAAAAGACTTCAAGCTCTACATCAGATTCAAGGCTATCAAAGGCGAATGGCCAGACATTTCAACAAAAAGGTCAAAGATCGAAACTTGGAAGAAGGTTGTTTGGTCCTGAAAGAGATCAGAACACCTGTTACAGATCCTCGTGGGAAGTTTCGTCCTCATTGGGCGGGACCCTACATTTTGAAGAAAATACTTTCCGGCGGAGCCGTCATCTTGTCTGATTTGGATGGTCTGGAGTTCACAAACCCATGCAATCTGGATCAACTGAAGAAATATTATGCATGATCATGAATTGTAATGAACTACATTAGACCTGATTCTCGCAAACTAATTCGAGATATGTAGGCAGCTCTCCTTGGGCGCGGTCTAAATTTTAATAAAATCATTCATTCATCTTTCTTTTGCCAAAAAAAAAACAACAAAAACAAAAACAAAAACAAAAAAAAAAACAAAAAAATCCCGCTAAGCCGAAAACCCACAAAGGGCGGCTTAGGCAATAGTGGGGCCCGCTAAGCTGAAAACCCGCAAAGGGCGGCTTAGGCAAGAATGGGTAAAAGCTCGCTAAGTTGAAAATCCGAAAGGACGGCTTAGGCAAAAATAAGAGCAAATAAATAAAGTAGATGATGCTTGGAAAGCAAACAAAAGGGTCATCCATTAAGAATCATTCATTACAAAAGAGAATCATCTATTACAAAAAGAGTCGGTCATTACAAAAAAGAGTCAGTTGGTTCATCAAAAGAGTCAGACTACAAGTCCTATACATTCAAAAAAAAAACCAAAAAGGTAAAAACAACCCAAAAACAGAAAAGACAATGGAGTCACCCTGGGATCTAGATCCTACACCCCCTCTCCCTCCAACTCCTGCAGCAATGCACACCTCCTCGGTTTCTCAACGGGCCAAACCTCAGCTATAAACCAGGTCCTGTACTCTGGAGTAGGTTGAACGAGGGAAGGCTCTGCACAAGGCCTGATCATCCGATGGTCTCTGACCCAAGTCTGTAGAACAGCCCGAGTAACCCCGGGGGTAATAGGAGAAGCAATGGTAAGCCCGACAGGAAGGGGAACTCTATGGTCAATCCCCATCTGCCTAAGGACGCGGGAAGCACTGTACCAAGTACTGTGAGTGAACCTAAGCAGGTAGACATGGTTGTGCATGGCATTTACCTCTATGAATTGAGGAATCCTGTACCAAGGGACGAACCATAATAATTCTTCCGGTCCAAGCTCAAACAGCCAAACAGTCCATTCGGCCATAGAGGGGAAAGAAATCTGAATTTTCCGGGTGCGGTACTGCGAAGGGTTGTAGGTCAAAGTCTGGGGGGCTGCAACCACTCGAAGATGATCTCTCAGCCAAACCTGAAAAAAATAGATCATTTCTATTTTACAAAGGAAAAGAGAGATGATGGAATAAGCAAAAACGAAAGGTATAAATTACCTGAAGGATGACCGGAGTGACGGTCCAACGTTCAAATCCAAGTGCACATCTGTCGAGACTCTGAATAGTCTCAGCCAGGATCATGCCCCCGATACAGTTGAGCTCTTCCATTTGCCTCACCATTGGGCAAAGTTTCAAATCTCCAAAGCCGGGGTCACGGTTGAAGAGGAACCCGGCTAACAGACAAAAGACGAAGGCTCGCATTCTATGCCTCAATTGAATATCGTCTTCAAAATCGGCGGTCAAGAATTCATCAATTAGGGGAAGCAGCATCGCCTTGTCCCCATCTACAATCATGGCTTGGGCTTGGGGTTTTGTGAAGCTAAAAAGTCTCTGAAAAGATCCCACGTACCCGATTTGGACCTCATGCCTCACAAGAGGGGCATTTGAGTCGCACCCAATGATCGAGCAGAACTCCTCAAAAAGAGGACACATTTCCTCCATCCGAGCCCTAAATCTGAAAACATGGGCTTGGGGATCCCAAAATCTGATGCAAGAGTGCAAGAAATCCCAGTCTACAGCCACACCTCTGAGGGTGGCGACAGCTTTCAGCCCGTACCTCCCCATGTTGATCCTTTCAACATTGTGAAGACTTTTGGTCCAATTATGCATCACGTGATTAAAGAGGGGATTCATTGTTATTTGAGAAAAAAATATAAGATCTTTCAGTAAGAGGATTGCTTTCTGGCCCGCAGATGTAAAGCAACCTTGAGCTTTATACTGGTCTGGCCCGGGCAGCGGCTCGGCCGCCGAGAGTGGCGGCTCGGCCGCCGAGAGCAGCGGATCGGCCGCAGAAAACGGCGGCTCGGCCGTCGAGAGTGGCGGCTCAGCCGCCGATAGCACGGCGGCTCGGCCGCCGTTTCCGGCGGTTCGGCCGCCGCCGACCGTCCGACCGTCCTGTTTCTTCTTTTCTTTGATGTTTTATAAAATTCTCGTGTTTTGGCCCTGTTATGTGCTATTTTTTTGGGATTGTGTCAGAGATTTATTTTTAAAAGAGATTTCTAAAAAGAAAAAAAGCATCATGCATACATATGTGTTGTTAATACTAACAAATAAGTGCAGGTTTACAGATAAGTTCAGACAACAGCTGAAAAAAAAACATGAAAGGTACAGAATACAGAAGGGAAATAGTTCAAATACAACAAGCATAGTTCAAGACAAGCATGAAAAAATCAGTGCCGGCCTCTTCGTCTTGGCGGCCTGCTCTGCCTCTCATAAGCAGCCTCAGTCAAAGCACCAGACAGTTCATCCGAAAAAGCAGTAATCAGGGCCGCCATTTCCGTGATCACGCCCTCTGGTACCTGTAAAAGAGACAAAATCACAATCAATCTCAAGAGAATTTTATGAATCCTTTTCATGAAAAGTTCTATGAGGATATACCTGAGTGACATGAGTAAAGCTCCGATATAATGCACCATCTGCTCTAATTGGTCGGGTCACCCAACCACCAGGTGCATGATAGCGAGCAGCATAAGGCAGCCTCAAGTCTGCTAAAATAGGGTCAAACTGGCCTGTAGCTGTAAGGACGGATGCGAGAGGCCTCAAATGGGATGAGCTGTCGCTTCCTCCAGTGTGTGATGCTCCAGCCCCGAAAGCGGAAGTCTCAGTCCTAGAGGAAGAGGGTCTGTCAGCTTGCCGGTCGGGAGAGAGATGGTCTCTCGGAGTGCCAGAAGTGGGGGCCGAAGAGTGGGAAGACCAATGAGGAGGTACAGAGTCAAATCGTGTCCCGATGCATGGCATCAGTCTATGAAGGCAGTAGAAGTCATAATCCTCATCCGGGGCATAAGCCGACTCGAAAGGGTCGCCCTCATACTGGGACACAGTAACAGGCAGAAGTGTTGAAGATAGCATATCATCAGGGGGATCTATGGGAACTGCACGGAAACCGGCAATCTGGAAAGTCACCCTCTCAGCGAGATAATACCGTCGAAACTCTGGATGGGGAAGTATGAATCGACGGCGAGTCAGAAACTCTGATCGCCGAAAGCTGTAATCTTGAGCAATCCACTCTGCCAGTCGGTGAGACATCACTGCAGATGCAACCTGTAAAAATTTGTTATATTAGTGAATCATTTTCTCTAATATAATAAAAAAGATGACGATAAAGCATTTACTGAGTCCATCAGGCAGTTGTCGAAGAATGATCTCAGCCCTCTGATGGGAAGTTTCCTCTTTGGTACTTCTACCCTCTCTCTATACCACCTCCAAGCAATGGGGGAAAGAGGGTCGGCGGGGGCAGGTATCTCACGAAGAAGAGGGACGATGCCAGGAAAGTACTCATAAGCCCAAGTCTAAAAAAAAAAAAAAAAAAAAGAGAAGATATCAGAGTTGGTGTATGTCAACATATATAAAGATAGGGGAAATGTTCTTTACATTACCTCCCAGAAGTAATACAAGCCACACGGAGCAATACGCATATAGCAGAGGCCTGACATGTCGTCATACAACCTACACAGCATCATGCTAGCCCAATCGTATGTATGAAGCCGAGACAGGTCAAGTAGGCTCTTCAGCACATTGAGACTCACTGCATCTTTCCTGTTTGCTAAGAAAGAGCTAGCAAACAGGACAAGCAAGGTAAACCTAGCCGTCTGGTTAGCAGTAAGGTGGCCTGTCTCGTAACTAGTGTAGATACCTGGCGCTTGCTCCAAAAGCCACCTCCGCTGAATGCAGCGAGGCGCCTGGTATCGAGGATAGTCAACCCCGATCAAGGTAATCATGTCGGCTGAAGAAATGTCCTGCCGCCAATCGTCATAGGACTCCACTATCTCAACGCCAAAGGGAATTCCAGAAATGATGGAAAAGTCAGTAGGCGTCATTGTCATCTCCCCCCAAGAAAAATGAAAAGTGTCAGTAGTAGGCCACCAGCGCTCGGCTAAAGCACAGATCAAGTCCCGGTGGATATCTCTGCCCACATCTATAGCCCTCAAATGGTGAAGGAAAGAAGGTCTGATAAGGTCCCCCACCGGATGCCCGGCATCAAAGATGTAAGTCGGAATAGTGGTCATGGGACGCTCAGCTATAGATATCTTGATTGTAGAGTTCTAAAAAAAAAATCATCAGAAAATTTGGGGGCAACTTCAGAAAAATTCAAGTTCTTTCCCCAACCGAATGTGATTCCTAAAGGATTATTTCTAAGTTCTTTACTAGAAATAATTACTGATGACAGAACATAATGGAGCCTGGTACAGATCCTAATTCATTACTAGTACATGTAAAGGAAAGGTGCCTAAAATTTATTTCTAAGTTCCTTACTGGAAATAAATGAAATTCCTAAGCATGCATACTAGATGGACAAACGGGAGAGTACTCACCTCATAGCAGCCGGTCCGAGAACTGTGCTTCTCCTCCTCATGTAAAAGATCGTAGGGAAGGAGTGGAATTTCGTGGTCTTCTAAGCCGGTGAAATCTGTAATACCCCAATGTGTGCCTTGGAAGTTTGAATATAATTGTTGTTTGTTTGAAGAATGTGTATATGTTATGTTGAAAAGGAAAGAAATTGGGAAGAGAATGTTTATGTGTTGTTTGGAAGGAAAGCATTGTGTAGAGAGAAATTGTATATGTTGGGTATATGGTAATATATATAACATATATGTTAGTGAAAGTGCATAGTCAAGGAAAGAAGATATTTTAAATTGTTAAGTGTAAAATTACCAAAGTGGGCAAGAGATGATAATAAGGACAAAGAGTAAAAGAAAATCAAAGATTGGAAAAGGATGTGTGGTGGAGATTTGTTTATTTATTTATTATTATTATTATTATTATTATTATTATATATGTATAGGATAAGAACGAAGAAGAGGAAAGTCTTTCTTTCTTTCATTCCTCTCCTTCGTCTTCTTCTTTTCTGTTTGGACGAGAGAGAGAGAGAGAGAGAAGCTAGAGAGAGAGAGAGAGAGGTGATTTTTGCTTCTATTTGCATCAAAGATTAAAGGATATCAAGAGATTGCTAGTGGATATTGAAGATTTGGCTAAGAATCCAAGTAAGTACCTCTTTCTTTGAATTGATTTCTATGGATTGAATTGGGTTTTGATATGATTAAGGTGTGATGTTGAGTTGAGAAATTGTATTGTTGTTGATTTTGGGAAGTGTTGGAGTTGAGATTGTTTTAGAGTTTTGAAGTGTTACATGATGTTTTGCTTGAGTTTGCTTTATTATTTCCTTAGATCTTCATATGGTTGATGTTTGTTGGGATTTTAGGCTTTGGATGGAGATTTTGGCCGAAGGCAGAAGACTTCTGGATGCCACGCCCGTGGCCTTGGTTGGCCATGGCCGTGGCCATTGGTAATTGTTGATGCCACAGCCGTGGGAGGATGGAACATTTTGGGCAAAAGTGGATTGTATCCCACGCCCGTGGGGATTTAGTTGGCCACGGCCGTGGACTACTATGTGTGATGTTGAATGATATTTTATGATTTAAAGGTCTAGTAAGAAGTTATTAAGTGATTAAATGATACTAGAATTGATGGATTGTATTATTTGTGGATTAGGGTTTGATATAAAGTGAATTGCCCTAATTTGGGAAGTGAAGAATCTTGGAAAAAGAAAGTGTTGATAGGGTGTGGAGTATTATTGAGGTAAGTACAAACTTACCTAGATGCATTCTTTTATATGATTTTAAGATTTAAGATAATGTTAAATAAATGATTATATTGTTAATCTAATGTGACTTGTATAGTGTGAAAGAGAAGAGGATCATTCAACAAGGTATGAGCTATGCAATTTATTATGATAAAAACTTTTATGAAGAATTACTTTGATGTACTTTATAATGTAATGGCAATGGTGCTATATGTATAATGTGAATGATATGATTGAGTAATGAAGTGTACATTTGATTAATGTAATTGATGTTGAACATTATAATGATGATGCAAATGATTGATATGATGTGTATTCGAATTATATGGTAATGCAATTGTTTGTGCATACTTGAGTAATGAATGATTATGTATATAAATATCAAAGGTGAAGTATGAAATGTATGAAATATGGAATATGAATGATATGATATTGTGATGAGATATGAAAAGTGAATTGAGATGTGATGATGTATAAAGCCATTGTGATTGGCTATGATGATGCAAATGGAATAATGGAGGCATGATTGCCTAATGAATTGTGAATTGTGAAATGAGAAATGATATGAGATATGAAATAAGATGAAATGATGTGTGTCTAATATGTTGATTCAATTTTCAGAGTTCTGTATTTGGCGGCATGCCTATGAATCATTGGATAGGTGAAATGGGATGGCCCGTAAACCGATTCCAATTGAATCACTGGATAGGCGAAATGGGATGGACCGTAAGCCGGTTCCAGTTGATAAATGAGAAATGTGATGTTTATGAATCATTGGATAGGCAAAATGGGATGGCCCGTAAGCTGATTCCAATTGAAATTTAGTAACAGTCTAGCCGGGTTGAGGATCTCCTCAAGTTGTTGAGTTGATGGTCCAAGAGACTGGGTCTGTTACGCTATCCATGGATAGAGATATGATATGATATATATTGCCTACGGGGCTAGACACATGGTGTCACTATGGACCAAAGCAGTAACTCTGATCTTTGAATCACATATTAGCATCTTTTGGGCCCGAGTCTGTCTTTGTTGTCAATGTGATATACAAGTATTGAAAGAAATGAGTAATGAGATCTATGGTTGACTTCATTGGAATTGTGAGTCATGATTGATATGATATATAATGTGAGTATTGGTGATGGATTGTGGTTGTTAATAATGATTGTCTTTGTGGAAAATGTGGTTCATGAATGGTAAATTGTGAATAAAGTGATGCTATGAAATATTATACATGAGGTGTGTATTGATATATTGACTATGAGTAATATTAGTGGTTTATGGTTGGTGATAAAGACCTGTATATATATATGTAACATGTGAGTATAGTTGATACTAATGAAAAGTGCAATTAATAATGAAAACATGTTAAGAATTTATTAATATGTGAAATTTCTATAAGATATGTTCGTATGTTATGTTTGTATTACTAAGCTCTCGGCTTAGCGCGGATGTTTATTCGTGCAGGTGTCTATGTGAAGGATATGAGTTGTCGAGACCAACTAGAGGGTGATGCATACATGCATAATCATTATTTATGATGTATTTCTGACAAGAATATATGTATATGTATAAATGAAGTTTTGATAAAGATAAGAATATGTATATACATAAGATCATTTAGAATATAATGATTTGTAAATGTTCCTTAAATTAATGTATTGTGAGTTGAATTATGTTAAAGGTTTTTTTTTTTAAAATATGACAAAAAGTGACATCCTTATACTGTATATACTTACTGTATGTATACTAGGTGTATGTATAGTACTTATATGGAGTATTAGGGTGTTACAATTATTTTGGTATCAGAGCTTAGGTTCGAGATTCTCGGCCTATGTGAAACTAAAAAGAGTTTTGAAAAGTTTAAAAAGAAGTAAAAAGGAAGAGTTTTGAAATGTAATTGGTAATACATGCATATGCATTCACATCTAGGTTGGTCTCCAACGTGGCATTATGTGATTTGTGATGTATTTGAATTACATGAGATAGATGATGGTGTGTAAATGAGGTTTTAATATGAAAGTAAATTTCGAAATGTTGATAACTGAAAAATGATAGTAATATAAATACATGACATGAAATTTATAAGTGAAAAGTTTGATTATTGATATGTGTTTGACATATAGAGAAATGAAAGGAAGAATAAAATTGAAAATGAATTGGGAAATAAAAATTAATATAAGAGTGTGCACTCTTTTCTCTATATTTTGAATCTCTTTATAATAGAGGAAGTCATGTTGGATTGTAAATATTGAAAGATATGTTATTGAAATGAGAAAAGTATGATTGGATATTGAATGAGTTGAGTAGTATTAACAAAGTGTGATTAATGTAAGTTTGGGATATATATATATAAAATTAAAGTTTTGTAATAAGGAAAGAGAGATGATATTGATTAAGTAAGTATATAAGTTGATATTATTATTTTAATGAGAATATGGTAAAATCAATGTTAGAAATGTGAGATACTTAGATATTGTAAAAGCTCATGGAAATGGTGGTAATTTGTGATATTTGAGATTTTTGAAATGAGCTTGATAATTATGAAAATTATATGTTTGATATTGCTTAGTGATATATATATGAGATGTTGTTAAGATGATATTAAGAAAATATGAGTTTGACAAATTGAAGTTTAAGCGAAGTAGTAAGTTGAAAAGTTAAAGTTTTAGTGGAAATTGATAAAGATTTTTGGGATATTGATGGTTTAATGTATATTCAATATATGAGCTAGGTGAAATGATTAATATTGCACATGAAAGTATTATGAATTGAGTAATATGATTGGTAGTATGAGAATTTGTTTTGAAGTAAAAAGGGAAATGGATAAGTGAATGAAAATGAGCTATTTAAAGTTATTATATTGTAAAGGGTAAGAATGGATATGGAAGTATATTAAATGCTTTTATAGATGAAAATGAAAGAGATGTCACATTAGGAATGTGACTAAGATGGATGTGAAGTGTTATTATAGTCAGAATATATGTATACTTTTGTTATGTGAATAAATGCTTTACATCACGTGGGAAGAATGAGAATGATAATGTTCAAAGGAAAGTAATAAATATTAAATTTGTAGGATGATATGTCAACGAGAAATTTAATAAGATTGCATAATTAAGTGTATACGTATATAGAAAAAGTAAGATGAGTTCATCGATAGGAAGGTAATAGTATTATGTGAAGAATGTGAAAAGTAAGAAACATTGTGAATGTATATGGAATGTGTTTACTATCCTATGCAATTGCATTTTTAATGGTATTGAAAATAATATTACATGTGGTAGCATATTTAAGGAAGTAATAAACATTAAATTTGTATTGAATGTATGAGCAAATAATTAAGTGTATATATGTAAATGATATGTGAAAGGAATTTTGTGAATCACAAAATAAAGGTAACTTATGTATATATATGTGGTATAATTATAGAATTAGTAATGTGGGAATGATGTTGTATGTATTGGAGGACCTAAGAGAAAGTAGGCCTGGAACTGTGTATGGCTAAATGGATTATATGAGGAAAGTGAGTATAGCATAGATTTGAGTAATTTTGGACGAAGGAAATTGTTATGGTGAGCATTGAACGTGATGATTATATGATATTTAAAGTCTCAAAATATTCTCATATAAAAAGTTCTATGTAATTATATTACAAGAGATTGTAAATGGATTTAAAAATGAAGTGACGAATAGATATTGTATAAGAACTGTATGTGATTGAATATGTATATAATATTATTGTTGAAACATGATTTAAGTTAATAAAGATCATATAATCGAATGCAAATTTGGTTGAAACAGAGTTAGAATGTGTTAATTTTTGATATAGCAGGATTGTAAAGGAGGAATATGTAATCTTTGAGATGCACCTTAGCTTTGTATTGGTAAGAATTGAAAATAAAATTATATAAGAATAGAATTGATTTGTAAGTTCCGGGCGTGAATATTAATCTCTTATGGCCATGTGTTTTGTTCAGTATATTTGATCGATTAATTTATTATCCATGAATTTGGGTCTTGGATAATATGATTGTAATACAGGTTTGGTGAGATTGGAATTTTGTTTGGATAGTATAGTTAAAGTTGAGATGAATAAGATTGTACCTTATCATTTTATGTTAAGAATTTGGTTATATTTATGAAGGTAAAGAGAGAAAGGAAATTATGGAAATGTTTTGAGTTAGGATAATATAACAATAATATGAAATGTAAGGAGATAATAAAAAGGGAGAAATTGTAAAATGTGAGTGAGAGTTATACTAAATATGTTTATGATGTGTAATGAATAAATTGGAGGTTAAAGTGAATAGACCAGGTATATATTGAAAGATAATTTGAAGTGATTTGTTATTTTTATAATAATTTGATTGAATATGAATTGGAAGTGATCAGGAATTGAATGTAAGTTTGTTCTAATGGAATTAGGTTATATACATATACATATATGTATATGATGAAATTTTATGATCAGTTAAATAAATTAATCGTTGGTTGGAATTGAACCGTATTGGAACGTGGGTATATTGTGACAGATAGATCAATGGATCTATAATTGGCTAAGATTATGAATCATTATTGAATTTAATGTGTATAGTAGTAGTATCGAGAGTGAAATTATTTATATGGTAATGTATATGATGTAAAATTTTAAAGTGTGATTGGATGAATGAATGAAGTTATAGTAATTGTAAATCATGATATGAAGAGAAATATTGGTTACTTATAAAATAAGTTGAAAAGTAATGAATTAATATGTAAGTTAAGTGAAAAGCATGCTAAAGAAGTAACTCCATTTATGAAAAATAAGGATTTTGTTATCCATTAAGGTTTGATAAATGTCTTTTTAGACAGTAATTGTAATAACGGGATAATTAATACTAAGATACAAACCAATAATCGTTGTGGCTAAAGTTAGGAAAGTAATTACTAAGAGGTGAAGGGGCAAAATATATTGAATATAAAGATTGGATGAAATATAAGTGTGCTATAAAATGATTTGATTCTGGTATTAAGATATTAGTAGGAAGTGTGATGAGTGCTTTTGAATGTATGATCAGGGTAGTAGTGAGATATATAAATATATAGAATGATGAGTTAAAGAATTTAAAGAAGTTAATTAACTTTAAGAGGAGAGTGGAAGTTATATGATATGATGACATAATAACTTAAGCATATACTTGACTTCGTATGGAAGTTAAGATAGTATTTTATTAAGAATGAATTGCTACAATACTGATAATTTCGAGGATGAAATTATTTAAGGGGGAGAGAATTGTAATACCCCAATGTGTGCCTTGGAAGTTTGAATATAATTGTTGTTTGTTTGAAGAATGTGTATATGTTATGTTGAAAAGGAAAGAAATTGGGAAGAGAATGTTTATGTGTTGTTTGGAAGGAAAGCATTGTGTAGAGAGAAATTGTATATGTTGGGTATATGGTAATATATATAACATATATGTTAGTGAAAGTGCATAGTCAAGGAAAGAAGATATTTTAAATTGTTAAGTGTAAAATTACCAAAGTGGGCAAGAGATGATAATAAGGACAAAGAGTAAAAGAAAATCAAAGATTGGAAAAGGATGTGTGGTGGAGATTTGTTTATTTATTTATTATTATTATTATTATTATTATTATTATTATATATGTATAGGATAAGAACGAAGAAGAGGAAAGTCTTTCTTTCTTTCATTCCTCTCCTTCGTCTTCTTCTTTTCTGTTTGGACGAGAGAGAGAGAGAGAGAGAAGCTAGAGAGAGAGAGAGAGAGGTGATTTTTGCTTCTATTTGCATCAAAGATTAAAGGATATCAAGAGATTGCTAGTGGATATTGAAGATTTGGCTAAGAATCCAAGTAAGTACCTCTTTCTTTGAATTGATTTCTATGGATTGAATTGGGTTTTGATATGATTAAGGTGTGATGTTGAGTTGAGAAATTGTATTGTTGTTGATTTTGGGAAGTGTTGGAGTTGAGATTGTTTTAGAGTTTTGAAGTGTTACATGATGTTTTGCTTGAGTTTGCTTTATTATTTCCTTAGATCTTCATATGGTTGATGTTTGTTGGGATTTTAGGCTTTGGATGGAGATTTTGGCCGAAGGCAGAAGACTTCTGGATGCCACGCCCGTGGCCTTGGTTGGCCATGGCCGTGGCCATTGGTAATTGTTGATGCCACAGCCGTGGGAGGATGGAACATTTTGGGCAAAAGTGGATTGTATCCCACGCCCGTGGGGATTTAGTTGGCCACGGCCGTGGACTACTATGTGTGATGTTGAATGATATTTTATGATTTAAAGGTCTAGTAAGAAGTTATTAAGTGATTAAATGATACTAGAATTGATGGATTGTATTATTTGTGGATTAGGGTTTGATATAAAGTGAATTGCCCTAATTTGGGAAGTGAAGAATCTTGGAAAAAGAAAGTGTTGATAGGGTGTGGAGTATTATTGAGGTAAGTACAAACTTACCTAGATGCATTCTTTTATATGATTTTAAGATTTAAGATAATGTTAAATAAATGATTATATTGTTAATCTAATGTGACTTGTATAGTGTGAAAGAGAAGAGGATCATTCAACAAGGTATGAGCTATGCAATTTATTATGATAAAAACTTTTATGAAGAATTACTTTGATGTACTTTATAATGTAATGGCAATGGTGCTATATGTATAATGTGAATGATATGATTGAGTAATGAAGTGTACATTTGATTAATGTAATTGATGTTGAACATTATAATGATGATGCATATGATTGATATGATGTGTATTCGAATTATATGGTAATGCAATTGTTTGTGCATACTTGAGTAATGAATGATTATGTATATAAATATCAAAGGTGAAGTATGAAATGTATGAAATATGGAATATGAATGATATGATATTGTGATGAAATATGAAAAGTGAATTGAGATGTGATGATGTATAAAGCCATTGTGATTGGCTATGATGATGCAAATGGAATAATGGAGGCATGATTGCCTAATGAATTGTGAATTGTGAAATGAGAAATGATATGAGATATGAAATAAGATGAAATGATGTGTGTCTAATATGTTGATTCAATTTTCAGAGTTCTGTATTTGGCGGCATGCCTATGAATCATTGGATAGGTGAAATGGGATGGCCCGTAAACCGATTCCAATTGAATCACTGGATAGGCGAAATGGGATGGCCCGTAAGCCGGTTCCAGTTGATAAATGAGAAATGTGATGTTTATGAATCATTGGATAGGCGAAATGGGATGGCCCGTAAGCTGATTCCAATTGAAATTTAGTAACAGTCTAGCCGGGTTGAGGATCTCCTCAAGTTGTTGAGTTGATGGTCCAAGAGACTGGGTCTGTTACGCTATCCATGGATAGAGATATGATATGATATATATTGCCTACGGGGCTAGACACATGGTGTCACTATGGACCAAAGCAGTAACTCTGATCTTTGAATCACATATTAGCGTCTTTTGGGCCCGAGTCTGTCTTTGTTGTCAATGTGATATACAAGTATTGAAAGAAATGAGTAATGAGATCTATGGTTGACTTCATTGGAATTGTGAGTCATGATTGATATGATATATAATGTGAGTATTGGTGATGGATTGTGGTTGTTAATAATGATTGTCTTTGTGGAAAATGTGGTTCATGAATGGTAAATTGTGAATAAAGTGATGCTATGAAATATTATACATGAGGTGTGTATTGATATATTGACTATGAGTAATATTAGTGGTTTATGGTTGGTGATAAAGACTTGTATATATATATGTAACATGTGAGTATAGTTGATACTAATGAAAAGTGCAATTAATAATGAAAACATGTTAAGAATTTATTAATATGTGAAATTTCTATAAGATATGTTCGTATGTTATGTTTGTATTACTAAGCTCTCGGCTTAGCGCGGATGTTTATTCGTGCAGGTGTCTATGTGAAGGATATGAGTTGTCGAGACCAACTAGAGGGTGATGCATACATGCATAATCATTATTTATGATGTATTTCTGACAAGAATATATGTATATGTATAAATGAAGTTTTGATAAAGATAAGAATATGTATATACATAAGATCATTTAGAATATAATGATTTGTAAATGTTCCTTAAATTAATGTATTGTGAGTTGAATTATGTTAAAGGTTTTTTTTTTTAAAATATGACAAAAAGTGACATCCTTATACTGTATATACTTACTGTATGTATACTAGGTGTATGTATAGTACTTATATGGAGTATTAGGGTGTTACAAAATCCATCGTCGAAAGAAAATTTGAAAGAAGTGAAAGAGAAGAATGAATGAAAGCAAATGAAAGTTGGATGAAATGAGCCTATTTATAGGAAAAAGTGAAAACGCGGGTCTTTTTGCACCTCGCTCAAAATTCGCTCTTTAGAAGACCACTGAGTTCCATAAATCATTTTTATGGACCCCAGTGGGGGGCAATTGTGAACACTAGAATTTTGAGGCTCGGAAGGCCAATTTTCTCAGACTACTGAAAACCGGGCCGGACCGAAAGTCCCCGGTAAAGTTCAGCGGAAATATATCAATATGGTACTTGAAATGTACGGTGCGACGCAAGGATCACGGGTATGGTCTCGGAATAATTTTTGGAGGCCTGTAGCTCCCGGAAAGTCGGTTTTAGCAGAAGTAGCGCGAGTCGCGGTGGGCCAGGACGGCGGCCCAGCCGCCGGGGCCGGCGGCCCGGCCGCCTTGTTTCCGGCGGCCCAGCCGCCGTGATGACGGCGGCTCAGCCGCTGTTCGCCGCGGCTCGTCTGCTGTTCACCACGGTTCGTCCGCTGTGGCTGGCGGCCCGGCCGCCGTCTAGCCCGATTTTGCCTATAAATAGGCTTTAGATTTTCAAAAGAAGGGACTTTTGGACTTTCTACGCCCATATGCTGACGAAATTTTTATGCTTAAGAATTTCTAATATTGTGTTGTAGAAAGCAAGAATCATACTCAAAAGTGCAAGAAACAAGATCTGGAACTTAGAAGTGGAAAAATTCTAATCAAGGTAATATCATAATTCATATTCAGTCAATTCGAGCATATCATAAGCATTCTGATCTTCTTCTCAATTTCTTCTCGGTCAAAGACCTAATCCTTTTAGGTCCGAGGGCCTAATGAACTAATCAATCAGCCTCTTTGGCACGAAGCCTAAATTGAATCCCCTTTGGTACAAAGTACCTAAATTTCACAATTAAAGTCAACTTTTGGCACGGAGCCTCAATTGCACCTCTCTGGTACTAAGTACCTAAACGGTATTATTAAAATGAATCATTGGCACGAAGCCTAAATTGTCTCACTTTGGTACGAAGTACCTAAATTTCACAATCAATCAATCTTTTGGCATGAAGCCATATTGCACTCTTTTGGTACAAAGTACCTAAATTTCAACATTTAGCACTAACTGCTAAATCTCACCAATTTGGCAAAAAGTCCGACAAATGCACGAAGCATACACACACACATGCATGAAGCATAAATTTTTATCGCCTTTAAATAGGCCTTTCCGAACTACATGGGCTTTGATCTCCTATTCAAACGGGAGTATGTAGGCATGTTTGGGATTCACCCCAAATAGCAAGTCCACCAAACTACCAACAATCTTTTTGTCTTTAAATTTGTTCCATTGTTGCAAGTTAATCAAATGCATGACATAGTCCCCGAGTCCTCCTTGGGTTCGCAGACTAGAAGCCTTTACATTGGATGCATTATTGGAGTCAAACAAGGGTTTTCTTAGTTTTTCCCTTCGAACAAAATAAACTGAGTGGCGACTCCCGACAACGAGTGAACGTTCGCCCGGATCCTTTTCGGGCGGAAAACACGAGGTTCACACTGTGACACGCTCAGTGACATGGGCGTGTCACTGGTCATGTCACCCATCCAGAAAATAGAACCATTGACACGCCCAAAGACTTGGCCATGCTCATAGGTGTGTCAGGCCAAAAATCTTGATTTCGACACCAACAACACCACATCCAACAAACATCATACTTAACCCTTTTCCACTCCAAATAATCTTACCCAAAACCATCAATAAACCATACTAAACTTGAATAACACCAAAACAACTCAAAATAAGCATCAAACACACTCACAACCACAATCAAAACTCAACCCATACACAATCCACAACTCTTGCTTTCCAACACCAAACTTAACCTTTCCTTCAAACCAACCCCAAAATCAAAATCAAATAAACAACACCATCTCAAACACATCAAAATTAACCATACACATATCAACAACAACCATGCACCAAGTTCAAAACATAAACTCAAAAGAAAACCAAAGAATCAAGTGAAAACTTACCAAAAGTAATGAAAACCCTTAGAATTCCAACTTGATCACTTGAAACATCCTTCAATCTTGAGTTAGGAAGAACAAAAATCTCTCTTTCCCTCTTGCTATAGTGATGGCCGGCTAAGCACAAGGAAGAGGAAGAAGAAAGAAAAAAAATGATTAAAAGAGCAAAGTCAAACTTTCAACCTCTCTTAGCCACACAACCTCCCTTTTAATATCCACCAAGCAATTATAATAATAAAATAATCATAAATATCATCATCCACTTAATTTAAGTTCCATTTTAAATAATCAATAAATCTTATTTGACCATCTCATTAGTTGACTTGTATATGTTGTATATATCTCTATATATATAACATATACACACTTCTTTTTTCCTCTCTTACCACTTAAACATAAATATATACTTTATATCATTTAATCCAATTTCAACAATAATCATTCCAAAAATTTTAGGGTATAGTTTGGAATATTATAATTCTCCCCCTCTATAAATAAATTTCATCCTTGAAATTACCTGATCTCAAGTCTGAAATAGCTGGGGATACTGGTATTGCATCACTTGCTCACTCTCCCAAGTTGCCTCTTCCTTTGCATGATTCTTCCAAAGAACCTTCACAAGTGGCACTTTCTTATTTCTCAACTCTTTCACTTCATGTGCCAAAATAGCCGCTGGTTCTTCTTCAAAAGTTAGATCCGGACACACCTCAATAGATTCAACGGACAGAATGTGAGATGGGTCTAATCTGTACCTCCATAGCATAGAGACATGAAAAACATTGTGAATTCGATCCAGTTCAGGCGGCAAAGCAAGTTGATAAGCAACTTGCTGGTCCAACTCTCTCCAATACCTCATAAGGTCCAATGAAATGAGGACTCAGCTTTTCTTTGCTACCAAATCTCAAAATTTTCTTCCAAGGAGACACTTTCAAAAATACTTTATCTCCAACACAAAACTCTATGTCTCTCCTCTTTAAATTTGAGTAAGATTTCTGTCGGTCTGAAGCTGCTTTCAACCAATCCTGAATTATCTTCACTTTCTCTTCCGTTTTCTTAATCAAATCGGGACCAACTAATTTACCTTCTCCAACTTCATTCCAACATAGAGGCGTTCTGCATCTTCTTCCATACAATGCCTCATAAGGTGCCATTTTAATACTAGATTGATGACTGTTGTTGTAAGCAAATTCTATCAATGGCAAAAATTTGTCCCAACTTCCAGAGAAATCAATGACACAGCTTCTCAACATGTCCACTATAATCTGTATCACTCTCTCTGACTGTCCATCTGTCTGCAGATGAAAAGCAGTGCTAAAGTGCAATCGAGAACCTAAAGTAGCATGCAAACTCTTTCAAAACCTTGAAGTAAACCGGGGATCTCGATCAAACACCAAAGAAATTTGGACTCCATGCAATCTCACTATCTCACTGATATACAGCTCAGCTAACTTTTCAAGAGAATAGTCCATTCTAATTGGAAGAAAATGAGCTATCTTCATCAACCGATCAATAATCACCCAGACGGCATCATGCTTCTTCTGAGTCAACGGCAAACTAGTCACAAAATCCATTGTTACACGCTCCCATTTCCACTCAGGCACTGATAAAGGTTGGAGCAACCCTGTTGGAACTTGATGCTTGGCTTTCACCCTCTGACAAGTAAGGCATTTAAATACAAACTCTGCTATGTCCCTCTTCATACCTAACCACCAATAATATTGTTTCAAATCATGATACATATTAGTATTCCCAGGGTGCATAGCAAAAACCGACTGATGTGCTTCCTCTAAAATAATCTTTTTCTATTCTACATAATCAGGAACACACAATCTATCTTTGTACCAAAGGCTGCCATCATCTCTCACAAGAAAATCTCGGCTCTCCCCCTTTTGGCAATCCGACACAACTTTTTGAATTTTCTCATCAGCCAACTGAGCCTCTTTAATCTGATCCAACAACACCGGTCTCAATTGCAAATGAGCTAACAAAGTACCATCATCACATGATTCAAAACTAACATTCAACGCTCTCAATTCAACAAGCAACGGGAGCGAATAAGCAGTCAAACCTACCAAAGACTTCCGACTCAAGGCATCTGCAATAACATTTGCCTTACTAGGATGACAAGCAATCAAACAGTCATAGTCTTTAATCAACTCTAACCACCGTCTCTACCGAAGATTCAACTCTCTCTGAACCCACAAATATTTCAAACTCTTGTGATTTGTATAGATGAAACACTTCTCCTCATAAAGATAATGTCGCCAAATCTTCAAAGCAAACACTATAGCTGCCAACTCCAAATCATGCGTCGGATAATTAAGCTCATGCAATTTCAACTGCCGAGAAGCATAAGCTATAACTCTACCCTCTTGCATCAAAAAACAACCTAAACCACTATGTGAAGCATCACTGTAAATCACATATGGTTTATCTTCCACAGGCAAGGTAAGAACAGGAAATTGAGTCAACATCTCTTTCAACTGCTCAAAGCTTGCTTGACACTGATCTGGCCACACAAATCTAACTCCCTTTCGAAGTAATATGGTGAGTGGAGTAGCTATCAAAGAAAAACCCTTCACAAAACGTCGATAATAGCCTACCAAACCCAGAAAACTTCTAACTTCAGTCATAGTCTTTGGTGGACTCTAATTCAAAATGGCCTCAACTTTACTTGGATCAACTCTTATACCATCTGCTGAAATCACATGACCGAGAAAAGTCACTTGATCAAGCCAAAACTCACACTTAGACAGCTTAGCATACAACTGCTTCTTTCTTAGAGTCTGCAATACAATCCGGAAGTGCTTATCATGATCCTCCTCATCATGCGAATACACCAAAATATCATTGATAAAGACCACCACAAACTGATCTAGATAGGGTCTAAACACCTTGTTCATCAAATCCATAAAAACTGCTGGTGCATTCGTCAATCCAAAAGGCATCACCAAAAACTCATAATGCCCATACCTTGTGCGGAAAGCTATCTTAGATATATATTCAGCTCTGACTCTTAACTAATGGTACCCTGATCTCATATCAATCTTGGAAAACACTACTGCTCCCTTCAATTGATCGAAGAGATCATCTATCCTAGGTAAAGGATACTTATTCTTGATAGTCACTTTATTCAATTGCCTATAATCGATGCACAATCTCAAAGTACCATCCTTCTTCTTTACAAACAAAACAGGTGCTCCCCATGGAGACACACTAGGGAGAACAAACCCTTTATCCAACAACTCCTGCAACTGCACCTTCAACTCTCTCAACTCAGCAGGTGCCATCTGATAGGGAGTAATAGAGATGGGACTGGTACCAGGCAACAAATCAATACCAAACTCAACCTCTCTGTCAGGGGATAACCCTGGCAACTCCTCAGGAAAAACATCTGGGAATTCTGCAACTGTGGGTATACTATCAAGTTGAGAACCCACTACTCTGGTATCTACAACATGAGCAAGATAAGCATCACACCCTTTTTGAATCAACTTCTTAGCTGCAACAGCTGAAACAAACAAGGATGCAATATGTCTCTGCTCACTAGATACCATTACATTTCTACCATCACCGGTTCTCAGGGTAACACACTTCTTCTGACAGTCTACCACATCCCCATGCTTAGACAACCAATCCATGCCTAAGATCATATCATACTCCTTAAAAGGCATTTCAATCAAATCACCCAAGAACTCCTCATCTTGCACCACAACTGAACTACCACGGTGCACCTTGCTAACTACCACACTATGCCCTAAAGGATTTGTCACCAAGACATCAAATCCTAGGGACTCTGAATGCAATTTAGATACAAGCAAGATAGATGCACTTATATATGAATGAGTAGATCCTGGATCAATTAGAACAAGAACTGAAATGCCAAATAAAGAAAATATACCTGCAATGACTGCTGAAGCATCTGGTTGCCTCTGCATCACATACACTCGCTGAGATGGCCCAGCCACATCTGGCCTACTGCCTCCGGATGTAGAGCCTCCTCTCTGGCTAATCTCGGGTCTACAACCTCTACTGAAACCTCTGCCCCCTCGACCTCCTATGCTGACACTAGTTTGAGAAGCTGCAGTATCAGTTT
Source organism: Garcia nutans (assembly GCA_947685225.1). NCBI lineage: Eukaryota > Viridiplantae > Streptophyta > Magnoliopsida > Malpighiales > Euphorbiaceae > Garcia > Garcia nutans. The sequence continues at coordinate 27,248,446 of CANTUV010000011.1, read as the reverse complement.
GTTTATCCTCTGATAGCTCAGGACAATCTTTGATGAATTGATTCGATGACCCACATCTAAAACATACTCCTGGTCCACCCGTCTTCCAGCAAGCACCCCCATGTGCCCTACCACAATGAACACATGTTGGTGGAATAGATCTATGAACCACTGGAGTCGGAGCACTAGCTACAGAAACTATAGGTCTTGGTCTCTGCCTCTGATACTGAGCTGACTTACCAGGCTACCTCTGGTTCCTACTTATCCTCGGAACAAAACTTCCTCTGCCTCTATTCATAGATGAAGACCCTGCCTCAAACTGAGGTCTCCTAACACTAGTCTCCTCCTCAATAGCAGCTGCTGCAATACCTTGTGCTCTCTCAACACTTCTGGCTGCTGCAACCAACTTAGAAAAATCTTGGTACCGAGAACCAGCAACAATACACATAATAGAGGGCCTCAATCCCTCCTCCAATCTCCTGCACCGGTCTATCTCATCTGAAATAATCCCACCGGCATAATGACTCAACCTGATGAACTCTATCTCATACTCTGTCAGTGTCTGGTTATCTCATCGCAGACTCAAAAACTCCATCTTCTTAGCATCCTTATACTCGTTCGGAGTATATTTCTGCTCAAACTCCCGCATAAAATCACTATAAGTGTAACACCCCTTCCCAACCTACATATGTAAGCTGAGTAGAGGCGCCACACTAACCTAATGTTGCTACCAATTTTACTTAGTCAAATTTTAGTTCCGATTTGTACAAAATTTTTGCCATAGTTTCGCCTAAAAATTGAGTCCCAAGTGTCGACAAAACCGGTTTTTTTCTTATTTTCAAAAACATTTTACACAAACCAATGCAAACAAAATCATTCTCAGTACACTCCCAATAAATCCCCCTTGTAACCTCAACTACAACCTGCAAAAAGGATTTACACTTCTAGTACAACATAAAATAAAGGTTTTGTGACAACCCCCATATTTAAATATTACACAGCGGAAGTTATAAAATATTTACATATTTACAAATACATATACATCAAAACTCAAGTTTTACAACACATAAAATTTATACATGATTGGCAAGTCTGCTCTGATCTTTAAGCTCCCAAAATGGATTCTTCAAGGTCTACTCTCACTAGGTCTTGATGAACTCTCGGGTTCAACTCTATCCACTCTACTACCTGCGCGATTAAACACTATCGCGCTAAGCCAACGGCTTAGTAAGATAAAACATGCTAACGGTATGCTTTAATGAAATGCAATGCCACATATGTTATTGATAAGATCAACATCATAAATATAAAGTTAACCACACAATTATGCATTTCACAAATCATAGTCATATGAGCATACCACATTTCAACATCTTTTCACATTCAACATTAATCAATCATACTCCATAACCAACATCTCATTTCATTAAACTCATAACATTATTTAGGACATTCATATAACCTTGACACCTATGGGCCCAACAAGTATTTAATACGATATTCAGAGTTCAGAGTTACTGCTTTGGTTCATAGTCACAATAATCACGCCCGTAGGCAATGTATATACATGTATCTCTATCCATGGATAGTGTAACAGACCCAGTCTCTTGGATCATCAACTCAACACATATGAGGAGATCCTCAACCCGGCAAGACTGTTACAAATCATATATCTCATAGTGTAACAGAGCCAGTCTCTTGGACCATCAACTCAACACCTATGAGGAGGTCCTCAACCCGGCAAGACTGTTACCTTTCATCATTTCTTAGGCATGCCACCCAAATCCAGAACTCTGAAACTGAATAACATATTAAACAAACAATTCATTTCCATTCTCAATTCTCATCACATTTAGGCAAACATGCCTTCTTTCTTTCAATTACATCATCTTAGCCAATAACAATGGCTTCACATTTCATTTCACAATATAACATCTCATTATTCAAGTATATATATATATATATCTCATCCATGATCACATTATATTTCACATAGCATCATTCATAAATATCAACATTTCATTCCACATTACTCATGAAACACATTACCATTCACAATGCACAACATAACATTGTTCAATCTCAACAATGCAATTAGGGCAAAGAACAATTGATTATAACATTCATTGATTCAAGTGTGTTTAAAGTGTTTAGGGTTAGGTTTAAGGACCAACCTACCTTTGGAGAACCAAAGCAATGCAAGAAGAACAAAGAATTAAAACCCTAACCATAAATAGTACATTCTGGTTTTTAAACTCCATTTTATCCTTATTTTGAAATATTGTATAAAATAATCTACTTGACTAAAAATTATAAAATTTTTACAGAATTTAGTTTTGTATCTTAAAATCATCCCTTTAAAATTTCATATCAAACTGAACACAAAATCTTGGTCAAATAGTTCACCTAACCAGACTGCCCCAATTGCCCTGCATCCTGGCAGCAGTTCTGAACTTTGTGAATTCCATAAATCAAATTCAATCAACGTGATTCCAAATTATTTTTCTCAAATACTAAACTCACTAAGAAACAACATATCCAAAATTCGATTGGATATGATTTTTCTACATTTTATTAAAAATCCCGAAATATAGCTGTCCCAGTTAAGGTACTTGCTGGAACAGGTCTAATGAAAATAATCTTTCTAAACTCATAACCATTCCAAAATCGAATCAACATATTTTTCAGTCATTCTAGACTCATAGAGGCACAACATATCAAAAATTCACTTCAAGAACATTTTTCTAAAATTAATTAAAAATCATACAAGTCACAGCCTTTACTAATCCTAAAACAGAAACAATTTCACTAAACACCAATCTTACTCTTCCATCACCAACACCAACCCAACTTCTCATCTATCAAGCAAAATCAATACTTACAATCATACCATAAGCAACTTAATCATACCACTTCAAAAGAATTGAAGAAATTAGAGAAAAGATCTTACCTTAGTTAAAAACTTCTTAAATCAACACTTGAACACTTAATCTTTCTTCAATTTAAGCTTGAAATCATCAAAACCATCACTTGTCTCTTTCTTTCTCTTTGGCTATGGAGGGCCGGCCATCAACAAGAAGAAGAAGAAGAAATGATGAAGAAAACACAAGTCAAACCTTCTTTAAATATCCACCATGTGATTTTATCCAAGCAATTACCAAAGTGCCCTTATTCACATAATTATCCTTTTGTCTTATATGTGCCCAATTAAGTAATTTACCAATCTCAAATAAATATCTTCTCTTGCATTGACCAAGCCTTTTGACCACTTTATATGTCATATATATTAACATATACACAACATATAAATTTGTCTCTAAACCCTATTTCTTCCCAAAATACATATACATATACTTTCTCTTCTCAATTTCTTTTCTCTTACAATTTAACACATATATTCAATCCAATATATAACAATAACAACAACAACAATATGCAAAACTTCTAGGGCATAAATGAGGATATTACAATTCTCCCCCTCTAAAAAGAAAATTTCGTCCTCAAAATTACCTGATATCAAGTCTGAAACAACAGAGGATATTGCTCTCGCATAGTTTGCTCACTTTCCCAAGTTGCTTCTTCTTTTGCATGATTCTTCCAAAGAATCTTCACCAATGGCACTTTCTTGTTCCTCAATTCTTTCACATCACGTGCCAAGATAGCAACTGGTTCTTCTTCAAATGTCAAATCTGGGCTCACTTCGATAGACTCAAATGGCAACACATGAGATGGATTTGACCTGTACCTCCTCAACATAGAAACATGGAATACATTATGAATACGATCCAACTCAGGTGGCAAAGCAAGTCGATATGCAACTGGCCCAACTCTTTCTAACACTTCATACGGCCCAATGAAATGAGGACTCAATTTTCCTTTCCGACCGAACCTCAAAATCTTCTTCCAAGGAGATACTTTCAAAAACACCTTATCTCCAACATCAAACTGAATGTCTCTCCTCTTCAGATCTACATAAGACTTCTGTCGGTCTGAAGCTGCTTTTAACCTACCTCGAATCAACTTTACTTTTTCCTCAGTTTCTTGAATCAAATCAGGACCAACCAACTTATCATCTCCAAGCTCATTCCAACAAAGAGGTGTCCTACACCGTCTGCCATACAATGCTTCAAACGGTGCCATACCAATGCTGGATTGGTGACTGTTGTTGTAAGCAAACTCCACAAGAGGTAAAAACCTATCCCAACTTCCAGAGAAATCGATGACACAGCTTCTCAACATGTCCTCAATAATCTGTATCACCCTCTCTGACTGTCCATCCGTCTGTGGATGAAAAGCAGTGCTGAAGTGCAGTCGAGAACCCAAAGCACTATACAAACTCTTCCAAAATCTGGAAGTAAACCTGGGATCTCGATCAGACACTAAAGAAGTTGGAACACCATGCAGTTTTACAATCTCATGGATATACAGCTCAGCCAATCTCTCCAAAGAGTAATCCATTCGAACCGGAAGGAAATGAGCTGTTTTAGTCAATCTATCCACAATCACCCATATAGCATCATGCTTCTTTTGTGTCAATGGCAAACCAGACACAAAATCCATTGTCACTCTTTCCCACTTCCATTCTGGCACTGACAATGGTTGAAGCAACCCGGTTGGGACTTGATGCTCTGCTTTAACCTTCTGACAAGTGAGACATTTTGATACAAACTCAGCAATGTCTCTCTTCAAACCAATCCACCAATAATGCTGTCTCAAATCATGATACATCTTCGTACTACCCGGATGCATAGCAAACATTGAATGATGAGCTTCTTCTAAAATGACTCTTTTCAAATCAGCATCATCGGGTACACACAATCGGTTCTTAAACCAGAGACTCCGATCATCTTTCACAACAAAATCTCTAGTCTTCCCATTCTTGCAATCTGAAATAATCTTCTGAATCTTCATATCAATCAACTGAGCCTCTTTGATCTGATCTAACAAAACTGGTTTCAAAAGCAACTGTGCCAACAATGCACCATCGTCACAAGCTACAAAACTGGCATGCAAAGCTCTCAACTCAACAAGCAACGAGAGCGAGTAAACAGTTAAACCAGCTAAAGACTTCCGACTCAAGGCATCAGCAACAACATTTGCTTTACCTGGATGATAGTCAATCAAGCAGTCGTAGTCTTTAATCAATTCTAACCATCTCCTCTGACGAAGATTGAGTTCTTTCTGGACACCCAAATACTTCAAACTCTTGTGATCAGTGTAGATAAAACATTTCTCCCCAAACAGATAGTGGCGCCAAATCTTCAATGCAAACACAATGGCAGCCAATTCCAAATCATGGGTAAAGCTCATGCGGTTTCAACTGTCGAGATGCATAAGCTATAACTTTCCCTTCCTGCATCAATACACACCCCAAACCTCTATGTGAAGCATCACTGTAGATCACATAAGGTTTACCTTCAACAGGTAAAGTAAGAACAGGTGCTTGAGTTAACAATTCTCTCAACTGCTCAAAACTCGCCTGACACTGATCCGTCCACACAAATCTCACTCCCTTACGAAGCAATCTGGTGAGTGGAGTAGCTATCAAAGAAAACCCTTTCACAAACCGACTGTAATAGCCTGCCAAACCCAGAAAACTTCTAATCTCAGTCACAGACTTGGGTGGACTCCAATTCAATATAGCTTCAACTTTGCTCGGATCAACTCTAATACCCTCTGCTGAAACTATATGTCCGAGAAAAGCTACTTGATCCAACCAGAACTCACATTTCGACAATTTGGCAAATAACTGCTTTTCTCTCAAAATCTGCAACACAATCCGCAGATGCATATCATGTTCCTCTTCATTCCGCGAATACACCAGAATGTCATCGATGAAGACCACTACAAACTGATCTAGATAGGGCCTGAACACCCTATTCATCAAATCCATAAAAGCTGCAGGTGCATTCGTCAGACCAAAAGGCATAACTAGAAATTCATAATGCCCATACCTGGTCCGAAAAGCAGTCTTAGGAACATCTTCACTTCTTACCCTCAGCTGATGGTACCCAGATCTCAAATCAATTTTGGAGAACACTGACGCTCCCTTCAACTGATCAAAGAGATCATCGATTCTAGGCAAAGGATATTTATTCTTAATGGTCACCTTGTTCAATTGCCTATAATCGATACACAACCTCATAGTACCATCTTTCTTCTTCACAAAAAGCACAGGAGCTCCCCAAGGAGAAACACTGGGGCGAATAAATCCTTTGTCCAACAACTCCTGTAATTGCACTTTCAACTCCCTCAATTCTGCTGGTGCCATTCTATAAGGAGTAATAGAGATAGGAGTGGTACCAGGCAACAATTCAATATCGAACTCCACCTCTCTCTCAGGAGGTAACCCTAGCAACTCCTCTGGAAACACATCTGGGAACTCTGCAACTGTGGCAATGCTATCAATGGGAGAACTTCTTACTCTAGTATCTACCACATGAGCAAGATAGGCTTCACACCCCTTTCTAATCAACCTCCTGGCTGCAACAGCTGAAACAAATAAGGAGGCTAGCTGTTCCTGCTCATTAGATACTATCACCTCTCTACCATCACCCATTCTCAAAGAAACAATTTTCTTTTTACAATCCACCACAGCTCCATGTCGAGATAGCCAATCCATACCTAAGATCACATCATAATCCTTAAATGGCATCTCAATCAAATCCCCAAGGAACTCCTCACCCTGCACCACTACTGCACTATCTCTATGCACCTTACTCACAACCACACTATGCCCTAACGGATTTGTTACCAACACATCAAATCCTAGGGACTCAACATGCAAATCAGATACAGGCAAAACAGATGCACTAATATATGAATGCATGGAACCCGGATCAATCAAAGCAAGTACTGGAGTATTAAATAAAGAAAAAGTACCAGCTATGACTGCTGATGCATCTGGCTGCCTCTGCATAACATACATCCTCTGGGAAGATCCAACCTCCTCTGGTCTACCCTCCCTGGATGTAGCACCTCCTCTAGAACTGAATCCTGGTCTACCTCCCCGGCTGGCACCTCTGCCTCCTCTGCCTCCCCTCACACTAGCTCGAGAAGCAGCAGAATCAATTGGCATTTGCTCCTGCCTCTCAGGACAGTCTCTCACAAAGTGGTCAGGTGATCCACACCTGAAGCATACCCCTGATCTACTATGCCTCCAACAAACGCCCCCATGTCTTCCACCACACTGGTTACACACAGGTAAGGTGGATCTCTGAACTCCAGGAGTAGGAGCACTCGCTACTGAAGCTGCAGGTCTAAATCTCTGCCTCTGGAACTGCACTGACCTACCCGCTGGTCTCTGGCTCCTACTACTCCGAGGAACAAAACTTCCTCTACCCCTCTTCGCAGAAGAAGACCCTGCCTCAAACTGGGGCCTCCTAACCCTAACCTCTTCCTCTGAAGCAGCTGCAATAACTTGAGCTCTCTCTACACTTCGAGCTGCTGCCACAAGCTGTGAAAAATCCTGATATCTGGATCCAGCCACTAAGCACATGATCGAGGGCCTCAATCCCTCCTCAAATCGCCGACATCTATCAATCTCATCAGCAATGATGCCCCCAGCATACTGACTCAGTCGAATAAACTCAACCTCATACTCAGTTACGGTCCGATGATCTTGCTTCAAATCTAGAAACTCTCTTTTCTTCCCATCTTTATACTCCCTAGGAGTATACTTCAACTCAAATTCCCTCAGAAAATCAGTGTAAGACAGTGTTGGAGGATCATCCATAGAATGGGGCACTGTCTTCCACCAGTCGTAGGCATCCTTCTGTAGCAAAGATCTTGCATAGTCAAACTTCTCCTCTGAAGTGGCTTGCAACTGCACAAATACCCTCTGAACTCTATCAAGCCACTGTTCTGCTACAGCCGGATCAACTGTACCAAAGAAATCCTCTGCTCCATATTTCCTTAGCTTATCATAGTGCCTTACTGGTACTGAAGGCTGAGGGGGTGGTGGTGGTGGCTGTGGTTGCACAGGTGCTTGTCTCATAGCTTCCATCATAGGCCTAAACCAGGCTGGCGGAACCTCCTCCCCAGCTGGTCTACCCGACACCGAAGCAGGTGCCTCCTCAACACTATCAACCCTAGCTCCCTCAGCAGGAGCAATACTCTCGGCACTACCCTCAATCAACTGACGTGAGTGAGAATCCATCACAACCTAAGTCTGCAAACACAACAGAATACCTCTTATTAAAGATCAGAGACTGCCAATCCCAAACATGTATTTTTGTTCAAAAACTCACTTTTTAAGTAAAAAAAGTCTTTTTCTTACATTTTACCTAGGTTGAGAATCTCAAACCTAGGCTCTGATACCAAAACAATTGTAACACCCCTTCCCAACCTACATATGTAAGCTGAGTAGAGGCGCCACACTAACCTAATGTTGCTACCAATTTTACTTAGTCAAATTTTAGTTCCGATTTTTAAAAAATTTTTGCCATAGTTTCGCCTAAAAATTGAGTCCCAAGTGTCGACAAAACCGGTTTTTTTCTTATTTTCAAAAACATTTTACACAAACCAATGCAAACAAAATCATTCTCAGTACACTCCCAATAAATCCCCCTTGTAACCTCAACTACAACCTGCAAAAAGGATTTACACTTCTAGTACAACATAAAATAAAGGTTTTGTGACAACCCCCATATTTAAATATTACACAGCGGAAGTTATAAAATATTTACATATTTACAAATTCATATACATCAAAACTCAAGTTTTACAACACATAAAATTTATACATGATTGGCAAGTCTACTCTGATCTTTAAGCTCCCAAAATGGATTCTTCAAGGTCTACTCTCACTAGGTCTTGATGAACTCTCGGGTTCAACTCTATCCACTCTACTACCTGCGCGATTAAACACTATCGCGCTAAGCCAACGGCTTAGTAAGATAAAACATGCTAACGGTATGCTTTAATGAAATGCAATGCCACATATGTTATTGATAAGATCAACATCATAAATATAAAGTTAACCACACAATTATGCATTTCACAAATCATAGTCATATGAGCATACCACATTTCAACATCTTTTCACATTCAACATTAATCAATCATACTCCATAACCAACATCTCATTTCATTAAACTCATAACATTATTTAGGACATTCATATAACCTTGACACCTATGGGCCCAACAAGTATTTAATACGATATTCAGAGTTCAGAGTTACTGCTTTGGTTCATAGTCACAATAATCACGCCCGTAGGCAATGTATATACATGTATCTCTATCCATGGATAGTGTAACAGACCCAGTCTCTTGGATCATCAACTCAACACATATGAGGAGATCCTCAACCCGGCAAGACTGTTACAAATCATATATCTCATAGTGTAACAGAGCCAGTCTCTTGGACCATCAACTCAACACCTATGAGGAGGTCCTCAACCCGGCAAGACTGTTACCTTTCATCATTTCTTAGGCATGCCACCCAAATCCAGAACTCTGAAACTAAATAACATATTAAACAAACAATTCATTTCCATTCTCAATTCTCATCACATTTAGGCAAACATGCCTTCTTTCTTTCAATTACATCATCTTAGCCAATAACAATGGCTTCACATTTCATTTCACAATATAACATCTCATTATTCAAGTATATATATATATATATCTCATCCATGATCACATTATATTTCACATAGCATCATTCATAAATATCAACATTTCATTCCACATTACTCATGAAACACATTACCATTCACAATGCACAACATAACATTGTTCAATCTCAACAATGCAATTAGGGCAAAGAACAATTGATTATAACATTCATTGATTCAAGTGTGTTTAAAGTGTTTAGGGTTAGGTTTAAGGACCAACCTACCTTTGGAGAACCAAAGCAATGCAAGAAGAACAAAGAATTAAAACCCTAACCATAAATAGTACATTCTGGTTTTTAAACTCCATTTTATCCTTATTTTGAAAAATTGTATAAAATAATCTACTTCACTAAAAATTCTAAAATTTTTACAGAATTTAGTTTTGTATCTTAAAATCATCCCTTTAAAATTTCAGATCAAACTGAACACAAAATCTTGGTCAAATAGTTCACCTAACCAGACTGCCCCAATTGCCCTGCATCCTGGCAGCAGTTCTGAACTTTGTGAATTCCATAAATCAAATTCAATCAACGTGATTCCAAATTATTTTTCTCAAATACTAAACTCACTAAGCAACAACATATCCAAAATTCGATTGGATATAATTTTTCTACATTTTATTAAAAATCCCGAAATATAGCTGTCCCAGTTAAGGTACTTGCTGGAACAGGTCTAATGAAAATAATCTTTCTAAACTCATAACCATTCCAAAATCGAATCAACATATTTTTCAGTCATTCTAGACTCATAGAGGCACAACATATAAAAAATTCACTTCAAGAACATTTTTCTAAAATTAATTAAAAATCATACAAGTCACAGCCTTTACTAATCCTAAAACAGAAACAATTTCACTAAACACCAATCTTACTCTTCCATCACCAACACCAACCCAACTTCTCATCTATCAAGCAAAATCAATACTTACAATCATACCATAAGCAACTTAATCATACCACTTCAAAAGAATTGAAGAAATTAGAGAAAAGATCTTACCTTAGTTAAAAACTTCTTAAATCAACACTTGAACACTTAATCTTTCTTCAATTTAAGCTTGAAATCATCAAAACCATCACTTGTCTCTTTCTTTCTCTTTGGCTATGGAGGGCCGGCCATCAACAAGAAGAAGAAGAAGAAATGATGAAGAAAACACAAGTCAAACCTTCTTTAAATATCCACCATGTGATTTTATCCAAGCAATTACCAAAGTGCCCTTATTCACATAATTATCTTTTTGTCTTATATGTGCCCAATTAAGTAATTTACCAATCTCAAATAAATATCTTCTCTTGCATTGACCAAGCCTTTTGACCACTTTATATGTCATATATATTAACATATACACAACATATAAATTTGTCTCTAAACCCTATTTCTTCCCAAAATACATATACATATACTTTCTCTTCTCAATTTCTTTTCTCTTACAATTTAACACATATATTCAATCCAATATATAACAATAACAACAACAACAATATGCAAAACTTCTAGGGCATAAATGAGGATATTACAATAAGTCAAGGTCGGTGGATCATCCATGGCATGTGGAATCGTCTTCCACCAATCATGAGCATCTCTCCACATAAGGGATCTAGCATAATCAAATTTCTCTTCAGAAGTAGCCTACAGCTGAATGAATATCCTCTGAACTCGATCCAACCACTGCTCAGCTACTGTAGGATCTATAGTACCAAAGAAATCCTTAGCTCCAAACTTCCTCAATTTATCATACTGCCTCAACGGTACTTGTGGTTGTGGTTGCAGTGGTGGCTACTGCACTAGAGCTTGCCTCAACAATTCTACCACATGTCGTAACCATACCGGTGAAATCTCATCAACAGCTGGTCTCTCTGGCACAGGAGCAGATGCCTCTCCAGCTCTCTCAACCCTAGCACCATCTCTACCCTCCTCAGGAGCTACACTCTCAGCACTACCCTCTATGGACTGACGTGACTGAGACGCTATCACTACCTATATCTGCAAACACAGCAGAATATGCCTCATCAAAGATCAGAATCTGTCAGTGCCAAAACATGTATCTTATTCAAAAACCATATTTTAAAAACAAGATTTTCTTTTTCATACAATTCACCTGGGTTGAGAATCTCAAACCTAGGCTCTGATACCAAAACAGTTGTAACACCTCTATACCCCATATACGCACACTACATATAACCACATCTGGAATATACGTATACTGGATACAGGAGTGTCACGGTCTATTTTAAAGCAAATCAATCTTTCATAATTTCAATATGAGAAAACTTAAAACATTTAAATTATATTATAAAACATAATAGATAAAACATTTATTTATTAAGAAGCGGAAAATGTAGCAGTATATACATATATATACATAAATATCAATATTTACAAAATATAAAGTTTAAACAAGTTTGGCTATTCGTCTCTGATCTTGAAGTCCATAATTAGCACTTCAAAAGCCTAGACTCAACTCTGTCTAGCTGAACATTCCGGTTCAACCGGATCTACCCTGTCACCTGCGCGATGAACCACAATCGCGCTAAGCCATAGGCTTAGTGGTACAAACATGAAGACAATATGCTTTAAATGTAATGCCAATATCACCCTTTCAAGCATAATAAACAATATTGAAAAAATGTCATATTTCATAACATTAAATTTCAACATATTGTTTAATTATTTCATCATTCATAATTCACATTTAAACAAAGACAAGCATGGGCCCAAAAGAAACTAATATGTCATTCAAATCTCAGAGTTAATGTTTTGGTCCAATAATCACATTTATCAAGCCCGTAGGCAAATCATTATCACAATGAGAAACATCTCATATGTAACATCCCAAATAGGCTTCAAGGACTAAGCCCAACCAAGCTTCAAAGGGAGCATAGCATCAACCCAACTTAGCTTTAAGGACCAAGCCCAACCCAGCTTCAAGGGTTGTTACTTTTAGGCATGCCACCAACAACAAAACTCTGAAAATTGAATAACACATTATGCACAAAATTCTTTTATTATTTCATTATCAATTCCATTCTCATTTTCTCATAATCATCTAGGCAACCAGGCCCCAATTATTTCATTTGCATCATTATAGCCAACAACAATGGCTTCACATCTCATCATTAGGGTATACATAATCAATTGCATTGTACATACATTTTGAATGATCATTTTATCTTTCACATTATGGAAATCATAGCATTAATCAATTGTATCAACAATGTAATAGATTACTTAACACATTTCCAACCAAATGTGTTAAGTCCAAAGTCCTATAAATGTATGTAATCATGTAAGGTTTGTACTTACCCTAAGAGCAACTCACACCGATCTAACCACCCTCTTCTAATAATCCTTCAACACTTGGATTAAGGCAACTCAAACTCTTCAAAACCTAATCCAAAAGTGATTATACACAGTCACTTAGAGATACACATAAGATAATAAGGATAAGAAAAAACTAAGGTAAACTCTACACATGACACGCTCAACAACACGGGCATTTCCCTGACCGTGCCCTAAACCCACAACACAGAAGCTTTGACATGCTCAGTGACATGGGCGTGTCACTGGCTGTGTCAATCCTCCCTCAATACAGTGGCAATGAACAATCCGCCAACAACACAGTAATTATGACACGCTCAGTGACATAGGCGTGTCATTGGACGTGTCAATACTATTCTAACACAGAAGCTGTGACACGCTCAGTGACATGGACGTGTCATTGGTCGTGTCACCAGTCCAGAAAATAGAACCATTGACACGCCCAAAGACTTGGCCGTGCTCATGGGCATGTCAGGCCAAAAATCCTGATTCCGACACCAACAACACCACATACAACAAACAATCTTTCCCAAAACCATCAATAAACCATACTAAACTTGCATAAACACCAAAACAACTCAAAACAAGCATCAAACACGCTCACAACCACAATCAAAACTCAACCCATACACAATCCACAACTCTTGCTTTCCAACACCAAACATAACCTTTCCTTCAAACCAACCCCAAAATCAAAATCAAATAAACAACACCATCTCAAACACATCAAAATTAACCATACACATATCAACAACAACAACCATGCACCAAGCACAAAACACAAACTCAAAAGAAAACCAAAGAATCAAGTGAAAACTTACCAAAAGTATTGAAAACCCTTAGAATTGCAATTTGATCACTTGAACACCCTTCAATCTTGAGTTAGGAAGAACAAAAATCTCTCTTTCCCTTTTGCTATGCTGATGGATGGCTAAGCACAAGGAAGATGAAGAAGAAAGAAAAAAAAATGATTGAAAGAGCAAAGTCAAACTTTCAACCTCTCTTAGCCACACAACCTCCCTTTTAATATCCACCAAGCAATTATAATAATAAAATAATCATAAATATCATCATCCACTTAATTTAAGTTCCATTTTAAATAATCAATAAATCCCATTTGACCATCTCATTAGTTGACTTGTATATGTTGTATATATCTCTATATATACAACATATACACACTTCTCTTTTCCTCTCTTACCACTTAAACATAAATATATACTTTATATCATTTAATCCAATTTCAACAATAATCATTCCAAAAATTTTAGGGTATAGTTTGGGATATTACAAGATGTCATCTCATCCACAAGGCATTGATATGAGTTACCTGGTAGGTTATCTTGTTCCATGATGATTTATGCTACATGTATGCATGATTATGTATGCTCTTACCCTTTCCTTTCTAACTCACAGTAGATGCTTGAGGAACAAAATAAGAAACTGCAAGAAGAGTTAGCTGCTAGTCGTCAACAGGTTTCCTATTTTGAAAAATTATACCATCAGTCAAAGCAAGACTTTTGAGACTTTTGGTTCTAAGGAATGAGGGATCCTGGTGCTTTGACTTCTAGGGGTCCCCGAACTGATGACCATGAGATTCCTTCTTCTACTTCAGATGAGGATTGTTGTAGATATGAATTCTAGGATAATAGAGGTTCAGGTGCTCCTTCTTCTGGTGGACTTGGGATAGATAATATGCCTCCTTCTCCAACAGGCGATGACTTTTTCAGAGCTTTGTTTGATCATGATCCATCACCTCCTTCTCATTGAGATAATATTGTATTATTTGTAGTAATAATAATAATAATTATTATTATTATTATTTGCACTTTTACTGCAACTTTTGACTTTCAATTTTTCTTTTTTTTCTTTTTTTGTTTTCTTCTTTTTTTTGTATTGTTATTATTATTACTACAGTACAATCATCGGTCCTTCCTCTCATAATTTAAAATTTTACAGTAGCACAGATTCACAAAACCGAAGGCAACGTAGTAATTCAAAACCATTTCGTTGTTGATTTCCTATCCTTGCGGGTCTCGGTCTCAAGCCATTCCTTATAAACTTTGGTATAACCAATCACCCTATATAAATACTCTTTCCATGCTATGACCCTATACAAATACCAGGAAATTTTCCACAAAATTTTAATTTCAGCATCAAAATTCCTTTTAACTGTAACACTCCTAGATCCCATATACGCACACTACATATCACCAAAATGTAATATACGTACATAGAACATAGGAATGCTACTACTTCTTTAAACCATTTAACTCTTTTATAAACCCTAATCCATTTTGTTATTTTTGTACAATATAAGAAATGTATTATAGTATTTAATTTGTAATAGAAATTGAAATGGATATCAACATTTATTTGATACGCAGCGGAAATTATAAAATATTTACATATATTAAAACATCCAAGTTCAAGTTTACAATTACATATATATATACAATAAAATCATTCCTTTACAAAATATAAAGAAACTATACATGGTTGGCAGCACTGCTCTGATCTTTAAGTCCTAAAGCCAATCCTCAACGTCTAGACTCACTCTGTCTAGCGGAACTCTCGGGTTCTTCTCTAACACCTGCGCGATAAATCAAATCGCGCTAAGCCAACGGCTTAGTAAAACAACTAAAATAACAATATGCTATGATGCAATACTCATGTCACACAATCAAGTTCTATGCACAACTCAAGTAATTCACTTCAATTCATACCATAGTCATCATAGTTTATCCAACCACAATCATATTTCATAACATCATATCTTAACTTTACTCATAAGTTTCATCAAACACTAGTCACGTTTAATCAAACACAAGCATTGGGCCCATAACAAATCTAATACATTATTCAAAGTTCAGAGTCCCTGTTTTGATTCAATATCACATTCATCAAGCCCGTAGGCAATATATATATATCACATCTCTATCCATGGATAGCGTAACAGACCCAGTCTCTTGGACCATCAACCCATTAACATGAGGAGATCCTCAACCCGGCTAGACTGTTACTAATTTTTCAATGGAAGTGGTTTACGGGTCTCCCATTTCACCATCATTCCATATTCACATTTTTCAACTGAAATCGGCTTACGGGCCATCCCATTTCGCCTATCCAGTGATTCATATCATAATTTCCAATTGGAATCGGTTTACGGGCCATCCCATTTCACCTATCCAATGGTTCATAGGCATGCCATCAAAACAGGACTCTGAAAGTTGAATCAACATATTAGGCACACAAACATTTCATTTATTTCTTTCTCAATTCATTTCACAATTCACAATTCATTAGGCAATCATGCCTCAACTATTCCATTTGCATCATTTTGACCTAATCACAATGGCCTCACATATCATTTAAATCATCAAAAATAATCACATTAGAGCAATTCATCACATCCTTCATATATAGTATCACATTGCATTATCATATAGGCAACTATGCATTAACTTTTTTTTTTTTTTACTTACATCATAAGCAATAAATCATACGGTTCCACACTTTACTACTCAAGTATACATACACAATGATCTTAACATACATTCCACATGCATAACACAATATTCACATAACATTAACAATATGCATCCACAATGCATTAATGCTCTTAACACCTTAACACTCACATGCGTTAAGTTCCAACATCTTATAAATGAATACAATGATGTAGTTGTACTTACCTTATGAACACTCACACAACTAAGCAATCCTTCCTTCCAAAGATCCTTCACTTCACAATTAGGGCAAACCACCTCTTCCAACACCTAATCCAAAACAATGATGCAACACATCAATTTCTATAACATTCCTCACTTATTAACCTTAGCTTAGACCTTTAGAACACTAAATAAAACTTAACAACCCTAAGCAAAGCCCACGGCCGTGGCCACCTCCAACCCCCACGGTCGTGGCTTTAGGAAGCATTCTGCCCAAAATCATGATTTCTTCACTTTCAAAACCAACAAACACCAACAACTCAAAGATTAACAAAAATAACCAATCAAACATAACATAAACAACACTTACCAACTCAAACCCTAACACAAACTCAACATAACCACACCCAACATCATCACCAACTTAACTTCTCCTCTAACAAGCAATCTCAACACTTAACTTCACATCATAAACATCCTTAATCAAACCATCATCAAAACACAACTCAACTCAAGCAAGACTTCAAAAATAACAAGAGTAAACAAGAGAAAACTTACCAAATAATGAAATTCCTTGAAAATCCAACTTGTAAATTTGAAAACTCCTTTCAATTTGAGCTTGAAATCATCAAAGCCTTCAATTATTCTCTTGCTCTCTTGTCCCCTTTGTTGAGCCGGCCACACATGATAGAAAAGAGAAGAAAATGATAAGTCAACCTTACTTTTCTTCTTTTAATCTCCACCATGCATTTCTACAAGGAAAAATTACTAAAACACCCTTAACTATATAACTAAGCTCTTGTCTCTTATATGCCCATTTATGTAATTCTGAATCACTCTCTCTGACTGCTCATCTGTCTGAGGATGGAAAGCAGTACTAAAGTGTAATCGAGAACCTAAAGCTCCATGCAAACTCTTCCAAAATCTCGAAGTGAACCTAGGATCTCGATCAGACACTAAAGAAACTGGGACTCCATGCAACTTCACAATCTCATGGATGTACAGCTCAGCCAACCTCTCAAGCGAATAATCCATCCGAACTAGAAGAAAATGAGCTGTCTTAGTCAGCCTATCGACAATCACCCAAATAGCATCATGCTTTCTTTGTGTCAAAGGCAAACCAGACACAAAGTCCATAGTCACTCTCTCCCACTTCCATTCAGGCACTGACAACGGTTGAAGCAACCCAGTTGGAACCTGATGTTCAGCTTTCACTCTCTGACATGTGAGACATTTAGACACAAAAGCTGCAATGTCTCTCTTTATACCGGGCCACCAATAATACTGTCTCAAATCATGGTACATCTTCGTACTGCCCGGATGCATAGCAAAAGCTGATTGATGTGCTTCTTCCAAAATAATCCTTCTCAAACTATCATCATCAGGCACACACAATCTATCTTTAAACCACAAACTCCTATCAACTCTTATAACAAAATCCCGGCTCTCTTCCTGTTGACACTCTGAAACAATCTTCTGAATCTTCTTATCATACAACTGAGCCTCCTTAATCTGATCTAACAGCACTGGCCTCACTTGCAATTGTGCCAACAATGCACCATCATCACAAAGTGTAAAATTAGCATGCAACGCTCTCAATTCAACAAGCAACAAGAGCGAATAAGCAGTCAAACCTGCTAAAGACTTCTGACTTAAGGCATCTGCAACAACATTAGCCTTACCTGGATGATAATCTATCAAACAGTCGTAGTCTTTAATCAATTCCAACCATCGCCTCTGTCGAAGATTAAGCTCCTTCTGAACACCCAAATACTTCAAACTCTTGTGATCTGTATAAATAAAACATTTCTCTCCATACAGATAATGTCGCCAAATCTTTAAAGCAAAAACAATGGCTGCCAACTCTAAATCATGCGTCGGATAGTTGAGCTCATGCGGCTTCAACTAACGAGAAGCATAAGCTATCACTTTACCCTCTTGCATCAACACACAACCTAAACCACTATGTGAAGCATCACTATAAATCACAAATGGTTTGTCTTCCACAGGTAAAGTGAGAACAGGTGCTTGAGTCAACATCTCTTTCAACTGCTCAAAACTAGCTTGACACTGATCCGTCCACACAAATCTCACTCCCTTCCGAAGTAATCTGGTGAGTGGAGTAGCTATTAAAGAAAATCCTTTTACAAAGCGTCGATAATAGCCTGCCAAACCCAGAAAACTTCTAATCTCAGTCACAGACTTCGGTGGACTCCAATTCAGAATAGCTTCAACTTTACTTGGGTCAACTCTAATGCCATCTGCTGAAACAAACAAAGATGCAAGCTGTCTCTGCTCACTAGATACCAACACTACTCTATCATCACTAGTTCTCAAAGTAACACACTTCTTCCTACAATCCACCACAGCTCCATGCCTAGACAGCCAATCCATGCCTAGAATCAAATCAAATTCTTTAAATGGCATTTCAATCAAATCACCACAGAACTTCTCACCCTGTACCACCACTGCACAATCTCTATGCACCTTACTAACAATCACACTATGCCCTAAAGGATTTGTCACCAACACATCAAATCCTAGGGACTCAGCATGCATTTCAGACACAGGTAATACTGATGCACTAATGTATGAATGTGTGGATCCAGGGTCAATCAAAGCAAGTACAGAAATGCCAAATAAAGAAAAAGTACCAGCTATGACTGCAGAAGCATCAGGCTGTCTCTGCATCACATAAACCCGCTGAGAAGGCCCAGCCTCACCTGGTCTGTCATCCCTGGGTGCTGATCCTCCTCTCTGACTATACCCAGATCTACCCCCTCGGCTAAAACCCCTGCTTCCTCGACCTCCTCTGCTAAAACTCTGCCGAGAAGCTGTAGATTCCACTGACCTCTGGTCCTGCATCTCAGGACACTCTCTAATGAAATGGTTAGGTGATCCACAATGAAAACATACTCCTGATCTACCAATCCTCTGACAATTACCCACATGAACCTTACCACAAAGCTCACATGTCGGCGGAGTGGATCTCTGAATAAAGGGAGTAGGTGCACTAGCCACAGAAGCTGTAGGTCTCGATCTCTGTCTTTGAAACTGCACTGACCTACTCATCGGCCTCTGACTCCTTCCCACTCTAGGAACAAAGCTCCCTCTACCTCTCTTAACCGACGAAAACCCTGCCTCAAACTGTGGTCTTCTCCCTCTAGACTCCTCTTCAGAAACAGATGCTGCAATGCCTTGGGCTCGCTCTACACTCCTAGCTGCAGCAACTAGCTGGGAGAAATCTTGATACCTGGAGCCCGCCACAAGGCACATAATAGAGGGCCTCAATCCCTCTTCAAACCTCCTACATCTGTCTATCTCGTCTGATATAATGCCTCCTGCATAATGGCTCAACCGGATGAACTCCACTTCATACTCAGTTACTGTCCGGTGCTCCTGTTTCAGACTCAAAAACTCCATTTTCTTCACATCCTTATACTCCCTAGGAGTATACTTCAATTCAAATTCTCTGAGAAAATCTGCATAGGTCAATGTAGGTGGATCATCCATAGCATGAGGTACGGTCTTCCACCAGTCATAAGCGTCCTTCTGCAATAATGACCTAGCATAATCAAACTTTTCCTCTGACGTGGCTTGTAACTGAATAAAAATTCTCTGAACTTTATCAAGCCACTGTTCTACCACAGCTGGATCTATCGTACCCAGAAAATCCTCTGCCCCAAACTTCCTCAATTTGTCATATTGTCTCACTGGTACCTGAGGCTGAGGTGGTGGTGGTGGCTGCTGCACTGGTGCTTGTCTCATTGCTTCCATCATATGCCTAAACCAGGCTGGAGGAACCTCATCACCTGCTGGTCTCCCAGATACCGAAGCAGGCACCTCACTAGCTACCTCCACTCTAGCACCCTCCCTACTCTCAACAGGGGCTATACTCTCTGCACTCCCCTCAACAGACTGACGTGAGTGGGGGTCCATTACTACCTATATCTGCAAACACAACCGAATACACCTTATTAAAGATCAGAGGCTGCCAATACCAACATGTATTTTATTTAAAATCAACTTTATAATCAAAATATTCTTTTACTTTATAAGTTACCTAGGTTGAGAATCTCAAACCTAGGCTCTGATACCAAAACAATTGTAACACTCCTAGATCCCATATACGCACACTACATATCACCAAAATGTAATATACGTACATAGAACATAGGAATGCTACGACTTCTTTAAACCATTTAACTCTTTTATAAACCCTAATCCATTTTGTTATTTTTGTACAATATAAGAAATGTATTATAGTATTTAATTTGTAATAGAAATTGAAATGGATATCAACATTTATTTGATACGCAGCGGAAATTATAAAATATTTACATATATTAAAACATCCAAGTTCAAGTTTACAATTACATATATATATATACATTAAAATCATTCCTTTACAAAATATAAAGAAACTATACATGGTTGGCAGCACTGCTCTGATCTTTAAGTCCTAAAGCCAATCCTCAACGTCTAGACTCACTCTGTCTAGCGGAACTCTCGGGTTCTTCTCTAACACTTGCGCGATAAATCAAATCGCGCTAAGCCAACGGCTTAGTAAAACAACTAAAATAACAATATGCTATGATGCAATACTCATGTCACACAATCAAGTTCTATGCACAACTCAAGTAAGTAATTCACTTCAATTCATACCATAGTCATCATAGTTTATCCAACCACAATCATATTTCATAACATCATATCTTAACTTTACTCATAAGTTTCATCAAACACTAGTCACGTTTAATCAAACACAAGCATTGGGCCCATAACAAATCTAATACATTATTCAAAGTTCAGAGTCCCTGTTTTGATTCAATATCACATTCATCAAGCCCGTAGGCAATATATATATATCACATCTCTATCCATGGATAGCGTAACAGACCCAGTCTCTTGGACCATCAACCCATTAACATGAGGAGATCCTCAACCCGGCTAGACTGTTACTAATTTTTCAATGGAAGTGGTTTACGGGTCTCCCATTTCACCATCATTCCATATTCACATTTTTCAACTGAAATCGGCTTACGGGCCATCCCATTTCGCCTATCCAGTGATTCATATCATAATTTCCAATTGGAATCGGTTTACGGGCCATCCCATTTCACCTATCCAATGGTTCATAGGCATGCCATCAAAACAGGACTCTGAAAGTTGAATCAACATATTAGGCACACAAACATTTCATTTATTTCTTTCTCAATTCATTTCACAATTCACAATTCATTAGGCAATCATGCCTCAACTATTCCATTTGCATCATTTGACCTAATCACAATGGCCTCACATATCATTTAAATCATCAAAAACAATCACATTAGAGCAATTCATCACATCCTTCATATATAGTATCACATTGCATTATCATATAGGCAACTATGCATTAACCATTTTTTTTTTTACTTACATCATAAGCAATAAATCATACGGTTCCACACTTTACTACTCAAGTATACATACACAATGATCTTAACATACATTCCACATGCATAACACAATATTCACATAACATTAACAATATGCATCCACAATGCATTAATGCTCTTAACACCTTAACACTCACATGTGTTAAGTTCCAACATCTTATAAATGAATACAATGATGTAGTTGTACTTACCTTATGAACACTCACACAACTAAGCAATCCTTCCTTCCAAAGATCCTTCACTTCACAATTAGGGCAAACCACCTCTTCCAACACCTAATCCAAAACAATGATGCAACACATCAATTTCTATAACATTCCTCACTTATTAACCTTAGCTTAGACCTTTAGAACACTAAATAAAACTTAACAACCCTAAGCAAAGCCCACGGCCGTGGCCACCTCCAACCCCCACGGTCGTGGCTTTAGGAAGCATTCTGCCCAAAATCATGATTTCTTCACTTTCAAAACCAACAAACACCAACAACTCAAAGATTAACAAAAATAACCAATCAAACATAACATAAACAACACTTACCAACTCAAACCCTAACACAAACTCAACATAACCACACCCAACATCATCACTAACTTAACTTCTCCTATAACAAGCAATCTCAACACTTAACTTCACATCATAAACATCCTTAATCAAACCATCATCAAAACACAACTCAACTCAAGCAAGACTTCAAAAATAACAAGAGTAAACAAGAGAAAACTTACCAAATAATGAAATTCCTTGAAAATCCAACTTGTAAATTTGAAAACTCCTTTCAATTTGAGCTTGAAATCATCAAAACCTTCAATTATTCTCTTGCTCTCTTGTCCCCTTTGTTGAGCCGGCCACACATGATAGAAAAGAGAAGAAAATGATAAGTCAACCTTACTTTTCTTCTTTTAATCTCCACCATGCATTTCTACAAGGAAAAATTACTAAAACACCCTTAACTATATAACTAAGCTCTTGTCTCTTATATGCCCATTTATGTAATTCCACAATAACAAAAGAAATATCTTCTTCCACTAAATCCAACACCTTGACTCTCCCTTTGACCAACTTATATGTCATATATATTACCATTTACACAACATATACACTTCTCTCTAAACCCTAATTCCTTAACAACTTAACATATACAATTAATCCAAATGAACAACAACAACAACAACAACAACAACCAAACTTCTAGGGCACAAATAGGGATATTACATTAACAATTTAATTTTTCTTCAATTGTCAACAATGACAGAACTCAATTTGAAGAAAATAAAAGGTTTTTTTAAAAATATGAAAGCCATTCATTGAGAACAAATATCTTGGTCTAGAATCAATACTTTGAAATGTTTTTAAAATATTAGCGAGCAGAGGAGTCTTGCGATCTGTCGGTCATCAACAAACTTAGGTGGCGCTCTTCATTTTGTAATTTGGTATTAGAAACTGGCATGTACTTATTTGAACAATACAAAGAGATAACTTGATGTAGCATGTAAATCTAGTAATGTATAATAACTGTATGGTTTTAAATTGAGTTGGGTTGTGAAAAAAGAAGTGTGAATTCTTCTTGCAGGATTGTAGTTGAGGTTATAAGGGTGGATTATTGGGAGTGTGCTTGAGTTGAATTGTGAAACAAAATATTTTTCAAAAATAAGAAAAATCAGTTTTGTCGACACGTGGGACCTAGAATTTTAAGGGAGACTCCGTAAAAATTTTTGGAAAATTTTTTATAAGGAACATTAAGTAAGCTGACATAACCAGAGCTCGTATCCCGATGTAGCATTCCTCCTCGGCTTATTCATAGGTCGGGAAGGGGTGTTACAGATAATCTATCACTCTAAGGAACTTTACTTGTATTTTTTAGTGACCTCTTCTTTAACCAATTCAGCCCATTCAGGTCTTAACCGCCTATGTTTTTGTTTGACAGGTCTCATTTGAGTGTAAGTAGGAATCAGATGTTCAACTATGTCTTGATCTATTTAGGAATATCCTCATAAGACCAAGCAAATACTTCTTCATATTTTTTAAATATTTTTTCAAATCTCTCTCTCTCATTAGGAAAAAGGTTGGATGCTATGCTAATGTTTTTAGAATTTTTGGTTGTTCCCAAATTTAATGATTGTGTATCAACAAAGTTAATATTAAAGATGCTCATGTAACCACTATTTAAATGTATGCAACCATCAGAAGAAACATCACACAAGTAAGCAAAATCAGACTTTGTTGCATTCATTTTGGAAAATAAAACATCATCATCCTCATACAAAGTAGACAAATTAAAATCAAAATCATTGTTCTCAAAATCATAAAGCAGAACATCTTCAAACTTCTCTTCAACCAGGGCAACGATCTCCTTTGGAGTCTTTTTGGCTTTCAGGACAACTTTCTTCTCTTCTTTTGGATTAGGCTCCTTATCAACTAGCAGGGTGAGCTCTATCTTCACTTGTTCCACTAACTCGACAACATCAGCAAAAATCTCAAAACCCGGGATAAACTTTCCTATGAACATGATTGGCTCTGGCTTTCCTTGGAGTGGTCCCATGTCTGGAAATTTGACAAAGATCTCTTCAAGTGGTGGGAATGTAATATGCTCATATATGCCCTAGAAGTATTGGTTATATTGTTATTATAATTGGATTGAATGTATACGTTATGTATTAAGAAAAGAAATTGAGAAGAGAATGTATATATATATGTGTTTTGGGAAAGAAAGAGGGTTTAGAGACAAGTTTATATGTTGTTTATATGATGATATAACTAACATATACATAAGTCAAATAGAGAGTCAATGCAAGAAGATATATTTTTGAGATTTGTGAAAATACTTAAATGGGCACATATGAGACAAAAGATTAATTAAATGGATGAAGGGCATTTAAGTAATTGTTTTGTTAAATTGTGTGGTGGAGAATTAAAGAAGAAGAAATGGTTGATATGTAATGATTCTTCTTCTTTTCTCATGTGGGTGCCGGCCATTGAAGAAAAGAGAGAGCAAGAGAGGTGTGTTTGATGCTAGAACCAAATTGAAGAAGGAATCAAGGGATTTGGTTAGAGATTTGTGAAATTTCTTCATTTAAGGTAAGTACTCACTTGTTTTCCTTTGTTAATTTTGAAGTTGTGTCTAATGTGAATTGTGATTTGTTGATGTGATGATTTGGTGGGTTTGATATGTGTTTACAAGTGTTAAAATTGATAGTAAGTTAAGAGATTGAATTGGTGTTGGTTTGGTTGTGAAGATTGTAAGTTTAAGTGTATGTTGATAGTGGAAGAGCAAGTGTGAAGTTGGTTTTAGGGTTTGGAATTGGTGAATGCTTTAATGTATGGTTAATGTGAATATTGTGTTAAACATGCAAAATAAGTGTTAATGACTTTGATTACATCCATTTGAATGAGTTTGTGTTGTGCTTAATGTGTTAAAATGCATTTAGAAGAGTGTTGGCCACATTTAGGGTTTTGTTCTTAAGTGACACGGCCAAAAGCAAAGAGAGACACGGCCAAGCCAAGGAAAATTGGGCGTGTTGGATGGATTTTTGAGAGACATGGCCGTGTTCATTGCCCATGTCCACTACTGGATTTTGGTGTTGGGAGACACGGTCACAAGCTTGGCCGTGTCCTATGCCCGTGTTTGCTACTGGAACTTGTGGTTGAGAGACACGGCCACAAGCTTGGCCGTGTCCCTCAAGTGTGCTGCCCGTGTCCCTCAAATGAGTTACTTACTATTTCTATTCTTTGTTCTTTTGCATGGTTTTGATGCTTCAAAGGTATTTTGGTACCTAAACCTAAACATAAACACTTTAAACATACTTCAAACAAAGAATGCCCTAATCAAATGGATGTGGAAGATCCTAAAACTATGAATGATGTAGATTGTTCTTTGCCCTAATTGCATTGTTGAGATTGAACAATGTTATGTTATGCATTGTGAATGGTAATGTGTTTCATGAGTAATGTATATTGAAATGTTATATCAAAGATGCTATGATGATTCAATTGAATGATATATGGCATGTTTGCCTAATTGATGAGGAGAATTGAGAAAGAGTTTGATAAAGAGAATAATGAAATAATTGTATGTTTAATATGTTATTCAGTTTCAGAGTTCTGGTTTTTGGAGGCATGCCTATTTAATGAAAGGTAACAGTCTTGCCGGGTTGAGGATCTCTTCAAATTGAGTTGAATTGAGGTCCAAGAGACTGGGTCTGTTACACTATGATAATTGATATTATGAGATATTTGATTTGTAATAGTCTTGCCGGGTTGAGGATCTCCTCGAGTTAGATGAGTTGATGATCCAAGAGACTGGGTCTGTTACGCTATCCATGGATAGAGATATATATGTATATGTTGCCTACGGGCTTGATAATGGTGTTTATGAACCAAAGCAGTAACTCTGAATTCTGAATATCGTATTAAATACTTGATGGGCCCATAGGTGTCTAGGTTTTATGTATATCATAAATGATGTTCTAATGTAATGAAATGTTAATATTACTTAAATGATGAAACGGACTATTCACGGAATATTGTCTGTTGAGTATGATCTTTATTGATTGAGTGTGTATCATTGATGTTGATTTATTAATACAAATGTGAAACATTGCATTGCACTAAAGCATAATATTAACATGAATTGTCTTACTAAGCCCTTGGCTTAGCGCGATAGTGTTTAATCGCGCAGGTGATAGAGTTGATAGAGTTGAACCCGAGAGCTCTACGAAACCGAGTGAGAGTAGACGTTGAAGAGTTTATTTTGAGACTTAAAGATCAGAGAAAGCTGCCAATCATGTATAATTTCTTTATATTTTGTAAAATTTTGTTTATAATGTAAATATTTGTATAATTGTAAATATGTATTCAAGTGTTTTCATATAGATAAATATTTTCTAGATTCCGCTGCGTATTAACTAAATGTATTTATATATCTATTTTGTTTTATATTACAAATTGATTACTTATTATCTATAATGTATATTGAGGAAGATGATGGTATTATATAAAATGTTTTTGAATGTTAAGAAAATCCGTAGCATCCCTATGTTCAGTACGCATATACTACATTGTGGTGTTTGTAGTGTGTGCGTATTGGATGTGGAGGTGTTACAATTGTTTTGGTATCAGAGCTTAGGTTTGAGATTTTCAACCTAGGTCACGTATAAGAAAAAGAATATTTTTACTTAAAAAGTGAATTTTTGAATAACATACATGTTTGGGATTGGCAGTCTCTGATCTTTAATAAGATATATTCTGCTGTGTTTGCAGAAATAGGTTGTGATGGATCCTCATTTGCGTCAGTCAGTTGAGGGTAGTGAGGAGAGTGTAGCTCCGGAGGATAGAGTTAGAGTTGATAGTGCTGAGGAGGCACCTGCTTCGGTGGCGGGGAGACCAGTTGGTGAGGAGGTTCCGCCAGCTTGGCTTAGGCATGTGGTAGAGGCTTTGAGGCAAGCACCAGTGCAACCACCACCACCCCCTCAGCCTTTGGTATCAGTGAGGCACTATGATAAACTAAGGAAGTATGGAGCAGAGGATTTCCTTGGTACTGTTGATCCAGCTGTAGCGGAGCAGTGGCTTGATAAAGTACAGAGAATCTTTATTCAGTTGCAAGCCACCCCAGAGGAGAAATTTGACTATGCCAGATCATTGCTACAGAAGGATGCATACGACTGGTGGAGGACAATGCCCCATTCTATGGATGATCCACCAACCTTGTCTTATGCTGATTTCTTGAGAGAGTTCAAATTGAAGTATACTCCGAGGGAGTATAAGGACATGAAGAAGATGGAGTTTTTGAGTTTAAAGCAAGACAGCCGGACCGTAACTGAATATGAGGTTGAGTTTATTAGATTGAGCCATTATGCTGGGGGCATAATAGCTGATGAGATAGATAGATGCAGGAGATTTGAGGAGGGATTGAGGCCCTCTATCATGTGTCTAGTGGCTGGATCTAGATATCATGATTTTTCCCAGCTTGTGGCAGCAGCTCGAAGTGTGGAGCGAGCTCAAGTTATTGCAGCTGCTTCTGAGGAAGAGGTCAGGGTTAGAAGGCCCCAGTTTGAGGCAGGGTCTTCATCTGCTAAAAGAGGTAAAGGAAGCTTTGTTCCTCAGGTCAGTAGGAGTCAGAGGCCAGCTGGTAGGTCAGTGCAGTTTCAGAGGCAGAGATTTAGACCTACAGCTCCAGTGGTGAGTGCTCCGACCCCAGTGACTCAGAGATCCGCTCTACCTGTGTGTGCTCAGTGTGGTGGATCACATAGGGGTGCTTGTTGGAGGTATAGTGGATCAGCTGTGTGCTTCAGATGTGGATCTCCTGAGCATTTTATTAGAGATTGTCCAGAGAGACAGGAGCGGATGTCAGTAAATACTGCATCTTCTCGACCTAGTGTGAGGGGAGGTCGAGGAGGCAGAGGTGTCAATAGAGGAGGCAGATCTGGGTTCAGTGCTAGAGGAGGTGTTATATCCAGGGAGAGTAGACCAGAGGAGGTTGGATCTTCCCAGAGGGTATATGTGATGCAGAGGCAGCCAGATGCTTCGGCAGTCATAGCTGGTACTTTCTCTTTATTTGATACCCCAGTACTTGCTTTGATTGATCCCGGATCCACACATTCATATATTAGTGCATCTGTTTTGCCTGTGTCTGATATGCATGTTGAATCCCTAGGATTTGATGTGTTGGTGACAAATCCTTTAGGGCATAGTGTGATTGTTAGTAAGGTGCATCGAGATAGTGTAGTAATGGTGCAAGGTGAGGAGTTCCTTGGAGACTTGATTGAGATGCCTTTTAAGGAATATGATGTGATCCTAGGTATGGACTGGCTATCTAGACATGGAGCTGTGGTAGATTGTAAAAAGAAAGTTGTTACTTTGAGAACTGTTGATGGTAGAGATGTGATAGTATCTAATGAGCAAGAATAGCTAACATCTTTGTTTGTTTCAGCTGTTGCAGCCAGGAGGTTGATTAGAAAAGGATGTGATGCTTATCTTGCTCATGTGGTAGATACTAGAGTAAGAGGTTCTCAAATTGATAGCATTGCCACAGTTGCAGAATTCCCAGATGTGTTTCCAGAAGAGTTGCCGGGGTTGCCTCCTGAGAGAGAGGTGGAGTTTGGTATTGAATTATTGCCGGGTACCACTCCTATCTCTATTACTCCTTACAGAATGGCACCTGCTGAATTGAGGGAGTTGAAAGTGCAATTACAGGAGTTGTTGGATAAAGGGTTTATTCGCCCTAGTGTCTCACCTTGGGGAGCTCCTGTTTTATTTGTGAAGAAGAAAGATGGTACTATGAGGTTGTGTATCGATTATAGGCAATTGAACAAGGTGACTATTAAAAATAAATATCCTTTGCCTAGAATCGATGATCTCTTTAATCAGTTGAAGGGTGCAGCAGTGTTTTCTAAAATTGATTTGAGATCAGGGTATCATCAGCTGAGAGTCAGAGCTGAAGATGTTCCTAAAACAGCCTTTCGGACCAGGTATGGGCATTATGAGTTTTTAGTAATGCCATTTGGTTTGACGAATGCACCTGCAGCTTTTATGGACTTGATGAATAGGGTGTTTAGGCCCTATCTGGATCAATTTGTGGTAGTGTTTATCGATGATATTCTGGTGTATTCGCGTAATGAGGAGGAATATGATAAGCATCTACGGATTGTGTTGCAAATTTTGAGAGAGAAGCAATTGTTTGTTAAACTGTCGAAGTGTGAGTTTTGTCGAAGGGCGCCACCGCTTGCAACCCTCATGAAGAGTTTTATCTTGTCATCTCATCATGATATGGATAGAGAAGCTGCTAAAGATGATGTACTACTAAACAAGTTTGGATTAACTATGGATGATGAAGCCATGATCCTTATTGATGGAAAAAATCCTTGCCCTTGATGAATGGAGCATCTTTAACTCCAAACTTTCCTTAGCTTTAATGTTGCTTTTCAATTTTACTTTCTTTAATTGGAACTATCATGTTTTTCAAATTTAAATTTGTTTGAATAAATTACTTTTATCAAAAAAATTTGTTGGTCTTTGTTCATTTTGATGCTCAACCAATGAGGAATTTAGCTTGATGTTTATAAATTAATGTGTCTAGGCATCATGACTCGAATGACTTTACTAGATGAGGGAATTGCTCTATAGCATTGAGTTGTGTATGCTTACTTAGAGAGGGCTTCTGCATAATTACCTTTGTCTGGGTCCTAGTCAGTCTTAGAACATGCTTTGACAAACTTTCGAGGTGAAATTGAACTCTGCTTATTTAAGGGAGAGATAATCTAGGCATTGTTTGATTAGCCAACAACTAGTATCCACCCAATTAAATATCAATCCCTAGTTGTCCCTTTGAGCCTTCATAAAATTTTAGTTTTCTTTTCATTGGCATATAACCTCAATAACCTACCCTGAGCTGTTGTGATACTTTTGACAAGTCTTATGATAACAAAGGTGAGAAGGCAAGAAGATCAAAGAAATAAATGAATAGTCAAGACTATGAAGATAGTTGAAGTTCTCAAGACCATAAGGGTAGTTTCAAGACCATAAGGATAGTTGATGTTCTCAAAACCTTAAGGGTAGTTGAAGTTCCCTTAATGTCTCCAATATATCAAGACAACATCAACATTAGAGTAACAAATGATTTATCCCTATGAAAGAAGATTTATGTTACTCCACTCATCCATTATTGGAAGCCCAAGTTGGTACAAACAAGACAACTATGTTTGAGCTAGAACCAAAAAAGGAAAAAAAGAATAAAAAAAAGAAAAGAAAAAGAAAAAAGAAAAGAAAAGAAAAAAAGAAAAAAAAGAAGAAGAAAAAAAGAAAAGAAAACCCAAAATGGTTAAAAAAGCCAACTGAATTCTCTTTTACCTAAGCAACAAAAGGCTTCCAATTGGACAGTTTGACTTGAATTGGTCCAACCCAACCAAAGATTCAATTAAAATTGGAGAAAAAGGGGAAAGACCATTCAGTGCTTAAAAGTTCTGTACTTGACAGTCCTACAAGGAAGAAGGACAAAATGACAAAATGATCAAAGAAAGGGAGGAGTAAGAAAAATGAGATGAAAGAAAAGGGAAAAGAAGAAAAGAAATTAATTTGGGTCTTAAACATTTTGCAAGAGCAAAGACTGTCCTGATCAAGATCCAGATTAATTCCAAGAAGAATTTGGAGTCTAGCGAGATTGCCTCCAAGATGCCTAAAATTCAAATAAGAAATTTATAGTGTGAGGGTTTGTCCATTGTGTCACCCCAGCTCCAATCACAAAATGGCCTCCACTTTAACCCATACCCCTTATAAACCCCATTTCAAGCCTATCAAAGACCTGTTGATCTCTCTTGGTAGGTAGAGTCTATTAGTGGAGATAGTTTGGATAAGCATGCATATGAGATAGACAATATCTAAACTCAAATGAGACCTTTGGCCAAGTAATGTGTATGTGCCTATCTGAAGTGCAACAGTTCTTGCTTAAATAGAAATGATTCCCGATTTAGTACGGTAACTAGGGTTGTCATGTTATAGATATGTTAATTTGGAAAAATCAAGTCCTGAGGTACATTGACATTAATTTGGCAAAGCCAACATTTGATTTCAAAATCAAAATTCAAAAAAAAAATGTTTTGTCATACAAAGATTTCAAGTTAAGGGAAGTATGTTGAACCTCCAAAGGACGTATTGGGCAAAGGAAATGATTATTGGCAAGCTGCCAATTGACATGCTGAAACATAATTCGAAATGGATGCATCCATGACTCTGCTGCTTAGGGTCTCCACCACTCATGTTTTCAACATCTTGTAAATAAAAGCCACAAATGTAAAGCTTTCGATCATTCCAATGCAAGACTTGAATAAGCGTCAAAACGGAGTCAATGAGAACACTTCTGCTGATCACCTCAGTCTGTGAGTCAATAAAACTGCTGTAAGTATCATTCATGCATAACATGCATACACGAGCATGCCACATCACACTTTCTTGTCGTGTGTTATCTATTCCTTGTTAAAATGAACAGCAAGCAATCAAAAGAAGATATCAAATCAGGGGGGGCATAGAAAGCCCATTGCTTGAGAAAGCTCCAGTAATCTTGCAAAGAGAAGAAATGCATGCTTATGCTGTAATATCCTCATGTATGCCTTAGAAGTTTTGATTATGTTGTTGTTGTAAGTTGAATTGAATGTATATGTTATGTGAAGAGAAAAGAAATGGGAAGAGAAGGGTTATGTATATGTGTTTTGGGAAAGAAAAGAGGGTTTAGAGAGAGGTTTATGTTGATTATATGGTAATATATATAACATATAAGTTGGTCAAAAGGGAGAGTCAATGCAAGAAGATATTTTCATTTATGATATGTGAAATTACTATAAAGGACATGTGAGTTAAAAGAGAGCTAAAGTAAATGGTTAAGGGTATTGAGGTAATTCTCTTTTGGAAATCTCTTGGTGGAGATTAAAAGAAGGAAAGAAAGGTTGACTTGTTAATTTCTTTTCTTTGCTTGAAGTGGTGGCCGGCTATCCAAAGAGAAGAGAGAGCAATTGAAGTGTTTTGGTTTCTAACATCAAGATTGAAGGGAGAATCAAGGAATTTAGTTGAAGATTTGTGGAATTCAACAACTTTGGTAAGTTCTTTTCCTTGATTTCTTCTATCCTTGTGAAGTGGTGTTTTAAGTGAATTAGGGTTTGTTGATTTGATGATTTAATGTGTTTGTGATGTGTTTATAAGTTTTAAAATGGATTGTAAGTTATAAGATTGAATTGTTATTGGTTTGGTTTTGAATATGGTAAGTTAAGTGGAAGATCAAGAGTGGAATTTGGTTTTAGGGTTTTGAGATGGTTTGTGTTTAAAATGTAATGTTAATGTGTTGTTTAGGTGATTAATGTAATGAATATTTAAGATATGTGTTAACAACATTGATTAGAACCAATTGAATGAGATTATTGTTGTGCAAAAAGTGTGAAAATGCAAGTGAAAGAGCTTTGGCCAAATTAGGGTTTGTGTTCTTGAGTGACACGGCCATAAGCAAGATGAGACACGGCCAAGACTTATTATTTTTGAGAAACACGGCCAAGTCTAGAGAATTTTGGCCGTGTTGGATAGGTTTTGGGGTGACACGGCCACTGGCTTGGCCGTGTCCCTTGAATGTGTTTGCTACTGCCTGAGTTGTGTTGAGAGACACGGCCGTGTCCTTGCTCTTGTCTGCCTCGGGAAGTTTTGGTCTTGAGAGACACGGCCACAAGCTTGGCCGTGTCCCTTGGGTGTGTTTGCTACTGTGATGGTTTTTGGTTCTTCATGTATTGTTTGATTCTTCAAAAGTCTTTTGTTCCTAAACATTTTATATACACTCTAAATACTTTGTAATCAAAGAATGACCTAAACAAATGTATGTGGATGATTCTAAACCTATGAATAATGATCTTTGAATTAGGTTTTGAAGAGATTGTGTTGCATTAACCTAAATGTTGAGAATTCTTGGAAGAGAAAATGTATAAATGGATGGGAATAGTTCTTGAGGTAAGTACAAACTTACATAGATGTAATCTTTTATATGATTTTGAGACTTAACACCCTTGGTATAAATGTGTTAAGTACATTATTATATTGTTAATTCAATGTTACTAATATTGTCATTTGTATAGTGTGAAAGCTATAACGATCATCCAAAAGAAAGGTATGTACAATGCAATTTGTTAGGATAAATGTTTTAATAATGGATGGTGTTAATGTGTCTTGAGAAATGATGAAATGTGAGGTTATCATGATTGATAATGATGATCAAAATGAAATAAATGGACATATGGATTATATGACAATGAATTTAAGATACATGTGCAAAGAAATGAATTATGTATGCTTGAATGATATGATTAAAGCATGCCTATATGGTATGATTGATTAATGATATGTTTGTTTAGTAATGTAATTTATGTTGCATATATCAATGATGAAACATGAAATGTGATTTGAGATATAATGTGATATGAAGCCATTGTTCTTGGCAATGATAACTCAAATGTGATATGAAGCCATTGTGATTGGCTATGATAATTCAATTGAGATATGTAAGGCATGTTTGCCTAAATGATGATGAGAATTGAAAATGATATTGATGAGGAAATAAACAATGAATTGTGTATCTAATGTGTTATTCATTTTCAGAGTTTTGTTGTTAGTGGCATGCCTAATGGTAACAATCTCTTGAAGTTAGGTTGGGCTTGATCCTTGAAGCCAAGTTGGGTTGAAGTTTAACATGTTTTACTCCCCTTGAAGCTTGGTTGGGTCTAGTCCTTGAAGCCTAATTGAGATGTTACAACCCTTGAAGCTAGGTTGGATTAGTTCTTGAAGCCAAGTTGGGTTGATACTTAGCATGCTTTGTTCCCCTTGAAGCTTGGTTGAACTTAATCCTTGAAGCCTAGTTGGGATATTTATGAATGTGATAATTAAACCAAAGCATTAACTCTGAAAGTCGAATAGCATATTAGCGTCTTTTGGGCCCGAGTCTGTCATTTGTTGTAAATTTGATATATATATACAAATGTTGGAATACATGAGTAATGAGATATATAAATTGTGGATTTTAGTGATGGATGATGGTTGGTGATAATAATTGCCTTTGTGAGAAATGTGATGTATGATTAATGAATTGTAAACAAACTAATGTTATGAAATATGATATGTGATGTGTGTATTGATTATGGGTATTAATGATGAATTGTGTTTGATGATAAGGATTGACTTCCTTGGAAAATGTGACTTTTGATTTGTATGATATATAATGTATGTATATTGATATATTGATTGTGAATATTATTAATGAATTGTGGATGGTGATTCATGATTGGTATGATGTATAATGTGTGTATTGATAAATTGATTGTGAGTATTAGTGACAATTGGAATTGGTAATAATGGTATGTATATACATTTACATAATCTATGAAATTAGTCGAGATATATGAAAGGTGCAAATTAAAAAGAGAAAAACACGATAAGAACTAATGGTATATGGAATGAATATAGAATTATTATATGTTAGAATTTCTATAATGTATGTTTACATTTTATATTGTACTACTAAGCTCTCGGGCTTAGCGCGGTTGTGTAATCGCGCAGGTGGATATGCGGTTGATCTGGAAGTCCAGCTGTTATGCCACAAGAAGAGTAAGAGTTTGTCGAGACCAACTATAGGGTAATGCATACATGTATAATTTTTAATTATGATGTATTTCTGATGAGAGAGTATTTATATGTATAAATGGAGTTTTGATAAAGATAATGATTTTGTAAATGTTATTTAAATTAACGTATTATGGTTTGAACTCTGTTACAGGTTTTTAAAAGATAACGAAAAGTGACATCCTTATACTTTATATACTTACTGTATGTATACTAAGTATATGTATAGTACTTATATAGGGTATCGGAGTGTTACATATGCGAAGAACAAGATGGCAAAAACATAAATCAAAGCTTGCATGGATAAAATCTTTGGTTTGAGACTACACAGGGGGCAAAGTTTCTCCTTTTCAATTTTTTGAGTTTATATACCAAATATTTTTAAACTCACTTACAAATATTTTGCCACATAGGGGGGCAAGGAGAGGATATAAGGTCCAATTAAAAATAACTAAATCTTTGCAAAAAGAAAGAACAAAAGAATGGAACAATAGAACTCTCAAAAGACGAGCATATCATATTGTAATTTCATGTGGTACTTGCACATCTTATCATTCAACATAATTTACATTTAAACCAAGACGAGCATAAGTGTCATTATTCATTCATTGCACATTTCATGAATCATATTTAAACAAACACAAGCATGGGCCCAAAAAGGATCTAATATGTTATTCAAAGTTCAGAGTTACTGCTTTGGTCCATATCATAATCATCAAGCCCGTAGGCAATATATGTATATATATATATATATATCTCTATCCATGGATAGGGTAACAGACCCAGTCTCTTGGACCTCAACCTGCTAAACTCGAGGAGATCCTCAACCCGGCAAGACCGTTACCTGTAACAGACCCAGTCTCTTGGACCTCAACCCTGATAAACCAAGGAGATCCTCAACCCGGCAAGACTGTTACTATAATTCACATTTCACATTTATCAACTGGAATCGGCTTACGACCCGGTCTTTTCACCTATCCAGTACTTTATAGGCATGCCGCCAAACCCAGAACTCTGAAAATTGAATTAACATATTAGGCACACAATTATTTCATTTGCCTCTTTATCAAACTCTTTTCATTTCATTTCTCATAGTTCATTAGGCAACCATTCCTCAATTATATTTCATTTGCATGATCATAGCCAACAATCATGACCTCATATATCAAATCATCTCAAGTCACATTAAAACAATTCATCATATCATCATATCTTTCATATTTCATTTCATCATCATATAAGCAATCATATCTCAATCATTTCATTTGCATCCTTATCATTATCATTATAGCCAACCATCATGGTTCCTCATTTCATCAATAGAGTTCACATCTCATTATACCAAACATAACCTTATTCATAAGCATCAACAATGCATTAGATTTCCTAACACATTTGCAATCAAATAGATGTTAAATCTCAACATCATATGAATGCATGCAATAATATAATATGTACATACCTTTTTAATGATCTTCATATCTTTCACATCATCTAATTATAACCTTAATCAAATTATATTAACAATATAATAAATTACTTAACACATTTACAAACAAATGTGTTAAGTCTCAAATCATGTACATAAGTGCAATCATATAAATTTGTACTTACCTCATGAGCCATCACATAACACCAAACTCATCTTCCAATAATCTCAATACTTGGATTAGGGAAAAACTTTCTTCACAACCTAATCCACAAGGAATAACACACACTTACTCAAAGATACACATGAATTCAATACAATTATTCATTTATCAACCTCATACTATACCCTTAGATCATAAATTATAAACCAATATCTCTCTCTAAGACCCCACGGTCGTGGCCTACCAACCCCCACGGGCGTGGCATAGCAAACAATTCCGCCCAATTGCTCTAACAACCCCCCACGGTCGTGGCCTTCCCACTCCCACAGCCGTGGCATAGAAAGTGAATTCATCTCTTTTGTTCGACACCTCCACGACCATGGCTTCCAATGGCCACGGTCGTGGCAGCCAAGACCACGGGCGTGGCATCAAAAATGCCTCTGTTTCCGGACCAAACTCATGTATTCTATGTTTTTAACTTCATTAAACACAAACATACCTCAATCATACATCAATTATTCAATTCTCCAACTCATACCTATTAAACCCTTACTAACCAATTTTAATAATCCATCATCATACTCACAAATAACTATATAATCATTATCAAAATTCCAATTCAACATATCTATAACCTTTAATCTTTTGCTATAATTATCTTCACACACTAACCCAAATCACATATACATAAAATCAATAGAAATCAACTCAAAGAGATAAACACTTACTTGAATATTTTGCCAAATCTTCAATCTCCATCTTCAATTCTCTCAAAACCTTTATAAATTTGTTGTGTATGCAAATAAAATCTCATCTCTCTCTCTCTCTCTCTCTCTCTCTCTCTCTCTCTCTCTCTCTCGTGCAAGAAGAAGAAGAAGAAGAAAAATATCTTTTTTCCTCTTCTTTTCATGTTTATCATATATATATATATATATAAAATAATAATAATAATAATAATAGTTAATTATTTCTAAAAACCTCCACCACACACTTTCCTTCTCTTTTGACTTTCTTTTCTTCTTTTTATTTTATTATTATTATTAATTAATTAATTATATAAACTTACTTTTCCTACACCACTTTATGCATTAGGTATATGTAATGTATATGTTGGTATATGTATATACCTTATATATTGTATTTATATTTCCCGTATTTTCTAAATACTATATGTATACATATTATCCTCCATATACATCTATCTCTTATAATATTTCCTTTTTATTAATTTATCTTCTTAGGACTTCTATTTCTTTTACTTGTAT
This sequence comes from Garcia nutans, assembly GCA_947685225.1. Classification (NCBI taxonomy): domain Eukaryota; kingdom Viridiplantae; phylum Streptophyta; class Magnoliopsida; order Malpighiales; family Euphorbiaceae; genus Garcia; species Garcia nutans. The sequence goes on along the minus strand of CANTUV010000011.1, from coordinate 27,210,430 downwards.
ATGATATATATATATATATACAACATCTACACTCTCTCTTTACTTCTTTTCTCTTTCCATTAACCAAACACATTAAATCCAAAAACAACGATAACTCCAAAACTTTTAGGGTGTATTTTGGGATATTACAAGTTCATCCGAGAAGAATTATTTTTTGAAGAATCAACAAAAGAAGGTAAGTGATTTTCCTTAATTGATTTATGTTACACAGTAGCTAAATTATGGAATTAGGGTTTCTTTAAATCAAAAACATTAGAACTTTAGTTTAATTACTCCAAAGTTAAAACACTAAAACGTGACCTTCTTTTCTAAAAAGACTTAAAATTGTTATTTTTTCTTCTTAAAAATCTTGAAACTTTAATTGAACATATTTTTCTACAAAAACAAAATCAAATTTTGTTTCTTTCAAATTTTTAAAGTATGTTCTATTTCATTCAAAAAACCTTAAAAAAACATATTTTCTACTTATAAAAACTTCAATTCATTTGTTTAAATTCACAAAACTTCATAGAATATCAAATTGATTTCTATAACCCTAAAAATTATCTTTTACCCGAGAACCCTAATTTTAAAGCCTAAAATCCAAAATTCAACTTTTAAACCTAAAATAATAAACCCTAATCCTTTTAAAATCTTAAACCCTAATTTTTATGAATCCTAATCCCTTTAAAACATAAAAAAAACATAAAAACATGAAAACCCAAAAATTGCATAGTAGCTTAAAATTCAATAAATCACAAATTTAAGTATTTTAAGGTATTCAAAACCCTAGTTTCATGATTTCACTATTCAAACCTTAATTTGGTTAATCAAAGAATCTTACCAACCATTTAAAACATAAAACTCTAATATATTTTAATTCCATAAAAAGTCACAGTAGCTATAATTGAACTTTTATTTGCTTTATTCAATTCCATATTTGTTTATAACTTGATTTATCTTTTATGCTTTAATCTATTTAATTTCAATACTTGATTTATTTAATTTATCATGGATGGATATTTATTTTATTGATATTTAAATACTTTTAATAAATGATTTATTTATTATGGATGATTATTTACTTTTATCAATCAATTTAGACTTTCAAAAGTTGTAAGAGGTATGTTTCCACTTGGTGGGTACCTTATTAGTTAAACATCATGTAATTTAATTTTGCTTTTATATTTTAGACCAATGTAAAGGGCATGTTTCTACCTTTAGTAAGTGTCCTATCTAGGCATGTGATGTAAGGACATGTTTCCATCCTTGGATGGGTGTCCATTTATTTGCTTTGTTTGGACATTGCTTTGATTTTAATATATTGATGCTTTCTTTTAATTATTGTGTGTAATATGGATAATGTTATTATACTTAAGAATTTTATAATATTAAGACCTGTAAAGGAGGCCGGTTCCAATGAACCGGGCGTTGTGGAGGTGCTGGGCCATTTCTCACCTTCCCCACACGTACCCAACTTTTCGAACCCATTAAGGGGTTGGGGATTCCTTAGGAATCGAGTCATCCACCCCTTTCTTTTTCCCAGCCCGTCTGGGTGGCGACTCCATTTTCTCCGGACTTAGGTCCATGTTCTCTAAGGCCCCGAGCCTAAACAGTGCCAAAGTCGCAAGAACCATTCCACCGGGAGTGGGGGCGAAAATCCCCTCTCACAGTGGCGACTCCACTGGGGATAAGAGAAGTTAATTTCGTTGGTCTTTATATTATTCTATTCTTTCTTATAATGATATTATCCATTGCATCATATTAGATTGCATTGTGTGTGTGAGTTAGGACGCTTGTGTTACACGTGTTATGTTATGTAAGGGATACCATACTTTCACTCAAGGTATGGAGATCGAGCATTGGCATAACCACTTATAGCCTTGTACCATTTGGTATATACTTGCTATGGGAACCTAAGCCTTTTAACCCAAAGACTAAAGCTCATGTAATTGGCCTAGTTACTTAGGTTTTACCCCAAATGCATGTTGTTTGACTATGGTTGGTTTATCTTAGTCTAAATCATGGCTTATTTGGTTTGTTCTTTTTCTAATATGACCTAAGTATATTGTAAGCTCAAAATAAATTTTTCTTTAAAATCCAAAAGACCAAAGCTATTTTTCAAAACTTTTCTTTGGACATAAGACTTTTCTAAAAACAAATCAAAAATTCTTTGGCCCATGGCCCAAATACTAAGCCCGAAATCCACTTCTCTAAAAATCTTTTTATAATGGGCTTAGGTCGGATTGTCGTAACCTTTTGAACTGTTGTAATCCAGGGCTGTGAGCCAGAAAGGATTAATGATATGTTATGCAAATGTATGTATGCAAGTACAAGTAGTAAACAAACAAAGATAATTAGGACATTCCTTCCAACCTTATAACTTCCCCACACGAATGGCGAGTCTCTTTTCCTAGGTATATGGTTAACAAAGTACCAATATGGGGCATCTTTTTTTGAATAATTCCCTCGGATGGTTCAACCAATAGTTACATTTTCTAATATAGAAGTCTATCCATGATAATTCTCATTAATTATGCTTTAATTCATTGAATCTTAACTAAAATAGCTTTTATGTTGTATTGGATTAAGACTAAATTAAGAGGTTTATCATAAATAGATTTCTCACTTGAAAAAGTAACTAATGATTCATGCCAAAAACAAGCCCATGATCAATTATTCTTAGTATAAACCAGACTCAAATTGATTTTTGGTATTTTCATAATTGACCTAAATATTTTGTAAGCTCATTTTAGGAAAAGTTATAATGAAGTGAAAAATAGTTTTGTTTCTAAGCCCATAAAAAGGTTTTAGAAAAAATAAATTTTGGGCTTTGTATTTGGGTCATGAGAAAAGAAAATTTTTGATTTGTTTTTATAAAAGTTTTATATCCAAAGACCATCTTGAAAAGTTTTGAAAATAGCTATGGTCTTTTGGACTTTAAAGAAAAATTTTGAGCTTACAATGTACTTAGGTCTTATTAGAAAAAAAACAAACCAAATAAGTCATGATTTAAACAAAGATAAATTAATCATAGTCAAACAACAAGCATTTGGGGTAAAACCTAAGGAAAGTAACTAGGCCAATTACATGAGCTTTAGTCTTTGGGTTAAAAGGCTTAGGTTCCCATTGTGAGCGGGGATTTTCGCCCCCACTCCCAGTGGAATGGTTCTTGTGACTTCAGCACTGTTTAGGCTCGAGGCCTTTGAGAACACGGACCTAAGTTCGAAGAAAATGGTGTCGCCACCCGGACGGGCCGGGAAAAAGAAAGGGGTGGATGACTCGATTCCTAAGGAATCCCCAACCCCCTAATGGGTTCGAAAAGTGGGTACGTGTGGGGAAGGTGAGAAATGGCCTAGCACTCCCGCAACGCCCGGTTCATTGGAACCGGCCTCCTTTACATGTCTTAATATTATAAAATTCTTAAATATAACAACATTATCCATATTACACACAATAATTAAAATAAAGCATCGATATATTGAAAATCAAAACAAGGTCCAAGCAAAATAAATAAATGGACACCCATCCGAAGATGGAAACATGTCCTTACATCACATGCCTAGATAGGACACCCACCAAAAGGTAGAAACATGCCCTCTACATTGGTTCTAAAATTAAAAAGCAAATTAAATTACATGATATTTAACTAATGAGGTACCCCCCAAGTGGAAACATACCTCTTACAACATTTGGAAATCTAAATAAATTGATAAAAGTAAATAATCATTCATCATAAATAAATCATTCATCAAAGGTATTAAATATCAATAGAAAATAAACATCCATCCATGATAAAGCATAAGAAATAAAATAAAGCATGATCAAATATAGAATTGAATAAGGAAAATAAAAATCTAAATTATAGCTATTGTTTCCATTTAGGGTTCTTTATTTCATATGTTTAGGGTTTTGGATTTTCATAAGTTTAAGCTACTGTGACTTTTAAAGAATTAAAATAAATTATGGATTTTATGTTTTAAAAGGTTGGTAAGACTCTTTGATTAACTAAATTAATATTTGAATGGTGAAATCATGAAACTAGGGTTTGAACACTTTGAAATGCTTTTGATTTGTGGATTACGGTTATTCATTGTGTTTTTAAGCTACTGTGTAAAATTAAAGTATTTATGTTTTTATGGTTTTTAAAATTTTAAAGGATTAGGGTTTAGAAAAAATTAGGGTTTAAAGTTTTAAAGGAGGTTAGGGTTCATTATTTTAGGTTTTGGAGTTCAATTAGGTTTTTAGGCTTTTGATTTTAGGGTTTCGGGTGATTTGTTGATTTTAGGATTTGGAAAAACAATTTGTTGATTTCATGAGGTTTTATAAGTTTAAACAAAGTGATTTGAAGTTTGCATAAATAAAAAAATTATTTTTTAAGGCTTTTTGAAAGAAACAGTGCCAAGTTAAAAGTTTTGAAAGAAACAGAATTAAATTTTGGTTTTGTTGAAAAATATATTAAATTAGAGTTTTAAGATTTTGAAGAAGTAAAAATAATAATTTTAAGATTTTTTGGAAAATAAAGCAACGGATTAGTGTTTTTAAACTTTGAATAAAGGGAATTAAGGTTTTGGGGTTTTTGAATTAAAAGACATCATTTATTAGTTTATGCTACTGTGTAAAATATAAAGAAATTAGAATTTCATACCTTATTTTGTAAGTTGCACCAAAATTGCTTCTTGGATGAACAAGCTCCAAAGACAAGCCTTTTTGCCTTTTGAATCCCTTAAATCGTGTTTCTGCTACTTTAAAAATCAATTGAATTCAAGCTTTTCCTTCACGGATTTGGATTTTCCTTTTCAAGCTATTGTCCAATTTTTTTGATTTTCGGCCCCCCCTATTTCATTGCTTTGGTCCTTATTTATAGAGGTTTCATATGGTTTATTCCTAATTAATCATGGCAAGTAATATTGATAAGAAAAGAAAATCGAAACCTAATTGAATTAGGTTTCAAAAAATTTGCGTCGGAAAAATTACGCTGCCGAAAAAAATTGCCGCAAGAAAAAATGCGCTGGCTAAAAAAATCTGCCGCAGTTGGCTGTGGCAGTAAGCGAGGAGCAGGCGTCCGCAGGAATTACCTGCGGGCGACCATTTTTCCTGCACGCCATTTTGCCCGCAGGAAAATCCTATGAGCGAAATGCCCACGGCCCGCGCGATGATTTTTTCGTCACCGATTTTTATTTTTATTTTTATTTTTTGACTTTTATTTGTTTATTTTTATTTTTTATTAATAAAAATTGGATACTAAAAAAATTATTTTGGACCAATTAGACAACAAAAATCATTTTAGACTTAATAAAACATATTGGACCAGACTGGGTCAAAAATTAAGTGTCTACAGTTTGCCCCCTGCTTGAAAAATCTAAAACTTTTGTGAACGAGAGTGAAAAGCAATAAGACTTAATTTTTGAGATGGTTGAGGTTTTGGGTTCTGGACCCGGTTTGAGTTCTGGACTCAAGGATAAATTCTAGGTTCTAGATCTAAGGAAAATTTGGGTTCTGGACCCGGTTCAAGTTTTGGACTTAAGGATAATTCTAGGCTCTCGATCTAAGAAAAATTTGGGTTCTGGACCTGGTTTGAGTTCTAGACTCAAGGATAATTCTAGGTTCTAGACTTAAGGAAAATTTGGGTTCTGGACCCGATCTAAGTTCTGGACTTAGAATAGATTATAGGTTCTGGACCTAAGGGTATTTTGGGTTCTGGACCCGAGAGATTTGGATACTCGATCCTAAATAGGGTTTGGATACTCGATCCTAAACTGGATTGGGATACTCGATCCTAACTTATATTTAGACACTCGATCCTAAGTTGGAATTGGATACTCGATCCTAACTGGATTTGGACACTCGATCCTAAATCTGATTGGGATACTCGATCCTAAATTGGCTTTGGATACTCGATTCTAACCGGATTCGGATACTCGATCCTAAACTTGATTTGGATACTTGATCCTAAATTGGTTTTGGATACTCGATTCTAAATTGGCTTTGGATACTCGATCCTAACTGGATTCGAATACTCATTCCTAACTAGATTTGGATACTCGATCCTAAATTTGATTGGGATACTTGATCTAAACTGGATTTGGATACTCTATCCTAAATTGGATTGGGATACTCGATCCTAATTGGACTTGGATACTCGATCCTAAGTTGGATTAATATACTCGATCCTAAATTGGCTTTGGATACTCGATCCTAAACTGGATTGGGATACTCAATCCTAAATTGGGTTCGGATACTCGATCCTAAACTTGATTTGGATACTCCATCCTAACTGGATTTGGATACTCGATCCTGAATCGGATTTGGATACTTAGACCCAAGATTGGGTACTTGGACCCGAGAATGAGTTTGACTAACCTTTTAGGTGAGAAGTCTGACTGCTCCGGCCGTTCTATGCATTGTGGTTCTTTTGCCTCAAAACAGATCTTTTACCTTTGAAAATGGATCTTCCTTCTTTGAGATCAGGTCTTCACCCTTCAAAATGGATCTTCATCCTTTAGACTTTGGGTTTTCACCCTTGAAAATGGATCTTCATCCTTGGGGATTGGGTCTTCACCCTGGTCTTCACCCTTGTAAATGGATCTTCATCCTTGGAGATTGGGTCTTCATCCTTGGAGATTGGGTCTTATTTGTTCTTTGATGATGGGAGTGACACGGCCAGTGGCTTGGCCGTGTCTCCTGGGTGTGTCAGCTTCTGTGTTTTTTCTTTGGTTCTTCTTTGTTCTTGGCTTAGGATGGGACAGCTTGGCCGTGTTGCCTGCCAATGTCACCTACTGTTTCTTTTCTTTCTTTGCTTGGTCCTTCTTGACTTTGTCCTTTAGGTGATACACGGCCAGTGGCTTGGCCGTGTCTCCTGCCCGTGTCATGTTCTGCCAAGATTTCCTTTGAGGTGACACGACCAAGCTTGATTTGGCTTGGCCATGTCTTGTTTGATTTATGCTCTTCTTTCCTTGTTTTGATCTTCCAAGGAAGTTTTTGCACTTCAACCACTTTTCCCTTGCAACTGCTTTTTCCTTTTTCCCTCCAATTTTGATTGGATCTTATATCCTCTCCTTGCCCCCCAAGGATTTTTTCTTTTATGCAAGCTTTAATTGATGTTTTTCTTGTCTAGTTCTTTGCATAAGCACACATTTCTTCTATTTGCAAAGTGACTAGGGCTTCGACAAGAGAATAGGCTTTCCATGCCCCCTTGATTCAATATCTTCTTTTGATTCTTTAATTCACAGGGTGTTTGCTATTCATTTTGTCAAAGAATAGACAACACAAGATAAGAAAGTGTGATGTGATATGCTCATGTATGCATGAATAATACTTATAGTCATTCCATTGACTCACAGACTGAGGTGATTAGCAGAAGTGTTCTCATTGGTTCCTTTTTGACGCTCGTTCAAGTCTCGCATTGGAATGACCTAAAGTTTTGCATTTGTGGCTTTTATCTTCAAGATGATGAAAACATGAGTGGTGGAGACCCCAAGCAGCAGAGTCAGGGATACATCCATAGCATGTCGGCTGATAGCTTCTTCATTACCTTGCCAATAATCATTTCCTTTGCCCAATGTGTCCTTTGGATGTAACACCCCTTCCCGACCTACATGTGTAAGCTGAGTAGAGGTGCCACACTAACCTAATGTTGCTACCAATTTTACTTAGTCAAATTTTAGTTCCGATTTTTTTTCAAAAATTTTGCCATAGTTTCGCCTAAAAATTGAGTCCCAAGTGTCGACAAAACCGGTTTTTTTCTTATTTTTAAAAACATTTTACACAAACAAATGCAAACAAAATCATTCTCAGTACACTCCCAATAAATCCCCCTTGTAACCTCAACTACAACCTGCAAAAAGAATTTACACTTCTAGTGCAACATAAAATAAAGGTTTTGTGACAACCCCTATATATAAATATTACACAGCGGAAGTTATAAAATATTTACATATTTACATACTAAACATTTCTTTACAAAATATAAAGAAATATACATGATTGGCAAGTCTGCTCTGATCTTTAAGCTCCAAAAATGGATTCAACAAGGTCTACTCTCACTTGGTCTTGATGAACTCTCGGGTTCAACTCTATCCACTCTATTACCTGCGCGATTAAACACTATCGCGCTAAGCCAACGACTTAGTAAGATAAAACATGTTAATGGTATGCTTAAATGTAATGCAATGCCACATATGTTATTGATAAGATCAACATCATAAATATAAAGTTAACACATAATTATGCATTTCACAAATCATAGTCATATGAGTATACCACATTTCAACATCTTTCCACATTCAACATTACTCAATCATACTCAATAACCAACATCTCATTTCATTAACTCATAACATTATTTAGGACATTCATATAACCTTGACACCTATGGGCCCAACAAGTATTTAATATGATATTCAGAGTTCAGAGTTACTGATTTGGTTCATAGTCACAATAATCACGCCCGTAGGCAATGTATATACATGTATCTCTATCCATGGATAGTGTAACAGACCCAGTCTCTTGGACCATCACTCAACACATATGAGGAGATCCTCAACCCGGCAAGACTGTTACAAATCATATATCTTATATTCACAATTCTCATAGTGTAACAGACCCAGTCTCTTGGACCATCAAATCAACACATATGAGGAGATCCTCAACCCGGCAAGACTGTTACCTTTCATCATTTCTTAGGCATGCCACCCAAATCCAGAACTCTGAAACTGAATAACATATTAAACAAACAATTCATTTATTATATAGTTACCATTTCCATTCTCAAATTCTCATCACATTTAGGCAAACATGCCTTCTTTCTTTCAATATCATCATCATAGCCAATCACAATGGCATTGTCTCATATCATGTCTTATTTGAATTATCATTTCAATTTCAATGTATATTATTCATGAAACACATAACCATTCACAATGCATAACATAACATTGTTCAATCTCAACAATGCAATTAGGGCAAAGAACAATTGATATGATTCATATGAATAATACATTCTGGTTTTAGACACCATTTTATCCTTATTTTGAAAAATTGTATAAAATAATCTACTTGATTAAAAATTCTAAAATTTTTACAGAATTTAGTTTTGTATCTTAAAATCATTCCTTTAAAATTTCAGATCAAACTGAACACAAAATCTTGGTCAAATAGTTCACCTAACCAGACTGCCCCAATTGCCCTGCATCCTGGCAGCAGTTCTGAACTTTGTGAATTCCATAAATCAAATTCAATCAACGTGGTTCCAAATTATTTTTCTCAAATACTAGACTCACTGAGCAACAACATATCCAAAATTCAATTGGATTTGATTTTTCTACATTTTATTAAAAATTCCGAAATATAGCTGTCTCAGTTAAGGTACCTGCTGGAACAGTTCTACTAAAAATAATCTTTCTAAACTCATAACCATTCCAAAATCGAATCAACATATTTTTCAGTCATTCTAGACTCATAGAGGCACAACATATCAAAAATTCACTTCAAGAACATTTTTCTATAATTAATTAAAAATCATACAAGTCACAGCCTTTACTAATTGTAAAACAGAAAAAGAATTTCACTAAACACAACTCATCTCATCATCAAACCAACAAACCCTAATTCCTTTCTCACACCACTTCAAAAGAATTGAAGAATTTAAAGAAAAGATCTTACCTTAGATGAAGAAATCCACAAATCTTTAACCAAAACCCTTGCTTCCTTCTTCAAATTGCTTCAAACCTCAAGATCACCTCTCTTTCTCTCTTGGTTTTTGGAGAGCCGGCACCTCTTGAAAGAAAGAAGGAAAATGATGAAGACACAAAGTCAAATTTGCTTTTAATCTCCACCAAGTGATCTTATCCAAGCAATTACCAAAATGCCCTCAATCATATAACTAACTTTTTGTCTCATATAAGCCCTTATATGTATTTGCACATTCCACAAAAATATCTTCTTACATTGACTCTTCCTTTGACCCATTTATATGTTATATATATCATCATATACACAACATATACATTTGTCTCTAAACCCTAAATTTCTTCTCCAAAACACATACAAAAACATTCTCTTCCAATTTCTTATCAACTTATCATATATACATAATTCAAGTGCAACAACACTAACACCAAGACTACTAGAGCATAATTAGGGATATTACAATTCTCCCCCTTTAGAAAGAAATTTCGTCCTCGAAATTACCTGAAATTAACTCTGAAATAACTGAGGATACTGGTCTCGCATGGTATGCTCACTTTCCCAAGTTGCTTCCTCTCTTGCATGATTCTTCCACAGAACTTTTACCATAGGCACATTCTTATTTCTTAACTCTTTTACATCACGTGCCAAGATAGCAACTGGTTCCTCTTCAAATGTCAAGTCTGGGCTCACTTCAATAGATTCAAATGGCAACACATGAGATGGATCCGACCTATATCTCCTCAACATAGAAACATGGAATACATTATGAATACGATCCAACTCAGGTGGCAAAGCAAGTCGATACGCCACTGGCCCAACTCTTTCTAACACTTCATACGGCCCAATGAAACGAGGACTCAATTTTCCTTTCCGACCGAACCTCAAAATCTTCTTCCAAGGAGACACTTTCAGAAATACCTTATCTCCAACATCAAACTCTATATCTCTCCTTTTCAGATCTGCATAAGACTTCTGTCGGTCTGAAGCTGCTTTTAACCTGCCTCGAATCAACTTTACTTTTTCTTCAGTTTCTTGAATCAAATCAGGACCAACCAACTTATTATCTCCAAGCTCATTCCAACAAAGAGGTGTCCTACACCGTCTGCCATACAATGCTTCAAACGGTGCCATACCAATGCTGGATTGGTGACTGTTGTTGTAAGCAAACTCCACAAGAGGTAAAAACCTATCCCAACTTCCAGAGAAATCGATGACACAGCTTCTCAACATGTCCTCAATAATCTGTATCACCCTCTCTGACTGTCCATCCGTCTGTGGATGAAAAGCAGTGCTGAAGTGCAGTCGAGAACCTAAAGCACTATGCAAACTCTTCCAAAATCTGGAAGTAAACCTGGGATCTCGATCAGACACTAAAGAAGTTGGAACACCATGCAATTTCACAATCTCATGGATATACAGCTCAGCCAATCTCTCCAAAGAGTAATCCATTCGAACCGGAAGAAAATGAGCTGTCTTAGTCAATCTATCCACAATCACCCATATGGCATCATGCTTCTTTTGTGTCAATGGCAAACCAGAGACAAAATCCATTGTTACTCTTTCCCACTTCCATTCTGGCACTGACAATGGTTGAAGCAACCCGGTTGGAACTTGATGCTCTGCTTTAACCTTCTGACAGGTGAGACATTTCGATACAAACTCAGCAATGTCTCTCTTCAACCCCATCCACCAATAATGCTATCTCAAATCATGATACATCTTCGTATTACCCGGATGCATAACAAACATTGACTGATGAGCTTCTTCCAAAATGACCCTTTTCAAATCAGCATCATCGGGTACACACAATCGGTTTTTAAACCATAGGCTCCCATCACTTTTCACAACAAAATCTCTAGTCTTCCCATTCTTGCAATCTGAAATAATCTTCTGAATCTTCATATCAATCAACTGAGCCTCTTTGATATGATCTAACAAAACTGGTTTCAAAAGCAACTGTGCCAACAATGCACCATCATCACAAGGTACAAAACTGGCATGCAATGCTCTCAACTCAACAAGCAACGAGAGCGAGTAAACTGTTAAACCAGCTAAAGACTTCCGACTCAAAGCATCAGCAACAACATTTGCTTTACCTGGATGATAGTCAATCAAGCAGTCGTAGTCTTTAATCAATTCTAACCATCTCCTCTGACGAAGATTGAGTTCTTTCTGGACACCCAAATACTTCAAACTCTTGTGATCAGTGTAGATGAAACATTTCTCCCCAAACAGATAGTGGCGCCAAATTTTCAATGCAAACACAATGGCAGCCAATTCCAAATCATGGGTCGGATAGTTAAGCTCATGCGGTTTCAACTGTCGAGATGCATAAGCTATAACTTTACCTTCCTGCATCAACACACATCCCAAACCACTATGTGAAGCATCACTGTAAATCACATATGGTTTGCCTTCTACAGGTAAAGTAAGAACAGGCGCTTGAGTCAACATATCTCTCAACTGCTCAAAGCTCGCCTGACACTGATCTGTCCACAAAAACCTCACTCCCTTACGAAGCAATCTGGTGAGTGGAGTAGCTATCAAAGAAAATCCTTTCACAAACCGCCGGTAATAGCCTGCCAAACCTAGAAAACTTCTAATCTCTGTCACAGACTTAGGTGGACTCCAATTCAGAATAGCTTCAACTTTACTTGGATCAACTCTAATGCCTTCTGCTGAAACAATATGTCCGAGAAAAGCTACTTGATCCAACCAGAACTCACACTTCGACAATTTAGCAAACAACTGCTTCTCTCTCAAAATCTGTAACACAATCCGCAGATGCATATCATGTTCCTCCTCATTCCGCGAATACACCAGAATGTCATCGATGAAGACCACTACAAACTGATCCAGATAGGGCCTAAATACCCTATTCATCAAATCCATAAAAGCTGCAGGTGCATTCGTCAGACCAAAAGGCATAACTAAAAATTCATAATGCCCATATCTGGTCCGGAAAGCTGTCTTCGGAACATCTTCAGCTCTGACTCTCAGCTGATGGTACCCTGATCTCAGATCAATTTTGGAAAACACAGCTGCACCCTTCAACTGATCAAATAGATCATCGATTCTAGGCAAAGGATATTTATTCTTAATGGTCACTTTGTTCAATTGCCTATAATCGATACATAATCTCATAGTACCATCTTTCTTCTTCACAAATAGCACAGGAGCTCCCCAAGGAGAAACACTGGGGCGAATGAATCCTTTGTCCAACAACTCCTGTAATTGCACTTTTAACTCCCTCAATTCTGCTGGTGCCATTCTGTAAGGAGTAATCGAAATAGGAGTGGTACCGAGCAACAATTCGATACCAAACTCCACTTCTCTCTCAGGAGGGAATCCTGGCAACTCCTCGGGAAAAACATCTGGGAACTCAGCAACTGTGGCAATGCTATCAATGGGAGAACCCTTTACTCTAGTATCTACCACATGAGCAAGATAGGCTTCACATCCCTTTCTAATCAACCTCCTAGCTGCAACAGCTGAAACAAATAAGGAGGCTAGCTGTTCCTGCTCATTAGATACTATCACCTCTCTACCATCACCAGTTCTCAAAGAAACAATCTTCTTCTTACAATCTACCACAGCTCCATGTCGAGATAGCCAGTCCATGCCTAGAATCACATCATATTCCTTAAATGGCATCTCAATCAAATCTCCAAGGAACTCCTCACCTTGCACCCTCACTGCACTATCTTTATGCACTTTACTAACTATCACACTATGCCCTAGAGGATTTGTCACCAAAACATCAAATCCTAGGGACTCAGCATGCATATCAAACACAGGCAAAACAGATGCACTAATATAAGAATGGGTGGATCCGGGATCAATCAAAGCAAGTACTGCAGTATCAAATAAAGAAAAAGTACCAGCTATAACTGCCGATGCATCCGGCTGCCTTTGCATAACATACATCCTCTGGGAAGATCCAACCTCCTCTGGTCTACTCTCCCTGGATGTAGCACCTCCTCTAAAACTGAACCCTGGTCTACCTCCTCGGCTGGCACCTCTGCCTCCTCTGCCTCCCCTCACACTAGCTCGAGAAGCAGCAGAATCAACTGGCATCTGCTCCTGCCTCTCAGGACAGTCTCTCACAAAGTGGTCAGGTGATCCACACCTGAAGCATACCCCTGATCTACTATGCCTCCAACAAACGCCCCCATGTCTTCCACCACACTGGTTACACACAGGTGAGGTGGATCTCTGAACTCCAGGAGTAGGAGCACTCGCTACTGAAGCTGCAGGTCTAAATCTCTGCCTCTGGAACTGCACTGACCTACCAGCTGATCTTTGACTTCTACTGACCCGAGGAGCAAAGCTTCCCTTACCTCTTTTAGCAGAAGAAGACTCTGCTTCAAATTGGGGCCTTCTAATCCTAACCTCTTCCTCAGAAGCAACTGTAATATTCTGAGCTTTCTCCACACTCCGAGCTGCTGCCACAAGCTGAGAAAAATCCTGATACCGAGAACCAGCCACATGGCACATAAGAGAGGGCCTCAACCCCTCCTCAAATCTCCGGCATCGATCTATCTCATCCGATATAATGCCCCCGGCATACTCACTCAACCGGATAAATTCAACCTCATACTCCGTCACGGTCCGGTTGTTTTGCTTCAAATCTAAAAACTCTCTCTTCTTCCCATCTTTATACTCCCTCGGAGTATACTTCAATTCGAACTCCCTCAGAAAATCTGCATAGGACAATGTTGGGGGATCTTCCATAGAATGGGGCACTGTCTTCCACCAACTATAAGCATCCTTCTGCAACAATGATCTTGCATAATCAAACTTTTCCTCTGAAGTGGCTTGCAACTGCACAAATATTCTCTGAACTTTGTCTAACCATTGCTCAGCCACAACTGGATCAGTAGTACCTATAAAATCCTCTGCTCCAAACTTCCTTAGTTTATCATATTGCCTCACTGCTACCAAAGGCTGTGGGGGTGGTGGTGGTGGCTGTGGTTGCACTGGTGCTGGCCTCAAAGCCTCTATCACATGCCTAACCCAAGCTGGCGGAACCTCCTCCCCAGCTGATCTCCCTGACACCGAAGCAGGTGCCTCCTCAACACTAACAACCCTAGCTCCATCATCAGGGGCAATACTCTCGGCACTACCCTCAACCGACTGTCGTGAGTGAGAATCCATCACAACCTAACACTGCAAACACAGCAGATTATATCTTATTAAAGATCAGAGACTGCCAATCTCAAACGTATATGTTATTCAAAACCACTTTTTAAGTAAAAATAGTCTTTTTATTACATTTTACATAGGTTGAGAATCTCAAACCTAGGCTCTGATACCAAAACAATTGTAACACCCCTTCCCGACCTACATGTGTAAGCTGAGTAGAGGCGCCACACTAACCTAATGTTGCTACCAATTTTACTTAGTCAAATTTTAGTTCCGATTTTTTTTCAAAAATTTTGCCATAGTTTCGCCTAAAAATTGAGTCCCAAGTGTCGACAAAACCGGTTTTTTTCTTATTTTTAAAAACATTTTACACAAACCAATGCAAACAAAATCATTCTCAGTACACTCCCAATAAATCCCCCTTGTAACCTCAACTACAACCTGCAAAAAGAATTTACACTTCTAGTGCAACATAAAATAAAGGTTTTGTGACAACCCCTATATTTAAATATTACACAGCGGAAGTTATAAAATATTTACATATTTACATACTAAACATTTCTTTACAAAATATAAAGAAATATACATGATTGGCAAGTCTGCTCTGATCTTTAAGCTCCAAAAATGGATTCAACAAGGTCTACTCTCACTTGGTCTTGATGAACTCTCGGGTTCAACTCTATCCACTCTATTACCTGCGCGATTAAACACTATCGCGCTAAGCCAACGACTTAGTAAGATAAAACATGTTAATGGTATGCTTAAATGTAATGCAATGCCACATATGTTATTGATAAGATCAACATCATAAATATAAAGTTAACACATAATTATGCATTTCACAAATCATAGTCATATGAGTATACCACATTTCAACATCTTTCCACATTCAACATTACTCAATCATACTCAATAACCAACATCTCATTTCATTAACTCATAACATTATTTAGGACATTCATATAACCTTGACACCTATGGGCCCAACAAGTATTTAATATGATATTCAGAGTTCAGAGTTACTGATTTGGTTCATAGTCACAATAATCACGCCCGTAGGCAATGTATATACATGTATCTCTATCCATGGATAGTGTAACAGACCCAGTCTCTTGGACCATCACTCAACACATATGAGGAGATCCTCAACCCGGCAAGACTGTTACAAATCATATATCTTATATTCACAATTCTCATAGTGTAACAGACCCAGTCTCTTGGACCATCAAATCAACACATATGAGGAGATCCTCAACCCGGCAAGACTGTTACCTTTCATCATTTCTTAGGCATGCCACCCAAATCCAGAACTCTGAAACTGAATAACATATTAAACAAACAATTCATTTATTATATAGTTACCATTTCCATTCTCAAATTCTCATCACATTTAGGCAAACATGCCTTCTTTCTTTCAATATCATCATCATAGCCAATCACAATGGCATTGTCTCATATCATGTCTTATTTGAATTATCATTTCAATTTCAATGTATATTATTCATGAAACACATAACCATTCACAATGCATAACATAACATTGTTCAATCTCAACAATGCAATTAGGGCAAAGAACAATTGATATGATTCATATGAATAATACATTCTGGTTTTAGACACCATTTTATCCTTATTTTGAAAAATTTTATAAAATAATCTACTTGATTAAAAATTCTAAAATTTTAACAGAATTTAGTTTTGTATCTTAAAATCATTCCTTTAAAATTTCAGATCAAACTGAACACAAAATCTTGGTCAAATAGTTCACCTAACCAGACTGCCCCAATTGCCCTGCATCCTGGCAGCAGTTCTGAACTTTGTGAATTCCATAAATCAAATTCAATCAACGTGGTTCCAAATTATTTTTCTCAAATACTAGACTCACTGAGAAACAACATATCCAAAATTCAATTGGATATGATTTTTCTACATTTTATTAAAAATCCCGAAATATAGCTGTCTCAGTTAAGGTACCTGCTGGAACAGTTCTACTAAAAATAATCTTTCTAAACTCATAACCATTCCAAAATCGAATCAACATATTTTTCAGTCATTCTAGACTCATAGAGGCACAACATATCAAAAATTCACTTCAAGAACATTTTTCTATAATTAATTAAAAATCATACAAATCACAGCCTTTACTAATTGTAAAACAGAAAAAGAATTTCACTAAACACAACTCATCTCATCATCAAACCAACAAACCCTAATTCCTTTCTCACACCACTTCAAAAGAATTGAAGAATTTAAAGAAAAGATCTTACCTTAGATGAAGAAATCCACAAATCTTTAACCAAAACCCTTGCTTCCTTCTTCAAATTGCTTCAAACCTCAAGATCACCTCTCTTTCTCTCTTGGTTTTTGGAGAGCTGGCACCTCTTGAAAGAAAGAAGGAAAATGATGAAGACACAAAGTCAAATTTGCTTTTAATCTCCACCAAGTGATCTTATCCAAGCAATTACCAAAATGCCCTCAATCATATAACTAACTTTTTGTCTCATATAAGCCCTTATATGTAATTGCACATTCCACAAAAATATCTTCTTGCATTGACTCTTCCTTTGACCCATTTATATGTTATATATATCATCATATACACAACATATACATTTGTCTCTAAACCATAAATTTCTTCTCCAAAACACATACAAAAACATTCTCTTCCAATTTCTTATCAACTTATCATATATACATAATTCAAGTGCAACAACACTAACACCAAGACTACTAGAGCATAATTAGGGATATTACATTGGAGGTTCAACATACTTCCCTTAGCTTGAAGGCTTTCTATGACAAAACATTATTATTATTTTGAACTTTGATTTTGAAATCAAATGTTGGCTTTGCCAAATTAATGTCAATGTACCTCAGGACTTGACTTTTTCAAATTAACATATATATAACATGACAACCCTAGTTACCGTACTAAACTCGGGAATTATTTCTATTTAAGCAAGAACTGTTGCACTTCAGATAGGCACATACACATTACTTGGCCAAAGGTCTCATGGAGTTTAAATACTGTCTATCTCATATGCATGCTTATCAAAACTATCTCCGCTAATAGACTCTACCTACCAAGAGAGATCAACAGGTCTTTGATAGGCTTGAAATGGGGTCTATAAGAGACACAGGTTTAAGTGAAGGCCATTTTGAGATTGGAGCTGGTGTGACACAATGGACAAATCCTCACACTACAAATTTCTTATTTGAACTTTAGGCAGTTGGGAGTGATCTTTCTAGACTCCAAATTCCTTCTATCTTATTGACATTAATATGTATCTTAATCAGGACAGTTTTTTCCCTTGCAAAAAGTTTAAGACCCAAATCTGTTTCTTTTCTTCTTTTCCCTTTCTTTCTTTTTATTTTTTCTTACTCCTCCCTTTCTTTGAGCATTTTATCATTTTTGTCCTTCTTCCTTGTAGGACTGTCAAGTACAAAACTTTTAAGAACTGAATGATCTTTCTCCTTTCTCTTTGATTTTGATAGAATCTTTAGTTGGGTTGGACCAATTCAAGTCAAACCATCCTTATAAACCAAATGGAAGACTTTTGTTGTCTTAGGTAAAAGAGAACTCAGTTGGCTTTTTGAACCATTTTGAGTTTTCTTTTCTTTTTCTTTTCTTTTTTCTCTTTTTTCTCTTTTCTTTTTCTTTTCTTTTGTCTTTTTCTTTTTCTTTTCTTCTCTTTTTTTTTTTTGGTTCTAGCTCTAAAAGAGTTGTCTTATTTGTACCAACTTGGGCTTCCAATAATGGATAAGTGGAGTAACATAAATCTTCTTTAATAGGGATAAATCATTTGTTACTCTGATGTTGATATTGATATATTGGAGATATTAGGAAAACTTCAACGACGCTTATGGTATTGAGAACTTCAACCACCCTTATGGTTTTGAGAACTTCAACTAGCTGATGGTCTTGAAACTTCAACTATCCTCGTAATCTTGACTAATCATTGCTTTCTTTGATCTTCTTGCCCATTTATCTTACTGATCATAAGACTTGTCAAAAGTATCACAAAAGCTCAAGGTAGATTATTGGGGTTTGTAAGCCAATGAAAAGAAAGCTAAAATTTTATGAAGGCTCAAAGGGACAACTAGGGATTGATATTTAATAGGTGGATACTAGTTGTTGGCTAAGCAAACAATGCCTAGATCATTTCTCTCTTAAATAAGCAGAGTTCAATTTCACCTCGAAAGTTTGTCAAAGCATGTTCTAAGACTAACTAGGACCTAGACAAAGGTAATTATGTAGGAGCCCTCTCTAAGTAAGCATACACAACTCAATGCTATAGAGCAATTCCCTCACCTAGTAAAGTCATTCGAGTCATGATGCATAAATATATTAATTCATGAATTATCAAGCTAGATTCCTCATTGGTTGAGCACCAAAATGAACATAGACCAACAAATTTTTTGATAAAAGTAATTTATTCAAGCAACTTTAAATTTGAAAAATAAGATTGTTCCAATTTGAATATTAAAGAAAGTAAAATTGAAAAGCGACATTCAAGCTAAGGAAAGTTCGTTGAGTTTACGCTTCTTTTCCTTTCATATCTTCAATATTTCCATCTTGAAAGGATGATAAAACAAAATCTTCTTCCAATCCTTTTTCCACCATGAAGGCTGCTGTTGGTGGCACCCTGTTGAACCTTGGAAATGGATTACCTTTGGTATTGGGCTTATTTGGATCAGGTAACTTGCCATTATCAATTAAATTCTGGATCTCATGCCTCAACTTCATACAATTGTCCATTTCGTGTCCAGGCCTTTGATGGAATTGGTAAAATGCACTAGTATCAAAGTTAGGTGGAAGAGGATTAGGCAATGGACAAGGAGTCAAAGGTTGTAACAATCCCTTCTTTTGTAGCTTATTGAGAACCCAAGACAGTGGCTTCCCTAATTCTGAAAATTGCCTCATTCCTCCTTGACTAGTGGCATTAACATCAACTTCTTTTTGTGTGCTTTGATTGCCCGACTGGTAATTCTCTTTCTCATTCCTTATTAAAAAGCAATTTTTCTCCCTTTCCCATTCTTCAATTTGTAGACCAGCTTGGAGAAGATCTTTGAAATCCCTTATAAGGGTGTGAGATATCCTTTCACAGAGATTGGGCAGGACACCTCTCATGATCATTCTTATTTGATCGGATTCATCGGCATTTTCTTGAGCAAAGCGGCCTTATTTCTCCATCGTTTCACATAGTTCACAAAATTCTCATTTGGCTGTTGCCTAATGGACTCAACTTCCATCAAGGTTGACGCGGAACCCTATGGCAATGAAGGCCTCAAACCCCAACGCACGCTTTGATATAGGAATCCAAGAACAAGGATAAACCACCCTCTATAGCACCCAATGCTTAGCGAAGCAAGAACACTAATGACGGAAGGATTTGGAAGGACGGATCAGAAGAACGCCACAATCAAAATTGATAAGTTAGTCTGATTCGTGATGCAATCAATGAAAGAAGCAAAATCTCTCACTCTCTCAAAGATGGCCGAAATTTGCATAAAGAGCAATCTGAATATAATTTGTCAAAAAGGTCCTCTTACAAGAAAATAAGGCCCTATTTATAGAAAAACAAATTAAAATTCGTAACTATCCTAACCCTAGTGGAAAAAGGAAAATTACAAAGTCAAAATCCTTGTCAAATAAGGAAAATATCATCCTAACCAACTAAGGAAAGAAGGGAACCACATCCCATGTGCATGGGTGTGAACACAGCCCATGTGCATGAAAGAATAGGCTGCCCATGTTACAAAAGTGGTCCCAAAAACCTAATTTCATCCAAGGCCCATGTGCTTGCATGTGGCCTGCCTTCCTTACTCCTTTCTTGCTCCTCTAGCCCATTTTTAAAGCCTTATCTTCCATATAGACATTCAGCATCACAATCAGCCTTTGTTGGTCTTTGTTGCGCTTGAATTAAGTACTACTACAAAGCGTCACTTGCAAGTATACGAGGTAGCTGTAGCAAAGGTGATCGCCCCAAGGTCGTTTCCCCAAGAAGGTGTGGTTCGTAATAGCTTGATTGACAATTTATTTAAATGCAAGAGTTTGTTGTTTGGAGTGGTGCGAGAATAATTAAACCTAAATTTAACCGTGCGTAGAGATTGATGTGTGTGGGTGTACAAGATCGAATCAATTCTTGGGAAGGTGCCTAGGGTCATAGGTCCATTCAATCAAGCTCAATTCTCAATTGTCCATTAACATAACCTTGTAAATTAATTTGTTCCTTAAGATTAATTAGTCAATTACCAATCCATTAGTTCTCACATTCATGAATTAACAATGACCAATTCTTTTACATTACCAAATTAATGAAACCCTAGAACTTATATTTCTAATTCATTCATAGGGTGGTCGATTATATAGTTTCGATATCGGATTTCACCTCTCGGTCCGTCATCCAATATTCAAAGATCAATAGGTAGCTAATCTATCAACCTAGCATTTAATACAATACAATCAACCAATCAACTAGGAACATCAATGTAAATATGAAATCAAGACATTAAACAAAATATACTATAAACCCTAAACATGGGTATTTAGCTCAACATCATCAATTTATAACATTCATTTAACTCAATATAAAACAAATACAAATTGTCCATTGCAATATCAATATTCTTAATACAACAACAATAATAAGACATGAATTAAAAGAGAGAATAGAAAAACCCCTTGAGAAGATGCCAAGAGTAGGATTGCTAGTCTTCCTCCTAGCTCCACTTGATGTATTTGTTGAAGAACTCAAGCCCTCTTCAATGGTTGATTCCCCTTGCAATGTGGAATGGAGCTTTCTCAAGTCACCAACTCTTCAATTGATTTTGCCTTTGGAAGATGGAATGGAGCTTTCTCAAGTCACCACTCCCTTCAATGAAGTTTCTTCAACCTGCATGAGCTTGTTTACCCAATTTAACCCAAAGAACCTCAAAGATCCTATCAATGGAAGATGGAGAAGGTGGAGAGGATGGAAATGGAGGTTGGAGGTGAAGGGACAAGGGAGAGTGTCACTCTCTCCCTCTCCCACTTTTTTTTTTTACAGAAATTTGGCTCCAAGAAGCCAAGAACTCCATCCATTTTTCTCCTCCTCTCCTTTTAATTCATTCAAAAATCAACACCCATGCCTTCCAACTCATCCCATTTCCCTTTGTCCCCCACTTTTTCTTTGTTTTCTATTTCTTTTGGCAAGCAATAGTGTTTTGTCTCCCACTTTGTCTCCCACTTTGTTGAAAGAAATCAAATAATTTTGGTGTGACATGGCCAAGCCAAGAGTGTCTTGGCCGTGTCTCTTGGTCTCTTCCTTGAAGTGACACAGCCAAGCCAAGAGTGGCTTGGCCGTGTCTCTTGATTTTTCATGGGACACGGCCGTGTCCATTGGCCGTGTCCCTCACTGGACCTTTCTTTTCTTTCTTTCTTCTCTTTGGTTGTGAGAGGTGACACGGCCAAGCCAGATGGAGCTTGGCCGTGTCTCTTGATTTTCTTTCTTGGGACACGGCCAAGCTCCTGGCCGTGTCCCTCACTCTCTTTGATATAGTGTGAGACACGGCCAGAGGACACGGCCGTGTCATGTGACACGGCCAGTGTCTTGGCCGTGTCCCTTGACAGTGTCAGTCTCTACTTCTTTTATTTCCTTCTTTGCTTGCTCTCTTGTTCTTTGGTATGAATGGGACATGGCCAAGCCATTCTTGTCCTGGCCGTGTCACTTGGGTGTGTCTCTTCCTGTTGCTCATTTTCCTTCTTTTCCTTCTCTTTCTTTGGCTTGTTCTTTGTTTTGTTCTTTGAATGAGACACGACCAGAGGCTTGGCCGTGTCTCTGGGTGTGTCTGCTTCTGCCTTGAATTTCTTTTGAGGGACATGGCCATGTCTTGCTTGGCTTGGCCATGCCTTGCTTGGTTCATGCTTTTCTTACCCGGTTTTGATCTTCCAAGGGTGTTTTTCCACCTAAACCTAAAAACAACACTTAAAACAAAATTAAAACAAAAATCAATCAAAACATTAATAAAACACATATAAAATCATACTAAAAACAAGTACAAAAATGAACTAAACAAATATGCCACACTTAACTCCTTGCTTGTCCCCAAGCAAGGCTAAAATCAAAACACAATAAACAAGATAAATTTTGTTAAGTTCAAGAGTTATAAAGATGCATCAAGACTTCCCTATCTTAAATCCGCAATCAATATCGAGTCAAACAAAATCGACACTCATGCAATTAAGTGGCTTTCCATGCATAACCAATGTTATCACTCCCTTACCAACTCTTACAAGTGTTTGAACATGGTGTTGTTTACACTCATAACAATCAATGAAAGATTATTACCATAGGCTTGCTTATCAATCAAATCTCTACCACAAAATAACAATCAAGCATCAATCAAAAGGTCTTTATTGGGTTGTAATGAGGCTAAGGTAAAGGCATGATATTTAGGATATGTGAGCTTAATCATTAAGTTCAAGAGCACTTCAGGAATGAAGTAACCGATCTATGAATAACTAACAATCCCAAAACACCTTCCTCTCATATACTCATTGACATTAAAGAGCTTTTCAAGGGAACTCACTTATTACATTTTGCAATGATAAATTCCAACCCTTTCAACAAGAACAACAATTATTATTATATATATATATATTCTCTTTTTTTTATTTATTTTGCTTTGCAATCTTAAACCTACTAAACTTAACCCCACACTTAATTCAACACAACACTCGGTCATAAACGCTCTTAAAATGCTCTTGACCTAATGAAAGGATAAGAGTTAAACAACAAAGTTCAAGCTAATGGTGTTGTGCAAAAGAAAGAAAAGGAAAAATAAAATAGGCTCGAAATTGGCTGACTAAGGTTGAATATAGGGTTGGTCTTTTTAAGCCAAAGTGGGTTCACCTAATTGCCTTAATCATTTTGATGCTAAATTGAAATTTTTTATGTAATCTTAAAATGTATTTCAAAGCAAGTTCTAGCAATTCATCAATCAAAGATGTGCACCCATAAAAAAAGAATAATAAGTTGATGGCTCAATTCCTAACAAGGTTAATGGCAATGCAAGGAAAAACCAACAAAATTGACAATAAGCACCAAATCTACTCAATTCTCAAATTCATGCTTCAAAAATTCAAAGGTCATCTATCAACAATTTTTATAACAATTGAACCCTTTTTTAAAAAAAAAATTCATTTATTCAACGAAAAACATTAACTAAACTTAACAAAAACAAGTTAAAATTAAAAACACAAAAAACAAAAGTAAAAACACAAAACACATAATGCACCCCACACTTAAAGATTCACATTGTCCTCAATGTGAGCATGCATACTACAGGGAGGGTTTAGATGAAACCTGATTTCCATCGTTCCCATATACGATGTGTAGGGCTCCTTCCACCCATAATGCAATTGGAGCCCAAGACTGAGAGGATGAACAACATGTATCTTTGAAATGCACCCGATGTACGGCAACCCTTAAATATTTTTCCTTGAAGGGAACATGTCTTAAAGGGACATGTGAAGGTCACCTCGGGGTTATCCTCCAGTTTTATAGGAATGTGGTAAAATCCTATTTCATTGTGCAGCATGGTTCTATCCATTGTATGCTCTTCTTCACCACCAAGAGTAGAGGAGATGATTTTTGGGAACTCTTTAAGTTCAACCAAGTTTGGTTGAATCACTTCTTCATTCACTTTAACAATGTCAAGTCCCCTCTCAACAACCTCAACATCTAAAACTAGCTTACACTCCTTAAGTTCTAAATTGGGCAATTCATGTTCTTCTTCTAAAGACATACCCATCTCAAGCTTATTTCCACTTTCTCCTTGGGAGTGCATAATATAGATGTTAGAAGGTTGCTTACCTTGCTCCTCTTCTTTTTGCCTACTTGGGAATGGAATTGAGTGCAAAGTATTCGGAGGTTCATACAAATGTGATGAAGTTGATGAGTCCAAATTCTCCTCCTCCTTTGATTGACTTTGTTTCTCCATGTTGGGCAGCATTTCCTCACCATTGTCTTCTTGATTAGTTCCTGCATCAAAGGAATCACAAAAATTGTTATATATCACCTGTTCACTCGTCAAATTTGTGATTACCTTGACTTGCTCCAATTGGCTAGGAAATTCCTCCTTTTGTTGTGCTTGGACAGTTGCCCAACTTGCATTTCCACCCTCTTTAAGGATTCCTCCAAAGAATCAAATCTCTCATTGCTCCCTTCCTGATTTTGTGTGCTAATTTGAAGATAAGCATTCAAATCATCATCCACTGTGGATTTCTCGAATTGATCATAGTTTTGTGAGCTAGTTTGAATGAAGGCATTCAAACTATCTTCCAAAGTGGGTTTCGTAAGGTGATTTTGATTTTACGCGCTAGTTTGAATGAAGGCATTCAAACTTTCTTCTAAGGTGGGTTCCTTAAGGTGATCTTGGTTTCGTGTGCTAGTTTGAATGAAAGCATTCAAACTATCTTCTAATGTGGGTGACTTAAGGTACTCTTGATTTGAATATTGTTCTTGAGAGTAAGGGTTTCTTTGGTAAGGTTGAAAAAAATTTTGAGGTGGAATTTGCTGTTGATTTTCCCAAGAAAAATTTGGTTGGGTTCTCCAGCTGGGATTATAAGGGTGCTAAATGCAAGAGGAAGAGCACCTATGCCACGCCAAGAGATATGCGCAGCATGTGGCAATTTAGGCTATAGTGCAAGCACGTGTTCAATGGGTTTTGGACGATACCAAGAATGGCAAGAGGAAGAATATAACTACCAAGGCTTCCAGCAAATGGGTAGAAATGACTTGTGTAAAGATGCAGTTTTTAAGGCACGGAGGAGTTTATGATAGGAATGATGATTCTGACATGGCATGGCACTTAGAAACTTAAAGAAAACAAACAACAAAAAATTCAAGCAATACAAATAAACAATTTAAAAGAAAACAAACAAACAATTAAATTGAAAGAAAAACAAAACAAACAAACAATTCACAAAAAATAAACAAACAATGAAAAGAAAAAAATCAAACTATTACTACTGCGACAGCCTTCCCCGGCAGCGGCGCCAAAAACTTGTTGCGCTCGAATTAAGTACTACTACAAAGCGTCACTCGCAAGTATACGAGGTAGCTGTAGCAAAGGTGATCGCCCCAAGGTCGTTTCCCCAAGAAGGTGTGGTTCATAATAGCTTGATTGACAATTTATTTAAATGCGAGAGTTTGTTGTTTGGAGTGGTGCGAGAATAATTAAACCTAAATTTAACTGTGCGTAGAGATTGATGTGTGTGGGTGTACAAGATCGAATCGATTCTTGGGAAGGTGCCTAGGGTCATAGGTCCATTCAATCAAACTCAATTCTCAATTGTCCATTAACATAACCTTGTAAATTAATTTGTTCCTTAAGATTAATTAGTCAATTATCAATCCATTAGTTCTCACATTCATGAATTAACAATGACCAATTCAATTACATTACCAAATTAATGAAACCCTAGAACTTATATTTCTAATTCATTCATAGGGTGGTCGATTATATAGTTCTGATATCGGATTTCACCTCTCGGTCTGTCATCCAATATTCAAAGATCAATAGGTAGCTAATCTATCAACCTAGCATTTAATACAATACAATCAACCAATCAACTAGGAACATCAATGTAAATATGAAATCAAGACATTCAACCAAATATACTATACACCCTAAACATGGGTATTTAGCTTAACATCATCAATTTATAACATTCATTCAACTCAATATAAAACAAATACAAATTGTCCATTGCAATATCAATATTCTTAATACAACAACAACAATAAGACATGAATTAAAAGAGAGAATAGAAAAACCCCTTGTGAAGATGCCAAGAGTAGGATTTCTAGTCTTCCTCCTAGCTCCACTTGATGTATTTGATGAAGAACTCAAGCCCTCTTCAATGGTTGATTCCCCTTGCAATGTGGAATGGAGCTTTCTCAAGTCACCAACTCTTCAATTGATTTTGCCTTTGGAAGATGGAATGGAGCTTTCTCAAGTCACCACTCCCTTCAATGAAGTTTCTTCAACCTGCATGAGCTTGTTTACCCAATTTAACCCAAAGAACCTCAAAGATCCTATCAATGGAAGATGGAGAAGGTGGAGAGGATGGAAATGGAGGTTGGAGGTGAAGGGACAAGGGAGAGTGTCACTCTCTCCCTCTCCTACATTTTTTTTTTTGCAGAAATTTGGCTCCAAGAAGCCAAGAACTCCTTCCATTTTTCTCCTCCTTTCCTTTTAATTCATTCAAAAATCAACACCCATGCCTTCCAACTCATCCCATTTCCCTTTGTCCCCCACTTTTTCTTTGTTTTCTATTTCTTTTGGCAAGCAATAGTGTTTTGTCTCCCACTTTGTCCCCCACTTTGTTGAAAGAAATCAAATAATTTTGGTGTGACACGGCCAAGCCAAGAGTGTCTTGGCCGTGTCTCTTGGTCTCTTCCTTGAGGTGACACGGCCAAGCCAAGAGTGGCTTGGCCGTGTCTCTTGATTTTTCATGGGACACGGCTGTGTCCATCGGTCGTGTCCCTCACTGGACCTTTCTTTTCTTTCTTCTCTTTGGTTGTGAGAGGTGACACGGCCAAGCCAGATGGAGCTTGGCCGTGTCTCTTGATTTTCTTTCTTGGGACATGGCCAAGCTCCTGGCCGTGTCCCTCACTCTCTTTGATACAGTGTGAGACACGGCCAGAGGACACGACCGTGTCATGTGACACGGCCAGTGTCTTGGCCGTGTCCCTTGACAGTGTCAGTCTCTGCTTCTTTTCTTTCCTTCTTTGCTTGCTCTCTTGTTCTTTGGTATGAATGCTACACGGCCAAGCCATTCTTGTCCTGGCCGTGTCATGTGACACGACCAGATGCTTGGCCGTGTCACCTGGGTGTATCTCTTCCTATTGCTCATTTTCCTTCTTTTCCTTCTCTTTCTTTGGCTTGTTCTTTGTTTTGTTCTTTGAATGAGACACGGCCAGAGGCTTGGTCATGTCTCTGGGTGTGTCTACTTCTGCCTTGAATTTCTTTTGAGGGACATGGCCATGTCTTGCTTGGCTTGGCCATGCCTTGCTTGGTTCATGCTTTTCTTGCCCGATTTTGATCTTCCAAGGGTGTGTTTCCACCTAAACCTAAAAACAACACTTAAAACAAAATTAAAACAAAATTAAAACAAAAATCAATCAAAACATTAACTAAAACACATATAAAATCATACTAAAAACAAGTACAAAAATGAACTAAACAGTCTTCCAGCTCCATACTGCACTTGTTTATTGCTAATTTAGTCACCTCCCTTGTAACATAGTCTTGAACATGCAATCCAAGAGTGACTCCATACTTCCTTGCTTTATTCCTTGTCAATAGTCCTTGTTGTAGCACCAAAGGATCCTTGCCATGCTGGTTTACATCATTCTCCCCTTCTTTAAAAAGATTTGTCCTCAAATCTGCATCATCATAAGGAGATAAATCAGTCACATTAAAAGTAGCACTAACACCATACTCACCAGGCAAGTCGATCTTGTATGCATTGTCATTGATTTTCTCCAATACTTGGAATGGACCATCACCACGTGCATCAAGCTTACTCTTCCTTTGATTTGGAAACCTCTCCTTTCGGAAGTGTACCCAAACCCAATCGCCAGGAGCAAATGCCATATTCTTTCGTCCCTTATTTGCCCTATCAGCATATGACTTGTTCTTTTTCTCTATATTTGCTCGAACCTTTTCATGCAAAGACTTTACCAAATCAGCCTTCTTCTCACCATCTAAACTAGCAAGCTCATGTAAAGGCAAAGGAACAAGATCAAGTATAGTTAGTGGATTAAAACCATAAACAATCTCAAATGGCGAATAACCTGTAGAAGAATGAATTGAACGATTATAAGCAAATTCAATGAAAGGTAAGCAATCTTCCCAAGTGACCAAGTTCTTCCCCACTAAAGCTCTCAACAACGTACCAAGTGTACGATTCACTACTTCAGTTTACCCATCTGTTTGTGGATGACAAGTAGTAGAAAACAAAAGCTTAGTTCCTAATCTACTCCATAAAACACGCCAAAAATGGGACAAAAACTTAGTATCTCTATCAGAAACAATTGTCCTAGGCACCCCATGTAAACGAACAACATCTCTAAAGAACAAATCAGCCACAACTTTTGCATCATCAGCTTTGTGACATGGAATAAAATGTGCCATCTTACTAAACCTATCAACAACCACAAAAATGCTATCTCTACCTTTCCTAGTCCTAGGCAAACCAAGCACAAAATCCATACTAATATCAACCCAAGGTGAACTAGGTACAGGTAATGGCATATAAAGACCATGAGGCATAGACTTAGATTTCGCCTGTCTACATGCAATACAAGCAGAACATAATCTCCCAACATCTTTACGCATAAACGGCCAATAAAAATACTCAAACAGAATATCATAAGTCTTAGACACACCAAAATGCCCCATCAAACCACCACAATGAGATTCCAAAACAAGCAAATTACGCATGGAACATCTAGGCACGCATAGTGTACTTCCCTTAAACAAATAACCATCCTGCCTAAAAAATGAATTAAAAGCTCCTTGTTCACATGCGACATAAACATTGCCAAAATCAATATCACCAATATATAAGTCCTTAATATACTCAAAACCAAGCAATTTAGAACTCAAAACAAACAGCAATGTATATCTCCTAGACAATGCATCAGCAACAACATTATCTTTACCTTGCTTATACTTAATGACATAAGGAAATTTCTCAATTTGTTCAATCCACTTACCATGTCTTTTGTTCAACTTACCTTGGCCCTTCGAATGCTTGAGGGATTCATGGTCAGTGTGAATAATGAACTCCTTTGGCAGCAAATAATGCTCCCACACACTCAATGCCCTTACCAAAGCATGCAACTCCTTGTCATAGGTAGAATAATTTAGTTGCGCACCATTGAGCTTCTCACTAAAATATGTTATTGGCTTCTTTTCTTGCATCAAAACAGCCTCAATACCTATACCTGAAGCATCACATTCAATCTCAAAAATAAAATCAAAGTTAGGTAAAGCTAAAACAGGCGCAGTAGTGAGATTTTATTTCAAACTTTCAAACAATCGTTGTTGCTGTTCACCCCATTGAAATCCAACTTCCTTCTTGACAATACTTGTGAGTGGTGCGGCGATGGTAGAAAAATCCTTCACGAATCTCCTATAAAAACTCACCAGCCCATGGAAGCTCCTCACTTTCGTCACACTCTTAGGAATAGGCCATTCCCTTATAGCTTTCACTTTCTCTTCATCAACTTCCAATCCCTACGCACTAACAACAAAACCAAGAAAAACAAGCCTATCCATGCAAAATGTGCACTTCTTAAGCTTTGCATATAAGTTCTCTTTTCTTAAAGCTTCTAAAACCAGCCTAACATGTTCTATATGCTCTTCCTCAGTCTTACTATAGATAAAAATATCATCAAAATAAACAACTACAAATCTTCCCAAATAAGCCCTCAAAACATGGTTCATCAACCTCATAAAAGTACTAGGTGCGTTAGACAACCCAAAAGGCATTACCAACCACTCATACAACCCATATTTTGTTTTAAAAGCTGTTTTCCATTCATCCCCAAGTTTCATACGAATTTGATGATATCCACTCATAAGATCAATTTTAGTAAAATACCTTGCACCATGTAATTCGTCCAACATGTCATCAAGACGCGGTATAGGATGCCGATACTTCACAGTGATCTTATTTATAGCCCTACAATCAACACACATTCTCCACGTGCCATCTTTCTTTGGAAGCAACAAAACAGGAACGGCACACGGACTTAAACTCTCTCGAATCAACCCTTTCTCCAACAACTCTTCCACTTGTCTCTGCATCTCCTTGTTATCCATCGGATTACTTTGATATGCTGGTCTATTTGGAATGGTAGAACCAAGTATGAAGTCAATTTGATGTTCGATCCCTCAACACACGTGGCAAACCACTAGGCAACTCCTCTGGAAACACATCTTGGAAATCCTGCAATAAAGACACAAAGCTAGAAGGCAAATGTTCAAGTGAAACATCAATGTTAGCAAACAAAGTTTCCTTGTATCTAATGAGTAACACAGGCTGACCAACATTTAATTCTCTCGCTCTTGCATAAAAAGTTTGTTTTGCCTTCCCTTCTTTCTTGTTTTCTCTCACCAATGGGCCATTAATTTGATTAGTTTCTTTTCTAGCCTCTTTTCCCTTTTTCTTCTCACTTTCACTCACCTTATCATGTTCTCTCGCACTCCCCTTGTTTTTGGAAGAAACAGCCCCAACCACTACTTTGGCCGAATCTTGCTTTGCTTTCTCAAGCATCTTTCGATGATCTTCATAGACCTCCAAGGGTGATAATGGAACAAGAGTAACCAGCTTTACCTCATAGGTAAACGTGTACCTATTTGAATGCCCATCATGCTGTGCTTTCCTATCAAATTGCCAAGGTCTTCCCAATAACATATGGCCTGCTTGCATAGGAACTACATCACACAACACTTCATCTTTATACCAGCCTATAGAGAATGGTATTCTCACTTGTTTAGTAACCTTCACCTCTCCACCATCATTAAACCATTGTAGTCTATATGGATTGGGATGTTTTAAACAAGTTAATTTCAGCTTCTCCACTGTGGTCTCACTTGCGGCATTAGTACAACTACCACTGTCAATGATGAGCATACAAACCTTACCATCAACTAAACATCTAGAATAAAATATGTTATCTCGTTGCTCAAGGCCCTCTTCCTTCACCTGCATATTCAAAGCACGCCTAGCAACTAACATTTCACCATGTTCAGCCATCAACACATTTTTAACTTGCTCACTACACTCATCTTCATCATCATACATGTCATTCACATCATTATCAACATCACTATGATCAGAATAAGAAATTATACCCCCATCATCAGTAGCAATCATAACTCTCCTATTTGGACATTCAGAAGCAATATGCCCATTCCCTAAACATTTGAAACATTTAATATCTCTACTAGGAGTAGTATTAGAAGTACCTGATTGCTGCCTATTTGGACCACCATTCGTCCCTTTTCCACTTGTAGGTGGAGAATTGTTCCTTTGGAAAGAATTATTGAAATCTCCACTTCTTGAGGACGAATTGCTACTAGTGTTTTGAGGTCCTCTGTAGGTCGAACTACTTCCACCCATATTCTAAAATTTGCTAGAACCAGACTTGGTGTAATTCTTGCTCTTTAGTCTCCTTTCTATCTTCATGGCCTTTTCAACCAACTCTCCCATGGAATTGTAATCATACATTTCCAGCTCACTTGCTATGTTTGAATTTAGACCCCCAAGGAATCTAGACATCAACCTCTGCTCATCCTCTTCAATATCAGCTCTTGCCATGATCATCTCCATCTCCTTGTGGTATTCTTCAACACTCTTACCACCTTGGATCAGCCTTGCCAACCTATTATACAAATCCCTATAGTAATGAGAAGGGATAAACCTTGTTCTCATTAAGTCTTTCAAAGTCTCCCAATCAGGCACGGGTCTCAATCCCTTTCCTCTTCTATTAGATTTGAGTTGATCCCACCAGAATGTAGCATATCCCTTAAATTCCACGGCTGCAATGTGGGACTTCTTCTCTTCTGAATAATTATGGCATTCAAAAATCTGCTCCACCTTTCTCTCCCATTCAATGTACTCTTCAGCATTTTTTCTCCCTTCAAAGGAAGGTACCTTCGTCTTTATGGAAGTAAGGTCATTGTCATTTGCTGGGTTATTTTCACCAACCTCTTCATTACCTCTAGGTGTTCTATGATCTCCTTCACCGATTCTTAGTAGAACCCTTTGTGGTAACCTCACTTGAGCTGCTGGTTGCTGCGCTCTTTCTCCCATCATTAGATTCATGCTCTCTTGTAGAGTAGCCATCATTCTTGCCATCTCATTCATCCTCTCATTACTTTGCTGCATATATGTCTCATTACGATTTGGACTATGATGAAAAGGGGACACAAACGAATTGGGGTATGGGGAAAGAAGAAATTTCGAATAAAATAAAAGAACCCTAAAAAATGAATTGAACAAATGAAGACTCTAATGGAAATAAAAACAAGCCCTAGAAAGACAGATAGATAAAGATTTACCTGTAATTGGCTCTAATACCAAATGACGCGGAACCCTATGGCAATGAAGGCCTCAAACCCCACATTTCGATATAGGAATACAAGAACAAGGATAAACCACCCTCTATAGCACCCAATGCTTAGCGAAGCAAGAACACTAATGACGAAAGGATTTGGAAGGACGGATCAGAAGAACGCCACAATCAAAATTGATAAGTTAGTCTGATTCGTGATGCAATCAATGAAAGAAGCAAAATCTCTCACTCTCTCAAAGATGTCCGAAATTTGCATAAAGAGCAATCTGAATATAATTTGTCAAAAAGGTCCTCGTACAAGAAAATAAGGACCTATTTATAGAAAAACAAATTAAAATTCGTAACTATCCTAACCCTAGTGGAAAAAGGAAATTTACAAAGTTAAAATCCATGTCAAATAAGGAAAATATCATCCTAACCAACTAAGGAAAGAAGGGAACCACATCCATGTGCATGGGTGTGAACACAGCCCATGTGCATGAAAGAATAGGCTGCCCATGTGACAAAAGTGGTCCCAAAAACCTAATTTCGTCCAAGGCCCATGTGCTTGCATGTGGCCTGCCTTCCTTACTCCTTTCTTGCTCCTCTAGCCCATTTTTAAAGCCTTATCTTCCATATAGACATTCAACATCACAATCAGCCTTTGTTGGTCTTCCAGCTCCATACTGCACTTGTTTATTGCTAATTCAGTCACCTCCCTTGTAACAAAGTCTTGAACATGCAATCCAAGAGTGACGCCATACTTCCTTGCTTTATTCCTTGTCAATGGTCCTTGTTGTAGCACCAAAGGATCCTTGCCATGCTGGTTTACATCAAAGGTAACTTCCATCTCGACATTATATCCATATTGTTGGATGAAGGCTTTGTAAAGCAGATCCCAACTCTTTTGTATTCCTTCTTCCAATTTATTGAACCAATTTTGGACAGCAGGGTCCAATGAGAGCATGAAGTACCTTAGAGTTTGAGCCTTAGTAGCTCGGGCAGACTGCATAGCAGTGCTATACTGCTTCACATGGAGATGAGGGTTTTCGGTTCCATTGTACCTAGCGAAGGAAGGCATCTTGAACTTATAAAGGACCTCCTCATCTTGTTCAAATAGTTTGTCGATCTCGGACATCTCTTCGGTCTTTAGTTTCTTCTCAAATTTCTTTTCTAAATCAGCAATCATCTTTTCAACATCAGATGTCTTGGTCTTTTCAATAGTTGCCTTGCCAACAACCTTCAGCTCCTTTTTGTCTTGAGGATCTTGGTAGTATTGAGCCCAATCATCATCATCAATGATCACCTTATCATCATCATCAACTTTAGTCTTTCCTTGGTCTTTCTTGGTACTAGCAAATGCTTCGACCTTGTTTCCTAAAATTGCAGCTAGTTGATTCTTTATGGTCTCGGCCATGGCCTCTTTGATTTCTTCCATCTTGGCATTGAGGGCCTCATCCACCATCCTTTGAATTTGTTCGGGCTCCATTATTTTTGGTGAGCAAGTGATTGAGTCATTGCTAGATACTTCATCTCTGGCATAAGTCGGATTGTTGTAAGCTTTAGAACTATCTTAACCCAGGGCTGTGAGCCAGAAAGGATCAATGATATGTGATGCAAATGTATGCATGTATGCATGTATGCACAAACAATCAACGAAGAAAGATAACTAGGACATTCCTTCCAACCTTATAACATCCACACACGAATGGCGAGTCTCTTTTCTTAGGTATATGGTTAACAAAATACCAACATGGGGTACCTTTTCTTTGAATAATTCCCTCAGACGTTTCAACCAATAGTTATATTTTCGAAAATGGAAATCCATTCATGATAATTCTCATTAATTAGGTTTTAATCCATCTAACCAACTAAAGTAGCTTTTATGCTATATTGGATTAAAACTAAATTAAGAGGTTTATCATAGATAGATTTCTCACTTGAAAAAGGTAACTAATGATTCATGCCAAAAACAAGCCCATGGTTAATTTGTTCTTAGTATAAACTAGGCTCACAATTAATTTTTGGTATTTCTTAATTGACCTAAATATTTTTGCAAGCTCTTTGTAAGGAGAGGTTGGATAAAAACAATTTTGTTTCTAAGCCCATTATAAAAAAATTTTAGAAAAATATATTTTGGGCTTAGTATTTGGGCCATGGGCCAAAGAATTTTTGATTTGTTTTTAGAAAAAGTCTTATGTACAAAGACCTTCTTGAAAAATTTTAAAAATAGCTTTGGTCTCTTGGACTTTAAAGGAAAATTTTATTTTGAGCTTACAATGTACTTAGGTCATAGTAGAAAAAGAACAAACCAAATAAGCCATGATTTAAGCCAAGATAAATTAACCATAGTCAAACAACATGCATTTAGGGTAAAACCTAAGGAAAGTAACTAGGCCAATTACATGAGCTTTAGTCTTTGGGTTAAAAGGCTTAGGTTTTCATAGAAAGTATATACCAAATGGTACGAGGCTATGAGGGGTTATGCCATGCTCGATCTCCATACCTTGAGTGAAAGTATGGTATCCCTTACATAACACAACACGGGTAACACGGGCGTCCTAACTCACACACACAATGCAATCTAAGATGATGCAATGGATAATATCATTATAAGAAAGAATAGAATAATATAAAGACAAACAGAATCAACTTCTCTTATCCCCAGTGGAGTCATCACTGTGAGCGGGGATTTTCGCCCCCGCTCCCGGTGGAATGGTTCTTGCGACTTCGGCACTGTTTAGGCTCGGAGCCTTAGAGAACACGAACCTAAGTGCGAAGAAAATGGAGTAGCCACCCGGACGGGCCGAGAAAAAGAAAGGGGTGGATGACTTGATTCCTAAGGAATCCCCAACCCCCTAATGGGTTTGGAAAGTTGGGTACGTGCGGGGAAGGTGAGAAATGGCCCAGCACCCCCACAACGCCAAGTTCATTGGAACCGGCCTCCTTTATAGGTCTTAATATTATAAAATTCTTAAATATAACAACATTATCCATATTACACATAATAATTAAAATAAAAGCATCGATATATTGAAAATCAAAACAAGGTCCAAGCAAAACAAATAAATGGACACCCTTCCGAAGATGGAAACATGTTCTTACATCACATGCCTAGATAGGACATCCATCGAAAGGTAGAAACATGCCCTTTACATTGGTTCTAAAATAGAAAAGAAAATTAAATTACATGATATTTAACTAATGAGGTACCCACCAAGTGGAAACATACCTCTTACAACATTTGGAAATCTAAATAAATTGATAAAAGTAAATAATCATTCATCATAAATAAATCATTCATCAAAGGTATTAAATATCAATTGTAATATCCCTAAGTGTGCTTAGAAGTTATGATAATGTTGTTATTATTGAATTGAGTGTGTGATTGATAAGTGGTAATTATGTTGTTTGAAGAAAAGCATTGTGTAGAGTGAAGTGTATATGTTGTGTATATGGTCATATATATATAATATAAGTTGGTCAAAGGGCTTGGTCAAGGGAAGAGGATATTTTATTTGTGATTGGGAAATTACCAACATGGGCTTGTAAAAGACAAAGGTTTAGTTATATGGTTGAGGGTAGTTTAGTAATTTTCTTTTGGAAGGGTATTTAATGCCTATTGACTTTGTGTTTTCTTCATCATTTCTTCTTCTTCTTCTTGTTGATGGCCGGCTCACTCAAAGGCAAAGGAAAGCAAGAGAGCAAGTGATGATTTTGGAATTTTAAGCTCAAAAGTGAAGGAAGATCTCAAGTATACAAGTTGGAATTTCAAGAATTTCATGATTTTAGTAAGTTTTCTCTTGTTTGCCTTTGTTATTTTTGAAGATGTGTGTGAGTTGAGTTAGGGTTATTGATAGTATGATTAAGTGTGTTGATGATTTGTTGATTAGAGTTGAAATTGATTTTAAAATAAGAAGTTAAATTGGTGTTGGTGATGGAAGAGTAAGAGTTGTGTTTAGTGAATATTTTTCTGTTTTACAATTAGTAAAGGCTGTGACTTGTATGATTTTTAATTAATTATAGAAAAATGTTCTTGAAGTGAATTTTTGATATGTTGTGCCTCTATGAGTCTAGAATGACTGAAAAATATGTTGATTCGATTTTGGAATGGTTATGAGTTTAGAAAGATTATTTTTATTAGACCTGTTCCAGCAGGTACCTTAACTGAGACAGCTATATTTCGGGATTTTTAATAAAATATAGAAAAATCATATCCAATTGAATTTTGGATATGTTGTTTCTTAGTGAGTCTAGTATTTGAGAAAAATAATTTGGAACCACTTTGATTGAATTTGATTTATGGAATTCACAAAGTTCAGAACTGCTGCCAGGATGCAGGGCAATTGGGGCAGTCTGGTTAGGTGAACTATTTGACCAAGATTTTGTGTTCAGTTTGATCTGAAATTTTAAAGGAATGATTTTAAGATACAAAACTAAATTCTGTAAAACTTTTAGAATTTTTAGTCAAGTAGATTATTTTATACAATTTTTCAAAATAAGGATAAAATGGAGTCTAAAACCAGAATGTACTATTCATATGGTCATTTTGCTAATATTCCTTTTGGATTAGGTTGTGAAGAGGTTGAATTGCCCTAATTTGTGAAGTGAAGAACTATTGAGTGGAGAAGAGTTTAGAGTGGTGTGAAATGTTATTAAGGTAAGTACCAATGTTGCATGATTGCATTGTTAATGCATATCACTAATGTATTTTGATGTGTTTATATCATTAATGATATGTATATATATAATTGTGTTATGGGAAAATGAAAGATGTGAATGATTTGATGAATATTAATGTATGAGAATACAATTGATTGAGTATAATTAAATAATGTTAGGTAAATTATTACATTGTTAATCTAATGTGACTTGTATAGTGTGAAAGAGAAGAGGATCATTCAACAAGGTATGAGCTATGCAAATTTATTATGATAAACACTTTTATGAAGAATTACTTTAATGTACTTTGTAATGTTATAGCAATGATGCTATATGTATAATGTGAATCATGTGATTGAATAATGATATGTTCATTTGGTTAATGTAATTGATGTTGAGTATTATAATGATGATGCACATGATACTATATGAACAATACTATGTTTTGTGTATTATGAATCTTGTGAATTGTATTGTGCTATATGAATAAGGTACTTTGTAATGTTATAGCAATGATGTTATATGTATCATATGGATTGAGATATGATATGTTGTGAAGCCATTGTGATTGGCTATGATGATCTAATTGAAAGAAATAAGGCATGTTTGCCTAGATGATAATGAACATTGAGATTGAAATTGATAATGAAACAATAAGTGAAATATGTGTTTAATGTGTTATTCAGTCTTCAGAGTTCTGGGTTTGGAGGCATGCCTATAAAATGAAAAAGGTAACAGTCTTGCCGGGTTGAGGATCTCTTCAAATTGAGTTGAATTGAGGTCCAAGAGACTGGGTCTGTTACACTATGAGAATTGTGAATATGAAATATATGATTGGTAACAGTCTTGCCGGGTTGAGGATCTCCTCATGATGAGTTGATGGTCCAAGAGACTGGGTCTGTTACACTATCCATGGATAGAAATATTGATATATGATGCCTACGGGCTTGATGATTATGATTATAGACCAAAGTAGTAACTCTGAACTCTGAATAACATAGTGGTGTCTGTTGGGCCCGAGTCTGTCTTTGTTGTCAATGTGATATACAAATGTTGAAAGAAATGGATAATGAAATCTTTGGTATACTTCATTGGACATGTGATTGATGATATGTAATATGTGCGTTGAAATATTGATTATGAGCACTAGTGATGAATCATTAATGTTGAATTGTGAATAAAGAAATGTTATGATTGGTATGATGTATAACGTGTGTATTAGCATTGATTGTGAATTCAATTGATGAATTGTGGTTGATGACAATGATTGTCTTAATTGGAAATGTGACTTATGATTAGTATGATGTATAATGTGTGTATTGAGATGTCGATTGTGAATATTAGTGATGGGTTGGACTTGGTAGAAATGTTATGTTTATATGTGTATAAGATATGAGATTAGTTGAAAGATATGAAAGGTGCAAATGAATAGGGATAAACTTAATAAGAACTAAAAGTATATGGAATTGAGATATCTTTATATGTTAGTGTTTCCATGATATATGTTTGTATTTTATATTTGTACTACTAAGCTTTCGAGCTTAGCGCGGATGTATTATCGCGCAGGTAGCTTGGTGGAAGATATGAAGTCTTTTGGTATGCCACGAGAAGAGTAAGATTTTGTCGAGACCAACTAGAGGGTAATGCATACATGTATCCACTTTAAGTATGTTATATTATATGTATAAATGAAGTTTTGATAAAGACAATAATTTGTAAGTGTTCTTTAAATTGACCTATTATGGTTTGAATTTTGTTACAGGTATTGAAAGGTAAAAAGAAAAGTGGCATCCTTATACTTTATATACTTACTGTATGTATACTAGGTATATGTATAGTATTTATATGGAGTATTGGGGTGTTACAATTATTTTGGTATCAGAGCTTAGGTTCGAGATTCTCGGCCTAAGTAAAATTAAAAAGAAAAAGTTTTGAAACGCTTAAAATGAATTAAAAAGAAGAGTTTTGAAAATGAAATTTGTAATACATGCATATGCATTCACACCTAGGTTGGTCTCGGAGGTGGCATTATATGATTTATAGTATATCTGTGTTATATGAGATGGATGTTAATGTGTGAATGATATGATGTTATGAGAAAATTGTTTTGTTGTAATGTGAGATGTTGAGGCATGATTACTTAACTTGCTTGTGAAAAAAAGAAATGAATTTAAAAAAAATATATTGATAAGTTTAATGAACGGACCTATCTGTCTCCTGCGAAACCATGCGGACCCATTGGAATGGGCAACCGAACTTGGACAACCGACCTGGATGGGAAAAGGTATGTTACTGATAATGTTATACGTGCCTATCTGCCTCCTGCGGACCCTTGGGATTGAAGGGCAACCGACCTGGTTGGGGAAGGGTACGTATATAAAGTCATAATTGTTGGCTATAATGATAAATTTAAATGAGTATAATGAATGATATGAATTTATATAAGTCTAATTGATAATTAAAAATGGAAATTTATGCAAGTAAAGTGAAGTGTTAAATGTGTTGAAGCATAAAGAAATGAAAAGAAAAATAATATTGAATGAGTTGATTAGTAAAGACAAGGTATGATTATTTAAAGTTTGGGGTATATATATAAAGTTAAGGTATTGTTTAAAGGAAAAAGAGATGATATTGGTTATGTAAGAATATAAATTGGTATGGTTATTTTAATGTAAACATTGTGAATTCAAGGTTAGAAATGTGAGATGCTTGGATATTGTGAAAGCTCATGGTAATGGTAATAATATGTGATATTTGAGATTTTTTCGAAATGAGCTTAATAATTGGGGAAGAAATATGTGTTGATATTGCTTTATGATATATATATATATATCCGAGATGTTTTTAAAGTTGATTTTAAGAAAAGATGAGTTTGGTAAATTGAAGGT
Organism: Garcia nutans; assembly: GCA_947685225.1. NCBI lineage: Eukaryota > Viridiplantae > Streptophyta > Magnoliopsida > Malpighiales > Euphorbiaceae > Garcia > Garcia nutans. The sequence continues at coordinate 27,169,947 of CANTUV010000011.1, read as the reverse complement.
TTAAGCGAAGTAGTAAGTTGAAAAGTTAAAGTTCTACTAGAAACTGATAAAGATTGATTGGATATTGATGGTTTAATGTATATTCAATACCTGAGCTAGGTGAAATGATTAATATTGCACATGAAAGTATTATGAATTAAGTAATGTGATTGATGGTATGAGAATTTGTTTTGAAGTAAAAAGAGAAATAGATAAGCAAATGAAAAGGAGCTATTTTAAGTCATTTTATTGCAAAAAAAAAATGGATATGGAAGTATATTAAATGTTTTTTTTTAAGATGAAAGTAAAAGAGATGTCACATTGGGAATGTGACCAAGATGGATGTGAAGTGTTATTATAGTCAGAATATATATTTGTAGTGTGATTAAATACTTTTTATCATATTGGAAGAATGAGAATAATAGTATTTAAAAGAAAGTGATAAACACTAAATTTGTAGTGAATGTATGAAAAAGGAAAATAAAAATCAGAGCATATAATTAAGTGTATAGGAGCTATTAGGCTCAATGTGTATATTATTAGGTGTAATGTACATATGTATAAATATATGAGTAAAATATATATATACGTTGAATGGTAAACAAACGGATATAAAGATGATATATTAAATGCATTTCAAAATAAAGGTGAGAGAGATGTCACCTTAGTAAGGTGACTAAGAATTTGTGAAGTATTATTATGGTTAGGATATATATATGTGTTGAGTTGATAAATAATTTAAGTTATGTCAAAAAGGGGTAAGAATGATGTTGATTAAGGAAAAGTAATAAATGTTAAATTGTGTTAAAGATATGTAAAAGAGGAATTATATATAATTGTATGACTATGTGTATACATGTATGGAAAGTGTGGAATGAGCTTTTCGATATGAATGTAAATGAAAATGTAAGAAATGTGGAAAGCAAGTCATATTGTGAATGTGACCTAAGTATGTGAATGTGATATAATTATTTGTTTAGTGGTGTGGAGAATAATAGGGCATGTATCAGTGGATCTATGAGAGAATAGGTTTTAACCTATGTAGAGTTAGATTATGGGATGAAATGGAGAGTGAGAAAGGACTTAAGTAACACTAGGAGATGAAATTGTTATGATAATAACTGAGTTAAACTATCATATAATGTTTCCTGGATTAAGGATTTTGTTTGTAGAAATTTTATATGTATAAGTATATAATAAAAAGGAAAGTATACTGTATGAAAAGTGTTACAAGAGATAAATTAGAAGTGGAGTAATAAATGGAATTTGTATATGATTAAATGTTGTGTATAAAGATGTTATAGATAATATTGTTGATGTGAGTTAGACTAATGATAATCATATGTTCAAGAGAAAATTTATGGAGATGGAGTTGAAATGTGTTAACTCTTGGTGTAGTAAAAGTGTGGAGAATGGATATATAATTCTTGTGATACAACTAAATAGTGTAATTAAAAAGTTTGGATACAGAATAATCGAGAAACAGTATTGATTTATGAGTTACAGGTGTGTGACCATTCATCTCCTATGGCTATATGATTTGGTTAGTATGTGTAGCCGGTTAATTTTAGTATCCATAAATTTGGGACTGAGACAATATGACTGTAGTACAAATTGGTGAGATTGAAAATTTTGTTTAAGAAGCATAGTTAAAAAGTTATTATAAGATTTGGTGGGAACTATACTAATATGATTTGAAGTGATTTGTTATCACAATAATTTGATTGAATATGGATTGGAAGAGATCAAGAAATTGTATATAAGTTTGCCCTAATTGAATTAGATCATATATACATATATGAATATGGTGCACTTTCATGATAAGTTAAATAAATTAATCATTGGATGGAATTGAACAAGATGGGAAAGTGGATATATTGTGTAAGATAAATCAATTGATCTGGATTGGATTAAGATTATGAATTATTCTTGAGATTTAACATCTATAGTTGTATTAAGAATGTAATTATTTACATGGCAATGTATATGATGTAAAATATTAAAATGTGAATGGACATGGATGAATGGAGTCATAGTAGTTATAAATCAGGATAAAAAGGGAAAAGATTGGTTATTTATAAAATAAGTTGAAAGGTAATGTATTAATATGTAAGTTAAGAGAAAAGCATGCTAAAGAGGTAACTCCATTTGTGGAAAATAAGGATCTTGTTATCCATTGAGGGATTGATAAATGTCTATTTAGACAGTGATTGTAATGATGGGATAATTAATGCTAAGACATAACCAATGATTTTTAAGGTTAAAGTTAAAAGAGTAATCATAAAGAGATGAAGGAACAATATATATTAAATATAAAGATTGGATGAAGTATAAGTGTACTGTAAAATGATCTGATTCTGGTATAAAGATAGTAATAGGAAGTGTAATAAGTTCTTTTGAATGTTTGATCAATGAAGTAACAAGATATATAAACCTATATAATGATGAGTTATGGAATTTAAAGAAGATTGTTGATTCTATAGGAAAGAGTTGAAGTTATATGATTTGGTGACATAGTAACTTAAACATATAATTAACTTCATATGGAAGTTAAGATTGTATGTTGTTAAGAATCAATTGTTACGATATTGATAATTTCGAGGACGAAATTTTCTTTTTAGAGGGGGAGAATTATAATATCCCTAAGTGTGCTTAGAAGTTATGATAATGTTGTTATTATTGAATTGAGTGTGTGATTGATAAGTGGTAATTATGTTGTTTGAAGAAAAGCATTGTGTAGAGTGAAGTTGTAATATCCTCATATGTGGCTTAGAAGTTTTGATTATGTTGTTGTTGTTGTTGTTGTTATTGTTAAATTGGATTGAATGTATATGATGGGCTAAGAAAAGAAATTGGAAAGTGAATGCTTGTGCATATGTGTTTTGGAGGAAGAATTAGGGTTTAGAGACAAATGTATATGTTGTGTATATGATGATATATATAACATATAAAGTGGTCAAATGAAGAGTCAAGGTGATGGTTAAGTGGAAGAAGATATTTTTGGTTGTTAATGAAATTACATATAAGGACTTATATGAGACAAAGGTTAGTTATATGATTGAGGGTGTTTTAGTAATTGCTTGGATAAGAACACTTGGTGGAGATTAAAAGCAAAATTTGACTTTGTATCTTGATCATTGTCTTCTTTCTTCATGAAGTGGCCGGCTCTCCATTAGCAAAAGGAAAAGAGAAGTGTTCTTGATGATAGAAGCAAATTGATGAAGCAATCCAAGGTTTTGACAAAGGATTTGTGGAATTTCTTCTTTTCAAGTAAGTATTTTCTTATTTTCTTTACTTATTTGGAAGTTGTGTTGGAAGTAAAGTAGGGTTTGATGATTTTGTGATTTGGTGGATTTGAGATGTGTTTAGTTGTGTTTTCAAGTGTTAAATTGATTTTAAGTTATGAGTTTAATTGAAGGTTGTTGTTGGAAATGAAGGATGTTGATTTTAGGGTTTTGAGCTAATATGTGTTTAATTGTGATATTAATGTGTGGTGAAGTAGTTCTTGTGATGAATATGTGTTTAGAACATTGATTATGTTCATGTGAAATATGTTATATGATGAATATTGTGTTTGAGTGCAATTGAGAAAAGGGTTGGTTTTTAGTTAAGGTTTTGTGAATTGGTGACACGGCCAAAAATCAATTTTAGGGGAGTGGGCGTGTCAATTGTTTGAATTAGCTACTATCTCTTTTGGTTTTAGTGACACGGGCGTGTCCATCAAAGGTGCTGGGCGTGTCAATTATTTGAATTGGCTACTGCCTCTTTTATTGTTAAAGACACGGGCGTGTTCCTCAACTAGGTTGGGCGTGCCCTACAAGTGAGTTGGGCGTGTCCCACAAATGAATTGAATGTTGCTTGATTCCTTTGTTCTTGTTTGCATAGTTTAGATTCTTCAAAGGTAGTTTGGCCTCTAAACCTAAACATAAACATACTTAAACCAAGGGATGAATTAAAAACACTTGTGAATGGTCCTAAAGCTATGAATCATGTCAATTGTGTTTTGCCCTAATTGCATTGTTGAGAATTAACAATGTTATGTTATGCACTTTGAATGGTAATGTGTTTTATGAGAAATGTGGAATGAAATGTTAATATTTATGAATGATGCTATGTGAGATAAAAATACACTTGAATAATGAAGTGTTATATTGTGAAATGAAATGTGGAGCCATTGTTATTGGCTAAGGTGATTTAATGGAGATAAATGAGGCATGTTTGCCTAAATGATAATGAGAATTGAGAATGAAATCTAAATGAATTGTGTGGCTAATGTGTTATTCCATTTTCAGAGTTTGTTGTTGGTGGCATGCCTAATGAGTGTAACAATCTCTTGAAGTTAGGTTGGATTGAATCCTTGAAGCCTAATTGAGATGTTACAACCCTTGAAGCTAGGTTGGGTTAGTTCTTGAAGCCAAGTTGGGTTGATGCTTAGCATGCTTTGCTCCCCTTGAAGCTTGGTTGAACTTAATCCTTGAAGCCTAGTTGGGTATATGATATTGATATTGATAAATGTGATAACAAAACCAAAGCATTAACTCTGAAAATTGAATGACATATTAGTGTGTCTTGGGCCCATGCTTGTCTTTGCTTAGTGTTGTTCATGGATGATTAAATGATTAACTAATAAAGTATATGCAAGAATGTTGAAATGTGATATACATATATGTATGTTAGGTTATGAAATGTAAAAGTATGTTGTTAGCTTTGCATTTATGTTGTTACATGTATGATAAATTAGAATTGGTATTGTATAGCATTTAAGCATGTCTATTGCATGTTTTATCTTACTAAGCCCTTGGCTTAGCACGATAGTGTTTAATCGCGCAGGTGATAGAACTGATAGAATCGAACCCGAGAGCTCTTCGAGACCGAGTGAGAGTAGACATTGAAGAGTGGATTTTGGGAGCTTAAAGATCAGAGCTGACTTGCCAATCATGTATAAATCTTTTATATTGTGTAAAGTTTTGTTGATAATGTAAATATATGTATAATAGTAAATATGTATTCAAATGTTTTCATATATATACATATTTTATAACTTCCGCTGTGTAATATATAAATATATATATATATATAGATAACTAATATGTTTTGTTTTATAAGTAAATGATCTATTTTGTTAATAAGATATAATGATATGGATATGGTATCAAGTTTTAAAATGTTTTGAATGTTAAGGAAACCGTAGCATCCCTATGTTTGGTGCACTTATGCTACATTGTTGTGGTTGTAGTGTGTGTGCATTGGATATGGGGGTGTTACAATTGTTTTGGTATCAGAGCCTAGGTTTGAGATTCTCAATCTAGGTAAAATAAAATAAAAAGAATATTTTTACTTAAAAAAGTGGTTTTGAATAACATATACGTTTGAGATTGGCAGTCCCTGATCTTTAATAAGATGTAATCTGCTGTGTTTGCAGTATTAGGTGTTGATGGATCCTCACTCAAGACAGTCAGTTGAGGGTAGTGCCGAGAGCATTGCTCCTGCTGAGGGAGCTAGGGTTGATAGTGTTGAGGAGGCACCTGCTTCGGTGTCGGGTAGACCAGCTGGAGAGGAGGTTCCGCCAGCCTGGTTTAGGCATATGATGGAAGTAATGAGACAAGCACCAGTACAGCCACCTCCACCACCACCCCAGCCTCAGGTTCAGATGAGACAATATGATAAATTGAGGAAGTTTGGGGCGGAAGATTTTATGGGAACCACTGATCCAGCAGTGGCTGAGCAATGGTTAGGCAAAGTGCAGAGAATCTTTATTCAGTTACAAGCCAACCCTGAGGAAAAGTTTGATTATGCCAGGTCATTATTGCAGAAGGACACATATGACTGGTGGAAGACAGTGCCACACTCTATGGATGATCCTCCAACACTGTCTTACACTGATTTTCTGAGGGAATTTGAGTTGAAGTATACTCCTAGGGAGTATAAGGACATGAAGAAGATGGAGTTCTTAAGCTTGAAATAAGACAGCAAGACTGTTACTGAGTATGAAGTTGAGTTTATTCGACTGAGTCAGTATGCTGGGGGTATCATTGCTGATGAGATTGATCGATGTCGGCGATTTGAGGAGGGATTGAGGCCCTCAATTATTTGTCATGTGGCTGGCTCCAGGTATCAGGATTTCTCCCAGCTAGTTGCAGCAGCTAGGAGTGTAGAGAGAGCCCAGGCCATAGTTACAGCTGCTTCTGAAGAGGAGGTTAGAGTGAGAAGGCCCCAGTTCGAGGCAGGGTCTTCTTCTGCGAAGAGGGGTAGAGGAAGTTTTGTTCCTCGGAGTAGTAGGAGCCAGAGACCAGCAGGTAGGTCAGTGCAGTTCCAGAGGAAGAGATTTAGACCTGCAGCTTCAGTGGCGAGTGCTCCGACCCCGATGATTCGGAGATCCACTCTTCCCATCTGCATCCATTGTGGGAGGCCACATGGTGGTCCTTGTTGGAAGGCTGGTGTTGCAGGGGTATGCTTCAGGTGTGGATCACCAGACCATTTTGTGAGAGATTGCCCTGAGAGGCAAGAGCAGATGCCAGTTGATTCTGCTGCTTCTCGAGCTAGTGTGAAAGGAGGTAGAGGAGGCAGAGGTGTCAGCAGAGGAGGTAGGCCAGGGTTCAGTTCTAGAGGAGGTGCTGCATCCAGAGAGGGTAGACCAGAGGAGGTTGGTTCTTCCCAGAGGATGTATGTTATGCAGAGGCAGCCAGATGCATCGGCAGTCATAGCTGGTACTTTTTCTTTATTTAATACTCCAGTACTTGCTTTGATTGATCCGGGTTCCATGCATTCTTATGTTAGTGTATCTGTCTTGCCTGTATTTGATGTGCATGCTGAGTCCCTAGGATTTGATGTGTTGGTGACAAATCCGTTAGGGCATAGTGTGGTTGTGAGTAAGGTGCACCGGGATAGTGTAGTGAGGGTGCAGGGTGAGGAATTCTTTGGAGATTTGATTGAGATGCCATTTAAGGAATATGATGTGATCTTAGGTATGGATTGGCTATCTCGACATGGAGCTGTGGTGGATTGTAAAAAGAAAATTGTTTCTTTGAGAACCGTTGATGGTAGAGAAGTGATAGTATCTAATGAGCAGGAACAGCTAGCCTCCTTATTTGTTTCAGCTGTTGCAGCCAGGAGGTTGATTAGAAAGGGGTGTGAAGCCTATCTCGCTCATGTGATAGATACTAGAGTGAAGGGTTTTCCCATTGATAGCATTGCCACAGTTGCTGAGTTCCCTGATGTGTTTCCAGAGGAGTTGCCTGGATTGCCTCCAGAGAGAGAGGTGGAGTTTGGTATTGAATTGTTACCTGGTACCACTCCTATCTCTATTACTCCTTATAGAATGGCACCAGCAGAATTGAGGGAGTTAAAAGTGCAGTTACAGGAGTTGTTGGACAAAGGATTTATTCGCCCCAGTGTTTCTCCTTGGGGAGCTCCTGTGTTATTTGTGAAAAAGAAGGATGGTACTATGAGGTTATGTATCGATTATAGGCAATTGAATAAAGTGACTATTAAAAATAAATATCCTTTGCCTAGAATCGATGATCTCTTTGATCAGTTGAAGGGTGCAGCTGTATTTTCTAAAATTGATCTGAGATCTGGGTACCATCAGCTGAGAGTCAGAGCTGAAGATGTTCCGAAGACAGCTTTCAGGACCAGGTATGGGCACTATGAATTTTTAGTTATGCCTTTTGGTCTGACGAATGCACCTGCAGCTTTTATGGATTTGATGAATAGGGTGTTTAGGTCCTATCTGGATCAGTTTGTTGTGGTCTTCATCGATGACATTCTGGTGTATTCACGGAATGAAGAGGAACATGATATGCATCTGCGGATTGTGTTGCAGATTTTGAGAGAGAAGCAGTTGTTTGCCAAATTGTCGAAATGTGAGTTCTGGTTGGATCAAGTAGCTTTTCTCGGACATATTGTTTCAGCAGAAGGCATTAGAGTTGATCCAAGTAAAGTTGAAGCTATTCTGAATTGGAGTCCACCCAAGTCTGTGACAGAGATTAGAAGTTTTCTGGGTTTGGCAGGCTATTACCGGCGGTTTGTAAAAGGGTTTTCTTTAATAGCTACTCCACTCACCAGATTACTTCGTAAGGGAGTGAGATTTGTGTGGACGGATCAGTGTCAGGCTAGCTTTGAGCAGTTGAGAGAAATGTTGACTCAAGCGCCTGTTTTAACTTTACCTGTTGAAGGCAAACCATATGTGATCTACAGTGATGCTTCACATAAAGGTTTGGGATGTGTATTGATGCAGGAAGGGAAAGTTATAGCTTATGCATCTCGACAGTTGAAACCGCATGAGCTTAACTATCCGACCCATGATTTGGAATTAGCTGCCATTGTGTTTGCATTAAAGATTTGGCGCCATTATTTATTTGGGGAAAAATGTTTCATCTACACTGATCACAAGAGTTTGAAGTATTTGGGTGTCCAGAAAGAACTCAATCTTCGTCAGAGGAGATGGTTAGAATTGATTAAAGACTACGATTGCTTAATTGACTATCATCCAGGTAAAGCAAATGTTGTTGCTGATGCTTTGAGTCGGAAGTCTTTAGCTGGTTTAACAGTTTACTCGCTCTCGTTGCTTGTTGAGTTGAGAGCATTGCATGCCAGTTTTGTACCTTGTGATGATGGTGCATTGTTGGCACAGTTGCAATTGAAGCCAGTTTTGTTAGATCAGATCAAAGAGGCTCAGTTGGTTGATATGAAGATTCAGAAGATTATTTCAGATTGCAAGATTGGGAAGACTAGAGATTTTGTTGTGAGAGATGATGGGAGTCTCTGGTTTAAGAACCGATTGTGTGTGCCCGATGATGCTGATTTGAAAAGGGTTATTTTGGAAGAAGCTCATCAGTCGATGTTTGCTATGCATCCGGGTAATACGAAGATGTATAATGATTTGAGACAACATTATTGGTGGATTGGGTTGAAGAGAGACATTGCTGAGTTTGTATCGAAATGTCTCACTTGTCAGAAAGTTAAAGCAGAGCATCAAGTTCCAACCGGGTTGCTTCAACCGTTGTCAGTGCCTGAATGGAAGTGGGAAAGAGTGACAATGGACTTTGTGTCTGGTTTGCCATTGACACAAAGGAAACATGATGCCATTTGGGTGATTGTGGATAGATTGTCTAAGACAGCTCATTTCCTTCCGGTGCGGATGGATTACTCTTTGGAGAGATTGGCTGAGCTGTATATCCAGGAGATTGTGAAACTGCATGGTGTTCCAACTTCTTTAGTGTCTGATCGAGATCCCAGGTTTACTTCAAGATTTTGGAAGAGTTTGCATTATGCTATGGGTTCTCGACTGCACTTCAGTACTGCTTTTCATCCACAGACGGATGGACAGTCAGAGAGGGTGATACAGATTCTTGAAGATATGTTGAGAAGCTGTGTCATCGATTTCTCTGGAAGTTGGGATAGATTTTTACCTCTTGTGGAGTTTGCTTACAACAACAGTCACCAATCCAGCATTGGTATGGCACCGTTTGAAGCATTGTATGGCAGACGGTGTAGGACACCTCTTTGTTGGAATGAGCTTGGAGATAATAAGTTGGTTGGTCCTGATTTGATTCAAGAAACTGAAGAGAAAGTAAAATTGATTCGAGGCAGGTTAAAAGCAGCTTCAGACCGACAGAAGTCTTATGCAGATCTAAAAAGGAGAGACATTCAGTTTGATGTTGGAGATAAGGTATTTTTGAAAGTGTCTCCTTGGAAAAAGATTTTGAGGTTCGGTCGGAAAGGAAAATTGAGTCCTCGTTTCATTGGGCCGTATGAAGTGTTAGAAAGAGTTGGGCCAGTTGCTTATCAACTTGCTTTACCACCTGAGTTGGATCGTATTCATAATGTATTCCATGTTTCTATGTTGAGGAGGTACAGGTCGGATCCATCTCATGTGTTGCCATTTGAATCAATTGAAGTGAACCCAGACTTGACTTTTGAAGAGGAACCAGTTGCTATCTTGGCAAGTGATGTGAAAGATTTGAGAAACAAGAGAGTGCCATTGGTGAAGATTCTTTGGAAGAACCATGGGAAAGAAGAAGCAACTTGGGAAAATGAGCAAACGATGCGAGAGCAATATCCTCAGTTGTTTCAGAGTTAATTTCAGGTAATTTCGAGGACGAAATTTTCTTTTTAGAGGGGGAGAATTGTAATATCCTCATATGTGGCTTAGAAGTTTTGATTATGTTGTTGTTGTTGTTTTTGTTATTGTTAAATTGGATTGAATGTATATGATGGGATAAGAAAAGAAATTGGAAAGTGAATGCTTGTGCATATGTGTTTTGGAGGAAGAATTAGGGTTTAGAGACAAATGTATATGTTGTGTATATGATGATATATATAACATATAAAGTGGTCAAATGAAGAGTCAAGGTGATGGTTAAGTGGAAGAAGATATTTTTGGTTGTTAATGAAATTACATATAAGGACTTATATGAGACAAAGGTTAGTTATATGATTGAGGGTGTTTTAGTAATTGCTTGGATAAGAACACTTGGTGGAGATTAAAAGCAAAATTTGACTTTGTATCTTGATCATTGTCTTCTTTCTTCATGAAGTGGCCGGCTCTCCATTAGTAAAAGGAAAAGAGAAGTGTTCTTGATGATAGAAGCAAATTGATGAAGCAATCCAAGGTTTTGACAAAGGATTTGTGGAATTTCTTCTTTTCAAGTAAGTATTTTCTTATTTTCTTTACTTATTTGGAAGTTGTGTTGGAAGTAAAGTAGGGTTTGATGATTTTGTGATTTGGTGGATTTGAGATGTGTTTAGTTGTGTTTTCAAGTGTTAAATTGATTTTAAGTTATGAGTTTAATTGAAGGTTGTTGTTGGAAATGAAGGATGTTGATTTTAGGGTTTTGAGCTAATATGTGTTTAATTGTGATATTAATGTGTGGTGAAGTAGTTCTTGTGATTAATATGTGTTTAGAACATTGATTATGTTCATGTGAAATATGTTATATGATGAATATTGTGTTTGAGTGCAATTGAGAAAAGGGTTGGTTTTTAGTTAAGGTTTTGTGAATTGGTGACACGGCCAAAAATCAATTTTAGGGGAGTGGGCGTGTCAATTGTTTGAATTAGCTACTATCTCTTTTGGTTTTAGTGACACGGGCGTGTCCATCAAAGGTGCTGGGCGTGTCAATTATTTGAATTGGCTACTGCCTCTTTTATTGTTAAAGACACGGGCGTGTTCCTCAACTAGGTTGGGCGTGCCCTACAAGTGAGTTGGGCGTGTCCCACAAATGAATTGAATGTTGCTTGATTCCTTTGTTCTTGTTTGCATAGTTTAGATTCTTCAAAGGTAGTTTGGCCTCTAAACCTAAACATAAACATACTTAAACCAAGGGATGAATTAAAAACACTTGTGAATGGTCCTAAAGCTATGAATCATGTCAATTGTGTTTTGCCCTAATTGCATTGTTGAGCATTAACAATGTTATGTTATGCACTTTGAATGGTAATGTGTTTTATGAGAAATGTGGAATGAAATGTTAATATTTATGAATGATGCTATGTGAGATAAAAAATACACTTGAATAATGAAGTGTTATATTGTGAAATGAAATGTGGAGCCATTGTTATTGGCTAAGGTGATTTAATGGAGATAAATGAGGCATGTTTGCCTAAATGATAATGAGAATTGAGAATGAAATCTAAATGAATTGTGTGGCTAATGTGTTATTCCATTTTCAGAGTTTGTTGTTGGTGGCATGCCTAATGAGTGTAACAATCTCTTGAAGTTAGGTTGGATTGAATCCTTGAAGCCTAATTGAGATGTTACAACCCTTGAAGCTAGGTTGGGTTAGTTCTTGAAGCCAAGTTGGGTTGATGCTTAGCATGCTTTGCTCCCCTTGAAGCTTGGTTGAACTTGATCCTTGAAGCCTAGTTGGGTATATGATATTGATAAATGTGATAACAAACCAAAGCATTAACTCTGAAAATTGAATTGCATATTAGTGTGTCTTGGGCCCATGCTTGTCTTTGTTTAGTGTTGTTTATGGATTGTTTAATGATTAGCTGTTTTAGTCAATCTATCCACAATCACCCATATAGCATCATGCTTCTTTTGTGTCAATGGCAAACCAGACACAAAATCCATTGTCACTCTTTCCCATTTCCATTCTGGCACTGACAATGGTTGAAGCAACCCGGTTGGAACTTGATGCTCTGCTTTAACCTTCTGACAAGTGAGACATTTAGATACAAACTCAGCAATGTCTCTCTTCAACCCAATCCACCAATAATGCTGTCTCAAATCATGATACATCTTGGTATTACCCGGATGCATAGCAAACATCGACTGATGTGCTTCTTCCAAAATAACTCTCTTCAAATCAGCATCATCGGGTACACACAATCTGCTCTTGAACCAGAGACTCCCATCATCTCTCACAACAAAATATCTAGTCTTTCCATCGTGACAATCTGAAATAATCTTCTGAATCTTCATATCAGTCAACTGAGCCTCTCTGATCTGATCCAATAAAACTGGTTTCAAATGCAATTGTGCCAACAATGCACCATCATCACAAGATACAAAGTTAGCACGCAGAGCTCTCAATTCAACAAGCAACGAGAGCGAATAAATTGTTAAACCAGCTAAAGACTTCCGACTTAAGGCATCAGCAACAACATTTGCTTTACCTGGATGATAGTCAATCAAACAGTTGTAGTCTTTAATCAATTCTAACCATCTCCTCTGACGAAGATTGAGCTCTTTCTGAACACCCAAATACTTCAAACTCTTGTGATCAGTGTAGATGAAACATTTCTCCCCAAACAGATAGTGACGCCAAATTTTCAATGCAAATACAATGGCAGCCAATTCCAAATCATGGGTTGGATAGTTAAGCTCATGCGGTTTCAACTGTCGAGATGCATAAGCTATAACTTTACCTTCTTGCATCAATACACACCCCAAACCTCTATGTGAAGCATCACTGTAGATCACATATGGTTTGCCTTCAACAGGTAAAGTTAGAACAGGCGCTTGAGTCAACATTTCTCTCAACTGCTCAAAGCTAGCCTGACACTGATCCGTCCACACAAATCTCACTCCCTTACGAAGCAATCTGGTGAGTGGAGTAGCTATCAAAGAAAATCCTTTCACAAACCGCCGGTAATAGCCTGCCAAACCCAGAAAACTTCTAACCTCTGCCACTGATATAGGTGGATTCCAATTCAATACAGCTTCAACTTTGCTCGGATCAACTTTAATGCCTTATGCTGAAACAACATGTCCGAGAAAAGCTACTTGATCCAACCAGAACTCACACTTCGACAATTTAGCAAACAACTGCCTCTCTCTCAAAATCTGCAACACAATCCGCAGATGCATATCATGTTCCTCCTCATTCCGCGAATATACCAGTATATCATCGATGAAGACCACTACAAACTGATCCAGATAGGGCCTAAACACCCTATTCATCAAATCCATAAAAGCTGCAGGTGCATTCGTCAGACCAAAAGGCATAACTAAAAACTCATAATGCCCATACCTGGTCCGAAAAGCTGTCTTCGGAACATCCTCAACTCTGACTCTTAGCTGATGGTACCCAGATCTCAGATCAATTTTAGAAAACACAGCTGCACCCTTCAACTGATCAAAGAGATCATCAATTCTAGGCAAAGGATATTTATTTTTAATAGTCACCTTATTCAATTGCCTATAATCGATACACAACCTCATGGTACCATCTTTCTTCTTCACAAATAGCACAGGAGCTCCCCAAGGAGAAACACTGGGGCGAATAAATCCTTTGTCCAATAACTCCTGTAATTGCACTTTCAACTCCCTCAATTCTGCTGGTGCCATTCTGTAAGGAGTAGTAGAGATAGGAGTGGTACCATGCAACAATTCAATACCGAACTCCACCTCTCTCTCAGGAGGTAACCCTGGCAACTCCTCTGGAAATACATCCGGGAACTCAGCAACTGTGGCAATGCTATCAATAGGGGAACCCTTCACTCTAGTATCCACCACATGAGCAAGATAGGCTTCACACCCCTTTCTAATCAATCTCCTAGCTGCAACAGCTGAAACAAATAAGGAGGCTAGCTGTTCCTGCTCATTAGATACTAACACTTCTCTACCATCAACAGTCCTCAAAGAAACAATTTTCTTTTTACAATCCACCACAGCTCCATGTCGAGATAGCCAATCCATTCCTAAGATCACATCATATTCCTTAAATGGCATCTCAATCAAGTCTCCAAGGAACTCCTCACCTTGCACCCTTACTGCACTATCTCGGTGCACCTTACTCACAACCACACTATGCCCTAACGGATTTGTCACTAACACATCAAATCCTAGGGACTCAGCATGCACATCAAAAACAGGCAAAATAGATGCACTAATATAAGAATGGGTGGAACCCGGATCAATCAAAGCAAGTACTGGAGTATCAAATAAAGAAAAAGTACCAGCTATGACTGCCGATGCATCAGGCTGCCTCTGCATCACATAAATCCTCTGAGAAGATCCCACCTCCTCTGGTCTATTCTCTCTGGATGCAGAACCTCCTCTGGAACTGAACCCAACTCTGCCTCCTCTGCCAAAGCCCCTGCTTCCTCGACCTCCCCTCACACTGGGCCGAGAAGCTGCAGTATCAACTGACACCTGCTCTTGCCTCTCAGGGCAATCTCTCACAAAGTGATCAGGTGACCCACACCTGAAACAAACTCCCGCTACCCCTTCTTTCCAACAAGGACCACCATGTGGCCTCCCACAATGAATGCAGATGGGGTAAGTAGATCTCTGAATCATTGGAGTTGGAGCACTAGCCACTGAAGCTGCAGGTCTAAATCTCTGCCTCTGAGACTGCACTGACCTACCAGTAGGCCTCTGACTCCTACCAACCCGAGGAACAAAACTCCCTTTTCCTCTCTTCGCAGAAGAAGACCCTGCCTCGAACTGAGGCTTCCTAACTCTAGTCTCTTCCTCTGAAGCAGCTGCAATAACTTGAGCTCTCTCCACACTGCGAGCTACTGCCATAAGCTGGGAAAAATCAGTATATCTGGATCCAGCCACATGACACATAAGAGAAGGCCGCAATCCCTCCTCAAATCTCCTGCATCTATCAATCTCATCAACTATAATTCCCCCAGCATACTCACTCAACCGGATAAATTCAACCTCATACTCTGTCACGGTCCGGTGATCCTGCCTCAAATCTAAAAACTCTCTTTTCTTCCCATCTTTATACTCCCTTGGAGTATACTTCAATTCAAATTCTCTCAAAAAGTCAGCATATGACAAAGTTGGTGGATCATCCATAGAATGGGGCACTGTTTTCCACCAACTATATGCATCCTTTTGTAGCAAAGATCTTGCATAGTCAAACTTTTCCTCAGGGGTGGCTTGCAACTGAACAAATACTCTCTGAACTCTATCAAGCCACTGTTCTGCCACAGCTGGATCAACTGTACCAAAGAAATCCTCTGCTCCATATTTCCTTAGCTTATCATAGTGCCTCACTGATACTGAAGGCTGAGGGGGTGGTGGCACTGGTTGCACAGGTGCTGGTCTTATAACTTCCATCATATTCCTGAACCAAGCTGGCGGAACATCCTCACCAACTGGTCTACCCGACACCGAAGCAGGTGCCTCCTCAACACTATCAATCCTAGCTCCCTCCTCAGGAGCAACACTCTCCGCACTTCCCTCAATTGACTGCCGTGAGTGGGGATCCATTACTACCTATATTTGCAAACACAGCAGATGATGTCTTATTAAAGATCAAAGACTTCCAATCATAAACATTTATGTTATTCAGAAATTCATTTTTTTTAAAGTAAAAATATTCTTTTCCTTACATTTTACCTAGGTTGAGAATCTCAAACCTAGGCTCTGATACCAAAACAATTGTAACACTCCCATATCCAATGCACCCACACTACAACCACAACAATGTAGCATAAGTGCACCAAACATAGGGATGCTACGGTTTCCTTTATATTCAAAAAACACTTTCAATTTGATTCAATACCCTTATCATTATTCATTATAGAAAAATAGGTCATTTACTTATAAAACAAAACATATTAGTTATATATATATACATTTAAATATTACACAGCGGAAGTTATAAAATAATTACATATTTACACATTAAACATTTCTTTACAAAATATAAAGAAGTATACATGATTGGCAAGTCTGCTTTGATCTTTAAGCTCCCAAAAATGGATTCCTCAAGGTCTACTCTCACTTGGTCTTGAAGAACTACCGGGTTCAACTCTATCAACTCTATTACCTGCGTGATTAAACACTATCGCGCTAAGCCAACGGCTTAGTAAGATAAAACATGCTATTGATATGCTTTAATACAATACAATGTCAATTCTCAATTCATATTATACATGTAACCATTTAAATGCAAAGCTAACATCATACCTTTACATTTCATAATTCAACATATAAATATGTGCATCTCACATTTCAACATCTTTTCTCATACTTCATTAACTAATCATTAAACAATCCATAAACAACACTAAACAAAGACAAGCATGGGCCCAAGACACACTAATATGCAATTCAATTTTCAGAGTTAATGCTTTGGTTTGTTATCACATTTATCAATATCATATACTCAACTAGGCTTCAAGGATCAAGTTCAACCAAGCTTCAAGGGGAGCAAAGCATGCTAAGCTTCTACCCAACTTGGCTTCAAGAACTAATCCAACCTAGCTTCAAGGGTGGTAACATCTCAATTAGGCTTCAAGGATCCAATCCAACCTAACTTCAAGAGATTGTTACACTTATTAGGCATGCCACCAACAACAAACTCTGAAAATGGAATAACACATTAGCCACACAATTCATTTAGATTTCATTCTCAATTCTCATTATCATTTAGGCAAACATGCCTCATTTATTTCCATTGAATCACATTAGCCAATAACAATGGCTTCACATTTCATTTCACAATATAACACTTCATTATTCAAGTGTATACTTATCTCATCCATGATCACATTATATCTCATATAGCATCATTCATCATAGCCAAACACAATGGCATTGTCTCATATCATGTCTTATTTTAGTTATCATTTCATCTTTGATACAACATTTCAATATACATTACTCATGAAACACATTACCATTCAAAGTGCATAACAACATTGCTAAATCTCAACAATGCAATTAGGGCAAAACACAATTGATATGATTCATAGCTTTATGATCTTCCACATTCATTTGATTAGATCATTCTTGTGTTTGAAACATGTTTATAATGTTCATATTTAAGTTTAGAAACAATGGAACCTTTGAAGAATCAAAACAATGTAAAAAGAAACAAAGTATAAAGCAATATGTAATTCATTTGTAGGACTCGCCCAACCCATTTGACGAACACGCCCGTGTCCTTAAAAAGAAAAGAGGCAGTAGCTTCCTCAATTAAATGACACGCCCAACCAACTTGAGTGACACGCCCGTGTCCTTAAAAAGAAAAGAGGCAGTAGCCAACCCAATCAATTGACACGCCCGTGTCTCTCCAATGCATATGGCCGTGTCACCCATCAACACAACCTTAACTAAAACCAACACTTTCTCAATTTCACTCAAACACAATATTCATCATATAACATGTTTCAAATGAACAAAATCAATGTTCTAACACATTTTCATCACAAGAATTACTTCACAACACATTAATATAACAATTAAACACATATCATCTCAAAACCCTTAAATCAACACTCTTCTCCATTCTTCCAAATCAACATCTCCACCATTTCCAACAACAACCTCTAATTAAACTCATAACTTAAAATCAATTAAACACTTGAAAACACAACACAACACATCTCAAACCCACCAAATCACAAAATCACCAAACTCTTATTCACTTCCAACAAAACTTCCAAATAAACAAAGAAAACAAGAGAATACTTACATTAGAAGAAGAAATTCCACCAATCCTTTGTCAAAACCTTGGATTGCTTCTTCAATTCACTTCTAGAATCAAGAACACTTATCTTTCCCTTTTGTTAATGGAGAGCCGGCCACTTCATGAAGAAAGAAGAAAATGATGAAGACACAAAGTCAATTTTTGCTTTTAATCTCCACCAAGTATTCTTATCCAAGCAAATACCAAAATGCCCTCAATCATATAACTAACTTTTTGTCTTATCTAAGCCCTTATATGTAATTACACACTTAACACAAAAATATCTTCTTCCACTTAACCAACACTTTGACTCTTCATTTGACCAATTTATATGTTATATATATCATCATATACACAACATATACCATTCTCTCTAAACCCTAAATCTTTCCCAATACACATATACACAAGCATTCTCCTCCCAATTTCTTTTCTTATCCCATCATATACATTCAATCCAATATATAACAATAACAACAACAATAACAACAACAACAATATGCAAAACTTCTAGGGCATAAATGAGGATATTACAATGATTTGTTGATTAGAGTTGAAATTGATTTTAAAATAAGAAGTTAAATTGGTGTTGGTGATGGAAGAGTAAGAGTTGTGTTTAGTGAATATTTTTCTGTTTTACAATTAGTAAAGGCTGTGACTTGTATGATTTTTAATTAATTATAGAAAAATGTTCTTGAAGTATATTTTTGATATGTTGTGCCTCTATGAGTCTAGAATGACTGAAAAATATGTTGATTCGATTTTGGAATGGTTATGAGTTTAGAAAGATTATTTTTATTAGACCTGTTCCAGCAGGTACCTTAACTGAGACAGCTATATTTCGGGATTTTTAATAAAATGTAGAAAAATCATATCCAATTGAATTTTGGATATGTTGTTGCTTAGTGAGTCTAGTATTTGAAAAAAATAATTTGGAACCACTTTGATTGAATTTGATTTATGGAATTCACAAAGTTCAGAACTGCTGCCAGGATGCAGGGCAATTGGGGCAGTCT
Organism: Garcia nutans; assembly: GCA_947685225.1. Lineage (NCBI taxonomy): Eukaryota > Viridiplantae > Streptophyta > Magnoliopsida > Malpighiales > Euphorbiaceae > Garcia > Garcia nutans. The sequence goes on along the minus strand of CANTUV010000011.1, from coordinate 27,151,067 downwards.
GGTTAGGTGAACTATTTGACCAAGATTTTGTGTTCAGTTTGATCTGAAATTTTAAAGGAATGATTTTAAGATACAAAACTAAATTCTGTAAAAATTTTAGAATTTTTAGTCAAGTAGATTATTTTATACAATTTTTCAAAATAAGGATAAAATGGAGTCTAAAACCAGAATGTACTATTCATATGGTCATTTTGCTAATATTCCTTTTGGATTAGGTTGTGAAGAGGTTGAATTGCCCTAATTTGTGAAGTGAAGAACTATTGAGTGGAGAAGAGTTTAGAGTGGTGTGAAATGTTATTAAGGTAAGTACCAATGTTGCATGATTGCATTGTTAATGCATATCACTAATGTATTTTGATGTGTTTATATCATTAATGATATGTATATATATAATTGTGTTATGGGAAAATGAAAGATGTGAATGATTTGATGAATATTAATGTATGAGAATACAATTGATTGAGTATAATTAAATAATGTTAGGTAAATTATTACATTGTTAATCTAATGTGACTTGTATAGTGTGAAAGATAAGAGGATCATTCAACAAGGTATGAGCTATGCAAATTTATTATGATAAACACTTTTATGAAGAATTACTTTAATGTACTTTGTAATGTTATAGCAATGATTCTATATGTATAATGTGAATCATGTGATTGAATAATGATATGTTCATTTGGTTAATGTAATTGATGTTGAGTATTATAATGATGATGCACATGATACTATATGAACAATACTATGTTTTGTGTATTATGAATCTTGTGAATTGTATTGTGCTATATGAATAAGGTACTTTGTAATGTTATAGCAATGATGTTATATGTATCATATGGATTGAGATATGATATGTTGTGAAGCCATTGTGATTGGCTATGATGATCTAATTGAAAGAAATAAGGCATGTTTGCCTAGATGATAATGAACATTGAGATTGAAATTGATAATGAAACAATAAGTGAAATATGTGTTTAATGTGTTATTCAGCCTTCAGAGTTCTGGGTTTGGAGGCATGCCTATAAAATGAAAAAGGTAACAGTCTTGCCGGGTTGAGGATCTCTTCAAATTGAGTTGAATTGAGGTCCAAGAGACTGGGTCTGTTACACTATGAGAATTGTGAATATGAAATATATGATTGGTAACAGTCTTGCCGGGTTGAGGATCTCCTCATGATGAGTTGATGGTCCAAGAGACTGGGTCTGTTACACTATCCATGGATAGAAATATTGATATATGATGCCTACGGGCTTGATGATTATGATTATAGACCAAAGCAGTAACTCTGAACTCTGAATAACATAGTGGTGTCTGTTGGGCCCGAGTCTGTCTTTGTTGTCAATGTGATATACAAATGTTGAAAGAAATGGATAATGAAATCTTTGGTATACTTCATTGGACATGTGATTGATGATATGTAATATGTGCGTTGAAATATTGATTATGAGCACTAGTGATGAATCATTAATGTTGAATTGTGAATAAAGAAATGTTATGATTGGTATGATGTATAACGTGTGTATTAGCATTGATTGTGAATTCAATTGATGAATTGTGGTTGATGACAATGATTGTCTTAATTGGAAATGTGACTTATGATTAGTATGATGTATAATGTGTGTATTGAGATGTCGATTGTGAATATTAGTGATGGGTTGGACTTGGTAGAAATGTTATGTTTATATGTGTATAAGATATGAGATTAGTTGAAAGATATGAAAGGTGCAAATGAATAGGGATAAACTTAATAAGAACTAAAATTATATGGAATTGAGATATCTTTATATGTTAGTGTTTCCATGATATATGTTTGTATTTTATATTTGTACTACTAAGCTTTCGAGCTTAGCGCGGATGTATTATCGCGCAGGTAGCTTGGTGGAAGATATGAAGTCTTTTGGTATGCCACGAGAAGAGTAAGATTTTGTCGAGACCAACTAGAGGGTAATGCATACATGTATCCACTTTAAGTATGTTATATTATATGTATAAATGAAGTTTTGATAAAGACAATAATTTGTAAGTGTTCTTTAAATTGACCTATTATGGTTTGAATTTTGTTACAGATATTGAAAGGTAAAAAGAAAAGTGGCATCCTTATACTTTATATACTTACTGTATGTATACTAGGTATATGTATAGTATTTATATGGAGTATTGGGGTGTTACAATTATTTTGGTATCAGAGCTTAGGTTCGAGATTCTCGGCCTAAGTAAAATTAAAAAGAAAAAGTTTTGAAACGCTTAAAATGAATTAAAAAGAAGAGTTTTGAAAATGAAATTTGTAATACATGCATATGCATTCACACCTAGGTTGGTCTCGGAGGTGGCATTATATGATTTATAGTATATCTGTGTTATATGAGATGGATGTTAATGTGTGAATGATATGATGTTATGAGAAAATTGTTTTGTTGTAATGTGAGATGTTGAGGCATGATTACTTAACTTGCTTGTGAAAAAAAGAAATGAATTTAAAAAAAATATATTGATAAGTTTAATGAACGGACCTATCTGTCTCCTGCGGAACCATGCGGACCCATTGGAATGGGCAACCGAACTTGGACAACCGACCTGGATGGGAAAAGGTATGTTACTGATAATGTTATACGTGTCTATCTGCCTCCTGCGGACCCTTGGGATTGAAGGGCAACCGACCTGGTTGGGGAAGGGTACGTATATAAAGTCATAGTTGTTGGCTATAATGATAAATTTAAATGAGTATAATGAATGATATGAATTTATATAAGTCTAATTGATAATTAAAAATGGAAATTTATGCAAGTAAAGTGAAGTGTTAAATGTGTTGAAGCATAAAGAAATGAAAAGGAAAATAATATTGAATGAGTTGATTAGTAAAGACAAGGTATGATTATTTAAAGTTTGGGGTATATATATAAAGTTAAGGTATTGTTTAAAGGAAAAAGAGATGATATTGGTTATGTAAGAATATAAATTGGTATGGTTATTTTAATGTAAACATTGTGAATTCAAGGTTAGAAATGTGAGATGCTTGGATATTGTGAAAGCTCATGGTAATGGTAATAATATGTGATATTTGAGATTTTTTCGAAATGAGCTTAATAATTGGGGAAGAAATATGTGTTGATATTGCTTTATGATATATATATATATATCCGAGATGTTTTTAAAGTTGATTTTAAGAAAAGATGAGTTTGGTAAATTGAAGGTTTAAGCGAAGTAGTAAGTTGAAAAGTTAAAGTTCTACTAGAAACTGATAAAGATTGATTGGATATTGATGGTTTAATGTATATTCAATACCTGAGCCAGGTGAAATGATTAATATTGCACATGAAAGTATTATGAATTAAGTAATGTGATTGATGGTATGAGAATTTGTTTTGAAGTAAAAAGAGAAATAGATAAGCAAATGAAAAGGAGCTATTTTAAGTCATTTTATTGCAAAAAAAAAAAATGGATATGGAAGTATATTAAATGTTTTTTTTAAGATGAAAGTAAAAGAGATGTCACATTGGGAATGTGACCAAGATGGATGTGAAGTGTTATTATAGTCAGAATATATATTTGTAGTGTGATTAAATACTTTTTATCATATTGGAAGAATGAGAATAATAGTATTTAAAAGAAAGTGATAAACACTAAATTTGTAGTGAATGTATGAAAAAGGAAAATAAAAATCAGAGCATATAATTAAGTGTATAGGAGCTATTAGGCTCAATGTGTATATTATTAGGTGTAATGTACATATGTATAAATATATGAGTAAAATATATATATACGTTGAATGGTAAACAAACGGATATAAAGATGATATATTAAATGCATTTCAAAATAAAGGTGAGAGAGATGTCACCTTAGTAAGGTGACTAAGAATTTGTGAAGTATTATTATGGTTAGGATATATATATGTGTTGAGTTGATAAATAATTTAAGTTATGTCAAAAAGGGGTAAGAATGATGTTGATTAAGGAAAAGTAATAAATGTTAAATTGTGTTAAAGATATGTAAAAGAGGAATTATATATAATTGTATGACTATGTGTATACATGTATGGAAAGTGTGGAATGAGCTTTTCGATATGAATGTAAATGAAAATGTAAGAAATGTGGAAAGCAAGTCATATTGTGAATGTGACCTAAGTATGTGAATGTGATATAATTATTTGTTTAGTGGTGTGGAGAATAATAGGGCATGTATCAGTGGATCTATGAGAGAATAGGTTTTAACCTATGTAGAGTTAGATTATGGAATGAAATGGAGAGTGAGAAAGGACTTAAGTAACACTAGGAGATGAAATTGTTATGATAATAACTGAGTTAAACTATCATATAATGTTTCCTGGATTAAGGATTTTGTTTGTAGAAATTTTATATGTATAAGTATATAATAAAAAGGAAAGTATACTGTATGAAAAGTGTTACAAGAGATAAATTAGAAGTGGAGTAATAAATGGAATTTGTATATGATTAAATGTTGTGTATAAAGATGTTATAGATAATATTGTTGATGTGAGTTAGACTAATGATAATCATATGTTCAAGAGAAAATTTATGGAGATGGAGTTGAAATGTGTTAACTCTTGGTGTAGTAAAAGTGTGGAGAATGGATATATAATTCTTGTGATACAACTAAATAGTGTAATTAAAAAGTTTGGATACAGAATAATCGAGAAACAGTATTGATTTATGAGTTACAGGTGTGTGACCATTCATCTCCTATGGCTATATGATTTGGTTAGTATGTGTAGCCGGTTAATTTTAGTATCCATAAATTTGGGACTGAGACAATATGACTGTAGTACAAATTGGTGAGATTGAAAATTTTGTTTAAGAAGCATAGTTAAAAAGTTATTATAAGATTTGGTGGGAACTATACTAATATGATTTGAAGTGATTTGTTATCACAATAATTTGATTGAATATGGATTGGAAGAGATCAAGAAATTGTATATAAGTTTGCCCTAATTGAATTAGATCATATATACATATATGAATATGGTGCACTTTCATGATAAGTTAAATAAATTAATCATTGGATGGAATTGAACAAGATGGGAAAGTGGATATATTGTGTAAGATAAATCAATTGATCTGGATTGGATTAAGATTATGAATTATTCTTGAGATTTAATATCTATAGTTGTATTAAGAATGTAATTATTTACATGGCAATGTATATGATGTAAAATATTAAAATGTGAATGGACATGGATGAATGGAGTCATAGTAGTTATAAATCAGGATAAATGTCTATTTAGACAGTGATTGTAATGATGGGATAATTAATGCTAAGACATAACCAATGATTTTTAAGGTTAAAGTTAAAAGAGTAATCATAAAGAGATGAAGGAACAATATATATTAAATATAAAGATTGGATGAAGTATAAGTGTACTGTAAAATGATCTGATTCTGGTATAAAGATAGTAATAGGAAGTGTAATAAGTTCTTTTGAATGTTTGATCAATGAAGTAACAAGATATATAAACCTATAGAATGATGAGTTATGGAATTTAAAGAAGATTGTTGATTCTATAGGAAAGAGTTGAAGTTATATGATTTGGTGACATAGTAACTTAAACATATAATTAACTTCATATGGAAGTTAAGATAGTATGTTGTTAAGAATCAATTGTTACGATATTGATAATTTCGAGGATGAAATTTTCTTTTTAGAGGGGGAGAATTATAATATCCCTAAGTGTGCTTAGAAGTTATGATAATGTTGTTATTATTGAATTGAGTGTGTGATTGATAAGTGGTAATTATGTTGTTTGAAGAAAAGCATTGTGTAGAGTGAAGTGTATATGTTGTGTATATGGTCATATATATATAATATAAGTTGGTCAAAGGGCTTGGTCAAGGGAAGAGGATATTTTATTTGTGATTGTGAAATTACCAACATGGGCTTGTAAAAGACAAAGGTTTAGTTATATGGTTGAGGGTAGTTTAGTAATTTTCTTTTGGAAGGGTATTTAATGCCTATTGACTTTGTGTTTTCTTCATCATTTCTTCTTCTTCTTCTTGTTGATGGCCGGCTCACTCAAAGGCAAAGGAAAGCAAGAGAGCAAGTGATGATTTTGGAATTTTAAGCTCAAAAGTGAAGGAAGATCTCAAGTATACAAGTTGGAATTTCAAGAATTTCATGATTTTAGTAAGTTTTCTCTTGTTTGCCTTTGTTATTTTTGAAGATGTGTGTGAGTTGAGTTAGGGTTATTGATAGTATGATTAAGTGTGTTGATGATTTGTTGATTAGAGTTGAAATTGATTTTAAAATAAGAAGTTAAATTGGTGTTGGTGATGGAAGTATATTTTTGATATGTTGTGCCTCTATGAGTCTAGAATGACTGAAAAATATGTTGATTCGATTTTGGAATGGTTATGAGTTTAGAAAGATTATTTTTATTAGACCTGTTCCAGCAGGTACCTTAACTGAGACAGCTATATTTCAGGATTTTTAATAAAATGTAGAAAAATCATATCCAATTGAATTTTGGATATGTTGTTGCTTAGTGAGTCTAGTATTTGAAAAAAATAATTTGGAACCACTTTGATTGAATTTGATTTATGGAATTCACAAAGTTCAGAACTGCTGCCAGGATGCAGGGCAATTGGGGCAGTCTGGTTAGGTGAACTATTTGACCAAGATTTTGTGTTCAGTTTGATCTGAAATTTTAAAGGAATGATTTTAAGATACAAAACTAAATTCTGTAAAAATTTTAGAATTTTTAGTCAAGTAGATTATTTTATACAATTTTTCAAAATAAGGATAAAATGGAGTCTAAAACCAGAATGTACTATTCATATGGTCATTTTGCTAATATTCCTTTTGGATTAGGTTGTGAAGAGGTTGAATTGCCCTAATTTGTGAAGTGAAGAACTATTGAGTGGAGAAGAGTTTAGAGTGGTGTGAAATGTTATTAAGGTAAGTACCAATGTTGCATGATTGCATTGTTAATGCATATCACTAATGTATTTTGATGTGTTTATATCATTAATGATATGTATATATATAATTGTGTTATGGGAAAATGAAAGATGTGAATGATTTGATGAATATTAATGTATGAGAATACAATTGATTGAGTATAATTAAATAATGTTAGGTAAATTATTACATTGTTAATCTAATGTGACTTGTATAGTGTGAAAGATAAGAGGATCATTCAACAAGGTATGAGCTATGCAAATTTATTATGATAAACACTTTTATGAAGAATTACTTTAATGTACTTTGTAATGTTATAGCAATGATGCTATATGTATAATGTGAATCATGTGATTGAATAATGATATGTTCATTTGGTTAATGTAATTGATGTTGAGTATTATAATGATGATGCACATGATACTATATGAACAATACTATGTTTTGTGTATTATGAATCTTGTGAATTGTATTGTGCTATATGAATAAGGTACTTTGTAATGTTATAGCAATGATGTTATATGTATCATATGGATTGAGATATGATATGTTGTGAAGCCATTGTGATTGGCTATGATGATCTAATTGAAAGAAATAAGGCATGTTTGCCTAGATGATAATGAACATTGAGATTGAAATTGATAATGAAACAATAAGTGAAATATGTGTTTAATGTGTTATTCAGTCTTCAGAGTTCTGGGTTTGGAGGCATGCCTATAAAATGAAAAAGGTAACAGTCTTGCCGGGTTGAGGATCTCTTCAAATTGAGTTGAATTGAGGTCCAAGAGACTGGGTCTGTTACACTATGAGAATTGTGAATATGAAATATATGATTGGTAACAGTCTTGCCGGGTTGAGGATCTCCTCATGATGAGTTGATGGTCCAAGAGACTGGGTCTGTTACACTATCCATGGATAGAAATATTGATATATGATGCCTACGGGCTTGATGATTATGATTATAGACCAAAGCAGTAACTCTGAACTCTGAATAACATAGTGGTGTCTGTTGGGCCCGAGTCTGTCTTTGTTGTCAATGTGATATACAAATGTTGAAAGAAATGGATAATGAAATCTTTGGTATACTTCATTGGACATGTGATTGATGATATGTAATATGTGCGTTGAAATATTGATTATGAGCACTAGTGATGAATCATTAATGTTGAATTGTGAATAAAGAAATGTTATGATTGGTATGATGTATAACGTGTGTATTAGCATTGATTGTGAATTCAATTGATGAATTGTGGTTGATGACAATGATTGTCTTAATTGGAAATGTGACTTATGATTAGTATGATGTATAATGTGTGTATTGAGATGTCGATTGTGAATATTAGTGATGGATTGGACTTGGTAGAAATGTTATGTTTATATGTGTATAAGATATGAGATTAGTTGAAAGATATGAAAGGTGCAAATGAATAGGGATAAACTTAATAAGAACTAAAAGTATATGGAATTGAGATATCTTTATATGTTAGTGTTTCCATGATATATTTTTGTATTTTATATTTGTACTACTAAGCTTTCGAGCTTAGCGCGGATGTATTATCGCGCAGGTAGCTTGGTGGAAGATATGAAGTCTTTTGGTATGCCACGAGAAGAGTAAGATTTTGTCGAGACCAACTAGAGGGTAATGCATACATGTATCCACTTTAAGTATGTTATATTATATGTATAAATGAAGTTTTGATAAAGAAAATAATTTGTAAGTGTTCTTTAAATTGACCTATTATGGTTTGAATTTTGTTACAGGTATTGAAAGGTAAAAAGAAAAGTGGCATCCTTATACTTTATATACTTACTGTATGTATACTAGGTATATGTATAGTATTTATATGGAGTATTGGGGTGTTACATCAATAGAAAGTAAACATCCATCCATGATAAATAAAATAAACCAAGCATTGAATTTAAATAAATTAAAGCATAAGAAATAAAACAAAGCATGATCAAATATGGAATTGAATAAGGCAAATAAAAATCTAAATTATAGCTATTGTTTCCATTTAGGGTTATTTATTTCATATGTTTAGGGTGTTGGATTTTCATAAGTTTAAGCTACTGTGACTTTTAAAGAATTAAAATAAATTAAAGATTTTATGTTTTAAAAGGTTGGTAAGACTCTTTGATTAACTAAATTAATATTTGAATGGTGAAATCATGAAACTAGGGTTTGAACACTTTGAAATGCTTTTGATTTGTGGATTACGGTTATTCATTGTGTTTTTAAGCTACTGTGTAAAATTAAAGTATTAATGTTTTTATGGTTTTTAAAATTTTAAAGGATTAGGGTTTAGAAAAAATTAAGGTTTAAAGTTTTAAATGAGGTTAGGGTTCATTATTTTAGGTTTTGGAGTTGAATTAGGTTTTTAGGCTTTTGATTTTAGGGTTTCGGGTGATTTGTTGATTTTAGGATTTGAAAAAACAATTTGATGATTTCATGAGATTTTATAAGTTTAAACAAAGTGATTTGAAGTTTACATAAATAAAAAAAATATTTTATAAGGCTTTTTGAAAGAAACAGTACCAAGTTAAAAGTTTTGAAAGAAACAGAATTAAATTTTGGTTTTGTTGAAAAATATGTTAAATTAGAGTTTTAAGATTTTGAAGAAGTAAAAATAATAATTTTATGCTTTTTTGGAATATAAAGCAACGGATTAGTGTTTTTAAACTTTGAACAAAGGGAATTAAGGATATGGGGTTTTTTAATTAAAAGACATCATTTATTAGTTTATGCTACTGTGTAAAATATAAAGAAATTAGAACTTCATACCTTATTTTGTAAGTTGCACCAAAATTGCTTCTTGGATGAACAAGCTCAAAAGACAAGCCTTTTTGCCTTTTGAATCCCTTAAATCGTGTTTCTGCTACTTTAAAAATCAATTGAATTCAAGCTTTTCCTTCACGAATTTGGATTTTCCTTTTCAAGCTACTGTCCAATTTTTTTTATTTTCGGCCCCCCCTTATTTCATTATCTTTGGTCCTTATTTATAAAGGTTTCATATGGTTTATTCCTAATTAATCACGACAAGTAATATTGATAAGAAAAGGAAACCGAAACCTAATTGAATTAGGTTTCAAAAAATTTGCGTCGGAAAAATTGCGCTGCCGAAAAAATTGCAACAGAAAAAAATGCACTGGCAAAAAAAATCTGCCGCAGCTGGCTACGGCAGTAGGCGAGGAGCGGGCATCTCCCGCAGGAAATTCCTGCTGGTGAAATGCCCACAGGCCCGCGCGATGATTTTTTCGTCACCGATTTTTCCGACGCCGATTTTTATTTTTTATTTTTTTTGACTTTTATTTGTTTATTTGTATTTTTTATTAATAAAAATTAGATAATAAAGCAAAAATTATTTTAAAAAAATTATTTTGGACCAATTAGACAACAAAAATCATTTTGGACTAAATAAAACATATTGGACCAGACTGGGTCAAAAATTAAGGGTCTACACCCATAGCAAGTATATACCAAAAGGTACAAGGCTTTGAGTGGTTATGGCATGATCGATCTCCATACCTTGAGTGAATGTATGATGCAATTGATAATATCATGATAAGAAAGAATAGAATAATAAAAAGACCAACATAAATAACTTCTGTTATCCCCAGTGGAGTCTCCACTGTGAGCGGGGATTTTCGCCCCCACTCCCGGTGGAATGGTTCCTGCGACTTCGGCACTATTTAGGCTCAGGGCCCGGAGAACATGGGCCTAAGCCTAAAAAAAATGGAGTCGCCACCCGGACGGGCTGAAAAAAATAGAAAGGGGATGGATGACTCGATTCCTAAGGAATCCCAACCCCCTAATGGGTTCGGAAAGATGGGTACGTGTGGGGAAGGTGAGAAACAGCCCAGCACCCCCACAACGCCTGGTTGGTTGGAACCGGCCTCCTTTGCAGGTCTCAATATTATAAAATTCTTAAATGTAATGATATTATCCATACTACATGCGATCATAAGAATAAATAAATACTTTATTAAAATCACAACAATGTCCAAACAAAACAAATAAATGGACACCCATCCAAGGATGGAAACATGTCCTTATATCATCCATTTCTAAAACTAAATAGGACATCCACCGAAAGGTGAAAACATATTCTTTATATTAATTCCAAAATATGAAAAATAAATTAAATTACATGATGCTCATAATATGAGGTGCTCAAAACATGAAAACATACCTCTTACCATGTTTTGAAACCAAAGAAAATCAATAAAAATAAATTAGAACTCTAATTTACTTTTTCTAAACCTTAGAACCTTATATCGTCTCCTCTATTTTCAAAAACCCTAAAATTACTTTTCTGTTTCTTCTAAAATCTAAGAACCCTAATTTATTTCCTCAAAATCTTAAAACCCTAATCTGCTTTCCAATTTTCCAAAACCTTAAAACCCTAAATTAATCCTTCTATTTTCAAAAACCCTAAAAAATACTTTCTGTTTCCAAAAACCTTAAATCATCTTGCCTATTTTCATAAAGCTTTATAAAACTCTAAATTGTTTTTTCAAATTCTAAAATCAAATACATCCTCCGAAACACTAAAAACCCTAATTCAACTTCAAAACCCAAAAACAGTAAACCCTAAACTAGTAATCTAAACCCTAACTGTTCTTAAACCCTAATTCCCTTAAAATCCTAAACTCTAGTTTTTCTAAACCCTAATCCTTAAAACCTTATAAATCTAAATATTAAAATTCAACACAGTAAGCCTAAAAACAACAATCCAGTAGCTAATAATCATAAACCTAATGTTTTAAAGTATCTGAACCCTAATTTCATGATTTTACCCCCTTAAACCCTAATTTGGTTAATCAAAGAACCTTATCAATCCCTTAAATTATAAAAGCTTAATCCATTTTAATTCCCTTAAAACTTATAGTAGCCTAAACCAATAAATTCCAAAACCCTAAACATTAAATAAAGAATCTTAAATAGAAACAGTAGCCCTAATTTGTATCTTCAATTGCTTTATTTATTTTTAGATTTGATTGTGTAGTTCATTATATGCTTTTATTTATTTTCAATGCTTGATTTATTTAATTTCAATGCATGATTTATTTAATTTATCATGATTGGATGTTTATTTTATATATTTTGATTGATATCTTTGATGACTAATTTATTTATGATGAATGGTTATTTACTTCTATTGATTTATTTTGATTTCCAAATGTTGTAAGAGGTATGTTTCCACTTTGTGGGTGCCTCATTAGTTAAATATCATGTAATTTATATAGCTTTTATATTTTGGACCAATGTAAGGGACATGCTCCTTCCTTTTGGTGGGTGTCCTATTAGTTTAGATATGGATGATGTAAGGACATGTTTTCATCCTCAGATGGGTGTCCATTTATTTGTTTTGCTTGGACATTGCTTTGATTTTAATATAACGATGCTTTATTTCAATTGTTGTGTGTAATATGGATAATATTGTTATACTTAAGAATTTTATAATATTAATACATGTAAAGGAGGCCAGTTCCAATGAACCAGGGGTTGTAGGGGTGCTGGGCTATTTCTCACCTTTCCCACACGTACACAACTTTTCGAACCCATTAGGGGGTTGGGGATTCCTTAGGAATTGAGTCATCCACCCCTTTCTTTTTTCCCAACCCATCCGGGTGGCGACTCCATTTTCTCCGGACTTAGGTCCGTGTTCTCTAAGGCCCCGAGCCTAAACAGTGTTGAAGTCTCAAGAACCATTCCACCGGGAGTGGGGGCTAAAATTCCCGCTCACAACAACCATTTTATGTAATATCCTCATATATGCCCTAGAAGTTGTGATTATGTTGTTGTTGTTGTTATATAATTGGATTGAATATATGTGTTAAATTACAAGAGAAAAGAAATAGAGAAAAGAATGTTTATGTATATGTGATTTGGGAAAGAATTTAGGGTTTAGAAAGAATGGTATATGTTGTGTATATGATGATATATATAACATATAAGTTGGTCAAAGTGAAGAGTCAAGGAAAGAAGATATTTATTTTTGTTAAGTGTGAAGTTACTATAAAGGGCATGTAATGAATGGTAATCAAGACAAATGGTATAAGGGTGTTTAGGTAATTACTCTTGTTGAATCACCTGGTGGAGATTTAAAGAGGTGATATTTTGTCTTTTCTTCATTTCCTTCTTCTTCTTCTTCTCTTCTCCACGTTGGTTGGCTCCTCCTTAGACAAGAGAGAGCAAAGTGAGATTTGTTTAATTCTAACATCAAATTGAAGGGAGAATCAAAGGATTTAATTGAAGATTTGTGGAATTCAACAACTTAGGTAAGTTCTTTCTCTTGATTTTCCTTTGTTCTTTTGAAATTGTGTTTGGGATTGGTGAGTTGATATGGATGGTTGATGGAGTGTGTTTGTGTATGGTGTGTGTAAAAGTGTTGAAATGGAATTAAAGATAAGAAGCTAGGTTGGTGTTGGTGATGGAAGAGTAAGAGTTGTGTTTAGTGAATTTTTTTTCTGTTTTACAATTAGTAAAGGCTGTGACTTGTATGATTTTTAATTAATTATAGAAAAATTTTCTTGAAGTGAATTTTAGATATGTTGTTGCTTAGTGAGTCTAGTATTTGAGAAAAATAATTTGGAACCACGTTGATTGAATTTGATTTATGGAATTCACAAAGTTCAGAACTGCTGCCAGGATGCAGGGCAATTGGGGCAGTCTGGTTAGGTGAACTATTTGACCAAGAATTTGTGTTCAGTTTGATCTGAAATTTTAAAGGAATGATTTTAAGATACAAAACTAAATTCTGTAAAAATTTTAGAATTTTTAGTCAAGTAGATTATTTTATACAATTTTTCAAAATAAGGATAAAATGGAGTCTTAAACCAGAATGTACTATTCATATGGTCATTTTGCTAATATTCCTTTGGATTAGGTTTTGAAGAGATTGGGTTGCATTAACCTAAATGTGGAGAATTCTTGGAAAGAAAAGAAATGTATAGATTGATGGGACTAGTTCTTGAGGTAAGTACCAATACATATGATTGTATTTAATTACATAATTTGAGGCTTAACACATTTGTTTGCAAATGTGTTAAGTGATCTATTATATTGTTAACATAATTGGAATAAGGTGATGATTGAATGATGTGAAGGATGTGAAGATCATTAACCAGGTAAGCATAAACCCTATTTGATTGTATATCCTTATATGTCTTTGAACATTAACACATTGGGATGAAAGTGTTAAATAAGCTATTATATTGTGAAAGTAAATGAAGAATATATATAAAGGATGAAATATGAAATGGGAAAGGTAGGAAGAAATGAGGATCATTCTTAAGGTATGTGCAATTTGTTATGATAAATGCTCTAGTAATGAATGATGTTAATGTGTTTTGAGAAGTGAGAAAATGTTATGTTATATGCATTGTGAATCTTGTGTATGGCATTGTATTATATGAATAATATACTTTGAAATGTGATATCAATGATGCTATATGTATCATATGGATTGAGATATGATATGATATGAAGCCATTGTGATTGGCTATGATAATTCAATTGAAAGAGATAAGGCATGTTGGCCTAATTGATGATGAGATTGATAATGAAATAATAAATGAATTGTTTGTTTAATATGTTATTCAGTTTCAGAGTTCTGGATTTGGGTGGCATGCCTAAGAAATGATGAAAGGTAACAGTCTTGCCGGGTTGAGGATCTCCTCATATGTGTTGAGTTGATGGTCCAAGAGACTGGGTCTGTTACACTATGAGAATTGTGAATATGAGATATATGATTTGTAACAGTCTTGCCGGGTTGAGGATCTCCTCATATGTGTTGAGTTGATGGTCCAAGAGACTGGGTCTGTTACACTATCCATGGATAGAGATACATGTATATACATTGCCTACGGGCGTGATGATTGTGACTATGAACCAAAGCAGTAACTCTGAACTTTGAATAACATATTAGTGTTTTGGGCCCGAGTCTGTCTTTATTGTCAATGTGAATTGCAAGTATTGAAATATTGATTGTGAGTATTAATAATGAATTATGCTTGGTGAATTGTGAATAATATAATGTTATTAAGTGTAATATGTAAATGAATTGTGGTTGATGATAAAGGTTGTCTTTATTGTAAATGTGATTTATGATTTGTATGATATGTAATTTGTGTATTGCAATAATGATTGGTATGGTATATATAATGTAGGGGTATTAATATATTGGTTTTGAGTATTGGTGATGCATTGGGGTTGGTGATAATATTATGTATATATGTACATCATATTTGAAATTAGCTAGGATATATTAAAGATGAAATTAAAAAGAAAAGAAGATATGATAAGAACTAAATATATATTGAATTGATGTATCATTATATGTCAATACTTCTATACTATATGTTTATATTTTATAGTTGGACTACTAAGCTCTCGGGCTTAGCGCGGGTGTTTATTCGCGCAGGTATATAGATGGAAGATATGAAGTCTTTTGTTATGCCACAAGAAGAGTAAAGTTTGTCGAGACCAACTAGAGGGTAATGCATACATGTATAAACTTTAATTATGATGTATTTCTGACGAGAGAGTATTTATATGTATAAATGAAGTTTTTGATAAAGATAATGATTTTGTAAATGTTATTTAAATTAATGTATTATGGTTTGAACTCTGTTACAGGTTTTTAAAAGGTAACGAAAAGTGACATCCTTATACTTTATATATTTGCTGTATGTATACTAGGTATACGCATAGTACTTATATAGGGTATCGGGGTGTTACCATTATTTTGGTATCAGAGCTTAGGTTCGAGATTCTCGGCCTAAGTGAGAAAAAAAAAATTTTTTTTTTTGAAAAGTTTAAATAAAAGTAAAAAGGAAAAGTTTTGAAATGAAATTTGTAATACATGCATATGCATTGACACCTAGGTTGGTCTCGGATGTGGCATTATATGAATTATAGAATATTTGTGTTATATGAGATGTTCAATATAGTTGATGATATATGTGTATACTATTTTGATGTGATGAGAAATTATGATTGTTGACAATGATGTTGGAAATGAATTATAATTGAGGCATAGTGCCTAATTGATTATGAGAAACTAATTGTGAAATGTAATATGATATATGTATATTGATGATGCATATGAAAATGTCATGTTGTGTGCAACATGGAATGTAATGTTGATGTTTATGAGCAATATTATGTAGGACATAATATGAATTGAAACATAAAGAAATGAAAAGGAGAATAAATTTGAAAATGAGTTGAAAATCAAATCAAGATAAGAGTATGTACTTTTTCTTCTATACTTTGAACCTCTTTATAATAAAGTTTATGTTGGTTTTGCTAATGTTGAATTTACTAGACAGCGGAAATGATATCGAATTGTTAAAATTGAAAGTTATGTTATTTAAATGAGGAGAGTATGGTGGAATGTTGAATGAGTTGTTTAGTAGACACAAAGTGTGATTATGTAAAGTTGGGATGTGTATACAGTTAAGGTTGTGTTTAAAGGAAAAAGAGATGATAGTGGTTAAGTAAGAATATAACTTAGTATTGTTACTATAATGCGAGCATAGTAAATTCAATGTTAGAAATGTGAGATGCTTGGATATTGTGAAAGCTCATGGTAATGGTGATAATATGTGATATTTGAGATTTTTGAAGTGAGCTTTATGATTGTGGAAATTATATGTTTTAATATTGCTTTGTGATATATATTTGTAAGATGTTTTTAAAGTGATGATAGAAAAGATGAGTTTGGCAAATTGAAGCTTAAACGAAGTAGTAAATTGAGAAGTTAAAGTTTTAGTGGAATTTGATAAAGATTATTGGGATATTGATAGTTAACTGTATATGCAATGCATGAGCTAAGTGAAATGACTAGTATTGCATATGGAAGTATTATGAATTGAGTAATGTGATTGATAGTATGAGAATTTGTTTTGAAATAATCAAGGAAGTGGATAAGTAAATAGAAATGAGTTATTTTAAGTCATTTTACTGAACAGGGTAAGAATGAATATGGGAGTGTACTAAATATTTTTAAAGACGAAAGTGAAAGAGATGTCACATTGGGAATGTGACTGAGATAAATATGAAGTGTTACTATAGTCGGAATATATATGTTTGTAGTGTGAATAAATACTTTATATCATATTGGAAGAATGAGAAGGATAGTGTTTAAAAGAAAATGATAAACACTAAATTTGTATTGAATGTATGAAAAAGGAAAATACTATAAGAGCATATAATTAAGTGTATACATGTATATGATATGTGAATTGAGTTTTCCAATATGAATGAAATTATGATATATAAACACATTTGTGAATCACATTATGAGGATGGCTTATGAAGATATAGGTGGTATAATTATAGAATTAGTGATATGGAAAAACAATGTTATATGTATTAGTGGACCTAAGAGAGATTAGGTCTTGAACTGTGTAAAGCTAGATGGATTATGTGATGGAAGTGAGAATGGAAAGAACTTGAGTAATATTGGACAGTGGAAATTGTTATAATGAGTATTGAACTTGATGATTATATTATATTTAGAGTTTCAAAGTATTCACATATGAAAAGTTCTATGTAATTATATTATAAGAGATTGTAGATGGATTAGAAATGAAGTGATGAATAGAAATTGTATAAGAACTGTATATGATTGAATATGTATATAGTAATATTGTTAAAGCATGAGTTAAGTTGATAAGGATCATATAAGCTAATACAAATTGGTTGAAACGAAGTTGGAATGTGTTAACTTCTGTTATACTAAAAATGTTAAGATTGAGAATAGAATTATAAAAGAACAGTATTGAATTGAAAGTTCTAGGTTTGAATATTAATCTCTTAAAGTCATGTGTTTTGTTCAGTATTTTGGATCGGTTAATTTGTTATCCATGGATTTGGATCTTAGATATAATGATTGTAATACGGATTTGGTGAGGTTGACAATTTTGTTTGAGAAGTATAGTTAAAAATTATGATGGTTAAAGTTGTACCTTATTATTATTATTTTTTTTTTATGTTAAGAATTTGGTTATAACTGTGAAAAAAAAATTTTAAAAAAAATTTTGAAATGTGTTGAGTTATGGATAATATGACAAAAAGGTAATCAAAATAAATATACCAATGATAGGAAATGTGAAGAGTTAGTAAAAGGGAGAAATTATATTATATGAATGAAAGTTATACTGAATATGTTTATGGTATGTAACTTGAGGTTTAAGGGAATGAACTCAAAGTTTGAGTGAATGAATTATAGATATTAAGTATGATATAACATTTTTATGAGAATTGGTGGAAATTATACTAAGATAATAAAGAATAAACTATGTGTATATTAAAAGATATTAGAAGTGATTTGTTATCATGATGATTTGACTGAAAATAGATTGAAAGAGAGCAGAAATTGAATATAAGTTTGCTCTTATGGAATTAAGTTATATTTATACTTATATGAAAATTGTGAAATTTCATGATAAGTTAGATTACTTAATCGTTGGTTGGAATTGAACAAGATTGGAACGTGGGTATATTGTGACAGATAGATTAATTGATCTGGATTTGGCTAAGATTATGGATCATTAATAAAATTTAATGTGTATAGTTGTATTAAGAAAATAGGTATTTACATGATAATGTATATGATGTAAATTTTAAAGTATGATTGGACATGAATGAGTGGAGTATAGTAATTGTTAATCATGATAAGAAGAGAAAAAGATTGGTTATCTATAAAATAAGTTGAAAGATAATGTATTAATATGTAAGTTAAGTGAAAAGCATACTAAAGAAATAACTCCATTTATGAAAAATCAGGATTTTGTTATCTATTGAGAGTGATAAATGTCTATTTAGACAGTGATTGTAATGAAGGGATAATTAATGTTCAGATATAAGTCAATGGTTTTTAATGTTAAAGTTAAGAGAGTAATTATACAGAGGTGAAATAACAAAATATATTAAATATAAAGATTTGACAAAGTATTATTGTGCTATATGATGATCTGATTCTGGTATAAAGATATTAATAGGAAATGTAATGTGATCTTTTGAATGTTTGATTAAGAAAGTAACCAGATGTATAAACATATAGAATGATGATTTATAGAATTTAAAGAAGGTGGTTGATTCTAAAGAGGAGAGTTGGAGTTATATGATTTGATGATATAATGACTTAAGCGTAAAATTAACTTCATATGGGAGTTAAGATAGTATTTTGTTAAGAATAAATTGTTATGGTACTGATAATTTTGAGGACGAAATTATTTAAGGGGGAGAGAATTGTAATATCCTCATATATGCCCTAGAAGTTGTGATTATGTTGTTGTTGTTGTTATATAATTGGATTGAATATATGTGTTAAATTACAAGAGAAAAGAAATAGAGAAAAGAATGTTTATGTATATGTGATTTGGGAAAGAATTTAGGGTTTAGAGAGAATGGTATATGTTGTGTATATGATGATATATATAACATATAAGTTGGTCAAAATGAAGAGTCAAGGAAAGAAGATATTTATTTTTGTTAAGTGTGAAGTTACTATAAAGGGCATGTAATGAATGGTAATCAAGACAAATGGTATAAGGGTGTTTAGGTAATTACTCTTGTTGAATCACTTGGTGGAGATTTAAAGAGGTGATATTTTGTCTTTTCTTCATTTCCTTCTTCTTCTTCTTCTCTTCTCCACGTTGGTTGGCTCCTCCTTAGACAAGAGAGAGCAAAGTGAGATTTGTTTAATTCTAACATCAAATTGAAGGGAGAATCAAAGGATTTAATTGAAGATTTGTGGAATTCAACAACTTAGGTAAGTTCTTTCTCTTGATTTTCCTTTGTTCTTTTGAAATTGTGTTTGGGATTGGTGAGTTGATATGGATGGTTGATGGAGTGTGTTTGTGTATGGTGTGTGTAAAAGTGTTGAAATGGAATTAAAGATAAGAAGCTAGGTTGGTGTCGGTGATGGAAGAGTAAGAGTTGTGTTTAGTGAATTTTTTTTCTGTTTTACAATTAGTAAAGGCTGTGACTTGTATGATTTTTAATTAATTATAGAAAAATGTTCTTGAAGTGAATTTTGGATATGTTGTTGCTTAGTGAGTCTAGTATTTGAGAAAAATAATTTGGAACCACGTTGATTGAATTTGATTTATGGAATTCACAAAGTTCAGAACTGCTGCCAGGATGCAGGGCAATTGGGGCAGTCTGGTTAGGTGAACTATTTGACCAAGATTTTGTGTTCAGTTTGATCTGAAATTTTAAAGGAATGATTTTAAGATACAAAACTAAATTCTGTAAAAATTTTAGAATTTTTAGTCAAGTAGATTATTTTATACAATTTTTCAAAATAAGGATAAAATGGAGTCTTAAACCAGAATGTACTATTCATATGGTCATTTTGCTAATATTCCTTTGGATTAGGTTTTGAAGAGATTGGGTTGCATTAACCTAAATGTGGAGAATTCTTGGAAAGAAAAGAAATGTATAGATTGATGGGACTAGTTCTTGAGGTAAGTACCAATACATATGATTGTATTTAATTACATAATTTGAGGCTTAACACATTTGTTTGCAAATGTGTTAAGTGATCTATTATATTGTTAACATAATTGGACTAAGGTGATGATTGAATGATGTGAAGGATGTGAAGATCATTAACCAGGTAAGCATAAACCCTATTTGATTGTATATCCTTATATGTCTTTGAACATTAACACATTGGGATGAAAGTGTTAAATAAGCTATTATATTGTGAAAGTAAATGAAGAATATATATAAAGGATGAAATATGAAATGGGAAAGGTAGGAAGAAATGAGGATCATTCTTAAGGTATGTGCAATTTGTTATGATAAATGCTCTAGTAATGAATGATGTTAATGTGTTTTGAGAAGTGAGAAAATGTTATGTTATATGCATTGTGAATCTTGTGTATGGCATTGTATTATATGAATAATATACTTTGAAATGTGATATCAATGATGCTATATGTATCATATGGATTGAGATATGATATGATATGAAGCCATTGTGATTGGCTATGATAATTCAATTGAAAGAGATAAGGCATGTTGGCCTAATTGATGATGAGATTGATAATGAAATAATAAATGAATTGTTTGTTTAATATGTTATTCAGTTTCAGAGTTCTGGATTTGGGTGGCATGCCTAAGAAATGATGAAAGGTAACAGTCTTGCCGGGTTGAGGATCTCCTCATATGTGTTGAGTTGATGGTCCAAGAGACTGGGTCTGTTACACTATGAGAATTGTGAATATGAGATATATGATTTGTAACAGTCTTGCCGGGTTGAGAATCTCCTCATATGTGTTGAGTTGATGGTCCAAGAGACTGGGTCTGTTACACTATCCATGGATAGAGATACATGTATATACATTGCCTACGGGCGTGATGATTGTGACTATGAACCAAAGCAGTAACTCTGAACTTTGAATAACTTATTAGTGTTTTGGGCCCGAGTCTGTCTTTATTGTCAATGTGAATTGCAAGTATTGAAATATTGATTGTGAGTATTAATAATGAATTATGCTTGGTGAATTGTGAATAATATAATGTTATTAAGTGTAATATGTAAATGAATTGTGGTTGATGATAAAGGTTGTCTTTATTGTAAATGTGATTTATGATTTGTATGATATGTAATTTGTGTATTGCAATAATGATTGGTATGGTATATATAATGTAGGGGTATTAATATATTGGTTTTGAGTATTGGTGATGCATTGGGGTTGGTGATAATATTATGTATATATGTACATCATATTTGAAATTAGCTAGGATATATTAAAGATGAAATTAAAAAGAAAAGAAGATATGATAAGAACTAAATATATATTGAATTGATGTATCATTATATGTCAATACTTCTATACTATATGTTTATATTTTATAGTTGGACTACTAAGCTCTCGGGCTTAGCGCGGGTGTTTATTCGCGCAGGTATATAGATGGAAGATATGAAGTCTTTTGTTATGCCACAAGAAGAGTAAAGTTTGTCGAGACCAACTAGAGGGTAATGCATACATGTATAAACTTTAATTATGATGTATTTCTGATGAGAGAGTATTTATATGTATAAATGAAGTTTTTGATAAAGATAATGATTTTGTAAATGTTATTTAAATTAATGTATTATGGTTTGAACTCTGTTACAGGTTTTTAAAAGGTAACGAAAAGTGACATCCTTATACTTTATATATTTACTGTATGTATACTAGGTATACGCATAGTACTTATATAGGGTATCGGGGTGTTACATTTTAAATCTTTAAAATAATACCGTGTGTTATGATTCAATATACATAAACAAAAATGCCTAACACAAAACATAAATATACATGAATGCAGTTTGCCCAGTTGGTCTTGTGGCACCCTCGATCTCAAAAAATCACCGACAACCATGATCCCTTATATAACACCCCCATATAGTTCGTACACTTGATTAAAGAGATGTTACCAAAACACTCTACTCGATAGAACTTGAAAGGTTTTTTGTTATTTAAGACAGAGACATGCCCGTGTTAACCAATGCTAGCACGCCCATGTCATTGAAATCAACACTGCCTCTTTTAAAGAAAACATGCAGCACGACCGTGTATAATAGAATGACACCTCTTTGTATTTTGTTTTGTTATTGTCTTCCCCATATATTTTTTTATACAATACAAATCAAACAAAAAAATCTCAACATAAGTTAATGTGAACATATATTAAGTATATATATACAAAATTATTGCAACTTACAAAAGTTCTATGTTTTTCGAAAAATCATACATATATATATGTATACTATTTATATTGTCCATAAATACATACAACTATCACTCAAAATTTAGGAGTTTTGCTATGTGAACTATTCAAAATACAATATTTATAATATTGCTCATTAAACCCTTTGTGATGTAGTTAATTTGGAATGTGGAACTCTCACTCTGCAGTCCTAACTCTCCCTGTTTGATATGCACATTAGAAAACAAGTCTAACATGATAAGCAAAGCTTAGTGGTTCTTGTATACTTATAATGTGCCAGAAAGTAAGTAAGCAAGACAACCTTGAATTGTCATTTATAAAAGTAATAATATCATCACTTTATGACATTACTAGGAATTTGATGAATTTTGTATATTCAATACACTCAACAAAAGGAAATTTCAAGTTCAATAACTTTAATAAATTAATAACATAGCATATTTATGAATGGGGAATTTTTGCCCCCATCTCTCGGTGAAATGGTTCTTGTGACTACGACATTGTTAGGCTTTGGGCCTTAGAGAATACGTGCCTAAACTCAAAGAAAATAGAGTCACCACTTGGATCGGATGGGAAAGAAAAGAAATGGGTAGATGACTCGATTCCTAAAGAATTCCCAACTTAAAATTTTGGGTACGTATGGGGAAGGTGAGAATGACCCAACATGTAATATCCCAAAATACACCCTAAAAGTTTTGGAATAATTATTGTTGTATTTGGATTTAATGTGTATGTTTAAGGGAAAGAGAAAAGAAGTGAAGAGAGTGTATATGTTGTATCTATGGGAATATATACAAGTTAAATTAATGAAGGTCAAAAGAAGAGAAATGAATTAATTTAATACCCGATTTTGGTATACAGTGGAATAGTAGTAGTGAGAAGATATGTTGGTAAAATATGTAAGAGAATATTATAAGAGATAGATGTATATAAAGGATAAAATGTATATATGGTATTTGATAAATATGGGAAATATAAATTCAATATATAAGAGGTTTACATATACCAACATATACGTCACATATACATGATATATAAAATGGTGTAGGAAAAGTAAATTTATATAATTAAATAATAATAATAAAAGAAAAAGAAGAAAGGAAATTCAAAGGGAAAAATATGTGATGGAGGATTTTTGTAATATTTATTTTATTATTATATATATATATATGATAAGTATGAGAAAAAGAAGAAAAGATCTTCTTTCCTTCTTCTTCTTCTTCTTCTTCAACGAGAGAGAGAGAGAGAAATGTGATTTTGGTTGGTTTATACATCAAATTCTTAAGGGCTTTAAAAGAATTGAAGGTGGAGATTGAAGATTTGGCAAAATATTCAAGTAAGTGTTCATTCCCTTGTGTGGATTTCTATTAATTGAGTTTGTATTTGATATGGTTAGTGTGTGAAGATGATGATAGTGAAAGATTGAAGTATATATATGTGTGGAATTGGTATTTAGATGATGATAATATGGTTATTTGTGAGGATGATGCTGAATTGTTGGAATTGTTGAGTAAGGGTTTAGTATAAATGAATTGAGGAATTGAGTAGTTGATACATGGTGATGTATATAATGATTATTATTGTGATATATTGAAGTTATATAAGTGTTAAATTGATGGGTAATTGATGAATATAACCAAGATGTTGATTAAGGGTGGTGTAATATGGGTTTTGAAGTGTTTGTGTTTATCTGGATGAGAGTTCGAAATGCATGATTTTTGCCTGACACGGCCAGTGACACGGCCATGTTGTTGGCCGTGTCAACGATACTGAGTTTGACGTTTGTGACACGACCATTAACACGGCCATGTTACTGAGCGTGTCATAGCTACTATGAGAAAAAGTAATTGACACGGCCATGAACACGCCCGTGTTGTTGGCGCGTGTCAATATTCTGAGAGGTAGAATGAGTGACACGTCCATTGACACGCCCATGTTACTAAGCGTGTCAAATCTTCTGTATTGTTGGTTTAGGGCACGATCATGGACACGCCCGTGTTTGTGAGTGTGTCATTTGTAGAGTTTGCCCTAGTTAGTTATCATTCTTATTTTCTTATATGTATAATTATCTTTAGATTAGGTTTTGAAGAGATTGTGTTGCCTTAACCTAAATGTTGAGAATTCTTGGAAGAGGAAGTATATAGATTGATGGGAGTTGTTCTTGAGGTAAGTACAAACCCTATATTATTGCATACATGTATATGATTATGAAACTTAACACATTTGGTTATAAATGTGTTAAGACATTGTTGATGCATATAAATAATGCTATGTATATTTCAATGATGAAATATGTAAAGTGAAAGATATGATGATCATTCAAAAGGTATGTGCAATGTAATTGGTTATGATGAATACTTGAATGATAAATTGCTTTAACGTGATTTGAGATTGATGAGATGGAATGTTTTATGATGAATACTTGAATGATTAATTGTTTTAATGTGATTTGAGCCTAATGAGATGTAATGCCATAGTGGTTGGCTAGAAATATTCAAATGAAATAAGTGGGGCATGTTTGCCTAAATGATGATATCTAGATGAAGCCATTGTTGTTGGCTATAATGATGCAAATGAGATAATTGGGGCATGTTTGCCTAATTGATGATGAGAAAATGAAAATGAAATTGACAATGGAATAATGAATGAATTGTGTGTCTAATGTGTTATTCCATTTTCAGAGTTTTGTTGTTGGTGGCATGCCTATAGTAACAATCTCTTGAAGTTAGGTTGGGCTCGATCCTTAAAGCCAAGTTGGGTTGAAGTTTAGCATGCTTAACTCCCCTTGAAGCTTGGTTGGGGCTAGTCCTTGAAGCCTAATTGAGATGTTACAACCCTTGAAGCTAGGTTGGGTTTGGTTCTTGAAGCCAAGTTGGGTTGATACTTAGCATGCTTTGTTCCCCTTGAAGCTTGGTTGAATCTAAATCCTTGAAGCCTAGTTGGGATAATGATAATGATAAATGTGAGAAATAAACCCAAACATTAACTCTGAAAGTTGAATGACATATTAGTGTCTTTGGGCCCATGCTTGTCTTTGTTTTCGATGTGATTTATGAAATGTGAAATGAATGAATAATGAGAACCATACTTGTCTTTTTTTTCAATATGAATGATGAAATATGATTTATGAATGGTGAATTGTGAATAACGAATTACTTGAATAATATAAGGACATGTAATGTTATGAAGTATGATATGATTACAATACATAAGTAAACTATTGAGAAGAAATATGGCTTGAGAAGCTAAGTTGAAAGATGAGATTCAGAAAATATAGTATGACATGTAAAATGTGTATGGATGTGGACATTGTAAGTATTAATTATGAATGATCTTATAAGTTATGGAATTTATGTTTGTGTTGGTGATATGTATATCTGTAAATAATTATGAGATTAGTAGAAATATATGAGAAGTGTAATTGAAATGGGAAAACATGATAAGAAAATTAAAGATACATGAAGTTAGCATGTGAATATGTTTATATTATTTATTTGTACTACTAAGCTCTCGGGCTTAGCGCGGTTGTGTAATCGCGCAGTTGAGTAGGTGGTAGATCTGAAGTCAATCGTTATGCCACGTGAAGGGTAAGAGTGTTTCGAGACCAACTAGAAGGTGATGCATACATGTATAATTTAATTATATTGTATCTCTGACAAGAATGTATTCATATGTATAAATGAAGTTTTGCTAAAGACAAGATTATTATATATATGTAAGATTATTGAAAGTATAATGATTTTGTTAATAATATTGTTTGAACTCTGATAAAGGTTTAAACTGTAATAAAAAGTGACATTCTTGTACCTTATATACGTACTGTATACCCAGTATATGTATAGTATTTATATAGAGTATGGGGGTGTTGCAATTATTTTTGTATCAGAGCTTAGGTTCGAGATTCTCAGCCTAAGTAGAATTAAAAAGAAAAGTTTTGAAAAGCATAAATAGAATTAAAAAGAAAAGTTTTGAAATGAAATTTATGATACATATGCACCTAGGTTGGTCTCGGATGTGGCATCATGTGAATGGTAATGTATTTGAATTAGATGAGATGGATGATAGTGTGTGGATGAAGTTATAAATAAAAGGAAAATTAGAGAAAGAAATGATATGGAAAAATTTATATAAGTTTATTTGATAAAATAATGAATGGGAATTTATTTAAGTAAAGTAAATTTTGGAATTTCTGATTATGGAAGTATGCTTGTGAAAAAGGTCATAATGAAATGAATAAGAGAATAAAGTTGGAAATGAGTTAAAAACAAAATCAAGATTTAAGTATGTACTCTTTCCTTTACAATTTGGATCTCTTTCCAATAAACCTTATGTTTGGATTATTAGAGAGAGGAAATATGGTTGGATTGTTAAAATAGATAGATATGTTATTAAAATGAAGAGAGTATGGTGGAATCTTGAGTGAGTTGATTGGTATATACAATGTGTGACTATTTAAAGTTTGAGTATGTAAAGTTAAGGTTTTTAAAAGAAAAAGAGATGATGTTGATTAAGTAAGGAGATATAATGGTGTTGTTTGTATTGTTATTGTAATACAACATTGTTATTTCAATGTTAGAAATGAGATATGTTTAAGTGTTGCTAAAGCTCATGTTAATGGTGGTAATATGTGACATTTGAATTTTTGAAAGGAGCTTTAATAATTGTGAAAATTATATGTTTCGATGTTGCTTTGTGGTATATATATAATATGTTTTTAAAGTTGATATTAAGAAAAATGAGATTAGTAAATTGAAGTCTAGGTAAGGTAGTAATTTGAGAATTTAGAGTTGTGATGGAATGTTGATAAAGATTAATTAGATATCGATAGTTTAATGTATGTTAAACATATGAGCTATTTGAAGGAATACTATGGATTAAGTAATGTGATTGATAGTATAAAAATTTATTTTAAAATATAAGGAAAGTGATTAAGAGAGGGAAATGAGTTACTGTAAGTCATTTGATTGAAAAGGGTGAAAATGGATATGGAGGATATACTCAATACATTTAAAAAAAAGTGAGAGAGATGTCACATTAGAAATGTGACCAATATTTTTGTAAAATATTATTATGAGTAGAGTGTATATATATATTGAGTTGGTGAATAACTTAAGTCATGTCAAAAGAATGAGAATGATAATGTTCAAAGAAAAGTAATAAAACATTAAATTTGTACAGATTGTATGCAAAAGAGAAATTAAATAAAATTGCATGATTATGTGTATACATGAATAGGATATGTGAGATGAGTTTTTGATATGAATGTAATTGTAATATGTAAGGAATGTGGGAAGTGAATCATATTATGGATGTGGCCTATGAATATGTAGGTGGTATAACTACTGGTCTAAAGATATTAAGAATGATATTGCATATACTAGTGGACCTAAGAGAGATTAGGTCTTGACTTGTGCAAAGCTAGATAGACTATGTAACGAAATTAAGAGTGAGAATGGACTTGAGTAATATTGGATGGTGAAATTGTTATGGTAATCACTGAACTTGATGATCATATAATATTATGAGTCCCAAAGTATCCACATGTGGGAAGGTTTTATGTATATGTTTATAATAAGAGATTGTAAATGGATTAGAAATGGAATAACAAATGGAAATTTTGTAAAATTTGCATATGATCGAATATGTATATGTAAGAGATGTTAATAACAATATTGTTGAAACATGAATTAAGTTATTGATGATCATATAATAGAGTGCAAATTGGGTTGAAACGGAGTTGAAATGTGTTAACTCTTAGTGTAGCAAAAGTTTAGAGAATGAATATGTAATAATTATGATACAACTTAGTATTGTAATTGGAAGGGTTGGAAAAAGAATAATAAAGAGACAGTATTGATTTATAAGCTTCAGGCATGACCATTAATCTCCTATAATTTGTTTAATATATTTTTGGTCGATTAATTTTGTTATCCACAAATTTGGGACTGAGATAACATGACTGTAGTATAGTTTTGATAAGATTGATAATTATGTTTTTAGAAACATGGTCAAGAGTTATGACTGGTAA
Source organism: Garcia nutans (assembly GCA_947685225.1). Classification (NCBI taxonomy): domain Eukaryota; kingdom Viridiplantae; phylum Streptophyta; class Magnoliopsida; order Malpighiales; family Euphorbiaceae; genus Garcia; species Garcia nutans. The sequence goes on along the minus strand of CANTUV010000011.1, from coordinate 27,122,391 downwards.
AGTTATACTTTATCATTTTATGTTAGAAATTTGTTTATGATTATGAAAAGTAAGGAAAGAGAAGAGAATTATGAAAATGTTTTGAGTTATGGATAATGTGATAAAAAGGTAATTATTGTAAATATAGTAATGGTATGAAATGTGAGGAAATATTAAAAGGGAGAAATTACAAAATGTGACTGAAAGTTATACTGAATATGTTTATGGTATAAAGTGAATAAGTGAATGGACTTAAGGTTTAAGTGAGTGAACTATGGATAGAAAGTATGGTATGAGATTATCATGAGAATTGGTGGAAATTATACTAAGATAATAGAAAATAAACTATATGTATATTGAAAGATAATTTGAAGTGATTTGTTATCATGATAATTTGACTGAATATGGATCTGAAGAGATCAGGATTTGAATATAAGTTTGCCCTAATGGAATTAGGTTATTTATATATATATATATTGTGAAATTTCATGATAAGTTTAAATAAATTAATCGTTGGTTTGAATTGAATAAGATTGAAACGTGGGTATATTGTGACAGATAGATCAATTGATCTAGATTTCTCTAAGGTTGCAAATCAATATTGAGATTTAATATGTGTAGTTGTACTAAGAGCATAAAATTTAAATGATAATGTATATGATGTAATATTCTGACTAATGAATGGACATGAATAAATTGAGTTATATCAATTGTAAATGATTTTTAAGGGAAAAGATTGATTACCCGTAAAGTAAGTTTAAAGGCATTATAATAATACTTATGTTAAGTGAGAAATATGCTAAAGAAGGAATTAAGTGTAGGAAAAATAAAGATGTTATTATCAATTAAGGTGTGATAAATGTCTATTCTAAAAGTGATTTTAATGATGGGATAATCAATGATTTTTAAGGATAAAGTTAAGAGAGTAGTTATAAAGAGATGAAGTAATAATTATCTTGAATGTAATAATTAGACGAAGTACATGTATAATATAAGATGATCTGATTCTTGCATCAAGATAAATTAATTGGGAATGTAATGAGATATTTTGAATGTTTGGATAAGAAAGTAATAAGATATATAAATAGATCTAATGACGAGTTATGAAATTTTGAGAAGATGATTGAATCTAAGGGGGAGAGTAAAGGTTATATGATTTGATGATATAATAACTTAAGAACATAATTAACTTCATATGGAAGTTAAGATGGTATTATGTTAAGAATGGATTGCTATTGTACTAGATAATTTCGAGGACGAAATTATTTAAGGGGGAGATAATTGTAATATCCCAAAATACACCCTAAAAGTTTTGGAATAATTATTGTTGTATTTGGATTTAATGTGTATGTTTAAGGGAAAGAGAAAAGAAGTGAAGAGAGTGTATATGTTGTATCTATGGGAATATATACAAGTTAAATTAATGAAGGTCAAAAGAAGAGAAATGAATTAATTTAATACCCGATTTTGGTGTACAGTGGAATAGTAGTAGTGAGAAGATATGTTGGTAAAATATGTAAGAAAATATTATAAGAGATAGATGTATATAAAGGATAAAATGTATATATGGTATTTGATAAATATGGGAAATATAAATTCAATATATAAGAGGTATACATATACCAACATATACATCACATATACATGATGTATAAAATGGTGTAGGAAAAGTAAATTTATATAATTAAATAATAATAATAAAAGAAAAAGAAGAAAGGAAAGTCAAAGGGAAAAATATGTGAGGGAGGATTTTTTTAATATTTATTTTATTATATATATATATATATATGATAAGTATGAGAATAAGAAGAAAAGATCTTCTTTCCTTCTTCTTCTTCTTCTTCTTCAACGAGAGAGAGAGAGAGAAAGAGAGAGAGAGAGAAAGATGTGATTTTTGATGGTTTATACATCAAATTCTTAAGGGCTTTAAAAGAATTGAAGGTGGAGATTGAAGATTTTGCAAAATATTCAAGTAAGTGTTCAAAGCCTTGTGTGGATTTCTATTAATTGAGTTTGTATTTGATATGGTTAGTGTGTGAAGATGATGATAGTGAAAGATTGAAGTATATATATGTAAAGATTGAAGTATATATATGTGTGGAATTGGTGTTTATATGATGATAATATGGTTATTTGTGAGGATGATGCTAAATTATTGGAATTGTTGAGTAAGGGTTTACTATAAATGAATTGGGGAATTGAGTAGTTGATACATGGTGATGTATATAATGATTATTATTATGATATATTGAAGTTATATAAGTGTTAAATTGATGGGTAATTGATGAATATAACCAAGATGTTGATTAAGGGTGGTGTAATATGGGTTTTGAAGTGTTTGTGTTTATCTGGATGAGAGATCGAAATGCATGATTTTTGCCTGACACGGCCATGTTGTTGGACGTGTCAACGATGCTGAGTTTGACGTTTGTGACACGACCATTAACACGGCCATGTTACTAAGCGTGTCATAGCTACTGTGAGAAAAAGTAATTGACACGGCCATGAACACGTCCATGTTGTTGGGCGTGTCAATGTTCTGAGAGGCAGAATGAGTGACACGTCCATTGACATGCCCGTGTTACTAAGTGTGTCAAAGCTTCTGTATTATTGGTTTAGGGCACGATCATGGACACGCCCGTGTTTGTGAGCGTGTCATGTGTAGAGTTTGCCCTAGTTAGTTATCATTCTTATTTTCTTATATGTATAATTATCTTTGGATTAGGTTTTGAAGAGATTGTGTTGCCTTAACCTAAATGTTGAGAATTCTTGGAAGAGGAAGTATATAGATTGATGGGAGTTGTTCTTGAGGTAAGTACCCTATATTATTGCATACATGTATATGATTATGAAACTTAACACATTTGGTTATAAATGTGTTAAGACATTGTTGATGCATATAAATAATGCTATGTATATTTCAATGATGAAATATGTATAGTGAAAGATATGATGATCATTCAAAAGGTATGTGCAATGTAATTGGTTATGATGAATACTTGAATGATAAATTGCTTTAATGTGATTTGAGATTGATGAGATGGAATGTTTTATGATGAATAATTTAATGTTGAAATTTTTTAATGTGATTTGAGCCTAATGAGATGTAATGCCATAGTGGTTGGCTAGAAATATTCAAATGAAATAAGTGGGGCTTGTTTCCCTAAATGATGATATCCAGATGAAGCCATTGTTGTTGGCTATAATGATGCAACTGAGATAATTGGGGCATGTTTGCCTAATTGATGATGAGAAAATGAAAATGAAATTGACAATGGAATAATGAATGAATTGTGTGTCTAATGTGTTATTCCATTTTCAGAGTTTTGTTGTTGGTGGCATGCCTATAGTAACAATCTCTTGAAGTTAGGTTGGGCTCGATCTTTGAAGCCAAGTTGGGTTGAAGTTTAGCATGCTTAACTCCCCTTGAAGCTTGGTTGGGTCTAGTCCTTGAAGCCTAATTGAGTTGTTACAACCCTTGAAGCTAGGTTGGGTTTGGTTCTTGAAGCCAAGTTGGGTTGATACTTAGCATGCTTTGTTCCCCTTGAAGCTTGGTTGAATCTAAATCCTTGAAGCCTAGTTGGGATAATGATAATGATAAATGTGATAAATAAACCAAAACATTAACTCTGAAAGTTGAATGACATATTAGTGTCTTTGGGCCCATGCTTGTCTTTGTTTTCGATGTGATTTATGAAATGTGAAATGAATGAATAATGAGAACCATACTTGTCTTTGCTTTCAATATGAATGATGAAATGTGATTCATGAATAGTGAATTGTGAATAACGAATTACTTGAATAATATAAGGACATGTAATGTTATGAAGTATGATATGATTACAATACATAAGTAAACTATTGAGAAGAAATATGGCTTGAGAAGCTAAGTTGAAAGATGAGATTCGGAAAATATAGTATGACATGTAAAATGTGTATGGATGTGGACATTGTAAGTATTAATTATGAATGATCTTATAAGTTATGGAATTTATGTTTGTGTTGGTGATATGTATATCTGTAAATAATTATGAGATTAGTAGAAATATATGAGAAGTGTAATTGAAATGGGAAAACATGATAAGAAAATTAAAGATACATGAAGTTAGCATGTGAATATGTTTATATTATTTATTTGTACTACTAAGCTCTCGGGCTTAGCGCGGTTGTGTAATCGCGCAGGTGAGTAGGTGGTAGATTTGAAGTCAATCGTTATGCCACGAGAAGGGTAAGAGTGTTTCGAGACCAACTAGAAGGTGATGCATACATGTATAATTTAATTATATTGTACTTCTGACAAGAATGTATTCATATGTATAAATGAAGTTTTGGTAAAGACAAGATTATTATATATATGTAAGATTATTGAAAGTATAATGATTTTGTTAATAATATTGTTTGAACTCTGATAAAGGTTTAAACTATAATAAAAAGTGACATTCTTGTACCTTATATACGTACTGTATGTATACCCGGTATATGTATAGTATTTATATAGAGTATGGGGGTGTTACACAACACCCCCTTAGTGCCCTGTTCATTGGAGCCACCCTCTTTTTCAGGTTTAAATATTATAAAATTCTTAAATTATTATAGTATTATCCATATTATATGCAATTATAAAAAAAAAACATTCATCATATTTTAAGTTAAACAAGCAATTCAAAATGGGCACTCATCCAAGAATGGAAACATGCCCTTACAATTATCTAAGTCTGTAAGAATAAATAAAATAGGACACCCACAAAAAGGTCAAAACATGTCCTTTACAAAGTTCCAAAGTTCATAAAATAAATTACTTAATCAAAAATAACTAAGGCACCCACTGGCAATCTTTAAAATATGAATAATGGTAAATAATCATAATCCAATCATTCATCATAAGCAAATTATATCAACCATCCTGTCATCCATAATAATAAAATCAATAATTAAAATCATGGTTCCATAGTAAATTGACAAAGTTAAAGCTTTAACATCAATTAGGGTTTCATAATGCAAATTATGGTTAATCCTAAAGGATTGAGATCTTGGATTAGGATTTTAGAAATTAGGTTCTGGATGGGTTTAAGGTTTTATAAAATTAGGTTTTATAAATTAGGATTTCACAAAATTAGGGGGTTTTTACAAATTAGGATTTCATAAATTTAGGGTTTACAAAATTAGGGTTTTTAGAAATCAAGTTAGGGTTTTAAAATCATATAATAAAGATTGAATTAAATTTTAATCATAATTATGTCATACTGGATGAAATAAACATCATGCTACTGGAAGTTAATAACAAACTACTACTTAATATTGTTTGAACAAGCTGTTGGGTGTGATAATATTATTTTAAAGGGTGATGATGATTGCTATAAATTTAAACAAGCTACTTGAGGTAATATTACTTTAAAGAATGATGGTGATTCTTGTAAATTTTAAAAAATTAAATATCAAAATTAAACCTTCATTTGTTGCTTCTACCAATTTGAATGCTCAGAACCAAGCTCTATCACTTACCAATTTGAATGCTCTGGACCAAGCCCTCTCATTTACTGCCTAGACCAACATTGATTTTGGTTGAGCAAAGCAATCTAGAGACAATTGCTACTGCCTCCATTGGTTGCTGTGCATTGATTTTATGTGTTATGGCGGCTCTTTTCTAATTGGTTTCTTTTGCTTTGTTAAATGTTGTCTCTATTTCTTAATCGCTCCTCCACCTTTGGTCTTCCCTCTTTCTTTCTATTTTTATAATGTATCAATTAGGGTTAACACTCCTTATTAATCCTCATCTGGTTCCAAGTTTAGCACTATTTAAGTGAGATTAGGATTCATAAACAAACCCAACTCATTTAGAATCATCTAAGCATAGGGTTCAAGTCGATTTGGAGTGTGCAAATTGACATGAGTTAAGATCATGTCGATTTGGAGTGGCCAATTTGGACACCCCAAATTGACATGAGCCAGGCTCATGTTGATTTGGAGTGGCCAATTTGGACATCCCAAATTGACATGAGCCAGGCTCATGTTGATTTGGAGTTGCCAAATCAACATGAGCTTTTATTTGGAAGGTCCAAATCGACATAAGTCATGCTCATGTTGATTTAGGCCTAGTCCAACTCAAATTGAATCTAATTTTTTTAATTCTTAGACCGAACCTATTTTATAAATTTAATTTGGACCTTTATAAACTAGACTAATTTGATTCAAACTTTTAAACTAGGTTTAAGATCTTTAAAATTGTAACAGACCAGGTTTGTGCTTCTTGAAATTAATCTGGGCCAATATTAAGGATCTACAATATTGTTCATAACTTATGCAGTTCTTTTTAATTTGCCCATACAAACTAAAGTTAGATCTTAGACTCAAATAACATGTTATTGCCAGTAGTTTAATGCCCAACATCAATAATATGGCCAAAGGCCCACTGTCAATGTAATGTGTTCCCTTTTGGCAAATATGTCCACTGTCATTGATGACACTATGTGTCCACTGATGGCATGAAGTTTTCATTATCACTATGGATATCCATCCCCTGGCTAGCCATTCAATCCCAAGCTAGGTATAATATCGGTATAATTTGGGCAATTCACTACTCATTTGTTTGCAATTTAACATTTAGTTACACATCACTTTAATAAAATGATACTATAATCTATATTTAATACTTTCAAGATTCTTAGATTTCTTTGCAAGTTAATTCATAGACATTTATAAAATTTTAACTTTTAAATTGATAATCTTACGCACTTTTGAGAAAAACTTGTGTAACATCAGTAATTTTTAAAAAATTAAATTAAAATAAATTAAATGAATAATTTAAATTGAAAATTGAAGCATTTTAAGTGAAAAAGTGAATTGTATATGTGAAATATATATGAAATATGCATAAGATATACAAAAGTCAACATTTTTAAATAAAAAGTCAAAAGTTAAGTGGCATAATTGTAAATATACTTTGAAAAATTAAAATTAATTAAATAATTTAAAAATAAATTATTTTTGGTTGGAAGAGGTAATTTATGATTTTTTTATAATTAATTAATTAATTAATTAAGAATATAATAAAATAATATTATATATATGGTCATATTTTAAGTGGAAAGAGAGAGAAATTCAAAGTCTTTTTCATCTTCTTCTTCTTCCTTAGGTGGCCAAACCACCATTAGAGCCCAAGCCAAGGTTTTTATTCTTCCAAGCTCCATAAATTGAAGGAATTTTAAGGATTCAAGGGGAGTTTTTGGAAATTCTTCATCAATTGGTAAGTTTCTTTACCAATTTTGCAAGTTCTTTAGAAAATATGAATATATTGAATTTGAGATTTTGTCTTAGTATGATTTAATGGCTTGAATGGGTATGTATGAAGTTAATTTGATTAGTTATTAATGATTTTAATTTGGATTGAAGAAATGAGTAAGTTTGGATTGAGTTTGGTGGAAGAACATGATTTGGGGTTATGGAAAATTTGGATTTGTGAAATCATGTGTTTTAATTGTGAAAATTGACTCCAAATGCATTGTTTTGATGCATAAACAAGGATTTTAAAGTCAAATAATGGATTTAACAAAGTTTGGTTAGAGATTGGATAAGGTAGTGTTGAATTTAGGGTATTGGAAAGGAATTTTCAAAGTATTGATATTTGTTTGATCTTAATGTTTAAATAATGTTATTTGATGATATAAGTGATGGAAATAAGCTTGGATTAATAATTGGAATGAGTTGGAATGAAGAACCTTCAATGATGAAGGTTATGGCATTTTAGATTTTTTTATAAAGAATGTGTGTTTATTGAATTTAATTGATTGAAACATGTTATAATATGCTTTTAATGATGTAAATAAACTTCAAACACTAATTTAAATGGATTAAAATGAAATTTCAATGTTAAAGTAAGGTTAGGCTAAATTTTGGGGTATTGCTTAGAGTGAGGATTTTTTAGAGTTTAATATGAGAAATGATTTAAAATGTGATATTAAATGATTGTATTTGATCACTTTGTGTATATGCATTAAGAGGAAGTGAATTGCCCAACCCTAGTGTTGAAGGGCAAGTTGGAAGTAAAGGTTGGTGGGAGATTTTTAGCTCACATTTGAGTGCTTTATAAGGTATGTACAAGCTTTTGACACTACAAAAATATTCGGCATTTGCGATGGATATCTACGACGGACTTATTTCCGTCGCAAATTTGCTACGGATCTGTGACGGATTTGCGACGGAAGGACAAGTAAGAGGAATTTTGAGAAATTGGTCGCAAATCGATTGCAAATCCATAGTAAATCTGCGAAGAAAATCGTTCCGTCTCAAATAATCGTCGCAAAAGTTGGCGCGGATACTTGGCGGGAGAGAGACCCGCGTATATTTTTTCGCGAAAATTTTTTCCGTCACAGATTGGTTGTAGAAAATTTTTTCCGTCACAAATTTACTACGGATTTGCAACCGATTTGCGACGGCTTCCTCAAAATTCCTTCACTGTGTTTATCCGTCACAAAACCATTGCAAATCAGTCCCAATTTTTGTCGCAGATTTCCGTCGCAAATGCCGAATATTTTTGTAGTGTGATAAATGGGATATGTTTGCATTACATTTGGCGTAACACATTTTGGATTGAAAATGTGTTAAGCTACTTGGTAGCTTGAACATTCATGAACATTATGCTATGACATGTGAATTGTTGTATGCATTATATGCATTATGAAAAGCCATTATTCTAAAATGAATGAAATGTGATTTATGTAAAAATGGCCCAAAAACATTTGGGTAATGTGATATTTATGTGAAATGAGATACATTGTGATGAAATGTTAAGATATGAAGAAATAAAATGAGTTGATATTGATATGAAAGAGAAAAATGAGATAATGTGATTAGAAAAATGAGAAAATGAGGCAGTGTGATGAGAGAAATGAGGAATTAAGACAATGTGATAAGAAAAGTTGATTATGGGAAACATGAAAAATTTTAAGTTTCGTATTTAGCAGCATGCCTATGAAGTTATCCTCATTATTTGTCTTCGAGGCTAGACATTATTTGTCACTGATATATAATTTGCCTTTGGGGTTAGACTTTAGGCATCACTGTTATTTGATTTGCCTTCGGAGGTAGATGCTATGTGTCACTGATATATGATTTGCCTTCAGGGCTAGACACTAAGTGTCAATATGGACCAAAATAGTAACTCTGGGATTTAAATAATATATTTGTTTTTTTGGGCCCATGCTTGTGTATGTGTTAATGTGAATAATAAGATGATTAAAGACCATGTTTGAAATGGAATTGTATGCCATATTGTGACATCACATATAAAAGTATTATGCATTGGCATTGTATTAAAGTTCTATTATTATCAAAGTTTTTACCGCTAATTTTTTAGCTTAGTGCGATTGTAATTTATCATGCAAGTGACAAGTGTGATCCGGTAGATCCTGAGAGTTCTTCTTAACTTGGTAAGGTCTAGACATGAGGTTGATTTGGCAGTTTTTGCTACATCAAGATAAAAGACATTTGCCATCATGTAGATATTTATATTATAGTACATTTTGTTATTTGCTATATTATGGTTATGTTTTGAGTTCTTTGTAAAATATAAAGAGTATTTTGTATAAATTGTGTAATGTGGGATTTTATATGTGTTTTGATTTATATATATAAATGTTTTGAGGAAATATGGAGAAATTGAGAAGTATTGGTGAAATGGAGATTTGTTTTTATTTGGAGTGTATTTTTATGCAGGTTGTGTAATTGGTGAATTTTTGGGATGTCTAAATTATAGACAAAACTCTGGCTAATTTTTTCTAGAGAAATTTATATAAAATGCTTGTTTTGGAACCTATAATTAATAATGAATATTTATTTTACTATTTAAGTAAACATTTTAAAGTGCTTGGGTTTTTAAGTGGGAATATGATAATTTTTGCTTAACCGAGTTGTGAC